>OU538744.1:0-9357500 GCA_912999735.1 Aporia crataegi | reverse complement strand
CTAACCTAACCTAACCTAACCTAACCTAACCTAACCTAACCTAACCTAACCTAACCTAACCTAACCTAACCTAACCTAACCTAACCTAACCTAACCTAACCTAACCTAACCTAACCTAACCTAACCTAACCTAACCTAACCTAACCTAACCTAACCTAACCTAACCTAACCTAACCTAACCTAACCTAACCTAACCTAACCTAACCTAACCTAACCTAACCTAACCTAACCTAACCTAACCTAACCTAACCTAACCTAACCTAACCTAACCTAACCTAACCTAACCTAACCTAACCTAACCTAACCTAACCTAACCTAACCTAACCTAACCTAACCTAACCTAACCTAACCTAACCTAACCTAACCTAACCTAACCTAACCTAACCTAACCTAACCTAACCTAACCTAACCTAACCTAACCTAACCTAACCTAACCTAACCTAACCTAACCTAACCTAACCTAACCTAACCTAACCTAACCTAACCTAACCTTTTTTTTTTTTTTTTTTTAACGTGAGGAAATGCATTTACGCATCCCCCCCGCGGCGCATTGGACATACGGGGGGGTATGTGGGACTCGGCACTCTAATAGTGCCCCTACCCAAACTAAAACCTCACGGCGCCAGTCGGCAGGAAGAGAACCGGCTGCCCAACGCCTACACTCCCCTCTGATGTCAGAGGGGTAGCAAGGCAGTTAGTCCACCGGATCACCCCACCGACCCCAATGTCCTTAGTTGGGGCACTCGGGGGTCGCACTTGGCATTTCACCCAAATGCCCCGGACATATGTCCCCCCTATCGATGAGGGCCCCACCCACACCGCATTGCGGGTGTTGCTGGCACCCCCCATCACCACACCCCACCTATGAGCGACGGGCGACGACCGTACGACCGATCATCTCCCGTCGTCGCTCGGCAGCCTCCTTCTGTAGCATGACTAGCTCACAGAAGGAGGCTACCGCCCGCCAAGACTCATCTCCGTCCAGCATTCCGATGACAACGCTTGACAGGGAGAGATCCCGCCCTATTACCGACACCAAGTCGTGACGCTGCCTCGACCAGGTGTCGCAATCAGCCAGGGTGTGGTCAGCAGTGTCCTCCAGAGCCCCACAGTGGTGGCAGATGGGGAGGGGTTCCCTCCTCGCCACCCTGTGCAGATACCGCCCGAAGCATCCATGTCCGGACAGTATTTGCGCCATCCGGAAGGTCACAGCCCCCCTGGAGCGGTTCACCCAGTCCCTCAGGAATGGGCGAAACGCTCCAATCGTACGCGATCCCGCCCTTGGCGAAGCCAAATCATCGATCCACATATCGAGTGTGATCTCCCTGGCTTGCCGTCGCGCATCCCGCCACAGCTCGTCCCTCCCCTCGGCCCTGCATGCCCTTTTGAGGCGGTACAGGGCGCCAAGGACCTCCGCCTCTCGCTCCCATGGAGGAGTCGCGGCAAGCACGCAGGCCGCCTCAAACGACACAGTCCGGTAACAGCGAGCTGCCCGGACCGCTATCACCCGCTGCGGCCTGCGCAGCAGCACGCAGTTCCGTCTACCGAGGCTGCCGTCCCAAACAGGGGCCCCGTACATCGCTATACTGCGGATAATTCCGCAGTACAGACGCTCGCGCGAATATATGGCTTAGATTTTCATAAAATTCCGTCAAAAGCTTGACAATATGAGTTTTAATTAAATGAATTTATTATAATTAGTAAATATTTAATATAACATGGACATCTCTATTGGTAAAGCGAACTAATTGAAGATTTTTCAATTTTTTATTTTATAACCTCAATATCTCTAAAACTATAAATCAAATTATCTTGATTCTTATTCCTTCTTGTTGCAAATTTAATACTAAATCGAATAACATCTAATTCATCTATAATGATTCATAAATCATAGACTTATAAGCAAATAAGCACGATGTGGTCGCGCGGAATTCAGCGATTTCTCGCCCGATTGTGAAACTATTCTTTTAATATCCTGAAAACTATTGATCGTAAGAATTCTAAAAAAAATGGGACCATTTCGACGAGTTACCCTGTCGTTTGACACCTCACTCATCCAAATCAGTCTTCAGTTGGCGACGTACGAGCGGAACATCGTAAAAAAAAACAAAAAAAATACGCGTCGAATTGATAACCTCCTTTTTGGTTTTTTTGAAGGTCGGTTAAAAAAGGAAACATTTCTTTTTAAAAATTGAAGATCATAAACCACGACAATTACTATTTAGAGCAAAGTCTATTAAAATGCAGAACTCAGAAGTTATAAAAGCGATTTGTCATATACAATGGTGCGCCTGCCTCTCCCATGACCCACCGCGACCACATGTGTCATTCTGACTTCTGAAAAGCCGCCTCGCTTCCGTCATCATGACGCTCCGCCAGATTGACGTTAATGTCTTCTGTCAAACGTCAGACATCAATCTAATGATTCAGAGTAATCCACTCTCTGAGCCATACGCCGTCATATACAACATTTAAATATATAAATATTTTAATTATTGTTGTAAGTAATTTGAGTGTGGAGTTGGTAGTTCCAAAAATGAACAATCTGAGTGGCGCTAGCGTCGCTTTGAATTGTTTTAAGAATACTAAAAGGTGAAATGAGGCCATGACAGGTGATTTGAGAGCGGAATCCGCTGTGAAATTTTGAAAAATATGTTACAGAATCGCGAGGCCTACCAATATGTCCAATCTAAATAGATTTTAAGTAAAATACGTGTTAAAATTTTGTTAAAATTAAGTTGAAATTAACCTAATCACTTCTACTTTATACGTGCAAACAGGCTATAAGAATGTTCCTACTCTATGCCATGGAAATGGTCATGCGCGTTCACCTAGCAACCCAGAGCACTTACCTCCTTGTTCCCGGAGACGTGCGGTTGCCGCGTGCACAGTCGAGAAATCAGTATTTTACAGTTCGGTTTGCGCTGGGCGCTAATAGTGCAGTCATTGAAGCGAAAATACGGTCTTACCTCCGAATTTTTTTACTGAGAACCGAATTGCATACAATTTTGGAATTAGGTTCATCTTACCCTTAACTTCAAAAATGAAAATGATCTGTACTCCGCCTATTATTTTTAAGGGGTGTAAACAACCCCTAAATGGAAAAAATGATATTGAGCCATTTTATCGCTAGAAAATATGTCTAATAGTAAATGGTGAAATTGTAAAGTATTTTCTAACATAATTATCTCATATTAAAATCATTTCCAACCCCTTGAAAATTTTACAACCCTTACAAACAACCCCTAAATTGAAAAAATCACAAAAAAATACTTTGGTATGACATAAAAAGATGTAAGTATAGGGTAAGTAATAATTTTAATAAGTTTTTTATTAGGTCTGGGGCCTCGGCCTCCTGGCTCACCGGCTCACCGATTACTGCCCGGGGTGTCAGTGGTCCTAACGCCGCTGCTGGTTATATATACATATACGTACGACGTTGGTATGTATTCATGCCTACGTTTCCAACACATATGAGCCATATTATGTATATATATACATTACAATAGTTGTGGGTCTCTATTATACTGCGTACTTTCACATTGCTCCAAATATTCACACTCCGAAATTTTCAGTTACTAAGTAGAAAAAAATATGATAAGTTTTTGGACCATAACTCCTTCAATTTTCATGCTATTACAATTTATAAAAAACCATTGTAAAGGCAATTAAGAGAGCTACAACATCCTTTATTGGAATATATAGTAAAAAAACCTTTTTCTAAAACGGTGAAGGGTTAAAGGGCTTAAGAGAGGCTGTGATTGCGCTGCTACACGCTGTTTAAACAATCATATCTCCGTCAATTTTTGTTTGACAGAAAAAACAAAAAGAACAAAATTGTTTGTCAGAAAAATACCTAAATTTTTAATCGGTACACTTTTATACGTATCTGTCGTCATTTTTGAGATATTATGAAAAAAAAGTGGGTTTTTTAAAAATTTGAAATTTTGTTTTTTTTTTATTCGTGACTTTTTTGAAAAATATGTGTCCTGAAGCAGCCCAACTGATACTATCTGTCAAACTCTTCATAATAAAGCTAATTCTAGGCGGAATACGATTATTTTTAATTTTGGTGGAAATGGCACTTATGAAACCCATTGATTTAAAAGAAAAAAATTAGATGCTCCCCTTATTTGCAATACAGCTATTTTACGTGCAAAAGACTTTTAATAGTGCTCTTTTTAAAGCTTATTTCAAGCACTACAAAACGTTTTTGTATTAGAATGCATAAAATGCATTTGCTCGCCGCTAGATGGCATTGACCACATCGATTAAATTTCAGACAAAATAAAAAACGGCTTTGATCTTTAATATCTAGCTTAATATTGCACTTAGAATACTTTATAAAAAACTAAATTGTTCATTGTTTTACTTGCTACAATTTTGTTTTTTATAAAATTTTCGATAAAACGTATATTTTTGGAGATATTTGCAAAAAACCGATGAAAAATGTGAAAAAATTGCTAATTTTCAATTGCCAATAACTTCAAAAGTATTGGATTTTTTGAAAAACTTTATAGATGATTTTTTGCTTAAAATTAGGCCTTCTATCGATATCCTAGGTTATTTTTAAAAAAAATTCACCCCCGAGATAGGGTGGCAACCACCCCCAGGGTGGTTGCGGAGTTCAAATCATTTTCACTTTTGAAGTTAAGGGTAAGATGAACCTAATTCCAAAATTGTATGCAATTCGGTTCACAGTAAAAAAATTCGGAGCAATAATGCTTCAATGACTGCACTATAACCCTCACTCGGCTTCGATAAAAATGCACATTTTCAAGTGTCAAGTACACAATACGCACTACAAATTGCTGTGAAGTGTGAACGTGATATTTTACTCATCTGTTTAACGACAATCTTTTAACTAATCTGTGTTCTATAATATGTTATCAAAGAGTAATCTGTGATCTCAAATCTGTATTCTGTAATAACTACCGTTTTAATTTATTTTTGGTGAATAGCTATTAGGTATTGAATAATATAACTATGGAAGTAATTGTAGCTAATGTTGATCATATTAAATTTGATATTGATTATGCACTGGAACAACAATATGGAGCCCTACCACTTCCTTTCCCAGGAATGGATAGTAAGTATAATGGGCTTATCCTTTCAGTGACAACTTAGGTATATCATAAACATCGAAAGATTGGCTTTTCAGAGTCAACAGCGGCAGTGTGTGAGTTTTTTGGGCAACCCGGAGGCTGTAACAATGGACCTCAGTGTCCATATAGACACGTTCGTGGGGACCGGACTGTGGTATGCAAACATTGGTTACGAGGGCTTTGCAAAAAGGGTGATCAATGTGAATTTCTACATGAATACGATATGACTAAGATGCCTGAATGTTATTTTTATGCTAGGTTTAATGCTTGTCATAATAAGGAGTGCCCTTTTCTTCACATTGATCCAGAGAGCAAAATCAAAGATTGCCCATGGTAAGTTTAAAAAAAATCAGTCTGTATTTAAATATAGCCCTTTTCTTTTCTAACTACTGTTTACTCTTAATTTTACAGTACATTTTTAAATATTCTGAACTATGGGGCTGTATGATCTTTCTCTGAACTATGTATAAATTATAGGTATGATCGAGGCTTTTGTAGGCATGGTCCACATTGTCGACATCGGCATGTGAGGCGTGTTCTTTGTACTAACTATTTAGCTGGGTTTTGCCCTGATGGTGTAAATTGCAAGTATATGCACCCACGGTTTGAGTTACCAGCACCTCCAGAACAGACAAAGGATGCAAAGAGGTTGCCTGTTTGTCATTACTGCTCAGAAGTTGGTCATAAAGCTTCCACTTGTCATAAGCTTCCACCTGATGTAAGTGTATGCTATAGGTTATAATATTATTACATTTAGTTTTGTTCTTAACTGACTTCAAAAAAGGGGGAGGTTCTCAATTCGACTGTATTTTTTATGTTTGTTATCTTAGAACTTACAACTGGGTGATCTGATTTTGATGATGTTTTTTTTCTTTGAAAGCTGGTGCTGCCCGTGTGATCCCATTTAAATTATTATATATACATATATAACAAATTTGTCTTATTTATAACTTAAGAACAGCTGTACCGCTTTTGATGATTTCTGTTTTGCTGGATTTGTCTAATCTGAAAATGCCAGAATAACTTAAAAATATAGAAATATTCACAATGAAGTGTTTATGAAGAAAATTCGTTTTCTCATACATTTTTTATGGAATGACATTAAGGTGACACAATATTATTAACTCTGATACAATGTTCACGAGATCCACTAGTAAGTATTAATCTACCTTTAAAAAACTATAACAGTTTTATTTTTGAAATTTCCAGCAACGAGAAGTGGCCCAGAAACAAGAGGAGGCTAGATACAGAGCATTAGGTTATGTAAAACAAGTTGGTGAAGAGGATTCGCCACAAAATCTACATAGAATGCAGCGTATGATGCATAAACCTCTAGAAGAAGTGACATGTTTCAAATGTGGCACTAAAGGACACTATGCCAACAAGTGTCCAAAAGGACATCTAGCTTTTCTGTCAAATCAACCCAGCCCAAACAATAATGTGTTAAAGAAATGAAATTAGTATAATAATTATTATTATTTTGGATTGTCCTTTTAGTTTGAGGAAATAAGTGTCGCCCAAGATTTTGTCACAGCTAATTTTTATGAATGTACCTAAATTCTTGTACATGTTAATATTAAATTTAAGAGAAAATCAGAACGCAAATTTGTTTTTCGTCAGGCGTCACCCATCACGCTAATCTAAGTCATAGACAGGAATAGGGGTAGATGATCTGTTAAAAGCATAATAATCGCAAGGGTAAGAATTTTCTTGTGTAATGTGTTGCTCTAAAACAGGAATGGGGAAACTTTTTCCTTCGCGTGCCAATATAATACTAATGAAATATATGGCGGGCCAAGTTGTTGAATTTTTGGCTATGTTAATTACTGAAATAAAAATATTGATACATATTATGTATTTTATGAAACACTAATTTATTGCGCAATATTACAAAATAACTATTGGAAAAAAAAGAGAAATTGTAAAGTGTAATTAAATTAAAATTTTAAGTTAGCCGCGAAGTAGAAGGTTGAGATAGTCGATAACTTCATTTGCGATATTCGCTCCCCGCCCGCGCTCGCGAAACACCGGGATTGTTCTATGCAAGCTGGCCACTGTCAATGAGAATGAAATTTCAAATTACTAACAATACGAAATATTCTCTTGATTTTTGTTTGATGGTTGCGGGCCGGATTTCAAGCCTTCGCGGGCCGTAGTTTCCCCATCCCTGCTTTAAAACAATTTTTTTGAAAAAATATTGTTACATTAAATATTAGGCGAAGAGAGAATACATTCATAATAGCTATGTATGTTGATGTAATGCTACCAATACCTATACAATATTTTGTCACGGCACAGTATTACAATATTTCCCACAGTATGGATGGCGATTCTTTCCGAAAAACATCGATTTTTAAATCGATTCGAATCGTGACCTAATGAATCTATCCACAAAAAAATCGATCTTTTTTTCAAGTTTTTGTTTATAATGTAATATGAATCTATTTTTTTTTAAATAATATACATATTATAATTTACACTTTAATTATATTTTAATAAACAAAAAACATGAATTTAATGAATGATGACGCAACAAGAAATGTCAGTCATAGATACAAAAAGTCAAAGATTACAAACAAACGTAACTTTGTTTATTATAGGCGAAGGAATCCAAACATACAGCCATCTCGCGAGTTTTTGAATAACAAAACCGGCAGCCGGCAGCACTCTTATAATACGGGTACATTTAATTGATTGGAAATACTTTTTTGGTTTTTACCAAAAAATAAAATCGAATGTCGATTTTTAAGGGTGAAATATCGATTTAAAAAATCGATCCTTTGGCTCCAAGAATCGATCTCAGATCGCCATCCCTAGTGTTTGCGGTACGCGGCCCGACCCCCTACGATTTCCCCTCGGCCAGTCATTATAGGGGGTTGACCTCGGAAATTCGCCATACCTAGTATATTACCACGTAAAAACTTGTATTTTTGCATCCTAAAACTATTCTCAAAATTCACGTGAATATTTGTTCCAAACTGTACCTAATTGTGTTAGTCTGTTACAGCAAAACTTTCAACACAAATTGTCTACCATCGACGGCACCGATGGCTTACGCAAAAAAAACAATACGCAAATATGACACAAATATAGAGATAAAAACTTAAGTTTCGTCTGCTCACATCTTCGTTTCTCATGCCCGCAGCCCGATTTACATTGAACAAGCGTTTATCTTAGCGGCAAGATCAACTAAGTACTATGGAGGTTAGAAAGAAGAACGGTCGCTGTAGAAAATAATGTCCCAGAAATGCTTGCATCTCTTGCAATGCATGTTGAGTGGCGCAGTAGCAGCCCTAGGTTTTTATTTTTTTAGAACATAAAATAAAAGATACCAATAACCTCTTTTTACACTGAGACAACCAGCACTCTCCAGTTATTCTTGTGACCACGGCGTTGCAACACGGTCGAATCGTCGAGGTAAGTAGATAAATATCGTTTCTACGCGCCATAAGTCTCGCTACATTTAAAAAATGTCCCAGAAATATGGACAAAATAAGTGAGGCGCTGCGATCGCTAAATTGTCAATTCAACTTTGAATTCAACTAACTTCAAGGTTATTACTTCATCTACTTGAACTGGTACGAGATCCCGCCGTAGAATCAATGCACTCATCGCGTACATTTATAATATATTAAATGAAAGCTATTTTTTTCTGTTTATATACGGCTGCTTAACTAAAACTTAACGCAAGAGCAAGTAAGGGAAAGTATCTGTTAAAGACAGTAAATATTTATGGTAGAGTGAAAGAGTTCATCACTAGTCAGACAAAGACAGACAAACATTAACATTTGACAATTTATCAAAATTCAACAACGTAACCTTGTAACGGCGAGCATAAAATAATATATTTTTCGTTTTGTTAGCACTGCACAATTGCTTAACTTTTTTCAATTATGATTACATATTTATTGTAATAATGACCGATGATATGTATATCATAATAAACGGAAAAAAATTAGCTTTCATTTGATATATAAATTACTAGCTGTGAATACCCGCTTCGCTGGAACATTTTTAATTGTATAGTTGTCTATTAATGTTAATAATCTACTCTCTCTATGGTCGATCCCTCATGTCTGAGGATCGTTATTCGTTGTATTCTCCATTTTCCTGTATGGCGTAGAAACGTGGACGATTTTAGCCCAAGAACGACAAAGGATCGATGCATTCGAGATGTGGTGCTGGAGGCGATTACTCCGAGTACCTTGGACCGCAAAACGCACCATTGTGTCTATCTTGAGTCAGCTTAAAATAAAAATCCGTTTATCAACCATATGCCAACAACGCATCCTGTCCTATTTCGGCCACACAGTGCGCAGAGGCGATGAATAATCTACTAATACTTCATAATTTTTCATATAAAAGATTGATTTTTCTTCATTAAATAGGAATAGTAGCTCGCGAGCTGCTCCAACTAAATTCTTGCCATTGTCGCTATACAACTCAGCACATCTACCCCGTCTTGCGATAAACCTTCTAAAAGCCGCCAAGAAACCTTGGGTGCTTAATACACTGACAGCCTCGAGGTGTACCGCCCTAGTCGCCATGCGTACAAACAATGCAACATACCCCTTGTTTGACTTATTACCTCTACCCTTTGATATTCTTATATTAATAGGACCTGCATAATCTACGCCACTGATGAGAAAGGGCTTATTCGGTTTTACACGCAACGAAGGCATTTGTCCCTTGAGTTGAGACGTGACCTTTTTCGAGTACCTACCGTATGCAAGTGACACAGGCCCTGCAAAACTTTTTGACTAAAGTTTTGACCCCTACGATCCAGTACTTAGACCGCAAATACGTGATCATATGTTGCGGCCCGCCGTGCATTGTTTTCTGATGCGCGTCTACAATCAAAAGATTGGTAAAAAATGATATCTTTGGTAATCGGATGTTTCTCATTATAGGTTAAAGACGACATTTCCAACCTTCCGCCGACTTTTATAATCCATTCTGCATCTAGAAATATATTTAAGGAGCTCAACTTTTTTTATTATTACTTAGACTTCCTTTTCCTTTCAGTTCTTTTAGCTCTTCAAAAAATCCTTCGTATTGACACCTCTCAACACAGACATTTATAGAATCCTAAATTTCTTGCTGAGATAAACATTTATCGTTGGATTTTAAGTGTACATTTCTTGCAATATTCAACCATCGTCGACTATAAGCGATTGTGGCGAATTGCGTATAGCCTCATTTAAGAAGGAACTCTTTGGCACGCGCTAAAATGATGACTAATAATATTCAAATTCAAATCAAGATTGGAAGCCAGCCGTAACATCAAAAGATTACATAATATCTTATGATATATATTATATATTATTCACTTCTTCTTCAACCATTCATCTAATCATAATCATTATTTCCTTCTTCTATCTTTTATATGTATTTTATATAGTTATATATTATTGTCTTACATAAATAACTTCCATGATATTTCTCCTTCTAAACTATTGTAAATTAATTTAATTGTTAGATGAATGGTGTATATTAAAAATAAACTTATGTGTGATTGTTTTAATTCAATACTACACCCCAACATCTACACTGGTGACCCCGACGTGATCTTTATATGTAATTTATATTTATTTCCTACACTGGTGACCCCTCATAAAGTGACACGTGCCATCGTGGAAGGACAGCAGCAGACTCCTCCGCCAGCTCCCCTGCCGAAAGCCGGCGGCGATGTACGTACACACGGCGCCGAGGTCTACCGCGTCGGGCCGAAGTTCCTCCCGTTCTGGCCAGAGAAGCCGGCTATATGGTTTGCCCAGATAGAAGCCATCCACGAGACCGTAAGCCTTCACAGTTCGCGAGGCACCTCCAGAGCAGTGGCGTAGCGTGGACTATTATAGACGTGGGAGAAGTCGCATCAGCGAGGCCCCTTTTCTTTCGTTTCCAACATCTACCCAATAAATCTATCTTATCAAACATGCTTCACCGTGTCTTTACGAAGCGTAAAATGTTATGGCACTTTAATGCAGATCCTACAAGTTGAAATAAATTATGTTATTCTGAATTACCTACTTCTAGAATTTTTGAAATCCTTAGGTACCTACTTCTTACCAAAATGTTTACCACCTTCAATTATTTTTTTGAAGTACCTACCTATGCATCTAAAGAAACGTGTGGTGACGAGTGTGGCCTATATTGTTGAGGTTTTTTTTAAAAAATAAATGGAGAATTTAAGTTTGATTTCGTACTTGAAGTGGCCTTGCAAGGCCCCTTTAAGTGCGAGGCCGTGGGCGCAGGCCCACTTGGCCCACGCCTAGCTACGCCACTGCTCCAGAGTCTCGCCGGACCAGAAGTTCCAGCAGACTTGCCACGCATGCCAACGCGCCAAAGTAACATTTTTATACATAATAATCTGATCTACAATTTTTGTCAGATTATGATAAAATTTACTGTTTTATAGTCTATACCTACAGACTATAGAGTACCTATAAATTAAGATACGTAGTACATATTGTCTGTGATTAAGATTCTCTACGGGAATAGATACATCTCATTTGTAATATCAATTAACATTATAAAAATATTAAATTAATACCTATCATGTCATCACAGAAAGCTCAAGTCAAAGTGGTAGTCTTAGGAGATATCGGGAGAAGTCCGCGTATGCAATATCATGCCCTATCTCTTGCTAATTCTGGAATAAAAGTAAATATCATTAGTTATATAGAAACAAAACCATTGCATGACATTGAGCACAATTCTAATATTACGTTAACAAAATTACACCGTCTGGAAATAAGGGGGCCAAAGCTAGTGCAATATTTTGCTAAAGCTTTGTGGCAGACTGTAAGTCTTATTATAACACTATTTGTAACTGGACGTTGTGACTTGGTTTTGTGCCAGAACCCCCCCGCTATACCAACTTTACCTGTGTGCAGATTTTACTGTTTGACCACAAAAACAAAATTAATTATCGATTGGCACAATTATGCCTATACAATAATGGCCTTAACATTGAAATCTCATCATCCACTGTTGAAATTATCAACTCAAATAGAAAAATGGTTTGGTCAGGGTTCAGACTACAATTTTTGTGTCACTTATGCCCTAAAAGAGGATCTTTTAGAGAAATGGAATATAGAGTTAGTATGTTTTCAACTATCTTAATAACTAAATAACTTATAATTATGATGATGTACCATTTTAATGTTTGCAATTTCATTCCATTAATCATTCCTGAGGGTCAAATTAAATACATATATGAAACTAAATAATTATATTTTTAGTGCAACTGTACTGTATGATAAACCACCAAGAATATTTCAACCAGTCTCTTTAGAAGAAAAACACAATTGGTTTGTTAAAATTGGAAAACAATATACTGAATTTAAAGACACAACTTCTGACAATCACAATATGAAGACAGCTTTTACTGAAGTTATTAATGACACTGTTACTGCCAGGAATGATAGACCTGGCTTACTATTTAGTAGTACAAGTTGGACTCCAGATGAAGACTTTAATGTATTGATGGATGCCTTACAAGGTATTGAGGAGTTATTAATTATAAACTTATTAATCTACAACTATTCTACATTATAGTTAAGAAAAAAAAAATGTAATGCAATATATAAATAATGATTGAACACTGTTATGTAACTCAATATATAGTATACTTAAAGGTATATAGCCAAGAAAAGGGTTCTCTTTATGTCCTGACATCTTTACTTTTAGTAGAGAATAATTATTGTAAGATAATTACAACTATCTGAAACATAATATATACTATACAGCAATAAATCTATAGGTTTGTTGCAGCATTGTTATAATAATCTATCAAAGATGACAAAGTGTAGAAATGAAAATGTAGGTATGCAAATCTTGTAAATATTAACACAAAGATTCAGTTCAAAGTCAACTATTAATTACATATTAAAAGGATAAATTTAATTTAATTTACAGTTTATGAAACAACCTTTAAATTGTCAAAAAAGTTGCCCAGACTAGTTTGTGTGATAACTGGTCAGGGCCCCATGAAAGAGTATTATAAAGACTTGATAGCATCTCTCAATTGGAAGTATGTGACTATCATCACACCTTGGTTAGAGGCTGCTGATTATCCAAAAATGGTAGCCAGTGCAGACTTAGGGGTGTGTCTTCACACCAGCTCCTCTGGATTAGATCTTCCAATGAAGATTGTTGACATGTTTGGTGCTGGACTTCCAGTTACAGCCTTTGACTTCAAATGGTATTAACAAATTTTGATATTGGTATAAAAGCTGCTTTTTAATAAACTTTATTTTAATCTGTAAACATTATTGTTTCAGTTTAAGTGAGCTTGTGCAAAATGATGTAAATGGATATACATTTAGAAATAGTAACGAATTATCAAAACAAATTGTCACTTGGTTTGAGGATTTCCCAAACAATAGAGAGCAGAACAAGATTGCAGACAGAATGAGGAGAGAATTATTCAAGTTTCAAGAGTCAAGATGGGAAGATAATTGGAATTTAAGAGCTAAAAAATTTTTTGAATAAGTAATTATTGTTAAAATATTGTACATATATGAAAGGGCCAGTTGTAAGCAAACAACAGCAGTTGAATGATGTTTTATTTCTTAACCTATTAATAGTTGTTCAAATTCAGTGTACAAAATAAAATTAAACCAATAGTCTTTCAATTTCTTGTTGAATACTTTGGATTTGTGGCTTCAGTTGTGAACCTTCATTGATAGTGATAGAGCATGAAATGATAGGACGAGATACACCACAGGCCCGCCCTAGAGCTTGCTTAGACCTAACAAACACATAAGGAACATTTTTATCTTCACACAAGATTGGAATATGCAAAACAATTTCCAATGGTTCTGCATCAGCTGCCATTATAATGAACTCTGAGAGACCCCGATTAAGGGTTTTAGTTGCTTCATTGGCACCCTTTCGCAACTGCTTAAAGTTTGCGGCTTGCTGCACAAGATTTAGAATTTTGGCAGTAAGGGCTGCATCCGCAAGAGGGTACGCTTTTGGATTGACATTAGCCTCTGCCTCACTCTGGAAAACAAAAAGTGATTAAAATCAATAACTAAAATAAGGAAATCATAATTTTAGCAAAGAAAATTTATTTGATAACCTCGAAAGCGATCCGTTGTAATAATTATTGAGATCAATAACAAAACTTCTTAAAATAAAATCCATACATATTATTATCTTAACCATAACTCACCATATTATTAATTGTATGGAGACCACGTGTTTGCAATGTTGAAAATATTAACAACCTCTCAGCGATTTCTCGCTTCACTGAGGAAAGTAGATTCTAAATTGATAATATTATTACTAAAAATATTTCAATATTTTAAGGGATTTGAGAAATATTGTAACTTGTTGGTATTATTTAATATTATTAAAAAAACATCAATAACATTAAAATATTAAACGACTAAACTAACAAGACTCGACTGTTGAGACAGGCTTGTGAGCACCCTGCAGTCTGTCTTGTCAGTTGTCAACGTACTTGTACAATGTAGTGTGTAAGTGTGTACACACTACAAGTAGTGGTGTGCGGAAGCGATTATCACAATCGATTTTCTTTAATAAAATCGATTATTAGGAGAAAACCATTTAAATTATGGTGACCCTACCTACATACAGGAAATCCCCGTTACTAGTAAAGTCGTAAGTTCAGTGAAAAAGCTTTAATAAAGGGGAAATTCCGAATTATGTTTTTAGTATTGTTTTATGGTTTTAGGTGGACTCTGATTGGATATTGATATATTTCTTTGATTTTAGAATAAAATTGTTTCTTTTTCAATAAATAAGTGATTACACTTTGTTTTTTTTTATAAAAAAAAACAAAGCTGTGACAATTTCTATTTCGAAGTAATAATCAAACCTAATCGATTAACCTCCGATCGCATAATCGATTGATCGATTAAATAAATAATCGAATCGGCATACCACTACTAAATAGTTACAACTTGTAACAGTTAGTACAACAAGTAATAATCAACTGACAATTGTTTGTGCCTTGTGGGGATGCAAACGATACATCGATTTACAAACATCGATATCGAAGCATAAATAATCGCTGTAACATCGTTCTTCATAAAAGATGTTCTATGAACGATATCAGCTACACACACAAACATAATATATCTCTCTTAGTCACAAGTTA
The DNA here is from genome assembly GCA_912999735.1 of Aporia crataegi. Classification (NCBI taxonomy): domain Eukaryota; kingdom Metazoa; phylum Arthropoda; class Insecta; order Lepidoptera; family Pieridae; genus Aporia; species Aporia crataegi. The sequence continues at coordinate 9,342,263 of OU538744.1, read as the reverse complement.
TAATTATGACTACCGCCTTGGATTCTCAATTCAAGTTAATGCATTTTCAAGATCCTATGAGGGAAAAGTCATAAATTAAATAAATAATTACTTAATGAATAATGAAAAGAGCGAAAAAGGTGATAAATGATAAAAATGAAAGTGACATATTATGGAGCTACGATAAAATGTTGACGCACTATAATATAAACAAAAATACGAAAGTTAAAACTAAAGCAGAAACAGAATTTTATATGTTTATGTCATCTACTGTTACTCCTATAAAAGGAAATGCGTTGGAGATGTGGGATGACGTGAAAAGGTTATTTCTGAAGCAGTAAGATCCGATAAATGAAGACTCGAAAACAGGCCAATTGGCACGTTTCGTTTTAGTCGCGTCTAAGCAAGTGTCACGTGTCGATGAAGTCCTAAGTCCCCTGGATGGGGCAGAGGGCGTCCACAGTACGTCTCCATTCCGCTCGGTCTTGAGCTACGCGCTTTACTTCGCTCCATGTCATGCCAACTGCCGTCGCCTCCGCGGTAATCGTCCACCGCCAGGATTGCTTAGGGCGGCCACATTTTCGCTTTCCTTGAGGGTTCCAGTCTAAGGCTTGCCTCGGTATATGTTAGGAATCCCTTCGTAGCGTGTGACCTCTCCAGTTCCATTTGCGACGCTTGATCTGGTGGTCGATTGGAGTCTCGCCGCATCGTTCCCATAGATCCACGTTTGCGATCCTCTCTGGCTAGAATACACCGAGAATACGGTGAAGGCAGCGGTTGATGAAGACCTGGAGCCGCTGCGTGATGTCCTTAGTGACCTTCCACATCTCACATCCGTACAGCAACACAGTTTTCACATTTGACCGAAATATCTTGAGTTTAACTCTTCTCGTCAGTTTCCGCGATTGCCATACAGGACGGAGCCGGGCGAAGGCTGCTCTCCCTTTGGCGATTCTCGAAGCGACGTCCTCCTCGGTCCCTCCCGTTTCCGATACCGCACTCCCGCACGGACCGGTATGTTCTCCGAGACGATGCCGTCGTGAGTAACTCTACAGGAGTAGTTCCCGTACATGGCCTTAATTAAGTTTGTGATTTTCTCGGGGACCCCGACCTCAAGTAGACGGTCCCAGGTACAACTCCATCTCAGCGTATCGAAGGCTTTTTCGAAATCCACAAAGGTCAGGTACACTTCCCTCTGCCATTCTGATGCCTGTTCAAGGATTATGCGCAAGGTGTTGATCTGATCCATACACGATCGGTTGGGTCGGAAGCCAGCCTGTTCTCTGCGAAGAAGAGGTTCGACGGCCCTCGACAGTCTGTCCAGTATGATTCTGCAAAGCAATTTAGACGGCGTCGAGAGCAAGGTGATGCCTCTTCAATTGCCACACTCACTGAGGTCTTCCTTTTTGGGTATGGTATAAGTATAAGTAATGACGGGCTTGTTTTCCGCAACTCGACGTCTACTATGCGCCTATTTTGCGTATTGAGCCGGGCGGCTAGTCCTGCCATCCCAGCTCCTCCAAAAAGTTTATCAAACCTCTGGTGTCACCAATAACCTCGGGGAGAGTCCGTGGTGACCCCAAGTGTTTGGCCCGGTAGTTGGTCAGAAGAGTTGGCACTCCAAAATAATGTGGGCTGCCGTCTCTTCTCCATCCAAGCACGCTCTGCAGATGGGGCAGTCTGTAACACCTATATTAAACAGATGTTTGTTAAAAGGGCCATGGCCCGTAATTACATGTGTTAGTTTACGTATTTCTGGTCGTGTGAGTTTCATCAACTTCCGAGTCGACATCCGCTCACCTCAGTCCAGTATTTGTTATGCAGCTCCTTGGTGTGTTGCCTTATAACTGATGCAGGCCATCTGGAGGGAAGGGGGACGATTGGTTCTGGTGCAACCGCAGCCATCTCCGAGCCTCTTCTGGCCAATACATCAGCGGCATCATTACCACGAGAGCTACTATGACCTTTGATCCACTGCAGAGTTACATTGTTGTTATTCATACATACCTCAGTCAGGGATTGGTGACAGTTGTATATAAGCTTTGAGGTGATAGTGTTGCTTTGTAGTGCTTGTAGTACAGATTTGCTGTCCGATAATATTCGGATGGAATAGTCTTTTACCTTACGGTTTAGAATCGCTGTGGCCGCCGCTATGATGCCCATACACTCCGCCTGGAAGACGGTATTATGGGCTCCTAAGGGATCGGCTACCTGTATGTTTAGATCTTCGGAGAATACACCGTATCCTGTACCAGATCCAGTTTTTGAGCCATCGGTGAAGATTCTCAGGTCCTTCAAATTTAAGCCTTCATTTGGGTCTTCATGCAGCTGTATTTTATACTTTTTGTCAAAGATTTATTGCTTTGGAAATCTGTCACTTACCGCCAACAGCAAAGGTTCTTTTTTCATCACCTCATGCAGAACCTTGGGGTCTGGTTCGTTACTAGTTTCCCAAAGGCCTAGAGTCTTTAACCTTACCGCAGCTGAGGCTGCTTCTTGTCTTATAAAGAGATGCAGAGGCAGAAGATTCAAAATAGCTTCCATCGCTGCTGTAGGTGTAGTATTCATGCCACCGGTGATTGCTAAGCATGCTAGTCTTTGAAAACGTTGTAGTTTGTTACATGCCGTTATAAGTTTGGTGCGTGGCCACCATACAACTGCTCCGTAACATATCATTGGCCGCAACACTGCTGTATATAGCCATAGGACGATTTTCGGGGATAGTCCCCAGGTCTTACCAATCATTCTACGGCACTGCCAGAAGCAAATAGTTGCTGTACGAATTTTTGCCTCTATGTGCGCACCCCAGTTCAGCTTGTGATCAAGTATAACACCGAGATACTTTACCTCGTTAGCTAAACGGAGTTCAGTATTGAATAGTTTAGGCAACTTGTAGTTGCCAAAAACTCTATTATTAGTAAACATTACCAGTTCTGTCTTTGTAGGGTTAACTGATAAGCCATTATCTTCGCATCATTGTTCCATGATTCTCAATGCTGCGTTCGTAACTTCATTTACTATATTGACAAACTTCCCGGGTATTAGGATCGCGAGATCGTCTGCATAACCTACTGTGTAGTAATAATTGTCATTGAGGGTGGTGATAAGGTTGTTTACCACCATATTCCACAGAAGCGGCGAGATTACACCCCCTTGGGGGCAATCTTTGGCAACCAGGGCTGTTTGTGATGTACCCTCTACGAGTAGAATAATTCTGCATTGAAGCATGTTTCCTATCCAAGTTTTTAGGGTGTTACATACTCCATGCCACTGTAGAGCATCTTTTATTTTGATGAACTTTGTCTTGTCAAAGGCACCTTCGATGTCTACGAAGGTGCCCAGACAGAAGCCTTTATCCGATAGAGCGCCCTCGATGACGTTAGCCACGGCCTGGATTGCAGAATCGGTGCATTTCCCTTGATTATACGCATGCTGATTTGGGTGCAAGGGTATCTTTTTAAGGTAGTTTTCCCTTAGTTCCCTTTCGCACAGCCTCTCCAAGGTTTTTAAAATAAAGGAGTTGAGGCTGATTGGTCTGTATGATTTGGGATTGGAATAATCACTTTTACCTGGTTTGGGTAAAAAAATAACTTTCACCTCCCTCCATTTTCTAGGGACGTATCCATGCGTAAGACATGCCCCGAATATAGTGGTCAGCAGGAGAAGGAGAGTCTCTCCCCCCCATTGCGATAGGGCAGGGAAGACCTCATCTGGCCCCGCCGATTTAAAGGGGTGAAACGTATTAATAGCCCATCTGGTTTTCTCTAGAGTTATTACCTTGTGAGCTATTTGCCAATCTTCTTCTTTTGCAGTTGCACTTTCATCCGTCCATTCCCTCTGCTGCCTGATTTCGCAACCGGGAAAGTGGGTCTCCATTAGGAGCCGCTCCGTCTCCACTGTAGAGCTGGTGAAAGTGTCGTCTGTTTTTCGAAGTGTACTAAGGGTTGGTTTAGGTTGGTTTGAGAGGACTTTCCTTACCCTGTTAGCCTGGTGCTGGCATTCAATCCCCGAAGAGAATTTTCGCCAGCCCCCAGACCTTCTGTATCTAATGCGTTTTTTATATTTACGTTTAATGTCCCTGTAATGATCCCAGTCGCTTTCAGCACCTGTGTTCATTGCACGATTGAAGCTTCTTCTCACCTTTGCCCTGAGCCTCTCTAATTCAGGTCCCCACCAGGATTGAGTTATTGGTTTATCCGTGGCGGGGGTGGTAAGAGGACGTGCAGTATGATAGCAGGTAGTTATGGCGTCGTGGACCTTTGTTACCTGTTTCTCAATATTTTCTACTCCCATTATTCTCTCCGGAAGAGTTACCTCCTTTAAAAGCGACTCCATCAGCGTCTTATATAAGATGGGGTTCGTTCTGCGGGGCTTCCTGTGGGGAGATGGGGTAGTTATATTTACCTCTAGGTTGAAGAGAATCCATCTGTGGTCCGAGCACGAGGTTTCTTTGGACACGTGCCAGTTGGTTATAGTATTAGATACTCCTTCTGTAGCTAGTGTTATGTCGATAATAGTTTTGCACTTTTTAGTGACAAAAGTAGGTTCTGACTTTGGGTATTGTAATGAGAAGGCCCTTGTTCCAATCGTCAGGCAGCTCTTCGGCTGACCAGATGTTTCTTAAGAGGGGCGTCAGCGCGCTTGCAGCAGTGGGGATGTCGGCTTTTAGCATTTCTGCTGTGATGAGGTCCATCCCCGGAGCCTTCCCATTCCTCAATGATCGGATGGCCCCAACAACCTCCTCCTCTGAAGGGGGAGACACATCGATGTCCAGACTCTGCACGGGCGGACTGACAGTTGTTGCGGGCGAAGTAACGGGGTCCGAGACCCGGAAGATTTCCCCAAAGTGCTCCCTCCATTGTTGCAGTTGACCCTCAGATGTCACGATCAGCTGGCCTCTCTTATCCTTCAAGGGCTTTTTTCTTCTCTGGTTCCGATTCCTGGCTAAGGTCTTCATCGCCTTATACATCTCCTTGAGATTTCCGGAATTGGCTGCGCGCTGGGCACAATCCGCAATAGTATCAGCCCATACTTGGCGATCATGACGGGTACTGCGGTAGATTTTTTTGCGAATCTGTCTGTATTGCAGACTCAGGTCTTCGTGCATTGCCTGATCGCAGGCAGCCAGGAGTTGAAGATGGAGCTGGCGCCTTTCCTCAATGAGGTTCCAGGTTATCTGTGACATCCAGTCCTCGCGTGGGTGTGTTTTGTGTCCAAGAATGAATGGAGCTGGTGTCCGTGTAGGCCGTTTTGATGTGGTTCCACTCCGCATCGACAGAAGTGGCAGGGTCTGTTTCAAATACGGCAAAGCGGTTTCGCAGCTCCAGTCTAGCAGGCTTCTCTTCGCAGCATCAGAAAGGAGAAATCCCACGCCGTTCTCACGCACGTCCTCTTCATTTTCTTTCCCGGAGTTCTTATGACTAAGTAAGCCACACATATTCCACCAAGTAAAATGATCTCGTCGCTCATGTTTTCAATATTGACAGAACCAAAACGACTACGGTAGCGTCGCGTCTGTTGACGCATTCAATTAATGTGTCAACAAACGAAAGTTGAATAGGAAGATAATGATAAATGTTGAAGATGAAGAGGCACATTGTGGACATAGCAATTCATCTATTCTACTAGATTCTAGTAGAACAACTAGAACAACCAAAATAATGTTTTTGTGGAATTTACTTTCAAAAGCTGACAACACTAACCTATGCTAGTTCCTCTTTTGGCCGCCGGTATATATTGAAATATTAAATTAAATATAAAAGATGTTTCACCAAATAAACATCTCGGTGAAGGTCGTTGTATAGTAGGATCCTAATAGTCCTTTACTAATAGCCCCCTAAAAATAATTTATTTACAGCCCTTTAATTTTGCACAAAAATCTGGAGGTCGAGAGCCGGTGCTTTACTAGCGTATACAAATCACCACTACACTGTTAGAATGAAACCAATACTCGTTTTCGTAAGTTGACTATAGCCAGAGTGGCCACGCAAAACAACATAAACTTGCCTCGAAAGCTGGAGTTTTACTGGCTCATACAAAATGAACAAGACACTCGCACGGATCCGAGTGGGCAGCACCACTGCTATGGCCCCGCTTCATTCGGATCCGAGTGGGCGCAGTGAAAGTGTTAAACATGCAAGATACAATCTGTTTTAGTTACCTTTTTTTTCTTTTTAGATCTATTTGAAGAATATGCGCAAAGGATGACATATTCTGACGAAGAACTAGAAGGTGATTGTGCTAGAAATATTTCAAAAAAGCAACCCAATGTAACGAGCAATGAACAAGGAACGCAAACAGAAAATAACAAAAATAACCACGAACATTGCAAAAAATTATTTGTTCAGTTAGTTGCTAGTGAAATGAATTACATAAACGGACAAGACCGCTTTGAATTAATGACTGAAATAATTAATCTAATTCGAAAGAAACAAGTTGATAAATAATTTTGATGAATGTTAAATAATTATAAAAAAAATTATTGTTGAATTTGTCTTTTATTTGTGTAACTTTATTATGTATAAAAAAATAAGTTGCGACATAACCGGAGATCAATCGGTTAATATCCGATTATTTCAATCGATTAGTTTTACCGGTTAATCACCGGTGATTCTCCGGTGCAAAGCTCTACATTGAACATATTTTAAATGAAAAATTGTAGTGGTTGTTTGTTAAATTGAAAAGTTATTGTTGAAAATGGCTAAATTTCATAGTTACTACGTTCTGTGTCCACTTATTGATCAAAATAGTTTTCTTGGAATTACTGAAGATAGAGAAAATGAAAACGTTTTGGTAACCTTAGGTCGCAATGTTGTCAACAAATACAGGGTTATTATTCAATTAATATTTCAAATCGATGGCAATATAATATATAAAACAGTAAAACTAAACCAGCTATTTATTTGCACAGCTTTCAGACCAGAAACAAATTGGGGGTTGGACGTCAAAGGACCACATTACTTCAGCGGTGATTTATGATAAGGAACAAGATTCCTATATTGGTGTCTTCAACCAAAACACAATTAAAGCATGGAAAGACGAAAGCGAAAGTTTGGATAAACTGAAAAAGTACAAAGTATGTGTTGAAAAAAATATTGTTACTATGAAAAATTAATTAAAATCTTTTCTCATGTTTTTTTTCTTAGTTTTCAGCTAAAATCCTAAAAGTGTTACCTAGGCAAAATCAAACATCACTTATTATTTTTGAAAATGGTATCTGTGTATCACTAACATATGGTGTTGAAAATAGAAATACTTATGCTGACAAACCTATAATCAAAGAATCAGAAAAGATTGTTGAGGTTGGTGCCTACACCATTGAAAACAAGGATTATATTTGTTATGTCATAAAGAATAGTAATATGAAAAAGGAAAAATATGAAATACTTACTTCGCCGTTAAGAGAAGAATTAGGAGATATAGAAAAGGCCAAGCTGACACGAGAAAAAGTTTTGAGAGATGATGATGTCTATGTTGTCGGTAATTTGATTGCAACCAATGACAACAATAAAGTTTATTTCTTGTGTAAGTTAATTTTTTATTATTGTTATGAAATTTCCCAGAGGAATTGCTCCATTCCTCTTCTATAGTTATTAACTTAAATATTCAACATTGTTTTTCAGGGAGTGATTCAAAAATGTCTATTTTTGACATCAAAGACAAATCTTGGAAAAATTTGATTTCTGTGCCCTGGATATCTACTTTTTCTAATGTATCCATAGCTTGGATGGGTAAAAACCATTTAATACTCTTTGGTAGTAACATTGAACAAGATGGCGCAATTCTAGTAGCTTACAATGTGGTATTAGGAGTTGGATCATGTAGGTATCCAATGAAGATGTATACAAAAGAATCAAAACTATATTGTTTCAATAGTAGAATTATCTTACAAGGTTCAAATCATATAGCAATGCTGCCCTATATGTTGGAGACAGATAGAAACCTTTCCAGCCTTTTAGGATCTCATAATATGTCTGAAAATGTCATGGAAATTGCTGAATGGGGCACAGAAGGGAAACCACATTTTACATTTGGACATGAAATTAAAGATTTATGGATTCAAGGCTTAGCTGAAAGACATATATGTTCTCAAATTATGTCAATATCAATAGAAAAACATGATTTGGAAGTAGTATTTAAACAATTATTGCAGTTTACAGATATTCCTGAGTCTGTTATAGTGTCACTGATAGTGTGCACCGTAAAATTAATCAATTCAAATAATATTGATGTTACTGATGGCAAAGCCTTAAAAATACTGTGTTCATGTGAAGATGTTAACATGAATTGCAACCTACTTAAGTATTTGCTTCAAATACCTTTTAGTGATGCATTAATAATAACACATTTAAGAAATGCATTGTCTTTGGATGATGCTCTCTTTTTGATAAGTTTTGTTTCTCTTCTTTTAAGAGACTCTGAGCTTAATATGGAGCATGAGAGCAAGTTATATGACTGGTGTATACTTTTGATGGACACATTTTATCAACAATATTTGATGACAAATGATTCAAAAGTTACATATGTATTGAGAAATATTCAAGAAATAGTTTTCACTCTTATTGATAATTTGCAAATGATAGATAAAATAATGCCACTATTAGACAAAATTCTTCATGGCAGTCCTATTTCAGAGCAAAAGACCATTTCTTGTTATGCAATTGATTTGTTAAATTTATAATTATTATTATCTACAAGTACAATTATATTCATTTATATTATATACTTTTATCCCTAATTGTTTACATAACTCAAGTTAGACAGATGTAACTGTAATATTACTTATTGAACTTTTGAGATAGATTGCAATTTAGTATTGCTAATGTAATATGTAGTATTGCTAATATATTAATATTGGGGTCATTTAAAAATCTTATTAAATTCACTGCAATAAACTACATTAAAGCATATTATTTATTTTTATAAAAATATTAAGGTTTTTACTTGTTGGACTTCAGACAAAGTATTGTTGAAAACTTTACAAACAAAACTAACATAGTTTCCGTATTTCAATGGAAGAAGTCTTTTACTGTCCACATTGTTCAATGGGATATGCATAAAAAAATAATTTTTTATTGTGTGGGCTTGGATTTAGAATCCTAATTGACTTGCCTACAGAGAATATGTCAAGCAAAACAAACACAAAAATCAATCTGCCCTAGGATCCACTCAAACTATTTTTCACATTGGGGTTATAACTATTTATTCCTATGCATCAAACCCAGGATTTCTACTAAAAACATTTTTTAAGCTATGTATAGCTACAGAGATGAAGAGGATAATATATTATTTAAATAATACAAAATATGTAAGATTCATCCACATTCTTTTTATTAGCTGCTCTTGCAAATTGGACAACTATAGGTCTATCTTTTAGGAGAAACCCATTTGTCTCATTTAATGCAGTTTCTGCTATTTTTAAAGATGGAAATGTAATAAAAGCTTGTCCTTTCATTCTTCCTTCTTGCATTACTCTTACATCAAAGCTGTTCTGCTCTTCTTCTGATAGGTTCTCAATGTACTGTTTATATATTCTTTTGATGTCTTGTTCTGTGGCTGTCCTTGCTAAATTTTTAATATATAGGCGCATTGATGGCTGTCCTGGTACATAATTTTTAAATACCGAAAGTAGTTTCATATCACTGTATGATATTCTATTCTTTAATAGTTCTTTTCTTGTAATTGCGGGTTGTTCTTCAACAGTTTGTGTTGGTTCTTCCTCTGAAGGTTTCTTCTCTTTTTCAAATTTTCCCAGTTCACCAACTACCTCAGATTGTTCCATAGGTTTCTGTAAGGCATCTTGATGAACTACTAAAAATATTTTTTTAGATTCAGTAATAGGTGCTACAACATCAAAAACCTCTGCCTGATTTATTGGAGTTCTCTTAGCTTTTGGTAGAGAAGCAGTAGTAAGAACAGCAGCAGGACGCTTTCTCAACATAGGAAGTGTGTGTTGTCGTTTTGCTATTGATGATAGTTTCATTTGTTTAGGTATATCACTTTCCTCATCTGAATCAATTTCAGATTCCGATTCGCTGACAGTTTTATTCAGATGAGAGCAATTTTGGTTAGAGAAAAATTGTTGAAAATACTTTTGAAAAAAACTAACAGCTTCTGGATTATCACTATAAGGTACATCAAGGCACATTTTATTCATTAAATGCATGACTTGAATATAAAATGGTTTATGTTTAAACATAGAAAAAATTATATTTATGGCTATTTTAGGCTCTAAACAATGATATTTGTATTTGAGATGCATTGGTGGAGGCTGATAAAAGTCAATAGATGGATTCCATGCATTTATTTCCCTTAAGAAAGCCCTAAGTTTTTGTGTAGATAGGGATGTTTCTTCTAAACCTTTTTTCTGATCTAGACAAGGTTCTTTTTTAAACGAGTACTCCACAGTGAGACGTCTCTCTGCCATCTCTAATTGATGCAATCTTCGTAATACTGACTCAGCTTTTTCCTTTGTTGAGAAAGAAGCAAAAACGTAATTACGTCTCGAAGCAGATTCCCAAACATTTTCGGCACCAAAATGCTTTAACAACTGTTGCTTGTCTTGGAAAGATAAATTTGTTGGAAGATGTCTTATAATGAGTGTTTTAGACATGCCTATTCAGTTAATATTCGTAAATAGAAATTAACAAGCCAAATTACTCAGACTGATGTGCGATGAGCACCAATGACATTATAATTAGAGTCTTCAACATAACAATACTCTACGGCTACTTTATCATCAAAATTAGTCAATATTCAATAGGTATCCGAAATTTCAAGGTTACTTGACAATAATAAAATAATATTATAGCTATCTTCATCTATAATTATTATTTTGGTTATTAATTTATAATCTATGTGTATTTTAAGTAAATAGGCATGTCGTTGGCTGACGCCCGGCGGATTTGATGTTTACAGTTTTGTCAATGTTGCCACAACTGAGTTCCTAAAAGGTACATAGCCAACGCTAAAAAGGTACACCTTAGAGTAAAAAGCTACGAATAAATAATAAGTCAGGAAATGTACCTAACTGCATTCAAAAAATGAACCAACATAAGTCGTGTCCAGCGCGTCATCAGTCAGTCATTGTTATTGCAAGCGAGCACATCTCAAATTTTCGCGACATTTTCATCTGAACTACAGCTGTGATACATCATGCCAGCATATGTTGTGAAGTGATGACGGAGCCATTGTAGAATAAAATGTCCAGGGATCACTTTTCACTAGTAAGTAGCAATATTATAATTATATTCAAAGATTTTCAAATACGTTGTCAAACCGAGTTGGTCAATACTATGTAAAACAAAGTCAGTTAATTTTTCAGACTTAATTTAGATGGTTTTTTTTTTGCATCTTCATGACATTGTAATGTAAATCGGTAAAATTTACATATTTTTTATAACAGTAATGTATTTTGCTTCTTTTGTTTTCTTTTAGTTTCCCTGCAGATCCAATTCGGAAAAATAGGTGGATAGCTGCAGTTAAGTCAAATGACGACCATTAGATTGTTTTGATAAAATGTATAATTAATAAGAGCAGACGTCTTTTTTAGGTTCCAAAATGAGCAATATACAAGATTTAATCGCCGAAGTCGAAAAATATCAATGTTTATGGAATCTCGATCATGAACATTATCAGAATAAAATACATAGGGACTTAGCGTGGGAGCAAGTTTGCAAAGTAATTATTCTTAATTGGAATGAGTTAATTCCAGAAGAGAAAAAGAAATTGTGTTAGTAGATATCTAATTTATTTCATTGACTTATAGATGTTGTGCCATAATATAATAAAACGGCTAGCTAGCTAGTGTATTTTGAACAAAAATAGGTCTAGGTAGTTAGTCTATGGAGTCCATGAAAAACACATAATTAATTACTATTCTTGTAATTGTCTGTCAAAATATGATTTAATGACAACAACACATGAAATGGCGTTGTTCAAGTACAGGGCTAATCTTAAGTTACTTAAGGTATATTTACGTGTTAGGTACACGTAAATTTACAAACCATGTTGTAACTTAAGATGTAAACAATTTATATTTCTAAATAAACAGAGATGTGCAAAATAGGTTATAAAATGTATAGCGGGTTGCTATATATATATAACTAGCGTGAGTTTTGACAATGTATACTATAGGTAAAAATCGACGGTTTAGCTTTCTCTTTTTATTTAAACAAAAAAATAGTGCTAAGAGCAATAAGGTATATTCATCCATATTGTACGTATAGAGATACACTGTACAGATGAAACGACTGAGCTAGATCGCGTCTCCACAAACGCTGCAACACGACTGGGCTAAAAAGCTGCCGGATCGAAATTTCTTACAGTATGCGTGGTGCATCCGGCTAGCGTTAGAATTTTTCTAACAGAAATTTCTTACAATAAGCGGGCGGCCTTAACTGTCATAGCAGATATTGCAGCACGCGTGCGAACCAACCCTGCTTTCTTTCTGAATTTAAACCAATCACCAAGCATGTCTATTCGTAACCTTGGAAACATATGTCCTTTTGGACTGAGGTAGGCTCACTTTTTGGTTGAAATTTGTTCTGAATTAAAGTTCCTGACTTATTATTTATTCGTAGGTAAAAAGGTACATAAGTATTTTTATAAGCCCGTCACAGACTTTGCTATAATATGGATTAATATACCGTACTATAATATATTATATTATAGCAAGCTACCACACACTGAGAAATATATATTTTGCCTTTTATGATGGTCGCCCTAGTGTTCGCACACATTTTGTAATAAAAGTGTTCTTATTTCAAAATACCAACAGTAATTATGAATTCAACAAGTACATTGTTAATGGACTTAATAGACAGTTCTTCAGAAAACGATTCCGCCGCTGCTTTCGATATGTTAGTTGCCCTGTTAATCACAAAAACTAGAACCAAATGGATCGAATCACATAATATAAGGAATAAACAAACTCATGGTGAATTTAATTTGTATCGTGAGTTGTGCTCAAAAAAATTTGCCCAACATTTTAGAGGCGCGGGCGCGAGGTAAAGTGGTAGAAAAGGGTGAGGGGGGATCGGAACACGCTGTACATTCAAAATATGTCGGATATATCTTGCTATACCATAATATATACATAGTAATATACAATAATTAATATTTCGGTACATCTTGGTGACGTCATAGAAATATATAAGCTGAGTGTGCGGTCACTCGATAATTAGTATAGAAAATGTATAATAATATGCCTAGCTATAAAATTATTAATATATATTATAGCTAAGTCTGTGACGGGCTTTTTACTCAACTCACTCGATAGCTAGCTATCGCTTTCTCGCAATGAACGTAAGAACATTACATGCAGCGTCCATAATATCTTTTTTTTGGCATCGTTTTGTAAAATGTTACACATAATTTTGGATGAGAACAAAAAGGTACGTAATCTGGACCCCATTACACATTGGAGGCTAAAAAGGTACATAAAATGTGTAATGTGTGCAACGCTGAGTTTAGTGTGGTTTCTAATTTCTACCCTAATAGCCACAGCTTACTCTACAACCACTTAGAGTGCAGTGATTTCAGTAAAGTTATGCATCAACTTGACGAAAAGCGCTGCTGTCCTAAAATTACCTATAATATACGTTCAAAATACACAGTAAATTATTATAAATCTACGGCCGTCATCTGAAAGCAAATCATTGGTAAGTCTTGCTCTGCAACATATTGTAGAAAATTTGTTAACAATTTTCTATAGAAAATTATGATATACTTAACTACAATCGTTGTGAAGAAAACTCATGACAATATATTATATATAAATTTCATTTCGAAATTGGTTTTAAGTTATCCAAGAAATTAAGTGGCAAATTATCATTGAATGGTTGTTTTATTGAGTTGCTTTAAAAAAAAAGTAAACTTAAGCTTAAACTTTCGTAGGATTGTATTTTGTAATAAATATTGTTTGGGAGAAAAAAATATATGTAATAAAGCTTTGCGAAAATGCCGTCATCAGAATTATTTGAAAATTCAAATTGATGAATAGGGTGAGGATTAGACCAGCGTTGAGAATTTAAGTTTTGATAAAAAACATTCCTATAAAACATAGGCAGGTATATTGTATAATAAAAAACAATTTTTTGATCAAAATTAACTGTATTCTTTATTATTGAGTAAACTTATTCATTATTTTTGTTATACTTTGACTATATAATTATGTTGAAGTAAAAGAGTTAACTTATATTCAAATATAATGAAATAAATATAATAATTGAATATTAGGATACTAATTTTAATAACAAACCAAGAATTTATTTAAAGGTCTTTGACTTATTAACTAAATATTTTTAAATAAAAATATACTTTTATTTAACATAATCGACCGAGTTTATAAGACATTGGAACTTTTGAAACATGATAAAAACAATGAAATACAAATATTTTTTTAAGAATTATATTTTATATTATAATTAACAATTACAAGTATTGAAAATTTTTCAATTTATTTTTAACACTAACATAAAATGTATATACAAATTAAGAATCGAAGTTTTACAATTATTAGTACAATTTATACAAAATTAAATAATTAAAACAAAACTAACAAATTTTTTAATCTGCTTGTCATAACCAATGTATACTATTTATTTAAGAAATCAGTGAATATCACAAACTTGCAAGTAATTTTCAGTATGTAATAAAGATAGATTATATGTTAAACGTAAAAAAATTATATTTCTTAATTATTTGTTACACAAAGTAGAAAATAAACAAATTAACAATTTTATACTTTTATCAGAAGTTTTAGCTATATTTACTGAGTATTAACTTATAGAAACTGTGGCGTGCGCAACGTCATTTTATTAATTGTCATTTTGACAGCTTTGTTTTGTAAGTTAGCGTCATGTTAGCGTCTAGGACTTGAGAATAAAATACACAATAAGTCACAATATAAAACATTGTTTTACTGGCTGATTACTATAATACCACAATTATATAATGATAGGACCCTCATTCACCTACATCTGGTGACCCCGCACATTCGGATCGACCCTTCATTGGCGATACCAAAAATAACAACGCAACCTTAATTCTCCGAGTTCTTCATCATCATCACTACTCCAAACTGATTGCCTGTGACTCTGGTGGTGGTTCAACGTTAACTATACAAGTGATCTATCTATCAAACTTGCTGTTTATACCCTGTTCAGCATGTTACATCTACAGTCATAGTGTCTACACTAGTTAGCATCTTACAGCGCAGACCTTGCCTGTATTCAACAGCCCAAGTGTAGTGGATACTCTCTGGTACAGGATCTTAACAACTCTGTCATCACCAGGACAAAGTTCAATCAGTAATTGTTAATAATTCGACCCAAAAAACTGAACAAGAAAGTATTATTATTTGCATGAGAATTAGTGATGAAAGAAATAGTTACGATTACTTTATTTATTTATTTTATATTTGTAGTTTATCTTGATATTATTTATTTTTGCAGAGAAAATGGTTGGATTCATTCAACAGAAGAACCAATGTTACCGAGAATGTAAGGGAGATTCTGCGAGTTAACCGGCTGATGACAGATGACCTTCTGACCGATGTAGTATGGGAAGGCCAGAATGGCAGAAAAAGTTCTAAAAAACAAATATTCCGTTTACGAATAACGTACGATTTACGACGTTGGTATCCGTACCCATTAATTATTAAAATTTTTAATTTCTTTGTCCTTCAAGGAATATTAACTTGCTTTTAATTTTCTCTTTTTAGACGCTCTTCAAAATATGTATCTGGAGATGACAGATGAAGAATATAAGTTGGCCACTCAGAAAGCATTGAAGGCCGCGTACTCCAGAGTTGATCAACGAAAAAGAAAGACTGTGAATGGTGAAAATAACGCTAAAAAAAAAGATTAAGTGACGCTGAATTTTTCCAAAATGCATGGGCTCCGGGAAGTGATAACGAGGAGGAAGTAAGGAATGAAGACGGCAAGAATGAGGACAAAGGGAATGAAGATGAAAATGGAGGCGGAGGACAAAGTTCATAACAATAAAGAGGAAGAGTCACTTAAAATATATTTATATTGTTATAGTATATTATTGTCATGTTGTTTTATGTATAAAATTATTTTATAATAATATTTAATAAAAATTTATATTTTGAAAATTATTTTAAATTGTTTTGGTGTATAATTTTTTAATGTATGCAGCGCCACCTAGTGATATTTTTGTAATACCGATAACAATAGAGATCTCTGTCCTAGTGTGTATTACACCTTATACAGATAAGTTAAACTGTTAAAAACAAACTCTCCCAATTTTCACAGACTACCATATCTATAGATCTTACCGCTGGTTGTCGCCAACTTAAAGGAAAGTTAAAGGTAATCCTTGCTCAGCAACTCATACAATCAAAATGCTTTCAGAATGCGGCCGTAGATTACCTATAAGTTAACGAATAACTTACGGTCAAATTGCGGTTAAGGTGGCTATCAGGGTATACAGAACATATATTATGGTTTCTATTATTTATTTGACGGTGCGCCTGATATTTTGTCACTGTCAAACAAGGGTGGCTGTCACTGATAGTTGAAACGTCACGTTGATCAAAAACGCATAGACTATAGAGTAATTTAATATACATTATGCAATAGTCAACACTCAACATTCAATAATATGTAATACGCATTATATGCGTAGTTGGTAGACCTAATTTATAAAATATCACAAATAAATAAATACATACACTTACCTATCGAAAATAAAAACAACTATGGACTAACCTTTTTACTAATTCGTAAATTAAAATAAATTTTATTTAAAATGTCGCTATCTGATATGAAGCATTTATTAAGAAAATTTGAATTTCCTGCGTGTGCGAAGGAAGCTTTGCTTAAAATTGGTATGTTCTTTTAACGTAGTACATTAATTATAATTTATAACAACCTGTAAAATGAAGACAATGAAATAGGTAGTAATATATTAAATTAAACATATTATTGTTTCAGAACAACTTCTAATAGGACGTTCAGCTCCTTCTAGCAAACAACTAGATATAGCTATGGAAATCACTTCTGAATTTATTTTTTGTGAAGTAGACCGTCGTGGTAGCCGCCGTGGAAATGGGCTAAATCCTCTACAGGAGCTTCAGCTGATTGATATACTCAGTGAATATATTTCAGCTTGTAGCAATGAAACTACAAAGAACACCATATTTTTATCACTCTTTGGCAGCATGGAAAGTCCAAGAAAATTAAAAATTCTAAGTATTTTAGCAAGTATGGCCGTGTCAGCTTCTTGTACACCAGTAAGCTTTAATAATTTTAAATCTCATTTTTAAGAATTTTTTAATTTTCCAGCAAATGCATTGCTGCATCTGTTGACTGATCTATACTTACATGGCAATAATTAGTTGATTTAGTTATTATCATTCACAATTTTAACAGTTTTTGGACAAGACCAATAACTCAATTATTATTATTTACGGTGGTTGACTGAGTTTTCTATTGCAATTTAAACTTGGTTGGTTAAGTGTAAATATGTTTTAGGTGTTGTGTGCTGTAGGTGTGTGGCTTCAACAAATGGGCTGTTCATCGGCACAATCACTTAAGCTTGTTGAAAATGTGATACAAGATCATTTCTATCTAAATACTTCAAATCAAAATTGTTTAAAATCATTAGCAACCACTGCCCCTCAGTTTGTATCAAACTTTATTACAGCTGTAACAGAGTTGTACTTATGTGATGTTCAAGATGCAAAAAAAATGCCACCCAAGAATTTACTAGAAGTTATTACATCATGGGTGAGATTATTAAAAATATATTCTAATTAATTGTATTTGACAGATGTTAATTATTTTTTGTTAAAAACTTAATGTTATTGAATAATTCCGAGGCAACAGAAGTGAGATAGCACATTTTAAAAGTAATGTCATAAGACTATAAAAAATTCATCAGAAAATCCCAAATATATTTAAAGAAATCTATATGCAAAATTATTTTTTGATTCAGAAACTTAACACTTGTAAAGGAGTTATTTTCTCATTATTAATTTCATAAACTGCCGCTCATACATTTCCTAACGTCAAGTACGGTCGCGGTCTCCGTCGCGAACCGCTACCTTAACATCTTAATTGTTGGTGATGAGATAGAAAGATTGGCAAAATAATGCTTTCATGACTTTATTATGAAGAACACAAGAAAACCAATACAGGAGAGTCAATATTAGCGAAGCCCTTAGCATCTTCCAGTAAACATTATATACTTAATTATTGCTGAGACAAGCAATATGTATTTTATGTTACCTTCAATATGTATATTATGTTGCTGTTCATCTCATTAATTACTATATGGAATTATTATTCCAAATGTTATCTACTGAAGTGAGTTGAAATTCTAAGTTACACCAAGCGCAGCTGGTTTCATCAAAATATAGTTGGCTTTCAGGTTTTCTTAAATCCTACATTATGTTTGTCGGCTCAGCTGAATCCTGCAGCACTTCCTGCAGGTGCCATTCCAATGGCAGCCGTTACACCTCTAGCTGGTTTGATTCACTGGTGTGCACTGGCTCCACTTTATGTTCAAGACAGTAAGATAACTTTTTCATAAAATGTATTCTTTTAATTTTTGTGTATTCTTCAAATTTAAATTATTCCTTCTCTACAGTAGATGTTGAAGAGGGGCCACCTTTAAAGAGGATAAAAATGGAAAGAGAAACACATAGCATATTAAAACCTGCACCATGTTATTGTATGAAAGAATCTGAACTATACACAAAGCTACACTTGGCAGTTTTGCATAGTTTGAGAGCAGGAAAAAGAAGTCATGGGCCTAGCACAGCAGTCAATGCAAAACATTTAACATCATTGATGCCTCTGGTGCAATCATATGCACAACAACTGGTTAAAAGAGGTATTCACTTACAGAGTGACAGCAAATTGCAGGTTAGTTTAAGATTTTTTCTGTTTCCATGTTCTGGTATCATAGAAACTTGTGATGCATATCTAGTAGTATAAGGAAGATATATGTAGAAGAAAAATATCATTTCGATGGCCTATATCAATCCTTAAAATTGAATATTTTTACTTTACGTTTCTAGAAAACTTTAAAATTGAGAAAAAAAGTAAAATTAAAAATCTTACCTGAAATGTTTAACCATCATCACCATTGTACAATGCACATACAAAAAATCTTTAATCAATCATTCTGTACACTAGTAAAAACCCCATGAGTCTGTTTAATATATTTTATCTTTAGCAAGAACAGACAGACAGATGCAGCAAGACTGCTTTTTAGTGTAATAACCAATATAATAATTTTAGGACTGCTTGGATAGAATAGGACAAGCAATTCAAGTAGCTCTGGCAAATGACTGTGTATTTGGAAATATAAGTAATCTCCTAGCTGCTTTAGACACACTCCCAGAGAACAGACTTGTTAGAATAATCATCAAGAAAAATCAAGGTGTTTAAAATATTTATGGCAGATGTGGAAATGGATTAGCAGAAGTTGAATTTAGTTTTTTAAATATATGTATAATGACAGATTAATTATTTGCATTAACAAGCAATGTAACATCAAGTTATAATTTTTTATTATTAAATTATAAGGCTAATTATAAATATTAGTTACTTTTATTAAATAATTTGTCTCATCATATTACTATCTACAAAGGAAAATTTAGAGCAGTGGTTTCCCATAACCTTCTGCCTCAGATGTTTGGGGATTATTTTCTCTCAAGGTTGCCAGAGCCTTGTTCATCGTCTAGCAAGGAGTAATACGATACATTGTATCGCAGGTGTGGTTGACAATTGCGATGGTTATGCTGTTATTCTTTCCTCCCCTATCACACAATACAGTGCGACTGCGGAACAGTTGATGCGTCTTGCACAGGACCATGGATGATTCTTGGAACTGATGACCAACCTCCTGTAATGTAGAAGATTAATTAACTAAAACGGGTTAAATCTTCTGCTTTGTTTTATTTGCGCTATCTTCTTTTTATCTTCTTCAAACTTCTGCCTTAAGGAAACAATATGTTTCATTTTAGACTCCCTTATTTGAAAAGTATAAAAATTCTTTAATTCTTTCTTCTTTTTACTGGTTTCCTCTTTAGCCATTATTTTATTTTCAACTTTTTCTGTTCGGGCAAAGCTATTTATCTTTCCGCTCTTAGTGACTGTAATCCAACCTTCATCGTTTTCTTGTTCTAACTGTTTTTCTTTTTCTATTTCTTTCTTTGTTTTATCATCACATTTTTTCATAAACTTTTCAATGCTATTTTTAAAGTCCTTAGGCTTAAAAACCATTTCATTATATTCATTTATCCACTTTTTAACACCTAAATTCATATGTCTATCAGAATTCATGGGTTGCAATTCTTTCAGCATTAAAGCATTTTCTAGATAAGCCACTTTTTTAAATACCACATAACATACTTTAAAAGAAGGCTTTCCTGCATTTAAATTAAAATTTTCTATGTTTGTATTATTTGTATTGGGTTTTTCAGAAAATTGGACAGATTGAATGGGTCCAGCTTTGTTGAAGGCAATGTTGATACATTGTTCATCAATATATGGTGGTACATTTACAATAAACAATGTGCGGCCAGATGGTTTATCTGCTGTGTGGTCTCTCACGAAGTGTTCTTTAAAATATATAGTATGGGCATTTATAGATGACTTATTTAATTTCAGTGGTAAGGCTGGAATGAAATTGGAATTTTAAGATTTTGATTAATGCACATACTTAAGACACAAAAAGAGAAAAAAATACCTTTAAAATCAGTGTAATGTTTAGGCTTCATAATTATTGTAATTTGTAGGCAAGTCGCACGGTTGGATACCAGGTACCTAGTTAAATATAAGTTTTTAACTTACTCCCGATAATACACGTGGGCGAACGTCGAATGCGAAGTATCAGTAATCACTAATCACATGGTATACGCTGCAACCTGTGGCTATAGACACTAATGTGACGTGACGGTGACGGCATCCAGCGCAAAATCCGGGTCGCGTCAGTTTTTTAACCCACATCAAACTTCAAAGGGATATGGCAAAGTTTTTGACCGCCGCGTTCACACGTTTGACGTTGGCGATTGGCTGCGCCTAAAGTTGCGGCATATTATAGCTATTTCAAATTTCACTCTTGAAAGTTGCCGCGATTTACAAATTATGACTTATTGTTAGTATTTCAGCTGTTCCACATTCGTAATATATTAAATCATTAATTTAACTGAATTAAAACTGTAGTAAATTAAATTAAACCAACAAGAATGTTCTAGTCTACAAATAAAATCAAAATGAATGAAAAATTAAGCAGTGTTATGCGTATAACGTAACGCTATAGACGTATTTAGTGATGGGATGTACTGCTACGATGGATAGTCGATATTTTTCATAATAAAAACGTATATTGTGCGTAGGCCAATTTTGTTAAAATAGGTTTATAATTTTACAATAGAATATTTATAGGGTAAGGTTGCTTAATATGTTGTCACGAAAAAAAATTAACATTAACCCGATTTTTAATTATTTTATATAAATACAAAAATAATTATGCATCCATGAAACATTTGTGGCGAATTGCGAGCTGTGACTTCACAAATTATATATTCATTCTTCTATATAAGTTTATCTTTATATTGCTTAATAAAGCAATGTATTTATACTTCTATTAAATTATCTACAACGTCTTGGGAGTCTTATTAATCTGCAGCAGAGTAACAACTACATACACCAAGATAGGATGTTGCAGACACAGCAACAGCAACACACCAAATCATATAGCCAACAAGAGCTATATTTGGTGACCCCGACATCCACACAACTAAGATGAAATTGAAGGAATAGAAGCCTCAGTCAATCAACAGTGCTATACATTTATATTGACAAGTTTATACACGTAGTTACACTGCACAACTGAATAACACAATAATTTTCATAACAATATTAAAGAGAACTAGATTTATGCTGCGAGTATCGTTAATGAATTGCATAACGTCACATCCTTAGGCAACTGTCACCCTCACCATGCTACAGCGCAAGGAGTATAGGTACTATATTTACATATTATTTGGTCCGAGATATTATTTACTATAATAAATTGACATTTCACATCATTATTGTAATATGTCAAAACGGCCCTCATAGCTTGCCGCTAATTTTGTTTGACATTGAACTCATGATAGCTGGAATGCTCACTCACAATATAAACTTAAACGAAATAGAGATAGCAGACAAGAATGGTGTTGTTGTCTCTTTTTATCATACACAATACATATTATTTTTATTAATGTATAATGTATAATTTATATAATGTAATTGTATTAGCGTCATGTGTAAGACAGAGATAGTATCACCATTACTATGTGCCGCTTGACTTTCGGGCACAGTGGTCTCAAAACTCAAACGTCAAAGAGCGAGATCGGTAGAACTGCCAACTAAAACCGGTATATTTGTACCCAAAATCGGTATTTCACAAAAAAAACAATATTCGATCAAATTCGTTTATTTATTGAGAAAACACACTAATTTATAGAAATAAAACTTAAGTAGATATAATTATTATTTGTACTAATATTCTGTGGCCAAAGTCGCGGTCATTTTCGAATTAATTTCGAAGTCATAACAATTAGCTGTACCTACAGTGTATTAAAGAGTCGCTTTGCATGTAATAGACCAGTGATTGATTCAGTAGACAGCCTATTTCGCTGTTTTGTTTTCAAAAGATTTATATGTGAAAATATCCGTTCAACGTTAGCGGATGAATGGGGAATTGATAAAATATTAAAGATAAAACTATTACAAATCTGAAATCAATCATAGGTTTTGACTTTTGTCTCACAGATTTACCACAGAGTACAGTCAGTGTTTCCAATATAAGTCGGCATTTACCGTGTTGCTATTAAATACCGTGTTTTTAGGCAAAATTACAGTGAATCAGCTAAAGTGTGGTGTAAATTAAGTAGGAATTTTTTAAAGGATAAAAACAACAGGAACCAAATCAAATCCAAATATATTTGCTTTTTTTAAAGATTTATAAAGAAATTAAAAGAAAAACATCTGAAGCATGCAAAATTAAACAGATTATATTAATCTGAATCTGACTTTAATTTAAGAAATTTAATACATTGCTTTATATTCATTTTCGCAATATTTTTTTAACAACGTAGACAATACTAAAACAAATATATATGTCAGAGGGAGCGCAAGGATGGTTCGGTATATCGAAAATATTCAAAGATTACAATTATAAATCACGATTAAGAGCCAATGGGTTTGCAAGCGACCATCGCTTGCGAGTCGTCCTCCAAGAATGACAACACGTCAATCATGACACTTACAACTTCATTCGGGTGTCTATACCCACTCTTAAATCAACTTGACATCAACGTTAATATTATACTCAACTGTCAACGTCAATACTATTTTCAGCTGTCAATGCCAACATTACCTTCAACTATCCTAATTCTAATTTACTTATAAACAATAATAATTGATTAAACTAAGCGCGCGCCGTTATATACAATGCATCCTTAATATTATTTTATAGGCACCCTTTAGAAAGAAAAGTTACTCTCTTATCAAAGTTAAGAAAATTAATGAAAAAAAAACAATTAATAAAAATTCCTGTTTATATATAGACTAGACAGGTAAATTCCCAAGTGGGAAGCCCCATAAAACATTGAGTACAAAGGACAAAAATGTATTCCTCAAAATATATGGAACATTCTGCACTAGGTTCAGCCATACCTACTACTATTGAGGGCTTCCCCGTAACATTTAAACATAAATGAAAGATGTTGCCATGTTAAAAGTGTAAAATCGGTAGAAAAATCGGGAGAATTTCCATATAATACTCTGAAATCGTAGACATTTCGGTATTTCGGTAAAACAGAGCCATTATCGGTAGATATACCGAAAAATCGGTAGGTTTGAAACTACTGTTCGGGCAACACTGCTCGGTAAGCGTTCCAGTTATGAGTTCAATGTTTACAAGGAGCTCCCAGAGCATGAAGGTTAGAGAGAAGGAGAAAGATCGCTGCGTACTAAAGCTAAAAGCATTAATAGCCCGCTTGTCCCTGAAAATTTGTAAAATTTATAATCCATTATTCAGCCACCAGCTGTGCTGCCATCGATAAGTAATATCTACGAAGTTAGCTGTTTAAGAGTATGTACTATGTAGAGTCCGTGCCAAACTTCTAGCTCGCTCTGAAGTTGCAACGCGCAGGTGTACATAACTGTCGGATACATTATAATTTAAGCGTTTCATTTATGTTTCCCGAGTAATAAGTAAGTCTAACTTACTTATCATAATTTAATACCAAAAATTAACCAGGACAATCAATTAAATTATAAGCACACTAATTTAATAATAAAAAAATAAAAGATATTAATTACAGTGGTTTTACTTCTTCTACATAGTCACAAAACAACGACAACACAACAATACTCCAGTACAAAACAAAACAGTACTCCTAAGCAACAAAGTAACAAACAACTTAAAACAGTACCTAACGTAAAGACAAACAATAACAAAAACCTAATATCGCGACGCCTAATATGACTTCGGTCTGGCAGGGCATAGAATGCTGATCACCTACTTGCCCCTAAAGAAAAAATCGATCAGTGAAACAGATGTGAAATGCATCTGCCCAATACTTCACTAGGGGACACGGGACTTCACATTAATATCGCGACGCCAAGACCAAGTAAAATATGCACGCTACTATACTTTTTACAACTAAATCAAACATGTGTTGCCTAGATAGAAGTACTCTGCGCATACTGATGCACGAATAAATGTGATGATGTGCCCTGCCACTTACGTCCCGTTGATACAGATATTGTGCTATTGTGATTTGTGACGCCAATCGCGTAGTGTTCAGAGCGAGCTAGAAGTTTGGCACGGGCTAACAAGTAGATGAATATAGTTGCATTGAGTCAATTTAGCGATCGCAGCGCCTCACTTATTTTGTTCATATTTCTGGAACAATATTTTCTACAGCGATTGTTTTCCTCCTTTCTAACCTCCATGTCCCGGAGTTACTGCTCGCACCTTTAAGTAAAGTTATGAATATGTACGCATCACACTACTTACTGCCTCACTAAATAATTCCTACAATGATAATTATTATTAATGATCATTGAAGATGGCGAAGATTTTTTTTTTTTAATTTAAACTATTTTTTTTAGGTATAAAATAAATAATTGATTTGTTTTATTAATTATTGTTTATTTTGTTTTTCAAATAAATTAATAAACTTATTTCATATCGAATAAGGTACATATTATTTTGAATCGACAATATTTAGAGCCAGTGTTTGTTGAATTCGTAGAGGGAGTATATTTCTATTCTCTGTCTACGGTTAAACTACAATATGACAATAGAGTATTGACATATGACAATGCAATTGCGATGTCCCAAACTGCCTATTGCCTTGTGTTCCGTTAGCTATAGCTACAGCCTACATTATACATATTATAACATAGTATTAGTAACTACTAACTAGTAACTACATAGGTAATTCAATTCTATGTGGTCACCTATTTGATCTGTCACTGTGATATTTATTAAGTTTTATTACTAAACTAATAAATTACATGGCCATGTGTGGTAATATTAGCAAAGTTGCTATTAATTCTAGTGATGATATCTACCACTGCAAGTAATAAAGTGAAAAACCATAAAGTATCGGAGGATTCCGACGGACCCGATCGTGACGAAGTCGGACATGAAAACACAACGGATGATAAGGTCAGAGGTTATGTTGGACTATACGATGCGTCCTCTTCATTCGGAGGTCCTAGAGATATCCGTTTTCGAAACAGGGGTCGTGTGTCCGAATTTCGTCACTCCCGTGGCTATGTTAGAGGAGGATCTCGTGGTCGTGGTGTTTTCCCGCCACGGGGTGAGCGTGATGAAAATCCCTTTAAATATCACGAATCGTTAGCATCGGCAAACACAGAAACTTGGCCTCAAGGGAACAGTAAATTTTATGAGCGTTCAGACCTGGTTGTAAATTTACCTGAAGATCCCCGTATATCTAAGCTATTACGACGTTTATGTGCAGAAGTGGACATGGAAAAATCACTAATAATATGCAGTAAGCTTCAAGATGCTATCATGTTACCAGAAAATGCTCGCTATATTAGAAGATCTTATGATATACTAGTGGAGTCACTGTTAGATGTTTTGTATGATGCACCTGGCTTAGAAACAAAAAAGGGTGCTGCTGCTGTACTGGGCAGGATCGGGTATGTTATGGGACCAGATTTTCGTAAACATCTGGACTGGATTGCATCTACATTCAGTGTACACAATACTTCTATTAAGCATTTATTAACTCTATCATTCATTGAAACCTACCAGTTGGACTTGCAGACACCTAACTTGACCGAATTTGCTGAGGTGGCTTTAGAGAGACTTCAGGGAATCATTGAAGGCACTGATTCATGTAATGTATTTATGGCTGCAATTGATGCAATGATTGTGATGTCCAATTCATATCCAGAATATTTTGCAAATCATTTTGTCGACACTGTAGATATTCTTGTAGGTTGGCATGTTGATAATGCTCAACCAAAGAAGATTAAAGAGTTTGCTCTGCGGGCTTTATTCAAACTAAGCCGACATTGGCAAGCAGATGTTGGATTTTCAGTTAATTTACTCAATCAATTTATTGAGGACATGATTGCATACTCTGGTTTAGATGAAAAACCTGAGCAAGAAGAAGAAACAACTCTAGAAGATTGTATACAAAAGATAGCTTCATTCCTTAATGTCTTCAATACTGTAGTAAAGAGTTTGGGTGCCTTGTTAAATCCTACAGTTTCTCATTCTGTATCTTGGACATTCCTAACTGATGCTTTAACTAAGATCCTTCGGGTTTTAACTGAAGTGTTAAAGCCTGAGGCAGAAACTGATTTAATCATAGCTGGAAATGAGAGTGTGACATTATTACTCAGTTTCTTGCAAACCAAAACATCTACTTGTGCTACAGCTTTGTTTCTTTTAATATCAGCTGAAATGAAACATTTTTTGCATTTAGGAGAAACCATCTCCCTTAGTGTAATAAATCTAATATCAACCACAATTAAAGAAGTCTCTTCCAACTTGCCAATTGAATTTATATCTGAAATTATTGGCCCAAACTCGCTTTTAAAGCCCTTAAGATTTTCACACAATGTACAGATATTAAGAAGCCTTTTGGTCGTTTACATGAACCTACTTAATCTAAAGAACATTCCTCTACTTCAAGAAGCTTACAAATATGTATTGACAGATATTCAGAATTCAATTTCTGTTATTGTGCCAGGAGTACAAATAATAAATGTTGAGTATTCTGAGCTGTTGAATAAGGATGACGCTGAAAAGAATGTAGTATTTTATCTTCAGTGCTTATCAGATTTGGCCAATGCTAGTAATTCAATAATTGGAATGTGGGCTCTGCAACCAAGTATTTTGGAGTTGCTGGCGATAAAAATGTGTCCACACAATGAAACATTAACAAGAGATAGACCGGCCTTACAGTACTCAATACTCTATTTGCTATATTCACATAGTAAGAGGAATAACCATTTCATTGCTTCCAGTGAGCTTGTAACAAATTCTCATCAGAGGAATAATGATTTATTTGGCCTGTCAAATCTAAATTTAGGCAATGTTTCTGGTAGCAGTCCCACTTGTGGTCACTTGGCTATAATTATACAAACTCTCAGTCTTATTTTAGATGAAAAGGTGCACAAGGAAACTCTGTTACTTATTCTTAATTGGATTTCAGATATTTTTTGTCAGCTAGATAAATATTTACCCATTGTGAGCCTGTCTAAGGGATTCCTTGTTTTAACAAAAAATATGCTTAATATAGCTTACAGTTTTGACAGTGAAATCGTACTCAGAGTTATGAAAAATTGTCAATACTTATTAAAAAAGAAGACACTCATCTGGAATGTAATTCCCTTGAAAACATTAACAACAATCTGTCTACTTCACATTGATAATCGAAATAAATCAGTAGCAAAGTTAAGCAAAGATTTATTATTCCAGCTTCCGTGGGATATAGTGCAACAAGAATTAGATAAACAAACAGTGAAACTGTATACATATAGCAAGAAAGGTTTGTCTGTCATTAACTGTAATACAAAATTGAATTCATTAAAGGAATTTCTGATGAAAGGATCATTTTCAACACTAACTAATCATCACTTTAAATTGATCATTAAGTGCCTTACTGAAATAACTGAAGACGAAAAACTTTATTTGTTTGAAATTTTTAATTTTTCATGGCCTTTACAGAGTTCTTCATATAATGATGAGAAAAATTTTCTATTTTTCCGAGAAAACGCAACAACTTTTTCATCCACATGTATCACTTGGGCTCTTTCTGAAGTCGCTCAAACTTGTATATCGTTAAAACTCCGAACCATTTTAGGAAAACCACAAGAGACATTTACAAAAATTGAGGGTGCGTTAAAAGGAGTAGCAAGGGAAATATCATCCCATGAAACTAAATATGTTGCAAAACATAAGCCCTTACTGAAATTAGTACTGGCAGAGCTAACACGGGCACGTTGGTTTATCGAATTCATGATGTTTTTAGAAAAATATACATATAACGCAGCCGAAGGCACTGCATCAGTATTACCGGCGGTGGTGAAACCTGTCAAAACATTCTTCCATACCAACTGGCCGACTTGCCGTGAATGGCAAAACAGAGTAAGACCGGCAGCTTTGGCAGTGAGTTTATACACAGGGCACTATGGAGCAACCATCTATCACGCGTCTCTAATACTTCAAAATGCAACAAATAAATCCAATATGGACATCGAGGCAATAGTAATGAATGTAGCAAAAGCGCTGATAAAGATAAAAGAGCCTGAGGTATTGCATGGACTATATGTATGGATAAAGAAAACTTTCGATATAAAACTATCCTGGCTGAAAGGTGCAGTCGAACAAGCAAGTAGTAGATATGAGAATGCTATTGAACAATATAAGAAGGCCAATGACACTAAAAAAATGGATTGTGATATTATGTTACATCCAAATGATACTAGACAGATCAAATTTGTCATTGAAAATATTACCGAAAGCTACAAAAATTTACAAAGTTGGGAAGAAATTATTGAATGGACTAAAGCTGTAAATGAAAATAATAAAATAGAACATGACAAATATGAAGCATTGAAATCCTTCGAAAAAAATTGTGAAGGAAATCTTTGTGATTGGAATAAATTAGGTGGCGAATCCAACGAAATCCTTAAACATGCTTGTTCCTATCAAGATTTAATTAACGAAATCGAATCAGAGTTAACGAGCGTGGCTCTCAATATATTTCACAAGGACTATGATGATAAATATGATACATTATTAGAAGAGCTAGAAGAATTTCTTAATTCTTGCACTGAAGAATTTGCAAGAAATAACTCAATATATTTTTTAAAGGAAATAGCCGTTTTTCAATTAGCCAATCATGGGCTCCGATTTTTGAAAGGTGGAAAAATAACGGATAATCCGTTCAGACCTTCTATCGTCAAGGAATATAAGTATGGAACTGAAATGAAAAGTCTCAATAAAATTTTATGGTGGAATCAATATTTCATGAAATTGAATATCAGTGAAGAAAGCGTGTTTTATAACGAATGTCTAAGGTTAGATGTGATAAAGAGTGCGCGAAAGAATTCAAATTTTCAATTAGCAAAACGAGAGTTGTTGAAGCATTTTAGGAATAACGCTTCGTTTCAACTCTCCTTAAACATAAACAGCTTAGAAGATCTATCTGAAATACTTGCAATGTCGCATAATTCTTACGAGCTCGACATTTGGACTTTAAATAATGCTACCGCTTTAACTGAACTGTGCAAACTTACATATTATGTCAAAGAAGAATCTAAAATACCAGCTATACATTTGTGTGCCAGTATTTCTCTAAGTTTTTCTCAGAGATTAGCGATAGGGGAGGATAGCTACGAGCTTCGAGAGAAAGCCACAAGGATGTTATTGACATTATCAAAATGGGTTCAAAATGAGAACAGTAATGTTTTAGAAAACGACTCACCATTAACTAAATTGGTGTCAGCTCTCCCAGAAATCGGGCTGGTCGACAATAATGTCTCGGAAAATGTTATACCTATTTCGGACTCGGCCGTGGGAAAACTCTTACAGTTCGGTGTGAATCAATGTCCTGGATTGGCGAAGGCGTGGGCTAGCTTTGCGGCTTGGTGTTTCAGATGGGGCCGAAAAATGGTCGAGTTCAGCTCGAAAACTGGAGAACAACTGACGGACAACGATAAACTGCAAATAGAAAGTGTCATGATAGGTTGCTCGCCTCAAGATTTCGAGGCAGTCTGTGAAATATTATCCAGAACTAAGGCGACATGCGACGAAGACGATATAGATTGGAACGAAATAAATACGTCAGAGATGATCGAAAGTCAGTTGCGCACCGTTCCTTCGTTAAATAACGCTTTCCCGGAACATTTGGCACTTCTGGTCGATATTTGGCGACAGGCACAAAAAAGAGTATTTTCCTATTTTGAACTGTCTGCCGATGCTTATTTCAAATTCTTGCAATTGATATGTGCATCGGATTATATCAACCACAGCGGAGAAAACGCCGTAGTCAACGCCACTCTTAGATTGTTACGATTAATAGTTAAACATGCCATGGAACTACAGACAGTTCTAGAATCGGGTCTTGCGAATACGCCCACGCAACCATGGAAGGTCATCATTCCGCAACTATTTTCCCGTTTGAATCATCCCGAGACTTACGTGAGAAAATGTGTTTCTGATTTGCTTTGTCGACTGGCGGAAGATACTCCTCATCTAATTACATTTCCCGCTGTAGTAGGAGCAGTAGAGAATGAACAGAACAGTATAAGAGAAGTACACGCCCCTCGATCCTATCTCTCGAATGACGGCGTCGAGAGCGATGAGGATAACTTGGATCTGGAGGATAACGCCAGCGACGACATGATCAACAACGAGTTGAACTCTTGTTTCTTGGATATGGAGCAGACACTTGCGAAACAGGCACCCGTCACTATACTTCAAGTGAAATTGTTAGTGAAAGAGTTACAACGAATTAACTTACTGTGGGATGAATTATGCCTAGGTACACTGGTGCAGCATCACTCTGAATTTAATAAACGCCTTTCGCAATTAGAAAGCGAAATAGTCAAAGTGAAAAATAACGCTAACTTAGCGAGTGAAGAGAAGGAGAAGCTTATTAAAGAAAAACATCGCATTATATTTGAACCCATCGTGTTCGTGCTGGAACAACTTCAACGAATAACGTCGTCCAAACCGGAGACTCCACATGAGATTTCATTCCAAACCAAATTCCAAACTATGATTTTGGACGTCATCGATAAATTGAAGAATCCGCCCAATCCGGAAAAGCCGCAAGAATCCTGGGCTCCGCTCAAACAGTTTCAATTGAGATTGCAACAAAAGGTCAACAAAAGAACGTCATACATCTTGAAAATGTCGGACATTAGCCCCGTGCTCTCCGAAATGAAGAATACTGTTATTACGATGCCCGGCCTTCATACGAATCAAAGGACGGTAAGAATAACTATAGAATCTATCGAGAACAATGTCGCTATTCTGCCGACGAAAACCAGGCCGAAGAAATTGGTGTTTCACGGGTCCGACGGCAAGGCGTACACGTACCTCTTTAAAGGGCTCGAAGATCTCCATTTGGACGAAAGAATTATGCAACTGCTGTCTATAACTAATACGATGTTGGCTCGAGATTGCGAAGACAACGACAACCAGACGTACAGAGCCCGCCATTACTCGGTGATCCCGCTGGGGCCGCGCTCGGGGCTCATCAGCTGGGTCGACAACGTCACCCCGCTCTTTGCACTCTACAAACGCTGGCAGAACAGAGAAGCCGCATTGCTATCGGTCAAAAGTAACAAGGCTGCGAACGTATTAAGGCCTTCGGAGTTGTTTTATAAAAAGCTGAACCCGCTTTTGAAAGAGGCGGGCATATCCACGGAGAACAGAAAAGAATGGCCCGTGACGATTTTGAAGCAAGTGTTGGAATCTCTCTCGGCCGAGACACCTCGTGACCTCCTGTGGAGGGAGTTGTGGTGCGGCAGCGTTACGCCCGACCAATGGTGGCACATGACGCGCCGCTATTCCTACTCAGTGGCCGTCATGAGCATCATCGGGTACATCATCGGATTAGGTATGTATTCTGTTGTTCTATATAATAAATAGGTGGCGCATATGATATAATAATAAATAGGTGGCGCATATGATATAATAATAAATAGGTGGCGCATATGATATAATAATAACATGCAACGTTTTGAATAGCGCTGCGGTTGCACTACACAATGGTTATAAAATAAATATCAATATTCAATGATTTCGCATGAAGCATTGTGCGATTTTAAAATGTGTTGTGTAAGAGTTAATGTTTCGTTTGAAAACGATTTCAGGCGATCGGCACCTGGACAACGTGTTGGTGGACCTGACGTCGGGGGAGGTGGTGCACATCGACTACAACGTGTGCTTCGAGAAGGGCCAAACGCTGCGAGTGCCCGAGAGGGTGCCCTTCCGCATGACGCCCAATCTGCTCGCCGCGCTCGGCGTCACCGGCCTCGAGGTTAGTCCGCCTCGCTCACCATATCACGAATAACAATGTATTTCGCAAATGAAGGGAAGGGTCGATTCTTTTACGAGTTACGTTACCATAGACAGACACATCAAAACATTTCTCTTTATTCGTCGGGGTAAACAAATAATTCCAAAAAAATTACGCAATTTTAGTATCTCTTACCTTGGGCAGTCTGGGATCTGGCTCTAGTAGTTTTGGAGAGCGACTGCGATAAATATACGAATGGGCGACATTGAGTTTATGACGAGACATATAGTAACAGTGTTCACATTCAGTTAAGGCTCACATTTATGAATAGTCAGTGAATACACTCATTTGCTCCTTTAGGTAAAAGTGTACCTTTTTTACATACTACATACATATTACAGCTAGTCTATAGTTCAGACTCTGGGCTAGCGAATGAATTCATTTACTAATAGGCCTTAGTAGAAACATGATATAATAACTTCTATAGGACTATATGAAGTTAAAAATACATTCAAACTCGATGTATTTTTAGAATAATGATGGAGTATTAAGTTTTATAGAGCAAAAAAATATGTTGGAGGTTAAGTTTAGTTTTTTACGCTCTGAGGTAACAATGAAAGTATTATTATTTTTGAACCAGTCGAAATAATTATAATTCATGCATACGAAAAAATAGTACGGATAAGTTTAGTGTATGTATTCACTTAGGGCGCATTTCCACCGAGTCGTGACGACAGATAATCGTGTTACACATTTGTCGAGGCAGCCGCTCGAACGAAATTAATAATTCTAAAATTGCAGCCTGCGAGCGGCTGCTTCAACAAATGTGTAACACGATTATCTGTCGTCACGACTCAGTGGGAACGCGCCCTTACTAGTAAGCACTTACTTATTTAATAAATGAATGCATTCATTTGACTTGCTCTCATTGTTTGTTCATAAATAATGTAGATTAAGAGAATTATTTTTCACTTTTCAGTGCGTTATGAGGTCAGTTTTATTTTTTTACTTAAAATTAATTTATTTTATACTTTTGAGTGGCTTTTCTTAGTATAGTTGTTACAATTCATTCATATACTCGTATATAAAATGAAACTATGACATACTATACATACATGACTTTTTAATGGCACAAGAAGACACAAAACTGAGTTTTTAAAAAATATAAATAAAAGTGATACCGTTCATATAAATTGAGTTTACATGGTGCTTAATAATAAGCAATGCTCCTAGGTTTAAAACCTTCTTTGCTAAAAAGCAATATGATAGGCGTTCAGTTTATCTCTATAATTTACTCAATAAGGAGATTAATATTTTTGACAAAAATTACTTCGAATGCAAAAAACTTTTAATGAAATGGCTGAAACCAAAACCTTATGACACCATCGAGACAATTTTAAGCTAAATTCCAAAAAATACTACACATAAACATACACACACTCACTTACACTCACTCACTCACACCTACACTCCCTCACTCACACATACACACTCACACATACACACACACACTCACACATACACTCACTCACTCACACATATGTACACTCACTCACTTAGACATACACCTACTGACTCACACATACATTCACTCACTCACTCACGCGCGTGCATCCCTACTTAGTTACTACAGATGTGAAAACAAAGAGTATAACATAGCTTAATAAAGTTGGTATTTATGTAGTATTAGTGCTTGCTTTTATTTTTGTTGTATTGTATTTAGCACAGATCTATACTATTCCAAGGAAGAGCGATGTCTCCTGGCACAGGCTTCTATAAGCTTAAAAGGAGGCATCGATCACTATTAATTATAAGGTTTCCTTTGGTAATGAATAAAGATTATTATTATTATTATTATTATTATTATTATTATTATTATTAAGCAAGTGAGCGTTGTGATTTATCGCACGAATTCAGTTACTATATTCTCTCATCTCCAGAACTATCTTTTCTACATATCAATTTTACTATCATATGTATCCCTTTTAATGTTTTATAAAATGATACATAACTCATTGATATAAACTTATATTTCATCGAGAAATAAGATCTAAACTGGACGCGTAAACAATAACGTGTTTTTGTTTTTCTCTGTTGATAAGTTTTGCTCCGTAACATCAAATATATGGCCTAAATTTTCATGAAATTTTGTGAAAAGCTTGACTATGTCAATGATAATAAAATTAAAGTATTAGAATTAGTATATATTTAATATAAAATGCATTCCTGTATCGCTGAAGCAAATTGATTGAAGTTTTTTCAATTTTTGATTTTCTAACTTCAATATCTAAACTATAAATCAAATTATCTTGATTCTTATTTATTATTGTTTTAAATTTAATACTTAATCTAAAAACATTTCATTAATCGATAAGGATTTATATTTCATTGAGTTATAAGCAAATAAGTAAGACGCAGTCGCGCGAATTTCAGCGATTTCTCGCCCGATTGTGAAACTATTCTTTCAATATCCTGAAAACTATTTATTGTAAAAATTACAAATAAAAATGGGACCACTTCGACGAGTTACTCTATCATTTTACATCTCATTCATCCAAATCGGTTCACAGACGGCGACGTAAGAGTGGTACATCAAAAAAAAAAAAAAAAAAAAAAATACGCGTCGAATTGATAACCTCCTTTTTGGTTTTTTCGAAGGTCGGTTAAAAATATAAATGAAAGTCAAAATCTTAAGCATTATTTTTAATTATACATCAAATTTTTCTTGCATTAATACTATACTTAATAAACATTTGAAAACAAACATACGTAGATCACTCGCGGTCTATTCATCTTGGCAGGACACCTATTAAATCATTGATAAACGTTTAACGATATTGCCCAACTACGCAGTTGAGCTTAGAATTCAACAAGTCTAAAGCGCGGCAGGGCCATGGGGAAGGGACCCTAGGGGAGTCGGTCCGTGCGGGGTGGTCCCGTGGGGGGTGCACGAGGATTCGAGGTCGCCGCACTCACCGTCCACGTAGCCCGCGTTTTCGATAACGCGCCACCGGGCCACGTCAGTGTCGCGCTCCACCAGCAAAAGATGCGCCGTCCGGCAGCCGGCCAAACTCGCAGGCGGCGTCGACCTGTTGATGGCGCCCTCCCGCAGTGCCACGGAGTCTCTCTTCCTCTCTGCTGCCGGGGATCCCCTGTACTCAGAGGTGTCAGGCCGTTTGCAACGCAACAGTTTGGCAAAGGCGGCCCTGAATCCCGCGTTCTTCCACGCGTAGATGAGAGGGTTCACGCCCGAGTTTGACATGGCCAGCGAGGAAGTCAGCCGGTACGCGACAGGGCTGTGCAAACGCGCCGCAGGAAGCGTCTGCGTGCACGCCACCACCACGAACGGCATCCAGCATATCGAGAAAGAGCCCAGCACTAGGAGCACCACCTGAAAGGATAGAGATTGGGTGAAGGGGCTGGAGTGATCGGGCGGGCGGGGGGAAACGGCGGCGGCAACCTGTATGCTCTTCCAGTCGTTGGCGGCGGCGGCGGGGCAGCAGGCGTGCGCGCGGAGGCGTCGCGCGTGGCAGGAGGCCTCGCGCCAGATGCGCCAGTACAGCACGAACATTACGATCCATATCAGCGAGAACATCGGGGTCAGGATGCTCGTTGTGTACGTTTTGGGCACCACCTGCGTAAGCATATCTTGTATTGAATGATTATACTAACGGCGTACTGGTTCGGTGTTGATAATGTCGTACACACCACGTTCATCTCGCACGCGACGCCGTCGGCCCACTCGTTCCAGAAGACGGGCACGCAGCTGACGCACAAGGCCACGGACCAAGTGGCGGCCATTAGCAGCCGCGTCACCGCCTTCGTCATGTAGCGACTGTAGTGCAGCGGGTGCACTATGGCGATGTACCTGAAATCATCATGTAACGAAACTACGTAGTGGTTTTTAACTTAATTCATCACAATCCAAACAAACAAATCTTTGTAAAATTAAAATGGTTATATTTTGGATGGTTCGCTTTTAATCAAAATTTTCATCTTCATTCTTTACTCTCATTTTTAGCTGATGAGAGTATTAACAGAATCGCATTTCAATGGTTATTATCAGTAGACATTCGAAGCCAACATTATAAAATAATAAAACTGTGTATTGTGGGATTGCTCTTCTTCTATGGGTCTACAAAATAGTCCGAGAGGGTATATTATGTGTATCTTTTTAGGAAAGCTTACTCACTGTACCTTTTGTAACTTTTAAACAACGTATAATGCAGTAATTATTTATTTTTTAGAATG
Source organism: Aporia crataegi (assembly GCA_912999735.1). NCBI lineage: Eukaryota > Metazoa > Arthropoda > Insecta > Lepidoptera > Pieridae > Aporia > Aporia crataegi. Next base: position 9,305,476 of record OU538744.1, on the reverse strand, counting down.
CCATTGGAAATCAATTTTGACGGAGATAGCGTTAATCTTTGTCAAGTTGAAAAGTTCTTTATCTTACGCCATAAAATTCTAATGAACATCAGCTTAGGATTTAAAAATTAACCCTTGCGGCGAAAGTAAGGCGGGCCATTCGTTCATCTCATATATATCTGAATAATGACTTAAAATTCAACTTATTAATAACGAGAGTTGATTTGGCTAAGGCACGAACTAGTGGAATTTGCTTACCTATCAACGGCGATCGCAATGATGTTGTAAATGGAGGCAAGGCACGAGAGTATTATCAGAATGAAACGCATCAAACAGGACCACTTAATCTTGCCGAAGTCGTCGTTGAGGTAGAAGACGAGGTGGTATGGCAGCGTGAGGCCCACCATGAGGTCGGAAATGGCCAGGTTGAGCACGAACTGGTTGGACACAAGAGACGACAGGCGGCGGCTTGTGGTGACCGCCAAGATGGTGAGCGTGTTGCCGCTGATGATGAGCAGCATGAGTGCGCCGTCGACGATGCTCCACGCCCAGTAATTGTAGAGGTCGGGCGCGTCCGCCTCGGCCTCGGTCCAGTTGACGCCCGCCGCGCTCTCGTTGCCCGACACCCAGGCCATGCCATCGCCTGCCGCCGACAGATTCAGCCTGACGTCCGACCTTCACCCGCACTTTACCCTCACACACATTGTACCCTGTCACTCTATGAGAACATTTCTAAAAGCGCCCGCACCTGCAACAAACGGCTCTTCTATACTTTCTTATTGGTCTACTGTATGACATATTTATGCGCACAAACTTGTGTTTACTCAGTTTTATCTCATGCTACAAGTATCAGCCAACAGTATTACATAATCTTAAGAAAAGGACAAATGAGAGTAGTATTGTAGGTTAGTGTAAAGATAAATTGAGTAAATGTGAATTTGTTGGGCTCGTGCGGCCGTGCGATCGATCGCCGCCCAACAGCCAGTCACTTTCAATGTTACTTTTCTGAAAGAACAGTCTTCTCTCTGTATTTGGTACTACTTATCTAGTGGAGCTTTAATCATCATCATAATATTATAAAAGCGAAAACGTGTTTGATTGGCACGATTTTTTCACGATTAAATTTTTTAAATTATTGTAATAAATTAGTTGTGACTGGGAAAATGAATACAAGTTATCTTTATACTAATAGCACGCCAAAACTATTGAACAAATGTTGTTGTTTTGGTAATTCTTATAATAAAGCTCAACGATATGCAGCGCCCAGCGCCGGCTGCCGCTGTATGTCAACCAGAGCAAACAAATTGTTACTCTGCGTTCTACAACTTAACCACGTAATGTGACTACAGTACAGAAATTCGTTTGTGACAAGGAAAACTGTATTAAAATGTTTGTGTACTAACATATATAAAAACCAAGTCTTAGACTGTAAGTAAACCGAATACAATTTTCTTTTATCTGAGAATTGGTCGTCGGGCATGGCAGCCGATATGTAGACACGTTCACTGTAGATTCTAATACAACTCTATTGTACATATTTTGTCCATCAGAAAACAAGTTAGCTCTGGCGGCCCTGGGAAATTATTATTATTCAACGAGTTTCGGTTTGTCGCTAGTTTCATAGTTGCGTTTTTAAAATTGATTTTTTAAATTCGAGGCTTTTCACCAAGATTATCTGTCAAAGCGGTTATACATGTTGGAGAGGCCGACTCAAATATTATGTTCTTATTTAAGCATTGGCAATAATGTTATAATAGAGGCCAGACAGCGTGAAATGAGTTTGTTTTGGGCGCTCGATCCATTCGCTTTAGTTTTGAAATTTTAGCAACTGATCAAATAATACACTAAGGAAACTAACTATAGGTGTTTGGCAAGCAAATGGCGAGCCAAATCGAAGATTTGTGGTTGCGTGTTAGTTATACTTTTAAAATTGTACCTATTATCAAGAGACTTCGCTATATTTAGTAACAAAGGCCGTTCTGATGTTATCGTGCTTGGCGAGCATTATTTTAAGGGCCGTTATTAAAATCGAAACGCTATTCCCTTATCGGAAGCTTTGCATTCAATTATAGACGAATGTGCCTGTGATAAGGCCAGCTGATTGAAGATTAAGCTTGATCAAAATTTGAATTTTCTATTTAGTTTGATGTGCATTAAGCCTTCCGCTGTCCAATCTACAACTATTTCATTCGAATGGCAGAAATGTATACACCATGATAAAATACGAGTTAAAATATTCTAGTTACATAAGGTAGAGGCGGGGTTAACACTGGAGGCTTACGTAAGGGCGCTCAGAGGAGCTATTAATTGTAAAAGGCGCTTTTAATTTCCACAGCCCGTGCAGAGCGGGTTCATTGGACGAAAAACTTAAAGAACTTTTAAAAATACAAATGTTTGTCGATTAACTCGACTAAAATATTATGTAAAATGCATACATTGTTTATGTGTGCTTATGAATAAGTTTAAATACGCCGGACACGTTCCGACAGCACGGTAGGTAAATATCCTACCGGACACCGGTCGTCAACGATAATCCGCAATCCCTTGAATTGTAAATATTTACCTCAATGTCATTTCCATTTGTGCAAACGAGTGCCGGCACAAAGCATCGCGCATCACAATAGAGAAACCACTTTTATTTTATAAACACTGCGGGCTGGCACTAAAATTTCGTTCTCGAATTTGTTCCGGAGGTAAATGCTTGTGCCGAGACGTGGTCTCGTCTGCACGCTCGACACCAGACTGTTGCGACAGTCGACTTTCGTATGTTTCGGTTCGGAATTTGGCGGCTTTGCTGCCGAACGCCGACGCCGTGTCGTAAAAAAGGTCTTGTCGAGCAGAGTGGTGTTTTAGGCGAGTTCTAAGTCTGTAATACGGGAATTAATGAGAAAAATAGTTGTCTAAAGTCCCTTTTATTTTATGTGCTTCTTATATTGAGTTGTTTTATTGCACGTTGTATTATGTACTGCGATGTATTTCGCGTTCCATCATTAGTGAGATTCTTGATTTCATTTCAGTTGCCACATTCGGAATCGACTATTGAATCTCTGCTTATATTTATTATATTACTGTGCTTAAAATATTCTACAAAACTATTTAGAGGAATGTATGATTTGCTATAGTGTTGGTTAATATTAGAAAAGTGAATCTTGGCTTAACGTATTACTTTCACCGTCATCAGACGGTGGCTCGACTGTGTTGTAATTGAAATGTAGTTGGTTTGTTCTATTTTCATAGGATTTTTTTATATAACCGATTATGTTATCGCATTGTAGTGCTCGGCTATGAAGCAGAGTCCACGTAGCGTGATGAGAGTTTTAAATGTCTTTCCGTTTCAATGTCGTTCAGCTGCTTCATGAGATTTTTCAAGCTGCGCTTCAGATAGGGGCGCTGTTTAATATCGAGCGTGGACGGGTTCAAGTTTATTCTTAAATATTTTTTTAAATAAAGGCGAAATTATATTGACAAAATTAAAAAAAAATATATTTAGTGAAACTGCGCTTTCTTTGATACTTTCGAATCGTTGTAGCTAAAAAATAGTTGAATAAATTCTGTTTTTATCCGATTCGCGCGGCCGCCTCGTACTTATTTGCTTATACGAGTAACTCTATATTCTATGACATATAAATCCTTATCGATGAGTTTAATGTTTTTAGATTCAGTATTAAATTTGCAACAAGAATAAAGCAAGATAATGAAACTTATAGTTTAAGAGATATTGAGGGTAAAAATTAAAAATTTAAAAAACTTCAATTAGTTCGGTTTAGCAATACAGAAGTCCATGTTATATTAAATATATACACATTGTAATACTTTAATGTTATTACCATTTATATTGTCAAGCTTTTGACAGAATTTAATGTAAATCTAAGCCATATATTTGACGTTATGAAGCAAAACTTGTCAACAGAGAATAACAAAAACAATATTAGTCTATATATCGATGACACACACACACACATATATCACGTGTAAAGAGCCGGGCTCTGCGGTAGCCTTGTAGAGGGAATCAACAAGTTAACATTGGAGTAGGCAAAATTCCAAATGGAACAAGTGAAAATATCCTTTTGTAGGTTGTGTGGGAAAGTTTTCTCGCGACGTTGACTCGCCTGGCGCCGCGCCGTCGGATTTTGGCAGACTATGGTATCCAACGCGAAGGCTCCTATTAACCCTTCGACGAAAAAAGAGGAGTGTTGTAGACTTCGATGTGCCTGTGAACTTGTCTATAAGGCTAATTATTGATTTTTAAGAACATAAAAAATGTAGTTACGTACGCGAAACGAGACGCAGCTCGTGCCAAAAGATCCTGGATTAATGATTGATCTGTATTCAGATTCACCTAATTTCGTGAAATATACAAGGAGGACTATAAACCAACCCGGCCCACCGACTCCTTAAATAGGAGACGAACGTAATCGATGACCCGAGCAAACCCTCTCAAATGGCAGTTGTGAAAGCCACAACTACACAAGATGTGATTTTTACTGCACAAGAGTACGGCTATGTCCCGTCACGGCATGAAGCGCATATTGTGCGACTATATTAATGTGGATACAACAAAAAACGCATCGGAATTGGTCTGTTGGTTTAGGAGCTGCGATGCCACAGACAGACGCACAGACACGTCAAAATTACAATAACTTTGCTCGTCGGGGGTAAGATAAAGGAAAGGAACGTTTGGGAATTTCGCAGCTAAGCAATCGATATACCTACTCGCGGCTTAACTTTTGGCGGGTTCACAGAGAGTCGTGATACTACTTAGGAGAATTAGTCGTGATCACTACCTGGTGCGAACTGGTAGTCGTGGTCGGGTACGAGTGACGAGTAGTTTTCTCGCCCAGGTCACGACTCCGTGTGAACCCGCCAGGACATGTACAGTACTTCACAAGAAACGAAAGTAAACAACAGTCAACTGTTTGTAAGAGTTGGTAAAGAAGTCCGCTTCGAGATACCTCGGCACCTTCTGCCGGCGCACATGACTCGCACACATCTGCCTCTGGCGCGTGGTTGACGTGTAGTGGCATCGTAGCTCATAAAGGAGATGAGATATTATTACGTATATGTAATCAATCATTTATATTCTCTTCAGTTTCACTTATTGCACCAATTGATACTTATTTGTATCCCTTTCAGGCAAGACTTATATGATACTCGAATACACTTGAAAGAGAGGACAGGTATTTTTTTTATTTTTTATTTCATTAACATTGAAGTTCAATTTCAATATATGTAGTTGAAATATTATTAAAAGGGCGAAAATACAAGTTGTTAACTCAAAAATAATATAACTTGGAAGAAATGTCTTAGGGTTAAGGCGGTAATTGAACCAAAAATAATATGAAAGATAATATATTGTGTCCGTTGATAACGAGCATGTGGTGTGCCATTGACTTTGTTGGCGCGACGCCAGTTGCCAAAGCAACCACCATTTTACGACCACTCTAATGTCACTTGATCTTGAGAGGATTGTTTGCAAATTGTACAGTCGATCACTGTTAAAATTGCAAGAGAAAGTCTCTTAACTTAGAGGTGCGTCGCCTCATTAAGATTTCGAAACATTAATTCATTTTTTTTAAAGATAATAAATCAACATTGCGTGTGTACTAAATTTACGGAATTAAATATGACATCAGCAGGGCAATATACACAAATATATGCGAAAACACATTATATATAAACGAATATAATACGTGTCATAAAAATAATATAACTGTATGATGCACTAGACCACAAAATAAGTAATTCATTTCAAAGCAATAGTATACGTTACTACAACAAAATCCCAAGCGAGGTACTTAATAAAATTTTCCTTAAATAAATTCAAAAATTAGGTTAAGCATAAGGAAATTGCTAAAGCTTTGCATAAAACTGTTGATTATTTGAATGATCAAGTATCATTGGGAATCGCTTGGGAACCATTTGCTTCACTTGTTCTTGTTCAAAATGTTCTTCTCAAATTTGTATTTCATATTTAAGCAATCATGCATGTGATTTTATTAGAATAAACGAATTCATTATTATAGAAAATATTATAGAAATACTGCAGTATTACTAATAACAATATTAGTTTAATATGCCAGAAGAGCTGAAATTAATAAAAAGATAAGCTGAAGCATCCATTTATCTTGTTGACTCGTGACATACAAAGTTTATGATGACCGATATCTGTGGCAGACCCTCGTAAAACACTAATAGTCGTTTATATGACTGCCTGTGTTTATTGGAGAGCGCTTAAATCCGACGATAACCACGTATTGGACTTGCTGTTGGTTCAAGTTCGTCAGACACAAAAAGGGTAAACAATTATATTCAGATCAAATCTAAAGAATGAAATGAGTATCATGTTCTTGCTTTGTTGGAAAAATAACGTCCAAAATTAGTTTTTTTTTTACACACTTTTTTGCACTTTTGTAAGTTATCCTATCCGATTAATTTTATAGGATTGATATGTTTACGACAACGAGACAAAAATTGTTAGATTAATAAACCTTTCCACATACCAATGCATAATTTTAAATTTCAATTAGCCCAACTTTCGAAGTCTGCATAGTTCGTAGCGGCGCTACGGCGTAGCGATGTCACAGCGTAGCGGCCCATTTCCCTTGTGTGTACTTATTTAAAATTAAATTGATTGTTAACGGAAATATGCGATTTTGCTCAGGACTGGATTGGCTTACTGCAATAATGCTTTCCTTCGCTGCTAACCACTTTTTTATTAAAAAAATTAAAATTGTTAATTAAATGTTGGGTTGTATTCCCGTTTTCTTAAATCTATATTAACTCAATTGTCAGTCGTTTGTAGTCGTCGCTATTGAGATAGTGAAAGTCACACCGACTCGTGCAACGACTTGTTCCTTTTAACCCCCGACGCATAAAGAGGGCTGAAATAAGTTTGACGTGTCTGGGGACATGTGATGCTAGCCGTGGCCTTAGGCTTAGGCTTGGCGTTGAATCATACATTAAGCCTTTCAGGACGACTGCCATCGTACATGTGGAGTTGAAATATAGGGTGACAAAGTTTGCTCGTTATAGCTTAATTGTAATGAATTGATGGTGACGCGATGATTGCGTGATGATTAGTTGTCATTTAATTTGATATTAAAACGTAATCCACAATTGTGATACCGGTTCGATTTTTGTATGTTTACGAAAGATGTTTGATAAGGTTTACATATTGGCTTTATGAATTTATCGGCAACAGTGAGTATTATCACGTTCTTATCTACCTGTTTGTACGCATTCATTTTATATTATCACTTATCGATGTTTTGTAAATATACGCGTGCGAAACTTAGTGCTATTTTTTATTTAAAAAGTGTAATTTCGGCGAATTAAGACTTTCTTTGACGGTTATACGTGCAGAGCATAATAATTATTAGCTTCATTGGTAATTTAAAACGCTTTCTAGAGCCATTTACAGAGAAGCTCCTTCGAAGTGCCGTTTAAAAATTGATTTTTATCGTTTGTGAAAATAGTTTTTTGCCCGTATGACTGTCGGTTCCATAAAAGATTTGCATCATAAGAAACGAAATCGATTGCCACTAAAAAAGTTTTTGTATGATATACCTATTTTATAGTTAACTGAACATGTTTTTTTAACCTGAGATGGGAAAAACTATAGAAAAATAAGCACACTTTTCTTAGACCATTTTTCTGTAACCGGCGTAGGTTACGGCCTCATTCGGACACCTCAGCCTGCATATATGCTATAGTAGCTTACAGAAATGTATTTTGTATTTACGGAAAAAGATCTAAATCTCCGTATTCAGACGGTAGTTAGAGAAAAGTTGAAGTGTAGTTGCAATCTAAAGCAGGTGCCGAGTTGCGAGTCACGGTAAACGAAGTACAATGAAAGCAACATTAACGCAACATCGAACAGAAAAATATTTACGTTATCATGATCAAGTCAAATGAAAACTAGAATTGGTTGCCCTTACTTCAATATAAGACCAAGTAAGACTTACTGAAGCTCGAAGTTACATTGCACAAAACAGTTGAAATCAAATAGACGAGCTGCGGCCACTCATAAAATATGTTAAATGTGTGCTTTTGCACTCAAAACGAGGCAGTTATTAAATTCTGTCCGAGCCGGAGTCCGAATTCCTACGAGAAGTGACCGGGCATGCCGACTGAAACTTCGAATGAAGCTTCGAAGGCCGACACTGTATTGTATATCCTATCAATAAACATTTAAAGACTAAAATGACCTCATGGGTCAAACCTTGTCTGTCAATAACAGCTGAATTGGCCCATTGCTAATTCTGCACATCCACACGCATTCCTTATAAATGCATTATATTACTTTATGAAAGCTTAGTTATTTCCGCTTTGATAAACCTTTATGTTGTTATTTAAAGTAGAAGTGTTCGTAGATAATAGCTCTCATTTGTACTACGTTGCATGTATATGCAACGTTATCTAGGACTTCATATAATATTAATAATAGGGCTTTATTTATCATTCGAGTATCGTTTTTCAGAACACTCAGAACACATGTTTTCTTATTCTAAACATTTCATGCAGACTCCTCATATGAGAGCAAACCATCAGTAACTCGTCAATACTTTCTCGCATTCGGTTTAGGATCCGTGGCACGTACCCCTCAGCCGTGTACGTGCTCGCTTTACGACTCTAAATATTATTTGCTACTTTGTACCCACAAGGAGCAATTAATTTTTGCACATTATAGTGTTCTTAAAACGTTGAAAAAGATTGAAAGTGAAGCAGTCATGTGATGAAATAAGAGCAATACAATTTATGTAATAAATTTATTTATTTTCCACATGACACATTAAAAATAAATTATTATTACTTATATAAAACAACGTTGTTTAAAATTAAGTTACAATTAAAATTACGTGACAAATTTATGCTTGTTTTTTTTTTGTAATCTGTTTTAGTATAGAAAAGCACTTGGCGTACAAATGTACAGAATAAACCAGAATCCTTGTATGTTGTTATTCAATCGAATATAAATCGTAGCAGACTATAATCTCCGTGGAATGATAAGGCCTCTCGAGTTTCTCAAGTCCGACTTGGTCTCCGACGGCTCTTCGGGGAGCACTTGAACGGTTATTTTAAAGAGTAAACATATGTCCGAATTGAATCGCTTGAATAATGTTTTGTGTGATCGGGATATAGAAGGCGTGGTTGTAGAAGGCGAAATCGATATCGTCATAAGGCGGCCCGTGGCGGTGTGTTTGGTTGCTGGCACCGCGCCAGCCCAGCCGAAGGTCTCCATTACTAATTCATCCCTCGCTATTCCGCCGTTTCGACTAACCTGCCAAGGTCGGACATTGTACTTTACAAATTAACTCAGCTCGGTCTCGATTCGAATTATTCTTGTCTATATCTCCAAATTTAATTGACGAAATCAACCTCGATCTTATGATCTTATTTATTAATTTAACACACACAACTATCATCCATATTAACGGACACAACATAGCGTGGATACAAAAAGTGGAAACCATAATTCTTATGTACGCACAGTCAGTCAGTGTTGGAGCTGCCTCACTGCGCGCCAAGAAGGCGCATCCTTTTCACATGATTGCAAAAAGCATATGTGCTGCCGTAGCATCGCCTTCATCGCCTTGAAAGTGTTATACTATTCGTAAGAAGTTAACAGTAAGCAGTAGATAAGCGTTACCTTCACCTCCTCGGAGCGCAAAGTTTGAGTTAATGGCATAGTTGATGAGATGTTTATCAAAGAGACCGGGAGCAGTGAGCGGTGTGACGGCTTATTAAAATGCTAATGGAGTAGGCGGCCATCGGACAGCGCGCTCTCATGATTTCCAACGAGAGCTTAAAACTGAAACCATACATCAACAACAACGGTACATCCATTTGTGTGATATTTTTGTTAGTAATTATCATGTCGGGTGTTTTTAAATGGTCTTCATTGTCTCGCTACTGCTTCATGATTTACTATATTCTCTAAGATTTAGAGAAGTGCATTTGCATCGGTATGCAAATGTAATAGTATCCTTTGTACATAATATAATAAATAATTTAATCTTATGACAATCTTTTGTTTGCTTTATTATATTGGTTTTAGTATAGCTTACGGCATCGTTCTGTGAGACTTCTCTTTAGTTCGCGCACGAGCAGAAACGACCGTTCTCGTCTTACCTTTCATTCAAATTGGATTTTGTTCCGTCGAATTTGTTTGGTGATATTGAAATATTTACTTACAGTCCTTACAAAATGTTATCTTTGTTGCATTGAGATACAAGTTTATCATTATAACTATTTTATTAATCAGATTACGAGACCTATATAATTTATGAGTTAGTTGAGTAAAAATTGTAACATGGGTTTTTTATATACTCTCAAAATTTTAACCTTAGTTTTAATGCTAGGTTTGTGTCAATGTCATATGAGTAAATTTGCAAATTTTTGTATTTAGAGACATGAAGAACTTTAGTTTATCAGAAGCGATAAACACTAAATATGACCCAAATGATATTCCGACTGACATCATTTGTTTGACTAATTTAATTTTTACTGCGACTCGATAAATACTTTAGTGATGATCTTTAATGACTTAGAAGCTAATCACGAAAAAGCCGATGCTCGCTTCTTTTGGTTACGATTCGACGTCAAAGTAGCCTTCTAGAGTTGCCATTTATCTTCAAATTGTGAATTGAGTTTGGCAGAACATTCTCCAAATAATATAGGCTTACTGAAGAGTTTAAGATTCTTATGAACACGGGTATTATTAAAACCGAGCAGTTGATGTTTATTATTTATACTCTGCTTACCTTTTCTACACTTATTTTAACAAATTCCACTATTGTTTAGAAAATTGTCTTTTCTAATTTTATCCTAGGTTCCACATAATAGCTACCGCAAATAGCAAACTAGGTCACTGTTTTCATTTTGCTCGCCCTAAAAACACGTTTTTAAACCTGAAAGCCTATTAAATCAGTATTTGAATAAAATATATTTAACGGCGTACTGGCGGAATAACTCGCCTATTCTACGGAAACACTTGTCCGGAATAACTCGCCTATGCTACGAACATGTCTGGAATAACTCGACGATGCTTCGTTTTACTATAAAAGGCCGTGCGCAACCCAGATTGAGGCATTCTCACTTGAGCTGCCCTTCGATGTATTTCCGAACCATTACGACTTAGGAATCTTCACGATAAGAGCGTACCTCTTCTTAAAAGGTCGGCCTCCTGCCCGTTTGCCTCCTATCTTATATATATAAAAAAGCTGTCCTAGTGGACAGATCTGCTCAAGAATTGTAGAATCAATTAAAGAAAGCATCGCCTTTGCTTACTTTTATCACCAAAGATGAGCGACAGGTCTGACCTTGGTAGTTGTGACGCCTGCTATGCTGGTGTCGTGCTTCTTAAAAATAATTGCGGACGAATTCCTCCTTCATCAGGAGAACTCAACGTAGTGTTTTCGGTTGGAGTTCACGGTGGATGGGCGAGGTTGGGGCTCTCCACAATTTTCCCGCTCCATCATTCCTTCCTATTCCGTCATACTCAACTGAGCTGAAAACCCCTGCTGCCATCATTGATCATTCGAGCTATTTCTCAGTCATTTGTCACTTGACATTATACCTCCGTTATAAGTTGGTACGGTGTAGTCGTGCTTATAACATTTCTTAGACGAATATATTTAGCTTAATAGTGACATTGAAGACAAAGTCCAGCTAATATGTTAATTACGAAAAAGAACACCTCATGGATGAGCAGATGTTCATAAATTGTTAGCTAAGAACCATCTCGATGAACCTTCAAACATAAAACCACAATATCGGTCAATTCGTTTAGGAGTTACAATGCAACTGACACTCAGACACTTCAAACCTATATTTATATAACCCATATTTTTGTCGGAGATTGAGACATTCTTTACTTTCAATCGAAGTCTTGTTTGTATTTAAATATAATATGTTGTATTATTTTAGAGAGTACAAAGAGATCTCAATTAATTACTTTAAATGTAATTATGAATAGAATAAATTATATAACACGAGACAGGTGTAAAAAGTATTGAATAATTTAATTTGCGTTGGGGCGTATTTTAAGGGTTATTACGAAGATGTACACGGTGTTCCGATGAAATGTGTTGCCCTTACTGAAAATTATTCAAGAGCGAGTTATATTTAGGCAAGCTTTCGCAATTTATACTCTCACAGGCGGTAAAGGGTGATAGGTTCTTAAAAATTATTTTGCTTATCAAATGTAATCTGTATTTACGAGTAGGTATTATGACATAAGCCCAGCAGATTCGTGAACAAGTATCACACACATCCGCTTATCCTCCTTTCCTTACATATTTCATGTTTCAATGAAAAGGTGTGATTGTTTATGTTAATAAATGAATAGTCAACCGCAAAAATCACATCCGGCACTGATTTTAGCCCAACTGAATAGAGTCGACGGCCGTCGCAATGGCACTGAGGATTGACCCCTGACATTACATGAGGCACGACCGCCTCACGTAATGTCTTTCCAAAATGCATCATCAAAAAGGCATTTGGAGTCATTTGATAGAATGGAGTGCAGTTATGGAGTTTTTCTTAAATATTTATTAAAAGACTATATGACTAGACGTACAAATAGTATACGTAAAATGTTCGTCGATGACGAAAACCATACTGTTTACTGTAAAAGAAGTTTTTAGATACTAAGAATTTTTCCAAACGAGCGTACAGGATTCTTTCAAATATTTTGGATATTACTGGCAATACGGAAATGGGTCGGTAATTATTGGGGTCTGTTTTATTACCAGATTTACACATAGGAGTCACTTTTGCCACTTTTAGGGTATCAGGGAAAAGACCCTGTCTCGGGCAGTTGTTTATACATTTTGTGAGATGTAAAAATGTGCGAATATTTACCTTATCTTGCCCTTACCATGCTCCCCACTTGTTTGTGCTTTTGATTTATAAGTTTTTACAAAAAGTGTTTTTATAAAAAAACAAATTGATGCAAATAGTCGTTGGTTTTGGAATTATATTCCCGACCTCCCGACGTGATAATTATTACAAAAATATCCATTTTTACCAGGCTTTGTAAGATAAGAAACGTATCGAATTTGATCCATTCGTTTAGACTTTAGAGTTTAGACATTAGGAATTACGGTATCAATTGCCACGATAGACACGCAAACTCGTGACACCCCTCTTTTTGCGTAGGGAGTTAAAAATGATTTGAGTGAATTTTTATATTGCTTTCATGGAATCATTTGTAATTGATATTACAATTTGCCATTCTTATGCACAAATAGATGCAAGTTGACAAGAGATAAGCGGCGAGCCGTGCCTCAGCACTTACCAACAAAATTAACATTGTTTTATATAATAAGTACATGAATTGCTTAATGTTCGCAAAGTTTAATATAGCTCTAAGCAATGCCAGAATCGTGTCATTTTTAACTTCTGCGAAATAAGAGGTTTGGCGTGTCCACCTGTTGCATCGTACGATTATGGCGGACTGTTTTGTTTGGAAGCTGAAGTGATCGATATTGATGTGATGTTGACTACGAAGTTCCTCATCGCGCGTTGCGAAAAGGGGCTACAAATAATTAAGAGCAAAGTTGTAACGACACTTTTCGCTATAGTTGTAAGCCGTCGGCGTGCGCGTGTTTCTCTCTCTCTCTCTCTCATAGAGAGCAAGCCAGTTATTTTCGTTATGTTTTTCTATTTCGCATTAAACAGTGTAGTGCTGCGACGATTATATTTGTTAAGATGCAGTTTTTTCAAGACATTTAAATAAAATAGAATCCCAAACACATGTTTCCTACTTCAGTTACCACAAGCCAAATATTACTAAAATTGAGCCTACTGAAGTTTATATTACATTATATTTGTTAGTATTAAAAAAAATATTATTATAACTTAAAAGAAATACAATTTTATTACAATTCCTTCACTAATTAATCGAAAGGATTCTTCGTTCCATCCGGGTGTCCCTTGACACCTCTCAAGTTTTTTTCTACTCATCTTCTAATTTTAATTGAAACTTAATTAAATCACATAATCTGTTAAGAAAGTTTGATTAGAGCAACCTCATTTTCGGCGAAACTCGATCTGCGCATGCAATTTAAGATTTAGAATCGTATGATAGAGTAGGTGGAGTAAATAACTGAAGTTGCCTTAAATCTTTAGAAATGTAAGGAATATCGCCAGCTGCACGACTGAACCTAATTGATTGTTATTTGTGGAGTCTACAAAGTTCATAACCTCACTTTGTCGATTCTAAAAGGAGTTAATTGGCCGCTTGTCGTGCATATATACTGCACCTATTAATGGATGAATAAGGGTGTTATATGTTTGACGTGTATGTGTCTGTCTGTGGCATCTGAAGCTTGTTCCTAAACGAATTGATTACCCTATCTTTTAGAATTATTTTGATATTAATCATCACAATTGGATTACTATTACATCGTGACAATGTGCACAGCTTTTTCAATTATTTCAGTAGTTGAAAGGCCCTTTTCGATGATTATTTCTAATTCCCTTCGGTATGAGAAATAATTGTAAGATGTGCGGGTGCCGGCTACTTACCTCTTTTCAAACACAGAGTTGTTGTGAAAGCGTCTCTGTCGGTCCATGCGCCTGCTGTTGCATCGTGACTCCCAAACGTATTGACGGATCTCGAGGCGGTTCTTCGTTTGGAATCTTTTTCTTCTCACTTTTCACTTTGAAAAGATATTATAAGAATGGTTATTGAATATGCCTGGATGAAAGGATGGAAGTCTACAAAGGGCACAGATGCTATTTGATAATTGTGAGAGCCAGTTTCTATTATATTTTTAATATGAAAGTTCTTATGACTCAGAAATCACTTCCTTTCGTTCGTTCATAAAGAGCTTCTCATTATACTTACAATTAGTATTATAATTTACTTATTTAGAAAGATTAAAACATTAAATGATTTTTCGAAGTTTTTTCGGTTGTGTGTCTGTGAAGTGTGCGTACGTTGAGGCATCACGCACAAACGACCGGATTAATTTTGCCGAAATGTTCCTGGATGAATTTTTAATGCGTAAAAATAAACAAAAACCCTACACAAAATGCAATTCCACGTAGATGAATTCGCTGGTATCTGCTAGCAGCTAGTAGAATAAAGTATGTACTTATAATTTTATTATTGATGCATTAAGATTCGAGAGAACTTTTGAAAATTTTCAAATGTTAATGATATGTTTGATGTCATTTTTTTTATGAATGTGACTACATTCTATATTAGGAAGGAAAAGTTTATGATTCCATTAAACTGGACTCCAAGACTTATTTGAAATTATTCGGTGATTGTCTGAAAATGTGATATATATGTATGTATATATAATGTACATAATGTCTACAATGAAATCACCGAATCAGACGTCAATCAATCAGTCAATTAGTCCATTAAACATTACATTAATAAGCCTTTACACTTTCTAATCACTTAGGTATTTATTTCAACTAATTTTATTGCTATTTCAAATAGTTTTGGATTTATTATCAATTGATAAAAATCATAAGTTTAATGCAAATAAATAAATTAAATTTAGGTAATCAATAATAATGTACACATTATTGTTTAATCTTAGTTTTTATACAGCAACGTTGCTTTGTCTATTGCAAATTCATAATGCTACTCATAACCGAAGAAATCAATTTGTACTTCATTCGAAATATCCCAAGAAATCGTGGAGTATCCATCTCATGTTCTTTAATCTAATTTCAACGCAAGGCGTAGCGAGTCTACGAAGCGTGTAGACGTGCAACAGTCGCTACATAGTATTTTAAATTTTATTTTATTAACTCAATATCATAATTATCAATTTCATTATCAATACTTAAATAATATTATCTATCAATTCGTGACTTTTTGTACTTGGAATGGGGCGTGTATTGAGGCTGATGGTAATGTTATTTCCCTATTTGACTTTTATTCCAATAAACCTAAACTAAACTAGGTCAAAATTTTTCATTATTTTTTTAATTTTACTTTCGTTGACTTTGGTAAAAGTGGCGTCACTATCTGTCTCGCTCGCTCATGGCAAACATGTCCACTATCCATCACTCTCATCATTTTGCCGTAAAATTAAGAACCTAACAAGAGCTTGTGCGAATAAAAAACATTTGAACTGAGTAAAATGGGTTAGCAAAAATCGGGTTACTTGAGGTTTTTATTTTTTTACTCGTTTTTTTTAGTATGAACCTAACAAGTATTGTACCATTTTACAATCCTAATTAAATGCGCAAACTTTTGATGGTACTTGCCAAGGCACTTTATTACATTTTTTTAAAGGAGGGCCTTTCAAAGTCGACAAATTTTTAAAATTTTAAAGTCGTAGTTTAACAAATAGTCTTAATTCTAGAAAACTTGGGGCAATTGTGTCATTATTTTTGACTGTGGTTCTACAAATGTTATTTAGGATTACGGTTCCAAAGTTTAAATGAACAAAAATAATAAAAATTAATCACAATAACCGGAAAATGGGTACAGTTTGACCAAATTTTTAGGTTTTTCTTAAATGCCCATAATTTTCAAACTGCATAGGATAGATTTTTTTTTCTGATTTTTCTCATGATGTTTACAGTCAATTCTGTCACTCCGTTTCGGCTTGGCGTTCAGTTAGTTCAGGGACACCCGGTATATAAGTTTTGTTTTGTGTTTATAGAGTTATTTGTTACTGAAGTAGTTTTGGTATTAAATGGAGAGTTTGGTGTTGGAGGGTTGTCTCCAAACTCTAACCAAGTCGTAGTCTTCCTCGGTGACAAGTCGTGTTGGAAGGCGGCGCGCAGGGGGCGCTGCTAATTGTTACTTTTTTGTTTGGGATACATAATCTTCCATATTAAACTTGTTCTTCGGAATATTTTTGCTGTATTCGCCTTTCTCGTGTATTGAAATTTCAGGTGAGGTAGACATATTTCGTTTCTGACTACTAGTGTTTCTATTGTGTTGCTCGCTCCTAGACGAGCTGCCGCTATGTATAAATGTCGAGTTTGTCTCGTCTCTTTTCTTAACTAGGTATATCAATTTATCATATCGTATAGCAACTTTTCTTCCCTTTTCTCGTTCGGATTTAGCTAACTTCTGAAGTTCTTTCCTTTTCATAAGTACATTTATGGGAAAATCTTCTTTGACATAGTGTGTAGTTTGATTTGATTTTGATTATTTCAAAATGATTAGTTTTTTGCTGAACGTAGTCAAAGAAACCACTACTGATCGGGGGTTTGCACTTCTTTTCCCGATTCTGTATAGGTTTTGGATTTCCGTGTCCTCACACCTGACCTGAAATTCATCATTTATGGTATATAAAATCTTCTTCAGAAGTTCAAAGTTTTCGCACTCGTCTATTCCGAAAAATACTTTTAGGAGTCGATGGTTGTAGTTTATAAAATTCCTTAGCTTGCAGAGAAAGGTCGAGAAACAATGAAGAGTTGAATGTGGAATGTCTTTTATTCTCTAAAACACAAGTATTTATACAAAAACCTTTATCTAAACTTAGCACTAGGGTTAATAAGCATGAAGCGCAGGCGTAGCTAATCACGTCATTGTACTTTAGAGCGAGGGGCTGTGCGCTTCTATAAAAACGTTGCGCGGCTAAGCGTGGCCAGTCTCCACTCCCCCGCCGGATCGTCGCGGTGCTGCGCTCCTTCCTGGAGAACCGACAGTTCTTTGTCTCTGTCGGTAAGGAAGCGTCAAGCCTGCGACCCATCACGGCGGGTGTCCCGCAAGGCAGCGTTTTGTCACCCGCCTTGTACACTCTCTACACGGACGATGTTCCATGCGCCGAGGGCTGCTCCGTGGCTCTTTACGCCGACGACACGGCGTATGTCGCCACATCGCTCTCGGCGCGACACGCGGGTGTCAAACTTCAGCGCTGCCTGGACCTCCTGCCAGCCTGGTTGCAGAATTGGAGACTCGCAGCTAACCCTGATAAGACCCAGGCGATAGCCTTTGGCCGCAGAAGGCTGCCGACTGCTCCTCTCCGCTTTCTGGACCGAGACCTGCCGTGGTTGAGTGCCGTCACCTACTTGGGGGTGACTATCGACTCGGGCCTCACCATGCGGCAGCACGTCGGTCGGATCACGGGGAGAGCTAAGTATGTTGCGGGTGCTCTTCGCCCGCTCTTCAAGTCGCGCCTTCCGCTCCGCACGAAACTCGCACTGTATAAGACGTACGTGCGCCCCCACCTCACTTATGCGGCGCCAGCGTGGTTCGCTCTTGCTGCAGAAACCCACCGCCGACGACTGCGCGCTGTGCAGAGCCAGACGCTCCGGCGCATTGTCGGTGCGCCGCGCTACGTGAGGAACGCCACAATTGCGAGGGACCTGCGGATGGAGTGTATCGACGAGTTCGTCACACGGCTCGCGAAACGGATGTTTGAGAGGGCGGACGCCTCTCGATTCCCCCACCTCCATCGCATCGCGCCGTGGCACTCCAGGCCACCTGACCAGAGACGACCGTACCCGCGTGAGCTCTTGAGCGCGGGTACTTTGGATTTGACACCGGGGCCGAGCAACCGCCGGCCCCCCCCCGGACTTGACACCCCGGATTTGGCACCAGGGTCGAGTGAGATTACTCCTCGTCCCCTCCCCATCTTGACTAGGGCGGACACCTCAGCTTCGTCCGCTGGTCGCCTCACTGGGCCTCTCCCGGATTACCCGGGAGTCTCACCTGGCGGGGCTTGACCGCGAGCTGCGGGCCCGCCCCTCACACTCTTGGATTTACATCTCGGGCCGAGTGAGTAATCTCCTCGGCCCCCTACCCAGGGCTATATTAGGCCCGCCCAAATAACCGCCCTGTATCAACAGGGCGCGGACCACAGTCTTTTTGAAGGGCCTCAGGGCCGATCAAAATAGAGCACGGGCCCCGCGGGGCCGGTGACCACATACTATCGTCGCGTGGCCCCATTTCCGCGCGCGCCGTCGAAGATTCAAGACATGTTCTTCTCAGAACACATCGACTATATCAAACGAAAGCGTCACCTACAAGTTGTTACATGGCGGCTACAGTACTCCCCTCTGAGAAAAACGTACTCTAGGTTTCACCGTGCGTCCTGATCTTGTTACGTAATTTCTGGCTGGTGCTTCTTTTGTTGTATATTTATCTGCCGAGTCTGACTTATCCTTAATCTCCTTGTAGTCGATTGATGTGTCTTGCTCGTGGTTGTATATGAAGGCTGGTTTAAGTCTGTCGATTGATATTACAGAAGTTCGCGTAGGCAATTGGATTGTGAAGTGTTTTTCATTCCTTTCTAGTACTTTAAAGGGTCCGTTGTAAGGTGGTATCAATGCCGTGCGTACTGTATCATTCCGCACGAAAATATGTGAACATGTTGCTAAGTCACCATGGATGAAAGTTTTATTTGTGTGGCGCAGTCGTGGTTTTGGTGATAAAGTAGCCATTGTTTCAGATAGGCGACTGATAAACTCCGAGTCTTCAATGTTGGATTTTGCAGGTACGAAAAAATCTGCCGGTACTCTGAGTGTTGTCCCGTACGTCATTTGTGCGGGGCTATATTGTTGGCTTTCGCGTAGTGCTGTACGTAATCCCAATAAGATTGTTGTGATTTCTTCGCTCCAGTGTGTATTATTTTCTCTTGCCATTAGTGCACTCTTTAGCGTTCGATGCCAACGTTCGACCTGTCCGTTCGCCTTAGGGTTGAATGCCGTTGTTCTTATGCGTTGTACGCCCATCTTTTTACATAAGGCGGTAAAGAGTGCTGACTCGAATTGCCTTCCTTGGTCGGTAGTTATTCTTAAAGGAGTGCCAAATCTTGAAATCCAACCGTCGTATATAGCCTTAGACACGGTTTCTGCGGTAATGTCGCGTGTAGGGATCGCTTCTGGCCACTTTGTACATCTGTCTATTATGGTGACGATGTATCTGTAGTCGTTTGACGGAGGAAAAGGACCGACGATGTCGCAGTGTATGTGCTCGAAACGCGCAGATTCTTCGAACTCTCCAGGAGGGCTTTTTGTATGTCGTTGCACTTTAGCACGCTGACATCCGATGCAAGCTCTAGTCCATGTGTTTACATCTTTGTTTATTGACGGCCAGAAGTATTTTTTTGTCATGATCTTTCTTGTGGTTCGAATGCCGGGATGACATAATTCATGTTGCGCTTGAAATGCATTAAAACGATATGCGGCTGGTAGATACGGTCTAATATATGATGTCGACACCTCGCATGTGATTGGCTGATTGCATTCGGGCACTTTTATGTCTTTAAATATTAATTTCGGGTTTTTCTTGCATTCCTTTAGTTCCTCATCTGCTTGTTGATCGATTGATAATTTATTGTAGTTGATAAAAGTGTGGTGAGGTATAATAATTTCTTCCACGCGAGATAATGCATCGGCGGCTTCGTTGTTGTTTCCTTCGATGTGTTTAATCTTTGAACAAAACTGGCTAATGAAATGAAGCTGTCGCTCTCGTCTCGGCGTATCGCTGCTGCTTGATGTTCTCGTAAGTGCAAAGGTTAACGGTTTATGATCCGTGTAGATAGTGAGTTCGCTTCCTTCAATTAATCTTCGTAGGTTTTTTACAGCTGTGTACATAGCTAGTAATTCGCGATCGTACACGCTATATCTACGTTGTGTTTCACTCATAGACTTCGAATAAAATGCTAGAGGCTTCCATATATTATTTTCTTGCTGATGAAGAACAGCGCCGATGCTTTTGTCAGATGCGTCAGTGTATAGCCGAAGTGGTGAGTTAGGAATAGGATGTGAGAGTATCGTGGCGTTAAGTATGCTTTGGCGGCATTGCTCAAACGCATTTTCCGATTCCGGTGTCCATTTGATCTGTGTTTTATCATTTTTCTTGCTGTTGTGTAGGTATTTGTTCAATATATATTGGTTTTCCGCTTGCTTAGGAAGACAACTGCGATAAAAGTTAATCATTCCTAAGAATCTTCTCAACTCTTGAACTGTGGTCGGCTTAGGGTAGTTAATAATTGCTTTTGTTCTCTCTTGGGTTGGTTTGATGCCTTCTGAAGAGACTTCGTATCCGAGAAATTCAATTTTTTCTTTCCCGAATTCGCATTTTTCTAAGTTTAGTGACACGCCGTATTTGTCGAGGCGTTCGAGTACAGTTTCTATATGTTTTCTATGTTCTTCTTCCGAGTTTGAAAATATTAATATATCGTCGATGTAGGAAAATACTATTTCGTCGAGACCTCGAAGAACTTCGTGCATGAATCGTTGAAATGTTTGACCTGAGTTCCGTAAGCCAAAGGTCATGCATTTGAATTCGAAGAGTCCAAAAGGTGTTATAATGGCGGTCTTGGCGGCGTCTTGTTCGTTATTAGGTATCCAGTAATATGCCATTTTGATATCCAATTTGGAGTATATTTTCTTTCCGTGCAGCTGGTATGTGAAGTCTTGAAGCCTCGGTATAGGGTAGCGATCGGGTATCGTAACTGCATTTAATCTTCGGTAATCTCCACAAACGCGAAGTGATCCATTTTTCTTTTTGACGACGTGTAAAGGACTAGCCCATGGGCTATTTGAGGGCTTGCATATACCCATCTCGATCATCCTTTCAAATTCAAGTTTAGCGGCCTTGTACTTGTCTGGGGGAAGAGGGCGTGGTCTTGCGAATATTGGAGGTCCCGTAGTTTCGATATGATGCGTTGTATTATGTTTAGCAGGTGTCTTCATTGATATTGGTCGTAGTATGTCGGGAAATTTCTTTAGTATGTCGTGGTAAATATGATTGTGGTTGACGGTCTGTATTGAGGCTTCGGTTGCTTGAACGCGGAGGGCGTTGACGCTTAATTGAGTGACGCAGTCTATTAATTTTTTTTTATGAAGATCGACGAGTAGCTTGTAGTTTGCGAGGAAATCTGCTCCGATAATAGATGTATTAACATCGGCGATAACAAATTTCCATTTGAAACTTCTTCGTAAGCCTAAGTTTAGCTCGATTGTTCGTTCTCCATATGTTTTAATTTTTGTACCATTTGCGGCGAACAATGTGTAGTCACCCCGTTGTTTTTGGTAGAATTTGCTCCTTTTTGCTGCGAGGACCGATATGTCAGCTCCAGTGTCCACAAGAAATTTTTCTTTACTTATGGAATCCGTTACACATAAGCGGTATGTAGTTTTATGGCCGTCGACGCCCGCTAACGACGACGTGCTTTTTAGTTTTCCTGTTTGAAGCTGCATGGGGATTCGCATTTTTTTGCTTCTTGTTTGAAACGCCGATGGTAATAACAAACGCCTGGTTTATAATCATCGTGCTCCTGGAATGCAGGTGAACGCGTTCTTGATCTGTATCGTGACTTATAACGTTGGTGTTGAAAACGTGATCGGCTTCTACGTCTTTGATATTCCTGTTGTTCATTCCTCAGGCTGGCAACTTCCAATGCTAGTTTCGCGATTTGGCTTGATATCATATTTATTTGTAGACTCGTGGCGTCGTGAATTGTGGATGATGTTGGAGACGAGACTGCGGCGATCGTTGCAGGCTCGATGTGCTCCATCATTGTATCTGCCATTGTAGCTAATTTATCCAAGCTCAACTCTGCGCTAATTGAAAGGACGGCGCGAACGTGTGGCGGCAGCTGTTTTAGCCATAATATTTGTAGAGCACTGTCGGTAATTATTTTGCCACCTAGCTCTTTCATTTTGCGAAGTAGGTGGCTTGGTTTTAAGTCTCCAAGCTCCAATCCACTCAATAATTTTTGAATCTGGTTATGCTCCGACTCTTGGTATGTGGCTAATAATCTTTCTTTCAGCGCTCGGTATTTTTCACTTGTGGGCGGGTTTAATATTAGGTCTGCAATCTGCTCTAGGTCACTGTGGCCAAGAAGTGGTATGGCGAGATTAAATTTTTGTTCGTCGCTTGGCTTGCTTGCAGCGATGGCGGCTTCAAATTGGGCGAACCATAAAAGTGGCTTTTCCCTCCAGAAAGGTGGCAGACGGGCAGGGAGTGATACGGCTGAGAGCTCCGTTCCGTACTGCTGTTGATTTTCCATTTTACGTGTTTCTTCTTCGGGGTCACCAATTTAGGAGTCGATGGTTGTAGTTTATAAAATTCCTTAGCTTGCAGAGAAAGGTCGAGAAACAATGAAGAGTTGAATGTGGAATGTCTTTTATTCTCTAAAACACAAGTATTTATACAAAAACCTTTATCTAAACTTAGCACTAGGGTTAATAAGCATGAAGCGCAGGCGTAGCTAATCACGTCATTGTACTTTAGAGCGAGGGGCTGTGCGCTTCTATAAAAACGTTGCGCGGCTAAGCGTGGCCCCATTTCCGCGCGCGCCGTCGAAGATTCAAGACATGTTCTTCTCAGAACACATCGACTATATCAAACGAAAGCGTCACCTACAAGTTGTTACATGGCGGCTACATACTAAATTTCTCTTTCTTAAACACTGATCCATTCTCTCTATAGTTTTCTCTTGTTTTTGTATTTTTTCTTCCAAATCTGTCTGTTTTTCAGAAATTTCCTGAAGTTTAACATGGACCGTTGAGTCTATTTTCTCTAAAAATTCTTCTCTCAATTCTTTCATGGCTGTTTTTTGTTCTTCTCTTATTTCTAGAAGTAATGCTCTCATTTCCTCCATCTTTGTGTTATGTTTTTAGCTATTTCTGCGTTAGAGCTTATGATCGTACAGATCACGCCCTCTTTTTTATTGTTATGGTACTAAACTATTATTATTACAGCGACCTCTTCTGGTGGAGTAGCAAAACTATTTACAAGCGTATCTTTAATATGAAATGAATGACCTTGAGTTTTTATGAAGGATATTTAAGGGACATTTTAATTCAAATTATCACTTTTCTCACTATATCTATTATACTATTTTACTAATAGTTGTCACTTTCTTATATTTCCTTTTATGTATAGCTTCGTATATATTTTAGATTTATAACCTTTTTTATAGAATTTATCGTCACTTTTTTCACAATGTTATTTCACAGTTGTTACACAGTTGTTATCGTCACATTCACTTTCATTCATGTATTAGAGTATATAGCACTGGTTTCTTACTAGGATTCACAATATTTAGACTTAATTCTATTTTGTACTTCATTTTATAATCACAGTCGATGTAAACATCAGGACTGCAACGCCCTCTCTTTTCAGATATAACATATCCTAAATATTAAACTTAATCAACCATGAATTTGCATGTACTTCTCTTAAGCTTAATTCCGTGATCTTGTAACCTCTGAAACACCCTCACTAAGGTTTCTAAATGCCTAACCTGTATTCCTGACGTCCCAATTATTACATCGTCTGGGAATACTTATACCCCCGTTATTATTCAAAAGGTTCGACATAATCCGCTGGAAGATGCCCGGACTAGAAGACAAACCAAATAAAAGTCTATTGTACTTAAAGAGTCCCCTATGTGTGTTTATTGCAGTCAAATCTTTAGTCATCTTACTCAATCTGATTATAAGCTTGCGATAAGTCAATTTTAGAAAATAGGGTCGCTCCGTTTAAGCTTACTAACAGATCATCGATCTTCGGCAACGGATACCAATTGACCAGTAAGACAGGACTTAAAGTTACTTTGTAATCAGCACAGATACGGAGTCCGCCGTCAGCTATACGTACCGGCACCAAAGGTGTCGCCCAGTCCGAGCTCTCGACGGGCTCGATGATACCCGCTTGCAACATATTATTCAATTCCGCGTCGACCGGAGGACTCTCAAAGCGTAAGGTAACGGGTGGACAGAACACCGGGGTCGCCCCCTCACGCAACCGGAGTATCGCCTTGCCACCTGTGTACCGCCCCAAACCGCCGCCGAATAATTCTTTATACCTATTTAACAAAAAAATCTAAGTTGTCTATCTTTTTGTGTATCATATGATTAATTCCTTTTTGAAACTGAGGTATTTTAATTCCTAATTCTGCCAACCATTGCCGGCCTAATAAAGTCGTTGTACCACCGTCGATTATAAAAAGTTCCAAGTGTTTAATCTTGTCTTTTTACTGAACTTATTAATGCCATCAATACTTAAAAACAAGCTCACCGACCTATACTCGAATCTCGAATATTTAGTATGTTTATTTGAGTAAAAAAATTAAATTATTAGTAGTTTAGTCATAATATTGAAAAAACTTTATAAGAAGGGGTAACTTTGGATTTTTTTTCCATCGGGTTAAGTTAATTATTTCTTGTAACTGAATGCGGGTATCACTAGAATATATCCTCGACTATTATATATATTTTTTTCAGAGTTTAAAACACTATTTTCTTTGTCTCAGATGTTTTCGAAAAACTCAAAAGCGCGGCGTCTGTAGGAATACCTAGCCTTAATTCATACATATTTATTGAAAATTGTTTTATAATCAATAAAAAATCAATAAGAAGGCTTAAGCCGACTCTCGGATTTCAGGGTATCTTCAGACTTGCATGCGAGCACGTGGTGCGCACGATGCGTCGCGGACGTGAGACTCTGCTGACGCTGCTGGAGGCGTTCGTGTACGACCCTCTCGTGGAGTGGGGTGGAGGCAGGCGGCGCCGTGGGACGAGGCATGTGCGCGCCGCCCGTGCCATGCTTGCTGTTAGGGTCCGGGAGCTCAAGCATATCGTCGGCGAACTCACGTATGTATTATACTAATAAAGTAGGTATTATTTATAAAAATACTATTTTTAACGTAAACAGAGAATCGTCTGGTTAAAGGATTATTCACTATGTCAGTGACAAAGCAGACAGTCGGATATAAAAAATAAAAATATTCTTCGTTGAAGGAAATATGAGACATGTTATCTTTTTACGAGGCGGCCAGTTGCCTGTGAAAAACGACTTGGTTCAGACGCGTTCTGAATAGTATTGCGTATAAAATCAATTACTTACAGTTTCAGTTAAATATTGAAAAACAGATAGTAATGTAGTCCTTATTTATTGTTTTAGGGATCAACTCGTGGCTTTATTGCCTGAAGTGCAGCAGTGCGCCGACAAATGGCTGGAAGAAAATGATAAACTGAACACGATAGAAACTAAGCTGCAGGAATGTCACCAACAGATGATTCTTATTAAAGAAATCGAGTCGTTCGGAAGTAACCTCAACAACCATCCACTGTACGCCAAATCACAGAAGTACACTTCCTATAAACAAGCTAAAAATGCAGTCGAAGATTCAATGAAAGCTCTCATCAAAATACTCAACGATTTCGACACTCAAATAGAAAACTTTGTGACAACGAACGAAGTTTTAAACGGCCCCCAGATGATGGCGTGGGTACAAGAGTTCTCCGGATCCAACGAAGACGAGGAGACACCGATATTCGAACATATCAAGGAATTCCTGACTAACGCCGGTCAGGGCTCCATGCTGACTCAGTGCGAACAAGCAGAGGCCGAATTGAACCAGAGCATGCAACAGACGAATCTTCTCATACGATCTTGTCTTGAACTTCTGTCTCAGTACGTCGCGGTGTCTCAGTATTATCCTCAGAGTGAAACGGAGTACCATCGCATCGCCACGTTCCGTAAGTTCCTAGCTGCCGCGTTGGACAGCAAGTCTCCGGAGGTATGCCGCGATGTCGCCAGCCAAGTGACAGCTCTGGTCAACGCGGAGAATGTTTCCGTGGACTCCCAACAAATCATAGCGTTTAACTATCGGCTGCAGCAGCTGAACGCGGAGGCCAACGCCCATCTTAACAAATGTCTCGAGAGACTGCAAGCGGAAGGCGGGCCCGACGCCGTCGCCATCGCGCAAGATGCCTACAAAGAAGCGAAAGCTAACATCAGCAATTGGGTGAGAGCCGAAGAGGGCGCCGCGGGCATTTTGGAGAGTGTGGTGATCGGGATGCTGTGTAACTTGAACAGAAAGTACTTGATGCTCGAAAACGGCGCCCAAAGCGCCGGGGACTGTCTCGTGGATTTGACCTCTCGAGAGGGCGAATGGTTTTTGGAAGACATGAGCGCTCTCTCGATGCAGGCGGTGGAGCTGCTCTCGCTGTTGCCGCTGCAGTCGGCGGCGGTCGAGGACGCTGCGATGCCTGTCGCGGTGGACTGCCTCAGAAACGCCAACCTTCTACTTGCCGATTTGGTGCAGTTAAATTACAACTTCAGCACCATTATTCTTCCTGAAGCTTTGAAGAAAGTCCACTCAGAGGACCCGTCGGCATTGCAAACGATAAACGAACTGAACGCCGTCATAATGAATTCTCCGGTGCCGTTGAATGAGATACTTTCCCAGTTGGAAGTACATTTTAGATACTTAATCATGGACATGGAGGTAAATATAGTTTTCTGGTTGCGTTTATTCCGTCGAGAGCGGGTTTTAAAGGCGTTTTACGGTTTTAGACGGCGGCGCCGGGTGCGCAGTTGTTGGCGGCGGAGTTGCGGGCTCGATACGAGGCGCTGCTGTCGACGTCGGGCGAGGAGGGTCCGAGCGGCCAGAGCGGCGGCCGGATGTTGCTCATGGGCTTCAACGGTCTGTTCGCGACCGTCGAGATGCGCAGTCGAGAGCTCGCCGACCACCTCAACTCGCCCCTCCCGCCCTTCTGGAGGAAGATCGATCACGTCAACGACGCTTTGCGGATGTCGGTCAGTTCGCTTTTGCTTCTCCCACTGACACCAGACCATTTTTAACCGACCTTCAAAAAAACCAAAAAGGCAAAATGATATAGAATGTAAAATAAGTATATTCTCTTTTTTCTATTTTACCACTCCACTTAATAATCTCCACATGATTTGCCTGAATTCAAGCCATAAATCCTCTACTAAATCTAACTTCGTTTCTACATAAGTTCAAGATACTTTTGAACTACGAATAATAATATGTATAATAACATAACTCTCATACAGATAGCGCTTCAAAAATGAACCCACCAACGTTTGGACGATTGGTCGCGTCAAGGCGATGTGACCAATCACGAGAGACCAAGACCACGCAATATTGGTCGCGTCAAGGCGATGTGACCAATCATGAGAGACCAAATATGTACGTAGGTACATATTTGCGTGGTGCCATTTTTGAGTTACATTTCAATACATATTATTATTCGTAGCTTTTGAAAAAATTACAAGTTCTTTTTATCACAAATTTTCTAAGTCCACAATTTTGAAATTTTAACAATGTCTTTTTTACCTAAGTTCACTTTACCCACGATTTTTTCTCCCAAGTCCTCAATCCACAAGTTCACACTCACACTAATAAACTGTAACAAAAAAAAAATAACACACTACTATAATTATCACCACAAATTAATACTAAAAAACACTGGGCCTACGCAACGTTATACCTGGTGTTGGAAACAAATCGCTATCCAACAACGCCATCTATTGGTACACTTTTATTTCTATTAGACAATTTGTAAAAGTGAAAGATATTTTAGGCGGCGATGCAACGGCCGGCGCTGCGATCGGTGCTCGAGGACATGTTCCTGGTGCGGCGCGTGCAAACGGTGGCCGAAGTGTTCGCGATGTGCGCGCAGATTGCGCACGCGGCTCGAGCTGCGCCCGCTGCTGCCTCCACTCCACCGCTGGATGAAGCCGCGCTCGCCAAGCCAGTCAAGCGTTACATCGCAGAGTATGTGTCGCGTTGCGTGCTGGGCGTGCCATCGCGGGCTCTTGCCTCCGTCCTGTGCTTGCTGCTGCGCCGCGCGCGTCTTGATCTCAGCGCCGAGGTCGAGCAGAAGGAGATCGGTGAGCCGCCCCTAGAGATCACTTCTCTTCAGTCGAAAATCATTCGCCGTTCAGTGATCGCTAACTATATTCACGTTTCAGGGGCAACGTGGAGCGTGTCCCTGGAATCTCTGTGTGAGAAGGTGTGTCGCGCGGGCAGCGAGCGCGGCGCTAGTTTGGCGGGAGCGGTGGCAGCGGCGCGTGTCCGCATCAGCCGTGCTGCAGCCGCCGCGCGTGCCGTCGACCGGGCTCGAACTTCCGCGCGCGCCTTGCGTCTCAGAGCCGCCGCGCACGCCCACTTACACGCCGAGGTAATCGTGTCCGTTTTGAGATTTCACTACTGCTGTAGATATGTCAATTTATGGTTAGATTGTTGCAAAATTTATGTGTGAAGTTAGTCACAATAAAGACACCTACACACAGTACAGTGAACACCTTCGTTTAATTTATAAACAGAGCTACAAGCAAAAATCAACCTTAAGTTCTTAACAACTACAAAAATTAATAATTCACTTAATCTTGTGATAACTTGGTATTGATATAAAAAATATATTTATTTAACATTAGATTTACTTTGAAAAACAGGTCCTGAACAGCAGTCAAGAGTCGGCTGCGGCGCTGTCGCGGCGATCGCGGGAGCTGACCGCGGCCGGTGAACGGCTGACGGCTGCTCTCGCCCGAGCGCAGGGTCCGCTCCAGTCGGCGCACCAGAGGTACTCCTTTCTTTTCCTTCCTTCAGCTCCGACGTGAAGCGGCAAATTAAGTGTATCTGTCTAATGGCACAGGGTAAAGTGGGGTGCGGGCGCGAACCCGGCGCTGCGCAGCGTGATGCGGGGGCTGGAGAACGCATGGGGCGCGCGTAAGGAGCGGGCGCAGCGCCTCGCCGTCGCCGCTGAGGCGCTCGGCCGCCACGCTCGTGCCGCCGCAGCCTTGAGCGCGCCGCCAGCAGCCCGCGCTCATCGCGCCCAGCGAGCGGCCCGCACATTGCGTACGGCGCTCGCGCACTGGGAGAAGGCGTGTGCGCTCTCGCACAAGTACTCGCTTGAGGTGGCGCCCATCGAGGAGTCGCTCATGGAGATGCTGCACCCCGAGGGAAGCATCGACGCGCAGTGGGTGAGTCCATGATTTGTCGTCCCTATCGTTGTGCGAGCCAAGGCTGTGCAGATGCACAGATGCTTGCTCAGGTATTTCTTAGTCCAAAAAGCGGCTGCTTCTCTATACTTTAATTATCCTAAAACTATCTTGGGATTGTTCTTGTCTTTACAAGAAGCAAATATATAGAAAATTTCAGCCTTTAAGGAAGTTTGGCTCTTACGGGCTCCCCCTATATATTGGGACAACTCAACTCACGTACATTGCTCTGATCCCAAAGTAAGTAACAGAAGCACTTATGTTATGGTAATCAGAAACAACGATGGTACCACAATAAATACATAATATATAAGTTTATAAACAATCAAGACTCGGAAACAAACATTCGTGCTCATTACACGTAATTAATGCACTACCGGGATTCGAACCCGGGACCTTTCGATGCAGAAGGCAGGTCCAATCGGTCGTCATATTGATCATATTGATTGATGAAGGTGTATGTGACTGGAATTAACAGAAAAGATTATTATCAAAGCTTGAAAACATTTATTATATAGATAGAGTTTTTTATTGCCTTTAAGTACATCTAGGAGTTTTATATAATTCTCCTCTCTCTCTAGTGTTACTTGGGTATATAAATCCAGTAAGAACTTTAATTCCTTCAAAGTCAACTTTAACTTAGACTCACCTTGTAAGGAAGGTTTGCTGGATATGTAAGTGTTATTGCGATTAGGAACACAAAAGATGTTTGAGTATCTACCTATATGTCTTGTTCTCACTGTACGTATGTATAAAAAATATGGCCTATAAGAGATTTGTATTGTATTTAAAAAGATGAAATGCGTGAGCAGGTGGAGGTGGTGGCGGCGTTGGTGCGAGAGACGACGGCGAGCGTGAGCGCGGCGGCCGCATCGGCTCGGGCGGCGCTGGCGCAAGCCGCCGCCTCGCTGCACTCCGCTTGCGACGCCCTCGCTCCTCCGCTCGTCCTCCGCGCCTCCGTCATGCGAGAGCTGCGCGCGCCCCTCGCTGCCCTCATTGAGGTGACCCCCTTCCCTAAATTATTTATCTATTCAACATTGTATACATTATACTAATCCATGCTTAAGTGGGAGTGTTACGTTGTTTTAATTACGAAACAATTGAGACGGCCGCGTTTGAGACGCGTCGGTACCGAACCCTTAGAATAAGGATGAGAAAGATTTGTATTTTTCTTGACTGTTTGACTGACGTGTTTCAGAGCGAGAATCCTGCCAGCGAGTTCTCAGAGAGGTGGCAGACAGCGACGGAGATGTTAAACAGTATAAGGACGGAGGCCACCTCGCGGTCGGAGGTGGAGGCCGTGGCGCAGGCCGCAGCAGGCCTCGTCCAACACTTGCCCGCCCTGCTGCAGATGCTCCTTGAGTCAGTACAGCCTCCGGCGAACCCTTCTATTTTTCTCTTTGTATTTTTTCCTTACATAGGTTGCCTAGAAAGGATAGCTTACAGATAATAATTTAAAATGTCGGCATATGGGCAATAAATAATGTGTTATGTGCAATAATGAATAGCTAAAAGCCATTAATCACAAGCCCGTAAATATCGAACAGTACAAGCTTATAATTGATTGCTAATGCCAGCGATATTTGTTTCATCATTCATGTAACCTTCAAACAATTACACATGTTTTGATTGAATGAGAAAATAATGCGGGTGATTACATGCTTTTCCTTAATTAAACAAAGCGATCTTAATGCTCTGGAAACCTGGTACTGCGGACATCTAAGCCCTTTAAAAACCCAGATAGTGCCATCATATTATTTTTCCATAACTCACGTGGCTGCGCTAGAAGCGGCTCAAAAGCGATTCTTGCGTGTGCAAGGTCTTCATTTAAGGTTGACCAGAAACAAGAACCTGTTTTATGCTCCTGTGTCCCGTCTGCCCGTCACTTTCAATGCTCGATTGTATAACTTAATTGTCAATTTAAATGTTAACATAGATATATTTCATGACTCCATAAGTGTCTATCGTCGCCAGGCGATCAGTAATTTTTATTTCTTGAATGTTCTTTTTTTATTTTACAATTTAAGATTGATTTTATGTTCTGTTACAGTTTTAAGTACCCATGTCATTGTCCTATGACTATATATTTAAACAATAGTATGCCCATTGTTTAGCTTAAGTTAGCATTTAGGATGTTTGGGTACTAAATACAAAAGAAATTTCAGTTTGCCCGTGAACCTGTCGGAGAGCAATGGCAAGAAGCTGTGTCGACAGACGGCTCCGGGCGCGGCGAAGGCCCTCACATACAGACACGGTCACTAATCCCTTTATCCATAATACTCTTGCGGTCTTTTTGTTTTTTAACTCACATACATTGATCTGACCCTAAAGTAAGTAGCAGAAGCACTTTTGGTTAATCATCAGCGTGATGGTATTCAGAACGAAATAAGTAACGAACAGATATTAGTTAGATATAGTTTATAAACAACCAAGACTCGGAAACAAATATTCGTGCTCAGCACACAAATAAATGCTCTTACAGGGATTCGAACCCAGGACATTTTGGCACTAGCACGACAAAATTATTATCACATTCGCAGCTTCGAAGAATGGTAGCACGGCTTCTCGTTCGATACTGACTATTAAATCATCAAGTACCTGTTAATTGTTATACGATACAGGAATGTGTTAATAACCGTTTACTGTTTGACTCACTTTCGCATCTGCTTTCGTATTCATTAAACTACCATGGCTCATATTCAATTCTCTCTTGTATGCATAAAATTTTGTAAAGATTCGATATTACAATGTCGTTATTGATGTGTTGCAGGCGAGCAACGCAACTCGGTGGGCGCGGGTGTGTGGAGGCGCGTGAGGCTCAAGCTGGAGGGACGCGAGCTGCCGCCGCCCGCCAAGAGAGCCACGCCCGCCGAACAGGTTCCTCTTGCGCTTTTAGTCTTTCATCGAGCTCACTCGAAACGAAATCACCCGGCTGAGTCACTGGCTTTCACCCGCTATAATCGAGTGACTGTTTTCAGGTGGAGTACATAATATCGGAGGCGACGAGCGTCGAGAACCTATGCATGATGTACGAAGGCTGGATGGCCTGGGTGTGAACGCGGCCGTGGCGGCATCTCGCGGCAAGAAGCGTCCGAGGGCGACGAGGGGTTCCGAGCGTGGCCAGCGCCGGGCGGCCCGCGCGCGCCGGACCCCCGTTCTAAGGAGACATTCACCCGGAATGGATTAGCCCATCCGGCGATCCAGGTCGAGCGACGGCAGTGTGAGTGGCAGTGGGCAGGGGACGCCGTCCTCTGCTCTTAGGTTTACCTCTACACTAGAGTTAGGACTCGCTCACTCTCTTCACACATTGCGCAATTCGACCCTAATCGCACGCCATCGCGTCATTCAATCAATCGATCTGTCAAAATTTAGAACAACTTCCCGATGGCGAAAATTATATTTTGACCTACTAAATATATTCTGTAACTGGCTATAGTCATATATTACTAAAAACTATTAATTCCGAGTTAGCAAAGAGATCACTTTTATACGAATCAGCTCAGAGAGTGAGCTACGACTTAATAATATTAACTTCGCAACTACTGTAACGCATCTTCGCTGAGCGGTGGCTGCGCGAATGAAATCGGTAAGCTTATTGTAATGTTCACTTAACTGTTACATATTGTAGCCTCTTATTGTCTGCTGTGTATCGTATCTCTTAGTGTGGATGAGCAGAGAACTCTCATTTTCTATTAAACAAAAAAAAATTTGACATGGATGTGTAACAACATTTTTAATTATAATTTATAGCACAATTAATAATCCACGAATGATTTCTTTATAAGCTTGACAATGAAAGATGGCGCTGTTAACAAGACGATACTCTCTCTCAAAACTAAACTAAGTACGCAATAGCGTTTTAGTTACGCATTACCATTCATTACGATCCCAGCATTCATTTGTAACGGCGCGATCTCTTGCTGGTTATGTTGTGATGTGATCCAAGCGTATTGTAATAAGCACAACGCAAGACGATAAGTATTCTACTTTGCGTCTTTCTATAATGGATTTTAAGAATTACTAAAATCCATTATTTTAATTTGACGTCATGAACGAGTAATCTCCTCGTTCGAGTAATCGATGTTGAAACAAAATGTCGAGCTAGTAATGCTTATCAAACGTTACATCTTATAGCTTTCAAGAAAACAAATAATTTTAAAATTCCTTAGAAATGTAATTTAACTTTTCAAAATCACTTTAAAATATAACAGAAATACACTCAACATAGGGTATTTATAACGAAAACCGAGTTCTCTGATGAATGTTTGTATCGCTTCATTACAACTTATTTTATTATAAATGGTGTATGTATAATAATGGCCTTTTATTTACATTATCCATTATCAATGAACCGCCAAATCCCTCGTTTCGATACAACCTTGTTTATCTCTACGGGAGTTGCCTACTAAATTTAAAGAACTAAATATCATGCACCTTAACAGGGAAATATATATATTTCACAAAAAAAGAACCTAATTAATTTCATGGCTATGCAATAAATACGCTATGCGCGTATATGCTACAAAATGCAGCGAGCTACTTTAATTATCTTGAAACAAATTGAAATCTTACGATAAGCGTCAACTGACAAACGCCAGTTGATAATAATTGGATCAGAATTTCCTTGAACATATTTAGTAACGTATAAATAACAAAGTTCGATATTTACATAATAACAGTGATAACACCATCTATTGGTCGGTACTTTCCTAGTTTGTAGTCATCGACAGAATAAAACAATATTGATAAACAATATATTAGGATAAAAATAATTGTTAATTTCGGAACAAATTATTTAGAATAACAACTAAATTCTATTAATAAATTTATTTAAAAAAATGACTAACACCTTGATTTACAATACATACAAGATACATCTCCAATTAACACTAGTAAAAATCGTTTAGATACAACATACAGTAAGTATTTACAATGTCATCGAAGCTACCCGATTGAAATGTTTGCGGCGTGCGCGACCTAAGGCACAAGTTAACAATTCGCTTCATAAGTGGACATTAAAATCGCACCAATATAAATCATTTACAATAAAAACTATATCCTAAATAAAATAATATAACAACATAAGAATTGCAAGGAACTATCGATTTTTGCCATAAACAGATTTAAATTTAATATCTTTGAGTCTCACTTAAATAATATATTTTTTGACAAAAGCCTGAAACAAGCAACAATATTCTGCGACGAGTGTTATCTTCCTGTTATTTCTATAGAAATTTACTTTGCGACAAACGCCCCACACTGTGGTCACTTGTTTCAAGTTCACCAAATAAAAATTCAATTGCTTCACTACAAATAACTTGATTAAAATATAATTGTGTTATATTTCAAGACTCGAGTGCAAATTGATGCGTCCATTAACATGAACAGAAACGTTTAGTGAAGCAAATGTTACGGTTGAATGGTTTTTGTGTGTCGAAGGAGCGAAGCGCATCAACACATATTGTGACAATTTGGGAGGTGAATAGTGACACGGGCTGTGGACGGGCTACTTCCGGTCGACCTGTTCCCGCAGAGCGACCAGTTCGTCGATCTGTTGCTTGTAGAGCTGCGTGACGTCATCGAGGTCCATCTTCAGCTCGGCCAGCTGCTCTTCCTTCTCCCCGTACATCTCCAGCAGCGCCTCGTACTGCTCTTGCACGTTCTGCGCACGACTCATAAAATATTCAATTCGAAAATTTTTCTTTTACCTATTTATTTGAGTGCAATAATAACCTGTGTGTCCTGCAGTTGTTGCGTGAGCGCGGCCAGATGTGTCCGCAGCACGTCCCTCTCTGCGAGCAAAGCCGCGGCCGCCGCCTCACCCCGCCCGGCCCCCACTCCCGCTCCTCCCGACGGCAACCACATCGCCCCACTCGCGCCCTCCTCCTATGCACGCCAATATCTTTTGTAAGGACAAACTCTTTTTAGAAAATACAGCAAGTAATATGAGGAAAATACACAAGTTACATTCCACAAGGAAGCGGAGAGCGTGTCCGAGAGCAGCGAGCGCGGCGGCGAGACGTCCTCCCGCGCCGAGAGCTGCTCCTGGAGGATCGCGTTGCGCTTCCGCTCCGTCTCGAGGGCGACGCGCTCCTCTTCTAGCAGCCGCTGCGTCTCGCTCACGCGCCTCTCCAGCTCCGCTATTTGCGTCTCTTTTTCACATCTCAATTCCCCCAATTCTTTCGTTTTGCTGCAATGTTAGTCATACATGAAATGAATGAAGTATTAGAGACAGATAGGACGACGTGTAGGGGTTATATGTCATTGATACGAATATTGTACGGTTCCTGGGTACCAGGAAGCTTTAAATCAACATAAACCTGTTAATAATCACACACAATCATGAATAACAATTAGCAAGCTTTTACGATGTTATAGAAACTGCATAAAAAAAAGAGCTTAAAAATCGAAACCACGCAACAAGATGAAGAGCACTGTTACTACTTCTTCAGCGAAACTACCAAACTTCTGATTAAAAGACGTAGCGAACTTCTGAAAACTAAAAATAAAAATAGCGAGCAGAAAAAAGAACTCTCGTCTTTATTTAAACAAACAAGTAAGTGTATAAGAAAAGACTAACCTGCACAAGAAAAAGACCATCGAGGCCAACTTAATCCAATACAGAAGCGCTAAACGAGCTTTTAAACAACTATACGCACTCCGGCTGGATTCAGACCCTTCATCGCGGACCGAATCAAGCTAAGACGAGAAAGGATGTAATATCATGCGCTACGGAATTCTAGAGACTTTTATGCTACCACAAATTATGACGCGTTACCACCAACAGAAACAGAGAGCACTGAAACAAATACAAACGAGGCTACCGGAATACGGGAAGAAGAAGTCCTTAAACACATTAAAAAACTAAAGCATGAAAAAAGCCCTGGGCCGGACGGCATAAGAAATGAGTCTTAAAATCGGGGCACCATTACTCATTAAACCCCTGACGTGCTTATTTAACATGGTCCTAAAAACAGGGCAAGCTCCTAAACAATGGTACTGCTCGGACATCATACGCTTATATAAAAAAGGAAATCCTCTGGATATAGCCAATTATCGCCCCATAAGTCTGCTATCTACTGTGTACAAACTATTCAGCTCTATCATACAAGACAAAATCAATCCCCAAATAGACAGCATGCAACCAGTGGAACAAGCAGGATTTCGCTCCGGATTCTAGACCATAGACCACATCCATACGATGGAACAAGTTATAGAGAAATATAGTGAATTTAATAGAACTCTATATATGTGTTTTATCGATTACACAAAAGCTTTCGATAGCATATATCATAACTTCATTTGGAAAGCTCTTAAGTCATGCAAAATAAGCCCGGAAATAGCTAGAATCTTAAAAAACATCTACTCAAACAATGTAAGCAGAGTTAAACTAGAAACCAGAGGCAATGAGTTTAAAATAGGTAGAGGCGTTAGGCAAGGCTACCCACTGTCTCCCAAGCTTTTTATAGCCGTCCTGCAAAACATATTCGTCGAACTGAACTGGGCAACAGAAGGAATCAAAATAAATAACACACGACTTCAGCACCTCAGATTTGCAGACGACATTATAGTTTTTGTTGAAAACCATCAAAAGCTGGAAAAAATGATACACGAGCTTAATATAGAAAGCAAAAAAGCTGGTCTGCACATGAACCTAAATAAGACGTGGACAGATACATATACCTAAGTAAACAGGTATCATTTTCTAAGACGAGCAACGAAGATGAGATCAATAGGCGAATTACCCGTAGTTGGAATAAATACTGGGCGCACAAAGACATACTGAAAGGTGACTACAATCTAAATATGAAAAAAAACTGTGAAGGATATTCTACCCTGCTTGACCCACGGGTCCCAAACTTGGGCCTATACAAAAAACATTAAAAACAAAATAATCAGTTGTCAATAAGCCATGGAACGAAGCATCCTAAACCTAAGAAAAATAAAGTAAACAGTCAAACTATAAGAAAAAAGAGAAAATTGACATTACACCAGTATTACACCATTCCTTAAAACTTAAATGGCGATGGGCCGGACACGTAGCAAGATGCACCGACCAGCGCTGGACCCTCGCCGCTACCAAATGGGCCGGCCCGGTTGGGAAAAGGAAAGGAGAGTGGACGACATTACTAAAATAACCGGCAAAAACTGGCTAACAGTGGCCCGGGACAGAACGAGGAGGAAGAATTTGGAGGAGGCCTATGGTACAACAGGGGTATGTATAAATTAATTTAATAAAAAAATTATGTAAATTATGTAAGGGAAATAAAAAGGCTAAATAAATAAATAAATCACACACAACAAAGAATGTAAAAAGTATTATACTAATTTAAAAACTCTCAAAGAGTAGAAACCGTCCTCTACTCTGTTAGATATCATACTTTGTCGAATTTAATTTTGACAGTTCACGCCCATGAAGTATCATAAAGTAAAATGAACCATATATAATGAGGTAGCGGTACCTATCAATGAATTATCATTGATAGGTACCGCTACCGCCCAATTAGTGAAAAGCCAAGCATAACGAATAATCACAGATATTTAAAAATCGGTTTTGAATTAAAACAAATCGAACATTATATAAAATAACATTTAAATCATCCTAATTAGGCCCTCTCACAAAAATGAATAAATATATATACGAGTCGAAATCATCGTTGAGAAAAAGGGTATTGTCGTATTAATAAAATATCAATTCAATCGAAAAACAACCCATATGTTTTTGAATTATTATAATCCATACTGAATAAACATGCAACTATCGATTGCAAGTTCTGTGAGAGTAACAATCGTTAATTGAATAGATCCATTAACGATTATTATACAATGATAGATTAGTTTGGTCGGCTAATGTGTTGAACACTCTGGTCGGGTTTGGTCTTTCGGTGCACGCGCTAGCCAGTTTAGCCCGAAGCCGTACCACTCTGTACCAGGACCGAAGATTGACTCACACTAATCTAAATAGCGGGCGTGGTTGCCGGCTGCCATTATTCAACGGTCGCTCTTTGAATAGAGTTCTACAAATAATAAAATTTGTCGTATCTCTATGCCAAGACACGCCACTTACTGCTTTAGCTAGTATCGGAATATTTCCTTCGTATCACCGAGGTGAAAAGGAATTGTGGATCGAGTGCTCTATTGTGGAACGATTTTTCGTCCCACATCGAGTTGTGAGATGTTTCACTAGTTCAATTGAATTTGCGATAACTGTACTGATCCTCATTTTAAGAGTGTCCATGGGCGGCGGAACGCTTATCTTAAATGAGCCTTCTGCCCGTTTGTCTCCTATTTTATATATTAAAAAAATGCCTGAGTGAGCTAAGTAATACTTCTTAGCTCGTAAAATTATAGTAGGTCACAAAGTGGGTGCGTATTAAATGTGGCTGTCAAAGATTTTAGAGTCTTAAAATGGACACCTAGCGGCTAGCACTACCTATGCAGGGTTCGCTCGATTTGCGCGCATCGTTCGGTAGCGTGGGTCCAGTGGGCTGTGAGCGAGTCGACCCTGGCCAGCGCATCTTTCTGGCTCTGCTCGGCAGCGGCGAGCGTCGCCTGCAAAGCGGCGCTTTCTTCTCGCGCCAGTCTCTCGCGCTCACCTACTTTCGCCGCCAGCGTCTCCAACTCCGCTGCACAATACATAATACAATTCATTTTGTTTTGTTCTTCTCCTGGCAAACTATTGTAATTTTAAAATAATTATTAAAATCCGTATTACCTAATAATAATAAATTGATTTTAAACAAAAAATAAAACCGACCTCAAAACGCACTGAAAAGTAAAAAATAAATTTAATATTATAAATGAACTTACTATAAATAAAAGACGTAAATCGTAACAACGTATCATAGATATTTTTTTTATGGAAATAAGAAGACGCAAAACTGAATCGTTTAATACTAAAAATTTAAGTAATATCGTTCATTTAAATTATGTTTTCATGGTGTTTTACAGCAAGCAAGTAAACGTACGTTGCGATTTACCGCAGGAACTCAGTTACTATATTCTCTCTATCTCTAGAAGTATTTCTTCTACCTTATTCATTTTACCATCATATTATATTATGACCCTGTTGATGTTTTATAAAATGACTTATAAGTCATTGATATAAAATGATATTACATCGAGATATAGAGATCTAAACTGGACGCGTAAACAATAATGTGCTTTTGTTTTTCTCTTTTGACAAGTTTTGTTCCAAAACATCAAATATATGGCTTAGATTTTCATGAATTTCTGTGGAAAGCTTGTTTCTATAATAAATGGTTATAAAAATAAAGTATTACAATTAGTATATATTTAATACAACTTGGACTTCTGTATTGCTAAAGCGACAGCCCAAAGAATCTGGAAGTTTCTGGATTCAACGGGAATCAGTAATGAAATATAAAGGGCTGCCACAATAGACCAAATTTGGTCGACGCGGCACTTCGATAGCCCAATCTCAAATAATAATAATAATTGCTAAAGCGAACTAATTGAAGTTTTTTTAAATTTTTGTATTTCTAACCTCAATATCTCTAAAACTGTACATTTAATTAACTTGATTCTTACTTATTATTGTTGAAAATTGAATACTAAATCGAAAAACATCTAATTCATCGATAAGGATTCATAAACCATAGAGTTATAAGCAAATAAGTACGACGCGGTCGCGCGAATTGCAGCGATTTCTCGCCCGATTGTGAAACTATTCTTTCAATATGCTGAAAACTATTGATCGTAAAAATTCTAAACAAAAATGGGACCACTTCGACGAGTTACCCTATCGTTTGACATCTCACTTATTCAAATCGGTCTACCGGTCTACGGATGGTGACGTACGAGCGGAACATCGGAAAAAAAAGAGAAAAACAAATACACGTCGAATTGATAACCTCCTTTTTGGTTTTTTTGAAGGTCAGTTAAAAAGGCCAAGGTAATTCTGTCTGTCTATTACGCTATGACTCGATATTGATGATGATTTAGAAGAAGAGCTTGACCTATGTCCTTTAAAATGGATCGATGGTCAAACACAGGGACGGAGTCGCTGGAAAAAGTCAGTAAGTGAGTATGGTACCCAGCCTGGCGTCGGCGGCTGCGCGGGCTTTGTCCCGCTGCAGCGCGGCCCTCTGCAGAGCGGCGAGCTGCTCGAGCAACGCGGCGTGCGGCGCCGCCTCCCGCTCGAGGGCGCCCATCTCCCGTGCCTCGCCCACCTCGCGCCGCAATGCCTCCTCGCGCGACACCCACCGCGCCTCCTCTGCACACATTAATCACTCTTCCATAAAACCCCTTCTGACGTTCATACATGAGTCTTTACTTCTTTTAACGTTACACGTATGATTTCTTAAATTATTATTTTATTTGGTATTCTAAATTTAAAAACAATATTCCGATAACATAATAAAAGGCAGTAAAGAAAATAAGTTTTTTTTAAATTATTCTTCAATGCAAAAAAATGGCATTTACAATTAATAAATAAAAAACGAAATGATCATTAAATCGCGAGTTGTTTGACTGAGTAATGCCAAGACGATTTTAATTACCAAAGTTATCAATGACCCAGAGCCATTCTTCACTCTAAATATGCAAATTAGAAACAAATGAATCTCACGCCTAAAAGAGCACCGGAGCCTTAAAATAACTAACCCCTAGCCCGCTCTGCTCGCAGTTGTTGCAGCTCATGGCTGAGCAGCTCCGCCCTCCTCTCGACTCTGTCCCTCTCAGCCTGCAGCTGTCCGCTGCCAACCTTCAACTTGTTCAGCTCCGAGACGCTCTTCTGCAGCTCGTTGACCTCTCGCTTGGCGGCCTCCAGCGAGCATTTCGTGCTCTCCAGCTTCTGCGTTGTATCTTCGAGAACACTTTTTGTCTAAAATCAAGGTTCTTTTTATCATCGAGATCACTCATCTTTACAGTAAATATTTACTTTTGTGAACTACGGATTCTAAACCTGGTTCTGTTATTGAAGCCAAGCTATTTATAATTTTGTTGGCTTTTTATGTTCGGAAATCATATAAATCTTACTATTGTTGTGCACGCTTTATAACAGTTATGCAATTTCACATAGTTCACACTGATCCTTAAAGATAATCGGCTTGAAAAAAAGAGAACAATCAAATGCTACAAAAAATTTAGAATGATATATAGTGTCATAAAATTATTATCGCATCATCAATAAACCGATCTCTAAGTCGAGAGTACAACGTCAGTTACCTCCGCGAGTTCAGAGTCCATCTTCTTGTTGACAGTGGTGAGGCGGTAGACGGCCTCAATCTGGCTCACTTCGACTTCCTCTTTGGCAGCCAGAGACCTCTTGATGCGGTCCAATTCAGCCGTCTGCTCGGCTATTTTGTCCCTGGAACACAATATAGATTATGAGTAAATAGTGATGTCAATGCCACAGAAATCTCTATATTATTGTTAAAAACAAAATTATAAAATTTTTCATCACTACATTTTGAAGTTAATTTGTAAGTTGTTATAATAAATAGTGCAAAATAAAGTGTTCATTGTTTTATGGTGATAATTCAAAACTGCTTTAAAAAATCAACTTACCTCAAACCCTTAATAACTTGCTCATTTTCTCTTTCTTTAGCCCTCAACTTCTTAATGATATTGGAATGCTGCAGCTCTTGTCTTGCCAACTTCTCTCCTTCCTCCTGGAGCTGGACTATTATATCTTCCTTTTCTTTCAGCAGTGCACCTACACCTGTGGCATTCTTTTTTGCTATTTCTTGCTTTAAATTATCCAATTGCTTTCGCAGCTGGTCCTATAATATACAAAAGTAAACTCTACAACTTCTGGAATAACATGCCATTTAACTGGCATTTTATATGGATGATGAGAGGCCATGAGATGGTGATTATGATGAGATGATGATGATGATTAAATAATAATAACATACCTAATATAAAACATACCTTTTCCCGTATTGCTTGCTGAAATTTTTTCTCAAGTGCAGATAATCTCTGAGTATAGTCTTCAGTAATAGTGTTGATATCACTGCATTCCTGCTTTGCGACCAAAGACTCCATTTGCCTCTTCAGATGAGCATTGTTTTCAGCCAACTCTGCGTTACTTCTACTTACTTCCATTAATCTGCTTTCACGCGCATCTAAAATCTCCGCCATTTCACTCAAACGTCTCATGAGTCGCTCATTTTCAGAACCATGACTTTCATCACTCATATTGCTTTTTATAGAGGCATCTGACAATTCTCTGGTGTGTCCGCGAATTTTAGTAGCTAAATTTTTACCCAGAACCAAATCAACTAGATTGGGTGATGTTGTTCCATCCATTTTATGTCTGAAGGTATACTTCCCAGGACTACTTCTGCTGCAGTGGCCATTGTCCCCATTTGGGCTAGGTATAATTTCTATATCTGATGAGGTTGCTGTCTCTACCTCATCACCGGAAGTGTGCCCTGATGTACGATCTGATCCTATTTTAACTAAGTCACTCTTGCTGTCGGAACTAATTGGTGATGTTCGTTCCTTAATGTTGCAGTCGTTCTGGGACGATTCATTACTTCCAAGTGGACTTTGTGTCTGTCTGTCTACATTGACAAACGCTGAACTACCAGACATCACTAAATCACTTGTAACATTTACATTGTAAAATGATGATGAGTCACTGAGTTTCTCAATTAAGATATCTTCAGCATCTTTTCTTTCTTCATTTATATTTTCTAAATTTTTATTCTCACAGTCAGCATTTAAGGTTCGATCAGACCAAGATCCGTCATTAGATGAATTTTCACTTATTTGCATTTTTGAAGGCCCAACTTGCTCCATTTGCAATAAATCTTTATCAGTTTTTCTTTGATCTAATTTAGTAGTCTTTTGAAATGGACTTAAAGGTTTCTCATCAGTGTCTAAAACTGTTGGGGCAGTGCATTCAGAAATGGAATTATATGACATAGTGTCTTCATCATCATCAGCAACCAAGCTTACACTGTCTGCAGTTTCAAGTTTTTCAGATCTCTCTCCTACTGTTGTAGATTTTATATCCAAACCATCAGTGGCAGGTGAATCTGATGAAATAC
Source organism: Aporia crataegi (assembly GCA_912999735.1). Classification (NCBI taxonomy): domain Eukaryota; kingdom Metazoa; phylum Arthropoda; class Insecta; order Lepidoptera; family Pieridae; genus Aporia; species Aporia crataegi. Next base: position 9,261,772 of record OU538744.1, on the reverse strand, counting down.
TACTATTTTTATCACTAGAATAACTATCAAAACCGAGACACTCTATTGAACTCGGACTTATAAGACTATCAGGCAAAATTTCAACTGATTCAGAATTAGGTTTTAAACTTGTACTACTGCTTTGTGAAGCAGACTGATAGGATGCTCCCTCAGAGTCTGGAGTTGTTTTTAGGCTTTGTGAAAGGACTTCTACAGAATCTGAACTATTTCTACTTGAAACAAAGGACAGGGCGTTTGTTAGAGATGATTTTCGTCTCTCTTCATTGCCAACAGACATAATGAGTTGACTCTTAGAAAAAAGGTCATCTTGGCTGTCATATTTATCTGATATCACATTCATAGACTTTGCCTTTGGTGGCCTGACAATTGTGCCATTGTCAGGTTTAGGGTGTTCAAAGAAGGTGCCGGCAAACGAACCCCAAAGACCTTGTGGGACTTGTGATTCTGCTTTTGTGGGGCTTGCGGTTACTACCGGTAACTCTTTTAATGGACTATCTTTAGATTCTTCTCCGCTGACCGAGAGACCCCACGATGAAAAAAAGTCCGATGGGATATTATTTACATTTTGATAAGTAGATTTTGTAATTTGCTGGGAAATAGAATGATCCTCTTGTTCTTCATCACTTTCATCTTGAATATCTAGAGCTTTATCGATAGTTTTTTGGGCCTCTTTCAGAGCACTTTTAGCAAGGCTCGTAAATCCTGAGGTATCGAACCAATTCATTTTGAGAAATTGATGGCCATCGAAGAGATCACAAGTAACTTATCATAACACAATTATTAAATGTTTAATAGATTCTAATAGATGGATTTAACATTTACTTTCGACATCTATGCACTTATTCAAAATATTATGAGTTATGACGTTTACACCACATAGACATAGGGTAGGTAGGTAGTCTATATAGTTTGTGGTAGGTAGTAGGTACCATAAAGTCCATCTTGATTGTTGATATCCATAGTCAAGTTTGAAAAGTTTTTGTTGTCAATTGTCTTTAGTCAATATCATTCACATCGCACAGACTAGGAATTAATGGAAACTGTCAAGAAGAGAGTATATTATTTATTTTTTATAACTACTTTCTAAGTACGCTTCGGTAGTTGACTCACATAATTTATTTTCTCTTAAAAATATAAATAAAATTACCTTACTCCTCCGAAACGGCTTTACTGATTTTTACCAAAGTTTATATGAATATTCAGTAGGTCTGGAAATCGGCTACTATCTATTTTTCATACCCCTAAGTATTAAGGGTAGCCCACCCAAAAAATTAATGTGGCAAAACAACGTTTGCCGGGTCAGCTAGTGTATATATAATATATGTATTTAAAAAAATATTAATGTGACATTAATATGACAAATACAAATTATCAGTTATTTTCGGAGCAGCGACCACAGCTCCAGTGGCGCAATTGGTTAGCGCACGGTACTTATAAGACAGTGTTCGTGTGAGAGATGCCGGGGTTGTGAGTTCGAGCCTCACCTGGAGCATTTTTTTTTTAAACCAATTTTCATAAATTATAGGTATACCTACACAAAATTTATAATTTCAATAATTATGAGATTGTTATTGTGTATTCATATTTTATTCGTGTGTGTATCTAAATGTATCTTTTACTCTATGTGAAAAAAACTCGAAAATAAAATTTATTTATATTCATTTAATAATACATACTTATTTCATATTTTATTATGATTCGTAAAATACTAGATACTAAATAAAGCAAAGTTGCTAATCTCTACTCTCATTTTGTTTTGTTTAAAACACATTTATTATATTATATCTGTCATTTTATACGTAGTTATTATTATTATTCAATTCATTGTATAGTTGCATGAGATACGTTTAATATTTCTTATTTGTCTTCAAATAAATCAGTAACAAATATGGTTTTAAAATGTAAGTCTTTGTAGGTACACATTGATAATAAAATTTAGACAACACCAGTGTGGGTGTTGACGGTAGGTGGCGCTGGCTGAGTGAACATGAACGAGGTGGCGTTGGCTAGAAATTGTTTCTTCACGAAGTCTGTGGTGGCTGACTTCAGATTCTCCTTTGCTCCAAATTTACATTTTACATAACCATACAGGTTCGCCCCAGTAAGAGTCAACGCGATCATAACTAAAAGCTGGAAATACAAAGTCAATTCTGTACATACAATATTAATTTAAAACTTATAGTTACGAGAAAGAAGAAATGGATTAAAAAATACCAAAGAAACATTGTTTTTTGTTACTTTGTGTGCCTTCAGACACAAAAGGTTATTATTATTTTGATTAGATTATTACCTAGATATTTAATAATTTTGTGTTACGTTTTTTATATTGAAAATAATTTTAAAAAAATTACCATTTTAACCTGTAAACTGGGTACTTAAACATTTTAAATGAACTGGCACTACATCCTTATAAGTCGATGAAATCCAATAAAAAATATACTGGCAATTGTGGGGTGTCAGGTGTACCTACCCATAGTTAAGTAGAAAACATACGTCTACAAAATTTGATAGGTATATATATAACGTTTATATCAATAACTTACATAAATATTACAAAAAAAAAAAAAAGATTTCCACTTTATTTTGAATTATTTGGCACCGAGATGTCACAACTTCTGTGACTACATTTACAATTTATTTTTTTCATTAATGTCAGCTTTTAGATATAAATTATTTAAAAATATTATGTTATAATTTTTTTTTTCGTAAAACGTTTTAACATATACAGTCTAATAGTTGTTTGAGTTTTATGTATAGCATAAAAATTTTCATAAGGATTTCAAATATATAGGTAATAATTGTGTGGTCGTTTCATAAAAATTTACGTAAACATAGGCTTCAGAAGCTAACATCCAATTTTGAAACTTCCAACCACAACCAAAGGGGTTGCCCACAAGCAACACAGCATCTTCTATGTAAAATATTATATTAACAAGCTTTACCATCCACTTAAACTTCAAGCTCAGCAGGCATATGATGAAGAAGCTAGACCAGATAAGGGGACAGAGAATGAGTCCCAGCCAGAATAAACGGCTTTCATTGCGGTTCACACGATTCTGGAATCACATCATGTCATGGTAAAATATAGACACCAGAGGAAACTCACACCTAACTCAAAATTAATGCTTTATATACCTGCTTAGACTCAAACACCCAGTGTGATTTGCCTTCATCGTCCACATAGTTCCACCACCTCAACCCTACAAGTAGGCGTCCTGAAATAAAGGAATGGAATTCTTTTAACATTTTTAATTAAGTACTCTCATCATATTCATATTATTACTATTGGCGTGGTTCATCTTTTTTTCTTCTTCCTCAAAAATTACGAAAATATTACATTAACTAGTAACTTTTTAAGCAATTTATTTAGTTCATTACAATAACAGAGAGGGTTGCATGAAAAAATAATTATTTTATAAATGTATAATATAACAACATAATAATTATATTATGAAATGAAATTATTTTATGAAAAATAACTAATTATTAAAGTTACCATTTTATGGAAGCAACATAGCTAGGCTTTAGTGTCTAATTAGACTTACCACTGATGTTTTTGACTGTCCAAAAATCAGCAGAAAGTAATAGGGTAACAAGCACAAAGCTGGCTATAAATGAGTCAGAAAACCAGCCACATAGAATATACACCACTATTGCTGAAGACCGAAAGACAAGGTGGAAAAACACAATATATGGATGTCTGAAATACATTTAAAAAAAGTAAATTTCATTGATAAAAGATTATAGTGATAGCAATTAAAACTCTTGTGTGGACCGGAATTTCATACCGCGTAAACGCAGTTAAATCAAAGCACGAGGAGGCTATAAGATAAATTCAAGAAAGTCGTAGTCGTTGTTCAAAAATGTTTCCTATTTTTGTTTTAAGACGAGCTCAGTAGTTTTTCTCTTTATGTAATTTTTAGTAAACAAAATGTAGTGATCCAAATTTTATTAATTTTATTTAAGAGGTATATATAAAATACAATGTTTTACATTAAGTTAGCATACTTAGGGCCTGATTCACGACCTTCAAGTAAAGTGTCAAGTAAGCTAACCGCCACTTAAAGTAGCCAGTAACTCAACATGTCAATTTCACGACCTTCAAGTATTGCTAATCATAGGTTTAACCAACGAGTAACTTACTTGCAACATCATCTGCCAAGTAGCACCCCTATTCGACGGTTAAATACCACGTTGTGTTATATTATTTGTTATCACTATTGTTTGTGTTTTTATATTGTGTTTTTGTAACCTTTTTCTGTTGCCTTTTTTAAATAAATAAATTATTGTGCGTGCCTTTTGTGATAACATTGAATAAGTACATATTTAAAAAAAAGTGCACAATTTTATAAACAAATAAAATAATAACTAATATGCAAAGGTGTAGTACAAGTACTGCGTAGTATTTTATTGCTATTTCTATGACAACCTATCCATTAATTTTAAGTACGAAATTAAAATTAAATTAAATTAATTAAACCTTAGTCGTTTTTTGTTTCATAATTAAAAAAGAAAAATTTAACTCTCTCGTATAGACTTCTTTTTCTTTTTACTTTATCCATACATCTATACATTGAAATGCATTTACAACATCTTGATATAATAACACGTTCAAAACGCGGCAAACAATAACTAAAATTTAAAAATGACTACTGCAAATACAAATTACGCTTTACAATTGACACATTACTATACTAATAAAACGAATGTTTCGTTCATCATTCACTTAACCAGTAAGTTGTTACTCAAAGCTTTAGTTTCGCTTGTGAAATTGAAAGATGTTACTAGAAACTTTTACTTGCCGATTAGCGTTACTTGGAAATTAACTAATCAGCACTTTACTTGAAGGTCGTGAAACAGGCCCTTAGTTTCTGAGATTTATAGGTTTCTTTAAGTGACCTGGATTCATTGCTCTTAAAGGTCTTTGTTATTATTGAGTAAAATTAATTTAGTAAGGTTATTGTTTATGCATTCAGTTTACTTAAATCTCTATATCTCGATGAAATATCAGTCTATAACGATTAAATGATACTAAAATCAATAAGGTAAGATAGATCTAGAGAGAATATAGTAACTGAATTCCTGCAATAAATTATTATTCTTTTTATTTATAGTAAGTTCATTTATAATACAAAATTTATTTTTCAGTTTTAAGCTCCATAGCTCAAGGCCATAGCTCAATTTGTCACAAATCTGACATTCAATTTCTGGAAGGTTGATCAACGAGAAACAACTTGTCAGGTTTCTACCCTAGATTTCAGTTTGTATATAATAACATAATATAACTTTTAGAATAGAAAGCTTACACAAACTGTTTGTTTGCATTATCTTCTTCACCAAATGCAATTGTATCATCATCTAGGAGCGGCACCTGAGGGACACCTGGCTGTAATAGGATGCATTGTTTCTACATCAACAAGCCGTGCAAAGCAAATAAAACATACTATAAATTAAATTAATAGACGGATTTGCGTAGAGAAGTTTTTTTAATTTGAAACTGACTTGTTATGCTTAGATTAGTAGGTAGGTACATAATTTGAAATATCGCAATTTGCAATGTTAGGATTATAATGAAAATTTGGTTACTACTACAAGCACACTTGCAAATTAAACAGCTATTTAATCGTAGAATTTTTAATATTATTAAGTACTCATTATGAGGAATTATTAGGATAGTAAATTTAGCAAAAACAAAGATAACTTACGGTCGCAGGGTTCGCATTCATATTAGTATTTATATATGTTTTCGGATGTCTGCAAAGTAATACAATAAAATATTTAATTTATTACCTATTTAAAATTATTATAGTAATTTATTTGCGACCTTTCGGAAAATATAGTTTTGTATTGACATTTGACAAATGTGAAATGTCAAATGACAACAATTAATAGTTTGTAATGACCTTGGTGATGACAAATCTTATGATCGCCGAGATTCCACAGAGTAAATATATTTCATAATTACGGTCTACAGTTGTGCAATGTCATTAAATATTTGTTTTTAATGTGAATTTAATAGCATTTATTAACAGCAAATGTAAATACTAAATAGTATTTTTTATATACATTAGACACCAGTTTCATAATTGTCTTGCACTCCAGCATAGGTCTTGCCAAGTGCTTCCCAGTTTCCACAGCAACTTGTTTTTCATTAAAATAATATATGAATTATAATGTTTAAATTGTGAAATTTTTTCAATTATGTGTATGTTATAAAAAGTTAACACCATCACATTTCATAAAATCAGAATCTTAGTTAATGAAATTCCTGTCTACATCCAAGGACCAAGACCCAAGTACAACTTGAGCTGTCAAAATTTTGCAGAAAAGTCACAAGCAAAGCTGCTGTTTACAATTTTTTCGCTAGTTGCGTCGTCCTTTCGTAATCTGTTCAGGGTTTGTTTTTCACGTAATCGTCTCATGTTTTGTTAATTGTACAATGCCTTTCGGCACTGAGGGTAACGTATTAAGTTTGGATTCGTGATCGTGAAGTTTTGTTGTGACAAGTGCTTTTTGCGTAATATCATCGCGATGGGCGCTAAAGCTAGTACTGCAAACGGGGGACAGAGTCCGCGCGCGAGGACATTTTCAACGAGCTCCGGGTCGGACGTAGTCTCGGGCGGCGCAGGCTTTAGCCTGCTGCGAGCCATACCCGGTATTCAAGTGTCAAGTGACAGGCAACGTGCCAGGTCGTTATCATCGGTGCCAGATCTACATACTTCTCACGAGGCTATTGCAATACCTCCTAACTCCCAGAGTTACGAAGCTTCGGCAGCTGCCAGCCCGGACACAGATTCTAGCTCCAATGAAGAAGCTGGGCCAGGTCCGGGCACATCGTTGGCTCTTGGCAGAGTCTACGCAGCACACTCCTTACCTTCCCATATTTGGTCTCTTAATGGTGAGTAGAAGCGTAAATCGTAAACTTTCTAAACTAAATTTAAGTAGACATTAGACATTTTTAGAAATAAATTGTGTCCTTACATAAACATAATGTAGTTACTGCAACAGTTGCCAATAAATAAACACACACAATAAACAGAAACAGGACAAAGTTACTTTGTCCTGTGTTTGTTTTCTAAGATCTCTGTCTCCTTAATTGTATGTATATGTAATATTAAAAAATTTCTAATATAATAGTTTCCACTTTGTTAATTTTTAATATTCCTTAAATTATGTTTAAACATATTATTATCTTATCAAGTCTTAACAAGTATATTATATATCTATTATATGGCAACCCACCAAAACGTAGATTATTAATAAGTAATTTGCTGTATTAAGAATAAAGATTCAGTTTTGTTTGAAAACTTTCAAAACTTATTAACATGTAAGTTATTCTCTTAAATTGATAATGTGGTGATTATGTTATAATTATAACACTTTGATTTATTGTTTGCACTGAAAAGGGTTGGAATGTGCTCCCTCTCTGTTTTTTCCAGCAACTTATAGAGGGAACATCTTTAAGTGCAGGGTGAATAGGTCATTTACAGACAGGCATACCATTCCACCATAGCATGCATCTCCACCTATCATCAAGTGTGTTGTACGATACCATTGCTGAATAATTTTACAGTATATATACTAAAATCTAAAAGGAGGAACGTTAGAAGATAACATGTGGCAATTATTTAAACATTTACTGAAATTATATTTAAACATGCCTAACATGATGTAGGAAGTGTTACTTATTTCATTGTAGCATAATTTTATAAAGCGTGAACCGTATCTTCGACGCTTCATAGGCCTCATAATTTATAGTAAGTATATAATAATTTATAAGATAAATAAAATTGGAGTGTATGTTTGTAATATTGGAATAACCACTTTTTACTAAATGCATGTGGATATACAGAAGCAATATTTTTTTTTACAGTTTTTGTCTGTCTGTCTGTTTGTTCCGACTTATCTCTGAAACGGCTGGTCCGATTCTTTCACTGGCAGATATCTAATTTAATAAGGAGTAACTTAGGCTACTTTTATTTTAGAAATTAATATAAATAAATAATTAAAAAAATAACTATTTCGAGGACGAAGGACCTACTGTATAATACATATCTATTATTATTTTGCTGTTCGCTATTTTACTCCGTGTATAGGGTACAACACGCTACGTCGAAATTAACACGGGTAAAACTGCGGGGCACAGCTTGTCTCGAAGTATTATAAATTTACAACTTTTTACTTGCCTAGCGTGTTATCGATTCTTCAGTGGATGTTGCGTCAATGATAGTCCATTAAAATGTTACATTTTTTAGGCCTAACCTTGCGTTTTTTAGAGGACGCAATTTTATTTTTTTGATGTGTAGGGGGGGTCAGTGTAAAGCTAAAACCAAGTTTGTGGGGTCGCCACCCTTGTCCCACGGCCGCCATCTTGAAAATAGGGGTTGAAATGGTTTTTACGGCATATCTCTTAAACTATTAATGAAATAAAAAATTTTTTTAATGTTTTCTATTTTAAATTAAATTCTCTATAACTTTGATTCAGTAACTTTTTGTCGTAGAACTATAAATAAAAAAGTTATAGGTGAAAATGTTCAGAAATTGGAGAAAAAAATTATATTTTTCGATATAACTTTGTTTTAAATCATTTTACGAAAAAATGATATCAAACTATTTTTGTAGATCGTTTTTTGAGGAACAACTTTTATTAACAACATTTTTTCATTAAGGCTATAGCTAAGGTGTTACAGCGCTCCGAAGTAAGTACTATTTTTCATACTCTTAACTATACCTATATTATACGTGTGTACTAATAATATATCATCAGTTATTGTGTTTTTTTTATTATTTATTTTGCTATAATTTTTTTAATTGTAAATTTTGCAATATTATTAATAATTAATTATTAACTCTTTTCCCCACCACCCACGTGGTATAGTCTGGCGGCGCGGTTTTTTTTACGTGGTATCCCCAATAGGCATAATCCACGGTGATTTTCGAAATTAGAACTACTCCGTCCTCAGTCTTTTCGATGGACCAGGCTGCGGCTCAGCATCTGATCGGCTTTCTGAATTAAATATCAGTGGGAGAACTGGAGAAGGTGTTAATGTCGGCGGTTCATCATCAAAGTCATTTTCATTTATTAATTCTGAGAGTTCCATTACGTTGCTGCAAGTCTCTCCAGAACAATGGAAGCACACTGCAGAACATTTCAGCCCTGCTTTTCGACATCCACACATCGCTCCACAGTTTCCTTTGCATTTGCAAAAGATCAATTTTAGAAGCACAGGGGGTGCTGGAGGTTTAGAGTTCTGCACTGGCATCAATAATTTTCCACATTTTTTCCAGCCCCAGTCTTCAGGATCATTATAATTACCAAGCCACGACTGGACCTGATGGTAGACAAATTTAACTTCTGTCGATTGATGTTTTTTCGTGCGGCGCAAACGCTCCCAAGACTTTGTTCCTGCGACATCAGGGTCGTCTGAGTAACCATCAAACACAATGCTTGCAGAGAGACCGAAGTGTTCTTGTACATATTTGACATATTTAGTAGTTATATCATTGAACGATGAATTTAGAAATTATTTTAAAAATCAATAATTGTAAAATCCTGTTGTGGAGTGAAAAAGAGTCAATAATTAATTATTAATAATATTGCAAAATTTACAATTAAAAAAATTATAGCAAAATTAATAATAAAAAAAAACACAATAACTGATGATACATTATTAGTACACACGTATAATATAGGTATAGTTAAGAGTATTGAAAAATAGTACTTACTTCGGAGCGCTGTAAAACCTTAGCTATAGCCTTAATGAAAAAATGTTGTTTATAAAAGTTGTTCCTCAAAAAACGATCTACAAAAATGGTTTGATATCATTTTTTCGTAAAATGATTTAAAACAAAGTTATATCGAAAAATATAATTTTTTTCTCCAATTTCTGAACATTTTCACTTATAACTTTTTTATTTATAGTTCTACGACAAAAAGTTACTGAATCAAAGTTGTAGAAAATTTAATTTGAAATAGAAAACATTAAAAAAATTTTTTATTTCATTAATAGTTTAAGAGATATGCCGTAAAAACCATTTCAACCCCTATTTTCAAGATGGCGGCCGTGGGACAAGGGTGGCGACCCCACAAACTTGGTTTTAGCTTTACACTGACCCCCCCTACACATTAAAAAAATAAAATTGCGTCCTCTAAAAAACGCAACCCCAAATGTAACTTTTCAATGGACTATGAAGGCTTCCCGTAATAATAATCGCGACCGCCTTTCCGTCTAGTGCGCTGTGCGCGTGCACAAGGCGGGAGCTTGGCCTTGTCAGTCGAACGCGGATCGCGGCCGGGAAAATACGTTAATATCATGTACCGCCGCCGCTATCGGGCCACCCTGGGCCTGGGATCATCGTTCTCGTCCACGTTCTCGACGACCCTCTCTTTCAGCTCGCGAACCTCGAGCACGGACTCGGTTCGGTCGGATGCTCGCGCGACTGCCGCTAAGCTCAAGTCCAAGTATGAAAGTGCCGGCACTGCGCAAGGTCTGACCACTTAACTCATTCATTTCTAAATACTTATTGACCAATCATTTACTTTATGTCAAGTTGCCATTACTCGTATAATTGGGTATCGTATATAGGTATTCAGAAATATCAGTCACTCCTTTCTTGAGGTCTCATCGAAAATTACCTATTTATTATTTTTATTTCGGTCTATTCCTTCTCGAGCCATTTATAGTGCAATTATTTCCAATTTATTTTAGGTATATATATGTATAAACATCAAACTCATAAGATGTCTATTTTAAGATTTACCATACATACCCGTACTTATGTATAGATTAGTTGGGTGACGATAAGCAACCACAAAATAAAACGAGTGAAATTGAAGGCAATTTAAAACAACCACCGATTACGAGTAAAAACGTCTACTTTATAAATTGCAGTAAAAATCCATCAGCTTTCAAACAAAAAAGAACCGCATCGCAATCGTTGTTTCTTTTTCTTAAAAGAACACACACATACAAGTCGAACATCACTCTTTTTTTGGGGGGTTCATAACTTCAATTTTATTTATTTTTATGATTTTTAACTTTAAAACTATCGTCTCAGAATATCGAAAAATGAAAATAGACTAAAAAAAGAATAATTTACATTAAATATTGAAAATTTCGCAATATGATTCACGTTGCATCAATGCAATTTCAGTCGTCAGTTAAGTTTTCAGCAGGTTTCCACAGATCAATCAGGTTCTATTCATTAAAGCAAACATCTGAACCGGCCTCGCTCGATATTGGCATTCGCTGTTTGAATTGCGCCTCCTACCATACGGCTACTACGTGTTTAGATGAAAGCTTGGACTGATTTCTTAAGCCGAGGGAGTTAAAAAGAAGAGCAAAGGGTCGTATCTGTGGCTCTGTGCCATCGTAGCTCCTAAGGACCGAACGCTGACGTGTTCGCAATCGAACTTTGCTACAATCTAAGAAGTTCCGTTCATTCTTCATGAGAGCTCACGCGTACAAACACGCGTGTGGTCATGTTTTCCATTAACCAACGCAAGTTAAAGCAACGGGCTAAGAGATTGTTTGTATTTGTAAGAGGTTATTCATATATTATACCTATACATATATAATATCGAGCAATATTTTAGCCAGTTTAAAACGCAGACGTAGCTGCCGCTAGAGCTTTTCCTTGCAAATTTATGTTGGCATGAACTAGTTAGTTCACTACTTTTAATTCTACTAATCTATAAATACTTATTTGAAAGTGACTTTTGTTGTGACAAATGTCGTTATTCACTGACCGTGTCGTTGTCAAAGGCAAGCTTGCCTTGTCCTATGAAAATATTAATTATTTGCAGAAGCAATTTGCATCGTTTGATGTCGCTTCATACACATGTAGGTACAAATTTAACTTGATGTGCTCGTTGTCTGTCCGTCTGCTCTAATGGGACGTCCATTTCGGTCGGTTTTATGAGCTCTGTTTTATTTGAACTTTCCGCCCTCATTGCGTCACAAGTAGCTTAAGCTTTATCAAACGTTATATGCATTGTTGTATGAAGTATGTATACAAGAATTTTTGTCTGTGTGGTTTCATTTGCGGTTTTTATTATGAAGGTTTGTCACTTTGGTGTTTGTGCAAGCCATAATTGTTGAGCGTGGCTGGACACAATAACTATCACGGCTACCACTTCCATCTTTATCATTCTTCTTTAGCTTTCGATTGTTTATTCAATTGTTTTAGGTTAATTTCAATATATTATTATTTGATTTTTTAATACTTTTTACAACGAGTAGCTAATTGTTTCGCTTTCACTTCGTGTTTGCTAGCTATAATATAATATATGAATATTTCGAAGCATTACTAAGCACAGGCCTAAATACGGGTAAACGAATTTATAGTGCTCTCTAATAATCTTAAAGGACAAAGATCCTGTTTTGATTTGAATCTCCAGCCGTTGACCTCACCGATGCCCAGAGGTGAACGATCGGTGGGCTAAAGACCTGGATTAAGATACCGATTTTTATTTAGAATCTTAATAAAAACAATTTTTGGAATTGTTTACGGAAAAGAATTTTGACAGTTATTCCCACGTTTTAGCTTAGAAAACGTATTTTCTTTTCGATTTATTTTAATTTGTGAACCATTTCATTTCTTTCTTCAATTGTTTGTTCAATATGGTTATATTACGGTTATTATGGTTTTGTAGAGTGGTTACTTTGACTAAGTCCTAAGCCTTTATTTACCGTTCGTCATCGAATAATCGTCGGACCTAATGAACAAAATGTTGGTCATTTCAAAAAGCAGCTATTTTATTATTTACATACCTATATCTATTGGTAATATAATATCGGTGGTCACTGGTCAGAATCGCTTCTAAAATAACCGAGTGGCGTGTTAGCAATAGGTCGCCCCACTGACTTGGCCTACATAGCTTTTAAATAGATTGCGTGTGCCTCTCCTCCCTCGGCCCCTTTCCCTCACCCGATTAGCAGCTGTCGAAGTTGGCGAAATGACATACGTCTTCAATATAAACAATGACAAAATGAAATGGATTCATTAATCCGTCTGAGAGAGAGAGGCGACTTCCACAGCGGGTGAAAATACATATATTGAAATACTGTTATAATATAATAAAATGAAACGATCAGTACACCGGCAGAGATCAAATAATATACATATTTATAATGTAGAATTAACTTTTATTTAATAATGATATGTTTCCGCGTGCCAATTTATTGGAAGTTGGCCAGCATCTGTACCGGTGTCCAGGTCTATGAACCCGCTGCATTGTCGAGTGGGTTCCTGCCACAGCCGGATGCCTTGGGCCATTATACTTGGTTACAAATTGATAAAAATTTAAATAATCCATTCAATAACTAATTATCACGTTTTAAGTCTTAGTTTTGAACGGTTTTCGTGTATGTACTCGTATTACAGAAACATAAATTACTATTTGTTTTTGATCTACTGTTATTACGTTCTAAAAACTGTCAGGACCGACAGATATTTTAAATGACAGGTTATTTCTGAGAGCACGTCATCTCCACTCTCAATAAATAACACGGTCGGTCGCGTCTTAAATATTGCGTGATTTTAGCGACGACCGCCGTCGCGCGTCGTTGCAATGGTAAACCTAGCAACTGGTAAACGTTATGCTGTAAGGTTATAAAGGTTGGCTTTTTAACCTTTGTTAATTTAAATATACATCCGACATGACTGCAAATAAGCATATCTCATAAATGGACGAACCAATTTTCATAAATTTTTAGCTAAGATCAATCTCGATCACGTCAGCTTTCAAACCAAAGAAAAACGCATCGAAATCGATCGTGACGTTTAGAAGTTACGATTCCACAAACTGACACGGACTCGTCAAACTTATAACTCGCCTCTTTTTAACCGACCTTCAAAAAAACCAAAAAGGAGGTTATCAATTCGACGTGTATTTTTTTTTTTTGGCGATGTTCCGCTCGTACGTCGCCATTTGTAGACCGATTTGGATGAGTGAGGTGTCAAACGATAGGGTAACTCGTCGAAGTGGTCCCATTTTTTTTTAGAATTTTTACGATCAACAGTTTTCAGGTTATTGAAAGAATAGTTTCACAATCGGACGAGAAATTGCTGAATTCCGCGCGACCATGTCGTGCTTATTTGCTTATAACTCTATGATTTATGAATCCTTATCGATGAATTAGATGTTATTCGATTAAGTATTAAATTTGCAACAAGAGAGAATAAGAATCAAGATAATTTCATCTATAGTTTTAGAGATATTGAGGTTATAAAATAAAAAATTGAAAATTTTTCAATTAGTTCGCTTTAGCAATAGAGATGTCCATGTTATATTAAATATTTACTAATTATAATACATTCATTTTATTAACAGTTATATTGTCAAGCTTTTGACGGAATTTTATGAAAATCTAAGCAATATATTTAATGTTATGGAGCAAAACTTGTCAACAGAGAAAAACATGTCATACGTTATTGTTTACGCGTCCAGTTTAGATCTCTATAGCTCGATGTAATATCAGTTTATATCGATGACTTATATACCATTTTATAAAACATTAAAAGGGTCATATATGATAGTAAAATCAATAAGGTAGAAGAAATACTTCTAGAGATAGAGAGAATATAGTAACTGAGTTCCTACGGGAAATCACAATGTGCGTTCACTTGCTTAATATAAAACACCATGAAAACTTAATTTATATGAACGATATTACTTAAATTTTTAGTATTAAACGATTCAGTTTTGTGTTTTCTTATTTTCTTTAATTTGAAAATATTAAATTAAATTAATTAAATTAGTTTTTAGTGTATAAAGTAAGCGTAAAGTCAGAGCGTCCATGTTGGTTTCGTTTTAATGGTATGATAACCAACTACCTATACGGTTTAGAAGAGCCACTCAAAAGTATAAAATAAATTAATTTTAAACAAAAAAATAAAACCGACCTCAAAACGCACTGAAAAGTAAAAAATAAATTTTGTATTATAAATGAACTTACTATAAATAAAAGACGTAAATAGTGTTGATAAATAAAATTCATCTAAAATTCTACAAGGGCATAAAACTTTCATGTTGTTTTTTGAAAGGCGGTGCCAAATATATAAATAAAGACTTATCGAATATTCCTGGACTTTAATAAAAAAAATTAATTGAATGGCTTGGCGCCGCCTTTCAAAAAACAACATGAAAGTTTTATGCCCTTGTAGAATTTTAGATGAATTTTATTTATCAACACTATTTACGTCTTTTATTTATAGTAAGTTCATTTATAATACAAAATTTATTTTTTACTTTTCAGTGCGTTTTGAGGTCGGTTTTATTTTTTTGTTTAAAATTAATTTATTCGTTAAGTATTTGTATGGAAAATCTTACAGCGCCCCCAGTGCAAACATACTATGGGCATGACAACCCTCCAATAGCAAAAAATCAATTGAAAATTTCGGTCAACCATTTGAATTTTGGTTAATACTATTCATAGTAATGGCGAAAAAGACGGAAATATTATCTGAAAGCATTGCGACACAAAGACGGGTGATAGCTTGAGCTTATCTTATCCTTGACTTTGTCTCAGTTTCTTTGCCAAAATAGATGTGGAACAATAAATATTTCAATTATTTTTTACTTTCAATTGTTTTACTTTAATGATGTTACCTTGTTTTCTCAGTACGCGTAGGACAATACAGGCTTCTCTTCTGTAACACCTTTTCTTAATCTATTACCGAGAGAGATCAATGACGTTGTCAATGTCTTTTGTTTGTTTCTTATTGTAATTTGTTTTAGATGCCGTGTGTTTTGTACTACTGTGTTTTTACACAATAAATGTCTTTTTTCTTATTCTTATCTCTGAGCAGTCTTGTGAGTGCTGGTTCATTTTACCGGCTTGTGATTTCTTCTTTAATTTGTTAATAACTGAAGGATTTAATCTGATATGACCGTTACAATGTTTTTAATAGATACTATGCTTAAGTTTGCCTACTTATATAACTATAACTACTTGGATTCTATTGATTACTTTGTCCGCATTATTATATAATTTGCTACCAAATTTTCGTTGCCAAACCTAAGAATTAGTCTGCTGGCTGTGTTACAAGTATATCATTGGCGTATCCTTTGGCGTTGCGTAGAGATGTGATATCTCTGTGCATCTTCTACCGCATTTACCATGGGGAATGTTCAGAGGAGTTGTTTGGATCGATACCAGCAGCCGAGTTTCGTCTACGAACGTCGAGACAGAATACGAAATTTCATCCTTATCACCTCAATGTTTGTCGTTTCACAACTAAGCGGTTCAGGAATTTTCTGCCGCGCACCACCACTGGGGAACCAACTGTATTTGATAGATAATATTTCCAAACCATTACGATTTAGGGACCTTCGTCCCTAAGAAGTGAGCGTACCTCTGTTTGAAAGGCTGGCGAGGCACCCGTGGCCCGGCTGGCGTTGAGGGTGTCCACGGGCGGCGGACCGCTTATCCCAAGTGAGCTTCGAAATTTTTGTCACTTTTGAGGTCGTCAATCCTTAAATCTAAAATTTTCTTGTGATCGAATTTAAATAAGACACTAAAATAGTGTTACACTAGAGTAAAGTTATTTAATTTTTAAAATTCTCTTTCTTGAGAAAGTAGGCCGAATAGGGAAACAAAATATTGTTCTTTTGATTAATTTTTAGAAAAATTTAAATCCTTTGTCACAACAACGTCAAGTAACGTTATTGTCAAATGTTAGCAAGTTAATATTTTCACTACCTACCATTACGTAACGATAGGACATTTTTATTAAAAACATCTTCTTTTTTCGTGCCATTAAATGCAACTTTAACAATAGCTTATATTTATTAACTTTTTCAATATCCAAAGGGCATTGGAGAAAGAGCTTAAATTTAATCCTCTTTTCGTGATTGGACTCGTCAATTCTTGATATTACAATAATTTATTCATTTGTATTTCTTCTCTTAGGCACCATAAATTTGTTTTGTAAAGAAGCATGGTACATTTGGTTACTGCCTATATTAATTGCATAGAGTAAAATGTTTAGACTCACAATTGAAGATGTGTCTTGTCGTGTGTCATGTAATGAAACTGAATCCCGCTAATGACGACGAAGTGCGTTGGCATCGTCGCGTCGCGGGCCTGTTTCTTTGTTCTATTCTGTCATATGCTTGCTTCAGAACAATTTATTTAAGTTTTAATTGACGAGATATCAGAATTAAAGATTATAATTTATTATTATTATAATTAATACTTATTCAACATTTCAAATTTTTGTACTTTAATCTTTATTAACTGGTTTGAAAATTGTGGAAATAAAATAATCCAAAGTCTAACACCTGGTATGTAAAGCTAGACGTCCACTTGTTCCGCATCGACGGAAAAATACGCTTGCTATACATTTTGTATGAAACTGCGTCCACTAGAGACGGGGCGGGCCGGACCGTGGACGTCTAGCTTAAAAGTACGTAAAACTCATTCATTTTTGTTGTCTCATTCTAAATAAATAAATAATTTCGCCCCAATGTCACGAAATGAGTGTCAGGAGAAATCTCAATATTAAAGTTGTGGCGCACTTTGATGGAAGTCGCCATTTCTTTCAACACCTCGTTCTTTTTTCCTGTCGTATTACTGTATGGGCTTTAAAAAAATTTGGACAATCTATATGTTGCTATTAAAAGAGGGGTGTTATAAGTTAAGCTTGTCTGTGCGTTTGTTTTTGGTATCGTAGCTCCTAAATGAATGGACGGAGTTTAAGGCGGTTTTTCATTTGAAAGCCAACGTGATCGAGATAGTTTAAGATCCATAGGCTATTTATGAAGATTTGTTCATCCATTCATGAGATATTGTTATAGTCATTAAATGTCGGTGGTTTTACCGGGTGTTACCGGTGCGGAGCTGAGGTAGATCTCAAGGCTTGCGTCCGCTTTTGATCTAATTTCTATTGAAGTGAACAATGGCAAGCCGCCAGCCGCCCGCCGCCAGCGGACGTCCTTTCTCCACAAATAATATGCGCTATCGTGTTAACTAATAGTGGAAAGCAAAAAATATAAAACATGCCCCTTGGCAACTTACCAAATTGAGTTAAATATGGACTTGGTTGTATGGCCGCGTTTGCACCAACATTATCAGTATACTTCCTGGTTCCCATACGAATATTAAACGAATAAACGTATCGTCATTTGAAAAAGGCCTGACCAAATGTATTAATTTAATACGTTTGACTATGATATATATGTATTTTTTACTAATAGATAATGTTTTCTTTTGTTGCAGGTAAGTAGTAAGGAGAAGTATTTTTTTTTTCATTCTTGAAGGAGGGTAAGGCTTTGTAGGTTTCGTGAGTTAACTGTGTATTGTCTTTCTTATGCTACGCGCTACGGCGTAGCCCGTAGGCTATCTACGGTACACGGGCTTAAGAATATTATTATTTAAAAATCAAATTACACATTATTAGTATATAGTGAATATGTAGTAATAATTGCAATAAAAATCTATAATACTAAGAATATTCAATCCAACATTGTAAGCATCCAAGACCAAATAGTGTATTTTGTATTTGTATATATACAGTCTGTCCCAGAACTCAACGCCAAGCCAAAACGGGGTGACAGGATTGACTGTAACTGTCATGAGAAAAATCAGAAGAAAAAATCTATCCTATGCAGTTTGAAAATTATGGGCATTTAAGAAAAACCTAAAAATTTGGTCAAACTGTACCCATTTTTTGGTTATTGTGATTAATTTTTATTATTTTTGTTCATTTAAACTTTGGAACCGTAATCCTAAATAAAATTTCTAGAACCACAGTCAAAAATAATGACACAATTGCCCCAAGTTTTCTAGAATTAAGTCTATTAGTTAAACTATGAATTTAAAATTTTCAAAATTTGTCGACTGAAAGATCCTGCTTTAATAAAAATGTACTAAAATTCCCTGGCAAGTGCGATCAAAAGTTTGCGCATTTAATCAGGATTGTAAAATGGTACAATACTTGTTAGGTTCATACTAAAAAAAAAACAAGTTAAAATAAATAAAAACCTCAAGTAACCCGATTTTTGCTAACCCATTTTACTCAGTTCAAATGTTTTTTATTCGTACAAGCTCTTAGTAGGTTCTTAATCTTACGTCAAAATGATGAGAGTGATGGATAGTGGACATGTTTGCCAAAGTCAACAAAAGTAAGTAAAATTAATAAAATAATGAAAAATCTTGACCTAGTTTAGTTTAGGTTTTTATTACAATAAAATATGTTCAAATTGTTTACCATCAGCCTCACACGCCCTAAATCTTCTTTAAACGAATATACGTTTTGATGTGTCGGTATACACATCAAAATCTATTGCAAAAGCAGGTGATTTACAAGAAAAACTGTTACAAAATTATTACATGCTGCCGCTTTCGAGGCCAACTCAAGAAAGGAGGCGCTATGACAGATGACATTTCAGACATGCTCAAGAGATCTGTCAAAGCGTTTGGGTTGCCATCGAGTGAGGCTTCAATCCCTACCTACTCATTCAATCGGTCGCGAACATAATTGAATGCATCGAACACTCGATGAGAGTGGATTAAGACGTTGATTGCAGCGGCGCAGCTGAGAGGAGCTGCCCGTGAGCTGATTCCACTTGCAATCTGCAGTCTTCTGAAGAAGCTCATTTGCTAATTGCATGGCGTAATAATAAGTTTGCTTCACATATACGGAGCTCTGTATCGTACATTATTTTCAAACGCTTCTGAAAACTGAATATCTATACCAATGTTATAAAACTTAAAAGTTTGTTTGGTTTAACGCGCTGATGTCTGGAACTACTGCTTCAAAGTATGAAATTGCCGTTGTATAGGAAAAGAAACTTTGAATTGGCATAAAACCTTTAGGGTGTGAGATTTTCTAAATTCTCTGTGAAAATCTCCTAGATTATATAGATATAGATACCTATGAGGTTCTTTTAAAAAATGTGCAACATTCGATTTTTGACTTTCGACTTTTCGTTTGGTGGTTTCTTCATGGTGTTATTCACTGTAGCTTTCTCAGGCCTGATCAGGCAAGAAGAGCAGATGTTTACTGTGCCGAACTTCGAACGATGATGGCGAAACTGGCAGTGAAACAGACCCGACTCGTGAATCGATATTTACATGATTGCTCCATGATGACGCAAGACCTCACACTGCACGAGTGTCGAGCAACCATTGCAACTCTACAGGAGCTGCAGTTAGGTACCATACGTTATCCTTGTACTCGCCCACCTTGCTCCGACGGACTACCATTTTTTGGTGCTTTCACACAGTTTGTCGAATCTAGATGCCCAGAGTTGTATCGTAAAGGCATAAATGAGCTTCCGTTTCGATGGCAGCAATGTGTAGATAATTATATTATATAGATCGCGCTATATTTACTAATAAATTAATTATCATTTGAAATATGTAGTTTGAATGTGCAACATAGGTATGGAATACCTAAGTTGGTTTTCAATACATCTTATCAAATAAGACGCGTTTGAATTTTCAATTAGAAAAGTCTTTCACAAGAAAAAAATATTCGTAAAATGAAGAGAACACATTTTTTTTGTATACATTTTGTTTGTGTATTTAGTATTTTCAGTGAGGTCAACCAATTTATAAAACGCTTGAGAAACTTATACCTTAACCCCCTCGAGAGTCGAGAATTGCTCAATTGATACTCGTTGAAAGATAGGAGGGAGCAAAAATATATATCGTGTAGCTGATTTTAATGTATTTAGGTACTTGTTCATAAAAAAATTATATTAACAGATGTCGGCAATAAATATTACCGAAGTAAATTCATATCCAGTTCGGCAATATTTATCATCATAAAAGTGATCAAAGTGATTTTCATAAATAGGTCCTCCTCGATCATTTCAGTATTGCAGAAATGTAGCGTGAACTACGCCGTAATCCAGTCACTCTCTCATGCTCCGACATAAATAGATCCCTCACATCGCTTGTGTTGGGCTCGGAGTCAAGTGCAAGGTCGCCGCCGATCAATGAGTCAAGGCCGACAATGGTAGGGCTATCACTCACCTATCACCAAATACATCTCCATATCATTCGTGTTCATCTTGATAACACAAAGTGTTCAGTTCGGGTTGTATAACTTTTTAATCTGATCTTTTTTACATATGAATACTTATATTGAGAAACAAAAGAAATGAATTAGTGAGAAGCACGAGTGAAGGGGCAACCCTATCGGGAGAAGGCGTAGGACGTGACTTTAGCGCGAAGCCAGCGTCTATTGAAACTGCCTCTAGGTCGAATGCCGCTCACAATTTATTATAAAATTTGACAGATGTTATTTTCACTCAACGTTAAAAGAGGGGTGATATAAGTTTGGCCCGTCTGTGTGTCGGCCTGTATCCTGACATCGTACTTCCTAAACGGACCGATATTAATGCGTTTTTTTTTGTTTGAAAGTCGAAGTGATCGAGGTGTATCTTAGCTACAATTTATGCATCGGTTCAGCCGTTTAAGAGATATTCGTAAGCTATATCTATGCAGTAGCGTGTCGTGCCGTCAGTAGCGGGTATTTTAGCGCTGTTGCTATGTAAGACCACGCGGCCTTGCGCAAGCCAATTAGGCTGAATCTATTTCGATGGACCTCCTTCCTATTGCCCGCACTCGCCTGCTGCCCGCTGCACACGCCGCGCTCTATATTATTCATTTGGTCACAGTGCTGATGTCGCTCGTGCTAGGGAGTAGAGACACGTAAACCTCATGAGCTTATGAGGCGCCCTAATCGGTTAAGCCCTTTTGGCGCTTTGCTATCTCCGTGCCTACGCGGACCAGCTGTGCCTTCAGCGCGTTATGTTATATTTATAACAACATACTATTAGTATGGATGTATGAATTAAACACAAATGACGCTTAGTGGTTTTTTTTAATCACATGCCTAAGTTCATGTTATATTTAATCTATTTAAAAGAGCTTATTAAATACGAGAATAATATTATGTTGTGGTTTATATGAAAACGGCGCCTGCTACAAAATTAAAGCAATTCTCCTACTCGTTGCTCCGCGTGTCAATGGCCAGGCGCTAGTGACACACTTCTCATAATTAAGTGGTTGAACAGTAATTGCAAAAACTAAGTTTCATTAACTCTCGACGAAAAAAAGAGGGGTGTTAAGTATAAGTTTGATGTCTCAGTGTGTTCTTTAGATTTGTCTATAAATTTTAATCTCTTAATTGTCGACTATCGCCAGACCACGAATTATTTTTTTCCGTAGGTAAATAGGTGCTTATTTTTTGGAAAAGCTAGAAAGAAACGACGAATAAATATTTAACCAGATTATTTGTTATCTATACAGATAAATAAAATTGGAGTGTCTGTTAGTTAAATATTAAAATAACCGCTTTTTACTAGCATATACACGGTCTATAAAAAAATAATATTTTTTAAAAAATTTGACGGGACTTTCACGGGAAATTAATATAAATAAATAAATAATAAAAAAAATAACCATTCCGCGCGGATGAAGTACATTATACACATCTATTATTATTTTGCTGTTCGCTATTTTCTATTTTTTGCTGTTTATCCATACTTAATATTATAAATTCGAAAGTAAGTCTGTCTTTCTGCTACGCTTTCACGCCTAAACTACTGAACCGATTTTAATGAAATTTGGCACAAACATAGATAATAAGTTGAGAAAGGAAATAGACTTTTTACCGCGGGAAAACTTCTCATTCCCACGGGAAACAAAGTAAATCAGAAGAAAAGCACTGCCGGGCTGCTTTCTACGGCTGCGCTATCATGAATATACGAGATTCCATACTAATATTATAAATTCGAAAGTAACTGTCGTAGACGTTGGGTAGGACGTAAAGTACTATCTAATTTCTCTAAATGGGTACATAATATATTTTTTGTGACCATTTCAATGTGCTCAAACACGGCACCTCTGCAGTAGGTGCTGGCTTACCTACTCACTATTGTATTATTATGTTTATTGATCAGTCATGTCAGGTCACCAGATACCACATTATGAATTGATACGACCAATAAAAATGCCTCTTAATGCCTTTACCGTCAGAAGCGAGCATATCGTCTTCAAACAAAAGAGATAAGAACTATTCTAACATTCAGTAACTTTTACTGTAAGTACCTATATAGGTACTTGAAGTAAAAAAAATTGTCTAATGCGGACGAAGTCGCGGGTACAGCTAGTCGTTTATGTAATATCACGTTACGACGAAATTAATGCGGGTCAAACCGCTGGGCACAGCTAGTTATTTAATATGAGAAATGAGAATAAATAGTTCTCTTAGGACTGATATTTTATTATTAGAAAATGATCAAAACATTGGCTAATATTTTGATCATTTATTATTATTAATAATTACGGAAAACCACCATTGTACCGCAGACTTATCGGGCTGCCAAATGTGGTTCAGCTGCCAGCTAAGTACTTGTTAAGTTTAAACATTTTAATGAAGTCATCAAGCTGCCTGTGCCTGAGTCCCGATACATTCCTAAACAAATCAGATATTTTGTAAACATTATTTTGTCTTATTCACCTCCGACAATTAAAGAGGGGGGAGGGGGAGGGGGGATATTAAGTTTGGCGTATCTGTCGGTAGCATTGTAACTCCTAAACCGATTTCTATTATTTATCTTGATTAGCTACAATTTATGAAAATCTATTCTAAAATCTCTTTAATACGTTTCCAAAAAAATACAAAAAGAAAAATGGTGATGGTGATTAAATTTCCCTGTTTAGGATAAAGTGTCTGTGTTAGACGACTCCGCTCTTCCAGTACACCATAACACTATTGAAACATAAACTATAAAACTATGTGTGTGTGGTTAAGTATTTGAAGTAAGTGTTGGTGATTGTGTGTGTGCGTGCGAGTGTTTGAAAGTGTTTGTGCACGTTTAAGATAATATCGAGAAGAGATTCTGTTTCATCATAGTTTAAGTTTTTTTGCCATTTCTTCATTGTTTTTTGTATTCAAATTTATTTATTGCATACTTATATGTTCAATAGTTAGTTTATGTTATTGTACTGGCAACTGGCAAGCAGATTGTCTGCTGAACTGTTGTCGTGCAAGAGCACTTTAAGAGATGGTAGGTATGTTGCCGAGCCATCGCGCTGCATCTTTCGTTGAGAGCTTTGTTAAATTTAATTTTACCGTGCAATTTTAATACAGCAAATAAGATGTCAGTCTTTCTTACCGATAGCACATTACTATAATTATAAGAGATTTGAGTCAAACCACGTTCAGCGCGTTCATGTGCCTCTGTCCAAGTATCGCCAGAGAAGACGGCAGTAGTGTAGCCTCAATATTTATACTGCAAAAGTCATTTATATAAATTAGAAATAATATTAAAATGATTTCTGTTCAGCGGATTATTATTATCCTTAATTATTACGTGTTTGCTTTATCAAATGTTTCCCTTGTATGGTGCGTTTGTGGCGACGGAAACTTTTGGCAAATGGGGTATATATAGAGGCGCGAACTCTTTTACAGAAAGGTTTTAGAATGAAGCCCGTCCTCTTGTTCGTAGTTATTGCGATGTTTGTAGTGAGCATTGCGAGATGTGCGAAGCTCTCCAACGGAACAGAGCCAACGCCACGTCTACAGTTGAATCCCCTCATGGCCAGTTCACCCGATGACCGAGAGAACGGGAACAACGTTAGGGTCAAAAGATTGTATTTGAGTTCCTTGCGTCCTGCGAATAGAGGCTGTATGTTTGGGACAATTCGATTTCATAAAAGATGCGTTAGTGTAAGGTAAGTGTTAGGCTTTTAATGAGAAGATCTAATTTCAGAATTAAAATAATATTTAATTTGTGAAAACAAACAAAAAGAGATTAAATTCGCATGTACCATAATTAATAACCATAATAAGATAATTTTGTTGTTGAAGATAATTTTGAAGAACCCCGAAGATGAATAAGATTTTTCTTTTGAATGAATGAACGGATCTTCATAAATGTCAATTTCAGCATTCAAATATAAAAAAGGCACCGAAATCGGCCCATTCGTTAAGGAGACAAATATTCGTAATAACTTATACACCCCTCTTTTTTCTTCGGGCGTTAAAAATATCGAATTAATGAACTTTATTTCTTTAAATTTAGTTCACATCTTTTTTATTTTCTTTCTATTTTTAATGTTTCTTATTCTAACGAAGAATTGTAATCTACAAAATATTTGTTTGTTTCAGGAATTTATATCGGCCTATCCATAAGCATCTATACATATAGATTTTACAATGACGCTGTAAATTGTAGTTGAATGATAAAAATATAATAAGGTAAAAATATTCACCTGCCTGTCTATTTATTGTTGTTTTTGGCTGACTTCAAAACAGAAAGTTTTCCCATTTATTAACCGATTGTGATGATTCTTATTTGTTTGGTAAAATGTATTTCATAGGAGGTAAAAATAAATAGTAAAATTTTGAACCAAATTTGCCTCGCACAACTACAATTTTTGTCTTATTGTTACTTTCACACTCTGATGGCACATTCAGCATTTACAAAGAAACGACACAACAAATATTATTAAATGCATCACCATTACGGCAAAAACGTGTTTATTTTCTTAAATAAACTCTACGTTGGCCGTACCGGCTTGAGATATATTTATCTATTGAACCTAATTATAAATAGTAAATACCTACGTAGTTACATATTATTGTTTATTGTAATACTCCAAAGCGAAGACGTTTTCGCGCATTAGGTCTTTTCCGAAAGCATGAACCCAGGTCGCTTAAAACCCGCGTAACCCATGAAACACTGCCAACGCGTATCAAATAGGTCGACCGTCGCACTTAGCGGCCGCCGTGAGTCGTGACACGAAGCGACGTAACAGAGAGCAACAACTAATCTGGCCGCCGAATGCCAAATGCCTATGTCTCATCTACGTGAATTATACCGTAAACGGGGTTTTCAAGCAGGGTTCACAACCTGAAGCCAGGCAGCTATCGTACCAGGGCCGCAAAATTATCGTACATCGATCAAAATTTTCGTATCCACTAGGACAATGACTAGCATACATTAAAAAATCATATGAAAAGTGACAATGTGTTGCAAATGCTTTATTTATAGTTCAAACCTTGTAAACTTCCACACAGATAAAGTGTCTTTATTAGTATTTGCATTCACACATCGAAATCAACTAATTAAGAAATGAGCCAACAGATGGCGCTGATAGTAAAAAACGACTGTAATTGGAATTGGGCTATTGGATTTCATAGTAATTATTATTAAATTTTGCATCATAATGGAAATTATCGTACAATCTGCGTGGGATAATAGTGTATGATCGTACATCGTACGCAGTCATGAAATTATCGCATATGTACGATAATTATCGTGAGGTTGTGAACCCTGTTTTCAAGTATGAGTACTCACTAGTCACTTAATCAGTACTAACTACTAGTAGGCAGTAGCGAGCTACGAGCCGTAGCGAACGGTCGTGCTATGATACCCGGTCAGTGTCAGTGATCAGCTGTTTTCTTGTTTTTATCTCGTTTATTTGTGTAGAAAATGGGACAAGCGTTCGGCACAAACAACGGCGAACGAAAATGTACAAGGAAACCATTCGGTGCGTATTGTTTTTGTCTGTTTAAACGGCTAATTCGAGTTAATTTGCGAGTGAATAGTAAATGGAATTTAACAAATGATCGATACGTGGATAGATATTCTCGGAATATTAACCGAAGTTCTATTAAGCAATGCTTGAAAGCCGGTCGCTGGCAGTTTATTAATACGGAGTACCGGCTTGTTAGGATTGTGTTGCTATTCAGGCTCCGATCCGGCAACTTCAATAAATTTACGTTCACGTATTATTTAATTAATTATTGTTATACTTGCTTCGCGTACAAGTTATATCGGAGATGTTGACCCAACGGTTAAAAGTGAAAGCATTTTTCTTAATC
This sequence comes from Aporia crataegi, assembly GCA_912999735.1. NCBI lineage: Eukaryota > Metazoa > Arthropoda > Insecta > Lepidoptera > Pieridae > Aporia > Aporia crataegi. The sequence goes on along the minus strand of OU538744.1, from coordinate 9,234,919 downwards.
GTATTTTGTGAAATTATATAAAAATTGAATTTTGTACCTGTCACTCGTTACGTAAGTTCTGGGATTAAGTCATGATCAAGTCAACTTACTTTCATTTTGAATGTTTGAGTTTTAATGACGAACTAAACAAGAATTGTGCCATTCAAATCCAAAATAAGCTATCACGACCGATTTTCACTTTATTCGCAAACAAATTTGATAGCAAAGTAACCGAATTATTAATTGAGAACATCAGATAATACACCTTTTTACCAAAATAACTAGTCGGCCCATGAAAATTAAAATTACCGAATGTTAAAAAAAGAACCTTCTCTGAAGTTTTTTACAACCTTATTTCTTGGTCAATGATTAAAAATAGGTATTAAAAAAAAATAAGAATAATTCTGGAACTGCATTCGAAACGTAAATTTTTTTCATTTCGATAATATATTGATTGATATTTATCAATTTACCATTAAAAAAATAATAGAAAACACACGTAAACACACGTCGTCGAATCACTTGCCTATTTACCCAAAATACATAACCACTGCTCAGTCAGACAGATAACAACTATACAATGCTCCTCCCTCCCTTCTAAGAGCAACTGTTGAATAACTTCAGTCTGCAAGCAAGCCCGCCATGGCCCACGAGTCCTCGCTCCTGATGCAACGGCTTCGAGCTGAACCGGCTAGCACGCGCACCTCTTAATGAAAACACATATCTGTATACTTAGATAAAAATATATAATAAATATTTGTTTATTACTCAGTATTAATGCGCACACCTGCTGTATTATAATAATCTGCGCTAAAGAAAAAGTTTTTCCTGTTTTTGCAACATTTTTCATTGGTGCTTCGCTCCTATTAGTCGAGAGATAATATGTATCGTCTATATTTTGTGCATCCGTATAGAGTACAAGAGAAGTGGAGTTATCAACAAAACAAATAAACAATTAGAAACGCAATCAGCACTTGTGGCATGTCTTAGCATATCATATTATCGCACGTCGAGTAGGTACGTTCGAGAGCCCGATCAAATTTATTTCAATGTATGCGCATTTAAATAAAAATGTCGTTGATATATTTGTTTCGAGAGCACTGACATATAAAGTAGGTACACGTTAGACAATAATACAATTTCAGTGGATACCTACTTAAGCTTTGTCGGGAGAGTGGAGACCTCTCCGCGAGCTATGGAATATTAAATCCACGCCGATTTTTCTTATCATTAAATTCTACATAATGTGCAATTAACGTTTTTCTATAATTACCTAGTGTATGTACCTGTTTATAGAACTACAATTCATCACGGCGTTGAGGCTGTTTATTTTGTTACACATGAAAAAATAAATGGTGCTTTCCGACACCTAGGTGCGCGACCAGCCTTGCTATTCTGTTATGTTACAGAATCGCGGCAAGAACGGGCAAGTTCTTTGTCTCGACGTAAACAAAACAACAAGCACAGATATGTTGTTGTCGTAGCGAATGGTTATCTTAATGTTTATCATACGTTATCGACTGTCTCACTCAGATCAAAAACAATTACATTCATTATGTAGGTTAAAATTCAATGTATGTCTGAAAAAGATATTAGGTATAGGTATATGCCTTTTGTAAAGGAAGATGTATCCGAGACGCTTCATTAAATATCAATTATAATTAAGCAACAACCAAATCAATATCTCGATTGGGCCGTTGACGGTTGAGGCTTAATGGCTGGTGATTCAGTAGACGTCATTAAGTAATATGAAATGCGTAGAATTATTTTAAGTTAAGGACAAAGTTATCCAATCGTTGTTGCAAAAAACCGGTTATTATCGTTAATAATTGTCGGTTTTATAGAGCGGTGAGCGATTCAAAGTTTTTGCTTTTACATAACGACTCGAAATGATGGCAAAAAGGTAGGTGAGCCATTTGTCAAGATTCTCGCCTCGCTTGTGAGGCGAATTGAGGTTAATTTATTTGCAATAGTAATGTGCTTATATTTGCGCGAATATCACAAATTGAAAGAAAGCAGTTTTTATTTACGGAGCCTCCATGGTCACGGGCGACTGGCGACAAGGATATATTAATTGTAACAATGTTGGAAAGTAGTAATACCAGTTTGATATTTGTACAAAACACGAAGTATTGAAAAAGTAATAAAAAATTTAATTTTCTTGTTATTTTTACAATATAATAAGAATTATACGCGTAATTGTAAACAGATCAGGCGTTAAGTTTATGTAGTGTGGGTTTATTCCACGGGCAGCGTTAATCTCAGTCATAATACGGCTAACACGTGACCTTTCATATCTAAGAAGACTCTATCGAGAACATTGTCTATAGACAAAAAATTGAAACTACACAAGTTAAATAATTTGTTTCCCAGTCGTTCTAAAGTAGACTTGTAAAGTGCATCTGAGAAATGTTTATTGTATAGACTTAGTGGTGAAAGCATAACGAACAAGTCAAAGATTAGTTAAGAGTTGAAGATGATATAAAATTCTTTTGGGATCTTATTAATGTTTAAATTAAACGAATGTTAAAACTATAGATGCAATATTATTTATGTCGTAAAGGTGCAAAAAATATTTCATTTAGTGAATATTAATAAAAATATAAGCAGGCGTAGTGTGCGAGATGCGACTCGTCAGTTAGGTGTTTTCAACAGGAAGACATTACAACATCGCGCCAGGCCGCGGCATCCGTCAGAAAGCCGATTTAAATAATTATAAGGATAACCGTGAAAGCACCAATCTATAAATATCTTTTAGACATGCAAAAACAGCCGCTGTAAGCGAAGGACTTGTTCTCGAATGAACGATTTTAATCTTTGCGGCGAAAGTTGTTTGCGAGACTGACTTTGTTATGAATGCTATTCAACCGACTTAAAAAAAGGCTTAGGTTTGTTAGGCAATTGTGAAGCCAACTGTGAAAGCCAACCGATTTGAATGATTTTTTTTAATCAGCTACCCATTCTTCTTCCTCTGTTTTTGCTCGCAGTAGATCTTCTTTTGATAAAGATTATTGCTCTATGTAGATTATAGAGTATACTGATTTATTGATTACCATCGAAATACCATAGGTAATTAATAAAATATTTTAGTTTTAACTAACCTTGAGTTTTAGATATAAAACAAAACCTTTTTTAATGCTTATAAAATTAATACATATTTCATTAAATTATTGCTGTCTTGGTCACATTGTGAGTATTAAAAAGAGACAAAAGAAGGCTCTAAGCAAGGCTCAACCTAGTTTCCACGATATAATAGCGTTGTTGTCACACTGCACACTGGAAATTTGTGTCGTATTTTACCGAAATATAATATTTGCATTTGCATATCTATTAGATTAGCATCCGCCATAAAGTTGTCACAAACACGATTAACATTTTGCAACGAGTTTTCTAGATGTTTTTCGCCAATTTATTTCATTGGCAAACATGTAACAATACAATGTACCTTAAACTACTACACAAAACAGTAAGCGTGCTGATTGACGTCCTTGCTTTTTGCGGCCGCCTCGACGGTTCGACCGCTCCTGTGGCTTCCACTTCGTTAAGGCTGTCATTATTCCCTAGCTACACGATTGGTTAAGCAATTATAGGATAGCAGCTGCGTTAAATGTTTATCGGTAGACGAACTCGAATAACTGAAGGTTGATTCAATCCAAAAGTTGAACTACAAGGTGTACACACAGAGCACAGCTCACCGACGCGAGGCCAACAAATGAACTTACGAACGATCCTTACTCTTGCGATGTTATTCCTATAAATAATATTATTGTTATAGTTTCAGGTATGTAGGGGTTTGCAATATTTACTCTTGAAAAGTAAGTGGTAAGTTACAAATATATTTTATAATTGATTATCTATCTTTGCAGGATATTGTTTTAAAATACAGCAATATGTATGTATATAATAATTATTTTATTGTAAGTGATTAAATTACCTTATCAGCATTTAGATTTAGCGTTTTCCCATATAGCCCTATTTGCGAAATACTAGTAGGTACTTGTTATTACAACCTACGAGATGGCCATGCATCTCGTAGGTCGGTAATCGAGCTTAAAAGGAATACAATTGGCCAATACATGTAGGAAGTAATTATAATACGGTGAATATATGTATTACGGAGGTGAGACGTAGGTACGTATTAACTTATTCATAATACATTTGATAATCGTACGTATTGCTTATGTTTAAACGTTAAACAATGCAGTGATATGCAAGGACTTGTTGCATTTTCTTGGATTACCTTACACTGTGTGTTTCGTGACTAAGCTATCTATCCTATCATTATGATATGACTTTGTATCGAGATGTCTTCAACCCGCGACTAAAAGGGGCGAGTTATGTGCCTGGGAGTCTATCTGTGGCACCGAAACTCTTAAACGAATGAACCGATGTGAGATGTCGATGCGATTCTTTTCTTATTCAAAGTGATTTGACGTGATCAAGCTATCATTTAAAAAGATTCGTTTTATTCAATGTCACTTGATTAAAATACAAATTTAGTGGGACTGTTATTACTACATAATTGTATAAAAATTGTCGCTCGCTTTAGAAAAAGATAATTGATTGATATTCAATTACCTGACAGTTTTACCTTCGTTATTATACATGAATCAGTTTAATAGGCTTTTAGATGATGAAATGTGATTTGCAGGATACATATTTATTCTTGTGTCTTGTCTGACAAACGAATATGTTCCGTGCATGATGTCTGTCTTTCATAAATTTAAATTGGCCACAACATAGCATCTGGCGACCCTCCGGCCCGCTGACTCACAGATAACCACCTGCATGTACCTACTTATATGCAGTCGCTAAATCTTTTAAAGTTACAAATCCATTTAACCGTACATACGTACGTTTATGTACAAAAGTACCTAAAGTGCATCCCGTCAGGGAGCCCCGGATGATAAGATAACCGTAAAGTAATTTAAAAGTTTGTTGCAATTTGACTCAAACATCTTTGTAGGATACAATTCCTAATATTTCTTGAAATACATTTCAGATATACCTAAGTCTTATCATGTTTGTACGTTACTTTCATTGTACTGTAGAGACGCGAATGACATCAAGGGGCGCTTGCCCTATCACTCTTAAACATAATTCAGTTTTATTTAGACACAATTCCTTATTTAAGTCGAAAATTTGTTTTGAAGCAAAATATTTAAGGCGTTAAATACGTTCCCCGCGCTGTCAAAGTTGAACACTCAACATACTGACCCTACTTAACGCTAAATAGGTTTAGTGAACTGTAATGGCGGTGTTTATTACTTGAATTGAGTTTGTTTTGAAGTATATTATGGATTTCTCCTATTTATATTTCTGACGATTATGAAGAAATTATGGAATATTTAGTTAGGCATATTATTGTGGCAACTTACGGAATGGAACAATTTTTTTTCGTACATAATACTATATATTTCAAGACATAACTGATTGCTGCAACCTAGCATCCTGGTCAGGGAGACGGGAAAAGAAATCAAGGTAGCCGAGGTGCAGTCCCCGAGTACCTCATTGTTTCTCTTCTTTGTTGAAACATTTACATGGTTTATTGGATTTATCTGTTAACCTGGTTCACCGAGCAGTGCAATTGTGAATCATGACTTGTCGTCAGTATTTGTATTTATATCGAACAAAGAGCGCGTAATGCGTTCGGAGCCGCGCGACCAAGGGTACCACACAGTTCCGTTTTGCACAGATGGGCAGCAAGCGAGAGCAAAGGTTCAGAGACACTTTTATTTTGAAAAACATCGTTTATTAAGTACGTCATCTATAAATATAATGGAACTTTTCTGTTTTGTTGTATCCAAAATAAATTTTGTTGTTTATTTCATAATATCACGTTTTCAGAATTTATTTGCTGAATGGCGTAAAGCCTTCTCAGCATTATATACGTGGAGTGTGGACTAATGTCTGTGACGTGTGCTCTTAGAACAAACAATTTAATAAGTATAGTTTTTTAATTAATGTTTAATATTATAATATAATCGAACACATCACCGTGCCATCAGTGGTTTTGTATATCCAAATGAAATATCATTATAATTATGTAAAACGTCATCAACATCAATGCTTTTCTATCATCCAACATTGAACTCACCATTAATTATTAGGATCGCTAAGCTACATATAAACAGTTATTTTCTAAGTGAAACTATTCATGATTCAATAAAGAGAATACGAACAATAATATTTTAATTGAAAATATTTTTCCTTTCAATGAAGGTTACTTTCAATAAAGTAGGTGAAGCTCTAATTTCGCGGAATGTTTTGACCATCATTTTGCTTCTCATTGTCTTCAGCGGCGGGGCTGTCACAACGTCACTCCGATCAAATGTCTGCGTAATGGTAACCAATGTCCAATACGTCTGACGATTGCATTACACAGCTTCGAGTGGTTTTTGTGATTCAATTTCATGTCAAGGATTTGAAGCTTCAGCAGAAAGAAGCCTGGCGTAAAAAAATGAATTATTGCCTGTCTACATGCTGTTGGTAAATTAGGTGATCATGAAGTTATCACTTAGCGCTTCCAGCTCAGTCATCAGTCAATGACAAAGCAACAATCATATTGAGTTTTAGACTTTTAGACAATGAAAAGGCTCTGGTGAGCGAAAACCATCCAAAGAGAGAGAGTGGATTGTGGGCTTTTATAAGTTTGAGACTGTTAGTCGAATGGACTGTCTTCTCTGACGTAACCGAAATGGATGTTGGCTACAATGAAGATCTGTTCATCCATTTAAGAGATATTCTTTGAAGTCATCATGTCGAGGCGTTTTTCATTTGCTATATGCTGTCCGCCACTAGACGATTACATTGTCCAGTTGTTAACGGACTCATAGGTATACCGTTGGAGCTGTAGAAACCGCTTCGAACCAGACCAATAAGTTCCTTGTAGATAACGCTATCATCGCAGCAATTTCGTCATAAACTTAATTTAATACAAAGACGTCAATGCATGCCTTTGAACTTAAAATAGTAATGTTTAAATATATTTTATACTTTGTTACGTTGGACCTACGAATCGTTGGACACATTTGATACATATGATAGATAGACTGCAACGTAATTTTTTTTTAATTTAAAAAATAAATTTAAATTGTAAAATATTAATTAATATTTACTACCATTATTCACCATAGTTATTTAAAAATTAACTCTTTATAACAAGGAAAAGTGGTACCGGAGGAACAGGTGGACTGCAGTAAGAAATCAAAAATAGTTTCCTTTGTTATAAACAACATAAAATACTTTCATACGATCACAAAAATGTAGTGAAAAACAGGATGTAGGTACATTATATATATTCAGTTTTATTTGTTTCTTAGGAATAACAAAGGAAGCATACAATTGCAAATATTGTTCGGCAGCGCTAATGAAACAATTACGGACGTAAGGCGATACTTTGTTATTTCCTGCTGAGGTTTCGCTTGGCAACCGAACCACTTCATTTATTTTCAAATAAATGTACGCAATAGGCGTTCCGCGTTATTTCGCGTGCTCGGTGTGTTACGTGTGCGTCTTGTTTTGTGTGCCTGTCCACAGAAACAAAAGAAAAGGAGTTCCACGATCTGTCTCCACAGCTAGTAACATGAGCCTGTTTATAAACAGGTGTGCGCACAGTAGCCGTGATAGTTCGAGAAAAGAACCATCTCACCTCTATCCAAAGGAATAGTTTTTGCTGTTTCTGTAACATTTTTCATTGATGCTTCGCTCTTATTGGTCGTAGCGACCGTATTCGGCCCAGTGCTTCTTGACAATAGCGCAAGCAAACAAACTCTTCGGCTTTATAAAGGCAGCAACTGTTAAGTGGGCGATAAGGACGCATTGACAACAGTCTATCAGTCAACATTGTTTATGTGTTCGTGTGCGCACTTAAAGTGATATGCCGTCGTTTCGAGCGTCGGAACTCGAACCCGATCTACGAAAGAATCGGACAATATCGTTCATCTTATTTATTTATTAGTTGTCCTCATTTTCTATTTTTACAGCAACTCGAACACTATTGCAATAGAAAATGTCTATGGCATCGATAGCTACTAAACGCATGTACTGATTTCTCATTTTTAAGTTTTAAAATTGTGTATACTAAATTGCAAACCATAATGACGGAGAGATCCCAGGAAGATGCAAAACATCGTGTTTGAACAATATCCGTGAGTGGACGGAGACCGAGACCAAGCCTGTGGATCAATTGGTCAGACTGGCCAAGAGAGAGATAGTAAATATGAAATACACGGCATTCTTCATTTCTTTGAAACGCCTTCATATACGAACCTACTCTATGAATGTGTTGTCTCACGTGGGGTGATCGTAAAATAAGGGCGAAACCCGTGACGTATCACTTTAGAAAGTCCACTATGATTCATCATCTAAAATGCACCTGAATCGTCGTCACAAACAAATAATAAACCTTGAGCGTCACTTGTGTCTAACAAGTACCACCGAGTAAATATTCATTACCTATCATTATGCTGTTTTACGTTTTATACATATTTTTCTATAAGGTAGGTATTTTATCTCTTTATTTCAAGTTCAAGAAAGTAATTCTATTTATTTCATTTAATTATAATATAAAATAAATCACCACTCATGTCCGGATTGTCAATATTGACATAAAAACAAACCTTTTACCCAATGACGTTGCCCGAGCTTCTGAGAAATACTTCTACTTTCCGACATTCAGAATAATTAAACAATTATTTTTGTGTTGTGTTTCTATACAAAACTAAATGTTCGATTCGAACCAGTAGCTCCCGAGAGCGCGTTCAACCAAACAAACAAACTTTATTATACATATGTGTGTATATGTGTAGATTAAATTATTGGTATAATGTGCATCATTATACATTGGTACAATGGCTCCTCAATCCGCACGCGGCACGAACAACTCTTATTCTTACTTTGGATAAATGAAACCTACTTACTACCTTACTTAACAATTGAAAACGCAAATTCAATCATAAAACTGTGTCGAACTGGAATTTTTCGAGTAGGTATTTGTCATCGTTTCTATTATTGGAAGAACGAATCCGTTTTTCACTATAGGCAGGTATATTTCGGTGAAGCACAAGTTACAGTTACGTGACAATTTGGGTCCGATTGCTATTGTGTTATCTCTAAAGAAACCGGTTCCCCTTTTATTCAACTAAAACAACACAAATTTACATATTATCGTGTATTGTGGGGCATGCCTCATTTCAATTTCACTTTGAAATACTGAAAGCCGACTCTTTATATATTCTGATGTGAAATTAACACGTTGGTGGTTTATTCCTTAATTCGTTTGTTGCTCCTTGTTTGATTTTCACGTTTAAACCGTTGAACCGATTTTTATGTCGAAAGCACGGGCAACAGTTTAAAAGTTTATACATAATAACATCAGTTTCAAACTAAAAATAAAATAGTGGTAAACTAGAAAAACTTGAAAATGGCATCTGGATGTGGATATTTTTGAGATTTAATTATGCCTTTACGACCTTAATTAAACCCTTCCATCACTCTTACCCTCCGAGGTAAGTGACGCGCCGTCGTGAATGTACGATTAAATGTCTACGTCAAACATTTCTTTTCCGTTTCATTTCATTTAATGTTTAAAATTATCACATATTATTTGTCATTACATCTGTGTACTGGCTGTGCCCCGCGGTCTCACCCGCGTCGATTTCGTCCTAAAGTCGTTTTATATAGCCTATAATAATATAAAGAGAGTAAAAAAGCGAAAAGCAAAATAATAATAGTTATTTATTTAGATTAATTTCTGAAACAAAAGTAGCCTAAGTTACACCTTATTACGTTAGCTATCTGCCACTGAGTCCCGTCAAAAATAAAAATAAAAATTATTTTAGTGTATGGTACATATAGTGTATAATATATTAAATCCATATGCATTTAGTAAAAAGCGGTTATTTTGATATTATAAACAGACACTCCAGTTTTATTTATCTTTATAGATTATTTCATAGAATTTTTTTACGAAAAGTCCTCCCAACACAATCGTTGCATCATTGCAAATAGTTATCTAAGAGTTAAACCTTATTGTTTTTATTAATAAATATTCGATGCATGAAAGTATTTAATTCCGACGGCTTTCTAGACTGTTCGGCATTATCGAAGACTCCATAGATCATGACTGCTATTTAGTAAACATTGAGGGCGAATTTTGCGTGATGTAAGTTTAGTTCCGGGTTATTTTGATAAAGCCGTCGTCCTTTAAGGCGGGTGCCGTCTCGCCGCATCGATCGCGAGTGACGCCGCCGGGCAACATTGTGTACTTTGGTATGTATCGTTTAAATGAGATTTTACATATTTTATTTACATACGACTAAGACTTCAGTAATAAAACTTCGTTTTTATAAATTTAACTTAATGGTACAATATATTATGTCATAGTGTATTGTTGTGGCGCAAAAAAAATAAGTCACAATATGAGATCACTCGATCGACACCGCCATTTCAAACATATGATGCAAAATATTCGATACCTATTATAAACAAGGTTATATGCTTTTTTAATAATAGTATAAATAAAATATTGTTCAGCGAGACAAAGCTTTAAAATAAAGATTTGGCAACGGGTGGTATACGGTGTTAGGCGTTAGACTTCTATCAATAATACAAAAGAGCAACGATTAAAAAGCAGAACAAGGGTTACCCCTTACAAAAATAATTGCAATCAGTATTATGAAGATCTGGCAAGTTGTCGTGTTTCGTTTAGCATTTTCCGATGGCCGAGTGCCAGGCTCCCCGTGCTGATGCCCTAGCAGGGAGTTCGATGCCCCTAAACCAATAACCCACTTTGGAGGACGCAGACATCAACGACTTTGCCAAGTGGCCTGATGATGTGCGGCCTGGTGAAGTGGATTTATTACGGTGCATACGAATGGGGTGTCAAAATTTCTCGCATCCGCCTGGCGCCTCTTCAAGAGATTAAAATTTAAATGTACCTAGTTAGTTAAAATATCGTATTAAAGATGAATACAGCGGTGTTAAATGCAACTTCCTTGTTTCTCTGGGGCGTAAAGCACACGGTATGGTCTCTGGGTGAACTGTGAAGAGTAGAAAAGGATTTTCCAAGGCTCTACACTCTATAGTCTGAAGTCTCTATAGTAAATTCGCGAATAATTATGTACGATAGTCGCCTCTCGGCGCTCGTGACGGGTGGACGTCACTTGCATGTTCCGAACGCACCGACACCGTCATAGTTGACATCACGTTACAAGTGATACTTTATATCGATTTTAACATTTGTAATTGTCGTATGTTGTTGTCACACGTGTAACAAAGGTGAAAGTGAACTATTTCAACATATATTTTCCTCTAATGTTTTCGAGGCGTCACTTTTCCTCATGTTTGTTTAACCTACATTTGAAGCATCTCTGCTGAAAGACATGCAAATGTCAAACGCGCAACAGGAGGCTGTCACCACTTTAGTCCATATTTTTGTGTGTTTATTATATACATATTATGCATTTTAGATCAATTCTCTTTTATTCAAGTCTTCTAATTGCAAACAAATAATTAACAAAATAATTAAAAAAGTACATATGTACTTAAAGATACCGAAAACATAAAGATATATATTTTAGTGTTACTTTATATTCGTGGCCGGTAGTTGGTATGATTACAGGGATGACCGCAAACAAAATTACACTATAACAAACATGATTGATCATCAATGATGTTTGTGAAATTCAGCGGAGTTCCCTCTTCAACGCGTATCCTATTTAGGTCTTTGATAGAAGATACAGACCAAAGGATCTTTGATTCATTTCAAAATTAAACCCCGATTTATAGTTTAGTTTTTAATTACAGGGAATAGTTTATAGTTCCGAGATCGAGATGGATATGAGCAATACATGGAGATCTGTTTGTCTATTAATTACATATTATTTTTATTCGTAATCAACATGGGGGGGGGTTTTTTGAAATTGTCTTAAATTTAACTCATTTTAATATTCAAGTGGCGTGCCGTATGACGTATAAGTTATTATAAGGTATTTAACAGTTGACCTTCGTTATTTCGGGAAGTTGCGCGTCGAATGTGGGAATTTAATGACTGGATTAGCCCTGAAAGGTTTATTGATCTCACTTCACACCGTTTTGTGTATTTCGAGTACATTTCAATCAGATTCATCCACTCGAGAGTCGAGGTAGAGCCCCTTTTGCACATTATCCCTTATTAGTATCATTTTATAATCAACTTCAATATACCCTTTGCTAACTTACACAATAAGTATATTGTTACAGACACAGAAGGACAAACACATTTACATATAAATAGGCTTGAGGGTTAAATATATGAAAAATCTATGTTCTTGTATACATGCGTTGTTTATTGATGCAAACAGCAGAGACGAGTTACGATTCCGTAAATTGTGCTCGAAGCGATTTCAATGTTAAAACGACGGTTTAAAATTGCCGGTTAATTATTGCCGTATCTGGGGCGAGTCTGCCGCCGTTTTGTCCTCATAATGCACAGTGACATTTATTGAGCCTAGATTTAATTGATCGCAAATTAAAGGCTGGATAATTGTATTTCGTCAAAGGAAAAGCGAAAATTAATCAATTTCTCAAAAAAGTTAAGTCATGTTTGGTAACTATGAGTGGTCCATTCGTTTAGGAACTACTATGCCACAGACAGATACGTCAAATTCCTCAAGTCTAAAACTTTCTACGATTTGTCTATATTATGGCCATTATTATCCTAATATATAATATACTATGATATTCGTTTCTCCCGTCTCGTTGTCGCATCTCCAAGACCGTGACCGGATTGAAGCAATCAGTCGCGCACCAGAGGCGGTGAGATATCGATGCTAAAACATCCCCTCAACGGTTTAACGTTATTTATCTTTTATTTAACGTGACAATTGACAATTCCTTTGTTATAAATTCGGTCCTTGTGTAAATGTTTGTTTGAGTTGATGCGGTGTCATCCGACGGGGGCAGTTGTAACGAACATATTTTGTTCAATGTTACAACATATTACTTGTTACTGATAAACTTTGACAAAGGCTTTAAAAATGAAATGGTTTGTCCTTGCAATTTGAGATAGAAACTATACATAACATATTTAGTTCAATTAATTATGTTTGTTTATTCCTTTCTGCACGGAATAAAGAAATATTTTTTTTAAAATTTGTGTCGTGTTTATATACTACATATTACATAATTATTCAGAAATAAGTATATAAGTATTTTGGTAATTGTTGAGTAAAAAGATGTTTTTATTTATTTATAAGATGCCCTGCCAAATAAGGATAAAGGACGGACCGTGTAAAGCGACTATTGATATTTAGTATATGATAATCGATAAACAACAAAACGGGATGCCTTCCCTGACCGATAAGAGGGCATTGCTCTTTTTGATTTTCCAAAGATGGCATCAATAATAGCTTTTTATCGCTAAACTTTGACCTTTTACAACTAATTTAGCAGGGTTCGCCGACTTACATTAGCGGATATATATCACAATATATTTATTGATTTTTATCTTGATATATTATATAAATTGATTTTTTTCCTGTCTAGTGAACTAAAAAATTAATGATTAAATTTTACCCTGGCAACACGTAGCGAAAAACTACAATTCAGCATAATTTAGATTGTTTCCTAAAATGGCAAGCTCATTTAAAGTTGGGGAAATTCCATTTAACTAAACCAGCACGGATAGCTTTTTATTGAAATTATTATTTTTAATGAAACATGTGCTAATTTGACACTTACTTACTTAATGATTTATATTATTTTAAAAATTCCTCTCGCATTATTAAGTGTTTAATCCAATTACAGAATGAAATTAGCTTCTTTTTCTCAGTCTGGATTTATATCCGATATATTATACTCATATCAAAAAATCGGATTTTTGATTTTTATCATAAAAATCGGATTTTTTCGAACCCTGAAATTGAGTGCTTATATTGATCTTAATTGATATTATATATATCTCTAAATTATCTTACTATATTTAACTAAGACGAAAAAAGTGAGTCTGTCTGTCTATTCGTGAGATATTATGTCGGAGTATGTTTTAACTGTGTTAAATTTCACTTATTAGCTACATTAACTGAAATAATAAAATTGATTTAAAACTAAAGTTTCAGCCGAGTTCGGATGACGAGTGCATCAAACATGGATTTGACAAGAGTCGAGATGCAGTGCCCCGGTGATGTGGACGGGTCAATCAATATTCCACTAGCAACTACCTCCTTGCTTAACGACTATTGCACTGTTCGAAACTCGCTATCAAACGACGGAATAATGATCAGATTTAATAGAATAATACGTAAACTTCCTTTTTTTACAACGACCTTAAAAACCAAAATTCAATAAATTCGACGTGCTTTTATTATTCCTATGTTCCGCTCGTACGACTCATATATCATTTTATAAAACATTAGTAGGGTCATATATGACAGTAAAATCAATACGGAGATAGTTCTAGAGATAGAGAGAATATAGGAACTGCAATCCTGCGATAAATTATGTGCGTTTAATTACTTATTATAAAGCACTATGAAAACATAATTTATATGAACGATATTACTCATTTTTTTAGTTTTAAACGATTCAGTTTTGCGTCTTCTTTCTTTCATTAAAAAAATTTACAATACCTTGAATAGTTTTTAGTATATTGGGCTAATTTCTGAAGGAATCATTGATATTTTAGCGACCACGTTGTACTTATTGGCTAATGAAATGTTTTTAAATGCGATATTTAATTCTTAATAATAATAACTAAGAATAATTATAATTAGACTAATTGTTTTATAGGTGTAGAGGTAAAAAATGAACAATAGTTTTCAATGATTTCAATTTGGAATTCCAAAGGTACATGCGATATTAAATTAATGTAAACTGTAATACTTTCATTTAATTAATTACCTGCTACCTTTCGAAGATCTTGACGAAATTTATTGAAAATCTAAACCATATTATTGAGGTAATTGAGAAACCTTCGTACGGGGAAAAGCCCTCGTATGATACGCGTGTACCGCGATTAATTTAGGTCCATATTTCTCGAAAGAAGAAGAAGTAACATTAATGGTTGACACATCATTTAATTATCAATAATAGTAAAGTCAATAAGATCCAATGTTCAGTGCAGCAGATGCAGAGGATTAAGTACCTAACTGAAGGTGGGCGCCGCCTTTCAAAGAGCAACATGACAGTTTTATGCCCTTGTTAAATTTTATTTAACACTATTCACTTCTTTTCATTTATAGTAAGTTTATTTTAAAGGTCGGTTGAAAACATATTTCCATTATTCTCCGTTTGTGTCGTCATCGTAACAACACGACTTGTGTCATTTCCAGTATTTGCTCGATGTTTCGAGAAATAGGCGTGGCGGTCGTGTCTAGAGCCCTGCTCTGCTTAGCTGACGGTCGCGATTCAACGTATACGACAGACGATAATTAACAAAAGTTTTGAAAATATCTGTAACTCCATGCTTCATTTGACGGCATTGAAAGAAATTAGACAAAGATATCAAATAGCAGGGGAATGAAATAAAAAATTATATAATTTGTCCAATTTCCGTTATAAAAATTTGAAGAGACACGTCAACACGAATCAAATAAGTATACTTTTATTATTATTTCTATCAAATCGATTGCGGAATTTCTTTATGTATCTACTGAAGCTTTTTCACATAATAGTGGTAATTGAAAACACTGTTCTTTTATTTAATTTATCTTTCTTTACTTCATCATAGCTGATATGAGTCTGCAACCATAACTTAAAGGTGCTTACAATTAATAGTAGGTAGAATGAAAAGGAAGCTTTCATAAATGAGTTGTTACTTATTCTGTGTCATTTGTCAGTTACACTTAGTATACCTTTTTAGTTGTTTTTAGTTGGAATATGCGGTGTGAGGTGTCCCCCATTACAGCAAGTAATGCGGAATGGAAAATTGCTAAGGTTAGTGACGTTTGATGACGTCACATGCCAATGTCACTTGTGAACGGTCGGCCGATGCTCGATTGAACCCCTCAGTCACTTCGCACCTCGCGGCCCTCGCCGACTGGAAAATCTCTTTGTATCTCGATAGATTCTAATCATTTCCTCATTGCTTTTCGAAATAATCAAGTAACGCGTAGAACGTAATAAAACGTGTAAATATTTAAACTGGTTTTTTAAAACGATTTTTATATGAATTATTAACTGAGAAACTGTGTAGAATTCATTAAGCAGTGGACAGCAGGGCATATATAACAGTGTGTGATGTGTCGGACGTAGAGTGCAGTGATGGGGATCATAATAGGGACGTGTATCCCGGATTCGGAGCCAGACGTGGCCTACGGCGCTCAGTCGCGCCCTCCTCGCAGGATTCTTTATTATGGTAAACACTAGCTAAATCAATTATATGATATCAATGATTTTATATAATACAATATCATTTATATTACTAGTGTTAAGGTACCTAATACAGTGTACTGTTGATACTTCGTCTCGTTAAGGACGTGGCAAGTGAAGGAGTAAAGAAAAAATGAATGCATGAACAACATATTCGTAAGTTCAATCATATCAGCTCTCAAACAGACAAAACTTCATCTTGGCCCATCTCTTCGTTTGTCAGCTGCGGCGCCTCAGACAGCCACGCAGACGCGTAACACTTTCCCCCCCCTCTTTGCGTTGGGGACTAAAAAGTTCAAAATTTGCAATTATCATAACATACAATTATTATCTCCATCTGTTTGCGGCATTGATGAGCTGAGCTTTGTTATCACGAATTTTTTTTTGATTAATTAAAAGTATTATTTTTATCATTTCATTTGCGGCCTAAATTTAATTGTATACTGTACACTACTGCTTCAATTAAATTGCAAACGCTATAAATATTTGAATATCTGTAATTATTTGAGATTTTATATTCTTTTTCGGTAATCTTCGCAAATTGTATACGGTCTACATACAAGTTTTTTAAGCTAAGGTTGTCATACAAATAATAAAAAATGCAAGCACTAACAAAATTTTTGTTGAACAAAATCCGATGCTGAGTATAATCGTTTGATAGTGTTCGATACGACTGGGTGTCGAGTTGTTAAAGAATGTCGTCCTAAGTCCTAACTGAGCGACTGCGGCCACTGACCAATGCTGTCAATAACAATACAACGCTGTTTGTTTGCGGATCACGTACCTAGCGAATATCGTCATACAGAGCCATTATCATCGACCTCTAGGTACCTACTCTATGCCTTGTAAAACGTAATATTAACAGTGTGTTTGTTTGGTTGAACGCGCTAATCTCAGGAACGACTGGTTCGAATTGAAAAACTATTGAAGAGTCCATTTTTCGAGGTAGGCTGTATACTGTTTTGTTTAGACTTACTATAAATAGATTGTCTGCCTCCTTGACATGTCCTTGTAGTGAGTTGAAAAGGAATATTGCCTGTTGAATGTCATGTTTTAATTCATGCATTGTACATTTCAGTGTCAGAAATTTGATTTAAAAAATCGTCCGAAGTCAATATTTGTTGCATACCTATGTAACACTAGCGGCCCTCCAGCCAGCAAATTGCTTTGCGTTAAGCTCATTATTTTAGGTGCCTATATTTGAAAAATTAACAGAATTAACTTCAAATGTCGTGGATAAAATATGTCACTCATGTACCTACTTGAAAGTCCTTTACAAAAGTATTTCATATTAGATTTCATAATGTGTCAGGATACGTATAAAATCGCTCTGTTTACTGTCGAAATACTAGTCGCCAATCGCCATATATATATATATATAATAGGCTTTGTCAATCAGGCAATTAAAGTAATTCGGATAAGTAAGGAATCGGAAATAGATGAACCGGTTCTCACGAATAGCTAAGACCCACCATCGAGGTGGGGCACGTCAGCTTTCGAACGAAAGAAATGTATTCGAAATGAGTGCATTCTCTTCTCTCTGTTCGTCTGCACTCTGGGGTAATACACAAATAGGGCGGAGTGAGGAGACGCGACGACTTGTTGAATGTTTGAGCCCAAAACGCGCGACGGACGATCGACGAAGGAAGTCCGAGAAAAGCCTCTGATTACAATATCTGATATTCATATTCAAATAAAGATCAGGTGTGTTCGTTACATAAAATAACAGGTTTTCACCTGCTGCAGTCAAACGATTCTAATTACAAAAAGTATCTGTTTGACTCCCGTCTGTTAAGTGTGATCACGATTTTGATACTCCTTGGTCATTTACTTCTTATTTTTAAAAAGGTTTCATACAAAAAATAATAATAAAATGTGGAATTTAAGTATTCAAGGCTTGTTACATCGTTATCGTTAAACTAGTCCTTGAAGCGCTCGCTACATATTAATAGAAATAGTTTCTAGAGTTAAAACTACGAAGGAAACCTCAGCAAATAGCAAGGTTATTTAAATTGAACGGTTTGAAAAATTCGAGCAGCTACAGAAGCCACTTAAGCTGACTTTTGACGAAGAGCACGTAATTGACCGCCTAGCGGCCGAGCACGTTCACGACGCGTTCAAACGTTATTCGATATTGTCACGTAATTCTCTTTTATTATAATATTACAGTAATTGTTGTCAATACTCTAGCACACAATTGGAGAAGCATTCTTGGATAGCTTTCCGTTTAATGTTTATATGTAACATCTTACATGGCTCCTTCGATTGACAGCTGTCAACAATTTTAAATCTATCACAGCTTTCCATACTAAGCTCATTATAGAGTAGCAAAATATGCATGAATATTAGCCGATTGCTGTATTACGAACTCGATTACTTCCTTGTACAGATATTAAAGATTGAGGTAATACAATATAAATGGCGCACACGCGGGGTTCACTAGCTGTGCCCCGCGGTCTCACCCGCGTCAATGTAGTCGTAAAGTGATTTTATATAGCCTATAATATAAAGAGAGTAAAATAGCGAAAAGCAAAATAATAATAGTTATTTATTTAGATTAATTTCTCTAATAAAAGTTACTCCTTATTACGTCAGTGAAAGTCGAACCAACCATTTCAGAGATTAGCCGGAACAAGCAGATAAACAAAAATTGTAAAAAAATGTTATTTTGGTTTGGCTTATTAGACATCCCTTTTTAGCAAAATTTACATATGTAATAAAAAGAAAAAAATTATAATATATATAATAAAAGAATTGGGTCGCATTTTTTAATCCGGGAATAGTGAAAACACGAATGAAGGAAGCGCGAATAAGGAGCTTTAATATTACAAACAGACACTCCAATTTTATTTATCTCTATAGATTATGTAATTTAGATACTCACGAATAAATTGCTACGTGTTTACAAAACAACAATAATAAACAAATGAGTTATTTGAAGTTGCATTTCAAGTCTTTAAACAGACTCTTATTCATTTAAGAGGTCTTTCGGAACCCCAACGAATACATACGTATAGTCGTTTGTAGTTTCTGGCAACACTAGCTTCTGTCTAATAGTGTCCGTGGTCGCTTGCATGTGGGGGGGGCAAGGGCACATGGCCATGGGCACGAAAGGCATGCAGTAACATGGCCGAGCTTTGCACGGCGGCGTGGGGCATTCGCGACGGGTCGTCGTCGTGGCAGTGGTTGTTGAGGTCACGATCTTTTTCAATGGCACCTTCTGTGTTTGATCCAACTCTTCGCAGGATGGCTCGGGGCAGTCGACGATTTCTGATTGTTCATTTGTTCTGGTTATATTTTTAAAGATTGTAGGGATTTCCTTAAACTAAGTGTATTACTGTTTCTATATTTGACATACCCTAAGTTACCTTGCAAGGGAGAGCAGTCTGTCGCAGCGGTGGTCGTAGCGGCCGCCTGCATCCGCTCTATCCTCCGCTCCTTGCACTCGTTACACATGGCGCAGTAGACCTCCACGACCTCCACCAAGTCGGTCTTTTCCCTGCAGCGGCGGCATGCCACCCTGCAGTCCACCACGGCTGCGGTGTCATGTATTACTGACAGCAACGCAAGAGCCAAAAGCATTGTAAGATTTGCCAGTTTGGGTCAGAAGAAAATCCAAAACGAGGGAGTGGTGTGTATCTTTATGTCACATAAATGTAATTTAAAAAAAGGTTTCTAGTATTTTTCATAAAAGGAACATTATATTATGTCTTATCCCGCTACCAATTCGAACGAATAAAAATTCAGTCAATAAATAATACCAATCTATGTTTTCTATAATAAATTTATAATAAATTTATATCCATGTCGTAAGAGTTACAGTTAGGCCTTTATATTGAAGAAAATAAAACATTGCATCGACGTGAACGCGACTTAAATAAATAAAAATGTTACCGTTTTCAATTATAATCGCTTGCATCTAACATGAAGGTAAGTAGATTTATTATAGACTAGCTGTTCCTGCGCTTTCACCTCTGGGCTAAAATATGGGCTAACAGCTAACAAGATCAAGAGACTATTCAATACAAAAATATTTTTTCAATTCTAACCAGTAGTTTCTGAGATTAGTGCGTACAACCAAACAAATTCACTTACCAATTCAAATTTATAATCCATTTTTTCAAAATCAAGTTTGATTTGCACCGTCGCGCGTCAGGAAATTGTTATCGTATGTGATTCCTCCAAAGCCTCACGCCTAATGAACGCCTCACTTCACAGGAAATCGCCCTACATAGGAGTCACAGGATATGGAAAACCTGTTAGGAAACGTAGAGCCGATCCATAGTTTTGAATATACGTAATGTATAGGTACGATTCATAAAAATTGTGACTTCTACAACACAAGAAATAAAAATGGTGACTTCTACAACACAAGAAATAAAAATAAAATAAGTTTGCCAACCGTTGAGCTTCATATAACAATTCCTTCCAATTGTATCCGACAAGTATTATTAATACATAAATTTAAGCCTTTTATGAAAAAAAATTATTAAGTAACCGATTAATTATTTAAATGATGCTAACGCTTGGTAATGAATTGCACCAATTCTGTTGTGCCAAATTGAACATGACTAGAAGAGAAAATAACCCGGCTGTTTGTTGGATGTACTTGCACATCTGTAAACTTACATTTTAAATGATAATACGCGATAAAAACATTTCACTTTGACATATTTAGGAAACGATTTTAGTAAGCGAATCGCAAAAGTATTTTAACTTCTTTAATTACAAAGATTGTTGGTTTCATTATGAATAGAATCTTTAACTATTATACTCTTAATTTGAAATATTTTTGTTTAAATCTTCACAGAAAGCGTGATTATACTAAGTTGTGTAAAGAAAATTCTTTTAAATTTGTGACTATTTCATAAAGTCGGAATTTTATTGTCACGTTGCATACATGAACGGAAATGCTTGAAACACCTACAAGGTTACAGTTGTTGAGCAATAAGTTGAACGGTTCGTTTTTATGTTTCACTTGATTATATATACCAAAACGTTTTACCAGGTTTTTTATTAAACATTATAGTTATGATAGATGAGAAAGACAGAGATGATAAATTAGATTATTTATTTGCAGGTATCAAATGTCCAGTATGCAGCAAGTTCGTGTTGCCGGACGACATCGAGTGTCATCTCGTGATGTGTCTCACCAGGCCACGTCTGTCTTACAATGGTATTTAACATATCTCTAAGTTATTTCGTTTCATGTATTGTCAGTAGATGTGCTTTACAAATATGTATTGCCTATAGCTTGTTCGTTAAATAGTAATAATTGGGACAACTCACATACATTGCTCTAATCGCAAAGTAAGTAGCTGAAGCACTTGTGTTATGGTAATCAGAAACCATGTATGGTACCACAGAAAATACATAATATATAAGTTTATAAACAACCAAGACTCGGAAACATTCGTTCTCATCACACAAATTAATGCACCTACCGGGATTCAAAACCGGGGCCTTTCGATGCAGAAGGCAGGAGCACTACCAATTGCGCCAATCGGTCGTCAAATGGGTTATTGTATGGACTATTCAACACAAAAAAAAAAACTGTTTCAACTACAACTTCCTGAGATAATCGCGATCAACCAAACAAACTCATGGCTTTGTAACATTATTAAATTATAGATTATAAGTCGAAAGAAATAAATCATAAGAAGTAAAGAACTGTTATGCGGATTATAATGTTTATGTACGATGTTTCAGAGGACGTGCTGAGCGACTCGAAGGGTGAATGCGTGATCTGCCTTGAGGAGCTCTGCGCCGGCGACACCATTGCGCGCCTGCCCTGCCTCTGTATCTACCACAAGGGGTAAACACTCGTTTCACTTCCTCTTAACCCGACGCGCGTGTTTTTTTCTTTGATCGAGATCGATCTTAAGGTCACCCCACTGACGATACGTCCGTTTGCTACATTTCCAAATGGATGTACTCCAACTTTGAAACAAAATAAAGCAATGGATATAAATACTTTGTAATGGTAGCAACAGCAGTGTGTATTTCAATAAAAAGACAGAAAGAACCTTTAATTCCTTTTTAAAATAATTTCTCAGTTGTAACTGTTTTAACCGTATCTAAGTAGACCTATAGATTATTTATTTTAAACAATGCCAACAATAATAATATATCCCAATGAGAAGATTTTTGTAAATTAATACGTTTGACAGACCCAGCACGTGTACCGCTATCAACAAAAACATAAACTGACACAATAAGCACGAAAAATGGAGGCCGGTTCGGAGTTGAGACATTTTCCGACAATTGGGTCTGCTTCCACATGGCGTGACGCACGTTTTTGACATTGACGGTTGACCTCGGATGACGTCCAGAAATCCAGAGCTGGACGACGTCCCTCCAAATGATTTTGGAAGACGACCGCTCTGTTTGGATTGATGGACGTATCGTCAGTCGATACTCTTTTAGTTACAGTTTATGGATTCTGTTCAAACATTCATGAAGTATTCTTATTATTTACCATGTCCGGAGGTTTTTTAATTGTCTTTACTAGATTGTTAAACTATTTACTTGTAATTTTAATAATAGCGAATATTTTATAATACACTCCTGGTAACACATAGATCTAGAACTCCGTCAGTCTTACAGTATTCCTGATGAATGTATGATGTATGTGTAATATCAAAATTGAATAATATGGTTGTATGAATGTTTTGCTCATTCAGGCTGTTGCAGGTTAACATCACTTCTATAAGCATTTGAATTTGCACAACTTTATAAATTCTTGTGTTAAACGTGAGTTTATATATTTATTTATCCAATCTTAAACTTATTATTTAAAAGCAATGGTGTTATCTTCAAAATCTGAATTAGAACTGAACTGAATTGAACAATGTGAATGTGCGGTGAACATAACACACCGCACTATCGATATAATAATACTTCCACTCGATAGTTGAATGCAAATCGAATAGAGGGCGATCGATACGGCTTATCTGCAGCCACCTGACTGAGGCCCGACGAGCCCTTTCAATAGCTTTTTGTTTGAATATTATTGTTTGTCTGCAGATGCATAGACCAATGGTTCGAAGTGAACAGATCGTGCCCGGAGCACCCCGGCGACTAAGGCGGCGCGGCGGCCGCCGTCGGCCGAGCCAAGTGCCATGCCCGGAGTCCGGGTCGCGACTCGCGAGTGAGCCTTTTGTACAGTGAACACTGCGCCTCCGGGCCTTGTAAATATAACTGTGCTAGTGAGATGTTTTACCCTTTAATTTAATTACTACTAAATAAAGACAATTCATTATTATTATATTATAGTGAGCGCTGCGCGAAATTCACAGTGGGATGATAATTAACCTTTACTGGTTCTAGTTTCGTTCGTTTATGTATATTGTAATTTGTATAATAATAAAATATGTATAGTGACGTTATGTTGCATAAGCGTAGTTGTTTTGGATAAAGTCGCAGACAAGCATACACATATCCGTTTAGCTTATGTATTATATCATTTCATCTTTTTTCATCTCGGTAATAAAGTTGATTTGTTTCTAAATTTTCTATATTCGTTTCATTAGCGGCTGCTTACGCACCCACCCGTGAGTCATGACCCACCTCTTTCAACTACACATTGAATTTGCCAAATAAATTATTTCTAGAGTTGAAAATTACATATTAGTACTAATATCGCTATTAAACAATGGGGGTTGATGGTAAAAAGGTGAAATTTTGTAGGTTATATGTATTTGTAACGCCAAATCATAAAAAATATAAATTTTGTCCTATAAATAAATAATAAATTGTTGGAATATGATGTCACCCTTATCATTAAGGGGTATAAAAATAGTTTCGTTTTGGAAGAGTTTGATTAAAAACACTGCGATACGAGAATTTTATAGATATAGATAAAATTTATAGATAAATAGAATTAAGATAACTAAAGTTTACTGAAAACGTCATCTCAAAGGTGATGAATCTCCAATATCCGTAAAAAACTGTGTGAGGCAAGCCGCATGGGGCAGAAACATTTGTGCATCTGATCCACTGATCGCCTCCGAACTATTTGTTCTTCGGGATTCGTATCTAGTACCTCCGACGCAACACGCAGATACGTAAACCGCTAACCACGAAAGCGGCTTAAAATCAAATATTTGGTACCTACAATGCTGTTTAAATAATTGATTGTTTAATGTTAAATTCACAACAAATACACAATGTATGTTAGACAAAGGTGTAACCTTACCACTTATAATGAATACCCTTTCAAACATAGGTACATATATAAATATTAAAATGAATCTTCGCTCGGAATTCATTCTAGGGAGTCATCTTGGGTTAAAGTAAGGAACAACCTGCTCTTGTTTCGCATTCGGTTTTTCTATCTCTACTCATTTTAACACAAAATAGTCATGAGGATTTCATTACTATTGTGTGTATTGTCTGTTTTATCTTAGATTTCATAATTGCATTAAAGGCAAGTTAAGAGAATCTATACCTACTCGAACTAATATGAACAGACTGAAGCACTAATCTCAAAAACTACTGGTTAGAATTGAGCAATTCTTTTAGTGTCGGAGTAACGGAACGGAGAATCCATGAAAAATTATTATACCGAGAAATATTGCAACTTAGAAACCACTCCCACATCAAACTCACCAACCTGTAGTCCACTGGAGTCTACTATCATATTTCAAAAGAACTTGCTCTTTTGGTCGAATATTCAATATTATAATAAAAGTAATGCGAGTTTAACAATAATCACATAAAATATTAATAATAATTAATACGACGGAATTCTATGGCCTTTCAATTGAAAATTTATAGTTGTTGATAAAAAATATCTCTCATTTTACACATTTTACGAATTTACGTGATATTCCTAACCGAGGAAGTAAAAACGCAGATATACATGCAACCACTTAACTCCTCGGAGATCAGCTACGCGATCACAGTCGAGGGCTCTTGGTCTCCGACGGGGCTGGCATTCCGCATTAGACTAGGTAAGCGATAAGCTGTATGTGGCGGACCAGGTCGGCAGGAAGGTTAATGTTTTGAGCTGGATGGCAGTTGCCGAGCGGTGCTTCTCTTTCAACCTATCCAGCCCCGCTGACATTGCTTTCGACCCTAGCTGACCTGTACATCGGTGATGTTGATCATAGACAACATACATAGTTTAAGCAGTATTTCTTCATAAACTTTAATAATAAGATTTGTAGGTTGTTCGTACAAACATGGACGGAACTCACTCTAAAGCAATAATAACAGAATCGACCGAGACTATTATGCGACATGCGTTCAGCGTTGGCGTGGACGTTGCAGAACATTACACGTTAAAACTTGTCGTTGACAGCTGCACACGCACCTGTTACACAAAACCCGAGCATTCACATCACGAGATCAGAATAAATATTTAATATTTATCTGAGGTCAACATCATTCTGTGATGATAGTAGAAGTCTGTGGCGAAATTGCAGTAACACCGGCTCTACAACGTTAGCAGGCCTCCATCACTCGCTCAAGGCCGCACGCTATATATGTGCCCATCGCTCGGCGTATCGTCGACGATACAACTGGCAGAGGGCTGCCGAACGCCCGCCTGAGCGCTTGCATCGCATGTTTCGCTTCGAAATACAGAAACCAAGTAATTATTGTGCAGATGATATAATAAAGATTCATCTTTTTATGGCGGACTAAAAGTCCCATCTGAAGCATTCAATAACTATATTGAAGAATTAGGAAAAGTGCAGTGCCTGGTAGCCGTATAGGCCGTATTACAAATGTTAAAAACCGTTGATTTTCTTTCGCTTTGCTCCTGTTTTCCTTATGTTTATTTATTAAAATTATTCACGCAATTTTGGATATTTCAGAGAATTCCGAGAAGAAAAAAAAAATACAAATCATTATATAAAACTAAAACATATTTGATTGATTAATAAAAAACATGGTTGATTCGTAACATTTGTTTTATTACAATAATCATCAATAATCACCCTAGCGCTAACGATGGCGTCACTCGCACGGCGGGCAACACAGTCTCGACTCTATGAACGCGTGTTTAAGGTACAATTCTTCTCGTTCTCTGCAGCAGGTATTATTATTAAAATTTTGTAGGTTAATATAGAGTAGGTATTTTCGCTTTTGTATGGGAGTGATGTATCTATTACGTAGTAACTATTTATTAATCTGTGACGTTAGTCGATTAATTTGGTGAAGCGTACACACGTTGGCTGTTATACTAATTACTAGTTCCTTTCCGTCAGAGCCAATGTGAAGATGTCCGATACCAAAATCGGAATCGCTTTAATTAATTTATATTTTTTATTGAACAAAAAGAAAAAGCCACGTCAAAGAAGATAGTCGATGACGACGAATCATAAAACACGAGCAAGTCGCCAATATGTGGACAGATCGCGATCGTTGGCACAAATTCTTTGAATAAAACCAACACTAGTCGGCCTACTACCAACGGACACTCCAACGTTGGGGCCAATGTTATTTTCTATAGTCTAAGATCCGGCTGCAGAATCAATGCACACATCGAGTATACGATTAAAACCAACTTTTTACGATTAAGAGAATATATATCTATTAGGTTGCCTATCAAAATGTAGCCGCTAGTATTTTTAATTAATTTATTCTTAATTGATTTTTAAGAAAAAAATTAATTCACTTGTTATTTAAATAAAACATCACCTACTTCATGGCAATCTATATAAAGATTCTGAAAAATCACGGTTGCCGTTGTGCACTTGGCCGCACCTCTCCACAGCCAAGTATAAACAGGTATGATTTTTGATTTATAATTTATATATCAAATGGAAGCTATTTTTTTCTGTTTGTTATAATATACAGCTGCTTAATTAAATCTCGCCGGTAAGTGCCGGTTAAAGATGGTAAATATTTAAGGTAGAGTGAAAGAGAGTTAGCGCGTAATATCACTAGTCAGACAAGGATAGCGATTGCCAAAGCTGTAGGTACACCGCTTTAAAGCCATTACGCATGTGTTGAATGCTAGTGTCCTCAACCACCAGTGTAAACAGTAGTAGGGACGATTTAATAAATATTCTGAAGGAAATAAGCTTTCGTTTAATATAATATGTATGAATTATAAAAGTACGTTATGAACGTATAAATTTACCAAAATCATACCCGTTTACACTTGGCTGTGGAGAGGTGCGGCCGAGTGCACAATGGCAGCCGTGATTTTTCAGAATCTTTATATAGATTGCCATGAAGTGGACGATGTTTTATTTAAAATATAAGTGTATGAAATTTTTTCCCAAAAATCAATTAACAAGAATTTAATTAAAAATACTAGCAGCCAACCTAGTAGATATATATAATAATATCTTAATCATAAATATTCGTAAAAAAAAAAAGGTTTTAAGCGTATACGCGATAAGTGCACTAGTTCTGCAGACGGATCTCGTACTACTAGAACCACACGCTGGGCGAGTGGCATTGGGACCAAAGTTGGCGCCAACGTGTGGAGCCGGTGTAACAGAACAAAGTGATTATATTATAGTCTATAGTATATCTTATTAATTTCTTATATATCTATGAAGTGTGAACTGTGGTCTGTGAAGTGTGAAACTGTGAACTGATTAGTTAAATATGTAATGTTAAATGTAATAATATTAAATCAAAAATGATTATTTATAACTATAAATTGTAAAATAGAGATTTTATTTTAGAGACAGTATTTTTAAAATATTAAGATTATTTTCCATTTAAATTATTAGAACAACCTAGTAAAATACGTTTGAGTACTCATAAAAACCAAATGCTGGATTGTGACGGCTACTCCAATTTTCGAAGGCTTCATAAAGTCGAAATATTGCTAAAGTGCCCAGATCTTCAATGTAGCCTTTGGATCTGTGATATAACAGACAACAGCATATGTTGTAATTATAGTGATTATACTATAATTTTGTATTTTTTACTAAAACGCCATGCAGCCACCACTTGTAATTAAGCAAGGCACAACAACAGGTCAAGTCAACATGCAGCCTGGGATGATGGGTGTACCCATGACAGTAAATTCAAGTATATCAAATACTATTCCCAATGTTATGACTATAAACAAACCTGGAGGACAAAATGTGGTTGTGACAACTCAGAATATAGGGTCAGGGCAACCCACTATTATTCCAAATGTTCAAATTATCAATACGCGACCTGGAACACCTGCCGCTCAAAAATCTGTTGCAACAGTCTCCCCTCGGGTTGTCATTGGAACTCCACAAGTGGTTGGGGCGAGAGCTGCTGTTCCTGGTGTAAGTTTCTATAAAAATAAACTAATTCACAGAGCTTGTGAGTTACTGTATACACTTTTATAATAAACTCCCAAGTGATATGCTTTAACTGTCAATGAATAAATTTAAAAACAAAAGAAAACTATAAAAAGCATACTATAAAATTATGGATTACTTAGATGATAAAAAAGCTTGGGAATGAACCTGCTCTTAATATAACCAAATATTATAACTTTTATAATAATTATTTTTATAAACTACATTATATTTTAAAAAATGACAATACAAAATGATCATATATGATTTTAATGAATAAAGATATTTTGACTTTGGTTTCTTACTTAATTGCATTTCTTAATTGAGATATAAAGTGAGAGTTATTTCTCAATTCATTGCATAATATTTGTAGGTTCATTATAAATAATACACTGAATAATAATTTTTCACAGTATTAATATCACAAATTGTACATAACCATTGCTTCACTAAGAGATGCACTTAATAGTCTTAGCAGAAAATTCTTCTCAAATATTTCAGTTAATAGGTATGTTAAAATAGTATTGGATCTAATGATGAGTACACAAATACAAACGGGAGCCTTAGCTTTGGCTAATATCATAATTTAACCATATTCATTTCATTGTTAAGAGCTTAGAGAATGGCTTATGTTTCATCTATAATATGTCACCTGAATTATAAGTCATTGACATCAATATGTGTATCATATATCATACATAATAGTAAATATGTAAAAATTCTTTTTTCAGAGCAACACAAATTTAAAAGGAATTAAAAGAATTACTATACATATATTAATTAATCATAATTTTGTAGCCTTACAACAAGTGTCAATTTGAAGTTGACAAGATTTATTAAACATTTTATTAAATTTAAATATAATATTTAAAACCAATGAAAGCAGAATTCAGTAACATTGAAAATCATCTCTTGCTTTTTGTATAGAGTCTGACTATTTGTTTCAGCATTGTTGTCAACATTTTACATAAATTAAAACTCCACCTAACACCTTATTTATAAACTAATGATTATAACATACTCTTTTATACACATTTTATTCTGTTTCCATTTAACTAACTTACTAATTCTGTGATGCAGGTCTAAGACAGCTTGGTAAATCTGTATGTGATGAACTCTTGTTAACATATATTACAAAATTTAGTAGAACCAGTAGTTTTAAGAGTGCCATGTTTTTTATGAATTATTATTTATTATTCATGTACAGATTTAATTGTAAATACAATGGCTGGATGTCATATGCATTCATTCATGGAGTGGCACTTGAGAGTCCCAGTTGTCTCGAGAATTGGGCAAATGACCTGCCCTATCATGTCAGTTAAAAAAAATTGTCCTTTCATCAATATCTAATTTGAAACTAGGGTTAATTTTTAGATAACGCTGCAAACACTTCAAAGTCTACAGCAGGGGCAGCAGGGTCATTTGTTGTTAAAGACAGAGAATGGTCAGTACCAGCTACTGAGGGTGGGTCCGGCACCGGCTGCCAGCACACTCACGGCACCTCAGCCACAGACCCTCCGGCTATCAACTGTGCCGGCAGTAAGTAGGATCAATGCATTGCTGCTCTGTTATTAGACAACCTTTTTAGACATTTCCTTCCTTTCCGCTCTCCGCACCTCAAAATTAAAAAAAATCAGTGTCATGCATGTTTTGGTTGTGGTGAATGTAATGTAATTTATTAACTAGGTGAGCAGTATGGATGTTTAAATGTCATACACTGCTACAGAAAAATAGGCACCTCATTTGTTTGTCTGAATATCAAATATGACCGGTTTTAAATTCATACTCTAGAACTAGAAAAAAGATCATTGATTATAATTTAGGGAATTGCTTATATTAAAATTTCCATGTATTGTATGCTTAATAATTCAAAAGTTTTTCTTAAGTTAAGAAATGTTAGTCAATATGAGACAAATCAGGTACCATTTTTGCTTTTTGGTGTAGATCTTTAGTAGTTTAATTTTTATTGATAACATTAACTAAATTAACAAGCTTTTAACTCGAATTAGATGTTTTGAGAAGTGTTTTTGTACTACTATTTGTATGTTTTTGTGTGTGTTATAAACTTTATTGCTTTTTTCATATTTTGCAAATGATTGAAGTATAATCCATTCGTTATTTCTTCACAGGCAGACATGCCACTCTAATTGCCTTTATTGTTTTCTATAAGCAGTGGTTGTGTTTTTGGCGGTTTTTTGTTTATTGGTTTTGATCATAATAATTAATACCTTAGATCACTGGATAGGTAAGTTTTTGATCAGCTGAAATTGAATGGGAATGAACTAATAGCGACATTGATAAGGGGTGAGATTGGATCGGCTATGGAACAAATGGAACGGCTTCGGGTTGGGTCTTGTGAAGTGTGGTGTGAGACGTGATTGAGCGTTTTGTTTCGCAGCACCCTGGCGTGGTGACGGCGTCGACGAGCGTGGCGGTGCCTCAGATGGCGGCGCCCGTGGCCTCGCCTGCCGTCTCCGTGCAGCCCTCCACGGGCCAGCCCGCAGCACCCGCCCCGCCCGCCTCCGCTCCGCAGGCGCCCGTTGTCACCACTCAAGTAATACAATCAATCTCATAAACTATAATAGTTTTAATGGTCCATTCATTTATATTGTTATGTTAAACTTGAGAACTTTAAAAGTGAGAAACTCGGCCTTAGCTTGAATTATGAATGTACCTAATTAATATTTTGATGAACCAGAAACCGCTGGACAACACCAAGGAGAAGTGCCGTAACTTCCTGGCCAACTTACTGGATCTGTCGAGCAAGGAGCCCAAGTCGGTGGAGAGGAACGTGAGGAACCTCATCCAGGAGTTGATCGACGCGCAGGTGGAGCCCGAGGAGTTCTGCGACCGACTCGAGAGGCTTCTCAATGCGAGTCCCCAGCCTTGCCTCATTGGTTTCTTGAAGGTAACGCATTGAATTAAATTATATATTATAGTTTTAGGTTTTTGTAGTTAAAAGTGAATTCCCTAACTCCTAGTGTGGCATGGAGACATTTCTCCCAACACGCAGCCGCGTAAATCACTTGGCCACGAGGCGGCTTATAGAGATATATTTAAACCTTTTATATTTTTAGTTGGTTTTGTAATATTTCGCTTTTAATTAACTATTTGTGTCAAAAATATATCGTGATAATTGATGTTGTGTGATTGAAGAAAAGCCTGCCGCTGCTACGTCAGTCGATGTGCACCAAGGAGCTGGTGATCGAAGGGATAAATCCTCCCTCCCCGCACGTGGCCTTCGCCCCTCCGGGAGGACACCCTAATCCGCAACCTCCCCCGCCTCCCGCACTCGTCGCCGCCAACGCCCATCTGGTCAGTATAATACGGTTGTTTAAATAAACACTCAATATTGAATAATATCAGCTAACACAAGTACCTACGAGTACTTCATAGCTTTAACTTTAAAAAAAGGAAGCACGTGAAACCCGTCTGGCTGTTGTCCGGAACATGTGTTTATTAAAGAGACTTATGCAATGTTTGTTAGTGGGAATATGATCGGGTCTAAGTAAATGAATGTGGGTGCGCAGACGCCAGAGGAGGTGAGCTCGCCGCAGCCGACTCTTGCCTCCTCGCCCAAACTGAGCCTTGTGCCCGTCTCCATTGCTCAGGTGCCGATCTACCCTCGTGCGCTTTTCAAACTGGGGACTCTCTCTCTCTCTCTCTATCTATCTATTCTAATCTGATCGGAAATATATTAATTAGTCAGACTTAAATGTATGACGATCTATAAAAAGTGTACGAGGGTAACAAGTGAATGTTTAATTAAATTTTATAAATCAGTTATTGGATTAGCTTTTTACATCAAAACATATGTTATTAATGTTGTTTTGTAATTCTATAGAGGAATTAATATCGATCGCTTTTCCTTCTACTTGTTACTTCTTAATGCGCAAAGAAGTCTCGTTTTAATGTGTCTTGTTCCTCTAGAGTCTACTTACAACGATCGGCTTAACCGTTAGCGTGATTGCGATGTATCTCTCTCCTAACTTCGACAGCAGCAATTAATACCACGCTAACTCATAAAAGTGTACTGTGAAGTGCTTCTTTATTAATCATGATGGAGCATGAAAACACATCTTTACGTTAAGCGGTTAAGACGTACCTTTATTGAATGCCTTCATTTACACCTTAATTCTAATATTAACATTAAGCAATACATAATATATTGCTGATGTCAGACAACGTGACTTTACTCGCGCGACCTCAATTGCGCGAGTTCAATAAATACACTTCAGTATGTTACAGAAGCTTTTTTTAAGAATTAAGATATTTACTTGAAATTTGTACCCTTCATGAAAACTTGCCACATTTATTTTTCCTTAATTATTCGTAAATGTATTTTGATTTAGCGCAACTTAACCTTATACACGTAATTCATCAAAAAGAGTGTTCATATTACGTCTAGCTAATGTTAATTATGTCGGAGACTTTATTGAGAACTCTTATTGCCCGCGTCAACGCAGCCTTATGGCCCATATCCGTCTTGCCCCTTGGCAGTTGGCACCGAAAACAGCGTCCGTCTTTTACGACGCACAGAGGATAAAACGTTGCATGGAGTCTCCATGCAACGACACTTGTCCGTACATGCGATAAGTGTCATTAGGAAATTTAGTGGGACTTATCGCGCGTAGGTACAAACTTTATTTATTTACCTCGACGAGTGTGAGTATGAATTGAAATCGCGAAACTTTGAAGTTTATAAATGTTAACGAATAAACGGTGCGTACTATCAAACGGACACTCCGCTTAGTTAGCTTAATTAAAATCGGATGATTTCAAAAAATTCCTTCACTTAGTGTTGTATAAAATTTGTAACTGAGTATATTTTTTGGTATTTCTTCATATTTTTTTTATGACATATAATTACTACATTTTAATGCATTTGGTATAAAAAAAACGAATTTACCGAAAATTGGAGATAGCGTAGTATAAATAGTTGGTGTCGATTTGGCCTTCACAATTCATTTGCACAATGCCCTTTTTTGTTTCACTAATTGTCTGCATGTTTATAAAATGTCCAGTATTTTTGTGTCTTCTCTAAAATCGTAAAATAGTTGACATCGTACTAATTAGTTAGGTGTTGATGAGTAATCTTCAATTGTATTCTCATTATTGTAGCTCGTGTCTCGTGACTTGTTGCTTTGCGTTTATTTCAAAAGTTTAAAAACTCTACATGTATAAAGTGATATAAATATTACGTTGAAAGCAGGCAAAAAGCGCGGCGAAGCCGGGTGGGTCGATAGCAGTGTTGCAGAACATCCCTCTCCATACGAAGATCAACGTGAC
Source organism: Aporia crataegi (assembly GCA_912999735.1). Classification (NCBI taxonomy): domain Eukaryota; kingdom Metazoa; phylum Arthropoda; class Insecta; order Lepidoptera; family Pieridae; genus Aporia; species Aporia crataegi. The sequence continues at coordinate 9,201,056 of OU538744.1, read as the reverse complement.
GAAGGTGGGCAAAACGATGACAGTGAACAGCAAGGCCAACTTGACGAGGCCCGGCAACTCTTCGGCGGCGCTCTCTACGGTGCTGACGCCGGGAAAATCGTTGCTCAAGGACAAGGAGAAGAAGTCCTCTCTGCAGTTCACGCAGCCCTTCGGGGACGACAAGATGACGGGAGACGATGATATTAACGACGTGGCCGCCATGGGGGGCGTCAACCTGGCCGAGGAGACGCAGAGGATCTTGGGCTCCACGGAGCTCATCGGCACTCAGATAAGGTTCATATTACTCATTCATCTCTGACGCCTATCGGTGGCTTCGTTTCTAACTTATAGACTACAGGCCCATGTCAAAAATGGATGGGTCATATGAACCACCAGGTGACGTATATTAGGACGACATAAGAGCATAAAATAATAAGATTCAGCACTTTGCCGTCACTTGTAAACTGTCCAACTGAGTGCTGGTGAGAATTCAAAAGTGCAGGTAGAGAGTACATTTTGGTCATATATTTTTGTACGGCATTTTTACCATCGATAGATCTATGAAAAATAAAAAGAAAGCGCGCAGTGCCGTAAAAAAATGGTGCGCCACAAAGTCGGTATCTTTTTTTGATTTTCTGACAATTTCCAGAGTAAATTTGGTCATCTCATTCTGTACGGCATCAGTTCCATTCATCCATTATTCCGCAACGCCGTACAAAAATCATGCGACAAGGGGAAAAAATTGTTGGTTCATATGACCCATCCATTTTTGACATGGGCCTGTAGTCTATTATATTAGGATTCGACATTCAGTTTAAGATCGATACACCAGCCTACGATTTTTTTATTTTAATTTGTAGCTAACATGAAGTAATGGTAAATATGGACGTCATACCTAAACTGGAAAGCTCAAGGTTTAATGTTTTACTGCTCGATGCGATTGCAGGTCAATAAAAGACGAGTATTTAGTGCCAATGGGCATAATGGCGAACCGGGTGAAGGCGGTGACGAGTAAGCACGGCCTGGAGGAGGCCTCGGCCGAAGTGAGCAACCTCCTGAGCCACGCCGTGCACGAGAGGCTGAAAACCATGCTCGAGAAGCTGGCCATCATCGCCCAGCAGAGGAGCGATCTCTTGATCAAGGTACACGTCACGAAGATGAAAACAGCTGGCATTATTTTATATAAAGGAGTAAAGACTTAGCATAACTGGTAATACAAGTTTTATTCACAGACAGACTCGTGCTACGATGTGACGCAAGACGTCAAGGGTCAGCTGAAGTTCCTGGAGGAGTTGGACCGCGTCAACAGGAAGAAGCGGGAAGACTCCGAGAGGGAGATCCTTCTGAGGGCTGCCAAGTCACGCTCCAAGAACGAAGACCCCGAACAGGCTAAGCTCAAAGCGAAGGTACTTTTGATCTTTGCATGTTAACATTATAACTGAGACATCCTGATTTGTAATTAACATAGACGGGGATTTTTAAATTGAGTTACTACATAGATGTGTAATGTGTCAGGCGAAAGAGATGCAGCGCGCGGAACTGGAAGAGCTGCGTCAGCGCGAGGCCAATCTGACGGCTCTGCAGGCCATCGGGCCTCGCAAGAAGGCCAGACTGGACGGGCCAGGCGAAGCCGTCTCCAACGCATCCGGAAACAGCTCTTTCGTGAGTGCCTGTTCATTTGTATTCCCACGAACCTATTCAAAATTATTATCAACAAATGTCACTTCCATACACCTATCTTTGCGCGTATCTTTTTTCCTACAGATTTAGTTAATATCGGATAATACATAAAAAATATCACGTACAGATAGATTTAGTATTAATCATTATTGAATTTGCTTTATGTTATTGTAAAAATGCAAAATAAGGACAATTTAATAAATGGATAATGCAATCAGATAAAACCACTTTGTAATTCAAAGAAGATACAAAAAATAAGTGTTCTTTTACTAGATTCCATCAATACAAAAATTGGTCCAAGTTAGGTGAGCATTAAAGTTAACAATGTTCGGTTGAACTTTCAGCCGGGCCGCAGTCAACTCGCACTCAGGACCCGCTTGAAGCGCATCAACCTCCGAGACATGATCTTCCTCCTGGAGCAAGAACAAGACACCGCCTACACCACTCTGCTGTTCCGCAGCTACCTCAGATAGGCCCAACGATTAACTAACCGAGACTCTTCATTTCTTCAAGTCTCGATTCAATTTTCAAATCTCAACCAGAAATACTAGTTCACTCTGCATCTATTTTACTATAATCGGCTTTGTATATACTTCGTTGAAACTAGCAGTCTATATTTTGTAGTTAATTAAACGTGTATAAATAAACGAAAGAATCTGAATGTTAGGCCTTAGGCTGGCCTCACGCAGCCGTTATTGTCTCCCTCAATCCAGATTGATCCGTACTCAGTAGCCTCGCGATTCCCGGCACATGCAAACGTCTCTATGGAAGAGGACAACTGAAATAATTCAGTCTCATTTCAGCGCGTGCGTGCCGTTCCATATCGAATGTATGGGAATTGGGAATACGCGCGTTCTTAAATATTCCGATCCGAAATTCAGAACGCTCGTCAGAATCATTTTTACAGATCGATCTGGAAAAATGAAATTGTGTATGGAGCATAGTGACATTGTATGGAATCGTGGGCTTTCTGAATTAAGAGACGCACACAAAAGTATGTGTGAAACAATTAGAAATTGTCTGCTAATGCTACGGAATATCACTTTTATTAACGTCTTATAAAGTACATTTTGAACGATATATTATTTCGTTTTGATATAGAGGGCCTAGATCGCTGTACAATATGTGAAATAAAGCCAAAATTGCATATTCTGGATTTGAACATTAAATGAATGTGATAATTTTTATAAAAACACATTTGAAAACGAACAATCGTCGATGTTGCCGAAGCAAAGAGGGTAGTCTCTGCTTGAAGAGCTCGTGTCCACCTCTCGAAATATTGTCTCGTTATTGTTACAGTTCCATTGATTCAAGTTAAACAAAAAAGGTGTTTGAAATTTTATTGTACACTGTACAGTATGTTAAATTATCGTGTAAGAATATCAATTTGTTTATGATTTGCATAAACAATTTTTTTTAAATCAATGGAATAACTTATGTCTTTTGTAATATAAATTAGAAAGAGTCATGGAGCAAAATTTCTTTTGCGATCAGTAGTTTTTATATTTTTTTAATCCGATGAAAAAAAGGGGTTTTATAAGTAAGTCTGTGTGTGCCCTAAACAGGTAAACCCATGTAGAGATGTTATTAGCTATTTATTAAAATCGGTTCATCCGTTTGAGATATTTGTAATCATCACGTTGGGGAGTTTTTTTTAATACAATATGCAATAACTTCATATATTATATAATAAGGTTTAATTTTCTACGGAGCTAAGCTTAAACGGGTTAGTTTACATCATTTGTATTGATTTTGTTTAATTATAGGTACCTACTTAACATTTATAAATAAAAATTGTGACATGACCGAATGGAGGTTATCTTTTGATCGTGTATGTTTTTTTTTTTCCTGTTCCACTCCTGTCAAGCAAATTGGTTTCACATCCCGTCTCATTTTTGTTCAGTAGTTCAGTTTCAGAATAAATTATTGCAATATCCAGATTGCTGAAAGTTATTCACTTTGTTGTCTATGAAATATCAATCCTTACCAACAAATAACATATTTTTAAATTCAATTTTTAATTATAATACATGACTAAAATAACAGTTTAACTTGGCACAGACCAAAAAGTAAGTTTATAAAATATGTAGTTTTGTATGAGTTTTGTAGATGCATGGCGAATAGTGTAATTTAAATTAAACAATTTATTTTCACTGTTAAGTGCGATTTGACGTTGGTTTTATTTTTATAATAAAATTAATTTCTTATAATATAAGCAAATTTAAACGTTTTAAAAAATAATTAAAATACACATTCTATCTCATAAAAGATCGATGTCTAGGTCCACGCTGCATCCTGCCGCCTCCCCAGCCCATTCCGCCTGAAACATGACAATGTATGACTACCTGAATCCTGCGAACTTGTTTATTACATTTCTGACTTTGAATAGTATTAGAAAATATTGAAAAGTACCTAAATGGCAGTGAAACATCAAAAATTGTTCAGATTATGTTAAAGGTACGTATGGATATGCTCTGTGGATACAGAGCTATCACGCGGGAGGAGCCGAGTTCGATGAAAGATAACATTTCTGGCTAAAGAGGTCCGAGGCACAGACGAGAGACTTACTCGGTGGAAAGATAGAAACGAGGTTTGTCTTGTGATTATATGAAAATACGTACCCATCATGTACTGTGCAGGCGGGAAGTGACCGAAATGCTGAGCACCCATCTCCCACGCACCGCGACCACGACTGTTTATAAATTAGTATAGCATTATTATGGGTTTTCATATTTCTACGTTAATTCACGATTCAGGAAGTCAAGAAAGGAAACACACTGACATTTTTATTAATATAAAGGTCTGTTATGATAAGAACTGATCGTAATGAACTAGCAACTATGTGCTTAATGATATAAAATTTCTAAACGAAAGGAAATAGTAAACTCACAGCTGTCGATAGTGCGGATGCGGCGCTGCGCTCGCGAACCTGCCTCGGTCCGGCGCCGCTCCGCCGCGACGGACACCCCTTTATTTTGTTATGAACATTATTTTTTTACAATATGTACTAGCTAGTTTCTGGGATTAGCGCGTTCAACCTAACTCTTCAGCTTTATAATATTAGTGTTACGTATTAAACTTCATGGCACGTCGATTTTCATTCGAATCCAGGACCTCAGGCGCAACACGCAGACGCGTGAACTACTTAGCCTCGGAGCCGGTAGGTACGGTATACCGCGTCTAATTTAAATTCCTATTCCTCGATAAAATGAGAACTAACTACTTATTATGTTATGGTTGACACAACATATAATTAGCCATCTCGGTCATTAAGATCCAATGTACAGTGCTAGAGATAATTAAGTAACTGAAGGTGGGCGTAAAGTCAGAGCGTGCACGTCATAGTTTCATTTTATATACGAGTATGACTGTATGGTAACAAACTGTACTGTTTAGAAGAGCCACTCAATAAAATAATTTTAAGTAAAAAAAAGTGATATTTTTTTAAATTATAAGTAACAAGATATAAATAGTGTTAATATTTAAAATTCAACAAGGGCATAAAAATGTTATGTGGCTCTGAAACGCGGTGCCAAATATATAAAACGTACAAGTTTTATAGCAGTCATTACTAGACAACAGATGGCAAAGCCAAAGTAGGTAGGTATGCTTAGCGCTTACTCGTCAAATTACACACAATTATATACATTAAGATTGATAGGAGATTGGAGAAGGTGAAAGAGTACCTGGTGTTGAGCGCATAGGGCTGATGCAAGGCGGTGAAGTCGTCGACGTGCAGCGAGGGCGGGCGCGAGGTGTTCGGAGGACGGGAGCGGAACGCGTCTGCCCCACCCTCCCCTCGCACGCGACTCAGCGCCACTTTAACAGACATACACACATCGTGGCTGTAGCTTTTGGGGGTTTAAAATCCTCATGAGCGAGGAGTATGAATTTATCTATGACTAGCGATACATCTGATGTTAGAGTGGAGAAAATCCAAAAGGTTGCGAACAATGAAAGAGTCAATGTGCCATGGTTGCCGGAGGGGAATTCTACAGTAAAGTTGTTCTTACAAGGAAGCATTCGATAGTCGTTCTTAGAAGGGAAAACTCGAGTAAATAGGAAATACATTGGCCGAAGTGTATTTATGTTTAGTATGGTTTCTATTATTTTTTAATGGTTAATTGCTTAGAAAAATTAATTAATAAAATAAAGGAATTTTATAAAGATGTGGATATTTGAAAAAAAAAACTACTGCCATACCTGCCGGCCTCTTGTCATCTGCAGGCATCTGCATGGGGTCTGGGCGAGTTTCAAGGCATCCGGCCAAACGGCGGACCGCAGCCACCAGCGCCTCACCACCTCCTGACGACAAGAAGCTGTTCGCTATCTCCAGCACGTCACACGGGACCTAAAAGTCAAATCTCTTTTTTTAGAATTATAATTAGCAAACGGGAATTAATAACCACTCAGTTTAATGACTTAAATAAACATTAAAATCTTTACACTTATGCCCAGATGCTGAAAGGTTGGTCAAATCGTTATTCAACTAACATTGCTTTGAATTTAACTTTGTCAAATCAAATTGAGTTGCTGAAAGGTTGTTCAGTGAAAAATTAACAAATCTTTGATCATCTTAACATGACATGTAGATTGTTTTTAATAATGGTCATACTGTTTATTTCGTTCAATTTATCATTCAATAGTCGTTCGCAACTGTCAAAAAATTGTGTATACAAAAGCCGAAAAAAAACTATTGTCATACATACCTATTCTGTCAAGACTGATATACGCGAATTTTAAATTGTGTTTCAAATGAAACTAAACTGATTTTATATAATTAAAATTAAGTTCTCGTGGAAAATAATTCACGGAAAGAGAAAAGCACACGCTTTTGGAAATAGTTGGCAAGTGAGTTTAAAATCCAATATGTAGTTTCACTACAAGTTTGTAACAAGATCATTATGTTTACATTATGCATTTCTATTAGCTAACAGGATATTTCTTATTTGTTGTTTGTTCAAATAAATTTGACAGTGTGTCAAGTTATTACAATAAATTTACGCTTAATTATATTATTACACAATAGATACCTATTCTTAAATACAAATATGACCTTTATTTTTTTCAGGTGAAGATGTGACCACAGTTTTACAAACAACAGATTTACGACAAATATACGAATATATTCTGCAACCACACAGTAGAATTATCAAAATGAAAATACAGCAAAAAAAGAAAATTGCTATATACAATGAACATTTAAAAAAACAATATTATCAGAAAAGTTCGAATGTTCACATTTGGAGAAGAAAACTAGATTTTTAAAATATAAAATAAATAAAAGTTGTTGGAATATGAAAGAATATGAAAATTGGTTAAATAAGTAAAAGTATTGTATCTTTAAATTTTTGTTAAATAAGCAGCTTGCCTAGTTGCTATCCTATATTTGTAATTTAGACTGGTTATTGTTTCTCAGAAAATGTTATATATACTTAAATATTGTTTTATTACTTCATAACTTTCATTGGAGAGAGAACAAACTAAATTTTTAATGTTAATCATATTTTTCAAATTAAATGTCACGTAAATATAAGTTAGAGTTTTATTATATAAATAACACTAATATTAGATATTATAAGTGCCAAATTTTTTTGAGAATATTTGGTGGTTTGTGAATCAATCACGCCTAAACGGCTGAACGGATTTTAATGAAATTTGGTACAGAAATAGAATATGCTCGGGATTATAAGATACCGGGCCTTATAATGTGTTGCCGTGAGACCTTGCAACGTGATTTTGTATGTTGTGGACGGAGTCGCGATTAGAAACTAGTAGATTATATAAATAATATGACATAATTTATCGATTAAAATGGCTTAAGAGAAGAGATGATCGTACAAAAGTATTTTCAATGGTTCAACCAGAAGATACTGATGCACCTTCCACATCAAACACATCATACGATAATATCAGGTAAAGACATGATAATTAATATCTGAAACCAGTATGTTAAGTAATTTTTTTCTGGACAAAATACATATTAACAATACCGCAAGTCTCATGATTTATTAAAATTCATTTTTAAGTAATAAACGATATTGCAAAGATCAAATTAACTTAGTAAATACACTTAAATACCTCCAGAAAGAAATATCTGTAGAAAAACTATTAAATGCGCGTAAAAAACTATTTTATTTATTAGCTAATTCGTCGAGATGCAATATTTAGTTGACATACGATTTGACTTTAGTTTAATCTATGATTATGACATAACTAGCTTTCTAGAAACTGAAAATGTACTTTGACATGAGATTTTTGTTAACTGATAAATTGATCAAATCAAAATAACTAATCAAGCTTTCTGCAACTCAACTGATAATAACAATTGATAATAGATTTGATAGATGATTAGTCTCCTTCAAATTACGAATGGGTTTAGAAAAGAGACAAGAGTAATATCGTAGAGAACAGTTTGAATGGATTAAGCGCGTATATTTAACACACATTTAACAATTATTCAATTATGATTAAATCTTTGCGACGTGAGTAATTGTATAATTTGTGAGAAATATACGCGCTTAATCTGACGCAATTCGGCGCAGAATAAATAAATCAAAGCACTCGCCAGCTCTGTGTCATTGACGTCTTCATCCCCCGGTGCGGGGACATCGAGCCAATAGCCGCTGGTGAGTCGCTCGTCACTGCACTCCAGGGTGTACACTTGCCGGGAGCCGAACTGTACTACGAGTGGTTCCGGAGCCGGTGATGGCTCAGTGGGATCAGCCGAGGCAACAGATTCCCCTTCGGGCACTTTTTGTAAGATTGTCTGGAGAAAGTTCGCGTTGGAGATTGCTTCTTCGTCTGCGTTCTTCTCCTGAAATTATAATATCTGTTCTGTAATCAACTACTGTTAAAAAATTTCAATACAAAACAAATTCTTACAATATTAGATAATTTATTTATAACAATATCTTTTTTTTTTTTTGTTAAAAACGCTATAAATATTTTACTCACTTTAAGTGTTTTCTCGAGAGACGTAACCGGATGATTGTCAGCCCCTGGTGTATATTCAACCATGTCCGCCACCTCGGTGAGGCCGAGGAATCCTTTCCTGCCGAGAGGGCCCACGCCCTCTTCGCACCTCAACACTTTTATCAAATCCAAATACAGATTGAGACACTCCGCTTTGTCCTCGCTGGTACCCTCCACAATCCATACGAAGAACTTGCCCAGACTTTCTCGCTGTTTTCCCACAAACTTCCTGAACTGTTGAAACCCATAATCGTGTTCAGTGATCACATAATATGAACGCAGTATCGAAGACGCCACAGAGCAGGTCTTGGTGGCCGAGCCGAGACAATCGGCTGTGGCGTCGAGGAACGCATTCAAAGACTCTCTGTTGGGCAAAGAGTTAGCCAATACGGTGTTACTGGCCGTGGTCAAGGGAGTCAAGGTTACTTCAGCATCACACAAGGCTGCCAGAGTGTGAGCAGCATACTCTTGAGCCGCGGCGTGGTCGTTAGACGCGTGGGACATACTTAACAGCCCACATAAGGCCATCTGCAATTCGTTGGCTTTAGGGCCGTTGCTCATTCCATGTATTACCGCGCATTTAACCGGAGCGTGAGATACGAGACACGCTAGGAATCCTAGGACTCTAGCCGTGTTGGCGGAGGCCGGCTCGCCCTCTTTCACCTCTCGAACGACAGCCACCACGGCAGCCTTCGCGACTGTCGCTGCGGTATTCGGCGCTAAGTCAGCTATCTGTATGCACACTCGCCGCAACATGTGGACGACGGGACGATATGTTGATATGCATATTATTTGGATCATATCTGTTAAATCATTAGTCAAGGCGTGCAAATGGGCAGACCATAAACGCCTTTCATTGGATGCGTCAGCTAATTCCCTATCTGACGGGGGAGACTTAGTCTGTATCGGTAACGGGAGCGGCAGTAGCTCCGAAAAGATCAGCAAGCCCGGAACAAAAGTGTACGGAGCCGTAATAGTGTAAGATATTACTTCTGAACATAATGATGTCCACGGTCCGCGGCGGATCGAATCGCCATCTTTAGCGTCGTCCGCTATCGGTTGCGCGTACGCAAGTAACGCTCGGACAGAAGCCTCGGCCGCCTTTGCCGCCGTGCGGTGCCCGATACAGCCGACGGGATATGCTTTAGCGATTCCATAGGTCTTCAGCAATATCGGCGCTGCTGTTATATCTCGGAATCTGGGGCCTCTACAGCGTACGACTCGCGCTAACATCTCGTCTAATAAGCGCAAACACGGGACGAGGATTTGGGCGAGCTGTAAGCCTTTGACCGAAGCGAAGAACGATGTATGCATGCTCGGTTGATCGAAATGAGTCGCCAGTTTGTCTAGGATTCCCGCCAAATGCGCTACACCATCCAGAGAAAACAGTTGCAGAACATTGTATTTGTATTTTAGTTCAACATATTCATCTGTGGGTGTCTCGCATACAATATTCGCTTTCATGTCATAATCGGAAACGCAGAAATGCCTCAAAATTCTTAAACAAGTCATGAGCTCCCCGGGTAAATCCGAAGAGTGTTCGAGACTGTTCTTCAATATATCTACACACTCTGCCAAATCTTCTCCCGCTAAGACGGCGGGTTTCTCTATTGGCTTCAGATAAGGTGTCGCCTCTTGCAGGACGCTGGATACACTCGGCTCGAATCTGTCGTGGTCTTTGCACACGTTTATGAGCCGCTGGCCGTACTTTTTCAAGAACGGCACATTTGCAGAATAACGAATAGCCGAAACGATAAGTTCGATAGCGTAGCCCTTGGCTGGTGATTTTTGCTTCGACGGAGAATCGCTCTTAGCTTTACCTTTTGAGTTGTATTCGAAAACGGACATGAGACAGTCGGCGTTATCGCCCATCACGATCACATCCGGAACCGCAGTCTTGCCGACGCTGCCGAAACTGAGACAGTATAAATTTTGAAGGCGATCTATTAGCTCATTGTCGTCCGCTTTTCCAGCCTGAATGTCGAAAATGGACTCGAGATAATAAAGAGCCTTCAATCGGTATGCTAGTTCTAAGCCCACTACTTGTAATTCAGTGTAATTACTTAGGTTCGAGTCGTGCGGATATGTCGTCTCATCGTTGCTCTGTTGGCTGTATGGATATGTGAGAATTTGGAAAAATATTTCACTAGTTGCAATGTTTTTATACAAGTATGTTAATCCATCAGGTGAATTTATCATCTCATAAATTAAGTCGTGAATGCGACAAGTTATAACCAGATTATTACAAGTGATGGGGCACGTCAATAAAAACAAGCAAGTCTCCAAAAAGTGATGAATGTTGAAAAATTCCAACAGTGTTTGTGTAGAACATTCCTTATTAATTTCAAATTGAGCCGATGCTGGCAAGAATCTCTTCGGTTGCGACAGGTGAAAGCATTGCGTCCGATACGTGAACAATATCTCTTCGAACGAATGAATAATGAAATCTATATCTGCTTCAGACAGCTCACTTTCTGTTGAATTTTCTTCACTTTTTGAGTTCAGCTTCAATACCAACTCGTGTAACTTGTCTAGCACTTCATACACATTGAGCTTTTTAATCAAGGCACTTATAGAAAATTTTACTCTGGCCAGAGGATTGTTTTCCATAATAGTGATAAGAGCCTGATAACCATTCATAGGCTTTCGATTGCTATCATTCTCACTTTTAACAAACTTTGGAAATACCGTTTCCTGCATGAAATGATCTACAGAAATTTTGGATGACAAACATGCATTTAGAGCTTTCAGTATCATCAAACGAATGCTGAGAGCCATGTAATCTTTAGAATATATTTCTAAAAGTGACATCGGTAAATCAATACCCGTGTTTAATAGCAATTCCATAACTTGTCCATTATGTCTGTGCGACATTAAGGCCTCGGCGAGACGTAGTCCACACTTCATGTGTCTAATTTTATACGTGGGCTGTTGATGCGATAACGCGAGCTCAAAATTTAATCCGATCTTACAATATGTAACTAACATATTATAAATATCGGAAAACTCGTCGTGTTTGTCTGTTCTGCCATAGGCTTTAAAGATCCGTAGGATTATGTCGGTGTGCTTACAGAGACTTGTGAGAGAGACGAATAGCTGTTCACACAAATGAACCCACTCCTCTTTGGATTGGTTATCGATATCTACGAAAGTGCTGGAAAAGAACTTTTGGTCTCTTTTTTGGCAGGATTTTGTAATCTCATATATTTTGAATAGATCAGCGCTGACATCACACAACTCAATGAAACTTGCAGCCATAACGTCTTTGATATCGACTCCTTTGTCAGCGAGCATGTATATCTTGTTGACGTGCTGGTACTTTTTCCATTCATCCTTGAAGGGGTTGTAATATTTTATGATGTCATCGACTCCATCGTATTCATTGACATCGTACTCCACGTCCATGTAGGAAGATCCCTCTAAATCATCACAGATATCCTCATCAGAAAGTATAGGTTCAAATTGTTCAGCATCCATAGATTTGTCCTCAATGTTATGCACAGGCGATGGGTTATGGTTTATGGAATTGTCAACTATAGGCACAGTTACGAGACTCGAATGTTGGTCCACAAAGGGGCGTTCGCCTTCTTGAGATGGGCTTCGAATTGAGCTTTTATGCCTGTAATTTTGGTGGTAAAAATCGACGCGTGGTATTTGCTTACCGCTTCTGTCGTAATCGCCGTCTACTGATCTTAATGAATTGATGGGACTGCCTTCGCCTTCTCTAGGGGACAAAGGTCTTCCACCAGACGGTGTTCGAGGCCTTTTCCTGGGATCATCTCTGCTGGGGGATCTACTACCGTAACTCGAGCCTCGCACGCGATACGGGGAGTGTCTCTTTCCATATGGTGAAGAACCGCGGCGTTCATAGGATGAACTCCTCTTATCATATGGTACTTTATCATAAGGTAGTTTACGTTCATACGACGATGCTCTTTTATCGTATGGAGATCTTTCGAAAGAACCGCCGCGTGACCGATCGTAAGATGGACCCCGACGTTTGTAGTCGTCTTTTTTGTACGAGTTCCGTTCCCAATCTCGATCAATGCTCCTAGAACGAGAGCGACTCATGCGGTACTCTCCCTTGCCAATATACTCTCTATCGCGGCTCCTCGATCTGGACTGACGGTCAGTTCTGTCAATGTCATGAGCGTGATCTCTGTGCCTTGAAGTTTCTCTACTACGTCCCCTGTCTAGAGACCGTCGCCTGCTTCTTGCGTCACGTCTTTCGCGATCGAGTTCCATTGATCTAGGACTATGTCTGAGTCTATCTTGTTCTCTTTCACAACTCAAGTCCCGCCTTTCTTTCTCCCAATTATTGTCCTCTAAATGATGATACGTTCTAGGGTCTTTTGGTGGTTCATTTTCATAGTAATCATTTCTATATATGGGGTTTTCATAGTTTTCTGGATATGTGTTGGCAACATATGTTTCAGGATTGGCGGCGGCGACATTGCTTGTATACGACGGAATGGGGTTAGCAGTGTCTTGACTCCAGTCTGATGATTGAGGCACATTGGCAGGCAAAGCAGCTATCTCTCGACTGACAGGTCTTTGTATATTTGGAGGAGCATTTGCAGCAGCTGGAGTTTCAGGCAACACTTGAGTTAAGTGTCCATATACTGCTAAGGTAATAGTAGTATAGCAGCCTGAAAGAATTTCACATTTTATTATTGTCTTGCCTCCAATAAAAACTATGTACCATGCTAAGATAAGAAGAGCTTACTATACCTGATCAGATTTGAGAACAGAAAGCAATCAATAACAAGGGAGTACAAGAACCCTATTATAAAATTGCATTGATGCATACAATTCTCATACAACTGCCCTATCACAGAACTGACAAACACCATTTATGTGATAATTGATATACTTGTAATTTTGATGTATAACAAAATATTTTAAAAAGCAATTTGTAATATTTCTCTGTCATGAACTAACAAATATGTATTTAGATATTAATTTTATATAAAAATATGTGTAGGTACAATAAAGATAAATTATCAGTTAAATCTGAGCGTTCTTTGAAATTTCGTAATTATTTTCTAATTTTATTTCGATTTTTTTTTGCTTACTCCACTAATTCAATCTACGATCTCAAAAAACAGTTGTAACATATTTTATGAAAATTATACTGCTGAAATATATTGCAAAAAATGAGGCTGCTATGGAGTGTTAATAATAACTATGTATTTTATGCTATTCTATAAAACAAAGTTGTCAAAAGCTTTCAGTTTCAGAGAATAAGAGCATCAAAATTTATTTTAAGCAAAAAATAAGGTTGAAATCGAGGCCTTTTAATAGCAAAAAATAAATAAATTAGGACTAATATTATTAATGTGTCTTCAATCTATGGACTTACCTCTCAAAACCAATCCATCAGTTGGTATTCTGGCTTGTTGTACATCTGTACTACACTCCATATGTATTTGACCATTCTGACAATACTCCAGACTACCCAAAGCTTCAAAGGTACAAGCTCCTGGTTTGCTCAGGTCATTCACAAAGAAGTCAATGTGAAATTTGGTTGGATTTGTAGCTCCAAGTCTAACACCACCAGGAAAGTCTCCTTCAACCCGGGCTCCAAGAGGAATTATGCGAATTTCAGTTACAAAAACTGATTTTGGAAATTGCACCAAGTCCAAATTCAACTCCTGTAAAGTTAATTAGTATATAAAAATCGAATAAGAAATGTCTTAAGTTTCAACATCTCATTTTTACATATCCAATTTAATTATGTTATATGTTTGGTGAACTTGGTAGAGAAATATAACATAAATAATAATTCTACAAGGAAAATATTTGGAAATTGGTGTTTAAGGGTTATAATATTACCTATAATAGAGGCTATATAATCAATTCAAAACTTGACTAGTAGAATTATTATTTCTGGTTTCTTTATTACTTTTAAATTATTATTACCTCACTGGCGTCATGAGAAAAAGTGTCAAAGAAGAGAAGATCTGCCCTTTCAGTAGCCATTTCTTATTCAACGCACACTTCACGAAAGCCAATACTCGGCACAATACTCACTGATCACTAACAAAGTAAAGCTACATTATAATCCTTTGATATATTATTTTCAGTTTATCATGACTTCATAAATTGTTAGTTAAATAGGTAATATATTCAATTACGAAACTATAGCATTTTCATTTTTCACAAATCTGGAATAACAAATCAAAATGACATTACGACAAAATGACAACTTTAATGACTATGACATTTTTGCAACGCACCATAGAGTATTATATTGACCAGTATTGACAGACAGATTTGATCTTGATCGAGCTTATCCACAATTTATAAAGATCTAATCCTATTAAAATTCTGAGGTATTTTTATATATTTTAATTATTAGCGTGTCGAGAGGATTTTAAATTATTTTCTTCAATTTTACATATTACTATCTTAAAGAGTGCAAGTACAGAGAGTACATAATATGACATATTATGCTTAGTGTGTACAACAAGTAGGTAGGATATAATACTATTTTAATAGCTTTAATATTATGGAAAAAGTGTCACCGTATACGATATGAAATAATAACCAAAAGTATTTCTGCTATTCTTGTCAGGGTTCTTTCTTTAATATCTTGTTAATTAAAGTATAATATTATCTTAAACTACATAAATTATATTAATATAACATGATTAATAAACTAATTATGTGCTTACATTTAAATTACTGTATGAATTCCGATTTCCTTTAGATCTGTTTTTTTCCTGTTTAAGGAAAATAACAAGTCAAATAAGTAAAACGGAAATGTTCACAAATCCGCGGCGAACACACGGGCGAGGTCGCAGGCAAAAGCGTATTAAATAAACGAATTATCAAATTATGTATACATTTTAATAGGGCCCCGGGGCCCTCTTGGATTAGAGGCCCGTGGCACTTGGCCAGCCCTGCCACCTTATAGTTACGCCACTGGTAGGTGTTATATTTTAATTGTTATTAAACGTTACTTCTTCAGTACTTAAATCTAAGAAGGAATATTATATTATTAAAAATATTCTCGACTCGTATAAATAAGGCTTTACATTCACAGAAAACCCAAATCATTATTTGTTAAAACCGCAGAAAAATAATATGTATATTTGATCCTCTCACGCCTATTCGGCACTGGCAGAATGACAATGCATTCGTTTACCCTCTGTGGCATTGTAGTTCCTAAATGAATGGACCGATTTTTATGCGGTTTTTCTTGTTTGATTTATGAACATCTGTTAATTAATAAAACAGAAAGGAGGTTTTCTTATACGTACTAAACTTTTTAGAAATTATATGTTATAGGTACACCGTACATCATACATGTAACAAGTTGTTACATACCTAAACCTATTTTGATACGCACCCCAACGGCTTTGATGAGCCTACACTATTGTAAATACATTTTAATAAATTTAACTAAATTTAACTAAAAAAAGAAAAAGTTATGTATTAATGTACGGCTATATAGATACGTAATGAAAAATAATAAATTTTAAATATGCGTTTTTACTACTACTTTATAAAAAAACTTATTTCTCAAAAAAAGATAATAGATTATAATAATATTATACTAGCTACCAGACACCTACCAACTCCGACCACCTGTATGGACTGTAGATAATATAATACCACAAAACAAAATGTTACAACAAAAGTGGGAGATTTTAAATATTATTATTAGCTTTTAAATGTTTTCTTAAAGCAAGCTAATAGAAAATAATTTAAGTAAAAAGTTAGGAAACGAGAATTCGGAAAGTTTATATTATAAACGATACTTAAAATTTATAAAAAAAAAAGATTTATTTATGAATAATTAATTTTAAGGTCTTCATATTTTCCGCCTCAAGATTATGGTATTTAATATTATTATCTAGAATAATCAGTAAAAGTAAAGTGTTTTTTGGAAAACATCGAACGGTAATTTCATTTCTTAATCTTGTCACCCATTCACCGGTAAGAAGTAAGAACTAAAAGTAAGAACCGGCAACGCGGCGACCGGCGAAACAAAACGTAAACGCGCCATTTTAGTCAGTCAAAGACGGCCATTCGGAGTAGCGGTGTCGTCGGCGGGCGATAAAAATCACACGTCATCACTTTCCAAACTCCGACAAACTTGAAAAACTTGCTAAAAGTGTGCTGTGTGTGTTGTGTTCATGTGATTAGTGCTGTGATGATGAGAGGCGCCTGGGTGGCGTGCTGGCTCGTGGCTGTGGCAGCGGCCGTCGAAGCTGACACGAGACACTTAGCAGGTGAGAGCCATCTTTTCCAAAACTTGCTTTCCATACACTTGCTCATTCTGCACCAATATTCAATTATTGTATCGGTGATTTACGTACAGACTAATTCAAATAAACACGGGCTTCAATATGAAAATTTTGTACTGACTTTTCACATTCCAATTATTTAAATTTAATTTTGAAAAACAGTTTTGAGAGTTAATATCGCTCTAAAGTATTAAGTTAAATAATGCTCCATATATTATATATATGATAAATAAAATGCATCCATTCTATGTAATTAATGAAACTAATGAATTAATATATGCCGTCTTGATGAATACAAGTAGAATCGTGAGTTATGATAGAAAGTTTGACCTCATATTGTTCTCGTAATTCGCGACTTTCGCGGTCTTTTTATAAAGTCTTGACTTTAGTTAGAACGTTTCTACTTTCAGTAAAAACTTCATGTTTTTACAAGCCTAGGTACGATCGACAAGTGAAAGTAGGTTTGTGTGAAATGCCGGCGAAGTAAAAATCTTAAATAACTTTCCAAAATTAAATGGCGTTCAGTAATAAAGATTAAATTGCTTTTTCGCTGTTCATGAAGGCTATAACTATAATAATAATATAAGGCCAATTTGAAGAAATTATATTTTATCTCTAAAGTTTTGTGATATGTAAAATCACTTTTTATTACGCAACAATTGCTGTTTAAAATTTATTATGTTGACTTTTTCTTTAGGTGTTTCAATCTAACAAAGAATATATTGCTTGTCGTGGAGGGTGAAAACAAATTAAATAAAATTAATTTATAAACATAGTCAATTAAGCATATGGATTTAATATGGAATAATAGAATAACGCTAAATAATAGGTATGTATAGTATATTACATTAGTCGGGCGACTCGGGCGTAGCTAGTGTATTAACTGCGTTCAAAAGATATCAACGCGCACCGCCGGTGCCCGTCCATTAATTTACTAAAACAAATGAAAGTCTTTAATATTCTTACACATTTAATTAATTATTGGCCACAAATAAATCTTATTAAAGGCCATATTAGTAGTTTCCAAATTATTAAGACGGTTTATTTGGCGAACAATAGAAGACATAATCATTTGGTACCTTTTTGTCAGACACGTAGGTATTTAATAACACTTGTAATGTGGGTACGTACCTATCACAATGTGTATTTTACAATAGAAACTAGCGACTCGTCCTAGCTTCGCGGGGATTGCTATATTATGTTACTCGCGTCGTCTCGTAACTCGTTTACTGTGTCCACTTTTTATACATACATTGGAAAGTTAAATATTACATTATGTACCTACTTAAAAATGTCTTTTAATGACGCGAGTAATTTTACTAAATTGTTATAAAATTGTGTTAAAGATTTTTTTTAAAAAAGGCGTTTAATCGGTTTATATTATTATTACTTATAAAAAAGTGTATGAAAGTGGCGTAATATGTAATGTAGGTAGATATTGAGGCAGTTGTCGCTTTATGGTCGCTGCATACCCCTTTGAGGAATGACAATTTAATTACATAAATGAATAAAATTGAAAAAGTAAACAGTATGAAGTATGGCTAACACATAGAAGATCACTAAAGATGATAATCACGATATCAAAGTTCTTTCCTACGATAGATTTCAGTGGTTTTTAGGTATCTACTTTGCTTTGTAATGTGTATGGACAAAAAACACAGGCCTAAATTAGCTAGATTTTTCGTAACAATAAGATTGAGGTGTGTCAGAAGCATCGGGCATACCTACTTACATGACGACGCCGTGTGTACATACATACATACATACCTACGACCTACCGCGGTACCGCTAGTGGGTTCAATGACCTGTCACGTCACGGAGCTTGCCATTACTCGGTGGGCTTTTGTGGCCTTATTACCTATACATAATATTACTGTAATACACATCTTCATATATTCAACTTTATCATGTTCATTTATCTCCGACGATTTATTAAAAAAAATATAATGATTATAATTTGAAATAAGTGAAATTGACGACAATTAAAAATACTTCCCGACATTTTTATTAATAAACTGCATGGAAATCTGTTAGTTGGCGTCGCAGCGCCACAGGCTTACTTGAATGTCAGTTTTCCCTCAAGATTTTGGATAAGACTTGACTTATCGACTAGACGACATACAAAATGTATCAACGCTAAACCAAAATCATCAGATTTACTAGCGTTGAAACATTCGACATTGACCAGCGGAAGTGGAATCGTCTCGACGTGACCAATCGACGGCTTCCGGCGCTCATCGCTCACTGAATACAATTAGCTATACCCTATGCATAACACTATAGAGTTGAGAATACCGTAGTGTGTTTTTTGGTGACAAACCTTAACACGGTAGCCGCTAAATAGTATTTATTTGTCACTATTACGCCTGCATCACACCTACGGGTTCGTATGCGGCGGCGAAACTGCGAAAAATCTGTCAGTTGTATGCAGCAATTCGCATATGCTATGTTTCACTCATTCTACAGCGTGATCAGACAGTTGCGTTCTTGTTAGTACTGTTTCGCAGGCGTATGTTTTTGGCGTGTGTTTCGTATCATTACACAGACGAAGGAAGTTCGCAGCAGTATTTCCCATCGCAATGCGTCACGAAACGTTTCTGTCCGAACTGACATAATTTAATTCGGAATTATCCTACGTTATATGCTGTGGGACACGTTGATTACAAAAATAGTTACAAAAAAGAGGTGGCTTGGAGAAAAATTCATTTCATTCATGCACCCAAATTCTCTTCAATACCGACGCCAACAATAATAATTCTTCCTCTTCGGATTCTGAAAGCGATGACTGGGATGACATCCTGAAATGATGTCCTCACCCACAAGCCACGAAAGGTGTAATGATATTTCGTTGCGAAAAAACTTGGTGTACAAACGTTCCGCAGATGTTTCGCTACCGCAACAGTTCCGCACGGATTCGCCGCCGCATACGAACGCGTCGGTGTGCTTATAGGGTTAATGTTTCAATAGCTGATTGTGGCCGCAAGACATAGTAAAATCAAGTATTCGATATTATCCTTATGATCTTAAGGTACCTAAAGTTCATATCAGTTATGACGTGTCAGTGTTATATTAAATTTATGCTAATTGTAATACATACCTCAATTTTATCACCTATTATAATATTGTCAAGCTTTTGAACAAAACGCGTTGAGATTCAAAAACACGTTATTGTTTACGCATCCACCTCGATGAAATAAATGTCAGTCTAAATCGTAACTAAAACTACCTACTTTAAATGACCACACGGGAAGCTTTCAAACAAAAAAAGAATCATCAAAATCGGTTCACCCAGTCGAAAGTTCTGAGGTAACAAAAATAAAAAAAAAACATTTAATTGATAACCTCCTCCTTTTTTGAAGTCAGTTAGAAAGGGTCAAAATGATAGTAAGATCAATAAAGCAGGACAGATAGTTCTGGAGATACAGAAAATGTAGTAACTGAATTCGTGTGAAAAATCACAACATGCGTTCACTTGCTTAATAAAGCACCATGAAAACATAATTGATATGAACGATATTACTCAAATTTTTAGTATTAAACGATATATGTATAACGTAGTTTTGCGTCTTATTGTTACTATTATAGGTTCTAGAGCAATATTACATTTTTTAGGCCTTGTTGCATGAATTTTATTTATCAACACTATTTATGTCTTTTTATTTGTAGTAGGTTCATTAATAATACGAAATTTATTATTCGATTTTTAGTGCGTTTTGAGGTCAATTTTATTTTGTTTATTTAAAATTTATTCATGTGTTCACGGACGCAGGTAATTTAACATTCTTTTCCAGAAGTAAAAGAATGTTAAATTACCTGCGTCCGTTTATTATTAGGTATTATTATTTGTAGTGAAAATGTCGAAGATTTTTTAACCGTCTTCAATTTAACTTTACTTCTACTATAAAAAACTAGATGAATGAATGGCGAATGTAAGCTGTATCATCCACACATGTGCGGTTTAATTCAATAATTGAATATCGGCATTGCCATTGACCTCATTGCGAGCTGCACTCCGCACTCGGACACAGTAGTGTTGCCTTGCTCTTGCAATGAATCACTGACAGTGACAAATGACAATGTCCCAATGCATTCGCCTCTCAGCAGGACAAAGTTCATTTTTCTCTGCCCTTCTGAGCTGTGAATACAGTTCTGTGTTAATACATCTAATATCTAAATCGTTGCTGTGATTGTTCCTTGATTTTTCTCTTTTTTTTTGCTGTGTGCAACATTAATGTGTGTGTTATTTAATGTGCAACATTATTCCGGTGATTAAAAAACCTTATTTAATTTAAAAAAAACTTTATATGTTTCACAATCGCAGGAAGCTTCTGTACTTATTATTTCTTGAATATTTTGTTTGTGTGATGTCTCTGTATTGTTTCGCATTAAATACATAAATAAGATAAAGGTTGACATACCTATCATTGAAGACAGGACAGATAAGTAGGATTCAAATTTTACAACTAATTTAATTTGTTAAGATTTACAAAAGATACAAACTTTTAGACTGTTTACAACTACAAAAATAATGCAAGAAATAACAATAGTAGTACCTTCATATAGTTAAGTAATATTGAATCAAAAGTCTACAGTGTTAAGGTAATTGTCATATTTTAAAGTAAGTACTTACTTATTTAAAATTTGAAATGTAGGTAGATAAATGCTAATTGCAGCATCTTAATTCCTCATAAAAACTACGCACATCCAATTCTGCGTAAAATTATAATAAAATACGAAGACCAAATTTTCCAGAAGCATCAAAGTTGTTCAACGATAAATAATCCGTCTCTATCTGAAACATATACTGTGAGCGAGATAGGTGTCGGAACTCGTTTGGTTACCTTGAACTTGTGCTACCTGAGTGAAATGAGACATTCGCAAACTGTACAATTCTTCTAACGAATTGTATTATTCTGCTCAAAGTTCATACAAATTTAGAAGACAATTTAACCCCCGGAATGATAATTACAAATAAGAATATATATATATATATTCTTCTTCTATAGCCATACAAACACACAAACACTACAAACTTATGGCACCCCTCTTTCCGTGTCGGCCGTTAAAATTATTTATTTTAAATTTTACTTTACACTGGATTGATTTACAAAAAAATATAATGCTCAATAATCCTGTTGTAATTTCTATACAATATTTTATAATAACAGTTACCAGCACTTGTAAAACTGGTTTGTGTGTGTTAATAATGTAGAAATACACAAAAAAATCGTTACATTAAAACAATCAGTAGGAGCAACACGAAGCAGTCACAAAAAATACAAATAAATTATAAACTGCAAAGATTTGATTTGGCCAAAATTAATTTTACATATAATTTGAGATTAAAATAAATTAATCTAGATAAGCTAACCGTTGTGGATAAACTAATATAATCTATAATATTTCGTACACATGTAAAATACATAGTACATAACGCTTCCTCATGGTTTCACCGCATCGCGTGAGAATCGAACCGAGCAGGCTTTTTAATCGATTATATTAGACAATACTTCCCTCTTGTGCAACCCACACACAATAGTATAATGGACAAACTTTGTTACGTCAAAACAATTATGCAAAAAACTATACACTTTTCGATACATATTTATACTTTAACTACATCAAGTAAAGTGCTTAAATAATTTAAATTAGGTCATTATATTCATATTCTTCAGCTGTTATATATAGCATTATATAGATTATATTCAAAATGGTTTAAATCGCAGAATAAACAAATGAAAAATTGGTTCTAGTCCCTCTTTTGCTCAGAAATACCGTTAAAACAGCACTACTAAACCAGTTTTGTAGCATTTAAATGTATGTCATATTTTATTTTATACAATTATTAAAAGATACTTACAGCGATCAGTACCGTCCGAGAACAGGTTTCGGATATTTTTAAAACTACAGATTTATTTTGTTAAAGTGTTTTGATATTCAATGGCAAAATTATTGCTCATTTGAACCTATAAAGCCCCGTGGTTTCATCCGCGTTAATTTTGTCGTAGCATGATATTATATAGCCTTCCTCGGTAAATGCATTGTCTACAATTTTTCAATTCGTATCTGCCAGTTCTTGAGATTAAATAAATGCGTTCGACTAAATAAACTCTTCGGCTTTAATATAAGAGAATAAAGGTATACACAAAGATTCTAAAGTTTGTAGTTCCAAAAAAAATTTAATATTTTCATGACGATTTTTAATTTAATTTTTGTCATTATTTTTTCTACGTTTTAATTCAATGTAGGTATTTGACAGTCATCCTCTTCTAGTGCGAGGGATAAGTAGAGAAGACTCGCCTCGTGTCTCGTCTGCTGAAGACAGTTAATTCAACTTGTATGATAAACGATTTAAAAAATTGCATTCTTCAAACTTATTCGATTTCAATTTTCATTCATTACATAAAGATTTCATTCTCTCGCATTGGTATTTTTTCAAAAGTATTATAAAAGAATCTATTAAAGAAATAGAGACAAAATTATTCTAAAGTTCTAAAGTAAGGTAACGATATTTTATTATTTCACAATATATTGTAAGATAGTGTAAGATGTAAATTTTAAACAATTCATCATATAAACAATTTCCACACAGGTTAAAGCAGTCAGCTACGCAACACTCGAAGATATATTTGTATTGTAGCAAAGGCTGTGCTCGTGTGCGTTTCACTGTTGTGTGAGTTAACTTGGTGTCGTATATGTGTGAGAAGTGCGCGCGCGCCGGTTCCAGGCCGTACCATGCGCCTTGTTTACTACACTTAAGTTTTTTAACACGGTTAAAAGGAAAATAGAAACCGTCTGGAGTTTTTTGTGGACATACATTCAGCCACAAAAGTCTTCGTGCACCCAGCTATTTAGCTATAAGCACATCGGTAATAAGTATAAATATTTCTCAAATTACAATTTAAATACAACATGAAAATGTGGTCAATTTTTAGTACATTTAAATTTTAAAACAAACAATGTTACAAATGTTGCAACAGTAAGACAAAAAATAATAATACTTAAAAAGATTGCCTCACAAAAGTCTACGTACGGTTTATAAAATATGAAAAAAAAATAATGATAAATTAATATTTTGTTGGTCCTCCTTTAGCATCTACGAGTACTTATTACAGCTTGTAATCGTCGGGGCATGGAAACAACAAGATTTCTGTCATAGCTGAAGTTATTTCCGTACAGTTTTTTTTTAAAGTTTTTTCAATGCTTTTTCGTTGGGGATAGCAACACTAACTTCAGATTTCCGTAGACGTCGGTCTAGTTCTTCCCACAGATGTTCAATAACATTCAAATTCGGTGACTTTGGGAGAAATGGAAGTACATTTGGGACGTTTTTCTTTAGCCAAATTCATCACTATTTTTGATTTATGTTTCGGATCATTGTCTTGCAATAAAATCCAGTCTTGCCAACTTTAAAGAACAAACACTTCTTGGTAAATCATGGCGCAATATATTAAGGCTCATCAAAGCTTTTATATTTTTTCAATAAACACCAATTCGCCAACGATGCTGCCATAGATACCCAAACCATTATTCCACCTCCACCGTGCTAACAGTTGTAATAATATTATGTTGTTTTAACTCTTTATTTGCCTTGCGCCACACTTTGCATCTTCCATCACTTCGAAAAATGTTAAATTTACAAAAAAACCTTTTTCAAAAATGAAAATCTTTGTATTTATACGTTAATGCGAAATTTAAACGTTTTTGTTCATTAATAGAAGAAATCAACGGCTTTTTCCTTGGTGTTCGTGCAAGGAAACCATGTTTTCTCAAAATCCTACGTACGTTTTCTGGATGTGCATTCTTTTTTAAATCAAACGCGAGCTCAGCTGCCAATTCCGGTTCGCTTTTCATCGCATTTTTATCACATTTTTAATTAATGTACGAATATCACGATTATTTAATATTCTTGGTCTACCTGATTGACGCCCATTTAATACTGTACCGAATGATTTTAAACTTTTTTATGATTGATTGCACTGTTGATAGATTTTTTTTTTTCACTATTTTAGCTATTTCACCATTAGACTTTCTCTTGCCGTAGTTTTATTATTAAATTTCTTATATCAGCACTAATTTATTGAATTTTGTCACTCATATCGATATCAAATTAATCATCAATAATTTTTAATACATCAATGTCAATACAATACGCAACAAATGTTCTGTAACTGGGTGTACGAAGATTTTTGTGGCTGACTGTAGGTCAGGTTATTGTGCATCGAAAATAATCTTTTGTTGCTTCTTCTAGATTTATACTGTAGGTAACTGTTTCCAGTACCAATATGTTTATCATATTGTATAATTATTAAAAGCAGTAGGTCAACGAGTGCCCAATAGTTTAAAATAATAAATTTTAAAGCAGAAACTACTGGTTCGGACTGATTTTTTTTCCAGTAGTTCCTTAGTTTTTAGTTAATAATATTAGGTAAATATAGCTTAGATAGAGTTTATATTATCGGACAGAGCGAGAGGCAAGAAAAGATCGAAGCTGGTAATTCGCAGTCTCACTTCCAGTTTTCATAACCGGGTTACATGCATTTGTAGAGAGAGATCTTCGTGATTAGATGTGCTGTGATTCGAAAACGAAACAAAATATTTCTTATATATATCAGGTATTGTTGGCGCGACTCGAAATAAGTTGAATCGTTATTCACGTGTTTGTTAAGTTTGACGTGTCTACTGTGGCATCGTTGCTCTTAAGCGAATGGACATGATTTCTCTTATAGAAAAGCTTCTAGTAAAGAAAGTTCTTACACGACACCTTTGCCTTTACCATTTCGTTTTAGACACTTTATACAAGAAGAGACATCAGACAAGAAGGTCGGTTAAAAAGTGCTACACGCACCGCTCCATGGTTATCGGCAATGGACGACATTGACTGTTTAATAAACACCTATACATTTGTACAAATATTGTATTAATTAACCGATTGTAATGATTCATTGTGTATTCAAATGTTTTGGCGAGACTAATGTATACATTGTTTAATAATTTCTATTATTAACTCATTAACATCTCTTTTGCAGCAATCCGAAACCTATTGATTAAAGTCCTTTTTAGGAATTCTTTGAATTGTGTAGCTATTAAGAAAAAACGCGTTGAATTGAATAAACAACATAAACACATCATTTTGTATTACTACACCTATCTAGAGATGAAACATTTGTATTTTAATTCTAACGAATAAGGACCGATTTTATAAATTATTTGGTATAACGGAAACTATGCTCTCTCTGAGTAACATAGAATATATTTTATCATGCCACCGGACATAACACGAGCATAACTAGTTCAGGATTATTTGATATTTAATAATTTATGCTATACTAAACAATGTTCTGCACAAAGAAATTTAGGAAATATTCAGTCTCAGATACATAGATATACGAGACTGAAGATGTACACGACTGTGATGATACGGATGTATGAGAGTCTGAGGACTAACAATAAGTATAGAGAATATTGCCTTAACCGATAATTAGCTATTATGAATATTAATTCTTGCGTTTAATATTAATTATTTAACAGTAATCCGCCATTTTGTAACGAACAATGAGATGAAGTGATTTAACCTAATTAACAATTCAAAATAATTCATAGTTAAACCTCAATAGCCCAAATCGATAGAGTACAAATGAAATTGAAGACAATTTATAAAACCCTCCGATATGATGGGTTAAATATTATAATACATATCTTATAAACTGATGAACTGAAATAAACTGTAGCTAAGGTCCATCTCGCTCAAGCTAGCTTTCGAGCATCGAAATCGGTGAGTTTGCTTAGAAGCTACGATGCTACAACATACAGACACGTCAAACTTGTAACACCTTTTTTGTAATAGTTTGGCTTTAGGCTGATTTGCAGCGTTTCTATATCTAACCTTGACATCGTTCGTCACCCGGATGTGCTCGGTTCACGGTTGGCACTTACTTGTTTCGTTTTAAATCAGCAATTATTTGACCTCCTTTACATGAGTGTTTACGCCTTTTAAACAGATTAAGGTTTTACTGTAAAACGTTTTTAAATAATGAGTTGTTTTTAATTTTAAATAAAACTTCAACTAATAGGTTGTTTTTTTTCTATTTTAATATTAAATGTATTTAAATATGCGTTATATACTTTCGTATAATGTGTTTAATTTTTGTGTGTCGATATATTATATAGATTTGTCATTCCAAGTTACAAATGACATAGTTTACATTACAATATAGCAAAATAATTACTTCGTATTAAATATATAATCTGCCTTCTTCAACTCAACTGAAACGGGTTCTGCTTCTCTGGATTCGAATCCTGAAATACTTAGCCACGGAAAAGGTCGTTTTAATAGATTTATTATTATATGAATGTATTAAATAAATAAATAGTTAGTGTGTTTTTATTGTATAACAACTCCGCAGTATTTGAATTGTGAGAATGGGAAAAGTTTGCTCATAACATGCCACTGTTTGTGTGCACGCGCAATGTTTTAGATTTAGATGAAAGATAACAACTACGACTAAGTTAAGCCAAATCAATGATCTCACTCTCACATATTCTTAACTCTAATCTGTTCATATATTTGATAGATGTTCCTATTTGTAATCATCACGTCGGGGTTTATTAAACTGTTTTCAATCGGAAGAAATGTAGAAAAACATCTTTGCCGTTAATTTGTTTATTTATTGCGCACAAACAGACGGATCACAACATATAAGACGAAATACAAGATAAAAGTAAAGATGAATCCTTAAAATATTTCACAGATGAAGCAAGAAAGATGAAGAAAATTCAAAGAGAAAAAAACAAATTAAGGGATCGTGCAAGATTCATACTTTGTAAAATTGAATTAAAAATCACGTCTGAATATCAGACAGACAAGGAAGAATTATTTCATTCACTACGCTGAGATAATAATTTATTATTGTATTTTAATAAACTCATATAAAAAGTAGAAAAACCCCGCGATTGTTTTAATTAAAAGCAAAAATTGTCTTTCCAATATTTTATTTATATTTTGCTGTTAATAAATTAACGTTCGTTGTTCCTTACTTAGCCTACTAGCGAGGCTGTATGATGAAAGGTGAAATAATATTGGACTGTAACTGAGCCAGAATACTGAACGATCGACAACCTTTTGACACGATGTGAACAAAAACGGTTTCGAGTTGCTCAAAGATCAAATTGAAAGTCGTCAATATCATATAGAGAGGAAGGAAAGGGGAATTTTGACCTTATACATATGTATTGTAGATTAATATATTGTAAACTAGTATTTAACTATTCACCAACTTTAATGTGAACAACGCTACTCGCTAGCGGGAGCAGCGTATTTAATCATATATGATATATATATTTCGTTATATATAACGAAAAAAGTGTTAACATATCTGTGGGTCTGTGGATGAACCGTACATGAATTCCATTGCTTTTTTTTTGTTTGAAAGCTGACGCAATGTCAGGGAATTATAGCAAAATTATAAAATAAATATGTATATACCTATATATAAAAGCCGAGATATAAAGATATCTATTAGCGATTATATGATATTAATGAATTTCAAATGAAATGAAATGCAATGAATTAATAAACGGATTATGTCGATTGTCGATCATTATCGTATGGTCATGTTACAATAATCGTGTCTATGAGAGGGCATGTAATTGTCACAATTTGCATATTAATGCTTTGAGTGCCGAGTGGATAGGATTATCTGTTCTAATGCTATTACATAATATAGCTTAGAATAATGCTAGAGTATGCGCAAAGCATGCAAACAAATTTTTCGCCACAGATCTGGCCCTGTCTGAGGATTTGAAAACTTTATAAAACCATTTTATTCTTTACGTTCGCAAACAACATATACACTAAAGCTGGTCACACATAGCTGAAATTCTCTCTCTGAATTAATAATCTGAAATTAGATTATGAATTCAGAGAAACACTCCGGCTGTGTTAAGCCAGCCTTACTTAATACAAAAATGAAACACAAACAAAAGTTCTTCGCTGATCTGGAAGTTACAATATAAAATTATTTTTGGCAACTGGCGATTGAGGAAACTTTCTTGTTTTAAAGTAAAGAAGTATAAAAAGGATCTCTCTTTAGTTCTTCATAACTTATTAATTAAATGAAGCTTGCAAATTGATCTTGTACGCGTTGCGTTGGAGCAGAGGTAATGCGCAGTTTAGTTCCACTTGATTTATTCGTGGATTTCCCCAATCAGCTATGCATTTGCGATGTTATTTTATTCATATGATGATATTACTGAATGTAGTTGTTATAAAATGTAGAATATATTAAAAATTATAATTTAAAGTACATACATATTATTGTCAGGTGAAGAAACCGTATTGGCTTCCGTTTTTATGCAACTCGTCCTATGGCTCGTGGGACAATGTACCTATGTCACTCAGAAATATGTTTGCTTTCAGTTAGTGAAATAATTTTTAAAATCGGCCCAGTATATTTTTAGTTAATTCATTAAACACAAAAATAACAACCTTTTCTCTTTATTATATCAAGTGTATTACTAGTATATTATTATAAGTTAAAAAGTCAACTTGTCTTATAAATGGCACATCTCTGAATGTTTCCGCACAGTTTCTTAAATAATAAAACCTTGTGCGTCTATTTCCTGAACGATTGCCTCTCTCAGCACGTACTGAGGAAGTTAGCTTTTCCGACTCATAAATATATCAGCATTTAGTAAAACATTTTCCGTCTCCTGTTACCTGATATCTATCAGCTATATCAGGAGCTCGAGCCTGCCTCATCATCGATTATACGAAGCAGTCGAAGATTCTTTTCCAAATTAAAATTATTTTGAGATTAATTTTTTTATTGCAAAAATAAAAGTTTTTTTAACACCGATTCAAAATAGTGGTTAAATTAATTTTCATAAATCAAGTTTAAAATAACTGAACTTAAACAGGAACTGCGACTGAAGGTCATTTTTCATACGAAACGGTGTTTATCACAAACAACATTGCTTGGAAGTCCTTCATTTGTTAGCCTGATGGGCGAAGCGGCACGTACCTTACTTCTACTACCATACTTGTAAACAAATATTTTTCTCAAATCCATTTCCCTTTGATTAGACTTGATTAGAGGGTAAATCTTGTTTTTATCCAACTTTGGTGAAAACTAAACGGAGGGTTTTGACACATTGCATCTGTTGGTGATGATATAAAAAACCATGTCGACATATTTATTATCACCCCCATTATATCACTAGCTGTAAAAGCCTTCCTGGATAAATAGAGCATCAAACACAAAAATAATATTTCTTCTAAACAGTAGCTCCTGAGATTAACGCGTTCATCCAAACTCTTAGCTTTAAAATATTAGTGTAGATATTATTATGTAAAACAACAAGAGAATGTTAGCATGACTTCATACCTGAGGCATTCTCGTTATTGTATGTAGATTCATTTAAAGTTGAACAAAAAATATGAAAACTCATTAATAATATTGATAATGAGCCTCAGTATTATCTGTTCGTGTTAAATAGCTTAAAAACAAGTGAGTAATTTGCAATTTTATCACGTTTAAACAATTTTAATTACATTGTCATGCAACGTGATGAACATAGCTAAAGGTGACTTTCGGTTAATTAACCATTATGTTTCACGATTTGACTGAAAACCTTGTCTTATCTATTATCTATCTTCGGTTATCATAATAGTGGTAATTAAAATTGTCTTTCTATTTCTCAAGAGATAATATTAATTATATATCTCATCTATAGATTCTAAAATAACATTGAATTTGAATATGTCCGTTATTTTGTCAACGACCTAGTTCACGGCTGCGGTTCTGCCCGCATGTTGCCTCTTGAATATTTTATAGTTCTTTGTAGGTAATGTCAAGTTTACAGGAGCGACCGCTACGTGATATTATGCGACTAGTGGTGTTTTATGTCGGTCTACACAGTGGTGATGAGTGTCTAGGAGAGCTCGAGTCCTGCGGAAACTATATAAAAATTAGTATATAGGAAGGACACTAGTAAAATTGAAGACAACTTAAAGAAACATGCCATGTTAAATAAAAATACTTCATAAATAGATAAAAAATTGTACGGGATTAAGATATGTATATGGCGATCATGTCAGCTTTCAAAAAAAAACCTGATCTATTCGTTTAGGAGCTACGATGATATATTTGATACATAGACACACATACACGTCAAACTTTTCAAACACACAAACGTCAAAGATTGACACCCCTCCTTTTGTATCCGACTATTTTGTTACAAAACTTATAATCTTGTACAGTCTTCCTGGTCGAATTGTTAACAACTTGTTAATAACCTGCGTCTGGCTTCGAATCCGGAACAAACAATTGTTTAAGTTAGGTATAAAAGGCTACTGAAAGCAATAAGTCGATCCTTTTGGGGTGACAAGTGAACATTGGTATGATGGAAGTTGGCAGGGACGTCACCGTTTACGAAATAACTCGATAGAGTTAGAAGTGGTTAGAGGAAACGCACATTCCGGCATGATAAGTAACTCCTCATATAGAGCAGTAATTGCATCTCGCTGCAGCCGAGACATCGCCGGCTTGTACCGTTTTAACTATTACCTACTGATAGTTTAAAGTTTAATCAAAGTATGGCATACCTACTCTTATGAAATACCTACAAAGGTAAAAGGAGAAAAGAATAGAAATAAATCTTTTTTTACTTGACAACGATACACAAAAATATTAAATGACATATATTTATGTATTTATTATAATTTAATTTAAGCATAAGCATACAAACAAAAAGGGCTAAACGCTCGACTGTATGCCCCATCACAAGTGGTGTAGCACCGGTTTATAGCGCACCCAGGCACTGTTTTCAAACTACCAGTTAAGTGATAGCTAGTGGCGATAATAATACTTTATAGAAAAGACACAATAATACAAATAAAAATAAATAGCACAACCCTTAGATTCGCACAGGGCAGCTTTATGCAAGTGTACCCAGAAGAAGCTTCTTATTAAAGGAGCCATCGTGCTGCTTACACACCTCAAACGACAGAATCTTTAGAAACTGTACCTATGTTCGCGTAATTTTCCGTTCCGCTGCTGTGGCTCGTATTATGCTATTAGCCTTTCTCGGTAACTGGACTATCCGACACAAAAAGCATTTTTCAATTCTAACTAGTAGTTCTTTTATAATATTGAAAAAGTATCGATGAATTTTGCTGCATTTCACTGTGTAATAACAGAAATAGGCGAACACTAATTGTTATCGATAAACAGCGACATGTACTTGAAAATGAAAAATCAAACTTTTTGGAATTGATAATAAGTCGTTACTTAAATAAAACAAATGTTAAATACGCAATTTTTGTTGTTTCTAATGTTATTTTATTTATTTTCAGGTAAATTAAGTGTAGTGAAGCAGAAGTGCCCCATCCAAAAGTAGACCGCCACGAGCGAGCTGAACCCACAAATCTCAGCTCGTACTGTAGATAAAACTTAAAAATGACTCGATTTGGAAGAGAAGTCGACGGCAAATTGGTTAGCAGCTGGCTTTTACGAGTTGAGTTCGTGCTTCCCACGCTAACATCTTGATACTGTATCTGGTATCATATTGAATAAAGGTATACAATTTAATGTCTCTTTTAACGGAATACTCAATGAATTCTGATTTACCTAATATTCAAACTATACGCGTAATATCAAAGAAATAAAAACTAAGTTCAATTTAACCTTCTAAAGAACCTTTACTTTAAACTTCTTGACTTATTTTTTATTTTATTTTATTTGGAATACCAACAGCACAAACAACGAAAATATACTAAACAAAACAAAAGATCTTAACAAAGCCATTAACAATAACTTAAGAATAACATAATCTTTATTATATATATATATACATATATATACATATATTGAAACGTGTTGTTATTAAGTAGAAGACGAAATGTTCATATATTTAATATGTTGCGAATTCTCTAGCGACATCTACATTTCAAGATGGCTTCATCAAAGTAGGCGATATGTATTAGCACTATTAGCATACAATGCGAGGCGAATGACCTGTGTGACGTCACTCATCTCCTCTAACACATGCCTGATAATCTGTTGAAAGCTTCGTAACTTTGATTGTATTCGGTGAGGCGGGTGTTGCGGGTAACGCGAGAAATGCCGGGTAGGCCGACTGCTGAATAACGGGTTCTCCGAAATAAACTGATAGTAACTTATATATATAGTGATAGGTTGTTTGGCTAATGTCGACGAGTATGAGAAAACATAGCCCATGTTCTTTTCTAATTTTTGCAGTTATATAAAACGCTAGGTGCGTTCACACAAGCGCAGAGTCTAAGCGACGCGATGCGACATTTTCACAAGTTAACTACTATTAAGGTACAAATAATTTGTAACATAGGCATCAGCCTAAAACCGTCCTCAATAAATGGAACATCAAGGACAATTAGAATTTATCAATTCGATAATATATATTAGATATTATATACAGTTGGAGAGTGAAAAGATTGCATTCAGATAGAAATATTTAGAATGTCCATTCACAGTATACTATATACCGAGGTCGTCAACCGTCTGCTATACACGAGAGTCGCATTGTTTTGGGTCAATCACTCGCCTTGTATACACTATCTATTACCATGTTCCCTTTAATTATAAACAACAACTACATTACGTGATTTGTAGGTAAAATATTGTATGTTATCTCTCTTTCATTATTTAAATTATTGTTGTGTAAGGACCAATGACGGCATGAGATTATAATTTAATTATATTAAGTATACATTTAGCCATAAATAAGAAAATAGAGCGTCCATTCGGCCGCTGGGACTAATGGAGTTAGCGTTAGGCCAATTAACATTTCTAATTCAGCATCAACAAACACCAGCAAATGGATTCAATTAAGGACATGCAGATGAACAGGATTATTTAAATTTGTTAAAATTAACTGCGACTTAATAAAGTTAGCTGCTGACACAGTGTACCTACAAGTACCTAATGATATTTTTGTTAATGTTATTCAGGCAAGTTTTATTGCAGTCTTAGGATAAGCCAAAACGTGGCTAAGATAACATTTACCTCACTTATTTTCTCGTAAATAATTAATAGGGGATAAAGTAGTGTTAGTACATAGTTTGAGTGAGTGCAATGGGCATAGCTGCTAAGTTGGGGCGACGGCCAATTCATCGCTACCAGATCCTAAAGTTCGATAAATACAGTAGTCACTTTTCTTAGTCTCAGTACCGATTTTCACGTATTATGTTGTAGAGAATTTTATGAAAAATTAATAATAATTGTTAACAGACACGTTCCGTCGGCGCTCACTCCTATCAGACGCTTTAAAGCTCCAGAAAAAATAATGTTTTCTTCTAGTTTCTATGCCTTTCTATTTCTGTTAATTACATCCATTTTATGGCATACACAAAAAAGACAAGTTTACTTAAATACACACAATATAATATAGACCTGTATACATGTACAGAGTTTTAAAAAACTAAACCAAGTTCCAAAATATATTAATTTTTTTATTTACTTCGTTATACTAGGTCAAAGGCTGTTCATGTCATACGAGAGAGCAGCCTCCGGTGAGCCTTTTTTCACACACGGCTTTCATCTAGTTTCAATTTAAACTTTTTAAAAAATCGTATTTCTAGACTACAATAGAGACTAAAGCAATTAGGATCCTTTTAAATTTAATAATCTATTTTAATTTATAGTATTTCTGAAAAGGGGTGAAAGAAAGGACTTAATAATCTAATAATATAAATACAAGTGAAATTGAAGACGGATTGCAAAACTCCTCGATATTATTAAAAATAAGAATATATGTGGTCTATCTCGATCGGGTTAGTTTTCAAACAAAAAATCTGATTCTTTGATGGATTCTTTACTATACTTTATGATGCCACAAACAGGCGCACTTACACTTCAAAATTATAATACCTATATATGCCTAATAGTATTGCTGTTGCCGTCGGATTAAATTAAAACCGAAGAAGCTTCATAAATATTTATATATTTTAGCTTCGCGATTCTTATCTAAAGATGTTGAGTGCTATGTTGTTTTATGATGGAAAGGCACTGAAGATATTGTTCAATTTAATGAATTAATGAGATTCCGGTCGCGGCTGCGATCTTGTCTCATCGGGTCACATAACACATTCTCAACTCGTATATATACCAAAAACGTCATGGAAATGTTGTTATAATTTGAACACCCCTATTTTATATTATTACATAAAAATATTGATTAGATGATGCCCTTTACAATGAATACCATAGATATTCTAGAAAGTAGCATTCGGGGTTAACACGTCTTGAATCCTCGGTAGTAGAATCAGGCCAGTCAAATATAGATTGATAGGAGCCGGATCGTAAAATGCAGATGTCGTCTGGGTCCAATGATCAGGTCCAGTAATGACCGACGACCGATTTCAGAGGGATTTTTTGCAGATTATATTGTACAACTCTGATTTATCGCGATCGGAACTGCCTACAGCCTGCTGACGTTCATAACATTTTTAGGCACACGTGAAAGTTTCAAGAAAACCATTCACAATAATAATACAATTGTCTAAATATAAATCAAAATCAAAAATATCTTTAGAAGAACAGCTGAGAATATATTTTTTAACGCAAGATATACTTTTTAACGTTAGACAAAAGTTGAGATGTGGAAGAGTTATGAGATGTGAAATGCCTCGTTTCACAGTGAATTTGTTTTCGTAGACTTCAAAAAGTTAAATCATCCAGAAATACCTACCTGAGAACCGTTGAGTTCGTTCCCCAATATTTGAGATCAAAATAAATACTTAAATAAAATTCCTTAACTACATCATTTGTATAGTCGTTTAAGTATGAGTAGAAATTACCCGCCTTATTATTAAATTAACCTGTAGAAAACATATAAGTCACAGGTATAAGTTCTAATATGAATCTATTAGATAAATCTCATAATTTTCTTCTATTTTCACCATCCAATTCCTGATATCTAAACTAGTCAAGATAAATGATTCATAAGATTTATAACTAAATATTTTTTCTATTTCTCCTATTTACCTAGAAGGGGTGAAAGGTGAGTATCGTGCAATTATTTATATTGTCTCAACAACAGCAGCTTGGAAAGCTTCCAGCAGGTGACCGCTGACCGCAGACATCGTCCGGGCCTTATTTACTGCTTCTGACCAAAGATAATTGTCATTTTATAGCTTTTTAGGGGTGAAATTTCCATTATACTATTATCTATTGACTATTCTGTGATTACTTCTATGGTTTTATGTTGAAAGTTTGAGTATTCCGTGGCATTGTGAATAAACTATTGACAATTACCTTAATATTTCCTAGTTTCGGGGAGGCATTACCAAGTTTTAACCCCCGGCGAAATAATATTAGTTCGATGTGTCTGTGTCTGTGGGTCGGTGTGTAAATCTTTTTCAATATCGACATTTCAATATGTTTGCTTCAGAAAATAAACGAAGTCTAATTGAATATTATCAGGTAACAGTTTGTAATGCATTTCTGTCACACGTTGGACAGCGCACAGAGGAGTGAAAGAGAGAGCTTGTGAGGGTCATAGCCGCGCGTACGCACCAGACCGTTACCTTAAATGCACAAGTTATAAGTGAAAGCGGAGTTTTTGTCGTGAAAGGAAAAGTATGCTATTATTATATCCATTTGCATCATTTTCAGTTACGGACTCGAAATTATGAGAGTAATTAATAGTTTACATAATTAACTAATTAAGACTTATTGACACACTATTTTTCGTTAAAAAGTTTGATTCTATTAACGTTTGCTTAATAGGTTGCCATTTTGTAGATATTGTTACATAACGACGAAATTGTAACATTGTTATGCTACTACTGTTTATTTATTTGCCTAAAATTTAAGAAAAACAAATTTTCTACTCTTTTGCTGTAAATATACTATTATATTATTATTATAATATATTAGTATGTATATATAAAAACCAATTATTTTTATATTATGACTAGCTGACCCGGCAAACGTTGTTTTGCCATATTAATTTTTGGGGTGGGCTACCCTTATCACTTAGGGATATGAAAAATAGATAGTAGCCGATTCTCAGACCTACTGAATATGCATATAAAATTTGGTAAAAATCAGTAAAGCCGTTTCGGAGGAGTAAGGTAACTAACATTGTGACACGAGAATTTTATACATATATAAAATAATACTTAAATTTTATTTTTTTGGACGCGTTATTAAAAGATAAGAAGAGATTTAAAAGTTTATGACTTAAGACGCTTAAATAAGCCGTTAAATCAGTATTGTAGTTTTATTTGCGAGTAAATAGGCCATGCAAAAGTATGTCACCTTAAATGTTAGTTTTAGTTTTTCGTGAGAGGCTTTCTATCAAAACTTTCAATAGGCTTTTTTTAATCGCTGTCGCTAGGGGCGCTGTTAGATTTGCTATACAATTATAACAATTAAGATGGACACTATCGAAAATTACTGTACCACACATGTGGTGGTGGAGATACAGATATTTTAAGCTAAAGAAGACAAATCCAATTAAGACGCTAACGAAAAATATTTTACTAAACACAGATTCTATAATATACTTACGAATCGATTACGACTCGTATTAAAAACGAACAGGTTAACTTTTAATTTTTTGATATTATTAATGATAGATAAAAAAATGGAATTTATGTAAACAAATAAATGAAGATTGTAGTGAGCTATAAAAACAAACATAACAAAAGGATGATAATGTTATCCGTGTTTGCTGGCCTCGGTAAATAACACGACAAAGGAATATGAAAATTATTCTCAGTATAAATTATTAAGAGAAAACAATTGTAGAAAAACTCACATGAAGTCTTACTAGAAATATTTTTCCTCGTCTAACATTACACATAATACAATATTGCTACGCTATTATTCTTCCTTCCACCTGTTTTTAGGACTAAAATCTCTAATTTTATTTATTTTCAGAAGGACTACAGCGAAAAACATATTAATACAAAATAAAAAAAATGTACAACCTTATTGCTTTCAAGCGATATCCTTCAGACAATATTATATTTTTTGCGAGTTCATTAAATTGGTAATTTTACACGGTTTATACAAACATAATTAGAATAAGTTTATCGGTTTCAACATATAATAGATAAATGCAAGAGGAAGTTAGAATGGGATACATTATTTGCCGAGTACAATACACGTGTAAATAAATGGTAGTAAAAAAGTAATATAACAGTAAATCGGTAAAAATTCAAATAAAAATGGAAATAAAAAGTAATGCAAGGTTCGTATAAATCTAATGCACGGCTATAAACAAGTTTCCGATCAATTAATTGTGAAACTACTGTCCGATGCAGTTTCATACGGTCAGCCTTCGCCTCCAGTTGCAGATGGGCTATGGGTATATATGGGTACTTTGCTGTAATATATGTACTGATTTACTTATTTATTTGACATGCTAACAAGGCCACCACCACAAAAGGCACAACACAAAAAATCTACATATAAATGACAGGAGCGATTGGCATGCAAAAATCGTTAGAACATAAAAAAGTTCATATTAAACTAGAAATTAAGAACCATTTTACAGAGATAATAAGAAAAGAACGAAAAGCTATTCCAACTCCAAAGCTAGCAAGAAACACTTTAAAGTTATTGTGACTTGACCAGATAACCACTTTCATCTGTGAAATGGGACCGTTTGTAGGCATAAGCCCTTGAACGAAACTCGTTTGTAGGAAGCAGCAATGATAATGTTAATCAAATGATCGCATCGCACGCGCAGTGGATGCGCGGTGGCCGTAATCTGGTGTAATCCCGATAGCCGGTGCTTATTGACGGGCGCTACACGCTAAGCGGATAACCGGCTCCATCCGGATTGACCCGGATTAACCGTTACATATACATTACTTAATTTTCACGAACGTTTTTCTTCATAAAGTAGAATTGTTTTGTGGTGTTTGCATCTGAGCATTTCCATGATTGAGATAATAACTGCGACAAACTGAAAACTCATTCTTTAAGTTTTAAGAGCACACACAAAAATACATGCGACAAATGTTTTTAATTGTTAATAAAAAATATTTTAATTATGTTTTCTGTATATAGAATATTCATATATCTGTATTGTTTTTATTTGGTATATAAAATAAAACCTCTGGACGAATACGGGACTAGAGATATAGGAGAGAATGTGCAAAGTCTCCGAGCAGGTAAAAACGTAAGCTCGCAAAGGATTATAGACGATGATTCGCAAACATTCGTACAACATGTGAAACAAGCGTGAAATTAAAACCTCCATTTCCACGCTAATATCACATTATATCGTGTACCAAGAGATTAGCATTATGTAATCGTTCCCGAGTATAAAGGTTATATTTCGTATCGAAAAGGTCGGGATGAATCCCTCAATAAAGGTGCTATAAAGGGATTGGGAAGATTGCTGGATTTAAAATTAACAAGTGGAATTTAATACTATTTAACAAAATCCCGACAGTTGAAAATAAATTCTATAAATGTCTGATATTAGAGAGTCTATTCACCTTTTTAAACCCCGACGAAAACAATTGGTGGTTATAAGTTATACGTGTATGTGTGTCTGTCTGTGGCATCGTCAAGCTGACGTGACGTTTTAGAAATTTGTTTATCCAAATGAAATATTCTTATTATTGCTACCATCATGTCAGAGTTTTTTAATTATCTTCAATTTTATTTATTTTACATATCAACTGCGCTTAATTAGGCGTCTGATAAAATGAAAATAAATAAATTCATCCCATTAAAATCGCAATCCCAAGAACGCAATTAGGTATAAAGAATAACGCCATCTAGTAGTGATTGCTATTAAACTAAGCCTGCGTCACATAACTTCTAGTTTTCTTAACAAACTGCTAACTACCTTATTAAGTCGGCAAATATATTACGGTTTGCAGCATATAGCTAAGTGACTGCTTTTTTAATTGTAGTTTAAAGGTATTTTGCTTAGAATGTATTTTTAAACTGGTCACACTGCAATCCGCACCACTATTACTACGTATTTTCTTTCTCCCATTAATAGTTATTATTTTTAGATTTGGACTTTTTCACTTTTCGAGTGTAGCATTAATATCACGCTACGACCAATAGCGGAGCAACAATGAAAATTGTAAACGAAAGAAATAATTATAACTTGATAGAGCTTAGTAGGTACTATTTTGTAAATTATATTGCATTGCATTGCATAAACATGCCTACGCGGCAAAATTTGCGATTTTGATTGTAATAAAGTTTTATTAAACCTTAATATTGTCTCAAATTTAAGATCAAGTATTGATTCAATTCACATCGTTTTCGTAACAGAAATAGGGTTGAAATTGTGTCTCTGAATTGGCTACTCTTGATCATACTACTAGAAATATCTGGAACATGAAACAAACGCAAACTGGGAACCCCTTACACATGTTTGTAGTAGAACTAGAACCTCGACCAAATAACAAAGACATATACAAAGTGAAAAATCTCCTACATTGCATTGTAAAGTTTGAACCACCCAGGCCTAAACGAACCATTCCGCAATGTGCAAATTGTCAATCTTATGGACACACCAAAACATACTGCCGTCGCAAACCGAGATGCATCAAATGTGCTGGTGATCATGCTTCCGCTGATTGCTCTAAAAAAGAAAAATCCGACGATGTCAAATGTGCCCTATGTAACGGAAACCACCCAGCAAACTATAAAGGGTGTTCTATTTACAAACAACTGCAAAAAGAAAGGTTTCCCCCGCTGCGAAATAAAACCTTCCTTCAAAGCAAAGTCCCAAAAGATTCGAATGAACAATGCAAAGTCCATGATCTAAATAAAACAAACAAACATAATATAAATTTAGATATGACAAATCAACCACAACAAGCAAACAAAAACCACCAAAATAAAACATATGCAACTGTCACAAGTCAAAGTAAAGAGCACCATCAACAACAGCATATTGCAAAAACCTCTAATGATGACTACAATAATTTCAAGGAACTAATGGAAATGTTCAAACAAATGATGCAACAGATGAACACCATGTCTAACCTACTCTTAAACTTAATATCAGACCTGAGAGTACAAACCTCACCAGGCAGTGGCCAGGATTTTGTCCAGGGGGATGGCAGGCGGCCCACCTTGCCTCCCCGCGGCAATGCAAACCGCTAACACTTGCTCTGTGGAATGCCAATGGGCTATCAAAACACACTCCCGAAGTTAAATCTTTCCTGTATACCCATGACATAGACTTCATGCTAGTATCTGAAACCCACTTCACATCGAAAACTCACATTGAGATACCTAAATATAAAATCTACTTCACCAATCACCCTGATGGAACAGCCCATGGAGGGTCGGCCATTATCGTGAAGGAAAAGATAAAGCACCATGTATCTAACTCTCATTCCACTAATGAGATTCAGGCTACCAACATCATCATAGAAAGCCTAACTGGCCCTTTACAGATAACAGCTCTCTACATACCTCCAAAACACAACTTAAAGTTTGAAGCATACTCCTTTTTCTTTAAGCTATTGGGCAACAAATTTATAGCTGGCGGAGACTATAATGCTAAACACATAGACTGGGGCTCTAGAACAACGACTACAAAGGGACGGGAGCTCAAGGAATCAGTACAAAAACTTAATCTCAATATCTATTCCACTGGTGAACCAACTTATTGGCCAAGTGATGTCAAAAAGAGACCAGACCTGGTAGACTTTTTCGTTACCAAAGGACTACCTAATCGCTCCTTGCGCTGCTATTCCACCTACGATCTGTCATCTGATCACACAGCTATACTAGCTAAACTGCATAATGACACCATCGAAGTGACCAAGCCATGTAAAACTCACAACAAAAAGACCGATTGGGCCTATTTTCGGGAGCTGGTAGAAAACAACATTAATCCTCAAATTGCATTAAAGGATAATGATGATATAACCGAGGCAGTTGAAAAATTAACAACTTGTATCCAGTCAGCGGCTTGGCAGGCAACACCAAACCACTCCAACACTTGCATACCAACCTTCCCTCAAGTGGTTACTGACATTATCCAAAAGAAGAGGTATTACAGAAAGCAGTGGCAAACTACCAGAAGCCCTCGAGATAAGAAAACCTTTAATAAATGGGTGAAAAAGGTGAAAAAAACCATGCAAGATATTGAAAATCAGAAGCTGGAAAATATGTTAACAGGACTTGACGCTACAGCAGCCACGGAGTACTCATTATGGAAGGCTATAAAATCAATCAAAAACCCAATAACATTCGAATCACCTCTACGCAAAACTGACGGAACCTGGGCCCGAAGCGACACCGATAAAGCTGAACTCTTCGCAGAGCATCTATCTAACGTTTTTACACCAAATCCTGACACCGGCTCAACAAAAACCCGTGAAATTACGGAAAGCCTATCTATACCATACCAACTCGCTCCACCGCTCAAAAAATTCACAAAAAATGAAGTTCTCGGCGTGATTAGAAATCTCAAGCTAAACAAAGCACCTGGTTACGACTTGATAACAGCCAAGGTCCTAAAAGAACTTCCTAAATTAGGCATTTCACAACTTACTGCTATATTCAATGCAGTTTTGCGCCGTGAATTTGTCCCAGCGCAATGGAAAGTAGCGGAGATCATTCTAATTCTTAAACCAGGAAAAGATCCAGAAAATATATCGTCCTACCGCCCAATAAGTCTTCTGCCGGTGCTATCCAAAGTCTTCGAAATTCTATTCATGAAAAGATTGACTCCAGAACTGGTGAAGTCAAAGATAATTCCTTCCCACCAGTTTGGCTTCCGGGAAGCACATGGCACCACTGAACAGGTCCACCGTCTGGTCACAAAAATAAATGATGCTTTTGAACACAAAAAATACTGTTCTGCAGCCTTTTTGGACATCTCTCAAGCATTCGACCGCGTATGGCACGAAGGCCTACTTTTCAAAATACTAAAAGCCTTACCTATAAATCACTACTTATTAATTAAATCTTACCTTAGTGAGCGAAATTTTTATATCAAAAAAGGCGAAGACAGAACAGGACTTCATCCTCTTCAAGCAGGTGTCCCTCAGGGAAGTGTTATGGGACCTGTATTGTATCTTATCTACACCTTTGACTTGCCGACACTAAACGATGTACTCGTGGGGACCTTCGCAGACGACACAGCTCTGATTGCGTCACATCCCAATGCGTTAGTCGCATCTAACATGCTTCAGAAAAGTCTCGACCTTATATCCAACTGGCTCAAAGACTGGCGCATAAGAGCGAATGAAAGTAAATCAGTCCAGGTTACATTTACACTTAAACACGCCTCTTGCCCCCCAATTGCACTAAACGGAATACAAATCCCTCAGCAAGAAGACGTACGATACTTAGGTATATACCTTGACAGACGTCTCACCTGGAGAAAACATATTTTCACCAAAAGAAAAGCTTTAAGTACACAACTTCGCAAGCTCCATGGGTTCCTGACCCGCAAATCAAAACTGTCCCTAAATAACAAACTTCTTCTATACAAATCTATATTAAAACCTATATGGTCGTATGGTGCCGAGCTTTGGGGTACTGCTTCTAATTCAAACATTGATATAATCCAAAGATTCCAATCGAAAACACTACGAATGATCGCAAACGCACCGTGGTATGTAACAAATGACCAGCTTCACCGTGATCTTTCGATTCCGACTGTCAGAGAAGAAATATCATCGAGACTGAAATCATACGCCAAACGCATAGACCGCCATCCTAATGAGCTAGCCTCTGACCTCATGAATCCCAACACAGTCACTTTCTCGAGAATTAGGAGAAGAGCTCCTCAAGACATCATCAAAGATTAGGAGAAAGAACTGTATATTATTAGCTGGTTGGGCCACTGGGCACATACCACTCATGACTTGTGACACGTTTCGTCCACCACTAAACTCTCGCTTAATGCCCACTGGGCAGATCGCAAGAAAAAAGGAGATAAAAAAAAAAAAAAAAAAAAAAAAATTGTGTCGAATGCAACTGAATGCGGGCCACGTACGGGAACCCATCACAAGTTGCCGATGTAACTTCTTTCGAATGTTTCGTCGCAAACTTTAAGGAAAAAGTAACTAAGGTTTTTATTCTTATCTGCGAGCTGCATCCTGCTTTTATTGGAGTTAGCTGTGACCGAATACTTGAGCGTTTTTATTAACTTCTATTTTGCACCTGTATTTGTTTTTAAGTCAGGATAATGTGACTTAAAAGATGATTATTAGAAATTATTATTAACAAGCTTAGGAAAATGTGCTGAAAAATATATGTCTTTGATTTATTATTAAATCGTTTTCATTAATTTATTAATTCATTTAAGTAAAAAAAATATAAATAATGCAAGGTTCTGCAAAGAGGCAAATTGTTTGAATAAAATATGGTTTATCCAAAATATGAAGTATTCAATTTTGGCCAAGCAAGTCTTGCTATTGAAAGTTAGCAAGATTTATAAGATTATATCGTCCTTTGTTAGAGATAATGCTGACGCAGAAGTGGTTCCGAAGTCGGCACAGCGAGGCGTGCTTCTATTGTTACATTCGCGGTCAGATTAACCCGACGAATAACGACCGGACAAAACGATTAATACGCATAACTTGCCAGGAACAGACGTTTCTAAAAGGAAACAACCGAAAAGCCACAGTGAAAGCGTGGCGAAAGCTCTACGGCTTCCAAGGTATGGAGAAGAGATAAACTAAGAATTAGTCAAAGTAAGAGGACTTAGAAATCAGTACGTACGTAATTTTACATATCTACTATAGTTAATTTTGGAGTATTGTTGTTTTCAAGTTCTTTAAGGTACGGTAGTTTATTTTTATTTCTGCATCCAAACATCCTACATACTGACCTTAAACTAAATACATAATCGACGGACATACTACAGTTTTAACACATAGGACAATAATATGAGTACTTGTAAGATTAATAGAATCGATGGTAATGGTATATTATAAAATCAACCACCAATCGACACAAAAAATAAAAAT
This sequence comes from Aporia crataegi, assembly GCA_912999735.1. NCBI lineage: Eukaryota > Metazoa > Arthropoda > Insecta > Lepidoptera > Pieridae > Aporia > Aporia crataegi. Next base: position 9,156,206 of record OU538744.1, on the reverse strand, counting down.
ATCATAATAACTAAAACGATAGACACATAAGTCATGACATGTGTCATGTCTCCGTTAAAGTTGACAATAAAGATATATCACCGACACAATCTGTCAACCGGCGCATTGAAAGAGATGGACAGACGGAACACAGGCGCATAAAAGAACATTTTGAACATTGATCTGCACTCTGATTATAAAGAATAATTCCTATCGTAATAGCAAACAATGGAAGTATGTATTAAAATTTAAAAAAAACCATCAATACTTCTAAAAAAGTAAGCATATGCAACTCTGTATTTATTTAGAGCTTATTATCTCATATCAAATCAACTGGATTTATAGAATAAACTCACTAGGAACGACTTTGCGCATGAAATAAATGAGAATTTTAATCAGATTTCTCTCGCTTGTTGACTCTTTACGACCTATGTGTTAGTAAACACCTCCAAATATATGCATACAGAAATCAGCCTTAAAACATGATAAATAAGGCTATATTTTCCGTGAGACAATTCCTGCACTAATTCTAGATCTCCTATCAAAATGTAAACTAGAGCGTGATATCGGTAAAGTACATTAAATAATAAATGTAGGTACTTTATTATGTATATTATATTAAATATACACAAGGCTTTGTACATAAAGAGAGGCGTGATGGTAATAAACTCTGTTTAGTTTTATAATTAGGGTCGGTTCAAATGAAAGAGTTTTCCACGAAGAAAATAAGTGATTATTTATTTTACATTTATACGTATTAGTAAATAATTTGCAAACGGAGTCAATCAAAATGAGATCCGGTTTCTTGGCCTGTTCCCTTCTTCTTGTATTGATTTTGTTTTTTCAAGTATTCGCCCACCTTCATACATAACATACTTAATTTGCTATAGAGAAGCATGCATGTGTAAAGCAGTATGGTCCCGCTTCGATAGGATTAGCCCGACTTGACGCGAGCTGAAAGTAGCTAATTCGATTTGGTCATACTTTGGTAATAGAAGGAAAGGGCGTGGGAAGCAGCGGCCGGCGATAGGCAACTTTCTGAAACAATCGGCCAACTAAAAACTAATTTGGCCCCTGGCTCGGGTCGGACCGCGGACACCTGACGACTTTGTTAATGCAATTTTAAACTAACTTTCGGTAAACGTTGCCTCGTGATTCAGGGATTTCCATACATATTTAGACGTTGGTGAGGTCATTGGCGGCTACTTATTAGTTCTAACACTGTTAGGTTATTAGTATAATTTATGTAGGATAATTTGTTTTTTATAAAATTCGCTATAGGTACTATTTCTATTTGAAATCCTTGTATTTGGCTCAGATTCTTGTAAGTTTTTCACGCGTCTACGCATTGCGCCGAGAGTTCAAGGTACGAATCTCGGTGAAACAAATAAATGTTCCAAACCTGCCTGTTAAAAAAGTTACGAATGAAACAATGGGACAGACATATTGCTGCGTTAGCAATTTGTCTGCCCCATTGTTAGCAAAGAGTTTTTGTTAAGACGTCGAATTATAAAAAAGAAAAAAAAAATTGCTCGTAAAAATTTCTAAGCGACAATTCCACGCTGTATAGTCCAATCTATCTCCTCCCGGTTTACAATTAAAAACGCTTTGATTCGTTCCCGTATTCAATTAAATGAAAACGTAGGATATAACTCGAGCAAAACAAAATGTCCATTATTTAGTCGGTTGTCGTCGCAAGCGGCGCCATTCCAATTAGTTCGGGTTATAGCCCGCAGCGCCTTTAGTACGCAAATCTATTTACGGGCTAAAGGCTTCCTCAATTGAAATAGGTATGCGATGCTTTTTCAATTTATTACAAACTTCTCAACGTATAACATTCGTTGAAGAGACTCACATTTTCATACTATTAAAAAAACTACTATTACACTAATTATTAATTAACACTTAGCTGCACAAGGAAGTGATGCAGCAAGAAAACACAAAGTATAATAAATTCGGAGTGCAACGAGCGAGGAACGAAGTAAGGAAAAATAAATAAGAGACCATGGAGAAGCCTGATCTCTTTTTGTTCTAAACCCGACTGGGGATGCTGGAAAGAGATCGCTTCAGCGATAAGGCCACCCGTTGCAATCTCTATTTATTATAATTTACGTTTTCTTGCTGTATTGTTTTCTTCCTTGTAGTTCTAAATGTGAATAAATAAACAATTGAATAATGTTCATTCATTGCTGACTTAATCTTATGTTCCGAATAATAACGTGTCACCTCAAATGTCATTCCATAAAAAATGTATGAGAATTCGAATTTTCTTCATAAACATTTTCGTGAATTTTTCTATATTTTTAATAGCTATTCTGCTATTCTCGGATTAGACGAATCCAACAAATCAGACATCAACAAAATCTGTCCATGTGTTCTTGAGTTATAAATGGTGTGAGTAAATAACCCGACTTTGTTTTATAATATATTATATAGATTACATCGGGCGGTAATAAAATGTCTCCAATTTCGCTTGTACGTATATATTTAAGCAACTATTGTTTGAAGAATAGCTGTGTGGGATTTTTATTGCAATGTGGTATATTTTTATCGAAAAGGAAACAGTAAGTACAGTCAATTTCTTTCGTCTATCCTAAGATTCGCGCCTGATTAATGGATTGACTACAATCGCAAAGGCACTTTGAGTGCATATTGATTGATCGGATTTGCACAACAATTGGACAACAAAGACAAACAAAGGAAATAAAAGCATTCTACTTAAGTCGAGTTCAACTTTAAGTTGTCTTCCCAGTTAGGTTAGGTTGTCTTGTCAGTGTTTATTTATTAATAATCATAGTAATAAAAATAAGATAAAAAAAAAAAAAAAAAAAAAATAAGATAAAAATAATAAAAATAATAAATATTCTTTATTCAAGAATTTGTGACGTTCTTGTCTAGAAATGCAGAAAATTCTTTGTTTTTAAAAAATGGCTTAAATTTTCATTATTATGCAATATGTTTTTCATAATTTATTTATTATTTGGATTGGAGGGGATTAAGAGAAAAATCTAATTTTTACTAGATGGTATACATAAAAAAAAACCCGCAATTTCAAATACATTAATTATCGTAGCGATAGATGGTCTAAGATGAACCTTTTCAATTTTATCCAAAAAACCATTTAAAATCTGGCACAAACTCGAGGATATGACGAGAGGCCTGATCTAGTATGCACTTTGATACATCATACGCTCCACTACATAATCAAGCAATCAATCGTAACTCTGTCAAATCACACAATTACATAGAATTTCCTCTCACCAAATCTCTGTAATTGAAATTAATTTGGAGACCTCTTCATTGGATTCGTAGATGGAAATAGTTGCATCATTTCTCTTTAGGTCGATGTGTTTATTGACATTTTACTGGAAATATTGGTTCTTGTGCGTATTATCACGAATGATAACTTAATTTCCTATATATTCTGTATCGGATGTAATGTTATTATTAAAGAGTTTAACCCTTAACCTCAATTGCATACATGTCAGCGTCTGTTGTAGCGAAACTGATTTTAGATTTCTGAGGTTCGTACCAAGATATCCAGCGAATGTATTTAATAACAGAGGCGTAAATCATGCTGCCTTCGATCACTGGTCTATTTACCTACTTGTCAATAAAAAAGATGGCAGAAATGTTTCCGCTATAGATCCGCAAAAGTACACGACATGTCTGTAAACCCCTTGACGTCACGAGAGCGTAATGTGATTAGATGTGTCTGCAGCGTCTTGCACTCCACTATGAAGTAATGTTAGAATATATCAAGCGAGTCTTCAACTTGATCGCACTTAGGGTGCATTCATACCAACATGCATCTTGATGTTATATATAATAATATATTTCAACTGACTTCAAACAAAAAAAATTAGAGGTGGAATATTTATTTTTTAAACCAAAATAATATTTAATAAAGAAGGATGGGATCTCTTTTTTAACGTCAAAAGTCACATTTAGTCGCACGCATTATAATGTTTAAATATTGAGTTAACAAAGTGCATATTTAATACAATAGGTAATTACAACTGAATAAAATAACATTCGACACGTCACTGTTTTTAAGTGTGGCTTTAAAAGATTTACCTTGATGTTTTTCTTGTTTTTAAACTATTATGATGTGGTGGCAAAAAGGGGAAATGATTGATATAGTCTTTAATAATTTCACTTGTTAATAGACTTCGAAGTCTGTGAATTTACGAAACTGGAACTTACAAGGTACCTATAACTAAATTAATCAAAATTGTTTTAGCAAAATTCAGCGGTGCGCGCGTATTTTATAATACGAGATATTAAAGGCTTGATTGGTTTTCAATTAACTGAAGGCGTATGAGAATGATACACGATCATTAATGAGCCTTAAAATACTTTAAAGTTATGTAATAACAGAATAGCGGTTTTGTCTATCTGGACATATCAAATGTAGCCTACGTCACTCAAACAACTTCGCAGGTTCGGTGTTTAAGTTGCCCGCCTAGCCTCGTTTACTGTGTGCACTGATTTGTAATTACAGCTAAATATTATTTTAGAAAAATAAATAAACAGTATGAACTTGAAAGTTTGTGGTAAATTCTTAGAAGATGGCACTGATTTACTACCATTATTCATAATATAAACAGTTTTTTAGTTTACTTTAAAATTAGCACTGATAAGATATAAGATCTGTCTGTTAAAGTTGTTCTTAACTTTCCTTTATGACTGCGCCCTTATCTCAGCTGCCGCTCGTTTAAACACATTAGTGTGATGGCGCCATTTCATACAAAAATTCCATAATTTAATACAATTCTATATTATTTTATCTTTTAAACATATTTGTTTATGGAAGTAATCACATATAGTTTGCACTATTAAATTATTATCTAAAACTCCTTGTGATAACAACCCTACTCTCTTTTTTGGGACAAAAGTAGGCAGAGAGAAAGTCATGGCGCGGATAAGTACGAAAGGTTGTGGGGATGGATGTATAGACGTTTTGTTAATCTTTCACTCTAAAACTACTGAATGGATTTTAACAAAACTTACAATAATATAGCTCATACATCGTAAAAACACTTAGGCGATACGATTTATAACGTTATTGTGTAAATTGACTAAAATATAACGAAGCGTATCTAGTAGTAAGTCAAGATAAATTTAGCCATCTGCGGGTTATTTTAGCGTGCGAGGTAGAAACTGTAAGAGTTGATCATTATTTCGAATTATTCAAAAGTTATTTGGGAAATAACTATTAAAATTGTTTGTCGTATAAATATCGTTATGTAGGCGTTAGTGGTGTGTAATAATGAGAGACATCGATAATTAACGGATCTCGCGTTAATTGATTGATCATGTATTTGAACTCACTGATTGACTGCTCAAAAGCGGTTTAATGTTTCATTTGTACTGTTCACATAGATGCTGTGATTTAATGATAGGATTTGCGTTATTTATAGCGTTTAGTTAAAGTAAAGTACAAACCACTGATCTATGACTTTTGTATACAAGGAATCAAAGCGCTCGTCACATTGAAGTCCACTTTTGAATTTGAGTTGTCAATGCTAAAAGTGATATTGACATCGACTCACCAAACTAATAGGAAAGGAGTATCGGTCTGAACAAAATGGAATTCTATTGTCAAGTTGTTAAGGAATAAATCTCTGTAGTACTCTCTGATGTGTAACATATTTTAAAAGGTAACAAAAGGTAAGGTGCTTCTGAAGCGTTAAATGAATTAATTTGAAAACCGAACGTTTTCATTCCGTGCCATGAGCGCCATTTTTTTTCATTAGTCAAGCTTTTCAAGTTCATATTATTACTTTCTAATATAATATTTAGTTCTATAGTCAGTAGACACATTAAACGAGACTGGTGTGAGCCAATACTGACAAATATATTAACGTACGGAAAAACTTGTAAACACTTAAATAGTCACATGTTTTTCTATAAATATTCATTTTATTAATACGAAATTAGGTTTGACACGCTTTCTTTCATAGATCGCTGAACTGAGTGAGGAATCGATCGAAAATAACATTGTACAATTATAGGCGTGAAAACGTATCAAATAAATACAAATAATCAAATTATAAGAAATTAGCAATGCTCCGCTCCTATTGGTCGTAGGGTTTTTTAGCGTATGTACTCTATACTCTATAGCATTCCTCGATAAATGAACTATACAAAACAAAAAGTTCCTGAGATTAGCGCGTTCAACCAACCAAAGAAACAAATAAAACTCTGTAGCTTTACAACATTAGTAAATATGTACTAAATATGTAAATAGATCCGCTGTTTATTCTATAAAAATACTCCTTTGGTGTTTGGTTTCAAAATGTGAAATTCTAGCAATATAAACAGAATACCTAATATGCAAATTAATCTTCTCCCAGATCCTGTCCAAATCGTTTCTGGTTTACTTAGGACTTAGGAATGTGGTCTATGAAGAGTTAAATAGTGCCGAACAGTAAACAATATTGTTTATAATAACAGTTTTGTCTTTGAAGTTATGCCAATTATTTGTCAAGTACCTACTTCAGTGCAGTTTGCGCCTCTTTTACTAATTTTGTCACGGTGACTCATCTTCTAACTTCAAATTTTTACATTATTTTTCCGTTTTGAACCGCTTCTGTGGCTGTGCTTCACGCATCGACGTAATGCGATGGGTTCGAATCTCAGGGAACAAATAAATGTTTTTTTTTTGTTAGATAGGCAGCGAAGGCTGAACGATCACCTAGTTACGAAATTTCATTTATCCTGACGTTAACGTTATCCAATAGACACAGATTTATGACATTCGTCAATTACATAAAGCCTTATCTATTTTGGCGTTAAGCCTTTTCGATGGAGTTGGATGCTTCAATACTTTGAATTGCGAAATGACAAGTATATTTTAGGTTATCATCAAATGACAAGGAATATAATTGGACTGGATTTTATCCGAGACTTCGTCTGTGTTTAATAATTTTGCCCGTTTTTGCAACATCTTTGCAACTTTTGGTCGTAGTTTATAGCGCAGAATAATAATTTGTAATATTAGTATAGATTAAAATAATTGTATTTATTAAAAAAAACAAATTTTTCATAATATTGCCAACGTTTAAATTCTGGTGCCACATTTAGTAACAATTTTTCATGTTTTCCTTGTAGAAGACCAGAAAGCTTTTCAAAGGCCGGGTAAAGTCATATCTATAATATATTTAAAAATAAAGAAAATGTACCTGAACATAATACACATATATCTTAAGATATTTGGCTTAAGAATATAAATAAATTAACGATTCAAGGTAATCGGTAGAGTGTTGTCTTTGATGTGCCTAAACGACCCCACTACAATATCGTTCATGTTGTAATCTGATTATGTCAACAGCCTGTTTGTTGTTACTGAATGTCTTTGACACTTTCATTAAACTCGGGCTTTCACGGTAGTTATTTTACAATTAATATAACGTCAATTTTTAAATTTAACCTACCTCAGTTGTAGAAGTGGTATAAGGAAATTTATTACAGGAAACTAATAAAAAATAATTGATTTCAAAGATCAAGGCTATCTTAGAATATATTTGATAAGAATATTTTATAAATGGTGGGTGTTTATGGGGGATTCTTATTTGTAATCATCATTCCGAGGGTTTGTAAAAATTGTCTTCACTTGTTCGTTCTTTGGTAACAGAAGATTTGAAGGCATTTGGCCTTACCTACGAAGTAAGAACAAAATATTGCACCATGTTTAAACTGTCAAGGCCGATGACTGGTGACGCGCGGTGAGCCGGTACAGCCTGGCACCACTCACGTGGCTTCATAACTCGTATTTATCAACAAATAATATTCTTATCTAATCATTGTTAAGCCTCTGCAGACCACGGGATTTTTCTATTGCGATAAATTATGACACTTGCTAGAATTATAAGAGGAAAATACACAATTAAATATTTTTTATTGTGACGACTTGTTTTAATCTGAAGTACGATGACCGGGTTTTTAGATGATGTTATATTCATTTGTAAACTTTCCTGCCGACTTCGGGAAATAAAAAGTTTTCGTCTTAAAAGTGAAAACTTACAACTGTGACATTTGCAAAAGACATGGCAGTCACAGGCAAAGAAAGAAAAAGAGTGGAAGAGTGATAAAAATCAAGGAAGGAGAATATTATAATAGCTTCTTCATGTATATTTTTTATATTCTTGTGATTTTTTCATTCTCCTGACATTAAGGCGACATTTATGTTTAGTTGTTTGGTATTGTCTTATTGAGTTGTGATGGAATTTATTGTAGGTTTTTTATTAAACTGATAATACCAGCCGTCTTCATTATATTGCTTAAAAATCATCATATTTGATTTGATTTTGTTTTTTCCATATCTCGTGCTGTAAATTATAATACAATAAGTATTTTATTTAAAAATATGTGGTTTCAATAATATTCATATTAGTATTGCCTAGTTGGAGCGACTTTTAAAGTAAATAAATAAATAGAAGCAAAAGTCATTAAATACATAATATATATGTTGGTGAATATTTAAAATCATTTAGTGAAATTCCAACTAATTACGATAAAATGTTAAAATTTGAACAGCGATTAATGTTTTTGTATTGCGAATGGAAATATGAAATACAAAAACATAAATTAGTATCATACACACGTAGACGGACAATAAAAATGTAAATTGCAATGTTATCGACCTGCCGTGCTCAATGTTATTTCGAATTCCACAAAAGTTACTTTTGACACCCTTATATTTTTGTCTCAAGACACTTCGTACTTTACGAAAATATTTTAATTATTCTCTTGATTTGGACCATGCCAATCTTATAAACTACGCATACGCAACGTTTGAAGGAAATCTCTCAGCTTATAAATATATATATAAGCTGAGCATTTTACGGCTCAGTTTTTACTAGCTAAGCTTCTTTAATAGCTTTTAAATGTCACTCGAGAAGAGATAATTTCTATTGTGAAAGAATTTTAGAAATTGATCAATTAATTCTTGATTATTTATTAGAAACAAAAATATAAATTTATAAATAATAATTCTAATATAACTGTAGATTTGAATACAATAATAATATATCAGATATGAAGTAGTGAACACATGCTCTAAAAACTACGAGTCTCATGCCTTTGCCTTCCTGTGGAGGTTCTATACAGGGTAAGGTTAAACGCGTAGAAGTGAAATCGCCTAAAACTATTAAGGTTTCTCGATAACTTGTAAGTAAACACAAAAGTGAAACTAGTCCGGGAGCTCGGGATCAGAAAATACATTAAAGTTTTGATCTCTTGGTACTCGTACTTTTTATGTATTCTGATATCTGATGGGGAGGAGGTGCACGCCGTGTAACACTTCTTTAACCCGACGGAAGAAGAGGGGTGTTCTTAGTTGTCTGTGGATGAGTGTCATCGTAGTCACGCGCTCCTAATTTTTTGTTAACTGACGTGATCGAGACCGATCCTAGTTATGAATAATCTGATCAACCATTCATAAGATATTATTATAATGATGAGATGTGAACATGTCTGAAGATTTTTAAATTGCCATTAATTTCATTTGTTATGAAATTGTTTCGAGTGCAAACCAACACAATACAAATATTGATTAAAACAATCCTTTGAGCAAAAAATAATGTGGTACTGATAAAAAAGCGACATTTTTCTCATGTACAACTGACCCGGGTGACCCACAGCTAGTGAAAGTTTCCCGAGACGAGTACGAGCAAATATTTGACCCGCCGGGCGACCCTCTGTTGACCGCAACAACTCAAATAACAACTTCAAGTTAAAGGTTATAGCGGGAGACTCCAAAAAAACGCAACTTTTATTATACTGAAGCCCAACAACTCCTTGTTTATTAATTTATTATTAAAAGACATAAAATAGGAAAAATACCTTAAGGGAGAACATATCTGTTCAGGTTTTTCCATCAACTTGATTCGTCATTACATATCAAAAAACAAACAATAAGTAAACAAAATTAGAAAAGCAAGAGAAGAACAAAAAGTAGTAGATACAAATGTGTTTGCCACATACCTACTTCTACTTCCTCCTAATACTTAGTACAATAACCTTTTCAAATCATTGTAGGATTTTGAAATATAACATTAACTTTTCTTCGCTTAGACCTTTGACTTTCACCAAATTATTCTCTCATTACCTTTAACGCGTAGAAACAGACACAGTAATTGCACAGAATTATTTAGAATCACAAATAAAAAAAAAAAACAATCTAAATGAAATATGACTACTAAAATTATTTCAGGTTATTAGTTTGACTGTCAGTGGCTTTGTAGCCAAACGAATGGTCGATTTCGATGCGTTTTTTTTTGTTAGAAAGCTGATAGAGGCGGACATTAGATCTCGCGTATAAAATTCATTAATCCGTTTAGGATATATTTTTATTTATAATCATCATGTCCAAAGTTTTTGGATTGTCTTCAATTCCTCTTTTGTTAATGAAGATAAATCAATTGCCATTTGTTGTGGGTTACCTGGAAGAGATCGCTGATTAGCGATAAGGCTGCCCGTTGCACTCCAGTGCAACAAAGTGTTTAAAAAAAGTAACTTTCATTGATGCGTCGTGAGTACAGGGTAACATGTAGCAACTCTTACGAAGCTGTAGGAAGCCGCTGTTACTTAAATCAATTAGTCGAAAATAGAAGACATGTTGTCAAGTGTCAACTAATAAATAATAAAAAGACGCGCTTCTTCTAAATCCTAAACCTATTCTAGTATTTTGTCGTGACGTGAGAGAATGCACGAGACGTCTGGAGAGCAGGAAATTAAATCAATTGCAGTCGATATCTTCCCTCCACTCATTCGGCAATCGTCACTCTAAAATTCATCATACTCTTAACGTGATACTTGTTTTGAATATTATTTTAAAATGTACCTTTACACATAAAGTGATATTAATTACACAATAAATGCTTTGTATCGCACATTGAAAGTTAAATGTAATATAAAACGTATGAAACTGGCCTACAAAAATATTTCTCCTTTCTATATAACAAAGGTTATTTCGTTACAGTTTCTTCTAAGCTTCGTCGTAGTCAGGTAGAAAGAGTACTTTTTTAAAACGTGCACCTGTAATCACAGGCGTACATTTACACAGACAAAATTAGATTGTAAATACAGTTGATAAATTATATTCAGTTCGTAATAAATGAGTGGAATAATCTCGTTACGGCATCATCTTCGCGAAACGTCGCGGTCGTCGGTATTACAGTTTAATATCGTATTATTATCGCGTATAAATCAACCTGCGAAGGCTGGCTAGGTGTGAGCCAACTTCAGGAAGACAATCTTTAAGGTATTCTGAGTAAAACAAGTAGTGTCAATTCTTTCATACAATTATGCGGAATATTAACTCGACTATCTATTATTATTCTGAGCATAGTCTAAACTAGTGTTCTCGTAGACTAATATTCTGTAGTCCAAATGGTGTGATTTTATTCCTTCTGTAAGTTACATTATCTACTTTAGTAGTTTTCCTTCTTCCGTTACTTTAAAAGATTCTTTTGACTTCTTTTGATGATAAGGAATGGAAATATTATAACTAGTAGTTTTACGAAATACACTAGTGAATTTAAATAAATTTTAATGAGAAAGATAATATATGTAATTACAGCACTTTATGTATACCTTCATAGTAATTATTAAAATATTAATTGATTGTAAATGAACGTTAATTCGACTACAGTGCTCTGCATGTGTTTTGCCTTATGTGAGCGTCTTCACATATAATCGTAAGATGACTTTCAAAAATCATCTCTCTTTCTGTATCATGTAATTTATGATTTATCACATCGTATCATCGTCAAGGAATTACCAGTAAATACGTCTTATCATGTTTATTTCACATATGTTTAATATAGAAATGCCTTACATGGATGTAAAACGTACTTTTTAACAGATCTTTGCAATCAACATATTTCGAGTTTGTAATAACATTGAATGTAAAAATTAATACCAACATCGAATACCTGTGTTTGTTTAAATTGTTTATTATTTATTTTTAATATTAATGTTAAATAATTTTTATTACAAATTTGCTTAGTAGAAGATGCTATACTAAATTAATTGATTTCAAAGTAGCTTTTTCTATAATTTAGCTACTAATGATGTTGTATAACAGTAAACTGTTTATTTTCAGTGCATTATTTTCAACAGTTCAATAGAAGCGGAGTATCAATGAAAAATAGTACAAAAACGAGAAAAAAATATTCCTTTTGAATCAGTTTAGTAGTTTTTTTCTTCAAATTATCGCGGAGCATGGCTTTATGAAGTCCCTCGGGAATCATTCGCTTAATTGCAACTGCAGCTGTGTCTGCTTGTTCCAAACCCTTACCAAGAAACATTACTTACTAAGGTTCAATAAACTAAGGATCATTTTAAACCAAGTTTTCCTTGCGACTTCCCTCGCTTAGGAATATATAATGTAGCTTCAGTGAAATAATTTTTTTAATCAGTCCAGTAGTTTATGAGTTGAAATAATAAATATTAAAATATATTTTAAGTGAAACTGATATATTTTAAGTAAACCGATAAAAAGATATTTAAATTTAACATACAAAACAAACCCGCATCGAAATCGGTCTATTCGTTAGAAGATACGATGATAATTCATACAGATTTAAAATTTCTCTTTTTTGTCGGGGCTTAAATATAATAATAATTTTCATAATAAGCTTACAATAAGAATCTGTCTGAATACTTAGTTAATATGAACTGACGTCGCATTCATAATCGAGTTGCGAGATCACAAACGACAAATTGATATCAATTATGAGATTTGTGAAATAGGGTGAATTCGCTCAGTAATTATACAATTGTTCGTTTCTGTATAATTTTCGTATATTTCATGTAATTGTCATTCATTTTAATATTCATAATTTTTGCATTGGCCTTTAAATGGGACATTGAATAAAATCAATCCTATTGTTTTCTCGTAATATAATGTTGTAGTTCCATTTATTAAGTTTGAACACGTAATATTTAACCTATTTTTATTGACAATGGCGTACAAATCAAATGTACGAGTAAAAAATTTCAATGATTTCTTATCTTATTTATGATGTATACAAAAATTGTTGTTATAAATTATATATTTTTTGTTTCAGGTATGACATTACTCCTATTGCGAGCGAGCACCAATTGTGAGCAATATCTATGTTTCAATAGAAATAAATAGTTAATATTGACATCGTGTCAACCATAATAGTACTTAGACTTTCTTTCGTTCCCCCAGCGCTTCATTCAATTCAATTCCAAACGTAACTATCCATAGATCCGATTGAATGAACAAAAAAAATCGTGATCTTGAAGACGTTCGACGTGATGATTACAAATAAAATATCTCAAAAATAAATATAAAAAGAATTTATTAAATAGTATTTTAATGCAATCGATGCTTTCATTTTTCTTTTCATTAAACGCACGAAAATCGGTTAACTGCGTTCGTTATAAAAGTTATAACTGTGCTGTTTAGTTAATAAAAACATTAAAGTTTTGAAAAGTCGTTTCGATTTTCAATTTAGCGAACAGAATAGGTTATTGTTAAACTAAAAAGTGAACTCTATTATACGCTTAATTTTACGAGGCTTATAACTGATCAAATAAAAGTAACAGTGCAAATAGACATTTATTAATAGTTTAACAGTTAACTAACTAGAGAGGTTGCTAAAAAGAGTAATTTATTAATATTATACAATGTAACTTAATCAAATCATAATTTTGAGTTTATTTTCACTATGTATTATTAAAAGTTTTATTAATTCGGCCGGGAAAAGAATTATACTTTTTAAATGCACCTACTATACCTCTATACCAAAGTTATCGAAGTCTGTTCGATGAGTTAAGTTAGGATTTGTAACAAACAAACAGTATACGGTAATTCTTTTGACTTCGAAGACTTTTCCTTCATACCAAAATTCAAAATCGCAGCTATAAAAAATACGACATTTAACTGACTCCACTGTAACTGCACACAAAGTCCAAAATGTTTTGCTTTTTATTTATTTTTATTATTATGATTTTAATTGTTATGATTTGCTAACAAATCATAATAAATTTGCGGGCGACAAATCGTAAATAATTTTCATTTCAAAATGTCTTTATTTATAAACTTATTACTATATTTCATATGGTAGTCTTTTGTGACTTTTTCTATGGTGTCTCTCACTTTTGATGAGTCCATTCGCCATCAATTTCGATTATAATTTGTGGAACATTGTTGCTGGTTTTTTTCTTAGTGGCATTTCGAAAGGGTTCCGAGGCCACATCCTCTTCATCCACAGGGAGGGTACCAAATCTGTTGTAGATAGGCGTACTCTTGTCAACAGGTTCGGTTGAGTCTCTTGAGTTGGGAAGAAACTTTTTAGCTTTCTTCTTCTTGTCATCAGGAGGCGTCGTATTATTTCTGGGCCGTTTCTCAGGCTCGACGCGAGGGGTAGGTTGTTAAGTTTCCATGGTAAGCTAAGGTACGTATCGATAAGCACTTTAGCTCATCCCTAGCTGGATTCAATCGAGGTGAATGCAGATCTGTGCGCAGTGAGTACGAGAGATCGCAGCGACAGTCAATCGCAGACAAATCGTGAATGAATAGTGGTAGCCACCGCACCTGTAACTTCCTGAGACTCGACTCCTCTGCTGCTAATTATTTTGAAACTGTACAGGTGTTCTGGGATTGAAACTTTTGAAACAATACCTTACCTAAACTAAGTAAACAACTGACAAACAATGCTATAATTTTCCACTTAAGTTTTTATATTTTTGTACGATGTGTTTGGTAATTATATTGAACACTGAATTTTCCGACTTTATTCTTCAAATTTGACACAAAAACTCCTTTGTTATACGTTTCACAATATGTGTCCAGCAAGATTTACGAGCGTCACCTAATCTTAATGTCAATCTTCATTTCTACAACTATTCTGAACATTATTTATTGAATGACATTTACATTACATAGGTAATGGTAGTAAATTATTCTAGTAGCCGCCAATTTTCTTCATCGCGGTGAGTACGAGGCTTTTCATTTGCTCATTCGCGCTTTGCTCTATAATCGGCCCGAATTGCGGATACGTTGTAGCTTAAAATATTCTACCAGAGACGCCTACATACTCTCATAGCATAATTTCATTAATTCTGAAGTAATAGTTAGTGAATATTAATTAAACTATAATTTTATATTATTTAAAATCTTGATTCTGATAAACGATTTCTGTCTTTGACTTTATCTGGTATACTGATATAAGTTAACACTTCTGCGATAGCTTATAATAAACAAATATTATCTTCTCGATCGTATATTTTAACAGGCCTTAGTAAGATTAAAGTAGGAAGAATTCAAAGCGAGCCTCGGTGCCTCTATTAGCATTGAAAGATGACATCAAAAAAGGGGTTGAAGTAGGCTTCAGTGATTGTAAAGCTGAACTGTAATATTAAGTTTAAAATAAAGGTTAATTACGAACTCTAGAGCTTGTAGAATAGTCGAGCTTAAAATAGAGGATTGGTGTATTTGCGGAGTGTCCCGGCGATGTGTACAAATGGCCAGACATTACAACACCTGTTGCTAATGTCTGCCATTCGTCTGCTTCACTCCAAATTGCCGAACCTGAGATTGCCTCTAATTCTGCTATTTCTTTTCTTACCCTCCATATTTAAATACCCCACATTGAACCTTGCAGTGACCTATAAATTAACAATAGATAAACATTTCATATGACATTATTTTAACCTTCAAAATATTGCTTATAGTTTTAATTTTAATACCTATTATGTACAAAGTTATATCAATAGTTTTTTCAATACCTTTATCTGTGCTGCCATTGCATTTTATCTTTAAAAAGCGGTTTTATTATATAGATGCATTCACATAAAGCTAGTCCACGTCTACTTAAGAAGCTCATTTCATGAAAGCTCTGAAAATCGGTGGTAATGTACGAATAGCGCAAATTGCACTTCGTCGCCTTAACACCTATCTCTCTCCCACCAGTACTACCTTGAATATAGTTATCTCGCTCGCACGTTATTATTTTTTATCGCCACTTGAGATACACTCGCTCGTTACCCGCTGATGGCCATACACCAGATACGTGTAGTATTAATGAGATTACAAGGATTACCTAAACCAAGCTTTTTACTCTTTTTTTTTTAAATATAAATATGATATCCATTTGGTCTGAACTTGATTTAGGTAGCTCCAAGCGTACAAATCCCTTAAAGACCGACTGTGGATATCTTCACTTGAGTACGTCAAACACGAGTCTAGTATCGAAATCTTTGATAGCTGTGAATTCCCTAAACGCTGGAAGACATTACCGAAAATTACTTGACCAAATTTGTGCTAGAGCTACATAGCGGGTGAGTCTACTTCCCGTTCGCCTCCTATTCTATAAAAGCCGAGCCTTGAGCAGATATAATTAAAAACTACTAAAATATATAACATTATAGTATACCAATTCATTTTCAGCAGTCCAACTTGTACATATTTATTAAAATATATTTACCGAAACTAATATTACTAATACACAAAGAATTTTCTTCATACCTTGTTTAGTTATAGCAATCGGGTCAAATGTGAAACAGTATAATCTAGTTTCAGGGTAGTCAGGAATTTTATAGGTTCCAACTTCCAATAAACAAACAGCCAACATCTTTGCGATATTACACACGTCACTTGGTTGTAAAGTGAAAAGTTTTATGCAGAAAGACACAGTTGTCATTTTCGTCTTGTTTGTCGTTTAACGCCCGACGAAAAAAGAGCGTGTAGTATCATCACGCCAGCGAGAAGCTGACAAAACGTTTTGGACATTGTTTCAAGTTAAATAATGTTTATTGTAATTATGTGTAAACAATGTTCTCTGAACATAATTCTTGCTTTTAATAAATGCACAGTTGATGTTCTTGCATAAGCCTGTCCAGATCTGAGGAAGGCATCAGAGCGCGTGTCAACTTGGAAAGGCCGGAGATTATGTCGTAAATGTTGCCCCTCGCTTGCTTGCTTTCATACTTCGTTCTCGTTCTACGTGTTACTATATAACTACATCCTCAGCTACTGAGTACTTTATAAAAGGTAAATTAACTTTAATATTTACGTCAATTTTCCGAGCGAAAACGGAGTAAGCGAATGCGTTCTTAGCGTGAGCTCCTTATACTTTACTAAATAAGCGCGTATTATGACTAATAAGGTTATGTAATACCTTGTACAATGTATTTCTTTGTTCGTTAATTTACAAATATAAGCGTGAACATTTTAGGGCCTTCTCAGATTTTTTTTAGAAAGAGTTCAAAAGCATTAAGCGTAAGAATACTCTGGAGTCACTTTATCAGTAATTAACCTGTAATTTTATTTTCTTTTGTAATCATATTATTACGCAAGTTGGAGTACCTTGGTCACATAATGCGAAATGGCAAATACCATCTGCTCCAGCTCATAATGCAGGGCAAAATTCACGGTAGGAGACCGCCGGGAAGGAGACGCACTTCGTGGCTTAAGAATCTTAGGGCATGGTTCAACCTGAGCACAAGATCCTTGTTCCGAGCCGCTGTGTCCAGGATCCAGATAGCCCTAATGATAGCCGACCTCCGGTAGGAGATGGCACCACAAGAAGAAGAAGAATCATATTATTATGAAACTTTATGCAGGCTTTTAATTATGAGAAAAAAAGCCAAAGTTCACATAAATAAGCGGGTAATATTCATCATATAGGTATTAAAATGAATGGTTCACTTCACTATAGATCAGGCATTACAGTACCTATGGAGTCTATTCCATTAGTTTTATTAGAAATCTGAATAAAGTGAATGTGGTGGTTATTAATATTAAGCTGAAAATAATAAGAATTACAACGGCAGCCTTATCGGCTAACGCTAACAAACGAAATTAAGGAAAAGTGCAAAAAGTTTGATACTGACAAGCTAGGACAAGGATAATACGATTAAGAAACTATGAATACATAGTTATATATTAACGCGGCCTGAATTACCTCTAAAATACGGACGCGGAAGGACGAGGCCTGAGGGAACCCATCGCGATTATATTCTCAAGAGAACCACCCCATCAGTAAGCCGAGACAGACATGTAATATAGTAAAAAAACATTGCTAGAACTACGACTTTATGTACAGTGTTTTAATTTGACTTTATCCAACATGAAATAAGGTGTCTCATTAAGTTGTCGCTGTCTCCTGTCGGTTGCACCGCAGTGCGAGCTGGCCTTATCGCAGGACCAACGACCGGCTCGCTGCCTCTGTCCCTGACCTCCACTTGCGACTCATTTTCTAAATTTTTCCATAACTTAACACATTACTAGTTAACTACTAATTATCTTTCGGAATTTAAAAGATGTACGAGTTAGTGTTAGTCAAATAACATTTTAATATTTTGTTTAATTTACTATTTTAAACAGCTCTCTGGAAGAATTATTTAGGAAAACTTGTAAGCCACTGTTCTCTTGTTATTCAACATCCTCGGCTATTCAAGCTTATTACCTAAACGATGCGGTACTTAGGGCTTTCATAACGTGCGTTTTGCAACTTGGCCAAAAGTGGTTGTTGCGTACAAGCTGCGCGCTGCCATCATCAAAGATCACTTTCCCACGCAACGCGGTCAATGACCCCGTTGCTTAGCAACCGCTTGTTCTAATGCCATTCACCTAAATTGTAAACAAATGACACTAGATTTTATAGCGCTAGTGAGAGGTGAGTATATGTGGCAACGTTACTGCTTCGGTAACGTTGCTCTGAGTTTCTTGGGTGTTTGTCTCAGACCTGTACGTGCCACAAAGATTCGAAAACAAATTTGGGTAGGTTTGCGTAACTACAAATTTGCAATGTGAATTCTTCAATTGTTATTGATGAAATCAAATTATATCTGTTATGCGGTAGTTAAATATTTAATGCAGTTGTTCTTTCTAACCCGAATTTGTTTTCGATTTATGAAAATATGCCAACTGGGCGGGTTCTTAAACATCTTATAAACTTAAAAATCTAGGGTGAATCTAGAGCTCTAAATAGGGTGACGTACCTACCTACACGAATCGAGTGATCGTATAAATTATATTACATACTTACGTGATTTTTGATTTTCAATATTAACAATAATGTTTTGGCATTTCCGACTACTGAGAGTAGTATTAATTAAAGTGTAACTTTGCAAATCTTAATTTAAAATTAAATTATTCATAAAACAACCGAAGCTAAAATTTTGAGAATTCGCGCGAATCTTGAGAAAATCAGCGAATTTGGACAAAAGCGCTTAACGAACGCTAATTCTATATTCTTGAAACTATTTAATAGAGTAAAGAACGAAGGAATGTTTTCACGTGCGCCGTAAACTTCATTAGTATAGAAACAATAGTGTCAACTCTGTGCACGAAGGGGCTCCTATGGACACGGTTTTAATAAGAAAACTTTTGTTTTTGAAACGTCAACTTACTTTAGACAGCCTCTGTTACTTTTATTACCGATGCTTAAAAATTCAATATAAAAATTGAATTTTTAAGCAAACTTTTAAAGTTAACGGTCGGATCGATGCATTTAACTATGTAGGTACATAACTAGAATTCAAAGAAGGAATGAATGAGAAAGATTGATTGTCTCATTCAAAGATTCATTCAACATACAATCGATTGTGTAAAGTGTGAAAAGAATGAACATAATATGTTTCATATGAAGATATTATGTATTTAAAATTATATGAACCTAAACTTCAAAATACCTTAAAAACTAATAAATAAAATAGAATAAATCATGATACATAAATATTTGAAGATTTGGTAATTTCTATAAATAAAACTCCGCAAAACATAAAAAACTTACACCCGAATTAAGAACGAAGTTAATAATGCGGTTTAAAATTAAAAATCACCTCGTGTTATTTGGACTAATAAGACATTGATCGTCTATTTAGCCATAAAACACAAAGCTTTGCCGTTAGCCTTACACTGCTGTATGAGGTAGTTAAATCACACACCTATAGCTTGTAATCTACATATTCATATTTATTGCATAATGATATTTATTTCATTATGGTAGAGTTCATTATCGAATAGATCGTTTTCAAGACCTCGGACCGTTCACTATAAAACGCCAATTGAAATGTAATCTTTATTACGTAACGATAAAGTGTTAATTCAATTGTATGCGAACGACAACTCAGTAGAGCCCTATGGTATATATAGCATAGTGAAATTGAACCGAAATGTCTAAGGGTTAGGGTCGAGACTACATTGGTAGTCAGGTGGTGGTTGTCGTGAGCTGCGGTACCAAGCCGTGCCAGGCACTGCGCCCGCGCAGAGTACAGTTACGAATTTCTATGTATACGATTGTTGGTCTTTAGGTTTCTTAGACGATTTGTTTTACCTGTTTTGCTTTTGTCCTACATTGAAATTTTGCCCTTGTGGCTTGTAACAAAAAAGACTGCGTAGAGTCAAATTGAGTCGTTCATTTTGATGTCCGTTGAATTTAATAGACAATGACCACACACCTCAGCCAAGAGGCTCTTTAGGCATTTCAACGTGAAGTCCACATAAGAAAGAATAAGTGTACATAAAGCGTCTGAATTCCAGTAATTTCGCGGATGTGCCGCGGCCGCTGCGTCATTAAGCGCATTGTGCCGGTATTCAGTAATTATATGAATAGCCGCTCATTATATTTGCATAGCTCATCTCTACTTGTTGCTAGCATTGTGCCGCACAATGGACGGAGATGCCCCGATATTATGTTCCGCATTAATTTCGAGTAATTTTGGATATATATTTAGAGATGTTGAACGGTAATTGTTGTAGTGTTTGCTTGCAAAATTGAGGTTGGTAGCTGAAATGATGTTGGTAGGGATTGTTAAAGGATACTTGAACAGTACTTAGTATTTTTTTAAAGACTTTTGCTAAGCTAGTAGTTGGGTGTAATATTATATAAAGTGAAATCTCTTGACTCTTGACGTGGGGCGTGAGACATACGGCTTTTGTTTCACAGATTAGGTATATCCTTTACTTGCCAGTAAAAATGTAAAAGATAAGCCTTCTGTGCCGACCTAACCGAAAAATTTGTTTACCACCACGTATCAGCCACAGAGGAGTAATGGATTAGGATAAATATTCAGTACCACTTGTAATTGTAATTTGTAATGTATATATTTACATCAGCGACCCAACCCAGGTGTTACCTGTCCACAAATTGACGCATAAATTAACAGAAGCTTAATTAAATTGCTCCCTCCTCCTTTGACTAGAGACGTTTCCTCAAAGGGCTAGATAATTGCATATTTAGTTAAGGACATGGTCGCTAAGACAAACACGAATACATAAAGAGACGGTCCTTAGAATAGGATTAAATGTAATCATTTGCTTACGAACCAACTCGGTCGTCATTTCACGTCCATTTAATATTAAAATTATGTTTTGCAACAACTTAATAGACTCGACTAGATAAGTAAGACAGGATTATACAATAACTACATGAACTTAGGTCCGAGAAAATTATTCATCTCTACCAACCCACCGCTTCGCATCACTTCGCAACGTAACGAATTCTTGATAGAGCCTATAGCCTGTATACAGCATACCGGATAGTAGATAAAACCCCTCAAATCCTGTGAGGTCCGATTTATCAAACAGAAGTCCATAAAGTTTTATTTCTATTGCTATTATGTATACATGATTAAAATTATTAAAATGAAAATATTAAAATAAGGAAAACGACAAATTTATGCATAGTTGATGTTTTACTCGTCGTTCCGTGCGCCAGTTTTATTACCAAACTAGGAAGTGCATATAAATAGGATATTACAAACTGATATTGAATATAACCGAATTAATTCGTTTTTATCTCTTGACTCAAAAGAGGGGTGTAAAAAGGTAAACGTGTCTGTGGGCATTCGAATCTGGTTCATCGTAGCTTCTAAACGATTTTTTTTGATCGCTGACGTGATCTCAGCTACAATTTATAAAGATCTGTTTGTTCATCCATTGAGGTATTGTTATCTGTGATTCAAATGCCGGTGATTTTTTAATTGTCTTCAATTTCACTTGTTAAGTATTAGTTAAATGTTATGCTGTTGCTCTTGAACTTTGTGGTTAAAGGTTGGACACAGGCTCATTAGATACACAACCGTCTAACCATACCATATATGGACAGACTACCTAGATTTTATGTGAAAAATCCCGGTCAAGGCATATTTAAAACGATTTATTTAATTTTAACAAGCGGTAAATATTGATTTTGCTAAAATATACAATAATATAATTTGAAGTTATTTCGTTTTAAAATTAATTTTTTAGATCGCAAGGATATGTAATAAAAGTTATAATAAGTTAAATATTTTTTTTTTTAAATAGATAAAGCATTCTTCTATTTAACATTATTACAATTGTATATTGTAACATCAATCTTTAAAGAGAGTATTATACTAAAAGTTGTAACACAGTAGTGCTGACATTAGACCTACACAAATTTAAATATACATAGTAAAATTAATCACTTAATCAAATTTGATTGAATGATGGAAGAATTGAATTACTTCTATTCTAAATTAAGTTTCGTCTTTGATAGATATTAAAATGATTACAAACATTCTCTATATTTATGGTGCTATCCTAAATATTTTGCAATTCAAATTAAAACAAAATATTTGCGCATAATGAAACGCTTAATGAGAAATAGCGGCGATGCTTATGAGCGCCAAAAATTATATAATAGACGTGTGGTCGGGTCGGCCGCGGCCCCAGGAATGCAATTACTCGGGTGTGGAGGCTTCATTTCACCTATGATGTTGGCTCTAATTGGAACCGAAGCCGAAATCAACCTCTTTACATACATACCTTATACATTTAATACTTATATTATAAAGCTTAAAAGAACGCGGTAATCTCTTGAACTATTAGTTGAAATGAAAAATTATTTATCATGCTACCAATAATAGTGGAGCATCGATGAAAAATGTTGCAAAAAAACAGGAACATTTCGGGTTATATTCTCAGTTTTTTTTTACAATTAATAAATTGCGGCTTAAACTGCCTCTGTGGTTAAGAACTACGCATCTGGATGTTGCGTCGGAGGTTCTGGTGTAAAGCGTATAATGTATCACATATTGTATGATATGTAACTCAACATGTATAATCGCTCACATTTTCTTTTATTTCCCGACCTTGTACTTGACAATGCGCTTGTGGAACTAATTTCATCCGTCACTGTACAGCAAACAACAATGGGCAATCGTAAAAAAATTGTAAAATTGACGTGTTTAAATGACGCAATTAGCTAAACACGAATAATCTTTGTTATTAACGAACTCTTAAATCATGTTTCCTGTAAACTTATGGACTAAGGTACAAGATAACAGGTTATCACTAGTTATCTTTTTTATTGTACCTTAGTATTTAATATCTTAAATATAATTTTAAAAAAAACCCTGACATGATGATTACGAATAAGAATACATACCTATTTCATATAATATATAGATAAAATACATATATTAATAAATAGTTTAGATCCATCTCGATCGTGATAGCTTTCAAACAATAAACCGCATCGCTTAAGAGCTACAGAGGAACAGGCTCACAGATACGTCAAACTTATACAGGAGTCTATCCACTATACCATACCATATCATGACCGTGCTATGAACGTGTAAAAACTTTTTATACGTTTTTTATTAAAAAGCAAGACGATAATATGCTGTACCATGCCCACTAGAACGTGTCAAAATATTCTCGCCGACAATTATACTGACGGCATGCATGATGCACGGCACGCGACGATGCTGCTCGGAACGGTTAAGGTAGCGGTTCGCGTCCGAGACCGCGACAGTACTTGACAGTTGACATTAGGAAATGTATGAGCGCC
This sequence comes from Aporia crataegi, assembly GCA_912999735.1. NCBI lineage: Eukaryota > Metazoa > Arthropoda > Insecta > Lepidoptera > Pieridae > Aporia > Aporia crataegi. The sequence goes on along the minus strand of OU538744.1, from coordinate 9,132,420 downwards.
AGTTCGCGAGCGAGACCGAGACCACTCGGACTCACCATACATTCGCGCGGTCGCGGTCTCGCGTCTCTGTCGCGGACCCAAACCGCTACCTTTAGTGGGCAGTCTCATACTTTTCAATACAAAGAGTATTTTTTTGCCAGACACGTCCTTATCGTCAAAGTATGATATGTTGTAGTGGCAGAGTATTTTCCCTTATTATTTGCTTTTGAGTTTTTAGCTAGATTAAAGATATTGTATAGTTTAATATTTAAAGCTATAAATAATTTACTTTGGCAAGGCTTCAATAACGGATTTTAGATAAAACTATTTTGCAATAAAAATAATTGGATTCGGCCGTTTCGCTCGAATATTTCATAAACTATATCCACGGTATTAGAATATTGATTAGAGTTTCATTCCCAACTGCCCCGCGGCTTCACTCGCTCTCAAAGGGAATCTTTTTTCGTTTTTGCAACATTATTCATTGATTCTCCGCTCCTATTGGTCGTAGCTTAATTCTTTATCGCCTGCCTTCCTTGACTATCCAACACACAAATAATTTTTCCTTTCGATACAATAATTAGTTAGATTATGACGTTCAACAAACAAAACAAATTCTTTGTAATTGTACAAATGCTATTGATGTGAAACTTCTAGTTTTTTATTTTATTTTTTAAATTTATGTTTCTTCAAATTACAGTAACAGCCGCGAAATGAACAATAAGTAAAAAAACGAATATTTACTGTATATAAGCTCACGTGAGTGAAATCGTGAGTAGAAGCTGATAATTGATATTAGATAACACAGGGTATGTTGCTTAATTAAATGTTATGATTCGATCCAATACAGATGTTTACATGACCCTTGTTAATTAATATTATTAAATTTTGGACACTTTAGAACCGCATAGCCGGTGAAGGATGGGATCCTTTTAATGTATAACAATAAGCAAGATATGAACGATGTTTGTATTTATCCTTAACGTATGGGATACAATACATTTTAAATAAAAAATATATATTTTGTTCTGGCATAGATTTGGTTGAATTTGCAACTCGACTTCGGAATGGAAAAGGTTCTTTTTAGGTTTATTAACCGATGCGAAGAAAGGTGTTATTAGCTGGACAAATTATGTCTGTCTAAACGAATGAGCGATGTAATACGATTTTTTGAAATCTGACGTGAGAGCCTTGTTCATCAGTTTAAAAGGTATTATATGTAACAATCTTAACGGGGAGTTTTTTTTTGCAATTTTAAAGACCTAAGAACCAGACTGTCGTATGTTTCATAAGTCATTAAAAGGTTCCTATTTAGATATTTGATCTTACATTTTATTGTCACATTAAGCTGAGAAACTAACTGTATATCAAAAATTTTCCCATCACACCTTAGTTGAAGCTGACTTAAAAATTCTTTTCTCTTTAATTGAATTGAATAATGAAAACTGTGTCACATTCTAAAGGTCTGCAGTCCGACGACAAAAGAGGGTGTGTTTTGAACACCCATTATTCTTATTATTACCGTTTGTAATTAATATGTCGAAGGTTTTTTAAATTGTCACAATTTCACTTATTTACCTTACATTTCCAGAGCGGAGAGATTACTTCACGTAGGTCTAAGGTAACAGTCACTTGAGTGTCGATCGTAAAGGAACCACGTTTAGTTGAAACCTTACTTACGCTGATTGTATAAGAATGGCTCGTATGCAAATGTCGATTGACAATATTCCGGAGTACCTTTACCCGCAAAATTAGTTTACCGAGAAGATACTGCAAGTAGCCTTTACGATTTCGCCAGCGGCAGCATTTCAAATATAGCCTACTTGTGACAAAAAAATCAACACACAGAGAAACTAAAATTATTGTTAAAGTAACAGACATTTTTGACAGACCTTTTTAAATTTGTATATAGTGTTAAACTAACATTTTATAACACTTGACCATAACAATAGTTCTGGATAATATTGCGCAGCTAAGCACCCTGTCTGGCCTCGTTATATTCGAAGTAACGAGTAGAGCTCGCACGTCATATCCCTTTAGATAAACCTTACGTTAGTTTATTTTTAAATAAGCTAAAACTATTAAAATTATACTTACATATACAACGCGAACTTAGGTATTCAGAGATATTCCCTAACGCTTGGCTACACTTGTACAATTAAAAATAAAACAAGTGTCGAAACAATAGTAAGAATGCAAAGAACTTAGAGGCAAATGCTGCACGCACACATAAAAATAAAAAATTCTTAATTTAAATTAAAAAAACAAATGTTTGTGTTGTTGTTGCGAAATGTTATTTGATTTGAACTTTATTTATGAAAGAAGTGTTATACTTTCAGTAGGTTATTTGAACCAATGTTTTTTATTATTTCTTTTCTATGATAATGTTATAAATTCTTCAATATACTAAATAGATTTACATTCAATTTAATAGTGGAAGATTGTAAAGAATAAAAATGTATATTTCTTTCACAATTTGTGCAATTGTCGCAACGGAGCGGCACAAATTGGGCGCACATCAGAGAAAGGAATTGCATTCATTTGTGATTATTTTAAAAATAATTTCTCATAAAATTAAATGTAACAAAATAAAGTAAAATAAGTTTTCTTATTATTTATGTAATGATAAAACGGATAAAACAATAAAATGTCAGTCTATGCTGGTATATTTTTGATATCAAAATCCAAGATTTTTTGTTATTATTGGTGATATTTTCTCAATAATTAAAGAACATTATGAAGGATTAAGTGTCCGCTCCGGATGTATGTTCACTCGTATTTATTTCCTTCGACGTAGAGACGGAAATAGCGGAAGTGACACCTTGAGCTTCATATCCGGTGAACACATCCGAACTTTTATTACCTCTGTGAAAAATTATAATATACTACATATTTTTTTTAAATATATCACTTGATTTCCATAATAACCATCGACACCAAAAAAGGAGTGTTATATTATCGTGCCTGCAGTGACTGTAGGTCTGTTTGTGGCATCGTAGCTCCTTAACCTTGACGGATGGACTGATTTTAATGTATTTTTTTTCTTTAAAAGCTGATGATCGAAATTTATCTTATTAGCTACAATTACGAAGATCTGCGTCTCAAATTATGCGTTACTCTTATTTATCATGTCGGGGGCTTATTCAATTTCAAATTCACTTGTTGTTTGAATGTCTTTATGAATATTTTAATCGTAATTATTAAATTAATTTAAAATAATGTACTTAAATATATTTAAAAAAAATACAAAAGGCTTATCAAAGTAGTTGGGGTGCGTAGTGCGTACCCACAATACTAGCTACACTATTGCGTTCTATCGCTTACTGACGCGTTGGCCGGAATATGAGCCAGCCTTCGGATTTCCTATGGTCTTAACTAAGCTTCTGGCTATGGACCTAAAGTCTTTCTCCAAAAGGAACGAAAATATATGAATCTAAGAGACTTTCATATTTTCGTCAATTGTTTCTTTCTGCAATCGATGCCGCGCCATCAGCAGCCACGGAAGTAGCATGGAGATGCGAAGACGCCAGTGAGTCGACGCAAGTAACATCCCACACAAGCGTCTTACCACGGCTCCAAGCAACTAAACCCATCATTTTCCTCAAAGAATTCAATATTAGAATTAAGCCGCATAGATATTTAAAAGTAATATTATCTTTAGAAAACCGTTTTTCGAAATGAATATAAGTATGTAATATGTTATACAAGTAAGTGGTAAATTTATTACGTATTTCGATGAAGATAGAGTAATATGGATGTGAGATCCCATTCGCGAATATTGCGTGTCTTCAATCAATGTCACTGTCAACATATTAATGTCATGCTTTGACATTTTTATCGATCAATCACAATTACCCACTTCCGCTGCAACGTGTACATATCATACGTATTACGTTTAAATTTGTTCATGTAACTAATTTATCTTCTAACTAGGTCTCTGATTACTCCCTGGGAGTTATGGGTCCACGGCTCTTAACTGATTGATTAACCTTACTAACATAAACTTAATTTACACTAAGAACTACTAATTATAACTTTTTTTTAAATATAAGGAGTAAACTTCTTAAGACGTGGAATAATTATTGTATACCTACAACTAGATGTGGGGGTTCATCTGCTCTCACCTGCAAGAGGAATATTTTTACCTATTTTTGCAACATTTTTCATTGTTCCTCCGCACTCTTTAGTTGTAGCGTGAAGTTATGTAGCTTTCCTCGATAAATGGACTACTTATCCTATATGAATAGTTCTTGAAATTAGATTACTCCCTTACGACCTCATTAACATTGGGGGTTATTAAATTGACATTCTTCTAAGAGATATTACTTTGTTGTATGATAATGTTTGTTTTTTATAATTGTAGATTCAACTCATTTTCAAGACTCAATTTTTTTAAATGCACATTCTTAACAAATAAATCTTGACCTTTTCTTTAACTATCGTTATAAGAAATCGTAGTTTACGTGGTACTGGTTATTTTCAAAAGACCACTGGGCAGTGTTCAGCCAACCGTGTCATTTTGTATTTGAAACAGAAATATGTTTAGTTGGGCTATTTCATTCGTTTTTCCTTGACTATTCGACTGTGAACGAGTGAACCGTTATGTATGTGATTTGTTGCTATAATTTATTTTTATACAATTTTCGTTCTACCTGTTTGTTATAGGAAATTATTAAATATAATACAAGTAAAATCGAAGATAACTTAAAATCTTCGAACCAATTTTGATGAATAAGCGTGATTATCAGATTGTATCAGTACCTACTCATAAAGTGTAAACTGGTATTTATAATAATTCATAAGAAATTATTTTGATTTTAAATGTACTTTGGGACATCATCGACTATTGGTGATATTTAGCCACAAGTTTGAAGTGTTTTTTCGAATATAATATTTAGCATGCATATTAGGTTGTAATTGTTAGCATAGTTGGTGGATCTTTCTGAAGTGGAATGAAGTATATATAAGTAAAGAAGACACATCGCATAGCAATTCATGCGAAGCTGGGGCGGGCCGCTAGTACTCTAATTATGTAAATGAAGTGTCGCTAGAGCTTAGTCCGAAGCCTTCACAAAGAAATCCTCCGGATAAGCCGAGATATTAAAAATTCTACCGAAACAAAACCCCTTTGAGCGCGCCATTCAGAGCTCGTGAGTTCAAAAGAGTTCATTTGAAGTCTTAATCGGCTTCACCGTTTTTATTGTTTAACCTAATCTCTGGGATGCAATGTGTGAATATATCACGACCCCGTCTACTGGGGATTTATTTTAATTGGATCCTATCACACGTCAAACGTATGGAGGAAAGGCATTCTTTAGTATTGCGCCTATTGCACTGGTTAATAACATAAGAAATTCGAGACAATAAAAGTCACCGACACATGTTATTTGCTTATAAAGATACCTCAATTCTAGCTATAAACCATCTCCATCGTGTCAGCTTTCAAACAAAGAAAACCGCATCATAATCGGTTCATTCTTTTAGCTGCTATGCCACAGACAGACACACGTCGAACTTTTAACACTCTCTTTTCTCTCAACTCCTTTTGCCTCATAAAAATAAATATTGCAATGATTGAAAACTTAGGTGCCTACTCTGTTGGAATGTATCTAAATACCTACCTAGCATTATTTTGTCGTGTAACCTTTACTTACGAAATATTTAAAAATAAATACAGTATTTTAATATATTTCATATTATAAACATTTGTTTCAAAGAGAGATGGTTATAAATTTTTGAGGTACAATTTTTGGTTTTATCCATATTTTTCGTTCATTTTACTCGCTTCTTAGTTACTTCAGAGAAGTTGCTCGATACTTTTACGAAATTATTATCACATTCTAATACAAAATTCACAAAGATTCGAACCTTTCAAAGGCAAAAATGCACTCGAAAATATTATTTCTGTCAATATATATTCAAATCGCTTATAAAATTCAACATTTTCTTTAAACTCAATACACGTATTGAAACATCCATTTACTCAAGCCATTGGTCTTAAAACGTTGTGTTTTGCCATTATAGACCTTGTTACTAGAACACAAAGCGTAGTTTTGTAAAATCAGTTTATAAGCAATGAAATTTGAATCTTACATAAATGTATTTGGTTACATTTTAAAATAGAGGCTCGAATGAATCTTAGGAATTACTTAATAAAATACATTTTATAAGGTAAAAAAGGCTCAGCTTTAATCTAACCATAGGATATTTTCATGATAGATGCTTCTAATTAACAGAGAATTCATACTAATATTATAAATGTGAAGAGTTACTGGCTCGAATCAAAAAATTATTTTTAACTTGGATAGTCTATTTATCGAGGAAGGGCTATAGATGAAATAAAGGTAATCCAGAATCAGCACAGCTTATAGAATAAAAATATAAAAATACATCTTTTAATATTCATTGCTTTGCTGATTAAATGCTTTAAGAGGGTGTAGTCGATCACCTTTCACTCTCTGGTAGAAATTGATAAATAATATATTAACGTTTTTCGGCGATTATTAGACTGTAAAACCAAATTAAGCAAATATACAGCCTTGGCTCGTACATTGTCAAGTGAAACCATTTTGTGTCCTTTTAACTGAAATTGTAATTGAGCAATTATTTTAGTTGCGGCAATTTTACTGTAATTGTAAATGAAAATTTGGATGATTGTATAATTATTTCGTTGGTTTCACATTTAAATAAAGTCGATAAGATTTCGAATAATATTTTGAAGCGACAGCAATAAACGATATAGCAAAACTGTAAAATTAATTGCCATGATTAATACAAAATTAAAGACAATTGTGTATATTTATAGTAAGATGCAACTATAAACTCTCTCTCTCTCTATAACTATAAACTCTCAATATTATAAGGTTTTAAGTAACTAAAACACGATTTTTGATTATCATGTGGTCGCTACCGCCTCCGTGGCTAAGTGGTTTATGGAGGGATAATTAATGTTTCGGTTGGGTAGGTACAGAAGTCTGATCACCTACTTACCAATAAAGAAAATTATTAGTGAAAAATATACAGAAATTTGTCTGCCTCATACCCCTCTAGGGGTTACGGGAATTCACATTGGATGATAGCACTGCTACGGCGTAGCACGATTCTACGAATGTACGTTATCGAATGACGTTCAGTTTCGCGGTCATCTGGAGGGAAAGGCTAAATTAGCCTGCAAGAAGCTTGGAGTGCCCTTATCTTATAAAAATAAAATAAAAAATATGATAAGACTCGTTTATGTTTTGTATAAAAATGAATTTAACTCATTTGTTTTTAGTTTTCGGTATATTTAATATTTTAAGTACAACATTTTTTAAAGTATGATTTTTTACACATTTAATATTCGAAATAAAATACCATTTCGTTTCTATGTATAATGACATAAACGGTTTTAAGATGTATGTCGTTCCAGAAAATTATACACAACATCGAAAGACAAATACATTCTAGTTATGAACATTGAAAGCTTCGAAGCATGGATATCAGACAGGCGCGGTTATCGGACGTTAAGGTCTCCAGGGAGCTATAACATTTTATCACAGGCTAAGAGATTCTCGCAGCTTCACACTATTTTATTATATATTTTTAATGATATCGCTTAAAATGCAATTGCATTGAAACTGTTAAGCGGTCTTAACAGCTCCTTAGACTTCATGCATTTTGATGAGATGTTTATACATATTATGCGTGCAATTACAAGAATGTTAGATGTTCATGTAGTTGAACTATAAAACTGTTTATATATAAACTAGGCAACATATCCTTTAAGGCTCTGGTGGAATACTGTAATGCACAAGCTGCTGGATGGGTAAAGGAAGTCTACCTACTCACCACGAAAGAAAATGTGTCTGCCACATGTGCTAGAGGTAACGAGATTTAAAAAAACGAAACAGATTTCTATGGTTTATTTTGAAATAAAATTTTAATTTTCGCTCCTCGAAATAAAGCCTTCTATATAAAAAATATTTCTTCAATTCCTTCCAATAAGAACTGCGGCGCATTGAATGTGCAATCAGAGAGGTCTCTAATAAATGAATAATATGAAAATATATGCGCTTGTTTTTCATTCCCACGGCGCTCTGCATTCCGGTATCGGTTTCCATTGCAACAGAATTTTAAAAAAATCAATATGGGCTTTGAGTAACTTAGTTCTACTAGGATTACTCTCAATTGATCTAGTTAAAATATAGCTTACTAGCTGTTGTCCACGACCTTATCCGCGTGCTTTTCACATAGTCAGGGTATATGAAAAGCATTATGTCATTAATTCAACCTTTTTAATAAAGGCTGACTATTTAAACTTACGAGAATGTCCTCTGGTTTAGGCATGAATACGTAGCAGACAGACAAGCAGACAGGTTTGCTTTCGCATTTATAAACTACACTAACTACTATAAGTAGGTATGTATGTATGTAACCTACAGTCTCGAACGAAAACGACTCGAGTAAATTTCCAAACTATCAGCTTGTTATGTGATAGTACCGAAATGATGATTCCCGTAGAGCATTACCATTAACCAGTACACGAGTACTGTCAGTATACTAATAGTTGTATGAAATTGAAGGTGTGTTCAGGTAAATGGTGAAGAGACGAACCTCCATTTAGCTGCAGCCGCACTGCGTCCTCGTCATTTGCATACAACTCTGTCCGTTATTGCAGCCTTTCGATCGCGTCTCAGTCGCCACATTCTAATATTACCTTATGTTACGTTTCAATTGTTGAACTGAGACAATATCTAAAGATTAATGCCAAAATTAATTTGTTAAAATTATTCAAATATTAAAAGTATAACTAACAACGAATATAGAGTAAACATTCCCTGCAATGGTTTAATTTGTATTATTTTTAAGCACTATTCAATGTTCAAATTCGGTAAGACTTATTCTAATCTGTAATATAAGGGTTTAGTAAAATTATATTATATTTCTTATCAACAATCATTCTTCAACGCAATGAAATGAGACTGGGTTTCTTTAATTGTCATCAATTTCACTTGTTAATAATTATTGAAGTACACTGCAATACAAATTCACTTGTAACAGACTAAACCAGTTGGAGGGAGTAACATCAAGAAGTCCGTCGAATATCTCTAAGTTGAAGCACAAGTTGCGGAATCCCTAATTTACCTTGATTTGCGGCTTCTTCAGTTATTGTGCAGCGATTTGCCGTTTCAGAGGATCAATTGAATCTAGGGCATTAGAATTAATTTCAGTTTTGCTCTTCGAATAGCAGGTCATAGAGGTATGATAATAATCTTAATCCATTTGAAATATTATAACGAAATTAATGATACGTAGGCAAAACAAAAGCTATGAAATATTTTCACAACAAATTGAATTCGTTGGTTGTGATTTCATTAATATAGAAGATCATCTTAAAACTTAACTTATTCATTGTTCAATACTTTATTTTCTTAATATTAAATATTATCAAAAGGTTTATCATAACCGTTGAGCTGCCTACACAAAGTCCTGGCTGCATTACCGATGCAGGTGTTCGCCATACTGAGGCGGGGGCCGAAAAATGAACCAACTTTCGGGTTCCCAGAAATCTCAACGAAACGCGTCGATTCTGTAATCAATCTACGAGTTCCTCTATCGTCTCATATAAGATTAAATATCTATTTATCTTTAATTTTTAATAGATATGTATCTATAAAATAAATAAATAAATATTGTTCTAATTTTTTAAGTTGTAATTTTATTTTGTATCATTAATTTCGAAAGACGATTTAAAACACTAATTTTTATTTTTAAATTATAACGTATATGAAATATCGATTAATTATATAATTTACATATATTTATATTTGATCAAATAAAAAAATCTGTGGCCAAGCCAGCCAAGCCTGGGCTGGTGCCAAGGAGGCTCATTAATTTTACTATTCTCATTATAAGTGATACGGTATTTTTAAGACAAGAATTTTTTAAACATAAAATAGAACATTATTTGGCCCAAATCAAGAAGTATATGATTCCCAACGTCATAGAATATTATTAAAACACTGGTCGATCACTCAGAACTCACCCCATTTCCCCGATGTTAAAGGTGATGATATTTCAGTGTTTGATTAGAAAAAAGCGTGGTTCCGTTCAGAACATTTCACACAAATTGCTCAAAGTACTCAATTAACGAACGAATCGATACCTTTCTTTTGCTGGAAATGTTATTTTAACGTTGGTCAAGATTATTCAAGAAAAGTGCAGTGAATTTTAAAAGATTTTCAATGGTTAAATTTATGATTTTGAACTAATCCGTGGGTATGATAAATTATGAATAAATTAAGGTTTATGTTTAAAGACTTATTATTATTGTCAATAAAGACAAAAAATTGTCCTTATGCTTATGACGTTTTTGTTAAAATTTAACTAGAGACTTTGATTTAAATTTAACAAGAACGTCAAGTCGTCCGTCATTTTCACTAGAACTGGGATAACTTTTTGAAGTATTATTTATTTGCAATAGTGTAAAAAAAGAAAATTATCTTTACTTCATTTCATTTAAAAAATAGAGATAACCTTTATTTCTCAGAGATGTTAAAATCCCTGAATTTTGATCGAAATAAGACCAATCTTGAAGATGAAGACAATTCAACAACGATTAGAATCCTTATTGAATTCGGTTAAAAATATAGCTAACTGCAAAATTATTCATCCGTTACCACAAAAAAGAATGTAGAGTAAGGTAAGACATGAGAAATGGTCGCGGTTTGTGCGAGTAAGGCTCTATTTACATAATGTATCGTAATCACCAAGGTTCGGTGATCGATTGCCGCCCTCCCCTTATTTATATCACCCCTCAACCTTTCATTCATCTTAAATTCACTTTTATTTCGTTTTATTATGATTTCTAAGATATATAATGGTGGCCAAGCGGTCTTGTAAGCTACCGTGAGGTCCAGTCTGAATACGATTTATAATTTAATTTGTAGATTGTGTTCGGTCTCTGGAAGGGCTGAGAGTGGCCAGGCGGAGTGCCTTAATACTGTCATAATCATCCGTGGCAAAGCCTCTCTGAAGCTTATGCTGATGCACTAACTGGTGCGGCTCATCCGGAGTGATACCACGGGCTCACGGAATACCGGCATGAAACGGTACTTGTACTGTGTTTCGCTGAGTGAGTGAGGATATCGGAGTACCACCACAATACCTCAAAGGCCACCAACGCGACAAAAAGCGCGGTTGTCCATGGGTGGCGCTGATATCGTACCATCAGGGAATCCGCCTGCCCTGTTGGCTGCTGTTACATAAAAAATAGAGACCACACATAAAGGAGATGTCATTCTTATGGCTTTCAAAGAAATAAGTTTGTAAATTTAGTCAGTATTTTTTTACACTGTACAGAAAATGATCAGTCAGATGCAGAATTGTCTGTCTCCACACAGGAGATTTCACATTCTTACTTAAAATAACAAACCTCGAAAGAAAAGGTGTAAGTGGCACTCTATAACGACTCACTCGTAATTAGGCTAAGCTGGTGAATTTTTCAGCTAACCGCCCGCTTTGTTCTCAATTCAAGCTCTCGGCCTGATTAAGCCAGATATGGCTGGCCACTAAATTCACTGAAACCATTAACCATTTCCCTTATATAATCTATTCTTTAAAGCCGACAATTAGTTCTAAGTTATGTAGTTGTTCCTCGGGAAAAATTTCTATATTTGAAAATAGATATAAATATACCATATAAAATTCACTTTCGCATTTATATTATAAGTTAGCCTTCTTTGTATGCAAGTCACTTCAAATTATTTATCAAAATTAAAGACAGCTATTTCTACAAATTTAGTTTAATGAAAGAGATTGAACATTATCTCAATACCATTGGAGAATACAATTTTTATGCGATGTTAGCAAATTTCATAGCCGTACGAGGGAATTTTTAAAAGATTCCGGCCAAAGTTTTGTAATAAATAAATCAGCACCCTTTTCACAGCTTTGTTTAGTTTTCACTGAATTTCTTTCCGGTTTCAAATTTCAGATAATAATACAAATCGACTTTTAAAATGCTAGAGGGTTTTCTCTCGTAAAATACTCTATTAATGTAGACTTATTAAGTAATAAAAAAGTGTAGCGCCAACTTTGCCGGCGGTTTTTCGACAACTGATTTCAAAAAAGTCAACTTGGAATCAATTTGTTTGTTTCGTGCCGTGTCGGTGCCAAACTGTAATAGAAAATTATAAAATCTTTTACCTTAAAACACCTACTTCCAAATATTTTCTTTGTAGAATTATTTCAGTTTAATTTATTCCATTTTAGTATACTTTGAATTCTTCATTTCAAATAATTTAAAATATAGACTCTTTATAATGTATCTTCAGCAAGGCCTTAAATGGCTCAACTCATACACTCAAGTGTACTCATACCTGTGTTGTCGGTGATAAAAAAACAAGAGCCCATCTAAAAGATGAACATCGCCACACGCTCCACGAAATGTTCCCAAAAAGTGGGGAAGCATATTCATTACTTCGTGACGACATCATAAAATCATTTCAATGCTTTATCGCCGCTTTTATTACTCGAGTACAGCAGAGAGAAACTATTCAGTATAACAAAGATCCCATGAATTTAAGTCTCGTGAACGGATATTTTTAGTATATCTTAAACATTTCAAGATATGTATTCTGTAACATTTTGTCACCACAGGTTTTAAAGTCCGTTGAAAAAGTTGAAGAGTAAACTGAATTCTTCCAGTCTAGCCGGCAACACACTCGAGGCCCAACTGGTGCTATTGTCATTAGACAAACATCTCTCTATTCATTATCACTTATTAACGTCTTATTCATAAATTCCGCGAGGGGTGTTAATAATAACGCGATCGTTATATGCGCAGTAACTGAATGTAAATATTATATTCGGCTGTTGGCACGTCTTCGACAACATAATATGCTATCTCTCTGTCCCATCCTCCGTGCAAAATATACTTTATCACTTCCGAATCTTTACGAACATTTTGTGACGCCCCGCACGGGTATGTACATACATTTTAATATTTACGGTCTCATTATACAGATAGTGTACTAGTTGAATCCCGCAGTGTCACCCGCTCTCAAAATATTTTTTTCCGTTTTTAAAATCTGTTATCTGTTATCGTAAATTTGTAAATACAAATTACCAAACCTACTTGGCTGGTATTATAACATAGATAAAAAGAGTTACACACAATTAAACGAGTACTAAGTTGTGTATCGTATAAAAAAAATGTTATCTAGGAAATATTTAGGCGTTTGTACCACTCATAATTTCCTTTTCAGGCAAGTAGGCGATCAGCCTTCTGTGCCAACCAAAACAATCATACTTTTCCCTGGGTTTCGAACCCAGGGTCTCCGGTGCAAGACGCAGATGGTTTATACAACCATTCAGCCACGAAGGTGGAATTAATGTTTTAATTAATATCGGAAGGTGCAAAATTACAAAGCACTCAGAGCCAGCGCAAATGAGATGCTTTGCCACAAGATAGTCTCCTTTACCTCGAGAACTTTGAGACTTTATTAATTAAATAATATTGTTATTTCCTTAAACACTAGAATCAAGCATTAAACCGACACAATAATAATAAAACATATAACTCATAAAGTATTTAAACTTGTGTCTTCCTTATTCTTACAGATACACCTATATCCTTCACTTATAACCCATTATTTAAATAATATATTTTAAATAATGATCTATGTTTATATTTTTTATTTAGCTTCTTTGGATAAATCGTTGTCCACCTTTCTAGCCATGTTTGCAGAGACTGACAACGAAAAAATTAACTTAAATTAAAAAAAAAAACATTTCTACCAGTTTATCCAATAAAACTCGTCAATTACTTAATTTTTATGTTATTCATTCAATTTATTTTAACAGAATCTATTTACAAAAACACAAAGGGCTCATCAAAGCCGTTGGGCTGCGTACCCAAAATACTGGATGCATTACCACATTGTATCGCTATACTAATTTTTATACAAATTCTCTTAATAATTTATATAAAAATCACTTCGCTGAAGGGAAGAATAAAAGATGCCATTAAGTATTTTTTCCATCGTTAACGTTTTGTGAAGCTAATTGCAAAGTAATTAATTCAGGAACACGAAGTCTGCGGGATACGTACAATGGTTCCCATCCACCGAGATAAGGGACGCTTTTAATAACTCACTAGTATTCATTTTATTTCTTTATTTTTTTAAAGCACACAGCTTGTCAGTAATTGAAGATGATTTACATATAGATACTATAAAATTACAAATAAAATATTTCATAAATGGATGACCCGTTATCATTAATTTTAGCTAAAATCAACACGATCATATCAGTTAAAAACTATATCGAAATCTGTTTAGGAGCTACGATGCCACAGACAGACACACACACTCAAAGACACATAGACATGACAAACTTATAACATCCCTTTTTTTTCTTCGTGATACAAAAACAATAAAGGACTTACTACTAAACTTTTTTATTGAGGATGTTCCACTCCAAAGTCGCCGTTCGTGCGACTTTCAAAAATTAAGCTTTTAAAATTTGTGTGCTTTTAAGTTATTTTGAATTATTAATCAACACTATTTACCTTTTGTAAAATACCAAGTATAATTTATTAAATCAGGTTTTTACTGTCACTTCAGTCATAGAAGCGCCCAAGCGAGTCTTTTGTCCACATTATTCACGGGGAATGCACATTATACTTACCATTCTCAAAATAGTAGACTCCCTCGTGTACAAGACTCAAAATAATATAATTTCTAAAAAAACATAATATCTACTTAAACATTATTCAGACAATATTTTCAATTAATAATACAATTCAATTGATAATAGAAGTATGTCATAAACTTTTCATCTATTACCCCTAATACAAGTTGAAGTTGTCCAATAAAGAGAATTCTTTGAGTTTGTGAAATGTTGGGTTAGAGGAGCCGAGACTCTAATTACATTATGCTGATGTACGTTTCCACAATGACCCTATCTCCCCCATCTTTGCTTAAATGTGATTTGTGCGAAAGAAAGATTGGATTGCAGTCCAAGTTTAAATTATACTTAATATCAAAAAAAAAAAAAAAAAAAAAAATATCTTTGTAAAAAGTAAACTGATCTAAACATAATATGTGAATTAAAACACCAGAAAATGATTAAGTATATTACATATTTATATGCGAAATCGTGAAACAAGCTAGGCATTGATACACTCAAACATAACTTATTAAAAAATAACTACATTTCTCGTGTTCTTACGTAATATCTATCCTAACAGTATTAAATTTGTTGGAAGTAGAAATCGAAGAGACAATGTCTTAAGTTATCCAATAAGTATCTTCAACTCGAATCGATAATAAACCACTTCGTGCATTGCGGTGACTACAAGTGCATCGAACCAAATAACACGATCGCGGTTTCTGAACTTTCCTATCCCTTCTTAGTGTAATTCCCGCCCACGAGTTCCGCCCGCCCAAGCGACTACCCCTTAATACTTTCGGTGAAAAGCCAGTTTAATCGTGGCATCATCTGATAGCTGATGCTAGCAAGTGCGTAGACTACTTTATATGAAAGACTTTCCCTAGATCATAAATCAAATAAATAAACATCTGAAATGTAAACAGTGACGTTGAAATTTTTATAATAACGGCTCAATAACAACCACAAAACCTTAACAAAACTTTTGCTAAAGAACATCAAAACGATGAACCTAAGTATATTATGGAATTCTTAATGTTTTGTTATAACCTATGACACAATGTTGGGTTTATGCCCCACGGTTTTACCCATGTTAATTTGAGGAAAAAAAACACTAGGCTGTCTCAAAAGCTTGCCCGTTTTCGCATAATTTTTCATTGATGCGCCGCTGATATCGGTCATATCTTGATGTTATTATATAATATATACACAGCTTGTAGGCTCCTTCAATAAATAGACTAAAGAAATTTGAATTCGAACTAGTAATTCATGTGATAAGCGTCTCCAACCAAACAAATAAACGAACTCATCTGCATTACAATATTTTTGAAGCTATTCTTGCCACTTTATCCAATGCCTAGAGAGTACTTTCAAACATGGAGGTGCAACTTAAGCTCGAATAATAATGCCATATTCAAATAAAGCTCTGCTCTTGAGTTGCTCGAAAAGATTTTTCCACAAAAATGTCTTTTATAAAGAGGGATCTCTAAAATACTCGGGAAGAGAAAAGTGTCGCTTGTCGGATGTGACATATCTGAACATTTCCGCCTCAAATTGAAGGCTTCGCTTCAATGTTGAATGTCGTAGCGGCACTACACGCCGCCAGCGATTGCTCTAAGCTTTTATTCAGTCTTTCGCGTTAATGCGAGAATAAAGTATTTCTTCTAGTATTGAAGATGCGAAATCTATGTAAATTATTTTTAAAAATGTAACTGGCAAAACTAAACCTGAGGTTTTTAATGTAGTCATATTTTGCCTTTATTTACTATATGTATACTGATCATAGATAAGAACTAAAATATTCTATTAGAAAACATAAACACTTGAAATATGGTGACAAAATGTCAAGAGATGGTGCTAATGTGAATCTCGCTATCAATGTCCTTCAAATATAATTGAGAAAGGAAAAAATATTTATTTGCTTGAATACAACAACAACACAATAGCCAACTACTGAAATGTAATTATACAAGCAAAAGGGGTAAGCGCTCGGCTATATGGCCCATCACAAGCATATAAGGGGCAAGCATAATATACAACATTTTAATAGTTTGAACGATTTATAATACTTACTGATACTGATATATTATATAATCTTAATAATTAAGTTTATTTCAAACAATACAGACTCGACGACAAAAAAATAAACAAAACAAGTCAGAAAAGACAAATAAATAATTAAATAACAGTTAACAAAGTGTGCTCATTTGAAATATAAATATAATAGTTATAGAATATAGATATAATAGTTTTCAAAATAAAACCGTAAAAGAGGATTATTTTATTTCACAAAATGCATGCTATAGTCAAAACGACCTCGTAAACACGGCATTAAGCCCGTAACTGCCTGTAAACCACATAACTATAAAAACGTCGATAACTTTGCGGAATTCCGCACCGCATCGATTACTCTGTTACCCGATAATTAATTCTCAACTTCATTGTTGCTCATCGTTTGTTAATTGTGGATTATTATCATTACAGTTACGCACTTTGCATAGACATAAAACGCTGATTGCAGTATTAATTTCAAATATATCGTTTTATTTGCCTACGAAGGGAGAGGAAAATTTGTATGTATCACATAAGTAGCTTGAGTATCCAGTTAAATAATAAATTTTCATAATTTTAATAATTACGCTTTTCGATAACCTAATAAATAAATTTAAGTAATAGAATGATTACTGTTAGAATACCTAACATTGTCTGATGTGATTTGTAAAACTAATTTGATTTTTATTTTGTTTCAGGTAATAATGAGGAAAATGAAACATATAAATTTCAATGTTTCAATTTGTACATTATGTAATAATATTGTAAAGAGCATGGAGAGAATTAAGGCCCTTCCGGGGTATGTAATGTAGTAATTATTTAAATATATACAAACATTGAACCTCAACATGTTACCGTTGACATTAACATAATATAGCTGATCTTAGGAATTCATTTGTATGTAAGCTGTGTTCGTTCATATCTTATTTCCGCTTATAAAATCAGTAATAGACGACATGGGAGTATAGTTGAGTATTATGCTAACCTTTCAGCGTATTTCCCTTTCCACTTTTTAAAATTATTATGAGATAAATTTTTCTACTTTGTAATAATAATACAAAAAAAAAGTGAGTCCGGTTTTAATAAATAATTCCTTCTCTGATACTGAGCTACACCAGGTACTTCCGAGTGGCTTAAGCTGTATTTTATAAGCCCATGCGAATGAAATCTCAAGTTAAGACTAGTTTTTTATTTATCAGATCCGTAAAACAAGGAAAAAGTCATATCACATTATTTACATAAACAACGTAAAACGTAAGTTTGTTTTGTTGTTTAGCGCCATAAAATATGCCGCAAACATCCTGCACGAAGGTGTAGGCCGGAAGGCTTCGCGGGTGCGTTGTAAGTACCCTCGTACTCGCCAACACAGGAATATAAAACCTCTCATAGATACAGGTCGTTACACGAATTTAATATACGTTGTTGTTTTCTGTTTTAAGAAAGACTTAATCTGTACCAAGGTACAGATTTGATTCTTTCTTTTTTATACATAGTAATCCTAAGTTTTCTTCAACTGCCCAGTTGGAATAACTGATTACTACTGCGTTATTATTTACTGAAGTACTTTACCTACTAATACTTATTTTTTTATAAGAAACAAATAATTCAAGAAAATCCTAAGAAACCACGACATGGTATGGCTCTTACATCTACGGAGATGATCTTAATGTAGCGTAGGAGTAATGGATGTACAGTGTTGAGGTTTTGATAAGATTGATTATCTTTAGGTAACAATTATAAATATAAGTAATTATTTGATACTGTGTTTCTCTGTCGGAGGCACTCGTTAGCAAACAAGTAAAAACAAGTAAATAAAATTGCAGTCAGTAAATTGTGTGTCCGATCGTAATGTATGCCCTAACACCTCGCATTCACAGGCTACCGTCATTTACAGATTTAAATAAGAAAACGTGTAATAATATATAATAATTATCTGCTCAAAACATATAATATAGGCATTTAAAATATCATTCAGTGAAGGTTACTTACCTCGTAAGTATAAACGACATAACACGTGTTAATGTGAAAGATATATCTATACATTTAGAAAGTATGAACTTTCATAAGCTTTTTTGGTACGTTTTTAATCTTTCTATTCTTCATCATACAAAAAACAAAACAAAATTAATATGGACAATTTGGCACATCAAAAGCTCAACGTATCCTTTTTCTGTTAGTCTGAGATACTAGATTAATTCCCTTTTACACTATTAAACATTGTATAAATATTTGATTAATTTGATTATTAATAAGTATAATTTTATATTTATTAAGTAAAGCATAATTTTTCAGGACGTACGGGGCGAATGAAGCCTCGCCTACCGAAACTGAAAGCTAGCTTAAAAAAAATACATTTCAAAGGTATGTCGTAGTGGGTTTTAGCAGTCATAGTCCATATACAATCCTTGGAATATTCCCTAGCAAACAGGACAACACATTTCGCTAGCGAGATTAAAATGCAAATTACCACCAACACAAAGATGAATTGCAAATTTTAACAGTTGCTCTAAAATATTGCAGAATTCTTTTCATTATTAATCCTCAATGAAAAAAGGGGAGCAATAAGTTTGATGTATTCTTATATGGATACCATAGCTCTTAAACGAATGGACCGATTTTGATGAGTTCTTTGTTTAAAATCTGACGTAATCAATGTGGGTCTTGAAGGATTCATCCGTTTACGATATATTCTTATTTGCAATTATCATGTCGGCGGCCTACTTGGTACACCACAATGGGTACTTTGCATTTACTTATTTTGTCAGTTTTTAGAATTTGAATGTAAAAAAAGGGAATATTCTATGTGGATCATATAAGACTGCAGTCGAAACGAGTGAGTTGAGTTTAGTTAGATCCTTGTAGTAGTTCTTTTTATCTTTCCTAAACAGTATATAAAGTGGTTTGAAAAGTTATTTGCATACCGAATTTGTTATGTCTTAGGACTTAGAATAACAAAAAATCTAAATACTGTCATTACAATTTAAAATCAATAAACTTTTGTAAGCTTTACATATGTTTATAAAATAATTATTAAACATTTTTAACAGAAAATTAGATGTTCATATTACACGAGTCCATTCCACTTTAGGTACTTTTGAGTTGTAGTTTTGGGTTTCTTCTCTTATATAGTTTTTTCAAACTAATTTTCACTCAATTAACAGTAGGTCGGTTAATCGGACATATGTAGTTCCCAGTAATTAATTAGTACACCTTTTTTGACTATGGTTTTCGTGGCATTACCAATTAACTAGACTTTTGTGTTTTAGGTGCAAAACCTATATAAGCAGTGTGTGTGTAAGTTGTCAGTATTAAAATTAAATTTATTTAATTTAATTAAATCGATCACAGATCTATAAAATAAATAATTGATTTGTTAAATGTATTACTTAAAAATAATTAAATGATAAAGAGCTTTCCAAACCAAACAAACCTGGTTCTATTCGTGTTGCATTAAATTAGAAGAAGAGGTATTTTATGCCCTTCTCGAAACTACATATAGCTATTTTAAAATTATCAATAGTTAACTAGTAGAGAAATTTAGCAAAATCACTTTTGAATTTATATTTTAGTTGGGATACTTCGGAACTAGGCTCCTGTTTAAACATAAATTACACTGAGTTAATGTCACCTATTAACTACTTACGTTTGTTATTTGTAAGCGCACCTTAAGTTTGTAATATCTGTAAGGTTCATCCCTTAATTCTCTTATAACCCTAATACATCACAGTCTGTCTCAAAGTTTACAGTATCTTTACTTACAGACAATTTGTATTAGGTACACTAACTTAGATCATACGTTTATATATATATAATACGTCTTTATAAATTGTAGCTAACATCCATCTCGACGACGTCCTACATCAATATCGGTCGATTCGTAAAAGAGCCACGATGACAGACACATAAAACACTTTTTCGTTAAAAAAAATACAGTCAAATTGAGAACCTTCTTTTGTTTGACAAATAAGGTATTTGCATCGAAAGTAGAGTCGTGATGAGTTTCTTGGTAACTCATTATACATCTTCCCGAGTCATAATATGTGTTTGAATATCTTTCACCAAAATGAGAAGCAATGAGATGCCGTTATAAAAACAACCATTAATTATATCTATACATTTGATATATCGATTTAAAAGCGTTTTTTGTTTTGTTTGAAAACTGTGAGCGATCAAGATGGATTTTAATTTCAATTATATCTCTATATATCTATTAAAATCTGCTGATTCGTTCATGGGGCATTTCTGTTGGTAATTGTCGCCGTTTTTTTAAATTGTCTTCAATTAGACTTATTTTTAGATGAACCTTTCTAAATTTATATGACAGCCGAGTCCGATTGGGGAAACACCGATGAAACATAATTTATCGGTCGTTACGTCGATAGGAGGGTGGAATTGATAACGTGTCGCAATCTAAACGTTTTCCTCATCTACCCTACATTTTACAAAATCAGGTAAATTTAATTCCCGAGCAAATTTTAATAATTGAAATATGCCTGATATCATATTGTGGAATGGAAAAGGGACCTCGAGGGTCACTTAATGCTGATATTTTTAACATAATAATATATTACAGTTGAAATGACCGCATGCTCTCAATCAAATTTTACTAGTTGAAGGCAATTTAAAAACTTAGAATACCTCATGATGAAGGAACAGAACTCAATAGATATATATTTAGGTAATAATAAGAGCCATCTCCAACAGGTCAGCTTTCAAACGCAAAAAGCCGCGAATTCCGGCTTGTTAACACAAATTTAGTCAAATCATTATTATTTTTTTGATAGAATACATGTGAAAAGTTGAACTTGTGTCGATTTAATTTAATTTTGGCTTAATTTTAATTTAATTTGATTCTTAAATCCTAAAAAAAAATCCTAAATCATCTTGGACAGTGACAGGCTCCTGTAATACAGTTAATGTAATGTAAGCTGTATTTATGTAATGTTCTTATGTAATGGAATTATAATAATTATATTGTCTCCGTAATATAAATAGGTAGCATTTAAATTTCCGAGTGAGTGGCGAGCTATCATGCCAAGTGTCCCGGGCGTATAATATTATTTAACGGATAATAATTTACATATCTACTGGAAATATAAAACTCTGGGGAGAGCTCGCAGACGAGATTCGATAAGTTCCGTCCTTTTTAAATTTCTTCGTAAATTCAGCTTGTCAGAGACGTCTTGTCCAACTTTCGAGGAATATTTAAATGGAAAATTACGTTCAATATTTGTTATTCGTCACGAACGTATGTACAATTTGAAAATATGTTTCTATAGTATTTCAACATATTTTCTATTTACTCGAAATTATGTTGCCCACTTCGCATTGTTTAAAGTTTTTGTTCTTCTTTAAATTATTAAATCTATTTAAAACCTAGAGTTTTTTTGTTTTGTTAAAACGCGATAATCTCACGAAATACGGTTTCAAATTGAAAAATTATTTTTAGTTGCATAGTCTATTTATCAAGGAACGCTGGAAACAACGCTATGATGAAATTAATGCGGATAAAACCGCGGGGCAGAGCTAGTAATAAAACTTACTAATAATTCGCAAAGTTGATACTATAAAAAAGGTAAAGGAAAGTCGGACACTAGGTACCTCTATATGAAAAGTTTTCCAATCACAAGTATACCTATCACGTTATCACCGGAAAAGTGTTGATATATTTTCTCACCTTGCCAAAAGTCAAATCACGAAGAAATCTTGAATATCTTCTGTCCCTGTCTTGCTGCAGATATAAAGTACAGTTGTCTCGCTCGAGTTTATATAGCCTCATGTAACGAAATTTAAAAACAATCCCACGAGTCCCGTTGCAATTTATTTTGTGTACGAGTCTTACGCAACTCAAGATGAAGCGAAGATATTGTGGCGAGTTAAATCTTCGCATTCTTGTTACATAACCTCCCTTTCCCTACTATTTAATACTATGAATTCCGTAGTTACTCTGTCTAACTATCTATTTGTCTCTGTTATGCTTTAATGCTTAGCCATTGAACCGATTTTGATGAAACTTAGTACAGAGATTGACTAGAACTTCAGAAAGAACATGGGTTGAAATTATATTAATTTATTACGAATTTAAAGCTTGAAAGGGAGTTTCTGGCCAAAGCTAGTTATGGATAACATAAAAGGACAGCCAAAATGATTTATAATAATACTTATATTCTGTTCTCGATATAATAGTACAGATTTTACCTAAATGACTATTTAATTCCGTAACCCTATATGTTTGGACTATAAAAGTACTTTCTATATAATACCAAAAATATTATAATAAAGCGCTACGCGATTTTGTTAGGAAAATTACCTAATTAAAGGTTGATGGAAATGCCACCTTTGATTTACTTTTGTCAAAATTCACGTCATTCACTCAGAAGGCCTTTATTAATTATTTTACACATGAAATATGTTTCAGGTGTTGCCATGATTAATAAAAATAAATATAAGTCATGTTTTTGACTTTAAAGCTAAAGTTATTACAGGTTTGAATGAGGAAATATATGCCCTCGTATAGGCATTAAATTATTCAAATTAAACAAACCAAAAAGAAAACACAAAAAAATCTCGCTAATCGCTCCGCTCATGCAAATAAATATACCCTCATCGCTGCCTCAATGAACAACGAAATCATAAGTTGAGAGAAGTCAGCTCAATTGAAAATCTAGCCGCAGACAACATTTCATAACTTTTGTTCTTACTTTTGTATTATTATTCTTCAATGTTATATATTATGTTGTCTATCTTATTGTATACATATTATAATTGTAATGGCAGGCATATAAATAATACAAGAAATATAAAAATGACACTCATTTTAATATTCTCTGGTTATCCAAAGAAATATTTTAGTATTATTATCTTAGAAAAATAACTTAAATAAATGTGGTCTATCTAATTTATCTATATTATCTATGTTTGTTGTTAAACGTAATCAGAAAAGAAAATAACCCGGCTGAGATCCCTGATTCTTTCCAGATTTGGTCGTGAGAGACTACCAGAAATGAAGAAACTAGTTAGCGATTGACAGAGATATAAAATACTTCAACATTTTAATTCTGAAAAGTTATCTGAACTAAGATATTCAAATTTCAAACCCATGACATTGTGATGTTAGAGTCAAAGCATAAATGCCGTGTCGCAGATAAAACCAGATGGTCCATAACAAGTCGTGCGCCCCGGCGCCATCCACATTGTCAGCTTGGCAGCTTGCCACCCGACATTATTAAGAAAATGAGGCATTACATATGTTTAATATCAAGTACATCCGATAATATTATTAAAGCCTCGGTTTATCCGTGTTTATTTCGAAGCCTGATGTTATATAGCTGTCTTCCATAAATTCACAATCCAACTCAAATATACTTTTTAAATTCGAGCCAGTTCTTGCTATTTGTATGGATGAAACGCATTCTTTATTTCCTGAAGTCTAGCAATAATAAAACAGAACTAAATAGCGACGGAAAAAAACTTTACTTTATAAAATAGTATAGTCTTAGATTCACCTACTCTTGTTGAGTCATGCTTAAATGCTTTTGTATTACGGAAATTCTAAACAACAAATGAAATAAAAACTACCCGAAGTTGCGATGCCACGATGGCACAGGCAGCCACTTCCAACTTATAACACTTATAACAGAATTTGATACGCGCCAAGCATTCCTACATCTCAGATATACCTACATACTTTTCTTTACTCGTCCCCGCTCGTAGCACTTCCGTAGAAAAATGGCGTAGCTGAAATTCGTAGCATGCTACGACGTAGTGCATTCCTGTGTACCCCGACGCCATTACACGAATTTAACGGGTTAGATTGTGGGTATGTCCAGATATTCACGTGTGGTTAAATGGTGGTTAACATTGAAATTAACTTTTAAGAATTCGTTTATTCCTCGCAAATCATTACATATTATAAAACAAACCACTAAAATAAAAATATTATTATTTTATTTTCTCAGTATAATGTATATGTGTTATATGTATTGTCATATTTAGCAATATTAATAAAAGCAATTAATTACTAACGTTTTTGTGAAAAAACTTTTATAGCGAGACTAGCAATCAGTAAACCAGCAATCTTTTGTCGTTTAGCTTATTATATTTCTAGTTCATAATTTATTGGCCTAGTAGTAATATTAAGCTCTTATCTATTATATATAATAAACATTGGATGGAGCGCTTAACAAGATAGATAATTTGAATAAAACATTTTTCAACTAATTAAATAGGTATTCGGAGTAGTGAAGTTGGCAATTAAGTAGCGTTGTTAAAATTACAGGCCTTATAAAACTCAGCTAGCGAAGTCCATTAATTAGTATTAAGTAATACTAATAATAGTAGTAATTCATTAATTTAATGTCGGCAAGCTGGCTGTAACAATGTCATAAAACTTGTTATCCCATAACAAGAGCCAGATCTTTGCGAGTTATACGCCTCGTTAACTTGTGAATTTGCCACGGGATTTCACCCTTAATGTGCTTACTTGCTTAAATAAAGTATAGTGATTTTTATACAAGTCGTTACTGCCGTCTGGTAACAAGTCAAATCATATAATATTTTTTAAATCTATATTACCTATCACTCATTTCCCAAAGGGGTACGCAGCGACTAGGTACAGACCTATTGCTATTCTGATGGAACTAAGCTATAGCAGTAGGTACAGTCGGTATTAAAAAAAACTAAGTTAATATAATAATATAATGTAATAAAAAACAATGTAAGGCTTTGGGTAGACCAAAACGACCTTGCTGTCGTTTAATTTAATATTCCTTGGATGTGACATAAAACATGTTGTTGAACTAGCGTAGTCTTGTTAAGGCGGTCGTAAAGTCTTAAAAATTGGTTTCGCAGCGCTTCTAAAGAAACCGGAAACCTATTAAATTTTATAACCTCCTAGAATATTTTTTAAATGCCTTATTGTAGAATCATTATATAAATTTATATACAAGTCTAGCTATGCCCCGCAGATTCATCCGCTCTTAAAAGAAATATTTTAACCGATTTTGAAAAATTTCATTGTAACATGATGTTATATAGCCAGCCTTCCTCGATAATGGACAAACCAGTAATTTAACAATTTTTGGGCTAAGCCCCTTCTACCAGCTAACAAGCAATCTCTTCGGCTTTCTAATATTAAGTATAGATTGTGCGCCCTTAGTGATTAACAGTTTGGGTCTCAAGTGTTATCAGGGAAGTGGACGGTGTTAAGATAAGGCCATCTTTCTCATTGCCCAAACTGAATGTATGTTTTATTCAACATCGTAAAACATGCGACTACTATTGTATACACTCTATGTATCTCTTTATTGTATGTGGTTAAATAACTGAAATAAGATATTCATGGCTATAAATGCTTATTAGAAGCAACAAATGACGAAAAGAAGACATGTGCATTTTCCTGAATAATTTGTTTGTGAGTTTTCGGATGCGGAAATAACTTTCACAAACTATATTTGACTGTGAAATATTTATTACGTCTACTGTTATATGTATATGCTATTGTGTATTTTCCATAGCGGCATCGCTTATCATATTCGAATGTCAAACAAAAAGTAATTAAAACTTGGTTCATTATTTGAAGTTGAAAATAGAATTATTGAAAAATTTACGAATTATTACAGCATTATTATGAAATACATAATGTGTCTTTTGCGTTATGTTATTTTATAGATAATTACTTTATTTGTGTTGAAAAATATTATTTGTGCCTTTCAGGCGACACAATATGTCCAAACAGTATGTTCCGGTGCGCGGACGGCAAATGCATTCCGACGCTGTGGGTCTGCAACTACCAGCAGGATTGCGAGCGGGGCGAGGATGAACTGCAGTCTTGCCGTGAGTATATCAACTATTAAACTCTCGATTCCACTACACGTAGTCTCAATGTGTTTTTATATAATTTCGGCGTAGCCTTCCTCAATAAATGGACTATCAAACAAAAAGATACTTTTTCAATTCGAAACAATAGTTGCTGAGGATAGCGCGGTCATCCAACAAAGCAAACTTTTCAGCTTTATAATATTAAGTAAAGATATACTTTTTTAAATTTATTAAGTTAGTAAGTTAAGTTCACAAAAGTAGCAATAAGGGTAAATTTTATTTTTG
This sequence comes from Aporia crataegi, assembly GCA_912999735.1. Taxonomy (NCBI): domain Eukaryota; kingdom Metazoa; phylum Arthropoda; class Insecta; order Lepidoptera; family Pieridae; genus Aporia; species Aporia crataegi. Next base: position 9,105,633 of record OU538744.1, on the reverse strand, counting down.
TGAACTAGTAACATGTGTACATAGAACACCTCAAGAGAGTCGTCACGTAAATTAAAGAAACCAGACGTTATATTACTCGTATAATATACTTTGTTATTAAATATATCATTATATATTATCTATTAATAACAACTTATTCTAGTATTGATACAATTTTATGAAGTTACATACCATAAGTCATGCATGTAGTCCTAACATTTGTTAAAAATCATTTGCCATTAATACTAAAATCGTAAAGTTCTGACAACTTTTAAACTAATACCCTCATAATTCATTTACTCGTACTACGCTCCACTGACATTCTCGGCAAAGTAAATCTCTAAAAATTCGCGGATAAGCTCCCTTATTCACCCGCCACTGTTGCACATGACAAATGACATCTGACATTTTTTTGCGCGCTTTTTTGACGACAACACAGATTTAAGTCTGCGTTAGTGCCTTTACACATGTTCCGGTTGCCGTGTAGTCGGCGCCGGTTACCCGGCGACGAAGTGTATGGTCCTGTACATTAGCTTTCACACGTACCGGCGTAATTTGTCCGACCCGGCAACTGGAACATGTGCAAAGGCACTTATGGTCTTGCCTTGAGTCACGTGTATGTTGAAGTTTTAATTAAATAATCGGATTTCGGTTGTCAAATGTATGACGATAATATCACAGTGAATAATACTAATAAATTACGAAATCACATTTGAAGAGACATTCTGCTATATTATTGGAGTAATTTTTATTTAACTAAAACTCATTTTGGCAGTTAGCTACAACTAACTGCCAGAATTTTCCGTTTCAATGTCGTGCTTATTTTTAGTTTTCGCGGTTCAGGAAACAATTGAAAGGATAAAGAGCAGACGCGGAAGTGAAAGGTGGGTCGCGTGTACTTGAACATTTATCTTCATTCGTTTGATCGACGATTGTTTAGCAAATCGATGTTTAAAAGCAATTAATTTGAACACGATAAAGGGCATTGAGCGATTAAACAATAAACCGATCCAATCATTTAACCCGCCGAGCGTGAATTCAATCACAGCGCGCTGATAAGGACTCTACACACCTGCCCCACGAGAGCCCCACTCGGGGCCCAACCCACTGGAGGCAGCCCTCGCGTGATTGATGATCGACACTGATTGCAGGTCGAGCAACCTTTGTCCCAATGACTGGGACGATTGATCCCTCCTCTGCGTTGTGAATATTTATCGACTCGGGTTGCAATGTCAGAATAATTACGCCAGTGAATAAGCTTCTGTCGACCGTTATTTATATTGTTTTGTAATCGAAAAGGTTTTCTTACGGTTTACTACGTAGAGAAAAGTTATCGCTGCGTTACTATTTTTAATTACCTAAACTTAAGTATCAAAGTCAAGAAAATACATGATTTTAGTACATGTTCTTGTGTTGTGTTTTTCTTTTAAATGCATTATTACCAAATTAATAAGTAAACGTGTTTGCAGAGCCCCCCGAATGCGAGGCCGGTCAGCTGACGTGCGGACAGTATGTCTGGAACAAGACGTACTGCATCCCGCCTCACTACCGCTGCGACATGCACGTCGACTGTGTAGACGGCACAGACGAGGCCGATTGCAGTGAGTATGCTTCATTATCCAACTACTTCGTACGTTCTTATTAACGATGCTTAACTAAATGCTTGAAGTGACTTGTCTCGTTTTTGCTACAACAACGAGAAAGTGACAGAGCATTTGAGAGATTGTTTCAAGTTGCTTGCATTGCTTAAAATGAAACAATATTAATTTAAGCTAGAAGCGCGTCGCGATGTGTCTAGTTGAGACCACAAGAAACCCTAAAGCTGGCTCATATTTCGGCCAACGCGTTAGTAGTTATAGCGATACAACACGGTAATGTAACCAGTAGTTTGGGTACGCACCCCAATTTTGATGAGCCTTTTGTATTTTTGTTAATATATTTAAGTACATTATTGTAAATAAATTGGCAACAATGTCTTACATGTTATGTTTATCAGTAGGAGAATTAAATAATACAATTGTCTTGAATTTGACAAAGATAGTTACCGTATACAGCGATAAAGCGATGAGTGCAAACTTAAAGTCTTGATTTGAAAGTATGTGTTTGAAATTAGTGAAATAAAAAAGTATTTGCTTTTAGCTAATAATAATGATTTACAGAAGCTTACTTAATTTGACATAGCGTAACGATGAAATTTACGATAACGAGTAATACACGATACCGAAAAATGTATGTGTACTTCAAAGGACTCGCGTTTCATTCCTGAATGCTCCTGAACGTACTTTCAGCGAAACTTTGTTTCATTTGGCCCCGTTTCATCGCGCCCAGACATAGTTTTGATGCTCTTTACTTTTAATGAGGTCTAATTAATCCAAACGCACTTATGTTATCTCTATATTGTAGTATATTTTTAAATTTACAACATGCTACTGTATAATTTATCTGCTTCGTTTTGTACAGTATTGTTAATAAATAGTATAAATACTGTTTATAGATAAGAGATAAAAGTTAATTATCAAAACTTTCATAGAGAAGAGTCGTTCATGGATTTCAATAGATAATTTGCTTTATAATGTGTACTAATTTTTCTCTTACCAGTTAATAATTTAGGAAATATAATACGTAGGTGACGATAGAGATATATGTAAAGGAGGCTGTAGGCTGTAGGCTGCAACTGACAGCTCGTCCCCGAAGGCTGTTATCAGCAAACTTCTCCACAACTTTTAATTGCCTGGAAATTGACTTTTTGCATCCTCACGCACTGACAACTAATTAATTAGTTTTGTTGTTTGCTAATTTATAAGTTTGTTCGCATAGTTCGTAGGCCTCCATTCAAACATGGGTTGCCAGCCATTATAAGACTTCTCAAATTACATATTATTAAACCATGACGCAAAAAAGTTTGTCTACGTCCGTGCTATGTCTATGTCTGAAATGGACCGATTATGATGTGGATTGTTGTTTGAAAGCTTACGTAATCAAAATACATATTAACTGTACAAAAACAATTCGTCAGATTGTAACATTAATTTAAATAATGTTCAATTTCACTTGTTTACCTTTTGAATAAGTTTAAAAAATAATTTTAAAAAAAATCTCTTTAACAATTTAATTGAAAATTTAACTGACAATTTTATTTCAAAAGCCTCTTAAAGAGAAAAGGTATTTCTCCCATTAATAAGAACAATTTTTCAGTGTGAAACAAAACAATGCGCACTTCCGAAGAACTCTTATTGTCCACAAAGTTTTAATAGACTGCAATCATTGTATTCTTCCACTTAATCTTGTTATAAATTGTTTAAAAATAGGAAAGTTTCAACAGTTTTATCGCGAAGTTATATGTCCACTTCCGCCATATTTGTTCACAAACAAAAAGATGTTTTCTTTCATGTTTTGTAGGCATAATTACCAACTGTTTCTGGTATTTTCATCAATGTTTAGACTAAATTGTTGACAAATAAGATAACATTCGTGATCAACGGAGTAACTAACACTTTAGTTGGTCTTAGTTCGAGAGCTATGTGACACTCTAGTAATTTTTGAATTCTGTATAGTTCTAATTAAAAAAAAAATTGATAATGCACTCACGTGAAAGCGAATCTTGACTAGATGGATTTTCCATAAAACGCGATAGTGGATAGAAAGTAGATTAAAAATTGCTTTAAGAACTAACCTTGTTTTCACAGCCTTTGTGTGTTTTGTATTTTGGTTTATAATGAATGCATTCAAAAACTAGTAGACCCTTTAAAAAATAGTTTAATTTACACAGACTATCTTTTTTTTTATTGCCATGCGGATGAGAAAAAAATTCCTACCATGTTCACAAAATATACATTTTGAATTTAAGGATATAATTCCCAAGCGCAAGTACGATCATTCAAATAATCGGTCGTTTTATAAAAGGCTTTAGCAATTCATGACTTCTGCTCAACTTGTTTATTTAAGAATTGTCCTACGCTACTAAATGGAATGTAAAGACTAAAGCAATTAAGCAAAAGTGTGAGGGAGACTCGTGACGTCATAAGAGACAGTGTGACGTTACTGACCCGGAAACGGAAGCCCTCGGGAGTGGGGCCACTTCAGGCTGAGCGCACACACGCTGTCTCTAGTGGCTTGCATGTTTATATTACTTGAGACGATATATGAATGGGACATTTATAATTTTAATGCTTGACGAGGATCAGTATGAGGCAAAGCATATTAAAAGCCACTGAAATCTATAAATTACAGTCATGCTTGAAAGAACATTAATAGCGCTATACGTTACCCGGGGTGCAAACCTAGGACCTCCAACGTAACACGCAGATGCGTTGGAGTGGTTTGCCTGGATTTGCTCAGATTGATTTTTAACACTTACTTTACTTTTAAAACATGTCATTCCTTTAAACAACTACATATTTGTCCCCAACCTTTTAGTAACACATTAAAAATAGCCACTGTATTTTATTTGTATAATTGAATTAAGATATATGTATATAAAAGGTAATAAGAATGAAAATATCGGCGTTGACCTTAAAATGTGTTTGAAACGAGATTAGATGAGTGCATCTCTCGAGATCGCTGCTACAAATCTGAATAACTTTATGGCAGTTTCATACCCGACGCTACTTAACTAAGTGGTTTAAATTAACTAGCTTTGTTTCTAGTTTAAATTCATTTTTGTTGACATGTCTATAGATCTGTGTGTCGGTCTGTAGCATCGTGACTCCAAAACGAATAAATCGATTAGGATGTGTTTTTCTAAAGCTGACGAGATGGTTCTTGAGTGTGTACAATTTATAAAGACTTGTTTAAATGAACAGTGAATGGAAGAATACCCCATGAATGGATATTTATATAGTCTTATTTTTGGTGATTTAACATGTTGTGGGGAGCGTTCAAATTGACTTCAATTTCTCTTGTGTCTCCTTTTTCATATTGAGAGTGAGAAAAGGAGAGTGAGAAAACATTTTATAACTGAAGTAGTCACATAAATCTAACGTAATCACCTCCCATACAAATGTTTATTGAAGTGCCTTAGAAATCCATACAAGCCGTGTTCGCTTTTTAGCAGACTGCTTTGAAAGACTTCCCAGATAATCAAATTTTCATATGGGTATGTAAAACTCCTTTTTTAAGACTCGAGTGCTTCAAGACTGCGCTGTTTATAGCGGAGTCTTTGTGTCGTCAAGTATTCTTTTACGTTGGTATTTTACGAGACATATTGCTCTTTACAAATTCTGTCAGAGCAAATGCATTTTACACAATGGAAATTTCGTTATAGTTTAATGAGCCCGCGAACATATTTATAAATTATGATTTAGATATTACACTTAGATTGCCTGTGTCTGTAGTTCTATTCTATGACTACCTCTATTCTCTATTCTTTTTATCAATTTATGAATGTGTGTTTCTTTTCTATATAATTAAAAATACATATAACAAAAGTATAATAATAATTAATACATATTATAATTGGACTATGTACTTTATGAATTTAGTTGACAGTAGACAGTTTTTAAAATACGATAATTGGATTTCATTTACGTGCCATTTTAACCAACGACGCAAAAAGAGGGGTGTTAAAAGTTTAACGTGTCTGTGGGTCTGTGTGTATGTTTGTAGCAGCTCCTAAACGAATAGACCGATTTCCATGCGGTTCTTTGTTTTGTTTGAAGTTTGACATAATCGAGATCCATTTATGAAATACATATTTATTATAATCATGTCGGGGGTTTTTAAATATCTTCATTTTCGCATGTGCGTTGTGATTAACTATTTTATTTTTGCGTTCCAGCATACCGCAAATGCCAAACAGATGACTTCCACTGTGGAATGCAGAACTCTGGCTACGGGAAGATCTCAACATCACAAGGACCTTGTCTACCAAAAGAAAAGAAATGTGACGGGTAAATTCTAGGCTTGTAACGAATATTCGGTTAGATATTCGGCCGAACACCGAATATCTACTTATTATTCGGCCGAACACCGAATACTTAAGTAAATTATTTAATAGCAATGAAGAATAAAAGAGAGCGCGGCACTAGTTCAGTTTCCAGATATATAAGCGTTTTTCTTAGTTTTCAAAAGTTCTCATTGCTTAACAGATATCTAGACTGTAGAACGGGCAAGGATGAGGAGGATTGCCCGGGCAGCTCGGTCAGCTGCCGCCTCGACCAGTTCCGCTGCGCGGCCGGAGACAAGTGCGTGGACTCCAGCGCCAAGTGCGACCATAAAGATGACTGCGGAGACAACTCGGACGAGGCGCAATGTAGTGAGCATCTGTTTCTCTTTACTTGATCAATTTATTATCTTTAAAAATAGCTTTTGTCCACTATTTCAACCCAATGATTTCTTCCCGACAAAAGGTAGTCTGTCCTTTCAAAAGCGCTATTTCAACAAAATTAGTTCAGTTCACTAAATAAATTATAAATAAATATTTATAAAATATACATAAAACCCTTATGACTAAGTAAGTAAGAGTAGGTACAGAAGGAAATAGCATGCTTGCCCTAGGTATATCTGATACTCTTTGCCTGTCACCAGACATTATTTGAGGTGCGAAAGCGTTACAGACAAATATACGGACAGAGTTACTTTCGCATTCATAATATGTATAAGCAAATAACGCTTTCTGTGCATGCAGAAAATTGAAAATGCAATTATGGAGAGCTTACAAATCAAGTCAAAAATATTTTTAAAATTTAGTTTATAGTTACAGAAACAAAAGATTTTATGTTCTAAATAAATTGCTTAATTTTATGTCGTCTAGAACAGTAATATATGATATATTTTTTCTTACTATCAAAATGTTTGAGAGAACAAAGGCAAATATTTTTATTAGTTCAAAATTTTACGAGTAGGTGAGCATCCGCTAATATATTTAAGTTCAATCAATTGAAGCATTCAATCTTTAATTTATATTCATTTTTTAATAATTATTTATAGCTTCTTATTAAATTAATAAAGGCTGCTTATTGTCTTCTTAATTATTGCTTAATAATGTGATCAAATGTGTGTGTGACCGAACTTGATCTTTACACAAAATAACCACTCTAGGACACATTCTCTACAGTGTCTTGATTATATTTTTTATTTCTGTGTTTGAGGCTTGAAACAGTAGAATTTTCGCAGGTTTTCCGCCCTGCCATATTGGGCAGTTCCGTTGTAGCAACGCACTTTGCATCCCTGCGACTTACCAATGCGATGGGTTCCGGGATTGCGCGGATGGCTCCGATGAGGCCAATTGCACGGCCATCTCGTGCCCTGACAATAAGTACCTGTGTCCCCGAGGTGGGCCAGCCGGAACCCATAAGTGCATAGCGCGGGCTCAGCTCTGCGATGGCAAAAAAGATTGCGAGGATAATGCTGATGAGGAAGCTGCCTGCTGTGAGTTCAGTTAACTTTATTTCAATTGCAGTAATTGCCAAGTTTTTATTTATTTTTATTTTATTTAGACACGTTCTAATGCATTATACAAGGTAAACATAACGAAAATATAACATTAAAGTTAACATGAAAAAAACAAAAAAAAGATGAACAACAATGACGTTGGGACATGGTTATAAAAAAAATAGAGAAAAAATACATTAAAACATAGAAAAGCAGTACAACAGGACTAAGCCAACACAAACCATACCCAATTGAGAAACGTTGTCGCGGAATCAGAAAATACTGTTTAACTTATTTACGAAACGGTTTTCAATACCTTAAAGTTAAAGTTACAAAATTTCTTAATAACAAATATACCTTAATTTAAGTTAAATAAACATATATAATTTTTAAATGATATTCCTAAAAAATTATTGCTCATTATTATATTTTTTATCGAATCCTAATCCTTCATTAAATTGTAGTTAGTTTGTGGATATAGAATGTTCTATTTATGTATAATCGAATGAGTAAATTCTTAATTGACAGCGACGTCATCGTGCCCGGCATTAGGATGCGAGTCGACATGTGTGGCATCCCCCTTGGGCGGGACGTGCGCGTGCGGCGAGGGACTCACTTTGGCCGCCGACGGCCGCACATGTGTGGACCGCGACGAGTGTCAGGAGTGGGGACCTTGTCATCAGCTCTGTGTTAACACGCCTGGATGTAAGTATAACTCTATATACGAACGAAATATACTCTTTCGTACCAAAAGTCTTATACGATACTTATTACAATGTCCATTTCTAGTAAACACCCCTAACTTCCTTAGCTTCGTGACATCTTTTTAGTCACTTAGAGGTTTCCTGAGCTAAAATGATGTTATTGCAAATGGCCATTAGTCTTTCGATAAAAATAATTTACTATGCCGTCTATTTTTTTCAAAAATCTTTTAATCAAAATATATTTGAGAGTTTCTGGCCTTTATGTCCTTATTTATACAATTAGTATTGTGACTCCCTTATTAATTTTATCAATCTACTATGTATTTGGTAACTGTTAGGTAATTTTGTAGTCATGATTGTCTTAAAAGTGATACATTTGAAAAATAATGTTCATACATTATTTTACTTTCATTAATTTCTAATTAATAATTATATTTATTTACATATAATTATTAATTAGAAAAATAAGAAATATTAACTATAATTAGCATATGCTTTCAGCGTACAAATGCGGCTGTGCTCCCGGCTACACGCTGACAGATGGCCGCAGCTGCAAAGCGAACTTCGACAGTCCATCTCTGATATTAGCTCACGAGAAGGGCCTCCTGCGCCTGGACCTGGACAAACGCCTCCCCACGACTCTCGCGAATGCCTCATCCGCCGCCGGACTTGATTACCACTACAGAAGGAACTTGCTTTTCTGGTCCGATCTTAAAACGCGAAAGGTGCGTGAATTTTTAACAAAGTTTTCCAAAAATGCTGCATTTATAAATATATAATATATATATTTTTATATTGTCTTTTATTCAACCTAAAGTTAAAATAAAATAACCAAATCTCGATACTATATACTTTTATCATCCGTTTTATTTAGTTTTTAATTTCGTATTTTCTATAGACTTTATTTAAATAAGGTTATCTGATTTTAGTATTGACTGCCTATTTCGTCCGCTTATACTCAGAAACAGTATAGCTGCCCGTTAGTGAAATAATTTTAAAATATTGCCAGCAGATTTTCAGTTTATTCATTACAAACTTACTGATACAAATATTTTCTTACATGCTTTAAGTATATAGGGATTAGCGAAATAAATATTTGATTTATCTATAACAAAGGGACTAAGAATGTTACCGAGTGAATCATTAATATAATCCATTCCAGATTCATGCGCAACACCTAAGCGGCGGGAACGGTCCAGCGGGCGTTGGCGTGTACGCGGGCGGAGACATCAGTGTGGCCGGATCCTGGGCTCCCGTGGCCCTAGCCGTGGACTGGGTTGGAGACAAGCTCTACGTGGCAGACGCTGTTGGCCAGAAGGTGGACGTCTTCGAGCTGGATGGCCGCTGGCATGCGGTCGTGCTGGGCTCTAATCTCACCAGTCCCGCAGACATTGCGCTTGACCCCACGCTCGGGTTGATGTTCGTCGCGGATAGCAGTCAGGTAGTTATCTGTAAACGACTTTGTTACGCTTTCACGCTTAAACATGGGAATTAATTTAAAGTAATTTTGGTATAGAAATATAATATAGGGCAAGTACCTAAAAAGTATGTTTGACCAATGTGTACTGTGTGTACCTCACCTAGTGCGTACTGTGTAACATACATTGTATGAGTGATTTTCAATATTCTTAAGTAATAGATGTTGCGTTTTCAAAACGCTGTTATGTGTGCTACATGGATAAATTAAGTATTTGGACAAAAAAGATATTGTTTCTTTTATTTATTTTTACACTTTTAAGATGTAGGATATACATATAACTAAGTTACTTATTGGATTAATTACATTTTCAGATAATCCGTGCAAACATGGACGGCACCCATGTCCGTTCGCTGGTATCAGAAGCCACGTACAAAGCATCGGGCATCGCGGTCGACATAATTTCACGGCGCATCTTCTGGTGCGATTCATTGCTGGACTATATCGAGACGGTGGACTACGAGGGCGCGCACCGCTTCCTAGTGCTGAGAGGCCAACAGGTTCCGAGTCCCGCGCGCCTCGCGCTCTTCGAGGACAAAGTCTTCTGGTCCGACACCACCAAGCAGGGCGTCAGCGCTGTCAGCAAGTATCTAGGTTCCTCTACGATAGAAAGTATCTACAAGATCAAGGATATCCGCGAGCCTAAAGCCCTAACCATCGTACATTCCCTCAAGCAGACCTCGGTCAACAACCCCTGCGGCAACAACAATGGCGGATGCTCCCAGATGTGCATCGTCACTGCCCTGCAAAACGGTGGCCTCGGCTACCGCTGCGCCTGCAACATTGGGTACAGCCTCGAGACTGACTTAAAGAACTGTGATATAGTAAATGAATTCCTAATGTACTCCCAGCAGAGGTTCATAAAGGGCAAGGTTTTGTACCCTGTCATTGAGGGCTTCAACGACGCCATCCTGCCGGTCGTCTCGCGACGGGCGAGATTTGTAGGGTTGGACTTCGATTCTAGGGATGAATACATCTACTACTCGGATGTATTACAAGATGTGATTTATAGAGTTCATCGAAACGGAACGACAAAAGAGATAGTGTTGGCCTCGCAAAATGAGGGAGTTGAAGGTCTAGCCGTCGACTGGGCGTCGAAAAACCTGTATTACATAGACTCGAGGAAAGGCACTCTCAATGTCTTATCTACTAGAAATATTGCCTACAAGAGAACGCTCCTAAAAGACTTAAAGAGACCCCGGGCCATAGTAGTTCATCCCAACAAAGGATTCATTTTCTTCTCAGAATGGGACCGGCCCGCCAACATAAGCAGAGCTAATACAGATGGCAGCGGATTGCTGGTGTTTGAGAACGTTACCCTTGGATGGCCGAACGGTTTATCTATAGATTTCGACGCCGACCGATTGTACTGGTGTGACGCGTTACTCGACCACGTGCAGCACGCTAAACTGGACGGAACGGACGTTAAGACTGTCAACTCCAGATTGATAAGGCACCCATTCTCGATAGTGATCCACAAGGAATTCATGTACATAACGGACTGGCGGCTGGACGCGATCGTCCGCCTGCACAAGCTGACGGGCGAGCAAGAGGATATTATGGTCCGGGAGCCGCAGACGAACAGACTTTACGGAGTGAAAGTATACAGTCATGAAGTGCAAAGGATAGACCCGAACCAGCCGTGCTCGGTGAATAATGGAAACTGTCAGAAGTTCTGCTTTGCGATTCCCCGGAACGCGACAGAATTGTTAACCGTGAAGTGCGGGTGTCCGTACGGGGAGAAGTTGGCTACGGACGGCACCCGTTGTATCCCCGACCCTGCCGCTGAGCCCCCGTTACAGGCTTGCCCCAACACCTGGGACTTCACCTGCAACAACCAACGCTGTATCCCCAAGAGCTGGGTGTGCGATGGAGACGATGATTGTCTGGATAACAGTGACGAAGAACAAAATTGTACCAGTAAGTACAACTTCATAATGAGATTTATGATGGGATTTTTTCAATGAAACCGGCGTTTATATATAACACAACACCTTTACTTTAATGATATTATATTTTAATTACTCCAAAAGCCAATTGCGTAGCTTAGTTTTATTTAAAAATATTTATTTACATTAATAATTTATTTAAAATTGAAAAGTATTTTTAATTGCACATAGTAGGTACTGTTAAACAGAAAAATTGACTACATTGACAAAATTGACTGACAAAATAGAGTAGCAAACAGATTATAATTATTATATTTCATTTGAAGACAGGTTTAAATGTGACTAACAAAAATTATGAACATAACAGATGATACAGCATTGATTTTATCGTCTTTCAGAGACCACATGCAATGCTTCAGAGTTCATGTGCAAGTCGGGGCGGTGTATTCCAGCAACGTTTAAGTGCGATTCGGAGAACGACTGCGGAGACTTCTCTGACGAGACGGGCTGCGTGAATGTTACGTGCAGCGCCTCTCAGTTCCAGTGCGACAACGGCCGCTGCGTGCCCAACACCTGGAAGTGCGACTCGGAGAATGACTGTGGAGATGGCTCGGATGAAGGATCGCATTGTGCTGAAAAGACCTGCGCTTATTTCCAAGTATAACTTAAAATGAAAGAAGGCAATAAATTTCATAGTTTTAGTTAATTAATTATTTACTTTTAAACATAGGTAACTTGGCATCGTCTTTTAGAAAATTAAGCTTATAAAATTTGTAAACCCCTTTAGAAATATTATTTTCAATTACAATTTATTTTTCACTTTATTGCATTTCGAGGTTGGTATTTTAATTAATTTATAAAAATTGTAAAGTACAAATATTGGTGTTGTCTAAGTATTGTTGTGTTAGTTCACGTGTCCGCGCACGGGGCACTGCATCCCGGCGTCGTGGGTGTGCGACGGGGACGACGACTGCTTCGACAAGCAGGACGAGGCGGACTGCCCGCCCGTCTCCTGCCTCGCCTCGCAGTTCAAGTGCGCAGACCTTAAGCAGTGCGTGCAGGTAATAATAAGGCATTCCTTACTCTTTTTACATTAGAAACCTAGATCCCGTAACTTTTAGTTAGTGGGCATGGGGGCTGGGGCAGACACAATATTTGCATCCACTTCTTTATTTTAAACCCACCAGTCAACCTTTTGTGCCTACCAACTGTAACGACTCGAATCTCCAAACATAATTCTTTTCTTTATCTGTGCTCAACCAAGAGATGACACAATATGCATATGTAAATTAGTATGGCTGTATATTTATGTTTAGAACATCTAATCTAGTTAGATGTTCCTCTTATTTATTATTAGATGAACCTCTTAAGGTTCAGTATTTTATAATTCATTATTTTATAAAAATAAAAGAAACTGTACTAATTAATAATTGGTGTGTTACAGGAAGCTTTCAAATGCGACGGTATCCCTGATTGTAATGACGGGTCCGATGAGGCGGGCTGCCCCTCTCTGGCGCCACACCAGTGCGCTCCAGACAAACAGTTCCAATGCCGCACCTCAGGGATATGCATCCCGCACACCTGGTACTGTGACGGTGAGTACACTGCCGCGATTTTATATAATAAGGAACAAAATATTAGCTGTCTTTTTAATTTCTGCTATACTGTCATACAAAATCTATCAATATCGTTTCAACGGTGTAGCTGTGAAAACATAACAGACTTGAGTTTGAATAAATTTCTTTAAACGCTGCTCAACCAATATCTTTGCTCAAAGTGTTTCGTCTCGTTTTTGCAATTACAATTACTTAGCAGTTAGCAAGAAAGTGATGAAGCATTTAAGGCATTATTTCAAGTTAAGCAACATAAGGGTATTTGGAAATATTTAATGATATTATTCTGCAAACATAGTACAAGCTGTGCTCCGCGACAGCACCCGCGTTGAATTCGCCGAAGAGGAATATTATATACTGACGGACTCATAAGCTGTATCAAAGTTCAGGATTACTTTGAAATGATTTTTTAATAAGTATGCAAACTTTTTAGATCAAATTATATAAATATGGAGGGACTGGCTCTTAATCTTTAAAAAAAAAGCAAAATTTAAAAATAGAACTGCAGTAAAACAAATGAATATAACATTTGTGCGTGATCACCTAAATTGGACAGAAGAGCAATGGGCCTCCGTATTATTCACGGACGAGTGTATGACATGTTTATATGGTGCAGATGGTCGCAGAAGAGTCTATCGTCGACGTGGGGAGCGATATGCTCAAAGTTGCATTGAGGAGCGTGTTCCTTTTGGAGGCGGTTCGTGTATGGTCTGGGGTGGCATGTCGATGAACGGGCGAACAGAACTTGTTTTCATAGACATGGTCCGTCAAAACGGTAATAGAGGGGGTTTGACTGCATATCGCTACATAACAGAGATTTTAGAAGATCACGTAGTGCCTTACATGGGATTCATAGGCGAAAATTTTACTTGAATGCAGGATAATGCCCGGCTGGACGCTGCTGCACGAGTTCGACAATATTGCGAAGGGGTTGGGATACATACAATGAATTGGCCAGCATGCAGCCTGGATCTTAATCCTATTGAGCATGTTTGGGACAGTTTAAAAAGAGCTGTATATGCGAGAAATCCTGTGCCCACGACAGTGGCAGCACTAAGAACAGCACTTTCAGAAGAATGGAACAATATTCCGCAAGATCTCTATAACAATAACTCTAATAAAATCTATGCGGAACCGAGTAGAATCCGTAATAAGGGCAATCGGAGGTAATACACCTTATTAAAACATAAATAAACCCTTGCATAAAGTTTGTGTCTATTGTTAAAACCAATTTTTTTATTAAACCAATTTTCCTTGAATTTCTGTTTTTTCTTCAAAAAAGTCTTAAGGTCCTTTCCAGTACACAAACTTAAACTTAAGGATATGACCCTACGCTGTTTTAAAGTTCACGAACCAATCTAGAGGTTTCAATTTAAATCTGTATAGAAAGTTTGCATCCTTGGTTAAAATATTTATTTCAAAGTCGTCTATTACTTTGATGCAGTTTATGAGTCCGTCAGTGTATAATCAAAAGGATTAACTCGTTCAGCCAACAAAATGACTGACTGGATATTAAGCTTTAACTTGATGTTTTGTATTGGATTTAATAATTATAATTGACTTTCTTTGACATTTTATATTTTTTTGTGTTTTGGACGTTGGTTTAAGTAAAGTTTTGCCTGCCTGCTATAGCTGATTGTGTTGTCCTTATAAAGTTTTGTTTTCCATCTTATTTTAGTAATATAATAAAATTGAAAATGACTCTACAGTCAGAGCAAAAAATCACACCAACTCTTCAGCTTTATAATATTAGTAAATGGTATGTTTTCAGGCACCCCGGATTGCGAGGACCTATCAGACGAGCCAGCAATTTGCGGCTCAATGTCCTGTCCAACGGGCCACTTCCGGTGCGACAACGGGCGATGTGTGTTCCGTTCGTACGTGTGCGACGGACGCGACGACTGCGGAGACAATTCTGATGAAGGCCTAGAACACGCCTGCAAGCCGCCACCATTTCGGTATAATATATTCTCAATTATGTTTGTTCAAACTATGTATAAGGTGTCTAAACGTAATTGTATCTGATTTCTGAATTTTTTTGATTTTGTTTATGTAGATGTCTAGCTAATCAGTGGCAATGTCCAGGCGTCACCAACCGCTGTGTCAATATTACTCAAGTTTGTGATAGTAACGCGGATTGTCCTAACGGCGCTGATGAAGGTATTTTAATCTACAAACTTCTATTAAGTCTAATATTTGACTGAATAATTACATTTTTATAACCCTTATAGGTGAAGGTTGTGATTTCGCTGAATGTCAGCATCGCACTGGTCTATGTTCGAACGAGTGCAAGCAGACTCCAACTGGACCTCTGTGCCTGTGCCCCAGTGGGGAGGAACTAGAGCCAGACGGCTACACTTGCCGCGATATCGATGAATGCCAACCCCCCGGTTTGTGCTCGCAGGTCTGCTTCAACACCAAAAGATCTTACTTCTGCAGTTGCGTCGACGGCTACCAGCTCGCTGCAGACAAGCACTCCTGCAAAGCCAACAACCACTCCAGCGCCTTCCTCATCATCTCCAACAGACACTCCATCCTCGTAGCAGATCTCAATGAGCAAGGGCTCGAACGGGTCCCAATTAACGTTGAAAACGTCGTTGCAACCGCCTCCAACATGCACACTGGTACCATATTCTGGTCGGACATGAAACTGAAGACTATCTCTAGGCTGGACAGAGGCAGCGAGCCCCAAGTTCTTGTATCTACTGGCTTAGATCTGGTTGAAGGCTTGGCTTACGATTGGGTAGGAGGAAATATATATTGGCTCGACAGTAAATTGAACACGATCGAAGTGGCCAAGGAGGATGGCGCCTACCGAACGTCTCTAGTGAGCGGGAACATCACTCAGCCAAGAGGAATGTGTCTGGACCCAGCCCCCAACGCTAGATGGCTGTTTTGGACAGACTGGGGAGAAAATCCGCGCATCGAGAGGGTTGGCATGGACGGGACGCAGCGCATGGCTATCATTACGACAAAAATTTATTGGCCGAATGGCTTGACTCTGGACACCGCTACGCAGAGAGTGTACTTCGCGGACTCAAAGCTGGACTTCATTGACTTTTGCTACTACAACGGCTCGGGTAGACAGCAAGTTCTCGCGGGTAGCCACTACCTGCTGCATCCTCACTCGCTGACTCTGTTCGAGGACACCCTGTATTGGACGGACAGGCAGCTGAACCGCGTGTTATCGGCGCACAAGTTCAAAGGGAGCAATCAAACGGTGGTGTCGCATCTGATCTCACAGCCGCTGTCGATCCACGTGCACCACCCCTCGCTGCAGCCGCAGTACCTATCGCCTTGCAAGATCGACTCCTGCCAGCACATCTGCCTGCTCAGCCCCAAAGGCAATGACAGCTACACCTGCAAGTGCAAGCCCGGTTTCAAACTGCTACCTGATGGAAAATGTATAGAGGGTAACTATTTAATTAATAAATACTAATTATAACTACTTTAACTTTTTTTCACGTTTCATTCTCTATCGATTTTCATTATTGCAGAGGAAAGTCCGTATTTAATGGTGCTAAAAGGATCACAAGTTATCGATTTGTCGACTGATGGTTCAGGAAGAGCAGGAGAGTTACCACCTGTAGTTGGAATTCAAGGTAATTTGACTCTTTGAAAAGTAGTACAATTTTAAAGCTACACTATGTCTAGGGTTTTTCAATAGGAACGCGCTAACTTTAACTGTAAATAGCTGCAGAATATGGTAAAGTGATAGCTGCCAAATTTTCCATGAATACATATTTAGTCATGACATGTCACCATGGAACGTTGCAGCTTCAACAACAAGTGAAAATTGTTAAAATGTACTCGTATTATCAAAATCAGTGTCCAATATATGACCGTCCAGCAGAGTCCACAATCCACAATGATAACAAATTTTTTGTAGCCTAGGTAGGTAGGACAGCACTACTTGCCATACAGCACAAGAAACATTAAATCTATTGAATGAGAAGTTCAGGGCTTCGTCATCTCTTTCGTGTTGGCAATATCAACTGGCCACCGAGATCGTGTGACACCGCTTAATTACTTTCTGTAGGGCTATGTAAAATCCCTAGTCAATTGCCGCCCTAAAGGCCAACTTAACTCGCGTTCTTCCCCACTTATGCGATAATATCATCCAAAATTGGTCCAACAGGATGAACCACCTTCAGCGAAGTCGCGGCGGCCTTTTGAATATACATATTTTAAAATATTCAAAAGAGCACTCGAACTTTGAAATGAAATAAAACAATCTTTTACATTTAAAAAGATTGTTTTATTTCATTTCAAAGTTTTTAATGAAAAATCCTGTGAAAAATCCTTTTTAAATGTAAAAAGATTGTTTTATTTCATTTCAAAGTTCGAGTGCTCTTAATGAAAAATCCTGTAGTTTGTGAAATAAAATAAATAGCTAGTTAAATAAAAAAAGTGACATTCATCGTTAATGATATATTTTCAGGTGGTGTTCAGCTCGACTACGACCGACAAGGCCACATGTTATACTGGCTTCAATCGATATCAGGAGACAGCGAGGATGACGAGAACTGCACAGTGTACAGTATGCCTTACGGCGGCGGCACCAAGACCGAGTTCCTCGGACAGGACAGTGGCATCGTTGGCGCGCCTTCTTCTATAGCTTTCGACTGGCTTGGACGAAACTTGTTCATGGCCAATAGGGTTGCTAGCAACATTGAACTGATCAGAGTTGACGGAAAAGTCAAGTACAGATCTATCGTTTTTTCTAACGACGGCAGCAGAAACTCAATTGCTAAACCTAAGGATATCTGTCTAGATCCTACTGAAGGGTATGTACTTAATTAACAAATCGTATAATGTCACAATGGTTGCATTTCGTTAACTTGATTATTCTTTTGATTTTTTTATTACAGAAAGATTTATTGGGCTGACGAAGGAGGTTATGGAGTACCGGCGAAGATTGGAAAAGTAAATATGGACGGCACGTACCCGGTCATCTTAGTAGATTCCATCGAAAGACCGGTGGCTGTCACCGTCGATATTGAAAAGAAGGTCATCTACTTCAGCACCCATTTCCCGGCCAGCATCAACAGCGTGAACATGGAAGGAAACGACAGAAAGACTATCCTTACGGAAGTCCAGGCCATCGCGTATCCCAAAGTTATCGCGGTGTTGGATTCGAGACTCTACGTGTTAGATCAGAGTTATGAAAAGATCTTCAAGGCAGACCTCCCGAACGGCGACAACATCAAAGTGATCTTGGACAACGAAAGCGATCTCAAAGCGATGACGATATTCCAAAAAAGGAAAATGATGCACCACCCGTGTGCTCTAAATAACGGAGGCTGTGAACAGATCTGCATTCCAAGCGAGGGCGGTTCCCGCGTTTGCGCCTGCTCAATTGGGTACAGAAAGGAAAATGAGGTCAACTGCGTGCCCTACAAGACATTCGCCGTGGTATCGCAGCTGGATATAATTCGCGGGTACAGCCTGGAGAGTAGTGCCGAGGCTATGGTTCCGGTCACCGGCGTCGGACACCACATACTACACGTCGACGTCCACTTCTCCGACAACTACATCTACTGGGTCGAGTTTAACCGTGGCACTTGGAATGGAATATTCCGCATACGCCCCAACGGCACGGAATTACAGCACATTATCAAGGATGGTATTGGCAGCAACGGTATCAGAGGCTTAGCGGTGGACTGGGTAGCTGGCAATCTTTATTTTACAAATGTTTTCCCGCACGAAAACTACGTCGAAATGTCATGGCTCGACGGATCGCACAGGAAAGTTATAGTGAAAACGACGATGGATGCTCCGCGAGAGTTGGCCGTGAACCCTATAAAGCGGCTCTTGTACTGGATAGATTACGGACAGTATCCGCGTATCGGTAAATCGTACCTTGATGGAAGCAATTGGCAAACGCTTATCACTTCAGGAATATCTAATCCGAGAGATTTGACAATTGATATGCTCACGCACGACGTATACTGGGTCGATTCAAAACTAGACCAGATTCAAAAAATATCATATAGTGGGGGCAACCGACAACTGATTCGATCCAATTTACCGAACCCAATGGGTATAGCGATTCACACGGGCAGCGTTTACTGGGTCGACAGGAACTTGCAAACTATCTACAAAGCTTCGAAGTTGCCCGGAAACATGTCTATGCCCGAGAAGTTAAGGACTAATCTTCCTAAACTGAGAGATATCGTAATATTCGATATAAACAATCAGCCAACCGATGAAAACAATCCTTGTAGGAAACTCGGCAACGGAGGCTGTGACCAGTTGTGCTTCAGCTATCCACCTGAAGCCAACAAGGGGTACACGCATCGCTGCGATTGCGCAACCGGACAGATATCTGCCCAAAATCCCAAGAAATGCGATGTAGTCGATGAGTATTTAGTGTTTACTACGAGGACTGAAATTCGCGGTATTAATTTGGATCCAAAGTCCACTGGTGTGCCTTTTAAACCGATCGGAAATCTTACAAATGTAGTCGGAATCGAATTCGATTATGCAGATAATAAATTGTTTTTCACACAAATTCGACCTTGGGCAAGAATAGCTTCATTGATTGCAAATAAACCTGATCCATCGAAAATTAATAATATCATTAGTAAAAACATCAACCCTGAAGGTATCGCTTACGATTGGACCCAAGAGAAAATTTATTGGACCGATAGCTCTAACAATTCTATATACGCTATGAACGTGGATGGCTCCACGATAGTAATGATCGCAAGAGTGGAGCGGCCTAGAGCTATCGTCGTCGACCCATGTAACGGAACGTTGTATTACACAGATTGGGGCCGCTTCGGGACTTCTGGGAAGATTTACAGAACTACTATGGCTGGATCTCTAAAGAAAGCTATCATCGATAAGGATTTGTCTCAACCCAGTGGACTTACAATAGATTTTGACGAAAACATGTTATATTGGACCGATGCTGTGAGAGAAAAAATAGAACGCTCGAAGCTAGACGGGTCGGAAAGAGAAGTCCTTATATCTGCAACGATTTATCCATTCGCCATAACGGTGTTCAGAAATTACATTTACTGGACCGATTTACAATTACGAGGTGTCTACAGAGCGGAAAAACACACTGGAGCCAATATGATCGAAATGGTTAAGCGTCTGGAAGACTCCCCGCGTGATATTCACATTTATAGCAAGAGCAGGCAGAAATGTCAAACGAATCCTTGTGAAATCAATAATGGTGGTTGCGCACACAGTTGCCACCCTGCTCCGAATAATTCTGTGGAATGTAAATGTGATGATAACACTAAACTGGTCAATGAGGGGCGAATGTGTGTCGCCAAGAACATCACATGTGACCCTAGCAAGTTCTTCTGCGCCAACGGCAAGTGTATCAGTCGCATGTGGTCCTGTGACGGGGACGACGATTGCGGAGACAACTCGGACGAAGACTACAACTACTGCGCTTATCACTCCTGCTCACCGAACGAGTTCCGCTGCAACAATGGACGGTGTATATTCAAATCTTGGAAATGCGATCACGAAAACGACTGTAAAGATGGTTCTGACGAAGAAGGATGCATTTATCCTCCTTGTGCTCCCGGAGAGTTCACTTGTCTCAATTCACGCTGTATCCCAATGTCGCAGGTCTGCAATGGAATAAATGACTGTAAAGATAATATAACTTCAGATGAAACTCACGAAAGATGTCCGAGAAACACCACTTGTCCTCCTAACCATTTGAAATGTGAAAAAACCAACATTTGTGTAGAACCATACTGGCTGTGCGATGGTGATAATGATTGTGGGGACAATTCGGATGAAGATCCTTTACATTGCGCTCAGCGGACCTGCCCCCAGAACAGTTTCCGTTGTCCAAATCATCGCTGTATTCCTGCGACTTGGTACTGCGATGGAGACGATGATTGCGGTGATGGTGCCGATGAGCCACCGGAATATTGTCGTCTAGAAGGTCGCACGTGCTTTGGAGATTTATTCACCTGCGACAATGGAAATTGCATCCCAAGAATTTATATATGTGACGGTGACAACGACTGCTTAGATAATAGTGATGAAGATCAACGTCATCAATGTAATGAAAGAAAGTGTGACCCTGAAACGGAGTATACTTGTGAGGAGAATAGGTTCTGGAACAGAGCTCAATGTATTCCGAAAAAATGGCTTTGCGATGGTGATCCTGATTGCATAGATGGCGCAGATGAGAATTCTACAATTCATCACTGTTCTACACCGACGCCTTGCTCAGATGATCAATTTCAATGTAATAACGGGCGATGCATTAATGTGGGTTGGCTTTGCGACCATGACAATGACTGCGGGGATGGTTCTGATGAAGGAAAGCAATGTAATACGCAGTACAAAACGTGTACCGATCAAGAATTCCGCTGTCAGAACTTCAAGTGTATCAGAAACCATTTTAGATGCGATGGTGAGGATGACTGTGGGGATCATTCGGATGAAGTAGACTGCGTCAAGGAAAACAAGACTTGTCCGAACGGTCAATTTAAATGTAACAACGACCAGTGTATTGATAACAAATTAGTTTGTAACAAAGTTTCTGACTGTATAGATGACTCCGATGAGCCAGCACACTGTAACGTAGACGAGTGTGCCAAACTTGAGATCAACCAATGCGGCCATAAGTGTATCGATACCTTAACTAGCTACTATTGTGATTGTAACCATGGTTACAAGCTACTGGCCGACGGAAAAGCGTGTGCGGATATCGATGAATGCGTCGAGACTCCTGGAGTCTGTTCGCAATACTGTTCGAACACACCCGGTTCATATTATTGTAAATGTAACGATCAATACTATGAAAGAGAAGCCGATGAGCACACTTGTAAGCGAAAAGACAACATTACAGCGTGGGTTATATTTACCAACAAATACTATGTCCGAAATATGTCTACTGATGCCTCGTTATATAATTTAGTTCATCAGGATCTTATGAACGTAGTAGCTATAGATTTCGATATTAAAGAACAAAAGATGTACTTCGCTGACGTATCCGCTAAAACTATTTATAGATCAGACTATTCGGCTCCTAACCCCACCAAGGAAGTAGTCATCAGACATGATTCTCATGGGCTCGAAGGTATAGCAATAGACTGGATCGGTAGAAAAATATATTGGTTGGATAGACATTCTAAGAATTTGGATGTAGCTGAGCTAGATGGGACTAGAAGAAAAACACTCAAAACTGGTATAGCTGACCCTAGGGCCATCGTAGTTCATCCCGGTACTGGTTACCTCTATTACACATCGTGGCACTTACAAGCCTACATAGGTAAATTAGGTATGGATGGTTCGAACTTTAGCACTATTCTGAACTGGGAAAACGATATTGCATGGCCGAACGCCTTGACGATAGATTACTTCACTGACAGAATATATTGGGCCGACGCCCACTTGGACTACATCGGATCGACTGACTTGGAAGGAAAACATAGACACATCGTATTGTCCGGTAGTAAGGTGCCTCACGTGTTTGCATTGAGTCTATTCGACGATGAAATATATTGGACCGATTGGAACTTGAAAGCTATTAGCAAAGCGAATAAACATTCTGGTGAAAACTTAACGTTACTAAGAAACACAACACACCGACCCTACGACATTCACGTTGTGCATCCTTTGAGACAACTGGCCTACATGAATCCTTGCGGCACAAACAACGGCGGATGTTCACATCTCTGTCTGATTGCGCCCCCGCATGCCTCGAGCTACCTGAATATCGAGGAATACGGTGAAGAAGGTGCGACTACCTTTAAATGCGCTTGTCCAAACCAATTCTATCTAGCACGGGACATGAAAACCTGCATAGCTAATTGTACAGATGGACAACATAGATGTAATGGCCGCGATGAAAAATGTATACCTTGGTTCTGGAAATGTGATGGCGAGAAAGATTGTATGGACGGTTCTGATGAGCCTGAGACTTGCCCCGTAAGACATTGCAGAGCTGGCTCATTCCAGTGCAAGAACACTAACTGCACTCCAGCTGCAACCATTTGCGATGGAACAGATGACTGCGGTGACGGTAGTGATGAAGCTCAGTGTGCACACGAGTGCCCTCTGCTTGAATTCAAGTGTAAGACTAGTGGACGGTGTATATTGGATAGTTGGAAGTGCGATGGTGACACTGACTGTAAAGATAACAGCGACGAAGATCCGGCAATGTGTCACAATAGGCCTTGTAAACAGGACTCAGAATTCGCCTGCAAAAATGGACGTTGCATTCCTAAATTGTGGATGTGCGACTTCGACAATGATTGCGGTGATGACTCCGATGAGCCCGCGTACATGTGTCGACAGAAGAACTGCACTACGGGCTGGAGAAGGTGTCCCGGACAATCCAACTACAGGTGTATTCCGAAGTGGCTATTCTGTGATGGTAAAGACGATTGTAGAGATGGTTCCGATGAGCTACCTGAAAATTGTCCAAGCTGTAACAGCGAAACAGACTTTACCTGTGAAAACAAACGATGCATTCCTAAACAATGGCTGTGTGATTTTACTGATGATTGTGGAGACGGTAGCGACGAGGTGGAAGGAGTCTGTCAACATAACTACAGGGAGTGCTCTGAGTCTGAGTTTAAATGTGGAAATGGAAAGTGTATATCGTCGAGATGGCGCTGCGATCACGAAGACGATTGCGGAGACAACACTGATGAGATGGATTGTGGCGGCTTCAAGTGCAAGAATGGGACGTTCCAGTGTAAATCGGGTCACTGCATAGCAGCATACTTCCGTTGCGATGGAGACCGAGACTGCAGAGATTTGTCTGATGAAATCGGCTGCCCTCCAAGGTTCCCCGGTGGCAGATACTGTCCAGAGAGTAGGTGAGTGAATAATAATCATTTTCTAAACAAACGTAATAACTTTTTATTTAAAAAATATAGGTATATAATATGATGTTGTTTTTTTTTCAGGTTCCAATGCAGCAACAACTTGTGCGTCGCGCAGTCGGACCTCTGTGACGGTACAGATGATTGCGGCGATGGGTCGGATGAGGCACCTTCGATTTGCACCAACTTTAATTGTGATACTCTGAGACGCTTCCACTGTGACAATCATCGATGTGTGCCACGGTAATTCTAAATCGGATGTAGTTACAACAGTTACCAAATTTACCAACACGAAACTAGGAGGCCTCTTGATAGGCATTTTTCTTTTTTAAAGTATAATGTGTAATTCAACATCATCACTTTTAAGGTTAAAAAAATATCTAAACTGTAAATAACTGTGTCATATTTGGATTTTATGTTCATTAATTCTAAGTATGTTTTGAATGACAACGAAAAGTAGACTGGCTGAAACTGAAATCTAAGAAATTGCTGAACCATATTATATGATCATGTTAATGATAATAATCACGACGAATCGGGGATTCAGTTCGCCTATACTCTCTATAAGCATTGCATTGAATTTTTATTATCATAGCAGTTTTACCGTATATCACTACTTGAGTAGTATAAAAAGTGTATTTTCGTATTTAATTAATTTAAAATAATATTTATAATTTTAATAAATTGTTCTAAAAACAGATACCAAGTATGCGACGGCGTAGACAACTGCGGCGATGGATCTGACGAGAACAACATGACGCTGTGCGCTGCACGGGCGCGTCCCTGCGATCCTCTCACGCAGTTCCAATGCGCCAATCGCCGCTGCGTGCCTCGCACAGCCCTCTGCGACCACACCGACAACTGCGGGGACGGCTCCGATGAACGCGGCTGCCACTTCACGCACGGTTGCACCGTTCAGGACAAAGGTAAAACAAATATTGCAAATACAAAGTGATGATTTCAACAGACACCGAAAGTGGCCCAGCAGTGGTTACGAGATTTCAATACAAATAGAGTCGAATTTCGGAGAATTTACAATTTTTTATTTGATATAAAATAACGAATCCTATATTAAATTTTAATTTCTAAATTTCAGGCGGTTGTGAACATCTATGCAGCAACCTGACAGGCGGTGGATACATCTGCACATGCTTCCCGGGATGGATCATTTCGCCCGTCGACACCAAACGCTGCGTTGACGTCGACGAGTGCACGACAGGAGACCATCATTGCGCTCACCTCTGCAATAATCTCAATGGAAGCTACTCATGCGCCTGTCGCGATGGTTTCAGGTACTTTGGACTTTAAATTACATGCTTTATTTTCAATAAATTACATGTTTTATGACAAATACAATACAAAATCACAGACATATTTTATTTCTTTTTATTACGTAACTTTATGAGTTTTATAGCATTTATGCAAAATTAGTATTATAGAGTTAAATTTTAATATTTACAGGTTGGCAGATAATTTCTCTGGAGTGTGCAAAGCCACGGAGGGCGACCTCATCCTGATGTTCGCTAATGGGCCTGAAATACGTGCTTTAGTTCAAGACAAGAATGAAGAATTTGACGTCATCTCTTCAGAGAAGAGGATAGAAGCCATCGATTACGACCCCAAACAGGAAATGGTGTTCTGGGTGGATAGCTACGATAAATCAATCAAACGTTCCTACATGATTAACGCCCTCAACGGACAGGTCAAGAGCGGATTCGCGCAAGACTTAAAGAGCAAAGCGAATGCGAAACCAACAGGTATCGCTGTCGACTACGTCGGAGGAAATCTCTACTGGACGGAGGCAGACCGAACCGGCTCCAAACCCAAGGGTCGTGTGATGGTCGCCCGCAATGATGGCCGGTATAGGCGCGCTCTTGTCTCCGCTGGCATCGAAGTTCCCACGTCCCTTGCCCTCGACCCTCAAATGGGCAAAATGTACTGGGCGGACGCCGGATCCGCTCCCAAGATTGAGACAGCCTGGATGGATGGCTCCAAACGTAGACCCATAGTGACGGAGAACATCAGACATCCAACAGGGCTGGCCATCGACTACGCTATGGAGCATACCATATACTGGGCGGATATGAAACTCAACACAATTGAATCCATGCGGCCCGATGGCTCTAACCGACGGACTGTACTGCAGGGCGAGTTTTTGAAGCACCCGCTATCGCTGGATGTCTTCGAGTCCTCGTTGTACTGGGTCACCAGGGAGACAGGAGAGTTGGTCAGGCAAGATAAGTTTGGTAGAGGAGTGCCTTTTGTTATATCGAAGGATCTAGTCAACCCGGCTGCCGTTAAAGGTGAGTTTTGATTTAGGCGTTTTTTTATATATTTTCCTATCCCCAAGATAGCAAAATCTACTTAAGTTACAAAATTATTTCTACTTGTTATGAAAAAAAATTTTCTTTTAGTATATCACCCGTCCCGATACAACACGTCATTGGCGAGTCGCGCGGCGTGCGGACACAACCCTTGCTCGCACCTATGCTTGGCCGTGCCAGCCGGACACCGCTGCGCTTGTCCAGACCAGCAGTTCGCGCCCAAACGGGCCACTCACGACCAGCCTTGCGACGCCGGTATGGATTCCTTCTGTTCGACCCCTGATGTTATTAGTTTGACGTGGCTGTGTGTCTGTCTGTATGCTATTGTAACATTGTTTTTTGTTCGAAAGCTGACTAATCGAGATGGATCTTAGTTACGATTTATGATCATCTATTTCGATATTCTTTATTTATTATTATTAATGTGTGACTCAATAATATTAGGTATCACTTTTATAAGCTTTTATAGATACGTACTCAAATGTCCAGTATCGATTTCATTGATTGTATGGTGGCGGTGGTATTTAATGCTGATTTTAAAAAGTGAAACTAAACATTAATCGATGTTAAATATTTCCAGCTGTGGAGCCACCCCGAGCCCTACCATTGGCGTGTCCGTGCGAGAACGGCGGTACTTGCTTGGAAGGCGACGGCGGGATGGTTTCGTGCTCCTGCCCCCCTGGCCTGCAAGGACCTCGCTGCTCGACGGGAGAGGGCGCGGCGGGTGGCACCTCTCGAGCTGGCCCTGCGCTACTGGTGCCGTTGCTGCTGGTGCTGCTGCTGGCCCTCGCCGGTGTTGCCGCCTGGTTCGTTGTCAGGAAGAGGCCCTTGTGAGTTCTTTTATTACCGCCTACTTCTAAACCTTACTGGCTTGACTTGTGTTGTAATGTGTCAAAGCATAAAATAAAATATATCTTTATTACCTATAATATACCAAAGACAAAAACTGATAAATAACTAACAAATATAATTTGTTAAAGTATGCAATAAGAAAAAAATATATATAAAAACAATAAAAAAAAAAAACAGCAAAAACATCGATTTTATCCAGACCACTTTCACTGAAAGGGCGATGTCAAAATCTAAGGTCGTGGTACATGCCTGAAAAATCTAGTAGGACTATGAATAAAATCAGTTTAATGAACAATTTTACTTTCCTGATAATATCTCTTTTCTTTCTCTTATATTCTCATGTTTATAATTGAAATTATTAATTCTGCATTTTAGCGGCAAAGTGAGCGGATTAAGTAGTTTGGCCTCATCTCAAAGCGTGTCTTTCCGGCCGGGCTCCAACGTGGAGCTAGGAGGCGTAGGCACCCCGGCCCCCTCGGGCCCCGCCACCCCTCAACCCGATGGCTACTCATTGGAGCCCCGCAAAGGCAGAGACTTCACAAACCCCATGTATGATGCTGTCACGAGATCAGCTCTGCCTGAACCGGAACCATTACGTAAGTTGTAAAAAAAATATTAAATTTATTTTATCGAAACAAACCCACATCAATCCTTACAGCTACAGCCAATGCGATGGGGCATATCCGTCTTGCCCCTTGGCAGTTGGCACCGTAAACAGCGTCCGTCTTTTTCGACGCACATAATCATTCGGTACCTCGGGTTACTTGGCTTAAGTGAATTCCCGTAACTGCTAGTGGGGCATGGGGGAGACACATTTCTCTATCTGTTTCACTGATCATTTTCTTTACAGGCAAGAAGGTGATCAGCTTTCTGTGGTTACTCAACTGAAACATTTATTTGTTTCCGCAGATGCGTAAACGTCATGCGCGGTCTCGGAGGCGATTTCCTCCTTTGATATATGTATACATAAGGAAAATGAAGCTGCTTTAATATTACTCTAATCAAAGTCACTATGATATTTCTTTTCAGCCGGAATATATGAGGTACCTGAGGAACTAAAGGAAAAAGTGGTATCGGCGGTGATATCGCCATCATCGACTGAGACCCGCGGCGCTCCCGGCAAGAGGCCCCGGGCTCTGGACCCCGCTGCCGACACTGGCGTTGACACGCAGCAGTTGGTACGGGAGGATCGTGACTGCTAGCGTCGGCCTGCGCGGGTGGCGCCCTCCCGTGACCCCTTCGGCCTGGAGGCTCCACCCGGGCCAAGCGCAGCACGCGCCCTTTTCATGAAGCTGACGACGTGGAGGCCCCGCCGCCGCGCTCACGTCGTCCTATACTAACTTACACAGTCCATACCTGTAGTAATGCAAATGAGTGATTAGGAATAGACAGCCCACTAACATGCAGTAATGAAAACTAAAGGTTCGTTACTGCACGGGAGTTACGTTGATGTATTTATAAGACTTAACTCACCAGTTCCGCTATGAATTTATTAGAACTTAGGTTACGAACAGTTGCGGCCTGTCATTACAATGACTTGATAACATTCCTTACACAATGGGACTCGTGCAGTTAACAAATCACACATTTAGATGTAAGGTCATTCAACTATACATTTTATACATCCTATACCTTTGTTGCAACTTTCTATATATTTTATAAACTGTTTCTCTTCTGTTCCGTAACTTTCCTTTCTAAGGCCGTACTTACGCGTCATTTCTGAAATCAACCATATCATGGAGTGATATCTCATAATCTCTTAGTTGTACTGTTAGGCTAATCAATTTGTGACATTCCAAAATAATATTACCCTCTTATTCTGAAACTGTGTACCATAGACAATTGACTGATCTCTATTCAGCTACCAAAACATGCGACACAGAGGTTAACTTTTTCGATTATTTTATAAAAGAAAGAGATGGCCAGATAATATTTATTTTATAAAGCGTGCCAAATTGTTGGGCGAATCGGTCAGTTGTCTATGGATAGTTCAAGCATTTCAGTTAAAATAAAGTAACTCTCCAGCCGAACAGACACCTTCGTTGGACAATAAGACGTAACTATTAAGAATATTATTTATTAATTTCGTTTTAGGACTATGTAAAATATAATATGTTGTGTTTTATTAATGTCTATTGAATGTAAAGATTTGTGGGATCGTCGAGGGCTGCCATAAGACGTGTGACGTATTCTGTTGTTATTATGTTAAATGACGATTTTTATAAAGATTTAATTGTAAATATACAGCGTTGTGATGTAAATTGTAATGGGAAATTCTATCTGTACTGTTTATTTTTTATGAGTACATATTTAGGGATTAATATAATTATTGATCATCACAATTCTTTGTTAAAAACGACCACAAGATAGATAAAATTATCAAATGTAAATGTTACAAACCTGTCAATATAATAATTAAGAAGATGAAATATTTTTGTATTGGGATTATTATGACATAGAATTTTAATTTAGTTTATTGACTATAGTCAAGATGTAAAAATTAAATAAAAGATAATTAATTTTATGTGCTATTTTTTTAACTTCTGCAATTTCAAAAATACAAAAATATGCCTATTGTTAGATAGCAAAGCAAATTTAATCTTCCCTCCGTGGATCACGCACGTGATCCGTTTATGATTATCTAAAGTATTTCAGTAATGAATTTCAATAATTATTATTATTCATGCAAACTAAATAAAAATGAAGTAGGTAGGTCAACATTCTTATAATGATTATAATTATAAACGTTATAACTTTTTTCAATTATTAAGTCCCTACATATTTACATATTGCTATGAAATATATTTTTACAGAATATATAGATAGGTACTACAAGGCCTAAGAAGAAAACATTTATTATGTTATTTGAACGTAACCGAGCTCTCGTATCAAAAAAGAGAACACAATATTATCTAAACCGTTAATACATTTAGAGTATATTATTACATTTTTATCTTTTTATGCATCCCTCATAATTATTTTTAACGCCCGATGCAAAATAGGGGTGTTATAAGTTCAATGTGCCGTGTTTGATTTCGAGAAGGTTTTTCTCCTTTCAAACCTGCCGTGATCGAAATGAATATTTTATGAAGATATCTTCATCTATTTATGACATATCTTATTTGTAATCATCATGTCGGGGATTTTATTTTAATTGTCTTCAATTTCAAGTTTGTATGGTACATGAATATATTAAAGTCAGTGACATCTATAAAGAATCTTCATTAAATTAAAACTTTCTGAAATCTTGTAAAACAACATAGATGGCATACATTTTAAAAAGGAACAGTATATTAATTATTAATGTCCTTTATTTAGTATATCAGCGTATACTTGAGTATATTGAACATAATAATACATAATAAAATTTGTCTAAAAATCCTTAACATTTAATAGTGTGTAATGAGTGAATAGTAATGACGGAACTGACATGCGTAAATCGCAACACAATTTGACATACGTTATGTCATGTGGTATTTACATAGGTATTTATGTACTTATTATTATTGAATCAATTTAGAAAAACAACAATTACATAACTTACAAGTTACATATTAATATGTAACACGACGTATTTGGCGTGTGTATTTTAATAAATTTGTGCTGTCTACCGTAAATAAAAATACAAAGTTCAACTGTGTTCTACTAGATTACATAAAGCTATCAGGTAACTTTATAAATTTTAAGTCGAAACTATATTTCTAATAAGTAAGTAAAATTGACTTTTGTTAATATACCACTTCTAAAATATTAGTTAAGCAAACCTTCGTGAATTGTTGAACGAAATATCGATTTTATCGTTCAAGTGTCGGTGCCGGTTAACGTATCTGTAATCTGTATTATTTCATTTTTCATTAATCTTATCTTAATCTTAGTGATAAACAAATGTTAAAATTGAATATAGTTTTTCAACGGAATTTTTGTGGATATCGGTGAAGTTTTATGAGATTAGGTATGTGATAGTGACGTGTTGAGAGGAGTGTCATTGATTACAGTATGTCATCAGCGAAGATGATAGGTCGCGCGGTTGCCAGTCACAGGTTATCCGGCAAAGGGTTACGATCGCAATCAGTGGATTTATTAACTGCCCTAACACGGAATACATACACAAAACATAGAACCATGGCTTCTAAAGCAATTACTATGGAAAATATAAACCCTAACATCGTGAAGTTGGAATACGCAGTTCGAGGACCCTTGGTGACTCGCGCCGGTGAAATCGAAAAGGAATTACAAAAGGTAATCATTTATAAAAACTTTTTAATTAGTTAACTATAGTTAGTTATAATAAAATTTTAATATATAATATAATTAAAATTACCTTTAAGCTATTCTAAAATTACAAAGTAAATCAAACAATAGAATTCCAACAATGGTAGATAACTATATTCACTTACCTACTTTTGTAAAGTAGGTAAGGTAGGTATGTTTACTACTTAGGTTTAGGTTTAAAAATATTTATTCTCATAAACAATGTTACACAATATATTTTGCATGAGAAAATAATTGTAAGATATATAAAATAAAACCACATTATCAGAAAAAAATAATAACTAATAACCACCTTACTAATCATCACCTATTCATTAATCAGCCACTATCCTCAGCTTACTTACCCACTTTATTGTATGACCTTTAATAATTAGACATTTAAAACTATAGGTACTTGTTTTTAAATAACCTTGAAATCAAAAATTCATTGTAGAGTCAGGAATCTCTCTTGCCAGGGCAAGTACTAAGTCTCTGTATGTTCTCTAATTTTACCTAAAATTCTTATTATATAATCCATTTTAATACAATTTGGTTCAGAAACATCTGTTTCATAGGCAAATTGTACTACAACTCTATAAATAAACATTTCATTTGAAGAAAATGTTGGCAAACGTAAACTTTACCTATGTATTTACTGTTCGTAATAATATTATACTTCCTGTGTGTTTGTCAATTATTTTTGCATTTGCAGGAGTTATTTCTAATTATTTTCATGTTTTAGCAAATTTTACTTACAATTTTTATCACCCCTTGACAGCAATGTATTACAAATAATGACAATTTTGAACAAAATGTGGTCTACAGTTTTTTTAACTACACTTAGTTCTATGGCTGAATTACTAAATTCAGTTAAGTTTTAGTTAATCTGTCAGTATAGTGTAATAAATTATTATTTGCTTGGGTAATAAATAACAAAATATTTCACAGCTCCATTCATAAGTCAAAGTAAACTTTATTCAAATAAGCTCTTACAAAGCTACAAATATAATATTAGATAATATGACATGTTTGTCTAATACTTCAGACATATAATTTTTACAAAGTTATTCCCTAAACAAAAATTTGTTGTATTAATAGATTTCAACTACATCTCCAATTGCATAATATAATGGTAGAACTATGAGAGTCAACAGAGTAGATACATCTCTGTTTATACATTGTTTAGTTTATGAGGATATATTTCAAGGCCAAATTTATGGAAAACAATTGAACTAACTTATCTCTAATAGGCATAAACAATCATGTATATGTTGCATAATATGTAGTTGATAAACTTTTTACAACACATGAATATTTATAACCACATCTTGTTATTTAATGGTTCAAACTTGAATAAAAATCTGGTTTTATTAATCTGTGGTTCTGTAATTTTAACTATTGTTTTTGTTAACTACACTATCTATGTGGTTAAGTGGTTCATTTCTCAGCAAAATAAATAAATGTTTCTGTGAAGATATGTGTCTATTCCATGAATAATCAGGGGTAGTGTGATTTCACTTTTAATGTTGACTACAGGCTATAAGTGTTATTGGCATAACATGAAATCGTCAATGGTTTAAATTATTTTCATATTTATCATCTGTGTCAATAAAACGGGAGATCACATGATATGTATTCATATCAATTGAATAATTGTGGTGATATAGTATATTGAACTAAACTGATCACAGTAACTTCATTCATGTTATGTTTATAAAACTATATTCAGAAGAAATAGAAGTATGTACTTATGTTATATTGAAGGCATGATTATTTTTTAATTAGGTAATGATCTAAATCAGGAATAAAATAGAAGAGTGTTTATAAACTTACTACACTAAAATTATAAAGTGAAAATATAAAAACTTTTTTTTGGCTGAATGCACTAATTTCAGGTTCACAATGAATGCACAAATCTAACTGGTTCGAATTGAATAGTTATTTTTGTGTTGGATAGTAAATTTATAGAGGAGGACTACTAGATTAATATCGCACTACGAAGAAATTAACGTGAACGAAACCGGAGAGCTCAGCTAGTATCTTTGTTTATAATAGATATATAAAATGAAATATAATGTAATCAACACTAATGAAAGTTGTGCAATATAGTGTAATCAAGAACCATAAACATTCATAAAGATAAAAATGGTTTAAAAAAAAACATATTATGAAATATGAATTTATCCCACCCTTATTTCAAATCATCATGTTGTTTTTTTATATTGTCAAAAATTTAACTTGTGCAGTTACTGTTTATTAATAATCTCATACAGTCATCATTATCTAAACCATTTGTTACGAAATTATTATTATATAAATTTTTAAACATCTACAATCGGTTCTTGACGATCGTTGTCTGATAAACGACATTCACCTTATGGGCGTAATAAATATGACCTTTTGGTTAGCGCGAATATGTTAATGACCGATGTTCGTTATTGACTAAAATTAGATCGTCTCGCCGCCGGTTTGCCTAAAATAAATTATTTCTCTGCGATCTATAGCAATGTTTTTATATTACGTACCTTCTTGCACGCGCCTCAGCGTTAGCTTAATAATCCTTACATACGTTAAACATTGCTCGACTTGAATTGAGAAATCGTAACAAGTAGCGTTTATACTTAATTGCAGAATAGGTATGTTTATAAAATTGTAATCACAATAAAATAAACTCTATGTCACAGAAATAGTAATTTTCAATCTCAGAAAGAATTTTGTAAAATCGCATCGGTGTGCTGCTTAACTACTAATCATCCTCACTCGTGAGTGTCGTGACCACCTCCATGTATGTCTTATTAAAGAGGTGGTTTTCCATCTTTCTCATCCTTCTGTGTCTGTACTTTAGAGGTGATTTTGGCCTCTCGGTCACAGGTAGCGCTGCAGGCAACCCGTTTGTAGTGTAGTTGAATTTCTTCAGGCAAGCTATTTAAAGATATTTATATACTTATCAACGATGTTTAGACAACATGAAAACATAATTAAAAACAAAAAAAATTGCAAATACAAAACGAATAACTACTTTATTAATTAACTACTAATAAAAGAATTCTAAGTTCTATTGTAAATAAGGAAGCCTGATACTATCTTGCTTACAATGACAATTTTTTTATGTATTGTTATATTTTATAGTAAGTACCTACATTGTGATACATTGTGCAGGGCGCCGACAAGCCGTTCAAGAAAGTGATCAGAGCAAACATCGGAGATGCGCACGCGATGGGTCAGAAACCTATCACGTTCATTAGACAGGTAGGACATCATAGTTGTTTGATTCTTTTTAAAAGAAACGGAATGTAGTTTTATTTCATACGTAATAGCATTTATTCAACTATATTCCAAGGTGCTGTCGTGTGTGGCGTATCCTGAGTCTATTGACAATAGTGGATATCCCGAAGACGTAAAACAACGCGCCAGAGACATCCTCAGTGCGTGCGGGTATGTCAGCTTTTTACTCAAAAACTCCATTACTATAACCATAAGCTCGTTTCAGTTAAGATATTTTTTTAAAACCGGTGGCAAACTAAAGGCAGGAGGCTTATTTAGATCTAATAATATATTATCATGTCCATCTTTGCAAAGTATGTTTTGTACATCAAAGATGTTTTTTTTTTGAAATCGATAAACCATTTTTCATAAATTGTAGCCGAGGTCCGCTTTTAAACAACATCATAATTGTCACAGACAAACATACAGACTCGTCAAGAAGTGAATAAAATTGGTGCAATGTTAGGTTATTAAATTTTTGGCAGTTGACTTTAACAGACTGACTAGAATGCTGAAATACAATAAAATATAACTATACAAATTCATAGGAGAGAAAAAACTTCCGTACCGCATAAGATCAATACTTTTCAAGGCTTGTATGACGATTGACGGCTTTAGTGAAGTAGTTTAGTTTAGTTTGATTTGTGTACAGTTTTTGTTTTGACGATGTCATATTTTTATGTGTCTTTAATTATGTTCTCATGCAAAAGATTTAAACATTGCTTATGAGAATAAATAACTTTAAGCCTAGAAATTTTTTTGGAATGTTTATTAGGACATTAATGCAAGATATTATATTAAAGTCCGTATATTATTATTGCCTGTACTGGGTTGCCTAGAAGAGATCGCTGATTAGCGATAAGGCCGCCCGTTGCACTCCATTTAGCTTAAGTTATTATCTGTATCCTATTGTTTATAGCAACGAAGTGTTAATAAATAATTAAATAATAAATATTATAAAAATCTTGAAAATCTGATACATCTTGAACATGTTGCTTCATTAACGCTTATCAAGCGACCTTCATCTCAACCACACTAATCACATTAGATTGCCTAGGTAGATAATACAACCCGAGTGGTTATATTACAAGGAGTTTTATACGTACCTAATACTAAAAATACGATTACTTTTAAAGTTCTTTTTATCCGACTCCATCCGAGTCATGGCGCCTTTAGATATTGTATGTTCTGAATTTAAATAAAACCCTTTTAAGCCTCTTTTTCTCAAAATAAGTAACCTATGTCCTTCCTTAAGCTTTAGTCTGTACTAAATTTCATAGTAATGACTTGAGTTGTTTAGGTGTGAAAGCGACAAAAAGACAGATTTACTTTCGCATTTATGATATTAGTAGGGGTAGTCTGTCTATCCCTCGTTCATGGCTTATGCCTTCCCTAGCTCCAAAGCTTGCTACTTATATCTTTTTGGATGATCGAGCAAATAAAAGCGTGTTAATAATAGGGGCAAGTCGGTAGGCGCATATACCATGTCCCACGGTATTGAGATGATTCGTCGCCACGTGGCCGAGTACATCCAGAACCGGGACGGCCATCCCTCAGACTGGAACAACGTGGTGCTGGTGGGAGGTGCCTCCAACGGTATCAAGAACTGCCTCCAGCTCTTCGTCAATAAGATCGGCGGCAAGAGCTCTGGTGAGTTATTAATCAAATCAATATAATATATTTATAATAATTAATAGCACATAATAGTAAAAAAAAAGAGTAAAACAATTACTGGAAAAATGTAGTGAAATTGAAGACAATTTAACCCCCCTTCCCCCGACGTGATTGATCACGATATCATGTGCACCGATTTCCAAATATTGTAGCTAAGAACTTACCTCGGGCATGTAAGTTTTCAAAAACGGTTCACTTGTTTAGGAGCTACGGTGCCACAGACAGGCACACACTCAGACACCTCTCTTTTTTGTCGGGGTTTAAAAATTGTCGATTCAATAGTACTTTATATAAACTTACTCGAATAAAATTTATTATTTGTCAAGTCTTACATTAAAATGGTATTTTGCGTCACCCAGGTGTGATGATTCCCATTCCCCAGTACCCGTTATACTCGGCGTCGTTGGCGGAGTATGGGCTGGAGCTGATCCAGTATTACCTGGACGAAGATCACAATTGGGGATTGAGTACAGAGGAATTGGAGCGATCCTTAGCCGAGGGACAGAAGAAGCACAATGTCCGCGCCATTGTCGTCATCAATCCTGGCAACCCAACAGGACAGGTCAGAATTTTTTTTTAATAAGACACCAACTTAGCAGCCAAATAGTAAAAATAAATGATTAAAAAGCGGGTTGAATACTACTTAAATATTACTAAATTATAATTTTATTAGAAAATAAAAAATAGAAATTCAAACTAGGAGGCAAATAAGCTCAGTGTTTGTGGACAGTCGCCTTCCATGGACACCTCTAGGTGAGCCGCGGATGAGTTGTCGGCATTTTAAAGTCGTAACGCTTCGGAAATATATCTGAAAAGGGCTGGTTCAACAAAGTGGTGGCGCGTAGTAACCACATGACTTATCATTTCAGGTGTTAACCCGCGAAAACATCGAGGCGATAGTGAAGTTCGCGAACAAACACAACCTGTTCATATTCGCCGATGAGGTCTATCAAGACAACGTCTACGCGGAGGGCAGCAAGTTCTTCTCGTTCAAGAAGGTATTCCCATTTTATTTACCCTCGACGAGACAAAAGACGTGGCTGTGTCTGCGGGTCCCTCTGCGACATCGTAGCTCCTAGACGGATGGACGGAAAATAAACTGTGTGGGTGTAAACTTACTTAGTAGTTAGTTATTAACAGAAAAACTGAATCCTATCTTAGTTCAGTCTAGTCCTCCATTATTTTTTGCCCAAAAATATATATAATTTATAATTGTTTAATGATTAAATTAAGAATGTTTGTTTTTCAGGTGATGATGGATATGGGTGAACCCTATAACAAGATGGAGCTCGCCTCCTTCATGTCCGTCAGTAAGGTAATTACCACTTAGTATAATGCGGCCAACGAAAGAATGCTATTCTGACAGGTCGTGACGACATAAAGAAATAACAAATTTATTGTAAAAAAACGCACAATACTTAATGCAAAGAGATATCAGAAACAAGTTACAATAAGGAGCAAATGGGAGACATAGACAACTTCGTTGATCTCTCTCTGTACTAGTTTAAGAAACTGTGTTTCAGAATAGAGGCCTGTAAAGTCTCACGCGGAAGTGAAGAGAAAAGTAAACGTAATACAAAAATAAAACCAATTCAAGATAAAGACAAAATGTGCTTAGATTTGGTCCTTCCCGCCGGATATACCACCCGTGGGGTAGGGTGAAAGTGAAAGACTAAAAACGTTATGTATTGTTACAGGGTTATATGGGTGAGTGTGGACTGCGTGGTGGATGGATGGAGCTGATAAACTTCCATCCTGAGGTCCAAGCCAATCTTTACAAGGCAATCTCCGCCATGCTTTGCCCCAGCTCACTCGGACAGACCGCCGTAGACTGCATCGTTAGTATCAACCTTTCCAACCACCGCCGAACGTAGAAGTTTGACGTGTCCTGTGTGTCACCTTTTTATTTGGTCTTTCTTATTTCACATGGAATTGAATTGCTGTGGTGCCGTAGATAGAAATAGGTAGAGAAAAAATGAGATGAAAAATATAATCAGTGCAGCAGACGAAAATATGCCCTATATTCGGATTAAGGGACATATCTACATAAACTGATCGTTTCAGGCGAAGCCGCCAGCGCCTGGGGAGCCCTCATACGAGCTATGGTTAAAAGAAAAGACTGATGTATTGAGCAGCCTTAGCAAAAGGGCCAAAATGATCGCAGACACCTTCAATCAGATGGAAGGGTTCAAATGTAACATCGTGCAGGTATTTACCTATTACCAATATTATTTAAAATAACTCATATTTAAACTGGAAACCAAACTAATATCATGACCAAATCTGATCCTTATTATAACCGCCTCAGTGATTCACGAGTTTACGTGTTGCGCCTAAGGTCCTGGGTTCGACTTTCAAAAATGACAGATGCAGATATGTGACTGGCGACTGCCCCATGCCCCACCAGGAATCACAGGCTTTCACTTATGTTTCAGGGTGCTATGTACGCATTCCCACAAATAACTCTGCCTCCGAAGGCGATCGAGGCGGCGAAGAAGGCCGGCAAGGCCCCGGATGTATTCTACGCCTTCCAACTGCTGGAAAACACCGGTATGCACATATCCCACCTTACTTATCAAAATTGCTTGACAACACATTTCGACATTTTTATTTTTAGTTAATGTTAATATTTGTTTTGTTTAATTTTTAAGAAATGTTTTCTTAGTCTTTTTGTACAACGGTTTAGTAAAATTGGTTTATCCATTTATAACTTGTGTTATCATTACTCCGTGGGGATTGTTAAATTGCCTTCAATTTAATTTGGTCAAAATTTTAACTGTTGAAATGTGTCTAGGTATCTGCATAGTACCGGGATCAGGATTCGGCCAACGACCCGGAACCTACCACTTCCGTACAACGATCTTGCCACAACCAGCTCTCCTGCAGGAGATGCTGGAAATCTTCAGGTCCTTCCACGAGAAATTCACCAAACAGTACTCATAGGTCACCCTCAAAACTTCGCTATACACCAATAAACCATATTCATAAACATTTAAAACTCCTCAATAACCAATAATTTTAAGTTATAGAATCTTTTGTGAGTCTGTGAAACCAAACTTTGAATTTAAAATTGGCTTATCGAGGCGTTTGGATTTTTGTGAATAATAAAACACGCAAATAAAATTCTTTGCAGCTTAATTTGGCTCTAGTTTTGTCGACAGCGCTATCTCTTTACGGACGCTTAAAACATTCAGGGAAGTAAATGAACACCGACAAAATTATTGAAAGGAACGCCATGCCCATGTTGAATTGTTAGTGTTCCCTTTAATAAATAAACTAATACCAGAAATCTGGATTCAAAAAAAAATGATATTTGGCTGTCAATAGCAACACTGAATTGAAACAAGATACCATGGTCTTAAATATCGTCAAATTACACACCGAGAAGTCTCTGTGTCGTACCACTTATGACATTGCCATACAAATTGACTGCATCAGGTGACTTGTTTATAAGCCAACTCGTTCGTTCATTGACATAAGCGAAATCTCAAGTTTTGTTATTTCATTTGTCTATTGAAGAGACGAAGACGGCAATCAGCGCGTAGCAAAATAAATAAGGAGTATTAGGTAGAATTGTTTTTTGAATTTTATTTCGCTCAGTTTGTGATGTTTATGACTATGAATCGTTTATGTTTTTACAATACAGGCTTGTATTTAATATTAATTATTATGTTTGTATGTAAATCGCTCATTTTGGGATTTTTTGTTGTTTTTTAAAAATATATTTTTAAGAATTAGTATTTTATCTTGTACGGCAACTATAACAAATTTGGAGATATTTCGTTTTTCTAGTTAATTTGTAAATCTAGTCTGGCTGTGCCATTGTCTTAAAATTCAATGCCGCATAAAATATGCATTTTCGTTAAAAATAATAAATACTTTAATAAATAGACATGATATGATTAATATTGTGATTGATATGTATAGATGGCGCTTTCTTAAACACTGTATTTTTTCATTTCTTAATTTTTAAATTCCCAACGTTGCTTAATTCAAAAAGAAGTCCCAAATGCTCTGTCGCTTTCCCCCTGACGTGCAATTGTTTTTGTAAAAACGAGACAAAACACTTAAATGTGAAGAGCTGAATGACGTTTAAATTTTTTTAAACTATCAAATTACGGATTAGGCTAAATTAAGCTTTTTACATTTTTGTGATAATTTATATGAAGATAAATCTGTACATATTTTTCGTTTTGTTGCACACCGCCATCTAGTAATTTATTAGGTTAATAATAATAATTTCTCATTTCTGTACTGTGAAAAAAAAATTCGTGTCTATTTAGTAATCGTTAGCAAAAAATAAAGTTCCTAAAACGTTTGTTACTTATTCGACCTGGAATTACCCTGAGTTATGGAACATAGTTTTGACTTTGTAATCCCAGCATGCATTTTATTTGTGCAAAAAGAATTTATATGTTAGAACCCGTGTGAGAGAGGCGACATTCCGCTACAACACTATCGTTGAGATTGTTTTATTGTTAATAAATTAATATATATTATATAAAGTTGTTTTATTTCAACTCTGATCAACTTAAAGATTTTTATGTGAAATTGAAGACCATTTATAAAATTCGCAGATATGATGATTACAAATAATATATCATAAACGGATGAACCAATTTTCATGAATCGTAGCTCAAATCCGTCTCGATCAAGTAAGCTTTCCTAAAAAAATCAGCATCGAAATCGGTCCATTCGGAAGCTACAATGTCACTTTCGAGATTATCCCGCATAGAACTGTTTACCCTTGTAAAGATATTTAATGTAAATATGGAAGGTACTTCAAGAGCAAGAACTAAATAATGAATTAACGAGCACAATTAGAAATAATTCTCGAATCCATTATTAAATCCATGCAATACAGTCTGCTACATGAACCGCATGGAGTGTGAATCGTCCGCAAAAACCTACCCTTATTAGTCAGTCGGAACTCGGATATCCAAACTGAAAACAATGAAAATAGAAAAAGAGTAGAAAATAATAGAGGCGCATTGTATTCGGGGTTTAACAGATTGTTATGAGTTATATTTGAACGACCATGAATAGAAAACGGCTCGGTGAGGAACCGTGCATAAGGAAGCCATTACAAATACAGCTAGGGTTGTTCCCGCATTTCCCTAGGGAATTCTTTCGCTACGGAGCCTGATTGCGAGCTGTTTGCATACAGTTTCCATCAAGGGAACCTTTTATGCTTTTAAATCACAATCTATAAACATATAATGCAGATAAAAAATGAACGACAAAATATTATCACGTAAGCGATTTCAGTAATTCCTTCACGATTACGTTAGCTTTCTAACCAAAAATCGTATTGAAACCGGTCCGTTAATTTAGAAGCCACGATGCCACGGCGCCGGCAGAAATAATTTCCAGGTGGTGCAGATTTTAGTTTTCTTACAATCTTCGCCGTATATGATTGTTTATAAAAAATTGAAATTTTAGTCGGAAACATCTGAAGCCCGGTTTATTTTATGTTCGAGACATTTACAAATTTCTGACTATTCAATATGAATTTATTTTACCAGGTACCCAGTCGTTTTTATTTCAATAATTCCTGTTGGTGCAAGTGCACCCTCTGGCACCCCCCTGCCGGCGCCCATGCGCGATGCCACAGATAGACATACACAGATTTTTTGTTTAATAGCTGACATGACCGAGATGGATCCTATATATTATAAATATTCTTATTAGAAATCAGCATATTGGTAGTTTTTAAGATGTCTTCAATTTCACTCGTCTAGGCGTCTCTGTGAAATCATTTTTAATGTGAAATCAAGTTAAGAAATATGGTTCACACTTATGGTATACACTTTCTGAAAAGTTGAGGTTATGAAAATGCTTGACAACCCTAAGTCCTATTTTCAAAAAGAAGGAAAACCGCGAGTCTATCTATAGAATAGCAATTTTCCTCGCGCCGCCCGAACCTTCCCACCGATGTGCCAATAACACGGGATCTGATTCGTGTCTGCAGTGTGTTGCACGAGAATTCTTAAAAATAACATAATATTATACTATAAACGTTTATCTAAGTTCAACGCTTTTATAGAGTCATGCTTATTCAAATTTAATATTTTTTTAATTGATCGTTATTTTTGATGGATGGTTTTTGGAAAAACATCTATCCCTATATTATGATTGGAAAAGACTTGTAATTTGTATTTAATTTGTAAATAATTACTCAACAAGTGAAATTTGAGACATAGATGGATGAATTGTAGTTAAGAGTTATCGGGATCCTATTAGTTTTCGAACAAAAAGACATATCGAAATCAGCCCATTCGTTTAAAAACTATGGTGCCACAGCGAGACTCACAGACCCACACACACGACAACTTTATAACATCTTAAAGTAAAAATATAACAATCTGTTAATCTGTTATCTGTATCTATATACATATATATTAATTGTAAAACTAATGTTCTGCTTAATACATTCCCGTGCATAGCTCCAGGGCGAAAAGGGGATGTGAAGGAGGGACTAGGGAGGTCCGAGGATAAACGAACGGCATGTCCTCTTTGAGGTCTTGGGCTATAAATTTATTCTTTTTTCTTTTGCAAGATTATAACTGTAACATTGGCGTGAGTTTCCTTTGGGGTCTTGTAGATATCAAACTTAATACAGCTAATTACTTACAGACTTTATAGGGTTTAAATTTACTCTTGACATTTTAATATTTATTTAAAACGTCTAACATTTAAATTAATATTATATTTAAAAGTTATATGGTATCATATGGTAAAACTATGCTGATCACAGCAATAGAAACCTGCCTTCAAGGATTTTCATTTAACATACTTTTTATCTATTCATTTTATTTTGAATGATTTAGATTCACAAACTAATTCATTCTTCTAACATTAGCAAGTGATTTTTATCTTAACAAAAATAAATATTCTTAATCTTTTTAACCTCTCACCCTCGTAACACTTTTTTATATATAATATATTATAATCCTCACTCACTTCTTCATCTCAGTGTTTGTGTCCTATAATACACATTTTAAGTGTAAACTTTTTAAGTGATATTAATAAGCGATCTGAATGTACTTTGTGTTTGTATATGAATAAATGATTGTTTTTACTTTGATTTAATAACATATCTTACCAATCATATTCTCTTATTTTTTACATTACGCGTAAATTCACTTACCGTTCTACGAAGGTTTTTAATACTCAGTCGTTACTAACAAGCCATTGCTATGAATTAGCGTTTATCAGCAAACAGTGAAAATATAATTTTTCATGTAGGATGTATACTAGATTAATAGAACGCATATCAGATAAAAGCGACGCATTCATACATTACTCGTATTGTGTTTTTCTCTCGTTGTTCATTTCAAGCTCATCACATTACTCATGTGGCAGCGAAACAATAAAAGTAGAGATTGCTGAAGACATACTGCGCGGTGGGGGCAGGGGAGAGGATGAAGAGGGTTTAGGGGGGAGGGACGGTAGTCTCTCGCGTAGATTTATCAGCGTGTTTGTGTCTGCCGCCGGCGACAACATTGTTATCACACAATACACGGCCTTTTCTTCAAAACTTTGTTTTCCCATAATTTACACTTATATTATAAAGCTGAAGAGGGTGTTTATTCGTTTGCACGTGCTAATCTCAGGAATTACTAGTTCCTATTGAAAAAATTGTCTTGAATTGTCCATTTATATAAGGTTATGGCCTAAATATATAGCAGAGAATCTATAAAAAATGTTGCAAAAAATGGAAAAATCATTTTTTTTAAGGGCGTGTGAAAACGCGAGGCATGGTTTATTATAATTTTTCATTGTAGAAATATGTTATGTTTGCGGAACTCACGTTCCGCCCGTCAAAGATATCGCAGCCGTGCGCCGACTTCGTAACTTCGCCCGTAGTTGACGCGCTTACTTAATTGCGACTCAAAACATTCACAGAATGAAGAATTAAACCTTTTCAAACTTTTAGTATTTGCATACATTGTTACCTAGTAATGGTTCTTGTATTTCACAAGTGGTGGAGCACCGGTTTACAGCTGCCCAGGCAAAATTTTGAAATTACCAGTATAAGTGGTAGCAAGAGAGAGAATAAAA
Organism: Aporia crataegi; assembly: GCA_912999735.1. Classification (NCBI taxonomy): domain Eukaryota; kingdom Metazoa; phylum Arthropoda; class Insecta; order Lepidoptera; family Pieridae; genus Aporia; species Aporia crataegi. The sequence goes on along the minus strand of OU538744.1, from coordinate 9,061,354 downwards.
AAAGAATTATTAGCAGCTAGTGGTGATGATAATAGTAAAAGAGACACATTAATATAAATAATATGGAAAAAATAAAATAAATAAATATAACAGGTAGAGAACCAAATCCCCCATCATTGGATTCTCACAAGCTCGTAGCTTCAAAATGCCTTTTAAATGCACTTAGGCTCCAGTTGCGAATTGGAGGGGGGAGATCATTTCACATAAGTACATGGTTTATATACAAAAATTATAATACAACCTAAATAACTCACTTGTGTTCCATTTCCTTTAATAAAATGACTACAAATTCTTTTTTAATTTGTTTAAGAGCTCCTGTTAGTGTAACGTATTATGTGGTCCTTCAAAAATTATCGTCGTTGTATTAATCCCATGTAGGTACGTAGGTACAATGTTCCATCCGCAGTGCAGATATTCGCTAAGCATACAAAATACCCTTCGGGCGTCTGTTGTTTTTGATCCGACGCGGCTACCGACTGTCAACTGCAGCCGTGACACGTTCTCTTTGGGTTTTTCGCCCTTTGACCGAAATATCAATTTCGATGTGAAACGAGAAATTTTCGAGCTCAACATCATTTCTATCAGCATTTTAACACTATAACAAATAATAATACCATATATAAAAAGTATCTATACTTAATAATATTAAATAGCGTTTTGATTAAACTTGCTAATCTCAGCAACTACTGGTTCGAAAGGAAAATTCTTTTTTTGTTGCATCATTCATTCTAGACGCTATATATATATTAACATAACCTTACGATGGAATTGCTGCGAGTGAAACCGCGGGGCAAATATTTATATCCAGTCAGTGGAGTCATTATAAAGGACATTAAGCGTCAGTAACGGCCATGAAAGGTAATAAGGGATTACGGAGTCGTAAAGGGCATATTTTCGGCCGAGGGCAATAAATAAGGGGGGGTCGAAATATAAAAATCTCGTAAATACATTAGCACGGCCCGATGCTGCCCGCCCGTGCCGGTGCCGTGAATACATACTTTATTAAGCCAATGAGCGATTTAAGCTCTGACCTATTTCGGACTCATTTCCCCGCTTAACAGTCAACTCTTATTGCGAGAGATACAACGTTGCGACTTTGCTTCGATTTCATAAAAAATCTAAAATAAATTCACATTGATTCAATCCAAAATGTCAATATTTAACTCCTAGAGGAATACCTACGGCAGATTCAATGTGTTTTAAGCTATGTAAAAGAAACTAAATACAATTACACAGATACTTAATAAAATAATAATAATATATGAATATGAATTATTTCTATAAGAAACTAATAAAGAGGTCGTTTATAGTTTCTAAAAAACAAAACAATTAGGTTCTTAAAACAGTATATTTTCTTCAGATTTTATAGAATTTCGATTATATTCAATAATATTATTTCTTAAAACTGCATTTATTTTTCAAAAAATTCGTTTATTTTCGAAGAACACATGCTACTCGCTTCGTGCTACAAATGTGCCTGTAGTCGTAGTTAATATAAACATACTTTTTCTGAAAATGATTTATTTTTATTGTATTTGTGTTTCTTCAAAATAAAGAGTATTTTTTTATAAGTAATAGTCATTTATAGTTTTAAGTTGTTTTAGATGGTCCCGCAGTAGATAATCTTTATATTAATTTAGCGATTTAATTTGATGGCTTTGCACGACTAATACATCTAAGACGGTAGCTTCCACCACGAGGGGGCATAAATCTTGCTCCAAGATTGGCCATCCATTGTGTGTTACGGCTGGCTCCGCTGTGACGTAATCGCGTTAGATCATTGATTATCCTAAGAGTGCTGGCGAGAGGCCAGCCGCCGCCCTCCTCGATCCGCTGAAGCCTCACATTCTTCAGATGTATTTAAATCGATTGCTTCCCCAAAGGTCGAGTACATACAAGCATGTAAGACGAGAACCGCAGTAATGAGAATTCTATTATCACACGGGTTGTTATGTGAATACTAACAAAGTTTGTATAAGTCTGGGCGGCTGTAGAATTGTTTTTGAAATTGTAATAATAACGTTTTATAATTATTAATGTGGTCCTTTTATAGTTAAAATCTACATTTTTTTTTGATACAATTGTAAAAAAAAACTCGCAATCTCTAGTGAGGCGCGAGGCAGATACATTCCTGCATCTGTTTCACTGATCATTCTCTTTAGGCTTGTGTTCTTAACCAATCAAAACATTTATATCATATTTTCCGAGGACTTGAACCCGGCCTGCTTGAATTATTTAACCATGACGGTGCATTACAATTACCGAATTTTATTTTGTTTGCCGCCTATCGTGTGGTGTGTCTTTATGCCGAAGCTCGAAACTGACCTACGCGGCGTTGTAGTCGCCAACTCGGTAATATATTGCCTTTAGGATAATCGAATTTTTTGCAATGCGATTCGGTGGTCAGCAAAACTATCCGATTCCTAACATTATTCAATCGCAAACAAAGCTCACTGTCACAAACCTTCAGTGACCATATACCAAAGGAAGAATATTTTATTAAAACCTAACTTTATGTGTGTGTGTGTCTCTGTTAGTGTTATGTAGGTACATAATTCATAAAAACAATTTAGTTCAATCATAATTGGCATTGACAATTATAATGAACGGAATTAACCTAACCAATCGCCGCTGAGGGAATGTTTTTAAATAATATCTATTAACTAAATTCAATAGCAAATATAATATTAATGTTATGCTAATTAAAATTATAATTTAATGCTTAAAGAGAATGTAGACAACCTTCCTCCACTCTAGTAATACAACTACAATGAATCCGCGATTCAAGGTGATTTCATGACTAAGAAAAGGGCAAATGGTACAGCCTTGGCTCGTACAATAACTATAGTAAATAGATAACGGAGAGGTAGGTGTTCATGGTTTGTATCGCCGCGGGCGGCTGTTTGATTGGATCACTTGATCGAAAACACATTTCCCCTCAGACACAATATACGATACGACACTTAGTATAAGTAAATATAGTTTGCAGTCTAAAATTTTAACAATTTTACAATTAAAAGAGAGAAGGAGTTATACGAGAGGAATTATGAGGTCTAAATGCTTATAGTTTAAATTTGAAATGGTTTTAGCAACGTACAACTTAGGTAACCGCTTCCGTGTCTAAGTGATTTACGTGTCTACATGATGCGCTGAAGGTTCTAGGTTCGAATCCCGGCGGGTCAAATGAATTTTTCAGTTGGGAAGACACAGAAGGCTGATCACCTACTTGCCTGTAAAGAGAATGATCAGTGAATCAGTTACAGAAATGTATCTGCCCTATGCCCCACTGAAGTAAACGGAGAAACGGAAATTCATTTTAAGGTACAACTTACGTAGTTTCTTAGAATTAAACCCATAAATCGATTTTGATGAATTGATATAGAAATAGTCACGGATATCGCTAAGTAATTATATGAGTTTTGCAAAATTATCAGAAAAATAACATAAAATTGGATCTTCATTTTCTGGAAATAGTTATTTTATACGAGTTATTAAGAAAATTCGGAAATCAACCAATTCGGAATTCTGTTTAATTCGTGGATAATTTGTTGATGTGTTAGTAATTTGATTGAAATAACAAATGGATTAATTGAATAAATATGATTCCATCAAAAACTGAATGCTAATTCGAGATTAGCATATGAATACATGAAGGATGTCGCATAAATTTGCATGCCGCGGTTCCAAAACGCGCGACAAATTAATCAATGATGGTACTTGATGGTGTACTGATATTTGAACCATTGTTTTATTTATGGAAATGATGTTTAAATAAAAATATGTTTTTCTCTTAAGGTTCTTAGCTGTGAATAAACACTGGCCACTGCAAAAGGTTGCTGTGTTTGAAAGACAGTTGTTTCAAAATTTTGAATGCTGTTACTAGAATTAAAATGTAAGTAAAACATAGTATAGTAATCGTTTTATTAAAATCTAAACTTTATTAAGAGCTTTTGTAAATTTGACAACTTTAATATATTTAATGTACCTAGAGTCAAAATAATTCTTTAATCATCAAGAACATTATCATATGTGTCTTTATAGTACGTATTATGAAACAAAGTACAAAACGCTGAAATTTATGAATAACTTACCTTAATATAACGCAATCTAAAGGAGAAGCGTAGGTAGTAAAAGGCGTAGCGTGAATGTTTCACGCGATTGTTCGTCATCATAAAGTTGTCAACTTTTGCATAAACGAATCAAAGAGCAGCAATGCCAACGTGTCTGTTATTGTCAGTATTATAATAAAATTGATGTTGACATTGATATACTAAATTGATGTAAAAAGAACATCGGTCCGAAATTATATAACTGTCTTAGATGAATGTAATACCTATATAGTTTAAATAGAGCAGAAATAAAAAATAAACGTGCAGAAGAATATTTAAATATTAACAATATACTTTAGATTGTTTAATTAGATTGGGTGACAAATTGCGAGAATACTCAAATAAAATTTGTTTAATATTCGTTACAAATTGTCCAATATACATCCTTAACTATGCAATATTCGAAGGCACGCCGTGGTCAGTCAACAACTCTGAAGGCCCTAACATCACCCACTGAGACAGCTCAGTAAGTGTTTTCCGCAAATAATTGCGGGTGAAACCACACAGTAACGCTAGTATTGTGTATACACAGAAATGGACAAGATATCTTTTTTAAAACTTAACACAAATTCACCTTTCAAACTTCAATTTTCCACGATTGGCTTTTTCTGTAAAACTCCGATGTATTTTCAAAGTTAGTTGTTTCAGCCCGAGCTCTGAATGACTTGCAAAAGGCAATCTTTTCAGTTCTTCCTCTTTTTACTTGAAGTTCTCTATGCGTTTTTATTTTGTTTATTCACGAATAGATGTTTACATACATTTATAACGTAGCTTGCTCGCTCTTATAATTTTTTTAAAACCTTTCTATGTGTGTTTATATGTTATATACCTACTTACTATTTATCTGTTAGTCCGTGATTCATTTTATAACTTTTACAATGTATCTTGTCTATTTTTGTTATATGAATAAATAAAACTTTAAATAAATAATGTATTATACATATGTATATCTTTGGATCATTAATATACGACATTACAGTATACAGAGAATATTGTAGTAAATATTTAACGGCAGTCGTTAATCTCAGCGTCGCTAAATGAAGACTGGAATAATTCCGACATGAGCTTGTTAGCAATTTATTTATTTACTATTTAAAATATAATAGAATGTTGTAAATTTATTTACTATTTAAAATATAATGGAAGCTACACCAATCATAAAACATAATATACACGTCATCCAATGACATGCCCATTTACTATTTAAAATATAATGGAGGCTACACCAATCATAAAACATAATATACACGTCATCCAATGACATGCCCATTTACTCAAAATATACACCAACAAGCCAATCAGGTGTGACAATTTTGTTATATAAGAAATGGCTATGTAGGATTTTATATAATCCTGAAAAGGGTGTGGGGAGCCCCAGCCTCGCTGCCCCACCGTGAACTCCAGCTCACAACATACCGAGTTCTCCTATTTACGGTAGTAATACATTATCTTATATTGTATATACGATATTATTACAACATAATATTCATCAATATTTAAACACATATATATATAAATAACACAGTAAATACAAAGTAAATAACGAACAAGTTACTTAACTCACGTGTCTCGACGGTACCACAGCTCACCACCGAATCACCGTGCTCTGCCTTGCGGTGGCCTTTTTATACCAATTCCGACCACCCACGAGGGTAGTTCGAGACTGTTCGGACATTCGAACGTTTTAGTCGCCACAACCGAGCACTCCCACTACGTCAGACCCACGAGGGTAGTCCGAGACTGCTCGGACATTCAAACCCTTTAGTCGCTTCCACGACGAACAATCCACAACCGAGTATTCCTATCTATTACGGCCATACTGACAATGCTTCGTCCTCGAAGTATTATTTTGACTACAATACCTACTTAAATTAAATCTAGAAGGTAATTAAAATATGTTATTTGTACAATGTTGTTCCAGCAATTATGATAGTTTTGACAACATAAACTAGTATTATTTTGGCTTTGTATATTCGAACTACTTGCATAGACATGATGGTCCCATTCAATCGCTGTCATTGAGATAGACCCACCACCAAACAAGTATTCTCAGCGAATGTCGAACTACTTGCATAGACATGATGGTCCCATTCAATCGCTGTTGTTGAGATAGACCACCACCAAACAAGTATTCTCAGCGAATGTCGAACTACTTGCATAGACATGATGGTCCCAATCAATCGCTGTCATTGAGATAGACCACCACCAAACAAGTATTCTCAGCGAATTTAGAACTACTTGCATAGACATGATGGTCCCATTCAATCGCTGTCATTGAGATAGACCACCACCAAACAAGCTTTCTCAGCGATTGTCGAACTACTTGCATAGACATGATGGTCCCATTCAATCGCTGTCATTGAGATAGACCACCACCAAACAAGTATTCTCAGCGAAGCCAAATACTAATTAAATATTACTTCATATCAACAACATTTACACTCAAACAATATCAACATTGTACCAATAAATTTTACAATTATTTATAAAAAGATAATCTAAATCTAAATTTTATGCAAACAAATTTTTCATCATAAATCTTCATAAGTATAGAGTTTAAAATAGACGAGTTAGATGGCACTTTCATCAACTCTTTCTCCAGGCCAAAACCATAATTTTTTTTACAACAATGATATCCCTTGGATTACCTTTCAGAGCATAGTGATTGTTGGTAAGCATTGAGGTGATATCATAAATTTAAAATTTGGTCTTAACAGTCGTTACGCCTATGGTCCTGATTGTCATAAATTAAATTAAATCTCCTATGTTATAGTTCTTATTATTTCGTCTAACAGAATCAAACCTACGTAAGTAACAAACAAACGTAAGGGCGAAAATCTAGTAGATTTCTGGACTTGTTTATATAGATTACTGCACTTTCCATAGACCGTTCGGCCAATCTGACGATTCATTACACATAATGTTTAATTTAAAAAAAAAATTTAAGAAAATCAATAAATATTAATTCCTATTAATAAAGACGTTATCCACTCGTCTAATTTGAAAAGCCTACGATAAGGTTCATATTTTCCAAGGTTACTTTTTAGATGATATGGACCGGACGAAACTGTCCCTTCAACTAGTAAAAACTTAGTAAAGAACAGAACATGGACCGGACGACATTGTCCAATAACCAACTCCCACTATTTTAGTTACTGTTACTGCAACAGTGCACAAAAGAAATTCAAGTGCATAGTCTTATTAAATTAGAATCTGTGGTGTATACATGTCTACCCATAGCCCCACAAGGCGTCAAGGGAATCATATGGAGTAGCTCAGCGGTATCACTTTCCTGGTGTATACATGTCTACCCACAGTTCCACAAGGCGCCAAGGGCAACATATGGAATAGCTCAGCGGTATCACTCCTGGTGTATACATGTCTAACCATAGCCCCACAAGGCGTCAAGGGCAACATATGAAATAGCTCAGCGGTATCACTCTCTTGGTGTATACATGTCTACCTATAGCCCCATAAGGCGTCAAGGGCAACATATGGAATAGCTCAGCGGTATCACTAATAATAATAATTGGGACAACTCACATTATTATATTATTTTTTTATAACGACAGGTAATTTTTTATTTATTTATTATAATAAAATTTGCCTTTGTTCAAAATTGATATCATTACTTATTTGGTCACAAGTTGTGACTCACAACACTACAACTATCAAATTAGAATTGTCATCGAGAAAAGAAATGGAAATAGTATAGTTTTGCATGACCGGGCCTATGAACAATTTCTATTAAAAATAACACAACAGTTTTAGAAGGGCTCTGTCCAAACAGAATAGTATATTGTAAATTTTAATTTTGTAGTAATATTATTGGTATGTTGACCTATGATTATCCCCATTATTATCTTACCTCAGTTATATATGTATAACCTTTTATCAATTAAATAAATGATGTCTTATGCCACTGATTTACTTAATTCATAAATTTTTATAGACAAACTTACTTTTATTACACCACAAAGTTTTAAGTTCAAAAATTATCCGACATCTTCAAGTAGTTATAATTCAATAAATTTTAAATAACAATTTTTTTAAAATAACACTTTGTCGTGGACAAAGTATACACTTAAATATCCCTAGAGAATTACTCTAGTTTCTGTTAAGACTATAATATAATCCAGGTAAACTCTATCTTTGAGTCCGAGTTCTGTGTACCCGATTTTGATTTCTTATACAGAATTTTAATAAAAGAAATAATATTTTCACCGCATAAAGCTTACTTTTAAGAGTGGTAACCTCTAAGCATTTGTCAAAAATCGTATTATTATTATTTTTAATCATCGTCTAAAGTACAAAAGCAAACCTTTCTTTATATATAAATTGAGTTTTTTTTTTGATTATTTTTCAATGTAAACATTCAGACAATAGTCATTTAAAAAAAACCAACACAAAAAAAGATTTTATTTGTAGACTTTTTAATTGATTCAGCAGATATTCAGTTTAATGCGAACAGACTGAGCCAGGCAACATTGAGAAACATATCCCAAGCATATCCTTTTAACTATCGATTGTATCTGTTTGTGATAGTATAGTTCCTAAACAAACTGATTCGATGCTATCTTAATTGATGTTATCTTAATCCATCTTACCTGATGGGTTTTTACTATAAATTATGAAAATCAAAAATTTCCGAACGATAGCACCAAATCGATTACCTAGTTCCCCTCTTTGACGTGCCTCTTATTATTGGAGAAATTTCCCATGAAACAAATAGTTAAAAAAGCTCCGTGAAACATTAGAAAATTAAAGAAAATTCAACGACAATATTAACTATACTACTAATTAAGTTTTTTTTTCTATTTGTGAGGGAGCTCTCAGTTTATCAAGGTTAATTTTTATAATTCAAACTTATGGAAATGATTATTTTCAAAGTTATAATTCATTATAGTAAAATTCTCTTTTTATTTATAATATTTAGAACTACTCAAGGTTTTTGTCAAGTAGATATAAAATCTTTAATTGCTTATTCTTTAACTGCCTATGTGAGGCTTAGTAATTGGAGGTATTATAACTTTAATTGAAGATTTTTAGGTTCTTACGTTTTAACAATTGGGCATGGTTTATGTTCATCTGAAATATTTAGTCTTTCAAACATTAATCATGAACTTTTAGGGGGACGAAAATTATTTATTACCTAAAAGTTTTATACCTTTAATAAGATTATGATGAATGAGAGCTGGGTATAGTTTATATTTATTTTCTTATTCTCAACATGGGGAATATAATATAGGGTTATACATATTTTAACTTTGGACTAACTTTTTGAAATTATTTTTAATCTACTATCACCTACCCCAAAAATTTGAAAATTACATGGAGTAAAGTAGCAACCAAGGCGCTTTGAGAAAGACTTATTATACTACAATCAGCTCCAGTATCAATTAGTGATTTAATAGTAATATTATTAATAGAAACTTTGTTTGCTTCAATTCGATTTTTCTAAAAAAAATAACTTCTTTTTCAGTTTGAAGAACTTACTAGATTTAGGTTTGTTTTTACAATAATTATCTACATACCCAGGTTTTTGCAGTAAGTGCAAAAAATGTTTTATCAAACTCGCCAGGTTTTTGTGCTTATGTTTCCGGGTCTTTTCTAAAGCATAACACCGTGGTATGCCCTGATTTACCATAGTACGTGTAACTTTTTACGTCATTAAACCGAGTATCTATTTTGGGGAGTTATAAAACTAGAGGGATGATTAAAATCCTTGCTCCTTTTCTATAAAGATCGTTTTTTTTACATATGAAGAAAATAGGGCAATAAGTTCGGAAGTAGTTTTAACACTGTTACAAGATGACATTCTAATATTTTCATTAGCTATACTACCACACACTATTTCAACTAACTGTAATTTGGAAAAAGCAATTTTTGTATTTTTTTATCAGTCTTGTTTACTTCCCTAGCGTATTCAAATTAGGAATCTCATGATTCAGAATTACAAATCACAGCTTTTTTGGAACTTTTCAGTTAGTTTCTTTCTTTCGGAAAACAATGCGTTAACTTGTCTTATCAACTGTCTATATTTTACGCTTTACTTGATAGATCAAAGTCAGGACAAACTTTTATATAACACAAGCAGCTGTTAGAAATTTATCACACAGCACTATTATCAAGGAGTAACTTCGACCAAATGGATCACTCGACAAATTACTTTCAACTCACGAGAACAACACTATTAAAGAGTGGCCTTGATCAATTAATTACTCAAGAGAATGCTGCGCTAGCAGAAGATACCTGCCCGTGGACTTTTAGATCTTTATCCCACTTCTGATGTTAGCAATTTATTTATTTACTATTTAAAATATAATAGAATGTTGTAAATTTATTTACTATTTAAAATATAATGGAAGCTACACCAATCATAAAACATAATATACACGTCATCCAATGACATGCCCATTTACTATTTAAAATATAATGGAGGCTACACCAATCATAAAACATAATATACACGTCATCCAATGACATGCCCATTTACTCAAAATATACACCAACAAGCCAATCAGGTGTGACAATTTTGTTATATAAGAAATGGCTATGTAGGATTTTATATAATCCTGAAAAGGGTGTGGGGAGCCCCAGCCTCGCTGCCCCACCGTGAACTCCAGCTCACAACATACCGAGTTCTCCTATTTACGGTAGTAATACATTATCTTATATTGTATATACGATATTATTACAACATAATATTCATCAATATTTAAACACATATATATATAAATAACACAGTAAATACAAAGTAAATAACGAACAAGTTACTTAACTCACGTGTCTCGACGGTACCACAGCTCACCACCGAATCACCGTGCTCTGCCTTGCGGTGGCCTTTTTATACCAATTCCGACCACCCACGAGGGTAGTTCGAGACTGTTCGGACATTCGAACGTTTTAGTCGCCACAACCGAGCACTCCCACTACGTCAGACCCACGAGGGTAGTCCGAGACTGCTCGGACATTCAAACCCTTTAGTCGCTTCCACGACGAACAATCCACAACCGAGTATTCCTATCTATTAAGCTCGTGACTTGAATACATTGTATGATCAACGCCTGTTTGGATTATCTGCCTTTTAGTTCTATCATAGCTGAAGTGTCGCCTTCGCTGTCTCCTCGTCACACTGTTTGTGAACGGCCAAAGTTAACGAGTGAAATTAAAGACAAATTAAATGCGATTACAAATAAGAATATCTTATAATGAATGAATTGATCTTCATAAATTGATTCTATGATTTCTAGAGAAGAATTCTAAGATCAATCTCAATTGCGTCAGCTTCCAAACAAAAAAGGCATCGAAATTGGTCTATTCCAATGCTATAACACCCGTCTTTGAGCGTCGGGGTTTAAAAAAATACAAATGTTTTATCTCTATAATATTACAATTGGGCTTTATACTTTGTCGTTTATAGAAATATAAAGCTATTGAAGAAGCCCTTGTTTTGGGAATTGGGACGAGATAATGTTCACTGTTATTGCGCATTATGAGTTCGGAATTGCTGGCGAGGCAACTTGAATTAGGTTAGAAATTGATGGAACTTACAAACAATTTATAAATTTAGTTCTATAAAGTTTTTTCCTTTTTATGTAGGTATATCCATTTCACACGAAGACAACTGCAGATGGCGCAATCCCAAACCCGCATGTAATAAAAACCAGAAGATAGCACGACGAGTGTTTATTGTACGCTATCCTCACATTGGCACGGCCATTACCGAGAAGATTAAGTTAGCTAGTTAAATAATTTTGTAATAATTAATAAATTATTATTGAAGTTAATTGTTTTTTTTTTTTGGAGATCGGTTACCTGAAGATTTATTTGTTCTTATAGTGGAACACGCGAAAGTAACTCTGTCTGTCTATCTGTTTGTCTGTTACGCTTTCGCACCTAAATCATTGAACGGATTTAGTATCTAAATGTGTAATTTAATATAGGTTTTTATGTGTGTGTGTGTAATGTGTTTAATTTTCAATTGTTTTTTAGCTGTAGGATGCAATAATTAAAATAGTATCCACTGACAGAGGTTTATAAATTAATTAATTGCTTGTTTATGGTATTTTTTTATGTTGTTTAATACTTTTATAAATGTTTAATAATAATTACTATACTACACTTAAAAATAAACCTCGGTTCTAAGTAAACCTTTATTAATCAAATTGTAAATTGAGTTTGATTGTTATTCTATCACTCTAAAACTGTTGTGTTTCGCGAAGCTTGATTTACTTTTAATTAAGTTAGACTAATCTCATAATATCTTTCAAATGACCTCACATTAAAGTATCAATTATAATTTTTGTTGATTGTTAATCATTGACAAAGAGAGGGGTGTTATATGTTTGTGTTTCTGTCTGTGGCATCGTAGAAATGGACCGATTTCGAATGTTTGAAAGCTAACATGATCAAAATGGAGCTTTGCTTTATGTTATAAAGATCATTTCTTCTTATTTAATCATGTTGTACTTTTTAATTGTTTTTAATTTCACTTGTGTTGGCCTTTTAGTCCGTAGCGCTAGCAGCCCGTCGATTGGTTAAAGAGATTAAGTATGCGAGATACGCTTATTTTAGAGTAACTAGGAACCTGAAAGCTGACTCGTATTTTTATATTTTCTCAACCGAATGATTATGTTGTCTTTTGTATATTTGTTACTATTTCTTTATTGGCCATCTCAAAAATTAATAAATAAACTCTTAAGTAACTTAACTATATATCTACGATTCGTAATTTAAGATATTTCAACGTAAAGTTACATAGTATATGATATACATATCTTAAAACTACGTCTGAAGCCTTATAAATAATAAAACTTTCCATGAATCTAAAAGCACTTTTCTATTTCAAAGTATATAAAAACAAAATTACTTCAAAAAGTATCTAGCTTGTTAATATATGATAAGGTTAAGAGGCCGAAGTAATCTATAATGGATTCGGATAGATAACATATTGGACACAAATCACAATTGATTGAAGTAAATAATTAAGGAGCCGGCGGCTAATAATATCAGCTCATAGTTCCAAGGACTTACTTTATGGTCTTCGAACGTACGTATGACGTTGCTTCTGTATGTTGTATGTTTTGTGAATCTAAATTTGTTTCAGGGCTTGTTTTATTATTAGTTTCTGTTTTACTTTTTCTTTCACTACGCGTGGGACAATACATGTCTCTCTTCTGTGACCCAGTTTCTTGCACTGCTTCGGAAAGATCACGGCGTTATCTATGCCTTTTGTTTGTTTTTTATTGTAATTCGTTTTTTATGTCGTGTATTTAATTTTACTGAGATTTTGTACAATAAATTGAATAAAATTCTTATTTCTTCAAACTGTTTTTTTTAAGTACTTAATTCAAAACTTAAAATTTTATTCACAATTTTTATTTTTATTAAATATATTTGCAAAGTTCATTTATCTAAATATATAAATAATAAAACATATATCAATAATATATAAATATTTTGATGTATGTTTATATTTGTTGTATATCTATATGTATATATATATTTTGTATTATATTATTAATGTGCTAGCGACCCACCCCGGCTTCGCATGGGTATTATACATACAAACCTTCCTCTTCAATCACTCTATTTATTAAAAAAAGCCGCATCAAAATCCGTTGAGTAGTTTTAAAGATTTAAGCATACATAGAGCAGATACAGCATACATATAGGGACAGAGAAAGCGACTTTGTTTCATACTATGTAGTGATTATGTAAAGACTCAAAAAAAAAAACAAATTGAATACAGTTGGTGTACATGTCGGAATATTTTAAAATTGTCTACAGTTGTTTCGTGATAGTTATTTATTTCTTTACCCAAATATCCTACATGCAAATCTTAAATTAAACTAGAGACAGTTTAAGCACATAGGACAATAATATGGGCACTTTTAAGACTATAGTGTATGTAAATCTTGTGCAAAAATAACAGGGTAGATTATAGATAGACATTTTTGTTACTTATGTGATCTTAAAAGACAGATGATCCTGACGAGAGAAATGATTTCACGTAATCCAATGAATGAATTATTTATATCTTCAAGGAGAAGCCGTAAAACTAAGATCTGGGCCGTGAGCATGTAGTGTTGGAAAATTATGTGCCGTCAACGGACTACAGCCTTTAAAGTTTTAGAAATAAAAGCGAGAGTCGTGTAATTGGATCTCTATAACGTAATATACGTTAAACGGTATCCAAATTATACCATAAAAGCTCAGAATCTCTAGTAAATAAAACATTTACTTCCTTTCATTCTAGCTTCAGCACGTGACTTGATCACCTCCGTGGATGCGTGCCTGTTTTGTCGTGGGTTTGACTTCCGGCCAAATAAATGTTGCGGTTAGATTGGCACTCAATCGATTATCAGAAAAAATATTTTATATTCATCAAGGCCAACGAAATAGCAAACATTGCGACAGAAACCGCGTAAAAGATAATATTAATGCACCGAGTACTACTATTAATAGAATGTTTTGTAAAAATCTCTTAGCAAATTTAACCACTGGACTATAGTCGGTGGATCATTTCAAAGAATATTTACAAATTCATTTCATAACGGAAATGAATTTGTAAATATTCATAAATTCTTCATCTTGAAGCTTATATCCCGCGAAATAAAATAGGAGATAAAATGTCAATAAAGGCACATGTGATCGCGAGTTTAAGTCAAATATAAATGTTTATTGGCGAAAATGCACATTTAATATTATATTTTATTAGATGATTTAAGCCTCGTCCATATAAGTCCCACGTAAAACATATAAAAATCTACATTATATATTTAAAAAGTATTGTAGTACTTTTGGCTGTCACTATTTGACAATTAACATATTTGTTGTTAGACGCCAGTGCCAAGCAGGCTGTAATTCACGCGAAACGTCTAAAAAATTTACTAATACTTAAATAATATGTAATTGTAAAATTTGTGCTTAAAACTGTTTTCTTTATAAGCGTAATCTCAATGGGCATCTTACATAAATAAATAGTAACACATTATGTACTAATAAAAAAATCCTGTTTTATGTATCCACCAAATAAAATACAAAATATATATGACAATTATTTATTATTACTTTTTGTTTTTCGTTGCAATAACAATAGAATAGAAATAACAACTTAAGCTAATTATAGTAGGTGTGAATAATAATAAAAGTGATAAAAGGAAAGTGCAAGAAGTGCGAAAACTACTAAAACAAATTAACAATAACAAATAAAATTAAATAGCTTATAGCCTAAGTGGTATCAACTGTAATGCATTTGTTGTTAGTTTATTTTCAGTTAGTGAGCGATTTTTTCTAGATTGTCTACCCAGATTAAAGAAGAAATTATTTGTCACAATTTTTTTCCATAGTATTTTGTTATATAGGACACCCTCATCGCTAGTAGGGTCACGAGTGCGTTTAAGAAAAGTTATGCTGTTTTCTTGAAGATCTCTAAGACGTAATGATAATAACATAAATTAAGTTTTTCCATATACGCCACAATGTCAACTAGTGTTAAAATATAATATTTACTCATAAAATAATTGAATCACTACAAAATATTCGGTACACAGTCGCTTCAAATAATATTTATCAGCATTTTGCAAAATTTATGTCGTTTTATTTGTGCTCCAATTTCGCTCCATAATTGTGAATTTTCACGAAAATTTCAACTTCATGAATCCACGTTGCATTTCAGGAAAATGCTTGCTTTAAGCCGAATACAGTTTGTATTTTTTGAAATGCCTGTATTTCATGTTAAACATTTTTGATTACGATTTAGACGAGTTTATAAACTGTAAGGAAACCTTTCAAATATCATAATATAATTAATTTTAATACTTTTCACTTTAAATTAAACCTGATTAACTGATTGACTCATCATCACCGAGCGTAAACTATTGAAGTTAGATCCATGAACGCGGGTCGTTTTAATGAAACTTACATTTCAACCGACTTCAGAAAATAAGATCCTTAATTTGGGTGCATGTTTTCTTTGTAATTTATATGTTTGTTACGCAATTGTTAAACCAATTTTAATAAGAATTATTTTTGTTTATTGATACATAAATTTATTTATTGAACTCGAAAACGTTTTATTTTAAAGAATTAAATAAAATTTATTTTTAACTTCAAACTGCATGAAAAAGTAATAATAAAAACATAAATAATTCTACAAAGAAAATATTTAGAAGCCGGTGCAAAACTGTACCATAATTATCCCTATGGCATTCGATATTATTTACTTTAGTAAATGATTAAGAGCTCAGTACGATTAGTCACTCCAATTGAGAAACTCAAAAGGCAAGAAACATGGAAGGCGATAGTTCAGTCGAAGGCCTCCGTGTCTCGGCGAAGCTTTTCACTCAATTTCAATGAAATGAAAAAACATTTTTATTACGAAGCTGCCCGGCCGAGGATCGCTAAACAAGAACATCGCTTCTTTTCATAAAAATTGTATGGATAAAGAAAATTATTGAGAAGCCAATATAGTCTTTAGAATATTTTTATTATCCTTGTATAGTATTCTTACGGCTTATTGCAAACAATTTAAGAAGTACCTACATAATTAAACTTTACAGTCGCAATGAAACACTTAGATATTAAAAACTGTATTGTTTCCAATGTTAATTATGACCCAGCTTACAATGTAGTGAAGCGGCTGAGTGCTACTTAAAGTTTTGTTTCGGAAAAGCAAGCTCCGTAGTATTAAGCGGCGAGAATCTGCTAAAAACATGTAAGCCATTAAAACTCGTTTAAACTCAAATCCTCACGGAACTTGTGAAAGGTTTCGAGCGCCAAAAAATTACCGCACTATTTCAAACTAAAACACGTCTCACGTCACGCTAAGGCTGCTTACATACTTGACATTTTTATAGCACTCTCGGATATAATTCCAATACTAATTCAATGTGATGCTATGACTTTTGGCACCCTTTAATTGGCTTTGGCAGTACCATTTTGTAGAATATTATTACTGACTAATACAAACATATATTTTTCGTTTGAAAGCACTCCTTTACAACTTCATTAAATATATTATAAAGTAGATACTTTATAATGTGAATAATAGAAGGAAACCAATGGAATTGTGTGTGAATACTGATGACAAGGTTCTTAATATTCTATGTAAGCTTCAGCTTGTTATAATTACGTTGTGTTATGTTATAAGTAGTACGTATTAACATGTAGATATTGGGAACAGGTTCACACCCTTAAAGGGTTAATTATAGAGTAGTTAGCATCATGTTGCGCCTCATTACCAACGCTTACATTACATCGCAATCACTGCCACCGCTCCCCTCCTAGTAAGGGACGTTCATTACTCACATGTTATTGCATAAGTCAAGAGTTCTATTTCGTATTTCGTCTACCAGTCTATTTATAATTTTAGCAACAGTTTTACGAAAGAAAAATAGAAATAGTACTTAAATATGATTTTTTGTTTATTTATATAGACAACTTTATTTCTGTAAGTTAGTTATTCTCTTAACTTTTACATTTTAGTTGTTTAATATTCTCAGGATTACTCGTATCTATACTTTATCTTATGTATTTTTTCTTAAATATTTTTTTATTTATTTTGTTTCTTTTTAACAAAATAAGTTGCGGGTATATTATCCGAATTAACTCGTTAAACTAGTGAATTACTAAGCTCTGTTCCTAAACTCCGCCATTCTACTAATTAATGCTTAGTACCGGGTCGCGCTGTCTAGATTAACATACAAATATTTCGAGATTAACATAGGTTCAAGTACCAATGCATATTGCATAACAATAAGAAAATTAAATTTAGGCTTTTCTGTATAATGAATGTGAACGTGTGAAACTACGTGGGCATTCAAAACAAAGCCTTTATTATTTAAGACAATTTTATAACTTTTGAAGAGAAACAATTCGGTTATACTTGATTCTGGAGCTGTCAATGGTAAAATTCCCGTTTTTGCAACCCTCAGGAAAACATTGATTTCGTGTATCGAGTCGTTAAAGTTTTTTTTTTTAGGGTTTTCCCTTTAAGCTTAAATGAAATTTATCGAATGATTATCTCGTAAATGTCGTCAAAACTTATCTAGTTACCGCACGGGGAATTTAGTAGAAGGCTGTTATGTCGGATAGGGCTGTCACACTCACGATTGATGACAATTATACTCCTTCGTAGTTTAGATTGATATTATCTTGTTTGAGTTTAATTAACCTCCTACGGATTAGAGGTATATTATAAGTTTGACGATTGGAATTGGCTAATAGCTCCGAAATGAATACACCGATTTCAATCCGTTTTTGTTTGATGACTTGATCGATATGGATCATAGCAATAATTTGTGAAAATCGGTTCATGCATTAATATGACAACAATATAATTTTATTAAAACAAATAAATATAATTCTGTTCTAACATTACTGCAATTGTATTTTCAGTAATTAAAACTCTTTTAGAAATCAATCAAGACAATATTAAGATGTGTTGGCAATTTCAATGTACAGATAGTGAATATAATATATCTAATAAGTAGATAAAACAAGACCCGTCTCTAAATACAGACTACTTTGATCCACTTCACCCTGTAAACCTAGTTCATACGTTCGTGCGTTGTAGCACACGCTACGCTCGTAGCACTCGTAGCCCTCCGTAGTTCACGCGTTTGACATTCAATGTGTGTCCGCACCACAAGTGCTGGGTTCTTATATCTGAAAAATGCCTACTTGTATGTAAAAACGCATTACGGGATTTCACCATTTATATTTAAAAATGTAAGCAATATTCAAAACCTTTGTTATTTAAAAAAGCGAAAGGTCATTTCCGGAAATCTCGAATTACTAGACGTAGGAATCTGAAACAAAGTAGGTGGGTTATTTATAACCAAGTTGAAAATATGAATGATTTTTTTTCTTATACAAAAATAATACAAATGCTCTAATCTATAATCAGTAACAGAGTAGACGGTGCGAGTCATATATAGCAATCCCCGCGAATCTAGGGCGAGTCGCTAGTACATAACACTGGCATATATACACACTCTATTGCTTTTTGAAGAAAACTTCGAAACCTGTGGTGAATAATTGGGAATCTTTTGCTGTATTTCTAAGAGATAATAATCCACACCCTTGATTGATTTATCGGAAGGTCCGTCCCTCCCTTATATCACCTCCCTTCGCTGGATATACAGAAAATATACTTTGATTTCATTAAAACATGATTTCAAGAGCTCTACAGAAGTATAGGGTGATTAGTTACATAAATTATTGGTTACACTGACCAAGGTTTTAGAGATATGACTTAAAGTAATAAAATTAATTATTAAATTTTGAAATTTACCTTATTTTAGTATTTATTAAATTATTTATTAATAACTACAAATAAAACGTATATACCCCTCAACGTAGTAACCCCTCAGTGGGGCATGGGACAGACACATTTCTGTATCTCTTTCATTGATCATTTTATAATTTATATGCAAATAGGTGTTAATTCTTCAACATGAATGTGCCAACCCAACCGAAACATTTATTTGTTTTCCCGGGACAAATGAATAAACTGCCTCCGTAGCTATGTTCGTGGGTTAGTTTTTGAAAAGATAATATTGTTCTCGGAATAATTTTCCTCATCAAAGAACCATCTATATTATTTACAATGTCCAACATAAAAATAATTTTTCAATTCAATTTAGTATTTCCTGGGGTTAGCACAGTCAACCAAATAAATCTGACGGCTTTATAATTTCAAGTATAGAATTATATTTGGATTCAGTTAAATGGTATGAGAATTACTTCATACGAGCATAATTAATGCCAGTGTTTGTTCACGTAGCTCCGCTGAAGGAGCACTGAAGGTTGCGGAGGGATGTAAGGAGTGGAGGGGGAGGGAGGTAAAGGGACGTGGGATCCGTGTCAAGGACACTTCATTTTAACTTAGTCTTTCTCTTGGTTAATTCGACTTCTTGAGAACTCACTGTGATGGTTTTATATTAGCATTTTGGATTCAGCCAATGAATAACTTTTTCACGGGTCAAGTTCACCAACTGGCTAATTAATTAAAGAGTCGATAAATTGTTAAAAGCCAAAGACGATAAGCTATGTACTATATATATAACAAAGTCAGGCCATTGATAACTCAAGAACGAATGGACCGGATTTGATGATCTCTGATTTGTTGGAGTCGTCTAATCCGAGAATAGCAGAACAAGTATAAAATTCGTTTCCTCATTTATTCGATTAATATATTTTCTATGGAATGACGTTTTATGTGACACGTTATATTTGGGAATTGAGGTGATACGAAGTTCGCGGGGTTCACTAGTTAATAATATAATTTAATAATAAATTAAAAGAAAGCCGTGTTTGTTCGAGGTAATTTAAGGAATGTATTTAGAAGGTAGGTATTTTAATTGTTTACAATAATGCACTTAATTATATTTACAAA
This sequence comes from Aporia crataegi, assembly GCA_912999735.1. Lineage (NCBI taxonomy): Eukaryota > Metazoa > Arthropoda > Insecta > Lepidoptera > Pieridae > Aporia > Aporia crataegi. Next base: position 9,040,840 of record OU538744.1, on the reverse strand, counting down.
AATACAGAAGGCTCATCAAATCCGTTGCGGTGCGTGCCCAAAATACTTACCTACATTACCGCATTGTATTGCTATGCTAACACGGTGGCCGAAATATGAGCCAGCTTTTGGGTTTCCTGTGGTCTCAATTAAGCGCGTCGATATCTCTTTAAACAATCGACGCGCTTCTGGCCCCCATGGATCCAAAGTCTCTACTCCAAAACAACGAAAATATAAGAATCTAAATTAAGGAATTAAGGAATGGCTCAACCAATTAAAATGCATTTTTTACTAGCAATATAGTTTAACATATAGCATAGAGTATTTTTCATTTAAATTATTAAGTGACGTCGACTAAGTCTTGAGTACACTTAGTTGTCTAATAAAATGTTATGACTAGAATATGATTGAAATAACTCTGCCAGAAATGGAGATAAAATGCAATAATGTTTTCCTGTATACAGTATTTGTTTTACGTGTATTTTCCCATATCGTGTTGTACCGTATAAAGGATATTATGGCCTTTAATCATCTTCATACATCGCGCTCCACTGATATTTCACGAACATGTTTTTCTTCTACCTTCACAGCACGATACATGATCTGCGCTCTTCACCCGAATCTAAGCTCTAATGCGTATGAATAGAGTTGAATTTAAATTGCCATGACATAGATTCTCACGCGAAAGATATATTTTAAAATTGTCCGTTTCGAATTTATACGTAGAAAACTGGTAAAAGGTCGTTCGTTTCATATTTTATTTTGTTTCTATTTTCATTAATAGTTCATGTGTTTTATTGCTAGAGGTTAAAGTATCATGAAAACATTTCAAGTTTTCACGTTCGTTATAACTGCTACAAAAATATCTCTGACAATATAACTAAATTATAAATGCGAAAAATAGTTTTGTAAGATATTCTTAACTGAATATTTGAAAAGGGGTATCAAATAACTAAGGTAACTTAACATACTATCATAAATATTAAATATACTATCTTCGCTTATATAGCTTTGCAATTACTCTATTCCATGTGGCTATAATTTTTTAAGTAAGAACGGGTATCGTAAAATATAGACACTTCGAAAAAAATTTTAAACTTATAACAAGTCCTACTGTAATATATAATATCAAGAGGATTAGGAAGGAAAAGTAAAGGTAGTCCTTTTAATCAAAAAGTTTATCTACAAAAAAACTTTATAAATTATACAAAAAACCACGGGTATACCTCCCAGGGTCTATCACTCGATTCAAGTCAGAGTCATCAAAATTCGATCTCAAAATTAGGGAATTTCAATTAAAGCGAATAGTTTGACTATCTGTGAAACTATTCGCTGTAACTGATTCAGTTATGGGACGTTTTATAATCTGTTATGATATGCAAGTTATATTGCGTGACGGAAATGAGATTTTTCATAAATTAAGTGGAATGCGAAAGTTATTACCGCAGCAAAGATTGGATCAGGTAAAGCGAGCTGAACAAAGGGCAAAGGAAATGGTTTCTTACGATCCGGTTTGAATTTAAAATCAAAAGCAATAAAGGAAATAGTGTGTCGGCGCGAGCTCGGTCACTATTTGCAAATCCGATCGCGGCTCGCTTTTTGCCGCCATTACAGTGCTCAACATTTTTGTGTTTTTACCCACGTATACATTTTCGTTAGCAATCATGTCAGCTATTTTGCGGAAAATAAAAGCAAGACATTAAAATTACTATGTTATATTACTCAAGTCTAAAATAACATTGGTTTGAGATTTATATTCACTGCAGCTTAAGCTGGATTGTTTTAAGCGGTGTGTAAACTACTTATCTTATCTTATCTTATCATCAGGGGCTCCCTGACGGGATGCACGTCGAACCTTTAGGTCCTTTTGTACTTACCCCATGCCTTACTCACTCACTCCAAGATCTCCGAAGAAGGACCGCATAAGCTTCAGGATGTCATTGGATGCGAAGTGCCGATAATCCCCTAGGTTCGGGTATGCCGATCCGAAGAGGTCCAGTCGCTTGCCAGCCTTTGAGTCACATTCGCAGAGTATATGCCTTATCGACTCTTCTTTTTCCCCACATGCTCTACATGTTGGGGTTTCAGCAAGCCTCATCTTGTAGAGATGGCTGCGACACTCGAAGTGTCCAGTCAGGGCTCCTATTAGAGTTCTTGCCTGTGATCTGCCATATTTGTAGATCATTTTATGCCATTTATTGCCATCCGTACCAATCACTGCCTTAGAGTGCATAAGTCCTCTCTTTGCTCTCCATTCGGCTTCATGTTTTCTTTCAACATATGTCTCAACCGCCGCCTTTACTGTTCCATATGACAGTCCGATGAAGGGTTCCGGTCCAATCAGTGGTTTACTCGACCCTTCTCTTGCCAATTCATCAGCCTTTTCGTTGCCATCTATTCCCATATGGCCCGGTACCCAGACCAGCCTTAGTCTGTTTCGTCTGCCAAGTCTATTTAGGGCATTGACACAGTCCAAGACTAGTCCAGAGGTAATCCTGTTGGAGCCAAGAGCCGCAAGGGCCGCTTGACTGTCAGTAAGGATGTAGATGGACCGGTTTTTCCAGTTCTCCTCCACATTCCACTTCGCACACACAGCTATGGCAAACGTTTCCGCTTGGAATACCGTGCACAGCTGCCCCATGCTATAATGCAGACGAATGTCCTTAGAGTGGATACCCGCTCCAGTTCCATAGTCTGTCTTCGATCCATCAGTGTACCAGACCAGGCTATCCCGTTCCGGAGGCTTAAATTCCTCCCTCCATTCATCCCTTGTTGGGACATAAATTTTGTAGTTCTTTTCGAATAAACTACTTACATTGAGACGTAACAATTACATACGTCGTAAGATGTTTAATTTTCGTTAGGACAAGAATTTTAGATTTTTGTATTATCAATATTTTTTAGGAGCATAGATACAGTTCAGTGATATTTGAATTAAAAATATTTGAATTATCTTATTGTTATTTAGACTTCAATTTAGTGACTTCATTTTAATTGACTTCAACTCAAAAAAGCAGTTATAATAACAAAATTGATAAATGAAATAGCTATTTAAAAAAACAACTTCAACACATGCTCTTATATATAATTGATTCAAATGAAACTTCATTACGGGTTAAATAATTATTAATTTTTTGAAGCTGAGTACGTTTACGGTATTGCTGCTATTGATGTGAATTTAAGTATATTTTTTATACGAACCCGTTAAGGATACAGCAAAGTGTGATTGAAAGTTCTTCAAACGAAATATTGCTTCGAATGAATGAAAACGTCACAAGTGTACATTCAACTCCGTCAGTGTATTTAGACAAAATCTACTTCTTTTCCAATATTCAGAACTTTTAAAATAAGTTCGGGATTCGATTGTTCGTTCCAAGTCACTATAATTAATTTTTATATATCATCGAAACACAGGTACAAAAACATGTTTAGCGCAAACTCCACTCTTACATGATTTTACTTTTTTAAATTATTTCTTAAAAAATCTCTCAACAAGTTTATAATGTATAGCATGCAAGTACTTGCATAGAAGACGAGCTGCTAGAAGGAGGATTACGTAAGCAATAAATAAAGCTAATTAAATTTATAGGTAATAATAGAATAGCTTGGAAGCTAAGGTTAAGTGTAAGTCAAGACAAATGTGTGCAGTTGTCTCGACGGAGTTAGGTGCGGTCGCGGTAAGAGGTTTATTGCATGTGTCGTAAACCAGCCGCCCAACGCAGACCAGCGCCGCCCGCCCTATTCACGTGGTTCCGGTTACATAGAGCGGAGCGGATATTTTGTTATCCTGCTTTTTTAATTATAATTAACCGTATATTGATAACCACTTTATAAAGTGGTCTATCAATTAATCTGATTTATTTATATTTTCCGTAATTTTTATAGAATTAGTGTATGATTAATATTATAACAATTTACATAGATTTACGGTAACATTGAGAGAACTAAAATGTTACAATTATTAAATATTAGGTATTACAAATACAAATTATATAAAATCGTGCTAAATTTAAGTCTCGATGAATCGTATCACATTATTATTAACAAAAAATGAAAATCTCGTTATAACTTAATTGAAATTATTTAGGAATAAAGAAAAACCTTCGTGAGTAGGTTGATATCGAATTTCCTTTCAATCGGATGTCTGACTCTCGAATGGTGTAAACATGTCGAAAGTGAAAATAAAAATCAAATCTGATTTCTGTATTAAGAAAACCAATCGACGGGCAAAATCTTAATTTAGACTTCTGGGAACCCTAAAGCGGGCCTATTTTATTATGATATATTAGTAATTATTGAGAGTTATTAGGCGAAGTGTGTTTATGTTTAGTGTAGTTTCTATAATTTTTTAACAATAAATTGCTTAAATTATCTATACAACGCGGTAATTAAATATCCATGTAAAACATTAATTATTAATTTAAATTAAATAACGGAATTGTACTCTAGAATCTTTTTTATATGGTTGGCACATAAAATATTACTTTAAAACATTGTAGAACCAAATCAAATATCGTCTTTGAATAAAATATGCTCTCCGCTCCGCGAACTGCTAATGTCATGAACATACCTTTACCATTATTTACCGTGTTCCAAGTGAACCTCGGCTGGCGCTTTTAGTTCTTATGTTATTGTTTATACTGTTTCACTCTTTACGAGATTTAGTACACAAGTTAGGTATATTCTTAAACCTATATTGTAATAAGTTGCGACTGTTTTGAAAAAAATAATTATTGAAAATTTAAAAAATTTATAACAAATTGCATCTTTATAACAAATTTATTGCAGTCCCATTTTTTTTAAATAATTATAATTAGAAATGAAAATTGACTTCTGGCTAGTGTTCATAATAATCACCTTTTTAAGGGAAAAATGACTGGATCATCCTGGATGGCAAGCCAACCATCTCTCCAATTCCATCTCTGGCTTTCAAAATCTTTTGTAGTAACAGGTCGGCATTGAGTAATTAAACTTATAAATTGAATTAATATCAATAAATATTCATAACACTAAGAAATAGTCTGAGTGTAAAAATAACGGTTTCCTACAGAAGCAAAACTTTCATTGGCCGTAATGGTAAGTAAAGCTTATAGCCTCCGTCGCAGAATGTCGCAGCAGCGCAGATACCGGTAATGATGTTATTGCACTTTTATCCATTTATCGGAAAACCCTGCTTTAAAAGATAACTGAAATGTTATGCCACTTTTATCTACGGAAGCAATTTGTGAGAGACAAAATAAAACCTTTTTAATTTGATCGCTTAATCATGTACCTGTCATAGTTCTAGTATTGATTTCTATACAATTGTATTATACCTATTATATATCCATAATTTTTGTAAAACCCTCCGAAAGTAATTTATAAGTTATACATATTTGATATGATGGAAATGGATTTAAGGTACAGTTTTTAATGAATTTTTCTTCCAACTATGAGATAGTATTATTTGTGAAATTCTCTATTCCATTCATTAAGGCGCTATTCTTTGTTGTCAAAATTTCTAATTAAATTGGTTTAGATAAAGATAAAAAACTGCTGTTGTGGCATTGGATGTTGAACTGAATAAATAAATACGATGTGCAAGGAGACAATATTTAACTATGTAGAGTATATTTGTATATTAAAACATTAAACGTATCTAAACGTTATAAATGTTTCTTACCTGTAGCTAAGAAAGGTAATTGTGAATCAGCAAGTTCGCTCTTTGTATTTGGTTCGAGAAACTCTAGCGGATCTTATTAAACATTCAATCCTTTTTGTACTCGGTAAACTTGTTGTTTTAAAACTTTTACATTAATTAATTTATTTTATGAAACAATATACTTTGTATTATAATAGCAGAGTTATTTATTATATTTGTTATTTAGTTTTTTTAGTCTATTATAATTTGTATAACTTAGGGTAATCTAAACTGTGTCTAAGTAAATAAGTTGAAAACTTTTCGTGTTCTATAGTCTACTTATTAAGGAAAACTATAGGCTTAATAACATCACGCTATGACCAATAGTGGAGCATAAACAAAATAATCTTTTTATATTTAAGTGGGAAGTCAAGATATTTTTTTTTATTTTTTTCTAGATGGACTCCAAATTGAAATAGACAAAATTAAATCAGTGTTATTTATTAGCGTGAAATTGGGACCAACAATCATAAAGATAATACATATTGAGACTCCTAATATTAATGCTGAAATATTACCTTTTATTGTACAGTTATAATACTAAAACCTTCAGACAAGGAGGTGTGCAAACATTAATAGCCTCATGAAAATTTAACGCTCGTATAAATTCCTCGCCCGGAGCCAGCTCTAATGCTGCAGTAAAAAACAACCATATTTTTTTATTCAATTTGCATATTTTCCATTTTACAAATCCAGCTTCTTTGTCTTGAATTACGAAAGAAAAAAACAAAAAAGTGAAATTACGAATAATAATATCTTATAAATGGTTGAACTTCGGTTATAGATAGCGAAGATCCATCTCGTTCAAATCGGCTTTCAAACGAAAAATCGCATCGAAATCAGCTGTTCTGTATAAACCGACACGATAAACTTATAACACCCCTCTTTTTTCGTAGGAGGATAATGGAGAATGTTACTAGGTACGCAAATCGCTGGAAACTTGGTCACAGTAGAGCTTAATACTAGTTATTTAGTTAAAGCTAGTTTTTGTTTTATTCAAAAAGAGCAAGTAGTTTTGTTTTTTACATGCATTTAAAGTTCGTCAGCTCATGTGAGTAGCGTGGCGTCACAGTACAATCCTCCGCTCTCTCTCTCTCTCTCTCTCTCTCTCTGACTCTCTTCTCGAGCAGCGACGCAACGGACTGCGCGAGCTGTTGTAAAGGGACGTCACGTCACCCTATTTTTAAAATTCTGTATCTCGGGAACAAATTGACGTATGAAATAGTTTTTTTTTCAGTCAATTTTTCCATTTTTAAAAAAATGTGTGAACAGTTCCCATTAATATAGACTATAGAGTAAACGAGAGTAACTATCTATTTTTTGTATCTAATATATTTGCAACCGTGTTTTGTTGTGTATGCCTTAAAAAATTCGCTAGTAAATTATAAAAGTGGTCCATAAAAGCGTCCGATTGAAGTAGACGGTAGTCGGAGTCCCACGGGAACTCATTGTGAATGCATCGGAACAGCAGCCCCGCTTTCGTTATTCAATTTAACATTTCCTTTGTTTTTACCTTTCGAGTGCTTTCCTTTCAGTTGTTTCAAGTCTTTGATAACTTTTGATTGAATATAACAATTGAAATTCATTCTCCTGTGATATATGCTTATCGGATATATTATATATAATGTCACGTCTAGGTCACGTGTCACGGGCGACGGAGTGTCACGTATTTATAGAACGGTCACTCGGCTCGCCGCACAAACGCGATGTTTGCCGACTGACCGCCTCGCTAAAATATCTCGTGTAGCAAGGCTGCGGGATATATCATTTAATTTTATTTAATAAAATGTAGACTGGAGAAGCAATTCATCACAGGAGACAGAAACCGTAAATACAAACTGCTTTTAGTAAAAGTTTACTGAAATATTTTTAACTCTCGACACAAAAAGAGGGATGAGAGAGGTTTTTCAACCATAAAGAGATCGTTAGTAAATACAAAATATTTATATAATGTAGCAGTATAGAAGTTTTCACGGTGCTTACAAAATCCATTGTTATTTAAAAGTTAATTGCCGTGCCATGTCACGGGCCAAATATGCATACAGTAAAGCGTTAAATTGCAAAGCTCCACCTCTAAGTCTCTTTGAGGGTTCAAGGGAATTTGAATAGCACGTCATCCGCACGTCTCTCTGTAACGCATGACAGCAGGACAGCGTGACGTGCCCCGAACGTGTATTGGCTGATATTTTTGCTTAATCCATCTCTTTTGAAAAACTTACACAAGGGAAATTAAAGACTATTAAAAACATCCCTAGATAGGATCCTGGGATTAAAAGTATATCCTTTGGCAAATAAATAATTATAATTACATTTTAATCAATTTTCTATATATCTATCGTCTTATAAATTTGACGTGTCTCTGTGGACCGAATTTGATGGGGTTTTTGTTTGAAAGTATAACGTGATCGAGATGATGAGAATAAATACGTTCGTCAATTTTCTTAAATTTCACAAGTAGAAAGGATTATTGAAACTTACAGAATGTTAGCTGCCTAAATGGAAGTAGGTATCATGCAATAGCAAAATAATAATGAAAATAAAAGTAAAAAGTTCGCACTTGAGTCGACAGAGGGCGGGACGGTGCTCGACGCGGCGCCTGCCACACTACTCTCATTTGGTTTCAAATTAAAATAAACATTTAAAAATACGAGCACGAGAACATTAAAAGCCTTTTTAAATTTAAATTAAATAATTAATTTTATTCAATGATATATTTAAGGGCAAATGGTATATTTATTGATTATTAAAAATGTTTAAATATATTCAGAAATGTAGGTACAAAACAAAATTATAAAAATATGCCACACAGATGCGTAGTAGTGTGTAACTTAGTCAAAATTAACATCTTTAGGTACTTATTTAGTTGAACGCAAAATAATTTCAGGTTCGAATTGAACACTTCGTTACGATCAAGGTTGGAGCAACGAAAACTATCTTTTAATGTGTTCCAGAGGACTAAACGGATTTTTCATTCAAATAGCTGTCTAGCATCCAAGATTTCATTTTATTGAGAGGATACTGACCCAATTCTCAAATTCACGTAGACAAAGTCCCGAATTAGAAGTAGGGTACGTGTTTGTTGTGTCTCTATTGCCGAGTCATCAATCTTGCAGTGATAACACTACGTGACGCCAGAGAGGGAGGTATTGGAGTATGAGTTACTGTAAAAGTTTTTCTATTTTCGCATGACATTTTCCCGTTTTTCACATATATGAAGAGTTCAGTAAAACGATTTGTTAAGAGAAGAAGTATTTAGTTATTGTCTATAACTTTTGCATTTTCTGTTCTATGTTGAAAACATTTTAGGGTTTGTAAAAAGTAAAATTGAAGACCATTCCTCAATAGACAAAGTCTCTTTCCCGACATGTTGATTACAAATTTAAGTACTTAAAAGGTACTTTTAAGTACCCATGTCGTTGTCCTATATGTTTAAACTATAGTATGCCCATTGTTTATATTTTTTTAGCTTAAGGTTAGCATTTAGAATGTTTGGGTGCTACGTATAAAATAAATAAATAAAAATAAATAAATAAAATTATCTTGTAAATGGATGAACAAATCAACATAAAATTGCTAATGCTAAGATTCAGCTTTCACTCAAAAAACTCATTGAAATCGGTCAATCTGACGGAGTTATCGATTAATCGCTGATTAATATTCACACTGAACGCAATTTTTTGTTAATAAATTATTTTACTATAAAATTCAACTGAACGAGTCTTTTATATGTAAAAATGTATAAAAATGTAAAAATATGGTAATGTGTCTGTACGGTGGGAAGGCACAAGTTTCCTAAACAGTTTTGCGACTTTATCGAAACCCGTGCTGTCTTGTAAACGGCGAGAGCTTTTTTAATATTCGAGAAAATGATTTCATCTCCCGTTTATTTTTTATTATTTACTTACCACATATCAATAAATGAATTGAAGACAATTTAAAAACCACAATTTAATAGTATTAAATTAACATAATATGTTAATTACTAAAACAAATACCTGGTAAATGGATGTACAGAGTTTTATATCTGCATTCAAAAAAACTCCATATTACTTTTCGAAGCGGGAGAAACTATATCTATAAATAGATCTACAAATAAAATCGACAATTCAAAGTTTGCGAAAGCTTATTTAAATAAAGTTCACTTTGACTTTGACACACTAGCGAGTATGTAATAATAGTGTAAATGTGTGATTTAAAATTCAACGAATTATGATATCTTAAGCATATTTGAATGTATGTCAAGAGTGGGGCGAGGGAACTAATTGGGAGTTTCTCGAAATTCAACAAACGTTAATATCTTGCCTAAAATAATTGAGTTTAACAAGCTTTGCTTCCAATTACTTCACAGCCTTAACAAACTTCATTGTTTGGGCTTACTTTTTACAGATCTTCAGAAAATCATCATAATTTTATAAGATTAACTTATTATTTTCCTATGGTTTTACTTTTAATTAACTCTTAAGACATTAATGCAAACCTATAATTTTGTTAAAGTTGTTACAGTTATCTATACTTTTAATATTATAAAGGTGAAGGGTTATTTAGTTGACGCTAATCTGAAGAACTACTGGTGCGAATTGAAAAATTCTGTTTTGGATAAACTAGTTATGGTGGAAGGCTGCGGCATATCATCAAAAAGACCGGAGCTTCAAAAAAAATTTTGCAAAAAGGGAAAAAAATTAGTTTTTGAGAGATGTTAGTAAGTTTTCTCTCAAACTAACGAAGGTGAAACCGCGGGGCACAGCTATGCTTAGAATATTAGTACTGCATTTGTGTTCTTGACCTCACGAAGCCTCCTAACCCCGGTACCCGTCGAGTTCTGGTATTGGCCAGCGAGAAACACTCTAATATTAAACCTCATTATAACGTTTTAATTACTTTATTCTTTCTCAAGTGTTGTTGACCTAACTTTTAAAATAGAGTAGTTAAGATAAAAAACTAATTTATTACCCGCCCAGCTACCTACGTCGCCTCCCTTACTGGTGTACTGATTATGAATAGAGCTAAATTTTACATTAGAAACAAGTGAAATTGAAGACAATCTAGGGAACACCCCATGTATAAATCATAAATAAGTGAATTAAAATTTTCTTACAAATATAAAACAGAGATTTGTACTTTTGCTCACAAAACAGACTCTACTTAGGAGCGCGACACTTGGAAGTCGAGGTTTAAACACGAACATATCGAGAAATAAAGTTCCATAGAGATTATGCTTATTAATGATTAGTGGATTGGCGACCACATCGAGTTTGGAGTGCGAGTTAATGTCCGCGAATAATTCATAGGACGCGCCATGAATATTGAAGTGGCGTTCGTAAAACTGTGCGTATGTTTGCATACGTTGGCCCGATGACGTGTACAGAATCGCTACTACACACTGAGTGGCTATTCACATGAAATAATCGACATACAGACATACTTATCAATACCATGTGTTTAATTATTTAAACGAATATTATGTTAAGATCTATATACTAATATTATAAGACTAAAGATTTTTTATTTTGGTTGAACGCGCTAATCCCAGGAAATATTATTTTTGAGATCGGAATTCGCGACAAAATTGGTAAAATGTAAAATACCTTTCACAAATTGTGTATAATATGCAATTTAGATTTTATTTTAAAAAGGATAATACAAACATGTTTTCAGGTTTCTTGACTAATATTAATTAATAACAAAAATCTACTATGCATATGATTTCTAAAGCATTGTAGAGTATTATATCAGAATATTAGTAATATATATTTTAAATATTTTTTGATATGATAAAATCTAAGTCTTTCTTTACAATTAATGGCGACCCCGCCAGGATTCATGGCGACTTGCATATAACTTGGATACAAACGGGCAAGGGCCGGGGCTCGCTTAGTGTCAAGTGCGTAATGGTCTGCAAATACCCATAAAAGCAGCTGGATCCGAGTTAGACAAACAAAACTATTCCAAAGATTGAAGAGAAGTCATTGAAGCAGAAAATAAAAGTTGGTTGTTCGCTAACGAAGCGGCGAGGCCGGAGCGGACGCACTGCCTCAATCACACAACGCTACAGCGTATCGCACGTACATTCGTTAACTTGTGTTTATTTTACAAACGCCAACTGAACATCCACATAATACAAGTGTGCTCTAGCATCTTTCGATAGTCTGTAGAATTTGTATGAAATGTACTTACCCTTAGTTATTACGAGCAAATTTAAAGAGCGGAAAATACCCACCTAAAACTGAATGCTATTGCTAATCTAATATAAATTTTGAGGCTGATATTCCCAAAAGTTAGTTTATAAAAATAGATGATCAGAGATTGAAAAGTGGAATATAATGCGGTCGTGACTTTAAGAAAATGTTAAAAAAATATCCCCTGTTTCGTCTTCATCGTTTTAAGTTTGGATATATCGTTACAATCATCTGTGTGTACATCTTAAGCCCCGGTAAATCCACCAGCATCCGTCTCATAAATACACGATTATTCTTGCGTTCCTTCTTTACTTTAATACGGAATATTCGCCCGAATACACTACAACATAAGGTTGTGTTTTGTACGTGGCTTTTTCTCATACATAATGCAGTCACTGACGAGTCGGATCTCGCTTCAAATGATACTGAAACGTAGCGTCCCCGTCAAATCTCACCGGTAAAGCCTGCTGTTTGACAGATTGTATCAGTCTATAGATAACTCCAACAAGTGAAATTAAAAAGTGTATCACGGAAGCTCTTAAACGAATGGACGGAATTTAATGCTATTTTTTTAAAGCTGATGTGACTGATAAGGATCTTAGCAACAACATCTTAAATTTTCTGAACCATTCTTATTCGTAATTAACATGTCATTAATAATTTATTTTCAATTTCACTTGCAAATTATTATTCTAGAAATACAATTAAAAAGCTTTCAAAATAGACCGTTACAATGAGACAATACTCGTAGTGTAGGGGACTAAGGGAACGTCAAGACGCTTGTTGTAACAAATTGCCACCAACTTGCTTCGCTTGAGACTGCCACGCTCGAACGAACTTACTATTGTTCTTCTTAATTTACGAGTATAGCCAGGTAGCTATACAAGTATGTGATACGATTGATGAAACCTTAACTTCTACGTGTGAACTTAGAGATATATTTATTGTGAATTTGTAGACGATTTAAAAACTCCGCGATAATATGTTATTAATTACAAATTAGAATATCTCTTATATGGATAAGAAGATTGATTGTAGGTAAGTCCATCTCCGTCACGTCAGCATCCATATTGGTCCAATCGCTTAGTAGCTACTAGCTAGTACGAAGCCAGAGACAGACACACAGATACCAATACCAACAGAGCCTCAATTTTTCATCGAGGTTAATAAAAAAAATTATTCGTTTTGTATATTCTGTAAAGAAACTGTAAATAATTAATAATTAATTCACGTAATCATTTTACCGTACTTGTTATTAACGTATCTGGCATTCAATGCGTTGCACCAGAGATCCTCGGTTTATATTCCGGGGAAAAAATAGACAAAAACAATAATTAAAATGTTCATAAGTTCACAAATTAGTAGGCTCGCTACAGACAGTTCAAACTGTGCCACATAACACAACGAAAGCCTGGCACCTGTTACCATTATACGCTTTTTTTATTTCTTATTTTCATTGTTTACAATTTGTAAACAGCAACATGTTCCAATTAGGCGAATATTTTAAAATCTCTGAAATTTAAATAAAATAAAATAATATAATATTTCATTCTTCATCAAGCAATTGTACTTTAAAATAATTATACGTATAACACTTTACGTAACACTGAGTTTTTGAGAGGCTGGTGCCTGTGGTAATAGACAGATACAATGGCCCGCAGTTTCGTATCAAACTTATAACACCCCTCGTTTTGTATCGTGGGTTAAAATTATAAAAATATGGCTATACGCATATTCACATAGTCTCATGAAGAGCTGGTAATACATTTAATGGTGATTATTTTTTATACATCCAGTAAAAATAGTAGAACTTTTAAGACTCATTCCAGTAGAGGTGAAGATGGTAAGATCAAAAGACAGAAATTAACCTTTCCTAGCTAGTGAAGGCGATAAGAGTACAGAAGAGAGTCGTCGTGGAGGCCGCTCGATATTGTTTGCGCGAGGTACATTTGTTGGTTCCGGCGCAGACTTATTATTCCGACTCCGTGCGCGCCACGCGCTGAATACATAACGTCGTTTTGTCGATCTAATAAAGGCAAACACTTTCACGAGTGAGAGCTCGCTCGCCGCTCCATCGAACAATAACTATCTAACCTTATTACAGACCTTCCTTACAAAACATTCGATGAACCGTGAACACTATCATTTTTTCTCCGTGTAATGGCTATTCAGCTGGCAAAGTGTGGGCGTACGAGATAGGTATTAAAGGTATCTTGTAGCTGATAAACTATTTAATACCGCACTCTGCCCTCCATTACACAATATAGAGCTAAGCGTTGGAGAGAATTGATATTGTTCGATTTTTTCTCGCATTATGAATAAATTTACCTGTACAGTTAAATTTCTCTGCTGTACCTACAGCGTATAATGATAGCTAGGCTCGTCAAATAAACTATTTATTGCAATAAAATAAATTATAGAGCATTTTGTCCTTAGCTAAGATACGCATATAATTTACAAGAAATCGTGTCAATTGTCTCCAGTTTATGGTAGGGCGTAGAAAATACTTACACTTTTATGTAAAAACTACGTGGATTTTAATGAACTTTTACAAAAATAACGCTCCTATACCAGAATAACATACAGACTATAACTTATAAAGTTATTGTCCAAAATATGAAAATAAGTGTTAATCAAGTAAGTCGGTCCGATCTACCCTTTCTGAGGTAAACCTTGGAAAGGGTGGATCCTCATTCGAATTTTACTACCGCGTTCATAATACCTAATAAGTACACAACATACATAATATACAATAAAAACGGCACATTATAAAATTATACAAATTTTCCATTACAAAACATTTTTAATCCCAGACGAAAAAAGAGGGGTATTATAAATTTAACATGTCTATTCTGTCCGTGTTCGTCGCTCCTAAAAGTATGGACGGACTGCGATGCTGACTTTTATTTGTAATCTAAAGTGATTGAGATTAATCTTGGCTACAAATTGTAAAGAACTCATCCATCCACTTATGTATTTACTATATTTTTATTTCTAATTAAATTGTCGGGTGTTTTATTTTCAATTTCACTTATTACAACACAAACTACTCATTTTATGTCATATGAATGTACTTCAAAGCATTTTCATTGTTCAATTGTCGTGAAGTTTCTAAAAACACTTCCTCGTATCATATATAAATTGTGTGTATAATGGAAAGTAGTAATTTATAGCAAAGATAGCAATCGGAATCACTCGTTGCCAACCGTCTCACAGGTTTTGGCAGAGTTAAGTCTAATTATATCATGAGATTATACACCTTATTGCACAGTATTAAAGTTGGTAATGCTGTGCTTCTTTGACAATTTGTATTGTTTGTGAGAACTTACTAGCCAATACATCTTGCAGAATTTAATTGGCGAGTAAAACAAACCCCATCACGCACAGTAGAAATTCGAACTGTCTTTATTTACTGGTAATGATGCATTTGATTCAAAGGCATTCGTATGTATTCATAAATATTTTGAATTCAACTTTGCTACGGAAAATAAAATGACTGAAAATTATATTTGT
Organism: Aporia crataegi; assembly: GCA_912999735.1. Lineage (NCBI taxonomy): Eukaryota > Metazoa > Arthropoda > Insecta > Lepidoptera > Pieridae > Aporia > Aporia crataegi. Next base: position 9,025,492 of record OU538744.1, on the reverse strand, counting down.
ACAATACAATTGTGGTTTTAGGAGACCTTGGGAAGAAAAAAAAAAGAAAAATGATCAAGAGGCAGACCACAAATGCGGGGAAAAGATCGCGTCAAGAAAGTGCAGGGATCAATTGGATAGAAATAGCTCAAGACTGGGACAGATGGCGAAGTCTGAAAGAGGCCTACTCCATGTTGGCTGAGATTGGTTAAGAAGAAGAAGACTATTTATGAAGATTAATTGTTCATTACTTTTTAATTAACATGTCGGGAGTTTTTCATATTATCTTCAACTTAAAATGTTGTGTCGGGATAAATAATAATTCGTAAACTTAAACTTAAATAATTGAAAAAAACCTTTCAAATTATTTCAATTACTATAAAACAAAAATTTTAACAACATATCGAATACACAATACTGGAGCGAATCGGTAGAAATTACTGATTGATAACGTTTTTCGAGAGCTGGTAATACAAACTCCATTTACCTGACGTTAAATTCGTTCAGTTCAATTGACTTCAGCTCTCATATAAAATTTTTCGTTGAAATTAATAAATTTTCAATTGTTTTTTTAAAATGTCAAATCTCGTTACCCTTAGTGGGGCGTGAGGCGAACATATTTCTGCTCCAATTTCACTGCTCAATCAAGCATGTATATGACCCTATTGCCTACCCATTCAAAACATTTATTTGTTTCCCAGGGATTCAAATCGCATAAGCACAGAGGCGTTTAAATTTGTCATTTTAAGCCCCAAACTTGTACTTGGAAATTATAAAGAGAAAAGATTTGTATTAAATAAATACTTAAAAGTTTATACTATACCGTATACGCAGGTAAAAGCAGAGGCAGTCGCGATTAAAAGCTACAATGAAGAGCTTTTCACATATTTCTATTGCTTTGTTTCTAATATTCTATTTGTTTTGACAACATCAATTACATATTGGCTTTTCAATCACAACAGTATTTTTGTGTTGGTTTTAATGAAAGATCCTAGGATTTTTTAAATAAAAATCTTTATTTAATATCTCTAATTATGTCCTTTTGAATTTAGACTCGAAAAACTAAAGGCTACTAAGTATTCAAAGTGCGTTTTGTGCAGAGTTCGGAGACCTCTGTCATAAAAAGGTTTAAAATGTCTCAAAAGCATTAAAAATAAAGCTCGGCGTGGACATGAAAGCGGGTCGGAGCCGACTTGCGCATAATACGCTGTCCCACTTCCCTATCCTCGATACTAATGGAGTTTTGTGCGCCACTGTTCGGGACTCTATACAACTCAACTGTCTTATTAGCCTTTTTAACCGTCCATGACGAGTCATAAGATGTGTCTCTGTCTCTGATGGTCTGTGTCATCTGACTGATGCGTTTTTTGTTTGAAAACCGACTTGATTGAGATGATCGTTGCTACACTTTATTCAAGACATGATTTAAAAAACCTCCCGACATTTTTATTACAAATGAGAATATCTCAAAAATATATATGAACAGATCTAGATTCATAAAGTGAAACATCTCTTATGCCATGTAAAATCTCTCGACACCATAGAGCTAAGTTAAATGAGTCTTGATGCTTTGATGTGTGGAGCCCCTAGGGCTGCAGTGAACGGAGCATGGACTGGGTAAATGACAAGTACAGTCGCGTACTATTTACATTGGCGATACTGTCATGTGGAAATGTTTCTCGGTCAAAGTATTTATACCAGCTTTTCTATACAATACAGCGATCGCTTGTTAAAACAAGCTAAAATATATTCTATATTAATTGTACATTGTATAATATTGTAGTTTTTGTTATTTACGGTACAAATATTTAGTCAAACACTGGTATGGACGTTTAGTAAATTGAATTTTTTTTTTTTTTTGTAGAATATAACCTAACCTAACCTGACAGCAGTTCACACGGGATTTCATGCTGCACTTCGCTATGGTGTACGAAACTTATCAGACGCATCTGTTCAATAGCAATATTTTTCTAGGGGAAATAAACACACACGCCCCCTTTTTAAATAAATCTCCTAAAGTTACCAATCACATTCTTGCAGCCAAACCAACATAATTACACATTTATATCTCCTCACTTAAGTATAATCAACTGACGCTGTCTATGAATTTGTATAGTTTTAATACTTTTCTTACTTTGGTTTTTTTATAGAGTAACTATTTATGTAAATAAATTAAATCCAGTTAAAATTTATCGCAGGTTTGTCAGCTAATATATGCCTAATAAAACCATATTAAAAGCCGTTCCTTAATCGTATATTGATATGTTACGTGACGGTGCGTCACCTTCCTCTTGTCACGTCACATATCACTTAGCACGCAACCGAATCTCATCAATCACCTCGCTATGGAACATTTCCTAAGCATTTCACCACATATACTAGCTAGAGCACGTAACTTTAGCTCCAAATAACTTAGAGAAAGATGTACTGGTGTTAGTGTTGAGATGAAACCTCTCATCATATTTAAGAATGTCATGTGTTTTTGTTCTGTTGTTTGACTATTAAGTAAAGTTGGTTTATCTTGAAAATAACTTGTTTTCTATGAACTCCATAAATTATGTTATACTACACAGCAACTGCAAATAACGGCTTAATTTAATAAATTAAGTTCACTTTAAGTCCTTGAACGAAATTCGAACTTTCCCGATCGAGGAAGAGAAGTTGTAGGGCTCAAAAATTGATAATTGATTGAACCTCTTAATAATAAAATACATAAATGTTCTTCTGTCATAGGTTAATTTCGTAATACGTGCCAAGGACACTGAAATGAAAAATACGTTTTTAAATAATTTTACTGTGTACAAAATTCTCATCTGCTTTACTTATTTTACTATTTATATGAATCTTAATACAAGTGCATTTGAAGACAATTTCAAAAAATATTCCTGACGTGTTATTGACAAATTCCAATATCTCAAAAATTTATTTATATAAATTTTTCATTTATTTACAACTAGCGACCCGCTCCGGCTTTGCACGGGTATAAAACATATATAAAAACCTTCCTCTTCAATCACTCTATCTATTAAAAAAACAGCATCAAAATCTGTTGCGTAGTTTTAAAGATTTAAGCATACAAAGGGATATAGGGAAAGAAAAAGCGACTTTGTTTTATACTATGTAGTGATAATTTACTTAAATATATTTCGTCTTTTGTTGCTTTCTGCGATCGATACCGCGCCACTAGCAGCTACCAGAAGCTGTAAAAAATAAAATAAAGACTTTCATAAATTAAATATAAGATCCATTAAGACAGCTTTCAACAAAAAAACCGCATCACAATCAGTGCATTTTTTTAGAAGCTACGACGCCACAGCCAGACACACAGACATTGCATACGGGGTTAAAAATAAACTAGAACCACTAATTAATTTGAGAACTTTAATTACCAATAGTGGTTTATTAACTTATATGTTTACCTTATTTTTAATTGATCTATTTCTGTTTACGTCTGTTTAATAGATAGATGTTTCTATTTCTCTTTAGAGATATTAAGAAGAATTTTTTGGTGTTTTTCTATACCATAGTTGAAATAATTGAATTACAACTTTCTTGCCAAGAGAAGCAGAAATGTTGGATACGGCTAACACGTGTCTCTGAGTCACGTAGGTGCAACAGTGTCGTATTTTACAGCGTGGGACGCGCGGGTCGTTGAGGGAGATATAAATCGAAACTACTTCTTTTATTATTAATTCAAAATATTCTCTTTCAATTTCATACAAAATCATGCTTGTAGCGTGAAAAGTTCAAGGTTAGAATTATGATCGCTTCAAAACACATGAAAAGCAGTTTCAAGCCTCCCACTACTATAATCATACCGATCTCGTAAGGAGTAAACCGTTAATATTGTATCACATCCATTGCTAGTTTTATTTGAAATATCATAAGCTATTTATTTAAAATTACGCAATGTAATATAAAATCATTGTATCGCATTAATTCCGCAAGACGACCTTGATTCTTGTAATTGCTTTAATTAGAATTCTCAAAACAAACAAAATATGTATTTTTATTTTAAGCTCGTAGATGAATGCCACGTTCATAACTCGAATTAAGGTTAACAGCTCTTTTATTCAATGCACATACTATTTTAATGTTTCATGTAATTCTATACATTCTACTTCAAATTTGAATTTTGTGGTAAATTTTATCAACAATTGAGGTATTCATTCAAGAAAGGTTTTTGAACACGTAATATTTTATTTGATTTATATAATGTAACCCCAACATAAAAAGAGTAATATAAGTTTGACTTATCTGAGTCTACCCAAAGACCCCTGTTATGAATGTGCATTTTTCAAACGAAACCGCTCATAACATATGAGCGGTTTCGTTTGAAAAATGAATCGTAGGTACAATCTACGAAGATCTGTTCATCCATTTATGAGATATTTTAGAATAGTATAATATAATAATATAATATAATAATAATATAATAATAATTTTAGATAATTTAGAATCATCAATTCGGGGGGTTTTTTAAATTGCCTTCGATTTCTTACTGACATGGAACTTTGAATATGTACTAAGTTACAAGCAAATTACTTAAATCATAGAAATGTTCAAAATGATTATCTATATAATGAACACATAAACGTCCTTTGTTTTTGAAACCGGTTTAAAATGAAGCTTGACATCGCAAGGGCTCTGTTATACGAGTGTAAACCAGAGCAAGAAAGTGTGACAATAGCGGTGTCTCAACGAGCTGAACAACGAACCTCTTTTCTCCGCTCCGCGCACTAATTTTAGATATTACAATATGTAATTTTGCTATTCTTTGCTTACAATTTCTTCACGACCTACATTTCTTATTTATCCTACAAGCGCACTGCCGTAAGTTTAGTTGGACGACTTGAAGTATTTATTACAATTCAGTCGCTTCGCGTTTGAACAACAAATTTTCAAACATCTAAACTTGAAAACTTTACAATTGTAGAAATTGAACCGGTGCAGTTACTTAAATTTTATAATTATTTTTGATTTTAGATTCTTATATTTTCGTTCCTTTTGAAGTAGAGACTTTGAGACCATGGGTGCCAGCAACGCGTTGATTGTTTAATTGTTAGATTGTTGAAGCGCTTAGTTGAGACACTCGAAAGCTGGCTCATATGGCAAACGCGTAAGTATAATGATGCAATGCGGTAATGTAGCCAGTATTTTGGGTACGTACCCCAACGACTTTAATCAGCCTTTTATATTTTTGTAAATATATTTAATTACATTATTGTAAATGTTCACTTCAATCTGAATTTGTAACGTTATAATTAATTTAAAAAAAATAATTATATATATTTGCATTTTTATCGCCAAATTGAAATTAAAAATCTTGACAAAATAAATACTACTAAGAATACTTCATGAATATGGAGACTAAAATGAATATAGGGAATAAAGATATAAATAACTAATCTCTATTTTAAGATCCATTTTGATCATATTGTCAGCTTTTAAACAAAAACCCGCATCAAAATCCATTAGTTTTTCCGAGCTGCGATGCCAGAGACAGATCCACAAACAAACGCACGTCAAATTTCGTCGATTAAAAGGCGTAAGTTGACTGTCTCTCATTTATTAAGTGTGGATAAAGAAAGTTCTCGATGGAAACTCGAACAGTACCTATTAAAGAACTCTGAAAGTATTGAGCCGGGAAAAGAAACGTGGTATAATAAGCTTAGAACTTTAGTACAATGAGCCCGTAATAACACCATATAACTCCATACAAAACACATTGTGGAGTTATTAATCTTTACCTACTAGTAATATTAAATTAAAGAGTTTGTTTGTTTGTTTAAATGTGCTAATTTCAGGAATTACTACTTCGTATTGAAAAATAGTCCATTTATCAAGGAAAGCTTTATGCTATTTAAGTATATAACATAATGCTATAATCTTTATTAGCGTAGCGTCAATAAAAAAACTGGAAAATTTATTATAAAGAGTTTGTTTGTTTGATTGGTTCGTAGAACGCGCTAAAATCAGGAACTATTGCTTCGAATTGAAAACTTATTTTAGTGGATAGTCCATTTACCGAGGTAGGCTATGTATAACATCACGTTACAACGAAAATAATGCAGTTGAAACCGCGGCAACACGTAGACTCCCATGTAGCTAGCTCTACACAGATAATGTGAAGTTATGATGGTCACGTATCACCTCGGGCGTGCCGGCAGCTCGCAGCGCGAGGGGGCTACGAGGGAGTTAAGTTAAGCCTTCTTCGATGAGCGAGCAATCGATCGTGCTAATTAGAAACAGGTGCGGTTGTAAAGCTTATTGGATAGTTGCGTAACACACTTTTTTTTATTTAGTCACAATATAACTAATATTGTGTCATATTTCCAATCATACGAATTAATTCCACGGTTTTATAATTTTACACTTTATTAAATAATTGTTATACCTGCAGGTATGTGTTAACTTATTTGATATATCATTAATTAATAAATAAACCATAGGCATATAGTAAGGTCCCCAATTAACTGGCGAGCACCTTTGTCGCATCTTTGTAAGACCCTTTGAGTTTATTTTTTCACACATTCATATGCAATTGTAGGACTTAAATGGCACGTACATTATGATTAAGAAAAGTAAATTATTTTATTTAATTAAGATAATACAAATTAGAAATTATTATAATAATCTATAAAGGATTATCACTTCGTAAAAATTTCGTCTCAACTATAAATACAAAGTTGAACTTTGTATTTATGCCAAACAACTGTTAATTGAAATTATGCTTCAGAAAGTCGTGAAAGCTCTCAGGTGACGATAACGCGACGCATTGTTGTAAACTTTTAATTGCTTAAACTATACTTTTGCTTCATTCGTATTTATATGTGGAGAGATTGGAGTTACACAAAGATAAAGTTAAATCGGATACGTATTAACTTTATAAATTGTTCTAAATTAACCCGTAGTATTGCGAATTGCGAGTCAATGTGCGAGGCACAATTAGAAAATAAAATTAAGTTACGAGTTCACAACATTGCGTCAGGTAGTCACAGTTGTGAAATATGTTAGCAGTTTAGTTTACGCCAGTCGCAGATTATAAGAAAAGTTGGTTCAAAGTGGAGAGTTCACAGAATGGGTAAGCCAGAGTTAAATTGTAAATTGTGCGTTGAATTGGAAAATAGATACGCTAGAGTCGCTTAACTTCAAACGAGCGCTGTTAGTGTAGTACCTTATTTGTCTCGCTGCCTACGTAATATTATAGAGTAATGATTCTTTATACATTTAAATATAATATCATTACTAGAAAAAATCATATTGACTGATTAATGAATGAATTAAGGGATATCTTTTCACAGTCATCTCTTTTCACCACTTAGTACACTTAGTAGTGTGTTCTGTGCTTTTCACTTATGACTTATACTTTTTCAAATTTAGGATAATAATTTTGACAACTCACGCCTGTGAACTATCATAAAGTAAAATTAACCAATAACCGTACCGCCTACTTAGTGAAATACCACGGATGACGAATAATTACAGACAATAATTATAGTGTATGTGGTAAACCTAATGAGATTCATAGATTATATAACAATCATAATAGTAAATAATGACACATAGATATCCGGTGTCAATAGGATTTATATAATAATTTGTAAAGCTACTAAAATACTAAATTTTAAGATTTATATTTTTAATCTATAAACTGGTTTGTTTATAAAATAAATTAATGACATGCTTTTATCTTAATGCTTTTAATGCGTACTTTGTAATTTACATTTATTGGAACTTAATTCCAATAAATGTAAATTAATACTACCACTTTTGAAGTTATATCCATGAGGTAAGTAATTACGTCTGGTAAGCTAAGATTTAGATACGAATCACTGCAATGTTCGTGCATATTAATACCTACAAAGGGCAAAATTGTTTGATCTTAGTGTACAGCGTTAAAATAACATGGTGCTTGTTTAAAAGCTGAAATAGAATCGTATGTGCGCATGAGAAGGGAAGGCAGGGTAGCAGTCACCCGCAGGTGTAACCGCGCCGCGTAAATATTTGATTTAACAGTTTACATTAATTCAGACATACGTGTAATCACACGGTGCTGTCATTCTTCATGACACCGTATATTATTATTATAATCAACTAAATGTTACATCCATGCCTTACTTTAATGGCTAAATGTCAAGGATATTATAGATGGTTATTTTTAATAATACCTACTATCAAAGTTTTTTCAAAGAAACGTAATTAATTCATAGTTTTCAGTGATCAGTACTTTGTTTGTATAATGTGTGCTGAAGTGGGCACTTAAGAAAAAAGAACACTGTCTCGCTTTCAAGCTTCAACGACTATTTTTATGGGCTTTGGTTTACAGACAAGTCTAATAAGACGAGTCGTTATATCTATCTAGTATATATTTATTAGGTATGTGTTCACAGCAAGCGTTAGGCTAATACAATACATAATTAAGTTCTCTTCTTTACAGCTATTCTTTAACTTTCATTATCGATAAATCTTCACGTGACGCAACATAAATCACTGACTTCTAAATCGTGTCGGAGAATTTCGCCTTCTGTCTCTTTAAACATTTGTGTGTAACTAGACCTATGCCTAGCTTTTATTCCTAACGATAAAAACGATACCAATGTTGTTAAAATTCCTTAACTATCATAACTACTAATTCATGTACCAACCATTAATTAATTAAAATTAAATCGACTACTATTTACTACTTGTTTTTCGACTGGCAAGAACCGCGTGAGATTGAGGAAGGAGGTCTCTCTCGATGAAGATCACGGCCCATCTTGTTCAAGTGTTTTTTGGGTCATTTCGCAGAAGCAGTAAGTAAGTACTATTTATTTGTCTGACTGGACATAAGCCTCTCCTAGAACCATAACTCTCTATACACCTTCAGCCTACAACTACACCTGTAATAAAAATAAAACTAAATTAACTGTGTTCAAACTTACACCAGAAATAATGAGCCTACTTGCCGCCCCACGACCTTAAGCTCAGCACTGCACTCGTTGGAAGTGCTCGCATACATCACAATTATGAAAAATCTGTTACACGTGTTATTTTAAAAATATATGACAATTATATTTAAAAATTACAAGGACGACTGAGTTTATGTATTAATACTATAGTCTCTGACATACAGTCACATCTAAAAATATGTATATATACAAAGTTAGAAAGATATTATAAGAAGATAATAAGTCTAACTAGTAAAATATATCAATACAAGGGAAATTAAAGACAATTTAAGTACATTAAATAAGAAGATCTCATATTAAATGCATTAACAGATCTTCATAAATTGTAGTTAAGATCTATCCCGATCAGATCAGAATCGCATCGAAATCGGTCCATACGATATCCAATTGCTACGATGCCACAAACAGACGCAAACATTACAAATTGATAACATCCCTTTTTCGCGTTGGGGATTGAAAACGTTTTGTATATCATTATTATTCTTAAATAACACACGACGTTTGTTGACTTGTGGGTAGAGAAGTAAATACGTCTGAATATATAGAAAATGTCTAGAAAAATAAAGGTCAAGAAAGGATATTTGTTCAGTATCGAATGTGTTTGCTGATCATGTATGTACTATTACGGAATACGGGTTGTTTTTCTTGACTACATTTTAAACTATATATAAGGTAATTCTGGGTACCATACTAAACAGTATTATTTTGTTAGGAGCTACGACACTCAAAAAAGGTTAAAAAGTTATGTAATCTTTATAGGATTATTGCTTAAAAGATTATGTCAGATTACGAGAGAAGTAGGACGTACGGCAACTCGCCCAGTAACGCAGGATACTGCTAAGTTATCGTTAATTCGTGGACACGTCACGTGACTCAACTTCAACGAGGGCTTGTTTAACTGACCCGGCACGATCCATTCATATATATTACTTAATTTTGAGACTTTAATAGATTACAAGCAATACAATAAACCCCTCGACCTAGTGATTATAAATAAGAATATCTCATCAATGCATCAACAGATCTTCATAAATTGTAGCAATGATGTATCTCGATCACATCAGCTTCCAAACTCCTCCTAAATCGGTTCATTTAGTCCAGTTTAAGAGCTACAGACAGACATACAGTTCAACAGACACAAAGAATCTTATAAAAGTATAAACATTATTTCCCCATTACATAAGTATCAGTTCTTAATACAATAGACTTCTTAGTGCGAGACAAATATTGTGATAAAACAGCGAGAAACCGCAGGCTGTATTTGTGATGAGGCAGTGACGTCACACCATACGATGCTCATCACTCATCGCTATTGTTTGCACTGGAACATTTTTACTGGATTGTGTTACACATTTTGTCACATCATGAAATTAATTATAGTAAAGAAGTAGAAAAATCTACCACTAGTAGCAATTACGACTGGTTTTGGTTATAAAATCCGTTGAAATTATTCTATGGTGTTACAAGTATAAGTGTGATGTATCTGTGTTTTTGTCTGTGAAACGAAAAGATTTTGTTGTTTGAAAGTTGACGTGATGGAGATAAATCTTAGCCACAATTTGTGAATTGCTCATTCATTTATGAGATATTCTTATTCGTAATAATCATGTCAGGGGCTGGGGGGAGTTTTAAATTATCTTCAATTTCACATGTTAAATATAAATATGAAGATTGAACAAGGCGAGAAAGGGGAGGAGTGAAAAACGGGTTCTTTAGGAGGGCGCCGAAGCCTCGCACCCGGCGAGGGCGATGCAATAACTTCATATAACTTTTCTCAATCTCTGCTTTTCTTCACTCGTTTGTCTTAATAATAACCTCATTCATAACTATACTTATGAAAGTTCTTTCACCAATCTTAGCGATAAATTATTTATTAATACAGTTTTTAACGAATGTATGTGCTAATTCAATAATGAATACATAAAGTCAAAGTGTTTATGTTTTGTTATTACGTTTAATAAACAGTTGGACGAATGTGATCAAGCTTCAGTGGTCAGCAGCTAACCTTATACTTTTATTTGTTGTTGATTATTGGAACGATATTGCAGGGAATTATTTTCCAATTTAAAAATTTAATATATTATTTTTGTAAACATGGTTAAGAGAAATTAGAACTTACTGAGTGTCTTCATTGTTATTCTCAGAGGAAGGCGCGTTCTATAATAGCCTGTAAACTCTTGTAAAATATACTATATTGATAGTGAAAATATTTACATAATATTTTTTTCTTTTTTCTATATTCTTTGACCCTTGCCTTCCTTCCTTCTTTCTTTCTTTTAGGTAGAACCCATAAAAATACGATTTCCTTTCAATAAAACCCATTCCCGCAACGTCACTCCAACTACGCAAACGAAATCGTGGACGCAGCTGTTGAAAGTATAACGTAATAAGAGAATGCAAGTCAAGATGTTCATTAGTCTTTACAGAATTAGAGCAGTGTTTAACGAGTATCAAATGAACGTCAGCGTGTATTCAAAACGAGCCGAGTGTGCCTCGCGACTGTAACTTGATTACGCGTTGTATGAAATGTGGAACATCTTCATAACTTCATTTCGACCTCCCGCAGCCCTCGGATCTCGCTGATTTGTAATAATTAAGTTTTGCGAAGTATACATTTATTTATTTTAAGAATTCTTTCTTGGTTACTAGCTCCTACGAGGTGGTGCTATATAAATCTTTTTGAACAACTTATATAATGAATTCGATACCTTTTACATGATAATTTTAATCTTTCCTTAGTAAAATTTATTTTTTAATAAACTAAACAGAATTCAACGCATTTAAAATTGCAAAAAATTACCTTTGTAGAATCGATATTTTTCTTTAGTTTAAATAAATACATTTTTGGTTAAACTCTATAGAGGTTATGGATTTATTTATTTATTAGTTACACCACATAATACATTTTTATATTTACAAGAAGAAATTGCCACCACAAACTGGGAAATATTTACTTGTTTGCATTTATTATTACGATTTATTTCTTCTACATGTGTTTTGTATTATTTACTGTACTTTTTCTACAATAAATTTATTATTTCTTATTAAACATTTCAACACGCATTACTTTTAAGGCAAGGAAACAATGACAATAAAATTGCGACTTAATTAAAGCAACATTTTAAATTAAAAGGAAAAATATTTTTTTTATATTGTTGATTGAGAACTTCTACGCTTCAGCATCGCTTCTTTTATTCTATTGAAATAATATTTTTTTTTGTCTTCTCACTAGTGTAATTAAAATATTGATTGACAATACTTTTTGTCAGTATGCAAAGGGCGTTTGTGTGTTATTAGTACTCAATGATTTAACAGATTTAAATAAATCATCATTACATTTGAGTACCACTGATATGAACAATTCTACTACGAATTTGATTTTTTTATTGTTAAACATCGTGTTCTATTAATTAATTTATGATATATTCTTTTCTTTAATTTTATTTTTTTCATGAATTTGTTTTTAGCCAACTGCTACTTGTGTTAGCACAAAATTCAACAATTTCTTTATGGTCGGTAAAACACGTATATGACATGTCTCGGGTGACGGATTAGTTATTTGACTTTTGTAAACAAGTGTATTAAATTGCGAAAGCAAGTGATTGAAAAATATGAAGATTAGACTGGATAAACGCGACTTTTTAAGGGTATTTAATATGAAAAATTATTCATATTATTAGAAACGTTCAGGGACCTGATTCTCCTATTTTGTTTCCTATACATAAGAAAAGTTTTTTATAAAATAACAGTAATACAGACATCACAAAATATAAACACACAAAGACATTGACAACGCAATTGATCTCTCTATGTACTATTACTTCGTTTAAGAAAGTGTGCTACAGAAGAGAGAACTACGCGTACAGTACAAGAAAATCATAGAGTGAAGAAAAAAATAACAATAGTCAGCTTTAATAAAAAAAAAACAAATAAATTCACAAGACAAAATGCGCTTACATAGTTTATATGTATTTTTAAACATAAATTGAAACATAATTTGTTTGTCCATATATGAGATATTTGTACATTGTTACATGAATAATAAATATGTACATGAATAATTGGGACAACTCACATACATTGCTCTGATCACAAAGTTAGTAGCTGAAGCACTTGTGTTATGGTAATTAGAAACAACGAGGGTACCACAATAAATACATATTATATGAGATTATAAACAACCAAGACTCGGAAACAAACATTCGTGCTCATCACACCAATAAATGCACCTACCGAGATTCGAACCCAGGACATTTGACGCAAAAGGCAGAAAGACTATCTATTGCGCAAACGGCCGTCAAACTTTAAAACCAGCGGTAATAAGTTTGTTAAAACTGTAACAGAATTTACGCCTTAGTGCATTAGGTGTACAGAAATCAATGTATATATTAATAAAGCCTGAAAGCTTAACGTCTGAATGTTAGATACAGTGTAGTTACATCTCAGCGTAAACCAGCCAATTATCTCCGCAAACACAGTTGTTTACCCCCCCTCCCTACCTCTCTCCCTTCTCCTCCTTCTACCCTACTCGGTCACCTCAATTAATAATTGAGCTGAGGGTTGACACACCCTGTCAAACAACACCTATCTCTCAGCGTAGCGATGATAGACTAGTAAATCTTTTAAACGGAGTTCAAAAAAGGAGAAGGTTCAACTCGACTGTTTGTTTACAACACCCGATGAAAATCGAGGGCTGTTTCAAGTTTGACGTATCTGTGGACAGACACATTTCTGTAACTGTTTCACTGATCATTTTCTTTACCGGCAAGTAAGTGATCAGCCTTCTGTGCCTACCCAACCGAAACATTTATTTGTCTCTCCGGGGTTCGAACTCAAAATCTTTGGCGCAACACCTAGACGTGTCAATCAGTTGACCACCTAGGCTGTGTGTGGCATAGTAGCTCTTAAACGAGTGAACCGATTCCAATTAGGTTTTTTTTTTAAACTGATGTAATCGAGATGAATCTTAGCTACAAGTTATGAAAATCTGTTAACCTACTTATAAGGTAATTTTATAATCATAACTTCGGGAAGTTTTTTAAATTATCTTCGAATTCACACAACAGTCAAACTTATATCATCCTTATTTATTTCCTGTCGGAGATTAGTAAATAAATAAATGTCAATGCACGACACTGGTGAGTGGATAAGCCGAGCGAGTGAGGCCGGCGTGAAAAGATCTGTTTAGTCGGATTAGTGTCACTCATGATTTTAGCAGGTCAATAGGGAATATGCGCGTGATTCCAAAATTTACAGAATATTTTTATTTGTACTTATTATTCTGAAAATGATAGTTATTTTAATTATTATTTTTAGCTTATTCGAATATTTTGGAGTTGTTATATTTATTTTTCGTAAGGTGATTATTGTTAACATTTTTAAAATAAAAAAAACGTGATACAACATCATTGACTACTATGAAAGTCAAAACAATAACAACTCTGTATATGGCTAGGAATTAATTTATTTATTTTTAATCTTATTTAAGGACATCTTAAAAATAAATGTAAACTGTACAAAGTTATACAAACAGAATCTCGCATCCGGCTGAAGTTTTCTATTTGCGAATGTTGAAGTTTTCGTTTGATTTTTACTCTCGTACTTTTATTGGTGGAAAGCCTCTGGAGAGTTTTAATTGCATTCGATACTTTGCGATATCGACGACTCCTTTTGAATCTCACTCAAATGTTAAAGCTATACGGTTTTCATTCAAAAGGCAAACGAATTTTAAATATATTCACATTTCGACTGAGTATTATTATTTACAGGATTCAATAATGACAAAGCCATCCAATGTCATTGGAGAACCAAAGCCCAGATGCTACTTGGAGAGAAGCCGGTTGAAGAGAGCTGATTAGCACGTAGCAACGCAAGATCGGCAAACGTAGCGTTTTCTAATCTTGGAGGTTAAAACTCATTTGTCTCATCGGAGTATGTAAAGTTATAATGCTAAAAACTGTCGTAGCCTGCTTAGTCAGCTCAATGTGTTTATCGCGACATGCAAGTATGTTAAAAACTATATTAGAATTGATTAATTGTGAAATAGATTATTACATTTTTAAATAAAATCTTATGAAAACCTAACCTAACCAATATTTTGGCATTATATATTAAATAATCAAAATCATTCATTCATGTAGCATCACATAATATTTTACATGACGTCATGCTACGTTTGCAGGTTGAGAAGACTCAGTAGGGTTCTCACTGTTTCCATGTTTACAAAATAAATATACATATTAAAATTCAGAACTGGAGCAAATCATTACCAAGCTTTTTTAACTTAATAAAAAGGTTTAAATAAATGGTTATGAAAGCAAACCAGTTCATTCAACTTCATTTATATTTCACTGAATGTGTATAGACTAGTCTAAATGTACGGTTTTGTAAAAGTTATAGTGCTAGCACTATATTTTACAAAAGAATGAGAAGACTTGCTGAGTGGTGGCGTTTTCTAATAATGAAACAATCAAATTATATCTGCTACTATGAAATTCATAGTCAACTGACTATGCACTTTATTAAAAATCAAATGACATTCAGATTTATTTAAAGTTAATTCTCGTACATCATACATATAAATAGATCCTAAAAACTCCTTTATGTATATATAAATAGCAGCAGTTAAAATATAAACAAGATTAAGCTTAAAAACCTGTGAGTAAAGAATCACGGTAGACTAAACAGCCAGTAGAATCAGAGAGCGCTCGACAGCGTTCAATTTGCAGACGGTATGCAGGCCCGGGCGGCCAGCGATCTACACGGCCTTGCACTACAATCCTAAGACTCATACTTTACAACTATACAGCTTTGCCGTCTCCAAACATTTGCATTGTGTACAATGCGCCATAAGCTTCCAACTTACATTCCAAGTTGAGTTATATCGAAAAATTGAGATATACTAGATTGTTTTAATAGTATCTTTTTGATTTGACTTTTGTCTTAAACTAGAAACCTACGTGTATGTGTTTAAGCGTTAATTTAGTAAATGAATTACTAGTAATTTACTAATCCTATCCGAATATGCATGAATTACAAACCAAGTTGAAACTTTGACTAAGTAGTTCGTATTTGTACATCTATTTAAGCAATCTTTGAAAACATAACCTTTAAACGAATTCCTTGAAAAGTAATCGGAAATTTTAGGTTAGAAAATTGGGTTACAATTATTTTCGGAGCCAGTAATTTATTTATTTATTCAAAAAATGATTTCGACTTCTTCAAAAATAATGATACTTTCATTGTTATCTTAGAGCGTAAAAAACAAAATTTAACTTTTAATATAATACTCCATTATTATTCTAAAAATACACTTTCTATAGTCCTATGGTGTCAAATCATGCTTCTATTATTAGTAAATGAATGAATTTGCTAGAGTTTAGACTTTAGACTCTCGGCGATACGTACATTTACTAGTTAATAGTGTTAATATTTCTATTCAATGCATACTTTAACTATAGGAGCAAGTAAATGTATTCACTCTTACTCAAACATATACATTTCTACAAAATTTAAAATTAATCTTTTCATTCGTAACAGTAAGAAGTAGGTGTGATGCAGTTATTATTATTGCATTTAGAAGGAGACTCCTAAATGCATGCTTTTTCTTACAATTAGTGCAGATATCCACAACTGCTACAAACAGTTGGTTCTATATAAACAAGTACCTCTGTTACGTACTGCGGGCTTAGAACGGCATTGGATTGCTCTTTCTCATTTTAATCTTAACCGAAAAAACGCAATGTATATATTTCACAACGACAGTGTTCAGGTAAATAAGAGGTAGTGAGGTGCGAGGGCCGGGGAGGTAATCTCGTGTTTAATCTCGCCCCCATCGATAAGTCAACTGCAGGCGCCCTCCAATTACCGCTGCTTGTTACACTTATATTTTCTGTAAGAGTTACTAAAAAATAAAATGTTTGAAAGTCAACTTAAAAAGTTATCATTTCTAGAAACCTGAATGTTATACACTGTTATTCTATACTGAGGTGTCTGTTCTATAGATGTAAGTTTTCCAAAGGTAAAATAAATAATTAAGCGATCGTGTATGCGATTCAGAGAATCACCGATTCTATATGAATTGGGTTATTAGATCAGCTGAGTAGGTAATTGTAACGTAGATATATAATATGTATGTATTGTAATTAAGTAAAAGAGTCGCTTGTGTGCCGCGCTACAGTTTGGGCGCATATTAAAAAACTTGTGTTTATCCGCCTTTCATCGAAAAACACCAAACCAGCCCCATCTCTTACAGAATAAATGATTTCTGATATTGAGAACGATGGAAATAGTGGTACTGAAATGGAAGGTGAGTTACGTGCGAAGTCAACAGATGTGAAAGAATAGGGCTGCCATCTCTAAAACCTGCCCCCAGGACCTGAAGCGTAAGTTCCCCGGATTTTGGAGCTTTCGCCTAGGACATTTCAATACTTTTTTCATTCACTTACATCTTGATTAAAATGTATTTTACTCCGTACTTGATAGAAGAAAACTTTAATTTTAAGCCTTTTTTGTTGCATGAAATGTTTTTTATGGTTCTTTAGAAGTCAAGTGAGTAATGTTGTTTTATTTTTTAACCTTCTTAAGTATTAAATTAATAAATTATGGGAACGGGATCTGATCGAAAACCCGGACTACAATTTAAACCCCGCCCAGACGCTCCCCGGACGTCTTCCAAACTAAGACAAATCCGGGGAAACCCGGACGGATGGCAGCCCTATGAAAGAACGTGTTAATTAATTGTAAAGATGAACAATGTATTTCATGTTAGCCCTAATGGACATTCTACGAGTATATTATGCTGCCCTTCAATCCTTCTAACTGTATCTTTGAATTATATTTCTGCTATTTAAGTAATCTATATACTTATACATTCAAAATTAGACAAACAACGGTTTCACCCGCTCTCAAAAGGAATATTTGTTCCCATTTTTCAACAGGTCATTCTAAAAATGTTATTCATGAAAATCCGCTCCTTTTGGTCGTAGCCTGATGTTATATATTCCTTGTTAAATGGACTATCTAACACAAAACAAATTTTCAATTCGAACTAATACTTCCTGAGATTACCTCGTTCAACTAAACAAACTTTTCAGCTCTATAGTATTAAATTAAATATTTAGGTGCAAAATTAACACCTTAATTTAATTTAGTACGCCAATAATGAAAAGCAAATTAATTTAGGAGAAAACTAATTTCAATCACTATAATATTTATACAACTCATAAGCGTTGACGTCAGGAACCAAATGACGTCATTGCTGTGCTTAAGGCCTGGGATTAACTAATGCTAATAATGCCTCGTAGATTTATTTCAATCACTTATATATAAAAATAATTATAATGAAATAATTATAAAATTTATATAATTAAGTATATAAAACACCTTTTGTCTGCGGTTTCCCACGCTTTGATGTCTTTAACGATTGTTTGTCTAAATAAAGGTTAGTCATAATATGTATTTTTTCTTGCATAAAATCTCATGATGAAATATGAAATGATAATTTAAGCGTAAAATTATAACAAACGCGTTCACGTTTATGACAGCTACGTAAGGTATAAGTTGCGTATGTGTTAAACGTTTCTTTGATAAAATATTTATTTTCATATAAAATTCATTTAATATAAGTTGACTACGAATGCTGTAATAAAAAATTTAAGTCTGATGATGAAGAAAAACTTGCACGTGTCAAGTGCAGATCCAGGGTAGGTACCATTTTGGTGGCAGCATACAATTTGTCAAACTGTAATAGAAGATCTAAAATTAGCCCTAAGTTACCAACTTCACAATATTTATATTTAACAATTACATATTCCTGTTTAACTTATAACTTTTATTGCAATTTCGAATTGGTTTATATTTTTTTAAAAATGTTAGTTTATATGTACTATTGAATTTTTTTTAAAAAGTTATTATCTTATGGCAGAGCCTGCATGGAAATTGACGATAAATATGAAGAGACACTAGACAGCCTAGAGTAATATGAACGATGGACATTCACGCTCAAAACTGCAGCGTTTTTAGTTCAGCGACCTTTTGTGGACTCAACCCGATGGCGATGTAAATATCTGGTGATTGCCACTGGTCTGCGAAGGGGAACATGCAGGTACCATATAGTTTAGCACAAACTTATTATTAACCTCTGACGAAAATAAAGGAACATGTTGTTTGACGTGTTTGTGTGTCTGTATGTTTCTTTATGACATGATAATGTAAAAAATCAGATGGTGAGTTTTGTAAGGTTATTTAAGATAAGAGAACACAAATATATTATAGATAATTTTTCTTTTTGTATGTTGTAAATTGTTCCACAAACTCACTTCATTTTAAAACAAAATAATTTAAAATATAATAGTGTAAACAGAACATATTTCATTTTCGACATTTAATTACGAATGTAAAGTAACGGAAATTGGGTTTAATAATTAATAAAATAACGTGTTACAATGCAATTTCGTTTGTGGTTTGTCGGAGAGACACCGCGTTGTTTCGGAATATTTTATTATTTACCTCAAATATGCAATTTCCGCACATCGCATCCCGCTCAACCACGCGTCACTTACATTCTCCGCAACTAACAGATCTCCGCATATCTTCTACATTTTTCAATGTGCAGTTCAGCTACAAAATCTAAGTTTTTTAACCCGCAACGAAAAAAGAGAGGACTTATACTGTAAGTTGACATATCTGTATGTCTGTCACAGCATCGTAGCTACCAAACCAATGGGCTAATTTTGATACAGTTTTTTTTTGTTTGAAAGCTGACATGATTGAGGTTGATCTTACCTACAATTTATGAAAATTTCCGTTTGTCAGATATTCAATAGATTTGTGATCATCTTGCCGAGGTTTTTGAAATTGTTATAAATTTTTGCTCACTACAAAATCATTGTTATTTCGCAAAATTAACAGCTGAGCCATTGAAGCCACATGTTTGACTGATTTGACTTTTGTTTGGAATATATACGTCTATGTAATCTCAAACTGTTATCAATGCCGACTTTTAGGAGATAAACGGACAGAAGGCTCACAAAGTGGACCGTAGCCCGTGGACACCCTCAACGCTCTTTCATTGAAGTTCCCTGAGTCTTCCCTTGAACACGTCAAACTTATAACACTCCTCTTTTTTGTCGTGGGTTAAAAATATTATAATTATTCAGGTACTTTTTTTTTATTGAATATTTACAATAATGTACTTAAATATATATAATATTTATATATATATATATATAATATATATAATAAATAAATACTTAACTACCAAAAAAAAAAAGTAAATAAATACTTTACTTACTAATACTTATAATATATATAATAAATAAATATAAAATAATAAAATAAAAAAATATATAAAAAATAAATACAGGCACGAATGATTTTTTCCACAGAGGCCAATTATTTGATTGAGTAACAACTATATGACATGCCCTTAATATCCTATTAAGTTGAATGACTCTTTCAAAAATTATTCATAAGGTAAGTATAAAAATGATAAAAATTAGTGAAGAGAGGTCAGATGAGGCGAAATTAAGTATAAAAGTTGGCCTCATAAAAAGTGTATGGAGGCTGCGTGGCGGGCGGCACGTATCTCCGCGATTAGATTAGTCCTGCGCTAATTAAATAGAGCCTCGTCCCTCCAAACATACGCAAAATATTAAAGGGGCCACGCTCAAAGGTTAAAATTAATTAAACTTGCAAATTAAATTATGAAGAGTGCCGTGAATAGTGGTAAATTTTAATTTGTTGTGTAAGCTGTGCGGGGGAGGGGGGCGGCCTCTATTTCGTTGGCTTCTGATCCTTTGAAGGGCGTCTACGAATCGTAAATTAAGATGTGAAATGAAAGAGTATGTTTACGTAAACGTATCGTTAACATACCCCAACCGTGGGTACACCCCTGAGGCACACGTTAGGATTAACATTTGCTTGCATACATCATCAGTCAGATGTATACTATAGCACACAAAACAGTTTGGAGAAATTCACTAATTTTGAATAGGAAGCAGGTCAAGAGGCAGCTAGTAGACTGGAACCCATAGGCATCCCAATCGCTAATGAAATAGCTGCTAAACAACTCTGACTCCCACATTCACCATGTTTATTTCGTTAAAATGAGATAATATGAGGGTAGCCTCATATTATTAAAAGCCCAATGTCTCCATTATTATGGCAATCCGTTTTTATTATTATTATCAATGGCAATGATATCAAATATAATTAAATCATTATTATTTCATTCCTATATCGGACTCAGTCCTAGAAAAGATACCTTTGTATAAAATACAATATTCATATATAATATTATATTTCTAATTTATCAAATTATGTTATATTAAACTTAATAATATTAAGTATTACTTAATATTCTTGCATTAGGCTAGATTATATGGAACTTTCTCTATATGAGAAAATTCATATGAAAAATATTGATAAAATCTTGTTTGCTTCTCGACTATGAAGCCTCAAGAACAGCTGATAAGTCTGATTCCCACTTAATTACAAGCTCCCATACAGGCCAACTCGCAGCTGACTCGCGACCTATTTGTCCCTCAACCTCCCCCTCCTTCCCGTCCTCAATTCGGCACTCTGCCCTCTCTAATGAGCTGCTCTGTTCATCGAGTGCATTCTCTTTGAGTACAATCGACATTCATCGTTATAATAAATAAGTGAAATTGAAGACAAAAATAACCCCGACATAAATTTTTTTGGCTTTCAAAAAACCGCATTGAAATCGGTTAGGTTAGGTTGCGACAGACACAGACCCACATACACATCAAACGCCCCTTTTTTCTTCGGGGGTTAGTAAACAGAAAAATATGTAATACTATATAATGTATGGTGTCGGGTGTACAACAGTAGGGAAATTAAATTCCTTTGAGACAATCCAATCATAGTGTCATTTTTTTTTATATTGATGATAAACGCACATGGTACTTTTTCATTCAGAAATGATTCTTATGTATATATTATAATATACAATTTATAACCCCTTAAGATAATCATTTATCAATACTTCCTAATAATAAAGGTAAAACGGAGAAGCAAAAGAGTACACTACCATTATATTATGTAATTCACCAACAGTCGTGACATATACATATAACTCAACATAATTGTCGCTACCCTTACTAAAAATTATGAATTCTATCCCGAACTTACGCAAACAAGTGTGTAGGTAGGTAGTAAGTAGGCGGTAGACTGTCGGGGACGATGGGTCAATAAATAAATATTACGTCGAGCGAGCTAATAAATAAGCCTTTTAATCCATGTGTAATTACAAATTATGTAGGTTTTTGGCTTTGTCGCTTGTTCATGCAAATTATTTAACATGTGAATACCCTGTAAATCCATTTAATAATCTGCTAATATCTATTATTATTCGACGGAAAAACTTTTTATTACTTATTTGTGAAGGGTGTATTTTGAGATGTTAGAATTAAAAATCATTTCTGTTTGATAAATTTAGTTAAGGTACAATTAAACTCTTGTAAATACGAAATAATTATTCTCTTCCGAGTATGTAAATTATATTGCTTATGCATAGCTGTCATATTAAATTGCTGTTTCCTGACCTTTGAATGATATATTGATCTTATATTCCAGTCATAGATTTATCAATAGCGTATGCTATCAATAAGTATTTATTTGATGAATTTTCTAAAATTATTTCCAAAATCATATTAGACTATGATTTTCTAAAGAATATTTTTATTAAGTTTGCGTGGTTAATTAATGTATCAATAATAATAATATCAGTGGGTGAAGTGAAGTCTTAGATCGTCATAGTGATGTGAAGGTTACATAAAAGATATTTCAATATTGAATTTTATTGAAGTGTGAGGAAGGGATCGACAGACGATAATATGATTGATGTATCGAGATGGCGCATGAAGAATATAGTTGAGGATATATACGTACATGTAAAAAAAAAATTATCTACCTAATATTTATTAGAAGATGTTATTAATACTACTTTTTAGTGAACTTTGAAGTTGATTTATAGTTTTTTAAATTTTTCAAAAAATACCTATTCCATTTCAATGTGGTATAAACACCTCTGAAGTAAACAAGAATATACATAAAAATTGGTTCACAATAATACACCCGGTTTGAGAGCGGCCTCTTCGAACCCGGTTATATTATAAATAGCAAATATACTTAACGAATAATATTTTGGTGCATTATCTAAAAGCGTGCCTGACAGCAACAAAATAGTGTGTGTAATTTTCTTAGTTTTATTTGAATAAAGATTTAAGGCAAAATATAAGACGTATCATGAAGATGACGTATCGCGTTGAACGCTGCCCCGGAAGCTGCGACCATCAATCACGTCTCATATAAGCGAAAACCCGCTCACGAACCCTCGCTATCTGAAGGGTCTCTTTTTTCTCTACTATTTCTTTATCATAGTATAAAAAACTTGTAAAAGTGTCAGCGCCATTGTAAAAAGAGTTGTGTGTTGATAACAATATAACGCTGAGCCAGGACTTTTCCCTAACTCGGCTAATCTACTGCTTTTTACTTAAATTACTTTTTTTAGGTGTTTTTTTTTTTTGTTTTAATTATTTTTGTGTTACTGTCAAATGAAAGTATATTATTTGATTAAATAAAACCGATATCTCTTTAATACTATTTATAAAAATATTTCAGTTTTCTATTAAAAAAAAGAAGTATTTTTCAACGAAAAACCTATAAGTTAAAGACTTCACTTATGTTAAGTTATAAATAGTTAGTACTGGTTAATACACATAAATAGTTATTATTAATTTATTAAAGTCTTCTTTAGGGCTCTCAAGTAATTCAAGTGCAGTGCGAATGGTCACCGCGACTTAAAGTTAAAAGCCGGCTAATTGGAGTCAACTCGAATTGCGGTCTCAACCCTTTCCACCCCAACCACCCTCCACCCGGTTGATTGTTTACCGCGGGCGAGATGAAAACATGTTGTGGTCTGTCCACGGACCCGGTTATTTCATGTTCCACTCGAGTGCCCTTAGCTAGTTAACTTCGGCCGCTTGATGCTAAAATCAATTAAAGTAAACCTAATGTTTCACAAGTTTTAAACAATTATTACTTTAACTTATTCCAGTCAAATCAAAAAAATCATTTTGTAGGCACATTAAAAAATTAAATCAATAAAATGATACAGTATTTCAAACAAAGATGTTTTTTACCTACAAGAAAGTACACGCTCAATTCATGCCAAACTCACTGTTAAACAAAAAGCATGAAGACTAATGCAACACACTCTAATCTTAAATAATACAAGTATTTGGCAAATAGATCTGTGCTATATTTTTTTTCACAGTTTGTAAATTTAATTGGTAGACTTGTTTTTCAGTAAAAAAGGACATTACAATAGAAGATTGTTTGCGAAGGGAGCAAACCACTATTTTTAAGGCGAGAGTGTTTCTTGAATCGAGAGTGTAGCGAAGGATTCTAAAGTACGTCACTCGAGTTTAAAATAGAGTCGCTCCCGAAGTGAACACTACTGTTTATCACAATAATTCATGAAGTATAATTACGTTAATTAATTAATATACAGTTAGGAACAATAAGAAATAAAAAATAATTAGATGCTTCTTACATCACCTTCCTGACAACCCTACTCAGTGGGCGACAGCCCTATGTGTTCTAGAACCGATTTTTGCTGACTGTGAGAAATAAAAATTTGTGTGGGATAGTCTTAGGTTAAGTTCTTATTAATATTGTAAACTAGAAGGAAATCTACCTAGCATCGGGCTAGAAAAGACGTATTGTAATATAATTAAGTTATTTATTAAATTAGTTTATAAAAAATCATTGTGTTTGAGTTTTTTTGTGACCTCCGGCGGCGATCAACATAACTAACATATAAAACACATTTTCTAAAAAATATTTTGCTCTTCTTCCATTTTTCCAACGGATGCAATTGCCAAACGCTCCAAATATTTTTGGGGTTTTGTAGGTAACAGGCTTTGTACCACATTTTTGGCGTCCGCTATAACATTCTCTGGAGTTAATACAATACTTCTTTACTTGAGGCAGACGTCATTGTTAAGTAT
This sequence comes from Aporia crataegi, assembly GCA_912999735.1. Taxonomy (NCBI): domain Eukaryota; kingdom Metazoa; phylum Arthropoda; class Insecta; order Lepidoptera; family Pieridae; genus Aporia; species Aporia crataegi. The sequence continues at coordinate 9,000,525 of OU538744.1, read as the reverse complement.
TATCTTAAATCATAATTTGAACAAACAATAACAAAATAAATACTGCGTTTTGGCGTTTTTACTTTTTTAATGCGGTCCGCAAGCGGATTATTTTTTGACTGCCAGTAACTTTTTCATACAATGTTCGCGATCGATCTCATTTCAAATTCAAATCACTTTTACTCCTTAGGGATTAAACACCAATTTTGCTCCCTGTTTATAGGGAACCAACTAGCTCTTTTTGAATAGACTACAATAGAATAGTAAAAAAATACAAATTAACTTCTTTGCCTTTGATTAATTTATCTATTTGTGGTGTTAAATTGCGCGCTTTATCAAATACTCTTTTTCACACGCTGACGAGCCCCGTAATCTGTTTTCGAATTTGATTCGGGCTACAGGAAAAGGTTCAGTGGGCCACATCTTTGATATTATTTGTCAATACAATGTAATCAAAATGTAATAAAGGGATGAAATTCTCTGTTCAAAGAGGTTAAATCTCTGCGATTCGAAGACAGACTCGAGTGACAGAGGCAAAATTTTGTTAAGATAAATAAATTATAAACATAATATTGTGTATGTCCAACTTAAGGCCACTCATTGTATTGTTAATCAGTTTGTTTCTTTTTTACTATAGACTAAAACAAGATTTACATGTAAAAGGAGTTAATTTGACTGACAAAAAGATGTATTTTTATTTGAACCATAAACACAAAAGGTTAAAACAATTAATTTATACACTTTTTTCAGAGAGTTTTAGTTTTGTCTGTTGAACGTTCCTTGTACAAATATAATCTAGGTATATTAATTTTATTGTTTGTTATTTGGTTGAACACGCTAATTTCAGAAACTACTACTAGGAAAGAAAAATTCTTTTAAACATTAATATCGTCAGAGGTTTTTAGTTAGCGCCCCAATTCGGCGTTGTTTTGTTGTGTAGCGCTGTCGCGGCGTTGTCGTAGCGCGCCGTAGCGGCGTAGATCGCTCGTAGCTATTAGGGCACGTAGCGTCGCCACTTTTAATTTTATCGGGAACGGGGTTAAGAGCTGCAAGTAGGTTAAATAAGTTCGCTCCGAGCCGCTGCCGCTGTTTCGACACAAGTTCGCTACATTCTTTTATTTGTCTGTCGAATTCCTTTTCATTTTCTACATAGTAAAAGGTCTTTTGATGTTATGTTTTTAAAAAAAAATCTGTTTCAAATTAATCTTTAATTTTATTTATTTGCTTAATTTGAAACAAAACTATGAAAAAAGGCATTTGTTGCTAAAAAAGGCAATCGCTAAAAATTTATTTTTTATTTGAATACCTTCTTGTGATATCTGTAATGATGATTTACTACAATTTTACAAGTTACAACGGACTAAACCGTATTACGTGGAATAATATTTTTGTTTTCTTTTTTGTGCAATTAAATTTTAATAATTAATTTTATCAACTCAACTCTGTCTCGTTCTGCTAACCTCTTTTATCACTTGAACTAATTCACAGAAGTCTGAACATTTGGAACGCATCGAGTGCAATTTATGATATTCAAAGTCAAAATATCTTTGTTCATATTGAATCGCGTACATGATCGCTTATGAACGTCACTTAGTAATAAGTTTACAAGCTGTTCAAGAACGCGCTCAAATCTGAGAAGAGCCAACAAACTCAGTCGCATTGCCATTTTTTCGACCATGTTCACAAATCAAAAATACATTTGGAACTGGAGCAGATCATTTGCAAGCGCGATATCACCCAAATGGTCAATTGTTTTATAATAAGCATTAGCAATTAATTGACGCTTAACGCAATATTTAAATTTATTTAAACAATTCTTGTAACTCACTTGAAATTTGGATCTAGTAGCGTCTCTATATGGCGCAAATTATATTCATGGAAGTTGTTTAATACACCATACTTTCGTAAATATGTAGCCCTGCTAAGGTTAAGGTAAGGTTGAATTCCTTAAATGTAGTACGCACAGACTCCCGTGGTGATAAACAACAAGTTAAGTGGTAGTTATCATATCGGAGGGATTTTTTGTTATAAATTTCACTAATTTAGTTGTATAAATTTTAATATTGTTTCCCCAGCTCAAGGAAGCTTTTCAATTCGTTGGCAGCCTGTCAGTTGTACACAGACTGTTTACGGCACGTCTCTGCTCCAATCGGATTTGTTGGCAGGCGCTGCAAGGCGATGGCGACGTAACCCTGGATGAGAGCCAATCTTCTCTGTTCTTTCAGTAGCAGACAGAAAATCACTTATCACTAATACAACTGGATTATAATGAAATTCATTGCATTATGCAATAGACTTGTCAATAGGAATGTGCTTCGAAGTGGTGACAAAAATTGTTGTTCTTGTCACAATTTTTTTATATTTAATTTCACCAGTATATTTGTTGTTAAACATATAAGCAATCGAAATTTCTTGCCACGCACCACAGCCATGTGGATCCAGCTGCCTTCTACTACTTCCTTTACCACTTGGGAATCTTAAAGTAAAGACCATAAATCGTGCTTAAAAGGTCAACAACGCACCCGGCGGCAATCTATAACACTCAGTGAGCCTCTTGAGCGTTTTCCTTCTATATATATTATATAAAAAGAAATACCATTCAATATATTTAATTTAAATGTCTCATTTTTTCCTCAAACCCATTATAATATTATAATAATAATTCACATACATTGTTCTGATTCCAAAGTAAGTATAACACTGATGTGGAGAAAATATAGTAAGTGGATTCCATTAAGCCAGTTCAGTTCTCGTTGGTAACAAGAAGCTCTCGTACATATAAGATATTAGAATAACAAACGCACCGCGCCCACAGATATGCAGATATTGAGGATTCCTTTGTGGCTGTCACGAGAGCGGCCGAGTGCAGCTTATGTCGAATAGCACTCTCGTTTGTCGCAACGTATCTACCCACACCGCCTTTGTCAACTATTCAAGAACAAACGTATGTAACTTCAGGTACGAGTTTTACATAAGTTTCATTCAAAAAACTGTAGAATTTATTTTAAAAAATATAAACCGACAAATACCACCAAAACATAATAAAACAGAAATGATAATTCTATATTCACAAACAAAAAAATCATTCAAATCGGTTTAAAACTGGCTTCTCAATCGCATATCAAACATACAAAAAAATTTACTTTGGAGGCCTATAATAGTAAATTCCAGTAACCCCTGGTGGGGCATGGGACAGAAACATTTCTATATATGTGTGTCTGATCATTTTCTTTACAGGCAGCTTTCTGTTCCTACCAATCCAAAACATTCACGTGTTTCCCTGGGATTCAATTCCAAGACCTCCAGCACAACACGCAGATGCGTAAAGCAATTAGCCACCGAGGCAGTTGGAGGCTTATAGGGGTCTTAGATTTTTATGAACAGCACGGTAAAAGCTAATATAATACCGAAATAAAAAAAAGGATAAACTTTTGAATATTAAAAACTAATAGGTTTATTCATCGATTAAATTAAATTAGTTATAACTATTAAAACAAGTGATACAGTTAAGTAACTGGGAAGTTTTATCATATCTATAATAGATATTATCTCTTAATAACTTGCACTTGTTTTTCGTCTAGGGGTAATGTGTCTGTGTGTGGATTAAGTTCCCAAAAAATGGACCCATTTCGTTGCGGTTTTTTTAAAGCTGACGTAATCAAAGTGGATCTTAGCTATAAGTATAGCTATAAGTAATTAAGATGTCACGGATGTTTTAAATTATTTTCAACTTCACTTGTAGAATATCGAGGAGCTCATTAGTGCCTTCAGTTGTGGTAATAAGTGCGGCCGATTGTTATTCAAAGTGTTCCTCGGAGACGCTCGCTCCGTGAATGCTTCCAATCAGACATCTCCCGACTTAAATTATGACTCGATTAATTGCTTTCCCTAAACTCAGATGAGGCTCACCTTATATCTTTGAGCCCGTATTACATCTGATTCTTCCACTAGGGATTCATTTGAAGTACGTTAGGAACGATAGAGCATACATTACCTATAATGTTTTTCATTACGCTTACTTGTTTTAGTGTAGTATAAGGGATATACACTTTAGAGTTCAGTCACTTCTGCGATAGCTTGGTTGATGTCCGACACTATTGTGGTGTGTAAGTTTATAACTTCCCACAACATGGGGGCGTTCTTAAGAGGAAATTTAAACATTTACTTAGTAGCAAAAAGAAAACAAAGGATAATATATAGTCCGTCACCACTTTTCAAGGTTAACATAAATTATAACACGATTATTCACTAACCTGATAGTAACCTAGCAAGTGAGTGAATAACATATTGAAGGTTGTAATAACCCCTGAACATAACGTTTATAATTTGATGAACAGATCTTTATACATTGATAACGTCACCTCGATGACGTCAGCATTCAAAAAAAACCACGTCAAAATCGATCCATTCATTTAGAATCCATAGACACGTCAGTCTTATAACATATTATCTTCGGATATATAAGCGTACATTCTTTCTCATCCGTTGGTTTCGCACGTAACAATAGAATAATCATGAAAGTGTAGTTGGGTTTTATCAACCTTCCAGAAATTCCACAGCATTATCACCAACATTATACCCTTATTAAATTATTACATCAGCTAAATAAGTGTTTCTTCTCCATCTCACAAGCTCAATGCGTACCTATTAAGAAAGAAAAATAAAAATCTCTTTAGATAATATCTTGTTTTTAGTCCTTTTATGAATGTACATTTTCCCATTAATTAATATTGCCACGGCTTTGATAAGCATTTTCTTTTTTTGTAAATATATTAAAGTACATTATTTACAATAAAGTTATATACATATTTCCACACATTTTATAACAAATGTTGGTAACTAATTAAATTTAAGGCAATTGAATTCGTAGCCTTTACAACAACATACTCAGGCATTCATAATATATTTTCAGATAATAATTTACGAAGAGTTGGGAGGAAATGTTTGTTGTTTATTGTTTCCATAGCGTGCTATCGGAAGAGCTACAAATCACTGTGACGAGTCCCGATATCTGCGAGTTAATCCTCCGCTTATTATGCCTGCAACGAAGCTCGTAAGCTCAACTGTCCATCTGATTGTTCTGAATTCGCTAAACGAATCTTGGATTCTAATTCCGGGAATATTTGTTATTTACGAGGTTCTCAATATGTATTACAATAGTTCTGTTTTTAAAAAGATTTTTAAACTGTAAGTTATACTTTAGATACGTTAAACGGTAAAGAAACGTAATAGATAGCTTCTAGTGTTTGTTTGAAAGCTGGCGTGAAAGCTTCAAATTGTCTGTTCAAATATTCAAGAGATATTCTTATTTGTAATTAACATTTCGGGGGTTTTTAAATTGTCTTCAATATCACTTGTCATATTATGTACTTATTTAAAACCAGTTAGAGGTCCGAAAGTTTAAAGAAGGATTGCGAAACGTTTTGATGTTTGTTGGCCTTGTTTACAGTATTTTTTTCATCGTACCTACTACATAATATTGTTTCGGGGTTTGTCAGATAGTTTACCTCTACAATACTTTCTAAGACTTCTCTGAGTAATTCAGTATTAAAATACCGGCTACATTAAGTGGGAACAAAGATTTATTTTTTATCATCGATTTGGATTGAATCTTATGTCTTATATTTTGTAATCTTTACTAATTTACCAATAACTAATTTAACAATTTTTATCTTGATATTTTACTTAGAGGATTAGATTAATTCTGCCGAAATAAAAAACATGATTTTGATAAATTCGATCTATTTAATTGTATCATAGATAATAACTTAAACGAAATAAGGGACGGGATAGATCATTGAAATCATATTACAATACCGTAACAAACCAAGATAGAATTGTCGCGCGCCTCGATGGCAGCGGTTCACTACTTTATACTTACTCTGCACTACTGAAGACATACTTACAATATATTACATTACACGAGTCACGCTCTGTGGCTCCATACACTTCACAACTCTCACGGTCACTTCCGCTCTTTACAGACAGAGATCGATAAAACTATACACTTTACAGATGGCAGTGAACATTACAATATATTCGAGCGGCACTGTCACAGAGTGTCCACACAAGAGAAGGGCGCTCCGCCGGCGTCAGACAGTGGTCTCGCGGTCCACGTGGATATATTCGACGGAGCGCTCGCGTCGTCAGGAGGCCAGGGAAGAAGCGCGAGAGCTATCGTACAGCAGCTCCTCTGTGAGGCGACGCCCGCGGCCTGCCGCCACCGCTCCAAGCAGTTCCTTACCGCGCCGCGCGCGCCTACGCCGCAGCGCTACAACCGCCAGCAGCGCCAGCACTGCCACAGCCGCCGCCGCACCCGCAGCGCCAGCAGCTGCCGGGGCACCTAGCGCCGCCAGCAATCGAGCCCCTGCACCACACGCGCCCGCCTCGTCTGCGCCTCCAGGGCAGTCCGGCGCACCGTCACACCATAACCCAGAAGGCATGCAAGCGGCGAGCGAGGGGCAGGCGCGCGTGCACAATGACGCGTTGCCACCTGCTGCTCGCCACACCTCCATCCAGGCGAGATGCGCTGCACCCGCCTCGCGCGCCGCCCACACCACCAGAAGGCTTGCCTCTCGATCGGCAACCCGCGCCATCCACTCGGGGCTGTACACCTGGACGATGGGGCCCTCCACCTCGCCGGGGCATATCGCTTTCACCAGCCTGAAACCGTTTCCCACATTTAGTGTGTTTCTTACCTAGCTCTGGGAGGTAGTGGATGGTGCCTCACTCACCTCGATGTGTGAGCGTCATAGACCAAGACTCTATTGACAGTGTGGCAACTGTTTCCCTCACCATTAAGGCCGGAGACGTTAGGCAGCTCGTAACCCCACACGCGCAGGTAAACGGACCGGTTTCCCCGCGCGATCAGTAAAAATGGGGCTTCACCACATTCGGACATTCGATTTGAACTGCACAAATATAGCTTTAGTCATTTATTATATGTGCTATGTAGCGTAAATAACAAACCCTATGTTGCATGTTATAATATAATACTAAGTACTAATAATTTAATAAGTATCAGAGTAAGACTATTTAACTACGCCTGCTCAACTGCGCTTAGCAAAGTGCGGTTTTATAGAATTTGCTGTGTTTCGATATAAGGGCTGTTTTGTGAGTATTAAGCTATGTGATACTTTTCAGCTGCGGCCTGTGCACTCTGCGCACGTGTCAATTACATAAGAAGAAATGCTGACAAAACTTTATTCGATGTAATTTAATCATATAAAGATTAAACCAGAACAGTTAAATAAACTTTCCACTTTATTTATTATAGAACCTAAAAATTATGAACGGCTCCAAGTAAATAAAAAAGCAATATTTACCTAAAATAGAACGATGTAATTAGATAGTAATAATGAAAAGTGTCAGGCTCACTCATAAGGAAAGAGCAGGTGCAAGTGTCCACCAGGGGGTGGGAGACGGCGGGTCGCGGCGCAAGCGGCGGGTGCAGAGGTTCGGCGCCAGTCAGCCGCGAAGTGTACATGCCTTTGGTCCTCACCCGCAGATAGCGCACCAGCCACTAACTCCAGCTCCAGCGCCGGTCCACCGGACACGATACTTAGCGGTGCGCTGCTGTTGTCGCACAGACACGCCAGCGGTACCTGAGGGACACCTCATCTTTTATAAAAGTTTTGCCCCACTGGCGCCACTACCTCGCTTTCCTCGACCTACTTACCCGGTAGCCCGGCCAAGGTGTTTCATAGATGCGAAGATGTGGCAGATATGATGGAACCTCATCATCACCGTCGTCAAAATCGGGCAGAAGGTCAGCCGAGCGCGAGTCAAGATCGACCGGATCGGTCGAGTCTGGGTTGCAAGTTGGGCGACCCGTAAGCGGATCAAGGCGCGTAGCGCAGCGAGGGTCGCGGCCAAACGCCGCAGCCAACAAACTTAACTCGACTCGGCCGCCGTCCGCCTGTATTCTGTACACGCAACGCAGCCGGCGAGCCCCGCCGCGACCGAACCACAGCGCATTACGCGGTGAAGTAAACGGCCCTGGCACCAGTAACCTGCGCGCACATTCCGCCGGCTCGGTGCGAACTCGCGTTTCGGAGATTGGCAGAGCGATGCCTTCCAAACGAGCGTCTACGAACTCGTAGTGAAGCGAGAATGCAAGTGGATGAGTGGCGGTGCCAGGACGAGTTGTGGCCGCTATGGACAGCAAAGAAGCGGCGGAAACGTATCCATCGGGCGGCGCGCACGGGCGAGGCACGCGCGTTGCGTTGGCAAGAGCGGCTCGGGCGCAGAGAGCGGGTGCGATGTCGCAGTACCTTCCGAGCAGCGCCTCGCCCGCGCCATCCGCCCCTCCACCGTCCCAAATCCGTAACTCAACGGCACACGCCGCCCGCTCCTCCTCCCGCTCGCCGACACCGCTCTCCGCGCGACGGCTGTCCACCAGCGAGTACTGCGTGAAGCTTGAGAAATAGATCCACACGATGTCTCCTGTGTAATGGATAACTATCACAATAACTACATTTGAGACTGTAGAAATTGGTAATTTAATAAAAAAATTAAACAAAATACATTCTTTATAAATGGGACATCGATTGATGATTACTGAAAAGGTACTTAATTCATGTTGCAACATAATAATTTAACAACATTTATGCTATACTTACCCGATCAAACTAAGAATAGGAATGTCAATGTGTACCTACTTGAAATTAACTAAAGTTAAACAAATAAACCACATTTAATTTTGCTTCATCAATTTAATAAATAATTTAGCTAGATATGTAAACGAAAAGTTTAACATGTTGAAAAGTCATGACTTTCTATATTATTATCTTTTTATATTGTTGATGATGATGAAGGTGGAAGGTAGTTCATATTGCACTGTAATAAAATGTACCGGGCCGGCCGTGGAATGTCCAGGTGCACGTGGTATTTGGCGGCAGGGTGTGTGTGGGTGCGTGAATGAGGCCGCGGCGACCCCGACTCGATGCAGCTGCTGTTGCATTCAGTTCCTCATCAGAAGACGAAGCTTTTACGTGAAACTCGCACCGGCGAGCCTCCCTGCCAGGTAAATTAATTTTACAATCTTTTAAACCTTTTAATAGCGGCGTGTATTGCATAAACTTTCTGAAACTTCTTTTTTGATTTAATTTCGTAATTCAATATTCTCGCTCGCCACTTTAGTCGTTTCCGCAACACTACAGTCTACAAGTAATTATCGCAAAAAATATTTTTATAATTTATATTTATCTTTGAATACGGACCGGTACCTACTGTCAACCAAATAAATTTTAGTAATTATTGTTACATTAATAATTTCAATGCGTGATATCGGCTAATACCGTTTATATACAATTTAAAAAACCATATTTTTTTTAAACCATAGCCAGATTTGTGTTTATGATATCATTCAATCTTGTTTTTGCTAGTGAGCCCTGATTAATAAAATAAATATGATAATTTATACTGTGATGTAATGGATACTTACCGCGCGTAATCGAGCGAGTCGGAATCAGCGAAGATGACATGCACGTCGAGTTCAAAGCCGCGTAAGGGCGCGAGGGGCGGGGCGGCGCGGGGCGGAGCGCTGAAGGGTGACGAGTGGAAAGCTACAAGCATGTCGGGGCCGCGGGAGGCGACGCGAGGCAGCAGATCACCACCGCAGTACTCCAGCAGGACGGGGTCGTCCGTACTGGCGCCGTCGTAGAAGATTAGTCGGTCCCGCTCTCCGGTGCAGGCGCGCCACGCCACCACGGCACGGCCGGTCTTGTTCAGGCTGCACAAATATATACCCGCCTTACACTCGTACTCTTCACGGAAAGAAAGTTCTAAGAACTTAAACTAAACTGTAATAACTCTAATCTAAAGAGGCTAGTTCAATCATATCAAAAATTTGAAATCTGAATTGAATTTTAATAGTTAGTGTAATGCCGCAAAATATTATGATGATGTGAATTGGCCTTTTGAAAAGAAAGCCAAGTCCACACATGTGTGTGACCGACCTGGCCATGGAAATGGACCGCTTGATCTGCATCTTGTGAGCGTGATCTTGTCTGACGGAGATCATGGCGTGCTTGCAAGTGGGCACGTCTTTCTGGCGTAGACTCCAGTAGCAGGTAACGTTGCGCGGGTACATGCCGGGGTAGTTGGGGCTCTGCAGACGGCAAGGCTTGCGGCGACATTCTTCGTACGTGCGCGTGCAGTATGTACCCGGAGCCACCGCGCCACGCTCCAGCGGAGCCTCTCCCGCGCCGAACCGCACCACTGCCTCGCGCCGCGACAGGAACTTGTAGCGCAGCCGCAGCGCAAACGGCTCACCCAGCCGCGCGCGGAATAGCTTCAGCGACGCCGTCACGGTGGCCGTTTCGCTGTAATAGAGCGCCACGCCCTCGGCGACGCCGCACCATGAGCCGCCCGTGAACGGCCGCCCCAGTTCCGATAGTTGCATGTACCCGTCAGGGCAGCCGTCCAGCGCGCCTGCCTCGTAGCGCCCCACGCGGAACTCGTCAAACGCGAGCTGCACGAGGTCACCGTGCGCTCCACCGCCCGCCGTGAACGTCAGATGGCACAAGAATGGTGCTCGCGGCGCCCCGCGGAGCGCCACTCCGTATGCGACCCCGACGCGGCCATAGTAGGTGCGGTTGCACGGCGAGCAGTGTGGCGGCTCGTCGCTACCGTCAGGACATTGCGGTTCCCCGTCGCAGTAGGCGTCGAGACGCACGCACGCGCCGCTGCGGCAAGCCAACTCCGCTACGCCGCAGCCTCCAGCTTTTCCTCGCGCCACCAGCGCTAGCAGCGCAATGGCGACCAGCGCCGCTCGCCACATCACGCACGCACCATGGCTTCACGGTAGACTAACTTACTTTTGCTATACTTTATCCGATTATTCGGCGTGTGAAGCATAATGAGCTATATGAACGGGAGACAACCGGTGATGGCACTCTCGAGAACGAAGCTTCATTTCTTCGTTTGGCGCGTAGGCGAGCATGCACGTGTGAAGCTGGACGTTCGGCCGTCGTTACACCGGCCCAGCACACAGCACACTGCAGCGCGGCGCGGTGCCGGGCGGAGAGCGGAGCGCGGGGTGGGTGCGCACGCAGCCTGCGAGCGACACAGGGCTGAACGAGCCTTCAGAGTTCAGAGTTAAGCCTGATGACTAATGAGTAATGAACCCACGTAACTACTTATCAGCCATACTTCAATTATTCTAAAAACCAGGATAGGTTCTTAAATCACGTAGGTAAATTTTGAGTCCTCCGGACCCTCGAATAGTGGAACATCAGCTGCTTATCTATCAGTAGATTAAAATTCTGTAGGAAAAATAAACCATAATTTTATACATACACCTAACATACATCATAACGCGTAACCTAATCAATTTCCTAATTTGTTTTACCTACGCGAGCCAGACAGCTGGGACAGAAAATTCAACATGTGTGTTCTAGTCTAAGCCATCGCAGCTGCCAAATCAACTGACAAATATAATATGATTCAGTTTTTGTGTTTATGTTTTGCTGACTAGCTTAGTCAATCTTCTGATTCTGGCTTCCCATCAGTGAAATAAGAAAAAATCTATTCACTAATATTTTTATAATATACCTATTTAGTTATAAATTAATAACAATTCTTATCTATAGGTACTAATAGTATAAAGAGGAAAGATTTGTTTGTTAGTTTTTTTTGTTTGAATTGAATAGGATCTGAAACTGCTGGACTAATTTTAAAAATTCTTTCACCATTAGAAGCCTACATTATCCCTGATGAACATAGGCTATATTTTATTGTGATTAATAATATTTATATTATAGGCGCGGTCGAAACCGCGGCGCGATTCTAGTATATTTATAACCGTCAAAGTAAACTATAAAGTATATATATTTTCGTATGAAAAGCGGTCAGTTGCCCACCCCTAACGCCAGTTGGGCCGAGGGTGCGTTGCAGGCCATTTGAAGAGAGGTACGCTCTTTTCTTGACGATCCCTAAGTTGTAATGGTTCGGAAAAACCTCTGAAGACAGCTGTTTCTACAGAATGGTGGTGCGCGGCAAAAGATGGCTAAAACTCTCATTTGTGGAACGACAAACATCGAGGTGATACGGATCAAACTTCGTTTATTTATATGGATTTAAAGGTTAATCAGCTATTTATGCTTTACAAAATTGACGAGGTTGTTATAAAACACACTGTTTTTTGACTCTGGCGAGGACAGATAGATAAAAACTACTTAATATTATGTACTTTCGACTAGTAGACATAATAAAAGATGATTAAACATGTTATATTTTAATCTAAACACAATATACCTGTAAACCTACCTCCTACCTGTAAGCCTTCAAAACCAAATTAATTTAAAATTATAGGGACATTAAAATAACTTATCTAAATGTAACTGAATAATAATATATTTAACGAGTTTACCTACGGGTGATAAATTATTATTTATCTATTATGATAAAGATCCTGACTCTCAGTTTAACTTATTATTGGTGAATTCAACTAGAAATAAAACTATGTTCTTTAAATCATCTCGCAACACAGATTCATTATTTATTTATTTAAGAAAGGCATACACAAGAGAAATAGGTTACAAAAAACACAGAATACAAAAATTAAAAAATTAAAAACAAAAGCTAATTCCAAAAACGTGTACACACAAAGAAACAGGGAAACGGTACATGAACATTTAGAAATTTATAACGTAACGTTAAATTCACACACACAATCAACATTTGTTTTTAGAGATCGTGGGACTTCGTAATTTGAATAGAGCAATACCTCGGAAGACCTCGGAAATATTGCTGGGTTCAAATTACCCGCCATTATAAAGTAGTTCTCCGCTCAAACACGGGAGGCGCTGAAACTTCTTTCCAAGCTTTATGTGTAAGTTGTGACTCTATTAGTAGTTGCTCTGTGATAATACTTATGAAGTATGAGGTGTGAGTTTTCGCAGTGCACACGAACACATAAGGTTGGTAAATCCGATTCATATATCATTATATCGATAAAACTTAAAAAGGAGTCCCGGCACGACAAAGGGATTTATATAGTGTGATTGCCCTTTATCCCCCCTCGAACAAGAAATTTCCTGTTTTAACCTAAAGGGCATGTTTTTAAAGATATAAGAGCTTTTCCAAGCCTTCAACAATTAAGTGTAGTTGCGCCATCTGTTGTCGAGTATTTGAACTTCACTCAGAACAACGATTATTTGGGTTGCATTTCGAAAGGCGCTGCGAGCAATTGCAGCATGTGTAGTAATGGCGCGAAAAATAAAATTCCGATTTCAATAAAGTCTGAAATTACATTTGTTACTATAATAAAGTTATTAAATTTTGTGATTTCTAAAAATGTGTGATTATCATTAATCTAAAATGATTTGGATTGTTCTAGAAAATTTTAGATTGATCTAAAATATTCCAGAATGATAAAGAAAATGTGTCTTTTATATGAAAAATTATGAAATATTAGTAGTGATAGATTATTAACATTAATAAACAACTATACAATTAAAAATGACCCAGCGAAGCGGGTATTCACAGCTAGTAAATAATAATACAGAATACTAGATTGATGTGCAACGCTAATGAACGACCCTATTATCCTGTTTACACGTTTTATGTAGCCAAGTGATTAAGTTTATTTCAACTTAATTTTAACTAATTTTTAAGTAATCGAGTGTTTACACGTATCTAACTTAAGATCTATTTAGTTTGGTCACAATGGCAGGCAGCTGGTATCGACTTCGCTAAATTGTTGCATCCAAACGAAAACTATAGTAGAATAAAAGCAAATTTAATAAAGGCCACGCCTACCGGGGACGGGGGAATGCGCGCGCGGTGCCGGCGGCGCTCACTTAATCAAAAAATAGACTCCTGACTCGATTCTATTCTACTAAATCAGTTTTGACTTGTAAATTTAGTAAAAGCTCGATTTACACTTCAATAAGTACAGTAGCGAGTTAACTTGCATCAACGGCGAGTTAAGTTGTTAATGTTGTCAGTTGTTTGAACGGCAAAAGCGAGTTAAGTAGTAAGTTGTCGATTAAGTTGAGTTGAATAGATCGCGATCCTATTTTTTGGCGAGTCCAGTGCGAAGTAGCCCCCTCTCTCACTTCTCCCGCGCCTCGCCAACTTAACTGGCCGGCATGTAGATGGACGAGTTTAGTACAGTCCATAATTTGTAAAGTGCAAAGTTTAAAACAACGCAAAACACGACTAGTCTTCTTCTCGGCAACTTATGACTACTCACTCCGCCCGTTTGGACGCTACTTACAACTTACTGTTTATTACTTAACTGTCTGAGTTCTTAACTCGCTACTGAACTTACTGAAGTGTAAATCGGGCTTAAAATCAAGTTGAAATTAACTTAATCACTTGTCTACTTAATACGTGTAAACAGGCTATTAGGGCGTACGCTCACTGGGACAGCATAGCAATTAGCAAAGGTGAAAGTATTTTGCCATTAGTCAGCGCACATTGGTTAGCCCCTTAGGTACCCACCGCGGCATTTTGATCTCATCGCATGGATGTTAGAGAGAAGGAGAACGATCGGCATTTACTAAAGCATTAGTCCGCTAAAATTGTAGAATTTATAGTTTATTTTTCAGCCACCAGCCGCGCTGCCGTCGGTAAGTAGTATCTGCGAAGTTAGCTGTTTATCAGTATATAATACTACTAGTGACCAGCCCCAGCTTTGCACGGGTATAAAAAATATATAAAAACCTTCCTCTTCAATTACTCTATCTATTTAAAAAAACCGCATCAAAATCCGTAGCGTAGTTTTAAAGATTTAAGCATACAAAGGGATATAGGAAAAGAAAAAGCGACTTTTATATTAGTGCTGATGCATAAGTAGATAAAGTTAGTTGAATTGAGACAATTTAGCGATTGCAGCGTTTCACTTATTTTGTCCATATTCCTGGGACACTATTTTCCACAGCGATCGTTCTCCTTCTCTCTAACCTCCATGACTTATTAGTTATTGCTAGGTTAAAAAAAATTCATTAAAATTTATACGATACCCTCTACTCATATTTATTATATTCTTGGTACCTAGTTACCTACTATTTATATTTAAATAGTAGTAACATTTTACTTCCATTTCTTTTTGTGGCAACTGGCAAGACCGTGGACAAGACTCAATAGGTAATATCAGTAATATCACAGTATTCACTTTCAGTAATTAAACAGACATTACAGAATGTCGACTGCCGGTAAAGTGATTAAGTGCAAAGCAGCTGTAGCATGGGAGGCCGGCAAGCCATTATCCATCGAAGAAATCGAAGTAGATCCTCCCAAAGCCGGCGAGGTTCGTGTCAAAATTCTTGCTACAGGTGTCTGTCATACGGATGCTTACACACTGTCTGGTAAAGATCCAGAAGGGGTGTTCCCTGTTGTGCTAGGACACGAAGGCGGTGGTATTGTAGAGAGTGTGGGAGAAGGAGTAACAACGGTTAAACCCGGTGATCATGTGCTACCTCTCTACGTTCCGCAGTGCAAAGAGTGCAAATTCTGTCTCAACCCAAAGACCAATCTTTGCCAGAAAGTGCGAGTTACCCAAGGTCAAGGTGTTATGCCTGACGGAACTAGAAGATTCCATTGCAAGGGTCAAGAATTGTATCATTTTATGGGATGTTCAACTTTCAGTGAATATACTGTTGTTTTAGAAATATCCTTGTGCAAAATTGCTGAAAATGCTCCATTGGACAAGGTTTGTCTTCTTGGTTGTGGAGTAACTACAGGGTATGGAGCTGCATTGAATACAGCAAAAGTGGAAGCCGGATCCAACTGTGCTATTTTTGGCCTGGGAGCTGTTGGCTTAGCCGTAGCTCTCGGCTGTAAAGTTGCTGGTGCAAAACGTATCATTGGTGTTGACATAAACCCTGACAAATTTGAAACTGCCAAGAAATTTGGTATCACTGAGTTTGTAAATCCTAAGGATTATGAAAAGCCGATTCAGCAAGTTCTTGTAGACTTGACAGACGGTGGTTTGGATTACACTTTTGAATGTATTGGCAATGTAAATACAATGCGTGCTGCACTAGAATCCTGTCACAAGGGTTGGGGAGAATCTGTAATCATCGGTGTGGCTGGTGCGGGTGAAGAGATAAGTACCCGCCCATTCCAGCTTGTAACTGGAAGAGTCTGGAGAGGAACTGCATTTGGTGGCTACAAGAGCCGTGATAATGTTCCTAAACTTGTTGAAGACTACCTCACTAAGAAGCTTCCTCTTGATGACTTTGTTACGCACAAAGTCACACTAAATGAGATCAATGAAGCATTCCACCTGATGCACGTTGGAAAATCTATCCGTGCTGTTGTTGAATATTAATTTTGTTTACTATAAATTTATGTCTACCAGTGCATTTTAATTAAACAGTTTATAAAACTGCATTTGTGTATTTAAGAAATACATATTATTTCTTTTAACATTTGTATCTCATTTATAACTATCCCCTAAGTTTTCTTTTTATATTAAAGGCTAGAGTTCATTTAAAATATTACAGATAACATTATCAAATTATTGTCTCAAATAACAATAAAATATGATAAATCATGCTGATAGCAAGTTGTTCAACTGATATTTAAATACTTCCATAGGTATCAAAAATCGATAAATAAGTTATGTAATTAATACATTTATACTAATGAGGACAAAGTCAAACTTGTGACCTTCACTATTTGCTTGATGACAACAATATAATATAATATAGCCACTAGTATTAAAAATAATAGAGTATAGATACATAACATAGAAGTTTTATATTATAAATATCCTTTTATTTAATATATTTATTAAATTATATTATAATTATATGTTAGTAATAATGTATGTCACAATAATTACCATACAAAATTAGTACAATTTAAGATCTTATGATCATTAAAAGGACCTTTAGACAAGCAACATTAGTCTGTGTAGCCCATGGATGGGGCCTAAAAATGGGGTGTTCCCTAACACCCCATATGATTGATGAGACTGAGATGTTTGGTAATGTAAGGACACATGTAAGTGCCATACAAATTTGTGTGATGGGTCAACACACTAATGTCGCTTGTCTAAAGATCAAGAATATTTTTTTAATTTAGTACAGTAAATATTAACATTTAGTTTCATATTTGTATTTGTTCTCACCACTGCTGAAGGCCTAATGGCCTAATGACTGGGTCTAATGACCCAGCACTACTATCGCACTATTAAATATTGCCACTTATGTAAGTAAAAATTAAGTTATCCTCTTAAAGTAATATAATTGTATTAGTATGTTTTTCTTCAATTTGATGCAGATTTTCAATTCTTTGAGAAGGATTTTCATATTTAATGACAGTGGCTGGTTTTAACGAGGTGTAAGAATATTTTTTCTAAATACTTGCTGTTATTATTTCTTATATTTTGGTGATTTGAGAAACAGTTTTAACCGAAACTCCTGAAAGAAACAAAATACTTGAATATTTGGTTAACCTTTTCCTGTATTTTGGGAACCATATGAAAATGAAGCATGTACAAATTTGATAAATCAAGTTAGTTTAGATTTTAGTGTAGAAATTAATTATCTTTACAAAATGTTGTATAATAATATGTTTAATTCAACATATTTTATTGCTTTACTTTGGCACCACGAAATGGCAACGTGTCATATAATTAACATGTCATGGCAACGATTCTTATCTGCACACCTTTTAACGAATTCAATAGTTCTTTTTTCTGCTTCTCCAGCTCAGAATTTTTTTTCATGTTTAGAATAATCTGACGGGAGGCACTTTTAAATAGTTATTTCAATCAAAAGACGCTCTGTAAATGCTACTGAGGAAAAACAAAATGTCAGAGCTATCAAATTAAGTTCCCAATACCGCCGTAGGACATGAATTTTGGCGCGGATTGTAGTTGCCAATAAGTAATTGTTAATTATTTTATTTATTATAGAAGAATATTCATGTCTCCGCCATCAGCTGTTTGTAGTATTCAATGTAAATTTCGCATTGTTCTCCTGAAAATAAATTTTAATCATTATATTATGTTATATGCAATGTAAGTACATATTTATTAAAATATACAACAGATAGCCCACGCTTTTTCTTGCATGTTCCTTTAAAAAAGAATCTTTTGTGAATTGTAGTTTTGATTTGTTAAATTAAAGCGTGCAGTACCGTAACCGCTACTGGGATATGGACAGACACATTTCTGCATCTGATCATTTTCTTTTCCAGCAAGTAGGTAATCTATGCCCAAACTAAAAACATTTTTTTCCAAGATTTAAAACACAGGAGTTGTTGTTTTTTTACCAACTGCAAGGCAATAATATTAACATTTTAATTAACCTTGTAACTTTTATAATTAATTCAAATTTTTAATTAATTCAGTATTTTCTCTGTATTATATGTAAGTATTGAAAATTTAAGTAGGATATTTTTCAGTTACACGATTTCGTATGTATTTTTGATGACGTAATGTATATGTATATTTCTTTAGTTACATTTAATATGCTAATATCTTAATAGCGTGTGACCAAATGTCGCAAGATAACGATATCATTACATAATATGAACAAAAATCAGAGAAAATAACGCTACAATTAAAAACAATTTTTTAAATTTTTTTTCTTCTAGGAAACGAATTCAGGTTCCTGCGCTACGCGCATGATTCTTTCGCAATTGGGTTATAAATTTATAATCCCTCAAAATATACAGTGTCCAGAAAAGTGACGTTTAAAAAATTTTTTTGGTGCCTCGTGTTGAGAGGTATCTGAATCACCCCTATGTATGTTCTACGATTTGTCATAGTTTTCGAGGTACGATTTTTTTTTTAATGAATTATAGCAAAATTGCGAACGGATCAGTTTGAAAAATTTCTAAAAAAAAGTAGAAGGTTTCTTAGTTTTTTTTTTTCTTACAGATAAATCTCTATGAACTGTGCATTTATGCATAAAATAAACAGCCTCATAACTTTTATGCAAGTTACTACAAAACACTAATTCACTTAACATAAATTCTCAACTTTAGATCAATTTTGTAGTAACTTCCATAAAAGTTAGGAGGCTGTTTATTTTATGCATAAATGCACAGTTCATAGAGATTTAGCTACAAGAAAAAAAAAAACTAAGAAACCTACTTTTTTTTAGAAATTTTTCAAACTGTCTGGTCGCAATTTTAGAAAAAATTCATTAAAAAAATCGTAACTCGAAAACTACAATAAATCGTAGAACATATTATACATAGAGGTGATTCAGATACCTCTCAACACGAGGCACTTAAAAAAAATTTTGGACGTCACTTTTCTGGTTAATGTGAGTTTCCTGACCTAGTCGTATGTTTCTCGACGGAATTCAGGACGTGCTTGAGTGATAATTTAAATAAGAACCTTTGAGGAAATGCGGTGAGCCGCGTTCCCTGTCGTTCCTGGCTAATAAGGCGTGGTACAAAGCCCTAAAAGCGGCTGGACTGTGCTGTTTCGCTGCGGCGAGGACTTTTCGGGCCGGCAATGCGCCCCAAACCCCACATTGCCGGGCAGCGCCCGCAGCGCTCACTGGCTCGTTCCAGCTTAGAAGCACTTCCACTACTTCCTGTAGACACAAGGCAATTAATTCTTCGCCAGGAAGCGCCTGTAGTCTGTACCACGCATAATTTCGCTTTTAAATGTTTTTCTCAATTCTGCAACGTATATAACGTGACAGTCTGTTAAAGAATACAAGAGATACTAAAAAGTTCTAAATGTTAAATCTTATGTATTTCTTAGATATAATTTTAATATTTGAAAAATTACTGTGATCAAATAAGTTGATACCAAACTGTAAAAGTAATGAATGTCTTCTGATTATCGCCTAATTTTAGCTTCTACTATCTACTAAATAAAATAAACCTTAACCTCATGAGCTTTCAAGCGGCACATCATGTCTAAGGCGAGCTGTGCGGCTGCCGGGTCGAAGTGACCAAGACTGAGTAACTGACAGGCCAAAAGCTGTTCCTCACCGAGACACCCACGCCTCACCAGTGACCTAAAACCGTTTTATTTCTATGAGGATATGATTGATCACTGTGGTGTTCATGGCACGTCTGGAAGTCGATTTTTGTTATAAAACTGATAGGGTCGAGATGGATTTTATCACATACGTATGCTGCAATTTATAAAGATTTGTTCGTCTGTTTATGAGATTATCTTATTAGCAATCACCTGTCGAGGTCTTTTTAAATTATCTTCAATTTCACTTGTGATAAATGGTACCGATACTGGTAATAAATGTGCAGGTGGACGCAGGCATCAGTCACTCCTCGATAACTACACGTTTGAACCTTTGTCTCACCTTAATCGCCCACTAGCCCCCCGAGTGACTAGAGTCCTCACACAGACCTCGGCAACAGGTTGCTGTACTGTCATGTTGTGGAGGGAGAGAGACGAGAGATAAGCTGTCACCACCTGTCAAACGACAAAATACTGTAACCGTGTCACACGTTTCTATATAGAAAAGGGGTAAAATTATGAAATTGGCATTGTATAGTAATAGACTCTTTGAATTGGCATAAAACATTCATGGTTTGAGATTTTTGTGTGAAACTTTTTTCACATGATACCTATGAGGTTCTTTTAAAAAATGCAACATTCGATTTTTGACTTTCGACTTTTCGTTTGGTGGTTTCTTCATGGTGTTATTCACTATAGCTTTCTCAGGCCTGGTCAGGCTATTGCCTGCTCTTATTGAGCAGATGTTTACTGTGCCGAACTTCGAACAATGATGGCGAAACTGGCAGTGAAACAAGACCCGACCAAACAGAGGTCTGTTCGCAATTCTATACAAATATTTTTGTTTAGTTGGACGCTCTTATATCAAGAACTACAGCTTCACATTAAAAAAAAATTATTTGTGTTAGATAGGAAATGTATTGAGGAATGCATCGATGCAATGTTTTGGAAAAACGGGGAAAAAATATTAATAGTAAGGTATAAAATTCCGTGAGACGGCCGCTAGTCTTTTTGTAAATAAAGAAATCATAACCTGTACTAGATATATGTCTTCAGCATGTGCTTGCAGTACATGACTGCACATATCAGTCTGCGGGATGAGGACGGGGAATGTGTCGCCGCCTTTCTCCACCACTTGCCCTGCTGTGTTGCGGGCCACTTCTAAGTCCGCCCATTTTCTGAAATCATACATTAATAGGTATTCTTTATAACAATGTCAAAAATACAAAAAAAAATTAGTTACCACTGGTTCGGAAAGTAGGTTCTTCCGAGAAGAACCAGTAAGAAACATGTTTATTCATTTTAAAGCCAATTTTCAGACATTTTTACACACTGAATTGCACATTTTAAATTTACAGAAAGTTTATACATGTGTTTCGATGTGCCTCTTGTCAAGAGATGGCACTGATATATATAAAAATCTTGCTGAAGGGAACCGAAACGTCGTGTAAATCAGTTAATTAATTTTTGATTTCGAAAATCACATTCAAAACTCTAGGAATTTGATAAAATTTATATGGCACCAAACCGAAAATCACCACTAACTGAAAATACTACGAATTGGAGACTTTTCATTTATTGAATATTTATTAGTGTTTTAATTTAAAAAATGTCAAACCTGTAGACAGAGTTAATTTGATCGAAGGCTCGGCTCAGCTCGACGAGGTAGGTGTCGGCGTGAGTGACCAGTTGGTTTAGGATCCGGTAAATCGTGTCTTTCCCACCTTCACGACGGAGCAAAACACCCACTATCTTCGGTATTTCCTCCTTTAGTATCTGAAAATAATAATAATCTAATAAATATCGTAGAACTAACAATGTTATTTTACTTAATCCTTTGTATATTTTAGCTTGTAAGATTGACACTTTTTGCTTATTTTTCTTTACTAGGGTTTACTTACCTTGATGAGATCGCTTATTAGTGATAAGCCCACTCGTTGCACTCCCTATATGTTTTCTTGCTGCGTTAGTTTCTATCTTGAGTAACAAAATGTCAATAAAGTGGTTTATAATAAATCTCATCGTTATCAACATTCTAGTACTTCATGAAACATACTGAGGAAATACTTGAAACCAGAATATGATTTCCAAAACCGATTTGCTTTATTGATAAAAAAATTTCATAGAAAAGTTGAAGAAACGTTTCTGAATCTTTAACACAGGAAAATACCGTTCCAGTAGAATTTTGGGTCCAAAAAAATTATTTGACAATTGCCGCTTAATTTAGCACTTTTTTAAGACATTTGAAGTTATGGTGTAAAAACTTACGTCATGAGCGAGTCCTGAATGTATAAGATGAACCTGCCAAAGGCAACCGAGGCGCGCGTCGATGATGTAGTCAGGCTGAAAAACTACCCAGTTACCAGAGTCTGGAATATAGCTCAGGAATTCACCACATGACCAGCTAATACTGCTGAATGAACTTTGTCACAGCAGAGCTTTTATGTATACAAATAGACTAGTTTGTTTTATTCAAAAAATAGAAGTAGTTTTGATTTTACATGCAGCTACAGTTCGTTGTTTGTTCGTGTTTTTATATAATAATCCAAAAATTATGCGGTTTTTTGTTTGATGTGATAAAAATGATTTTTAGATAGATAGTTCTCTACTTAAAACTTAGAAACACTGTCAAGTAATGTAACCTTTAGTATGCGTTATTTTTTTCAATTTTAACAGGTTTGATACTGCTTGCTTTGATTTAAAAAATGTGTGAAAGCCATGTGAGAATTTTGTACATATTTTGATATTACCTGTATTTTATAAATTTACGGAGAGGAGACTTTAAATCCCTATCTTCCAGAGTTAAAAAAGGATACACATCGGACACTCCTGTCCGTCAACAATCGCAGGTTTCATTGTCATCCCTGAAAGTATGGGCAAGTGTATCGCTGTGTTATTTTCACGTTTCGTCTCCTCCATTATATCGAATATTTGGGACGTTTGGCTTGACTGAAAAAAGACTTTACAAATCAATAAATGTGAATAACATGTGTTAAAAAAATATAATTTTTTTATATCGGACCATAAAAAAGAACCAAAAAGAAGGTTATCAAAATAATAGTTAATATAAATTGTATATTTTTTAATAATAGACATTAGCTGTGCCCCGTGGTTTCACCCTCGTTAATTTCATCGTAGCGTGACGTAACATATATAGCCTTTGTAATTCGACTTTAACGCAAACAAAAATTTTAATTAAAATCTTTATAATATTAGTATAGATTCAGTATAAAACAGTCATTTTACTTCTTTACCTGATGATGTATAACAACCAAATTGTCTATCACACTGACGGCAAACCTTCCAACCAGTCCCGTTTTGAGAATGTGTTGTATTCCATTACCACCCGTTATTGGCATTAGACCTACCTGAAAACCATAAATAAAAAACTCTTAAGACTCTTTTGTGAACATCATTGCAAAAAATGAGACTGTCTGAATTTTTTGGCTGTTCTTCTCATATTCCGGTGCGTTCTTGTAAAGTTTAACTTAAAGTCAAGTGGTTTTTATAAGCGATCATGTATGTGATTTTATATGGATAAAGATATTTTCGACTTTTTAAAATAGAAGTCTAGAAGTGCGATTATATATTTGAAAGAAAATTACATTAGGTTCATTAATTTTTCTTTATTTTGTGGTCACAGGATGACGAAACGGCCATATATCTCTATCGTGGCTATGGATTCCCTGATATGATATTGCAGAGGCATATACACGCATTTGCGTGTTCAGCTAGAGATCCTGAATTCCAATGCAGATTTAGATACCTACACACAAGGTCTACGGGATTTCAAAGGTTGAGATGGTTAAGCATAATCAGCATTTGATAAGACATGCAAAAAGCTGGGAGATTTGTACAATTTCAAATATAGTTACATATTTATAAAATTGTAGGCATATGAAGCTAGATTTTCTTTTAAATATGTGCTACTTGCCAAAATTGCTTATAATATTTACATAAATTTATAATGATCAGTATATTATGTATCTAATAAGCAGCCTTGATTTTGGAAATGAATACCTCAGTAGGTGCAGCGGCAGATATATTATTAGGGTTGCCATGTCTGAAAATTGCACACCATGTTGCTTCACATAATCTTATAACAAAAACATCTCTGTCCACTACCGGCCGAGATGAGTCCACTGAAATGATTATTGTAAATATTTATGTAGATTGTTCAATATAATATAGGTATAGTGTTGTATCAAAATGTCAGTAATTATTCATAAATTTACTAAACTAAATTATAATTTTTAAGCCATATCTTTATAAAACTATAAGTGAATTTATCATGAATCATAATGTGAAATTTGTTAGCAAATAATTCTTATATATCTACTTTTAATAATAATAGTTCTGATATCAATTAAACACTGAACAAAATAGAAGTAATTGTTAATATAATAACTTTTTGATAGGTGATGAAGTTTTATCAGCATGAAATTGTTATAAAAATAATCTTTTTTGAGGTTCATCTATTTATATTATATTATAATTAATAAAAAACTGATGGAGTCCATATTCCAAAACTGTTACTAAATTTAACTTAACTACAAGTAACAATTTAAAAAAAATTAAAGTAAAACACTAAATTTTAGTATTTATATAAATAATTGTTAATTTTAATAAACTTACTTTCCAATTTCTGCAGTTTAGTAATATTTGAGCCATTGAGTGAGAATGGTTGGAGTAATACACCATTGTTGCCTGCTAACACCACTATGTTGTTTTGAGCACACCAGGAAAACCAGGCACCACTGGAAAAAAAATTGAACATAGGTAATAAAAATTAAAAAATCCCCAACATGATAACAATTAATAATGAATAAAAATATCTTATAAATGCATGTATAGATTTTTATAAATTGTATCAAAGATCCATCTCAATCACCTTTCAAATAACAAAAATAACATATTGAATTAGGTCCCTTCATTTGGACCTACAATGCCAGTTTTTGGGGTTAGAAAACTTAAAGTACAAAGGCAGATGATACAAGCCTATAAAATAAGATAATACAAATAAAGATTGATTAACATCTACATAGCCCTCAGATCATAGAAACTACTTTATTCCTATTTCTATGACATAGCCACTGAATAATATATGTGGTGAAATTCCATGTGTCCCCTAGTGTAAAAGCCAAAATCTGCTTCCGTTTGCTGGAAATTTTACTTACAAGCAAATACTTGTAAGTAAAATTATTGTTAATTAATTGTTATTAGATTGATCACCTATTTAGGGGATCAATCAAAACATTCATTCTTTTTGTTTACGATTTTGGCACAACATGCAGAAGCATGAACCACTTAGCTATGCATCAGTCATTGAATAATATGGATTAACAATATAATTATAGATACAAGTTTATATAAATTATTAAGATAAATTATATAAAAGTAAATAGTAGATTTATATAATATTTCAGCAACAATAGGCTATACCTAAATGAGGTACTCTTCAAAGTTTTTAATTGCTTTTTGTCAGGTAACACTTGCAAGAGTTCAATTCCATGATCAGTAATGAAGGCTATTTCATTCACTTTAGGCCAAACGAAACCCAAAATTTTTGCATTTTTCCACTTACAGGTGTGACTGTACTCAACATTTGTTGGGACAAGGTCCTTGAAGTTTACAAACTCAACTGAGGGAATTTGCGCGTCAATATTTCTCTGTATAGCTAATATTTTGTGATCAGGTGAGAACTTGATTGATATTATCGGACCTTTGTCTTCCATTCTAAAGGAAGTGCTCTTGGAATCATCTAAGCCATTTACAGTTACACCTGTTACACCCCCTGACCTGACAGTGAATACCTGAAATGTTATAAAGTTTTTCATAATTTTTTTATCTACAATCGTCAACAATATTGGGAGTATAATATGATAACGTGCCTGGCCGTTAGTGTCGTCAAAAAAAACGTTTGTCACTGGACTGTTAGGGTCAAATCGTTTTGGCTGTTCCGAAAGCGATAAGTAATATTCATCACTATCCTGAAGGCAAAAATTCGCCATGGATTTGGTTTAATAATACAATTGTTATAATTAAAGATGTTCCAACTTCTAAATAATAAATATTTCAGATGAAAACAAAAACATGAACCTCTCTCTAGCATTGGGCTACTCGAGTTACCTAACTCGGATAATCCGAGTCAGACTGTAAACGGGTCGACCCGAGTCAAAATATCTGCAAACTGAGTTGACCGAAGAGCCTTTTCACATGTTCCGGTTGCCGGCTAACCGGCGCTGGCCGGCGACGAAGTGTAAGGTCATGTATATTAACTTTCACACGTACCGGCTGATAAGCGGTCGCCGGGTACACACCGGATGTGCAGACGGACGGATAGTGTTGTATGGAAGACGAAGCATGCTTTCATACGCACCGGCGGCCAGTCACACGGGTACAACGATAGCGAAAACATGCGCACGTCGTATTACCTACTTAATGCAAAAATTGCAACATTGAGATAAATATTGAATTACTTTAGTGGTAGCTAGACCAGTTTTGTGGGATAAAATCTGTTCCAAATATAAAGATTCTTATCTTTATATTATTAAACGAAAAAGGCTTGGAGGGAAGTTTGTGTAATATTAAAAAATATTTACGCTGCATTTCTGTGAAAATTAAATTAAGTATGCTCAGTCACTTCGCGACTGTACTCGCGTCGATGGTAAAGACGTTAATAACTTTAGATTTTAATCATCTTTGAAATAGACTTAATAGACCGTATGTACACACGGCTACACATCAAGCTATGCAAAACCAGTATAAACTGAATGTTGAATGTATGGAAAGATTATACAAAGCGAGACCATGATAAAATGGTTCTTTATAGCTTGATGTGTAGCCGTGTGCCTATGGTCTATTAAGTCTATTTCAAAGTTGATTATGGTGTATTAAAGTTATTTTATATAGTTAGATGTCTAAAAGGTATTTTTATAACTTTTATTGCATTGCATATGCAATTACATAGATTTTGATAAGCTTTTTATATATGTGTTAGTTGATAGATAAATAACCAAATACCAAGCGGTGCGGTGTTGCCATTCGATTTATTTCAGTTTCTTATATTTACTTTTAGGTAAAATTATTGTTACCATTCTTTTATGTTACATAAGTAGTTCGCTTTGTAATGATTATTTTTGTAAATTCTTTTAATAACAATAAATCTCTGATTTTTGAACGAATTCAATATTATTTGACTACCATTGACTCGACGCCACGCCACACAGCCCGCTGAGCTCGACCCGGCGAATCGTGAACGTAGCATACTAGCAACTCGCGGAACGATGCAACGAGTTTAGCATAATATTATAATGACTCAGACGGACGACGCGAGACTGTATCGAGTCAACTCGAGTTGCAACCCGAATTGGTAACAAAGTCAACTCGAGTTACTTGACTTACCAAAAAGTCGACTCGGCCCATCGCTATCTCTCTCTCTCCAAATCATCACGTTGTCACTGTCAAGCCCAAGATAATATTCAAAGATCCAATTATGGACTGGTCTGCACATGAGACTCTCGGATGGTTAGTTGTTAAGCTACATATTTGGTAAATTCGGATATTACACAGCGACTTCAAACTATTTCATAAAACATTATTCCATGTTTACTCTCTATTTTTCCACTACTATGAATTTATGTTTAGTCCGACAGAAATATTAGGTACTACATCTGTATAATGCATTGTGGTTACTATGACAACCACTTTGTCAATATTGGCGGGTGGATTAAAATATTTATAATATTATGTGAAATGAATGATAATATTGAATTAGATTCTTATAGTCCAATGGGACGTAATGATTCTGAAGAATATCATGAAATAAATGAGAGTGGAATTTATACCGATAAAATTGAGGAGGAAGGTCCCGAAAGTCCTACCACTCAAATAAAGTTTTTTACACAATCCAAGCATGGAACATTAAGTAAAAAGAAAAAAACAAAGAAGAAAACAAAACAGTCAAGGAACGTAATGGAAATTATAAATACAAAAATAGCATCCGAATCTTTACCAATCACAGAAAATGTTATACATACTGGAAATGAAAGTAATAAGCCAAGTTATTTACAAAAAAAATGCTTAATATCACAAGTCAAACCTCATACTTTTGATTTGGAGCACGCGTAAGTAACACATTATTATTATTATGCTTTAGTAAGTAGTTGTTTTTGACAATATTTTTAAAAATATTTTTGTTAATTTTATTTTTAGAGTGCGCAAGAGAATCGTAAAATTGAACGTAAATTTTCCAACAGACGAAAATTTTAATTCTACAGAAAATTACATACATACAAAATATGTTGAGCCCCGTTTCTTTGAAGATATAGATACTGGGACAGAAACTGGATTGAAAGAAATGGACAGGTTTTTGGAAATTACCGTACATGGTCTTCATTTCAACCATCACCATACATTTTCATTGGAAAAATTACTAGCCATAAAGCTCGAACAATACTATAATGAATACGTTGATAATGAAAAACATATAATAAATTTATTACGAGCGATAGATGTGAATAGACAAACAAGAGAAAACCTTAAAGAAAAATTCACTACTGTAAGTCCCAAGAAAGAAAATGATATAAGATTTGATGCCACTATACTCAAATACACAGACGCTCTTTTAAAATCAAAAGAAAAATATCATGATAAAATAAAAAAGAAAAGAAAGTTGGTTAATATTATTTTATTACTATGGTCAGATATAAAAAATGTAAGACGTAAATCATGTTTTATAAATACTTCTTTGCTATTAGAAGTAGAAAAGAATACAAATGATGAAGTATTCGCCGAGAAATGGAGTAAGCTATTCCATAATGAATATACTGACATGCTGATTGAATTAGAGTACAGTTATGTAAATAGATATTTGGAGTACAAGAAATTTAAAACTGATGAAAAATACGTAAGAAACAAAATTTTAAAACCAAAGCTTCAAATTGAGCCAGAACGGATAAAAAAGGACGTAGAAAAACGAGTCAAATTTATATTACACCCTGAAGATGTATCGGTTACTTTAAAATTTGATAGGAGAATTGTAGAAGTAACCTCAAAAACCGAAATTGAGAAATATGCAGGAGAGACAGTCGTTTACTTAAAACTTTACGTTGACGACGTGTTTGTATGTGAGTCTGAACACATCAAAGTAGAAGATTTTTCCTTAATAAATTATTACGATTCAATTACACTGCAGATATTAATGAAAAACAAAACGCTCACATTGGTTCTGTGTGAAGGAAATGAAAATATGTCTGCTATTACTATGGATTTACATGAAATTCGTAAGAAATCTGTTAAATTTACCGATAAAGATTTTGATTATTATGATAAATTAATTGATCCTACTTCATCACGCGTTGGTAATGGTTATACGATTGAAGATATCGCTGCTGCTACTCAAGTGAGATTGAAAAGTAGTAACTTATTCAAAGGGAAATTGTATACATCTTGTAAAATGAAATTAAACATAGCCTGGAATGAAAGCCTAAATGGAAATCAAAGTAGTCCTGTAAAACACTGTATTAATATCGAAAAATGCATTCATAGAATTCTTCATGGCGTAGGTAAGCTAAATGTAAACGCCTTGTTAGAAATACTTAACGTTGTTTATGATATAGAAATTGATGACGAAAACATCATTCAGTCATTAAAAGAATTGTGTAAAAAGACAATTAAAGATAAAAATCATTTTACTGATGATCTACAGTCCATTCGATTTAAGTTATTAAAATTAAGGAATAATGAAAAATGTATGAATATAAACAAAGCGATACCATTATCTCAATCTCAAATCACAACAGAACAATTGAGTTCATTGCAAAATAATGAGAATAAAGATTTCGATGTCGAATATTTTGAAAGTAAACGTGACGATATGGATCCCATAGATTTGCAGAGATACATGGGTGTTAAGTTTATGGAAAAATTGAATAAAAAGATCTTAAATGAGTTGAATGAAGTACTGATGAGGAAGACACATAAGGACGTTGTTAAAGATTATCAAGATCTTAGTTTAAGGTAGTGAAATATTGAAAGCTAACTGTTACAAGCGAACATAGTAATATGCTCACGGCAAGTGCAGCTTCCCATTAGAGAAATAATTTTCAGTTAGTTTGAGTTTATTTTTTAGCCGCTTTCATGACTCAATGGTTCACGCGTCTGCGTGTTGCGCCGGAGATCCTTGGTTCGAATCTCTGGGGTACAAATGTTTTGTTGGATAGACAGAGAAGGCTGATCACTACATTTTACTTTTCAGTAGTTTTTGAATTTATTAATTTATCTTTATGACATTAGTATAAAGATAAAATATGTATTTCAATCAAATGATTCATACAAGTTTATTTTTTTAGGAGTATATTTTCCAAAAAAATTAACATATCCTTGGGAAGTTCGAATGTTACTAAAAAACAATCTATGGAAGATGGACTAGCTAAGGAACAAGAAATATATATAACAGTGTTAAGGGCTTTTAATTTGTTTGACCGTCGTGACTCTGACGAACGAAATTACGAAAATATTGCTGGTATATTTATTAGTATTCTGTATGGCGTAAATTTTTGCCATTGCTCGGCTCCAGTACGTTTGCCTCCTATTAAAAAATATGACAATCTTTGCCCGTAACCGCCAAGAATGCTGCCACACTTTCCATAAAAAAAATACGTGGACGTGATGAAAAAAATACTTTACCACTTAAGATCCTATCATTTGAATAAAACTTTATTTATTTATTTTAGGCTATAAAGTTCGCCCATTAAGACCATTTGTGAGAGTGAGCTACAATGCCGAAACTGTGCAAACATCTACGGCGGTGGGCAACAATCCCACTTGGAGTTATACAGCAAAAATTAAAACAAAGTATCTAATCTAAAACCATTTAAAAAAAATCCATTTCGCATGTTCCTCTTTGTGATGTCTCTTAAAACTATTATTTATTTAATCCCCGACGCAACAGAAAGGGTGCCGCAAAGTTTGTTGTTTCTTTGTCTGTGATAACTGGTCTCGTACCTCCTAAACAAATGCATCGATGATGATGCGATTAAAGTTCCATTTTTAAGGAGCTAAGGTGCTATTGACAGACAGACATAGTGGACACTGGGTTATAACAGTTAAAACACCTTTTTTTTCTTTGTGATAAAAAAGGAAAATACATATTATATTATTGTAAAATATGAGTAATATATAATTTTTCAGGCTGGAGCCACTCTCCTCCATATACATAAATATATACGACGAGCATAAAGCGAACGTTGGCCAAGAATCGGAGCAATCCTTTCGATACAGATGCCACAATAAATGGCTGGGCACCCTCGCCATACCAATAAGCACAGTCTTAAATTTAGGATCAGTAAGTTCACAACATATATTTAACAACCGACGAAAAACGGGATGTTATTAGTTTGACATGTCTGCGTGTCCGTGTGTGGATCTATTTATATGTTTGGGCACTGATTTGATCTTAGCTACAATTGTCTATGAATATTGTTAATTTATTCTTATTTATTATGGAAAGGTTTGTCAAATTGTGTTCGAAACAAACTTTTAAGCCCGAGGCTTATTATTGACCTGTATCTATGTAACTACTAAACGATTCAACCGATTTTGATTCAAGATACAACATTATATTTGTTGCTTGATGCCAAACGGTGTCTGTATATAACCTTTTTACACCGCAGTAACTTTTTGGAAAATAGCCTTGTTGAAAGAAACAATATTTTTGAATAATCAGCTTAATATTAATTTGCTGTTGCAGATCCGAGGAACATTTAAAATCGCGACACCACCAATTATTCTCGGCTATGAAAGAGCACCAAAGGAAACCACATCAGTAATACCTGAAATAATCCGACTAATGAAAAAAGAAACTGCTTTTATCACACTTCGAATAACAACAAGTTTATCGAATTTGGGCGGTTTACAATCTTATTACCAACCTTGTGATAATGACGATCATATCTTGAGGCATTTAAATAATTTTGTTACAGAATACCTAAATGAATTTCCATCTAGAAATTTATCCCTCACTTTTTTAGATAGTAGTGGAAAAAATAAATGTGTAACCGAATTTATTCAGCCTTTACCGATACCAGACATACAAGTAAATGATGCAAATGTAAGATCTGCTTCAAGTTCAAAAAGTTCTTCACCAAAAGGGAAAATAAAAGCAAATGTTTTTGAATTAGCAGATATATCAAGATTGGTTAATGTAACTGTGCGTTATGTGTCATTAATACCAATGTATGAAGTTATTCAATCTCACGTTGTTACTCTTATGGGAATTGTAAGTATGTCTGTTTCGAAGGACCAATTTTTTTTTTAATTATTCATATAATCATGCTTTTTCTTAAAGGGTAGATAGTGACCATAGATCTGTGTCTGCTGTGATACTTACATACCTCTTTCGCTTCATCCACTTTATCATTCACCCCACATCTACTCGTCCTAGGTGTAATGCGAGTTACGTCACACGCTGTGAAAAGATAATAATATATATTGTAAGAACGTGTCCAAACTATCTCCATACTAAGTTCGTATGCTATTAAGTGTAACGTTTTGAGTAATTGTGTTATGTGGTCACTACATATTTTATTAGTTTCTCGTTATAGGTACTCAGGAAAATCTTAAGAGAATTTTTCTTTCAGGAATTATTGAAAGTACTTTACGGATCTCCATTGGACCATACACTTCTTTTAGCGGGTTATTTTCTAGAATTAGGAATCAAATGTTACGTGGCTATAGGATATGGCCTGCCGCGTGGTTTAAGTAGTTATGTTTTGGTCAAATACGATGGGAATAGGATTATTATGGCATCGGATATAGAAATTAAAGGATTTTTCAGTAAAGAAACATATATTGCGTACATTTTTGATGCGGTAAACGGTGAAAGACATGATGTTAGAGATGTAGGATGTCCTTTGAAGACCGTTAGCTATGTGTTTGATAACGAAAATGTAAGTTTTAAATACACTTATTTATGTATTCGTTTATGGTGTTTATGTTAAAATAGGTAAGTTTATATTGCTAAGAAATTTTCTTCATAATAATATTAATTTCACACGGCCAACAATGTTGCTAAAAAATTATCTACGTCACAGACAATGTAAACATTAAAATTGATAAATTTGAACAGACTAAATTTGTCTAAGTAAACTTTACTTGAATCTTTGCTTAAAGCGTGCAACTTTTTGGAATTTTTGTTCTCTATTTTTTTTAATGATAATATTATTTTAAAACACATTCATTCTTTTAGATATGGGTGAATAGACAATCATATCAGGATTGTGAGAATTTATCATTCGATTTTACAAAATCTTCTAACTGGCAAATGGTATGTATTAAACAATAGATAATATTTTGATGGTAAAATTTAGTTCCTTTATGAGGGTAGTTTTTATGTTTTAGGTTTTTGACAGAACCGTGTTTGTATTGAAACAACCAGCAATAACGACAGATGTGTATTACCCACCGGGTGATGTGGTTAACTTAAAAAATACTCTAGAAGCTAAAATCAAAACTAAAATACAAAAATGGAGATGGAATATAAAGACTGTCTGGAACAGGTATTTTCAATATTTTTTTGTAATACAAGCTATGCTCACGGCTTCACCCGAATCACTAAACGATTGAAATGATTCATATCCTATATAGTACGGTAAGTTTGCTATAACAGATTACTCGAAACCGGATATCAATCGGTTGCGCCGTTTCTGAGATTAGTGTAAACAAACGCACAGCCTTTTAGTTATATAGATTTATTTTTAAAAATATCAATAATTCTACTTGTGCTATTTTCGATAACCTAATCTAGAGGAGTGACTACCTGTCACTTACTGTCATGAATGAAAAGAAGAAGACAGCATGCCACTAAGCTTCAGTTCAGATCGAGTTATTGGAAATTGTCATTAGTGATTTAATATAACTGTGATATAAAACTGCATTAATATATTTTATTTGTTTTTGACATTGCGTGTGTCATGAAATAAACGTTTTATCATTATTAATAAGTACTTACTAAACACTTCAGGTACTTGAGCAATATTCTGTTGGAATCCTTAGCAGGGTGGGAATATTGGAGTCTGCATACAAACGTAGAGAAACCAGCACCGGGACACAAGCTAACACAACTAATGGAAACTTATAAGGTTTACTCCCACGTTCATTTTTAAGCCCCAACGAAAAATAAGGGTATTACCTATAATAATAAATAAAGTTTGACTAGTTTATGTGCCTTTGTTTGAGCTTAGGAGCCGAATGGATCGATTTTGATGCGATTTTTGTTTGAAAACTAACTTGATCGAGATGGATCTTACCTATGAAATGTGATCCATTAATTCTTTGAGGGATACTTATTTGTGATTAACACGTCGGGGATTTTTTGACATCTTCAACTTCACTGTGATTGTTTCTTAACGGACTTCAAAAGGCTTAGCTAACTTAATGCTTTTTAATTTTAAGAAATATATTTACAGATCTTTGGATTTCCAATAAATATACAATATCTGAACACAAAATCTGTGGTATCAAGAGTTAAGTCTACAATGTTGCATGTGAACGACGATCCTAATGCCGAATTCGGGTTAGCCGTAGAAGTGTACGCTTATCCCAACAATGTTTTGAGTGTATGGGTTTTCCTTGCTTGTATCACTAGAGAATAAGATATTTTTACTATTTGTAAATTAATATAATTATGACAAAAGTTACTGTGTGTACTTTCATTTTTAACCTCCAAAGCAAAAAGGGGTTTTATAACTTTGTCTTATTTGTTTCATAGCTACTAGGACATATTCATTGCATAATCTCGTATAAGACTAAAACGACTTCATAAATTTTAATATTGTTTTTTTTTTATGAGAAAAATGTTAAAAAATCCGAAATATATGCAAATAATTGATAATTTTGGAATCGCCATATTTGACATATTATTTTAAATTGACAGAACTAAGATGACAATAAAAATATATAAAAGCAGTACGGAAGCTCGACTTATTTTTTGAGATAAATACGTTCCAATGGGGGTTAAGGTTATTAATTTAATTTTAATTAAATTTAAGTTATTTTATATATTCAATGAATAAAGTGAGAAGTATGAAACATTTTTACAATTACATTTCCAAAAAGGAGCTTAAACAAAAACGCGTATCAGAAGAGCAATATAAAATTTATTATTCAACTCATCGGATATCTTAAATTATATCATTTAAATAATATAGAGATTGTTTGTCTTTTGTTTAATGCTAACAAAATAAAATTAATATTTCATTGATGTATAAAAAAATACATGAAGTAAAAAAAAGTTCAATACATCCTCAAAGACTGATATCGGCCACAGACTTCTATACCATAGACAATATCCAGTACCGCCTTACTCTTTGCCCAACTTAAAAATTACACAGAAAAGAATGTGGTTTTAATTATTAATCCGTTTAGTATTATTAGGTCAGTTTTTGGCAAAGTTTATCACTTCATGCAACGGTATTCGAATAATAATTCAAAAACACATTCATGAATATTTTATTAAAACACCAGATTATTTACAAAAATATTTTTTCTATATCCAGATAGGTACAAATAGCAACTAATTGTCTAGCGCTTATATTAAATCAAAAATTGGCGAATTCGACATGTCCAGTTTCTTAATCATCAGCTTCAATCGATGATACATTACGACAGATAGATGTTTTAATACAGTGTCATTGCACTGCCATACCAAGAGAGCAGATGTGAAAAATAGAAAGTAAACACGTCGGTCCACGGGACCGCCAAAATTCACTTATCAAATACCAATTACCACCTGTGACGTGCTCTTTATCAGACAAAAAGACAACTCAGATAAATAATATCCTTATTATCTGTGATAAAACTCGATAAAATACATTGCCGTGTATTTAATAGTAGAATAAAGGAAACACGAGTCGGACATTATTTTCAAAATGCTCGAATGTTCGTGTTCCATTATACGTCATTGGTTTAAGCTTTTAATATAAAAAATTATATGCATCGAAATTTACAAAGTGAATCCACATGCAAGTAGCAATTGAGTTTCATCGAAGATTTATATAAAATAAATTATTTCTTTGAATATATTTAAAATGCTAGATCTATTTTCGTTAAACTAGTGAAATGATTCAACTGATGATTTGATATCTTGGTCATATCATTTAGAGACAAATTGAATTAGATCAAATTTTCTTTGATTTTAATGAGTCAGCGAGGTGCCAAAGTTTTGGTAAATTTTCTACAGTTTCCTGTCTTTACGTTTTCATTTATACAACAGTTGTTTATCATAGAGCTCTTAACAAATCATCTTTGTCTTATTTTGCTTACAATCATAGTAAATGTCATCATTTAAACGTCTCCGAAGCTAAGATTGCAAATGCGAATGTCCAAATGGCAAACTGACTTAAAAGACTTTTGACAATTTATTGACAAATAGTAGGCTTTTTTACATTTTGACACCTGCAAAGCGACGATACATGAAAAAGATATGTTTCTATTTCAAAATTGAAGCAAGACCTTGGGGGACTTCGGCAAAATTGATTTACAATATTTTTTTACAAATAATAACAAGCTACAATATCCATAAAAGTCATACAGGATTCCACGTTTTCTAAACCATTAATGTATGTATTAATGTCATACAAACACCGCACAAAAAATTTCAAAGTAAATAGAAATTATATATTTGATTAAAAATGGTTTTTCGTTAATAACTCAGAAGTGACATTCATAATCGATCATGTATGTGGTTTTACTTGACCACGTATGTTTTAAGCTTTTATGGATATGGCAGTTGCATTTCACTCTATGGAGCTTGAATAATCTCAATAATTAATGTTGGACAAGTGTAAATAAGACGGCACTGCGCATGTGGGAGGCAGTGCTGAGTTTAGAACTAGGGGGAAATGGGAATAATCCCGAATGGAATTGTATGAGCCATACAATGTCAGTGTTATCTTGGGGTTTACTACATCTTTACAATACTATTAAGTTGAAGTTTCGTGGAACGCGCTAATTTCGAGAGCTACTTGTTCCAATTTATTATGTTGGTTAGTCCATTTATCGGTAAAAGCTTAGGTACATCACGCTACAACGAAAATAATGCGAACACTCACAACTAGTCAATAATTAAAAGAACTCCTGATTAAAAACATATTTTACTGTTTAAATTAATAACATTTGTCTGTAATCAAATTCTTTTATGCCATATGTTAATTATTAAAAAAGTTATCGAGTCAAAAGCTTAAATATAGAAAAATTAAACGTTCTTTTATGCCAGCTGCTCTATTTTTGGGTTAAGGTTATTTACATAATCTACAAAATATACAGTATTTTATTAATTTTTAATGTTAAATAAACGGCCATAACACAATAAATGATTTTGTAATAGTGAACCCCAAGTAAAAACTGAGCTTAGTGTGAGTCTTCGTCAAATAAAACGACTGTTTAACACTTTTGTTAAAATTTAAACCATATTTCATCCGCATAACGGCATTGACATGTGACAAGCAAATTGAGACCGTATTCAATGCGATCACAAAAACCGTTATGATACATCATAGACTTTACAAAAAATTTTAAGCCCCAACGACAAAAGAGTTGTTATAAGTTTGACGTGTAGCTCTTAAACGAATGGGCCGATTTCGATGCAGTTATGTTTTCTAGTTGGATCTCAGTAACAATTTATAAAAAAAATTTTAAGAAGACTAGAACTATTTGTAATTGTCGTATCGAGGGGTAACCGTCTTCCATTTCACTTTTAAAAATCTCGCTTCATTCGAAGAAACTCGCACTAGACCCTCGAAATGTTTAAATTATCTTTCATACTTAGGCTTAAAGATAAAAACACTTCAATATATAAATAAGTTATTTCGTCATTACTGAAAAGCTATGGAGAATCAACTTAGCTTGTAATATTTGTGTACAAATTCTCAAGATGCATATTAATATCAATTTTTGTAAATCAATCATTATTTTAGCTTGGAATAAATCGCCTGTAACAAAAAGGCCGCCTGTTGCACTCTATTTACTTATATTATTTCATTTTTGTGCAACTACGTATTAATAAAAAAAGTAATTTCATTTAGATGTCTAATCAATATAAAGCAAAAAATAAGAATCTTAAAAACTTTGATAGCACGTTTTTATATACAACAGCGCCATCTCTTGACGTTTAGCAACAAGATTTCAAGTTCACACTGGTTGCTTTTTCAAATATAATATTTAGCTCTAATCTATTATTGTACCTATTATATCCTTACAGCAGTGGAATTTAGTTTGGGATGATGATGACCTGGATAGAGCGCCTTAATTTGAATAAAAACGATTCTTGGTAATAAATCCTATATTTCAATTTTAAATGTTAATAGATTAATGTATGTACAGTCGAGGTAAGAAAAGGTTCGTCGCCTTTAAGTCGAAATTTGCTTGCACCGTCAAAGCAATTATCATGCCAACGTTTCATTTCAGTCGAAATAAAAGTATCACATTGACGTTTGCAATAACTGGCTAAATGACTAACAGTGACCGGTCAATCAATGAAGAAAGATGCAGTAAGATCTGTCAACGGAAAATCCCGGCAACTGCGACTAATTCCGAACATGTAAATTATCGTATTAAACTATTGGCTTAATTATATCGACATTTTGTATTTTCTTACAGAATTAAAATAAATTTATAATATATAAATAAATTTGAAATAAAAAAACTTAATCAAACACGAGTATATGCGCCATTCGCCATAAATCACAATCATAAATATAATAAAAATATTTGATTGGAACTCTTATGAAGTTTTTTTGATTAAGCCATTAGCGGCCTTCACACGTACAGTTCGAACCGTAGGAAACAGCCCGCGCCATTCCGATTTGCCGTCCATTCCGTCCGTGTAGACGCGACAAGCGCGTGGTGGCACAAGAGCGCGGCGGCGCATCGGTGCGTACGCACGTCTTTATAGTTTTTTGCAGGTGCCTCGTGTGGATGACAATTATTTCAAAATGGCAGTTTGGAGCGTGGAAGAATAAACAATAATCCAGCAAAATTAACAACAAAATATAATACTACCATCGATGCAGTTTTTTTCAAGATATTTAAATAAAATAGAATCCCAAACACATGTTTCCTACTTCAGTTACCACAAGCCAAATATTACTAAAATTGAGCCTACTGAAGTTTATATTACATTATATTTGTTAGTATTAAAAAAAATATTATTATAACTTAAAAGAAATAAAATTTTATTACAATTCCTTCACTAATTAATCGAAAAGAACTTCGTTCCATCCGGGTGTCCCTTGACACCTCTCAAGTTTAATAATTTTGTGACGGATTAGTTCCAATAAGCAATCAAAATTGTCGCCGTCCATCCTTAGGCAATTTTTAAAATCTTCTGAATAGTTTACTTGTATTTCTTTCAACATGGGTAAATGTCCAAATTTTCGTCTATATTTCTCACCCATGTACATCTCCTTTTTAGATTATTAAAAGCAACCACAAATCCAGCTAACACGATCACTAGGCGTGTATCCATTCTACTCTACTGGTTAAAACTTTTAATATTGGTCGACATTCCACGCGCCATTCCAAACTGCGATCCAAACTCTCGAAAAGCATTTATACGTACAGTTTTTTTCTGCAGGAAAGCGAAATAGACAGTTTGAACCGCAGTTCAAACAGTTATTACAATTAAAGCATAAAGTAGAAGCACAGATCAGCGCGCGCTCTAGTCTGCACAGACTTATCCGCAGATTGGTGCGCAGTTCCAGAAACGCCATTCCAAACTGCACGTGTGAAGGCCGCTATTAAAAAGGTTTCACGTTGACATGAAACTAGGTCATATGTCAGAGGTGTATACTATTTTGACTCTTGATATTTTATCAAGTAAGTAGAATTTTATATGCACTTGTCTACTTACTACTTTGGTTTCAAAAGGTACTAAGAGTCTATGACTTATAAAGAAATGAATTTAGAAACTGACGAAGGTTTTCGAACCCCAACTGTACTTATGACGTTTGGACAAAATATTTCATAGATATTATTAAATACATTGCAAAACTTAGTTCTTTTAGAATAATATGCATCTCGTGTGTATGTATGTACTTCCCCCTAGTTCCTGTAAGCCGCTTAGCTATCATCCTGCTTGGTTTGTTTGGATCGCTTGAGTTGTTGAAGGTAGTGCCGCTGAATCGGCTTGTGCAGGGCGAGCTGGGCGAGGGCGTCATCGATGGAGAACCACTGCCGCTTCCGGCCCATCAGCCGCGAGTCCTCCCACTCAGCCAACTCCTGAGTCACCGTCATCACGTACACCTCGGTCCGGTGCTTGTGCTCTCGATTCTGCAATTTTTTTGAAAATAATCACAAACACGTCATATACTTATTAATAATACAATTATTGTAATCTATGATAAAGCACAGTAGACTAACTTTATTTGATAGTAATGCACATTATTTTCGCAAATACACTGCAAAATTGTATTTGAAGTAAACTTATCAAATTTTATTTTCGATTTTTCTAGTAATTATAACAATTGATAAGTGTTTATTAAGATTTACATCTAATAGATATTTAGATTTTTGATTAGTACATTCAAATCACACTATCGCTTCGTGACTAGAAGGGATCCTTCAATGCATCCTTGCAATGACTAATTCATAAATATATATTTTTTAACTATAAATATAACAGAAATAATAATTCCACAAAGCAAGCAGGTACTTGTGCAAGCAGTTATCTTAGGGTTAAATATATTTTAATCACGTGACCCGTGAGGCTGACACGTTTCTGCGTCTATTTTACTGGTCAGAAATTTAAAAGAACTATTCTGGAACTCCTCTCTTAGTGCTGCACATGGAGACATAACTGGTTGCTTTCTATTTTTGTACCTGCTTCGTTTAAGTGTTCGCTATGTTATTTTAAAATAATCACGAGACGTTTCTTAGTTTCCTTGTGTAAGACCTTTTTGGAATTTGGTTTAGTACCGTTTTAAGTATACCTTAAAATAATAAAAATCAGCTTCACTCGTAACAATATGAGAATAAAATCACATCACTCTTTTATCTAATTTTATTATTAATTGATAACAAAATAAATGAAACGAATGTACAATCCAATTAGGTGTCAGTCAATAGTGATCACGAAATGTGTTTTATACACGGCTCATGTTTCTGTGTCATGAAACAATTAAGTCCGGCATAATTACTTAATCACATAGTACACGATTCGTGTATAAAGGTTAATATAAATCTCATTCACACATTTTAATTATATACCTACCGAGGCATAGCAAATTGAAGACTAATATTATAAAGAGGAAAGATTTGTATGTGTGTGTATGTTTGTAATAAATAAACTCAAAAACTACTGTGCCGATTTTAACAATTCTTTCACCATTGGAAAGCTACATTCACCCTGAGTAACATAGGCTTTATTTTTATTTATATTATAAACACTTTACGCCGTTACATAGAATTCTATGTAACGGCTAAAAGCTGAAAATAACTCCGCGAAACATTCAATATAATCCGCCGATAGTGACGCGAACGAATTGGCGTCAACAATGATTTATCGTTCCGCGGAAATAACTGAAAGCAAATATTTTAACGTAGCTACATTGTTGCTAATTTTTATAGTGATCAATACGTGAATTCTAGAGGTAAATTTGATTTGCGTGATTTGAATTGTTCTAAGTTGTTCGTAAGATATGTCGAAATCAAAAATACCTTTATTGATACAGAATCACATACACTTATGTAAGATTCACATAGATTATGAACATCATCTGAGTTCGCAGGCTGTGCAAGAAAGCGCCTAAATCTGAGCAGAACAGAAACTCAGTCAGTCTTTCTAACCACGTTTCTGAAAACACGTTTGGAATTGGATGGATGTGACCCAAACAAACTCGAATGTCTTTCCGTGACATTCAGTAGGAGTCGTGGCGTCCGTTTCACTGACCACACAAAGATGGCCGATACAATTTCGATGTGTGCCATCGTAGCTTTTTAGAGCACTTTTAAAGCGACGATATATATACACATATATTTGATTAAAGTTCCAGTTGCCACCAGTTCGGAAAGTTGGACTTCTTTGCCAAGAACCGCAAGACACTCGTTGTTCCAGAGTGCAACATTAGATAGTATGTAATTGGTTTCGAAATCAAAAATGCTTATTAAAGAGTTGATTAGGGGACAACGCTCTCAATTTATTAATTTATTTTTAATGACTAATTACATTTCGATAGTGTGCGTTTGTAGATATTTGTGGTCGCCCATTGGTCGAAATTCGACCACAATACAAAAGTCAAGTATTTATGAGTGTGTATGCTGTGTGTCACCCAAGCAGTACGTAGTGTGCGTAATATTTATTTTAATTAATTTAATGTATTTCTAATGCATTTTATATAAAAAATCTTTATGCACTTTTTCTCCGTATAAACATTTAACTGAGGCAAATTTCATGTCACCCGTTCACGCAATTTTCGTAAAAAGGGGTAAAAAGTTTTTGCTTCACATACCTATTAATATTATGGTGATAAAATAACTCCAATAATCTATTAAACCGATTTCGAAAAAGGAGACTCTGAATTAGTTACATAGTATCTTTTTTCGTTTGTTAGGCGATTGTGAAGCCAACTATTAAGCAGTTTTAATTATTCTATTATAATTTTTGTTTTAACAACAGAATTTGTTTTTAAATGAAATTAAAAAAAATATGTTTAAAGACCTATATTTACTTTTTTTAATTTTTTAAATACCGCTGTGACGGTATTCATCGATACTCGCGTGTATCAACGTTTTTCAACACACTTATCAATAAAAAAAATAAAAAAAAAGTTTTATTTAACATATAAATCGGATCACTTATTTAACTTGACTTACGCGCGCGCATCTGAAAATGACCACACAGACTTGCTAGACTGCTTTAATTAATGAAAATAAGAATGAGGTTGCTTACCTATAAGAAAAACAATAACATTTTACTTGAATGAGACTGATTTTTTGAACATAAGTTAAAATTGTTTATTTAAACACGAAATTGCATAAAATAAGTAAGACATTAATTTATACAATTGACAGCGATAATCCTATGGAATTTTAATTTCGTATCAAATTCTTTTGAAAACAGAGGTTTAACAAAAATGCTTTACTACAGTTATGGTAATCAAAGTCACAATTTGGTTACAAGTGCCTTTATATGATACGACCTACAAGTGCGTTAAGAGTCACTTTATGAGCAAGGAATATAGAAAAGAAGTTTTACAATACAATTGACCTTCACAAATATCAAGGACATCTAAATAATTTATCCTTATTCTTATGGATCCAGAAATTAATTAACTCTATTTTAGTCTAACTAGGTAGGTTTAGTCTAGCTAGGAGATTTGCAAGCAACTACTGTCTTTAGGCAAAGGTGGTGCGGACAGATTGTGATGGTACAATTTAATAATTTCTTCTTTTTGTTTTTGTGTGGAGTCATATTGAAAAGACTTGT
The DNA here is from genome assembly GCA_912999735.1 of Aporia crataegi. Lineage (NCBI taxonomy): Eukaryota > Metazoa > Arthropoda > Insecta > Lepidoptera > Pieridae > Aporia > Aporia crataegi. Next base: position 8,957,158 of record OU538744.1, on the reverse strand, counting down.
GGCACGAAAGCATAAGGTTTAGCTATATACAATATATAACTAGCGGACTGGAAAAAGATTACTAATTTAGTATAAGGTTTATAAATGACTTCTGAGCTCTTTCCAAAGCCATAAAATCTGTTTTGGAGGCACCACTCCAGATAGGAATGCTTGTTTGTTTTGATTTTTGGTCTGATTTTTATTGGCAAGTTACAATAACAATATTACTACATGACATTATGTTAAGTGTATGCTTGGATAAGCAAAGTAAAAAGTAAAGTAAATCTAACTCACCTCGAAAACACCTAGGCATCGTCCGAGCTTTCCAATGACGCCAGCTTCTTCTAGAACCTCACGCATTGCCGTCACAGAGGGCTCTTCTTCTGGCTCGACCCCACCGCCAGGAACTATCCAGTTGTCTGGCCGACGCGACGATGTCACTAACAACACCTACGCAATACACTTCACACCTTAATACAAAGACATACTACAATTTCGTGTTAAAAATAGATAAAAACTACATTAACCTCCGTTTCGGCGTCTGACCGTACACATATGCAAGCAGCGCGCCGTCTGAATCCCTCGTCATCGTAAATCCGTATTGAATTAGGCTTCTCCTTCACCATTTCGGGTATACACGTAAACACGAACAAAATAAACGATCAGTAATGAAAAACGGACATCAAATAGAAGGAAATTACGAACCAAACCAAATTTTTAATGATCAACAAACGCCATAACCGTGGCCTAAGATATACGTATCCATTTTAGACTAATTTAAGAGTTACACAATGTACATATAAAACAAAACTATAACACTACAATTAGAGCAATAATTCAGCTATAACTAGCTTTTGATCGCGTATTTCAAGCCCATGTTGTATGGTGCCTGACGTTTTCTCTCTTGTAAAATCGAAATGGTAGGTACCTAATAGGTGCGGACTATCAATACGATTTGGTTTAGGAAAGCGAAAATTACGAATCTGTCAGCTGACAGCCGGAAACTGCGGTAGGCACGACAAAGATCATAATAACAACATGCTACAGTTGCGTTCCCGGTTTCAGTACAAATTTACGACCTGAATGGTTTTAGTGTTCTGTAACCTGTGTTTACATGTATAAAAATATTCTATTTATAATATAATAAATATGATAAGTTTTATGAAGTATGGAAATTAGTGAGAAAACATAATGAAAATATATAAGGACAATTATTATTTATTTAAGTAAAAATAACGTAGATAATGATAAAATATAAAGAGATAATTTTGCAAGATGACATTTTTATTCTAACAAAGAATTGCTAGTCAACCATAAACAAGATTATAGACCTTAGTTTAAAATAAGCTATCATCACTACAATATAAATTCTACAATATAATATAAATGAAATTTATCTATAAAAATAAAAATAAATCACTGAAATGTATGTAAGTGCATAACTTCTGAACGCCTCCTTGGTCTAGTGGTAAGCGCGTAAGCGTTACAACCGAGAGGTCCTGGGTTCGATTCCCGGCGGAGATAAAGAAAAAAACTCGGTCTGGCAGGACATAGAAGGCTGATCACCTACTTGCCCCTAAAAGAAAAAATCGATCAGTGAAACAGATGTGAAATGCATCTGCCCCATACCCCACTAGGGGACACAGGACTTCACTTTTAACTTCTGAACGACAGCACCAAATTGGATAACTCTTTTTTCGTTGTGTTTGTTATTATAAATAATTAAGAAAGTTGCGCGGAACATTAAAAAATTTAAGAAAACTTAACGGCAATATCAACTTTTATAATGTCACCTTTTTAGTGCTTTTGACAATATAAACTTTTCTAATGTAATCTAGCGTTTGACATAACTGTCAGTTTTTAAATGTGTAACTAACACCTTTAAAACTTGTACAGGTACAAGTAGATGAAGTTACTTAAATTGAGACAATTTAACGATCGCAGCAACTCACATAATTTGTCCATATTTCTGGGACACTATTTTCTTCAGCGATCGTTCTTGTTCTCTCTAACCTCCATGTTAGTAGTTTCGTGACAGTTTAGTTTTACCGATGATATTTGACAGTTATGAAAATGCTGGCCAGTGGCTTTAATACCTACTCAATAGTGACGGTTATTTTATTGAAATTTGAATTTGTGTTGTACCTACCTAGTACCTAATTTACTATAATTATTCTAGTGCTGAAGTTGTTGGTATATATTATGTTGTGCTTATAATAATAAAATAATTATTTTTCTTTTTGCAGTTTCACAATGGGTAAGTATTAAACATCTATTAACATATTTTAAAATTAATTCATTTAAATTTAACATTCTTCTACCGATTTTAGACAAGAACTTTGACTTCAATGAGATTTTAAAATTACACAGTAATCTCCACAAAGTGAAACCACAACAATTCAAGAATGTGGCAGAAGGAGTACGTATATCTATAGACTGTATTTTATAATAAGTTGTTGAAAACTAGCTATATCTCGGAAACGGTGGGGTTTAGGGACATGGGACCGAAGATGACGTACTTAGTGAGGACTACCTCGTGGCGGGTCAAAAAACTGCAAATTATAAAAAAAATTTTTGGTCCGAAATTTTTCTAAGTCCCGCCGCCATAGCGCACATAAGGGTATCTTCTGACCTGGAATTGCTTACTAAGCATAATCTTTGTATATACTTATCAGAAGAGTAGAGTTTTTTTTAATTCAAAATATACTATTTTAGTTTTTGGTAAATTTAAAATTAGTACCTACAAATTATACATTAATTACATTATTAAAAGTTGTTAATATACTTGATTATAAAATTTCTTTTTAGGTTAAAAAACGTCTTGAAACAACCGTAAAACGCAGACGGAGTAGTCGTCTTACAATTTTTGATACTCTCAGAAATTTGCCAAATCAAAGTCCAGTAAAAAAATTAAGTAAAGCTGAAGAACTTAAACTAAAACGTGAGCAAAGGTTAATACAACTTGAAAAATGGAAAGAAGAGAAAGCAAGGAAGAAAAAAGAAGATGCTGCGAACAGAAAAAAACCATTTCTAGTAGGTGCTGTAAGGCCAGCTCCAAATTTGGAACAATTACCTAAAGTAATGCCCAGTACTTCAGGTAGAGTAACTAGATCCCAAACAAAAAAAGCCAAGACACACACAGCTAGTACAAAGTCATTTGCTCCTGATAATGCTTCTTTCTGCCCACCTTTCATAAAAAATATAAAAAATCTACCAGTTCTAATCTTACCATCTAATAAACAGGGAAGAGTTACTATGATAAGTTTAAAACAAGGTATAACAGAAATAAACTTAAATGAAGATTCTATAGATAAAAACAATCAAGTCAAAGAGGTAAAAAAGAAAACATCTTGTAAGACAAATGATGTAAAGAAAGATGTAATATCTAGCAAGTTTTCGGTCATCGAGTTGCCATCTGATAGCAGTACACCTGAAAAAACTGCAAAAGCTATCACCAAATCTAATTCTCGCAAGAAAGTACAGCAAAAGAAAGGAAGACAGAGTATAAGAGATCTAACAATCAGTTCTGAAGATAATTCTCCCATTGAAAGAAGAAATACAAGAAAATCTATTCCAGGCAAAGGAAATGCCAGAAACAGAGATCAAAATTTGGTGGCACGAAAAGACATTGGGACACCTTGTATTACAATAGATAGCACTGACTCAACAACTGAAGAATCGCCGATTGTCACACCTAGAAAATCTACTATGTCTGGAATTGAAGCCCAATACAAAGTGACTTCAATTAAACCCATAGCGAATAGTGAATCTGGTTCTGAGGAGAAGTTAAGATCTCCTCAGGAAGTTCCTATGACTCCAGAGCAAATATCACAGATGGCTAACTTGAATAGTCCTTGCATCACAAAGTCCCGAGGAAAAGACAATGCAAGAAGGGAAATGCAAAAGAAACTTAGAGAAGGTAATGTTTTACTTATTCTATAACTTCATAAGCTGTACAAATATTAAAAAGATTAAGTGTGTTTGTTTACTACATGTTGCAATAATTGAAAAATGCAATTTTTATTAGACACATAGACGAAGGCTATATTAATAACATCATGTAACAACAAAATGAAGCTAGCTAGTACTAAAACTGCAAAATGAAGTCCTATATATCCTAGTGGGGCATGGGCCAGACACATTTCTATGTCTGCTTTGCTATTGTTTTCCTAATAGTTATTGTAGCCTTTTGTACCTTGTTCAAAATTACAAATGACGTTACAGGTCTTCTAGATGAACACATAGAAACTATGGATTCTGTCAACTATTTCCACCACCAGCTCAATATAGAGACCAATCGGTTAACAGAGATAGCTGATTACTGGGAGAAGGTTATGGAACAGAACATACTACCTGAGTTTGTGCAGGTATGTCCAACAAGTAATTTATAACCTATCCTTTTAAATATGGATTCTAATTATTTTTAATTCTAACAGAAACAAAGAAAGACAAAAACTAAACATTAATGTATCACATAATCAATAATATTGTATAAAAACATGAATGAAATCACTTTATTGTTATAATGATAATTCCCTTTGTAGACAATTATTCTAAAATTTTCTGTCTAAGTGTATGATATTACGTGAAATAAATAAAATTTGACTTTGAAATCCTTTTGAATCGACTTGGCATACAGGAGGCAATCCTCACAGCGGTGGGTCAGGCGCGGCTTCTAATGTCGCAGAAGTTCCAACAATTCGCGAGCCTCGTGGAGAGATGTGACGCCGCTGATCCCTCCCAGCCACTCGTCACTACCGCAGACCTGCAAGGCTTTTGGGCAATGGTTTACATTCAGGTGTGTAACCACACTCATCTACACCATACTTGTACATACTTTAAAATTTTGTATTTATAATGACAGATTTCGAAGAAAAATAAAATAAATTATAAAGGAGTATAATATAAAAGTTATATAGGCACAACATGCATCAGAAATAAATATTATTACATATAGACCGCCTCCTTGGTCTAGTGGTAAGCGCGTAAGCGTTACAACCGAGAGGTCCTGGGTTCGATTCCCGGCGGAGATAAAAAAAAAACTCGGTCTGGCAGGACATAGAAGGCTGATCACCTACTTGCCCCTAAAAGAAAAAATCGATCAGTGAAACAGATGTGAAATGCATCTGCCCCATACCCCACTAGGGGACACGGGACTTCACTTTTACATAATATATGCTAAACAAAGTTAAAGACAATTTGCTATGAATGATCAAATTAATATGAAAAATCGTTTTTAATTGAATCAACTGGGTAACAAGATAAATATTTATACAAATTGGCAAATTGTTGCCAAAAACTGTTCCCATAGAAGTGGCGAAAAAAGTTTCAAGTAAATCTTAGCTCGTAACTGAATGGACTGATTCCATTTCGGGTTTTTTTTTTGTTTGAAGGTAGTCGTGATAAAGATGTATTAATGAATCTAAGCTACAATTTACTGAAAACAATAAAATGTACATATAACACTTTATAAGATATTCTTATTTGTTTTCATCATTTTGTTTTTTTTTTTTTTTTTGTTTTAAATTTCACTTTTATTATTATATCAATGTATTATTTCAATTAAATATATGTGTTTCAGGTTGAAAACATAGACGTTCGGTTCAAGAAGCTAACAGAGTTGCAATCACGCGGCTGGGCCCCAGAACAAGCGCCCATTGCAGAGAAGAAACGTAAAGCGGCTAACGCCAAAACGGCCAAACCAGCCGTTACCAGCCGCATCAAGGACATGATTGCTGGTGAGTGCCGACATTGTAGCATAACAGCAATATTCTTGGTGGTTATAATTTTGACGTATCTGTGTGTCTGTCTGTGGCATCGTATCTCCAAAGCGAATGGACCTATCATGATGTGGATTTTATTGTTTGAATGCTGACATGATTGAAATAGTACTTTGCTACAATTCATTGACATCAGTTCACCCATTCGTGATGTATTCTTATTTAGACATATAAAACTTTCCTCTTTTTGCGTTAGGGGTTAAAACACGATTGATAAACATTACCATTTTCTGTCTTTGACGTTCAAAGTTTAATTTGACAGATGGCAACTGACCGGCCATATGAGCTAATCTTTTACATTTTTTTTATTGTGTCTAAGACGTTGGTCATAATTATTAGCGGCTCGTAAAGCCAAGAGGGAGAATGCAGCGGTTCCTCCAGAGGGAAGTAAGTCCTTCGAGGCTGGCTTCTTCACCGTGAAGTCGCCGATACGAAGCCCAGCGCTGGAGACACCGAATAAACCGATCACATTGCTAAAGGCCGTTCTCTCCAATGAGGCGAAAAAGGCCTCCGCTTCTAAGGTAACTCAGTTTAGACGAGGCCCACCTCCAGCTTCTCAGGGGATGCAATATGAAAGCCCCAAATAATAACTAAAATGTTTCATTGATATTCCCCTTCTAGTCATAGCCTTCTTGGTAAATGGACTATCCAACGAAAAATAGTTTTTCAATTCAAACCAGTAAGTAGTTGCTGAGATTAGAGTGTTCAAAGATAGAAACAAACAAATTCAATGATGAAGAATTGTAATAAATGTTTTCAGAGTGCTACTTCCTTCGCAATGGTGCGTGCCTCGATGATTGGAAAGAACCAGGATTCTGATTATGACACTATGGTAAGTTAATCGGTAATATTTTGGGCATGGGACAGACACATTTTTGCGTCTGCATCTAATCTATTTTAACCTCCGACAAAAAAGAGGTATGTTGTCTGTGTCATAATACCTTCTAAACAAATCGAATTTAATGCGTTTTTATTTTGTTTGAAAGCTGACAAGAACGAAATGAATGTTAGCATGTATGATGATCTGTTCAATCATCCGGGAGATATTTTTTTTGCATTTCATTTGGAAGATTTTTTTTCAATTGTCTTCAATTTCTTGTTTCAGAATTTAATACAATTCACGCCAGTGGATTTGAAAGCAACTCCCGGTCGAAGCATACTTAAGTCGTCTACTAAAAAGAACCGGAAATCGTTAAAAATGGTTTTATTTGATAGTTCCGATACAAACATTTTAGATTCCTCCCTCGATAGAGACATTAGTGGCATCCAGAGGCTGGAAAGTGAAGACTCACCTAACTCGGAACTAGAAAACCAAGAAGTGAAAAGAGTGTCAAATGAAGAGGAAAAACAAGAAAATGCTGATTTGGAAAAGTTACCTCTGGAGAAGGAGAATGTAAATGTAAAAAAGATAGTGAGGCAGAATGCTGTTGCAGAAGTGTTCAGTCCGGTAAAGACCAGAAGCCAAAGGAAGACTGTTACCCCGAAGAAAGAGGTCCTTCAGGAGACTAATCATAACACAACGAGACGGTCAACGAGACGGACAATGAAAGATGTATGACTCTAAGAACGTTTGACATTTAGTAGTTTTCGTTATAAACAAACAAATATTTCTACCTAATAAAGACTCGTAACAACATTTCACAAAGTATAGTGTCATTTGTCATTTCAATGTTAAGTAGGCACTTCAATTTACTGAAAGAATTCGTTTTGTAGTAATTTTTCACTGAATTTGTTCAAAGTTTTCTTTGCTTCTTCTTTACAATAGCTGTGCCCTGCGGTTTCATTGTTGATTTCGTCGTAGCGTGATGTTAATATGGGATTCCTTTATATATTCCTTCCTTCCTAGATGTTCTATCCAACACGAAAATAATTTTTCAATTCGAGACAGTAGTAAGTTGCGAGTGATTTGCAAAATAAATCATGTATTGAACTTTTAATTTCACTTTTAACTTTTGAACTGAAAAAGTAATACTTGTTCTGGAAAATGGGCTTTTGATATAAGTCAGCACGTATGCCGTATGCACTGTTAAATCCAAAAAAGTTAAATTTTTGATGCCTTTTCAAGTGCTCACCACACGTGCTCACTTTTGCCTATTAATGGTACAAATTTGTCTCTTGACACGCTTTAATAATGACACGAGCCATATTGAGTCTCTAATTTTAAAAACACTTGAAGAAGAAGTGCATGTAGATTAATAATTAAAAAGGACCAAATTATTTCAAGATTTTGACATTTGTTATTGTTGTACTGCCTGTATTTATTTATTTTTTGAATAATTGACTCCCCAAACTTATGTATTCCGGCTAATTTTATACAAATTATTGTTTTATTGATTATAAAATTAGTAATAATTAATGCAAGTTTGTATAGTTAGTGTTGAATGCATCATTTCTGTTATAGAACCTATTATCAACGCCGTTATATATAATTTTCTAATTAATTTAAAACAAAAAATAAAACATTTTCTAAAATTTTTTATGAATAACACTTAGTCCAAGATTCTAAAGGTCAAAATATTTTCTGAATTTTTAATTTTATTATCTTTTAATTGGTTCCAATCTTATGTTAATTTAATTTTAATTTTTAGTTACTGTTACCATGGAAGAAGTCCCAGGAATTTTAACGATAGTTTCAACACGAAAGGGATTTCTTTTATGGAACAAACTAACAATGTTTGTTTGTTTTCATCATAAGTGTGTTCTTTTGTGAGAAATAATTGTATCATGGTCTTATTTGTTAGTGAAGTAGATATTGGATAATATGTTATAGATAAATCGTGTCATAAATATTTTAAATTATAAAGAAAAATTATACCACTCAATTTTATGAAATTTATTTTAACCTAGCCGTCTGTGCCTTAGGGTTAAAAATGAGATAAATGCACTTTCAAGTTTTTAGTTTTTTTAAACAAGTTTAAAATTTCACGCTTTGAAACTTTCTTGAGATTAATAATGTACAGGATTTGAAATTATCATGTTTACATAAGTAGTGTTCGAGCGCAGTATAATGGGAGGGCCACCACCACCACATCACCAATTAATTTTATAGTGCCTACCATCTGTAATATTCTACAAACTGTAATATGTAGGCTGCTACGGCTGCGTACGTCACCAGTCACCACTCCGGGCTTTGTATTGGCCCAGGACCAGTCAGTCTGCGTCAGACAGACTTATTACACGAGAAGGTGTCGTTTGTTTCTCCTAAAAACTTGAAACATGGTCCTTTGAACATCGTCAGTTATTAGCTTTTGTTGAATTTTTCAATCCATTTGGATAAAATTGTAGGATCAAAAGACACCAAATAGTATGAATTTGCATGAGTAACATAAATTTGTATGCGAATGGGGTTCGAGCCAATTTGTACGACAGGAGATAAGACGTCCTGGCGAGCACTGGTGCCCTATTTAGCTCTCTGCCAAATTACTATTGCGGTTGGGCATCAAGGAGGAGTAATCAAGTGGCAGATATGAACGAAATAGATCGCTACAAGTGTACTAAAATAAGTTAACGATTTGTTTGATCATTCATGTTTGTTATCTTTGCATTTTAATAGAAATTATTACCTACCAATCTATGCAGAAACAGAAACCTTTTAGATTTTGTTTCAGAGACAGCTCAAACGTAAAAAAATGAAAATTGTAGTTTATTTTGAGTTAAATAATATAATAACTAGCGACCACAATATTCATGTATCTCTGTAACTACATTGGTTCATTGCCAAAGTAAGGATTAAGGGTAGATTCGTTATGATACCTTTCAACTCCATAAACATAATACCTATATATTCTCAGCCTTTCGATGAAAGCATAGTATAATTTGCCTAAAATAAATAGATAATTTATTTATTTACCTAATAGAATATTATTACTTCCTAAATAAAAAGTAAGAGCTCAAACAGGGCTCCGGCACTAGTCCTAAAGTTGTTCATTAAGGCGTCATTTATGGTAGATTTTGACAGATTTGGTAGGTAGTCTACTAAATATTTACCTACTAATACAGCATAATAACATTGCAGCGTCGTCAACTGAGTATTGAAGCAGACAAAGTCGCAAGTTTTATCTAGTCCATTATAATACTTTCCGCCCTTAAATTATAATATACCTACGTTTAATTTTACGCCTAAATGAGCATAATAAAAGCAACAATTAAGAATTGTTGTCTACTCCCGACGTATAATAACAACAATTACGATTCTGTTGTTGAACTCGAGTTATCAGTAGGTCAGATTACGTAAATCTATGTAAATTTTACTTGAATTGGAGCCGAGAGAGTATACAATGGAATGGGGTAATTTGAGGCGCTGTTTTGGCAACCTTTAAATGTGCTCCAAACCGCCAACTTCTATTATTCGTTATAAAATTGTATTTATTAGACTGACGATAAATTTTTTATTACAAATTTATGTTTTGCCGGAGATCTCTAGTTCAAACCCCGGCGAAAGGATTGTGAAGGTTGAACTGAGGGATTTTATAACAAGTGCGGCCAAGATTGAATTTTAAAAAAGTAGACATGTTATAAACTGGATATACAATATTTACCTAAGAGAAAGAAAAAAGTTATTTTCTCAGTTTCGTTGTGTCACATTATATAAGGATCTATGAACTTTGGTGATACAGCCGTGACGGAGATAATCTGCTAGTAACGTAAACAATAACACTGTTGCGACAGGGGAGACTTAGGGTGACAATATTATTTCACCATCCCTAAAAATTTATCTCAAGACCGTGCGGAATGGCGACGTACTGTGGACGCCCTCTGCCCCATCCAGGGAACTTAGGACTAAATAAAAAAATGATCTGTAATAGATTTTTTATTTAACATTAGGTAGGTATCGGACATGAAAAAATCAATTAAATGTTACTAACAGATTGATCAATGTTAAATTTAGATACTTTATCATCATCATTGTAAGTAAGTGCAGCCTTAATTCACAATTTCGTTATGTCATGATTCTTCTGTTTCCAGTCGAAGACTCTTCTACCATCTAGTTGCGAGTTCAGTAAATATCTAATTAGTGATTCTATCGTCTTAAACCCAATGCTAGTGTACCAACCATTTTAGCTTTTCTTCTTCTTCTTGAGGTGCCATCTCCTACCGGAGGTCGGCTATCATTAGGGCTATCTGGATCCACACACACAGACACAGCGGCTCGGAACAAGGATCTTGTGCTCAGGTTGAACCATGTCCTAAGATTCTTAAGCCACGAAGTGCGTCTCCTTCCAGGCGGTCTCCTACCGTGAATTTTGCCCTGCATTATGAGCTGGAGCAGATGGACCTGACGAGGTTCCTGGTGAGATCTTGAAGCTTCTGATGAGTGAAAATATACCAATATTAGTCCGTTTATTTAATGGAATATATAAGAGCGGTAATATACCCAACGACTGGTTGTTTTCCATATTTGTGACTCTTCCAAAGTCTGGCAATGCCAGAAGGTGTAATGAGTATAGAACAATTTCATTGATGAGCCATGTTTTGAAGATTTTCCTGAAAATCATCCATAGCCGTATATACAAAAAGGCGGAAGAAAATATTTCAAACACTCAATTTGGCTTCAGAAATGGATTTGGAACTCGGGATGCACTTTTTGGCTATCAGGTACTATTGCAACGCTGCTGGGATATGGGTCGGTGCACATACATCTGCTTCATTGACTATGAAAAAGCTTTTGACAAAGTACAACATGATAAGCTTTTTGAAGTTCTCAGCAATATAGGACTCGATAATCGAGACTTGACAATCATAAGGAATCTGTACTGGCGCCAGAGGGCGCGAGTGCGTGTGGACCAGGAATTGACAAAAGAGATCGACATTATGCGGGGCGTCAGACAGGGTTGCATACTCTCTCCGCTGCTGTTCAATATCTATGCGGAGGCAATATTTGCAGAAGCCCTAGAAAATGCTGGAGAAGGAATATTAGTAAATGGTCACGCGTTGAACAACATTCGATATGCTGACGATACTATATTACTAGCATCCAATTTTATTGATCTGCAAAGGTTGCTTCGGCGGGTTGACGACGTTAGTGCGAGTTACGGTCTTAGCATAAACTTGACCAAGACTAAGATTATGATAGTCGGTAGATCACAACACCTTACAACTCCGGATCTGATTATAAGAAATCAGGTAGTCCAAAGAGTCCACTCTTACAAATACCTTGGCTGCGTGGTGAGTGATCAATGCGATCATAGCGTGGAGATCAAGTGCCGGATAGAGCAAGCACGAGGTGCATTTTTAAGGCTGAGTCACCTTTTGTGCAATCGTTCGTTGAGGATAGCTACCAGAGTGCGTTTGGCACGTTGCTATGTGTTTTCTGTTCTTCTGTATGGCGTGGAGTCATGGACTTTAACTCAGAGTATGAGCGACCGCTTAGAAGCCTTCGAAATGTGGGTATACAGAAGAATCTTGAAAATATCGTGGACGGATAGGGTGTCTAACGCGAGGGTATTGCAGATGGTGAATGAAAAGGCAAGGATCCTAAGCACCATCAAAAAACGCAAGCTGGAGTACCTTGGTCACATAATGCGTAATGGCAAATACCATCTGCTCCAGCTCATAATGCAGGGCAAAATTTTAGCTTTTACGTATTTGAATTTGTCCAACCTAAAGTGCTTCGCGTTATTAAAAAGGCTGTACAATTTTTTTATTGTAATTGAATACGACAAACAACGTCCTCGCAAATATAGTCGAAAATTCCACTTATTTACGCCCGTCGTGTGTGTGTATTGGATATAGATAAAAGGTTAATATTATATTTAAAAAAATAATCAGTATGTTGTGATTTAATGTCAAGAGCTGTCGGATGTATCAAAGTAATTCCTAGATTCCATGGTTTGTATTTTGTTTTATAATGTGTACTGATTCCATTTTCGATAGTCAGCTAACAACCTGTCTGCTTATTACAATAGAACAGTATAAAATATACATTTATATCTTACGGTAAACTCTGCGTTTTCTCAAAAGCAACATTATAGTTACCCTACACTCAGCAAACAGTGAGTTTATTAAAAATTGGATTGAGCGTGGCACGCTCCTTTATATTATTATTTCATACGGCTCACGGACGCCACACTGCTACGTAATATCTATTTGTTAGAAGGGGGCTTATAGCTACATATTGCATGTATTTTCAGATCAGGCGCTTATATTTCACGGGTAAAACAGGTTTACCACAGAAATGTATATGTATTTCGGTAAATCCATTTTGCCTGGTTTATTAAATTTTTACTATCATATAGGAGAAAGTGTGCACATAGTTATACCTGCACATAATATTATATAATCTGTAAAAAATATACCTTGTACTACCTAATAAAGAATACAATCATGTCGGTACATAGGTACATTATTTTGATATAATAATATTATCAATATAATACAATATGTATTCGTTTTATTATAACTATATTCCGATAAAAACATGTCTTGTTTTTTTGACGGGAAGGTAAGAGTAGAGCAGTAAATGAAGCGTGTGTTGTATCAATTTGTAGCGCTTCCCGACCACCGGCTTCGCATGAGTTTCGTCTCATAATGTGCTTTCAACATTAATAATTTTTAAATAAAATGTAGCATAATGATTACCAAATTTACCAACATAATGATGTTGGTAAATTTGAACACCACAGCAAAACTAGTCTGTGGGTCATACAATAAAACTTACACGGCTTTAACTTAAGTTTAACTAAGTTTGACGTGTCAGTGAATCTGTGGCATTGTAGTTTTTAAACTAATGTACCGATTTCGTTGCGTTTTTTTTGTAAGCTGACGTGGTCGCGATGGATTTTAGCTACAATTTATGAAAATCTATTTATCTAGTAAACATGCATTGTGATCATCAAGTTGGGAGGTTTTTAAATTGACATCCCTTTGACATTAAGTAAGTAAGGTTTAAACGCAGATAAAACAGAAATTGAAAAGCGTAAAAGAGCTATAAACTGTCAAGCATTGTCTCCGATCCCATAAACAGTACGGGTTCCGCGCCTGGCGTTTCCGAGTGTCAGGATATTCGGTCTCTGCGAAGGGAGATTACGATTGTCTAGAGATACATAATAATATTTAACACTAGCAGCCCGAACCAGCTTCGCAGAGATTGGTATAAGGTACCGCGTCGTTTACGATTCGAGTTAAATATTATATTAGAAATAATGTTTGAACTTGTTTGGAAATTGTGCTGATGTATTTTAAACTGCGCTCATTAATAGCAGTGGCAAACACGTAAACCGTACGGAGTAAGAATAGAATTAAAGTCTTCTTTAACTACGAATATCATCTACTAGAAAACGTAGTATGCATGAACGCATAAAGGTAGCTATTGGCATAATACTTCGACCGCGTTGCACTCAAGTTAAGACAATAGGCAATACCGCAGGAGAGTGCTAGTGCTAATGCCACTTCCTCATACGAACAATAAGATTACCTACGTAGCTTCTCTTAACTAAACAAAATTACAAAGAAAAGTCTTTTGTCTCGACATTTAAGGTTTTTTTGTAATTACATATTTAATTATGCTTCGTTTCTTTACATGAAAACTTTATTATAATACATAATATAATAAATGCAAATTTTAGTAACTCATACTAATTATTATAGAGCTATTTTGCGAGTATTTTTTGTGGTATTTTCGTAATACCATAAGCAATAGCTTAGTTAAATTATGGGCTAATCATTGCTTAGTATTTGTCAATGATGTTCATATAGAAACAATATGTGTGTGAAGTATTAAAGAACAATTTTCATAAAGAACATTGCAGATTTTTAGATATTATAGAACAAAGTATTTAGTCAAAAATGTACCGTTTTATTTATAAAGATATCTAGTTATTTGAAAGAGAACAATGCAGAAGAGCCAATTAATTTAGAGAGCCCCTTTCTTATCTCAAAAGGGCTTAACACTGGGTTTATTTTACACTTCACTTTCGTTCATTTAGGATAATGGAGCTTTGTCTGACTTAGCAAATAATTAACGACCAATATTATAAATTACCAGCTTTTGATTACACAGAACTCCGCCCGCCTTATGTTTCACGTGTGTCTACGAAAATTTCAAATTCGATGTTATAACATAATTAGGTAATAATTTATGTGTCTTGATAATCACATAGATAATTTTAATTGGAATTTAATTTTGAGTACCTACACATTATAAAACAAAGATTCTTGCGGCGTTTTATATCGGATTTTATTATTTAAGGTATGGTTTTATTGTTTTATATACTCGCGTAATATAAAACAATAATAATAATATTATTTGAATTTTGAATCCAGGCCCTAACTAAATATAGGCACTTTAATTTTAATCGGTGACGCACTAAGCTTAGGTAAGATTGGGCTCGGTATTGCTTCCGAGAATAGAGGAAGCCTTGCCAATTGAACTTTCAATCTAATTCCACGATACATATTATATTTAGCTATTTTAGACGCGCCGAGTGTATATTGTAATGATCCTTGTCGTTTGCACCTGGAGCTAATGTTTTAGCGATTATTAAGCGTGTTTTGATTGCGAATTACCTTTTAGTGCATGTATACATACCGCCTTACTTATTTATTATTTATTTATTTACACTTAGTTGCACAAGAAAGTAAAGATAAAGAGAATAAATAATTTTCTTGTATTTTAATTATTAAATTTATTAGGGCTACAATGGGTGAACTTATCGCTAACCAGCGATCTCTTCCGGGCAACTCTTAAAAACGTTGCTCGACTAAGATCTTTGCTGAAAGTGTTTGTCTCGTTTTTTATTATACTAAAACGAAATTTTCAATATTAGCCTTTCGAAACCGACTTGATTTTGGAAGAGATTATTATTAAGATTAATAACAACAGTTCTGTGCTTATAAGCTATGGGTAGGTGATTTATTATTATTATAGTATTTGGCAGAATTATTTGAAAAGTGTTCATGCTTTTGTTGTGAGTATAGACAAGGCTTCTAAATTAACTCCCGTCTTGTAGGTACGTGACTTTTGGAAGGCAGTACTGTAACGTTCAGTTACACTTTTTGGCCAACTGCTTTATTAAAAAGACAAAATATCTATAAATTAAAATTATATTTTTCTTGACTCTTTAATAATTTTCTATTATTTTCATATACATAATAATAAAATAAAAAAGGTAAAATTTTTAAATGAATGTGAAATTATGTTTTCTTTATGAATTAAGTTTCAGACGTTGAAAGTTTTAGGATAATGACATAAATTTTTTAATAACAACTATTGGTTTATAATCTGTGGTTAAGACGTGCCGCGAATACATCACACATGTCTAGACTCAGTATATTCAATTTGAAGTCTATCAGCAAACAATATTTTTATCTATTCCGATATTTTTAATTTAATTGTCATAAAATCATAAATAAATTTAACGTTACATTTTTCCTAAAAAGTTGTATATTTTGAATGTCTATGCGTTTGTACATGTTCTAATCTGTTCTAAGCAGTTCATCTGTTTATGGGAATATATTCTGATTATGCGTGTGTTTCATTCGAAAGCATAATAAGTAGGTCGGTAGATACTATCCAATTCTATTCGTGCTGAAAAAGTAATTCAAATATAATTCAGATACGGATATAGAATACAATTACAAAAAGGCGGGTGGAATAGACAACGAATGAATTATGCATTGCACGTATACAGACCATAGTCCATAGAGTATAGAGGAGGGAGCTATCATAATTTGAGGGTTCGGCCATTTCGCGGGCCGTGTCTTCGTGACTCTCGCAACCATTGTGCTTTTTGCTTTATGACATTTGTAACATACGAGAAGGATTTAAATTCTGTGTCGTTTTTGTTTATTTAATTTGTCATATAATATAACTATGTATTATAGACTATATTACATATAGCATCCCTTCGTCTTATATTCTCTGTATCATGATTTGACGCGCCCAAACAGTATCACTACATAGTATATAACAAAGTCGCTTTCTCCGTCCCTATATTATTTGTATGCTTAAATCTTTAAAAAGACGCAACGGATTTTGATGCAGTTTTTTTTAATAGATAGAGTGATTGAAGAGGAAGGTTTATATACTATATGTTTTATTGCCGTGCGAAGCCAGGGTGTGTCGCTAGTAAATGATATTCTGTTAAAAATATTTCAATCATTTCAGCTACATATATTTAGGTACGTACTTAAAAATATGCCAAATTTTAAAATTTTATGAATAAGCCATCAGAGAGTATGACAACGAAAAATATCCCTTTCCAAGAAAACAAATGGCTAAATCTGTTTCTGAAGGGAACAAATATCCTTACTAGCTATTGTCCGTGAGTTCGTTCGCATGTAAACGGGAACCATGCTTTTTTCAAAATAAAAATCCAGACTAAGTAGGTATATGATGATGAGTAACATTTAACTTTTACACGTGACTTCGTCCGTGTGAGCATATACCTACATCATATATAATATAGCCTATGTCATTCAGAAAGAATTGAAATAAATAGTTGATGTAATAGATTTTAATTTTAATCATTAGGTACAAACAACATACAAATCTTTGCTACAATACTATAAAAAGAGAATATTGATTCTTAAATATTCTTGTGAAAAGTTATTTTATGTCATAGAAATCTAAGCTATATCGACGATGTCACGCTAGGGGCGAAAGCTTCTCGAATTTAGTGCTTTGTAAGCTAAGTACATACCTGAAGTAATTATATCTAGGCACACGCTCATAAAGCACTTCGCAACTTTATCAATCTAACTTGCTATCTAACAACCCTTTAATTATACCTAGAAGCTAGGAATACTTAGGTACTATTTCAATAACTCATATATATTTTATTTTCATTCGTGCAAGATTTATTTAAGCAACGCCACGTTTTAAGAGGTTTTAGAAGTGATAGTGTTATGTTGCGCTTATTCTTGGGTTTGAAATCCAGGGAAACAAATGTTCCGGTTTGGTCAGCATTCCGTACATAACATACATAAAATGATTAGGAGAACAACGGGCGGCTTTATCGCAAACAAGCGATCTCTTAAATTAAATAAAAGAACTGGAAAAAGTACGAAACTTATAAGCTATAGTTTTATGTATAAGTTCAAGTTGTATCATGAACAAATTAAAACCTGTTCTATGTTCTGTGGTTACTTATTACCATGGATGTGTAACTTTGCCATGAATAGTATCGGTGTGCCTGAGTAGCCACTAGAGCTTACAAAGTTAGGTACCGGGGCAAACGCTGACTCGGCTAGAATTAAATTTATACAAGCCAGGAGGCTCGGAAGCGCAGCCGTTTGCAATTTCCGGCCTTCACTCGCAACCCTCCAACTATTAATATTCACTTATTTTAGCACAAATTGTTCTTCACTTCTTTAATCGCCCTAATCACTTTACTAAGCTCAACTCGTAACTTTAAAAATTTAAAATCTTATTTTGTAGATACAAAATACCAAAATTACATATCTACAACATTTTCTGGAAAAGAAAAAACACATAATGGTATTAATTCAGGATCTATTACCGGCAAAATGTATGATTTCCGCGTTCATGCGAATGAAGACACGGGTAACATATTCTATTGTCTTTAAAAAAATACAAAAAGCTTTATTTAAGTATACTTACCCCCCGTTTCGATAATTGTGTTTTGACAATGATAATGCACTGTTCTACAACAAACACGAATCAATGAGATATGGAAGCTCCCCTGCAGTTAATAAGTGCGAGCATTCTAAACATTTAATTAACGGGCAACCCTTCTCTTCCGCCCCACACAGATTCCTTCTCGCCTCTGCAGGAATTCCTACTAATTACCAGCTGTAGGGGAATCACACTCATGGAGACAGACGTGCCAATGCGATGTGATAATGGCAAAGCAGTTTGATATGAATAATAATTACATAATCCTATGGTCTGTTACATACTTAAAATAGAGTTTTGCATTTATACGCATACAGGAAAACATATAAAATTACCAGTTTACAAGTACATATACAGTTGCATTATATGTAACAAGTGAAATTGAAGATATTTCAAAAAAATCTGACATGATAATAAATAATAATATTTCACTTTTATAGCTAAGATTCATCTCAATCTGATCAGCTTTCAAACAAAAAATGTGTATTTTAAATCAGTCCATTCCTTTAGAGTTTAGGAGCTATAATGCCACAGAGAGACATACAGACACAAAGACACGGCAAACTAATACTAAAAAATTTATGAAGATCTGTAGGTATATCTATTTATGTCTTATTGGAATCATCACGTCGAGATCAAGCAATCAAGCTTTGGTTGATTCTGAGTACTAAAATAGTTTTGTAGTAAAGAAAGTTTGTTATTGTAAATGTCTTTATTTGAAGGTACCTGTCGGCGTTGCGTTTAAACAATACAAGGAAAGCAGTAAAAATGTTATAAACACACACAAAACTTTACGAGAAAATATTTCTTTAATCAGTCTTTAAGATGCCCGACACGACAGCCAACATACAATATTGGTATAAACCATACCTCTTGTAAGAAAGACGGCGATTCGTTAGATTTCTCGACGCAATTAACGCCATTTTACTTTAATAACACTTTTCATAGTCTTTAATGATAAATAGTCATTTCCTAAAGAAACCTTACAAGTTAATTTCGCAAATGCGCACATAAATACAATATTCAAGAGACCAGTTGTATAATTCGTTACTAAAATATTTGTTGTTATTTGTATTTTTCTTCTTCTACCCATCATATACATATTTAGAAGAAAAAGTTTACTTTAGAATGTACCTATTGCTACAATTTTTCTTACAAGAAAATACGTATATAGATAATAATGTCAAGAGTATTTAGATGTTATTTAAATTTTATTAATGTTCATCAAAACAAATTGGGGTATTTAGTGAAAGTCGTTAACGAAATCGTAACATCTAAAACTTCTATTTTATCCCATCACTTAATTCAGAGTTTGTTTAAGGGCCATAAAATCTACAACTTGTCCTGATAAGAGCCCCCAGAACGGGACAAACGAACAAACAACTGTTGGTGTTTAATTTATCATCCTACTAATAAATATGCTGTGTCCTGCGGTTTTACCCGCTCTTAAAAGGAATATTTTTTTCTGTTTTTGCAACATTTTTCATTGATGCTGCGCTCTCATTGGTCGTAGCATGATGTTACATAGCCTAAAGCACACAGCATAATTCCAGTGAATAGTGCGTTCAACCAAACATACAAACGTTTCGCCTTTATAATACTTATAAGTATAGATTTTTCTCAAGCAAAGTATATGGTTAAAATATGCTTAACACGTGTAGATATTTAGGGAATTATAAACAGTAATAGGTATAATTGTTAAATATGAAAATAATATTATTGAAGTGTAATTTAATGAAAATAATTATGTATTTCAGTCCACCATTCGACTGTGTATTTAATTTTAATAATTGCAAGCGTTTATGAATTCATAACAACAACACGTTTATTTAAATTAGGATGAGTAAAATAGCACAAATAATGATATTATTCATAATAATATAATATAAAGTTACCTGTTAAATAAATAAACAAAATATTATTAATTTTAATTAATTTATTAATAAGTTTATATATATATAATATAATTATTAATAAATTAATATATAATTATTATATACAATCCGTAATAAATGCGAAAGTAGTCAATATGTCTGTTACAATTTTACGCCACCACTTAGGTAAGCGATTTTAATAAAATTTGACACAGAGATATTTGAGAAAGGAAATAAGAAGTTTCTTATATAAGGAAATGCTCATTGATAACACTAGAAGCAAACATTTTGAAATAGGACGAGTATCGTTTTTTTATAAAGTTGAGCTATTATTAGAAAGTTACACCACTTTATTAAGCAGTACATAAAGATATTGGTGTAGCGACGTAGACTCATAAATAGCGGTGAATTACGACGTGTGGACAGACAGACAAAACGACAACAGCGCTTAATCCGAGCTTTCCTATCGATTCGCGTGTCACTGCGCATCGTCTTATTGCTTTTGCATCGAGTTCATTGTTTGGTATTTTATTGAATTGTTTTGTTTTTTTATTTATTATTTTGTAGTCTGTACATGTAGTCACTTCATTACAGATACAAGATAGCATAGAGATTTTTTTCTTTCTTTATTTTTGTCAATTGTCACATTTCGAACTATTTAATATTGAACTACTAATTCTACAAGTATATATTTTATTTCTTATTATTTTAGATCTCTATAAATATTTTTTCCATTGAGTTAGCTAAAATGTTCAAATTATGTAAAGGTTTTTCCATTTAACATTAAAAGTTAAAAACAATATGTTGCTGTCGGTTAATATTTACAAGTGTTGTACATATGATACGACTAAAATGTATTTGTTTTTACATTTTAACCAATTATAAAACCAATAAAAATAAAAAACCAACACAACAAATATTTTGACTACAATGTCAAAATAAAACTATGTATTTTTAAGTTCTACTTACTAAATTTTCACATAGTATGACCACGCGAAGATACTGATTCATTTACGAAAGAAGATCTTATACAAAACTAAACTTGGCACACGTTGAGACTTTAATTCATAATAATTATAAATGTCAAGAATAATATTATTTAGCAAAATAAATCCATAATTGATTCATCTTCACGCAGTTCGATCTGAATCACATTTAAAAATAACGTCTCGGCGTAGGGCTTCGACAAATCAACATTGGGATTTAAACTCTTGTGTTTTTTGCAATAAAGGCTTATAAAGCCTTCTAAAATAAATGTAAATTACTAATTACGATAATTTAATTACATTATTAAAAAACCATAAATAATATTTGGAATAAGTTTATTTAGTGGACTCCCAAAGTAATTGCAACCGTATCTTTTTAAAGCCCTGCACAAAACAAAGGTGTTAAAATTGTGTGTGTGGTATTGTGTAATCGTAGCTTTTACATGAATGAGCTGTTTTAGATGCAATTCTTTGTTTGGAAGATGACAGAATCAAGATGGATCTTAGCTATAATTTATGAAAATCTATTTATTCATTTATGAGATATTCTCTTTGTGATTAACATATCGGGGTTTTTCAAATTGTCTTCAATTTTTTCGAATTTAATCTCTATCATAAAAGTAAATATTTAATCATTATAATTTTCCTTACTTAAATTCTATAAGTATCATATTTGATACCGCTTTTGAAAATCATCTCACTATATTTGCAGCAAAGAGGTCAACGTACTGTCAAGTTGAGAGCCTCTTGCAATATTTTCATTCAACATTCAATATCGGCACAAACTTATACAAAAATTAATTTTAAATCTTATCCTCATAGTCTTAGAATAGTACTCATATTTTGGAATTGCAAAACCTTGGTATTGAGACTTTAAGGCTGATTACACACTACTTAGTCTATATCAATCCTTAACTTATAAAGGATGCTAAACTTCATCTTTGCTCAGGGTTTTTTTTTCTTTTTTGCTACAAAAATTTCAAGCGGAAAAGTGACAGAACATTTGAGACATTGTTTCAAGTTAAACAACGTTTATACAAGTGAGGGGTAAATTCAAAGCGGAGTTTATAAAACGTACCCTATTAATTACTCCGCATGGCAGATACATTTCTGTTCCTATTACAATTATCTTAACAATTACAGGCAAAGTACCTTCTGTGTCTTCATTTTTGAAACGAAATTTACACTTACTTAAGACAATTTCGTTAATCAACTTACCTTTATACTTAAAAGTATCAAAATCGATTCAGCGGTTAGCCGTTAGAATATGAAAGTTATGATGAACATATTTAAGTCTATTCTTAATTGTTATTAACATGTCGAGGAGATTATAAATTTCCTTCATTTGATATTAGAATTATTCAAAGTTGTTGAAATGAAACAAACACAGAAATACAATGTAATATTAAATTCGTATGAAACAACCTTTATTACTCGAACCACTCGATTCACCTTTGACGAGTTAAGCTGTCTTCGATGCTTCGAGAGGACTCAATCTTACCTTTGAGCTTGTGATATCGAGTCAAGTGTGTGCTTTATAATATTATAATACATCGGTATCAATACTGAGGTCACTTAATAAGAATTTATTATTAAATACTAGCTGACCCGGCAAACTTCGTACTGCCAATGAAAGGTAGAATGGGAATCGAACATCAAATGTTTGATAGGAAAGTAGGTAGAACAGTGTTAACTTATGGGAAAATTGAAATTGTTGTTTTTACAAAATATTTTTTTCATTATCAGGGTGAAGAAGTATTAGCGAAACTTTTACTAATAAATAAAGAAACCTGTTTTAATATTATAAAGCTGAAAAATTTATGTTTGGTTGCACAAGAACTGCTGGTTCGAATTAAAAATTATGATTTTTGTGTTCGACACTCCGTTTATCGTTGAACGCTACATAATATAGGCTTTTTATAAAATAAAATAAAGTATAATCGTGAATAGTTTAGAATTGGATGGGTTATGGACAGTTGAAAACAAACCTACAAAATGACGCAGGTAACAAAATTATGGTGACATAACATTTAATAGTTTTCAAGTCGTGTGGGATGATGATAAAAGATTTAATATTTTGTTTGTAGTTTATAAGAAAAATGGCATAATAATAGATGAAAAATGAGTTTATTATCAAGGGCGAAATAGTTTAAATTGGGATCACTATAAATTTAGTAGGTCAAGAAAGTATTTTCAGAGGTTCAACTTAATTCTAACCGTGAACGTTAATATCGTCCCGTTATCTCAATCAAAACCCGACTTTTGATTTACAACTGGCACCTTTAACTCCCAGCTTCTCAGTAAGCATAGTTTTTCGAGCTAGGCTGACTTCCTTGTGTCTTGTTCATTTACTTCTTCTTCGATTATGATCTTACCTTTATCCCATTTTGCCGTAAAACAGCCAAGTGATTATGTTTTTATTCTGTTAATTTACGTGTTGCTGGCAAACAAACCTTTATTGTAATTTGCAATATTATTTTGACTTTTGAGTTTATTACGTTGGTGATTTTTTAATTAGGTGATCGGTGACGTCATCGAAATATTTTACGGAGACGTCATTATACATATATATTATAATGACGTCACCTATATTTTCTTCGAATTTCAGTCCAAATGAGGGAAACATACTTTTATAACGAGACGCCACGCCACGCCATCCCATGCCAGTACTAATTAATTCAATATATTCAATACGTTTCTCTATTTCAGAAACAAATAGAAAATACGTCATGTGAACGATTCGCATTAGGTGTCGATACGTCACGTCCCGTGGCGTTTTAAAAGTATGTTTCCCTCATTAAGACCTTTTATTCGCCATGCATCACATAATGTTATGTTAGCCGAAAGAATGATAGCGACGGATGGATTTCAAATTAGAACTTTTATATGATTGCCGACAAAAATTGAAAACGAACTAAACATAGGCAGGGATAGCAGACATACATTTTTTATTGTCCCTCAACGATCAAACATCAATCATCTTCCCATTCATACATCAAAACTTTATGAGCAATTAATAACACTAGCACATGGTAACATTCCCCTAGTCAGCGCTCATTTCCCCATTATGTTTGTTTTGCTTTTTTCTTAAGCGATTGTTTTTACTCATGATTTAGTCTAGACTATAGAGTGTAGAGCGAGAGAAATAAAAGCTTCTTTCCACACTTTTCTACATTTTTTTCTCAAATAAGTTATAAGATGTTTTATTGAACAGTATGTATGTTTATGCGTAGCAAAATTTGGAAATGTTTGGATGTGAGGC
This sequence comes from Aporia crataegi, assembly GCA_912999735.1. Taxonomy (NCBI): domain Eukaryota; kingdom Metazoa; phylum Arthropoda; class Insecta; order Lepidoptera; family Pieridae; genus Aporia; species Aporia crataegi. The sequence goes on along the minus strand of OU538744.1, from coordinate 8,932,703 downwards.
CAATAATACATTCAATAAAAATTTATTGATTTTTATGATTAATTGACTGTTTTCAATATATTTTCAGTACAGCTATGTCATTGAAGTAGTAACCACTTATATAATAATTTCAAACAAATCATTTTATCTTAAACTAGCAAACCCGGCGAACTCCGTTTCGCCACCAGATTTCCCGCTTTTCTGTTGAAATTTTTCCTGAATTTTCTTTGCTATAAACCTCACGGAGCCCGAGACCTTTCCAACGAATGCAAAACCGTGGAAATAGGTTCATGCGTTCTGGAGTTAAAGCGTCAGGAAGGAAAACCCGACTTATTTTTATATAGTAGATTATGAAAAATGTTGTGTTAAAAAGGATTCAAAGCGTAACTAGGTACCTAGGTACTTGTGATATCTCTGTTTTTCCGAAATTCGGTCACCATCTGCATCTGGCGAGTGGCCAAGATTAATCACGAGTTACAGGCTATTATGTGTCGTACAAGCTCGCCAAGTACTTCATTTTTATCTGCATGTTCTTGATTAGCGCATTTTGAGTGCCTCATTTATAATAATGATAAAATGTCTTTTTGGAAAAGCTGTACTGGAACTCCTCTCTAAGGACGGACGCTGGTTTCTTTCCTTTTTGCAATTAATTTGATTGTTAAAATATTAGTGTAATTCTTTTAATTTAACTTTCAAATAATGTTAACTTGCCGTTTCTTAGTCCACCTGTAGAAAATTCACCTACATATCAAAAGTGTTCATATTAATTATTCATGTCAACTTCCAAACAAAAACATCGAATTCGTGTATTCGTTTAGGAGCTACGAGGTTTCTGACACTGAGACACATCAAACTTCTCTTTTTTGTCTGGGTTAAAAAAATTATCTTCGATACCGAATGGAACTATGGCTAAAACTGAAGTTATCTCAATCCCTTTGAAACAAGGTATAGTAGGCTTTTAGTTCGACATTACCGTATCTGTGTGTTTTTATACTGTGTGACGTCACAGATCAGCAATCCAAATTCCAAATTTGTATAATATGAGTTTGCAGCAAAAAGTTTAGCTTTGTTCCAATCTAAAGCCGTTGATATAGCACCAAGAGTTGTTATACTATATATCTGTTCTTAATATATTTCTATAGGTATTTAGCCACAGTTGTTTTAATTTTTCTAATATAGAATAGAGATCTAATACATAATCAGAACACATAGTAAATAAAACATCGTCTCTTACCCACGATAATTTTTCACATTTTTGCAAAGTTTTCCAACACAAAAATAAATTTTCAATTTGTACCAGTATTTCTTGAGATGAGCGCGTTCTCTTTACAACTTACGTATAAAAAGTGATAGGTGGTGGTGATAGTGGTAGGATTTTATTTGCGCAATTTAAAATTATTGGTTAAATAATGTTTAAAAGGGTCATTGTGAACGCTGTCTTAGTGCAGGAATGTTAAGTGCTGGGTATTTATTGGAACTTATCTGATTATTCTGGTTGAAAAATTAATTTATTAAAGTCGCTGTTTAATTAATTTTAGACAATTAATATTAGTGATTAGGTTGCGTTGTGTTAAGCTACGACTACGAAATGATTTCATATTTTAGATTCTTCTTGACTGCCTTGAATTATTTTCACTTGATAAGGGTATACTATAAAGATATAATTAATATTTATAGTTGAGACGTTTAGGTACGCTTAGCTTTTGGACCGATTTTTATACAGAGGCAGATATAATTTAGAGAGAATTAAACTAAAGGACTTTATGATAGATCCTAATTCTTGAAATAAGTTGCAGTCAGTACAAAATTTATAAAATTGTAAAGGTTATAATAAAATTGAATACATTTAGTCAGAATTTGAAATCATTTTCTGTTGAAATTTTGACGCACTTACTTGATTCTGTACATTAAGTAAAACAACAATAACAAGTTTTAATAAACTCAAGCAATAATGAATAATAAAAAAATTAGAACGCTTTTAAACTTTTTGGATGTTCTCAGACTTAAGCGCGTTCTTGAACAGCCTGTAAGATGTAAGTGACGCTCATAAGTTATCAATTATGTGATTCTATAAAAATAAATTATTTTGACTAAGTATTTCATTTTGTAAATATTGTCGTGAGAACAGAATAGGGTCGCCACAAGTTTAGATGAACTCGTCTAGGCGTCGGCAAGTAATTGTCGGCTAAACGGAGCCAGCTTGCGACGTTTTTATGCCTGCGAAGCCTTAAATGAACACGTGGGTCATAGCTTATACATTGCCAGAGGTTTTGCTTCTATCCCGGGTTTAATCGTTAAGTGTACACAGATGATTATTCCGTAACTATTACAAATATCAAAAAACTTTAAACTGGTATCGAAAGTACTTTACCTTATAAGTAAAATGACAATAATATTTTTTTTTAAATAAAACGAAAAAAAAACAAAAAAATAACATTAAACACATCCATACAATTAGTATGAGATAGAGGATAGTTTCCTTATTTTAAGTGGAATAGAACCTACACATTTTACCCTTATCATTTTATAATTATGTAGTAATGTGTATTATGCACGTGTAGATTAATTATCTTATCACTTCAAATTAATAATAAACCTTATTCCAATATCGTATTGATTTGAACTGGATGAAAAGCAACATACTAAATAAAATGTATGGGAGTGTTTAATGTAAATTATTTGGATATTTCTTGTTTAATAAAACGAGTAACAATAATAACTTTTTAAAAATATTTAAAAAGTTATTATTGTCATTTTACTCATTAGGCAAAGTGCTTTCGATATCAGTTTAAAGTTTTTTGATATCTGTCATAGTTACAGAAAAATCGTCTGTACACACTTAACGATTACACCCGGTATAAACGGACAAACAAACGGAGGGCTTTCACATATTTTTAACTACCAACGAAAACTGAGAGGTGTTAGAAGATTGACGTGTCTGTGGATAATGATGTTCGTCTGTGGGAGTGTAGCTCTTAACAGAATGTAACTTCATTGCATTCATATTTGCAATAAATAAATAGATGTTTATAGCTACAATTTATGCAGATCTGTTCATTCATTTATGAGATATTTTTATTAATAATCATCGTGTTTACTTTTTTAAATTATCGTTAATTGCATTTGTTAGTGTACAAGTCGGTTTCAAGTTTTCGAAATAAATTTTATTGCCAAAGTGTCTGCTTAAGCGATGCGGGCATTTATAGGTACTCAATATTCCATACAACCTTTAATTAGTTCTCAACATAAGAGCAAAAAACCCATCAATAAATACCAATTAACCAAGTTCGGTCTCTATACGTGATTGAACTACGGATAGACGCTGTCCATTGCGAGAATGGTAAGGATTAGTCTTGGATCAGTTTTTGCCGCAATCTGTGGACATGTCGCTACCTTTAAAGACGTATGTGTTACTGAGAATACCTACTACTTTCTTTTAGTAGCTTTATCAAAGGTTTGTATTGAAACCTTACCTGTTAATCGTTCCGTTTTTGCTTTCATCATAGTTTTCTGCTGCAGAGAGCTAAGAGAATGCAAGAACGTATAATTGCTATTACAATATCTTCTCAGATAACTCAACGGAACTAGACTTCACAAAATAATTTAAGGCAATTGTATATATTACTATAAATCGCAATCGAAGTACAAAAGTTGTCCTTATATCAATTTAAAACTTACAGCGTAAGCTAATTGTATTATGTGATATTAATAGGATACCCAGTAACCTTTTATTCTAGATTAGAATTCAAATATAATTACCGAACAGTCTAGCAATCACTTCACATTAGAAGCAATGGAGTGTGTGCTGTCAAGCCCACATGAATGTTTGAATATTCAGCTCTCATTATGAGCTGAAAGTTGTATAAAACGGCAGAGAAAATTCCAGTGAAGACACATCACAGCAGCCACCGTGAGAGCAACATGAAGGTCTTAGTTCTTTTGGTCGTGTTGAGTGTGGCGAGTGCGGCGCAGAGCCAGGAGATTTACTGCGGACGGCGCTTGGCTATGGCGCTGGCGCTGCTTTGCGAGGGACCTGACGTTAACAAGCGAGCCGCCTGGTCTGCCTGGAGCTCGCAGCCTCTCGTGGAAACCGCTCCCAACCGAGACTGGCCCGCCTGGCCAGCGATGCCCCAGCCCTGGCTGCACGCCTCTCGCGCCCACAGCCTGACACGCTCCAAGAGACAAGTCGTCATGGAGTGCTGCATGAAACCCTGCTCAGAAGACGAACTAATGACCTACTGCTGATTTTGATAAAGCTTTGTTGAAGTATGTTATATGTTATTGTGTATTTCGATGTTATTTATTGAATATATGTATTACATGGCTATATTGTTGACGATAAATTGATTTTTGTTTTAAGCTTTAGTAAACTGCTAAACCATAAAGCAATTAAAAAACCCCTAAAATGTAAACAACAATTAATGTTTCATCAATGGATCTTATAAATTGTATCCATCTTGAACACATCAGCTTTCAAACAAAAAAATCCGTATCTAAATTGGTACATTCGTTTAGGAGTCACAAAAATACATACAGACACGTCAAACTTTTAATACCTACTCGTCTTTTTTTTTGGCAATTATATATATATATATATATAATACTTAACAAACATATTAAATTCTAACTGAAATCTTTCTTCTTTGAAATTAGTTGAAAAACGAAAATTTATAGGATAATACAACTCACAGTATTCCTACTCACAATGTTAAGGTGAAGGCAGGTGGATCACGTCCCCTTCATGGTAAAAGCTTTGGAACATAGCTCTATCTAACCCCACGCGATAAGGTAAAAAAGTAAAAGGCGCTCGAGGGCGGCATTGTTTTGTGCATTTGCGTAATGACAAGCCGTCCGTGAGCGATATGGCATTTTCTTAGTTTTTACGATCATCGACATGACGAAAAAGGCTTATGGCGAAAATCCTGTTATATATAAATCCAATTATAACTTTAGTAATGTTAGCTTAACTTGCAGAGCTTAATAAGTTTGGAATAAACTTACTTTGTTTTAAATTTAATCATTAATTGAAAAATCTGATATTTCGTAACTTAATCACAAATAGTTCCTGTGCTCGTTATTTCTGTGATTGCTGGTTAAATGTTCAGCACTTCGACGTAGAAATCTTTACAATATAGTTAAAATTTTATATTGCTAATAAGTTTATTTCGCTATTTCTCCTCAACCTATATATTCAAAATATTTCTTTACTTTAGCATATTGACTTTAAATGTTTCGACAGTTAGACGGCGGTGTAAAGTCTTTGACCTTTAAAATCCATAGTTTCAATTAATAATTATTTAATTTTAACTACTTACCTTAACTTCGTTTATTTATAGATTCAAAGCTAAATCCTCTTACTCGCAATTTAGTCCGCGGATATACGTACGAGCTGATGTCACTCGAAAAGAATTTAGCTTCGCATCAGTGAAATATTTTTTTTAAATCATTTCCGTTTTTGAGTTTATTCATGACAAACAAAAAACAAATCTTTTCTCTGCAAAATACTAGTATAATCTGTTTCCTTTTTAAAATTACCGCACGTTTTTCCGGCTTGTTGCGCAACAAAACGATTCACAGAGGTATAATTTGATATGAACAGATGTAACGTATTCCCAGTTAGGCAATTAACAAGGCCGCAATAATCCTGGCAACCCAACCCGCCGTGGGCTGATGTTCAGGGATACCCGCTCTAATTACCAAAATACGGTGTATTTGACGTAGGTATTGCCCGCGGCGTGTAATGGGAAATTCGTATTTATATTATAGGAAATTTCGTTTGTAATCAATTATTTACGTAAACTTTTTAATAATGTTTTAGCGGGGAGTTTAACGTGTGTGTCTTTCTGTGGTACCAAAACGAATGAATCGAACGATGCGGTTTTTTTTTTAAAGCTGACGATCGAAATGGATTTCAGCCACCATTTATGAAGATCTATTCATTCATGAGAAATATTTTTTAAATGTTTTAAAATTGTCTTCAATTTCACTTATACTTAACTTGTTTGCCATTTGAAAACTAATACATTATGCCGTTATATTGTGAGATTGTTACGCTTTCAATCATAAACCAATTATCATGAAAAAACACGATTATATGTAATTATATATTAACATTATAATTACATATACATACTTTAATATGATTTCCATGTTTAGGATCTATAAAAAATATTCATAGTTCTAAGACGTAGTTTTAAGTATTTGACAAAGTAGTAATTGACAAAAGATTAGTAACTAATAAGTATATTAAAGCTGCATTTATGATTTAGTTGTTTTGTGCATCATATACCTAAATGTAATGGCGTCGTCTTGTTGGAGCGACTATTAAAATAAATAAGCAATTGAATACAATAATAACAATGTTTTAGATTATTTTCGTATTATTTATGCATTTAATTAAATTTCTACTAAAATGAAAGGTAGGTACTATATTGTGGTTAAGTTTAGAAAGTTTAGTAATTTAATGGCATGTAACGCTATACTAAATACAAAATAGAGGTGTAGAAATAATAATTACATGATAAGCCATAAATTTACAGTAAGACCGACGTATTTGCAACTTCGTGAGGAGATTTTTATTATCTACTAGCCGTGACACGCGGTTTCACCTGCTTTCAAAAGGAATATGTCCTGTTTTTGCTACATTTTTCATTCAAGCTCGGCTCCTATTGGTTGAAGCGTTATGGAATAAGCAATAAATGGATTATAAGTAAATTCCCCAAACCCTCAGTAGGTCATGGAATAGACACATTTCTGTATCTGTTTCACAGATCATTTTCTTTACAGGCAAGTAGGTGATCAGCCTTCTGTGCCTACCCAACCGAAACATACATTTGTCTCCTCAGGATTCGAACCCAGGACCTCCAGTGCATCACGCAGACGCGTAAACCATTTCGCCACAGAGGCGGTATGGACTTTACAACACAAAAAGATATTTTTTAATTCGAACTTGTTCCAACGCGATCAACCAAAGAATCAAACTGTTCAGCTTTATGATATTAGTATAGATTCAATACCTAAGTCAAGAAACTCGTATTAAATATTGTAAGGGGAAGGAAATAGTTAAATAGCGATAAATCATATTAAAGCGACGGCTCGGTGACTGGGAATAGGGGAAGATGTGGTTACTCGACTTCATCTATGTACATACCTACTATATGTATATAAGATACTGGCATTTACTTGCGTCTTCGTCCGAATAGCGTAATTACATAATATGTATACATACTCGGCTATATATTACACGCAAACTATCTAAGGATGAATTTTTAGAAATTGATCAAACAAAACAGCAATTGAAATTGAAGACAAAAAAAATCAAATGTTCAAGTGGACAAATCATTGTAAATTGCAGCTAAGATTCATCCCGAACATGTCAGTTTTCAAACAAAAGACACAATATACCTACTCCTACTTTTCAATTTCACTTGTTGCTAGGTGTAATCATCGAAAGCGTAAGAAGCAAAACAGAACTAACATTTAGGCATTCTTAAATGAATCTTAACTAAGATATTCTTAGACTCTTTCTTTTGTTCTATAATCTAAGGACTCTTTCATAAAATATTTTGACGTAGTATTCATTAAATTCAATAATCACCTTGGTCCATAGACTACCATAGACAGGGGATCATTAGTACAATCCCAGACGAGCCACTCGACTAAGGCTCGCTCTACATTGTGTAATTCATTTATACTCTATGCTTTTTGTCTACGATGGAGGGTTGGCCCTTTTTGCACGACAGTTTAACTTTTATTCAGAAATTACATCTGCTTACTCTGTTTTGATTAATGCGGTTTTGTTTTTATACAATAGGACTTTTTAGTTTAAGTTTGAACTTTTGGGATACATTATTTATAAGAATGTTCAACTGTGAATCTATTTTTTTCATATCTATTTATTATGTACCTAAATATCCTAAGTATTTTATAATATTATTACTAAGAGAAAAAATCAAATACCTATTGAGTTGATATGCTATGCATTGTCTATCCACTTACAGAATTGTGAAGCTGCGTCTACGCTAGGAGAGCCGAGTACGAGCGGAGCACGAGCCGAACACAATTCGTCTAGTGTGGACCGACCTACAAGCCTCGAACGAGCGCGTCGGGAGCATTTCGTTCGTGTTCGGCAGTGTTCCACCTGTTGTCGGTTTTTTGACGAACACAAAGGAATTTGCTTCGCGTTCGAGGACAGTGATCGTTGTAGGTTCGTTGTACATCCACACTTGACACCGCGAAGAACGAAGCCGAGAACGGCTCCGCTTGTGCTTCGCTCGTGCTCAGTTCGTCTAGCGTAGACCCGCCTTGAAAGATATGAATGTATTTGTTGATGCTTCAGTACACAAGGATATACAATATAAATTATAATATACACATAAGTAAATAGTAAAAGTACAATAGGAGTAAACTATAAATGTTCTTAAATCTACAATAACACTTAAACTTTCTTCCAATCAAAGTTAACAGTAAATGATTCGTTTAATTCAATTCGTCTACATAACACTTTATCGGCGAAAGTCAATGTTATTGGGTAGCGATGTTTTCAATTTAAAGTTTGGCTATTGTTGTTCTATCTAATATCATCAATTCTCACTCACCGATAAAAAAGTTTCTCAAACAAAGTCGCGACTCGCGTCTCGCGTACGCTGCCTACTCCCGTAAGCTCGAAAGCTTCCGCGGCCCGCCCCGCGTTTAGTCTGCCGGCGTTCTTCGACCGGCGTGCACGTTTCGTTGTTGGTTTCCGCGACTCGCGAGTGAGTGTAGTGAGTGAGCATGTTCGTCCGCGTTGTGGCCATCCTCGCCACCGCGGCTCTGGCTCTTTCTGCTGCGCCCCCCGACCCCTGCTACGAAGACGGCCGTCCCAGACGCTGCATACCTGATTTTGTTAATGCTGCATTTGGAAACCCTGTGGTAGCATCTTCTATCTGTGGAAAGCGCGGCCCCGAGCGTCTTTGCGATCCACCTGGAGATCAAAACCCAGAAAACGCCTGTCGAGTATGTGATGCTGCTAGGTCAGATAGAAGACATCCACCAACACATTTAACTGATTTGAATAACCCTCACGATGTTACTTGCTGGCGGTCAGCAGCACTGCCGCCGGCTTCTTACGATTCCCCGCCAGATAATGTGTCTTTAACTCTCTCGTTGGGAAAGAAATATGAATTAACTTACGTCAGTCTCCAGTTTTGTCCCAAAGCTGCGAGACCTGACTCTGTAGCGATATACAAAAGTGCTGACTACGGAATAACTTGGCAGCCCTTCCAGTTCTACTCTAGTCAGTGCAGAAGAGTCTATGGACGCCCTAATAAAGCGACGGTAACATCCGCGAATGAACAGGAGGCTAGATGTTCAGATTCTCACAGATTAGGGGAGAACTCTGGAGCGGCCAGATTGGCGTTTAGTACGTTAGAGGGTCGTCCGAGCGCCGCCAACTTCGATGTATCACCGGTGCTACAAGATTGGGTGACGGCTACTGATGTGAGAGTCGTTTTCAATAGATTGCATATGGTGAATGAGGGTGATGAGGTGGATAACAAGAAGCAGGCGGCGTCAGGGACGCAGCATTACGCGGTTTCGGATTTCGCGGTCGGTGGACGGTGTAAATGTAACGGACACGCATCTCGTTGTATTCCCACTAAAGGTGAGGATGGACAGACGATGCAGCTGGCCTGTGACTGCAAGCACAACACGGCGGGACGGGACTGCGAGCGATGTAAGCCATTCCACTTCGACCGACCCTGGGGACGCGCTACGGCGAGAGACGCCAACGAATGCAAAGGTTTGTTTATAATTCATTAAACACACGATAAGGCTATATTAACCAAAATATTATAAGTCTGGAAAAAGTTACCTAGCCTCAACTTTATACGTAGTAAATAATTACAACTAGTTTTCTAAACAATATAATTTTCTGGTTATATAATTGCGATACAATAATTGATTTTGAGATAATATATTTGTGTTTATTATATTGCATATGTACCTACCTACTATAACTTAAGTGCGAGCGATAAAATATGGAATTTAGGTTTCATAAACTTATCTAATTTTTTCCTTATAGAGAAGATATATTCGAAATAATATCTTATAGTCGTATCTTATTAAAAAATACTTTATATAGGTAGTTTCTTTAAAACTATTCAAAAAAGCCTATTTAAAGCCTTTCTATTGTAATGATAAAGATATTTCTAAATCCCTTATATTAATGTAAAATATAATGTATAATGTTTTTATTAATAAACAGCATGCACCTATGACTTTTGACATTTCAAAATTCCATTTTGACAAATACTAGTACCTAAACTAGGCCTAGCCTGTATCTTAGATACTAGTTCCTTCCAAAGAACTGTTGGTAGGTAGGTATATACATACAGCTTAGCTTAAATTAACATTTTCATATAATTTGCGTAGGTACCTACTTACCCATTTCATCCTGGTATTATTTCAATATATATATATATATATTCATTGCTTTTATTGTTATATATTTATTGTTTTAATAATGAACAACGTATCTACAATTTTTGAGTACGTAATTAAAAAAATAATAGATTAAGAAATCATAGTTAAAACGAAATTTTATATCCTCATAATTCCCGATAACTGGTATGAGATTTAATGATAAATATTTGCGTTATCATTAAATAATATATGATTGTTTGAACGGATGTTTTAATGACTTGTATAATGGTTCCCTCATAAAACTCACTATAATGGTTGTAACAAAGCCGTGTAGTTAGGATTGGGTTTAAATTAGCCTTCAGTTAAGTATGGAGCTAACAATTGTTATTTATGGTGATTAGGTAAAGTGAAATTGTGTGGTGGAGCAAGAGATAATTTAAAAATGAAATTATGCAATACAGATCTACTGTTTGTTTTGTACATATATAACTTACCTAAGCAATTAAAATGTTTTGAAAATTAAAACGTTTTAGAACGACATAGAATATACATATTATGTATAATATTCTAAGTTAATTTATTTTAACACGTGACATTTAGTGATGACAAGTGAAATATTATAAATTCTACTCGCTGGAGCACCCGGCTTTGCTCAGGGAGTCGATATCAAATTGTGTGGTAGTTGGAATAAAACGATAAACTTTAAAATGTAGCTTTCCATAACATTTCAATTAGGGATGCATCCGATACAGATACCGATATATCGGCGTTACTTTGTGTTTGCCGATATATCGGCATCGGCGGTATTTTTATTGCCGATACAACGATACATCTGAGAGATTCTTTTCCACCGCAGGTCTTATACAGACTTCCGAATTCGGCTTTCTCTGCAAAACTTGAGAATGCTCTGTTTTTTAAACAAAAATCTTGTTAATTTTAATTATTAACAGTTGTTGATTTTATTTTAATTATTACACTTAATTCTTAATTTTAATAGCTAAATCTTGAATCTCATTCAAAGTCTGTAACTGTTTTTATTTTTTAATAGACATTAAAAACTTTAACCAAACTTGTGTTTCATATAATATTTTACCTTAATTTCACTTTAATTCACTAAGAGTTTGTATCGGTATCGGTATCGACGATATTTTTATAAGAGTATCGGTATCGGTATCGTATCGGCAAAAAGGCATATGCATCCCTAATACTAAGTATACATATATAATAAAATAATACAAAAACATAAACATGCAATATAAATTACGTTATTATAAATTTACCTAACTTAAACAAAAAAGCTAAACTTAAATTTAAAAATAAGTGACATACCTAAATTTATATAGAATTAAAAAAGGTGGCTTTACTAGGGAGAGTATAAAATACATAATTAGGTACCAACTGCTCGTTTTCCTCCTATTTTATAAAAAATGAATGATTTCATTGTTTTTGCGTCGGGAGTAGGTGCATACCTAACCACTGCCATTTGCTTTTTCTACTTGCAATTATTATATTTTTGCATATATACCTTGATTGCTAAGATTTTGAAAGCGTTACCGTAAAGGGCAAAGACAAAGTGTCGTTTGGTAGTATCCGGTGTTTGTGTGGGCTCCGAACATAAACGGAGGTCTACCCGTAGGCGTGGAGCGTTAAAAGACCGTTTATTTTGTGTGCAAAGAGTAAAGCTGAATGTTATACTCATAAAACTACTTTAGAGATAGCTCTAATCTCGGTCAGTAATTTCATGCAAGCGTATGAGTTATACCTGGAATTTTGAACCCCCGATGAAAGAGGAGTGTCGCGTCTGTCTGTGCCATCGTAGCTCGTAAAAGAATAGACCGAATAGAAACCAAGTATTATTTAGTTTGAAAGCTAACGCGATTTAGATGAATTTTAGCTGCAATTTTTAAAGTTCATCCATTATGAGATATTCTAATTTGTAACCATTATGTCGGTGGTTATATGAGGTTTTAAATCGTCTAAAATTTCACTTAACTCTGTTCAAATAATATTTTTTTATGTTGTATGAAGACGAGACATTCTATAAATAGTTTCTTATCACACGCCATTAACTTAATTGTCCCATAAGATAAGTTTAATTTGAACTTTTTATCTAAACGAATTATTATAACAATGAGCGCCCACACACTGTATGATTTGTGGCGCGGGTTTGAATATTACCATAAATTTTAATTTTTTAATCTTTGCTACGGGCTACGTTTATTAAAGGAAATTATAGATGCTGTTTCATTTAAAACGCATCACATGGTTAACTAGCTCATGCCTGCGAGTTTTTAACTGACCTTAAAAAAAACAAAGAAGAGATTATCAATTTGACGTGTGTTTTAATTTTTTATTTACACAAATTAACATACTTATGCTGTTACTCGTCTCATCTATTTATCCAAATCAGCAGCTTAAATGTTGTAAAAAAAATGTTATGCCAATAAATGCATGCATAATATCAGTATTTTAAAAAAACACATGTCGAATTGACAACTTCGTTTTTGGTTTTTTTTAAGGTCGTTTAATGAACCACTGAAATGAATTACTTACGTTTTTAAGAAAGCTCTTTGATAGTGACGCTGGTTCGGTCTGCATGTTATGATTAAGTATAAAATTCATAATTCTTCTATATAATATTTTGTTTGTAGCTGTGAAGTTTGAAGAACTTGGTTCAAATTTTATTTGACACGAAGGACCATTTTCGAAATAGTTGGAATAAATCACGAAGGTGATACGATTGGATGAGATAGACGTGTAGTTTACGACTTTTTAGCGTTAGATCTGATCGCGTAGAGCGCTTGCTCATCTTATATCCGACTCATACATCTCCTAATTTAAAATATTTGTAAAATGTATAGTGCGATTAAATAAAAATAAAATAAATTTATTTGGCTTTACAAAGTTAATTCTTATTAATAAAGTGACCGGTGTCTCCAATTAAGTTTATAAAAACCTGTGTCAGGAGACACAGATTAGAACGAAACTTATTAATTACCAGTTAAGATTAATTTAGATTTATAGATTTTTAATTTATACAAATTGTCACGTACCAGTAAAATATATTACAGACATTTATTATTTATTACCAATCACCGCTCAAAACAGAGCAGTGTTGCCATCTTACAAACCGAGTGTACATACTGCTATATTTATTCAAATTCTTGTTAACATGACTGTACTGTGGCTTTTAATTAATTTCTGGATGTATTTAAATTTTAAACACGATGTTACAGTGTTTTTTACCGTTAAAAGGTATTTGAAACTTACTTTAATTGAATTTAAGTTTTTTCATTACAAGTCTTGATCATGCCAAGTAAAGAGCCTTCTATTTAGTGAAAAACCTGTGAAAGGAAGGCAGTTTAACGTGTGACCTGTAGATTTATTTGATTGTGTTGTGCGCACGCTTTTGTATTATTTTGGAAGTTTTAACTAAATGTTTATGTGTTTAAGTGCTTGATTTATATAAGGTGTTTGTTTTATCGCTTTTTTATGTCTCGTTCGCGTCATCTCCCTCACTCATGAGGATCGTGACCTCCACCATTTACCTTCCTTCTGTATGACAGGTCACAGGTTACAGATTTTCTTCAGGCAAGCCTATAGAAATTCAACCACACCTCTGCGCCAATTATGATCTACTTATGATACATGTGTGGTAAGTGCTGCCCCTATCAAAAACCGAATAGAAATTACGAATTTAATTATAAATTTAATTCGGACCGGGCATCGAACTCGATACTTCAGACTTCACGATAGGCTTATTAGGCCGCTAAGCCACGAGGCTCTCAAAATAAATAAAGGCTTTACATTATTTAAGTAAAATAAAACATTTTAAGAGATTAACCATAGATATTTAAATAATTAGTTATCTACATTAATGAAACAAAGCCGGGTTATTAACACCATTTATAACTCAAGAACTAATGGATTGTTTTTAATGATACATTTATTGGATTCGTCTAATCTGAGAACAACAGAATAACGAATTAAAAATATAGAAAAATTCACAAAAATGTGTTTATGAAGAGAATTCGTTTCCTCATACATTTTCTATGGAATGACGTTTTAGGTGACACGTTGTTATTTGGAACTCTAAAGCGAAACGAAGTTCGCGGGGTAAACTAGTTTAGCAAAGTACAATAATCTATCAATTTTGTTTGTGGAAAAAACTTTCATTGCGTGATTAATTAATGTATTTTGTTTAATTTTGTAACTCAATAAAATAGAGAATGCGATAAGTTGTATGTGTGTCTGTGAACACCAAAACGAATGGATTTTGATGCGTTTTTTTTTAAAGTCATCAATACTCGTAATGTAAATAAATGCTGTAGTTAAAATTTTAAAATCCTGTTTTTAATTTCAGCAGCGGACAGCTTTTTTGTAGTTTTTAGATTTAAATAAGATACGTTGAGTCATCGCGAAGAATTCACTTAACAACATGAATGGCTAGCGATAAATCCATCACCTATCAGTAATGTGTTGTAGTGAACCTTTGGACCTTTTTTCACTCGTGAAATTGAAGACATAAAAAATCCCCGAAATTATTACAAATAATATTCATAAATGGATTAACAGGTTTTTATTAATATGTAACTGTAGCTTTTTTCAATCGATTGGACACACAGACACGTTAAACTTATAACCCCGCTTTTTTCTTCGTGGGTAAAAAAACTAAATACTTTATATTGCGTAATCAAAGTTCTTTTACACAGTTTTACAGTATTTTTATATATTTTTTTAAATTGTATTGTCATAATATATGTGTAAAATTTAAATTTAATCAGACATGTTAATGTGAATAAAAAATATCTTTAAAAATATAGCTGAAATTTTACCCCATCTTCGTAACTATTTGGTTCGAGTCCCTGTGAAAAAAAATTTTTCAGTCGTATAGGCACAGAAGCTTAATTTAAATCGATGTCTCAAATTCCCTGTTTCAGCAAAGATGAGTTGAGAAAGATTTATAATTTAGGTTGAATGGTTAACGATTAAACTAATAAAACTTCCAACTAATATACATTTACAAGGTGTAGTGAAAAAATTACACACACTAAATCTAATTTGACATATGTGCAGAATAAATACGTCTTTTTTATGAAAAAAAAATAGCAATCGTGACCCATATGGAGTTCACACGTAAGCCCATCAGGGAAGGAAAAGGATGTTTCGCGCCACATGTTATCCTCCCCTGGACTATTATGTCGTTGGTCCGAGCACAAAAACGCGGGCTTTTTTTCTCGACTTTTTTCGTTTCCTTTGTCTCCTCCGCAAATATTTGGAGAAGTTCGATAAGTTCACGTTATTAGGTGCTTGAGGTCGGCCGTTGCGTGGGACTTTTATTTTTTACCCTTGACGGAAAAAGACGGGTGTTATAAGTTTAATGATTGAATTTAATTAAAAATGGATTCTACGGCCGTTAAAAAGCAAGAAGTCTCTTTAGAATAGAGTTAGCAACCGTCTTGTTTTCCCATGACATGTCCTAGTTTTTGTAGTGTCCTGGGATGTCCTGAATAGTTTTTAAGCAGAGTCCTGTGTTTTTAAACTGCTCTGATTAAATGATGTATTTTATCAGGGCGAATACTTTTATTAAAAAAATATGCTTAACAACATAACTTGAATATCATTTCATCTATTTTCACTATAGAGCAACTCTATTACTTCGTCCTGTTTTTAAACTGAATTGTCCTGGTATTTCCGACTTCATATCCTAGTTTTTTAAATCTGCGGTTGGCAATCCTACTTTAGAAGAAGTGAAATTGAAGACGATTGAAAATACTCCCCGACATGATGTTTACAAATAAGAATATGTCATAAATAAAACAGATTTTTCAAACAAAAATGCGTCAAAATCGGTCCATTGGATAGGAGTTACGATGCCACAGACCCACACAGGCACCTCAAATTTATAACACCCCTTTCTTGTGTCTAGGGTTAAAAACAAATTTTTTCTCTCCATAATATAAATTACACGGTAGACGAAAATATTTTTTTTTTTATCTGGTTCAAAATTTTAACTAGATTTTACAATTATAGTTCCTTTGGTGGCAGGTCAATATTTGGCGTTTATTTAAACTTGACCGGCTCAAATAGAGGCAGATACGTGAATGTTTCTTGTACACAGAAATCAGCGCCGATGTAGGTAATACAATTACAAGGGTTTGATCCGAACATGTAATCAGCTACCATCCTAGTCAAACATTGCGCTGACTCAGCACGACACACTCGACTCTATTCAATGGGCATCCAACTTAAACGACGACGAGCGACGAATAAAGTGGGGTGTTAAGCTTATGAAATTTGTATGTCTTTCTACATGTACCCACACTACCTACTTACCTATTACGAATTTTTAATCAACACTATTTACGTCTATTTGTCTATAATGGACTTGAATATAATGGATGGATATATTGAAAACTTTATTAAATAATGAATTTTATATATTCACAATAATGTACTTAAATATAATTTAAAGAATGTAGGTTTGTTTTCATTATTGCATTCGTGCTTCGATTAAAACAATTGCAAAGCGGGAAACATTCGTTTTTAAGAGCGAGTGAAACCATGGGGTCCAGCTAGTTTATAAATATACTGCTAAAGAAGCAAAGGCCATTAGTCAAAACAGGATAATACAATTGTTTGGAGTGGTCTCTTAATTTAATTCGGCCCTTCGGATAATGCCACATTTATAAGGTCCACATTTCAGCGTAATTGTCCGACCACACCGAAGGACATACTTGTGTCTGCCTATTGTTATGCGGTGGTGAATTATTCGAAAGGTTTTTATGACTCCATTCCAGGTAAAATAGACATTATTTTTTATGTTTCCGTATATTCTTCTTAACCTCCGAGTTCCGACGAAGAAAGAAGAGTGTTATAATTTAAGATAATAATGAATTTAATTCTTTTATTAAATAATGTAGGTACTTCATTATATTTACAAAAATACAAAAGGCTCATCAAAGCCGTCAGGGTGCCTACCCAAAATACAGGCTACATTACCACGTTGTTGAATTTAAATGTAGGTACGTACAATTTTTAGATTACTAAAACCCGTAGCATGACTTGTTTTTAGTCTTATAGGTGTCTCTTTAGTCTTTTTGAGTTATTGTAAGTTTAATTAATATTATACCTAAGTAAATTTGCTCACTCAAATAGCGGATCTTAACCATTTCTACCAGAAAGTGGATCGGTCCTCTATAAGTACATACATATATTATAAGAATTTCTATTAGCATAAATTGGCATGGTATAATTTTATAAATTGTTGAGTACGTGAGTAAAGTAAAAGTGACATAATAATTTAGTTTATAGAATTTAGAAATAGTGAGTGTTCAAAAGTACTTTGTAAAACCTTACTTATTTGAATAAATATTGTTATAATACTTTGGGGTGTATTGTGAAGATCCATTCATCTATGAGGTCGGTACTCTCATTTGTAACCAACGCGTCGCGGGATTTCCAAATTGTCTTCAGATGCAATCGTATTGACAACTAAATGAAAAATAATAATGCAATAATGGAACAATTCTGGGGATAATATTAATTGTGTGTGATTTCCGCTTATTTTTGCAACAGACTACAAAAAAGTTCTCAATTGGGGTGTTTTTTGATAAGTTGTAACAGAAAATCCTTTGTAGAATTATTATATTTTATTACTTTTTAGTGCATAATGTTGTACTTTTTTAGGTTTTATCTAAAATCCCATTGTGCTACTAAACGACATAGTATAAAACGAAATTGCAAAACAATGGCAATAAAATAAATCATTTCGCTAATAAAAGCTAACGATAACCGCACACGGCGAAAGCGTTAATTATTCGCGACAAGTTATTGCCCTTTATCAGTAAAACCCACTCTTTATTCCTGAGGGCTATTTTGGTGCATCCTCCAGGATTCCCTGCCTCATCCATGTCAGCTTTGAAAGTACTTGAATACCGACGGGAGTTCTGTAGGGGTATTCAAAATGAGGCGAAAACAAATTCGGTGCGAAGTCAATTCTTAATAACTCACGAAGTAAATTCTAATCATAAAAATAAGTAATTAATAATATTATCAAATGTTTTTACACATACTTACGATAAAAATATATACTCAATATTTACAACTATACAAAAAGCTCATCAAAACCGTTGGGGTGCGTACCCAAAATAGTGAAAGATACAAAGTCGATGTTTCCCAACCGAATTTGTTTGCTTTACTCCAAAAGGTTGTAATAAGCTTTTGATCTTGTTTAATCTTTTATTATAATTTGCATTTATATATGTTATCATGATATTGGCTTAAGATTAAAGTAAATAAAAAGCCATACTAAATGAGAGAAATATGGAAATGGTGTTGTTAAAATGTGCTTTCAGAAGTAGAGCACTATTAATATAAAAGGTGTTTATTTTTCTCGCCGCGACTCAGGAAGTATGAATGCGATCGCTTAGGGACCGTCTACATTGACGGGCGATTATTATTTTATTTTTAAACTATTAAAATATTCATCCTTTCAAAGCAGGATGTACTTGTACACAATATTATTTAAACTAATGAACACTAAATTTTTTATTGCATATTTAACTTTTTATTACTAACAAGGATTTTTTCTTTTGTATTTTTCTTTTAATATATAATAATATAATTGTAATAATATATAATAAAAACCCCTATGTAATGATTACAAATAGAAATATCTCATAAATGGATGAACAAATTTTTATAATTTAATAATGACAAGCTATATTTAACCGACCTTTGTATATGCTAACGCGAAGACACGATTGAAGCTAGTAGGTAGTGTATAAAATGCTGAATTGATATTACTACTTGTTGTATTAATCTTGGCAGCAAAGTAACATAAATTCTAATAATAGATAATTAATTATTTCGTTATCTATAGTTTGCTTAAACTGGCTTGTTTGCCTATTTTACGAGATTATACATAAAGAAGCCGACTGTTTTCTCGATCGCTTTGAATATAGCAACACACAAACGTAACCATGCGTAATATAATTTACTTGCATGAGATTTAAACCGCCTATGTTTACATCGATCAAGATTTTTGATGACACACGTCTTCATTAAGCCTCGACGAAAAAACGACAGTGTGTCTGTATCTCTGTCTATGGCATCATAACATCTAAACGAATGGACTGATTATTATTTACTATTACTATTTTTTTGTTGATGAAAACTGACGTGATTGAGAATGACCCTAGTTACAATTCATGAAATTTAACATTAATGAAGTGGGTCCAACCCTATACAAGATTGTCTGATTTCTTATATTATATTGTCTTCAATTTCACTTATTTTAGTACCTAAACGGACAGATATAATAAAGTCAGCCCGATCGTATGTCACTCAGAAATTCAAATTTATTCGTTGCCCCGAAATTTAAAACGAGATGAATTAATGGTACATTTTAACTTTCTTTTAAGGGGAGTCTCAAGAAAATGTAAATTGGCTTATTATAAAGTTCATTCACCTACACTTTTGCAATATTGCAAGTCGTATCTCGCGTACGAGTGTAGCCTAATTAGAGGGGTTAACAGAACTAGTTACGTTTACACGTCTTTTTAAAGGCCCGTGAGGGTTGTCACATGAAAATTTTGATGCATTAAGACATGACAGGGGTGACACATAGATTCTTCCATTTACCAAATGTATCTTGTCTTCTCTTATATTTTCTCTATTTTCATTAGTACTCTAAATTTCTAAAACCATGTTATTCATAAAAATCTAAAAAACCTTAATAAGACTATTTAAGTTATAAACTATTTAAAAGTGAAATTATATTCTTTATTATTCTCTGTATCGCATATCTAATACATATTTTTATGACAAGTATATATATAGATGTTGAATCTATCTTTGTAGTCTTTTATTTCCAATCATTCGAATTTATATTTATTAGGCATAATTAAACTTAGCCTACAAACAATACTGAGTTTCTATGAAAAGAATAAATTTATTATTTAACAACAAATATATTAATTAACAACACAATTATGCTTTGACATTAATGCTTATTACCTTATTTCTGATCAGAAACATAAAAACAATTGAATATTCAGCCACTAGCCAGTCATTACACAGTCTTCAAAATCAACAGACTATCCAAATCGACGAAACACATAGAGCTCAACAGATTATACCACAAAGAAAATTAGTTTTTTCTTTAAAACAATTCTGTATACTGGTACAGTCGAAGGTTTGACTTAAGTATATCAGAAATATTATTTAATAAAATAATAATTGGCTAACACATTACACAGCCCTAGAAACTTGACTCATGGAGAGTGTAAACAGTTCATAAAGTGTCATTTGTTTCAAAACGGCTCGCGTCGCGTCGAATATCAGCCGTAAATACGTCGCTATTAGCCGACTGACTTTTTTCTTTAACCACATTTGTTAGCCAAATACACATTTAAAGTCAAAACAAAATATTATATAATATGTACACATATAATTAATGTTTTAACAAGGAAACTAGGGCAAAATCAATTTTCGCAGATACGTTAGCATAAATCTTTCGCTATATGTAAGAAAATATCTAAATATTTATTTCATGGCCATATACTTATATACTATAACTACATGAGGATTTATTTATATTGTATAGGTATCAAAATATTAAGTTGTTGTTAATGTATTTTTGTGTCATTTTATTATCTGTATAGAAACTTTAATAAACTCAAAATAAACATACTTTAAAAAAACATATTTCCTTGTACTAAGGATATGATATGTCGATAATATAATGTACAAATTATTTCCCAAATATGCCAGGGGAACAAATTGTATTTAAAATATATCATGCGAAGTCGTGATTAGTAGCTACTATTAATATATTATATATCGGTTGAAATTTAACATTTGAACCAGCGCTAACGCTGCCTCGTCCTGTCAGGGATTACTTAAAACTTGTCGCTGGTTTATATTACAATTTATTATGTGTTTTGTAACGTGACATTTTTAACTGGCTCAACGAAAGGAAACTAATGGTTATATATTTGATACCTCATTTCTAAGTTTGTGACTCATTATCCCGTGTCAAAAAAAGAGGGGTGAAATGAGTTTGAGCTCTGTGGGTTTGTAGGTCCAAAGTGAATAGACTGATTTTGATGGGTGTTTGTTTAAGAGCTGACGTGATGGTGATGGGTATTAGCTACAATCTTAAATCTGTTCACCAATTTACGAAATATTCTTATTTTTAATCATCAGGTCGTTTTTTAAATTGTTTTCAATTTCACTTGTTTTAATCGACAGTTTAATGTAAATGTACAAAAGGAAAAAAATATTTATATACATAGGTTTTTCACATTTTTGTTTGAATTTTGTCAAATACAAAGTTAGGTTTTTGAACATTATTGATTGTTAATCGAATTTCATCCGAGTATACTATTAAAGCGTAAACGGCAATTTATTTTATAATTTAGTATGAGAATATTCAATACCAGAATGCATTTTATCGAATGTTAACACGAATTACAAGTGCTGTTCTATTTTTACAATCTTATTTGAGGCGAAAATGTGTCAGTTCCGTGCGTTTATTTTGTTCGTCGAACTAGCGGGCACTGATCGATAGTATAAGATTTACTTCTATTTTTGTACCATAATAAAATATTTCTTTACGATCGGAGCTCGGCTATATTCTTCTTTTTTTTTCATAAGTATAACATAATTTGCTGTCCCTTATGGGGCCTTATGTACCTTCTTACTTCCTGTTTCGGTGCTCAGACTTCCATGTTTTCTTCTGTCGTCAGGTTATGAGTTGAGCAAGTACCTATTTGTGTAGGTATGTTTGTTTTATGGTACTCGATTGTGAAGGCATTGTCAACAAATTTGAAAGATTCTTTAGAGGTGGTACAATAAAATTTTTACAGTAAGTCACCTACTTCCAAATTGTTTGTAGTTTTATTTAAACTACTTTGAAGTCTTAGTTTATTAAAATAAATTTTCAATACAAAATTGGAAGTTTAAGGTAAATGGATTAATTTTGTAAATATAAATTTCTCTTAAATGACAAGATGGCCGCCCCCAACAGCTGTCAGACGCATAAAATTCGCGCACTTTTGTCCCAGTGCCGTGCACATACTGTGGTACCGGTTAATCCGAATAATTTGTTGTATGAATAGAGTTAATTACGACATTTATTTATTGTATCCGTTTCATTGCAACTCACCCCAGTTTTTATTAGCTAAACCCCCGAACTTTATGTTGGGGGATGACTGATTTACGTCCCTTCGTAAGAGATCGTGCGTGCAAGAAATATTAACTCAAATAAGGTTCAATTGAAAAGTTTGGATGCGTTTAAATTCTGTACAGTTTATCGAAATGTTTTGTATAATGTATGTGCTATATAACAGATTAGCTATGCTCCCAGTTCCAGTTGCGTTAATTTCGTCATATCATGATGTTATTATAGCCTTTCTTGATAAATCAGCTGTCTAACACAAAAATAAACTTTCAATTGGAACCATAAGACACAAGATTAATATATTTATTGTACTTTTCTTAGTAATTTAATAAGAATCTGAAGAATATATCGGTTGAGTTAAGGCGAAGCACGTCGTAATTTGCCTGACGGAGGCCGTTTATCAAGGCATTAATTTTATTTAATAAATCAGTTTGGCGGGAACGCCATTAGTCAAACTGGGATTGCTTGGAGCAATATGGCGGGAACGACGATGATGGATGATAGGACTGTCGCTTAACTTATGTTAGATTAGCCTAACTCATTTAATACATTTAGTGTTTTGATTAAGCAAACCGTGTGGGGCGTAATGGGATGGATCTGAACGCAGATCACATATGCGCGTGGGCTCAAATCCCTGCCTACTACAGTTCAATGCAATACAAAAAAAAAAAAAAAAACTATGCTTGTACAGTACTTATTATATATCTATGTAGTAGTTTTTGAAATAACTAAGTGATATGAGCATTTTAGTAAGCCTTTAGCCGAATCCGAAACAAATTTTAAACGGCTAGAAAGAAGATAATCTTCAATCTTCAAAATGGTTGCAAAGGTTGCCAGATTCCGCCAGAGCCTCGTTCCTTGTCTAGCAGGGAGTGTCACGGTGCCTGGTGGACATCGTCGATTATTATTAGTCGCGTTGTTTGCATCGTAAATGTGAGTAATTACATTACCTTTGTGTAATGAACCGTGAAAACGGCATCCTTATATAAATCCTTTTACAGTGGTCGTATAATAATTAAATTAAAATTGCAGGATTTACTTAATACGCCTTGGTAATTAATTGGAACAGGGCAATTTATAAGTGAACTACTGAATACCCCCGTCTTTGTCTGAGAAATTCAGAAGAATGGATAGAAATAATCCTTTGCAAATCTTTTTTATCGGAAAATTCAAATTGATAAAAATATTAGTTATTCTTATTATGTAATTTGTGTCAACAATTGGCGAAATAAGACGAGTGTCAACAAATGTGCTGATTTTTTTGTTAAAAGCTGACGTAGATGGATCTTAGCTATAAGTGAAAATCGGTTGATCCATTTATGAAATATTCTTATTTAGACTTTTTTTTTAAATAGATAATTATAAAAATAAAAACTCTACTATTAACCTCCAGAACATTTAAAAACTGCAAATTCGTTCTAGGTAACATTAAATTTACGTATAAAAAATTATACGTGTGTCGAATCCATAATCTCTTTTTTACCGTAATTAAATATTCTATCTAGTTTTTTCTTTAAGAACATTCGCAAATGTTGAATGAATTACGCCTACGTTTGCTTCAATCACAAGTTATAAATCCATTTACACGATGTCGTTGCCACAAGGTAATTAAATTAAAATGCGGCCGTTTCCATTCGTTTTTTATCCGTGTTTGTAATGGTTTTTCTATACTTTTTTTAATCTGAGCCCGGTCGCGATCACGCACGCCCGCTGTGGATTATCATTCCGTACAAAAGCCACTGTGCGCTACCCCTTAACTGCTGTCATTATATTCGTAATGTTATCGCTTAAATAATAAAGTTGTATTTTGAATGATTAGTTTGATTCTGTATAGTTCGATTTTTAAATCTCTAAAGAGTTTGAATTAAAAAAAGTTTTTATGTCTATACTTACAGAGTGTATGTTTCCGTATCCTTGTTCCACTATAAAGGAGCGCGTGTCTATGCATAATATCATCTGCACACACTTATCAATGATGATTTGTCAACTTTGAAATGTACAATTGATCTTGAACCTTAGGAATGTGTTTTAAAGTACATTTTGGCGAGGGTTGCAGGGATTATTTTCTTTAGTAGGAAGTTTTTAGAAATTCCTTCATGGTATGACTTTTTTTGTATTGAACGTAGGTACGAACTCTACCTGCTCGTAAGTACTATTTATTCTGTAATGTCGGTAGGTTGTATAGAAATCCCATACGTAGAACAGGAAACTATTTATATTTGCTAATTCAAGCAATGATCTTATTTTCTATAGTGATTACTTAATTTTTCACGTCCTTCTTAAATAAATGCACTATACAACCCAAAATATTTTTTTTTCGTTTCGAATCAGTAGTTCCTAATAGCGCGTGCAACCAAGTAACTTAGTAAGTATAGACTTGAAGAACTAGTCAAAAATTATGGTGTGTTATTATTGTTTTTATACAATAGAATATTTAAAAAAAAATTATACCAGAAATAAACCACTTATAAATAAATGAAGAGCTGTTTTACCAATAAAAAATCGTACAAAACAAAATTAAATTTGATTTTTACGTCAAATTCAGGGTTTATGTTATTCCCACATGACTTTATAGCTTTGCCCTTGTTTTGCCTGTTATGTATTTTTATGTATTTCAACTCGTATAATGATAAAGAAACAATGTATGCCATGGTCGATCATAATAAGGCAAATCATAAATCATGTTAAAATCGTTAATTTCGTTTAGTTTGCCAAACTCTTGTAAAAAAGTAAACATAATATGTTGGTTGGCAAACGTATGTTTGCCAAAACATTCTAAAGACACAGTCTGATTTTCATATTTTAGATTCGATAGGACTTCTTAAAAAAAGTGTTTTTTATTACCCTCTCCTCTGGCAAGGCGATTTTGCAAAAAAAAAATGTCAAAAATAATTTAATATCGATAGCGAATTGTTCGTTTTTAATAATCAAGAATGCCTTTTAAGGCATTCTTGGTTGTGATTAACATGTCAGGATTTTTTTAACAATTTAAAAAACTCCCGACGAAAAATCGATCTCCGATTGGAATAGTTTCACCGTAAAAATGTATGCTTATATAAATGCAATATGCCATACAAATGAAAACTATATTCTTACGTGAGTTGTGGATATTCCAGGGACCTTGTAATATCTGACAATAGTCGCAAGTAGTTAGTATTTAGATTTCATACAAGGAGCTAGGGTTGTATGCAAATGCATTCTACTGCAGCGTTATGCGATATTATATCGCTCTTATGGTTTATGGTGACAACATTAGTGGGCTCCAAGTGTAAAGATGCGAGCGACGCATCAATAAAATTTCACAAATTTATTTATGAATATGAAAAGATTCACCCACTTTTCGGCACATGATACAGTAAAAGAGAAATAAATTATAAAATATTATATAATTTATAATATTATTCTATATAATTTATCACTATATATATTTATGTGTAATAATATACAATAAATAACGTATGCGATAGATATAATTACGTACATAATAGGGATATGCTAAACAAAAGTCCAAAAAAACAAGTCCAGAAGATAATTTAAAAAAACATCTGACAAATAATATTCAACATGAATGGATGAATCTTCCTAAATTGTAGCTAAAATAAATCTCGATCCACCCGTGTTAACGAATTTCTTGTAGCACAGGGCCGATCGGTTCGCATCGGTCCCGGGTTATGGAAATGAGCTATATAATTGTGTATGCACGATCTGAACATCGGATCGTCTGCGATTGTTTATGGGCAGACGTGTGTCGCACATTCACATTATTTCACTCTTCACCTGTGCTCTCGCCTCCTTGTTCATACCGGGAATGAAACAATCGATTGTTCAAGTAAATTATGCGGTATTTGAAAAGTACCGAGGACGACTGGAAATATTAAATAACAATTAGTAAGAAGAAATAAGAATAAAACAGAATTTCATCTAAGATCCATCCGTTTAGGAGCTACGACAAACATACCAACAGCCACGGTTTAAGTGTAGGTTTGCTACTGTTATATGATTTCGCAAAGCATTCACACGGATGCTCTCACGTGTCATACCGATGTAATCTCACCTCGCTGTATGCTCTGACGTGACTGAACCAGATTTGTGCAACTGACAAAACATGTGAACTCACAAACGTACATAGCTAAGTAAGTTCATAAGTACTTTGCTGTCTTCGACTGAGCTAGTCATAGTCAAAAATATCTTCATTTAAAATTACAAATTATGGCATCTTACTTATATATGAATCCCTTTAATAACGCACCCTAATCTGACAATAACAGCCAAGAAACTTAGTTGGCTTCTCATTTTTATCTTCCGACATGTTCACAAGAACATGAAGATGTTAAACTGGAGCAAATCAATCATAAGCGCAACTATTCTGATAATCGATGTTTTTATAAAGCCCTCTTCGTAATACCTGAAGTTAGAATATTAACTTTTAGTGACTTAATATTTAATTGTTGATCTTTTATCCTTCCACTATAGCCTACGGCGTAGGAAACTACTAACTAACAAAAGAACAACTAAACTAACAACTAGCGTAAGCCCTACGCTATATGATATACTGTATTACTTATTCTTAAGAAACATAATTATAATCAGCGTGTTTCTTAAATTTCTTAAATTAATGTATCAATAAAAAATAATACTCTAGTATAGGGTCGTAAATAATTTAACGATCAGACATTCGCAGTTGGCACATTGGGGACATAAAACTGTTGTTAAGATTTAAGCACTTTTACTTGTTAATGTTAAGATAATGTCAAGTCGAGACTGTAAGACGAATTGCACCGGGATCTGGTTTAATGTAGAAATCGTGATTAATTATGACATGTGCGGTGCTTTTTTAAAAACGTCCATTTGTATCTCAATTAAATGTTATTAATTTATCGATGCATACAATTTCACTAGTTACATATACCGATGAAATTAAACTTAATGGTTTGGTTGAACGTGCTAATATCGCGAACTACAAGTTCATCAGCGCATTCGATTCGCTTACTAGTAAAAAGAGCAAACACAGAAAGTTATATTAAAGAGAGTATGAGATGAGTATGATTATGAGTGCAATCCGGTGAAAGAAGGTTAATAAAACAACTCATCGAATAAACAGTTACTCAGATTAGATATTAATACAGACACGTCAAACTTATAATAACACCCTTCTATTTTGTACTCATTCTACTTTTGCATTTTTTTTTACATTCTACGATTGTGGATTTTCTAAGCGGTGCAGAGCGACTGATTTCCATCTGCTAAATAATAAATTAGAAAAAATAAACTGTAATAAACTCGTAACTTAAATGTTAAGAAATGACGGTGATGTATCTCAAAGTTAGGTTATAATAACGTTCTCAACTTATTTCATACGAACACGAAACTAATTAAAAGATTTAAATCATTTGTGCATCGCTTTACTTAACGTTTTATATATATTTTAAAAACTAATCATTGTAGCAAATCGAACCAATTATTGAAAATTAAATTTGCATATATTTTGGTGCAATTTATTAATATTATTTATGAGCGAGTATCAAAATTGCATTCGAGTGTTCTAATAAAGTAATAAATTATCATAAACGTGAAACATGCAAATGGACTTATTTTATTCAAAGGAAAATGTCTCAGTTATAATTTCGACATATTTACATGTCCTGCGCGAAAGCCTAGATCTTGTTTTATTGCCTCAGTTAGATCTGTAACTAATGGGCGTTAAGGACTTAGTACAAGAACTTTACGGGGTTGATCCCCGTAAAGTTCTTGTATCTCTTTGAGAATTAAATTCAAATAATATCTCATTAATGAACAGATCATAAATTGTAGCTAAAATCCATCTCGATCGAGTCAGCTTTAAACAAAGTAACCGCATCGAAATCGTTTGATTCGTGAGGTTCGATGCCACAGAGAGAAACAGACATAATAACACGTCGAACTCAAAACACCTTTCTTACGTCCGGAGTTTAAAAAAGTAGGTTGTTTATTTAAACGTCAATTTCTATGTACCGTGATGTTATTTAGCCGTATTTCTTGATAAATGTGCTCAACACTAAAGAACTTAAATTCGAACCAGTAGTTAGATATTAGTGCATTCAACCAAACTTTCAACTATATTATTAAGAGAATTAAAAACGTTTTATCCCTTTTTACGAAAATGGCACGAACGGGTGGTGAACGTGAAATTAGCATAAAGCTATTTTATATTATATAAAATGCATTAGAAATTCATTAAATTAATTCAAATAAACATTACTGCTTGAATGACACACAGCATACACACCCATATTTACCTGACCTATTCTTGAACTGTGGTCGAATTTCGACCAATGGGCCGCTTGTAATATCAATTAAGTATAAATATACTGTATATGTATTTGTTTCCATTACGAATATACTGTAAAGTGCGTGTTGTTCTGATTTTACGACAAGCGCTGAAACACTTTGACAACGTCAAGACTCGATCATTTTACATTTGCTCTGAATTATGTTCCTGTTTTCGGAATGTTCTTAATCGCTTCAATACAATTCTTAAGTGTTATTCAGCGGATAATGTAGTGAAGTTTATAATTATCTTTACACACATTTTTAATGCGAAATTGTCTGTTACGCAAATTACTAAAAAAACACGGGTTTTATAAAATTTTATGCAAAGATTATAGCTTAAGAAAGCACATAAGAAGAGGTTTTCAATTCAACAGTACGGTTTTTGTTTGTCACGTGAGTGCCAAATATGAATCGATTTTAAAGATTTTTTTATTTCAATTTCTTTTTAAAAACTGCAAAGGGCACTTAAGAATATAAAGAAACAGAAATAATAATTCGGATGGTGTTTTTTATGAGACTTTATATGGTAATATTTATTTTAACAGAATTTATTTACAATAATGTACTGAAATATATTTACAAAAATACAAAAGGCTCATCAAAGCCGTTAGGGTGCGTACCCAAAATACGGGCTACATTACCGCGTTGTATCGCTATACTAACGCGTTGGCCGAAATATGAGCCAGCTTTCGGGTTTCCTATGGCTTATTAGTTTTTTTTATTATTTTTTTAATTTGAAACATTACTCCTTCGTATCGTCAGTAAATGTCAGACAGGCTGTTCAGACACGGAAACCCGTCACTCGGATAAACGTCGTTTCTCTTCAAATGAGATAAGGCACTCATTTTTATTCCATTTAATTAATTTAAGGTTTTTTCGGTAAGTATTTTTATAAGTTCGTTTAATTATGTTTTTAGGATTATAATCTGTAATGTTTGGTTTTGACACGACTTTGTTTTATATACATAGGTTTCGAAAATCTAAGTTTAACTAGTGTGAAATAAAATTTAATTAAAAAATATTTAAACCGACTTCGAAGTCCAATATTATATAGCTATATTATCATTTAACATGAAACTTAATCATCAATTACTTAATTTTTGCAGTCATTCGTAACATAGCTCTTTGAAATATGCATAATTTATGTTTATTTACTTACAATAATTTTGCAGAGACACACTATTTATTAAAAATCGTACATCTGAATTAAAACAAGAATTAGATTAATAGTTTATTGCCTTTAATTAATTAGCAGTAGGTCATTAGTTCGTCTTCTGAGCAGGGTTTCATGCAGCACTCCATGACGACTTGTCTCTTGGGGCGTGTCAGGCTGTGGGCGCGAGAGGCGTGCAGCCAGGGCTGAGGCATCGCTGGCCAGGCGGGCCAGTCTCGGTTGGGAGCTGTTTCCACGAGAGGCTGCGAGCTCCAGGTAGACCAGGCGGCCCGCTTGTTTACGTCAGGTCCCTCGCAGAGCAGCGCCAGCGCCATAGCCAAGCGCCGTCCGCAATAAATCTCCTGGCTCTGCGCCGCACTCGCCACGCACAATACGACCAAAAGAACTAAGACCTTCATGTTGCTCTCACGGTGGCTGCTGTGATGTGTCTTCAATGGAGTTTTCGCTGCCGTTTTATACAACTTTCAGCTCATAATGAGAGCTGAATATTCAAACATTCATGTGGGCTTGACAGCACACACTCCATTGCTTCTAACGTGAAGTGATAGTTATGTGGGCTTCTGTATATGTCTACACCTAAAAATAGATTTATATTATTAACTCACTAAACACGAAATCTTGAAAACTACTTGACGTATGAATCTGAATTTTGGAAGCTTTAGACGTCGCGAAAAACAAGTTACAAATACATTACTCCTTCGTATCGTCGGTAAACGTCAGACAGGCAAACCCGTCCCTCTGACAGACGTCGTTTCTCTTCAAATGAGTTATGGCACTCAATTTTATTCCATTTAATTGATTTAAGGTTTTTTCGGTCAGGTTGTACACGTTCTGAATACCTACCATTATATTTTATTATTTTTATTACCTGTCATAAGTTTGTTTAATTATGTTTTAGAATTATAGTTTGTAATGTTTGATTTTTAACCTCAGACACAATAACTTGGACGTATCGTAGTTTCTAAACGGATGGATCGATTTGGATGCGGCTTTTCTTTTGAAAGCTGACGTAATCTAAATGGTTTTTAACTACAATTCATGGAGATCTGTTTATCCATTTAGAAGATATTTTTATTTGAAATAATGAATAAAAAGTTCCTTTATAAATTATAGTTGTTATATCTTGTTTCAGGTATAATGCTCTTAAGGCGATATTAACTTCAAGTATTTCGGTAAGACCACACTAACAGAACAAAATTGTACCTCGTCGACCTTTGAGAGGTCACATTTCTTAACCTCCACGAATTTCCTAACTTCTTACAATATAACTGTTTTTAATATCTTCGAAGTGTCTAGTTAGATATATTTATTTGATTATTATGATCGTTTTTCTATAATATATTTTTCTATGATTCTTCAAAAAGTAAATACAAAATTGATATGTAAAAAGTAATTTCAATTAATTCAAATCGAAAATACTTTGACTCCATCCACAGAGTGGCGAATAATATCTTCTAATAAAATAATTTTAAACAAAAAAATAAAACCGACCTCAAAACGCACTGAAAAGTAAAAAATAAATTTTGTATTATAAATGTACTTACTATAAATAAAAGACGTAAATAGTGTTGATAAATAAAATTCATCTAAAATTCTACAATAGCATAAAACTGTCATGTTGCTCTTTGAAACGCGGCACCAAGCCATTCAATTAATTTTTTATTAAAGTCCAGGAATATTCATTCAGTCTTTATTTATATATTTGGCACCGCCTTTCAAAAAACAACATGAAAGTTTTATGCCCTTGTAGAATTATTATATATTATATATAGTAAGTACATTTATAATACAAAATTTATTTTTTACTTTTCAGTGCGTTTTGAGGTCGGTTTTATTTTTTTGTTTAAAATTATTTTATTTTATACTTTTGAGTGGCTCTTCTAAACCGTATAGTTGGTTATCATACCATCAAAATGAAACTAACATGGACGCTCTGACTTTACGCTTACCTTATACACTAAAAACTAATTTAATTAATTTAATTTCATATTTTCAAATTAATGAAAATAAGAAAACGCAAAACTGAATCGTTTAATACTAAAAATTTAAGTAATATCGTTGATATAAATTAAGTTTTCATGGTGTTTTATAGTAAGCAAGTGAACGCACATTGTGATTTCCCGTAGGGACTCAGTTACTATATTCACTCTATCTCTAGAAGTATTTCTTCTACCTTATTGATTTTACTATCATATATGACCCTTTTAATGTTTTATAAAATGATATATAAGTCATCGATATAAACTGATATTACATCGAGCTATATAGATCTAAACTGGACGCGTAAACAATAACGTATGGCATGTTTTTCTCTGTTGACAAGTTTTGCTCCATAACATCAAATATATGGCTTAGATTATCATAAAATTCCGTCAAAAGCTTGGCAATATGAGTTTTAATTAAATAAATTTATTATAATTAGTATATATTTAATACAACATGGACATCTTTATTGCTAAAGCGAACTAATTGAAGATTTTT
This sequence comes from Aporia crataegi, assembly GCA_912999735.1. Classification (NCBI taxonomy): domain Eukaryota; kingdom Metazoa; phylum Arthropoda; class Insecta; order Lepidoptera; family Pieridae; genus Aporia; species Aporia crataegi. Next base: position 8,900,172 of record OU538744.1, on the reverse strand, counting down.
AAATTTTTTATTTTATAACCTCAATATCTCTAAAACTATAAATCAAATTATTTTGATTCTTATTCTCACTTGTTGCAAATTTAATACTAAATCGAATAACATCTAATTCATCGATAAGGATTCATAAATCATAGAGTTATAAGCAAATTAGCACGACATGGTCGCGCGGAATTCAGCGATTTCTCGTCCGATTGTGAAACTATTCTTTCAATATGCTGAAAACTATTAATCGTAAAAATTCTAAAAAAAAAATGGGACCACTTCGACGAGTTACCCTATCATTTGACACCTCACTCATCCAAATCGGTCTACAAATGGCGACGTACGAGCGGAACATCGGAAAAAAAAAAAAAAAAAAAAAAAAAATACACGTCGAATTGATAACCTCCTTTTTGGTTTTTTTGAAGGTCGGTTAAAAACTAAGAAAATGCATCAAAAGCGGTAGGTATATTTTTAAATTTGCCAGTATACATATGTCACACTTTAATTTAAAAATAGCTAAATCGATTTGAATAAATCTAGCTGATAATTCTCTCGATCACTTTGCTAAGTAATTAAAAATAGTCATAACATTTTACAAATCTACTTTAACCCCTTGAGTTAATGGTTAAAAATTGGCATTAGTTCTAGTTCATAGGTTCCCAAACTTATTTCGTTTAACGCCCACGTTGAGAATCAGTTATTTTGTGGCAGCCCCTTTTTTCTTTTTACCTTAAAAAACTCAATAACATATTAGTCTCGCCTAGAGTTTAATTATACCTATATTCTAAACGAGACTTTTCTTACCAGAGAGAGCAATAATAATGAGTTTCTTTTATCTATTTAAAGTTAATCAAAAATCAACATTTGTTTTAAAACTAATCTAATGTGAAGGATGAATTTGATGATTTTTAACAAGTTTGTTAATATCAGGTTCCAATTGACTTATGAACCAATTTTACCAAGCCCTCCAATTTTTTCTGGGTTCCTTACCACCCCCCTCGAGGCCTCCACCGCTCACGAGGGGGAGTTATCGCCCACTTTGGGTAAGACTGTTCCTAGAATATTCTAGATGATAAAAATAAAGTTAACTATTATTATGCTGCTATTATTCTGAAAATTTTATATTTACCTTTGTAAAATCAGTTGAGTGTGCGGAGTGGGGATGGACTACACCTAATCTGTTATCTGTGAGCTTAACTGTTGGCGGCCATTATTCTACAGTCGATCTTAGACGAAGTGTGTTGTTTACTGTGGTTTCTATTATTTTTATTGGTAAATTGCTTAAAATACATATATAACCTTTACGAAGCTGAAGCGGGCTAGTATCAATATTCCCACGAACGAATTCGCTAGTATAGTCTAGTTTTTGATAATCTTACGTTTCCGTTATATTATAATTTTACTTTTGAAACATTTGATGATTTATTTGTAAATAATTGCGTTATTTATGGCACAATAATTGCTTTAACGAATTTATGATGTGTTACAACGGTACTGAAGCGGTGTTACTAATTACATATGAGGTACCGTATCTTTAAAAATGAAAGGTTCGTGAACGGTTCGATTTATTGTACCAAACTCAGTTTCAGGAAACTGTTAAGATAGTTAAATGTATTTAATCTAAGATATAAGAAAGCTATATCTTAATAAAAGTATATAAATCTATACTTCTAAAGACATGTTATAAAAAATTGTACTTTTTTGTAATGAATAAACTCTTTATTTTATTAAAAGTCCTACCTAGAGTATTTTTGAGTGATATTTAAGATATATTGTAAATGATTTTTCTAGTTAGTTGTTTGTTTCTATGGATAACACATAACAGTTAATAAAATTTAAAATATCATGTATTAAAATTTGCATTTACTATTCTTTGGATAATCTATATTTTTAACCTTCGACAAAAAAGGATTTATATGTGTTATAAGTTGGCTACACTAGCTCTGATTTTGATAAGTTTTTTTTATTAAAAAACTAACGAGAGACTATATTAGTAATCTTCTTTAAGATGTCGTATATTTTTTAATTGTTTTAAATTATTTCATATAGATATTTTATAAATGAAAGCTCACATAACTTGAAAGCTCAGAATGAATGAATGTTTAGAATTGTTTAGAGACAGTCGCATACTTTATAATAATTTATAATGATAATCGCGTTTCATTATAAGATTATAAGCGGATGGAGTATTTGTTTTAAACACATCATCAATAAAACTGTCATCTTAAAATATAAGTGTTCGACGGTTACCTAACACCATTGCGAGCTCCCAAGGGAGAGGAGACAGCGCGTGGCTATTGCGATTCCTCTTCAATTCTACATATGAGACACAGGTGTTGTAAGTTTGGCATGTCTGTGTGTGTCACCTCAACGAATGGATCAATTTCGATGCGGTTATTTTTGTTGAGCAAATCGCCTCTAATTCCACTGTTTTGCTCACTGTAGTTATTTTAAGAGACATTTATTTTTGTTGATTTATATATGATTGAAAGAAAGCTATCCAAATCTTCAATGGTGTTTTACGAGTGCGTCAAAAGTGCAGCATAGAGTATTGACGATCGTATGGCTTGGGCCACTTGAAAAGACCGCAGGGGTCAAATAAATTTATATGAAGGCTCTATTACGGGTCGGCGGCGAATGTGAAAGTATTTTATTTATATAGTCTCGAATCTTGAAAGCCGTTTTAGTTTATGGCGCTCGCGCACTGTACATACCTACACTTCCATTACAAATTCAGACCTTACATTTCAATAAAAATAAATTCAGACTATAGTTCCGTATACTTCATAAAGGTGAATGAAAATTTCTTGAAACATGAAATAGTGAAAATTTTATTTGATCTTCAACCGATTTTAAAAGAAGAGGTTCTCAGTTGTTAATCGATTTTAATGTTTTTTTTTCTTTGTTAGACTGATCAGAGATGAAAAAATCACTTTTTCACGTTCGCGGGGTCCTAGTGGACCGTCATATAAAATGTATGCGGAAAATGTTTTTTTTTATTTGTGAATTTATTGAATTTTATTTTATTTTTTCGTCAAATTTTCAATATTAAAAATAGTTATTCTGCTATTCGGGATAGAGGCAATTTATACGATAAATTAAAAACAGTGAAAATTGGTCCAGCTGTTCTTGAGTTATAAGTGTTTGATCAAACATGACTTTGTTTTATATGTAATAGATATTGGTTTCGAAAATCTGTTTCACTAGCGTGAATTCAAAATAAAATTTAATTTAAAAAATCTAAAGATTTTTCCGTATTCCAATACATAGATATATTAATAGTTATTTAACATGAAAATTAATCATCACCTATTTAATTTCTGCAGTCTTTCATAACATAGCTGCTATTGCTATCTGAATTAAAACAAAAATTAGATTAATAGTTTATTGCCTTTCATTAATTAGCAGTAGGTCATTAGTTCGTCTTCTGAGCAGGGTTTCATGCAGCACTCCATGACGACTTGTCTCTTGGGGCGTGTCAGGCTGTGGGCGCGAGAGGCGTGCAGCCAGGGCTGAGGCATCGCTGGCCAGGCGGGCCAGTCTCGGTTGGGAGCGGTTTCCACGAGAGGCTGAGAGCTCCAGGTAGACCAGGCGGCCCGCTTGATTACGTCAGGTCCCTCGCAGAGCAGCGCCAGCGCCATAGCCAAGCGCCGTCCGCAATAAATCTCCTGGCTCTGCGCCGCACTCGCCACGCACAATACGACCAAAAGAACTAAGACCTTCATGTTGCTCTCACGGTGGCTGCTGTGATGTGTCTTCCATGGAGTTTTCGCTGCCGTTTTATACAACTTTCAGCTCATAATGAGAGCTGAATATTCAAACATTCATGTGGGCTTGACAGCACACACTCCATTGCTTCTAATGTGAAGTGATAGTTATGTAGGCTTCTAAATATGTCAATACTTAAAAATAGATATTTATTATTAACTGACTAAACACGAAATTTTGAAAACTACTTGAAACTGAATTTAGGTAGATTTCGACGTCGCAAAAAACAAGTTAAATATACGTTTCTTGCTTCATTATCGTTACTATAGTCTTTTTGATTTCAATTTTAGTAAAGTCTTTTTAAAAACGTATCGAGGCTTGTATAGATAACAATCTTGTTAAAGTTATTACGGTCTAACCCTATACTGTGCGAGTGTAATAACGGCGTAATTACGGTTTTATTCAAAACCAATTAGCGGTCGGTTGAGCTTGGATCTGTGTGCGTTTCAAACATTTTACTACAATGCATCTTAAGGTGTTAAGAGTTTGATGTGTCTGTGTGTCTGAGTGTCAGTGTCATCATACCTTCTAAACGGATGGGCTAATGGCGGTTTTTTGTTTCAAAGCTGACTGATTGAAATGGACCTTAGCTACAATTTATGAATATCTGATCTTACTTCATGCATTCATGAGTTGTTCATATTTGTAATTACAAGTCGGGGGATTTTTAAATTATCTTCAATTTTCCGTGTTATTATTACTAAACATAGTTTTACCCACAAAAACGTATGGACTCTGTACAGGCACCAGAGTAGCACTTTTGCTATTAAAAATTATTAATTACTTTTAATCCTTTTATTTAAATTTTATTATCTTTGGCAACATAAGCTTTTACCTATTATTATCAAGTCGAAGATGAAGTACAAAATAAATTCCCTGATTGATTTGCCGTGTCGTAGGATCAAACAGTTTACGACCTCGTAAACTCAGCCTTGTTAAGCTTAACTCCTTTTAAAAGAAAATAAAACTACACGCATTCCGCGCATTTGTACTAAAAATATACAACGCATTACTTTGGACTTTAAATCATCAGCACACATAAAGCAATGAACAAACCATTGAAAAAAAATAATAGAATGTGAAAAGTAATAAATAATATAGAAATAATAATCCTAGAAAAAATATTTGGAACTAGGTTTAAAGATAAAAGATTATTTCGGTTTATTAGTTTTTTAGAATAAATTTTAATTCATGTTTTCGAGGAACCTTCATTATTGCGTTAGTCCAGATGCTGTAAGCACAATTCTTTAAAAGTACAGTCTATTTACAAGAAACAATGTTCAGGACAATGTTTTTATTTTAAATATTACCTATAAAGCATCCACTATCAAAGATAAACGTATTATATCACATCGCATCACTTAAGATAACAAAGCTATCCACTTAACGATATCACGAAGATCTATTTACATTATCCTGTCTCATTTTAATACAAAATCATTATTGTAATAAAGATTTAGTAAATTATTTTAATTGTTGCATATTAAGTTGTACTGTTAAATTTATCTTAGTCCATTTATAATTTTAATTATTAAAACACTTTTATAAACAGTTATTTTAATTAATTCAATGATTTTTGCACTACATAAATTTTTACACTACTTAATAATACAAAACAGCAAAACAACGGGTTGCTTCATCGTTACTTAGCAAACCAGTCATAAGATCATAGAACTGTTGTAGGCCAGTTAGTGAATTTATTGTGCAAATCAATTGATTTTAGTGGGGTTACTGGTCTAATAAAAATACTAGGGTGGTATTCCTCTGTTGAAAGCGCCAGAAAACGAGAGTACCTATAACTTATTATTTAAAACCATTTTCATCTTGTCTCTTCGTCATGGGTTAGAAATTTAACCAAAAATAAGGCCACGATGCCTATAAATTCATGAACAACGTAGCGAGATCTAATCATCACTTATAAGATGTAATAATATAATCAACACGTCTTTAAAAGAGAGCCGGTGTATGAAGTTGAGTGCATATTAACACGCCTCTCAGTCGAATTAACATTGAGCTGCTCAAATCCCATCAACTAACTTGTGTCGATCACATGAATTATATTATACGGAATGTGAACGGCGTTTTAGCGTCTTACATGTCAACTGTGATATTACTACCTATAGAAGTTTTTTACTATTAGACGTTCTGAATGCTTTACAACCGGAATGGTCACGGGCGATTCGAAACATCGGGTATAACAAATAATTGCAAGTGTATTAAATGTAGATACCTACACGCTTAATTCGATCAAACTGTTTTCTTTAAATACTCGTGTAAATAAAAGACTAATAATTTTGTCTTTACTACACCTCTATTTTTAAGTCGGGGTTCAAAGGTTTTACGTTCATAACTTAAACCACATAACTTGCATAGATCGCTTACGGCAACATCCTACCTTCATACGATATACTGACCCTAAGGTAATTATCGACTATCATCGTTAAAATATTAACTAAAGCTCGCATATTTTATATTAAAATTAGTGTTGTGGATTCGTGGTTTTTATTAAATAAATGCATTTTCTGTTTTAACTTATTTAGAAAACAAAGCAACAAATACTTAAAACAAAAATAAAGAAATTAAAGTTTTTATAATTCGTTTAGTTAGAGCGAATAAATCTATGATATAAAAATGAATCGCAAAATGTGTTGGTAAGCGCTTAACTCAACAACGCCTGGACCAATTTGGAAAATTCTTTTTTTATAATATTCCTTGAATTACAAGGATGGGTTTTTACGCAGAGAAAATTTGGAAAATTTTCGAAAAAATAAAATAAAAGAAAAACATTTTCCTCATACATTTTCTATGGAATGACGTTATAGGTGACACTTTATTATTCGGAACTTTGACGCGATACGAAGTTCGCGGGGTCCACTAGTATATAATAAATTTCTGTATCAGTCTCGCTCCTATTTAAAATTTTATTCTATAGATTATTTTATAGATCGTCCATTAACTACGAAATGATACATAAAGGGAGGAGAGGAGTAATATCACGTGTATTTTATTTTTCGTTGCAGCCTGTCGTTTAACCTGCAGTCTTAATGTCAGTCTGTGTTCTTTAATTTTCCAAAAATTATTACGCGAGCGATTTAGCGGGCCCAGCTATATTGACCACACTAAATAACCTTTCGGATGCACAAACTGAAATAGACCACAATAAATGTATTTATAAACTAGATGCGCGTTCCTTTCGTCAATCCGCGGCACGCGATTGGCCAACCAATTGCCATCAACTGATATATTATGTTCGGCATGCGAGAAATGCTGCCTCTATCTGATTAGATAGACTAATTGATATCACAGATCATAGATAGATTCGTTTTAATTTTCATGACGAGTTCGCAAGTAGCAATTATAAGGACACTAGCTGACCCGGCAAACGTTGTTTTGCCATATTAATTTTTGGGGCGGGCTACCCTTGTCATTTAGGGGTATGAAAAACAGATAGTAGCCGATTCTCAGACCCACTGAATATTCACATAAGATTTGGTATAAATCAGTAAAGCCGTTTCGGAGGAGTAACATTGTGTGGTAACTAACATTGTGACACGAGAATTTTATATATAAGATTAATTTTGAAGTGTTGCTCTTTTGTGACAAACTATAAGATTGACATTCACAAGTGATCAGTAGATTATTTAAAAGAAAACAATTTCGTAGACCGAAGCTCGTTTATTTATCAAAATTGTAAAATTATTATAGTAAAACTACCTTCTCCCGATGTTTCGCGTACTTTATTGTATGTTTGCCACTTGCATGGTCACGGGTGACTGGGAAAAATTAGTTAGTTAAAAATTAGTTAATTATAAATAAAATTTTGTTAATTATATGCGCTTAATTCGGTGAAACTGTTATCTTTAAATGCGTGATACTCGCGTAAATATGACATTATTAAATATGACATGTAAATCATATTACGTGAAGATACTTGAATTTTTTAACTAAGATTTTTACTTATAGTGTTTTGTCTCGTTTTTACAGCAACAATTGTACGCAGCGAGTGACAGAACATCTGAAGCATTGTTTTAATAAGCCACGTGAAAAGAGCGAAATTTATAGTAAATGTATTCAGATAAAATTATATAAATGAAAGCATAACAGTTTTTTTAATTACTGATTGTCTCGTCTGTCCTCATTGTGTCAGACACGAGTTTTTAATTAAGAATAGATATTTGTATTAAAGTAATTGCACGCCACTATTATGCTAATAAGCGTGGAACATTCTCATAAAGTAATGTCGCATTACTTTATCGGACCAGTTTTAAACGAGACTAATAGAGTTTTGATTGATATGACAGCCGAGTGATGTCATGAATTATTTAACTATTGATATAAATTAACATAAAGACCTTTCACTTTCATGCAGTTTACATTTTTAGTAAAAAAAACTAATGATCCAAAGTGGCAGACAGGAAGTTATTGAAGTTTTTGATAGGTGTTTTGTTATTAGAAAGCTGTCAATTAAACACTACTACTACTACTACTTGACCACATTTGTGGTGTGGTAGAGGCATTATTCTCGAGTCCATCTAGGTGTTACGGTGTTCTGTGTAACACTTTTATTGTTTGCGTACAGATTTATAACATTTGGAATGGTATAAACGATCGGATATGAATTATGAGGACTTTACAGCTACTTTACAGTCTGTTCAAAAACTCGTCCAAATCTCGGTAAGCTTCTCATCTTGTCCGATCTTGTTTACAAAAGAAGCATTCTTAAACATCAACTTTATGTTTCATAAAAAGCTTTAGCGATAAGCTTAACGTAAGTTTTAAATTTGTTGAAATGTAAGGAGAAATTAATTTAACGCGAAGAAAATCAGTAATAACTTTGGGGTAAGTTCAATGAAAGCTTATCAAGGGTGCTTAAGTGGGGCAGTCGATACGCTTCCATTATGCATTCCGTATCGATTTGTGGACTTTGGATTATTCAAATAGTTCAACTTTTTAACCATCGACGAAAAACAGGAGTGTTTTGACTCCTCTATATTTTTGTTTATGGCATCATAGCCTCAGTAAATGTAAAGTTTAATATTTTCTGTATCCATAGCTCCTAAATGAAAGAACTGATTATTATGCGTTTTTTTTTAAACTGACGTGAGATAGAATTTAGCTAGAATTTTTATAAAAATCTGTTTGTTCATTCATAAGATTTTCATTTGATTTGTAATAATTTTTTTACAATTCAATTTGATTTATATATGTAATTATATATTCTTAATATGTTCTTGGCATCTCAATGAAATTTTGCTGCTGAAAAACTGCTTTACTGGGCAGTGGGGTTTCATATGAAGGCAGAATCACGTATCACAGAGCAGGAAGTGTGTGCGGTCCGAGAGTGATCTAACGACGCGGAGCTTTGATCAAACGATTCAGTCCTTTGCAACTTGATACAGCGTTTTAGTAATTTGTAACAAGTGAAATCGAGGACACTTTCAAAAACACTTCGACATGATTACAAATAAGTGTCATAAATCTTCTAAAATGTGAGGACCCATCTCCAAAAAGCTTCCGAAAAAGCTCTTTTTAATAAAAAATGTAAAATATTAGCAAACGAAGCAAAAATCTTATACAATTGGAATTGCGTGTAAATTGAATTGTTGTATAGTTTTTAAGAGGCAATCAGCAAGTAAACAAAATTCATAAGATTTTAATCACGTTTCTGAATATGATAAAAACGTGAAAACAATGCAACGTTTTTTCATTTTTGCATATTAACTTTTGTTCGCGACTGTTTTGCGAAGTGCTCCCTGTGTTCAATAGTGTTTCATTACATCCCCAGCCACCGGATCTCTGACTATCACCCTTCGACACTCCAACTATACTGTGGAGTCAACTTTGATGCTTAAATTAATATACCTTACAATGGCGCACAAGTGAAATTGAATACAATTTAAAACACCCCCGACATCTTAATTACAAATAATATTTTATTTCATTCGCAACACAAACTCTGATACTGTTAAATCTATAAAATATACATTTTGTCTTTTACACAACTAACAGTCAGCTGCATAGTGCTGACAAATTGAATATAATATGTACCTACTAAAGACGAAAAGAATCTGAAGACGAAAAAATAGGATTAGTATTCAATCCAGCGAGGAAATGTTGCCAGCGCGTTAGGATTGCAATTCCACAGAGCACAAATTTTATAAATTATTGATGTGAAACATCTATAGCCGCACGTAAAGCCGATTTCTGGCGTGGCGACGCATGCCGTGGCGACGCGTCGCCACGCTATATGATGGATTGATGGTATTATATATACAGTCGTAATCTGTTATTTTCTGCATATTACTTTTACAAAATAATGTCGATGTCACATCTGCCAGGCGTTCCGTAACGGCTCACAATTTTTTTTTAATCTTTAAATTGTAATACAATACATGTTTTATATAATTATTGACTTAATTATTTAATAAAACAAATTTAAATCGATCAACATTTCCGTAAACTTAAAGAGGGACTCAATCAAAGTGTTGCTCGTCTGTATGTTTGTTTAATTTGCATAGTTTTATGGATTAAAGAGGGTGGCTAAAGGTTATTTATTTACAACTCAAGGGATGCAAAAGATTGGAGTTTTGAACTTTATTAAACTTTTGTAGCAATTTTATGTGACGTTCTTCGGATAAAAAATGTAAAGTAAAATTCGTGAAACTACGTCAATATAAATTTTTATAAAATCTAGCGACGAATAAATTTAATTTAATTAGATTATGACATTGAAGTGTATCGCTTTGCAAATAAGTTTGCATTTTGCCAAATCCAAAGTAAACTAAAGTTAATTAATAAAACTAACTAGGCGTAAGGAACAGACACAAATATATGTCTGTTTCACTAATCACTGTCTTTACAAACAAGAAAGCCTCTGAGGCCTATCTAACGAAATATTTATTTCACCAGGATATGAAATATCCCTGTTAATAATTTAGTATTCAAAAAAAAATTCAAGAATTTTGTTACTTTATTCATGATTTAAAAGTGACGACTAAACATTGAAAAAATTTGTTTTTTAATTTTGTTTATAACTAAAATTCTGGAAAAATACGTCCATGGGAAAAATGTATGTGTAAGTTTAGTTGAACAATAGTAATGTGACAGTGACATTTGACACTTGGTTACCATTATCTTGCTCTCTGGCACAATCTGACCACAGATTGCTCTACTGAACATAGAGTTGGCAAACCTTTGGAAAATGTTCATTGTTCATTTACAATAGTAATTAAATATGACGTCACTGTAGCAGGGATGTTCTTTTTAACCGACCTCAAAAAACAAGGATCCGATTTTGATTATCCTTTTTTTTTGTTTGATAATTTTACCAACAAAATATTTTTAAGTCGAAGCCAAAATATAACAGAAAATCTTTATTTCTCCAGTAATTTATTTTAGTCCACTTTGAATATCTTCTAGAACGATTAATTAAGAAGTATCTATCATTACTGTGATTTTAGATCTACACGTTTATCTTCATTCGGATAAAAGATATCATTCGAATAAAAAAGGTTGATGACATCTGTTCTATTGTCTATACTCACGAACCACAGCGAATCACCTTTTTTGTTTTTGTTTTTTTGTACACAAAATGCCTTTTATCGTGTCTCATTGACTGGATTTTGCAAAGGAATATTTTACGTATCCTTGCACGTAAAATATTCCTTTGCAAAAGGACGCAATAACATAAAAGCGAATAAGAGGTTTAAAATGTTATTCTAACTTACGTCAAAGAAGCTGTTTTGAAGCTGATGTCCGCCACTTGGCGTAGATTCTGAAAAAGTCTTTCATACCGTTTTGTTGAGAAAAATTTAAAGCAATTCAATAAACTCATTTTAAGTAATATAGAATATGTATAGAATGTTTTATCACTCTCATACAAGTTGAAGGTTGAAGGAATCAAAACATTTTTCCCTTATACTTGTTTATAAGTTTGTTGCTCAACTAGAAGTACCTCGAAAAAGTATCTTTTTGCAACAACAATAGTTATTAAAATAAATAATAAAATAATTACATTAATAAATTAATACCTAATGGTTTTTCAGAAATATTTGATTGAAATTCATAAGTAGAATATTTTGCATCTCACAGAACGTGTAGGTATTTGAGTTATGTTTTTACATTTAAGGTTCAAATGTTAAACTAAAAAAATTAAGTATTCTACGAGAAAGCAACCTTTTGCATTTCCTCCTTTATTTGCGATTCTGTTGTCATTCAACAACCTTTGTCTAGAAAAATTTGGAATAATGTATAAAATTACGAATGCTAAATAGAATGGAACTTTTAACAAAGTTAAAGAATTGGATTAACTTTGACAACTTTATGTAAAACTTTTGTCTAAAAAAAGTATAAAGAGGGGAAAAGAAGATTCGATCAGTTGCAATATTAACCTTCGACGCAAAAAGAGAGTGTTATATTTAACGTGTCTGTGTTTGATGTGATTTTTCGTTTAAAAGCCGACGTGGTTGAGGATTTAAGCTATTACTTTTGAGGATCTGTTAATCCATTCATGATACATTCTTATTAGTAATTAACATGTTCGTTGTGCGCCAATTTTGCTGACAATACAATTTTCGACTCCTTATAATGAGATTTCGTTCGCGTAAATGAGGTTACTGATTCTCACTCGACGCGCTTTCTAATGGATTAATTGGATATACGGGAGCTTAATTATACGGCTTAAACCTAAGTTACGTTGAACGTAAGTAACTTTGAGTTTACACAAACTCGTTAAAACACTTGGAAGATTCTTCATTGCATACATTATTAAAAACTCAAGAACGGTTGTTTTAGCGATCATTTATGTAACAAATAATTGTTCACGCTATGAAAAAAAAATCGAATTTCTTTCAGTAACTACTTAAACATTAAAACATCTTTTTATTTTTGATAATATCTTGACAATGGATACAAAGTTTTTGTCAATCATTGTTGAGTAAAGTAATGAGAAATAGTGTCAATTTTCAAAATTTACAATTTATTCTGTCATCGTTTTCTATCTTCACAGTAAGTTAAAACTAATACAATACAAAAGCGAATAAATCTTATGATATATCATAATCAAAACAAAAAAAATCTATAACTAAACTATTATGTGCGAAATCCTTAAAAAAATTCAAAAAACTAAAGATCAGTTACGGCTGGTAATTTATAATAATGAACGCAACAAAATGTCAGGGAGCGGTCTAGTTATTCAAATATCGCAATAAATAACCTTTGATCTTGTATAATATAAGGATAAATTCCACTGTGCCTTATAACCTTTCGCAGAATCGTTTAACTGTCACAACATTTGGCAATCTGACTACGTCTTAAATGAAAATGTATGAAAGAAATTATCTATACAAATAAAAATGAATCACCGAAATGTATGTAAGCGCATAACTTCTGAACGACTGCGCCAAATTAGATAATTCTTTTTTTGTTGTGTTTGTTATCCCTGGAGAAAGTTACTATGAAAGAAAGAATTAGGGAGTTGCGCGGAACATAAGAAAATTAAAGAAAACTTTTCTAATGTAATCAGCGTTTGACATAACTGTCAGTTTTTAAATTATGCCAATTCGAATTCAATATTCATAGTTAAGACAGGACAACGTATCTGGGAGCTTTCATCGAAGACGCTGCCTAATCCCTTTTATGTATTTTTTTGTTATATATAAATAAAATTTGTTATATAAAAAATTTGTTATATATATAACAAAAAAATACATAACGGAATATTCCTCTTTTATAGATGTACATAAAAGTCTTTGGTGGCATATATGCACCTTTCAAGGATAGCTTACTATACCCATTCTATCTTTTATTGGCGATAAAAAGTTCGCCGGGTCAGCTAGTAACTAATATAATCTCTATATCATTTTCAATTAGGTATATGGAATTAATATCGTGATTTTAAAATTATCAATTTTCAAGTTTTTATAATCAAAAATATATTTTATAAAGGCGTTAAAAATGCATGCATTTGTTAGAAATAAAAAACTACCCATTATAAGATAAAGCTACAGCTTAATGTTTATTTAAAAAAAAATCCCTCTTTTAACATTGATGTAGAATGTAGATTATTACTATAGAAATAACTAGACATCAGTTAAATATTTAGCGACATGACGTGTTTTTTTATTTTCTTCTTTCGGTTGGCAGAAAACATGTCTCAATATTTCATTCACTTTAAAATAGCTAAGCTGAAGGTTGAACAGGAATTTTAAACGAAGTCTTTGTATTGCTTGAACGAGCAGAAGTAATTAGACGTCACTGAGGTTGTAGATAGTTTGCATTAACTAAAACTGGAAGCAACGTATTTTAAGTGTTACTTATTACTAAGTACGAATGTAAGGTTAAAACAGACATTGCAGATAATTTAACCCCTCCTTCTCGTTGCCCCCACATATTAATCTTATATATAAAATTGTCGTGTCACAATGTTGTTGTAATTCATCAAGTGTCATATTTTTATAAATCATTTTTTATATCTCATATAAAAAATTCTCGTGTCACAATATTAGTTACCTTACTCCTCCGAAACGGCTTTACTGATTTGTACCAAATTTTAAATGCATATTCAGTAGGTCTGAGAATTGGCTATTATCTATTTTTCATATCGCTAAGTGATAAGGGTAGCCCACCCCAAAAATTAATATGGCAAAACAACGTTTGCCGGGTCAGCTAGTAACATATAAGAATACCTCAAAAATGGATTAACATATCTTCATAAATAATTCCTAAATAAAAATTGGTCTATTCGTTAAGCAGCCACGGTGACACACGGTGACAGACAGAGCCACAGACACTCAACTAAATTTTCACATAGTTACGCAGAAAGTTCATATTTCATTAATGGACCACCGTGAGCAGACCACCTGTTACTTGCTTCGTTAAGCATTTTATTGAGCGAAAAAATTATGTAACTCGATCTGATGTGGTTATGTATAACTAGAAAATTACTCACATTCAATTCGAACAATATTACGTTTGTATTGAACCGTAATAACGGTGTCATTATTGAAACCCGACGCAAAAAGCGGGGTGTTATAAGATTAAGAAGCATCGTAACTCGTAAGACCTAAACGATTGCATCGATTTCTGATCGATTACTGACATGATCGCGTTACAATTTATGAGGTATCCGTTAGTCTATTTATGAAGTATTCTTATATTTTATTTAACAAGTTGTGAGTTTTTTTTAAAAAAAATATTACATTACCTGACTTGGTCGTTAGTAATCTTTTCCTTAGGCAAGTTATTCTAATTCTATATTTACTAATGCAGTATTTATGTTCATTTCAGTGGATATTTCTGAAAAACACTAAACCCATAATTTGTCTAAGTGTTAGCATGTTTATAATGTTTAAGTAGTTTTGAGTTTATCCATTACAAATCTGTATCTTTATAAATATTAGTTATAAATGCCATAATGATAACCGTTTTTGAAAAACACCGAACACATTTCACAAATGCAGTAAGAACTATAGTTTCCAGTCTCCAAAATAACGATTTAAATTGACAATGGCTGGTTTTAAGTAGTTCAAAACTATTAGCCAACTGGGACGTATCTTGTTAATAGGTGTGCTAATCAATTTTCCCCGCAAATTGAACCAGACATCCATTAGAGTTGTCGCTTTTGTCTTCCTATGATTAATGATCATTGTTTTTTAAAAAGCGCCGCTGCGGCCTCAACATAAATCAATCATGTCAAATTGGCTGTACATTGAATAGTGTTAATGTAGAGGTCATTATGACAATTAACATCGCTTTCAATTCTATGAAGGAAGTTCTAAGAAAAAAAAACTTGAATTAAGACTCCAGGTCCATTGTGATCTATCAGTAGCTCTACCGAGAGTGACAAAATCAAATTCAAAAAGTACACAAAAGACAATGTTTTTACTCGCGACATCTTCTCAAACTTGACTAGTATAAGATTACAGTGTCAACCTTACAAAATATACTCTAACAATTTTTCAATTCGACCCAGTAGTTTCTCAGATTATTGCGTTTCACCAAGCACACTTAAATTTTATAATATTAGTATAAGATATACAGCTTACTTAATATTAATTCGATACCTTAATATAGTGCACGGAGCTGTTAATTGCTAAATTTATGTTTCAACGTTTTATTAAAAACAAATTTATCGAGGCAATAAAAGTTCAGTAGCGGGGGACGTGAATGAAAATTAATATGCCTGCTTTAATATCCTTACTTTATTACATTTACTTAGAGATGTACTCCACAGATACCTTATTAATACTGAAAATGTGCTTGGAATCTGTTGTTTTGTTTGAAATCGAGAGTATCCTAGATAAAATTTATGAAAATCCAGATAAGATATTCTTATTAGTCCTAAGTAATCATAATGTCGCGAGTTTTTTAATTGTCCTAAATTTCACTTGTTGTTTACATCAACAATCTAACAAGGATAACATAAAATTAATAGCACTATTTATATTAAACTTTAATTTTTATTTATATTAAAAATTAAACTCATAAAAGTGACATTTCAGACAATTTTATAGTCGGCCAGGTACACGCGCCATCTTGGAAATAATGTCAAACCTTTTTTTTCATTTCCCGTTCATCAATGGTTTACGCCAGACTTCGCGGCAACAATGATTTTAAAGTTTTTTTAATAGTTCCATTCAATTCATACTTTCTCAAATTTTCAATCTTTTTACCATTACTCAAGACGGGTTTTCGCTTGCCTTTATCACGCCGTGTCATTGGCTTCTAAATTATCTATGGTGTCAAATGACGCTTTAAAATTTGGCGATTAGTGAATTTTTATTGTCGACATCACACATGATTTTAAAATATTATTAGGTTTTTATAACGGGTATTAATTGTAACGTACAGTCGAAACATGTTAAAAGGTATAAAGTTTCAAAACAGAGACAAGAATATATACTAATATTATAAAGCTGAACAGTTTGTTTGTTCAGTTGAAGGAGCTTATCTCAGGAACTACTAATCCGAAATGAAAAATTATTGCTGTGATAGTCCATTTATCCAGGAAGCCTATATATATAGTCTATATAACATCACGCCATGACCAAAAGGAGCGGAGCAACAACGTAAAATGTTGCAAAAATAGAAAAAGTTATTCCTCTTGAGAGCGGATGAAACCGAGTAAAAGATAATATTAAAACCTTCTCGTCATTTTGAAAATTATATGACTAAGTTAGCACCTTATTCAATACGAAATTATCATTAAAATACCGCCTGCGCAGCTTCATGTCTTTTTAATAGGGCTTGACATAAACACACTGGGTTAATCACTAAATATTTACATGGCAACACATGTTTTGTATCAGGTATGAAAATCCTTTGTTCCTCTGTCAGTGTGAACATTGAACATTTGATACAATGCATTGCCAGAGTAAATATACTGCTTATAATACTTCAGTTACGCTGATCATCGCACGATCTTTAACATAAAGAGAAGTTAGGAACAGTAATATTGTGTTTTCGATTACTTTTGATAATATTTAGGTTTTTATAGCATTGTATATGTATTAAGTTGTTGAACGAGCCGTAAAATTATGCTGTTTGGTTCCTCGTTTTATGTTCATAAGACGGGGACTAGGTACAAATTTAATTATTAAAATTACCCCACTGAATTTAAAAATTGAATTAAATAAAGCGGAAATGTTTGTATTTTTTGCATGTTATTAACGAATAAACTTAAAAAATTGTGATTTAAAAAATTCTTGCATTTATAAAAACTATTTAACTGAGTGACCTAGGGTATATTGTATGTCCACGTGGGTGAAGTCGCGAGAAAGAACTAGTAATAGGTATATAAAGGAGATAGAAAGCGGTCATTTCCTAAGTAATAAATAAGATGGAAGGAAAGATTAAAGCGCGTTTTCCGCATGTTTATGTCTCCGATGACATTTCGAAACTTTTTAAAATGTACCTTGTTGAATGAATGACTTCCTTGCTTGTCTTAGATTTGTTACTATTAATTTAAATCATTTATCAGTCTGTTGCTTCTCTTTCCCAATGTTGGTAATTAAATATTAAATACGATAAAATTAAATTTAAAGAAAGGTTTGACCGATTATAACAACGTAGGTATTTGACATAATCTTACATTTATTTAACTTATTATAAATTTTACTTATTAAAATTACATTATTATATTAAAGTTATTCATGACTGTTTTTGTAACATTTTTTTGAGCTTAAATACTATAGAAAAATTTGAATTTAAAAACATAGGTAAGTACTCAATATATATGTATTTTGCATGCATATTATAACAAAAAAATTGTTCCCTGGTAAATTTAAAAGTACTGATGTGATGTGGTGTCTTTGTTTAGATGCCGATGTGTAGAAATACGAATATACAAGGCAATCCACGGGAAACCCGAAAGCTGGCTCATATTTCGGCCAACGCGTTAGTATAGCTATACAACGCGGTAATGTAGCCAGTATTTTGGATACGCACCCCAATTTTGATGAGCCTTTTGTATTTTTGTAAATATATTTAAGTACATAATTGTAAATATTTAATAAAGTTTCGCTTTATTGAGTTTAGAGTTCTAAAAACCCAGTCATTTGTTATTTGATCTTTTCTTTTTAATCATCAAAAACTTTTAATATCCAATAGTGATTTTTATGTGTGTGCAACGTCAATTTTCATTTATTTACCTATAAGATAACTTATAAAAAAAGAAGAACTGACAGTTCGTTAAATGGCTTGTGACGAGTTTTGTTTGTCTTGGCAAAGACACTGACTTGATAATACAATGGGTTTGTATTCACGCAGATTCGGGTCGCTGGCAAATTAAAATTTTAGGTCATAATTTTATTTGTAATCATGTTCAAACAACGAATATTAAGATTGTTCAGATTAAAAATAATTGGCTGCACTCAGACATAAATAATTACATAAGATTTGATATAGTTTTTAGTTAGACGTCTCGGTGCTCGAAGATTGTCATTATTGCGGATGTAATGATGGGTTCGACTCGGCCGCACCTTAACACCGATAGCAACGAAATCATATTTTTTAACCCCGACGAAAAAATCTTGGAATAATCTTTGTTCCAATGGATATTGGCTACATATTTATTTAATTCTAACATTTATAATATTTCAAAAAGAGTTTTAATCTGTTCAAAGTGCTACGACGCCACAGATTACCACAGAAAGCCACAGACTCACTCGTCACTCTTTTTTCGACGAGAGTTTAAAACAGCCCCAGAAACGAATCCTTCCCATGTTTCTCTAGATGAATTTTTCAAGCTACATCTATTTTGCTGTCGGTACACGGGGTTCCGGCTGGCAGAGTCGGTAATGATCGCGATCCGTCCGTTATTAGAGTATTGGCAAAAACACTAATAACCCATTGTTGTGAGCGAGACGGAATGACTCGCGCTCTTCGCATAATTATTGTATGGAATAATTGTTCGTCTGTCTCGATTGCGGCGACCTTGGGAGCTGAGATTTCAATGCTGTCATTTCTTGGAGGTTTCTTTTACGCTCATAATACTATGAGAGTATATTATACTCGAGATTTCGCGTCTTTTCAAAATCTTTACGCCTTTTACTATGAACGCTAAAGATTAATTCAAAGATAAATTCTTTCGATTCATAAATTTTTTTTCAGCTGTGCAAAAAACAGGAAATTGAAGACAATTTAAACACCCCTCGACATGTAATTTATAAATAAGAATATTTCAGAATGGATCAACAGATCTTCATAAGTTGTGGCTAAGATCCATCTTGATCACAATATAAGCTTTCAAATACAAAAAGCCACTAAGCACGTTTTGGGGCTATGAAGCCACAAACACAGACCCACACTTACAGAGATGCTTTTTTTTAAGTCAGTCGAATATCAAGCTTGGCCAAATGTGTGTTAACGACGTTTACAGCTTTAATGGAAGGCAGTTCACAGCTTTCAAACCTTTTAATCTTAATATTAAACACTACAATGCGATATACTGGCGATAAACGGAATAGAATGCAAGTCAAATGATGATAACGGTAACGCGGATAATTTACACGTCTACGCGGAGCCACTTCCGCGCTCGTGACAAACATACTGACAAACACTTGAATATGTACTTACGTGGACAGATCATGAGCGGCTAACCATTGATTGTTAAAATAGTAATGTAGAATTGTATTGGAAATGTAAGGTTGACTTTTTGAAACACCAGTCTGTAGAAATAAATAAAAAATGTATGTAGAAAGAGAGTTGTCATAAGTTTGATGTTCTGTGTCCGTCGTGACATCCTGAAGGAATAGTTGATGCAGTTTTTGTTTGAACACCGATGTGATCAAAATTAGCAACAATTTATAAAGATCTGTTCATTCATTCATGAGATTTAAATAGTAACATTCATGTCGGGGTTTTTAAACTGCCTTCAATTTTGTTTGTTAAATATTATCTAGTTGTTGCTTTTATTATGTAATTTGATGTTTTTCGGTCTTGTTTTGAAGCTAACAACTTGCACCAAACCCCGCGTGTTGTGTTTTGTCAGGTGCCACTCTACTCACTGTGCCGAATCGTCTTGTTTTTACACCTATTAGTATACGTTACCGAAAATAAACCCGATATTATTCATAACGGTTCTCAAAATTATTTAAATATTTTCACGAATATTGTCTTACTAAATGAACTATTTCTCTTATTAAATAAACCCGCTATTAAAATATCCTAATACAGTTTTTGTTAAAATTATGTTTACGAATAACAATATATAATAATATATCCATGAAATATATAACTCGTAGAATGGGAAGACCTAAACTCAGATGGTTAGATGGAGTAACCAAAGACCTTAAGACCATATAAGGACTTAAGGTCTAAATAACTGGAAGAGTGCGGCTCAAGACAGAGAGGGCTGGAACAGGGAAGTTTTTGAGGCTCGGGCCCACTAAGGGCTGTTTAGCCAATGACGATGATGAATAATATATCATATTTAAGTATTTCTAAGATCCATCTTGATAAAGTTAGTTTTAAACAAAGAGACGCACCATTATCGATTCACTAGTTCAAGAGCTACGATAGGTTAAACAGACATACACAGAAGCACAGAAGTCACTTACAACACCCCTCTTTTTGTGTAGGAGGTTAAATTTAATAAATTTGATATGAATTTTGATTTTACATTCCCATGTAAAAAAAATTATCTTTTACTGTTTATCGTTAAAGGTATAAATATAAATACCTATAATACTAGGAATTAATACAAAAAAGGGGGGAAAAGTTTAGTCTATCAAAGAATATTTGTAGATGTAACTCTGAATTTCCAGGTACTCAACGATAATAATAAACTGTCAACAAATCTATATTTCAGTATGAGTTAAACGCTTCCCGACAGAGTTGGCTGACTGACAAAAATGTGTGAATAGGTCCACAATGTTTATTGATTGAAAAATGTTTATTGTGTAATTTTACGATGTTCACCTAATCACAGAAACGCGCATACAACTTTCTAAATCTCTAAATTTTGGCAACTAAAAAGAAAGTAGTATTTGTAAACGATAATGAATAAATTTTGATGATGTCTGCGGTTCCAGGGAACTTTATGAAATATAAAGTTCACTTTTTTATATTCTATATATTCATGTTTGGTATTCACTTAAAACATAAGAATTGATATTACCGCTATGATTTATGAATCTATGTTAATTAAATTGCTTAGTTTATAAACAATTCATAGATAGTACATATCAATTCGAAGTTTTTGATATATAGGTACGTACTAATGAGTTTAAGTTAAACATACCTGTAGCAACAAAATATATTATCTGTTTATAAATGAACTTAACAATGACAAGGCGCAATCTTCACGGTGACGGATTTATCGAGAGAATGGGCTCTACGCGAAGTTCCCGCGAGAAATACATAAATATTTGGACACAGTCGGATAATCGATTTTATACTTCGCAATGGACATAACGGATTTGTAGATCTTCGTTTTATTATGCCAAACGGCTGAGACGTGAACACGTAACGAACATTTACAAATGCAACCTTAAAAAACTAAACTGTAAAGAAAAATTAGTGAAATTGAAGACAGTTTGAAATTTACCCGATATCAAATAATATTTCCTAAACGTATCTCATAAATTGTAGCTAAGATATATTTCGATCACCTTAGCTTTCAAACAATGAAACCGCATCATTGATTCATTCGTCTAGGAGCTATGATGCCACAGCCAGACACATACCCGCAGACACACAAAGAGAGATTAAAGAACAATAAATTAAAACAAGGACCACACAAACTAGTCACCGACTAAACAGTTAAGAAAAAACCTTTAGGACAGCAACGCGTGTGTCGTGTTATTAACAGCTAATAAACTCATGTAACGTAAACAGTCTAAATGTGGACACAAGTTAATTCCGAAGTCACCAGACGCACCGAAACGTGGTATTCCGTGAATGCACGCTGTAAATGATGGCTGAACTTACGGAACGGAGTTTTGACCAAAGCAAAGTTCTCAACGAGTAATAAGTAGTAAAGTTTCCTTGCTTTAACCAAAGCAAAGCTTTTTACGAATTGTAATTGTACATAAGCTAGTTTTCCATCGACTTCATAAAGGAGAGAGTTCCTATTTCAGCGAATTTTTTTTATTAAATTTTATGCTTTTCTAAAAAAAAAAAATACACGTCGAATTGATAACCTCCTTTTTGGTTTTTTTGACGGTCGGTTAAAAATAGTGGAGAGGTGCGAGAGGTGCAAAAATTTCAAGGTAAAACATTATAATTTTAAAATACAAGGGTTGAAGGAAGAAGGATATTTCCATCCTTACATCTATTGAATAGGTACGCGACACTTGCGTATTTGTCAAATAAGTAAATATTAATCGAAGTAATTTAAGTTGTTTTACATTGATACAATAAAACATTACCATAAGGTAAATAGAATTAATTGAACGGCTTAAGCGCAGGAAATAACTTTCAACATTCGCAATGAATAATCAAATTTATCGATACTGTAATTTCCATTCACATTTATCAAACTTCCAATTAATTAAACATTATTTAACGATACTACTTCACTTACAGATTGGCATTAATTATAATTGCGTGGGAGTCTAGAGTTGGGTCCTCGGCACGTGTGAAATCGTATCCCTTTCTTTTTATTCCAATGTGCTAGCACACACCATATTCACTCAAGTAAGTATGTAGCTCTTGCCTCCTGTGTCATTGTGCTATCTTCTGGGCCTTGTACGTCATGCTGGTTTCTCGACACCCATTAACTCTGTATGGAAATGACATTTATTCAGTCGGATACGTGATATACATAACGTAAGTACCATAAACACAGCTATTGACGGTTGTGGTGGCGGTAGTTTTCTTGGTCTTGCTAGTTAACTACACACTCGTGTGTGCTAACACAGTGTGGCTAGCACACTTCCAAAAAGAGAGCCTCGCACGCTCGTCGCACACTTTTTTTTTAAAAGAGTGTTCTATCCAACCTTACGAGGGGAAACACGGTTGACATTCGCGCGCAAATTTCGATGACAGTTTCTTTTTTTCATGATCGATGACGCGCGATTGTCGAGCGTAATAAAAAACCTTCGTGTTAAAATATCAATATTTCATGTTGATTAATTCGACGCGCGTATTATGCGCTTTTTCATACACCTTAATGCTTAAAACCCGTTGCGATGCGTTATCCTTTATAAATTACGTTGCATTTTATTTTTATCTGTGTCCTCTCGATTTATTATCGAATTGAAGAAATTTAATGTGACAGGAAAATACTTTATTCTGACTCGAGCCTTTGAATCATGAAGACGACTAATATTTTCATTTTAGTGTTGAATATTCAAAATTAATTAAAAACTAACTTTGCTAACGTCAGTGAAACAACAACCTTCTTTATGAAATAATGTTTTGATTCTCAAACGCTTTGTCACTTTCTTGACGTGCAACTGTTGTAAAAATGAGACACTTTTCACAAAGCACTTTAACTAATAAGCAAAATCTTAGTTGAACAACGATCTTAATTACAATTAAGATTTAAAAAAAAAACACACAAAAATCTTTATTTTTAAGTTTCCCTGACCGTTGTTATTTCGCAGATAAGGAATTGAGATGTAAAATGGTATTAATGGTATTCGCATTCTTGTACTCTCTTGGAATCGATCAATCGGGCGCACGAACATCACTTTGATGCGTGGACTGACGGCGTGATCAAACGATTCAAACGACTTTCCCTCAGACTTCAGAGCATGTGCTCATCGTCACATACAAAGTCTGAATCAGATTAAATTCACTATATTTTTTTCATTATTTGCAAGTTGCAATTACTACCATAATGTTATTTTGTTAAATTGACCACACTACGACTTCCCTTTGATAAAAGTAATGTAAAATAAACTGCACAGACATTTTCTTCTATAATAATTCTATAATAATTGTATCAGCAAATGTGTAAACTGTTGTAATGCCTACGCGTAAGGATAATCCAAATCCACTTAAAGCGATTTTCACTGCGGCTAACGCACTCTTCATTTTTTCATGGGAATAACATTTTTCTATAAAAAACATAAAAAGATTGAGTTTTTTCATAATGGAATGTAAACCATACACCTTTTTAACTCTTGCACGTCAACTATGAGATTAATGAGTTTTTTACTACTGTCAATCGCATAGTGGCCAAGTAAGTTTGCGCGTAGCCGTAATGAATTGCGGTGCAAAACTTTACATTAAAACTTTCATGTTTAATCTCTATACGTAAAATGTACGTAACTAATAGCTAATTCAGTATTTTTTAAAAAGGCCGACAACGCACAAGTGCTCCAACTGGTGTCGAGGACGTTGGGCATTGGGCGGCGCACCGCTTATCCTAAAAAAAGTTTGCCTCCTATACTATAACAAATAAATACGAGCATAGCTAATCTAAAAATATAGATTCAAATTCATCTTTTACGCGTTCAGTTAGAGATGATCGCAAATGGTCGTAATTGGCTCTGCACGCACTCGATTCAATAATTCAATTTTATTACATTTTATTATCGTTTCCTAACTTGGCTTGATGTTAATAAAACAAATTATCAACACAGATTTATTACCACCACTATTTGAATAATTGTATCGAGATAGTGCATTTAGTTCATGAGAAATTATTAGAACTTCTATTTTAAATTATATTGCTTATAACTTATAAAGCTTTCTAAGACGACTTCGTTTTCGGCAATAAAGTCTAAGTTACTCATTATTTTTAAAATCGGTCCGGTAGTTTTTGAGTTTATACATAAAAAACTTTCCTATATGTAATAATTATTTACTGCTAATGTAATATATGAGATAGTTAAAATTATTTCATAGGCTATTAAAAAAAATATTTCATTATATTAAAGGTTTCTAAATTGTCTAAAATTTCACTTGTTATAAGTTATTAATATGTAGTAATTAATGAGTGTGTAATTTAATATTAAAGCCTTCAAACTTCCCCATACCGGATTAAAATTCACCCTGTTGCCTTCTTTACCCTTTACTTTTTGACTTTATTAAATACTAGCTAACCTAACACTACATTACTTGATGATCTCAGTGGCCACTACACTTTTCGTACGAGCTCCAAATTTGTCCACTCATGCTTTTATTAAGACCCATAATCGCTATGATTCACGGATTCTTTAAAGTTTACCATCATTTCTACCAGAGTAGAGGAATTTCTTACACCTTTTGCTGTGTGTGACTGAATAGTAAAATTATTATTTAGCTGTATTTATACTTTTGAAAAAAATATGTATCAATTTTTAAGGTCGGTCTTTAAATAGGGGCGCACTTATTATTCTTATATACCTTTTAATTGCGTGTATAGTGAATAAATAAATTTATATCCTTGAAAAGAATCCTCTGACCCAGAAATCATATACTAATCATATACTTGGGCGTTAGGTTTCTACTTGATTTTTACCGCTAAGTAAGCTTTTCCTAGCGAAATGACTCGTAATAAAAATTGATAACAATGATATTTGTGACGCTATCCCCATAATGACATGTGACATTTCTAACAAACATAAAGGGCTCTGCAGACGGTATCTCGGCAATTTATCGCGACTTTATCGCGCGACAAATCTGTCTGAAGACGCCGGGACGCGGTTTTTATGATTTCATCCTTGTGTTATTTGACACTTTCGTTTGGAACTGTGTCGTTTATTTTTGAATGAAACGCTCCAAATAGTGTTGTAAATAAGCTGCCGAGTATAATAATGTTAAGTATGTAATCTGATGTAACAACAATGGCGGTTTTTTGTCGGTTTCAGACAGAGTTATAATATATAGATTATTTTATGTTAAATATTAAATACCTATGTACCTAAATTATACCTCCTCCCTATGTATGAATACTTAACCGTAACCATCCCCGCTGTATAAGAATCCTTGGTGTTTCATAAAGACCTCAAGTCTTCACATTCTTCGTATTTCAGTTATATTTTTACAGAAATTCAATACTATAACTCAACGCGTTAGAAAAGTAAAGTTTTAGGGTGAAATTCCTATATGTTAATAAAAATAAATACATCGTTTAAAATGTAAAACCCGCTATAAAAATATAATTTCAATAAAATCGTAAAATTTGCTACGATATTAACAAATGTCAATGGTCAGCTAATGCCTAAAACAAACATGTTTACAGTAAGAAAAATTACGACAAAATATCTCCACAATTACCATTAAATGCACCAATTTTGAAAGTTCAGT
The DNA here is from genome assembly GCA_912999735.1 of Aporia crataegi. Taxonomy (NCBI): domain Eukaryota; kingdom Metazoa; phylum Arthropoda; class Insecta; order Lepidoptera; family Pieridae; genus Aporia; species Aporia crataegi. Next base: position 8,873,742 of record OU538744.1, on the reverse strand, counting down.
AATGACTGTCACTCATAGTAATTTGATGGTGGTAATTGTGTTTTCATGGGAACCAAACATGCATTGTTTCCGATGACAAAATATTTCGTCGTTAAACTGACCGAGATTTAAAATGTTTTGATAATAAATATTTATAAATCTTAAAGAAATCTGTAAGTTCGTTGATAAATTTCTTGTTCACGAGAATCTTAAAATCTAAACCTTTATGTTTGTGTTTGTCTTTTATATAGAGGTATAAAAGATAATACAATAAAATATCGTGGTCATTAAGGGAGACGGGTGGATCCTTATTCAATAACATTCAATTATGCCTTCCCTATAATTATTACCGACGCTGTACAGTGCTATTGAATTAAAACCTACTGGATATGAAATTAACGATTCTTATTAATCTACACTAATTTATAATTTTTATTTATTTAATTTATTTATTAACACTTCGTTGCAATAAAAATAGGATACAAATAATAACTTAAGCTAAATGGAGTGCAACGGGCGGCCTTATCGCTAATCAGCGATCTCTTCTGGGCAACCCAAATATATAATATTATATATTTGGGTATATTATATATTATATAATATTAAGTTTGATGTTCAGTTGAACACATTTCTTTTTTATCGAGGAAGGCTTTGATAACCCTTCGGCATGTCAACTGAAATTATACCTAGATACATCTCGATCACGTTAGCTTTCGAACAAAGAAAATAAACGAAATGTGTGCTGGGAAATGTAGTAGAAGTGAAACTTCAACGGCAAGTGGCAAAACGAATCGTAACGGACCACGCGACCGTAACGCTTTTTCGTGACAGAAATCCTAATATCCCCCGTCCATACAGAAGTTTTATTCAACATTCGTTTACAAGCTACGATGCTACAGACGAACGTAATAGATAGGAATACTCGGTTGTGGATTGTTCGTCGTGGAAGCGACTAAAGCGTTTGAATGTCCGAGCAGTCTCGGACTACCCTCGTGGGTCTGACGTAGTGGGAGTGCTCGGTTGTGGCGACTAAAACGTTCGAATGTCCGAACAATCTCGAACTACCCTCGTGGGTGGTCGGAATTGGTATAAAAAGGCCACCGCAAGGCAGAGCACGGTGATTCTGTGGTGAGCTGCGGTACCGTCGAGACCCAGTCGGTATAATAGGCCGCCGCCAGGCTGAGCATAGTGATTCCGTTCCATTCGGTGGTGAGCTGTGGTACCGTCGAGACACGTGAGTTAAGTAACTTGTTCGTTATTTACTTTGTATTTACTGTGTTACTTATATATGTGTTTAAATATTGATGAATATTATGTTGTAATAATAGATAATGTATTACTACGGTAAATAGGAGAACTCAGTATGTTGTGAGCTGGAGTTCACGGTGGGGCAGCGAGGCTGGGGCTCCCCACACCCTTTTCAGGATTATATAAAATCCTACATAGCTATTTCTTATATAACAAATTGTCACACCTGATTGGCTTGTTGGTGTGTATTTTGAGTAAATAGGCATGTCATTGGATGACGTGTATATTATGTTTTATGATTGGTGTAGCTTCCATTATATTTTAAATAGTAAATAAATTTACAACATTCTATTATATTTTAAATAGTAAATAAATAAATTGCTAACAAACGCATCTGTTTGGATCCGGGGATAAGAATGTCCTAACTCTATCCCTTCCAGTATTATCTATCCGTGTAACACCTTACAAATCGTTGTGTCATGTTTTCTGTAATAGCGTTATCTGTGAGATCCCGTCTTGATACTTAAGGTCATTACTTCTTATACAACCTACCTGGGTTTGACTCCCTGACATCCTGAAGAGCTTTATTAAGATCTTTCCTGACGCCATATTACATTGAAATACTCTACATACACACAATACACTCTGAAAAAGTTCCGTTTCCTATTAATAATCCATTCTTCATAACAATTGAGTAGTTTGAGTATATTGCCTTTTTTAATCTTCAGTGAAAAAAACTGAGACTAACCGAATCACTTTGAACGCAATATTTTGTAAAGATTGCAAATAAACGACTAAAAAATTAATTACTATTTGCTACTACTATTTTTACCGCCTCCTTGGCCTAGTTGGTCCTGGGTTCGATTCCCAGTGGAGATAAAAAAAACCTCTGTCTGGCAGGACATAGAAGGCTGATCACCTACTTGCCCCTAAATAAAAAATCGATCAGTGAAACAGATGTGAAATGCATCTGCCCCATACCCCACTAGGGGACACGGAACTTCACTTTACTACTATTTTTATATATTTTCACCTGCTGCGGTTTCACTTATGTGACCATTGAGAGCTCTCTCAAACCTTTCCCATAATAAAAGTATACAATATCTAGTAATGTGGACGAAAGATAAATAAATCGTGCGTCAAGTCAACAATTTGACTCGTTTAAAAATCACTTATCGAGTTTGCGCGCCAACATTTTAATTTGCTGCTATCTGATCGTCAGTTTATTGCATGAAACAGCAACAGTTTTATGGTCAGATTACATTGTCGGACCAATATGAACAAGCCTACATAGGTGAGGGGTGACCATGTCCATAGACAAATACTAGTTTTTTACATTTATGTAAGATATTGCTCAAGAACTAATATAGACTTAACTAGAATAGAGTTAAATGTAATTTACTTTTGTTGTGCAAGAATGAGACAAAGCACTTTGAATCTTAGTTGAACAAAGTATCCAATAATCCAATACAAAATTGCATAATATGTTGGTCTTGTATTTAAAGCGGTAAGTTGAGTCTGCAAAATTTTACTCTTTAATCACAATGGGTACAGCACAAAAAAACTGATCACATAACAAATTCGGTTTGAATGCAACTTTTCAAAACGTGTCAGTTTTCTATATAATTTAGATAATTTTTGCTAAGCAAAAGATGAAGGCTTTGCAGCATTATAAAGTAGTTTTGCGTCAGATTAAGCAATGGTCTTGCAACATCAATCACGTAGTCTCTTCGCAATAAAATAAAAACCGCAAATTGAATTCAATTTACATCCGTTCTTTTCGAGATGATTGTCTGGAGTCAAAAATCGATTTTATCAAGATTATTCACATTTTTTATGAATACGATATAATTTACAACCCAAATATTTCATTCACTTCACAGCCAGCGTGATCTAGTAAACATTGTTCAACTGTGATCTTTATTCAAAGTATTTTGGTCCGTTTTTAGCCAAAGTCATAGTTTTTTTTAGATTTTAGGATATTTTAAATGTCCTACTAGTAATCCTAATAGTTTTAAAAGCCTCTACAAAACAATGCCCCCGACGCTCATCTAATTGAACATACGTGTAGCTATCTACATAACAGTCTATATTATCCATTTTTACGGCTTTATAGAGCTAATCTGTTTGACAATTAATTTTGAGTTCTATTGTATATATAATAGGGTTTAAAATATCAAAATGCGTATAATTGGCTAGTTTTACTGCTACGAGAATTGAGCCTGTTACTATCATATTGTGGTTCTAACTGTAGACAGTTATTACATTAATAAGCACAATATTAATTTATTATTATATTATATTGTAACGTGAGTTTCTAATGCTGCAACTTCAGTTGGAAATAGGAACATTTAAAAGACCAAGGTTATATACGCTTTATCATAGTATTTTTCACGTTTTTCTTTATTGCTATTATCATATTATGCAATGTTTCTAATGGACATTGGCAGAATCCATTTTTACATAGAAAGTCTTTTTTCATAATTTTTTGACATTCTCAAGTTAGGAATTTAGTTTCTAATAGTTAATAAGACAAACACACGGTACGAATATTTTTATGCATGGTAATACAACTGTCATTCGGTAGCAGTTTTAAATAGCAAAGAATTTGTTTGTAATAAATGATACTACTTTAAATGTAAAGAAATAGGCATCAAGGTGCTTCGTGACAGAAAAAATAAAAGCGAAACGGACCTGTCAGAATCGTTCCTAAGGCAATGCGCAGTAAATCTAGCATCGAGAAGAACCATAAATTTCTCAACGCTACTTTTTATTTTACCTTAGCTAGTTACGAATAACATTTTATAAATTTCAAGGAAGTTATTATATTTCTATTGCTTGATGCTTCACTGCCATCTTAATGATATCATTCAACTTAAGTTTTAAAGCAATGTTACAAAATAAATGCTCATACCTAGATGATGTTTTGATTTCAACCTTTCTTCTTCAGATAATAATAATATTATACAAATTAATTACAAAAATATTATATATTATGATTTTAATGTTGTCGTTGGGATGATTACTTTTATATCTGATAATATGTATGTACCTACAAAAAACATAGTTTAATTACAAGAAAGAAGCCTTAGGAAGCCTGTATCGTATAATTTTTATGGCTCCAAAGAGCCACCACATCTTTAGAAGCATCTTTGGATTTTACTTGAAGAAATGAAAAATTTAAAGTGTTAACATTGCAACAAGTAATGATGTTCCATGTAATTTAGTAGGATAAAATTTCAAAGTATACCCCAAGGCGCTACTCCATGCCCGCTACTCTACATAGTTTCCATTTATGCCCCTTCTCCGTCGGCTGTAACTCGTGCAATCATATCATCTTTGCTAGCAATCACCAGGTTATTTTGTTTGCTGTATATTTTCGCCAGGGGGCGCTGAAGCCAATGAAATTATCAGTCTAGATAGCTCACAATGTGCGGCCATGCTTCATTACTTATTAAATTACTATTTGTGATAGAAATAACGGTTCTTACAGTAAATTATCAGTTTTGTACCGAGTTCCAATCTACAGCTACACGGAAATATATTCCGTGGATTATTTAGTAGTAGTCAAGTAGGAAATAACATAAAGATAGTGGTGGATACAGAGCTTATTAAATTTTACTATATAAACAATAACTTCTCTTAAAAATATATTGTAATAGCTTATATAGTTCTTTAAAATCAGATGTGGTCAATAATTGGAAGCTACTTAGTGATTTAAATGAGTTGAGAGTGAGTGAGAGTACTCTTAGATAGCACAAATAAGTGAAGAAGATTCAAAAAAATCTTCATAAATTGTAAATAAGATCAACGTTGGCAGCTTTCAGACATCAAAACCGACTCGGTCGTTTAGGAGCTAGGAAATGTCTTTGTTATTCTTAGCAAAAAAATTCAACATAAATCCCTCCTCTGAAGAATAAAATGAAATTTATCTGAAACTAGTTTCAACTCAAAATGTTTCCCCGGAATTCGAACTCCCGCATGACACACAGATATGTAATAACCATGGAGGCAGTTACACTCACAAACATAGCTAGTAGTAAATATAAACATGGAAATGTCTTTGTTTGTTAGCATAAATAATTTCAACATAAAACCTTTCCTCAGAAGAATAATTCAAAATGAAATTTCTCTGAAACTAGCTTCAACTCAAATGCAGTACGAATTGCGTTAAAAAAAGTGATTACGTAGCACTTTGTTCCGTAGATTTATTCGCAATTGTATACTTTGTGAGAATCGCCGCTTTGCTTTGCGTAAAAGAATTAGCCGTTTCGTTTCGCTATTTTGTTCAACGTGTACTTTTTATCATGAGAATACAATATAATTTTATACGTTTTAAATTAAACATATAATTTTTTTTAATACTAGCTTATTTCTATATAAATACTAGTTTATCGACTTAGTCCGTGTGAGCATATAGCGTATGTCTTTCAAAAGTCTCATTCGGTTACTGAAAGTTTTAAAATGGGTCCGTTAGTTATTTATTGCGATTTTTGTATATTTGTATTAGTGTAGTTTCTTAAATATTTTATTAGTTAAAGAAAGAATTTGTTTTTATCCTTTAACAATCGATCAACATTTGGTATTACGAAGTCAATATTTGGCTTCTTGCCTTGGAAAATGATTTGATATGTTTGATCTATATCATAAATTATTGGTTGGATTAGACAAACTGAATTTAACGAAAACGATGTGTTTTGTTGCAGGTAAATAATAAAATATGAAATGTGCGAAAAAGTCTACATAACTGGTAGAAATTGGCGATCAAAGGTATGTAAGTCTCATATCTTTCTATTTATTCTTACAATCGGACGTTTTATTCTTCACACAATCATTATTTATTTATTAATTACACGTTCGTTATACTTTTGTGTACAAAATCATTTACAACATCGTTACGATAAATAACGAATAAAAACTAGTAATTATTAGTAATTAATAAATAAATATTACATCAAAATATTTTTTCTCGTTTAATCGAAAAACTGGAGAAATTTCGTCCAATTTTAGCCCAGTTAATATCACGCTATAGTGGTTTTACATTTTAATCCTTTATTCATAAATTTTGCTTATGTCAATAAACAAGTAGTCGGCGAGTTATTTGCATCCGAGCTTAATTACATCGCTCGCGGACATCATCCCTTAAGCACATATTTCTATTTATTTGTTTTTGACTTGCCAACTGATTGTGGTTTTGTTAACCGTAGGGCTGTCAAAACTAGGTAGATATATATTTTTAAATTCTTCATTTCAAATTCTAAATTTAGTAGCATTATCTACTTTTAAAATTTTATGGGTAACTCTAAACTTTAGACCAACCACTTCACACAAATATCCATAAAGGCCAGAAGCACGTCGATTGTTTAAAGAGATATCGACGCGCTTAATTGAGACCACAGGAAACCTAAAAGCTGGCTCATATTTCGGCCACCGCGTTAGTATAGCAATATAACGCGGTAATGTAGCCAGTATTTTGGGTAAGTTCCTTAACGGCTTTGATGAGCCTTTTGTATTTTTGTAAATAATTAACATTATTGTAAATATTTAATAAAAATAGAAATAAAAATTAAAAAAGTAAAACTCTAGTGTGACAACCTTGTTGAAAGCGAGGGATGGTCCCTTTAACTATTATTAGTCGAACTTTTATTTTACGAACGGATCATCCATTATGTGCAAATTCCGAGCCCGATTGATATGTGTTCTCGTGTTTTGGATTTGGAAAATTAAAATATTTGTTTGAATTTAGGACACAAGATTAAATAATAACAATACTATTCTACTAAATCTAGACTCGGAAATGTAACTTTTTGTACTAAAAGTTTTTATGGCTAATTATCATTAAACAAAATCTTTTTACAGCTTTTTAGTTTAAACAAAATGCATTTTTATCAACTTTTAAGCCTATACATAGTTCAAACATCGTTTTCGTGTTTCTAAGCCTTAAGTAGCGCCATCAAAGTATTTCGGCGCCATCTTGATAGGTATTTCAAATTCAAACTGTTTATTTTTTCTTGTTTAATATTTAGCTCTAATCCAATTTGACACAGTAAACGAAACGACGCAGGTAATGTATAGCGACCCTTTAAAAGTAGATATACAATACTTTACTATTTCTTACTGTCAGTCATTGTATTTAATTCTAGACGGTTTTATCTTACGAATTATTCGCAGTAAATACTTAAGGCAGATCGTAAAGCAATGAGCTTATATCCTGTCTGCTTTAATGCCTCTGAGATATTATTCAACGTTCAAGGTATCCACATTTCCATCCATCACGGTAATCTTGAATCTGCAGACCTCTGTTTGCAGGCGTTAATATATCATAGGACACCCACACGAAGCTTTTTATTTAAAACAAGTTGTGTTGAAACCATAGAATTAGTAGGATTTCTTACACACTACGACTGCTTGCTTTCGTCACAAAAGAGGGGTGTTATAAGTTTGAAGTGTCTGTCAGTCTGTGCTATTGATGCTGTTTTGTTTTAAAGACGTGATTGAGATGGATCTTAGCTAGAATTTATGTAGATCTGTACATCCGTTTATGAGACATTATTATTTGTAATAAATGTCGGGGGTTTTTTAATCGTTTTCAATTACACTTGTTATTGTTCTTCATTAAACCTCTTTCGTCTGTCGATCAAGAAAGTTACCATTACTTTTAATTTAACAACAAAACCATGGTATGTACATACAATAAGATATGACCATACAATAAGAAAATCTGCACGTAAATATATTTATTTAAGTACACTAGCTGATCCGGCAAACGTTGTTTTGCCATATTAATTTTTGGGGTGGGCTACCCTTATCACTCAGGAGTATGAAAAATAGATAGTATCCGATTCTCAGACCTACTGAATAGGCATATAAAATTTGGTCAAAATCAGTAAAGCCATTTCGGAGGAGTAAGGTAACTAATATTGTGACACGAGAATTTTTTATATAAGATATAAAAAATGATTTATAAAAAATATGACACTTGATGAATTACAAGCTATATCTGCCATTCATAAATTTTTTACCAAAAACCTTTGCTCCTAGATCGTCATGATAACTGTCTCAAGTGTCGTGCCATCAAATCGCTAAGCACCGTCATTGAGCAATAAAACTTCATGACAGCGGCAAAGATCAATCTTCAAAAGCGCACGCAATTATTACTCTTATCATTATCAGGAAAAGGTTGTTATTATCGCAAAGACTTAGTTCATCAGCTGCACAATCAGACTCGGTTTCACAATAAGAAAACAGACTCATTCACGTTTGAGCTAAATACGTTGAAAGTTATAAAAAAGTTTCATTCATACGTTTAATAGAATTGTCTTATTAAGCTCCTTAGATTAAAACTTTATTACTGAAGTTGTAATGTCAATTTGATACATTGACATCTTAATTCGCAACAGGCTAACTCAATTGAGGCTGTACCATTATTTATGTAAATTAAATTAACCCCTCTAGGTAAGGAATTGGAAAAATATTTAATAATAACTGATCAGCCAATCAAGTGAGTAGCAAATAAATATAATTAATTTGTTATACATAATAGTAATTGTTTAAACTTAAAGTAATATAGAAATTAGTAAAGTTCCATTGAAAGGAACATAAAATATATATTTCTTGTCTTAGAAATTAATTAGTTTAGCTTGTATAAGCTTGTGATATTTAATATTTATAGGCTTTTTGTTAATTATTATTGGCCATGACATATTGTATCATAGAAGTAAAGGTTATTTTATGACACATCTTCTACCTTATCCACTCCACCAAGTTCCAATTATTCAAATAATTACATGGCCTGCGTGCCAGGTACAAAAGACAGAGAGCTGCCACTCTTACAGTTAAGTACCTTGATATTTAATTTATGCCCAATTAGAAGAATTTATGCAGTTCACTAGCAATGTTTTTCCATATATTTACTTTAGTTTTTAAAAATTATTGAACCTACTAAAGCAATGATGTAAGTGAATAATTAATAACACACATACATTACACAATCAGGGTTAATCTTAACAATTTTTAAAGAGAACGCGATGACAGAGTGAGTCTCCAGCTGCGCAAGAGTCGATTAATGAGCTTATTTCGCATTTATCACCTCATAAAAGCGGTAAAAATTGTACTAATCAAACAATTTCTCACATACAATTTAATGTATCGTTCTTCGTGGAACTTAAATGTTACGGAAACAAATTGATGACTTAATTTTGATGAATTACTGTTAGAGCTTTGATTTTTCATGTACTTGTTTCATTTACTGTTGCTCATTACTACATATAATAAAAGCTTAGAAAACGTAGTCTAACTAACCGTTTATAATAAGGCTCATACATCGCATAGGTGGATGAAAAAATCTTGCCATTGGTTTAGGATCAACGACGCCATAGACAGACACAGACACGTCAAACTTATTAATATCTCTTTTTGAGTCGACGATTAAAAAGAGTTACACCGGATTCTTCATTCGTGCATTTCATTTCTGACTAATTCGATGAGCACTCGGTTCCGATGAAGCGAATCGTTCCCGTAATCCGTTTGACATCTACTTAAATGCACCTGTATACAAATATAGGCTTTATCACTAAAGAAATAATGCCTACAAACCGATGCTAAGTGAAGTGCGTTGAAAATACTCGCCGTAACCAATCACGCCGCACCCGCGAATGAAACAATGACCCGGGCCAGCCTTGAAATGTGCAGCAGAAAATATATTTTTTATTTAACATATATAAACGAAAAATATATTACACGTGTAATAAATTCATTAAAAGTCTATAAACACATGCAAAGTAAAATTGGTAAAATTTCACGTTTAGATAACTGAAAAAGATTTGGAAGGATTTTAAAATGTGTGAAGCGTAAAGTTACTTTCTAGAATAGCGTCAAAGCGACTGTATACGTAGATATTTATGTGTTCCTATGATCGCTCGTAACTATCAAACTGCTCAACCGTTTTGTATATATGACCCATCATAAGATTTGTCTGATTATACAAGACCTGTCACTGATTATAAATTTTATTGTGCACTGCTTTTTATAAGAAAACTATCTGTATACCTCGGTTTCACGCCTAAAGCCTTCCTCGATAAATGGCTATCCATCACAAAGATAATTCTTCAATTCGAATCAGTAGGTACCTACCTGAGATTAAACACTCTTCATCTTTATAAAATAAGTACATTAACGTTTTATAAAATATTATATTTATAATTTTCAAATGTCTTTTCTCTTCCACATTACATTAATAAACGTTTCCACCAAAAATGGCTGAATATAATTTTGTCACAATCAAATGACTAAGATAATGCGTTTCCCATGTTATCACTTCTTAATTGGTTTAAGAATGAATCACATATTTATTAATGGTTGGTAACAATGCTTATACGAATTTTTTAATCACCTTTTTAACTGTAATAAAAAATATCGTCTAAATATGCCATGGATTATTTTTTATTTTGGAATTAAATATTTAAAAAAAATTGTAATGAATATCTTAGAACCATAATTAAGAGGCGTTGCGGGTAACGTTTGCATCCCTTGAGAAGATAGTTATACAGCATCAACACAAATTTTTATGCTTACGATTACGTACGACTGATTTTGATGAATTTACGTGTAGAGATAGACGAAAATATACAGAATAACAAAGGCTACTTAGTTTCAAACTCAAGAAGTCACGGGAATCAGCGAATCAATAAACAATATTAGTTATTAAACATTTAAAGAATAGTTTGTAGGCATTATTATTTAACACAAGTTGTACAATTATTTAATTGTTACCTTTTGTCGATATTTCACGTGTGACATTTTTTTTTTTTGGATAATTTGTGATTGTGGCGAATTGCGTATAGCCTCCTTTATGAAGGAACTCTTTGGCACGCGCTAAAATGATTACTAATAATATTCAAATTCAAATAATATATTGGATAAATATTTGTATTTATAGCTTTAAAATCTGGTTAGCCAGAGCAAAAAACAAATGCAAAAACGTATCGAAAATCACGAGACGAAGGAAAAGTACAAAATGGAATAATTGAAGTAGTTAGTGGCCAACGGGTCGAAAGCTTTTTATGTAAAATGGTAAAATGAAATGCGTGTATTGCCTGAGGCTGGGCGCTCACCTTACAATTCACATATCCAGGACAGGGTTGGACTTGCTGATACTGACTTCGGCGTTTGATTCCTGTTCGCTTATTAACGTTTCACAATAAAGATAAATGTTGCCTAGTCTGTAGCTCTAACGCAATTGGTAAAGTATTTTCAAATAGCTACTGTATTAAAAACATATGAAAAACCTTGATCGTAATTCATGGTTGATGTACTGAATTCAATCGCGTGTTAAACGTTGTGACAATAGGACGTGCGATCTGTAACAATCTATTCTAATATAATAAGAATAATATCTTTATATAAAAAAATTACATAAATACAGCATCACATCCTGTTTTTGTATAAACTGTATTATAGAAGCCTTACCTTTGTACATAAAGTTAATTCAAAATCAGATGAAATTGCTTTCATTTTTCTCGAATTTTGATCGAATTGATTTTTTTGTTTTGGGTGTCCATGGATATGCGGATTTATTATTTGCCTAATATTTTATATGGAAAAAAAGAGTTTTATAATATTCTCTGAAATACGCCCCTGTACAAGTTCCTAACAATATTCAGAAGGAATGTAACTCGAAACTTTTCAATTATTTGGGAAATGTTTGGGTGTTTGCGGAAAACAGATCTCAACTTCTTAATACAGAATTATCGTGACTATATTCCCTTTGATGAAATTATAAATAGCTAGAATATCTATTTAGTTTGAAAATATAAACCTCATTTAAAAGCAACCTTTAGAGGTTTTTTGACTTTTTACAAGAAATATATGAGGGAATATCGACTTGCTTCATTTTAAAGTCTTGTCATCAGTGTTGTCATCCATGGATGCAGTAAACACAACACTTCTTGGTAGCTCTTGATGTATTTGCTAATGAATAGTGATTTTACAAGGCTCTGCTTTATTGCTGCTCAATCAAGAGTTTAACCTACCATCATTTGCTTGTATTTCAAGCTACTCAGAAATATTTTAATTAATTATTCGCCCGAGTTCTAGGTTGAGTAGTTCACAGTGAATATTTTTTTTTAATGCCAGTCGCTTTATTATTTGAAATGAAAATAATTGGGAATCAGATACCATTCTGATCCCAACCGAAAACCTGCAACCTGGTTGCGCCGATATATTATATGTATAATTGTGTTAAACACAGTTATTGATAGTACGAATACTGATATCATATTTCTTAAATTTACACGGATGAAACCGTAATAAACAGGTGTAATAAATATTGTTAATACCGTCTTAATTTAATAAATCCTTTTAAAGTAAACCCACGCAGAATCCTTTATATTCAAAGCCATCCAAAAATTATGGTAACTTAATTCTTTCTTATTGTAATTTTCAATCGACATCTGTTAAAATAAATTTTAAAATGTTCCACTTAAAAGCTTGTTTCTTATTCCCTTGGTTTATTTAAAATCAGATATTATTGTGACATAATTAAAGTCCATTTTAATAACAGATGCAATAACGAGCGATTTTATTAAGTTTAACATGGCATCGTTGCTAAAAGATTCGCAGAAAGATTCACCTTTATGTGTCTTCAAATCTGCCTTTTTTCCGGTTTTGTCAGCTCCGAACCCAGGTTCTTCGTTACGTATTGAATGTCAGACACGTGATCAATTATTGAGCTACAGCGGTTAGACTTTAGTGGCTAAAATAACGGACATCTGTGTTAAGGCCTCTATAGACCGCGGTTTGCGACCGCAACCACTCAACCGCTGAAACCAATTATTTTGAATCGAGACCAGAACGTAGTCGCTCCTGAAATAGATGTTCACAAAATAAATAGTTTAAATTTTATATTTATTTAAATAATTGTAATACACATATTTACGTAACTTTGTATACGAGCGCCATGATTCATCGAATCACTTTACACAAGTGAAATTGAAGAAAATATAAAACCCCACGACACGTTAATTACACATAATAATACCTCATAAATTGATGATCAGATATTCATACATTGTAGCTAAGAACTATAAAATTACGTCAGCTTTGAAACAAACAAAACCGCTTTATAATTGGCCCATCCGTTAAGGAGACACACACAAGAAAACGAAGGCTCATTTGTACCATACCTACCAATGAAAAGTCGGGGAATTCTTAGTTAAAAGTCAATATAGAAGAAAGTGAAATGCGGTAAGTGGTTTTATAGACACATTTTAAATCCGTTTAACCTTTTTTAACTTTCAACACCATCTCGTATCCATTACCACAATTCATAATGGTTCAGTAAGTCAGGGCAAGATAAGGGTTATCCCCGTCTTGAATTTTTTATATATTTTATAGTTTAAAAATATAATAAAACATTTTCTTTTGGTGAGACTTGTATATTTGATAAGTACGGTGGCAGTCTGTAGTCGCTAATAAAAACAATTATATCAATAATTATATATTATTATAATATATTATATCTCATTTTGTCATGTGTTATTACATACATTGATATTGTAGTTATATTTTGAAATTACTCAACATCTTGAAAGTTAAGATTTAATTCAATTTCTTTTTGTTTTGATGAGGATGTCAAATTAAAAAGAAAATATGTATCCCTAGCTAATTCCTTTTTTCTATTTTTTCCATTATATAGTTATGTATTTATTTTTATATTAATACTCATAGCGTACATATACTTATGTAATGAGTCGTTAAGAATCGGGAAATTTATAAGGAATTAAGAATTCAACAAAAAAAATTCAAAATATTTTTGTCCAATATCGTGTATATTAAATTTTATCCATAATATTTTAACTTTTTCTCCATTTATTTTTATATTCAAATTCAGGCCCCACTTTTATAGTAACAACCCTAGCTTCGATCAAGTATAAATTTTCCTCAGAAATGTTTTTCAAGATGCTTTAATTCTGCGTAGATTTAAAGGAATAATGGCGTTGTTCTTTAAAATTTCGATTCTCAAGTTTTATATAAATTCAGTTAAAGATTTTAATGAGATTTACTTTTGACTTACAAGAATAGAGGGGTTCATGGTTTGCTCTTTCAGAAAATGTTCAAAGTTTTATGCCAAGGTATGCCTTTTTCGATCCGTCGTGCATAGGTCCATTCGCTTACTAGCGGCGATGCCACAGACAGACCCACAGACACGTTATAACATATAACTTTTCGCGAGAAAAATAACCGTTTAGGAGGAATTCAGTTACATACACAGGTACAGAAGATTTTCTTGATACATCGTTCCTGAACAAAAATAACAAAGTTTAAAAATAAATGTTTAACATTAAACATGTTTCCTCGTAACTATTTAAAGATTAGAGCGTGCTACATGAATTTCAGTTTAGTGCGCTGGCGCAGGTGTCAAGTACAGCCATGAGTAGAAGTGGTTTTTTTATTTTTAACCTCAAACGTAAAAAGGCATGTATAAATTTTATTTATTTTTGAGTTTTAAGACATAGTCGCCGAAACAAATGGATCGATTATGATGAGTTTTTTTCACAATATTCACTATTATTATTCTAGAAACCCAGAACAACAAATATTAAAAAGAAAAAAATTAAGTGACTAATTTTTATTTAGTATTTTGTCAAATGCTTACTCTTTAATGCAATAGCCCTACTTTGTAATTTTCTAAACCTTAAACAGCTTTGGCGTTCATTTAATTAACACAAAGTTAATGTTCGTTACTTTAAGAAACATGTACAGTCGCGAGGAGTTGAGTTTTGTAGCTAAATTTTCGTGCTTTTCTTTAAACGGTACGTGAAATCCATTGACATTCATTCATGTTTAACGAAAATGTAGATAAATTGAAGAATATAAAACTAGTAAACAAACAAAAAGTTTGTTTTTCATGGAGATTTAAAAAAAAAACTGTTCGAAATTATACAAATAGGAATATCTAATTTTATCTAAAATTGTATAAAATCTATACACATTACAAACAATATTATTTAAAGAGTTTGTTATTGCATCTCTTGACATTTAGCCACAACATTTCAAGTTATTAATTTTTGCTGTTTAATAATTTGTTCACAACTGTACCGTCTTATACAAGCAGGTGAGCCTTTACGACGCAACGAGGCTGTAAAGTACAGCCAAACGGAAAAGTTAAAAAAGACAACTATGTGTTTGCACTTTGTGATCAAACATTTAACATTAAGACATTTTAATGTTTTAAACGAGACTTGCCTTCTTTGCGGCTTCGTCCACTTCTCTCGTCGCATTTGATAGATAGGTACATAATGGTTTGGTCAGTAGATACATTAATTAACTAAACGTTATTATTATTTTCTAATGTAAACGTGTGCGGAAGCAATATTATTAAGAAATAAATGCATTATTTCTATATTTTATCGTAAGTATTGTTTTAGTATCTACGTAAAAAAATATCATAATATATATTATATTACATATTTTAAATACATGGCAGGGCAAATACATTTCTAAATCTACTTCATTGATTGATAAAGCAAAGGTTTTATCTCGATTTCAAAATACATTCCCCGAGATTCAAACCAAGGACCTACAGTTCAACAGACTTTGAATATAAACGTAAACCACGTAGCAATGAAGACGGCTAAGGAACCTAATTGGCAATGCAAATTCGCATCTGTGCAAACCCGTAGATGAATACTATCTCGTGATTAGTCAGCGTTTCCTCAGGTCATTGGTTACGCCAGAACAATGTAGATTGATTGCTGATAAGGCATATTTACACGGTCCAATACACTTTGATTAACATACCGTTCGATGTTGTAAATCAAATACTTTGAATTGTATGTGAAATGGTTATATTCACTCAAACACTACTTAGAAACTCGTATCTCTCTATCGCCCTGCTCTCTCACTTCTATCTATTTTGTCTATAATACATAGTAGATAAGAATAAGATAAATTGAAGATTTAACACATAATATCTCGTCAACGGATAAGCAGATCTTAATAAATTGTAAATATGAACCATCTTAATCAGTCAAGCTTTCAAACAAAAGAAACTGCGTTACAATCCTTTATGAGCTATGAGACCACAAACAAACACGCATACAAATATCTCTAAATCTCTTCTTTTTGTCGGGGTTAATTAAGAGTATAAACGATTTTACCAGCCAATTAATAAAGATATACAGTATTTCATCGATGTATCAACACAGTCTAACGCCCACTCGAAACGGGCATTGTGACCCATAGGTCGACCGGGCATCGGTGAAAGTGTCAAAATTATTACACACGCTGTTATCTGGTAGGGTGGCCACTAGTAAAAATACTTACTAATATTATAAAGCTAAAGATTTGGCTGAACAAACTAATCTCAGGAAACTGACCGAATTTAAAAATCCTTTATTGTGTTAGATAGTTTATTATACTAATGACATTTTTATATATAGTGAAGATATTTTATTTACTCTGCACTACACATCGACATTATAAAACAAAGACATTTTTCTTTTATATTAAACCAAAAAATTAATTAAAATTAAAATGTTTTTATGCAATCGTTTGAAAACACATTTTCTAGCAATATAACTGAAAAATAAAACTGCTTCAAATATATACATACTTCAAGTGGTTAAATTTATCGTTAAATTTTCATTAATTATTTAAAGAACTTAGATGAATTTATAACTGCAAGTTCGTCTCAACAGTAATTTAAAAACAAAATAAGCTTAGACACCTATTAAGGTATTTTAAAATTTGTCAAATAATTATTATGAAAATGTAATGACTACATATCGGATACATAATTGATGATGATTCTACATTTTAAGGCTGTCTTTTATCATCAAAGAACAAAACTATGTAGACGAAACTAGTAAATGTAAAAAACTTCTTAAGCATGTCAAGAATATTTAGGTAAATAATTGTCAACCCTATTGAATCAACATGCGCACGCGTCCAAACGCAGGCTATTCACTTTTTATTAGATGAACTTCTCATAAACAAAAGCCGAATTATAATATATGACCTATTGTTATTACAACTTGGTACAAACCTTTTTATTATTAGCTTCTATCGACGTCAAAACTGTTGATACCTTTTCAAATATTATTCAAATAACTGTGCAGGAAACATTACGAGTTATTTGTTTAGTTAACTCATCTTACCCACCATCTTCCGTCTTCAAAAATTATCATTGATAATGTAAGTCGTAATATTGTATAACCTCGGGCCCTCTGCCCTCTATCTCAAAAACTGTTGCACGTATGAAAATTTTGTTTATACAAGTGTCGCAAATTTTATGCTCAACAATTTATATAGTACATGTTAAAATCATTGGAGCTATAGAAATCGAGATAATCGCGAAAAACTGATTTCTGTCACCTTTGAACTCTTGAAACAACTTTTAGAACACCAAAATTAAGGTGTATATGACTGGGTTATTTATCGAGGAAGACTTAACTAACTTTGGAATTTGACGTAGGTGAAACCACAGGGCACAACAAGTATAATATTAAGTGTATGAAATAATAAATAAATCAGTTAAAACAAAATCTTTCCGCGTCACAGTCATGTCCGATGACAAAATTGATTGTCACGATTTGTGTCTACTTCGTGATAATACCAGATACACGTGTGTCCGTATTTAGGAGCCATATTTAGTATTGTATTTTAGATTATATCAATAATTAAAAGTACATAATAGCAACTGTAGGCCCAGTTCTTTTTTTTGGCTAACAGACAGAGTTACATTCGCATTTATGTAAAGGTATTTTTACTACTTATTTAGTGGACGAACCACATTTAGTGTTAATACAAAACTTAAAATCTGTCGTTGTCTTTGAAAACAAATGAAATTGAATTTAAAAACCTCTCGATATAAATACAAATAAGAATATAATATAAATGAATGAAAGGATCTTCATAAATTAAAGCGAAGGTCCATCTTGATCAATTCAGCTTTCAAGCAAAAAACTGCTTTGAAATCGAACCATTCGTGTAGAATCTGCGATGCCCAGTGACACGACATAACACCCCTCTTATTGCGTCGGGGGTAATGTGTTAGTTTCTACGTGTTAACTTTAGTAGAACATACGAAGTCGTAACGAACAATACCAGATGCAAACAATAGCAATATTACATTCACAATGCAAGGGCAACTTTGTTATGGCGCCCACAATATTATCGCAGCACGTGTTGTGAATGTGCCCTTATCCTCGCAGCCTTATTGTGGCCTTATCTTTATTGGGTGTCTACTTCATAATCTTTTGAAGAAGATTTGGGTTGCTTTGAAAGGAATTTTCACGGCGTTCATGTGGCTATTTGGAGTTTATTTTCCTGCTGATAATAAATCAAATTTATTAAAAAAACTTGTTACATATTATCATTAAATTATTCTTTTTTAATGCATATTTGCGTAAGGCGCTATAAAAGCATTGTTAAAAAGATGGAGTATTGTATAGAAACTGCATGAAGTTTTGTGAAAAAGCCAAATTGAAGTATAAGAATGCCACACCAAGACAAAGGTACACTCATCTTTTACCATACTCGGGTCGCACCTAATTTTAAATTAATTGTCTTTGGATGCGTACAAACTGTTACAAGTACTCTAATTATAATGGGGACAAGTGAGCTTTATAATACGTGGAAAAACCGCTGGTCGTTTTACGATTTGAACTGGTTTCGACGTTTTTATGAGATTTTCACGCTATTCTTGACACGACGCGCGGCCTCGGACTCCACTCACTCACTCACTCACTCCGAATGAGCTTCTGGTAAATAAATACTCCTTGCAAACTATGGCATTTTACTTCAATTATATCCTCTGATTTTTGAGCCGATAATCCGACAATTAGAAAAACATTATGACGCAAGCAAAAGATTGGTATATGTTCGACGCGTAGAAATCTAAATAATAAGAGACATTATAAAATAGTGTAAATTATATATATTTAGATTTTTATGGTTCGATGTGTATGTGGGTCTGTGTGTCTATGGCATTGTAGCTCCTAAACGAATGGACCGATTTTGATGTGTTTTTGTTTAAAGCTGACGTAAATGAAATCGCTATAATTTATGAACATCTGTATATACATTAATTGTCCTCAATTTTATTTGAAATCTGATAACTCGTCGAAATCAAACCATGTTGTAGATTGTTTGTAAAAAAATATATTATTTTTAACCGACCTTCAAAAAAACCAAAAAGGAGGTTATCAATTCGACGTGTATTTTTTTTTTTTTTTTTTTTTTCCGATGTTCCGCTCGTACGTCGCCATTTGTAGACCGATTTGGATGAATGAGGTGTCAAACGATAGGGTAACTCGTCGAAGTGGTCCCATTTTTTTTTAGAAATTTTACGATTAATAGTTTTCAGCATATTGAAAGAATAGTTTCACAATCGGACGAGAAATCGCTGAATTCCGCGCGACCATGTCGTGCTTATTTGCTTATAACTCTATGATTTATGAATCCTTATCGATGAATTAGATGTTATTCGATTAAAAATTAAATTTGCAACAAGAGAGAATAAGAATCAAAATAATTTGATTTATAGTTTTAGAGATATTGAAGTTATAAAATAAAAAATTGAAAATTTTTCAATTAGTTCGCTTTAGCAATAGAGATGTCCATGTTATATTAAATATTTACTAATTATAATACATTCATTTTATTAAAACACATATTGTCAAGCTTTTGACGGAATTTTATGAAAATCTAAGCCATATATTTGATGTTATGGAGCAAAACTTGTCAACAGAGAAAAACATGTCATACGTTATTGTTTACGCGTCCAGTTTAGATCTCTATAGCTCAATGTAATATCAGTTTATATCGATGACTTATATATCATTTTATAAAACATTAAAAGGGTCATATATGATAGTAAAATCAATAAGGTAGAAGAAATACTTCTAGAGATAGAGAGAATATAGTAACTGAGTTCCTGCGGTAAATCGCAACGTGCCTTCACTTGCTTACTGTAAAACACCATGAAAACATAATTTATATGAACGATATTACTTAAATTTTTAGTATTAAACGATTCAGTTCTGCGTTTTCTTATTTTCATTGATTTGAAAATATTAAATTAAATTAATCAAATTAGTTTTTAGTGTATAAGGTAAGCGTAAAGTCAGAGCGTCCATGTTAGTTTCGTTTTGATGGTATGATAACCAACTTTACGGTTTAGAAGAGCCACTCAAAAGTATAAAATAAATTAATTTTAAACAAAAAAATAAAACCGACCTCAAAACGCACTGAAAAGTAAAAAATAAATTTTGTATTATAAATAAACTTACTATAAATAAGGCGTAAATAGTGTTGATAAATAAAATTCATCTAAAATTCTACAAGGGCATAAAACTTTCATGTTGTTTTTTGAAAGGCGGTGCCAAATATATAAATAAAAACTGAATGAATGTTCCTGGACTTTAATAAAAAAATTAATTGAATGGCTTGGCGCCGCGTTTCAATGAGCAACATGACAGTTTTATGCCCTTGTAGAATTTTAGATGAATTTTATTTATCAACACTATTTACGCCTTATTTATAGTAAGTTTATTTATAATACAAAATTTATTTTTTACTTTTCAGTGCGTTTTGAGGTCGGTTTTATTTTTTTGTTTAAAATTAATTTATAACATAATAAATAAGAAAAATAATACTTATAACACACTTCTTTTTGACTCGGCGGTTAAAACGATCGTCCATGAAAAATATAAGATCGCTATAATAATACCTACTACTATATATATATACTCATGTTTGAAATTAATTAGAAATTCCGTTCTCAACCTACAAAAACTTATTTAGAGCGAGTATGGTCGGGTTTCATTCAATTGATTCGATTTAATTATAATTCAATTATTACATTGTTCATCTCGGCTCGAGGCAGGTTAATAGCAAACCTTATTAAACTTTCATAAAAAACAAACCATTCGTTACTGCTCTCATTTTGTTATATCGCCTACACCAGTATACATTGTAAACCAAAATACAAACAACTATGTCTATGAATTTCAATCGAATAATTTTAAAGATGCAGCCACATGTCCACTATTTATTGTTTATTTTTTTAACGAGACAACACGGGTATAGCAATTCTTGTGAAGTTAATAATTTAATCATAATATTGATGTAACTTTTGTAATTTTGTCGGTTGATACAAATCTTAATATTTCAGTGTTATTATTTTCGATAGAAATTCGTAAAATAATAAATTCAACAAAATAGACTGTTTAGACGTGATATTTTTCTAGAATAAGGTTTCTTAAACTGAAAAAACTTAGAGCGCCCCCGCGCTTTTGTGTTTTACTCGAGAACCTTCTATACATAAAGCAAACATATTTTTCTCTATGGTTACAATATTCAATGCAAAGAGGTTTGATAAATATAGAAAGCATTTAAAATTGACAGTTGTCAATATAATTTTTCTTAAGTCAACATTTATATCAATAAACCTGAAAAATGAGCCGAGGAAAATCCGTTAACTTTAACAGCTGCGAAATTTATTTGCTCGTCGATCTAGTTTCAAAAAATCGATGTATAATTGAGAATAAAAGAAATGATGTCGCTACAAACAAAGAGAAGGAAGCCACTTGGAATAAGTTGTGTAGCAACTTCAATGCAGTGTCAGGATTCACTCCCAGAACTGCTAGAGCTCTCAAAATGAAGTATGAGAGTTTGAAAAAATGTATACGAAGGAAAATATCGAGACACAACGAGAGATTTGGTAATGCCAGCGAGGCTAAGCTTACCGATATTGAAAAGACAATTCTTAACATTTATACAAATACTGAGAAGGAGTCTCATAACGATGATGATGATGATGATGATGTTATCGGTATGTTTTCCCATAATTATCACTCGTAGTGTACACTTCAAGATATTTATTTCTCAAAAAATATGGCTCCATATTGTCACAGTATTTCCATGTTATACATCACTGTCCCACTGACTATCGTATCCCTAATACATATCAATAACAAATAAGAATATTTCATGTATTAATCTTCATAATTTGTATCTCAGATCCATCTTGATCATATCAGCTTTCAGAACAAAAAACTCAAAATCATTCCAATCGTTTAGGAGCTAGATATCATAGACACATCAAACTTATAACACCCCTCTCTTTAAGTTGGAGGTTAAATATACCAGTCTTAGTTCAACATATTTTATATTTTAGTAAGATATTCTAATTTTTTTTTGTTTTAAGAGTTTTGTATAAAGAGTGAAAACTCTGACACTGACGTGCCGAATCAGCAGGTTATGGAGAAGAAGCAAGAGGTTGACTTTATAATACCGGACGCGCCGGAAGGTCAGTCGCTGATAGGTGTTTATTTATTTAGGGTTCATCCACAGGTATTACATACAAAAAAAATTAATTAGGAAATATGAACTTTATGCACACCTTTAAAGGGCGAACACAGCATGCCAAAAAAACAGTAAAACGACCGCGCTGCAACTGTAAGGCAGACCCATGGCAGAACACATGAAAAGACTCGCATCGGTTCACGAGCCTACATACACGGGATTTATAAACCAGCTGTGCACGGCGCGGCCGTTTCACCTGGTTTCCAAAAGAACAATTTTCCCATTTTTTTTTTCAAAATTTTATGATGCTCTTATTAGTCGTAGTGTGATTTTACTGCCGACGAAAAATATAGGCGTCATAGGTCTGTCTATGGCGTAGTTGTTGGCGTAGTTTCTAAATGTATGGACCGATTTTGATGCATTTTTTTAAACAAGGTCTGTTTATCCCTTAATGAAGCATTTTTATCTGAGTGAGAGAGTGGTTAAACTTATCTTTAATTTCATATGTTTTATAACTGATATATTTGAGCGACTAAATTGTCATTAACGAGTTGGATATTTAGGTTAAAATCATTTTTATCATTTTAGAAAACAGATTGTCAACCCCCAAGGGCAGAGGTCTAAAAATTAATAGAAAAGTAAAGACTGGATTTTCAAACAATACACCTTTATCCGACGTGGCCGCGGCTAAACTGGAATTGATAGAACTTCAGAAGGTTATTGCCAGTAAAGAGCATGAGTTTATGCAACAAGAGCATAGAATTAAAGTCCAGCACCTGCTCAACGAGGAAAAGAGAAAACAGGAAATTCACGACTTTCTATTGAGGAAAAGCAAATTAATTTTTTGTTAACAATAATTTCGAAATTTAGAATAATAAAACTAGTATAACAAATATTGTTTAATTTCCGTCGTTCCTTAAGAAGGATTATGATGAAATAGGATTTATGATGGAATAGACGCAGAAATAAATGTATGGTCGCTTAACTACGAGACTTATGCAAATAGTTTACATTTTATTGTAACGAACAGCGACCAGCCCTGGCTTTACACGGCTATAAAGACCTTCCTCTTCAATCACTATCTATTAAAAAAAACCGCATCAAAATCTGTTGCGTAGTTTAAAAGATATAAGCATACAAAGAGATATAGGGACAGAAAAAGCGACTTTGTTTTATTACTATGCAGTGATAATATACAAATGCCAAAGTGACGCAAACTATATCAAAATATCAGTCTGTCCCCCTTTAATTATTATTTTTTCTCAGCCCGGCTACATATCTGTGTCTGTTTAACAAGTTACCTTCACAGTGTTTCTGTGTACACTATAGCCAAATGGCTGTAAGATAGAAGATAATTAATATAGTTCAATGCACTTGTATACGAAAATTGGCGAATCTTGTATACGTTATATAAAGTGTTAATGGATTGTGATATATTCGCATTCCAATCAATGTAAAGAATACTCGATTCTCCATCAACATGACGTTTTGATCGTCGAGCGGTGAAGAGTTGACGCGGATCACGGAAGCTTGATTACCTGTACTTAACCCTTTTAATAGTCGTGAAGCTGGAACAAACATGAAATGAGTAGGTGTTTTTACATCAGCAATATTTATTATGAAAACTTTTGTCTGTTTATTTGTCTGTCTGTCTATTATGCTTTCCAGCTTAAGAATGGGCTTCCTTTTCGCTTATAGGGAGATGCTATTGCGAAAAATGGTAGGAAGAGATTGATATAGTGAAAAGATACAGCCGAAGTCGCGGAAGTATTATATACTAGCAAAACAATAGGCGTTGAGGGTGTCCATGGGCGACAGACCGCTTCTCGTAAGTGAGAATCCGCCTCGTTTGCCTCCTATATTATATAAAAAAAGGCAATAGATTTGAAAACAATCACATAATATTTAGAAGTTCTATTTGACGCATGCAGCTGCTGGATCAAGAAGGCCTCCAGGTTTATATGAATTTTTTTTTTTTGTTAATTTAATGTCAAAATCAATTTTAGTCGTATCACACTATACGTGTATTCTAAATTTTATTTTTGTCAGTGTGTCTAATGTATAAGTTTAGTCAAGTTAAAAATTTTACTTAAACTTTACTTATTGTACATGAAAATTTGAATTTTCGAAATGTTTTATTTATTTTTGCTTTAAGCGGACGACATGAAACCAAACGTAACTAGGCTAATTTCACGTAAAACTACAAAAGGCCGCAATAAAGATTAAATGGAAATTTAAAACAGTTACGTAAAAGTTGAAATATGAATGAAATGAATTTTGTAAATTAATAATGATTTGCAAGCTCGGTCCATTTGTGCCGCAAAAACGCAATCGGATGTAACTGAAATAATATTTGCTCTCGGCTGGACTGTGCCACAATTCAAAGAAGAACGCTTTTTGCTCTAGTAATACACCATTTGTAACTATAGAACTTTAAATTTATTTAGTAAAAAGTATAAATCGACTCCAATACTTTAAAATAATATTTTTTGACGCTTTTGAATGGAACTCTTTGGAGAAAAATGTAAAAAACAACTTCAAAGTGCAGTGAAATAGTTATGTATGATATTAATGCGGTACCATTTCCGCGCCAATGTCACGCAAATATTAAAAAGCTGAAGATAAGTTGAAACAGCTAATTTCAAGAACTATATATTTTTGTCAGAGGGATTCATTTATCGAGGAAGGCTTTATAACAACACGCTACGACCAATAGGAGCGAAGCATCAATAAAAAATGTTGCAAAACAGGAAAATTATAAATGTTATATGCGCCGTGAGTTTGTAACTTGTAGAAAGCGTAGTTTATTTAATTTCTGTTTGGGAGCTCTCTTTGATGTCGGAGGCTGCATATTAAATTCTGAGCCGACGACGGCGCTCGATCAAAGGATGCAATTATTTTTACTCAACTACCCGCAGTTTTGACAATATCACTTAATTTATAAACCATATAAAGCGTTATTAATTAACTACATGATGACTAACAATTTTTTAAGTCGAACTTACCAGAGACGTTCATACATTATTATAATCTAGTTTTGTACCAATTTAACAAATGAAATTGAAGACATGAAATTTAAAGAGGATTTTTCTTTGAAAAATAATTAATTTAATAATAGATACAGATATATATTAAAAGTTTTTTCAAATTATTTATTCAATTTAAAAAGCTTTTTTGGTTTTTTGGATGCAGACCACACTATTTCGCATTCATAGACGTGAAAGCTCCGAAAGCCGGTTGTAAGCCCCAATCTAAAAAATAAACTGGCTTCCACCCGCTACTTCGCCTGTTTCAAATATGAATCCCGTACATATTATGTATCTCCGGGAGCAAAAAAGGGGTGTTATAAGTGTGGTAACGTATCTCTTTAAAAAAAAATCTAATTCGACTTTGACTCCATTTTTATGATTCGAACAACTTGTTAAGCTTACAACACATTATTATGTATGTGGGAACAACACATTTTACATCCCACCTCGTTATATTTTAATATGATTTTAGGCTTATAGCGTTAAAATTGGTTATTTTGACTAAATTTAACCTTAATTTTCAAATTCTCTTATATGAGATTATACGATAAATGTATTATTAGGTGTGATTGGGATGGGGTTATATAGAAACTTTAAATATACAGACGCCCTTTTAAACCAATTTCAAAGAGGGATATCTCAATTGTATTTTTTGTCGCTTTATTACGCGAATATTCTGGTAATTATCAATAGATGTTATTTTCGAAAAGTCAGGAGAGGTAGTCATAATTTGATATTATGAAGTTTATCGAAAACGACTCAACGCTTTTGGTAAAAACGAGAACTACAAATACAAGGACAGATATTAAGATGATTTGGTAGTTATAACTTATAAAATGACGAAAAAATAGGGGCTTTGTATGTTTGACTTGTTTGGAGTCTTAGCTCCTACGAATGGGGTGATTTCGGTTTTTTCTTTGGAAACTGATGTAATCGAAATGGATTTTACAATTTTTAAAAATCTGTTCATGCAATAATGAGATTTTTATTTGTTATCATCATATCGGAAGGTTCTACAATTTCTATCTTTGTTTAACAGACCACGGCAAATGATTCAGCGTAAACCGGTAAAGTGAAGTGTCGATTGTATACAGTTTCCTCTCATGTAATATTTATTATGGACTTAGACAGGAATCGATGCATTTCGGAGAAAGAGGTGGACACACTGTCTCACGAATAGTGATAGATTAGCTATGATTTATTTTAAAATTGGACTTTTGAGGGGTTTTAGGAACTAATTATTAAAACAAAGCTTAAATTAAATCTAATAACTTATAATTCTAATACATTAATAACTTAAAATTACCTGATTATTTAGTGCAAGGAATTGGGTTTATAAAGAATCTAGACAACTTTACTCGATTAAAAATAAATTGTCAATACTAAAAAAAGTAGTCAAAAAAGCAAATGAACTTTTATTCTCATTGACATATGTACAATCTTGCCCATTGTCCATTTCGCATTAACCTTGTGCATAATTTGATTTGAGATAATTATTTAAATGCATTACAACAGTTTCAACGAAAATATATTTAATGCAAACGATATAACGCAATAATGCAGCCAGTAATTTGGGTGCGCTCCCCAACAGCTTTAAAGAGGTTTTAAATATATTTATTTACATATTTTTATTGTATAAGATGTAATAATTTTTGTAAAAATTATTAATAAATAAACAAGTTATCTTATTTAAAGCTACACTAATCTGCCCGTGGTTGACAAAGGGTTCTTTCGAAATATTCTCTATTCTCTGAAATTGTGGTAAGCTTAGTCGATGGTTTGTCCAATTGTGTATAATGTTTTATTCATTCGCAACAATTTCTTAGCGGACTTGCTTTTGCACGGAAATTCAAAGTTTGCACCGCAAAATATTCATTCCGCTCTACATAATATTTGTATTTTTCATTGTTTTTAACTCATAGTCTTTAAATTAATTTTAAATGTATCTAAAACATCGAATTTATCCATCTAATAAGTTATTTATCTTATCTCTTTAACTCTCAAACCTTAATCACGCTGAAAACTAAAACAAATCCTCGAAAAAGGAGCTGAAAGCAATAAATCAGCGCGTAATCAGGCAAACAGTGCGTTAAACTACGCAATTGTATCGCCACGTTGGCAGGTGTCCAAATGAGATGAATGGCGGTTGCGAAGACGCTACATTATCAGCCAATTTAGAAGTTTAACATTACTTTTGTTGAATGCTCGTCTACCAAAAGTTAAGTAGTCAAATCCTACTAATGTACGTCAATCTTTACTATAAGTTTTTACTATTGGAAAGCTGTCAAATAAGTTAGTGCGTATTAACATAGAGTAAACATAGTAAATGAAAAATTTGTTATTTACAAATAAGAAAACCATTTATAGACAGCAGTTTGAAGTGAGGATTTTTATAATTATATATTTTTATAGAAACCGGGAGTAAACAACAGTGTACAGGTCTCCTAACTAAAGAGAAGTTAGCTGACAGCTAGGCGACGGTTTAGTCATTGAGCTCGGATTAGAAGTCCGATTTATTTATTGACATTGCATGTGTTTTGTTTGTCGGCCGCTGACGGCCGCTTCCCAATCATAAACTGCATTCCATTTGTTAGGGAATTGAGATCTAGAACAGTAAACTGAATTATTTCTTTATCTACAGTTTAGTTGGCTTTACTTAGACATAACGAAGGGAACATTCCTAAGACATTTGAAGCTTTTTCAAGCTTTGTTTTTTTTTTAATCTGATGCAAAAAGACGGGTGTTATAAGTTTGACGTATGTGGCAAGCATCGTAGGTCCTAAATCGACCGATTTTGATAGGGTTTACAATTGAAGATATGTCAATCAATTTATGAGATTAACCTTTTGGTAACTTCGGAGGTGTTTCATTGTTTAATATATTTTGTATAAAGCTAACGGATCCTTATTATAACAACAAACAAAGCCGAGGCAAACTGCTAATATTATTCCAGTTATCTCTCAAATTAAGTGTCGCTTCAATTTAACAATTAGGTGCGTCAAGTAATTCATTAGTTATTCAATATTGAAACGTTATTATAATTCAATTAATGAATATATACGCATGAACGTTAATTAAAATGTCAGGGGAGTGGAACCTACGGCAATTAGGTGCACGAGTAGCTTATAATTGAATTAATATCGTTATCTCAAGTGTGCCAATTTTGAGCACCCCTGATCGTATTAGAACTTGCGAGACGGAAAATCTATACATACCTATATGTCGAGATGTAAGGATTCAAATCACACAGACAATACACATTGAACTTTGATATAATTAAATTGACTATTTCTTATAAATTCAAAGTTCTATAGAATAAATATATGTGTTTTCCCCTAGTTTAAAGTCCACTCTCAATTGTGTCTTTAATAACATTTTAGTGTCTGTAACACAAAAGCACTTAAGAATTAATATTAGAGTCCTAGCTTTTTGCAATATATTTCAATTTATTTAAATATATCCGAATTTCAACTGATGTATGATTCATAAAATGCGCGACAACTTTTTTGTGAACGTGGACTGAATTACTGGAGTAAATTAACTTCATTTATTGTCTCAAGATTACAAAAACTCAAAAGGCTTACCCTGTTTAGTCCTCTCACCAGTCTAGTTCTTCATGTTTGGATCGGACATGGATAGACTGAAAAAAAGCCCTTTTCTTTTTGTCCAAGGTTTTGTCTTCGGCCGTAAGTGAATTCGCGGGCTGCCCCTTGCTAGCAATCCAGGGGTCAGTCGACGTGCCCAGTCGCTTCCTACATGACTTATCCATACACAATTACACGGACGCACGTGACCGTGAATGATTTTATATGTTATTTTCTGATCTTCCAAAATATCTATTGTTTAAAAAGCTATATGATGATAACTAGTTTGGCTCTGCGATTTCACTTGGGTTGTCATTTGTGATTCGATTGTCATCTACTATTAAAATTTATATATACTAATTTATTTTCTTAATTAAATAGGGCATAAAAATTAAAGTTAGTAAAAAAAGTTTTAAATTAATATTATTTAAAAATTTCAGTCAATATTAACACAAACTGTACTAGTTCAATAATTTAATAATAATTTAATCTTATTGTAAGCATTCATATAACGTAACTTCTTGGCTGTTCTTCTCAGATTTGGGCGCGTTCTTGAATTACCTGTAAATTCAAGTGACGGTCATAAGTGATCATACCTATATGTAATTTTATATGAATTTTTTACTTTAGAATACAGATAGATTGAATATTGGAAAAGTAAATTCGATTGCTTTATCTTAATACAACATAGACTATGCCAATTGTACAATAACTGTAAGATAAACAATTCGTTAAGCAGTTAAAGATCTGTCAGGAAAACTGAAGTAATAGCCATAATTTTCCGCGACCATTAAACAAATTGATGGTTCAGCTTCAGGCGCACTCGCAGCCTGATTTATTGTGTCCGCTACGTCTTATTTATTGCGGAAAGTTATGTGAAAATTGTAAATAGCCAACGGGACAAATTACCTTAACCGTACCTTCCCGGGAACGACTCAATCCTTTATTGAACTTTAATTCATTACATCAGTCATGAGATTACTATCGAATCCTATAGTGACCAAATAAGTTGTCGCGTAACCACTACGTTTCACTGTAAGATTTTCCACACAAATAATTAACGCAGATGCTGTCGAAAAATACTCTACTTGTCATAGAAATCTTAAACGCCTATCAATACTGTAAAGAAAAGCCTGGCATTTTTGTTTGCTATTAATTCTGTGGTCACAGAAGTCCAGTACTGTGGTAGCAGTCTTATATTGTCCCGTTGTTTCTTTTTGTGTCTGTGTTATGTTATATCATGGATTATAGCTCTGTGTTAAATAAATGAAAATGACACCTACTAAACAAACTCACTGCTGATTTTCGCATTTATAATATTAGTAAGGACTAGAAAGGTTTGATTGCTATGATATGAACGACAGACGCCCACGCTGCATCTTACAATTTTCACCGCTACTCCAGATTCATCTCTGTTAAACATGTCTCATATAATTCTAAGATTTCGGACGCTGAACCACGATATTGTAGTTGAGTTATAGATCAACTTCTAGAATAACAGAGGTTTATTTATTTAACAATAAACAAAACAGAGACATCACAAGTAGAATATATATGATGAAATACAACATTAAAGTACAGATGTATATTAAAATGATTCAAAGGGCGCATTTTTCACGTAATATCATTTAAATACACGACTCGTAAAGGATGTTTCGTAAAATAAACTGTTTTAAATTTAAATTTCTTAAATTATAGCCCTGTTGTAATCCAATTTATTTATGATGTATATGTAAAAGCCAGACCGCATAGTTCTGAAATAAAAATGAACCTTTCAACACGCCTAGTTTTTAATATTTAGTAGGAGCTGAAAACTACAAAGGGTTACATAAACGCCATCTGGTTAACGTGGCGTCTTGTACCGATGACAGTTTCATTTGACGCCTGATTTATTTTGATTATTCATAGTTCACATATTTATTCATTCTCATAAAGGCTGAGGTATGTTTGAAGCTATAAACACTATAGTATTGAGATTATAAAGTAAACTTTACTTTGTAGTTAATACCTGCATTATTTATTTTATGATTTTTAGACTACAAAACTACTAATAATATAATACAAGGAAAACAGTAATCTTGTCATAAAACGATGACAAGACTGAAATAATCTACATTTATTGTCCTTTATCTTAGATTTTTAAATTTTTTATCCAAAAATATTTTTTTAATAGCATTCGTGGTTTCCTAATTTTTTAAATCTTTGTTAACGCGATAAATATCAAAATAGTTTGACCATTAGTCAAATAGTTGCAGTATTTATGTTTGACTAATTGTTGTTTTAATTACTTATCAGAAATTCTCACTACATTTTTAACGTTAAAGTTCTTAAAATGCCTTTAAATTAGCATTAAATTCAACATCTTTTATATCTAGTTTTTTCATCAACAATTACACGTCAGCGAGAAAATGACTAAGCATCTGAGACATTCTTTCAAATTAAGCGCTTGTAACGGGGTGAATTTTCGGCTGCCTAGAGCCCTCTATTTGAATATACTACTAACAAATTAACTAGGACAGAGAACTAATAGTTTTTTTCCAACGACAAAAATACATTTTTGAAAAACTTCTCTAACTCCATTTAAAATTAACCGAATCGACATTGAATTTATCCGAGCTAACCGACGCGACGCCGTAATCCGACTGTACAGGGATATATGACCACATTAGGCAACTGTTGCACGCCACAACACAGGCGATTAATATCACCAGACGATTCTACTAATGCTTGTCCACACGCTGCCCGGATTTCATGCCTTCAGTACATATTCCATTAGCGTGAATGGAAATTGTACTCTATTCCTGAATGTGCGAAATTTGTATTTATTCCCAATAAAGAGAGGGGTGTTCGTTTGACATTTCTGTGGGTTTGGACAAGATGGTGAACAATATCATATTATAAAATATTTATTTATTATTATTTCAGAAAAGCAGTTGGTTAAATTTATAAATATTTCAATTAATTATTTACTGCAAAACTTATATAAGCTTGATAATTCTTAAAAATATACTAATTACATATTCAATCCCAATTCGTTATATAAGAAATAACTATGTAGGATTTTATATAATCCTGAAAAGGGTGTGGGGAGCCCCAGCCTCGCTGCCCCACCGTGAACTCCAGCTCACAACACACTAAGTTCTCCTTGAATACAGGCAGAAGACCTGCTAATTAACATGAAGAAGCACGACACAACCTCCAAAGTCAGAGCTACCGCTTATCCCTGGTGACCTAAGCAAACCTCTGAGAAGGTCCGATCACCATAACGGCACAAGTGAGAATGCCTCCAGTCTGGGGTGCGCACGGCCTTCTTATAGTAAAACAAACACGCGCCTCGGCTCTACTCGCACAGGCGAGCCACTCCGAAGCCGACTACAGCGCTCACGACACCAGCCGATACAACCAATTCCTAACAATATATATTAATAAGACGTGCTGTTAATCACTGGTTATCTATGTTTGATTATGCACCTGTTTTTATTTAATCCATGAAATATACTTCAATATAGCCACAGTCTGTCTATATTACTCAGGAAATGGTATTAAAGTATTAAAATCTCCTGCATCTTTCCAGAATGCAACTGCAACGGCCACGCTCGTCGATGCCGCTTCAATATGGAGCTGTACAAGCTGTCTGGTCGAGCCAGTGGCGGGGTATGTCTCAAGTGTCGGCACTACACCGCTGGAAGACACTGTCATTACTGCCGGGAGGGCTACTATAGAGATCCTACGAAACCCATCACTCATAAGAAGGCTTGCAAACGTAAGTAACATTTCAACGAATACAAAAATGTGTTTGGTTATGTTTTGGTTTTGTAATGGTTTGGTGCTAGGCTCTTCTAGAGTAGGCGTGGCTTTAAATATTCACAATAACATCGACACCACATTTTTTTTCAGAGCTAGTATACCACAGCCATACACACAAACCCATAGACTGCTGGAAATAGAGACTGTCCTCTTTTTTCAGCAGTAAACTTATACACAAGGGGCCTAAGAAAGATTAGCTTTTTATAGGAATTTCAAAGGTTTTCTACCGTAAGCTCCGAGTTAAATCGGATAGTTATCTGACCAATAAAACCCTGACACTCAGCACTAACCGAAGTTACAACTAACGGATCCCGTGAGGCTCGTTCTAACTTCGATTCGCAAAAGGTTTTATGGAGAAACTATTTGGTGACCAACGTAGATGTCTTTAGGGCTGACGACAACACTGAAAATTATCATCACACTGCAATAATTTAATATGGGATCAGTTTTATTTATATACAAGTCAAATTGAAGACAATGATAAAACCCTTAAAAAAAATTCTGCCTTCGAAAAATTTAAAAAAAAGGGAGGAATATCAATAAAATACAACAGATCATTAAGATTCATATAAGATATTCAAATACTGCCACAATACAATGGTACTCACAAAACAATAATATAGCACCAAATATATGTGTGAAATAAATTTAATAATTGTCTAACCGTGGTAGAAACGAAGAGTGTCAGCCCTAAAAGCATTCGTTCTCTTTATTTTTAGCATTTATCGCTCTTGTTCTTTCATTACTTTCTCGGCTTTTTCTTGTTTGGTTTCTTAAATTGTATTTGTTGTTTAGACATATTATTCTGTTAGCTTTGCGGATTTTGACATCCTCTTTATTTACGTTTCTACTCGACCGTTGTCAGTATTCAATATTCTGATTTATAAACATTGCTATCGTTTTCCCACGACTACATCTTTTTAAGGACATTTTGTAAATTACAAGGTAAAAGGATCATCATTAATTGGTAGGAAAAGATAGAAAAGGTAGCCTTGTATTGTATCAAAATTGGTTCTGTTAAAGCGTAATAAACAATAGAGTTACTTTCTCGTTTTTTATATTAAGTATGGATGGTAAATCATTTTCACCTCCCCATATACAACTTTTTATCCCTACATTAATTCTTAATATGCAATTATAATTGATGTACCCAATAACAGTCGTAACTTTAATACCGCCATTAAGCATACGTGTATTGAATTGCACATTTGAGAGAAATGGCCACATTCATCTAACAACTACAAACACGAACGGTGTTTACGAGCATGTCAACAAACCTATAAAAAGCTGAAACTTCCTTCATTTTAGAGTATAATTATAGTTTTACGATTCCACCTGTAAATATTTTGTTTTTCAAAAACTGTGCGCCCCACAATAGTAGTTTTTGTCTGATAAACATTCGTGTCTGCTTTCTGTCTGTACTATTATTATGAAGAAATCTTAACAATAATTGACCGATTTAAAACAATTTTGACTGATAGGAAGCTACAAGTACATTCTTACTGACGTGTCCCACGCGTAATAAGTTGCGTGTAAAACCTAGTCGATTATCTTCTATGGCCTTACCTATGTATATTATATAACTTATCATATGTATATGTATTTATTGTTCTCAATAATACCTAATTTTTTATATTTTCTTATGTAGTTTTAACACTCCAGGCAGATTAACTAGCTCTACTGGACTGAGCCAGGGCCATTTTTCCGTAACACAGCCAGCTGAATTATTTTCTAAGTTTTTTAATTATTTTTGTATTGTGTTGCTGCAAAATAAAAAAAAGTATACATTGAGCAAAATGATTTTGTAATTATATGAAGATAAATGATACCTTTTATTTTGAATCTACTACACAAAGTTGTTTTTAGCTTGCTTATAAACAACATTAAACCTTCTAAGCGACTACTTAGTACAACATTAAAAAGGATTTTGTTTAGCCAATTAATTATAAGCATCGTCAATGTAGGAACAAATCCTTACAGCTTCAGGCATGTTGTGTCAATGTTAGACGTTTCTCTAGTCAACTGTAAACATGGTTAGTCTTTAAGCTGGCACATGCTGGTTTTGTTGGGTTAAAAGTTACAACTTAGGTGGTTTTAACTTAAGGAAATTAAAACCATCTACGTATATACGTTCTGAACTCTATAGGTAGAGTTCGAAAGAAATTTAAGAATTTATTGAAATGTACCTGTTATCTTTGGCACTACCCTCTGTCTGATACGGAGAAAAGAACTTAAGTTCTTCGTATCAAAAGTATGTTTAAAGAATTAGTTGTGTGAAAGACGATCATACTGTTAATATAATTAATACTAAGGAAGAGGTGCATTTGTTTGGGCAAATCAGTTTCACATTTAAGAGGGGTCCTAAACAAATGGGCCGTTTATTCGGTTTTTTTGTTGACTGATCTTACCTACAGTTTATGACAACTGTCGCACACACACCAAAACATCAACCTTATAAAAACCTCTTATTTCGTCGGGTATTAAAAATTATGGTTTTGTACCAGCCTGCGATTGCCACCCGGTAGGCGCGAGTGGTAAGACCTGCAACCAGACGAGCGGGCAATGTCCCTGCAAGGACGGCGTCACCGGTACCACCTGCAACCGCTGCGCCAAAGGATATCAGCAATCCAGGAGTCACATCGCCCCTTGCATACGTGAGTTTTTATCTAATATTATATTTAATTAAAATTTCGTTATTTCAAGTAACATATTTACCTACATGGCCACTTGTAAGCATCAATCTTAAATTCTAAGGTTACAAAATGTTCAAGAACGCGCCCAAGTTTGAGAACATCCAAGGAACTTAGCCGTATGTGTCGTGGCCTTAAATTGTTCATTGATTAAATGATATGGCCAGTCTGAGCTGGCCATTTTAATATGAAATAGTATCATTTCATGATCAGCCAAGCAGAGAAATGGCCAAGCCAATTTTAAATTCTGTACTATCGAATTTTCAATAGGTTTTTTAGCTGAGTTGAGCTACTGGTCAGTTTTACTGTTATAATAATGAAATAACATTTTGTAGGCATACCCCGTGTGGTGACAGCGGTCCAAGCAATGGAGGCGGTGGACGCGGAGCCGGGACGCGGTAAGTAGTAAGTGGAATTCATTGCACTCCATCACATCTACACCGGCTTGGTAACTGATGCTGATTGTGAAACAACGAATTAGGCAGGAATATAGTCTCCTATACATTCGTCAGTATCGTCTCAACGAATCAAACGCGTATATTTAACACAAATTTTACAAATATTTGATTATAACTAAATTTTCCTGACGTGCTACACAGCCTGCAAGGTCACGGGAGAATGGAAGAATATTTTTAACACTAATTTAAGGTCGCTCGATAACAGATATTGAAATATCAGCATCGGTTATTTTTGAAATTTAATAGAATGATTTATATTAGTTTTCTTAAGTTTTCCCTTAGACGTGATAAGCACTGTGTTATAAAGATTTTTTACTCTTTCGTATTGCTTAATGAGCTGTTTTCATGTAGTTTTTTGAATATTATTTACTCGTCATCACATCATTAGTTTTTAACCCTGTTATAAATTTTACGCGTCTGTGAGTCAAGATATGGCATCGTAGCTAAACGAGTAGACAGATTTTGATAAGGTTTTGAAAGCTAACATAAGATGTATATTAGCTACAACATAATCTATACATCCATTTATGAGGTGTTCTTGTCTGGGATTTTTAACTGTCTTCAAGTCAATTGTTAAACACAATTATCAAGTAATTTATGTTTATTTAATAATGCCGTTGATGTAACTTAACGAATCTTTAAGATTTTATGATATTATAATCTCGATTCCTCAACTAACGGGAGTACCACACTATAATAAAATTGATATCGTACTTGTTTTGATAGATTATGATCTCTGTGACCACAGTTCATGGAACAGAGAGACATATTGTCTCAGCTTTATCCTCAAATCCATGAAGAATTCATTAAGAAGTTAAATTGAAGAGTAAAACCCCAACTTGATAATTATAATTAAGAATATTTCATGAATGGATAAACATAATAAATAGCTCCATTTAAAGAAGAAGCGCCATCTCTTGAAATTAAATCACAGTAATGCAGATAACGAGCAAAACGCGTTTTTGGGGTGTCGTCGGATATTGACAAACAAATATGCCTTTTTTGAAAATAAATTATTTCATTTAAAGAAAACAGTTTGAATGGATTAAGCATGTATTTAACACAATTTTGTAATGATTTAATTTCTGTCATACAGCAATGTGATACTTGCGTAAATAATTTCATTTCATTGAAGAAATTTTCGACACTGAACCCTTGTCTAGACTGTGGCTAAAAACTTGGCCCATTAACTGCGGCTGTATCAATCACATTATCATAATATGAGTTACAAAATATTGATTGATACGTCCGGAATATTTTCACGGCAATTAAACGTTTCAAATCTGTTTTATTGCATTACATTAATAACTATTACAAATATTATAAATTATTGCCAACCACTTTAATCCATCCATTCGAAGTATTAATAGATTATAGAAAAGACAGTTTCTTAATTAGATTTTGTACTAACTTATAAATAAAGTTTACATTTGTGGTACATTCATTACCTTGTATGGGATATATACTCGATTATTTATTTAAAATAAATAAAATAAACAAAACAAATGAAATACTTTTTTTACTAATATCTGAATTTATTTATTCAAAAAGTCTGTAAGTAGAATAAAAAGTAGAAGCCAACAGGGTGTTCAATGCCTCCCAAACGTCAAACGTGAACTATGTTTTATTTGGAATCGAACCAATTACATTAAGCGAAATGATTAAGCTATATTAGTCAGCTATAACAGAATTGAATATTTTACATTAGTACAATATATAACTTATTTATTTAATTCATTTTAAATACGTTTTGTAGACTACTTGTAGTTTTACTTCAATAAAATCGTAGATAATAAATATCGCTAATGAGTTATAACTCTATCTTCAATTTAATTGATTATTTCTTTGAACATAACACAGTGCTTGTCAGTCATGAAAATTAACCGTTTCCCTAGAACGACATTGATTTGCAAGCGAAATGCCCCAATGTCCGCATTAAACCCCGTTTCTTTCAGGGCTTATATGTTATTCATCATCTCATACATTTTGTTTCCTTTATATTTGTGTCAAGTGCGAGACGAGGTAAACGTTTCATTGTTTCTTGCATGCCAATTACTATTTGTACACGAAATGACATTTTTGTACGGTAAATATCACTGAATACGAACGCCCGAAAACAAAGGCCACTCAAATGTAAGAGCGACTTATAGTTGACTTCTTAACTGTAGATTACAGCAACAATTTTGAGTAGCAATTTTTCAGATTCTAAACACTAGTCGTATCTATAGAAAAATATATATATATATATATGTATATGTACATATATTTCTACCACACAGACCCTAAATGTGTTTCTATAATTACGGTTGTATAATCGCTACCAATATATAAAGATAATATTTATAAACCTATTCTGATATTTAAAATTTAAATGATTAATTAAATTATTATTTTGTCTCTTACAAAACATGGAAAAACTTACCTACATCAAATATTAAAATAAAAGCATTTTGAAAATTACTCAAAATTGTTACTTCCAATTTGAGTAACATTCCAGGGCTTTTAGACAAACAAAATTAGAATGTGATGGGTGTCAAATGTCAAATAAAAAAAATTTGGAATTGACATTTGGTGTCGTTGTCATAACGATGCGTATCATATCATAACTTGTGTCATATTTTCTTCGTCACACATTACATATTGGCGCTTGTCTAGACTTCTAGTCCTAATAATTGATTGACATTGAGCACTTGTATGCTTAGCTTACAGATTTCCTTTAAATAATCCTTAGCGACTATTTTAATCACTACTCTATTCGTATTACTCTTTGCTCGTTTGCATCTATTAATATCAATTGAGACATTCCCATATCAATGAATTGAAGTATGATTGTTCGAGTGGATGTAATCTTGTGAAATGTTCGGTGACAGCGGAGCAGTGCGGCCGGTGTCGCGCAGGCGCGAGAACTCTAAACCTCAACAAGTTCTGCAGCCGAGATTACGGTGAGCCATCCTTTTACTTAGCCTTTAAGAAAACATGTTGAGAGGTACATGAATAAATTTCTTATTTATATATATTTCAACCTAATACAACACACCTAGTAAATGCAAGACACAACTGATTTAGAGGTTTAAGATATCTAAAGTCTAAACATATTTTATTCATGTCCAATTACATACAACACTAAAGTTAAAAAACACAGCTTGCATAGTTTATTTAATATTATAGTAAGATAACGGCAGTGTTTGTTGGTAAGTAATAAATATAAATAATAAAGTAAGTAATGGTGTCTGTTGCAGTCATAATGGGTCGGGTGGTCGGGCGAGAGGCGGCGGGCGGCGAGGGATGGGCGCGCCTGGCGCTGAGCGTGCAGGCCGTGTACAAACGCGCGCCGCGCAGCCGCCTAAGACGAGGACCCGCCGCCCTCTACGTCCGCAACGTAGACGTCGCCTGCAAGTGCCCCAAGATCAAGATTAACAAGTAATGCAACCTTTTTGACCTTAAGTCAAACGTGACAGCCAGTTACCAAATACACAAACATATTTTAACCATAAGTCTTATTAACAACGGAATCTGCAACCTGTCTATGTTTGGCTGCTTCCGTGTCTGATGATGTGAGCTTTAATTTAGACCTAAAACAATGTTGAGATCTGTTAATAATGAAGATTATAACGTTATATTATACTAGCGACCTGCCCCGGCTTTGCACGGTTATATAACATATATAAAAACCTTCCTCTTCAATCACTCTATCTATTAAAAAAAACCGCATCAAAATCCGTTGCGTAGTTTTAAAGATTTAAGCATACAAAGGGATATAGGGAAAGAAAAAGCGACTTTGTTTTATACTACGTAGTGATTAGCCATATTTTTAAATTATCTCGACATTTCGTATCATAATAACTTATTAAGTTGTGACCATAGTAAAAATCTTTCTGATAATTTTAGATGTCTAAGCACAAAATCACTATTTCACATATTAGGTGTGTTTTTAAAGCCTTTTCAAAACGTATTTTTTCATCTGTGACCGAAGTTAGAATGATATTTTTCACCAATGCAATAAATACAGGCTTAACTTTAACGCTAAGAAGGTTAAGCGCCAGAGCCTATTTAAGACACATTTTCCTGTCACTCAAACTTCAACCGTGTCAACTGCGGGGCTTTTGCTATTTACGGTCATTTCAGACCAACGCAATGACGATTATGGCTTATAGAGCCGTGGGAAGGCGTGTGACCCGATTCTGGGTATTCTACAAATCTCAAATCAACGATTTTTTTAAAATCAATTTTGGGTGATACGAACAATGAAGTGCTGTTTAGTTATATTCCCATAAGAATGCTAACTCATTTTTTTTAAATATCTAATTTTAAGAAGATTAGGTAGGTTTCATTTGCTTCTCAATTATCAACTCATAAATTATATATATTTTTATTGTGATTTTCTGTGTCGTCTTTGCTATTTGTCCTTTTTTTGTGTATATAGCATGCTGTACGTATAAGAAAACTATGGATATTCGTTCTTTTACGAATCTCTATCGCTAGTTAATTTAAAACTTAAAATTTGATACTTCCAAAACAACTACTGGACATTGGCAGAATTCATTTTTACATGGGAAGCTATTTTTTAAGAAGAAGAAGAATTAGCCAATCAACTTTCAAAATTAACAGGGTTCTTTTTGGATAGTGTATTTTAAGGAAAAGCATAAAATTGAATAGAAAACCTTTACATAATTTAACGTAACTAAAGTGTAGTTGTAACTCTTTCTTTGGATTACTTTTTTATGTTTAAAAACCCTTCTTTGCAGGTCCTACCTAATCCTAGGAGTGGAAAAAGAGGGTTCGTCTTCTGGTTTCCCAGGCTTAACGGTCGGAGAGAGGACACTGCTGCTGGAATGGCGGGATGACTGGCACAGACGCATCCGGCGCCTGCAACGACGCGCGATCAACTGCCATTAGCCATCTTAGATTTGAATGTTGCCATGGCAGCGGTCGGCTACAGCCTACAAAATCGAATGTTGAATGGATCCGTCTATGTTCCGTGCAAATACTGCCATTATGCTGTCGAAAATAGTTCACCTAGTCGTTTGTAAGGTCAATAGATTCCTAGTTTAGCTTTCATCGATTTAACTCGATTTTTTAGGTATGATTGTCAACATTGTCCAATTCTTCGTTTTATACCAAAAAGTTTTAACACTTTTTTCCCTCCTAGGATTTCGTTATCACTTTACAATTATCAAAGTAGTTATGGCTGCTCTATAACTTTTGGTTAGTTAATTTTAACTATGTTGATGATTGTATTTTAAGTGACTTTTAAGATTATTTATTGATTAAATAATGATATTATAGATACTAAAGTCTCGTTCCATTTCATGCATTTTTGTATAATTGTTATTTTATATTAAAATGCGTATGTTAAATATTGTTTTAGATACTGGCAACTTTGGCGCGAGAAGTATAATTTTTGGCGCGTTTTTTTGACGTTGTATAATATAGATTATAAGTTTTAAAAATAATTCATATCCACAGATAGTCATAATGTTTTAACGTACCTCATTTATTAAGTACATGTAAGGATAGACTAATTAGGGTACCTTTCTTATTGCCTATTTTCACTAATTTATGAGTTTTTGACCGTATATATCTTGCCAAAGTAACTTAATGTTCTGTGTACTTATTTCTTTCTTAAAATTTAAAACAATAATATTAATGCCTCAAATTGTATGTACAGTATTATTAGCTTTACTAAAATAGTGTAAACAAATTACCTTTTAAAAACGTAGATAGAAATTTATCTTTTGTGCAAAATGGATAATTTTAACTACAATACAGCACAGACTATATAAGTATAAAGGAGGCTAAAGTACACTCGAGTAATCATGTACAATTGAGACGTCAGTGTATACAGGTACAGTTAAGCACACAATACAACAAATCATCTTGATGGTTGAACAATTTACAATTATCTATTGTTGGTGAATCGGTTTGGTCGAACAAATATTGCGGCCTCGTTACTAGAGCATGCGAAGATTTTGCTCGCTATAATACAAAATTTTACATCCTACTAAAAACCAAGTTATAGTTAACTATTTACTTGGCTTAATTAAAAAGTCTCTTAACTATAAGCAAGATCAAATTTTGGAAGTATGTTTATAAATTTTGACCGCAAGCCTCTTGTCAGTCATTATCTGAGGAATGACCTCCACATCAATTTCAATTTGAAATTGTAAACCAATGAAGGGATGAGTTAAAAACTGTCTATAAATATGATTCGATGTTTGAGCTCTTCAAAACGTTATATATAAATAGTAAAAAAGTTTTAAATATTAGTTTCTATTACCATATTTATATTACATATTTGTTTCATTGTGATATCTTGTAATCTCTGGATAACAAACTTATCCAAAACTAACTCCGTCAGAAACAATAAAGAAAATTATGCCTTTAATATCCAGCATAAATCTTACGTTACATTATTTATATTCTATCATAAATTATTCACCTTACCACAATATACAAATATTTTCACACTTTATTACTTAATTATAATCTTAATGTTAAAATTTTGCATACTAATTACGTAATTTGACTTGCATATAATTATTCAGTATTCCTGAAATTCTAAGCGCGATGGCGGAACACTGTAGGTAAACGCTGTCTACCTTACTTAGGGTGTTAGGGCACTAAGTCAAGTCCTAGAATCCAAAACCATCAAACCAACCAAAATCTATATAGATTTTACTAATTAAGCAAAGTACTTTCGATATCAGTTTAAAGTTTTTTGATATCTGTCATAGTTACGGAATAATCGTCTGTGCACACTTAACGATTACACCCGGTATATTTTTTTTCAAAATCGCTGTGTTAATTTACGTTTTTAAAGGGTAAAAATAATAATCGTGTAGATGATATTATATTTAAATGGATATAGATAGACTCGCTTGTATGGATGAATTGTAAAAAGTGTATTTAGTTTGTAGATCTATTATCATGTTTTAGAATGCATAATTATCTTAGATTTCATAATGTGTTATTTTACGCGCCATCTTAAATGAAAAATATTTATGGTCTATGAAATTTTTGGTTTCAATAAATACGTAAATATAATCAAATTTTAAAACTAAAATGGCGATAGTTTAAATAGATGAGTGTGTTTTCTGTGAATAATGTAATTTATTTCTTTTTATTCATGAACCATAGATCGTAGAGGAGTACAGTTAAACCTACAGCGACTGAGAATGACCAGAATCAATATACTTAAAGTTATGGCGATATTTCCAGAGATTTTTGTGCAACCCAAATTTTTAAGGATTAAAAAAATAAAACAAATGAAAACGAAATCTCATCAACTTTTGAAAATATTTTCAGGACAAATGTCTCGTCATATTTAATCATCGGTCAATACATATAGGAGATTCTATCTAATTATACTCGTAATATCTTCGTATATCAGAGGTATCATATTTGTATGTCACCGATAGAATTTTACGTCAGTCAAGTCATTATATTTTGACGATTTCTCTACATATAAGTGGTAACCGCCTTCGTGACTACATTATCCCGCATCCGTGTTCTGATGGAGCTCCTACATTCACAGTGACAGACATTTTTTGATTGTGTAGGCACAGAAGTCCATCACCTACTTGCCAGCAAAGAAAATTATCTATCTTCAGACGGCATGGGATTTCGCAAATAAGAGAACAAAATAATTCTTTACCCCTCTACGATAATAATAGTACTTACATAATGATAATTTCTCTGTTGTATTGAAAAAAGTAAATTAGTTCTCTTTTCCTCAAATTGAGTACAATTTTCGACATTTTGAAAAACGCACAAGATGAAAATTTCACTAATTATACAATAATTTTGGCCTAATTACAATAATTTATCAAATAGTGCTTTTTTCGATTTTTTAGGTTATGTGTTAATTTAGGAATGTCAATATAAGGTATATAGGCGAATTATAGACAGTCCATCATTCAGTACATATCACAAAAAACAATTTAAAAAAATTATAATTATCCATTCGTGTATAACTTCAAAAATGTATGGTCTGTCTATGTAAAAGTATATTTCGCGAATTTGTGTTTTATGATACCCTGCTCCTGTGATGTAATAAATGTTATTGGTTATATTTATTTAAATA
This sequence comes from Aporia crataegi, assembly GCA_912999735.1. Lineage (NCBI taxonomy): Eukaryota > Metazoa > Arthropoda > Insecta > Lepidoptera > Pieridae > Aporia > Aporia crataegi. The sequence goes on along the minus strand of OU538744.1, from coordinate 8,829,555 downwards.
AAGTACATTAATAATTCAAATTACTTATTTCAAAAGTCCTGGATACCTCTATTTTATCTCAAAATATAAAAAAGTTTATCACTCAAAAGAAGCTAACTTCACATCACTGGAAAAATGTAAGAATCGGTCATATTCATTAAGTTTTTACTTGATATTTTAAAATTAACTAGAGTAATTTAGTTATTTCGAAATAAATTTTAGGCCTGTCATAATGACATTACTAAATTTCGTTTGAAGGAATAGTACTTAGAAATGTCGAAATTAATAAACTAAATTAGAAAGGTTTAAATTTAGACTTGTGTCATTGTCGTTACAAACTCGTAGTGAAGTAATATATGCCAACAGGAATTTAATATGAAGGGCAGAGTGGCCCAGGGGAAATCAGAAGTACCCCAGTTATCTTTTTCTTATATTATCTGCCGCCCATTATTTATAACCGAAGTGGCTTTTCAGATGAAATATATGGCCTTCTCTTATTTATTAACTATAAGTTTCTCGTTTCACCTTGTTATATAATAATAACTGAAGTTGTAGAGAATTTAAATAACCCCCGGCTTAACGATTACAACTAATAAAACTCCTAAACTGAGGAACCGATTTTCATAAATTTTAGTCAAGATCTTGATTACTAGTTGGAGAAAATTGTAGAAACTTTTTGTCTGCTATTAATATTTGAAATTAGTTCCTAACAAAGCTAGATCGAAAATGATACATTTGTACCTATAATGACCTAGGATAAACGGAACTTGATATAAATTTTGTTCTAAGTGAAATTAAAATGGTTTTCTCTTAAGTTTTAACATGAAATATAAAGTAATGCGCTTGCGCAGAGATCGATGTGAGTGCAGTTCAATGTTCGCTCGATCGTAGACTGTTCTACGATTGTATTGAGATTTAATAAGGCTGTTTAGGGTCGTAAGACTGACAACAACAAAAAATGAAGTCAACAACACCGGACAAATAACAATACGTCATAAATGAATGAACAGCTCTTATATTGTCTCTAAGAACCATCTTAAATAGCTTTGAAACAAAAATACCGCCATTTAGGAGCTACCATAATACAGACGCGTCACTACTCGTAAGTCATGACGTAACAATACAAAGGCTGAGCCGAATTGAAATGGTGATAATTTCTAAAACTTTCCTGTAAAAATTTTCTGTCCTCACCTGTTGATGAGAATAAACTTTTACCTAAGTACAATTTAATTAATATGACTTCGTTCATGTATAAGCAGCCTTAGATTGAGTTGAACTCAAAATAAATCCGCCAACAATGGCCCGTAATAAGTTGGCTCGCGGTGAAATATAATACAAGTGCCTATTTTAATAAGTCCATTGTTACATTAATGTGTTAACATTTCGTGGGGGTGCTAATTAATTGAACTTTCAATGGCTGTTTGTTGTCTGGACCTCATTCTTCGCGTTTACAATTAATAAACGAATTCAATTTGTTTTACTGAAAGAACCAGATAATATAGTGCATGTAACTAAGTGAACAATAGATCCAGCTGCCTTATGAGCTATTTCCGAACCATTAATATGCCATAAAACAGCTCTCTCCTTAAAAGGCCGGAAACGCACTAGCGGCTCAAATGGCGTTGAGGGTGTCCATAGGCGGTCCACTAAACTACAGTCAGCCTTCAGCAAATAAAATTATTTAAAGAAATGGATTTACAAATTAGTCAATTTAAGTATAATAGTCATTTAAATCGATTCCGCGGTTCTAGAGTAAACCAATCCGAGTTTATTTTATTTAGATAAATTTCATTCTGTTTATTTATTCATACGAACTATTTTCGTTCTAATAAATAAATTGAAATTGGATCCAGTAAGGAAATAAATTATAATTGTATGTTGGGTGACTCGTTACACCACAAACCCCGTGTGTTTTGCAAACATTTAAATTATTTCACGCTTCCTTGAAAGGTCGATAACGCAATATTGTAATAAAAACACGCCATTGTTCTGATTTATCGACTATTGCATGTTGCAAAAAAGTAAACTTACCTTTGTTTCGATAGCTTTTTTTGAAAATAAAATATTATATCATCTGTTATTTAATAATAAAAGGTGATCATTTAAATGATATTACGTAAAATATTGATTTAATGATTTTATCAAATTATTATTACACGCGTCAATACAGTAGAATAAAAAAGGGCAGATAGCGTAAACTAAAAGATTTAAGATAGGTATTTATATTAAAAAGCTTGTAAGAATATTCGTGATTATTTGTTTTGAAATAACAAACATACATTCTATTTATTAATATGGTGGTAGGTATGGTTTAATTTTTAGTAGATTCTTTTTGTGTCAATTATTGATGTGTAATCGATCTCTTATTGAAATCTGATTGCCTTCATTAACTTTAAGTAGGTACAATTGGAAATACTGTCATTCCTATATAACGACGATTTTTGTATGTTTATCTTACAAAACAAACCGTCCTTTTTTGCTCGGTACGTGGTTCCGTATAAATTTTACAGAAATTGGTTTAACGCTTTTTTGAAAAACTAACATATAATAATATTATGTACATAATATTATACTAAAACAATTTTGTTTTTGGTTCCCCTTGGCAAGTTTTAAACATTTTATCTATTTGATAATACTTTAGCTGACTATGAGCTGAATTTGAGTAGACCCCTATTCCAGGATTACGTTGACATACAACTCTCATACAATTACAATCACAGAACTTACACGCACCATTTGTGTAATAGGTAATTATATTTGTAATTTCGATTATTAAACAAATTATGATTCAATTTTTTAAAAGCAACTTGTCTGTCAGCACTTCTCTGATGAGCTCACGTTCATGACAGAAAATTGCAAGTTGCTGAATTTTTTGAAATTTTTGTTGCTTTGATATTTGTGAAAATATTTAGTATATATTTTACGTTAAAATACCTATACAATAAATAGAAATGGTCAGTTAAATCTAAACGTTTTTTGTAATTTTAAGGCTATTATTGGGGAAAAATTATCATGTACCGTCTGCGGTCATGATGCTATTATAGCCTTATAGTCCCTCTTCGATAAATGGACTGTCTAACACAAAAAAAAATCTTTGTACAAATTATGTTTTATATAACACTGTGTGTGGACCCCGTGAACTTCGTATCGCTTCAGTGTTTTGAATTAATGTGTCACCTAAAACCTCATTCCAAATAAAATGTATGAGGAAACGAATTTTCTTCATAAACACTTTTTCGTAAATTTTTCTATATTTTTAATAGTTATTTGGCTATTGTTGGATTAGACAAATTCAACAGAACAGAGAGCATTAAAATCATGGTGTATATAATTTGACTTTGTTTTATATAATGTATATATTTGCTAATCTTTTACATGGAGATTCAAAAAACAACAAAAAGGAGATAGCATTTTGTTAAGATATCATGTTTTTCATCAAAGTCGGGTATTTAAAATATTTTCTTTCTAAATCAAAGAATATTAAAAAAGCAATTTAAAAGACCACAGCGTTGTTCCGGTGTCATTAATCAAGGGAACAGACGGAGAGGCGCGAACTAGATAATACGTCATTAGTGCTGATGCGGATTATTCGACAGCCTCTTTGAGTTCCCTAAATGTTTTCCTTTTCTTAGGGTTGCCATTTTAGAATTCAGTTATGGCGAAAAATTTAAAAAAAAAAATTCGTATGTAATTGTCAACGTCAAAATATGTCACATTTATTTGTCATCTCTCGCCACTCGCATGGGTCACGAGGCATAGTTTTTTCTGATTTATTTACTCTGTCTTGTAATCTTCATATATTATAAAGTCATCACACCGTTTATATCTTAAACTATAACAAGAAGGTTGTTAATTCTTGATTTTTCTAAACCTTAAACAAGTAATTTTGAATACTATTTAAAAACCTCCGACATGTTAATTAATGTGCCTCATAAATCAATAAATAGCGTCATCACGTCATCTTTCAACCAAAAATGATAATACTGTAATCAAAATCGGTCCATTCGTGGAGGTCGTAGGAGTTACTATACTGAGACCCCTTAAAGATAAAATAATTTTTCGATAGTAGTGGCAGCCCTATCGATAATCCCACCGGAAGAAACACTAGTAGTGATTTATCGGCGATCGGAAGCTCCAGCTTAGCGGAATTGCGAAATTCACCGCTCACCACTGGCCGGTTTAATCGGACTAAGTGTTGCCAAATTGTTCCTTTGTTTATTTAAAGTGTAGCCAACACGGTTACAGATAATATTTTTAACCCACGATGAAAAAAAGCTGTGTTTTAACTTTAAGGTGTCTGTGAAAATTATTATTTTCATAAGTATAAGTATTCAGTCTGTAGCAAATTATTATCTATTGTTTAAGCAAAATACAACTCAATGACACACTATGCACCTTATTATAAAACATAGTCTTTAGATCAGCTTTACCTGATGTCACATCATGTTTGTATGAACATCAGATTTGTATCCTAGCAACCAATAAAACATCTTTAGTCCATGTTCTGTAATAAGAGTTAAGGTAAGACTGTTTTAACTAATAATCTAAATACGTATATATAATATGAACAGAATATCATTTTTGAAACTCGACGAAAAAGAGAGATGTAAAAGATTATGCGTGTGTTTATCTGTGACATCGAAGATCCTAAACGAACGGACCAATTTAGATTTTTGTTTCAAAGCTTATATCGTAATAATCTTAGCTACAATTAATGATTTGAACATCGATTTATGAGATATTCTTCCTACTTACTTATAATATTTACATTAACTATTACACGTCAGCGACAAAGTGATATTTTATTGGAGTCTTTGTTTCAAGTTAAGCAACATTGTTATAGAAGGGAGAAGTTAGTTTATGCGAGGCGTCCAAGGTTCAAGTTCGAGAGAAATGTTTCAGTTTAGAGTATCGGCATAATATAAATTGCATACACTAAAAACTAATTTCCTTTAGTAATGAACAATCTTCTTCGACGCGCTAATGGTAAACATCAGTAGGATTATTTCCCTAGGGAGTGAGTAATAAATAGCTTCAATTTCTTTTCTTGGCTCGGTGCTGTAAGCTGATAAACCCATCCGTTATGCAAACAAAAGGTTTAATTAAACGAATAATTGATTTAAAAAATATCTAATATTCTAAAACTTAAGGTTTTTTTAATTAAACGCGATACTCTTAGGAATTACTGATTCGAAATGATAATTATTTCGATGGATAGACTATATGGTAGAACGGTAACAGCACGCTAAGACCAATAAGAGTAAATTATAATGTTGCAAAAATAAATATAATATTCCTTCTTTGAGAGGGTGAACGCGGAGCAAAGCTACTCAAGATTAAAAATTAAGGCGCTTCTATTGTAAAGAACACCATGTTTGAAAAAGAAGTATATTTTTGCCACAAAGAGAACAGTAATACCTGCTAATAACGCAGAAATAACGACTGTTTATCTGTCTTACATATTACACTTTTACGCGTACCAATGAACTATTTTTAACAAAATTTAGTACAGATATACTCTCCTAGAGCTTATGATATATACGACTTTTTATCGCGACACGCGAGTCAAAAATATCTTTATTTATATAGAAAAACGTATTACAAAATACGGAACAACTAAAATTTTATTTTCATGAGTTCTTGTTTTCATAGAAGTGAAACAGTAACTTAAAACTTCAGCTATATTTTTTGATAACTTTTAACGCCTGATAGAATTTTATAGTAAATAACCATATAATAAGCTTTTGCAAATTATTTTTAAGAGGCGTTTTATATTAGCAGAACCATTTAGATTTTTGATCGTTTTAATTACGCTGTAATAATAAATATTTATTAACTTCAACTAAATTCAAATAAACCACAAATATAGTAATTCTACTTCTACTATTTAATCGCTTAATCTATGATTTTATTTGTTTATTTAGATGGAATTCAATAGATTTATTGTTTGTTCTGTTACATTCAGGGACTGAACTCCAAATATTTTAACAACTTCATAATTCTTGATGATAAATGCAAAATCAATTACGATGAAACTATAGGAACATCTCCGATGCATAACAAATCAACAAAAGAATAATTAAAATGAGCCATTAAAATGTCCTTAGAATTAAGATTTGAGAATCTCCTTCCTTTTTGAAGGCTGTAAACCACAACAAATCATTAAATCCACATTTTCGGTAACCGCATTAACTGAAAACATTTATAAAAAGAAATGTCAAAAGAAATAGAGTTGATTCCAACATGATCATCAGACCGTTCAAGTGAATGTAGCCAAAATAACAAGGTACACATTTTTATTCCCTATGCCAACCTTAGGGCGGACAAGACAACACACGGACAAATATTATAAACGGGCTAGTCCGTTTTGTATTGTACCTACGGTCACCATGAGTTTAAGTTTACTATCTTAATTTATATCTGTATGGATTGAGGTGCCACATTTACTTAGCATTGAAATGCAGATTTAATCATAAATAATGATTGGCGCCTATCCTGATATACACAAATTATTTATACTTTTTAAGATACCATTTTCAATTAGTAATATCTACTAATAGGTACTATAATTGCATCTATTTCTTCAATATGAATTAATCTTTTTTTGTCTTTGTATAGTCTAAAATGAAAATAATACACTATTTTTATTTTAAGCTAGAAAAGCTAGCAAGCAATTTTCTTAAATTATTCCATATGCAGTAATGTTATCAAAAATACTAGTTGGTGTTTAGATAATTAACGAAAGGTTATTGATAATTCTTAAGTGGAGAACGGTCGCCCGTGTGTTTCCTCGACCCCTTCTCAAATGGCCTCTCAGACCGTCGGCAATCACCGCAAGATTTTATCAAATAAATATTGTGAAGCAACGCGACTGGCTACGTATTTATATTTTTGTTAAATTATTCAATCTTTTACTATGTTTTTACGTTTTATTTCTCCTAATTTGTTTCTTCTAGGACTTGCTTTAAAAATTACTGCGAGACCAACTTACCTACGAAGAAGTAGTTGAGTTTCATCTTCGAACGTCGAGGCAGAATACGAAATTTCATATCACCTCGAAGTTTGTCGTTTTGCCACTCACCACCAATCTATTTAACCTTCAGAGACAATTAGTAATTAGTTACATTATAATAATTGTAAAATTTTGTTAAATAAATGCGCTTAATTCGGCGCAATTTTTAGTTAAGGATAATTACGTAAGCATCAGATTACAACCAAAGCTTTAGCAGTAAAGGTGGGAATCGTGAAAACTTTCACGTGTAAAACCACAAAGCGAGGCTTACTGAGCAAAACGAGGCACCAATTTAGGCTTAGTGTAATAATTATGTTTTCGGGACGACATTTGTCGCAGTCCTATTTTTAGGACATTTATTTATTTCCATACATATACATAGACATTAAAATTGTATACAGTATCTATTTATAAACACCTACATAATTATCTACATACATGTTAATAATTATTTACCGCATTTTTTTTCTTTCAAGAATATTAAATATACAGATCCACTGTCACGAATCTTTGTATTTGTCTGTGGAACCGTAGCTCTTAAACGAATGTACTGATTTTGATGCTTTTTTGTTTATAAGCTACGGTGATCGAGATGGATAGTTTAAATTGTCATCAATATCTTAGTTTTGACTTTGGCAGACCCAGGAGAACTGTGTTCTGTACGATGCAATTGTCATATTAGGGGTATTGGAAATGGCCAAGGGTTCGGTCCGTCGTTATTCTAATAAACAGTGAGTAATTGCAGTAAAAGCTCGTTAGGACGAATCAATCAGGTAGCACGTGTCCCTGAGCGGTGACGTCAGATCCTTATTGATGCTGCTAATCTGCTACTCATAAGATGACGGAATTAATGGCGTAACTGTATATCTAGGTAATATCATTACATATGGGTACCCCTTACGGTTTCGATGAGTCTTTTGTATATTAATTGTGTTAATAAGGCGCGAAAACAGTAGCAAGGAATTCTTTCCCCCTATATGTTAGATAATAATTAGAACATCCCATCAATGAATGAACAAATCTTCATAGATCCATCTTGATCGGGATTAAATAAATGTGATTTAAACAACCTACAAGCTGACCAACAGGCCCACATGCCTCTTCTTGGTTCGGGGTTAAACGGTATATTTTAAGGTACAAATTAATACATACATATACATACCTATATATTATTCGCGCCTGATAGCGCACAAACTATTTCACGATAAAATTGACAAAGAATTATCGGAAAATACTCGAGATTTTCATGGCGTTTCATAAACGACGACGCTTCAAGTACCTACTATCGACTGAAAGAACTTGGTCTATGTTAAAGCGATTTTATTATAGACAAATGATTTGAGAGTACCGACTTGGAGTAAAGAGAGGGGTCAGGCTAGACTGGTTAGCTACAAAAGACGAGTTACAATGGATGCCTGATAGTGCTTATAACACTATGCAAATTAATAATTAGGGCAGATGCTCACTTATAGGTGTGTCACATCGTCATACGTGACATCATTTTTGAGCAAAAACAGCAATTTTCATAAATAAGGAATAAATTATCCAAGAATTTTAATACAAGCATTTACTTGTTTTAATTTCAATGTGATTTTTTTATGACTGTTTTTAAACACTGGTGGCAAAAGAGAAGTGTTATAAGTTTGACGTGTCTGTGAGTCTGTAGTAGGTTATGGTTAGGTTAGCCAGAATAGGTTAGAATGGCTAAACCGACCTAGAAAAATATTACCAAAGTCAGATTGTCCTTAAATGACCGAAGGAAGTCTGGCTAATATATTGTAATAATAAAATTGTTTTAACTTACCTATGCGAATATAACTCTCTCGGGCAGTCTATTCACGCCTAAATCACTGAACTGAATCTGAACTCGAGCTTAAGAAAGGATAGTCGCGGCCATAAGCTAGTACCTATTCTTATTAATTTACAGCCGGAAACTGTGTTTTCGAGGTTGGCATTCTTCAATTCCCATAAAACCTTATAACAAGAATAATACCGACACGTTGAGAGGCAATTTCCCAAAGGAAATTACGAACATTACAAAGCACATTTCATCAGACACTCGACTTTATCGGCGTTTACCTGTGAATAACCCTCAAACTTATTGAGATTGATAATCAATCATATCCACTGACATATTGTCTTACATCTCGCCATTTTTAAAGTTCCAAATTCGATTTTCCGCTCGTTTCATCACAGGCACTACTCACTCAAGAAATCCTCGTGAATTTAGTCACTATTATCCGAGTCAGTGGGTTGGAATTTCGAATTTATACGAATATCATAAAACTGGAGCGTTTGTTTGTTTGTTTGAACGTGTCAATCTAACTACCAGTTCAAATTGTTATTTTTGTGGTAGATAAGTCTATTTATCAAGGTAGATTATAGGCTTTACAATATCATGTTACGACTAATAGGAACGGAGAATTAATGAAAAATATTGCAAAAGCGAGAAAAATTAGTTTGAGAGCTTTCGTTGCATATTAATTACCTACGCAAAAATCATGTCTTAATTGTTTCCCTTTTAAAAGTGCTAAAAAATCTTAAAAAACATAAGCAATGTTTTGTCTACGAAGACGAAGTTGCGACTTAAAGCTAGTCTTATGTAAAACGATTTGGGCTGAATGCATTGGAGCCGGTGCGTATTCGCGGCACGCGTACCAATCTCACAGTCCGCCATTTAAATGTAACAAAAGTTGAATCAAAATGGCGGATTCCGCAGGAAAACCGCGGCAACAAATTGACATTTTTATTGAAGCCTCACGATTGAGTATCATCATGAAAACTTACGTAATAAAAGATTTTAGTAGTATCAATTGACGCGTTTCGGGTCTTTTTGCAATCATTATTGGTTAATCCAATGACGTGGAATTACTAACTAAAAACAAAAAACTACAAACAAAATTGCCAAAGCTTATTAAAACAAATGACATAATATGATGAGTAACAAAATATTACTAATATTAATCTAATATTAATATTACATCTATGGATTTCCGAAGAGTTCCAAATTTCAAATTCATTTCAGATTTCCGATGAAAAGTTTAAATTTCATTGGTTCGGCATTTTCATCGGCTGCCTTTCCTCTGCCCTATTCTTAAAACTTTCAGCGTGAATCCTTAACTACTATGTATTAATATTTAGCTTACAATAACTACTCATTACATAAGAATAATTTTAGACATTTTTAAGACTCGTTTTATTTGCATAAATTTTTGACCAATAAAGTCCTAAAACATATCCCGTAACTGGTTTGTTAATTTTTATGGCATCATGCCAAGCAAGAAAGCTTCAGTATTGGCGTTCTTCCAAGGAAAGTGGGCCACTTGAGGCTGTATTGACTTGTTAATGGCTTATCTTGAAATCCATACTGCTGGCTATTTGTAAGCCGGTGACTCTTATCAAGCTAAAAAGTGAAATCCCGTGTCCCCTAGTGGGGTATGGGACAGATGCATTTCACATCTGTATCACTGATCGATTTTTTATTTTAGGGGCAAGTAGGTGATCAGCCTTCTATGCCCTGCCAGACCGAGTTTTTTTTTATCTCCGCCGGGAATCGAACCCAGGACCTCTCGGTTGTAACGCTTACGCGCTTACCACTAGACCAAGGAGGCGGTCCTTATCATATTTGTAGCATCATATTTCTTTGAGTTTATTTGGGAAAAGCGGATTTTGGTTTATTAGATATTGGAGTGGCATCTAAGAAGATAGGCAGCCTTCTGTGCATACAAGTGTAGTTAAAGCAACTGATCAGCGATTTTACTTAAACCGTAGGCCAGCTACCATTCACCATCATGGATGCTTACTTCTTATCAATCAATTAAAGTCATTTCAGTGTTAGTATAAAAAAGTTAAATATGTGATTAAAATAATCAAAATAACGATTCATTTTTGCTAAAATCCATCTCGCGTCGCTTAAAAAACCGCACTGAAATCGCTCTACGTATTAAGGAGCTCCAATGCCACAAACATACTCGTCTATATTTGTATGTCGAGTTTTAAAAAGTAAATTTCCTAAAACTTTATCAAAACAATTAATCTTTCCGTGAAATAAGTGAGTCGACCGCGAAAGGATTTATATCCTTTTCGATCGCGGATTGCAATGAAATTCCCGGCTTAGGTATGTCCATGGAATAAGCGACAACTTAGTTTACATATTGTTACGTTTATTGATGGTTTTGGTTGTTTGATATTATTTATTTATTAATTTAAAATGATACGAATATGACAATACTTCATATTGATACTGAAACTTCCATACCTTGCATTTGACCTTATCCATATCTTAAATTGAACAATGATGGATATAAATTACCTATATTTTACAAGGAAATTTATTTACAATAGGTAATGTTCTTAAATATATTTACAAAAATACAAAAGGCTCGTCATAACTGTTGGGATACGTACGAAAAATACTGGATATAAATTATAATAGATTTGTACAATTTGTAAAAAAATAAATAAAGTTTTTTTATATCTAATAAAAATTATATTGATCCAGAAAAGAAATTTGGAAATAAAAAAACTTTAATTATTTATATACAGTCTGTTTCGCTGATCATCTCCTTTACTGATGGTATTTGAACAGATTCGAACCCAGGACCTCCGAAGCTTAGCGCGAACCACTACTAAGAACCACTAGTATATTGAGAAAATAGTATATTGTTACAAAGTAGTACATTTTTATCAAGAAACGGAAAAAATCCTTGTTTAGAAGCCCCATTTTTCACTTCCGTTTAAGGATATTTGTCTGTCTATAATCTTGGACCCACTACTGCAGTCTACTCGATACTGCTACATTTAAATTTATTTCAAAATTTAAGGAAATTGCGTACTTAAAATTTATATCCACTTTCATAAGATGTATATGTTTTATACAACGGTTACGAATTTATAAAATTCAATTGCCGAACGTTTGTTTGACTTTACTTTTTTTTTTGAACGGATGTGTTTATTTGCTTGAATATTTTTTATTGTGTTTGAAGTGTCATGCCAAAATTTCTATTACATAAGGTATGATTAGTATTGGTACTATGATTGGTAGGGAAAAATTAAATTTTTAGGTTACAAATCTCCAAAATGATGACTTGGTTACATTTTTTTAATTTATTCCTATTTGTTTAAATTAGTATTTGATAACTACGATGGATTACTTACGACGAACAAAACTATAGTTTTTTTAAGGACACGGAACATTTAATAAAACTATGGAAGATGATGGAATGAGAGTTTTCCAAAAAAAAAAAACAGTGTTGCCATAGCAAGACAACACAAACTACAACTAATAAACATAATACAATAATTAATAACAACTTTATATTACAAAATGTATTACATATATAATATAAAATTATTATTTTGTTCTTATAAACTATATAATATTAAGTATATAAGAACAATATTATAATTTTTATTACAACATCATTAATAATCAACTATCAAATTTTAGGATTCTGAATTTTATGCATGGTCATCTAATAAATTTAACAAAATGTAAAACTAACAATCATAAAACTTAAATTATAGCATAGTTACATGTTATAGGTAAAACATCAATCTAACAAAAATACAGACAGAATTTATTATTGTACGAAAATTTAAATTGTTTGTAATTTCGAATACACTTCGTAAAGGAAGGATTAAGAGATTCTTTGTCTCGTGATAAATGAATGTTTCTGTAGATTGGAGTTCGTATTAACGGGAGAGAAATTGTAGGGAAAACAATGCTTGTAAATCTTATGATAGAAATATAAAAGTAATTAGAGTGAGAATAAAAATAAAAAAGCTTTTCGAAAACGTTGCGTACCCAGCGATCACGCGCGGCCTCAATGGGATTGAAAAGTTGCAATTGATTAGGTAAAAACCTATTTAAAATACAACAGTAGTCTCATAATGCACAGAATGCTACAAATCAGTAGTTACCCGTAATATGAGAACGTTATATTCGAACTAAGCAATTACTGAATTCACTCCGTGTAATGAAATTAGGATCGTTTTATACGTTTTGTGTCTGCTCTTAAATGCACAGTCGGAGTTTAAGTGCTTGAGCAAAGCCTAGCTCTTATTTGTTATCGTCTACACGTGTACCCTTCATTATTTTATTGTTCCTTATATTTGTACCTAGAAAACCTAACCTAAGAATGGCATATAGAGTTTTTTTACGTAGATACTATAAAGAGGTATCATATTTTAAAATAAAGTATAAATAATAATAATAAATAAATAAATAAAATTTATTTGGCTTTTAACAAAAATTCATTCTTATTAATAATGCGACCGGTGTCTCCCATTAAGTTTGTAAAAACCCCGTGTCGGGAAACACCGCTCTGATTTATCTGATTAATTGTAGTTTAACATCATTTCAAATGATGCTAAACTACAATGAATCCGCAAAATCTCGGCGGTTTCAAGAATAAGAAAAGAAAAGACTGAGTGAGCCAATGTACAGCCATAAAATAAAAATATTCTCACGGCGTATGAAACCCTTTTCAAATCGAAATCTCTGAATATATTTGGAAGCGATTCATTTCTCGCACGTTTGCAAATCCCTTACAATGTCTTTAGATATAAAAAGACCAATTTTGAGTAAATTGGAGTTGAAATAAAATTATATGAACGTGATTCTCGCTTAGCGCATTTGATTCGCGAATTATAGACGCAGATAATAAAATTTTATAACTTTCCGAGTTTATCAAATTATTTAGGTAAGTACCTTGATTTTTTGACACGTTGACACATGTTTACAAATAATAAACAGTGTTACATATTTTATTAAAAGTTCTGACTGTTTTGTATAGTTTTAGATAATATAAAATTAAACCTAAACAACGGTAAATGTATGTAAATTTTGAAGAAATATTTTGTTAAATAGTAGGCAAAAAGCCCACAATGCCATTTGGGCCACGATTGTGTTGCCGGCCTATAAAAAGAGGTCCCCCAGTCGTATCGGTTCGGAAATATCTCTAAAAACGCTCAGTTGTGGAACGACAAACAAGATGATACGAATAAAAATCTATAAAGTTACTGAAGTGGTTAATACAAATACTGGCAAGATACATTGTGAAAACTCTGTAAATGTAGTTTAATACTTTTAACTATTGATAGCAAAATATGCAGACTTAGAATTGTGGGTTTTATTTTTAATATAAATTGAAAGTAGGTAAATGCCGCTATAAATTAACTTTATCCACTTCGGCACATTTTTATTTTTAATGCAATTTGTTTTTCTGCATTGTTTTGTGTTGTACAACTGTCTGTCTATGTTGTTGTTGCTTCGAAGCGGATGTTATTGTATGAAAAGTATATTTATATATTCGGGTATATTATTATATAGAATAAAAAAAATCTATGACTCATGTCACAGATTTTTAAGGCCATCCTTAAGATTTAAGTGCGTTTAATCTCTAATTATTAGAGATTTCTATAATAGCACTTTTATAAATAAACTTATTAGTATTAAACTCAAACATTTGCACAAGTGACTTAATAAGTTGAAAATTTAATTTTGCTGAAACTTTATAACCGCTTTTGGCTTTTCAAAAAACTTGCGAGCCAGACGAACTTCGTCAATATTATTCAAATCAACTAAGTTTTTTCAGACTAATTGCTCGGAACTCTCTCGTTGAGTTAAAAAATTATTATGTTCGTGTACCTATATTACCTACACGAGTAAACAAGTTTTTTTACTCATGAGCCTATATCGTCCATAGATTATATTCAGCGATTATTCTTAATTTGTCGTCAATAGGTACTTACCTAGTACCTATTATGTACCTAATTGAATGCAAAGGTACAAAGTTTTACAAAAACACTGAAAAAAAAATTGGAATCAATATTGCCTTGGAGCAAGAATAATATAATTAATAATAAAATTTGATATTTATCTAAATCTTATCAAAAAAAGCATATGTGCAATTCATACGTGATAGAAATGAAACCATCAAAAATTTTGTTCTCAAGCTTTGTGCTACGCATGCGCGCACAAACACGTATTAACACACGACAACGCTGAGGTGTGAGTGATCAGTGAGGTCCAAGCAAACTTTCGCTATGCCTTTGTAAACACGAGTGGAGGGGGTAAGAAGCAGAGCACAAAGAGAAAAAAGAACACAAGAAACACTGTATAATGCTTCCTATCTCACTTTCTCCCAGGTTAAATCTTTTGAATTTATGTGTCTGTCTCGTTTTACTGTCGCTTTTTCGTTTCATCGACTTTCAAATCACAACGATGCTAAAGAAGTTTTCACTTCAAAAAATCGGTGATTGTAAATTTAACCTATTAATTGAACAATATAATTTAATTAAATAATTATTCACAAATAACAAATAATACCTACCACTAATTAACATTGTGTAGGTTAAAACTTGTGCATAAATTGCCTTTAGAATTTAGATACATAGTCAAATCCATTGAGATTATATATATGGAGAAATTTGCCCACCTGTCCCTGAAAATATGTAGAATTTTTAATTCATTTTTCAGCCACCAGCTGTCGGTAAGTAATATTTGCGACGTTAGCTGCTGAAGAGTATGTAGTATGTACTACGAGTATGTCCAAGTAGATGAAGTTAGTTGAATTATATTCGCATATTTCTGGGACACTATTTTCTACAGCGATCGATATCCTTCCCTCTAACCTCCATAGTCAGATCGATTTCGAAACTAAAACCTCAATATTGTCAAAGTCATGTTTTGACGCTTTGACGATTATGAATTGTCTTACTAATGTCAAATATCATACTAATGTCTAAAAACTTTGTATTTGCAAATTGCAAGTTATCTTGCCGTGTATTTTTCGATTGTAATTTTTAAGAATTTTGCAATATAACAATATTAGAACAATTATGGCTGGGAAAGTGAATAAGTTCGAAACGCCAAGTTCAGCAAGTTCTGATAGGTAAATCATGCATGCTAACCTTAATTAATGTTTGTTTGTACAGCTGTGTCGTGTCAACAATTCGCGATGTAGAAGGCTGTATTTCAGCCATTCAGTGTGATCTTGGTCATGAGAAAATTCGCACGGTGTACGATTATATCAGTGTCGTGGTTCTAACAACTTGTGTTTAGTCAGATAAAGATCGATGTTCGAGAGACGTGGTGTATAACCTCGCGAGAACACATTGTGACTTATTTTTAGATCTTAATAGCAAATTTTCACGCTGTGTAATCACGCCGTGGTTCTGACACGTGTACTTACGAAAGATTCCGTAAACAAAATCATTCTTGGTAACATTTTTTAACAAATATTGCAAAGCTATCAGAACTATGGAAAAAAACTCAATAATATACAAAAATGTGTAAGATTTTTAAGTAATTTTAATGATGCGGCCGCGGACCCTTTTTGTTTGATGTTTTGTAGTTAAATAATTTTATTATTGTTACATAAAAATCCAATATAGATAAATTTAAATTCAAAATAATTAACCTGATAAGATGGTAAAATATGATAGCTCTTATCAGGAAATCTTAGTTATGGTAACTTAGTCTTAATGTAATTTTAAATTGTACACATTATATGAAGTATAGAATTATTTAATGAGTTCAAAATATTTTTAAAAAAATGTTTGTTGATTTTACAATTTCTCTTGGAAAAATAATATTTATTACAACTAGTCACCTTTTTCATATTGTTACTACCTAGTGAGTTATGGATATATAGTTCAATAATTAAATAATTGTTATATTGTTATTAAACATGTTCAGTAAACTTATCAAAATAAAGTTTTCATTATTTTCAAAAAATCCAAATATGTAGACATAAATTAATTATGTTTTTCCTTTACACATATATCAACTTGTAGGTTTGTAATAGGTGTCTTCACCTATGTATGTGTTTTATTATTATATATATTTAGATACTATGATTATATAATATTATATATATACCCACCCATATATATATACACATATACACTTCTGCTTCAAGAAAAACGAAGAAGTCTTTCAAGAAAATAAAAATAATTATTAGTGACATTCATAATGAATTATTAAGACTGGATCTATCAAGTGCTCTTGACCTTAATTTCTTGTTTTTGCTGAATGATGTTTATCAAGGTTGATAAGAGTTGTATCTTAAATATTTTATTGCATCAAAAATGTTGTTCAAATACTCATTTTTTTTCTTCTTATTAATCTTAAGTAGTATCTATGTGAATTTTTTTTATCTGCTAATTGATTGTCTCAATATATCTTATCTTTCGAAGCTTAAATTTCCTAATTCTTAAAAGATTCAAATCCAGAATGTCAAAAGTTGTGGGCATTGTTCATTTAAAATATTTTGAACAATAAAAGCATTTGGTCTAAAATTTTCAGTGACACGGAACTGGCATTGGAGATAAGTGAGCAAGTGTTTATTGACGATGATGACTACACACGGGCCCCAGCTTCACCTACCACTGTCCCCAACGTGAGGTCATATAGACCCCCTTCAACAGGTTTATATTTAATACCTATTATATATGTTGCATATTTATTGTTTGTTTTTTAAGAGTAATGACGAATCTGGTGAATGGAAAAACACAAATGGCTTGTTTGACCTTACTGCAATTTTAAAAAGTATATTTCTCATTTTAAGTTTTTGATGTTTAAAAATGTATTTAACAGCACTGGGCTTAGTCTGGGTTACCTGTGCGATGGCTTAACATTATTCTTCTATGTTGTAGTGCTCACTCTTACTTTGTTCAAACAAAGGAAGAACAGAGGTAAAAGGTATTAAAAAAACCGTATAAAAATAGGTCAATTCGTTTAGGAGCTACAATGCCACAGACAAACATACATACGTATATAACACCGTTCTTTTTTCGTCGGTGGATAACAATGTAAATAATGTTTGAAATAAATGGTTATATACAAATTAACATAAAATTATACTTTCGATTTTCAAACAAATTGTGTTTTGACCTAGAATAACAATCAACTGCTTAGAAACATCTCAATAATATCTAATTATAAAGTTTTTATTCTTGTATTAACAAGATTGTGTTGCAAGCTTAATTTGCATTGTGTTGGTTTCTAAATTCGTAACTTCTCGTGTACATACGTCACTTGAACATATCGTATCAAATTAATTTCCGGACCACCAGTGTTATCAATTATGTTATACTAGCACTGCGCCGCGGTTTCACCCGTGCCTACAACAAATATTATTAATCACAATAAAATATAGCCTATGTTACTCAGGGTGAATGTAGCTTTCCAATGGTGAAAAAATTTTTAAAATCGGCACAGTAGTTTTTGAGTTTATTCATTACAAACACAAAAATACAAATCTTTCCTCTTTATAATATTATGTATGATACATTTTAATAATATTTGATTTGTATGGATTTTTAAATTAGGTTGTATAATGTATAACAATTTAACTGCCGTCATAGCTGCGCGTCTTACATTAAGAGTGGAATTTAATGCCTGCGAAGTTTGAATCCCAGGGAAATAAAAAATGGCGGTTGGGTAGCATAGAAGCCTGCCTGTTAAGTCAGCCCAATGAGCTAACGCAGAAATTTGTCTACAACACATAATGCTGTTTTATGTAATTTACGAGGCGTTATTATTCCAGTTTTGGATGGTTGCTGCTATTACAAAAATCCAAAGTAATGATTTGGGGTGTATTGTTGGCAAATGTACGACTCGTAGGAATTACGACATTTTATTATAAAAACCAGTGATAATTATTTTCTGTTAACATAACCATAGTTAGCGCTTTTGGAGTGTTAATGTATGGGTCAGGATGTTTTATTTTATTATGAAGTTATGTCAATAAGAATTTGCCCTAGAAGTTATTAGTAGTTAAGGTTGAGTTTTTCATAAACATAGTAATGAAATGTATATAAAATACGCTCGCATCGAAGACTGTTACAAGTTTTAACACATAATCATTCATTTACGATCATAAATGAGGCGATAAAGATAAAGTCTCCTTTCAAAAAACAAACTAAAAACCGATTCTGTGACTTGAAAGTTACGACTTCCAACAATACACACCTCATTGTTGGGAGACGTCTTTATTTTACACTCGCAAAATAAAAGACAGTTGTATAATTATTTATCTCAAGTCTCTTAGTTCGTCATGGGGCAGACATATTTTTGCCTCTCACCAATTATTTTCGATTGGGATTTCGAATTCCGCAACACGCATTGAATGAAAGACACGTGAACCGCGTGGACGAACTATGTAGTCAGTTAATGAATGAAGTCTGCTCTGTGCCAATTATTATCTCTTAGTGTTATTTGTTTCTTCAGGGTCAAATATCCTGAAGTCTCCTCGCGGGAGGCGAGTTCGCACCACCTCCATGTCTCAGCCAAACAAGAAGACGACAGCAGAGAGTATACTGCATGCTGACAGAAGAACGATCTACACTGCCGGTAGACCACCCTGGTATAATTGCACCGGGGGTCAGGAGGTGGAACCCTTCGTTATTGGTAATTTAAAGATACTATATAGAACCATTTGACCACCAAGTTGACCGCCTCCTTGGTCTAGTGGTAAGCGCGTAAGCGTTACAACCGAGAGGTCCTGGCGGAGATAAAAAAAAACTCGGTCTGGCAGAGGACATAGAAGGCTGATCACCAACTTGCCCCTAAAGAAAAAAATCGATCAGTGAAATAGATTTGCAATGCATCTACCCCATACCCCACTAGGGACACGGGACTTCACACACACTCACTATATAGAACCATTGCATCTGCCCCATACCCCACTAGGGGACACGGGACTTCACTTTATATAGAACCTACTCTAAAGTAACCCTGTCTGTCTAGGCCGCTTTCACGTCTAAACTACGAACCTATTATGATGAACTAGATTGGTAAAGAGATCGAGATGGGTTAATTAATAATTTTTAAGATCTTATTTTGTTATTTGCTTTCATTTTCACTTGTGAATACTTTGCGCTTAAGATGTTTCTTTGAATTTTAGGTATATGTGGTGCCAGCGCGTCCGGCAAGACGACTGTCGCCGCCAAAATAATAGAATCACTCGACATTCCTTGGGTCACCATCGTCAGTATGGATTCCTTTTATAAGGTACGATTTCCCCCGCTTTTCACATTTTCCATTGATACTTCGCGCCTTTTGGTAATAGCGTGATTTTATAACTGTCATAGATAAATGAACTATATAAAAAGAATTTACCACTAAATCAATGTTAAATCAAATCAGATCTTAATAATTGTATTGAACAGATAAACAGACACGTTGAAATTATAACTTCCCTGTTTTTGCGTCGGGGGTTCAAAATAAATCAGCGTGTCACTAAAAAGTTTAAATTAAGATTGGGTTATTGAAAATGGTCATTATAGTTGCTAAAGCTAATTTGCTTGAATTAAAAACTTCAGGTGCTAAACGAGAAGCAGCACCAAGCGGCGATGCGAAATGAATACAACTTCGATCATCCGGACGCGTTCGACATGGAGTTGCTTGAAAGCGTCCTGCAGAGGCTGAAGGAGGGGAAAAAGGTCGAAGTGCCCATTTATAACTACGTCACGCATTCCAGGGAGAATCGCACCGTAAGTACTTGACAATTAATTATAATTAACTGAATCTATCTTAGACTTTGTTTTTTTTTTTAACACAGAAAAGTCCAATTTGAATGAAAATTTAAATAGATTTTGAAAAAGTGGCCAATCCATTTCACAACCTCTGTGTAATGTATGCTTGCCTACCTACATATGGTATTAATAATTAAACATTCCACAATAACCATTTAAGGTAATTTGGTTGTAAGAAACATCAGTTCGCATTATACGCTTGCTATTAACTCACGTTATTTTACTTCTGTATGCAAATATCACACTGAAGTATCTTTCAAAAAGTGATCGGTTCATATTTGGCTTCATAATTAACACTTGACATAACACTATTATCTCTTTAAATGAGTCCCTTTTGTAAGTCGGTATGAATTTTTAATGTTGAAAAAATTCTAAATTCTATGTTAAAAAATACGTGTGGCACTCGAGGACTGCTGCGGTAAAGCTACTGCATAGCATTTTTTATCAACTTATGCAATTATAATTATTTATTTTATTTATGCAGTATTTATTCATATTTAAAACACTATATTTTACGCGTAAATAGACTTATAAAAATACAAAGATAATTTCACAAAAAAATAAAAACTAGAAAAAGTAGCGCCATCTATCAAGCTTTAAGTTTTGTGGGACTTGATCGAACCACCTTAATACATCAAATTGAAAATCGCTCCATCTAGGAGTGAATAGACAAATCCTCTTTGTAGTTTCTTTTTACATTCAAATTGTAAAGAAATGACACTGTCTCTTTCTTACACGAAGCATTTATGAAGGCGTAAGTGAGAGAAATAGACAATGTATGAAAGCTAATAGGTTAATAGTAATTAAAAAATGTTTTAAGTATATAGGTTATAAGGATAATTTCAGAAAACAATGTATGGCGCGAATGTGATAATATTCGAGGGTATCTTGGCGTTCTACAACGCGCCGGTTCTCAGCAAACTGGATATGAAGGTATTCGTTGACACGGACGCCGACATTCGACTCGCCAGGCGCTTGAGGAGGTCGGTCTTTTCATATGGTAATCTTTGAAAAATTATATCAACCACGTGGATCTCTCTGGAGACCACCAAGATATGTTAAAATAAGAATATCATGTATACACATCGGAAAAAGTCCGCGTTCACTTGGAAAAGTTGAGATAGTTTTTCTCGTGTCAAAATATTATCAATTTATTGCTTTAACTTTATCGTTTTAATATAAAAATCTCCATATTATTTTTGTTTTTCTTAATAATTTATATTTAAATATTTTAAGCAGTTAAAAATAATACACCTTTTTTCCGTGAATGCGGACTTATTGATGTGTGTACATAGATGAAGAGATATTAAATGTAAGAACCATCAGAATTATGTTGGCATTCAAACATAAAAAACTACATCCAAATAGCTCTATTCGTTTAGAAGCTTCGATACTACAAACAGACACCCACGGCGAATTTAAGTGAAAATATTGTTTTTTGTGGATTCAGAGACATAGTCCAACGCGGTCGTGACCTAGAGGGTGTGTTGAAACAGTACATGACGCACGTGAAGCCAGCGTATCAGAGCTACATAGCCCCGTGCATGGCCCACGCAGACATCATTGTGCCGAGGGGAGGCGAGAACAAAGTGGCCATCTCTCTTATTGTTCAGCATGTGCATAAACAATTGCAGTTGGTAAGCTTTTTTTTTTTTCATTTTAACCGACTTCAAATGAGATTTAAGATCTTTGAATGACATAAAAACTTTTTTACTCAGGAATTATTATTTAATTTATCAGAGGTTTTTTATTTATTTATTAAAACTTCGGCATTTCAATACATTTAACAGTGTTAAAATTTTAACTGAACAGATTTTGATATAAATCTGTCCCACCACACGGGGAGCACCAGCTTTCAAACGAAAAAAGAATCATCCAAATCGGTTCACCCAGTCAAGAGTTCGTAAGTAATAAACATAAAAAACAGCGTCGAATTGAGTAACACCTCATTTTTTGAAGTCGGTAAAAATTAGTGATGCAACGAATACGAATACGAATATTCGTATTCGCCGAATAGAAGACATTTACCGAATATTCGTATTCGGCGAATACTAATACGAATATTTAAAAACTAATATTTTTGTACGCAACTCTATTTACTGCAGATTTGAAAAACGCGCGTAAAAATATGACGTGTGCAGAGGCCCTTAACCGCAACGACGACGCGACGGGGGACTCCCCGGCCATAGATAGGTTTATACAGTTTCCGCGGCTCCGGGAGAAACTCCCTATTCAGTGAACTTTCGAATAGATTTGCGTTTATGGAATGTTATGAAACTTATCTATTAGCAACGATCCTTGACCCCCGATTCAAAACAAGGATTTTCAGCTCACCAGTGGTCGTTGAAACCGCTCGATCAGTTCTTAACGCTGCTCTTGATAACAGAGAGGCCGTAAGACCGACAAGACCTCCAGAAGAACCTCAACCGTCGACAAGTAGAGGAATTTGGCAAGTATGCCAAGAAATAATTGAAGAGGCTGAAATGGAAGAGCCAATTTCAATATTTTCTGGGGATTCGCAAACTAAAAACGAGATAGATGCTTATCTAAAGCTCCCAAATTTATCGCCGACTGCTGATTCACTGGCTTTTTGGCGAGAAGATGTCCATCGCCCAAAAATATTTTTCACTGAAGCCATGTACAGTCGCCTCGGAAAGACTTTTTTCAACGGCTGGGAACATCCAGACTGAAAAAAGAAATCGCCTAAAACCAGAAAATCTACAAATTTTATGTTTTTTAAATAAAAATTTGCCTGTTGTAAATTTTAATTATTAGAAGAGTAAACATTATTCAAATAAATAAGTCTTTGATTACCATGGCGAGATATTCGTATTCGTATTCGTATTCGCCGAATAGTAGGTTTGATATTCGTATTCGTATTCGTATTCGTAAAAGTAGTATTCGTTGCATCACTAGTAAAAATATTTAGAGTTCGTTTTAATTTTAGTTAATTTTTTTTAAAAAGGTGATAATTTGGTTGTATTTTTATCTTCTTTTGATGACTCAAGATGTAACAATTTGATACCGAATAATTCGGATTTATTGGCGACAAAATTGGATCTCTTCATAGAAGTCCCATGTTGTAGGTAACAAAAAATTGTTAATAAATTTAATATTTCAGCGTGGTTTCAAAGTCCGCGAAAAGTTGGCGATCGCACACGTCGGTCAGCCCGTACCTGATTCACTTTACGTACTTAAGGACACGCCGCAGGTACATCATAATAATATTATAAACCTTAAAAGTATTGTTTGGTTTAACGCACTAATCTCAGTAACTACCGGATCGAATTGGAAAATTCATATTGTGTTGTCCATTTATCAATTAAGGCTATATAACATAACACTGGCTAATAGTAGTGGAGTATCAATGAAAAATGTCGCAAAAACGGGAAAAATATATTTCTTTTAATAGCTTTCTTAGCGTGCGCTGCGTAAAAAGTATACAAAATGATGTAAGATTGTTCCCATTTTAAAGTTCTAAAAAAATTCTTAAATAACAAGCTATCTTTTGCATGCCCAGGAATTTGCGGTTAAATGTTACTTCAGTACTCAAGGCAATAAATCTTATTGATTAATATTTTTTAATATAATTTCAAGAAGAATTTGCCTAATCTTAAATGGAACTTACTAAAATTTATATATAAATAAATTGCTGTTCGTTTGTCTTGTTAAACTTGAGAACGGTTGATTTAGATGATTTTGGTTTTGAATCGTTTGTCGTAGTCCAAGGAAGATTTGGAGAGAAAGTATGGAAAAATTGCGATCAATACCAAAATTACACTAGAAATAATTTATATCTATGGCCATTATTGCGGGTCAGCTAGTATTTATATGTAACATAGCTTTTTGTTATTTTTGTAGGTCCAAGGGTTGCACACATTCATCCGGAACAAGGACACGCCGCGGGACGAGTTTATATTCTACTCGAAGAGATTGATGCGGTTGGTGATTGAGTTCGCGTTATCTCTCTTGCCATACTCCGAACACCAGGTTGACACACCGCAGGGATTCACTTATACGGGTACGTTTTTCATATATTCCTTTGCAGTCCGCTTCGTTAATTTTGTATTGATTATATTAGAAAAAATAAATTTTATGAACTTAAAATGTTTTGGCTAATTGTTAAAGAGATGGCGTTATTTTAACAACACAATTATTTCATACAAATACGAAATTAATTATATATTTCATTTGTACCTTGCTTTATTATCCTGACAGTATTCTGAGGGAAAACAATGTCTAGACAGTTGCGAAGGCGTAACCAAACATACAAACTCACATTCGCATTATATAATATTATAGGTTTTTTCTAAGTATTTATTGAAATTGTTTAGATTTGTTTAGCTTATATGTATGTTTGTTTGTTTAGGTCGTAAATGCGATGTGGAGAAGATATGCGGCGTGTCAATATTGCGCGCTGGTGAGACTATGGAGCAGGCAGTGTGCGATGTCTGCAAGGACATCCGTATTGGGAAGATACTCATTCAGACAAACCAGCAAACGGACGAACCCGAGGTATCTTATTATCTTGCGGAGCTTGGACATAAAATTAATTTAAAAAACGGAAACCAAACAAAGGCGAGCTTGTTGTTTATTTTGTTAAATAGCAGAAATATCGACGAATTGGAAAATTAAAACAAATTTAAAATAATAAAATTCAAAATTTTATTAAACAATAATTATCCTAGGAGTCGGTGCACTATTTTTCGATACGACCACAACTTTTTTTGAAACCCGTGGATAATGTAGAAGTTCTCAAAAATTATTTCCTACTAAAAGAGCCCTTTGTTTTAGCTTTACTATCTCCGTCTCCCGAAAGACATAAAAGACTACCGCGTGATTTTGATGGATGCGACGGTGGCGACGGGCGCGGCCGCCATGATGGCGGTCAGGGTGCTTCTGGACCACGACGTGCCGGAGGAACACATTAGCCTCGTGTCGCTCTTGATGGCCGAGATTGGGGTGCATTCTATCGCTTACGCTTTTCCTAAGGTAACATTTCTTAGAACAAGTGTAAACTAGTTATAGATTCTTTGAAATGTCTTATGCTTTAGCTGTGCCCCGCGGTTTCGCCCGGGTTCATTTCGTGGCAGCGTGATATAAGCCTTCCTGGGTAAATGGACTATCCAACTCAAAAATAATTTCTCAATTTGAACCAGTACTTTTTGAGATTAGCACTTTAGCTAGCAAAGAAACTTCCGTTTTATAATAATAGTATAGATATTCATCGAACTTTTAGAAGTATTAGTGAAAATCATGTTCTAAAAAGGTACATACTATTGTGTACATATCTGGGTTATTTATGTTGGTCAGCAAAAGCGTGTTAAAGAGGTGTTAGTTACTACGAAATGAACGATTTCAGGTGAAAATAATAACATCAGCGTTAGATCCGGAGATAAATGAGAAGTTCTACGTTTTGCCGGGTATCGGGAACTTTGGAGATCGCTACTTTGGTACAGAGCCCTCCGACGACGAATGACGGACTTGGGAGCGAGAGAGACGGCAATGGTCGCGCGTTACGAGTGAGCGAGACGGCACGATGTTACACAGCTTCACAGTTTAAGCGCTTCGCAGGTATTTGTATCTCATCTGTGCTGAGTACAGTCTGCTCTTTATCACAAAATATATTATGGCGCCATTATAGTCGATTTTTATGGTTTGACAGGCCTTAAGTAGCGGAATCAGGCTCCAATTTTTTTTTAAATATTAAAAATTGACTAGTTATCATAATATTGAAGCTGAGTTTTTTCAAAACATAATAAATATATCAAAAAATTGGTTAAATTACTTTTCTCAGTGAAACAAGGTTTTTTTTTATATCGCTATTTCTAACTTTTACGGATACGTAAACGTGACTTGACAACCAGTTAATAGGATAAGGTGACTTAAATTATTGGTTATAGTAAAAAAATTAATTTATTTCAGATTGTGTTAAATCTAGTCAAAAAGTACATACAGTTCAAATTTTTACTACGAAATCGTAGTTTTTAATGAATTCGGGTAAACGGTTAAAAATATGTACTTATGAATGGCAAAACAAATGTTTAGAGCCAAAGAATTGGTTAATTTATTAAGTTATTTAATCACTAACCTTGACAATGATCTTGATTTTTAAAATTCCTAATTAAATAACTACAGATAATGTTTTTAATTTAAATTTAAAACCAATCTTAATAATAACAGTGTGCATAAATTAACTAAAAATCTTAAAATATGAAAACCTGGCTCCTACATTTAAAAGTATCTGTACAAATTCAAATAAAAATTTAAAAAAAAAACAATTTTAACAGCATAATATAAACCGCTTACTGCCACAACGCGACGTAACGAAATTGTATTTTTAATATAGGAACTTGTTATTAAAAAAATCAAATTATTTTGAATAAAAAAAAAATTGCAAACAGTGCATTTATTGACAATACTTAAAACTGACTTAACATTATTTTTATGCTTCCACATAAAAATATAAAAATCTTTGTTTGAGCTGTCTTCCTTTATACAAAAGTTTAAAATTATCTTAAAAAACGTCAATGTATAATCATGAGTTTCTTGCAACTTCTACTTAAAATTATTTTTTTATACTGTGATCAAAAAAGAATAATGAAAAATGTATGACCTTTCGTAATACTTAAACTAAATTGCAATTGTTTTCCTCATGAGCATAGAATGTATTAAATAAATGTAAAAAGTAAGTATTAAGATTTGTTTATTTAGTTTTCAAGTAACACTTTTGAGTTCAGTCAAATTAAACCAATAAAAACGCAGCAAACTTTCTCTGTTCCTTTCTAAACGTATGTTGTGAATTGAGACAGAGAAGCAATAATTATTCGTAAAGAATAATAAAATCTTTTTTTTTTCTTTTTTTTTTCATATATCCCTTTGACTTATCTCGTTTTCTTCAAACAGTTGATTTTGAAATTTTCGAAATGTACTTTAATATAACAAACATTATAGAATCACCTTTCCTGAATTTAAATTGTTTTTCGTATAATTAACAAAAAAAATTCATTTTGATTCACCAAAAAATGAGTCAGCTGCAAAAAGTTATTAAAAGAAGAAAATATTTCTTGTTTTAATAATAACGAAGTCTTGTTAAGTGAATGTTCATTCCGAGGTCGACGCTGCCATTTTCTTATCGCTTCTCTTTCTCTTAAGTTTGCAAGTACTACAGTATTAAGGTTTTCTCTGATTTTACATAATAAGACTTATTTATACATTAAGACCTCGCTTTTAGTAGAATTTTTTAGCCTTTTTTAATGTAACCGAATAAGGTCGGCCGCTAGCAACTGAATGTAAAAAAACTACTCAAATTCAACTCAACAAGTCAAAAAGTTGTTTTTTATCTGATCAAAAAAAAATTGACCATTTGCTCCAATCTTAGTTTAGGAGTCATCTTTGCTTTCATGACTATTAGAGATAGTCTATACAAAAATTGGTTGTATTTCCTTTGAACGTCATGAAACAACAAGGTCGATTTTCCCTTGCAGTAATATTAAGCTTAAGAAAAGTACAGCAAGTCAAAAACAGATATTGGCACACCACTTTGTTGGCTGAACATTTGATTCTCCTGAACTAAGATTAACAAAACTTACATTTGACATCGAAAAATGACAATTCTGTTGCAGAGGCTTACCATTCGGATAATTTTATCTCAATTCTTGTAATCTTAGTGTAGTTTTAGCGTATAAGTTATTTATAAGTAATATGTAATTTTGTAAACTATGTAACATAGTGTTGTATACAGATGTGTAAGTTCTTTTCCCACGAGTATACATAGAAAATATCTACGCTTTCCTGTAACCGTACAATATTATGTAAAATTGTTATACTTTGTATATTTTATATTGACATTATGCTTTTCAATGAAATTATATCAATAAATTCAATACATGTCGTGTAGAATTAATAAATAAATGTTTGCTACGAAAAGATCTTTTTTTTTGTTCAAAATCTATGGGATATTTCGTTAGAGAAAAAATAAATAGTTTTTTTTAACAAATTAAGTTGAAAAATACAAATTTAGCTTGCCTTAGAACTTATATTGAATTTATTGGTTAATTCTAGATTTAATACGTGAAACTGACTGACTCTTAAAAATAAATAGGCCGCCCATTATTGTTTGAAAACTATCAGAAAAATCATGTTGATACAAAATAAATTTAGATTTATAGCCGTGTTAAGCACAAGTATGTGTAATAAATGTGATTATGAAAACAAAACAAAAAGTGGATTAAAACAATGATAAACTTAATACTATGGTTTTTATTTCCTGCCCTTATACTAATTATGGCAACACTGAGATCACGGTAATTTGAAGTTAGTAAATTAGTTCAATTTCATAAGAAAAGTCTGAACAACGATCATGTTATAAATTTTAATCTCCAGGTTATTTTAATTATGGACTAACTAAAATAGAATTTATTGAACTCTTATATACTCGTAAATGTTGCTTAACCGTTTGCTAAAAAAATTGTCTCATTTTAGCGAAAACAATTACATGTCGGCGAGAAAGTGACAAGCGAATTTAAGACAATGTCTAAACTTTAGAAGAAATTACGAACTGAGTTTAAATAAATAGGCTTATAGATTAATATGAAAACACATTTAAAGGAATTTGTCTTTTTTAAAGAAACTGGTGTTTATTGGTAACATAACATAGTGTCAAAAGCAAAAATATTTTTAACTGGCAAGCTCTCCTAATAAAAAATAATCTATGCTCATGCATATCTAAAGTTCAAAACACATTTCTTATCATTAATTTAATTTAAAATGCCCTAGAGTGGATACTTCTAAATAATAAAGAGAATGACGATAAATTATCCAAGGTAGGTAAAGGTACTAACAGAGATTAAATTTAAAAGATTTTATCTGTTGAAGGAACGTAGACGAAGTTGCGAACGGTGAATGGGGAATAATCATGTATAGTGGTAAATAAACGTACAATTTCTTCAACATCTTAAAAACGTCACATGAATGCTACTATAGTGGAGTCATTTTAATAGGTAATATTTGACGTCTGTTAGTTTTATTTTCATAGTGAGGTGACCTGCTTAAAAACACCGATTAAAGTGAATGAATCGATACGGATATGTGAAAATTAAAAATCATCAGGCGAATCCCTGTCCCATTATTATTTTTTCTTTCATAAAAAGAATAATAAATATAATTATGTTTTATTATAATCACAACGTGGTTATTAATCTATGGTGATATTTCTTCACGAGTAATCATTGCATTCGATTCTACTTATCAGCTTTCGAATTCTAGAGTTTTGAATTTTGATGAACTGTCAGATGTTACCTATTAAAATGACTCTAGTATAGCGTGGAAAATTTGTAAAAGCTCACATGTATACGATTAAAAGGAAGAAATACTGACAATCGATTGTGTAATTACTGAATTTAATGACAAAAATATTATAAGTCTTATTTTTTGTCTCGTGTTAACAAACAAAATCACATTTTGGCCATTTTTGAAGTAACAATCTTGCCATCATTTAATCGAAATTTGTTTGTAAATTGCATCTTGATTTTAATACTTTAGTACCACTAAGTTTCAAAATTCGATTTTGTGGCAATATTATTTTTTAAAAATACATAGAAATTTAATGACATGAGAAAAGAAAATTGTGAAAATGTCACAATTATTCCAGTTTACAACAATCGATGTCAAAAAGTTGTCAAATATGGTCGCAAGTGTCAAGGTACCTCTGGAAAACGAAGTCGAAATGTTCACGCTTCGAACTCGCCGATTCGTGGAGCTGATTTTTCCTGAAACGAATTATGATTTATTGACTGTTTGTGAAGTGGGCTGTTTAAAAAGCGCCTTTAATGCACCATTGTTTAAAAATATTTAGTTAAAATACAAATCTTCTTAAAAACATTACTCAAAGTACTTTGCTCAGTGTTTTATCTCGCTTTCGCAATAAAATCTGCACGCCTCTAAGAAAGTGATAGAGCATTTGAAATATTGTATAGGCAACATTTAATAATAAAAGTAAGAATTAGTATTAAAGATAAAATAACTATGTTTTTTTCTTTTTATTTATTATTAATTAATTTCTTATTTATTTTATAATAGTTACTCACTTGTAGTAATCCTCGCACTCCTCCAAGGTGACATCGCTACTTATTACCCGAGAACCAAACCCGCTGTAGTACGTTATGTAACGTTGCTGAAAATATATCAAAAATACATAATCATACGAGCCAAGGCTATTTTTACTCACTCAGGCTTATCTTAAGTCTCTACTCTCTTCAAGCATTGAATTAGCCTAGCATAATTTAATTTTTATGTATTCAGTAAATATTAAACAATATACAATTATATTTATTTTTCTATTATTCAAAAACATCCCCGGGACTAGAAACCGTAAAATACATAACTGATTTAAATGGTATTATACCATTTCTAGTTTCTCTATATAAAATATCTACTCCATCCACTGTGACGCTAATAATTACAAACCACTGAAAACTTTCCTATGTGTTCTGTAGTCGTATCGAATTTGTATGAAACATTTGGCAGCGCCATCTGCATTTGCCACAATAATTCAAGTTCATGCCGTTTATCTTTTCTAATATAATATTAAGCTCTAATAAATAATCAGAACATACAGTAAAAAGGATGACGAGCAATCCCTGCAAAACTTAGGCGGGTAACTGGTTAATAATGTTTAAGGACGCTGTCAAAAAGTTGACGGGGAAAAAGTGTGAATTTTGGGATTATTTCTTTTGAATCTTACAAACCTGAACGTGTTTCGAAAGTATCTGTTCAGCGATGATATTGGCAGCAATTCGGAGTCCTTTGGCGATACCGTCTATGTATTTCACGTAACAAATCACAAGGTCTCGTAATTCCGTATCGCGAGGCACGGACACTTTCAAGTTGACCCCGCCCGGTGGAATACAGTTCTAGAAAACATATACTAACGTTTACAAGGTGACAAGTGAAAAAAATGAAATGATGATTACAATTAATATCTATATATGGAAGGCGGTTCCATTAATTTTATGGATATTTTTTTCGTTTAAGATAAAATTATTTCTTTGTATATTGATGTATAAATTATTTCTATTTCTTCAATTATATAATTATCCCTCTCTTAACTACGCAGAAACATCGTGGAGCGCAACTTTTGTAATAAATAGTGGATGTTTTACTTGGTCAAGAATACTCTTCATCATCAGCGTGACATTCTTGTTGTTTGACAGATCGAAGTCTTTTGTCACTGACACTCCGCCAAGCATATTGTAGCTGAAAATAAAGATATAATGCTAAATATTTTGCTTCAGATAAATCACAAAACACGCTGCATAATTTGAAATCAAAAATAATTAATTTCAAGAATAAGAATTTATATTTTTAATCTTCAACAACATAATTAAGATACGAATGATTCATTCTTCGCATTAACTTCACTCATAGTAGAAATATATAATACTGCCGAAGTTTAAATTTCAAATTAGAATATCTAGCAAACGACTAAACCCATTTTATGCAAATCTAGCTAAAACATCAGGTTCACCTTGGTAACAAAAAATTCTAAATCTAAACGATTTAGATTTATTAGAACTAGGACAACATGTCTTCTTACTATACGAATTTTTACTTTTTGTGCAATTTTTCAAAAAGCACTGAATCTTTTTTAAAAATAGTTTACAACTGGCTTCGAATAATACACACAGAAAGCAGAATTGAAAATTTCTTTTGAAGTAATTTCAAAAATATACATACACATTGGCCATATACATGTGATGTCCGGGCGGCGAGCACACCTTAAACTGTCGATCCAGTCCGTAGTTCTTCATAAAGTACAAACAACTCGTGATATCCCACATATAGTAGTTAATATCTTTCCGCCATTTCGCCTCACAATACGGCATAATCAGTAATTGTATTTTTGAATTCAATCGATCCTTAAACTCCGCGGTTATTTTCAATAATTTCACAAACAACTTCAATTCCCTGGCAACATCGGATTGGAATATCGAATCGTAGCCCTCGCGGTGTGGCCATATCAAAAAACATTCCCCGTTAAGACGATGCGTCATCTCGAGGCATTTTTTAATTTGAGATGCCGCTTGCGAGAAAACGTTCGCTTCGTTGTTTGTTATTGCTCCGACGGAGTAACTAAAATATACAAGGCGAATTGATCACATTTTTTTTGTTTTTTGAATATTGGTTGGAAATAAATCTAGTTACACAATAATTTACGCTTATATACAAGTGAATACCTTATAAATGGATAAATATGTATATGCTAACAAATTGTTATATGGGTTGTAGGTATATATAATATGTCTGTTTTGTTGCTAGGTTTTTTATGTTTTTTTTGTTTAACTTTTTCTTGTTCTTGGCTTAAGGGCCGTAATTAACATGTCGGGTTTTTAAAAATGTTATTCAATTTCAAATGTATAGGTAATATGTGCATTTCTTACCGCGGATGCATATGCAAGTCAGGTGACAGCCAAAGCAACTTCACATGATACCGTTGTCCCAATTCATGGATATATTCGACAATATCATCCCAATTCGTTTTATTTTCATCCCAACTGTCCGTTAATGGTAGCAAATCTGAGTCGAAGGCAGTCCAGTACTTAATACCAAGTTTTGTGCACAGATCAAAAAACGCTTTGACACAGCGTTTATAATTGTCTATGGAATGCGAATTGTCATCCCAGGGACGATGGTTGCTGATTTTCGGATACTCTTCACCTAAAAAAGATTTTTTTTTATAAACCAATTCAAAATGCAACTGCTATTCTGATGAAATTATCTTTAATCCCCGACGAAAAACAGGAATGTGGGACGGACAGACATAACAAACGTCCAACTTATAACATCCATCTTCTTCGTCGATGGTAAAAAAATAGACAAAAGCAACTCAAAAAACTATTAAACTTAGTTTGACTGAAGAAAAATGGGACGAATATGCGGCCAAACGAAATTGTTTAACACTTCATTCATTTAATCAGTCCATGGACAGTGACGTAGATCTATGTCTCTCTGTGACATGGTAAGTCCTAAACAAATGTTTTTTGTTTGAAAGCTCACGGATTGATCTTAGTTACAATTTATCTGTTCATCCCTCATACACTATATGTATTTATCAAATCGGGTTTTTTTATATGGTTTTTAAAGGTATATTAAAGTAATGCTAACTTAAATTCCTGAATTCGGTAAGGGAAAGACTATATTTAAGCCAGTCCTCCATTGTCTTCCCGTGAACGCGCTCCGCGGCGCTGTAGTAGCGATAGTTCAGCGTGTCAGTCGCAGTCGCAGCATTATTATATTCAATCTTCTCTACCCCTGGAAAATTATATTCATACATTTAAAAAATTTAAATATATTTATTATTTACAAAAATACAAAAGGCTCATCAAAGCCGTTGGGGTGCGTACTCAAAATACTGGCTACATTACGGCCTTGTATCGCTATACTAACGCGTTGACCGAAATATGAGCCAGCTTTCGGGTTTCCTGTGGCTTCAATTAAGCGCGTCGATATCTCATTAAACAACGCGCTTCTGACCCTTTTAAATAATTGTGCTATGATATAAAACACTAATATTGTTCCAGAAATCGCAGAAAAAAGTTATGTTACTCTCGTTATAGTCCTATTTTTGATATTAAGTATCCTTTTCTTAATAAATCGTCAATTAGTGCGTTGCAAAAAATACAACACTGTCCTATACTCTTTCTTCGTGAATATATTTATTATCGTTTAAGAATAAGTTAGGCTTGAAAGCGTAATATTTTAAAATTAATTTTAATACAAAATGTATATTACATTTACATAAATAGTATGTCAATTTTTGTAAATAAAAACATTTAACAATTATTATTATTTTCAATCAATCAATTCTTAAGCTCTCCTAACACAATAAGACCTGTCACACTCAACATCTATATCTAAATGTATTTTGGTGTACAACTCAGTTGAACTCATGCTTAGGCTAAATCAAAATTTAAAAAAGAACTTACCCTGAAAATAATCGGCCGCATCAGCCCGTTCCTTCACCTTCTGCCGCTTTCCACCTGGTTGTGTGTACGTAGTCATTTCGACACTGACTGTCAGCAATCACTCGGGCTTTATCTTATATAATATGCTTTGAAAAGAACCACCGAGTTGTAACTGCCTCGAGTTACCTTTTGTTCAAAACTTGTTGTAATGTTATATCGTTGTTTGTCCACTGTCAACTACTATTGTAATATAACAAAACTTTTGTAGGAAAAGTCACATGTAAAAAAATAAACGTTTTATACTGGGTACATTAAGAAAATCCCGTAACCCCAAGTGGGACATCGGGCAAACATTTTGGCCTACCTTGTTGCATAGAAGGCTGATCAACTAAATAGGTGATTAGCCTTCATCTATGTCTTGTGCCTACCCAACCGAAACATTTGTGTCCCCGAGATTCGATCCCAGGACCCCCGGCACAATACGCATTTACTTTCGACTTCGCGTCTATAAAACACAGCTTATGATATTTAGAAAAAGTCTAGCGCTTCCAAGGGTGAAATAATTTTTAAAATTGGTTCAAATAAAAAATTATTTATAACTTCAACTGCACATTTTTAAAATGGTATTTCTGTATGAAAGTGTCTTATATCTTGTTTATATAATAACTCTTTAAGTAGGTTAATTTAAATGTAGTTTCAAGCACTATTAAAAAACACAAAAATAATAATAAAATAATTTATTTATAAAAATATCCATAGTAATCTTAATAACACCGCAGCGATGACAACAAGAATAGGTATTGGAAATTTCCTAGGTTTCTCTCGTAATCCTGAAACTTGACCTTTCCTCATTGGCTCAACGAGACCTGGTCTCGACGGCTCATCAATGGGTTCACCCATCATGGAGAACTTTGAAGCACTTGTAATCCTCACATTAAGCATTTTGCCCATAAATCTCTGCTCCTTCGGTACAAGGACCTGTTCATAGAACTCGTTGTGGGCCACGAAATAGTTTTTATCGTGGGATATATCGGTGACGAGGACCTGCTGGGTCTCGCCAGTTTTGTGGCCGTACGGCTCGTACGAGCGGAAAAATTCCGAAAGCGCTTTCGTGCGTTTCTTTACTTCTTGGCCGGGGACCTGAAGGGAGATTGGAATATAGAAATCGCTCACAACTTACATTTGAACTTAATGAAATGTCTAATGAGTCTTAAAATTAGGTACCTCATTGCTAAAAATAATCTATACAGATAAATAAAATTGGAGCGACTGTTTGTAATATTAAAAATATACTAAAATAACATTTTTTCCAATTTTTGTCTGTCTGTTTGTTCCAGCTAATCTCTGAAACGGCTGGACCAATTTTGATGGGACTTTTAGAAGCAGATAGCTGAAGTAATAAGAAGTAACTTAAGCTACTTTTATTTAAGAAATTAATATAAAAAAATAATACAAAAAAATAACTATTCCGCGCGGACGACATAATACATATCTATTATTATTTTTCTGTTTGCTATTTTAATCTGTTACCACGAAATGAACGCGAGTGAAACTGCTTGACACACTTATTTATTATGATTTAAAACTTACAAAGAGTGGGTCATTAATAGATCTTCATAAATTGTAGCTTTGAAACAACTCGATAAAAATCGGTCCATGCGTTCAGGAGCTACAATGCCATATACAGACCCACAGACACGTTAACATGTAACAGCCCTTCATGCATTTTTACCCAGGAATGAAAGCAATACCTTTTTCATATTAGCGGCGGGTGTCCCGGCGCGTGGAAAGAACTGGTTAATGAACAGTGAAGGGAATCTGTACTGACGACATAAAGACATCGTTTCCTCAAAGTCGCTTTCCGTTTCCGTCGGAAAACCGCATATGATATCTGTCGCAATTGTCATACCTGGCACTCTGAAACCGACATCGAAGACATCTCAAACTCAAAGTATTTTATACTTCTTTATAAAAAAAATGGCTTCCCATGTGAAAAATAGATTGTGGTAAACTAGTGGTAAAGAAAAAAACACGTACAAGTAGGAATATCCAGAGGAATATCTAGAGTAGAGGCCTCATGGCTAAGCAGTCTTATAAGCGTACCGCGAAGCCTGAGGTACTGGGTTCGATCCCCGGTCCCGAATACAATTTATAATTTAATTTGTATTTGTATTCGGTCTCTGGTAAGGCTGCCACTTGCCGGACGGGGTGTCATAAGTGGTACGGAGGAGTGGTTGAATTTCTACAGGCTTGCCTGCAGAAATTCAACCAAAGCAACAAAAAAAAATATTGTGGGTTGCCTGGAAGAGATCGCTGATTAGCGATAAGGCCACCCGTTGCACTCCAGTGCAATAAAGTGTGCAAAAATATCTATTGAGTTTTCTTTTGTACAGTGTTGAATACAATACTTGTATCTTCTATACAATGCTATACACACAAAAAAGACCAAATACTCAAGACAAACAGAACATCACAATAAAAAATATATAATTTACTTATATTATTGATGAGATTATTAAGGCTTAATTTTGTTGTAAATAATAAAATTTAATATATTGGTTGCTAGGGTACAAGTCTAACGTTCATACAAACATGATTTGTTTTGGTTCAGTATCATATCAACTAACACTGTAACATCTTTAATCCATGTTTTGTAACAGCAGATTTAAATTGAAAAAATCATTAAAATCGGTTCATATCGAAATATAAATACAGAAACACAGTCGATTTGAGAACTGTTGAAACTAAGGACGCCTGCGCTAAATTTAATAGCAATGTGTCTAATGTGCGCATGTCTGCTTAAGAGAACAAAGGCTCATTCTTTTATGTATTTCCGTACTGTCAGACACGTTGTAAAATTAAATATATTAAATTAAATAGTTTCATTGTTTAAATTGCCTTTATTATTATCTCATCAAGCTCCTCTTTTTGATCGGTTGAAAATAGTAAATTTTAGAAACTCACTTTTCCCTCAAGAAGTCCACGACTCTCTGGAAGTCAGCTCTAGTGTACTCCCGTCTCATGTCAGCTAACACTTGGTCACTGCCCGATTGGACTGGCACGTGGAGGAATCTTTAAGAGAAAAACGAAAAGAATTCAATACATATTATGAAATTTAGATTTCTTAATTTACCTACATTTATATTTTATTATTGATATGTGCACTACAATTATGTGAAATCAGCACACATTAAGCAAAGTACTATGAAATCTATGTATTTTTGCGATTCGATAGCGCGATTTAAAATAGTACATCAGCGCCATCTCTTCTCATTTAACCACAACATTTTAGGTTCATACAGCATACTGTTTATTTTTTCAACGCCCTGCTATTTTTTACCTGCTTCAGAGATTATAGATAAGACTGAAATTCTCGGCTCAAAGATCCATATTTAAAAAATAAATAAAATGTACTTTAATTATAAAACATCAATTTTTATTAATGTCTGTTTTGTATACCAGAATGTTTTACTGTTTTGTGTTCAGGAAATTCTTAGTTTAAAAGCGATTTAATCCACTAGAGGTAAACTAAATTCTTACTTGTAAACCCTTGGATGATGCATAATCCGAGCCACTTCCTCAAGATGTTCAAGTATGTATGGTGGGTTTGTCATTCCGAGTCTCAGTCGACATCCTTCCGGGATCACGTCCACTAACTTCCATAGTAACTCGGGTAAAGATGTACCAATGTCCCGACCATAAGTACCTGAAAAGTTATTTGCATCATACTTAGAGAAATTTTCTCTAAGAAATAAATTTTCTGGTCGAAATTTTCACATTTTCTGGTTATATAGTACCTTTGAGTTTAGATGTAAAGCTATATGGTGTGTAAAACTATTATATAGTGAATTCCCGAATGAATAACCCTTGGTTACGGGGCGGACACATTATTGTTTCACTGATTATTTCCTTTACAGGTATGTAGATGATTAGCTTTCTATGCCTACACAAACAAAACATTCAGTTGTCTCCCTGGGATTCAACCCAAGACCTCCGGCGCAACACCCAGACGCGTGAACCACTTAGCCACGGAGGCGGCTCCAAAACTATTAGTGACTACATTTATTTAACTTTTTTTTTAAACATTTTAAAAACGAAAAAAAAACAATCTTTTACCACAGAATCTAGAACTTTAATAATACTCTACTTATTATGATTTCTTGCATAAGTCCTCAAACATCATTTTTTATAACAAGTTATTTGGTTTAGA
This sequence comes from Aporia crataegi, assembly GCA_912999735.1. Lineage (NCBI taxonomy): Eukaryota > Metazoa > Arthropoda > Insecta > Lepidoptera > Pieridae > Aporia > Aporia crataegi. The sequence continues at coordinate 8,790,845 of OU538744.1, read as the reverse complement.
AAACAGTACACAATGTAAATTGCACAAGTTTCTTGAACCATTGCTAGAAACACTTCTATTACATCTGCTTTCAAACAGGATAAGTTAATTACTACAAATAATGTTAGACTTACATAAGATCTTTTTTGATTCGGAGGTTAGAAATACCCATGATTTACATACCAGTATCCTCACTGGTCAACCAGATTTCAACAACTCCTTCCTTAAAGGACTGCCTCGCCCTTTCCACAATCTCCTCAGGTGGATAACTACCCAATTCTCCTCTGGCATGCTTTGTCTTACAATATGTGCACTGATTGAGACATCCTGTATTAATAGGTATTATCTCTATGAGAGGATTCTTTCTCACTTTAGGCAGTAATAATGACGCACCACCAGCTTTCCTTCCATCACCTGTCTTCTTTGATCCAAATAGACGAACTGTATGACCTGTAATTTTTTATTGAATATTTACGATAGGTTTTCTTAAATTGTATTTTTGTTTTTTGAGGTCTTGGTTAAATTTGATAATGAAGCAAAAAAAAAATTAAAAAATGAAGTAAGAGGGGCCATAGTTCCAAGAGTTGTTGATACAAAATAGATATAAAAAACCATACCTTCAACTCATTTATAATGTGGTATTAGGATTCTTTTTTAATTTCAACAATATTGCAATCATCAATTGTTCATATGTCTGTATGTTGCAATGGAGGTCCTGGGTTAACAACAAAATAATTAAATATTTTGGTTTGATAGGAAAACTGATCACCTACTGTATCTGCCCCATAGCACTCCTTTCCCCACTAGGCATTATGGAGGCCTCATGAATAAAATTAGTACCTTTTAAAGTTTCTTCAACAATCTCAACTATCCTATCAATCTGCTGAACTCCAACTACACTGAGGCCAGTGAGGTAGTTGGCACGAGGAGCTCCCTGTGGCACACAACCAGCAACTACAACATGGATGCCACGACTTTGACCCAATTCTATCTCATTTCTGAAAGTAAAATCTTCATTATCATTTGGAAAACACTTTATTAATAATTAATTTGTTTGTTAATAATAATTATAATTCATTAGTAATCAGTAGCAGAAATAAACATAGAATGATAAACTTCTTAGATATTCACAAACCTACACATGTGGATTATAATAATTGATAATATTTATTAAGTTGATACAGTCAAATCAAACTTGTTTAAAAAATACTGTCATTATAAATTCTTATAGGAAATAGATTTCCTTACTTGAAGTGATCCTCTGATGGACTCTTAACAGTGCAAGAGTTGAGTAACCATAGCTGTGCCTGCCACTTGTCTTCAGTAAGATTGTAACCATGTGCCGCTAGTAACCCTGCCATATACTCTGAGTCGGAGTTGTTGTGTGCACAGCCCCATGTCTTTACATATATTGTCTGGGTGCCTGAAATCAATGGCACTTTTATTATTCTCTATTTAAACTAAGTTACCTAAAAAAATTGTTTGATTCAAAGCAAATTATATTCAAAAAAAATATATTTAAGTATATTATTGTAAATAAATACATTTAATTCAATGATAATTTGCCAATAAATAAACTGTTTTCCATATTCATATTTTGTCATTTTTTTAACAGATAAATCAATACTTGTTTAATTAACAAAAAAAGATAAATTTAATATATAAAAAAAACTTTAAATTTTTAGGTTACCTGGGACAACACTTTCCAAAATAATCTTTTCAGGATTCAATGTTTTGTTCTCACGTCTTTTTGTTCGAACACTCACAGTTTTTCTACTTGCATACCTTTCTTTGGGTGTTATATCTTGGGAAGATATTAAATCTTCAATATCGTCAATAATTTCTGAAAATGCAGCTGGCATTTTTTACCACAGACTAGGAAGACTATTTTTTTTAGATTCTTGAAAATAGAGTGGATAGCTTGCTTGACAGATTTCATGAAAATGATATAATATGTCACGTTTATACTTCAGTTCTCGTCAAGTCCTCAAGTAATTACTCCTGTCATTTCTATTTTGTATTTGTGCTAAGTTGCCAAATGCCAACTGCCATTTACCAAGTACCAGTGGCGCGCAAGAATTTATTGAGGAATGTTGTATTGCAGATTCCTTAAAGTTTTGACGTTATTTTCGTATAAATTTAGTTAATAGTTAGTTCAGTGAATATCAAGACTACTGCAAACAACAATCAAGTTTATGTATGTATATTTACGATCTCATAAAATAAATGATATTTAAAAATACTGTTTTGGGCGCATAAAGTAGTGGTTCTTACTTTCTTCTCGACATAGCATACATGCAAACTCTATTTAATGGACAACTCGGTCAATTACAAGTAAATATCGTAAAAAAAATTTCATAAAATATCTTCATATATATAAGTTAATCTTCATTAACTTTTAATTAATTTTACTTTAGTTATGTCAATAAAGTAGGTACCCACAAATATTTATTTTTAATAAAATATTTTTTCTATCTATATATTCTATAGAACTAGTTAATCCCTTATTCGTGTTTTTTCATAAGCATAGTTTTCGAAGACCCATCTCGCGCAAAAAAGAACAATAATAATATGAGACCCCTGCGCACGCGTCGTCGACCACCTGCCGGTTTTTTGATTCCCATAGATTTAAAAGTTCTATGTTTACTAACACTAATTTTATCACTACAATAATCTAGTGTCGGAGATGAACTCTAAAACTAAAATATGTACCTATCTATTTTCCTTTAGTGCGATTTCTTACAATTTATTAATTTTAAACCCCCGACGGAAAAAGAGGTGTAGCATAAGTTTCTTGTCATCTGTGTGTCTATCTGTGGTGTCTTAGCTCTACGATGATCTTGTTCATAGATATTCTTATTCGTAATCATCATAACGAGGATTTTTTAAATTGTCTTCAAATTCACCTTTTGTAATCAAAGCTAAGTATACTTAACGTAATAAGAAAAGTAAGTTTTTTAACAACGACATTTTTCTAATTCTAGAACAGGTCTCAAGAAGGCTTAAGTGAATAATCTTAATAGTAATATAATTTCCCATCTACTAATCAATTTTTATATTAGATGTATGTGATAGACGTTATTTCGTTGTATTTTACCAGCCGTGCTTCGCGGTTTCATCCGCGTTACAGTCATCATAGCGTAATGCTATATTGTCTTGGATAAATGGACCACACAAAAATAATATTTCAATTCGTATCAGTTCCTGAGGTTATCTCGTTCAATTAAACTCTACACCGTTATAATGTTATGTTTATAATAAACTGATAATCTACATTATTTGTTACTCCACTGTCTTGTTAAACTTAAATCAAAGGAAATATTTAAATAAAATAGACACAAAGAACAATAATTTACACATCGCAAATAAAATTATTGCGTGCGATTTAGTAATAAATTTATGAATTATCTACAAGAGGTCGGGAGGTATCTCGCGATCTTTCTCCTTGCGTCCTAAATTGCATGATGTGTGCTAATTTTGTGTTTTATTACTAAAATAGTTAAATTTGTCGTATTTTAATACTATTGTTACAGTTTGGTATTAATTACGGTCTAGTTTATATTTATTTAAATAGAATTTATTACTATTAGCTTTTGCACGCGACTATATACTATATAGTCGCGTATATACTATGTTCCTTCGGCAATCTTCCACAATGTCGAACTTTCGTAATAATTTATCCCTTGTTTAAACCACTAAGTATTTTTTTCGTAATAAAAGGTCTTTTTGAAGCTCAAGTCTATCTCTTTGGTCTATTTCAGCAAATTCGGGTTAGTGGTTTAGGCGTAAGTTACTTTCGCATTCAATATTAGTGCGAATGTTTGGTTACGATTGCCCAAAACCCGTGATACGGCGCGGGCAACGTTTGGCAATCCCTGCGAAGCTGAAACTGGTAGTATGCTAACAAAGTTCTTGAAAGGTTCCCACCTTAATTATTCGGCCCTAAGATGTTCCAAATCACAAATGGTATAATTAAGTTAACAATGTTATGGGAAGAAATATAGCAAATTAACGCCATATACGTAGTTAACAAAGATTTAACGAAGTTATTTTCTTGCTACATGTTGCTTTTCAATTGTTAACACCCACACAAAAAGACGAAATGGTTTGTTATAATTTTGACGTAGACACGTGTGGCTATGGTGTCGCGGCTCCTAAGCGACTGCACCGATTTTGATCTGGTTTTTTCATGGACGCTTAATTAAAGGAGCTTTTCCTATTTGCGATTCCAGATACCGATATATCGGCAACCCAAAGTAACGCCGATATATCGGTATCTGTATCGGATGCATCCCTAATTAAAATAGATAATGACATGGAATTGGTTATAACATTGGTTAAAATTTTAAATAAAAAAAAATTATAATGTATCGCAGTTAATAAAAGCTGAAAAGCTGAACATTTTCATCTTCTACCAAATTTGCAAAATTAGTATGAAATGCGCCAAATTCTTCCCTTTCCAATAAGGAAGTAAACACCTAAAATGACCTTTTACATTTTCCATTTCTAAGAAATCGCATTGCATAGAAATGCACCCAGTCCGTTGTCCGGTGAAAAAACGGACGTCCACAAGCGCTCTTATTTTTTGAGAATAGCGTAAGAAACTATTTCGTTTAACAACTAAGCTTTCTCTTTACTACAGGATATCCTTATCTGTTTATGACTTAACTTAAATCTTTCGTAAATTTCTTATTAATTAATAACTCACCTCGATCATGTCAGCCGTCAAACCAAAACTCGGCGTTAAAAATAGTAAAGATTATTTTATACAATTTGATAATTACTTTCATCCTAAATATTCAGAATACTGCCCGGTTTAGCGATCGATTCAAGAACTCGTGTATCAAAATCGATATTAGCTTGATGGTCACACAACCACATGACCAGTCATAAGATATCGTATTTACGGTAGTTACGTCAGTGTGGCAACACTAATTGTCCGGTGGTATAATGCCCCACATACACTAATTACTATTCACTTGCAATTGTTGTTACTTTTACATAGTAATTAAGCTTGAAAACTAGCTGCCCCAGCTTCGCATTGCATTACCCGTGTCGTATTTATTACTAGCTGTGTTGTGCGGTTTCGCCCGCGTTAATTTCGTCGTAACGTGATATTATATAGCCTATAACATGCCTATAAACGTAAAGTAATTTTTCCTTTTTTTACGTATTTATTATTGTGTTCCAATGTAATTTTTTCTTTGTTTTGTTTCTTTTGTAATGTTGTGTGTGTTAAGCATGTAAAACATATTATGTACAATGTTTTGAAACCGATAAAAAATATGCTTAACTGCTGATATTTTATATCGCGCTAAAAAAGCTCTTTCATAAAGTAATTCATAGTTTTCTTATTCTACTTTGCTCTGTGTTCTAATAATAAACAACAGAATGAGAATTTACGATGCTTACTTACAATAAAATTTAGAAGTAGTAAAGTTAGTAAGTTGTAAAGGCTCCGGTTGATGTCAATACTATCTGTAACCAAAACTCCTATCATAATTTAATACATTGAGACATCTTATTTAACTCAATTAAAATATTTATTTCAAAAAACTTCTGATGGAATTTCTAATTATATTTGTTTTTTATGAGGATTTGCGAATCAATTGCAGATATCCTTACCGTCTTATTAGATAAACGAACATGCGTGTTGCGCCAGACATCCTTAGTTTGATGCCCGGGGAAACAAATAGGCTTACGCTTTCACACTAAACTTCACGATTTTTTTGTAATTTGACACAGAGATAGACTATAGCTCGGGAAAGGCTAATTTCTTTGCAAATAAAGACTTAAAGTTGTTGAAATAGATGAAACTTTATATGGATGTCGAAGATATAATAAAAGAGTAAACACACTGTAATAGTAAATATTTATTACAAAAACTTAATGATTATCAATTTTTAGTTATATTATGTTATTATTTTGACCAATATATCTATAATGTATTTACGCAAGCAACGATTGCATTGCTCAGCTAAAATACAGCCACTCGTCTCGTCTTGCGTCATCATTTCACAATCGGCCATTTTGTTTTTATATTTCCTGAAATGATTTTTTGTTATTCACTAAAGTGAACACACACGAAACATCTAACATATATTTTATGTATGTGTCTATTTTAAAAAAATGATCAAAAATCTGGGTAAGCATACATTATTTTCGGATGGTACACAAAATCTATTGGGCAGTTTGTTGCGAAATTTTGTAAGGTAATAGCTTATTGGTCGGTTCTGGACAGGATACTTTTTATACCGAAAAAATTCTCAATTTTGTAGTTCAGCTAGTAATGTCAAGTTCAAACGATTTGGTATATAAGTCTGTTCGTTCTCATCCCCTAACCGCTAACCCCTCTTGTATTTCAACAATGCCTGGCTTAACAATAATGTTTACGATTTCAAATAAACGCTTAATATATGTGAACATCTGTTCCCCTTCTAGAATGCAACATTCGTGAAGAATAAAAAAATAAGATATAAGTGAAATCTTTTCACCCCAATTTCGGACATAGCAAAACCCATAACTAATATAAGATTTTTTAATGTTTATTAAATACGTCGTTCAATATCTTTAAATATATTTTTAAGATTTTAATCTATCATATATTTTTTGAATGTTTATTAAATATTTACAATAATGTACCTACTTAATTATATTTACAAAAATATCTCTCAGGCTCATCAAAGCCGTTAAGGTGCGTACCCAAAATACTGGCTACGTTACCACGTTTAGTATCTATAATATTAAATTATTATTAGATATTTTTACATCCATTATAGTTAATAAATAATAAAAACTAAACATAGTTTAAATAATATTGTATTAAATTTTAGATATACATACGATACAAGTAATTGTTTGCTTTGCATAAGACCAACGAAGTTTGTTGTATGGGAATGACATGCATTGCCCTCAATATTCATTCCCTTGAATCTCATTGATCATCTCCCTTAAAGTCAATCGACCCCTTACAGCAACCCCTGGTCATGTGGCCATGTACCCTTGAAATGACAAAAACTTGATCTCAAAGATTTCCTTATATATATATACATACATAAAACAAAGTCGGATTAGTTCACCATTTATAAATCGAGAAGGGCTGCACCAATTCAAATATTTTATTTATTTATTGGATTATTCTAGCAACTCGGAATGGAGAAAAAATCGTTCTCTCATACATTTTATAAGGAATGACATTTTAAGTGACACATGACTTATTAAGCGATAGAAAGTTTGCGCTCTCCGCGTTATTTTTCAAGGTCATTTAAAAGAGAAATTTAAGACAATTTGAAATCCCCTAAGAATACCTCATAAAATATAGTTCAGAAACATCTCGATCACGAGCTTTCATACAAAACCGCATCATAATAGGTGCGTTCGTAGGCGCTACAATGCCACAGACACAGATACGCCAGACTCAACACCTTTTGCGTCTGGGTTAAAAGAATGTGAATAAGGACGAAGTCGCGGTAGAAACTAGTTTTATAGAACTTCCGTAAGTGGTGTTTGTATGACAATTTAATTCCATTGAGCTGTTTACATTCACTCATCACTAATTCGCTAAGAGCTGTCCGGAAAATCAATATTTACTTCTTCTTTATAACTTTAGATAAATTAAAGAAATCAAGACAATATTTTACGTATATTTTTTGTTGTTATTATTGAGTTTGTTTTAATACAAAAATACAAACTCATAATATTTGTTAATAATAAATAAGTGATATCGTAGGATATTTAAATGTCCGAGGTTCAAGACATATAAAAAGCTACTAAGCAAAGATAAGCGTGGGCAACTAGGAAGTTGATGTGAAGCAATCAATCTCAGGTTTCACTACCCACATTATCAAATTTATAGCGACAGTTATTTCATATTTATTACCTGAATAATTCTAGGACTAGATTAAGGTTTATATAGTAGTGGACAACGGAACAGACGGGTCCTCTGATGGTAAGAGATCACCGCTGCCCTTAGACCACCGTTTTCAATTGCGTTGCCGGCTTTTGAAGTATTGTGGTGGGCCTCAGGTATCCTCACTCACTCAGCGAAACACAGTACAAGAACCGTTTCATTGGTATTCTAGAATCTAGACGGTATCGATAAGTAGACGACAGATTGGCGCAATTAGTAGTGCTCCTGCCTTCTGCATCAAAAGGTTGCGGGTTTGAATCCTGGTAGGTGCATTTATTTGTGTGATGAGCCCGAATGTTTGTTTCCGAGTCTTGTTTATGAAATTATTTATATGTATTTATTGTGGTGGTGTTTCTGATTAACATAACACAAGTGCTTCAGCTACTTTCTTTGGGATCAGAGCAATGTATGTGAGTTGTCCAATTATTAATATTCTGTGAGCCCGTGTATCACTCTGGAATAGCCGGCCCAGTTAGTGCATCAGCATAAGCTTCAGCGTGGCTAAAGTTTTATATGAAAGTTCTTGTTTTACAAATACTATTCTATATAGCCCTTATCTATAATTAATACACACTGTAAACGAAACCACGCGGATACCGTATAGCCATCCCAGTGAAGTTTGCGAGAACCATTTGTCTAAATAAGTATATAAGTTTCCACCTCTTCGAGCGCTTTTCTCACAATTAAAGGTTACCTATGTCCTTTCTCAAGTTTTAGTCTATATCTGTACTAAATATCATTAATGTGTTCAATAGTTAAGGCGTGAAAGTGTAACAAATACATAGATGGACAGAGTTACTTTCGCATTTATTATATTAGAACGCTTTTGATGTTTTATCATGAAGATTTCTAAAAACGGAAATTTTCATTTACTTTTTTTTTATTTAGAAGAGGAGGCAAACATTACATAGAATGAATGGTCCGCCGCCCAAGGAGTCGTAATGGCTTAGAAATACCTCTGAAGGTAGCACTTTATATTACACACTTTATAGCTCGTGATTCGTTCGCGTGGCCATGTATATCTAGGGTTGAAAGAGGGTTAAAAATTTGATAATTATTATTGAGAAAATAAAATATTACTTACTCTATACTTACATCTTTTTATGTCATACCAAAGTATTTTTTTGTGATTTTTTTCAATTTAGGGGTTGTTTGCAAGGGTTGTAAGATTTTCAAGGGGTTGAAAATGATTTTAATATGAGGTAATTATGTTAGAAAATATTTTACAATTTCACCACTTACTATTAGACATGTTTTCTAGCGATAAAATGGCTCAATGTCAATTTATTCCATTAAGGGGTTGTTTACACCCCTTAAAAATAATAGGCGGAGTTCAGATCATTTTCACTTTTGAAGTTAAGAGTAAGATGAACCTAATTCCAAAATTGTATGCAATTCGGTTCACAGTAAAAAAATTCGGAGGTAAGACCGTATTTTCGCTTCAATGACTGCACTAGTAATGTCGCTACTGAGTCTAGCAAGAATTTTTAACATCAATGCAAGAATTTTTAAAATCTCTCCAATCCCACATGTGGGATATGCATTAGTGGGTGTCGAGAGATAAACATGAGGTTCTTGTACAGCGCCAAGTGGGGTTGGGGCCAGATACTTGTGTAGTTTTTAAAACACTGGTTCAAAATTGGGTTGTCGCTATTTATAAGTTAGTCATCGGACGTACTTTTCCCCAAAAACGAAATGTCGTTCGTCTGAAGTTACTCATGTATGACTAATTCGAGAGGATATGAGCAAGTACTTACATAATCTAAAGTACCTTTTAATACTAATTTTATACAGAAATTAATCTGTTATTGCACAGAGATAGCTCGACTGGCACATATTAGCTTGTTCATAAAATTTTAAACAAGAATTAGATACAAAAACAGTACTATCTTTTAATTCATTTTTAATTTTAAATTCTTATTTTTTTGTTGTAATATCGTTCTGCTGTTATATTTTCCTATGTTTCTTGGACACTGTTCACACTTGAATAAACAATCTCCCAACTATTTATTATCTTACTAGTTAAAAGTATAACAGAAATAGAAACAGAACCTTATTGTACAACAATTTTTAACAACATTTTTTTATAATCTATTACTTTTATTAACCTTTTATTATTTATTATATGTTATTATACATATGTATGTTAAAACCAAATCAAACAAACCAATAAGACAAAAATCTAAAATCTCTTTATTTATGAGAAAATCTTTAAAATGTCCTCAATTCAGCTTGACCACCGTCATGGCTGCAGTCAAGGGCAACGTTTATAGTCCATTTAAAAAGGCACAACGATTGAATAACAACGACTTGTGATGCGTATTGAATGGCACCTTAAGTGTTTAATGCTCGTGGTTGCTTAAAATACTTCGCAATCGACTAATATTTATACATAATTGAGTACCTACTTTAAATGATATTTATTTATGACACAAGAAAGAAAATAATACAGCAGTAAAACAAAAATAAATTAATATTGCAACGGATAACCATCAACAAGGAAAAATAAACAAGAGATCACGGAGAAGTGCAAAACTACGAGACTTATAAGCTAAAACATTTTAGTATTAAAAATTAAAATACAAAGATATAACAAAGAAAATTATCTACATTGTGGGGCCAATTATAAACCCATGTTACTTATTATTTTTGTTTGATCATACATCACAAGTGGTTGCATATAATCGGAATTGATTAAAATTAAAATTTATTTCATTAATATGTAAAATTTATTGATAAATACATAATGTTAATTAACTTTTTGTTTTTCAACACATCCGGATATTATGGTTATCATTGAAGTCGGTACATTTTTGTTTAATTATGCTATCGTCTCACATTAATAAAAAAGTAAAACGCACTTTCTACAACCATAGAGAAGTGGCATTACATCCGTCAATTTTTTAATTATAGAACGCGTGTTCTCGCTCTGAATGTTTTATCTGTTTTACTCTATGGTGTACTACGATGCGTATCTGTGTCAATGGACAAAGTATTTTGTATGGTAATTCTTGTGCAGCGTGTTATCCTTTGCGTGCTGAGATATATGTAAATTAATGGTAATGGACGCGTGACTAGTTGCGCCTACGCACTGCTTTTGAATGACTAAGTTGCATTTAAATTCGTTCATTGCTGTATGTAATCAGTAGGTTATGAAATATTTGTGTTTGTTTACTTTTATATTACGCAATAAAAGCTTAATTTATACACATTTTAACCTGATGACCTCTGTAGCTCAGATGGTAGTGCATTTTTTCTGGGATGAACTTCCAGAGAAACAATTATTTAGTCCGATAACGCAGTAGGCCATATAAATCTAAATAATAAAAGACTTATTATTTAGATTTCTATATAGTAGGCCTTTAAAATACACAGAAGTAAAATTGTTATTTCATTATCATATAAGACATTTTTCAATCTCCTTTCTCAAATAGCTTTCAAATGCACTATCAAATCTAAAAGGCTAAAACTAAATACATACATAAATAGGTCTTTTTTGAAACATATAATAGACACACGTCAAACGTAACACTTCTCTTTTGTGTCAGGGTTAAAAATGATTCACGCCTGTGAAACGTAACCAAATCTTAAATGTCCTAGAACAAAACAAAACAGAAACCAATTAACATAACCATAAATATTTTAACAAGTTTTAATTTATTTTCAGACTGATGTCGCGGCAACATCCAGATGGCACTTAACATTCGGTCCATAATTTATGGTTGTAAGTGAAATTAGTTTAGTGATGTGTTTGTGTCGATAGTTTTGTGTCAAAATGGATGTGAACTCAACGCTGGCGACGATTTACCCGCGCGAGGCGACCATACTGGCGGCTACGTGCGCCTGCATTTTTAGCATGGTCGGAGTAATTGGTAAGTCAATTTGGATATCACAATCACGGCCATTTGCCCAATCATACACTCATATTATTTTTATATAAAGAAGACTTCTTGAAGGTCCTTGAGTCGTAATTGTTCGGAAATACCTCTTATGGCAACCGGCTCCATAAAATGGTGGTGCTTGGTAGGAAATGCCTTCAAAATGATCAGTTATGAGATCCACATGAGCATCCTTAGGTATCACAAAGTATGCTTTAAACGTGTAGGTCTTGTCCGGCCCAAAATTAACTTAGGCACTTACTACCTAAATACCAAATTTTGGCTTCACGCCAAGTAGTTCTTCGTGTTTCGCTTAGATCTTAAACATTCATAACAAAATATATTATGAACTAACGCTTATTATCTATTTTATTTTTCGGGCTGGTTATAACCAACACATGTAAATATTTTTTATTACACTTCATCTTTTCAACTGATTGTTGCTTTTGTTTACCACGTGATTTTTATTTCGACAGGCAGAAAATGAAATTTACGGGGCTTTACACTTTCCCAAATATTTACGTGTAGCGATGTCGATAACCCGTATACAGGAGCATCGTAACAACGCAAACATCACTATCACTTCTTATCAATTATTACTGTTTCATTTCACGATGCAGATTTTTAAATTTCAAATAATTAACCACACCTGATATTAAATTTATTCAAGACAAAGTCAAGATAATAGTGGATTTCAAATTTGAGAACTAACGATCGTGTATTTAACATCTAATAAGTTGACGAAATGTAAAATAAATAACCATTTATTTACATACAATCACATATGATCGCTTATGAACGACATTTAAATCTTTCGATTCTCAGATTTGGGCGTGTCAGAACATACCAAGAAACTCAGCCGAGTTCTTATTTTGGCCACAAAATATTTTAAATTTCCGAATGGGAGCATATCATTTCTAAGCTCCAAGTACCATTCGAACAATTTTACAAAAGTTTTTTATGTAGGTTGTTTTAAACTATTGAAATCAGTTCTCACACTTCGCTTTGAATTTTGTTGTAGTTTCTATACAATATCCTTGAAAATAATTATTTTATGGCGCGTTTTATAGTGGTGGCACTCACTGTTTTTTTAACTGATTCACAATTTTCTTAACATATACTATGTAGATATACTTCTAATATAGCTTAAGCCTTGCTAGGGTCATGATATTTATTTCTTTCAATTTTCTACCACTAGACCCTCCCGGGGATGAGAATAAATCCCTGAAAAGTTAACACGACCAATAGTTAAAAATGCTAGAGCAACTGCCTCACATTGGATGTTATAATTAACTAATTTTCGAGACTAAGGTATGTTGTAGTGAATTTTAAAGTCAAAATTGAAATACATATTATTTTATAAAGCAATTTTGAATCGCCGATTATTGAGGCTATATAATGATTTGTTAGTGGTTGTAAATTTTTTGTTAATTGTAGTTAGACGAAGTGGTTTCTAATATTTTTTAATAGTAAATTGTTAAAATGTTTAAAATATAGTTACAGTTACCTACCACCGGTTAGAAAATTTGATACAATTGTGAAGAATGGGCAAGAAATTTGATTTTTAACAGTCAATTAAGGCTTGGCATATTTTTACATTCACAGATATAAGGTAAGTCGCCAATCATACGAGGTGGAAGCTGCCGAGCCCAAAAACTGGTCTTCCAAGTCTTTTAAATATTCGTTAACAATATGATAAGCTTTTCCCAATAAATTATGACATTTAAATTAACTCTTAATTTAACTATCGTCACAGTTCGCTTCAAATGCAAATAAAGTTACCTAATAAATGTTGATACGGTTCTATCAATGATAAGAATATTTAAGTAAAGTTAAATACAGTAGCTTATGCGGGTAGCTTAGCTCCTAATGGAAATAATTCCATTAAGATCTCGTTCACTCATAAATAAACTACCATACCATACCTTCCAGTGTAGAAAGGTTTAGATTCAAATTAATAGATCTCAAGACAAACAAACAATTACAGTTAGGATATTATTAGTTATTAGTTAGACAATTTATGCCCTTTTCAATGATGAACGGTTGAGAAGGTGGTTGTTCAATAGACTGTTTAACAAAAGCTTACAAATATTTACGCTAAAGCAAGAGGGAAGCTTCGTAGCGCCGCACTCACCCAAGCGCGCGTCTCTGAAGGCCCTGAGGCACTCTCACAGTGCAGTCAAGACGAGTGACCGTGCTTTGCGTCTGTTGAGTGCGTCCCAGACAGTCTGCGATATTTTTATTTTAAAGATGTCATAAGCGTTTTGCGCAGGTATACAAAACACTTCAATTTTACTAAAATTAAATCGACAAGCCTAACGCTCCATTGGAGCGCAGCTATCTATCTCAAAAAACAGGCTGAGCTTCCATACTGCTTTTTTATTTTTACTGTGGCTAAAGGTTGAATGACAGTTAACCACGTTTGTGTAACAAAAAAGAATTATTAAAATCGATTTAAATTGGCTTCACGATCGCGTAACAAACATACAAAAAAGGTCGAAAGTAAATCTTTTAGATTCAAGTAGTATTCTGTATTATCTACTACAGAAGCAAAAGTTTTTTGTATAGACCGATAAATTTTCAATTTTGTTTGTAGGTGTAAAATATTTCATTCACAACTTCCAGCCTTTGTAGCTGACGTTGATAAACAATTACAGCTAAACAAAATGTTACGTTGAACATTTAAGAATAAATACGAGATTCGAAATAGATATTGAAAATAGCGAAGGCTATTGTTCTGGTGCTTTGGTATCGGTATTGGTATTTGGTGGCCGAAGACCTAAACGAATGGGCTGATTATGATGTGTTTTCAGTTTGGAAGCTCATGTGATCTGTTCATACATCTATGATGTGATCTTATTGGTAGTTTGACACGTTTTAATTGTCTTCAATTTCAGATATAAAAAGCGTATTACATATTTAAAAATTAATGACGATACTGACCGACCTTTTAGTTTCTTTGGAGGTCGGTTAATAGACACTTTAAAAATGGTTAAACAACATAATCATTATAACAGATTGCTTTGTTTCCTATCAGCCACATTATCGTCTTCTGTGGTTCCCTACTTGACTTCAAACGAAGCGGAATCAAAACGTAAACAAATGTTGTTCCTTTGTAAAAATGTATGGAATTAGGTTTAATTCAATAGTAACTAACTGAAATACGCGCATTTCTTTATGAGGTTAACGTGCTTATAAAACTTATGTTATATTCATGAAAAGTGAAACTAAAGATATTTCATTAAATACACGACATGTTAAGTAAGAGCACTTCATAAATTGATAGATCTATATAAATTTTAGCTAAAAGCGGTGATAGACGTCCGAACTTAATGTAAGCGGTATTTAAGTTCGCGTACTACCCAGTTATTAGAAATAATTCGTAAATAGAGCGTGATGCAACTGTTGATTCTGTGAAAAAGAAAGTTAATTCATTGGGGGCTGTGTACCGATAAGAATAGCCACGCTCAAAGTCTACACGCGTGAAGGTAACCACCAAGCTTCAACGACTTCAAGCCGAGTAAGTACCTAGGCGAACTTAAAAACCGTGTACAAACTCTATCACCCCTTTTACATCTCCCACCGACATAGGCGTGGACCCTTATTCATCAAATACCGGCCAGCCCTTCATTCAATCCCTGCCTCTACGAAGGCCCAAGCCGAGGTTCGAGTCTCACAGGAGACGCCCTTGTGCTAGTCGTAGAAAAACAAAATAAACTCGGCCGAGCTTTCTAGCTCACCAACAAGTCCGCGATTGTGCTGTAAAAGCCATCAGGCTAGCAGCGTAAAATCTTCCAAAAAAAAAAACCCTTTTACATCCATCTAGATCAGGTCAGCTTTCAAACAAAAAAAAAGGTGTTAATGTGGGCAGTACTGAGTACCTACTGATTACTTCATTCTGCATGCCTCTGATCAACAATAAAAGATAAACTTTTACATCCATCTAGATCATGTCAGCTTTCAAACAAAAAAAAAGGCACCGAAAAACTCCAACATGTTATAAAAATAAAAATACCTTAAAAATGGATTACAGATATCCCGAGACGCGATCACGTCAGTTTTCAATAAAAAATAAAACCCCATCGAAATCAGGCCATTTGTTCAGCCACAGATACACAGACACGTGAAATTTGATCAAAAATGAAAAGCAGCAAAAATGTGTAAGGCTCACAAGTGAACAAATACAGCGATATAGATCATACCAAAATAGTCACACGTGTTTTATTAAAAGCAATTAGCTACCCCGTTGGACGCCATCTTGTTTGTCTATGCAATAACCATAGATTAGTTTTATTATTTTTGTTTAGAATTGTATTTCGAGCTTATTTACTTACTTAGACACGCATAACAATCCCAAAACGTGTTACGTTTTTTAATTTATATACTTTTAGTTTTTATAATATGAATTTTGAAATCTTAAACAACTCTACCACACGTAAATAACGCCGTCATTATTATCAACGAGATTAAGTGTTTTTAAATCTGTTCTCGCTAACTATGAACTCTACGAATGAACTACCTTTTATCGCGAAAAAGAAATTTCAGGGGTTGAAGTTTGGGAAATAAAATAAGGGCTCTATTATCAAAATCGATACATCTATTAGTTTGGGGTAAATTGTGACGATTTTATAGGCCATAAGTTAAATGATTGGGGTAGAAATATTGGGGTGATTTCGACAAATTCCCTTTGTAAGATGCTTTGAAAATAAACGTTTTTATCGAAAATGACAGCTGGGAGGACTGAATGTGTGGCGATAGATATATCCAATACAGGCGATAGCTGTCTTATGTTTTACTAGCTTTAACCCGCGACTTCGCTTAAGCAGTCAATTAATTACAATAGCCTAAAAATATACTTTCATCTTTCCAACTTCGAATATGATGGACTTTCATACTATATTCAACCCCTATTTTACCACCATATGGGTAGAATTTGCGAAAACTCTTCTCTACTCAATAAAATAACAACTTACATAGTTACTTACATAGACGATCAATCAAAGTCAGTCGGTGAATTGTGTCAATAAAAATTTCAAAAGAGGCAATAATTGTAATTCATGCAATATTATTTTTCTATAGTACCTTAACCCGGACGCAATATATCCAGTGCTGACAGCTTTCTTAATGAATGAGACATTTTTTGCAGTTTAAATTATTTTTTAACGATATTGTGCGTCATTAATTGATGTCCTCATATCAATAAATGATTCACTATTTGCGCTTGAACTGGGCGGTCAGATTGTTTGTGTGATAGGTGGATACGATTTTTGTATTTTAATAAAAAAAATATGTTTTTAAATACAAAATAGACTAACTGTATAATGTAGTCATTAACCAATAAAAATAAACGGATGAGGTAAGGTTCAAAGGTTCAAAGTCTAGCCATAAAAAACAAAAAAGATTTGTGAATCTAAAGTTAAGTTTAACGCGCTAATCTTCAGCAATGCTGGTTCGAATTGGAAATTTTTTGGCGTCCTATAGTATGTACCTATAACATAAACATTTTAATACTTAATAATCAAGAGCATTTTATAAACATTTTACATGATATTTGATAAAGTGCCAAGTGGGGTAAAAGGACTTACCCTTAGATATTTTAAAAGAAAATATCAAATTTTAAGTTCTAAAGCCTAAATTCAGCGACTAGTTACACCTTATACTTACTAAGAAAGCCCCTACATGATTCTCTTATCTAGTTTCTACCATAAAAACTAGCCTAGGTAGTTAGCATACCCCCACAACGCATCCTTACGCCTAAGCCATCGTCAGTCCAAAGATTCACGCAAAAAGTACTGAATGGAAGTAAGTCATAAAAACTATATAATATTTTAATGGGAAGCTTACGTGAACAAAGTCACGGGAAATAGCTTATTAAGATCATAAACTAACTTTCACGATTTGAACTCTTTGTTGCAACACGGTCGAAACGTCGAGGTAATTAAAAAATGATTCTGTGCCGCTATATTTACTAACAGCTTCATAAGATGATATAGTCGAAAACAATTTAAAAAGTCCTTTAATTTCTCAAGAAAATCGAATCTCCTGCGCCTATTTTCTCAATGCGTCTTAATAGAGCTGTTATCCTTGACAGTAGTAACCCGAATTGCATTTTTGGAGTTAATGTGGGCAGTACTGAGTACCTACTGATTACTTCATTCTGCATGCCTCTGATCAACAATAAAAGATAAACTTTAAAGATTTATAATTTTATTATAAATCTGAAAAGTTTGGTTTAACGCGTTAATATTAGGCACAGCTGGTTCGAATTGAAAAATTTATATCGAAGATAGCGAAGTAAAATATTATTATTTTACTTACTATAGCTTTGAGAGGCCAGTTTCGTTAATATTAATATCATTTGAATCTACAGATTACAGACGCAACAGTCAATGCTCTTGCACTCAAAAGTCGAATGTAAATATATACTGACGAATTTGATTGATTGCATTTCGCATTCGAATTGGCGCCAATCATTCTATTACATATTCATACTAAAATAATATATTCTTTAATTAATGATAATAAGCAATGGAAATGTCTTGTCTTGGTTCACGAGGTACGAAACTATTATGGATGTCGACTCGGTGATAATGGTTTAGTTTGGACCGTCACCTGAAGAGGAGATTGGTTCAAGGAACCAGATACAGAATAAGAAAAGTATTGTGAGGTCTCTGTGACCTCTACCACTGGTGTCATAGGCTCTGTTCCTGACATCAGATGAGAAGGGCTGTTTTTATGTTTTATTTCTTGTATTTATATTTCTAAGATAAGTTTTTAAATAAATAATAATAATGATTAGCCATGACTCTAGTACAATAAGATGGAAAACAGACAAAACTTTATTAATGACAACTCAATGCCATGCCACTGGTATGGAAAACTACTTGAACCAACTTTAAAAAAAATATAATAATTTAACTATACTATAAAAACTATGCTGACCTTCAATGTTATTGTGTTAGTTTTAATTTAGGTATTTTTCTCTAATGAGTTTCCTCATCTGCAGTCTATTTTATTTGCAACTAGCTGTGCCCCGCGGTTTCACGTTAATTTCGTCGTAACGTGATTTTATATATATGAACAGAGTAAAATAGCGAATAGAAAAATAATAATAGATATGTGTTATATAATTCGTCCGCGCGGAATAGTTATTTTTTATTATTTATTTATATTAATTTCTAAAATAAAAGTAGCCTAAGTTACTCCCTATTACATCAGCTATCTGCCAGTTAAAGTCCCGTCATCTGTTATTATTTATCTGTTTGCTATTTTACTCTGTTTATAGGCTATATAACACCACGTTACGACGAAATTAACGCGGGTGAAACCGCGGGGCACAGCTAGTAAGTAGACGAAGGTTAGGCTGAACTCGAGTGGTATTGCAGACTACCACTCAACGAATTAAATCGATACGTAATAGATATCCAGCTAATGTTCACTTCTAATTGCCCATGGGATCAATGGCTTTTAATTCACATTATACAAAGATATGTATAAACATTTAAATATCTTCCGTAGCTCCCTTGTTCGTGCGATGGTCTGTCAAGTTTCTAGTACCGCAAAACTTTAAGTATAACATATAACAATACAGTGTAGAATCCTTACTATTATTATAAATGCGAAAGTAACTATGTCTGTCTGTCTGTCGCCGTTAAAACTACTGAACCGAATTAAATTAAATTTCGTATACAGATAATCTAAAAGCCTTAGAAAAAACATATGCTACTTTTTAATGCGAAAAAAGCGTTATAACGGGTTGAAAGATGGGGATGAAAAGTTCTATGGAAGTCGGCATTTTTAGAGCTTTTAGGCTATATAACATCATGTTACGACTATGTTAACGCGGGTGAAAAAAAAAGATGATAAGCTTTCAGTGCATACGTAACCGAATTTGCTAACCAGCTACTTACTATGTCTGTGATGAAAGTATTTACAGGTGATCTGTTTTTTGTCTCTGTGTCTACCAAACCGAAATATTTATTGCTTTCTACGGGATTCGAACCTAGGTCAAACTCGCAGACACATGAACCATTTATTCAAGGATAATTGTTGTTAATTTTAAAAATCTGTTAAAAATTTATATGACATGTATTCTACCAAATTTTAAAAAAATGAGTACTTAATAAAAAGAAAAAATTATAGATTTCAATATTTTTAAAACATAGGTATGCGATTAATTTGATTAATGTCTGTAGCATCTAATCGTATCTCTTTTATGGAAAATATTTTTTTTCTCAGGCAACCTCATAACGACCATAGCGCTAGTGATGCACCCAAAGCTCCGAGGGCACGTCACTACCATGTTTGTCCTTTCCCTCTGTGTCTCTGATCTTCTCTTCTGCAGCATCAACCTGCCGTTAACGGCCAGCAGGTGAGTTTCTCAAAATTCTTATTCAAAGTTACTAAAAATGTAATCTTTTTATCACATTGTTAACATTCGAATTAAGTTATATGGATAGATCTTGTTGTCTGTTAATAAAAAATAATTACTTTGTAATATCAAAATTGCGAAAAACACACAATGAATTATTTAAAATTGATATTTTTTTATTTTTTAAAAAGCGAACTGCTCGCAATTTTGAAACTGCTTCAATGATATTCATGAAACGTTGTTCAAGGAAACTATCAAATGCCGATAGATGATAGATGCCGAAATGCCGATGCCTAAGGAAAAAAGGATTTTTAACCTTCAAAAACCAAACTCCTTTTTGGTTTATCAATTCGGCGTTTAATTTAACTCTCTTTTTGGGGAATATTTTAGGACATTATATTTTAATCGTAATTATAAATATGTTAGCTTCAGCTCTGCCGAACATTCCATCAAGCAATCCAATATTGAAACTATAAATCGATTGTGGCACGCTTCAAAGAAACATGTGTTGTCGGGAATTCGACACCGAATGCACATCTGTACTCGTGACTACTTCTTATCATAACATCAACATTTCGATTATATTTGAAAAGTTAATTTTACGTATGAAGTTTCACTTTTTTTACCCTTTTACTTCAACGTAATCATATCAACGTAAATCGAAAATAAATTTTCATTGAAAATATTCAAGGAGAAGAAATGTATTAAACGCGTTAATTTCTGGAACTACTGTTTCGAATTGAAATCTTTTATTCACGCTACGACGAAATTAACGCGAGTGAAACCGCGGAGCGTAGGTAGTTATAATTAATTCCGAATTATGATTAATATTTCTTATTTTCAGATACATAAATGAAGAATGGGTGCTGGGCCCCAGTTTGTGTCAGATGTTTGCGTTTGTTTTCTACGGGAATGAAGCCGTTTCATTACTGTCTATGGTGGCTATCACAATTAACAGGTATTTATTACATACATATTCGTAATTTTATATATTTTATTTATATTATCTCGCCTATTTCCCAAAGGGGTAGGCAGCGACCACAGACTGCTACCTACTATGATCCCTATATACCTTTTTCGCTTCCCTTCTCAGACACATCCTCCTTATAAATCTATATTTCATGTTATCACGTTAATATTTTCTGATCTAGACTTAATAACCTCATTTCTTTCTTATTAATCCATTAATTAGTTTTACTTTATGTTTTTTAATGCTTATGTTCTGTCAGTCTTGATGCAATTTTTTTTTTGTATTGCAAACGAAAACTTTTGAGAATTTTCGACCAAACATTATACACTATGTTTAGGATGGCAAAACATTCGTTTATCGTTAACTGCTCGTTCGCTTCCTGATCATAAAGTTTTAGCCATCAAAATTAAAAACCAAAACATAACCGCAAAAGATTACCATTTCCAATTGTTTATGGTAATTACATGCAATTTCAATTTGGAGCGCTTTAAATGTCAGTTTAATAAAAACATTCGCGTCCCACTCAGCCCGGAAGAAATAAAACATAAAAGCTGTGTAATAAAACGCATTGAGTACGTCTTTGGCGTATCGTAAAATCTTTGAGAAAGTGAAGTAGATGAGAATTTAGTAAGTATCAATAAAATATCACGCTGTGGAAAATGATCTGCGAGTGACTTACTAACGACGATTGGCGCAATCGGTAGTGCTCCAGCCTTCTGAGTTCTGCATCAAAACGTTCCGGGTTCGAATCCCGGTAGGTGCATTTATTTGTATGATGGGCACGAATGTTCATTTCCGAGTCTTAGCTGTTTATAAACTTATATATATGTATTTATTGTGGTACCCTCGTTGTAAAGTTTATGATTACCAAAATGAGTCAAATAAATAAATTTATATCTCGCACATTAATTGAGAATAAATTAATAATACTCTAGAAGCTAATGACCTTCAATTAATCATAAATTGAATTCAATGGTGCCCCGATTTCGTGTGAACGTGCTAAAATACTTTGTTCACAGCTTAACGTTAACTTGATAATAATTATTACTTGATTTAAACAAAATTTTTGATGCCTTAGCAAGGCAACTTATTTTTTTTAAATGTGTTTTCGTAATCACATTAATTCCACGGTTTGTCCTTCAAGTGAAATGTCATAAAACTAAATATATAAATAACTAGTTATGCCCCGCAGTTTCATCTGCATTAATTTAATCGTAGCGTGATATTATAAAGCTACACATAGCCTAAAAAATAAGTTTCGTCATTTTTCGAGCTTTTAGCTCTAAAAATTACGATACTTCCCTACAATTTTTCATCCCCCCCTTTCAACCCATTACAATTAAGGATTCCGATTGAAAAAATATGGTGTATTTAAAAAGTGAATATACAAACGTTATAAAGTGAACCGTATGCCCATTCATGTATGACATTGAAAAACTTCAATTATCCTGTGCAATAATGTATAACGAGGTATTATATATAACGCTATATTATTTGTGTTAACCTGGATTTTCTAATTATCTAGAACTATCTATTTATTTAATACAAACAACTATAAATGGATACAGATCTTTATCTGTCTTTGGCATCAAATCGGGTTTGTTTACCGACTTCAAAAAAGGAGGAGGTGCTAAATTGGACGCTATATTTTTTTAATGTTTGTTACCTCAGAACTTTCGACTGAGTAAACCGATTTCGACGATTCTTTTTTTGGTTGAAAGCTAGTACTTCGTGTGTGGTCCCAAAATCTGTTCAGTAGTTTTAGAGTTACAATTTGAAGTCTGTTTTTGTTTGTTAAAATTTTAACACTATGTTATAAATCTTCAAGTTCACTTGTACAGCGATTAACACTTGTACCTAATAAACGGCTGAAACTCATGAAAAGGGCCTTATGGGCCACGAACAACGAACCATTGTATCAAAGCTACTGACCCTGATATCGACACGGGTTCTGGAGCAATTTATTTTGTAAGAGAAATCTCATAACTTAATTTAATTTTTCTACTATTATTACGTTTGTAGCAACTGTATTTTAATAGACTGTTGATTTTTGTAAATAAATAAATATACAAATGAAGACGTGTGTCTTCAGTTTCGTATATACTCACAGACATATAGACGTGTCTTACTTATAACTCTTTCGGTTTCTAACTCTAAGTCGACGGGAGTATACTCCCCACTGACCCAATATCTCAACTCCAAAAGAAAATTTCGAAAAATCTGATACATCTGCCAGTGGTATTCAATCAGTAATCAGTCAACGCTTATCATCGCTTAAAAAGCACTCAGGCCCTCGTGGGAAAGGACTGTTTGTTCGAGATAAGATTATCTTAATGTGCTCCTAATATACCGATTTTTTAAGCCGATATCAAAAAAATACACGTCGAATTGATTGGTGCTTTTTGGGGTTTTTGATGGTCGGTTAATAAAGGATTTTAATTTCGATGTTATGTTATATAACATTGTTATGTTGGAATTGTCTAATAATCGAGAGTCTCCTAAACACGTATCTATACAAAATTTCGTAAACGTTTGGTTAATTTGTTGATCACCTAAATTCCAGTCCATTGAAAGGTTTTGACTCTGATATAAAATCTGTCGTTTGAATAATGCGCGAATCTTAAACGAGGGAAGAAAGTGATCTATTACTAACTTCAACTATAATCAACGATTTACATTGGTTTTAAAGTATATTTTTAACACTAAAGAGCCTGTCTGTGGCTCCTAAGCGAATAGATCGATTTTGATGTGATTTTTGTTGGTTGAGGTGATGGGGATGAATTTCAGCTACAGTAATTATCTGTTCATCTATCCTTTTTTGTTATTAGCAAGTCGGGGATATTTTCAAAATACCTTTAATTTTACTTGTCTTTACTGTTAAAGTAATTAATTAAATCTATGTTTCAGATACACCCTGATAGCATACTACGACATGTACTCCCAGATCTACACCACCACCAAGATCTGGATCCAGCTCCTCACCATTTGGATTGTCTCTTTTGGGCTTATGGTGAGTGCCAAGTTTCAATTGACTTATTAATTTATTAATATTATAATAATATTCTTGATATATTAATTGATGATTTAGTTAGTGTTTTAAATTTGTTTAAAATATTAATTTCATGCAAGGGGATATGGGGGGAGGGGAAATGGAAATGTATTGAAGTGTTCCATTGTTAATCTTAAATTATGTTTTACTGTGAACTTATCAACGCGTCCTGGGGAATTTAGGGTTACCACTAATAACTTTAAAAATAGCCCGAAACCATCTAGACTATGTTATTTTAACCTCCAAGAAAAGAGGTTTATATGTATGGTTGTGTGTTTATTTAATTTGAAAAACAACACGATGATTGCAAATCATAAACACATAATTAATAAATTACTAAGATTTGTGGTTATAAATTAGTATAGATCGATCGAAAAAAACATTTTACTATAGAAGTAATGGGAAACCAATAAAACAACATTCTGTTTTTACTTTTTAATGCGTGCGTAGTTTAATATTGTACGAGTGTCAGCCCTAAACATTCAACCCTACCGCGTGATAATAACAATTTTGTTATGAGCTCTACGTTTCGAAGAAACGCACAACAGATCCATTGATATTGATATAAGTGAATACGGACACCGCCATTTTAAAAACAGTGGGACGATTTAAATATTTTTTGTTTAATTTGTTTTCAAATTATGTATTTATTGCATAATTTATATATGCAGCAATTACATGTGCTGATTGAAATAGAAATAATAAAATATCACAATTTTATTTATACAAATAAATAGCAATCTAAAGAAACAGTTTTCTTTATTTGATCCAATGATTAAATTTAATATGAAAATAAAATTCTAGAAGGTTTTGAAGAAATTTGCACAATTTATTTGATAATTTAAATTACATTTTCATATAAATAACCTATAATTTTACAATAAGAAAACGGTTATATAACAGAGCAATCTTAAATTACCCATTTTTGAATCACAAAAGTTTCCAGCAAAAATGCCGTTATTATCAAAACTCCAATTTGGTAAACTTTCTAACTTTCACGTTAATTGCTACTCAACTAGTAATTTTGCTCATACATATGACTTATTAATGTTAAGTAAGTGATTAATAATCAAAATAGGATTTTTAAAAACATTTTTTGCTTACACTTAATTACACGGTGTTTGCAGAGCGTCATTATTTTTGACTTAAATCATAATTCGTAATTACCTAATTACCTTTGAATGACGTTGTTTTATTTCTCCAACCATTAGTTTTTTTGGTTCAATACCGTGAATGAGATAATGAAAGCCTTTTTAAGTGAATTCATAGTAGAGTTTTTTTTATGTTTATTATGATTTTAATGATTCTTTGTGTATTTGAAAAGTCATAAGAAATGGTCCGAATTCATTATCAAAATCAATTGTGGATTTTAAAAAAATTCAATAAACACTAAAAAAAAAATGCCAAACTATTACACAAAATTATATAATCACGTCTGCTTTCAAACATAAGTGTTGTTTTTCATATCATAATACAAAATATACGTTTTTTTTGTATATTTTATTTGTGTGAGTGAGCATGCTTGAAATCAACGTATTCTTATATTATAATCGGTGCATTATTTTTGAGTTCTGGGTTAAAAATATACGCAGAAATGTTTGTCCCGTGGTGTTATATGACTTGAGGAAATCATGGCCACCCTACCACGAGATTAGAATGCATGTTGCGGGCATATTCACAAACAAACAGCGCGAAGACGAGGGAGGCTCCAATCAGTTCATTGCACCGACAGATTTATTAAGTCTAAAAACGATGGGTTGCTTATCATAACATTTCCCAATAATTATTAATTATACATTTCAAAGGATAGCGCGATTTAATCAATATATATATATATATATAAACAGCCTTTACGTATTCATTACAGTCACGATTATATTTTGTGAATGCCCATCATATTTTGGAAATATTGGTATAATACGGACGGATAAAAACACACACACACACTTGCAAATTTTAGTATTAGCTATGTAAATTAAGCATATATATGTATTGGTATTTATTTTCTATATCTAGCTATCAATGTTATTCAGGAAGCTATATATAGGAAGCGCTCTCGTCTCGTCTCGTCTCCTATCACAAGTAAACCTAATTACTTAAAAGGAGATCCCCAGCTGTAATATTGTATATGCTAGAATTAGTTAAACGAAATAAAATATATATTTTTTATCGCCTGTGTCACTCAGAAATTAAAAATTTCCTCATATACAAGTTTATATAATAGTAGGTCACCCATGAGGTGGACCGATCAGATCAAAACTGCTCGGAACACATGAGCAGCCGCAGGGAGGATTGACACTGGGTTGTGAAGCAAATAACAACGAATAATATAATAATACCAGAGAAATTCATTCCTAACCGTTAGAACTAAATGAAAGAGAGAAAAAAGAAATGAAAAACGATTGTCTATACTCTATAGTCTATGCCAACAAACAATTATAACAGCCGTAACTAATAAACAATTAAACAAACAGAAATGACGGATTACGAGGTCAGAAATTAGTGTTAGTTCATTGCACTTCCACATTTATTATACACGTTTAATTGTACTGAATTAGGATGCGCCGTTTCTAATCTCTATGACAGGAGCCAGAAGCGATTTTTAACCTCCCACGAAAGAGGGGTGTTATAAGTTTGACGTGTGTGTGTGTCTGTCTGTGGTATCGTTGCTTCTAAACGGACCTGTATGGATGCGACTTTTGTTTGAAAAATTACGTGCTCGAGATAGATCATAGTGATTTATGACAATCTCATCATTCATTTGAGATATATTAAATTTCAATCATCAATTCCAGGATTTTCTTTTTAAATTGTCTTTGATTTCATTTATAACCAAATTAGAAAGAAAGTAATGTTATTTATAATTTAAAATAATGTTATTAGTTATATACGCGAGTATAACATTTAAAAAAAATTATACACATATGTATATACATATAAATGTGTTATTCGTTGCTGAAAATCATTCGAAAACATCGCGTTACGTAAATAATGTTATAAATTTGCGATCAGAACCGTTACATTGGTTTTATTTAGATTCGGCAACTTGTAAATATCGTATGGCGTTACAAAGTTTTACGTCCCCTAGCAATATTTTCTATTTTTTTTACATCTGTCTCTAGTTTATTGAAGTTTCGCACTTCGCACTTCACTTCACTTGCGCTTAACGGTCCCTTATTTATTAGATCTATTTATGTTTTTATGCTGTAATTCTTTCTTGTGCTAACATCCTTACTTAACCGCTTCCACTCATGCTTTGCACCAGCATTTAATTATTAAACATTAGATTCGTTGTTCGTTTCCGTTGTCCAAGTTAATATCCCTGTTAATATAATGTGGGCGTTGTTAACGTGTTAACGATGCAACAACGAGTGAGGTCCTTTGTGAACGAAAGTTAACTTTAATTGTTTGAATCCTGTGTAATCAATGCTACAAATGAATTATTAAAATGTGGATTTTATTACCGATTGTATTAGTTGTCGCCCGGCACGTGTTATACGCTTCACGTGTCTGTGTGTGGCGTCGAGGTACCTAATCGAATGGACCGCTTTGATGCGGATTTTTAACCTGATGTTATCGAATAGAACTTAGCTATTTATTCATCCGTTAACAGGAAATTCTCAATTGTAACATGTCGGAGTTTTTTTTAATTATCTTTAATTTCAATTGTTGATATTCATAAACATTCCTTTAAGCTTACTATGAATAAAACTAACAATGAACCGAGTTTAAAGTGTATTTAAGTAAAACAGAGTTACTTACTTTTGCTTTTAAGTCTCGAATATGAATTTCAACTCAGCATGGCAACTATCAGATTACTATTTAATTTTTTACTACTGAAAAGCTGTCAATTCCATAGTTGGCAAGTAAGTGCGTAATATGACCACTAGAGGCGCTGTAAGATTTTCCGTACAAATACTTAACGCAGTAGCGCTAAGCAGTAACGTAGAGCTGCAGATGTTTAAGAATCACTTCATTTTCATTCCAGGTGCCACCCCTACTCGGAGTTTGGGGTAAATTAGGTCTGGACCACGACACATTTTCGTGCACGATCCTACCGAAGGACGGCCACAGCCCGAAGAAATATCTTTTCGTGTTTGGCTTCGCGCTGCCTTGCCTTGTGATAATCGTCTCCTATTCGTGTATCTATTGGCGCGTGCGAGAAAGCAAACGCAAGTTGGAGGGACGCAGGTGTGTATGTGGGTGTGTATTGCATGCGTTGGGCTTTTTGTAATACTCGTTGGAGCTGATATTGCCATATCATACCCGTGTCGTCTCGCTGTGTGTAGATCAGTGTGTGCACAGAGATTTAAGACTTAAAAATTGCACCTCTAGTATGTAGTGATCGATAGATTACATAAAATAATTGATTTGTATTTGTGTATTTTATTAGTAGTTTTAGAGTTTCAAGTTGTTTTTTGTTAAAATTATTTACTATTGTCTCTATGAAACGCACGCCTCTGATTCTGATTATGGATAAGAGCTAAATATGACATTAGAACAAATGAAATTTTGTTCTAATTAATTTAAAAAAGAACCTCAGGTGTTTTTTACCCAATCTGTTCATCCATTTATGAGGTGTTCTTATTTATAATAAACAAGTCGAGTTTTTTTAAATTGCCTTTTGACTATTAAGTAACGAAAGTATAAAACTTGTTTTTTGTTCCAGTAAACTTAGCGGCCAGACAGCGAGGGAAAAAGAAGAAGATTCCCGATTAACTACTCTGATGCTTACTATCTTCCTGTGTTTCCTCGCTTGTTTCCTTCCTCTCATGATTATGAACGTTGCTGATGATGGTATCCGATTTCCTTGGCTGCATATCATTGCGTCCATCTTGGCTTGGGCGTCAAGTGTCATCAACCCCTTAATCTACGCCGCGACCAATAGACAATATAGAGCGGCTTATGGCAACCTCCTTAAAATTTGCCGGAATAACCCCGTGGCGAAACGGACCACGTGGGGTAGTCGGACGGTCGGACAGTCCTCAAATTCACCGCATTACGTCGAAAAACGAAAAGATAAACCGACAAAATTATAACATGACGTATTCTGCGCGACGACCCAAGCTCAGCGTTAGCGATCACGCTACAGAAAGACATTTTTAAGTATGGAAATGTTGCAACATCTAAATTAGCGTCAATGTCATTCCCAAACAAGAAAGCGTGTTCCCGCTAACGGTGCTCTTGCATCGAGCCCCTGAGTGAGCTTATCTAATTATGATAAAACATCAAACTTAAATTTATGGACGTTTTATGAGAATTGTAATTTTGAGCAACGTTACTTACGTTGCTAAAGGGGTTAAGAGATAAGTAACGTTTATATGAATGGAGTTAATAGTTAAATGCTCTCTTAAAGTTGAGAGGCATTTATGGCTTAACAATAAGTTAGGCTCAGATTAGTTCTTTTGAATATGTGATTCAAATTACATGAAAAAAATATCAGATGTCACTTTGCCCTGTCAAATTATCTCCTAAAAACCAATAAAAAAATTAAGATTTCTTTGTTAAAATAAACTTAGCAGCTAAGAAAATTGGCGAGACCTACTTGGTTATAATGTTAAGTGAATCTAAATTAGATTTGTATATAGTAGGTATGTAGGAATAGTGTGGGTAGAATAAGTTAGGTTTAGGTTTTGTAAATACATATATATCTACTTAATAGCAATGGTTCACCAAAGTATATTTAAATATCTAATTTATACTCATATATGATTGTGTATGATTTTATTTAATAATATTAATACGGAAGAATGAAGGTATCATTAGCTTAGAACTTTTCCTCTAAAAATCTATTGAGATTTTTTTTTAATGTGTTTTATCTCGTTTTTGAATGGTAAAATGCACGGTAGCGAGAAAGTGACAGATCATTCGAAATATGGTTTCTAGTTTAAAGTGTATATTGACCATAGACTAAAGAGACATTAGAAAAAATAAACTGTTGAAATATTTTGGTTAAATGTCAAGAGAAGGCGCTGATGTATTTTAAAATTTAAATCGCGCTTTCAAAATACTTTCTTACAAATACTTCGTAATTAATTGATTTTAATGGTTTTTACTTTGATTTATAATGTGTACTGAAACATTCCTGTATTTCGAATTAACATAAAACAAAATGTACGACACTTAGTTTTAATTTGTGTATGCCTAATCTTAATAGTTTTATGTCAAAAAAGGTGTCACTTACTTATCAGAACCGGTGAAAGAGAAACAAGTTCTCGTTTTAAAAACGGCCAAATAAGTTTGCGACACTGTAGTCAATTTTCTTGATCGTTGTAAACTAATAGCCACAAATAGATACAACTCGCGCACACATCAGCAAATTTGTTGCGCTAAAGGGACTCAAAAAGCGTCCTTGGTGTTCTTCCTTTGGTATGCGCCCAAATCTGATAATAAATGAAAAATAGGTGGAAAAATGCTAAAATGCGCCTTGCAAACTACGCTAGATTAGACACCAAATAGTTTTTGAAGCGCCAAAACAATTTTTCGAAATTCTGCTAGAACGTTGTTGGCATCACTGATTATTTGTTTATAAAGAAAGTATAGAATAAATATACTTACAATTACTTATTATTCTGTTGTGCTATATTCACAGAAACCTTAGAATAATAACACCTAGAAGCCGAGTCCGCGTCCGCAAAGTGAGGCAACTCAAACTAAGCCATAATGGCTTAGTTCAATACTTGATCCGTCAGTGCTCAAGGTCGTGTTGTGTTGAGAACAGCTCCCGAGATTTTAATTAATTATGACGGTTTGTGCACTGAACGGATGTCACAGTACATCAGAAAAACAACAAAGATAGTAAAATTCATATTGTGTAAGTAATGCTTTTGAACTTATATTTTTCGTAAAACATTCATTGAAAATAAAAATAAATCTCGATAATTAGACACATGACATTGCATAGAAATGTTGCCAAAGTGGGAAAAAAAAGTCTCCCACATTTACTTAATTGAAAGTAAAATACTTGTCAATTAACGTTTTTTTTTTAAGTCTTATTAGGTAAATAATCTTCACATGACTTTTTTACTTAATGTAAAAAATATATCAATAGGTCAAATTAAATAACGACTGATAAGTATTGCGTTAATGCATTGCT
The DNA here is from genome assembly GCA_912999735.1 of Aporia crataegi. Taxonomy (NCBI): domain Eukaryota; kingdom Metazoa; phylum Arthropoda; class Insecta; order Lepidoptera; family Pieridae; genus Aporia; species Aporia crataegi. The sequence continues at coordinate 8,759,593 of OU538744.1, read as the reverse complement.
TTATTTAAAATAGTAATAATAATAATAATAACAAACTCATTTTCATACTGTGTTATCAATACATTATGTGTAACTATAAGTACGATATAGTTTCTTCTCTGCTTTTGTGGGAAATTTAATGTATTGGTAACATTATTTTTTTACTTTTGTGCGTTTCGTCGCGCGTAAACACGAGTTACTTATGCACTCGTAGATTTTATTCATGATTCACTTTTGACAGTCTGCTTTTTAGGAAACAATCCTTCTAGGTGTTATTATTCTAAGACAGCAACCAAGAAAATTGGCTAGACTTGCAACGTCTGATTCTGATGAGACTGAATAAAAGAGTCAATTATTTTAGCAGCAAATTTATTTCCAATCGTGTAAAAGTTGTTAAATTATTTATTTGTATCAAAATATATCAATTAATGTTTTTTGTATACCAAAGTCAATAAAAAAATATTTGAGAATATTATGATTTTTTAATAACCTATATAATATAAAAATTAATAATAATAAAATATATATTTTTTTAGGGCAATTCGTTTGAAATTCTGTAATCAGTAATTTGAATATATTTCTTATCGTTCGATACAGACAAAGCCCTCGTCGTAATGTAGTCGTCACAGCTAGCGTCTAATATAAAAATGTTTGAGAGAATTTGCGACATTGAAATTTTCGGTCCGAGTAATCTTTAAAACGGCTGCACAGAATTTTACTCGATTGTCACTGTACTGGCTGGTTTTATAAGTAATGTGAAGTTCTAATATTTATTATAGCGAAAGTCTAGATTCCCATTTTAGTGATTGAGCTACAATATATCGATGCCTAACAGCCAAAAAGGGTTAAGCGACATTTTTTGGGAAATTGAGTTATATACATATTTAAAATCGTCGTTTTTTTGCGTCGTTTGGTCTGGGTTACGTCTCTCTAAGTGAAACTTTGTCGCTTTAGGCGGTAATAAAAATATGGGCAAGAGGCATTTTTTTTCGGTGCAAGCGACATAAATTTTGATGTTTTTATTTTTTTGGTGGTTGATATGAAATATTTGAGAATAAAGTTATGCTTTTTGGATTTACAGTAATATTTTAATGATCGAACATAAATCTATTTTAGCTGGAAGTAAAAATTAAGAAATACCTATGCGTTTATGTTAATTTGCCTGTAAAAAAATATTAGTTGAAATCCGTTTAGTACTTTATGCCTGTTTGTTTTTAAAACATAATAGTCGTCGCTTATTGCAAATTAAAGACTGATTAATTAAATTATTTTTTATTATTATTTAAACCTCTCGGGTGAGCCTGAAATGTTTCTGCTCCGAATATAATTCTAAAAAAGTAGTACCTGGATCGAAATGCATAATATAGTCTAATAACCATAATTAATATTTCCTTAAAAAATCAATTTTCATTAGATACCTTGTTATACCATATTTCCACATTTTTTTTTTTTTAAATACACGTCTTGTGCTATTTTTCTTTACTTTAAATGAAACCTGAGGTGAAGTTACATAATTTTTGCTGGAAGCGAATAATTTCTGTATTTTATTTAGGTACGACATTTTCTTTGTAAAATGAAGACCGTTTGGAGATAACCGACAGTAACTAGTATTTATAGGCTGAATTACATAAAAATAACAACGTCATTCAATAGATAGCATTTTAAATGCTACAAAAATACATTCTCAGCCTTTCGGGAACTATACTTAAATTTTTATGATTTTTTTCGTTTATTTTAACTTTAAATAACTCACCTGTAAAATTTGAAGTGGCGGTTATCCTTTTTTGCTGGCATCGATATATATTTCGCGCCCGCGTTGTCGTAATGATCCTTTGTCAAATATTTCTTACAATATATACTATATTAGTAATAATCTATGGATTTGAGTCTAATGTCTACTACTACTTACATTTTCTTTTTGTTCGTAGTAATCGGTTAGGAAAGTCAAACTGTCAAAAGAAGCGAATTGTCAATGTCAAATTGAAATTTGAATTTCAGTAATTCACTTGTCAGCAGTGAGCAGGGTACAAATTTTTTGGTATAAAGGTGGACGATAATATTGTAATTTGGTAATTATGGCGAAAAGGATTTCCCAAAGCTCGGTTAACTGGGCTGCCCTCGCAGAAAGGGTGCCGCCTAACCAAAAAGCAAACTTGTCTGCCTTTAAAATGAAGTCGGACTCTTACCTCAGAAGGTTAGTTTTGACATGATAGTTACATAATTTTTTCGTATTGGTACGTTACTATATTTATTTAAAATATAAAAATTAACAAGATAGATTTACGAAAATATATATTCTCGCACCACAATATATTATATCCTCACATTAATCGAAGTTAAAATTTAAATCTATTAATTATCGAATTTCAGAGTTCTGGCTAACCCAGCTGAGTCACCAAAGATAAACTGGTCTCATTATAAAGCTGCAATTAAAGTCCCTGGCATGGTAGACAATTTCCAGAAACAATATGAGGCTTTGAAGATTCCCTTCCCAGCTGATACGTTAACCTCTCAAATTGATGCACAATGGAGTCAAATCCAAAAGGAAATTGAAGCCTTCATTAAGCAATCTAATGTTAACATTGAGAAGTATGTATGCAATTTGTATTTTAAATTACATGATTTCAAATTATTGTAACAAAGAAAACACACAAAATACAACCTGTATGGACACATTTACTTCATATTATTCATTTAATTTTAGCTAATGTTTAGCTCCACCTTCACTTGCATTGATATCCTTAAATATTCATTCCTAATGTATCAAAAGCCTTTTTATATGACATTATGTCTTAAGTTTAAAAATTATAATGGACATTGGTTTAGGGTTTAGCAATAAAACATAATAAACTTAAATCTAACTGCAATTAGCCTTTAAAATATAAAAAAATATGAACAATGATAAATTACAGGTATCAGAAGGAAATTGCAGAAACCAAGGCCCTATTGCCATTCGATCAAATGACCATGGAGGACTTCCGTGATTCATACCCAGATTTGGCTCTTGACCCCATCAACAAGCCTACCTTCTGGCCCCACGAGCCTGAAGACCAGATTGACTATGTTGACCCAGAAGAGAAGTCAGCTCCAGCCCATTAATTGTTATCATAAATTAACAGCAAAATTTAAAGATCATCCATATTTATGATGTAGGAATAAAGTGATTTGAGATCATTTTTCTATTATTTAATCCTTTTGAGGAGTTTTTATTTTGCATGTTTTCGTTTCAATCTAGAAAACAAACCAAAAGATGCCATGACCAACCAGACTTGTGGCTTCACTTCAGTCTACATTTTCAATTCTAATTTTTATTTAGATATATTTTAGCTATAATATAAAAAAATACTTCAAATAATTAAATTTTAAATTTAAGGATATTTTGAACCATTAACTCCTAGACTTATACATAGAATGAAACAAAATATTCATATTATTGTTTATTATAATCGCACATTACCAGGAATGTTTATTAATACACTGTTTCTGAAAGATTTTGCTACTGACACATCTACAAATAACTATTTCTTTAAATTGATTTAATCTATTAGACAAAGAGTCGTTGATTCATAAAATCTAATGCTGATTACACAGTTTTTGTGGGTATTATTAATTTGTAACTTTTTTGAACCAATCTAATATTTGATTGAAATGCATTGACCTATAAACTAGCAATTTGAACTACACTGAAAAACTGAAATGATCGATGTTTTGGCCTTAACATACATCATTTCATATATTAAAAAAAAAATCTAATCGCATTTAGATGTGTTGCGAGCGTGTCTGACCTAACTTTTAACTATAACTTTTGAGTTCATGAGAATTTGTTACTAATTATAATAAAAAAGCTTTAATGATAAAATAAAACCTGATTAATCAAGTTATTAAATTAACCTTGGCTAAAAATATTAGTGTGAAGTTAAGACTCGCCCTTTTAGAAACAATATCGTAATACCTTAAAATTGATTTATTGAGATTGTTGGTTATACATATTATAATATGAATTTTGGTTGAACGAAGTCTGCTGATCAGAGAAGCTCTGCTGCCCTTCAAAGTTCTGTCCGAAGGTCCCACGACCGCGACCCCGGCTTCTGCCCCGGAATGAATCCCGACTTTGGTCCCGACCAAAACTCGAACGCTGGAACTCTTGTCTATTGAAGTTGGATTGATCATTTGACTCCCCATTGTCCCATCTTGAGCCTGTATTACCTTAATTTTTTTTATGTGTACCTTAATCTTTAACTTTTATTTAAATTATTTCATTGTTGAAATTAAAAAATATAATTTTTTTTTAATATGCATTAAATTGTAAAGCAATTTCATCATCAAGCTACTCCAGCGAAACATTTGCTTCGTCGGAAAGTTCTTTTTTGTCTCGACTCGACTTAGCCATAACTTCAACACAGAAGGACTTCTCATTTCTATATACTTATTCTATATATTTATTTAATAATTGTTAACATCTCCCCATAATCTATTCATTGGCTACATCTTACATAATTTCAAAAAATTATAAAAATAAAACTACAAACGGACTTCAAGAGCTCTCAAAATATTTGTAAGTTTATTCTTCAGAGTTAGTAAAGATGTAGTTTCTAGCATCTATAGTCAAATGCCAGTGATCTGATTGGTGTCATTTACCTCTGGTGTCTGATCGACTACCCCGCCCTCCTCTCCCTCGGCCGCCACGTCCTCCAGAATCACTGTCACGCTCACGGTACCGATTGGTTCCTCGACCTGGAAAATACAAGAATATAAACTATGACTATTGTGACTGTCAAGAGATGATGCTGATGTACTTTGAAAGATCAAACATGAAAGCCATTCACAGATTTGCCATAGCACACCTACTGATTGTTTTGTTTTTATACAAATGATATAAGTACCGAATCCTTTCCCTTTGAAGCCTGTTCCGCACTGTGCAAGTTCCATCAATCTTGGATTAACCACCTGATTTGCTTCTGACAACACTGACATCAGATCCTTCGCCTAAAAATTGTACAAAAATTTTCAGATGCCATACAACAATTAATACAGATTTCTACTGCTACTAGAGCTTTTCCGTTTTATAGTAAATTTATTATTATTAATAAACAAAAAATTGCTCAACAAGTGAATTTGAAGACAATTTAAAAGTTCAAATAAGAATATCTCAAAATGAATGAACATATCTAAATAAATAAGTTTTTTTACAAGTTAAATGGCGAAAATTTTGCGTAAATAAGCACCTTAGCAGAATTGTTGGGCGTGAACAGCGTATACGCCGTTCCGGTGTTGTGCGAGCGTCCCGTACGTCCGATCCGGTGCACGTAGTCCTCCGAATTGTTCGGATAATCGTAGTTAATCACGAACTTCACGTCCTCCACGTCTAACCGACCCAATATTTATTATTACGCTTACACGAAAATAAAATAAAAACAAATAGGATTCTTTGAACGATGAGTTTTTAAAGCTTCTTCAAAAACCAAACTTAAAAATAATAACTTATTTGTCGAAACAAAATATCAAAGTAGGTAAATACAATAAAATTACATATAGTCTTAAAACCTCATGAAAACAACAAGGTCGATATTTCTTATCGGTAATTATATAACACAGAAATGTTTGTTAAAACAAGACCGTATCTCAACCATCACCAAGTACATATCATTGTTATTTTAATGATCACCCCTGTTCACCCACAGACCTCCACTTCCTACATACTTCTTTCGCTTTAAATACATTCATCATACATGCTCGTTGGTAATGGACGCTTTTGCTTCTCATGCCTTGGATTTGGTCCAGAAACGTAATAGAAGTTCTACCAGCACCCATTTCATCATTCTCACTCGTGTGAAATGGAAAAAGTCTAATCCATTCATTCTGTCTATCTGTCAAAACCATTTGTGTCACTGTCACTATGTCCTCTTCTATTTCAGTGCTCATGTATCTCTCTATTTCTGATTTTATCAATCACTATTGGTGTTAGTAAAATTAGTATGAAGCTATCACAGGTGAATACAAAATAGTCCTAATAAGACAGGGCTTCTTTTTATCCAAACCCAAAATAAATATTTTAAGAATCATGCAATAAAGCCGTCCAAAAACTCGTCCTTCAAACAAAACTGAAAATCAAAGCAAATAATTACCTCAGTGCCGGTCGAGCCGAAGACTGAAAATTGTATTGCCCAGTTCCGGAGTGTTGCCGGCCAAGAGAAACTAACGGTGTGCTGACTTTATTCACTATTTTTTTTACTGTCAGGTGGCGTAGGGTTTAAATCTCGCATGACATTTAACAAAGCATATTGCTCTTTCGACTTGCTCTTTAAATAGAAAAACCTTTCTAGAAAGCCCTATTGCAAAATGTATCCATTTAGAGGCAGCATGCTACAGTGTGCGCTGACAGATTTAATTGCTGTCAATGAAATTTTCTTCAAGAGTTTAACTCAAGTCAGCAACACACCGTTAATTTAGCCATGTTCTCTGCACGCATGCGCCTCTGCAATGAAAATTGAGAATAATGCTGAGTCAGTCATGGAAATTTCTCGAGGCGCACAATGAACTTGTTAAGTCCAACGCGTACCAGATCCATTGCTTTATTAAAATCTTATTCCAGTATCCAGCATTGAATGGAAATACGTAGGCAGATACACAAAATGGTAAATACTGGAAAGTTTCTGAACCAATGAAAAATATTCAGCCTGACTTTTTCTGTGGACTTAACGTAAGTGATTGCGAAAACGTATACAAAAAGCTTAAGATTTGTGCTATTAAAATCCATTGCTTTCATATAGTAACTTATTTAATCCTATTCACAGTGCGAGATATCTTTTCCGACAACAAAATTTGAAAGCAACAGAACATTTATCCACAGAAAAATAGTTTAATTTCCTTCATTGGCATCAAGCATATCACAGGGCATCACACCGGAGCCACACTTATTCATAGTATATAGCAATGGAAGCAATAAGTCCACTACGCTCCTGACATCTCTTTGACCTGAATAACACCCCGGTAGTACAGTGCGAGATGATTTATCGAAATTAGATGGCGCAATAATGGTAAAAAACCTCGCATCTGTTCTTTTAAGAATCTTTTGTTTGATGCCTTTATTTTACAACCACGAAATACTGCAAACCTTACCATACCTAAAATTTAGCCCTATTTCTTTACACCTATCAAGGTTTACAGGTATTCCGAAATATCCTACCTCTACATTTTATGGCGGGATTTATTTCACCACCTCTCTATTATTAGAATTTTTGGTGGCACAAACATAAGATGACTTCTGGGCAAGTACAGCATTTTATGTGAAATCATCATCATAATAAATGGGCTTTTATGTTTCTTTTCATATTTTTATATAAAATAGTAGAATTATTTATAGTTTTGTTTTGATATTCAAATTACTAGATACCCGATTTTTTAAGGTTTTGAACATCCACATTTTTTTTCTTTAAATTACTTACCAAGTCCCCTGGCTGCTACATCGGTAGCAACTAGTATTGCACCAGTATTTTGCCTAAACTGCCCCAATACATAATCTCTATCCTGTTGATTTTTATCACCGTGAATGGCGAGCGCGTGCCAACCAGCCCGATTGATAGTTTTTGTTATGTCGTCCACCTATTTACAATAATTTCCTATAGTCAAGGTTATTTTCTACTTTTACTGATGACTTTTGGGCAATTTGATGTTAAGAGATTTTTTTAAATTTTATTTATTCAAAATTAACTTGAAAATGTGCATGACCTCTTGTTATGGTAGAAATGTGTAATGTTTAATTACATCCGATCAAAACCAGCATAGATATCGTCCAAATTAATATTATAGTGATTCAAAAACCATTTAAAAAATTAGTGTATTTTAGGGTTACCTAAATTTTTTTTTCCATCTATATCTACAGTGCACAGCTGTTTTATTTCAAAAAGTTAGAGATTATTACGAAATTACAATTTTGTAATCGCACAGTTCTACACTGCGCCACTGTTAAGCCTTAGAACGCCTTTAAAAAACAGCATTACAAATATCGATAGCAACATTTTATGACTAAAATAAAATGACTAACCTTTCTCTTTGTTTCGGCGAATATGATAGTTTTAGTTTCCTCCTCTGAAGAGATCTCATTAAGCAGAGTGATGAGTTTCTCATTTTTCTCCCATTCCTCGCACACGTCGACGATCTGAAGGATGTTGTGGTTGGCAGACAGGGAGAGCGAACCAATGTTTATCTGAATGTAGTCCACCAGGAACTCTTCAGCTAAGTTTTGAACCTCTTTTGGCCAAGTCGCTGACCACATGAGAACCTGTATTAATATTTCATGATCAATGTTTATATAACAATACAGGACTATTTTTAAATAATATATAATTTGAAACAATGTAGGTAATTATAATTCAATCTATACTAATATTATTGTAGTTTGTTTGAATCTTAGAAAGTACAAGTACAAACTGAAAAATTATTTTGCTGTTGAATGGTCCATTTACCAAGGACGGCATACGGCTAAGTAACTTCGTAATGAAATTAATGTGGATAAAACCACAGGGCCCATCTAGTAAATGATATTGATACCTGTCTATCAGGCCGTATCTGTTCAATAATTTTCCTAATCTGTGGCTCGAAACCCATGTCCAACATTCTATCCGCTTCATCCAACACCAAGTATGTGCAACGACGGAGATTAGTCGTGTCTGAAACATTAAATTAAGCAATTAATAACTTCAAAATGTAAATCCAAACAAATATTATAATGAAAATGTTAGTTACAAGCTAATTACTGAATCAATTTTCATAGTTTGGTAACTTTACTTTTTAAAGTAGTTATAATAAAGGAATATAATATTTTTACAAGAAATACAATATGTAGGTGTTCACTGTGAGCAAAGCAATGCTTGTTGTGTTGGTAAATGCAATACTAGTTGCTTTATTCCATATTGTTGTCTATAAATAAATTTAATTTAAAGGTTTGTAATATCAAAAATTAAACAAATTCATGCTAAATCTCTAAGTGGAGTTGTAGGTTAAATTAGTTATTTTCAAACTAGCATCATAGCACATTAGGTACTTATTTATACTATGTATGTACTGTATGTATGAAACAAAATGTAAACAAAAATGCAAGATACTATAATTGAAAATACTAATTATATTGAAGATACTATAACATACTTTTCTCCAAAAAGTCAATAAGTCTTCCTGGTGTTGCAATAACAATCTCAACTCCCCGCTCCAGCATTCTGCCCTGTGGCCCCTTCGGAGCTCCACCAAATATACAAGTATTGCGCACTTGTACATTTTGACCAAAATCTGTAGCCACCTAAATAATAAAATACAATTTAACAAAGATCATTTTAAGTGCATTTTACAAGTCCCACTAAAAAAAATACAAAGCCTCATACATAGTATTTAAAAAAATCATATTGGAATAAATGTACTACATTTACATTATATAATAATCGTTAATAAAAAATCCAACTAAATTCGTGCAAAATTAGATAGTAAAAATGTAGTTCCAGTAACAAACAATTATATACATAATTGCTTTGAGTTATAAATGTTACTTACAAAATAAAATATGTCAAATATATTTACAGTACATTTGCAAAGTAAATTTGGAATTACTAGATTTATCCAGCTTTTTAAGACTAGCTCAAAATCTGAATGTTGCAAATTTAGGTCAAGGGTCAATACTTTGAATCTACAATACTCCTAATTAACTAATGAAAGGAAAATGAATGATTAACAACTAAATGAGTTGATGAGGTGAAAGAGTTCACATCAAACTACTTGTGCAAATAAGGATATGTTCAGAAACCTTAAGTTTTGTATATAACAATTTCTAGTGTTAAGGTCCCTACCGGTTCGTGAACATAACCTGCCCATACTAACATCTACTAAAATATATAAACCAATTTACAACATCCATGGGGCCTGGCATTCTGTCTCGATCAACTGTGTCGCCATTCATGGATACCAAAGCCTTGGCGGCACAATGGAAAATAAATTATTTTAGTATTGTTGTTATAAAACATGCAGGTTATGTTACTTTACTATTGATATAGAAATTGCACTTATAGAATTTCATTGTATATAATTATCATAAATTAATTAAGACTTCCAAACTATTTTTTTATATACACAAAATCATGCTGGAACAGACCACAAATTACAATAAAATAAAATATGGCAATTAAAAATAATTACCTGTTGGATTTGCTGAGCGAGCTCCCTAGTTGGAGCTAGAACTAATACAATTGGACCTTCATCTCTTAATAATCTTGGCTGGTTTATAATGTGAACAATGGCTGGCAAAATGTAGGCAAGAGTCTTTCCTGAACCCGTTTGAGCAATCCCAACCATGTCTCTTCCAGATAAAGCAATTGGCCAGCCTTGAGCTTGAATTGGTGTGGGATGAGGAAACCCTTGCTTGAGAATCTCCTTCATAGCATAATCAGGGAAACCACCCTCTTCAAAGTATATGCTCGGTGGAGGAACATCACGACCTTTAACTGTAATCTGATGCTGACTTCTATAAGCTTCCACTTCCGCCATCGAGCGCATCTGAACGTTAGGATGAGGATTGTAGAAGTTTTTTTGGAACGGGGTCAGTGTGATTGTGTCCCAGCGTATTTTACGTAAAGCTCCACCGGGTTGTTCATTTTTAAAACTGCCCCGGAAATCATCTCTGCCATCGCGTCCTCCTCGGTCTCGACTTCCAAATCCTCGTCCGCCTCCTCTACCGCTGTCCCTTCCGCCTCGCCCGCCCCCACCGCCACCGAATCTGCTACTCCTTTCTTGAGAGCGATCCCCAGAACGACCACCTCTAGATCCTCCCCGGCCTCCACGTCCACCTCTAGATCCACCACGACTACCACCGCGACCTCCACGTCTATCGTCGTACCTTGGTAACGGAAAAAATAACATATAATCTACAACACTAATTAACTATAATGTATAACTATTCAACGGTACAAGTACTACTTACATTTTTCTTGATAGTGACGTAAGAACTTATTGTAACAACCACAACTTATTCACAAAGTACTAAAGTTATAAAAATATTTGTTTTTATGTGAAGTCTTTCACATTGATTAACAATTTAACAATTACTTTTTTTCGTCTACGCTGGCTGACCAAAATTTAAAAAGCCGCAGCCATATTTATTTTACACTTTGTCGACACTTGACATCCATCTGACAACTGACAGTTATATAGAATAGTACACGGAAGATTAGTAGTAGATAAATCTAAATATGTCAAATGGTCAATACTCAAACAATAGATTCAAGATTGCACTAAACACAATTTTGGCGGGAAGGCATTAATCTAAGATTAAATAGGCAGAAAGTTTATTTTTTTAAAATTTCATTTCACCTAAATTGAACAAATTGAACCTTCGACAATATTTATTTGAATAATATGAAAGATGGATGTGGCATAATATTGACGCCCTAAAGAGGAATTACCCTAATAACAATATTTCTATTGATCAAACACGTTCCTTTGATGTTTGTAGCTGTAGTTTCCCAATATTGAATAAAATAAAATTAGAATCCACAATGGACGCTTCGATACCTGTTTTTGAAAAGCCCTATTCACATCTTAGTGTCCTAGATTGGACTAGAAACATTCAGAGGCTGCAAAACGAAGCCAGGCTGCGTCGTTTTGAATCCTATGAGCTCCGACAAAGAGCAAATCAACTTCGTAACGAGACTTCGGTGACTACGAGATGGGATAATTGTGTGAATAATGAACTGTTAAGGGATAGGTAAGAGCTACTTAAAATCTATATATAATAAAGTCGGGTTATTTAGATCATTTATAACTCAAGAACAGCTGGACCGATTTTAATGATCTCTGTTTTGTTGGATTCGTTTAATTCAAGAATAGCAGAATAACTATTAAAAATATATACAAATTCACGAAAAAGTGTTTATGAAGAGAATTCGTTTCCTCATACATTTTCTATGGAATGACGTTTTAGGTGAAACGTCACTCCATAGAACCGTCACGGAACTCTGAAGCGATATCAAGTTCGTGGAGTTCACTAGATACCTAGTAGGTAATAATCATGTCGGGTGTTTTTTAATTTATTAGGTAAACCTAACCTTTCTAGAATATTTGAAGTAGAGTCATGGCGGGAAAAACAGAGGTTCATCCGAGAACAGGTGAGAGACGAGAGCAGAGCGCTCCAAGAAGAGAAGAACGCGACTGAACTTCAATTAGAGTCACTTCAAGTACCATTAATGGTCACTTCGCAGTGTCTCACCAATCGCGACCAGAGATTACCATCAGAACTTACCAGGGACACATTGGGAGAGGAGTTGAAAAAGGTAAAGTCAAAATAGGCTTTTTAAGACTCATTTTTCATTTGTTTCACATTTCAACTCCTTCAAGCCCCTTCGCAATTTAATATAACCTAATGGTCTTTCCAAAGCTTTAGTCTGCCTCAGTGGCTTAGGCGTGAAAACTAGATAGACAGACAGAGTTACTTTCTTATTTATAATATTAGTATCTACGGATAGTACAGAAATCATAATTTTACTATAAAAAATTGCAGGAGTTACACATACTTGAGAATAGCAAACGCGTGCTAACAGACGTATGCCATATGGGCTGGGAGAAGTTGAAAGAACTGACCAACGTCTACTGTCGGTTAGAGAGAGAGATACAGAACAAGGATGACGCGCTGGGAATAGATCGCTATGTGAAAGAGCTGGACAGATATAGTTCCGATATATCGTTTAAGATTCACCCAACTAGGATACCGCCTGAGTGAGTTTCGTTTTACGGGTTCCTATAGTTAAACTTTAAACTATATGAACTTTATTAAACTTTAAAGTACCAAGTGGCAAAAAACCGATTTGAATGATTATTTAATTGTTTGATATGTGATTGATAAGTTTTTGTTCAATTTTATAAAGATTTTTTTATAAAATTGATGTGGAACCACTTTATTGTGTTGTGTGTAATGTCTAACACTAGGTAAGAAATGAAAGGTTCGGTTTGTTCAGATCAATGACAGAAGAAAGCTACGTTCACTGCATAAAAAATACCATCAAAATAGCTGAACAACTAATGAGAGAATCGAAATCATTACGCGAGACCATGTTCAGAAGTCGGGAGCAGGCCAAGAATCAGTTGTACGCCCAATGTCAGGCTGTGGAGATGGTGATTAGAAGGCGGGTCTTCGATATCCAGAGGGCCAGGAATGAGATGGAGTGGCAGAAAATGAAGGTAGAGTGATTTTTTGACGAAAAATACATAAATATTTATTAACTCATTTATAGAAGTGAAAATAAACTGTTTTGAACAAGTGAGATAATTACAATTTAAAAACTTCTGACATTATTAATTACAAACAAGGATACTTTATGAATATATTAACAGATCATTTTTTTAAATTATAAATTGTAGCTAAGAACCATAACGTCAGCTTTTTACCCGCTTCATGTTCGGTCCATTCGTTTAGGATACACTGTCAGACATCTAACTTTAATATGTTTACCTATAGCTTTCGACGATATATGGACTAACCAACACTGTGTTTTTTAATTCGAAACACTAGTTTTAAATATACAATAGCAGACAAGGGGGCAGGTGGATCCCCTGATGATAAGAGATCACCGCCAATAGACAACGGCACCGTGGTACGCGCTTTTTTGTTGCATTGCTGGCCTTTGAGGTGTTGTGGTGGTACTCCTGTATCCTCACTCACTCAGCGAAACACAGTGCAAGTACCGTTTCATTGGTATTCTGTGAAGCCGTGGTATTTTACTCCAGACGAGCCAGCCCAGTTAGTGCATCAACATAAGCTTCAGCGTGGCTCTCCCACGGAGGATTATGACCGTATTAAGACACTCCGCCTGGCCACTGTCAGCCCATCCAGAGACAGACTACAATAGTACAAATTAAATTATAAATTGCATTCCGACCGGGAATCGAACCTGGTACCCACGGCGTCATGGTAGCTTAAGACCGCTCGGCCACGAGACTCTCAAAAGTTCCCGAGATTAGCGCATTCAACCAAAAAAACGACCATTTGGGCTTATGACAAAGCCGTATGTATAGATAATTACATACTCGTAGAAAATAGAATAAATAATTCGTTATATATTTGGTACATTTAGTTGGAACAGAACCTCGCGAAGGTGGACCGAGAAGTAGAATCCCTTAGAGCGGCCGTGGCTGATAAAATAAATCCAACCAAATTGGTGGAAACCCGCCTGGAGGCGAGGACACGGAGACCAGTCTTGGAAAGAGTGCAGGTACAGTACAAAACAAACGAAATCTACGAATCACTGCGTGTGATGGCGCGATTTAAGGTCGTCAAAAATAATTCATAAAGAATCACATATTATTTGATTTATCAACGTAAAATCTAGATTTACAGGCTGTACATCATCAGAACAGGCAACAAACTCAGTCGAGATTTCATACCATGCTAAAAAAAGGTTAAAGAAATTTTTTCTCAAAAAGACAGTCACTTATATGAGATAACAATACATTAACAACACGCATAAAGGAAACAACTAATGGTTAAATGATTATAAAATATCCTACGGCGAGCCAGTGCCGATTTGAATACACCAAGTTGTTCAATCTTCCTTAAATCAGGCGACTGTGAATTATATAACTATTCTCCTTCAGAAATGAATATTTTTTGCCCTAATAATAGCGCAAAACAGCTTAGCTTGCTCGTCGCGTGACGACGTTTAGATTTTAATTGTAGCAAATCATTCCTAAGCGCAAGTTTCATACAAATCATAGTTTATTTAAAGCTTTAGCATTTAGCTTAAAGGTAACATTTAAGTGTATTAAAATTTTAATTAAAGACAATTTCGTTGTATATAGTAAGGTAAACGAATCATTTAGTTAATACGTTAGCAGCACCTCTTAACATTTAGTTCTATTAGCTCTTAACAATACACAAAAACTAAAGGACTTGGATAATGTATCATATAAAATTTTTAGGAAGTTGGGTACCTTCTATATATTATTAAATTATATTGCTAGTCAATAAAGCTTTTAAATTTGCCAAAAATGTCGTCACCAGGATAAGCCAATGCGTGGACTTATTGAAGAGTACGAGAGAGTTCACACTAGCACCAATATGTTGGAGAAGAAACTCGAGGACGCCCTGTAAGTACAAACATGCAAAACACAATCAATTATTGCTTAGCATTATTGCTGTTTGTTTTTTTTTTGTTTATGAATATCAATTAATTGAAAAGTGAAATTGTAGTCGATTTCAAAATCTTCCGGCGCTCATGTTAATGACAAATAAGAATATTTTATGAATATTCATTACGAAGCATAATGTCAGCTCTCAAATAAAAAACCGGCATCAAAATCGGTCTACTCGTTTATGAGCCACGATGCCACAGACAGACACAACACTTCAAACATGTAATCGCTCTTGTTAAAAAACCACTGAGAAGGTGTTATATTTGAGTGGCATTATTTACAGTGCAACATATCATAATATGTACAGCCATTACCAACGGGTAACAAAAGATTTACAAAACAAAAACCAAGCTTTAGAGACTGACAGGCGTCTAGTGGAAATACGGAAACCGCTCCATCGACCTGACGACACCGAGTTCCAGAGAAATGTTGGTTACTGTCATATGAGTGATGAATTAGTTACAGATTAGTTTTCAAAACTTAGTCTACTAGTGAAATTCACTAAAATCATCTATCAATACGTTCAATTTCATATTATAAGCGCTAAATATACTTAATAGAATTTCAAATAAAAAAACTCATCATAAACGGACCATTAATTTAGGCGCTACGATGCGACAAACAGACATGTAAAGCACCCCTCTTTTTGCGTTGAGGGGTTAAAATATAGGTACACAATTTCGTATTTAATTTTAGTTCATCAAAGTATTGTTCTGTGTAAAAATTTGGCGTCTATTTCATTGTTAATTTCATATTTTTTTAGGGGTTCGAACCAGTTTAAGTTTATAAGGTAGAATAATTAATATTATAATTAAAATAAAATATGTATTGAATTTAACGATTAATGTGCACAGTATAATTAAATATATTAACATTTAAGCAAGGAATATTCATTTTATCGTAATATAATTTATATAATAAATAATTTGGTTTCCAACACAAAAAATTATAATTTTTGAAAAACAACTATTGAATTATAACGCCCGCGACTTAACAAATTCAACATAATTAAGTGGTTTACGCGTAAAGATGTAAAAAAAACATGGATTAATGATATAATTATCTGCTGGTAAATTAGCCAGTAGTGTATTTTTGTTTGTAATCAAGAAACTCAAAAACTACAAGACCCATTTTTTAAAATTCTATCACAGATGGGAATCAACTCTTTTTGAGTGACATAATATTTGTGTAATTATGCCGACGAAATAAAGTAAAAACTAATATTGTATAAATAATTAATATAAAATGTTACCTATGGAAATGCATAGTAGGGTATGTGTAGTAGAAACAGTTACAGCATAAAGTGTAAGGAATCGGTGGTATTTTATTTCACTAATACTGAGAAAATAATAATGGGGAAAGGGTTTTTCGTAGCAATTATAGAGCATAAACTATATTATTATTAATTAAAATTAAAATACCTCAAATACTTTAGTTATCAAAAACATTGCATATCATATCTAATCTGTGTTTTGTCTCGTTTTTGCAACAACTTTTGCACGTCACCGAGACAGAGACAGAATTATTAGTATAACATATAGACTAAGTAACTATCCAATATCCATGCCTACGCTACGATCCCATAGACAAGAATAGTTTTTGATAGTTTACACTTCTCTTTAAAGATTAAATGACTTTAGGCGAATTTTCTTAAATACTTTAACAAGTTTAACAAAGTAATATTTTTGGCAATTTACATACAAAAAATTTGAATCGGTTTAACCGCAATAAAAAATAAGATTGACTTTGAAAATAAAAAATTGGCATTAACTGGAATATGTATGTTTAGCATCTATAATTCCATACATTATACCTATTAAATAGCATTAATTTACATGCGATGTACCATTATAATGTACTTTTAGGCCCAACTTTCTCATACGCTTCATCAAGCATCAAACACAGCATAGTAATATTTTTGGAGTCCAATTTCCTACTGGCGGCAAGCCGTATCGATGGTTCTGGACAATTGACTTCTACATCGGGCAAATAAGCGGCAACTGACATTGCTATACCCCTCCTAAGGCAATAATTGGTTATGTTACGGAGATATCCTGTCTTTAGTGGGTCTGGTAGATCGTCTTTCAGGTAGACATGTTTTATTGGCGACACATCTGAGCCACGGAATGTAAAGTGCTTGAGGTTGGATAGCGCTCTGAAAGAGAAAATATTTTTTTTGAGAAAAAACATTTAACAAATGAAATTGAAGTGAACTTGTAAAATAAGAATGAGATTGAACACAGCATAAGTTGTAGCCATCTCGTCAAATAAAAATCTCTCCATTTGTTAAGGTGTTGAATGTAAGACGATGCAGATTGAAAGAAGGACACACAATATCCTTTATCCGTGTGTCTTTCCTTCAGCCAATATCAACTTATTTTAATATCTTATTTGTTTAATATTTTAAAATGTAATCTCATTCATTAGAAAAATTCTATTAATAAAAAATTATAATAAGCCACAACTTTCGTCAAAATTGATTTAGCCGTTTTAGGCGTGAAAGCGTAACAGAGTTTTTTTTAGCATTTATTATATTAATAGGCAGGCAAAACAAGAAATAACAAGGAAAAGCTTACATATTAACTTTACTGGAGGCATCGTTGAGCTCGGCAAGAATGTTGGGATTTTTCTCTATAATATCGAGAGCGGATATCGCCGCTTGCGTCAACATCGGAGGCAGTGACGCACTGAAGCAGTATCCTGTAAACGGGAAAAAATTGATTTCCTATTAGGTATATCGTAAGTAGTCCACACAGGTTAACTGTAATTCAGAACCGTTACAATAAAAAAGTAAACATAACCACTACATAATAAAAGTTTTTTTATGTGAAAGATTAACAAATATCCTTTCATCAATCCTCACAAATTTTCGCATTTATAATATTATTACTATAACAATCCTATATAATTACACGTACCTAAGCCAGACAACCTCTGGTGCTCCACTATGAAATGTGTCCCAGCACAGAATCCACCAACTGTTGCAAACGAATTTTCCAATGAACCAACTATTAGATCGATCTCATCTCGGGGCACATTCAAGTACTCTGTTAGGCCACGTCCATGTTTACCTAGAACCTGTAAAATTTTCAATTTTAATAATGTTGGATGAACAAAAAAAATATAGGTTATTTTTTTAAGGGGCATACCAGTGCACGAAATCCCTTAACTTATAAGAGGCGTGAGTCCGCCATTTCTGCATATTCTTTACAGGCGAGTAGACGATTAGCCTACTGTATTTACCCAACCAACAAATAAATATTTTTAGTTTGCTTTCCCAGGATTCAAACTTATGACTTCGACGAAACAAGCAGACCCAAAATCTACTTGGCCACATCCCGGGGGGACAAATGAATTTTGTTTGGGAAGGCACAGACGGCTGATTACCTACTTGTCTGTAAAGAAAATGATTAGCAAAACAGATACAGTCTGGGTGTCTGCCCCATGCCTTACTAGGGGAATTCACTTTTTATAAGAGGGAAATAGGCCAATCAACTTTGTATTAGCAGCTATTAAATATGTTAATTTAATAACCACATTCTCATGTTCTATCACACATTTTATGTTTACTCAAAACGCAATTTCATTGGTTAAAAGATCATATGAACTTTGTTATTTTAATTTTGTAGTATGCCCAAGACTGTTTTTACAGAATTGCAAATCTTATTTATTTATATATATATATATTTACGGCAGTTAATTCAGAACATAAAAAAGTAGAAACGCTAAAAAAAAATATAGCAACAAAACATTTATGCACCATTGACCAAACTCATTGGTTCAACTCTTAACATTCTCTTTCGTAGAGTCGAACTGTCTCTGACGATTAGGTCACTTTCCAGTGGAGAAACAAGGAAATCGTTAAGTTTCACGAGCAAGTGGTACAGTCTCATCACCATACCGACCAAGTCAGCACAGTCCACCTCGCTCAGCAACACCTTCAACCAATAACTAAACAGCGCTAATTCCCGGCGTAGTTCGAAAAATTCGTATTCCAGGATACCCAGGAGGAATTTAGTGGGATACTGGGATGGACAGAAGCGAAATTTTTTCTTATACATGGTCATCAAGAATTATTTTTGCGCTTTCTCAATCATTAGGTAGTACTTTTGGTGGGAAAACCATACTATAGAACTGGTTTCCAAAATGCTTCTCACCAATGCCAAATAAAGCACTCTAGTAGCAGTGTCAGAAAGTTCATCTCAGTTTCGCAAAACAAACCCTAGCCTCCTAAATGCTGCATCAGTAATATTGCCGATATGGTCACTAAACGAGACACTCAGAACAAACAGAACCCCATATAACGAACCTTGTCGACGCGCCTAATTCCTTGAGATCCGTTTATATTCATAGATTTTCCTGAGCGGTGAGTTGCTTAAGATCTTATAGCGTTTTCCAAGTTCTTACTTATACAAAAAAAAACATTCAGTTCTTTAAGTATTGAAGCAACTAAATCCAGATAAGTGTTAGAATAAGTATTGTTTATGAATATTATATAATACAACTTACACCAATAGTCAAACTTTCGTCCAAGATAATCCTTAATTTAAACCTTCTAGCAAGTTCAACCAGCCGTCTCAATGGGCACATTTCACCAGTATTCAAATATATGCCTTCAGCAACTAAAAATGCCCGCCTTTTAGGATTCAACTGTTTTTTGTCTTTTGCCTCCTGCAGTTGTCTTTCAAGATCATCCATATTGTTATGTTTAAAATACTTGATTGTACTACGGGCGGCTTCCAAGCCTTGTTGAATAGCAAACCAAACATTTTCATCTCTGTAAAAAAATTAGAGATTTTTTTACAAACAATGACTTTTACTTTACATAATTTATTTAAGTTGAATTTTAAAACTCCAAGAGATCTTAATATAAAATTAGCTTTTGAGACTCGTTTTTCTAATCCCTAATAGGTACTACAATCTATTTCTGTGGCAAAAATTAAATAGGTTTCTAAATTTTAAAGTCTATTATTTTAGTAATTTATTTTTAAAAAAATTACAATTCAAATTAAATTTGTTTATAATACAATGCTAATATTGTCTAATACTCTAAATTAATATTATTATTCTTCCTTAATAATTATCCTGTTTTGATATAAAACTATGTTTTTCCTACATAACAGCAAATTACTTAGATAGCAATTTATCCTTATATTCTCATAAACTGTATTATTTATCCGAAATTATAAATAAATTTTGTATTTGTATTCTAAAACTTACACAAAAATAATATCCCCTTTCTTGGCATAGGCAGAGATTGCACTTGCAATTGTAGAAAATCCATATGAGTACACACAGGTCTCTTCTACTTGAAGAAACTTTGCTAGTCTCTCTTCAAGTTCTAAATGCACATCTATTGTACCATAAAACCCTCTTGGACCACAGGAACCAACTCCATACTTATGCAATGAATCTATAGCACTGTCCATAATAGACTGTTCCTTATCTAAGCACAGAAAACTTGTAGCACCAACATTAAGCACATTCTCATCAATTTTTCCCATCACTGGAGGTTTTTCTACGTCAACATCGTACTCAATTAAAGGTAATGGTTTCCATTCCAAAAACTTTTCTCGAGTCAAAATTTCCTCAGGCTTTTTAAATTTCTTACGCCATAAGTATATAGATCCGATAACGACTTGAACAGCGATAGCTAAGGTCCACCAACTCGCCTAAAAAGTAAAAAATATATAACTACATAGGATATAACTTAATACATTACAGTTTTAATATAAAATTCTTCTTACCGTTTCGTAAATATCCATAATAATCATTTTATTAATGCGGATATGAACACGTCTACAGTCAAACCTCTTTTAAATGAATATTAATTACAATACTAAACTTAACCGCAACTTTACACCGTGAAATCAAATTTAGAAGTGACGACTGACGAGTTGACGACTGATGACTGACGAGTGACGAATAACAACATAATATTATATCCGTCGAATTTCGAGTGTCGACTGTCGAATGTCGATTGTTGAATAGGTAAGTTATGAGTTACGACATATGAGTCTAGTCTACTCTGATTACTGACATCAGCTAGTTTACGCATGAGTTTGATCATTCACAATCCACAGAATAAGAATATATTATTACACAATTATGACTATTCAAAAAGATGGATACTACCACCATAACTAAACCATGAATTATATTTTCTAATACTTATGTAATTAGTTTGTGAATTTTGTAAATTGTAAGATAAATGTATTATTGTCTAAGCTATAATTATTACTTTTTTTTTGAAGTTTTTCTTTTTAATAGCCGACTCCCCCAGTAGATATTTAGTATCGCTTCAGAAAAATTATTATTACAAAATGTATAAAAATTAATTAGTGTCTTTTTAATATGCTAGTATATGAGAAGACCAATAAATAAAATATAATTCAAATCGATTTAGGTATTCTCAAATATGGTGGAAATAATGTGTTTTTATTTACACTTTGTTTTATTCGAATAGTTATCAAGAAAAAATATAACCACACTATAATACAAAATAAGTCTCAACAATTTAAAGTCAAGGCGACTCGGTGAGTCAACCTGTTTGTAATTTACATGGTCTTTATTTTTTATTTGATGTTATTACGCCGCAGGATGCAGAAACGAGCAGTAAACTTTACTCTATCGAAAAGTTTTTATTGAAAAAATATATTATAAAATACTTAAGAAATCGAAAAAATGAAGATTTTAGGTAAGTGCTTATAAAATAAAAATTCAACTGTTTTTCTTTAATTGATTTGTATTACACTTGCCACCTGGAGAGATTTTTAAAAAATGCGAGTGAGTAATGGAGTCACGGGTATTGTTTGAAGATTGGATTCATACCATGGAGTTTTTTCCTTTATTCATGCATCCTTTATACATTTCCATATATCATTCATACGCAGGTTTTAAATGATTACATTTTTTTTTTCTTAATTTTTTCGCCTGGTGTCAAGACGTATGTAGTAGATAGTAGGTAATCGTCAACCTTTGTCAATACTCAAGAGCACAAATTATAAAAAATTATCAAAAGGTCAACAGTCAAAACAATCGAATGTCTAAATGATTACTATTTCATATTGTCAAAAACTCAACACAAACGAAACATCAATTCATCAAAAAACCAAACAAATTAAGCCGAAGAAAATCAAAATAGAAATAAAAAGAAAATAAATTCTTTTGTACACTGTAAAATAAAGTTATAGCGATTATTAATTCTTTCACATACTATCTGTACGACAGTATTCATGATTTTATTTAGTTAAAAATGAATTTCGGAGGTACATTAAGATTAAATAAATTTGCATGTTTCACTTTAGCGTTCGTGTTATTCTTGATAATTTATTGGCGTTCGGGTGGAAATGGTTACCCAACTGATGTAAGTGATCTCGTCAGCATAAAATCATTATTAAACGCGGCAATTTATGCTGCTGAACGTGGCGGTGTCAAAGTTATAGAAGGCAAAAATCGAGGATTAAAGGTGCACAGCAAGGGCAAGACGAAAGAGGGTGCAAATGATCCTGTAACAGATGCAGATTACGCATCGCATTGTGCCATGTATTATACTCTCCGCAATGCCTTTCCAAAAGTGGCTATTGTTTCTGAGGAGCATTCAGATGGAGACCCAGAATGTCAGAATCAAGACCCTATAGACATAGATTCAACACCACAAGGACAGAGAATCCTTAATCGCATTAATGATGAACATGTTCTTGCTAAGGATGTAACGGTTTGGATTGATCCTTTAGATGCTACACAGGAATATACAGGTAGGTCTCTCTGTTTTGAACCTTGGAAGAAAGGGGAGTTATAAGTTCAATGTGTCTTTGTCATTTTAGGAAGTAAACAAATGGAGCAATTTTATACTACAGCTTATAGCTACAATTTTTGAGATGTTCTTGTAACCATAATGTAGGGTTTTTTTTCTAATAGTCTTCAATTTCACTTTCAAAGTTGATTATTTTAGTGAATAATTTATTTACTAAAAAATTTCAATACATTGCAATGTTGTCCTGGATTATAATATAGAACTTACTGGTAAAATTTTATACCTATGTAAGTAGAAATTTGATCAATATCTTATTTTTCAGAGGGTTTATATGCCTATGTAACAACTATGGTGTGTGTTGCCATCAACGGAGTACCCATTGTTGGTGTAATACATTATCCCTTCCCACCAACCACATATTGGGGTTGGCTGATGAAAAGAACTTCCAATAATATACCAAAAGTTTTATATGTAAGTACTGAATAATAAATAA
This sequence comes from Aporia crataegi, assembly GCA_912999735.1. NCBI lineage: Eukaryota > Metazoa > Arthropoda > Insecta > Lepidoptera > Pieridae > Aporia > Aporia crataegi. Next base: position 8,736,200 of record OU538744.1, on the reverse strand, counting down.
AATAAACCTTATGAAAAAGTTATAAATTACAATAACTAAATAGATTTCTTTTTGTTTTCTACTCTTTCTCCTATAGCTTGTCCCTCAACAAAGGTTGTCAAATGCTTCAAATGTTGCCATTCCCCTCTATCTTTTGTTATCCTACACTAGAATCATCAAATAGCTTTAGCAAATAGCAAAAAACTACTATTATTGCATATGTTAAATTTACGCACTACATTTCAAGTCACTCTTTTAATAGTACATTTTAATAATTAATATTATAAATGGTTGATGATGAGTGGATGATCACCTGTGCTTAACAGCCTGGTTATTACCAGGGAAACAAATGTTTCCCTAGGATTTCAACCCAAGTCCCCTTAATTCTATGCTATGTGGCTATTGCTTATTATTATAGTTTTATAAGTTTGTTGCAAAAAAATTAAACTGTTGACCAGACAAAAAAAAAATTCAGTCCTGAAGAAGGGTAAGTCTAGGTAATAGCTGACTACACAACAATTCATTTTAGGCTAGTAATGTTTCACTTAATGTGCAAAATATATATAAAATATACTATGCAGGCGTGTTAAGTATTTCAATCATAGCTGTTACCTTAAAAGTGAGCAGTATATGTAAACTGTAATCTTCATTCAATGTAATTCAAAATTTGTTAAAATAATGTGTGTCTATTACAGAAAGAAGATAATAAAAATCATCCAAAAGTTGTTGTGTCCCGATCACATCCAGGAAAAGTTGCAGAAATTGCTATAAAAGCATTTGGTGACAAAACATCAATTTCAAACTCAGCCGGAGCCGGAGATAAATTCATTAGCATTGTGAATGGGACACATGATGTCTATTTACACGAAACAGCAATAAAAAAGTGGGATTTATGTGCAGGTCATGCAATTCTTAAGACAAATAATGGCACTGTGACCACAACTAAAGGAGAGGCTATAGATTATTCAAGTGGTAGTAATGTTGTAGTTTCTGATGGTATATTAGCAACTTTGTATGATCACCACTTTTATTTGAATAAACTCAAAACTGCTGTATAATTCTAAGAATAATTAAAAACATGACTGTCATGGTTTTTAATTGAGTATTGTTGACTTGCCTAGCTCATTAATATTCATGTCAAAGTGTGTATACATGTTTCCTTTTTGGTAAAATTTTATAATTATTTTTAAAATTTTTCCAATAAGACAACACCATCACAAGTTAATGAGACATAACCAAACAATATTAACATAAATGCAGCCTTAATAATAAGAGCATAAACATGCAAGTTATTAAAAATATTGTTTTACAGTAGCTAGGCAGAATTTATATATTTTTTTAAAATTTAAGTAGAATTTCAACTAGTAATCTATGTTTATAACATACAATAACATGATGTGCAATTATTAATGTAATAATTTTTATTTGTCTGGACAAGATTAATATACAAATTTTTATGTAACTTGCACATGAAGCCAAGATCTGAGATAATATTTAAAATCTGAGAAGTATGTTTTGGTTTCATAATGTAGATTTTATTTTTTCATATTGTAATTATTTTCTGATGGAAGCAAGAATAAATATCAATAAAAACATAAACACACCCCCAGATAAATGATAGGTACTTTAACATCATTTTTTCTTTGGGGTTTATAAAGAAGACAAGTGTTTTGTGATAAAATTAAAAATTTGTGATTTCATTGTATTATCGGATTATAGTTTATTTTTTATGCCTCTTAATATTTTATAGTAATTTATATTGTAAATACATTATATTTCTTATTTATCGCATGTTTATTTTAGGTGATGGTGTGTGATTACTTCAACTTTGTAAATAACCTAAAATAAGTGAGACATGTAATAAATAATATTTCTTCACAGTTTCTTATATGAGCAGAATCTTATTAAGGTTTATAGATTTTATACTACTAATGACGGTGTGACTAAATAAACAAAATTGAATTCATAATTAATATATTTTAGTGATGTTTTTACATGATTGAGATAATATAGCATAATAATACATTTGCTCAGCCTTCAGTATGTCAGTTCTAATAAAAAATTTAAACAAAAGTATAGCCATTGGTACATATTTTTATTTCAATAAAGAAAATTGAAAGCATCTATAAATTAACCAATCACACATATATTTCTGTTAACACATCTACCCTAAAGAATCAATGAAATGATTGATTTGCAAAAACAGAAATATAATCGCTAATTTTTGAATATAAACATAACTAATGATAACAGCATTGATATCAAAATATTTTCGAAATCATTGCTTGGATTTAAGCAATGCTATATATTGTACCAGATAATCCAATTTTTTAAAAGAAATAAGTTTCTCAGTCATTCTTACTCAGTGCTATCAGGGTAGTATAATTTATTAAACGGCTAAGATAAAAACATGTTAAATGATTGAATAATTTATTGAACTTTTAACCTATAATACATTGACTGCCTCACTTATACATTTTATTGAATTTCTCTAAAAGGATGGGGGACTCCAAAAATATCAATAATTGAAACGATTTCCTTCAGTAAATTATATAATAAAAAAAATTCTTGTAATATTCACATTCAAAGTTTTTTAGGGCTTGAATAATAATTAAATTTAAGTTGGAGGACTCCCCAAAGATGGCAGTAACGCGGGGCTGCGATTGTCAGATCAAGTTGCTAGTAATAGTCCATCAAATCTAAGAAATACATTTTTGTACTTTTCGTTACGCATAACCGTAACATGTTCCAACGAACACATAATTTTAAACAATAAATACCAATCGTAATTTGAAGATTAGTCATCAAAATCGATTATTTAGTTCCTAGGCTAGTATCTTAAATTTGATGAACAATAAGGACTAAATTCGAGGGGTCCAAAATTGGATAGAAGGCCGAGAAAAGGCAAGGGCGGACTATACCAGGGCAGGCTACAAAGGCCTTAATAGCCAATGTTGATAATTTTACAATTGAAATACCTGGGTCTTCAGACAAGGTACATTAATTTAAAACGAGTGTCGCCTGACGCAAAGTAAATTTGTATGGAAATGACGTTTGCGGTCGTTATCGTAACTACTCGACTTATGTCATTTCCATGCTTTTTGTCAAGCGACACCCACTACACACTATTGATGCTCGGCTAAGGGCCCAGACATTTGTTGCTGTGTACATTCATGTGAAATTTTGAATCAAATTTTATATTACGTAATATGAAATAAAATTAAAAAATTGAATTATATCATAATTAACAAAACACCCAAATTTACACATCTCAAACAAATCCATTAAAAAAAATATTCCGTGTTTTCTAGAGCAAGCATCCAGTTTTAAGAGTTGTCAAACTGTTTTTTATAGGTTGACACTTGACAGTGCTCAAGTATAGATTATAACTTGAGTCATGTTCTGGAATACGGTTTTATGTTTTAGTTTCAATTGAGATATGTTATTCATAGCGATTCTCATATAAAATTTAATTCTTTATAGATTTCCTGGCATTATTTTCATAATTTTTTTTTAGTTTTTAATATTATTGATAGCGGTTGCAGGATGGTAATATATTATCTGTGACTTTTCCTCCTGTCGTAAAATTGAAATGATAATTTTCAGTTTCACCCATCCACACGATAAATCCTATAAAGCATAACCAGTCGCAAAATAATCTACGCAAAGTAATCTACACAAAATAATTTCAAGCGTCGAACCACAGATAACAGCTCAGTTGGCGGCAAAACATAGATAAAAATAATTTTGCACAGCCGCCTATAAAATCGCACCATCTGTTCGTATATACATAACATTATATCATGTCAACATTATAGATAACACTTATCACAAGTTCACATTTAATCGTCTATGCTCGATATAGCCACCAAACAGGGTTACACTGAATCATCTGAAAAAAAAGTCTTTTTGATAAAACTGATAACATTATCAGAAAATAGAGTACTTATAAATTACAGAAAATAAGACAAACTATGGAAACCTTTTTAATCTTCAGCCTGTAAGAATTATTTTTTTCTTTTGAGAATCGAGACCAAGTGCTTAGAGAAGACTTTCATTTAACTTACCCTTGTACTTTAGTCACATTTATCTTTGATGCAGCGGTTTAAATGAAAGAAGACTTTCAAATTAGGCAATGTTCTCGACTTCGTCTGTAATATTAGGAAACAGTAGACGAAGCTTGCGGTCCATTCGTTTGATGCCACAGTTACCCAGTGGCCGTACCTTTTTTCGTAGAGTATAGTGGACAGACGTACAAAACTAAATACATTTTCTTTTATCCCTCAACGCCAGTTTGGCCGCTGGTGCGTTGCCGGCACAGGTTTAAAACAGATGTACGCTATTTTCTTGAACGTCGCTTAGTCGTAATGGTTCGGAAATACCTCATACATTTTTGTAATATTAATTTTGAAGTCACGAGATATGGTAATAAAGTATTGATACGGAAAATGGCACTTCGATTATTATCAGCAATCGATGGAATAGATAGGAGCGGTCACGGTTAAGTATTGCGTTTAACACTTCACAATTAATTGGTTTAACATTGGGCAATTATAACTGTAAGGTTAACACGTACCATGATACCACCATTTTGTTTTCTTGGGATTTTTGTTGCACGTTTTTACGTAGAACGAATTATCCGGCGGTCTTTTCTGGAATTAGATATATTGTATTAAGTCAAATTTCTTCATTTCATGTAATGTCATGATCACTTGTCAACGTCAATTCTAAATACTAAATTTATCGAATGATGTTCTGATGAGAACATTAAAGAAAAATTGCTGTTATAATTATTAATATTTTAACTGCAAAACTGACTAAACCGAACCAATTTAGATGAAATTGAAGAGAGACGGCTAAAGAAAGATTACCGTTTATAACGAAAAAGACAGCTGAATTGTAAACTTTCTTTGTTTAAATCTGTTGAATAGCCTTACCTTTTCTTTACAGCTACTAAGCATAGAAACTATGGACAGACACACGGATTGCACGGAGAGCGCGGGCGACCAGTCATCGGTGAGGATGGACAGGCAGATGTGCCCGTTAGAATACACGTGGGGATGCACCGGGATGTTGTTCCCTACGAATGTTACCTGCAAAAACGCGAATGAAATAAAATAAAAAAAATGTTAATAAATAAATAAGTTTGAACACAGTTATACAAAAACTGTCCACAATAGGCTAGAAGGGATATAAAGGGAATGATGAGATGTTTTGGACACTTGGAGAAAGGAATGGAAACAGGAGTGTGTTTGGTGAGGTATACCTAGTTGTAACTTTCTGGACCAAATCCAGGACGTACTTGGGAAGGAGCAGGCCAAAATTTAATGAAAGTGGACGAAGCGGAAGTGGTTTTTATCAGGATCTATGGTCGCCTACTCCATTTGGGAAATATATGTGATAATATAGATTTAATTTCTTATTTGAAATCTAAGTACGTTAAGTCGTATACACTGGCTGACTGGTGACACTTGGTACTCTAATCTCGTTATGATTATGTAATGAAATTAGGCACTTAATATTTGATGAAAAGTCCCTATAAACAAATGAAGTATGGTGGAAGTGGTTTAAACGTTGATATGGGCTCCCGCTTGTCAAAAACATCTCCCCGCCGCCCCTTGCCTTTTGCACAGGACTGATGATTAGTGTCAAAATCGAGAAGTACGTTTCGGAGCTTCCAAATTTTGCGCCCCGTGAAAATATGTCAATTCGTTGCGTATTTAATAAGTTTCGAGTTTACTTATTATACAATAAATATGTTTAATTAATGTTAATTTTTTTATTCATATATGATTGCCAAATATCAAATATCGTAGCTAATTCACCAGTCAGCCGTTGAAGTCGAGAACAATAATTTTAACAAAAAAAAAACCCGAGTTCAAATTGTTACTCTAAAACTACTAAACAGATTTTGATTAAAGTTTGCCACACGGGAAGCTTTCAAATAAAAAAAGAATCATCAAAATCGGTTCACCCAGTCCGAAAATTCTGAAGTAACAAACAAAAAAATAATAGTCGAATTGAAAACCTCCTCCTCTTTTTGAAGTCGATTAACAAATGGATAAACCACTAAAGAACGCTTAGGAAACATAATGACATTATATGAAGATTACAAATGTTATAAATGCACACATTACATCATTTATCGACGCAAGCATAATAAATCGTTGTATAATCTACAATTCCATCGATACAATTGTTTGTTTAAAAATTATTGTGTGTTTGCCGAAAATAGAAAATTGTACACTATTTGTTTATATCTATTTATGAAGTTATATAACTACATAGCATTAAGATCTCTTTAACAGTGTTTAAATATATGTTATATTTAAACTATGTTAAAGACTCTATTACGTCAAATTTCAAACAAATAAATTAATTTTAAACAAAAAAATAAAACCGACCTCAAAACGCACTGAAAAGTAAAAAATAAATTTTGTATTATAAATGAACTTACTATAAATAAAAGACGTAAATAGTGTTGATAAATAAAATTCATCTAAAATTCTACAAGGGCATAAAACTTTCATGTTGCTCTTTGAAACGCGGCGCCAAGCCATTCAATTAATTTTTTTTATTAAAGTCCAGGAATATTCGATAAGTCTTTATTTATATATTTGGCACCGCCTTTCAAAAAACAACATGAAAGTTTTATGCCCTTGTAGAATTTTAGATGAATTTTATTTATCAACACTATTTACGTCTTTTATTTATAGTAAGTTCATTTATAATACAAAATTTATTTTTTACTTTTCAGTGCGTTTTGAGGTCGGTTTTATTTTTTTGTTTAAAATTAATTTATTTTATACTTTTGAGTGGCTCTTCTAAACCGTATAGGTAGTTGGTTATCATACCATCAAAACGAAACCAACATGGACGCTCTGACTTTACGCTTACTTTATACACTAAAAACTAATTTAATTAATTTAATTTAATATTTTCAAATTAATGAAAATAAGAAAACGCAAAACTGAATCGTTTAATACTAAAAATTTAAGTAATATCCTTCATATAAATTAAGTTTTCATGGTGTTTTATAGTAAGCAAGTGAACGCACATTGTGATTTCCCGTAGGAACTCAGTTACTATATTCTCTCTATCTCTAGAAGTATTTCTTCTACCTTATTGATTTTACTATCATATATGACCCTTTTAATGTTTTATAAAATGGTATATAAGTCATCGATATAAACTGATATTACATCGAGCTATAGAGATCTAAACTGGACGCGTAAACAATAACGTATGACATGTTTTTCTCTGTTGACAAGTTTTGCTCCATTACATCAAATATATGGCTTAGATTATCATAAAATTCCGTCAAAAGCTTGACAATATGAGTTTTAATTAAATTAATTTATTATAATTAGTATATATTTAATATAACATGGACATCTCTATTGCTAAAGCGAACTAATTGAAGATTTTTCAATTTTTTATTTTATAACCTCAATATCTCTAAAACTATAAATCAAATCATTTTGATTCTTATTCTATCTTGTTGCAAATTTAATACTAAATCGAATAATATCTAATTCATCGATAAGGGTTCATAAATCATAGAGTTATAAGCAAATAAGCACGACATGGTCGCGCGGAATTCAGCGATTTCTCGTCCGATTGTGAAACTATTCTTTCAATATGCTGAAAACTATTGATCGTAAAAATTTAAAAAAAAAATGGGACCACTTCGACGAGTTACTCTATTGTTTGACACCTCACTCATCCAAATCGGTCTACAAATGGCGACGTACGAGCGGAACATCGCCAAAAAAAAAAAAAAAAAAATACACGTCGAATTGATAACCTCCTTTTTGGTTTTTTTGAAGGTCGGTTAAAAAACCGCATTATAATCCGTCCATTGGTTTAGGTTTTAGGAGCTAGGTACGCTTCCATAGACACAAACACTTAACTTTAATAACACTCTTCTTTCTTCGTAGAGGTTTATTTATTTTACATTTAAAAGACCGTTGAAAAGTGCAATAAGTGTTCGCACTTCTTATGGTTAAAGAATCATTTATTTCTCATAAGAATTTTACAATTTGCTTAGGTACTGAGAATACAAAATTATAATAAAGGTTTACGAAGCGGGTGGGTATGCAAAAATAAAATTACTGTGTCCGCGCTAGAACCTTGTCATACCAAATATGGTCGGTTTTTGATGATACGGCATAATGTAATGAGACAAAGTTCTAACGCGAGCCCAGTCAAGGAACAAGTTTCATAAACAAAGAGACGTAGCAGAATAAGAACTACTAGATGAGGCATCGGTGGCTTCAACATTGAAAGATGATATTTTGGTTTTAAATGACAAGTTTATCATAAGTACTTATTTTATAATTTATTTTTAAATGATGTATATTTTTTTATTATTTGTATACTTTTTTAATTATGTTTCTGTTTTTATTTTGTTGTTTTTAGTAAAAATAATTTATATGGTGTTTTTTATGATATAGAGTTTTAAGAGTCTTAAAAGTAGCCATAATTTGAGAACTTTTTATGTCTGTCGGTAATTTATTGTATATTATGGCCCCTTCGTATTGAATATTCTTTTTCCCATAATTAGTTCGGGGTTTACTTACAGCCAGTTGATTTGCTTCTTGCAACAAGGATACATACAAAGATATACAAAAATGAAATACGGTTCTTAGAAATTAAAATAGATACATAATTAAAAAGTTGTTTGTGTCAATTATTGTGTAAAAATATTGATTCCAGATAATATATTAGAAATGTGTTTGCCCAATCACGTGGCCATCTGATATGGATGCATTTTTATGTAACGAAAATTGCAGATAACGTTATTAATATATTACATACTAGACATTACTCGCAACATTGAGCTTAATTATTGTACAGTTTTATTAAAACCCATTCAATGTTATTGCGTGAAAGAGCTTGCGTAGCTTTAAGCTGTTGCCTGGAACCTTAAAACCACTTCAAAGTAGGTACGCAAAAATGTAACAAATAAAAAAGAATAATTCAACAAGGGTAAATAGTTCGTATCATATTGGGACCAACTATCAAATAAAAAAATCATCAAAATTCAATTCGTACCAGTAGTTCTTGAGATTAGCGCGTGCAAACAAATAAACACTATAACATTAGTATAACCGACGTTGACAATGTTGCGTTCTACAAAGAAACATTACAAAATATCGTTTCTTTAATTGCTCACTTATTTCGTGCATAATTAAAGGCTGAATTAGCTCACGAGTAACAAGTGTTAATTAAAGGAAAATTTTCTTTAAACCTCAATAGTTTGTAGTGATGTTTTTTAGGCTTTTATTATGATGTAAATAGATAGAATAGTTTACCGTCCACAGATAAAATAGAGGTTGGATGCAAGAATAATCCACACTAATATTATAAATGCAGAAGTAACTGTCAGTGTGTCACTGTTTTACGCTGAAACTACTGAACCGAATTATAATAAATGAAATTTGGTACGCATATAGCCTAGAGCCTAAAAAAGGACAAAGCCTACTTTTTAATGTGAAAAAAGGGTTTGTAAGGGGTTGCAAGCGGGAAAAAGTTCTATGTACCATCATTTTTCGAGCTAAAAGCTATATAACATCACGTTACGCGGATGAGACCGCGGCGCACAGCCAGCAATATAATATATAATGCCTGTTAGCGAGAACACGCTATTTTCCCGTGATGTTAAGAGCTCAGTAATATAATAGAGTTTTGTTTGTAATGAATAAGCAAAACTACTTGAGCGGTTTTAAAATAATACTTAGCGTATGATGATTCTTATTAAAAAGTACATTTTGATTGGCGTCAACCAAATCCAATTTTGGCGACAGTTGAAGGATTTCTAATCTAATCAGATGGCAACTAGGTTTCGCGGCTGACGTCATGAATATACCAAAATTTATTAGTTGTTAAAATATTCATCAGCGTTGAAGTACTTTTCTTAACACCTGATGCAAAAAGAAACCTATTATTCTAACTTATTATTAAACGTGTTCAAGATGAATGGATGTGGTGACGTGGACCTGGTGTTCTATACAAGATTCTCTCGCTTATTTCTCGACACCCATTTACTAAATCTGGAAACTTGTGTTATAAAAACTATACCGACCGCTATTTTCATACAAATTTCAAGCGGTAGTGGGTATCGAGACACAAACGAGTGTGTTTAGACCACACGACTGAAGTAAACTTAAGAGAGAAAGAAAATGTGTGCTTGCACCTCTCTTGTCACTACAGTAATGTACGAAATGTAACTCTCTCTTTCTATCTTCACTAACTTATATCTCCCTCTCAACTTCCGTTCGCCTCGCCCGATCACACTTTTCGTAACGCTCTCGTTACCAATTCACCAGCTTACTCTTCAAGTCAAGCGGTTGTAAAGAAGTTTTACTACAACAAACTTGAGGATCTTGTTCACGGGGGCTGTTCAATCAATTCATGAAATATTGTAAATAAAATGTCAGAAGCTTTCAAATTGCCTTTAATTTATCCATTGTTATTCTAGTTGCAACAATGAGTTGCGAACGAAATCATTTATGTAGAGGAAGCCTGATTGAATAGATAATTAACAAGGACAAGATGTTTCATCAATCTAAATAATTAATACACCTCGTTGCTTGGCAGTCAATGAGATCAGTATGTTAAGAAACGAGATAAAAACATGTGTATGTTTATGGCATCGTAGCTCTTAAACGAATGGTCCTATTTGTAATTACATATCGAGGTTTTTATATTGTAGCTAAAATCTATTATGATCATGTCAGCTTTCTATTAAAAAATCACACTAAAATCTGTCCATCCGATTAAGAGACATAAAACTTATAACACCCCTCTTTTTGGGTCGCGAGTTGATCAAGGAAAAAATGTAATATTAAAGTGATAATGGATGAAATTACTACTACTAATATTAGAAATTAAAACGAGCAATAAAACACTGATTAATTTATCTTTCCTCATTTTGTACCTACTTGGCAACAAAGAAACCATGACAGGCTGTGAAATGGAAGACATAACTTCGATTGGCTAAAGACTTGATTTTACATATTTGTATGTATCTTCATAGTTGGTTAAGGAACGCAAATCTTTTAGCTAATCCAAGTTCAGTCATTCTCTTGACCACAACTTGTCAGAATCAAATTCTTTTGTTAACCGCACTAAATATTTATTGTTATTTAATAAACATCAAGTTTAGTCATAACAATATTAAAGGAAGGATTTTTAAAGAGCAAGGTTAATTGCTTTTATCTTAAACAATTTCTTAAAAACAAATATCAAACCTATTTATTAAGATTGAGTTTAAAAAACTTTGTTATTTTTGTTTCTAGTTAGCTACAGTTATTTGATTCTGTATGATAATATTAAAAAAAGGATTTAAGAAATTCAGTATCCTGTCAATTCCTGGGATGTGAAATCAATACCTTATAATGCTTAATTTATAATTTACTACCTTTTATTTGTGAGTCTTGATTCTAGAAAAACAATTGGGATATAAAATATTTGTTTTTAAATAGATTTCATTCTTTACAACTTAACAAGAATATAAATTAACTTGCCTCTGGTGAATCAAAAGGGTATTTATTTGTGAACTTGAACTGCAACTCAAATTTTTCACCTTCATATAATGTACCAGGAACTCCTTCCATATGAATTGTCCACCTACAAAATATAGTTTAATATTATGATTGGGTGTAATGGTTCTACCATTACACCCAATCAATTATTTAGAAGCCTTACTAGAAAATGTTATGGAGGTACAAGTAGCAATTTAATTATCTTCTAAAGTCTAAAAAACTAAATCTGTTGAGCAGATTATACAAAACATACAAAAGTATGTTTTGTTGCTTCCTTTATTATTATTAACGAAAAAAGAAAGGTAGAAATAAAAATACATATATTATGGTTACGTTATTTAGAACTAAATCAAATAAACTGCATATATAATTAATCAAATTTAGGACAAAAATAGGGTCACTTACAGCGTAAGATTTTGGCTGGCCTGGTCTCCGTCTACGGTTACTCCTGGTGGAGGTTCTTTCATAAGTGACATAAGTTCCTTTTGTAATCTTCTCTGCAACATTTTAAATATATCCCTAAACACACGTTACAAGGGCCAAAAAATATTCTTATCTAACATCTAGATAAAATTTTCACACAAAAAACAATACGAAAGTAGCAAGAACTGTCAAAGAAACTTTGAATTTAGTATAATTAATTGAGTTTTAATTTTAATAGTAAATTAATATAATCGATAACGTATTACTCGAACGTGATTTACAAAATTAATGAAAAAAGTTACAAGTGTCTTATCATTTTATAATTTTACAAACCTCAGACGGGGACATAGCCGCCATTTGCCAATACAAATTAATAATGTTGCCAGTTTTGTCTTAATGTGCATAATCATTACTCGATGGTCTTTTACAATGTTACGTTTGACTTTTGAATTTAATGTCAAATTATAAACATTTTGTACTAACATATGGTTCTAATGCGAACAATCAAAAAGCTGTATTTTTGACTTTGACATAACATTCGTGTCAATTTTCATGGTCACATATCGCGAGTTGCGACCTTGAGGTCGGAATTAAAAAAATGTTGTGTTTTGCTTTTTGCACTTTGCAATTATAATATAGGTATTTGTTTCTATTTACTCAGTGATTTCTGCATTTACTTGGGCAAACGGAAAGTAAATGGTAGATCATGCACAAATATTGTTCCACGATTATTCTTCAGTAGATATTAGTCAGTGGGAAGATTTTATAGTTCTTCATGGGTTCCCATGCAAAGAAAAACTCTGCAGAGTGGTTTATAGGCCAACTTAATGTGGATAATGCTAAATTGTTAGCATTTTTTCTTGTTTTCGGCTTTATTGGATATCATGGCATATTACATTTGAGATATGGTAAGCAGTTTTTTTGTAGGTTTTTGTTATAGGAACATAACTTTAATAGCTAATCTCAATAACTTTATTCAATCATAATTATAATAACTACTTATATAATTAATAAATGATATACCTACCTACACTTCAGGACCGGATTCATGCACTTGGCTGTTGTCATCTGGCCGGTATAAGGGTGATCATGAGTGGCAACCATATGGCTGTATGTTACATAAATATTCAAAAACGTAAGTTGGTCTGAATGGATGTTATTTCTATACATATACAAATTTTAATTTAGCATTCATTGTAATATAATTTTTCATTTAAAACAATTCAATGTGAAATTTCACATAGTATATTCAATATTTTTTAAATTTATATTAATAAAATATATGATTTCAGAGATGCAAGGAGATGTTTAAGATACTTAGCATTCTGGGGAAAATACAATAGCTTTGCATTTATCGGTGACTCAAGACTCGAACAATTATATGAACACTTTATCAGTAAGTTTTTACAGCTCATTTTCTCTTATTAATGAGAGATTTATGTTTGATGATGATGTTTCAATGAAATTAGTCTCATTAAACACAGAAATGTCTTTAGACATTGGCTGTTTGTGGATGAAGTGTTTATATAATATACTTTATAAATTTGCAGATGGTCTAAAAACTCGCCTTGATCACACATCATATTCTACAATAGATCATCACACACCAAATTATACATATATAGACAACAAATTGAGATTATCTGTGACATTTATATGGAGCGATGATGTATCTAAAACTATGGTGGAGAAGTTTAGAATGTGGTAGGTTTCAAATTTGATATAAGTAATATGGAAAGGTTAGAATAGTTAAAATTGTAAATAACTAATTATGCTTATCCTCTCTCTCTCTAAATATCTCTAATATCCCTATTAATCCTAACTAATATTATAAATGCGAAAGCAACTTCTCTTTTTTGTACAAACATAGAAAAGAGCTTGAAGAAGAACATAGGCTACCTTTTATTGCTATAGGCTAAGTGGTGTTGTATACTGTAAAACATGGATATCAGTGACCATCAATATGGTTTCTGCTTAGCTGGCAATTTTCTAGCTAATTCATTATTTGGCTGAGGCTATTGATTCTATAGGAGAAGCTAACTGTTAGTTTGGACGTAGTGAAGGTCTTTGATCAAGTGTGGCACGAAACATTCGAAGCATATGAACTTCCTGAGAAATTATGTATTTAGATAACCAGCTCCCTGACTAATCGGAACATCAAGGTCGTTGTCTATGGAGCATGCTCTGATTTGTACCCTGTGGCTGGGGTTCCGCAAGGCTGCGTGCTGTCTCCGACCCTGTTTCCCTGCATATCAACGATTTGCTTCAACTTAACAATATTCGTTACTATGCGAATGACAGTACTAATGATGTGTTAAACACCGGCCGTGCCAATATTTATCAAAATGAAGTCGACCAGTGCAGGAAAAGTTAGTGCCTCACCTGGAATCGAAATACTTGGCGTAAACATATCGAACGACGTTCAGTTACGCGGTCATCTGGAAGGATGGGCTAAATTTGCTTCCAATAAGCTTGGAGTGCTCAATACCTCTTGCGACTACATATTATAATAAAGCACAAGTTCGGCCCCATATGGAGACTGCTCTTAAGACTGCAGATTATTTCTCTTGACCGCAGATCCTTTCTAATTCTTGGGCATTGTGTAGAAATGTCCACTGCATCTTCTATAACATTTATCATGGAAATTTCATCTTCGAACGTCAAGGTAGAATACCTTTTCTAAGGCTTGGTTTGCCGCGCACCACCACTCCGAGGACTAGCTGCCTTCTGAGTTATTTCCTAACCATTACGACTTGGGAACCTTCAAGAGCGAGCGTACCTCTCTTTAAAAGACTCGTGACCCAAGCGACCCAAGTGGCGTTGAGGATGTCCATGTGTGGCGGACCACTTCCCGTACGTGAGCCTCTTGCCCATATGCCTTCTATCCTATTAAAATAAAATAGACTGTAGAGTGTAGAGCAGTGGACGGCAACTTCGGTGCGTATGTAATCGCCTTAGCGTTATCGCGGCATGAGGAGGGAGGGAGGAGGTGGTAGGGACGCTACCGGCTCATCGCATACGCTGCACTGCGTAGACGTCGTGTTTGTTCATGTTACAACCAATTGACATTAAACAGCCAATTGTTGTGTTTTCACAAAGATTTTCGAGAAAACACTACTAAAGATATATAATAAAATAGAATGTAATATTTCCAGGCAGAGTTTAGATCGACCACCATCAGTAATAGTGGCAAGTAGTGGTCTAAAACTAGTTAAAAATCGGAATATAACTGAGGCAAATCTAGAAGAATATAGAAGGAATTTAACACGCTTGGTCCAGCCTATTGATGCATTAGCCCTTAGGGGAACTCAAGTTCTGTGGAAATTGTTGGAAACTGTTGATAGTACAAAGTTAAAAAGTGATGTCAAGATCAATAATAATGACATTGATGCGTATAATCGAGCCGCCGTTGAGGTAAAATTCTTATTTATTTTATGTGCCTATTCCCCAAAAGGGTAGGCAGGTACCACAGACCTCCACCTGCAACAATACTTACCTACCTCTTTCTATTCATACGCTTTCATTTAATTCATTATACATGCCAATAACAGCTGCTTTTCACCTGCCCTTCTTCAAGTACACCCTGGATTAAGTGCAGAAAGGTACGACTAGGCCTGCCAGCACCCACCTCACCTTCACTTTTCCTTAAATAATACTTGTTATTCTGAACTGTCTTCTGTGTAGAATAATGATAAAAATGTTCTATATTTCATCCCTTTATTACTACAAAAACCTATTATTATAAATTAACAATAGTATTTGAAGTATGTTTAATACTGAAGAAACAAACTGTTTCGTTTTGAAAAGCACACAATAACACCATGATCATTGAAATTGACCCTGAATTGTCTTCATGTTACTGAACTGTAACAACTGTTTTTTTCAGATTCTCCAACACAGTGCTACTAAAATGTGGAATGCCCCCCGGCTAGCCTTAGCCGGGGCACCTTCTCCAGACGGAATGTCTCTAAGCCTCACAGCATTACGACATGCCACTCAAATATTACTGAATATGTTCTGCAATGACCACATGAACTTCAACGATGGCACTTGTTGTGCTCAGCCGGAACCGTGCACCCAATTGCAGTTGATGACCTTTGCACTTTTCTTGCTATGGTGAGTTAAATAATTTAAGATAATTTAAATAACCTTTAATTTAGACAATAACTTAATTCAAAGCAAATAATGATCCAATAGCTAAGCTGATTTTATCGTTTTATCAATAATAAAACAAAGTCCCTCACTGCATGTCTGTCTGTTCGTGCATTTTTCGAAATCTCCTGAATAGATCTGGGAGGGTTTATGTGCATTAATTGTTAAAGTTTTTTCTAAATTCAATGGCACAATGTTGATCTTTTAAGCAAGCATAGCTCACTATACCCGTTTTATATCTTTCTAGCGCAGTGTTAGTCAGCATACAAGCAATCTGGAAGTGGTCACAGACACTCAAACAGCAAATAGATGGCTATTCGCTTGTCAATCAATCAAAAAATACCAAACCCTCGCCAATGGTTGCTTTGGCGAAACTTGGCATGATCATGTCATATTTTTATCTGTGTGATAGAACGAATTTCTTTATGAAGGAGAATAAATATTATTCGGAGTGGAGTTTTTGGCTGCCAGTGGGTTATGTTTTCGCTTTGGGATTGTTTTTCACAGATGAATCCAAGTCTAGCAGGTGAGGTATCCACACATACACGTTAAGGTAAAGTCAGTGTAGTTTTAAAAATCCTATAATCTGAATTTCCTATAACCCAAGAAACATTTCCGCATCTGTTTTGTTATTTTCGTAACAAGCATATTCTCAGTTGTGTCATCAACATCGGAACATATTTTCGGAATCAAACCCAGTACCTGGATGACATAAGCACTAAACCCTCGATACTTGCTCTGTTTGTGGTAATATTTTATTAACATCACAATACACATATTTAATGAGCCTGAAAATAATTATTATTAAACAAGCAGAAGTCCCGTTTCAGCCATTCCCGGGTCCTGCATCGCGAACAGACGGACGAGTGGAAGGGATGGATGCAGTTGGTGATCTTGGTCTACCAAGTCACGGGGGCAAGCAAGGTCCTCCCAATCTACATGATGGTCAGAGCTCTGGTGTCCTCGTATCTCTTTCTCACTGGATACGGACATTTCTACTATACTTGGAAGACCGGTGATACGGGGTTGGTTAGGTGAGAAAACGCATTTATTTCTTCTTGCTGCTACTTCTATTTTTCTCATTTACTTCTCTCTGGTTTTTGTGAGACAACTGACTTTGATGGAACTTATTGGCAAATTTCAGCAGCTTAGTTGTTCTTCTGACTTTCAATGAATAGTGTAAAAAAAATTGAGGGTCGAGTCTAGCTCTTAAAATGTATTTAATGTCTAAGGCAGGCCTTACCCCTGGTAACGACTTCTTTTATAGTTTTGGAATGTATTATTCGATATTTATGTGGTTTTTTAAAATGATCTATGATGTTTGTTAAATACATTAGTGTTGAATTTCAGATATTTCCGCGTTATATTTCGACTGAATTTCTTTACGATCGTGCTCTGTCTGACAATGAACCGCCCTTACCAGTTCTACAGCTTTATACCGCTCGTCTCTTTCTGGTACACTCTGGTAAGTTTTATTTTCTATAATCTAGAAGAGAATTGAAATTTAGAACTATTTAAAAAATCTCCACATGTTAATTACAAACATGAATATCTCATAAACGGAGGAATAGCCTTCATAAATTTAAGCTAAGATACATCTTGATCACATCAGCTTTCTAAAAAGTAGCTTCGAAATCGGCCCATTCGTTTCACAAGTCTTGACGTTTGAAACGAAGAAGCGTCTTAGAAGAAGCGTCTTTTTTCATCATGAGTTAAAAATAATCCGGCTGAGTTTCATGGTCGTTCTTCTCAAATTTGGGCGCATTTTTCTCAAATTTGAGCGCGTTCTTATCATATTTGAGTGTTGTGAAATAGCTTGTAAACTTAGATTTAAGTGACGTTCATAAGCAATCATGTATGTGATTCTTTATGAATAAAGATATTTTGTAGTTTGTCTTTGACAATATTGCTTGTCGTAATCAATCCCCAGGTGTTCAAAAAATATGTTTTCTTTGCAGATGTTCGTAATATTCGCTGTACCGCCTCACATAGCTCCTCTGTCCACCCATACGGTCGAGTCCAAGCCATACCAGTACATCATAATCGGTCTCAAGGTATTCGGTCTTCTGGCGGTGGTGACCGTTCTCTTCCTCAGCGAGGTCTTCTTCCAGAAAATCTTCGTGATGAGGCCCTGGAAGGCGCTCTTCGTCAATTCTGATGATGACATTCACCAATGGTGGTTAGATTGGAAACAAGATAGGTGAGATGGATACCTCATTATAATTTATAATGTATTGTGTTGTCCGCGGCTATTAACAATAATTTAATAAATGAGATAAAATAAAACTTTAATAGAACATCTGTCTCAGAAATGTTCCACTCAAAAGTATAAAGATAAAATGTATTAGGGTCAAAGTTTTTGATTTCCTGTTACAGTTTTATGCAGTTTTTATTGATTACTTTTTATTGCATTTTGAAGTCGGTTTATTGTTGTTTTTAATACAATTCTCTTATTACCAGTACCATTTCAGTATCGTGTTAATATCTTGTTTCAGGTACTCTTTGGCATACGGGATAATTTTCGCAATAGCGTACCTCCTGGCTCAGAGGTACAACCTTCTGGACGATAACAATCACAGTAACCTTTTCACGCCGGGAATATCTCTTTCAGCCACTCTCCTGGCCTTCATCGGCCTCGGGAGTTATGTAACATTCACCTTCTTTTGCACAAACACATTTGATTGCAACGAAATCCATAGTTATGTAACATTCCTTCCCATTGTCAGTTATATCTTGCTTAGGAACGTCTCTGGGGCGTTAAGAACGCGACATTCTAGTCTCTTCGCGTGGTTTGGATGTATTACCTTAGAGTTATTCGCTAGCCAGAGTCACATATGGCTTGCGGCCGATACACATGGTGTTCTCGTTTTGATACCGGGCGCGCCGATACTTAACTTAATCCTAACATCCTATATATTTATATTCACAGCGCACGAAATTCACAAGTTGACAGGTATCATCCTCCCGTACGCTGTGCCAGATGATTGGAAGTTGGTTTTGCGTAATTTTGCAATATTTTTAGCGATTCTCGTTCCGATTGGAATTCACGATGGAATGTTTTGAGTTGAATTAATAGGCAATGTGAGTGTATATGTCGTGGGCTAGATATTAAAATTGGCCATTTCATGCTTTGCTCTGCCTAAATGGCGTTTTGATTATTACAGGAAATGCTCAATATAAACCGAATGTTTCATTATATGCTCTGGCGAAATCAATGATTAAAAGTAGGTTCGTGATATGTAGCCAAACGTGGATGGATATAATATCATCAAAGGTTCACTCTTTAAGAATTTGGTTAGCTTGGGATTACTGTTTCTTGAAAGTTTCATCTCATAGCATTGCCAAACATATTATGAAATGGCCGGTTTTGAGATATAATAATGACGTACAAGAACATACGTGATGGGTTTTTATGCCAATTAGATATGGTTTTCGTTGTTTTTGTTTGCGTATAAATAGCCTTTTTAGATCCAGCTTTTAGTTCGTAAAAAAGTTACAAAGAAATATTTTGTATACAAAGATGGTATAAGTCCTGTGATATCTACCCGAGTGATTAATATAGAAATAACCAAAATCCAAAAATTACATAATCAAAACAATTTTTAATATTATGTTCTTCTGTTATTGAAGAAGAGGGTACAATGCATAATATAATAGTTTTAACATATTTATTCATAGCGGCCATCATTATTGGCCGAATCGGGGATGATGCAGGATAACTGTTAGCGAGAATACACAGCAGTAAAACATTTTTTTTTTGTATGGTAATGACATTGACATTTGACACTCGCGTTTACTTTACATATCCTATTGTCATTTTCATACAAAAAATCTTGTTAACGGTGTACTTGTGTATCGTAGATTTTAGTTGAGTTTTTTGTATATTTTTAACTTTGGAGCGTTTTATTTATTTGTATAATTTTGTACTTTTATAAAAATAGAGATATTTTTTAAAACTTGAAAAATTATTTTGTGATATTAATGCAATACTATTTTATGAAAATCTTTTGTGATTACATTTAAGTATTTTGTAAATTTGGGAAAGTACTAAGTTATATTATGCATAATGAATGAAAAAAGTTACTATTGAGCCGAAAGTCTGCTATTTTTCTGAATTTTCATCATATTTGACCCATTAAAGACGGTTTCCACCACTTCAAAAGTAAACTGGGTTTACAAAAAATCGATTTTAATTAAATAAGTACAAGTGAATTTGAAGAAAATTTAATATCACAATATGATTATTACATTATATGGTCATTATTTTGTAATTGAGTGACCTTTTAAATAGCAGACTCTGAGCCATGTTATTTTAGTGCCCTGTGATTGTATTATGAATAGATTAAGTTATATGTTTGAGAAATAATATAATGTATCAAGTTCTTTTACAACAACCTACTTAAAAACAGTAAAGTAAAAGATTTCTTTAACCATATCAATTCGTCAGTTAGAATGGTGTATATTGCTTTCACACATAAAATATATACGTTATACGTAAAACTACGCTGTTTCAAAATGCACGAACGTTCGTAATAAGCTATTGTATACAATGCCATTGCAGACAAAGCTTTTTTCTCTGTAAATCATAGCTGTTCCCTTTTGGAGAATCGGAGGAAAAATTGTAAACTGATCTCGCTTTAAACTATTTTGTAGAATTTTTTTTTTCATTCATTTGTCGAAATTTTTATTTACTTATCTAAATGAATATTTAAAACATATTGAAACAAGCAAAATTTTATTCTTTATTTTGTTCGTGATTAATGACTCATAATATACGTACATGCGTAGTGTAAAATTTGTTTATTTACAATATTTGCTCTACATAACAAATTGATGAACTGGTGAAACCTCCTTACTTAGAAATGTTGCTCAACTAAGATTTTTGCTCAGTGTCTCGTTTTTGCAATAACAATTGTTCGTCAGTGAGATTGTGATAGAACATTGGGAGATATTGTTTCAAGTTAAGCAACGATTATAAGTAAGGGGTAGAAGTTTTCGTGAATGTAAAATATATAATGTATATATTTAATAGCTTTTTATTTTTAACGTTGCTGTATTAACCTCCATCAATAAAATTTTATACGAAAAACAAATTATAATTACCGAATATCGACTTGTCCTGCGTCCTGTCAACATCAATTACAGAATTATTTTTAATAAAAAAGGACTTGCAATTATACCGATGCAAATTTGCTACTTGAAAAATACATCTCTTTCTCTTACAATAGGACAACATGCCATAGATTAGGTTTATGTTCTTATAAAAAAAAAAAATGGTTTCCCATGCTGCCTTATTCCAAAACGCGGTTTAAAGATAGGCCAGGTTTGTTACCAGAGAAAAACCTCATTTTTGTATGAACGTTAGATGTGTATCCTAGCAACCAATACTGAAACATCTTTAGTCCATGTTTTGTAATAAGGCCCATTAGGTCTATGTTTTGTTGTTCTTCTTTTGGCGCCTAAATATATCGCTTAATATCTGTGATCTATTTTTTGACATTGACAGAGCGTAGCTTTCAAAGTTACCATGTGAGAAAATAAAAATCTAAATGTCTGTCTCTGATAATCAGATCAATCGAATTATCAAAAACGTTCAACTTAATTAAAATGTCCAAATTCAAAGAAATTTGAACCTTGAACTATTAATTTAAGGTTCTTAAAGGAACCTTAATTGATGACAAGTGAATTGAAATTCAATATTTTTGGGCGAAGATTTACAAGAATTTTACGGTTTTAAGAGAATAACAAGTTTTTATTTTCTCACAATAGTTTTCGTTGATTCGATGGAACTTGTACCAAACCCATGATTGTTGAAACATTTAACAATGGGATCTTCGGTTAAATAAAGTCGTCGTTTGGATACTAGGAGACACATTTAAAGCTCGATTAACTTATTCCCTCTTACTTATAAATGTTGTACAACTAAGATTTTTGCTGTGTTTTAATTTTACGACAGTTATTATTTCACGTTATCGAGAAAATGACAGCATTGTTTTAAGTTAAGCTTGTGCGATTTTCATATTCGGCGAATCTACCAATATTTAGAAGAAAACTAAATTATTGGTAGAATCTGCGTTCGAATACTAAATGTGACTCCTCCGCACGGACACGCAAAAAATTGTCACAAATATCATAAAACTGATACAGCTGTTAATATATTTCCTTATAGCTACGAAGGTGCACTTAGTTAAAAATAGGTGTTTTTTACAATGGTCCTACATACTTCGAATAAATTCGAGTTTGAAAATTTAACGTGAAGTTTAATATGAATTGAGCTGCACCAATTGTTTTATATGATCACAGCGTTTTTATACTTTTAAATTTCTCGTGACTTATTATAAATATTGCTTATATTACGTGCACTCATTTTATTGCGTTTAATATGAATCACTATGCCGTCTACAAATGCATCCTACACTTGGTGTGCTTGTACGTGATTTTAAAGAATATAAGCCAGTCATTCAAACTTATAAACGTTGCTAAACTATTATTTAATCAGTGTTTTGTCTCTTTTTTGCAATAATAATTGCACGTGAAAAAGAAAGTGACAGAGGTTTTGCGACATTGCCTCAATACGCGATACTTTTAAGGGGTTAGAGCTTTTAATTACCGTTCGTTAAGAGGCCGACTTCCATTTTTTACAAAAAAATATTTTGTTAACAAGTAGAAAAACAAATCAACCATTTAAAACATTGTATAGTGGAAGTAGAGGCAGAAATGTGCCGCTTTAGATTGTTTTGGGAATGACTGTCTTACAAATTCTTTGAATAAAATCACGTACCAAGACACCTGATAATGAATGTCTAACTTTTCTAAATTTAATCGTTATATGGCAACGAACACGTTTCAAATAACAAAATGTGCTTTTCTTAAATCTAAAGGTTGCGAAGAAACGATCACGCTTAAACTGAAAGGAAGTTATATTAAGAATAAGTTTTAAGAAAATCAGTCTCAACAACAGGCCATATTTTTTTTATATTTTTTAGTTATAGATCTATTTAACACGTATAAGCTAAAGTAATAAGTCCACGCAAGTTGCTAAAGCGTCTGGCAGCCATATTGGTGTCTTTGAAAGTAATATCTGTTAGTTAATTTCGGATTCATATTTTTATATTCCTTAGAAACAATCAGTTGGCAACTAATGATATCTATCTTATAACGAAAAAATAATAATAATAAGAAATATTCACAAAGTATATTAACATATTCGACTCTTTTTAAAAAAAATACATTGTAGTAAGATGTAAAAGTATGTACTTTAAATATTATTATTTGAATGTTATAATTTTGCCGACTGTATTTTTCACGTGGAAATGACGTCAATTCGGCTTTACTTTGACAAGGTTCCTGCGCATTAGCAACTTGTGAAGTTCATATAACGAAACTACAAGCAGACGCGTCCCTAGAAGATACAGGTTTTTGTAAACTTGGTCATTTTTAAGAACGACTACTGGATGTTGCAAATATATAATACATAGATACTTTAAATAAAAAAAGCAAACGGCTACAAAGAGTAACTCTGGCGTTTATAAGGTAGGTATTAGTAGGTTTAGTGAATCTATCAAAATACTGTGTCATTTATAAAAAATTAAAACAGGTCAATAAGTCAATTTTACCTTTAGTTATAGAATGTTTTGTAACTGCAAGTTACTTATTAAATAGGTTTTAATAAGTGATTTGTCAAAACAAAAAGTAAAATGTTTCGTATATTATATTTTAAATGTTTATAAATGATACGGTCGTTTGTAAAGACGAAAAAAGGGATTCTCGTGGGTACATCAATGCTTTACCTGAAACACGCACATCAAGAACTTCAGTCTTATTAAGAACATCACATCAAAGGTTTTATTGCTGGATATTATTATCAATACGAGTACAAAGTAAAAGGCAACCCATATGTACCTTATACATATTCCATTTTGAAAAAAAAAATGAATGAAAAAATATTTATTTCAGTACCATCGAGTTATTTTACACATTGTGATTGACTCCCTCAATTAGGTGCAGAAAGCACCTGAGCCAGATGGAGTCACTCTTCCATTAAAAACTAAATACTAAAAACGGTACTTAGCGCTAATTCATACTAAAAAAAATAATAAAAAAATAAAAGTTAAATAATAAAAATAGTTAAATATTCATACATAGATATACATTTGAGTGTATGTGTGTGTGTGTGTGTATGTGTATGTGTGTGTGTGTTCGTGTATGTTGTGTATGCATAATTGAGCGTATACATGTGCGTGTACATGCTTCAGCCTAATTTATTTTTAAAAGGTTTTCTGTCTGGTCGTAATCTAAGGTTTTAAGCCAAGCCGATAGCCTATGTCTGCATTGACGAAGTGTCAATGGATGAATAACTAGGGATTTATTGATGTTATTATATAAAAATGATGACATATATCCGTATTGACACTGGGCGAATTGTGTGTGAGTACGTTTAGTGTCAAAAACATTGTTCTTTCTTCTCCTCTTAAAATTTACTATATTGTAATCTGAGGAGGTATGCTTTCTTAAAATTGTATGCTGAATGTATAGTTTCCTGACTGATAATACCTCCGATGTTGCGTAAAGGCTTGTGGTCGAATATTGGCGTTTTTTAAAATAAATAACCTTCAGAAGTGCCCGCTGTGCTCTCTCCAACACAATTAAATGAGTTTTCGAAGCAGCGCCCCATACTGTAATACAATATGTAGTGATTGTCTGTGCTAAGGCGTAGTAGATCTGGTTCAACAACTTTTGGCCAGCCACATGCCTGAGAATTTTAAAAATCCACATAAGCTTTCTAAGTCTACCAGCCACTAATTCTACATGTGGTAGCCAGGACAGTCTATGATCCACCATAACACCTAGGTATTTAGTGGCAAATACTCTTTCAATTGAGGGGCAAGTGCACGAAATGTCATCAGGATGATGATTATTGTGTATTTTGATATTGAAATTGCAATCCGGTTGGGTTCTGTTAGTTACTGTAAAGCACATGTAATTAGTTTTGGAGGTATTCAAAGTTAGCAAATTATATCTGAGCCAATCTGCGACCAACCTTAAGCCATTTTCTGCCACAGCCTTAACTTCATCCCATGACTCCCCGGTAAAAACCAGTGCTGTATCATCTGCATAAGAAAAGATCCTAGTATTCTCCAAGTTCAGGTTACAAAGGTCATTAATATAAATAAGGAACAGTGTTGGACCCAGGACACTTCCCTGTGGCACACCATAAGTAGTGTAGGTTTTTTCACTTACCATACCATCTATTTTTACTCGTTGAGTTCTATTATTTAAGTAATCTTCGAACAGATTCAAAGCAGCACCTCTAATACCAATCTTTTCAAGCTTTTGTAAAAGTATGGGAAAAGAAACGGTATCAAACGCCTTCTTTAAATCTAAAAAAACTGTTAGACACTTACCCCTGCCATCCAAGTGATCAATAATAACAGAAGTCAAGGCTTCAACAGCATCCACAGTTGATCTACCCGTTCTAAATCCGAATTGTGATGCTGATAATAAGTTAAATTTATTCAGATAGTTCTTTAACCTTGAGTTTATAAGTTTTTCTATTACTTTGGATATGGATGGCAAGACGGAAATCGGTCTATAGTTACTAACGTCGTCTGTAGCTCCATTCTTGTATATTGGAGTGATAATTGACTCCTTCAACTGAGTAGGGAACACGCCATTAGCAAAACAGAGATTTACTAAGTGGGAAATGATGGGAGCCACTTCAAGTCCTGCAAGCTTAAGGAAACTGGTCGGGATATTGTCATATCCAGGGGCACTAGAGGTTTTTAACTGGGAGATGACGGTGTGTACTTCCTTTGGGTCGGTATTAAGAAAAACAAAGGAAGACAGATTCGTTACCAAATTAGATTGGTGAGTCGTATTTGCTTGGTCTATTTTTTCAGCGAGACTTTTTCCTATATTGGCAAAGAATTTATTGACAACTTCAACCGACTCCTTTGGAGAATGTTGTATCTGTAGGAGCTTAGAACTATCAGTAGTTTTCCTTTTTTGATGGGTAATAGTTGCAATATTACTCCAAAGGGTCCTGGGATTACTAGATGAATCCTGAAGCAATTTTCTGTCATACTTCCTTTTTGAGTTTTTTACAAGATTGTTGCAGAAATTACGATATCTTCGGTAGGAGATCCCAAGAATCTCGTTGCTAGGGTTTGAGCGAAGTTTGTGCCATAAACTATCCCTGTGTCTGATGCATCTTAACATCCCCTGTGTTATCCAAGGTTTGAGGATTAATTTACTCTTCGTAATTGTTATCTTACAAGTGTTTTCTTTTAAAGAATCTGCTATATTCTGTACAAGACTGTTCGTGACAACTTCCGGGTCAGTTAAATTTAATAAATCAAATAAATTTCTATTTTTTAAATTGAGTAGTGCACCTTTGTAGTCAACTACTGTTTTCGTTTTTATATTATGTATTTTAACGGACACTTTAGCAAGATGTAGCAGGACCATGTCATGATCAGTCACTGTTGTGTTTAGAACTGCCACCTGTGCAGATATATACTTTCTATCTATTTTTAACATAACATGATCGAGTGAATTGTTTCCTCTAGTCGGAAGGTTATGTCCCATCATAATACCATGTGTTCCTAACATTTCGAGGTAATTTACCCTATTGCGATGCTCACCACATTGTTCTGTTTCCCTATCTATGGTATTTATGTTTATGTCTCCCATTAAAATAATGTTTTTAATCTTCTCTATCAGCTGCAAGTGCTGGTTTAGAGTTTCTAAAAAAGGATCGACGTTCGTTACAGAGGGCGAACGATATATTGCTAACAAAATAATGTTTTTTATATGTATTTGCACACATGAAGCATCCCGAAGATCAATTTCTCTCAAATCAGCATTTATAGTTTTCTTGAAATATGCTATGACACCATCGCTCCTATTTGTATTCCGAGATGAAGCATAAAAAGAGTAATTCGCTATATTAGGCGTAGGCTTATCGCTACACAGCCAACACTCGGTCAAAAGTATTATGTCTGGCTCAACTGGTAATTGGGATATTGTTACCAGAAAGTCGTCTAAATTACAATAAACACTACGAATATTTTGAGTTATAATCACCAAGCCGTTATCTGTAATCTCAAGTTTATGGGCTATGTCTCCAATATTGCAGCGCACAGTGTTAGCAATTTTCATGTCATCAATTTCATTTAATTTCTGGATATCGTTAGCCATTATGTATAGGTATCAAAGCACTGGCTGTGTAGCAACAAGTTTAGAAAAGAAGATTGAAGAGAGCAATTTCTACAGTTTACCGCACTGTGTAAGTTTTTACGTATGTGTGATTTTATGAATAAAAGTGAGAGTTTTTTTATTGTATATGAGTGTATAAGTGTGTTTGTACGTGTGATTGTCATAATACAATGAGGTATATCAATGTATGAATTTACAAAAATAAAGATAAGCATGATTAACTTGAATATAACAGTTGAGAGATTGTCTTGCCATATTCCAAAACTATTAATTTCAAAAAGTAGATAAATTCTTGGGCCTAGTCAGTCCCTACACACAAGCTGGTGCACCTGGGCCTCCGACTTAATTTGAATTATTGGTGAGGTCTCAGTTTTTCTTATATAAACTTTACCGTAAGATGTCCAGCAAAATTTGTACTGACCTGACTTCGCCAGATCTCTGGCCAAAAAATATAAACGAGACGCCCTTGCGGTTAACTGTTCGGTGACAAAAATGAGCGTATCTTCTGAAGTGCGGAAACCCAGGTGCTTAGCAGACAATTTAGCTTTTGATTTTACATTAAAATTTTTGCACAGTTTTAACATGTAATTTTTTAAGATTGTTGATGACGTTTCTACGATGATTGTTGAGTTCTGGGTGTCTTTCTTACCACGAACCCTGTATATGTCCTTAATGTCACCTTTGTTTAGGTTTCCACCAACATTAGATGACAAGCATAAGGTCATTTCAACCAGGTCTTCTTTTGTTTCACCGTGTTTCTTAGGCACGTTTTTTATTTCAAAGTTTGTTTTCCGCCAACCAATCTGTAAGTTTTCCAGTTTGTCCTCCAATATTGTTATATATTCTTTATCCTCCTTTATTTTGTTTTCAAGTGAAGTCATTTTCTTTGTCAGCTCAGCATTTTGCGCAGATAGTAATGCAATAGAACCTTCAATATTTGAATTTGTTTGCCTTATTTCCTGTAACGTTGGACGAATATTGCTTAGCTCTTTCTTATGAGCCAAAAACAGATTCTGGATCATATCTTTCATTTCTTCTTTAAATTTGTTGAAATCATCTGCCGTAACATTTCTACTGCGCGCCGTAATGTAGCTTGGTGGAGTGACATCGACTCTCGATTCGTCACTTAAATTATCACAAACAGACATATCGGCATCCCTGTCCATGGCAATTTATTAAGGCAAAAGCTGTGTTTTAATCTTAACTTTAGATGTATGTAGTCATAAAAAGTGACAGATAAATGTATCTTACTTGGACCAGCACCTTACATTAACATCGTTCCCGCTATCGCTCATGAATTACGGCAAGCGACGATTTATAAAACTTAGGTTAGCGACAGTGACGTATGCACAGCGTAGCTTGCGAACTGTTGTTACTGCATTATTGCTGTTTCTTACTTACTCGGGCAGCTGTTAGACGTGCAAGACGTAGCTTATAAAATTTGCTGTCACTGACTGACTCACTGAATCACTGCTTCGCTACTTTTCTGTCTCGTCTCAGCACTTATCGACCACTCGCGAGTTATGTTCGCCTGGTACTCAACGAATTTTGATAAATATAAAATTTATTTATAAAATATAATTTTAAATATTTAAACATAAAATTAAACTTAATCAATACACAAGCAGACGTCTTAACGCTTTCGCGGTCCGAGGGGAAGAGGATTTTACATAGGTTTTATGTGTTTTTCTTAAATTTCTTGAGAATAACACAATTTAAAAGGTAATGGCTAATTTAATTGAGAATGAAGAAAAATGAATTATATCTAGGTGTCTAGAATTGGTGCGTTATAAGTAGGTATAATATATTTACTATACTTTGTTAAATGCAAGGTATCTACGGCCCTTAGCAACAACGGTGCCTAGATAAATATAATTGTGCATTTGGTATACAGATTCTTTTGGGCCTTTCGTTTTTTCAACTTACGCTAACTTTACAAGTCTTCATAAATATACACGAAGAAAGAAAAATTCTCTCATATTCCCGGTATTTACATTACAAAGTAAATTATTTACAAAGTAGCAAAAAGTGCGCAAAAGACAACTTCACAAAATATGCATTTGAGCAATATGTTTAAAAAATATTTACAAAAACATTTATTACAATAGATATAGTATGAATAAAACAGCTGAGTGCGAAACGTAATGAACAAACCTATGCGTACAATTATTGCCGTAAGTTATCATAAGATGGGCTATGTCCTATTCAACTGCTTACAATAACTTCGTACGATCTATAAAACAAGTTATTGCTATGAGAAAGTTATTTACAATATCACTTCACTAGACAGTCACTAAGAACACGCAAAAACGAAAAGAACGGCATTATTCCATTATATCTAAGTTAACAACACTACAATTCCATGTCACTTACGATATATCACATGAGCTTAGAATCTTGTAAAGTTTCGAACGCGATTTGTCAAAATATGGTTGATATTGTTACGTTTTTGCTGTAACATTTATATTGATAAGAGGCGAGAAAGTATGGAGGGATTTCAGTGACAAAAGGAACGTGGAAAGAAGTGTTGCGGGCCCTTAACGACTAGTGAAATCGAAGACGATTAATAAATCTCTCGACATAATGATTACAATTAATATCTCTTAATTGAACGAACAAATCTTTATAAATTGTAGCTAACAGCGATCCCGTTACATTTCAAACAAAAAAAACACCGCATAGAAATCGATCTGTTCCTCCGTCCGTTAAGGAGCTACAGCGTCACAGATAAACACATAGATATGTCAAACTTATAACAAAAAAATAAAAAAGAGGGGCTTTTTTTATCGGGAGTTGAAATATGGACAAACACGACATAACTGACATAGGAGTGAGCAATAAGATAGTTAATATAATTTGATTCGAATTGAAAAATAGTGATTATATAAATTAATACATTAATTGGAACAAATAGTTCTTGGGATCAGCGCATTCAACCAAATAAAAAACAAAATATATATAATTTAGTATCGATTTGATAACTAGTTATTGCAGTGGGAAGATTACGGACGAATTACTAGTATTCTATTATTTATTACTGACATTGTTTTTTGGTTTCTTAATCAGAGTTATCAGGAGCAGCACTCAACGTCCTAGTTTCATCGTGAACTAACGATTTGTCGTATCGTCTTTGCCTCGTGATTTTCGGTCTTGCTGCACTTAACAGAGGGGCTGATATCGCGTGGCAGGGCAAACGATTTAACAACTCCTTCCGACCTTGGAGTAGGGGTGAGGTAACGCTGGAAGACTCGTCGCCTTCATCATCAGATATCACCGGATAGCTCTCTTTCATCTTTAGACTTCTCTCGAGGCGACGGAGAAATCTGAAATTTATACGCAATCTTACTTTATTAAATTCTTCGTATTAAAATTGGACATTCACTTTCAAAGCAAGTTACGCAAGAGATCCTGGGGAAACAAAAATATAACGTTTCGATTCAAAAGTTAAAATTAATTATAATATTTTTTGCGTATTCTTTTTGGTGCAATTAAGATTCATTACAACTTTCATTTAAATGCAAATTGTCAGTCTGTGTCTTTAGACTAACTTAAATTAAAAGATTTGTTATAATTGATATGCATTAGGTACCTTATCTGATTACTAATGGTCCTCAATTTGTTCACCTTCACTGGTCTTCGAGAGCCCTCCGTTAAGTCTAAACTGGACGATATCTTAGAAGTCGTGTCCTGAGATAAATTGTTATACAATTAGATTAAGTCTTTCGTAATTTAGTAGAAATGATAAAAATACATTCTCATTTTGTTTGTAACTAATTCAACTGTCTCAAAGATTATTTTAATGTAAAATCTATTAAAAATGATGCGTTAAATAATTTTGACGTTTGAGCAGTATAAATCAAAACTTTTCGCTTTCAATCTCGCGAGATAGATTATAATGCCACGGTATTTACAATTGTACGGTGACAAACCTATTGTTATACAAATAAGCATAGAAAAGTCATTGTGGTTTGGAATAAAAATGTTTATATATCTTAAAAAACTTAATTAAATTTAATAGCGGATAGTGTCTGCGTGTTGCGCCGGAGGTCCTGGTTCGAATCCCGCGGGACAAATTAATGTTTCAGTTGGGTAAGCACAGAAGGTTGATCACCTACTTGCCTGTAAAGACAATGTTCAGTGAAACAGATACAGAAATTAGGGGTTACGGGAATTCACTTTTAAGAAAGAAATCACCTCTGAGCTTCTGCATTTCTGTCGTCGCAAAGGCTTCTTCAGTCGCGTCGGCTCTGACTGTAAAAAAATTGTGCGGGAGCCACAAATAAACAAACAAGCTGAACGAATTAATAATCTAATAATTGGACATAATATAACGTAGTATTACTTATCACATTAAAATATTTGAATAATAAAAACAAAGCAGTTTAATTTAAAGTCAATACAAAAATATATACCTCAATACCTACTATCTAATACTAGCTGACCCGGCAAACGTTGTTTTGCCATATTAATTTTTGGGGTGGGCTACCCTTATCACTTAGGGGTATGAAAAATAGATTGTAGCCGATTTTCAGACCTACTGAATATGCATATAAAATTTGGTAAAAATCAGTAAAGCCGTTTCGGAGGAGTAAGGTAACTAACATTGTGACACGAGAATTTTATATATAAGATTATGAAGCTGAAGAGCGTTTATTTGGTTGAACGCACTTGTCTCAACTTAAAATAACGCGAGGCACAGCTATTAACAATATTACGATATTTACCTTACATAGGTAGATGGTATATAAGTACATACTATGTCCAATTTTAGTATTTAAAATGAATAAAAAATTGTGAACAGGTAAAAACGGATGGATGTGCGAATCTCTATTGAACAAGAAATAAGGGGTTTAATTTTAAATTTAGTTGTTTAAAAAATATATTAAAAACCATGCGTTTTTGAAAATTTCTAAATCGTTATAAAGTTAATACCTAAATTTATAATATTGATATACTTTTATGTTAGCAGTAAAATACAAGGTTACAAAATAATTATTACTGATATTTTTATATGTTGAAAGTAAAAAAGTATGAAAAGAAGTTGAACATTCCGTTCTTATTTTAATCAACTCACAATATGAAGGCTCAAAATCATAGCTCACTCACTAGGCTCACTTCGACTTTTTTATTGGCTACCAAAAATATTATCATCATCAAAACAACATATTTTATCCCTGCTACCGCTATTACCTCCCACAATCGGGAGTTTTCGTAAGGGAATCGTTGGGCGTCTCATCAAAATGAAGCTACTCACGAAAAATTAGCTTGATAGTAATCAAATTAAAAAATGTTCCAGGGATCCCGGACTACGTTTATGATTTAAAAACACAATTTTTCCTCTATTTATTTTCTAATACATTCTTTACCTTTATTATACGTAAAATAACTTTTTTTAAGTTAAAAAAGAAAAAAAAGCTTCACCGTTTCTTGTAAATCATATAGGTCTCGTAGACTAGCTTATGAAACTTTTTGTCGATAAAATGTTGCATTTTTAGTTTATTGTGTCTGAACATCAAAAACTCAACCACCATGTTGTCTTTTTGTTATGTTGAACTTTGTTTTTCTTTTTATTTCTGTGGAATATGGATACTAACCGTTAGGCCACAATAGCTTTGATTGAATAAATAAAGTTTCAACTATGAGTTTGAGCCTAAGCATTCTATTGATAATTTTAAACAACACTAAGGTGTATGGCAACTTATTACGTGTGAAGCAAAATTGAGCGATATCAGTATGAAGACCTGCATCTCCAAGTCGGGGAGTCTGAGTTCCCTCGCTG
Source organism: Aporia crataegi (assembly GCA_912999735.1). Lineage (NCBI taxonomy): Eukaryota > Metazoa > Arthropoda > Insecta > Lepidoptera > Pieridae > Aporia > Aporia crataegi. The sequence goes on along the minus strand of OU538744.1, from coordinate 8,703,101 downwards.
ATGCGATGGATGCGACTGATGCATTGGAGACGGACTCCTCTGATGATGAAGAGGATGCTAGAGCTGGTACTTGAGAGCGAGATCGTCTTCTACCCACTTTGCGACCACGGTTGTAACATGGCACCTGATTACAATTTTTTATCTTATTTACGGGCTGTCAAGGCCAAGAACTTTGCTAAAAGGAGGTCTGGCATATATAAAGGCTGTATCTAGTAAATCAATTCTTAATTCACGGAAAGTTATGAAATACTTAAATAATTTGGACTAAACTATAATATTTCTATATCGTTAATTTAGTTAACTTGCAGTATCCTATAACTCAAATCTAGTCAAAAAACTCACCTCTAACAAATTATGCATTGAGTGGGGCATATGAGGCAGCGCAGACTTAGTCACTCCCGTTACTTCATGAGACACCGTTCTCGTAGTTTTCTTATCTTTTCTCCTGCCAGACTTTCTATGGGAACTGCTACTACTTTTACACGTATTTCCCTTCACACTCTCCGTACTGGGGAAATCGTAAAGGCCATCAGAATCCGTAAACGGTAACTGTCGACCAAACTGAGGGGAAAACCTTCCCAAGCCTGTCTTGTCGCTTAGAGGACTCTCGCTTCTGGAACTGACTGGACTCAAGGGGCGACTGCAGTCAGAGAACAGAGTGGGAGGTCGCAAACACGCCTTCTCGTCCAAACCGCGTTCCACACTAATACATTTAACAATAGTACACTTTGTGACCCCACTCGGACATAAAGGCGGAAAAGGAATATCTAAAGTTTCTTTAAAAGCTGCAAGCGTCTCCATTTCCTTTGCACTCGAAGGGACGTCGTCGATTCTTTCATCTGTCCCGATACCTTCGTCATTCGATTCTAACAATGGATCATCTGACAATGTTTCAGAGTCTGATCTCCCTCTCCGCCTATCGTCACTGCCTTCGTTGGCAGTTGCTGGACCAGAGTTTGTCTTCATTAATGGTCGACGTCTGGGTTGAAAGCAAGAGGGGCCACCTCCGGATCCAGGGTCCTCCATTTCCGAGGGGCACAAAGGATTGTTGGAACCGCATCTAGAGGGACCGGGGCTGGCCATGGAGCTGTAGCCGGAAGAAGATAGGTTTGACTCTGAGGGCGCTCGTTCGCCTCTGACAGCCATTGAAAATGGACTCAAGTAGCACATATTTGATGATGTCGGAGGCGGTCTAGGGGATAGTGGTTCATCGGATTCTTCACTTGCGTTGTAGGTAACGGTTATTAGGGGTGGAGGTTGGAATTCTAAGTGTGGTGGGGTCCTTCTAGGTGGAGGGGAACCTGGCGAGGGTCTCTCTATCATAAGGATAGGAACACGTAAGGAAGGCGGTGCAGGAGACGGTGAAGACATTTCACGTTCGGAATCTTGACTGTGAGTAAAACTAGGAGTCGGAGAGTCTGTGATTTGCGTGGATGGAGTCGGTGTATCTGGACATGGTTCAGATCGACGAAGCTGAAACAAAATAATAAAAATATAGTTTATAACTTAACAAGGAAATTTATGTATAATTTGTTTAACAAAAAAACATCTCGTTTCATTGGCCCTATTTCAAAATTTATTTACACCATAATACGTTTAAAAAAACAATAAACTAAATAAAACAACTTAAAAATATAAAATCTACTTTTTATATCTAAAATTTGCGTATTCATCATAGCGTTAATTCTTTAACAAAATATATGGATTGTCACAGAATGTGAGTTAATTTCACTCGTACCTTCAAACGTAAGTCAGGATACGGTCTGCATTGCTCAGTTTTAATCTCATCCAATTCATCTTCGCTAGGCGAGATGGTTGTAGTTTCACTCTTATTATGTGGTTCGTTGGCTCTTGGCATCCTTGGGGATGCCAATGGAGTAGGTAAAGGAGTCGGTAAGGGTGTTGGGAGTGGGGTAGGTAATTCCCGAATAGGTGACAGGCATTTGTTTATAGAACTCGGGACTTCAAGGAGGATGGACGGCGGATGCAGCAAATTGCTGGAATTGGATGACTTGTGAGCACTCAGAGTATCAACAACCTGAAAAATCATTTTAAAAATCGTAAACGTAATATTATTGATCACTTTTGAAGGTCAATCATAAATTAATAAGATTAAAAAATTAATATTTCTCCCAAAGTTGTAAGTAATAACGAGCTATTTGATCCTCAACGCAAAAAGTTTGACGTGCCTGTTTGGCTGTCTGTGACATCGTAGATCCTAAACGAATGGACTGATTTTGATGCGGTTTTTCTTTTTTGTCGGCTGACGTAATCGAGATGGATTGTAGCTACAACTTATGAAGATCGGTTAACCCATTTATGAGACATTCTTATTTGTAATTATCATGTATAGAGATTTTTTAAATCAGAATAAATAAACTACCTGGATTTCAATGGTGTTATGAGGCCTTGCAACGGGTGAGTCTGGCGCTAAGGAAGGTATGTGGGCAGAACTGATGGATACGTCATCAGCGTCCATAGTATCGTCTTGAGGAGATGATGCAGTTGGCGTACTTGATAGAGAGATCCCACCAGAAGACGCTCGCGATGTGAGAGCCGCTGACGATGAAAAGTTTCGAAACATCGCTAATATTGAATCTGCACTTGATATTTTTGATGTCCTAGAAGTAACAAAGTGAAAAATACGTTAAAGGTTTGAAGTCTTTTTGGTGCCACACTTAAGATACCGTAAACAGATACAAATACAGAATTAATTTCAGAATTTGTCTTTGATTAAATCAATATGGGCTTACTTAAGAGAAATTGTAATTCAAATATTGATTTTCAAACCAAAAACCGATTTTAATGTGTTTTAAAAACTTTAAATAAATCAACTGAGGTTTTAGCGGATATTAGCTGTTTTCTGGGTGAAGTTGGAAGATTTTTTAATTAAGCACCAAATTGGAAAAAATAAAAAAATCTGAAATATTACCTGGTACATTTTTTCAGAGAAGATTGAGCAGTTAAATCTAAACTAGACATTGAATCACTTCCTTGGTTGCTCGATGTACTATGTGGTGATCTTATTTCGACTCCTGGAGATGGCGGAGTACTGGACGCTTTAGCTTTCACCGTTCTGTCAGATATAACTGCCATCGGGATTGCGAATGTATTCACCATATCTGCATCGGAGCTAGAACTCATTTCAGCTGAAACCTTATTTAGTAACCTAGCGAACGTAACCTTTTTCTCTAACTTCGGATCGGATATTTGGCGCATTGACGGTGAAGTTGATGGGGAAGAGCCTTCGCTTACAAAAGATGTATCCTTATTCTCTATACCGTATTCTACAAAAGCTGGAGCACTCTCTACTGTACTTAAAGTCTTCTTTTCAGACATTTGTATTAACTCGCCCATAGTTATTTTTCTCGAATGATCGTTTGCCGCCGCCGGGCTTATAAGCTGCTGCAGAATTTGCTTTTTCTCGGCTGCATTCTTCTTTGTTGGTGTTGAATTGTTGCGTTTTTTACGAAGTGATGGTGATCCTGCATATAGAAGATTATTATGTAAGTAATATTTGAATTCAAGCAAAGTTGAATTCTACAAAAGCGTAACGAAATATTTTTATCACAATGCATGCACACCGCGCTCTTGTTTTGTTAAAAGTATGTAGACGTACCTATAGAAGCCAGTTGAAATTTTGAAAAGTAATATGCAAATTGATAATGAATTGCTTTCACTAAAACTCTGTTATTGTTGAAATAAACACCTACGAAACTGCCATTGAACTTATTATTACCACTAAAATAAACTTATATGTACAGCATATCAAAACTGTGGGACAATGCTGTATGTCACTCGTTTAGATTGACTCTATGATTGGTACTATTTCTCTAAAAATATTGCAATAGTTGAAACAAAGTAAATTATCATTGGCAAAAAACAGTGTCCACATGCATGGAAGCTAAATTATATCTAAATGAGTTCAGATTTAACATTGCCAAAAGGCCTATGCTTCAGAATAGAGTAAAGCCATAACTTGAAAGCAGATAGAAGATTATAGAAAATTTTAAAAATTCAGCAAAGACAATGGAAAATCTGAAGTTTGTTGGACGATCTACAAAGGTGCTAACGAAGGAAGGAGCGTCTACACAAGAAATGCGTGTAGTAAAAGTGCAAACATCGAAAATTTCAATGCGTAAATTTGGCATTCCAAAGTATCATTCAGGTTGCAAGTGAACATCCAATAAAGCTATTCACACCGCGCGCTCCGCATTGCTTAAAACTATAATTGAATGATGTGAATGCTTGAATAAAAGTGACGTAAATAGCCACTGCGTTACAATGTAAGTGCGTATGAATTTTATAATAGTCACGCTGGTTATAATGTATCAAGATGTACTCGTTTATGAGACCGATCAGCGTTGTATGGCAAGAGAATGTTTAATTTATTCGATATGATGTTCTGTTTAACCTACAACTATTTGAATTTGTTTTTCCTTCGCCATTAGACTCGATGTCATCTTCGAGTACCTTCTCTACCTTGACGATAAGTGACAGTATTATATTTCACTTGCTCTAGCAAATGGGATCAATCAATAAAGTGAACGACAAGCAACGACTGAATAGTCCATGAGCTGTCTAATGACGATGAGGGCAATGAAATGAGTTTGCGGAGTGCGCGGGTCCGCTCCACTCCTTACGTCCGGGCGTCGGCTTTAAGAGATCGTCCAAACTAAAGGTGCGCGCGGCCCGCGGTTGGGCGAGGCCGGAAAGAGACGGCTTGCGGATACCGAGCCGCGTGAGTAGCGTGCGGGCCTCGCCGCCGCCGCGCCCGCCAGGCGCCGCGCCAGTTGCTGTGGACAAACCGCCCGTCACCTTGCCGTCCATCCCATACTCGCATACTGATATTGCTTCTACGATACGATATTACTTCCGCAACTCAAACTCTATTTCAGTATTTTTTGATAAATTTTAATATTTTTTGGATGTCTATCTAGTATCTACCAATTGAATGAATATTTGAATTTAATTTTATAATCCAGTAATGTCATATTTTTTTCCATCCCCTGCATCCATAATCTTATCTCTGTCTCTGATATTTTCCTTTGAATCAGTATTTTCTTTACTTAAATACAAATGTAATTATTAATTACATTCAAAAATAGCAATTACATAATATCTTTAACTCATAAGAAAAAAGGTAATAAATAATTGGTAACGCATTTCCCAAATATAATCTCTCATCAATCAATAATTTATTTTTTATTATTACTTTAATCTATTTTCTAAATGTAAACTGAACTTTAAACTAAATTTATTCGAGGTATTTGATGGACGGCCAGGTTCTATCTGTTCTGGCACCTACCTCTCAACGGATAGTCTAACCCCTAGGACTCCTTCTGGGGCACCGCGGCGTACCGCTGCCTTTCGCCTCTCGACGCTGTTTCACAGAAACACTAATGCAATCAGCAGTATATTTACGCTCAATTCTTTTAATTTCTAGTGCTTTTTCAGAAATTTGTATGTTAACATCAACGTGAAGCATCCGTATTTTTTATTTATTTTTAAATTATTTAAAATAAACAATATATACCGTGCATCAGCTTGTAAATGCATTCATAACCTTCAATCCACTAAGCGGCTGATCGCATTAGTTTTTCCGCTAAGCGTTTGAAATTAAACCATTGAACCTTTAAAAGATATTTCCGATTCGGGGCAACATTAAACAACAATAACATCAATATACCAATTTTAACACCAAATATTTCATATCTATAGCAACAAAATTTCGCTCGGTATCGACATAATAATTTAATAAAATAGGTCAGATGGAAAATTGATTTCTATCAAGGAACTATATATCTATCTCTATGTTTTCAAACAGGATAAAAATCTTTAAATATGTCTTAGAATGAGAATAGAATTTTCTACAACTAGCATAGTTAAAATTTCTCAATCATAAGAAAGACTGTAAAGTGATCTGTCAAGTGCAAGTAGCTTATAACGTCACAGAAACGCGCACCGAGCAATACGAAGCTACTTTTGTGTTGCTACTTTCAAATTAGCAGAATTAAGTGGCAAGCTTAGGAGTGCTTTGACCTCTTTTGAAAAATTGCTCAAAATAACATGAAACTTACGTCGTGCACATCTGTCCGCTTCTTCCGCCAGTAGTTTTTCAATTTTTTCCGGGAAATGTCGCTTCGCGCACCAAACCAAACCAACCATTCCTAACACGGAGAAGACAGCGAACAGACCGAGCCAAAATGGTTCTTGCATCATTCTTGTGCCTAATCCAACTATGTTTGGTGATGGGTTTGGTATTTCACAACTGAAAATTACATCATCTATACAAATAAAGAGGCAAGATTTTTGTTTGTAGCTAATAAATTTAAAACAGGATTGATTCTTTCACTGATGGTAACTATTTTTGAGTGACATAGATATAGATATTAAATAGTAGACATAGACTACGAGGACGAAGTCCCTAAAACTAGTATAAAATAAATGTGTTATTGTGGTCTAGAAAATTTGTTCAGTCTAAAATCTCTTGATAGATAATTTCATCACACAAGGGCTCGTTTAACCAATTTATATGGAAACAAATTTAGTTTCAGTTTAGTGGGAGGAACCGGCTCGAAGGTACTTCGAGGTGGCTTATGGATCGTACTTGATATTAAAGAAATCCGTAATGTTTAAAATTATGTTTAACTTGTTGGTGTCGTGAATCTATCATTGTATTAACCGGACATTAAGCGGTTTTAGAAATACTCACCGTTTCCCCTTCCATGAAGGATTGCACTGGCAGAGAAACGTACCATCTTTTTCCAGGCACGCACCTCTATGGTTACACGGCTTTGACGCGCACGGTCTGATACGTTCAGAGCACCGCCTCCCTTTGTATCCACGAGCGCAGACGCATCGAAAACCAGAATCATCAATCTCTTCTGACAACGAGCAGTTTCCAAAGACACACGGCGATCGCTCGCAGGCAGTTATTAAGCAGAATACACCTGAAATGTTTATTCCTAAAATTTTATTTGTTCGAAATCAGTACAAATTATAAAACAAAGTACAAATAACTGAAATATCTGAATTTCTTTTAATATTTGTGTAAAAGAACTTTGACACTTGGCCACAAAATTTCAATTTTTTTTAATCTAATATCAGCTCACATATTAAAACGTATCGAGTAAATTGGTGCGTGTCGTTAGTATTAAGGGGCCTATTACATTTTAACCTTATTTTTTGCATAAAATGGTCTATTTTTACGCTCTTATTCTGAAAACTTTTGACAAATTTGACATAAAGAACAGTATAAAATAGTTATTATTATTTGCAATATAAAACAAATTATTTAAATTTATATAAAATTTGGCAGTATGATTTTCATAAAATGCGCAACAACTGTTTTTTAAGATCGTGAACTGAATTAGTAGAATAAGTAAACAAATTTATATATGTTTTAATGTCCATTAAATAGTGCTATAGTCTATAGCGGGAATTAATTTTTAGAAATAAATTCCCAAACATAACCATAAAATTACAAAAAACGGTAATATTTAACTGACAATTTATTTTTATTGCATAGATAATTTTACTTAAAATTTACACCAAAATATTTATCAGAAATTACAAATGTGCTTATTAAATAAATGGTGCGGTTCAGTTCTGTGATAAGGCAGTTGTATGTTATATCGAAAAGGCCAAGGTAGTTTTAAGTTTAGTATAAGATGTTTTGTCTAGTGTGAGAGAGAAAGCATGACAGAGAAAGCGTGAGAGCGAGAGAGACAGTATGAGAGCAGGTACGTAAGTACACAGGTATTATTGTGGAAATATACTTCCTTGAACAGATTCGTTGATGCACTGTTATTAATGAAACTCTAAGAACTTATTATCTAATTTCTTTGCTATTATAAATAAAAAACATTTTTCGTGTTTTTTCCTTTTTTTGCAATGACATTCCGAAAAAAGTGACTAATAAGAAGAATAATAACATTGTAAAATATATAAATATAAAGCACTAAGAAAATTACACTGAGTCCGGACATGAAGCTAAATGAAGAAGAAATGATGAATGATGATGATAAAAGAAGATATGAGAAAATCCAATATTTTTTCGATGTCATTTGCAAATTCTATATAATTTGAATTTTGAATTCATATTCTCTTCATAAAGCGTGTGGCAAAGAGATTTCTTCCTCCTGAGGTTATCACATGTGTGTCAACGCAATTTTATAATAGGGCTCTTAATATAAAATCAATAAAAAAACTCTACCGGTAAAGTATCCAGAGCATTGACAAAAGTTTCTGGTGTCATCGGCAGCGCATCGAGCTCCGTGCAGGCACGGGTTTGGGTAACACGACTCTATACTTGTTTCGTCCGGTAGAAGCAGGATTTTATTTAGGTATTCTGGATCTAAAAATAAATAAATAAAATAATGTTAATTATCAATATTAACCATTGTGTACATAAACAGACAATTTAAAGAAGTTTTCATAAGCATGACCCGTTCGAGGGACCATAAGTGACCTTTCATTGACTGCAAAGAGGTAAATTATCAGTTTTTTATTGTCTCTCCTAGTTTTTCTCGTGTTTTTAGGTGAAATCTCAATCCATCACGAATCAGACACATTTCTGCATTTGTCTCATTGATCTTGAAATACTGAGCGAAAAAAAGGTTTTACATAAGAAATATTTATAAGAAAACTCTCAGGCGAAAATTAAGTTATATGACAGAGGGATCTTTAAAACTATAATCTTACCCTTATTAACAACCAAAGAGACGTTCATATTAACTGGTCGATCGGCAGTATACTGCGTCACAATGAGCGTATGCAAGTATGAGTTGATGACAAGAGGAACTGTGCTTTCAGAATTGCGCATGACAAGATTTCTCTCGCATAACATCCACGTAGTTCCGTTGTTGTCTGTGTAACTGTCTTGTACCTGTAAATAAATTGATTTAATGCAAAAAAGAGGAGTTACAATCGTTAAATACATTAGCTAGATTAAATATAAAATAAAGGTTTGATCGAAAAATAATCTTAGTTTCTTATAAACTGTCTGTTATAAAGAGTTGACGTTTAATTTTAATTTGATTTGATATGTATGAATAATGAATGAAAATAAGGATATCGTTTAAGTTACCCGAATCCATCCGTTTCCCTCTCCACAAGGCCATGCATCAGTATTGGAAACAAGCACGGTGCTAGAAAAGGACGCAGATAGAGTAAAGCCATGTGGCGCTACTAGTCTCGTGCGTAATCTGGCTTTCGTAGGGCCAGCGTTCGGCCAATTGGGAGGAGATATCTTGCCAGAGCGAATCGCGCCTAGCTCCACCACGTGTGATATGTTGAGAAAGCTAACTGTGGGAAAACGCATCTACTGTAAAATAATGTCGAAATTGAAAGATGATTCACCACTGAATTAGTTCCAAAGGAATTCAGACTTTATTGTAAAGCAGATAAAGAAAATGTGCTACCCCAAGTACTCTTGGCAACGTATCGTCGTATCGAGGCAAAGGAAGACCTTAAGTTAGTCAAGTAGTCATCATAAATTTAGTAAATCATCAATTTAGAACTAGCCGACAAATATTTTTAGCCAATAATCATCATTGATATTTTAACAAGTAGGTAATAAAACAATTCAAAATTAGTCACCTGTTTTAAAATGGGCGAGAAATCCAATTCCGGTGACATTTTCTCCTGTTTTCAAGCGCAGCCTAATTATCTCTGAGGTAGACACAAACAAACCGTTGGTCAATATATGTGGGTTCAGAAATGGTCGAATTGAGTCATGCTGTGGGTCAACTTGGACCTCCAGATAACTGTCTTCTGGGATGGCACTGGTAAGGTTCAGAGCTATTCCGTTTCGAAATGACCCGTAACCGAAATCGAAAAAGCTGATGTTCAGATATACGCGCCTTTCTGGAATTGAAAATATTTTATTTATGTACAATTGAAGACAATTTAAATACTCCAGAAATGTTCATTTCAAATACGAATATCTCACAAATGGATTAACAGATATCCATAAATTGAAGCTAAGATCAATTTTTAACCATTTCAGTTTTCAAACAAAAACAACCGCATGACATCAGTCCATTTTTTAGGAGTTATGATGCCTAAAACAGACCCATTAACACATCAGACACGTCAAATAACACCCTTTTATTTGTGACGGGAGTTAAGAACAAATTTTCTTCCTATATGAGGTAGTTTTCGATGTTTAAAGAGCAATTTAACTATTAATTTACCCTACTCTTTATTTATATAGATTAAAAGTATTACCTGCAGGAGCCAGAATATCGATGGTACAGTCCAAATTGGGTAAAAGAAAATGAGGGTAGTTGGGACTCGTTATAATTCCTTCTTTCGAGGTAAACGTTTGAGACGGACACCCTGTTAATTCTACTGCATGCCATTTTAGCAAAAACCCCGAGCCTTGTGTACTGAAGTCAGAAAAATATATAAGACTATTTTATCCTTTATCCTCATAGTAAATATCTGTAATCTCATACCCCTTAGCAAGGCATGGGACAAACACATTTCTGTACCTGTTACGGATTTTTTTTACAGGCAAGTAGGTGATTTTTTATCTATCAAACCGAAACAGTTATTTAATTCCCAGGTTTAATTTAAGAGATTTATTTAGTTACCCCCTTAAATTAATCCCTCTCTCTTTGGAATCTGTGGTAAAATCCTTTAAAAATTACAACAGAGCTTTAAATGTAGCTCCTACTTATTACGCTCCTACAAAGAGAAACCTTTTATTATTGCGTACAGTATTTACAATATATTTCTCATAAATTTTAATAATATGTAAGATACGTTTTAATTTACTTTATATATTTTATATTTATTACATACTAGTTTACCTATAATCCGAATGAAAGTGAAGGAGACCTTCGTTACTTGAAGAGACCCATCTCACATCGCCAAGAGTACCACAATATCTCGATGACTTGGAACTTGCGCTTTCACGTAGCTGAAATCAATTTTATAAGCTTATTTATTTATCAATTTTGAACAAGACAGGTACCAGTTCTTTATAATTACGCTTGTTTCTTTCAGCTCCAATTAAGATCAAGTCATGTTATTAAAAAAGATAGATAAATATCCAGTTGTTGCGAGTGAAATTGAATTCAATTCTATTACATAATTACTCGTATATAAGAAAGAACAGATTTCCATGAATTGTAGCAAATAACAATAATTTTTAGTTGTTATTTGCTTCAATTAATTAATTTTGATAAAATTTATATTTACCTCTGAAGTATGACTTATTAAACAAAAAGTAATATTTATAATAAGTTGCCAAATCGTGTATCATACATACAAAACATTCTCTCTTCAAGTAAAGTCCTCTTTCAGACTTCCTTTTACATACCAGTCACCCCAGCACTGTCCATATACTTACCTCAATATAATCATACAGGCAGTCACTCTGGTACTCTAAATCAATAGTTTGGAAGATGAAAACGAGTCTCGTAGAAGGTGGTCCTCGTATCAAGGTGTAGTGGTCCAGGTCTGAGTCGTACAACGCCGGGTGATGGAGACTGCTTACGGTACCTGTGACCAGCTTTTATATTATTATTATTGTCTTTTGCCTAATCTTATTTTCGTATTACTGATTATCATGATTTCGACTGAAATAGACTAATTTATTTTTAAATACACCAGTTGTATCCTGCGATTTCACCCGTGCTTATTTTGTCGTGATGTGATATAGCCTTGTCCTTCCTCTATAAATGACCTATCCAATGAAAAAATATAATTATTTCGCACCTGTAGCTCCTGAGTTAGGGCGATCAATCAAACAAACAAATTCTTCATCTTATATTATAATTTTAATATGAATTACATTTTGATAAATTCATACCTTTCTCTACTAAAGAGCAAAAAACATATATGTACACATACCAGTCAGACCTAAGTAAACACGAGGCAACTAATTGGGTTATGTACATTTGGGAGTGTTGTATGCGAAATAATATATAATATTATTTACATAAGATATTAACTTACTAAGATACCTGTTATGTTTGTTTTGTAACGAACTCAGCTACAAATTACAAGATCCATCTAACAAATTATATGAGTCTTGTATTCTGAAATATTTTAGCTTGTTTGTTATATCAATAACTTTAAGCGTTAAAGCAGTAAAGACAACCTACCAGAAGTTCCTTCGACCGTTTCATTCTTGACCAGATTCTCGGGTTTGAGTCGTCTTTTGCAAACATAGCCACCTGTCACTGAACACTTGTGCAGCGACCAGAAAAGCCCGCTTGGTTGTGATGGTACCGGCGAAGTTCTCCACTGAAACATAAGTCTGGTTATATTTCGTCTATTTACTTTAAAGGTATACGAGTTACAAATTAATTCCACACGTAGGTATCCGGTCGTCATCTGCCTTCCCCCTATCGGCACGGACAATATCGCGTAGCTTAAGACATTTACGAAAAGTTACTCTTGTTATCTTTAATACATTGTTTATAATAAAGGGGGTTTTTAGGAAATCGCCGATGGTATTTTAAACAACAGAATAAGATAATAAGAGTAAAATCTCTAAAAATTTTAAAACTGTGTATGCACAAAGAGACTAAACGGTACGTTTAGATTTCATAAAAATATATTAATTTTATAATTCACTGATATTTTTATTTGATTGAATAAATTCATATTATTGATAATAATTCACATCGAAATATTTGATTTTATTATTATATCTCTGTATTCGCTCAAAATCTAAATGTACTGACTCAACGAATTTTCATGCGGTTTAAACCAATAAATAGAGTGAATCCTGAGGAGAGTTTGTAAGTTTAATTTATCAGTTTTTACTTAAAATATGGCAGTAATTGTTAAAGATAACAGTTAAAACGCAAAATCGCTGGTAACGAATAGCAGGCCCTCTCCCCTATGCTCGCGAAATAGTTAAGTTATTTCAGCTTGCTTAGCTGTACAGCTAAGTAACATACCTGTACAGCTAAGCAAGCTTCGTCCAGCTCTTCAGTATTATTGTATGGCGGCCAGGCCTGATACACTAAAGCACTTCCATCAATCCAATTGAGCTCCTCATTCTCAAGACGTCCACCGAGCCAGTAGATTGCTCCAGCGCTGTAATCGCTGCTTTGTCTGATGCCTGATACTAGAAACCGCTCCTCGTCTGGCGTGTGGACGGACGCTAGGTGCATATTTAGGCCTTCGCAAACCTGAAAATGTTAGAGTAATCTACCTTAATACAGATGGCATTGAGATTATCAAAAATTTAAAAATATGTTTTTGTATGTTGAGTTTTTGTGCTTTAAGCTCTCAAGCAAATGGACATCAAGTTGTAGATACCTACGAATTAATACATTTTATAAGTGATATTTTGTAACTCAAACACGGTCGTTACCTTTACAAGTTACCGTTACCTTCTTTACCTATCCAAACCGAATCATTTGTTTCGACATGTTTCAAACCTAGGACCTCCGGCACAACATGAAGACATGCAAAACACTTACCAGTCTACATAATATGAGTAGGTACATATCTTATACATCATTTCACAGACTTATAAGATTTCAGAGGTTAAAGATATTTTAACGTTGACTTTGAAACAACTAAAGATTGAAAATAAATAAGGTTTTTCAACAAAAGCAACAGACTATAGTTCCTAGAAAATGTAAGGGAATGAAATACAAAAGCAGACGTCCTCGGGGAGGCATTCACTCAAATAAGAGAACAAGACGCAAACCAAATTGTATAAAGGATATCTTTAGCAACAACTCCGCATGAATAACATTAGTGAAAGACGAACTCAGACGTGCTCGTATTTTTTCTGTTTCGTGTTCAACTCAGTGTGTCGGATTATTTTTCTAATTCATTGGCTTGATTTTCTTGAAAAGAATTTATAAATTTAATTAATTGAAAAATCATTACAATGTGAAAGGTGCAAGTTTTACAAGTGTCGATGCTGCAGAAGTCTTAAACTGCAGCGCATCTACCATCGCCCAAACGATATACAGTGGTTCATGCATTGTTTCAGACATTATATATTTAAGAATACAAAAATAGGATCCTAGCTAAATCCCACTAAATCAAAATTAAATTACAAAGATAAGTTAGAACATGATGAAACGATTCAAGTCATTTAAGCAAAGTGTGTGTTTCGTATGTAAGTGGTTGTGTGATTGTGTGTTTATTTCAATCTAATAGCAACCGTTCCTTGTCATTGTAGGACAAGGACTGCAAACACTCGGTCATTTTCGTTTTAACAAACTTTATTCACGGATTGTGGTTTTGTAACTAATTTGGAATAGGCTTTATATAAATTATTTCAAAATTGATTATTTATTATGTCAATACGACCATAATATACTATTTAAAAATCTACCTTGTATATTTCATTTTATTTATTACTTTTACTTCACTTTGAAGTAGGTTTTAAAAAAATAACTTCTTAGTCTTTGAATCATATTGCATCCAGGAAGTATTAATTAAAATATTTTTCATTAAACTTTGAATTCGCTAACGTCTTAAGTCATTACAGCTACGAAAAATGGCAAAAGTTGTGACGCAATTTATTTGCCACTTACGTTTGAAACTTGGTGTAACTCAAATCAAAATCCACAAATCAATAATAAACAGTTGATTTAGTGAATCAAGCAAAGTTCTCGAAAGCTCGTTAGCAGATCGTATTGATTCCCAAACTTCCTCGTCCCGAGCGAAATGGCCCAAAAAATTTGGCAACACCATTTCACACTTCGCTTCGTATCTTCGAGATTGCTTCCAAAGTAGGTACTTTATTTATGTGGACTTTTTGAATTGTTCTCGTGTTGAATTTCAATTTCCGATTTTTGTTTGGCATTAGAATCAGTGATTTTTGACTTATCAACTGATAACCATAAGATTCGGAACTAATGTTTTAAATATTTTTACAAATGTAAAGTTATTGAAGACTTCAAGATGAAATTTCTCCAATTATACCGTGCAAATGGAGGAATATTCCAAAAAAATCTAGTTGCTTTACGCAATGCTCGGACAAAAAAAAAACACAGAACACTTAATTCCTAAAAAATTCTAAGTACAAAATTTACTTAGTTGCTTATACATATCTGTCTAAATTATTGATAAATATAGCAGCACTTATCGTGCATAGAAACATTATTTACGAGAAAACGCGACAAGTCCAATCGCGAAAGTTTGAAGTTTATGATATCTGTCTCTTTACGATATTTTTCAACTAAGTTTGTCTATCTGTAAGTTCTACGAAATTAATACTTAATATCTACTCATCAATATAGATCGTACTATATTATAACTTGAATAAAGGTGGGTCACTCGACTTGACCAGAATTGTTCTACAACCGACATGCCTTGTTAATTAATAGCATATTAATCAACTGAGTACAGCGTGTTCATTAGCATGTTGCATCGTGAAAAGATATAATAATGTTAGAAGCGAAAGGTTCCTAGGTTTATTTATTTGTCCTTTCTGACTTACCTGCTTTGCTGTAGTCCAGGAAGCCCGCGGGTAACCGGAAAAGAGGTAGCAGTAGCCATTGAAGAGAATCTGCTTCGAATCCATGCACGACTGTGCTGTTGAAACAAAGAACTGACTAAGTATTATTAAACCTTAAGAAGTTACAAGTCATAAATAGAAAGTAGTTTTGCTAAACGACGCCAAGAGAGGATAGAGGTGTGAGTGAATTCCCTTAACCCCTAGTGATCATTTACTAGATCATATTCTTTACAGGAAAGTAGGTGATCAGCCTTATGTGCCTACTTAACCAGAACATCCATTAGTCCCCTCGGGATTCGAACGCAGGACCTCATGCGCATCACGCAGATACCACTACTTAGCCACGGAGGTGGTTAGAGATACAGGTAATAGTTTTAATAAGTTTAATATTTTAATTGTAATATTGTGATGAATATACGCGCTATTGTAAAGTTTAACTGTTTTCTCATAACAAGTGAAATTTATAACAATTTAAACTCCACCGTGACTTCATTAAAAATAAGACAATTTCATAAATAAATAATTACATCTTAATGAATCGTAGTTAAGATTTTTTTTCGATTCCTTTAGCTTTTAAACATAAAAGCGCTAAATCGATCCATTCGTTTGGGATATGATGCCACAGACAGACACACAGACCCACAGATACATAGTCACGTCAAACAACACCCCTCTTTTACCGAGGCTAAAAAGAATCAGAAGTAACCAATTCATTTACAATTGACTAGCATTTTGGTGAACGGGACGGGGCTTAAGAGATTTACTTGAAGATAAGTCAAGTGAGCTTGAAGTGAGAACCATCGACACAAAAGCTCTACACCGTATGACTAATTAATATCTTTATTCGTATCACTTTTCTAAATTAAAGTTTTTAGTATAAATATTATGTAATACAGAATATATATCTAGATGAACTGATCTTGATAAACTGAGCTAAAAGAACACTACGGCTTTTGAACGGCAATGCAACAGACACGGGGGCTTAAAGTAAATATTTATTTTAAAGGCTAAAGATATAATATAGATACAATGCAGAGTAAAATATTTCCTTTCAAGAAAGTGACGTATTAATTTCCTCAAATAAATCTCTATATAAACAATTATTTAGTGTATTTTGCAAGGTTTACGATACACCACGATCTGTTGGCCTGATTGAACGTTTCCATTTGTATTAAGCCAAATACTTTGGACAGAACGCGTTAACTTAATATAAAAGCGCTGATTGAAAATTCATAAATCACATTTGTCAATATTTTCCATACGGGATTGGTTCGTGTTTGCATGAAAAAGAGAATTTTAATTACTTTATGACTACGTGTGTATGGTTCACTTAAACATTTTAGTATTTTTTCTAGAAATCTAGGTTTATCGGCTTTTAAAATGTGTATGTTCTTGTCGGTTTTATTTTGTAAATTTAATTTAGTTTATAATTTAAATTTTAATTCGTCAGATAAATAAATAAAACATTATGAGTAGGTATTAACTACTATGTGAAAACCATAACATTTTTTATTTATTAAAATACGACTTTTACGGGCATTAAATTCGGGGAAAATAATGTTTAAAATATTTCCAAATCTAAATAATCATCGTTTTTTCAAGCGTTAGGGATAAAATTTTGTTGCTGTTTTGGTGAGTACAACTTAGCTTTGTTTCGTCACAAAAATGGTGTGAACCGTTTGTGAAATGTTAGTGTCCTTGCTGCAAATTTATATGCAGCACGTATCGCGACTGAATAAAATTGGCTTAAACAAGTAACCTTATTTAGAAACCTTGACGTGTTTCTGTGTCTGTTCGTGGCTTCGTGGCTCCTAAAGGACCTTTTTTTTAATGCGGTTTAATTTATAACAATAAGTTCATTCTTTTATGAGATATTTTTATATGTAATCGTCATGTTATCTATTTAAAAACGTGAGCAAGTTTAGGCATACGATACAAAGTCTGTACATAATATATTGATTCCCTTTAATGTCGAAATAGTTGGATAGCATTTGATGACTTTAACAATGTTTGAAGGTAAATTATATTAATACTGAAGATAATTACAATAATTGTAATAAAAAATAACAAAAAATAAAATATTTGAAACAATTTTGCATACTTTTTTATTTAAAAACTATTTTACCGTGTATGAAAAACGTTGCATCACCTAAATTACTAACTGAACTCGGCAGCGAGTTGGAGCGAGCATATTCAAAAAGTTTAGATTTAATTAAAACTAGGACAGGCTAGATGATAAAATAAACTTACTACGTGTTACAACTGCAAACAAAGTCTCGTTTGAATGGCCAGTGCAACTCCTAAAGTTCTCAGAAACTATAATGTTTGTAAAGGTAAACTGTTTGCTGATTCAATTTGAAATCCCGGAGGAATTTTAAAAGCATTTATATATTCTATAAACAATCTTAAGATCAGTCTATATCATATTTAAAGACATACCAATTACAGTTTTATACAATGTTGTATATACATGATTGATTTGGTTATTATTTTATGTATCTAAATATCTTTAAACATGTTTTGTGTCTGTCTGTGGTATTGTAGCTTCTAAGTACATGGAGTTGGTTTGATGCGGTTTTTTTTGTTTGACATCTGACGTGATTGGGTTCGATCTTAGCACAATTTATGAAGATCATCCATTTACGTCGAACTTATTTAAATATAAAAGCTCCAGTTAAAAATTTATACTAATAAACCCGACCGAGTTTCTTGACTTCTTCACGATTAGGGAGCATTTATGTATGTGATGAATAATATTTTTGACTTTTATACTCACAGTCAGCCAAAGTGACTTTAGCGCGATATCCCGCATAGTGCCTCGAATGGTCTGACCTAAACCGAAGTCGTAGAACATGCCCTCGTGAATGGTATCGTAAGAGTTTTAGTTTCCCGCCCCAGTCTCCGCAGAGACGGCGTCGACGGACCGAAGATTCATGTGACCAACCAGCACTTATCGCATCCGATTCGGGTATCAGAGTCTCCAGTCCTTCAAACACCTGTAAGTATAATTATCTTAACCGTATTCGTCCGTGTAGGCTCTACAATAACCTATAATGTATAGAAATAGTCAAGCATTTCAACAGTAACATTAAAAAATATGAAATTTTAAAATTTCATTTGTAACTAGCATTTGAAGTTATTTCTCAAATACAGTGTCAACTTTTCAGAGTATTATTTTCTTTTTCATTAAATTGACTATATACGCGATACGCTAATATTTCCCAAGAGCGGCCGTTGGATTGCTTAGTACTTAAATGTGTAATGGAGCTGTCAGAACCACGCTTGTTATTAGATTTGGCCTCTTTTTAGTAGCTTATTAACATATTATAATAACGCTATATAATGAAACTAGACCTTTTGTTCATTTTATAAAAGAAAATAACCCGGCTAACATAAAGGCTGTACGTAACATTTATTATAAAGTAAGGTTTTAACAATACATGAAACAAAAGTTATAAAACAATTTAATTTGTCAATTTATATTATTGTAAAGAAATAACTCAAAAGTGACATTGAAAATGAGCTGATGAGCTTTGTTTTGATTAATTTTCAAGGAATCAAAACAAAGCCTGCATGAATTAAATTGGCCGATGCAAATGGCAATTTGTTTTTGTAACAAAACGTTATAATTACCTCATTCTCGGAGGTATAAGAGTGATGTTCCGTTGCCAACCATTCATCATGCTGTGTACTGTTTTCTAAATTCGGCTCCAAAATCTCCAAAAAGTCGTAACTGCAACTGAACAAATACAATTTTATGACAAAGAAACAAGATACCTGAAATGTCAATTGTCAAATGCGCATATTTTTTAGCTCATTTAAGGGTGAAGCTGAGGTCTTTCGACCATACCGCCTATTCCTAAGTGAAGTAAGAAAAGTGTTACAAAAAACTAAGATGACGTATTTCTTTATCTTGTCGCTTGCATTATTTAAAACTGTAGTCGTAAATAACGCAAGCGATATTTAATTTCGAATATTTAAGAACAGAATTTTATTCTGGCCGTTTACAATTCTGTCACAATCGTATTTTAAAGATTATACGGCTATATTTAAAGTATCTTATAATCGATCTTTAAATAACTATAGATAGGTACCTACTCATAAAATAGTTTTTTGGGTGCATTTATAAAGAATCATTTACATTAAATATTAAAGGTTGTATTATTTATGTATTAATAAATTAATACTTTTGTTTTAAAAATATTATTTAAACTACAGACACAAAGAATTCCAGGCAACATCCTTCATTGTACAATTTTAATACCTATAGCAGACTCTTGATGCTATTAAATTTATATTTAACTTAATGTCAGTCTCAATAAAAACATGATAAAAACAAAATCCCCAGGACACATACCAATCTGTCATTGTGACAATCCTCCTAAGCCTTTTTGTTTTTTATTAGTCAAGTAAGATGTACTTGACAGATAAAAAACAAAAAAAGATCGAGCCTATAAATTGCACCTGGGCCCTTCGACGAATAATGTAGTCACCGAAACCCATATAATGCCATGTAATAATTTTGGGTTGGACTGACCTAATATCGCACAAGAGTAATATCGGTATTTGGAGTGCATTTTATAAGTGAAAGCAAAAATCTTTCATAGAAAATGATTAAACCTCTATTCATATCTAGGGAATTTGTTGCCACTGATACTTTTATGCGCAATATAATAATTAAATTTTGTTAACATCATTATTTATAGACTAAGCCGTCCATTAATCCCGTGAGGCTCGAAAGGGGGGGAGGGGATCGTCAAAGAGGTGAGGGGGGAGTAAGATATCACGTGTATTTATTTTTTCTAAACAACCTGCAACCTTTCTGTCTAGACATTTTTGTTATGGTCCTTAATTTTTTTTATTATACCTGTATTTAAAGATAATATTCTAAAATACACGTGATTTTGGGTAGAGTAGGTGGTGTTAGTCTTAAATCTCACCACGTGTCACCAAGAGGGAGGAGGAGGGTTAAAAAATGCTCAAAAAACATCACATGATTAATGAACAGCCCCTAAGTAGATTTAAATTGTTACTTCTTTGTCACTTAGAAGGAGTCTTTTAAGTTAAATATTATTTAACATGGGTGAACCCGCGAATACAATTTAGGTACTATACTATATTTATTAAACAAAATTATCATAAAAACAACAATAACGAGAACGAAATAAGGCAACATTTTATATTACAAAGCAAAAATAAGCTTTGTAAAAAGTTTTCCAAAGCAACGTTATGTAGCTCTGCTATATCTCATAACTTGCGCCAATTTCATTTAAGCACCTGTATTTGGCAACTCCATTTGCAATATTGATTCTACGTCGGTTGTTTTGTTGCCATCTAAATGATAAAGTTACCCGTACATCGATTATGTGAAGCAGTTTACTATTTGTAACTGTATAACAGCCTTACCTAAAATGTATCAGTAGGTCAACTAGTACTAATGAGATTTGCGATAGGTTTTATATAAAATAATTCTTAATAACAAATAATTAACGCATTGCTTTCGAATGTTTTTAAAACGTAACTGAAACAAAATATTTTTTTATTAATTTAAGAATAATTTAAAAAAAACAATTCTAACAATACATCTGTCAAACAAAAACTAGGTTTTTTTTTCTCTATGCTTTCTTTTTTTTTTAATGTTGTATTGTGAGAGTTAAATATCTTATTTAGGTTTTTATGGGTAGTGTTAACTAATAATTAACTTACCTTACATAGTTTAAAAAAAAATTATACGTGGAATACTGTCTTGTTAAGGTAAGGTAAATAATAGCTTTGTTGCTACGAAGTGCTTCGTAATGCATTACAAATTGCTACGTGAGGTTTATATAACTATATATAACATTATATTCGAGAATTATTTTATCTTCTCGTAGCAAATCACATTATCATGATGCGAAGTGCAGTTTGCCATTATTAAACAACTATTCCAAAGAGATTAATTAACGTTTTTTCAACGACAAAATTTGTTGAAACTAAATTTTACAATATAATTTTAATCGTAGAAATTTTTAAACTTCGTGCAACATGCAGATATATCATGTATGAACCACTTCGCCATGGTGGTTGTTATTATAGGTACTTGTTTTTTTTTTAAATAAGCCTTTACGAATAGTAAAGTGAAGTATAAAAGAAATATCACCGAAAAAAACTAAAAAGTAGTTCAAACTTTAAGATCTAAGTTTCCCGAGGGCGTCCCGACTCGCCCCAAGCGAGTTCATTTGAAATTCATTTTTAATATAAAAGTAAGAAGGCTTGTTTATACGTGAAGTGTATACTTCAGGAAACTTTATACCGCACTTGAGCGAATCAAGAAAGTTTACTTAGCCGTCTTCTAATCTTCAAACAAAAACTATTAACTGTAATATTTATTATTTATTACAGCCATTTGCTTCTCTCTATAGAGAGTAAAAGGATTGAAAAAGATAAGATTAACTAATTGAAGGCTGCATAAACAACAAAAACGTCCTTTTTGTCACTACATCTTCGTCTGTTCCATACCACTCACCTATTTTTATTATATAGAGACAGATCGTTAAAATTCGTTTCGATTGAAATCCACTAACAGTTTATCTCTAATTTGAATCCACAAAGCGTAGTGGTATATAGGCTGACGGTTTTTGGCAAACGCGATCATTTGCAGCGCCAAACGCCGCAACGCTGAGACAGCAAAATGTCTAGACATTATGGATGGTGGTTTTTATCGGAAAAATTCTAAATACGCAAAGATTTTTCTTAAACCCAGTCAAATGTTTTGAGTTTGACGTATCTTTGTGTCTGAGGATCTAAGTGTTTGTCCCTGGCATCGTATTTAAAGGAATGGATCTATTTCGATGCGGTTTATTGTATGAAATTTGACGTGACCTAGATGTATCTTAGCTAAAAGTTTTAAGTTTATTTGTCTTCAATTTCACTCGTTTATTTAATGTTTTCAAAACTCCGATTATGATAAGAATAAATAATAATAAAAAAATTCTTTTTCATCTAAGTTTTTGTTCACAATCTCAATTTAATTCCCACGAGAATCATTATGCAAAATGAAGAGATTCAGCTGATTAGTCAATTTTAAGCCAGCAGATTATATGAATGTGTCGCTCGAGGAACAAAATATTTACATTACATGGGCTTAGGATAAGAAACGCTATGTACATGTGCTGAAGTGAAAATTAGTTTTTTATCTATACAACTAGCTGACCCGTTGAACTTCGGACCGCCAATAAAAATTAATATCTAAAACTGCTGAACTGTTTTTACTACTAAATTTGGAATTTCTTTATATTTTGTTAACTTTTAAATGACTTTTGCAAATATTTCAAAAGCAAAATTAGCCAGGTCGGTCCAGCCGTTCTTGACTTTTTGTGAGACTAACAAACATCAATTTATTTTTATTAATAAGATTATAGATTAGTTCGGGTGGCTGATTTAAAATTTTCTTGCTGTGTGGCTGGCCGGTATTATTCATTAGTCGTTCTTAACTCTGTCCGATTGAGTACCTAGTAGTTGTGAATTTTGAGTTAATGTGAGAGTAATTGGGCGAAGTGAATTCGTATTTAGTGTAGTTTCTTTTACTGTTTTTATGGTAAGTTGCTAAATTGCTTCATATGCAATAACGCCTTACTTAATCATCGCTTAACTTGAAGCAATGTCTCAAATGCTCTTTCACTGTCTAGCTCATCTGCAATTGTTGTTGCAAAAACAAGAAGAAACACTTTGAGCAAAGATCTTACTTTTTAGTTTAACCGATTCTGAATTTTGTAGATGTTTTATGTAAAATTCTTTAGTCAAAATCACTTATACATTATAAAGAACAAACCTTTGAAAACGAATGAACAACAACTTTGCGAAACTAAATATAAAATTTCGATTAAAAGGCCCAAAATATATATTTTTCAAATGGAACGAAAATCATATGAAATGAGTCTGCATACTAAGGAATTTAACAGCTAATAGTTTCTTATATAAACAAAAAAATTTAAAGCTTAAAGAAGTAAATAAATTTGTAGGAATCTTTCAACATGTAAGAGAAATAACCCTTCCAATCTTGTAGAAGGATTGGAAAAATTGGTTGTATGTATCACGCTGAACGTTACAAATCCGTCTTGCCACATCTTAAGATCGAATCTATATTGGATTGTGACTACGAAAAAGCGAGATTTCTCAAAATGTGTAACTCGAATTCAAAATAAATGTATGTTATTCATATAGAATCACATACATGATCGCTTAGGAACATCACTTTAAACTTATAGACTGTTCAAGAAAGTCCCCAAATCTGAGAAGAACTGTCAAAAAATTCAATTGGGTTCTCATATTTTCCGTTTATTTCAAAAAGTTAAATTAAGTGTGACAAAGCAATCTTCAAGTAAATAAATACAATTAACACATAAAAATATAAAATTAATCTAAATAATACAAATAACTAATACACAAATACAGTATGTATTCTATTTCATAACCATCAATTATTAAAAATGAAAGAAATTAATTAATAAACACACAAAATAAATCACAAAAACGTTGAAGAATAAAGCGCTGAAGACAGCCTATTTTAGTAATAAATTGTTTTAAAAATGGAGATATATGGGAACTGTCATCTGTGCCGCTTTTCAGTGCTCGTTTTCACACAACATCTGAAAAATTTGCATACTACAAAAACAAATAGGACAGTAAAGTTACTTGTCAACAAAAGCAAATGACAGTTGTCATCTGTTCCGACATCGATCAAGCAATATAAAGCATTATAAAGGGTCGACAGCACATTATTTACAAAAACTTTGTGTCCACGTAGACCCATTACAAAGTTCTATCAAAATAAGTTCTACCTAAAAATAATTACTTGAATACAAATTTAATTTAGAATTTACATTGTCTAAAACACATTTTTTATTTACTGAATAAGCATAATTTGCATAATTTCATAGCAATTATATTAATTATTATACTATAAATGACTATTAAAAAGTGAATGTTATATTTAACTATAATTATGTTCTCTGCGATTTCAGCCGCTCTCAAACAGAATAATTTTTTAAAGGTCGAAGCGCGATGAGGCCTTCCTCGATAAATTTACTATCCATCACAAATTTTAAACTTAAGCCCGTAGTTACTGAGATAAGCACATTCTATCAAACATATAAACTATTTTGGTTATATAAGTCTAGATTTTTTATAATTTAAAGATCCCAGAAATCGTACGCCATCATACAGGTTTTCTGATTCTTTTTACAAAAAACCTAATCCCCAAAAATTTGCCATCGCAGTCTTGTATTCCAAGCAATCTTACAATAAACATCAAAGATTGTACAGCTGACTTAATTAAGATGCTGATCTAATTCCGCTGTGAAAGGCGGCTCATGGCACTAGGAAATTGAGTACGGATTGCCTCACTTTGTCGATCTTCATTTGATTTTATCGAGAAACGAGATTTTATAGGCCAGCGCCTTCATTTCATGTTTTTACAATTTAAAGAGACATCTATATATTTCAAAAAATAGTGCCTATCTAACTGAAACATTTAACTCCGAGACTCGAACCGAACACCTCTGGTGCAGACATATTCGTAAACCACTTAGCCATGGAGGCGGTTAAAAGCTAGTTTATAATTGATTCATAGGCTGAAATGCAAAACAGTCGTAATAACAATTATGATAATCCCGGCTTTAACGATGCGGTTATTACTTACAAGCATATTAACGTATCATTGCATTTATCTGTTATTAATGAATGGTTTATATTTGCTCTGCGTTTGTTTTTGGTGAAAATTATTATACAAAATGTATTTTATGCTGCTTTTTAATTGAGTTTCAGTAATAAATCAAATAGTTTGCAGAAATTAAAACGGCGTTGAACGGGAAATTTGTTGAGAAAAAAGAAAGAGAAATGGACGAAAATTGTGACTGAATGGGATCCTACGGAAAGCAGAATAAATAGAGGAAGAAGATGATTTTAAGAAAGCGGCATGCTCAGTATAGATGCGTGCAGCAAAAGGAAGAAATAATTGGAAAGCCTTATAGGAGGCCTTTGTATGAAGCAAGCTGTTGAGACAGAAAGGATGCCGAATAATATTTAATTTTGTATGTAAAAATATATAATTTAGTTTAGAATATAAATTGTAGTAATGTGTTAAAAACAATAAAGGCTTATTTATTTATTTATTAAGTAATAAATAAGTTTTATAGTACATTTATAATATTTGACACTATTATTATTACGTACGAAAATTGGTAGAATCCAGTGTATGTGCGTCTATCGTAGCACCTAAGCTAATGGACCGATTTTGTTGCATTTTATTTTTTTGAAAGCTGACATGACCTTAATTACAATTTATAAGATCAACATCCATTTAAGAAGTATTCTTATTTGTAATTAAGTTAAAAAAATAATTGAGTTAAACAATGATTAGTGTATTTTTATTCTTTTTTGATACTCATGAGTCATGACTAATGAGAAGCCATTTCTTTAAGACGATGTTTAAACCTGTCTTTTTATCATAGTTGGTCACGCGTCTGACAATCTGCTTCTTAATAAAATATTATGGAAATTTTAAATCATGTATGCATTTTTATAACTTTTCAAACTTTTCGGTATAACTGTCAAAATTGAAGTTCCACATTTAAAAGTTTTAAAGTACTTACTATAAATTCCAAGACTGGGTTTAAAATTTTCATAAATATAACTTATTGACTTTTTTAAAAAATGATAGTTTATTTTTGAAAATAGCTACAATTTGACTTACTGTGGCTCGTGTTCCGTTAGCAGTTCTTCAAATTGCAGTCTTATTGAGTGTTGAGGTGGGGCTCGAACTTCGGTCAGGCACTCAGCGTCATCGGGATAAGGGCGGGGAAAGCCGGGGCTCGAGACTGTAGCGTGTTGGTAAGAATGAGACAGCACGATCGTCTCATTACATTGGATGCGTGATGCTTTGTATGGATCTGTGAATTATATTATTTTTTATAAAACAAGGCTATACTTTATAACTTTACTATAAAATATTGAAACTATGTTACGACTAGTGGGGCATGTGGCAGACATATTTCTGCATCTGTTTAAATCCTACGGATATAGGAAAATGTGTCGTTTATATAGGTACATAAAGATTATCATCATAAGTAATCAGTGAAAAAGAGGCAAAAGAGGGGAAAATAATTGAGAAAACTTTATTATACCTTATTTATTAGCTTAGTTTTATTAATTCTTTTATTAAAGCAGGTGAAACCGCGTCGCAAAAAAAGATTAAATGATAAGGACGTTTTCTCAACGTATGTTCTGTGAAATTTCATTCATTTCTATTCACATTGGAACGAATACAATACGGCGTATTCAAAGAAATCTGTTCTCGTATTCCTTACATCTTTTGTTATGCAATTTTATACAATATCCATTATTTATGGTTTCTTTTGATTCTCTAGTTCACCATTATCATTTAAAGATCGTGTTTATAGATAGATTCTAAGTTATACAAGAATTGTTGTTAATATAATATAATAAATATATTATACTTATGTTATATTCCTTACGGTGGTATTTTAACATAATATGTAACTACTCGCGGTCTATGTCTCCACTATGTGGAGGTAAAAGTTTGAATCTCGAGGCAACTAATAAATCCCGACAAAAAATCCCGACATGTTAATTCCAAATAGGAATGGGAATATCCCAAGAATGAATGAACAGATCTACATAAATTGTAGTCATGATGTCAGCTTTCAAATAAAAAAAAACCGAGTTTAAATCGCACCCACGTTAAACTAACACTCTTTTTTTGTGTCAGGATTAAAGCACGAATAAGCGCTCGTTTCACGTTATTATAAGTAATTATAAAGTTAAGTAATTTGTACTTGTCCGCATGAATAATTAAACTAACGTGTTCTCCGAAGTTAGATTTAAGTGGTAGAGTATGGGTTCTGCTGGGAGTCAGCTAATTTGTTTCTACATACTTTGACCGAGACGTGAGGTTTGTAAACATTGAGGGATAATGGAAACCACGCATTGTTATAGTTACTTTCGTTAAGGTTGTACACATATGCAAACGTATCTTATCAGAATAAAGGCTCTTCTAGTGGTTTGGCCAGCTTTAGATATTCCTCCTGAAGCCTCCACTAGGGCCTGTCTCTGAGAAGACCAGGCCGATTAGGACATCAAAGTATAGTCTGTGATATCTGTATTTAAACGTAACTTGAAACGCAGTCTAACATTAAATCTTGATTAGAAATAATTGGTAATGTATCAGCAAATTGGCGAAGCGTAATAAATATTGTATGACAGACTTGATGAAATTGACGAGAATCGAATACGAATGAATTGAATATAGTCAATTTGACGGCTCGCGCCCATATCTTCTTCAAAGTTTGTTTGCCAATTCCGTGGCTTATTTTATTGCTCAATTCGATTTGTATAAAGTGCCAAAGAACTATGTTCTACATGTCTATACGCTTTTATATTCACAGTATTACAATAGTATATGAAATGGTCCAAAAAAGTCGTACTAGGAGAATATTTTTTTATACACATCTACTAGTTGTGCCACACGGTTTCACCCGTATTAATTTCGTCGTAACGTGATTTTTAGCCTATAGAATATTTGTATACTGGATTCCATTTTTTACCTCTGACGGAAAAAAGTGGAGTATAAGGTGTAACGATGTCTTTGTTGTGTGTGTGAGGATGTGTCTGTCAGTGCCATTGTAGCTCTTAAACCAATAGTCGAATTCGATTTTTTTGTTTGAAAGCTGTCTTGATCGAGATACATCTTATGTTAGTTACAATTAATAAAAAATTGTTCATGCGATTATTATTTTAAATCATTATATCGGGGCTTTTTTAATTGTCATTTCACTTATTAAATACACAAGAGAAGTTTGTCTCAAATTAATGTTGTAAAACAATGTTGGATTTCACGTGGATTACTGAAGTTATATCTGGAGGCGCTTTAGAGCTGTGCAAGTACTCCTGTTTCAGAGGATTTGCCGCTACACGTTTTGTAAACTGAGAGATTACCGTAGACGCACGCCTACGCTTCGTAACATAATATGCTACATTTAAGCTACGAGAGTGCTACGAAATGCTATGGTTAAATATCAATCGTGTTCAATAATGTGGTATTTTTTGTAACGTGCCGTGATTTTAAAGCCTATTAATGATTATTTAATGATTATAAAGAGTTAAGAGGTTGTCCAATAATAGTTTTATTGACAATAAGGGTATAATTTTTGAAAAATTCAACAAAATTAAACATTTAATTATTAACATATTTGTCGTTATATATTAAACCTTTGTAGTAGCCGTGAGGAAATTTATTGTATTTAAAAAAAAATTATACACATATACATATATTATATATATACACATATATACATTTTACTGAAATTGTATCAAACCGCAAACAAAGATAGTAACAGCACAATTCGGTCTCGTTAACAGCGGTTATAATCGTAAAAATGCGGTAAAAATGCACGCCCATAACTCTTCCTATAGCGTATATCTTAAAGCTCAAAGGATCAGCTTTTAATACAATGAGATTACTCTTTTATCACTTTTTTTAATGGCTGCCAAGCTCAGTTTATGCACAACACTATTAACGATGGATTAAACTATTTAATGGATCGTTAAATAAAGAAATATACTCAATTGTAATAATTGTTCTACTAGGAACTTCTCATGTATGGCTCTGTATGCTAAGTGCTGACCATAAAGGAAGGAAGATTAGCCTTTTTATTCTTATAAAATATATATAATGTTATTATATAATATATCATAATGATAGCTTCCTATCTGTGATATATTACAAATTTAAGATAAACAATTTATTTATAACGTTAGATATCGTTATTTATAATTTTAAAGTTAAACAATCATCAAGTTGAAAACATTAACTCGCATCAGTCCCTAAAAACTTAAATTCATTTGTAATATATATCAGTCACGTATTTTAGACATAATTTCTTCAAAGTTTAATAAGACATTATTACTTGAAAGTAAAATAATAAAACTTCCCTAAAATCCGAGCCATTTAACAGATATCAAAGATCCTAAACGCATTATCCTAAGCTGAAGCACCCCAAAAGCTTGTTAGAGGTATAAAAATGGTCGTAAAGACGGTAAGTGTGAAATGGCTTAATATACTGAATGGTAATCGAGGGTTTTATATGAGCAGTCCATTAAGTCAATACGTGACGGTTCTGTTTTCGAGTATTTTGACCCATGTTGGCAATATATTAACGCGGACGTTACACAGAATGAAATACAATTTAACATGTATGAAATAAATTGTAAAGTTGGCTGATTAATTACTTAGTGATTGATTAATTAGTTAAATAACAAAAACAATTATTATGTATGCTTTAAGAATGACGTATTTTTGAGTGTCTGAAGTTTTGGAAATTTTCACTATGTCCTGTTGTAAAATGTATTAAGTGAATTTAATAAATTCTTACGCTGAAACAAATAATTTCTTAATTCAAATTTGTTTTATTATATATTATATAACTTAGTACCGACACTTTTCTTAAAACAAACCGAATTCACGAAAGTGTTTATAACGAAAATTCTGAAGCGATACGAAGTTCGCGAGTCCGCTAGTATCTCATAAATGGATTAAAAAATCATAAATTGTAGCTAAGATTAATTTAAATTAGGACAGATTTCCAAAGTACAAACCCTCATCGAATTCAGTCCGTTCGTATAGGAACTACAATGCGACACACAGCATACAAATCTACAGACACGTCAATCTTTTCGAAACGGGAAATAATTTTTACTAATAACATCGTTCAGCAATTATATTGTTACAATAATTTCAGTTAAACGTGGTAATGTAGCCAGTATTTTGGGTACGCACCCTAACGGCTTTGATGAGCCTTTTGTATTTTTGTGTATATATTTTTAAGTACATTATTGTAAATATTTAATAAATTTTATTATTTCTTCTAATAACGATATTAAATTATTAAAATATTGTATCTTAAAGTTCAAGTATCGTGAGTTAAGCGATCAAATTATGAAATGGAAATTCTAATTCACATAATGTAACAGAACATGAATTGAGTCAGAGCTTTTACTAAAATAAATATTATCCATACAAGAGCACTTTTAGCTTTTAGGGTTGCCTTTCGAACAGTTCAAAATTCAGTTAGGCTTGATTATATTATTTTCTCATTTCCAAAGCACATAAAAAGACGTAATAGCAAACACACTAGCGTATATTATAATTAGAATTAAACCTTTTTTTCTTTCCTTATAAGGTTTTCAGAGGTCAGGATAACGAGGTTTTGTGGAAAACGGTAATTTTTACATTAACTTAAGTAGAACAATTATTCAAAGGGTTCTAAAAATATTGCAAATTGAAAATATTTACCACTTTTAAATAATTTTAACACTTTTATATACTCGTGGACAAATAATACGGGTCAGTACGAAAGTCAGTCATTCGGTCTGCCGGTTCCTGGTTTTCTAATGTTTTTCATTTCTCTGGGAATCAATCCCAGGACTTCGTTTGCAATATACAGTGTACATATGTGAACCACTTTGCCACAGTTGACAATAAGCCATAGATATGTTAATTAGAATAATGATATGTTAATTAATTAGTACAGTAAGCAGAAATTCTTGGCGTACTCCTCTAATTAACTATATGATTAATGTTCATAGGTTATTCTTACATAAGCAGACAGAAATTAATAGATTCATCTGTTATTTAAAGTAGAAATACAGTAGTTAAGGTTCTTTTTATATTTATTTTACACAATTATCCTTTATCTTCTCCCTGTAATTTTTAATAATAATTGTTACTAAGACGTAATTTTCTTGCCTTGCCTTTATGCGTGTTTGAATGAATGTCTGTGGTGTCTATGTCTCGTTGTAATTAATATTGTATATATTATGTGGGTGAACCTAAATAGATAAATAAATAATATAATAAAGAGCCGGTAACTAATAATTGTTTTCATCTCAAGTAAGTATCTAATTTTTATTAACAATGTTGCTTAACTTTTCTAAAACGCTTTCACTGTTTCGCTGATGTGTAAAGGTTATTCCAAAAACGAGACAAAACACTAAATAAAGATTTTAGTTGAGCAACGTTATTAAAAGAGACTATTCCCTTAAATATAAAAATTGCTTAACTTGGAACAGTGCCTAAAATACTCTGACACTTTTTCGCTGACCTTCAAATGTTCTTGCAAAATCTTAATTGAGCCACGTTTTTTAGCGAAGGGATGAGTTTTTATCCAACAGTGGTTTTGTTTGGTTTTGGGTGGTAGATATTGTTATAAAATATATTTAAAAAAAATATTTTGGAAACAGAAAAGGGGAACTTCCTCAAACCAACTGTATGATTGTACGCGATTGTGGGTATGCAGATAAGTGAGTCTATATGAATGATATATTTTGGACTTGACTTTGAAAGAAAAAAGTCTATAAGTTTATCAGACTCTAGCAACAGAATCACGGAACTTTTAAAATTCTAATTTAAATACGAAAAATACGTATTCACCTAATATGTGAGAACGAAACTGTCATTTGATGCATCACAATATTCCGTTCCACATCTAGGTCGACGAGAGGTGCTGCATGTGACCATCATTTCAATAAATGAAGAATAATTTCAAGAATTTTTCTTTATTTATATTAAGTTTCAAACTGTCGTAACTATTAAAAAGAGTTATTTAAATTCTCTTTAAGAAAATAATAAAGCAGAAACCTTGCACGGTTTCTAAAGTCATAAATTCTGAATATTATTAATGACACAAATTGAATATCAGGCGTCTGGCTTGTACCTGAGAAAATATTCCGTATTATTGAAAATTGGTCACCCTACAGTTGGGTGACAGTGGTCGGTGGGTATAACGAGTAACTACTTCCTGCGCCTTTTGAATGAAAAGCAGAACATTTAAAACCTATCTTACATTGTCTCACATTGCTTTCACGTACACGAGTGGAAACTGTTTTGTGTCAGAGAATATATCATTATCATTTGAATATTTTAACATGCGTTTTTAACTAGGCGCGTTTTCTGCTATTTAGCTATACTTAGATAAATTATGACAGTAAATTATAAAATAATTACCGACGTTTTTAGTAGAACTCTACCAAATCTAACCGTATTACGCTTTTACATCTAAAATATTGATCAGAGTTTGAGGAAATAAATGCTATAAAGATAGACTAGAGGTTGGTCGAAGATCTATTATCGCGAAAAAGGACTGGAGGGACTTGGAATAGAGGAAACACACGGAAGCTATATAATACATTATATATAAAATCGAATATCAACAGAATCTGATTTACAGTTTCTCAAAATGTAAGAGATGAGGATATAGAATTAAAGGTACAGTGTGATTTATGAAAAACAATAAAAAACTGAAATGAATTCTTTTATTACCATAATGTCATTTAAGTTATGAATACAACATTATGGCCAAACTTTGTCAATTCAAAATTACTTTACTTACAACTTTGAAAGCAATAAAAGTTGTAAACTGAAATCTATTACGAAGGTAAACTCAACTCAAAGCTAACCTTAATTTTTGTGAAATGGAGAATACTTACTTTTTTTATTTTGAATAGATCTTTTATATAATATAAATAAAAATTATGAGATATATTACTGAGCGAAAAAATACCTCTATTCCCTAATAACGAGAATCAGGGAGTAATGTATATCATACACAAAATATCATCATATTCGTTTTCTAACGCGTGGCTTTTTTTGGTTTGCAAAATTATTTGGCTCGGTAGTTAAAAACGGATACGTGCTTTAAAATAACATACGTTTTTTTTAAAGTAATGTTTAACAAAACGTTATTTCAAAATAACCGACAGTAAGTTGCCAAAATCTTTAAAGCAACAGATTTTTCGCTACTAAGATACATAATTTTTTAACAGTTACACACAAAACAGACGAGATTATAAAAGATACTGACATTCGGTCGGTGCTTGTAATGAAATTATCTTGGAGCTCGACCTATATACGGACAATTCCTATTGAGAATAGTCAACGTTCCTGTCAAGGTGCATTCATTGCAACCTCACGTTCATACCAAGGTCTTCGTATTCTCTGCCAGTAGGCAAAATAGGTACTTTAAGGCGAAAACTACTTTTAGCCGTCACGTATCAAACCTAAATCATATATTTATATATAAACTACATAGTATAAAACAAAGTCGCTTTTTTCCCCTATATCCCTTTGTATGCTTAAATCTTTAAAACTACGCAACGGATTTTGATGCGGTTTTTTTTAATAGATAGAATGATTGAAAAGGAAGGTATATGTATTATACATATATGTTTTATACCTGTGCCAAGCCGGGGCGGGTCGCTAGTTATTTATAAAACTTACAATTACTTATATAATACAACATTATATGGTATTTAAAGTCATTGATAGAAGTAGTTTTATAAGTACTTTGACACAAACTTTGAACGAGATCAAACTTTACAAATAAGTTTACTAGTATTATAAATTACAAACAAATTTTGAGTCTTTTTGCAATATAAGGTAACCTCTCTTCTCAAGCTCTTGTATATCCTTGAACTAAATTTAATCAAAGTCGAAACAGTGTTAAAGGCGTGAAAGCCTTACCGAAAGATAAGTAGCTACTTTCGCTTTAACTGGTAACTGCATTTTCGCATGTTAGCTACCTTTAGTAAGAATAATTGAGTTACTGCTCGTCCCAAACTGTGGCAACACGTGAGACCACGTGACAGATCGTTGGGAGGCTCATAATCGTCGGAATGTTGGGTTAATGGTCTTTTAAATGCCGGTTTGTGATGTGCTCCGAGGTTCTAATGTTAACTACTTGCAAATGCGGGTTTAACTTTTACAATATATAAAAATATACACAATACACAGGGTTTGTCGTTGAATTAGAAATTTTACGAAATATTTGTTCTTAGGTACTATATTCATTCATTGACTGCCTCCATGGTCTAGTGGTAAACGCGTAAGCGTTACAACCGAGAGGTCCTGGGTTCGATTCCCAGTGGAGATAAAAAAAAAAACTCGGTCTGGCAGGGCATAGAAGGCTGATCACCTACTTGCCCTTAAAGAAAAAATCGATCAGTGAAACAGATGTGAAATGCATCTGCCCCATATCCCACTAGGGGACACGGGACTTCACTATATTCATACACAATCAGTACTCAGGATAAAAGTGGATAAAAATATCTAATAAAAGTATGAAGATCAAAACGGACTGCTTCTCGTAAGTGAGCCTCTTACCCGTTTGCCTCTTATCATATAAAAAGTTAACAAAAAAGCAACTGCAACGATATTGATCGATTATATAATCGAGCTACTGATACATACACAGAAATGTCGAACTTAATACATCACTCTTTTTTCATCGGGGGCTTAAAACCATACAGTTTAAATCCTCTTGTATATAAGTCTACATAAGTTCAATTCCCACGAGAAAAGTTACAATACAATAAAATATCAATAAAAAGCCTACAACGATGTATGAAATCCTTCCTTAATTTTTACAAATGAAGGATGATTCGATTTCATCCTTTATAGCAAATTAATGTCAACAAGTAAAGTTAAAGAAAATGTATAAAATCCCCGATATTTTAATTAGAAATAAGAATATCTTATGAATAAGTAATTGGATCTTTATACGAAGACACAAAAGAGGTTCTCAATTCAACTGTATGTATTTTATTTAAGGTTTGAAAATAGAGGTAAATAAGTACAAAGGAATATAGTTCCCAGTTCAAATAAGTAACAAATGTATTGACATAGCAGAGGACATTTTGTGTGAATGGCTCTGAGCGAATCGAATCGTTCAGAATAAAAGGTAATAATCTTAAATGCATTTCCTTCTAGCTGTTGCAATGGTTTTCTAGTGGTTTCCTTTAAATTTTTTATTGGCAGAATAAAATAGGAAATTGAAGGGAAATGCAAATCAGGGGAACAAATTAAGTATTTAAGTAACTTTCAATTTATTTGACACTTCTATTATAGTATAAGCCAACATCGCTTACAAAGTTTAAAAAAAAAAATTCCCTTGAGTGGGCCATGGGGCAGACATAACTGTTCTTTTACATACGTTTCTGTATACATTTCACTGATCCTTTTGTTTAAAGGCAAGTACCTACCCAACCGAAACATTCAATAGTTTCCCCGCTATTCGAACTCAATATCTCCGGCGCAATACGCAGACATGTAAACCACTTAGCCACAAAGGCGGTTAACAAAGTTTTTGCTTACCATAACATTTCATATTTTATTTTATAATCATAATATACATTTCTGATTTAACATTAAAGATGCATTGGTTTATTTTAAATAATTTTTATAAATAACAATAAAACGCAAGCCAACAAATAAGTTTCCATACCGCCGCACCGTTGGACTTTGTAGCAAGTGACATTAGCTTACATGCTCTGAATTGTTTTATTTAGAACATACATAATGTGAAAAAAATGCTGGAATTAATAATTATTAACATCAATCTATGGATTACAACACACTTGAGTTGAAATATTTAATTGAAATTTTTTCCTGCTATAAAACTCAATGCACTCGTATTCGTATAAAATAGATTGAGCTAGACCACACCCTATAGTTTGCCGCAATTATTTGAACCCAGCACTAAAGGTTGCACTTTACTACAATCAATAGAGTTAGCACCATTCTCGTTGATGTATTGTCTTCTGTGAACACGCCTCCCTTTAAAGCTTTTTGTTGTATCGCGTTCAGCTAGACTTTAGTACTTATTTTCTTACAATATATGTGTTAAAAATATGAATCATCGAGTTTCTTTG
Organism: Aporia crataegi; assembly: GCA_912999735.1. NCBI lineage: Eukaryota > Metazoa > Arthropoda > Insecta > Lepidoptera > Pieridae > Aporia > Aporia crataegi. The sequence goes on along the minus strand of OU538744.1, from coordinate 8,666,890 downwards.
CGTTTCTCGATAGAACCTATTTTTCAAACCGGTGATAACTATAACTAAATAAATCAACGATTCAAAAGTGCTTTGTTAAAGCTTATTTGAATTAAGTTTATTTTTACATTGGCTACACACGAAGGCTCTGTTATCATCACTAGTAACTGCCCCCATGCCTAAGTGGTTGCCTGCATGTTGATTAAGGTCCAGGATTTTAATCCCGGGGAAACAGATAAATGTTAAAGTTGACTTGCCTGTGAAGAAGTTCATGCCCCAATGGTTCAAAAAGGTTTTAACTACTACTCACCATTGGCCCGAGGCCGCTCGCAGACATAGTAGTTATGTTCCCGGCAGCTTCTGTCATTCCACAGGAAGGTGGGGTGAGCTGGCCTCGGTGGCATCACCCTGCGCACCTCTACGCAATCTTGCCCAGAAGTTCCATCATCATTTGGCTGACTTGCATGCTTTCGCCAGCCCGGGAACCAGTCTGAAAATAAATATATAGTCAAACAAAAAAACTAGGTGGTCTCCGTAAAATTTATTAAGGATTTGTTTAAATAATCGAAAACTTTGCACTGAAATGCGTAAAATTTATAACTTCAGTGTTAGGTGAAGAATAAAATAGTTAGTGCAGTTTATTGTCAGTTTGACTATAATCGACAACCAATTTACTTATAACAATTTCTCAAAACTAATTTAGCGGTGCTTAACAATGACAATTAATTATGTACCATTTATTACATTTAAGAATATGTAATATGCGTTGACTAAGTTTCTGAAGAGTTGCCGCGTTTCTTCACGTTACACATGCAAATAACATTGACACTAAACTAACAAAATATAGCCTTCGTAACTCTTTTGGGTTAATTTATTTTCAATGGACTCCTAAATAAGTGAAATTGGTAAAAAGACAATTTAAAAAGCCCGCAACACGTTGAATACAAATAAAAATACCTCATATATAACAGATCTTGATAAATTGTAGCTCCAACTCGGTTACATCGGCTTTTACATCGAGGGTTATGAATTTAAATTGCAAAAATTATCTCAATTATAAGAAGCTACTCTTGCTGAGAGAATTCAGGTATATTAATTTTTTTTTGTTCAAAGACATTCGGATAGGTTAATGTCCAAATATATTATTTCTATATCTTTTATTAACCTTTAAAAAATTTATTTGTCATCTGTATTTTAAGGATTTTGACAATTCCTTTATCAAGCGTAAATACAACAAATAAACTTCAAATCGGTTAAGCCGATTTTGAGTTTAAGCGTTATTAAAAAAAAATCAAATGATTTTTATAGATTTTTACAATCATTTATTAAATCATAACGATTTTCATAAAAGCAATATAAATTGAACCTTATTACTTAACAGTAAAGTTTACATTCTGATGATTGATTGTTATGTATTACGGCGAGGTATATTATTTCGAATCTCTATCTCAGTAATTGCTTTGAATCAACCTGCTTCAATTATGGTAATTGATCAGCCCATGCAAATGACGAATGTTCGGTGTTTCATCGAAACATTTGTGAAAACATCAGTACATTACATAATATCTAAGTTAAAAATTAGAGCAAAATATATACCTATGTATTTATGTTAAGCTCTTAAAATATATATATTATAGTAAAACATAAGTTATTTAAGACTTTTTAATATTATTTTTGAGGGATCGAATAAAACATTCGTTACGTTAAGAATTTTTACGAAAGTAGTTTAACCTCGCGGAAAAATGAATACTTTCTCAAAGCGAATGTTTTGAATAATTCAGAAGTCTTGCAGCATGCATTACGAGGACTGATTTTAAATATATTTTATGTTTAAATAGTTTTGAAGAAGTTCATCTGTTAAAAGTTAAATTCAATACCTACCTTTAAATTAGGGTTATAAAAACTAAACATTAAATAAATAAATGATAATAAGCGATACAACGTAATAATGTAGCCAGTATTTTGGGCACGCACCCCAACGGCTTTGATGAGCCTTTAAAATTTTTGTAAATATATTTAAGTACATTATTGTAATTGTAACCATAGTTGTACACGTCTAAAAAAAACATCAATTTTTTTATTTATTTAACACTTAATAAAAATACGAGGTATTTAACAAGTTGGAGTGCAACGTGCGGCCTTATCGCTAATCGGCGAGCTTCCAGGCAACCCTAAATGAATTACATAATTTATAACTACGATTAATGTCGAGAAAATCGGTCTTCTAACGAAAAAAGGATTAAAAACTACGATAATATGATGCTACAGACATATCAAGCTTAACATTAATAAATAATAAATAACATCTCTTCGTCGTGGGTTCAAAGTTATTATTCGTTAAATTAATTAGTCGTATTTCGATTCATTTTGTTTGAAAATGTGTCGTGTGTCACTTATCATAATCTCGATGCGAGGTGGAGATGTTTGTGAATGTACTCGAACCAGAAATTTGCATTTGAATAAAGTTAACGTTTAAATAGAACTTTGTACATCGTTGTCAACTAATTAAATATTAATATTAAGGCTGCTTTGGTATTCAACATTCCTACATATATAAGCAACATATTATATACATGTAAATGCGTTAATACTTGACTCCGTTACGATTTAAACTACTGAATCAATTTTGAAACAGTACAACAATAGATGAGAGCTTGAAAAGGACATAGACTACCTTTTACTGCAAACAAAGGTTGAATGGATTGAAAAAGGGAAGACACACGGACGCGGAAAAACTTAGTACCTACAATAGTTTACCATATACATATATAATACATATATCGCATCCCGTTAGTTTTTGAAAGTTTAAGAGTAAAGTCATAGGCTGATAAGATTAGGCTATAAAGCCTAAACTTACAATAGAGGCTATAAATAATTATAGCCTCTATTGTAAGTTATACATAATTACCTATAGAAGTCCTATGGGTAATTATGGTCGAATTATCTGCTAATATAATTGAGTGGGTGAATTCGATATTGACAAGTGACTAAGTCTAGACTGAAGTGACACTAATCGCTTCAAATGTACTTCATAATACAATTATCTAAGTGCAAGAAGTCGTATAACATTGTTATATTCCATAAATATGTAGTACTATGCTATTTAAATATGGTAATTATTTAATGTTAATTATTGAATATATTTGATTTTAAGTTTCAATAATTATAAATACAACTTTATTTAAGAAAATCCGAGTGACCCTCTCAAAGAGAACTAAAAGTAAAAAAATACAAACGGTAATTCTTTAATTAATAGAAATAATTAAGTTAAAAATCTAGACCATTACATCAATAATTACAATAAACAGAGATTAATCGCAAATGTTTTTGTTAAAATTAACAAAAAAGGTACCAAATCAATTTCAATAAAATTCATCTCTGACCGAAATATAATTATTAAAATCGATTTGTAACTGACCATGACTTAAAATTATAAAATAGGTTTTCGTTGTTTAGCTCAATCTTATTCATCATTACCTACAGTTGTCTAGCTTGGTTCGTGGAAAAAAGCTGGGTAAAACCAGATAAGCTATCTTTTGAGATTGTAAAATTTACTTACGTGCATACGAGAATGGTAAACCGTCCGACCAACGGAACTCTCCCTCGTGAACCGAGTCCGTGGCTCCAATCCAGTAGACGTCATCTTCTTCGCCACTGGGTCTGCAATCAATTATAGATTTTATATCAATCAAAAGAAGAACTTTGAAAAAAAAATTTAGCTGTGAAACATTCTTAGGATGCATCCTAACTTATATCTTGAATTTGTTCTTGTGTATTTTGTGTCTCTGATGTCTGTTAACAAATGACATTTAAGATCATTTAAAAACCCCCACCGTGTTAATAGCAAGAAAACATATATAATAATTGATGAATAAATTGTAGCTAAGGTCGATTCGTTACGAAGCTACAGGTATTCACAGACCCGTAAAACTAATAACAGCCCTATTTTTACATGAGTGTTTAAAAATAAGATTAATAAAAAAAACTTTAGATTATATAAAAATATTTACCTATATCACTTATAATAACTTATAATAACCTGTATAACAGGTATATACACCATGACAATATTTGATACGTCAACGAAATATATTTTCAAGAAAATTTTAGGGAATTTCTCGGAGAATTGCCGGTAAAGTTTATCATACAAAAATGTGAAGGAAATTTAATATTCCTGTCTGTCACACAAAGTTATTAGCTCGGATAAATATTATACAATCGCGTTTCGTTTTAAACATTTATCCCTTTTGAAGTTGAAATGCTTTCTTTCACCGGGCATACAAATGTTTCTTTTGTAATCATATAATATTATTTTTAAATTTTATATTTCGGTCATGTCATATTTTAGCATAGGAAATACGAACTCTTTTAACTTATTAGTTGAAGGAGTTCTCTTTTCTTGCTTACATGATTATAAAAGAAATCAGCAGTGTATTAGAACTGACAAATAGGTGTCATGGCTCCGAATAAATCGAGAATGGTTTGGAAACCAGCACCAGATTTCTAGATAGTGGCCTCAAAAGTCAACATTTTAATCTGTAACCGCCCGTAAAAGACAGTACATACTTTTGTTTAAAAAAGTTTACTCACGCGTGGGTTAGGAGCTGATCCAAAATTTGCTGCTGTCGCTCATTTGACAGACTCGCGAGATGGCCTCCAAGTTTCACACACTCTACCTCTGCTTGCCTCCAAGATTTCTTCGTTTCTCTTACAGCTGATATACAAAAGTCTCCAGACGCTATCCAACTATAATCACAATTTCCAACTACATCATCCATTGGTTTATCCATCCACCAAACTTTCAGCCACATCGCAGAAGAGTTTTTCTTACCAAGTATACTGACGTTCAGTCTAACTGAGTTTCCTTCAGATATAATTTGAACACTTCTTAAAGGATCACCAAGCTGAGAGCAGTGTTTCCACATGGAATCACCGTCTTGGAGGGTCAACTCCATTCCTTTGCAAAACACTTTGGAGTCCTCGTGAATTACATGACTGTTCTTATGCATCGGATTCGAACCCATTTGAAGCCGTAACGCTACACGGTTTCCATAGGGCAAATGTATTTTATAGGAACAGAAGAGTTTGACATTCGGGCCGACGTCGAACGAGCCGTTTCTAGCCGTCAGCAGGACATCATGGCAGTGGTCTACTAGACGGTAGATCGCGGCGAACGTGGGTCGACCGTGGAGTTCCACTTCTGGTTTGGACGAAGACTGATAAAGATATCTCCTGGATTGGAGCGGTATTTGTTCAAGTTTTCCACATATCGTGGGGGTGTTTGGAGTGAATCTTATGTAGCCTGAAGAACAAGCTACATTCAGTTTGTGTAGTTCTACAAGGAGGGCGTTTCGTGACGAGGGTTGGGGGAAGATGAGGTGGCATCCGTGTGTGCGAGGCAAGTGGCCGGAGTGTATGCGCCCGGAGCGGCTGCTACGAATTCTAATAGCACAATCTGGAACAAGAATAAGTGGCATATATTGTTTGACTATTAAAATTTAAAGTATTCAGGTTATATATATATATATATATATAATATGTAGGAAGGTACTATATATTATATAAATATACATTTTGTTTATGTATTTATGTTTTGTTATATAAGTTTAAAAAACAGTTACCTACGAGATTTAAGATAAGGATGTGAGATGTTTAAATATATCTTATATTCTATTAGACTTCTTTGATGCTACGTATTTCTATGTAGTTATTTACAAAAAAGCTTCTGCTAAGCAGCGTGATATTCTGAAAATCTCTAATTTCAACATAGATAAGCTAATTGCTCTTAAAACTTCAACAGCAACACCGCAATAAACTCATAAATAGATTAAAATAAAACTCATATTTTCTCTGGCGACTCGACGCGACGTTTTGAATGAAAACAACACAAATTCTCGCACATTAGGATTGCTTGAAATGCAAAAACGAATTACAATATCGCGTAATGGAAAATTTACGTCAAATCTCATTAAATTGCGAAGACATTTCTTAAAATTTTACGGTAATGTTACTGTTATTGAGTTAAAGTGTTGCCATTATGATAATTGCAACTCGAGGTTCATTTGTTCGCTTATACCTTTATTCGACTGCGATGAAGCTCAAATACGTGTTTACCCTATATAGTAAGGACTTATTACTATATAAGGTAGTTACCCATTACCCTATATTATGTCATTTCATACTTACATAAAGACAAAAGATGTTATATTGTTATCCCGTAACTGGTATGTGAAACATGGGGCAGACACATGCTGTGGTGTTTCTGATCATTTCCTTTAAAGCAAGTAGGTTATCAGTTATCAGCGCAAAAACAACATGGGATAACCACTCAGCCATGAAGGCGGTTATATAATGGGTACAAATATTTAAATTTTTGATAAATACGTTATAATATTCGTTTTGACAGCGCGAGTGTTACAATAATTTTTTTCACCATAATCGATATTTGTTTTGTGCTTGTTGAGTTTATTCAAGGGTTGTCATCATTATGATAATTACGTGTCGGTTGATTTGTTCGCTCATATCCTTTTGAATATTTAATGTAGATGTTAGGCTGTTATTCTCTTGTAGGTCAAGTTCCTCGCATTTGTTGCCATTTAATATTTGAATTTAATAAATTTGAAAATAATATTCATACCCTACAACTGATATTAAAAACGTGATACATCGTAACAAAGATTACAATAACTAAATATAAGTAAGAAGTGCCAATATCTCTTAACAATTATTTTCACGAAGGCCGTTTTTTATAATTTGAATACTTTTATTTAAAAGAAGCTATTGTGAATAACTTTATTTTTATTAGAATTATAAGATATTTAAGTTTCAATTCTTAGTTCATTTTAAAACATTGTATTAATTATTAATAAACCAATGATAAGCTATAGATAATGTACAGAAAGTTAATATTATTGTTTACATTTTTAATAAAATATATTTTAAACATAAAGTACCTACTGATAAATAAGTAGAACTGGGAATTTATATATGACCTTTCTCGTTACGATATCAGTTTTGACATTCTTTATAGCACTTATTTCCTTTGGGGACAATTGAGTTTAAAGAAATCTTCATGTTTCTGTTGCGATACACAAACACCGCTTTTTTCGTCAGTAGTTAAAATGTAAGAGTTAAATTTTGAAAATACGCGACGCTACTTGCAAGATTGGTCATGTATTTTTAAGCTTGAACAATGCTAATACAAAGTAGACAGCTTAACTCCACAGGGAATACAAATTTGATCTGAGAGCTTACAGCTGTGGCCAAATGATTCACACGTTTGAAATTATTTCTTTTTCTATTATATTTTTTACAATGAAAATCATAATACATACACAGTACGTTTACTTTTTAGTATGAGAGCATGAAATCAAAAAATTTCAATTAAACCTTTGTTATTTGCAACAAAAGACTGCGTTACATAGTAAGTATTTTATAGGTACAAGTAGGGTTGTAGTCTGTGAAAAAGTGTAAAACAATCGATATGAACTAAGAGCAAATTGTGAATTATAAAACAACTATGAATGTAATATTTTATAAACCCAACAAACTTTTACATTTTATTTATTAGTATTTCGCTGCGCAAGGAAGCAATACTGCAACAAATCATAATTAATAGGAATGTACGATGTCAAACTTCGACACATGACTTTCTTGGCTGTTTGGAAAACGTGTTCATGAAAAGCCCTCAAAATTAGATAAAATATCGCTCCTGGTGAAAATGATAATGTGTCTATATGAATATTTTTGATATTGGCTGACTTAAAATTAGTTATTAAATCAATGCAGTATTATTATTTTAAAATATTACGACAAAGACCTTACCTAATATAATAAATACGAAGCTTAAAGCAAGTGAACATCGGAATAAGCAAAAAGCACTTCAGGGAATTCGATTCGAAATTTGAAAAATAATAGAATTTTGCATCCATTCAACTCGTTTCCAAATTTCGGCAGCCCTATTTGCACCTGAAAGTGGCTGAATTGACCTTGAACGTTTTTATAACCTTCAACAATTTGCTTGGCCTCTTATAATTTAACCCAAGCCATATGTAACGAAAAATGGTTGAATACGGATTTTTATCTCCTGACGAAAAAAGAGGATAAGTGTACCGTTCCTAGATGAGGGCATGCTTTAAAAACAGTCGAGTTATCTACACCATTTATAACTCAAGAAAGGCTGGACCGATTTTGATTGATATCTTTATTTGTTGGATTCGTCTAATCTGAGAATAGCAGAATAACTATCAAATTTAAATTATTATTCGTTTCTTCATAATTACTTCATATTTTGAGACACGTTATTATTCGGAACTATACGAAGAAGTGATATGAAGTTCACAGGGTCTGGTTAGCATATTTTACGCTAATAAAAAGGTTAATTTAAATACTATAAACAATAAGTTTGACGTGTCCATCTGTGAGTTTATGGGTGTGTGTCTGGCGTCGTAGCTCTTAAACGAATGAATCGATTTCTCTGCTGCTTTTTTTTGTTTGTAGCTACAATTTATCTGTTCGTCCATTTATGTGGTGTTCTCATTTGTAGTCGTCATCGTACAGAGTGTTTTTTAATTTGTCTATTGGCTTGGGCTCATAAAATTTAACAACAGGCGATATGTACAAGAATAAAACGTTTAATACGGAATTTTATTGAGAGTCCATTTACTGCGAGCACGTAATGGATATTGGGTTTAGAATCTACGGACTGTTCGCTTCTTGGATTAATTATTTTGCAGCCCAAACCGCATTGTTCTAGATAAAATAGAACAATCGATTTACCTTGGTTGATTTACTTTAGACTTGTAAAACTTAAAAATCTCTACATGTTTATTATAAATAAGAATACTTATTCCATGAATGAATTAATAGATCTTCATGAATTTGGTCTATTTGTTTCGAAGCTATAATTTCACATACCTACAGACATGGAAAACTTATAACAACTCTATTTTGGCGTCGGGAGTTAATTTTTTTCTTTAAGTATATCTTAAATATCTCTTAAGCCATAAAACGAACGCCAATTGTTTATCGTAAATTATCGAATTTTTATTTATAAGTAATACATAATTTATTTATGCGCAGGGTAAAAGCTGCGGAAAAAGAGGAATAAAGGAATAAATGATAAAATTTTGGAAGCCGTATATAATGATGGAGATAAAAAAGTTAGAAGCATTTGTCGGTACCATTATCCGAAAATGGCGCGAAGAAAACTTTAGTTTGAATCATTCCAACTAGATATTTTTTCATATATCCTTTGATCGATCAAATATTAACAGTAAGTGAATGGATTTTACAATTATACAGAATGAAGTTTATGAATTGTAAAAAATAGTTAAGTTTGTAGTGTTTTCATTTTATTTACAACTATCAAATTTATATCTACATTTCATGATGAATAAAATTAAGTTTTTTACAAAGTGTCGTTCTCTTGTCGTGTTCATCTTTATAAATCATAAAATGCAAAGATAATGTGTATTGTAGGACATATTTGTGTCAAAAAAAAATTGTGGTCGTCAGCTTTCAAAACAAAAAAACAACTCAAAATTCATTCATTGAGTTACGATGACTGAGACAAATATAAAGATACGTCAAACATATAACTTTTAAAAGCTTTATGCAAATATAAGATTGATATGCCTATTTATTGTTTTAAGCTCCCACTGTTGAATCGTGAATCAATAAGCTCGAAGTGAAGGTATCTAAAGCAAACATTTGTCTTCCTATGAACGATCTATTTCGTATCAAAATACACTTTTTTCTTACATTGTTGTGTATCACAAAAATATCAAAATATATTACTTTACGTTTTATTTTGAAAACTCCTTAGAACAAATTTGACTCAGCAAAAATTATCGAGATAATTTAAACCCTTTCCGCCACCTCTCGATATGATAATTAAAAATAAGAACACTTCATAAAAAAAAATTGGTTGTCTGTAAAGTCGGTATACGGGCGAAAGTTTTACGTGACAACGACTTTGAGTGGTAAAATAATTATCTTTTTATGTCTGTCTCTCTCGCTCTTAGGCGGGCTAACCATGCCCGAGTGGAAGGGACGCGTGCCTCTCACTCGCTCTCATTGTGAGCGCATAACGTGAGCGGAGCGAAACGCAGTTTCTTGAAGTGTCACCCGGCTAACCAATTTATAAGACGTTGTCACGTCAAAACAAACCCGGGTGAATTTCCTGGCTTGGTTATTCTCAGGCTCTTGAACACAAACTTTGTTTTTAAGTGACTTCTGAATTAATATGACGTGAATAAATATAGTTTATTTGATTTGATAATATCTACAAACATACAAAATACATTAAAACCCGTTGGGGTGAATAACCAAAATACTGGCTACATTATCGCAATTTAAAATTTTTACTTAATTTTGTATTACGTGATTTTTTTTAAATCGCGTTTTTAAATATAAGCTATTTTCAGTTACTCGTAAAGAAACTATTTTCAAATTAAAATGTTTAAACTACGAAAATAATCTGATTTCTACTTCAAAGCAATTAGGTCATCAGAGCATACTGAAAACAGAAACTCTATCAAAATAACGTTAGATGAAAATATTTATAAATAGGTTCAGGTTTACTCTCTAAACTTTAGAGAACTTTATTCTGCTAAGATATCAATCACCAGTTACTAATAACAGTTTCAAATTCATTTTTCTTGATTCGCTACTAAACATCCTTTTAGCTAAACAGTTCTCAACTGCTAAGCAGTGATGAATTGCAATATGTACAGTTTATACATATACATAAAATTACCTTTATTCTAAAATTTAAAAAAAAATATGTTATAAGGAACAAAACTCCTTTCATTTAAACAAGATCAATAATAGCTGGAAAAAGCTGCTTTTTATTGTATCAGTATTGTTATGGCAGAACTGTTTGTGAATACGTCATGTTCTAAAATTGTTTATCAACACTACATAAATCGACGCATATCTATCTTACTGGGCATAAATTTTAGCGTCAGTAAAAAAATTAAATTTTTTATTTATAGACCGTTTTAGGCGTTATCCTAAAATACATTTTTTCGGGCAGTACCCTAAGAAGCTCTGCCCCTGTTTCTTATATGTTAAGGCTGAGGAGAGGAAAAAGCGAAACAACCTCTTCGGCAACAAAGCTGCTAATATTTCGCAAAAAGTTTGACTTGTCTTTGTGGTTGTTTGTGGAATAATAGCTCCTAATGGACCAATTTTGTTTGAAAGCTATAATTTATTAATATGAATTTATGAGATCTACTTAAATGTAATTAAAATGTTAATTTCTTGCTAAATAAAAATACATAATTGTAATTATTTGTTATTTACATAATAACAATTTTAATTACGTAGTATGTTTCGGAATAATATAATTACGAACGGCATATTAAAAGTGGCAGTTCAACCTTTGATGTCGTATTTACATTTCAAAGTTGCTAAAATTGGAAAGCGCAAAAGTTCACAACACTTGAGAATGGCTTACAAATAGAATTTTGGAAATGTAATGAATTTTCCGTTCTATATTTTCCGTTCCAGGTACAGTTTACAGTTAAAAATACAGAAATGCGAAATTTTATTTTGATAAATATTTTAAAACAAGTTCTTTGTGCCTAAAACATTTTTATAATTAGAAAGTTAATGTTTTATTATTTAAATTGAAAACAGTTTACTTAAATTTAAAGGTTAAGTTAAACCTCCGTCACCTTTACCGCTCTAAAAAAATATATTTTAATTCGTTTAACTAATTCTAGTATTTACAATATTGAAGGTGAGGATCTCCTTTCAAGTAATTAGGTTTACTTCTGATAGGAGACCCCACTCTTCCTGAATAACGAAATTGATAACTAGATGACTGGATAGCTAGTATATATATAGCTAGCTCTATGCATTAATTGTAATTATAGGTATTGTTTAATAGTTAATTGTTATTCTACTATGAAAATTATCGTCTCTGCAAGAAAATATGTGGCAGTCGTATGATTTTCCGTTATAGTTTGATCTGTAGGTACTTAATGTTGTAATGTGTCAATGTCAAAGTCAATTGTCATCTCTCAATGACGTTGGTCACTAGTAGTAGTAGTAGTTTTATAATTTATGCCTCGATAATAAACAACAAGTGAAGTTGAAGACAAAAACCTCCGACAAATATTAAAATTAAGAATATCTCAACAGCTAAACCAATTTCTTGTATTAGTTAAATTCTATCGAAAATTCGATGATAAACTTGTTGTTGACGTACAGGCTTAAATGTTATAGATCGAGTAACGTTGACACTTACCTAATCTTAAAGTTTTAGTAAAGAACACTTGGTATATGGTGGCACTCGTTGTTTTCCTATAACGTAACCTGAAACAAATCAAGAATACAATTATATTTTCATTTATAAATTGTCAAGAAGATTCAAAATAATGCACGTTTTAATTCATTGCGTTTTTAATGGATTTCATTATTAAGCTTAAATTACTGCTGTAAGAAGTAGGTACCTAACTCGCCGATGATAATAATGCAAGGGAAAATCTCATTACCTTAGTGGGGCAGACATATTTATACATAAGCAATCAATCAGCCTTCCGTACCTCGATGTTTGGCTCTGACATTTAAAGGTTTGGTAATTAGGACAAGTTTCTATTCAACTTATCTGTGGTACATATACTTAGATGTATTCCTTTCCCGAAAATGATTATTATATTATTTAGTATTTCCTCCAAGAAATGATAACTAAGGAAATATCTCAAGTACAGCATAAATAGTTGAATAACAGTTAATAGGGTCGAAAGTTTTGAACTATCAGAGTAAGTGGGATAAGTCAAAAGTTTCCAGTTCTAGATTTACGATGCCAATATTCGGTACCTTGAACTGAGTTATCATTAATTTTACGGACTGTCGATTCATTGGGTTAACATAATTTCTATATCTAGATAGAGTATTGTAATTGTCTTATTTTTCAAGATAAATGACCGTATAATCAAGTAACCGTATATTTCTAAAATTGAAATTTAACAGAAACTGAGCCACTTTTTAGTGCTAATGAATTCGGTTTATAATTTTTTTTTAAAACAAAATTTACTTCAAATAAAAGTTATCAAATCTAATAAGATTTGATAATAAGACAGCAAAAAGTATTTTTATATAACATTACGAAACGCAAAAGAAAATTAATGTTCATTTCCTGCTCCTATTTTCCCTATAAAAACTCCAACCACAAAAATACATATTCCCAGAAATACATATATGATTAATGATAAAAACCGAAAATCGAGTTTTTATTCTATCAAAATTGAACCGTATCTATGTGGAACAAGGTTAACTATCGTCTGAAGGTAAATATAGGCTAAGTAATTTGTCACAGAAAAATAAGCCTTAACGCGTAGGAAAAAAAATCTCGTGCGTTATCTAAGGCAGTAGTAACATTTAATGTTAGACGTTTGGAGAAATGTTTTCACATTTCAACGCTAAAAAAACGAAGGATTTTATGATTTGTGGAAGATAACTTTTTAGGTGTTGGGACAAACACATACATATATATGTTTTTAGCATTTGGTATATATCTAATGTTAATATATTTTATATCATGAAGTGTATTTATTAGTACATGTAAGTCAATCGTCATGTAGCGCTCTTATTAAGCACAAAAATATACACGTAAATGCTCTAAACAGTGTATGTTCCAATAGTAGGTATTATTAAACTACTTAAAAATATATTTTTCAACTCACAACCTCGGAAATATTATATTTGTCATTCGCAATATGAGTGCAAAAGAACATTTATTTTATTCAATATTTTTACCGCTAGTTCCATTTTAAGAATAATCGCACTGGCCAGTACCATGATTGCATATGAAAAAAATGAAGGTACACTAATTTATTTGCTGTTTCTCTTGTAAGTAGAATTTTCCTTGCTGCGTCTCGAACCTTTAAAACCTTACCACTCTCGTTTCATATTTCAATCCTAGAATCCGCTCAGGTTTCAACTTTGCTCTCTTGCATAGCACTTTTGTCTTATATTACTGTTACAGACCAATTGATGGTGCAGTAACTATAAAGGGAAGATTTGGCATCGTTTTTTTAGAACGCATGCCCGTGGGTATCTGGTTTTATAAGTTAAGATTAGCATAGGAGCCGTTGCGGAAATACCCTTAATCTAATAAGCTGAATTAATTAAGCCACGGCCTCGATCTGTCCAATCGGAGTGATGGATGATTCTTTCGCACCGATTTCAGGGTATTTTGGTGATTATTCCATCCATCAGGAGATGGATGGAGGAGGTCACAGTCGTATTAAGAGACTCATTTATCAAAGTTTAACTCGATAATTTATATATAAGGATGCTGTATCGCGACTTAAGTGACAAGTGACATTGAAGACAATTTAAAAACCACCACAACATGATTATTACAAATAAGAACATCTCAGGAATTGATGTACATGGATGTAAATTATAGATCCATTTCGATCATGTCACCTTGCAAACATTAAAAGTCCCGTCAAAATCGATTCATTCGTTACGATAGAGCGCAGACACACACAGACTCAAATCAGACAGAAATTGAAGACGAATTGTCTTCTTCACTTGTTTCATATGCAAAACAATCTCTTACTTATACATTTTTAATTTACCTAACGTTTAAAGCTTTTTTTCCTAAATTTTTCAACAGCTATTCGAGAGATTAAGGAAAGTAAAAATACATTAATATATTTATAATAATACGCGCCACTTTATTTAGAATGAACCTGGACTGTTTTTTTTTTCTCTCGCACATTGCCGATATTGACAGATTGAGATGGGTCATTGATAGGGGTGGGGCTTCTACTTAAAAAAAACAGACTACAGTGTTTTGCGAGTGGTTTGGTTTTTGACTATATTTTGCCTACACATTATTGATGTTTCCTTTCCCCAATTTCCTCGTCCTATTTGGCAAGAGCCCTCGTAATCCACCTGCCAAATAAAGAAAATGCAATCGAGCCAAATGTACGGGATGCCAATAAAACTGCAGGCAACTCTCTGATAACTTACTTTTATTTATTGCTTTAATCTAGTTTGAAGCCTTTTTATAGTGTATTTTCTTATCGTGCGACATAGAAAACGTGAAGGATTCACTCAACGAAAGGCAACAGTGTCCGTAGGTATGAATTCTAAATACTCGACATGTTAATTACAAAAAAAAATGCCTGATACATGGAGCATATCATGAATAATCAAACCTTTGCTTGCTATAATGCATGTGTATAGTAAGCAAATGTTATACAAACCAAAGCTATATTAATACGGTCCTTTGTAAAATAAATGACGATGTTCCACCTCGGGGATTAACGTATCGAGAGAAAACGATAAAACCAATTTAAAATGTTGCGATGAGGATTAAGAGTTTAAGACTGATAGATTCAACAATTTAGAATTTGCTCCTATAATAACAAAATCATTGATTTGTAATAAGAAACCGTCTTTGAAGCCAAATGCAATGAACTTATCAATGCATTTGGAACTGGAAACCCGGGTTCGAATTCCAGTAAAATATAAATATTATTAACAAAATATTAATAATATGGTGAATCGGTGCACGAATCTCTATTTATTAATCAACATAATCTTTTTAATTATTTACAATAATAATTTAAAATATTTGCAAAATATAAAAGGCACATCAAAGCCGTTGGGGTGCGAACCCAAAATACGGGCTGCATTTCCGCTTTGAAACGCTTTAGCTAGCTTTTGAGTTACCTGTGGTCTCAACTAAGCGCGTCGTTGTAAACAATCTACGCGCTTCTGGCCCCCATGAACCAGTCTCAACTTCATTTCCAAGAATTTTTTATTATTAAATATAGCGGGTTTTATCGCGTAAAGAAACATCATTTATTTACCTCGACGTTTATTATTTTTGATAGTGCTTTTATGTACTTCTAATGTAATTAACTTTGAAGCTATCACTTGAATTTGCTATACATATCCACTTTAAATGTTTACTTTTTGCTTTATATTTTGTGTGTATTAGTGTTTAAGTTTATGTCTTATGCCAGGGAAGGCTTTGACATTACAGCCTTTTTGAACAATACTTACTTTTTACTTTTTTCTTTCAGATAATGCATAAAATTTAATTTTTTCTTCACCTCTTAGTAGCGTCAATTAATTTATGCTTTGTTGTGTGTGTGACGTGTCCAATCTTCATTTGTTATGTAGCGTAGGATTACTTATAAATAAATACTTGCTAAAACTCACCTAAAAACAACACTAGTTTCCTCCTTATCTAAATTAACAGAATCCGTGGACCATTTGAGAACAACACCGTTCCGTCCTCCTAAGGGTCCGCTTACAACCAGCGCGGGAATAAATCTATGAAATCTTTTACGTATTGAACGCACTCTTCGCGGCTTAAAGTACACACTTCTTGTCCTAAATTCACTAGACCACATGTGCGCACGAGTTTTCCTTTTGGGAATGAAGTAGGGGGGAGCAAGGCAGGGCGTCTCGGAGTAACTTGTTGGAGTAAAATTCCCCCTGATGCTGGCGCCAATGGTGGAGTGGAGCACGTAGTCCCAGAGGTGCAATGAGCTGAACTGCAAGTGCACTGAAAAAAGAGAAATTTTCAGGGTTAACACGAGTGATATTCCGTGACCTATATGCATATTGCAAACATTTTCTTGCATTAGTTTACTGATCATTTTCCTATACATGCAAATAAGTGACCTGTGCCTAGCCGACCGAAGCATTTATTTGTTTCCCCTGTAATTGAACCCAAAACCAGCTTAACACGGTAATACATAAATCACTTATCTACGGAGAGGGTAAGTGGACATAACATAGTGAGGTGAAAATTTAATTGACGTATAATTTAATTAATTAATTTATAAGTAATACTACATAGATACTTTTAGGTCGTCTCTATCAAGTATCTTATATCTATGCTATTGAAATTGAAGACTCTGTGGTATTAAAAAAATAGGTTATCTTTGAGTTATTTTAATACGAATGGTAGTTTGCTTACGATAGATAACTAATTTGAAAGTAATATATAATTATAGAAACGCATATACGCTGCGATTTGTATCGATTACGATTCGTTTTTTGGATATAGACCCTATCTGGCTTTTTCTTTAGTATATGAAATGTTTAGTAAATTTTTCAATAGCTATGGATTTTATCAATCTGTCAATACCCTGGACATTTCGCTGATGGCCACCCATATCCTATCGGAAATTGTTTCGACCGGACACTTTTAGGTCGCACCCTTGTTATACTTTACAATCTATGACAAATTTAGGTTACAATTCCTGCTTATACAGTATTGTAAATAATAAAACTCAAGTTTCTATAATAATATTTTATTTTATTATCACGCCTACTGCCCAAAACGGTAGGCAGCGACCACAGATCGCCATCTGTTACGATCCCTACACACCTCTTTCGCTTCACCCACTTTCAAAATAAATTCATTACTCTGTTCATTCATTTCTATATAGTAACTACATACAGGAGAATGTTGAAGTCGAACCATTGAGTTTGGTCGACGGTTCATGGGTGTTTTGTTGCTGTTTTTTATGTTTCTTTTATGTTTTACTTTTTCTTGTTCTTGGCTTAGGGGCCGTAAATGTGTATAAATAAATAAATTTATCTTATATAATATTATAATCCCTATTATCATAATATTTCCATGTATATATTATGATAATAAAGAATTTAAATCCTTTATAAAGTTTAAGATAAAAGATTGCGATTAGTAATCCGTCTATAATGAGCTTCGATCCTTTCAACTTGTTTTATTCAGGGATTTTAGAGTTGGCTCTTCACTATAATTAAATATAAATGACATTTTATCATCAGACTTCGAAAGAGATTTTCAATTTACGTATATATTTTTTTGTATAATTGTTCTGCGATTGTGAGGCTAATAACTTAGTTAAAGTCATTTTAAGTATCAGCTAATAAATATAAAATTATATATATGTATATTTATTATTGTTTATTATATATATATATATATATAAAAGGAACGAACAATCCCATCATGCATTTCGTTTTGATAAACAAACCACGTTTGGATCAAACATCGTTATCAATGAAAGTTCCCAGTGTCTCATTCAATATCGACTTCAACAATCATCGCTATATATTAAACAAATTATAATTTTCCTTGACTTATTGTACATTCAAAGCCTCCCCAATAATCAGTCTATCTATTAATGACACCTGTATAAAAATTTTTTTAGAATATTTTGAGATAAGCGGGCACAAATCAACAGACGCGGTGAAGAAATGTACTTGTAATTTATTTGATAAAGAACTATGGTTACAGTTTAACATACAACTTTAACATATTATAATTATTTAAGAGTTAAACAAATGCTTTTTTTAACAATAACTGTATTTGAATTCTCCTTTATATATTAACTTACTATATTATTCAACAATTAAATTAGATACTGTTACCCAGCTGCGTCTTGAATTTTTGTACTGATGAATAAAAATTCTATTCAATCGAGTTATTTTCCCATTTTCCTTAAAACTTGAACTTGAAAGATCTCTTAATTACACAAGTTAATTAACTAGAGGAGTAAAGAAAGCAATGCGTATTTTTTGTAATATTTGTATATTTCATTGTTATTCCCTGAGTTATAATTAAAGACGCGATGTTTTGTGCCCACTAATTTCTCATTTATTTCTCCTCAAGTCCGTAAATTAAATGTTTTTCTTCGAAAAACAAGAATTCTTTTCGCTATAATTTGTGTTTTCGCTACCTTGGACTACGACACGTACTGACGTTGAAAATTTGTATGGGAGTGACACAAGTTGTGTCATTATGAAAACGCTATCAAACGTCATTTTCATACAAATTTCGAGCGTTAGTGGTCGTCGAGAAACGAGCGTGACGGTCTTGTCACCCAGTTAAACCCAGATGAAGAAGAGAAGCGTTATAAATTAAACGTGCCGTGTGTCTGTGGGTGTGTGTGTCTTTCTGTAGCCCTTAAACAAGCAGTTTATTTAGTTTAAAAGCTTGATAGAGCTTAACTGAAACTGTTAATAAGACGTTCTTATTTTTAATCATTATGTCGGGGAGTTTGTTTTAAATGTATGGTATACAAAAACAAACAATTTTTAAGTTAACTAAAATTCCCTTTATAAGGCTTCTTAAACTCAATGTTTACTTGATTAATTCTTTTAGAACCGCATCGGGACGGAGCGTCGCGGTACCCTGCGTAGCGGCAGCTAAGTTATTGCCTCTCTTGATAATCTGTCATTGGGCGTGATGAATTTCTTCTTTAATTAAGGTTTCAGTTTGCTGAAGCTGAAGCCCGCAATGTACCAATTTAAGCAGGAAAATTTTCCAAGGTAACTAAGATTTTCATAACAGATTTTCATAAATTGTAGCTTAAGATCACGCTATTCGGTTGCATTTCGGTCATGTCAGCCTCCATTCATTTTAGAGCTACGATGCCACAGGAGACTCAGATACGTCAAAGTTATAACATTTTTCCTTAGTTGAGGGTTAAAACATGAATGACGGAAATTCCATAACGCGGCTAAAGTAAAACGAGTCTTTTAGCATACTATAGCTTTTTACATTCACATTGTATCGGCTGCAAAAACTATTGAAAAGCGTAACTGTCTATTTTGTAATGGACCAGAAAACTTGTCAGTGCGGCCGGAAAAAACACGGACAATAGCTCAGCAACAAATGTTTTTTTCATCCACGTTCATTTATTCAGCATTGGCAACACTCCAAATAGTCTGGCAACACCGAGCGCAGTTCGAAATTTAAATACCCGCTATCTTTGTAACGATGTTTTGAATTTTAAGTGTTGCAAGTGTACTAATTAGCACTTAAGGAAGTCGTAAAAATTATACGAGGCACTTGCAGTGCACTTGGAATTAGCAATTTTTGGGATTTTTGGCGTTCTCTTAATTAAAATACTTTGAAATATTTTTACATAGAATTATTTTGATATAAGTGTCTATGTAGGTATGTTCAAAGACTAAAGACACGGACTATGCAAATATATATTTTTCTTAAATGGGTGACAAATATCTGAGAAAAACTGAACTAAATACGAATAGAACTAGATATGAATTATTTCCTAGCCATGGTGATACGAAGTTCGCGGGGTCCACTAGTAATTTATAAATAATATTTAAATTAATTATTGTAAATATTTTCGTTTGGTACTTTATTGTAAATAAATATGGTTGACATAATTTATATTTATTTAATTTTCTTATTTTTATGTTTGATATAATATAATATTTAGATTTTCTTCAATTCCACTTAGTAGTTCTTACTTTTAAGTGATGCTTGAGATCGGGTTAGACTAAATAAGTAATAACTTTAGTTTAACCTTTGAAGTTTCAATAGTTTTAAGCCATAATAATTGATAAAGGACCGTGTTACTTTACTGCCAGTTAAGGTTAGTTTACGAGCTGAACAAGCATAATATATAATGGTCCATTTAAATAAAGTTACGAGCCGTTTCCGCCTAATCGCATTACAAATACTTAGAAAACTTCACAAACACGCATACCTCGCGTTTTTTAAGAATAACAAAGAATAAATAAATAGGCTCGTTTTAAATATGCCACAGATAAAAATACATTTAATCATTAAATAATTTTATACTAATATAATAAAGCTTGGTTGAACGCAACCCCTCAGACAAGTTAACAGAACTTATGCATAACAATGCTACACAAAACTAACGACCCATAATTCAACGTTATTTCATACAAGTTATGAACGAATAGCTAAGTTAGCAGACAGATATGTATCAGAAAACTTTTGTTGAACTTTTAAACAAGAAATCCTGAAATCCCTGTGCTCGTGAATAATATTAGCTTTGCTCGGCGGTTTTACCCGCGTTAATTTTGTAGTCGTGATGTTGCCTAGCTTTCCTCGATGGATAAGACTATCCAACACAAATAGTAGATTGTTAACCAAGGATTAAAAGTGGCCCATTTCATCCGAGTTAAACACCCTACTGTTCATTTCGACTGTGAAGAAAAGAAAATTAAATTTATCCATAATTATGCAACCCCCCAACCCTTTCGCACTGCCCACTTGCCACGACCGACTAGATTGTAATCGCGTTGGTCACGACGTGCATCTAGATGGCTATGCCGAAATGTGAAAAAAAAGTGTCATGCTATAATAATGCCATGAGGCAATATGACGGACAGCAGAATGGAGGAATTATTTTAAATGTTGATTTTCTGTAATTGCATAAATAGACAGACTGTAAAATGATTTTAATATCACCCTATAGATCGTAATAAACACGTAGTTTAATGTAATTTCTACTCCGTGGCTAATCATAATAACTAAAAAAAGAATACTTTCCACCCTAGGGATGAAAAAGCAACCTTCCACCCAGTTATCTACCCATAAAATAAAAATGTTATAGTAATGAAATACATACGATTAAAAAAACAATCTTTTTAGCTTCATAATCTAAGTATATTGGAAACCACACTACAAGAAATCCACTCAGATTCAGTATTCTCGCACATGATCACGTGTTGGTATAATGGTGTCTGGTTTTCCAGTCTATTTCTGAGATAGCATCGTGAGATTCACTTTATCAGATTATTGCTTTCCCGTATTCGAATTGACCTCACACTGCACTACCATTGGTCTATTTTTGTGAGCACCTGGCCCAGTGTAGGAGTGGCTGGTACTCTGTCATACAGATTTTTCAAGTACAGAGACCAATCTGTTACATAGATAGAAATTATATTGTAGCTTAGTTTAAGCATTTTTTCTTCTTATCATACCTTCTAGGTCAAAGAATAATAAAGATTTTTTGTATATTAGACTCCAATCTTTTTTTAAACCACCAACGCTGTGTTACAAACAAGTTGTATCCTAAACGAATTAGGCTGCGAATGACATACGCTATTACAATCTACCTACTGAAATTTTCTTTGCATTTTATTCAGTGGTCAGATATTTTCTTCACAAATAAAATAAATACGAGAAATAAAGAGTAACTTTTCCAGCTGCTAGCGAAGTTTACCTGTTTAGTTTGTCCAACGAATTGGACGGAAAGTTCACTTAATATAAGTTTACATTAACAAATAAATATTCGTTGTTATACCAACTTACTTGCTTTTTGTACATAACCATTGTTAAACAAAGAGACAATTTAAAACCCCCCGATATATTCATTACAAATAAATAGGTATATTTGATAAACGGATGAACAGAAATAATACATTATAGTTTAGAACCATCTCGATCACTTCAGGTTTCAAACAAAAAACGTAAAATAAACAGTCAGTTGGTTTAAAAGCAACGATGACAATAACACACAGATTTATAAGAATTATAAGTGTTAGAACACATTATTTCTGTGTCAGGGATTAAAAATAATGCCGTCTCCTAAAACGTCTTATTTTTAAAACGTAATTACTATGTCCGTCCATGTTTTCCTATTTAAGTATTTCAATGAAATTTATTAGTTACTGAATTGTTTTTTCTTGTTGTTGTTTTACCTTGTTAATAAATAAAATACCAAATAATGCATCAAAACAGTAAGTTAATTAATATTCTGAAGGCCATAACGAAGCTAAAATAATTAATTATGGCTATAATAAAAGTCACAACTAGCGTAGTCCCCAGACGTGGGGCGTGGTGGGTGTGTATCAGCCATCCGTTAATCAATAATTTTGCTTTGTAATGGATTGGCAAACATACTTGGAGCTTTTTAGAACCTTTATGATAGGAAAGAAAATTGTTATCGATGTGTTTTTGCAGCTTTGTTTGCCTTACAAAATATGATAAGTAGGTATTCAGTTGCTACTTGAATCAGAAAGAATTTGTATTTTTTTATAATAAACTTATAAACTACTGGGACGATTTTAATAAAATCACTTCACTTCACGCACCCGCGGCTCCACTGGCGTTGAAGTTGCCCATGGGTGGCGGTGCACCGCGTTTCCTAAGTGACCATCGTGACAGTTTGCCTCCTTCTTATAAAAAAAGGGAACCTGGCTATGTTTCATGCATTCAGGCATTATTTATACTATAATCCATAGTTATGTTATCCTTTTTTTGTGATGTATCTTTTACACATCAGAAGTGTATATAGTTTGTATAACAGTCACATGTAGAAAAGTTATTAGGTAGGTTTATATCTAGATTCTACCAGGATTTCGCACCCAATTGATTTATCCATTCTATGAGATGGAAAGGAACATATGTGTTGTCCATCGAGATTCAAGGGTGTCCTCAATCATATATACTTGATACAGAAGTCACGATCGCTCGTTACTGCTTGGAGAGCCGCCAGGGGCCCTTGCCAAATGTCTTGTAGAATTAGCCTCGTCTATTGCAAGCAATTTAATTGATATTTTCTGTAATCATCTTACAATGCTAGTTATAGTATGAGTAGTTGTGCTCCGCGATTTCACGCGATTTCGTCGTAACGTGATGTTATGTAGCCAATAGAATACTCATATCTCTAAATTTATCAAATAAAACATACAAACTACAATAAAGCGTTTTTTTATTATTCTTTTTTATAAAATCTTTAACACTTTCATATATTTTCTTGTAGAATTCACATTGAAATTGTTTTATACTTAAACTAGCGACCCACCCCGGCTTTGCACGGGTATAAAACATATATAAAAACCTTTCTCTTCAATCAGTCTATCTATTCAAAAACATCCGTTGCGTTGCGTAGTTTTAAAGATTTAAGCATACAAAGGGATATATTGAAAGAAAATGCGACTTTGTTTTATACTATGTAGTGATTTAGCTTTTGACAGCTATTGACAGTAACTGCAACATTTCGAATGAATTTTTCTCACCAGTTATCAAGAAACTCTTCTAAACTCTTACTTAATAATAGAATAAAATCAAAAATAATAAAACAATTTGTTACAAGGTAATTCACGCTTATAATGATTTCGCTACATTATATAATAAATATCGAAAGATAGTGTGTGTCATTACTCATACATTTGTTTTGAGAACACATTAAAACACACATACACTTTTCATTAAAAGTGTTGCGTAATTAATCAGTCTGGCTGTAAATAGGAATCCATTAGGGTTAACGCAGGCTTCATTAAGGTTTTAAGTCCTCTGTCGGAGACCAATAGAAGTTGAAGTATGAGAGATGGCGGTGATTAGACTGATCTTTTTCCATTTTGGTCTTTATTTTAATGTTAACAAGTGAAATTGAAGACAATGTAAGACTCCCTTGACATGAAATGTAGCCAAGGTCTCAGCCATCATCACGTGTTAATTCCCGTAACCTCTAGTGGGGTATGGGGCAAATACATTGCCGTATCTATTTCACTGCTCATTTTCTTTACAGGAAAGTAGGTGATTAGCCTTCTGTGCCTACCCAAGCGAAACATTCATGTGTTTCCTCGGGATTCGAATCCATTCGAACTACGGAGCCGTCATCACGCATTCCCACTTTTCATAATGGTATTTTATAGAATTTATCAATTTTCAAGATTCCACCTACATCTATACAAAATCTATTAAAATCATCCATTTAATTATACAATGAAATTAAAATAAAATAATTAATTGTATAAATTTAACAGCGAACAAAAAACTTTCCAACTTCCTACATTTCCAAGGAAATTATTAAAATAGCCGAGAAACCGCATAATAGTTGAAACAAGTTGAAACTTAAACCTTGAAAACACATTTCCTTCTGGTGTAGCCGATTATTGTGAATTACTTCGTGATAGCGCCTGATGGTACTATAAAGATATCCTTTAGTCGAAGGCTAAGAAATCGCTTAAAAAAGAAAGCTTATATACTGGCTTATATACTGTGCTTATATACTCTACGTATTAAGCAATGTCATATTTACGCAAGTATTACTTAAAGAACATAGTTTCACCGGCCGGATCAAGCGCGTTTATTTAACAAAACTTTACAATTCGAAATTTCCAAATGTGATGTAAATATATTTGATAAGAACCCGAAACGACCATTTAAGAAAACTTTGTCTTTGTTCTAGCATCGTAAAAACTTCTTCTTCTTGTGGTGCTATCTCCTTCCGCAGGTCGGCTATCATTAAGGCTATCTGAATCCTGGACACAGCGGCTCGGAACAAGCACATCACGATTGCAAAAACTACTAACTACACTACTACTATTTTATTAATCCAGTAATACATATAAAAGCTTGTATATTAATTATGATAAATATAAGAAAGTCTTAATTATTATATTGACATTCAAATGTCAATATCATAAAACTTTCTCCTTCAAAGGAGAAAGCAAAGTCAATGCGAAACAAAACAATACCATTTTTAGTGGAGAAATAATGGCAGAACCAACTTCCGAAGTTGGATATATGCCAATCAATTGTGGCTTCATTCAGTGGCTATTGTTTAAGTTCCGATATTTGATTTCAATAAACTGAATACAAGGTCCTTTGAGGCTACACACAAGTCGAGATATAAAGAAAGAGTGAGTTTAGTAATTGTTCTTAACTTCCGAAACGAACAGCAACTAAAGAAATGTACCGATTTCAATTTGTATTTTTATATTTTAAAGCTAACGTGATTGAGGTCTTATGAAGATCATCTATGAGTTATTAATTTATTTATTATTTGTAAATTATGTTTTTAAATTATCTTTAATTTCTCTTGTAAAAAACGAAATCTTATATTATATTAGTACGCATTAAGAGGCTTACATTTTAATCTTACTTTTTGCATAAAATGGTCTATTTTTATGCTCTTATTCTCTGAAACTTTAAAGCCACATATTTGACTTATAGAACATCATAAAATAGTTATAGTAGGGAAAGCGAGAATTATACGCGTTACTCGAGCGAGTCAGAAAATCATATGTGGGGAAACCTTGCACTACTACCGTGTATGAACCCTTAATATAGTGGGGTGCGTTAAGGGCAGCCCGTCAGATTAGTGAAAAAATTAATCCTCAGAAAAATTCGACCGCAACAGATTAAGATAAGGTAAGTACACAAGTACATAAGGAAAGCGTATATATTTCAATAATCTGACAAATTGAGCTTGACATAAGGAAATGGGTGAGTCACAATATTGTAAAAAAAATGAAATTTTGAAGGCAATCCTATTGGCATTACAAAAAACATAATATAATCTGACGGTTTTCAAAAGACAATGTATCTAAAGAAGATATCGTCATAACACAAGACATTTTAGAAGATATTTTAGATTCAGGTATGTTTCCTTTTTTAATTCCAGTGAGAATAAAGATTA
Source organism: Aporia crataegi (assembly GCA_912999735.1). Lineage (NCBI taxonomy): Eukaryota > Metazoa > Arthropoda > Insecta > Lepidoptera > Pieridae > Aporia > Aporia crataegi. Next base: position 8,640,728 of record OU538744.1, on the reverse strand, counting down.
AAATACTTGCTTATGATAATTTTTTTATCTACTTATAAATCAATAAATGATTGAATTAAAAATCAATTGTAACATAAAAAAACATTTTGCTTGTCTCAGCAATAAGTGAGTAAATAAGCGTTTACTGGCGGATGCTAAGGGCTTCGCTAATATTGACTCTCCTGTATTGGTTTTCTTGTATTCTTCATAATAAAATCATGAATGTATAGTTAGTATTATTTTGCCAATCTTTCTATCTCATCGCCAACAATTAAGATATTACACACTAAACGTAATTACAATTTATTATATAAATGGTGCGTAATAGGGCTCTTAGTTGAAATCCATACCAAAAGAAACTTATGAGTTATGGTTCATGTCCCATGAAATTGTTTATTTAAATATGTAAATACAATTCAATAAATAGAATATTTACATACAATAAATAATATTATACATTTACGTGGCGAAAATTAATTAAAAAAAAGAAACAAAATTAATTATATAATATTGAAAAACTATTTATATTAAATTACATGAAAATAATAATTTAATGTCATCATTCAAATTGTACGTGCTGAGCTATCTCAGAATAACTATTGTAATCTTTTATTACAACGAAAATGTATGTCAGCTTTTATTAAAAACCTGGTCGAATATATTGAAGTTGCAAATTGTGATTTATGTTTGTAGGTGAAATATTTCAGGTTATCCGCCAGTGAAACCTATAAAATATTATTACAGATTAAAAACATTGTTTTCTTCTTAAACAAAAACTAATGTATAAATATTGTATGATCGATTTTTTTAAATATACAGTTAGTTGGTCATTTTGTTTTGAAGGTCTTCATAAAGCCCATTCGTTATTATTTGCGACAAACAAAGACCTACAAACGTACAAACACGGTAAACTTATAGCAAACCTCTTTCGTCGGAAGTTGAAAACGCAGAAATGTCATAGGCTATGCGAAACTGAGGAATGCCTTTTGTGGACATCATTATTTTGTATTTTTATATGGGTGATTTATAATTTAATTTATTTGTTAATTAATTTATATTCTTAGTTACTCTCCCTAAAGAAATATCGGTTCCGAGTAGTCTACAATTTTCACTTTCACTTAAATGGATTTTATGATAATTAATAATTAATACTTTTACTTTATTAATCTATCTACATACTAGTTAAGATTCATACACATTTAATTTAATATAGCTGAAGTACTAAAATATAGCCTAAACGATATCATGTATCTTTCTTCTGCCTCTATTGATCAGATGCAGTCCATCCAAGGCAGCTGTTCTCTGCAACCCTTGGGGTTCTGGATTCTCAACATCTTCACTTATCGGTACGTAGGATTTGAAATTATCATTTTCCACTTGCTTCTCTTTCTTCTCTCTTTTCAGCATCTCTTTAATATCTTTCAACATGGCCTTTATTTTTATTAAACTGCTTGTTTCTGGGCTGCTCCTGAGTTCTGTGACTTCTGATTGTAATGTATTTTCTATATCATTTAAATTTTGGTCTATATATTGTAAGTAATTTTCTTTTCTACTATCTTCTCTTGTTTCCACTGTTAATTCTGTACTAGAGAAAATTCTATTTTTCCCTTTATCGCTGGAAATAATTTCATGCGTTTTGTCTCTTGAAGGGTCAGGAGCTTTCTCATCAATTTTCAGTTTAGGCTTTTCCTTTCTTGTACTCGTATCATCTCTTGTTTCCACGTTTAATTCCGCACTATTGACAATTCTATTTTGAGCTTTATGGCTGGAAATAATTTCGCGCGCTTTATCACTTGAAGTGTCATCAATCTTCAGTTTATGTGGTACACCATTCGTTTTAAAGTCTAAATTATGTAGCCTTACGACTTTTGAATCTACCAAAGTATATAATATTAATAGAACAATTTTCACTAACATATTAACCGTGTAGGGCGTTTATTGTAACTGTATTGAGCCAAGCCGTGGTCGATTGAGGCGTGAAATCGAGGTAATGAAATGTATTGTTCGTTCAGTGAGGCGGGAATGCAGGTTTAAATTAAAATCTAGAAAGAATTATTTACACGTGACTGGCTATCTAATGTATTGAATTGAAAATTGATACATGTCTGTAATTCTAGTTAAATGTACATTAAGTTCCTTCTTAAGTCCGTATTTTTATTTTTATTTATTTTTATAATAATCACCAACACTTCACTATACTGATGCAATTGTAAAGAAAAAAAATAAAAAACATGCGAATAAACGAAAAAAAAATTATAACTTACAAACTACTTCATACAAAACATCATTTAAATGAATTAAAGTATGGCAAATTATTGCCAAAAATTATTCTCCATTTCGAGAAAAGTGTTATTATTTTAAAGGAAACGCGGAAATTACCAATAATTATTTCTTATTTTACTCTTTATTTGATTTCAGTAGAAAATCGTCTTTGGTTGTTAATAATCTATCGCAATTTTGGGAGCCTGCAATTATCAACAAGTTGGCAACACTGATTGTTCAGGCTTTAATGGACTACATACAGCCAATTTGTATTGATGCAATTGAAATCAACGCCAAAGTTGCACTTAAACTTCGCGAGTTTTTTGCTTTCAGCAATTTCAGTTGCAATTTTTGTATGCTTGCAAATGAATTCGCGGGTTATCTGTATATATACTCGCACATATTATTATAAAGAAAGTTATAACCCATTGAAATATATAAATTATTTTCATGTCTGTTTTTAAATAACATTAATAGAGCGATTTAAAATCTAATTTACCTAAAGTAGCTACAAGCTGCCATCGATCGAAAATTACCATTCAATAATGAAAGGTGCTTATTACTAAGAACTTCTAATTTAAATTTAACTACAAATTATTAATCAAACAAAACCGCCAGATTAATTGTTTTTGTATTAAAAAGCAATTTTCTTCTTGAGTAATCAATCAAGTCACTATTTTCAATTTCGTTGCCACTGTATATTAGAGTTTTTCATTAAACAAATATCTACTAATGATGTCTTTTATTTACATGAGTATCATATATTTAAAAGAATACAGTTCAGTATTCCAACTTTCTGACAAACACAGATGGAATGTCAACGTGTGAATCATGCCTCAGTTGTTAACGCAATGACATACTTTAACGACGTAATGGTAGGTATTTAAAAGGAACCCTCAACCCGTGACATGCTATAAAGGAAGAAAAGGCCGGAAAATTTAGTAATGAACCACGTAAAATTATGATAAATAGACGCGGTTTGAGGGCCGGCCGTGAGAGCTCCCAGCGGGGAGACATATGACGTGAGGCACTTAGAACATCGTTTCACAGCGAATTGATCCGTAACGACTTACGTTTTACGTTACTTTTTAATAGTATAACTATAACGCAAAAGAATATTATCGTGTGAGCCATTGCGCACGGTCTAATGTGTGTTTCGCCAGTGGCGAGGTGGCGCCCCGGAGAAACAAATTCCCTCCTTTTTAGTTAGTAAACTGTTCATTTTGTATTTTCCTAATGAGGTATTTTTGAGTGTTTGTAGAGTCAAATTTTGTAAATTATTTTACTATGTTACCTACGTGGTTAAACCGTACATAAATAAAGTGTTTCATTCGGTACACAGCCTGCTCAGTAACACCGAAATCATAGTAGTAAATATAACATCCTAAGCACCATCAAAAAACGCAAGCTGGAGTACCTCACAGTCACATAATGCGTAATGGCAAATACCATCTGCTCCAGCTCATAATGCAGGGCAAAATTCACGGTAGGAGACCGCCTGGAAGGAGACGCACTTCGTGGCTTAAGAATCTTAGGACATGGTTCAACCTAAGCACAAGATCCTTGTTCCGAGCCGCTGTGTCCAGGATCCAGATAGCCCTAATGATAGCTGACCTCCGGTAGGAGATGGCACCACAAGAAGAAGAAGAAGAAGAAATATAACATAATTATGTTTAATTAATATATGTGATGATTTCTATGTGAATATTGTACGTCATTTAAAATGTTTCAAGAAACCAGTTTGAAATGATTAAGCGCTTATTATATTCAACACAAATTTTCTTTAAATATGTTTTCCTTTTTAATTTTTTTCTTATATAAAACATGTAACACGATTTATAGATATCTTTAAACATTAAACCTTACACCAAGAACATTTTTAAGTGTGACAAAATAGGTCAGCTCTATCCACAAACATGTCTAAATTTCATTTCTGAGGTATTCTCTTGAAAGAAAAGCAATATCCCCAATCTGTGGGGTCGATGTGTGCTTACAAAATAAATGAGCTCAGTGCCGACTCAGATTTCCCATTTCAGGCCCTTTTAAATGTGGCCAAGATAGTTTACCTACGTGAGATGATAAAAAATGTATAAAAAAAACTGTTCTATTACACGAAACATTACCTATTTTAAACAGAAAATAGTAATTAAAAACTTCCCCCGAGATAATGATTACAAATAAGAATATCTCATAAATAGATGAACAAATTTTCACGCATTGTAGCTAAGATTTATCTCGCTTACGTTATCTTTTAAGCAAAAAAAACCGCATCGAAAAAGGTGGTTTAAGACCTACGATGCCACACACCCACAAATGGATTTAATTTATTATATTTTTACAATATTGAACTAAATTTATTTCAAAATTCGGCTTTTATGATTTATTTATTTTATTTTATTCTCTCACAAACAGTCATCACAAACCAAAGCAGACAAAATAATATTTAAATTAATAATTATTTTACACTAATAAGACTTTTAGCACCGAAATAAAACCTAATTATATAACCTAATTTAATGTGGTATTATATTATGGTATTGTTATTATAACTTCTCGTAGCAATATGCACAAAATTAAACACTCTGAAGAGATTTAATTGGAATTTGTATCTGGTTAGCCATAAAACGCAAATCTTCTTCAAAAATAATTAGCGCCAAAACATCTTTCCCGGCACAAAGGTAACTAGGTCAAGACATCAGCCATTTATTTTGCATACAAATGCCCCGTGACCTTTCTCGTTAAATATGAATTTAATTTCGTAGCCAGTAGTGGCAGACACCGTGGGTATTATGAGGCAACCCTTATAATTCCCAGATTCGTGTAATTTTTTCTTTAATATAGCAAATTGGTTAGAAATATGAGCCGCTTATAAGGAAAATTAAACAAAAATTTTTTTCAACTCCACTGCGCTTCTTATTCATATTTTAACAAATTTTTGCTATAAATGTTAACTTGATTGTATAAATTATTTATTTGTTAATCCCACTAATAATATCAATTCGTAGAAAATAGAATATGCTCTATATTGACATACATGGTACTTTATATACCGGTAGTGTGTTCCTGTGGGATAATTTATAATGTTCTTTTATTTAAAAACTTTTTGCTACCGGTATCCTTAGGGATACTTCCCTAAGGATAATAAAAAAATAAAAAAATACTGTAATTTGTATGTTTTATTTTATCAGTTTAGAGATACAACTATTTTATAGGAAGAAATTAACGCGGGTAAAACCGCGGGGTTAACTTGTATATTAATATATACTTGTTGATAGCCAAATAATAAATTATTTTACTCATGAGGTTTTGATGTGTTTTGATGTTTATATATTTTGGTTTAGATAATTATTTTAACATGTTTTGACTGACAAAATTGATTTCTAAATATTTTCTTGGTAGAATTCTTATTTCATCAGAGCATCTAAAAGTCGATTATAGTATTTCTCCAGACCAATATTAACAAATAAAAGAGATTGAAAACAAAAATACACACATGAATTTCTTAAAAAGTGTTAATTCACTTGACGTTACAATCATGCAACAAACTTAAAAACGTATAATCCATGTGAGAACCGTTCCGTTGGCTCCGTTTTAAAATACATACCAATTCGTTAATCTGCTAACATGTGAGAAAAAACTCAATCGTCAATATAACTTATACAGCTAGTCTATATATTAGGTGAACTTGAAGTATGGCTATTTGCCAAGTGTTTATGTAATTTGTAATATGTATGTAATCATGTTATAAAATTTATTTCATACAATGTAACTCATATTTGTCTAATAATGTATATCGAAACTTATGAATAAAACAGCACTCGTTCCATGAATTTCATAAATAAAATGCTGTACCAACTTACAAGGGCATAAATTGAAGAATGGTAGCAGAATATTCACGCACACAATTATTACGTCGGTGGACAGTTTACGTAAACATCGAAACAAAAGAAATTCTAGTTCTAGCCGTTTTGACGCCATCTTTAGGGCTGTCGATGGACTGAAAATAAATATACACACAAATTTATATACTTACATTAAACAAAGTTGGATAAGTTACAGCACTCAAGACCGGCTGGACCGATTTTAGTTATCTCTAAATTGTTGGATTCGTCTCCGCCTCGATAACTATTAAAATATCAGAAAAATTCATGAACCGACTGACCGAAAACAAATTTATGTAGATAGATACTTAGGGTCTGAAACACATTTTTATTCGCATTTTATTTTAAACACATTTAGTTGACAACCCTGGTTGCAAATGTCAGGCACATTGTGTTAAAAAGAAAAGTTTATTTCGCTAAAACGAAAATAGCAGGATAAAGATAAAACTAACAATAACTTCTTTTATTACAGCTTAATTACCGGTTAGCTGAAGAAGTTTTTTAGCTGAAAATGAATGAACATCCCGAAGCTATAGATTTATGGGGTATGGGGCGGACACATTTGTATATGAACATGTCAAATCAAGAAGACGAAAGATTATTATTCGTATCGTTTCGAGTTTATTTACCCAACTGCCACTAACCCCAAATGAAGAGATGTGTGTTTAAACTTTGAGCTGTTTGTATGCCGCTTCTATGTCAAATGGTCAAGGTAGATTCATACTATCAGGATTTCGTTGCTCATCTCAACTATTTTTAATTGGAAAAATAAATAAAAATTATATTTTCTTTGAATGTGTATAGTCATAGTACTAGTCGTTTTTTACTTCTACACCTTACCTACGAGCCACTCTGTGCCAAACACTGCTAATCGCTAATAAAAGCTATAAATAAGTTTAAAATCTCTAAAATACCCGTATAATCCTACATCAATACTATGTAAATTACTGACACGAAATATAAGGTTGTTGCACCGTTAATGGTCTCAATTTACGGTTAAACTTTGCAACTCGGTTAGACTAGCTTTGTTACTAGTTTTTATATAAGATTCAGTTTTTAATTTATTTATTATTATTAACAGAATACAAAAAACAAATTGACATATAAACCTAGACCGAATCTCAGAACCATACGCTTGGGAATGATTCGCTCCAAATCAAAAGGTATATTTTGTGAATTATATGGTTGGAAAAAATAAAAACCCGACATGTTCATGTTTTTCTCAGATGTGATTGCGTTTTTGAACTGCTGTAAATATAGATTTAAGTTACGCTTTTAAGCTATCATGGAGTAGAGACTTTGGGTCCATGGGGGCCAGAAGCGCGTCGATTGTTTAAAGAGATATCGACGCGCTTAGTTGAAACCACAGGTGACCCGGAAGCTGGCTCATATTTCGGCCAACGCTTTAGCATAGTGATACAATGCTGTAATGTAGCCAGTATTTTGGGTACGCACCCCAATGGCTTTGATAAGCCTTTTGTGTTTTTGCAAATATATTTGAGTACATTAGTGTAAACAAACTCGAGAGCAAAGAATCCGGGTTACTTAAAGAAACCTATAAATCTCGGAAACTGAGAATGCTAGCTTAATAAAATAAATTGTGTTTAATAGACAATATAATACCCCTAAAATTGAAGTAATACATAGCAATTTAGTAAATAAAATGTAGTGACTCATACATTTAGAAAAATCTATCATGTATTCTATACGAATAAAGATATTATGAATTTGTCCACACGAAATTTAAAAAATTACTAGTAAAAATTTCTCAACAATCAAACAAACAGTAAAAAATAATGAATTTGTCTGAAAAAATGTGAAATTACTAGTGCATCTGTTTCTTTGATGATTTTCTTTACCAGGAAAAAGGTGATCTTTACTTAACCAACCGGATTTTTGTCTCCCAAATTCGAACTTTTTATGAAATTTGGTATAGTAATTATTTGCGAAAAAGGCCTGAAATGCAAAGTATTCTCATTATATATCGAAAACATTCAGTGTATGATGTAAAAGTACTATCCTATTAAGGGCAGTCGATAACGGGTGCAATGACCGAACCACCGAGCGAGCTTGCATATTTTATTTCACTAATTTCAAGCAACGTGTTCACTGAAACGTGAAACCTTTGTGAGTTTGAACTAGAGACCTCCTTTTGAAAATGTTTTTGCTTTTTTAAATGAAAATATAAAGCGATTGTTGAGAAACGAGTTAGCCAATGTCGTAAAAATCACACAGGGAGAGAGACCACGATGGACTGATTGTTACCTGAATTGAGTGGAATACAGTTCCCCGTAGATGAAATTAAAAGGCTGTTAAAACCCTGTCATATGATGAAATTGTACTAAAAAGGAAATGTATACTGATTTTATAAAGCTGAAAATTTTGTTTGGTTGAATACGCTAAGTCAATTTATTGAGGTAGGCTAACAATACGCTATGAGCATAAGGAGTGTTAAATTAATAACAAATGTTCAGAAAACGAGAAAAAATGAAAACAGCTACGTTTTTAATGACCTTAAAGAAAAAAAATTTTGCTTCTTCAGCTTTCTTCATATTTTACATAATTTTTCTGTCTTTTTATATTACATTTTCAAACTTAAAAAGCCTTGTCGTATAGTATCCATCTTAAAATTATTCAGAATAATCCACGACCTGTAAGCACTATTTTCTAAAGAAATAAAACATACGTTGCATTACATAGAGTTCTTTAGAAATCCTTCTTACAAATGGTGTCATATACATAATGGTTATGTTAGATATTATATGCATGGAAGCAATAACTGTAAAATGGAGCAGAGTTCATAGAAATATGCATTTATCAACGTCTCAAGTTACGAGAGGGCAGAGAACTCATAAAATTATTGCTAGGGATGACAAATACATATTTCTTTTCTCTACAAACATATTTAAAATTATATCATTCACGAACATTATTTTGAAACGTAGAAAAAAAGCGTAGAAAGACAGGCGTTATAATTTTGACGTGTTTCGAAAGGATCGATTTTAATACGGTTTAAATTGATGAAAATTTGAAATACCTATTTCGAGATATTTTTATTTCTAATTGACATATTGCGTTTTTCAAACTGTCATGTAATATTTGATAAGGTGTTGATCCAACTGATCACACCTTTTTTCAAACAAAACAAATCGCTTAAAAATTTATGATTATCTAATCTACGAATTCTGACATGACAATCTTATAACGTCAAAAAATTTATTCAAGAAAAAAGATCAACTAATTTGATCTGATTTATTGAACCAATTTTATTTTTAATAAATATAATCTTTATTAAATATTTACAATAATGTACTTAAATATATTTACAAAAATACAAAAGGCTCATCAAAGCCTACGTACCTGTAAAGTACCTGGGTACGCACCCTAACGGCTAAGTCACTAATAATAATAATTTTATTTTTATATTTATCAATATTATTTTAATTATCTAAATAATGTGCAGACAACCCTGACGTAAGAGCACATAAAATATTTGTTACGTAACAGATCGATTTGGATGTGTGCCAATTTGTCAAGGGCGTGCAGGATTAGGAAAAAATTCAAAGTCTCTCACTAATCATGATATATACCCGATTTATCTTGGATTATATATCATCACGAGTATATTAATCTTCATAAACCAAGATTTATTTCGCAACGTATAACCCACGTAAGTCAGTTGGCACTTGGCCTTAACTTAGGTTCACATAGATGTTTTTTTTTGTTGATATTTTAACTTTATAAAATTTAACCCTGAAGCACCTACTTTCACCTTTTACCTGCTGACCGCCTCCTTGGTCTAGTGGTAAGCGCGTAAGCGTTATAACCGAGAGGTCCTGGGTTCGATTCCCGGTGGAGATAAAAAAAAACTCGGTCTGGCAGGGCATAGAAGGCTGATCACCTACTTGCCCCTAAAGAAAAGAAATCGATCAGTGAAACATATGTGAAATGCATCTGCCCCATACCCCACTGGGGGACACGGGACTTCATTTTTTTTACCTACTTTCAAATATTTGTTTTGAATTATTATTTCTCTTTCATTTACTTTTTAGTGCACTATGAAGTTTTTTTTATAGCTTTTTTAATAAATTTTATCATAATACCCGTCAAAATTATGGCCAAAGTATCTATTAAATTATTTTTTTAATGAAATAAGTCGCATGCACTAGTTATATAGTGCAATAGCAAGAGGAGTTAATTTTTAATCATTGTAAAATTTGGTTAAATCAAAAATAACAGAACCTTTAGTGGACAGGTTATCTAGTGCAATTTTCGAAACGTGCATTGATTATTTTTGTCAAGTGGAAACAACATAAAAGTCACGCTGTCTACAACAATTGAAACGTTAAAAAATACATAATTACAACACGTCATAAGGACTTTATTAACAAAACACTATCGACCTAATGATAGTTAAATTCCTGCTTAAAGTTATTATATTTATTAAATCACTCAGTCCTCATATACACAGCTGTTAGAACGAATTTCCCTAAAATACTCATTGCGTGCCTCCACCATTCATGTTATTACATTAATGTTGTGTTTCATTTAAGTTTTCATTAAGAAGGGAAAATAAATACAAAAAGTTGTGATAAACTTATACGTTTAAACCGGTTAAACTTATTTTCTTTCATGTGTAATAATCGCGTTAATAAATTATTATAAAGAAAAATCTATTTGACCAAATATAATATGAATGTTTTTATGACACGTGTGTGTCTGTGAGAATGTGTATCTGTTTGTGGCTTCATAGTACCTAAAAAAATTCACTGTAATCGAGATGGATTTTAGCTACAGTTTATGAAGATCATTTCATCCATTCATGACATGAATTATTTAGTATTCTTAATTGTAATTTACGTTATATTTATAATATATTATTAAGTTAAATAAGATAAATTAAACCTTACTTTAAGACTGTTTCAATTAAAAGAATGTTCACACAGTAAGTCGCGAGTGAAAACTATTGATTTTACAAGACATAAATTCGCAACACGTAAAACACACGGATTACTTTTCACGGAACGTTGGAAACTTCCGGCCACAAAAATACTTTAAAAACTTAATTTAAATTTCACAGTTGGTTGTTTCCTACAATTAATTTGCCCAGTTTCCGGCAGAAGGTTAAAATTCTCGTAGTTAACGCGAGGAGACCGCGAAATGGCTGTGTATTTTATTTCACGTCCCACTTGACCAACTTTGAACGCATTCAAACAAATTGAAAGCAGCTTTTCAATGTCATGTCTATTTATGGATTTTTGTTTCTTTCAAAGAACTCGCTACGCGAATTATGTCTGCTGTAATTTTAATAATTAATTCTTGGTACAAACATACAAAGTGAATGAATATTAAAATTTATTAAAAAAAAAAAAACTAAAAACCGACTGAAACTCACTAAAAATTAACAAATGAAGCAGGATTTTTTTAAATTGTCTTCAATCACAATTCACTTGTAATTTAACACACACATTACACTTTTTACATTTTTTTTACATTACACATTAATTTGGTATATAGGTAAAATGTCTTACTAAAACGAAATAGACGGTACATCAAAACGTTTAATATTCGACAGCTTTACTATCTCACAAATTAAAATTATCTTATCAAGAGGGCCATCGGGTGAAATTAATTTTGATTGAATGAAAAAGGTCAAACGATTCACAGGGTTTGTTTTGGAGAATTATTCAATTTTGCTCTCTTCGTCACTTATCCGACCTACTGGGGATAAAATTAATCCATTTTTGGAGTCAGTGAGAATATAATAGTTTTATGTCTTCGATACTTTTCGTTTTGTGAATATTTATACCGTCTGCTTTAGCGGATCTGAGATATTGATAATTTTTCATATAAATAGTTCACTATATGTATATAAAAAACTTTGTGTGTTTGTTACGTGTAAGACGCTGAAGTACATTTGATGGCTTAGTTAACGCAAAGTTCATCTAAATTACCTACATTTATAAATATGATGTACTTCTCAAACTTAGGCGTATTATTAAACATCCTGCTGAACATCATGAGCAGGCAAACCTAGGCTTCCCCCATGATGACCACGACCAGTCTGATTAGTGTAGCGATGAAGAAGAAGAAGAAACCATCACTATTAAGAATATTATGTAGGCAGCCCTAAATGGCTTACAATGAAGTAAAATTTTCTTCATTACCACAGTGGGTCGTTGCTACGCCATTTCGAATTCATTAAGCCTCCTAATCTCACGTTCAGGCTCTAATAGCAGAATTCAAATGACTATTCAAGAGCTTAGTTTAGAGTTTAAAAGTTTTTTTTTCAACTAATTGAAAAGTCGTTCAAAAAAGTCGTTCCCAGTTCAACTTTATTGTTTTTTTATGTTTGTTACACGATCTTAAAACCAATTATGAATTAATTTTAATTAATAGTATTATTTAATAGGTTTTACTTAAGAGCCCTTAATAATGAATTTTGTAAAAACAATTTTGTATTAAATACAGCCAATAAAAGATTTTTAAAAAATTACTTGAAAAGGTTAATTGCTAAAATAATCAAAATTGCAGAGCCTTATTAATCAATTTATATTTATGAATTTAAAAAAAAAGTTAACTAAAAATAATGTTCTTTGTATTTATGTAAATATATTTAACTATATTATTGTAAATAAATAAATAAAAAAAACCACTAAAGGTAATTATTCAAATTTAGTATGCGTGTTGTTATAACACGTAATCACTTCGTAGCCATGCTACGCGCTACGAACACGCAACTGCTACCCGTAGCATATCGCTACGGCTAGTAGAAATAAATTGTATTTCATGCTTTTGAGAGAAATATTCCCGAGACCAATATAAGTAGTGAATTTTTAATTATTAATTTTTTGAAAAGTGTCAAAATAAGTATGACTTGAAAAAAGGTCGTAAGTCTAAGTATTGTCAGTCGTAATTATACTGTAAGAAATAAAGGAATTTAATTGTTGAACATCCCACTTCTGATATAAGAAATAAAGAATTTAATTGTTGAACAATACAATAAAAAAAAGAGTTTTGTTAACGTAAATTATATTTTTACTTTGTATACATATTTGTCACTTGGATTGTTCAAAATAAACAACAATTTTATAAGAAGGCTATTATTCCAATAAAAAAATTGATTTGTTTTTAACTCCAGCAATAAAGGCGGTTATAAGTTCGGCGTATCTCTGGGTCTGTGTCAGACAATTCTGATGGGGGTTTTTCGCGTTTGAAATCTGACATGACTGATATGGACATTGGCAACAAAGGCTACAATTTATAAAGACTTGTTACATTTGTGAGGTAATTTTAATTTAATTACCGGAGAGTTTTAAACTTATCTTAAATTTATTTGTCTTTCTACAGTCGAATTTTACATCGTATACTTGTGTACCTAATTGGTAATCATAAGTTTAGTTTATTCATAACTTACTGTTTTCTATTGTGCTTTTGTTTAGAACATATTTTCATTTTGTACACTTACATTCTATTCAATATTATAGCGTTAGCTAAATTTTTTCATTGCCAAATATATGTCTGTACAACCATTAATTAGCATCCGAATAAATTAAGTTTTATTGTATGTCAACCTGAGCCTACTACTGAAGTGTTCGATAGGTTTTCTACTATTTGAAAACTGTCAATCACATAGTAGCCAAGTAAGTTAGTGAGTAAAATTACCACTAGGGGCGCTGTACGATTTTCCATATAAATACCTTTCGAAAAATACTTTACCAAACTTGTGGTAGGTTTACAGATTACCTCGCATTAGTTACAAGTTAGTGATTACAGTAATATCGTACAATTACTATGGTTCGTGACAGACTCGCGTGAGCAATACGTTGGGTGGGGGTGGGTTCTTGGAGGCGAGAGGTTGGGTTAGTTTGGGTGATTAACCTCATTTGTCGCCATCAGACATACGGCTTATCGCAAATACTAGAAAACGATTAGACAATAATAACTGACATTTTCAAAGTTCCATGCAATCTAATGTTAGTTATTTTTTAAATATGAGCTACCTAGAATTGTATACTTTTTAACTGGTTGTAATGGATTACTTAATCGATTAGTAAGAAGGTTTTTCGTTGAAACCAGGAAATTTGAAGGCAACTTTATTGACTGTTAGACTCATATGTCAAGGTAGGTGAAATTAAAGACAATGTTAATTACAAATAAAAAGACTTCATAAATGGATGAATAGTTTTTATAAATTTTAGCCAATATCCATCTCAGTAACGTTTTCCAAAAAAAAACACGTCACTGTATCTATGTGCTGTTCTTTAATGAATAGTTCAATTATAATGCGGAGATTCATTTGAAAACTGATATGATCGTTATTGTTCTTAACTACAATTCATGAAGATCTATTCTTCCATTTAGAAGATATTATTTGTCATTAATATTGCGAAGAGTTTTTGTCTTCAATTTCACTTATTAATCGTTCATTCTTATTTTGATTTAAGAATTAACTATTAAATCCTAAGACATAATTCGCGTAGCGAGTGTTTGAAATACCTATCACTTGAGCTACGCTAATAGGATCGTGTCTATGGCAATATTTCACTCGCCAATTACGTTACCACAGTTTTCAAAACAAAGGGGAAAAAGTGCTGACTTCGCATGTTATTAGCTTACAAGTGCGTGACCCTTATTTACATAATGCAGCCATAAAATCCAGATGCTACAATAATATTTTTACAAGGTTTTTGGTAAATGTTATTTGGGTTCTACGGTCAGTAACGATATTTAAAAATGAATGAAGAGATTTTCAAACATTATATTGATCCATCTCGAATAAGTCAGCTTTCAATAGAAAACAAACCGTGTCATTATCAGTCCATTCGTTTAGGAACCGCAAATCCATAAACACAATCGCAGACTTAGAAATATACATAGACATGTAAATTACACACTTATAGTTGAATGACTTATGTTTTGAACTTTAATAGTGCAATTGAAAGTATCTATTATAGCCCCATTCATATTTAGCTACAATATTTCAAGTGTATATATTATTTTTTTAAATATAATATTTAAGTCATATATATGTATAATTAGTACGTACAGTCACAGAATATATATATTCAAGCAGTAGGAAAGATTCATACATAACGTTAGAAACGACGCACTCACACAAATACACGCATCTACAAAACCCCGGAGGCACTCTCGCGGTTCCGTAAGTGTCGCATAGAGAAGTGTGGCCGTGCTTTGCATCTGTGCGCTCCAGACCGTCCGCGGTCTTTTTATTTTAAAGATGCCAAGAGCGTATTGCACAGTATACGGCTGCTAACTATACAAAAACTCTTCAGTTTCAATAAAAGTTAAATTGACAAGCCCAACGCTCCATCGTAGCGCAGGTTTTATTTCAAAAACCGGTCTTCCATACTGCTTCATTTATTTTTACTGTGACTCAGTTAAAGAGAAAATGTGACACAATCTGCGCAAAGTTGGGGCGGGCTTGTAATTAATTAATGAAATTAGTAAAATAGTGACACCCTTGCGGGTCTTGTGTGGAATTTGGGTCCCCTTTTGTTTACTTTAAATTAAGTATAATGCGTGACATCCCAAAATCAGTAGTAAAACTCGAGCTAAGTATATGTCTGTGTCCGTTTCACTGATTTTATTTACAGGTAAATAGATCGTTCTTTTGTACCTTTCATGTTTCTCCGGGAATTAAACAGAATTTTTCACGTACACTGAAAATGTGAGACATGTGGTATGTGAATTATTTTTAATTGGTTTCAATGTTTAAGTCATGTTAATATATTTTGCACGTTAATTGTATAGTTCAAAGAAATTTCATTTAATTCAAATAATTTTGGACTACTTTCCTTCCAAATACTTAAACATTTTAATCAAAAAACTTTTCTGTCTGCAAAGTAATGATCTCTTAAATCAAATTCTAATTAATTGTATAATTTTGTTAAACAAACATACTCGCTTAATACGTTCAAATTGTTTCATTTAAATGATACTCGCGTAAACTAAATATATAATTTACTAGCTGACCCGGCAAACGTTTATTTTGCCATATTAATTTCTGATGTGGGCTACCCTTATCACTTAGGGGTATGAAAAATAGATAGTAGCCGATTCTCAAACCTATTGAATGTGCATATAAAAATTGGTAAAAATCAGTAAAACCGTTTCGGAGGAGTAAGGTAACTAACATTGTGACACGAGAATTTTATATATAAGTTTATTATTTATGAAAAGAACATTTTATCTTTAATAATATAAATCCTTAACAATATAGATCTTTTCCTATACCGATTCTGTTACAATATAAATAGTCTTACATTAGTTATAAGCGTATCATACAAATACCGTTCAAGCTGGTTCATTATTTGTCTAATGGATTACGCAGCCGTAAGATCTATGACCGGCCGTTACAAAGCATTTTCATGCTGGGCCAATCTATCTTTCATGAATAATTCGTATTATACTGCTCTCTATTGTGATAAAAAATTGTATTTCAGCTTCTATTTATATATCGATTAACGACCCGCCCCGGCTATGCATGGGTATAAAACATATATAAAAAACCTTCCTCTTCAATCACTTTATCTATTAAAAAAAAACGGCATCAAAATCCATTGCGTATTTTTAAAGATTTAAGCATACAAAGGGATATAGGGGAAAAAAGCGACTTTGTTTTATACTATGTAGTGATTATAGTTTATTACAAAAATGTTGTCTCCGTGGCTACTTAGCCACAGGATATTCATATAATTGTCAGTAACTAAGACCATTCACATCTAACAAATAAACTCATATTTTTAGAATATTATAGAAATATTTATTTTCCCGAGATATGAATCCTGGATATCCAGCGCAACGCAGACGCGTGAACTAAGGATTATGCTTAAGTTTGAATATATAATCCGCTTTCTAAAGTTTAACTAGAGAATTTAATTAATTCAAGTCGCTGTACCTCGTTATTAACTATTCGAAGCTTGTCAACGCTTTGAGACCATCCTATGTTGAGTCCGTTATTACTATGTCTTTGTTCTTCGGTCCATGGATTCCGTTTAAGTTAACCCTAAGATTGCCAAAATCTAATTCTAATAAAAAAACTTTTAAGAAAAGCATACTATAGTCAAAATAATAAAAGAGATTGCTAGAAGAACGAGGAAACAAATATTGTTTCCGTTGGAAATAAATAGAAGAGTCTCTAGACTATATCCATCTACACCTGTCTAAAGATCAGTTGGTCATACGTCTAACATTATATTTTAGAATTTCGGGTTTGATTTGGAGGGAATAAAAGATTACGGTTAGAAAAGTACTCATCTACTATAAACATAAAACAAAACTAAACATTTTAACATTGTAATCTCTTTTGTAATTTTTGGCATATTTTTAGGATAAATCTTGTGTGATAAAATCGTTTTGTTTCCTATATAAAATAAATGAAACGTACATGAACTCCTAGGCCACGGACACCACTGATATTAATAAGCAATCCTTAATTAAAGATGCGATGGTATTTTTACTTTATACTTTAAAATACTTTCAAATTCATATCAAATTCGTGACATTACACAGCTAATCTTAAAATGATCATCTCTCTATCGTCGGTCCCTCATGTCTGAGGATCGTGGTCAGCATCGGGGTAACATCTGGAGCGGATGATCTGCCTCTATCGGTCTTGATCCTGTGCGTCTCTCACGACCACGTAGAATTTGGAGGACGATGAATCCTTCAGTTGATCGGTCCATCTGGTTGGTGAACGCCCACGCGATCGTTTGCCTTCGGTGTTCCCAACGACAATCAGTTTTTCCAGGTTCTCATCGCCTCTGCGCACTGTGTGGCCGAAATAGGTCAGGATGCATGTTGGCATATGGTCGACAAACGGGTTTTTATTTTGAGCTGACTCAAGTTACAAAAAAAAATAATCCTAACTTAGTATTAAACCAAATGAAATTTAAGTTAATTTAAAAAACCTCTCAATAAGATAATTATTTTTAAGATGGAAATGGATGGGAGATCTTTGTAAATAGCTTTTAACAACTACGTCTGCTCTCAAACAAACAAAAAATGGCAACAATCTTTAAAACCCCTCTTTTAAAACCTCTCGCATCATGAGTTACAAATGTTCTAATTACAACTGATTAAATTCAGACAGAATTTCTTTCGCAAACAAACAATGACTATTCATATCATTCAGGAGCTATGAATATTGTAATGAGAATAATTAAAATTAGCAATTCTGTGTAGATTGCAACGTATTTCATATTCTGTCGGCTTCACACACTGCTCGTAATTACCAGCTTAACAACTTCGTTGTTTAAATAGTTACTCGCTAAGTCATCGACTGAATTGTATCAAAGTTTGATGTTGCTACAATTTAATCGATACACTTCCAAAACTACTAGGTACATTGGCAGCATCCATTTGTAAATAGAAAGCACTTTTTGATGAAAATTTAGTCCATTTTTCTACCAATCGACTATCCTTCTTTTCAATCGACTTAAAAAAAGACTCAATTCAGGTCTATGTTTGTGAACCGATTTAAAACACTATGTTTCTATATAAATTTTAATTAATAAATATATATATATATATAATAAATATATTATATAATAAATAATATATAAAATAAAAATGTAAATAGACGACATATTGTTCATTTCAATCTGTTCCTTGTTACTATTGGAGTAGGGAACGTTTCACTTAAAAGGATGATATAAGATTTATTTATAACTATAAAGTATAAACCCATATCAAAGTACACCAAATTGTTATTAATTCAATTGTCACTATTCTAAAATGGTAATTGTATCTTTAAGGCAGCTAAATATTTGGAAGCTGGTGGCTTAGGGTTAAAGATAATTAGGATTTTCACATTAACTAGTTTGAATCTGTTCTTATCAAACAAAATAATCATAAAAATTGGTTCATAATTAGCTCTTATCCATAATCAATTAGTAAATGATATAACACGGGTAACGTACAGCAATCCCTACAAAACTAGGGCGAGCCGCTAATAATACCATATGTCGTGTAAATATAATCGTAGTATCGTAGCACCGTAGCTCGTAGAAGTCGTAGCGCTTCAGCTATACGTGCTACGAAATTTTAATGAAAACTTGTATATTGTAGTAAATAAAGAACATTTCTTTAAACCTTACACATAGTAGTTTAAAAAAATAAAATCTAACAGTGTACTATTGAAATTTGGTTTTTTAAATACAAGTTAAGTAAAACTAATTTTTTACTTCATTGAATCTTAAATACGGCGCATGGATTATAGCGCTTTAATTTTTAGTTTTATCCACGTGGTTTAATATTTTTATACTAAAAATTCAGAGGATAAATAAAAGGTTAAGAGGTAGATTGAATTAGTATTCCGTAAATACTCCACGGGGATATAGCATCTGTTACGAAAAGAAAACACCAATCGTCTCGCACCTCAGCTCATTTGTATTCGTAATTCGTCGAAACGGCACTTAAGAATTTTTGCACGAAACTTACGACTTGTTAGCAACCCAAGATGTTGGAGTTTAAGTTTTATGAAGCCATTAATTTGTGCTGATTATGCTGTCAAGTTTAAGCGACGCGGAAAAACATTTTGATATACATTTTACACTCAAATTGATCGGAATTCCAAAAGAACCTTATGCTGCATTTTTATGGTTGATTGCATAACTGAAACTATCTTTTATTTTATTGAAGTATTTCAAAGTATTACTTTTAAATATTTCAATGAAACTTATCAACAGACCTGTGTAAATAGCTTAGATGTGTTTGAATTATTTATTTATTTCTTTCATCGTTCAACAAAATTAAATATGTTAAAAAACTTACCATCATAAACTACTCCTCTAACCAGCTCAGCGGTATCGAAAATAGCATGGCTCACTGTCAAATTAACTTCACTTTCAGTCTCACTAAGCGTCACTATCTGTTCACTTTCACTCGAAATCCGGGCGTACTCGCATGCATCAGTAATCACTTGCATTGTGGTCACTTCACTTGTTGTTGTTTCGTCATAATCCTCCAAGTCTATAATTTCGGAAAAGGGAGGCCCGGGTGACCTCCCTGGGGCAGGGTCACCACTAGGAAGATTAAGAGTGGATGCATAGGGAAGGAAAATGGTCAGGATCGGTAATATAATATGAATTGGACAACGGTTCATATTGTGTTTTGCCTGGATTGACCGCTTTGAGTTCATGATTTTTATCGCACAGCCATTTTTGCCTGAAACGAAAGAAATCAATTTACATATTAATTTTAAACGTTTCCTTGACATATAGACATTCACTCTCTTACTTATAAAGGTTGTACTAATATACAGAGAACTTCAGAGAAATTCACCTCTTAATTTTAGCAGCTTTGTGTAAAGTCTAGAATATAAAGAATAATATATAATTATAGATTAGTTCGGGTTTCATCTTAACAACTTATAACTTTTGGTTAACAGATACGCGTGGTAGCCGGTTTAGCCCAAAGCCATGCCACTCTGTACCAGGAGCGAAGATTGACTGATAGCTAATATAAAGCGGGCTTGGTTGCCGGCAGTAATTATTCAACAGTTGCTTTTAGAAGAGTTTTACATTTTTTTTTTAGAAGTGGAAACTGTCCAATTGAGTTGTGGTTATGTATTTCTAGTAATCATTTAATTGCTAAATTGCTTAATATATATTCTACATCCAATTAAATTATGTGGATAATCACAAAAAGAATACATGGCAGTTTCATTTAAAAATTTCATTACTTCTGTTTGAGACCGAGAATGAAGTATATTTTGCTTTAAACTAATTATTAAAGCAATCAAAGAGAAAGAGCTGTTCTATTAATCGAATTAAATTAGATCTACAGATAAGTAATCGTCGATTTTATGATTTTTATTTCTAGCTTTGTATTGAAAAATTTCCCCGTGATAAAGTTATGCTTATGAATTGACTAAAACAATGGAAAACTGTGATTTATGGTTTTATAATTGATTTATAATGTTTTAAGTAGTCTTTTAAGAGGAAATCATATCTTCAACTTTGAATACAAGACACGTGACCAACTTAAAGGCGCTAATTCAAAATAGCCAAGTTTAATTCGCGCAGATTATAAATGTTAAGTCTTACTTAACATTTCTCAGTTTACATAACAGTTTCTCAATTCAATGTGAGAATTTTGAAATAACGTTTCTTGTGGAAAGTTTTTAAGTGCCCCATCTTATAATTTATTATTTTTCCCTTTTTTAAGTTCAGGTTTTATTTTAAATTAAATAAATACCTATTTTCTGATTTTATAAAAAAAATCAGTTCAGGAACTGTAATATATCTAATAAAAATAATGCCCTATTTTAAAACTAATATCAAAATTAATTTTAAAATGATTGTGTTCATTAACTACTCCATATAATACATAGTATATTAACTAGCAAGTTAATATAGAGCACTATCAGAGAGATTATATAACGCGCAAAGATACGCGCAATAGTAAAGGTTTATTAATTTATATTTAATTAACATTTCAGCTTTGTTGTTTAGTGACAATGCATGAATAATTCCAATAACTTGAATCATTACAATTGAAATTTATTGTGAATCATGTTATCATGATTCAAATTATAATTATAATATTATCGTAGTAAAAAGAAATAAAATAAGCAAATAAGTAAATTACTCGTACTCTGAAATTCTTTAGAAGGAACCGAGGCTTCGTAAGCCACTTACGATTTAATACTTGAAAACTTTTAACTTTGCAATCTTAATTGTGATTATTACTAAATACTAACGCATTTAATGTATATGGTGTCGATGTAATATCATGTAGTAAAACCTCATAAATAAGTAATTTTATTTAAAATCACTTCGACATATCTGACTTCATACAAATATTTTCAGACTACTTCTTTAAAAACACCGCCTCCGCGCAAAAGTAATGTATGTCTTAGAAAATATTTTTCAAAGGCTGACTCGAAAACATGTTTGCGAAGGCTGATTGATATTACTTGCAAGATTAAAGATAAATTTAATAAGGAAAGTATATTTGAGGGAATCATACATCGGTTTTTATATATTGACATTTTGATTGTACAAAAATCAAATGGTTAATTAATACAATTACAAGTATCAATCAAAATCGAGTTGTAATAATTATAAAATAAAAATCAATAAAAAAAACTTTATTTCGTTGGTATTTACCCAAACAATCAAACAAGTCAAGTTTCAAAACCCCCGACATATTAATTTTCTCGATCATGTTAGCTTTTAAACAAAAACAATCGCTACGATCGTTTCGTTTATCCCACAGGAAAACTTATAACACCTATATATATAGCTATTTATTAAATTTAAAAAATATTATTTCGTATGGCATAATAATTACGACTTGTTCTGGATATTGACACCGGTCGTAATGGACAAATAATGGCCGATAATTTAAAGCAATGGTATTGACAAGCCTCGGAACCATTGAATATCACAACAAGTTCACCAAATAGAAGCCAATTGGGTGTTCAGAGTTCAGCCCGACTGTGACCTTTATAACTATAAATCGATTTTGACCAAAGACATACTACACATTGAATAGACTGTGTTTAACTATATCCTAATTATTCTACTAGAAAGTGGGATAACTAAAACTACGCGTTTAATAAATATAATAAAACTCTATAGTCTATTGTTTCACGAATATCTCAAACTAACAGTGCGTTGCGGTTTTCATTGATGCCCCAATCCGTTATAGCGTGTTGTTACATAGATTTAATCGACAAATGTACTATCCAATAAAAATAATTTTTCTATTCCAATTTCCTGATAATAACACGTTGAAGCAAACTGTCTATATAATATAAGTATAGTTAATATTGTAAAAGTAATAGCCGCCGCCTCCGTGGCTATGTGGTTTACAGGTGTCATGCCGGAGATCCTGGGTTCAAATACCGGGGAAACACATGAATATTTCAGTTGGATCGGCACAGAAAGCTGATCACCTACTTCCCTATAAAGAAATGCCTGTAAGGGAACTCACTTTTATTAATTATCTGAAATTGAAATAAAATACGCCTACTAAAAAACTAAATATTAAATTATTATAGTTTGTTACAATAATTAAAACGGTAAATTTACTTACATTTATAATATAAAGTATATTATGATAATTATAAGTACATAATAAAACTAAAATAATAAATATGCCCAAGTAATACGTTCACAAAAGACACGACAAACTAATAAATAACACTCCTCTTTTTTCATCGTGGGTTAATTAAATGAGGCATACGTTTGTTAAGTTATTAAGTATATAAGTTAATGGTTTATTTTGTAAAAGTTTATCTTAATTTAAATTAAAGTACAAAATATTCAGCACGAAATTGGTAAATTAAACAGCAACAAAAAGAGAAAAGAAATGCTCATTTTCCTTTAGGATCTATCCGAAACATTTATTGGTTTCCCTCAGATTTGAACTCAAGACCTCTGGTGCAACACGCAGATGTATTATTCCACGTTTTTATAATATAAATTAGTAAATATTCAAGGTATTCCTGTTTTAATTAAAAATAATACAATCCGTTTAATAGAAACCGGTCTTTTGTACCGTGTTGGGTACGGTATTGGGTAACAGCTAAAAGCTCCTAACGTTTGCGAGTCGCGGTCGATCCAGCCAAGGTCGAGGCAGTGGTGCGAAAAGAACGCCACTTCCACCGAAACATCTCGGTCTTATAATACAATCAAAATCAAAATAAGTTTTATTAAAATACAATATCACTATCACATCATGCATTTCATCCCGCACGCATTATAATGTTAAAATACTGAGTACTTGAATTTTTAAAACGATGTTAGGTATGGTTAAAATGTTCTAATTACATGTTATATTGATTTAGTATCACTACATAGTATAAAACAAAGTCGCTTTTTCTTCTCCTATATTCCTTTGTATGCTTAAATCTTTAAAACTACGCAACGGATTTTGATGGGGTTTTTTTTAGTAGATATAGTGATTAAAGAGGAAGGTTTTTATATATGTTTTATACCCGTGCAAAGCCGGGGCGGGTCGGTAATGACATATATAATGTATTACTATTATATACCCGATCTAACTTTAAAAAATTGACACATAAAATACTGTTTATTTTAAAAATAGGGTTACTAAAGAAAAAACAAATATTTTACAACGCTTGCGAAGCTGGCGTAAGTTTCATAAATAATTAAATAATAATTTAATTTATTAGTGATTATCGTAAAATGTTGTGACTCAATCCTTTAACTAAATAAAGTTCATAACGGTGTGACATCACTCCACTTTATAGATGAAACAAGTCTATTGTCTCTTAGCGAATGTACTGTTTTATTTCGCCCTGGTTGGAAACAAAAGAATCTTAATAATGTGTTCAGAAATATTTCTTTTATAATGAACTCTTTGGCATTTTGATTATTTCAAAGTGAAATTTGCTTATTTTATTAAAACCGTGAAGATAAATATTTCTGTCATTTTTTTTTCAGCCTAAAGAAGCTATAAACAGTTAGTTTAATTATAATTATGTATAATTGTTTATTTTTTCTTCATCTTAAGTCCACTCACTTATTGTTCTTAAAATATTATCTTGTACTGTACACAATGTCAGTATGAACAAATATAGTTTTTTCTTTCTATAATGTTAAAATAATTTAAAAAGTGACTTCACGTCGCCTCCACTGCAGTTATTTTACTAGCGAGTAAAGGATCAATTTTTAAGCTTTGAAACCTGAAACATTAAGTTTCTTCCAGGATTTAAATTAACTATTTTTCTTGAAAATTCATGATTTTTTTTCAGGATACTGAAATAGTTGAACTATTGATTATCATTTAATTTAAAAGATTATTTTTTGTTTTTGTATTATTATCTGTAAAACTGATAAAATAGTGAACTAACTTTAAAAAATTTCAGTCAACCTGTTGATTAGGTAACAGCTAAGTAATTTAAAATTTCTTTGTAACAAAAGAGCTCAAAATACTGTAGCAATTTTAAAACTCTCACTGATGAACAGTCTTGAGCAAAAGGTAGCATGAAATAAATCTATCCTCGCGTTTTCCCGTAGATGTAGGGTCTATCAATTCAATTGAAAAGGATTGAGTATGTAAAGTCTCGTATCTTTCCGTTTGTAGTAATTCAAATAGTGTTGAGAAAGCTCTTTTGCAATCTTGTTAAGCTTTCATAAAAAAGTGAATTTCCTTAACCCCTCAGTGAGATATGGCCCACGGCAGACACATTTCTGTACTTGCTTTACAGATCCTTTTCGTTACAGGCAAATAGGTGATTAGCCTACCTAACTGAAATATTTATTTGTTTCACCGGGCTTCGAACCCAGGACCGCATCACGCAGACGTACACCTTACTTACATTACAATTTATTAGCTTAACCTTTCACCATTTCTTATTTTAAGACAATACTAGTTCTTACTAGAGGCTTTGCATCTAGGCATCTTTATACACAAACACGAAAGGTTTTCTTTGACCAACCAAGAAATCGCAAAAACTACTTTACGCACGAAGCTGAAATTTGATAGGTAATTTAAAAGTAGCAAGTTTGTATGAAAATTCTTTGTTTTAAATTTTATAATAAAAATAAATATAAAACGCATTCCTCGCTCAGTGCATAATTATTGCAATCCAGCGAGGCAATGCTGATTTTAAAAGATTTTTTAAATTATTTTTAATTTTTAAATATGTAAGATGTTAACTTCATTACATTTTAGAGTATTTTGTATTTCAGATTTTTATGTTATAATATATTCTTATTTATTTTTATTTTAGTTCTAATTTAGTATAAATTAATTTATTAATTAATAATGATTGTTTATTAGAGAATTAATTTTCAATGTAATGAAACGATATTTTGTGAGGACAAAATTATCAAATGTTAACAGAGATATTTATAGGTACTGAAAATATATTATAAACCAGCGACCCGCCCTGGCTTAGCATGTGTATAAAACATATATATAAACCTTCCTCTTTAATCATTATATCTACTAAAAAAAACCGCAGCAAAATCCGTTGCGTAGTTTTAAAGATTTAAGCATACAAAGGGATATAAGGACAGAGAAAGCGACTTTGTTTTATACTATGTAGTGATGTTGTTTTGATTTAAATTTTGAATGCCATGAGTAGTATTAGAGGTGAAAATTTAATGACTCAACAAATTCACATTCGTATTTGTAAAATATTTTTGTATCTTAAGCCTCTGTGTGAAATTTGGAAAAAAACTCAAGGCGCATAAATAAGATAAACAAATAGAATGTTATTTTCCACAATAACAATGAAATGTTTGTGAAGAGTATATATTTGAATATATACTTATCTTATCGCATGAAAACATTATGTAAGATATATGTATATGTAAATCTTTGAACTAGCAAGGCCTGCGAATTTTGTTTGGCAAATTCCATATATAATTATTTTATTTAATAATTTCTCATGTACCTGTCGCACACTCCCCAGTGAGCGTACAATATTAGATTCGTCGCGGTTCTTTGTTGGAGACCTCGGATTTTAGGAATATTATAATTTATCCCTAGGGCACTTGATCGAATTAATTACAATATTTGACGTACTATCACATAAAAATATTAACGCGTGGTACGGATGTAAAAGGATTATTATGGAACGCGGTGAATACGAACCGAGATCGAAAGACATCAGTCCTCGCCTATGACGACCGTCAAGGAAGGTTTATTCGCCAGCGAGAAGTTCCCTTTACCACAGTGACAAACAACCCAAACCTCTCACCAGGAAAACCTCGTTGACAGTTGACCGATATAAAAGATATCAGTTTAACTTACATATTTAATACTTTGCGTACTCTTTATTTATTTTAATAGATTTTATATTTTCGTAATTCTAAATTTATAAATTATTTTATAGTAGAACGTCATAAAAGAATACATAAGTGTGAAATCCCTTAACACTTTTTGAGGCATGGAGCCGAATGGATTGCATCTGCTTCACTGATTTCTGCGTTTATATTGGAAACTATATATATCGTAAAATAATACAATATTAAAGAAAATAATAACAAAAACATAAAGTTATATACTAAAAAACGTTTCACAAGTAATCTAGTGTACTGCAATTGTTTACTTAAAAGTTAAATTTAAAAAGCATTCACAGATATCGCGTAAAATAAATATTTTATAAAACAATGTAAATGTTGAATTATATCTTAAATCATATATAAATTCGTACCTCGTTCGTTTGATATTATTTCTGGGAGTTTAGTGAATTTGACAGGTCAAAATGCAAGTTGAAGAACAAATTTACAATGTAGAAAAATTCAACAGTGAAGAAATCAATGCAAAACCAGAAGACAATCTTTACCCATCTGTTAAAAATGCTATTCAGAAAATTATTCAAACTGAAGAGTTCACAAAATATAAAGTAATTGTAGAAGCCGTAATTCCTGATGGCGGGAACTATTTAGCAAGTTTGTATATAATTGATATCGTAGGAGACACTCAAAAAGGTACAAAGGAAGTTAATTTATTTGTTAAGCAAACCGTGTGCGCTGAAAATTTATACGGTTTTATCGATATAGAGAGGGCTTACTTAACAGAAGTCTTCTTTTATACTGAATTATCCACTATTTTTGAGGAATTGCAAGCGAAAGCTAGAATACCATTGGACCAAAGATTCAGAAATGTCAAATGCTGTCATGGTTCGGGTGTGGACGCAATAATTATGGAAAATCTTGCCAAAAAAGGTTATAAAACTCCAAAGAGAATGGAGATAATGCCTTTGAAATTTGCCCAATTATCAGTGATACAGTTAGCAAGACTCCATGCATTAAGCTTCGTTATGCAGAAAGAGATGCCAGATTATTTCGAAAAGACAGCAAAAAACATAAAAACTGTGTTGAATCTAAATGATAAATATATTGAGGTGGCTACAAAAACTAGTGATATTGCTGTGAGTCACTTTGATGAAGACAAGAGAACAGAAATCATGAATGACTTGCCTGGACTCATAACGACCTTTTTTAGTTATTTAAATGAAACTGTTTCCTCTGTTAACTGCATCTGTCATGGTGACTATCGCATGAACAATATACTGGGTAAAGAAGAAGTAAGTAACATTTAGAAATCCCGTAAAAAGAGACATGGGGAAGACGCATCTCTATGCCCATTTCACTAATCATGTTTGTTTGCTGTAATTGCGTTTTTTGAATGTGGCGTCGCTTTTGTAAATTTTCACGTGATAAAACATAAATATTTTTTTTTATTTTTAGCAAGCAGAAATAACAGATGTGGTGCCTGTTGACTATCAGCTCCTCTTCTACGGGCCTCCAGTCGTCGATCTAATATACTTATTATACAGTTCCAGTGACACAAAATTCAGGGAAGAAAATGAAAGAGACCTTAAAGACCTATATCGCTCTTCAATGAATGATTTTCTGAAGAACTTCAATATTGATGTTGAAGAGGTCTTTCCTACCGATGTTTTTGAAAAAGACTACGAATATATGCGTGATTATGGTTTTCTAACGTCATTTATTATATTACCAATATGTTATAGTGACGAGTCTAATGTGATAGAACCAGGCACTGATCTCTTGAAACAAGAATTTAAAGTTGATAAAAAATTTCCAGACAGAATAGCTGGACTATACGAGGAGTACAAACGATTCAAACAACAAAAGTACAACAAGAATTAATCACCTACCATTAACAATTGTTTTAGTCGCGTTAATTTCATCATAGCGTTATGTTATACATAGAGCTTATAGTATTATTTAATGGACTATCCAATTTCAAAATATTTATAAAATTCGAACAAGTAGTTCCTCAGAAAAGCGCGTTCAATCAAAGAAACAAACATTCAATCAGCTTTATAATATTAGTATAGATTTGTAGATATGCATTAGTTGAAATTAAGGCTCTAGAATCTAAGCCGATAAAAATTACACTAGAAATCTTATTTTAAGTAGAGTATGTATTTTATTTGTAAGTATATAATAAAACTTCATCAAAACTTATCTATCTTTGATTACACAATTGTTTTCAAGTATAATATAAATAATAATGTCACTTGTAAATAAATATTGATTAATAAATCATGTTTTAACAATTATTTAAATGACGCTAAAGATTGGGAATGAATTGCACTAGTTCACTTATATATACCTAGTTTTGTTGTTGAATTAATTTGGCTTCTTTAGCCTGATAAATGTTCAATATTTTCATCTAATTTTGATAGTCACATAGGAACTGAAGCGAATCCTAAGAAAACATGTATTTCGATGATAAATACATAACACGGGACCACAAGTAAAAAAAGGCGAAAGAATTTACTATTTCATTTTCCGAGGTTTTGTCTTTGTGACTTTGCTTTTGCGTTGTATACGACTTTTAAGAACCACTCCTAAAACTGCTTATTCGATTTGTATCAACTTTATTTTCTGACATGTCATCATAAACCTATGAAAGTTGTCTACAACATTCTAATTCATTGTGATATGATATGATGTGATTGAAGGAAAAAAGTTTATTTTTGTCTCGTAGAAAAAATGGTACTATACCTTTATATCACGATCAAAACTATTACAAGGGAAAGATAAAGAGACCCGACATGTCAATTACAAATAAAAAACCTCATAAATGCATGAAAAGAGATTCGTAAATCGTAGCAAAAATGCATCTCAATAAAGTCCGCTTTTAAACAAAAAAACGTCATGGAAATCTATCCTTTCGTTCAGGAACTATGATGTCACAAATATGTCAAATATAATACCTCTGTTTTCAGTTATAGATCCAGAAATAGATTTAACCTAGGAATGACAGATAATAAGCTGTAAACTGTAATAAAAATTAAAAAGTAAGCTGTATAAGCTTTCAATTTGGTGTCCTAAAAGTTATCTCAAAAGTCTTGTAAATCTGGTATAGAGTTCGTATCAATAGTTCCAATGATTACCGCGTTGAACCAAAGAAACAGTTCAGATTTATAATGTGGTAGTTGGCAATGATAAAAATATTGGTAGATTTTAATTTATATGCAAGTTTTACATTAAAACTTTTAAAAAATAAATCGTGTTCATTAAATAATAATAATATTTTTGAGAAAAAAGTTTATTTATTTCGGCCATTAGTAACAGAATCACGGACTGCTCTTAAAGACATTTTACCGCGTTTTAATAACGAAACGTTAAAAATTTTATTCAATTGTATATAATTAAATTATAATAATGAAATAGTAATATAATTTATTTCTCGGCTATCTTTCAATATATTGATTTAAAATAATTTTATATTTAAAATAATAAGCATTTGCAACACGCGGAATACACACACATGTAATCTGTGACTGCAGCTCACATCAGATATAAGCTATTACCTGTTTAAGTCGGCATCGGTATATACATTTGGTATTGAAAAATAGAGTTTATTTTTGTAATGATAAGTATTATTTCACCTTACCTGTTTCGTATTAGAGGTTAGTGACGTCTGTATCAGTAGTTTCCCACGTGATTCGCGTGTTCGCTCTGTTATCTAAGATATGTCAAATAAATATTTGCTCAGAATTTAGAAATATTAACTGTGATAAAGTTATTTAGTGCTATCGTATTGTTGACGTAGGTGTTATGGTTTATTTATATATATTTTAATAACTTAATTACAGTGTAAACAGCGTTTGTGATATAAAAATATTGCCCTGAAATAATCGCTGGATGATATTCTAAATTCTAAAACATAGTAATGGAATGTAGTAAGAAAACTCTCGGCGCCTTTCCTGTAAATGTAAAGGACTGTATTGACAATGTTATTACGTCGGAAGGCTACGTCAATCACAATGTTAGCGTGAGAAATATTTCTACTGGTGGCAATAACTTTATGGGCGAATTATTCGAAATTGATGTGAAAGGCGCAACCGCTGATGGTGACAAGGAGACAAACATATTTGTGAAACAAATTATAAACAACGATGACTTTAAAGTGTACTCAATTCCAGAAGTTTACAGAAAGGAAGCTTTTATATATAATGAACTTGCTGATATCTTTACAGAAATACAAAAAGGTGCAAATATTCCAAGATATAAACAATTTAAGTTCCCTAAAAGTTATAAGGAAACGAATGATAATGCAATTATTTTGGAAAATTTAGCGAAAAGGGAGTTTAAACAGAAAGAAAGATTTGATTTGATTTCGCTGGACTTTGCGGAGAAGTCTTTGTTCGAACTTGCTAAGTTCCATGCTTTATCTTTTGTACTGGAGAGGTTGAGGCCGGAATATTTTGAGAATAATATAAAAACAATAAAACAATCGTTTGTGTACGATGAATACTGGAATGAATTTGTTAAGAAAACTTGTGAAGTTTCCATTGCTGAATTGAAAGAAAACGATAAAGAGCGAGTTAGAAATTTTATTCCAATTTCCTTAAAAAAATATCCACAGTATATGAAGGGCGAAGTTGGATCTATCAAATGTTTATGTCACGGAGATTATAGAATGAATAATATTATGGTGAGGGAAGAGGTAAGTATTTAATTAAACTTTCCAAAAAAATTCTATGTTTCACGAAAAGAGAGGGGTGAGAAAAGTTTCTCATACCTCTGTACTGGAATTCTTATACAGTTTCATCTGTATGTTTGCGCGTGGCATCGTAGCTATTAAACGAATCCACCGATTTTGATGCGGTTTGATTTTAGCTACAATTTATGATGATATGTTCCTTCATGAGATGTAATAAGCAAGAGAGAGAGAGAGAAGAGAATAATAATAATTTACAATATATTTTTAGTTCGTTAAAACCTGAAAATACCTGTTTACCTGAAAATATATTTAAAAAATTTAATTTTACAAAAATTGTAGGCATACGCAGAAAATAAATCCCTACTTCTTAATATAAATACGAAAGTAACTGTTTGTTACGCTTTCACAGCTAAACCACTGAATTGATGTTGATGAAACTTAACACAAAGGTAGACTAAGGAGATTGAAATAGGACGTTTGTATTTTTGAAGATTGGCGAAGTTATAGAAATAGGCAAAACACAGACGGAGTAGCGAACAAAACTAGTATATAATAAGAATTCTACTGTTAGAAAAAATATCAAAATAAAGATATCAGTTGTAGGGACAAGTATATAATGAGTAAAGTTTTTCCCCGAGTTCAGTGGACGGTCTCCACCGAAGTTTTGATTGCAGAACAATGTTTTTATTACCCTAACATCTACTTGTTTGTGACTGGTTGAGATCACCCATTTTCATAGCATTCTTAAGCGGTCATTTTGTGATTATCTTTTTAATGACTGGTGAGTTTTTGTCAACGATTAGTTTAAACCTATTGCGAGAAATATTATGGATTTAACCTGAATTGACGTAAATAATTGGTTTTTACCGATTTAAAAAAGTAATTTATACAAAATGCTTGAAGATATAAGAATAGGTGTAAAAACGTAGAAGAAAAACTAACAAATTAGATCATTTTTTGTAAATATAAAAATAGATTACTTAAATACAGGCATACAAACTTAAATAGAACCACTAAATTTGTTCAGCTATTTATTACGCTATAGGTGTAAATTAAAAACAGCTTTCCCCTTTTTAATTTCAATATCTGTCAAAATTATTCCAAATAATAAACTCAAATAAATTCTTAATTAAAGAGGTAGTTCACTAACTTTAATGAAATCATTAAAACTGGTTCAGCCCTTTAATACGCTGTAACCCATGTTTTTATGTGAATCTCATGATCGACGTATATAACATGTTAATTAATTTTATTTCCTTTTTTTTTAAAAAAAACTGTTAAAAATATTCCAATAAACTCAAATTTATTTCATTTCAATACAGAATACAAACAATAACTAAAATATTGTAGCAATAAATTCGATTATAAACATCGACAACTATTGTTGGTAGAATCCAATTACTGTTAAACAAACACAACTGACGAATTCGCTTTAATTGTGCGGCATTTCGAAAGCGTTGCCGTAACGCACTACTAATTGTAAGAATAAATAGTACCTATATTTCATAGATTATATAACAACCATAGAGTATATAATAACATAAAGTTAACCCGTGGCGAACAGGATGTCTTATTAATTAGTAAAGGTATAAGAATTATCAAGCTTGTATACATGCAGTATATAATTAATTGTAATATTTAATAGTAAACTTTATAATATAACAACGAAAAAATTATGTCCATAAGGTGCAACCTCAATTAGGTTTTTCTAACCACTTGATTCAGTCAGTAGATATTGACCTATACGAGTAAATTTGTATATTTAAAAAAAAAATATTTTGAACAGTATTTTCATAATCTTATTAATTGTTTATATCCCTATTAGTGTAACGCTATTATTTGTTGGCACCATAAGCTAAGCTCAAACGAAAGGAAAGGTTAATCTGATATCGATATTTCTTTGCAGAACGGGAAATTATGCGAAGTCCTACCAATCGACTATCAACAAATATACTATGGGAATCCAATCATCGACCTAATATATTTTATATACGCGTCAAGTGACAGCTCTTTCAGAAGGAGACACCTCCATTACTTAAAAGATTTTTATTTCGACGCATTTACAGAATTCCTTGGATGTTTCGACATGACCGGAGAAAATGTCTACCCAAAGGACAAATTCGACAAATGTTTTATCGAATGTTTGGACTACGCTTTGATGTTTTCATTGTATTTTTATCCATTTTTCTATGTGTCAGAAAATGAGACACATGATGGGAACGATGATTTGATGGAAATCTCGATTAAAGTTGATGGAAGAATGAAGGAGAGAATTGAAGGAGTTGTGAATGATTTTATTGAAATGGGATTGATTTAGAACGGATTTTAAGCATTGTCAAGCAATGATTGCTAATATGACGTCTTCATGGTAGTAGATAGAAGCCGTATAATGTATTTTTTTAAACACTTCGCTGCAATAGAGTGGCAACGGGCGGCCTTATTGCTAATCAGCGATCTCTTGCAGGCAAGGCTGTAAAAATTCAACCACACTTCCGTGCCACTTATGCCACCCCGTCCGGCAAGTAGCAGCCTTACTGGAGACCGACTACAAATTAAATTATAAATTTTATTCGGGACTGGGGATCGAACCCGATACCTCAGACTTCGCGGTAGGCTTATAAGACCGCTTAGCCACAAGGCTCTCTAATTTAGAAGCTACGATACAAAAAATAGACACACATAACTCTCCTCTTTTTTCGTCTGAGGTTAAGCTAGAATGCCAATAAGTATATAATAAGTAGTTAAGGATTTACGGTGTTGTAATAAACAGCACCTCGTAGCTCTGTCGAATTTACAATGTTCGTGAGGGAATATTGCCAAGAATATTGTGCTAGTATTTTAGCAGCTTTGAATATAAACTATACGCTATGCTTGCAAAATGGATTTGCAAAATATTCATTTTGATCTACCTTACTCTCGATAAGGATTAAGCGCTGAACGCTAAGCGGTTTCTCTACACGTTCCTCTCTGTGTCTAAGTTGTTTTCGTGTCGCGTGTTACAACAGAAGTGTGTTCAAATCTCGAGGAAACAATTGCTAGGTAGGCATGCTGCCTACAATTTTAGCATTTATTATAAGCATTTAATTTAACATAGCATTTATTATACATTTTGTTGTGTAGTGATTATTAAAAAGTGTATTTTATATTCTACTTTATATCATTTAAAAGTACCTTTTGACCCAGAAATACATAATAATTAAGACTGTTTAATGAACTTTGATCTGAAACTTGAATCTTTGTTATAAACATGACAGGAATTTCTCATTCTCATTAGTTTTTTGGTTTTCCGCGAAAGTGTATAACATAGCCTAGTTTATATTATCAGCACTAAATCTAGAAGATTCAAAAACGAGTGGTTTGCATGTGCAAAGCAATTTGAAGGCAAACTGCGTGGTTCATTGTTAATGATCTATTGTAGAACTTGTTTAACTATATATAATATATTTTAGTTAAACAATTTTTATCATTTACTATCTTACCCGGCAAACTTTGTAGTGCCATAAAGTTGTCATAAATTATATGACATATGTGTTGTTTGATAACAACTATAAATGTTATATAATAAAATGTAGTAAAAAAATGAATATCTGAATTTATTAATAAGGCTTTTTACTACTTGTAGTAGCGAATACAATTGCCATGAAATGAATTGCCTATTTCATTTTTCAATTTTCTTCAATTTCACTTGTAGGTTCTAGCAGCGATGTTACAGATTAGAATGAACCGTTCGCGAGTCGGAAATTCGTGTCATCGATCGCCGATATTCCTGCAACTCATTTAACTTGAGAGCGACTTACATAACACCTCGAGATATCTACTGTAACTTGCTAATACTTCAATCATTTCATTTTGGTCTATAATACTATTGTATTGTTTAGTTGAGTTTCGTTAGATTGTAACAATTAAGCGCGTTTTAATTCGTTTATAACTGTTTTTTCTTATGTGCTACTCGCGTAAATAAAATAATACTTATGCATTTATTTAAATTTTATCACTGAACGAAACATTATTATTTACATAGCTTAAAATAAATCTATTTTGTCACTTCAAAAAATATTAATACGAGAAATGTATGATTTATAGTAATTTATACTATAATATATAATATATAGATACATATACTATACTAATACTATTAAAAGGCTGAACAGTATGTTAACAAACAACACACTTCTTTTAGGAATTACTGGTTCGAAATGAAAAATACGCTACGACCTATAGGAGCGAAGCAATATAATGTTGCAAAAACCGAAAAAGTTTCTTTTGAGAGCGAGTAAAACCGCGGAGCACAGCTAGTCATTTATAGAATGCACTTTAATCCATCTTTATTCATAATCTATATAAATAAATATGTACTTGAATAAAAGGCTCAAAAAAGATACAAAAGGCTCATCAACGCCGTTGAAGCGCGTACCCAAAATACTGGCTGCATCACCACCTTATATTACTATAATATAATAAATAATCCATATAAAAATAAATTATATAAAAACTATTAATTATCACTAACAGTAATGAAGCAGTCAGTTGACAGTTCAGATTGCCTCTATTGCCTCAGATGACCTCTGCATGAAGCGTAAAAATAGAACATAATATATAATGCGGCAAAACGTAAAAATAGGAATTACTCAGATAAAACTGGATAGAACGAGATCACACAAGTGTGTGAACTATTTCCCACGTGAAATTGAATGCCTTTTTTCTACTTTTAAAGAATTTTATAAAAGGTTATCAATTTTATGTTTGGAACGCGACTATGGGCCGAATTATAAAACAACATCTTTATTATTTTTGAGTAAATAGGTCAGAGGGAATGATTATTAATTATCCTCTTTGATTAGTTTGAAAAGTAATTCACACTCATAAGTCATGGTAATTTCTATTCATTGTTAATACTGTAAGAGTCGATAAGGACTCTGCGAATGTGACTCAAAAGATAGCAAACGACTGGACCTCTTCGGATCGGCATACCCGAACCTAGAGGACTATCGGCACTTCGCATCCAACGACATCCTGAAGCTCATGCAGTCCTTCTTCAGGGATCTTGGAGTGAGTGAGTAAGGCATGGGGTAAGTACAAAAGGACCTAAAGGTTTGACGTGCATCCCATCGGGGAGCCCCGGATGATATGATAAGCTAATACTGTAAATTTTTCACTCAAAAGCATAAAATAACATTTATTAAAATAAACCATAAACCAAGTAGTACCTAATAAATATTTGGAAGTCGGTGGCAGAAAATCATAAATTCACCCTAAGGTATCATTTCGAATATTATGTTTGTAAAATTATTATTTCTGTTTTATTTGTGACTTTTATGTGCACTTTGATGTCAGTTAATGCTGTATTAAATTTTATGAAATGAAAAAACGTGTAGATACATACAAGCGAAATCTTAAACTACACTATAATGCAATTCACAGTTCATTGTCGATCCGATGTATCCTCCTAAATATTATTATTAATGGAAGGTAATTATTTGATTATATATGAATAATTGCGAGGGTCCAAGCATTAATTAATTATTCGAAATCTCAATTATTTAAAAATGTCGTCCTCCGACCTCCAGCGATATCGTTTAACTTTATCAAAGATCAATGGATTATTAATCTGAATCAAAATTTATATTAGCGCTTATTCTTTAAGGAGTTTAAGGTTTTGGAAAATTGAATACTATAACGTTTTCTTGCAGAATATGTGGTTGTGTAAAAATTACTAAGTTCTAGGGAGATCTTGGCAGAATGTACAATATAGCCACAAACCATAATACATAATATTGTTTGATTGAACGCTCTAATCTCGGGAACTACTGTTTCGAATTGAAAATTTATTTTTGCTTTAAATATTTCATTAATGGAGGAAGTCTATGAGCTTTATAACATCATGCAGCAGTGGAGCATCAATGAGAAATGTTGCAAAAACGGGTAAAATTATTACACAGAAACTCCTTCGAAGCTGGGGCGGACTAGTATTCTACACACAAATGAAGTAGTGAATAAAAACTAATTCATTGATATAGAATCGCTTATATGATTACCAAGATATTGATTCGTGAATATTTGTTATGATTCTAAGGGTAAGTTAAAAGGATCCTCTTATTCTCAATACCATTTGTCCAGTGATTTATCGGTGGTTTCTACGTAAAAATTATTATATTTTGGCAGTAATATTTCGGTTTTATGTAACTTGGAGCAATAAATTACCAATGGTGAAATATTAATTTACTAGAATACAGCGAATGCTTTTTGTTAGACTGTTCGCATTTGATCAATAGCTTTAAGATATTTAAAAGGTTTTGTTCTAAATAATATATAAGCTGATTTGAGGGTAACACTTTTTATAACAAACTATTTTTTTCCTTATTTTTAATTGTGTGGTATCTAGTTGTATGTAGTGTCTAGTTAAAATAATAAAAAAGTATGAATGATTAGTTATGAAAACGTAACAAATTTACATCGCATTGTGATTTGCGTGTTATTTGGCTATGAAAAAATAAGTAACAGTTAGCTGTTAAAAACAGGAACTACAGAGTTTCTTGACGGTTATAAACTTTCAACTTTCGCTATTTGAAATCATTGTTAAATATAACGGGACTTATCGCGTTATTTCTTGACGGTTCTCCTAAACTTATAGGTGGTAACTTTAACTCTAAATATAAATAGATAGAATTTAAAAGTGCCTATTTTGTCTTTGTAATATATTTTAATAGAAATATAATATACCAAACTGTTATTGCAAAAATTATCTGCCGTTTAAACTCCAAATTCAAGGTACATTCGAGCATTTTCAAGTAATAATTACGTCATGAAATTTAATGTAACGCAAACACAAACACTGCATTCAAATTATTCATAACGTTTATCTTAAAATTTCCACCGCAACGCATTAGCACGCTCCAAATATTGCACATAATAATGATCATTTTAAGCGTTTGTGCATTCAATTTTTGATCACTTACTGTTTTAGTTTATAACTACATCAAAACAACTTAAGGTTATCGACCTTAGAGGCCGCTATTCTGAACAATGATCATACCCTACCCTAGCATTCATAAGAAGGCAAAACCAAATTCGATTTCAAATAGTCAATTTTGTAAAATCACAACTGACGAATCTAAATTAGGGTATATTTTCTGTTTTGCGTTCGGTTTTTGTGATTTGATACATTACTTATACACAATTTTCATTTCGTGAGTCAAATATCGAAAACATCGCGAAAGTGTCTCTTCCAGCCCGACTTTGTTTTCGACTATTAATAATGAATATTAGGCTTCATAAAACAAGGAATTACTTTCAAGGTACATTGATTTTTCGACAAGATCAAAAACGAAGTACAAGCATTATCAATAAATAAATTGATGACGCTTATCGCTAAGCTTATAATAAAGTTACTGATTACTTAATTATAATAAAGCTTGACATTGATTTGAACTGGTTATTCTTAGACGGGCGCGTTTTCGAGTATCCAGTGATTATTATTATTGACGTTAATTACGTGAAATAAAGATTTAATTTAAATTACTTATATACTAAAGCTGATCTTTAAAGTGAAAAATTTGTCATAAAGATGCAAGTCATAATTTCTAAAGTCAAATGGTTTGGCTCATAAAAGCTAATACAGGCTGTCCGGAAAAACATTCGGGTCGGGTAATGGCCTCCGCAAAAAGTTAATGGACGCCGATTCATACCATCCTGTATTTGGATCAGTTTTTATACAGGGACGGACTTACATAAAAATATTTGCATTTAGCCCTTTTATCAGTGCATTGAATTACAAGTTTTTCTTTACACGTTTACGCCAAAAACAATCTGTATAACATTACTGTCAGTTATTAGTTATTACTAAATACTTTAGATATTTTTTAAATTATTTTGATATAAGATAATAAGCATTTATTATTTACCGACGAAACAAGAGGGTTGTTATAAGTTGGACGTATGTCTGTCTGTGGAATCGAAGCTTCGAAAATTTTATTTTAAGCTGACTTGATTAAGATTAATCTTAGCTACAATTTATGAGAATTTGTTCTTTCATTTATGAGATATTCTCATTTGTAATTAAAATTTTAGAGGTTTTTTAAATTGTCTTAAATATTACTTTTTAATTTATTAAACTAAATTTGTATTCTATGCGAATCACAAGCACTGCAAAGTTGCATGAAAACGAAGCCATAAAGTTACACAGTCCAAGTGCGGCCCTGTATTGGAATGAGTGTGCACGACATTTGACATTTCCCATATAATAGCATTGCATTAATGAACAATACCCAGTATCAGACCGCCTTTTGTGAAACGTTGAGTCGGGCAACCAAAAACGAGAATATATAAATAACAGGTCACCACTTTGTTCTATAATCTATAGACTACTTTCTATTGACTTGGGGATGACGCAACATCCCGTTATGGAGAACACGCTGCGGAAAGACATTTTTTAATGGAAATAACGATGGGTGTTACAAAGTTATTGTTAAGTGTCAATTTAAAATGTCACATTTGATAGGTACATACATCTTTCCTGACCGCCTTCATGACAATGACGTTAACACATTTGTGTATTGCACTGGAGATAATAGGTTTTAAAACCAGAGAGGCAGATGTTTCGAAAAAAATAATATTGAAACAGTGGCCTTGAAGCTTTTGAGCGGATTTCTATGAAATCTCAAAAGCTTTTAGAAATACAGCTAAATAATTTACATAATTAAGATTTCTGCTTTTAATCTTTACTTTAATCTAACAACCTTGAGATACTTCTAACGCTAAAAGTTTCGTAATACAATCAATTTAAACTTTCTATTTGGCAAACAATTTTGATCGCAATAATTTATCAGGTTCTTGAATTTATCCTATGTAAGTTTATCCTTATTATGGCAACATAACGCACCTTTAGTAATATAAGGACTCAAGTCAAAATTTGTGTAGTGTTATTTTAAATGATAAAGTCATTCATTTTTATTAATAGCTACTTACAGTGTAGTTATCAAAGAACAAATATGCAAAATTTCACATTTATAACTTGAATAATAAGCATTTTACTGAAAAAGTAAGGTGGAATATAGAAATCAGAAATTAAACGTGATTTCCCAAAAAACTACTTTTTTGTATTATGCCCTTATATTACTAAGGGTATGAATTAATGCTTGTATATACCACAAATTTAACAAAAAAATCATATACATTTAAAAAACTGTTTGAACGGCTTGAAGAGCGTATATTAGCATAATTTTATAGTTATTTAAAGAACTTTAAATGTGATATTTGCGTAGTTAAATATATTAGCAAAATTTATTCCCGCTTAGATCATAATATAATAAATACAATTTATTAAAAAACCTTTTTTAAAGTTTTTGCCTGAGATTTTTGAAAAGGCGCAATTTATTTTTGTTGAATTTATCAAAAAGTATGAATTTAATAAATTAAACACCGCCTTCGTGCATGCATCTGGTGTTGAGCCAAAGTCTTGGATTTGAATCCCGGAGTAACTACTAAATGTTTCAGTTACGTAAGCACAAAGGCTGATCATGTATATAATATAATATTCGCTATACATAAGGCTTACGAACAACAACAACTAATTCTGTTAGTACTATCAAAAATCTAACCAGTCCGACTCTATTTTATTTATATGGATAAATAAAATAATGGCGAAACGAAGTTCGCCAGGTCAGCTAGTAATGTATTAAAAACAGACAGTCTGATTGAAATCTTCTTTGGTTGAAAAACAGTGAGAAAATTATCAATTAGGTACGCTCTTAATCAATCAAGCGATTGTACAAGATATTAATTGAATTAAACTTCTTTCATAAAGTTAATTAATTACTGGAAGAGATCCAATCGTTAATGATTCTCTGAAGAGTAGTACAATTTATAGCTCTTATATTCTAATTAATTTTGCTTCAGCTTGCTGTAAGTAATTGGGAAGATAAGTGTTATTTAAACCGACGCACAAAGGTTCAAACTGATATTTTATGTTAACCAAATATCTAGGGATCTTGTTTTAGAGTAAAACTATTAATAAAACCTATTTTAAATGCAACCGTGGCTAACTGGTTCACATTTCTGCGTGTTGCGCTGGAGGTCCTGCGTACGCATCCCGGGGAAACACATGAATGTATCGGTTTGATTAGCACAGAAGGCTGATCATCTACTTGCCTGTAAAGAGATCAGTGAAACAGACACATCAATGTGTCTGCCCCATGAGGACACAGAACATTACAATAAAAATATATATAATTTGAGTAGGTATATTATTAATGATTAGATTTATAATTATTTATTAATGATTAGATTTATCATTTATAGTTTGGTTAGCAAATTTATTTCCTGCTTTTGAATGGAACATTCCCGACACCATAATAGCCGGGTCTCGTTACAATTAATAGAGACCTAAACGTAATCTATGTATGTGAATTTTTATCTTTAGTTGAATTTTTTAAATAGAATCAATCGTGATAAATTTTATAAGAATCATTAAAAACTGTTAACGAATAATAATTACCTTTTTTAAACAGATTTTATATTAATTAATAAATTATTAGATTTACAATGGAAAAGATTCAAAAAATCAGTAGAGTTAAGAATTTTTTTGATGTCGGTAAAGAAGTTTCAATATTTAGGAAAGCTATTTTCATACCTGGAGGTTATAAAAGTTTTTTATATAAAAAGTGAAATCTCTCTGGAATCCTTCGGGTTGCAAGACTCAATTTTCTTTTATATGCTCTTTGTTTATGCGGGCAACACTTAAAAATTTCAGCGTTTTATGGCTTAAGGGAACCCTGCACCCGAGGCACCAATAAAAGAGATTTATTCAACATCGAATCACTGGAGTCATTTCTAAAGTCACGTCACTTGTTTTTTATTTAAATAATTTAGATCAAAACGTTTTTGTATGTATCAAAATATCTTTGTAAAATATATTGAAATAACTAACTGAACTTTAAAACCCCGGTAATTTAACATTTATTTCATAATATGTATTAGTAAAAACAGCAACGACTTGAGGAAAACTGTTAAAAAACGTTCCTA
This sequence comes from Aporia crataegi, assembly GCA_912999735.1. Lineage (NCBI taxonomy): Eukaryota > Metazoa > Arthropoda > Insecta > Lepidoptera > Pieridae > Aporia > Aporia crataegi. The sequence continues at coordinate 8,598,147 of OU538744.1, read as the reverse complement.
ATCTAGAACATTATGCAATGTGGTATCTGTAAAAGTCTCAGCTGAATTCATTATCTAACATTGAAGATACTGCAGGTTATCTAAAAATAGAATTTCAAATATATTTAATTCAGAGAAAAAAATAGAATTTATAAAATATTCAGGTTATCTCTTATTTGCTCTATTTCAAAAGTCAAATGACATCTTATTTTTAAAGGGAAAATTATGTAGCAAAATATATCATCCAATCATGTCAAAATATTATATAATTATATCAATAAGACAAGAAATATCGCCATGGCTTTAATTACCCGAAGAGAGAAGGGGGAATGGGTAGGCAGAGGTGCACTTTGTACAGCCACATTTTGCCAGATATTATTTCACACTTTTTATTACAACTGTAATATTTCGAGCGAGTCTGCTGCATATTTTCTTTCTTTGACAACCTTTAACTTGCAACTCCAATCATCTTGATATATCTTAATATATTTGGCATATAAAGCTTGTCAATCAAAAAGAGTCTAGCTTTCCATCGGTGAAAGAATTTTTAGAATCGGTCTAATAGAAATATTTTTCTTATAAGTATTGTGCGCCCAATAAAATAAAATAAATAAATGGACTGTATTATTATATGTAAAATCGACGATCCCCAATGAGTTCAGTGTTAGGCTAAAACCAATAAAAAGTAAAACTCATCAGTTCTCGCCTTCGCGAACTTCGCCACTTCAATAGTGCACTTGGTAACTTGATATAATTATACAGTATTAAAATAATAAAAATTTCTAATCAGTCTTGTTGTAATGTTGATGCGTTGATGTTCAGATGAAGACAAAAGAAACGATGATTCCAGAAACGTGTTTTAAATTTGAATTTAGATTTATATTTTTACGCGCTCGACCAAAGAGGCGCAACGAAAGGAGGCGGCTCATTTTACTGCAGTATTACTAATAACCCAACACAGAATACTAAACAAGTATAGTACCCAACAGACACATATTTTGTAAAGGCATTTCTTTTAATAGTGAAAATATTAAAGCTTTTTAATTGTATATTGGATAAGCTAACTAATGCCAGGTTATATATTTAAATTTATTTTACATAAAGCATGAGTTTAATATATTTTAATATAGTCGAAGCAATTTAAAAACGAATTGACTTTGTTCAATCAAACTTTCTTAGAACAAAAAGTAGAAGCGATTTCAGTTTCAAAATCATTTCATCGTTCAATTCTTTATATTATTTCCAAAGTAAAGTTTTTCAATATCTTATAATAAGTGTCAGTTTTCAGATTTGACTTTCTTTGGAATCACAATGTTTTCGTAAAAGTATGCCTAGAGATAATTTACAGGATTTGAATATTATTCATAGGCTATCGAAACCATTATTTAATATAGCATTTATTTTTATATTTTATATTTAGCTTTACTTGTTCTTACTTCATTAATATCTAAGCATTTTAATTAACATTCTAAAACATATAGATGTTCTATTTCCAAAATGATACAAAAATAGAATATTACAAGTTTTGCAATAAATTTTATCCAATTTAATTTTTTTGTAAGTTAAAAGTAATTAAAGAATTTCGTTGATTATACCAATTTAAAAACGGTGAACTGAAAAACGTAATCAAAAAAGGCCACGGCCCAAACGAACTCACCTGTAATTAGTAGGTAACACCCGACGCTGAAGGCTTCACAAAGAACATTCACAAAAAAGTCGTTTCTCTAATTTTCAAACATGGCGTGCTCGAAATAAATCGCGTGACCGCGTTGCGTTCAGATTTTAGTTACATTTTTTCGTGTTTATTTAAATAATATTATGATCACGTGCTTTCTACGTAACATACGGTATTAAACTGGAAACTGAGGGGTAGGGAATTTCTACGTTCCATTACTACGTGCCAAAGAGTAGAATTATACAGATACGATAATGGGTCATTTAGTGTATTAAATATGGAATTCATATCGCAGTTCACAATGGACATCCAACATATCGCTGGATACGCTATCAATAATAGAGGCTTTAGAAACACCCGTCGACCTGGTACAACTAGCCAAAGCTCAGCAGAATGACCCTGAAATAAAGGACTTACTGGACGACCAGACATCCCTCCGTCTGACTCTGGTACCGATTCCTAGAACAAACGTCAAGATTTACTGCGATACGACTCCGGAAGAGCCTCGCCCATATGTAACGAAGGAACTAAGAACTAAAACAATAATAATGTATTTGTATAATGTAAAGCGGTTATGGTCACAACCAAGAATATAAGTGAGACTTAAGAATATTTTATGTAATGTTTGTTACGTCAAAGACGGATCAGTGGCAATCGATAAGTCAGGGTCAGGCACAAAGTTATATCAAGATACACACCTTATACCGCAACCTGGTCTTTCTGAAGTACCATAGTTCTTACACCACGGAATATATCCCGTGGTGTCAGTCCGAAATAGGTTCAAACTAAGGGAGGAGGGCACCCTTTGGAGCACAACTATAGTAGTCAGTACTGAAAAAAGCGAGAGGCATACATGTACAAGGATATAGAAGTAACCACAAAGTTACCACAATTCACTGGCACTCCTCAAACCACGCACCAAACGCAAGTTTCTGAAATATTCACGGCGTGAAGCAATTAATATTATTCCAATTAATTGCTAAATATGTAACAAGGTACGCTCGGCCGCACCATTAATATTTTCAATTGATTCACGCTATGATTAGGGTAGTTTTAATAATTGTTAAGATATATTCTAACAATTTTATCATCTCTTATATTATCTTTTTTATGAAGATTGTTTTTGATGAGTTTTAAGTTTTCTTTAAATTCAATATAAATAAATAATGCCAGTTAATTGCGTAAATAATAAGTTAATGTTTAACAAATGTTTCAAATGTTAAGTTATATCAATTCTCTTTTTTATTTAAATTCTGCTCAAATTGTAGAGTACTGTATTACTTTTCTAATTTTTTTATGAGAAGTAGTATTAAGTAGTGTCAAGTCATGAATATTAAAAGCCTACACAGACACGTTAGTGAGTAAAAATTGATCATTTCTATCATTATATAATCTATGCCTGCTGGAGGGTAGGTGCGACAAGGATGGGCAATGTGAAATGTCACGTAACAAAAAGAGATGGTAATATACTAATGTGGGTTCATGTTTGACCAACTTTTCTTTCAGTCCTAATAAAATATGAGACCCCTAAAGTCTTGGTTGCTAGCGGCGAATAATTCAGCGAGATCACCTCATTATCATATATGGGGATGTCGCCCGAATATTAAACGTCGATGGTTAGGTATTAGTTAAAATTGTACCGCTATAAAACAGAATTACGATAAAATACAATTATACAATACATTTTAACTTACAAGTACGTTGCCGGCCTATTAAGGAGTGTTAAACAATTACCGGACTATTTTAATGATTTCAATTCAAATTATTTTGTAATATTTTTACACAGAAGTGCAAAAGTCTTGTCTGTTATCATTATTATTAAATAGTAAAGTTAGCACAGACTAGAAGATTAAATATAACATATGAAACCTTATTATAAATTGTTATTTTTAACGCATAAATTATGTGGCATCGTAGATCCTAAACGAATGGACAGATGTGGTTTCCGAATTCTACCGTAGTACCTATTACAATTTATTTCAGTTAATCAGAATATTGTAGACTTAAATAGCAGTTTAACGAAATCTCATATAATTTTACAAGCAATTTACATTTATAATTTTTACAATGCTATAAAGATAACCGAGTTCTTGTGAAATGCTTCTTTTTCGTGAGTATTAACATTATTAAAATGCGCACTACGCCGTAGCACACTCGTAGCTCTTCGCTACATTTGTTAGAAAAACTTGCTCTACGTTATGCTTTTAATTAATTATATAAATTATTTAATGTTAGAGTTAATTATAAATGGTAACATAATTTCTGTGTTTAGTTTATCTTATTCTATATAGGCTATCTTTTTTGTTCTTTTAAATAATACATTTTTTATTAATTGATTAATAAAATGTATGTCAGCTTTTATTATGTTTTTACAGGACTTTTTATACCAATAACTATCACGTTAGTTTCCCATGGAAACTGTGAAAACATATCCGATGTAATACCAACAAATACTTCAACAGATAACTGGGCGTTCAAGGACTATATTATAAAATTTAAACCAAGCCACATTTGGGATCAAATAAATATGAATAACAAAACAAGAAGACATATTTATGATGAAGAATTTGATATAATGTATAATGGCATAGACGAAACTGATGATTTGTTATCTCTAAAAGTGCCAAATGGAAATCCAAAAGTTGTGTTGCGAAAAGATGGCCGACGGTGGGTGCCTCCGGGAGGTATCTCTGATAATAATCTTGACAATTACAGCCTGAAACGAAGGTTCTTAGAGCTGATGAAACAAGCTATTTATCAAGCTAGAAATAGAATGGTAATAATGCAGACATATAGAACGAGGTACAGAAATAGTCCTATTTACAAAATGGGTTTTTTAATGGGAAAAACGGACCAAACTGTTAAGACATTCGCACGGTACACTTTTAAGTCATTCATGGGATGTTTTTACGTAAGATTGAGATGGTATTATAACCTATTGGTTCATGAGCTGATGGAGGCTTTTGAAAGGGAGTTGGATCTGTGGTTCGATATAGAGATTTTGATTGATTTGGTTTTGATAAATGACCGCAACTGCAGACGAATGTTGAACCAAGTTATGACGAACCGGAAGCAGTCGTGGAAATTTTACGATTAATTATTTTACTTTCTTTTATTTCAAATGTAATCAATACATATAATAAATCTCCAGAAATACCGTGTCTGAACAATAAATATTTTTGCGTGATTCCAACTGCAATTGGCATTCGATACGGAGCCCCAAACATGCTTTTTTGAAAACTTTGTCAGCTATCAGGAAACCAAAATTTCCATAAACAATTAACTTTCTTCGAATAATCTATTTATTTATTGCATCAGGGGAAAAAAACAGATACATCAAAGAAAACATAGAGAATAATAAAATAAACACACCCTTAACAGTTTCACAAAAACATAAGACATAGACACTAACACATGAAAGATATAAGAAAAAAAATGCCTACGTTTAAAGTTGTAGTTGTAAAAACAATCGAGCAAATTTTCAATAATTATAAGCTTGAAAACAACTGAAGTGGAAAACAAAACAAATCTATATCAGGATGAGCATTGTAATAATATGCACATTCTGCGCGAGACCCGATATTAGTTCTGGGAGCTGGTAGGTTAAATGTATTTTTTGTACGCAGAGACCTAACAGGGACAACAATAGGACAACAAACAATATGGTGACAAATCCAATTACTATCCGTGCGGTTGAGAATTTCATAGTACTGAAAATGTAGTGTTACGCCTCTAAACACGTGGATGAAGTAATGAGCACAGCTGGTATTGCATATATTTTATGTTTCCGAATATGTTTTCGGTTGTAGTATTTTCTGCAAGTATTTAAAACTTTGCGTATTTAATAAGTTGAATCCTAAAGAGAGTATTTGTGTGACCTTAATTATGCATGATATATTACAAAAATTTCACGTTCTTAGTGTGAATTTGAAACATTGAGTAAAATTAATTAACGCTTATAGGTAACAGGCTAAGTTATAAACGTTCACGTTGAGCTAAAGATCATAAAATTCCTAATTATACGCTCGTTAACAGTTTATGTTTCATCTATTATAAAACGTATATTATTCTCATTATATCAAAGAAATATAGGCATGTTTGAAACAATCATTTTATTATTATTTTACTTATTTGGTAGTTTCCTTAGTGATGTGATTTTACCATCGGAAAATTTGGATTACATTGGTAAGTTTTGATTTATATTCTATGTCAGTTTTTTTATATAATAGCGGACAACAGGGTACCCTGATGGTAAGAGATCACCGCGGTGCGCGCTTTTCGTTGCGTTGCCGGCCTTTGAGGTATTTTGGTGGGCCTCCGGTATCCTCGCTCACTCAGCGAAACAAGTACAGTTTCAAGCTGGTATTCTGTGAACCCGTGGTATTTTACTGCGCACGAGCTGGGTAAATAAACATAAGCTTCAGTGTGGCTGTCCCACGGAGGAAAATTTTATTTTTTATTTTTTTCTCAATCACAAAAAATGAACGAACTAAGATATTACTAATATAATAGCTTAGATTTCAATTAGTAGCTGGTTTACGCGTCTCAATGGTGCAACGATGGTTAAAATTACAAATTTCGGGTAAACCATGAATGACTTTCTGTTACTAGAAGAAAATCAGTCTGATCCATTATTTCTCTCCTTGAATAGTACTTATTATGTATTATAATGTATATAATTAAATATTATAAAAATAATATTTAATAATACATACATATAATTATACGCGAATATTACGTACATATAAAACTCGTATCGCTGTTTTATTTGTCACAATTGTACAATTACTTAACTTTACAATTTTGAGCCTGTATGGTCAGTCGGCTATGGTCAACCGTGACCATGCAGGTTTTATGTTATATAACTCTATTTCTATTAACGTTTTCAGAATCCAACAAACCAGAAATGGTAATCACATCAAACTTCATAGATGTTGACGATTTAATCAACGGAGATATTCCGCTCTTCACCGACTTCTATCTGCCGGCAGTAGAAGACAGAGACAACAAAACAAAACGTAGACAAAGTGATGACTTCATGATGACAAGGGATGAACTACCAGTTCTTATAGCAGCTGATTACGACCAAATCTCTGGCCAAAATTCTTCATATGATATTCTCGAATTTAACAAATTGAACCCTATTGTTAATAACTTAACTAGAAGGTACTTTAGTCAAGGGTTTTTATACCAAAACTCTTTTAACCTCCGGCACAAAAAGAGGGGTGTTACAAGTCTCAACCCAACATAAAAAGAGAAGTATGAAGTGTCTGTGTGTCTGACTGTGGAATCGTAGGTCAAGAAATAGACCGATATGATAAAACGATAAAATACATTATAGCTAATATTGATTCCTATCAAGTAACATTTAAAAAAATCCAATCAGGTCCATTTGAATAAGAGCTACAATGCCACAGGCAGCTGACAGACCAAATATCCTCCTTTTTGGATTGTAGGTTAAAAGTAATCTTGTATTGCTTTACTAAAATTGTTCTTTTCCATTACAGGTATAAAGGTTGGTTTCACGGCTACTCAGATCCTGATGACAGACCGAAAGATTATGAAGCAGAGAAACTTTTGAGAATGCTGAACATAGCTAAACAATTTTTGTTGCATTCGCGGTATATTGTTAGAATGGTTATAGCTCAAAAGGAACAGTTTCGTCTGAGTACTCGGTATAAAATAGGTTATTTGTTCAACAGGCTTAGACGAATCAGGTAATTTGGCAACTCTAGCAGGATTTGCTGTATTTTATCGTCCGAAAAAAAGGGCTGCATTGTAGTTCTAGAAGAAAGAACTTCAATTTCTTAATTAGTTATTTAGTCTTTCTGGTTCAATTTAAAATATTATTTTTGTAGTAGGACTATTTGTCTAGGAAGGAAAGAAACGCAGTGAAACTAATCTAATATCAACTAAATGTTTAGGTACGAACAATTAAAAATCGTAAACTTAGCAGAAAACCAGCGTAACACGGAAAAATGGCAAAACTTAACGTCATTATTAAGGTTCTATGAGAAGGTGGTTCGAATGGATATTGACGTGAAGGACACCATTAATTGGATCAAGAGCATGCACGAGTCCGAACTCATGAAGGACCCGGTAATGGCGAAGCGCTTAAAAGCTTTCCAGAATCAAAAATAACTGTTTATTTATTGACACAACATTGAAATATAATTGATAATTACAAGTTTTTACATATACAATAAATATATGTAACTATTTAAATATATTTACATATATAAAAAAGGCTTATCAAAGCCATTGGGGTGTGTACCCAAAATAATACCATTACCGTGTTGTTGATCTCAACAAAGAGCGTCAATTTCAACAATTGCCGCGCATCTGGATCCAATAAAATAAATTAAATATATTTAATGATGTTTCTTCAATTAAACTATCAATACTTCCCCATCCCTAATGCGAAAAAATGTATGTTTTTTATGCATTCATGCTTTGATAAACTCAAATACAAAAATAGACTAAAGTTTGGGAAAGTTTGCTACTTTTTAACGCAAAAAAAGATTTAAAATGGTTGCAAAATAGAGCAAACAAACTGACAAAGTCACGGGCAATGGCTAGTAATTTTATATATCTACTTGGAATTTGAATTTCTTATATCTTTTTTTGTGGATTAAAAGAGCAAATGTCGAGTTAGTAATGTCAGTTCTTCTCGATTGAACCTATTTTCCGAACCGGTGCTAAGTTTAATATAGATCTAAACATCGATTATTCAAAAGTGCTTATTTGAATACAGTTTATTTTGACGTTGACCTCTGTAGAGAACATTATTCAAATAGGTCAAGCTTTTTTAAAGTACTAAAAATCAGGGATTAATTTTTATATTCAAATATTTCGTACTTGAGTGACTATAGACGGGCTGTACACTTAGCATAAATGTGAATTCCCATAACCCCTAGTGGGGCATGGGGCAGACACATTTATATATCTGTTTCACTAATCATTTTCTTTACAGTAGTAGTTTAGCTTTAAGGGCAGACACCGACCGAACATTCATTTGTTTCCCCGGGATTCGAATCCAGGCGTAACACGCTGATGCATAACCCACTTAGCTATAGAGGCGGTAAACTGACCATCTAATGAAGAAAAATATTTAAAAACCTGTACTATGGCACTTATTGTTCAATTTAGCAATCATTTTAATATGAAGTTATTTTCGTTCGGAAATGCACGTGTTTCATATCTCTTAAACAAGCATGTATATTTTTATTATATCGATCGGTGAGTGAATTTTTTTTCTCAAATATTATAATAGTATTCATGAACGTTTTTACCAACTTCCTAAACAAATTATGATGCATTTTTATATGAAAACTGACTTCAACAAGATGGTTTGGTTGTTAAATTAATTTACATGTAGCTACATATATACAGTCAGACACATATCCACCCTATTTGTTCTTGTTACCCCTAATAGTTCTATCTAGCCGACTCCACAAGATCAGTAAATACTTAAAAGGAAATCTGTAATCAACCCTTACATAAATTTAAAACATGCGCTAAACAAAAACTCGCCAGACGTTAGAAGACAAGAATCCTAGGAATTAGGTAGATTGTTCCACTTCCCACTTGTAACGGCTATAAATCTGAGTCTGTAAACCGAATATTGTATCTGATTCCGATATTGAATCCGATGATTATCTAGAATCTTAGAAGCGGTAGTAGATTATACATCATTTAGATTTAATCCTAGCTTTAATATTAATATTAACTCGCATTAAGTAACTGTTAACCAGTTCTATATATATTTCTTTTGAGTTCTGTTCATCGCATTATATTAACATTAATTGCAGTTGTATCAACAACAAACTGTCAAGATCTAAAAATATTCCCAGACATAGCAGACCTATTTGAAACGTTTAAAGAGCCCACTGATGTTGCGCCTCAAGACAAGAATGTTATTATAAGAAACATTTCGATCGATGTCGAAAAGGTTGATATTGAAAAACTTAAAAGAAAGCTAAATATAACTGAAGAATTGAGCTTTCCTACGTTCAATGATACGAGGAGATTAGGCAGATATGGGAACTGGCATGATTTTGCTGCAGCGGCCGAGTATGAGGTAAAGTTGAAAACCCTGGATGTTATGCTCCAGTTTATATACATGGCGAGGCATAAGATTAAACGCCTCGAATCTGAGAGGTATTTCAATCCAAAGGACACGTCATATCGCATCTCATACCTTAACAGGCGTTTGATACGTATTTACACGTCAATGAATAATATTTATCGCACTATGTGGAAGATCAAAAAAAAGTAAGTTGGCATCATCATCATCATCAGCCTTACTTCAGGTCTTTATCTCGATATAGGTCTCCTTCAGGTTTCTTCATCCTGGCATAGGCCCCCGTGTATTCAACGAGCTTTACGTTGCTGTCTACAACACTTGTAATTATTAAATATTAATAGTATCTAAGTACATTAGTATTATAAAAAAGAGAAAAGATTTATTATTCATTAAACTCAAAAATTGCTCTTAAAAGAAAGCCAAAACTATATATTTGTCTTCGAAAATAACGAACATCCACGAAACTTTCATACGCTATTTCAACCACTTTGTCTTTTTACAATAAAAGGTCATAGACCTTTTTCAAAATGAACGATTTTAATGCTAGTTAAACCGGGTAGTGTTGTATAACATAGAATGCTCTACAGGCAATCGGTTTCTATGGAACACCAACTGTTTTTGCATCACAAAGTTGCAAAGCTTCACGTGGATTTCCTCTACCTTTGGTGGGTGCTTGTGAAGATCCACTATAAGTTCTCTTTATTCCATGGGATACCTAATGTTGTTCCTGACAAATATACGCCAAGTGGTGAAACCTATTGTGTGTTTATTTTTAATCCACGACAAAAAAACAAAAAATACCTTTCGCGCACAGTAAAAATAAATAAAGCAGTATGGAAGCTCGGCCTGCTTTTTGAGATAAATAGCTGCGCCCCAATGGAGCATTAGGATTGTCTTAGGGCTGTCGATTTAATTTTAGTAAAATTGAAGTTTTTTTGTATATATATCAGCCGTATACTGAAAAATACGCTTTTGTCAATCTATACAGATAAATAAAATTGAAGTGCCTGTTTTGATTTAAACGCAGTACATTACATTTTTACAATTTTTGTCTGTCTATTTGTTTCGACTAATCTCTTAAACGGCTGGATCGATTTTGACGCTACTTTCACTGGCAGATAGCTGATGTAATAAGGAGTAACTTCTAAAAAAATACTATTTTAGAAGTAACTATAAATAAATAATAATAATAAATTACTATTCCGCGCGGACGAAGTAGATAACACATATCTATTATTATTTTGCTGTTCGCTATTCTAGGTATATATACTCTTATAGGCTATATAACATCATGTAACGACGAAATTAATGGGTGAAACCGCGGGGCATAGCTATTCTAATATAATAAGATTGCGGACTGTGTGGGCCGCACGCAAGACTCGACGCGAATATACCGGAATTTCAGCTGCGGTTTTATGAGCATCTTCAAAATTGTAATACAATTGATGAACTAGCATCACCGTGTTCAATATCTGGGTGAAATTGATAGTCGTTATTAATCCACACGAAAAACATTGGTGTCTTTGACAACTGAGACAATTTGTCTGTCCGTCTATGGCTGCGCTCGTAAACGAATTGAATGATTATGGTGCGCTATTCTGGTTTAAAAGCCGACGTGATCAAGATGAATCTCAGATATTTTTAACCGATTTCAAAAAAGGAGGTTCTCAATTCCACCATTTTTTATGTTCGTTACCTCAGAACTTACGACTGGGTGAACCGATTTTGATGATTTTATCTTTGAAAGCTGGTGCGTTTCGTTTGGTCCCATTTAAATTTCATCAAAATCTATTTAGTAGTTTTTGAGTTACAACACGATGTGATTCTTATTTGCAATCGAGGTCTTTAAAGTCTTCATATTCACTCGTCAAGTAAGAATCCTGAAGTGTCTCTCGTTTCTATGCTGTTTTATCGCGTTAATAATAATGTTATTACCTACTTTTAATAAGCATTTTAGTTGAAACAGTACGTACAAAAACATTCGTTTAATTAATCATTGAATTTGATAACGCATAAAATTATGATTGATAATGTTTGCTATGTCTTTTAAAAAAGTATATTCATTTTATATAGAAGTTTTATGTAAGTATTTTAAAAAAATATCTCAAATTGTATTGTTTGCATCGGATTAATGTTTAGATAGATAGTGATGACGCAAGACCTATTTCGATATGATTAATTTCGTAATATAGTTATTAATTAATAATTAATGAGTTGAACAGCAACATAGCATACATATTGCAGGTAACATAAAATACATATTGCTTGTCTCGGCAATAAGTGAGTACATGAGCGTTTACTGATGAATGGCTTCGCTGATATTTCCTGTATTGGTTTTCCTGTATCCTACATAATAATTACGAATATGTGTTATTCAGCCGATCTTTCTTATGCCTAACCCATTACCAACAAATCAATTTAAACTATAAAGATGTCTTTATTAATTCATCATATCTTATTTATAATTACGTGTGTTTTTAGTCTTCGCAACAACCTGCGCGAACCAATTACTCACAACAGCACAGCCTTCAATAAAAAACAATTTGACGCAAATAGATGTAAGCGATGAAACCGCCCTCGACTATGTATTCGGTAACGTAAGTAATGGCAACATAGAATTCTCATTACTCGAGTGCGAAAGTTTCAAGGACATCACTAAAACCGCTTTGTCTTTAAGACGCCATTATATAATGCGAGAGGAGGTCCTACACGGCGGCGAAAAGTTTACTCCTAAAATACTCGAACTCATGCAGCAGTCTATATATTCAACGCGATATCGCATGGAAGATACGCGTAGATACAGGAATAAATACAGCAATGATCCCGCATATCAAGCGGCGATATTTTATGGCGCTGTTCTTGAAATAAGGTACAAACTGGACAGATTGTTCAACACACTGAGAAACTTTAGAAAGAGAACAAAGTTTATATGGTATTTAGTGATTTATGAACGTATTGTGCAAGCTCACGTGGACGTCTCAGATATGGTAGATCGAATATACGATTTACGGAAAAAGTTCAAATCGAATTTCGAAGTCAAAGATGATGACGAGATGTTTGTTAGAAGGGAGCCTGCCGGCGAACCGTCGGTGAATGTTGGAGACTTTTAAAATTTATTCGATTAAAATATTTACAAATATATTTTAGTTTATATCGCTTAATTGAGACAACAGGAAACCCGAAAGCTGGGTCATATTTCGGCCAACGCGTTAGTATAGGGACACAACAAATGCAGATGGTATTTTGGGTACGCACCCCAACGGCTTTGATTAGCCTTTTGTATCTTTGTAAATATATTTAAGTACATTATTGTAAATAAATAATAAAGTATTTACAAATATGTAAAAGGCTTATCAAAGCCGATGTTAAAGAGGTGCGTTTCGTACGAAAATTCTATTAGTATTTGAAATTCATTATTTTCTCTATCACGCCTAAATCACTGAACACCAAAAATATATTAAAATAAAACCGCCCCCGTGGCTAAGTTGCTTACTCGACGGAGGTTGGGTTCGAATCCAAGGGAAACAAATGAATGTTTCAGTTGGGTAAGCACAGAAGACTGATCACCTGTAAAGAAAATGATCAGTGAAACAGATACAGAAATGTGTCTGCCCCATGCTCCACTAGGAGTTACGGGAATTAACTTTTTTATGTATAGCTATTATTTAAACGAGTTATATTTAGAAATAAGTATTCTAAAAATTAAAATTATTCCCAAAAATAACTATTCCACGCAGACGAAATCGCGGGCAAAAGCTAGTGGTAATAGTAATTTGGAATAGCATCCACTTTTTAAATCTTTGTCATTTCCTACGAGTGACATTTAGGCCTAACGCACACTAACGAATTTCTTTCTACATTGCAAAAAGACGACATTGTTATCTTAAACGTATTATTTCTAGATTTTACGACGCTATTTGAAACTGAATTAAACGAAATATTAATTTGACATTTATTTCACAATAAATAAAATAATATTACAAACAATAACAAGGGAATGCTGCGCATTTAACAAATAATACTAGTGAAGTTGGCACCGATTTTTCAATTCCACTGTTTATAAACTCATCACAATTCCTAGATCCCTTCCGAGCGAAAAATCGGACCGCATACACATATTAACTTAAGACATTTTATATTCTAATTGCAAAACCATGATAGAGAAGTTTGTATAGGCTGTTGTCTATGAAATATAATAAATAATACTGTTACATGAGCATTTCCATGGCTTAGCAAATCTAGATGAACTACATTTATAATTTCACAGGGTTGGTTAGGTACACAAATGACATTGTTTTGGAATAAATGACAACTGACACTAGAATAGAATGTCACTGTCAAAGTCATATTGAAGTTTGTCGATGGTCAATGTTAAAGTAGGTACAATATTTAAACATAGCCTTTATATAAATAACTACATTTAATGAGTATTTAATAATGAACGGATGACACCAATTTTCTACGGAAAGTTAGGCCTAAACAAAGTATGTACAAAGGCAGAAGATTACCGATATAAAATAACGCACCAATCATCGCTAATAACGCAACTTTTCGAAGGTTTTATAACATAATCATATCTTTAAGTTAGACTTAAATAGTACAGTTGATTTTTAAAAAGCGCATTTGAATTAGGTCTGTGGTGACGTAGGCGATAACATAGGTTTTTCTATAATAATAGACATCTTTTTACTTTTTACTTCTGAAAGACAAATAGACTATTCTAAGATTATTAAGACTACAAACTGTCTAAGTAGAAATTGAATCTTGAATTCTCTAATGAGTATTTAAATATAGATAATGATTATACTTTGTAAATAATTAACATTTATTTCTTTCCGTAAGTGACACGCCTACACAACAATTATCGAGTCTATGTCTAAAATAATTTTTAAAATAGCATCTCATTATTAAGCAATTTTTTTTAAATTTTCACAACTTACTTAAAACATAAGGTCTTTTACTTTTTAGCGACTAAAGTCTTAAATATACACTTATAACATCTATCCTAGTGACAAATTACTGAGCAAAAAATATTATTTGTCAAAAGGCGCTAATAATTAAGTTCTACTTAAAATATCTAAGTATTTAAAATACATTTTATATAAATTAATTATTATTAAATAATATTCTACGTAAATGATGCGTTATTTACAAATTTTGTTCACATTCCCCACAAGCGTAAACTGTTTCGTTCCAGCAATCGTTAATTTTAAATGAATGAAAGGGACGAAACATAGTCTCACAAAATGACTTAGATATTAGGGTACCGATTTAGAAGAAAAATACATTTTAAGTAACAAAACGTACCAATTTTTTTTTATTGTTAAGAACATTTAAAATGTTTTTGCTTATTTGCAACTTATAACTTGTAATAAATAAATATTCATTTTAATGAAACAATTATAATAAGACAAGATAGAGGTCAAGATCCGTACAACGAACTACAAGTTATTCGCTATACGGATTTTGATCTTAAAATACTTGGCGAATACTTAGAATTAGGATTGTCTAATAAATTTGATTAATACTGGATTGTTTGTATTGCTCGCTTTCATAACCCTTTAATCAGGCAGTTCAAGATCGTAAAGAGAGGGGATGTGAACCTGCAACTCTCATTGAGTTTTCACCTTCTGAGACCCGTCCTTGGTGAAAATGAAGCTCAGTTCCGGTTTCTTCTTTGCGTACTCCACGAATTCATCTGAAAATTGATATTGTACGTCATCATTATTCTGGACTGAACATGGTTTAAATGGGGAATAAGCTTGTGAGGCTTCGGAACCTGGAGACTTGATGTAGAGACTGGTTCCATGGTGGCCAGAAGCGCGTCAATTGTTTAGAGATATCGTCGCGCCTAGTTGAGAGCACAAGGAAACCCGAAAGTAAGGGAAACGAAAAGTAAAGGGACACAACAAATGCAGATGGTATTTTGGGTACGCACCCCAACGTCTTTTGTATTTTTGTAAATATGTTTAAGTACATTATTGTAAATTGGTAATAAATATACATTCCAAATACTTTTAAAATGAAATTCGCCAAAACTCTGGTGGGAATCGGATAGAAATATATACACAGGCTAAACAAAAAGCTATATACTGAACTAATCTAAATATTATAATATATAATATTATAAACTAAAAAATATATATATTTAAAATCTTTAATCACTACATATTAAGTAGTATAAAATAAAGTCGCTTTCTCTGTCATTATATCCCTTTGTATGCTGAAATCTTTAAAACTACCCAACGGATTTTGATGCGATTTAATAGATAGAGTGATTGAAGAGCAAGGTTTATATGTATAATATACCCGTGCGAAGCCGGGGAGGGTCGCTAGTACATCATATAAATTAAACATTAATTTGGCTAAACTAACACATAGCCGTATTAACTGCTTCTAGTTCCAATTGCACTTACAGTTTCTGATGGCATAAAAATGTGATGTACCTTGCAACTACAAAATACAATATTAAAAATAATAATAAAAAAAGAAAAAGTAACTCATATTGGATATCAGAATGAAATTTGGTAGAGTATCGTTTTGTAAAAAAGAATACAATGGAATATAATAGAAACATACACAATTACATTTCATCACGTAAAATACACAAGTCCCTCGGGATAATACTTCGTGTTCGAAGCCTTACCATAAGTGATGCATTCCTTGTTGTTGACATCGACTCCTCTGAAGATGTTTTGGGCCTCTTCGGGGCCCAAACCGAGAGTTCGGGCCGCCACATCCTCGAAAGTTAATATGTTCAGCCGACCTAAGCCGTTCCCGTCCAAGATCTGCAATTATTTATTATAATAATTTAATTTCAAGATCTATGTTAGATCTTCAATTAATTGTCAATTTATTATCAATTATTTACCAATTTTTATAAGTACTTCAACTTAGTCGTGAGTCAAAGCTAGTTAATAAAATATATGTAAAGTCCCTTGTGGGGTGTCCCGATGTCCCCTAGTGGAGTATGGGGCAGATGCGTTTAACATCGGTTTCACTGATCGATTTCTTTTTTTTCGTTTCTTTAGGGACAAGTAGGTGATCAGCCTTCTATGCCCTGCCAGACCGAGTTCTTTTTTATCTCCACTGGGAATTGAACCCAGGACCTCCAGGTTGTAACGCTTACGCGCTTACAACTAGAACAAGGAAGCGGTCAAAAAATATATACTAAAACAGTAAATTTTTACTTGAATATCCGGCTAAACCGATTTTGATGTAATAAGTACACTCTCAACCTAACCAAAAAAATCCAAAAATTTCTGTAAGTAAAATTTAAACTCAATTTTTTTTTAATTAATTAATTTAGACAAAATACACTCTTCCAAGTGATAACACTCCTTTTTTGCATTGGTTGTTAAAAATTCAAGAATTTGGTACCTTAAACGCATATTCAATGAGAAGTGCATGTGGCTCGTGTTGATAGAGTATGAACAGAGTCGCAATCAAGTAGTCAGGGAAATACATCAGGTCTATCGGTTGCTGCAATTATTAGAAATCAATTAAACTAACGCTCATATTCATTTTACTAGATTAATATATTTAAGAAAGGTAGACTTAAAAATACAGAATAAAAAAGAAAATCTAGCGAGTTCCATGTCTCTCATTTTAGGGAAAAATTGATCGCAGAACGTCTGTGGGCGTTGGCGGCAAGTACGCTATTGAAACTTGTATGCAACGTTTCCAAATACGTTTAAGTAAATTTGCGCAAACGCAAGTTGGCAATCGAAAAATGAAACTTGCATAAGTACACACGTTACAATGCAGTTTTAATAGGATCTACTGTGTCTGCATCCCACATTACCTGAAGGAATATCTGGTAAAGCCGAATGCAGGGTACGCTGATGAGAATGTGCATTTTCATCGCGAACTGCTCCAAGGTCAACCACCGCGGACCCGAATGAATACCCAACTCTATCAAGTCTACCTCCCAGTTGGTGACGTCCAATCTGCAATATCATCAAACTCAGAAATAATGAATGAAGACATTCAGAAAGATTACAGTGGTCTGATTTTTAACTTTATTATTTGTTTGGGAGATTTATTACCTGTTTTGTCCCTTTTTGATTTTTTATAGGCAACCACTGAAATATGACTCGCGGATCTGTGACTGGTCGCCTAGCAGCTTTTTAGGAAAATACTCGTCACTCAATTCTCCATTCTTTATTCATATGTAAATTGACATTTTATAAATGTTTTCACAATAATTTCAAAATCTAATAAAACTTATTATTTTTGACAACATTAATTATTATTATTTTAAGATGACTTCATTTTTTAAGAGCCGAACTTTTGAATTTAAGCTACTGAAGTAATAATTTTTGATCTTTATTTTCTAGATTATGTCTTACTTAAGCTGGCTCCTTAATTCGGCGACTTCCTTGATAGAGGCTGCCCCGGGAATGCCCAGTTGTTTGGCCTTTGATATTAATCTGCAGTCGTCATACGTATAGTCCAGTACTGGGACGCCCAGAGCCCTGAAATGACGATTTAAAATTTAAACCCCAATTACAAATAAGAATATCTCATAAATGGATGCATACATCTTCATTAATTGTACCCAACATCCATCTCAATTATATCAGCTTTCAAACAGAAAAACCGTACCATAATCTGTTAATTGCTTAGGAGACAAATTTACAAACCCACAGATTCACTCACCCACAGACACACACGTCTTATTTATTACACTCCTCTTTTTGTGTCATTTTGGGTTAGAAATTATAGGAAACAAATCCTATTCAGTTTTAATAAATTCCAACAGGAGTTTATTAAAGTGCTTTTGTCTATGGAATCATAATATTAATTTTTAAATTAAAATTTCATAAAAACTCACTTTGCCATGACATCTCTTACGTTCCTTGCGAAGAGTTTAGGATTTTCCTTCTCCTCCTCGTCCGGGGAGTAGACTGGTAGGAACTCGATCTCACATGAGCTATGCACTTGTGTGAGTGTCAGCCAGAGAAGTTTAAGTCTGAAAGAATGTATTAAACCTTTTGTAGTAATGCTTTTTGCTGAAGGAAATAAAAATCATCTTGGATTATCTTGCATTTATTGATGACTCTTCAATATTATCACACCCTATTCCACTTAAAAGAATATATTATTTTATTTTAATTTCAGCAGCGAAAGGCCCATACTATGAGTTAGTTGGGTTAATTATAATACAATAACTTTTTTGGCGTGGATTGGTGAATACAGTATATAAACAAACAAAATTGACCACTTCATTTTAATAATTACAAGCTTATGTCAGCGACTCTGAACGCATTTAATCTATTTCTGTAACTTCGCTATCTTCGGCAATGACGAACTTCCAAACAAACTTTCCTTCCCTATTTCAACCATTTTTTTAGATTAGCTATCACTGTGTCAAATTTCATTTAAATCTGTTCTGAAATTGAAATAGATAAGTTTGGAGATAAAACTCACGCGCCAGGCCCCTCCCAGGTCCAAGTGACCGTATCCTTAGCATTGGGGTACCGGATGATAACAGGTTGAACCGGTACACCCGGGTAGAACCCACCCGGCTTGAAAGTTATCAGGCAAGACCGGTTCGTGCATGTGCCTTCTGGGAAAATTAGGACCTGGAATTAAAAGTAAGTAATGGAATTAATGGTAATTAATTAATAGTAATAAATTTCATTACACGCTACCTTTATTTGTATGATGACGAAGCGTTTTCTCTAATAGTCGACTTAATTAAATTAGCCAAATTACTAGCGAGTTGAAAATCATAAAGTATGTAATAATGTGTGATAAGGATTGATATATAGGTTTTCAATTTTGAATCTGATGGCTCAGCGCAACGTATTGACCAATGACACATTATAAACCGAAACACAGACCACAGAAATCAATGAATTACTTACGTTTGCATTAAAAAAAACTTTGATGGCGCGATATTATCATTATCAGCGCCATCTCAAGTACGAAAGATCTAAAGCGCAGGGATTGCTATAGATTATCTCTGATTATATCCTCCTTGTTAAAGTTTGCTCGTCTGACAAAATGTTTGAAATGCTCTGTCCCTTTTTGGTCGTTGTGCAATTGTTGTTGCAAAAACGAGAAAAAAGATTTTAAGCTTCCATTTCCAAGCGACAGGCGACACCCGTTTTATAGTAATGTCGCTTGTCTAAAGGGCCCTGGATGATGATAATTAATCTATGACTTTGGTGATTGATTACCTGTGGCCAGTCCTCCTTAGAAGTAGCTCGTTGTATAATCTCCTTGATGGTATTCTGACGAGAGTTGGGATCATCACGCCACACGTACACTGGTTGAGTGTAGTTTATAAGTTCTGAAATCATTTTTTTAAATAATTAATTGTTTTGTGCTATATAAATTTGAATGAAAAATTCCTTACTTAAAAACGTTATTTTATTATTATCAATATCTCTAATCTTGTCTCACTTTCACGCTAAGGTGTTAAATAAATGGGACAAAACACATTAAACGCGCAAATTGAATAACCTTTATAAGTAAGGGGTTTATTCCACAAACAAGTAACATGCTCAACAGCTTACTAAGAAATTAGCAGCAAAATATATTTACAAGCATCAATAATAAAAAATATGTCCTAAAATATATTTACAAATATACAAAAGGCACATCAAAGCCGTACCCAAAATACTGGCTGCATTACCGCGCAGGGAAGAACTACATCTATGCGTTGGCCGAAATATGAGCCAGCTTTCGGATTGTCTGTGGTCTCAACTGAGCGCGTCGATATCTAAGTAAAAGCACCGTAAAAAAACTTCATTCTACACTACACATCTACACTTTTAACAGTACATACGTATTAAGAATCAAAACGGCTTATCAAGATATAATAAACCATATCGATGATTGACACAAGATTTCGAACGTAATTACATTCTAAGATTACATTTGATTCATAGAAATATTTCTTCTGATTACCCTTTTGTGTGTTACATGGAAGAAACCTCTTTGTAGCGATAAGACGGTCAATTAGATTATTACTGTACTTGTATTGTCACATTTGTATTTGAATAATACTAATGTCAAGATTAATATGATATTAATCTAGACAATTCTGATACTAGTCAAGATAATAACCATATTATCTAGATTCTAGAGGATGGATAACAGCGCAAGATCGCCGAAGGTGGCGTTGTCTAATCTTAGGAGGCAAAAGCTCACTTTGGGTCGCTGAGCCGGCGAAGTAAGCATATTCATTGACCTTTTAATGTATGTAGTAATAAAATAATAATAAACATTAATAGAAATATCTTACGCTACATTTGAGTATTGTGAAAGCTGTATGTCAAGCCTGGCTTATCTTTAATTAATAGATTGAGTATTAAAAAAGATTAATTTAAGTAATAAAAAATAATTAGCAAGCTTAGTTTAGAAAGTTATACGGAATAAGATACAGTGACGAAAAATACGGAATTGAATTTTAAAAGTTTACGCATATGGAGAGAATAAAAAGGAATAGTCTTACGAGTTTTTTATCAAAAACTAGACATGCGTTTGGTCGCAATCCCAGATAATATGGTGAAACGGCTCAATGGAACTCAATTCACCCAGAAGCAAAGTCGTTAAAATTATAACACTTCCCTGTTTTAGTCGGAGGTTTAAGTCTTCTTTTGAAGTCAGTTGAAAATTCCGGCAATGTTATCAATTAACTTGTTTACAAATAAACCAAATTTCATGACAATAATTAATATCTATTAGCAAAATACTAATAAAATAATAATCCGCAATAAATCTCAATAGAGCTTAATTGAAATCGAAGCACTCCATCACAATTTATTTCTTCAATCAAATTGAACTGATGACATTTATGCATAATATGATTGTCACTAAAAGCTTTTATTGCGAGAATTTCGGAACAAAAGTAAGAGCTCATTCACACGAGGACGATTCGTTTTTCACGATTCATTTATTTTTTGCCGGCGGTAATGCCTTTTACACGCATCACGAATCGTGAAAAATTACACACGTCTTAAATCAAGTATCGTCTTTTAAAAATCACGTTCGTCAAATAAAACGATTTTTTTTGTGAATATGAACATCAATTAGGATATTTTGCCGAATTGTCATAAAACACGATTCCGTATTCAATATATGAACGCCCATCCATCATGACGTATCGTGTTTTTTGACGAATCATCAATGACGGAACCCGTCTGAATGAGCCCTAATCGCTAGCGGTACTTTAATAGCTGTTTTCATTAACGAGCTCATGTTTTTCCACTCTAATTGAAACATTGGGCATGGGGCAAAAAATTGTGAATACATTTCTGTTTCTCACTGATAATTTTTTTTTTACAAACAAGTCCCACTTGCCAAAACTAGTAACCATTTATAAGTGCTATCATCCGTTAACGGTTAGAAGAGCATGTGACAGATAATCAGGCAAATAGGTGATCAGTCTTTTGTACTTTATAATAATTTCCGTTTATATAAATTTTATTCCTAACAATTTCCCTGATCATCAATCCCGGGGAAACGAATATTAATTTATTTCCCCGGGATTTGAAACCTCCGGCGCAATAGGACAGATGTGTGAACCGCTTTGAATCGGTTCGGTTAATTAAATAACAATATTAAAATTAAATTAAAGGACTATTAACTAAATTTAATTCAACATTAATTTAATGTCACTTTAAATAAATAAAAGTTACATGCAGTATATTATATAAATCTTTAATTCTTTAAATCTTACCAATATCGTGATACCCATTCATTTTGATGTGACGTCATTTATCTTACTACAAGTAATAAGTAACCTTCTAGCTTCGCGCTGAAGCCCCACTGTCACGCGAGAAGCCATTAAACTCTATAGGATTTCGTTTTAATATTAAACAATGGCAACCGAATACAAACATATGACGTATGTAATCAAGGTAGATGTGAAATCACGTAAAGCCTAATGGAGTATGTAATAAATACACACATATGTATGTATGTGTGTATGTATGTATGTAATAACCAAGAAACTCAGTCGAGTTCCTATTTTCTTACAATCTTGTTCACAAAAAGGTACATTTTTGTATTGGAGCAACTCATTCCCAAGCACTAAGTATCATTCAAATAATCGACAGTTTTATAAAAGCTTTAGCGATGTATGCTTAACTAAGTTTTAAATTTATAAAGGATATAAGTTAGGGATTTTGTATATAGACTTCAATTCCATAGTAAACCTGTAATAATTTGGGAAAATCTCGCATTGAAATCAGTCAAGTGCAGGCTGCATTCAACAGGCGATCAATAGAGCATTGCAAGAAGAGTACAGAGATTTATGACGTAATAACTAGACTGGGACAGCAAATACGTGGGCTTAAGGTCAAATTGGGACATTGAGATTTAATTTCCTACCTTTCTCCTCATTTTCTTTTATATTTTCAACACAGATCTATACTGATATTATTAATTTGTATATTTCTCATTACAGAAATTAAAATCTCTTCATAAATTAAAAAAATGGTGATTCAAAATTTTTTTTCATTGAAATGGTAGAATTCGAGAACGGCTGCCTGGGTGCCTCTATAGTCTATACACAAGAAGGCGGGATGTAGCCAAGATTGGTTTTTGTGGGCTCTTTTGAGTCCCCAAATACCCTAAATGGAATGGGCAATTCGTCATAAGCGTGAAAACTGTCTAAAAAAATAATAATTTCCACGAGATATTTCTACAAGATGAGAGTTTGAAACGAGCATAAACAATCTTTTACAAGACAATAATTAATAACATAGAGTAAATTTATTAGAAATAGTTATAGTGCCTAACGGTTGTATTAATCACAAAAACAATATTGCGAATGTAACACGTACAGGCAGGGAATTCGTTAACATTTGAATAAAAAAAAACTTATTTCAAAAATAAAAATTTAAATGAAAGCCGTGTTTCAAGAAATTGTTTTTTAAATGACTACCATCTTGATTTTTTCACTCTTCTAGGCGAGTACTGAAATTTTCAATTACTCGTCAGCAAAGAGGCTGAGAGGTCACGGAAATATCTTCACAATTGTTTCATTAAATTCAATCAAAGTTTTTGATTTGTGCATATTTATTCGATTCTTTAAATCATCAAAAAAATCAGCTGGGGACAAAACTGGACTACGGGGAGGCCATGGGATGTGACCTCTCCGGGAAATGCTTTTTCGGGAAACATTTCTATCCATTGCGACTAAATTTCCGAGAAGTGAGCTACTATGACCTCTCCCCACGCCCTTAATTTCACGGGATGTTAGATTGAAATGTTAACGAATTCTTGTTAATAATTATAATTTTTAATTATCATGTATCATAATCGTCAATTACTTTTAATAGACATCTAGTTAGAAAACATTGTATTACACAGTTTGTAATACAATTTTGGCTTATATGTGTTTGTAATGTATAGAATTTTCTCAATAAGTAAGTTTCTAACATTGTATACGTATGGAGAAGAGATTTTTATTTTTGTTATAAGTAAATCCAAATATACTATCAATGTTTTTTCCCTATTTTAGTCCCTTCAAATCATTTCTTCACGATAATTCTTCAATTATCATTAAAAGCAAGTGAATAGAAGAATTTCACAAAATTTAAACAACCTTTATAAATCAATCCCTTGGAGAAACGACATCCATAAAATATGTATCTACTGAAATTTCAATAAGCAATTTCAATAATGCGCAGTTGCCATGGTAGCGGATTAAAATCTCATAACAACGGAGTGGAAATTCAATATTACTTATCTTTATTTTCAATTATACTTTATGCAGTATTTTAAATTTGACGTGCCTGTGTGCTGTAGTTTCGTAACTCACAAACGAACAAACCAATTATGTGCTGTTTTTAACCGACCTTCAATAAAGAAGGTTATCAATTTGACGTCTTTTTGTTTTGTTTTAACTCATGACCTTAGCTATTCATCTATTTATAAGATATTTTTATTTGAAATCATTGTGGGGGGCTTTTTAAATTCAATTGCACGTGTGATAAGCATGAAATGCGACTCCACTGCTTTGGCGTTACCCGACCATACTGTTTCATCCATTCAATATATCACATCCCATTTTCTAAGCACGAAACTATAAAGCTCTCTTAATAATTAACGTCCATGAAGCCGCCAGATGTTCACAACCAAGAGAGACTCATTTGCATAACAAAACTTAGTATTAAAAGGCAAAAGCCTTCATGGTTCTAATGTGTTACGTTGAAAGAAATTACACAACAGACCATACAAATAAAAATAATACCAAAGCGAATGTATAGCGTATATCCGTTTCCTTTTGAAAGCTATTGTTATTTGAAGCCATGAATTCAAGCTGTGAAATCAATGACTGAACTATTTTAATCATAGATGGTAGTATGCTGCAAAGGTTTTTTGAAAATTTCAACAGTAATTTTTTTTTCAACTGACCTTAAAAGCCAAAAAAAGCTTATCGATTAAGTATACTATCAAAAATTATAATACACACATACAGTAATTTACTATTAAAATATGTAAAACAATTATTTATAGGTTTTTTGTGTGTTTGTATTTTTGAACAAGACGGTACTCAAAAACTACTCTCAACTTTTGATGAAAATCTTACAAACCCCACAAGTTAAACAAAATCAATTTTTCCCACGGTTAAACAAAACCCAGCGCTAATCTCACAGATTAAACCAACACCAAACCAACGCTAACCCACCATCAATTTAGCACCATCACCACCAGAATTTACCTACTTCCGACATAGTTGTCCATGCTTTCCTTCCTGACGATAACCGAAGACATTCTGGTTGCATACACGATACAGCTGTCAAGGAATGAGGAGTGTGGGGCTACCACGAGGATGGGTGCCTCTTTACGACTCGCCTGCCGTCCACGGATTGTGATGGCCATGCCACCAGCCAAGTATGACATCTTGCCGATTAAGCATATTAACGGCTTCAGTGATCTAGAACAGGGTTGAATGTGGGGTGAGCTTTTAAGTTTTCTTAGAATAATGTCTTATGACGTTTTACGATAAACAAAATAGTTAATAAAATTTGGTAACTACAGAAATTTAAAAATAATAGTTATGTTAATATTTTATTAATTATAATTAATAAAATAAAATGTTGTCTGTTAAATAAGAACTTTATATGTATATTTTTTTTAAGTAGGTACCTCACGTAAATAATATACATTTCCATTCCATACCATTCATATATACATTTCCAAACTTATTTCGAAGAAACTTTCAAGGCAGTAATTTATTTTTTAAGTCTTTATTGATTAAAATAAATTAAAATTCTTTTGAGTATCAACTTAAACTAGTTTCAATAAATTAATTTCGAGGAATTAAATTATAAATATGAAGCCAATTTACATTTTTATCTGAATAAAACGCTTATGGTGGACGAAGCGAATGCATTTCTGCTAACCTAGTTGTAGTTATTGCGGCATTTTAAGTTTTTATAAGAAGGAAGGAAGAAGCCTATAAATTTCCGAAAGGTGTAGGCAGCGACCACAGACCCTGCCACGATCCCTACATACCTCGTTAGCTTCATCCGCTTTCAATAAATCCAAGAGGTTTTTCATGTCGAGAATTAAAAACACACTTAATATGTTTGTAATAATTTTTGTCTATGAAAATTTATTACATATATGTAATTAGCAGCTTTCAAGTCAGTCAGTTCTCAGTCGAGGAGCCCGACGTTCTTTGCAAAGCATAGAATGCCGAAACGCAGTCCGTTTTGCAAAAGAGATTACGGGACTTAACACTTTTCCTATATCCTACAAATCGACACCTTTTGTATATCCACCATCAATTTCACTAAACGCTGTATTAGTGAATAAAACAAGTCGGTAATGTAATTATTTTTCCATAAATTACACATAATAAGACTTATTAAAAATAATTATATCTATATTTTTTCTACTTTAATAATGTAAACTATCTAATTAAAGTTATTGTTTAGTTCGACACCGTTCTGGGTTTGTTTAATAGGAAGCCTAAAACAATTAACACGGCATATTAATGCATTTCACAACTTTCAATTTAAAAATAATTACTATCTTCCGAAATAATAAATGTTAACCGCTGCACAAAAGGATAAGTTTCTTAGTAATGAAATTCTCGAGTTCGATTCTCAAAGAAATGAAATCTTTTATAAGGAGAATGGATTATTCGAAACGATTTTAACAGTTATTTCCTGTGTGTAAAAGTCGTTTTTTTGTTGTTGTGTGTATTACGCTTCAATCGCTGATGCGGTAATGCTATTTCAATATTTAGTTATCATTAATTCCTTTTTATTTATGCACATTGTAATACTAGTAAACTATCTGTCACAAACCAAAATGACACCATAATGAAAAAAATTGGAACAATTCAAAAATCAGACAGTATAAAAATACTTACCACAACCTTGCAGTGAAAGTATAATATAAAGGCATCTAGGTTAAAAAAGTATTTCTTAGCAACATGCAAATTAATTTAATAAACACAGACTAAACTAGAAAATTCAATTCACTAATGAGCCACAAAAGCATAAACAAAATCACATAAGCCTGTATTCGAAAAGTTAAATGTCATCATGACATTTTGAAATTCACGCCTTCAACCACCTCAAGTATTGATTTGAAGACCTGAAGTATTTTTGATATTTACTCACAGTTTTTTCTAAACTTTGGTAATTAATCTCCTAACAAACGTTGTTCAATTTCAAAATTAATTTCAAAAGTATTTTGTCTCGTTTTTGCAACATCGATTGCCCCTCAGCCAGAAAAAAGACACCACTATTGAGACATTGTTTAAAGTTGAACACCGTTTCTGAGGGGATTAAATATTTAAGATATAATAAAGAATATTGCGATGGTTAGGCTGTAGACACAACAAACAACAAAAGACATGACAAAAAGCGACAACAATGATAACTAACATGATTTGACATTGACATTTGAAACAACTTGGTTCATTGAAGGTATATATTTATGTGATTATGTAATTATATCAAATAAAGCAGAGATTGCCAAACGTTATCCGAACCGTCTCGTTTACTGAGTATACTGAATATACATATAACATAATTGCTTTAAATTATATTAATAGTTATTTTTTTAACTAAATATCGAATATCATCATGTCTCAATACTTAAAAACTTTCATACAAAGTCCATACACAATATTTTACGTTTATGTGTTTGATTGTGTGTTAGAAGCTTTTTATAGTTAAATCGAGTTTTACATCTAGATTACTCTATTTCCTTGTTTGGTTATGGTTAGATGGTTTGGACATTTGGAGCGAATGAATGATATGTTCTATGATATCTCTTTTAGAGAGATCAATATCTCTTTTAGAGATTAGATATCTCTTTCTGGAGTATTTCTGATGTTAGCAACCAAACTTCTTAACACTTGTATTCAACAGAATTTAGTTTACCTCTACATTTCCTCTCGTAAATACCTACTTTACAATAGGCAAAACAATCTCTTACCGTTACGTTGTGTACATTCCTCACGAGTATGTGAAATGTGAGATTCTACGGCTTGATGAATTATGATCGAGTAGTAATGGTTACCGGTTTCCTAACTGACTCTGTTGTTTTTAAAACCATACATGGGATAAAACATATCCAACTATCTTAACCGACTGTTAATAAGACGATTTTTAAATTTATTTTGTGGAATAAAATATGTTTGTATATGGACATTTGCTGCAACTTGAAATATTTTAACTTGTACGTGTTTAATAAATCTTTCATTAAAATATTTTTTATTTTTGTAGTACCTCATTCTTATTTTTATTAAAGCTGTCTAGATGGTCTATGGTCTATAAGAAACCCTTTTTTTAAACAAAATAAAACTGATTTTCATACATTTTTCTTCACAAGTGTGTTGATAAACGTTGTATGATACACGTAAGCATTGACGATTACCGTCTTCGGCTCTCATAAGTAAGACTAAGTGTAAAATGTCTATTATAATTTCCAAAAATATATTTAGTAAACTCATTTAATTAAAATACATTGCATTCTAGCTTTTTATTTGAATATATCTTTAAGACATACTAATAAAATTTGCGAATGTAGCGTACACATTTAGTACCTACATAGTTGCTAAATAAAAAAGCGTCAATTAAATATATCATATCATTTATTATTTAAAACTTTCGAAATGCAGATTATTTGAAATTTCATTTTAATTATCAATTAAATTATGATATGTGTGTTTATACCGCCCTAAAAAAATATTTTATAATAATAACGTGAAAGTAACGAGTAACGATATTATTAAAATATAAATTTGAGTATAATTACTGTAATCACATCGTAATCTTTTATATACAACAAAATTGTTTCGTGTTGGAAACCATGTTTAAAAACCAAATTAAAAAAACCATTAATGGGTTGACCCGTTCCGAAGATTAGCACGAACTAATATTTGTTTATTATGTTATTAGTAAAGAGTAATAAGGTGCCATCCATAAATTTCGTCACACGAATTTCATGATTTTGTTGACCTCTCCCCCGTCCTTGTCACAGCTGGTCACATTTGCGAGATTCCCCCCTCCCTAGTGTGACGTCACATATTTTGCAATTTTACGTTTTAGATTATTGTTTTTTAGTATTTCCTTAATAGTGCAAAGTTCGGGTTTTAACTCGTAGATTAGGAAATGTGACTTTACGAAATTTAGGACCCTTCCCACCCCCTTGTCACACAATGTCACACTTCGTCGACCCCCTCCCTCCCCCTAAACGTGTGACGTAATTTAGGATAGTCCCTAAGAAAGATCTTATTGGTAAGTATATAATATACGACTGAAGTTGGGTTTTTTTAATACACGGTTGTACGGTGAAGTCACCAGTTTCTTAAACATACCCATATTAATTGCGCAGGAAATATAGAGGCAGGTAAAGAGTTCCATTCTTTCACTGTTGTAATTGAGAAGAACCCAAATTGTGCAGTGCACTTAGGATGTCAACAACGAAGGGACGTAACCCCACTGTGCTCCTTGATGCATGGAGTCTAAACGACGCAATCAATAATGAAGTGTCATAAAACCTACAATGAACCAAGTTTTAAAAATCGAACGCCAAATCCAACATACGTCCAACGAAGGGTAGTTTCGCCGTTTCCGCTTTCGCGACCACACTGGGTGCGCCCAGCACCACAATCGCAATCGCGTCGAAGAAACTGGAGTGGGGTGCCATAACAAGGACCGGGGCTTCTCTGCCCTTGGCGATATGCTCCGTACCCAACACCTTGACCCGATGGAAACCAGCCGCATACACCACCATTCTCATCAGAAATAGAATGTAGAAACGAAGCTTGCTACAACAAAGAATTAGTATAATAATAATAATAACTTTACAATACAAATACATTCCACAAATAAAGCATCGCAGGCTATTAACTGTATTACAGGAGGCTGTGATTTCCCACTTTCTTATCAAACTAAATTATAATCAATATCAATACCAAAACCAAAGTAAAATTAAAATTAAAAACAATTACTTTACAACTTTACAAGTCTTTCAACCACAGCTTAGCAGTTAGCAGCTAACTTAATCAGTGCGTGCCTTTATGTACTGTCATGTCTATATATATGTAGATAAAATATAATTTCAAAATTTTAAACCGACTTCGAAGTGCACTTAAAAATAGTAAATAAAACATATATACAATCAGTCTACAAAGCATAATATATTTAGAAGACGGTACGGTTAAGAATTTATAATTTAAAAAACATACACCCGAATCAACAATGTCCTTAAATCGAAGTTTTATCAATTCTTAACCGACCCTCAAAAAACCAAAAAGGAGGTTATCAATCCGACGTGTATTCTTTTAGCGGATGTTCCCATCTATATAGAAGATTTTCCACTCCTAGTCGCCGTACGTGAATCAATTTTGATGAATAATGATAGGGTAACTCGTCGAAATGTTTTTTATTTTGGATTTTTTTTATTAGAAAATGGTTACGTTCGTTATAATTACTAATATGAACTAAATATAGCCTCATGTGTATTTTAAAAACCGCTAAAAATACGTAAACATAGCAATCAAATATAAGTAAATTCAAAAATTTGAGGCAAAGCAATTTTAATAATTATTAGCTGACCCGGCAAACGTTGTTTTGCTATAGATAATAGCCGATTCTCAGACCTACTGAATATGCATATAAAATTTGGTACAAATCAGTAAAGCCGCTTCGGAGGAGTAAGGTAACTAACATTGTGACACGAGAATTTTATATATAAGATTAATAGTTTAACAAATATTTTAAAAACTTCTTTATTTTTTACATTCAGTACTCTATTCTAGGAAAAGGCAATAGCCTTTTTAATAGTATAGTTATTCTGGTGTTTTTTGGAACGGTGAATGTTTTTGAATCCTTCTTAAATTATCGTTATCTTTATTATTCCATATATTTTGTTTATGTAAATAATGACACAGTTAAAACAGGTTTAATTCTGTAATTTCTAATTCCAATATAAGTGCATACATATTTATTATGTTTGTCTTAAGAATTCATATCGCATAACTAAAAAATAATACTTTCCCTATAAAGTATAAATGTTAATTTCATTAAGGTTGTTTTGCTAGTTATGTGTGATTCTTTCGTCATCGCCACTCACTTTTTTATTTACGATATATTTTATTTACGTATTTACAAATTAAGATATAGGACGAGGATAAATTGCATAACACTAGCTTTTTCCCATCGACGTGTTTCAGTTTTAAATTTAAATCCCTTCAAGCCAATTTTCGCTCGTAAGCTCCTTCCCCAAGTTCTACCTATCTCTGTATCAAAGCTTTCTCAAAAGAATTGATTTACAAAAAATACTAACTAAAATTCCACAGAATATAACACAGTCTGTTGCAGTGTTATAATAAAAGATGAATTAGAATAGATTTTATCACTTAGGTCATGTCGGCCTAATAGTAACTGTAGTCTGTGCGCTGTAGCATGTAACTTAGTATTTCAGATGTACCACATTCGTAATATATTAAATCATTAATTGAACTGAATTAAAACTGTAGTAAATTAAATTAAACCAACTAGAATGTTCTACTCTATAAATAAAATCAAATGGAATGAAAAATTAAGCAGTATTATGCGTAATGCGTATAACGTAACGCCATAGACGTATTTAGTGATATTTTTCATAACAAAAACGTATATTGTGCGTAGGTCAATTTTAATTGTTAAAATTGGTCTATAATAGTATAACAGAACATTTATAGGGTAAGGTTGCTTAAAAGGTTGCTAATAAAAAATACATTTTATTCGTCTAAACTCATATCAGAGTCAGGAATATCTGAATTTCACTCAATTCATCATCTGAATGAGACGGATATTTGCACAACTGAATAACACAATAATTTTCATAACAATATTAAAGAGAACTTGATTTATGCTGCGAGTATCGTTAATGAATTGCATAACGTCACATCCCTTAGGCAACTGTCACCCGCACCATGCTACAGCGCACGGACTAAAATTATTACAATAAAATCTTGATATATACAAAATAAATTTACATAGTGAGGTTTTATGCTTGCGCAGCCGGATATTAAAATCTTCTTGCACGTATTTATTATAACATAAACAATCTTATGGACTATCTGTCACGTAATTTTATGAAGTCATATAGTCTAACACAGACCATACTAAAAGATAATTTAATTTTCATTGCATTTATATTCCATTAATACAATATGTAGTCTAAATATTGTTTATTGTTAAATTATTCAACGGCATTAGAGAATATTTTCAGTGTTGTGACCTTGATTTAAAGCTTTTAAGTCCAGGCTTTTATGGTACCATTAAAAGGTGAACGACCTCGACGCATAAAGCTCTAACATTAGATTTAGAGATGACCGTTAAGTCATTTTTATCAAATACAAGCTGACCCAACAGACGTTGTCCTGTCTTAACTATGAATATTGAATCCAATTGGTATTTTTTGTTAGTTTTTTTTTTTTAAGAATCAACTTTCTTGATTCTTTGTTTCATGAAAACCTCTTAACAAACTAACATAACAAAAAAATAATTATCCAATTTGGTGCAGTCGTTTGGACGTTATGCGCCTACCTACATTTCGGCGATTCATTTCTATTTATATAGATTTGTATATGTTTTATCTAATATAGATACAAAATCGCCTAGTAACCCTATATAAAATTAAAAGACGGAATTTTTATTACTTCATTAGCGTGGGCCTATGACAATCAAAAGTGAAACTTGTATCCCGTATGTCTATTGAAAGTCGCCGCAATAAATCGTCAAAAGATTCTAAAGTATTTTAAGAACTCATCACATATCAGTTGGCCCATTAATGTTACAAGTTTCAATTGAAAGTCTTTCCCGTGAAAAAGATGTACCCAATGTCTTCTTTTTAATCTATTAAGCTTTCTAAAACCACCACAACACTACATATTCGTGGTGATTGACTTTAGTTTTATTGCGAGATCCGGTTTAAGAGCCCTATTACAAAATTGCGTTGACACGTACAACTCTCATACGACTGCCCTATCACAGAAATAATTTTCGACAGGGATCAAAAATTATTAATATTTTATGAAGCTTTTTATCTCGGTCAATTAGGTTCCTACGCGCCGGCAGACCATAGCTAAACGAGTAATAACAGCGAAATGTATCAAAATCTATGCCAAACATGCTAAGATAAAGAAACTGTATAAAAACAATTTTAAATAAAAAAATAAAACCGACCTCTAAAAGCACTAAAAAGTGAAAAATAACTTTTGGATTTGAAATGAACCTATTTAAATAAAAAGATGTAAATAGTATTGAATAATAAAATTCATGTAAAATTCAAGAAGGGCATAAAAATGCCCTTGTTGTTAAGTTAAAATGTTATGTTGCTCTTTGAAAGGCGATACCAAATATATAAATAATTACGAAACTGACTGAAAATAAAGCGTACCAAGTTTTGTTGCAGTTAACAAAAGCATTGATCCAGCTCTGTAACTTTAATCTAAATAAAATATAAATTAAACTTTTTATTTACTAAATTAAAAGTGATTTTTCATTTACGTATAGTTATTCGCTTATATTATGAGTATTGATGGTTATCTTGGCTGTAATCACCGACCCGACACACTTGTATCATAATCTACTATTTATCGACAGTTTATTTTGGAAGATTTATTCAAACCCCAGATTAACTAAATTCACGGCTATGTACGTCGGTACGACATATTATAATGTCGCTTCGTCTCAACAGATGGCGCTGTTGTACTTTGAAACGCGCTATCATTGTATTTGACAAACAGTACTTAATGTTTTCATATTGAACGTGTCATTACTCTGGTTTCCCTTCAAAACGTATAAATCTTTCGCCTTTTACTAAAGATTTCCGTGGAGGGGAACACTCAAATGAGTCTTACTCAATTTTTGATACCCTGGTAACAGGGTCTATAATTCACTAACAAGTCTAGTATTTACTAACTAATAGTAAGTAAGTAAAAACTATCAAAGGTCAAAACTTAAGACATGAGTAGAGAATAAGTGGTCAAGATAATGCTGTTTCGTGGTTATTTTACCTAAATGGATAATAATAAATGCTTGCTGCTATGCAGTCTGAGGCCTGCGCATTGCGCAAAGATATTCATATATTTTATTGATAAGTCTGTAACTATGTAGTATGATATTTGATAATAGACTCCAAATTAGTAACTTATATTGTTCACAATGAGGCGATACATCATATAAGCGCATCTTTAATGAGATCACGCTGTGGAAAGACATTTTTAACCGACCTTCAAAAAAGAACAAAAAGGAGGTTACAATTCGAAGTGTATTTTTTTGCAAGTAAAATCATTATGTATCCTGAAACCCTCATTATCAGTTTAAGCTGAATATTTTAATCTTATTTAGTTTTTCAAATGTTTTTTCTTGTAACTTAGTTTTTTTTTATTTGTTTGCTTTATTACATTTTTTTATTTTCCTTTAATCAAAGAAAGCCGATTGCTCATATTTTATATCCAATTTTGTCGCGTGTATAATGTAGCCCTATGGGCAATCTATGTATAAGTAAATTAACTATTTGAAAAAGATCCGCCAATAACAGCTACAATTTATTTTACTTTATAACCTTATTAGATTATAGCTAAATACAATCCATAACAAGGTGCCATGTTATAAGGAGTTAGTGAAAGTAATGTAAACATGCCGCGGCCACCGTTACACCGAATGCACTTTATTGTGAAAGTAATTAATCTTAATATTTCTCATAAGATATTGCGCCATAATTAGAATTCGCGCCATTATTTTTCATGTACCTTAATTAACTTTCTTTACAACAATGATGCTAATTAATGCACCGGGATTAATTTGAAAATTAACTTGTTTAACTCGCAGCTAAAACAACTAACGGAATGCACTTCTCTGAACCTATTCAAACAAAAATTAAAGTTATATGTATGCTGGATATTATTTTTGGTTTCAACATAACCGTTCTACAACTCAATCCACCATCAATCATTGACGTTTTCAAGGATTGTATCTTTGTTACATTGTGAATCCATATATGAACCGAATATATTTAAACTTAACTGAAAGAGAAAATTTCAGACCCTGATGACCTTTCAAATTTCTGTTCATCTATACTAATATTATAAAGCTGAAGATTTTGTTTGTTCGTTTGCACGCGTTAATCTGATAAACTACTTTTTCGACTTTTCGAATCAAAATTTATTTTTGTGTAGGATAATAACAATAAGTTTACTGTCTTTAAATAAAGTTTACATATAATATAGTTGGTGATAGGAAACCTCATTTTAGGCAAGAAATGTCGATGGCAGGAGGCTCCGTTCTTCCATAACCAAGACATGATACTACAGAATGCAACAAATAAAAACCTTATTTCTATATTACTAAAAAAATTTGTATTAGACAGTCAATTTATCAAAGGCTATATAACATCATGCCACGACGAAATAAATTAAACGAAGTCACGGTAAATCAATATAGGATTTCTTAAGTTTTGAATGAGTGCTCGAGAGGTTCCACTGCTGTCCAATTAGAGTGCCGTTGCAAATTGCAAAACTTTTCCAATTAACACTACTGATTGCCATCAACACAATTATTTGTTAGTGCATAAAAAGCGTTTACATAGTCCAATATTTAGTGTAATTTTAATTGATTCTCTCTACAACTATAATATTATACTTCAATTCATATATATTTATACAAAACAAAGTCAAATATAAAATAAAGGGTTATTTGCACCATTTATAACTGAAAAACGGATGGACCGACTTGGATTATCTCTGATTTGTTGGATTTGTCAAATCCGAAAATAGCTGAGTTGAAAGAAATAAAAGAATAGAAAAATTTACAAAAAAGTGTTTTAAATGAAGAAAATTCGTCTCCTCATACATTTTCTATGGCGATACAAAGTTCGCGGGTCCACTAGTGTACCTATATATAATTAGTTGCTTCACTGATAATTTCCTTTAAAGGCTTACCTTTGAAGTGGATCTTAATCCACTTCATCAGATCAGCTTTCTGTGCCTACACAATCAAAACTATTGCTTTCTCTGGAATTCGAACCCAGAACCGCCATCGTAACTTTTACGGAACGAAACGTTCGCACCTTTTAATTGAGGTGGTTTGAAAAATCATAATGTTTAACGCGGTCAAAGTGATAAATGATTGTAGAACAAGGTCACAGTTTTGTTAATATTCAAAACAATATTATAAATAGTTGTTTGACTTGAACATTGATTACACAATTTAAATATTAATTAACAACATCCTGAATATGGCAATCTCTAACGAAAAAAGAGGGGTGTTTGACGTGTCTGTGTGTCTCCTACACGAATAGACCGAATTTTGTTGCGGTTTGTTTTTGTTGAGTTATGTGAGAGTTGTAATGTCGAGAGGTATTTCAATTATCTTGAACATTGTCGATCTTTAAATGTCGTACAAGAATACATACAATACAAAGATAGTCTTAACTTTGTACATACGAATCGAGGTTTCTTTTAATCTTACTGTTAAGGCCTACTATTGCGATGCCCTAACTGGATTTGATGTAGTTACTATACGAGAACTGGGTTTTTTGAGTTAAATGAAAATGCGTGCGTTTATGACCAATACAAGATGACAAGTCTTTTTTAATCGCTACAAATTTGTACAGTGACAGGGAAAGGGGGTGAGGGGTACAAATTACAAAATTTTAAAGATTTTTGACACAATAGAACGCAAATAACAGTTTTAGTTAACATGATATTAAACAGATGGCGCAAATAACAGTTTTAAGTTAACATGCTATTGAACACTTACTCCAATCTTTTTACATTTTTGCAATCTCTATAATTGATTCATACAAAAGACGGTGTTGAATTCTGATTTCGCTAAACAAACAATTTCATAACAGAGTTGGCATTGTATTGGACGCGGCACGCTCTACAAACGAGCTGGCCTTAAACTAGACAGACTATCAAGGTCACATGCACGGACAATCACTTAGCTTTTGGTTCAAATAATATATTCTCAAGATATTTGAGAAATAACAAAACAGTTTTTTGCCGTCGCCAATAGGAACCTTTAATATAATAATATTATTAATTACAAATAAGTATACCTCATAAATGGGTGAACAATGTCATAAATTGTAGCTAAAATCTATCTAAGTCACGCAGGGTTCAAAGCCTAATCATAATTGGTTAATTCGTTCGAGCTACGATGCCACAGAGAGATCCACAGACAAGTCAAAGTTACAATAAAACAAAAAGACGTAAGCGTCTATTTATGTTTTTATAAAAGACACGTGTCTATGAATTTATAGTAAATGACTGTAATGAATAACGGTCAATGAATACTATAATTAATTGCTCATTCATTCACGTGAATTCAGTCATTGCCAACTAATGCTGTTGACACCATGTGCAAGCACCTACATAGTTGCAAGTCTGCAAAAATGTAACATGGTAACTGGAGTCTTTCTTAGGTTTTAATTATTATAATTATATTTTTATTGGTTTATTCTATTTTCTATTTCTTTTTCCGTGAACTATGACCCCATGATTTATTATTTTTCTGTTCAATTAATGTTTCAACTTCTTACTTAATAATTACATAGAGACACATTATATTATCAATCAAACTGTGTTCTTAAGTAGTCTTAAGAAAACAGGGAGGATGCTTCATTATGCATGCAATGAAAAAGAAGGTGTTGTCGAACTTAAATTTTCGTAAGTTAAAAGTGTATGTGAAATATGACTCGAGTGTCTAAAACTAAAAAAATGTCTTAAAAACGTAACTCGAAAGCCTTTAGAATCTAAAGTTTAGATGCACTTTACGAAGTCGGGCAAATTACTAGTTATTCGTATGTTAAAGAAAATGGACATGGTATCAAGTTATTACACTTGGTGTGAACAGAGAACTGATATGAGACAATAGAATAAAAGGCTTTATAAACAATACATTGTATCACAGGTTTTTATTTACCTAGACAAGACATATTTTGAGAATTTGAGTATACACTTTAGAATTTACTTCAAGTTTCAAAGTTTATAAATTTAGACAATGTCAAATAATCATATTATCGCTACGAACGTCATTAATTTACAGACTTAAGAATGCGGCCTGATCTGAGAAGAAAATATTTTAAAAATTATATTATCGATTATACAGACTATGCCATGCTCCTTTATAAAAGCTGTTAATTTTTACTTAAAATCTTAAAAATTATATCAGATTCTCGCGGACATGGAATGCAAGAAGACAAAATATTTAGAACGCTGGTCCAATTTGAACGTTTGTATTAAGATTTAATACCGTTGTGACGAGATTGATTTTTATAAAATAATTTTTATAAAATATCGTGCACCTTGAATCTTTATTCAATTGTTTCTGTACACGGAAAATTCTCAACATTTTTGGTCATAAAATTGTATGTAATGAAGATAAAATGTTTTTCCAAGGTCCTATAGAAGACAAAAAATTTTGTTTCAAACAACGCTTCTAACAGACCAGCCGAAAATAGTTCTATTATAACGTGTTGTGAATCATCATACGTCATAATCGATTTTAATTTCTATGATATGAAAATAAATTTCAAAGTTTTTCATGGGTATTTAACGCAATGAATAATTAAATTAATAATTAATTACTAGTTGACCAAAGGTTGAATATGGCGAGACACCCAATATATTTAGCCGTTTGGCGTCAAATGTTACCTGAATAAATAAAATGTTTAATACATAAATAAAACAACGGATCAAAAAACCGAGCCTCTGTAATCAAATGGTCCCTTCGGGTTATAAACCTGAGGTGAACCACAATCTAGAAACTTTATAAAGGCAAGTAAACCACATTCTACTGACAATAGAATTGTTAACATTTAACAATAGGCAATGGAATGGATTTGAAAATTTCAACGAACTTTTATTTAACGTTCCATATTAATGTGGGTTTATTTTATACCTTAAAAATCTTTTGTGATAGATGAATCAAGAAATCAAACAGCTTTTTTGGGACGCTGGAGCTTTTTTGAGCAATTTTTTTAAATCAGTCAAATGGAAGAAAACACCCGCCACTTTTTATTTATCTTTTAAAATATATTTTATTACCTATTTGCATATTCTATATTATCGTCCCCAAAATTGTAACACTATAGTCGTCTATAACAAAATAATAAGGAGAAATAACAGTCAATTACCTCCTCCAGCCAGTCATAGGTTTCTGCCTCAGGTCATCCTCGCTGAGACCATAGAGCCCGATGCAGGCCAGGAACCAGGCGGTCACGATCAGGTAACAGATGACGATCACACGGAACGGTAGCAGGATGACCGTAAAAATTGCCGTCTGAAAAACCATATAGCGTTATTAAAAGTTCAGCTATTTTGAGTAAACGACACTTAATATAAGGAATACGAGTCTAAATTCGCTCTAAAGGAGACATCTAACTTCTCTTCAAGGAATGCCGCATTTACGATCAGCTAAGAAATATGGTTATTTCTTTACGAAAGCCCCGTAGCAATTCTTAATTTAAAAAAGCTTAGCATTTAACTGTAAATAATTACTTATGCTATACTTAGTAGGTATATCTTTTAACGGGACTGCAGTTGCGATAATGGTATATTGCGAATCATAAGTAAGCAACCTGTCTCTTTTTGACTGTAACAGAGCAATAAGGCCTAAGGGTTATGATTATTTTTAATGACATACTAGAAGATATTTATTTCCATAAACGAAACACACGTTTTGCATGAGAACATAAAAAGAAATTATAAAACGATATCGTCAGAAAACAAAATGTTCAAAAATCTTCCTAAAACTACTTTACTTATGCACTACTAAACTTTTTTTTAAATTTAATTATATAATTTAATTTTATTAGTTATTTAGTCGGTAAGTTTTAAAGGACCTTATGAAATACATATAATATATTATTTTGATTGCCTTTTAAATGGAACCGTTGAGCTGATATTTTTTAAGTTCTGAGGTAATTAATTGTAGAATTTACTTTTACGCAACGATAGCACAGAGTCACACAGACACCTCAAACTTGTAGCACCCCTCTTTTTTCGTCGCGGGTTAAAAATAAACACAAGGCTGAATCTCCGTTACATTCCCATTTTCACATGGACTTTATTTTTAAAACATTTGGCATCGAAACGCCGATCGTGTAAAATATTTCAATTATGACCTTCACCACAACAGCAAATAAACTAATAATATAATTAATATATAATAAATATAATTAATATATAAATTAAAAAAATATAATTTAAAAAAAGAACCGATTTCAATTAGAACGTTAATAACTCATACTTTTGCTGAAAAGAACCAAAAACAACTACCAGAAAAAGTTTATACCTTAAAATGGGCTATCGCGGCATAAATATACTAAAAAACATTAAGTCGATTAAAAATATAAAATTATTGATATACTTCATAACACATTATTACTATTACACAAAATGTTTACACAAAACTTAACCTGGTTTATTTCTTTCAGCAAACAGGTTATGTCTGAGTTTGATGGACAAAAATACTGGAAAAAAAATTACCGATTATGAAACTAAATTTGTCTGAGAGGCAAAAATATCGCTGTTATTATACACTGATAAAGAAATAGTAGGTAAAATCTAAAAATGTGAAAGTATGTTACGTACATATATGCTACGTAGATACGTGCGTAGGTACATCATATCAATGTTATATTATATACTGCTTTCGCGTCGACCAGAAATAATAGACATTGAGATTTGTGCATTATGCTTTTACAGACTCATTTATGTTTATCTATAGTAAATTCTTAGTCAATTATTATATCAAATGTTCAATGATGCAGCCTGTATTTTGGGTACACCAACGGTTATGATGCATTATTATAATGATTATGATATTTGTTAATATGTATTAGTTTTTAATGTCTATGCGAATGTTATTTAAATACATTCTAATTTTTATTATATAACTGTTTTAACAAAACATCCTCATATTAATTTTGTATGACTAAAAATAAAATTATCGAGGTAGAACTGAGTAGGTACCTATATGCGCATATTTTTATCTGTTCCTATTAGGTAACTACCTATATTACAAAAACAATAATTAATTTAGCTTTATTATGCAAAATAATTATACTATAATTTGTATTATTCATATTTTTATCCTTATATCCAGACATTTGGGCTTTGTTAATGTTTGTTTTGGAAATTTATTAATATCTTAATTAACTTGTTACTTATAAACGTTGTTTAAGAGGCCTATTACATTTTAACCTAATTTTTTGTATAAAATTGTTAATTTTGAAGCGTTTCACGCTCTGAAACCGTAAGCCTTTAACAAATTTGACTTATAGTATAAAATAGTTATTACTATAGTCTATAGCGGTCTCTTTTTTGTAATATAAACCAATTTATTTAAATATAGTATGATTTTCATAAAATTTGCGACCACTGTTTTTTGAGATCGTAGAGTGTGGTCTGAATTAAACAGTG
This sequence comes from Aporia crataegi, assembly GCA_912999735.1. Classification (NCBI taxonomy): domain Eukaryota; kingdom Metazoa; phylum Arthropoda; class Insecta; order Lepidoptera; family Pieridae; genus Aporia; species Aporia crataegi. The sequence goes on along the minus strand of OU538744.1, from coordinate 8,556,492 downwards.
AGTTGTTATTGAGTGAGTAAACAAAATTGAAAATGTTTATAAAAGATTCCGTAATGAGGTGTAAATTCCCAATTCCAAACGGAAATAGCATATTATGCTGTGAATTAATAAAAAATAAGTCACATATAGAAGCTATTGCAATATTAATATTGATATGCGAGTATTCATAATGCACATATTACGAAAATTCACGTAGTAAGAACATAAATGTTTCATATAAACATTACGTAACGAAAGAAAGTCCGCGTCGATCTATCCGGATACAATAAATGTTTTATGCCGGCTTCCTAGAACGTTCGAGAACAGGTTGGAAGAGTTTTCCACTACTATACTGTTCTTATAAGAACATTTTGAGGCCAATTAGCAATTTTTTTCCGTTTTTCAACAATTTTCATTGATTCTCAGGCAGACTCAAAAAGAATATATCAAAAATGAATATTAAACAAAATGTCAAAAGGAATTCATATAAAAATAAAACAGAAATAAAAAAATCCATCGTGAACGGTCTACTTCAATAGCAATGTTAACTCAGAAACTATGTGATAAACATGCATGACCTGCCTGCTTCTAGTCGAGGGAAATTGTTCAGTATCGGGGAAAGTTGTTTTGACCATCATTCGAGGTTCGAGAACAAGTTATCACACGTCGAGTACCTACCTACATCTAATACACATCAAGTAAAATTGGGTTGAGTTATTTACACCATACATAACTCAAGAACGGCTGGAACGAATTTGATGATCTCTATTTTGTTGGATTCGTCTAATCCGAGAATAACAAAATATCTATTGAAAACATAGAAAAATTCACGTAAAAGTGTTTATGAAGAAAATTCGGTTCCTCGTACATTTTCTATGGAATGACGTTGTGACACGTTTTTATTCGGAACTCTAAAGCGATACGAAATTCACGCGGTCCACAAATAATATCTCATAAATGGATGATCAGATAAATAGAAAAAAAGAACGCTCCCAGATCTCAGAACAATTAAGAATCATCAATCATTAAATTTATCAATCCAACCGGTTATTTTTTCAACCATATTTAAAAATATAATTAGTAGGTCTACGCGTTAGTTGTTAGTTATAGTTAGAATGATACTAACTCAAGCGTTAGTATCATTCGGGTCAACAAGTACCTACTTTTTAAGTAATTTTCGCTTGACATATACTTTATTTTATTATTATAAATTTATTAATTAAATAATGTTTGTATTCCGTTGGATTTTTGTTGAAGAAACAAACTTACCTTGAAAGGATTATTTTTAATTTTGAACATAAGAACAATAGAAAAGGAATGAAAGGCCGTGAGCCACCACAAATGTAGTTCGAGTATGATGTACTTCAAAAGCAACCCCTTTTCCATGTCGATCGTTTAAAAGCACATGAGGGATGTTCTTGCAGGAGCCAAAACATCACTCCTGTGTATAACAAGTAAATGGATTTTATGACATTTGAAGTGTGATGCCCATCGGCGTAGCTAGGCGTGGGCAAAGTGGGCCTCTGCCCACGGCCTCGCACTTAAAGGGGCCTCGCAAGGCCTCTTCAAGTACGAAATCAAATTTAAATTCACCATTTATTTTTTAATTAAATAAAAACTTCAAAAATATAGGCCACACTCTTCACAGTCTGGCAACACAGCTTAGCTTTGCCAAACATTTCTTTACATGCATAGGTACTTCAAACAAAACAGTGAAGGTGGTAAACATTTTGGTAAAAAGTAAGGATTTCAAAAATTCTAGAAATAGGTAATTCAGAATAAGATATAAAAACTTGTAGGATCTGGATTAAAGTACCATAACATTTTACGCTTCATAAAGACACGGTAAAGTATGTTTGGTAAGATAGATTTATTGGGTAGATGTTGGAAACGAAAGGAAAGGGACCTCGCTGATGCGACTTCGCCCACGCCAATAATAGTCCACGCTATGCCACTGGTGATGCCATCCTAGTTCCGAAACGATTGGACCTTTTATGATTTGTTTTTTTTATTGTTTGAAAACTGACGTGATCTAGGTGCATTTTAGATACAAATGATAAGTGTAACAGATAAACAATGTGTCTGCCCTATATCCCACTAGCGGATACGGGAATTCACTTTTTTCCCCTCTATTATGAGGAGTTCTTATTTGTATTATCATATTGTGTGAATTTGTGAATTGCTTTCAATGTAAATTTTTAATACCAACTTCGTTGCTGGACTGAACACTGACGATCGACCAAACAATCGAACATTATTAGTATTGATAAATGCGTTAATACGTTTTTTCTAATTTAACCAAATAAATTTAAACCTTATATCCGCGACTAGAACACCTTGTTTGAAACTCTGATATGAATTAATCATATTTAGTAGATAAATAGCCAAAATCGCTGAATTATCCGGCGTCAGAATTTCACAATTGACATGGAAGTATGATGATAAAGGTAAGATAACGATGAGTATACTACGTAATAACAAGTAGTTTAGATTATTTTAATTCTCGTCTTTTAAGTTTTTCTCGCGATGTTATAACACGAGCGTATACCTTGAGTACTGTAGTCTAGAGAATAACATTAGTGAAGTCCCGTGTCCCCTAGTGGGGTATGGGGCAGATGCATTTCACATCTGTTTCACTGATCGATTTTTTCTTTAGGGGCAAGTAGGTGATCAGCCTTCAATGCCAGACCGAATTTTTTTTTTATCTCCACCGGGAATCGAACCCAGGACCTCTCGGTTGTAACGCTTACGTGCTTACCACTAGACCAAGGAGGCGGTCAAAGAGAATAACATAAATAATCATAATTTAAAAATATATATATTAAACGTTGTTTTGCCATATTAATTTTTGGGGTGGGGCTACCCTTATCACTTAGGGGTATGAAAAATAGATAGTGGCCGATTCTCAGACCTACTGAAGATGCATATAAAATTTGGTAAAAATCAGTAAATCCGTTTTGGATTAGTAAGGCAACTAACATTGTGACACGAGAAATTCACTACATAGTATAAAACAAGGTCGCTTTTTTTTTCCCTATATCCCTTTGTATGCTTAAATCTTTAAAACTACGCAACGGATTTTGATGCAGTTTTTTTTAATAGATAGAGTGATTGAAGAGAAAGGTTTTTTAAATATTTTGTACCCGTGCAAAGCCGGGGCGGGTCGCTAGTTACATATAAGATGAAAAATAAATGGCAATACTATAATGTCATTTTTCTTTACCTATGTTAAAGAAGTTCTTGAAAATTATTTATAAATATGTAGTAACACAACTGATTCGGTAGATTTGGATCTTCCACATTAAAACCTTTTTATTAACTATTAGAAAAGCCTTGGGACTCTGAACATATTTTTGAATTGTTTCCTTGATATAAACAAGTCTTCTTTAACAGCTGACGACAATTTTTACGACAGAGCGATAGCTTTTCTCACAGACCTATTAATGTAATATTTTTTAAATATAATAATATATACATCTTTAACATAGATATCTATTGGAAAGGAGCTAACCGAGTTGCAATACAACTTTAAAATACCGTTAATTAAAGAACAACAAGCAATAAAAATATAGTCTACGCGGTTACTTTCATCTATACTTAGGTATAAACTTGATCAACTATTAAAGTATTTAAATACACAGTACGTATAGATGTACAATGTAATTAATAGTTAGTTATTGTTCTAAGATGATTCTAATGATTTACACCAATTTTGTTCTCTTCTCACGCGACTTACCTCACTGCGCATGTCCTACATCGACAATAATATTATTACTCTCTTCATATTATCTTAATTCTACATAGTAATAGAATTTATAAACGTACCCGTATTTTATCATAAGCGTTGTCTAACTCCAACTTGTGCACAAATGGATTTAAGATTTCGGCTCGCCTTCCGTCAGGCGAGAAAGTTCTCTTTTCACAGCGCTTTTTACCATTCATTTTCACAAAATCACTTTTACTCTAGAGCCTTGAATAGTTATAAATTAAAATACACGATTCAAACACATTTTAATACAATCCTTCAAATGAAATGAAAAATACTAACATGAATACAAAAACACGTAATAATTCGAAAGGATTTACCAAGCGTAAAATTTGACGTGCATCTCCACTTTGGAGAGAATTTAAACTGATTTGAATTTTTGTTTTGACCAGTGTTGGCAACCTGAGAGATGGCGCTGATCGTACCAGGGGCGTAAAATTATCGTAACTGCCGAAAAATTATCGTAAATGTTCAAATATCATAAAAACGCGTTAGTTTTAATAAAAATACATATTTATCATGAACTTATATTACGCTCGACCGTCCGACCGGCCCGACACGTCATTTTTCGAGGGATGGCGCGAAAATTTGTGCGATCCAAAAATTTTACGAAAATTAAATGACTTCAAAGTTAATCAAACAATTATTAAATTTATTCATACATACTTACACTGACAAAATATGTATTAATCAACATTTTATATATTTATTAATGAACGTATAATCTATCGAAATCGAAATCCATTACAAACTAATTACTTTTGGAATCTTCTTGTTAAATAACTCAAGAATCGTCCGGCATTATGATATCATTATCACTCTCCTGTTCTGTTTCATATAAATTACGAATCGTCTTAGTACCGCTTTCAATTAAAGCTCTCTTTGTAATCAGTCAATCCAGACAAAGGAAAACATTGGAAATATCGCCACTGTGTTGCCAGTGTCGTTGTTGGAAAGCTCCGGCTGCTGAAACACTGATCTTCGATTTTGTTCAGAAAAAAAATAATTTGAATTTTCCAAAATTATCGTACATTTGCGTACGATAAAGACTCGCAATCGTACCTCGTACAGTGGTACCAAATTATGTTACATGTACGATAATTATCGTACGGTTGCCAACACTGGTTTTGACAACAGACAAACTTGAAGCTTGTTACAATTTACAGAATGTTTATAGAACAGAATACATCATAGAATTTGTTACGTTAAAGATTGGCAGATGCAGTAGGTATATCTGGTATATCAATTGTCAATTTCATGCATGTGTATTCTTTAAAGTATACAGGAACTGTGAACAGCTGTAATTAATTCAAATTTCAGATACGAAGGTCTATGGTGAATAACTCACATCAGTCTTCCTAATCTGTGATTCACATGATAAGTTAAGATTGTTTTAATTGTTCACACACATAAATTTACAAAATTCATAATATTATGTATAATTATTGTTCATTTGATTAATTTCATTGTTGAAAATAACATTTATTTAAAAATTTCCTGCTTACTTCATGCTTAAAATAAATGTTTGCACTTAGTATGTAACGAAGTAATGGAAGCGAAGGTACAAATTCAAATTATCGACTTCTTCTCATTTTTAGAAGACTTCCACAGCACATCTAAAACGTGTTTGAAAAGTTGCCAAAACTACGCCATATCCATAAATAAAATAATTCGCCGTTGCAGAAATATAAAAGAGTGAGTTGATTTAAAAGCAACATTTAGATTTAAAATTCCCGACGTTCAGTTTAATAAATTTTGTTTGCCGTGTATTTTTTATTAGTTTTATTTTTAGTATAAAGAATTTTTGATATAATCTAAATGTTTACATTTTAGGAAGCCAATAATTATTATGGGTCATAAATAAATAACCTACTTGCCAATTCAAGATTTAGGTTATAATTTTAAATACCTTGAAACAAAACATTTCATCATTATTTGACGAAATGAAGATGTTCGTTTAGTATTATATCTTTGTGTGACTTTTTAGAGCACAACTTAAAGATACACCATTGGAACAATTTGGGGGACTTCAAAAGAAACTTCTATCTTCACTTCACAAAATAATCAATTCTGAAGTTCTAGAGATTCAACGTGAATTGTAAGTATACCACAAATTATTGTTTTATCATGATTCTGCTGTATTTTAAGTAAACAGCAAAAAAATTACTTTCTAAAAATATTTTAAATTAAACATGAGTGTGAACCGAGGCAGGCCAACATTGCATTGGCTGGATGTTATTGAAAAGAAATTTCAAGTCTTATGAATAACCAACTGGAAGAAAAAAAAACTAAAGGACAAAATAAGATTGACTGGAGTTCCTTGCTCGACCAGGCCAAAGCCCAATGAGCTGTGCGGCAGTTATTTAACTAAAAGATTTGTTTAGGAATTGGTGGTAGAAAAACTTTTTCAAGTATCTGCTTAATATAAAGTACTTAAAGATTTTGTGCTTAGTATTTATTTCTATTCTATAATAATTAAGAAAGAGAAATTACTTTTTTATTATTATAACAGTCTTACTTTATAGATATTATATATCTTTACATAGTTTTATATTCTTTATTACCAATGTTTAAAATTGTGTATTTAATAAATTTCAGTTCAATAATAGAAGAGCATTTTGAAAAACTCTGCCACAAGAATAAAGTTCTTCAAGAAAGTTGTAGAACAATTGACTTCAGTCAAACAACACCTTTAGTGCGAGGGACGCCTCTTCAACCATCTCTCAAACAAATATTGCTCTTTGCAACAGAATCTGTTACATTTGGAAGTCAAGTAGTTGCTCAAATAGAGACATCATTATCTATTCTATCATTCAGACAACTAGAAACAGCCCATTTTGCAGATAACTTTAAGTTGCCATCCCCGTGGAACAAAAGAATACCTGAAATACTAGCTTACACGTCTTTTTGTTCAGAAAACGAAGTATAAAATGGATTTATTGGGCTCTATTCTGAATTCAATGCAAAAACCACCATCAGCAAGTGAGGCACAAAAAAATGCAATGAGAAAACATAAGGAGGCTTATGAAAAGAAGCGAAAAGAAGATAAAATCATGATTAATAAATTTCGACAGCGTGTGGAAGAAAAGATAAGCAATTTTATTAAAGATGGGACAAAACCACACTTGCAGTTTGATCCAATGGATCAAATGTATAGGTCAATTATAAGGGAGGTTGCAGAAACTGCAGGTGTTCAAATTATTTCGTTTGGTCAAGAGGGGATTGATAGGTATTCAGTTGTTTATTTGAAGGACAAGGGACCATCGGAAGATGAACTTATAGTTCGAAGAAGCGGTAGTATATGGGACGAAGAGAAAGCTGTGGAAATGGCTAAGAAACGAGAATTTGAAAAACAAGCAGAGCAGGAAGATGTCGCAGCGAGGGGGAGGAAGCGTAAAAACAAAGAGGAATTGAGTGGGACATTCTATAAGCAAAAATATGCCCATCTTATTGGTCAGGAAGCAGCGCTTGATGCAGCACAGAAGACAAATGTAAATAAGAGCTATGGTGAAGTGCCAAGTGAAAATAAAAAAGATCAAAGGTCTATTGAACAGACTATGGCAGATATAAAAGCTAAGAAAATGAAGAAAATTGAGACTGACAGACAGTCAGAAGGTATATAGGATTTTATTTTGCAATTTACCACAGATAAAATGGCTAGTTTAAATAACAATTTTTTTGTGTTCTTGAAGTAATAAATAACTAAAGGTTATAAGTAGGTTATAAGTAAACATTATTGTTGATCATCAACATTATAAAAAATATAATTATATATTTAAAAATTAATAGGTTGGTTTCTCCAACATATGAATTAAATTTCATTTATATTTTTTACGAATGAACCCGCCGAAGCATTTAATACTTACCATTAAAATTCAAGCTTAAATCAAACATTCAAAAGATTAATTTTTATAGAAGTACCTGAATGTTGACAATAATATAGATACATATTTTCATCTTTATCACAAAAAAATATAATTCTGTTAGCTTGGAGCCTAAAGACAAGTGTTTTCAATGTTCAATGTTATTATTCTGTCTTATGGCACATTATCTTTTATCTTTCTTATGACATATTCTGCCTTATAACATATTAATATGTATCTATTTGTGGTGCTGCGACCGCCTCCTTGGTCTAGTGGTAAGCGTGTAAGCCTTACAATCGAGAGGTCCTGGGTTCGATTCCCGGTGGAGATAAAAAAAAAATAAAAAAAAACGGTCTGGCAGGGCATAGAAGGCTGATCACCTACTTGCCCCTAAAGAAAAAAATCGATCAGTGAAATGCATCTGCCCCATACCCCACTAGGAGACACGGGACTTCACTTTATTTGTAGTGCTCATAAAAAACTTATTAAATACATTTCAGTAGAAAATTTAAATGACGCAAAATGTTATGTCTTAAAGAACTGTCGAATAGTCTTGTTATTCAAAAAGTTCTTGTATTAATCATACTATTCTTATCTGTTGTAATTCGATTTAGTTGTTTTGGATTTATATAGATAACCAGCAATTTCCGCATGACTACGTGAAATTTAATGAATAAAATAGCTAGAGAAAAGAAAACATGTAATTACTTTTTTATATGAGGTAGATTTATTTGTAAAATTTATTTTTGTACCTGACAGTACTTGTAATTATGACTAGATAAATATTAATAAAAAAAAATGTTTTATTTTTAAGTTATAATATAGTAGATTAGTTGATGCAGCCATGTTTTAAGATGGGTTCGGTCTGTGTGAAAAAAAGACAAAATATGATAATTTATCTCTATAGAATTATGATCAAAACTGGTCCTATCTTGCCCATTATTGAAATTAAATGGTTGAAATATTAAAATTAAATTACTTATAAGTTTAAAGTGTCTATGGTATTGTAGCTCCTCAATGAAACTTCGACACGACTTTCTTGTATAAAAGCTGACGTAACTATAAAGATACATTATCTTACTTACAATTTATGAAAATTTGAAATAGTTCTAATTATTATGTCGGGTTTTTTTTTAATGTTCATTAATTTGACTTGTACATTATAATAGGATAGTACAAACCGCGGATCGCCCTTTTGAAGATAGTTATTACTTAATAACGTAGGTACTTACCTACGCTCCTGCAAAACAACATCGTAAAATGAGTCACCACATTGAATTTTAAACGTTTATTTACCATCAACACGAAATATATTATAGACAGATATTAAAACATCAGGTATATTCCCATAAAACAATTTTACTAAGCAATTTAAAACGTATATATTACACAAAAACGAGATATCTAAATACAACAAAACCTGCGAAATATATATGATTTCTATGTTGATTGCAAGATATCATGTACACCGACGTTAAAGCAAAATTTTGTCGATAATATTTTTACGCTTTAAATTGTCCGATTGTTTTATAGAAATATTTAAAGTTCTATGTCAAAGATAGGACGAATTGGGATATGATACAGATATTTATTAATTTATTACATAGTTATCTAGATGAAATCATTCCATGTGTGGGTGGGTGCCATAAATGCTACGAAAAGACATTGTAATTCGTAGAGCAAACTCCCGAATGTTATTTATTCTTTCTTAGGAATCCAGCATCTTCCCGAGTTGCAACTTATCTGGCTTCTCAGTCCTATATAACTCCAATGTACCTAAGCTTGTGTTTCTTATTTAAATAAAAATTAAATAGGTACATATATAAAACTCTTGTATCCCATGAAGTTGACATCCTTTCCAAATTAAAATACGATAGTTAAACGCTTGCCTCTTGGAAGTTGTTATTTACGTTTTATCGAGAAAAGGAATATAATGTTTCTATATTACTTTCGTCACGATGACCTTAAATAAATATATTTATTTAAGGTCATAAGTCATTTACCCAGAGTGGCGGGCTAAGAGAGTTGACGATGCCTTGTCTATGTAGCAAGTAGTTAATTTTTATCTATGTCTTCTATACATAGACAAGAGGACACTTATGCACTTACAACTAGACTTTCTACAGATGTGCGTTACTTAGGTGAGTACTTTTTAAACATTAAGAAATGCATCACATCCATAATAACAACTGGTTTCTTTTAATTGACATTAAAACCTTATGTGCTTCATTGAGCGAATTTTTTATTAAGTTTTATTGTATCAAATAATTTGGCAAAGTTTGATTGAATGATATGTTTCTATAATATTGTACGTTTTATGATATTTTATTCGATATGTAAGTAACAGTAATATAACATCGAAAGCTTTATATAGTGTAGCTGCCAATACAACATTTTCTTCTAATAATACAGATCCTTAAAGATCTAAGTTACAAGAAGGTAACATTTAAAATACATTAGTTATTGTCGGGCACTTTACATACTACAGTAAATACTAAGCTAACATATCAACATGATAAATAGGTCTGCAATATTAGTCAAAAATGTAACAACAATAGATTTATCACATCAAATAGTATCTAAAAATCTACATATAGAGGCATTATATTTATGATGCAGTCAGTTGCATTTTAATGTTTTGGTGTTGCCTTACTGAAAACTTGTGGAATCACAGTCGCAGGTAATAAGAGCAGAATTTCAGCCTTCGGGTGTTCTAACAAAGTACGCACCGCAATTATTACGTCAAAAGAAAGTTAAAAAACATATTTTTGTGGCTGTCTAAAGTCTGCTTAATGTAGAATGTTTATTTAAACTAAGATTAGGTACTAAGTATTAAATTATCCCGTGATAACGGTTTTTAGTGATAGTTATTGCCGAATGCAATTTGCAAATTGGTTCATTTGCAAGACGGTGTTACTTTTTATTGTGAAAATAAAAACAGTTTATTTTTATAAATTAAAAATAACATTTACTTAGTTGACTTCATTGTTTGTAGAATTGGATCTTTATTACGGTTCGCGAGCATTTTTAAAAGTGTATTTGTAAACGCGCGCAAAATATTTCCGCCCAAACGCGACAAATGAATATCTACTAATTTATAAAGAAAGGAAGTCAATTATTTGGAAGTGAAATCATCTACTTTTTGAAATTAAATTTTTATTGAAAATTTTATAAACTTTTTTTAATGATCTCTCTTTTCGTTAAGACTTAGTAGTTTGTCTTCTTTATGATTAGGGTTTAGCTAGTGTACGGTTTTCATGCTTTTTACCCACCAATGATTTGAGTGTAACATGGCTGGCCTGTATCATAAAAATAGACAAGTTTCAGAATTTGCTCCTGTGCTCCACAAAACGGAATCAGTATCGAAACTAATTTTCATAATACAATATTCCATTTAAGGATGGATATATAGGACTAAGTCGAAACGGCAACTATTCTATTCAACTACAAATATAACAATTCTTATTTAAAAAGATAGCTTGACTTTTAACTTATATAAATATCGAGTAAATATTTTGATTACTTTTATGAAATGTATAAGATACGTTTCTTTATCTACCTGCTATAAATCTAATATTATTGTCATTTATGTTAAATTATTGTCCATTTACGAATGTTATTCATAGTTATTGTCGTTTACAATGATAATAAAAATACAATTCAACAATTATTTTTAAACAATTGTAAATATGAGAATATCAAAAAATAGCTTCAAAAAGGTTAAACCATATTGTACAAAAATTATACGTATAAAAAGGTTTTTAATATAGAGAATATATAAAAGAAATAATTTTTAAAATTTACAGAATCTTCGTGGTATCTTCACGTCCTTAGGACAATGCTGCCACTTCTCGATCACGAAAGCGCGCCAAAGAAATCCTAGATTTTGGTAATTTCCTTAGAGTTGCGGTAAAAATATGTCTTTAGGTAAAGTGCGCTAGATAGCGAAGAGATCCAACATTCTAACAGCAGGAAGCGACAGTGCCTAGAAGTTTACATTGCGTGGAGTGATAATAAATTGCTTGTCTCTGATAGAAGCTAAAACAAGTAAGTAATCTTTCAGGATGTTTATATAGTAAAAATTGATTGTATAATATATTTTTTGCAATAATGACAATAGGTGTTGCATTTTGCGTGTAAATGGCATTATCATATTCTATCAACACCTGATGGTTTGGATTATTTAGAAAACCGCTTTTCTGAATTATTTTCATTACTTCGGTATGTAATTAAGAATAGGTGTCTTCGTTGTGCGTCTGATATTTACTTTACAATTAAATCAAGCATTTTATAAAACATAATTAGATTTAATTTCTAATATCAAGCTATGTCAATTTATCAGGCATCTATAATGTAAATAAACTATTTCCAAAAATAAAAAAATAAATAATTGAAATTAACGAAGCTTTTTTTTAACGCCTTCAAAAAACCAAAAGGAGGTTAGTGTTATATTTTTTGTTGTACTAATCGCAAGATCTACAACTACTCATCGTCATCTGTTTCGCAGCATCCAGGCCAGCAACAGCCTTCAGTACCATCGGGCCTGGTGCAGAAGAGAATGGTTTCGAGAGATGTTACTGGATGCGGTTCAATGCCGTGGAAATCACGAAGGTCTTCTGCCGGAAACCACGCGCGCTCTTCATCTTCTATTACTTGAATACCGAAGTACCTGAAAATGTATGTATACTAAATGTTTCACACGCCTTCGTACATGTTAAACAATTATCATTTAAAACTGTTCATAACACACACAAATCAAATTGACGACAATTTAGAAAACCCTCTGTCATGGATAATCATCATAATATAAGAATATCTCATAAATGGATGAACAGATTTTCATAAATCCTAAGATCCACTTAGGGGACTAATAACAAAAAAATAAACTTCGTTGTAGGTTGATATCTACATGTTGTGAATAACATGATCATTGATCGTAGGGATTGTTGTGATATGTTGTGATGAACATGGCCGCAACGTCTGGTGAGATTGTAAAATATAAAGTATGTTTTTTTAATAAAGAAAATACTCACCTGCAAATAGCTAATCCCGGTATCCAAAGCACAGAAGCCAACACGAGTAGCAACACCATTAGTATCGCCCAGATGGGCCAAGGTTTCCTCACAGTGTCGCCTTCAGAGCCAATCCAGGCGTCGTAACCTGAGCCTTCCACAGCCAGCTCCGCAAATGAAGATATAAGGATTGATATCATGGCCAATGGAGAAAGATACTTCCAACAAATGAGCCAGTATATCCCAGGTCTTTGACCAGTCATGGCTTCAATGTCGTCAGCGAATCTAAAGTAATATTATTGTATCATCATATAAATATAAAAGAAATAAAGCGCTTTAAAATGGTTTTAGCAATTTGTTCCAACTTTTAATACGTGAAGTAAAATTGGCCCCAGTATGGGGCATGCGTCATGCAACATTTATTCGTCTGTTTCACTGATCATCTTTTTTACAGGCAATTTTAACCAATGTTTCCCGGGATTCCAACCACGACCACGCAATTCGCAGATGTATGAGAACCACTTAGCCACGGAGACAGATTCAGTTCTAGTAACCTTCAATTCGTATCAGATCTTAGCTATTTACATTAACAAATCGTAGACGACGAAATAAATCCCTAATCATTGTCCTAGAAGCTTCTACCGAAACTCATTTCACCCACACATTCATATCTTATATAATGTGTTTACCAAGGGATAACTTGCCTATTATATACTATATCCTCAGTACTCATAATGCTTACTTATGACCTAAATCAGAATAAAGCCGTTGAACTTTTGTACGATTTAATTGAAGCCAATTCCGATGTAGTACATCTCTCCAAACATGGCTAAACTATATTATCTAATTTAAGTTTAATAATTTCAACGCCTAACAAACGCCTATTCGAACTAAATTTAGATATCGTATGACAGGACTAAAATTAATTTTGACATAAATTAACTAAATTACTCAAGTTTAGTTTAATTTATGTAGAAAATTCACAATTTGCGTCATTATATATGTTTCGAGCTTTGTGGTTACGCACTGGAGTAAAGGATATGAAATGAAACTCTTAAATTTAGTTCAATTTCATTAGTTTGGCACGCTGTGTTTTTGCCCGTTAAAGGTAAATTTTGGGTAAACCTGAAATAGGGGTAACTGTAGGGACACACCTACATAGCGTGTAGAACACACACATGCACACACAATGTAGAATGTATCCCTACAAACAAAAAAAGATTTGTTGTAGGTATCACTCACCTTTTAACTCCGTAGACGTACGCAATCCCGATACATTCAAACAGCGCTATGATCAGTAACGGAAAGTTTCCGCTATACATATCAAACAGCAGGAAAATGTAGCTTCCAGCTCCATGCGCGAAGCCCATAGACAAAAGACAGCATAACAAACAGATTCCACCTGTCAAATATTCCTTTCTCAGGTTCGGAAACAACTTCATATCCACTATAGACGTGACCACGCCCTCCAGAGTCCCGAATTGTGAGTCAATTCCTAATGTGAACAGCATCAGGAAAAATAATACGGACCAGAACTGTGCTCCGGGGAATTGATTGATGGCTTCTGTAAATATTATGAATGCGAGACCCGTCCCAGATGCCGTCTGCAAATGGAAAATGTTTACTTTGCGTTTTCATTATTGTGGCTTTGAAAGCAATTTATTACCTATTATTTATTTTGCAGCTGTAAACTTTTATGAATTCATATTAATATTATCATTGCGAAAATCAAAAAAATATTGTTCTTAAGCGGGAATGATTCAAGTGATTTCTATGAATATTGGCATTGATATCAAAGTATACAGGAGCTATGGTCGCATAATTATACCACTTCAAGTTAGAACCTTTTTGGTTTTATATTATCTGTCTCATATTCCATAGTATTTTGCTAAAAGATCGCTGCAATATTTTTACAACCTCGTGGGAACAGAAGTTTTTCATTTAAGTTTTGCTTTGGACGCCGCCGGCCAGCCGAACGGAAAATTCGTTGTGGTAAAATTATTATTTTACCTCTGTTAATCAGAGACAATGTTATTAAATATTAATAATAAGCCTTACATTTATAATTATTACCAACCAATGATTTTATCTTTACCAACTGTACCTATCAACAACATTTTATTTGTATTGTAGCTAAGCTATAATTCTTTTATCTACTTACATTATCCAATTCCTTTTGCAAGTCGCATTCAGGTAAATGCGGCATTATCAAATGCGTCAGATTGCCATTTAATTTAACCGTGATATTTTGACCCGCTTCCGGGAACACCATACTCCTATATCCAGAGCCAAACATCTCTAGGAGCGTCTCGTTTCTTGCACTCAAGCATTTCTCATATATCATTGTCGCCTTGAAGCCAATAATCGAAAAGACGACGATCCCAGCAAACATGGACGTTAAACAGTTAGTTATAGAGACCATTATCGCATCTCTATAACAATTATTATCAACGGGATTGTATGAACTAAAAGCTATCAGACCACCGAACGCTAAGCCAAGCGAAAAGAAGATCTGTGTGCCCGCTTCCAGCCATACGACAGGGTCTAAAATCCTTTGCCATTTTGGAGTGAATAAGTGAATCAAACCGTCGCTCATTCCTTTTAAAGTTATCCCTCTGAAGAAGAATATAACCAGCACAATGTAGGGAAACGTAGCTGTGACGTATACAACTTTTCCAGAAGAAGCGATACCTTTTATCATGCACATATAGACGAGAATCCATGCTACTATGAGCGCAAGTGCGATTTTGTAATTAAACGTCTCTGGATGATTAATATCCTCCGATATTTGCAGTGTCGTTCGGTACCAAAAGTATTGAGTTGGACTGCTTACCTGCAACAAATTAAACAATAAAAATTAATATCAAAAGCCTCTACCTTCTAATTAGCGCATCAAGATGAAACTCATCATCTTCTATAATACAATTGTTCCAATAAGAACCTCATTTTTTTACATTTATGAAAATAACAAATAATTGCTATGATTGTTTTCCCCTATCTCAGCTGTTATAATTTAATATCTCCTATATACCAGACATCAACCAATTTATTTTGTTATACGCCAGATGCCTATATAAGTTTCGTGTGGTTACCTTGAATACATGATCACTTTAAAAATTTACGAACAAATAAATTTTCACATTTAATGTTTTACAGATTTCTAAAACAGCATAGCTGTTGGATCAACGCATTACGGTGCACGGAAAATCAATATTGCCTATAGCACGGACATATACTTAACACTAAAATGTACACAACCCACGCGAGATAAAATTTAAATATAAACCGTCAATGGACCATAAGCGTATTCGATTTATAAACAAAGTCTTCAAACAAAGATATATCTTTGTTTGAAGACTGTAGGAATGTATATATATATATATATATATATATATATATAACTAGCTATTCCTCGCTCTCAGAAGGAATAATTTAATTAATGTTCTCCTATTGATCGTAGCGTGATCGCTTAGGAAAGATAAAGAGAAAGCTTTCGACAGTGAATATATAATTGACAGATCTTAGATCAAATGTAATTAATATCGAAGTTAAAGCAAATTAATCTTTGTCGGCGCCTGCGACTACCGCAATGTTTAACTAACATCTCTAATATAAACTTAATTCAATTTTATATCTAGAAGTATATTTAACTAGTTATTCCTCTCATCATTAAACAATCTCTGACAATAAAGCTGCCACCCTTTCAATTTGCAAACAAGATACACTATTAAGCCGCGAAGTTTCAACAAGATTTCAATCCACTTTATAGTGGCTCTAATGACGATCGATAAGCCAACACGCCTCCACTCCTTTCTAGGGTTATCACTTGCTTACTCTGATTTTATAAGCGATACTTTGAAAAGTTTATTTACACCAAATATGTTATAAATGCGAAATGAATTCATTTGAACCGTTGAACCAATTTTAATCATATTGTGTTAAAAAGATTATTAAAACATTTTACGTCCATTATCCATGTCTACCATTGACTTATAAAAAATTTAAAATAAATGTTATAACAACATATTAATTACCAAAATATTATGTGTACTTACTTGAGTATAATCAGAGTTTTTTATAAAATTTATTATTTCTGAAGTGGTTCCGTCTAAAATAAACTATATCTTACACGATCCTAACAATGCATATAAAGCATTTGAAGTAAACAAAATTGCTATTGAAAGTTCGTAGATTGAAAGTTGAATAGTTCGTTTTAAATTGCATATAAAGTTCGTAGCAGAGCTACACAAGATTGTCGTAGCACGTGTCTACGATATACAGCTACGAACACATAGTTTATAAACTTCGAACGTGTACTACCCACGTGTAATGTGTAGAAACTACAAATCTCACATCAATAATATTTAGACAAGATACAGGATTTATTCATCACATCTTATGCTCCATCTAGACAGATATGTACTATGAAAAGGTTCACCGGAAAAGCGACGCAGCGATTGAAAACACAAATAATAGTAGTGTAATATATAATAATAATTGTAACTTCTCTAAAAAATTATTTAACATACTGTGTTCATAAAAGTTTTTTTTTAATTTCGTCACAGAAGGAAAAAATAAAAACAATTTTTATTTAAATTCTATCTGCGTAATATGTAGTCTAGCCTACTCTCCTCTCTGTATGAGGTTGAATCGACCTTTGGCATTTCTCCAAACACTAATGGATAATCCTACGTTGACGTAGGTTTATACTAACTACTGCTATTCATTGAAATACTTTTCAATTATAGAAGAAGTGGCTTACTCTCGACTCAACAAGGACACAACTGTTCCTGTTAAAGTACCTAGTTAACCTTTAATGAAGCAACATCGTTTTACTTATCACTACATAGTATAAATCAAAGTCGCTTTTTCTTCCCCTATATCCCTTTGTATGCTTAAATCTTTAAAACTACGCAACGGATTTTGATGCAGTTTTTTTAATAGATAGAGTGATTAAAGAGAAAGGTCTTTATATATGTTTTATACCCGTGCAAAGCCGGGCGGGTCGCTAGTTAATAAAAATATTAATTCGTTTATATCGTATTGGACAAAGCCAAGTAAAACTAATTGAAATTAAAGGATGAAATTAAAATTAAAACGTCGAAGTTTCATAAACAAATCCTTGACAATTCATTTTGTGTGCCTCTGAAGTGCAAATACACGTATTAATTAATATTCAAATGGCGAAATCTGTCTTCTTCACTTGAAATATTAATTTAGATATTTGTTATACATTATGTATTAGGGATATAATTATTTATGATTTTCTTTCCCATTGCGAAACACTGAACCGATATTGATGAGATGCACTAGAGCATGAAAAAGGACATATTAGGCTATCATTTATGTAAAATAATTTTTGGTGGGGCCGAGATGGTTCAAATTCGCGGATTGATGATCCACTAACTAATTCATCGTCGCCGAACGTAAACTTTAGTCATTATGGTGATTTTATGGAGTGGATAACCACTATAAGAAAGACATTATGTTAATTCTAGGTACCGTAGCCAATTTATAACTGATATAAATAAAAAAGCCTATTTAAGGAAGTGTAAACTCAATTTAAAACTTATTTACCTTTTAGCCCGTCAAAAATTGGAGTTATGTTGCCGATAGAGCAACGAGCGCGAATTCCCAATTTCAAGCCTTATCAGGCGTAAAGTTGCTAGGATTAATTATCAAGCCATTCATGTCTAAGATTACTAACGCAGATTAAAAAAGATTGATTTGGAAAAATGTTTATTTTAAAAGTTTTAAAATTGGCTTAAATTTCATTCATAAAATGTTCACTTCTAAAAAAATATTCTAGAGAGAACTAGTACTTAAAGTATTAAAAAGTATAAAAATTTAAATTATATACATAATAGTTTAAGTAGTCTAGACTTCAATTAGTTTAGAAACATCTAAACTAAATCGGAATTCATTTTGTAGAAAATATTTCTTTTCTATTATATTTTTAAATATAAATTATTATTATATTGTGTCGATTCAAGGATATACATAATCCCACTAATATTATAAATGCGAAAGTTTGTGAGGATGTTTGTGACTCAATCACAAATGTGAATAAATGTTTGGCACGCAAATAGAATATGCTATGTATTAATATACACTTTATACTTTACCGGTAGTGTGTTCCTGTGGGATAATTTAGAAATACAAGTATTCCATAGGTTTGAGCATATTTTTTTTTGGATAGGTATTATATATTGCACATAAAATAAAGGAAATCATGTTTTAAGTGATCCTTAGTGAACTATCCTTAAGGATAACTTAAAAAAGCAATTGTTATGTTTTATTTTATAAATTTAGAGATACGCGTATTCTATAGGCTATATAACATCCTATTATGACGAAATTAACGCGAGTGAAATCGCGGGGCACAATTAACAGTATTATAAGAATTTCGAATTTTATAATCTTCTTCAAACTTATAGAAATACGTAGATTAAGATTTTTTTAAATAAATAATGTAGGTACCTATCCTTATTTTCAAGAGTACTTACAGCACATTCTAGTTCTGTGGTGTAAGATCCATTGTTGAAGTATTTCTTCGGGCACTCGGACCATGGTAGCTCAGCTTGAAAACTTTGCGCGAAGTAAAACAAACACCAGGCTATTATGGAATTATAGTACAACGCTACATTGAAAGAAACCACCGCAGAACTTATGCCAATCCCACCTAAATAGGGAGACACCTGATGCCAGACTCCAATCGCGCCCTTTCGCAAACGTTGACCAATCGCTAACTCTAAATAAAATATTGGTATGCCCTCAATCGCCAGCATAACAAAGTATGGTATTAAAAATGCGCCACCCCCATTTTTCTGCGCGAGATACGGAAACCTCCATACGTTCCCCAGACCAACAGCATACCCCACTGTAGCTAAGAGAAAAGTCAATTTGCTATCCCATGACTCCCGTTCTCCTTCACCGTTATCGGGCTTGGAACCGCCTCTTTCCTCCGCAGAGCTTTCTTTGCTCGGAGTCTCAGAGGACTGTCTAGGACTGGTGTCTTCGAAAGCCTGGTTAGTGGCACCGTACATCACACGGGTTCTGTGAGAGGGACAGCCATTTTCCAAATTAACAAGTCGACCACGCAATTCCTTCATTTCCATCCGCTCTAAGGATCGCTGAGCATACAAATCCCTTGAGCTTTGACGTCGAATTAATTGGGCTGTGTTTGCCATTTTTAATTATGTATATAAAACTTGGATATGGTTTTAGACTTCTTCATTTACATCATCATCATGGCACATTATAATGAAAAGCGCGAACACAAAGCTTACAATAGAGTTAACGAACTGTCCTGACGCTATCGATCGAAACATTTTGGAAGAAACTAAAATTCCATAAAACACTATGCTTTTGTTGCCACTGATTTATGATGGTTAATTTTGTTAAGTATTGATTAATTTTTGGTCAGTGAATGCTGACGATATGATGTGCCGATTATCACTGGCGGGAAAACCTCTAAAAATAGATTCAGATTTCTATGGCGCATGCGTAAAAGTAAAGGCTTTTATGGAGTATAAAAGATTTTTAATCGGTATAACCATTAGTTTGAGCTGTCGAAGCAATATTGTACATAGCTTTGTCTAGATAATGTTTGATAGAAAGTGCCTTATGATAGTTAAGCTTAATTTTATGACTAAGCTTTAATGCGTGTAATTACTTTTTATGCTTAGCTGGATGATAACATCTCCGACTAAAGGTTTATAGTAATTGTAGAGATAGTTTACCACCGACAATCACAGTAATTTAAAATAAATTTGGTACTATAACGATTAATGATGAAAAAATTCAAAAATATATTGCGCGTCGTAAATATGTAAATATGATGGTCATTATTATAAGTATTTACTAGTTTGTATACTATTATATTATAGATAATTAATTAACTATTCATAGAAAATTTAACCAAAACTTGTAAACCAAAAAGTCACATCACAGTAAAAAGCAGTAAAATTATTATTTTTTTAGTATGCATATTAACGTCTTTCGCTAGCGAGTGATTTTTTGTTAAATCTCGTATTTTTTAACATTCAACCCAAATCTACCGGGTTCTATAAAATGTGTTTATCCAATGACATACATATTTATATTTTCTACTTGCAACATTTAACTGTTTTGAATTATTGACAATGATATTTGACAGCTGATGACTGACACAGTTTGACAGTTACAAATTTTAATGCCAAGTGTCAGAAAATAATGTTACGCTTACGACACGAATTTCGCAACAAAATATATTAATTATGTAGGTAATAGGTATTACCTTGAAATGCCTTGAATCTTGATTCTTGACATTATTTTGCATTAATTAGAGATTGCTCGCTATCCTTAATACAAAATATTTAGATTGCGATATGATTATTTGTGATATTGTCCGTGTGAGGTATCTAACCAATTAAAGTTGATTAAACGACACCGGCGAAATGTATTGCTTACAATGGCTAATTCCTGTGCTCTTAATTCCAAAACCTGTTAACCCGGCATTAATAAATACACATGTAATGTTTATGGTGTTATATTTGATAGGATTTTTTCTCGAGAGGAAACCTTGCACAGTATGTAGCGTGGTGTTTATGGCGGCTGTAATTCTAATATGTTACAGTGGCATAGGTAATTGTTTATTCTGGGGTAGTCAATGTGAGTCGGAGAAGTACGATACTTAGTGAAAACCAAAGATGAAAGATGGTATCCCGAAGTACTCCTTATCAAGTGTTCTGGATGCTGAAAAGCGAAGTAAACACGGTGAAATGCTTCTGGTGACGTCACATTAACATCAACAAGGTTATGATAAAATATATTTTTGTAAATAAAACTACCTTCCTACTTTTAGTTTATATACTTCTATGTAATTGTTATTTGAGTCTTATGTGGATATGTGCCATATGTACTTATTTAACATTGTTGTGTTGATTATTGATTAATAAATGATTATTGTTAGTTATATTATATGGATTGTAATTTACTATCTTAAGAGTATAAACATCATTTCTTGTGATAAATGTTTGATCAGAGGATACTGTTATGTGTGCTATGGTATATAAATGAAAATTCTTTTAAAAATCAACATTCTGATGTAAGTACATAAGTCATAACACCAATATAAGTAGATTCAAAAGTATTAAATAAATTCTTATTAAAGTGTATAATTGTTGTTTCTATTTAAGTGTTAGATAACAAATAGATTACTATGACAACATACAAAGTATAAAGAATATATATAGGCAAGAAAATCAATTTGAAGTGTTGAAAATTATTGAATGTAGATCATTAACTAATCTCTAAATTATGGTTAAACATCTATTTAATGATCCACAAGTTATAGTAGTTGTAGGTTTACCCAGTATTATTACATTAAATATATGTCATATATTTTCATCCCTGTAGTTCATGGATATGTAAATTATTTATATCTTGACTAGCTTTTGCCTTAAAAATCCTGTTGTCACTTAGCTTTAAGTTTAAAAGCTGTTTATAAACAACCAAATCTCAGAAGAACAGCTGAGAAACTCAGTAGAGTTAAATTTTTGTCCAACCATGTTAACAAAGTTAAAATACTTTAAACTGGAGCACATCATTTCCAAGCTAAAGTATCATTCAAATAATTGTTTAGACTTTTATATTAACAGACCATAGCGATTAATTTATGCTTGATTTAAACTTATTTAAAGACAAGAATTGTCTTTAAATAAGTTTTAATAGTGTCATGTAAAATAAAGTCAAAACATTGTTTCTCTGTACTATAGTTTAGCTATTCCATAGCATTCTTGAATGAGAGTTATTCTATTCATGACAATATAAATAATTTTTAGGAAATAAAAGATTTTTTTTTATTGAAAGGTTTATTAAATGAGCCGACTTACAATGATGGTATCTTTGACAGTTTTGTAGATTACTTCGAGTTTGGATTACATAGTTACACAAAAATCCTTAACCTAGAGGTCCTAGCAACCTGAAACAAAAAAGAAATGTAACTGTAAAAACTAAGTCAAAACTAAAAGTCACTTAAATTTGCCATGTTTTTTATTCAATCATTTAATAATTGACTGTCGAAAAAATAAATCACTGGTTATGCCAAAAAGTAAAGTTTGAATCTGAATTAATTAATTTAATAAAGGTTTAGGTTGATTACCATCACGAAAACATAAGAGGTTATGTAGTACAACTGAACTTTATATGGGTTGTAGATAAGTGTAAATAAATAAATTAATAGCATACCAGCTTATCTTAGTCTTCTAGCTTCACGCTCAGATTCTAGGAGGGTGAGGATATCACCATCACGCACTGGACCTTTTACATTCCTGATGATCTGACGGCTGGTCTCTCCAATGAACTCAACCTTAACCTGGGTACATTGTCCCTGGGAGCCGGTACGGCCCAGAACCTTGACGACACGGGCAAGAACGTTAGGTTTGTCCATTATTAATTGATATGGAGCAGAATAGCTAAATACACGTGCAATGCAATTTGGCGTGTACGAAAAAGAAATGTGTCACAGATAAATTTTGATAGCTGCTGTCTGCACAGTGTCCTTTACACATGGCACAGAGTATAATGAATGAACAAAGATTTAATGAAAAACCGATTTTGCACTTTAGTACCTACTGTTTCGATTCGTGACGTGAAATTGAAGACAATTTAAAAAACACACGACACGTTTACAAATAAGAATAATTATTAAAATACATAGTAGCTAAGATCCATCTCGATCACTCAACTTTCAAAAAAAATTTTTTTTTTTTTTTGAAGTGATATATCACATCAAGATCTCCATTTATTTGGATCTACAATGGTCAATAGGCGGATCTACACAGAGCGAGCAGCCTCGCGAGGCATTCGCCGCGCGAAGCAGCTCGGTTAGTGTGGACGTGCCTCGGCTGAGGAAAGCGCGCGCGCTGCTGCGGGCGAGTAACCGAGCGCCCAAGCCATCGAGAGTCGGTTTTTTGATTTTGCTCAAAACTCAAAAACGCTCAGTCGTTTGTCACGCGCACTCTGGACGCTCGCGTATTTTGTTTCGTGCCTCGCTCGAGCATAATACGAGGACGTGCCTCGCCTGAGGCAAATGTATGTCTGGCCTCGGGCGAGCGTGCCGCGGCCCGAGCCGAGCGTTGACGGTTTTTTTCCATGCTCAAAGGCGCCTCGGTACATTTGCCGCGCTCACTCAAGACGGTTGTTTTGCGATGCGCAATGTCGTGATTATTTTAATAGACTAAGAGAAGATGCATGGAGAAATATAAGCCGGGAATCTTTCCGAACGTGCGGTTTAATGGCGTACTTGAGCAAAACTGGCTCGGCGTTTTCTCGCGCGGCATTTATTTAATAAAATCGTTACAACTTGAGCCTGCCTCGAGCGGCAAACATCCGAGGCTGCTCGCTTAGTCAGTATGCGGCTAATGCCAGACAGAATTGTATACCCTACGGGCTACGGGGATACAGACCAACAGACACGACACTTATTTCGTGTTTTTGTCGGAGGTTAAAATGAGGCTACGTTATTTAAAAGATTTTTTACTACTAGTGGACCCCGCGAACTTCGTATTGCTTCAGAGTTACAAACTTTTTCGTGAATTTGCCTTTATTTTTAATAGTTATTCTGCTGTTCTCGTATTAGACAAATTTAACAAAACTGATAAAAATGCGTCCAGCCGTTTTGAGTTATATATGGTATGCATTTTATTTGTATATACATATGGATTTTAGCTTACTAATATTAATTATCTTTATAATAACAAACTAAACAATAATTTTAGACGTCGTGACGGTGTTCACTAGTAGTGGTGTGGATTTGAATCATGATGAAATATGTATATAAATATTACGATTCAGAAGAGTAAAACATACAAAAATATATTACATATTAGACATGTAATGTATCCAGGGGGAGGGGGGATCATGAGAAAAATGCTTCTGTAGATTTTTTTAAACATTTTTAATTAAATTATGTCTCTCGTATTTGCAACTTATTGCGAGGAGTCCACAGTTTGTTCCATAATTTACTTTCACACTTAAACTAAAAGCACAGTCTATTCACTTCACATCAAATAAAATAAGAATTAAGTGACGACTTTTCACAAATCTAGAAGTTTTAGGCCTAGAACTCTAGAACTCCAGTAATTTTAGGCCTTAATAGATGCATTAGTGATATATGACCAAATATGAAATCATACATATGTCTAAAAATGTTAAATGAATAAAGCAAATGTATCAAAAAATCTGTTAATTTATTTAAAATCTAATTCTTATTTTAATTGACTACTTGCCAAAAGGCAACTTAACATAAATTCGAAACTAAAATTAGTCATCGCCAGCTGACCTCTTCACCTTCCTCATGCGTGGAGACTGTTTTGGTGTTTTCGGTGATTTTTCTGTAACAAATAATACAGTACATACTTAATTTTTAAAATACTTACAATAATAATTATGGTAAATTTGATTTATTAATTAAATATAGGTTTATTATTTTATTCTAAATAGGTTAAGTATTGGTGGTAACAACTTAATTATGTTTAATTAAAATTAAGGGCGCCTTCAAATTAGCCGCAAATGCCTCACGGCTGTCGCAAGGTTTGAGAATCGTAGTGTTGTACATTTAGTTTCACGATGGACTCTGACGAAGAAACTCTGCTCATAATGTTACTATTAAAACGAAAAAGGATTTTGGACAAAAAACAAAAAAAAAAACTTAGAAAACGTTGCCGTTATTTTGTATAACTCAACATACTGAATTTCATAAAGTAAAAGGCTACAGTGATAAACAATTTCAGAATTACTTTAAGATTGTCAAGAAAACAATTTTACAAATTACTTCCCCGTTTAGAACATTATATTGGAATTTAACAATTGAACATTAAATTTTCAATAAATTTATTGCATATTTCTTCCCATGCCTTTTTGTTTTCGATTTTATTGCTGTACTGGTCGGACTTCAAATCCCATATCGTTGGACGACTCTCAACCTCACTGATAAATTCTTCAACCTGATTTTCGTTCATGTTTAGACTTGTACAAAAAATATGTGCACACAGCACTAGTCGATCGATGAACTAACGCGCGGACGCGCGGCATTTGCGGCTAATTTGAAGGCGCCCTAACTAAAAATTTCTATAACAATATGTGAAGTCTTGTCGTCAAATTAAACAATATTATAGTTAATAGGCCAGTTGTGAAAGAGGCTGATGGACATCTACTCGCAGCTAAATCGTCTAATAAGCAGAGAATGGTCAGACAGGAGAACAGCTAAATATCCACGACAGATTGCTGTATTGAGCAGAATACAAAAAAAAAACAAAGTTCTATAGGTTTCCTGTAAGTGTAGAGTAATTTATTATACTTACTGAGCTGGTTAACAACTTCTTTAGGAAGCCAGTCATAGTCAACATCATTAGCGGTTCCAGTTTCAAGTGGTTTAGGAGTTGATCTGGGAGACCTGCGACGGGCGAGAGACGATAATGCTTGCTGACCTACAACCAAAATGAGGACACAAGCAGCGCCAAGAAATACATAGAGGAAAAAGGTTTCGCCATCAAGACCTTCTGAGATTTCAACAATGTTCACTGTTTGGTTGTAGACAGCATCCTGTAAAGAAAGGCATAAGGATTAATTTAATTATGATTTTGAATGGATCTTACTCAACCATATCAGAATGGCTGAATGCATTTGAATTGTATTAGCACAGAGAGATTTTAGTTTGGAAAACGACTGCAAAATGCATATGATCAGGTGATGTGCAATTGTTATAATAATAATTGAAAAAATGGGTTTGATTACATGATAATATGTTGTAGAAGTTCTATTTATGAAGTATAAATAGTTTGAATTACACATTAATGCAAATATAAAATAACTTCTTGAAATCTTAAATTATTACAAACCTGGTATGAGTTTCCACTGGCATCTTTATAGTTGATCTGAATGTTGAGACCAAATGGTCTTCCAGCAAAAGCTTCATTAGGGATAAAAGAATAGGCAAAAGTAGCCTCTTGTTTAGGTTTGACTTCACGATTGTAAGGTAGTGCAGTAAAGTTCTGGATATAATAAGTGTAATCCACTGGATATCTGAATGAAGCTTCCATTGTTTCAACTAAATAGTCTTCAGAACCCTTGTTGATAAAACCAACCAGGAATTCAACAGGGTTCCCGGCTTGAAGATCTGAAAAAATAAATTACATTCATTATATAATTTTCAACATTAATTACAATCACTATATTCATTTTATATTTCAAATCAGGACAAGAAAATGAATTAAGAAAAATTGAACAGTTTCAATGTAGTTATTACATGTAATAGATGACAACAGGGCAGGTGGCCTGATAGTCTATAATTGTTTTAGTAATATGACTTACCAAATGCTACGTCACCATAATTTGTGATAGGTTTAGTGAACAATATAGTTGTGTCAATATCTTGTGATGATTTAACCACAGACTCATCATCTTCAATTATATCATCTCCAACCACTTGGCTGTCTTCACCTTCAATGTCCACTACATCATCTAATTCATCTTCTTCTGCCCTTGCCAATATTGAATTAGCTGAAAAATTTAATAAATAATTTGAAGACTGATTTAGGATTGTCATCAAAGCTACCAAAGTAATAACAAATAAGTTCTTAAAAAATGAGTTAAACTATTATTTTATTTGTGCATGTTTTAATGCAGATCCCCAACCAAAATAACCCAAGTAGGGCATAAAACAAACAGATTGCAGTCTACTGTTCTTGTAAAATATAAAATATAGTGCTATGGGATTTTAAAGCCACTTGAATATTCAATTAGTACCTAGTATAGTAATTTATAACAATGAAAGTGAATTTTTTATATATATTTTATTCAAATGGTTAACAGATAAATTTTAAATGTATAAATATACTATATTTTTTTCATCAAATAGGATAATAAAATTCAAAATGCTAGAAATTACTAAAATGTACATAATTTAGAAATGTATTTGGAACACAAAAAGGCAGGAACAATTTTAGCAATATACCTATGTGAAAGGTCATATAATAAAATCATATTCATGTATATAATTAGTCTTGAGTTTAAACTTTTTTAATTGAATTTACTTTCATTAAAGGTAAAGGTACTGAATTCCATGCCACGTACTAGTTAACTTTCTAAAATAAATAAAAATATACACACCATTTTGGAAGCATAAAAGAATAGCAGGTAATACTAGAACAGTAATAAAAATGAGTTTCATTTTGATTTAAAAAAAATATATCTAAGATTATAGAAATTCACTAATTCAATGCTAGCTTGGAGACATTCACTTCACGTAATAAATCTGCGACCGCCACCACAAAATTTTGACGTTCACGAAATCCACTTTTCTTACAACTCGATTGACGTGGAAGGTATGATCGTCAAAAGTGATGTGCCACGATTATGTTTACGTCGAGTTTTAACACAGATTATAAACCGGTATTGTTTAAATTGTATCGTTAAATTGAAGACATTGTTGATAATTACCGAAATTATTGTAAATTAGTTAATTATTTAATAATAAACGAAAAGATAGTACAGACTCAAGTATATGAAGAAATTAAATTACCTTAATTACCTAATATTTCCTTTTTGTTGTTGCTAACCATCCTAATAAACGAATCATTTCACTTCCTTGGAGTTTTATAAGGATAAGTTCATAAGGAATGTAAATTTGGATTAAACAAATAATCAATTCAATTAGTTTACACACAGTAGATATCTACATATATTTAATTAATATGACTAGTTTTAATATACCACTATTAATATGAGTATATCGACACATTTCTGCAATTGTTTCCTAAGAGGAAATTAATAATGTTAATAACCACAATATAATTATTGTGGTTAGTTTTCTGTGCTTACCAAATCCACAACTGGAACATTTATTTGTTTCCCAGAGATTCACACCTCGAACCGCTGGTCCATGGTCATGTTAATCACTAAATAAAATAAGTATAAAAAGAAATCCTCCTTTATCAAAATCAAGTAGGTTTACAATAATAAATTCAAGATTTTTATACCGACCAATTGCTAAAATATACTCTCATTACGTAGTTAAGAATGTATATATCGGATAATTGGTATAAATAAAGCTATTAATTTATTATAAATTTTGTATTATTATATTATTATTTTTTATCACATTTTAAACAGTCCTTTGTTATTGTAATTTGAAATACATATTCAAAAGTCAAAGGTCATTTTTCAATGGCCAGGCTTGTTTAGCATGTTTAAATAAGTAACAATGGTTAAAAGAGGTACGTATTTCCTTTTACATTTCGTTATCTTTATTTTCATATAAAAAATAATAATGTTAATATTTTTGCTACTTAGTATATTTTGAATAACTTTATATTTTTTATAGTGTTTCTTCAATTATATCACCGTGTAGCTCGATATTTGAGCACCGCCGCGCTTCCAAAATGTAACGTTGCTCCAAAGAAATACACTGTAAGCACTTAATTATAAAATTGTGTGATTTTGAATTTATTGACAGAAAGTCATATTTATACAAACTAGGTACCCAAATTATTTTAAAACGTAAGCGTTTGGATTTAATTTAAAATTTCTAAAATACTACTACGATTTACAATTACGAAAAAAAAATTAATTTAAAAGTTTATTGCGTTGACTCACTGGCGTCTTCGCATCTTCATGCTACTTTTGTAGCTGAGGGAGGCACGGGATTTTCGTTCCATTTGGTGTAGAGATTTCTTTCTCGTACATGAGGGCCAGAAGCGCGTCCATTGTTTAAAGAAGTTGAGATTACAAGAAACCCAAAAACTGGCTCAAATTTCTATGCATTAGTATAGCAATACGACGCGGTAATGCAGCCAGTATTTAGGGTATCTATGCACCATAACGGTTTTGATTAGCCTTTTATATTGTTGTAAATAAATTTTATTTAAAAGAATTTTTAAAGTTTTTATAAATTTTTTAAATAAATCTCTTTAGATTTTGCTTCTTGCTCAGTCGTTATGTTTCCTATCGGAACACATAACAACATCGGTTATTTACTCATCAGGGTCCTGGTATTGTAAAACTGGACAAGCTAAAATCAGAAAATATTTCGGTGGTAGTAAAAGATTTTTACAAGAAGCCTTTAGTCATTCATCAGGGGCATATGCAATGGCTATTCGATCACGAGGGTAAAAGATACCTGGATCTCTTTGCTGGTATTGTAACTGTGTCTGTTGGACATTGTCATCCGTAAGTATTTTTTTTATATTTACTTTTTTTAATAATATGTCTAAAAAAATTCTCCTACTGTCTCACTTAATTCATGTAAACATTTTTTTTTTAGTTTTTCTTATTATACTTATAATGCTCACTTTGATTTCTTGTTTTATGGTGGATATAAAACTCAGTAGTTATATGACGATAAATAAAGTATTTTTTATTTATTAGAAAAGTAACGGCAGCCTTACATCAACAAATTGACACATTGTGGCATACAACAAGTATATACAAACATCCTAAACTTTATGAATATGTGGAGAAATTAACATCAAAATTTCCAGGCGAACTGAAGGTACTTACTATTATTTTATTATTATTATCCTTAAGTGCTTACGTTGAATTTATCTATTCACTGTTTTTGACTAAATTTAAAATATTTTTTTAAGGTAGTCTACTTAGTGAACAGCGGAAGCGAGGCGAATGACCTTGCAGTACTTTTGGCAAGAGCATTCACTGGAAACCACGATGTTATCTCGCTTCAGAGCTGTTACCACGGCTACGCTAGCTCTCTTCTGGGTCTTACCGCAACGCAAGCATACAGGTTCCCAATGGCAGCCCCATCTGGTTTCTACCACGTAAGTATTAGACAAATATCTCAACTAATTGTGTCATTAAGTGTACCACTTGATATAGTGTATAAAAACTTGAGAGGTGTCAAGGGACACCCGGATGGAACGAAGTTCCTTTCGATTAATTAGTGAAGGAATTGTAATAAAATTTTATTTCTTTTAAGTTATAATAATATTTTTTTATTATTAATAAATATAATGTAATATAAACTTCAGTAGGCTCAATTTTAATAATAGTTAGCTTGTGGGAACTGAAGTAGGAAACATGTTTGGGATTCTATTTTATTTTCTTGAAAAAACTGCATCAATGGTAGTATTATTTATTATATTAGTACTCAACAAAAAAAAAAAAAAGGCGTCGAATTGATAACCTCCTTTTTGGTTTTTTTGAAGGTCGGTTAAAAATAATCGTCGACACCACTTTGATGCGAAATAGAAAGACAAAACTAAAATAACTGGCTTGCTTTCTATGAGAGAGAGAGAGACAGACAGAGAAACACGCGCACGCCGATGGCTTACAACAATAGCAAAAAGTGTCGTTACAACTTTTGGTTTGAATTTTTTCCGTC
The DNA here is from genome assembly GCA_912999735.1 of Aporia crataegi. Lineage (NCBI taxonomy): Eukaryota > Metazoa > Arthropoda > Insecta > Lepidoptera > Pieridae > Aporia > Aporia crataegi. The sequence goes on along the minus strand of OU538744.1, from coordinate 8,525,493 downwards.
AAGCCCCCTTTCGCAACGCACGATTCGTTCCAATAATATATGAATTATAAAGTAGTATGATCCTAAAATATTTATTCTAGCATTAAAAAAAGTTGCCGCTCTTAGGCTATGTTACCAGATCCTTTCCGTGGTATTTGGGGAGGCTGCCGAGATTCATATTCTCAAGTTCCTGGCGCATGCTTCTGTCCTGGAGATTGCATCACTTCAGATAAATATGTACATCAACTAAATGAAGTAAGTACCTAGTTGATAAAAGAGAGGAAATTTTTAAAATTGCTTTAGACTAAAATTAAATAAAATCTATAAATATAGTGTTCTACACCTCTATTTATTTAAATTAAAACAATTTCAGCTTCTCGAAAATTCTGTTCCAAAGGGTCGCATCGCAGCGTTTTTTGCTGAAACAATCCAAGGCGTTAATGGAGCTGTACAGTTTCCTAAAGGCTATCTTAGGAAAGCCAGGGAACTGATTAAGAAGTATGGTGGATTATATGTGGCTGACGAGGTAAATATGTAATATTACTGTGCTGACTACTGAGTATATTATGTCTGATTGAACCGTAATAGTTAATTTGTATAGATCTTTATGGTTCCGAAAACAAAAGTTTTATTCAATCTCAATTTCTTTACGTTTTATGACGCCACGATTTTATGATAATACTATATTAGTGTTTAGTTGGGAATTTGGGATATAAAAAAATCGGAAATAAGACGCATACATATTATAAGAGCGATCCTAGGACTTCATTGATTATGCAAAGCTACTGTGACTTTGGAATCCATGTCCATGGAATCCATGGAATCCTACTTTCGCATAAAATCACCCTCACCACAACTTTAAACAAACCCCCTTCAATATAAACCTTAGTTCAAAATCACAACATTCGGTCAACGTTTTAAACCCTCTATCAATTTAGTATTAGCGAGAAAGTGAACGAGATAACACATTGACCACTGCAAACATAACATATTAGTCGTTTAACAACTTTTATAGTAAAAGTTTAATTGAATGTAATATAATTTGTTATACTTCAAAACTATAATATTTAGGTACGTGGATTAAATTCAAACAAAATTATTGATTTACTGCTATTTGTTTATCGGGTCAAGAATATATTATTTGAATTTGAAATTTTGTTGATATTAAATAAATTGTTAAAATTTTATACAGGTACAAACAGGTTTTGGGCGAACGGGTGATAACTTCTGGGGTTTCCAAGATCATGGGATTCAACCAGATATTGTGACACTAGCAAAAGGAATAGGTAACGGTTTCCCATTAGCAGCAGTAGTAACGACAAAAGAGATAGCTGATGCACATCAAAGAGCTTCGTATTTTAATACATTTGGTGGAAACCCTCTTGCTGCTTCCGTTGGAAAAGCTGTATTAGAAGTACGTAGATTTATACAAAGAAGAATTAAGATGTCAACTACAATTACTAATGTGGTATTTTTACAGGTAATTGAAGAAGAAAATATACAACAGAATAGTAAATTCGTTGGCAAGTACTTTATTGAGCAACTAATGGAATTGCAAAAATCCTATTCAGTGATTGGAGATGTTAGAGGAAAAGGTTTAATGCTAGGAGTGGAATTGGTGAAGCCAGGTACAAGAGATCCCCTGGATATTAAAGGTGTTGCGGAGATTTTGGAGATGGCAAAGGACTTAGGAGTCATGATCGGTCGCGGTGGGAGATGGAATAACGTAAGTATTGCTTTTTATTGGAACTGTAATGTACTCAGTTTTTCTTTATGTTATTTTTTTCAGGTACTTCGTATCAAGCCACCCATGTGCATCAACAAAGAAGATGTAGATTTTGCAATTGCAGTCATGGACAAAGTTTTTAAAACTTATCAAGAAAAAAATTAAAAAAAGAAACAATAAAATATAAGGTAATCTTAATTTCTAAATAAAGTAATGGATTTTATTTTAATCATTCAGTAAATTGAATGATTTTTTATACAATTAAATAAAATCGATTAAATGCATTAAAGCTCGGATAGTTTAATTTCGCGTCAAATTCAATCATAAACTAAAACGCAATCCTAAACTTTAAACTTTACAGGGGCCTCGCTTTTTCAATATATAACAATTTACCTAAATATATCTGAAATTCAGCTGTATGATTTTCAGGTTTTCAGAAATAAAATCCCTTAGAATAATAACATCTAGAAGGATAGTTTCCTACAAAGCAGACTGTCAAAAGTGAGGCATGAATAAAATCTACGCGTGCATAAGTAACTCTTGTTTACGCGCGACGAAACGCATACAAGTAAAAATATTTTTTTACTTGTATGCGTTTCGTAATAATGTTGATAGGGCAGTCGTTTAAGAGTTGTATCAACGCAATTTTGTGATAGAGCTCGAAGTTCTTAAAGTTAGGGGTTGAGTATCACTTGCAATCAGGTTTCTCTTTTAAGATTTTATTTTTCAAAACGTTTGCTCATTATTATTATTCTCATGATTCTTCTTCAAAAAACAAATGGCTCCACAAATATATTAATAAATAGACTGATGCTCGACTAACGATTCTTAGTCATAGTTGTGTTAGCCGGTAAATTAATGACGACGTCACAACCGTCCATAGGTCATTTCGTATAATGAGCACAAACCTTTATTATAGAAATTACTTTGTACTCACTACTCGTACAGTAATTTCTTAATTTTAGTTTATACGAATCCGACAAAACAGAGATCTTTAAAATCGGTTCTTGAGTTATAAATGGTGTAAATCACAGACAATAGACATCATAGAACTAGGTGTAAATAGCCCGACTTTGTTATATCACAGATTTTTAAACCTCAGACATTTTTAAGCAGACAGATAATATTACGTTAATAATGTCATTGAGTTATGACTTATATGTTGAAATGTAATTTCTTGTGTCTAATTAAGTTCTGTCCTTGTTTTGTTGTCAAAGTTGACATTTTTGATAATTCCAATTGATTGAAAAGTGAAAGTTAGAGAAATTATTATTATTTATTATTGTTTTCCTTAGACCAAATGTACATGCTATCTTTTATCGTGGTTTTTGTGTCGTGTAATAATTAAGCAATTACGTGATATAAGTAGTAATGGCTGATTCGGGAGTTGATACGGGAAATGAAAGTAGTGATAACACGGTTTTAGACCATGCACACCAAGTCTTCGAATTCAGCCCTCCACCAATACCCATAAGCATTGCTGGAATGCCTATGCCTGTTGATTTCTTTGGTGAAAGTCATGAACATATTGGCAAAATAAAATTTTGTACAAATGCGAGACATTGCCGTCGTAAGTACAGACACAATATATTATCATCCTGCTATAAAAATAAAAAACTTAGATTTGCTGCTGGCACCAACAATCCTGAAGAAGTTGAGAGGCTTCTGCAAGCAGGTGCAGATCCAAATTTTACAGACAAACTTTTGAGGAGCCCACTTCATTTGGCAGCTTGCCGTGGATATACTGAAGTTGTTAAAATCCTTATTCAATATGGGGCTAATCCAAACATTAAGGATAAACTTGGAAACACACCTTTGCATTTAGCTGCTTGCACAAGCAACATTTCTGTTGTTACAGCATTATTGGGTGCAGGAACAGATGTTAGCTCAAATGATAAAAATGGGCGTACTCCTCTTCAGCTTGCTCAAAGTAAGTTGAAACTGATAAAAATGAGATCAGGATTTCATGCCACTCAGGAGCTACTCAGTGAAATCCGTCAAATTGTCGAAATGATGTTGAAGTACATGGAAATTCAAAAGGCAGACTCAGTAGAGTTAGAATCTGTTTGTAAAAGATTAGAAAATATAAGTACAAGAGAGCAAGTTGATTCTGAGGTTCAAAACTTACTTGATAGTTTGGATTCATTACAGTTAAGATAAAAGTAGACTATCATAGATAAGTTCTTTGCCTAGAGAGTAATTTTATACATTTATAATATATTTGAAGAAATGTTTGGTATTGTTATTTAATGTGTAATTCAGCAAATAATATATACTTATTATAATAATAAGTATTAACATTGTTTGTACTTTATTTTAAAATTGGTAAGAAAAATATAACTTGAAGGTCAACCATTTATGAAATATTAGTCCAAGGAATATCTCTCACATTTTCTGTTTTTTTTAACTGTTTGTGATTTTCAACAACCTAGTTTATAATTTGTATGATGTAAGGCTAAATTATGTTAACCTTGCAGAACTCTCATATGCAGTTTATGTGTAAACTTTCTTGCCCAATTAACTTTTAAAGTCCTATGTACTATAGATAGTTAGGTCAAAGTAGTGTACACAGAACTTATAATTATCAACAGCACAATTGTTGGGCAAGTTATCCTTGAATTGTATCATATAATTCAGAAACAAAATGTGTTCAGAATGAAAAAATTTCAAAATTGTCATTCAAAATACTGTTCTTAAAATGTGTGTGTTACATATTGTTATAAGTTTTCTAATTAGAATAAGTAACTTAGTAAGTGGAAGCATGCTGGGCCCATAACCTGCTATAAATATTATTAAAAGGATATATTTTAAAATATAATATTTATTCAGTTTTACAGTAAGATATGAAAAACAAGAGCATACAAAAAATCAAATCAAATATGACAATTCTGTAATAAAAATTATGAAGTCGGTCATAATTATCAGTTTAATAAAACCTCCACCAATAACAATTATCGTTTTTGATTTGGACTTTCTTCTTTGAAAAAACTAATAAAATATTTTATTGCATTTACCATACCTAAACAAACTTGACATTTTATTTTAAAAACAAAAACATTAAAACCATATTATTTATTTGGTAAGTTTTTATAAAACATATTAGAAATAATCACAATAGCTCAGTAGTAACAGAATTTAATAAAAATAAAGCTTACATTTATAGCATAATTTTGTTTAATTCTTTAAGCTAGTGGGAATGTTAAAATAATTGAGAAAAAAAATGAAACACTAAGTAGAATAAGCTTTAAAGACATTAAATTTGACAGTCAGTCAATTAAAAGTATTTGATAATGGACAAAGATGGAATTATTGTCTTAAAGGTTCAATTATCTTATTTTTTCTTATTAAAAAACATTTCTCAAGTAATAACATGTAACAACACCTAAAAATATGTACTTTGAACATTTACATTATTGAATAATAATGTTATTATTTAAATAATAATTATACATACAGTAATAAATTTAATATAAATTCTTAATCTAACAAAAAGTTGTAAAAGGATTTTTAAATCTCGTAATTTTTATTTCAATAAAACTTAATAATATTATTTATGCTTTGAAGCAATATTTATGCAAATTACAGCCTTGATTACATACCTCTGGTTGTATTAAATTTTATTAATTTGTAAAAAATATCAAAAATTAGGCAAAAATTTGGGGTAGTTTCAACATGCATTGTAATAATTGCTTAAATAATCTAAATTATCACAGAAAATTTTAATATAAATTATTCTAATACTGCCTATTTATACTTTATGAATAAATAAGCGAAAATTAAGTATATTCATAACCCCAATTTTCAAATACCACTCTCCCCATTTACTATTACCATTACATTATTAAAATTAGGTACATACTTTTATTACCTTAATACAATTATTAAATAATAAATCTTATCTTTTCACGTTTTAATAATTAAAAAAAATACATTTTTTTAATCATTAAAAGGTAATTTGACCATAGAGCATCTTATGTAATCCTTTATCTAAAAGATAATAAAACCAACTGAATGATAGTGGTGGCTATAACATCAATCGAATTGACAATTAACTTGTTGCCATAAATATTAAAATTATATTAGGATTTTTAAATGAAAGTCATCTTATTAATCTAGTTACTAGTACTTGTTTGCTCTACTAACGCAAACGTGTATCCAATAATTAACAAGAAATGTACCTCAGTTATCTTAAAATTACGATAATTGATAGAATTTAGAGTGCTGCACGATTTGGCACTATTCATCGCTTTTTGACTAGTCTTTCAATAGACTTACGAAAACGAAATGTTTACAATATCACATGTTATTTAACTTAAAATTAAATACTATAGAAGTACATCGAATTTCATTATAAATTTGATATATCTTCTGGCACAACCTTACAGGTATTAAATTATGTGAATCAAATACATGTTTCATTGCACAGGACGCGAAATGTCTTCTCGGTTTTAGGGACTGTTTCAGTCTAGTTTCTTTCCATTATTAAAAACCAGAGATTATTTTGTATCTGGAACAAGGATATTCACAATGTTTGGAAATATTTCTGCTTGAATAGGACCATAATCAACTAGTTCACCATCCACGGTAATGTAACCCGTCTGACCCTCCGGCACTATCCTAAATGCACTGACTGGAACCATTTTTATATATTCATTATTTATATCAGCTATGTTACCCTGCGACACTTTTAAAAGAAACGAAAATATTTGGGATCTTGTTATGCCCGCTTTGATAATGAGCATCCACATAACGCCGTCGGCGAGATGGGAATGTGGAGCGAATAAGAAGTCCTCGCCAATATGAGATTGGTAGGATACGTGAACCATGATGAATTCGCCTTCTTCTCGTACCCAATGTGACGGTAGTTCAGACATAAGGGAGGGTAGGTGAGAGGCCGGACCGTAGATTCTTTCTTGCACGGGTGATAGTAATTCTGAGCCTGCACTAGTCATACTATGGTAATCCGAGCCGCGTGCACTGTAGAACGTCTTCTTCGAATGTACTGAATACCATGAGTCTACTCTGTGATGTTTCCTTCCATCTGTACTAGTGAACGTCTCAGATTGTTCATCGCAGTCGAAGAACGCCTCAGTTTCAGGGGAATCCAGGCAGCCGTCTTGACTTATACTCCTACCGAAGACGGTGGCTTTTGGTTTAGGCAGATTACTGATATCTTTAATCAAGGCGTAGCTCAGCACACCTTTGTATTTCCTAAGTGCAACGGTTCTCGCAAGAGCCCACAATGTAAACCTTTGCCCACCTATCGAACGCAGCCTTTCGCTTTCTATATCGATATCCGACATTAATCCCCAACCGACCGATAACAACGAGAACATTATCTGTAAAGATAACAAACAGATTACATGGCTACGTTTCAATTATATGACAGAACAAAAATGTTACCATCATCATTGTTTGTCAATGACAAGTGATACAACAATTTTAAGAACCCCCGATAAGGTAAATAAGACTATCTAAAAAAGCTTTCAAACAAAAAAAAAACGCATCGAAATGGGTCAATTTAGGCTATGATGCTACAGACAGACACATCAAATTTATTTAGATTTTTGTTTAAGGAATTAAAAAAAGGCAACGTAATACATATGCGTTGTTGAGATAAGCGTCAGAAGGGCGTAATAGGATCAATGGAGTTAATTGATATCCGCAGAGCTCATGTCGCTTGCTCATAGAAGTAGGTAAGTTATGACTGGCTAATCGCACTAGGATGCACGCAATTGAATAGTAACATTATATTCGAAGGTGAACCTATGGAATAAAAAATCCCCCTCCACTTTGGCCCCTCGCAGCTCGCTCTTTGGACGACATTAACCTGCCTGCCTCGGTAATCATTTAATGTATTTTTCATATAAAAACTAGGTTACTGGGTCGATCATATCTTTATAAAAAATAATATTAATGCCTAAGAAATAATGATTTTGTTATTCTCACTTATAACATTACTGTCATGTTCAATCTTCGAATAATAACATATTATTATTCGTAGTGTTCAACGTAGTTCAAATAATTAGGTATTATGGTAAGTGGTAACCTAAAAAACTTGACAACGTGAGTACGTGTAAACGTGTAGTTTTTTGTAAAAAAAAACTGATAAAATTTGTTTGTTTGGTTGAACGAGCTAATCACAGAAACTACTGGTCCAAATGTAAAAAACCTTTTTGTGTTGGATAGTTCATTTATTGAGGAACGCTATAGAGCAGAGGCCAGGGGTGGCCAACTTCTTTAGATCCAAGATCTACTATTCACTGACGACACCCTGTGCGATCTACCAACTACATACTTCTTGAATTCTTAAATGAAACAATATAGTTAGTGATTAGGTACGTTGCGCAGTCTGTTGTACATATTTACATTTTTTGCTTTGCCACGATCGACTGGAGTAATAGTCGCGATCGACCGGTTGGCTACCCCTGCTAAAGAGCCTGTAGATAATATAACATCACGCTACAACGAAATTACGCTTCAAACCGCGAGGCACAGCTAGTAACATTTATAACATAAAAGGCGTTTTGTAAATGAATAGCTTTCAATAGAAACAACTCGAATACGCTGCCAGTGTAGCTATTCAATAGAAGTCAAGATGCTTATTTGCAAAACAAAAGCACGCGGCCGAAAAGCCTTGACTTCTCTTGTTACGTAAATTCGTTTCATCACAGTTTGACAAAGCAATAATCGAAAGAACGCTACAACAATCCGTTCAAGTCAAGATCAAATCATTAAATAAAAGTAAATAAATAGACATTATATAAAAAAACAAAAATGCTTTATCAAAGTTACCTACTTTAATAAAGTTTATTTCGATTTGAAAAATAGTATTATAGATACAAATCACACACGACTGAAAATTTATACAAATGTTGGGAATACTATACATAAACGAAAACATGTAAATAGTGCCCATCGAACTTACTTTTTTGCGTTTCACACTACGTTTTACAGCTCAACGGTAAGTTTTATTATAAAATTAGGTGTGACAAAATTGTAGATGAGGCAATTATCAAAGAAAATTGTCGCAACAATTTTGCTTCACAACTTCGAGGTATGCGTATGACGATTAAAAAAACTTACAATTTCATTTATAATTTGTGTTCCGAACATTCGTACCAATTTTCAGCTGGATGCGAGTAGCCTTACATATATACCTACTCGAAACAATAATAAAAAAAAGCGTTTTATTTGAGAAATTTTTTTTACAAAACAGTTGCCGGGACTAATAATGGGACTAAAAAACGATTAAATTTTTACCCCTCGACGAAAAACGTATGCGTCTATTGTAGTTCCTAAAATTTTTGTTTTTTGTAAATCATGAGATAATAATAATTAAGGTGTTGGAGTTTATCCAAATTGTCTTAGAATTTAATTGTTCATAAAATTCAAATAAATTATCTCATATCGTATCTAAACGGCCTTTGATAATACGATGTTAACCTAGAGATAAAACTATAATTAATACCTACTCAATTTAAACAAAACCAACGCAATCAATTTTCAATACACAACAGTGGGTAATTCAAAATGAATCGACACCAAATCCAGATCAGCAAGTAGCAACCCACCTTGCAACGTGAATTCATAAGCAATTGACGAATCTGAATTGTAATGTAACGTGTAATGCCATATGTTTCTGCGCGTTGGAACGGAGATCCTGGGTTCGAATCCCGAGGAAACAAATGAATATTTCTGTTGGGTGAGCACAGAAGTCTGATCACCTCATTGCCTGTAAAGAAAATGATCCATGAGACTGATACAGAAATGTGTCTGTATCATGCCCCAATAGGGGTTATGGGAATTCACTTTTTATACTGTATAGTTGAATTATTAATGGTTATAAATAATGATGCCAAAAGTACTAAACTCGAAGGGCCTTATTACAAAACATGGTCTAAAGATGTTTCAGTATTGGTTGCTAGGATACACATCTAACGTTCATACAAAAATGAGGTTTTTCTCCGGTAAGTGGTAACAAACCCGGCCTATCTTTAAATCGCGTTTTGGAATAAGGCAGTAGTTGTTTCTAAACTTAACTAAAATTCTCTAATTTAGTTATTAACAGAATTAGCGATCATTATCTTTTTTGTATTCTAATTACAATTAGAAACATTATTTCTTTCCAAATTTTATTTCGAGTATTAAATTATGAGAGATCCTATGAACTAGAAACAATCTACTTCATAATATGTAGGATATCATATATCTATATATTAATACGTGAATCGAAAACTTTGAATACATTTTTAAAAATGCGCGAACGCCAAATTTGACATGGTTAAAGTTTCTATTAAGAAGAATTACATTCCTGAATCAATTTTTTTATATAATAAAATGCCTTAGAAATACTTAATTTTAAAAAAATACACACACTACATACACACATACCTCACTCACTCTTGAATTATGGTACACAGGACAGGAAGTCTCAAATTATAAACTTACTTTCGTTTTGGTTTCAACTCTGACCACATCGATCGGTGATGTTTTTCCTCTAGCAAGCGCCAGTGACAGTCCCATCATGTTTTCATGAATAAATGGCTCGCTGGAAGAAATAACACAATATGTTACTAGCTTCTACTCATGACTTCTCCCATATATAACATACTAGATGACCCGACAAACGTTGTTTTGCCTTATAAATTACTTCCATACAACTATTCATCCCCCCTTTCAACACCTTACAACCTTTCTCAGGCACTAAAAAACTAGACTATCTGTGTACCAAATTTCATTTTAATCAGTTCAGTAGTTTTGGCATGAAAGCATAACAGAGTTACCGCGTTTATAATATTAGTAAGGATAACAAGACTAGAATCCCATCAGTCTTAAAATCGGTGCAACGTTTTCATAAGGAAAAATTCGTATAAAAACTAAGTGAATTAATTTGATTAGTAAAAAACCCACATTATACCTACAAATAAGACTAAATCATTTTCAAACAATGAACGGTGTCATTGTTCCGTACACGGCACACACATGTAGATGTGCAGAAGGTTCAGTTAAATATTAACTTGGGTGTGTTCGATAGTGGTTGGAAGCACGATGGTAAAAAGATTTAAAACAATGACGTGCATTGGTGGTACGTGTTGGTTCTGGTTGTCGAGGAAGAACTGTTGGACAGAAGTCCTCAGCGAGGGCGGACGTTATTTTGAAGTGAAAACTTCTTTAGCATTGTGATTTGAAAGTTGATGAAACAAAAAAACGACAGTAAAAAGAGACAGACACATAAATTCATAAGATTTATTGTGGGAGAAAACGAGATAGGAAGCATTAGTGTTTTTTTAAATTTTGACTTTCACTTTCGATGTGTGAATTGCACACATTTTTTTTGGTAGTTGGCTGCAATGTGCAATATTAAAAAATAGCAATAAATATAATAAAAATAGAGAAATAAAGTTACAAGAAATTAAAATAGCATTAACATAAAATAAAACTAATAATGTCAGAATAAAATAAAAGAAATTTACAATCAACTAAAGTCAGAATGAAGTTACAATAAAGTTCATAAAAAAAATTATAATAAAGTAACAATAAATAAAATAAAATCAGTTCAATAAAATTTTGCATCGTTGATTAAAATAAAAAATCATTTTATAAGTGCACAATATGTAAAAACAGATATAGAAAAACTATTAACAGTGAATTCGTGTATTTGATATTGACAATGGTTCGGTCCTTAAAACTAAGGGTGCCTTTCCACACACACCAGAGATGTGCTATGCTATGTTGCTATGGATGCGTTTGATAACCAATCTTATTCATTGGTCCACAGCATAGCACTGATGGAAACGGTCACATAGTCTCGTAACTTAGCTTTCACATCCTCGCAGCATAGCTGCATAGGACATCTTTGGTGGAAAGGCACCCTTAACCTAGTTTTTTTATGACCTGCAGTAAACGTGAGTATTAAAGGGAAAAAAGGCATAATATTTGTTAAATGCTTAAAATATTTAAAAATAAATTATTAACGTTTGTGTTCATTATTTAAGATCTTTATAATAAAACGATGTGTTTTTAAATGTTAAAACAATAAATAATGCATTCGTTAATTATATTTTGACACGAGAAACAACTTTTCAAGTGAACGCTGTCATTTTTACTGACTTCAAAAAAGGAGGAGGTACTCAATTCGAGGCTGTTGTTTTTAATGTTTGTTACCTCAGAACTTTCGACTGGGTGAACCGATTTCGATGATTCTTTTTTTGTTATTTGGTGTTATTTTCAAAAAATAATTACCTATTTACGTAATTTGTATTTATAATTCCTAAAATGTAAGAGACTCTTAGCTACAATTCATGAAGATCTGTTCATTCATTCATGATGTATCCGTATTTGTAATTGACATTAACATTTTTTAAATGGTCTTCAATATCACTCGATAAGGACATGCGACTGACTTTCCTGAAGCAATACAAAACTCGCAATGTCTTCTAGTTCACATTAGAAACAAAAATCTATATAAAAACTTATATAATTTAATTTAATAACGTCAGGCCTTCGTCAGGCTTAGTTCTGGCGAAATCGAGCGCGAAGCAGATTTTGAAACATGACCTACCTACTTTCGCTTGTTATCCAACCCAAAACACCCAAATAAATTATTACAATCACATCAGTTTCCTAACAAATCCTTTTTAAATATATTTCTTACCTGCAAATATTAACATTTAAAAAATTTTCAGCATTTTTATTATAGAATGCCATCTTTACATAAATAAGTGAAATCGGAGACAATTTTAAAACCCCGACAAGATGATTACAAATGAGAGTATTTCATAAATGGATGAAGTGATATTATAATGATAAGTTTCATGGTTAAGGGCGACAATGCAGGCTGTAGCACGCGAAACGTCGATAAAATCTAGAAATAATTGTAAAATTGTTAAATAATCCGTTGAAACTGTTTGCTCGTGTGATACACGCATAAATTTATTCAGATATTACAGGTGAAGCGTGTATCTCAAGACCGAGCAGAATGGAGACTGTGGACGCCCTCTGACCCATCCAGGGGACTTAGGACTTTAATAATAATACATGTGAAGAGATTTTCGTAATTCTTAGATACAGATAAAATTAGAGTGTCTGTTTGTAATATTAAAATAACCGCTTTTTACTAAATGCATATGGATTCACGATATACGAAAAATAACATTTTTTTTAGAATTTTTGTCTGTTTGTTCCGGCTAATCTCTGAAACAGCAATGCCGATTTTGACGGGACTTTCACTGGCAAATAGCTGATGTAATACGGAGTAAGTTAGGCTTCTTTTATTTTAGAAATTAGTTATTTATATAGTTAGATGTAGTTGTAACTAAGATGCAGATATACAGGCAGACACAGACACGTCTTCCCGCCCCCCCCCGCCCTCTTTTTTCACAATATGGGACAGCTTCCAGCTTCCAAATTTGGCCAGAAAGCCACGACCACTCTCGCAAAAGAACGATTGCGAAAAGTAAACAAATTTTCATTGTTTATTTGAACTTTTCAAAGAAATCCTACCACAATGAACAATCTTATTTGAAATAAAATTAAAATGAAATTCTATTTTCGACCTTCGGTCTCAAAACTCAAGGTTCATGTTCCGTAGAGACGAATCTAAAACACGTGTCGAGTCTTATCATCGTTTTTCCTTATAATGTCTTATTTAGTTCACAATTCATTTCGGTCATTAATTATTCATAAAAACGCGAGAATACGCTTAAACAACCGAACCAAGTTAGATGAAGTTTGGTATAGTATGAATTACGATAACGATTACGTAGAATTTGAGAATTAATTCTGATACTTTAAAAAAACACCGAGAAATTCCATTAAAAAATAATAATTTCCTCGTACATTTTGTGTAACAATATGAAAAATCTTAAGTGTCTGTTTGTTACGCTTTCACGCTTAAACCACTTAACTGATTCTGATGAAATTTGATACAGAGACAGACTATAGCTTGAGAAATGACATAGGCTAGCTAGCTTTTATCGGAAAACTTGCTGCCTTATTCCAAAATGCGGTTTAAATATAGGCCGGGTTTGTTACCAGAGAAAAACCTCATTTTTGTATGAACGTTAGATGTGTATCCTAGCAACCAATACTGAAACATCTTTAGACCATGTTTTGTAATAAGGCCCTTAAACTTTGAAGGTACATAATTAAAACATAAATTGATCCTCATACGGTACATTCGCGGGGTCACCTTATCACTTTTGTGTGTATCATTAAAATGCAATTAACCTCATAAAAGGAAATGAAAACAAATCACTGAGCCAAATTTAATATTGCGTATCGTCATTTGTATGGTTCTCGCATCTGGGATACTTTTAAACAAGTTAAATTAAATATAAAAATACAACTACATAAGATATAAAAAGGCTAAGCGAATTGACGTTTGTTTGTCTCACTCGAGAACAGCTGGACCAATTCGACTATTTTTGGTTTCGAAATATTTGTGGAAGTCCCAAAGAAAGTTGAGGAAATATAATCAAAATGCAAGTAAAGTATATAGAAAAAAAAACAATTCTATTTTCTCATATCAACTTCGGTGAACAGGATACGTTTAAAAATTATTGCGATAAACCGCAAGATATATAATAATATACCTTGCGGTTTATCGCAACGAATAGCTGTTTACGTTTACAGTCTTACAAAAAACAGCAACTATTAAAACTGTTCGTACTGTCAAATATAATGCGTTAAGTAATCTAATTCGGCTCTCTTTTTTTGTGTTAATTTCGTCGTGATGTTATATAGCATATAACAGTCAGACATACAGTACTATGTACTTGTCCGCGCGGAATAGTTATTTTTTATTATTTATGTATATTTAAAAATTTCTAAAATAAAAGTAGCCTAAGTTACTCCTTATTATATCAGCTATCTGCCAATGAAAGGCCCGTCAAAGATTGTAAAAAATGTTATTTTGGTATATGTACCGTGTATCCATATGCATTCAGTAAAAAGCGGTTGTTTTCATATTACAAACAGACACTCCAATTTTATTTATCTGTATAGATTTAATTTAGACAACTTTTATTGGCGATACGAAGTTCACCGGGTCAGGTAGTGCTAATCGAAACTCTTTAAGAGTGTTGGCGAAGGTCCTCCACTCTCTGATAGATATGCTGTTGTTAGCAGTTATACTAATGAATTCGTGATTCGCAGTGAAATCACAGTGATTATAAAACTATGAATAACCCGACATATTGTGAAATGTGACATCACATGCAAGGCTTAATATTCCCAAATAATATTCAACATACCATAACCTCCAAAAAATAAGTTATCATTATGTAAAATAAAAACGTTGCAGAGGCCTTTCTTTTATATTTTTTTAACGTTTTAATCATACAATTTTCACAAATATTATATTTGCATCTTCACTATTATTTGGATGCAGATATCTTATTGTAATTGGTGTCAGACAGATCTCATAATTAAAAGATTTAATATCTAGTTCTTAGTTAATTATACCAATAAATAATAACGTATAATATAATCGCACCTAACAAAAAAATCTAGATGTAAACAGAGAAACGATTATTGAAAATTAAATGTGTTACATAATAAAGAATAAAAAAGTAAAGAAAATCTATTGTCTGCTGATGACATCGCAATACAATGCGTTTTACAAGTCGAGTCAAGAGCGCGATCTTAAAAACGCTTACTCTGTAGGTAGGTACTTAAAGTTTGTACTCTATAACCACTTTTTCATTAATCCTCCATGGCGAAGTCGCGAAATAATTAAAATTATAAATGATAATTGTAAATAATAATTTTCTGAAAATATCTTAAATTTTAATATTTGTAATAACTTTTTTATAACACATACAATATGAGGTTATAGTGTCTTTTACTATAATACAAGATTAAAGCGCGTATAATTATCACAATTATAATTGAAATTTTGTTTTAGCCCCACAAAAGACCGCCTCCTTGGTCTAGTGGTAAGCGCGTAAGCGTTACAACCGAGAGGTCCTGGGTTCGATTCCCGGCGGAGACAAAAAAAAAACTCGGTCTGGCAGGACATAGAAGGCTGATCACCTACTTGCCCCTAAAAGAAAAAATCGATCAGTGAAACAGATGTGAAATGCATCTGCCCCATACCCCACTAGGGGACACGGGACTTCACTTACCCACAAAAGGATCTGTGGGTCTGTGTCTTTCTGTGGTATCTTAATAACTAAATTTTATTACTTTTTTATTTGTTAGAAAGCTGACGTTGGAAGGACGAATGGATCTTAGCTGCAATTTATAAAATGTCATCCATTTAAGAAATTCTTATTTGCAATCATCATGTCGGGGGACATTTTAGTCTGCAATTTTTGCATCATCCAAACACATGTACAAAAGAAGTTAAACATATACCATCTAGGTATATGTACATTTAATCAAACATAAGGCACACGCCGAAACTAATCGTACAATACATATTGTAATAATTAAAAAGTAATTGTGATTTTATGCCTCTCACATAATATGAAACATTATTTATTATCGATTGTAATGTAATCGATTACTTTAAGGAAGCATACTTTAAATAATTACTGATAAATTATTAGGTAATCCGAATGAATTTGAAGGCCTTTAAATAAAAAGCTGGAGACCTGTTTAAAGAAATTCTTCATAAATACTAATTGCAGAGGTGCTTAAGGGGGGGTCGAGTCAAATCTCAGAAAATTTAAAAAAACACCTCACGTAATTTATGGACGCCCCCTAATATGTACTAATAACCAAGTCTTAAGCTTCGGTCACCCACAGCGAATTCCTACTCGCCGCGAGTATTCGCTGTATGTGACAGACTATTCGCTGGGCATATTCACTCGTCGCGAGTTGCTGGTGCTGAGGACATTTATAACACACACAATGTGGTTCACGTGTGCGACGAAAGACGACATATTTGAAGTTTCGCACCAGCAGACTGTCGATATTCTCGTGTAGAACTCTATTGTGTTCTCTATTGAAAACGGAAAATCGTGTAAAAAAACTATTTGATACGTCAATTTGTTCCCCAGATACAGAATTTTAAAAAGGACGAAGTGACGTCATTTTACAACAGCTCGCGCAATCCGTCGCGTCGCTGCTCGAGAAGTGAGGCAGAGAGAGTGTTGTACTGTGACGTCACGCTGCTGATACAGCTGACGAACATTAAATGCATGTAAAATCAAAACTACTTGCTCTTTTTGAATACAACAAAACTGTGACAAGTTTAAAGCGATTTTGCGTACCTACCTAGTAACATTCTCCATTGACGCTGCGACTATTATTTGCTGTGTGTAATATAGGGTGTTTCAATCGTTTATTCACATGTATATTACTGACGGCACAACTAATTCTAAACAGAAAATAATTTGATCACATGTTTGTGATATTTTATCTATACATACATTACACAATCAACTGTGATAAGTCGCAAATAAAGTTAATAGTCATTTATGAATTTTAGGTAAAAAATACATTTGGACCATAGTTTTGCTTCCTTCCAAAAGGGATGTAATAAGTTGTGGCATCATAGATCCTTAACAAATTGTTTTTTATGTGTATTGTTTGAACTTTGATTTGATTGGATACATTATCTTTGGAGCTCAAGTAATATTACCCGAACAAGACAATTTATATTCTTAACTAGCTGAGCCGGCGAACATCGCACCGCCAATAAAAGGTAGAATGGGAATCGAACGTCAAATGTTTGACAGGAAAGTAGGTAGAACAGTTAATGCGGGAAAATAAAATTGTTATTTTTAATATCTTCGTCAAAATTTTTCCAAATTTTCTCACTGTTTAAACCTTCCCTGGACTACGACAAACATTTCAAAACCAAAATAACCTCAATCTGCCTAGCCGTTCTCGAGTTTTAGCGAGCTAGTGGACCCCGCGAACTTCGTATCGCGTCAAAGTTCCGAATAATAAAGTGTCACCTAAAACCTCATTCTATAGAAAATGTATGAGGAAAATGTTTTTCTTTTATTTTATTTTTTCGAAAATTTTCTAAATTTTTCTCTCCATAAGAACCATCCTTGTACTTCAAGGAATATTATAAAAAAAGAATTGGCTAATGGGTCCAGGCGTTGTTGAGTTATGCGCTTACCAACACATTTTGCGATTCATTTTTATGTTATAGATGATTGTTTCAAATTAATAAGCCCATGGAGCAGATATGCTCTTTTGTTTATACCATATAATATGGTAAATGCATTGTCTTTATAAGAACTGATTTATGTATTTTCTAAACATAAATATTTTATATTGCCTTAGTATCGATTATACGGAATAAAACCTCGTTTATGTGAAGTATTTGCAAATTTAAATGCATTCTGAATCTAAATTAATATTATTAATGTAAATGTAATCTGTTACACTAACATTCATAAACTGTTGAAGTCCTTTTGATGCTTTTGATTAAATAGAAAACATAATATATTTTTTTTTTGTATTTGTACACTTTTTTTCATATTTTGTTTAAATGTGATAATGATACACATAAATAAATAACTTTAATATTGGCCAAGCTTTCCAAACCAATTTTTTAAATATTTATTATGTAGGTACTATTTTTCAGTATATATAAAATGGTATTCTCATATTTGTTTTATTTCTATGTAGTGAAGAGATAAAAAAAAATAACTTACTTATGATGATGACAAATAGTTCTAGCTAAGCCATTGCCTGATCCACATGGTAATACAGCTAATGGAACTTCATCAAATGCTTGCTGCCAATCTAGCCTCTGAAACATCCCATTTAGCACTTCAAAAAGAACTCCATCTCCACCAACAGCAACTATTCCCCTCCAATTATAAACATTTCGGGTACTAACAAATTGCTTTGCATAATTTGCATACTTAGTTACATGTAAGTCATATGGCACTTCAGCCTCATGCAAAATGGGGGCTACTTTGGTTTGAAATAATTCTCTTGCTTTCCCAGGTCCAGACTTTGGGTTCAACAGCACTAATAATTTCTTTTCATTTGATGGAGGCATACTTGAAATAGGCTCATTGACTAAGAGACATTTGATTGTATTTCTCCATTTCTGTGCTTCTTTGTTATTATCTTCGTACTTGTCATACGACCGGAACCGTAATGTTATTGTCGTACGTTCTCGCTTTAAAGAACGGCGATTTTTCTTTAGAACGTAGGCATAAATATAAAGATACGCACTGATATCATTTTCATCGAGATCACCACTGTTTTCATCAACGACCTTAAGCTGCTGGTTACCAACGAGAGAGGCACACGCACAAGAACCACCGACGACGCGGCGCCTTTTACTCCTCATACATTTACTACCTATAATTTCGCGTAATAAAATTGTTTGTTCCTTAGAGCTATCATCAGTTTCCTTTATTAAAGATAAACCTTTCGAAGTTAAGCGCACACGACACACAGATTTCTTCTTGGACAGAATGTAAAATGTTTCTTCAAGATAAACATGATCTTTATGATCGGCTTTTTCGGCGCCCATTGCATGTAACACGTCTAACTGTAATTCTGAATCCGCCATAACTGAAATTGTAATAATGTAAATGATATATTTACATTTTACGCTACCTTACGTGCGGGCCGCGGTGCACGGGTTGCAGGCTTACCTAACTGTCACTAATGACTAAAGAGGCCTCGCGCAATTTACAACAATAATGTCAATTGTCAGAAATAGTCTGGAACTTTTTAAGCTTCATAGTTTTCTATAACTGTGAAGTGTCACTCTAAACAATTTATAATACTCTGATTCCTAGATAATAAATAATAGGCTCATGATTTGCTGGTTGTAAATTGTCAATTATAACAAAACTATTAACAGATTTTTGAAATTTGGTTCGTACTTCGTATTAATATTTATTTAATCATATTATTTTTGAAGTACCTATATAATTTTGCAACCAGCTCTTTAAATAAATAATAATAATCAAAATGATTGAAACATGTTCAAAAAGATGTATGTTGTTTGGCACAGTTTCTTTAGGCATGTAAGTATATCTAATAAAATATAAATATTGGGTTTGTGATAAAATTAGACAAGTACATTCATTATATCATTTTACATTTTTTAACTGTTATAAATGACTAAGGCGATTTTTCACAGCCTGACAATTGTAGTTCTGATATTAGAATCACATCTTGCCGACACTTTATCTGGTAGTCAACGAAGAAATAAGACGTTCCCAACAGAAAATAATTCAACATGTTGGTTAACACAACCTTATACAGTTATAAGTGAATGCCATCCTTGTTCTGGTAATTTTATTTTTTAATCAACTATGTAAGTAAATCTTTTGTCTAAATGGATATAATATTTAATGTAATTACAGATTTCGAAATACGAAGTAAAAGCATTGGGGTATGTATACATACAAGCTTCAAAGAAATATTACGATGTGAAAATGGTGAAACAGTCACTAAAAGGTAAAAAACACTTCTCTTGTAACTACAGCAGTATTGTTTTTTTTGGTAATGATGAATGTTTTGTTTTCAGTTGTGATCGAGTTGCTTATTTAGAAGAAAGGAAGTTTTGGAAATTTACAATCTGGTCATTTTTTATGGGATCAGTATCATCCTTAGCAGTTATGCTAAGAATGCGCGTCCTTAACCATAGAGCAAAAAGGAGGGCAAGACAAGTTCTAGCTAATGGAACCATTTAATTATTGTTTTATACCCAATTGGTTTTTTTTATAGTGGAGGCTAGGCATTGAAAAGTATTGGTTGGAATTAATTAACTTTTGATATAAAATTTTTCTTACAAAAATAATTTTTTTAATAATTCACTTATCACTTTAACATTAACACTGTTTCCTAGTAATCGGTAACTTTGTTTCACAGTGGTTGTTTTAGGTATGCTATAATCTTTAGGAAACATCATTATTGCCAAAACTTCTTTAGGAGTGAAGTATCTTAATCTAAGCTCTTTCAGTTTCTGGATGTATTCTTCACTTCCAAAATCAAACATGTTAGCTTCAGTATAACATTTCCTAGTAAACTCAGGACTTGTTTCAGTAAAAACTGAACCAGTACCATCAACATAATGGGAATAAGCTTTTGTGAAACAACAAGATCTCCTTGAATTTCTATAACAAATATCTAAAACTTTTCCCCATTTCAACACCTTGTCATTTAAATAATAAGTTTCTGGAACATTTTCTTCCAATATTTCACTAAGAGAAAATGGTTCTGTGATTTCATATTGAGGATTTTTGATCTGAAATAATATTAATTAAAATATATTATTTTAATATATTTTCCAGTATACATAACAATTCTAATTATTTTTCATTACTTACAATTTCATCTTTTCTTTTGAAGTTCCATTGTAATAGTTTTTTTCTTGCTATACAATAATATCGTAGCCTTGAATTTGGCACACCAAACTGACTTGGACAGAGAAGAAATTCTTGATAGTCAAATTCGCATTCCTTCAATTTGTCAATAAATAGATTTCTCACAGTTGAGCATTCAAACCCTTTTACATTTTCTAATAAAATGTTTTCAATATTTACCAAATCTTTTAAAATATTTAAAAGATAGAGAAATGATTTTGTTCTTGGATCATTGTCATCAAGATAATTTCCATTCCTAGTAAATGGTTGGCAAGGCGGAGACATCAGAATGGTGTCAACTTTGAGTTTGTTAATCTCTGCCACTGATAATGATTGAATGTTTTTAGCAATTAAGTATGTATCTGGAAAATTGTGATGGTATACTTCATTTGCAACTGTATTTATATCTATTGCAGCTATAATTTCTCCATCTAAACCAGAATCTGAAAATTTTAGTTAAATTTTTCAATAAAGTCACTATAGAATACTATATTGTATAGACGACTATATTTCTGAAAAAAAATGATATTACAAGTCCATAAGCTATTCGACCACCAATTGGCCCAATTGGTAGTGCTCCTGTCAGCTGTATCAAAAGGTCCCGACTTCAAATCCTGGTAGTTGCATTTATTTGTGTGATGAGCATGAATTTCCAAGTCTTGGTTGTTTATAAACTTATGTATTTTTTGTGGTAGCCTCGCTGTTTCTGATTACCATAACACAAGTGCTTCAGCTACTTACTTTGGGATCATAGCAATATATGTGAGTTTTTGTGATTATTATATTATTGACATTAGGTTGTATGCATAGAGCATGTTACATATTGTTTTAGACATGATTGATGATAAGAGGTAGCACTTTATTTATTGACATTAACATGAATCACACTACTTTTTACTCTAGAAAAACGAATACCGTGACAGATGCTAATATAAATATTTAAGTATATTTTAGTACCCTTCCATGCACAGTGCATGCCTCCAATACCACTATAAAGTTCTAATATTTTGTGCGCCATTTTCTGGTATAAGATCTGTATAACAATAAAAAGTAATTAGCAGTTATATATGAAATTAAAATTTATGATACTACAAAATAATAAAATAAATGCAAATTTCAAAGTTAACTTTAGCTAGCTGCTAGGTAGAACTTAGAAGGTAATAGGTTTATACTTTATGGTATAGACTATAGAGTAATGAGTATAAACTACAGCTGATAACGTAAGCCGTAACCACACCGTAAAGGTGGCGGTTCGCGCCGCGACAGGGACCCGAGACCGCGACAAGTGTCTCGGTCTCTTCGGCATGTACTGTAGGCCGAGACCGAGACCGGAGACCGCGACAAGCAGGATGAAACGTTCTATAAAGTATAAGTATATTTTTAGAGCTAAAAGCTTTTAGACTATATAACATCACATTACGACGATGTTACTGCGGGTGAAACCGCGGTGCACAGCTAGTAAGTTATAATTTCGGAATAGTTATTTGAAAATCTTAAATTCTGTTTGCAACATCCGTATTGCTTATTGATATACCCTTAATAATCTTATAATGCCAAATGAGACATTTAAATATTTGCATTTCTTGTTCCATAAACACTAAATCATGTGCTTTTCGAGCGCGACACAGGACACTACTTGACCGGTGCAGTGACCGTCCCGGATGTCTCGGTCTCGCTCGTGAACTGTCGCTCATACATTTCCTAACGTCAAGTACGGTTGCGGTCTTGGGCGCGAACCGCTACTTTAAGAGTTCCACCGTTTTATTTGGGGCACGAAATACATTGATTAAAGTAATGTCTTTACTTACTTACTACTACGGCTTAAAGATCCTGACGACTGTGACGTCACAGATGAGATTCTTCTACCTATGTTATCTTTGGACAAGATTCTAGATATTACCTATGTCGATTGCCAAACGGACGGGCCAACGTCAAACTACAAACTACAAACCGGCCAAACGTTGAACGAAAAAGAGGAAACTAGGAGAAAGTGTTTAGTGCTAATAGTTATTAATTCTAATATTATAAATACCTATAATTTAGAACTAAATTTTAGACTTATATTTTATTGATGCGTTCTGTACTTTTATCAATCTTTTTAAAACTTGATCGTGTAATTATTAATAGAACTTAAAAATGGCTTTACCACCAGACATGCAGCGGTCCTTTCGCCTCTATGTGACCCATGTAGATGGAGAGGGTTTCTTCCTAAGAATAAGCGGACAACTTGATCAGCAATCTTCATTGATGATAGAAACTTTGTTTAAGATGTCTGTTGAAAACCTTGAAAATGGAATTGGCTCGATTCTACCTGGAACACCGGTTCATGAAGGCGTCATTTGTGCCGCGAAATACAAGGATGGAATATACTACAGGGCTAAAATTATTAACACGAAGAATATTGCAAACGGTCTAGTTGGAGTACATTTTATTGATTATGGTAATAAAGACGTTATTTCGCTCAGCGCTATCCGTTACTTAGACAAGTATGATCCAATGTTATTTCAAATAACTGGTCAAGCTTCCGATTACTATCTATCACGTCTTATGAATCCAGCGGGACGTTGGGATGAACCTCAACTATTAAGATTACAAAGTCTACTCTGTTATTCTGAATACACAGTCACAGTAGATTCAAACACAAGAACCTTTCCTATAATTTCAATTCAGTTCAAGGGAAATGATTTATCAAGCCATCTTGTAGCCAACAAATTTGGTATGGCTCTTCCCTTAGAAAAACAAGAATTTCTCTTAATGCAATTACCTGAGAATTCACTTATGTCGCCAACATTATTAAATGAAGCACAGACATATCCTGAACATGTACCATTTTTGGTAAATCAGAATTTTCCAAATCCAGCAACAGCAATGAGACAAAATGTTCCATACACAAGTGTTCCACCACCATCTATGGTGGCTCAAAGACTGATGCTTAATCGAGCTTCCAGGAATACTGTGAATCTTAAAGCTCCTACACGACAACCTCAACAAGCCCTGCCTTCAGCTCCAGTGGCTGTGTCCCCATCTGCAGCTGCGCTTGTATCTCTGCCAAAAGGACCACCTTCCCCGAAAAAAACCAACACATACAAGAGTAGACTCCTTGAAATAAACTCAACACATAAAGTCTTTGTATCATATGCTGAAGAAGGTCCAGAATTATTTGCTGTACAACTTGCAGTAGATGCCAATAAACTCCAAGAGATGATGGATGACATAAACCGAAGACCACACAGCAGTCTGGCAGAACCTCCGATGATTGGTACAGTTTGTCTAGGAAGAATGTCTGGAGATAGGATCATTTGCAGGGCTATAGTTATGAACTTGTCAGGATCACAATGTAAACTTTTCTTTGTGGATTTTGGTGATACAGAAATGGTTTCCTACTATGATATATTTGATATACCAGAAGAGTTTGTGAAACCAAATGTGTTTGCTATGAGATTTTGTTTGTCAGGTGTAAAGAAATTGGAGAAAGGCCCTCATTTGAATGAAGCATTTAAACGGCTTGTGAATGGAAAACTTTTAACATTGAGAGTTGTTGCACCTGAAGGACCACCGCTTATTCAGTATGGACAATTGTATTTGGATAACAAGAATGTCTTGGATTTGTTGATGACAAACATGAAGGACAAGTTGCAATTCAGATGGCTGGATGCATTACCACAAAACAGTAAACAGTCAGCATTGGTCTCCTATGTTGACAGTTGTATCAAATTTTATATCCAATTATCTGACAATATAGATACTTTAAATTCAGTCATGGAAGCAGTAAAAACTCACTGTGAGAATACTTCTTCTCCTGGTCCATTACCAATTGGATCTGTTTGCTGTGCTAGATTTCCCGAAGATGCTAATTGGTACAGGGCAATGGTTGAAGACATTAAAGGAGACAAAATAATAGTTGCATATGTAGATTATGGAAATGAACAAGAAGTAGCTGTTGCAGATATAAGAACAATTACTCCAGACCTAATTAATTTGCCAGCTCAAGCTATGAAATGTGCCTTAAAAGTAAGTTATATTAGAAAATATATCATATATTAATATTATAATATGTCATATCTTGCTATATTTTAAGGGTTTTTTTTAATTTTTGAGATTTTATTTGGTGAACTCAACATTTATTTTTCTACTTTCTACTCTCTATAACATAAAAATGGTTTAAACAGGGTTATGAAGATAAACCTGTGGAGAGCAAGACTTCAAATCAACTGGAGATGTTAGCGTTGGAGAAGACTTTAATGACTCATATTGTGGGCATGTATTCACATGATACAATGCTAGTTACCCTGGTAGATGATACAGTATCTCCGCCGCTAGATATCGCCAGGAGAATGAACCAGCTCTCACAACCACGGAGCTCTGGAAATGTTGAGGTATGTTCTTAATATAACATATTTTTGGGTTTATTTTTTAACAGCTTTAAACCATTAAAATTGGCTCTAGTTTTTTTGAAGTCAATCTGGCCTCATTACAAAACATGGACTAAAGATACAGATATTTCAGTATTGGTTGCTAGGATACAAGTCTAACGTTCATACAAACATGACTTGTTTTGGTTTAGTATAATAACCAATAATATAATGCCTTTAGTATACGCTTGCCTGTGGCATCATAGCTCCTTAACGAATGGACCGATTATGATGCGTTTTTTTATATTTGAAAGCTTTAAACGTGAATGTGATGGAAATTAGCTATTTTTGAAAGAAAATTTATAAAGATCTGTTTATTTATTTATTAAGGTAAATATAACACATGTTAATCACAGGTAGAAATAACAACACACCACAAACACCAAAAAATTAAGTCAAATTAAAAAATATAAAAAATGTAAAAAAAAAATATTACAACAACTACTGTTTTCGTTCTTCTATTTATGAGATATTCTTACATATTCGTATACACAAAATTCGTTTTATCAGAAAACATCGCCTCCAACACGCAAGGATCCACCGGAGTTCAGTTCTCCAGAAGGCAGTGTGCCTGATGACGGACGCAAGAAGAGTTTTCGTAGAGAAAAGAGTTTTAAGGATGAGAGGAAACGCGATGGCGATGACGACTTCGGACATAGAGGTGGCAGCTTTCGAGGAAGGTGTGTTAATTGTCATATTTTTTTTATCTTAAAAAAAAAACAAGCTCTCAATCGCGTGTATATTTTTTTATAGGTGTATTACGCGATTGTGAAACAAATATTAAACAAATTTTAATGATTTTTATTTGATGTGGTCCCATATTTTAATATTTGGAAGTCGGTACCAAAAACACAATTGTTGCTGTTTGCCCGTTGCACTCCAGTACAAAAAAATGTTAAAAAAACAGAAGATCATAAAATCTAAGGCACTTTTATCTAAATATGTTTTTTAGAATTATCGTATTTTACATATATTTTTATGCACTTAAGGTGGTTTATAATTCTTTTCTTCAAATTATTTATTTATTTATATGTAGGAAAAAAGTATACTATCTTCAGTTTTCATGTTTATCGACACTAAACTAAAAATAGCTATTATGCTAAAATTGTAAATAGAAATTTTATTTGAGGATTTCTTGTCCTTCGCACAATGCTGTATCTGATTAACTGATTTTTGATTTTGTTTTAGTTAATGTATATTAATTTGTGAAAATAACTTTGGTATGCATAGAAACTCGTCTAAGCGTGCATCTAATATTAGCTTGTTTAAAGTGTTTAATAGACGATATGCACGTTAGCAAATTTGCAATTGAAATGAGGGATTTTATGACCAAAGAAAACGTATTCTGTTATTTAGGTCGTTTTTTAGGGTTCCGTTCCCAAATGGTAAAACGGGACCCTATTACTAAGACTCTGCTGTCCGTCTGTCACCAGGCTGTATCTCATGAACCGTGATAAACAGTTGAAATTTTCACAGATGATGTATTTCTGTTGCCACTATTATAACAAATACTAAACAACAGAATAAAATTAATATTTAAGCGGGTTTCTATTCGACAGACATATTTTTTTTTGCCGTTTTTATAGATCGGTACGGAACCCTTTGTGCGCGAGTCCGACTCGCACTTGGCCGGTTTTGTTTGAAAGCTGATCGATATGGAACTTACCTAGTTTATAAATGAAAAGATCATCCATTTATGAGACATTTTTATCGTGTCGAGGTTTTTTTTAAATTGACATCAATTTTTTAACCGCTACGTCATATTGTTGAAAGTGTTTCGTTATACACGTTAGCAAATTAGCAATTAAAAATAGTGATTCTGTGAGCAAAAGTGAATGTATTCTGTTAACTTTTTCATGAATTGCGGCAAAAAAATAATTGCCTCGAGTCATCGTTTTCCGGTCTCTGAACTCTGTTCAACGGCTCAGTTTGATTGTGATCTGAAGCTCATAAGATGTTTCGACGTTATAGGTAGTAATTATTGTTTATATAGGCTATATTTATTTAATATATTTATAGTTATTTACTATAGTGTAAAAATATTTTGTATATTTTATTTAGAGATCAAAAGGATAACTTTGATAGAGCTGGTCCGGGACGTTGCAGCGATAAATTCACCAAGCCGGATAGAGGAGACAGGTAAAAAATCTAGACATGTTGTTTTTAACCAACTTCAAAAAAAGAGGAGGTTCTCAATTCCACTGTATATATTTTTTTTAGTGTTTGTTATCGAAATCTGTTCAGTAGTTTTAGAGTTACAATTTGAAGTCTGTTTTTTTTTCTTAAAACTATTATGGAATTCTAATATCTGTAACTGGTATGTATGAGAATAGGTCGTATATTTCACCCTTCTCCTCGCACCTAATTTTTTAATAGCAAGAACGGGTATATATTTTAACTGTCTGGTATCGTAGTTGCTTAATGACAGATCGATTTCGAAGCGATTGTATGAATGTTAGCAAATTTATGAAAATCTGTTCATCTATTTATGAGATATTAGTAGAAGGGCTTTTTAAATTGTCTTCAATTCCACTTTATTTTGAAATGAACTGAGCGAATAGGCCGGCAATAGTCTTATCGCCGTTTAGTTGAAAAAAATGTCAATTTTTTTACTGGATGTTCATTTATAAACCATAGACGCGTCGGTAGACCTCGTGACAATCAATTCTCTCCGCAACCAGCGGCAGATGAAGAGAGCTGGAATGACTCACCACAACCAGTGCAGTCGCCGCCGCTGAGGCAGAACAGAGAAAACCATAGAGACAAGTATGTGTTTCTATTATATTTTATTTCTAAACGAATATTGATCAAAGTTTACAATTAAAAACATACCATGTAAAAATCTCTGAACAAGCAATATATATTTAGTATTTTATATATTTAAACATATGCTGTATATTTTGTGCGTAATTATTTACTTATATTTCTATGTATAATATTTATTTTAATAAGCTTACCCGATACGGTATTAACAGAAGAAGGTCTCGGCCTGATGAGAGGCAGAAGGCACACAATAAGGAATCGAGTGTTGGTCGACGGCTGAAACAAGCGACCGAGGCTGCGCAAGCGCATAAAAGCAGTGTTCAGGACAGACTTAAACGGTACTAGGAGCTTTAGACAACGGCCTTTTTATGCGTCACGTCTCAAAAATTTATATGTTAATTTTTGACAGTTATTGACATTTCGCAGCTGTAGTAATTAATACCATTCTATGTTTAATAATTACACCTTTATGACTCGGTGTTAACGTGCATATTGCGATGCACAAACATTCAAAACCCCATGGTCAAATGTTATTGACATATAAATTTTGAAAGTGCGTAAATTGGAAGGCGTTTGTCTGTGGCATACCGCTTCGCTTTATATGTGCCATCATTTGCATATCAATCACGTTGCACTATTGATGTTTCTATCCTTTTATTGCTCCATAGTTTTCTTGTGCCGTTTTGTTCGTTCTTCCCTTAAACATATTTTAACTCTCGATTAAGAAACACGGGTGTTATAAGTTTGTGTGTCTGTCAGCGGCGGCGTAGCTCTCAAATAAACCAAAATCGATGCGGTTTTTTATTTCAAAGCTGATTTAATCAGTATATATCTTAGTTACAATTAATGAAAATCGGTTCTTTCGTTTAGGAGATATTCTTCTTTGTAATCACCATGTCGAGGTGTTTTCTTTTGTCAAATTGTCTTCAATTTCACCTGTTCCTTTAACATCCCTTTTTGCTTCCTGAAAATATTTTTATCTCAGTTCTGATTTAGCTACATTTGTTGCATGTAAATGTTTTTTTTGTATAAATTATTTGGTAAACATAACAATTTTATAAACGAAATTGCAACACCACGCCACTGGCTTTTCTGACTGATATATATTACCGGAATATTGAATACTTTAAACCTTTTTATAAATCGATTTTGAAATTTATTTCGATGATAGAAATCTTTAAAATGGGAACACAAAGAATCTAGCATACGCCATTCTAACAATCTACCTTAGATTTTCTCTGAGTGGCATAGGTTATATTGGCTGCATGTGCATGTATGTACCAATATGCACCGTCCGCATGCACAAGCGGATGAAGTCACCAGTAAAACCTAGAAAATTTATAAAGCAAAAGATTTTTTATTTATATAACCACACGTATTCCCCAAAGGCCTAGGCAGCGACCATAGATTGCCACCTACCACAATCCTAACATATCTCTTTCGCTTCATCCGCTCAAAATAAATTCATCATACATGCTCGCCTCGACCTGTCCCTTCCCAAGTATTGTCCTTTCCTTTCCATCCTAGATTTGAGCACCCACCTCACCAATCAGACTCGTCCTATATATCATACTTGGTAACATAAAGGTTATAACCAAAATAAAACAACAATTTCATTCTAATTTTATTGTTTCTTATAATTAACTAATAATAGTAATTTTAAAAAATGGTAAAAAATAAATCGTCGGATATTACAGTTTTATTGAGTTATTTTACAATGAGGTCGTTGTGTTGGCACACGGTAAATTAATGATGTGTGTTGTTACGCTTCAAATGGTATCAAAATGATTCAGTTAGCAGTTTTTAACTTTCATAAAAGCTGATGATATTAAATAATTGAAAAAACTATTTTGAATGCAAATTTGATGATATTGAGGCCATAAGTCGTACATCGGTGCTAAAATTTGATAATCATAAAAATCATTCATATAAGTGAATCTATTACTTGATTTTTTGACTATTGTAATCTCAAAAACGCCAAAAGGTCTTGAGTTTGAATCCCGGTAGGCATATATTTGTATGATGAGCATTAATGTTTGTTTCCGAGTCTTGGTTGTGTATAAACTTATATTTTATGTATTTATTGTTCTACCCTCGTTTCTGATTACCATAACACAAGTGCTTCAGCTACTTATTTTGGGATCAGACTAAGTAATGTATGTGAGTTGTCCCTATTATTATTAATTTAATAATTTAATCTAGTTTATTATTTCTTATACGTGACTATCACACAGAAGAGTTTCACCGTATTAAACGCGTTTATTTAACTACATTTTAAAATTATTGTATTAAAAATGATTTATTATGACGTGATTAAAGCCTGCATAGTCACGTGCAACATAGTCCTTTGATCTCGTTTAGTGCATATAAAAAAGGCGGGTTATTTACGCCATTTATAACTCAAGGATGGATTTTTTTGGATTCGTCTAAATCGAGAAAAGCAGAATAACTATTTAAAATATAGAAAAAATCATGACATTGTTTAGGAAGAAAATTCGTTTTCATATACAATATTTTCTATGAAATGACGTTTTAGGTGACACGTTATTATTCCAAACTCTGAAACGATACGAAGTTTGCGGGGTCCACCCTTAGTTTATTGATATGAAGTTGGAAAAGTTTTGGCCGAATTACTTCGTCCCATTTGTTTGCCAACACGCTTGGCTGACGACTATCAAGCGCTACATTTCTGTATAATGATTGCACTTTTCATTTTATTCCTACAGCAAATTTCACTGACACTGGTTTCACTTTGTTATATGATTGGTTCGCTGTTTCTCAGTGAAACGTTATTTGGTCGCTTTCATTTGTTAACTGATCTATACTTAAAACAGTGACGAATGCGTAAAAAACATTATTTTTCAAATCAATTGTATGTACACATATCACTCATAATTACTGCACTGAATTTGGTGCAGCCCTAGCAGCAGCCAGAGATAGCTTATTATAATTTAATACATTAATGTATGATGGATGTATGGATGAATAAATAATGATAAATATGAAGAGAAATTGAATACATACCATGTACAGAGCTTAACCGCCTCCATGGCTAAGTAGTTAACGCGTCTGCGTGTTGCGACAGACGTCCTGGGTTAAAATTCTGGTGAAACAAATAAATGGTTCAGTTAGGTAAGCACAGAAGGCTGATCACCTATTTGAATCTACCTGTAAAGTAAATGATCGGTGAAACATACAGAAATATGACTGCCTCATGCCCCACTAGGGGTTAAGTACAGAGCACTAAGGTTTAAGTTCACTTATGTACATAGCATAAAAAATTTAATATAAATTGCATAGAGAGTAGATCTACAAAATATATCGTAAAATTCAGTTTTTCTTAAACAGTAACCCGAAAAAATAACCCTTTTAATATGAAATGATCAAGCTTTTGATCTGCTTAATAACAGGCTTCTTTGGAGTATGGTATCCCTGAATTATACATAATATATAACACGACTTACATTCTTGTATTAAAATTCTTAATTGTATAATATTACATCCAAAGTGATCTAATACTTCATTACAGAACATATTTATACTACGTTAAAACCATAATAAACTATTTTTCAGTGACAGATTCCATCACCAAGATGAAGAGAAGAAGTTCGAAGATAGGAACAGCAGATTCAAAAAATTTGACAAAAGAGATAATCGAGGGGACAGGCGGGACAATTGGGGCGATAAGAAGGAAAACTGGAATCAAAAGAGAGAATTCAAAGATAACAGAGCAGAAAGAGGAGATAGATTTGGAGGCAGAAGTAACTTTACTCCAAGGGATAGGGCGGAAAAGTCCGACAGGTCCTTCGGCTCTGACGATAAACATTCCGAGAAGAATAGGTCGTATGAGGATCGCGCTGGCCGCGCTCCGCCATACAAGAGCCGCAGTAAATTCACTCAAGTGCAATACAAGGAGCTGTCAGATCCAGTCTCTCTCGACACACCGTTCACAGAGGCGTCAGTAGAAATCGGCTCACAGCAAGAGGTCTCCGTAACGTGGATAATATCGCCTGAGAACTTCTACACGCAAATCCTCTCGCTACAAGCGAAGTTCCTAGACATGATGCACAAAATACCGCAACTATACAAGGGCGTGAAGTCCTATACCGGAGATGTTCCCGTGGGAGCGTCTGTTTTAGCGCGTTATCCTGCTGATGGGGTTCTATACCGGGCAACAGTGGTAGCTGTGCAACCGTTCTCGAAATTCATCGTTCGATACATTGATTTTGGGAATAAACAACTAGTTGATGCTAAAGATATCTGGCAACTGGATAGAGAACTAATGGAACTCCCTAAAATGGCGGTTCATTGTTCATTAATGGGTGTTACGCCTAAAGGCGGTGAATGGAAGGCGAATCCAGACATAGATCTTTGTTTCAATGCGCCGCGATACCAGTGCATATTCCAGGAATATATTGACGACCAGTACAAAGTCTCGTTGTGGAATAATGGCGTCAGTGTGGCTGATTCTCTCGTGGAAAAGGATCTCGCAATGTTGTCTGAACATCAGTCGTCTGTTACATTGAAGGGTATGTATTCCTGACAATAAACTAATGTTATGCTTGTGTGTACGGTGTCATGCTTCCGAATTGATAGGATATATATGGAGGCATGTCACTTTCATGAGACATTATTAATCCCTCAATTGAGTGTGAAGACGTAACAAACAAACTTTCGGGTTTCTATCATTAGGAATATGACATACTCTACGCATGAAACCCTGGCTGATAATTTAGTAGCCTGATTTTAAACGACATAGCTTATTCTTAAGTCTTCATAATCTGATCCAATTATGAGCTTATCTGTTCCACTCATGTCTGAAAAAAGGTTTTAAATTTAATCCCTACAACTATACTAATTACGGAACAAGAATTTATCTGTTTGAAACTCAAAAATATATATCTGAAAACTCCAAATATTCCTTGATAAAACATGTTTTTCATAAGTTGCTAAGATCTCGATCACGTTAGCATTAAATAAAAACTAATCGAATTCGCTGCATTCGTTTAACAACTGCGGTGTCATAAAGTATAAACAAATACGACAAAGAATCTACCTTTTGCGCCACAATAAGTATATTTTATATACACAAAGAAATTTAATAAATAGCTAAACCATATTAATATAATTATCGTCAAATAATAAAATGTAATCTAATTTTGGTATATGTATTTAGTTAGAAATCAATATTTTCAGACGAAGCGATAGACTTGACGATAATCGTGGGACAGCAAATCCAATGCCGTGTAACGCACGTGGATTCGTACGACAAATTCTACGTACAGCTTGACTTGGACAAGGCCGATTTAGTTGAGAATGCTATCGCCAACTTCGATGTGAATCAGGTAACTCAAACTTAAGAGCTATTTAGTATAGCATAGTTTTATTTACACATGGTAAATACCACGTTGACAAAGTTTTGTATATTACTAGAACTATAAAACTAGAATTTGTGTTATGGTCTAAGATCTCGCTATACAACGACCTTCACCGAGATGTTTATTTGATGAAACATGTTTTATATTTAATTTAATATGTCTAAATATATTGCATATGGGTTGTCTAACAAATTTCAGTCCAGTCATATAATTAATTAATCAATTAAAAATTTTTTTTAAACATTTCACCGGTTTGATTATTAGACAAATTCTATACCAATCGAAAGTAAGAAGCCCATACAATATGCAAACGTTAGGCTGCCTATTCTTTTCCGGTCACAACTCTCGGGTTGCCAGGTATAAACAGGTGAATACTAGCATTTTTCACCGGTCTGGTTAAGAATTAAAATTAAATGAAAATAAAGATTATTGCATTATGAACACGGTGACCTAATAAGCAATCCGGTGAAATGTTAATTTTTTTTTATTATTAACTAATTATATGACTGGAGTGAAATTTGTTAGACAACCCATATATTTATTGACATATTAAATTAAATATAAAACATGTTTCATCTAATAAACATCTCGGTGAAGGTCGCTGTATAGCGGGATCCTATATTATTATATATCACATGCTAGCAAATTAGTAAGATATAGGTAAATTACTTATTAGTCTTACACTTGGCTAGATGTAGTGGAATTTTCTTGAAAAAAATCTCATAAAAGAGTTTTTCGTAAGTTTTGAGAGATCCCGTAACCGTCATGGTGGGCATGGGGCAGATATATTTCTACATCTGTTTCACTGATCAACTTCTTTACTAAAACATTTATTGCTTTCTCCGTTTCTCAAAATGTATGTTGCCTAATTGTAGGTATTTTTCTGTACTATAAAATAAACTTGAGCCAGTAAATGCAAATGCACTAAAGCTTGCATAAAGTTGAAATTTTTATCTATTGTCATAATAAATTATCTAGTTACTTAGTTTTAAGTATTTATGTTACGTAACACGTATTAATAAAATTATCGCCGTAAGTTTTTTAATAAGCGCTTAGCTTAATAAACATTGTAAAATATTATGTTTGTACGCTCTAGGATTAAATTAACATTGGAAATTGTCCTTGTAAAAATTTAATGATTTAATAAAGATGTTTTGAAAAAAATTGGTTTCTCCGGGATTTGAATCCAGAACCTACTGTTATTAATGTAACAAAGTCGCTTTTTCTTCCCCTATATCGCAGTAAGGTTTTTATATATGTTTTATACCCGTGCAAAACCGGGGCGGGTCGCTAGTATTAAATAAATAAACACAATTGAAAAAATATAGTCTATTTTATTTATATTTTTCAGCTTACTCAAATAGCAGCAGAGAGTCTAATGGAAGGAATTCACTGCACTGTCAGACACGACGGTAAGATATTCAGGGCTATTTTGGGTGATGTGTCCGACACCACTGCAGTAGAGGCTGTCCTGCCCGACTACGGAAATACCATAAGAACATCCGTTGATAATGCAAGTACTTTTATTGTTAATTATTCCTAATTTTTTTTTAATTAAGAAAATAATATGAAATGAGTAAAAAAAATTAAAAGTTGTCTTTAATGTGCACTAAAAAGTGAGAAAATTCAACCGGTGCTAAACTGTAATCGTTTATTGTTTAACCCTGAGGCACCGAATAATTCTGAATCTGTCTGAATAATATATAAAAATCAATTGCTGTTCGTTAGTCTCTCTAAAACTCGAGAACGGCTGGGCCGATTTAACTGATTTTGGTTTTGAAATGTTTGTCGTAGTCCAGGGAAGGTTTAAACTGTGAGAAAATATGGAAAAATTGCGAGGAAGATAGGAAAAACAAGTTCATTTGCCCAAATAAAATGTTCTACCTTTTATTGGCGGTACGAAGTTTGCCGGGTCAGCTAGTTCTGAATACTTTTTTCTGCTTTATTACTTTTTATAGTGCAATTTATAGTCGTTTTAGATTTTGAGTTTCACTTTTTCCTTTTAGATCATGATCCTGCCGCCAGAGCTAACCGTATATTACTACCAGTCCTTGGAATGTGGTCTCAATAACTTCACCACTGATTCCACAGTCCTCATGCAATTAGAGGAACTGAAGACCAGACTCACCGGGAACAAGTTTGTCATCTATGTTAATGACGTTGATGGAATACGGTATGTAGATGTGACTTAACTGTATTTCCCAAACAATAGCTCAAGTGGCCTTGTTTGTATATAAGGATTTATAAATAAAGGCTTTTTTATAGTGTGATAGATATTTCTTTATGTAAGGTACGGTTTGGTAACCCCTAGTGGGGCATAGGGCACACATTACTGTATCAGTTTCACGAATAATTTTCTTTACAAGCAAGTAGATGATCAGCCTACATTGCCTACCCAACCGAAATAACATTTTGGATAGATTAAAGATAATCTGTATATTCTGCCAACGATTTCATCAGTCTGCCAAAATACATTAAGGTAGCTTCAGTGTGTCTGCCTGAAATTCTTACATATGAGAGATTGGTAAACCCGTTATAATTTTACGCTTTTTTTAGTATTTTTAAAGCCTATCGGATATATTATGTCGTCTGCAGACAAACTAGGATAAGAAGTATAAACTGTTTATTATACTATATTCATATAAAATGTGTCATTTTTAAAGATGTTATATTGTAATATGTACTTTGACGATAAAATAAAAATGATTAAAAATATTTTACAGCCTCATATCAACATTGTACGAGCTAAAGACAGGTCAAAAAGTTGCCATATTTGAACCTGACGAAGATGCATATGATGAAGTGGTGCCGCTTTGCACTCGAGCGGTGTTTAATTATAACTTCGGAATGGCCTACATCTCGCATTTGGAGAATCTTAATGAGTTCTACCTTCAGAAGTCTACAGACACGGACAAGTTGACTCAGCTCTTGAATGAGCTGTACAAGTTCTACGAAGAGGGTGAGAAGTATTTTTATATTAAAATGAGTTTAAGCTGTCAGATCAGTTTTTACATTTGAAAAACTATAACTTAAAAGTGTTTTGCTTGTCCTTGCAAATAACAGGTTTATGAGTAACTGGTGCTCATGCACCCTTCTTTACTTGGGAGTTATATATCATACCATATCTCATATAATTCCCGTATCATTAAGACTACAATGATTTTGAAATGAAAGTTCATCAGATAAAAAAAAATAGGAAGTCCATATTTTTTAGTTAGTTTAGTAACATAAATTTTCAACCTGCCAGTTATGGTCTCTTAGTTGGAAATGTATCATAACTTAATCTATCAATTTTGGATTACAGGCGCCCCTGAACCGTTGACAGCTTTGGAGGCGGACACTTTATGCGTTGCAAAATCAACGGACGGCAACTGGTACAGGGCGACTATACTTAGTTCCTCCGAAACCGACGCAAAAGTGCAATTTTCTGACTACGGCAACTCCGAAACTATTAGCATAGATTCCATAAAGAAAATGGACCCAAAGTTCTACGAACCGTGTTGTCTGGCTCTCGTCGCCAGCTTAGGCCTGGTAGCTTTACAAGACGATACCATCACTAAACTACAAGAGTGGACCAACGAGAAAGAAGTACAGGTCACTTTGGCGTTCGGTTCTGACGGCTGGCTCGCAAACCTGAACCTTGATGGTGTTGATTTATCATTAAAACTCATCAATGAGAAGCTAGCAACGCCTCAAGTGGAAACAGTTCAACAAAGCGAGGAAATTAAGGAAGAAACACCAGTGGAACCAATGTCTCTCCCTGCAGGATGCACTCAAGTCTACATCAGTCACATCGACAGCCCTGGACACTTCTGGCTCCAAATGGCAGACAAAGTTGAGAAAATCGAAAAAATCCAAGCCGAATTACAAGCTGATATTGAAAACTATCCCGACATCGAGAGTAGAGAAATGGGCACTATTTGTGTCGCGAAATATTCCGCGGATGACCAATGGTACCGTGCTGAAATACTCGACTCTGATTCTGATATAACGACCGTGAGGTTCATCGACTATGGGAACACTGACGTCCTGGATAACCAGCCCGGCTTAATTAAAGTTATCCCGGAACATTTGAAGGAAATCGACAGATTCGCAATAAAATCCAGTGTCAATGCGGTACCAACTGGGACGGGTCAATGGTCGGAACCGTCGTCGGATTTCTTTACTCAACTGGTTGGAGATTTGTCTCTGCCGGTTGATGCCCTTATCGTCCTCAAAGATGTCACTACTTACGTCGATATTTTCATCAACGGACAGAACATTACTGATAAATTAGTATCAGAAGGCCACGCAATACGATCGGAAGAGACGGAATGCGGTGATTTACCTTCATGTTTCGCTAGTCATGTTAATTCTCCTTCGGAGTTCTGGATTCAATTGGAAACCGCCACTCCGGAACTGCAAGCGATGGAAGTCGCTATGATTGACGCAGAGAACTTCCCATTGCTCGAATCTAAAGAGGAAGGCGTCTTGTGTGCTGCTAAATACCCTGAAGACGGAGCGTGGTATAGAGCCCAAGTCATCGTCGATGGCTCTGAAGGAACTGAAGTTCTCTTTATGGATTATGGAAACGCTTCCATAGCAAATGAATTACGTAGTCTTCCCGATGATCTCAAAACGAAACCAGCTCTTTCCAGAAAATGCGCATTACAAAAACCTAGAGAAATCAAGTCTTGGTCGCGCCGGTCCGAAATTAAATTTAACGAGTTAGCCGCCGAAGGCGCTACCATTTTCAATGTCCAGTTCATAGCGTCTGGAGATATATCTATTGTCGAACTGTTTCTGGAAGGAAAGTCCGTCACTGAGGAACTAGTCGGCCTCTGTGAAGAACAACCTGTTTCTGAAAGACGCACTCCCGTCGGCCAAGACTTGCACAGTAGTGGGAAGATTTGTTATGTTAATTCATTAAATGAGTTCTATATTCAGTTGGACGACTCTGGTGCTAAATTAGACAAAGTGACGGATAGTTTAACTAACGCGGCGGATTTCGAACCCGCGGTCGAGTTGAAAGTGGGGTCCATTTGTGCCGCTTTTTGGCCCGAAGATGAACAATGGTATCGGTCAAAAGTTCTAGAATTCTGCGATCTCGGCTACCACGTTCAGTTTATCGATTACGGAAACAAGTCTAGGTGCGAAGATTTTAGACAGTTACCTGAGGATTTAGACACGATCGAGCCGCTCGCTAAATGTTGCCGTTTAGCCGGTCTCAGTGAAGAATCGGCGAATAATGAAGAGGCCAAATCTAAATTAGAAGACTACGTCGCTGAACTCGCTACATTCCAAATAGAATTTCTGGACAGTATTACTGAACCGTGCCTAGTGAAGTTACTTCTCGACGGTGAAGATGTCACATCTATGCTCTTCTCTGTGGACAATTCTATTCTGCCTCCTGCTGAGCAGCACGAAGAACATAATTTAGAAGTAAAAGAATATGTCACAAATGTAGAAGAGGGCCTAGGTTCGACTCAAGCAGACTTAAATGAAAGTATGGATAGTGCAAAAACCGTAATTGAAAACTTAATCGTAAACGAAGATAAAGAAAAAGATGAAATTCCTGAAAAAGATAATACACAAGAAACTATTATAGATAAGGACAACATTGAAACTAATGACGTGGAAGTGGTTAATATTCCTGAAAAAGATAAATCACAGGAAACTGTTATAGATAAGGACAAAATTGAAACTAATGACGTGAGTGTGGTTAATATTCCTGAAAAAGATAAATCACAGGAAACTGTTATAGATAAGGACAAAATTGAAACTAATGACGTGAGTGTGGTTGATATTCCTGAAAAAGATACATTACAAGAATCTATCACAAATAAAGAGGAAATTGGAACTAATGACGTGGCAGTGGTTGATATTCCTGAAAAAGATAAATCACACGAATCTATTACAAATGAAGAAATCGAAACTGATAATGTGAAAGTAATCATTGAAAAACCTGTTAAGGAAATTCCAGTAAATACTCCGGAAAAAGTAGCAAATGAATCAGAAAAGTGCTATGAAAAGCTGCACGAATCTCCTGGGGAGGCTCAAACTGCTGGTGTTACTGAATAAAGTGTCCTACAAAGCATTTGTATATAACTTTCATTTATTCATATATTGAAAATTATTATAACATTAAGTACTTATATTAATAATTGTGACATACTGCTTTGTCCAATTGTGATATATAAACTTATGGCAACTAAAAATAATATAGTCGTTTTGTTTATAATGTTTTGATATACATCATAAGCATACATTTTATTGAAAAGATAGAATTTAAACTCTACTTATAAACTGCTTAACTTGACAATATCTCTAACTACTTTCTCGCTCGCAATAATTGTTATTGCAAAAACGGGACAGAAATATCTTAGTTGAACAACTAATAAAGAATGTATATTTTATACATACATATACATATGTAATAATTTTTCTTGTCTAAAATATTAATTACCCAAAGACGTGTGTATACCTAAAATGTTTTGGTACATTCCTAATACATTTCAGATCGTAAAACCTTTCGTTATAATTCTGTAAGTTACTGAATTATTTTTACGATTACAGAAATATTTCTGTAATTTTATTGTAAATTACAGAAATATTTTTAGATGTTCGTCCTTTAATTTTTTATTGTAAAATAAAAAAATTAAAAGATTGTTTTTTTTTTTTTTCATTTTTGTTATCTAGTCACCTCCAAAGTACTAGTTTTAGGTAGCAAACTGATTTGTTTCATGGATTAACTCAGGAATTTCAATGCTGGAGAGATTAAAAAAATTAGATATATTATGATTTGACCCTGGCCCAACGAAATGTACAATTTAAGTACCTTTTTGATATGATGATTACAAATAAGAATATCTCATAAACGGATGATTCGGTTTTCATAGTGTAAAATAATTGATCCCTCTCGATCAACTTTGCTTTCTAAGAAATATACTGAGGATGCCACAGATGTCTTAATATTTTTTGTTCTTTGGAGATTAAATAATTATTATATGGTAACATTGAATAACAACCTAACTTGCCTAGATAATATCTAGGTAAACTAAAAATATGCTAACCAAACGAATTATTACAATCCAATAGAAATTATTAATAATTGGGTAACAGGCTTCTTTTTTAGTCAGATAATAAGGATAATTATTATCTTTTATGAAAAGATTTGAACAGCTGTTAATTTACTTGAACTTAGACGTTTGAATAAGAAACAAGTTGTGAAATATACTTTATTAAAATAGGGTACATTCAATATGGCTAAAACTAGATATTATATTTACACATTTTGTGAACCACTTCAAATTCTAAATTATAGTATGGTATTTAATTGTAATAAGCATTAGAAGAAACAGCAATCTGTAACTACGAATAAAAAAAAACATACCGTAAATATGAGATTAAATATGAAAAATCTAAGTCATCAGTCATTTGTAAAAAAATACTTTAAAACGAATCACAATATTGATAGACTTCTATTAAGAACTATTTTCGCAACTTCATACATATAAAATATGTAGCTTATAGTGCAAGAACTTTTATTCATTAATTTATATATTAATATATTAAACAAATCCGGGTTATTTACACGTCTAATCCGGATAATAGCAGAATATCTATAATATATAGAAAAATTCAGTGTTTATGAAGAAAATTAGTTTTCTCATACATTTTCTATGGAATGACGTTTATGTGACACGTGACTTTAAACTCGGATACAAAGTTCGTAGTCAGCTATTTACAAATGTTTATACGTATAGATTTTTTTTTTAGAAGTCGATGCAAAAACAGCCCCAGGACTGTTTTTGCCGTGTATAATAAATTTGACTTGTCCGTCTATAGCATCGATACTCCTACGATTGGACAGATTTCGATGTGGTTTTTTATTTTTTTATTACCAACACTTGTTAACTAATTACCTAAGAGGGCAGCTGGTTCCACAGTGGTGGTGCGCGGCAAAAAATACCTTAGAAAACGCAATAGTATTTAATAATTTCATTGAATGTGTTCTTTAACGTGGCTAGAACGAGAATTTTTTATAAAAAAAAATTGTTTATCTATATAAGAGGGTAGGTGTGTAAATAACTAAGTAATGTAGAAATAATATAATAACAAAGATGATGTTCGGGTGTTGTTAATAAAAAGTTTTTAATAATTTAATCAGCTGTAAATTCAAAGTCAAAAACATTATAATAATACAAAAATCCTTTGCTTAACATTATAAAACTACTCCCGTATTTGGCCAAGAATTTTAAAATCTTTTAAGTCATCACATTTTTCTAATATAAGTCCATTTTCGTTCGCCAAATGCAATACTGATAATAAGGCGAGTGGTACACTCAGAGATTCGCGCATATTGTTCGTCAAAATTGCGGGTAGTTTTGAATAGATAGAGAAGAAGGTAGTTTCAGAGACGTCTTCTTTTTCTTCTGGTGGAGTTTTCTCTGTCAACAATTTCCACGTACAGTGTTTCAATTGCTTCATGTCAACTTTTTTCGCTCGCATTGCGTATGGGATGAAAATTTTTGGAATCTGGAAATCATAATTTTAAAATCGTCATTTAACATATCATCGATTTAATTCTGTAACAAAATTCATCAACATGGTACAGCAGTTTTAGCGTCAAAACATAGCTACATACTTGTATTGTCAAAATTGTGAAATGTACCAAACCCTACCTTGTACAAAACCCTAAAAAAGCTGTATTTTTTAAAAAAACGGCTCAGTATATTGAATTGTATTTTCTACTATTTAGGGTATGTTTTATGTGATATAAATAAATATTAATTGATTAAATTCTATTGTATGTATTCTGTGTTTTAAGTAAATATACCTTAGTGGGTGGTTCGAGCATTTCCCCAAGTTGGCCATTATCCTCAGTGAACGGTGCCTGTGCATGAGGACTACCCGCTGCACCTCCCTCTTCGTTTCCCCACTCATTGTTCTCCTGGAAACATATTATTATATAAACAAATAATAAAATGGAAGAAGTGAAAGTTATGTAGAGTTTGTAGCAGTTGGCAGTCTGCGGTCGCCTACCCCTTTGAGAAATAGGCTTGATAATATAAATAAAATAATATTAATTTGTGCCTCACATTCATCCCTCTGAATTGGAATAATTTTTCCCTTTTTTACAATATTTTTCATTGATGCTCCCCTTCTATTGATATATCTATAGGCTATATAACATAGCTAATTGAACATAGGGAAAATTTGATGAAAATTATAATAATTCATTGAATTAATAGTCTCAAAAACTACTAGTCCAATTTAAAAAATAT
This sequence comes from Aporia crataegi, assembly GCA_912999735.1. Classification (NCBI taxonomy): domain Eukaryota; kingdom Metazoa; phylum Arthropoda; class Insecta; order Lepidoptera; family Pieridae; genus Aporia; species Aporia crataegi. The sequence continues at coordinate 8,482,665 of OU538744.1, read as the reverse complement.
TTTATTGTTGGATAGCTAGAATAAATTCCCTACTCTATTCCTACTAATATTATAAAAGCGAATATCTAAGTAAATTATGCTTCACCCTCAAATCAGTGATGAACCGAATTAGATGAAGTTTGTATTGAGACATCTTTGTATTGAGAATGACTAGCTTGCCATTACCTTTTATAGAGAAAAACGATTTGAAAGGGTTGAAATATAGCTTCACATATTTTCTGCTAGTATTAGATGCAATTAAATTGCTTGCATCATTTGTTTTAAATATTTTTCTGTTTGTCTTTGTTTATTCATAATTTTTAAGGCTGCTTGATTAAGTTTGTTTTACAATTATTATCCACTTTGTTATATACCTAAACATTAATTATGTAAACCTATTTGTTAAAAAAAGTGAAGTCCCCTAGTGGGGTATGGGGCAGATGCATTTCACATCTGTTTCACTGGTCAATTTTTTCTTTAGGGGCAAGTAGGTGATCAGCGTTCTATGACCTGCCAGACCTGGTTTTTATCTCCAAATCGAACCCAGAACTAGACCAAGGAGGCGGACAAAACCTATTTGTTAAGGCAGAGTAATAAATAATTTTCTTTCTTTCCTGCCGTTTGTAATGGCGCCGTCTTGTTGGCGCGATATTTATAAACAAATAGGAGAAAAACGTGGACGAAGTCACACACAAAATCTAGTATGTAATAAAACTTACCGGCACAGCATTAGTGCAGTATGAGGCGTCGTTCTCATTGTTATAATCGTAATCGTGTTGTTCCACAGTCAAAGGCTCTTCTTGCGTCACTTGCGCAAGAGCCTTATTTTGCTCCAAATGACGTTTGCTTAACAACATCACCGTTTTACGCAGATACAGCTTCAAGAAATGCGTATTGTCTAAACCTCTGAAATTGTAACAAAAATAAACAAGACGTGACGGATATCTCATAAATGAAGAATCTTTTTAAATTGTACCTAAGATCCATTTCAATCACATCAGCTTTCACGCATCGAAATCGGTGTGCAACGACGCACAGACAGACACACAAACACGTGTCCTAAAATCTTTAAATAAATTCTCATAACATCCATATTTTTTTGTCGGGAGTTAAAAGAATTCCGGTTTGCCCACCTTCTTAGCCATAAGTGGATTAAGCGTGTGGGTTTCGAATCCTGGAGAAACAAATGTTTCGGTTGGTAGGCAGAGAAGGCTGATCACTTACTTGCCTGTAAAGAAAAATGATCAGTGAAAGAGATACAGAAAATCCACCCCATGCCCCAACTAGGGGTTACTCAAATATAATGACAAAAATTTGTTAATTTAAAATCAAAATAATTAAAAAACAAAACTTGTGTTAATTATTTCTTAAAATAGCTTATTTTTGTGTGAAATTTTTAATTAAACCGAATGAATTTCTTTTTTCTCCTTAAACTAAATCATGGCATTGATAATGACACGCTTGAATTATGATGTGCGTAAACAACTTGGATAGTATCTTCAACGAAATTAATACTCGAAAAATAATAAAATATCACCTATCGACGGGGGTCTTGAAATTAGCCTCATTCCACGTATGTCCAGTTGCCAATGTCTTTTTGCTTATGCTGATCTTTGCCGGTTGAGCCGGTTCGAATTCTTCCGTGGGTTTTTCTCTAGAATCGAACGCCAGTCCCACCCCCATGAAGTCGAGAGGTCGTTTTGTTCGCGGGAGCCTTTTGTTCTCAACTGTCACACGAGCCGCTGTCATATGCGTACGGTCGGGTTTTGACGCTGTGAAATAAACGGACTTGCTCTAATTTATCGTATTCAAGACTTTTGTGAAATAAAAAATGACCTATATCCTTTCTCAAGCTCTACAGTCGGGACTATTTCTGTATTTAATTATATTAATATCTTTAGTAAGGCAGCCAATTAAAACGGCGACCAATCACATTGCGCCAAATTCATTATACCACAATGTTAATTATTTGTGTAAGGCCCCAGTTCCAACGGACTCTGTACCAATTTTGAAAAATTGCTTTATGGTAACGAACCTCTGTTAGTCTTGAGCCGCCAATGCGAAGGTCCGGCCCAGGCGGTCCTTATGGCGCAGTAGGAGTACTCCAGCCTCGAGTGGTGAGGCAGAGTGGGCCTCATGTCCGTTAAACGGGCAACACTGGCAGCCGGAAGTCGAGCCACGCACGCCGCGACCGCTACATCCGCTTCCTCTTCACTTTCCAGACCACCTAACGGCTCGTCCTCTGTTAATTATTTATTAATCAAATTACAAAAATCATTATTATTTATTAATCAAACCATCTATACTTTCAACTCCATAAAGTTAGTATATCTTTTAAAGGGCTTTACACTTTTATAATAAACTCCCAAGTGATATGCTTAAATTGTCAGTGAATAAATTTAAAAACACAATTAAAAGAAAACTTTATAAAAATCATACTATAAAATAACGGATTACTTAGATGATAAAAAAGCTTGGGAATGAACCTGCTCTAACTCTGTCTTAATAAAACCAAATATTATATTATTATTTTTTTACAATAATTTTTTTTTCTGTAAACTACGTCATATAAAAAAATGACGATTCAAAATGATCAAATATTTATAAAAGTAAAGTTTCGACTGACTTTGACTTCAACTTAATTTTATCTTTAGCAGGCTTTTATTAGTTGTATAATCGCCGCGGATTCATTGTTCAATAGCATCTGTCAGGGAGTGGAGGACGGTCTTTAAGCATTTCATTAGCAGTATAATAAGCTTAAATTAAATTTGCTTATCATTTATATCTTTTGTTATATGTAACCTACTGACTATAAAAAGTGTATTTATTTGATTTAGGAACCATAGGTACATTAATTTTTAAAACTCACCATACAGGTCATTATTGGCTTCATCGACCGGTATGGGTTCCACTTCAGCATTGACATCAATGGCCAATGCTTGCTGAGACAAATTCAATCTGTTATCGTCTACCCAATTATTTACACGGGTTTCTCTGTAAAACAATGTATTTTATAACAATAAAGGTAGAAAGAAACGAGGAAAATCGAAGAAAATTTTAAACTTCTCCAACATGTTTATTACAAATATATGAGTAAGATGAACAGATATTCATAAATTGCAGCAAAGATCCATCTCCATCACGTCGGCTTTCACAGAAAACGCATCGAAATAGGTCCATTCGTTAAGGAGATACGATGTCTCAAGATAGACACGGGCCAACAGACACATCAAACAAAACCTGTGGAAAAAGTGCATGTTTGTATAGAAAGAAAAGTGGTCATGTTTACAATTCACAAATATATGTATATACAGGGTGTCCAGTAAATAGTACGACATACTGCAGGGGGTGATAGCTTGGGTCAATACCTACCAAAAAAACACAATATATGTTCAGCAAAATCTTACAGATTTAAAGTTATACAACATTTTCCGAAATATCGAAAAATCACTACTTTGAAACAGATTTTTAAGCATCTCGTAATGAAAAATTCCTTTTCTGGTATTTTTTTTACATCAAATTATTCGTAAATAGTTACTTTACTAATTGATAAGTCTTTTTTCTATCAAAAACAAGAATGTTTTAAAGAAATAATATTTTTTGTTTAAATTTTTACAGAACAATTTTCTTATCGCCTAACTTTAACCTACAGTGGTGAAAAAAAAATGTGAATGATATGTGGTATGTGAATTCCTGTAACCCCTAATGCGGCATAGGGCAGACACATTTCTTTACGGGCACGTAGGTGATCAGCCTTTTGTGCCTTAATCCCAACCGAAACATTAATTTAGTTCAACGGGATTCGAACCCGGGACCTCCAGAAAAAAAATATTTCATCAGAGATGGATTAGATTTAATAAATAAATTAGGGATGCATCCGATACCGATACAAATATATCGGCGATATTTTGGGTTTGCCGATATATCGGCATCGGCGATATTTTAATTGCCGATACAACGATACATCTGAGAGATTATTTTCCACCGCAGGTCTTATACAGACAGACTTCCGAAATCGGCTTTCTCTGCAAAACTTGAGAATGCTCGGTTTTTAAATAAAAAATCTTGTTAATTTTAATTATTAACAGTTATTGATTTTATTTTAATTATTACACTTAATTCTTAATTTAAATAGCTAAACCTAAAATCTCATTCAATCTGTGACTGTTTTTATTTTTTAATAGAAATTAAAAACTTTAACCAAACTTGTGTTTCATATAATATTTTATCTTAATTTAATTTTAAATCACTAAGCGTTTGTATCGGTATCGGTACTGCCGATATTTTTATAAGAGTATCGGTATCGGTATCATATCGGCAAATAAGAATATCGATGCATCCCTAATATAAATATGATGAAATTAAGTTTTCTTTGAATAATATTTGTTAGTTTAAATTCAGATTATATACTGAAACCCAGGTGGTGTTTAAAATTCTGCACACTTACGTATCTTCAGTATTGGGGTCCCAATTGCTAATAGAAAATCCGGTGAATGGTTCACAGACATGATTGTCCTCCGTCCAGGGAGCGCATGCCATATTCTTGGCTCCTGTATATATATCCGTCCAGTCAAAATCACATGGAACATTCTCTTTGTTCTCTTGCAAAAATGGTATATCCGTCCTGAAATTAATTCAGAAGTTACAGAGATTTCAGAAGTTAAAGGAATTAAGTATACCTCTTTTATACATAATACTAGCTAACCAGGAAAACGTTTAGCCATATAAATTATTTGAATACCAAAATATGTGAATATTTTGGTATTGATCAGTTAATATAGCTATTTAAAAAAAAGGAGTGAGCCACCCTTATGACTTAGGGGTATAAAAAAATAATTTACGGCTACTATCTATTTTTCATACCCCTAAGTAATAAGGGTAGCCCACCCCAAAAATTAATATGGCAAAACAACGTCTGCCGGGTCAGCTAGTAATAGGTATGTAATACTAAATTTTGTGCCACATAGTGTGACTTGAATTAGATTAAAAATTAAGACAATACAAACCTTAACATCAAAGCCTTTGTCCGATTTTGAATCGGTAAAGTTGCATTGAAGGCTCTATTTGATGATGTTACATCACCACTTGCTGCCGCCAATCGTTCGAAGAAAGGATCTTGTAGGCAAAGATTGTATAATTATTACTTTATTTTCATATTAAATATTAAAACAGTTTTGAATCTACCAAGAAAAAAAAAAGAGATGTTTTATGGACTTGATGTGCCTGTGTGTCTGTTTGTGGTATTATAGCTTCTAATTGAATGGATTGATGTTGATGTGGTTTTTTTGTTTGGAAGATGAAGATGCAATTTACAAACATCTGTTCATTCCCTTCGAGATATTCTTATTAATAATGAACACTGGGGGTTTTTTAAAAAAATAAAAATGTACTAATAATACATACATATATATCCAAAAGTTTTTACATTTATTTACAATAATGTACTTAAATATATTTACAAAAATACAAAAGGCTCATCAAAGCCGTTGAGGTGCGTTTTTAAATGATCTTAACTTTTACTTAATACATAAGTTCTTTACAAGCAGTGAAAGTGAAGTCCCGTGTCTCCTAGTGGGGTATGGGGCAGATGCATTTCACATCTGTTTCACTGATCGATTTTTTTTAAGCTTGCAACGAATAGTATATTCGGCGAGCCCACTGACCGAATAGCCGAATATTAGGCAAAAGTATTCGACCGGATTTTAGCGCCAAAACTTGTACAGACGTGATTATTTCAACAAGCGACGATAGCGCGAGTTCGTCCTTTACTTTGACCAAGAAGATGAGAACTGAAGAACAAAGTCTAAATCAGACTATTCACTCAACTTTTATGGATCGCTTCGAAGAGGTGATAGCAGAAAAAAGCACAGCTCGTAAAAACACATTAGCAAAAAAAAATGCAGTTTTCTTAAGTATTAGTAATATATAACAGAAATTTAAATTTCTGTTTGATGAAGATTGCAGCAAAATATTTGTCGGCGCCAGGAAGTAGTGTTTATTCAGAGCGAGAAAAAAAGAAGTAAACTACTTCCTAAAAATGCATAAAAATTAGTATTTCTACACAATAACCCTTCTACATTTTGATTATGAAAATAATTCAAATGCATATTAAAAAAATCTTAACTTTTCTAATATAGAAGATGATTATGTACCTGTGTTATGATGTACCAATGACTACTTAAATTATTATAAGAGAAATGAAAAGATGAATATGTATACGTAATGAATCGATTTTTTTTTTCATTTTGCCAAATATCTCCCGCTAACAAAATATATTACTTATGTATTCAGTATTCGGCCGAATATAATAAAAGCAGGCGAATAGGCCGAATACCGAATAGTAACCGAATATTTTTTGCAAGCCTAATTTTTTTATTTAGGGGCAAGTAGGTGATCAGCCTTCTATGCCCTGCCAGACCGAGTTTTTTTTTATTTTATCTCCACCGGGAATCGAACCCAAGACCTCTCGGTTGTAACGCTTACGCGCTTACCATTAGACCAAGGAGGCGGTCTGTACAAGCAGTTAGGTCTTAATTCATGGGACACAAAAAAGTTAAAAAATTGAGTTATAAAGAATATCACTCACAGAAATCCTGTAACCATGAGTAGCACAAGGCAATATAGCAAAAATATATTTTTGATGCTGAGAATTTCTCAGCATTTCTCAGTGAGAAATGTTTATATTTGAATAGGGTTCTAACACAAACCTCAGGCGCAAAATGCATTTAATGTCGTATGTATGATCCACAAAGCATATTGATGCAACTCACCAACACAATCGTTTGTTTCAAAGTCTCCATTTAACATGTCGGGATTGGCTAAAATGACGCCTTTAGAGCGTTTTTTCTTTTTCTTAGGAGCAGCTGCGTTTGCTTCTTCTATTCCTTCTTCTTGGGCCTCTGCGTCATCTTTTTTACCTCTTTTACTCTAAAATAATATTTATAGTTTAAGGGGAATATAAGTATGTTTCTCTACAAAAAAATCTGCTGCTATATTTGATAATGGAAATAAGATAAAACTAATAATTGATTCAACAAGACAACACTTTTCCAAGGGCATATCTCTACTGTCTGCAAAGCGCTTTAGAAGTGAATTCCCATAACCCTAGTGGGGCATGAGACAAACATATTAATTTTTGTATGTTTCACTGATCATTTTTTTTACAGGGAAGGAGGTGCCTACCCAAACATTCAAATATCCGCACAGGATTCAACCCAGGAGCCCCAGCGTAATACGCAGACGTGTAAACCACTTAGCCACGGATGCAGCAAAGTAGTTTTAGGGTATTAGTTAGGATTTGGATATGTTTTTTTTTTATATTTAAAAATTTTCAATAACAATTAAGCTAGGCATTTCAATATTTAGTGACATTTTATAAGTAAAACCTACCTGTGCTGCTTTACTTAAGCCACCTGCTACTTTCAGAGTATCATAATGCAATGCATCCACTCGGAAAGAGTATATCCTTGAAGATGCATCAACCAAAGTTGAAGCTGTTTGAAAATTGTCCATTCTTGCATCATGCCGGTGCATCATGGTAGTCATGAAATCAATAAGTTGAAGATTCCATGCATTGTCTTTGTTGATTTTCTATAAATAAAATGTTTAACATTAAAAATAAGTTGTAAAGAACTAATTAAGTTCCTGTGTTCCATAAGGCTTGGGACTTATCTAAACATATCAGTTTAACCATATATTTTTATTACATAAAACTTATTCTAATTCTCATTTAGTTCTAGTTTAAGTTTAGTTCAAGTTTCTAACTTTTATATAAAATTAGAAAATATACTGTTTTATTAAGATTCTAAAACCTATCTTAATTAATCTATTTGACCTGATTTAGTTAGTGCATTGATGTTTCAATCTTTAATTATCAATAATTACTCTATTATACTTACATTCTCTGCATATAATTTAAGGCATCCTTGAAAATGTTCTTTCATAGGGGATGATGTCATTGTTTCCCTGGGTCTTCTAGGTGACCCCTGAGGAGTCGATGGTGCAGTTGCTTTCTCTGAAGCCACCAGGGATGACCTTTCTGCGTCGTCATCGTTACTTTGCTGGAACCAAGACTTTTAGTTAAATGAACATTACCTACTACAAAACATTACCTCAGGACCTCGTTTAAAGCAACTAACCTGATCACGAATAGCACTAACACGAATATTAGGATTAAGACTTCGTCGCCTGAGTAAACTCCCGCCAATGCTTTTCCTATTATTAAGTGGTGTAGATGTTATGATGTTTTCGAGCACCATTTTACTTGCACTTTACATTTGTTACAACAAAAAACACAGACCTCAAACCCCTAACAAATTGCTTAAATATTTTAGAGAATTAATAGAAACGAATTTTATCGCCTATATTTTTGTGTTTACAAAATTAAACTCAACGGTTCAACCTCAACGGCTTTAGCCGACATTGGTTTACCAAAGATTATAAATTTTGTAATGAAACTATATTATAAAGTATACACACATGCCTAGAGTGCAAACGGATTTCAAGTTTGCGTCACATTCTTAATTTTTTTTTTTTAATTATCACTACATAGTATAAAACAAAGTCGCTTTTTCTTCCCCTATATCCCTTTGTATCTTTAAAACTACGCAACGGATTTTGATGCTGTTTTTTTAAATAGATAGAGTGATTGAAGAGGAAGGTTTTTATGTGTTTTATACCCGTGCAAAGCCGGGGCGGGTCGCTAGTGAAGAATAATTCTAATGATATTATGGATATAAATGCAGTTAATTTATAAATCGACCTTTTATAACATTACTTATGTTATTCGAAATGGCATCATTTTCATGTTGTGTACCTACCTACTGATGCCGGTAATTTATGGATAACTTTTAAAGTTATTTTTAATCTGGACACCCAGCTGTTTTTAAACGTCATGACTTTTGTCTATGCTTATCGCTTGTTGCCAACTTCCCGTTTGTCATTTTGTGATCATTTTCTTTGGTGGCTGTTTGGTTTACGGTTGACGAAATCGATAAAAATCTTCATCATCAAGAGTCTTTTTAAATAGTGTCGATATGAGTTCGGGAATGCCTGAATTAGGCTCCAAGATAAGCCTTATATCTAAAGCTGATATACGCTACGAAGGTCGACTCTTCACGGTTGATCCTCAAGAATGCACCATTGCCTTGGCTAGCGGTGAGTTGACAAATGGATGCTAGGTTGTTGATTACTAGTGGTTTGCCGTTTAACGTTCTTGAAATGTATAATATTTATCAAAAATCTATCTCCAAAGTCATTATTTAATAGGTTTATGATCATTCTTATTGGATTTCATTTTGTTATAGTTTGCTTATTTGTTAGGTAGATATTTGTAATCTTTTACTATAATGAGTCCTTTACGATATTATGATTCGATGTACAATGATGTATTTCTCCTTTAGGGTCTTTTGTTTTTTTAGAGAAAACACGTTTTTTATAAACCACCTTCATATTTTGTTGGTGTCGTAGTTCAATATTGCATTTTGATGACGTTGATAACAATTTGGTTTAAACAAGTGTCTTGTAAAGAAGAAATAACAGTTTATAGCAAACCTACCTACGTTCTGCATATTTTTTGATCTTATCAGAAAATGTTTATTTTGATATGTTTGATCACTTTTTTCCTTAAATTTATAGCAATCGGTCTAATTTATTGTTTTAAAATGACTTAAACAGTACATACTACTCAGAAGTAGATCAATGACCTGTCTATCTTTTGTTGAATAATTCTTGATTCATTGCATAAACTATAATAATAACTCTAGTTAGTCTTTTGATCTCTGAATACCTTCACATTAAACATTTGTTGTAAAATTTAAGAATTTTAAAATAATAATTGAAAACAAAAAATATATTTTTAATAGTGTGTATTTACCTATATTTTCTTTGTTATTGCAGTGCGCTCTTTTGGTACTGAGGAACGGGAGACTCAATATCCAGTGGCTCCGCAGACCCAAGTTTATGACTACATTTTATTCAGAGGGTCTGACATCAAAGATATCCGCGTTGTTAACAATGTGCCCTCCTTGCCAAATGACCCTGCCATTGTGCAGATGTCAGTTCCACCATCCATTGGGAGTGGCAACCAAGCACAGTTTGTGGGACAATACAACCATCCCATTGTTGGTCAGAACCAGTACCCGCAATATCATCCTATGGGTGGATTTCCAGGCAGCGTGCACACACAGCTCAACAAGACGAGTGAGTTGTCCCCTCAAACTTCAGTGGATCTAGCCCCTCCGCAGCCTGTTACGGCTCCAATAGGATCTGGAGTTGTCCAGCACCAAGTGAAAGACCAAGGTTTTTAAGATATTAGATAAAATAGGCCTCTGCTTGTCATTTGCTATCTTGCGATTTTTCTTAAACTGGCAGGTACTTTGTGCAGTATATATAGAACTTATACTTAATATTATATTTAAATCTGTACAAACCCACTAATTACAGTGCAAAATGCCTACCAGTAGCTTACTAATCATTATTATGGTATACCATCGCATATTCATATAAGTATATAGTTTCATTAGTCAGTGTACATGTATTTATTTAATACTTTTTGCAATTAGTTTTTACTGCATTAAACATACAAGATACATAACTACCTTAATAATATCCAAAATATTTATGCTAGATGTGCTAATTTGTAATTTTTATTTTTTTGTTTTGTATTTCTAGTCCTCATTTTTCTATTACTAATATAAAAAAAAATCGCAATATACTGAACATTCCTTGGTCTCCTGCTTGATGCACAAATTTATTTTTATATAGGCTAAGATTTTCAAATAAAGTATAGTTACTACTACTGTGTCATGAGTTTCCTTCATTACTCCATTCATCACCATGCTTTAGTCTCACACTGTAGCCATTTTATGCTTAGTGCTCATTGCTTCACATGTACCGCTAAGACTATTATCCTGCTGTTTACCTTGTACTTCCAGAGAAACTGTTTCCTTTGATCATTACTGTAACTTTGTCTGCAAATGATATACATTTTGTAGTAGAAAATTCTTATTCTTTTGATGTCTGTTTAGGTTCTATGTTAGATTTGATTGGTGGTGGAACCCAGCCAAGCGGTTCTAGATCTGGAACTCCAGCAGCTGGTGGTCACAGGAAGAGCCCAACTACTGAACAGGGCACTCAGGTAAATCTAACAAAAGTTCTATAATAAAAACTAGCTTAAAATTTGTTTGTTGTTGTGTAATAAATCTATTATGTAAGTTAAAGTGTATTTTAGTCTATATTTTTAAAGTACAGATGCTTAACAAGTTCATAATCAGCAGGCTGGAGCAAGCGGTTCTGGTCAACGTGATTCGCGCCGTGGCGGTAACTCGGCTAAGGGAGGTCGTAGGCAAAGTTCTCGCAGTCGCCAACGACACTCGAGCGGATCTCAGACAACACAATCTCAACCGCAGATGCAATCCCAGCCACAAACCCAAACCCAGTCGCACCACAATCACCACCAACCTGGTGAGCCCATTGAAAGTAAGGCACATACATTTGATCATGCCACTCGCTTGGTTTGTGCTTCATACAGGTTTTGCTAATTTAATTTAAAACTATGTATGTGCTTGAAAACTTGATAATTTCTAACTTTGTTGTTTTTTGAAAAAGCTAAGAAAAATATAATTTTAAAAATCAAGGTAACAGGACTAAAATTGGTTTAAACATAACAAAATTAGTTTAGTTTATATACTTCATAAGAAACAATTTTTTTAATAGTGTTATTTTTATTGACTATTGCTAAAAAGTTCTTTTAATAAGAAACAATTTTTTTAATAGTGTTATTTTTATTGACTATTGCTAAAAAGTTCTTTTAATTCAATCAAAAACATCGATCAACTAGATATCGGGTCGGCGCAAAGATACGTTTTGGTATAAATAACAGCGCATTTGAGACATGAGCTATTATTTTGGTTAGTTTGTTTTTGTGAGGGATAATTATCGTAAGTATAAGATAATATTTTGAAGATTTGTGACTTTATTACTAGTTGCCATGATTGTAATTAAGTTAAACTTAAAACTGTTTTAAAACTTTGTTACACCTACCTACAATTTTATTCTTACAATAAAGTAAGGTTTACCTACATTTAACCAACAACACTTTATAAGTACGTATATATTCACGTTGACCGCATTTTGCTTTGGTTTGTATGTGGCCTGTTCTCTATCTCTCTCTATCTAGTTAGTATTGTTGATCGAAGATTAAAAATGACTCCTTCCAAATCCAGTTCTTTTTCGTCCTACCCATTTCTAGCCTATTATCCCACCATTAAGAAACCGTTTCAGTTTTGGTTGGAAGTGTGTGTGTGTGTGATGAAGGCCCTTATATTATTGTAAGTATATGTATATGATGATGATGAAGTCCTGCTATCCCTCATCAGGGACATATTGCTGGAAGAATCGACTTCCATATGTATATATTAATATAATAATTGAAACAGGTCTCAACTATAACAGAGGTGGGTGGAGAGGCAGCCGGTCACGTGGTCGTGGCCGTGGCTTCGTTCCGAGGAACAAGAACACACTCAAGTTTGAAAATGATTATGACTTTGAACAGGCTAACACTGAGTTTGAAGAATTGAGGAACCAACTTGCCAAGACCAAGATAACAGAGGGCGAAACTAAAGTCGAGGTAAATAATGACCTCCATGAAATTTTTATTTTATTTTAAGAGTTTATAAAGAGTATTATAAGTGTAAATTGGAAATGCTTGACTTTATGGGTTTCATTCAATAATGTTGATTTCTATGGTTTAAAATGACACAATTTTTATTTTATGGTCAAAAAGGTGTCAGGATAATAAATATGCAGCTTACTAAGTTTTAAGAGTACAGATGACCTTCTAATTGGTCTAAAAGATGATTGTTGAGATATGCTTTAAGTCTCCTCTGCAAAAATGTGTCTATCCCATGCCCCAAAAGCCATTATAATAAAGCATAAGTTAGAATTATTTAAATGACGAACAGTTGATATGTAGTATATATTAGTATGAATTATAAAATTAACCATTGTCTATTTGAAGCCTGATGTTGAACAGGGTGAGCCGGAAAAGAAGGATGACTCGGGAAACGAGACTGGTGCAGGTGAACCTGATGTTGAAGATGACTACACTGGCTATGACAAGAAGAAGAGCTTCTTTGATAACATTTCTTGTGAGGCCGTGGAAAGGTCAGTTAAAAAATAAGTATTTAATAATTATATCAACACAAAGCTTTAACAGTTAATGCAGTAGAAACAATACACTAGAACAGCTGAAAGCCTCTTAATATTATTCAAGATATTAAAACTTATTTTTGGTAAAATAAACATAAACAATTAACAATATATATGTAATTTTTTATTACATGATAATAAACACCCATATTATTTCAAGTACTAATTCAAAATAAATCCTTTTTTGTCTTTTGTCAATGAAGTGTTTTGATGTCTCTCCAATTCAAAGAGACACACAAAATAAACTAAAATTCTAGCTTCTACATTTTGAGGAGAGAACAGTATCTTATATACCCTGAATATTGAATTGCAGGCAAAAAGGTCGTAGCCAACGAACAGATTGGCGAACGGAGCGTAAATTGAACTCTGAGACATTCGGCGTGGCGTCTGCTCGTCGCGGGGCATGGAGAGGCAGACCTGCTTGGAGGCACAACCCCCACATGCACAATATGCATAACCAGCATCCGTAAGTTACGATTTAAATGTCCAGTTGTCATTTGTCTATAATCTATACAAATATTATTAAAAAATATTTGTTTTTTTTTGTTTGACTTAACTCAAAATCTATAAAAAAATTTTTTTTTTTATTGATAAGTCAGTTTCATTCTGAGTGAAAAAGGCTTTAATGTATATTGCTCACGCAGGCGAAATGGCGAGTAAAAGCTAACTTGTATATAGTACTCTGTATAATATAAATTCAGTATAGTGTTAATAACAAATAAGTAGTGAGTCGCATATTGGCGATACTTGTCAAAGAAGATGATAGGTCATTGTTATGAGAAGCGCCTACGCCTTCTAGTTTGAAATTGTGGAGGCATTTTTATATTTTTTAAATTTTATTTAAGTGAAAAAGTGATTTATTAAATATGGTTTTTATAAAAAGGTATCTTCTTAATAATAATGTAATATATAATAATCATAAAAAGTGAAAGCACCTCAAACAATAAAGTGATTTTGGACGAAGGAGACAGATCATACTATCTATAAAATGGAAATAACCGACTACTATACTGTTTAATATTATCCCTAAAGAGATAAGAAGGCAGCGTTTTCGACTAGCTTAATGAAATAATCTTATTCCAGGATGTATTTCCCGAGCTGGCGGCCGATGCGCGGAGGCCGCGGTCGACCAAACAACATCCACCCACATAACAATCAACATAACCAGCACAACAATCACAACAACCGCCAACAACGCGTCAGCAACCCGCCCGCGCCGCCGGCTGTGCAACCAGCTACTGCCGGTAAATACACAATACAATATTTAAACCCAACGCAAAATACATTTATTTTGTCTAATTGTGATGCGGTTTTTTGTTTGAAAGCTGATGTGATCGATATTATTCTTAGCTACAATTTATGAAGCTCTGTTCTGTTCATAAATTTATGAAGTATTTCAATTTCTGAATAAATATGAAAATTTTCATTCTATAACTTATTTGTGTTTACATTGTCTGACATTTCTAATCTTATTTTGATTCTATATATATAGGTCTTTAAAATATAAATTTCAGTTTTAAAAAAAAATATAAAAATAGGTATGGTACAAAAATTTTAAGTTTTGTGATATTAAATTTCAGGGAAGTAGGAGACATGGATATGTGACCTCAAACTGAATCTTAATTTATTATCGCGAGGACTCTATACTAGTGGAAAAGTGTATTATGTTTATAGGAATGTGTCTAAATGGACTTTCTCATGGGAATGTATTGGTTCGATTAGATGTTTGAGATGGACATTACTTTGGTGTGACAGTGTTGTATCCTTATATGGAAGGTGTAAAGGAAATCCCGTGAACGAAATTGATACGTCCAAGTGTTGGGGCTTTAGCCCATATCATGCCTCTAGCAAGAAACTTGATCAAACCGAGAAGAGCACTCAATCTATTAAGACCAGGTATTTGATATCACTTAGCAAGCATTGTTTGAATAGTACCCATATCTCCTCGATTTAACAGAAATGACTATCGACTAGATTGTTAATATTTTGAGTGTGGTCTCAAAAACTTGTGATATTTTTGCAGGTTTTCTTGTTGAGTAGGCCTTAATTGTCACTATAGGTTTAAAATGTATAAATGTGAAAATTGAGGCTGGCAAATCACTCATAGATTAAAGTTTATTTATGTAATTGTTTCACAAAAGCGCATGACTGTATGAGTGCTGTAAATGAAGACTAAAAATTAAATAAAGATAACTAAAATTAGTTAGTTCCATAATTCATACCACAGTATTATAAAAACCATTTTGAAGTTGAAAATTGTATAATCGAAATACATACTGTAGTTTGAACTGAATGGTATTTTAAAAGAATTCAAGCGCCTTTGTGGAATAGCTCAAAAAAATTCATATATTTTGATAGCTTTCAGACAAAGTTCTGCCTAGAATAGAAATCAATTTCTGCTGCACATTTCCTTTAGTCACAGCCGTAATTCTGCTGGACAGATTTGGTTACATTTTTGACAGTTAATTAAGTAATTGGGCTGTGACCAAACACTGGATATGCAGTAATGTATTGTTAATATTATAGTTAAATTTGTCACACAAGTCTGAGCTTTCATCCAGTGTATCTCATTTGTATTTGTTTAAGGACTGCTTCCTCATGTTTAGTTATTTTGACTTTTTGAACTTTTTAAAAAATTTAAAGCTGGCGTACCTGGATTATATTTAAAATATACATTTCTAAATCTTAACTGGTTATTTTTATTAAAACATATTCATATTTAAACAATTATTTTATTGCAAACCAAAACTTAAAGCTTGTACATAGTTAAACCAAGTAAATACAAAATACTTATAACAACAATCAAAATCTTATGACCAAAGGTCAAAATACAGTTTCAATTGAATTTAATATTCCATCCCAAATATAGAATAACTTCAGTTGAAAGAAGCTGCACCACATCACTTCTATAATTTTTTTATCTAGCTTTTGTTAAGGGCACTCCCTTACAAATGTGTGTAGTAATTTAAAAATAAATCATTCTGGGGCAGGGTAGACAATATTTGAATGGAGGCAATATTGGTGTTAGATGCAATATGTGCCACTTTTTGTCATAATGTTACAAACTGTCGAGAGCACAAGGCAATAGCTAGAAATTATACACACAAATTAAGTTCACCACTTAGGTTTAATATTTATAAAAGTAAGCGTAATCTGTCGCACGATTTATATGTATGTGTTAAGTGAACTTCTAGTCAGTGTATTTGACTAGTTTGTATATGTATTTTCTATGACAGCTTAGTAAATGCAAACTAGTATGCCCTTGACTAATGTGATGAACACTTACTGAAATATATAAATATACCTACTTAATAAAAATATATGCCTAACACTAGAAACAAAATGTTTACACAACCATGGTATGTAAAGATATCGTTTCATGTTTTATTTAATAAAAGGTTACTCGTAGAAGCGTAATTAAATTTGAGCCTTATCTAATTCACTAATACCTTCAAATTAATTAACAAAAATATGCAAGATTTTTGCCGAGACCTACAAAATACAAATATAATTTCAATAAAGCAATGTTGTAAAATTTTGCACTTTTAATGTGATATTTAATTTTACACGAATGATTAATTTCACAAAAATATTTCCTTGAACTTATTAAAACATTAAATTGCCAAAGTATTTATACAAGGACGTACATCACTAAATATTCGTAAACGTATCAAAAGAGTATTAGTATACGAGAAGTGATAAATAAAGAAATTAACCGCGCCATTCTCGCACCGGTTGCCCGTTCTCCACTATCCATACTGATCCACTTTGAGCTTTCAAGATAATTTCAATCAAGGATCTTGCGACATGTTCAGAGCTGAAATAATTATGGTATAAAAAACAGTATAGTTCTTAACCATTCGGACACAATAAATAATTATATTACAATTTTCCCTCTGAAAAAATAGTTATTGTCAAATGTGCACATAGACGAGTACCTATTCAAGTGGTTTTTATACATGTGTCAATTGTCAAACGAGAATGTACTCTGAAGCCCGCGAAAATTGAAACATTTTCTTGCACTCAACCATTTTTTAAATTTTTATAGCCGCTTTTCGGTTTAGAAATCGCGCGTTCAACGAAAAATAAACACACGTGATATTTCATTACACAACACATACACCCCCTGTGTACAAAACCTGTGCAGTGACTAGAATACTGACAGGTCACTGCAACCTGAACAAACACATTATTCTTCTGGGTAAGAAACAAGACGCAACATGCAGGTTCTGCCAGGAAGAGGAGAAAACTGCAATGCACATCCTCTGCTCCTGCGGACCATTAATGCATAAAAGAAGTACCCACCTAGGGCGACATGTACTGCAACCCGACGAGGTACAACACAAGTCCAAAGAATCTGGAAGTTTCTGAATTCAACGGAAATCAGTAATGAACTATAAAGGGCTGCCACAATAGATCAAATTTGGTTGAAGTGGCACATTGATAGCCCAATCATAACAATAATAATAAAATACACCCCCTCCCTCCTTGTGATATTACCAAAGAGGAGGCTCTTTCGAGCCTCACGTGATTAATGGACGATCCCTAATAGCAGACAACAGGGCAGGCGGGTCACCGGATGGTAGAATTGATTTTTTTTGTATACTACTTAGCAGTCGTATACTGGCATCTTTAAAATAAAAAGATCATGGACTGTCTGGGATGCACGCAACAGACGCAAAGCACGGCCACTCGTTTCGATGCGACCAAAGAGTATTAAATATTAAAAAGCATGTGTGCAATTCACACGTGGTAGAAGTGAAACTCAAAAATTTTAAGAAACACTTAGGCTTCCTATCTCATTTTCTCCCACGTTAAATCTTATGAATTTATGTGTCTGTCTCTTTCGCTGTCGCATTTTCGTTTCATCGACTTTCACATCACAACGATGCTAAAGAATTTTTCAATTCATATTTTCATTTCAATAATAATCCTATGACTGACGGCACCGCGAGATCCGTGTAGAGGCGCGCCTCTGTGTGCTTGTTACGATCCTTTTTTATGAAGATTCCCTTCTGCTTTATCGTATATATTTTATTGTTTATTTTCTGAGACCATGTGAAGTCCAAAACTATTTAAGTTGGTTATATGAACTTACCTCTGAGTTTTTGAGTTAGCATTATCCCTTTGCCATGCTGCTTCATATTCTGATGACATCAGCTGCTTACGAATGTCCTTAATAAGTCCAGTGTCCGTTAAACCCGGACACAAAACTATACTCCTAACTCCTGTTAAGTTGACGTGATATTGATCCTGAAATAAACAATAGTAGATTGTTAACCAAGAGTTGAAAATGACCCATTTCAAGAGTGTTTATCACTCGATTGAACTTACCCCATAGGCTCTAGTAAGGCCGACTACAGCATAATTTGTAGCTGTGTAGATTGGCGTAGACACCTGCGGTCTGGCGAAAGCTGTAGAAGCAGTATTCACTATGGTACCGCCTTGCCCACCACGGTCTTTGCCCATATAACGGTATGCTAGAAGAGTACCTCGAATTACACCGTTCTGGAATCATTAGTTTAATGCATAAAAGCTTTCCTCGCAATCGTCCATCTTTTTCACCATAAAACGTAGCCAAATTTCTTCACAATCGGTTCAGTGTTTTAGGTGTTAAATCGTAACAGACAGGCAGAGTTACTTTGGAATTTTATAATATGTATCAGTATAGATTACGTTTACGTCACCTAAATTATATTATATAAAACTTACATTTATTAAAATTTATTCAGTAATCTTCAAAAATGATGAACTTCCTGTAACTATACAACTTTCGTCTCCTATGACTGTCTTTTCGTCGCAACAAAAGGAACCTACTCTGTCCTTATCCAAGGTTTCTATCTTTGTGTCTCGTCTAAATTGGTTCAGTGGCTAAAGTTACGTTATATCAATAGAGATAAGGATTACTTTACTTCAATTACATTATTCAACGGCTGCTGTATTATTATGATTGCAATTTTTTTAGTATTATATAAAGAAGTTCTATTAAACGAACTTATATTGTACTTACCAGATTGACATCTACTTCAAGTTCCCAAAACCTATCGTTCATCACTCCAGCGTTGTTTATTACTATATCCAATCGATTGAATACTTTTATTGTCATCTCAAAGGCTTCTGTAGCGGACGTAAATGTGTATAAAATTAATTAAAAATTAGATATTTACTTGTAAGTTGTACCGACTAAATCCTTTCAAACTTGTGGGCTTTCAAGTGAAGATTTATCCCAATTAGACAATAACCAGTCAAATATAATTGCTACTTAAAAATATATAGGTGATTAATTAACATACAATAGCGCCAGCTGTTTGTTGTTACATACAAATTTACAAAAAAAAAAAAAAAAATGTGAGCTTTTTTGAGATTACAAGATAGTTTGAGAACTGGTAACCATATATACTGAGGTATTTGGGACAAACTGAAAATTTGCTGTCTCTTCTATTATATCCGCCTCGGTGGTTAAATGGTCTACGTTTGTGTGTTATTTATTTATTTATTTATACACATTTACCGCCTTAGCCAAGAACAAGAATTAAACCATAACAAAAAACATAGCAACTGTTGCACCGGAGGTCCTAGGTTTGGGTTTCGGAGAATTAAATGGTTAGGTATGGCAAAGATAGCTGATCATTTGATGTGTACTCTAGAGTTTAAGGTATTTTACTTTTTCGCCTATCAATTATCATACAACTGTAGGCTGAGTTAAATGAACTCTTACATTATCTTTTATTAAATAATATATAGCGTATACATAGACTAACTTCTAAAATTAAGCAGCAATAAAAAGTCGAAACAAAGGACGGAAATCGGTTGACTCACAGAATGTGTACGGTTGCCACGTACATAACAAAAATATACTACATTATTTCGATTGAAAGTTTGTTTTACTGGTTTCTAGCTAACCCGGCAAACGTTGCTTTGCCATATAAATTATTTCTAGTGAATATTTTAGTATTGATCAATTTTTACAGATTTTTTCACCGTTTAAAAACATTATTTTCTCGAGTTTCTGCGAGACAAACGAACAACAATAGATTTGTGTATATTACCTTCATATTGCGGATAATCTGTAACATCACATTGGCAAAATAATACGTTTTTTCGTCCATATTTCACACCGAGCTCATCAGCGACTTGCTCACCAATTTCTGAATCAATATCGCACAGGGAAACCTGTAAAATGCGATGAAAAGATTCTTATAAACAGATTGAACTGAATATGTTAAGCACCTAAAGGGATCGAGGATACGTGATGTAGCAGTAGATACTATTAATCCTACTTGCTAGAGTTAATCCTTCAATCTTCATGCTAAAATAATTTATCAATACATTAATCGATTTTACCAGTAGATACATTACAAACGAAATTGAAGACAATTTAAAATACTTACTCATGAATAGATGAACAGATTCTTATAAATTGTAGCTAGAATAGCTTTCCATATCAATCAATTCAAATTGAAATTGGTCTATTCGCTGCGATGGCAAAAACAACTCGATAAAATACGTTAAGCTAATAACAATACCTACTTTAATCTATGAATTACTTTTGCTTGTATATAAAAACTATGATACCGC
This sequence comes from Aporia crataegi, assembly GCA_912999735.1. Classification (NCBI taxonomy): domain Eukaryota; kingdom Metazoa; phylum Arthropoda; class Insecta; order Lepidoptera; family Pieridae; genus Aporia; species Aporia crataegi. Next base: position 8,461,899 of record OU538744.1, on the reverse strand, counting down.
GATTCAATGTAGGTACCTAAATTGGCGTCAGGTCATACTATTTTAGATACCTTTTCTTATGTAATATTAATACATATAGTTGTTAACACATAGTTAATACTATTTTACTGAGACAACGCAAGGATGGCAGTACCTGCAAAGCTGGGTCGTGACTCGTGCCTTTAATATCTAAATTCTAAAGTATATGGAAAAGTGAGATAAGTATATGGAATTATATAATATAGACTACTATTTATCCTAATTCTTTTGTATTAACTCATAATTCCAATAATCCTCCTTTCCTTAATAATTCCGTTTAAAAATTTCATAACAGATTATAAAATTCTGAAAACAATCTTTGAATTACTTATCTACCTACTTATTAACAGGTAACATATTATTATCGACTTGGAATAACAAAGATTTTTCCGTAATAATATAAGAGAGTACCCTGAGAATATTAATTTTAACTTGAAGGCTACGTGGAAGTAGGTAGCTACTAAGTATACCTATATTCATAATTTTTATTACCTATTTGAAACAAAAAAGGCTCTCCACATCGTTTTTGCAATTTGGAAAGGCTGTATGAAAAGTGTTATCCACCTTTATCCAATTGCCATTAAATTGTACATTTATTGGCCCTTAATAAATCGTTTATTGATATCACGTGTTGAAAGAAACGAGCCAATACACCGAACGCAAAAATTCTAATGTTAGTGAAAGTTGCCCGGAGCGCCGGTACAAATCAATAAAAATTAAAGATTGCAGATAAACGCCTCTATTATAATCTTTACCAATTATCTTTAAAATCTATACTGGCACGGTATCGTTTATAATTAATATGTAACCAATAATCATCACAAATTATATTAAGCCTTAAAGATTTGGCAATTATAAAAAGGCGTGCTCATCAAAGGGTACTGACCTTAGCACCATTCTTGAGTAGCTCCTCGGAGTATGAGAGACCAATTCCGGCGGCTGCACCAGTTATTAAAGCTACCTGACCTTTTAACTCCATTATTATATTATTGTAGACAAAACTGCGCCCAGATGCGGCGGCCACTAGCACCGTTGTGTTTCGATCGAGACGGTAAAAGGGGTTCGGGATGAAGGGGGAGCTTTCCCCGTTTCTCCCCAATTTTCCCTTCTGTAGTAAATATACGCACGATTGCAAGCTACTCTCACTGCTCTACGTCGATTCAATATTTCTACATAAATAGACGATAGGTGAACGCCACCCGTTCCCAAGGTTAAAGGTACATTAAAACAAAGTTCCGTTAATTTTACTTTATTTGTCTAATTTCTCTATTTATTTCGATTACAATAAATTTTTGGTAACGTAATTTTTCGCTTTTTTCGACTCCTCTCACCTGACTGAATAACTATTGATTTTTATTTACAGCGCTTAAATGAATATTAAGTACCTATAGCGAAATAGTAGGTCCCTTTATAATTCAACAAATCAGATTCATTCAAGAAAAAAATGATTTGACGTTAGATGTTTAACTTCGATACAAAATTATACCCACGTATTAGTAGATTTAAAGACGTGTGAGCTGATAAAAAAATTAAAACTTAACAATTTCAAAACTGTCATAAAATGCATCTAAAATATAATTTTGATTTCGTCGGCGTTATACAAATATAATATACGCATATAAATTCTCATTTATACAATTTAAAATATATGTATATGTTTTCAGCATGATTTCAGATATTATACAAAAATACTTACAAATTCAAAATATCACAGATAAATTGATATAGGATTTAAAACAATTTTATATACAACTAATGTTTAAAATTAATCTAAGTACACCAGATATAAAATTATTTAAGGGAGAAATAACACGGAAGGGTGTTTACGTTGGCGACACTGCAATTATTTTTAGCTCTACCTTCATATTATAAAAATACCAGGTCTACCCGCAGATTATAAAAAAATATACCTGACTAATTTCGTAACGTTGTATCCCGCTGCTTCGGTGGTATTTTGTATTTACCATCTTTATAATACCGGTGGTACACCAAATGCATATTAAGTGCAGTTCTAGATAAGTATTTTAAGAAATCCAAGGCCAAAGACAAAATGACAGGAGATTTTACTTTGATGTACCCAAAGCTAAAGGGTTAAAGATGGTGTGCTTGGTCAGCCCCGGCCGCTGGGACAGCTTTAGCGAGGTATGAGAAAGACCTAGCATTGGGCAAACCGGCCAAAACACAGGCACTAAGGGCTGAACGGGTTAGGTTCATTGGTGCTGCGTCATACCACTCCATCGTGTCGCCGTCGTAACACTCCACGTGTGGTATGGTGGTTGAACCTTAAGAAAAACAACTGATTACCAACGGCTAATCATACAAAACTTAGTTATCTTTTTCTATATTTTTGAATTTTTTTACACCCGATACAACAAACAAGTAAATAAATAGACACACCTACTTAAAGCTGTGTCTATGTATTTATTTGTAAGAGGTAAATAAAGCACATAGACACCTGAAGGTCTCAAAATTGGTAAACCAAATCGGATTAATTTTATTCGAGAGCTGATCAGCTGACGAAAGTATTTTAGTCTTCGTTACAACTCGTTAATATTTTGATTTTAAATTCAAATGTCGGTTTCTTTACTTTATTTTCTCAAATTATAGATGTGAAACTGACAGTCCTGCTAATGAATTGCTTGCTTTTCACTAGGAAATCACTAGACATCTTCAAAGATAATCTCAAGTTTATAAATACATATTAATTTATTGTACAAGATTATAGCTTCATACGATGCAGTAAAATTTATAACTTTGTTCTAAGACAGACATCCTGAATAACAAAAGATACAAAAACGTATATCCAAAATGTAGTAGGTACGTACCATTGAATCCTCCTATAACAAAGATCATATCATCAAGCAAGACTGTCGCAAAGTTACTTCTGGCGCTGAACATTTCCGTCACTTCCTGCCATTCGCCACCACGTTGTGGACAAAATCTTTCGCCTGGGGAAAATATAATATTAAAATAAGTTATTATATAATTATCAAGTACACATTATAAAGTCCCTGGCTGCAATTGTTGAACTATATGCATAATTTTTATCATTAATAATTTGTTTTTAAATCAGTTGAAATATGACGATGATTGCAAATGAAGAAAGAACGAGCCGGGAGCTTTCATTGATAACGAAGCCTAACCTATAAAGCTCTTTATTACACCTTTTAATTTTAAAATGTACCAACCGCTTACCAGTATTAAGTCGACTGTATCCATTGAAACCTCCGAGAGCGTACAAAGAGTCCCTATACGCGATCAGACTGACACCAGATCGTGGGCTTTGCATTGATCTAATAAAACTCCATTGTTTTGTTTCGGGATCAAAAACTTCGGCCGAACTTAATACCTCTTGTCCATTGAAACCGCCAACGATATAAATCTAAAAAACGATATAAAATTATAAACTTATTCTTCACAGGCAAGTATGCAGGTCACATCACGCACACGCGTAAACAAATAAATCATGAAGGTGGTTTACTAAAGTATGAACGTTTAAAAAAGTAATTGAGATTTTCATTTTTAAAGAAAAATAGTTATATAAAAATTAACTCCTGCAAGTTAGTACGACGATATTAATTACTATTGCTAAAAATTTTGTGTAGGCGCGATTAAAGTTTAATTTTCATTAACCACTAAGCAACGTCTTATGAAAAGTACCTTTCCTCCAAGAGATGCAGCACTCGCATCCGATCGCTGTTTATTCATAGACGTGGTCATTTCCCATTGATTTTTATCTGGATAATAACGCTCGACAGACGACATACGAGTTCTTCCATTATAGCCCCCTAAAGCGTAGATAAGACCATCTAAAAAAAAGAAAGAGTGCCAGGACACTTAGACGAGCCTTATATACTCTATAGAATAAAGATACCAAAACATTTATGTTTAGGGAGCTACATAATGTTTTCTTATATATTATTTTTTAGATTTGTTAATCTTAAATCGGGTAAAAAAATATATTTTTTTAGATAGAAAATATAGTAGTTACTGGACCATTTATTTTGTATTTCATACTTAATACATAATTGGTTTAAGTTTTACAAGAGGTTGTATGAAGAAATTTTATAAACCTAACCGTGAACAACAACGCTGACGTAACATCTCGCTTGATACATGCAGGCTCGTTCGTGCCAAGTATTTGTAACTGGGTCATAACAGCGCACAGTATTGAAGTGGTCACTGCCGTCGAATCCACCAATCATGTAAATCAAGTTATTGAGGGCACAGAGACCATGGTAGGCGCGAGGTGACAAATCCATATGTATTGAAAGGAACCACCTGTCTGCTCTGTTGAGAAAGGAGAGTTTATTGCCTTTCAGTTGCGTTATACAAAAGGTACAAGTATATAAAGGTTATTGGATTCTGTAAATCTCGATAATTCGATCATGCCTCCTACTGCCAAGAGTAACTTCTGAGTTAGTTTAAGAGTTTTGTAAAACCATTGCCATGCCTTTAACATTAATTACAATACATGCAAGGCGGATATACGAAATAATTTTGTCTCCACATCAACCAGTTGACGAACTTTACACTAAATATTGTGAATTTTTAAAGCTTTATGAACCTGGTATCATATGTTTCTACAAAACTAGTTGGACTTCCAGCGCTCCAACCTCCGACGGCGAACAGGATTTCGTACGGTATTCGTGGCCGTGCTAGTGGATCATTCAGATCAGCTTCTGTTTCAGGCCTCGAGTCTAAAACTGTTAGGAACACCACTGCTGGATATAACGCTTCCTGGCATTTCTGATGATATAAAATTAATATAATTTTACCCCTAAACCTGTAGTGGACAAGAAATAAACTAGTCTTGTATATTATAAGACATGACGCTCGGATGGATGGGATTCGACTGGAAAGTGGAAAGTGGAAACAGAACTGCAATTATGGAAAAATAATAATAACCAATAACCGCATTTCCGACCGAGAATCCTGGCTTATAATCTATGGAAAGGTTCAAACTTCAAATACCTCATCGTCCACCACAGGTTGCCATTGTAAAATTTTCGTTTTAAAATATTTATAACTGATATGCCCATATCGTACACACGTTAGCAACGATGGCAAGTACTTTTTTCGATTATCTAGATCATGTTCCACCCATGTTTTAATTGCTTGAAATACAACTTCTTCATTTCGAACATTCAGCTCGTCATCACGTAAAACATCTTCCAATTCTTCGTATGTTAATGATTTAAATTCATTACATTCTTTCAGAACTTTAGAAAAATGCTGTCTTATATAAAGTCTCCCCGTTTTTTCTAAATCACTACAAAAATAACACTTAGCAAACTTAAATATGCCAAGGCAATTATGAGGCTGTAACTCTTTTAGAAGAAATTGACAGCATAACTGAACAATACCGACGACGTCAAATTGATCGGCATACGGTAAAAGATATTGGACGTTATCACCTGTCACTGCGCATGTACCCGTGTATGCGTAATCTAATATGAGGCCCATGTAATAACTTGGAACATCTACAAATATTTCCTTTTCTTCTGGCTGCCCTTTCTTCAAGGAATTTATAAAAAGCACTTTAAAATATGGACTCACAGCAGAAAGAATTGCTCTGTGTACTCGAATTGATTTCATATCCCGGCACACTATAAAGCCATCGCAAAGCTGACCGTTCAATCTTAGCTCGTTCCAGATAGGAGGAAACTCAACAACTGAATAATTTTCTGGTAAGCACACACATTTTCGTTTTCTAACTATTGTTCGTTTTTTTGTAGGTCTGGGTTTTATAGATGAAGGAGTACGAACGAAATTTTTATTTTTTGATAATTTTCGATGTTTCGAATTAAATTCCATCCCTTTCGAAAAAACGGCGGTCGAAATTGTTTATTTGTCGCGGTGACATTCTTTCTTAGCGACAGTTGTAGTTCTTTTGTTCTTCATTTAAATCAAAAAGTTATTCCATTTTAGAAACAATGCCAGTTATATTTTACTTTATGTTCCCTCTATGATTATGTATTAAAATGGCAGCACTGAAATAAACGTCAGCTGTCATAACAACTAATAAATGGCAGCAGTCAAACTTTGTTTTTGACTTTTGTCTATAGTCCCCCTTTTTCTTTCTGGTTGTCAACATGGTGGGTTTCGTTTGTTGTAAAATAATTTTTATCAATAAAAATCCCAGCAATTCTCGAATAGTGTAAAATGTTTTAGTGATTTTCTGTTTATAGAGTGATATAAAGATGTGGTTCGTTGTGTATTTCAGGGTGTCGACATCAACCATAAACACGATAGGAAAGTTCGGCGCACGGAAGTTAAATCTAAGGATGTATACCTTAGGTTACTTGTGAAGGTATCTTCTTTTAATTTTCTATGAGAACATAAACCTGGTTTTTCATAAATTATGCATAATTTCCTATTGTATCTGGTAAACACATTCCTAACCTATACATTGTTTTCAGCTGTACAGATACTTGGCAAGACGTACCGATGCCAAGTTCAACCAGATTATTTTGCGAAGGTTATTTATGAGCCGCATTAACCGTGCGCCTATCTCTTTGTCACGACTGGCGCGCCACATGAAGAAGCCTACACGCGAAGGTCTCATTGCCGTAGTAGTTGGTACTGTTACCAATGATGTGAGGCTTTACACTGTCCCAAAACTGACTGTAGCTGCTCTCCACGTGACAGAAAAAGCTCGTGCCCGTATTTTGGCTGCTGGAGGTAATTAGCATTTCTATGCTGAATGACTAATTATGCTGCTTTAGGATTGATTTCATATAAATAAAAATAAATCTAATAGTCAATTACAGTTAAGATTAATACTTTGAAGATAGTATTAATTAAGTATGTACTAAAAATAGTAACCGATAATGCTTTATTTCTGAATTAAAGTTATAGTCTCATAAAGAATATTTTTTGGGACAAAAACTATAACTTCATAAATCCTGTTGGTAGTTTTCAAAAGTATGGCATAGGTTTTGTTTGGAAGATTTGGAGCTTAAGAGAACTACGACATTAAAATTGAAAAGTTATTTCCTAAGCTTATGAATTGCTTTATTTATGTTTGTATATATTATATGTTTAATGAAAATGTAAAAATTCCATCTAATTTTATGTTATTAGCTAATGTCCAGAACATATAATCAGGTTAAAAGTAGCTCATATTATATTCAAAGGTCTCATTTGTCTCAATATGTTATTAATTGCCTTAATCATTAAGGATAATCTCTTTACTGTAGAATCAAGTGCCAAGAAATAATAACTGTTAAATAATAGTAGTATTAATAATATAAATAAATAATAATAGTATTTAATAATCTTTACCACCATTAAATAAAAGTGGTAAAGATAAATTCAGCTTTTCCATTACTTTATTGATTACTGCTTATAAAGAATGGCCAACAACTCAACTGATCATTGTTAGTTCATCTGAATTGGTCCATCCATTATTACGTTTTGTTCTTAGCAAAACAATCATAATCATGACTTTTTTAAATTTCAGGAGAAATTCTAACCTTTGACCAGCTAGCGCTTCGTGCCCCAACTGGCCGCAAAACAGTGCTTGTACAGGGACGTAGGAATGCCCGTGAGGCTGTCCGCCACTTTGGCCCAGCACCTGGTGCTCCACGTTCCCACACTAAGCCTTACGTCAGATCAAAGGGTCTTGAACGTGCTAGACCTCGTCGTCGTTCTAACAAGTAATCTTAATATAAGAACTACTATCTACATTTTTGTTTTATTGATAGCATTGCATTTAAATTTCAACATCTCATTCATTTAAATTTAATCATTGCAGTAATTATAGACAAAGTTTATGGCTAATTTGAAATAAACACTCACAGTAAAATATTTATGTATAATAAATGTAAAATAATTTTTATCACAGATAAGTTCACATCTAATCACAGAAAGCTTGCATCCAATAGTTAACTAGAATCTCATCATGTTGAGATACTCCTAATATTTTCTTCAAATTTTTTACAGCATCTGCCTTAGGTCCTGATGCTTGTATTGATGATTTTATAGTTTTAGCAATCCTGGAAAAAATATACATACATATTATATTTAACATTATATAGCCTACTATATTTACATATCATAATAATAATTGGGACAACTCACATACAATGCTCTGATCCCAAAATAAGTAGCTAAAGCACTTGTGTTATGGTAATCAGAAACAATGAGGGTACCACAATAAATACATATATAAGTTTATAAACAACCAAGACTCGGAAACAAACATTCGTGCTCATCACACAAATAAATGCACCTACCGGGATTCGAACCCGGGACCTATTGATGCAGAAGGCAGGAGCACTAGCAATTGCGCCCAATGGTCGTCGTTATATAATGATAAAAAGAATTTCATACCCCAACCATTCTAGTTGCAAAGATTTCAAATGTTGTGCTAATACTGCATCATTGAACTTCTCATTATTCATGGCATTTAATATTTTATTCATAAGTGTTGGATCTAAAAATAAACTAGGAATTTAAAAACTATTTATCATTTGACGGCCCCCTTGATGTAGTCGTAAGTGTTACAACCGAGAGGTCCTGGTGGAGATAAAAAAAAACTCAGTCTGGCAGGACATAGAAGGCTGATCACCTACCTGCCCCTTAAGAAAAATCGATCAGTGAAACATGTGAAATGCATCTGCCCCATACCCCACTAGGGGACACGGGACTTCATTATCATTTAAGAAAAACAAAAATCTTTCTTGAAATCTTAGGAAAACACATGTGTTCGTCTAATATTTATATCATGCAGTGTGTAGTATAGATGTTCCCATTTTATTGTGTAGCAATAATAGGGCTCCTAGACAATACTAAGGAGAAGACAAAAATTATCTTATGTAATGTTCTAACATGTAAAACTGATGTTTAGTTAGCCAATTATGATAAAGTTTGGCAGAAGACACATGACACCAAATTAAAAAAGTACTTATGGTTAATTATGATAAGTTCTTATCTTCATCCTACGTTATTAAATAATAATTCATATTTGTTACATTTTAGTGGGAGATTATTCCAATTACATTGGAAATTGTTTTGTGTTTCTTTTATAACACACACATCAGTCATTTGAATTCCATCACTTTTGCTCATTTCAATATTAAGGTTTTGTTGTGGGATTGGCAGTAAAGATTTTAAAGCAGATATTATTGCCATTGAAGTGTTTTGCTTCAGTGAAAGAATAATCTGTAAAACAATGTATATTAGATCTCTGAATACATTCCTACACACCATTAGAAATAATATTAACAATAGTTCAGTGCCCCATAAGGTTTTGGGGCAATGAATGAACTGTTCTTATCACAATTTCTATATTTATAAAGAGCAACTTCATATTAATTATAATATGCAAAATTAATTGACCAACCTTAACACCATTCAATAAACAGTATAATACTTTCATAAATACATCTTTAGTCAACATATTTTCTAGTTTCCGAATTGTTATGTTTTCTTCATTATCTATAGCGCATGAATTTTTAAAAATACTCCCAGAGGTAGTTTCTGGCTGAAGCTTATTCAATAAGTCTTGACTTGTGTATAGTTTCTCTGAGTAAATTAAGGCTCCAGTTTTCAACATCCAAGTAAAATGGGTGTGAAGTCTTTTGAATATATCATACTCATCTGAAAAAGATACATTGTAAGCTTAATATCTTCTATATTTTTGGGCTCAAATATTTTAAACAGACAAATTACCTTTAAAGAGAATTATCAGTGAAAATATCAACAATGTAGCTTTACCATTAATTTACTTACTAGTCAATTGCATCAAAGGTCGGGATTGTCCAAATTCATGTCTTCCAGTTTTTAATCTCAAAGCTCTTTGTGAACATATGCTTTGTTCATTATCATAAACAGTATCAGCTAGCTGTTGTAGTTGTTTTGCAATTTTCTGGAAAAAAATAAAGAACCACATTAAATCATTACCACAAATTATATTCATATCACATTTTTTATATAATAATTATGAGGACATACATTGCTCAGATCCCAAAGTAAGTAGCTGAACCACTTGTGTTATTACTACCAAGACTCAGAAACAAACATTCATGCTCATCACGCAAATAAATGCACTTACCGGGATTTGAATCTGGGACCTTTTGATGCAAAAGGCAGGAGCACTAGCAATTGTGCCAATAGGTTGTCATTCAAATAAACCTTCATTATAATGAATGTATTTCTCATTAATTAATAAAATTCCTTACCTTCATGTGCTCCGAGAGAACTGGTGTTATATTAAGGAGGAGCATTTTATCTTTCATAAGCACAACTATGGAAAACAACCTTTTTAGGCCTCTTGCCCGAGTGTCCTTCAAATGAAACATGTGACTTAAAACATGTCCTTGTGTTTCACTAAAGTATACTATACCACATTCTTTATCCCAGTTTACCTAAAAAAATAAATAAAGGGTATATTTAATTATTATAACATTTAAAAAAAATTACAATTAAAAAAATATAGAAACCACAATAACTACACTTCGCCCAATGACTCCCTATTTACTTGAAATAGGTACATGAGAACTTTAACAATTGGACAGTTTGGCCTTCTAAGAACAACTAGCACTCTTCTAAGAGCGACTGTTGAATAATGACAGCCAGCAACCAAGCCCGCTATTTATATTAGCTATGAGGCAATCTTCACATCTGATACTGAGTGGAACGTCTTCTGGCTAAGCCGGCTAGCACGCGCACCTGTTAATGAAAAGTTTTAAGACGTAACTCGACCTGGGTGTTCACGACATCAGTCCACTGAACTAATCTATCATTATATCATTTCCCTAAATTTTAAAACATTAGGGTAAACAACTGCTACTGTGCCCGAGTCTCAAATAAAGGTCTTCGTGTTAGTATCGAAATTAGTAATTAGGTTGAATGACTTAAAAATTGTCATACTTCACAAGTAATACTTCTCAAAGCAGCCTGGCGAAGAAATGCAGTTACATCATCATTTGGCACTGATTCTCTGCTGCAGTATATAAGTCCATTATCATCTTTAGTTACTAAAACAGTATCGGGACCAAGAGAAGTACAACCACTGCATTCTACTGGACACTTAGACGATTCTGTCGTGTTATGATGGTTATCTGTTGTAAAAGTGCAAAATAGCGGCCTGGGTCCATGGGCTTCGCAGAAGTGACATAAACCAATAATTGCGTTCATGGCCGATGCCCCACTTTGGTTGAATGATTGTTATTTATGTTATTTGATAATATTTATTTTAATAAATAAAACATTTCAGTCCAACGATTGTCAATGTCAGTTCTTTAAAAAGGATGTCAATTGTCAGATCGTGTTAAACTTTTAAACTCTATAATAGTTTAGTTAGTCTATACTCTGTAGTAGTGTCCGACCGAAACCGAATTTCGGCGACGGTCTCAGTTTCGGCCGAAACCAAAACTTCCTTATAAGGATCATGTTTTGAGAGAAAAATAAAGAAAACGTTATTATAATCAGTCAGTTTTATTTTTTTATCTTTAAATCACATAGCTCTGCAGTCTGACATTTTCACTTATTGATAATAAAATCAAAATAACAACCCCTTATTCAAGGAAATACTTTAATTGCGACTTAAAAATACTCAAAATAGGTGAGATGTTTATTTGAGTAAGTAGACTAGACTCATTTTTCTTTTGAAGATTAGTCATGTTTTTTTTATATATAATATTATTACTCACAACAAACAAAACGAACTTGCCGCCGAAACCAACATTCGTTTTTTTGCCGAAACTCGACCGAAACCGAACTGTCGGTCGGACACTAGACTCTATAGTTATAAGTTAGACTAACCTGATATTATACGATGCAGGGTGTAATAATCCTATGTACGATTTCCACATGAAATAAGAACATACTTCGTTTTATTTCTGCCTTTTTAGAAAGAACTTAGCTCGCATAATTTGACTACATTTTGGATTTTTCGCGATTTCTTTCATTATTAAATCTACATATTACGTTTGCTCTTGTGTTTTTATATAAAATTTTAATATCTGCAATGACTCACCCTTTTTTTCGCAGTGAAAGTTTTATATCCTTTCCCAAACTCGTCTGTATCAAATTTCATCAAAATTGGTTTAATGGTTTAGACGAAAGTGTGACGGACAGACAGTTACCTATATATATTATCGCATAGATAATATAAAAAACGTTCTTAACACTTTTTACTTTCCTTTATTATATTATAAACAAGTTATAATTATTAAATAAAGAAACTGCTAATTTAAATTTTTGATTTAACAAGAGTACAGTAACATACTACAAACAAAACTCCATAAGATTTTCAATAACTCATTTATTGACTGTACACTGATTTACAGTTGATACTGGAATATCACTTAGCACTATGTCTGTGCCTCATTTAACAATAAATTACACATCATGCACCAACAGCTTGGTAACCAAGGAAATAAACGCCAGATTATAAAATAAATTATTTAATATTATAAACATAATGTAATGGTACTATTGAAAAAAATTGTCTAAAACGATATAGTACTACGTTTTTATTTCTTAGAGACTGGTTTATAGGCTAGTTTGCGTGACTTGAGTACGGACCACTTGTGTCTCTTGTAGTAATAGACGACGGCGGCGAGCATTGTGAACATCCCGAGGGCCTTGATGGTCATGAGGCGACGGTCGTCCAGCTCCGGCTCCGAGCACCATCGCAGGAAGGTCGCTACGTCCTTAGCCAACTGCGAGGACGTAGCTGGGGTGCCGTCTGTGTATTCTGCGGCCTGAAAACAATCAAAAGCTCATTAGCTTGGCATTTTACCGTTTCAGTGGCTTTATAGCTCCTACAAATCGACCAGTTTAGCAAATTAGCTACAGTTTACAGCTACCATGACGGAGTTTTAGAAAATGATCTATGAAACATACATAAATGTATCTCTGTCATTGCCCCACTAGGGGTTATGGAATTCGTTTTCATTAATTGTAGCTAAGATGACACACAGACCCAGAGGCATGTCAATGGAATTTTTAATCAGCTCTCGTAACTACTTTAACACCCCCATTTCATTCAAACATTATTGTGAATTTGTCCAACTATACAATCTTAGTACAGATCGCTCGATTTAATTGCACTAATCTGTCAATACAAGTTTTGGATATGATATATGTACACATTTGTATGGAACAAAAACCTTCAACATACTTCATCAAACAAAGCTTGGGCCATAGAAATAGCTCCGCCTGGGAAATAGGGGTTGTAGTTTTGCCCCTCTCTTAGTGGAATGCCAGCGGGTGGATCCATGTAACCAGTGAGCAGTGCGAAAATGTAGTCTTCACCACCCTTACGGGCTGACACGATTAATGACAGGTCTGGTGGGTAAGCACCTGAAAATAATATAGTGAGTGGTTATTTAGTATAAGTAATAACAAGTGAAATTGAACACAATAATTTAAATAACCTGTTGTTAAAATGCATCAAAATCCGTCCATTCGTTCCCGAGTCCGTAGTTTCGAAACGAATGGATGCCACAGATACATGAAACTTATAACACCTCTTTTTTGCGTCGCGTGTTAAAAGCATAAAGCTATCAACTAAAAATCAACTGACATAACCAGTGGTAACTTTTAATTAGGATGTTACTTTTTATTAAATCTAATTTTATTTTTCGACACAGTCATCCATTTAACTGTATACACTTGGTGTATCGTTTTTCTAGACTTAATTTCTTTTCTAAAAATGCTTCATCTTGATTCCTTAAAAAAATAATGTACAGTAACCACTACTGCACCATCACCAAATCAAACAAATGCCATCTTTTTTAAGAAAATAAAAAAATATCAAAAAATTGTTTCTATTAATATAACAAAGGCCTGATCTATGGCTGCTAGAACTTAATTTTTTTTACCTAAGAGATTCTATTTCATTCTCAGTACCCTTTGAATGCCTTTCTCCATAAAAAAATCACCATAAAATTACCAGGTAATTGTTGTTTAAAAACAATTGTTCTGATTTTATATCAATGTCTCAAATGCTGTATCTTTCTTTAAATTGATCTTTTCTAGAGTATATAAAAAATAAGCTTTGAGTAATGATAGATGAAAATGACTTGTGCAAATTGAAATTTATACTTTTAAAACAGATTAAAATATATTGGTTAATATATTATTTAACATGAGCCCTACACAGTCAATTACATTGTGAAATATTAAGAATTGTCATATTAAGTATCACCATATAAGGGAATATAATATTAAAGATTGTATTGTACTATCTACAACAACATAATATTAAACTAATATGTCTGTTTACAATATAAATATATAAATATAAACTTTATATGAACAGATATATAGACATATATGTACATAACAATCAAGAGAAACAATGAGGAAAATATCAAATAATTTTACTGAACAGTCTTGAAATAGCCTAAAATAATTACCATTGTTAGCAGCCCTAGCTGCATTTTCATTAGGATATGGTGATGGGAAGTAGTCAGAAAGTTTGCCCGGCCTCTCAAAGTAGTTTCCTTCTTCATCCGGTCCGTCTTTAATCATAACCTGTAATTCAATGTTAATCAGAAATCAGAATTAGGTTAAAATTGAACAATTTATCAATTAAATAGAAGTGTGAGTGTTAAGTGCCGTGTCCCCTAGTGGAGTATTGGGTAGATGCATTTCACATGTTTCATTGATCGATTTTTTCTTTAGGGGAAAGTAGGTGGTCAGCCTTCTATGCCCTGCCAGACTGAGTTTGTTTATCTCCACCACGAATCGAACACAGGACGTGTTCCCAGTTGAAGCGCTTACAAATAGACCAAGGAGGCGGTCAATAATACAATTAAATAGAAAGTGACAGATATTAAAAAAGCCATGAAAAGTAGCTTAGTCAACAAATTAAATAGTTTTGGAACTGTTGTGTTAGTTAAATGTAGGTAGTTACCGTACTTTTTCGTAAAAATAAGGTTTTAGGTAGATATATCTTATGCAGAATAAATTGTCATACATAATAGGAACCTTTTTATTGGACACTTCACTGACAGATACTTAAATGTAAAATCAAGATGTAAATCTAATACAATATTGGAACGAAACTTAATGATGAAGACATTAACATTTTGTATGTGTTTAATAGAACTTTGACATAAGTAATTTTAAAATAAATATAGATAATTTTTGAGGGATGATTCTGGTCATAATATTTTTTTTGAACACTATTTGTTTAATTGGGTGGTACCTGTAAAACAAATATGTAATATATTGAAAACTTACCTCGGCAGCCTCCGCTTTAGCCTCAGCCTCTGTATGGGTCACGTTAACCAAATTACGGTAGGATATATACTGTAAGGAGTGACAAGCTTTGCACACCTGCTTGTACACTTCATAACCTCTGCGTACACTGTGAATTGTATGTTATTTTTTAAATATTAATTTATTATTATTTTTAACATTTTTTTATTAAACTATTTTTTACAAATATATTAAGACAATATTATGTGAACAATAAAACACTGATATATGTATGTCTGCAAAGACTAAAACAAGAAAGTAATTTATAAAAAGATTATTTTTATTACTTCTGCAAATAGAAAATTATAAATAAATTTCGATTTGATAATAATTTGTTTTAAAGTTGGATTTAATTCGTTGTCACATTACTGAAATTAATATATGTTTGAAATCGTAAGGGCTAACTTCATTAAAGAGAATTAACATTGAGAAAACTTTTTATAATATTCACTCGTTCATTTATCCCATGCATACCTGGCATGATCAAGAGACTGGAACCATCCATCATGACTCCATGGTTGATGGTATGGGTGAGCTTCAGAACCTGAAGCCTGAACAGATTTTTCTAGAGCAAAAAGTAATGCTCCCACCCCTCCGCCTACTACTCCTAATGTGGATAGCCACTAAAAAGAAAGTAATGTAATTGATAAAATTAATTTAAATTTTAAAACAAAGAGTATCAAGCGGACCTAAAAGTAAAAGCTGTAACAGAATTAAAGCCAACATAATAAATACTTTCTACATAAATTAAATGAACTTAAAGTGGGCTTTTGTTGGTGTTTATATCAGAGTAATATCTTTTAAAATTATTTTTCATTAAAAAGGAATTGTTTGCATACCAATTTTCTACTTCTAGTCCATCCTTGAGCACTAGTGGATAGCTGATATACCTGTAAGGGATGATGTCTATTAGTTTTCAAAACTTGTTACATAATGTTATGAAGGTTACCTTTGTTCTATAAATTGACGAGGCACTCTATAATAGTCTTCATGAAAACGAATTGTGTAATCGTAGTACACCAATAATATGTTGCAATGAAGCGAAATCCCTTAAATTTTTAAAATACACGGCACCCGACATTCGCTCTCCACAATTTTTGCTTTCACAATTGACACTTCGAAGTCCCACAGAAACAATATTTTTCACCTTTTATGAACTAGTTTTATGTACTAAATAGAATAATTAGAACCATTCTTAGTACCTGGGGTGTAACTATGCCATAATTTTTGAAAAGTCGTGCCCCACAAATCCTACCTACGGCGGCCGCCATGATATTAAAACGTCGTAATGAAGGACGACTCAAATGACAACTATTACCGCATTGGCTCAATTTTTTTGACAAATTCATGTCATAGACAATCAGTGTTATGCTGATTATACAATATGTTTGATCTTTAAGTTTCATAGAGTATAGACTAGTGGGATTGAATATAGATATTATAAAGATAGTAAAATATCTTTATATTTAAAATTTAAATTAAACACGCACTCAGAATAGTGAGTCTTTTTTGGTGTGGGTGACCCTGTGTGTGAGTCTTGCGATTGTTGTCTACGTACTATAGGTTATATTCTATAATCTGTACCACTATGAAAACTAAAATACTTGAATGCCAAAAACCTATATAAAAAAATAAAAAAAATGTATTGGAACGACAGTTGACACTTGACAACACCTTGACAAACCCAGCGATCGGCACTCACGTCTCACGACAGACATCATCAAACTTAAAGGTCAAAGCTCAAAAGTATGTAAATTAAAAAGTTGCAATATTTTCAAATTTCAATAAAAGATTCCTATTTAATTTTAATGAATGAGTTTGTTTCACAAGTAACATGAGTTATTTAATTTGATGCACAGTATTATTTATAAAAAAACTTGTAGTGTAGTATTCCTGTCCACATTTAAGAGGTTTGGCCGGCTTTTTTACAAGGTTAAATTACAATCTCATACCTAATTCTTAAGTTAAAATCTAAATTATTTTATTTTAGGTTTAAAAGTACTGTAAAAATGCAAGTGTTTACTCAGAAGCGGAATCCCCTTACTGGGGGCACTGAGTGGGATGTTCAACATGAAGATTACGACTATCATCAAGAAATAGCGCGTTCCGCTTTTGCAGATATGCTTCATGATACTGAAAGAAATAAGAAGTATTATAGGGCGTTACAACTGGCCATTGAAAAGATGCATAATGATGGAAAAAAGGCGAATGTTTTAGATATAGGTATATAATATTGTTGTCATAATAATGTATCTTTTGTATCCAGCTTTCAACACATTCAGTCAGAACTCAGAATACAGTATAAAAATGATAATATTTATTGCAGGGACAGGAACTGGACTTCTCTCTATAATGGCAGCCAAATGTGGTGCAGATACTATCACGGCCTGCGAAGCATTTAAACCAATGGCTGAGTGTTGTCTTAAGATATTAGAAAGAAATGGAGTTTCTGATAAAATAAAGCTGATATCTAAGAGATCCACTGAATTAACAATTGGTGAAAAGGGAGACATGGAGGAAAAAGCTAATATATTGGTCACTGAAGTATTTGATACAGAATTAATTGGTGAAGGTAATACAATATAGCTTATGGTTTAGACAAAATATTGAGATAAATAATTTATACATAAATTATTTTCCCTTTGAAAAAAGATAGGTATTATAAGTATGTATGTGAGTCTGTGTGCTACAGCTTTAGAGGTCTTAAATGAATGGACTAACTTCAACATGTTTCATCAATGAATGCCAGTGACAGTTAAGCAACTACAACACCACTACTTCCACTTGAAATGATATAGACTGGCACACTGATACAGGATGTTATAGTGCAAATCCCCACCTGCATGTGCTTGACATCAGCCTACTGATTTAGACTGTAATACTTGTTTTATTATACAGGTGCCTTATCAACATTTGATCATGCCCACAAATATCTTTTAGAGCAAGATTGCATTGTAGTACCAGACTCAGCGGTGATCTATGCGCAAATTGTTGAATGCCCCTCTTTACAGAAGTGGAATAAATTGAATGATTTAGTTGATGAAGATTTACTAACTGTGCTAAAAGCACCTTTGAAAGTAAGTCCTTTTTTCATACTTTTGGTGAGATTAATTGCTAAAAATTTAAGTTTTAAATGCAAGACTGAATTTGTTTTTATATTAACTTAGGAGAAAAAGATATTTTGATAACTACAAAGTATATCTATATATAGTATGTGAATTTTATAATCAACCCATATATTATTATTATTTATTAATACACTAGCAGATCTAAAGCTGATGCGTGTATATCTGCACTTGGTTTTCACTGCACTTGCAAATACCGTTGCATTTTTAAATGTTTGTCAAGTCTATTTTTAAAAATGTTCACTGATGGTGCTCTTATTATGGCATCGGGGAGAGCATTCCAAGAATTCACTATGCAATTTGGCAAAAAGTATGTTCTGGGGTTGCTAGCACATGAAGGCTTGGTTAGTTCCCCCTGAATTGTGTGTTTTGGCTCATCGTATAAAGGGCCTTGATATCTGGTACACTGTAATATTTGTTTAGTATTTTGTATGTTTCAATCAATCAATATCATTGTTAAATTACTCCATGTTAGAGGTTTTCAAGTTATATAAAATTTTAGATGAAACACTGTGCTGGTTCTGCTGCGGTCCATGATATTCAGCTATCTCAGCTTCCTCGTCAGGCTTTTAAAGAGATATCGGAACAGATCCCAGTATTTTATTATGATTGGTCCGGACGGTCTACTATTGACATGAAACGAACAGTCAAACAACAGTTTAATGCTACTATAACAGGAAACGCTCAAATGGTGTTTATGTGGTGGGAACTTAACATGGACACTGAAGGTAATGTTTAATCAAATTTATAACTGGTTTAGAATTTTAGATAAATAACATATTGCTTAATGCGGCATATCTAGAGCAGACACATGGAAAATTTGTGAAACATCTAATTCTCTTATTAGGATTAGCTTTCTGTGCCTATACAATAAAAATATTTGTGTTTATTGTTTTTCTGGGCTTTGAATCCAGTATCTCCGGAGCAAAAAAAAAAATATTTTTTTTTAATTTTAGGTAAAATAGTGCTCAGTTGCGCGCCTTGGTGGAGTCACCCTGATGCTGATTTATCATCAGAACGACCCCAAGATAGCATACCCTGGCGAGATCACTGGATGCAAGCGGTCTACTACCTTCCACAGACAATAGCAGTGACAAAAGAGCAAGAACTCACTCTGGTTTCATGTCAGGACGAATATTCCTTATGGTTTTATTTAGGTAACATTTTTTATTGTTATTTTTTTAAAAAGAGGAGTATTAAAAAAGTTTACAAAGTTTGACGTGTCTTTCACCGCAACTTCTAAACGAATATACTTAGAGGCGTTTTTTTTGGGTTAAAAGCTGTTGTGATCGTGATTAGCTATATGACGAAGAACTGTTCTTCTATTTAAGAGGTATTCTTATTAAATTAATTGATCAGTGTTTTTTTAAAATTGTTTTCAATTTCACTAGTAATTTTAAACTACTATTTCCAGAGACTGAAGAAACAACACCAAAGCATTATAAAAGGCCAATATGCGAATGTGGTGTGCATATGGCGTTATCAAGGACGCACTTGTCCTATTTAAACGACGGAAGACGTAGTAAAAAACTTCTGACACTAATAAAAGAATTGTCAAACGATTCCATAGTGTTGGATCTCAATGGTAGCAGCCTCCTTGGTGTTGCTGCAGCGAAAAATGCAAAATTTGTCTATATCCTAGAATCTATGCAATTGAATACTGGCATTTTAAATGATTATATAAAAGAAAATGGCATAGAAAATGTCAAAATAATACCAGAGATAACAGAGGATGTGATTAGTGAAGTTACAAATGTAATATGTGACCCGAACTTCAGTTCCTCGATATTACCATGGGAAAATTTGAAAGTTGCATACTTGTTATATAAATATAAGTTGCAATCAGTGAGTTTTATACCTGACGCTTGCGAGTTTTGGGCGATGCCAGTGGAATTTAATGATTTACATAAAATCAGGGTGCCGTTGAACGTGTGTGAGGGGATAGATATGACGATTTTTGATGGACTTATTGAGGTAATTTTTTGAAGTTTTTTAGTTGAGCATGCTAATATCAGGAACTACTGGTTCAAATTAAAAAATATCAGAAAGGCTATATAACATCACCAAAAGCGGAGCATCAAAAAAAAAATATTGCGAAAAAAAGACAAAATTGGGCAAGAGAACAGTTGGTTTTTTCGTCAATTGTCTGACACTGCTATTTTATTAATTTGCTACATTACTGGAGCAACTCATTGCGGCCAAAAATTTTTTAATCGCATATACCTTAACATATTAACAATATAGAACAAAATTAAAACACTAAAATAAACACAAAATAAAATTTAAATTATTCCCAAAAATCTCTTTAAAATTTTATCTAACAATCCTCTAACAAAATAATTGTTAAAATTAACAACATATTCCTATCTATTTTCAGAATTCCCGTATAATAAGCGACGCGGAGATAGAAGCGCAGCCATTATGGGAGTACCCTTGCAAGTGCCGCGGACTGCCGCGAAAGCTAACTGAGTTTAATCTTAAAGATCTCAAAACCACGATGGCCCTTGATGGCGTCTTCGATATCGTGTAAGATTTTTATTAAAATATTAAGTAAAATAAGTTCTCATATCTTAAATATTTTAACAGAAACAAAAGCTGTGAATAAAATGTTTTTATAATGATTTGATTAGTATGTGTTCTAAACACACATATAAAATCAACGATTTTAAAAACACTCGTCCGTTTGTGCGTTTGTACATTATATGCATGTAAGTAGCACGAAAAATCTGCTGGACGGATTTTGACGAAATTTTGCAATCCGAACATAGGCGACTTTTTATTCCGATAAAATCCTCCGTTATTACAGAAAAATCGTAAAAATATAGTTAAGTTTTGATTAACTTGTCCCTTGCTAAGCCCTAACTACTCAGTGGCCTAACCAATTTTGATAAATGACACATCTTGTTTGCACAAATGATCCTGGTTAAATAAAATCCATTTTTCGTCCAATTTCATCCAATTTTTTTTTAAATTTGAAAAATTATATTTTCAGTGATTCGTCTGATGGAAGCTACAAAATAAACGGTTTCGCGATTTGGGCAGTGTGGATAGTTGGTGGCAGACCGATGAGCGCTGGGCCAACTGATTGGCCTGTGCTGGGCCAACTTGTCAACTGGGATATGCATACAAGACAGGCGGTAAAGCTTTTGGTAAGTGAAATTTAATAAATATTTATTAATAGTTCATCAGGTTAATAATAAAGTAAATGGCTAAAAAAGTAATTTCATAATCCCTAATGAGAGAAACAGATTTCTACAGATCTATTTCCTTACAGGCAAGTAGGAGATCAGTCTGTACCTAATAAATATATAGATATTATATATAATTAGTACATATTTTGTTATATAATATATCATTATTGTATATAAAAATTCTTTTGTTAGACCATCTCTCCATATACAGTGCGATACTTATTTTATTTAGATAGTTTTCATTAATAATTATATTACGTATTTTAATTTATAAAACAACCGTTTAAAAACGCAGCTTTGTTAGTCAAAAAGATTTTATAAAAAAAAAATTAACCATATAAGCTATGAAATAATGAATAGCCATACATTTTAATGTCTCCATAGCTAAATTGTTGAAGTGTCTGCGTGTTAAGGTTTGAATACCGGGGATACAAACGTTTCGGTTCGATAGGCACAGAAGGCTGACCTACTTACCTGCAAAAAATCAGCAGACACATATATGTGTCTATCCAAGCTCCATTAGAGGGATATGGTGTTTCACTTATAACATTTTTTTTTTTCAGAAACACTCAAAAATTGTAAATAGTACTGACAAATGGAGTTATCAACTTGTATGCGATTTGGAGAAAGGACAGTTTGACTTATCAATAGATCTAGTCAAGAAAAATACATAAATTCATTTATTAATACATATAATAATAATAATTTTATTTTTATTGTTGTTTTATTTCATCTAACAATATAGAAGTTATAAGAATGCAACGTAAATTATAAAGATAGAGAGTATATTAACTATATATATAAAAACACAAGAACTGATGGACCGATTTTAATGACCTCTGATTTGTTGGATTTGTATAATCTGAGAATAGCATAATAACTATTAAGATATAAAGAAGCGCACGGAAAAATGTTTATGAAGAAAATTCGTTTCTCTATACATTTTCTATGGAATGATGTTTTAGGTGACACGTTATTATTCGGTACTCTGAAGCGATACGAAGATTGCGGGCTCCACTAGTTATAAATAATATTAATATTTCTCTGATTAGAAGCTACGCTCCTTTCAAGTTATATTGGCTTCATTTTGTATGCCCATGCAGACAAAGTTAAAGCTAATTATTCAAATATGAAGTATGTTTATTTTAGATAGAAATTAAAAGCGCTTTAAATAATATTAATCTTTTATTTCTAATTAGTTTTGCTTCCGTCCAAGATACATTTACTTTCTTTGCTTTGTAAGATTTTTCCTCTGGCATTCGAATTCACAACCTGCGCGCGAGATACCGACGAGCTACATTTACGTAATAAGTTATAAGGCTATGTAGAACGAACGATTCCAGAAAGCGCCGCATAGGCTAACAAAAACTTACCCCAAAAATGGCAACACTATCCACAAAAGCGTAAAGAAAACCGTTAGTTTTCCAAGGAACACGGCAAAAAGTGCGGATGTTGAAGTATGGTAACTAGAATCGCATACCTACCGCATTTAAAAAAAACAAGTTAAGACTTTATTCAGCTTCGTAGATGCAAGTACGCTTTTTGTTCACACGCCGCCCTCATTAAACGGCCAACAGTCACTATTAATTATTTATAGCTTATTAGAAAATCAGAGGATGTTGTATTTGGGTGCGCACACACGATACTTTATGCGGTGATGTATTTTGTACGCACGCATAAACATACAAGCACACAGGAATTCTCAAAACTTTTTTTTTTAATATCTTAGAAGATGAAGAAAAAAAAACTAGTTTTGTATAAGAAACACATTTGATGTTTAAACAGACACTGACTGTAGCGTTAATTATTTAAATCTTGTTCTTTATCTTTATAAAGAATTTTCCTTCCAGTGCCATAGGCTATATTTTGTTGGTCATGTGGTGATGTGGACAAAATACAAGCTAGGCTAGTTGAGTATAATAGGGGTCGCAATACCGAATCATGTTCATCAATAATATGTTTATCAAACTCACAACAGTCTCAACATAAACAAAACGAACAAAAAAATACACTTCTAATTAATTCTCATAAAACATAAAATTAATAAATTCTCATAAAACATAAAATGAACTCTTAGTATAGTTTACTAATCATAAAATAATATTCTAACTAACAAAATAACAAAAATTGAAAATACCGAATATCCCGGTTTTTATGAATTGAATACCGGTATTAATTAGACCTAAATTTGGCCCGGTATTCTGGTATTTTCGAAATTCGGTATCCCGGTTTGCGACCCCTAGTGTATAAAAGATTGTGTGGTCGGTAGTCCTAATATTATTTTTGTTTTCGGTTGATAGTATCATGTTACTACTGTTTATATTCAATTTAACGCCTATTCCTTGTAAATTTATTATTTATGATATAAAAGGAAGGATTATAAATATGTCAACATTTATTGTGGTCTATAAAATAACCCGTATTAGCACTTCTTTGCGGGATTGTAACAAAAAGCATAAAAAGATTTAAGTATTATCTGTACTATCTATATAGCTTATAACTTATAACTTATAACCATAAATATAAATATTTTATACACGTTAAATATTATTGTAAACAATTATTTTCTTTAATGTCGGCTATAACATTTATAAGTAAGTAGTATATAATAACCAACAAACTTCCTCAAAAACAATTCAAAAATTATTATGGGAAATTTTTCTTGTTAAAAAATAGCAAATATAATTTATGAATTAAAGTCAATGATTATTAGCGCATTTTTGACTGCATTCCATGTGTTGAAACCTGTATTATCAAGATATATATGGGACCGGTGCCATAATAGTAAAAAATATCAGATACCTACATAAGGCTACATATTGAGGCATTGAACGATAAATCAAAAGAAACTCGATTAAAACGAGTCTTAATTCAAACGTATGACAGGCAATAAAATTGTGCTCATAGTAATATTATTTTTATTACTTTTTATATCACAAGTTTAATGAAATCAAAATCGATTTGTGTCTGTGTGTGTTTGAAATAGAGATAAATTTATGGTTTGTAGAATTAAAAATAATCAGGTAGGTATCATTAGGCGATTAATTGTGCAACGGATGTATTTAATTGGACTTTCAAAATGATTACTATTAGGGCCGAATGAAAGACATAAAACGATTAGATGTAGGTAATAACTCATACAAAGACGTGTAAATTGTGATGAACTGTATCAACAGTAAATATCAACCACTAAGTAGTGAACATAGAAAAAATATTTTAACATTTTTGCTTGTTTCACATCGTATATAACAAAAAAGTAGGTACGTAGGTGGTCAGCTAATGTTCCTTCTTAAGCCATTGTTTATATCGAAACGTATATCACAAAATAATACCTACAGACCAAAACGTTTTACAAAAAAAAAAACATAGATATTCTCCAGGATATCTTATCATATAAATCTTATACCTATAATTGAATAAGTAGGTACTTTACTTTAATAAAGTGTCCTATATCTATGATAAACATGAGTCTCGTATTGATAGCATTGTTAACAGTTATCTTAACTGCACTGCCACTTAGTTACCATCTAGGAATCCGAAAATGTCGTAATTCCTATAATCAACCTAATGCTTGGGTATCCTGTTCTATCAAGAATTATTGAAGTTGTGGTCTTCTAATAACAACCGGCGAAAAGAGATTTGTTATAAGTTGAACGCGTGTGTGGGTCTGTACCATCGTATCTCTTAAATGAATGGATTTCGATGCGATCTGTTTTGAAAATTGACGTGATCAAAATGGATCTTAACAATTTATGATTTGTCCATCCGTGTATGAGTATACCTATATTTGTATCTTCACGTCGGGGCTTTTTTGTTAAATTTCACTTGTGTACTAATTGTACATAGCGTTAATTTAAGTACCTAATACACACATATTATGTTTCAACGATGTAGAATAAAAAAATTTTAAGCCAATTGATTTTTTAAACACAACTTTACTCAATGACACGTGTGATAATTCCTCTTAAACCTTCCACCTTCCAATTTTTCAACTTTTTGAAAGCTAGGACTTCATACTTATTACAAAGCGTCTTTCTGAGTCCTATTGTAATGATCGAATAAATAATTTTAAAAATCGGTACAACAATGCCTTGAAAGTTGTCCGATCTGTTTTTCAATTAAATGGCAAATTGTTTTCTGTGGTGATTGATGAGTTTTGTATATAAAAATAATTCCAAACAGTGTCTAATTCAGATGAACCTTTAAAATTGCCCGCGGGTATAACCTTATTCTATCTATGAAATTATAAATTGAAAATCTCCGTAGCCCGAGGTCGCTTTCATGTCGGGTTCATGATTTGACGCTTAGAGGTTTGTTTACAAACGTCAGGTACCTTCTGAAGTAGGTACCTAAAGTTCTATAACTAGCTTTTGTCGGCGACTTTGTCTAGTGAATTTGTTCCTAGACCATTAATAGTATGTTTAACACAAGAGCACCTTTAGCAGTGTATTTGCATAGTTTAAAGAAACTTAGAAGTGAAAAGTACAGAATTTGACAGTTGTAACTATAGGTAGGTATGTCATAGATAAGATAAAATATTGTGTATGTAATCTGTGACATATTTTAATGTTGTTAGTCCACGGAGTTTTGGCGCCGTCGCAACAACGAGCGCGTCATGTTTATATAATTTTCAAAAAAATAAATGTAATGTAATGTAAAATGGTGGAGTTTAAAGCATAAACTTTTCGGCAATGTACATAATTAAAGCGATATAATTCAGTAAAACGTGACTTTGTGATGTGGTCAAAATTCCCTATAAGCTACTAGTAAAATTACCGCCATTTAACTTTTGGCACGAAATAAAGACATTAATTAAAATAAAGACATGGCTTAAAGGTATTAAAACCAAGCCAAAATTCTTTAATAATCATAATTATTGTTAGTCCTCAATACTAAGTATATTTCGTTTTGTAGGTACTATTATGCAGCAACAGTGCAAAGCCGGTGAGGGTCTCTGGTGTCAACATAAATTCATTACCTTCAGTCAGCGACAACCCATATTTCTTCACCTATTAAATACATAATTCCAACGCGATACGTAAACACAAAAAATATTTTTAATGCTGTTAAATGTGAATTTCTAAAAGGTCAATACATATTAATCAAGATATTGCGATAATATCAGTTCGTTGGGAAAGTTTAAAATACTGAATAGAAGCCTTAAGCGGATGTAATAAAGTACAACTACAACTTTTCCAAGCATAAATATATGGTGTTAAGTTTCTAAGTGGAAATCGTAAGAGTAATGTAAATTTTCACAAATCTCGCCTTAGCAGAGACCAGCCCGTCTACCATGCGCGCTCATCTTATTTCGCGCGCAAGAGACGACAAATAATGGATATTGATTTATCTTTCGTATTCACAAAAAACATAAATACAGAAATTCTTTGTGTGTGTTTATATATTTATAAATATGTAAAAATTCTATCAAATATTGGAACCAAAACTGTCTCGAAGTTAAGTTAAATAATCATTTACTGAAGTATGGATTCTCATGGAAGTTATTTTAAAATATCTACTGCTTTGAATCCATCAAAAAGGGTCGTAAAAAAGACAATTTAAATAAATTTTAGGAAAGTTGTAATTAAATAAAATCATTCACCGTACCTAATCGTAATTTTATATACCTAGTTCCATTTTATCGTTAAACTATTAAAATAAATTTAAAAATACTGGTCTTCCAGCCGATAAGTTATCTTAATTAAAATAATATTGTTAATGTGAAGTGATTTAAATAATAAGTAGGCTTAAACGACTTTGCTTATGAAACCTAAATATATTTTTCATTTTTTTGAGTCTATGGTTTAACAAGTCCATAAAGGTTAAGTCATTGTTTCATAATTATGTCTAAAAGTAAAGATATTTCATTGTTTACATAAACAAGACGTTTTATTGACCTTATTAATTAGCAAAGCTATAATGATCAAGGTTACATACTTAGTTATTCTTGTAGCAAGTACTCTTAATACATGAATTATATTAATATTTAGGTATTATAATCTTTATAAAAATAATATACCCATTTTCTTTAGATAATTCTAACGAAGGCTATATGTTGTATATATTTTGCAAACGGTCAAAAATCCTTCTGAGTTTCTTGTGTCTTCATACTCTACACATAATATCACGACATACGACTATATCTCACAATGGTTAATGAGCACTTTATTTTCTTACATTTGTCTTCATGACCGAATGCATTTATCTTTCATTATCAAGATATTTTAATAATTGAAGTCATAATATTGTGGGCTATTCATTTATTAAAATATATAATATATATTCAGTTATTCAAATGAAGCTTAAGGTACACTTTGAACTTTGTATATAGTAATGATTTACAGTATTATAATAATACAACTCGCATAGGTACATTGCTCTGATCCAAAAGTAAGTAGCTGAAGCAAGTATGTTATGTAACAATAATTCGTGCTCATCGCACAAATAAATGCACCTACCGAGATTCGAACCCAGGACCCTTTGATGCAGAAGGCACTACCATTGCGCCAATCGGTCGTCAGGTAGATGTAAGTTTAATTATTATATTAAGTACTTAAGTTTTTGTTACTCGTTTGTTAATAGGAGAAAAAAATGATAATATCAAAACTCAAATATTTTTTTAAACCCTCATATCTGTTTATTCATTTATGACGTATACTTTATGTTTACATGGCACGTTTAAATTGTCTACAATTTCACATGTTAATTTTCATATTCTTATATTATTTAACTACAAGATACCTGATAGGTATCAACCTTTAAAAGCAATTGGAAATAATCACAGAAATCAAAATCATTTACATTTAAATTTAAACTCGTTCCTCGACCGGATCCTCTACGTTTATTTAAATGGTAACTGTCTTATATCAATATTTTATCACAGTAAATACAGATCACTAAATAAACCACATATTCTAAATTGCGAAAGAAGTTATTCTTACTTTAATATTACAGATGGGGAAAGAAAGTAACTGTGTCTGTCGCGCTTTCACCCCAAAACTACTGAACAGATTTGAATGAAATTTGGTACACAGATATTCTAAAGCTTGAGAAAGTACATGGCTACTTTTTAATGCATAAAAGGGTTGTAAGGGGTTGAAAGGGGGGATGAAAAGTTATGTTTATAAAGAACCAAGACTCGGCAACAAACATTCGTGCCCATCACACAAATAAATGCACAGTGGCGTAGCATGGACTATTATAGGCGTGGGCGAAGTCGAACCTCCGACGCGGTAAGCGAGGCCCCTTTTCTTTTGATTCCAACATCTACCCAATAAATCTATCTTAACAAACATGCTTTACCGTGTCTTTATGAAGCGTAAAATGTCATGGTACTTTAATCCAGATCCTACAAGTTATAAACTGTCTTATCTAGAATTCTAGAATTTTTGAAATCCTTACTTTTTATCAAAATGTTTACGACTTATTTTATAAAAAAATAAATAGGGAATTTAAGTTTGATTTCGTACTTGGAGAGGCCTTGCGAGGCCCCTTTAAGTGCGAGGCAGTGGGCGCAGGCCCACTTGGCCCACGCCTAGCTACGCCACTGTAAATGCACTTATCGGAATTTGAACCTAGAACCTTTTGTCGCAGAAGGCAGGAGCACCACCTATTGCGCCAACGGGCCGTTAATGTTAATAAAATTGATAGTAAATCATATAAGTCTTTTTATTAACTAAATTAGTATTCATCCCACACATCTGGTGAAACAACAACCCACGCATAGCTACCTGCGATCATAATAAAAATTGTTTTTGCCTATTCGCATGATATTAACATATCATCACTTAATTTATTTTAATGTACTTTATTTATATATTTCTGATGTAAAATTGTATACGTCATTATGTCATTTGACGTTTTCGTTTTATACTTATTTACAAAAATTTATATCATCAAAGACATTTTTATTTAATATTAATATTTAAACTACGAGTTAAATAATAGTAGTTGTGTGTAGACTGCAGTAGTTGGTAGTGATTTCGTCGGGCAATTTTCAATTCATCAAAAAAACAGGATTATTAGCTAAAAGATTGTTAACTGGTTTGTAAATCAAACAGTAATAAAATCAATCAAAGAGTAATAAACAGTTATAATTGCTATTAGTTATAGAAGGTTAATCAGCTACTTGCCGGTAATAACATGATAGGAAACAGATGCGGAACTGTGTCTGCCCCATCCCCAATTAGGAGTTTAGATTGCCCATAACCATGCTTATTTGTTTTTATTGTCTTTGAGATAATAAATCCCTTTACACATAAATTAGTTAGTCTGGTCCAACAACAAGTAAGCAGTAAAATTAATATCTAATATATAATCAGTATGTAATTTTATTGCCCGGAAGGCAAAACTCATCAATAATTGTGAGAAATTGCAAGCTGGCAATACCGAACGGGTACAAATGCGTCGTGTTACCAGAAGTAATATTAACTTAAATTGCCTGTTAAAATACAATCACCTGTGCATTAGTATTAGATATTGCCAGTTATAAATATATTTCTAAGTTATAAATCATTTGCTACAGGTTTTTTAATCGAGTTAACTGCGTAATAATATTAGAAAATAAAGTATGACTCTTGGGTCGGAGATGTTTAAAATTGTGAAAAATTATTTGACTGAAGTATGTGTATTATGCAAAATAATAAAGTTCATCTTTAATATGTACTTACAAAAGAGTGACCTAGATTTTAAATTATTTCGTAAGATCATGTAGCAATAGTTATGATACAATGTCTTGTGCGTAGGCGGCATGAGAAAACACAACTTGGCGTAGCCCATCACTTGAATATTCATTATTTAGTTTGTAGAATGGGTAGCATTATTATTATCTCAAGATCAGTACGTCAACCATGAGTTTAGTATAGAAGTTTTCTATAGGTTTTTTACTATTGGAAAGCTGTCACATTATTCGTACAAAATGTACTTAACACAATATAATTTTAAGTGTGTCTTTAATCAGTCTACGGCAAAGCGCAGTAGTAAAGGAAGGTTAAGCTGTATATACCATCGTTGTGATGAAATTAAATTTATAATATTAGAACTTATAGACGAATATAGGCTGTAACCAAAGCTATTCTCAAGACTATATATAAATAGGAAATATACACGTTCCTAAGCACAATATGGAAATTGGAACAAACGGTATTGGTTAGGTCTTAAACTATCACGATTCAAGATAATCGAGTCAGTGGCGTACATCGATAAAATATACTCAAATAAGGGTTTCGCTTCCTCACTAGATAAGTTAACGAATAATGCAACGTAATCGCTGTACGTTAGTCATGAGATTACTATCAAAGTTCTTTATAGGTTTTTTATTATTGGAAACCTGCCAAGTCCATAGTGACCGAGTAAGCGCGTAAACGCTAGGGGCACTGTAAGATTTTCCATTTAAATACATATAGGCGCTATAGAAAAAAACTTGCGGGAACTGAAAAATATAAAATAAAGCTCTCCTAAGGATACATAATCTATGAAATCTATACGAAGCCGGAAGTCAGTGCAGTTTACCTAATAGGCTCTCTACTTTCCGTTAATGGGACATTAAAACCGAGGTGTAACATCCTGACAGACTTAAATACATAATAATAAATCAATTTTAATTGCCTACAACAGAAGCTTTGTGACATTTATCTAAAATAAAGTCCTATCAGCTCTGACGCACAAAGAAAGGTGTTACCAGTACATGTCTGTGTGTATGTCTGTGGCATCGCAAATCTTTAACAAATGGAGTTTTTTTTAAAATCTGACGTAATACAGATGGATCTTAGCTAAAATTTATGAAGATCGGTTTATCCATATTAAGTATAAATTTTTAAATTGTCTTCAAAGTTACTTGTTTATGTGGTGCATAAATAAATTATTACTTTATGCTATTTCATCCAGAAGTGTTTGTTAATTGCCAGACTAAACTATTATTCACGTCTTATGTAATCTTTTAAATATAGTTGCTAGAAATAAAAATGTTAAATGACAACGATTAAAGTCGGCAGTGTTAACGTATAAGTAATGTTGAGCTTCACATAAATTGTGAAGTCGGAGTGGTTTCCTGTAAGCAAACTCATTACAAAACTAAATATTTATATAAATAATTTAATTTTCACTTTGAAATACCGGTCTTTTTAAATAGCATAAATCAATGTGGATATATTAGTTAATCGCAAGAATATCATGTTCTAAGTGAAATCTAACTGCAATAAAGATATGCCGTGTCAAAGACGTCAGAATATTGGAGTGAAATATCGAATAAGTTAATTGGAATCCAAGTATCCGACTTAGAAACTCGGTCGTATTTTTTATCTATGTACATGTGTATATAGAATTACAGTGAAATACTTACTAGATTCTGTGACAAGTATACAATGTATGTGCCAGAATTCATAAGAATAATTTTTAAAGTTTGCATTTTTCTTATAGTAATATTAATAGTGCATAAAGAAATTTATCTGTGGACTCATTAAATTTTTATTAACTTCAAAAACTTGAGTAATATTCAACTACAACTACCTACCCATATAATCTCTCACGGGAATCTCTCTGCTGTTGTTTATAGGTTTGTCGTTGAATTTTATTTTAATAATTTATGAAAATATTGTTACCACTACATGTCAAGTTTCCCGCGTAAATGTTAGGCAAAGACAAGTTTTTGCGTTGACGGAAATTCAGAGGATTCCGTTCCTCCAGTTTCCACTTTTACGATATAATTAGGTTTATTTTCAAAATATGACCGCCTCCGTAGCTAAGTTGGTCACGAGACTGACACTCTATGAAAAACTAAACCTTATAATATATTTATCAGAATAACTTTGGTTACCTTTTTGTTTTAATGCTTCATTTGTTTTATTTTTACATGAAAGGACCAAAATAAGTTATCAATTTGACGTGTGTTTTTTGTATTAGAAATAGGTATTTTTTTCGAGACAGTTATGTTCTGACAGTACCCACTGTACTTACTATAGTTAAACTTTCTTTAACCTGGGAATCGTTGTGAATAAGCTCTGCCTTTACACTCAAATTATTATCACTTTCAACTAGTGTTAGTAATTTGAGGTGGCCGCAAATAATGTTTACCGTTATGCCTTAAATTGGCCATATTTCTTAGTGTCTTCTGACAGCTTGTTACTTTATAATAATATGCGCGCACGCAGCCACGCTAGAATTGTAGGCTCAAATTATTTGTGTATTTGTTTGCATTTTCAATCTACAAAAATTATTCAAAGAGAAAAGATTTTTGTTGGTAATGAATAAATTCAGAAACTGAAGCTAGACTTTTTACCGAATGTTGAATCTCGAGAATAAATTTTCTGGCCATGATTTTTATCTGCTGGCACCAAAAAAGGGTGTTTGTTTTTTTGTTTGTCTCATTCTAGCTCATAGGCAAATGGACCAATTATAATACAGTTTATTTGTTTGAAAGCTGCCGTAAACAAGATGGATTTTATTTATTACTTATTCTTATTTGTAATAATTAAAATGCCGAAGGTTTTTAAATTGTCTTCATTTTCACTTGTTACCCTTTGCTAAAAAATGAATTAGTAATATAGGTGCAAAGTTAGATTTTTGGTTGAAAGTCGCTTTTGATTAAAGTGAAGTCGTTGTCTATGAAGTTGAGGTAATTTAACAAATGATTTAAACAACAAAGGTGTGTTTGTTTTACTTTAATTTAGTGAGGTTTGTCTACGTGAGCGTATGGACATACCAAATAGAAAGTTTAAATTGAGAAAGCTTTTAAAATGGACGACTAAAGATTTTAATTAGAAATGGTGTCAAACTTGTTGATTGCATTTAAATCATTGCTCTCAGCTTAACTCGAACTAAACCTAACCTATATATAACTTATAGACTATAGGCAATATCTATATTTAG
Source organism: Aporia crataegi (assembly GCA_912999735.1). Lineage (NCBI taxonomy): Eukaryota > Metazoa > Arthropoda > Insecta > Lepidoptera > Pieridae > Aporia > Aporia crataegi. Next base: position 8,428,478 of record OU538744.1, on the reverse strand, counting down.
ATTGTGTTTAAAATTTGTTGAAAATTAATTATTTATGTCATTCTATGGAATTTTTTTTTTCGGTGGCCTGTGACAAATATACACCACCTGGTTTGGTACAAAGTGGTCCAATTAGAACGTATATAATTTTCCAAATTCAAACATTTATTACGAGACTTATTAATTAATTTTTTACCGACTTCAAAGACTACAGAGTTAAAATTTGAAGTCGTTTTTATGTTAAAATTTTAACACTATATTATTATTTAATTTGACGTAATTAAGTTATTTAAGAATATGTAAAAACAAATAACTTTGATATCGTCGAAAGACCTTTCTGTCATTTAGAGGCCGATAAATAATTTTTTCGTACTTTCTCGCCATTGTAATGTAATTATTTATTGCAAACCTTTTTAGCGTCGGCCCGCTCGACCCTTTGTTTCAGACAATGACCGAGTCCAGTTCATAAATAGAATTACATTAAAGGCAGTAGTTTATTATGATTAGATATAGAATTACGAAGGCATGACAAACTAAGATAGTATTTCCGAACACCTTGAGCCTTGAGGAGCTTAAGCATTAGTGATGTGACGTATGTCGATATTTCTAGGCTTAACCGATATAAATTTACTTAGTATTGATATTTACATGATGTTACGATATGCATGGCAGCAGTGATACTAATTTATAGATATAGATTGATTTTAATTGGAATTAACTTAACTATAAATTTAATCTTAAAACCTGTTAAGCTAACGGTGAATACAACAAAGGCCTTGAAAAGAAAGACTTACTTAAATATATATTTTTTATTGCAATTCTACACAAATTCTCAGATAATTGTATTTAAAATTCTTCGATTTAATAACAATAAATTATGATAGTAAACACCCGCGGCTAAGCTAAGGTTTATACACCGGAAAAATAATAAAATATTTCATTTGGTTAGACACAGACTGATCACCTCTTGCCTATGAAGATAATAAGTAAAACTTCAGAAGTATGTATTACGTAAAGAGATAAATAAAACTGAAGTGTAAGAATGTCAAGGTGACGTTGTGTATAGCGGATATAGGTGAAAGACATAATCCTCTCTAATCCTTGCGGGTAAAATTGCCGACATCGATAAAACGCCTAACACTATACAATGAACAGTGATTGTTGCAAAAGGTTACAATGCTTGTCTGTTTGTATCAAATCTGACACGAAATTAAATTGAACTTTGATCGCTTTCAGTAATCGTGTGGGTGTTAAAGGTGAATTGATTGTTTGACATTGGACATTTAATTGAATCTCGTTAAAGAATGATAGCTGTCAGCTGTCAGAAAAATATACATTTTTAAATTCATGTACAGCACGTTCACAAGTGACTTTAAAGACATTTTAGAAACCCCTCAACACGTTTATTACCAAGAATACCTCATAACAGGATCAAAAGATTTTTAGATATTGTAAATCTCTAAGTATCAAACAAACAAAAAAACTGCATCAAAATCGGTCCATACATTTAGACACGCAAACCCAATTCGATTTTACTTGTTGCGATAATATTTTACACGTCTAAATATTTAAGATATTAATTAAGAAATGTTTATAAGTATTTATCCGAACTTAACCATTGGCCTTGTTAATGTGTTAACTGCGGATGAAAAAATCGAGACTTATGTATAATAGCGTACTTTTTAGAAATAATTACTTGATGACGGTGTGACGGCATTTTTACCCTCTTTTTTCACTTAACTGACAGGACATACATAATGCATACTTTAAAATAAATTCTAGCTTTTTCTAAAGCCTTGAAAACGTTTTTAATCTTAACAACCTTATTATCAACAGATCAACAATTACCTTTTATTTATGTTTTCAATAAAAACCGTAATTAATAGCTGTAAAAACTTATTTTATTAGAAAAGATACGATTCCTTGCGTTTACTAAAACAGGATTAAGCAAGATAGTGGACAAATTATTTACCCTGCCAATTAATAGCCTCAATAAATTTCACATAATCAAAAGGTTGTCGTATTTAACAGCTTTCGTATCGTAATATGTATTTTTTCTACAAACACTTGCGTAATGTAGATAGACTTTATTATAGAATTCTATAGTCTATACAATTCTTTCTGCCTTCAAAGCTAATTGTCGCATCCGATTGTATTTTGAGCGCGATCCTCTAACTGCAATGTGATATCAATATTTTACGAAATTAAATTTTGATAGAAGCCATGTCTAATCAAAAAATAGATTACAGAAAATATAATTAAGATTGGTCTATTGCAATTTTACAATTCACGTTGCAAGTTATTTCCTCGATACTTGAAACAAGATTTATTGTGAATACATCTGGTTTCAAATATTAACAAATGTTACAGCTGTAAAGCACAGAAGTGAGATCAAGTTTGCTTTAAGATAAATACTTAATCAGTAAAACAGATAAGAAAAAGGTGTCTGCTAAACCTTTCTAGTTAGTACTTACTTATAACTTACGGATCTCTTTTTGTTAAATATTTTGACATTAGTTAACAAGTTGTTGCATACATAAATATGTATAAAAAAGTATAGGTCATCAGAAATGAATTCACCTTTATGAAAATATTTTCGAAATGAAATGCGCATTTTTACGACACGCACGTTTCATTTTGCAAATATTATGTTTCAATGTAAAAAGGTTTAAGTATGGAATACGATAATTTTAAAACATATTCATTTATTTTTTACATAAAAACTTCTTTAATCATAATGCGTAGATCGCATTAACCTTTGACGTTATCTGTGGATGAAACTACACATTGGCCCTTTAGGAATAATGTTGTTATGTCATTACCCGGAGTGGAACTTAATATTCTTTGTTTAAATATTTATTAAGATCAGATATACCAATGAGAACATCAAGGATATACAATACATTAATTGATCTAAATATGTTGGATGTCCTAACATATTATCCTAATATTAAGCTAATCATACACAGGCATGAAATACCTACCTACTTACTTACATGTAGAAGGAATAAGTGAAATTGTTGACAATTTGAAAATCCTTGCGATCTTAATTATAAATAAGAATAAAAGTTTAACAGATCTTCAGATACAAACAGTGGGAAGAAACGTGAAAATATTCAAGACGAGTGAGAGCTCGTTTGTCATTAGTGAAGGATTCAATGCCGTTTCTTTGGATATAAATTAAATACTAATATATGAGTAATTTTAATAGGTCACTGAATTACGATAACATATCGTTTTAACCCGACGCGAGAAGAGGGGTTTTTTATAATTAACGTGTCTGTGTGTCTGTGATATATAGCTTATATTTAGTTATAGGCTCCATAACATTACTCTATGGTTGTAGCGAGTTGTTGTATGAGAGCAGAGTGTCGATGAAAAATTATTTATTTCGAGAGCTTCCGTTGCGTACGCTGCGTAAACTGTTAACGTTACTCAAAAATCATGAGGGCTTTGTTATCTTTAAAAGTTCTAAAATAAATTTAAATATCATAGATATGTTTAACCTATAAAAGTTAGTGTATATATATGGTTTATGAGAAACGTTAATGTATGGATTCTAAGTACCTAATGAATTGTGGCTGCATGTTTATAGTCAAGGAGATAATGGGTATTCATTAAAGGTAAAATGGACACGTTATATCCGTGACCGCGGATACCGTTCGTGCTCTATGCCGGCGAGAAATTTGTTGTTTATGGCCGGTACTTGAATGGATACTTAATTGTTTATGATCGAGGATAGTTAAATATTCAAATATTAAACATCCCTATCAAAAGAGTACCTATTTCAAAGTATTAGCATTTTAAAAATCGACCCAGAATTTTTGCTTCGTTCAGAGCGTGTCTTATCTAGTCAGTTCACCTCAAAATAACCTTCCGAACGAACGAAATTGAAGGCAATTTAAATAACCCTTGATATATTAATTATAAATAAGAATAAGTAGCTAAAAGCCATTTTTATCAACAAAAAAAAAAAAAAAAAACGCATTGAACCATTCGGTTAGGATCTGATGCGAACGAGAATTCGAACTTTTGATTCGATGAAAAGAACGTTGGAAGATAGACGTTTAATTATTACGTAATCAATAATGGAATGGTTGATTCTAAATACCATAATTTATCTCTTAATGTGTCAGTTTCAATGCAAGCTCAGTGGATGACTTCCGGCGCGGAAGTCACGTGGCGAATAATGCTGTCTTAAGAAGCTCACAGCGCATACAGATAATAATTCTCAATTAGATACGTCTTGTCTATAGTTATTTATCAACGTATTTGGAAAATTGCTTTTTTACTTGCGTAGGTGAATGATGAAGTCATAGTGTTTTGTTACGTTCGTCGTGAGTTGTAGTATATGACTTTGAAGACCGGTATTTGTAGAGAACTCTTTCGTTTTTTCATTCTATTACAAAGTTCAGTAAGAAAAATAGATAATTAGTGGTATTATGTAGTGATTATTATATTTATTATAAAATGTACTTAATAAGAATCTTATGTCACCTCTATTGTACAGTAACAATAATCACTACATAGTACACAAAGTCGCTTTCTCTGACCCTATATCCCTTTGTATGCTTAAATCTTTAAAACGACGCAACGGATTTTGATGTGGTTTTTTTAAATAGATAGAGTGATTGAGGAGGAAGGTTTTTATATATGTTTTATACCCGGGGCGGGTCGCTAGTTACTTTTATAAAGTGTATTTTACTTTGAGAAATACACATATACATAACTGTTACAGTGCTAGTGTTGCCATTAATATAAAAATAAAATATTGATAAGAACAACACAGTTGGCAAGTTTCGTATTAAACCTATCTTATCTATATTACCTAATAATAATAAAAAAAGATTTGTATTTTTTCGTACTTAATCTACTCAAAATTCATTCAATGATAGGAATTCATTTTTGTTGAAGAAGTCGCAACTAAAAACTAGTTTGTTACAAAGTTGGTTAGGATTAAATAAATATGTATACAAATAAGAGTTAATTTCCTGTGTCTGTGTTTTGGCAGACAGATTTGCAATAAACAAACCAGTGATATTTGGAGATTATTTTAATTCCCGATAGATTTATTTACAATAATGTACTTTAATATTTTTACAAAAGGCTCATCAAAATTTGGGATGCGTACCCAAAATACTGGGTACATACCGCGTTGTATCACTAATTATTTTAATAATGTATTGATTGCTAATATTCGTGGGCGTTGATAAATTGAATATTTCTCATAATATTATTCTCTAATGAATAGAATAATATAAGGCCTAGGGTTTAGAACTGGCTATAAGATTGTAGATACATACAGATTTTAATTCTTTTGTTTAATTCAAAAACTTCTGTAGTATAATACGAATCTTCGAAAATGATTAAAAATGGTTTACATGGGGTAATGGTTTTATGGTATACTTTCAGAGCCATTGTTTATTAATGTCGTTTCAATATAAAATGTATTTCAAAGTGAACTAAAAAGTAATAAATAAATCTGATATTAATTTGTAGCCGCCATGTACGCACACGCGCACAGCCCTTCGCTCTAAAGTACATGGACGTGATTGGCTGCGCCTGCGCTTCATGCTTGTTAACCCTAGTGCTAAGTTTAGACTAAGATTTTTGTACAAATACTTGTGTTTTAGAAATTATTATATAATTAACTTTCCACATTCAACTCTTCATTCATTCATTGTTTCATTGTATTTCATTGTTTCTCGACCTTTCTCTGCAAGCTAAGGAGTTTTATAAACTACAACCATCGACTCCTAAATTGGTGACCCCGAAGAAGAAACACGTAAAATGGAAAATCAACAGCAGTACGGAACGGAGCTCTCAGCCGTAGCACTCCCTGCCCGTCTGCCACCTTTCTGGAGGGAAAAGCCACTTTTATGGTTCGCCCAATTTGAAGCCGCCATCGCTGCAAGCAAGCCAAGCGACGAACAAAAATTTAATCTCGCCATACCACTTCTTGGCCACAGTGACCTGGAGCAGATTGCAGACCTAATATTAAACCCGCCCACAAGCGAAAAATACCGAGCGCTGAAAGAAAGATTGTTAGCCACATACCAAGAGTCGGAGCATAACCAGATTCAAAAATTATTGAGTGGATTGGAGCTTGGAGACCTAAAACCAAGCCACCTACTTCGCAAAATGAAAGAGCTAGGTGGAAAAATAATTACCGACAGTGCCCTACAAATATTATGGCTAAAACAGCTGCCGCCACACGTTCGCGCCGTCCTTTCAATTAGCGCAGAGTTGAGCTTGGATAAATTAGCTACAATGGCAGATACAATGATGGAGCATATCGAGCCTGCAACGATCGCCGCAGTCTCGTCTCCAACATCATCCACAATTCACGACGCCACGAGTCTACAAATAAATATGATATCAAGCCAAATCGCGAAACTAGCATTGGAAGTTGCCAGCCTGAGGAATGAACAACAGGAATATCAAAGACGTAGAAGCCGATCACGTTTTCAACACCAACGTTATAAGTCACGATACAGATCAAGAACGCGTTCACCTGCATTCCAGGAGCACGATGATTATAAACCAGGCGTTTGTTATTACCATCGGCGTTTCAAACAAGAAGCAAAAAAATGCGAATCCCCATGCAGCTTCAAACAGGAAAACTAAAAAGCACGTCGTCGTTAGCGGGCGTCGACGGCCATAAAACTACATACCGCTTATGTGTAACGGATTCCATAAGTAAAGAAAAATTTCTTGTGGACACTGGAGCTGACATATCGGTCCTCGCAGCAAAAAGGAGCAAATTCTACCAAAAACAACGGGGTGACTACACATTGTTCGCCGCAAATGGTACAAAAATTAAAACATATGGAGAACGAACAATCGAGCTAAACTTAGGCTTACGAAGAAGTTTCAAATGGAAATTTGTTATCGCCGATGTTAATACATCTATTCTCGGAGCAGATTTCCTCGCAAACTACAAGCTACTCGTCGATCTTCATAAAAGAAAATTAATAGACTGCGTCACTCAACTAAGCGTCAACGCCCTCCGCATTCAAGCAACCGAAGCCTCAATACAGACCGTCAACCACAATCATATCTACCACGACATACTAAAGAAATTTCCCGACATACTACGACCAATATCAATGAAGACACCTGCTAAACATAATACAACGCATCATATCGAAACTACGGGACCTCCAATATTCGCAAGACCACGCCCTCTTCCCCCAGACAAGTACAAGGCCGCTAAACTTGAATTTGAAAGGATGATCGAGATGGGTATATGCAAGCCCTCAAATAGCCCATGGGCTAGTCCTTTACACGTCGTCAAAAAGAAAAATGGATCACTTCGCGTTTGTGGAGATTACCGAAGATTAAATGCAGTTACGATACCCGATCGCTACCCTATACCGAGGCTTCAAGACTTCACATACCAGCTGCACGGAAAGAAAATATACTCCAAATTGGATATCAAAATGGCATATTACTGGATACCTAATAACGAACAAGACGCCGCCAAGACCGCCATTATAACACCTTTTGGACTCTTCGAATTCAAATGCATGACCTTTGGCTTACGGAACTCAGGTCAAACATTTCAACGATTCATGCACGAAGTTCTTCGAGGTCTCGACGAAATAGTATTTTCCTACATCGACGATATATTAATATTTTCAAACTCGGAAGAAGAACATAGAAAACATATAGAAACTGTACTCGAACGCCTCGACAAATACGGCGTGTCACTAAACTTAGAAAAATGCGAATTCGGGAAAGAAAAAATTGAATTTCTCGGATACGAAGTCTCTTCAGAAGGCATCAAACCAACCCAAGAGAGAACAAAAGCAATTATTAACTACCCTAAGCCGACCACAGTTCAAGAGTTGAGAAGATTCTTAGGAATGATTAACTTTTATCGCAGTTGTCTTCCTAAGCAAGCGGAAAACCAATATATATTGAACAAATACCTACACAACAGCAAGAAAAATGATAAAACACAGATCAAATGGACACCGGAATCGGAAAATGCGTTTGAGCAATGCCGCCAAAGCATACTTAACGCCACGATACTCTCACATCCTATTCCTAACTCACCACTTCGGCTATACACTGACGCATCTGACAAAAGCATCGGCGCTGTTCTTCATCAGCAAGAAAATAATATATGGAAGCCTCTAGCATTTTATTCGAAGTCTATGAGTGAAACACAACGTAGATATAGCGTGTACGATCGCGAATTACTAGCTATGTACACAGCTGTAAAAAACCTACGAAGATTAATTGAAGGAAGCGAACTCACTATCTACACGGATCATAAACCGTTAACCTTTGCACTTACGAGAACATCAAGCAGCAGCGATACGCCGAGACGAGAGCGACAACTTCATTTCATTAGCCAGTTTTGTTCAAAGATTAAACACATCGAAGGAAACAACAACGAAGCCGCCGATGCATTATCTCGCGTGGAAGAAATTATTATACCTCACCACACTTTTATCAACTACAATAAATTATCAATCGATCAACAAGCAGATGAGGAACTAAAGGAATGCAAGAAAAATCCGAAATTAATATTTAAAGACATAAAAGTGCCCGAATGCAATCAGCCAATCACATGCGAGGTGTCGACATCATATATTAGACCGTATCTACCAGCCGCATATCGTTTTAATGCATTTCAAGCGCAACATGAATTATGTCATCCCGGCATTCGAACCACAAGAAAGATCATGACAAAAAAATACTTCTGGCCGTCAATAAACAAAGACGTAAACACATGGGCTAGAGCTTGCATCGGATGTCAGCGTGCTAAAGTGCAACGGCATACAAAAAGCCCTCCTGGAGAGTTCGAAGAATCTGCGCGTTTCGAGCACATACACTGCGACATCGTCGGTCCTTTTCCTCCGTCAAACGACTTCAGATACATCGTCACCATAATAGACAGATGTACAAAGTGGCCAGAAGCGATCCCTACACGCGACATCACCGCAGAAACCGTGTCTAAGGCTATATACGACGGTTGGATTTCAAGATTTGGCACTCCTTTAAGAATAACTACCGACCAAGGAAGGCAATTCGAGTCAGCACTCTTTACCGCCTTATGTAAAAAGATGGGCGTACAACGCATAAGAACAACGGCATTCAACCCTAAGGCGAACGGACAGGTCGAACGTTGGCATCGAACGCTAAAGAGTGCACTAATGGCAAGAGAAAATAATACACACTGGAGCGAAGAAATCACAACAATTTTATTGGGATTACGTACAGCACTACGCGAAAGCCAACAATATAGCCCCGCACAAATGACGTACGGGACAACACTCAGAGTACCGGCAGATTTTTTCGTACCTGCAAAATCCAACATTGAAGACTCGGAGTTTATCAGTCGCCTATCTGAAACAATGGCTACTTTATCACCAAAACCACGACTGCGCCACACAAATAAAACTTTCATCCATGGTGACTTAGCAACATGTTCACATATTTTCGTGCGAAATGATACAGTACGCACGGCATTGATACCACCTTACAACGGACCCTTTAAAGTACTAGAAAGGAATGAAAAACACTTCACAATCCAATTGCCTACGCGAACTTCTGTAATATCAATCGACAGACTTAAACCAGCCTTCATATACAACCACGAGCAAGACACATCAATCGACTACAAGGAGATTAAGGATAAGTCAGACTCGGCAGATAAATATACAACAAAAGAAGCGCCAGCCAGAAATTACGTAACAAGATCAGGACGCACGGTGAAACCTAGAGTACGTTTTTCTCAGAGGGGAGTACTGTAGCCGCCATGTACGCACACGCGCACAGCCCTTCGCTCTAAAGTACATGGACGTGATTGGCTGCGCCTGCGCTTCATGCTTGTTAACCCTAGTGCTAAGTTTAGACTAAGATTTTTGTACAAATACTTGTGTTTTAGAAATTATTATATAATTAACTTTCCACATTCAACTCTTCATTCATTCATTGTTTCATTGTATTTCATTGTTTCTCGACCTTTCTCTGCAAGCTAAGGAGTTTTATAAACTACAACCATCGACTCCTAAAAATTTTACAAAGAAAATATATGAAAGTGGAGAGACACCTTTATTTAATATGTTTTAGTTATTTTAGTTTTAGAAAAAATTCAATGAACAAACGAATATAATTATTGAAAATAACATATCTTTAGACTCTAGGTTCATGTTTTAGGGTTTGTTGAATTTAAATAATGTTTTATAATAAATTTATAATTAAATTAACAAAGAAAGAATCGTTAAAATTGTTTAACATTTGGCTTCCCAATGGCGTAACAATTATGAACAGAAATCGGAAAATCATTCATTTGAGTTTTCGATTTTTGTTCAATTAAAAAAAAGTGCTCAATCAATTTAGATAAAATTAATAAAGGACCATCTCTGAAGTATGATTTATCAAATAAAAAGTTTCTTTCAAATCGCTTCATAATCACTTACAAAAATACACATAAAAACATACACCCGAAGAATCTTTTTTTGAATCTCTTTTTTTGGGTCTCGCAAAGTAATTTCTTTTTTGATGATTGATTTTTTGATGAAAATTGTGTCAACCCTGCATCGTATTGTGACCTTTTGGGATGCAAGAAGTGTTTATTATTAAATTAATAAGTACATATCAAATGAATTTATTGTTTAGAGATAATTTCGCAGGTAAATGTGCGCCTCTTAATTAGTATTCTATGAAGTTGTAAGCAGCTCTTGTTAATTAGGCATAAATGAGTATTTTTAGATATGTATATGTAAATATGTACACGGAGAGAATGTATAAAATCCTAAGTTTATTTATTTTGTGAAGTTTCTTTGATAGCAGAGCATAGGAAATAAAAATTATAGTAAGCCTTCATTAGTATCGAGAAATAATTTTAACAAAAAAAAAACCGACTTCAAATTGTAATTCTAAAACTACTGAACAGATATCGATGAAAATTAAATGGAACCACACGGAAGCACCAGCTTGCAAAAGAATAATCAAAATCGGTTCACCCAATCGAAAGTTCTGAAGTAACAAAAATAAAATAAAAAGTCGAATTAAGGACCTCCTCCTTTTTTGAAGTTGGTTAAAAGGTAACAAATGGTTTTAGTTTCAAGAAAAATAGGCAACAAAAAAAAAACAATTTCATAATCTGTAGGTACGTCTATATTATTTTCATTTTGACAAACCAACTGGTTGTGTATTAATTTCGCATACAGTATATTGCGTTGTCTCTATAAAATATTGTTTTGATAGTTTAGCTGAAGAAGGCATTACAGAGAGATAGGATACTGTTTTGCATTTAATATTGATGAGTTGTTCGCAAACGCACCTGCTCGGATAACTGTTGCATACGTGCGTCTTCGGTGGCAGGGTTGGCGATTACAAAAGAAACCTTAAGCGAAACGAATGCAATATTGGAACTGTACATATAATCGAATCTCTAACAAAATTTCTATTAATTTCGATTTTTGTCTTTTTATTTATTTAACACAATAAAGTCGTTATATAAAGTAAGTTACTATATGTTTGGCGCGTTCTAAGGGTCTGTGCGTATGTCTGTGGCATTTTTTTTATTGTTAAATTCACTTGTGATATAAACTGGCGATTTCTCGAATATTATTTGTTTAATAAATAAATCAATGAGACTGTGATAATTAAATAATGCTTGGAACTGTTGTGGTGTGGATAAGGCCCTAAGATTGGCTACTAAAACCAACAATACATCCATGCTGTAATACAATAAATATAAAATTACATGTACATTAAAAACAAGCAATATGTATGTTACCTTCAATGTTGCTGTTTTAAAAGTCGTCATCTTCATTCATTGAAATCATATTTGATCATTTTGAATCGTCAATTTTTTTAATATTATGTAGTTTACAGAAAAATTATTCTAAAAACATACAATATTTGGTTTTATTAAGACAGAGTTAGAGCAGGTTCATTCCCAAGCTTTTTATCATCTAAGTAATCCATTATTTTATAGTATGCTTTTTTATAAAGTTTTCTTTTAATTGTGTTTTTAAATTCATTGACAGTTTAAGCATATCACTTGGGAGTTTATTATAAAAGCGTAAACATTGCCCCTTAGAATAATAACACTATTCTAAGCATTGCCCTTTAAAAGATTTACTAACTTAATCCCTGTTAAAATAATTATCATATTACAAGACGCAGCCCTGCAGTGGGTGTGACGAAATATGACTGTATATTGGCAAATGTATTCCGACGTGTGTGATAAAAATGGGCAAACAAAAACACCGAAGAAAGAGGGTATTAGTGGCAATGGGAAGTTATTGAACAAATTAATGGACAGAGATTAAGGCAGATTAAACGTTATTGCGATGAAAGATAACACGATTATTGAAATAACGAAATAAGTCTTTTTGAAGGCGTATTCACGACAGAGGATTAAAATGATTGATTTGTAATGGCGAAATACTTAACTTGTATTCCACAGATACGGTGAATATTTGTATATGTTACAGTAAGTAACATATTAGTTGTATTGTATTCAAAAAGTTGTGCGAAATTTTCTCTAAGATTATATGGATAGAAAATGTTTTTTATAATGAAAAATAAGTCTCAGGTTTTGGAATGTTTGAGGTATGTTATAGTCAATAGGTGTAGTGGAACCAAGATATATTTATTTGAAAAACCAAAATTTGCTCGCAAAGATTGACGTCCATTTTAGTTCTTCATTCTAGTCAACTATGAATGGCTTGGCTAATATTTTTGGCCCCAAGTTACAAGTGAAAATACAGAATTAAGAAGACAGTGACAATCTACCAAGTACTAACTAACTAAACCGCCTCCATGGTTAATTAGTTTACCCGTCTGCGTGTTGAGACGGAGGTACTGGGTTCGAATCCCGGGGAAACACATGAATGTTTCGGTTGGGTAGAGACAGAATAATTACGGGAATTCACTTTAAGTACAACTAAAGGATATCTTTGATCAATGCCAAATTAAAAATCGTCGGCTATAAGTATACTGTTAAAATTCTTTGTTTCCATAAAGTTTTTATCAACCTGCTACATAATGCCAGGTGCAATTTTTTAATGTCTCTTTGTTCGCGTTTTCCAAACACCTGAACATCTTGGAGCGTCTCGCTTCATGACGTGCTCATGGCCTCGGGTGAAATGTAAAAAAGTAGGAATATTTAAATTTAAATGCCCGTAACTTAAGGATGGGTTTCATGTTTTTAACAGGCATTTTTATTGCTATTTTTTAAATATCGACGAAAAAAGAGGGGGGATAAGTCGGACGTGTCTGTGTGTGGCATGAAAGCTCTTAAACGAATAAAACGATGACTTTTCGAGATGTATCTTAGCATTTATGTAAATTATTTAATCCATTTATGATGATGTCTTAGATGATTATCACTTGTCATTAATAACGGTTTTCTATACGAGAATCGAGATACATAAAAATCTTCTGTTTGATCCAAGATGCTGCAGTTAATAACATTCGTGGAGCAAAGATTATGAGCAATAAAAGTGGGAAGGTCTAATTCACACAAGTAGATGTGTGTATAGATTTTAATGTAAAAATGTCCCAGTTTTTAAAGCATGCACTAATGTAGGTGATGATTTATTAAAAGCCAAGTGTCGTTAAAATTAAAATCCATTTCTGGCAGCCGAAAGTTTTAAATGTGAGCCATTTTGTGTGGACAAAATGAGAGGAAAATTAATTTTTAATGTAAGATTAAACAATACAACAATTTATATTATATAATGTATTACAACATAATATGTACTTCTCCCTGTACATATAATGTTGGTTAGAGACTAGCAAGATATGAATTTTATATTATTACATTTACTCTGTGGCAAAGTAATTTGTTAATAGCATTTATCTAAGGTTACATATAATCATAATAATCGTTAATACATAAGATTTCTCGTTTGCCTTTCTCATAGTTATTAATTAGAACTTTGTCGCTGTTATTTCACGCAAAATAATATGTTGATAAGTATATAAGTCTATACGATTATTTATACAATTGATGATAATTTTAAGGGTCGTGAAATTCACCGAAAAGACTGTTACGATTTTTCATATTTAACCTATTTATATATGATTGATAACAGTGATAATTTGTATATACTAAAATGAAAGACCACAAATTGATTTCCTACTCATTTTAACTCTTAAAACCTTATAGTTTTTACATAATAAACGTCAACAAACGCACAAAATTGAGAAAAAATGCAAGAAAATGCTGGATTTTTGATAACTATTGACACCTTTGTTATTATTGATAACAATTATGTAGTAACATCCCTACATGTGAACGTGTGAGACCTACTTATCGTTCACGCGTTAAAATATCAGTCTGCCACATTTTAATTATAGGTTCGAATTAGCGTACTGTGAAAATGTTTTATTGATATAATTTAATTAGACACGAATATAATACAAACTTTTGCTTGATTTTTAATGTGTAGTACAATGTTAAAGTTTTTTGAAGTAAGTTATAGCTTACCTATATTTTAACTTGCAAATGAGTTATTTCTATGCGTTGATCCTTACATCTTCCGTGACATTATCCATACATGCTCGCTTTTTATGCGTGCCTTTTATTGGTATCTTATAAGTAATTGAATAATTGAATCTTGTCCAAAAACTCATAATACTTCACTTTATATATGCCTCTTTAATTCCTACCTTTCCAAAGCATGCTTTGAACACCAGAGATTTGATGTTAAAGCAATAAATTAGTAATATAAGAACTCAATTCCACTTTCATTGAATTAATATCGCAGTGTGGTCTATGAAGTGTACCAACTTCAAATTCACCATCCACCATTCAATCTATATACAACAAAGAGAATTCAAAAACCCTCCGACATGGTGATTACACATAAAAATCTCTAATAAATATATGAGCCGACCTTCATAAATTATAGTCAAATTCTATTTTTATCATGTCAGCTTTCAAACAAAAAAACCGCATGGAAATTGCCCTTTTGTTTTGCTACAAAGTGACAGATCCACAGTATGTCAAACTAATAACACGCCTCTCTTTTCATCATGGATTAATAACGACAAGACAACACAGTATATCCAGGAAGTAATACGCGCTGATAGCATCTAACCTCAACCGTAACTTATTTGGTGTGGAACTACACAATTTGGTTCAGAAGATTTATGTGCAGTGATAGTGATGGAAGGTGGCCCCGGCTTAATTGTCTCGCGTAATTTGCATATAGATATGGGAAACTGCAAAATTGGAAAGTTTATGTTATCTATGTGTGGTTAATTGATGATAAATTGTCTTTGATCTACACGCTTTTAATCTGTGGTACGGCACAGACCTTTAATTATATGCTACGGGTATAAAAAGCAGTTTTTATATAGCTGTAATAATTTAATCATTATTTATTTAATCATTTATAAGATAACGAGTATCAATTACCCGTTGTAGGATTGCGTATATTAATAAGTTACGATGGCATTTACATTATATGTATTAAAAATGTAATTAGAATTGAAATTAAAAGTTAGAATTGTAACCATATCTAAGCCGATTTATAAATGAATTATATTAATTGATAAATCTGCATTCTTTTTCTCCTGTATATGCTAATTTCCAAATTTCTTAATTCTTCGCTTTCGTGAATTAAATATTGAAAAATCTTATCGCAAAGTTATCCTTTCCAATACGGTTTTGATTCGCATTATTATGGACACAATATATTTAATTAATTTTTGAGAATGTCCCAGAGTAACTCTAAAACCCACCTTTAGGCCTCAAAATCGTTGTAAAAAGACTTCTCATACCTCCGTTTTTAACTCCGTTAAAAAACCTTTTGAAATAGCTTATAAGAGTATACTCCAATTGCAGCAAGATACCGGTCTCTAAAGGGTCCAGGTGCATCATTTAAGCAATTAACGTAATTACAGAAGGCACGCACTCTATAATAGTAAGATAGTTCGACGATTACCCCCGAAGCGCTGTAATCATCACATTGATGGCGACTTTAAACACGTCATATAAAACATCTTTTGACAGTTGTACATTTTAATTTAACTCGAAAGTGCTAAATAGTATTTTATCAATTACTAGCTTCAGTTTGTTCAGCGTTAATTTTATCATAGCGTAATTTTATACAGCCTTCCTCGATAAATGAACTATCAAACACAAAAATAATTTTTCAAATGTAATCAGTAGTTCCTAAGATTAGAAGGCTCAAATAAACAAATTCTTCAGCTTTATATTGTTATAGTTAGGAACGGATGTTTGTTAGTTAATTTTTTAAATATAGCAATATATGACTGTAAAATAAAAGTTTAAATACTTTTTTACGAAAGTAAAAATTGTATTGAATTGAAAGAAACAAGAACATCATAATTTTATTTAAGTACGGATTCATGAAGTTAATTAAAACAAATACGGAAAACATATAAGATTTGAATAAATTTTATTGTCTTCAAAAAACATGAGTATGGAATATTTAGTACTACACGACATTGTTGTGTGATATCACTACATAGTATAAAACAAAGTCGCTTTTTCTGTCCCTATATCCCTTTGTATGCTTAAATCTTTAAAACTACGCAACGGATTTTGATGCGGTTTTTTTAATAGATAGAGTGATTGAAAAGGAAGGTTTATATGTATAATAACATACATTAAATAGTGGAGAAATACTGTTAATTTTGAAGTTTTCTAATGTGATGTCGTAAATAATTACATTTTTCCGCTTACATTGCAAATGCAGGCTGAACCCTACGATATTTACCCGTGCGAAGCCGGGGCGGATCGCTAGTTGAATATAAATGGCTCAGCATTACTGCATAAAACGATAAAAACTTGTATGTTTATTTTTCCATTTTATATGAACGTCTTCATTTAGAATGAAAATAATTTTTAATAAACGTCGGATTATTATTTTGATTTATTCTATATATTTATGAGTATGAACTTAAACTACCTACTGCTTTATTTTGAAAATGTTCAATCCACGTCTATATTTTGGATGTCTACGTGGACAGCTAAAAGCTAATCTAAATAAAGCAAACGACATCCAATCACCTTGGTTTGAAACGTACGGGATAAATTAGAAAAACAATATTTATACAGAATATTTTAAAATTAAAAATTGATTATATAATGTTAATTTAATCCTTTGGTTCTAAGGTCTATGGAGAACATTATACATCAAACTAGTTTTTATTTGGAAGGCACAGAGAAGTGACAATTTTAATTATTAATTAGTTGTTACACAACAAATAAAATACAAAATATAGTTATAGTGTAATATTGCTTTATCCAACTTATGCCAAGCGATCTCTTTCAGGTATCCCAGTCATAAGAGAGAAGACAGTGACATAATCGTATGAGAGTAAATGGAGAGGTAATGGTTGTGTAGGAGTCTTGAAACAGGAAAGAGGACGAAGAAGACGGATATCATTGGGAAGGGAATTCCAAAGATTGCACAGATAGTGAAGGAATTGGAGAAGAATTTATTTACAATAATGTACTTAAATATACAAATTTACAAAAATACAAAAGGCTCATCAAAAGCCCAAAAACCCAAATGGGATTTGGGATGTGTACCCAAAATACTAGCTGCATTACGCGTTGTAGATCTGTAGGTGGGAATTTGTAGGAGTTTCTTAGTCGACAGCAATGGATATTCCTTTTTTTCTAGAAGTCAGTTAATTCATTACAAACAACATGATTATGTTCCCTTTATATGATTTGTGTACATTAAATAAAGAATACACGGACGAAGTCGCAGGATAGTTTAAAAATAAGCATTATTTTAACATTACATAGACGCTTTTATTAATTAGTATACCAGATTGTAGATTCGAGATCAGAGCTGTCATCATTAGATTGACGTTGCCACTGATTGCACGATAAATATAAAATTGTGTCAATTTTTTTTATTTGCCCGTCTAAGTGATATCTCAAGCTATATTTTTTGTATTTTTAATGAGTTGCCCATTTAGTACATGTCAGTACGTCTGGGATTTCTTATTTATTTGCACTCGATAATATCATATACGCGAGTATCGCATTGAAAAGAACATGAGAAATTGAAGAACATTTTTAAAAGACATGGTAATTACAAATAAGAACAAAATAGCAGCATCGAAATCGGTCCATATGTTAAGGAACTACAATGCCACACACATACACATCAGTATTAATTCTTTACGACGCGGATTACTTAAATATTTCTTACTCTAGACCTGAAATAAGCAGGAAAAATCACAGACAAGTATATAAGCATGCTGAGGTCTTAACCGTAAGTAAATTCCAGTAATTTTCTTGAATCTTTCTCACCTAATCTTTAAATCGGGAGAGCAATTTAAGTTAATCATAGTAAGCCATCGTAAAGGTTAAGATAAAACTCTCCAATAACCCTTGGGGCCTTGGCTTTACGCCCAGAGCAGCGACATTGACCAACGGGTTAACTGTGGTGTTGCATGTATATGTTCCGATTTATCTCTAAAGATGATTCCATTAATTGACTCGTTTTAACTAATAATAGGTATTGCTTTAAATTTCTTCAAATATTCTGATATTTGCCCTGTTCTCTGGAACAGGGCAGGTGGGTCCCCTGATCGTAAGAGATCATGCGGTAAAGTTGCGTTGTCGGCTTTTCAGATATTGAAACGCACGCCGTAAAATTCCCAAGGTTGAATCCACGGGGAAATGAACCCCCCGTTCGTTACATAAGCAGGCGGTGCGAAGAAGGAAATGGTGGCATATGTACATGTTAAACAACAAACAAGTAATGAGTAATTTTGTGGATATCAGAATTTGTGTCATTATATGCGATTGTGTATTTGTTACGTTATACCTAATCGATAATCATCCAATTTTGCACATCTTTTAAACGATCGGAAGACAAAGTGATGTTTTAATGTAATTTTTTGTGTTTAATACTTATTTAGTATTTATTGTATAATCTAGACAGTCGATTATCCTTACGTTGCATTTTGTCTTTTTTGTATGATTTTCATTAAATCATACTTTCGTTGAATAGAAATCGTTGTTTTAGTTACGCGAATAGGCCGGCATCATTACCGTTGTAAATGCCTCATTCCATACATGCAATGGAAGAAATCATTTCTAAGCGAGAATTGGATTGAAATTATCGGTTTGTGCCCAGTTTCCTACTATTTGCCGCTACTTCTGGCTCAAACCATCATTTTCCATTCGATCCGACACGATTCTAAATTATTGACGGAATGCTACAGGGTGTGTCATTCTGGAAGATTCAAGTTACATATTGTAAACATTAATTAGGATTTTATACAAAATACTAATTTATATTTTAAAAAAATATTCTGCCAGATAGGCGGGTGTTAATGTCAATGTTAAATAATTATTCACGTTATATCATTTTAATGATCACTTGTGAACGTCAATTTTAAATACACAGGTGTTAGCAACGCGTTCAGGTCTGAGAACATCCAAGAAACCTAGACGTGTTATTTTATTTTCTGATTATTTTTAATAACAATTATACGAAGGTATAGGTTTGTGAACTGTTGCAATTCATTTTCAATCATTAATGAACACATAGAAAGATGAATTCGTAAGTTATAATACATATATCAGAAGAATGGAAATTAATGAAGAAGACATAAGTAGTTGAGTAAGCCTTAAACCTTCTCAACCTACAATGTCATTCCATTACAAAAAAAAATTGCAACGTCGATTGCTTCCCACTGTAGGAGAATAAAATGTATAAAAACATTTTTGAAATATAACTTCAAATAGTATAGAAACAATGTATTTTTAATTACCTATTTTTGTTGTTGAACAGCTTGTTAAGACACTACATTAAAGTATACATAATTAAAACGTATCTGAAGGGAACAAAGAAGTACTGTATGAGTGTTAATGTTTTACTAATTATAAACTGTGAAACGATACAGACTTTTATGGCAAAATAGGCGTTAAGCTTTACATTTAGAGCTTAAAATTGTATAACTATTGACGGGATACAGTGATAATTTTTGATTAAAGTGGTTTTTGTGTTAATTTTCTGTATCTTATACAGTTACGAAGGAATGAAAGAATAAAAATTCAAAACAATCTACGTTTTGAATATTGTAAAACGATTTTTTTTTAAGTCGGTAGCAACCATCGATTACGCTGTACGATTAAAGACAAGTATTATATTAATAAATTAATTTTAAACAAAAAAATAAAACCGACCTCAAAACGCACTGAAAAGTAAAAAATAAATTTTGTATTATAAATGAACTTACTATGAATAAAAGACGTAAATTGTGTTGATAAATAAAATTCATCTAAAATTCTACAAGGGCATAAAACTGTCATGTTGCTCTTTGAAACGCGGCGCCAAGCCATTCAATTAATTTTTTTATTAAAGTCCAGGAATATTCATTCAGTCTTTATTTATATATTTGGCACCGCCTTTCAAAAAACAACATGATATAAACTGATACTACATCGAGCTATAGAGATCTAAACTGGACGCGTAAACAATAACGTATGACATGTTTTTCTCTGTTGACAAGTTTTGCTCCATAACATCAAATATATGGCTTAGATTTTCATAAAATTCCGTCAAAAGCTTGACAATATGAGTTTTAATTAAATCAATTTATTATAATTAGTATATATTTAATACAACATGGACATCTCTATTGCTAAAGTGAACTAATTGAAGATTTTTAAATTTTTTATTTTATAACCTCAATATCTCTAAAACTATAAATCAAATTATTTTGATTCTTATTCTCTCTTGTTGCAAATTTAATACTAAATCGAATAACATCTAATTCATCGATAAGGATTCATAAATTATATAGTTATAAGCAAATAAGAACGACATGGTCGCGCGGAATTCAGCGATTTCTCGTCCGATTGTGAAACTATTCTTTCAATATGCTGAAAACTATTAATCGTAAAAATTCTAAAAAAAAATGGGACCACTTCGACGAGTTACCCTATCGTTTGACACCTCACTCATCCAAATCGGTCTACAATTGGCGACGTACGAGCGGAACATCGGAAAAAAAAAAAAAAAAAAAAAATACACGTCGAATTGATAACCTCCTTTTTGGTTTTTTTGAAGGTCGGTTAAAAAAAGCCACTATTCGAAAATCGTATCAATTTCGCAATTAGAAGTATTAATTAACAAATAATTCAAGAAGAGAACAAAAAATAGAATAATTTTTCAATTGTGATTTTTGAATCAGAACACACTTTCCGACCCAAATTTTTTCGAATTTAATTTCTGTTTTTGACAAATCTTTAAACCAAGGTTTAAATATATTCATAAATTATGTGATCAGGATAAATGGTGGTTATATGTAGGTCTAAGAAGAAAAGTAAGAAACTAACAATTGTACAGTGCGAAGTAATAAAATACCTATTTTAATATCACGGCACACACTTTTATTGAGTTGCCCATATTTAGTCTTTAAACGCTTGAAGGTATCACAGAATTAATATAGTAAATTCATACAGCATAACACAGTATAACACAGCATAACACAACATAACACAGTATAACACAACATAACACAGCATAACACAACATAACACAGCAATATGTAATTATATCTTAAAAATATACCTTTTTAAATACGCTTAGTAAAAAATTATCTTTAATTAGTAATTACGTATGTATTTTGTATTATTTTTACTTTTTAATACGACAAAAGGGTGGTAAGGAAGAAAGGAGGAGGAGGAGGTGGTAAGGAGGTGGTAAGGGGTTGAAAGGTGGGAATGAAAAGTTATATGGAAGTATCGTCATTTTTAGAGCTAAAAGCTTTTAGGCCATCACCGGGTGAAACCGCGGGGCACAACTAGTGTGAAATATAATAGTCGGAATTCAATCGTGATCAAAGCCGGCCATTTGCCCGCTATTAATTTAAGCATCGTGCCATCTAAATATCGAGTAACAGCTGGATGATATTTTCGCGCGTTTATTAGCGACATCTCTGACTTTATTGCACAACTGAAATGGCAATCGTGGGACTTTGTAGCAATAATAATAAAATCTTTAGTGTATCAAAACATCGTTTTGCTAAAAGGAATTTCTGGTCTTTAACTGCGGGAGGTGCACTAGAAGATTCACATACATAATTAATTATTTCATAACCTCTGTAGCAGCGTTGGTTGGGAAAAACTCGATGGAAATCCAAATTTTCAACCGATCACGAAGGTACAAATAGATATAGCCTTGTTTTTACCACAGATCAGTGAAAATCGTATTTCAATCGATTGAGCGACAGTAAGATGAGCCCAAAAAGACGCATAGAATTTTATTCTTAGGAAAGGATCAGAAAGTAAGGGTACTCAAAAAGGGGGAGGATTGATTAAAAAGGTAACGGTACCAGATTGCATTCGAGTGGCACGGGATTGTGAGATGGAAGTTTTTAGAGGCCTTTGTAAGTATATGAATAGATACAACAAACAATATTTAACATATGAATAATAAAAAAACATAAGCCTTTTATGTCTTATGTATGTATTTTGATGTCTTTTAAGGCTTATTCTCTGCTGATCACTACTAATCTGCAAAAATAAACAAGGTAATCAAAGTTATTTCTACGATTATTCAATTGAATTTATTTCATTTAAGATTTACCTTTATGATGTTACAAAAACATGAAATTTCACGATTTAGATATACCGCCTACGCTAATAACAATAGTATGGTTTTATTACCATTTTTTGTCTTCTTTTATGATTTAATAACTTGTGAGTCATATTAGTAAGATGCGCAGTATTGTGGCTTACAATAATTCAAAGGAACACAATCTCGCATATTTTTATACGACTCTATAAATTATTGATATAATTTTAACTGGCGATGTTATAAGTTGCACGTGTTTGTGCCCGTGTGTTTGTGTGTCTGTAGTGGCTTCTCTGCAAATACGCAGTACGGAAAAATCTAGAATACTATTAAGAGATAAGTAAATAAGATTTGTGTTTATGTAAAATATAATTAGTAATATCTTGCTAAAGTGGCGCCAACTAGTGGTGTAAATTTTTAGTAAAAACACTCATTAACAGACTGATTTATTAATTCTGTCATCGACAAGTGACGAAAGTGGCAACCTATTCCATGCCTATACATATAAGCAACTGAAGATTATTGTACGAATCATTTTCACGTAACGACATTTCTCGCGTAATATCTAAAGTTTAAACAGTATTCACAAATTCAAAGTTCGTCGACCTCCATCATAAGGATTACTCGTATTATGTAAAATCGAAAACCACTTGTTGAATCATACACTCGGTAAACAATGCGTCAGTATTGTTTAATAATGAATTGTGAATCACTTGGGTACGTGCCAAGATACTCCTCACTATTTTATGAAGAGGTTGTGGTGCGTCAGCCAAAAGGTGCTTTTGTTTTAACACATTTTATTAGATTTATTTTCGTTTCATTCCAGTTCAAATTGGACTCTTTTTATGAGATTACATATACATGTATGCCGCGCTATAAAACCTCTCTCAGCTTTATAATATTAGTACATACATAATACATATAGATTATAGATATATTAAAAACAATAAAATTTACTTGAGTTTGATTAATGAACTGTTGAGACGTCATTATCCAATTCGAACGAGTGAAACAATAATAATTAAATCAATCTTATTAACAAGTATTCAGCAAATCTGCAATTTATTATCGATAATGCGATTTATTTTAAAGAAATTTTTCAAGCTTCAGAATGACTATAAAATAATTTTAATGTCGCTTCGTCTCAATAGATGGCGCTGTTGTACTTTGAAACGCGCTATCATTGTATTTGACAAACAGTACTTAATGTTTTCATATTATATGTTGCATCACTCTGGTTTCCCTTCAAAACGTATAAATCTTTCGCCTTTTACTAAAGATTTCCGTGGAGGGGAACACTCAAATGAGTCTAACTCAATTTTTGATACCCTGGCAATAGGGTTTATAAAGCACTGAAAAATCTAAAAAGTATTAAGTAGATATCTAATTTATGAAAATATTACATGACTATCGAGTCTACAAAGAACAGATTATAGAATAATTGAATCTTAGACTCATGAGATTGAGTTGACTGTTGAATGTTAATTATTATAATCTTTAGATTTTACACATTAACATTTATAATTTTTATTAATAATTACAATAATTGATAATGATAAAAACATGATTTTTAGTGTTCCCTATTGACATTTCTTCATATAAAGTACATATTGATTAATCTGGTGTATAAGTATATTCAAAATTAGTTTTCAGGTTTTGATATTTGGTTTACATTGTTTTTGTATTCTTTTAAATAACTGGTTCATATTATTTATTTATTTATTCATTGTATTTTTTAAATTTAAAATGTTACTATTTGTTGAATTAGGTTGCAATAGGTTGCAGCAAATGCTTTTGTAAATAAACGATGCATACCTTGAGAAGATCCTAAGATCTTTCAGCGACCAGCGGTCCCGCAGCCAGAAGAGCGACTCGGGTGCCGATGGAGCGATGAGGTAGGCAAGGTCGTTGTCTCCAAGTATTTAACTGAAACGAAAATGTCAAATATCGGTAAAGGTTCAGCACGTAACCCCTAGTAGGGAATGGGACAGATATTTTTTCATTTGTTTCACTTTTATTTTCTTTACAGGCAAGTAGGTGATCAGCCTTAATCGAAACATTAATTGTCCTCCCGAGATTTGATCGCAGGACCGCCTGCGCAACACCCAAATGCGTTAACCACTTAGTCGCGGAGGCGGTCAACAAAATAGATTTTTTTGAGAGAAGCTTTAGGAAACATGGCTGTAAATATTTTTATGAATTATTTTAATTTTTTAAGTAAGCAAAAGATAATAACACTAAAGTAACTGGCAGATGTTAAGCTCGAGCCTTCACTAATAGCCAACTATGCTATCTTTCATCTATTTAAGACCATCTATCTGCCATAAAGTCTGCAATATCTAGAATCTAAACACAGATCGACATATGTTTCCTCGATTCCAGTTATTTCAAGAAATCTGAATATTTCAATTTCCTTTGAAATTGATATTTATCTGGCTGAGTGTTTATTGCACAGATTAAATTATCTTATGTGTTAATCATGTACATTATATATTTATATAATGCTATATTGTGTTTTAGTATATGTCCTTGTTAATATAAGAATTTATTTGTCACATATTAGTACGTTAAGAATTTCACAAATACTTATCTTCAAACAAATGAAATTACAAATAAGTATATCTCATTAATGACTAAACAGATTTTTATAAACTGTACCTAAGATACATCTCGATCACGTCTGCTTCAAACATAAAACTGAATCAAAATCCGTCGATTCCTTTCGATCATAAATAAGACTAAGATTCAACGTTAGTGACTGAATAAGCGATAATGTTTATTATTGAAAATTAAAGCTTTTCATAGTTTAGAATATCTTTCATTTTAAAAAATTATCATCTATTTTAACTATTTATTTTAACCTTTGGTTCGTTATAACTGCCTGTCATTATTAACCAGAATTTTGACGTGCTTTGAAGTCCTACAACGTATTTCCTAACAAATGATAATATAATAATTTTAACTTAACCTACTTTGATGTTCTAATTATATTGTCAATAAATAGGGATGTATATTTGTGACATATATTTTTACTAGCT
Organism: Aporia crataegi; assembly: GCA_912999735.1. Taxonomy (NCBI): domain Eukaryota; kingdom Metazoa; phylum Arthropoda; class Insecta; order Lepidoptera; family Pieridae; genus Aporia; species Aporia crataegi. The sequence continues at coordinate 8,402,902 of OU538744.1, read as the reverse complement.
TTAAAAGCTGATAGCTTTTAATTCATTAAAATTGTTACAACAAACGATCACACTATAAATGTATTATATTTAAAAAGCTATTCAGAAAGTGTCTGGATTTCATTTAAGATATTTTTAAATTGATGCAATGGCTTGACTTTTCTTTACAAACAAATTAGCTAGATATAAGCATGACACGTCGAAATTCATACAATATTTCGTACGTATATTAAATACTGATTTATTCTGATGGAATATTAATACTCCATGTTTGTATGTCAGTCACGGAGTTTTCCTGTTCCAGTAGTTTGTCATGCATTTACCGTAGTTGGAATGCATTTATTACAAGCTGCGCCCATAGTATGCATGCGCCGTGTAGTAGAATTGCAAAGATGTTAAAACAAACATAATTGAAGATAGTTATAAAAATCCCATGAATTTCATAAATTGTTTAACATTAGCTTTTACTTAGGCTGTACTCACCATATACTCGCCTGATTGTGAAACTATTCCTTCAATATCTTGCAAACGATTGATCGGTAAAATTCCAACATCCCATCCATTAGAATCGGTCCACGGATGGCGACATACGAGTGGCTAATCGGAGAAAAATACACGTCGAACTGTTAATCTTTTTTAGTTTTTTTGAAGGTCGGTTAATAAATAGAGATTTATGATAGAGAGTAGCCTTCAATTTCACTTATTTCTACTAGCTATTAACATTAAGATAAAGCGAACCTTAATCTGCAGTCTTAATCGATGCATGATACAATCGATACAATGAAATGAGATACGAATCTCGATACATCGCGTTGGACGTGGACAAATTACGTCTTTATGAAGCGCTTCGGACAAATTGGTGTTATTTACGGCTGCTACGATTACGGTTTATCGAATTTTCACCATCGATTGATATTATGATAGTGTAGACTAGTTTTGTGCTCCTAACTTCAATCGCAAAGCGATCTGTAGAATTGTATTATAAGGGAAATCTAGTTAAGCACGGTTGTTAAATACTTGCCGAGACATAACTATATTTACTTAAATATAAAGCAAACAGATTCAAATTGAAAACCTTTTGTTTGCATTAATACTAGGCTCTCAAAAGGAATATTTCCGGTTTTACAACATCTTTCATTGATGTATTCCTACAGTATTAACAACATTAAGTATACACGTGGACAAATATTACGGCTCAGTGAAAAAATCCTCTGTATTGCTAAATAAAAATGTTAAATCATAAAACTAACTTTAATATCAATAAGTTTAATACCGTATGATATAAAACCTTAAATGTAATATAACGAAATTGAAAAAAAAACAACAACAAAAAGTTCGAATTTGGAAATAAATTCTAATCAAGCGTGTTTTGTTTTCAATCTGTCAAATCAAAATTATAAAAGGCAGTCATCATCGTCTTTCACGGTCATTATTAAATTACTAACACCAGAAGAATGTACACATATCGTCATTATGCTAGAAGAAGGCAGAAGTCAGAGAAGTACAGCGAGAGTAACAGGTGTGTCACTTTCTACGGTGCAGAGTTAAAGCAGAAACCGGCAGAACAAGTGACCGAGTTTCGTACTGAACCATATTATTTGTCCACAAGTATAGTTTATGGTTAAGAGAGAACATAAGAAAGCAACATGGCTGGATTTGAACAGTGTAAACGTGGTTGAAAAGGTTATGACGAAATTCCTTTGTTTTAAGTGTTAGAACCATAATATTTGCTTTTAAGCTATAATCCAGTTAATTTATACCAGTAAAGATAATAAACGAGATATCTAGTCTATATAAATTTCGAATCAAATCTGATAAGTTCCCGAAACCCATGATTAAATTCGTCCCATTTAAACCACAAAGGAAAATGTAATCACCGTCGATAATGATTTTATAATTGAGACCTCTATTACGCGTTCAGTCAGCTGAATTTATCGATGCAATGAATTACGCGTCATTTATCAATATTTACGATCCGTTATACGTAACTATTAACGAAAAATTAAAACATACCTTTTGAGGTAGTACCATTTATAATTCAAGAACGGATTTACTGATTATGATGATCTCTGATTTGATGAATTCGTCTAATCTGCGAATAGCAGATCGACTATTAAAATATAGAAAAATTTGCGTAAAAGTGATTATGAAGAAAATTTCTTTCCTCATACGTTTTAAATATATGGAATGTCAATTTAGGTGAGACGTTATTATTCAGAACTCTGAAGAGATATGAAGTTTGCGGGGTCCGCTACTTCATATTAAATTCATTTGTAAATATTATTAAGTAATAATATAATTTATACTAGCTTTTACTCGTGACTTTGTCCGCGTGGCCATACAATATAGCCTATGTTAGAGTCTAGCTTCACATCAATGCAAGAATATTTAAAATCGGTCCAGTCCTTTTTGAGTTTCTTAATTACAAACATACAAAAAACAAATCTTTCCTTTTTATAATATTAGTGTAGCTGAAAAAAATTTTTGTAAGAAAATGTTTTGTTACACTCCTACTTAATACGAATTTTCTGTAGACAAAACACATTATATTAAACTTAGCGTTATATGTATGAATTGCTTTGTTCATATTTTACTTATTAGCCTATAATAGACATATTGATAATTAAATTATCTATAATTTTTTGATACTCTGCGATTCGCCACCGAAAGCGGTGAAAAAACCTTAATTGGTTTTAGTCTTAAATTTTTATGAACAACTAGGTAAGGTTATTAGCCAATAAGGCCATAATTAAATGCCTTTAATATCCAAACGCTGCGCCTTTTCGTGCCTTTGCCCTCTTATGTCATAAGCAAGGACAATGACCGACCGTTATTTTGTTTTTGGCATTACTCAGAACTATGCAGTACATTCAACATTGTACATCCATTAACATACATATGTACAGTGAGCAGTGTTACGGTGCAAGCTCCGTAGGGTTGTCGAAATGTCGATTCTAATTTATTAAACTACGTGCTAACGTTTTCTTTTGAAATGGGGGAAAAACGGGAGGGAGGCTCGTTAAGGCACCGAATCTGCAAATATTAGACAAAGCAGTAATCTTATATGGTCAGTTTGTTCTAACTTAACCCATAATGTGACAAAGTCTAGTTGGTCTTAAAACATTCAAATTTTTTGTTTTTGTATTGGATCACAATCACAAAGGATTTATTTCCGTTATTTTCAAAATTTTGTATGTTCATCTGTGTGAATCTTCTTTTTTATTGCGTACTTATACTTTTTTAAATATGTATGCGACGAATATGGTGGACAAAAAAACCATAACATACTTATGTTCTATTTTACTACAAAAATATAATGTATTTTTCTTAACACACAAATGTATGAAATGTGTAATCGGAGATTGTCAGTATCTTTCATTTAATATCTGTAATCTGGGTAATGAAATGGTAGGCATTGCGATCACGCTATCTCAGAAGTAGAAGTCAAAGGGATTTATAAAGTGTCAGCCCTATTCTGACATCACAGGAGCCGCTATCTGAGATCAAAAAGGCCGCATGAAATGCTTTGTGGCGATGTTTGAACGCAAAAATTGTCGCTAGTCAACACAAAATAGGGTTGGGCGGTGTTAGAAATTGTCGATGACAGTTTTTATAATACGTAAAATTTTATCTAGTGCAACATACAATACATGCGATGTTCTTGATTAGAAACGTGATGATTTTTTATGTAGAAAATACGTCATATGTAAGATAAAATAAACTCTTCTGGGCCTGATTAATACAAATTGTCAATAAAAAGTTATATAATTCATAATGAAAAATAAAATAATATAGTGATAAAGTTTTCACAAAAAACCAAATTCAAATTTTAACTCTAAAACTACTGAATTGATCAGATTAAATGCACCAACGGGAAGCACCAGTTTTCAAACAAAAAAAGAATCATCAAAATCGGTTCACTCAGTCGAAAATTGTGAGGTAACAAACATAAAAAAACAGCATCGAATTGAGAACTTCCTCCTTTTAAAAGTCGGTTAATAAATTAGCCAGTTTATAACATATAACCCGTTTGATAATAGGTATATGTATATATAGATATATAGTTTTGATATGCGTTGTCATTAAAAAAAGTGAATAACATATAATTAGTATTTTCATAAGTAATCTTAGTATCTTTACTTACAGAAAATAAATATATATATAATAGTCATTAAGTATAGGGTTATTAACAGGTAACAAAATTTAATTTATTAAATAAAATAATCGATGAGTGATAGAACGGCTCTATTAAACATAGAATTTCCACCTGTTAAATAAAAACATAAGTAAACGTTGCTTATGTATACAACAGACATCGAGAATGAGCTTTATTATTAACCGCCGACGAAAAACGGGGTGTTATAAGATTGACTGTGTGTCTGTCTATGGTCTATCCATTGAAGGACAAATGTGACCGGTTTTGATGCGGTTTTATTCTGTTTGAAAGCGTGTTCGAGATGGATCTTAGGTACAATTTATAAATATGTGTCCATTTAGGAGATGTTCTTATTGGTGAGTAGCATTTAATATTTGTAAGAAAGTTGCAGCGCCTTTAACCTATCAAATTTCGATGGTAAACTCAAGGTATGTATTGAAACTTTATTAAGTATACTTAAATGGCGGAAGCTTGAGTTAGTTATAGTATTTTAAATCTATTATAGTAAATGTTTAAATTATGCGCAAGAGACGCACTTTTAACTGCCAATCCACACGTTGACAAAGAAAAATGACTCACGCGCAATGTCATGAATATCAATGCTTATAAATTATATGTACAATTATCTATTATTAGAGAAATAAATGCCTGCTCACTTGGTATCTCGTTCTTGAGTTTGCCATCGAAATTTTGTATGGATTTTTAACCTTTGATTAAAAGAAGAGGTGTTATGAGATCCACATGTCTGTGGGTCTATCTGTGGAACCGGATCGTATCCCCTAAGCGAAGAAGCTATTTCGATGCGGTTTTTTATGAAAACTAATGTGATGGATGTTAATATACCGATTTATAATATTTCACTTAAATACATAAGTTTTTTAATAAAAGGTGAATAGACCTGCTAAAGATAACAAGATATAGATGAATTCTTTCTTATTATACAATAATACGCCACAATAGCTTAATTAAAACATAACAATGTTGATCTGTGGAAAGAGATCTTAAGATATTTCATTGCATTAATGATATGGTTTATAGTTATATCTTATAGTCAAAGCGTTAATTTAATAAATGAATGCACGTAATAGACATATATATATATATATATATATATATATATATATATACTATGTAGTACTATATTAGTAAATGTATATATATATATATATATATATATATATATATATATATATACATTTACTAATCTTATCCGTAAATGCATGAATTACAACTGAAGTTCAAAATTTGATCAGTTCGTGTATCCATTTTCTATGACAGCTTAGTAATTTTTGCATATCTATTTAAATAATCTTTGAAAAGATTACATTTATACAAATTTCCTTGATAAGTAAAATTGGAATTACCTAGTTATATACTATTTTTGATGTAATTTTAGGTTAGAAAATTTGGTTGCAATTAATTTCGGAGCCAGTAATTTATTTATTCAACAAATGATTTCGACTGGTACAAAAATAATAATACTTTTATTGTTACCTTAGATCGTAATCGTAAAACTTATTAAATTATTTTCTCCGTCATTAGTCTAAATTCTATATCGATTATAACTATAATTTCCTATAGTGCTATAGTATAGATTCTATACTATAGAATATTTATTATTTATTAACACTTCGTTGCAATAACAATAGGATACAGATAATAACTTAAGCTAAATGGAGTGCAACGGGCGGCCTTATCGCTAATCAGCCATCTCTTCCAGGCAACCCAACAATATAATAAAGTAATAAGAAAAAGTGGTAAGAATAATGGTTTTATTAAGGCTTATTAGTAAAGCAACGCTATAAGATGCGTGCATTTACTAGTTATGTTAATATTTCTATTTAATGTAGGTATATTTCAACTAAAGGCACATGTAAATATATTCCTTTACTTATATGAACACTCTTACTTATGATATATATTCTTTAAAGGGAAAACGTATTTGTAATTTTATTTTTGAGATTTATTGACCTAAAAATCAAGTAATCCATTATAATATTAAAGGAAAATGAGAAAAAAGTTAAACGACACGAAAATCGTGTCATCTTATTCTAAACTCCGCTCCGTTCCTAGAAGTACGACTATTTAATTCAATGACTTTATACAATGATTTTCAAGAAGTAGGAAGTTCAAAACACGTAGGTACGTTTATCACTTATCAAGCGATCGATCTTTTCATTTCTTTTTATGGTCAAAGGCTTGGAAGATTTTTAAATTGTTAATAATTGTACTAGTGTAGCCAAGCGTTGACGAATCTTTTATAAAATTAATTTTTAATAAAAAAAACCGACCTCAAAACGCACTGAAAAGTGGAAAATAAATTTTGTATTATAAATGAACCTACTATAAATAAAAAGACGTGAAGGTGTTGAATAATAAAATTCATGTAAAATTCAACAAGGGCATTACAATGTTATGTTACTCTATAAAAGGCGGCGCCAAGCCATTCAATTTTTTAATTTAAGTCCTGGAATATTCATTATTAATTCTATTTTTAAGTTGATTTAAGTTTTAAACATGTGAAGTTTTAATGGGCCACTATGAGCCATTAATATATCTTCTTATATATAAAATTCTCGTGTCACAATGTTAGTTACCTTACTCCTCCGAAACGGCTTTACTGATTTTTACCAAATTTTATATGCATATTCAGTAGGTCTGAGAATCGGCTACTATCTATTTTTCATACCCCTAAGTGATAAGGGTAGCCCACCCCAAAAAGCCGGGCCAGCTAATAATATATAACACTTTGGCTTTGCCTTATTGTCTAGTAATAAATGCATTTGTTAACTGCAATAAATTTTGTTGTGTGCTTTGTTTTTAGACAATTTCTTAATCGTGTTCATTTCTTGTTGATTTACGTCTTGTTATTTATATATTTGGCACCGTGTAGTTTGTAACCATCCACTCATACACGTATATAAAATGAAACTATGTCATGCACGCTGTGACTTTACGCCCACTTTCAGTTAGGTACCTAGTTGATTCTCTGTATCTCAATCACTGTACATTAGATCTTATTGAATTTACTACAAAAGTGTTTACCCTGTTTCAAGAAGGCGTCACCTTCAGTAATCTTCGACAGTGACAAACTTTCATACAGACATTCATGTTGTACCATTCAAAATTTCCCCTGTTCCAAATTTTTTTCTGCGTAATAAAAGGTAGCCTTTATTCTTTCCCAAGCTCTGGTCTATCTCTATGTCAAGATGGTTTAGGCGTAAAAGCGTAACAGACAGAATTATATTTGCATTCATAATAGAAATTCAGAAAAAATCTTTTATAAATAAATAAATCTTTCTATCGAAAAGTGTAGGAAGTTTTACTCATAATCCACGCCCTTAAATCTCTCAAAGCTAACAAGCCGTTAAATTTTATGATGACATTAAGAAAATAAATAAGCGATGCTATATAGCGTCCATTTAAATTGCCCACTATATCTCTAAGCATTAAATGAAAATAACTATAATGGAGCAATTCGTTAAGTCACGATAAATATTTAACTCCGAAAATACACTAAAAGTGAAGTCTGTCACCTCGTCTCTTGGGAAATATGGCGGAGTGGGCACACCTTAGTGTTGGACATTTGTCATTATTGTTCTTATAATAAGACCACGCCCGTTTGAGCCCATTTCGAAATACTTCTTTCCTACACATTTTTAATACGACTTTAGGTATACGCGGAGCAGTTTATACAAATATAATACAAACAAATATAAATCTTCAAATCATTAAAATTATTAAATAAATCGGAATTTCTAAATAAACAGACTTTATTAAGCCCTCTTTTTTATCGTGGGATAAAAATAGAAGGTACTGAGTAAATTGAAACATTGGTACTATGCGGGATACTCGTCTATTTCCCGCTCCGTTTATCGCGTCGCTTATCGCTCAGCTCACCGCTCCTCGGATATGAAATCATCAAATGCAGGCAGCACTTAGTTTGAATGTGCATTACTCTTCCGTGAGTGGTTCATCGAGATGAAATGTGTGTGGTCACAGTGGTAACGGTGCCTCCGTATATTTCCGCAAGGCGAGCCCATCTTGCGCAAGATTCAGGCGAACCGTTGCGTACAAATACCTTAGGCTAGGAGTCACAGCTTATTGTATAATTTACTACAAATAAGTAATGAATGGATATAAACTACACATCCTCTTAGTTGTATAGTGCTAAGATCCATTTCGACGTCAGCTTTCGAAATCGAGCATTCGATTAGGAGAGATGATGCCACAGACACACACTTTTTGCATCGAGGGTGAAAATAACCAACCGAAAGTTCTGTTTATAATAATAATTGGGACAACTCACATACATTGCTCTGATCCCAAATTAAGTATGTAATGTGTGTAAGTATGTATGTAATGGACACGAGTGAATCAGAAATAACGAGGGTACCACATTAAATACATATATAAGTTTATAAATAATCAAGACTCGGAAACAAACATTCGTGTTCATCACACAAATTAATGCAGTTACCGGGATTCGAACCCGCGAACTTTCTATGCAGGAGCACCAATTGCGCCAATTGGTCATCTAAATGGTTTGATTATTATTAAATTTTCCCGAGTTTCGCGAGCTTATAAATAATGAGAACCCGACTGAATTTCTGTTCTTATCTTCTGTGAACCTGTAAAATTAGTTTTAAGTTACGTTTATAAGGGTATGCGTTTCTAAATTCTATAAGAATAAATAAATTTTGAGTTTTGAAATGTGTCCGTCTCTCAGTCTATAATGTTTGTTGACACTACCCACGTGAGCAATCGGTGAAGTTGCGTGGAGAGTTTCTTCGTAAGTACCTCATACATTTCACATGAAAACAATCGACGTACATAGCAACAATGCAACCGATTGAGGAACTACTAGAAGTAGGAAAAACACTTCCTTCTTAACAATTTAAAAAACCTTTTAGTACTTACTTAAGTATGTCATGACATGTTGTCTATACAGATAAATGAAAGTGTCTCTGTTTGTAATATTAAAATAACCGCTTTTTACTAAATAAATGCCAAAATAACTATTATACAATTTTTGTTTGTTTGTCTGTTTATTCCGGTTAATCTCTGAAACTGAACTGAACTGGACTTTCACTAGCTGATAGCTGATGTAATAAGGAGTAACTTAACCTATTATTATTTTAAAAATTAATATAAAAAAATAACTATTCCGCGCGGACGAAGTACAAAATACACATATCTATTATTATTTTGTTATTAGCTTTTTTACTCTGTTTATAGGCTATATAACATCACGTTACGACGAAATTAACGTGGAGCACAGCTAGTTACAAATAAGATTATCTCATATATGAAAAAACAGATATTCATAAATTGTAGCTCTATCAAAATTCATCTCAATCGCGTAAACCACGATGCCGCACAGCGTTCTTAAGTCGACTGTATTTTTTTGTATGTTTGTCGCCTAAATATGATATTTTGATAATTCCTTTTTTCTTTGATAAGTCATTCTTCAGAGGTAAATCTCATTGAAATTTTGATACACCCACCCTATAGTTTCGCCACTATCTGCCTGTATGCCTCTTTTTATATCTAGGACACCATTCCGTTACATCTTTGGCCCACCTTTCTATCTTACTTCTTATCATTGACATTGATTAGTTGACAAATAACATGCGAGTATTATTAATTATCACAATAACGTAATAAGAGAAACTGGCGTCACTAATATAGGAGTTATTTTATATACTGCAATTTATCATTATTTTCTCTTTCTTTATATACACAGCGTCAATACAGAGCATCTATATTTATTCAATTTGCATATAAATTACGTACAATACTACCTCATTAAGTTTATCTAATATTTTGATACAATCAACGCGCTTAAGCGAATCCTACACGGTTGTTTACGCCTACTAACTTTCCATACATCCCACATATGAAAATCCTGGCATAATAACCCCTATGTATACGGAAAGAAGAATCATAATCCCATAACGAAGATAATGGAAAATAAAGCAATAAATCGCACGTTACCAAGGTTTTGAAATAACAATTTAACAGGTCACAAATGCTAATTGGTTATATAGTTAACTGCAGTTTAACAGTTAGTTAATTTGTTGTTTTAACTGATGTAACCATGTAACATTTTGTATGAAACAAGCAAACTCCAGCTTCGTAGAGGTGCTTTAAGTCTCACCTTGTTAGACAACTAACAAGGTGCCCAGGTTTTGTGTTTGTGTGCCCTGTTTAAATTTCAGGTAGGTACAAACCTACCTGAAATTTAAGGCAATTTGAGAACCGGATGAATTGATTTTCATAAATTCAGAACCATGTCGATCAATTCGGCTTTTAAACGAAGAAATCGCTTCGAAATTGGTCCATTTAGGAGCCATGATGCCACGAAAAGACAGATCCATAAAATAATATAGTGTTAAAATTTTAACAAAAACAATCGACTTCAAATTGTAATTCTAAAACTACTGAACAGGTTTTGATTAAAATTAAATGGGAAACACCTTTCGAACAAAAAAAGAATCATCAAAATCGGTTCACCCAGTCAAAAGTTCTGAGCTAACAAATAAAAAAAAGGAAGTTAAAATACCTATATATAGAAAATATTGAAGATAGATCCTCGAAAGATAAATAAATAAATTATATAGTTTTATGTACTATAATTTTCCTATTTATATCCTATATATTATATTGTTTTTATAAGAAGTTTGACTGAATTAAAATGTATAATAATACAATTAACAAAATATATACGTCATTGCTGGACGTGCTTATCGCTATTTAGCAATTTCTTTCAGGTAAATATTTTTAATAAACTATTATTCATAGATGTGAATTTATTACTTAAGTTATTATTTATAATACAGTATACTAACCATTAAGAAATCCAAACGTATTTATTCCTATCAGTAGATCACGAAACTGTACTGTAGATAAGGGGACGGTCATGGTGGCTATCAGATTATCTGTGTACCGCTATGATGGATGGCCAGTGTGAACCGAGCCTTGCAACTCATAATGGAGCCTCAACAATCTTCGCCTGTGGCTAAAATTAATCGTATTTCTTTTTTAAACGACTTCAAAAAGGAGGAGGCTTTCAATTCGTCGCGTTTTTATGTTTGAGAACTTTCAACTGGGTGAATCGATTTTTATGATCTTTTTTTTGAAAGCTGGCGCTTCCCGTGGTGGTCCCATTTAAATTTCATCAAAATCTGTTCAGTTAGTAACAATTTGAAGTCGGTTTCTTTTGTTAAAATTATATAAGTGAAAAATCCATCTTTTTGTAAAGCAAAGATGTTTAAATTATATATATTTGAACTTTATGCCAGATTAAGTCACATCATTAAGGTAACGAGGGTAACTCTATGAGTGTAGTTAATAATATTGTGCCTTTGCAAAGAGTTTGTTTTGATTTTTCTCTGTAATTGTGATCTGTGCTAACGCATTAGTACCTATACCCTTTTTTAAAATTTATTATTTGATTTTGGGAGGTTCTAACGCGTAGCTTATGCTAGAAACATTGTACAATTATATAACCTAGAACATAATATAACCTAACCTAACCTAATAAAATAAAGAAAAGATTTGGCCAGGTCGTAGATCATGCCAGCCCTCCTAGACGGTTTGGATAAAAAAATATCGATGTTATGTTAGTATTAAGGTTAGAAATGAAAGTGAATCAAGTCAATATTATTATGTCTTCCGTTCATCGCACACACCTCTTTCAAAATCAGCGTAATAAAAAACGTGTAAGCTAATATGTAGGTAGTAGGTATATTACAAGTAACAAAAAATTAAGATGTACTGCCACAGATAATTGCCCAGAAACATACTAAATCATCCGATTATGTTAATTTACCGTTTAACGGAGAAAATTTCAGTTTAAACTGCCGATATCGCCGAATCACCAATTTTGTATGTAATATCATGTAATTTACAATAATTGTAATTAAATAAATTTTAAATTTACGTTCAGCATAAGCCAATTGCTAAAGCTTTTTATAAAACTCGATTATTTGAATAATAGCGCTTGGGAATGATTTGATGCAGTTCAAAATATATCTTTTGTGGTGAAAAATTTGGGATTCTTCAACAGAATGTAAAGTATTTAAGTGGCGTTCATAAATACCTGATTTTGTAAAATTTTTTGACTTTGAATTTGTATCATTTTATTATTTTAAAGATTTCTTAGCGAGGCGTAACATACCCGTGTCGCTTCGTTCTCTGCGTATTAAACTATTAATTATATACATTAAATTAGAAAAACAACTTAGTATGAACTGTTGTGGCCAAATGAGATGTCGCCGATGCACTTATTTAATATTTCGCTATTAACAAACAATCACACAAACATAAAGGTAATTCATACATTTCCATGTTTTGTGTTTTGTAATTAATTCTTGTATAAAAGGGTAAATATAATGACGTATAAATAATAACCTATTGTAGAAAATCTTAAAAATTTACATATATAAACTTTAAATTATTTAATTTGTTACATACCTTAGCTAGCAATTATTCCGTTCGTCAAGTAAATTCCTCTAGTAAAAAATTATTTACGATGTTCGGCGCGGCGGTCACTTTGTACCCTATTAAGGCTTTAATGATACTCGACAGTCTAGAAGTTTCTATGAGGAATGGAATTCCAAATACGCAAGGACAAAGCATTCACAACTACAGATTTTATAGCTCCTAATTATGTTAAAGTGATGAGATTTATATTCTTACTTTAAGTATTATCTATGCTATTTTTAATAACCGATTATCGTAGGCGATACACAGATAATCGGTTTAGGTTTTAACCAAAACCATTTGATTCTTTATTTAAATTTTGGTCCACCAGGCTTACAATACAACTTATAATAAAAGAATGATTAATGAGAATAATTATATACACTTTTTGAAAGCTGACGATAGATATTAGCAATTAATGAAGATCTTTTAAACCATTTATTAGATATTTGTCCGCTGCAGAATAGATATTAAATAGTTACATTAAATAAACAGTAACAAATTGATATAATATGCCTAAAGGTTAAGAGATGGCTTATCCATGTATTGCCTAACACAATTACTATGATTCAATAGCTGACTATATTGTACCAATCCTAGTCGATCCCTACTCTGACACAGAGTAGCTCGATCTCGAGAGACCGATTTCTAATCGTTTCGGATACGCTACTCGTCTCGTTCGTGTATGTGTACACCCTGTGTATAATATCTGCGAAATAGATATATACACTACCTTTTTCATATGAACGAAACCAATTCATAGAACTTCAATAGTAGTACTATGATTTAGCATCTTTTCGTCTTTCACCAAAATAAACTCGTGGGTCGGTCTTTAAAGTGGCATGGGATAGACATCTAATCTTAATATATATAAATCTCGTGTCACAATGTTTGTCCTCAATGGACTCCTAAACCACTTAACCGATTATAATAAAATTCGCACACCATGTGCAGTTCGATCCAACTTGAGAGATAGGATAGTTTAAATCTCAAATTATAGTCGCAATTTTAATTTATTGCAAATTCGTTTCCTCATACATTTTCCATGGAATGACGTTTTAGGTGACACGTTATTATTCGGCACTGAAGCGATACGAAGTTCGCGGGGTCAGCTAGTATTTTATAAAGCATACATATACGGACTGCAAATTGCTATAACAATTAATAAATAATCATTTTACTAAGTACATTTGGATCTCTTACGATTAAACATGATTGTATGTTCAAATGGGGATCGACATATTTGATTTGTTTCCATGAAACAAAAACAATCGTTGAAATAAAAAGGGTGTGATCAGAGGTGGCTAAGTTTAATTGCGTAAACCTATATAAGAATTAATGATGGCGCATTGAATGGTCGGTAATTGTGTGATGAGGCAATGTAAAGGCTGTCTCATTAATGTCTAATGGTTATACACGATGGATAACACTTGACTAGTTTTTAATGTGTTTGCTATTGGCCATGGGGCCTATGCGTTGTTCGTTAGCGAGATCACGCTGTGGAAAGACAGTTTTTTTGTTTGAAAATGAGATATGTATAGTGAAGTTAGCGTGTGTGTTAATGTCAATCCCTTAAAGAAAAATTAGTGAGATCTCGTTAACTTTTTTTAGGATCAACCTCCAGGGACTCTAGACAAGAGAGATACATTATTTCTCGATACTCACGAACGTTTTTTCGTCACGACAAGATTTAGAATTTACATACAACATTCAGGGCTATTCAAAAAATAAGTATTACGTTTTTGTTTCACACTGATTTAACAAGTAACAATGAAAATTTTTTTTTTCAGTAATTGATAGATAAGATAAATCCTGATCACGTCAGCTTTGAAGCAAAAACCGCGTCAAAATCAGTCCAATCGTTTAGGAGATTCAGACACAGACATAGAACATACAGCTACGTTAAATTTTCTACACATAACTTTTGGAAGAAATTAAGACATTGTCTATATACTCAGATAACATTAATTTTGAAAACACTACACGAAACACATCAATTATAGTATAAATGTGAATAAATCACTCTTTTGATTACTACATACTTGAGATATGAATCTTAAAGCTTTGCCTACTCCGTCATAAAACTGTGCACGCCACTGTACCTAATGTGCAATGTATTTGTTGCAGTGTCGTAATGAAGGATGGGTTATAAGGTTTATAACTAAGGCGTCGACCTGATACTAACTACCAACTAACTAATTAATAATAAAATCTTGATTTATATACAAAGTAGCCGGACATCAAAACATCATTTAATCACTTATTCACCTAAATAATCTTACGCAGTATTTGTCACTTAATGTTGAGTAGCCATAGTATTTAAATACTAGTTACATATTCTCAGGGTATTCTAGGTAATAAATAAGAAAAAACCTCAACATGGTTTATGGTTATAATGTTTTCGCCATAGTAGGAGCATTAATTAATCCATGGAAACTTTTGATTAAAAAGCTTAAATATTTCGTTTCAAAGCTGTCGGCGACTCGACAAAAAGTGAGGAATTCTTTAATTGTGTATAAGGTGTTCCTCTTTTGTTATGTCGCGCAAAAAGTATGATAAGTGGCTTAATACTGGCATTAAAAATATCTCTGATTGTTTTATTGCAAACTTTCAAGAAGTATGTGTTTTTGGGTTATATAAGGCTAAGTTTATTTTTTTGGTTTGTTAAATATGCGGAACGGAAAATAAATGAAATAATAATAATGATAACATTATTATTATTGACGCAGACCGCTAATATATAATATTTGGGTGCACGAATATTCGCTTTGTAATATGTTACATTACACCCAAGCATTACGGATTGTAATGTAGCACTTTGCCCACTCTAATGTGTAATATTAAGATGAAAGAACAGATAATAGAAGTGCTGTTAGTAATATAGACGTGGTAAACTAGAATTGAGTTATCTCACAGAAATGTTATAAAAATAGGAGAGAAAAACCGCAAAGCATTATGGACCAATTAAAACATGACACTAAGAAACATCCATCGATTCTCACGCGTCCAGTAACAATAACGTTCAGTTTATGAATGGGTGATTAAATTTGATGAGGCTCCATATAATTACTTCATTACTTGACTCTCCATTTTAATTACGTAGATCGTTACGACGGCAGGATGTCTCTGGATTCTAGCGCTTCCTCTATATCATACATCTTATAATTACGCGCAACATTTCTCTATGGTCCGAGTGAACTTAATTACACACGCGTTAACAACTATCATTACTAATTACATAAGCTACTTAATGGCCGTGGCTTCGTTTACGTAGATTAACGTTATTTTCAAAGAAATCATTAAAAGCTCTGTTAATTGGAAAAATTACTCTCTCAATTGTACTAATTGATAAAATCTTCTTAGTTTTAAACTTAAAGCTTTAAGCTTTTTTAAATTGATTGGAATTATACGTTATCATGTCATGTGAAATCACATAATCTGTGTGAGGGTGTACGGGTATGGGGTAGACATTTCTGAGTTTGTTTGATTTTATTGACAGTCTACCTGATCGAAACATTTAATTGTGCTCCGGGATGCGCAGCCTGGACCTCCGCGTGGACCACTTAGCTTCGGAGGCGAATATACGTTCATCGTTCTATGCGTTGCAGGGAATGATCAAATATGACGGCGTATGACTTAGAAGAGTAGATTACTCAGAATCATTAGATTGACGTCTGACATTTGACAGGACACATTGACGTCACTATGGCGGAGCGTCATGATGATGGAAGCGAGGCGGCTTCATCTGACGACACGTGCGGTTGAAATGGGAGCCGCAGGCGCACTACTGTTTAATCATTATTCATTAATGTTATGACGAATTGCTTTATATTACTTCGTACGATCTACTTTAATTAGTAATTACCCGTGAGGGCAACTATTTTATTATGATTTCAAGATTAGAATGTTAAGCATTGGAGAAGAAGCAATCTTTTAATTCGGTACCAGACACGCTATGATCAACTCTGATAAAGGTGGATCTGACAAATACATTTCCACTAATCCCAATAAATTTCGGCCCCAGTAAACAAAGCAGAGGAGAATTTTCTTCTATTAATAAATTTAGTCGTGATGGTAACAAAATAATTTTGTAAGCGGTAAAAGAAGTTCAGTTATAAATTCAGTTCGTGACTAAACTTTAATAAACAAGTGTAGTCACAACTAAAAAGCGAATAAATCACAAGTCGATTCAAACTCGACATTTCCATTTCCGACCCCTACCACCGACCTCTCGATGAAGCCATAAATTATAATACATTGGAAATGAATAGATGGCGCGCTTACAAATCGCTTACCGCGAACAGATTTATAGCCAAATCCTAGACTCATATTTGCAGAGTATAGTTTGAACGCCAAAGATTACTTTTTACCAGTTTTAACCGGAAAACAGTTTGATTTAGCCTCTATATTACTCATAAATTTTAAAATTATTTATTATACTGGAGTAAGTAAAAGACATTACTAATAAATATAACGTATCTGTGTTTCTGTCAGCATCGTAGCTGGTAAACGAATGGATCCATTTTGATGTGTTTCTTGTTTGAAAGCTAACGTGATAGAGATGACTCTAAACTATAATTTATGAAGGTTTGTTCATCTTTTTACGGTGTATTCTTACTTGTAATCAATATATCGAGGGTTTTAAGTTGTTTTCAGATTCACTTGTCAGTTTCATGAACATTTCTCTAACTTCTTTGTATGATTAAAGAAATAATAAGAGTAGGTAATGAATAATATATTTAAGTTCAATAGTTAAAAAAAAATATTTCGTTAAAAAAAAATTTCATAACGACTTCAGTTTTAAAATCGTTTTACAAATCCAACGGTTCTCTCTAACCTTTATTTAAGATTTAACGATATTTCAAAAGATAAAGTTAATTTTGATCTTTATCCAATGATAAAGTTTCTCTTACTGTAAAATTCACAACATAAATTGCTTTTGTAAAAAATTCTTTTATACAGATAATTCATACAATAAGTTTTAACAAATGTATAAATCTATGCTAATGTTGTAAATATTGTAGTATTCTTTTAAATGTTTGTAAAATATTTTTTGATTAGAAATATATAAGTTAATTAGACACCTACCTTTTTACTTACATATTGAAATCAAGTTGAAGACATGACAGACAAGTTAATTCAAATTAGAATATTTCATAAATGGATAAACAATCTTCATAAATTGTTGATTAGAACCATCTCTAATACGTTAAACAAAAAAACAGCATCGCAATAGGTCCATTCGTTTCCAACGATGCCATAGACAAACTCACAGACGCATGATGCAACAGACGGACATACAAATACGTCAAACTTGTAACACTCCTCTTTTGCATCAGGGCTTAAAAAGCTTACCTGTTGGGTTGCGTCCAAGATATCAATAATACGACGAACCCAATCACACCCCAAAATATTAATAATATTAACGAATATAAATTTTATTAAATTTTTATTTCACTCTTTTCTTCACTAAAGAACATATTTAGTTATATCAACAAAATTTTAAATTAAAAAAATAAAGTAAATATGTACTTACAGACACCCACAGCATAACCACACACGCACACATAAACACAAATACACAACTTTAAACGTCTTTAACACTTCACTAATAACAATAAAGAATCATTAAAATTGGTTCACCCAGTCGAAAGTTCTGATGTAACAATTCCATGGGGCTTTGGCCTGCTCGACCAGGCCTGTGGTTTTAAGTTTAAAGTTTAAGTTTTAAGTTTGAATAATCTCAAAGCTCGTTTCTTATATAAAAACCGGGCGTTAAACCTCACTTGTATAATCGTTTCGTAATATAGTTAGCAATAAACATGACCAAAGACATTCTGTTATTTTTATGGGAGATGGAATTTATAGCAACGGTACATTATTCAAATATTGAAAATGTCCGGTTTCACATTTACAACCCATAACAAATATTACTATATATTCATTTTGATATTAATTTATTATACTCTCACCATAATCGTTAGCTGTATCTTGAGGTTTGTAGGTTAATCTATGGTGAAACAACATTCGGTGTGTTTTAGTTATCATTTGGAATCTTGTTATAAAATTGAGCTTTATATGCCTAATTTTTATATTTTATTTCAATACAATTTATCCTTTTGATAAAACATTATTTAAATATTTACAATGTACCTACTTAAATATATTTACTAAAATACAAAAGGCTCATCAAAGCTTACCCAAAATACTGGTTACATTACCGTTGTATTGCTATACTAACAATACAATTAATATAACATTATTACCATTACGAATTAGTGACCTTTAAAGAAAAGAGCGTACCTTTCTTTAAAAGGCCGGCAGCACACCCGTGTCGCAACTGGCGCGTCCATAGGCGCCGGACTGCTTTTCGTAAGCTTTCTGCCTATTTGCCTAACTTAAAAGAAATAGATGAAATAAATTAATAAAAATTTATGATTATTAGGCTCATGAATTAACACGTAAGCCAAATTTAATGTTGAATTAACAATATAATATTTTTAATGATGGTCAAAGTTAAGGTGTTAAGACACCTGTGCCGTATACGATCGTATCGCTCCCGGGCCGATATTTCTACGTTTTCACTTTCGCTGGGCATTTTCTTCAACAAGTACAAATATCGGTTTCCTCAGAATTCAAACTCAGTTCGTCAAACGCAACACGTATATACGAAAATCATTTCAACTATCTACACTATTCCACGCAGATAGGGGAATAAACTTTCGGTTTAAAAAAGAAAAAAATCCTGTAAATTTACTTCTAACATAATTAGTTCCGTCTCACCATATTCAATTACACCATGCATTGGTAAGCACTATTGCACAGCTCACAAAATAAATGATACACGGACGAGGAGTGCCTCAAGTAGTGCCGCGTCTTCTTCGTTTCTAAAATTGCTCACCATTTATGGCATCTGAACAATATCATAATTCATTTAACGGTAAACGACATTACTATTACTAATGGCTTCACTATTTTATCCACGGCGATAAAAGAGGAGTGCTGTAAAGTTTGACATGTCTATCCTAAAGAAATTGGGCCCTTGTTTTTTTTTGTTTAAAAGCTGACGATCAAGATGGATCTTAAAAATTTATAACAATCTGTTCATCCATTTATGATATTTTTATTTATAATCATCTCGTTGTTTAAACCGTATTCAATTTCATGTTTTTAGGGTTTTAATTTTTTTACGAGCTAAAACACTTAAATGCACGGAGAACAGGCAAGGACCCAAAAGACAACGTAAAAATTAGTCTGTCAAAATACCCTGACGCAATGGAGAAGTTTACCTTTTTTGGATAAATTATAAAAATTAAAGTAAAATAAAACAAATAAATGAAATAATCAATAAAATATCTCTAGAAATGAAAAAGTTATGGGACTTTGAGGTTGCGCTTGAATGTTACACGCGGATAGGTCAAATGACGTCACGAATCGGAAATACGATAATTTATTTCGAAGTCATTTATTGATAGATTTCAATTTTTTTTCAGTGATTGGTTATAGTTTTGATCTATATTTTAATACCATTATGTTGATTATAATATTAACAACATCAGTAAACTTCAAGTACTGCTGTCAAATTAGGGCCTTTAGTTCTATTTCTTACGCTTACGCTTATTTCTCGACACCCGCTAACCCTGGAAATTTGTATGGGAGTGACATAACTGGTTTCGTTATGATAACCACACCAAACATTTCCATACAAATTTCCAACGTAAGTGGGTGTCGAGAAATAAGCATGGCGTTCTTAAGGGTCAGGTATCCGAAACCATAATGGAATCGCGTGTTCAATTATTTCGCCATAAATTTAAAATCGTGAGTTAAGGGCGGTCGTATCGATCATGTATTAATATTTGCACATGTGTTCAACAACAATCGCTCGATGAAGCTATAAATTATAATAATGGTTGCGCCATTTCGTTTTTTCATTTCTCATCGACGAAACAGGTCCGGACGTGGAGGGATCTCTAAACGTATTTTAATGATTATTGAAGTATCTATATAAAGTTGAGGAGTTACTAACGCCTAATCTCAGGATAAAATTAGAATAGGGTTAGAAAAAAATATTTTTTGTGTTGGATAGTCCTTTTATTGAGAAAGGCTGTATATAGGCTTAAAGTTCACTCTATGGCGCAGCTGAAATCGCGGGGCATTAAAGTGTATGTAAATAATTGGAAGTTAAAATTGACAAAAAAAACCGACTTCAAATGTTACTTTAAAACTACTAAACTTATTTGGATGTAATTTAAATGGGACCACACGGGAAGCACCAGCTTTCAAACAAAAAAGAATCATCGAAATCGGTTCACCCAGTCGAAAGTTCTGAGGTAACAAACATTTAACGCGTCGAATTGAGAACCTCCTACTTTTTTGAAGTCGGGTAATAATATAGGGCATTATGACTTGGCGTGTAAACCATATACAATTTATTATTATATGTACTCCATTCTCCAGGTATCAGAAAACATTACCTACTCGATATAAAAGAGCGATCTTTGCATTTTTCATACTACATATACAGAAATCGATATTAGACAATCATTTTGCCTTTAATAAAAATTAAAAATATTAAAAAAGTCATTCCCTGAAACAATAATGTATTCAAATATATTTACAAAAATACAAAAGGGTCATCAAAGTTGTTGGGTGTCGTATAAAAATACTAATTACTTAAAAAAAAATTTTTTCCGAAACCAAAATTCAAACCTTATTCAAGATCAAGAAGAATAAAAGAAAGATTAATAAAAAAGTTGATAAAACATAAGCCTAAAATGTTTTCACATTTGAATCATACAGACCCAAAAGTAACTCATAGCTTTCCAATTTTAAATTGCATTAAAATAAGTAAATCTGTTTCCAATACCTCCCTGCTTGCAAACAGGTAGGTCTCTATCTAGGTACCTTTTATACGCCTATGAACGCAACATGCACCTATCAACACTCATCTAGCCACTTGCTCTGCAATTTATAACCAATTTATGTTGTATTTTTGCCGGCGGTTGTGATAAATCATGTTTGAAGTCTTATATTTACGCGAGTAAAGAACAGTTTCTACGGATTAAGAAAGATTACTTAACAAAATTTTACAATTATTATAGTAAAACTTAATTTTCCTAGCGTCTGCATGGTCAGGGGCAACAGCAACCGCTTAATCCGGTACCTCTGTTTTCTTTACGTTACCATTAAAACCATCTCCATGACTAAGTAGTTTATGCATCTGCGTGTTGCGCCGGAGGTCCTGGGTTCGAATCCCGGGGGGAGTAATGAATGTTCCGGTTGGGTAGGCTCAGGAGGCTGATCACCTATTTGCTTGTAAAGAACATGATCGGTGAAACAAACACAGCAATGTGTCTGCCCCATGCCCCACTAGAAGTTACGGAAATTCACTTTCTTAAGATTAAAAATCATTTTATACAAAGTCAATTTCTTTTTCTACTAAAATGATTGTTCGTTGTCAGATAGCATTGCTAGTCCTTTTAAAATTTGCTTGGATTATAAAACGTTTAAGAGCAAGAATGGCACAGACAGACACACTCATAGACACGTAGACTTATCAAACTTATAATAATATAATAAGTTTCATTACGTCAATATATTATAAACCCTTCTTTTTTCGTAGAGGATTAAAAGTAAGAGAAAGATCGTACTTTCAAAGGCTATTTCTAGCTCCCAAGAAAACTTATTCCTTGTAAAGGATTCATTTCATAGTCAATAAAGAGCCTTAATGTTGTAATAAAATTTAAGTAACTTTAATAGGTACTTAAGTAGCTATTTGAACTTCACCTCTGCCCTTCGTAAGATAAGATTTTAATAGTTCACTTGCACTATACCTTATCTAAAGTGAATTGTATGCTTAGTTGCACAAGAAAGAAAACAAATAATGTATTAGGCGACGGGCGGCCTTATCGCTGACAAGCCATCTTCCGGGCAATCCTGCTAGGAAAGAAGTGAAATTGAAAACTACTTTTAAAACCGACATGATTACAAATCATAAATAGTTTTCATAATTTTAAAGATTTTCATAAAAACATACAAACATAAATACCGAATCGAAATCGAACGTAAACGGGTTTATAAAAATATTGTCGAAGGAGGAGGTCCCCCTATTTGTGTGAAGTGTGAAGTCCCGTGTCCCCTAGTGGGGTATGGGGCAGATGCATTTCACATCTGTTTCACTGATCGATTTTTTCTTTAAGGGCAAGTAGGTGATCAGCCTTCTATGCCCTGCCAGACTGAGTTTTTTTTAATTTTTTTATCTCCACTGGGAATCGAACCCAGGACCTCTCGATTGTAACGCTTACGCGCTTACCACTAGACCAAGGAGGCGGTCCCCCCTATTTGTAGTCGATTTAAAGAAAGCCGCAGGTAATAGGTAGTATTCACGTGTATTAAATTGATTGATGGTATTACAAAATACGTTTAATCTCACATTCAAAGGTCGTAATGTCAAAACCTTTAGGCAATTAATTTTATACATTATGCAATAAAAACTTAGCTATTATTTAACACCAACTTCATTTGAGAAGAATGGGCGTCGATTGAACTAATAAAATTTAATAAAAATACCATAAACTAAGCATATATAGAAGTCATTCATTATGGTAACATTTCTGGAATTTATGTTCTATGATATAAATAAATCATTAAATTCTAAAGTATGTTAAATAGTAAATGTAAGCTAGTGTGAATAGTGAGGTGGGTGCTGACTGCTGGTAGACCTGGTCGTACCTTTCTGGACCAAATCCAGAAAGTACTTGATAAAATGACGTTGAGACGTTGGGAATTAAAAAAATATATAAATTATTTTATAAATGAAATTACAAATGGTAAATTATTAAAAAAATGTTGCCTGTCAGTTCTATGATAGGGCAATTGTATGAGAGTTGTGTGTCAATGCAATTTTATAAAAGTGCTCTTAACAGTTAATTGACAACAAATTATTAAAATATCAAAACAAACAATGAGAGACAGATATAGAAAATCAGGGTCAGGAGCCTAAGTGTGAAGGAGACAGCAATATTGTGCAATGTTCATTAAAGAGGGTCAATGGGGGTGTAATTTCCCCCCATCCCCGGGCGATCCTGTGGTCGTCTTTTTAATTTGTACTCGCGTTTCAGGGGTGGGTAAAATATTAAAAATGAATTGAAAAAATTATTGAAAATCCCTATATCTCACCAATAAAATAAAAATTTAATACAGTTCGGACTGAAGATTTCAGCCTCCTTAATCGAGAATTATTTTTTAAATTAATGTTTATATTCATTACAAAATAACATAGAAATACCCTATATTAGAATACCCTTTCCATGCTGAGTTCCGTGCGAAGCTGGATTCGAAGCGATTTTATTTTCTAGTTTTAGTACATTTTAGTCACATAAATTTATTTACTCTTATCTGTAATTTACAGATAATATTGACTTAGTTTCATGAATAAAATTTGGTGGCAACCCTGGAGGTTCGAGACAGCCAGGAGGCACAGCATCTTATCAACGAATTAATTCTAGACTAACGAAGACTGGGGGCAGTCGCGATTAACACAGCCACCCTTAACGAGACTTAAAAATATCTAGAGATTACAGTTTAAGTAGACCGCCTCCTTGGTCCAGTGGTAAGCGTGTAAGCGTTACAACCGAGAGGTCCTGGGTTCGATTACCGGTGGAGATAATAAAAAAATAAAAAACTCGGTCTGGCAGGACATAGAAGGCTGATCACCTACTTGCACCTAAAAAAAAAATCGACTAGGGGACACCGGACTTCACTCACTTTACACAGTTTAAGTAGTTTATTTAAGTGGGTGTTTTTATAGTATTTTGTGTAATTCATCTGTAAAATTTTTCAGAGATATTGCCCTACCAAAATGATTTCAAAAGCTCAGCAAAAGTGCTCTTGCTCGCAAAACCTCCTACGCCAACTGTCAGCGATCATCGCTTAGTAACAGATGTGTTTTCTACTAATTTGTTAACTTGACTAAATTATTTGCATAATTACATTGATATATATGAACATGACATGTTAATGACAAATAAGAATATCTCATTGATCCCCTCAGGTTGTATACAACAAAACTGTATTAAAATCGGTCAATTCCATAGCAGACACAATAAATGTAAAACTTATAACACCCCTGATTGCGTCGACGGTTAAAAATGATCGCGTCTTTAAATTCGTAGCTCTGGTCGCGAAGGTCCGAGCGGGTGGCATATTAAGACGAAGTTGGAAGTAAAAAAAGGCGAAAAAGAGTTTTATATTCTCTCTCGAATGGGAAGAAATAGGAGAAATCTTTCTCATTTAGTCCACCAGTTCTTACTGGGGTGCTGAGGCGGGCGGTTGCTCCTCTAATTAATACTTGAGAGTAATTAAAAGTTGAGGTGTTACGTGTATGTGGGTGTGTGGAGTGTATTACGATCGAATCATACAGATGTGTAGCGTAAGGATGTGCAAGTTACGTCCTTTTAACATAGTGACTTAAGGTGCAGAGTGGCTTGTTTTTGTTTCTTCCCATAATATATTATAAGAATAGATATAAAACGAAATACAACCAATAAATATAGATGAATACTAAAATGTTTCACAGCTAGAGTAAAAAGATTCAAAGTTAAAGTAGTAAATTTTTAATGGAGAATATTTTTGTATGTTTTAATATTGTTTGTAAATTGTAAGATAAGTCATACTTCAGTAGTTATCTCATTTGATTAATTTATTGGGTCCTTTCAAAATTTTTATAGAACTGAATTAATTAAATTCACATAAGTAAATGACTTGTTAGGGCTCATTCACACCATTCGTTAATAAAAACGGATCGTCCTCGTGTCTATGAGCCCTTAATATTGATTAAAATGATTTCTTTAAAGATACTAAGTAAAGACAGTTTTTAAAGTATGAATCTGTGCCAAATAGTAACAGAAAATCATAAAATAACATATTTAATCTGGTCACCATCTTCTAAGAAAGAAATTTATTTTTAAATTTTTTTTTGTTTTATTTAATACTTATTAGTGAATTTTGGTTATAATTTATTTTAAATTCTAACGTGGTTTCCAAAATGTATAAAAAATAAATAATTGTATAAATTCTATGTATCTAACTAGTGATATTGAAGACAATTTAAAAAACTCCCTCAGTTACATAAGAATATCTCATGAATGGCTTAACAGATCTTCATAAGTTAACATCCATCTCGATTAGGTAGGCTTTCAAACAAAAAATCGCATCGGAATCGGCATTCCGATTTAGGAGCTACGCAGACATCAGACACACAGACAATATATTCGTCGAGGGCTTAAAAAAGGTTACGTTGAATGTTACCCAACATACAATAAGTACACATCCGAAAATAAATCATAAAAGTACTTAAGACAATAATCTGCCGGTCCAAGTTCAGAAGGGTCACGTTCTTAAATTTCCCTTCATTATCCCAAAAATCCACATTGTGGAAAATTTCATTTCAATGCCGATACCTCATTGCAAATAGCTCTGGACCCGGCTTAATATGCATTAAGGGTATTCCCGAATTTTCTCCAGTAAAAATGAAGTAACCCGACCGTGCCGTATAAGTGGATTATGTAACTCTCTCGCTTCAGCGCATAGCGCCGTCTCGTTTGTGTCGATCCCCGCTAGATTCCAGCTCAGTATGGAGATGGAATATTTTAAAATTATTTAAGGAATAATCAAAATGTCCAGTGGTGTATATCTTTAATTTTGTTATTTTGATAAAATACATTGATACATTATTTGATACAATATTTGATACATTTTAAAACTACTTAATCATTTAAACAGCTTTAAACATTGGATATATTTTTTCTTGTAAAGATACGCGTTTCATTTCAGGTAAACCGTTTGTAATGTATAATTATATTTTTTAAATCTATATAGAAATAGGAAATGAGATATAAGGCTGAAAAATATGGGCATAACTTTTAAAGCGCTGAGTTTTCAAGGCCCTAACAGAGATTCTATTAAAAATATACTCGTGGACAAATAATACGGGTCAGTATGAAACTAGGTCACTCGGTCTGCCGGTTTCTGGTCTTCTAATGGTCTGCCCAGTTACTCGGAAACGTTGGACGACTGTTACTCTCGCTGTACTTCTCTGACTTCTGCCTTCTTCTAGCATAATGACGATAAGTGTACATTCTTCTGGTGTTAGTAATTTAATAATGACCGTGAAAGACAATGATGACTGCCCTTTATAATTTTGATTTGACAGATTGAAAAAAAAGCGAAAACAAGCAAAAGTAAAACACGCGTGGTTTGAACTTATTGCCAAATTATAACTATTGTTACGTTTTCTTCCAATTACGTTGTATAACATTTGTGGTTTTATTTCATACGATATTAAAATTCTCTTTGATATAAAGTTAGTTTTATGCATTAACATTATTAATTTGGAAGATACAGAGGGTGTTGTCGCTGACCCGTTTTATTTGTCCACGAGTGTAGATTAATATATATTCCTAATTAAGTTAAAAGACTCACGTATACGCAGAAGAGGATTTCTCTCATAAGGTCCGTCTTTTGGTAAGAATCCCAACCGTATAATTATCCTTTGTTTATCTGCAAATTTAAAAATAAATGCAAATAAATTGGCATAATTAAAAACGAGTTGTATTGTATGTAAATAAGAA
Organism: Aporia crataegi; assembly: GCA_912999735.1. NCBI lineage: Eukaryota > Metazoa > Arthropoda > Insecta > Lepidoptera > Pieridae > Aporia > Aporia crataegi. Next base: position 8,375,650 of record OU538744.1, on the reverse strand, counting down.
ATATATTACTAAGATTATAACGTTTAGCATACCAATTACAATTATCATTTTAGCAATCATGCTGACTTAATTTATTTATATGTTAGTAATAAATATATTTTAATAGACACTCATTTTATGGTAAGTTTCTATTTGATGGAGTTTGTTAGTGTTTGTTGACAGACCTTTTTAAGACTTCTATTCTATTTCTATGTGTATACTTAATAATTATATATACATAAGGTTCGAAAGGTGTAATAATAATTACTAGATCAACTGATTTTATTAAAATTAATTAAATTAATAAAATAAAATAGGTTTGAGTTAGTGGACTTTTGAATTTATAGTTTAGCTGTGCTCCACGGTTTGACCCGCGTTAATTTCATCATAGCGTTACGTTATATAACTCATATATATTTATTTATATTGAATCAATTGCCTAAAAATAAGTATCAAGCTTTTAGCTTTAAAAATACGAGGATACTTCGTCTAAACGTAGCCTATGTTCTTTCTCAGGCTCTGCAATATCTGTGTACCAAATTTTATTTAAATCGGTTCAGTAGTTCTGGCATTAAATCGCAACAGACAGAGTTATTTTCGCATTTATAATATTAGTAAGGATTATTTTGAGTTGTGAAAGTGGCTGAAAATTTACTGAAATCAAAATTACTTGAACAGTTTTTAATAGTATAGGAGGCAACCAGGCAGGAGGCGCACTTTTCAGGATAAGTGACCTGCCGCCCATAGACACTCTCGACTCCAGCTGGGCTACCGATGGGTTGCCGGATTTTTAACAGAATTGGGCTTTCGGTACTCCTTTAGTACATACAAATAAATAGTAGCTATCAATCATCTCGATTACTCCAGCTTTCAATCAAAAAACCGCATCATAATCGATTCATTCGTTTATTAGTCACAAAGATACACAGACACTTTAATAACACCCCTTTTTGACGTCGGGGATTAAAAATGGATTTTTACAAACAATATTGTTGTTTATCTAATTTATATTATGTTATTCTTAGAACTGGGTGTATATAATACATCAAATGTATTTAATAATTATAATGTATATAATCATAGGTGTTTACTACACGAGCAATAACATGACTAAGACAAGTCGCACATTCCTTTAAAATTGTCGTAGTCATCATTATTACAACAATATTAAGTACATTTTTACACAATTTGCATACGTTGTAAGGAATTCAACTGGATTTAGTAATGTCAGATGATTCTGTCTTATCCTATCACTTCCATACTTATTTATAAAGACAAAAGTGCTTTAATTTTTGTTTGTAAATAATGAAATAAGAAATTGACTAATGGATTTATGTTAAAAAATATTTCACTCAGGAACTTACTCTTTTCAAGTTACACCTACTTGGTCTATACTAAGGCTTTAGCTTATTAATAAAATACATTTAAACCAACTTCAAAAAAGGTGGAGGTTCTCATTTCATTACATCTCGACTGTATTTTTTTAAATGTTTGATACCTCAGAACTTTCGATTGAATGAACTGATCAGTAGTTGTAGAGTTACAATTTAAAGTCGTTTTTGTGTCATCAGATTATAACGCCTCCGCCGTTATTGAGAACTCTTGTTACTTGAGGCCTTGGATTCAAATCTCGGGGAAACAAATAAATGGTTCCATTAGGTAGGCACAAAATCACTTGCCTGTAAAACGATCAGTGAAACAAATGCGAAAATATACACCCCAAACTTACTAGATTATTATTAAAAAGTGGTTTCCATATTTGCCTATCGTTTTATGCTCTATGGTAGGAGACAAAGACTGTGTGATGTAAGCAATTTTTTCCTATAAGAGCTCTTTCTCAAATCAATACTTGTGGAGAGCTGGATTTTAAAATCCCCCGCCTCTTCACGAAAACATCTTTGGACTTCTATTTTATTGCTCAATGGCTGTATATAATTTTTGTATCATCAACTTAGCTATAATGACGAAGTAATAGACAATCTTACTTTGATGAAAGTCAACCAAACCAAAAATACCATTCAAACCAAGTTAGATTTACTAGTTGTTCCCCGCGTTAAATTCGTCGTAACGTCATGTTACGTAGCCTAAAAGTTTTTAATTCTAAAAATGCTTCCATAGAACTTTTCATCCCCCCTTTCAACCCCTTATTCGCATTGAAAAGTATGACCTTTATCAGGCTCTAGACTGTGTACTAAATTTCATTTAATTCAGTTCAGTAGTTTTGGCGTTAAACCGCGACAAACTGAGACAGAGTTACTTTCGCATTTATAATATTAGCAAGGATTTATTACGAATGTGCAAACTAATCTTGTAGCAAAATTAAGTAATGCTTCAAGTGCTTAGACACACACACACACAGATATGTCAAAATTACAGATATATCACCCGTCCTTTCGCGTCGGAGATTAAAAATCCAACCGACATTTTAACTAATAATTTCTATACCTACGTTACTAAACGGCTAAACCAGAGATTGCGAGATACAGTTTAAATGCAGCGGAAATAAATAAATAAAATTTTCGCCGCCTCTTCGCTATCCACAAATGACGTCAAATGCGAAGGTTTTGAAAACTGTAATGGCCGCCTGAATGATTGAATTTACATTAAACGTTTTTTGCACTAAAACAAATACTATTAGTATTTAATATTTTTTATTTTATATTATAAGTACTAGCTGTGCATCGCGGTTTCACTCGCGTTAATTTCGTCGTAACGTGATGTTATGTAGCCTAAAAGCTTTTAGCTTTAAAAATGACGTTACTTCCATAGAATTTTTCATCCCCCCTTTCAACCCCTTACAACACTTTTTCGCTTTAAAAAGTAGTAGTTTCTTCTGTGTAAAACTATCTGTGTAATTTTTTTTATTTAAATCGGTTTAGTAGTTTTGGCGTTAAATCACGACAGACAGAGAGAGATAGTTACTTTCGCATTTATAATATTAGAATTATTATGCCTATTCGCCAAAGGGGCATGACCACAAACTGCCACCTGGCACAATCCCTACATACTCATCTTTCGCTTCATCCACTATCAATAAATTCATCATACTCATACATGCCGATTGCGGGTACTTTTGAACTGCTCCTTTCCAAGTACGTCTTGGATTTGGTCCATAAAGGTCTAGGTCAACTAGGTCTACCAGCATCCACCTTACTATCGCCTCACCTATATATAATTTTATATTCATATATAATTTATTACATATATGTACACACTAATTAATAATTAAATTTGACGTGTCTGTCTCTGTGGCATCATGGCTCCTAAACGAATAGCAGGGTCGTAATGTTTTTTTAATACCTGTGTGAGAGAACAATAATTTTTATATTTATATTTTTACTTCTGAATTTAGCTCTTATTTATACACATATTAAGCGAGACGGTTTGGGTAACGATATAATTCGTGTGAAGTTGGGGCGGATCGCTAGTTCTTTACGAGCTGTTTACAGTGTAAATGTCAGCAATCGTATACAATTATTTTAGAGGCCTCGTGGCTAAGCGGTCTTATAAGCGTACCGCGAAGCCTGAGGTACTGAGTTCGATCCCGGTCCCGAATACAATTTCTAATTTAATTTGTATTTGTATTCGGGCTCTGGTAGGGCTGCCACTTGCCGGACGGAGTGTCATAAGTGGTACGGAGGAGTGGTTGAATTTATACAGGCTTGCCTGCAGAAATTCAACCAAACCAACAAAAATTGTCGGTTGCCTGGAAGAGATCGCTGTTTAACGATAAGGCCGCCCGTCTCACTCCAGTGCAACAGTGTGTAAAAAAAAATTATGCCTTTTTGTTCAACAATCTTTTTGTAGACTTGACATAATATAGGTCAACAAATTAATAATTGAACGTTTTATTAATGTATCAGCTGATGTATCTTCATCTACAATTATATTACAGTTAGATTCAAATTCAAAATATTTTTATTCATATAAACATAGATCATGGATGAACCTGACATAAATAAAAGTCAATAAAGTTTTAAATAAAGTCAATTTTAAATTTATTTAGTGACTCTTTTCGTATTCGCTTGAGATTTTATTATAGCAGATATACAATTGCCTTGAAATGAATAGTAGATCTTAAATTATATTTATGAGGTTTTAATTCTATCAAAATTATGAATTATGTATATCATATTTGATAAGAGAAACTCAAGTTTATATCAGAAAACAATTAATATTTGCAAATATCAGTGATAATTTTCTAAGGCACTGTCTTCCAAATTTTGTAAAATTAATATTTCTGATTTAAAAGACATTTCTGTAACTGTTTCACTGTTCATTTTTCTTTACAGGCAAGAAGTTGATCAGATAGACAGACCCAACCGAAACATTTATGTGTTTCCCTGGGATTCGAGCTCAGGACCTCAGGCGCAACGCAGACGCGTAAACCGGATTTTTACGGAGGCGTAAAAATTTCTGACTTATATATTACATTTAAATGCACTTTTAAATCATTAATATTATATTAATTTTATACTGAGGATTCACAAAATGTCATCATCGCATCAAAACAGATACATGATTATTCATTAGAACACCGTACATACCTTTTAGAGCATCCTGTACTGTTAGTGATAATGAAAAAGCCTTGAACAAATGCGTAATACCGTATTGTGCTACAACGTATTTCCCTGGAGTGGCTGTGTCGCGAAGTATAAAGAAATAACTCGGAGTGCGTTTCGAAACGCTTTTCACGGAGTTACGGATTTTGATACTTGATAACGAACCGTCTCTAGCTCGCGACGAAAACAGTGTGACATTATAAATTTGACGTGTCTGTGGTTCAACTCGATACGGTTAATTTTTTTGAACGCTGACGTGAACAGGATTGTGTTCAGGTTATAATTTATCAAGATCTGTTCATCCGTGTATGAGGTATTCTTATTTGTAATTAATATGTCGGGGAGTTTGGAATTTGCCTTCAATTTCTCTTGGTGAATAGCATCTATGTATATTTTAATTATTAATGGAAAGATTTTTTTTTAATTGGATATATTTTGTGCTGATTTGTAGCAAATATTCTTGGACACCGATAAGTTTTGTAATAAGTTCTTAGGCATTTCTTGCCGCGCACCACCACTATGAAATCAGTTCTCTGTAAATGTCCGGCAACGCACCCATGGCCCAATAGGCGTTGAGGGTGTCCATGGACGACGGATTTCTTCTCGTAAGTGACCGCTTACCTCCTATCTGATAAAAAAAAGTTACAGAGAAGTTTAATAAAATTAATAAAAAAACAAATAAAGCCCTCTCCGAAATTTTGATCAAGTTCTTGTTTACATATTGTTACTACTATCAAAACCACGCGAACGGCGTACTTTAAAAAAATCCATTTCAGCTGGGACACGAGATCCTAAGTAGGATTTGGAGCTTGGAAATCTTTAGAGCGGGAGCACTATATACGAGTAAATGAGACGGAGGATGATGAGTATACAGCATTGTATATAAATTGCACATTACAACCTTATTTGTTTTGAATCTGTAGTTTTCAGCTTCAAATCAATACGTCAGTTATTTTACTATCGATATTTTAACATACTTATGCTAAAATATCGATATGCTTGTCACTAGCTTGTCTCTTAGTTTTACTATCGCAGATTTCTATTGATTATTTATCAGTTAAAGAATTTTTTAAAGCGGTCCTAATAATAGACAAACATATGAAAAATAAATGGGACCAAACCGATCGTTTGACACGACATTCAACGTAGGAGTGAAACAAAAAAAAAAAAAAACATCGAATTGTTAATAATATTTTAAAAAGATGAAAATAATCATATTTTCACTCTACTATTAATTATGTACTTATTACTCGTGACTAATTTCACTTAAGAGTCGCTTCCCATCGATGCTAGAATTTTCAAAACCGATCCAGTAGTTTTTGAGTTTATTCGTTACAAACATACAAAAATATAAATTCTCCCTCTTAATAGTATAAGTGTATAGATTTATATGTTAAAAGTTGTTTTTTAATATTACAAATGGACAATTCCATTGTGTTCAGAAAAGATTGGCCATAAGCTAGAAGAAAAATGAAAACGGAATTAGAAAAAAAATGAGCAAGACTGAAGGCATGAATATAAATGCGTTTTGTGGACATCGGATTTACTTTATTTAGAATTTCCCTTAAGTGGATTGGAACTAGTTGAGTCTCATCGATTTGTCAACGTTAAGTCGCGTGTTGAATTTTAGAGTTTTATTCACAAAGCATGAATGAAAACAGATTAAAATAAACTTATTTCTAAATTGTAAATTTTCAAGCGACTCATTTATATTTGACTAGTTATGCCCAGCAGTTGACCCCGTATTATTTTCGTCCTAGCGTGATATAGTTTAGCTTTTCTCGTTAAATGGAGTATCATATACAAAAATACTTTTCAGTTCAAACAAGTAGTAATAAAGTAATCCCAGGAGAGAAGCGGGTTTAAACAAACGAACATTGGCTTAAATAAATTTTAGTTATTATAATATTAGCATTGAAAGTGATTTTCAATGAACGTAATTATCATTTTTACCCGACTGTGCTAAGCAAAAAGAAACGCAATTTGTCCATTAATAGGTAGTCAATCAATTTTGGAAAAAAGCTTGTAATACATTCGTTTTACTAACGTAATAAATAGAAAAATAATTCTTGTACATCCTATAATTTAATTATGTAATACTAGTTTTGTTCCGCGGTTTCACCTGCGTTAATTTCGTCATATAGAATACTTGTATCTTTAAATTTAAAAAATAAAATATATAAATTACAATTAAGTGTTTTTTTTATTTATCCTTAGGGATAGTTCACTAAGGTTAACGGGACAAAAGCCTGAGCCTTCATTACTTCATCTACCTCCTTGCCAAAAATCACGTCGATCCGTTGCTCCGTTTAGACGTGAAATAAGAATCGTATTTTGAATAAAAGAACATTATAAATTATTCCTCAGGAACTACCAGTACAGTATCGTTCAGCCCTTTAGGCGTGATTGAGTAACAAACATCCAAACATCCTCATAATCTTTCGCATTTATAATATTAGTGGGATTATATAAGGTTTTTAAATTTAAAAATAATTTTGTAACTATTTTTGAGTTTAAGCTTAGGAAATAATCTACATCAGGAAGATTTTAATTAAACGTTTTAAGTGCAGTCTTGATCCTGCAATCTAAAAACCTTAACCGCGGTTCTTAGCTTAAAAAGCTCAACTTTATGAATGAGTTCGCAATATTAAAGTTTAAGGTTTTTCTCAAAGGAACTTTTTGTTGATGGCGGACTTTTGTTCTTTCCAACGCTTAATATTTACATCGAAGTTGTAAATTCGAGGTTTTATTGCTCTCTCGTCAACATTAGTGTTTGAGCGTGCTTTAATATAACTTTGAGTCATGCGAACTTTTTTATCTACATAACTCTTTCACTAAGCTGTTGGTAATTGTAGTTACGAGGGTGGCAAAATTTATCACATACTTTGGAACACTTTGAATTCTTTCTTGTTTTTTTTGTTTTTGTTTTTGTTTTAATGGCCTGAAACTAGAGATTAAAAATAAACATGAACTAGTGTCGATAGCATATACCTATATAATTGAGATTGCATTCTTAAGATTCGCGAAGTATATTGCAAGAAATCGCCCCTTTGATCGCGATAGCTTTGAACCAATAAGCCCTCACATGTCTTACCGCCTCCCCAACTCTTTCCCATACGTGGGGAAAAATGGGAAAACCTCCGATTTTCCCATTTTTCCTAACATGTGCGCCAATAGTAGCATGTAGGGGGCGTGGCCCGATTTATTGCGAATTCTTTCTTTGAAATATGCCGATCCTTTGTAGGTCCAATTGATTTCATAGTTAATTCGAATTTCCCATTTTAATAAGATTTTTTCTTTAAGCGTTCTCAACGCTTTCGTGAACAAATAATAGCTTAAAACCGTGAGTTGGATTCAAGCAGAAATAATATTAATAAACTTCGCCTTTTACCTTAGTAAATCAATCTCCTCCAATCCTTAGTAAAATCTCTTAAGATTTGTCAAAACTATTTATATTTAAACATATATTTCATTTTGTTTACTCTACTAATTCAGTCCATGATCTCAAAAAACAGTTGTCGCGCATTTTATGCAAATCATACTGTTGAATATCAGATATATTTAAATAAATTGAAATATATGTGCCAAAAGCGAGATCGCTTTGGACTAGAATAATAACTATTTTATCCTATTCTATAAGTCAAATTTGTCAAAGGCTTTCAGTTTCAGAGAATAAGAGCGTCAGAATTGACCATTTTATAGAAAAAGTAAGGTTATTTAGAGTGTAATAGAACTTTTAATAATCCTTAAAACAGGTTTTGATTCCGTAACCATTTGATATAGAAATTATGTTATACGTGAAGATATTTAAATCAGTCTTCTTTATTTAGTATACAAACCAACATAGGATAGGCATGACTACTGTGCGTGATTTGAGTACTAGGCGATCATGAATTATAAGAAGCATTAATCTAGTACCTACTGAGCCAAGAAAGCCACCTTATTCAATTTATAACTTACTAGTGACCCGCCCCGGCTAGCAAGGGTATAAAACATACATAAAAACTTTTCTCTTCAATCACTCTATCTATTAAAAAAACCGCATCAAAATCCGTTGTGTAGTTTTAAAGATTTAAGCATACAAACGGATATAGGGAAAGAAAAAGCGACTTTGTTTTATACGTAGTGATTCCAATCTTACTTATGCTTTTATTTTTGTAGAAACAATTATTTATTTAATGTCTATACAAATAAATAAAATTGCAATATTAAAATACCAAGTTTTTAATTCATATGATTATATATCTGCATTAATCTTGTTACGAAATACGCATCACAAAAATGGTCTCTAATTCGATTTCGGAGAAATCTAGTATAGGAACATAACATGTCTTCATTATAGGTACGTTATGTAAAAACTCACCGTTTAATGTGTGTTTATAGCCTCACCACTAGATGTACCGTATGTTTTAAAACGGTGCAAATTTGTATGTATGAAAGGTTAGATTTCAAATTAAAACTTTCTTATTTAGTTTCTAAGTAGATCGAAAGTGAAATACTTCTATTTTAGTATAAAACTGCTAAAAGTAAATGAGATGGATATATTAATAAAATAAATAAGGGCATAAATCTTGAGTGCAATATCATTTATAGTCAATTACTCGAGTGATATTTACTTGGCGGCTACCGCATTCCTCTCAGCCTCAGCAAATATTTAGAAAAGATTCGACTTGGCTTTTTCCATCTTTAATGAATTTGCATTACTCATATTTGCATTGCTTACATAGTTTTAATAGTTATTAAATTACGACACAAAAAGAGTGGGGTTGTCTGACGTGCTCGTGTTTCTGTGTCTATTTATGTGTGTGTTGCATAGCTCCTAATGGGCAACGCAATATGGGTTGCGATTTTCTAAAGCTGACGGCATCGAAACCTTAGCATACAATGTTTAAAAACATGTAGTTTTAATTTAGCACTAAACAATTTAAGTAAAACTTTTCGCATAGGTATTTGTAAAATGTGTCACCAGTTTTACCGACTTCAAAAAAGGAGAAGGTACTCAATTCAACCCTATGTTTTTTATGTTTGTTAGCTCAGAACTTTCGACTGGGTTAACTGATTTCGATGATTCTTTTTTGTTTGAAAGCTTGTGCTTCATCAAAATTTCAACAGAATCTGTTCAGTTGTTTTAGAATTACAATTTGAAGTCGTTTTTAATGTTAACACAATTAAGTATATTATATTCGGATGAGACATTTCTGATATAAGAATGACACACAAATAAAAAGCATATAAATCCATGGCTAGCCTAACTATCAAATTAATAGACAATTTTTTACTGTATTTATAAGTTAATAAGCATGAAAATCGATTAACAGACATGAACCCAAACAGAACCTACCCCAAAATCAATAGTGTAATTACTCGGAGGCGCAAATGGCGCTCCCTTATTGATTATCAACGACCTTGATGAAAAGAATTAAGTCAGAGACCGACCCAATTTTCAAGTTTCCCCTTGTTCATTGCCAAGTTTAAAGAAACGCTACCTATTAAGTCGCCGTCTGAGAAAAAGCTTTTTAATGAGTCGAAGGAAGCTGCGTTTAAGAAATGCGCTGTGATTATGAGCCTTTGATACTTTGAACTTTGGATTTAATTTCCAAATATTCATAATACTAAAGTACATTAGAATTTAGCTATTATATTAAAACATAGGTCCAAAACATGATACCATGTACCTTAAAAATATTTCTTTAATTTATGATAATTTATTATTGGAAATATAATCAAACTTGACAAGTGGGGTTAGAGTACTTAATAACAATGAGTTTGGTTTTTTTTGGAATTATAATTAATTTTTTATTGCCAATTTTTTTGGAAAACTAATCGATTCAGATATGTCGAGTGGTATAGAGTTGTGCAAACATAGTTAACCAAATGAGTTAGCTACCTTTATAAATATGTAAATAAAGTATAGTTTTCAATATTAGTGTAAATACTGAATGCATTATAAATAAGCTACGCTAAGCTATTCCTTTTAAAACGTAACACACATTAGCTAATACATGCCCGTTTGCATAACCGTTGCATAGAATTTATTCTATCCATGTGAGGTGATATCACTATGAGACATCTTTGTATGCGTTTCAAGTGTTCGTCATGACTCGAAGTTGCATGTTTTACCTACAACGGAATTGGCATACCTAACTGTCATATACATAGTAAAATTTTGTCGCATAAATAATTGTAATATTGTGATAAATATACGCACCTTAATCCGTTCAAACCTTTTTATAGCATTAGTTATAAACACGAACGAATAAGGTATTACAATATCCGTTAAATGTTCGCGAGGGTTCGGTCACAGTAATTAATAAAAAAGAATTAAAAGGAGTTGGAATCAACGGTCGCGTGCCCCAGAGGCCAATGTCCTTTAGACGAGTCCCCTCGTATCTCTGTCCCTCTCTAATTAAGTATTTAATCACTCTGTCTCTTTCCAGGGGATGGTAATATCGTGTTACTTAATACCCTTGGCTCATCGAAATAATTTTCCAAATAATTCTCCTTTCATTTGTTTTTCATGAACGCCCCGCGTCCGTTTTAAACATCGCGCTGAGTACTTAAAAGGGGTTTGTCTCCTGGAGGATCATTTTTAATTTGCATGAAATAGTGATATTTCAATAATATCATAGACAATATTCTTCTTCGTAAAGAAATGGCTTCCCATGAAAAATTGATCCCAATGTCCAGTAGTTGTTAGAGTCTAGAATTTTAAGTTGGAAAATATTATGGCCAAATGAAAGATCTGTATACTGGACAGTTAATACATAGTTTTTATTGGAATATCGAATTGTTATTGCTAGAGTATTTTTGCATTCAAACCTTACTAAACGCAACCTATTAAAGTGTCAATCATTCAGATCAACGTGAACCGCTTGGCTAAAATTCTTAACGGTTCTTTTTCTCTTTCACGGTTCTTTAATCAAACAAAAACTTCGCCCTAAGTGAACTTTATTTATTTATAAATAGCAATAAATTGGATTATACAAATAAATAATAAAAGCATTTTGCCCATTAACGGTAACGAATTAGTTTATACGTTTTATAAAAGTTAAAAAAATCATTGTTCAAAAAGCTACAAAACCTAACAAACACGTTTATTTCATGTTTTAATCAACTTTTACAATTGAAAGATATCAATTTCTTGATAAACTCCATGATTTGATGGAATCAAATATAAGGGTACAGGGTTTTGCAATTATGTAGTTGATATTATCTTCCGTAAGTAGAAATATTATGACCTTAGTATTCCTCCCTCCTCCTCTTTATGTTCCTAAATCTTATTAATTATTATTTTTTGTTTCAGTAACACGTAGTAGCTTTTGTAATTATTTCATCCGGTTAGCTCCTATAATTAAGACTGCGCTTATATTTAAGTTTGTGCTGCATCTTTAACTGTGTTGCGTTTGTTAAATAAATACTTTGGTAAAGTAAAATATATATGTCAGTGGTGGTTTCACGTACTATTTATATTACATGGCCATAAAAAAAACTTAAACCGTTTGGGTGCGCACTCAAAATACTTGACTTATTGTACCTATACGCGTTGGTCGAAAAGAGCCAAGCCAAGTTTATAATTTCAACTGGTCGAGAAAAGTGTCTCCATGGATGTATGGATGTTCCCCCTTCCGGCAGCCTAAATATTCCAAAGTATCCCATTGTTAAAATGAAATTTTTGCGAAAATGATATACGAGTTATCCGATATCGTGAGTAAGCAATAAAAGTAAAGTATGTCGAAAAATATCGTTAAGTAGCACGCCCCTTAATATCTTCTGCCCGAGCGCACCCGACGCCATATCGGGGAATTTCTATCTGAATATTTTCTTCTTATTGTCGTTATCTGAAAAATATGTTTTTCGTACGGTACCCCCTCGACTATACAAAAATAAAACGCCGTAACAACCAAATATAGCACGTTGAAAAGCCAATCGTATTGGAATGGAATAACAATTGATATTCTTTGAAGATGACAAGTGCGGCATTCCTCAGGGAGGCTAAAGAAAAATAGTATGCAGTTCGCCAATTGAATATACGTTTTAAGGGTGGAGTGTAAAGACTATTTTTGATTGACGACACTTTGGGAGGAACCGGAAGTGGGTGGAAGGGGCAAATGGACGGAAGAGGAACGGAGGCAAATAACTTTGCTCTATACGTACGTATTTGTATTGGGGACATAAATTTTTCTCTTCAACTTTTACAATGAAACGATTTTTTTCCAAAATAAATATCACAGTTTATACATTCGATAAATGTTAATAAATTATAGATATCACCAAAACCTCCCATAACCCCTAGGAGCGGATAAAATAGGGCGAACAAATTTCTGCGTCTGAAAATTTTGTTTTTTCTCCGCGAATTGAAATCAGGACCGTGGGATGTGGGTAGGAACCCAACATTCATTTATTTATGAGATATTAAATTTCACTTGTTAGCTGTCATAATCACTAAACACACAGTAAACGAGACGTTACAGGTAATTATTATAGTAATAAGTTTTATAATAAGGAAGTTTACATCTTTTTCCTAATTGTTCGCTCAGCGTAATAGGCATTCCTTAACAAATTTCTCGCTATAAAAGCCAATAAATATGGTTGCATGTAAACCGGTACTTCGAAAAGGCCTAAAGCAGCCCTCGAAAGGCGTCGTAACGCTCATAAAATTTCTTTTACAAACAATTACAACAGAATAAATACTACGTACATACGCCAACACACTTGTTTGACGATCTTCAATTACATATTTATTTTGTGCTGAGTGCATTTTGATGACTTTTCTTAAAGTGGGCATGGTTTTGACACATCTTTGAGATTTGAGATGTCACTTACTCAACTTTGATCAGTGTTTAACGTATTTTGTTTAATTTTTTCAATGTTTCACGTAAACGAGAAATGTTCGAGTCTGTTTTTTGTCTGATTTTGATGAAATTTGGTACAGAGATTGATTAGAGCTGGGAAAGGACATAGGCTTTTATTGCGAAGAAAAGGCTTGAAGAGGTTGAATGAACGCATGCATATGGTTGCGGGCAAAGCTAGTTCACTATAAATAATTACATATACATATTTTCTTTGGAAAACGTGAAAAATCATTTAGCTTGCCATATTCGTCTGTATGAATTGATGAGCGACATTTAGATGACCGATTGGTGCAATTGGTAATGCCAGGAGCACTACCTACTGCATCGAAAGGTCCCGGGTTCGAATCCCGGTAGGTGCATTAATTTGTGTGATGAGCACGAATGTTTATTTCCGAGTTGGTTGTTTATAAACTTACATATGTATTTATTGTGGTACCCTAGTTATTTCTGATTACCATAACACAAGTGCTTCAGCTACTTTGGGATCAAAGTAATGTATGTGAGTTGTTCCAATTATTAATTATTATTATTATTTAGTATCTATCTATTGAATTGCACATTATACCAAAAAGAAGTAAAAAAATTGTAGATCCAATCTTAGAATTTGTAGTAGAAAACTTTAAATATGGTACAATTATTCCCATAATTTCTCTTGAGTACAGTATACTTGATGTGTATCATCTAAACGAAATAACTTAATATCCTTTGTGGGTAAAAATTCTTTGCGAAGTCGAAAATCAAAGCAGAAACAGTGAAAGTTGGGTGCCCTTTGAGAAGTCGCGTTATTATTTTCTCAAGAACCTCTTTTATATAAAAGAACGCTTCAGATGAGGGTAAAGGGAAAAATATGACGGAGTTGCAAACAACCTGTCTCTATTTATTGCGTTGGTTAGAGTGGGATGGCGCGATTCAAGCACCTTTTCAGCTAAGGGTCTCCCATACGCTGTTACTCGTTACGTCATGCCTCGGGCTTGTGTGGTATTTCGACATATTTTATGGAAAACTAGCGATCAGACCCGACTTTGTTCTTCTAATGTAATAATAATAATCTAACTTTCTTTACAAGTATAATTCAAGAATATTCTTAAAGAAAATAAAGTATTTTTATCATTTCGTAGTCGCGATATTAAATACGTAGTTTGTTGAAATAATTTAACAGCCGATTGGCGCAATAGGTAGTGCTCCTGCCTTCTGCACGTAAGATCTTGGGTTCGAATCCCGGTAGGTGCATTTATTTGTGTGATGATCACGAATTTTTGTTTCCGAGTCTTGGTAAACTTATATTTGTATTGTGGGACCCTCGTTGTTTCTGATAACCATAACACAAGTGCTTTAGCTACTTACTTTGGGATCAGAGCAATATATGTGAGTTGTCCGAATTATTTATTAATTAAGTCACTAAAAGTAGGTTTGATTGTTTCGGCTTAGCTAATTTGTATCAATTGAAGATGTATTATAATATTTGGCATTATTATCCTAAACCTATTGAGATAAAGTTAATTGCGTTAGTTTTGTAGTAAAGTTAGGAAATCGCATAATAAGCAATATAAACAATGTCACTGTCGGGTAGCTGTTTTGTGTTCATAAAGGATATTAAAAAGAGCTGATTGTTTTAGGAAAGCGTGCGAGAAACAAACATACTTACTAATTTAATTAAAAATAATAACAAATGTGAGGCATATACAATCAGATTTATTATTTGACATTTCTTATAACTGACAACACAATACGTTAGACCGGGCTTTTTGGAAAATTATTACGAAATGGCTTAACAATTTCACACAAATATAACGTATAATCTATACTTATATTAAAAAGCGAGTCTGTTTGTTTGTATAAACACTCTAATGTCAGGAACTACTTCAATTTTTTTTTGTATTGCATAGTCAATTTTTCGAGGAAGGCAGGCTAATAACATCAAATTAAGACATAATTAATGCAGATGAAACCGTAAGGCACAGCTAGTTATAATACAACGTATAATAATATCTCTAATTCATGCATGTATCACACGTTTCAAACTGTTTAACCGGATTTAAGCACAAAATAATTTTTTAATCAAAAAAGAGGAGTGTTATAAGCTTTGATATATCTGTATGTCTGTGATCTTGATGCACCTACTTGATCGAGATGAGTCTGACAAATTATGAAAATCAGTTCATGTTTAATTATGTTCTAAAATTGTTTTCAAATTTTGTTATTTACAACAAAAATTAAAAAATTAAGCTTTAATAATCTTATTAATAATATAGGTAAATTATATATTTTTATGTGATGTTCTGTGTCGTCTTGAGTATTTGGTCTCTTTTGTGTATAGCATGCTGTACATAAGAAGACTCGAAAGATATACCTTCTTTTACGTATTTTTTCTTTATCACTAGTTTGTTCAAAACTCCCACAACTACTGGACATTGGCAGAATCCATTTTTACATGAAAAGCCATTTTTTTTTAAAAGAAAATTGTTTTCAATTTCTTTTTCGAGAAAGATATTTAAGTACAACAATGTGAGCGAAGCCACGCATAAAAGCTACAACTAAATAAACCATAGAATTTGTTGGTTATGAGTACATTTTGCCTTTGATAAATCTAAATTATATAAAAGGCTTTTGAGGAAGTCTTTTGAAAACTGTTCATAAAATATGAAAACGTTTTCAAATAAAATAAAACGAATTCTGAATCGTTCTTTTAAATATAAGTTTTAATTTAAATACAAAATTGTATTTATGTTATTCCCACTCAGTTTATTTTAGTCTATGGAAACGGGCAAAATCGAAATATGGCAAATTCTAAGCATAGATAATTAGTTCTATGTATCTATTATATAGGTATAGATAATTAATTAACTATTTAGTAATTCAGTAATATTATTCGTTATTACGAATTGTCAAATAAGTAAAAAAGACAACGTTTAAAAGTTTGGTTTTGTCAACGTTGCTTACCTTAGATCTTTGCCATAGATTCTGTCTCGTTTTGGCAACAACAATTTTACTTAAGTGAGAAAGTGACAGAGCATTTCAGAGACGTTTCAAGTTAAGCCACATTTATAAGGAAGTAAATTGTGAGCAAGTGTTATAAGGCTATTTATAGGTTACTTTAGTTTTTTCGCATATTCCTCATAAACGTGGGAAAATGTTGATAATTGGAAAATTTAATTCGAGGGATTCGAGGAAAATAGAAAAATAAGCTAGAAGATGAGTACGTATTTAGGAGTTTGTTTGACGTGTGGAAGCAATAACAGCAATAATAAACTTTGGAAGAACGTTTTCCTCCACACAGATCTAGTGAAAGACTGGATAAGATTAATTTTATCATATTGGGAGTAACCGTAAGGAAACATTAGTTATTTAGATTTAATGTTAAATATTGTATAAGCTGCAATTATAGTTATAGTATATTACAGTTAGATTCAAATTCAAAATATCATTGATTTCTTATGAATTTTTACAGCCATGAATTTAAGTTAAACAAAACCTTGGAATTTTTCCTACTATTGTTTGTGAATGATAAATTAAAAACCAATTCTTAAAAGATAAGAGATGGTTCTTATCATTAAAATATTGGCAGCTCGTATGCTTAGCATGGAAAGTTTTGAATTTATTTGTATTTAATAAAAAAAAACTTGTGTGCTAATGTGTGCTCGCACCTCTCTATTGCCCCTACAGTAATGTAAGAAACGTAACTCTCTCTCTTTCTATCTTCACTAACTTATATCTTTCAACTTCCGTTCGCCTCACCCGATCACATTTTTCGTAACGCCCTCTTTACCCATTCATCAGCTTACTGCCCAAGTCAAGGATGCATAAAGAAGTTTTACTTCAATAGTGATGAGATTTTTTTTTAAATACTTGAGAATTTTCAAACATAAAAAAGATTTGCAACAAAAGAAGGCGTTAGGTACTTTCGCACCTTTCTTTTTCGATGTTTTGTATAGAGATAACCTTGCATAACAAGTTTGCCATAAAACCAAGACAACTCGTGTCAAACACAAGCTGCTTCCAGTGATCTATATCATTTATCTTTCTTAGAAATATTATTCTCGTGTCTCTCATTATGAAGCAAATCATTACTCGGTGAAATCGTATGGAATCACGGAGGGATTGTCTTCATATATATTCAAGATTCGACCTTATATCATTTCTATAAGGGTAATATTTCAACAAAGCAGTATCTAGAGCTATGATAATATGTCATCGGCACAAAATACGCGAATATTGTGAAAATAAAACGACTCGATAGCGCTAAGAGGTTTTTAATATTCCTGCCAGTGGGCGGCGTATTGTTATTTTTATTATCTGTGGAACCGCATTAAGCACATTTTAAACGTATACTAGCTGATACGTGTGACTTCAACTGCATTGATTTAGAAGAATTCTACACTCTTTAAAAACACAACATTTTTCATAGAGGCTGTTTCTTTCTTCTCAGATCTGGGGGCGTTTTGAACATCCTTCAATACTTATACACCCTTTAAAGGTATCTAAAGCGTTTATAATTTGGTGCTAACTGAAAACTTTGTTCAATCTGTTTTGTGTCTCGTTTTGCATCAACAGTTGCACATCAGCGAGAAAGTGATAACATTTGAGACATTGTTACAAGTTATGTAACATTTATAATCTATATAAACAAAGTCGGGTTATTAACACCATTTATAACTCAAGAACGGATGGACCGATTTTGATGATCTCTGATTTGTTGGATACGTCTAATCCGAGAATAGCATAACTATTAAAATATAGAAAAAATCACGAAATAGTGTTTATGGAAAAAAATCGTTTCCTCATACTTCGTTTTAAGTGCCACGTGAGTTAATACTCAGAAGCGGTACAAAGTTCAAGGGGTCAGCTGGTATTTAATAATCCTTACTAATATTGTAAATGAGAAAGTAACCCTGTCTATATCTCTGCCTGTCTGTCGCAGTTCCACGCCAAAACTACTGGTACACAGATAGTCTAGAGCAGCAGCAGCAGAGAAAGGACATAGGCTAATTTTTGATGCGAAAAAAGGGTTGAAAGGGGGGATGAAAAGTTCTATGGAAGTATCGTCATATTTAGAGCTAAAAGCTTTTAGGCTATATAACATCACGTTACGACGAAGTTAACGCGGGTGAAACCGCGGGGCACAGTCGTAAAATATATTTAACCTTGTTATTTTTGATTGTGTATTTCTCTGTTAAATGATATTGATAGAATTAAATTAATCTTTTAGCATACGAATTTATACTTGATATGAGATTTGACCATTGATTAGTTTTCGGTCGTCTTACGGAATTGTTGTAAAGGTTTTACAATCGTTGTTCGAATAAATTTTATGAGTGAGGTTCATGCAGCTCTAACATTTGAAAGGTCAGCAGATAAATCGTACAATCAGAACATTGTGGTATTTCGCTAAGTTCCGTGTTTGGAAATGATAAAATTTTACTAACAGATTCTAACATTACATAATTTGGTAGGGTTAAAATACTTGTAGGTAGTATGAAATTATCGTAAAAATAAAAAAATCATAAAAATTAAAGGAATCAGTTCAAATTAAATTAGACACAAGGGCCGCGTTTTTAAGTCTTTTTGTAAACCATCCAAGACATAGACTTCGCGAAACCATTAGATTATAGACTAAAAAACCCAAAATATCTACCATAAATGACAGAAAGATATAAGAAAAGATTTTTTGTAAATATAAAAGCTATTTTTATTGTTTCTAGCAAGGTTTTCTTGTTCTATCTAATTTTTAGATAAAGTATTTAATAATGTAATTCGTAGGTTACATGAAAAATAATGAACGTATAAAGTGCCTATTTCTTAAGAACGTATTCTACGCCTTAGAAATTTCGTAGGAGTAGCTCCGCCCATACATTGACATATGACTAAACCCTCCTTGCGATTCGCGGATTTTTTCTCACGTCACTTACTGAAAATAGGTATACGAGCTCTTTGAACGTCGGCTTCTTTGTTGGGTGAGAAATACCAATGAGAATTTTTCACAGTAACAATTGAAAATATTTAAAAATAACTTGGAATTGACTAGATAAAATTCCTTTCTTAAAAACTAAAAACTGCGTACAAGTGTAGTATAAATAATAAATAATATTATTCGCGTCTAAAATACTCAACCAATTATTAAATGAAATTTTTATACGTTGTCTGGCTTACTTAAAAATACAAAGGAAATCTTTATACGCAATAGGATTTTTGTTTTTTATGATAAAACTCAAAAATTACTACTTATAATGATTTTAAAATTTTCTTCAGTGATAGGAATCTGACTTCCGATTGATTGGGCTATATTTTGCAAAGTCGATAGTCGTAAGCCTGCGGTAAATTAAAATATATCTACATACTTTACATTGACGACCGATAGGCGCAATTGGTAGTGCTTCTGCCTTCTGCATCGAAAGGTCCCGGGTTCGAATCCCGGCAGGTGCATTAATTTGTGTGATGAGCACAAATATTTGTTTCCGAGTCTTGGTTGTTTATAAACTTATATATGTATTGTGGTACCCTCGGTGTTTCTGATTACCATAACACTTAAGTGCTTCAGCTACTTACTTTATACAGAGCAATGTATGTGAGTTGTCCCAATTATTAATTATAAAAAAAAATACTTTGTCAATACATAAAATATAAGCGAGATATTTTTCTCCTTTAAAACAAATGATCTTTAAAACATACAATAAAAATATGTACTTAAATATATATATTTATAATTAATAAAAGCTCATCAAAGTCGTTGTTACCCAAACGTTGGCCGAAATATGAGCCAGCTATTTGTGGTTATTAATAAATTTTATAGTTATCTTTAAAATATGAAAGCTTAGATTTATATCGAACCAATTTATCGAATTAACCTTTTGAAACCCTAATTACCCTAACTAGTGTTGGCTTCTCACGGTGTGATTTATCGATAGTGTTGTTCCGTGGGCGGCAATCGGAATGTCTACGTAATTGTGTTTTGTATGTTTGTCTTAGTCGATTTATTGCTGAGCACCGATCATTGGCATTTATCTGTTGATTGTACTTGAGTTATGTGAATTGTTGGACACTTAACGAAAACAAATTGCCTAAAACGCTTACATTGACTTTTGATTTGGAGTTATTTAATACCTAGCAGTAGAAGTAGGCATAAGTAGTTAAATTAATGCAAATTACCAATGAAATCTATTTTAGTGTATGTATGAAAGAACTGTGATAAAGTTTTAAAATTTAAATTCCAATGAAATTTGAAGGTCATACTGATTAATTAAATAGTATTGTAATATTTAGTTTTAAACTATAACTAGCCCATAATATTTATATTATGTGGGAAACGAAAAGAAGCCGCAGAAGACTATGAAAACATTAACTTCACTTTCACTTGTTTAATAAAGTACTTGCTGTATTAGGGACAAGAGCTCGCGGTAGGTTACCAAAGGAGACGGGATCAGATCAGATACGCTCTGAACGATTCACTCCAAGGGTGCACCAGAAGAGGAGCAACTCGAGAAAGTTGGCGCAGGGTTAAAAGCGAATAGCAGCATGTCCAACATTTTAGTCACGAACTCTCTGCCAACAGTGTATAGATTTAGAAGATAATAACTTTATTATTAGTACCTACCTACGTATAAAGGTGAATGGAATAATATCATATATTCAGGTTGACATTTGATAATAACTCAACGTTGAAAGGTGTAATTACATTAAGTAGTTATTTCGTATTGCATCAATTAACATAACACTGTGCTGTCACATTCATATTTCGCTTTATTCTGCCTTTTACTAATTATATTTTGGTTAAAAATTAAACACGGAAAAACAATTAATAGTAGATATATAAATAGATTTTTTTTTATAAAATCTAAATGTATGTAATTTGACGTTAATAAGTGTATCTTAAAGATCTACATGAATAAATAAATAAATTAAATAAATAGATATATAATTGAAAAGTTACCATTCGCTTTAGTACCAAAATACTGCAATGCTTTATGAATTGTTGAATATGAGATGTGGGTTGTAACTATTATGTTAATAGTTGAATAAACATGAACAATTTACGAGGTACGTAACGATTTCAACGTCCGAATTACTAACAATAACATATTCTTCACCCACACGTTGTGGGATTAAGGCATTCCAATATGTTACTAACGCTTGACGAATAGTTCACTTCATGTCATACTTAAGACCCGCTCTTCTGGTTTGTATTGGAATAATGTTCATTTAAACGACACATAAATTATTTCAGCGCTGTTGATTTAGCATGAATATAATATATCTGATGCTAAGGGTGTACTGAAGTTCCATTCTTTCCTTATAAAAAAAACATACCTTCTTAAGTATTTATTTATGAAACAATCACAATTTTTTCCCAAAAGGATAAGCAATGATCACAGATTTCCTGCTACGATTCGTAAGTATGACTTTACAAAATGCCACGTGTTTGGTAGAGATGAAAATTAGCAACAATTTATGACGACATGTTAATTCATTTATATACTATCTAAATTATATTCTAGATCGAGATTTGTTATTAACATGTCGGCAAATTGTCTAACATTTCACGCGTTTTTTCCTTTGACATGGATTAACATAAAAGTTGTTTCACTTGAAACGGTGGCTATCAACTTGCATAGAGTAAAGAGCGTCTCGAAATTAGGGACATGCGCTATCTCAGATCGGTGAGGGTGTGAAGATACTGGCTCAGTGTAAAGCCTTCTTTGCCAGTCTGAGTGGCCACTTGCTTTTTGTTTCTATTTAGGCCTTTTATAATAAAGCCAAGCCACCTGCACCGCAACGTACTCACCTGAGTACCTAGATTTAACTTGGTGCCTGAACTTGGCCATGTATGCATCAAACCCAACGATCCGTCCTTGACGATACAACTATTACTAGTATAAACCACTAGCTTTATTTCACTATTTCGTTCGAGTAAGCATATACTGTAATATAGTAATTAATTAATAATTAATAAAATGAGTCTAACAGCAACATAACATATTGAAGGTAACAATAAAATATTGCTTGTCTAAGCAATAAGTTGGTATACCTATAAGCGTTTACTGGCAAATGTTAAGGCCATCGCCAATATTGACTCTCCTGCATTGTTCTTGTATTATAATAAATCGTTGTATTTAGGCAATCTTTCGTGTTATTAAATTATTACGTGGCAGGATCTAAAGGTAGATGGTATGTCACATAGAAGATTGTAGCTTCATAGAAGAAAATTGAAGACCAATAAAAATTGCCCCGACATTGAACATCTTATAAATCTATCCATATCACGTCAGATTTTAAACGAAATAGCATCAAAGTTGGTCTTTTTAGTTAGAAGCTATAATGCTACAGACATATACAGACTCGTCTTACAACACCCCTCTGTTTGGATCGCGGTTAAAAACTGAATATTCACAGCATGTAAAGTACAAGAGAAGCAAACATGAGATCGGTCATTTCCCGATGCGAGATCACGGTGGCGCCTGACTCCGCACTCATTGTGAAAAATGTGGGGGAGATGGGGGTCACTCACACCCCCCATCTGCACCCGCTGGAACTATGTTTCTTTACGTTACTGCTGATGGTGTATACTTAAGGTTAAGATTCATAGACGCCTACTATTTTTACTAAAAAAAGTGGGGTGTCGTGAGTTTGACATATTGTGTGTGTCTGGGTGTCTATGGTTTTGTGGATTTGTGTTTCTCCTGTATCAACTATGATACAGACAACTACTAAGTTGTTTGTTGTTAAAAAAGTTAATAAATCGTTTATTTTTCAAAAGGTGGCCAATTAATTTTGATTAAATAGGACTGTAACAGATGCCTTAGTATCGAGGATACCAAACGAAAAGATTAATTTAAATCGGTTCAGACCTGACTTCACACAGCAAAAACATACAAACATACAGTCGAATTGAAAATCTCCTTTATTAGTCAGTTGAAAATCGAGACAAAAAACTATGCTAAAGATTCAGTCTGGTTAATATTCATCAATATATCTTAACAGTCGCGGTAAAGAAACATGAGAAAATATCCAATTCTGATTTAAGTTATCAGAAAAAAATCTTTCCATTAGCGAGTAAGGGCATCTTAGAGCCCAGCAGGTGGGGTGCGAATGGGTTAGGGTGTGCCTTTGTTCCCGTCATCCGCCTCCCCGTTGAGAGCGAAACTCATAATCTGTCTGACACGCAATTTGGGACTCACAGAACGCTATTTGTCATGTTATTGTACTCGTATTAATGATATTCTATTTCAAAAAGATTTATTTCTAGAATTTCACAGTAATTTCTACTTCTACACAATATAAAACATAAAACAGTCGACCTAAGTCTACAACTCTATCGTTGACTTTCGTTTGAATGTCATATCATGAAATAATACGGTCGATTTTCCCTTGAATAATATGACAGTGACAGTGACAATTACATCTGACAGAAACTTATCAAAACTGCTGGATAAGTTTCTTGGCCGACAAATGGCGAACTAGGAATTCCGAGATTTTAATAACTACCTGACAGTTGACATAATACATAAAATCACGTTTAAATTTAAAGGTCTACAAATAGAAGGGGAATAGTTCTTACTGTAAGAATGTTTAATACAAATTATAAAACAAAAGAACCAAAATACTAATTAAATTTAAGTAAGTTGTCAGCCATTGAATATAATAAATTGCAATTGAAAAGTGAAAAGGTATTAAGCTAATTTAGCGCATTTATAATTTATGATTTTGAAGATTCAATGAGATTTGTTTTGAAGCCATTGCGAGATGAGATATTTAATTCAGTTGCCAAATATTCAAAGGATAAACATTAAAATCGTGGTTTGCAGTCTCTGGTGCTACTTACATTTTTAAAGAGGCGCAAATGAGGGGGTAACTCCTATGCCTTTGTTTTTACCTACCACCGGAACGACCGGCATATCTTGACCTCTCATCTCTCATAATCAAGCCGCGAGACTTACGAATATAACATCGCAAGGGGCGCAGGATACACTGGTCTTTTGAAGAGCAAGCGAAAAAACTTAAAAAGAGAAATTAATGCAGTGAAAAAGAAAATAGGAATATTTAATGAGGAAATGTAAGCATGCGTATGTTTTTATATCTTTGTAGGCATAATTGCAGTGCTGGTTCTTTTATAATTGCGTATAACTAGTCAGCTCAGCAGTGGGTAAACATTTAACTATTTTATAACTTAGTATTATTAAAGTTATATTTATCCTTTGCGTTATTAATAATTTAAGTTTAAACTGTATTCATACAAGTCAACGACTTAATACTGTACTTTACGTTTTAAAGCGATATTTATCACAATTTTACAATATATGTATAAATAACTTTATTTGTTTTTACATGGTCACGAGCGACATTCGACCATGTCAACCGTAATAATAAATAATATTAACTCATAAATAGGTGATGTATATATATTTTTAAAAAGCTTATACATAATACATTCCTTAACATGATATTATGTTGCATCGTCTATCTTTAACTAGTTCAATTTTGAAAAAAATATAAACAATTTACATAAACTCAAGTCCACTAGAGATATTTTTAAAAGATTCTAGTAAATTTAGAAGTCATTTGATATGAAAACGGCTATAAATTCACCGCTTTCTAATTCTGCAATTCAATATTATCTTCGTATTCAAATGGTGCCTCAATTAAAATACGACTAATTTGTAATAATTAATTTCGAATTACTATTGAAACTATTCAGCCATCTTGTAGGGCTTCAACGAATAGGACCTCACGAAGAAGGCAAAGATAGAGATTTAAAAAAAAAATGCAAATAAAAATTTAAAGCTAAAGTTCAGAGCCGCAAAGAAACCTAATTTCGGAAATCAAGGCTCTTCTGCTAGAAAACTTATTCTTACTTTAATTAATAACGCGGGCTAAACTTTTTGTGGTATAATAAAGCAATGTATGATGGTTCCTCTTTTATAGCACCACAAGAGCCAAGTCGTCTATAATTTTATGGTGTGTCCGTGTAGTCTGTAGGTCTGTGTGTCTGTTTGTGTCATGGTAGCTCCTAAACAAATAAACCAATTATGTTGCTTTGTTTTTGAAAGGTGATGTGTCGAGATAGATGGTTACAATTTATGAATATCTGTTCATCAGTTTGTGAGGTATTATTAATTTAACAATTTCACTTTTGTCTTATACAAGTTAGGTACATATATTATAAACACCTGATTGCAAAATAAATTTATTTTAAATAAAAAAATAAAACCGACCTCAAAACGCACGAAAAAGTGAAAAATAAATTTTGTGCATATTCGATGAGCCGTTCATATCAAAACTTTCAGAGCCATTTGACAGCCCTAAGTAAACAGATGCGCGCGCGCAGGTGCAAACGATTTGCGATTGTTTTAACAGGTTGACACTAATTGGTTTTGCTTCTAAACGCAAAGTGCAAACATATGCATTAGCCATTTGCAATGCATATAAGTGCATTTAATGCGTACGTTTGGGATAAAATTACTGTTACTTATTATATGCTATAATTACTCACGAACAGACAACATTTAGAAATATACTATTATTTCAATTAAATTAGCATTTAATCTTGTTAATATAATTGAAGTATGAAATAACATTGAAAAAGTAATATTTAAAGACACAGTTGGCACAGAACGTTGATCTCTTTGAGACTAGAGGTCAGTGAAATTAGATGCAGAATTGTGTTTAAACTACAAAAAATATAAAATATCTCAGTTTATTTAGTTATAGAGTAAGAATTTTTTTCACTCTCGTTAAAGTTTTAGTATGAAAAACGACCTAACAAAATTATACCTGAACTAGCCTTATGAAGGTAAAATATCTATATATTTTCCTATAAAAAGGGTAAACAAATGCATTTGATTACACGTCGAAAAATCAACTTGTAACTACGACTTGTTTTTTGGCTAAAGAACGCGCGGATTATAGAATTTATAATATTCAAGAACTAGCATATATTTGGGCTATTTTAAAAGCGCTAAATCTCAAAATAGAAGTGTTCATACAGCCCTCCGATCTCGACACGTCAGCATAAAACGAGTGGCGAGGTACTTGCGCTGCAAAGATCCAGACAAATTGTGAAGGCTTCTTCACCTCGACAAAAGATTGAAAAATTCGGAAAAGGGTTCAATCGAGAATGAACTATATATTATGCTGATACGGTGTAGAATTGCTTGTTATTAATATATTATATAAGTACTGTATTGTGTGTGTATTATTCTTTAACTAGCGGTTCGGCTCTTATTATATTATCCTTTACATTATGAACTAAATATTGATTAATATATTACAATAACACATGCCAATTACAAATTAAAATATCGCATCAAAATCGGTGATTTTATTTAGGAAGATGCAAAAGACACAGACACACAGATACGTTAAACTTAAAATCTATTTTTATCAATATTGAGGATTTTATCATTCATGAAGAAATAGATTTCTTTGTAATCTACCAAAAGATAACCACCTCTGTGGCTAAATGGAGGTGGTGGTGGAACAGTCCTGGGTATCGAATCCCGGGAAACACATGATTATTTCGGCTGAGTAGGCACATAATACTCATCACCTACTTGTCTATAAAGGATATGATCAGTGAAACAGATACAGAGATGTGTCTGCCCCATGCCCCACTACGGGAACTCATTTTTACCTAAAGCTGATTAACTACTTGCTCCTTTGATTCCTATTAATTCACTGTTTTAAATAACATAGTTATAAAAGATGATTTAAATTAAATCTACATAAAAAAACATAAAACGAGAAAATTGCGATTTCATGTTTTTGAAAGCTTATTACAAAGAATTCTTGATGTCCATGCAAAATATTATGTTTCCCAGACAACGCAGTGGCAAACAAAAAGTCTTTTGTCACACAAGTACGAGCGAGTGTGTGACTATTTGCCAAATGCAAGCTGAATCCTTTCAAAACGGTTAAGTGTGGTAGGCGAGACTTCAATTGGGTTCTGTATTACTACTTACTGATGTAAAATATTTGTAACTTGTAACGAAAGGGGTTTTTTTAAATAATTGGGACAACTCACATACATTGCTCTGATCCCAAAGTAAGTAGCTGAAGCACTTGAGTTATGATAATAGAAACAACGAGGGTACCATAATAAATACAAAAATTAGGATTTATGTCTTAAAATTTGTAACATACCATTTAACTATTATTAAAACAAACTCGTATACACCATTTATAACTCAAGAACGGCTGGACCGATGTTAATTATTTCTGGTTTATTGTCTATAGAATAATTCACGAAAAAGTGTTTATGAAGAAAATTCGTTGCCTCATACATTTTCTATGGAATGGCGTTTTAGATGACACGTGACTTTAAACTCAGAAGCGATTTAAAGTTCCCGAGGTCATATAGTTTTATTTATAAGACACTATATAAAAAATAAATAAATAATCTATCTAATAGTCATGTGTACGGGCTATACCTACGAGTTCATACACGTCTTGGCGAACTGTAACCGCCGATATGTTAATTATAACGAATACTACGGGAGGCAGCGCTAATTTTGAAAAGTCATATTATACCGGCTGAAAATCATAATAATAATAGTTCTTCCCTAATAAATAAAAGCTCCGAACGTCAGCTGTTCTGAAAGCGGTGGAGGCAGCATGAAAAAGTCATTGGAAAAAAATTTGCTCCGATGAATTTTACACCGAGCGAAACTTTATTAAATTATTGTTTCCATTACATGTTTTCATAAAATAATCGTCAGCTGCATTGCCGAGAGGAGATTCAATGTCAGTCGCGTGCATAAACCTCATTAAAGATTATCATACTATTATATTATATTATTACATACTAGAAGATTATCATAAATGGATGTACAAATCTTCATAAAGTCAGCTTTCTAACAAAAATCGGTCAATTCGTCAGACACAAACACGTTGAAGGAGGTTATAACCTCCTCCTTTTTGCGTCAAGAGTTTAAAATATAAGTTTATATGTAAAACGGATCTCCAAAGCATTGCTTAGGGAAATGGTGGAATAATGTTTGAGCGAAAAAAAATTAAAACGACCCCTTCTGTCAGCCGCTTCTTGTTCGAGTCTGGAGTGCCTCATTTTTTGTCATGTATTTGTACTGAAGAATTAAGTATTACCTTAAGAGGTACTTTCATGTCAACAATCTAGCATCCTACCTTTAGGAAAAGAATTTTACAATCTTTTAACTTTCTTAGTTTACTTTGGTTAGGCTTTTTTCCGCCGTTGGAAAGCGTACCCAAAATACTGGCTACATTACATCGCTATACTAACGCGTTGGCCGAAATATCAGCCAGATTTCGGGTTTCCTGTGGTGTCAAGTTAAAACAAATTAAAACTACCAGAAATGTATAAAAATATGGCAGCCATTAGCATACAATATAAAAAGACGGTCAGGTAAATTAAGTAATTTACCTGACATCTTTATAATTATTAAAGTTATTAAGTACTTAAATAATTTGTTATACGTAAAATGTTATACGCGATTTATTCAGATAAAACTGTTTTTTTTTTAATATTTAGGATCCGCGACGAAAAAAGACGGGTGTTATAAGTTCGACGTATCTGTGTGTCTATCTGTGCGTATAGCTTCTAAATAAATGGACTGATTTTGATGTGATTTTTTAGTTCAAAAGCTGACGCTATCAAGGTGGTAGTAGGTCCACTCCAGTGGCTCCATTTATGAAAATCAGTTCATCCGTTAATGAGATACTCTTATTTGTAATCATCTCACTTGTCTATTAAATATGTATGTATATCTTCTTTCAAGCCCTTTAATCTGAATTACGGGGTTTGTGCACTGATCTTTAGTCTTTCTCTTAAAGTTATAGAATGTCCCGTAATTCAGTGTGCCGCTTGGCATAGGCCTCCTCTAAATATGTGTGTATGTATATACTCACCTACTATTTTCAATCTTAATTCCAAGCAGTAGTTGCATCTAAATATTTATCTCTATGGTATGGTATGGTTTCTTACAATCAAACACGGCACATTCATCACGGCTAAAGGAAGCTGTGTCGAAGCCTAATCATTATGTAAATTCGATACAATATATCGTCGGACGCTTTGACTGACACCGTCGGATCAAAACGTGTGACAGAAGTGATATAAAAAGGACATAAATTATTAATCTCCAGCCACTGGTAGCCAGTGCAAGTCATGCGATCTCGCGGGTTATATTTCACAATAGCTTTTAGCAGCTAATTTCATAAAAATAAGAAAATCATTCAAGAAGATCTATCTAGAGATAGAGTTTAAATATCGATCAGGTTAGATATTACAAACAAAAATACAAATCTTTGGCTATTGCCTGAAATTTTACATTAAGTTATGTTAACTACAACAAATTCATAGTTTAAGAAAACATTTGTCAGGTTTTAATAAAAATTTTAATTCCCCCATTCAGTGTATTTTAAAGTTATAAATTATTTATTAGTCTTACTCAACACGGCAGTCGACTACCATGTGGTCTAAAAAGTGCTAAAACATAATTAAAGGAGTTAATGTCATTTATCAGTTATTAAATTTGCAACCAAAAATAGTAATTTGCTCAATTTTGTTGTTGATTATCAACAACGAAATTGAACAAATGACATTTATTGAATAGGCGTAAACTTGAATGCGTATATATTTTATTTTATTGTATTTATTTATATTATTTTAAAGTTTATTTTATTTGGAGTAAGTGCTCTAAATAAATAAATGTTTAGCCAAAGAGATTATATTTTTTTCTCAAATAAATGTTTCAAATCCTGAATTTGTTATAAACGGCCTTCGAAATTAACAGATCATGAATTTTGATTACCGTTTCAGAACTTGGGCCTAATTGCGTCATATAAATCTATTCAATGTTGTTCCAATTCGTGTGGTCGTTAAGCGATAAAGCCCTTTTTTCTCTTTCTCAAATAAAAAATAATTGCTTGGTAATATCAATATTTTTCAAATCGCTTACACTCTTTTGATGCGCAAAGCGACAAAAAGTTAGTCTGCTTCAAGTCCTACATACCTAGTATGAATATAAGAATGGATAAGTTTTTGCACTGAAATGACAGATTTACTCCAGCATCCGTTTTAATAAACCTATCTATATTTCATGGGGATTTGTTGATCGAGACAATAATTTACTTTTTTATTCGAAGTAAACTGTTATAACAACAAATTAATATGGTAGCTGTTGGAACTATGATACACACAGATACATAGACGCACAGACGCACAGATAAATCAACCTCGTTTTTCGTCGATTTAAAAGGATTCTTATGTAACAATTGCGTTTGTTTAAATGTATTAATTTATTAAGAATTGTTAGTTACTTTCAATATATTGCAATTATTTTCAACATTCAAAAATGTTTTTTATTTTATTTTATATAATAGCGAAAAACAGGTGGGTCCGCTGATGGGCATCCGCGCCACGATCCGAGCTTTTGTTGCGTTGTCGGCCATTGAGGTATTGATACGCACGCTGCTCAAAATTCCCAGTCATTTTTTCAAGTAGGTACGTCCTGGATTTGGTCCAGAAAGGTACGAATAGGTCTACCAGCACCCAACTCACCTCGTTCTATGTCACTTGGTAATCTATTTATTCATTAATTCTCTCCAAGTGCCCAAACCTCAACATTCTCTTTCGTATTTTTGTAACTACATCTTCCCCGTTCACATATATTTTACAAAGCCATAATATTATACTAGTATGTTATTTTCCAAACAAAGAGATTATTTCGAAGCCAGTTTAAAGCATCCTGTGTAATAATAACATCTGATTGTTTCCACGTAGCGGCCGGCTTTAAGATTCCTAGATTCGAATTAATTTTTTCGAGCAATGTTTACTAAGAATTGTTTGTCATGCTTTGTGTTAAACAAAAAGGTTTAAATGGTCTTTCGTTATGATATTATTATGATGGAGCAACAGATATGATTTTAGACTTCAAATGAAGAGGTTCTTATTTAAGAGAAAGTGAAGAAATTTCACAATATTTCACTTATTACTAAATATTCTTAATATATGTTATTTAAATTGTTTTCTTTCTAACTTCCAATGAAAAATAGAAGGATTTATATGTGTCTGCGTGTCTGTTTTTGGCCTCGTAGTTCTTAAACGACAGTGTTTAATGCAGTTTTGCATGTCCATCCATAATTATTGGATCAAATCAGCTTTCAAGAGATCTGGTCATCATTTATGAGGTATTTATTTTAAAGAGAATAGTTTTAGAGTTGGTTGTAAAGCTTTCATGCACATTCCAAATCTAAATCAATGAAATGGGATCCGAAGAGTACAGAACTCATTTTTTTGGCTACTGCGAAGAATCGAAAGGATACAGGTTAATTGATCCTGCAAATGTAATTTTGCACAAAGCAAGAGATAATTTTATTAATTTTACTTACTCCTTTTTCTAACAGCAACATGCCGGGAGATTTTTCAAATTGCTTTCAATTTTACTAGTTGTTTGAAGTCTATCAAAGTTGAATAATGTCCAAACTGTCCATTAGCAAATAGTTAACAAAGGCAAGATTCAATGGTTACTAGTCAAAAGAATTTTAGGGCGAGGTTCTTGAAATTGCAACTAGTAAACACTTTCCATTTAATTTTCCAAAGGGCCACTAATCTGCCAATCGAAAGTGAACTGTAACTGAAGGGTATAGAGTTGAAATCACTTCGGTAGATATCTCTACATTTTCAATGTTACAAAGCCTTTTCCCACGGCGGTCATCCGAGTATATTTCTTGTTGCACCTGACAACCAATTAGGTGTTTTATTTATATTAAAACAAGATTGAAATTAGTTTGGACGTTGTTAGTTTTCACTGTGTTCATTTGTAGCTCTAGGTACCTTGTATGGGCGTTGGTAATTAATGGTCGGTTGTGCTCCGAACTGGCATTTCATGCACGGTTTGATGAGAAATTTTCTATACACTCTGTCACTTCTTATAATAGAGCGGGATCCCGCGACAACCAGAGCTTCGTCATTTAATATTTTACTAGCTTACCAACTAATTTTTGACAGTTCTCTGTTAAATAATTGTTCACGTATTTGCCAAAGCTACACTATCATTTGTCGTTCCCTCATTTTGGATATATATAGTACTTTCCACAACCAACATTGACGAATTCATTTTTAAATGTGAAGAAGAAGAAGAAGATACATAGATAAACTGTCAGTGTGTATAAAATGACGTAAGTTTAATCTCAGCTGGATCTTGGACCACAATGAAAAAGTAGTTAAATGCTTTGTTTAGAGTATGGCAGAGCTTCGGTACATATATGTAAAGTTGTATTCGATAGGTAATATGGAAAACAAGAAGTATGCATGAAGATTTTCTCGTTTACTATGTAAAAAGGGATATTAATTAATTCGGTGCGTAAAGAGGTATACATGGATTAGGAACATATGGTAGGACGGGATAAGTGATTTTGCCTGAAATGACCTTAAACCATTTGCTTTGTTTATTAAACCCTCTCAAAGTTAATAAAGGCATTGGACAAACTCAGTGCGTGATTTATGATACAATTTTGAATAATGTGTGATAAGCGTCAAAGAAATTCATTACAAAAGGAAATTTATTAAAATAAGGTAATAGATAACACTTCTATTTTTAATTTGTTGAATACATTCGAATAAGTGTGAAGTAAAGTATCCTTCAGATGTAATGCCTTGGTATAAAGATACAAATATCATCATCAATATATAAAAAAAAATTACTTTAACAGCAACATAATATAAACTAAACACTAAATAATAAGCCAAAAACAATTGAGTCGGGTGGTCTACGAAATAATAGCCGTGGTTCATCGTCTTGCACTCAACTTGTGGACTCAACAGTGCAATAACTAACGGTTTCTGCCAGATCTAGGAAGATGCTAAGATATAAAGAAAACATGGAAAATGTTTCCTAAAGTTAAATACATTACTTGCCATACCCTATATCCTTCTATCATACGCAAGCAGTCCGTTATGGGCAGTTTTATGCGCTGTTCTTGTTCATTTCTTAATACAAAATGTTTGTTGTAACTTGTTATAGCTTCATTAAATGTATGTTGTGACGAAGACGCTGAGTTCGAACACTGGTAAAACTAAATGTGTCGATTGGGTTGGCACAGACTGATCACATAGTTATAAAATCATAAGTGACAGTGAAGTAGACGTAGAAATAAGTCCATAGGCCAGGATTTCACTTTGAAGGTCCATACAAAATCCTAACAATAAACTCCCGTAAATACCCTTGTATTTGCTCCTTACATTGTTTACAAAACAGTTTATCCGATACACAATCACTTATGTGCTCAATACGAGGGGATTACCACGTCAACACGAGCTTTTGTGGTCCTTTGATAATACTTAATACCATTGATTGATACTGATTGATTGGCGACTTTAGATAATTCACGAAAGTAATTATTTCTTAGTAACTAATTGGTGTCTGCAATTTGCAAGTACAAGATATATTAATCCTACGAAAACAGCTTAAAAACAATAAATTTTACAATTGTTTGATTATAAAAATGATACAATTATTTTATTATGGTTTTGCCCGCGACCATGCAGGCTGTAAAGCACGCGAAAAGTCAGGAAATTTTAATTCTAATCAAAGAATTGTAAAGGTTTTTAAACATGCCCGTTTTATCTGTTCGAATTTTGTGATAATAATGTAAATATCATAAGTTTATCAAAAAAAAAAAAGACTTCAAATTGTAACTCTAAAACTACTGAACAGATTTTGTTGATATTTAAATGGGATTACACAAGAATCTTACGAAGAAGCTTTCAAACATTGCAATTGGTTCACCCAGTCGAAAGTTCTGAGGTAACTAACATAAAAAAAACATACGCCTCGAATTAAGAACCTCCTCCTTTTTTGAAGTCGGTTAAAAAGACAGTCACTTAAACTGATTCTTTAAATAAACGATTTATTTTCTATATTCGGTTGTGTTTCTTACCTCCGAATATTATTTAAGATAATATGCAATTGCAAAACATGGACTAAATATGTTTCAGTATTGGTTGCTAGGATACA
The DNA here is from genome assembly GCA_912999735.1 of Aporia crataegi. Classification (NCBI taxonomy): domain Eukaryota; kingdom Metazoa; phylum Arthropoda; class Insecta; order Lepidoptera; family Pieridae; genus Aporia; species Aporia crataegi. Next base: position 8,341,276 of record OU538744.1, on the reverse strand, counting down.
ATTCCAACGTTCATACAAACATGACTTGTTTGAGTTGAGTCTTAAAGCAACTAATATTGTAAAGTCTTTAGTCCCTGTTTTGTCATAAGGTCAATGGAGTTGTGATGATGACGTGTTTTTTATTTAAAACCTGATATGATCGAAACGGATCTTAGCAATTTCTGAATATATGTTGATCCATTAATGAGATTATCTTTTGTGTAATCAACATCAGTTTTATACAATTGATAGGAATATAGTAAGAACTTATTTATATTACTTACATATTTTGTGGTCTAGTAAAATTTCTAAATGACCGCCTCCTTGGTCTAGTGGTAAGCGCGTAAGCGTTACAACCGAGAGGTCCTGGGTTCGATTCCCGGTGGAGATAAAAAAAACTCGGTCTGGCAGGGCATAGAAGGCTGATCACCTACTTGCCTCTAAAGAAAAAAATCGATCAGTGAAACAGATGTGACATGCATCTGCCCCATACCCCACTAGGGGACACGGGACTTCACTATTAAAATTTCTAAATATAGAAGAATATGTATTAAATATTTACAATTATGTACTTAAATATATTTACAATACAAAAGGCTCATAAAAGCCGTTGGGGTGCGTGCTCAAAATACAGGCTACGTTGTATCGCTATACTAACGCGTTGGCCGAAATATGAGCCAGCTTTTAGGTTTTCTGTGTTTTCAACTAAGCGCTTCTGGCCCACATGGAGTTAGTTTCCAAAAATAGACTTTCATATTTTCGCCTTTTGTTGCTTTCTGCTTCGATGCTGCGAGCAGCTACAGAAGTTACATGGAGATTCGAAGACGCAGGGAATCGACGCAAGCGCCTTACCACGGCTCTTATGTCATATTTTGTTTGTCATTTCTGAATAATAGCAATAAAGTTAAATTGGTATTGATTTATTTTATTAAGATGACATATGAGACAATCAATTTATTTTGTAAGGCTATTGGAATATTAAGGAAATATAAAAAAAATATCCGTCAAATAAAAATGATAAATACAGGATAAGATAATGTTATGTTAAGTTCATGTTAAACATGTTAATCAAATAGTAAAAAAGGTAAAAAATATGTTAAAATACGAATTCAAATCTTAATTTTGCCTATAAAATGAATAATTCAGAATATTTTATATTTTCCTTGTATTATATGCGAGTGTAATGTCATTGACCTCAGTCCGTTGCGTAAGATTCGATGTATCGAAAAAGTTATAAAAGTTCATTTAAGATTCGTAACAAGCGTATAAATTATATGTAAGTCGGTTTGGGTTTTAAAATTACGGTTTGGCGCTGACTCCCAAATATTTTCTTTGTAAAATTTTTATGTCGGTTTTATTACGTTTGAGTCCACTTTCAAATCGGTTAATAGCTTTTTTATCAGACATTTTATTTAACGCTTTTGTGTGCAACATTCCCGAGACAAGGAACTAAAACTAAATTGTCTTGATATCTAGACGATAGATTATATAATCTATAGTTTTTGTTAATTTTTTAAAAAAATAACCCAGTAAATTAAAAAAAACAATCAGTTTAACCGAGAAAGTTCTTTATAGAAGTCGAATCTTATTTAATTTGAAATATTGTTTATATTTTTATGTCAACCACGACAATGGACGAACTTACTTCACCATTAAGTTAAGCAGACTTTGGTGCCTCAATTAGTATTAAATAAAAATTTAACATTTTAAATCGACAATCCATAGCTATGTAGATAAAATATATTTTTTTGAGGATTTTTTAAAAACAGTTGATTAGAAATACTGTTACTTTTTACTTTCAATTGGAATTCAAAGTCAAAAATATATTAATTTATGTACAATCACAATCATGATGCGTCATTTAAATCCAAGTTTACGAGCTGTTCGAGAACGCGGCCAAATTTGAGAAGTCAACAAACTCCAATTCACGCTTTTAAGGAAAAAAATAATAATTTAACCTCGATTATCATCATGGTTAAAACTGCACTCGAATCCTCGCCAATGTAAAATAAACTGTACACGAATGTAATAAAGTTGATTTTCGAAGTGATTAAATATTGCACTGAAAACGTCAAAAAAATCAGGTCATTGTTCGCGAGTGTCCGATAATAATGACGAATGAACTCGTGTCCTGTGATGAGATTCCGGTGAGGAGGCATTGATAGCGGTGTAATTGCAAACAAAACAATTAGAAAAGATACAAATGAAATTGAAGAACATTTTAAAACTTGCCGACATGTTTATGAACTGATGAACAGAAAATAGTAAATTATAGGTTAGTTATGCTAATTATGTCAGCTTTAAAAAAAACATAAAAGAGACTGTTTGTACAAAAATTGATCAATAGCTTTAAACGCCATTAATTCTTATAGGTACACCTATTTTTATTATCACAACGCGAACCTTAGATAAACGATAGTCAATTAAAACAATTTAAACATACCTAATGTTTTATCTTCTTAAATAAAATATGTACTTTTACAAAATGGATTAATTTTGCTTGCTCACTGGTAGAGGATTTCCTATCTTTATATACCTTCTTCAAAGCGAAGTGGTTTACGCGTCTGCGTGTTGCACCGGTGGTCCTGGGTTTTAATTCCGGAGGAACACATGAATGTTTCGGTTGGGTAGGCACAGAAGGCTGATCATCTACTTGGCTGTAAAGAAAATGATCAGTGAAACAGATACAGAAATGTGTCTGTCCCAAAATTCAAAATCGCCTAAAAACCTCAAAATTTGCCCAAAGCTAAGTTATACGTCCTTTTTAATATTTTTTATTAGCTATTATCTCTAAATAGTCATACACTTTTACAGAATTTTGAGCCGGCGTGCTCTAGTGGAGAGAACGTTTGGAGATAAGGACTCACGAGACGTTTGAATGATAAATTGAGTTATCACTACCAATATCGCTTGAAAAGGCACCGAACGAAAGTGCAAATGGATGCATTTTGAAATAAATTCACATTAGCGATAACCAGCGCAGTATTAAGTTTGACAAATGATGCCGAATCTACCGTCGCATCTTCACACCGTGGGGTCGCTCGTAATAACCTCCGGTCATATGGATAACTGAATAAACATTTTAAAATCTAAATAAAACCAAACACCCACAGTAGCTCTGCCCAAGTCTGGTACAGTATTTTTAGATAGTCTGAGTTGATGAGTCCCAAAGGCCTATTAGCCTAATATTTAATAACTAGCAGTCGCCTATTGGTCGAAATTCGATCACAAGAGTAAGTTGGTATGTATGTTGTGTGTCATTCAAGCAGTTGTGTATATAATGTTTATTTTACTTAATTAAATGTATTTCTAATTAATTTTACATATAAAAAATAAGCTTTATGTACTTCTTCTCCATATAAACTGTGGCATATTTCATGATCACCCGTTTGCGCAATTTTCGTAAAAAGGGGTATAAAGTTTTTGCTTCACATATTAATATTATGATAACCTTTTTTGACCAACCGTCTATGGAGAATCCATTTCGATTTCGAGTTTTTGTAATTAATAAAAAAGCGTCTCTACTTTTTACAACATTAACTTGTTCCCGATATAAATTCATTAATGACTAATTTATATTGCTTCTTGTAAAGTAATTATACCAAATATTGACATTTGAATATGGTTACCAAGCATCTGACATTTACAGAATAATTATTAAAATTAACATTATAGTGCTATTAAACAAGGATAATGTAAAACTCGTAACTGATGGGGCATGGGGCGAGAGACATTTCTGCGTCCATTTATTTATTTTCAGTTATTATTTTCTTTACATCCAAGTACATTGTAGCCTTGGTCTAGTGGTAAGCGCGTAAGCGTTACAACCGAGAGGTCCTGAGTTCAATTCCCGGTGGAGATAAAAAACTCGGCCTGGCAGGACATAGAAGGCTGATTGCTTACTTGCCCCTAAAGAAAAAATCGATCAGTGAAACTGGTGTGAAATACATCTGCACCATATCCCACTAGGGGACACGGGACTTCACTTTACACATTGTAGCCTTCTGTGCTAACCCAACGGAAATATTTCCCAGGTATTCGATCACAGGGCTTTCAGTACAACACACAAAAGCGCGAGCCATGAACCACGTAGCTACAGAGGAGTTTAATGAATAAATCTCGGAATATTCACAACGCAGCCATACCCTACTATCGTAATGAGTGCGATCGATTGCATTTCATGAAATGTCACGTATCATTTACGGCTAACGAAGTGCAATTAACACTGTAATTAACTGACGCATTGGCCTTTGTTTTAACCGCACTGAATCATTTTTGTTCAACGTTTTAAAAAATATATGTTTTAAATAAATTCTTAACATAGCCCATGCAGGCTGTGAAGTAGCGAAACTTTGGGAAAATTTAGGAATAGATGTAAAATTTGTGATAAATATACGCGTTTATTCAGTTCAAAATGTTTTCTTTAATGTGATAAATCTCTATTTTGTGGATTATTTAAAACAACATACTTAAAATAGGATTTTAATTAAGTAATAATTTTCTTAAATAATTTATTTAGTTTCTAGGATGTATGAAAACAATGGCAGTAATAGATCTATTTCTGTCCAATGAATGTGAATTGCAGCAAATTAGATTATGATTAGAATAATGTAAGGTCAAGCGATGCGCAGGCGCCGGCCTGTTCACTATAATTATGCCGTCAGCCGCCTCGGATTAATTGTTAGGATACTCTGCCACTAAGACAAGTCAACTATCACAAAATGATTGAATTAAATAATAAACAAAGCTGATTGATACATAATTCATTGAAATCGGTCCATGGACGGTGACGTAAGAATGGAATATACAAAAAGTACGTCGAATTGATAACCTCCTTTTTTTAAGTTCGGTTGAGTTCGATTTAAAACCTTTTGGCAAGCAAGTATAACTTGATCTCCTATTTAAGTATTTTTTTCGTAATAAAAGATAGCCTATGTTCTATATTGGGCAACCAAACTCAAATCGATTTAGTAATTTAGGCGTGAAAGCGTAAGAGATAGAGTTACTTTCGCATTTATAATATTAGTACTGATGCTGATTATTTGTATTAGAAAACAAAAAGTGATATTTCAGTGGGAGCCCGGCCTTGTCTTCTCAGAACTAAATTGAAGTAATGTTAAGATGTTGACGACCCTTGGGCAAATTGCAGTACTCGACACACTTTAAATGTTTCCAACTATTTAACGGTATATATATGTATAAGTGAATGCCCGTAACCCCTAGCGTGGTATGGGGCAGACACAGTACAGTATGTTTCACTGGCTTCTTTACAGGCAAGTGGACCTTCTGTGCCTACCCAACCCAAATATTCAATTCTCCCCGGGATTCAAGCCCAGGACCTCCGACGCAACACGCAGTCGCATAAACCGCTTAGCCATGGCGGCGATTTATATGTATAGCAGACATATTTTAGTGTTCGTAACTTTTGCATTTGCTCTACTTTTCACAAATTCATTGAAGCCTTATGCAAAATGACGGGTGTTATTTGATGTGTGTGTATGTGGATTTGTAGCTCCTTAGCAAATAGACAGACGCGATTTTATACCGACTTCAAAAAGGAGGTATGCAATTCGACGCTGCTTTTAAGGTTTGTTACCTCAGAGCTTTCGACTGGGTTAACCGATTTCGATGATACTTTTTTTTGTTTGAAAGCTGGTGCTTCCCGTGTGGTCCCCATTTAAATTTCATCAAATTCTGTTCAGTAGTTTTAGAGTTACAATTTGAAGTTGTTTATTTTGTTAAAATTTTAACACTTATTATTTATTAAAACAGCTTTCAAACATATTTGGAATTAACATGTGGGGAGGTTTTTCAACAGTCTTCATTTGATTTGTTATGACGCATGACATTACAAATGAGGTTAGTTTTAAAAGGAACTTTGTTCCGATGTCGTTGATTTTTAAATAAATTACTTATCTTGTCAGTGTAGGTTAAGTTCCTCTCAGGACGGGGTCAATTTTTATTATAGGGGTCCGAATTAGCCGCGCGAGGGCCCCTATCCTTAAATGTCTTTGTCTTAAAGTATTTATTGATTAATTTATTAAGAAATACTTCTCTTAGATTCGTTGTTGTGTAATGACAGGTTAAAGAAATCTTGGTCTGTATCATTCTTTAAATAGATCGAAAAGCTAGTCAGCTATGTTTTTTTTTAATATAATGGTTTATAAGCCATAAATCTTCTATAACACACATGAAAATTTAAAACCATGAATTGAGGAACAAATCTTCATAAATTGTTGCAATATCCATCTCAATCATGATAGCTTTCAGGTCTATTCGTGTATGGAACAACTTATTTACAATTCCGATTTAATTCTTTGAAAACTGACTTGACCTTATATACAATCAATTAAGTTTAACACCCGCTTTAATTTCGTCGCAACGTGTGTTATATAGCCTATAAACAGAGTAAAATAGCGAATAGAAAAATAATAATAGATAGTTATTTTTTTATTATTCATTTTTTTAAATAATTATTCTATTAAAGATTTTATTTTTTATTAAATATTTACAATAATGTACTTAAATATATTTACAAAAATACAAAAGGTTCAACAAAGCCGTTAGGGTGCGTACCTAAAATACTGGCTACATTACCGCTTTGTATTGCTATATTCATTTATATTAATTTCTAAAATAAAAGAAGCCTAAGTTACTCTTTATTATATCAGATAGATGCCAGTGAAATTCCCGTCAAAATCGGTCCAGCCCTTTCAGAGGTTAGCTGGAACAGACAAACAGACAAAAATTAAAAAATAATATATTTTGGTGTATCGTGTATACCATCCATATGCATTTAGTTAAAAGCGGTTCTTTTAATATTACAAACAGACACTCAAATTTTATTTTATCTGTATAGAAGATCATCATTTTCAAAGTGTCTTAAATTTCAAATAATTTTCTGCTAGAGTTTGGAACATTACAACACATATATAAACACTGAAACTTAATTAGTTCATAATATCCATAATCGCATAATTTCTACCTTTTTTGGATTCAGTTGAAAAATAATAATTATAATTTTAATTGGGCTTCTTTAAAAAGATAAATACTAACAGAAATACCGACAATCGCATAATTATTAATGTAAATTAAGTAAGAATTAAAACACTGACATTGTAAATACATTGTACTTCGCGTAATTATTTTTAATGTTTTTAAATACAACTGCAAAAGGAAAACAATGTAGCCTCATAACAACGGATTGAAACTCGAAATATTACTTCTTCATATTTTGGATAACAATTTTGTATAAAAACCGGACATAAAAATGTATTTTTTTGATACAAAGGTGCAATAACACCTTTTAGTAAACTCGTCTTATTCACATCATTGTTGACGAGTTTAAAAAAAAGTTTGATGACGGTAATGTATCAAGAACGCGTGCCCAAAGTAGACAATGGCTCGGAATAATAATAGTAGGAGTAATTGTTGTGGACTGTATATTGCTGTAATTAAACAATGATAAATATAATATATTACGGATATCGGACACTGAAGGTCATTGGCAAATCAAAATACTTATAGCCACTGATTGATGCGCGGTTCCACAATTGTCACGGACAATGTAGTTTAAGAAGTATGTTGGTACACTCCAGAAGGTCTAGAGAACAGGACCTTCACAACTGACGGTCTGAAGTAGACTGGCTTGTGGGGGAAGCGACCAACTGCGCACGCGCAAGGCCTCGATCGCCTTTGCGAATGCAGAAAATGAGGGTAGGCTCGTGTAAGTAAATAAATCTACCCACCAGCCCCCACAATGATTATACATGTATTGAAACATATTTTTCATATATATAGATGATGGTTGATTCACGTAACGTTTTAATGACATTTGTGACAGTCACAATAATTGTTATTTTATTATTTTTAACCGAACTTAAAAAAATCCCGTGTGATCCCTTTTTTGAATCATTACGAACAATAGTTTTCAGAATATTGAAATAATAGTTTCGCAATCGGGCGAGAAATCGCTGAAATTCGTGCGACCGCGTCGTACTAAATCTAGAAATATAATTCGTTATCAATAAGTTACGCTTTATCTTCTAAATACTACAAGTAACACTATATACCTAGCGGTTAAACAATAAAAGACAGTTAACAATTACTCAGTTAGCTTGATCACGGTTCGCTTATTTTGAATAAAGACGAAATCCAACACCAGTCAGTGGTGGTCAAGTTGATACTTTGTGAATTAAAAATGTGTTTAGTCAACTATAGGGTTTCAGTGTCCGTTAAATATGTTCCCAAGAAAATTTCGTGAAGTTGAGAAGCCATTTTCAAAACGGAAAGCTTAAATGTATAAAATGACATATTTATTAGCCCCGACGTAAAGACAGGAATGTTATAATTTTGATGCATATGTCTGTAATTAATCTTAAATATTTATTGAGATAATAATTGCTGTAAAACTTGATTTATCCAAAAATTGACGAATTAGTTTGAGCTTAGTGTCGTCTATGAATCAGCCCAGTATTTTCGTCGAAAATACTGGGCTTCGAAAATTGTTTTGTTTAAACAAAGGAAAACAAACAGTGAAATCGATTAGGTGTAGGCGAGACTTGAATCTGGCAATGGCGTGCCGCTGTATGCCGGATTATGTTCAATTGGATAGTATATAGAAAAACAGATGCGGGTATTGCTACGATATGACAGTTTGACACTAACGATGTGTTTAAAATTGTTTATAAAGAGGCAAGGTATGCCATCGAGATAGACACGAACATACATAAAAATAGACTTAGAATAGTAACAGAATTAGCAGCCCAAGCCTTTGCCGAATTAATTAAAGTAGGCATAGATATTACTTTGTTTATGGCTGAGTCTTAACAAAGTGTTTACATTGGCATTAATAAATTGGTAAAAGGCTTAAAGATATCAAATAGACATATTTTTCATCACATCTTAAAAAAGTTAAAACTCATTTAAAAAGTTAGTAAGCGAAATAGAAAATGGGTGTGAATCAAATGACGTTTGCAAAAGCTCATTGTAATAATAGTTAATGCGAAATTAATTAAAATTCTTCGTTTTTTGATTAGTTAATAGTTAAACCGTCTGCTTGGCTAACTGGTTTACGCGTTTGCGTGATGTGCCGAGAGTCATGCGTTCGGATCCCAGATAAACACATGAATGTTTCGGTTGGGTAGGCACAGAAGGTTAATCGCCTACTGATCTGTAAAGAAAATGATCAGTGAAACAGTTACAGAAATGTGTCTGCTCCATGCCACACTAGTGGTTACGGGGATTCTCTTAATAGTGAGATAATTAATGAATTGAAAAATTAATCAAATAGTTGATTAATTAATTGAAAATATATAAATTACTTTTTATGAAATTAAATAAATAGTTGTCGTAAAAAGACATTTATTTATTTTCTTTATTTAGTTTCCTTTACCCATGTACAAGGTTTAAAAATGTTTGAGTATAGTGTGATAATTATTGGGAATTATAATCACAAACTTATCATGCTACTATACAGATTAGGGTTTTTTAAAAGCGGGCAACTTAATTTAATAATTGTAAAATTGTTATAATTAAACCAACTGTAATTCGTTCAAACTCTTTTAATCTCTTTAAATCTGTGTAAAGCTGGGCGGGCTGCTAGTAAATATTAATTTAAGAATCCAAAAATATCGGCAACATCTGATTTTAATGCGTATACTGCAACACGGTAATGTTATCTCTGGGAGTAGCGCTCACCTTTCGGTTTTCAATCAAAGCCTATTCCGGCATAAGTCTCACGCTCATCTACTGCATTTTATTATAATCTCTTATAATCCCTTATTCATGTGACATTAGGAACATAAGAGATATTTTGATTAGGAGATAATAAGAAATAAATATAATATGAAATTGTTGGTAAACAGACTTCAAAGTGCACTTAACTGGTTAAAAAAAGGTGATCAATTCTGTGCCCACCCGAAACATTTATTTGTGTCCCTGGCATTCGAACGCAGAACCTCTGGTACAACCATGATAACCATTTCACTACATAGTATAAAACAAAGTCGCTTTTTCTTCCCCTATATCCCTTTGTATGCTGAAATCTTTAAAACTACGCAACGGATTTTGATGCGGTTTTTTTTTAATAGATAGTGATTCAAGAGGAAGGTTTTTATATATGTTTTATACCCGTGCAAAGCCGGGGCGGGTCGCTAATTAATTTATAAATCAAAAATTGTCAACTGCATATACAAATATATTTTACAAATGTTTTGAATTTTCAAAACCCCTGGTTGGTTGCATGTTTAAAATGGAAATGTCTCGAACTTCAGTAATTTAAATATCAGGTGAAGCTCAGAACTTAATCGTAACGCCTCAGCCGCTAACTCAGTTAAAAAACCCTTAACCGCAACTACATATTTGCACAGTAAAGTTGCAGGGACACTGCATATATTTTTAACTGATTCGAAATCAGAAGACTCAAATATTTTTAACGCCCGAGGCAAAAAGAATGTGAATTCTTAATATTTAAGCTTGTAAAAGGACTAAATAAACAGAAAACAATAGGTATTATTTTAGACTTATAATAACTAATAAATTATAAATTCACTCACATAAGTTGTGATAAATTCAGAGGGCAAAATAAGGAAACATATTCAGTTCAATTTCTATTTAGTGACATTCATAAGCGACTATTAATTTATTAACAGTTGAACTAGAAAGAAAACAATACAGTTAAAAACAAAAGTAATTAATTAATAGTGCTAGCGGTCTCGATAGCATGTGATCTCTTCTAGGCAACTCTGGTGAGGAGAAATAAATCGTGGAGAAGTGTAAAACTTCGAAAAACATTATAATTTAAAAATAGAACGAAATATACAATGACTCATGGGCTCAAGAGTGCTGGTCGTTATGTTATACGGAGTGTAATGTGCCAGCCATTTTAGAGCCGAGCATTTTAAGCATTGATGGCATGCGTCCTGATGATATGGGAATAGTTACTAAGAGCTGTGGTAAGGCGATTGTGTGGGACGCTACTTGCGTCGATTCCCTGCGTCTTCGAATCTCCATGTTACTTCTGTAGCTGCTCGCATCGATTGCAGAAATCAACAAAAGACGAAAATATGAAATATTTTTGGAGACTGGCTCCATGGGGACTAGAAGCGCTTAGTTGAAAACAGAGGAAACCCGAAAGTTGGCTCATATTTCGGCCAACGTGTTATATAGCGATATAGTAATGTTGCCAGTATTTTGGGTACGCACCCCAACGACTTTGATGAGCCTTTCGTATTTTAAATAAAAAGTACTTTATTGTAAACTAGCAACCCGCCCCGGCTTTGCACGAGTATAAAACATATATAAAAACCTTTCTCTTCAATCACTCTATCTATTAAAAAAAACCGCATCAAAATCCGTTGCGTAGTTTTAAAGATTTAAGCATACAAAGGGAGATAGGGGAAGAAAAAGCGACTTTGTTTTATACTACGTAGTGATAATATTATTCAATGACAATCTGATTCTATTATATATATACCTTTGGCTTTGATATTTCAGTTAATTTCAAGTTGCGGACAAGATTAAGAAGTCCCCTTTACAAATAAAATAAAGCCAATAGTGGGATTGACATGCCCCATGGCAGGGTAACAAGAGCTCTGACTATAGTGTTGGGTTTCACTAACATTATTACTGAGCAGTGAATTTTTGCTTTACTTATTTCAACGATGATTCACTTTGTAGTCGAACTTTTTGTTACGAACGATTCTGTTATGGCTCACTCAATTAACCATGTTAGATATTTAATTGCCTAGATTGCTCTAATGAAAAATTCAGTAGTAAAAATCTATATAATAGCAATGTTATATGTTTAAGCAATGTATTCGATGAGAGTTGAGAAGGACAAATAGTGTTATAAAGTAAATTCTTATCGAAACGAAATAAGAGGGGAGTTATAAGTTTAACGTATGTGTGTGTTTGTTGTTACATCGTAGCTCGTAAACGAATAGACCGATATCGATGCGTTTTATTCAGTTTGAAAGCTGACGTGATCGAGATGGATCTTAGCTACAATTCATGAAAATCTTTTCATCCATTCATAAGATATTCTTATTTGTAATTAACATTGCTTCATACTATTTTTGAAAAATAGGCTATTTATATCTATTTGGAGTACAGTTGAAGTCGGGCGCCAGCAATAGTCTTGAAATATAATGATGCTACGAAATATTCAATGAGCCCGTTGTAATTCCAAGATGTTTATTAAAAATAAACGTCAATCATCTGTCACAATTTCTGAGAAAACGACACAGAATAATAAGGTCAGTGGAGGAATTTCACTACCTTTGGTGACCCTGTGATCTTATTATATATATCTTTACTACTTCATAATTATTTTTATTAATTCTTATGTAGATTTAAACGCGAGAAAAGCCCTTGATAATTATATTAAGAGATATATCTCTATACAAAACAATAGAACAATACAAAATCATTATTTTTATTACTTTTGATATAGAGACAATTCAATTGAAGACATTGGAATCAAGGGCGGATCCAGCTTTGTTGTCAGGGGGGGGTCACATAGTCATGGTCAAGTTACAAGAAGTTATAATTTAATTTTATGGTTAAACTTTGGAAATATGCCAATCGATTTAAGGGGTGGGACGGGCACGGGGTTTTGGGGGGTAGGGGGTGTAGAAGCTCACCTCCAAAAGGAGGGACCCTTTCGCATTTTTTTAAAATTCTAACCTTAAAATACAAAATTCGTAATTTGACTGTCCAAAAAGGGTAAAATTTGGTAAATAAACGTGAGATATAGAAATAAGTCAATTCACCTTTACTTTTCAGTCCAAAAACTTGTATTTTTTAGGAAGTTTTTTTTTAACAACAATTATTGCCAAAAATATAGGTAAGTTGATAACCTAACTTTTGATAACTGGCAGTTTATTAATGGAAATACATTCACAGCCTAATAACAGATAAATTAATTTTAAACAAAAAAATAAAACCGACCTCAAAACGCACTGAAAAGTAAAAAATAAATTTTGTATTATAAATGAACTTACTATATAAATAAAAGGCATAAATATTCAATTAATTTTTTTATTAAAGTCCAGGAATATTCATTAGTCTTTTTAATTATATATTTGGCACCGCCTTTCAAAAAGCAACATGAAAGTTTTATGCCATTGTAGAATTAGATATGATATGATGAATTTTATTTATCAACACTATCTACGTCTTTTATTTATATATTAAGTTCATTTATAATACAAAATTTATTTTTTACTTTTCAGTGCGTTTTGAGGTCGGTTTTATTTTTTTGTTTAAAATTAATTTATTTTATACTTTTGAGTGGCTCTTCTAAACCGTATAGTTGGTTATCATACCATCAAAACTAAACTGATATGGACGCTCTGACTTTACGCTTAACTTATACACTAAAAAGTAAAAACTAATTTAATTAATTTAATTTAATAATTTAAAATTAATGAAAATAAGAAGACGCAAAACTGAATTGTTTAATACTAAAAATTTAAGTAATATCGTTTATATAAATTAAGTTTTCATGATGTTTTATAGTAAGCAAGTGAACGCACATTGTGATTTACAGTAGAAACTCGGTTACTATATTCTCTCTATCTCTAGAAGTATTTCTTCTACCTTATTGATTTTACTGTCATATGTAATGTTTAATGTTTTATAAAAAGATATATAAGTCATCGATATAAACTGATATTACATCGAGATATAGACATCTCAACTGGACGCGTAAGCAATAACGTATGACATGTTTTTCTCTGTTGACGAGTTTTGCTCCATAACATCAAATATTTGGCTTAGATTTTCATAAAATTCCGTCAAAAGCTTGATAATATTAGTTCTAATGAAATGAGTTTATTATAATTAGTATATATTTAATATAACATGGACATCTCTATTGCTAAAGCGAACTAATTGAAGATTTTTCAATTTTTTATTTTATAACCTCAATATCTCTAAAACTATAAATCAAATTATCTTGATTCTTATTTTTTCTTATTGCAAATTTAATACTTAATCGAATAACATCTAATTCATTGAGAAGGATTCATAAATCATAGAGTTATAAGCAAATAAGCACGACATGGTCGTGCGGAATTCAGCGATTTCTCGCCCGATTGTGAAACTATTCTTTCAATATGCTGAAAACTATTGATTGTAAGAATTCTAAAAAAAAATGGGACCACTTCGACGAGTTACCCTATCATTTGACACCTCACTCATCCAAATCGGTCTACAGATGGCGACGTACGAGCGGAACATCGGAAAAAAAAATACACGTCGAATTGATAACCTCCTTTTTGGTTTTTTTGAAGGTCGGTTAATAAAATAATAAAACAGAAATGTATTAAATGAAGAATTAATTTTTTTGTCATAATTGTTAACCTCCTTTTGGTTTTTTGAAGGTCGGTTAAAAATAAAAAGTATAAAATAAATTAATTTTAAATAAAAAAATAAAACCGACCTCAAAACGCACTAAAAAGTGGAAAATAAATTTTGTGTTATTAATGAACCTACTATAAATAAAAAGACGTGTATTTATAGTTGATAAATAAAATTCATGTAAAATTCAACAAGGGCATAAAACTGTCATGTTGCTTTTTGAAAGGCGGTGCCAAATATGTATATGAAAGACGTATATACTATTCCAGTACTGATTAGTGATTAAAAATAAATTGAATGGCTTGGCTTATTCTAGTTTCAAATTTAATTCGCGCGAATTTCAGCCTTTCTCACCCGATTGTGAAACTATTTTTTCAATATACTGAAAACTATTGATCGTAAAAATTCTAAAAAAAAATGGAACCACTTCGACGAGTCTAATAATCGGTCTACGAATGGCGACGTACGAGCGGAACATCGGAAAAAAAACAAAAAAAAAATACACGTCTAATCGATAACCTCCTTTTTGGTTTATATGAAAGTCGGTTAAAAAGTTCTTGATAATTTTAAAGTGTCATCAAAATAGCGGTAAATTTTTATGTTCCAATTAACAAATTATGTTGATAAAACTATTAATAAAATAATGTTTTTAAATTTTTTAAATATTGTTTTAAGATATCAAACGGACTTAAATGTTTAATTATAACTTTTTTTATTAAAAAGACTAAATTTGAGAACAACAAGAATAAATATTTCTTTAAGACTCACAGATTAGTAGACCACGAAAATACATAAAACGGAACGGTTAATGATCGACAAAGTGTCAAAAAGTTGATAAAATTTTACGAATTTCAAAAAATTATATCTCGAAAATTAAAAAGTTTCGAAGTAAAAGATTTTACACATACACACGTATAAAAAGTGTGAACGTCCAAATCGATTGGCATGTTTTCAAAGTTTAGCCCATTATGTTTAACAATTCAAATTAGTGGTCCACTTAGGTCTTGAACCCAGCCCAGGGGGGGGTCATGACCCCCATGACCCCCCCCCTGGATCCGCCCTTGATTGGAATAGAATAAGAGGCTAATTGAAAACAATTTAAAAAACACAGACAAAATAAATTATAGACCGCTATAATTTTACTACATACATAGTTTGTTTACGTAAAAAGTGAAGATCTGGGCGTGAATTGAATGACAGATGCGTGAGGCGGTTGTGGCAAATATTCGACTGTTATTGTTGTACTGTGTTTAAGTCCCGAGTCCTTCCAAGTAAATAATTAGATATCGAAAGATGTTTGGATTCCCTTCATTGCGCTATTTATGTGACTTCATGGAAACATCAATTTGTCTTTTGAGTTTTCTAGTATTCAAATTTATTTACGCACGGTTGACGAACGGATAAAGATGTTATAATCTTTATCCGTTCGTCAACAAGTTTAAAGAACTTTTAGATACTTTTCGGAAACCGTAAATAACATAGTAGCTACACGACCACTTTGTCAAACTAGTTTCCGCATTTAATCCGCTAGGGGCGCTGTCACTTTTTTCATAGGTACAACTATTTTAAATATTATCGAAAAATGCTAGAACCAACTTGTATAAGATATTGTTCGTATACAAATATTTGTATTGAAGGTAATATTTTTTTAGTGTACCTAAGTATTTTTTTTTAATTAAGCTTCAGGAGATGGCCTCTTCTTTCTTTGGTGTATATTCTTAAGCATACCCAGCTTAAAGCATAAAAAGATGATGACTTTAATACTGGCTTTGTGGTTCGGTTCCGGCGAAAGAAATGTTTCGGATTGGTTTCACTAATCATTGTCTTTACAGAATTTACTCCGAAATGTGCGTCTGTTAAATGTTTACGGGACTTCAAAAAGTTTTATTAAATCGTCAATAAACCTTATGGAGTTGTCGAAGTAACATGACACGTTGGAATTGATTGAGATCCACAGATAAGATAATGATAGAGTCGAGTCAATTATGTACTAAAATATGACGCCATTAAATCAACCAAGAATTGCAAATAGCTGACACACATCAGTCTTTTCAATAGATTGTCGCAATAATTCATTGTAAAAACTTGTTATTTTGTGCATTGGTACCGACAACCATGAAGTTTATAACATATATATATTTTCGATAGGTTTACTTTCGATTGGAAAGCTGTAATGTAATGTAATAGCCATGTAAATTTGCGCTACAGAAGACGCTACCGAAAAATGATGGCCTAAACTTGTGGTTTCCTTTTATACTGCGAGGCTGTTTATATAAATATTAATAATATTCTATATACTATACCATATATATTATATTACATAAAAGAGTTCTCATAGTTAATAGAGGAGTTTTATTAATCAACATGATAGCTTTATGGAACACTTAAAAACGATATTTAAATTTATCTACGAAATAACTTCAATCGACTGCACAGATTATAACTCAAATTATCTGTTGTATAAAGAATAACGCTATTTTCATAAAAAGATCGTTATGAAAGTTTGTACCTCCATCATCAATGGAGTTGAAAAAATACATGTCGAATTGATAACCTCCTTTTTGGTTCTTTGAAGGTCGGTTAAAATGGTTTTATCGGGAAGGAATGTGAGACATCAACGTCAAAGCGAAGATAACAATGCACTTAAATCGCGTAGATGTAGAAGATTGTAAGATGCTAACGCAAGATAGTTACACCAGAAAAACAAGTAGATTTTTAGCTTGTGCCTTATACAATACACTATATTGATATTGTGCTTATAACCATACAAATAAAAACTTCAGAGGTAATGTTCACATTACTAAGCATACCAAACAGTCCTACATCAGTGTTAAAAAAATTCTAAACACGTAGTAACCCTTGAAATGACAAAAAAACCCGCAAAGTGAATGCAGCTATCTATCAATACTTAGTGTGACAGCAAAATTACTGATACACAGTTAGCATAAATCTAGAATTGTACTTTTTATTTCTTGAGGAATGTTAGAACCTAATTATTCAACTTTTTGTTCTATTCCGATATAGATTGATGACAGATTGTCGTGCGCATGATTGTCAGATTGAGTTGTTTATGGTTTTTGACATTTTGCACGAAACCACACGTCAACGTAACTTAAAGTTTTCGATAGGTTTTTTGTTCAGTTTGACAGCTGCTATCAATAACAGCTATTGCAATTAAAGTAATATATTTTTTAAGTTAAAATCGAACAATGTCAAACTCATAGTTGATACACGGAAATAGGAAATTGTACATGTGATAAGTTCCTTCCTTGTTATATTGGTTGCTCGGTTTTAATGCCATGGACGCAACTCAATATAGAACTGTTTAGAATTTAAACATTTAAATCTGACTAAACATATAATGATAAAACCAGTTATAATAGGCCTCATTGTCACGTAAACAGCGTATTAAAAAAATGGGTTGAAAGTGACGATTGCATGTTTTAAGAAATATACAATTCAGTTACAGATTACACTTGCAGTTTTTTATATAATATTTTTATATCCTAAATTAGTTTTATTAACTAACTAGCGACCCGTCCCGGCTATGCACT
The DNA here is from genome assembly GCA_912999735.1 of Aporia crataegi. Lineage (NCBI taxonomy): Eukaryota > Metazoa > Arthropoda > Insecta > Lepidoptera > Pieridae > Aporia > Aporia crataegi. The sequence continues at coordinate 8,323,379 of OU538744.1, read as the reverse complement.
TGTATAAAACATATATAAAAACCTTCCTCTTTAATTATTCTATCTATTAAAAAAAACCGCATCAAAATCCGTTGCGTAGTTTTAAAGATTTAAGCATACAAATGGATATAGGGAAAGAAAAAGCGACTTTGTTTTATACTATGTAGTGATATTATAAAAATCTAATATTATAAATAAAAATAAATAGTAAATCAACTCCATAGATACGCCTTGCTTTGATAATGTTGAATTCCATCAAAAGTATGATTTATAAACGTAATTTTGCACGTATAATGAATCCAATCGCATTGAAACACAAAGCATGACTAAGCTATGGAAATGTTTTTAAATAAATCTATAATTATAATAATTAGTGAAATATGTATGTAGCATTTAGCCTATCCAACAAATGAAATATAGCTGGTTTCATTACGTATATTATGGTGTTATAATCCACCCTTATTCATCACCTATAATTATAGAACATTTTTAACTTACAAAAATTCATTCACTTTACCATGTCATAAATCATATGAATACTTGAGCGACAGACTAAAACCGACTCTATTACAACTAAATACAGTTTAAATAACATTGTCAGATATTTTAAGGAGGTATACATAGTTGCAAAACCAACATTTAAGTCATAATTACACGAGCACCAATTGAAAATAGCTTTAGGTTTAATGCCATTTAATTGTTGACTCACGACGACACGCTTATTGACTTTTAATACTAATTCTGCATTTACTTAGTGTCATGAATTTGAGTGATAGCACGCAGTTAAGTGCAAAGTTCTTTGTTTATTTGTTCCTTAAGTGGCCCGTTACGGCTTAGCGCCATAAACAACTTAGGTTCATATTTATTCATTTAGGTATTTATCAGTTTTGTACTATAGTGGACAAGAAAGGTTCAGTTAAACCATTAAGCTTTTTTCTTATCTATGTTAAACCACTTACCTGTTATTGTTATTCATGTTACAATAATTGCAAAGAGCACAAAGGCTAATGCAATTATAACAATAAAATTACAATATTTTTAACTTAAAAAAGCAAAATTAATCAAATAACAGTTCTAAAAACTTAAATAATTTAAATAACTAGCTTCTATCAATAGAACAGTTTACTAAAAATCTAACTTACGGTTGACTTTAACTTGAACGTCATACAACTTAGTAGATTCCTCTTGATATATGAGATGTAACCATGATTTTGGCTTGCCCGGTTGTATCAGGGTTTTCGCGAAATCTTTCTACAACTTCTTTACTTTTATCGTAATTTCGCCCACAGTATTCATAAAAACCCGTTTGTCGACCATATGCCAACAACGCATCCTGTCCTATTTCGGCCACACAGTGCGCAGAGGCGATGAGAACCTGGAAAAACTGATTGTCGTTGGGAACACCGAAGGCCACCAACCAGATGGACCGATCAAGTGAAGGACTCATCGTCCTCCAAATTCTACGTGCTCGTGAGAGACGCATAGAATCGAGACCGATGGAGGCAGATCATCCGCTCCAGATGCTGCCTCGATGCTGACCACGATCCTCAGACATGAGGAACCGACGATAAAGAGAGATTCATAAAAAAATCCATAGTTGCCTAATATAAGTATTTATATAAATGATATAAATTATCTTTATTATTTCCCGCTTGCCCCTTTATTTCATATTTTGTTTGTCAAATGAACAAAATTATATGAAATGATACAAAATTAATGTGAATGCACTTGTAAAATAACCAATTACCATTTTAAAACATTGTATATATTGTTATCGCATCGAATTATCTGAATTAACATTCGTACATAAAAAAATGTCCGTCACCCTTCCAACGCTTCCTGAGGAAATGATTATATCTTAATGAGACGCATGTGTCCATAATTTTAAGGACAAAAATGTGAATTCATTTAGTGAACTCGTTTCGCATGTGGACATTATACAAACTGATCATTAACCATGAGGTTATTATCAAAAACTTTTGTATTATATATCATATATTCTTATATTTTTGTACCTTTTGGAGTAGAGACTTTGGGTCGATAGGGGCCAGAAGCGCGTCGATTTAAATTTTAAAGAGATATCGAGGCGCTTAGTTGAGACCACAGGAAACCCAAAACCTGGCTCATATTTTGGCCAACGCGTTAGTATAGCAATACAACACGGTATTCAGCCAGTATTTTAGGTACCTATCCCATTCGCTTTGTTGAGCCTTTGTATTTTATGAAAATATATTTAAGTACATTATTGTAAAATGTTTTAAGCAATTAAAAAATATACATTTTTACAAATATTTGAAAACCTTTAAAGGTTGAGAATGCACAATCAGCACACTTCTACAGATTGCAAGATACGATCGAAACCAGCAATTTCCGTGACTACAGGACATTACAACCGTATTCGAATAAAGAGTAACCGATTTGCATCGACTCGATAAGGAAATGTCGATCAAACAATCGATTCCGTATTGATTATGGAACGGCTGTATTGATATGATCTAGCCTCGTTTAGCATTTAAAGTATCAGATATCCTTAATAGATGTAAGATGTTTGCATTTGAACAAAACAGTCCCTAGTTGTTTTCCTCGATCATTTTTAAAACACTAAAATCGACGCGTTCCCGCGTATTATTGCAAATAAATATAGTATTTATATTTTATTCAGCTAAACTTCAGAGCTTTGCCGATTTTATATTTCTTTACCACCCAAGTACCGTAGAAAGCAAAATAAAAAAGAATCAAATGTTTTTAGCTAGCGAGGCTATCTGTATTGAAACATCTTAAGATACTTTTTGCCACAATATTATTATTACGTATTTAAAGCAAACTTTGAATTTTTTTCAAAAACTACATACTTGACTATAAAACGGGTCTGACGAAACTATAGTTTACACTATTGTCTACTACTGAAGATAAATATCATATCTTTCCGACGCGCAATGACAGAACCTATATGGATTCTAGCAGGAGTAAAGGGGTCCAGGAAATTTCAGAAATCTCTTTATATATTTATATTTTCGAAATTTTAAGAAGACGAAAGTAAAGAATAGATACCATTCTACAAAATATATCGTTTTTTGAGTTCTGGTACTATGTTTACACCTACTTTATAGGAATTGAAAACAGCAAAATTCACCGTAGTCCCTTATGGTAGCCTCTTAAAAAGATAATAGAAAAAACACTAAACATGAAAACACTTCGTCTAATGACTTCCCCATTTATTCAATCGGACAGAGTTGCTCCTTCTAAGAACGACTGTAAAATTTCAAGTTCCTACTGTTTATTTCTTCTTTATCCAGCTCTGTCTATATGAACGAATAATTTAGCGAAGTTGAGACAGGCCACTAGTTAATATATCTAAACCTGTGTTTAGTTACGAAATTTGCTATATTTTATAAATTTTAAATTACTTTTAACTATTATATAAAAATAAATGAAATAAATTCCCCGTTCAGTGGATGATTCATTCGACCACCGCCATATTTATCTCCGCGTGTCAACACCACACGCCGGTCACGAAGTTTAAATTAATAACAGATAATTACAATTATAATTAATTCTGAGCATTAAAGATTTTTAAATCTTTAGCACGCTTAACTGCTCTGTCGTTTTTTATTTCATCTTTTATTGCCTCTATCTGACCGGACAATTTGTAGTAAAACTTTGTACCCTAAAAATAAAATAAAAATATTCTACAAGTCAAATATTTGGAATTCAGTGCTTAGGAAAGAAAAAAATATGATTTTCTGATATTATTATGTTTTAGTTTTTATGTTTCATACTTCTCCACTATCTTACAAGGGCTAGCTCGAAATAGTTTTTCTTCTCACTCTTCTTGCAACTAAATGTTAAAATAAAAACATGAAATCGAATTGCCATGTTTCTATTCATTATCTCAAGTCATTTAACATTCAAATACCGATGCATCCAAGCACGATTCTCTATACTGATTAATTTGACATCTAATGTTTTTTTAATAACGGGCCCATTGCAATTATTTTAATGCATTTCAAGTGTGCAGTAGTTTGAGCCTTAATAGAATAGTTATAAAGACTAGTTTGAAAGATATGGAATTAATTTATTTCGATTCTAATTTGTATAGTATCAACGTTTCTGAGTTTTGTTGTTGATTAGGCAAATGAGGTACCAGGCGATTTAAATGTGTACTTTGAATGTAAGGTCGAATATTCCCATAGTATTTGAATAAGAATATCGTATAAAAATTATAAATATTAATAATTATTATCATTTAATAGAACAGTTAAATATAATATATAAGTATATGTATGCCTCTTGAGAATGTTTCACAGCCAAAGTGAAAATATTAAAAAGGTTAAAGTCTCTCATAAACGGACCATGTTTAAAACATATTTTACAATAATTAATAAGAAGTTACATAAATGAAACACAATGTTCATAAATACAAGTATACAAGCTAATTGTACTTTACTTTCTCCTATTATTTTAAACAATTTATGTTTATTTTTTATTTTATATGAATTTTTAATTGTTTTTCTATATCCTTGTACCAGATTCAAGTATTTTCATTTTGCTCAGCTTTTCTTATACCTACTAGAAAATAAACAGTCAATATCATTATTATCACTATAATTATCAATTCAAAAATCTTTTCCTGAATAAGTTGCTAGGTTTATAAACTGCCTTATTTCATCGAATCGTAGAATATAGTTTAGTCATGCTATTTATTTAGTTTGTATCGTGGCTCGCATCTAACGCATTAATAGGATTGAATAATCAAATGTAATTTAAATTTAATATAACTTTTTACCATTTTATGAGGAATGTATTACTAACAGTAAATTCGTTAAAAAAACTAGAAAAATCCATGGTAACTTATTCTCTTGATAAATTTACTTTTCAACAGGTATCTGTCTCTTTTAGTTAGCATACTGAAAACAGAGACGGCAAGATATTTCATGGTCTATATGTACTCTAGTATTATAAAGCTGAAGAAATGATTGAGCGCTCATCTTAGGAATGACTGTTTCGAATTTAATTGTTTTTGTGACCCTTTATCATTTTAGGCTAAATAACATCATATCTTGTTTAACCGCGGGGAATAACTTGTGTAGGATAATTTGCACTCGTCACATAACTTTGTCAAGACATCCCATCAGTAAGGTAACCACAAACGACAGTGGCTCTCCACAATCGGCAGAAACCAGTTTACTCTGACCTCTGGTGCTATGTGTACGATTCCAAGACACAGGTCAGGTTGTTTAGTCCTCTTTGAGAAGTTTGTGACATACAGAACGAAGGAATATATTTTCTTAACAAAACTATGCTTCCGGAACGCGGAATTTTGTCATATTGTCACATGAGAGGGACCTAAGGGCTGCAAGGCTTTTGACATCTCTTATTGGCTGAAAAGAATAAAATAATTTAAATAATATTCCGTACCTAGTATTTGATTACTTATTACATAAAGATTCGCGAATGTACAATAAATAATTGTTTTATGAAAAAACTCCCGACCGTACAAATTTAATATAATATTAGTTACAAATAAAAATATCTCCTTAGTGGATGACCATATATACGCCGGTACCTATATATAAACTCCATCTGGATCATATAATTCAAACAAAAAGAATCGCATCAAAATTGATTCGTTCAGCAATTACGATGACTACAGACACGTCAACTAATAACACCCCTTGTTTTTGATCAGGGGTTAAAATATAATTCTCAGTGTCTGTATGCCACCGGACTCTCACCATGTCGACTGTAAAATATGTACTAAATAGTTAATGGCTGCACTTTTCCTAGTTGAGGATGTTTGTGGTTAACGTTGGAAACCATTTTAAGCCTTTAAAGCATAATTTTATCGGATTAAAACATGTAAATTATATTTTATTACTAAAGACTATTATTTTATGTGCTCGAAGTATGGACCATTTTAATAATTATACTTAATTTTATTATTAGTAAATAAGTTCACATTAACGCTCAGATTTAAGATTCTATCGTAATTATGAAGACTATTTCTGATTTCTGACTTCAAAATTCACTCAAAACTAGTAAAACAGAAATAATCATTTTACAAAAGCATGTATAGGTTTAGTGCAAATGTTTTTTGAATGATACACAATTTCACTTGTTAATATATTCGCATTTGAATGCGTTCCGCGCGGCATGGCTAGTCAATTAATAAAGACATTATATTCAAGAGTGGTAGCCTGATTGACAGTGCTCTATCGGCTGACGCGTCGGCCATTGTATGCTAATGCAACTGTGATACGCGTTATATGACTGACATATCTGCGGCATAGAATATATTACGAACGGATTCGGTACGCATAGATTAGGTATTATATAATTACAAAAGACTATCCTCCACCTAAGTTTGGTGAAGTATTTTCCGATAGCGTCTATTAGCTCACCGTATTCTCTATTTAAAATGGAAAAATCGTGTGAAAAAGACTATTTGATAGGTTAATTTGTTCCCGAGATACAGAATTTTAAAAGTAGGACGACGTGACGTAATTTTACAACAGCTCGCGCAGTCCGTCGCGTCGCTGCTCGATAAGAGAGACAGAGAGAGTGTTGTGCTGTGACGTCACGCTGCTGACACGAGCTGACAAACTTTAAATGCATGTAAAATCAAAACTACTTGCTCTTTCTGAGTAAAACAAATACTAGTGTATTTGTATACAAAAAGCTCTATTGTCACAAAGTTTCAAGCGATTTGGCGTACCTAGTAACATTCTCCACTAGGAAAATCTTACAGCGGTTACGCGATAATTCTTGGCCACTATGGGACAGGTTTCCAATTGTAAAAAACCTATCGAATATTTCGATACGAATCTCTTATTTCACATACCGTTATTCATACATTAATTACCAAATAATTCCATTACAAGGTACACATTCTAAAACAATTTACCGTAAGTCATAAAAACGTATAGGCATTAAATAAATAATGAAACGGGTAGATCTGCGAAGACGCCGTCTTAATTATCATAATCTATCGATAAATATTCCATGTTTGCCACAACGCGAAGCATTAACATGCTGATTGCGATGCTTTTCTTTATTAGGATAACCTTATTTAATTCTAGTCATTAGTTGCAGAGTTCAGTGGTTAATGCTGATGCTGCTAATGTTGGGATTCCAGACATATGTCGCCAACCAAGTTCCATAGACAACAGACGCTTATTTCTCGATTGAAATTTGTATGAAAATGACGTTCGGTGTAGCTTTTATAACGATACGATTTATGTCATATCCATATAAATTCCAGCGTTAGTGGGTGTTAAGAGAGCGTGTCGCCTAGAGCCCCAGGCAACCTTCAAATCAATCAGTATGAATTATCCTCGTCGCTTTATCTCAAAATATACTTAGATTTTCCTTCAAAGTCAAAAAAATCGTTATATTTTATACTAGCGACCCGCCCCGGTTTTACACGGGTATAAAACATATATAAAAACCTTCCATCTTCAATCACTCTATCTATTTAAAAAAACCGCATCAAAATCCGTTGCGTAGTTTTAAAGATTTAAGCATACAAAGGGATATAGGGAAAGAAAAAGCGACTTTGTTTTATACTATGTAGTGATATAAAATTTTCGTGTCACAATGTTACCTTACTCCTCCGAAACAGCTTTACTGATTCTTACCAAATTTTATATGCATATTCAGGGTCTGAGAATCGGCCCAAAAATTAATATGGCAAAACAACGTTTGCCGGGTCAGCTAGTAATTAAATAAATGATTATGAGTGTCGCTTAAATCTAAGTTTAGAAGTTCAAGAACGCGCCCAAATTGAGAACTGCCAAGAAATTCAGTCGGGTTAAAAAAAAATCCGAACACATTCACAAAAGGTACATTTTGAATTGCAAGTATCATTTAAATAATGGATGTTTTGTAAAAGACAATAAGTTTACTGTTAATGCACAATTTAAATTTATTTGAAGTAAATTTCTTGTACCTCCCCTGAAATATATATAATTATAGATATGAGTGATTCCCGGGAAGGTTAAGGATATATACTTAAGTTAAGATTCAATCTAACGGAAGAATATCAAGGTGCATCGTCCTAATTAATGTCAAAAAGATAGTTTGTTTTTACGAGAGAGATAGTTAATTTGTTGAAGCTTTTATACAAATGATAAAGCTAATGTCTAATAATTGCCTGAAGTAATAATAATTTAGTTATCTCAGACAATTTGTACCTACATCGTCATCTGTGTGCCTAGCACGCGCACACAGGAAACATGCGAAAGAAGTTATTTCATTAAAAGCAACACATTCGCAAAATTGTAAATTTCCTTTAACTGACTTTTAAAAAGGAGGAGGTTCTCAATTTGACTGTATTTTTATTTTATTTTATGTTCGTTACCTCACAACTTTCGAGTGGGTGAACCGATTTTCATGATTCTTTTTTTATTTTTTGAGTTTTGTGTTGTCCTTGAATCTCCATGACGAATGTTTACAGTGATCCCGGTCTTATTTAGTTTATTTTGCAACGTTTTGAGTTCAACTCGTGGTGCGCATGCTAGGCCTGTTCTAGCTTTTAAAACTAGACAATTATATTTTATCACTTTTGTTAAAACATGTTGGACAAGATTAGTTTTTAGAATAACTATTACTCGATGGAAATTCCGCTTTAAATTTGCATTTTAATCAATAGCGAAATTAACTATTATTATTATAATTATTTTATTCTATGTCTTTTATATATAAAGTGTTTAGTGTGTGAGGTTGTAGGTATATAAATCATTTCGGGCTTAACTTAACCGTTGTCTTTGTTATCTAAAAATAATATTTATAAAATACTGGATAGTTCGAGATTTCAATAACAAACGTTACAATCGGATTAAATTACAAAAGAATCGATTCAAACAATAGAACTCGATATGAAGGAAAATTAAATCGAATGCCCGAAACAAAATTAGGCAATTCGATACCTTTATCGAATTTTACCATCAGAAATCGATTAATTGTGACTTGATACGGATGAGTAAGAAGTTTGTAGTTCCACCTCACTTAGTTTTAGTTATTTGTAACTAGTATCGGCATCAATGACTTCGCCTGTATCAATTTTTACTTATAATTTGTAATAAATTTGTATTTTTTTATCCGTATTAACATTAGAAATGAAAAAGTAACCCTGTCTGTTACACTTTTACTCCTAAGCCACTACTTTTGAAATTTAAAAAATAGATATACTTTTGCAAAAATAAGAATAATGTTGGAAATAGGAAAAATTTTGTATGGAAGTTCGTTATCATCGAAGGTTGTCAAACAGAAATAAGGTACTTAAGGCGTTATGGATGTAACTATATAAGTGTGTAAAGTTGGTGATTACCGTCGAGGTGGTATTAAGGGTATTAGGTAGGTGGTATTAGGTAAGCAACCTCATTCTTATTTTTATTAAAGCAAGCCAGTCTGTGGTTCTCATTTTTAGATGCACGCGCTTATGTCAAATTTAATAAGTCAAACTTTTTATTTAGTTATTTTATGAATTATTTTATTAAAACCATTCGCAAGTGTGTTGAAAAACGTCGTATGATACCTGTAATTATTGATGATTATTTCGGCTCGATTAAATACTGCCTCGGCGGTAATCATCAACTTTACACACTTATATCATAACGTATAGTTGTAAAATTAGTAATAGATTGACCAAAAACTACTGAATTTTAAAAGTTCTTCCGCTGTTAAGAAGGTAGACACTTTCTGAATAACATAGGTCATAGGACATATTAGGTTTTAGGTTACATTATAAAATGCTAAAGTGTAAAATTTATTTTGAATTAGTGAAATTGAAGATAATTTAATATCTCCGTGATGGTTACAAATTTATTAATTATTATAAAGAGTATCCTATAAATGGATAAACAGGTTTTCATAAATTGTAGCTAAGCTCCATATCGATCTGGTTAGCTATCAAACAAAAAAGCCGCATCAAAATCGGTCGGTTAAGACGATGGCACTTCTCTTTTTACTTCAGGGGTTATTAAAAGAAGTGACAATTAACCGGTTATAGACAAGAGTTAAAAAAGTATAACATAATCATTACACATTAATTAAATCTTAACAATGTCAAAAACTCACGTGCAAAGAAAACATTAATTTTTAATACAGACATAAATTCATGAAGAAATTACATTAATTAAATGTACCTTCGTCCATTACTTTCAACCGCGTTTTGACATATTAATGTTATAAATATTTTAATGCAATTATCTCGCACTCTTTCACTCATATTGCTTATGGCCGAATGAGAAAGGGACAGTCATGGGTGCTCCAAATAAAATTTGTGATGATTTATAAGATGCTATTCAAGAGTATACGATTGTGATTTACAAGTTAGCGATGGTAATATTACGGAATAGGGTTGGCACTTATTTAAAAATAACTTTACCACAAAATTCATTGCCATAAATCCTCTACATAAGACTGCTACGCCGTCTATAGCCTAAAACCTCACCATTATCATCAGGGAAGGGGAGAGGGTTAAAATGTTACTCAAAAACCACGTGACTAATGGACGACCTACGGTAAAATACAATACATTGTGAACTGTGTATTGTGTGAAAACGAAGCTACGAATACCTCATGTTCTAGAATCTTGGGAATAGTAGAGATAATATAAAATTACTCGAAATGAAAGAACAAACCAATGTCATAAAAAAAGTCTATATAATTTTTTCTATATTAAACAAGCGTTTCTAGTCAAAAATCGTGCTTTGTAAACCCTATACTAATATGAAACTACATTGTAAGAGTGAAAATTTAGTCTGTAACGGTAAATCCTGTGTAATTATGTTGTCAAGCCATTTGCTCAGTTCACCTGATGCTAAGGGTACTTAGAAAATCGTATGTATAAAACGAGCTTTTATATACAAATTGTATCCGCGACTTCATCTCTGTACTATTCACAAAACAACTGATTTAAATATTATAAATGTGAAAGTAACTCTGTCTGTCTGTAACGATTTCACGCCTAAACCACTGAATCGATTTTGATGAAATGTAACTTAGATATAGATTAAAGTTTGGGAAAGAACATACATAACTATTTATTTGTAAAAATACTAAAAGTGGTTGAAATAGGTTAGTTTGTGTGGAAGTTTGGAATTGTCAAAGATTGCCAAAGAAATTGGGACAACATGTTGACAAAATCACGGGTAAGAGCTAGTATCTCGTAAATGGATGTATTAATCTTGATAAATTGCCTGGTAATAACTAGGATCCATCTCGATTAGTTTTCAAACAAAAACACAACCAAATCGCTAAAGGAGCTTAAACAAAAACACCTACACCTCAAAATTATAACTAAAAAGCATTCGAATAAAACTGTTGAGATGTAAAAAATACAATATTCATCGTATTACAATATCTTATGTATAATGCGTTTTATTACTCATTTCTCATATTTTTTCGTGTAAGATGTCCCTCGTTACGTATTTTATTACCTTTCGTGTAATAAAGTACATTGAAGGACACATAATTTACTTTACAATTTCTTAATTTATTTAGTGGTGAAACGAAAAAGATAAAAAAATATACTCTTGGAACACCTTCATGTTATCCAAAGCTAATCTGCATTATTTTACTTAAAGAAAAAATACTTGTATTTTTCTTTGTAATATGCTAAAAAATTCTGTGATGAAGCTAGACTTTTTTTAATTTTTTTCACCTCATTATGAGTAGATATTTATTGAATTATCTTTGATCCAAAGATATTTTGAATATTTTGCTGTCGTTGACAAAACTACAATAACTATTGGTCGCTTAATGATCGAAATTCGATCATAACTCAAGAGTAAGGTAGTGTGTGTTTTAATTAATTAAATGTATTTTTAATACATAAATATTTTTTGAGTTTAAGTTTGAGCAATTTGGTCGTTAGGTTTAATTATCGTAACAGCACCATTTCCATATAAATTTCCAGCGTGTCAAGAAATAACCATGAGGTTCTTGTCTAAAGGCATAACACTTGCGAGATACAACAGATGTCTAAGACGTAAGTTCTACCGCCATTTCGAGTCCATTAAAACACGTAACTTAGAACTATTGAATGCATTTAAACTGTTTTTAATTGCCCCATGTTTATGTGTGCTGCAATTTATGAAGATAACACCAATTTGCATTCTGATAGCTTGTAAAATAGATTTTCAATTGCTGCAATTAATATAAATTTATCATCACAGTTATGGATATCAATTAGAGGTAGAACCACGTTTGTTGTGATACCGTAAACCATTCATTTGTATATACATCATGGCTTTGAACGGCAAGCTTTTTATTAATTTATTTGCACAAGTGAGATCGAAGACAATTTAAAAAACCCTCCGATAAGATGACTACAAATCAAATGATATATAAAAATGAATCGCTGAATGTGTTGCTAAGCGCAAATTTCGAGAGCAGCTGAACCGATTTCAGTAATTCTTTTTTTTATATTATTCCTTGTAGTACGAGGATGGTTCTTACGGAGAGAATATTTGGAAAATTGTCGAACAAATAAAATAAAAGAAAAAAAATTCCTAATACATTTTCTATGGAATGACGTTTTAGGTGACACGTTTGACGCGATACGAAGTTCGCGGGGTGCACTTATAAGAATATATTTTTGTTTGAGCAGATCTATCTCCATCACATCAGTTTTAAAATAAAAAAATATTATCGAAATCTGTCCATTGGTTTATAAGACACACAGACACACAGATATATCAAACTTGAATAACACCTCTTGTTACGTCGGAGTTTACAGCGAAGACATTACTTTATTTCACCCAGTCTTTCTATAGCCCTGAGATGCTGTGCACAGAGATACGGTTAAGTTTAGGTGTGAAAGAGTAAAAATAATTTTATTAATATTCCGCCGTCCTGAGGTCCTGGTTTCGAATCTCGAATAAACATATTCTTTCCCAGTTAACGGGTTACGACTTACTTTTAAAGTACACTACAATAGATGGCGCTTAGCTTAAGAAAATCTTTGAAACCGGCTGAGTTTATTGAATGTTCCTTTCAAATCTGGGCACGTTCCTGAATGTAATCTTGGAATTTAAGATTCACGTTGACAAGTGATCATGTAAATGAAATAAAGAAATTTGAAACGAGCAATTGAAGAAATAAATCTGGTAAAGTGGGATTATTAGTAATAGTCAAACATGTATGAATGTGGAGTTAGTTAATATTTGTTGTGGATATTTGCGAACGGAGCCGGAAGAGAGAGCGTTGACCTTTGGCGCAGGCTTCAACGGGACGGACAAACACACGGATGTGGTGCCAGCGATGTCATTTAGCGGACTACATAGGCCTATTGTTATTCTAATGAATTAGAAGAGCAATGAGATTGGTGCAGAGTAAAGCGGACAGTCAAGCTATTTAATTCAATGGTTCGTTGTGTTTTTATATTTATCTGATTTTCTATATAATTTAGACATAATTTTTTAGTAATTTTTGTTTTGTTCCTATTGTCTATTTCTACCTGTGATTGACTTAATACGTGTTAAGTGGCTCAACCTTTTAATAAATTAATACATACCAGAGATTTATATAAGTAAGTATTTTCAGAAATTCGTTTCTTGGACTTTGATAAGTTTATTAACAATATTTACCAAGAGACATATATGCTAGCTGCAAAATATTTTAAATATATAACTTGAAGTCTATATTTGGCTATGGCTCTAAATATCTTAATATAATAAAAAAGTTTTACTATATCTTAGCTTGAGACAGTTTCAGGAATAATGGTTCGTTTTATATTTGTCTATATGAAATAAAAAAGCTGTACTGTATGCTCAGTAGATCCGTAAAATACATCGACTAACGCTGTAATTATGTATTCAAATGACATAAGCCGTGTCTTTACGTAAACGACACCAATTTCTATACAAATTTCTAGCGTTGTGTGTCGAGAAATAAGCGGAGTTTCTTGGTCATAGGCTGTGAACCTTCAACCGCCTCTCACTCATGACTTGATGCCGCCTCAGTGGACAGTGCCAACAGGTTGTGTGCATCATTCCCACGTACCGGTTCCGTACCTTACAGATTAACTGAATACGATAGATAGTTAGATATCGCTGGCTCTGACCCGTTATCTTAACGTTAAAACAACTGTGTTTTAGGAAACAGGTACTTTTCAAGTTGCATTCCAAATTTTAAATTCAATATAAAAAATAGTTTACTTAAACATTTTGAAACCTTTTTACCTCCTGACGAAAAAAGAAAGGTGTTATACATATGTTGTGTCTGAGGGGCTGTCTTTCTGTCGCGTAGATCCAAAAAAAAGCTTTAAAAGCTTACGTGATCTGGCTGATGGATCTTTGCTACAATTCATGAGGATATGTTTATTCATGTGTTTTTATGTGTAATTAGTGCATTGTTTGCTTGTATCAAAATTTCATTATTTAATTAAGAGCAATAACAAATAGGTATAACTAACTAGTGCACATCTGGTAGATCACAGGTAGAACTCTACTAGGAGCCCTGACTGGACACTTCGAGTGTCGCAGCCACCTCTACAAGATGAGGCTTGCTGAAACCCCAATATGTAGAGCATGTGGGGAAAAAGAAGAGTCGATAAGGCATGTGCTCTGCGAATGTGACTCAAAAGCTAGCAAGCGACTGGACCTCTTCGGATCGGCATACCCGAACCTAGAGGTCTATCAGCACTTCATATCCAACGATATCCTGAAGCTCATGCAGTCTTTCTTCAGGGATCTTGGAGTGAGTGAGTAAGGCATGGGGTAAGTACAAAAGGACCTAAAGGATCGACGTGCGTCCCGTCGGGAAGCCAGATAAGATAAGATAACTAGTGTACCTAAAAAGGATCCTAGCAGTGATAAAAATAAAATAATATAGTTTTAAACGTGGTATAACTTAAATGTATAATCTTTAGTTATTATCACATTTTTAAAGTGGCGGGTATTGGGGACTCGTTGTCTTGCAGGCATGGTATGAGGCTAAAAACTTACATTCTATATTTCTAAAGACAAAAAATAAATACAAAATACAATCTATTGAAAAGTCAAGCAGATAGTATCTACAATGTTACACCTTTTAAATAAATATTTACGTATAATGAATAGGAAAAGTCTGACTATTATGTTACTATTGACTTTATCACGATGTCCTTTGAGAGGCGTTGAAAGGGTAACCGTTTCGCAAATTACGTTTAAGATAATTTTAACTGTTTCAATATATATGTTGAATTACATATATGTAATACGGCATATCGACGGCTTGTTTCTTTTTAAATTTTCTTTTTAATCTTTCTTAAAAAATAAATAAAAAAGTCTCGTCATTAGTGGTCATCCATGGATTTAGTAAACACAATCCTTGGTAGTTCTTGATTTATTTGCTTGATTTTACAAGTAACAAATGGACCGTTTCAGATGTTGTATTTTGTATTTTAAAACTCACTTGATCGCGATGGATAAACGGACCATCCGTTTATGATATGTTCTTATTTGAATAACATGTCGGGGTTTTTAAATTGGTAAATTTTACTCGTTTGGTATAAAATATAACTATACTAAATTAAAATGTGCAAAGTTTGATTGATTATGTTCAGCAGAAGAAGTGTTAAACTTAGAAAACACTTTGAACGGATTAAGCGCGTAAATTTCATTCATCACCGTCAGCATGTTTGTCATCAGTTGCCCGTGGCCATGCAGGCTGTAACGCCCGCAAAACATCAGGAAAATTCAGTACGAAATAATTGTCAAATTTATGATATGTATACGCGCTAAAATGTTTAGTGATACTCGCGTGAATGAAAGACATTAATATGCGTTAAGTTGCTTGAAATAAACCCGTTTTTATTCAGTGATATTGGAGAGGGCTAGAGGGTGTGAGGCTGACCAATTGCGTGCATTACCTACCTCAGGACAAGCAACATTGTTGCCTTCATCTTAATGACACCGACATTCTGAAATACTATACCAGGTACTTGGGTAATTTTACTCATATTATATCCGCTTTAAACATTTTTAAGTTTTTTATTTAATTATTATGGTTTTTGATTAAGCTTGATGCGTTTCGGTCGCATGTTGTATTTGCCTGTAAGTGCTTCGTTCTATTTTTAATATTAACTAGTGGTTTTTAATATTAGCTCATTGGTCGAAATTCGATCACAATTCAAGAGTAAGTCAGGTATGTATGTGTGTGTATGCTGTGTGTTATTCAAGCCTTAGTGTGCGTAATGTATATTTTAGTGATTTAATATATTTTTATGGATAATAAAAAAATACCAGCTTTCTGCACGCCTTCTCCATATAAACTATAAGTGTGCGAAATTTCACACTCCTTCGTCCGCGCAATTTTCGTATTTTTCTTCAATATATCAGCGTAGCTAAGCTTTGGCGAATATCTTTATAGTTGCCATACAAATAGCCAATGTCACTCAGTGTCACTTCGTCGTTTGTGAGTATATTCGTTACAAACATATTTTTTTTACAATAGATAAATTGGCAAAATGATGGTTAATTAAAAGATTTATTTTTTATTATATGAATTTAAAATATGAATGAACATACAAAACAAATGAATTTAATTTAATTTATTGATATTCTAAAAAAACACAAAATAATCTTAAATCCGTATCGAACCATAATGGGTGAGAGATAATAAATTGTAGCTAAGAATCATTTCGACCACGTTAGCTTTTATAGAAAAAACTCATTATAATCAATCCAATTCGTTTAGGAGGTATGAGAGACAGATATGTGAAATTTATAACATCCCATTTTTGCGTCAGGGACTACAAATTAATTGATCACTCATAGCTTGTCCAATTACGGAACAATGGCTGAACGAAAGCCTTAAATAGAGCCTCGTATCGCTCATAGTGATATCAGTTGATAAACAATATTTAAGCCGGGCCTAGCCTAAGTATTAGAGCGTCCACACACTATTCAACTAAAATATATTAGCTTTTTGAAAAGAGGTATGATTTTTACGTGTTGTGTCTGTGGGTTTGTCCGCGACATCGAAGACGAAACGACCGTTTTTGATGCGGTTATTTTAAAAGATGACGTAACCGAGATGGAGTTTGCAATTTATGAAGATCTGAATTTCTTGGTTTTTAAATTGTATTATATATGACGGCCGGTTGTCTCAATTGGTTTTCTGCCTTCTGCGCCAAAAGGTCCTGGGTTTGATTTCCGAATCTATTTGTGTGATGAGCATGAATATTTGTTTCCAAGTTTTGGTTGTTTATGAACTTATATTTATTTATTGTTATTTCTGATTACAATGACATTACAGAGCAATGTATGTGAGTTGTCCCAATTACTATATTTTTATTCAATTTCACTTGTGATTATACGGTGAATGTATCTACACGATTACCTCACCTGCGACTCTTAAACGATGAGACATTATATTTGTAAACTTCTTAGATAAATAACTTTATATTACATCCAGTTCGCTGCTCGTCTGAAAAGCCACATATTGTCAAATTGGCTCACGATATTGAACTGATTGCGATCTCAAACGCTAGTGGAGAATGTTATCGTAACGTTTTATGAGACAACAGCCGCGGGGCAGCCTTGTCGCATTCACTCGTCACAAATCTGTCCGATCAAGATTTTGTTACAGTTATGACATATCTGTCAAAGCTCAAGCTTTATAATTGAGCCTAAAGCGATCCGGGTAAGTGCTTTTAACTACGATTTTGTGGGTTAATAATAAGGACTTCAAATTGTAACTCTAAAACTACTAAACATATTTTGATGATATGGGACCACACGGGAAGCAGCAGCTTTCAAACAGAAAAAGAATCATCAAAATCGGCTCACTCAGTCGTAAGTTCTGAGGTAACAAACAAACAAAAAACAGCGTCGAATTGAGTACCTCCTCCTTTTTGAAGTCGGTAAAAACATCTGTTTATTCCAGAAACCCATCGGTTTAGTGCGCCCACTGGATTTTCTGGAAACAGAGAGAACGTTGTTGATGGTGAATTTTCCGTTGGAGCCTTTATAAGAAAATTAAAAACTTTAAATGAATTTCTAATATTCGACAAAATTCATAGCCATAGAAGTATTAAGAGGTTATCGAATTATATCTAATAATACAAGGCTTCCTGTTATAATCTCTTTCCTTAATACAAACCACTGAATTGTATGAATTTCTTAGTTTACACAAAATTTCAAGTTCATATTGTAACTATATTATATATATGAAAGTATTAGATAAATGAAATTGGAGTATCTGTTTGTGATATTAAAATAACCACTTTTTACTAAATGAATATGGATGTATTTTGATGTAAAAAGGCTACTTTTAATATATATTTTTATTTTGCTGTTCGCTATTTAACTCTGTTTATAGGCCATATAATATCACGTTACGACAAATTTAACGCAGGTGAAACCGCGGGGTACAGCTAGTAATAAATAAAATCAGTAAACGAGACGAAACTTTGATTTAAAGAAATTTCATTAAAATTTTCTCATAGCGACCTTAGATTTATGGCCCTGTAAAATTTGGAATTTGAGTAGTAAATAAGCGAGTTACGTGTTTCGTCATGGTGTAGGTGGGACTTAGACATGTAAATACGTATTTTTCTAAAATCTAAACTATTCTATATTCTTTCTAAGCTCTTTGGTATGTATTTAAATATGTTAAAATAATGATAATGTATCACAATTTTTAGAAACTATTTAATTTCGGAAACTACTTTGAATTGAAAAATTCTTTTTGTGTTGGATAATCTAATTACTGAGGAAAGCTAAAGCTATATAACATAATGCTACAACAAAATTAACGGGCAAATCACGAGTGAAACTGCGGGGCACAGCTAGTTGATGATATAACAGGCCCTTTCGAAGAGATTGTTTTGAGAATATGTTGATACGCGATTACAAACGAATTCTGAAAATACTTTTTTGTTTATTAAATCATAATCTGAGACCTTATATTTAATGAGTATGGAACCAGTTGGAACAAACCAAATATAATAAGAATCAAAAAATTAAAATATATGTCATTACCATATAAAAAAATACAACATAATTAAAATTAATAAAAGCTACATTTTTATATAAAAGTTTTAACTGGCAACCTTGATTGTATGAAATACAATATAGCCTACTTTCATCGATAAAATAATTTTTAAAGTAGTTGCAAAAGTTTTTTATATTTTATAACAAAGATTATTGAATCATTATAAGCCGGTCAATTTAGACATCCGAGGTTACAATAATTCGCACCCAGCTGAAAATTGGTAGGATTGCTCAAAACACTAATAATATATATTTATATATGTACATGGGTGCCGGCAGGGGGTGCCAGGGTGTGCCCTTTCACCCCTTGGGAACCTCGGGATCAACAGAAATTATTGAAATAAATTCATAATGAATAGTCAGAAATTTGTAAATGTCTCGAACATAAAATAAACCAGTCTTCAGATGTTTCCGGCTAAAATTTCAATTTTTTATTAACAATCATTTATGCGAAGATTGTAAGAAAACTAAAATCTGCACCACCTGGAAATTATTTCTGCCGGCGCCCATGTACATGTAATATATTTAATACATATATTATATTATGGAGCCAATTATTGTTACTTCACTCCTATTTTTGTCTAATTTGACCGGATCTTTATAAGGTATTCAAAGCCGACAATTTGAAGATTTGGATATGTTTTCGATTACATAAAAGTTCACCTTTTTCTAACTAATGAATGTTGCCTCCCACTAAGAGATCACAGATTAAGGGATTTATTTGGACATGACAATGGTCCCATAAAATTTGAACGTAGGCGCTATGGCCTTATCACAATAATAGTATTTATGTAGTGGTGGAGTTTTAAATTGCCCCATTGTGTTATCTCTTATCAGTTTAGTGTTCGCGGCTCGTAAAATAATGAAATTATGGTATTTCTCTAGAATTATCTTCGGACTTCAAATTGCTAAAATGTAATAAATAAAACAGAAATAATTCAACAAATAGTTTTAGACTATAATAGATGGAGAGTCTAACATAAAGAGACTTGCGATTCGGACCAGTGTGTGGAACCCCTAGAGGGGCATGGGGCAGACACATTTCTATATATGTTTCACTGATCATGTTCTTTACAGGCAAGTAGGTGACCAGCCCTCTGAGCCTACCCAACCGAAACGTTGTTTGTCCGCGATTCGAGCCCAGGACCTCGATGCGTAAAGTTATCCACGGAGGCGGTTTCCGACTAGTAGGTTTATAATATTAGTACATATATTGGTGGTAAATAGGGTTGCCAACCCCAAATTCAAAAACTAGGATTTCAATTCGGAAATCCCAGGACAACAGTTTAAAAACAGGACGCAGTAATAGAGTTGCTTTGTGTAGTGAAAATAGACGAAATGATATTCAAGTTATGTTGTTAATCATATTTTTTTAGTAAAAGTATTCGAACAACAAATGGTACGCGATTTTTAAAATACATCATTTTAAGGACGCTGCTTAAAAACTATTCAGGACATCCCAGGACACTACAAAAACTAGGTCATGTCCTGGCAATACAGGACGGTTGGCAACTAGTTGTAAATAACTGTTATGTAGGTATGTAATCGTAGAATATATTATGATGCAACCTTGTAATAGTGTGTCATAGATCATGTTATGCTTTAGGCGTTCGGCGAGTAATGATTGACTAGAAATAATTAATGGCCAAGTTTAATATTTAATTACTATTATTTTGTATAATGTACTGACGTTTTGCTGCTGGCACATTCATAACAGAAGAATATGAAGATTATCTTATCTTAATATTATGTATTAATATCAAACATACGTATTATAAAGTGCTAGTTGTGCCTCGCGTTTTCACTCGCGATAATTTCATCTAAGCGTTATGTAGTCGTCGATGGACTGCCAACGCAAAAATAATTTTTAATTTGAACAGTAGTTTCTAGTGACGCTATTTATTAATTGTATTAAATTATAGAAAAATTTACACTTCATTATTCTTACTTGTGATTAAGACAAAAGTTTGGCACCGACTATATTTTAGTACGCAAGTCGCAATTTTTTTTTCTAATATCGCTATAACACTGTATTTACGATTATAAGAGTGATAACAAAGCTTTACAATTGATATAAATCTATTGAAGGTGAATTAACTATAATTACATATTGCCCATTATTAATACCTTAATAATTTCACCTCTGACTCGTTGTAAACGGACAGAATAGTTTTATAGGTGAAAGGTATATTGATGTGTTTATGTCGATGAATTTTATTATGGACTTTCGAAAGTTGCGCCCGAGTGTGAATAACGTAAGACTTAAAACGTTCGTGTGGCGTAACAAGTGAAGTTGAAGACACTTTAAAAACCTGTTAGTTACTTTGCTTTCCCGGGATTCGAACCTAGGACATCTGGTACAACACGCTGACGCGTAACTTAACAATGGAGGTGACTGTTATATTATAAGGAAGTTAATTTAGATTATATTATCACGCTGTTATCCCATAACAGGATGTATTAATTTTGACCACATATAGATATACGAGTCTAATAAGGAATTGTCCAATTTTAATGTGTTGGTGGATCTTAGCTAGTTTATTAAGAACTGTTCAACTATTTATGCGGTATTTTTAAAATTGTCATGTTGGGTTTTTTCATGGTCGTCAGTTAATAGCGACTGTATTTATGTTCAAAAAATTTAAATATCTTCTAGAATAAGAGGGCTTAAAATGTCAAACTGAGGTATTTCCAAACCATTACGACTTAGGGACTTTCAAGAAAAGAGCGTACCTCTCTTTAACAGGCCGGCAACGCAACCGTGGCCCAACAGGCATTGAGGCTTCTCGTAAGTGGGCCCCTTGCCCGTTTGGCAATATATAAGAACTGATTATCATGTTCTCTACTGCAAGCCTAATCTAACTAAAATTTTATCTGGCTGTTATTGGTTGATTAAGCTGGAAAATTCATGGTTGAGGATCATTTGAGAGTGGCCAGCGTAGAAACACTTTTCCGCTGTGCTCAAGAAAGAAATTCCAAGAACTTATGGCTAAACTCCCGTGGTTCAGTAGACTGTATTTATGCTTAAAATATATTAGAAGTCAGTCTATGAAGTGTTAATCCAAAATCAATAAGTAAATATTAATTTTTAATATCGCATCGGCGCCAATAATTGCAATAATCCGGTAAAATCCAGTTATAATTAATAGTTGCAATTATAGTTATAATAAACGTCAAAAGTGAATTAGTTAAATTATCAGGTTCGCCTTGCTGAGTGAAGGGTAGTTTTAGATTTAACTGTATATTTAACGATCGTTATTAACCTTCTAAATCCATTTACTGACTTATTTGTTTACAGTTAGTTTATCAGTTAAACGTATTAATTGTATGAACTTAACCAATTTGGTTATTGCGAAGATAACCGGAGGTAATTTATAGTTAGCTAACGGAGGTAGCTCAGAATTAAATTATAAATTATAGGCAGCAGAGAATTTGCGTTTGGAAAAAATAATTTCCAACTATTTGCCAAGATTGGATGCTATTGTTGGTTATCTTCAAACTAGATGTGTCGCGAATGAAGTGAAAAGTAGGTTTATTACAAATGTTAAATATATCTATAAAAGAGAGAGATTTGTATCTATGTTTTTAACGAATAAACTCTTAAATTACTAGACCGATTTAAGAAAATCTTTTTTTATGTTTGTTACCTTGTAACTTCTTCGACTGGGTGAACCGATTTTGATGATTCCTTTTTTGTTTGAAAGCTTCCAAACAAAAAACAAGAACACAGATGTAAAGCAACACATAATCTAGATACGTATCTTAATTTTTACTTTATGACGATTTTTTCGAAAAGTGAAAAAAATAATTTACATGCTAATGGCATATAATATAAACATCATTAAAATAAAAAATAGAATATTCTTGTGTAAAATAGGTAATATATGAGTTATAAGTAACACGTAGGTAATTTGAAGTTACCACTTACAACCCCAATCTGTGTAAAGATGACCTTTTGACCTTCGCCATAAAGTAATTGAAATAAAAAATATTAAATATTTAAAATTCAGTTTTTAAGTAATTTAAATAGGAATGCTATTAACAATATCTGAATATAACTGGCCTTTATATTCACACTGGCTGTGCCCCGCGGTTTCACTTGCGTTAATTTTGTCGTATCGTGGTATATAGCCTTTATAAATGGATTATCCAACATATTATCAATTCAAATTTTCTTCCTGGCGTAGGCAAAAAATTGTAACATGTAATAAAAAATGTGTTTATTACATGTAACAGTTTTTGTTTTTAACCGACCTTCAAAAAAAACCAAAAAGGAGGTTATCAATTCGACGCGTATTTTTTTTAGTGGAAACTTCTTTAGCGTCGTTGTGATTTGAAAGTCGATGAAACGAAAAAGCGACAGTAAAAAGAGTGACATAAATTCATAAGATTTAACGTGGGAGAAAATGAGATAGGAAGCATTATTCAGTATTTCTTAAATTTTTAAGGTTTTACTTCTACCACGTTTTGTTTTTTTCCTGTGGGCAATATAAATAATAAATAAACAACCACCATTTATTAGTCAGACTATACATGAATGAACGTGAATCTAACACCTAACAAATCACTGGCCGCGTCTGCACCCTTCCAGTATTTAGTATTTATGGCTACTGGTGCCAAAGGTGAAGAGTTACATATGCTAGAAGGCTTTATGTTCATACCTGACAGCCCATGAATCCCATTCATACACCACAGACAAGACATGACAGTGGCTTTAACGGCAAACCGCTAAATCTTTTCCGTGTATGTTCAAACATAAGTCTTTCATTTTCTAACCTAATCTATGATTTATCATAATGTTAGTCTAAAAATCTATTGCAACTAAAAATATATATTGAAAAAAAATCTTGTATCTCTGATGCACAATGTATATGTATGAGAATTTGTCAAACAGAATCAGAAATGCATTTAATTCAGCATTTTTTGAATCTATGACGTCATGTAGCGTGTCTGCATACTGCAACTTTCTGTAATAAAGCAGAGACCAACTTTTTATATTAGATTAAGAACTGCGTAGTTGCTACGTAAGCAGTGTCAAGCTTTAACAGGTTAAAACATTAACAATTATAAAATTTATCTTCAATTTTTTTATTTGTTTTTAACTGGTTTTATTAAATCTATAGAAATTTAAAACATACTGTTATAATTACACTGTCTTAGTCCTCTCTACTCTTGCACTGTGCGCATCGTAAATATTTCAACTTCGACGCCTTGATTTAATTAGACATAAAATTATAGGAAACATAATTTGTACATCATACAATCTAATACATTATGGCATTTATTTCTACCCTATTTCAGATATGTTAAGTAAAACATTTGCAAAGCTGGGTATCTTAACAAGTGAAATTGGAGACAATTAAAAAAAACTCCTTGTCGTGATGATAAATAAGAAATGTTGTAAATGGATAAACATAATTGGTAGCTATGATCTCAATTATTTTAGCTTTCAAACACAAAAACTTCCTATAAACGTTAAAAGCACTATTGCATTTTAAATCAACTTTTACAAAATGGTCAATTTTAACGCTGTTATTTTCTGAAACTGAAAGCTTTTGACAAATTTATAGAATAGTATAATTATTATTATAGTCCATAACGACCGCGCTTTTTGCTGTTTTTGAATTTTCAAAAACGAGGCCCTATGTTTAAATAAATAAGCTAAAGCAATATTAATGTATTTTACATTTTATATAAAACTAGCGACCCGCCTCGGCTTTGTACGGGTATAAAACATATATAAAAACCTTCCTCTTCAATCACTCTATCTATTAAAAAAAACCGCATCAAAATTAGTTGCGTAGTTTTAAAGATTTAAGCATACAAAGGGATATAGGGGAAGAAAAATCGACTTTGTTTTATACTACATTGTGATGCATTAGAAATACATTAAAGGTATATAAAATTTATTAAATATTTACAATAATGTACTTAAATATATTTATAAAAATACAAAAGGCTCATCAAAGCCGTTAGGGTGCGTACCTTAAAAACTGGCTACATTACCGCGTTGTATTGCAATACTAACGCGGTCTCAACTAAGCGTGTCGATATATATATAAGCTAAATAATTTTAAAATTGTGATAAATGCTTGTTCTTTTGTGGCTTAAACTGTTTTGTTTTTAATTAAGTTTTAATACAGAAACGAATTAGTACGAATTTTTCAGCTAAAGAATTAGCATGGAGATGCGAAAATGCCGGTGAGTCGACGCAAGTAGCGTCCCAATGTAGATGTTTTAAGTAGGTCCTATGAGTTTACATGCATTAAACAGCAATTAATATAATTTGTTTCACACCTTACATCATTCAAAATTTCTGTTAGAATATCACCTGTTACAATAAATTTGTGAATAACCATACAATAGAATAAAAAAGCAGGTGTATGCCCACCTTGTGTTTTTTTAAAAATAAAAGTCCGTTAAAACGCCATTTCTCGGTCCCGAATTGTACCGTGACCATTGATGATCTAGTTACCGTGTTCTCGTCAATTTCGCCAAGTCATTGTTTAACTGGCCGCACTAAGAAAATTTAATGAAAGCAGTTCGCGTATTTATGAGTGATACATAATATATACACTTTTTATCGTATAGTATTTTAAAGATATAAAATAACAAATATTTAATAGAAAATAAATAATTTGTTTCAACCAAATAAAACTGTCGTTTTTATGACAGTTCGAAGACTTAAGAAACGTTTATAACCTAGACGCCAGTTCTCTCATGTGTTTATAAAATGTTAACACTGATATTAATTAGTTTTTTTCTGTAGACATGTATGTATGTAGAGGTATTGTAACCTCAGACGACGGTCCTTGTTTTTATAAAATGTTATTACTGAAATGAATTCGGTTTTTTTCTGTTTTAATATGACAAGTAGTGACTAAAAAGTAGTTAAAATATATGCAAACAAGAAAAAAATCATTTCTTGAAAAATGTTTAAATCGCACCTATTAAGATATTTATTATTATTAAGAATATTTATTTAAAATTCTTAATCTATTTTAACTATTACCTCAAGACCTAGCCACTTTACGATGTGTCGATTTTTGAAACGGACGATGTCTATATTCGAATGGAGAAGGCGTTTTCTCAATGACATGTTCGATTAATTATTTTAATCGATTATTCTTTCTAATGATCGCTGGTAACTCAATATTGTTGTGTTAATTTAAATGATAATTTTAAGGTTGTTTTTATTACAGTTATCGTATTAATTAACTAAAAAGGTTTTTATACACTACACGTACGACTTTTAATTTCATTCATCCAAATTCGTCATTCTACCAAGTGTACGCTCATATATTCTTATAAACAAATCGAAATGACTCTCAAAGTTCGTTTTTATATTTTTATTTTTTTTAGTTTAGACAATTAATAATAAAAAGTTTAACTAAGCCATTTAACTGTAGATATTATAAAGGATCGTTTAGTGAAATTAATATTTCAAATGTTCAATATTAATCCTCTATGTATAATTTAATTCCACTTAAATTGTATATAATTACGGACTGAAAATATCCTACTTATATGTATTACCTAATATGTTAATTACTATTCTGCTGAAGGTTTTATGAAATTTCCATAAAAATCATCAACCATAGAGAGAAAATAGATGATAGAGAAAATTTGAATTTTCTGGAAGAGATCGCTGGCTGGCTGATAAGGCCGCCCGTTGCCCTCCATTGCAACGAAGAGTTGAAAAAAAATATTTGTATTTGAATTGATATTTAAATTCTTTTTTCCAATTATTGAAAGCTAGACTCTGTGTGACATTGGCATATTATATAACATATGAGAAAGCTTGAAATGAATCAGTAAATCCGATGAAGAAATAAGACAGTGATAATTTTAATAAAATTTTGTTTTCTCCGGATTAAAACCCAAGACCTCTAAATCTGCACAAATGTCAGATGCGTGATCAATTTACGAAGCATTAATGTTTGAATTCTCTTAAATTCTAATTGGATTTTAGTTTTGGTATATCGTAAATTATATTCAGGTATTAAATTTATGTTACACTTTTAGACAGTAATTGAATTAATGTTGCCATTTCAAGTTCCTCTTTGCCCAATAAAGGCTTTAGTAAAACTAAAATGGGTTAGTTATCAAATAGATTTAGAATCTATTGAAACTAATAATGCATTAACTTAAACAAATTAAGAAAATAATGGAATGTGATAAGAAAATAATGAGGAAATTGAAAATACGCGTTTTCTGCTACGAATTTTATTATTAACTAGCTGACTCCGCGAACTTTGTGTCACTTCGAAGTTTAAAGTCACGTGTCACCTAAATGTGTAAATAGAAAATGTATGTAACGAATTTTCTACATTAACACTTTTCCGTGAATAGTTAAATAGAACCTTGAATTAGACAAATGCAACAAATCAGAGACCATCAAAATGGGTCCATTCGTTCTTGAGTATAACTTACAAGTAGTTTAAACCTGGCTTTTAATCTGCGGCCTTATAGGCCCTACTTCAAGCGCTAAACGTTAGAAGTAGGTACAGTGTGAGAGCACTAATTTTAATTTTATTTTCATTTATTTCTTTTAAAAATGTTTATTAAATATTTACAATAATTTACTTAATTATATTTACAAAAATATATACAAAAGGCTCATCAAAGCCGTGGGTGCGTACCCAAAATACTGGCTACATTACCGCGTTGTAATTGCTGTCCTAATATTATTAATTTCTTTTATAGTATTTACACACTCATATTTAAGGAATAGAAATTATTTTTATGCGGTGGCCGAAAAAAGCCAAGTTTCGGGCTCCCAAGTATCATTTAATATTCATAAATGGGGATATATGCAAATTATTAGACTTCGATAGGAAAATTTAAGTAGATATTAATTGTGTAGTTTTTAAACAGTTAATTATATTATATTATAGTAGGTGTAATTTTGTATTTTTCAACCACGCACATGTTGTCCGCCCACGCACAGTAAAATAGTTACTAGAGTGTCATATTTCAAACCAGTGTGTTAACTGCGTATCGAATGCGAGAAATATAGCACTGTTTTGTTAACCGACTTCAAAAAGAGCAAAAAGGAGGTTATTGATTCGATGTTTATATATAACTAGGTGTGCGCCGCGGTTTCACCCGCGTTAATCTTGTCGTAATGTGATGTTATTAGCCTAAAGCCTTCCTCGATAAATTGACTATCCAACACAAAAAGAATTATTAAATTTGAACCAGTAGTTCCTGAGATTAGCGCGTTCAAACAAACAAACTCTTCGGCTTTATTTTATTAGTATAGATTAGAATACAGAAAAATTACATGTTAAAATGAGGACAATGGAAAAATTTCACGATGTTGAAAAACTAATTAATCACTTAATTTTTTTTTAAATCGATCAATAAATGACTTAGAAATAGATAATTGAAGTTTACGTATTTCTGATTCGCCTGTAACGTCATTTGACCTATCCGCGTGCAACAAATTATTCTTGCAAGCGCAACTTCAAAGTCCCATAACTTTTTCATTTCTAGAGATATTTTGTTGATTCTTTCACGTGTTTGTTTTATTTAACCTTAATTTTTATAATTGATCCATTAAAAATAGGTAAACTTCTCCATTGAGTCAAGGTATTTTATCAGACTAATTTTAACATTGTCTTTTGGGTCCTTGTCTGTTCTTCATGCATTGAGTGTTAGATATTTTGGTTCGTAAAAAATTTGAACCCTAAAAAAGTTTAATTAAATACAGTTACCATTAACGAAGGTAAACTTCTCCATTTAAAACCTTTGAAATGTTAATTTAATGGATCATTAGCTTACAAAAATTACAACCGCATCATATTCGGTCTATTTGTTACATAGACACAACACAACACAGCATTGCGTGGCAGGACAACAAAATTCAAATCAAGTAAATATGTTTTACAACTTAGAAATTTCAATTTGTCAATAGTGCCTCCATTGTAAATTCCCCGAAGCTATAAAACAGTCGTTGCCATTTTAAGGCATTCAATTTGTCTGCAAAAGGCTTCCATGGATTTCTTCTATTGGAATATTTAATATTATGTACTATTAATCTTTGCTCAAAACCTAGTGTACTTTGAATCGCGCTTACAAAGTATTTTCGCTTAAACACGAAAATAGTTCATACATTTTAATTGTTCGTTTCAAGTTTACATGTGTGTAATGGTTGTGTGGTTTTAAAATCAATATATGTTGAATAAAGTGGGGTTACACCATTTAACTCAAGAACGGATGCACCGATTTTGATGATCTCTGTTTTGTTGGATTCGCCTAATCCGAGAATATAACTAAAAAGAAATAGAAACATTCAAGAAAATTCGTTTTCTCGTACATTTTCTATGGAACTCTCAACTATTCGGAACTATCCACTAATTATGTTCTAAGTATAAAGTTTCATCTTCAGTTAATAGATGGGTGTTATAAGTTTAAGGTGTTTGTTTGTTGCAGGGTCTGAGTATGGCTTCGTAGCTCTAAAATGAATCGTCCGATTTAGATGTGTTCTTTTGTTTGAAAGCTGATCTTGGTCACAATTTATGAAAATTTGTTCATCAATTTAAATTATCTTCATTATCATTTGTTTGTTTTTGTTGAAGTAAAGTGACGTTGTGGTCTATAATTTAAACAAGATCTGGTTAAATTGAGTATCAAACATAAGTTTATATTAACTCAGCACTTAAATGTAATGCGAAATCTAAATTCAATTAGTGGGTGAACAAATGTTCTTTATGGCAACACTTGAAAACGTCAATTAGGGTTTTATGAGTCCTAAAATATCCTTGTCTTTATTCATTGTATGTGGAATGAAAGGGACAGTGTAAAAGATAATCTAAAGATATGTTTTGTGATATTATTGTGAATTTGAATATTACCTAATCTTTAGTTATTTAAACGAGACATTTACCAACTAATATACAATTACTATGAATATATAAAATATAGCAGATTTATCGGTCTCATTTATTAAAGAATGAATTATAAAAAACTTAATACATAATATCTAATAATTGGGACAACTCACATACATTGCTCTTATACCAAAGTTAGTAGCTGAAGCACTTATGTTATTGTACTAATCAAAAACAACGATATAACACAATAACATCAAATTCATCAATAATGATTTATAAGCAAATAAAACGCAGTCGCGCTAATTTGTCGCCAAATTGTGAAACTATTCTTTCAATATCCTGAAAACTATTGGACGTAAAAATTCTTATAAGAAATGGGACCACTTCGACAAGCTACCCTGTCGTACGACACCTCACTCATCCAAATCGAAATATCAGAACATCGAAAATAATAAGAAAAAATTTGATCTGCTCATTTTATTTAATTTATAGATGAGCAGTTCAAATTTTGTATGTAATGTTTCACAGGCTCGCTGACATATTAGCAAAAGTTACTTTGTAAGCGCGTTTCAATTACAAGGTGCGCCATCTCTTGGTAGCTAACTTAACCTAACCTAGCCTAACAACGAAATCAATAAAACCGCTTAATGATTTTTTCTCCTAATTTAAAAATTCAATAAAGGGATAGCCTATAGGGATATAGGCTGCCTTTTATTGTGAAAAATAAATACTTAAAATGGTTTAATTTGATGAAAGTGTGTATGGTTGTTCGTCATTGTCGAACATCACCGAAGACAGAAATACGGTAGACACGAACGAATTTGCGAGCGAGGATACCTTTTGTGTATTATGAAGTTACTTTTATATTATTTAAAGGAAATATATTCAAAGTTAATATGAAGTATATATATTAAAAAAATATAAGTCCTTCAACAAAAATCATTCATATATTTCAATAGTTTGTACTTTGTTTTATTTGTACTGATAATTTCGTATTCTTATTTATTTATTTAAAAAACTACAAATAAAAGATACACGGTAAGTTTGATCATAAACCTGTTCAGGTTTTTCCGTCCACCTGATTCGACGTAACAATAGAAAATAAAATAAAGAAACACACACAACACTAATTAAAAACTGAGCGCCGGGTGGGTGCGCCACGCATTACTATAAATATAAATTACTATAATATAATTACTATAAATATAAATTACTATAATATAATTACTATAAATATAAATTACTAAAATATAATTACTATAAATATAAATTACTATGATATAATTACTTTAAATATCATTATAAAGAAAATAAATACCCACCGACTAATAATAGGAACCCGTTATTGATGCGACGCAAGAAGTGTGTGTAAGGTATCGGATGTGTTCACAACAATACGACGAAATATTCGCATTATGAGTATTTTATAATTGTCCAGTGTTCTTAAATTTATATTTTTAACTGTTAATTTTTCATGTCATTTTTGGTAACATCTTTATTAAATAAATACAGATACTTTCATAAAATTTATAAAGCACTAATTTAATAAATAATTTATAACTCTTTTTTTTGAATTGAAAAATGTAACATACAACTTGATACTTGTTTTAGTGAGCGTCAACCTTTAGCAACTACTGCAACTTAGTTGCTGATTGACTCACAATTACATTTATAAACGTTTATAAAGGATTTTAGCGTCGATTGTACGCCCGTTATGTGTTTTATTACGAACTCAGATTCAACCTTCATACTAAATATATACTCTTGAAAAGGAATCTAGTTGGATCAGAAATCAAAGCAACTGAAGACTTCTTTTTAATACAATATAAAAATGGAGGAAAACAGGCAGAAGGCATTTAATGTGGGCCAGCAGTTGATTCGCAGGTATTGCCGCAAAATTACTACTAAATAAGGCAGCTTCTAAGCATTTCTGGCTACGTACAAATACATACATACAGATATTCATATAACTTGGCTTCTTCACCAGCAATAAAAAGATACTGTTTCCGCCCGGGATCGAACGTGATAACCGCTACACTACGGAAACTTGAAGACGCAGTTTGAAATTTTCATACCAGTTCAACGAAAATTAATCATTACAAAGAAATGATTTCATGAAATATTTATTTATAAAATAAATTAGCAACAATCTTGTAGTTTGTGAGCTAAATATTGTATTAAAAATTATTTTAAATACAATATTTAGCTAGTTATATTTTTATATTTCATAAGTTTATATTTTAAGATACATTATAAGATATTTTTAATTTAAGACCTATTGCTGTCTTTTTTAATATTTATTTTACTTTCATAAATTTAAAAAATCCATTTTAATTACGTACTAGATATTCATGGATGAACTAATCTTCATAAATTGCAGCTCATATCAGTTTTCCGGGGCGGGTCGCTAGTACTTTATAAAACGCAAATATATGTTAGTTTATAATTACTAGTAAAAGGTTTTTAATGAAAAAATATTTGTTTTATTTATGCCCAAAAAACAAAATGGTATTCCATATGGTTACTTTCCTCTGCTATGTATCTCCTTTATATTGCTTGCTACTAGTTTTTACTTCGCCAACTTTCCTAATCGTTACCACTTATTTAAATATCATATCTACGTTTACCATTTCCATATATTAGTGTCGAAGTGAAATATTGTCACAAGATTGAGCGCCCTTTAAGCCCGGTGCACATTATCGCGCGAGGCAACAGTTAAAGCGTGTGTCGACGTTTCGACCGTGTTGCAACGGCCGTGGTCACGAGAAGAAGTGACGGTCGAAACGTCAAGGTAAAGAAATAATGTTTCTTTGCGCGATAAGTCCCGCTATATTTAATAATAATGCTAGAATTAAGAATAAGTTAAAGGAAATAAAATATTTTTATTTTTATTCAATGGTCATTCTTAGAATAAGGTGAACTACTCAATTAAATAGTAGTGTAGTGGTATTTGAGTAAATTGTAGTCTTTAGACGAAGTGGACTCGTGTTTAGTGTGGTTTCTATTATTTTTTAATTGTGAATTATTAAATTGCTTATTATATGTTATATATGTTTTTCTGATAATTGACTGATAATTTGTTTTTTTCCAATAAATTTGTTAACATGCCGTTGTTTAATAAATTGCCTTTAATTTCGCTTTTATCTATACGAGATTCGCTTAGCCTCGTTCTGCCTCGCGAGTGTGCAACGGGCGTAATAATGCACATCACATTAACATAAGACAGGACAGCTTCCTTTAGTGCGTTGCCTAACAAGGAAACTGCGCGTGCGAATAGGGTAACCATTTTTTTTATTGAAAAATATTTTCGAGGCTTACCTACAATGTTTTTCAAATATGTAACTGTATTGATTTTATAACTTAAACTGTTAAGCCATAGATAGCCATAGTCTGTCTGTCATAGATCTGAAAATAAAAAGACAGAACAGACAAGTGAAATTAAAGAAAATAATTTGAAAAATGCTTTGACGTTTTGATTACAAACTATAATAATATCTCATCAATGAATCGATTTTTATATAATTTTAATATATTCTATATTTCATCCATTATTGGTAGTGCTCCTGCCTTCTGCATCAAAAGGTCCCGTGTTCGAATCCCGAGAGATGCATTTGTGTGATGTACGAATGTTTATTTTCGAGTCTTTGTTATTGTTGTTTATAAACTTATTTAAATGTATTTATTGTAGTACCCTCCTTGTTCCCGATTACCATAACACAAGTGCTTTAGCTACTTACTTTGGGATCAGAGCAATTTATGTGAGTTGTCCCAATTATTAAATATATACATTAGCTAAGATCTCCATCGCATAAGTTTTCAAACAAAAATCTAAATCTGTCCATTTTATTTACATACCACAGACATACAAACACCTAGACATTGAATATATAAAATCTCTTTTTGTTTATAAAAGCTTCGCTTGCGAACATGGCAACCCTGCAAGCCGATAAATACTTGTTGCGCGTCACTTGGCAACAAATTGCGCGCAAATGGCCGACGATTGAATGGACGTGAGCGATTGCGCTGCGCGAGTCGCTTATCTTTGTCCTGAGCTGTGATGAGCTGGTGAATGGTGATGGATGATCCGATAGCTTGCCATAGACAAAGTCGCCTTTTATCTATATCCTATTAAACGTACACTTTGATTTTATGTTTGTCTCGGTGACGTCTTTTTACCGATTACAAAAAAGAGGAAGAGGTACTCAATTCGATGTTTTTTATATTTGTTACTTTAGAATTTTCGACTGGATGAACCGATTTTGATTCTTTTTTTTGTTTGTAAGCTGGTACTTTCATGTGATACTATTTTGATTTTATCAAAATCTGTTCAGTAGTTGTAGAGATACAATTTGAAGTCGGTTTTTTTTGTTAAAATTTTAACACTATATTATTAAATATATTTAAATGTTTTATGTCAATAGAAGAGCATGGTGTTAGAGCCACGTTAAATGTCTTGAAAACGCATTTTTTCAAGAACTTAACTTGTCTTAACTTTTCTTTTGTCAATTAGCTTTTTTTTTCAAAATTTAATTTCATGCTTCTATGTACATCATTACGAACTAACAATAAATTGAGATTATCATCTCAACGTAGACATACAAATTTTTAGTTTTTGTTGAATTTTTCAAAAAGTACCCGATCCATTTTGATTTATATAAGCCACCTGTGATCCAACGATCTATTAAAGGAAAAAATAATCATAAAAAGCGGTTCATAATTGGCTATACAATAAACATACGAAAAACGTATTGCCATATAAACATATTGATGACCTCAAAGTCGGTCAAAAAAACATACACGAATATTAAACATAACATGACAGTTGATAATTCATTTAAAATCTTCATTTTCTAAAAAGCCGTGTCGAGTTTTGCATATGCAACCTTAGTTGATAAACCAATGTGACATATTTCGTTAATATAAGCCATAAACAAATCGTATAGTTAATTTTGAACCGTATTCGTTTGTAATAGAGTATATTATAATTATATATTTTAGTATAAAGTTCGGGTCAAAGAACTGTAGAGATTTTGAATTCTTACCGCGTGGGATGGGCCGAAACAGTGGTCTAAGCTTGACTACAATAGACGATAAATATTGAAAAAATTGGATAATCTATTTGATATTCTAAGGCCTCTCATTCTAACTATCTATCTATATCTATTGGCCTATAATAATAGGCCTATGACGTAAATATATAAGCATGTTATAATAATGAGGTATTAAAGAATTAATTTTATTGGTCATAATTTACTAACTAAACGCAATCTTCGAATGACAACCATACAGTCTTTTTTCGCAATAAAAGTCAGTCTGTCTTTTCCTAAGCTATAGGCTGTGTTAAGTTTCATCAAAATTGGTTCGTGGTTTAGGCGGGAATGTATAACAGACAGTTACATCGCATTTATAATGGGAATATTAGGTATATAGTTGGTAAGCCATATCTTGACAGCGTCGGTTATATAGAGATAATAATTTTAAAGGCAATTATATTAATTATTATCCATAAATACGATATCCATGACGAAACATTCCCTTTCAAGGAATTTTATTACAACCATTCTTTGTACTTATATCCGCTTAATATAAACTAAAATACACCCTATGCCTATACATACAGGCTGTATAAACAAACTTCGGACTTAAATTACGAGATTGTCGTGTAAATTCAATAGATTTCCAATTTTAGCCGTGTCACAGGTCAGATGTCGTAAACATTGTGATTGTGAATCCTTGGGCCTTACTACCGACAATATCGAGTTCTAACATTCGATTCAAAATTCAATTAAATATGTACTTTAAACTGGCTTAACTACAATAGAAAAGGTTATATTATTTTATATTTTTCTAAGATAATTTGTCACTGACTTCAAAATATTTGCTTTCTAGATTGATTGATTTGATACTTTTAACGCAATTTGCAATTTTTCTAGGTTTTTTAACTTATTTCACACTTGAGTAGAACATGCCGAGACAAATATGACAGGATCTTAAAAATTATCATCGTATTTTCTTGAAATATGGGACCATCTCTGAAGTATGCATTATCGAATAAAAATGAATATTTCAAACCAGTTATATCGGCTTCACAATTAGTTAATTTTTCACAAAAGCAGTCGAATTAAGAACAGACATATTTTGTTCTCCTTTGATAAGCGTTTTCAAACGATCACCTCGATGGTGATCGAAACGAATATGTGGTAACTCCTCGTTCGCAGTTGTTTTAGTATCGTGTGATTTTATCTTCGTGTTTCGGTACCAAAGGTTGTTGACAGCTGCGATACTTGTTTCTCTGAATGTTTGAAAACCTGTGCCATTTGACAATTTATCTTAAATAAGATAATAAAAAACAAAAAAAATCTTTAGTATAGAAATTACACTAAAATGTTTTAATATACAATAAAGTATATAAAAAAGTAATCTTAGTCCATGAAAATATGAATATCCAGTGAGTAGATTGCGACTGAATCACAAACAGACCGACTAATTAACACATAGAGACATGCGCTTTTAGACTGCATTATGCTACAACGAAAATTACCGCGGGGCATAGCAAGTTTAATAATTAATATAAATATTTACATTAAATTTAATGTATAAATTTACAAATATTTTGAATCCGCACCGTTTATGTTTATTAAATACATATTGTGTGTAAATATCATTAATAAATAAATATATAATAATTTTATTCTTCTAGGCAGACGAAACCGTGGACATAAAATTACGACAAACTCGTTTGTAAATGTTGGTGGTCCAAAGCTCGACGTTGGCCACAAATATTGACCAATAATGTCGCATCCGTGAGTAATGTTTGGTTAACGCATCACCCCTAATTATTAGTGGTTGGCGGAAATGATAGTCTTCTAATATTAGTTTCTATAAATAAAACTTAAATTTTATTCTATCAAGTAAAACTAAAAAATATACATAGGCCGTCGCGGAATGATATAGAAAAATAATCTCACTATTATAAATTGTTTCGTGACATCTCGGATCATCAAAGCTTTGGGTGCGTACTCAAAATGCTTGACATTACCGCGTTGTATCGCTTATAACGCGTTGGCCGAATTATGAGCCAGCTTTCAGGTTTCCTGTGGTCTCAACTAAGCGCATCTGGCCCCCATGGACCCAAAGTCCAAACAGAACGAAAATATAAGAATCAAAGTTCGATTGATTCTTAAGTTAGTTAAGGGCCATACGAAGTTGTCCACAAATAATCAACTCATTCAGAGAGAAATTCTTTTTGTTTAACCTAAGAGATTCAAATGAAGGTATGTGACCTGTGGTAAAACTTTTTTGTAAAATTTTATTTATTAATTACTAGTACCTGACTATAGAAACAAATAAAAAGGTTTATTGCAAAGATTTTTCAACCGAATTCAAAATAAAAGGAGGTTGTCAATTCGACTGTTTGTATCGCTCACAAAATAGTTAATGAAAGATTTATGTTACACCAATTATGAAATACCGCCTCCGTAGCTAAGTGGTTAACGCGTCTTCATATTGCACCGGAGGTCCTGGGTTCGAATCCCGGAGGACTAGATA
The DNA here is from genome assembly GCA_912999735.1 of Aporia crataegi. Lineage (NCBI taxonomy): Eukaryota > Metazoa > Arthropoda > Insecta > Lepidoptera > Pieridae > Aporia > Aporia crataegi. Next base: position 8,286,031 of record OU538744.1, on the reverse strand, counting down.
AATTTTTGGTTGGGTTGGCACAGAAGGCTGATCACCTACTTGCCTGTTAAGAACATGATCAGTGAAACAGACACAGCAATGTGTCTGCCCCATGCCCCACTAGAGGTTACGGGAATTCACTATTTTGAATTATTAAACGATTTTAATAATTATTTCGTTTTTATAGGTCGTCAGAAGTAGTGCCATATAAAAAACATGATACGACTTCCAAATAAATAAATATTTGGAAGTTGGTGCTAAAGTAAACACTAAAACAGTATCTCAAGGGTCAAATCGCTTACAAGCACCACCGTGCGTTCCAGTTTGACGTTTCTTTCTTAAATTATGCCATTATCCCTTTAATAACGTAGCCTTAATAGGTTCGAGTCCCGGGTTGAAACTCGCAATCCGTTAACAAAATGCCGGATGTTAGTACCGTGGGCGGTCCGGCACGCGGTGTCATTCAAAAACTCCTGCATGTCGAGGGTAACCATTAATTAGTAAAATAATGAGATATTTTCATCAAAAAATTGTTTCAATACAAGTTTTCTATCTCATTTAGCAGTTTATAATAACAAAGGGGAAAAATAACAATGTTTGTATCTGTTTTTCATGGTGTTAAAACAAAACCTACACTAATAATTATTATAAGTTATAAAAAAACATTAAAGAAAATTTAAAATGAATAATTTTGGATAAGCTACATATTTCTATATATAATTAATAATTTTCAATTACATAGATACAATGTAAATAGGCATATAGTATAGTACTTTTAAAATGGCAGCTGAAATAAAAAACTAAATAATTATCAAACCAATTGTTAAATCTTATTCGTTAATTAGCTCAACTTTGCTAGAAAAACAGATGTGGGGTTGTGTGTTATTAACCTTACTAAAAAAGATCGGTTAATTTAACTTTGACGTGTCCGTGTCTTTGAGTCTGTGGGTTCATGGGTTAGCGTAGATTGATATTGATGCGGTTTTTTGTTGAAAGCTGACGTAGTCGAGATGAATCTTCATTATAATTTACGCAGATGTGTTCATCCACGAGGTATTTTTAATTAACATGAGATTTTTGAGATAGTCTTCAATTTTACTTGTGTTCCAGAATGTTTTTATCCTCAATTTATAAGAAAACTTGGTATCCCTACACTCCAAACAAAACCTATTGTCTTGTACGCTTATTAACAAAATTATTATCTGTACACCAATGCTTCGACACGGCTATTACTTCACCTCTTCCGTTGCAATCATAATTAATTATTAAATTATACATATTATGTTTTATTAAGATATTTAACATTCTGTCGGATTCAACCGGGTTTGAAGTCAAAATAGTCGTAATTACTTTATTATTCACTAGCTTCCACTGCGGCTTTGTGTATCCATAAGTACTAATGTTATAAATCTGAAGAGCATGTTTTGTTTATGCCCAATAGTGACTAGTGATTCGAATGTAAAATTATTTATGTATTAACTTATTGGCTACTATTCAATATATCCTGTCTTATTCACATGAATTATCGGTAAGTCGGTAATTTTAATATAATATAACAATATTTTTGATTTATTAATAAGCAAGGACACGTGACCAATTTATCTACAAATGCGAAAAACAGCCGAATCAAACAAATCTGACGACGCAGGCGAAGCAGTCTACAAAACCTGGAGGGAAATTAAAAAATACTCGTCGCACAGGCAGAATCCTTCCTCTCTTTTCCTTTATTTCTCTTAAAGATCTCTGTGCCATCTAGGGGACATTCATAGTCTGCCTTACGCCCCATACAAGGGAATCGGATATCACTTCTTTGTGGTCATAGGACATTTAGTCAAGTAAGCCAATACATACTTCTCATCATGCAAGTGATTCATATGCTTTATAATATGTAACTACGGGGCCATCCATGAATTACGTCACACAAATTTCATGATTTTTTTGACCCCTCTCCCGTCCGTGTCACAGCTGGTCACATTTGTTAGACTCCCCCCTCCCTGGTGTGACGTCACATATTTTGCAATTTTATGTTTTTGTTTAATGTTTTTGAGTATTTCGTTAGTAGTGAAAAGTTCGTATTTTAACCAGTAGATTTGGAAATGTGACGTCACGAAATTTAGGATCCCTCCCAACCCCTTATCACACAATATCATATTTCGTCAACCCCCTCCCTCCCCCTTAACGTGTGACGTAATTTATGGATGGTCCCTACATAGCGATTTGATTAAAACAAATTGTTAACTAAATAATATTGTATCTGTAATTGTAATGATTTATCTGTTATTAGGATCGAAACGCTTTAGCGATGGTTAACTAAGAAATTGGGCAAGCCTTAACAAGGTATTGTAAGAATCTCACGCATAATGAACTGATTCTAACGGATGCAAGGTTGCCACTTGAAGCAAACTAACTTTATTTCAGAAATCGACCGATTTTGATGCAATTTTCTTTGTAGGAAACTAATATGATCTAGATAGATATTGAGTGCAGAATGTGTGTATGGGGCAGATGCATTTCACATCTGTTTCACTGTTCAATTTTTTTAGGAGGTGTTCAGCCTTCTATGCCCTGCCAGACCGACGATTTTTTTATCTTCACCGAGACTCGAACCCAGGACCACGCTAACGCTCACGTATTACCGTAAACCAATATTCTAATATGTTTTGACATGTCCACAACATTTTAAATTGTCATATGAACAAGTGAACAATTTCACTTGTTCATGAATACAATATGTATTGATATATGCATGAAGTATTGAGTTTTGTTCTGATTTAAATATCAATTTAAATTAAATTTCATTATTAAATATTGTATTTTTAACTGGCTTCAAAACAGGAGGGCTTTTTCGGTTGCATGTTTTTCTTAAAGCCTCAATTCAAAGGTAGTTCCATATTAATGTCATTGAATTTGTTATATTTTGATAGGTACATATCTGCCTAGACAATATGACTACAATTTTAATTCATTATTAATATTGTCTCCAGTCTCCAGGTCTCTCCAGAGACCATTCTAAAGCGTTAAATTTCAAATTGCGTTAAAAATAATAAATTAATGAGCAAAAATAATTCTACCAAGCAAGTATTTGCAAGTTAGAGGTACAAATATTTCAAAAATGTTTCATTTCCTGTTTTAGTTTAACGATTTACAAAATATTTGCATTTTAGAATTTTATAGTCTTTTCATCTAACGTAACGTAGCCCTACGCGTTACCAAACTTTTATAATTCAATCTATTAACAAAGGGCAATAGATTTTATCGAACAAAAGGCCCATAAAATGAATGATACTATTACCAAATTTACGTAAAATACCATAATAACGCGATGGCTCATGAATTGTATACAATGAAACAGATATTGTACTCAGGAATGGGTATTGTGACGCGCTCGAGAAACTATGATAATTATCGTTTGGATTTATTTGATTTTAGTGGTAATAAAGCCGACATTCAACCGCCTCCATGCCTAAGTGGTTTACGCATCTGCGTGTTGCGCCTGCCTTTGAATCCTGGAGAAAAACAAATGCTTTGATTGGATAGGCACAGACGGCTTATCATCTAATTGGCTGTAAAGAAAACAATCAGTGAAGCAGATACATAAATGTGTCTACTCAATGCTCCTGTACGTGTTACGGGAATTCACTTTTAAAGTAGAGGTTAAAAAATAGTATCCACGTATACCTAAATAATCTATATATTAATGAAGCGAACTTTGTACACCTTTTTAAGAAAATTGCGCGTTAAAGTTTATATGGAGAAGAAGAGCATAAAGCTATTTTTAAATAAAATAAATTAGAGACATATTAAATTAATTAAAATAAACAGCACACTACTGTTTGAATGACACACAACATACGCATACATTTGACCACTAGTCGACCGCTAGTATTAATAAATGGATCATTACCTAATGTGTTGCGTTGTGCTAAACGAGAAATGAACGATGGAAAAGAATTTATTTATTAACACCCGAAAAAAAGAGAGTTGTAATAAGTTTGACTTACCTGTGTGAAGTGTGTGTATGTCTGTATGTCGCATCCTAGCTACTAAACGAATCGATCTAAGTTTCAACGAAACGCATCTATGAGATATCCTTGTTGAGTGAGTTTTTTTTAGATTGTCTTCAATTACACTTGTCAGAATTGGCTGAATTTAAGCATACACCAAAACAAGCCGCAGTTGATAATTTACAGTATCTATAAATGAACAGATAAACCTCATACGAATAATTTCACAAAATATGGACATAATATATAAGTAGGTACAAAATACCAAAGGTGGTCGATTATCAAACAAAATTAGTTCCGGTTTAAAAGACGTGGAAAGCTGAAAACCTACTCACCAGTAAAGAAATTGTCAGATTGAGATTTGCATGCTTGCATGGGACAGAAAATATTTATTTATCTTTCTATAAATATATTCATATTTAAAAAAAATTATCTGAAATTCGTGCCTATACTTATTGTATATTATAGCATTGCGAGTTGCGACATCAAAATCAGGAAATGACTCTATCGCGGGTCGCTGCCTCCCTATTTCACATTGATATAATTTAATACTGGAATAGACAAACCTACTTTAATATAGGAATTAGAACCTAATATTACAAAAAACCATTGAAATCTATGAATAATTTTTGTGTATACGAAATATCCTTCATAGCGCGAAAGTCATCAGCTCCAACTGTATTTAATAAAAACATTTCAAGTTATTATCCTTGTCTTTTCTAATACATTATTTAGTTCAAATGAACGATGCGGGTAATATTATTTTTTAAAATATCATAATATCGTCACGCCAATTCTCCGAAGAGGTAGGCAGAGGTGCACTCAGTACATCCACATTTTGCCAGATATTTTTCAGTTCCATTTTGATAGAGGGTGAGTAAACACCGGGAACCATTCCAGACTCCGAGCTACTATTGGAAAAATTCAAAAAACCCAAAGATATGCCCAACCCGGAATTTGAATCCGAAAGCGTGATTAGCAGGTGCTGTCACTATCGCTACGCCAACGAGGCAGTTTTAAAAATATAAGTAAGTATATCATTCCCCTTTTACTTAAACGATACCGTAAAATATTAACTGGAACTTAATGTTGTTGTAAAAAAAACATACAACTCATCAAAACCAAACTTCTGAGGTGTATCAACTTTTTAATGAACTCTTGAGATTTGCAAGGGATTCGATTGTAGGTTATTGTTGGAGTCCTAGATTTGGTCTAGGAACTTGGGACACCTTACTTAACAAGTCAAGTATACTAATCTATCGCATGTATTGTCCCTGACTTAAATATTCCTAACTTTATTTAAATATATCGTATCCAGTATTAATAATTCCGAGTAATCATTGAAAAGCCGCCGCTCGTACCGCGCAATGATAGATTGGATTGAAAGTTTAACAAATTAACATATCAAATAGTTTTGTATACCAAAAGTTAATTTTTGTTGTAGTAGTTCGAATTGAACTTAGTAAAATCATCACTATGGCTTTATCGCAGTCTGATGTAGGTTTAACTAAAAATACGATTCATCTAAGACTAACTATATTGTAAACCGAATTCAGTTTGTACAATTTTCTTTGTTATTAAAACGCATAAATAAGTACTTCTCATCGTCAATCGAATCACTTCTCAAGTATGGTTTAGATGAATTTTATATTATATGTAACAAGAATGAATTAGTGATTGAAGATATTATAAGGTATCGTTTAATGAAAATTAATCTTTCAAATGCTTATTTAAATATATACCACAGGAAAATCGAAAGCTGGCTCATATTTCAGCCAACGTGTTAGTATGGCAAAACAACGCGGTAATGTAGTCAGTATTTTGGGTACGCACCCCAACGGCTATGATGAGCCTTATGCATTATATTTAAGTACATTATTGTGAATAAATAATTAAATATATATAAATGTATTTATGTATATAAATATATTTGCAGTTCTGTATTATATCAGTTTAATATTATGTAATTCGTTTAGTATATACATGTAATATATATATTGATTAAAATCGCCAAGAGGCAAATGATTGCTGTCGTGCTAAAGACAGAATGGCGCTCAATCGTGTATCATTCGTCAATGCATCAAAATAACAGATTACATGGCTCTGAACATGGATATAGAGAAATGAAAGAAATAATATATTAGCTTAAAAATCTTTAAAATCTATTTTTGAGAGACTTTATTATTTTGTTAATTTATTTTTTTAAATATTTTTTAACTATCAGGTCAAATTCATGTTAAAAGAGAAGAATTATTTCATATATCAGAAAACAATTTCATTAACATGTCAAAATTGAATTCCTTGGTTTTTTTTGTTAAAGTTAAATGGAAGAATAGCTAAATTTAAAATTGATATTAATAATGCAATTACTCTTCCTAATTTATTATCAGTTCAAATAAGAATTGCTTATAATCTTGAAGTTTTGGCTAAATATTAAGAGATGGCGCTGATGTAGATACCAATATATCAAAATTTATTTCATAGAAGAAATTTCTTTCATTATTGAATTGAAAACTTTATCGTCGTTGTGATTTCAAAGTCGATGAAACGATAAAGCGACAGTAAAAAGAGACAGACAAATACATTCATAAGATTTAACGTGGGAGAAAGTGAGATAGGAAGCATTATACAGTATTTTTTTAATTTTTGACTTTCACTTCTAGGACGTGTGAATTGCACACATGCTTTTTTTAATAATGGATTTTACATAGCTTATTTTTGCTTTATAAAGTATACTTGTTTAAAAACGGAATATTGCATGTATAATCTAGTTTTTTTATGTTGTGTGTAAGTTTGTATCGCCGAAACGGTCACTCACGACGCAATATTACAGACGTCACGATTGACGAGTGCAACATGCATGCATTGACACCAAAAGAGACTTATTTTAAAAGTTCTTGCGTTTTTACTCGACTTCATCGAAGCTTTAAAAGTTATTTGACCAGTTTAATGACTTTTTTTGTCAACTCAATGGCTCAATCGATAATTGATTATACATTAATTTTTACTGTGCGAATATTTTCATGAAAAAAAACTTTTGTGCTCTGCGAATGTGTGTAGAGTAAATCTGTGACAAATAATAGTCCTACTGCCGAAACTCACCCGATTTCGGATTAAGCTGCTTCGAGTACAGCCCGAACTTCTGGAAGCGGCCTCAATTTTTAGTTCCATTACACTAATTTATCAAATTACACATAACAGAAAAAATCTCAGTTCTTTGTAACAGAACAACAACCAAATAAAGGCATGCGCACACGCACGCCTCGCGGCAGCTGTCAAACGAATTGCTCTGACCTCAAAATTATCTGACAACAAAGTGAATTTATCTTGTAATATCATAGAATGTATAGAATGTACATTAAGATTTTATAAGAGTCAACTTTTATTCAATTAGAAAACTTATAGGAAACACAACAAGTTGAAAGCTTAATTATATAATAAAAATATCTGTAACCCTGAAGCTTTTAATTATGATTTTTATTACTTTGTTAGTACATAAACTTTATCATTTTGAAAAATATATTTTTATCTTATTTGAATACATATATAGGTATATAAAACGAAATTGGGTTATTTACACCATTTATAACTCGAGAGCAAGGACAGATTTTGTTGAACTCTGATTTGTTGGATTCGTCTATTTCAAGATTAGCAGAATAACTATTTAAAACATAAAAAATCATTAAAAAGAGTTTATGAAGAAAATTCGTTTTCTACTTAATGACGTCTTAGGACACGTTATTATTCGGAACTCTGAAGCGATGCAAAAACCTATTTACCTGGCAACATTGTATATCTGTATGTAACTCTTTTTTACAAGAAAACAAGGAAATACATAAAATGTTAATTATGCATTACGATGATAAATAATTTTATAACATACTCCATTTTTAATTTGTTCAAAAGCTGAGTGATAGAAATGGATCTTAACTATGATCAGTTCATACATTCATGATGTATTCAAATTTGTAATTAACATGGGATTTTTAAATTATCTTAAATTTTAAATGTGTACAACATTATTGTTTTAGTGCTTGATAAAATGAAGCCTTCTCTCTCTCTTTCTAAGGGAATCATGTATATTTTTAGTTCTTTAACGCTTCGACAGCAGCCATTTCACACACTATGCCTATGTTCTGAATCGTAATGGCCGGATTATGTTAAAATAATTTGACGCTTAAACTTGATTCGAATAAACCCGTAATAAAGTTATACTAGCCCCAGCTCACGGCTTTGTTTGCGTTTGGAATAATAAGCATTGTAATCTTATGATTACGAAGGAATTGACTTTTAAAATCAAAAATTATATATTCATACATAACTATATATTTGAAAGTCTGTTAAGTCATAGTTATTAGTACCAGTTTACTTTGATAAAAGTAGGCTTTCCATCAAAAATTGGATTCAAAAACTGAACTTTCTTCTTTTTCCACTACATGCTTTTTTGTAGGTACGTTTAGTTTTTCTATGAATTTTTAGTTACTATCAAATTATATGAGCAATGTATATTGTATAACAGATTATCTACCACTGAAACAACCTATCAAAGGAAACAATAATTATGAAAATCGCTTTAAAATTCGTCACACAATCGCAAAATAAATATACGGAAAAACTCAGTTATTTAAGAAACCCCTCTTTTTATTTTGAAAATAAAAATCGATGTACATAACTGTTCCTTGTTTCATTTTATCTCATTAACAAAGCTATAAAATGTATAATTCTCCGTGTAATTGTGCAACGTCTTACAAATGAGATTACTCCGTATAAATTTAGTATTAAATAATTGTCGTCTTGTTGAGCAGTAAAATAAATTGAAAACATTTACGAGTCGCGGACATGTGTTTTCATTTTAACCGCTTCGCTAATAAAATATATCTGTTTAATGTTGTAAGGCATCATTCATTCGGGGGTCAAGTTATATTGGTTAATGTGTGCTGTGCAGATGTTATAGAATTAGTCTGCGATGTTTGGCTACTGAAAAACACTGTTAGGATCCATGTTATATATGTAAAACTATTTTATATAAGTTTACTCATTTGCTCATTTTATATAATCTTAACCATAACAATTTCTCATCAGAAAATACATTTATCATTAATTATCAGAGATGTAAAAGTGAAAGTGCCATTTGACACAAATATTGAATTCAAATTAACATTCGATTTTTATCACGGTGTAAAAGTTTGCGTGTAATAAATTTCTTAGTTTTAAGACTTATTTAGGCTTTATATTCTTCTGTTGTAGATAATAAAATTACTATTTATTTCGATCAATACAAAACTATTTATTCGTGAAAAGATTTGCCAACGCGACGCTTGCGACACTGATAAAATTGAAGAGAAATAAAATATATAAGGTATATGGGCAAATATAATAGAAACAATTACATATGCTTAACACAAGTACAAATGGAAATAAACAACTATGAATAAACTTAACTAATAATTAACAATATGTATATATAAAGAAAATCGACTAATGTCCAATTGGTAGATATGAATGTCATGTTTGATGACGTGATCTGAGAGAAGCGACGTAAATCCAGTTTTTAACAATTTGAATGTGATAGAATTTTAAGAATGTGCCTAAAACATGTTTCAAGACATCAATAAAAATAATAAAGTCAATTCTGTTCATAGATTTCCGAAAAACGTAACTATATTCGTATCTAATAATATCACTGAGCACTGTCAAAAATGTAAAAATTGTTAGTCAAAGTTTTCTTAAGCATTATTGCATAAATTTTATTAATGACTACCAAACTGATGATTCTTTCATTTTTTCTGTTTATGTTTATTTCGGGCATCATACGAAACTAGTGAAAGTTTAATAAATAGATTGTTTTTGGGGAAAGGGGCAAACACTTATTTTATTTCACTGATTTCTTATCAGGCAAACGAAACATTTTTTTCCCCCGAGGTTGGAAATCAAGGCCACCTGCGTAATAAACTAACCCAACAACCACTTAGCCACTTGTTCAATATGATGGTTTCATGAGTAACCTATTGTAAGAACTATATTTTCGAGATCAATTTCTAGATGTTTGATAACCAGTTATCGTAATGAAGTCGCGTGTATCCTAAATAAAAACTCAATAAAAATACTTTCAGTCGGCTTGTTTTACCGTTATTTATGTACTAAGTTAAAATTAAATGTCACTTTTAAGGGACATGTATCTTCATTAACGACCGCCCAGCGTAACATGAACTCTAGTATAAAAATAAGTCCTTTTATATAATAAGTGCTTGACGCAATAAACGGTACAAGTTGATTCTCGTATAACCTTTGGAATGAGAGGTCTTTTTGAAAAAATAGGTCTAAGGTTTTACTATATACTTCAGAACGTTAACCATGAGATTACTATCCATGTTTTCGATAGGTTTTGACATAAATTAGAGTACCTTATGCCATATAGTATGTAATATTAGGAGCCATTATGTCTCACAATGTTTTATTTTTATTTAATTAATTTACTTTTTTCCATGCGGGGTCATTAAGCTAAGTATGAGTGTGGCTGGGTGTGTATTTGTTAGTTTTGATCTTGTTCTTTGTGGTTTTTTTTGCTGTAAATATATCTTCACTCTTGGCTGGTGTGTTGACTGCCTTTTACAATATTGTAATTGTGTTTTCAATTTCTTGTTCTGTCAACTTGTTGTGTGAGTGTTTATAAAATAACATAAAACTGTCAATCCCGTAATTAGAAAGCAAACTAGGAACGTTATAACCATACAGATAATTAACGCAAACTTAACTTATGAAAATTAAAGAACTTATGAAAATTAAAGAACTTATGAAAATTAAAGAACTTATGAAAATTAAAGAACTTATGAAAATTAAAGAACTTATGTAAATTAAAGAAAACTAAATAAGTGTTAGGACCTGTATTAATTGAGCTTCAGTCTGAAGGCTCCTACTAGCCAGCCATTTAGTCGTCTTTGCACTTTTGTTACACCACTTGTTACTGAAAATGACTGGATATATAATTCTGTCAAATGTTTCTACGTTAAATTGTAGGTTTTAATGAGTCCATTGTAAGCAGAATTCTAATAAGAAATTTCATTTTAATAGCCCTATTGAAATCTTTTATTGGAAGACTATCTATATATGTTAGTAAAATAAAAATAAAAATTAAATTTGCTAGATTCTAGGGAATTGTTGTTACCTAATTTTATCTTGATAGTATATTGACCATATTAAATTTAAGCCTGAATTTTGTTTTCTTATTTTCTTTCTTGTGTTAATAAGATTTAATAAATAATTATGAATAAATATGAATCCTTAAAAGTGTAACCTTTGATGTTAAAACATTATTTGCAGAGTTAGTTAAAGTAGCGACTGTGAAAATGACTCTAAGGTCAATGACCTTTTAAGTCATTGAACTCAAAAATCATAGTGATATTACACGCTGTTTCAATTAAGAATAAATATTAATGTCACAGTAAGCATCTCTATGCGTTCATCAAGAAGCAATAAACTTAATATAACGGTCGTCATAAAAACACAAATCTGTTTCTATTCTGGCTTAGTATAAAATTTTTACGATCTCTTACGTAACCGATACAGTAGTAAACGTATGATACAGCTATCTTTTATTGCTTTCTACTTCAACGACACATCAAAGTCTGTTTAGCTGTTGTGCAGGCCACGCAAATATTTGTATGCAGACAGACTTTTTAACCGACTTCAAAAAAGGAGGAGGTTCATAATTCGAATAAGAATTTTTTTAATGTTACTTTAGAACTTTCGACTGGATGAACCGATTTTGATGATTCTTTTCTTGTTTGAAAGCTGGTGCTTTCCAATCAAATCAAATCAAAATCTGCTCAGTAGTTTCAGTGACAATTCGAAGTAGTTTTTTCTTGTTAAAATTTTAGCACTATTAGAATGTACTGTTGCGACTGTCCATCTTTTTAAAATAGACAAATATACTTTGAACACTTTAATTTTTTCATATTTCCCCAAATAACGCAGTCAAATCCCTTAACGCCTTGTCCCAGGCAAACATATCTTCTCGCCATTATAATTTCATTTATCGTTTCCTTTACAAACTTGTCAAAAAAACCTCTCTTCTTGACTTCTCAGATTTTACGAAGATGACTTTAAATGTCATAACAATGACACCAAACTTCATTTCCATACAAACTTGCTTTGTTACTTGTCTAAAGTCATTGATCTGAGAAGAAGCCAAGAAATTCAGCTTTAATTTTTTTCGGACCATGTTTACAATCGTATGAACAAAATCACAATTACGGAAACGATCGCAGGAAAATGCTGACCAGGAAGACACAACACATGGATGAGAAATATCCGTGGGCGGACGGGAATAAATCTGTGGAGCGATTATTGAACTTGGCCCTGAATGGGGAGTTTCCAAGTATGACAGCCAACAAGAGAGGCACCAAGAGAGAGAGAGAGAGAAAAGGTAGGTCTTGAAATTATATTTCTGGACGAGTCGATTAACTGTTCTTAAAATTAATTTAATTTTAACTCTAGTGTAGTTATTATTTGAAAATCGTGTAAAATTTCAAACCCATCTCATATTGCTTTAATGCCCGCATGCTTCAAAAACTTGTTGTTTTAAATTTAAAAGGCTTAGAACAAAGCATCAATTGTTTTCGGCGCCCCGCAAAGAATAGTTCATTCTTTTATGTTAATTATTTTTCGATTTTACTATTCAAATAAAATGCGGGCTGCACGTGTGTGATTTTAACGACATTCTTAATAATTAAATTAACTTTAACGGACGCATGATTGTAAGTGAATGAGCCGAAATATTAAACTTTTGTTTTAATAATTTCTGTCAAACAATTGAACCAGTTAATTATTAACACCGAAATGATTTTACCCGCACCTTAGTAAGTCGGTACCGATTGAAATAATTGTACAAAAGCAATGTAAACTTTCAATAAAAATCGTTACTCGTTGGGGCAGGCAATTGTGTCAAGCCAAATGAGTGATCAGCCTTTTGTGCCTTGCCCAACGGAAACATTTGATTCTCCGACGAAACACGCAGATATCACTATGAAAGCAGTTACTACAGCGATTACAAATTCTATCACTTTCTCGCTGATGTGCAATTGTGGATGCAAAAATGAAACAAAAAAGCCAATAGTTTTTAGAATTTTCGTCTGTTTCTCGTTATAATCAGCATAACGCAAAAACTTCTCTAAGGGTTTTGACGAGATTTTAGTCAAGTCGAAACTCTGCGAATATTTTTCAAAACCGAATTTGGTTTATATATTGATAGTTTTTCAACAATAAGTAAACATTATGAAACTTATTATTAAATATAGCGGGACTTATCGCGCAGAAAAAATATATATAATATATAATATGTGGTAATAAAAAAAACGTCAAGACGTTTCGACTGTGTTGCAACGGCCGTGGTTACGAGAAGAACTGGAGAGTGCTGTAAAATGAGGGTATCGTTATCTACCCTCATTTGATGTTGAAGAAACGCAGGGCTGCTACTGCGGCACACAACACTCGGTGTCGACAGGCTTGCCCGTACCTACTCTCCGATGCAAGCCCCTATCTGCCTATGACGGGATTCCACGATGTTGACAGCCTAAATCCATCCTCCCGATTGAAATTTTTATGTTTCTTAATTTTTCGTTGCGCCCGCTATATTTAATAATAATGAGTTCAAATCGCGAAAGTCTAAAGTTTATGATTATGAAACTTTTAAGTATAATATACTAGACGGATTTCAATGAAATTTCGCATACCTTATTTATTTATATCTCATCGAATACAATGGAAACAAAATCGTGGATTTCAGGCAAGTAGGTACCTAATTAACAACTTTTCAGTTTTACGCGTTTAAAACAAAGGTTTTTCGATTACAATACAATAGTTACGATGATTCACATCAGTGAGTCAATTATTGATAAATTATTACTAATGGAAAAATTATAAATATATATTTACCGGAAAATACAAGCAAAAATAACAAAGAAACAATTTATAATGAACAAAGAACATTAGATTTAATGATCATGAGTCACAAGTCACTATCATTTTTATACGTCATAAAAAGATGAGGGTCTCAATGTGATTGTGTATATGGCTTATGTTTTAATTTTATACTTTTGCGAAAAGAATATTTTAAATAAATTTTTAAAAATGGGGCCCCGCAAAAATCACTTAATATCACGAGAATATGAGGGGGGGGGGGGGGGGTAGTAAAATATCACGCGTATTTATTTTTTCTAAACAACCTACAACCTTCTTAATTTTTTTTATTATACCTGTATTAAAATATAATATTCTAAAAAATTAAAGATTATTTGTGGGTACTAAAAATACATACGTAATTTTGGGTGGGGGAGGGAGGTTAGTCTTAAACCTCACCAAGTATAACCAAGGGGGCGGGAGGGGGTTAAAAAATGCTCAAAAAACATCACGCAATTAATGGACAGCCCCATACTCGTATAACACTAAACTGTTCTAAACTTTTAAATGATTTAATGCGACTGCTTTAATAATTATATTAATATATCTAGTTACATTTGCTGTGCCCCGCTATTTCAGCCGCCATAATTTCCAACACAAAAATAATTTTGTGTTGGAATTTTCCAAGGATCCAACACAAAAATAATTTTTCAATTCGACCCAGTAGTTAGGTACTAAGATGAGCGTTCAACAAAACTTCGGCTTAGGTACCTAATATTGTGTAGGTGAAGTATCTCTTGTATTTAGTTGTAATTATGAATTAATCTGGAATTCATACAGATTTCTACTAATAAAATCTATAAGACTATTAGAAGTAAAAGTGAATAGACATGATTCGCAATAAAAACTACAATCGTAAATTCTTATTAGAAAAGTGTTAATTGGAGCGAAACAACATATGAGTCCGTGAGATTTATTGGATTAAGTGAATTCCCGTTCATCTGATTCATTTATAATTGAACCGACTTTATTACAATTTATATATTAAATGTAGAATGGAGCTTGTCAGATATCTATTCAAATTTTAAAAGCTTGATTTATACATAAGTACTTGAACATACAAGAGCACACGAAACATGGAAAAGATTTAGTATCAATCTAATCATTGTAAAATTGTTAAATATTCGTTTAATATGTTGAAACTGTTTACCATACCATAAGAGTCTTTTATTTGTTCCCGTAAATAAAATACTATGATATTTTTGTCCGCAGAACTCTTTATCAGGGGACAGTTCCGGCTCGCAATCTTAACATTGATACTGACTTCTTCCGTCAGATCAGCGAAACAAAATGGCGGTGATTGTGGAAAATGTCAGAGGAATACCAGTCGACTGGGAGTTTTCAAGAATGCGTTGTATTTATTAAAATACAAAGATATAATTCTGCCATGTCATTTTGGAATAATGGCGAAGTACCTAAAGGGATCGTCCTTAAATAAATATAAAAGTAAAAACTTGTTTGTTAACTTAAGTTTATAAAATTGTTAATTATTCGAATGATTTGCTCCAGTCTAGTGAGTCTAGATTATCCGACTAAGATTCTTGGCTGTTCTAAGATTTGGGCGCGTTCTTGAATAGCTTGCAATAGCAGAGATATTTGATTTTTAATTTGTACAGATAATGTTAAGCGCAAGTCAATTATATTTTTGAGTAGCCGTTAAATTTAAGTGGACTCTGTATTCCGCCGTGAGCCTATACAAGTTTTGTAAAATCGTACCCAGTAAATCACTTTAGCATAACTGGTAATTGTCCAACCCTGTTTATGTTTGAAGGGTCAAAAAAACCCGCAACCCTCATACAGTTTTAATACAATATCTTGCGCCCGAATTCTCTCATTTGCATACTACGTTTTTTCCTAATTATCGAGACTACTTGGAAAAAACAGCAAGGGTTAATTTTTTTTTATTTTAATATTATAATTGTCATTACGCTAGCAAAAAATTCACGTTATATTGGAACATCTGCTGTTTTTTGTACATTTTCGTGCGTTTTTTGTCTAATTTGCATATGTTGTAGAAAATATTAAATTTTAATGTGTAATTGAACATCTGCTATGTATGGCTAAAAATAAAATACAAATTTTTTGTTACACTAGATTGAAAAAAGATAAACATAACATTTTTTTTACGCTTTCAACAATTTCAAATAGTTCTTATGTTATTTGAGCGTTAGTGCGAAACGGCTCAGTCGATTTTAAAGATACCGTGTTTTCTATTTTTTCCTATACTTCCAATTTCTAATTAGTAATTATTTAGGTCTGTTTTATAATATACAAGTTTTGACATATTACTTACATTTATTCAGAAATTTTGAAAAAGTAATCAAATTTTCATAATTTTTAGATAAGTTTTAAATGCCGAAATCTGGGCCATTTTGCGTTACTCTTGCAAGACACAAGAATATTATTTTTATAAAAAATCATATTTTAATTAAAATATTAATTATTTTATTCATAAGCGCATAGGGGTTTTAAAGTTATATAAAAAAGTAATTCATATATTAAATTCGAAATAAGCTGTCGCCAAATGATGACAGTTTCTCACTAATTCAATTTTTAAAGCGAAATAGGTACTAAGAATAGTGAAATGCAATAAATTAAAGAGAACCGACATGAACTATTTTAACATTAGCCAATGATTATGAAAACCAAAATTATGAAGTTTTTCTTTTTGATTGAAAATATGCTAATAATTATTTATGTTTCTTAAAATATTTTAGGATATATACATATATTATTTTACAAGCAACCCTGATCGAGGAGTATATAGTTCTGTGATTATGGTATTTTTTTATGGTGGCCGAGTTACCACTTGTTGATTATCGTTCGCGTTTTTTATTTGTGCCAATGGCAGAATATTATATATGAAGCTATTCCCACTTGAAAAACGTTTTTTTGTCGACGACCACAAGAAATGTTTTGGGACCACACGGGAAGCACCAGCTTTCAAACAAAATTATCGGTTTACCCAGCCGAAAGTTCTGACGTAACAAGCATAAAAGAAAGCGTCGAATTGAGTAGCTTATCCTTTTTTGAAGTCGGTGAAAACGGTATTTGAATGTATAACTTAACCTCAAAACACTGAAAAATTGAAAGTCAAATTTTACAAAATTTCCATCGAATATCTTCATGATATTTGAAATAATAGTTAATTAGATATAGACGCAACAATGGCCCAACATACAAAAAACGGCAAAACAACACAACATAGTAAAGTTTTTAAATTGTTATATAAAATATAAATCAATTTTTATTATATAGTATTTCGAAATACTTAAGCCGTCATTATTTTGCATAATAAATTTTATAATACATAACATACATATATTTAAAGGAAATATCTAAAAATACGATGATAAACGATTATCAAGCGTGAGAAATATTATCTGTGAACAGTTTGACATTTTGCATTAAAAATAAATATTGGATTTGAATTTGGAACACAATATGTTCCAAATTTGAATATCTTAGCTTCCGATTTCATTGAGATTCGAAATTCAAATTTGCATAAACTGAATTCTTTGAACGTGGGAAAGGTGTTTCGCGTGTGGACAAGGGTTTAGCTCGATTGATTACTCCCAAACCTGATTTTACATTCAAATTTATACAGCCATAATAGTTTTTCTATTCTCAGTTTGTGCATCCATTATGTACCTATGAGAAGAGAGTTTTATACTTTCACGACACTTTATAAATTGATTTGAGAGATAAATAGGATTGTTTAAAAATCTAGATCAAATTTCGTAGAATTTTTTTTAATTCAATTTCATCCAAAAAAACGTTTTTACAGTACATAAATAAAGTTTAATATGAGAAACTAATTAAAAACCAGTCATAACATATAAAAAATAATATAAGTAGAAAATTATGCGTCTTTTTCAAGAAACTTAAACGGAAGAAATGTATGTGTTTGACAAAAAATGCTTTTTTTAGTTATAAGATGTTCCTAGCATACAAAAATCAAGAAAATAATTACTTTTAAAACATTTAAAACATACTGTTTGAAAATTATATTTCTTCAATAAAATCAATAATGCATACATCCATTTATGAAATTGAATACAAGCGAACAGAAGTTTTGTTATATAATCGCTATCCCACCCACAAAGCCAAAAAGGGCCCCCGTATTGCCAAATCGCCCTTCGCAAATCTATCAGGACATCAGCTCATGATTGGTTACCCCACACATCCCATATCACGCCAACCAGTCTAACGAGACCCCTACTTGTTCTATCACCTCCGCCTAATCACATGTATTGAACCGATTACGCGGGGGACCAACAGCTCAAGATTAATTTGACACGAAATTGGTAATACAACAGCCAATATAAATCGACCTCTACACGCATATCCAAAGTCTACCGCTAGCGAGTTTTTGCAAAGATTACAAGGGGCTCGATAGGTCAACGTATAATGGTCGGAGCACGTGTGATGCAATAAAAGTTTTATTTTCCCGATTTCCCCCGTTTCGGCAAACCTCGTCTCGGGGGAGATCGTCCAATCAAATTAAATCCACGATTGACGTTCCAACGTTTCTAATTCCGATTCGGTCTTTTCTATTGTAATTACTTGACCACTTATTTTTAAATTATTTACAGTTATCGGTTTTATTAATTTTTAACTTTTTTATTAACTTTACGCATATTGTAACTTAAATTTAGTTCTCGAGTTTTCACCAAAATCGCCTTAAATAATAATCTTACACAAAAATAATTCATTTGGAACCTTTTTTTTAATTCAACTAAACTCAAAAGTATTTAAATAAGTGTACCACGTAAGATCAAAGTCGCGAGAAGTGTTATTGCTTTACGATTTCCTGTTACAAGTCCATAACAAGATTATACCATAACAGATGCATTGTGTTGTAATGTCCTTATGATTCACATTTTCCTAGAAAAGTAGGTAAATTATTATTTAATTTAAATTTTTTTTAAAGCGAACCATAATCATGTAGAAACATTTTAATAAATCTAATATGTACTCATCTCACAAAATCTGTTTGATGACCCATTGGCGCAATTGGTAAAGCTCCTTCGGCATCAAAAGCTTCCGGGTTTGAATCCCGGTAGGTGCATTTATTTGTGTGATGAGCACGAATGTTTGTTTGGAGTCTTGATTGTTTATAAACTGTATTTAAAGTGGTACCCTCGTTGTTTCTGATTACCATAACACAAGTGCTTCAGTTACTTACTCTGGGATTAGAGTAATGTATGTGAGTTGTCCCGATTACAAGAAAAAAATTAAGCTTTTATTGCAATAATAACTTATTGCAAGTTACATTATTTGTACATAATTATTATGTTAATATTTTACTTACTAAAAAACTAAGAGTAAACTTGAAACGAATGAACTGATAAATCGTAGAATTATAATTTTTTTTAGTGCATTTTGATGTCGGTATAATTTTTAATTAAGTTTTATTACATCGAAATGTGTAGAATTAAAGTTTTTGGGCGTAAAAATCTAACGAATTTCAACATCCGTCTGTTTAAATGGTTTTCAAATGTTTTTTGCACCAAACCATTAATAAATCAGCAGGTGAGCGCCAAATTAAAATTTAAGTCAGATTTTACGAGTCGTCGACATTTTTAGTGTCCTTGAATCAGTTGACACCTGATTGTACGGTGTACACCTTTTGATGGAAAAAGGTACCAATCCTTATAATTTACTTCTCATCAAAAGAATTGAAACAGTAAAGCAAGTAGCTGTTCGACGGCATTTAAATTAATAATAATTTTAACAAAAAAACTAACTTATTTTAACTAACTAAACTTAAATTGTCGCTAAAACTACTGAAGATTTTTATAAAATTTAAATAAGAAATGAGAAACACCAGCTTTCCAACAAAAAAAGAATCATCAAAATCGGTTCACCCAGTCGAAAATTCTGATGTAACAAACATAAAAAAAACACACGTTAAATTGAGTACCTCCTTTTATGAAGTCGGTTAAAAAGAGAATTAATATTAAGGCATTAATTGAATTATTAACATTCGCAATTAACTGGCATTTTTGTTACTAAAAACAAACATACAAAATCAAAACCAAACCGACATTTCGATTTTTTTTATAAGAAGTTATGACTTTCCATAGATTATCAAAACATTAATATCTTTCAATCGAAACAGTTGAGCATTTCGAATTAAAAAGATTGACATTACATTATCCTATGAACAGTGCTAACTTTTACATATATAAAGTTGATTTTTTATATCTTTACATTAAATCGTTAAAATTTTGGCTTTATTTTGTATCGTGTAATTTAGCCAAACAAAAACTCCAAAAATAGAAAATTAATCATATATAATGTATTATTATCTTGAATATACAATGTTCGTTATTATTAAGATTTGTTATTTTAAACCTTTCGTTTTTAAGTTCTTGTTTTTAAATACTCGTTTCAAAATCAGTATGCTGTTTTCCATCGGTCCGGGGTATCAAAAAAGGCTATTTGTACGAAATCTTGTTGTTTTGTTAATCATGTCTGTAGGGTTGTCACTAATTAGATTGAGAGAGTAAATTCAAAGGTCATTTAATAAGCCACACAATGTCAAAAATAGATATCAATTAAAAAATGTAATGTAATGAGCAAAAATGTATCGGATAAAAGCACACGACGAATTGATACGCTCCTTTTTCGAGGGTCGGTTAAAAACTAAATCGCATCAGAAAGTGTGCTTCCTGACATTTATTAATTTTATTTGCATTTTATAGTATATTTTACTTAACCTTGTTTGGCGCTATTCTTCATTAACTTTCATCGAATTACGCTCCCTATTAGAATCTAGACGATTTTTAAGCATAAGTGTAAACCTTTATAGTTATTAAGTACCATTTCGTGTTATTATTTAAGTAATTTTATTTTAAAACAATAAATACATATATACTGACATCTTTCAATATGCCGAAATGCTTTATTCGTTTTGTTAGGTCTGAAATTAATTAAAGTTCCACAAAATTATGTCCTTATATTTCAACAATGCTATATAAAGTCAGTAAATGTTTGTAATTTCAGAAGTATCTGACGTGAGCTGCTGTTGCGACGGGAGAGGAAATTGATGGGAAATTGGTCATCCATACAGATTAAAGACTCCACATTTGTATTTCAACATATATTAAGCTTATCCAACATATAAACCCTCCGTATACCGTAGGCGTAACCTGCATAATATAACCTGTACAGGAAAAGACGAGCTAGACAAGATTGCAGGCTTGTTCCAACACTTCTGGTGTTTCTACGCAACTCTCCGGCAGAATGGAGAATCTTAACTTGTGACAGCCCTATCACATGTGCTATTCACATGTGGTGAATCTTGAACCTTGATGAGTTCATTCATCGACAATTTCTGTACTACAAGGTTGTTTAAAATAATGCTGAATACATATTCATGCTTTTAATATGGCTCATTGATAATTATAAATATTTTTTACTGTCATTCCTTCTTTGTAATACAACAAGAAGAAATTGCTTTATATCGCCGTACAAGGAGACCGTATAATATCGCTAACATGAAGACTAATTCTAGATTTTCACAGGACAATACAATTTAAAACAAAAAAAAAAACCCGAGATGTTTATTACAAATAATATCTCACTAATGTATCGATCGATTTCTAGATTATATTAGCTTTCAATTAAAAGAAACCGCAGTGAATATATTCGTTAGGAGCTATGATGGAGACAGGTGCACTGACACGTCAAACTTGTATTAAATAAACACATTTGTATTATTGGGTTTAAATTTATGATTTCATGCAATATACAATATTTTTTTCTTATTAATGTACTAGCGGCTCAGCTTCGCAGCAATCACGATATATTATCGTCTCGTATTCGCGTCTCGTCTGTGAATCAAAAGACAAAACTCAAATTAATGTTGTTCTTAAATGTTAAGAGATGGCGCTGATATACATGTAACCGCGCCATCAAAGTTTCAAACACGAACTTAATTCTTAGTTTATTTTTTACTTTATATGTGTAGACATCATGTCAGTTATCCTATTAAATTATATAGATTGCCAGTATATACGTAAAGGTAATAATAGTAGATTGCACAATAATGACACTATAAATGCCAGGGATTGACTCAGAATACATAATTGCATTCATAGTTCTTATATATATTATTTCATCTTATAAGCTTGAAGCCTTTATTTATCATGAGAATATTATCTATTAACTTTCCAATCTTAAATTAACATAACAGGATATAACCGGAATGAAAAAATACATAGGAATATAATAATAGAAATTTAAAAATTGTACGTACATACATAAAACATATTATGCGGTGCTGCAACGACACGAAAACACAGAAAAGTGTCTGAGCCATTCCCCACTAGCGGAGATCTAACTTATAACGAGTTATTCTTAATAAGACTTTTTAGACATTTATAGATTTTTTATAACTTAACACCATTTTAAGATCTTAAGAACTGCTTTAATAATCGTTTAATTTTTAAATTGATGTCACTACACAGAAAATCGATTAAACACAGGCCCCTTTTCGTAGGTATACTAAATTTCACTAAAATATTACAAACCGCCTACAAAGTTCACATAATTACAGAAATAATAATTTTACAGACGAATATTCAGTAAATTATTAAATCAGTACCAAATTGTGACGAAAAATCTTAAAATAAATATTAAGGCACCGAATTTAGTTATTTTTAAATGTATTTTGAGTAGAAAAAAACGTCATCTAAATTTTGAAAATTTATATTGAGTTTTTTAAAAAGAGCCCATTCAATTTATATAAAATATGTTCCACTGGAAATAACTGAATTTCTTTACATAATACATTGGTTAGTTTTAACCTATATAAACAAGATTGCGTCATTTGTTAAACGCATACTTATTTCTTGGGAAGGTTTATAACCAATTCTAAAACAAAAAGGTTCATCTTGACCGGCCATAATAGCTATTCCACGTTTAATTTAGAGTATAAAAAGCATCACCTATGATTAGAAAGGGTTGGTCCCCATTAATATGAACCCTTTCGGTTAGAAAGGCTGGCATTCACCTTGGATATATTTTTTATTCCTTTCCTATTATTTCATAGTGTGGCGACGTGTTTGTGTGTGCTAGGCGGAATGAGAGGTTTTGATCGTTGAAGTAAATAAAAATTAAAAGGCGAAAAATACTCGCTAACGCTTATTATATATTTGTAGATTACTTAAATGATGCTAATGCTTAATTGCAAAAATAATATCCCGGTTGAGTTTCTTGGCTGTTCTTCTCTGACTTGGGCGAGTTTGTGAACATTCTGTATACAGTACTGACATTTACAAATGATAATGTTAATGATATTATATGGAATAAAGTATTTTTGAGTTTTTCTTTGAAAGATATGAAAATATCGTATCAATAGTGTCGTATGGTAAAAGTGGTCACTTAAAATGTAGATATATTTTTTCTGGGGATTCTATTTTTAAATAAAATGTGTGAATATTTTTGTAAATTTAAGGTTAAAAATGAAAATGAAAAATAAATACGAGAAATATGAGAAAATATAAATTCTTACACTATCCTAATAGTATATTTCACTACTATTTTTTCTTAAATGCCCTGCGAGTATCAAAATCATTAATTCCTAGCTCATAGCCCCTTCAGTCCAATGCTCAACGCTTCCAGCATGACGTATCACCTCTGCATATTAATTCAGCGTTTAATTTCTATAATAACAACGTCGGCCCCAACTCATTGTTTTAGTACGCCACCCTGCGCGTGCGACGGAAACCGTTGACTCTTTCTAACTAACAAAACATTTCAGCTCCTTTTTTATATAAGTGCTTTATTACTAAAAGATTTTTAAAAAATCTGTAATAATTTAGGCATAATTTGTATTTTATTAAAAAAAATATAAATTAAAAACAAGTGTAAAATATAAATACTCTTTGCTAAAACAGAAAAATATACTTAGTGACTCATTCAGACATCTATCCGTCTGCCAGAAAATGTCAAAACCATAAGAAATTAAATTAAAGAGTTTCAAAATGTAAATTTTTATGTACAATATAAAAAATGAGACGTCGGCACACCTACGTGAGTACTCAGTTATAAAACATCAAGATGTATGGTAACTATATGGACAACTTTTTTAAAAAAGTAAACAAGAGTTACATGGCAAGTTATACTGATAGCACGGATTTTGAATTTCCCACGAAAATCCCTGCCGTCAACACAAAGTATGGGAAACACAGCCTTTTAGATTCCGACATTAGTAATTATAGCCCGCCTAACGTACATACAATATATCAAGACCCAAAAATTAAATCAAGCAAAGAAAGAGAAAAGAAGTGCTTTCAACACGTATTACAAAAATATAGTTTGAAAGACAAACTTACAGAAAATAAGGATAGACAACATTTCAGGGAGAAGAGCATAGATTATAAAAATAATTATCAAAATAACAGTGGTGACAATTATCACCAAAATTGTCCAAATTCAATTTTACGAGATAAAGTATTACCTCGTTTTTCACATATATTCAAACGTCCAAGCTGCACCAAACACTTGCCAAGCATTGAAGAAAATCACAATATCGATACTAATCAAAACCAATGCGTCGGTTGTGTACGGAAATGTGTCAAGAAGCGTCATAAAGCCTACAGAAATTTTGAGCAACCGGTATACAACGTTGAAAGTGATTTGCTAACTCCGTTTCTTCCCAAAAATTCAATACCACAAAAATACGTCACCAAAAACCAATCTTCAGGAACACCTTCTCTATTAACGTCTTCAGTTGGTTCAATTGAAAAACCTTACAAACATGGATCAAAAATGACATCAAAAACGACATCTCAAGAAAACGGAGTCGAAAACTATGAAAAGCTCTATAACCACACCAGCTTAGACAGTTCTGAATATAAACGTCATAAGACATTGCAGTACCCGTCAAACTATGTTAAATTTACAGCTCAAGGTTTGAGAAGTACGTACTGTCAGGCAAATTATAGATCGATACCTAGTGGAATATCTAAAGAAAAACGAATAAAGCCGACGACGTCATCCAGTTTTTGGAATTTCGTAGCTGAAAAGATCCAAGCAAAGTATAAGAAGAAGAGTCAGACACCTGATTGTGAATGTCACGAATCATCGCAAGAACAATCCTTTACCTCAAACCAGAATCAAAACTTATCATCAAACTGTGATCCCTCTAGTTGTGAAAAATTTCAAAAAGCCCAAAAAAGTAGCCCTGACAGTACAGACAGCCCTAGTTTGTCACCGAATCCAACGAAAGACATACATCCAGATTTGGACCCGATGTCATCTGGTATTAAATTGTCTAAAACTCCAATACCACCTGCACTCCCAAAAAAAGTAACTACTCAGGAATGTCAATGTAATTCAAAAGAATTGAAACCTAAGCAAACACTGCCAAGTCCATCATGTCAGAAGCCTCATGATGAAATGACTTCAACATTAGCGGAAAACTATAAAGGAGAAATCTTATGCATTCACAACCCTCCGTGTGTCCTAATTAATGGTTGTCTCAGCCTCCCTCCACCAAAACCATCGGGATTATTAAATATCTGGCGCATTACCCAAAACAGAAATTCGTCCGAGATGCAAAAAAGCAAATATTCAAATCAGTTTGTAGAACATGCTTGTCAATATGAACCACAATTTCTTATACAGGATTTAATACCGGAATTCCAGACGGAGAAGATTGTTCAGAGTGCTTGTAATCACAACCCGCCTTGTGAAGTCGTTCGTGGTTGTTACAAGCCGAAATTCGATCCGGGATTGAAGGATTCCTGCGTCCACGTACCGATGTGTCCAAAGTTACCAGAATGTATGATACGGGTTGATTCTGGTCAAACTCAATGTTCCCATAAGCCTAAATGTAAAGAGTTTCCATTGTGTTCCAAAAAGTTATTGCTATCAGCAAAAGAACATATGAGTACTCAAGTGAGGCCTAGATCACGCTTGGTGTGTCTACATGATCCGCCCTGTTTAATGATATCAAAGTGTATAGCTCGTGTTCTCTGCAGTGACTCTGTCCCCTGCGATGCAATTCCAGAGTGTGTACACCAGCCATCCTGCGAATTGATCCCAGCGTGTTGCAGGAAGACTGCAAATGAAATGGTTTCTGTTTCGTCTCAATATCCAAAATCCCGTTGTCGTATAATTTAACTCAAGATTAAAAGGTTCTTTGCAATTCATCGGTGTATAATCAAAATAATTACCCAAATTTTTCTATATAACGGGTCTAAATGTGTCACTGAGAATTCTCTTTATACGTACGCTAACCAAAACAATTGTTTATCTAGGATTTCAACCCTGGGCCTCTTTTCGTAACACGTCAGCGTGAACTACTTGGCAAGGAGGTGGTGGAGTACATTTACGAGTTTTTTCAAATTGAACGCTATTACAGCCTAATTTGTGCATTCACTTTTTTCTTTCTGAACATGTTTAAAATATTTAATTTTCACTTAATAAAAACTCATATTATGTTCTAGCCTTCGCTGACTTCAAACGAGGAGGGTGTGTCTTTGAAAGGGGCTCACATGCCTCTCCATCAAAGAAATCGATTAATGAGATTGATTAATAGTAGACGTTGAGGTACGTAGCTTTTATATTATGATGTTATCTTTGCGTTTAAACCAGGTTTGCAAGACGCCCAAGAAGTCGTTTCTTAAATTGTGCTTGTGACATCACAGCCCAGAATCAATGAAAGACAGACAATTCTTCATCTGTTTCATTGATAATTTCATTTTCGACACGTAGCGATCAAAAGTTACTAGCCTCGCCGATTTGAATCCAGCATCAGAGGCATAAAGTACTTAGTCAAGGAAGTGGGAAAAACTACATCGTGAAATAAACATACAAAAAACTCCTCCTTTGAAGTCGGTTGAAAAGTTATAAAACCTTAACATTTTATTTTCAGAGATACAACAATTTTTTAATGTGCAAAAAAACGTACGTAGATGTTGAACGCGCTTATAGTAAACAATAAAGCAATAATAAAAATTAGTTACTTTTATTTGACATTTATGGTTCGTAACTCGTCGGATGTGCGAATTTTGCTCTTAATTCGCAGAGGTCAATGACCGTTCATTAGCATTTTTCAGATGTTTACTTCTTAAATCTATTTTGAGATGGTTACGCCATACTATCTACAATATTATTATTTCATTTTTAATTCTCGTAATGAGACTACCACATTGTTTGTTTCACAGATTTTCTTACTAGGAAGGATAAATCAAAAACACCCGTATATGTATTGTATACCCGTGGCCCGTGGGTATATAATTTTACTTACTTATTTTACTTTTAATTTTACTTTTTTTATTTTTATTTATTTCTATTTTTTTATTTTTTTTTATTTTAAACGAAAAGTAACGTATCTCTGCGAAGCTAAGACGGGCCGCTACTTAAGTCTAGAGAAGAATTTCAAACTCGGCGATTAGCAAAGTATACGAAATTATTTATACCCGTGGAATTATTTATACCGTGTCCATTGAATGCAAATTTGATCTTGACAGGCATTCTCTCACGGCGAAATTCGGTAATCGACACACATACAATTGTGTGCGGGATAACATTTAAAGTGCTCAAAATGGCGACGGCCAGGCGCCACTTCGTTCGTAGGGGGTCTGAAGCTTCAGGGCGTATAATCTCTGAAAATTATCAGTTTCTACGGAAAATGCGTCAGCTAGTCTAGAATGACCTATTTTAAGTACCTATCACATAACAACAGTCAGTCGCTACCTGAGGTGGTGTACGCGTTCGGACGTCCTGGGTTCGAATAAAGATCTAGATATTAGTAAAACAGATGCAGTCTGCCTCATGCTTCAGAGACAGACAAACACATACTTTTCTCAATTTTTCTTTAAGAAATTCAAGACAATTTAAAAATCCTCCGACATGACTAAAAATAAGAATATTATCTTATATTATGAACATATCAAAACCGCATTTAAATGTTTAAGTAAAAAAGTTCGCTTAAGAGCGACTATGCCATAGACAGACAAATTTATAACACTTCTCTATTTTCGTCGGCGGTTGGTAAAGAAGAAAGCCGAAAACTAGAAATTCTTCATTCTTAAGATTCCATTTTTATTGGCGGACATATAGAATATCAGAAACAGACGAGCCGAAAACTGGTCAAGTTCAACGTTCTTTACTCATTAGCGTTTGATCAACACATACACGACATGCAGCCGGTTTCTGAATTGAGAAACTCAACTATGCTCAACCGAGTAATCTTAAATCCTTAAGAACTAAGTATTTTGCGTTTCACAAGTCAAAACATGCTTTTCCCAAGTGCATAACTAAATTCAGATAAAATAAGGTTTTTAAGTTGCGAGTTTCGAAAACTGTAAGACAATTTTTTTATTAAATTTTGAGACAGTTTGAAGGCTATCAACTCAATTTAGAAACGCAAAAATGTCAAAAAATCATGCTTATACTCAAATATGAATAAACAAGCTCTATTTAGAAACGCAGTTTGTTTTGATTTCGACTTAAGTTGTAGGTACTTAGGACGTTCTTAACGTAAATTCTCAATTCAGAAACCGGCCTATAAGGTTATAACGGTCCTACAATCGTCAAGGCGAAATCGACTCTGATATTATAATATGTAGGTTGAAATTCGAATGGCGATATGGAGATAATTTTTTTCCAAACTGGTTTCTTTTGGAGGTTCGAAATGATAAAATTCCTTCGCCGAGCTCCAATAGATTAGGAAATCCTAAACTATAACTTTGAAATGTTTATATGAACCGCCCCGGGCAGCTTTTTATGGCCGTTAAGTGGCGATAATTTTAGTTTAATTGTAAAATAGGAATGTGGGATATCTAATGAACGAACCGAGGTGTTTAGCTTGGGAGGTTAATTTATACAAGTGCTTCATGTAATTTACATCGGATTAAGGTATTAACAGTCTTTTATGACATGAGTCCGTATTCTTATCTTATTGTTAGAAAACAACTTTAGGTGAGTGTTAAAACTTCTTGAAGGTTTAAAATCCCCCTACATGGTAGTCACAAATAAGAATACCTCATAAATGGATGAACACATCTTCATAAATTGTAGCTAAGATTCAATCGATCACGTTAGCTGTCAAACCAAAAAAAAAAACAAACGATCTATTTATTCGTTTAGGTGCTACTATGCCACAGCCAGACACAGAAAGGAGATATTCTATTTTATTTGTGATGTTATACATCAGGTAAATCTATTTACTCGAAGTAATTGGTATCTTGTACTGAAGCAAGGGTGAAATATTTACTGTTATTAATAAAAAGTTCTGTATTTAACATTTGGAATCATACATTTTATAGATTATTTCCTTATCTCCCGTCACAACTAAAATCATGCACGAATAATTCCCACGATCACTTTAAGAACACTATAATTTTTTTTAAAACGATAAAAAAACTCATTATAATAAATCATAAGTCATGTCATAACTTAACTTTCTAAAACCGAGCATCGAACATTCCCATCTGTATGCAAATCGATGACGCCTACACGGCCATTTTGGTTACAAATATATGCAAACGAGCGCTCAGTGCATATAAATCTATTACTAGTGAGACCTCAAATTCTTGAGGACTTGAATAAAACATCGCCATTTCAATAACTCAAGTAGGGACCTGGGATTTCATTAAGACTGTCATAATAGATATAGGTATTTCAAAACAATTTGTCAAGTTTCCGTAGTGTAGCGGTTATCACGTGTGCTTCACACGCACAAGGCCCCCGGTTCGATCCCGGGCGGAAACATACATCGTTATTTTTTAACTTTTTCTTATATTATAATTAAAATATATTTCTTAATATATATTAAATTTTTATTATTCTTATATACTAGATCTAGTATAAAAGATAATAGAGATCACACTAAATGTAACTAAATTCAATTAAAATATTTTGTTAATAAAAAACCGGACCGCTTCTCCTAAGTAACCCGCCTGCTCAATTGCATCCTATCTTATAAAAAAAGCCATAATAGATTTATCTGACTCTTTCTTGGACACGAAAGACGTCCATTGGTCGGACTGATTGGGACGTTGGGACAGTTTTGGGTCAAATACATGTATGCATATCTTTTTAAATAAAAAAATAAAATGGACCTCAATAATGCACTAAAAAGTGATAAACAAATTTTGTAATATAAATGAGCCTACTATATAAAAAGACGTAAATAGTATTGATAAATCAAGTTCATGTAAAATTCAACAAGGGCATAACAATGTTATGTTGCTCTTGAAAGGCGATGCCAAGCCATTCAATGTTTCAATTAAAATAGTTTTTAAATAGAGTCCTGGAATATTCATTCCAATCGGGCGAATTTCAGCGATTTCTCGCCCGATTGTGAAACTGTTCTTTCAATATTCTTTCGAAACTAGTGATCGTAAAAAATGGGACAATTTCGACGAGTTACCCTATCGTGTCAGGTCATCCATCAAAATCGGTTCACGGACGGCGATGTACGTGTGGAAAATCGCTAAAAAAATACACGTCGAATTGAATTGATTTATTTGAAGGTCGGTTAAAAAGGGGTAGGCGGCCTATTTACAAGAACGGGCATAAAAAACATCTCTTGTGTCAAGACTCTGCGTCTGTTTTCACAGCTCATTTAAGTAATTTAAGGCACTTTTAGGCTTTTAAAACCGACACTTGTTTGTTTGTTTGATTTAGAATTTATGCTAATTTGTCTTTCTCGTATATAAGTAAATGTAAATGGTCTCTTGGCCAGTGAATTTTGTTAACGTATTATGATTATATTGCTAATTCTTGTATGCCAGCGAATTATTAAAAAAACGTCAAAGGATCCAGTCAATATTTATAAGGCAACATAAAACAAAGGAAAATCCGATAAATTATTGCTTGTAAAAAACTCATACCGGCTTGATTGTGTTTGGAGAAAACCCACCTACGTGATTCTATTCGCACAGTATATAAACTGCACAGTGATGATAATACTCAAATTTAAAATTTGTGGTTTCAATTCCAAAGGATGGTGTACTAATTAATACTTTGTGGAACCAGTTACCACATGAACCCTTTTAAAATTTTACATGACTTTTATTTATCAACACTATTTACGTTATTTTATTTATTGTAGATTCATTTTTAATGCGTTCTTGAGGTGGGTTTTGAAAAAAAAAAAAGATACACGTCGCGAAACCCTCCTTTTTGGTTTTTTTGAAGGTCCGTTAAAGAGAGAAGTTGTTACTAGGTACATTAATGTTGTATGTGTGTCACTTAATGGCTCATTTTGTGATACTAGAGTAGTTAAAAATGCTTTTATTATATTAATGCTGATTGTTGTGTAGATAAAAACATTCTTTTAAATACCAAAAAAAAAAAAACATTGTTGTTCTTTCATTAAATAGCTTTTGTATTATGGTTCTTAGAAAACGCATATTGTTGAGATCAATTGTTCTCAATATAAAAATTTGTTATTTAATTTTACATTATTTTCACCTAAATATTTAAAAATCTGCATATAATAATAATAATAATTAATAATATTTAACAAGGGTAAGATTAACATAATATTTTATTTGCAGAAAATGAGACAAATAAGTTGAATTTTAATCGGATCTGTATTGTTTTTAATAACTCACATAATATGTATAATAGAAATAGCATTATACATTTTGTACCGAAGTGTTAATCTAATATACAAAAATTTCGTATCACGGTGCTTATTATTGCACTCCCCGAAACGGCTCGACCGATTTTAATGTGTTTTTGTATATTTGGTATGTATAGGTCGTTAAGTATTTTTCACTATCCTACCCATACCAAAATTTATTTTATCATGAGGTATAACCACTGGGTACAAATAGAAATAAGAATATTTCATAGGTGAATAGATGTTTATATCTAAGATCCATCCCGAACATGTAAGCTTTCAAACAAAATAAAACAACATCGAAATCGGTTCATTCGTTACGACGCCTCAGACAAACATATAAGGGTTTTGTATTAATGCCCGCTTTGAACAACTGTTAATTGTAAAGCTGTGTTTGAGTTTAACCAGTTTTGTATGACACGTGGTGAATGCTTCATAGAAAGTAAGTTATATAATGTTTTTATATCCACTCAATGCGAAATGAGCCAATAATACCACTCTTCTTAGCATTGTACCAGAATTGGTCAGAACACTTTTTTACTAGACAATCCTTAACTGGTTATCTGCTACAATTATTGTGTTTTTGAAAATATAAATGGTAACTTATATAGCTGATATATGAAGGCAAAGGCAAAAGAATCCAAACTATCTCTGCGTCAAACTCCATCTGGATCTACGATTTTTACTACATTTATAACTAAATTAGAGAGATAAAGAAATTATATTCTAACTGGGCATCATAAAATCCCTCGATCCTTGCACAGTTACCGAAAAGTGAATGAATAAATGAGTTTTGGCTTTGATTAGACTAACATTTTCTTACGTGTAATGGTAAGATGGCAATACTGCTGGGGTTTCTTGGGCCTCTTCTTCTCCACCAGAACGGATCTAGATCCGAAGCGGTAGTAAATTATACAGTCATTTAGATTAAACACTATCATAATTATTGACTTGCATTAAGTAACTGTTAACCAGTTCTACAATGATAAAAAAAATTTGAGTTTGAGTTTGTTCGTCAGGTGTTTATCAATATTTAATAGATAGAGTGATTGGTTTTTATGTATGTTTTATACCTGTGCAAAGCCGGGGCGGGTCGCTAGTAATATCATAAATTGCAGTTGTGTCAACAAAAAACTGTCACATTGACAACTGACAGACCTATTTGAAACGATCGTTTATTATAAGGAACATCGATATTGAAATTTTGATATTGATAAGCTTAAAAGAAAGCTATAACTGAAGAATTGAGCTATCCTACGTTAAATGATAGGAAGAGATTAGGCATGGGTCCTGGTTTGATTGGGGTGCAGCGGCTGAGTATTGGGTAAAGTTAAAAACCCTGGATGTTATGCTCCAGAAATCGTTGAAAATTGGCAAACCCAAGAGCACGGTATGAAGTTCCTACAAATTTATCACACGTAGGAACTCTATACCTCGCTAGTGGTTATCACCAGGTCTCTTCGTTCTTCTTTTAAATCTTCTTAATTTTCCAATTTCTTCACTCTTAATCCATTATGTCTTTTTCACTAATGAGTTTTTTATAAAAATCCAACTGTATTAGAAAGGAATAAAATATATACTCACCTTTAATCGCGTAGTCATACCGAAGTTCCGCGTCTGCCATTTTATGTGCAGCATGGTAATGGGTTATGGTCCTGGGGAAACAAAAAACGTTTGAAAGCAGTTTAATAGGTTTGGTTAAACGCACTTATCACAGGAACGACTGGTTCGAATTGCAAAATTACTTTTGTGTTGGTTAATACATTTATCGAGGAAGGCTATTTTATCAAGTTACGAAAAAATTAACAAAATTAACGAAATTACGAGGGTAAAACCACGAGGCACAGTTTATATAAAATTGAGATACAAAAGTGATCATATGAATCTAATGAAAAGAAACGCATGTTTCGGTAGCATATGCCGGTATTAAAAATTATAATGACAATCATTCCTTTATTATAATTTCCTTAGAATATGCAAATTTGTATGCGTTCGTGGGAATCATTTGCATAAGAAATTTTAATCCGAAATGTTTTGTTGGCAAAAGCTACCGGGTTATTTAATTTCAATTTATTACTCTGGGAAAGTATTTCTTGACATTTAAATGTGGCAACACTGATTTACATAAGAAAAGATATTTTACTTGCTAAAAGCTGTACTGATTTGTATATTATATTTTGATGCTAACCAAGAGCAAATGGCTTTGAATCCTGGGGAAATAAAATCGGTTGAGTAGACTCAAAAGGCTGATCATAAATGCCACAGAGATCTAAAAGTTTATACACACAAAAAATATTAAAACTAGCTTTAACTTCTGTCTTCGTCCGTGTGTGTATGTGACTTGCTAGACGACCTAGCAAGAAGAATTTTTTGCAATCGGTGCAGGTATTTTGGGACTTAATTAAACAAAAAAAAAAAAATCTACAATATTAGTATAGTTGGAAATTAAAATTATCTAAATTTGACATTTTATAAAAAATATCTTGCTTTTTTCAAGGTCTTACTAAAATTCACGTTTGAGCATGGTTGTATAAAGTAATGCCACCCACATTTTATTTATTATTGTTTACATAATGAGACTAATTCATAAACTGGCAACACAATCTTTCTTATCACAAGATAAAGGTAGTAAATTAGGTACACGGCTAATGATGTTAGAAATTAACTTAACCCACGAGTTATCTTCCTTTGATTAGATTATTCTTTTTTGAATTAAATATCTACTCATTTAAATTTTGAAATAACGTCAGCATGTTTGAAATTTTGTTTTACTATATTTGATTTTTTTTACAGAATTATCTAACAATAATTAATTTAAGTTATAATCTAGACTATTCTAGATAATCTAAGAAAAATTAATGAGTAATTTAAATCTTAGTCCATACACTTATAGTCGCTTTAAACGAATATACACTTCGTTCATGCCTGTTTTAACATAATAACTAAAAAGATGTCTCATAATAAGACTTCAAATTGTAGCTCTAAAACTACTGAATAAATTTTGATGAAATTTAAACGGGACCACACGAGAAGTACTAAAAGAATAACACTCAAACAAAAAAGAATCATGAAAATCGGTTCACCCAGTCGAAAGTTCTGAGGTAACAAACATAAAAAAAATTGCATCGAATTGAGTACTTCCTCCTTTTTTTGAAGTCGGTAAAAAGGTATCTTCATCATTAGTATCTCCATGTCTGCTAATGTTTAATCGATTAACCGTTTTCACTTTTCATGCTTATACCAAAAATACTATTTTATTCGAATGAATGACAAAACTAAATTTTGACATTTAAGCTGTCAAAGTATTCATATAGATATTTCATATTAAAATTCGATTCGATAAATTAGAATGTTAATTAATAAGAAATGTAATTAAAAATACGTAAAACAAGTCCTCGTTAAATTCTTGACCCTTTGGAGGGCGGTTACTTTTAAAGTTCATTTTTAATGAGCCGTAACATGACAACTGCCATCAGTTGAGACCCGTCTATAATTGGTACTATTGACGACCGTTATATCTTGATCCATCATGTTTTGAAACTACGACGAAAAGTTAGGGGTTTTATAAGTTAAACGTGTGTTTATTTTAGACTCAACAAAATAAATCACATTTATAACAAAAATATTATACAAATATTATACGTTAAATCTAGTAAAAAAAGCAAAATAAAATTGATGTTGGTCCTAATAAAAATAGTTAAAATGGAAATTAAAATCGGACAATATTTTGGAGGAACAGAGAGGGAAAGACGGACATTCTTTACCTCTTGACGTGTTCTTGAAATGTTGGATCATTAGTGAAAAAATGTTTTTTACTCAGTTGGTTACTAAAGTAAAAAGTCACCAAAACATAATTATTACTGATTATTTTTACGAATTCATACATAAACGCAGCAACCAGATTTTAGAACCTCTTTTTTAAGGTTTAAATTTTAATAAGAATTCTTGTATCTTATACTCTGAAGTTTGTGGGCAAGGAAATAATAGGGTACTTTAACTAATGCAGCAGGTTGTGCATAACTTATAAATGCAAGGTTCATTTAAAAGCGGCGTCATTGTTATTAAAAAGATAATATCAATTGACATGTTAGCAACTTTTTAGTTTTAAAACACATGTCCTTGTCATACATAAAAAATATTTATACTTATTTAATTAACCGACCTTCAAAAAAACCAAAAAGGAGGTTATCAATTCGACGTGTATTTTTTTTTTTTTTTTTTTTTTTTTTTTTTTTTTTTTTTTTACCGATGTTCCGCTCGTACGTCGCCATTTGTAAACCGATTTGGATGAGTGAGGTGTCAAACGATAGGGTAACTCGTCGAAGTGGTCCCATTTTTTTTTAGAATTTTTACGATCAATAGTTTTCAGCATATTGAAAGAATAGTTTCACAATCGGACGAGAAATCGCTGAATTCCGCGCGACCATGTCGTGCTTATTTGCTTATAACTCTATGATTTATGAATCCTTATCGATGAATTAGATGTTATTCGATTTAAAATTAAATTTTCAACAAGAGAGAATAAAAATCAAGATAATTTGATTTATAGTTTTAGAGATATTGAGGTTATAAAATAAAAAATTGAAAAATCTTTAATTAGTTCGCTTTAGCAATAGAGATGTCCATGTTGTATTAAATATATACTAATTATAATAAATTGATTTAATTAAAACTCATATTGCCAAGCTTTTGACGGAATTTTATGATAATCTAAGCCATATATTTGATGTTATGGAGCAAAACTTGTCAACAGAGAAAAACATGTCATACCTTATTGTTTACGCGTCCAGTTTAGATCTCTATAGCTCGATGTAATATCAGTTTATATCGATGACTTACATACCATTTTATAAAACATTAAAAGGGTCATATATGATAGTAAAATCAATAAGGTAGAAGAAATACTTCTAGAGATAGAGAGAATATAGTTACTGAGTTCCTACGGGAAATCACAATGTGCGTTCACTTGCTTACTATAAAACACAATGAAAGCTTATTTTATATGAACGATATTACTTAAATTTTTAGTATTAAACGATTCAGTTTTGCGTTTTCTTATTTTCATTAATTTGAAAATATTAAATTAAATTAATCAAATTAGTTTTTAGTGTATAAGGTAAGCGTAAAGTCAGAGCGTCCATGTTAGTTTCGTTTTGATGGTATGATAACCAACTATACGGTTTAGAAGAGCCACTCAAAAGTATAAAATAAATTAATTTTAAACAAAAAAATAAAACCGACCTCAAAACGCACTGAAAAGTAAAAAATAAATTTTGTATTATAAATGAACTTACTTTAAATAAGACGTAAATAGTGTTGATAAATAAAATTCATCTAAAATTCTACAAGGGCATAAAACTTTCATGTTGTTTTTTGAAAGGCGGTGCCAAATATATAAATAAAGACTGAATTAATATTCCTGGACTTTAATAAAAAAAATAATTGAATGGCTTGGCGCCGCGTTTCAAAGAGCAACATGACAGTTTTATGCCCTTGTAGAATTTTAGATGAATTTTATTTATCAACACTATTTACGTCTTATTTAAAGTAAGTTCATTTATAATACAAAATTTATTTTTTACTTTTCAGTGCGTTTTGAGGTCGGTTTTATTTTTTTGTTTAAAATTAATTTATTATTATAATAAAGCTGAAGTTTGTTTGGTTGGTTGAACGCGTCTGAAGAACATCTGCTTAGAATTGAAAAATATGTTTTGTAAAAAAAAAATAGCGCGAGGTATGATGCCAGAGACATGTCAAGTTTATAACACCCCTCTTTTGACGTCGGGTGTTGATGATGTATCAATCCATTTCCCACTAGGTATTACAATTTACAGGATACAGATTGTTGAACTAAATCTATGAAAATTGCCTTAACCGTGGTAAAAATTACCCCCTTACTACCTTAAACAAGTAACAGAACCCGTTGAATTTCTACAAGTAATCATAAAGGTACGTTTGCTAAATCCAGCTCATTTTAGGGATTTGCTTTTGAAATTAGTTCGCAAATCTCGGGCTTATTCGACCCCCTGATGCAGATGAAGGGATGTAGATAAATTATACTGTTTTTCAACGCTTTTCTTTTGGAAAACATGGTTATGGCTCGAGGAAATTCTTGGAAAATCTGTTAGTAACTTTTTGGTTTATACATACGAGAATAGCACTTTTATTAAAACCTACTGCTGATTTGTCTGAGTGTTAATGAATATACATTTTCAAAATTCTATTTATCACCAATCCATTTTTTTGTATGATAGGTACAACAAATAAAATAAAAAGCTAAGCTTATTTTGTCACTGCACAATCCTTGCCAATTATTAAAAATACCTACACAACACGGGTTATTTTTCAAGAAACGCAAATGTTTTAAACATCAACAGGAAACTGTAGTTGACAATTATATCTCGAAGATTCTTTAAAGTTTCAAATTGTATTTTGAATTGATCCTTAAAAAAGGAATTCTATTTTTTTTTAATCGTTGTTTTTTTCGTCTTTATAGCAACTATTTTGAGTGTTTATTTCAGTGAGCCTCGTTAAGCTAATTGAGATGTTATTTCAAAAATACCTACAGTCACGGCCCATTTACCTTATGTTTACGCAAAACGGGGCGTGCGTGCGACTGACATTTATTCGAAGCACTTTCCGTTCCATATTCAAATTTTTATGGGGACAATTAAAGATTACACGAATAAGGGCTTGTGTCGACGTTTATAGTCTGTGAAACATTTGGCAGTTGCATTTGGCGGGAGAACGAGTAATAATTTACTGTCATTGTTTACTTGTGTTACGTTTGAATTCTTTCGTTGATGATTTAGATATTTTAACGCAGATAATGTTGTCTGAATTTTATTTTTCAATAATATATATTAACACCTATTAAGTGGACTTCGTCTATGTTGAGCCCTAAAAAAGCTCCTTATCTGAGTATGGCACTTAATACCTTTAAAATCCTGTATTTCTGTAAAATTCAAAATTCGTTTTGCGTTTTAACCGTAAGAGACCATCAAACAACCTTTATAGAACAGTTTTACAGGTATATTTTCAATGTGATGTACCTACTAACACAAGA
Organism: Aporia crataegi; assembly: GCA_912999735.1. NCBI lineage: Eukaryota > Metazoa > Arthropoda > Insecta > Lepidoptera > Pieridae > Aporia > Aporia crataegi. The sequence goes on along the minus strand of OU538744.1, from coordinate 8,247,429 downwards.
TTAACTTAAAAGTGTAATAATCAATACTAAAATTCAAGGTTCGAGTGTCCTCTTTGGGGATACATACCCTCATCACATATGAACCATTCGGACGATTATCACCCTATAGTTACATTAATAAAGATCGATTTACCACGTACTCCCATGTGTAGGGTCTCCCACCCCCGCGGATTACCCTCGGGGGTAATTTTTACCCCATCAGTTACACCCACTCTACTCATCATTGGACATTTGAATTACTTATAAGTAATTTCATAATTCGAATTTGCGGTTAAATAGTATGGCCGCCGTTTTTCTAGGCGAAAAAATATTTTATATCAAAACTTTAAGCTGTTATTGACGCGCGAGTTCGGTAAACACTAGAATTAAGATTTCATTGGCACACGTTTCCCAGATATGGTCCGTTCGCCATTCTATAATTATTAAAATAATTATAGAATGGCGAATTATTTTTTAGACGCATACATCTCTCCAGAAATTCTGTCGTCCTGGTACTTTTAATTTAAGTGAATTCCCGTAACGTCTCAGTGGGGCATGTATCTATTACGCTGATCATTTTAGGTGATCAGCCCTTCTATGCCTACTCAACCGAAACATTCATTTGTCTTCCAGGGATCCGAACCCAGGACCTGCGGCGTATTATGCATTCGCGTAAACCACTTAGCCACGGAGGCGGCATTTTAGTTTATCGTAAATATTTAAGTTGTAAAAGTTAACTTAATCCAAACCAATTAATTTCACATAAAAACATGATTGTTTGAGAACATTTACTAATTACTATGCATTTTAAAGAACGCGCTCCTGCTGCGAAGAAAACGAAAGAAACACCTTTTTCCCATCAAGCTATAAAATATTATGTATGTTAGAGCCGATTTATCCCCATATCATTTTAATCAGTAGATATTAATGTGGTTTTAACCAGACATACTCTTAAATTTAAAATTGTTTATACCTACTAACAGTGACCGCAAACCGAATTAGCGTTCAGTGAAATTACTTTAAATTTCTGCTGTTTTATAGTTAAATTTTTATTTGTTTTTCATGTCTACACAAAAATGCATTATTTTTATTATTCTATTAGCATAAGATAATGCTAATATTTACTTAAAAAGGTATGTTATCTTTGTTTTATAGAATATGAGGCTCACTTTGGGTAAGCGTGGACATCCTCACCTTTTAAAGAGACTACATTTTTATATTTTTGAGTACATTTTACAAAATAGTGTTTTTATTTAAATATAGGTGCCTACTAACAGATTTCTATAATACGAGCTACCTTGGATAGCAGATTACAGAAGCCAACTAGAACCATCTAATATGAATTTGTATTCCTACTAGTAAAGTATGAGCACCCTAAGGAATAAGAATCATCAACAAAACCATTTGTTTCCCAAAAGAACATTTGAACAAATTGCTTAAATCTACGGAGACCACGCCCCAATAAATTTAACTTAAGAGTTAGGACGGGGTTACATTGAATAGAGGAAATTATTTAACTGTGCCCCACGCTTTTATTCGTTTTAATTTCGTCTTAGCATGATCTTGTAGAGCCTTCATCGATAAATGGACTAACATAAAGCGGATTTTTCAATTCGAAGTAGTAGTTCCTGCGGTTAGCACGTCCAAATAAAAAAAAACAAACAAACAGAATTTTGGTTTTTATAAATACCCGGACGGTGTTTTGAGCTAACCTATTGTTAGAAAAAGTTTGGTCTTTACTCCAATGCACTGTTTTTGAATAAATCCGTATATAAATTTGCAATTTTCACCCTTGACGTATGAATGCGGACATAGTTTGACATATCTGTGTCTGTGTGTGGCGTCGTTGCTCCTACGAATGAACCGAATGTGATGAACTAAATCTTATGAAGATATAAACTTCATAGTCTTACTTGTGTTTAATTTTACCTGTACGTTATAATATTAACTAGTCGCTTATAAGTGATAAGCCATACATCATAAATAGAAGTAGAGTTATTTATCATGTCTAAGATAACTGAACTTTTTTATAGGATTTTTTACTATAAACCAATGCGAAATCACAGATAAATAAAGCAGTCTAAAAATCGTGCCAAATTGATGAATAAATAAGAGCTTTAAATAAAACCTCATTGCTAGAAATAAATAAAAAAAATGCGATTCCTAATTTGTTTTGACGTCACTAAACGAACGGCCAATTTTGCCGCCTACTAGTTGTGCCCAATTTGAAGGGTTTGAATTTCAAACGCGTCAAAATATTCCGTAAAAGGTTTGCATAGAGGTTATATTGCTTTGACCGATTACGACGGATAAGGGGTAGGCGCAATCGAATTTTTGCAAACTTTTTTTTTGGGATGGACCCCTTTTTGCCCTTTGTTAACTTGAATGTTTGAGGGTTTACCCTCATAAACGCGTGCCACTAAGTTCACAAAAACTCAATTGTGAAATATATTAGATAAATGTGGATTTTCAATAATTATTAATAATAAAATTGTTAGGTTATAGGTATGTGTAGTAATAATAATTAAATAAACAGCAACCAAAGTCAAATCAAAAGCTGTTCAGCGGTTAATGTTTGAAGAAATTGAAAATTACACCCAACGAAAGCAATTTGTTCATTCTCACAACTCTTCAAAACTTAAATTCAGTCTAATTTATAAAATGCGAAATCCTAGTTCACAGATCTCTATATACTTCCACTAATCATTTTCTATACATACGAAACATCATTTCCTCGGTATTCGAACCCAGTATTCCGGAGCAACACGTCACGTTCACGGAGGTTGTTTAACAAACAGTACCTAATAAGGTGTAGATAATTATTCACAGATGTCATTAGAATACACACATAAATAATAATTTATTCACATACATCTACTGTACATAATAAAACATTAAATTAATTAATGTAAATAAAGGAAAATATACATTAGAATACATAGAAGTGATTGGTTATGTCAATCCTTGCAGCCAGTAATTGCATAACATGGAAAAACAAAAGAAAGTCTGTCAATCTACAATAATAATTATCTATTAGAAAATACGTAATACAATGCACAAAGCCCATTGTGTTACATACAATGGCTGACTCAGAGACAATACGACAAGGATCAGTCTTGTACACTAACGTGCGTTTTATTTGGGACAAACCATATCATAGAAACCGGTTCCGTAGCTCATATGGCACTATTGACGTTCAGTGTGCAAGACCAAGATTCAATTCCGAGGTAAACAAAAACAGTAAGCCTACTTTATAAACCTACTGTGTCCATGATTAATACTGACTAAATTTGCTTCAGTAGTTTAGGGAGACAAAAATGCTTATTTCCGGAGAATTATTCCACTAAAAGAATGTACATTGTGTTTAACACATGAATGTTAAATTCACACATTGTTAGAAAGGTTTTTGTAAATCACCGATGGACGTTCTCACCACCACCTACTGTAACGAGGCATACTTATATTTATAAAATTCGGTTAAACAAACTATGAGTAGATATAAGAGCAACTCATTAATTTCCTTATCTATTAAATTAGGCTAGGTAACAATTAGTTACTGTCTCTAAATACGTGTGCGTGAGTGTAACGTGATGGAAAACATAATTCCAGTAAATGTTTGCGGGAAAATACTCTGTAAAACCATTAAACGTCTAATGACAGGTTTTATCATACATTACCGTTGATAATAATCCGTCATCGCTGTACAACCTCTTAACAACAGTTTTCTTACAAGTTCAACCTATTTTATGTAATATTAGAGTTTATTCACAACTTCGGTCGCATGTCCTATACAATACATAGCCAATATCATTAAGAAAGATCCAATCATTGAAATAAAATAGGCCGAGTAAATTTTGAGGTTATTCATTACAAACAAATCTTTAAGACAAAGTATCAACCACTAAAATCTATGAATCCCTTTCGTGTTTGTAAAGAAATTTTATAGTCCAATTAAAAGTACCTTCAATGTTTATTTATATAAACACGTGTCACGATGTTTGCATTCGAAGTCATCTGAAACGGTTCGACCAATTTTTATTAATTTTTAAATGTGTGTTTGGTGGATAGGAGAAAAGTATATTTCACCGTTGCTTAGAGCGGGTGAAGCTGCTGGGTAGAGCTAGGTTGTTAATAATATTTAGCTCTATCTATAAACAGTACACACCATAAACGATATGACGTAGGTTATGTACAGAAACCCTTGCGAGGGTCGCTATTAAGTAATAATAAAAAAAGCACTCGATAATTATAAAAACTCACATTATTCCAGAACTCATTCGCTCTCCACAGCCCAGTTGAAAGCTCTGAAACAAAAGACATCAACTTGAATAAAAAAACATTTTGAATGGCTCTAACGAACAAAGAAAAAACATCAGTTCAGTTATATTTTTTGTGCACTCGAATCTATGACCTTGCGCAACTAATAGTTCGGTATCTCAGGTAGATTGATACATGGTGTTCAGAAAAAATGTGTCATTTATATTTGAGTAGAGTAGCCTTTATGATTTATGTCTATGACACAAAAACCTTTGTTATAGTTTTAATTTAAATAATTTTAGGAATTAATAGAAGTACTACAGAATTAATATTATCTAGTATATATTCATGACACTAGTATGTTGAATAGAGATTGTTTTGTCTCTGTGTAGGAAGAAATCTGTATTAACCAATACAATTGTAAAAGTTCTTTCTTTCTAGGAAGTTAGTCTCCAAGACAATTCTACATTTTATTAGCAACGCAACGAAGTCTCGATTAAACCTAATTTTATTTATAAAACATTATATTGCAATAGTATTTTGTGATTGACAATTCCAGTCAAATTTGTAAAACTGACGTAATAGGATATTTGGGGCAATGCAAAGAGAAGACGTCGATGAGAAGACGACCAAACGGTAAATATTTCGTTACTTTACAACTATATAAAACAGAAGAAATATCATTTTATAGCGTTCGTAAAACAGCCAAAGTTAATAAATTTTAATAATAGTTATTCTATAGTTAAACTAAGATTGACGTCCAACATTCTTGGCTGTGAGTCCCACACAAAAACAAAGTCCACTGCAATTGAATAAAGTATGCATTTTGCATTGAAAACATGTTTACAATAACACTACGTTCTATCAACATGCCAAGGTCAAATTCAGCAAATCGATTTCAAAATTAAGGTTCTCAGTTTAACTCTGTTATTTTTTATACGAAATTAATTCGCCAATTATGAAAACAATTTTATTTTATTCGATAGGTTAGGTATACTTCAGGTGGTCCCATGTATCGAAATGGACTCAGCGCTTTTTGATAATACATATTGTTTTTTTTTATCTTATGTTATATTTAAGGTCACCTGGCTTGCATATTTAAACATTCTGTCAATATCATTGATTTTAGAAGTCAAATATGTCAAACTGTAATGACGCAATTATGGAACATCTTATAGAAGATTCCCGAGTATTAAAGTTGGAGCCCACGCCTGGACTTGGGTGTACATTTTAGAAAATGGTGAGTTTATTACTCTAATTTGAGTTTTTGCACATCCTGTGTAATCCGTGACAAATTCGTATTCGGAATTGTATGAACGTTCGCGGTATCATTTTCAATTAGTACCGCGTTCATTGACATTTGTTTTGTTTTGTGTAATAACAATGACATTACATTACTGATAATTTCATATTATTCGTGCCAGAAATTGAGTTCACGCCTGGTCATGGGCAGAACGTCTACTTTGTGTATAATTTATTTTTAATTATTTTCGTTATAAATCAATGTATGTGTAATGAAAAAACTCAAAATAAATAACTCAACCGAATTTAGAAAATTCCTCACTGATGTGAATTAGGATCTTTCTTAGTTATTTAAATTAGATTCTACTTACGACTTGGTTCGAAACGAGCTGCTCACGTAGTGAAATGATTTTTAAAATCCTTCAAAATCATCACAAAAAGTATTTATAGAGCATCTACTTAGAAAATGTGGTGCGAGGGCTTAATCGGATAGATTTTGATAATTTTCTTTCACAGGGATGAATAATAACTAAATTATAATATATTTTATTCAGTTCCTTAGTAAATAAAAAACCCTATCTTTTGATATTACTTTGACATCATTTCAAAAAGAAACCTCTTAGTACCAACCGTTTGAAATATCGATTTATTGTCAACTCTATGATTTTTTTTGTATCGAGAAAATTATTATTCACATTTCTATCTTTACAAAGCTCTAGAATATATGTTCAAGTTTTAAAAAAAATCAATTTTTCGTCCAACTTTTACATATCAGTAGAGATACAATTGTTAAAAAACCTAAAAGTTTCAAACAGCTCGCCTTAAGTAAGACTGAATTTTCTATTGCTCTTTGCCCATTCGCCCTAGCCCGTAGTAAAAATTAATTATGATTAAAACCGACACGAACTAATTTAAATCATTGACCAAGAATAAATTAATATGACTCACAAGTCACACTTTTGAGCAGACAATGAGTTTACATTTTTTGGTGCAATGTCCGCATCGACCTTTCCGACTGTCCTTTGCTTTTTGCATATCGAACAAAAAGTATTGCAATAATGTTTAATACCGACGCGAATGCCCGTAAATTGTATACAAATTACTATCGTATTGTTATGGTAATTGGTAAAATTAAAAACATACGCAGATATTTTGAATTCACTTAGAAATACATACATAATTTCATTTGATACATCAACTATGTTTGAAATTCCCAGTACTTATTGCAGAACGATTATTTAATTATTATAAATCTCACATAAACAAATATATAAAATTATACATAACGATTGATTGGCGCAATTGGTAGTGCTCCTTCTGCATCAAAAGGTCCCGGGTTGGAATCCCGGTAGGTGCATTTATTTGTGTGATGATCACAAATGTTTGTTTCCAAGTCTTGGTAAACTTCTATATGTATTTATTGTGGTACCCTCGTTGTTTCTGATTATCAAAACTCAAGTGCTTCTGCTTACTTTAGGATCAGAGCAATGTATGTCAGTTGTCCCAATTATTATTATACATAAAATAAATATTCTTTCTTTAACAAATTTTTAACCGACCTTCAAATACTAAAAGGAGTATTAATACGTGTTTTTTGTAATAAATATTTTCGTTAGAAAAAATAACTTAATGATAACTGTATTGTCTACGAATTGAGGTCTTTACGTAGGAAATTTCCAAATAGCGTCTTTATCATAATAGGCAGTTAATAGCTCAAAACGACCTCCGAGAGATAAACTAATAGAAAATTCCATTTTAAGATATCTAAGAACGCCTAATTTATATATTTGTTTTTATATATTAAGATATTAACACTTAGTTGCACAAGAAAAAAAAATAGGCAACAACCTTTCAAGCAATTCTCATAAGGAAAAATAGAGAAGAAAAAATATAGTGTTTAAAATTTTAACAAAAAAAACCGACTTGAAATTGTAACTCTATTGAACAGATTTTGATGAAATTTAAATGGTCATTTAAGTGGTGGACAGAGTTGCTTTCGCATTTATAATATTAGTAAGGAACTGGTGTAACATAATAATGGCTAACTTTATAAATTTTCGCATTGCATATATCAAAATTTATTGATAATGGTTAAGCTTGTTATATTGTTGAAAAATTTTTGACATTTATTTGCCTGACAATTTGGACGTCATATTTTAAAAAAAACACGTCAAATTGATAACTTCTCTTTTGGTTTTTTGAAAGTCGATTAAAAAGTGGAATCCCACCCCTATTGAGGCAAATAAACATTTGTTTCCCTGGAATTCAAGATCGACCGTTTCAATGCAGATATAAATAAAAAAACGTATAATTTATAAATTATTTTAAAACACGTAGATTACATATAATTGAGATTTGTTTAATGATTTGTACTAGATATTATGTTTTTCTTAGTAATTCTATTAATTCCATAATAGCTTAATGTTGCAACATAATATGCCTCATTAGAATCGTCAGGAATATAAATTCTATGCAGTCATTAATTCTGATTCACTATTGACGTTATTATGACTATAAAATATTTTAATAACCGACGCCATGGTTCTTTAAATGTTATTTTATTGTACAAAACAAAGTGATATTGGAACAATAAATACATAAAAAAGAGATAATAATATTCTTTACAAATTATAGTAATTATTAAAGAAATAAAATAACCACATAAATCCTTACTAATATTATAAGCGCGAATGTTTGTATGGATGGATGTTTGTTACTCTTTCACGCAAAAACGTTTGAATGGATTTGAATAGAATAGAATATGCTCTGGATTAACATATAGGGTACCTACATAGTTTATACACCGGTAGTGTGTTCCTGTGGGATAATTTAGAGATACGAGTTTTCTATAGGGTGCAAACGCGGGGCACAACTAGCGTGTTATATTCGTGTAAAAGACATTATTCCATACAAAGGCTTCGCTTTTTCATAGAATAATGTAAAAGATCGGAATCGAAACCAGTTCCTAATTGCATCCATATTAGTTATGTTCCTTTAAGGCCTTAGAAATGAGATTATCGTCTAAACATAGCCTTTGGAAAGGCTTAGATATAATCTAAAAAGCCTTAATTGATTAAGGAATACTTAAGGGGGCGCACAACGCTAGAAAAAAAATCAGATTTCACCCGCTCGCTTCACATAGCCCCGCACTCATCTAACGTATCAATGCCAGGTGAAACAAAACGAGTTCTACGCGGAATAAAAACGTAGTAAGCGTCGAAATAATTTTATTTTAATAACTCGTAAAATATACAATATTTATTAAACCGCAAACACAGTCACAAGGTAATATAATTTTATATTATGTATTAAAATATTGACTCTGTTATATGCAAAGTTTTGAACATACATTGATTTTAGTTGAAAATTAGACGTAACTGTGTTTTCTATCGATAAAATATTAAAATTTCAAGTGTTCACTCAGTCTAGCTTCTTTTACATATAATGTTATATCTATATTAAAAAAACAAACAATTTGTGGCTTATTATCGAGTGTAAAAATCAAATCTAATATCGACAATTTATTTTTATACGCCCTCTTAAGAGCCTTATTACAAAATTGCGTTGACACACAACTCTCATACAACTGCCAGAACTGACACGCCACATTTATTTAATAATAATTAAGCATTTGTAATTTCGTACATTAAATAATTTATAATTAAATTTTTAAAAAAGCAATTTTCAATATTTATCTGTAATTAACAAATATTTAAATATAAATTTTACGTAAAAATACCTTATATTTATTTTATTAAAACTGTATGTGGCCAAGTTGGTCGCACGTCTGTGTTGAGAGAAAGGTGTTAGGTTAGATTCCCAAAAAGATAGAAAAATCGCTAAAAAGGTAATGCTGTGATACTAGTCGATGGATACTTTAAAAAATAAATTAATACTTTTATAAAATTTATAGGCAAACGAAAATTAGACTCCGTACTCTGATCCAATCAGATATTTTGGTTTGAAAGATCAAGATTGAACTTAGCTACAATTTATGAAGACCTGTTCATCCATTTATTAGGTATTCTTTGTGATATGGGTTGTTTTAATTTGTCTTAAATTTCACTTCTATATTTCTTAATAGCTTATCTTTTAAATTTATTTGAAATAAGCTTAGTGCCTCAACCGCCTATTGCAACGCAGATCAAAAGGCGAAAATGGAGCTGGATTGGTCATACGCTTCGACGAGGTCCCAATCACATCCCTCGGCAAGCCATGGATTGGAACCCGCAGGGACGAAGAAAGCGAGGCCGTCCAAAGCAGTCTTGGAGGCGAACTATCCTGTCGGAGGTGCGGGACATCGGGATGACATAGAGCGAGGCCAAACGCGTGGCCCAGGACAGGACGAGATGGCGGAGGACGAGTTGGCGGAGCACAATGGACGCCCTTTGCCCCACCTAGGGGTCATAGGACTTTAATATAATATAGTGCCTCAAGCCCTTTGGTACAGAATTTCAAAAGTCGACTTATTAAAACTTGATAATATTTGTTTTATTATTCTACTAACGAAGGCACCTGTTTTAATCTAAACAGTAGTTTTAAACCGTGAGAGTTCTTTTAACTGTTTACATGTGCCACGTTGACAGAGATGCGAGTAAACAGTAAAATGACCAGTTAATACCGCTGTTTATTTTGATAATACCTTGCTAAGTGAAATTTAAGAGAATTCAAACCTCCGACATGTTAATTGCAAGGAATACCTAATAAATGAGCAGATTTTCAATTTTTTTTATTAAATATTTACAATAATGTACTTAATTATAAAGGCTCATCGAATCCGTTGAGGTGCGTACCCAAAATACTGGCTACAATGCCGCGTTGTATTGCTATACTAACGCGTTGGCCGAAATATGAGATTTTCAAATTGCACTCAATCGCGTTTTAAGACAAGTGAAATTGATAACAATTAAAATATAGTGTTAAAAGTGAAAAAAAAAACGATTTCTAATTGTAACTCTAAAACTACTGAACAGATTTTTATGAAATTTAAATGGGACCACACAGGAAGCACCAGCTTTCAAACAAAAATCATCAAAATCGATTCACCCAGCCAAAATTCTGAGGTAACAAACAAAAAAAAACCGTCGAATTAAGTTTTTTTTTTTTTGAAGTCCTAAGTCCCCTGAATGGGGCAGAGGGCGTCCACAGTACGTCGCCATTCCGTACTATTCCGTCGAATTAAGTACCTCTTTCTTTTTTGAAGTCGATAAAAAAACCCGACGTGTTAATTACAAAAAAAATTCTTAAAAATTGACGAATAGATTTTCATAAATTGTACATAATATCCAATTCATTACGCCAGCTTTCAAACGAAAAATATCGCACACATTTTTAAGATACAGATGCATACAAGTCAAACTTAAAACAACACCTTTTCGTCGAGGGCTAAAAAGATATAATTTAAAATGTTTATCGGTACCATTTCTACCAAGAATTACTGTGACAAAAACTAATTAAATTAACCGGCTGCGTATGAATAAAGATAAGTTATCTTTAATTAATGTAAAAGATTCGCTTACGTCTCGCCAATTACTAGATCAAGTTAAATACCATTTCAGCAGATGGGAAGAACTCCATTCATTATGGATTTTACTGTCTTTTGCTTTTTTAAATGCATTTATTCAACGAGCTGGTTCACTTGAGTCGATAAGAACTATAACTTCAAAAGGCAATTATTAATTAGAAATACAAGATGAAACAGTTTTGAAGTATTGATAACTAAAAACTGACTTAGAAAGTTAGAAATAAAAGAAAAAATAATCTACAAAACAAATATTTTTAAGTCAGTGTCATATTGTAAAAGAAAATCATATCTTTGACCCTAAGGAACCGACGAAATATTTGCTTTGTAGAATGATTACTTCCGTTTGGTGTGTTATTTTTTAGTGCATTTTAAAACAAATTTTATCGATAATACTATCACAGGTTGTTAACAACATTTTTCTCGCGATTTTTGGTTTGGAAAAAATAGTTATTGTCTTAGCATGAAGAAACATACTTAAGGCTAAAATCAATTTGTTTCTACAAAATAATAATTCAAACAACGCCTTATTATGAAAAACTATATTAGCTGATACTTTCATACTAATCGATATTAAATTCCCATCTAACCCTTTTCTGTGTAGTCTGTAGGAATTGACGCAAAAATTTGGGGCCTTTGAACGTCTACAATTTCACTTTTCCGAAAAGTAATCCGATACAAACAATATGGCGCACATACATGGTTGCCTAATTCTATTCGAATATCGAATAACACGAAGTTAATTTAAATTTCGAATCACGCGTAACCCTTCCCGCGCTATCGAATTAACGTATTCCAAATTTAAAATAAATACTTAAACTATTTTCGAGCGGCAAGATACCTGCATTTAAGTTGATTCGGAGAGGTCCTGTCAGTCGAGATATGTGATTGGGCGGTGGGCACACTGAGCGATTAATGTTTTAGAAGATTTTTTTTTTAATTTAGAACAAGCTGATTATTTTATCACATCAGAAAATCAGTCACACCATTCTCGTTGTGTAATCAAACATTTACATTCAAAATGCACAAGATATTTTATATATTATTTTGATTTCATAAATTGGTTAAATTATTCTGCTATTTAACAAACAAAATTCAGGCTAGATTTGATATAATATATGTTGACATGTGAATAAGAATAATATTTAATAACTTTATGATACGCCAAGTGAATGTGACCTCGTATGCAGAGGTCCCAAAATAAAATAAAGAATCTAGTGTACCCCAATCTTAAATCTACTCCTACCTCCACATTTCAAGGGATCGTATTATTTACATTTTTTGCCTCAGAATGTGGAACAAAAAAGGATAAAGAATAAATTTGAACGCTCACCAAATGTCCCTGCGACAGGTTGGGGTTCGGGGCCAATTTATTTATTTTAATACATCTGATGTGGCCCAGATTACGGGAAATTATTACCGGGGATTCCAAAGAGTTGCATCATTTTTTGTTTAATGATAACTTACGTTTGATAGTTTTTATTAAGGTTAATTTTGGGGTTTGAAGGTTTTTGTTGGTTTGGTATTATCAAACAACCTGTTGCTTCACCACGAAATCAACCATTTTTTAATAGTCTACGTTATATTTGTATTAAAAATGCTACAGAACCCACATGCCATGAAATTTCATTTTGAAAATTTTGCTGAATCTTGTAAAAATAATGAAAATTTTAATTGGGCATGGACAGTTTTTCAATAGTAATAAAAACATCGAAAATTTCGAAATATTTGATGTGCTGTACTAAAATAGTTATCAGTACCTACATTCAAAATATACATCGTATATCGAACTATGTACATACATGAGTACGTACGGCCAGACGGATAGAGAAGAAGATACTCTTGTCACTTTCCCGCTTACGTGCAGTTCCATTTGCAGAAACGAGACAAAACACTAAGATCTTAGTTAGCACAAATCATAATTAAAATATTAATATTTTTACACGCAACACGTGAACCATATAAGGCAACTTAATTAGCGGAGGCTTGCGATTGCGCAGAAAAAAAATTAAAATATTCTTAAAACAAGATGGCGGAAGATTCTAGCGAGGGGAGCGATTTGTCTACGTCATACGATGGATCGAGGATGGGTGCTTTTATTTATTTTATTAGCACATCGAGAATTAAGCGCTTAGCGCTGTTGTTGACAGATATGTTGGCCATATTGTTATAAGCTTATGTAAAACTGAATATATATTTAATACAAATAAACTATGATTAACCGCATCGAAATCGATTCGCTACGCCACAGACGTCAAAGCGTCAAACTTAATAATAAGTAATTGAGAAAACTCACATACATTGCTCTGATCCCAAAGTAAGTAGCTGAAGCACTTGTGTTATGCTCAGAAACAACGAGGGTACCACAATAAATACATATATAAGTTTATAAACAACCACGACTCTGAAACAAACATTCGTGCTCATCACAAATAATTACACCTACCGGGAGTGGAACCCGGGACCTTTTGATGCAGAAGCCGGAGCGCTACCAATTGCGCCAATCGGTCGTTAACTTATATAAACCTCTTTTTGGTTAATAAAAGACTCTGAATGAAATTCCATGGCTACATCAATCTTCCATGGCTACATCAATCTGACATAGCACATACTTTTAATTTAACAAAAGATTTTCATTAATATTATATAAAAATTTCTCATATACTACAACAATATGTATGTACTTAAATATACAAATACGAAAGGCTTTTAAAAGCTGTTGTGGTGCGTTTATTAAAGCACGAAATTAGCCGAAAGCTAGAAATATAAAAATTTTGTAAGCCATCTGTGTCGAATTTTAAATGTTAAACACTTAATGCTTAACCAATGTTATTTAATTAATTCAGTATTACCATTGCGTGTTCACAAACATGTGACACATCTTATGGGTGCGGGTGGCCCATGCTTATGACACTTGTCAATAAGAATTTAGACGCCATCATGCTTCGTTGATGTTTTAAATTGAAATTATAACTTAATTGTAATAACATGATCCGCCTATAAATATCAAAATGTGAAATTGAATTTAAATTATTATTGTAAATGAGAGTCTGTTACACTTTTACGCCAAAGCCTGAACCAATTTTGATACAATGACACAGCCTAGCTTTTATTGCGTTAAAAGTTAAAATGGTTGGATAGCGGATGAAAGTTTGTATTAAAGTTCGTCATTATCAAAGTTACCGAAGATATAGAATTAAAAACATTCGCAGACGGCGTAGCGGGAGCTCACTACGTTATAAATTAATGGAAAAAAAGAAGTAAATATTAAATAATTTAATATTAAACTACACATTTTTGATCGAAAGTTAAGGTGATCGAGGTGGTTGTGGAACCACCTTATAATCATTCTACAATTAATGAAAATATGTCCATCGATTTATGAGGTATCCGATTTGTAATTAACATATAGGGGAGTTTTTAAATTATCTTCATTTTCACTTGTTTTTCTGGATGCATATAAATGTGTGAAACATGTTTATCTCTGTCTATTTTAAATATAAGTATTATGTTGCTTGAAAAATGTAAATATCTCTTTCTCTATATTTTCACATAAATTTTTATCTGTTGAAATAATTATGGCGTCACCGACTAACCGTAGAACTGATATTTAGTGTCGTAAAAATTTCGCTTACTCCTGCATCCAGTCATTGGGTCAACAAAAATAACTGTTGTTTTGACGTTAAACTCGCTCCACATGTCAACCACACGCGAAGTTAAATGCTAACTGGAAATTTATGACCGCTGTAAACATTTTCTTCAATTTGTTTACGTTAACAACTTAACACATCGTGATCACTTTGAACTCTTTATTTCCTATTAAGCGAAGTTTTGTTGACTTTGTAGAGTACTCAACCAATCAACATGAAATTTTGTACGCATCTAGAATTGCATCTTATCACAGATAGGCATACATTTATTTATATTTTAAACCAATCAAAAATTTCAACGCTTGTAGAAATCTAGAGAGATTTACATAATTATTAAATTTGTTGTCTTTCTCGCGTTATTTGCAAAACTAAATATATAACTAACTCGGATAGAGTTTGATAATTGATTTGGTAAACAATTTATTTATAACTTTGACGTGTCTATTTATGAGTGGAATCTATAATTCTATAAAACAAACGTAAACTATTATTACATTTTGCAGCTATATCTACAAACTTGTAAAATGATTAAACTTTAAAATTGAACGCGAATACTTGAATAAGTCAAGGCAAGCTTAAATCTTTAGGGGCACAGTTCAAAATAGATAATAATAATTATAATGAACCCGTTCGCTAGTTTGATCTAACAATGGTGTTTTGCATACGAATAGTTAACAGCTGGGCCTTTGCCGTAACATGTGAACGTTGGTAAAAACTTAACGATTTGTGGTTTTAGACTTTACCTAGTTGAAAGGCAACTTAGGACAAAATCAGGAATAATTCCAGAACCTTACTGTGCACATTAAATTATTATATATTTAATTATTTCTGCATATAAAGAGTCCTTATATAATTAAGGTTAAAATACAATTAACTTAAATCGAAGTTAGCTAGACTAGAACCACAATTGAACTTCTCAATCACTACATAGTATAAAACAAAGTCGCTTTTTCTTCCCCTATATCCCTTTGTATGCTTAAATCTTTAAAACTACGCAACTGATTTTGATGCGGTTTTTTTAAATAGATAGAGTGATTGAAGAGGAAGGTTTTTATATATGTTTTACACCCGTGCAAAGCCGGGGCGGGTCGCTAGTATTTTTATAAAGACCATAAATAACTATATATTAAATTATACTTTAATTTTATTACAATTACAGATAAGAAGTTTTTAAAATAAAAATAATTAAACTACTTAAATTAAAAATAAGTAATATTAATAACATTAATAATTTCTGCATATTATATTTTAGAGTATTTTGTACTCCAAATTTTTGTTATAATATATTCTTAGTTATTTTATGTAATAACTGTAAAGAAATATTTGTGTCTTTTAATAATAAATACTCTGCACCAATGTTTGGTTTTGCATGATTTTATACAGATGTAGCGTAATTTAATAAATTTGATGTTTAAATTCGAATTGCATCCTTTTGTGTGCACTACTCTACTCTTAGCATATTTTTCACTCGAATGGTGAGTGCTTTTTTTAACCGACTTTAAAAAAGGAGGAGGTTCTCAATTTGACTGTATTTTTTGTAAGTTTGTTACCTCAGAACTTTCGACTGTATGAACCGATTTTGATGGTTCTTTTTTCTTTGGAAGCCGGTGCTTCCTGTGTAGTCCCATTTAAATTTCATCAAAATCTGTCAGTAGTTTTACAGTTACAATTTGAAGTCGGTTTTTTTTTGTTAAAATTATTTATGTTTTCTCGTCCTCTTTTCTCAATTCGCTGTATGTGTGTGGAAAAATAAATGAATTGAAATTTCCATTCAGTATTTTTCTATAATATAACCGTTTTCTAGTGTTAATACACTTGATATTATAATTCATCACTAAATATAAGTCAAAAGTCTTGCTAAATAGTCAATCTTCGTAACACTTGAAGAAAATTTTTTATGTACGTAAAAAATAATTTTCGGCGTTCAAAACCTATTTTACAAAATCGACTTAGTTTTTCATTTTAACTACTTTGTTTACAACTATTTGAGGAGTTGAAAAGTATAATATGTAATTAACCAAAACCAATATATGAACATAATAATAAGAATAAAACGTTTAAGAGTCACTCAAAAAAAAAATTTTAATATATTAAAATTTTTAATATATTAAATTTTTTTATTAGTAATAGGTATATATACCTATTACTAATCATTGACTTAAAGTAAAATTCTGATATTAAAAACAGATATCAAATGTTTCAATTAAATTTAGGCGCTCTCTTTCTATAGAAAGCTATATGAAAGAGTCAGATGTATTAAGTCTATAGAAATAATATCAATCTTCAACTTATGCAAAGTCACGTGTTATTAAAAGTATTAATAAAGTTTTGAAATGAATATTAAACGTCCGATTGCCCTTTTGATAAGCACGTACTGAAAATAATTAATGTCGGATGAATATGCCAATAATACCATAATAATTAAACTTAACCGATATAAGTATTAATAAGTTTGACATGTCTGTGAGTCTGTCTGGGGCACAGTAATTCCTAAACTAATGAACCGATTTCGTCTTTTGAAAGTTAAAGTGATCTTAGATATAATTTCTAAGAATTGAGTTATAAAATAATCTTTTTTGTATTCGTGTAGGAATTTTTTCAATCGTCTTAAATTTTACTTAAACTTCTCCGTAGATGGTATTAAGTTTGACATTTAAGTGTTACGCTTCGGGATTTGATGCCAGGGAAAACAAAAAGGTTTTAATTTAAAAGGCACAGATAGATCGATTATTTAAAAGAAAATTTTCAATGGGTAACTAAAAACGCAATTTTCAATAGATTTTATAAAAGCTAAATGAAAACTTGTTTTTGAAAAATACTTTATTATAATGGGAAAATACGAAAAATACAGCGGCTTTTTCATACGAGTGCGCTAGTTTGAGGTTGTTTATATAATTGGTGTAATTTTCGTAAGTTGAGGATAATTATACTATTCACTCGAATTCTGTTTTGCACGTATTAACTTTCTTTAGCACGGTTTCGGGAAATTTTAGGGTACCGTATATAAGTATAATATATATGTAATTCTATAAAGTAGTAATAATATTAAAATTTATATTTTTATTTATTCGCTACAATATAAAAGAAAGCCGTCCGCAGTGTCTGTGAGTCTATTCGCGAAATACTTAAAAACCACTGAACGGATCATCGTGCGAGTTTTACCAATAGAAGATTGATTCAGGAAGGTTTCTAATTTGTCAAGGTTTTGTGGGAAATATGATGATAATTGTTGAGTGTCGGAAAAAGTCAAGCCTTTTAAGATTTAACAAAACAATTCCTCTTTTGTAGATATACAAAAAAGTCTTTGGTGGCATATATATATCCATTCTATTTTATTGGCCGTACGAAGTTCGCCGGGTCAGCTAGTTTTCACATAAACATTTCTCAACTTCTTTCTCATTTTTGAAACAACAATTAGAAAGTGACACGGCATCATTTCAAGTTTTCTAATTAAACTACCAAAACTTATACAATTATATGTACAAAAAAATTCTACCAAATATGGCAATTTTAAACATATTTCACTGTAAAAATTTCCGAATCTATCATCAGAATATTATGACTCATCGTGACGGGTACAAATTAAGAAACATTTTTGTGAAGCCCCGAAACCAATTTATCATAATTATTTTAACTAACCAATTCTTCAACTGCAAAGATTAAAATAAATTGAGATTAAGAAATATATTAAACTCTTGCTTAACTTTGCATCAATTCTCCCTCTCTCACGTACCTGTAATTATTGCTGCATAAACGAGACAAAAGTTGAGATGTAAAGGATTAGATATCTGGATTAGGAGGATAGAGCCATTAATAAAGTATTTACAATAATTTTGAAAAATAAATTCTTAAACTGTCATTTTCATAGTCTTCTTGCTTTATTACTTACTCGCCTCTCTATAGTGACTAAATTCATAAAAATGTAATTTATGCATCCTGTAGGCTTCCAACCCATCAAAGTTACCCAGAATGTCGGGTATCAAAATCGTAACAAGAGACTCCCGGAGTCCCTGAGTACTCGTGAAACCAGCGGAGAAATATGTAAATCCCATCTGGAGTTATGGAACTTTACTTTTGATTAGGTACCTATCTGCGACCAAAAATTGTCTTTCACTTTAGCCGTTCACACATAAATTACAAACGAAGCATACTATGGGAAACTACTAAACAATGGATCGAAATCTTAATAAATGATCACATTCAAATGGGGTGCAAGATTTGCCTAACCCTTTCAACACGACACCTGGTCGCTTAGACCGGAGTCAAAAGTTCCTTTATCGCATTAGCATAATATTTATAATATTAACAATGGGATGCTTTATTCAAAGTAGCTCTGATTCTTATATTTGACATACGGTAGCTCGTTATTGTATTTCGAGATAAGGGATACAACAATAGCACTTTGTGATCGTGGTTTGTAAGATTTCTTTCAAAGGTAACGTAGCTTGACGCTTAGTTGTTGCCAAATCAGCGTTTTTGGCGCTAGAACTAGCCAATTTAGCGATACTTATCGCTCTAACTCTTGCGTGTTGTTAGTTAGAAGCCTGTGCTTCATCTGTGCTATTTAATAATGAGATTGTAGGTTTTAATTACACAACCACTATATGGAGTGACGTAAGAGAAACAAAGAATTTTTTTCTAAAACACTTGGAAATACGGTTAATATATCTAATCTAATCTACGGTTAATATATAATAAAAATAATAGCTTAGCAATATTTAAATGTTGAACTCGCTGGTTTTGAATCTAGTTTTAATTAACGTAGACGAGTTTCATTAATTTTATATCTCTACCCAGTTAAAGATATTAAAATTTTCAATTTAGATTCAATCAGATTTTAGTGTTTCCATAATTATTATTTAAGTAGAGCTTACAGCTTAGCTTCTCATTGCAGGTATATAATAGAAATTATTATTTTATTGACTATATTATGACATTATGAAGTCTTAAGTAATGTCAAAGTATGATTTTTATAAGTAGAATAAGATAAAACGTATTCTATGATACCATTTATCTCTACCACAGGACAACAAAATCGTTTCAGCCACAAGAGATTAGGCGATGCATTCCAACCAAAAAATTGATTTTCCCGGAAATCGAACACAAGAGTTTCGGTTTAACACGCAGATGTGTAAGCAACTTATGCACGGAATTGGGAGCCACGGAGGTACGTTTGACATGAACATACTTATTACTTAAAACGATAAAACAAATGTCACTTTTAGTATGGTAACCTCACACACAAGATATAATACTAGAATTGTAGCTTTAGCTTGACTTTTTACTTATTAATATTTGAGGATGGTCCAAAGATGTATTAAATTTCGTGGATTCAATTTACCCTATATCGTAACTGTCATAGAAAGTAATCGACTTTCTAATCCAAGATATCGATTGCATCCTCGGCCCAATTTAAAATAAATCCATTGACAATAGACACCGACCTTTTGTCTGGAAACCGTCAAATGATACGCATTAGTTTTTTGCCGCTTTATGAATACATTTAAAACAGGAAGGATGTGAAAGTCGGGGTATTAAAAACACCGTATGCCGCTGAAGGGTTAGCGGCTTAGACCGGCTGTTTTGTTAAGAAATACGAATAAAACATTGCATTATGGGATGAAATATTGAGGCTATTTATTTGATGAGCCATAATGACTACTATACACTTCACTACTACACTTAATTTTAACCGCTCTTCAAAAAATGGAGGTTATCACTTCGACGTGTGTTTTTTAAGCAGTTTCTCTCCGTGGCTAAGTAGACATCTGCGTATTGTGAGCTGACTTCGAATCTCGAGAAAAATACATTCAAAGACTAAACTAAATTGCAGACTCAAAAATGTGTTTGCCACTAGAGGTTATTAAAATCAGTTGAGCCATTGAGCGATTAACAAACAGGTCAAATATAACACATTTAAGCCTCTAAATCGAGTAAAATATCTTTCAACTTATCAAGTGTTCTTAAGATAACATTCGGGCAAAGAAATGTTATTGAGACGTGATAAAAATATTTTATCGAGATTACAGTGAAAGTGATTATCTTTTATCTTCCGATAAGCTAAAGCATTTCTTTATATAACGAATTTTATGAAATTTTTTATATGTAATATTATGCATTGATCAAAAATGTTTTTTGTTATAATTAAATATTATAATAATATACTTCATAGTCCAATTTTCTGCCAAAATAAAATGCTGATTAATGTTGCAATATGTGATATATGCAAGCTGATCAATGTGGAAGAAACTTAAACGATATGTCTTCTTGAGTCATATGTCTTTTCTGAACATTTTCGTTTATGATTAGCTTTTACATGCGTCTGCGTCTGTATTCAAAAATACATCGTAATAAAAGCCTTTATTTGGAGAGTCTGGCTTTGTATCAATGGATGAATATAACCCAAACAAATTATTTTAATTTGTAATGACCATGTTGTATCTGACTCTAGGTTCTATTCGCGCGAAAATAAAAATGTTTTGGTAAATGTCTGATTTAGGAGAACGATTAATGCGTTACGGAAATTTACTTTTTTAGTTACTTTATATAATATATTCGAAAGGAGTCGCGAGCACAAGTTACTTAAATTGATTATTAATACTGTATGAAATATCTTATCGAATTTGGGTCCTGTTTGAGTGTCATCAATCAATTTTTTATCAACTTTCTCATTGAAGTTTTCACAATGATTAAATATTTGTCACGGATTATTTTGTGGGATTGATTGCGCCCATGAGATTGTTTTTCAAAATTTCCGAGTCATTTTTTATATATCTATACAGCATCATTGTAATTTTATGTAATTAAAGAGTTATATGTATATAAAATTTTCATATTAATTAAAAAAAATTGAGTGGAAACTAAAAAAAATTTATTGCATTTTTGAATTTATTTACAATTATAATTACATATGTACAAAAATACAATAAATTTATTTTAGTTTCCACTCTAATTTATTTTTCTAATTAATATGAATACATATTATATTTTTTGTATTAAAACTAGTTTAAATTTTATATATTCTACTCAGTTTTCAACATACATTAAAATTATTTTTTGTTTTGAAAAAATAAAGATTTAAAAAAATGTAGAACCTATAGGTGATGCGTTAGAGACAGCCACAAGTCTAAATCGCGACCGTTAGGCACAATTAATATTCGGCCATTTTTGACTAACCTATACTATTAAGAAATATAAGTAAGCTTCGATGAGGCCGGCGGCATCGGGTGCCCCCCGCTGGGTTTCGAACTCAGTCTCTGAGAGGATTGTAAATTTTAAACCGTTCGACCAAATCAAACTTTACATAAAAGTTGAAATCTTAGTTAATATTAAAAATGCGAATGATTTAAATTAAAATATTGAATCAATCATCAATTTTGTACACATTGCAAGAACTAAAGAGAAAATATCTACTTTTAGCAAGAAATACTTAAGAGCCAATTGTTTATAGCGCCAAACTTGAGGTTGTAAATTCGAATCCCGGAATAATACAATAAAAAACATTACTCATAAGTCTACTTGTTAGCAAGAAAATATTTACTGAAAAGTAGAAATTTATTTACATAGCATTTATCATGCATTTATATATTGTGTATATTTTTAATAAGTTTCAAAATGTTAATTACCTGTTTCAAGCGGAGCGCGAACTCCAGGATCTGTAATAACAAAAGTTTTTATTAAATTTTAAATAAAATATTTTTTATCATAACACTTAGTCTTTAAAAAATATTTGTACAGTGTTATTTGCTTTTTTTAATATAAAATAAATTCGTGTATTTTAAACCCGACGTAAAAAGATTAATTTTATAACATTTATTTAAAACTACCGTTTTAGTAATCAATCAGGATCCATATATAAAAATAATATTTAGAGTGTCATAATAAATATATAATAATGCACGAAAGCTAAGAATCGCCAAATTAACGTCATAATTAAAGAAACTGAACTTCAACTATGAACGAAAATCTAAAACGCTCATGTAATTACGAGCAAGCTCAAATATTTTCGCAACCATTCATTAAATTTAACGTGTAAGTGCGTTTATTTAGGTATAGGTCTCGCATTAGCTTGTCTAACTATCCAACAAAATATCTCAATCGGTCGATTCGTTTCGGACCTGCCACCACACACGACAAACTTACAATACCTCTCTTTTTTCATATGGGTTTAAAAACTTAGACAAGGATTACGTATAGTCGAGAAAGAGAAAACTAAAGAAAAACCATTCCACGTTATTTATGTATAAACTAAATTATCATTCGAAAGTGGTGAGCAATTTCAACCATCCATCTTTGTCCAAACCGCTTATCGACTTATCAAACTTGACGAAAACGAATATATTATGCGATTTGCGTTCTGGAGGGCATGAAATACTGTATAATTCAATATTTGCATTGCTTCACGCATCAATTATTAATTTTTTTTATTACAAGAAACAAAACAGATACATTAAAGAAAACAGAAAATAATACAATAAAATATATTAAGACATACCTTAACAGTTTTACAAAAACATTTTAATACTGTATAGAATAGGGGTGGTCAACCGGACGACTATTGCAGTCGATCGTGGCAAGGCAAAAAATGTAAATATGTACAAGAGACTGCGCAACGTACATTATCAATAACTATATTGTTTCATTTAAGAATTCAAGAAGTATGTAGTTGGTAGATCGCACAAGGTGTCGTCAGTGAACAGTAGATCTCGGATCTAAGCAAGTTGGCCACCCCTGGTATAGAAGATATAAGGAAACCGGAAAAAAGGTTTGCATATTTTCGCTGGAGGTGCTGGGTTCGAATGCCGGGGAAACAAATGGTAACAGGCATCTACGTGCCCGTACAATTGCTTCAGATAAAAATGTATTTTTCATGGTCGGAAAAAAATATAACTCAACTGTTTCTCGGTTGTTTTTCTAAGATTTGCGCATTCTTGAACAGCGTGTAAAATTATTGATTTAATAATGAATAAAGATTTAACTGACTTTTCAGTGAAACAAATGAAAAATGTTTCTGCCCCACACTCCACTAGGGGTTACTTAATTTAACTTTTTGTTTAGATGTATAAACAAGGTATAAACAAATCAACATAATCTAGAAACAAATGTACGAAGCAAACACATAAATTAATAATTAATTAATAATACAAGAAAGAAACAGGAAAACCAGTAACAGACAAGTTTTTTTATATCGTCTATCGCTTATGTAAAGGATGTAGTAAATTCGCCATGTCAGTGTGTTCCTGACATCGAGCTCCTAAACGAAAATATCGATTTTATACAGTTTTTTTAAAGCCGACATGATGGTGATGGATCTTTGCTACAATTTATGAAAATCTGACGGTTCATTTATGTATAAATAGACATAAGTAAAAACTAATCAAAATGAGATATAGAAGAGCCATACTTGATGCTTATAGACCAGTTCTGTAATTATATATTACTTTCTAATAAACTCTCAACAACAACTTTTTGTCCAATTGCAATTTTACACGCCTCATAAAATTAACATTTGCAGTTAATTATTTTTTAGTTCCATTTTACGAATGTTGCGTGTTCGATTTCCGAACGCAGTGCATCATCATAATTGATGATTACTGATTATTTATAATTGGACTTGCGTTTGAGATTTATAACTCAACTGTCCTAAGCCTTTAGATAACAACCTAACACTTATTTCTCGACACCCACTAATGCTGGAATTTGTGTGGAGATGACATAAGTCGTGCCGTTACGTTAACCACAACAACTGTCATTTCGTACAGATTCCAGCGTTAGTGGGTATAGAGAAATGAGTGTGACGTTCTTATCTACGGCCTATTTAAGGACAAGTTAATATTACAAAGGATGAACAGAAAATTCTAATCAAATATTGCGAAAAATATTCAATAACTTATACAAAAATACAACTGTTGTCTCTTTCTAACATTAGTTCGTAAAGTGCAGTCTAGATTAAATCAGCAATATTTTCTTCATATGCAAATTATAGATAATTCTGTACCCAAAACATTTATCCCTGGGATTCGAACCCAGGATCGAAGCAATTGATGTTTTTAATTGATATAGGTACCTATTTCTTCCTGAAAAACACCAATAACTAATATAGAATTATAAGTTTATAATGTTTTCTAAACACAAATATTAGAAGTGGCAAAATATTGTATATTTTTGCATATAAAGTGCCACTTATCATGATTTTTCAAGTTTAAATATGAAAATTCTAAGTTCAAGGCAAACATGTGTTCGCGGTTTATTTGCATAGGTATTAACGTATTATGCCTAGAAATGATAAATTCATGATAGAGCATAATATTAAACGGGAGAATTATGAAGAATTCTAGAGGAAAAATAATTATAGTCAACAGGTTTAGGTAAAATGAAAATTCGTCCATATCCTACCACTGCTGTAGAAGCTTTCTGAGACTCTGAGGTGGTTTTATTGGGCATTGGTCTTTTTTCTTTCTGATACCTCCTGAGCAGGTAGAAAAAAGAAAATAAAACCTACCTTCCACAGCAAGGGGATATTCCGTAGCCATTTTAACGTTTTACCAATAGCTAAAAAAATAAAACAATACAGAATTGCAACTTGGTAACACACTTCATTGTGTGTGAGTTTAAAAAATAAATCGATCGCACTGAACTATTAAAAATCTTTCAAAAGATGCCCCAAATACGACATACAGTTTTTACCCCAATCATAGTAAAGTAATAGGTTTTTAAGATCAATTACACTCTACTAGGAGTAACCGCAACGCATTTATCACTACGTAATAAATGAAGTGGTTTCTATTGTAGTCGCATTTGAGATGCCCGCTTTCTTCAATGACATATATGAATTGCCTGTTACTTTACGATGTTTTGACATTTCTTATTGAATTGTTACCCACTTGTACTATTTAGGGCTGTGACAACAAAACGTACTATAAATTTTGATTTTATATGAGTGTGACGTTAAAATGTGCACGACTTTTTATCTTGTTCAATAGAAATGTATTTATGATTACAAAATAATCATATAGAAACAAATGTGTGTAAAAATCGCTACAATAAAAATAGTTAACAATCAATTTTAAAAAAATAGTCATTATAGAACTGGTTAACAGTTACTTAATGAAAACCAATATTAAAATTTAAGCTAGGATTAAATCTTAATGACTGTTTAATCTACTACCGCTTCGGCTTCTAGAGGTGGCGTTCTGGTGGAGAAGATACAATATTTAGTTTACAGACTCAGATTTATAGTCGTTACAAGTGGTAGGTAGAATAATCTAAGTCCAAGCATTTCTGAAATGCCGAGTTTTTGTTTAACGCATGTTTAAAAATTATCATTAACCAAACCAATTATAATCTGTATAAAAGTTTCTAAGAAAAACTTAGTCGATAATTTAAACAACATATTTTCTGTACAAATTTATAATCGTACGAATTTGTTTATTTAGTTTTATGTACACAAGTGAGTGATACAATTGTGCTAATTAAAGACACGTGGAATCATTTAACATCTTTTATATCAATAATATTCATTATTCTTTACATATACACGCGAAAGTGAGTTTGAAGAGATCCTTATAAAGCATTTATATCTGTTTATATACTAATAATAAAATCTTACATAAACAGGGTTTGCTTGCAGTAATCTCAAACGACTCAATCGATTAAAATGCGGTTTTTATAACCTATTATGGCACATTTCCCGTATAAAAAGGATATGTTTTGTTACAATCATTTAGCGACTTGGACGAATCGTAACTAGCTAGCTAGCTTTAAAGTTTTGCTAAAACTTTTTTAATTCAACGAGGAGCCCACTGCCCAACTACTTGAAGTAATTATTACATTTTTCTAATCTTTGTGTAAACAAGGGATAAACAAAGCCATATTTTAAATTTGTTTTTAAATGAACGTATATAAAATTGCAGATTTTAGAATGTCAACTTCGAGTGTGAAAGTCAGAATGTCCCACATCAAAAACAATTGGAAGCGTTGTTTATGTAAAAAGTCAACACACGTCAAATCCAAATGTCACTACTGTCAAAAATTAGGGTCAATTTTAACCCATTGTTGTTTTGCTGTCTGAAGTCTGAAGGTTATTTGTGAAACATTTGATTGTCTTATGTTTGTGTATATTAAAAATAAATTGATTTCTGTTAGTCTTACCATCTCAATCCAAGTAATACATATACATTATTAGGCAAAGTATGAACCATATAAGTTTATCTACTTTCGCCTTTTCTTCACATTAATTTAAGATCGTCCTGTTTATTTTTTCTAAAATTTAGTTCTAGTCTATATTATCAATTAACTACATAAGGCATGTATAGCAGTTGGTGCAAAACTGGGAATCCGCAATATACTATTATGTATCTAATAGATACTTATGTATAATCTCAGACTAAAAGATTAACACTTTTTTAGTCTGAAGACTATATTTGAAGTTTCTTACTGTTAGGTCAAACAGGAAATACAATAAAAAGCTGGAACGAATAGTTTTATACGTAGGTACAATATGTAAGTTTAAAATCAACTAAATATTATTCTAAATTATAAATGCTTACAACCAGATTATGTTAGTAATTTAAGCCTTAGATAAAGACTGAAATATATTGAAATACATGTGGATCACAATGCGCTATTATCCTTATTCAACCCACACAAGTATCAAGAATGTTAAGACGAATTAAGCTTAAGAAACCACTTGGAACTGGTTCAAATATCAAAACATAGAATGGGCTATAACTTTTCTAACTTAAAATTTTGAATTTTACCTTAGAACTTTGTCATAATCCATACTATCCATATACTTATATAATAAATTAGACTTTTTAAATTAATTATCCACTAATATTATAAATTCGAAAGTAACTCTGTCTGTCTGTCTGCTACGCTTTCACGCCTAAATCACTGAACCGATTTTAATGAATTTTGGCACAAACATAGATAATAAGTTGAGAAAGGACATAGGGTACTAGGGGACGTAGGGTACTATCTAATTTCACTAAGTGGGCACACAATATATTTATTGTGACCATTTCAATGTGCTCAAACACGGCACCTCTGCAGTAAGTGCTGGCTTACCTACTAACTATTGTATTATTATGTTTATTGATCAGTCATGTCAGGTCACCGGATACCAAATTATGAATTGATACGATCAATGAAAATAGCTCTTAATGCTTTTACCGTCAGAAGCGAGCAGGTCTTCTTCAAACAAAAGAAATAAGAACTATTCTAATATCCAGTCACTTTTACTATAAGTACCTATATAGGTACTTGACGTAAAAAATAAAACTCCTGTTCAAAAACTGTCTAATGCGGACGAAGTCGCGGGTACAGCTAGTTGATAATATATTGTTTATTATATAAAATAAATACTTTAGAAGTGATTTGGAGTTTTTTTTTTAGAAATTTAGTAACATACTTGATTAAATGAAATATTGGTATAAATTGTAGAATTATTGTACTATAATTATTTGTGGAGTGTTCAACCTACTCGGAATACATAAAAATGAATCACCGATTCAGATGAGCAAGCAAATGATCATAAACTTAAATTCACTGCCATCGACCATCGAGTGAACCATGGTTATGTTCAACAACTAACTCATATCTGTCACACGCCACTTGCATGCAATATTTTTTTGATAATTTAGTTAATGAGTTAGAATTACAGCTTGGATTAACAGATTTTTTAACTGAATAAATAAGTGAAATTATAGAAAATGAGGTAATTGTGTTGTAACATCTCTGGCGGATATATTTAATATCTATTAAAATTAAACTACGAAGCATTAAAACATAGTTTTTTTAGTATTCTTATATGAAAATATAGTAATTTTCAACGGATATCATCGGTACAGTAAAATACTCGTTTTTAGTATTTAATTTGGATTATGTTATTGTTAAAAAAACAAATAGAATATTGCAGACATTTTTGGCTTTGATTTTAATGCAGTGTAAGTAAGATAGAATAAACACCGTAACTTAAAATTAAAGATAATAATCTAAGCATTTCGAAGTCGGTAAATGGAACATAAGGCATAATTATTTCGAAAACAGAGCCACAGGTTTCAAACGAGATAGTACCTATTTATTCCCGAAAAAGATTTTTCAAAACGAGTTCTTTATTATTATTTGTCTAATCGAACACGTATAAAAAATTCCTCCTTTTCTTGTAGTCGGTAAAGTTGTTAACATTGTTGAGCGAAATGCATTCTGGTATGCGAAAAGATATTTCTAGTGCAACTAAATATACATCAAGGCTGCCGCGTGTTGCAAAACTTTGATAATACTTTTCGCTTTGTAATGAGATAATTTAAAATTATACAATTTTGATGAAACATAAAACTATCAACAAACAATTATCTAGACAAAAATGATTAACTATACGGGCAACTGTAATTTCCTTACTATGTTTATGGGCGGTGACGTGGCCAAATCATAAAATTGGGCATTTCTTGATCTGCTTGGCCATATAAAAATGCCACTATTTCATAAAACTGTCACGAAACAAGGCTGTTTAATGACAGTTTATTGACAAGTTGCAACAGTGCTAGATTTATATTTGTCGAGTTTTTTGTTTATTTGAGTTTACGGAAAGGTTTCCGTAAACTCAAATTCCGTAAAGATATTTGTTTCGCGAGCTTTGAACTCAGAACCTTCGTCACAATGGATGGCGGTTGCAAAGAAGCGTTTAGCATTAATATTCATAACATTAATATTTTAACGGGAGATTTTTTTTTGGAACTGTCTTCAATTGCTTCAATTTAACTTTTTGAGTTTGACGTAAACTGGCCACTATTAACTACACGTTACAACTGGCTATTATACGAGATTCCTAGCATTAATATTATTAATTAATGTACATATTATATAGTTATATAAATAAATTTTGAGCGAATCTACGGTATGAGTATTTATAGAATAATAATTATAAATAAGAAATTTTAAAGCAATATTTTTTCTCTGAAGCGGATCTGGTCTTGATTCATATTTTTTCACTGTTCATTAATTTTAATCATTATTAATTATTAATGCGTAAAAACACTCATTATGATTTCATCGAATTAAACTCTCATTTGAAATTACCGAATTCTAACTCAATTCTCTTCGAAGAAAAGCCTTTATTTGATGTATAAAAAAATAAGATGTGTACTTTTAAAAACCTCCGACGAAAAAGAGGAGTGTAATGAGTTTGACGTGTCTTTGGCGTGTCTTTACTGTGTGTGCATCGTAGATATTAAACGAATGAACCGACTTCAATGCGGCCTTTTCCTTTGAAAGCTGATTGATAGAGATGAATTTATGAAAATCGATTCAACCGTTTAGGAGATATCTTCTTATTTGTAATCGAGTGTTCGGGGATTTTTTCATTATAACATAACTTGATAAATTTATTACCATTTATATTTATTTATTTTAGTATATTTATTACTACAACCTACGTAATAAGAAATCATTCGTACAGAGCGTACCTTTTATCTAGTAAAAATTTACAACGAAAAATTCAAGTCCTTTATTAAATAGAAGACAGAGACTTAAAAAAAGGAATATTTATCCGAATTATTAGTAAGTGCAAAAAACGCGGTCCCGAGGCGTAAAGATACGACCAAAACATTAGTTTGCCCACGGCTAAAGTAAAATAATATGAGTTTTTATTTTAACTGTTTTTGTATTAATTTTAAAGCGGTCTAAAAAATGATTAGATATTAATTTACCCGTATCAATTTTTATGTATTTAATTACTGTGTGGATGTGTATTTAAAATAACGTTTATTTTTACGAAAATTACAATATTATCCTAAATAATTAATATTAATAGAACTCTGTTGGTATAAAATTTTTGTTTATTATAGGTAGGTTTAGTACATAGTATTCCTATTAGGTACCTGTAGAGCTATGGAAAAGCCGTTATTCATAAAAATCCATTATGCAGCCGAAATCACATAAAATAAATTTTTACCCTATCCAAGACATACCTACAACGGGCATTCTGAGCGAGAATATTTTAACAGTGTAGGTAGGTATATAATCACAAATGGTGCAGAGGTATATAACGAATTATTAGTTCAATATAGCTATGAACTAATTCACGTCGAGATTGTCTTTTGGACTTAAAATAGCAATTATCTGTCACGCCGCACGCATTGTTGATGACTTCTAATTATAGGTCTCAAATATGACCTACTCTACACTTTAAGGATAATATATCTTTATTTAATATTTAATATTTAGCTTCATTTAAGAAAATGTCATTTTTCTACTGTTGCTGTGTACACAATTTTGGCTTCTAGGATTCTGGATAGATCAAAAAACTACATAACCTGGGTAGAATGTAAATTTGCCCAAAGGATTTACGAAATTTGATTAGAAGTCATTAAAATCGTTTTAATATAAATTTATATTTTGTAAAATAAAATGTTTTTTAAAATTAGGTAGGTATAGGTTATTTGTAATTAACATGTCGGGAGATTTCTAAAACCGTCTTTGTATTGGCTCAATTATTATTGTAAGCGCGTTATATAAGTACCTATTCATCACAATTGAAAAATTTAGTCTATATCCTTAAAGGTCTCTATCTATTTGTGATATCTATACGTGTTTTCTTAAGAGTCAGATATCCACTATCTTTTTGATTATGGCTCAGAAATATTGTTATTTATTCAAAAATAACATTAAAATCCAGTGGAGCGTGATTGTATTAGCCTATAACTCTACCTCATTATCGCATAGCAACTTACCTACGATCACGAATAATTATAATTCACACAAATAATTATTTATGTAACACGAAAATAAACAAGATAAGTTCTGAAGGTGAAGTGATATCAGAAATTTTACACGTGCCCAGTTTAAAAGTAGACACTTGAGTGAAAAATATAGAAAGAACTTCAAATAAAATATATAAATTAGTACCTACCTATTGTTTATAAATTTATTGAAATATTCATATTGTACTTCTTCCTACACTTTTAGGATAAAAGTGAATTAGATTTACAAACTTATTTAAACTTTGTTTCATTTTCGGAATATTTTTCTCTAAGTGCTGAAATAAACTAAAAGGAGGGATTTGTGATTTGTGACGATAAATTTGTAACGAAATGATATATTTTATATTCATTCCAACTAGATAAGGGCCATGTATCGTGGCAACAAGATAAAACTGTATGAGTGACATTTATCAACAAAATGCCTGTTTCCATGTTGTTTGATAAAGTAATATCGCATTCGTTTTAGAGTAGGTACATTTTTATCATCAAATAATTTTAAGCCTCAAAAACTAGTTATTCAAAAAGCCTAAAATAATTTATTTATCTATAATAAAATTTAAAAAATGCGCAAAAATAATTTGATTTAAAATAAGAAGAAAAAAACTTACCGATATTTGAAGATGATTTTTTAAGTTGACTTTTTTGAAATCAGAATTTTCTTTGAAACAATGTTGAAAATCCGCACTGTTCACTGACCGTCACAAAGTCGACTCACACGTAGTAAGAAAATAATTAATTCTAAATCCACGTTAAGGTAAAATACTTCACCTTCCTTCACTGCAGTTAAGATATTTAAACTATTTTCTTATATAAAAATGATGATAGGTACGTGTTCGCGCGTTGATTGTCGAAGTAAGAAGGCGCCGCGCGGCGCGACCACCACAAATGCCATGCAAACGAATTGTGTAAACGCGCGCTCTGTTGGCGAGTGGCGGCGGAGCGGGGGCGTGCGGGAGGGGGACACGTACACCATTCTCCCCTCCCTCCCGTATACAGCTCTATCAAACCTATTTTGTATACATGTCACGCAAAACTAGTCCCTATGCGTTACATACAAGCTAGACGCAACGAACGAACCGCGACCGACAATCGGAATGTGCAGCGAGGGTCCCATTTTCTCCGCACGTTAGTAAGGGACAGACGATCATTAGTAGTTGAGGCGCGTAACGCATGTGTGCCGAGAACGTTGATACACGGTACAACGCTAGTGACTGCAGTTTCATAGTTTATAGTGCGTAGGGACGTGCTGTATCATGGACTTAGAAACCTAACAACTTAAGGTTTTGAATGATAGAAATTACATTTTAGACATGCGTTTCTCATTTTCAAACAGTCATGGCTTCACGGCGCAGAACATATGTCTGAACGAATATAAAACTTCAAATAATTTGAATAGTGGTTAGACGAGATACATTAATTGCTTTTGGTTTGATAGAAAAACGTCATACACAGAAATAAATATTATTAACATAATGTTCATTAAACATTCACAAATGTCGAGAGCACCGCTTCGTTGAATGTAAAGAGTAAATACTTTTTTGGGCTGTTCGAAAAACATTGTGATGCCTGATGCCTCCCACGCCAAACGGTTAAAATTTAAATAGAATAATATTTCATATAATATTTCATTCTAAGCTAATATGAATAAAGATTTAGTTTCTAAGATTAAATCGCATTACATTTTTGAGATACCAGAATTAACTAGTATCACGTGATGCTTCGAGTATCGGCTACTGATTTATTTACGAGAACCTTTCCCAAAAATTAATGTACGTTTTTATAGCACACTTTAGAAAGTTGAAGATGTCAGTTTACTATCGTGTAGCAAAAAGCATTAGGAGTTTTTTGTATTAGCAAACTTCGAAATATTCACTTTTAAGTGTTATCTATGTTTTTGTCACTTAAATAGTTTATATTTTAAAAAACAGATTTCTAGTTATATTATAATTCGAATAGTTATTGATACAAAATAAACTTTACGTGCTCGATAATATTAATGTTGCTGATGTTTTTTTTATTTTTTGATATTACTGACGGATGTTTTATCTAAATTTATGCCATATTCGAAATATGTTTGGACACTTAGTAGAAAATAAATGTTTCCTTATCATTAGAAATAAAGAACGAAGATATATATTATGAACGGGTTTTTATCATCATTTAAGAATAAATTTCTAATAAACAATAATTTAATAGTTTGGTTGTGTCTTGCTTAAGTACCTACCTGACTTATTTATGAACGTTTCATTATTTAATTTAATAATTCAAAAGTTGCATAACTATTTATTATATATTTATTTTGTTTTGAATGGATTTTGGAGGCGTTCGTATTATTTAAAATTCGGTCTAAGAAGATATTCTGGTTTTTAATAATTTTGATAATTTTATAAATTTAGAAATTAATTTAATCTCTTAAATGTTACATATAAGACAGGTTATTACGTACCTATATTTTTTTTCGCTTAAGGTCATATAGACTATAGATATTTTATTTATAAACGACAATATTAGTTTTCTCAAGTGAGATAATTGTGTTAAATATTAAAAAAAAAAATAATTTAAATGATATTCGATAAATATATTTAATAACACTACACCACTAGTTTTTCATTGGAGCACAAACCGAATATTTACCTCAAAATATCTTCACAACTTTGACACAAAACACTTTATATTGTTTATCGTCGCCCACAACGCGCACACAAATATACGTTTATTACAATAATTAGCGGTTTTTGTTTTTGTTGGTTGCGTCAGTCGCGCACGGCGTGTCGTTGTACTGAAACTCGTCGCATACCAAATAACAGTGTCCCTTTCCACCCTAGTTCCGCACTAGTGAGGGCGCAGGCGCCCTCGACATTTTTAAACCGCGCCCATGTTTCTGTAATTTCTATCACGCCGCACACCTTCAGTGAAAATCGCTTTTTTCGTAGATTTTTTCGCGACATCTCTTTCTATCAGCAACGTTTGCTGAATCACCGTCCCCTTTCTTGTAACGGTCGCTTGTGAGAACTCTTCTAGCACAGTGATAGATGTAATACTTTCTCTTTCTAAACACTGCGAAACTGGTGACGCCAATTATTTTTCTATGACTAGGACCGAAAGAGATGGTTATCACAACTAGCAACAATTTTCGACCTTGTATCAATGAATTAAAGTTTAAAGTACACGTAGAAGTCGCACTTGTGACATTACGATCTAATACTAGATGTGCAAAGTTCCGGCCATTTTTGCGATAAAAAAATCGTTTGCATGCATGTAACCACGCCTTTGTATATTCATATTGCTGTCTATCTTACACCTTTTTTATTCTTTATTTGCTATCTCTGTCTACACACACACTAGCGTGTGTATGCCGTTTTATTTTTGGAAACTGCGCCACCTGACGTCGGATAGCAAAACTTCTATAAATACAAGAAAGAGGCTCATTTCTCGGTTGAACTTTCTAACTTTCTCCGTGGCAGCACTGGGTAATAATTTTAGTTCCCACTTTCCTCGCGCTTGAATGTAAAGCGCTGTAGGTAAATATATAAAACCGTCAAACCGTCAAGCGACCTTCAGCATAAAACATAAAATTATACTGATTCGCGTGTTGTTTTTAAATTAAATCATTTATAATGGTCAATTACAAAACCGGTTAGTCGGGTAGGTAAGGAAAGATGTTTTCAAGTCAATTTACTGTTTAATAAAAGGAGATTTTGCTGTGAATTAGCATTTTATTTGCAACTTGGGCTGGTTGTGACGGCAGGGGGCGCCAAAGCCGGTTTTACTGAGATGTTCGAGGATTTAATAAAAATTACTATCGACTTTACGAGTAAATTCACCTAGACGTAATTATTTCTCTTTGTTTACATCTTGAACAGAAATACTTGTAACATCATTATATAGCTTGTTTATTGGATACTTGAAAAACTGGAAGGAAAATATAACCCACATTTTACTATCGCTCTTTTAAACGGGCGGTATTAAAACCATGTTTCTGAGGTAAAGAACCAACTACCAAACTTACCAATTTAGTACAATAACAACGTTTCTGCGTTTCTGATCCGTCATCCTCAGAAATAGTCATCTTTGACTAAGTTTATATGTATGTTTGTATGTTTTATGTTTATTTGATAATTTTATTAAATTTATGAATGTAACTAGCTATGCCCTACGGTTTCTATCGTTAATTTCGTCGTAACCATCTACTAAACTGATTTTGATGAAAATTTACAGAGGTCTGAGAGAGAAGCTTGGGAAAGGACAAAGACTATCTTTTATTGCAAAAATACTCAAAATTGGTTGAAATAGTAGAGGAAACATTTATGGAAGTTCTTCGTTGTCAAAAATTGTTAAAGATTGCCGAAGATTTTTGTTATTCCAAACTACAGACTAAATAAACATAGGAATATATAGAACTAGGAACTAAAGCTAATATTAAATAAGTATTAAAATGATGTATCTAAGCATTGCACGATCAGCCTTGAAAAGTGACTGACTCCGTGCAGGAATGAGGAATGCTATTAATTCACAACTATTATTATAATCAAGAAATTGCAGCATAATTATTACTGCATAATGCACCGTATTACCATTAAATAGGGTTGAACATCGGACAAAGGTTATCTGCGTATAAAAATAGGGCAAAATTTAATTGTATAATTAATATATCATTTATTTCTCATCACGATGCATCCTGATTCGTAAATGCTTACCGTTTTAATCATAGTATATTAAAACAATAATTTATAGAAATTTTAATCTTATTTCAAACTCAACATAGTCTGATTAAGATTGTCAAAAATCTGTTTTTTTTCTTTTATAATGATTTGAAAACAAATTCTAAATTTTCGAATATTTTTTCAATTTTACAACATTCCTATTAATATTTTTAAAACGTTTTTTTTTATTAAATGGGAAATAGAAATGTGATTTGTAAGGATCTCTCTGAGACTCTCAAGACATCTGTCTTGTCATTTGAACTATTTTGTGGGTCCATATATGGTTCTATTTTAACTTTGTTATATTAGTAAAATGCTTTAGCACATAGGTATTTAGTACTTTATTTTGGCCTCATTGCACGTAACAAAGATTGAGAAATGTTTAATGAATCTAAAAAAATATCTTTGTTCAAAATATATCTACTTTGCAAATATTGTCGTTAAGTAATTATTAGTAATTAAGGAGTTTTTACATTACGATTCTAGCTGGGGCAAAGAAACTATCCTGGGCGAGTCTTTTAATTTCGCACCAGGGTTTTTCTTCTTCTTTATAATATTATTTAAATACATGTCCGAACAATATTTATCAATTATCAACAGTAATAATAAAATTAAAAATGTTCAATTGGACGATTAAAAAAGCGGCTTAACTGTTACAAACATGCAGTGTTGTAATTAACGCCATGACACTCTAATTGAGGTCAAATTCATTTAACACCAACTCAAAATAACTGCCCTAAATGGAAAGGTCGAGTTTCTAGGTACTGCAGTTTCAATTTAATCCTTTGACACGATTTGAATAAAGCAGTATTAACAAATATTATACGAAAAATTAGTTATCGCTGCCATTGGTAAGATTTTTCACTAGTTTCAACTTTACGCCCGTCTAACCGACCTTAATAAATCAATTCGACATATTGTGTTGTTTTTCAACTTTCATTAAGGAGTTTAATAATTGTCAAATTGTAAAAGAAATTTCGTACAATTTTTTTGTCCTATTTATTACTATTTAGTGCAAGTTGATTAATCTATGTATGTTATAAAACAAATTCGGGTTTGTTCGAACACTTATAACTCGAGAATGGCTGGACCGATTTTCATGGTTTTTGATTTGTTGTATTTGTAAAAACATTGGGAAATTGTCGAAAAAACAAAATAATTTATAATAATTTAAGATGACACGTTATTATTCGGAATTCAGCGATACGAAGTTCGCAGGGTCCACTAGATTTTTCATAAATTTTACCATCAAAATCCAAAATGAAGATAATAATTTATTTATCATCGTTAAGTGCGCTCGAAGCCGGGGCTGATTGTAAGTATTAATGAATGTAAAATTAAATCAGAATATAAATCGCCCACATGGCGGGTTCATCAATCATAAATTATAATATACTTAACACCTACAAAAGTATTAATATCAAGGTTTATTCATATTTTATGATAATTTATAATTATTGAGGTTATTGCAGATGGAAATTTCACGGTATTATTCAAAAACACATTAGACTAGCTTTAACGTGCGACTTCGTCCATATGGACATTCAAAATATAGCCTATACCACTAAATAAGGCTCTAATAATTCCATCATCTTACTGAACAAAATTCAGGACGCCTTATTTTGCGGGTTGCAGACAGAAAACTAAGCTATATTAAAGCTAAACTAGAAATATGTCCCGTGTACACCAAAACTAACCGCCTCCCTGGTTTACGCATCTGCGTGTTCCGCCGGAAGTACTGGGTTCGAATCCCGGGAACTAATGAATGTTCCGGTTGGGTAGGCACAGAAGGCTGATCATCTCCTTGTGCCTGTAAATCAGTGAAACAGACACAGCAATATGTCTGCCCCATGGCCCACTAGGAGTTACGGGAATTCACACCAAAACTAAGCGAAAGCTCAGTTGGTGTTGTATTGCTCATACCATCTGGTAAGTCTGGAGTATTTATTTCCTCGAGAATTCTGTTCCATACAGTATTATTTTAATTCAAGTTGTATCGGTAGTTTATAATCTTATTCGGGCGGCTCACCTGTCCATGGTGAGATTTTGATTCACTTCTCATTTGTTTTTCAAAATACTACTCAGTGATATTGAAAATTGTTTATGATATAATAAATCTCTTGCTTTTCTTACCACGGCCGTACACGGACTGCTTCAAGTTGAGAGCGACTGCTTGAAGCCGCGACCAAACAGTCTGCTTGAAGCAGTCAAACTGCTTGAAGCAGTCCGTGTACGGCCGCTCTTATTCTATCTTTTTCTTTAAGTCCACCGCTTCAATGTTGTGATAGTCTTTCATATCAATGTCCCGAAGTAGCTTCAGAATATTATTTAATATTAATTTACGCATACACAACAAAACTAACTTAGCTTCACATACTTATATTCGTCAGCTCACATAGCTTAGTTTACATAGCTTGCAGTCTGTATGATAAACTGCATTAGCTATGCGAGCTAAGCTAAACTTACTCAGCTTAGCTCTGCAACCCGCTTTAGAATTAAAAAAATTTAATAAAACTAATATTTTTTACAAAAAAGAAACTTTCTTTTGAGTTCCAGTACGTATAGATTTTTTAAAACACAAATGTGTTTTATGTGCCTTTATCATTACATTTTACTAGATATGCCCCGCGGCTTCATCTGCATCATTTTTGTTATAGTGTTGTCAGCAACCGCCGATAAATTGTCTATCTAACGCAAAATGAATTTCTAATTCGAATCTATAGTTCCTGAAACTAACGCGTTCAACCAAAAAATCTTTTAGCTTTATATTAACATACATAGATGAATTGATCTTTATAAATGTTATACAATTACAACGTTACACTCGATGGTAACAGAATACGGGGGCAGTAAATAGTTAAGAAGATTGTAGGCTTCTGAAAATTCGAAATTGCCTAATGTATAAATTGTATAATTAACTGCAAACCCACAAACGAGTTGTTAGGAATGCGTGTCAATTGTCATTCCTGAATTAATTTTGACAGATCTCTCGGCTATTATGATAAGCAGATCAGAAAATATTTATTACAAAACAATTTAAATACCGTAGTAATATTATCTTAAACTAGCTACGCGCTTTATTATAACATTTTAATATTGCATGAGATACTAAATACGTACCGTAATGCAATTTTTTTCATTCTATGCGTTCAAAATGGCTGGACCAATTTTGAACACCTGTCTACAATAATAATCTCATCGTTCTAAAAAATCAATAAAATTACAACTCCTTGACATTATAATATGTATTAAATTAGTATATATTCTACATTCTATAACCGATTTTGATAAGATTTGAGCTACATATATATTCACATTTCAAATGAAAAATCGGTTTACCCATTTGGGCGCTATGATGTCACATACACACATATATCAAGTTATAATCTTAATATCAAGCTCATATTGCAAGTTATTTTACTAGAAGACCTATAAAGAAAACGGAAAATTATTTACTGATAATTCCTCAGAAGTAATTATAATTAACATTAAACTTGACATAAACATCGTTACCGCGAAGCGTTTAATGGCTCAGTGGATTAGCATTTTAAATAACTTTACCTTATTTGGGTTCGATTCCTATTCGAACATTTCTCTCTAATTGGCTTCAAGGGTACCTCTTAAGAGATATCGATTCGTTGAGACTCCTGGCAACCCTAAATTTTTAAAAATGCCTCATTTTCTTACAGCTTATTTGTAAACGATTAGAGAAATTTTGATGTGGTTTTTTGAAAGGTGGTGGTTTGAAAGGTGAATTGGTAGAGATGAATCTTTGCTATATTTTCTGAAATATTCTTATTCGTAATCATAATTTTGGGGAATTGAAATAGTTTTCAAAATATAATATTTAATTGTAAGTAGCGGTTGCATTCCGCGAACTAATTGTTCAAAAGTGAAATAAATCGTATCGGCGCAAGAAGGCAGTTAGATTAAGTGCATTTAGGATATTTCAATGCAACAAATACCATAAACAGTTAGCTAAATTATCGTAAGTTTTGCAATAGTGCGCCGCGGCCACATTCGTCACTTTGTTACAACTAACAAGGTATTTTGTTATTCGCTTAAGGGCTCACGAGACAGAGCTGCACGTTCAGATTTAAAACATTTTTAATATTTAATTTTATTTTGTTTCTATTTTAAGTGTTTAGTTTTTTATTGACAAATAAATAAATTCTTTTAATTACTATTAACTATAAGGTTTTTCTACTATTTCTCATATTTACAAATTAACCAGAGATAAACTAAAGAGCGTTGGAAAAAAATATATCCAATACTTGTGGTCCATATTGGACTAAACTCTTTTATATTTATTTAATTAAATTGATAAATCTATTTTTTTAATAAGGTAATCATTAATTAAATACGTTGAGAAACTTTTGCGTAAAACAAATTGTTTTATGACCCAGAGAGATTATTATTTCAATAGCAGAAAATATTAGCGAAGTCTTAAGTAGGTACCTACCCTACGTCAAAAATAGTTTAGCAGCTTCCTTATAATCAATAAGGACAGAAGTGTAAATTATTTATAAGAATGTATAATTCATTACATATTTCCTTTAAATGTCGGTCGATTTGTTGAAAACCATGCAAGTTGAAAAAGAAATCAAAGTTTTATTGTGATTTGACCTACCTTGACATGTGGTATTTTTCATTTATATGCCTTATAATTCAATGATACTAAGCCGATACTCTGTGAAACTATGGAGTTTCTAGAAAAATATACCTCTTTAGGGAAGCCTTTAGGGGAATTTCGGACTTTCTAGAATGACAATTGGAATGAAGTCCGATTTGATTCTAAATGCCGCAAACAAATTGATCGAAAAGACAACTATGTAAATTGCCTTAAGATATTTTGTATTATAATCTATGATTACTGTTCGGAATTGTTGTATAATTAAACTGTAACGATATGACTGATAAGTTACAATTAGATTTTTGTTTTTAAATTTAAATAGGATTTGGTATAAGAAAATAGATTTTAGATAAGTCGTACGTTTTGAACACGATCCAGGAAGTACTTGAGAAGGGACAGTTCACAAGTCCGTGAATAAAAAGTGGATGAAGCGAAAGTGGTATGTATGGATCACAGGTATTTAAAAAATAGGTATGATAATATAAATTAATAACCTTTCATGTTAGTATATCTAATAAGTACTATAAAGCTAAAGTTTATTAATTGAGCGCATTTATCTAACTTAAACGGGTTCCAAAAAAAAAAAATTCTTTTTGATTCTATAGTCCATTAATCGATCGATATTATCATCCGGATCATTAATGAAAAATATTGCAAGAACAGGAAAAAATTCCTTTTGAGAGAGCTTAGACTTTTTCTTAAATTATCGCGAGTAAAACAGTTGAGCACAGCTAGTTAAGAATAATAAACGTATTTGATCAACAACCTCGTGGATGTATAAACTATGTACCTACTATAAAAGGTATTGAACAACTTTGTTGCAACTCCATAAAAAGAAACACGTGTATATTAATGACATTGTAGTTAAAGCTTATACTTCCGTTTTTTTAATAAAAAATATGATAAAGTAGCAGTTCCTCACGACTGCGTGCAAATTATTTGTTTATTTAATAATTTTTACTCTACATAATTTAAACCAACTACGTTATAATACAAAATATATAATGGGTTGCTTCATTACCAAGCGGTCTCTTCCAGCAACCCATAAAAGAAGAGCCTGGTGGGAGAGTCTTGAAAGAGGAAAGAGAACGAACAAGATATATATCATTGGGAAGGAAATTCCAAAGCTTGATAGCAGAGATTGTTAAGGAATTGAAGAAGAAATTAGATCTGTGGGTGGGAATTTGTAGGAGTTTCTTAGTGGACCGCAATGGATATTCCTCATTTTCAAGGAAGCGATGTTGTTATGCACAGATAAAAAAATATAGTCTCTAATGATTAGACATGATGACTAATTTAACTGTCGATAGAATGACTACAATAAAAAATAATTATAATTATTCCGTAACAAAGCTAGATTCCATAGTATATCGTAGTTTTCTTAAGACTAATAGTTTTTATAGTTGCGTTGGCATTTTGGAAAAGCCATCTGATCTAAGGCAAAAAGTCATTCGCTGACTAAACGCGAACTCTCGAAAATTACTTTTAGGATTTTGTGACAGTTTAGTTTTTTAAATGTTAAAGACATGGTATTAGATATTTAGGGTCATATGAACACATTAACACAAGCAAAAAATCATATTTTCTTTTAAATATGTATATATTAATATGGATGAGGATAGTAATTATTAATAATTGATATCTATTTTACGTGTGAAGCGATACGACTCGAACGATTTGGAAAAAAATATTGCTGAATATATTTGAGACATAGGCAAGCAACAAAAAAAAAAAAAGCTAGTTAGTATACAATGCGTAGGTATTTCAAAAACGGAAGAAAAAGTTAATTTAGTTAATAAATCAACAAT
This sequence comes from Aporia crataegi, assembly GCA_912999735.1. Classification (NCBI taxonomy): domain Eukaryota; kingdom Metazoa; phylum Arthropoda; class Insecta; order Lepidoptera; family Pieridae; genus Aporia; species Aporia crataegi. The sequence goes on along the minus strand of OU538744.1, from coordinate 8,204,876 downwards.
GAGACAGATGAATTAGCATTGAAAAATTAATTTATAGATCTTGTGACAATCTCACGCGATGTTGGGACAATTAAACTGTCTCGTTGTCGCAATTTGTAATAGACTACCTACAGAACTTTGCTAACCATATAGCTTTGTGTCTCTTTGCAAATAATAAAATGGAGTGTTATTTAAAACTTATACACGTTTTTATTATATCTGTAGTTAAGCTTAATATTTTTTAAAAAATAAATTTCAGAAGTTGAATTTTTACGTAGGTATAAAATATATCAAATACGTTATTATAGTTTGAATACGATTTATCTATTAAATCTTATTAAAAAACCGTTTAAAGATACTGAAAAATACTTTTATTATTCAATAAATAAAATATTGAAGTACGATTTACAAATCAAAAATATGATTGTTGTTCCGTGCCCTCTAGCGATTAATTTTTGCAACTTAAAAATCAGCTAGATGGCGCCTAAGCGCCAAATAAAGAATCATCTAAAAGATTTACGAGTACTTACCAAAGCTTCACAAGGTGGCGTTAGTGATTTAATCAACCTGAAACAAGCACACAGTGAGTTAGTTATTCGTTTCTTTTTAAATAATACGTTTTAAAAATAAAATAAAACAATACAAAAATTCTCATTAGGTAAAAAACATAAGATTTGTGTGAAGTATGACTGTATACGTTCTAGAAATTATTTCCAGTTTTATAGAATGATAAATAAAATTTGAAACTATCATACATAATATGTACTACATATTGTATAATTAATAAGTTTGCTACACTACTACACTTTTTAAATTAATTACTGTTTTATATAATATTGCTAAATATGTTGCTAAATAATTTGTTTTAACATTAAAATAACAATAATAATTTATCTATACCTTGTGGTATCTTTGACGACATTTAAATTCGTTTAAAAGTAATAAAGGCATATATGATGTTTTTTGATAGAAATTATTAAAAAAAAAAAAAAACAAACAAAATGGGTTTTATAATTCTAGTAATCTAATAGGAAAAAGTAAGTTAGAATCGAAGTCGAATGGCGTGTAGAAGAATCGATTATTTCCGTGGGGGTTGAAACGTCAGCTGTCAGGGGTGTACCCTTAACAAAAAACTATGGGCGTTACCATATTAGGTGGGGAATAAAAATTATGGGGTGATAAGTTTTTTACTTCCGCTTCCGATTAATTGACGTCAATTTTGCTTTTTTAATTGCGGTAAATAATCAGTTATTCATGGAGAATTTTACAGGTGTGTTCAAGTGCTTTGTGACGTGTTTTTTGTACGTAGCATTATTAATTTTTAATCTGTGAATATTTTTCTTTAACAGAGGAGAAAATTAAGGCTTACTTTGTAATCTCCAGGAGCTAAATCAAAGTGAGTAAGTAGATTATCCTAAGATCTTTGTTTAGTGTTTTGTCTCGTTTTTACCATAACAATTGCACCTCAGCAAGAAAGTGATAGAGAATTTGAAACATTGTTTCAAGTTTATAAGTAAGCGGTATGTAAGCGGTGTGTATAATATGTATGTATTATTTAAATAAATAAAAATGTAATATTTTATTTACTACCTCTATAGCTAAGTAGTACGTGTACCTAACGACGAAGGTTCTGGGATCGAATCTTGGAGAAATCAAGAAATGTTTTGGTTGTGTAGGCATTGATTACTGATATTTTGTATCCGTGGTCAGAGACAGACTGCATCTTATAAATAAAATAACAAAATTTATAAAAAAATATAAACAGATTTTCATGTGAAAGTTAAAAAATAGAACTGAAATACTAATTTTACAAAGGAAAAACAAAAGAAAATTTTGAAGTAGGTAGGTATCTGTCTTAGTGTAAAAGAAAATCTGCCGTTTTGTTAACATAAAAAAATTATGGAACCACCAGTAAAGTGACATTAATTTAAAAAAATTACCATTCGAAATTCACAATCTTAAAACACATCTCACAACCGAAATTCCTCTTTTGAGGTCGGTTGAAAAGTTAACCACTGAGCCATAGCGTTACCTTGGAATAAATAGTTAATTATCTCACTCCGCCTATTCAGTGTTACCCACGCAATTATTATTTGAATGCTAATGTTTTGTACATTACCTTAATTTGATCATAGTAAAACTAAAATTATTGCTTCCATGTAATTGTTGTCTTTTTTGTTATTTTTAACTGTCATGTAATGTATGGGGACATAAAACCTAATAAAAAAAATACTTATGGCTGTTTTCATGATCGTGATAAAGTAAGATTTTAAAACATCGAATAAAATCATAATTTTAATACAAAAGAAATTGAAGACTATTTAAATTGTAAAAAAAATCGATCTTCGAAGTTTGGTTTTGATGAATTTTGTTTTTTTTTTGTATTAACAAAAAACTAATAATTCCAGTTTAATTAATTGTAAGGTATCACTTAACGAATATTACTATTTAAATTGGTTAATGATACCAATCCTCTTTTTTACCAACTGTAAATAAAAAAAAACTGTATGTTTTTTTATTTCATGAAAAATCTCTTCAGTAGTTTTTGAGTAGACAACAATATAAAGGCGGTTTTTTTTTTGTTAAAATTATTTAAATGCCGCCTGAATAGTACCTACTTGTTTCGATTTTTTTGATGAGAAACATGTAATAATAAAATGAAATAAAAGTGTATTTTACTTTGAAATTATAACTTATTATAATTATTTATTATTTTATTTTATCTTATAAATTTCACACTTCTTGCATGTGACCTCTTCCAGAGTTGCCTGGAAGAGCAAATGTTAGCGATAAGACCGCCTGTTGCACTCCTAATTAAATAGTTTTATTTCTTTTGCAACTAAGTTTTAACAAATCAAATAAATAAAAGTTAAGACGGTAACTTTCATTCCTCGTTTACTATAACCTCCATTGTATGTAGGCAGATGATTATGTATAATTACAATTGTTAAATTTCCTGCGATTTACCATTTACATGACTTTAAATGTACATAATTTACATTTCGACAAATCTAATTTACACTATAACAAGTTTAATATTACATTAGCATAATACATAGTCATACATTCCAGTGATTATTTGAATAATTAATAAAGCTAAAATGAGCAAAATTTAATTTAAAATATATCAACCACTGATTATTTGAATAGTTAATAAAGCTAAAAGAAGCAACATTTAATTTAAAATCTCCATTTTTTTATATTCAGTTTAGAAAAAATTCGAAGTTTAATGAACAAAGTTTATACAATTAGAGCATCGAAATATGTTCATTCTTTTAGAAGATACTAATATACCACACAGAGACCTGTCTGTCGCCTTTGTCTTATGCAAGCGCAGTCAGGCCTTAAAGCTCTCAATCTTAGTACAGTGTATATCAAAACGAAATAGACAAGAATTTTTGAATAGATAGGTATAATAGTTTTAGATCGAAATCCAGCTAATAAATCACTCGAAAAATCAAAAGCCGTATTGATCGGATAAAAAAATCGCTCCTTACCCCTTCATTGTGTTGCTTACAAAGCGACAAATTTGCATTCCAATACGACATTTGCATATTGAGTTACATTTTGCATAACAAAATGACATTCAGCGCTTAAAAATCTACCTGGTTATTGTTAGCTTAGCAGTTTCGGTAAGGGCTGCTACCCATATGAGTTTTAACCTCACGGTAATATCTCGTTACCTCACGTGGGTGAGGTTGAGGTATGAGGCAGAACCGATAACAATGAAGAAAGAAGATACAGTTTCGACCTTTACAGCTCGCACGGTCACGGACGACAATTATAATATCTTTTACAAATATAACATTGCAGCGTTAATTACATTATTATTTTTACAATTTTTGAGCATGTACTTTCCGAGTGTCAAACAGGATCGCAGTCTCAACATGCATTGAATGTCAGAAGCGTGTTTTAGAGCGGTTTTGTAAAATGTGATGTGGAAAATTGGTTTAGGTTTAGACAAACGACAAAAAAGTTCTAGGGTATCCCGTTACAATAATCAAGATTTAGGTTTTGAAAACCTAAATAATATAGAAGTATATACACCTCTGGAGCCTTATTACAAAATATGAACTAAAGATGTTACAGTATTAGTTTCTATGATACTGAACCAAAACAAGTCATGTATGAACCTATATCATGGCAACCAGTACTGAAACATCTTTAGTCCGTGTTTTGTAATAACGCCCTGTTTTTAGTTGTGTCAATTAGGTACAAATGTGTCTGCCCTTTCGCTATTATCAATTATAAAGCAAATAAACGAGTCTTAATTTGCAAAGAAAGCTTTAATATCAATCAATCAACCCTGCGCAAGGTGGTCTTAACGACCCGACTAACAATTATTAATTTACCCTTCGAGTTAACGAACTCTTACAAACTGTATGCAAATATAAATCATGTAGTCAAAAAAGTTACAATACCGCATTGAAATATACTCAGGTGGATGTCACAATGCACGGTAAAAATGTATCCCATTGTCATTACGGGAAGGGGTTTGACAGTACTTAATATGCGTGTGAACTTCTTAGTGCGAACTTGTGAGCTTTTTATTAATGCTATGGATCATTAATTACTGTAACTGTATTAAAACAATGTTAAATAATAGAAGAGTTCCTAGATGTTTCCGGTAAAAAAGTAAGGTAAGTAATAAAAGAGTAATAAAGCAACGAGTTTGTACTTACCTACATGCAATATACTATAGTTCAAATTGTATCTATTGCGAAAAAAAATTATCTTTTTATTTGTTTGTCAGATTTGGGCGCGTTAATGAACTTGGATTAAAGTGACCTTCATAAGCGATCATGTATGTCTAATGAATACATGTACATATGTACCGGCTGTATTGATTTGTACCAAAAATATTTTAAAAGTTTAAAGAACGAAAGGCCTATAACAGACAAAAGTAAAGGTGATCTTAGAAATCCAAATTAAATTTCTCCCCATCGGCGAAAAAAGTTCCCAGCACAGATTGCGTTCACTTTCTAAGCAGGTGTCTGTGGTACCCCGAAGACGTTAAAGGGTTAACTGACAATAGATACAAAAAATGCTTAAACATCCCTTTGTTAGACTCTCAGGTGGCGCAGTGTTAGAGCTACCCGTAGTAAAAGTCAAACGTTTTTTCTTTCGTTCGGAACACGAAAGCTTTTTTTTGTTGATTTTTATTTGACACACATTGTCCTTTGTTTATATTATCTACAGTATTATTACGTTGTTCGAATGTGAACTTCATATTGTTTTTTCAACCAAGTTTAGCAATTATATTAGAGTATAGAATTAGAATTAGTGCACCTAAAGTGAAGTAAACTACTGAATTCGATAAATGACTTTCGTGTCGGGGTTTAAAAAAACACAAGAAGAATTAATTGCTTACGATACAGCTGAGTTATTTTCTTATCGAATTCTATAAATATAATCAAAATGTTAAGCTGTAACAAAATTAATGATCTCGTTATGAGCTACAAGCCAATTTATGTTGTAATCAATACGCTGAAGCTATTAACTATTAATTGATATTATAAATTGAACCACGGCTACTGTTTGACTTTGGCCTAAGCACCTGCGTTGAGTGTTTTAAAGGGTTTTGTTTTCTATATATCTTAGACACAATTATTCAGTAGTATTCACAATATAAAAAGAATTTCTGTAACCTCTGCAGTGGTATGGGGCAGACACATTTCTGTATATGTTTCACTGATGATTATCTTTACAGACAAGTAGGTGCTCAGCCTTCTGTGTCCACCCAACCGAAACATTCATTTGTTTCCCCGGAATTCGAACCCAGGACCTTAACCCAGGATCGTAAACTTCGGTCATAATATGGCGAAATGAAATAAGCTCGAGCAATAATTGCAGCGTGAATTCTTTAAGTAGAATTTATTTATCATATAATACATAAATAGTTGCCTTATCGCTAGCTAGAAATCTCTTCCTGGCAACCCTGAACGGAACCTAAGTTAGCGTTAACCGCTAGTGAAAAAAGAATATTATGAATAAGAGGAAATGGAGAAATAAAGATTATGTTATATGAAAAAAGGAGAACATACAAATCATTGTTCATTCATATGTATTGCAATTTTTATTGATTTTTTCAAAAAGCAAATAAAATCAAACAAAAAATCATTTAAATATAAATATAATTGACAGAATAACCATGTAATACAAAATAAAACTTACATTTTAATTAAGAACGGCCTTTTTTCTTGAGGTCGGTTAATCTTTAAAGTCACGTTAAGATAGAAACTCGTAAGTCAAATTATTATTCACCCTGACAAATCAATAAATCATTGTAACAAATAAGTACTAGGAATAGATAGGTCTTGAATATACAATCTAGACTAGAAAAAGTATCCAATTTAGAATTCAATACAGGTTTCTTGTAAGCATTACCATGCACTTATGTTGCGCTGAATATTTATTACACGATATTTAAAAGTTATAACAGCTTTTAACGTGGATGATTTGAAAGCCAAATGTTTTGTAGTTTACTTATTAAAAAAACTATTAAGTAATTTCGATTACCGTCTAACAGTAGAATTTTGACTTTGTAATAGTTTTGAAGTTGAGATTTTGAATAAAATGTTCTATTTTCAATAGTATAACGCTTTAATATTAAAGCATTAATGACAAGTAGTTCACGCGTCTATTTGCGCCTGAGGTGCTGGGTTCGAATTCTTGGAACATAAGTTTCGGTTGGATTGTCACTGATCATATACTTGATTATAAATAATTTGATCTGAAAGAGATGGAAAGATAAGAGAGAAATTCAATAGTTGTCGTCTGATCCATTTACAATCAGAATAAATCTAAAAACTACTCTTTCTGGATATTATTTCTAACTTAAAAACATGAAACAGTGACAACATATTGTATAAATTATTTTCTATTATATACGGCGATTATATACAAAATAGCTTTGTATGGGCCTATACAAATGACAGTCAGCGCTAGATTAATGATAGGTTTAACTATCATAGATCCGGTCTAGGTTTATAGCAAAAATAAAAAGACAGTAAAATGGCCATAATACGTGCAACTGCTGAGCACATGGCGTTTGTTCTTGTTTTATTTCTAAGGCTAAATAAGTATGGAGATAGACGTTTCTAAATAGTTGATATTTGTGACGCTAAGGAACCTTTATAATAGTCAAGCGTATTGTCAACCGCCTTAAAAAAAGTTTCTCAATTGGCTAAATTAAATATAAATAAATTAAATATTCTCTCATATGTCAGCCAACGCGTTAGTATAGCGATACAATGCGGTAATGTATCTAGTATTTAGGATACGCACCGGCCCGATAACGCTTTGATAAGCCTTTTATATTTTTGTAAATATATTTAAGTACTTAATTGTAGATAATCTTCCTAGTAAAATTTATAACAAATATATATTGTTATAACTGTCTAATATTCGAGTATATAGTCATAATACTTTATTTCCCTTTTTTGTGCGGATTACAAAGAAGTTTCAGAAACTAAGAAATCTAATCAACATTTTTACAAGTGGACGAGATGTCGTCTTGCTTTTTATCAAGAAGGCACAGGAAACGCCTAAGATATTAGCATACTTTCGAGGTCACATTGTCTCTGTATCTTAATCTATAAACAGACGAATGTCAGTCAGCATACAATACTAATTAAGGAATAAAATATTCCTATTCCCTATAACCCAACCCTATCTATTTCTAATAGCCTGACATGTTAAATAAGCCCCCATTATCCTTTGCAATTCACCTGCTCGACAAAGATGTTCTATTTTATACGTGGCTTTTATTTAATTGAATAAAATGCGCGAATGGACGTCAACGCTTTAATTAATATTCGTTGAATTAAAATATAATTCTGATATTATTAAGAAAAAATATTTATTTATAATAATCAACTTAAATGTATTTACGAAAATAGAAAAGGGTCAGCAAAGCCCTTGGGGTGCGTACCCAAAATACTGGTTACATTACCGCGCCGTATACTACGCGTTGGCAGAAATATAAGTTTTAGGAATATTATATTAATTATTAAATTTCAATAATGCTTTAATTTGATTAAATGCTTCGACCATTACTTTAGTATTTGTAAAAGAAACTTCGAATTATCGAAAATAAGTATTAAAAAAAAATAGCTTGGGACCTTTCATTAAATATTTAATAGTAATTAAACCCGTAACAAACATTTACGAGAAACATTTATTGCTATATAACGAACAACAATTTGTCACTAAGTAATTAAAAGATAACTTTAAAACGAATAGAGCAAACCCCTTGTTTTTGTGCAAAGAACTTATTAAATTCCTCATCTATATTTAGCGGAAAAATGGTACTCGTTAGAAATTAAAGAAATGCTGTTTGAACATATAAGTAACTTTTAATTAACTACATAATATAATAACTTGATAATGACAGCTTTTTATCTGATATTACGGATAAGCGGTAATATGATCTAGGAATATTGTAAAAACTAAGACTTTTTGGAATTATCAAAGCTTAATGGATATGGCTTCTAAGTTCATTATTTATTTAATTAAACACATTTAATAAGTAACTTATACTACAAATGATGATAAACTAGAAAACAGTTATTTGCCTTATTGCTACAAAGCGATTTCTTCTAGGCAACCCAGTCACAAGAGACTACGCTTTTGTGACAAGGCTGACAAGACAATAATCTAATGCTAAAAATAATCGTTTGACAGCAGAGATAGTAAAAGGAGCTTAGCCTATTTTAAAATACACGAAGTTTATTGACTTACTAAGATACTTCAATCTTCATCAATTTCAACCAGAGAAACTTAAAAGTAGTGAGAAAATTGTGGAGAGACTGTGAATGGAGATAATATAAAGGAATTTTATAAAAAAGCATAAATAACGGATTACTTAGATGATAAAAAAGCTTGGGAATGAACCTTCTCTAACTCTATCTTAATAAAACCAAATATTATATTTTTTTACAATTTTTTTTTCTGTATACTACATCATATAAAAAAATGACGATTTAAAATGATCAAATATGATTTCAATGAACAAAGATATTTTGACTTTGACTTTGACTTTGAATGTGGAGCTCATTTAAATGTTTACTTATTATGTTCACAAACATCCCACATGTTTATCTGACAAGATACAAAACAAACAAAAATTTGAGCTCGTTCTATAACATGGGTACTGAATATTCTAATAATTGTTACAAAAAAATGATTACATTTTAATGAGTTAATTTACGTAAAACAAAGGCTTAGAGGAAGGCTTTAACAAGACATTCTGCTTTTGTATCAGGGGATCTGTAATTAATTTTCCTCTTTTTGTTTCTATTCTACAACACTGAAAACATTAATTACTCTTTTAACCAAACACTACGCTTGAGCCTTTTCAACTATTCGTTCTAACTATAACTCTTAATTTAGTGTTCTAATTAACATTAATAATAAGTTATTAATTAATTTATTTAAACAATAATGTTATCGCGATATCAATTGAATATTTAAAATATTTAAATTAATTTAATAAATTGCCTTCGCTGCTCATTAAAATCTATTAAAAAATTATTTATTTATTTAGCGACACTGTCAAGCGATAAATTGCAATTAAAAATTAAAAGCTCGCATCCTGAGAACTGTTAATGTCGATCATTATAGATTAATTTATTACATTTTGCTATTGAAATCGATACATCTGTTTATCAATAAACAATGTTTTTTAAATGTTAAATAACTGTAATGAAGGTTGTGGCAATAAACATTAATATATTATGGTGATTCATTTTAAATGAACTAGCAAACTTGCTCTTTTGTCCGTTGTTATATGTAAGACGTCTTCCGTTTTCTGTGTGATTATAGATTGAAGCTTTTTATTATTAGTATGAAATGCGATCACGTTTCAAGAGGTGGCGCTCATGTAGTTAAATCAATATCTTTTATACAAACGTTAGTGGATACACTTGGGCGTCATGGTCTCTAATGTTTCAAGAGTGCTGGTCGTTTTTCTCGCCACTCCAGCATCAACGATGTTATCCGAAGGGCGTTTGTCTCCGTTAATGTGCCGGCCATTTTAGAGCCGAATGGCATTATATGCAGTGATGGCAGGCGTCCTGATGGTATGACACTGGTTGCTTGGAGTCGTGGTAGGGCGCTTGTGTGGGACGCTACTTGCGTCGACACACTGGCGTCTTCGCATCTCCATGCTACTTCCGTGGCTGCTGGTGGCGCGGCATCGATTGCAGAAAGCAACAAAAGGCGAAAACATGAAAATCTCATGGATTCTTATATTTTCGTTCCTTTTGGAGTGGAGACTTTTTGTGGAGAATATTTTTAAGTACATTATTGTAAACATTTAATAAAACTTTCTCATTATTAGAGACATACATTTTATACAAACACGAAAGTCATTTATGGAATATTTCAATTGTTTTTCATCAGCATAATCAGTGGTACAGACCTTCATGGACCTTAGCATCGTCTAGCAAAATGCTCCATTCCTCCTTGCTTCCGGATAAATCCCGGATTTTTTTCTACCATCTGGTTGCGAGTTCAGCAAGGACTTGAGGACCCTGTCATCACGTATTCTATGTACGTATCCCAACCACCTTAGCCTGTTTGCTTTAAATTGTGTATTGATGACGAAAACAGTTTTAGTTTTTACATTAACTGAATCGTTTTAACGGATTTCGTAGTTAGTTCATAATCGCATAATCTATAGTATAAATAATAAGAATACTTACACAATTATTTCTGTTTTATATATAACAAAATCTTCACCAGAAAAATTTCGCCGTTTTTAATTTTTCGAAACACAAAATGTTTGTACAGATAATTTAATTAAAGATAAAACATAATGTGTCATTATGTTCGAAGCGTAATGTATTCCTTTTAATGTGTGTGTGATGTGTCAAAAGACACAAGGCCCTTAGCCTGGACGGACATACGATCAATGCATTCAGTGTAAATTTTTATAGAATTAATGTGTATAAATAGCACGAGAGCAGGTGCATTTACCCTGTTAATAAAGGATGTTATTTCTTTTATTTATTTGTCATTTGAACCCTTAGATATAGTTATTTAACGCCAACACCAGAGATGTTATGATTTCAACAGTTGAATAACTTCGCACCTTCAAATGTTAAATTGCAATTCATGTTTACTATAATATTTTCTCCGATATTTACATTTCGATAGTACTTATGTATGTGTTTTTTGAGTTTGTTACGTGGTAGTGAAGCCAATGAATCGTTTTAAATTTTTTTGTCATAGATATTTTCTAAATGTAACCTTTTATTTTATTAAACACTTAACCAGCGTAAGATATTGTTAAAATACAAAAGTTCCGTAATCCCATAATACGGAATGGGCCATAAACAAGGAAACAGAAGCCATTACAAGATTGAAAACTAAAATAATGCTTTGAATCGTACATAAGTTAACTTACATTGTCGTGCCAAATTCGCGCGTATTATAAAGTTATGCTTTGTTTGCATTGGATTATTTACTCGTGCTAGTGTTTTCGAGTTAAGCAAATACTAATTACGAAGTAAATTATCGAGATGGATTGTCTGATACGATTTTAAATCTAAGCTGATGTCCTAACTTAATCCTTAGGACAAAATATGGCACAACAAGGCATTCTTATCGCCAATAATGTGTCTGCTGTATATGGGAAATTAAGCACTCCGTTCCTAAGTCATTTTAAAAATGCGAATTTTAGCTCGTTTTAACACTTTTAAATTTATTTAGACGAATTATTAGATATAGAATAAAGCAAAAAGGATTTTAGCAAAGAAATAAAATCAACGTGATGCGGGTATAAGCTAATATAATAAACGTGTTACGAATTCGTACATAATATCACGCGAGCAGTTCAAACGAAGCATAAACAAGTGAATGAGAAAGCAACCGAAAAGTTACGAGTTTGGCTCCAAAGGGTAATGCTCATTTCGAATTATATAAACTATTTCAATTCATGATAGTCACCCTTTTCTTAAGTACAAAACTAATTAATTAAAAATATACTTTGGTAGATTTTGAATATAGGTACATTAGTTATAAAATCTACTGCTTCAATAAAAAGATATATATTATGAGATAAGTGAAATAAAATACAGGGATTGCTTTGTTACCTCGTCTTATGGACCTTCGTGCCGCATTTTGTTTCAGGAATGTTATCAGTCGGTAGATAAAGTACTAAAACCGGACGCTTCATTGTGTATAGAAAAGTCAGGGTGTGCCTAAAACAGAAACAATTTTGCGGAGATGTGGCTGGATATCCGGTCCAGACGATTGGAGATATAATTCATGTATTGACAGGTTTAACACTGTTTGCTTTAAACATCCGAATTCTATATCTCCAAAAAGCAGTTGTGAATTTATTATGAATACTTATATTAATTTTGTTTATTATTGCCAGTGACGTGCAGTTTAATGAAAGGGTTGGCAACATTTTAAAACCAAAAAATTGCTCTTCAAGTATATAGTAATCATTAGTACATTCATTTACATAACTATTATATTGTTGTTAGTACTTTAAAGAGGACTAATACATATTTTTTTTGTAATATAAAAAACTCAAAAACAAGTTAAATTAAAGACTATGGATTAAAAAAGAATAGTTCTTTTGAAATAGTTCTTAAAATAGCATCAAAATCAGTCGCTCATTTAGCAGACACCAAGACATACAGACACGTGAAACTTGAAACCTTTATTATATACTAGCTCTGCCTTGCGGTTTAATCCGCGTTAATTACGTCATAACCTGATGTTATATAGCCTATAAACATAGTAAAAGAGCGAACAGCAAAATAATAATAGATATGTATTATTTACTTCGTCCGCGCGGAATAGTTATTTTTTATTATTTATTTATATTAATTTCTAAAATATAAGAGATTTAAGTTACTCTTTATTATATCAGATATCTGCCATTGAAAGTCTCTTCAAAATCCGTCCAGCCGTTTCAGAGATTAACCGGAATAAACAGACAGTCAAAAATTGTAAAAAAAATTTTTATTTTTCTCTGTCTCTCTAATAAGTACTGTGTATGCATTTAGTAAAAAGTACTTATGCATTTAATATAACAAACAGACTCTACAATTTTATTTATCTGTATAGAAATATATGTCCACGAGGACGAAGTCATAAATATATATTGAAAATCTATTATGTCATATATATGTATATCATGTATTACACGTACAAGGGACCTTACAAATGAGATTGAAAATATTTAAGCCTTTCTCTTTCCATGTGTGCGTGATTCGAATTACTCCTGAACTGTGCACACATATAAACATGATAAGACGTCTAAGAAATTGGAGTTATATACGAAGAATTTTCTTTAGTTTTATGTAAAAAATCTTACTCTAAATAATGAAACTACTCTAGAATAAAAATATTAAGCGGACCTATGCAAGGCGTGACAGACACAATTATATTTCTGCTTCGGTAATCGTTTCTTTTAAGGGTAAGTTTTCGGTCTTCTATGTTTTCTTCTATGTTGAATGGACTACTGTAGACGAAAATATACAAATTCAAAAATATCTATTTCACAAACAATAAATTATGTCAACACAATATAATTATAATGATCAGTTTGACATGTATATGAGATATTCTTAAATGTAATTAACATGTCGACTTTGAGAGGTTAAATACAGGGGTTAATATACTTATTACATACTTATCTTAAATATAGGTCTCTATAATTTTAATATATTTTTTCTATATCCCACCATAAAAGTGTAAAAATAGTTAAAGCGTGGTATGTGTGTGTAACGGTAACGCATTAGTGTGACTTCTATTCAATCTTCTTACATCCCATTTCCCTGAGACATTCGCATCCATCCCGCTCTAACACATGACAAACAGTATATTGATCCCGTTCTATTCCTAACGGGCTTAGAAGCGTGATGTATTTTATTGAATGGATTTTTCGTTGGAAAATGGAATTTCTCAAGTCCGTACCTGACACGGAGGATGTTAGATCAGGCCACAATTTCCTTATTTCGTTTGTTATGGAATGGGAATTTCGCCTCCATTTTATATTATGTATGGCTAGAATTACTTTTAGTTATTATATAGCAATCTCGATTTGTAAGTACTTTAAGAAATTCTTTCACTGGTGGGAATTTAGGACTAATTACAAAAATTCAACCATAGAATGATAAATTCATTCTGAATGAGGATGTATTTTACACAACGTAAACGAAATCATGAAAGAGAGCTAGTCTAATATGTAATATTATATTTATAACAAATAAAAATAGATTTTTCTATGTTTACTTTTATATGATAACGTGATAAATAGAAATTAATTGTATTTCTTTGTGATTCGACAGTGGAAATTCCTTACTGATGGGGAACTAAGACTCCTTCTGATAGTAGGCAATATCGTATAATTTTGATTAAGATAGGCAGGGGAAGGTCATTCCTAATCCCATTAAAGTTAATATCATTTGAAAATAGATATAGGCATAGAATATATGTTCAATTGAGGCTGAATTTAGATATAAATAAATTAATGGTTATAACTATTTAATATTATAATTTTTTTAATGAAACAGGAGACAAACAGGCAGGAGGCTCATGGACACACCTAACGCCATCTGGCACCGCTCACCGTTGAATGTGGTCAAGAGGAAGAAGCTGATATTTGAAAGCTCCCACACAAAGATTAAAGCTACACTCCATATGGTAAAAAAATTGCGCTTTATAGAGTTGCAAGCGATGGAACGGCGTAAAGTACCGCTTCGCCTTATTGAGTGCTCAAAGATTCTTGGTGGCTAATTTAGCCTTTTCCTCCAAATGACAGCGAAACTGAACGTTGCTCGATATGTTAACTCCAAGTATTCCGATACTAGCTGAGGTAGTAAGCGGGGTGTCTTAGAACAGAGGAGATACGACAAAAGGTAACTTTTTAGCAGTAAACGCGCAAACTTGTGTCTTCTTGGGGTTATATTGGACTAAGATAGTCGACCCCAATGCGAGACTATGAAGAAGAGACTTGATTGCTAGCTTAATCCTGCACTGGTCGACTTTACCTTGAGAAGTATTGGCACGGCTACACAGGAGAAATTGGAGACAGCACGCAGCCTTGTGGAACCCCAGCATTCACAGGGTAAAGATCTTCAAAAATACTACATTTTTTACATGGCGCAAGTACTTTTGATAAGCGTAGCAAATACTCTACCGCGTAGTGACTCGTAGCACGTCGTAGCCAAATGCTACGAATAAATTTAAAAGCAATATCTCAATAGCAAAATAAGTTGTTTTCTTATGCCCATATTGTTATGTTTATTAATTTAATGAATATAGAAAATACTTCGATTATGTATAAGTAAAACTTTTCCAAACACATTTCTTTGTCATCTCTGCACACAGTCTGGCATTAGCTTCAACAGTACTTTATAAGGTTCATTATAAGCATCGAAAAGCACGTCACGTGACACAACTCGTTTGCTTCATTACGGTGCCATTCTTGTCACGTAAACACCCACAAATACGTGTTCACTAACACACATTCGAACCCGGAAAATTGGAAGATATTTTGAATTTTTATTATGTACTATTTTCTATCTCCCAAGGTAACCCTTCAAGACATACATTCTATAGGTGGGTTCGAGGGGGCCGCCCTACCCGGGGTAAGCCACCCTGTCTTCCTCTGAAGGATTTAGTAGCGCGTGTGCCCTTATTTCTGACATATATTACTGAAAAATTCGACATAGGCCGTTTTCTTAATAAGGCCACTGTTTGGTAACACGGGTACGGAAGGATTATCTCTTGTAAAGAGTTTTTTGAGGGTTTTCTGGTTCCTTTTTATGTACTAGCATTATTACGGGATGAAAAGTGATGATATCTACGTAATGTTTGATGTTATATCAAAAGGTTACAATAAGCTTTGCTTCTTTCATTGTGGAAAACATTAATAACTTCATGTTATTTGATTACGTATATTGTACCATAGGTAAAATTAAAAATAAATACACGAACAAGATAAGAAGCTCGTTGCTTACCTTGCCTAATTTAGATAAATAGTGCTAGGTATTTGTTTTTGCAATACAAACGCAAATATTATGTAAGTCAACGGAGTTGAACTCTATGCATACTAGTTTTATATTTTTTTCATTTGTTCTAAACATTTTGCCTTTTTTTTTTTGATATTGCATGAAAGAGACGCAGATATATACTCAGATAAATTGTTTTAATAATTGCTAAATAATGTTTTTTCACCATGATTGTAACATTAAGTTAAAGAATATGCACAGCCATTAAATTATAATAAAAATTTGTAACCCCTATGTAGAGCATGAGACAGATACATTTCTCAATTCCACTGAACACTTTCTGTAGGCAAATAATTAGCTTTCTTTATTAATGTCCATTGAATTCTCCATTGTCTACATTAAAAAAGTTTGATCGAATAATACATTATTAATCTAGAGACATCAATGGTAATATTGGAAGCAATATCATCATGATATTTTCGATCATTTCTGATATTACAATAATGTAATTCAATGGCCTATGTTCTGTTGAACACGCTAACGAAATGAAATATTTATTTTTGAACGATTAAGATCCCTTTTTAATAATTATTATCAGATAATAAAAGTTGAAAAGTTTCTTCATTCGAAAATAATTGAACTTTTTTATTTCATCTTCTAACAAAGCTTGCAAAAACAGTATGAAATGTACCATATTCTTTCCGTTCCAATAAAATAGTATGCACCACCACCACCACCAACAGAACTGCGTTTTACATTTTTCTGTTTCTTAGAAATTGCATAGCATAGAAACCGCACTCCAAAAAAATTTATGTGTAGAATATCTGTTTCTTGACGGTCCGTTGTCCGGTGAAAAAAAACGGACGCCTACAAGAGGCCTAATGGTCGTGGTGGCTCAACTACCGTCTGCTTTAACCCTAAACGTCCATGAATCAAATCCATGCAAAAATTTATAAATATAAATAACTTTTACATTTCTATAACAACACAATACAAAATTGACAAATACAAATCAAATTAATATTCAAACTTTTTAAGCACGATATTATATGAGACAAATAGAACATAAAACCAGCCCTGAGCCACCCCCGTTCATTAGAGGGCATAATAAACCCTGACCTACAGAAATAATCGAGGAGAGATAAATGAGTTCCCTCGCTCCTTCCGTATTTAAGAAAACGGAGACAAAGTGTTGGGATGGCGTTATGCAAGTTTCTTTACGAAAAGTTTAGAAATTATCATTATTTTAATACAGATTTATTGTAACGATGGATAACTTGGTAGCTAACTTATCATGTAATTTAAGTACATAATATATTATATCACTTAAACGTTAAATGTAATATATAATATTTTATATAATAATATTATCGTAATTTAATACAAAAGAAGTGAATAAGGCTTTAGCTGCATTTTGTCTGCGTAGACTTAAAATAAAATAAATATAATTTATAAACCTTCCAACAATCCATCGAAAATACAAATATTATATAAAAAATATTTATAAGTGAATAGACATTAGAACGCATTAGAATTTTAAAGTCTAATAAAACTGACGAATTTCTTAAAAAGTATTGTTTAAAAGATAAAAGATAATGTAAGCTATACTGTGATTGTTAATATTTTATCACCTGTAACAACAACATGGTATTAACAAGGTTCTACAATAAGATATAATAATAATAATAGTTTATTTAAGCAACAGAGACACAAAACCAGAAACAAATTTAATGATCCATGAAAATATCAACTTTTGTAACGTAGTGAGCCATTGTCCTATAAATAAAGTTATCGCACTAGCACAATGGCCTGAAAACTAACTTTCCATTATCCGAAGTTCACTTTCAGCGCGGAATCCAATCAAACTTTACACTTTCGTTCTCGTTGCATAACGCGGTCCACTGTATAATTAAACTGCCATGAATGGGAGGGAAAGAGAATGCGAGAGCGAGATGGATTCGTCTACGTAGTAATGAGTTAGGTAAGCGCAAATTACAAGGGATGAGGGGTGAATTAGCACATTAGCAGGGTCAAAGGTATTAACTTTGACCCAGTTTGCATCAGCTGTTCCAACTCCGGCGTTTGTTATTGCTTTTTTACACTTCTTACGGGTCTTGGCATATATTGGCAATACTTGGAAGCCATTATATAAAATACAGTGATAAATATGTAACTTTTATAATATAGTTTCAACGAATGAGTGAAAATATTGAAGTTTTAATAAGATTTACGGAAATGAACGCCCTTTTTAATCAAATCAAAACTGTAGCATATTTTACCAAGGCTGTGAAAGCACGCTTTTCGTAATTCCTGAGAAATAAGTTGCTGGGTATCTTATAGTTTATTTCTACGGCCAAATATGTCAGATTAATTTACTGAAGTAATCTTATATATGGTTAATACTTATACGAAAATTTCAACGATTTTTGTCTTTATAGAAATAAGATTTATAGCCATTTCTCATTGTAAAAAAATAATCTTTGTCATAAATTACAAAATACCTAACGTATCTGTTAAAATATCACCGATAAGTACCGGTAAAGACAATGATCAGTGAAATAGATACAGCAATGTGTCTGCCCCATGCCCCGCTTGGGGTAACGGCAACTCACGTTACCAGTTAAAATGATGAGACATTTCGAATGCACGCTTGCAAACGTTTATGCCCAAATTCACATTAGCAAAGCAAACGGAGAAATTACAAAGTGAAACAAAACGCTGCGACAAAGGGAAAAATCGAACGCGAAAATTTGAATAAGGAATCATTTTCTTTTCCTTTTTCCCTTTTACATTCGCTGTCAATCATTTGTCTGGGGCACAATCGTTTTCTTTGTTGATGGATGGGAGCACGGTTGATTCACTCCTTCGAGGATTTGTTGTCTATTTTGAATTCACTACCAAATAATGAGTAATGTACTTTAACCAAAATGTTTTTGGCTGTTCTTATCAGGCCTCGACGGATTTTTAAATATTATGAAATATGATAAAGTGACAAGAAATGTATGCTTGAGTGGTTTTTTATAATAAACGTGCCACAGATCTGGAGTAAATAACTTCCAAAAAAGCACACTATTCGTTAAAGTATATCAACAAAATCTTCAATACATATTATAAATGTGTTCAGAAACTCGTAAACACATATTGTACAAAGCCTGAAATATCAATTTTTGAAAATTTTGTTTATATGGTCTAGCATCACGCAAAGAAGTTACTTTAGAAATATCTTCTTATCAAACTTGGTATACGTTTGACATCAATGATCCGTGCAGTAAAGAGTTGACCGCCTCCTTGGTCTAGTGGTAAGCGCGTAAGCGTTACAACCGAGAGGTCCTGGGTTCGATTCCCGGTGGATATAAAAAAAAACTCGGTCTGGCAGGGCATAGAAGGCTGATCACCTACTTGCCCCTAAAGTAAAAAATCGATCAGTGAAACAGATCTGCCCCATACCCCACTAGGGGACACGGGACTTCACTTTTTGCAGTAAAGAGTTTATAATATTTTAAGAGCATTTTTGTACTGCCTATGAATCTTACGACTAGTCTTGTATAAATATATACGATACATTGTAGATTACAGCAACTCCAATATAAATAATATTTTACTTTATATTCGTCGCTAAAGTAGATTTTCCATTGAATAATTCGCATTTTTCCGACCGCATTAGATATTCTGGAACCGCTTTTGTATTGCGTACTATTTACATTTCAAGATCGTGTACGAATATGAATTTTACGTATAAATCATTTCTCTTGTCTGTATATCAAGTTTAAAAACATATTTGTATAAAATATATTAAGATTTAATAAATGGTAATACTTTTAATATGAAAGAATGAAGCCTTCTCTTATGCCATCTATTAATATATATTTTTTTGTATTTTATATATAATTGAATTGAATTGAAATCTTAAATAGTGGTACAACGCGGTAATGTAGCCAGT
This sequence comes from Aporia crataegi, assembly GCA_912999735.1. Taxonomy (NCBI): domain Eukaryota; kingdom Metazoa; phylum Arthropoda; class Insecta; order Lepidoptera; family Pieridae; genus Aporia; species Aporia crataegi. The sequence continues at coordinate 8,184,980 of OU538744.1, read as the reverse complement.
ATTTTGGGTACGCACCCTAACAGCTAATGAGCCTTTTTTATATTTAAGTAGGTTTGAAATTGATTGATGTAATAAATAATTTTGGTACATTTAATTTTTTTATCTAATAAATCCTAAATTAAAAATGTTAATAAATATAGACATGTTTTTAAAAATCTTTTGAGCGTGATCTGTAAAATACAAACAAAGTTATAGAAGCAAAGGCGCGTGGAAATGTACAGTTTATACAAAAGCATAGTGCTTATTCGTAGAGAAACATTCTATTTATATAGGCATAGAGAACATACCTATAAGTGAAAGTGAAGTCCCGTGTCCCCTAGTGGGGTATGGGGCAGATGCATTTCACATCTGTTTCACTGATCGGTTTTTTATTTTAGGGGCAAGTAGGTGATCAGCCTTCTATGTCCTGCCAGACCGAGTTTGTTTTTTATTATCTCCACCGGGAATCGAACCCAGGACCTCTCGGTTGTAACGCTTACGCGCTTACCACTAGACCAAGGAGGCGGTCACAACTGGAACATACCTATAATATATTATAATTCCTATGTACTTATAACAATTCGAATACAAACTACATTACGAATACCATCTTTGTACAACAGATGGCGACATCACGTAGTCCGCGTGACATGAATGAGCGAAATCGAACGGCTTAGCAAATATAAGCGAAGTGTGATCGGAATAACGGACTAAATGCAAGGTGCCTTACTGTTATTGGAAGAAAAAGGGTCCTAAGCTTATTTTAATCTATACAGATAAATACAATTGAAGTGTCTGTTTGTAATATTAAAATAACCGATTTTTTTACAATTTTTGAAATGGCTAAACCAATTTTGACGTGACTTTCACTGGAAGATAGCTGATGTAATAAGGAGTAACTTAGGCTACTTTCATTTCAGAAATTAATATAAATAAATAATTAAAAAATAACTATTCCGCGCGGACGAAGTATATCTGTATGTATACATACATATCTATTATTATTTTTCTGTTGCCTATTTTACTCTGCTTATAATCTTTGGCTAATGTGTGTGTGTGGTTGGCCTTATAGTTAGCAAATGTTCTCTTTCAGGCAACCCATTATTTAGCCAATGTCTCAATTTTGATTGCCGGATAAACTAACAAAATCATCAAACACCTTTAGCGTCTTTATTAGTTTTTTGTGAAATAATCATATTTGTATAATATACATAATTAATTTCAGTAAAATTGCTTTATTTTTGACAATACTGCCAACGCCTACGATTATATTCAATTACAAGTTAATTTTGTTCGTACTTGTAATTATTCTAAATTGCAACGGTTTCAGAATAAGTAACATATGTATTTCTATATTTTAAAAATAAATTAAATAAATAAGACCAAGAGTTTCATTAGGGTTAGACTCACTAAACTTAGATTAGGAGAACCTTATCCTAGATTTTCAAATATCTCATAATAAATATCTCAGCCGAAAGCAATATCGCAAATCTAATAAATGTCACAAACGAATATCCCACTTAAGATTCTTCATTTTCATACACTTTATCCGTGTATTGCTTAAATTTTCATATCATATACATCCATTTGAAGCAAACAGTCGACATAGAAGAAAAATCATACCACGCCTGAGTTCGCGATACATTTCTTCATATCCAACGTATTCCGAATGAGAAATGCGCAAAGAGTTGACTTGCCTCAAACGACTGCCACCCACTATGGGGGGAACTACAAATCCGCTGAGACAGCGCTCTGTGTTAGAGGGAGACGGCAAACTAAACCCGAAAAGATGGATGACAATGTCAGTGACGCTATGCTAAAATTGTATATTTTATATTCGTTATAAAAAACGCTGCCACAACATCTGATATTAAGGAGCGCGTATGTGAAGTATTTTTCATAGTAGTTACATTGTTGGAATTTAATCTGATGACATAGGATGAAGATGGTTAAGTAAAGGATTATATTGGAATGCCTTGTTGGCTTTGGGTTTTTCGTGTACTCAATTTTAGGACCGTAACGAGTTCGGATATGTTGAGGGATTTAATATTGAGAACGCAAATTTTCTCATATATTGCCATATTTTTAAAGTTAACATACTTGTAGTCGACACTTAGTCTTTGTAAAGTTTACTTTGGGTGCCGAAGATTACTTTGAAAAATTGACATTACACGTATAATTCTCTTGTTATACAACAATTGTTTTCTTGTATTGTAAAGCAGTTATATACTATACAAGCTTATTCATGCATTTTAAAATTTATAATCGCTGCGAATTGTGGATTCGTTGTAATATAGTTTGACATTCTACGAGAGAACGGAGGACGGTACATTCTGTAAGCATTTAATTACATAACATAACTACAATAATTCTTATATTGTGGATGATAAGTCAATAATAAATTAGATTAGACGACCGATTAGCGCAAGTGTTAGTGCTCCTGCCCTCTGCATCGAAAGGTCCCGGGTTCATGAGTAAAAAGTAGATAATGTGTCTGCCCCGGTTACTAACTATAGATTCAACTTCAATTACAAATTTTTAGTAAAGAATATGAACAAATAGAATATTAATTATTTAATTTTCTATAATTTGAAAACATATCCTGACCCAACAATCGTACACTCTAAGAAAAAGTGCATATAAATTGTGTGCGATTACTTTTCGAATAAGTACCTTCAAAAATGAGTACATTTTGTGGTACGCATTACGGCGTACGGTAATCTGGGGAAGGGCTGTCGTATCTCAAGGAAATAGCCTATAAGCTTATCTTGGCCGACTTAGCAGAAAGGTGCATCGTAAACTCTTTGCTTGATAAATATTCTAATCTAGGACGTGTTTCTAGATAACTTTTATGTACACTTTAAAGTGATCTTGACACGCGCAAATGACGCATTATTTATAATATTTTACTTACTCTTCAATGCTGTCTTGGTATCTGACTGTCTCTACGCCTTTTTCAATATATAGACAAATATGTAAGATACTTGAATTAATTCAACAACCTTCGTATTTAGTTTTAACCATAACTAAAATCCATAAATATATCACTATAATTAATAGTCATAAGATTTTAACATTTAAGTAACTTTTAAACTTCGGAACAGATTTTGATGACATTTGAATGGGACCACACGGGAAGCACCAGCTTTCAAACAAAAAAGAATCATCGAAATCGAGATTTTCATGTCACGAAATGTCAATAATTTTCATATTTAGTCAGTTTTTAGTTTACATATATATAGTTTTACAAAGTTAGATTGTGTTGGATACAATTTATAATTTTGGTCTAAAAAATGTTTGCTTCTTTGAAAGCGAGATTAAAGGTGAATGATCTTTTGTTAGTCAAATGAGGGCAGATGTTGGTTCCTGTTGGATCTAATTGGGACATATTTGCATCACAATACACTGTATGATGTGTTGGTATTATTTGGAAAATATTTGGCAATGATTTACGTGTTACATGCTCTTGGTTTTATTAACCCAGCTTCATAATACAGGCACTTAAATAGATCAATCAAAACGAATCTTATATTATTGTTTAAAATTCTGTCAGTACAGTTGTAACTCTTTAAATAAGTTCTAAAAAAATCTACTGTTTATTTGTGAACTTTATAACGTTAATTATAAAACCCGACATTTTTGAATGGTTGTGAAGTCGATTTTTTATACACAGATCTTGAGGAACCTTAATAAATTAATGGTGTTTAAACATCTATCGCAGTTATAAATTTTTACTTCGGAATTCGAACCCAGAATCTCTGAAGCATTAAGCCACGGACACAGTATACGGGTTTACAGTTATTAAAACATGAATTGAGTTTAACATTCCAGAGAGCAATATTCAAAATTAACATCAATTGAAACATATAGGTGGGTAAATTTTTAGTTATTGACAATTGCCAAATCAGTTTTGATAAATTATTTGAAACCACCACCACTCTGAAGTATGTCCATTGTCCAATCAAACAAGACAATAATTAACAAAATTGTTTTATAATTCGTGTCACAGTCTCGTAAACAGACTCTAAATTAATAGTAATACATAATTTTACTCTTTTTAAAAACATACATACAAACTAGTGATAGGGTCTAACAAGAAATGCCTGTGTCAGAAGTCTGAGTCGATTAAGAAGCTTCTCACTTCTTGGAGTCGGTTAAGAAACACCTCAGTTATTTATAATAACTCGAATGTACTTCACGTTGCTGCGGCGTTTTTCTATCGCGAAGGGAAACATTCATAAATCGTTTTCGAGCTGTCAACCGCACTGCTAGCCGTATATTATGGGCCAGTAACGATTTTTCACTTTTCACGCAATACCCCTTCTTCTTAGCACGTTTTTGTGTAATGTAGTGAGAAGTTTTCGGAAAAATATTAAAAAATCCAATGTAAATGTTTTCTGTTATCACATCGAAAAACTTTCTATATTTAAAGATACTTCTTGGTACACACATCCGCTGTGGAAGCATTATTGAGAGAAAAGTTTTTTTTTTGTTTGTACTGAATAAACTTACCTACGGATTAACTTTAATGGTCAAATTGTTTTCACTGATGGGCAGTTCTCTTCTGAGTGGTATGGGTTATATGGTGTACCCATGATGAAGAAGTCGCGACTTAAAGCTAGTAGAATATAAAAATTCAAATAAAACGGAAACACATTTTCACCACACTGAAATCCCTGGCAGTGGTCCATGGCGCGAGAGCGAGACAGAGAGATAGTTCGCATAAAATAAAGATCAATCAGAGCGAGATGACAACGCGTTTATTGGTTTCACTGCAGTTTGTGGCTATCGCACGGAGCCAAGTTTGATGTCATTTTCTTGGCGCTAACATTCCCTAAGAAATTGCTATCCTGACTTATAATGGATACTGAAAATGATTTAGAATATATTTTAACGATAACCTTTTACTTATTGCTCTACATTTTTTTGCTTTTTTTGCGAAAAATGACTTAGTTTTTCAAATAGGGGATGAAAGTTTGCATGAAAGTTATTATCGCAAATTGCCAAGGATATTTATTAATATATATAAATTTATTAATATATATTTAAAACTCAAGAACGGCGGGACCAATTTCTATGATTTTTATGTTTCTGAATTTGTCTTCATCCGGAATAAGCAGAATAACTATAAAAAAAATCTCGAAAAAGTATTTATGAAGAAAATTTTCCCTTACATTTTCGATGGAATTATGATATGAGGTCCACTAGTTAAATATTATATTCAAAAACATCCGTAGAAATTCAGCAAGGGACAAACTACTAATGTTATAAATACGATAGTATTTATGTTTGTCTGCTCGACATAAGGTAAAAACGGCGGAGTCGGTAGCCATATTTATATATCCGATAAAATAAAAATATTAGGAGATTAATACAAGTAACTGTAGTAGTAAATAGTTTATTGTGAAAAAGTATTGAAGTAAAGCTAACTTTTATCAAGCATTGTAATTTTTAATGAATATGTTATACTTAAATATCAATTATTGTTGTATTTGAAATACAACCTTTACCTTTGCTATTATTTAACTGTTGAAAAGCCTTTATTTTATTATTATTTTTTCCAACGGTTTACAGAAAAAAAGATAAGCTATAGTATCTACTGAGTGTATTACAAAAGGAAGGAGGCACTAGATCAATACTACTCTCTTTGTGTCGCACATGTGTCATACGACGGACTTAGAACAGGGAAATGCGTGGAGAGGCACTTACTCCAATAAAAATATTATTATGAGTCATGCGAGCTGGATCAGTCAGACATTTGTTGAAATATCTTAAAGTATACGATCATGATTGCAAATAAAATAAAAGGATATATTACACCAAACTCTGGTAGTTTAAATAATATTACATTTGTCACAGAATAGTTGTCTTAGTTATCATAACTCCCTGTAGAAATCAATCCCATATTTGATTTAAGATGTTCAAGTAAAATTGGTCAAAATTTCAACGATCACAGCGACTCAATAGACTCTTGTTCTCCTTCGCAATAGATAATGTGTAACTCGCATACGCGAGAGGGTTGTTTTGTCAAACGCTGCGAAGGAAAAGTCGAGACGAAAGCCTTTGTACTTTTCTGTATATTCTACATGTGTTTATCCCTGGCGAATATTGGTTATTATAAAATATATGGTTTAAACCTGAAGGAATATTACTGAATTGTTCATAATCTCTGTGGTCTAGTGGATTTCAGAAAAAAGGACATTCAAAGATGTATTCTACCCAACAAAAACTCATTATAATCGGTGAATAATCGCGTAAAAAAAAACAAACTGTCGAGTTGACCTCTTTTTCTTTGAAGTTGGTTAAGAGGATTTATAGACAGTTAAGACAGAATAATTTTAAAAGTATTTTTCTATTCAGTCAGTAATAATCTTCGTATATTTCTGACAAAGTTTTTCAGTGGGGAGACATATTCGTACTTGCTAATATAAATCGATGTATGTATTAAAGCCAAATACGGAGCCTACATCACTATACAAACAGAAACATGTTCTAAACATTCTCGATAAAGTTTCTTCGAAAAACATCATAAAATTAAAGAAAATGTATAGAAATGTATGCGGAAAATACGAAGTAGTTTGCTTGCGTTTATAATGGTCTCGTTTCGTAGGTGAGTGTACGAGTTGTGAGCGGTAGCGATTTTTTTTTTGTAAAGCTTTTTTATACCTTCATAAGATGCATATTTTAAAACATGCAAGTTAAAATAATAAATTAAAAATTAATTATTTTTAATTGAAAAATATTATTCAATTCTATGTTTAATTGCATAAAAAGATTTAGTTAGTGTTTTAAGGAACTTAGAAATAAAATTTTGATACAAGATTTGACATTCACAATATTGTCCGCGTAACACTGTCTATGTTCGATTTTGAGATTTAGACTATTTATCATATTGTTTCACTGTGCCTGTGGTGGGTGGACCAAAAATAAATAATAAAATTAAAATTTGGTTATCTTTACATGACAGTTGAAAAAACTACACAAAATGGAATCTTATCTATATTACTCATTTGGTTTAATCGCTCTCCGCTCCGCTCTTCCAAAGGCCCGTGCCCAGTCAACATACGCTTAGCAGACAAATATATTGTTGGTAAAACTTCCACACTTCTTGGAGTGGTTTCTGAACTTACATAAGTTGCGCATCCAACGACTGAATACATTATTTTATTTATAACCCCTTTTAAACGAAACTTGGCCCACCATAAGCCATTTTGTGTTCCGAACTTTTTGCGCACAAACACACTGATATTTTTTATTGCTGTTTTTCTTATGAGGACCGATTCATAAGATATTTTTTCAAGACCGTTTTTACCTATGAATAAAATATCCTTTGCAATATTTAAAGTATGTACGTATGATGAAAAGTAACTAAAGAGTGAATTTATGGAAGTGAAAGCAGACTGATTACTGAATTGTAACTACATGTATTTAATTTAATTATATTATGAATATTGCGGCAAATTCCATCTAGATCCGTGTTTTTTGTTTCTCAACGATAGATAATTATGGATATTTATATAATCCATCCTTCCAAACTATCGAAATTATATTATCAGTAGAAGAAACAGTAATAAAATACAAGTTCTGACATCCACTCACCATTGCAAGATGTTCCCTATTAAATGTGACAATAAATTACCCATACAATGCGTAGCATCCCATTCACTGCAAAGTGCCACTCAAAGGATTACAGTTCGATATTCAAAAATCGTTACAATTGATTGGTTTATTTAAATAAGAGTTTATTGGCTGTGCTTGATTCGGATGATGTGGTTCGAAATTTAAAGTTTTCAAATCATAGATTATGTAATTTAAAAATGACAGTTCTCTGTGGCTAGGTTGTCACGTTCCAACGTTTTTATATTGATTAATGTGACGTAAGTAGATAAAATGTTTAAACTCAATTTAGATTTTATTTTATTTTTGTTTTTAATGTAATTTTTATTACAGCTATTTTCTATACGTGGACGGAGACGCGAAGAGTAGCTAGTAGGCTATATATTATTGTAGCTCATGGAAGGGCGCGAAAGTAAATGCCTAGTAATTTATGAGTAGATTTTGTATGACAAGACGACCCATCCTTCGTTAAAAGTGAAGTACATCTTAGCAAGTCATAAAGAGGTGTAACGTAAACGAAAGTGCATTAAAGGAGCGTGTGCGAGCGAGAGAGCGTTCTACATTATGCAGTTCTCTCTGTCTTTAGCTCCTAAGAAAATTGTTTTATGAATGAGAATTACCTTTTCCCACAATTTACCCGCTTCGGGCACTTTTAAGTGAAAGTTATCTTTAAGTTCGTGTGAGTAGGAAGTTTCTTAGCTTCTGCAAGTAACAAATCAGAGATCCAAATGAAATCAGAGTTATAAATGGTTTAAATAATCCGACTTTATTTTATATACACAGATGAATGATTATATTTGTAATATGGTGTTGACAAGAGAAGCTTTAACAAGTTATTTTAATAGTCTATAAAAGAGATTCGATGAATTTATCAAATTAATTCATACTATTGCCATAACTTTGATTATAACATTGATGATAACATCATAGAATAAAAGTTCATAAAAATTCTGACCAATTAAAAAACATGATCTGAATTTTGACCGTAATAGGAATTCCAAATTCGAACAGATCAGTATAATTTCAATATAATCTGGAAAAATGGAAGTTGTCGCGGTGACTAATGAAACATTTTTTTAATAACAACACCATAGTTATAAAATTTTATTATTTATAATTTAAGTATCTAATCTCACATCTAAACAAAAAAATTTAAAACGTTATATATTTGACAGCTGGTTTGTGCAATGGTAGTGCTCCTGCCTTCTACGCTAAAAAGGTCTTGGGTTCTAATCCCGGTGCATTAATTTGTTTCATGAGCACGAATGTCTGTTATTTACTATTGGTTATTTATAAACTTATGTATGTATTTATTGTGGTACCCTCGTTGTTTCTGATTACCATAACACAAGTGTTTCTCCTACTTACTTTGGGATCAGAGCGATGTATGTGAGTTGTCCCAGTTATTATTATTATACACATTAAGGCCAAATTAAATAACCAAAATATACATATATAAGTAAAAATTTTCATTGTTCAAAGGATAAATGTACTGTCAAAACCTCTGGCATTTATTTTATTTCATATTAATCTTGTTTTTTCAATTAAAATATATCAATCTTTATAATTTTTATTTGAAAAAAATGAAAGACTATTCTTTTAAATATTAATATATTTATCATGCGTTCATGTATTATTATAAATAAAAATAGATGTAAAACAGCAATCCGAAGTGATGGCATCTTTCAACTTTTCATAAAAATATAAGCCAATTAAAAAACGTGATCCGAAAGTTGACCACACTTGAAATTCAACATTCGAATAGATACAATCTACGCCTGTCATCGATTTTAACATCTTCAACGGACGGATGCGCGTGCGCACCCCTTCGCTATTACACGCTACCGATAAATTATCGGAAACATTTTTTACAACGAATAATACGCATAAATTTATCTATCCATACATTAATATAAAGGGTTTTAATAGCCTATAAATCAGTATTTTAAACAATGGCTAGTCAAATTCTGTACAATGGGACAAGATCATTGTGCATGGAATAGGTGAGTGCGTTTTTTGTTGCATATAACCGTGAAATGTTTGTTTTGTTAGTGGTGTGTTCACTTTTTTATTTGCACAGTGTGATTGTGTTATTATTATGATACTCGAAAGCGAACGTCTGTTTGTTTTGGGTTTCATTCGAGATTTTTCTATAAATACTTTTTTCTATAGTGCTTAATTAGTTGACAGTGCATAAGTACAAGTGTTTGATTAAATAATAAATTAAAAACATTATGTATATTATGTACATCTATTATTAATACATTTAAAGTGATTTTTTTGGTATTTTAATAACCAATACTAATTTATTTTCAAGAAAGCATGTTCTAAATTCATAACTATAAAATTATTTTAAAATTTTGTACTGTCTAAAGAACAATCCATTTTTTATCGTCGCGTTAAAATTAAATAGGTGATATTATAGTATTTTTATATTGAAACATTTTACATTTTTAATATTGTTTTGTGTTATTACATAATATTCAAATGTACACACACATTTTAACGTGCTTTTGATGACATATTTTAGTGAAATCTCGTAACCTCTGAGCCCGTAACTGACGCTTTCATTCGTTTACCCGGGATTCGAACCTACCCTCTGGCACACGCAGATGCGTGAAGCACTTAGCTATGGCGGTTATTATGTACATATGCACAATTATAAAACCCCTGAATGAAATAGATATAATCAAATTTCTTATTATCTCTGTTTATTAATATGGTAGCCACAAAACGACCGATGAACCGGAAATCCATCCTTTGTGATCTAACCCTTCTGATAGGATTTCTTGAATGGGAACCATTTGGTTATTATGACCCCCGTCTCACGGGTTTGGATGTCTTTTAAGATTAATAGACGCTTTGAGGACAGTCCGACAGATGGTAGTGAGGGAAGTATCTTTGAAATAATTAAAAACACTTCAATGAAACCCATACAATATCTACGTAATTAAGAATTTAAAATTGTCTATGCATTCGAAAAATAGATCTACAATTCATCAAGCTCTGTAGTTGTTTGTTATCACGTAAAATAAACTGTGATAGCCGAAGATTGACTTTAAAATAGGTGCTCAGTTCGACTAAATTATGTTTTTTTTGTTTGATACGGAACTGTGAAGCCATTTGTGTACCAATTTTAATTATTCTATTCTTAGAAGTGTAATCTTACATACATTTTATCGTAAATCCAAACTATAAAAGAAAATTGTAAAATTTTATGTTTCAATTATTACTTTTTTCCCTTTTTTTAAGTAAATTTTATTCCAGTTTATATTCAATATATATAAATATTTATATACAATCAGCATATTTTCAAAGATGGGTAGATTTTTAGACTATGAATATAACTAGAATTAACTGTAGCCCTTTTGGAGAAACAACGGATGAGTCTTTTGTCATTGTCTGCGTGTTTGATTGATATTGTCGTGTTTGATATTGTCTTTTCATAGTCTCTTTATCACATTTTATTCAATAAACGTTCTATCCTAAATTACAAGAACTGGATATTAAATTTTTCATATAAAAAACTTCAAGCCTAAAAAATTTTACACAAGTGCAAAATACAAAGTGACGATTCAAAAAAGGGATAGTACCAGTTTACTTTTCACACCCAATTAAGAAATTTAACCTTAGATGTAACTGCTTCTAACCATAATAACGGCTGAAGCAAACTTAGAAGTTTGAAAGTCTTTTAAAATTTCTGCATAATCTGAATTTGAAGAAAGTTGTTTACGTTGCACAAAAAATCGAAGATCATAGTGTAACGAGGTTGCTTAGCCACTAAATAATTATTTTCTTCAGATATTTAACAATTATTTCGCTAGCAAAAAATTAAGATACTAAATGTGTTTTTATAAGCATACCACTAAACTAAGGTTTTTGAAGAAGATACGTTTTCATAGGCACAGATAAATGAGATGAACACAATGAGATCTTTACACACCCGGTAACTGTCAACGACTGGTACAAACACGTTACAAACCTTCGTAATCCATATTAATACAGCCAATTCATCAACCCTGAAAAACGTTACCATAACAAAAGATCCCCTCGAAAATAAATAATAAACTAGAAATTATATGCAAATTCACGACCCATAAGTTCTTTAGAAATAACCCTTCACCAATCGGGGACAAAAAATGGTTATAATTTATACGAACGGAGATACTGGCACAGTTCTGTGGCATTCAAAATAGTTGTACATTAGTGTTCAGACGTGTTTGTTAAGTGTTAAGTGTTATCAGTGTTATCAGGTAAACGTATTAGCACGTAGAAGTTAGTTGAGTCATAAATCGCATCGACAACAAGTTGTATATAGTAGTTCAATTATTTTCAAACTCTTCTTAAGGAATAACTAGGAAGTCATAATTAAGTGTAAAGTGAGTTTTTGGTTAAAAAATCTATGTTTTAAATAATATTGTATAATTAAAAACAAATCAAAGCTGGATAATAGAAGAACAAGCGTTTACTATAAAAAAGTTAAATGTAATTTAATTATACAGTACTTAATACCATTCGTAGCTAATATACCCAAACCGGGGTTTATTTAGTGTAATTAAATAAATTATACTTTATTGTTAACATTAGACTGAAAGACTTTTTATTATTTTATTTTATAACACAATTATCATGAAAACTCAACAATAAATTTATAAACCAAATGTGAACAGATAAAATACTTAATTATTCATATTTATACAACTTATTATGGTTAATTTAACTATTTGGAGAAAATGCAGTATTGTATTTAAAATCATACAATATATGTGTGATATCGCAAACTTTAGAATAATTTGTCAATCTTTTCGTTATGCGTCATTAAAAAGTCACTGTTCTCACAGATTAGTGAAAACCGGTATTCAACCAGCTTTTCTAGCTAAGCTAAGCTAGTCACTCTATTTTCCCATCAATGCAAGAATTTTTAAAATCGGTCCAGTAGTATTTGAGTTTATTCGTTACAAACATACAGAAATACAAATCCCCTTTATGATATTAGTGTATATAGGATATACGCTCCCTAGTATTTCACAATACTCTATCACGAAATATAAACAATAACCTAATGGAAATGTAACTTGATATATTGGCCATACATTTTCCATTCCTTGCGACTTATATACGGTAACAAAGGAAAATTTTATACAAACACCTTATGAGAATCTAAGCCTTATTCCGTACAAATACGGTGTGTTTTAGTTTACGATTTGTGTAGAGTTAGAACGTTATTGGAGTAACTCGATATGTTTGCATACGTTTGATCGATTGACAATATTTGAGGGTGGAGTCGAATGCCCCTAGTTTACGTTATTTCCAAAATGACCCACGCTTAGTATATTGCATAGATTATTACTTAGTCGTGTTAAAATAAAAGCGGAGATGGTAAAATTACTTATGAACAGCGGTAAAAAGTGAAATTGGAAAACGTCTATCTGTCAATAGACGAATAGATCTTATTTATTGTAGATAAAATCCATTTCGATTAGCTTTTGAATAAAAATCGCATTGAATTAGGTCAATTGACAGTAATAAAGATATATATGCAAATTTAAGTTTTAAAAAGTGATCCAGTATCAATAAAACTTGATGACCGGTCAATTTATTTCGCCTTTTTTGTTGCCAGAACGTGATTTAAAAAAAAAAATTATGTAAAAATATTCTATTTAACGAATTTAAATTTAATAATAGTTTATACGGTATATACAACAATACCTAAATCAATTAGAAATTCATAGGGAAAATATAAAAGCCTACATGTCAAATAAATAATCTTTATTTAGATTTAAATGCGAATTTGAGTTTGTTTAACATAAACGCAAATGAAGCCACGGCTAAAAACTATTATTATTTTAAAAAATATGCGCCTATAGCCCAAATAACTTACTTATTTTATAGACATCTTAATCTTTGTGTGAATCTTTCGCAATTAATAGGAAGATAAAATTTTATGAGCGCACAATACATGGCCGGTATTTGATTACATAAAGTGATAAAGTTATTTAAATATAGTTGTTTAGACTTTTAATGGGACCTAACTTTTTCATTAACATTTGGTGGTACAAAATAAAATAATACAACAAGAAAAGGAGACCTCTTGTGAATAAAAAAAAAGTGAAGTCGGTATGGAGTGGGGTATGGGGCAGATGCATATCACATCTGTTTCACTGATCGATTTTTCTTTAGGAGCAAGTAGGTGAACAGCCTTCTATGTCCTGCCAGACCGAGTTTTTTTATCTCCACCGAGAATCGAACCCATTACCTCACTGTTGTAGCGCTTACGCGCTTACCACTAGACCAAGAAGAAAATGAGAGAGAGTAGAGTGAGTAGAGACGTAGAAAATGTTATTTTACGTATAAATCCATTTAGTAAAAAGCGGTTATTTTAATATTATAAGACCGCCTCCTTGGTCTAATGGTAAGCGCGTAAGCGTTACAACCGAGAGGTCCTGGGTTCGATTCCCGGCGGAGATAAAAAAAAAACTCGGTCTGGCAGGACATAGAAGGTTGATCACCTACTTGCCCCTAAAGAAAAAATCGATCAGTGAAACAGATGTGAAATGCATCTGCCCCATACCCCACTACGGGACTTCACTACTTAATATTATAAACAGACACTCCAATATTATTTATCAGTATAGATTAAATATTAAGTTAGTTTCTATATTAGATAAGAATTGACTAGTCATATACCGGAAAAAAGCAGACATTCCAAATCGTACGTATCGCCGCTCCAATGAATTCGAGCCCTGTGTTAAGGAAATAAAACGGCCATTAAAAGGTACTCACTAACCACACGAGTCTCCTTAGATTGGGTTAGTGCAAAAGATAAACAGACCAATGAAATTAACTTGTGCCTAATGCGGAACGTCATAAATAAAAACTCAACTTTTTAATTTGGAATATTTAAATAATTTAACGTAAAAAATGAAATATGGAAACGATTATATTATTTTAATTGCTTCGCGATTCCATTTTGTGTTTTAACTGATATTAAAGCTATTTATAGAAAGTTGAAGTTTTGTAATTAAAATTTTCAATCAAATAAGGTAACATTATCTTCTATTTACACTATTTTTTTATAACATATAAGAATTTGTTTTCTTAACGCAATATATGGTAATGAAAACTTTTGTCATAAACACGTAAAAAATTTTTTTTTTCTATAACATTTTTTGTAATTTTTCTATAGTAAATAATTCGGTTCAGAGACCCGAAAAAAATTCAAAAATCAATTTCAAAAGGTAAGGTATTGATTTTCTGTTCCCTACATGATGTACCCCGTACATACATGATCGGAAGGGTCGCGAGGGTGGAACTATTCCTGATATAACTAGGTATGTAAATTGTCATTCACCCCATCGTTCCATTTTTCAATGCAAATATTTCTTGGGCTTGACATTTTCGAGTTTATTTTTTTTAACCAGCCATCTTTCTCTATGGTATAGACAATAGACTATAGATTATATAGTCTTAGTAGTTTTATTTTTGACTACCTATGCCTCGCGGTTTTACCCTCGTTAACTTCGTCGTAACGTGATGTGATATACCCTAAAAGCTTTTGGCTCTAAAAATGATACTTCTATAGAACTTTTCATCCCCCCTTTCAGTTAGCTAGGCTCATAGGCTAGCTATGTCCTTTCTCAGGCTCTAGACTATCTGTGTGTAACAATTTTTATTTCATTCAGTTCAGTAGTTTTGGCGTTATGCCGCGACAGACAAAGAGACAGACAGAGAGTTACTTTCGCATTTATAATATTAGTAAGGATTTCAAGTAATTTGACTTGACATTATTATTTTGCTTACCAACCCTTCTCTTCAATAGTAACTATTAATAAGATACCTTTAAGTATTTTAACCTTAATTTTTGCATAAAATGGTCAATTTTGACGCTATTATTCTCTGAAACTGAAAGCCTTCGACAAATTTGACTTATATAATAGGATAAAATAATAAATTTCAATTTATTTAAATATATCTGATATTCAGTAGTACGATTTTCATAAAATGCGCGACGTCTGTTATTGGAGTAAATAAAAAAGTTGAATATATCTTATAATGTCTATCAAATAGTGCTAAAGTCTATCAGCCCTAAAATTTTGAAATACTTATAAAATATTTAGAAATAAAATCCCAATCATAACCAAAAAATTACAAAAAACACTTAGATTTAACTGACAACTTTTTTTTTATTTTATAGGTATTTTTACGTAAAACTTTATATCTAAATATATAATTTGTTAGTTCATAGAGATATAGATTTATCATTAGAGAAATATTGCAAATTGCTCTTCTAAAAAAAAATTATTATAAATTCGAAATTACGAGTGTAAAATTGTTACATAAATGGTGCGTATCCGTTCTTTGATAGAGCGTCGTAAGAGAGTTGTATGTATCAAGTATATAATAGGGCTTATAATAATTTTTATTGGTTATCTAATGATTTTATTCCATTGTTATTTAATTTTCAGTTGATAATACCATCTTATTCTGTTTTATCTTTTTATGTTTGATTTGAACATTTTTAATTAATATTTCCTTTAAACTTTGAACTTTTAATAAATTTTGTCAAATTTTAATAATAATGACTCCTAATAATGAACTACGAATAATACTGAACTTTCTCCTTGATAGGTTTTTAAAAAGTTAGTCATAAGTTTTTAGTAATTCACGAAATATATAAATGGTATAAAGAAAGTAAACAAACGTACGTATAATATATTTAAACGTCTTAGTAAACATCAACCACATAATAATAAAAAAGGCAAATTTACAATCCCAGCTTATAATAAAAGAATTAAATATTATAGTTAAATTTCATTATAATAACCAAAAGATAATAAATATAATTTAAAATATAGGTTATACTTCTCTGCCATTAAAGTAGAAGGTAATTTACATATTTTTAATAAAAACAGATTAATAAGGAAATCGTTAATGTTTTGTTAACTTATAAATAAAGATTTTATTCAGTCACATTTATATTTTTAACTCATTAGCCTATCTATTACATAAAATGTAAGAAATACTTTTAAAATTATCAATCTCACAAGATAAAGAGTAAGACGGGTCATGTTTTCAACAATTAATAATATAATATAAACATAAAAATGTAAAACATATTCTAATTAATTATGATATTAAAATGAAAACTCACCAATTACTGCGTGAAGAAAAGTTTCAAAGTTTACGCGTCGCGGTGAAATGATTTTTAAAACGGACGAACAAAAGAATAAAACTATATTCAAATAAAAAAGAGGTCCGCTTCAATCATGTGAATTCAGAGCACAGATAAAAAAGAAATGGAATAGAATTCAAATTTGGAAACCGGAGACGTCCCGAAGGAAATTCGAGAAAATCGTCGTCTCCAGGCGACGCACGGCAAGCGAATGTACCGTTCAAACTACGCTACAATTTCCTCGGCGAAAACTGAATCGACTGCGCTGTATAAGTATAGGGAAGGGTGGTTTTTCCTTCGAATTTCATAAGTATCTACCTTTCTTTATATCTAAGCGCAAGAACTACGCTCACCCCTTGAGAATACGTCGTGAGACTTGATCGCGGTACGCTTGTGCGTTCAGAATAAACGACTTCTATCTGTTTTAATACTTTGTGCTCTATCACTTTGATCTAATGCTTAAAGTTCTTTGAAGGCGCTTTTGGACATATCATTTTTCGTAAGCAAAACTTTTCTAGTAAGGCAACGGTAACATAGATAAAATGTATTGGGTGGTGAGTAGAAATATATTTATGTATGTAGATTCGTGTAGGTTCGAGATACGGTATGGGCTTCGTTTCACGTGACTAACGGGCGTATTGCGTGGTTAAACGTAAAAGTTAATGTTATGCACTAAAGCCGTAAAACGAATCGCCTTTCATGTTTCATAAATCATAATATTATGTTTGTAACACAAAATATAAAACTTATCCCTGTACAGAGCAGATAAGTAATATTTTAATCATAAGATGGATTACAAAGTAGAATTTTGTCTTCCGTCTCCATAATCGACAAAAAATCGAGTCAGAAAAGACAGTTTTGCAACGTGAATTCTAAATTATCCTAGCAATTATATTAATTCTTATGTTGTGAGTGAATTACCAATGAAGAGCCTAAAAGAGTTACATAATAATTATTTTGCAGACAACAAAGATCCATTTTGTTAATAGCATTATGCTGCCGTGTACGCACAAACTGCCATGCAATCCAATATTTAATATGTAGATAATTTATATATTTAAGTCGTAGAATATATAAGATGTAGGTGTTACACCAGCTGAAAGACTAGTTTTAGATATTTTATTTTAGAAACTGACATTAAACTTCAATAGATGTATTGAGTGGAAACAATAATCTATCGAACGTGTTAATTTTTACGCTTGAATAGTAGGCGTTCGGGTGTAAAACAGGGCGTTGTAAAATTATGGGTCACGTTATTGGCACCGCAAGTTCAAAGTGACACCTCAGCATAACCCGAATTGATTTTAAGGGTCCAGTAGTTTCGCTTAAAGTTTCGCTTTAAATAAACTCATAGGGTCGTAATCCCAACTACGTACATCTATGCAAAGTAGGTTCTTTATGCTTACTATATGCTTTAAAACCCAATTATTATTTTTCAACCGACGAAAAAGTGGTGTTTGTAAACAGACACAGAACTGACTGTATGTCTGTAACACACGAGGGGTACTATGTTTTTGTCGGGACTTAAAAATACAAATATATAATATTAGTGAGTAATAATTACTAGTTATTTCATATTAGAATAGAAAATATGGGTTTATGAATTGCATTATTAATTGAAAGTCGACTTTTATTAGTCGTGGGAAATTCGGTAGTCCTTTTACAAAACTGCGTTGAAAAACTGTCATACAACTATCACAGAACAGACACGCAACATTTATTTAATAATTTACCATTTGTAATTTCGTTTATCAAATTATAATTAAAAATTTAAAAAAGCAAGTTGCAATATTTCTTTGTCATAAACTAACTTATATTTATAAATACAACGTAAAAATACATATACAATAAAGAGAAATTGTAAGTTAAAACTATAAGCGTTTTTTGTATTTTTATGGTGATGGATAGGATTTTAATTCTAAAAATTTCATTAGTATTTCAAAATTTGAGGGCCGCTTTAGACTTTAGCATTATTTAATGGACATTATAAAATACATTTTGTTTACCTAATAATTCAGTCCAAGATCTCAAAAAACAGTTGTCACGCATTTTATGAAAATCATACCGCTGAATTTCAGATATATTTAAATAAATTGAAATATATATATTTTCCATTCTTTTTAAGTCAAATTTATCAAAGACTCAGTTTCAGAGATTAAGAGCGTCAAAATTGACGATTTTATGCAAAAAATAAGGTTGAAATTTAATAAACCTCTTAAATGGGAAATTGATGCAACAAGTTTCATTCACGGGCAAGTGAGAACGCAATCCAATTAGAAAGGGAAGCGAGAGATTTAAAAATGAACGCCCGGAAAGTTGTCGGGAAACCCCTCGCTAATAACCTGTTGCTTCAGACAAATTAAACTACACCCGTGAAAGAGCCACCTTCACACACCGCTTTTCTCGTATACGACATATTATATTATATCATATATTTTATTTATTTAGACACTTAAAGCGACAAAGGTATGTAGGAATCGTGACAGGCCATTGCCTGTCGCTAAATAGACGATATAAATTAAATTGTATAACAATTCATTACAATAATACCTAATTAAATATATTGGAGGTATATTTGATATAGGTACCAGCTGAGTATGAAAGCAAATTCCAAGCGAGAAAAGTATTCAAAAGTCATTTTAAATCATGTAGTACAAATGAACTTATAAACTTTCCTTAAATTATATTATTTAAGTTTACGTGTTAAAGAAACTCAAAAGGTTATCATTTTCATACATTTGGCCGTTTTAGTGTTTAGTTGAAAATATAAAGATTTATGGAGATAAGCTCCGTTTTCTGTTTCCAACGATTTATGGTCGATACAGTCTGGCTTCGTAATGCGCCCTACAGTTACCTATGTTTATGGAACTCCATCAATGCAGTACATTTATCATTTTACAATTTATAAGCCACCCTAGCGAAATATCGATAACGCTGACGTAGCAGACACCCCTACGTAAGGCGAAATAGTAACATTCGCAGTATGAAGTTGGATAGAGACAAAACACTGCGAGATAAGTGTTCTAATTTATACTCAAATTGCGAACGTCGTCACGAGAACCACGTGCTAAATAACCTTTTTATAATTTAAAAGCCGTATGATTTATGCTTTCTTCAATTAAATTTGTACCTTAGTTCATTGAGTTTAAGTTTATATTCGTTTGTAGCGTTAAGTCAACGGCATTGCCTTAAAATTTTCATTTTTGAAAACGAGTCGCGTTCCTTCCGCTCGCTTTCAGAGGACTTTGTTTCTTGATTGCTTGAAATTGGGACTAAATTCGTTTCTAATGAAAAGTTTGCAAATTAATACATCAGATTTTAAAAGAAAGCCGTGCATACTAACTAGGGCTGTGTCAAGGTTATCTCGTAGGTATTTTATTAACAAATCGGTTACTGGGTTAAAAGCGTCTTAGGGGTGGGTTTCGAGCAATTTTGGTCGTTATCAAATTAGAAGCTTAATATTAGTTTATTTGCATAGCAATTTCCTTGCTTCCACGATTTTCTCCGAATGAATAAAATTTGTTGGAACTTAACTGTATAATAATTACTTACGTGGGTATCTAACCTATGGAATATTAGTGATAATTCATAGGTTAGGGGCCAAATTCGTATTATTACTAGATTATCTTATTTAGATTATTAATATTCTACATTTCACTATATGCTAAAAAGGTTATTAATGGGTTCATACAGATTATACAGAAGTTTAAACCTCCCGTCATGATAATTACGAATTACCTCATGAATGGATAAACAGATTCTCATAAATTAATCTAAGGTCCATTTCGATCACATTAGCTTTCATACAAAAACTAAAATGCATCACAATCGCTACATTTGTTCAAGAGATACGACACAGCCAGACATACAGATACGTCAAACTTATTTTTTTGCGTAGAAGGTTTGAAATTGTGTTTGAATGATGATTGAGATGGTTCTTAGCTACAATTTATGAAGTTCTGCTCATCTATTTATGAAGTATTTTCACTCGTAATCCACATTACGTGATTTAAATTGTTTTCAATTTAAGTTATTTAGTTTATTGGATGTTTAATAGACTTATTCAGTAGCAAGGCTTGTTAAAACAGCATGGCAATAAGTCTAGATTCTAGACTTTGAATTTGCCATACCAATTAGGGTGCAGACAAGTCGTCGAATAGAAAAATGCAGTATTTCATAGTGGGGAAAATAATACACATACGATTCTATATTGTAGTCTAACAAGCAACCCTTGAGAACCCGATGGGGACGGAGAGTTGAGGTGAAATTGGCGCATCTGAATTTTTGGGCACATAATTTCATATATTTATTTACACGATTTAATTTACTGCTGTTCACGTTTAACCTCCAATGAAAAAATAGGGGTGTATGTTTGACGTGTCTGTGTTTGTGGCATCATTGCTCTTTAATTAATGTACCTATTTTGATGCTATTTTTTGTTTTATAATTAATATGTCGGGGAATCTGATAGTGTCTTAAACTTCATCTATATATTTTTATTTTAATACACCCAATTATTATTATGTATTAGAATTAGCACGCAGCGTCTCTGTATTGAATGTGGAAAAATGGACCTTACAGTTTCTTCGTTTGTCTCGCCAAAACTCGAGAACGACTGGGCTGATTTAGCTGATTTTGTTTTGGAAATGTAAAATTGCGAAGAAGATAGTAAAAACAACAATTTCATTTTCCCGTATGAATAATAATCATAACATAATCCCATATCTTTTATTGATGGTACGAAGTTCCCCGGGTCAGCTAGTATTAAATACTTACTGCCATAAATTATTTTTAAATTGTGATTAACGAGCTGAATATTATTACTAAATTCTTTGGTACTTTATATATTTATCTTTTTATTACGTTTTTATCTATATCAATCTATCTGAAATTTTCACGTACTCCCGTCTGCTCTTCGTAAGAAAAGGGCTGTCAAAACGAATGGAAATATGCGAGAAAGAGTGACTGCTTGTTATCCACACACACATACATGGCGGCCATCTTGGAACCATTCACTATCGGAAAATTTAGTTTCGCCAAGGAATTGGAAATAAAATAGGAATTCATTCGTTCGTTCGGTTTTAGTGGCCTATTCAACGGATATAGGTACATTCATTTCATTGAATTTTATTTTAGCAAATTAGGATTTTATAAATCTTTTATTATAGGAAATCTTTTGCTGTTAAACCATCGAAATATGATAACATTTTTCAAATCAATCAATTATTAAGAACCCAAAGTTCCTCTTTAATAACTAACATATGAATTAATTGTTTTTTGTTTATTATAAGCTCGAAAAACTACTGGAAAGAATTTTGAAAATTCTAACGAACTGCTAACTAGTTTTAATTGCAATTTCGTTAACCTTCAGATTAAAATCTCATTTTTTTAAATCTTCCTTCACTTTCAATATTAGAACTATATATATATATATATATATATATAAACTATATATAGATGTTCATGTTAGTATGGCTATAAAATACATGTTGTTTAGTTTTCAATATAATAAATTATACAATAGTCTCACAAACTCCCATAATCGTTAATTTTTAGCATATCTTCCAATAATTTTTTATTTCGATTTATTTTTGTTTTCAAGTTTTTTTTTTAACTAAGGCAACCCCCATTTGTGTGAGTGTAGTAATAAATCTATAGTGCGAGTAGCTGTAGTGAGGAGTAATTTGTGAGTCGATTTAACAAAGCCCTCATTTTCGGAAGCCCGGGAAAGAAATCGACTATCGAGTAAAACAAATTCCGCGTAGACGTTGCTAGTGTTGTGAATTGTAATATCGATATTGACGTCAATTCTCTTCAAACTAGACTCGTATTTATAAACTTATATCAAAATCAATGTTGGTCCTGTTATTATTATTAATTATTACTGTATTTTAATTACAATTTTTCTTAGCGTTTTCACATCACTAAATTAAAATTAGATAATTTTAGTTTAGTCAAGTTTAGAGTTATACCTACTTGTACATCAGAATTGACACCACTAAGTATACCAAGAATTTAAGACCAATATCAAAATATCTTTATCATCAAATGGTTGTTAATATTTTCAAAAACATCCCTCCTACAACTATTTTGTAGGTAGGTTACAAAACACATCATAGTTCTGTATAAATTAGAAATTAATAATTTTGTACTGAAACACTGAATGTTTTATCACATTGTAACTGTCAGTTTAAATACTCGTTTTAAATATTTTTAAATAAATTAAAATGGTTCAGGCTTGGTAATTACATCTATTAATCTTAATCGAAATTATGAAAACAGTTAAAAATGAGAGAAAATTTACTACAATCGCAAAAATATCGATAGTATCACATCACTAGTACACGGAACAGCGAATTCATGGCGAGTACAAATGTGCACAGTTTTGTTTGTGACATACCTCCATCAATTACATTTTGTAAGTAAAGCTACATTTTTGAACTAGCGTTGTTTCTACGATACTAATGTATTGCGATAAAAATATGTACCGAAGCATTTCTGATTTATTTTGTTTTTTATCGATACCTAATGGATGGGAAGCTGAAATCCCTTCCGACTTCTACTATATATTCTAATTATACTTTTAACGGATTTAAATCTGATTAATCTGAATTTTTTTATTATAAATAGAAGGTTTATAAATAACATGAAATACCGATTATTTATTAGGTACACTGCGTGTAATCATAGTAGGTATAATTCGTAATTAATCTGAATAAAACTATGTATTGTCAAGATATTATAAAAAATAAATTAAGTTTTCACACTGTTTTAAGTTTAAATAAATAAAAATTTACTACCTACCTACTTACCTTTACCTACTTTATTTTATGTGTCAAGTACCAAAGTAAATGAGTTTGGCACATTTAAAAGCTGAGTGAATATACTCATATACTCACTGTCATTGAACAATCGTTGGCAATCAAAGTTTATTTAGAAATTAATTTTAATACTTATCATTAAATATTATAACTTTTTGACATAATTTTTAATTCTTGAGTAGGATAAATAAACAGAATTTATTTGATCAAAATACCATCGTCAATATTCATAGAACTTCTCTTTGTTATCATAAAATTCCTTTGACTTCGTAACAAAAGACTATCCGAAGATAACAAAGCATAAAATAATATTATTTTAGCTGAGATATTATTTGAAAATTTCCCCGAAATCCGAACAGCGACAAGCGGTGACATGAAAGTATGAATTTTATTAAAATTACACACACAAACACGTCGCATTACGCACACAATCAACGATGTCACAATCATAGGTGAAAAACATGTGAAAATCCAACATCGCGGTATGACGTTACCCTTTATCAACACACACATGAAGATATAACAAGGTTTGCTCTATGCTTATTTCACACATTCAAACAATACTTACAATCGCAAATATTGCAAAACATACTTTATTACCTTCACATAGAATCTAAATTCATATGTCAGATTTCAAAATTAACTATGAATATTGTTAAGAAAATTCTTCTTTATCCGCACACGATAAGATTCTATTTTCAAAACCATTACAATGGCGGCATTTTTCTATAATACGCTAACATTTGTATTAATTACAACACGATAATTTTATCTTTAATATAAGGGAATAGGATCTATTTTTCCTTGATGATTATTTCATAGAACATCGCGTGGGTGAGCTGAGCTGCGTGGTAACAATACGATGTCCGAAAAGGGGTTAGTTTTGGTACACTGCGCACATTTACTGCGCAACAGTAAAATGGCGGACCAACGCGAAGGCTGAAACACGCCATTTTACCTCAGTTGTGCGCTAAAAATTTTGCTATCGTTATTAAATCTTTAAGCTGTCTACGTAAGTAAACAATTAAAGCTTTTTATGATGCATTTAGTTTCTAATTTTAATTTACTTATAAAGGGTAAAAAACCAATTTTGAAGGAAATAGAAACTATCGCCATGGTTCCCTAACAGTAGGAGTTATAAAACATAGTGGCAGTTAATTTAATCCGTAATTATAGAAACTCAATTGGCAATTTTTTTTTCCTGATAGAGACCGGACGACAATGACTTTAGACTTTGTAATAAAAATAGAATAATTAATTCTGTAGTCAAAATATATTTGATTAAAAACTAATTCGCTATACGCTAGAAGAATTAAATATCTAAGTTGCGCATTATTATATTAGTCAATTTGTTTTATTATTCGCTGAATACCTAAATATATAACACTTACCTAAATATTCTTTTTTATTTCAGATATGAAGATAATCAAATACCGTGACCCCGAAACCATCTGTAACGAGTGTATTTAAATGTGTTAATTTTCCATAAATTTCTCAAGAAAAAGAAAAAATGTTTTGCGTTTATGCGTGATATTTGCAATGAAAAAGAATTTCTCCCGTTAGATACTATATTATACCTACAATATAATATTTCTTGTTAAATAACTGATAATAATATTGTCGCTTTAGCTGAAGATTGTGTATCGACAAAAAATGTTGTCTATCTGTGACATTGCAGCACTAAACGAATGGCCTGATTTTGATACAATTTTTTTTGATTCGGAAACAAACGTGAACGAGATAAATCTTAGGTATAATTTATGAAAATCTGTTTATGCATTTATGAGATATTCAAATTTGTAATCATCGTGCGGTAATTTTAAAAATTGTCTTCATTTTCATTACACGTATTATAAATTTATAATCATACCATTGATTTTATTTTCACTCATCAAGCTAAAACGATGATATTTTTACCCGGAAATTGAATTCATGGCCTCCTTCTTTACTAATTATAAACTAAATACATTGAATGGCTTTAAATAACTTAGTTTTGTCGTATCTACATCAGAGACGTCTTAATGGGTTGAGGTGATGAATTCGATTCTCGGTAAAAAAGGAGAAGCATTCAGCATTTGTTTCACTGGTTGACATTCTCTCCAGGTAATTCATCAGCTTTCATTCCTTCCAATTCGAACTATGTTTTCTCTGGCACCAAACCTAAAACTCAAAACACTATTAACACAATGAAGATCCATCTGAATTGCAGAAGTGGTATGTTTTGGAAGAAATAGTGAGCCTTTTATAAGAAATCGGTAAAATATGAATTTTTACATATTCGTGCAGACGCGGTATACCCCAGTCGGGGTTAAGAAAAATTCAAAAGAGACAACGAACAAAACAATCTTGCAAAACCCTTCACACAAGATAAGCCAAGATAACAATGACTTCGCAACGAAAATTATTAAATTACACACTCTTTTGTTGTCGAATTTAAATAAATTATAATTCAATTGAATATAGTTCCCAAGGTCTTTGAATGTAACCCTTACAGCGCTGGTATGCAAATTGTTTCATTCAGATTTGAAATGTTCACCTTAGCCATAGGGTGGCTGAGATTTAACAAACTAACAAATAAACTTAGAGCTTTTAATGAGTCTATATTTAGTATTAATTTCATAGTATATTAAAACGTAGGATTATTGTTGCCAGTTAGGTGACCCAATTAAATGATCATTGCTGACTTGAAATAATGTTCCAAATGCTGTCACTTTTTCACTGCTATGAAAAACTAACAAAACTTTAAGCAAAGATCAGTCAGTCAGTCAGGACAGATTAAATTTTAATTTAATGTGCGATTTAAGAATTTGGCCCAAAGTTTTTAACTTGTTATTACAGCGTTGATTATTGTAATTAGATTTAGTGATATATTTTTTGTACTAATTAAATATATTTTACTAGCAACCCGCCCCGGCTTCGCATGGGTATAAAATTTTGATGTTATTATACATATAAACCTTCCTCTTCAATCACTCTATCTATTTAAAAAACCGCATCAAAATCCGTTGCGTAGTTTTAAAGATTTAAGCATACATAGGGATATAGGGGAAGAAAAAGCGACTTTGTTTTATACTATGTATAGTGATTATATTAAAATCCTGTGTAGAATTTAATTATTACTCACTTGATAATATATAATTTCGCATTTATTTCTAAATTATTAAAATAATACATATAATCGTAAGTAAATGTTAATTTTTGGAGAAAAAACTGAATCGTTATTATAAATATTAGGTAATATTCGTAATAAAATCCTATAGAAGTGTTGAGTTTGTTTGGGCTAATTTGAGAAACGGCTCTATTGATAGAAATATGGTTTTCTCTAATCTGTTAAGGTTCTGTGATCTGTAAGTTATTCTTATAGTAGCGTGCAAAGTTTTATGACAGGATAGGCAATATTTTAAACTAGACAGCACGTAGTAATCCATAGTTAATTAATTTCTGTAAATTAATATTAGAATATTAAGTTACTAATCAAAGAGTCTGTAAATCCTGCTCAATATATTGTATATTATTTTCTCTATATTATGAAGTTAATATATCGTCTGGCGTTTTTTGAAACGTATTTTATTCGCAGCAAAAAGAAAACATTCAAATCATTGTAATAGCAATAGAAAATGTGTACTCGAAATAAACTTACTTTTTGTACTACATTAAAAAAGTAAAAACTAGTTGTTATAAATAGAAATAGAAATCATACAGGTAAGTGAAAAACGTGTACCCTCCACTTTCGATGTTTGTGCCACTTCCTGGACCGCATCTGTGCGACAAAAAATGACAGTCTAATTATTCATAGACGTAAAAAAGTATAAAGGCGGTTAAAGGGTTAACTTTTTGCTTTACGATTGAAAGCGAACACTTTAGTGTTATGCAAATGACGTTGACATTTGCATACGGATTTTTTACGAGCAAGGAATCACGCACATCTGTCGCTGGTTCCGTTTCCTATTTATTACTAACGTATAGATTTAGTAGATTAAAATATTATTAGGCTGTAATTCAAGCTTTAAGCTTAAGCTTTTAGTAAGTACGTTTTTTAAAAAAAATGTTGAAAACTTGTATTAATTTTTCTTGTTGTTTCTATTTTGATATTTGCCTTAAGGCTAAATAAATAGTTTTACCTTTAATTTTAAAATTTCTTTCAATAACAAGGAGTTGGATTCTTTCAGTGATATAGGCGCATTGTAAGCAGACGAAGCCGCCAATTAAATCTAGATATGACAACAGTTGGTCACTTATGCCTAAGTTGCATCTTCATTATCACGTATGCCTTTTGCGTGGAAAGTGAATTTTGAAGAACTTGAGCTTATAGAATTGAAATTTTTGTTATTATTATGCAATTTTAAATCCTTACTGTGATTTTTAATTCAATAAGTAAAACTGATGTTTTATATTAAATATCCGCGTCAATGTATTTCCGAAACTGCATTCTACTCCACCCTAAGGCTACTTTTATACACAGAGTGTGGCAGTTTGATTCTTATGTAAAATCCCTGAGAACTACAAAATATACCACAATCTAAATTGTTTTATTACTTAAAATTAAGAAATAAAACAATATTATTGATTGAGATCACAAAATACAAGAAGTTTGGGCTTCAGCCCAGGGATTCAAGGGCCCCCAGCTAATTCAAGTCAACAAAAAAAGACGACAATGCGAAAGAAAACTTACTGTCTCATTTTTTTCTATACTTTGAGTAACTAGGTAGAAGAACTAAGTAGTATTAACTCAGGGCCCACTAAACTCACGGTTTATAAGTGTATATTATTTAAAAGTATTAGTTAAAAGTGTTTTTTTTTTTTTTACTTAGCCTGCAAAATAAAGAGTTTTTGATTTGATTGTTTTATTTTCCACCAATCACCGAATCATGCATCCACACATTTTCAACACATAAAATACAAATGCCAACATTTTATAATCTCGTATTAATTTAATGAAAATTTCTCTCGCACTTTTATGATAATCAACAAGAAGCTGCTCAAAGCAATTATTTTTAAACAGAAAATTATAACAAAAACTACCATTAATTACCACTCACTACATCTGACGTCGGAATGATGCGTTATGTAGAGTTAGCTACACACACAGTACTTTTAATTTTGAAATTTGTATGATAAAATTTTTTATAAATCTTATAAATTTTTGTATTAATTGCAATAAGTTTTTAATAAATATTTATTCACCTAAACGTGTTTCTTGAATTTATACCTAAAATATTAAAATAAAATGTTTTTGGGAATATGTAGATAGTTAATTTATAAACTCATGAGTTAACCCGTAGCTTACGACTTGTTAATAATCACAATTGATAGTGAAATTACATAATACACTCGAGAGCAATGAATGAGAGCACTTAAAGAAACCTATAAATCTTGAAAACTAAGAATGCTAGCTTACTGAAATAAATTGTGATTAATAGACAATATAATACCTACCTACTCCTTAAATGAAAGTAATAAAATTTATGAGTTTGTTTTATTAACTAAAAATTACACGAAGAACAAAAACTGCTAATCTCGTCTTAAAACAAAAATAGGAAACATGAGATTTTTGAACAATTTTTCTTGAATTTCAATACTTCGTATTGCCTTTTCGTGCTTCCATAACTGCGTGATGTGCGATTTAGCATGCTGTACACCATGTTCCTTAAATGTTAAAATAACTAAGAAGTTTTAATGCCTTCATTTAAAGAGTATTTAATTGTCTATTAAACACAATTCATTTCATTATGATAACATTCTTCCTATCTTTAAGTGAACCGGATTCATTGCTCTCTAGTATAATAAATTCATCATCGACATTTACTATTATGAACAAAATATGTAATGTAATAAATAAATTCAGGACTTTAAAAATCGAATCTTTCAATCGAAAATCTTTGATTGATAGAAAGTTAGACTTTTCTCGAGTGTGAGAAGCATTTTGACGAATTCGCTAGTAAAAGATATATATACCATAAAGATATATATATATTAATACCAGTTTTTATAAATTAGTCTTTTTATAAAATTAACTCAACTTAGACCTTCACTCCGAGTGTGGACTCGTTTTTGCATGAATTTGCACGTCAACAAGAAAGTGAAAGCTATCTTTGACTAATAAATAATGAATAATTGGGACAACTCACATACATTGCTCTGAACCCAAATTAAGTAGCTGAAGCACTTTTGTTATGGTTATCAGAAACAACGAGGATGCCACAATATATTAAACAACCAACAAACATTCATGCTCGTCACACAAATACAAGAACCTACCGGGATTCAAATCCAGGACCTTTTGATGTAGGAGGCAGGTATGTACTTATGTTTCAAATTAAACATAAGTCGCACAAGTTCATTTGTACAATAGTGCAGTGTGTAGGTCTTGCCTTATTACAAAGAGTATAATTGTAGAATAAAGTTGCGTTAGATGGGTATCTAGCCGCAGACGTATGGATGATAAAATAATGTAACGGACAATGCGTCATTACTGGTAATTATTGAGTTACGGTCGCATCCGCATAACTTTTTATTTATTACTATTACAGCTTTTCTTATAAAGTAATACTATGCAAACAATTTAATTGACGCAGCGGTGTGGCGCGTTAAAAATTAGAATATTTATACTTCAACCGTCTTCAAAAAGGGGAGGTTCGGTATTTATTTGTTACGAAACTAAATGATATATTGTTTGATAGTTCATACTTGTTGGTACCATATGATATTGTTTGTTCTTTGCCAATATTGGTCTCAAAGTAGTAAATATAATTCTACAAAGCAATTTTTTTAAGGTCATAATTAAAGATTTTTGGTCTCAGTTTGGCTATACAGCGGTTTATAAATTTTTTTTAAAAGAAATTTAGTAGTTTTTATTTATTGAAGGTGATGGATATGGTAATTAATGTTATTTATGGTTATGGAAATTACATAAAATAATTTTCATAACCATAATAATTAATATCTTTATATAAAATATATATTTGATTATTACATGGTACCTTCAGTAATTAAAACAGTAATAATTGGGCCACTGAAATAAATTGTTTTATCAAAATACTATACGAAGTAGATTTTTTATAATTATTACATTATTTTCATAAATTAAGTTTTAAGAAGTTAATAAAATTTTATATTACAAAATATGCGTTTTATTGTACTCAAACTTGGATTTTGGTAGAAGTAAATACCTCTAGAAATCTCTTAATCGCCTCATTGGTTAAGTTGTTTCCACATTTGTTTGTTGCACTTGCGCTCCTGGATTCGAATCCTGGAGAAACAAATATTTCGGTTTGTAGGCAGAGAATGCTGACCACTTACCTGTATAGACATGCAGAATTTTGAGTTTATTGAAATAAATATAAATGGGTCGTCTCACTATAAGTCGAACGGACATTCTACAAAACTCGAACATTCAATGCTTGTACCGCGTAGATCCTAGATTCGAACACCACTTATTCAATGTTTCGGTTTGACCACTGCAGGTGCAAGATTTTCTTTATATTAAAGATTATCAAAAATTTTAATAGATAGGTAATTAAAAAAAGCATTTTTACTTAAAAATTATGCAATCAGTATTAAGATGTCTAAATTTTAATGATCTACCAAATTCCTATTAGAATCCATGTATAATATATTCTAAGTTCTAATATTATAATGTGTAGATTATATTTATTTAATCAATTTTGTCTGAAACCACTTTCTTCTTATTATAAAATATAATATTTTTAGTTATTAAAAGGTAGGCATAAAAATTCATAGTGATGTTTGAAAGATAAGTAGCGACATCTATGAACATTAATGGAAAAACTTTAAAAATATAGTATAATCAAAAATGATCATATAATATCGAATACAAAACAAAGTCTAGCGTAAAAAAAAAAGAAAATAACTACAATAAAAAGGGGCAAAAATATTTTATTTTAAAATCAAAAAAAAAAATACTTATCAGTGCCATTCATTTTAATTCTTAGAAGACATAGTTTAATAATTTAAATTTTCTTAATGGAATAATTATTCTAGATTAAATTTTATACGATTTTTAAACAATAATTTTTGTCCAACGCTTAGTTTTAATAATTGTCCGAGATAAGTATTATTTAATTATATTACATAATAATATACATAGATGAAACAATATGAAAACTAATTTTAAATTTTATTATGACAAAAAGTTTTTTTACTTTTATTTGGAGCTACTTACGCCATCTATTCCGTAAAAATTGTACTATAGCATTTTTATGAAACTCACTATGATAAGAGATAAATAATTATTGTTATGTTAATAGTTTTAAATTATTAATTTTTTTGACTATTTACTATATTTTAATGTTTAAAAAGTATAAAAATATTAGAATTATTTGCTACAGTTCAGCCATCTAGCGGCGAATAGCACATGCTTTCTAAAGTGTCGATAAAACAGTTTAATACAAGTAATTTCTGTCACGGCGATTGGGGTTGATTCTAAAGTGGAGAAGTAAGTGCTCTACCTATTAAAATTTTGTTTTGTTGAAATGAAACTTCGTGCTTATAATTGTGCTAACAACTTAAAAAATAATTACATACTGCGCCATTGCAGTATTTTAGACTAGATTCATTCTCTGAATTTCTTGCAAATTGCATCGAAGTAAAATTTATTCATGTAAAAATTTTGTAAGTAATTTCTCAAATTTTCATACTAACTACTAATGAATATTTTATAAGAATACTTATATATTTACTCTAAAACTATATTTTTGTCTTGAAATAAATAAAAGCCATGAGTGATGAGACAGGTAATTTAATTATTAAATAAAAAACACAACATTAATTAATTTTGTTATTATTTATCTTTTATAATAATGAACAACATAAAACTTTTATGAAAGATATTTTTTAGCTTATAAACTATCTATGACTGATTATATAATAATTTTTGTAGAAAAAACTTATATCATAAAAACTTAACTTTAATTGCATTATTTATTTAAGTAATTTAATTATGTCCACGGAATATGAGATGAGAAATAATGAGATATGTTTTTCAATTATTTCATAACATTTTGTTAATATTTTTTTTTATAAAACATAATTTAGGTTTCTTTAAGTATCTAATATACCTTCATAAGATAAACATAATTATGTACCTAAAAAAAATTGACATTTTAAATTCAGTTAAAAAATTAAACCCGTAACAAGTAGCTGATTAGCCTTTATCTGTTTTCCTGTCACCTCGCGTTTTGAACCCAGGACCTCTCAAAATAGAATGAACCCATTATCCATAGACAAAATCTTTGATCTTCATGGTTTCAAATAAAACGTGCGTCGTTTAATGAAAAGACAAACTGTATTTTGACGTTAAATAAATTCAAGTTGGGGTGTTTCATTAAACATTTTTATACTTAGGGTGTTTTCAAAGGCAATATTAAACTGTTAATAAAATGTAATAAAATAACAAGTGAAATTGAAGACAATTCAAAAACCTTTCGATATGTAATTTATAAATTAAGTAAAATGAAACATGCATGTGTTTCCTCGGGATTCGAACCCAGGATCTCCGGCTCAATACGCAGACGCGTAAACCAATTATCCACGGAGGCGGTTATTTATAATTTATAAATAAGGATACTTTATACATAAATGAACAGCTTTACGTTAGCTTTTAAACAAAAATTCACATAATCGGTTCCTCCATTTAGGCGCTACGACGATTCACACGTCAAACTTATAATACCCCTCTTTAAGCGTCGGAGGTTAAACATGTTTTGATTTACTGACTGACGGTTCATCAGCGCTGAGTTTTAAGTTAGAAGTCTTAAAAAAATGCAAATACAGGCGTTTGTCTAATTATTTTCAACACAGATTAACATTTTTAATATATAAGTACCGGAAGTTCATTGTTAAAAATAACGGTTAACTTAATTTGAAAACGGTGTAAGTAAATGTAATTTATTTCTAAGCCTAGGTTTTAAGTTGTATTATTAAAGTTTTCTGGAACACATAACCATTATTTATTTCTTCAGAATTATTTTGATTATAAAACCTGTTTCGGAATATATATTTTATTCCTAATTATTTAAGTAAGTATTAAATTTAGTGGTTAATATTAATACATTCGTCATTACGTAACGCAAATATCTTTAATAACAGTTCTTAAATTAAAATAATATACCTAAATGTTATTTATTAAAATATGAGCAAGTTTTCTGTTGAATGAATTATTTTTATCTTTTTATATAACAACTTGTTTAAGCATCAGTGAAATTAAAGAAAAAAAAAACGATTTGAAGATTACAAAAAAACATCTCATAAATTGATGAAGAGGTATTTATAAAATGTTGCTAAGATACATATCAATCCCGAAGTTTTCAAAAAAAAAATGCTTCATGATCGGTCTATTATTAATAATTACAATGTCACAGACAGACATACATACACTTTAAATGTTAATACCATTGCTTTTCTGTCAGAGATTAAAATATTTTAATATACGTTTAAATATATATAACCTGTAAGGAATTAGCAACGTCTTATTTATATATTTATACATAGACTTTAAAAAACTTATATCTTTACTGATATAAAAGCTAAATCTCAAAATAATCGAATTGGTAATTATTTATTTGTTGAAAAGTCGTTTTATCGATACGGAAATAAACGCCTTTGAAGCCATTTTACCGTAACAAAAGTCTCTTTTTAACTGTTGGGTTGCGTGCTCAAAATATGCTGCACCGCGATGTATTGCTAAACTAACGCATGGGCCCAAAAATGAAAATAATCTATGTCTGTATCTGTTATATTTAAAATTAAATTATTTCAAGTCATCGCATCCGGCTAAAACCGAAATATGTTGAGCCCCGGTTAAACAAAAAAGTGGAGTTGATGAAAAAAGCCGCCACCCACGTTCCCCACCCCTCCATATTAAATTCTAAGGGGTGCGTTTTCATGACTTAGAAGCATTAATGTATATAATATATTAAGGGAGATATTTTAGATGTTTCTACATAAAGAATATGGAACTATATGATACAGTTGAAGAGTTCTTACAAAATAGTGCTTATGTATGAAATAACATATTTATTATTTTATTAAAAAAGATAATGAAAATCCAAGTATTTGACTGTCATGGAGTTGGCAGACGCCCATAACAATGCCATAAGGAAATATACATTATTAGGTAATAGATATATAATGTTTATATACAATATAAAGATATTAATATATTATTACTATATATACCTAATTTAAATTAGCTTTTATTCTAAATTTTTACGTTATAACATATTCTTAGTTATTTTCTGTAATATTTGTAATAATTGTAAATAAATAAAGATTTTTTAAGTTATTAGGTCTATAATACACACTTCTTTAAAAAAGTAGTCTTTTTGCCATTTCTCACAGCCGTTCTTTAAAAAAACATTACCGACTGTGTTTTTTTTTTTCAAAAATATATGGAAATTGTTTCAAAAGTGCGACTGATGTTCATAAAAATGCTTTCAAATGTTTGCCTTGTCAGTGATGATGATGATGAATCCTGTTATCCCTCATCAGGGACATAGGGCTCGAAGAATCGACTTCCACTGCTCTCGACCCTGCGCGGCAAGTTCCAGGTCCTTCCAGCCGAGACCAGTTTCAATTTTATCACTGTTGTACAATGTTATGCACCTACCAACTCGGCAGACGTAGATACAAAAGAAACTTTCTACGAAGAACTCTACCAAAATGCCTTGTCAGTACCTACTGCATATTATTTCTATTTTATTTATTTCTAATCCGCTTTGAATAAAATTAATTTTATTTAAAAATGCCTTTGTAAACTATATATTATTTATGTAGTTTTAAATACAGTTTTAAGAAATTGTACTAAAATATGAGACTTAATATATAATATCCATGTGAGAAAGAATGTGAAAGTATAAAATCCTTAGAAAACCATATTAAACCCGAAAGCTGACTCATATTTCGGCCAACGCGTTAGTATAGCGATACAACTCCATGTAGCCAGTATTTTGGGTACGCACCCCAACGGCTTTGATGAGCCTTTTGTATATTTGTAAATATATTTAAGTACATTATTGTAAATAAATTAAAATAAAACTTTTAATAATAAATCCTTCGTTCATGTTATCAGTTAGGATATAAGATATGCGAGGTAAAATGTCCCTTCTTCCCGCGGGAGCGCTAATTTGGTCCCGAGGCAATCGACGGTAATCCTTAGTAATTATCAATTAGCATCGCGGATTCTTTTGTTCTTACCTTTGTAATTATACAGAGCTGATACATTTAAATTAGAATAAATGATTATCAAATAACCGCACTGTGCTGATTAAATTCAAATCAATAACTAACTTAAAGCGGATTTTGTATTTATAAATGTATATTATATAATTAATCAATAGTTAAAAAAAAAAATGTAAATATGTATGTGTGTATGTGTATGTGTATGTGTATGTGTATGTGTGTGTATGTTATGTAATCTATGAAATAAAAAGTTAGTTTTCAAGTAATTTTTTAAGTAATTTTCCAATAACATTAGTATTTTTTGCTTTAATACGTGAAATTGAGAAGAAAATTTGTTGAATCATAAAATATAGTTAAAAAATCTATAAACTGACTTCAGAATATACTAAAGTATCATTCTACAAATCATTTTTTTTGTAAGTCACGCTGCTGCGATGTAACTACTAACTAAAAATTTATATACCGAGCCGAGATGATAATTTCAGTTTCAGTTCACTGTTAATATTGCCCAAAGGTATAACATTTGTAGAATTAACATTTCTTTTTTATTAACAGTTGTGTATTGCACTCGAGGAAGACTTATTTATAAATAATATTTATTGAGAAGCGTTGTATCTACTTTAGATAAATCTAAAGCGACGCTGATTTGGTTTGATTAATGCTAATAATTTGCGGAAACGTGATTGAGATGTCAGAGGAGAATTTGATTAAACGATGTTTTATGGATTTTTCTCGCTTATTGAAAATCGCATATTTGCATTGTGATTTTTGCTAGAAACCTTAACACAACATAATAATTAACCTAACTAAACCATTTAAAATTTATTTTTATTATTTACATAATTAGGTACTTATAACCTGATAAACAATTGAATACAGATCAATATACACAAAGCCATGTAGTATATAAAGACGGATTACTTACACTATTGATAACTCAAAAACGGCTGGACCGATTTGGATGATCTTTGGTTTGTTGGATTCGTCTGATCCGAGAATAGTAGGATAACTATTAAAAATATAGAAAAATTCAGGAAAAGTCTTTTAGGTGACACATTATTATTTGGAACTCTTTCTTAGTACACTTTCCGTTTGGTATTTTAAATTATGTATGTATTTAAAATTATTATGCCAATTCGAATTTAATATTCATAGTTAAGATAGGACAACGTATCTGGGAGCTTTCATCGAAGCCGCTGCCTAATCCCATTGAGATATAACAAAACAATGCATGGTGGGATATTCCTCTTTCATATATGTATAAAAAGTCATTGGTGGCATATATGTACCTTTCACGGATAGCTTACTATACCCATTCTATCTTTTGTTGGCGGTACAATGTTCGCTGGGTCAGCTACGCATAAAATTTGTGCGGTTCGCAATTCAGGAAAATCGCTTTCCAATGAAAAATTAATGAAAGCGCATCAAAATCAAACTTATGCTAAGTATACGATAAATCTTCGCCGCAGGCGCGGTTTCTATACAATTTATTCTTTCGGCCCCCTTAATCCCGTTATTAATGGTATTTTGCTCCCCCCAAAGTGTGCATGCATTGTCTGCCAAGGAATTGAGATAAAACGCCATTGAATCGTCAACATTGAGAAAATCCTGCTTTCGAAGAGATATTAAGACGGGCAGAATAGTTATTTTATAATTTCGTTCATTATATACTTTTAAGTGAGCAAATTAAGTGTAATTTAAATAAAATATTTCTTGCTTAATTTGTTCTAACTGTTTACGTTCATAATAAATTATCTTTATCAATCAAATATCTGTATTTTTGTGTCTTTAAATTGAACTCAATAATGAAAACTCAAAAATATATGGACGGATTTTAAAAATTCTTTCACTGGTAAGATGCGAAGTAAAAATATATAAAATATAAATTATAAAATGCTCAAATAAGTTTAATATGAGAATGTGTCCATTAACACTTCACTCACCTACCTACAGGTGCACAAATTCAGCTGTTTTTCAGCATAGGATTATGGCTCTTTGATTTTGATTCTTTCATATATTTGGTAATATACTAATTTAAATGTTTGTGTTTTTCTGTTCTTTGTTTTGTTTTGTTTGTTGTTGTAAATTGAAATCTAAAGACAATATTACTTCTGTGTTCTAACATTCCTTACACGCAGCAAACCTTTGGGAATCGTGGGATATATCGACTCGGTAAAAGCTGACGATGGTAATAAAGCAAATACAAGATAAAAGGAGGAGCAAGAGAGAGCCCTCGAAGGATAAACTCATATAAAATTTATTTGTAATTGCAATCAGTTACGCGAACTCGGGCCCTCCAAGTTATTACGATAATATTTAATACAATTCTCAAATGTACGCCCATAATATTATAAACTTTACCTAAAAGGAATAAAGCGTGTTTTCTTATTTCGTATTTTGTGAAAAACAAAACTTCCTACTACTCATCAACATTGCGTTTTATTGAAATGAAATAAAAGGGAGGACGGAATTTGGAAATTGCTCTAAACGCGCCCATTACACTTCGGGACAATTCAACGTTTTTTCAAAAACTACACAAGACTGAGTTCACTGAGTTCTTCTCGTGACCACGGCCGTTGCAACACGATCGAAATGTCGAAGTAAATAAATAACATTTCTATGAGCGATAAGTCCCGCTATATAACATATAGCTATAACAGTGAGTTCAAATTGCGAAAGTTTAAAGTTTATTAAGTAAGTACTACACAGGAACTGGACCGTAATCCCATCTGATGTTATATAGTTCATCACTATAATTACTCGGGTGAATACTTGCCGAGTAAATTCTATTCACCCGCTTCCTAAAAACAGTTGAATATGGATTATGTTTTACATACCTATATTAAAATAACTTAAGTTTTGTTATCAAAAGTAGGTACATATTTTGAATCAAACCTGGCACTTCAAATTTAATGGCAACTCGAATTTCAATCATTAAATGTATCTTTAACATCAATTTATACTTTGAAAATATTATTTGCTATTACTTAGTAAAAGTACAACATTGTATCAATGAAATAATTTTGAAAATCGGCACGTAGTTTTTGTCTATATTCACTAAACATAGAAATCTAAAGCAAATGATCTAAAAAAATCTATTGTAGAATGAATTAACAATAGAATGTAAATTTTCCAAATTAACTCTTTATACCTAATTTAATTATTAGGATGTATGTTTCTAAATAACAACAAATTGAATTAAAAAAGCTGTTTAATTTCATGCCTTCAAAGTTCTTACAAAACTTTCCATGTTAAAACATTAACAAAAGACTAAACTTGAGGACATAAAGGCGTTTTAAGAAGTTAAACCCAA
Organism: Aporia crataegi; assembly: GCA_912999735.1. Classification (NCBI taxonomy): domain Eukaryota; kingdom Metazoa; phylum Arthropoda; class Insecta; order Lepidoptera; family Pieridae; genus Aporia; species Aporia crataegi. The sequence goes on along the minus strand of OU538744.1, from coordinate 8,145,880 downwards.
CATAATACAATAATAATAATGTCGCGTTCAACTTTCGAAACTTGTATCTTAAATTGGCCTGTAGTGTATTCAAAAGACACGAATTGACCTGAGGCAGAATTTTAATAAGATGTCACTGCCAAAACGAGAGTAGGGAAAATTACAAAAAAACATTATTAAACAATAACAGGCGAAATTACGATCCTAATTGGGTATAATCTGTGGGTATAATCGTCGGAATTAACAGTTTACATGCCTTGGGGTGTTTTTAATTTGACAGTTCGGTTTCTTAATTATTCGGTAATTTTAAAACATACCCTAGAGTGTAGACGATTACCTGACATCTACTGACATTTAAATTATAGTGTTTAAATAGAAAAAATCTTAAAAAACCCAAGCGATTTCTCTACTAATCATGAGATTACTATAGAAGCTTTCGATACGTTTTCTACTAAAGCTGTCAATTCCATAGATTGCTGTTTTCTCGTTACCACTAGGGGCGCTGTAAGATTTTCCATACCATTAGTTAAAATAGACGCTGTCGAAAAATAGTTAAGTAGATTTGTGACATACTTCCCGCAAAAAATTGGATAGTTACATTAGTTATTATACGTTTAGCCTTTGAAACACAGGCTTGCGAGCACATATTACACTTTTAAAAATATTTTCAACGAGTTTCGAGTCGTAGAAAGTTTTGTTCTGTGATAGTTTGAAAAATTAATGCTACATTAGGATAGAAAAAGTCCGATTCGTTTATAACGTCATAGCAAAATATTTATAATCTTTAGAATGTGTATGAATACGTAATTAGGTTATATTTTAACGACACATTCTTATTTTCTTTGAAATCTTAATTAAATACTTAAATGACCTCTCTTGGTACTAAGTTCAAAACCTAGTGAGTTTTTTATCACAGCCTGTCTGAATTTCATTTACGTTGTAAAGAAATTGATAATTGAAACAGATACCTAAATCCGAGACAGAAGCATATCAATATCTTACCTAATATTACATAAAACTGACCAATTTTACTTAATTTTACAATATATATAAATTTTATTTATAATTATAAATAATTCATAATATATTTTATCAAGCTTGAAAATTATCAACAATATTTTACATAAATCTTTAATCTTAAGTGAATTTTTAGAAGCTCGATCAATCTTGAATTGCCAAACGGTTCTCGTTGGGTCGTTCAATACAATACACGAAAGAAAATGGCTTTAAAAATTCTCATATCCTTGTAGGGGGAGGACAAAATGGATCCTCGCGACACTCGCCCCCTCGCCCTCACGAGGCGTGTTTACTAAAAATGCGTTCAATTTTATATGCGGGCTTATATACGTCTGCCACGGCCTCCTTACTCAAACAAAACATCTTTTTCAATTTCTAACAAACATTTCCAAATTACTGGATTAGCTCAGTTTGGGAATGTAGTTTGAAATTCAAATTGTTTGTCTATGTTTGGATGGACATTCATAACTTGTAAGATCAATCCCTAAACTGAAATCGAAGCTTTTTAGGAGCCACCAAGCCACACACAAACACCTCAAATTTAAACCCCTTTTTCTTTGGCGGTTAAAAATTAAGCCTAATCTTGCTTCGTATATAGGTGCATCTAATCCTTAAAAAATTAACTAGTACCTATAAATATCGTTAAACCGAAAACTCGTTTTACAAGTTGTTCTCTTAAACATTTATTTTTATACGTTGCTTAGCTTGAACAATGTTTTAGGAACTTTTCCTTCGTCCACTTCTTGAGTTACTTTGAGCAAAGCTTAGCTGTTGAGACATTTATAATATGCAATTGTTATTTTTTATGAAAAGCTAGCTTACGTCTAAAGTCTGAAACACAGCTCTTAATTTTCACTTACAAGCACAACGTAAAATATGTTTTATATTAATTAATAACACTAAGTTCGTGTATCACAAATCACTTCACGTCACATAATGATTCGTTTGCAGACCCTTTCATCTTTCGACTTAATGAATTCCTGTTTTTTACCAGCGTATTGTCCTACGAAATCTTTCTTAAAAGGGTTCGGGCATTTTACGTCACTATTTATCTGTGGTACTTACAAGATGTATGATAAATTTGTCATATACTAAAATATCGTCAATAGTTTGTATGTTTGTTTTTATTTCTTCTTTTTGTGTACTCTGCTCTTTTTTATTGTATGCAGTGTGCGCCCGTGAAATGTGTGTATTTTTTTGGATACTCTCAACGCCTGTTGGGCCACGGGTGCGTTGCCTGCCTTTTTATGAAAGGTACGCTCTTTTCTTGAAGGTTCCTAAGTCATAATGGTTCGGAAATACATCAGAAGGCAGCTGGTTCCAGAGTGGTGGTGCGCGGCAAAAAATGCATAAGACAAAAAATTTAGATTGTTTTTACTTTTAATTATATGAACGTATCGTATTTGTAACACATTATTTAGTAAATAAGAGACAATTTTTCGAATATATACATTTTTAATCTTAGCATAATTAAGTTAATAAAACTTATGTATAATTAAAAGAGATATTTGGTTTTTAATTTTATTAGAAATGAATATTAAATATATTAACTGTAAACTAAAGAAACTATAAAAAACAAGATCACCGAATATAAATATTAATATAATTGATAACGTTTGATCATATAAATATTATACAAAATATGTATTTTATTTATTCCATCATTGACTTTTTCTTTTTGATTTATTCTAATTTTTTACATTTGTTTGCTTTAAATAAAGATATTTAGGCTTTAAATTTAGCTCTTTGGTCTAGATTTTAGGTAACATAAGTTTTATAATCGCCAAAATGCCTTTGTCAATTGAATCAAGTTTTTAGGCTAAGCAACTACTTATCAGCTTTAACTCATATAAACATTTCGCTATTACATTATATAATACAATAATATAATGAAACATATTGGAATATATATAATTATCAAAGAATTTGGCTAAATACTATCTCTAGCTATGCTTAGCTGATTCACCCGCGATTAAGTTTATATATTTTACGATTTATTCATACCAACACACAAAAAAATTCATAAAAATCAGTCGAACCGTTTCGGACACAAACAAACACAAACATCTTAACTCGAGATTTTTATATTAGAGATATAATTAGAAAGTGTTTCTTTTATAAGCTGTTAATTTTATTTATTTATTTAGCTTTGGACTATTTTTAACTGGTTTAGATATAACGAATTCATAAGCGAGAGTTTAATGTCCATCTCCCGAGTATATTTTGAATGTCAACGCATTATACTTTGCCTAAAAAATTATCAAACTAAATATAGCATGTTTTATATCAAAAGAAAAAATCAATTGTTTAAAGAGATATCGACGCGCTTAGTTGAGACCACAGGAAACCCGAAAGCTGGCTCATATTTCGGCAAACGCGTTAGTATAGCAATACAAAGCGGTAATGTAGCCAGTATTTTGGGTACGCACCCTAACAGCTTTGTTGAGCCTTTTGTATTTTTGTAAATATATTTAAGTACATTATTGGAAATGTTTAATAAACATTTTATCTATTTCTTAATAAAAAAATAAGTGAAAACTTAGGTACTATTTACTTTACATTGCATTTGACTTAAAACGCATTTTTGTTCATAGTTAATTTTTGGAGATCGCCAGTTCTAGTCAAAATTCATTAAACTAACTAGCGACCCGGCTTTGCACGGGTATAAAACATATAAAAAACCTTCCTCTTCAATCACTCTATCTATTTAAAAAAACCACATCAAAATCCGTTGCGTAGTTTTAAAGATTTAAGCATATAAAGGGAAAGGGAAAGCGACTTTGTTTTATACTATGTAGTAAAGTAGGAAGGAAGTATGGATTGTGCCTTTCAAAGCATAAATGTTTTAAAACCATATCAAAACATCTGTTCAAAAAAACATATTACCATCTCAACGTAGCATTATTTATTGTAAGTTAAAATAATAACAGCGGTTGCAAAAACTCGTTAGAAAAAGTATGCAAATCATTTTGAGGGTTAGAAATTACTGGAAAGATTATAAGTAAACCACAGTGAAATTACGAAGTGTTTTTAAAAACGTTTTAACTATTTTAAAATCGTGTTTATTCGTGTGTTGAGTTAATGTATTCATGGTCCATACATGTTAGGTACATAGATATAATTTTCTTTAGTATTTTTATACTTAACTCGTATTCTTATCTATCTATTCATCAATCTATCTATATTATATTCATAGTTTTTTTTTTTCAAAATTATAAGTTTTATTTACAATTATATTCATAGTTATTTCGATTTCCGGGGAGGGCTTATGTGAATAATTTGTTGAGGTTACATTGAAATAAGATGGCGATGATTGTTAAAGATTTCAGAAAACTTAGTTGACTTGGAGCTTACTTCGAAAACGCTGCCTTAACTTTGAGATATAACCTCTTCTTCTGTACCCCTTCTGTATAAAAAAACTCGGTCTGTTTTTTATCTCCACCGGTAATCGAACTAAGGACCTCCTGGTTGTAACGATTATGCGCTTACCAGTAGACCAAAGAGGCGGTTTCATTAAGTCTCAAATTAACTGACATTTTTGTTTAATGTAAAACAAACTTATATAAGACCAAACTTCAGAGATTTTTGAACGAGTAATTTTATTTTCTCCTCTGATCAGGGCCGCCGTAAGCGGGCGTGCAAAGCGTGCACCGCACACGGGCGGCACGCCCGGGGGGCGGCAAATCGAGCGACTCATACCTAATTTAAGTCATTGTAACCCTGGCCTGTCTACTCAGAGGGTGCGCATAGGATACCAACTTGGGGCGACCTAGAATCCTAGATCAAACAATGATTTCTAAAGGATAGATTCAACGAGTTAAAAACATTTACCGACGTATTTGGTTTTTTTAGCAATAACTTATTTAATTATTCCAATGATGAGTAAATGAAATATTGTAAAGTTTTAAATCTAAAACTTAAAGATGATTCAAGTAGTGAATCAGACATTGACGGATTGATTTATTTAGGGCGATATAGGGCGGCCCAATCGGTATTGCACGCGGGCGACAAAACAGCTAGCGGCGAGCCTGCCTCTGATAACAAGCTTTGAGGGTTTTTTAAATTTCTTTATTAATCTTTACTAATATTATAATTGCGAAAGTAACTCTGTCTCTTTGTCTGTATGTCGCGGTTTAACCCCAAAACTATTGAATCGAATTAAATGAAATTACATATAGTTTAGAGCCTGAGAAAGAATATATGATATTAAATGCGAAAAAGGGATGTAAGGGGTTGTAGGGGGATGTAAAGTTCTATGGAAGTATTGTCATTCTCTAAAAGCTTTTAGGTTATAACATCACGTTACGAAGAAGTTAACGCGGGTGAAACTGCGAGGCACAACTAGTTGTTAATAATCGCTTTCTTCAGGTATAGCAAGGTATTTTTACGAGATGGCGCGAAATATAATACATGCAATTTCATTTTTCTATGTAAGCTATTATGTTTCTTGTCTTTAGAATAAGATATTGTCTATTAAGTGGCTTTATAAAATGCATCTAATATACATAAAGACAGACAAAGCTGTTGTTATTATAATGAGTTTAATCTCGTAACTGATATGCTTGAGAGCATGGAGAGACAAAAACGCGCCATTCATTGACAGTTGGTTTTTTTCTCCTTTTTTGCCTCATCAGAAAGTAGGACACGCATTCCATTAAATTTGCCCTTTAATTTTTTTAGCCTATGAATAAAACCAGACACTAAATCATTGAGTATTTAATATTAAACGCAGCTGGCGTGTTTTTTTGCGATATTTTTTTTCGAAAATTTCGAACATTTGAATATTTTTTAACATTTGACTGTAGAGTCAAATGTATAAATATTGCCAGGTGAGAGACGTTTTGCATTAATTTGCTAATTAAATATTACGTTTTAGAGATTTTAAGATAGTTAGTGCACCTGCCATTTGTGAAAAAATAACGGATATTAATTTAAATGAATACGGAAGTATTTAGATATTGCGTTAGTATTAAAATAATTTAATGTAATTAATCGAAAACATCGTTTGCAAATTAACCTTCTAATATTAAATATTATTTCAAGGTTAGTATAGCAATACAACGCGGTAATGTAGCCAGTATTTTGGGTACGCACCCTAACGGCTTTGATGAGCCTTTTGTATTTTTGTAAATATATTTAAGTACATTATTGTAAATATTTAATAAAAAAAAAAATTTAAGGTTATTACATTATCAAACAATGTACTTATTTTGTGCATAATAAATTTTATTACCTTTTTCTTACACATATTTTTATATATGACCAGCTGACCTGGCGAACTTTGTACCGCCTATAAAATGTAGACCGTAGAATGGGAATCGAACGTCAAGTGTTTGAAAGTAGGTAAATTAATATGGGAAAATGAAATTGTTGTTTTTACCATCTTCCTCGCAAATTTTCCACATTTTCTCACCGTTTAAACCTTCCCTGTACTACGACAAATATTTCAAAACCAAAATCAGCTAAATCGGCGCAGCCGTTCTCGAGTTTTAGTGAGACAAACGAGCAGCAATTGATTTATATATATATAGATTCACAAACCGCTTACTTAATCGAGAACTAGCTTAGGATCAGCATTCTTTAAAAATAATTTTGTTTTTATTTTCTCGGGATTCGAGCTCGTAAACCAAAGACCAACTATAAGCCATGTGATAGACAATTTGAGAACAAAAACGCAAAATAACAGCATATAATAACTTTTAACCTCCGACGCAAAAAGAGGGGTGTAGTCTGACGTGTTTGTGGCACTAGGTATAGCTTTTAAACGAATGGACCGTTTATGGTGCTTGTTTTTATTTGAAGGCTGTCTTGATCGAAATGATTAGCTACAATCAAAACCTTTTCATCAAGTTATGAGGTTTTATTATAATTGAGACAACTCACATACATTGCACTGATCCCGAAGTAAGTAGCTGAGCACTTGTGTTATGGTAATCGGAACAACGAGGGTACCACAGTAATTACATATATAAGTTTATAAAAAATACATATATAGGTTTTATAAACAACCAAGACTCGGAAACAAACATTCGTGCTCGTGACACAAATAAATACACCTACCGGGATTCGAACCCGGGACCTTTTGGCGCAGAAGGCATGATCACTACCTATTGCGCTAATCGGTCGTCATATAAGTAATACATCAGAGGTAAATTGTCTTCATTATCTTAATATTTAGAAAACAAAAAGATAATTGTATTATTTATAGAATACAACGAATTATTTATTTGAATACAAGGCAAGTTAAACAATGTTGCATTTAAAGTCAATGTTCGATACAATCTATTGATAAAACGGACAATTAAATTCATTATAATAAATTATCGTAAGAATTGTACAAACCCTTAGGGCATTTATAAAAATATCACTAATTAAGAATAAGCAAATTGCATTCAATATTTAATTGGGTCCAATTAACCGCGCCACTTGCACGGAAACAGAGAATCTTTAAAAGCTATTGAATATTGCATAAGAAAATTAACTATTAAATTACAAAGACGGAAGCAACCCCATTTCCCACAGCGACGCAAAATATCCACCACGCATCTGCTTGCTAATTGTCTAACGAGCAACGTGCATAAATTGTACAAAATTACGAATAAAAAGTGCGTCCTACTGCGTCAATTCTTTATTTTTTCAACTAAAAAAACCTGTCGTGAGCTGTCTCAAGGTGTGAAGTTTGCTAAATTAAAAAAAACTCGATCGAACTTCTTGAAATTTTAAAATTCAAATTTCGAACCAACTGCTCCCATATTCGAGACGTTTTCGAAGGACATTCGCGCGCACTTTTGACGTTTCAAAATGGAGGCACGTATGCAAAACAGTTAACCCATTTCTCAACTCGCCCTATAATTACGCTGTTTTGCATATTATTTGATGAATAAATATTTATAAGCGAGTGAAATTTAAGAAGTTTTTCAACTAGTCCTTAATAAATTGCACTCGTTATGCAATATCTATTTTGCATATTTGCAACGGTATGCAAATCACATTTTGCTATTAATTGATAGTTCAAGTTTAAGGAAGTTTCTTCCCACGTTTTGATTCTGAATCGGAACTTGAGACGTAATTTATTCGAGATATGGTAATTTCTTAATTGATACAATGTTCGCTGAGAACATTTTTAAGATGTGAATTTGATTACTTTATTATCATTTAGAGTAGTTTTGGGTCAATATGGCTTCAAGTTACAAATAGCACTAATAGGAAAGCTTCACAACCAAGTGGTTCACGCGTTTGCGTGTTTAGCCACAGTCCTAGGTTCGAATCACAGGAAACTAATGTTTGGATTGGCTATATACAGTTGACTGATCACCTAATTATCATGTGACTCACTAGAGGTTACGTCAAATTTTTTTTAAACTTAACGAGCTACTAGCTTATAGTATCAACAAATCGCTACTTAAATCTAGTATCTAAAACCCTAACCTTAAAACATTACGTTTACATAATGTAAAGAAGTAGGTAAATAAATAATGTGCCTCCATAATTTAGTCCAACTCGAACATAAGTACAAAATGCCGAAGAAAAGAGAGGAATACAACTCGCTAATTGATTTCGACAAAGGATCGATTCACAACAAAGAATCGATAAATGGCACTTGACTCGTGTTTTCGATTGTAGACACCCCTAATTCCTTTGTAATCGATTATGCTATTCAGTAGTACAATTCAATCGATTCAATTGTAATATTTTGACGTATTGTGAATAGGTTTTTCAATACAAATCGATTTAGTATTGTGTTGAGGTTTCGTGGTATGCATGTATATTTTATGCACATAATTTGCAATGTCAGTTTGAACTATAAGTACTTATTAATTATTTTTTATGTAATGTATAAAGAAATCGATTTAAAAATTATTTAACTGATGGGGACTCTTTTTGAATGAAATGGGTTTTACTGTATATTTCAGAATTCGTCCCTTCCTATCCATCCATCGGAATTATGTCACAAATTAAACAAAAAAGGCAGCCAATTTGGATGCCGTTCTCGTATTGTTCTAGTAAATATATAATGTAAAAGTAAAATCGACTGTCTTTCTAGTAATTTTTGAGTCCTACTCATTATGTTTACTCAATGCCGGTAATATTACAGGAAAGGAAAGGATTTTGTTAAAATTAAGTTCATACTGTATTCTAAATTTATTTTTTCTTATTGTTTTTGACACATAATCACAGTTACCTGTCAATATATTAATGAAAATCTGATGTTTGTACACAAAAATATTACCGTGTTTAAGAAAAATAGCGATAGTCATAAATTTAGTTAATTTAATGCTGTTGCCACTAGTAGGCTCCATAAAGTTAGTAAACATTTAAAGGGCAATGTATACGCTTTGATAAAAAAACTCCCAAGTGATATGCTTAAACTGTCAATAAATAAATTTAAAAACACAATTAAAAGAAAACTTTATAAAAAAAGCTTACTATAAAATAACGGATTACTTAAATGATAAAAAAGCTTGGGAATGAACTTGCTCTCTGTCTTACTAAAACCAAATATTACCTATAAGTAATTTTTGAAATAATTATTTTTAAAAAAACTACATAATATTAAAAAAAATGACGATTCAAAATGATCAAATATGATTTCACTGAATAAACATATTTTGACGTTATCACTTAACGAAAAAGAGAATTTTAGTTAAACGAGTTCAACAATTATTTATTTAATTAATAATGGCTGATATAAAAGGTTAACAGGCGGCTACGCGAAAATAATTCTATCAAAGCGGTCAGTCTGCTAAAAATATTTACATTCGAAAACATTTAATTGCGTATAGTTTATTCAAGCACATTTTGATCATTAAAATACCTACATCGCGCAGGCATTTCAACGAAGAAGCAGGAATGTGATTAATATGTCTGAATTTGTTTTTGTAATACAATTAATTGGCAGCCTGAAAGACTGCGAAGACCCCGACGTTTCGTTTACTTTAATTAATAAGTTAAAAATAAAATTGAAAGATATATCCGTTAAAAGGTGTGATTTTCGAGCAAATAAGAGATACTATTAGATATTACTAGCTGACCTGGCAAACAATGTTTTGTCATATTAATTTTTGGGATGGGCTACCCTTATCACATAGGCGAATGAAAAATAGATAGTAGCCGATTCTCAGACCTACTGAATATGCATATAAAATTTGGTAAAAATCAGTATAGCCGTTTCGGAGGAGTGAGGTAACTTACAATGTGACACGAGAATTTTATATTTAAGAAGAAAGTTAAATAAAATTTACCCACATAGTTGCAATACCGTATAGAAAGCTATAACAGGTACCAATTAAATGACTAACAGTTGGCTACTTTAAAGATATTAGTTAAAAGTTTCGAAGCTTTAATGATATTCAAAACTTTCTGGTTGCTTTTCATTCTTTAAATCTTAGTTGAAATTAATTGTGGCTTAGATTAAAACGATAGAAGAAAAGCTATCTTTATTTTCTACATGTAGAGTCCTGAGTCAGTGAGGAATGCTAATTTTATATTTGTTAATTTAAAAATGTTAAGATGTAATTTCCACTTGCGCTCCTAAAGTTCAATGATCACCCCAAGATTTATATTTTGAACGATTGCCCAGCGACTGCTCCTTTAATCAACGAAGCGTAAGAACATCTCGGATTACAGAATATGGTTTCAGATACAGAGAGCGCTTTGAAAATTGTGAAAACGGATCACAATTATATCAAGAAAACGTGAACAAAAGGAAAAAATATGGCGGCGAATTTACGCTTTGTTATCGGAATTGGAAATGTATATATCTAAAGGAAAGTTCAGCCACGGCTGGGGTGCATTTTTTGTACGCACCCCTCCGCATATGAAACATTACCCCACAATATGTCTAACGGCCCCGACTACTTTCATTTTTAGAGATTTTTTCTTTACGTAAGACAAGGATGGGTGATTTTGTTGTCACAAGCCAGTGAAGGTTCCGCTAAGTGCGAGAGAGATGGGCGTAAAAAGTTTGGCTCCGGATAAAGAAAGCTCAGGTATAAGGGTGTGGATAAGGAAAAAGGGATACAACGTGGGGTGGCAACCCCCTGGGTAGCGACGTAGTTCGCGCCACCGCCGCTAGATGGGGCTGAACAAGAAAGCTTTTTTTATTGAATTTCCCGAGTTTTGGCATAATGATGATGGATTGTGCGGTGGCTTTCCGCAGATAAGTTTTGGGGAATTTTCTCGTTGCGTGTAATGTGTTTTTCGAGTTTTAAATTAGCTGTGTACGTAAATGTCAATTTCGAGAAGTAGAGGAGAACGTCTTTTTATATAATCAGATTAAAGTGGCAGTTACGAAGTTCTTTAGAATGCCAACATTTAATATTTTAAGAGTGAAACTACTTTACTCTTTGAAAATGAACTACTTTTTTAGTTCAATGTCTGTTGTCTGTAAACACCAAACTTCGATGATTGAATTTTCGTCTTCTTTCGATGTTCTTCAACAAGTATGAATCTGAAACAGAATATCCAGCATTAATCTTCATGACTGACCACCATTCACGAACAGACTACATTTTATATTTTATTTTATTATTGCATATAACAGTAAAATGTATTATTATATATTGATATATTAATATATTTAACAAAATATATAGCAGTCATTGTGTATCATGGGCGGCTTTATATCTTCCAGGTAATATATAACAAAATTTGTGAATTGGAGGAATATAGAATTGGCCTTTATGAGATTTATTCCTTTACAAAAGTTTAAAGACTAAAGATCTCCTCCTTTTTTGAAGTCGGTTAAAAATGTATCGATTCAGCGATCAAAACGTAAGAGACATCGCTTTCTTAAACTGGTAGAATTTTGTTTTCAGCGATATTTTTTAATGACTGTCTCATGGCTAAGCGGTTCACGCGTCAGCTCATCGGAGCTTCTTAATTCAAGTCCCAGGGAAATAAAAAAGTTGCAGTTTGATAGGCACAGAAGACTTGCCTCTGAAGTAAATATAAGTGATATAAGAAATAATCACACCTCACTAGAGGATACGGCATTATACAAGTGTAGTTTCATAATTAATATAACAGGGTGCGTGTAATTTTTACGAACGTAAACATTAATTATGAGCTCGTATACGTGAAAACATTTTCGAGTTGGCAGACACTTCGAGGGGGTCTCATTAGAGACTGGTGCTTCAGAAAGGGTGAACCACTCGGGTGATATTTTTACCGTAGCGGCCCTAATTAAAAGATTTTTGGTCGCGAAATAACATCATGTCATTTTTTCAACGTGCGAAAGTTACACCTTCACGCAAATCCATGAAAGAATTTTGATTTTTGTAATTTAGATCCTGTTATTAAAACCTGTGTACCTACCTGTTATTTTTTGTGTTTATTTATACACAAAAAAATCATTACAAATCGGTCAAGCCACTTCGGAGGAGTTTGGTTACAAACACTGTGACACGAGAATTTTATAAATATAGATTAACAATTTTTTGACAATTGACAATGTGCCATTTTCCGCGATGAAATGTCAAATAAATGACTGAAGATTTTGACTCATCCACATACTGTAAATATTAAAAATAATTATTGTTTTTTTGTGGTCTGTTTCTTTTGTCTGTTGTAATCTGTTTAATTTAGGTAAATGTCGCAATAATTACTTATTTATTTTGTTTCGTATTTTCAATACAATAATGTTTATATTTCTTTTAAATTTATATTGATTTCGCTACCAGCGTAAACCCATTTCAGGATTTCTTTTTAAACATTCGCGAAGCGAAGTGCCATATTTATAGCCCATGCAATTTAGAGATTTAGAATCCAATATACTAGAAAACGATGTGAAAAGTAAAATCCAATTAGAATTAACGAGTACTGTAATAATTTTTAATAATATATCTACAAATAACTGCATATAAACGACATTTGTGGTACTTAATAGAAGTAGTGTTAACCTCAAAAGTTATTGTTATTTTATATAATATATTGCCAAACAGGTTTTTGGATCTGATTCGAACAAGAACTTTTGTAATTCTAAGGGAAAACAGTTACTGACTGTAATTCTAATATAATTGATTTTTAGTGTTGTTGAATTTAAATGAAAAATAAGTTATTGTAATAATAATAAACATCTTGTCTGTACTATAGATTGCGGAAAGCGTTTTTCATTAGGCTACGATCACATTAGGCGAGCGGACAGACGGGAGGATTATTGGATCCGGCGGACGAAAAGACTTCGATCCGTTGCCTTTTTCCCTTTTTCCCTATTTTTCCTTTCCCGAGCACCGTCTGGAAAGCCTTTTCCTCTTATTTATTGCTTATACGAAACTCGAATTGGATATTTGTGAAAGGTTGAGTTTGCCATTGGAAAATATTAAGTCTGCGTTCTTATTAGAAAGGCTATATAAAATACGATTCTAAGAATCTTATTAGAATGAGACATTCATTTAAAAAAATTAGTTTAAAAATTAAATTATATTAAAATATACTGATTAATTATATATATTTAAATATTTAAACATGTATACTTACATTTAATTAAATTTAACAATTAGTTGACTATAAAATTTGGATAACACATTTTTTTAAAATTACAAAATCGTAAAATTGTATACCTAATTCATTTAAAAACTGATTTATATAAGATTTAAAAGCGTGTTTAACGATAATTTAATAATTGAATAATTCAATTCGCGTGCACAAATGCGTGGTTACACGAAATAATAATTAATTTTTTTCAACACGCGTTTCAAACTTGACAAAGAAACGGTTTATATTTATTATTTATAACTTAATAAGTAATTAACTTAATAATAATTAATTGAAAAATTGTTTACGATGGGTAAATACTTTATAGCTACTATGTTCTTTTTATTCCTAGTAAACTTGAGAGAATAAAAAATTTCCAATATGAAAAAATTTAATATCCAATTTCGGACAATTGAGTGGGTACTTAACAAAAGCTTGAAAAACTCAATTTTGCTCCCCCCGCCCCCCTTTATTTATAGCTTCTATAATTACCTACCTATAGTATATGAATATTATGAAGAAGTTTGATTTTGTAACGAATACTCAGGAACTACTAAACCGATTTGAAAAATCCTTTAACTGATGGAAAGCTAAATAGATACTTCTTCAGTGACATGCTATATTGAATTTGGATAAAGTCACGAAATAAAGCTAGTTTGATTTTATCATATAAGTATTATGTATTCATCACTAGGTGATATTGAGTTTGATAGCATATATAAAAGCAATAGCGCTTTTATAAATGCTATTTCTTAATAAGGCTATAGTTAGATATTGAGAGAATTCTAGACATTTTTAATTTACTTCACTGAACGAATTTTGAGAGCAAAAGTGCTGCAATAAAATTTCTTGAGTGCACTGACACGTTTCAATTTCATTAGACAACCTTAAGATGTTCATTGAGAATCAGCTGATGTCATCCATCCCTCTCGCACCTATAGGCAATCATATTCACCATCCCGTTCAACCGAAGACGCTGTGACGTCATAACGAGGTCGTCAGATTCACTCATTAAATAAACAAGGAATAAAGTGCGCGATCCGTTAGCAGGAGTGGTGTGGTTTGGGAATTATCTGTTTAAAGCATTCAGTTAAATTTATATAAAAATCGTTGTTACTCTTCAACCTCACAGAAAGATATTTATTGGTTATAAATATCAGTAAATTACAATCTTAATGTGACCTGGTAGACAGACGCGGCGAGGAACTTTGTTTTACAATGTATAATTGATTAAAGGTACTTTGACCAAAGATGATAATTGACAATTATAACATTAATTATTTAAAAAAAAACACTGTCTTAACTATATAAGAACAGTAGTTATAGTTTTTAAGTACAAAAAGACCTAAAGGTTCGACGTGCATCAGGGAACCCCTGATGATAAGATATAAGAACAGACTGAATACACTCACACGAAGTTACTTTGTTTTCATTGCTTTGAAATTGTTTAAATTACTGTAGTCCTGCTACGGTGTCGTGCACGCTCCCGTTTTAATTCGTATCCCAACCCCGCTGTTCTTCATTATCTTATTACTTAGCAAACTTTATATTCTGCGACAGGATAATTTTGATACTAGATAACAATACAACTATAGTATCACCACGTGCTTTTGTCTTATAATTTTGTCGTAATGAATTATGTATAATAAATTATGTATAATAAAATAATTATGAGTTCTCTCTCTGTCGTCGGTCCCTCATGTCTGAGGATCGTGGTCAGCATCGGGGCAGCATCTGGAGCGGATGATCTGCTTCCATCGGTCTCGATTCTGTGCATCTCTCACGAGAACGTAGAATTTGGAGGACGATGAGTCCTTCACTTGATCGGTCCATCTGGTTGGTGGCCTTCGGTGTTCCCAACGACAATCAGTTTTTCCAGGTTCTCATCGCCTCTGCGCACTGTGTGGCCGAAATAGGACAGGATGCGTTGTTGGCATATGGTCGACAAACTGGTTTTTATTTAATTATGAGTTATTACAACTTTATTCATTTAAGAATTATTATGTGACTATCTTTTTAATATTAATATTAATGAAAACAATATGTATACATTGTCTATTTTGTTAATCTATTTTTTCTAATAAGAAACTAGTTTCTAATAAGTATGTATTCCAACTCGACTGGTATCATCTTGTATCGCCTCTTTCTTAGGCTTAATTATAGCAACATTTCAAATACCATGCTATCAGTTAAAAGGGATGTCTTTATGCATCATATAATATCAAATCTGATGTAATTAAATAACGAACTCACACAATTGTTTATACAAATGTATGTTTGTTTATATTTTATTTGTATGAAATGAAAAATAAATAGGTATTGAACTTAAGTTAGAATACGAAACTATTGAGCTTATAGATTTCTATATAGTAAAGAGTTATAACACTTTGACCTTAACAATAAAGTATCAAGAGCGATGAATCGAAGTAAATTTCTTAAGACGGCGAGAGTTGTTCTAAGTAGAGACGTTAATGGGCGTCGCCTTCACCTTGACCAGCACTGAACTTTCACCCAGTTCTCATTCCCTGGTGCTTGGGAATTAGGTCGAAGGATTCTTTCAATAGTTTTCAATATTTAAATATAGAACGGGCTAGACTTCTTCCCAGCGTTGTTACAAATTCTTTTAAGTTCACCAGCCCTTTATGGTTTCTACATGCCTGGTACTTATTTTCTATGACAACTAGAAAATATTTTCCTCGGAAATTTTCTACATTTATTTATTTTACTTTTAGTGAGGGTAATAAATCAATAATTGAAAAAACTTCATATTTTCGCCGTACGGAAGTAGCATTTTTACTTCTTGATTTAAGACATTTATCAGTATTTCAAATTTTTATAATTATTTTAAAAATTACTTTAATAAATTAGTATTTACACAAGTAAGATTTTTGTTAGTTTTTATCCAAGTTGCGATTTAAGTTTGTCAACTTTAATATTGAGTTTTAATTTCGTAAGAGGTCTTACAACTAAAAAATATCTACTCATGTTAAAAAGGCGAAAGTAAAAGTGTCTGCCTGTTAAACAACCGAACAGATTTTGATGAAATTTCACACAGAGATAGACTAGTCACTAGAGCATGGGAAAGGATAAAGCTTACTTTTAAGGGGTTGCAAGGGTTTAGGGATTGAAAACCCACAGACGAAGTCGAGTAAAGCAGCTAGGAACTTATAAAACCTTACATTATATGAACCTACAACTTAAAATATTAATAGTTTACTTTAAAATAATTAAACTGTTACTTAAAAAAAATATTTTTTGAATTTATTTAATATAAATTTTGTTTATTAAATAGGTATACCTGCATATTTTTATTATTTATGTAAAAAAACTTTATATAAAATATTTATATAAACTATTAATTATAGTAAGAAAAAATAACATGTTAAAATAAAATGGTCCTAGATACAAAGACATTTGCCGTCGGGCGGCGAGATCAAAGCGCCGACGGCTCTCAGCTTTGACGTTCTTTTGAGCTGTGATAGAGATTTTAATGTGAAATAGTTTCTTAATTGGAAATATATTACTTTGTAAGTAAATTATTTAGCAAAAAATAACAAAGAAAATATTTTATACTTTAATATCTCTAAATAAAAGTATATTATGGAACTTGTAAGTATTATGTAGCAACCAAATTTTTTTATTACATATTATTTTTTTTGAACTCAATCAAGAAAACCAGCTGACAAAAATAATGAAAATGAAAACTTTCTTTTTCGTTTTCAATGTAAATGAAAATTTTCGTAAGAACTAAAATTGATAAGGATAATAGTTGTTTTACTTTATTGATTGGCGGATCACCCAAGAGATGGCGCGGTATTGTCGAATAATTGTGGAATCAAATCGAGTGACAATGAAAAACTGGCAACACAGTTCAGTTTAGTTGGAACATTCTGAGACACTGTTTAATATTAAACTGCATTATTATTACTTTTAAATGCTTAACTATGACTAAATTTCTCTATCACTTTCTCGTTTAGGGGCGGTTGTTGTTATAAAAAAGGGACAACAATTTTTTTCGTTTCAGATGACGTCACAACAAATGTTCTATTACTCTCTCGCTTACGCGAAATTGTTATTTCGAAAACGAGACAAAATACCTAATAAAAAGTTGTATTAATATTTGTTTTATTATTTATTTATTTTACAATTCGTTGCAACAGAAAAACAAATAGTAAAAAACGAAGTAAAAACTTTAACTAACTTCGCAACGGGCGGCCTTATCCGAAATTTATGTTAATGTTAAAGGTTATGTTCAAACTGAAACTGAAAACAAAGAAACAATATTGTGATTTGTGACTTAAATATTTAATTTTAAAGTATTAATAAGTTAAAAAGAACCTTGCATTTCAATGTGAGTACAAAAGATTCCAGTTTTACAATAAGAAAAATCATCAAAACTTATTTCCCTATGAGGGGATGCTACATACACACAAAATATGAATATTTCTAAATTAAATAGCATATTATATGCAGTAAGTATTTTTTGTTTTAATAGCAGGTAAGGGTTCTTCCTAAGCACCTATCTACCTACCTCACTAATAAGTGAGCAAGCAAACGTACCTAAAATATTTATATATAGCTTATATACCCTTAATAATAAATACATCTGACCCTTAAGTAAGTCTGAAGATCTCGGAATTAAAAATAGGTGCATTCATGTGTGAAGCGACTGTATCTTGCTCCAGAACAAAGGAAGGGAAAACATTTTCCTTAAAGCCCTGCGTCATACTTAAAGCTATACTAAACGATGTCAGCATTTTGATTGCTTAAATAACACAAATGAAATTGAAGAATATTAAAAATAACATCCTTTATGAATTGAATTGAATTATCATTATCTTGCGTTACAAGCAGAACACTTACATCGATCGTGCCTCTCTGTCGCTTTTGTCTCAGGCGGAACGTGATACTTTTTCATGAGTGCAGCCAGCGTTCACCGATTTATAAGACGTTGTCACGTCAAAAACACGTTAATTAATATATATAATAAATAAGAAAACCTTAATTAGATAAACTGATAATAATCATGATATTCCAAAGCTACCTAATACCGCGATCATGTCAGCTTTCGATGAAAAACCGTATCATAATCGGTCCAATTATTTGGTAGCTGTAGACACATGACACGGACAAGTAAAACACATAATACTGCTCATTTTTCGTCAGGGGTTAATAAAAAGGAAATACTAATTTGTTTTGTAAGGTAAAAAACAAAGATCTATTTTTGAAAAATCATTAAATACTTACCATTTTATTATTATTTCATGTAGATTCGTGTTTAAATAAACAATTTTAACTTGTACATGTTTCATTACAACTATTTTAATGTGCTATAAGGCCATTTTCGTTTCAGATCATTTAATATATTATAGCTTACAGTGATGTAACAACCTTTCCAGCTACTTTGTTCCTCTGTAACATTACAGACACAGCGGAGGTATTTGCGATATAAAACCCTGCACTTGCCCACTTTGATGTAGCAATTCACAAAAGGCAAAATAAAGATGACTCATGGCCTTGCGATCATAAAATTATCTTCCTTTACCTTTGTACAATACAAAGATTCAATTTTCTCAAAGAATTTTATTTTAAATGTGAAGTTTTGTAACACAGATTTCTGCAACTTTGATAGAGCGCGAATTAATGTTTTGAATTTTTATACATTTATTCGAACCAACTCGTAGAATACGCAGGCTGTAAATTTTAATCTAAAGACTAATATTAAGATATTTATTATATATACACATTGACATAGATGTTCAATAAGAATGGAAGAAAAAAACTAGACAGGGAAAGATGTATGACATATAGAAAAATAAATTTATACAGAGCAAAAAGATCTGTATCAAAACTATATAGACTCTTTTCACTCTAACAAACTGTTTCACTGATTCTTAAAGGTTAACTGATGTGACAGGACGAGATGACGGAGCACAATGGACACACTGCCCCACCTAGGAGTCATACGATTTTAAGTAGCTGATGTGCCTTCAGTTTCTAACCAACATATTTTGTTTCCTCGGGACTCGAATCCCCAACCTCAGATGAAACACCAAGAACAAACAAATAAATAACTAATGACGTCAGGGTTATGCGAATTGTTCATTTATTAATTTTTATACACACGAATGTGTAATTATTATACTTTTAATCAATATTATTGTCCTGTAGGTGTGAAGGTTATATTTAAAGAATTTTATAGTTATATACAGAAGTATGATTACTTGAAGAAAGTCAGAAAACTCGCCATATCAACAAATTGCAAGGGGGTACACCCCTCATTTCGCTGTTGTCATAAATTTTGCAAATGGCGCCATAAATTTCGTCACCAACTCACTAATGTAGCGTGATACAGAGAATATTGCTATACATTTCATATTACAGAAATATTTGCGTGGTTGTAGCTTTTTATGGCTATAGTCAATTAGTTTTTATATAACCCACATCTTTTGTATACCTTATATCGCAATTTCAACCATGTAATAACCTCCTTTTTGGTTTTTTTGAAGGTCGGTTAAAAATTTAATATAACACTTGCAATTGCAATACAAATCTTGTCACTAAAAAATTCTGTCTGTCTGCTCTGCTTTCAGTTTTTCACTCCAAACCACGGTACCAATTGTTGATATTTGGTTCAATAGTTTGAAAAATGTGTGAGGTTGACCTACCTCTGATTGCGTCGTCTTCTACCAACGCCATCTTGTTTGAACCATTTCAAAAAGATTATTATAAATTTAAATATCCTTAGCCTCTTTAAAACAGGGCTATTAAAAATTTATCGTATTCAAGAGCAAGCAAATCGTTGAATTTTAAGTACATACAATTAGAATTATACCTTAGTAATTAAGATACTCATTTCTTAGTCTTTAAATATATATGGGCATTAAAAATCTAGCATAAGCTTTTATACAATATGTATATATTATTGTTACATTAACATATAGTAAAGATCGCAGAAATAGACGTTTCTTACTCATCAAGTGTCATTACTCACATTTAAATATTCGAAAAGAAAAGCATTCGGATTGTTTCCGTCAGAAGCAACTTCTCAGACCATTAGTGGTAATCAGAAACAGACTAATCATTAATTACGAATGGTGGGGGCTTCGAGACAAAAAAAAGGAAGATTTATATGTAATAGAAAAATGGATGCGGCAAATTATTTTTGGTTATAAATTCATACCCATAAAAGTTCGCGAATTTAATATTTTTATGTATGTAATATTTTTTATTGCTTCTAATATTTAAAAATAAATTATTCTTTATTTAAGATTTTCATATTAAAATTATGTGTTTTTAAATGTTAAAGCAATAAATGATGCATTCATCTTTACTGATATTATAAATGTTAAATTGTTTATGTTTAATATGTTAAATTTTTAGCAAAAAAAAACCGACTTCAAATTGTTACTCTAAAAATACTGCACAGATTTTTATGAAATTTAAAGGGGACACGGGAATCACGAGCTTACAAACAAAAAAAGAATCATCGAAATCGATTCACCCAGTCAAAAGTTCTGAGGTTTAAAAAAATTTTCTTTGAAAAAATTCAGGTTTTTCATTTAAAAAAAACAGCGTTGAAATGTTGAATTACCTCCTAATTTTGTAAATCGGTAAAAAATGAGAAAAGAACTGCTAAGAATCTGAATAGCATTTATAAGTAAGGGCTTAATTTAGTAAGACATCCAATCTTCGTATATCATTTTGAAGGCATTCAGGAATGAAAGTGAAAATGTAATTATATGAAGCCTCCGTCGTAAGCGAGTTATCTTAACCACCTGTTGATAGCCTAATTAATTCTATTTCCATCCAGCCTTTGACAGATATTTCACTCGCCATTTTTTAACCAACAACGCAAAAAGAAGGGCATTATTTCACGTGATTCGGGCATTATGATGTTATTTATGAACATGTGTTCATACATTTGAGGTTAATTTTGTTCAAGAATTTTAACTAACGATCCGAAAGGGTTATCAACGTGTGGTTATTCAAATTCGATATTCATGTCCATGACGAGCGGAAGGTTCAGGGTTCCTTTGGGAAAAAAATTTCGAAAGCACAAAAGGTTTATCACTTACATGCATGTTATCTCACGTTATTTTATACTTAGATTAAGGAGAGAAATTAAAAAACAAATATAAATAAAACGCTTTATTCCTGTAGACAAAAAACACCAGCCTAGTATAATATTATACATATATAAATATAAAATATTCATTATAATTAAGTAAAAACAAAAACATTTAGTGGGCGGTGACTTAATGCCTAACCTTCACAATCAATCATGATTATTAAAATATTCATATAAGTATCAAAACAACAGAAAATTCATTCACTAGGTTAGGTAACAACATACTATCAATGCCACCAGGCGTCTGTCGGAATAAATTAATCGAATTACCATACAAATATTCATTTCCAAATGATTTGGCTACCCTTAAGTTTCTAGACCGCGGGGGAGTGAGCATTAAACAATAAAATATACGCCATTTCATACAGATCTTGAAATGTTATCAAACTATGACGACCGATTGGCGCAATTGGTAGTGCACGAGCCTTCTGCATCAAAAGGTCTCGGGTTCGAATCACGATAGGTGCATTTATTTGTGTGATGAGCACATGTTTGTTTCAGAGTCTTGGTTATTTATGAACTATTTATTGTGGTACCATCGCTGTTTCTAATTACCATAACACAAGTGCTTCAGCTACTTACTTTGGGATCAGAGCAATGTATGTGAGTTGTCCCAATTATTATTATTTAAAACAACTATTCCATGACATTCCCAGGCCGTTCTGTCTCGTTTTGTAATGAGTAGGTTTCTAACTCTAATTGATTACGATCTCTGACTCCCGACGCAAATAGAAGTGTCAACTTTAACGTGTCTGTGTGTACGCTGTGGAATCGTAGCTCTTAAACGAATCGACAGAATTTATTGTCTTGCTGCATTCATATTTATTTTGCAAATAAGTGTTAATAAATAAAATCTACGAGATCTCCCCGCGCTCCATATAAATAAGGTGCTACCAACAATTTACATTTTAAATGAAAAGATGATCATTGATAACTAGCCCCAAGTTTTATAAATATTTATAGGCTTAACGTATGCAGAGTGAAAGCGTTAAGCAGTTCGATTTTCAACGTTTTTTTACTATGTAAACATGATTGCATGCCACAATATCGCCAGATAAGGGTAATTTAAAGATAGGCATCTAACGGACATTTCACTAGAAATAAACTGGCTTTGGTTAAGCCCGGAAGACGTATTTCTTTTGTTTTGACACCGTTTCGATTGAACGCGATTTACTATGATTACACATGCAGTTTCGAATGAATTAAAAACACTATAAACCAACTTCGAAATATACTAAAAATTATTAAAATTCCTTACTAATATTATAAAAGTCTGTCTCTCTGTCTGTCGCGATTTAACTCCAAAACTACTGAACCGATTTAAATGACATTTGGTGCACAGATAGTCTAGAGCCTGAGAAAGGACAAAGGATACTTTAAATGCGAAAAAAGGTTGCAGGGGGTTGGAAGAGGGGATGTAAAGTTCTATGGAAGTATCGTCATTTTTAGAGCTATAAGCTTTTAGGCTATACATCACGTTACGACAAAGTTAACGCGGGTGATACCACGGGGCACAACTAGTAAATACTGCTATAAGATAATTCTTTGAAAGCCGTTGCTACAGGGTAGATGTTTTATGATTTTCTTACAGTTTGGCACAGATACGAATAGGTATGTACAGATATTTTATTGATTTATTATTTATGGTTATTTTGGTTTGTGAAATACTTTTACTGTATCTATTTCAGATGCCTGATATTCATAAGAATTAAGCCATAACTAATCTAAGACAATCAAAAACTAGTCACATGTCCAAAAATGTATAATTACGAAAATTACATTAACATTATAACATCATTGTGAATTAATAATTACTACTTATCTATAATTAAGATAAGTTTAATAAAAATAACCGCTTATCATACCGGATACCTTTTAAGTAACAAATTAACTGAGCCCGTTTGAACCGTGTTAACGCGAGGTTGATTTAAACCGTAAATTAGGAGCAATTAACTGGGAATTTTAATGCGTTTTTTTGATGATTTTAATGCCTATGTTATTATCTAATTTTGATGCAGTTGTAGTAATTTACAAGGGTTCTTATCAACATTGGCTTGAATAACTAAATTTATAATTATCGCTTCTTTGAGATAAAGTTTTAAGTTGTTAACTAGCTGGTTTTCGAGAATTCGTAAGTAATCTGTAACTACTATAAGAATAAAAATAAATTTATCTTTAAAAATATTATCTCGTTATGATAAAATACAATTTATAGTTGCGTGAGTGTGAGTGTATTCGTTTGATTGTGTGTGGGATTTGTGTTGGGTGTGACGTGTGAGAACGTGTTGAGTAATTGAGATCATTTCAAATTATGGAGTAGGGCTTCCGTGTAATCAAAGAGCTTTTCTAGCCAGCTTTTCAGTGTTATATTGTTTTGCGTAAATAGATTTTCTGTTGATTGTGTTATACAGTGGCGCTGAGCGATTATTATGTTGCTTACAAGAAAAATTGGTTGAAGAACAACCGCAAAATTATGATTTTTTTTTTGTTTAAAAAGTGTACTTGCAACATATGGTAAGCGTAAATAGTTGTAAAATATATAGTTTTTTTACCGAAAAAATTGATAGGATATCAAATGTTGAGTTCTCTACTTAAATTGATTGATGAAAGGAACTTTGTTTCACCTGCTCCGCCACAGATGGAAATGCAATATATCAATGATTGTATAAGTGAAACATATGCCTCGTTCAGAACGTTCTTACGAGCGCCCAGCACCTTGATCTGAAGATCCAACTAAATTTTGAAGATGTGGATGGAATACAATCTCTGGTCAATCATATACCAAGATACTAGGTCTGGCTGACTCTTATTCTTGGGCAGTTGAAGTATCTGTCTGGTACATTGCAAACATGTATTTTAATATTAAAATTGTTCATTATTTCAGTGTGATTACATATGCTAAAACAGATGAAGATTTTAAGCGTGTTTAGAGTAAGAGATTTGTTAGCCATATAAATATTTGGATACCTAATTCAGCATATCTCTTTACCTCCTACCAAGAATCGGCATGAAAGACAGCTATGTCATCAGCGTAACAAAAACTCTAGCATTACGGATTTCTAAATTACAGAGGTCGTTGATATAAATTAAGAAGAGTTTCGGTCCCATCACACTGCCTTGGGGAACTCCAAATGAAACTATTACATCATCACCGATATGGTATCCTACTCTCACTCTTTGTTTTCTATTAGTTAGATAGCTCTGCAAGTGCGGTTTCGGTAAATGGTTTTCTGACATAAGAAACAAATGCAGAACGAAATATCAAAGTGACGCGATACTTCATGTAAATTTCTTCACGTCCAAACAACCAAATATGCAAAAAATATCATTAAAATCGGTCGAACCGCTTCGGAGGAGTGCAACAACAAGCTCCGAGACGAGATTTTTATTTAACCCACACAAGAAAGGACACACAAGAAATATATTAATAATAAAAAATATTATAATTAATTAATCCTTTAAAAAGTTAAATAATAAAACGTATGTTTATTTAATATATTTTTAATCTTCTTCGCGTTTCCGTCAAGTACATCTCTGTAACAAAATTAAATATAATTAAAATTCACTCAACGTTTTATCTTTATATCTTAATTAATAAAATAAATGCAGGTCTTATTACACTGAAATACATAGCTGTATTCAAAATAAAAATATGATAACACAAAAACACAGAGTAAAAATCGTTTTAATATGAAGCCATTTAATCTAGATTTATTACCTAGATATTTAAGTATAATTATACATTTAAATTCTGTTTTAAAACTCTAAAAATTAGTTGATTCCAATATTATTCGTAGGATTCCTGGGTCAGCACATAATTCAAATTATCTAAAATTTCGAAATAATTGATTTTTTAATAGTCGGTTATAGTCACTCATTTACAACATAATAATTATTATGTAGCTAATTGATTATAATAAATATAATTTTAACAAAAAAAGACTTCAAATTGTAACTCTAAAACTACTGAACAATTGAAATTAAAATGGAACCACATGGGAAGCACCAGCTTTTAAACAAAAAGTATCATCAAAATCGGTTCACCCAGTCGAAAGTTCTGAGGTAACAAATATTTTAAAAAAACCTGTCGAATCGAGAACCTCCTTCTTTTTTGAAGTCGGTTAAAAAGTACTCCATTCTTCACTCTCTGGTAGAAACTTCAACCATACACTCACTCATACACTTAAAATTAAAAAAAATGTTTCAATTAAGAATACAGAGACTTAGGGGCAATTAAAAGTATCTAGAAATATTCACAGGCAGTATAAATGAAGTGTAATTCATATAAAAAATTTAATAAGAACTTGGTTGTCATATTCCAAAGTAAAAGATTAATCTAACGTCTTAAAAATATTCTCCTATTATTATTTTTCTTATATCACATCAACCGAGCTTTGAGAAGCATTTTTCAAGATACAATCCACCCTCGGCCTGCTCAGCAATGTTTTTGTGGGCTAAGTTATAAGAAAAAAGCGGGAACTGTCATCTTTAAACGTATTACTTAATCAACGTTTATTAAAAGTAATGATTAAACGAGATGTTTAGCTCACACTCCTTATGTTTTATCCCGAAAAAATCAGGAAAAAACATATTTTAGCGAGACAGAAATTAATTTAATAATTCATTATATGTAAAAGAATCCTTGATAATATGTATAATATACAATAAAATATAATCTTGCATTTATTCATTCACGGTCTTGGAAAATTAAATTTAGATTAATTCAAGAAAAAAGATGTGTCCATTATATTGAACGTTAACTTGAGAAATAAATTTATTAAACTTTTGGTGAATGTTCGATGACTGCCTTTAATCAATAATATTTTATTTTATAATTTTTATATTACTTCTTAAACACTATTATTAACCTATCAATTAATTATATAATATATATTAACAAATACAAAGTCTACTCCAAGTTGTTGCCGCTGCGCAGCTTGCCATGCAGGCTGACTGCATTGCCGCGTTGACTAGCAATGCTGATTCTCTGCGTGAAATACGATCCAGCCCTCTTGTCTGAGTTGTCACCTGAGGAGTCAATTATAATATATAAAAATATTATAAAAATAATATAAATAATTATATAAAAGTAGTCTATCGCTTATGAATTGGAATGTGAAAATTGCCAAGTTTCCCGAGCGCTCTTCTCGCCAGTTTTGATGCATCGTAATATTTCCGTGTCAACCACATGCGCTCTGAATTGTGAGCTTGTGACGTCAGCTGATATATTGCCTACTCTTATATTTTTTAAATTATCCACTTTAAGAACTTGTATTTCAATTTTACCATTCCAAAATGTGGTAACTAAAATTTGTTAGAAAACTTTATTAGCTGAAACTTTTTCGATAACAATTAGTAGATACTTTTTTTTTTCAGATACATGATAAATGGTATAGAAATTGTAAAAATGAATAATCGACGAAAAACATAATAAAATAAATATTTAAGGGTGCTCCGTTTATGCTCGATTTTGATTGAACGGCAACAGGTAAAATATTCACTGAATATTTAGTTACATATTCACTTTAAAAATAATTAAATTAAAATGGTGCGTTCACATACAACAAACGTGGTTTTTATGCCGCTTTGCGCGAGTCCGACTCGCACTTCTACCTCGCGTGCTTTGAAATAGATTTTTTCATGAAACCAATTCCAAATGAATTCCAGCCCGCTCTGTAGATCATACGTGTGGTCAACTGAGCTACGGCATTTGTTTGTACCAGAAAATTAGGTTAAAAAGGATACACTTACTGTATCCTAACTACCTAACTTTCTGGTGACAAAATACCTATACAAAAAAAAATTGTGAGAGTAGGAAGAACGAAGATTTCTAAAAAGCCTCATTATGCCTTATTCTGTTGAATAAAAAGAAAAGTCGTTAAGTCTCATATTGCCTAAAGCTGTCTTTGAAGACCATTGTTTAGTTCAGTTAATAATCTATATTGTTCGAGATTGCTTCGAGATAATCCCGCTCCGGACATCGCTATGACAATCTTTAATGACGTCATTAGTCGACAAAATCTCCAATAGTCTATAGAATTTTTACAGGAGAAATAATGCCATTTCTAGAGTCAAATAAACATTTTATAAGCTTAGGTCACCTAAAAACTACCTATCTTATTCTCTATGACACTTAGAAAGCTCTTAATCATAGATAGTGTTGATATAACGGCCATTTTTATTTATTGTATTATCAGCATCTATTGTAGATTATTTCCATGAACACATAACATTCATTTTTTTTCGCGCTATTCGTCTTTTTTGTTTAAAGTTCTATCATGTTTTATCTTTATTACTGTCTTTGTCAGAATAAAATAAAATACTGAAATAAAACTTGTTACGGGCATTTACATTTATGGTTAAGGTATAAGCCGCGTTTCATAAAATCACTAAAACTCAGATTAACGTTTTACAAATAATAAAAGATACTAGTGGTCGGCCATTGATCGAAATGCGACCACAAATCAAGAGCAAGTCAGGTATGTGTGTGTATGTTGTGTGCCATCCAAACAGTACGTAACGTTTATTTTAATTAATTTAATGTATTTCTAATGAATTTTATATAAAAAATAGCTTTATGCACTTCTCCTCCATATAAACTTTTATTGTCGCAAATTTCACGATCAATTCGCGCAATTTTCGTTTCGCAAGTTACTTCACGTATTAATATCATTATTACGCGATAATTTTGAAGTTTAATATTTCTTAACTGCCTTTAGTACACTGTGAAAAGTCCTTGGCAACAATGTCTTTTAAACTTTACTGTTTCTATTTAGGGTCTCAAATGGCCTATGCGTTTCACCCTCAGGGCCTAATATTCGCTATTATTTGTCGAGTTTGTTAATTGCCTGTTATATTTCTGTCTTTTGAGAGGCATTTCGCCTAATTAGGGTTTAACAAGACGTATTTTAATTCAAACTCTTGGTTATGAATTTCAATTTTTATTATAATTTCAATAATATGTAGATCTTAAATAAACCTTATGTGCACAAGACGCCTTATCACTACATAGTATAAAACAAAGTCGCTTTTTCTTCCCCTATATCCCTTTGGTTGCTTAAATCTTTAAACCTACGCAACTAATTTTAATGCGGTTTTCTTAATAGATAGAGTGATTGAAGAAGAAGGTTTTTATATATGTTTTATACCCGTGCAAAGCCGGTTAAAGTTACATATATATTATTATTTTGTTCATCTTTTACAGCCCTTTACTTCTGGGTGCACTGAATATGGTTATAAAATTTTCTTCGAGTGTCATATCATCAATATCCAGGCTTTTCTGTATCAGCTAGTTTGCTATATTACATTTTTTTACAAAATTCTCCCTTCTCGACAAATAATTTTGCATTTATTCTATGTTATAGCAATTTCTCAGTTTTCGATTTCCTGCAGTGGAACTTTTCTAATCAATTAACATGTGTGGACATTGCGGTCGTAGAGGATGCCTTTGCTGCCCTTGCATCACTATTTACACGAATTGCACAAAGATTTGTTAAGCAGCATGATGTGGTCTCTTACCATGGTGCCATGATGTGTATCTTCCCTACACAGTATTCTGTTATCTAAATAAAATAGTCTATCATATTAATATCCTAACATATATGATATAAGCTATAAATACAACTTATATTTCAAGTAATCTCCGATCGGTGGAAATAATTGAAATATAAACAATGTCTTGTTAAATTAAAATAATCCGAATGCCCTTAGCGAGACGCTGATAGCGTTCCCTATCCACATAAGACTTTAACTCGTATAAAATACCTTCACAAAGACGGAAAAAGTAATGTAAAGGAATCAGTACTATCACGAAATTGATCTTTCACATTGCCAATTTAAAAACAACCTTAAAATAATGAAATAGGATTCAAATTCTAATCACCTCGCGGATTATAAATTAGAATTTTTCTTTCAGATCGAAATTAAATCGTATATTTAGGTATTAGAATTGATTTTTCCTTGCAACCATCACACATAAGTTAAGGCCCAAGTAATACGGATGACGACAAAGTTAGAAAGAAAAGGGGGAACAAAATAAAGAGGGGTGCGGCGGGTGGGGGGCGCACCCCTGTTTCGGGTTTTCAATAGAAATGTTTGAGTTTCGTACAATTTAAAAGTAGACAGGTTTAACATGTACATACATACATTGAGAAGCTTCCGGTTGTCTATTGTAACCTAAGTACTCCTGGCTTTTACACCTACTTTTGAAGTCAATATTCATTCACTTCAATTATGTTATAATATTCTCATCAAATTAGTCGGCATTTCATTTTTATTTTTCAAGACAAGACTTACTAAATAGTTTATCTCTTTTAAAATAAAAGTTGTATAATAATTATTACAAATAAGAATTATCTTAAAAAACAAATCTCACAAATTAATTTCCATCTCGATCGTGTTTCAAACAAATCGTATCGATAAATAAACCAACCATCGGTTTAGGAGTTAGATATGATCCCAGAGACAGAGACACAGATACCTCAAACTTATAGTACTCTTCTTTTTTCGTTGGGAATTAAAAAAAGCTTAAATGTAATCGAATTGCTAAATGTCTTAACTGAGTTTTGCATTGGATTGATATTGATATGTTCGAGAGACACACGTTGATTTTTTGTTTTATTTCTTCTTCTATATATACAGTATACAGTTTTTTTCACTATATATAAAGTACAGCCTAGAGTTGTACTTTATATATAGTGAAAAAAACTGTAATGTTCAGTATGTCAACTGTGAGTTTAATAAAGAGGTTTTAGTATTCCAATTTATTATTCCATTGTGGTTGTTTTTCGTAACTACTAGGCGATGTAACATTAAATATACACAGATACTATTGAAAAATACTAATAAAATCATGGTTTGCTTAAAAGATTACTGAAAATCATGAACGAATAAACCGCGAAGTTAAACACGAAAGATTGTTTTGAAGACGATTTTCTTTTAAGTCCATAAAACCCAACGACAATTTAACCATTTCCTTTTTTGTTTATAAGTTAATGTCTTTGTGTCTGTCTGTGGCATGGTAGTGTCTAAACGAATGAACCGATGCGGTTTTTTGGTTCTTAGCTACAATTTATGAATATCTGTTTATACATTCATGAGATATTGTCGGGGTTTCTAAGTTTTCGTGTATTACTTATACAGAATGTACCATATCTAAAGCAAAACTGCTGACTCATGTGTTGACATTGAAGGAAGTCGCAGATATTTTGTAAAAATCAATTTAAACCCCAAAACGTATCATATTTGTACACCCCACATAACGATTGAGTGAAAGGGACGGGAAATTACATATTATGTGTTTTAGAAAGAGAGGGGTAAAAAACAAAAAATTATAGAAAAAAACATGGTCGCGAATCGCGTAGGGATATAAGAGGCATATTAGGGCTGCCTACACTTCGGAAATATGAATTCCACCCCTGCTTCGCTTAACGACCACACTTGAAAATTCTCTGTTTTATATAAAAGCATAATTATTTAGAATTAACTGTTGTATACACAGTTACTTATATATAACAATTATTTCTCAATAAATTTTCAAATTTTAAAATAGATTCTTAATGTGAAGTCAATATAAGCCTGTTTTAATGATTTTTGTTTGATAGACCAGGTAATATATTTTATTGATTGATTGATCAATTTGAAAAGACATCAAAAATTAATTTTTTATATGAACGCATGTCGTCCATATCAAAAAAAGTTAGTTTCAATCTCGGTTAATTGTTATATACTAGCACCAACTTCACAGCGGGTTAATTATGCCTTTTATAACTCAAGAACGGATGGTTCGATTTTGATGATCACTGATTTATTGGATTCGTCTAATCTGAGAATAGCAATAACTATTAAAAATATAGAAAAATTTCAAGAAAAAAATTTTAAGAAGAAATTTCTATGGAATGACGTTTTACTCTGAATTCTGAAGCGATGCGAATTTCGCGGGACCACAAGTTAGAAATAATAAATAGTATGAACATGAAATATTGTGGCCAATTATCAAAAGCGTTGTTATTTAAATCGCGTTATCAAAAATTATTTTATACAAACACGTAAAATTCGTAGAATCAGTTTTTACTTTACATTTTAATATGTACTCAAAAATTACATATTTACTCCTCAGATTTATATTATACTAGTGGACTCCGCGAAATTCGTATCGCGTCAAAGTTCCGAATAATAAAGTGTCACCTATAACGTCATTCCATAGAAAATGTATGAGGAGAATGTTTTTCTTTTATTTTATTTTTTCGAAATTTTTCCAAATTTTTCTCTTCGTAAGAACCATCCTTGTACTTCAAGGAATATTATAAAAAAAGAATTGGCCAAATTGGTCCAGGCGTTGTTGAATTATGCGCTTACCATCACATTTTGCGATTCATTTTATATTATAGATTATTATAGATTCTACTTAAAAGCTATCTTCTAATTAATTTCCCGTTTTTATAAAGATAACTCATATTTCTATTAAAAAGCGACAATATCTGTTATTATAAGTAACACCGAATTTATGACATCAATAAAATTAATTTTAACAACCGCTATTAACGCGTTTTTAATGATACTTTATAAGCAATTAAGTCGCGTCAGTGATAGTCCGTTAATTTTGAATGAACTTACTTTATGACATCCTTCCGATTGGGTGTTCATTAATTAGTGTCCCGTCAGCTTTTGGAATGTCCCAATTTTATATTTTAATTATTTTTTTGGAAATTGCAATAGTCAAAAGTAACATCAATTTACATAATTCTTTAGATTCATATAAATTTCACCTTTACAACGAAATGAAAGTGAAAATAAAGTATGGACAAACGCTGAACTTTCTGTTTTTGTGCTATGTACCTACGTGGACATTTTTTTAATGGTAGGTACATATTTTAATTTGTATTTGATAATCTTTAGTTAAGTTGCGACGGAATAGGAATACTTTAAGTTTGCGTGTCATAATAACTCGTAAATGAATGGTGTGATGTGATTTTTCTAAGGCATTATATTGATGTTTCTCGTTCTTGAAAATGTCTTCAAACTTCACATATTCCGTGACTGGATGAATGTTTAACAACATGAATGAACGCTTACAACGAGTTTAACTTCGCTTGTTATAAATTTAATTAAATTGAAACCGGAATCTAGCGGTAAACGTAATTTTCTAAATAAATTCACACGTTTGATTTACATTGGAATAGAGATATTAATCTAAACGTCACCAAAATAGTTTAAAAGTGGTCAAAACTCACAACTACTAAATAACCGTTAGTCGTAAACTTTTGACAGCGTAGATGGTTATCCAGTAATTTCGTTTTAGTGGGCTGCACGTTTATACAAATACACAAAATAATCAGTGATCATTACGAAATAATGTTACCATGAAAAAAAGTTTTTCATCCGTTAAATTAAAGATTTTGATAAGTCTGAAATAGTTGATACGCGAGCCGTGTGGTATAGAAGATGTATGGATGTGAATAGGAAAGGAAACTTTCTGTCAAGCTGTATGTCATGAGATTACTATGAAAGTTTTCGATATATTTCTTACTATAGTCTCATAGGACTTTCAAACCGCCTCCTTGGTCTAGTGGTAAGCGCTTAAGCGTTACAACCGAGAGGTCCTGGGTTCGATTCCCGGTGGATATAATAAAAATCGGTCTGGTAGGACATAGAAGGCTGATCACCTACTTGCCCCTAAAAATCATCGATCAGTGAAACAGATGTGAAATGCATCTGCCCCATACCCCACTAGGGGACACGGGACTTCACTTTTCATAGGACTTTATTAAATAACATGGACTAAAGATGTTTCAGTATTGGTTGCTAGGATACAAGTCTAACGTTCATACAAAGACTTGTTTTGGTTTAGTATCCTAGCAACTAATACTGTAACATCTTTAGTCCATGTTTTGTAATAAGGCCCATAGTGGTCAGTGTGCGTAAACGCTAGGAGCGCTATGATATTCTGTTATGCTAATGTGATTGAAAATTACTTTAACTACCAACAAACTTATTGCAATTTTAGCGATGTAACATATTTTTCGACAAATATATTGACTTGTGACATATCCTGTAACCTGTATAGCTTATGTATGTGTATGTGAGAAAAATTTTAATCTGCACAAAAATGTGTTTATTTATTACAAACAGAAAGTTAACATTTTTAATATAAATATAGATAATGTATTAATCAAATCAGCGTAATAGTGGATTAGAAAAGTAATTCTAATAAAATCCCGGTATCTTTCATTGATTTGTACCCAAAATAGAATTCTAGATCTTTCTATAAGACATAGGTATTCTAGATGCGTTTTTCAATACAATTAGTACCGGTTACAAGCTAGATTAGAGATTGAGCTAGAACCTGTGAGCCTGTAAACATTGAAAATAGTAAAACTAAAAATACGTCTCAACAAAGGGTAGATAAGACAAAGGCGAAAAAGAAAAATATCTAAGTACAAGCTTCGTGGGGTTTCGTTTGGGCACGGTTTCATCTCGTCTACCTCATATGTATGGAAATAGGGGTCTTAGCGAAACGGAGTAAGGCTGCGTCATATGGCCGGGGTTTTTCACACGAGAAGTTTTACGATTTATTCATTTGTTATTATATCTTTATTAAGTTCTTATAGTAACTTAATAAAATAGAAATAGAAGAATATAATTGCTGTTAGAAGAAGAATATAATTCGACTGCAAATCTATGCTTTTTTAATTAAAAATCACACCTATATATTAGTTTCAATCTCTGTTAACCGATACTGCTACTGCAACTGTATTGGTCTTGGGAATGATCTACTATAAAGCGTGAATTTATTTATAAAAAAACTGTAAAGCGATTTCATAATGCACTAAGAACTGGGGAAATGTTTGGAAATTAGTGCCAAACTCAAGAAAAGTTGTTTTATTTTGTTCTTTTTGTTTTTTTCTCTGTGATGGCCTACTTGAGTTCTACTCTAACTATTTTAAGATTCATCAATACTTAGGTATAACTTATATTTTGTCTTATGTATGAAAACTAGCTGTGCCCCGAGGTTTCTACCTGCGTTAACTTCGTCGTAAGGTGATGTTATAATATAGCCTAAAAGCTTTTAGCTCTAAAAATGACGATACTACCATAAAACTTCTCATCCCCCCTTTCAACCCCTTACAATCCTTTTTTCGCATTAAAAAGTAGCCTTTGTCCTTTCTCAGGCTCTAGACTATCCGTGTGCCAAATTTCATTTAAATCGGTTCCGTGGTTTGGAAGTTAAATCGCGACAGACAGAGTTAATTTCGCATTTTTAAT
Source organism: Aporia crataegi (assembly GCA_912999735.1). Taxonomy (NCBI): domain Eukaryota; kingdom Metazoa; phylum Arthropoda; class Insecta; order Lepidoptera; family Pieridae; genus Aporia; species Aporia crataegi. The sequence continues at coordinate 8,111,016 of OU538744.1, read as the reverse complement.
ATCAGTAAGAATAAATAAGTGTTTCACGTCAAATACGAAAAGAAGAGTAAATTTTTAACTGTTACTGATAAAACACACCCTAACATACCATACATAAATATACGTCAGGTGCTCACCGGTTTACGAATTTATTTTTCTCTAAGATATTACTCTGAGGAGATTTGTGGGAACTCACATAGAACCACCCTCCGACCTCCTTGGCCTCGTTACTCTAATATTTACGATAACAAATGTAAAAAAATTATTGCGTCTTTGATCTTGGTATATGCGATAATTTATTTACTTTTTAATTATTTATTTGTATCGAAGTCTAAACAAACGTATAAAATATATTTATAAAACTATAATCGACTTCATTTTACTAAAAAGTAATAAATAACAGAAATGATAATTCGAAGATCAAAATTAAGTTAATTCGCCGAAGAGGTTGGCAGAGGTGCACTGAGTACACGTACAAATAAAAAAATTATATAACAATAATAATTGTTTAAATTAAGTGAAATTAAATACAGTTAAATTAGGATACCTCATAAATGAATAAACAGATTGGTAGCTAAGAATCACGCCATCTTTCAAAAAATCATCTATTCATACTTACATTAAGAAGCAATTATGCCACAAACTAAAACACGTACCTTGGAAATGAATTTTCTTATTTTCAGAAGAAACAGACGTAAGTTATCTTTCATTTTACGATCCCATTAAATACGCTAAATAAATCTCTAAGTTTTTACGTATTCATGAAAAGTTTACTCGGAAATGTTCATTTTGATTCGCATCCATAAACAAAAAAATACGTCAACTTTATCCCGCACGTTCAAAAAACATAATTTACTTATATTCAACCATCCAAGACATTAAAGGGCCTAACAAGACACAATGGCTTCGAAAATAACCTACCTCCCTAGCGCATAACGCGACCAGATAGCAAGACCTACCTCTTGCGAAGCTTGTCATACATTTTAGTTTAACTACGCGTCGCGTATCGAAAAGCTGGGGTCATTTTATATTGGTCGTGTTACCACGGGTAGCTTCACTCGCTTTCAGTGATTGATGACGTAGGCGGGGCAAATCCAATCATTATCTGTGATGCATTGCTACGTCACTACTCCTACTTGACTTGGATTCGAATTTGATTAAATTTCAACAAGGATTCTGAAGTTAAATATGTATTTTTTCCCTGCAATGCTAATAAGAGCTCTACGTAACCACAAAATCGAACTTTTAACTACTTTTTTAACTACTGTCAACCTGACAATCTTTAGAGACGCAGTCACATTTTCATACAAACGTTATCAAACTTGTATTTAGTTTTCTGACGCCGTTAGCGGCTTAGTTTTTTTTTTCTAAACATCTAGATTTTTTAAAAGTATATTTCTACATAATTTACGCTTGGTTTTGTATAATAAACGATTGTTCGATGTGACGATCCCCGTAACGTTAATCTATCTGCTGATATGCCCAGGGAAAAGTTTCAAAAATGCAAAAAAGGTTTATCAGTGCTACTGTAAAATAAGTATTTCCCATTGGACCTATTTGTTACCGTATTTTCACTAATATACAGTAAATTTGTATTTTTTTGTTTGTAATGAATATACGCAAAGCCTACTGTACCGATTTTAAAAAAATATTCCATATATACAAAGCTATGGTACTAAGGCAACATAAGTTATATTTAAAAAAATATCGAAAAAACTAAATTCTAAACTAATTCTGAACACCTTTACCTTATGCACTTCACACAAAGATGCACTCTCAACAAAACTCAATCACAGACTGAGAATATATCAAAAAGGATTCGCGCCAATTTTGCATTTAAAAAAAGAATACATTGTGTTGCCCCTTGAATAATTAAAAATATGCGTGAGTTTAAATAATCGCGAAGAATTAACCCTTTGCATGCAAATTAGGTGCGGATGTGACGAAATCACGACCGGTCTTTCTGACCCAGGTGTGTTATTATTTTAGGCACAATGAACCGGCAAACAAAGATTATAACGTATTTAAATTGTAAGAGACTTTTTAGAACTGGCAAAAAAATCTTAATAATTATTGTGGCTTAGTTTGACAAACTCCCAAACTAGATTGAAACTTATATTAATTTATAAATTAAGATTATTTTTCACTCACAAACACTTTTCAAAGATCTATAGATTACATAATTTTACTAAGTAAGTGACATTTATCTATAGACTATAATAATACAGGCATACGGTTTTCAAAGTTTCACATATTCTAGGTAGGTATTACAAATAGTTTAAAAATTCTATATGGTTTTAAAAACCATTCTTAGAAACTAGTGTCTTTACTCAGGATTTTGTTAAGAAAATGAGCTAGAACGGAAATTCTTTCAAAGACATGACGACCCACACCTGCTCTGGGGACATTTGAATTTGAATGCGCACGGAAGGGTTGAAGACGTTCTGCGTATGAAATAATATTTATGTTAGACGGTGCATATTAACTCGAACCCGCGACTTTGTCTAATAAAATCAGAAAAGTATTTCTTGTTCTTTACCACGATGCATTTCTGTGTCAAAATTCTACAAAATTGAAACTTACTGTTAAATTTTTTATACTCTAATTGTATTTTATCAAAATTAAGTTAATTAACATTGCTATGCCTAAGTTTAAGCATACAATGTTACAAACTTATGTATATTATGTATAATATGTAGGCATATTGCCTTTAAACATTGCATTAAGTAATAATAAATAGCAAAAAATAAAATACATATATAAATTACTAGCTGACCCGGCAAACGTTGTTTTGCCATATTAATTTTTGGGGTGGGCTACCCTTATCACTTAGGAGTATAAAAATAGATAGTAGCCAATTCTCAGATCTACTGAATATGCATATAAAATTTGGTAAAAATCAGTAAAGCCGTTTCGGAGGAGTAAGGTAACTAACATTTTGACACGAGAATTTTATATATCTTAATATATATAAATCTCGTGTCACAATGTTTGTCCTCAATGGACTCCTAAACTACTTAACCGATTATAATAAAATTCGCACACCATGTGCAGTTCGATCCAACTTGAGAGATAGGATACTTTAAATCTCAAATTATAGTCGCAATATTATTTTATTGCAAATTCGTTTCCTCATACATTTTCTATGGAATGACGTTTTAGGTGACACGTTATTATTCGGCACTGAAGCGATACGAAGTTCGCGGGGTCAGCTAGTAAATTATAATTTCCTAGAAAAGATCTTTGTTGTCGAAAACCAGCAAGAATATATTAAAACAATATTTTCATATTAAAAATACTTAAATACTTATATAGTAAATCAAACTTTAGCTTTCACAGATCTTCGTCTTAGAAGGTTCTACGAATGTTCGTCAAAAAACATTTGCATATAACTAGGTATGTTGACACAGCTTTCCACAACCCCATCGATTAGCTATTACAAAGATTCTCACGTACATCTTGTTCTCACGACAAAATCTATGAATACATTAACGAGATATTAAGAAAAAACTCTATTATCTATATTCAAACTATTCCACTTTATCTGTGCATTTCAAACGATTTGAATAAAGAAAAAGGGGTTATTCTTCCAAGTGTCAAAATTGCTCTTCCGCATCCGCTACAAAATGGGAGCTCATTTGAATATCGAACGTATCTATTTTGCATGTCTATGTCATTTTTAGTTGAACGTCTTAGGGTATTTGGAAATCGAATGACTTTTCGCACGAATTACAATGAAGCACATCTATTGATCCGAGAATTTTTATGTATAGGTAATGAGATCAAATATTTTAGTTACCCTGTCAAATTTTGAGTTTAAATTATGTAAGCTTTTGTATAGATGATAGATATTTATGGAATAATATTCTCACAATGTTAATTGTCTATAAAAACTATACAGAGGTTAGTAAACATTCTTTAAATAACAGAATATTATTATAGCCTGTTGGAGGTGATATTTCTCCAGCTACTATGACTTTGTATCAAACGAATTTGTAAACAATTCAGTAAAGTTTTAAATGGAATCCTGGAAAAAAATTCTTTATCCTGGTTCCAAATACATCCAATAGTTCTGAGCATCAGTGACTATAAAGTAGCATATTTAACTATCCTTAAATTCCTATGTTCCCTGGATGGTGCAGACCGCATATGGACCGCGTACGAAGTACGTTGACATTCCGTTCGCTCCTGAGTTACGCGTTTTAACTATAACTTATTAAAAATAATAAGTCATATTTTATCTGTATTTTTGACAATTGAATTATAGTCTGTGCAATATCTGAAGTGGGTGATAATAAAAACTAAAAGATTAATTACCAACATTAGAATAACAATAACAAATATTGTCTATTGGCAATAACAATACAAAAAACAACGTTGCCAGATAATAAAAATAGGTTTGAATAAATTATTGAATAATATTTATTGTACATTTAAATATTGAAATTTTATTAGAAATTTTAATTTAATAGCGTACTAAAATTTTATTAGTTATTTAAATCACGCAACTGTAATAAATAATTAGATTAAATATTTTATATAAATTCAAATATTAGTATTTTAAATAACTAATATTTGAATTTACATTTTTGTTGTTTTTAAATTTCTTAATGTTCAATCTTTTAACTTGACCTGCGCGAATATTGAATTACAGAAATTATTTTTATTATAATATAATTTATATATTAATTATTTCCTATTTTTTAGAAATATGATTCGAAACTAATAGTTTTATATTTATTAGCTTAATTATAGTTTCAATAGTGTTTTCAAAACTTCTAGTAAAAGACAGACATACTATTTCTATCTCTGTTTCGCTTATATATTTTACATAAATGTTTTTGTAAATTTACTTATTAAGCACCAATCGCAATGCGAAAAGGATTGAATGTCAGATGCGTTTATTGATAATACAATATATCAGTGTTAATTATTACCAGTCAGTTTTAAAGACTAGTTAAAAAAATTAAATTTATTTAATAATTTATTTATATAAAAAACAATACATATAACACACAATAAGACATTTAAATAAACTAACAAAAACATATCTATGTTGCACAAATAACAAACTGAATATTGGAAATAGTAGGTTAGATAACTGTTTTAAATTGTCAGTTAAATTACAGTGTTAGTTAAAAAAAGGCAATAAACTAATAATTATAACTTACTGCTGCACTATAATAGATATTTATAAGATAAAAGAAACAAGCAAATATAGAAATGTCGTCCTAAACTAGAAATAAATTCGTTTCGAGCCAAAGTAATTCTGTTAAATCTATCGTGAGTAAGTGATATATTGCTGTCTTCGTCTACTTAAACTTTATTTATGGCTTTCGCTGAAATACTGAATATTTCTTCGCAAAGTTCTTGTTTTTAACCGGTCTAAAACTAAATGGAGGTGAATGTCTTATTTACAGACATTAAGATAATATTTTGACCGGATTAAAGCGAATATATTTGAACAGTGTACAACTATTTTACTTACTTATTACTAAAGTCTTAGGGTTTTTAATTCGTTGCATATTTATGGGCATGTCACAGCACTAACCACCTCTGTTTAGTCACGCTTGTAGTCGATGCGTGTTGAGGTCTTGGGTTCGAATGCCGGAGAAATGACGAAAGAACGAAACCTTTGTTCGTTTGAGTAGGCACAGAAGCAAACATCTACTTACATAATCAATTTATCTGCACAAGGGAGTGAGTCCCTTCCGCTGTTCCGAATCCAACGATTTTGCTATAGTGTTTTAATTTTGTCACACAATTGCGATCGAGGGAAGGTAGAAATAGATGATAAGATATCAAGAAAACTGTCATAATTTATGCTATATTGCCAAAAATAAATATATTTTCGACCCTCGACTCGCATTATCTTTCTCTAAAAAATAATAATTTTATTGTTTTTTTATCATCTGTGAGTAAATCCGTATCAAAAACTAGTTTAAAATAACTGCGCTTACGACTCGACGCCTGACAAAAAATATTCATTTGCATAAATTAAAAGACAAAACGCAGCCGTCATAATTCCAATATTTAATTTTTTTATTCAAGTACCGGTTCTTATTCAAATGTATAAATTATTTAAATCGAAAACAAAATCGCTGTATCTTAAACAATGAAACTTTTTGTCCCTAACTTTGACAATACGTTTGAAAGCGCATATTGAACCTTAATCCCTTCAAATAGGAAAAGGTAAATTAATAATAGCGTAGAAAATTATATGCATAGACACCTCATAAAACGTGTACCGTTTGAGAATTTGCATTTTGCACACACTCTAAAAAATAACCATGTTCTCAAAGTATCATTATATTTATTATTGAATTTCCAACCACAGGTGTTTTATAGTTAAGATGCTTTTACTCTAAAAAAGAGTCTTGCGTCTTGAGTATCAAAGAAATGTTACATTACAAAAAATGATGCAATTCATTTTTAGACCTTTTAATGTAGACGTAATAAAAAAGTGGCAATCGAATTTCAAATCTTGTTGATAGTTTAAATTCTAATTTAAAAATCGAATGGCAGTCTTGTATTTTACTAGCAACCCGCGCCGGCTTTGCACAGGTATAAAACATTTATAAAAACCTTCCTCTTCAATCATTCTATCTATTAAAAAAACCGCATCAAAATCCGTTGCGTAGTTTTAAAGATTTAAGCATACAAAGGGATATAGTGAAAGAAAAAGCGACTTTGTTTTATACTCTGTAGTGATAATCAGTTGAATATCTCAGTGGTGACAACACTGTTAATTGTCAAATAAAACTTAGTTTCACAAATGGCGTCAGTTTTTATTTTACCAAAATATTAATATTAAAAAGTACGAAAGGTGGCGATACACCGGTCCGTTACAAATCGTGTTCAAACAACGAGTGTTCGGAACGAATCCGCGAATCATAATAAGATGCTAATCTTTGTCACCTTTGCTTATTTGCATAAAACTAACGGCTTTGTGTCACTTAACCAAACATAACGTATGACTAAGTGCAAAAATGTGGGAATATAGTGTATAATCTAAGTAAGTAATAACTTTGTGTATATCAAATTTCTTCCCATATAAAAATTGAACCTGTCAGAGTTCAGTTGTGTTCTAGAAAATAATAGTTAGTTTTATATTTCTACACTGATATTATAGACAAAATTTTGTAATGAATAAACTCAATAAGTACAGAAAATTATTTTACTGATGGATTGCTAGACAACATAACAGCTTCTAAATACATAAAGCATAACTTTTACTTAACCAAATCGAATCAATTTTAATGGGACTTTCACTAGTTGATAGACTTTTGTTATTAACATAGATAACTACTAGGTACTTTTATTTTAAAAAGATGTAAGTTCTTTGAAAAGAAATAAAGACCAGTCACGTATCTAAAAGAAAAATGTTTCCGTATGAAAGACACTATAACAAAATTTTTCCATTAAAGAAAATTGCCAGTCAGTGAAATTTGTTCAAAAATCACAAAATCACTACAAAAACTCGTTTTAAAACCTACGTTTAAAATTGTCATTATCTGAAATGTTATAAATACGAAAGTGAGTTTTTGATTCTACGCCAATCTCTGGTTTTGAGGAAGGAGATGTGGAAGAGAACATTAATACCTACTTTTCGGAAAAGAAAAGCGACAAATCTAGTAGAATTGCTTTATAATATCGAAGAGATTAAGTTTTAACTTGGTATATATAATAATAGTCTGTCTAGGCTAGGCAGAGTTTCTCACTCCATATAATAAGTAGAATGATAAAAGCTATAAATTAAGATATCACCGGAAACGTATATAGTTCCCGTGGGATAACTTCCACGCGAACGGAGACTAACTAATAACGTTTTTATGTGTGTGTCAATCTCTCGATATTATATACCTAATCGATTAAGCAAATAAGTATACATAAAAAGCCTTAAACTCGCACACCTGAACGCAAGCATGTGCCAGAAAATCAATACTGAGCGTGTCGCGAACGCGTGATTCCAACGAAAAACTACTACACCCACCCCACGCGGATTTTTCTTCACCCCACCCCCTAAGGGGCGAGGGACGCAAAAAGGTGCACGCTTTTTTCGCATTTTGTTTACAGTTGCGCACGTTCCAAATTCAAACTTACGCGTTCAAAACAAAGTTCTCAATTCTTTGATGCGTTCTACTGCGTGCGAACAATTGTTCTCTGTATAACTGCAAATAGAAATCGTACGTATAATATATAAAAAAGGAGCTAAAATCGTAAAGCAAGGTTATCATGGAATATGGATAAGGGCTCGCACACTCGAATGCCTAATGACTTCTTATGATCTGATGTCATGTTGTGTGTAAGTTCGTCTTTATTTGACTTGGCAGTTGAGGGTTGAATGAACGCAAATTTTGTATTCCGTATGAAAATTTGAGAAATTCGTAAATCGAACACGTACCTACGGTTTTATGTGGGGGATATAAAATTCGTTCATAAAGTCGAGTTGAAATAAATTTCAAAGAAGCGAAGAATTTTTTGTTGCTTTAAATAAGTAGATGTCGTTAAATTAATGATACTTTATCAATATACAGCTTATATATTATATATACAGCTTATAATATACGGCTTATAGAGTGGTAATATTGCCATTCAGCCATGACCTACGTCTAAACATATTTCTACCTCTGAAGTTTGGTTTTGATGAGTATTCTTATATCTAATTAACATTTTAACAAAGTTTTGAATGCGGTCTTTGAACTAACAGTCAAATAACGAACGTAGTAAACAGATAATTGTATTTTATACAAAAGCGGTTTACTATATAACTTCAACGTAATTAAATACAATTATATAAATGCTTACAATAATGTGTGAATAATGTGGAACAATATAAAGAGTGATTAAGATCTTCATGGCTCCGCTTTAGCATAAAGAATCAGTTGTATTTCAATTGTATGTTTCGGTTAGATCATAAAATTGGTCATTTCATGATCTGACTGGCTGTATTATATGTGAAATCTCGTAACTATTGGTGAGGCATGGGACAGATACAATTCTGCATATGTTTCACTTAGCATCTTCTTTATAGGCCGGTAGATGATCCGGTCTGTGCCTATCCATTCCAATCTTTTGTTTCCGTGGGATTCAAACCCAGAATCACTTAGACAAGGAGGTGGTTGCCCATATCATTAACCGCCATTATTTCATGAAATGCCAAAACAAACTGGTAAGATGTTACCAAGAGCCAATGTTTGATAATAATAAATGTCCATTCACGTATAACACATTGTTGTACAGTTCAGGAACCAAAACATCCCAACATGTTTCATCATCATATTTTTTGCATTAAAAATAAAATATAAAAGCACTTTTTAATACTCACATAAAATATATTAATAAGTCACACACTTAATATATATAAATTCAAAAGGATCTATACTATGCTGGTTAAATGTTTAGTGTCAAACTCTGGTAGAAATGATATAGTATTTTCAATGAATCTGAAATTAGCAGCAATTACTAAAAAACGTTTGCAAATATACAGCGAAGGCTTGTACAATTATTAATGTTACCCTATACATAATTATTAATGTATGCCCATACGTGCATCGTTGATTTGGCCCAGGCACATGATGAAATGGCAGATTTGAAGGTCTGGCCACGACATTTGAGTAATTAGGAATTAATTACTGTGCCTTTATTTCTCTTAAAGTAGATACATATACACTATTATATATTAATTAAAATAGGCACGATGAATTAATTTTATCTCTACACCCATTATGTACACTAAAATAGAACTCAAAAACGTTTTTTGTGTTATATATTAGTTAGCTTGCCTGTTTTGAGTTTACACGTCATTTATTCAATGTATGACTAAAGAATTTATGTTAGCAGCTAGTTAACGGTGGCATTTTTTAATATAAACCTAGTTATCTTTTTTTTTCACTCAGTGTAAATAAATAAATATTTTATTTAAATTTATTTAAATACTTCTCAATTTTAACTAATTCCTTCACATTTAATATGTCCAACTGTTTATTTTAATATCATGATTCTTTTGTGACCGCATGCGCACAGAACCCTTTTAAATCCAGGGTGGGGCTTGTGTAGGATAGAGATAGAAAATAAATAAAAAACTTTCCATTTTCACATTAGATGGATCGATTGATTTTTGTTAGCTTTTTTTAAATATCCAAAAATAACTAAGTAGGTAACTAACTTAAATTATAATCATATTGCGTACTGAAATATATATACTTACTAATTGTATATTAGTATAGTTTATTTTGATAATATTTTATACGTTGAACTATAGACAAATACGTATATTATATTTAATAATATATACCTTTTTATCTATTTGTCTACGAATAAGATTAAAAAGATTAATTAATAATTATTATTCCATTCTAAACTGAATTATATACTAGATGTTCATAATAAAAATCCTGGTTTTAAAAATAACATTTTTCTTTTAATTTATATTATTCTATTCCAAATTCCAATAAGTTAGTCTTTTAAAAAATATTTTATATTCAACCAGATAAGTAATTACATAAAAATCTCGATTAAAATTTACTTCTCGGTTAATATAACAAACAATTCATAAATATCACAATGTCTGTTTAAATTACAAAAATAACAGCTAAATTTATAATCATAATATTCTAATAAGAATATAATTTACTGTCTAATTACATTAGAATGCCAACATCACCTACTTATATTATAATCTTATAAGATTTTTTATCGAACACACACTTTACTTCATACTGCTATAATTGTATGGTAAATAATAATTATAATAACCAAATTAAGAAACTTTAAATTCCTTGGAAATGATGGAATCAAGATAGTAATTAAACTATTAAAACTGTATATGGTGCGCCATCTAGTGTCGAATAGAAATATCGTCAGTTGATTGTTTAAAAAAAATTATTGTGCGGTGTTTACAAACATGTAATATTTAATATTTTTATTTAATAAAAATACATATTTATAATGAAAGAATTGGTAATTACGATATTAAATCTTAACATTGAATATATAATGCAGCGCCACATAGCGGGATGTTGCTTCACTTTTCTTTTGTTGCATGAACTGTTTTATCGACGTTATATTATAGTAGATTGTGAATGTGTGCGTTTTCAACCCTGCGTTAAAAAATTTAAATAGTCGCGCTCTGTTCTGATATTTTTTCAAGAGCATTTTAAGTATTTCTTAGAGCCGTTTAATGTTTATATTTGAAATAAATAATTTATAATTTGTAAAAATGATTTAATTATTTACGTCTTTTTTTATTTCGTAGTACCCTTCCACTGTAATATAAGAAAATCATAATAGAAAATGCAAACGTTTTATTTGTCTGTATGTATGTCTTAACAGGAATTAGCTCAAAAATCATTACACCGATTTGCAAAATTCTTTCACGATTTGAAAGCATAGACTATAATATAATATTTAATTATTTAATATCTTCTTTTACTTTTTCAATTCTAATGAATATATATTTTAATACAAAAAACGTATCTTTAACCTTAGTGCCACCAGACTTCTCATATTTGCAAATTTATTCAATTACCAAACGTTAATTAAAAACTAAAAAACCGTAAAATACACTTATATACATCAAGTTAAAATGTAAGCAAATAATTTATGATATTATAATTTTTTTATTACAGCAATTTATCGTCTTATAATTTGTTACTTTGAATTATAATCTAGATCAAAATAATTACTGAAGTACATTTAAATATGAATATTTTAAATTTAATTGAATCTAGTGTCTAGATCTAGTTATAGGAGTTGTTAGAGTTTGGTTACATCAAAATATGTAAATTTGACTTGTCTGTCTATGTTTCTGTGTGTGTGGTGTCGTAACACTTAAACGAAAGGACCAATATCGAAGTATGTTTATTTGTTAGCAAGGTGACGTGATTGAAATGGAATTTAACTAAAATTATCCTTATATGTAATCATCATGAGGGGCTATGAAATTGCCTTTAATTCAATTTTTCGTATAAAAACTTGTTCCACCTAGTTGCACATGCTTTAACTGGGTTGGGTTTTTTATATATTGACTAGTCCATATCATGATCTAGATGAAAATGTAATTTATTTTATAAACAAGTTTTCTTATTAAATCTAAATGGCAGGGACATACAAAGGGCCAGGCGAATTGGCAAAATATTAAGAAAACCACGACCAAGGCATTGACACTTACAACGATGGACAATTAAACCAAGATTATAAAGCAGATTCACTGCTTTAAAGGAAAATGCAAAAGAACAAATAAAAATAGAGTGAGAAAAAGGTAATAACGCAATTATAAAATAAACGTATGATATAAGTACTTACAATAAAATTACTTAACAATAAAACAAATCCTGAATCAGGAGACAGCAGAAAAGGAATCTCTATATCACTAAAAGAGCATAGTATCCGTAACACTCAAGCTACTAAGAAAAATCAAACTATCACATTAAAGATCTTCTAGCTTCTCAGAAGAGATAGTTAAACCAGGTATTCTCAACTTCTTAGAGAACAAAAATGGAAAAGTCAAGCAGAAGACAACAGCAATATTAAAAAGCAATTAACAACATCTCTCTCAGATGATAAATACACTTCAAAAATCTAGAAAGAACTTCTCTTCCAAGCCGCCCTGTCACCGACGAAGAGTACGACCGCATCCTTCCAAGGATTACACTGTACCAATGAGACTCTTCAGAAGAAAGAAGTGGAGATACAAGAGATTTATTTCACCACAAACAGTTTTGAGTGTTACTTAGAAATAAACATTATGAAGGTTAAAACAGAAGTCCATCAAACTCTCATCATTGCAATGCTAGTCGTTGGAGCCAAATTCTAAATTTGAATTTTAACAATTAGAGAGGCTCCGACTGCGCAATAAATATATAGAGATAAATATGTGACTAAAGAATCTGTTAAAAAATACCTAAAAAAACACGAAACTAAATCAGTTCAATCAAACACAAACTCAAACACATCTACCTACAATGTTGATCATTATCATCGCAAGAAAGAATAACACCTTGGAAGAAGGGTTCCTAATATTCATATACGTATAAAAGTATTATTTTTAAACAAGAAGATCTAAAATAAATTAAACAAAAGTAAGCAATTTTACAAAAGCATACATATAAGTAGTGTAAAAATAATTAAACTAAATTATTGTAAACAGTTATTTTAGGAAATAAAAAGCATTTTTTGTTTTTTATTATTATTATAAACGATACCCTACAATGATTAGATTTAACTGACATTATTAATTAATGTAAAAAACATAAGACTCATTCGAAGCCAAACTCAGTGTTATTTCGTTTTTTTAATATAAAGTATATTACTACTTATGTATATACTACTTATGTATGTATATTACGCAAAAAATCTCGAATGGATTTTAATGAAACTTTATAATAGCTCCGACATCAAAATAACACATGGACTATAATTTTATTATGTAAATTTATCAAAATGTATCGCGCCCGGCGCATCGATTAGTAAGACGCGTTAGAACTCGCGAATATAAGTAGGTATAGTATATTGAACGTTATTTTATTACGCAAATTAATATGAATACGTTATAGGAAATTAAATGTTGCTATTGTAACTTCCTTGATAATAATAGACTAGCGATATGTTCAGGATAAGCCCATTATCCTGTTGTCCTATTTTGCAAACATTCGCAATACTAACAATTATTTTACTTTTATTACCAGGACCGCCTCCATGGCTAAGTGGTTTACGCGTCTGCGTGTTGCGCCGGACGTCCTGGGTTTGAATCCCTGGGAAGCAAATGAATGCTTCGGTTGGGTAGACACAGAAGACTGATCACCTCTTGATCACTTGCCTGTAAAGAAAATGATCAGTGAAGATACAGTAATGTGACTGCCCCATGCTTAGGGGTTACGGGAATTCACTTTGTTCTTACTAAAATTTACTAATTCCACACTATAAACTAGCCTATAATATAATTATGGCAAATAAGTTTTACCTATATATGCAATTCTAATTAAATTCAAATAAGGATATTGTTTGTTTTTACTAACGAATTTTTTTCCTCCTTATACGTATTTTAATTTGGTATGTCCAAACATCAAAACGGCTGAAACAAAAAGACAATAAACCATTTAAAAATAAATGTTGAACAGAAAAAGTGATATAACAATCTTACAAACTATGAATTATGGTAATGAGCAATTTAATGTAAATTTTAGTTTTTATGAGAGATCTGTGGTTTAATATGCCACATATATTTTATCTGTATGTTACTTATCTTGGCGATTTAAGAAAGATTACCATTCTAATAGTTAGCTAATTAGGACTCTAAGCTAAGACTTATGTCACACGGGAAACAGATGCAATTGAAGGATATATTATGTGCTCTAAGTAATTCTAATCTATACACCTGCAATGTCTTGCTGTTTATTATGAAAGTATCAGCTGGTTCCTAGTTCAAATAAAATGTAAAATATACTCTACTAGTAACTAGTTTATGCCCGCGGCTTCTGCTTAGAATATAACATATAATATATATATATAATGAGATAAATAGTTTCTATGTATTAAAGTACATGTGTGGAAATCTATCCATCTGTTTAATTAGGTTTTAACTTAGAAGCACTAAGCATTTTTTATTATTTGTTTTGAGTAGAATTTTGCTTGGAATTAAAATGAAAAGTATGTACTTTACTTTTCAAAAAGTAAAATATGTTCTTTAGCAACTTCTCATCAATATTCGTACGAAAATTCATTAAAATTAGCTCAAAATAAGCATTCGCCTTTCATTATCAAAATATATAACACTACGTAGATGAAGATGGGCTACTATATAAAGATAAAATATTTGTTATTTTGTTTGTCCAACCTAATAACTAATGGGTCGATTTTAAGAAAGTTATTCTATTATGAAGCTAGACTTTTTAAACAACTTTGGCTGTATTGTATGAGACGACGCCGTGTGTAAAAACTAGTCTATATAAAGGAAAAACATGTTTATTTATCTAAAAATAGTAGAAAAGGTGTCTGAAGTCGTTATTTATTTATATTCTAACACGATTAGCCGGTAGATAGTGTATCTATATCAAATCACACTTTTTATAATCTAGACCAATCAGGCATGTATAGGTTACCTAAAGGCCTTACGAGGCTATAAAAATAGGCTGTATATGGAGCGATATGATTTGCAATATTATATATATATTAAAGTTAAGACAATATACGAAGACATAAAACTAAATAATTTTAACAAAAAAAAACCGACTTCAAATTGTAACTCTAAAACTACTGAACAGATTTTGATAAAATTTAAATGAGACCTCACGAAAAGGTCCAGCTTTCAAACAAAAAAAGAATCATCAAAATCGGTTCACCCATACGAAAGTTCTTGTAACAAACATAAAAAAACATACGCGTCGAATTGAGAACATCCTTCTTTTTTGAAGTCGATTAAAAAATACTGGTTTGCATATGCCCCGTGGAATTCGCACGATTTTTTCATTAAAAAAAAACATTTAAAAAGTTATAATTTATTTTAGTAAGCTTTTATAGTTCATAAGCTGCCTTACGTAGTTAGCATACGAACTGTGAATAGAAAAGTTTTAGAAATGGATAAAATGTTATTTTAAATGTTTGCAAATACATAATTTAATTCCGCAAGGTGTATTCTAGACTAGGAATTAACGGCCTACCTTTTTAACGCACTATTTTCATTTATTTTTATATTTATTTCTCTAAATTAATGCAAATAAATATTTAAATGAGTATTTTTAATATTATAAATGGAGTTATAATAGGCTATGGTGCCAGCTCATAAGCTAGCGCTATGTCATACCCTAATAAATTATTCTTAATGCGAAAATAACGGAGAAATCACCTTAAATTTTATAGTTTTATCTAAGTCGCTAACAAAACAGATTTTTATATTTACCACTAAATAGAAAAAATTGTTTTGTTAGCGAGATTGAAGTAAACTAACCGATTCTAAAAATAATAGTTGCCATCGCTCTAATTAGTGGTACAAGTCCTTTTAATTAAAAACAAGTTTATAATTATTATTTTATTTATTCGTAAATTGCCTATTACGTGGCTACACTAAATATGACAATGTCTAGATGGATTTGGGTTTTATATACTTATTTAAATATTTTCTTTTCTCTTTTCGCTTAGTAAACTATTTTTATATACTAACTCGTGGACCCCGCGAACTTCGTATCGCGTCAAAGTTCCGAATAATAAAGTGTCACCTATAACGTCATTCCATAGAAAATGTATGAGTAAAATGTTTTTCTTTTATTTTCGAAAATTTTCCAAACTTTTCTCTCCGTAAGAACCATCCTTGTACTTCAAGGAATTTTATTGCGCTTACCAACACATTTTGCGATTCATTTTTATATTATAGACACTACGAAACAAGCCATTTTCTTTATCTTGATCAAACTCTTCTTAATTATTAATACACATACAATTAGGGTATATGGATAGCGTTATGAGGTTGAAAAATGAATCCATGAAATAATTTAAACGGGTTTTGGTAAAACCACGCTTTTTTAAATATGCGTACAAAGTCGCAGACTAGTACAGTAGAAAAAGCCTTGAAATATAACCTAACCTAAAGTATTGAATGATTACAATGTCGTGTTTGTCCACGTAGCTGTAACCTCCAATGTTATAAATTACTCTACCCTCACGAAATGATACGCTAACCTCATTTAGGGTGACCATCTAATACGAATTACTTACTAATGATTAAATGTTAACATATGCCCATAATCCAAGTAAGATAAAAATAATTAACTAAACTTTTATAGTATTATATTACTTATGTTTATTCAAAATAAATATGTTATTATTTTTTGTTTGTAAAATCCACTACAATGGTAATCTTAATATTATCGAATTGAAAATAAACAAAAATTAATATAAATGACACAGTTTAGTACATGTTATGTTTGAAGATGATACGATGTTTTAAGTCATAAAAATATCATAATCAGAAGAATTTTATCAGGTAAAATTAATTTGATATGGATCGCTTGATTTTATATATATTCAGATCCCAATTCTATACAGTTTAATTGAATTTGCTTACAAAACTGCGACCAGAAAAAGTCATAAAATACCGCCTTACCAGTAGCTCTGTCTGATGTTTTTTTTTTAGGGTTTATTTATAGCGTTATTTGTATGGGAAATCTTAGCGGTAGTGCGCGAACTTACTTGGCCTCTGGGATTAATAGTTTTCCGATGGTTTTTACCATTAAAAACTATTAAAAACTTTGATAGTAATCTTGTGGTTGACGTGTCTTTTGTCTCCTAGTGGGTTATGGGGCAGATGCATTTCACATCACAACTGATCTATTTTTTTAGGGGCAAGTAGGTGATCAGCCGTCTATGCCCTGCCAGGCCGAGTTTTTTTATCTCCAACCGGAATTGATCCCAGGACCTCCTGGTTGTAACGCTTACGTGCTTTTCACTAGACCATGGAGGCGGTCGTGGTTAACGTACAGATTGCAAAAGTAATGTAGAATCAATATAAAAAGTAGTTCGCATTATGGTTACCCTATACGAAGCGTATACTATAAAATATTTTTTCTAACATTTGCATATGACTCAGCGGGTGTGGCGCGTTGACCTCACATTATGTAATAAAATGCTAATATGAATACTTATTTAGAAATTAGTTACTGTGTAAATCATTAAATATTCACAGAAGCCTAATTTAGTTGCTATAACTATATTTTTTATTATTCTATTTATTTAAGTATATTTATTTTTGTTACTCATCTTCAAATTATAAATTAAGTAAAATAAAATAAACAGTAATTTCATTTAGGTGCATGATCGTTTGTAAACGTCACTTGAAACCTTACCTTATGTATGTAAGATATCACCTGATAGAGTAAATTTATTTGAAAATGACGTGTTGAAGGTACATATCGATGATACCTTAAGAGCTGAGATCCCTACAATCGCATACAATCTGGATTAAATCAGCTTTCAAATAAAAGACCGCATCGAAATCGGTCCATCCGTTTATCGTAGCACCTAAATTATGTGCCACAGATACACAGATAGTTCTTCGGTGCGTAAACAACAGTTCCATATTCTGTATTCACCTTTTGAAGTTCGCTGTGCGAAATCGAATGATGTGAAATATACTCGTAAAAGGATTACAATTGTAACAAATAAAAACCCATTTACGTTCTTCCGTTTTAATAAATTTGTCACACTCCCATCCACTACAATCTAATTATAAGCAGTGCGTAATTAAAAAAACGTCGCAAAAACTCCCTTTGTCTCGTCAACGGATTCGTTATGTCAGGTTTTAAATCAAAAGTATCAAAAGACGTAGTCAAATTTCAGTATTGTTTTGACGGCAAGGGGAACTTTTGTTACAATTTCGTACCAACTATTGTCACTGCGTTTTTTATAAGACAAGCCATTATTCATGCATCGCTTACTATCTGATTTACTTGATAGAATTTTTTACTTGATAAAATATAAATTCAAAAATAATATGTAAATTCACAAAGGACGGTCCGTCTGTTTGATAGCTTAACCGCTGATTTATTATAGAGAAATAAACGATTTATAAAATATATTCTGTATTTTCTATGATTATAAATACTGTATTTAACGCTACTGTACAGTTATAACAATTTTGAACGATATTTATTGGTTTGTAAAAATGAGCCGTTTATTGTGTATCTGTACTAATTAATTTAAATATCCAAAACTGTAAAAACTGTACGGGTTAAATAATCTTCAAGCATTCGTAAGTTGGCCTACGAATGGTTATACAAAAATTCTGCTTTTTAGGGTACATGTTGAAGAGACACCTTCGGCTCGTAATCGGTGTTTTTGATAGAAACCTGAAGGAGTGGAGGTTTAAAAAGGATTTTATGGTCCTTTAAAATTATTAAATAACTTAAATTTATAAATAATAAGAGCACCTAAAATGCTACTGTTTTTACTGCCACTTTGTGGTCGAAGTTTAGTTACTTAGAAAAGGTATAGTATTCCATCAATGAAAGATTTCTAAAGATTTTAAAGATTGGTCCAGTTATTTTGTTTATTTATTAGGTACTTACAAATGGTAATTTTCAACCTATCAGTTGTTTACAAAAATTCAAACATATTTATTTAATTGGCCACAAAATACATATTCGTCAAACACATAATGACACAGGTTACAAAATTAACGTCTTTTAAAATTAAGGTTAAAATTACAAATGAAAGGGAAAGAAATTAGGAACTTTATAATATAAAAAAAAAGAAAATTTGGCCGACGACCGATTGGCGCAATCGGTAGTGCTCCTGCCTTCTATATCGAAAGGTCTCGGATTCGAATCCCGGTAGGTGCATTATTTGTGTGATGAGCACAATATGTTTGGTTCCGAGTTTTGGTTGTTTATAAACTATTTATTGTGGTATCCTCATTGTTTCTGATTACCATAACATAAGTGCTTCAGCTACTTTGGGATCAGAGCGATGTATGTGAGTTGTCCCAATTATTAGTTATTATTATTAAATTTTAAATAATTCATTTAAATAATATTTCAACCGTCGCATACAATCTTAAGATCCAGTTCTATGGGAACGACAATGACAATACATTGTCTATGTTTTTAATTTAGTCATTTGCATATGTTGGGTGCGACATTATTGTAATGAAAGAATAAATCCCGGCGACAATCTTTAAGAAAGTTGGTGAGGTAATTAAAATACTGTAGGGTTGTTCAAAATGTTTTACCGATTGCAAATATATATCTGTGGTCTAAGCAATAAAACTAATTGAACTATAATATAACAATTACACATTTTCCGCCAGTAGCAAACGACATTTCTTCTAAAATAAACTAAGATTCAAGAGTAATATTATGAGAATTTTCAGGCAGAATGAGCAGGGTAGAATTATTATTTCTATTGTAATAAAAATGCACTTTAAAGATGCTTTATTGTTATTTAATAATGTTATGTTATGCCATTCCTTATATATGATTTTATATTTATTAAAGTTTTATTTAGAATGCATACATAGATTATAAAGCTAGTATTTATTTGGCAGATTTCCTGATTTTGCTAGCCCTATGATAGCTTACATCTCACTTAACCCTTTAATGATAAAAACCTGTTTCATTTCGAACAATTCAACTTTTTTGTTTTAGCCCGGAACTTGGGGGGTTAAATAATTGTGTCAACGCATTCTATTGTTACAATCTTACCTTTCTAGCTATAAACAATGAGCAGGCGAGGGTAAAGAACAGATGTATGCAAATTTCATTGTCTTAAAAAAATAAGGTGCGTATAGATATATTTATTGAAATTAATTTTTTGTTGCAGCTTCGCTTGGGAATAGTTGACCCCATTTTTCGGACTGGGTTCGTAATTGTTTTTTAAATTATTATTAAAACTAGATGTGATTTGCTACCGTCTGACAAAGGGAGTTTGTATTTAACTGTATTTTTAGTCTGTGAAATCCCATAACCCGGTGTGGCCTAGAACATTTTTACGTCTCTTTGGTTTTAAAATAAAAAGTACTTTCACAAAAATTATAACAGTACAGTTACTAACGTAAAACATCGCACCGTCTTCGTTGTAAACTAATTACTTAAATAATAAAAAAATAATGTAAGATGAAAATCGTTACATTGTAATAACATGTCATCTTTTTGTCGATTTTGCGTCAATCGTATTTTAAAGTTATTAAAAATGTGTCAATAAGAGCCAGTGGGAAGTGTTCACAATGTTTCAAACACACATTTGAATATGAAAGAATAACTTTACGATATCCAGTTAGGAAAGGAGGTGTAATAAAGAACTTAGTACCTACCTGTAATACTTTTGTAGTTAAAAGTGATTTGCAATATAATACAAATTTGATGTCAACACAAAATGAACTAAACAAACCAAATAAAATAGTAAAATTAAGAGTTGGCTGTAACGCGGCGTGAAACGGCACTTGTAATGTGTTTGGCTGAGTGAGCGAAGATACCGGAGGCCCACCACAATACCTCAAAGGCCGCCAAAGCAACAAAAAGCTCGGATCACGACAGGGTTGTCCAGCTGTGATCTCTTACCATTAGGTGACCCGTCTTCAATGATGTCCGATATTACATTAAACAGATTGAGACGACCGATTGGCGCAATTGGTAGTGCTCCTGCCTTCTGCATCGAAAGGTCCCGGGTTCGAATCCCGGTAGGTGCTTTAATTTGTGTGATGAGCACGAATGTTTGTTTCTGAGTCTTGGTTGTTTATAAACTATATTTATTGTGGTATCCTCGTTGTTTCTGATTATCATAACACAAGTGCTTCAGCTACTTACTTTGGGATCAGTGTAATGTTTGTGAGTTGTCCCAATTACTATTATTATATTTTTATAGATTCATCAAATGTTGATCTTTGGCATCTCCAACACCTGCTTACAGGTGCGTTATTGGCCTTACGAAAAACTTATTGAAGGACGCCTAGATTTTTAAATGGCAGCTGGTACAAGCTAGATAAGAGCCAAGTGAATGTCGCTATATTAAAAAGATATTGCAACCAGTTTATAAATATTTCTTACATTATTTAGCACTTACAGGATAGTCCCGAATGTGAAGAAAATGCATACTTACAAGTAATACTAAACAAAGAAAAGGAAGTTCCACAGTAGTATGGTTCTTAACAAAAATTATTGTGCACCGCTGTTTCACCCGTGTTCATGCCCGTTTTTGCAACATTTTTCATTATTGCTCTATTGTAGCGTAATTGTATATAGCTTATAGCGTTCCTCGATAAATTTACTATCTAACACATTCATTATTATCCAATTCGAACTAGTAATTTCTAAGATTAACGCGTTTAATAAAAAAAAACTTCAGCGTGATAGTATAATTGTAGATTTAAACGTAGATTTTTAGTGTATTTTAATATAAGCCATAAGTTATTTTTAGTAATAGACCATACTTATGTACTTGAAAAGATGTTGTATCCATCCGTTCGTATACAGTTAAAAAATTGAAGGTTCTCTTACCTACGTAATCGATTATAGTATTGTGTTGAAAATTTTGAAAAAATGTTACGTCACTTTCGTCGTGACAAATAAAATAATGTGGGCATTTAACTTTCAGTGAAAAATTTCAGCTTTTGAATGCCACGAAAGACATAAGAAAAAAAGTCCTATATATTTTCCATAACTAACAAAATAAAGTTACTGGCGAAAGTTACCTAATGGCTTTACAAAAATCCACCCTTATTCGAGTTCATTCAATGACCGCATAATTTTATACTCCATCTAAATTCACTCTGAGTAATTGTGATTACATATAAACCCCTGTATATAGAAACCACCCCGTAAGGCTAACAAGCGGGGGTGTGCATCTGATTTGAGCAAAAAACCCTCATCTTATTCTAGGGTAGCTCGTAGCTTATACAAAACACTCGTGAAGAGAAGCGCTTTTTAACTTCCAACAATAAAAGAGAAGTATTTGACGTGTGTGATCTTTGCTACAATTCATAAAAACCTGTTTAACCATTTGCGAGTACTTATAATAAATTAATCATCATGTCGAGTTCATTAATCTTTGAATTACTTTCATGTTTGTCCTACTTATTATGAATATCAATAGCGTGATTTTAAGCACATAAGCACGCTTTTGATATATTACATCTAAGAATTAAAATGTCTACCAGAAGTCAGACTCAACTGTGCAACTAATTCATGGATTTATTTATTTTATTTACATACTTAGAAAACGTAACAGATTTGTTATTTCTCAATACAACAAAATTATCCCTTAAACCCACCAAAAACCCTTTACAATAAACGCGTAAATCCAGTAAATACATGTAGAAGACATAAAGACAAAACGCAAACACTAATACTTAATCGTAGACTGGGATACGCAGAAAAACTCTTTTTTTACCAAACGTGTAATTACTAAAACATGGACATTGCGGTGTGAATCACACTTTAAACAAAATTTAATTAGAAAAAATAAATATTACTTGAATTGCATTAATGCACATTAAATCGCGCTATCCAAATTCTTTTGCGCTTTAAATTGAGGTTCCAGCAGTTTCAGTTCACATTGTAAAGCAAAGTAGGTTTTATATAAAACACTTATGCCCCGACAGTACGTAATAAAACCCTCGCCTTGGATGAAAAGTTCATTTTCTTTAACGAATCCCTTCACTTTGAAACCGTACACGACGACCGTCGATACATTTTTAATAAATAATTCGTGGGGCGCATTTCTTTGTGCATTCACCTATATGTAGTACCTACAACGTATGAACATCACTGTCATATATTAGCTGTTGCCTGCGACTTCGTCCGCGTCAATTTCTGTTATTATGATCGCGATTAAGAAGTTCTTAAAATAATATATTTTAAAGTACTCTTTCATACACATTTTTTAGGTAACTTGAACCGTTTACGCAGCGCACGCAACGGAAGCCCTCAAATATGGATAATTTTCCCCGTTTTTGTATCATTTTTCACTGATGCTGCTCTCCTATTGGTCGCAGCGTGGTGTTATATAGATAAATGGACTATCCAACACAAAAAGAATTATTCAATTCAAACCAGTAGTTCATTAGTTAGAGCGTTCAAACAAAAAAAACTCTTCACACATATATATATAGCATAATACATATAGCACAATAGCATATAGTATAGAATATCTATATGCTAAGCCATAATAAATGTAATAAACACAAAAGATTTATATTTCAGTTTCTGATGAATAGTCAGTCTAACTTTTAAAACTAGTCTCTTGATTTTAAAAGTTCTTCTTTGGCTTTAATAGCTTTTTCAATACAAATTTTATGTCGTATTGAGGTTTCGTTATAGTTCATAAATGGTTCAGGAACTTTTTAGTTAGCTTAACTGTAACTTATGTTGGCCTTAACCAATAAATGGAGAGTTAATAATGCATTTTAATAAACGGTACCCAATTTAGTATACTAAATCATTTCTAACAGTGTTACTACCTATAAAGTGTTGATTCTTCCTAAAAAATGTTAATAAATATACATGTAGCTTTATATAATTGTTATATAAGTTAAATGAGAGGGTGTACACCCTCTTATTAAAAATCCATCACCCTGCATCAGAGTTTTCTGACCCCAACTTGTTTAAAAGATCGATATTTTAACAACTCAACTACGACCAATAAAATTGACTTTAAATTGACGGTTTCGCAAGAAAATTAAAAAATATATAAATTATTATAATGAATGTATCCAATTAATTCTTTCTCTCGATTCCTGGTTTGCTACCGCCTCGTCTGCGGGAGGTCCTGGGTTTGAATCCTGAAGAAACACATGAATGTTTCGGTTGGGTAGGCACAGAAGGCTGATCACCAACTTACCTGTAAAGAAAATGATCAGTGAAACAGATACAGAAATGTAACTGCCCCATGCCCCACTAGAGGTTACTTCACTTTTACAATATATAAAGGTATGTTCGTCCATTTATGAAGTACTAGCTATTGTCCGACTCCATAGTTTTCTCTATCTTTATATCTTCGGTAATCTTTGAACGAACCTCCATATAAACTATTCTCCGCTATTTCAACCACTAAGTCCTTTGCCAAGCAGCATATCTGTATGGTTCATCAAAATTGGTCTGTGGTTTAGGCGTGAAAGCGTAGCAGACGGTTACTTTCGCACTTGTTTCAAATAAGCTCTAATCTATATAATTTACAAAAAAATACATGTCGAATTGATAACCTCCTTTTTGGTGTTTTTGAAGGTCGGGTAATAAATGATACGACATGTCTTTAATTATAAGTAGGTACAAAAAGGCACCATGTTTATTTTCAATATTGGACTTAGTGAGAATAGAAAATAATTAAAAGCATTGGAAGTTTTATCCCAATTTTTATATTGTATGGTGTGCATAAAAAGTATTGTAAAATAAATCAGACTTGGAACGAATAATTCTCTAACCAAATTTTCTATCCTTTATATATGAAATTCTAATCAATAATATACTCAAATTAATAAAAATATAATATAAATATATAATTTATATTAAATATTATGATACATAAGTAAGTAAAGTCCCGTGTCCCCTAGTGGGGTATGGGGCAGATGCATGTCACATTTGTTTCACTGATCGATTTCTTCTTTAGAGGCAAGTAGGTGATCAGCCTTCTGTGCCCTGCCAGACCGAGTTTTTTATCTCCACCGGGAATCGAACCCAGGGCTTCTCGATTATAACGCTTACGCGCTTACCACTAGACCAAGGAGGCGGTCAAGTACATAATACATATCTATTACTATTTTTCTGTTCGCTATATTACTCTGTTTATAGGCTTTATAACGATACGATAAATAGATAAATCTTCGTAAATTATCGTAATATCTACCTAAAAACCATTTCGATCTCACGTCAACTTTCATAGAATAAAATTCATTCATTATGATACATACTTGCATTTATCTGCTATTGACCGCATAGGCATATACAAAGTAGCCTGTGTCACTCAAAGGTATATCTGGCTTCCAATCAGAGAAATGTCTTTTGAATCGATCGACTGTTTATATTTATTAATTACAAGCAAACATAGAATTTTTTTCTCTTTGAATATAGACAAACACTGTTTTTATTTGAAGGTTTTGGTAGATTCTAGGATTCTTAGAAATCTTAGATTCTATAAAAATAGAATGAGAGTTTTGTGAAATAATCACGCAACGCGACCACCTTCGTAGGCAAAGTTCACGCGTCTGTGTGTCGCGAGGTCCTGGGTTCGAATTCCGAGGAAATAAATGCTTTGGTTTGACAGTCACAGAAGACTAATCACTTAATATCTGAGATGCCTCACTAAGGGTTCTCACAATAGCTAAAAATTTGCTTGCCAAAAGAAAAATTGTATTCACGAAAATCATAATGAAATATCAAAGTAAGAAACAATTGTTTTACTAACCATAGAATTTCTTACAAATTATTTCCCCAAACATTAAGCCAGAGGAAGAATTTCTTCTATCAATTTGCGATTTCTAATAAGGAAATCAAACAAAGAGCCCTATGTTTGAATGTTTGGCCGCATTTTAACGAGCTTTATTAAGACAAAATATACTGCGATTTGCACAAAATAAAAATTTGTAACAATAAAATAAATAAAAATACACACGTCGAATTAATAACCTCCTTTTTGGTTTTTTGAAGGTCGGTTAAAAATAAAGTCGGTGGCAAACTGTAAAATAAAATCGTTAGCCCCTACATTTTGCCTTTTAGAAATGTAATTTCTATTTTATTTCTTACTTTCTAGTTTGAAATGGATTTATAGATTTTTTAAATAAATTTTACTGTAGAATTTTATTTGATTATCACTACATAGTACCTATATAACAAAGTCGCTTTCTCTGTCCCTATATCCCTTTGTATGCTTAAATCTTTAAAACTACGCAACGGATTTTGATGCAGTTCTTTTTAATAGATACATTGATCGAAGAGGAAGGTTTACATATATGTTTTATACCCTTGCAAAGCTGGGCCGGGTCGTTAGTAAATAAATAAAAATGTCTAAAGAATATTGACGAAGATTTTCTTTTGTAAATAAGTATGTATTGATAATATAAGACAAAGCTGTCATTACATACCTAATTAATATCTTAAAGTACATAATACCTATTCACCCCGAAATGTTAATATAATAATCGAACCGAAAATTACACCTCACAGACTTCTGGTATATAAGGGTCTTAGGAGGTATACGCTCACGTTCACTTCAAAGGGAGGCACCCTTAAACTTCTACCTATCTGCATTTTTATTTAAGTTTCGTCAAAAAATTTCCCATTTTCCTCCCCCTAATTCAATTTTTCCTATGAAATTAATTAGGGAACAGGTTTTTGTTGATTTCGTCTCATTTTCGGGGATTATTGAATGAACATTTCATTTTATTTCGGGCACTTTTTAAAAAGGAACTTTAAACCCGCTTTCTAGGTGAATAGCAGTTTTGTTATAGACTCGTTAAAAGGAAATTATATAATGAATCTTTGAATAGGTTTTGAAAAGTTTCAGTTAAGTAATTAATTGTAAAGTCTTATTATATCGCGATTTTTCTGTCTGAATTTTAAAAATACTAGTTTATAAACATCTTTAGGTTTTAACAGTTGGCATTTTTTTAAAAATGTTAAGAGTAGGTACTTTATATCTGGTTGATTTTAACAGGACGACACTCTGTGTATTAAGTTACATAATATGTACCATGCTTTTTGTTGTTGTGACCGCCTCCTTGGTCTAGTGGTAAGCGCGTAAGCCTGGGTTCGATTCCCGGTGGAGATAAAAAAAACCGTCTGGCAGGGCATAGAAGGCTGATCACCTACTTGCTCCTAATGAAGAAATGAAAAATTACTATCTATTCAAAGTAAATCTATTTAATATTTATCTAATCATTGAAGTAAATAATAATTCGAAAGAAAGTTATTCGAAGGATTAATTATTTATATGATATCCATGATTTCGTCAACATATAGTTACAAAAAAGACAGATTTTTTTCCATAGTCATTTATATGTCAATAATAAATAATAAAAAATATATTTAAAAAACCAACAAAAACTTGCTATGGTAATATTATGTAGTTTAAAAAACATTTTCCTGTGACCGTCCCGTCTTAATACGGTATTTATACTATATCACACGCAAAAACTGACATTCCATCTATCTACATATAAAAACAACGCAACACTTCACACGTTTTTCTTAAATGAAAAAACTAAAAATTTACAAAAAATGACTCCTCAAATGCGCATTGAAATTCGCCTACCGTGATTGAGTTAAGTGCTAGCAAAAAATATAAAAAAATAATCCCACAATTTATATTCCGTAAGGGTGTTTGACAAAAACTTGTTACCTTTTTACCTGATTAGATCAATGCCTATCACGTGTCAATAACACGCGCCACTTTTTATTGATTTTTTATTGGTTCGTGCGATTTACACTAACAATAATCGATATATTGCTAGGGGTGATAAGTTAATTTATTAATTATAATAATAATATAAATTTATTTCAAATAATTAAAATCCATAGGCACATTATAATGTTTTAGATGCAAAATTACAATTAATATAAAATTCATAAAAAATTATAATAAAATAACAATAAATAAAATAAACTAAAATCAGTCTAACAAAATAACATTTATTACAACAAATTGAAGAACTATTATAAAAATTTCTTAAAACAATATTTTCATTGTCTCGTTTACAGATGCTGAGAAGTTGAAAACTAAATAATATGTAAGCTGTGCTTAAATAAGTTTAATTTTAAGATTTCCATTTCATAAATGTTTCAATGCGAGAACTTATATTTTCAAGGGCTAGAGAATTTTGATAAAATGTTTTCGATTAATCAGCTAGCTACTTAACTTTCAGAGTAATATGTAAAAAAGGTTGTTGTGTAAATAGCCTACTTCAATCTTCTGAAATGGTGTTTCCAATCTATTCAACTATTTCTTTTTATTTACGACGACTGATTGGTAGTGCTTCTGCCTTCTGCATCGAAAGGTCCTGGGTTCGGATCCCGGTAGGTGCAATAATTTGTGTGATGAGCATGAATGTTTGTTTCCGAGTCTTGATTGTTTATAAACTTATGTATTTATTGTGGTACCCTCGTTGTTTCTGATTACCATAACACAAGTGCTTCCGCTACTTACTTTGGGATCAGAGCAATGTATGTGAGTTGTCCCAATTATTATTATTTCTTGAATAAGCTCAAGACCGTTAGGAATGGCGACGTACTATGGACGTCCTCTGCCCCATCCAGGGGACTTAGGACTTTAAATGAAATGAATTTCTTTCTCAAACAGTATACCTACCGCCCATCATCTAATTGACTTGGCACTTCAGTTAAAAACTAAATAAATCTATAGCCTTTATGGTATTACGTAACAAAGGAATTTTGCGAAACGGGTTTATTCAAAAAATCTCAAGCACGTTTTATTCAAATCAAACCCTTTCATTGCAGTTGAAAAACAGCGGAGCAATTGAATAGTATTATTCTTTGTTCAGACGAAATTAATCTTTATCACATTGTTGTAAAGGTGAAAACACCTCAATGGATGTAGTTTTGTAATATTTTGATGGATGTAAGAGCGGAAATTAAGTTCAAGTTCATAGGACCAGATCTGAACCTGTTTGATGGGAATGCTACCGAAAGGCGTAATACTCGCATATTAAAACTTAATCTATAGGAATGGTTTCAAAACATGACGGCTCAACACACACGTTAACACAGAAAAAATCTCGCTATGACGTTCCGGTTCTTAAGATACGTGGCGAAGATATCCAAGTTACCTACGAATGAAGTATTAAGTAGGAGAATGCTACTGTTCATACGATACGGACTGACTCACTGTAAATTTTATCCAATGCCACTGAAAGAATATATCCTATCACTGAAAATGTTTAATACAGACATGCCGAGGCACTGTCTTTATAACCTTTTTTGTTTGACGTATCAATGTATCTAGGTGAGTGTAGATTTGTGTGTCTATCTGTAGCTTTAGCTCCTACCGATGAATTTTATTCTATGAAAGTTGACGTGAGATCGAAATGGTTTTTAGGTAGATATTACGATAATTTACGAAGATATATATATTTATCGTATCGTTATAAAGCCTATAAACAGAGTAAAAGAGCGAACAGAAAAATAATAATAGATATGTATTATGTACTTGACCGCCTCCTTGGTCTAGTGGTAAGCGCGTAAGCGTTACAACCGAGAGGTCCTGGGTTCGATTCCCGGCGGAGATAAAAAAAACTCGGTCTGGCAGGACATAGAAGGCTGATCACCTACTTGACCCTAAAAGAAAAAATCGATCTGTGAAACAGATGTGAAATGCATCTGCCCCATACCCCACTAGGGGACACGGGACTTCACTATTATGTACTTCCTCCGCACGGAATTGTTATTTTTTTATTGTTTATTTATATTAATTTCTAAAATAAAAGTAAGGCTAAGTTACTCCTTATTAAATTAGCTATCTGCCAGTGAAAGTCTCGTGCAAATTTTAATAAAATGTTATTTTGGTATATGTACCGCGTATACATACATCCATATTCAATATGCATTTAGTAAAAATTTTAATATTACTAACAGATACTCCAATTTTATTTATCTGTATAGATTAATAGGTAAGTATGTCGAAGATTTTTTTAGATTGTTTTCAATTTCACTTATATTTCACCTATATTGTGTAGGTATAGCAATTAAGATTCTAAAAGACAAAAGACTTGTCTATGTACTTACTTTCATGTATTAAAAGTTTCCAGAACGTTCTATAAATAGACCAAAATCCGAAGTAATCAAGATGTAACAAGTTTTGACGGATCACCCCGATTACAAAATGAGAAAGTTGAGACCCAAAGTGGTCCCTTGATAAACATCTCAAGATTAGCTATTACGAATGGTCGGATTATTTTCATTTCTCGTTTTTATTTACCGAAGTTAAGTTTATCAACCATATCTTTTTACCAGTGTTAACCTTATTAAATTGGAAATAATGTCATCGAAGTATTTTTAATTATTATCAGTTAATTAATTTAAAATTGTTATGTTTAAGTGCATTAATTTCTCAAATCCAACACAAATTACATTTACAAATTTACAAAGTCTTGTAAGAAAACCTCAACCGTAACGCCATGACAGCCAGATAAATAGATATTCATGAATAGATAACAAAGTTTGTCGAGGGAAACGACTAAGAACAATTAATCTAGCAAAAACATTAATTAACCCTACAAAAACTAAGCAAACATTTTCCATAAACTAGTAATCAGCTAAATGAAAAAGGTGGGAGAGGCGGGGTTAATTATAACTATAATTATGCATTATTCACGTATTGGCCGATTCTTGTGGGCGGCAGTCATGGCAGGCTTGGCACGCGAAATATGAGTAAAATGGAGTAAACATGCTAACATAATTAATGGCTGACACGAACTTTTTATTACCCCATTGTTTATATGAATATGTAGGTATATTTTATGGCGGATTTCGTGGCACTTTATTTTAAATACACTATATAAAATGTATGTACTACATCTATTTATAGTGTTCAATCACATATTAATGTTATTAATTACTAAGAAAATAATAAAATTCGAGAAAAGTATGATGTGATTTATTCACATATTACATATTTTATATTACCTATAACATATAAAAATTGCAAGTTAATTAGATAATGGAAATAAATATAATACGGTGTTAAAATTTTAACAAAAAAAAACTAACTTCAAATTGTAACTCTAAACTACTGAACAGATTTTGATAAAATTAGATTAAAAATTATTAAATTAAGTAGGACCACAGGGGAAGCAGAAACTTTCAAACAAAAAAAGAATCATCGAAATCGGTTCACCCAGTCGATAGTTCTGAGGTAAACATAAAAAAAACAGAGTCAAATTAAGTACATCCTCCTTTTTTGAATTCGGTAAAAAATAGAATAGAATTCATGTTCTGTTTCCGGACAGAAAGTGTTTATTTGTACAATTATTTTAATAATAACAGTAGACTATTCATTATAGATTTGAGAGAGAAATGAATATTTTTCTCAGTAGAGGTTACAATGAGTCGAAAAGAATTTGATTCGGAAAGGAAAAAAGAATTCTCAATGTTTACGAAATTCTCATAAACGTATGGACCAACTTCAGTGCTGTTATTTTCGAAAGCTGGCGATCGAAATGGATTTCAGGTAAAATTCTGTACACTAATTCAATACTATAGCCTAAAGAAGCTTATAAAAAGTTCTATTCTAACTTTTTATAATGCCTCTTTCCTTAAAGTCCATTTATCCAGTCACTAGTATTCCTTAACTATTTTTTAAAGATTTTTTTCATCTTTGCTCTGTGTGCTACGTGATTTATTCTACGTTATTTGGTAATATTTGAATAAATGAACGTAGTTGTTGCAGCACCTTTGAAGCAATGAGCAAATTAATTTCGACAGGAATTGAATATCTAAAAAACTTCAAAATTTAAGTATTACAGTTAGTAACTTATTTATTTGCTTTTTAATAAAGTAAAACCTTATGTCACGAGAAAATAGGACATGAAATTTTGTATTAAAGTCATTGCCGGAAATTAAAAACTTGTATGTTATATTGTCTTTTGTTATTAAGACACTTCATAAGAAATAAATATTTTTTTCTGTGAAATTTTGACCAAGCTAAAACAAAACCTCTCGTCGTGTCTGGGATAGCCCAGACTGCAGCAATACACTGGAAAACTTTGGGGTGTTTCAAACGAGACTCAGACCCATCAAATTTTAAATAATTTTTTAGAATCAGATCGGCGAAAACAATAATTATATCTTTTCATTACAGTAAGAATAATAATTTCATTATAGTTTATTGCAGGCAAATGTTACAATTAATGTTACAAACGTATTGCGTACTACTATTTAATTAATAACTACTTATTACATTAATAGGTAGTCTAACATCAATCATTAAGGATTCAAGTGTATGAATCTTTATCGATAAAAAAATATATATTATAAATGATTACATATTACTTAAAAATAAAAATAAGTATATATGTAATTAAATATAGTTTCAGTACGTTAAAAATTTCAATTGTAGGTAAACAAGTTTTGGAGGCGTGTTATATCAGTAAATAATGAGTTACAATACAATAGGCAGAACCGAAAAATCAATACGTATTATGTACAATTGGAGCAAACGAGGCATGATATTGTGGGGTAAAAAAACGCGTAGGGTCGGAGTCTCTTTTTGCGTGAGTTTTTTATAAGGGTACATCATGGAGTAACTGGGTATACTTATGTGCTTATTTATTGGGGTGAGGCCCTCACTTTTTTAATATCGAGAGTTCTATGTTCTTTGAATTGGCTCCAATAATTCTTTTTTTAACGAGCTTTCAATTACGTTGACAGTTGATAAGGGACACTGAAATCAATATGTATACATATTAACTATGTGCTTACAGGCTAACCTAACCACCACGTGTTTATAGCCACAGAGCTTAGCCTGTGGCTAAGTGGTTTACGCGTATGTATGGCCCTGGGTTCGAATCCTTGGGAAACAAATGAATGTTTCGATCGTGAAGAAAGCTGATCACCTACTTGCCTGTAAAGATCAGTGAAATAGATACAGAAATGTATCTGCCCCATGCCCCACTAGGTGTTACGGAAATTCACTTTTTTACAATCTAATATCAATGGATCAACTGATTTAGATGCGGTTTATAAGTTAAAATTTGCGTATTTATTTTTATCTTTGATTTTAATCATTGTTTATTAATACAATATTGGAAACACAGAACTGCATCATTTAGTGTTGTACAATTTCGTAATGGCTCATAAACAAACTTCTAAACGAGACTTGCAGCCTTTTTTCTACTGCCTAAGTTATGTATTTGAACTGTATGTCTATTTGTGTTATATACTCGTAATCACTCACCGTATTCTGATAAATGGTACGTCATAAGTTTTGTGTTGTTATAAAATTATTTACTTTGCACGGCAGTCGGGTTTTTCTTCGTAAAAACTCTTTTAAGCTTCTACACCTATTGGTAAGTATAATACCTACTTGTAAAATAATGATCTTTGAAACAGACATAGAATTGTGCAAATGCCCACTAGGCTATATTTCCCTCCCTGACGACTGCCTAGAGTGACTCCAGAGAATATCTTTTAAATGATTTTGATTCCCAAAGAGATGGGTCTTACTGGGTTGACTCTCTGGGAACAAAGAACACTATGCAGATGAGTAAAGAATGCCAACTTCCACACACTACTTTTTTATATAAAAGCTAGACATTTTCCTCTTCTATAAAAAAATGTGCTACAGTACTATTTATTTTACCATGGTCAGTCTTTTCATCCAGTCTGAATGGACACTTGAAAAATTCTACCCTGAATTTATTATGAAAAATATTTATCGTGGAATTAATTGATTGACTCTGACTCTTGATTTTTCGCTGCAATTATTATATATTGCCCGCTCGAAATCATTAACTCAATGTCTATTTCAATTTATGAAATTCATTAAAAAATATATATGTACGTCGATTTGACTTCGGCTTCCAATACATGCCCTGGAGAATTATTATTTCTGTTCAATTTTTTAGTTTTATTAATTTTAAATTTTCTTCAACTGCTACGTAAGAACGATGAACAGATAAATAATAGCTCGAACCATGTCGATCTGGTCAGCTTCCAAACAAAAAAAAACTACATCATAATAAGTCCTTTCGTTTATAGGACCCATGGCACAGACATACACACGTCGAACTTATAACACCCCTCTTTTTGCATTGAGAGTTGAAAATGTGCAACTAAGCTTACTTGCTTAGTGGTTTGACTGCCACTTTTAATATTATTCATTTAATCTTGTCTTTCATGCGAACTTCCTGTGTGAGTTTGAAACATTTCAAACAATTAAACAATATGTAAGTCAAAAACTGTAGATTCGTATCGAAATAATTACGCCACAAATCACACGCACCTACATAAAATTACCGACATTTCCATCAGAAAAATCGGCAGACAGGGTGACTGTTTTCAAGATGGCTGCCATACCACTTAGCACCCTATTTTTGTATTCTTGCCACCCTCAACCCCCTGACTGCAAGCATGCACTAAGTTAAACACATAGGTAATTTAATTGCACTTCGCGATTTAATTAACAATTTTTTTTATTTATAAAAAGTTTTTCAAATCATTTTAAACGGATATTTAAAAAGTTAATTAGCGGTTGAGAAAATTGCTTTTTTGGAAATTTCATGAAAAGATTCATTTTAAATTGCATTACGGAATTAAATGGACATTTTTTAATGTCTTCAAAGGATGAATAGTCTTAATTAATGCCTTTTCATTTACAAGTATCAGTTGAATTGCTTTAAAAGCTAAGTGAAACAACTCAATTTTTGTAAATATACTTAGGTTTTTAAAACTCGCTGAATAGCGTGACATTCCGTTCCACGCGAATGCTAATTCTAGACGATCTAGGTAACTTAAATAGAACTTTGATTGAAAGTCAACATTTAATTAAAATACTTGATAATTAAAATAAAATTTGGAATGTCAACAACCTCGAAATCTGTTACTTGAAAACCATTTAACAAACAAAATCTCTCAAAAGGTGTTAAATTTGACAATTGACGTAGAAATAATGTAGAAATTACAATGATTTGAGGTCGCAATCATGTCCCTAGGAACAGAAAGTCGATATAGAACTAAGACTTCAAGTAATAAAACTTTTCAGCCTCTTAAAACTCTTAATTTAATTAACGCAGTGAGTTTAGCGGTTCCAATGGTTTTGAAAAGTTTAGAATCCTTTTTTAACGATTGTTATTCTACGCAAAATTTATTAGAAAAATTACAATTTTTGAATTTCCAAACAGAAGTGTAGAATTTGTGAATTTTTCGATGTTTTTATAGTCATTGACAACGACGTCAATAGGTATCAAAAAACATTTACATTTTTTCAGTCGTTCTCGAGTTTTAAATTATATAATTACTAACACGATCTTGTTTCTTAAATATTATAAATACTAACAATAATAATGTACTTGTCCTATTTCAGCTTATTCCACAACAAAATTTATTTAAATTAATTGTATTTTCAAGATTTTACAAATTTTTGTGACCCCCTATAAAAAAGAGGTGTTAAATGACGTTTTTGAGTTTTGGTTTTATCTATGGGTCTGTTCATTATCTATGACAGATTTCGTTGCGGTTTCTTTGAAAGCGGACATTATTGAAAAATAGCTATAATTTATGGTATATCAGTTTATCCATATCTATTCTTAATTGTAATCATTATGGGTTAAATTCACTTGTCCGCAATTCTATATCACAACTTAAGAAATGTCGCAAATATTCAACCCCAGGACCAGGTTATCAGTTTGCGGCATTCGGTGTGGAAGCTGTGGGGTGCTATATCCCTTTTTGGGGAATTATCAAAGCGGCTGGTCGAGTCCTCTGGTGACGAGAGAGCTGGATCGTATTTCGCGCAGAGAATCAGCATTGCTATTATTATTGGCACACTGCCCAGCGGCAACGACTTACGGATTTTTTATTTGTTAATATATATGTAAATTATATAATTAATCGATAGTTTAATAATATAAGTTTTTCGATGTATAACTTAAGAAACGTTGTTAATACGGTCCTATCTCCAGGTTAGTCACTCGACTATCGTGCAAAGGGAGCACAAGGGTGTCAACCCCTCAGCCGCGCCCGTTGGAAGACACACCCTACTCACTTATACATTAAAAACTCTGGATGTAAGTTTGTTTGTTTAAATATTTCTATTCTCCGGTACTAAAGCATTGATATTCGGTATCCAATGTTTATATAGTTTTTACCAAATTTTACTTTTCAATACAAAAACGTCAGTTTTTCTTATTTCGATACTTAAATATTTTATATTATATCTGAGACTGAAATCACATGACTTTACCATGATGAAATCCGCCTTTCAACCAAAAATACGTTTCAAAAACCTGACTACATCTATCTTAGTAAATTTACGCTTTGGTATATCTTATTTTGTCAGTCTTTTACGGCGAAAAAATGTTGAAATGTTTATGAATCTTAAAAAACACGAATCTTTGGCGTTCAGAGTATAATTTACAAAGATGGAAATCGCGAGCATTAATATCAGCTTGAAATCTATGAAGTTGAGTGTCATACAAGCTTTAACATTGAATACAGCCTTAAATCGAATTTAATTATAAAGAAATAATTACCACAAGTGCACCCGCGTGTCAAGCTAGCGTACGCGAAGTTCGCAGGCCCTCCTTGCTGAGCGTG
The DNA here is from genome assembly GCA_912999735.1 of Aporia crataegi. Classification (NCBI taxonomy): domain Eukaryota; kingdom Metazoa; phylum Arthropoda; class Insecta; order Lepidoptera; family Pieridae; genus Aporia; species Aporia crataegi. Next base: position 8,074,294 of record OU538744.1, on the reverse strand, counting down.
GGGTGAAGCGGCACTTCTTTCTCTTATTTCCGACTTTTTTCGTCGCCATTTTTATTACGCACGCGCATAAACCGACCACGCTTCGTTTCGACATCGATTTGTGTGTAAATAATGCTAGGTATGATGCGCTGTCTTGGATTGGTTTTGCTTTACTTCAATGTTGAAGCGGGAAAAAGATTTTGCTAATTTTTATTGGATTTCCAACAAGTTCCATGTTTCTACAACTTTTCATACTTACGACACCTTCGCTTCTTTTCTAGATTTAATAATTAGCTAATAGATTTATTTTTTGAATTACTGATGTAAATGAAAATGGTAATGATAGTAGATCTGAGTTATTTTAAATCTAAAATACGCCTATTAGGTAGTTAAAAGTATAACTCATTTTAGTTGTAGTTATTTTCAAATTTTTTTATTAAATTATAAAATTACGTGTAACTTAAATTGTAAATTAATTTCTTAATTTTCTTTTCATGATTTAAACACTAATTTAACCTAAACACGAAATGTTAACTACATAATAGGTGTAGTTTTCCAATTAAATTACCTGTTTTAAAATATATTTTTGATGGTTTTTTTAATTTGTTGTACCTACTCAGTTTACACCATTTAATTTTTCTTTACTTACTAAACATCAATTTACAATAATGTACTTAAATATATTTACAAAAATACAAAAGGCTCAACAAAGCCGTTGGGTTGCGTACCCAAAATAATGGCTGGATTATTGTGTTGTATCACTAGGTATATGTTGGCCGAAATATGAGCCAGCATTCGGGTTTCCTGTTAAAAATGATTCTATAGAGACTTTTGTTTTAATAGTATCTTTGGATGTCTCTTCTATAGATGAAATGCCCACAAGAGCATTCGCAATGAAATTGAAGGCGTGGTAATATCCGGTGTTTAGGCTAGACGGAAGTCCAATTCCAACCCTCATAAGACTGTTAAATGTATGGGAATTTTTAATTTTTCATTTAGCTGGAGACAACGTTTTGATTTCTAACCTACGACTTAAAAAGGGAAAGTTTTGAGAGTCAGTACTCAGTACAGAGTACCAGCAGTCCCCAAACATATATTACAGTACATAGACGCCTTACCTGCGCTCTATTTCAGCATCAAAAAAATTAGGGCAATTGCCAAGTTTTACTTGTCAAATATCTTAGCGAAGTAAAGAATTGTTCTTAAATAAATTCAAAAAATACGTGCATAAGGTTCTTGCTCAAACCTTTTTAAAAGTTGATGATTATTTGAATGACGCTTGCAAATTATTTCTACTAAAAGAACTCTACTGAATTTTAATTTTAATGCGTTCTTGAACAGCTTTTAAACTTTTATATTGTGACGTTCAGAAATAATATGTGACTATATATGAATAAATGATTATTGATTTTGAACTTGGACTATTGGACCATAATGTTAACTTAAAAAATAAGAAGTAGATTATATTTAAATTATAGATAAACTCTTTATTTTACACGCGTATAATTATTAAAATTGTCAATATCAATTTCATTGTTTTAATGACCAACGCAGGGTTCTGTTATTGGTTCTTAAAAAAATATGTTAGTAATTTAAATGCAGTTAGTAATATTTTTGTTAAAAGATGTTAGTGTAGACATTGTTACTAAGTTTCTTCGTCAGACAGTTTATTCTATTTGCGATATGGTTGGTAACGTTTTGTATAAACTTTACGCAAACGAAGCTTGTGAAATGTTATACAGTTTTCTATGAACATCAAGACACGTCTATCTGTAATACAATTATGGGTTTAATTCAATTGTTCAATTTTCCGCTAGATTTTATAATGTCCATCGCCACGTCAAAGGTCTCACAAACATGTTATTTTCCATGTTGGGTAATTAGATAACTTCCGAATGAGATAGGGTGGTTATACAGCTGCGTTTGGTCCATTACTAATCGATTATTATTAAAATTAATCGATTGTTTATTAAAGTCGTGAAAGATCTATAAAAGGATGTCAATCGATTTCTTTTATCACCACTTACATATAACGATAATTTTATTAATGTAGACTTGTTTGTTAGCTCAGAACTTTCGACTGGGTGAACCGATTTTGATGTTTCTTTTTTGTTTGAAAGCTAGTGCTTTCCATGATCCTATTTGAATTTCATCAAAATCTAATCAGTAGTTTTAGAGTTACAATTTGAAATCGGTTTATTGGTAAAATTTTACCACTATATTATTAAAATCAATATTTATTATTTGCACTATCGATTGATTTATTTTGATCTTTTTGCTCTGTTCGTATCTACCTAGTTTTCAACTTCTACAAAGTTCATCTATGCTTATATTCCGTCTTATATAATATTATGTCTCCAATAATGTCATATTGTGATGTCTCCGTTTTGTTTATTGTTGAGTAAATAATTTTATCATCATAGCGAATCTATTACTACTAAATATTTTATTTTTAAGGATTGATAATTGATTAATCATTGTGGGTAATCGAGTATCAAATGCACAAAATTTCAGTTCAGTCATGAGTTTTTTGCCCGTGCTTAGTTATGATTTACAATTGCTCATAAATTCATCGATTTCCGCTTTTTTAAACGTAATGGTGGGTTCTCCCACTGCATTGCCAACATTCTTAAAATTAACTTAATATAAAATAGTTATCTTACTTAAGTATATTTCTTTCTTAAAATTATTTAATATTCTTATTGTTTGATAAAGTTTTGTTCCTCTTGCGCTAAATAAAAAATCTATAAACTAATTAGGAACATAAAGTAGTAAATAACATAAATGTTGCCTCACCCAAAATCCAAAATCGCAAAAACGAAAGTTTCGATTGCCCTTAGATACGTGAGTGCAGTTCCAATTTACTAAAGTATATTTCAGGAACACTGACATTTATTTAACACGTAAAATTGCATTTCCTCGTTAATGGCCGGTCTGTGGGGGTCAGTGGCAAAACTTATAGAACATACTTACTTATATATTTTTTTAATTTATTTATTTATTACTAGCGACCCGCCCCGGCTTCACACGGCTGTACAACATATATATAAACTTCAATCACTCTATCTATTTAAAAAACCGCATCAAAATCCGTTGCGTAGTTTTAAAGATTTAAGCATACAAAGGATAAAGGGACAGAGAAAGCGACTTTGTTATACTATGTAGTGATTATACTGGATTCTGTTCCTATTCCATTATAATTTTAAGTAAGTGAAATTAAAGAAAGTTTAAAAACCCGACATGATGATTATCAATTTCGATCTAGCGTTAAATGGTTCATTCGATATTACGTTGTCGTTACGATAATAATATCATTTTATTGTCATGATTCATGAATATGTTTTTCGTAATAGTGATGAATTTTTGTTATCGAATTAAGTAAATTTTCAGTTTCATCAGAAAATAAGCGAAGTAGCCATAACCTAGCTAAACATTGCCAGGTGTAAATTGTAAACCCTGATTTGAATAGACAATAGCAATGGACCATTTTATCAGGACAAATTCTTCACTGACCCTATAATGATAAAAAATTAAGCTCCATTATTCAAACATTTGAAATAACTCATATTGCTTACGTAATAAGAATAAAGGAAGTGCTTTTCAAAATTACGTGAATAGGCCGTTTATTTGGCTAGGGTTGCCAGATAATTCGGAAACCAATATCTTTGTTAATAATTAACATTTTGTTAAGCTGCTATCCATGTCTTCATCCACGTAGCAAAATTAAATGAAGCCTGTGTAAAAAAACTGTTTGCTTTAGTTAAAGAATTTTTTAAATAATTTCCATTTCAATAATTACCATAGATTAGCTTTTAACCTTGGCTTCGCTCTCCATAAATACTCAATCAGACTAAAACGCCTGAACGGATTTAGATTGAATTAGCCATAGAGAAAGAACAGAGATTTACTTACAGTATTTAAGCCTCAATCTTACATATTTATTATTTCCAGTTTTTAAACATAGGCAATTCTGATCTTGGGTAAACCAGTTTGCCACGAATCATAAATCCATTTAATGTTTTTTTTTTTGTAGATATTCAAGATTTAGTGCCGATTTCCAAAATTTTAAATTTTTATAACTTGGTGCACTTCGAAGTCGGTTTAAATTTAAAAAGGTATTTTATATTGTGTCTGATATTTGCCAGCCCTATATTTGTCCAAATTACGATCGCCATTGTGGTCATGACCCTTTAAGCACTGCTATTGTCAATTTGCATAATAATGCATTTAAGAACAACAGTGGTCCAGGTAAACAGCTGCTCAGAGATTTATATTTTTTATTAGACAGCGTTGACCTCGCGATACAATAATTGCGTAACAACTTGAATTGTTTGATCACAAAAAAACGTTGTAAATTTTCCTACTGATATTATTATTAGGGAAGTTTTGGTCATGCTACGATAATTCTAATGGGGATTAATCGAAGGACAACCGTTGTCCTCTTATTTTCAACCGACTTCAAAAAGGTGTAGGTTCTCAATTCGACGCGTATGTTTTTTTTATGTTTGTTACCTCAGAACTTTCGACTGGGTGAACCGATTTTGATGTATCTTTTTTTGTTTTAAAGCTAGTTTAGTTTTATAGTTACAATTTGAAGTCAGTTTTTTGTTAATTTTAACTTTTAATTATTTCGATGGACATTTGTTTCAATCTTGCAAAACGGCTGGACGGATCTGTAGGAATATTGGCATAAATATGAAATAGCATGACACAATTTAATGATTTTATTCGATTCTAAGTATATTTTATTACCAACTTACTAATAAAATATACTACATACTAAGAATTCGCTAGAATCAGCTAATTTTTGCAAACACTTAAGGCAATTTATTATCCTTGAAAAAAGCAGTTGCAAATTGCAGCTGTTTTTGACAACTTGAACATTTGTTATTAAAAATAATAAAAACTTAGAAATATGATATTATCAAAATGAATTTTAGTAAAGAAATATTTTCATATTATTAAAATTATGTTTTTTGCAAATTTATAATCAACATCGGCAGGTGAAAGTCTGCCTGCAAGAAATTTTTAAAATTGTGTTTAATTAATACCACAAAAATAAGTCCATAAATACAAAAAATATTTAACGGTTCTATTCATATTTGACTAATGACAACCCTAAAAAAAATCTCTTTTATATATGTAAATAAAAGTAGATAAGTATAAAAATATACATAGATAAGTATATATAATATAAACTAACCGAGAGCATTCAAAAATGTATACCTACCTAAACCAGCAGTCAGGATGCTCATAACGCTCGTTACTGTTGTTAACAATAATAAACAGCACAAAATATTTATATCAAGAAATATAATAAATTATTTGTAGTAAAAATGAAACGAAACTAAATAATAAATGTAAAAATTAGGAGTAAAAATAAAACGAACACAATAAAATTTCACTAATTACTACATTTGATTATTATGTTGTTTAGCGCCATCTAGTCAAGATTTTGTGTACTTTTTTACAACTACCACAAAGTTTTAGTTACGTCACTGTATGTTAATGTTAGTATCTTTTAACAGATGACGCCGTTATACACACCGCTCTAATTGATCATAGAAAATTTGACAATAAATGATATCAAAAATTAGTTTTTAATGATTTATATTATAAAATATATATATTTTATTACTATGTGTTTTGGCAATCGAAAAAATAAATTTTTACATTATTCTGATTAATAGTTTGATATATCTGCAACTCATAATCGAAGTCCTTTTACAAACCTCCTTTTACAGTTCTCATTATTTATAAAATAAAACAAATTTCAATACTTTAACAAAATTTGCTGAAATGTTCGGAATGAGGTAGACCTTAAGTTTTCAATTTGTTTGAAGGTAAAGAATATCACGTTGAACATTCCGTTACATAGATACGTACATAGTATCAAGCTAAAAAGCAACTTAATTAACATTTTCCAATCTTTCATCTATTATACCAACGTTAAGGTACCTAAACCAATTCCGTAGGCGAAAGCGAAACTTTTATTTACAATCGGTATTTTTTTATTTTACAAGTAAAAAGTGAAAAATCCGATGGAATAATGCTGTATGTATTATCAAACTAATTACTATCACATGTTGACATATTTATAATCAAACATATTTTGCTTATAAATTACTGTAAAAAAAAAAGAAAAATAAATTTCGAAATCCCTAGTGGAGATTCACTGATTGTTTTTTTTATTTCACAGGCAAGTAGATGATCAGCCTTCTGTGACTACCCGACCGAAACATGTCTTTAAATACCTCGTGATTCGAACCCAGAACCTCCTGCGCTCTACGCAGACGCTCTCTAATCCCATTTATAACTAAACATAAACTATGTTCTAATAGGAGAATTTAGTCTATTTATACATTTTACTTCATTTTTATCACATTCTCTTCATTTAGCGCTTTCGTCTTAGATAAAACAAAATCATACTCCTTTAGTAGACCTCTTTGACCCAAATAATACGGATATTTATGATCTGTATTTAAATAGAAGATGCCCTGCTTACTTCTGTCAGCTTTCAGACCTAACACATTTGTTACTCTCGGCTCTCGATCATAACATTGTCTTTCCCTCGCCTGTTGTACTGAATCGCATTGCATAGCCACAAACGCGTCAGGATTCCTCAAAGCCGATACCCATATTGTAAACGATCGTATATGGCTGCATATGACATTGCAAAACGTCCACAGAACATCACCCGGTTGGTACTCTCCACCATTCACATAAAAATTGGCATGACCAACCGGTGCTGCCATCCCATAACCATCGATATTTGTAGCTATAATGTCAACGAAGTCAGCGTCATTTCTGTCAATCCTATCCTCTGGTCCCAAATTCCTGAAGCAGGGTCCAGCTGGGTCTAAACCAGTGAGACGGGATATCTTTTGACCTGTAAGCAGTTCGTAGTTCTTGGCAATAAAGCTAGCTGTTTGTCCACCAAGACTCAAACCTACAAGCTCCAGCTTCTTTGGATCGAGGCCCTCTTGAGTGAGATCAGCTAACATCTTAGCCGTGTGCTTTCCAACTGGACGCATGAAACGAGCAGCTCTGGAAATTAAATCAATATTATTATAACTACATTTTACATAGACCGAGATAATATGTGGAAACTCAACCGTAATCCTCATTCGTATAAACGACTTTACGACCATATGTATTTGCAAAGTATGCTTTGAACGCCAAAAGTTAATTACTTTTATTACTAATAAGCATTTCTACAACTTTGTTATATTTAGATATATGTAGTTTTTAATCAAAGTAAAGTCGTGAAGCAATCGTTGTCAATAACATAGTCTATACTAATATTATAAAGAGGAAAGATTTGTTTGTTTGAATTGAATTGGCTTTAAAACTACTGGACCGATTTGATTAATTCAACATTAGAATCCGACATTATCCGTGATGAACATGGGCTATATTTTTTTATTATTATTATGATTGTAGGCGCGGGGAAAACCGCAGCGCGGTGCTAGTTAATTATAAAATGCCTTACCTAGGATACTCCATAGTGGTAAACGTATTCGTGTCCAACAGTAGCGTATTATACCCTAGATCCCTGTAAGCAAGGGCTAATGTTGTGGCAAACATAAAACTTGGGCTGTCCAAATAACCCCCCACATACATCATGGTCTTCTTACTAAAGTCCAAGTCTGGATCCTTTGCGAGTTCACTTGTTTCATAGTAATTGTATTTCCGTCTTCTTCCACCAAATCTACCATTTTCGACTGTTATTGTCAAGTATTTGAGACTCTTCTTTGTTATAATTGCCTCTTTGTTTGAGCCTGGACCTGCAAATAATGGAAATTTTGACTTTTGAATCATTGTGAAAACGTTGTTACGTACTACAACTTATTTGTCATCATTTACATTATATTTCTTTGTATCGGGACAAAACCTTGGATGATTTATCTTCAGTAAACATTTTAATAGCATTTGCTTTGTTTTCAATATTTGTTCCGTTAAAGCTTTATTTACTAACAAGTTCCTGTTGCTATTTTTGTCCAAGTTATGATGAAAAAAGTTTTCCATAAATCACGTTTCTGCGTGTCTGTGTGTCGCCAATTTGTATGTCTACTTAATATCTGTCTGTGTCATACCTCCTAATCGAATGATCCGATTATGAAGCGGTTCTTTTTGTTGAAAAACTGACGTGTGAGATGGTTCTTAGCTATGTTTTATAAAGATCTGTTCATACATTCATATGGTAATCTTATTTTTTTTCTTACACACCTTGTTGCACTTTAGCGCAACGGATGGCTTTATCGCTAATCAGTGATCTCTTCCAGGCAACCCACAATTTTTGTTGGCTTGGTTGAATTTCTGCAGACAAGCATGTAAAAATTCAACCACTCTTCCGTACCACTTATGACACCCTGTTGGCAATGGCACCCTTACCAGAGACCGAATACAAATACAAATTAAATTATAAATTTTATTCGGGACCGGGGATCGAACTCGCTACCTCAGACTTCGCGGTAGGCTTATAAGACCGCTTAGCCATGAGGCCTCTATTTATGTATTATTGTAATTAACACTTCGGAGAGTTTTTAAATAATCTTAAATTTCACTTGTTAAAATTATTATCTTTGTTTTTTACATACTATGCCTATAGATATTAGATTGTATAAAATGTGACCTGTATAAATATAGGAATTTGAGTTACTGTTACGAACACAACGTCTTGAGCATTTAAATGACGGTATCAAACCGCGTATCACTTTCACCTGACACCCATGAAGCCGTGACCAATGCCATTGATCTTGATATATGGATAAATATTAATTATAATTTAAATCTAATACTGTACAATAGAAAAGAATTAATAACTTAATCTTTTTAAAATAAAATCCTAATCAAAACAAAATTAGCCTAAACATACACAAAATTTATAAATTTTGTTTTTCCGAGTTTAATACGTGAATTACTAGTTGTGTCCAGCGGTTTCGTTCTCGCGATTAAAAACCTTTGGGTGGAAAATACTTTACGACCCATTCTCCTACCTACAAAATACCCATTAAAAATCATAAAAATTAGTCGAACCGTTTCAGAGGTACGCCTCTGACCTCGCCTCTTACAGACACCGTAATCGAAATATGTACTTTTCTATAAATTATTGAACTTTTCCGTTTTTATTATAGTTATGTCAGTTTTAATAGTACCTACAATTTTTTTTGTTTTCTGTGTCTGTAACACCTGGTTACAGAGTAATTTTAATTTAACTTACTTGTTTACTTAATACAATTTACTCCTATCGAATACACCTCGAATGTTTTAGTTTAGTAGTATATGTACTCAATATAATATTTGCTGTGAAAATTATAATAAATTTTAGCAGATATAAAACTAATTTAACTCATAAAATCGTTTAAGTTCGTTTGTATAACCTGACTTTATTATAATGTAGTATTTTCGATTAAGTTTATTCTAAGTAAGTAGACTTACAATCTGCCAAATATCCAGATGGGTAACCTTCCAGTTCTTTTGTAATGTTCTCCGTCCACACATTGTCAATCCATAACAAAAATAACCACAGAAGTGAAACCATAATTTAAATTTAGAATAGCAATCAACTATAAAAACTTTTTTATGCCGATTTTTGAGGTACGCCTACTTTTACTTAACAATAGGGCCGCGCGTCTAAACTAATTCAATGTCACACGTTCAATGCAAGAGCGAAATTGTCCATGGTATACAAATATATCATATCCTTAAAAAGGCGGGAAAACACATAAAATATGACACTATTGTTTGTTTAAAAGTTCATTTTACATTGACAAGCAAACGGGCCATTAAAATTTAAGTTGCAAACATTTACCATACACAAAAGTAGGTGCTACTACAAAGTAGTACTTAAAAAAAATTATCTACAAAAATCCATATCCCATGCGCCATTATAGATTTCAGTAACATATGGTAAAATTCCATATTGAATTCCATTCTCTGGACATGAGGCAGGGGCAGCAGTTATTGGCACAAAACATGATCGCCAAGAAGTAAGCGAGCGGTGCTTTCTTTAATCATGTGTTCAAACAGTTGGTTAGTCGTTGAGCATCGAAGCAACTACAATCTAAATGGATTATTTATTCTTGATTGGAAAAAAACAATAGGTACCTACAGCAAGAAAAGAAAACTTATAATTTATTAGGAGTTCAATGGGTTAATGCTAACAAGCGATCTCTCCACCTTGACAAACCTACCATGGAAATGTAAAAGAAGTGTGTTACTTACAAGCTAAAACATAAGAATTATAAATACAAGGATGTTAAATAAATATATTAAGACTTAATCAGTTTTTAATCAAAATCATGTCTATAATGGCATTGTTCTTTTCTTAGAATAGCAGACAAGACCAAATTCCACAACATATCCATAAAAAGAATGATAGAGAACAAACTTACATTCCTCAATCGAATCCTTAATCTGGCTTTGGACATTGCTTATTAAATCAATAGCCAAGTCTATAAAATCAACATTTTGAGCAACACATGTGCAAAATAATAAAGTTATTAAATACCAACGCATTGTACGGTCTCTTGTAAAGTAAAAAAGTTATTGGACTGCATAAATCGAGATATAATTTCTGCATAATCATGACATACCTACATACTTAACAAGCTTCCCGAACAAGGTCTACTTGCGAAATAACGTTTTGGGGTAAAGTCTAGCGCCTAATCTTTATATCTTTTTCCGCAATTATAAAGGCTAGTTTAAGAAATCCTTCAAAGTATATATACCTAATTCAAACTAGTGCAAATTGTCTACTGTTTATAGAATAAGTCCAGTCATCTAAGAATTTAGTTTAAAGTTTTTTTGTCTCATGTCAGCGGGAAAGTGACAGAACAATTTCACTGATCGTTTCAAGTTGCAGTATATTTTTAAGTAAGGAACAAAATATTATATTAGAATAAATAAACAGTAGGAACTTTAAATGGCGCTGATGTATCTAGTTTATATTGCTTTATCAAAGTTCTTTCATACAAATACGAATCTTGTATTTTGCCTTATCTACGAATAACATTGTCTAAATTCTTCTTCTATAAAAATAATTACTGTGAAATCTCGATAATAATGTCATATATTTTAAAATATCTTTCTCTATTCTGAACTTCTGTAATTATATCTGTACATACCCACTGTGTTCTAAATTGTATGTAAATTTAAAAAATAATCTATGGATCCTAAAAATTATTTCACTGATAGTAATTTAGGCTGTTTTCGATTAGATATATTTTATTGTGCGGACAGACGCGCAAGTAAAGAGTTACAAATTTTCTCAGTATAATTGACCCGCATAATATTTTGAATAGCTTTACTAATTATTCCAGCGGTTTTATCGAAAATACTAAACTTTCTAACTTTAAGTAAATTATGTGAAATAATATATGTACCTACAAATGTGACTTTTCAGTATGTTTGTTTCCCAAGAGATTCTCGATTCGATTGTGTTTGTTACATGATTGTGTGGCTAATACTGACCGGATTTTAATGATTATTTTTTCGTTTTATAGGTGGTACTTTTGAAGAAATAACCGCCTCCGTGGCGAAGTAATTTACGCGTGTGCGTGTTGCGCCAGAGGTCTTGGGTTTGAATCCCGGGAGGACTTATAATGTTCCGGTTGGGTAGGCACAGAAGGCTGATCACCTACTTGCCTGTTAAGAAAATGACCAGTGAAACAAACACAGCAATGTGTCTGACCCATACCCCATTAGGGGTTACGGGAATTCACACTTCTGAAGTGGTCCTATATGTATAATCGAAGTTGATTGGACACTTGTCAAGTTTCCAAAAAGTTCATTTTTAATATTTGTTTTAAGAATGTTCAAATTAAGCGTGAAAGAAAGACATGCATTCCATTTATAATCTCCTTTTTTAGTCGGTTGAATTTGCTACATATTTAAACATCGTTATCTATTACATTATTATTTTTTCTAAATGTAGATAAATTATTATACGCCTGTAAAGAATTCAGAGCAATTTCTATGATAACAAAATTTGCTCATTACATTATTATAGGAGTTAATTTTTGTTTGTTAACAGTTTTATTGTAGACGCTTAGGGATAATGTTAAGAAATATTTAAAGAAAAATACCATCAGAAATGCCGAATTATACATACAAAATCGTATTTTTGTCTGTTGCATATTCAAATATTGGTAAAACTACTGTGTTTAAAAATTTTAAAGTAGATTAGTACCTACCTACTATCAGTTGAATTTTTAGTAAAATAAGGAAACTGTTTCTATTTTAATTCAAGGTTGCACATTTTATTTATTAATTTAAAAATAAGTTTACTAATATATGGGCTCTTAAATAATAAAAATCGTTAAAAACCTACTCACTTTTCGTGTCGTTTATACCAATCCAACAGTATAACACCACATTATTAAACCACTAATATTATTATTGTAATATTAATTGACCTGCTCAGTAGTCAGTAAATGTACTAACTGTTTATACAAATAACAAAAGTATTACAATAATTATTTATTAATAACAAGAAGCAAGAAAACAGTCTTGCTTTTATAATATTTTATAAAAGCAAGACTGTTTTCGCTTCACGGTACGAAAAGCAAATGTTAAACCAAACTGATGTAGATGCGAATGTGAGTTGGTTTCTTTTTTTATTCCTTTACGCTTACATTTTCCAACTATCGACAGCCCGATAGGTATCCGGCTACCGGATATTCTTTTTTTTTATTAAATAGGAGGCAAACGGGCAGCCGGCTCACTTACGAGAAGCAATCCGCCGCCCATGGACACCCACAACGCCTGTTGAGCCACGGGTGCGTTGCCGACCTTTTAAAAAGAAGTTCGCTCTTTTCTTGAAGGTTCCTATGTCGTATTGGTTCGGAAATACATCGGGTCACAGCTGGTTCCACAGAGTGGTGGTGTGCGGCAAAAAATGCCTTGAAAAACCCTCAGTTGTGGAACGATGAACATCGAGGTGGTACGGATGAAATTTCGCATTCTGCCTCGACGTTCGAAGATGAAACACAGATGCTGGTATTAAACCAAACAACTCTTCTGAACATTCCCCATGATAAATGCGATTATTATTATTATTATTCGGCCAACAACTCTTATGACGAATCTTCTGACAGTAACAGATCATCGCCGTCTTCAACACCTGCTAAGCGAATGTAAGAAGATTAAACTAGATCCAATTTCACACGTGAAAGCTCATGAAGTGGCAAATCAAGAAATACAAAATCCAATTGCTAAGGACTTTTTATTAGATATCTCGAATCAATCGCAATCACCATAAATTTGGTGGTCAGTTAATTTGAGTCAGTATCCGCATCTCTACATTATATCAATAAATTAAATAAGGGCATTAACTAAAGTAAGTAATACGTTTTTTGGTTACTTATAATAAACCTTACAGTAACTCTTCAGTTATATCTACTGAATTTGCACGTGAGACCTCCAATTCACACATAACTTCCTATTCTCTGGGCATGGGAAATCTATTTTTAATAACTCTATCGCTATAATTTTAAAGGCATTTGAAACTAAGTCAGGTTCAAGACAAAGCCTTACATTTACGCTCCCACCACTGCCACGAACGACTCAAAACACCAGTGCGGTGCGTGATTTCGAACGTGAGCACAGTGTTTACGCGTTCCGTGTCGAAATTTAAAAATCGAACGAAACGAATTCGAAATTCAAGTGCTGTGACAGTTGAGTGTTTCTAGAAAAGTGTTGCAGCTAACAAAATATTTTACAAAGAAGGTAATTAGAATTATTTTATTAAACGTGGAATATCTGTCAATGTTTCTGTTACTAACTAGTTAGGTTATCTTAAATATTACTTATTGCGTTTTAAAGATAAACAACAATATTTTATAGCTGTAAGAAATAACTTAAAGGATTCGTAATTTTCCCGCGAGAAATCAAGCCTCCATAGGTGAAGGTGCGCAGGTTACTCATGTATATAAGTCGTATGAGCTCATCAACCTCATATCCATGTATATTGAAACAAAAACGAGAATCCTATAAAAACAGCGACAAAATACTATATATTTATATTATTTCTGAAATTCAAAAAATAATACTTATATATAGATAGGATGTAGCCAACACCCTTGGGTTGGTTATAATTACAAACATTCGAAAAAGCTTTCATGTAAATTGTGATTTTGTTTTTGATAGAATCGAACCTCGTATAAATTGCAGCCCGCCCTAACTTTGCAGGGATTGCTACGTTACCCAAATTTCTTAATTATGTTCTGTCTCTGTGTTATTTACATTTAACTATGATATTAGAAAAAATAAATATAGCGGCCTATTATGCCGGCCTAAATATTAATGTTAAGATACAGCTGATGTATATCGTTATCGCAGTTTTTTCATACACTAAATAATTGGTAAATTTCAGTGGTTTGCAATTCGGTTTATAAAGAACTGAAGCTTCAGAATTAATGTAAACAAATATTAACTAGTTCAGTGTCAGTAAAAATAATTTTAATAACGAAAAAAGTAGCTATTATTTTTAAATGACCTTGAAAAAAACCAAAAAGAAGGTTATCAATTCAATGTGTATTTTTTGCGATGTCCGTAGACGGATTTGGATGAATAAAATGTCAAACGATAATGTGACTCGTAGAAGTGGTCCCATTTTTTTAAATATTTACAATGAATAGCTTTTAGGATATTGAAAAAATGGTTTCATAATCGGGCGAGAAATGCTTATAACTCTATGATATTATACATGAATCCATATCGATGATTTTGTCTTTGTTTATTTGTTTAACGCCGTCTTTTAAAAAGCATCATGACAGTTTTATGGCCTTGTTGAATATTATTTATCAACTCTATTTAAATATTTTTATTTATAGTGGATTCATTTGTGATACAAAATTTATTTTTTAATTTTTAGTGCATTTTAAATCGGTTTTATTTTGTTATTTAAAATTAATTTATTTCACACAAATTCTTGGCGGGTGACGTCAAATGACAAAAACTATTAAACAAAAAGATATCGGTAGCGGTACTGTATCAAACGATGACCAACTGTTACTCGTTTCGGGTCGCTGGTCACCATCTGTGACCACCTGCTTTACCGAATTCAAAAAGGTGTATGTTCTTTTTGAAATAACCATGATATTAAGATATGAAAGAAATTTTTATTTCATAAGTATCACCCATCTTAGCCCGATTCAAAAATGTATTCTTTCCTTGGGATACGATTCTAGGACACAGAATTACGTTTGGTATACAGAAACTCAAACCGATAGCTGTTTTAACCACAATCATTGAGTTTCTATATTAAATAATTCAGTTCAATCCTTATCCAAATGCAAAGCAAGTTTGACAAGTTTTTCGCCTGTCCGTCTACTGGTTCCAACCAATTTCAGAAATACCTGGACAGATTTTGATGAGACTTTGTGACAATGTCATGAGTAACTTACGTACATGTATACCCTATTCGTACGTAGCGAATTTATATATAAAAAAAATATTATACAAAAAAATTAAAAAATCAAAATAGTACCTTAATTTTATAGATAAATTACAATTCATCAAACAGCTGAGATCCTTTTAAATCACGTTAGCTTTCAAACAAACAAAATGGCATCGAAATTGGTGAATTCGTTATGGAGATACGATGTCACAGGCAGACATACTGACACACAGGCACGTTTAACTTATAACACCCCTCTTTTTTCTTCGTAGGTTAAAAAACAAGTCTATAGAGCTTTGTCATCTTTCTCTTCAAAAATAGAAGTTAAAGTAGGTTTAATCTCGCCCATATTTGGCTATGAGCTCATCTTGCGCACGTTACATAATCGACCGATTGACAAATCACTTGGATTACATCTACGATAATTTGTCTAACATACACTATTTAATAATACTTTCTTGTTGTTTATTTTATTATTGTAAACAATATTTGATATAAATATGTAGAGTAATATCAAAATTACTATTCTAATTTGTTCTAGTTTGAAGTTTAAACTAGTGTATAGTTGTTTAAGTAGTCGTGACTGACAGATGACGTGAATTTTTTTACCTAAAAACACTCGGGTGACTTTGACAGATGACACGCTGAGTTTATCATGGAAAATAATATAAGGATATCAACGCGCGCTGGTTTAATATTTTATGAATGTAAATTTTAGATATAATATAAGACGGACGCCAGTCACGCCCCGTTGTTGTGATTTATGAATTTAATCTTTACACTAAAACGAAAGCCAAAAATATATGTAGATACTTCAAAATTGTTATTATTGTAGTAAGCTTTATGCGTGACAGGTGCTTGAGGCGTAAACATCTAACAACCGAACCATAACAAAAAATATAAATACAAAACGAAAAATACATTTAATTTAGTTTCAATGACGATCATGAAATTTCGAAATTAAGCAATAATTGTAATTCATGCATTGTAACCAATGGATGTAGGATGACCAGCTGAATGTCGTAAGTCTTTAATTATGATTGTATCAAAGCCTTAAGGTTGCTCTTAATGTTACAATAACACATTACTTGACGGCCTCGTCATAATGTCAACAGATACAGTCTCCAGTACTCACAGGGGTTATAGTCTACGATTTTTTACACACTTCATTGCAACGGAGTGCAACGGCCTTATCGCTAATCAGCGATCTCTTCCAGGCAACCCACAATTTTTTTATTTATTTTTTGTTGGTTTGGACGTAAAACCATGTTCCCAAATGGCATAACTGACAAACTGTAGATACACTATGCTTAGATTATTGAATCATTAGTTAAACACTTTATTTACCTCCGGAGCTTACGAAAGCTCCTCTCACTGACGAAATATTATTCCTATAATCAAGTTTTAAATGATTTAATTATAGTTTTATCGCTGTTACACGTGGGAACATTGATGGATTTATAATAAGAGTACCCTATTATTAAAGCTCTAATGTCTAAATTATCACAAAGTGGTAGCAGCGATTTCATCTTCGTATTATTACGTTCTAAACAGAAGTCTATAATTTTAATTTTCAAGTAATTCTTAAACCCGAGGTATCTATTTCACTAAATACACAGCAACACATTAACTTTACTTTTTTGTTTCTTTAAAAAACCGTTGTTTTTAATCATCATAATATTAATATGTAAAGTAAAAACTTTGTACCCCTTTTTACGAAAATTGTGCGGGCAAGGGAGTATGAAATTATTCCAAAAAAATCCCACAGTTATAGTTTATATAGAGGAGTGGAGAATACTAATATTTTTTTTTAAATTATGCATAAAAATACATTAAATCGATAAAATAAACATTACGCACTCTACTGTTTGCATACATGATCTGACTTACTCTTGAATTGTGGTCGAATTTCGACCAATGGCCGACCACTAGTAATAATTATTCTTTTGTTTGTACATTTGTAAATATAGAAATTCATATAAAAATATGTAAAGATGTAATTTTATTATCTTCACATATTTATTATTATTATTTAAAAATATTTGTTATATAGAAAAAGATTCTTAACCTAGAAACTATCTAACTAACCATTATTCATTTATGAACATTTAAAAAAAATCTCAAAAAACACTTGAGCATTCGTTAAAGTATATAGTAGTAGTAGTAGTAGTATAGTATATAGCTCAGTATTTTGAAATGATCATTCATTACCATGATCTAGTGTCGATATAAATTTAAAATATTCATGTCTGTTTATTTCTAATAGAAGTTAACGATTCGTATATATAGTGACAATTGATCGCAACCAGACATTCCCCAAAGCCATAACTGTCTCGTTAAAAGCTTAAAATCATTTGCAACATTTTATTCATTTAATTATAATATTGAAACCTCTCTGAAGTTTTGTGTTAAATGAGTTTTTTACTAAACATTAAAATAAAAAAATGCCAGGTAACAATTATTGCCAGTACCGTGAAACGAATATTAATTTTTTTAAATCCTCTTTTTTAATTAAATGCCGCCTGAATAGTAAATTGTAGAACTATTTCATTTACATATATTAAGAATCTGTATGTGTATTTATAAATGCGTTATAAATTTCGCTAGTGGTTCGCTCTGTGACCTAGGGTTGTCTTGCGGGCAATAAATTATAGTTCTCATTGTTCATTTGAAAATCCATTGGAATTCGAGATTTTACCGTTGAATTAGACTTGAATGGGCATGAATCATGAATAAGAAAATGCAACTTGACTGCAAATAACATAGGAACACCTATTATGCACATAATATAATACATAGTATGTCACAGAAGCGGGTAGAGATATGTATTTTAAAAAAATTGAAATTTTATTGCAAGGAATTTCATATTCTTTATGTATTAGGTACTAATGTTATTTGTTTTGTATTTTTGGCTTATGTTTTTATGAATAAAAAATGAATCCCTCTTACTTGTTATATTTATTACACAAATTTTCTTGTACTAGTTGCTCAAGTAAATACTAAGTCAAGATGTTTTGCCATACATTTGTAATAACAATTGTTTGAACAAGAAACGGATAAAACATATGAGAAAATACTTATGTTTTAAGTTAAATATTGATATGATCGCAAATTATATATTTTTGTGTTACGACTTTTTACGTATTTGTGAGGACAAAAATAGATTTTTTTTATGATTCAATTATAGCTAAAAATGTGTACATTGCCTAGACGACATATTTAAGCTCTCATTGTTAATGTAGGTTTGGGGAATAATGCACTCAAAAGCGTGTAATTAAATTTTATTAAAAAAAATATAAAACCACTTCAAAGACATAAAATATCCACAGAAGACCACACAAATAAATGAGAAATATTTATTTTACAAGGAAATTATTCTAAAGTCGTTCCAAACTGCAACAGAAGTAGATAATATTTCAATGAAACTGCATCACAGATGAAAATTCGACGTATAACTTTTGAACTCATGACATACATAGAAAACAGTTTAACAGATTTTATGGTGGTTTTTACGAACATATGAAATATACAACAGTCTTAATTATAAGCCCAATAAAACTGAGGTACCTTAACTAACGGTTAAAATAACCGTAATCTTAATCTCTGTACAATTACGAGTTAACAGTTAATTTTAACTTTTAAATTGTCACTAGGTTTAGGTGAGGTTTTGTGACCTTTTGTTTAATGCAACGACTTATGACGTTCAATACAATTCAATAACAGCAACTCAAGAACCAAATTGAAACTCTGTTATTTAAATATCTGTTAATTACAGTTTTAACCTTATTTATTGCATAAAATGGTCAATTTTGACGCTCTTATTCTCTGAAATTGAAAGAATTTGACAATTTTTACTTATAGAATAATATAAAATAGTTATTGTTATAAACTATAGTGGCCTCGTTGTTTTAATTTATTTGAATATATCCGAAATTCAGAAGTATTATTTTCATAAAATACGCGACTTTTTGAGATCGTGGATTAAATTAGTGGAATGAGTAAACAAAATGAAATATGTTATACTGTGAATTCAATAGTGATAAAGTTACCGGCCTCCAAATTTTGAAATACTTATGAAATTTTTAGAAATAATATCCCAATCATAGCCATAAAATTACAAAAAATGCTCAGATTTCAATGACATTTTCTCTTTATTGCATGGGTATTTTTACGTAAAATTTTTGTCTAAATATTTTTTGTTCATAATAGAGAAATATTGCAAATTGTTTTTAAATTTTGTTAAATTATATGTAATACATAACTCGTGCGTTTCAGATCTGTGATAGGGCAGTTCTATGGCAGTTGTGTGTCAATGCAATTTTGTAAAAGGGCTCTAAGTTAAAAAGTTTAAAGACAATTAAAAACCCCGACATTTGAATTACAAATAATAATTCCTCATAACGATTAAACAATTCTTCATAAATTGTATCCAAGAGCTTTCAACCACAAAAAAACACATCATATTCGGCTTATTCGCTTAGGACCTACAATGCCACAGATATACAGACACGTTAAACTAATGATGACCCTCTTCTTTCTCTTCGAAGGTTAAAAGTGTGATTTTTTATTTGGAAACAGTGTTAAGTATGTAATTATTTTTGTAGTGTCTCGGCAAATAAAAAATCGCTACCAAGTTAAAGGTGAAGGCTGTTCATTATTCCGTGTCACGTATAATTTAGCTACTGGTTCTCAGGCCTAAACGAGTGTTAATTTCGAGTTAAACAACGGTTAAGATCTCGTATCTTTCGTGAGCATGACTAATCTATATTTAGAAATCTGAAGCCGTGTTTTTATGTTAAGAAGCAGTGCACTGCGGTCTCACTCGCGTTGTTTTCGTCAAAGTATGATCTTATACATGCCTACATACATGTACATGAAAATGAACTATTCAATAAAAAAATATTTTTCATTTCGAACAACGAGTTCCCGAGATTAGCGCGTTCAAGCAAATAAACACTTCAGATTTATAATACGCAAGAGGCTCACTACTGTTACTGCCCTTGGACACCCACAACGCTTGTTGGGCTACGGGTGCGTTGCTGGCTCTTTACTTAGAAATATTGGGAGAAATTCGGAGAGGTAAGCTCTTTTCTCGAAGGCCCCCAATTCGTAACGGTTCAGTGCCACATGAGGCAGATGGTTGCATTTGATGGTGCGTGTCAGGAAATTTTACTGTAAATCACATATTAACGGTAATCCAGCCAATAAATCTGGTGACCCCGAGCAACCAGATTAATTTCTGGGTCTCTTCTTATTCATTACAGATAAGAATTATATAATATTCAGCCATCTGTGCCCACGTGACGGAATTTTTCCCTGGGATTCGAAGCTACTTTCAGTAACAAGCAGAGGTTAAACTTAGCCATGGAAGCGGTTTAAGTTTTTATTTAAATTTATTTATTATAGGACTTCATTATTATTTACGTTAAATTCTAATATCACCAATGGTTTTTGTCAATGGAAAAACTTAAATTACAAATTAATATCAATTGAAGACAAGACAGCCATTAAATGAAATAACTTCGTTAAGTGTTATTTTCAAAGGAGTTCAAAAAGTAGTATAAATTTCTTCTCAATTCAACTTGAGAAATACTCCTCCTAGATTGGTAACCAATTTTCAGGATTTTTGTTTTGTTTGAACTGTACTTAAATAATCCTTCACATGTATATACAATTTTTCACATAATTTTAAAATCAAAAATTAAATATACTATAACCCTAATATACCGATCTCCCGCATTTTAATATGACTTGATTCATTATAACCATTCGTTTACTTTATTACGTAATGTACGTTATATTTAGTTTTACGTGGTTGTTAACGTAAGAATTTAGTCGTTAAGATTAGACAGCACTATAATTATTATAGTTTATACAATATAATGATAGATTTTAATGGCTAAATTACTTAAAATATACTTTTAAGCTTAAAAATACTTAAAATATGAGGTAGAACACATGAGACAAACACTGAGGTAAATTCGGAGAATGGTTAGTACAGCCAATGACGGTAAATTTTGGTATTTTTCAATAGTCTGCGTTAAATATTTGTAAGCCCCAGCCAGCAGTAAGCTGTAAGATTTTCCATACAAATATTACGCGCAATAATTATGTCTATTGCTAAAAACCTATAGAAGATATCTCGTGGTAACTTAAAGACAGGTAACCAGTATTAAATTTACTTATTATTAAAGAGAAAAGATTTATACAGCGTGGTAATGTAGCCAGTATTTTGGGTACGCACTGCAAGGGCTTTGATGAGCCTTTTGTGTTTTTGTAAATATATTAAATACATTATTGTAAATATCAAATGTTTCATAATAATAACGGCCCAGTAGGAACTTCTCTACTGATTCTATATATACATATATTATATACTGATACTGATATACTGATGATCTATTATTAAGCTGGACTTTTCTCGAGAAGTAGTTTATTTTATACGGACGGACAAAGTCACAAATAAATGTAGTAAAGCGAGAAAAGATCAGCAAAATAATCTCCAAAATTACCGATCTATTTAAAATATATTTCAATGTTGTGCATATAAGTATTCAATTTTGACCAGTACAAGAAATATAAAATATAAAAATGAGATAAAAATTCATCAAAAAAACGTACCCTTACATAATTTATTAGTTTGTAACATTTTTTACAAAGATAATTGTTTAAGTGACCGATTTGTGATGTAATCAGGAAATTGTATAATGTCTGCAATATCCGTATAAGGCGAGAACCTTATTGGGAAGGTCATATGATGACATCAGCTGCGGGCTGAGTAAAATCTAGCAGAAAGCTTAAAAATGTCTAAAAACATTACTTACTTTTCCAAAAATATAGTTAGTTATTGTTTAATTATAAATACATACCAAACCTTTTTAACCGACCTTCATGTTTAATATTTTTTTATGTATGATATTCAGAAAGTCTAGCGTTCATCAGTTAGAATTCATAAAATAAGTCAGTAGTTATTGATATTAATTACAAACGAAAATATTATTTGACTCACTTGAGAATACGCCTGAGTTGGATTGCAAAATATAGCCTAATGATATTATGTAACCCAATCTATCTAGGCTTTTAAGAACTTTGGAATTATTTTCAAAATACTATTAAATGTTAAACTTATGTTCAGTAGGATTTTTGGGTATATTTATAACAAACCAATATAAATCTTTTGACCGCCTCCTTGGTCTAGTGGTAAGCGCGTAAGCGTTACAACCGAGAGGTCCTGGGTTCGATTCCCGGCGGAGATAAAAAAACTCGGTCTGGCAGGACATAGAAGGCTGATCACCTACTTGCCCCTAAAGAAAAAATCGATCAGTGAAACAGATGTGAAATGCATCTGCCCCATACCTCACTAGGGGACATGGGACTTCACAATATAAATCTTTTCACTTTATTTTATAGAAAAACGTTAATATTAAAACACAGCGCTAAATGTTTTAACTTCAACAAATGCTTCCAGCGTGTACTCATAAAGTTATATTCATAACATAAAATCGGGTACGAGGCCAAAAAATATTCGAGTATTTGCAACAAATTGAAAACAAAACAAAATTACTCACTGTTTACCAGTTTATTCATAGGAATGCAATAAAACTTAATTACGCTCGTCAAATTAGTTTGAACGCGCAGTAGGCGTCTACTTGGCAGAACGCCGAATTGGTTTGCATCTAGCTCACACCATGGATTTCCTTTGTTTCAGTTCCTTTTTCCATTATCCACGTTAATTACCGATATGTTGGGGCCCGTGCTATACATATACGCGTCATATAATTCAAAATATCTTTATTAATATAGAAACATGATCGTTTTAGAACATTAATTAAATCTAAGATATCAATATAGGTTGTTCAAAAGTGAAGTGAATTCCCGTAATCCCCTAGTGGGGTATAGGGCAGACACATTGCTGAGTCTGTTTCACTGATCAGTGTCTTTACAAGCAAGTAGATCAGCCTTTTAGGCCAACCCAACCGGAATTTTCATTAGTCCCCACCAAGATTCGAACCCAGGACCGACACATAACGGAGACGCGTAAACCACTTAGCTACGGAGGCTGTTCAAGAACGTGCTCAAATCTTAGAACAGCTTGAGGGTTCTCATTTTTTTGCCCTTTCGTATCGATCAAGACGAGACCGCTTGTATTTATTTTTTGCGTCTATTATGTACATCACATAAAAAAATACAATTCTACTCATATAATATGTAATAAAATAGTGCGTTAAATAAGAATTTAAACGAACATTTTATTATATATATAAATCACCTTAGAGATCTGGTTGCCCAAAAAATGAGTAATGTAAAATCTGAGCCACAACACGTATTTATTTTTTAACTGACACCTGCGCTCTGTCCCAGATAATGGCCCTTCTACCACAGAGTTAAATAACGTGTCATACATAATATGTACTTGCTGTGGCAATACAACTTAATTTATACATGTAACATATTAAATCATTTGACAATGGATGCCATGATCATTTGAAAAGTATGCCAAGGCTGTGCGTACAATACAGGTCTGTGAATCATCCTCATTATTAATCCTTTATATGAGTCTATAAATGCTTGAATGTAAATATACGTAAAATAGGAAAAAAGTATATTTAACCATAAATGCGTAATGAAATTTCATGAAAAGGTGTCTTCGATTTCAATTGATACTGTAAGAAAAGTGGTACCTCCAATATAATGGAAGTTTCTCCTTAGGGAAAAATTATTAAAATATAGAAACCATAATAGCCATAGAAAAGAACATTGAATAAAAATAAATATATAAAAAAGAGTACATAAAAAAATTATGTGCTTTTTAAAATGTTTTAAAGTAAGTCAAGGATAACAATTCATATGAGACGTTGATGTTTTCTGTGACGACGTTTCGAAAAGTTATTAATAACTGCATTTTATAATTTATAACGTACAAATTTTATAGAGAAAATGTAAAAATATTTTTATTTGTGACACCCGCGTTTCTTCGTGACATGATATTATTATATTTAGCCTATATAACACTCATATCTCTAAATAATCCCACAGGAACCTACCGGTATATAAAGTATATATTAACTATATGTTAATCAAGTTCTATTTGCGTGATAAATTTCATTCAAATCCATTTAGTAGGTTTTGCGTGAATGAGTAGCAAACATCCATACATCAATTCATACAAACTTTCGCGTTTATAATATTATTAGTAAGGATAAATGACTCGTAGTGAATTAGTTTAAAACAAACTACTGCTTTGACGATCAGTTGGCGCAATGGTAGTGTGTCAAAAGGTCATGCTGTGTGTCATTCAAGCAGTAGTGTGTTTGTATATTTTAATTTTTAATTAATTTAATGTATTTCAAATGCATTAAGTATATTTTAAAAAAAGCTTGACGCACTTTTCTATATAAACTTTAATTGTGAAATTTAAATTTCACGACCACCCGTTCTCGCGATTGTAAAAAGAGGTATAATTTTTTTGCTTTACGTATTAATATTATGATTATACCCACGAGGACTTACTCAATTCTTGTTAATGCCATCTAAAAGCGTAGAAGTAGTTGTATTCAATATTTAACCAGTGAGTTTATGAATGAAATTAATATATAACCTTGCGTTTACAATACTGGTAGGTGTCATTAATAGTTTCGAGGCCAGTCAATATTTGTTATTGTTTGTTCACGTTTTCCAATTCGTGAAACCTTAAAATAATGCGAAAAACAATGTTTTAATTAACGTAAAGGTGTTCAGAATGACTCGAAAACGTATTCGAGTCGGAACGGGCAATTTTTCTATGTGAATTCTCAATAATTAAATAAAAATTTTGAAATAAGTGCTTCTAAGTTATTATAATAATTAAGAAGCTTAACAAAGAATAAAATTCTTATTCGTCAAGTGCATATGAATATTATCTTCTGATAATTTTCTAATTAATAATTGGTAAGCCTTCGGTAGGTACATTTCAAACCGAAACTTTTATTCCGGGAATCAAACCGAAATTCAATCTGTACTTATATAATTCATTTGGCCTGGACATATCATAAAACGATTGATGTGAATTATACATATAAAAGTTGTTACGACTGTTATCTTTTCTCTTTTTTGCAACAACTGCAAGAAAGTAATAGAAAATTTAATACATTGTTTATAACACAATATTCATAAGTAATTTTAATGTAATAGTATTTTTGAGCTATCAAGTTTTTATAGAATAGCTCTATTTATTGATTACACAATAGAAGTCTTAGTCAATTAGCAACTTGTTACCTCGAAGCCTTGTTCGCCCATACTCCGGAGGCGTCAGCCCACATTTTTGGAAGGGATTTGGTATTCCGAGAAACCTTGAAAGGTTCACAAATGATATCAGTTGCAAACCGCTGCTTCAAAACCTGTTTTCTATATTGAAACGTCTATTTTTTGGCTTTTTATTAATACTAGCTGTAGCGATTTCACCCGCGTTTCATCGTAGCGTTTTACTATGATTTATAATATTTTTGCTAAAAATTAAAAATTATTATAAGATAATATATTAATAGTTAATATAGTAGAAGTTGAATTTATTTAACCTAAAGCTATTTTTATTTATTACTAGCTGACCCAGCAAACGTTGTTTTGCCATATTATTTTTTGGGGTGGGCTACCCTTATCACTTAGGGGTATGAAAAATAGATAGTAGCCGATTCTCAGACCTACTGAATATGCATATAAAATTTGGTAAAAATCAGTAAAGCCGTTTCAGAGGAGTTTGGTAACTAACATTGTGACACGAGAATTTTATATATAAGATATAAAGAAAAATTTATCGGTATGAAAATATTAATACAAATATAACAATGTAGTACGAATGTAGATCTTTCCGTTATGTATTTCAAATTATGAACTATTTAATATTATGTGTAGGAGTATTATTTGAGTTTCCGAATGTCTTTGTTTTTTGGTTATAAATATAATATTTTGTACGTCATAAGTACATAAGAGCTATTTTTAATGTTACACGAATATATGGCCAATTTTGAATGTTTGTTTTAATGTTTGTTAGAGCAAGCGATTAGCTCATAAAGTAACTAAAAATTCAGCGGGAGTCCATACCTACTCTTCATTCACAATACGCTCATACAACCATACTTTCACACACTCAACCTCAAACACATATTTAATTCGTATTTGCGCATTTGTTAATTGTTTATTCTTGCTTGTTGATTGTAGTTTAAATAAAAATGTTTCTCTTAATGTTCGGTTCTGTACTACAAAATATTGTGAAAAATAATTTGGAAGAGCGGCGTTTCCTAACACAAGCTTTATCTTAAAAGGAAAGCTCCAAAAGTATCGATGTCAAATCACTGTGTAAACGGAATCAACATTTTCATTTTTTTAATATTTCAGATACTTCAAAGATCTCGTATGAAATTATATCAAAATTAATTGGGCATATTTTTAAATCAACAAAAACTAAAAACTCACATACCTAGATCTTGCCTTGATCACAATAATAGCACGCTCTAAAGGTCCAATTCACAGGATACGATGCCAATGATCACAATAGTAGAGTTTTTCATACAATGGCGTGTGATTATCAACGCGTCACCGCGATTTGGTTAACTCTAAAGGTAGCGGTTGGTTTATGGAACAAGAAATGCAAATATTTAAATCTCATTTGGCATTATAAGATTATTAAGGGTATATCAATAAGGTATAATAATAATAATAATAATAATAATTAGCTTTAAAAATGACGATACTTCCATAGAACGTTTCATCCTGCTTGTCGCGGTCTCCGGTCTCGGTCTCGGCCTACAGTACATGCCGAAGAGACCGAGACACTTGTCGCGGTCTCGCGTCTCTGTCGCGGCGCCAACCGCTACTTTAGGCTTCATTCAGATTGCACTGGCGGGTGCGGGCGCGGGCGCTCGGGTCTTGGCGTCTGCGTGTTCACAGTGCCGAACGAGCAACGCTTCGGCGAGTAAATCAAAATGGTTTAGAAATACACGCGTAGTTACCTAACAGACGCTATATCAGTGTGAACAATACGGGCGGACGGAGCTATTAGAAACACCCGCGCCCGCCTCATGAAGATGCGCGACTCGCGGGAGCACTGTGAACGCAACTGGCGTCTACATACATTTGAATAACACGCGCCCGCGCTAGCACCCGCGCCCGCCTCCAGTCTGATTGGGGCTTAACAGTGATCTTAACAACATGAATGGCACAAGTTACAAGACATTAAATCAATATAATTATTTTACTAACGAAATTGGTAAATTTTACATTAAAAATACGTAAATATATTTACATATTTACCTCATCAAAGCTTTTGGGGTGCAAAATACTGGCTGCACCGCGTTGTATTGATTTACAACGCTTTGGCCGAAAAATTAGCCAGCTATCATAAAGCAACTAATATTTTATTATTAAATAAAGTTGTGAAAAGTAAAATAGTTACACTACAAGTTTTAAGATATCTTTTATTGTAAACTTACTTAATTTGATGTTTTTCTGTGTCACTAAACATTTTAAATTACTAATTTATGCATAATTGTTTCAGGTACGCAGCTTTAACATTTCGTAAGTCTTAAATGTTTTTTAACCGATCTTCAAAAATGAGGTAGTTTAGAACGTGTATTTTTATTTAACATAAGATATATGTCGGATTTTTAAATCGTCTGCAATTTCATTTGTTAATTGCACCAAGTCATGTTAAACTTCTCGGTTTTATGTACACCTTTAAAGTCAGATTGACAACACTGTTGTATCTCCACATTTAACTAGTTTCTAGGACTCGTGTTATATTTACCTTTGACAGCTGTTGTTTAAACGTAGAACACGCAACGTGATAATTATGTATTACTAGTAAATTTATCAAGCTGGGTTTAGTTCTTAACTGTTTATTGATCTGTAATCTAAAGAGGGTATCCTAATTATATATACTTAATAAAATCCTAATTCAGGTTAATCTCAGTCATGAAGTTTTCATTAGTAATGGCAAATTCGTGCTTGTTAATTTAATTTCAATCGTGGGTCCAATAAGTCCTTTCGTATCATGAGACCTGAGATATTTATTAAAACTTAGTAAACACTAACAAACGATATTTATGTGGAATTTAAGGGACATTTTATGTCTGCTTCACGGATCATTTTCTTTACAGGCAACTAGTTGAGCCTGCACATCTGAATTTGGTCCCAAAATCTCGTATCAAACATAAAAAAATATTTTGGCAATTGGGGACTCTTTTTTTATCGAAGTATGATTTAAACCGTTTAAAATATTAGTATAAAGATACATATAATGTAAATATAATGGTCTTTTAAATTGTTTAGTCATGCACCTTGTATAAGTGGGTTAGTAGGAATCACGAGTTGTCCCTTTTAGTTTTCTACCGCTCGCGGCAACTACTTATATCGCATTTTATATTATTACAGTTATTTTAATTTACATAAAATAAATTTTAATGCTGCATTTTCACTCTGTCGATAAACATATTTCAAGAGGAAAACATCACTAACCTAGTATTTCCTTAATGAACAATGTAGATTAACCGTTAGCAGCACACAAGAAGTGGGTGGAGTACAATTAATTACAAGCAAATTGAAAGCAATAACACTATATTGTATGGTGTGTGAAATTGTAAATGAAATAATAACAAGTGTGCTAAAGTGCTGTAATTAAACGACCTCTAGAATATGTACTAGCATTTAAGCATAAGATTAATGAAAATTTGCTCCTTTGATTTTAAACTTTTATATATTACTACTTTCAATGACCGCTTCCTTGAATTAGTCGTAAACGCGTAAGCGTTACAACCGGGAGGTCCTGGGTTTGATTCCCGGTGGAGATAACAAAGAACTCAGTCTGGCAGGGCATGGAAGGGCTGATCATAATGTGAAACGCATCTACCCCATACCAGATCTATATATCTACATCTAGGGGACACGGGACTTCACCACACCACTTTCAATGTTTACGTTTTAAGTCTAACTTCTATGTGGCTGTGTCTTGTAATGGTTTTGTGAAATTGTTAATTATAAATAACTAGCGCCCCGGCTTTGCACGGGTATAAAACATATACCTTCCCCTACCTTCAATCACTCTATTTATTAAAAAAAAACCGCATTAAAATCCGTTGCGTAGTTTTAAAGATTTAAGCATACAAAGGGATATAGGGAAAGAAAAAGCGACTTTGTTTTATACTATGAAGTGATTATATAATAGTATTGTTTATGTTTCCTTCGATGCATCTGTTTAGTTTCTTGTTGTAAAAAATAACGCGACTGAAGTTAGTTTGCGGGCTCTGAAAAACGCCTTACAATATAGGCAACATACCATGTTAATAATGTACAAATCATAAATCAGAAATAATTCTACGAGACAATTAATTGAAAGACAACTTTACAGACATTCTTTAGGGTTAAAGATTTATTCTATGATTTTCCGTTACAGTTTGGCACTGACTTTCAAAATACCTATTTTTATTTATTTTTATAGAATTTTTAATGAACTTTATTTCACTTTTGAGTGGAATATTGCCCTCTTTTTGTGGCGAAGTTCAAAATGCAGCAAACATAATTTGCTTTGTTTCACTATTTCCTCTAGATCTCATCTAAGGAGTTAAACTAAGTCGTTATCCGACGACCGTCTTGCTTTTGTATCTTGATCTAACTTACTTGCTATTTGGGCTGTGACCACGCAAATTAATGAGACCCTAAATACGTGCTCCTAATCTTATTTTAATGAAACATAAGGTACTTGTATTTTATAGAAAAATATAATCTATATTACTAAAGTTTTAATAGTCTGAATTTTTCTGATATATTAATTTTACTTATATAGACATACTAATAAATATAACAACATAATATAAAAGTATATAGAAAATATATATAAAGTTTTTATTACTAAAATATTTAGATATCAAAATTGTCAAATAATAAAGGAAAGAGACTATTGATTTTTTTAGTATAAACCAGAAATTACGGGACGAAATTCTTTTAATATTGTAAAATATTACATCGGCTAACATTTTATACCAATAATATCATGACAATTTTATTTCTGCGTATCCAATTGTTTTAATGGATAAAAACAAAATCATTATACCTACTTAGAACAGTTTTGATTCTAATTATTATATATTTAAACTAAACGATATCTCAGCATCACAGGACAAAATATTCTCAGCTTTAGACTTTATATATATTTTTTTTACTTTTTAGTGTGATAGGCGAGTTTTAAATAAAGAGCCCTAAGCAAAAGTTTACTACAGTTGTTGACGAAGCTACGTACCACCCAGAATTTTATGTTAAATACCTCAATTAAAAACCGAATACCACCCATAGAGCTATCACATTGACAACTGACATGTCAAGATATCTCCCAGCTGTCATGTTAACTTGACGAGTAATGAATGCGTACCACTTAAAATAATTATGAAGGCGGTAACTGTATTTTGTTTGAATAATGCCTGTAATTACCGAAAATGTTATGTGATTAAGTCTTTAGAAAAGATTAAGATGATAAATATAAAGGATAGAAAAGTAAGAATGTTGTTTTTATTATTTATTATACTAGTAACGTATTCAGAATAATATAACAAAAAAAATATGACGTTAAACAATCATACAATATTTACTACAACACACAGAATTATGACAGACATTACCTACAGATGAAAAGTATTAAGATATCGTTCAATAATAATATAATATGAAATTGAACAAAACGTATGAGAATTACTAGAATAAATATTCAGGTTTGACTTTATTCTTTAGATAGACAGCGACAATCCGTGCATTTCTTAAACCCGCCCTTACCATCTTCGCAAATGCAAATGCAGGCGTCTTTTTCTGTTACAACACAGAAACAACCTTCAGAATTACATTTAAGGTCCTTGCACTTCTTTACACCACCTCTTCCATCATCACATGAGCAGGCACATGCACCGTCAGTACTGCAGCAGCAACCATCTTTGTTTGAAGACTCAGAAGAGCATTTGCAGTCATCGCATTTCTTAAACCCACCCTTACCATCTTCGCAAATGCAAATGCAGGCGTCTTTATCTGTTACAACACAGAAACAACCTTCAGCATTACATTTAAGGTTCTTGCACTTCTTTACACCACCTCTTCCATCATCACATGAGCAGGCACATGCACCGTCAGTACTGCAGCAGCAACCATCTTTGTTTGAAGACTCAGAACAGCATTTGCAGTCATCACATTTCTTACCATCCTTGCATATGCAAATAAGACGTCCATCCTTTTTAATACAGATGCAAGACTTAAGATATTGGCACCCATTGCAACAGCCATCACATTTCTTTATTACTCCATTATCCTTGCAAAAACAAAGAAACTTTTTTCCATTTGTAGTGAAAGCTTGACGTTCTGGGCATTTATTGTCGCACCTGACGATGTTATCTTCATCTTCAAAGCATACATAAATAACATCTTCTCCGCCGGTAGGAATACAAATGCATTGCATCTCGCACGTGCTTTCCTTTTCTGACTTTGAGCAAGACATTTTCTATAGAACTGACGAGTGAAACTGTAGTTAATTCTGTAAAAAAATATTGTAATGTTAACTTTACTAAAGAGCAATTCATGTAATTATAATAATCGTCCTCGTGTATATGAGCCCTAAGGGGACACCTTACATCACGCGTCTTACACTCAACAATTAAAATTTAATAAATAGGATTATCAGGCAATATATTACCAATTACTTTCTTATGACGATTTTATCACATAAAAATTTCATAAAAATCGGTCTAAGCGTTTCGGAGGAGTACGGACACAAACACCGTGACACAAGATTTTTATATATTAGATAATCACTATATAGTATAAAACAAAGTCGCTTTCTCTGTCCCAATATCCATATGTATGGTTAAATCTTTAAAACTACGCAACGGATTTTGATGCGGTTTTTTTAATAGATAGAGTGATTGAAGAGGAAGGTTTATATGTATAATATACCCGTGCGAAGCCGGGGCTGGTCGCTAGTATAGATATAAATCAAACGACAAAAGTTTTCTTTAGAAAAATCTCAATTTAGTATTAACAAAACATGTGTATGTATGACACAATATGTATTTAGTATTAACAAAAACTATGATTGAAAACTTATAGGTATCCTTATAAAATTCAATATAAAACAAAAGATTAGATTTGTTAACATTATAACAATGTAATAAAACTCAAAAAATAAAATTCAGCACAATAATTAGCTGTTGTATCTGACCTCGGTCTTTCATTACACAATATCGGCTGAACCTGGTTGAAATTTATAATTTGGAAACAGCTAAAGTTCTTTACTTTTAAAATTTAATTATTACAAACGAAATACAAAAATCTTATCTCTGTTTAATAGTATAATAAACAAATTGTACTCACTAGTATTGTTGATATCTCTTGTAGCGTTATGATAACACCCGATTTGGACAGTTTGTATTTATACATTTTATTTTACCGTGTGCAAAGTTCCGTGCGCACTCTGGGCGCAAAAGCCGTGTGAATACGATAAGGAACTTATGACTCATCTGGAATTTTCTGGTCAAAAACATGTTTATGACGTAAGAAAAAACGTTTTAGGAAATTACGAGAAATCGCATGAAAAATGCAATTTTAAAATAAACAATAAAATATAAATAATATATTCTGTGCCAAACTGTAAAACTGTAGGTTACCTACCTACTCAAATGCATTCATTCTCGCTGAAATGCATTTGTAGATATACATCACTACATAGTATAAAACAAAGTCGCTTTCTCTGTCCCTATATCCCTTTGTATGCTAAAAACTCTAAAACTACGCAACGGATTTTAATCCGGTTTGTTTTAATAGATAAAGTGATCAAAGAGGAAGGTTTATATGTATGTTTTATACCCGTGCAAAGCGGGGACGGATCGCTAGTTGTTTATATATTGATACAAGTTAATTGCATTACAATGACGTTCCTGTTATCTGGATACGTTTTTAAAAGAGAAAATGTATCATAGAAGCTAGCTTAAATATTCAGATATGAAATAAGATTTTGGTGCGCACCTTTCCATGACCTTGGTCACATTTTTACAGAAGCCTCGATTGTGGGCGATGCCACTTGCCTTGAAAAGACATATTATTATTCGTAGTTGAAAACTGTATTAACATTCAACGAAACTAAGTATATTCACTTTTTAATTTTTTAAAAGTGAACCAACTTCATATACTAAGATACACTCATTCCGACTGAATATTATTTTGTGTGCTACGCGATTATGACGGCAATTATGAACCGATTTTGATGATGTTTTGTTTTACTAATTGTAGAAACTCAAATCAAATAAATATATTTTAAGGTTTTAATAAGGTTTCAAGTACCTATTTGCTTCAAGGAATTATTATTTCTTGTTTATTATATTTTCCTTTGAAATATCATACTTTAGAGATGAAATCAATTTAGTTAGTTTATAATCATTAGCTTCATTTTAGTTTTACTATTCATAGCAATTAGATTTAAAATATAGTTTTTATCTCCATGTTGATTACTTAGCATATTACAAACTAATTTTAAATGTCACTAGTACAGGATGCACTGACATTTTTCACATAGCAATTTACTAATTGTCCTGATTGCAGATAGAATATCCTTAAGAAATAAAATACAATTTTTTTAACGACCGCATTTTTAGAATTTTTCATTTGAATAAAAAGTATATACTTGCACAGAATGTACACGATACCTACTGAGTACTATAGAGTGAAGTATAATATAATATTAGAATAAATTAGCTTTATGTAAGTATTTTTAATCAAATGTTGCGGATAAATATTTAGGTATAAATAGAAGGATTATTAAATCGCGTTAAAAGGTTTTTCATACAAACACAAGAAATTCATAGATTGCCCTTTGTTTTCTACTCAAAATGTATGCGGAAAGATCAGGGCTGATGTAGATTTTTTATCGATATGTGATCCTCTGAAATGAAATTGTCTCATTGCAAGTTTCATCAAAGTAGGTCGAGCCGGTGTCGGGATGGGAACGAACCAATCTTACTTTCATCTGTTCACCTCACGACTTGACCCCGGTTTACATTTCGACGACAGCTCATTGTTTTTAAATTAATTGGAATGACGTGAGTCTCTTTGTAAATTTCCGATTTGTGCCTGTCTTGGACATTTGTGCTATATCACGGCCGCAAAATTTGACTGGCTTAGCTTAATGTAGTCACCTAGTCACATTGCCAAATACCTGGAGATTAATTTGAGAAATTAAATTTTATCTGTTTATGTCTTCCATTAATTAATATCCATAATTAACCATCTCCATAGCAAAATTTCGTAAGACGTTCGATAGAGTATCACCTTTAAAGAGAAGAAGAGAAGAGAGTAAGTTACGGTTTTTATATTCAAACCTTATTGGGGTTTATATGATATCCATCTAAATATTTCCTTTTTAATTTTACTAGCGGACCCCGCAAACGTCGTATCGCTTCGGAGTTGTCACCTAAAACTTCAGTATGAGAAAACGTATTTTCTTTTTGTATGAATTTTTTTATAAATGGTTATTCTGCTATTCTCGGATTAGACGAATCCAACAAATCAGAGATCATCAAAATCGGTCCATCTGTTCTTGAGTTATAAATGGTGTCAATAACCCGACTTTGTTTTATATAATATTTATATTATTCAGTACAAAACTGGACAAGTTAAAAAATAAATTCGGAATCCGATTTTCAGAGGTTTTAATTAAATTTAAAGGTTGATATTTTTGATTCACAATAGAACTGACTCTCCCGTTGCTAAAGATAACGTTTGTAGTTAAATATTATATTTAATGGCCTTACAAAAACCTTACAACCAGCACATCACGGTTCATTTGTCAATTCATCCTTATGACGTCACAACATGGCGGCACGGCCTTCGCTACTGTGCAGTTAGCATTCCAAGTAGTTTTTAATATATATAACAGAACATTTTCCAACAATAGTTGAATGGGTGGTATTAACATTGGTATTTAAACTCGGTTTGATTTAAATTCAGTTGTCGTTAAAGTTTCGTGGACAAATTCTAACATATACGTAGTCCAAATACCGTTAATTTAAATTGCTGTGTTATTGTTACTTGATTCGTTTCAACAGAGAATCGTAGAAGTAGACCCCGAGAATGTAGGAACTGGATTCCTTATTATATTTGTAGCCAATTAACTGTTGTAATTCCACAAACGTCATAATTTAGAGCTTAGAAGCTGGATAATTGTCTGAGGCTTGTTAGCTTTTTACAAGGTATCATTATATAACTGTTGGAGGAAGATTGTTCTGACACCGCGTTTCCTACATCCCCGCGTACAAATGCTTATTATAAAACAGTTTTAATTGAGTGGCAAAATTACTTGTCATCCTAACTGTATGAAGTTACGAAGCAAGTTGACTTATTGGGAGAAGACTTCCTCCTATTTCCTAAGGAAGTTTTTCTTAGAACTATGACACTTTTGATGATTGGACGCGATAGAACACTTCTGGACAGATATAGAGCCACGAATAAAGAAATAACATGTAAATAGTTGCAGTTCACTATTAAGAATACATAAGTTGGTATTCTAAGACTATATTATTTATAAACAACTATTAATAACACTAATAATTCTACAAAATTTGATATTGTAGGTACTCTGATACAAGTATGAAAAAAAAGGTCTCATCAATAGGAAATGTATTAAATGACAAGCCATTAAAATACTCGTATTTCTTATCTAAATACAAAGCAGACACTAATATGAGTTTACAAGGATAAAGATCTGCTTAAAATATCATTATTTTTTATATTTTAACATTATAAATACTCAACACAGGTCTGTATCTAGGTAATTTAAATTATTAAAAATGTTTGTTACTTTTTTGAAACTAAAGATTGTGTAAAATTAAAAAACCTTTTGAATGTTTCGACCATAATACTGGTTTACGATTGTAAGATAGACCTAGAAACAATATAAAGTGGATATTTATCCAAGCACTCGGTTGCACAAATGGCCATTTATGAAGCAAACG
Source organism: Aporia crataegi (assembly GCA_912999735.1). Lineage (NCBI taxonomy): Eukaryota > Metazoa > Arthropoda > Insecta > Lepidoptera > Pieridae > Aporia > Aporia crataegi. The sequence continues at coordinate 8,037,907 of OU538744.1, read as the reverse complement.
TGGGCAGCTAAACGGATCTAAGATCGCGTTGCGTAATGTTAGGAATGCAAATAAATGCAAACGCTTGACTTGTAGGTGCTTTCTCCAAATGTCTCATTTCTCTTATATTGCATGCTGCAGTTAAACATTAGGTACACAACATAGCTTACCAGTGAAATTAACCTTCGCATGTTAATTACAAATAAAAAAAGTGAATGAACAGATCTTAGCTAAAATCCATCTCCATCACGTCAGCTTTCAGACAAAAACGCAACAAAATCCATTTGTTTAGACACTACCATGCCATAGAAAGACACAGACACGTCAATCCCATAACCCTGCTTTTTGCATTGGCGGTTAAAAAACGCTGCAATTTTATCATACGTAAAGATTTTTCACAATGTAATCTAAAACACAGATTGGAAACCATGAATATAAATGAATAACATTTGGTAAATTTAATTTAAACTACGCCTACAATATCCTTAAGCAAACAACTTTTCTATAAAATTGAGGTTATGTTATGTAATAGATACAAATAAATCTCTATATTTGATAGTTTTACGTAAACCACGAGCTTATTATTTTCGAAAGGTTTTGTGGGCAACCTATCAATTTAATATCTATAATCAAAGTGAATTCCCGTAACCCCTACTGGGGCATGGGGAAAAATTTATGTGTCTGTTTCACTGATCATTTTATTTACAGGCAAGTAACCTTCTGTGCCTACCCAACGAAACATTCATTTGTCCCCGTGATTTGAAATCAATACGCAGACGCGTAAACGACTTAGCCACGGAGGTGGTTACACTATAATTAATAGTTTGTTTTTTAATATTATAAAGCTGAAAACTGAAACTAGCGTAGGTACCGCCAGAGCTTTTTTTTTTTTTTTTTTTTCTTGAAGCTTCGCTAGTGATTATAGCGTTTTTTTTATAATAATTGGGATAACTTACACACATTGCTCTGAGCCCAAAGTAAGTAGCTGAAGCACTTGTGTTATGATAATCAGAAAGAACGAGGATACCACAATAAATATAGTTTATAAACAACCAAGACTCGGAAACAAACATTCACACAATAAATGCAACTACCGAGATTCGAACCCATGACGTCGCAGAAGGCAGGAGCACTACCTATTGCGCAAACCAGCCGTAAAAATGTTAAATAACCTTTTCGATAAATGCATTATCCAACATAAAAAGAATATTTCAATTCAAACTCGATTGACTGTTGTTGAAGTTGGTTTGTGTCAGTTATAAGAGAAAGTAAATCACTTGCTTTGGTCAATCATAAGAAGTTTCCTTATAAAGAATATCATTAAACCGTGTACGTGGAGTGAAAGTTGTAAAGGTTTTTTCGCAAAACATTCCTGTTCTCATCTTGTTTTTGCTTTTATATTTCACTTTCAAATAAAAGGTCGAAATCATAAAGAAAAAGTATAATACTTGTGTTAAATTAGTATAATTTTTTTTCCTTCAGAAAGTTGGCGATCACTACAATCCTTACTAATATTATAAATGCGAAAGTAACTCAGTCTGTCTCTCTGTCTGTCGTGGTTTAACGCCAATACTACAGAACCGAATTAAATGAAATTTGGTACACAAATAGTCTAGAGCTTGAGAAAGGACATAGGCTACTTTTTAATGCGAAAAAAGGATTGAAAGGGGGGATGAAAATTTCTATAGAAGTATCGTCATTTTTAGAGGTAAAAGCTTTTAGGCTATATAACATCACGTTAAGACGAAGTTAACGCGGGTGAAACCGCGGGGCACAGGTTTTAAAACATGTCAAAAAGTAGTCTAGTTTAGTATCTTAATAATAAAGGCATAGTGAAGAAGTTTTAAAATCGCTCTAATAATTTTGGATTTATTAAATAACAAACAAAAATAAAAAAAATCTAATTATAATATTAGTATAGGCAAATAGTTATATATTTATTTATTCTACATGTATTTAAGTACCTCCGTCATCTTTTTTTTTGAAATACTTAATCCATTTTTTTATTTATCTAAAGTATAAATAGTCAAAGCTATCATAAATGAAAAAAACAAATAATATTCTTTGTCAATTTAAGTGTGACTAACGAGCAATTAATTTATAAATTATGCGATTTAATGATAAAAAAGTTGTGATTTTTTTTAATTATTTTAGTTAAAAATTACGATATATTGTATGTCTATGTATAAGTATGATGTAAGCTGTGAATGTATAACTATTACTCGTGTTGCATCGGTCTGCGCACGCGCACGAGCACAAAAACGTAAGTTATTGGTCAGTGAAAGTGATCAAGAAACCAGTATGTTACGTAACACTGTGACAACTTACGATAGCGATTAATATTGTAAACATTTTTGTACAAAATACCCATATTTACTGAGAAACTTAAGTAATGTGTGTCCCACACCGTAAATAAGTAATTATTAACTTAAAGTAATTGATAATATTAATATTTTTTGCACGTTTTTTTGATAAAAATGCGATTTCTTATTCGTATTTAATGTGAAATTGAAGACATTTTAAAAACCCTCCAACATGGTCCATAATTACAGATATGAATATATATGTATTTATAACAATAATAAAATATATATTTATCACTTCAGCTTTCAAAAAAATATCTTCAACATCGGTCCTTTACTTTAAGAGCTACGTCACACTCATCACAGCTAAACACTCATGTCAATCTTTTAACAACTCTTTTCGCGACGAGGGCTGAAAACTGAGCATCCTTAAAACATTGAGACTCAAATTCATAGACCTCTTATTTCTTTAAGTCTATAACCAAAAACCGAAATTTTTCATCTAGGTGTATTAAGTAATTTTAAGAATGTTGTAAAACAAAAATAGCATTAAAAGTCCTTAAATTTGCATATTAATGTTCAAACTTGAAATATTCGTTGCCAGGAATTCGATAGCCTTGGTAACTTTGTCAAAACGAGATATTTCGAATTATCAATAATCGATTCGATCTAGGAAACTGAGATCATTATCATTCTTGGAATTATTTAAATATAGGTTTGGCACATATACAAGTTTTTTAAGGTTTAAAAGTCAATTCAAGTTTAATTTATATCGGCTTGAGAATTGAGGAAGTTTAAACACAGACATACATTTTTAACGGGTTCTTAAATATGTTAATTAAGTTGGCATATGAACCTCGTTATTACGTATGCAAAAAATTATGTTTTATTTTAATACCGTAAAATTTTCGATTTTATCATAAAAACGGAAATGTTTTAACATTTTGAACACAGCCGACTTTAAGATTTTCAGCGAATTTAGAAATATTTTTGCTAAATTCGGCTTTAATTTCTGACTTTACTAAATAATAGTGTTTTAATTTAAAAAAAATCAAATATATTTGTAGGTACATAACTACACATAAAATATAAGAAAAATAACACTATTTCTCGCTCAAATGCCAGCCTTAACAGCTTTTGTTTTTTCTACAAAAACATAAATTTGCTTTAAAAAATGTTGAGAATCATCGTATTAAGTCTCAACGCGTCGGTCTGGCTCATAAAAGACATTCATAACACGATAAAAATAACTTTATGGACAATTATTTCAGTTAACACTTGTTTTCTGGAAGAATGCGCTAATTAAGAAAGTGTAACAATTTTAATAACTGTCGTAAGAAAAACAAACGAAAAGTTTTGCTAATAGTATGTACCTACAGTAGTGTTATTTTATTACTAGTGGCTCGCCCTAGCTTCGGTTGCTTTAAGTTAAAACTTCGTTATGAAAATAAGTTTTTCACGTGTTTTTGTTAATATGCGATTACTCATAAGATTTTCATTAGAATTGTATAGTGTAAAAGGCTATCATAATGCGCCTAAAATGATTAAGTCACTAACATGATTTATTTTGTTAAATATAAAAGATTTATTCTTTTAAATAACTTTCCAATTAGTGCATTTGTATGTTACTATTTTGTTACAAATTTGAAAAAGTATAGTGAGTTATCTTTATGAAATAGAAAAATCCCTAACAAGCTGCCAAGTTAGGCAAACTAAGTAAGGACTGAGAAGCTTAAAGCGTAAAAGAATCTATAATATTAGTTAGATATTAAAACCTTTATCTAAAGCTATATCTGGTATGTTTTTTGTTTATGTTACAAACAGGAAGCCAGTTAATTGAATAATCAAGTTTCGGAGGTGAAAATTGCTTAGCATAAATATATAAAACCTGCTTTATTCTCTTCTTATCTCAACATTAGCAGTCAAGTTTATTGTGTATTACAGCTAAATCTTATATATAAAATTCTCGTGTCACAATGTTAGTTACCTTACTCCTCCGAAACGGCTTTACTGATTTTTACCAAATTGTATATGCATATTCAGTAGGTCTGAGAATCGGCTACTATCTATTTTTATACCCCTAAGTGATAAGGGTAGCCCATCCCAAAAATGAAATGCAAAACAACGTTTGCCGGGTCAGCTAGTATTATATAAAAAACAAACAGTATAAATTTAATATGTTATTGCTAAATATGATACATACATGATGTATACATATGTTCTTTGATGGTTCTGTTATAAAATTTAATTAATTTACCGGATTTATTTATTCCTATATTTTGTTTTGTTTCTTGAATAATAACTAAATAGACGCAAAACTTATCGACAAATACTTGACCAAGCTTTTTAATTTCGAGGTACGATTGTGAATTCCAATGTATGCTTGTAAAATAAATAGTATTCAGCGTGAAAAGTGGCAGTGCGATGGGTTTAGATAATTTGTTTCTGGGCTAGGTCATTACACGTTGGTACGAGGTTAATTTAGTTTAAGGAAGTGTTGATTTACAAGAGAAACGCTGGCAAACACGTGTGTGATTTACTTGATTCGGTATTAACAAGTGTCTAGAAATTCCGAAAGCTCCGTTCTATTTAAATGACAATTGATTTATCTGTCGCTTGTTGTATTTACATTTAACTACAAAGCTAGCCAACACTTTAATCTATGTATATAAAAAATGAATCATTGAAATGTTTTGGGCACTTGGAATGAATGAAAATAGATTAACAAGTATGATGAGAAGAGGCAGGTCAAAATCACCCGCAATCGGCGAGCAAGAATGATGAATTTATTCAAAGAGGATGAAGCGAAAGAGGTATGAAGGGACCGTGGCAGGTGGCAGTCTATGGTCACTGCCTACCCCTTTGGGAAATAGACATGAATATAAATAAATAAAGATTATTATTATTTTAGAAAAAACAGCATGACATACTAGTTTGGTCATGAGCCGAATAGGCAAATAGTCTGAGATTATTTAGTAAATTCTTATTTAGGTAAAATCATTCCGTCAACAGTGTTAGTAAGAGACATGAGATCGTTTTATGTCATTTAAAGTCGTGTGCACATACAATCATGATCTGACGTGGAGATAGGTTTAAGTTCCCATGAGGAAAATGAACTATGAAATTATACTTAAATATAAAAATGTGGTATAACTTTTGGGAAAAAACAAAGATTTTACGATAATACAGTTTAGCACCGAATACCAAATATTTACCTTGTAGAAATATTATTTCTGATTTATTTTGTACTTTTTAGTGCATGGAAATTCGGTTTATAACTAAATATATTTAATCCTGTATCCCTTATGTAAGATCGATGCTAGTTATAAACTTATACATAAAATCGCTTCCTGACAATTCAAATTATTATTTTACGATAAAATAACTGATATGAAAACATGGAATTTAATTTTAATGAGGCAACCCTTTACGGGTTTTGTAATAAACAATTTGGTTTAAGAGATACGCTTTAGCGTGATACGACTACATAATATTATTACTCAGATTAATTATTTTTTAAAAATCAATATTTACAACTACGATTTTTGATGATTGATCAGCCAAGAACAAATCAATAATATAAAAAGAAAATGAAATACATAATTTAGTTCAAATAATAAGATTCAATACATTATGTTAAAATACACATGTGTTTCGTGTCCGAAATGTGTATTATATACGACGCTATGTTTTAGGAAATTAATTATTCACATATAATGTGTAAATATATAATATTAATAATAAAATATAATTATTGGTTACCAACTCAAAATATAACATGACAAAGTTTGTATTATGAGTTATGACAGTAAACAATACATTTATATTTGTGCATTAACGTTCAAACTAGGCCGAGCCGTTGTCTTGAGACTTGAAAATTAGTCTCTTCCGATGTCACAAATAAATTGTGTGATTTACTTCATATGTACATCAAAGTTAGTAATTTAAGTTGATAATATATCTTAATATAGATATTATTGTTGTATAATGCAATGGTAAGGAAATCTATTTCACACTGAATCCTATAGTAAATGTATGCTCGTCTCTCTTGTCTTTTACCACACCTCAGTGATGTCCCGAGCAATGGTTAGCTAGACTAAGAAATAGATGGCGCTGATAGGTGGCGGCATTGCACTGACATCAGACCATGACCATTTACGTATTTCTGTCATAGTTAACTATATAACGGACGTACAGACATACTTGGCATTTGAATAATTGATATGCCTTAAAAACTATATTAACACTAGTGGATCCCGTAAACTTCGTATCGCTTCAGAGTGCCCAATAATAACGTGTCACCTAAAACGTCATTCCATAGAAAATGTATGAGGAAACGAATTTGCAATAAAATAATATTACGACTATAAATTAAGATGTAAGCTATCCTATCTTTCAAGTTGGATCAAACTGCACACGGTGTGAAAATTTGATTAAAATCGGTTAAGTAGTTTAGGAGTCCATCGCGGACAAACAACGTGACACGTAATTTATGTATATTAAGATTATCTACACTGTGTTTGGAACCCCATTTTTCTTCAATTTTCTCCATGTTTCCCGACTCTGTTCCTCTCAATTCTTTTCCAGCTGTTTCTATCAATGAATTAAGAATACACCAATATATAAACAATATTGACAAGTGGTTTCCCGAGCTGTAAATCGTCGGACATACAAGTGTGTCCGTTAGTTGCGCCGGAGATGCAATGTTTCCTTCTCACCTGTCCACGATTATTCACTTATTTAATCATCAACAACTAGATTTGAATCAAATAAACTTGAAGTATGAAATATTCTCGCAATAAATAAAATGATTAGTGATGATGCAGAAATATATCTGCCCCATGTCTGAAGGGGTTACAAGATTTCATCTTTTTCATTCCATCGAAATCAGATCACGCATTAATAATACACGAGTACATTCATAATTTCATCAATAAAGCCATCGTCATTATGACTACATTAAAATTCACTGACTGACGTTTCTATTTCATATAATTTAAACCCACCCATGCGTTCTATCGATCTTTTGTTTGTCGGCACATCACTAGCATAGTGTTGTCTATTGTTCGGCATAATTATCGATACTTCTATTTTCATGATCATTGTATCAAAATTTAATGATTATGTTTTTATTTTACGGCAATTAATGTCGCATTGTGAGTTTTAAATGAACAAAAAGAATGAAATGAAATATTCGACGTACATTTTTATGTATTTTTCTAAAAAACTAGATGATGCCTCCGATTTCGTCCACATGGTTAAGATATAAATATATAACGTAACGTTTATAGACATTTATTTCTCAAAAAGAATTACAAAATTCGCTTATATGAGAAATACATTCAAATACAATTTCATGCTTCAACATACTGGTACTTTATAGTTAGTTAGTTATTTATAAATGTATATCAAATAAAATTACCACTATGCAAAAACACTACCTTTAAATATTGCATATTGTCATATATATAGTTTTCAGAATTTCCATATGAATGAAGAATTTTTCAGATACAAAACGTATTCGGAATGAACCTTTATCTACAACACATTTTCTTTATTATTGAATAAACAAATGGACATATTTCATGTTTGAAACTCGGTAATACAGCGAAAATTTTTTGACTTGTCTTGGTTACTTTCAATAAAAATCAGTTCAGTGTTCAAAAAGGTATAATAAACTGACTATAAAAGGATTTGTGTCATTGAAGTGAGGTTATATCCTTAACCATACTTGTTACAAAGTTAAATCCATTATCGCATACCGCTTGAGGTATTTGAACAATAAAATGGTCTCAGAGTGACCGGTTATAAATACGGCTAATAGATTAAAGTTGTAGGTAAATTGATAAAGGAATCTATCGCCGTGAGATGGTTCCCATGGCCCTGCTTCAAAACTACGGTTTAAGTTAAAGAGGAAAGCGGGTTTTATAAAATGCTAGCGAGTACACGCCCAACTTTAGGGGGATTTCTATGAGTTTTATCGACTCTTTTTTACCGACTTCAAAAAAGGAGAAGTTACTCAATTCGTCTCTATGTTATTTTTATGTTTCTTCAGAACTTTCGACTGGGTGAATCTGTGAATTTGAGTTTCATCAAAATAGTTTTAGTGACAATTTAAAGTCGGTTTTTTTATTGTTAAAATTTTAACACTGTTTTATACTCTGTATACTGATTATTTATTAAAGCTACGTATTAAATTAGAAATAATTAACAATATAAATTTGAAATGTTTTGTCTCAAACGTCTCAAACGTACATTGGCTTAGGAGAATAATTGATAATGATGTTATTTCATTATGTTATTTACAAACTTAATTATGTTAAAACGTTTATAAGGTTACTAAAAAATTGAAGTGAGTTTTATAGTTTTTCTTTTGAATATTACTTAATTACAAAAATATTAGAGTTCATTGCATTTTCCATAAAATTTATATTATCTCGGAGTCATCTGTAACTCGCACCGCTTACAATAATTTACCGACTACCGGGTTCTTAAGACCTTCATTATCCATATAATATTTCTCCACTGCTTTAAATCGGCGTATATTTTATTTCTTATACAAAAACGCAATTAATGCATTTTCCAATTTTTATTGCTAAACGAACCAAATTTACGATGATATATCTAAAGTTTCGCGGACTGTAAATTGTTTTTTAAAATATAAATAATATATTTTGTGAAATTATTTAAAAACATAGCTATGGTAAGCCTAATGAGTAAATTTCTTAGATTATAAAAATATTGAAGATATTAAAGATTGATATATAAAAGATTCCTTTATTTAAAAAGTTACATAGTATCATGTTATATGAAATAAAACTAAATGATTAATAACTTTGTAAACTTTTAAGAAAATTGCTTGAACGGATGAACACAACAAGAAGTGCATAAAGCTATTTTTATATAAAATACATTAGAAATACATTTAATTAATTAAAATAAACATTATATACACTAATACTTGAATTACACACAACATATGTATTCACACATACATACCTTGCTTTTGAATTATGACCGTTTTACCTAATTTACCATATTAATAAAAATATAATCAATATAAAATGAAAGCTAAATATAATTTTAAGATAAACACAAAAATTGTATACTAGTTAATATTATTTTTAATAATTATGAATCTTATGAAGATACATTGGATTAATGTATTTTTTTCATGCTAGATAAGGCAATTTTTGCAATAATATTATATTGGATGTGTTAACGCATATAAAGATTTCTTATTATTATTTAAAATAAATATTTTTGTTTATCAATTTATCATGATTTTCATTATCAATTTATCAGTTATGAAATAAACCAGCTGTCGAATTGCACATTGAGAAATATTAACCGCCCATCAATCTTTTACAATCCAATTATTGAAACACAAATCAAACATGCAAACATGTAACATTTACATAACATGAAATAATTTATATGCAAAAATCATTCATTTTTGCAACCTATAACTTGCCACGACTGACTCCACAATTTCTGCTTATTTCAACCCCTTCAAGCCTTTATTCGCAATAAAAGATAGCCAATATCCTTTTCCAACCTCTTTTCTATCACCGTGTCAATTTTTATCAAATTTTCAGTGTTTCAGGTATGAAACCATTATAGACAGAGTTTCGCATTTGTAATATGTATTAAATAAGAGCCTATCAAGTTTTAAAGCTTCCCTTTAATGAGTTTCAATAGATAACCAAAAGTAGCGCGTTTATAATAAAAGTCTGTTTGTCGTATCTTCTAAACATTAATAAAACCAAATATTATAATTTTTAGAATAATTATTTTTATAAACTACATAGGTATTATTAAAAAAAATTGATTCAAAATTATCAAATATGATTTCAATGGATTAAGATATTTTTGACTTTGACGTATAGACCGAATTCGATGCAGTTTTCTTTGTATAAAACTGTCTTGACTGAACTTAGCTACAATAAATGAAAATCTATTCTTCCGTTTATGAGACATTCTAATTTGTAATCTACATGTTGGGAGGTTTTGAAATTGCCTTCAATTTCTCTTATCCATTCGATGGAACTTTTGTCCACTGAGATTTTTCCCGTACCTACACATTGCAAGAAGCGTTTCACAATTTTTTATTAAATTCAAAACAAATTAACATCGAAAAACTATTAAGGGATAGTCATTATCGTAATTTATTGCAATGACACAACTTGCTTGAATTATTTGTCTGTATGATGAATACACTATTACTTAAACATAATATATTCATTAATCATATTAAATCAATTAACATACTTCGGAAACATAAATAAACATTTACCAACCATCTTCAAAAAAGGAGGTTTTCGAGTCAGTCTACGTCTGTATGAGGATAATTTAATTTAATTATTTAATAATGCTAAGAATTGCGTGGAGCAGAAAATATACATACTTTAGTTCGAAAATAGATACAGTATGATTTACATACTGCAAGTGTGTTCTTTAAAAAATATCTTACATACTCTGTTATTTTTTCAAACCAAAGATAATTTAAAAATCTCATTATAGAGTGATGTCGTTGTGGTAACATTATTTACTCAAGAGTCTGTAATTTGTGAAATCACCTCAAATTATAAGATTTCATTCCCGTTTTGGTGATTAAGCTTAACTACTAAGAGCTGATGATATCCTTCATGTATCCTTGCTACTTGAAGTATTTGACCAAGCAGGTTTTATGCCTTTTTACTACAATTTTGATTCAATGTTTTTCTGAATTTTAATTTTTGTTAATCTAATTAATTAGGTACTTATGTATTTTTTGTAAGAAACATTTTATTTATTATTAGTAGAGTAGAAAAGATTTTAAAATAAGAAATTATATATGAATGTCATTCAGACATTTTGACGGCTGATAACTTTATTCTAATAAGGTAATCTATATAAATAAAAATGAATCACCAAAATGTATGTAAGCGCATAACTTCCGAACGACAACACCAAATCGGATAATTTTTTTGTTGTGTTAGTTTTTATCTGGAGAAGGTTTGTATGAATATGATGTAATAAATAAATAATTAAGAAAGTTGCGCGGAACATTAGAAAATTTAAGAAAACTTAACGACAATATCAACTTTTCTTAGTGCTTTTGACAATATAAAGTTTTCTAATGTAATCATGAAGCGTTTGACATAAGTGTCAGTTTCTAAATCATTATGCTAATTCGAATTCCATATTCATAGTTAAGACAACGTATCTACGTTGTCTTGTCTTGGGAGCCTTCATCGAAAACGCTGCCTGATCCCTTTGAGATATAACAAAACAATGCTTATCGGGGTATTCCTCTTTTAAAGATGTACAAAAAAGTCCTGTGGCATATATGTACCTTTCAAGGATAGCTTACTATATCCATTCTAACTTTTATTGGCGGTACAACGCCGGGTTAGCTAGTAAGTTAATAAAATACTCATTATTAGATTTATTAGACACGAACATTCATAATACTTTATACTCCCATCTATGTATAATAATAAAATCTATAATAAACTGCCTGCAAGAGATTCAACAATGATAATCATTGTCTGAAGTCTTAGTTTACTTGTTTCTAAAACGGGAAATTTCAAAATCAATAAAACCTTGAACAACCAAGCAAAAGTATCAAGGCATGGAATTCGATTCGAACGGTGCTCTCAAAATTGGCAAGGGCGTGTTGCGAACGATAAAGGCCTAGCATGTGATTCAAGACAATCATCGATCGATGTCTTACCATCTAACGTTTCTAATATAGTGAAGTCCCGTGTCCCCTAGTGGGGTATGGGGCAGATGCATTTCACATCTGTTTCACAGATTGATTTTTTCTTTAGGGGCAAGTAGGTGATCAGCCTTCTATGCCCTGCCAGACCAAGTTTTTTTTATCTCCACCGGGAATCGAACCCAGGACCTCTCGGTTGTAACGCTTACGCGCTTACCACTTGACCAAGGAGGCGGTCAATTTCGGCGGTTTCTAATATACTTGCACTTTATTCTCATCTACTTACACTTAATTGCTCGAGATATATAAAATTGAGCCATTTAACAACTGGAAGCGAGTTTTATCCGAGATTCTAAAAGTTAATAATTAATTATGTAAAAGGAGAAAAATCTTCTTAGCTTCTCGAATAATTTTGTATTTGATAAGAGATTAAACACCTTTATGCAAGGTACAAAAACGTCATTGTAATATTAACATCGACTGTTACCTCTAAATCTCGCTCGCAAATTATCTAGTTGCAGTAACATGCTAGGCCGACTGATAACTGTTATGATAAAGTATCGCTCGTTAAGAATTGGGACCGGACTGGTCGATTGTAATCGATATAAATGGAGAATCGAATGATAAATGCGATTATTGTTGGGATATTGACTCTGGTGGACCTTCGATGACCCGGATATAAAACTTCCTAACATTTTTAATAGTCCATTTCAGAAAACTTTCTAAGGATCGTATCTTAAGAAAGGTTTTACAGTATCATAGATAGATTATTTTTTTGAATAATTACTGAAAATCGTATTAATAATGCAAACTAATATTCAACGTGATTTAATTTTGGGTTCAAGAACATTGTAAAGGCGCGCCACTGTAAAGTTGCATCTATATTACGAAATAATTTAAATTAATCAGTTTATCTAGAGTCTAGACTTTCAACTAAGATAATTTAATTCCCGTAACCCCTAGTGGGGCATGGGGCAGAAACATTGATGTATCTGTTTCACTGATTATTTTCTTTACAGGAAAGTAGGTGATCACCCTTCTGTGCCTACCCAACTGAAACATTCATTTGTTTCCCCGGGATTCGACCTCCAGCGTAACACGCAGACGCGTTAACCACTTAGACACGGAGGAGCTATATTTAATAAATACATTCTTTTTAAATATACTGGTTTTAGTAGCTAATATTATAAGAGAAAAGTATTTAAAAAATTATTACACATTGGAATCTGGCCTCAAGTATCAAAGCTTGTGTGAAATATTAAGTTAAAGCTAATTATTATAAATCTTCTGTTCCAATTAGTACAACAAGATGGTTAATTAAATAAAACACCTGTTCAAATCAGCCACCCGTGAAGAGATAGTTCCGTTAATTTACGGAAAACGATTTGTATTGAATTGAGATTCCCGCTAATGAACCAGAACACGAGACCTCTAAGATGTATTCAAGTGTATGTTAAAGAGAGGTCTCCAATTAGTTGATATCTATCAACCTGAATTTACTCAATGACATGGTCTTACTAAGAAAAGCTGGCACTGACAAAGTAGTGAAATCCCGTATTTCCTAGTGGCCAGGCCATGAAAATGATCATGTAATTCATATGATCATTTTCTTTACGGGCAAGTAGAAGATGCACTTTTTGTAAAAAAGGCTACAAAGTTAAATGCATCGCAATCAATATATTAAATATATTTGAACTCCGTATTTTTTTTTAAAGTCACTTTTATTGTATAGTACGGCAAACTAAAACTGTCTTCGTTTAATAAAGGCCATTTTTAATTACTCCAGTCTCTCATTAAACACTAAATACTAAATCTTAAATAAACAAAACCAAATTCTATTCTAGTAATAAAAGCTAAAGGTAGACTTAAGAAGGATTAAAAGCCAATAGTAAATTCCACTAATAAATAACCATTTGTCTCACTGACAGGAGCTGTAGCCTGTAAGGCATTGTTTAAATAGCTCGGCTTATCTTCCGTTATGGCTTATAACATCTGCAATGGCTCGTAAGCTGAAAATCATAGCCGTATCAATAAAACTAAGAGCGAACCACGATACCGTTGCATCGGCCCCTCCCTTGCAATCTCTGGTTGTGTTTCACTTGGATCCTTGCTAAAATAAACCACAAGATAAATATTAGAAGTTTGTTTGCCATAGATAAGTTTATGTGAATCATGACGCAAAAAGAGGGGTTATTAGTTTGACGTTTAAATGTCTGTTTATGCTCTTGAACGAAATTCCATTAAAACACATTGAGTAGTAAATGAGTAACAGTCATCCATATATCCGTCCTCCCAAACTTTCACGTTTATAATAGGTAAAATCTCCAACGAACTAGTTTAATAAAAAACCATATTTTAAACATAATTATAATTGATTACGCATTATTCAAAGTTGCTTTTTTATATGTGACTTCGTTTCCTTATATTAGAAACTGAAATTCTAAAATATTTGTAGGGTTTTTGGAATTGCCAATAAAAGCAACGGGCATAGTGGAAGAAATCAAATAGTTCCTGGCGATAATTATATTTCGTGTCGATAGAAACTGATAGTTGGTCGCGATTTAAGATTAGTGCCGAACATAGTATGACTACTTCAGTAAGCTCTTGTAATTGCTAATTTCATATGAAAGCATTATTATAATAATATTCTACCGACTTCGAAAATGAAAGATTAATTCTGTTACATTTCGTCAATAGTATACTAGTAAATTAACTAAAAAAGCTACCTGCTTTGACCAATTTCTTTTTTTGAAAAAGTTAAATGAAATATAAATCGATTTTTGTGTATATTTAGGGCGATATGGTTATTATTAAACGTTTCTTTTTTGAATTTTGTATAATATGTAACTTATAAAGAAATTGTAATATATAAATCGTAAAATTGGGCTTTGTTTCATTGACTCTACATATCTTTGTATCTTTGTTTATATCTATGAATAAGTAATCATATATACGTTTATTAATAGATATACAACAAGAATAAAACATTATAAATTCTATTATAAATCATCACACATTTTGTTAGCTTCAATTTATGTAAACTTGTGTTAATATAATGATTGTAATAAACTCGTTTTCACGAAAAATACATAATGCATCCATCACGCTACACGCAACTTGTTCGTGACCTTGACTTTTCAATTGTGTTACTTGTTACTTATTAAATTTATAAATTGTCTCGTTAATAATATAATATGGTAATTATTATTATTATTGGAATTGCGTATCAGATCAACAAAGTTGGGTTAGTTACACTGTCTATTGGTTAAAATGATATTTTAATTTATCTCCATTCCGACTAACAGAACAGTTATCAAAACATCGAAAAAATCGGGAATCATATTTATAAAGAAAATTCGGTTTCTATATAACGAAAAACTTTGAAATAAATACATTTGTTTCAAGCACAAGCTCTCCACAGAAACAAATATATAAAAAACAACATAAAAACTAATAATTTTTTGGAACAGCTTTCTAAATTCTCCTTTGTTTTTTGTAAACACGCATTTAAACAACATCGCGTGACAAACAAAAACGTAAGAATGTTAATCAGGCACTTCTCAGAATTAAACAGAATATAAAACACGTGCTTTTTTGAAATACTCTGTCATCAAAAACATTAACTTTCTTACGTTGAAATAATAACAAACGGTCTGTCACTTTCGCTGACGAGCAAATTAAATTTTAACTAAGATCAAGAACACGCTTCAAATAAAAAACTGCATCATAATCGGTTTATTTGACAGGACCTAGGATGCCGCAGACAGACATTTCAATTTTTTAATAAATTTAATTTATTAATCGTATCAACCATGAGGTTACTATAGAGGTTTCTTTAGGTATTTTACTATAGAAATCTATCAATACATAATGTCTAAGTTTCGCATTACCACTTGAGGTACAGCTACAAATCAAAGATTCATATGAATTAGTTGTGTTAGTAACAATTCAAACTTTGGAGATGTTACTATGTTAAGAAAGAACTAATTAATATCCAAGTTTGTAACTCTATTATAATGCATATATCACACTATCTTCATAATCACAAAATTACTATTATAACTCACTGTCCTGCTACGTTAATTGAGTATTTCATTTCGGTAGTAAATTAAGATGAAGAAACCCGGGGCGTGTCGCTATCTCGCATCGACTATCAACAATAGCTTTCTACCATCGCTCACAGATAATTTATCAAAAACAGGCGTTCCTAAGGTACCTACACTAGCGGCTCTATCCAGCTTTGTTACCCGCGTCGCATCGAAAACCTCTTGAATTAATTTTTATCGCACTATTTTTAACCAATAAGACTATGAGAACTTGTTGTATCATAATATGCATTAAATTCAATTACAATTTCATTTAAAAATATAGTAGGTTTCTTTTACCTGAGTTTAATGTAAAATCCGCTATCCCAGTTTGTCACTATTCTTTTTCGTAAACTATCCTTTAAATATCATCGCCGTATTTCAATAAATTTATTAAATAAACTTGACAAATCACACACCTAAACCTTCCCTAGAGTCACTATATATTGGTGAAAACTACATAAAAATCCGTTGAATATCACGAACTGATATACAGATGCGGCCAGGGACCTTATAACATGTAGCCTGCAGTTATGTAGTGCATTTACAGAAGATAATTAACATTTAGGATACAAATGTAATACGTCCATACCAAAACATATTATAAAGTACGTGCCAAGGGTGCGTGAAGTCCGAGATGACGTGACGTCAAAACGAGTGATGAAGCCACATCATTTCTCATTATAAAGTGATGGCTTCCTGATTGCCTTCCGTGACGAGCGATATGCCGACTGCTTCTTAGGAAATTTACACACCACGTTGAAAATACTTAAAGCTTAAGTATCTAATCTTTGTATATTTCTGTGTCTTTCTTATCGGAACTCAAACGGGTGGCTTTGCTTGTGCTTAATGATTCGAGATAATCTCCAATTTATTTACATTAGCGAAGTATTAAAGCTAAATATTCAAAAAATAGTAAATTTGCTTTACAAAGTGACAATAACTTTATATTATTTCAATATTCTTAGATTAACATTTATAATAACTGCAAGTGCATTTGAAGTACAACAAATGTGATGTATAATTGTAACTTTGTGAAGAGGCCGCTAAATATGTTTTTACGTATTCTTAAATTTCACTAGTTGAATATGTTCTACGTAAACTGTCTGAATATCCACGTATATTGTTATATATACTACTTAAGGCGTGGTAACTTATTGGCGATTGTAACGAGATTGACCTACGGTTATTATTGCTCAGCCTTTGTAGTAATCCACACCTATCGAGTTAGATATACATCTTCCGTACTTCAAGATATTCGTTGCTTAATAATATTCTTATCTTTCGTTCAAAGATAAAAAGTGAGTTCCGTAACTCCTACTTTCTCATACGTGAGCTCATTTTCTTTAAAGTAATCAGCGGTGGCGAGTTTTATGATGGTGAATGCAAATTTTTTGAAATTAAATAAAAATTGCACGTATTTAGTAATCAATATCAATTATGCGTTATATTTTTAAAAAATTAAATACAATTCGTCTCAATTTGTTTCAAAAACTAAATGGATAATATCAATGTTTTTTTGATGAAAGTCGACTTTCAACCAAAATTATAATTCATAAACCTACTTTGCAAATATGACAAATGTAAGCTTTTTAAGTACTTTAATTTTGCTTGATAGTCTTTTTAACCACGTTGATAATTTGAATTAAAGTCAATTCAATTCAATTTCAAAATTTCTTTATTAAGTAACTTTTATAAATTTAAATTTTATAACAATGCCAGTGTTAGTAATAAGTATCCTAGCAATTATAACTATGTTAGTAGGAGGCTTTAGGAAACACTTGGTTTATAAAAAACTTTTTACTGAATTTTAAGACATTTTATATGTGAGTTGCGTTCATGGTTTAAGATAATATTAAGGTCACAAATATGTTTCCTTAGGAGAGGAAACATTTCTAAGTTTTTGTGAAAGGAATAAGAAATTGTTGAATTAAAGTAAAATAACTCTAAATTAAAGATAAAATCAATTCATAGGGAAATATTCCACAAGGAAATATTAGAATGTAAATAAACAGATTCTGTAACTAAAACAATAATGCAGAAAACATTTTAACAATATATTGTTTAAAGGAATATGCCTTAAATTATAGCATGTAGCGTATTGATAATAATATATAATTTACTTGAATAACTAAATAAAATATGGTAACTTTATTAAATATTTACAATAATGTACTTAAATATATTTACAAAAATACAAAAGGCTCATCATAGCCGTTGGGGTGCGTACCCAAAATACTGGCTACATTACCGCGTTGTATTGCTATACTAACGCGTTGGCCGAAATATGAGCCAGCTGTGTTCTCAACTAAGCGCGTCGATATCTCTTTAAAAAATTGACGCGCTTCTGGCCCCCATGGACCCAAAGTCTCCACTCCAAAAGAAACGAAAATATAAAAATGTATGAGACTTTTATATTTTCGCCTTTTGTTGCTTTCTGCAATCGATGCCGCGCCACTATAGTAAATATAGTTATGCATTTGAAAGAATTTATTATTTTAGAATATCGTATTATCTAAAGAACATAGATAAATACACTGTAATAATTCTAAGGTGCACAAAAAACAATCTAAATTTCATGAGGACCGCCAGTCAATCACAAAAATGATTCCCGAGGGATAAAATAATGTAATATTTGTAACAAAGCCTGAATGTGAATGTATAAAAAATTCAAGTGATCTTACAAAGCATGCAATGCGACGTAATTAAGAAAAGTTCGTTAGGCTAACATTAACAAAATAATCATAGAGGAATAAAATTACTATTTCTTTATTAGTTATACGGTATGTATATAACACATTTAAAGACATCGCTTAGACCACATAGAGGTAAAGTATTTATGAAACGCTAACAATAGACTGTTTAGCACATTTACGTTTTGCGAGAACTCAGCACGTCTGCCACTTTCTATTTACATACAAAACACATCGTTTTCATTATTAATTGCTGTTGTGTTAACTGTTATTACCATATACTGAATAAGCCGTTAAAGATAAATTTAAAATAACTACTTCTTTACTGAATACATATTGTTTTAAGTAGAGTTCCATATAATATGTTTATTTTAACGCGAAAAAGGTTAAAAAAAACTACCGAATCTTTCTCGTTGATAGTTCTTACGGTCAGCTAAGAAAGTGATCTATCAGTTATAACAAAAGTTTGCGTAAGATATAATATTTAAGCATCATCATCGCATCATCATCGCATCATAATCACTCATCAGCATCATTGCTAAGGTCACTGTTATACACATTTATTATTGCAAGGGAAAATCGACCTTGTTATTTCATGACGTTCAAATGAAAGTCAACTGTAGCAGATATATTTTTGTCGGCTTTACATCCCACAGATAATTGAGTTGTCTATGTAATTGTTTGGTTAATTAGTAACCGATTTTAATAAATGAGATAGAACATACTTCAAAGGTGGTCTGGTGGTCATAATTATGAAGAGATCGTGGCAGATGAGGGTCTAATGTGGCCACTGCCTTCCCCTTTAGCGATTAAGCGTGATGATATAAATAAAGGAATAAATAAATACCCCTAGAATTAACCACCTTAATCTGTAAAGCAGGTATTAAGTATAAGAATGTCTGTGTAGTCTGTAGTAACTTTCCCAATATCTAGGACAATTGCAGCTTAGTATTAGATACTTAGTCCTAGTGAAAGTTACTCAGGTATTTATCTATGTCAATTCAAATAATTACAAAATATTTAAATATAGACAAATATTAAAAACGCTGCTCTAAGATCACTGTTAAAGTTATAAACAAAGGTTATATTAAGTTTAACGTGTCTGTGTGACTGTATGGACGTTAAACAAATCGATTTATTTTAATGCTGCTTTTTTTGTTTGACGTGGTTTGTTGTCTGACGTGATCGAAACTGATTTTAAATATTTACTTAATTAAGTAATCATCCATGAGATATTCTTATAAGTCAATTTTTTAATTGTCTTCATGTTAACCTGTTGCAACAACAATTGCTCGTCAGCGATAATAACAGAGCTTTTGAGATAATTCTGAGATTGTTAATTGGTTGTCGCCACAAGCTCTTAATCCATTATATTCAAGGTTATTTTAAATGTCAAACTTTAATTGTTAACGTTAAACAGTTACACAACATGTAATTGTCGGGAATCGAACACAATAGCCCTTTGTCATCTGATTAATGAATCAACATCTCTAATTAATCGATCTAGTTACTATTCTAATGACACGACCTTGGTGTTGGCTAATAACACACTCACTTTCCCATTTAGTAGGTACTTGCCTGCGACGTTGACGTCTGTCAATTTGACATGGCTAGTGATGGCATATACAGTGCGGCTAATCATAGATCGTGATAGAACGGATAACAAAACTTTGATTGGCTTGATCAAATAGTTGAGAACTGTAAGAAGATAATCTAACAGTCGTTACTATGCGCAAAAGGTTTTTTTCACACAGCTCTGAAGTTCCCAACCACTATAAACTTTAACCAAAATTCGACGTTACAATACCTAAGCTTAATTTTACAGCTTTCACAAAAAGGCTAAATACCACAGCCAATTTGAAATCAAAACTACAATATCAATCTAAATTCTAAGTGCCTTTTCACATGTTCCGGTTGCCGGGTAGCCGGCGAAGTGTCTGGTCATGTAATGCTTTCACACATACCGGCGTAATTTGCCGGCAAGCATCATACACTTCGCCGCCGGCAATCGGAACATGTGAAAAGGCACTAACAGAAAACATTGCTTCCGTTCGTCCCTGATACGTCACTCAACTCGATTGACCTGAATCGATTTAATTAATCGAAAAGTGAATTTGATCTGCGATCACGAACAATCTGTGTATCATTATTATAAAAGTTGCGTGAGAAGCCTATTAAGAAGTGGTTTTATTCATAGTTAGTCGGTAATATAATTCGAAAACACAACAGGATCGGAATGAAATAGAATATTTTACTTTGGCAACCAACAAATACAGTACAAAAAAGTCAACAGGGTCGTAGATAATATGTTACTCTTCAGTAAGTTTCGTTATTTGTTAATTTTGGAAAAAACCCGTTGAATTTCTCATTTGTCGATTGTAAGGAATAACCTAAAAAAATAGAGATTCTTACAAAATATTTCACTTTCACCCAACTCTCTGAGTGAGCTCTTAAGGACGAGTAAAAACTTGTGCTTTACGTCTACTATCTAGCTCTAATTAGTGGTACATAATTTCAATTAAAATGTATATAGCATTTTAAAAATTGATCAATTTTTTACTTAATTAATAATCTCATGTCTCGACCGTGTCGAATTACAACTAATTGCTAAATCAATCAACAAAAACGTGTGAACTGTGAACTAGGAAACAATAGAACGTTGCACAATAATCAAATCTCGATCAAAACAAGTGGATTGGATAGGTCAATATCGCCTAACCACAAATTACGGCAAGGTTATTTTAAAAAGGTTATTCCTTTGTTTCAGAAACCTACAAAGAAAATCAGATTGGATTATGACAGATTAGAAGTGACCACTGACCATAGACTAAAAAATGTTGCGGTTGCCGCGCATTTGAAAATGACAGGTCACTGACACAGATTCAAAATGGCGCACAAATTAAAGAATAATCACTACGTGGCGACGCATCGGTCTGGCGTGGATTCTCCTTCGTCTGGTGGATATCTGCACAGAGCACCATCACGAGATGAGAACGACAGCCATCGGGCACCTTCAGAAAGGACCGTATCAGAGTATACTGTGAGTTCAGTCGATGTACAAGTACAGATAGTCACGGGCAAAAGTATTGTAACGGCACAGCAAATTTTCCTTTATTCTTCATTAATTTGTATTAATGTTTAGAATTTTAAATAATTATTTTAATGTAAATAATTTTGTAATTTCAGTAATGATTAAAAATGCATTAAATGTACAGGTATATATTTAAATTTAGTTAAATTTCGTTTAGTTTCGCAAAGAACGGGTCATAATAAATAATGATTTTTAAAATGTTTGCGTAGGAGCAGTGAAATTGCTAAGAAACAAACGAGTACCTACATTCGAGTCTAATTTACGTTCCAAAGTATTGACGCAAACTTCCATCCGTAAAATTGCGAACAGACGCCTTTTGATTATAATAAAATTTGATTCCGTGTCCATCTGTTCATTTTATAAACATTCAAACGTTTTTAAAATTAAACTGAAACTAATTTTAACTTAAATTACAACAAATCTGAAATCTTGTTATAATGCTTAAATAGTTGTTTTTAAAGTGTGGTAGCTACCTGTCAGCTACAACGAAACTTCAATCAATATCTCAATAATGTTCTGTTATTTTTTTCCAATGTGAGATTTTTGTTGCAAAAAGAAATACAGATTACAACAACTTTTATAAAAGTTTTCTCGGGGATTTTAGTATTTTTCAAGCGATTTCAAAGGATGACATCTCAATAACTGTATGTTTGTCACCCGATTCTAAGATCAACAACTATGAACCGATTTTGATGAAGCTCTTCTGTATTAATTATCAAAATTGTATAAAGATATTATAATTATAATTAATTAATTAAAAGCGAATAAATTGAGCGCTTTTAAAAAATCAACAAAACTAAAAATGCGCACAATATTATACATTCGATAATTTTTAGTTCGTTTTAGCAAAAGTTCTGTCTGTAATTGAAATTGATTATTATTTTTATTTACTTGTTTGCAAGAGCAAATCAGTTTTGCATACAATAAAATAAATTAAAAATTCTACTACGTCGTACGTACTACATATAAAAATAAGTAAAAATCCCAATAACATTCTTTATGATCCGTAAACACATTTAAAATATTAAGAAAACTATAACAGTTTGTATTAACTAGAGAAGTAACGCAAACAGTTATATTCGTCCGAAATCGATTAAAATGCTATCAAAACACATAGCTCAGCCCGCTGCGCTCTTATACGTTGATTGTATATTGGGCTACTGTCAAAGGAATAAGCTATAGCGATTCTTTTAAAATATTTAAGTTTCAGCCTTCAAAATTCAAATACACACTCAGCGGCAGAAAGTGGCTCAAAACAAAAAGATGACCTAATTATTTTCTATAATAAAATATGGTTGTTATTTTTATTCCTATATATATTTTGTTAATTCCATAACAGTTTATTATATAAGTGAAGTTAAAATTAAGTCTTTAATTTACTTTGATTATGAACTTACTATGATGTTTATAAAAACATAAAAGATCTTCATTCATTCTATTTGACCCTCGACGCAATGGTTATAAGATTGATTTGTCTGTGTGTCTATTGGTCTTTGTATTTGTGGCATTGTAGAACCCAATCGAATGTTCCGACTTTAGTACGAATTCTTTTGTTTGAAAGCTGTTTGAATGTCATGAGATTTTAAGATTCATGAGATATTCTTATTTTTCATCATGTCGGAGGATGTTTTAAACGTTAATTTCACTTGCTTACTCGTTTCACTTGTCCCACACCTAAAACAAGCAATCATTGCTAAATTCCAGCCTTCATACTATTTGGATTTTGACTCATAAGTCATAACATTGTTTATTACGAACATAATCCAATGTAATGTACATTTGTATCGCACACTATTTTGGCATAACGAATTGTTGGTGGTTCAAACTTGTTTGAAAGCTGTCAAACACCACAACAGATAGTTTAAATGAAAAAAATTAGCTGGATTGAAGCATGATTTCAATTTTTTTCTTATAAATATGTATCCTCGCATATTTTTTTCTAGTGTGAATAAAAAAATACGCGAACTTAATATCGCATATTACAAATAATACAAAATATGATTAAATTATGAATGAAATAAACCATATATTTTAAGTTCATTCAGTTAATGATACAACCGCCTCCGTGGCTAAGTGGTTTACGCGTCTGCGTGTTGCGCTGGAGGTCCTCGGTTCTAATCCCGGGAGGACTAATTAATGTTTCGGTTGGGTTATCAGTGAAACAGACACAGCAATGTGTCTGCACCATGCCCCACTAGGGGTTACGGGAATTCACTTTACAGTTAGTGATATTAAATATCTATTCCGGTTCTGATTATACAAATTGGATTTTGCGTGAATTTAATGTGTTTAATTAAACACGGTTTCAGATAATGGATGAGCGCACTCGGTCTCCTTCTGAGCGAAATGGTAGGAGACACACAAACGGTTCCCCTAGAGCAGACTCCGCATCAGAAGTCTACGTCACCAGCGCCGCTTATAGACCACCTTCGGAGATCAGGTACGTATATTTTCTCAGAAAATAAACGTTACAATAAGTGTTTGTTCCCTTGGATTTCAAATACATAGCACACTTGATATGAGAAATAATTTGTAATTATGCACTTATTGATTTTACTAGGTAAAAGTCTAGCTTCCGTGAATGAAGTTTTACCTATTTTAAAAATTATTATAATGATGGGTAGCTCCTTAAAAGTGACTATATTATCGCATAAAGTCGCAAAGTACCCTCTCAATATCAAAAGTCTGTGCTTTAAGTAACTAGATAGTTGGCTTTTACTTAAGACTTAAGTAGTAAATATAACCAAACTCGTTCAAAAGCCCTATTGATCGCATTAAACAGGTCGGTCTTTAAGGTACTAAATTACTGTACAAAGTGCATAACGGATAAGTAAGGTTACATAGAGGTACCGCTAGACATTGATTTCGAATCCTTCCCTAATTCCGACAAGCGGGCCGCGAAACGTGTTCAATTACACGATTTGTCCTCTGACGATGTAGTCGGGCGTTTCAAGCGCGTTTTAAAAATCGCACACATTATTTTTCAGCTTGGAAGGTTGATGCGAAGTTCGAGAAAACAAAGTTAAACTCATATTTTAACATTAAAAATATAAATTAATATTAAATAAATGGCTATAATAGCTGTAAATGGGATTATGTACAAAATACGTTATTGTTACTGTATCAATTAACAAGTAATTACTGATACTAGTGGTCGCCCATTGGTCGAAATTTGATTACAATTCAAGAATAAGTCAGTATGATTTAATGAGCTATTTCATTTTACATAAAAAATAGCATTCTTCACTTCTTCTCTATATAAACCATAAGTGTGGGAAATTCGATTCCTCCGTCCGCGCAATTTACGTAAAAAGTGATACAATGTTTTGTTTCACGTATTAATATTTAACTTCTTGTTAAAAGTTCTCCCGCCTCCTATTATAATTTTCCACAGAAACAAATAAAACGTATATATATTAAGGAGACTTTAAAGAAATGTAGATGATGAAGTATTAAGTAGAACTGACATGACAAAAAAAAGAGATCCAAAAAGTTTTTAAGCAAAATTAAATAATCCGTAGCTTCGAGGTCTCTAACCGCCCCGCCGGTCTACTCTTAAATTTACAAAATAAATCTGTGGTATTAAATGGCGAGATGGATGGAAAATTACCCATAGTGAGTGCATTCGCATGCGCATCCACGCATGACTCATCCAATGTATGTTTATTGACTTCATCTCGACATTGTATTAGAGCGAATAACGGTGACTATAGTATATTGAACTACAGTGAAGAAAATACGCTGTGATTAAAAAATGGGCTATTTTATTTCTTAAAAATATAACAATAATTATTTAAAAGAATCTCAAAACATACTTGAAAGCAGGAGGTAATTTTAAAACATGTTTATTTGCTCGAAATCTGATGTTAGACGCCGGCTAATTTTATAAATAAATATGAATATCATGTTAACTGTAGCATAATATAAAATGGTTTCGTTTTATTCTTTCTGGGGTGTCTTTCTGTCGGGGGTAAGTATTGCAAACACAACATACACATGTTATGTATTATATACATATATATGTTATGTTATGTTGTGTGTTATGTTTTACATATATATGTATCTTTGCAATACTTATATATAATCTATACATATATATGTATTAGATCATTTGAGAACGAAATAAGATGCATCAAATATCGTTTAATATCACTAATTTAAAAAAAAACTACACAAGGCTTGTTTACTACTGAATAAATTTTTGTAATTTATGATTCTCAATTAACTTTTTGCTGTCGAAAATTACAAAAATACTTATTATAAATACCGCGATTTTTGGAAATTTGTTTTTCATTCACCGGTTTCGCAACTGCCGATTAGAAAACTGTATTAATATTGGAGGCAATATCTGCTGATCGGTTTACTGAGCGACTATTATTGTTGACAGGGCATTGAGTGCACAATGCGCGTGAGATTGTGTTTAGACGTTGAGAGCTTTCTAGGTAATTGCTGCTCGTTTAGGGTCGTATTCATAACTATATACACTATCTTTCCAAGGTATACTTTTCGTTTAAATTTTTTAAGTACATATAGATTAGGTAAATCTCCTTTTACAATTCCATTTTGACGTTGATATTATTCCTCAATAATTTGCTGTTTTTTTGAGAACGATAAATCTCATTGAAGCCAGCCGCTAGCAGTCTAATTTTTAACCCACTGCAATAAAGGTAAAGGTTATTAATTCGATGCTTGTTTTAATGTTTGTTACTTCAGAACTTTCGACTGGGTGAACGATTTTAATCATTCTTTTTTTGTTTGAAAGATAATGCTTCCCGTGTGGTCCCAATTTTATCAAAATCTGTTCAGTAGTTGAGTTACAATTTAGTCGGTTTTTTTTTGTTAAAATTTTAACAGTATGTTATTAAAATAAAATTAAGAATCTGGCTCCGACGGCTCGCCTGTCAATGGTGAGATTTTGATTCACTTCTCATTTGGTTTTCACAATGTTCACTGTTCAGTAATTTTTAAATTTGTTTGTGGTATAATAAATCTCGTGCACTTCTTATTCTACTTTTCCTCAAAGCGTCTCACTGCTTCCATCCTATATATGAATAAAATATCTATTCTTTACCAATATCAATACCAGAAGTGTCTCTAGATTTCAAAATTGTTTCTTTTAAAATATTTCGATCTGTTCCCATAGTTTCCGAGACGTGACGAATTGAGTGCTTTCAACTGTCCTTGGATAAGTGTGACGACCATAACAAATTTTTGGTCACCAGATTACATTACCACATTTTGGTAATGGACAACACGCCTTTGAGAAGTGCCGACTATAATTTTGTAAGCGCTGTGAGAAACAGAGGCTATATAAACATTGATGTCTTAAAATATTAATCTACAAGCCTACAATTTTATTACAAGTCTCGTAAAACACCTTTGAAATGTCTTCATTAAAAACTTTTTATTTTTCTAACAAATAGTTGGAAATAAACTAAATTTTATGTAGGTATGTATTTGTGCGATTGTGAAGCTAATTTACTACTTGTACATAAGTGGTGATCTCATATGAAAGCAAATATTTGTGTGCCAAAGTGTATGCATATATTATTATATTTAAATGCTTATACGGTGGGCTGTCATCATTAAATAACTTTTCGTGACGTCTCCATCCTCTTTTTGTGAGCATTGTTAATGGCTTGACGACTTATTTAGAATGTCTGTTTGCATGACTAAGGGCTTCGAGTTACAGCTATTTCTAAACTTTCTAAGATCAATAAAATGTTGATTTAGGATGTTGACATTCGTTTTGTTTTGGACTTTTTATCTGTCAGCTTGTAATATGAAGTGGAAACTGTTGAGATGGTTGTTTTTATTTTTAACCCCTGATGCCAAAAGAAGGGTATTATGTTTCTTGTCTGTGGCATCGTAGCTTATAAACTAATTTACCAATTTCGATGGGATTTTGTTTGTTTGAAAGCTAGGTAGCTAAAAAATCTCTATTCATTAAATATTCTTATTTGTGATCATGATGTCGGGGGTTTTTTTCTTCAATTTATTTAATTTTTCTAATCAACAGAGGTGACCCACCTATTTCAATTTCCATGTTCGTATCTCGTATCCCCTTCCTTGCATTCTCTACTAAAGTTCGTTTCCTAATGTTAACATTTTGTATTTTCAAAAAAGGAGGAGGTTATCAATTCGACTGCATTATTTTAAATGGTTGTTACCTTAGAACTTTCAACTGGGTGAACCGATTCTGATGAATCTTTTTTTCTTTGAAAGCTGGTGCTTCCCGTGTGGCTCCATTTCATCAAAATCTATTCAGTAGTTACAATATGAAGTCGGTTTTTTTTTTGTTAAAATTATTAGTTTATCAGCTGATAGTCCATTACAGTAATCCTTGTAAAACCTTCAAGTGGTGTTAACCATGGATTCGTCAAACATTATGTCATCAGTAGGTCAGTAATATTAACACCTGCCCTACCGGTAAGTTATGTAATGAATCGATTCCGTGACATCTCGATTTGGCCTTGACTCGAAACAAATCGATTTAGAATCGTGACTCGATCGTTACATCGATATTGAATTGCATCCGACCACTTGAACTTGATCAATTTAATCTGCAGTTTTATTTATTACCATTTCTGTTGCACGGGCACGATTTCATGTGTTCCTTGAGCAGTGATTTGGACACAACAAAAAAGAAATAGCGAAAATTATAATGTACATATTTCAAAATCGAAGAATAATAAAAAATTCTGTATTTTTATTCTATTATATTTTAAAAAGCTACGAGTACAACACCACGTATCCATTGATCGGCTTTTATTTCTAAACGGTGAAAAAAAGGAGCAAAATTTGTACAAAGTCACATAGAAAGTCCAAATTGAAATTGAGGAAAAATATAGCGAACTCCAGTCCAAAGGAGACAAAAAAAATTAACTGCCCGCCGAAACGGTACCTAATAGTTAGGGGGACCGGATTTACGGTTTTTGGCAATTAGATGGAGGGTGAATTATTTGCAAGTTTGGTTTAACTTTCACAGAGAATCTTAGATTGAAATAAAACCGTTTTTCAACTTTGTTTATTTACGCTAGAATAGTTATTCACAATGATTCAAAAGCTCATTCGGTTCGGTAATAGGATAATTGCAAAGTTTCTTAAATCTGTTCTATAATACAACTATAATGCTATTTTCCAGTCGTCAGTCCCGCGCTCCCAGGAGCGTATATTCTTACCGAAGTGGTGTGGCGCCATCTGTTGCCTCGACGCATCGCTCCAAAATCTCCCGAAAGGTTGGTTTCCAACTCCTAACTTATAAACGTTGCTTAACTCGAAACAATTTCTCAAATATTCTATCAATTTTTCGCTGACATGCAATTACTATTGCATAAGCGAGAAAAAACACTGAGCAATGATCTTAGTTGAGCAACATCTGCATACGGCACAATCTTTGGTGCTCTAAGTTTTTGAATATCTAAGAATAAGATCCGATATTAGGTAGATTTCTCCCGCAGTATACTGTAAGCGTAAGGCTCTGGATAAATTTAAAAAAATCTAATACGATACAATATCTACCCTCTATATTTAGTTAATCCTAATAAAACAAATTTAGGCCGGGGTAAAAGTGGACGCGATGGCAGCCCCCAACCCATTTTGTCCGAACGTGAAGGGCATGTGCTGTCTGATGCTGTTGTTGAATCTGGGACTGATTCTCGTCACGCTGGGCTTCGTTATTGTACTACAGTTCTTTGAACCATTGTTTGTTTGGTGAGTTTTTATTGAAAGTGTTAATATAAACTGTTAGATAATTTTGTGTAAGAACATTATCAGATATAGTATACTTAATTTTACTCGAAATTCTTTCATAAAGTTCCTCAACTACAACCTTTCTTAAGGTTTTGTCTCTTTTTTTTTAAAGTAAATGATAGCATTTCAAACTGAATTGATTTTCTATTTCAAAGTCGTGAGATGACTAGTTATAATATTATTTTTATGATTCGCCACTACTTGTGAGTCATAAATTTATTCATATATAGGTACCGAATAGATTATTTTCTCGCGACAATAGACGCTTTGAACCGTAACAAATTTGACTCATACAATTTCACTGCAAATCATCGAAATAAGAATGCATTCCCACGATCGAAATGGCTTTTAAATGTAGATCGGCTATTCTTCGCTAACCTTTGTAATTCATGAGAGTTTTTAAGAACATTAAAAATCGATTTAGTCAAGAATCCATGGTTCTTGTGCGAACACGATGATTCAAATTCAAAGACTATTTTACATTAAAAGTCGACTTTCAAGCAAGATTCGATTGAAATACCTATTATTGCAACTATATTAATATTAGTATCAGTTATTTTTTATTTAACATTAAAATTCACTGTTCTCATACCAAGTTTACATTTCAAGTAATCTTCATTGGTAGTGTTAATACTTAAATATTTGTTCCGGGACTTTTCCACTCAAAAAAATGAATTAAAATTTATAAAATATTTTTTAACTGACTTCAAATTTTGTATCTCATATGATTTTTCTTAAAAAGGAGATTTCGAGTTTTTTTAAACTTAATTATTGTTTCAGGATCCTGGGTATAATCTTTCTTATATTTGGGTTTATTACGCTCGTGGGCAGTCTCATATACTGCGTGGTACTCTGCCGAGAGAATCCGTATCCTCAGTACCCTGACGACTTCTACTGGACCCATCACTGGTCTAAGACCATAGGCCCTTCGGAGATACACTACAGTGCCAGCGAGAAACCATACAGAAATGATAGATATAATAAATATAACGGAAAATATTCCGATCGGGAAAGCGCTAAGTATTCCGACAGAGAGAGCAAGCTAAGTAGGTATTAAAATCTGAACTGGTATCTTTGAGTTAAGATATCGCCCTTACCGACCATAATTAATGTACGTGACATGCTGTCTTTTCTTTCACTGCTATAAGATAGGTAGTATTGTTAGATTGGGTTTGGCAAATTTGTGCGATAGATGGCTCTCATACTACGTATAACTTTAGTGTTTTTTAAACATCTTCTAAAGATTCTGATAGTTAGTATCAGTCTCTCATTGTTTGTAGAGAAGACTATCAACTCTTATTTCGATGGTCTATTATTTTGCCAATAAATTTGTATCATACGTGATATTAACAAGCAGACGCTTGAAAATAATTAGTCACTCTATTCTGTCGTGAACAAAATGAGATCTGAGTATTTTCCTAAATATGTTTTTGTTTGTATTTTGATATTCATTCGGGACCAACCAGTTCCCGAGTTATAAATGGTATAATTATTAACTAACTAGGCTTCTTTATAATTTTATATACTTAGTAATGATGCATTTATTAATATTTCTTGTTATTCAGATTTATTAATAGGTACTTTTAGATCAGACTAAGCAAGTGCCTTTTTGAATCAGTAAAAAATATTGAGAAATTTGCCCATTTATATGAACAATAACTTGGCCACTATGCTATCAATAAAGAACAACACTGATCTGATTTTTTCGTAATATAAAGAAATAAACATGAACAAGTTCGTCCAATAAACAATATCATTAAATATATTATACTAACATTTTGTATATTAATTGTTAAAGAAAATATGATTTTGTATCATACTCTGTAATTTGTGTTTCTCAAAATGTTTCGTCTTTCGAGGAATATTAATATAAATTAATATTTAGCTAGTAATCGAATATTTTTAAATACATATATTGATATATTTGATTTCGTAAATGTTTATTTTAGATACTGTATTTTAAAATGTAAATAATAATACTAAGTAGAAATGCCATATTAATGTTATTAATAATATAGGCGTTATTGGTGCTAATTTTTATAAACTTGGCGCCATAGACTTGTGAGCCATCAAATAAAAATTTTATGAGTAAATATTTTTAGGCCATTTTATTTGCAACATTAAATCTCGTATAGATAGCGATTGACACATTAACCCCCACCTTTGGGATAAAAAATCGTTATGAAACAAGAGCTGGCAAAAATTTGTTATATTGCGTTTATTTTCTGCATTTATCTTTACCCATATTGTGTATCTTATTCGCAATCTTTGCGATAATATTTTGAGAGATCTTGATATGTTATTGTTTGGTCTATGGCGTTAAGTAGGACTTTCACAAATGTGTCGTACCTATATCTGATATTTGAATTAAAATATAGTTTTGAAGAAAATTTATTTCTTGATCCTTTCTGCAACCCTGGTACTGGAGTTAATATTATTATTGTTATTTATTTTCGCAAGTTTTTTTAAACGTCATTAGCAAATAAAACCTATTTTCTAAGTGTTCGTCAAACTTTATTTACAACAAGAAACTGAAAACATTATACAATTGACAATCAATATTCAATGATAATTCATGAAAAATTTATATAAAAATACACAGTAAAGACAAACACATTAAAGTAACTGTACATTATTAGTAGCTCGTTGTTGTATATTATAAACTACTTATGTAGAAACTAACCTAAACATGAAAAATCTTATAGTATAAGACTAACAAAACTGGTATTCTAATTATATTTACAATTATTAATTAATACTGTTTCTATCTGCACTGGTTCTGAAACAAAATATTAAATTAGAAAACATATTCAGATAATGTCCCTGGGGCGAGGGCATTTGAGTGATGGGTAATGGGTATTGAAAAGTTCCATAAGTCTAGTGGAACATGAGACTTTGTACCTTAAGCAAAGGCGAAACATTATTTCTTTTCCCTGGAAACGAACCAAGGACATATAATTTAGCAATCAAAACTATCTCGCAATATTCTTAGATGACAACGGTGTTTAACTTAAGTGGTGTTTAAGAAAAACAGTGATAGTCATGAATTTAATACTAGGAATAAAGATAAACTCGCTGTTGCCACTAGTAGGCTCCATAAAGTTAGTAAATCTTTTAAAGGGCAATGTATACGCTTTTATAATAAACTTGTTAATGTATAAATTTAAAAACACAAAAGAAAACTTTATAAAAAAGCATACTATAAAATAACGGATAACTTAGATGATAAAAAAGATTGGGAATGAACCTGCTCTATGTCTTAATAAAACCAAATATTATAAAAAAAAATTTACAATAATTATTTTTTGTAAACTACAGTATATTTTAAAAAATGACGATTCAAAATGATCAAATATGATTTCAATGAATAAAGATATTTTGACTTTGACTTTGAACTAAAGAATTTAGTAATAACAATGGTCTCACTTCACACTGATGGTGATTGTATGAGTAAATGTAACTAAGCAGGTTAAGACAGAGATCTAAATTAAGCAATGATAATCTCACTTCAGTCACTATCTGAGTCACCACTGAAATTATACTTCTTTTTGGCTTTGCCTCTGTTGTTGGTTCTCGGAGGCGGACTCGATGATAATACGTCACTCTCTTCATCGCTCGACTCTTTCTTCTTTTTCACTGGTTTTTTGGCCTCTGCCTTTTTCTTATCCTGCAAAAACATTCAAAACACTCGCTTTTGCTGTTCAAACATAAACAACTTAACTCGCGGATGACGCAAGTTAACTCGCTACTGTACTTGATTGAATAATATAATTTAAAAAATACATTGAAGTGTAAATTGGGCTTAAGGGTCAATCAGCTCAACTTTGACATCTTTAGTCTATCATTTTAAACAATTGAACATGTTAATTAAGGATCATTAAACCTATTATTATAGCTTGATCATAAATCCCACCTTTTTAGTATCAAATATGCTGTCATCATCACTGTCTAAGACTATAGTTGCCTTGACTTTCTTCTTGGCCGGTTCCTTGACCGATAGCAATTTCCTCTTCGCTGGTTTCTTCTTAGGAGCCTCATTTTCATTATCCAATAAGTCATCAAAACTCTTGTTTACTTCTTTCTTGGTCTCTTCTATCAGGGAATCGAACAGGCAATCTGTCGAGGCATTATTTTTTAAAATTAATACACATGTTTTATTAACTGAAGATACAACATTTCAATGGCAAAATGCACGTAATAAGGTAAGCTAAACATACTCGCTCTTACATATAGACGTTACTAAACTCAGATTTTTACTCAGTGTTTCGTCTCGTTTTTACAACAATAATTGCACGTCAGCGAGAAAGTGACTGTTTTTTTTTGACTTGAAATTGTTTGAAGTTAAACAAGAACAGCAAGAAGTCTATAAAAAGGCGGACAGTAAACTTTAACCATCTTACTCACACAAATCTAAAAACACTAAATAAAGCATCTTTGTTGTAGTATGTTTTGTCTCTTTCTTTCAAAACTCCATTCCTAATTTGATGGAGTATATTAAAACTTGATACATAATTAGGCTTACTGATTTTTTTTTATGAATAGCACTGTAAGATTTTAAATAGATCCCAAGATGATGAAAAACAAGTTCTACATTTAAAGTCAAGTGACAAACCTCATCTATTTAAAGTCAGTTAAATATAAAGTACCTGAATCCATTTCAACTGGTTTCTTACGGGCATTCTTCTTTACGTTGAAATTATCATCATCACTGTCATCATCGATGACAAATGATTCGATCTTTGGCTTTTCACCGTCTGACTCTATTTTATTGTCCAAAAGTTCAGGCTCTGAATCAGAATTGGAGTCGTCTGAACCATCCTTGTACTTTTGTACCTGGAAATAGATTTTGAGTGAGGTTTAAATAAGAAAAAAAATGAAAACATCCGTAGATATTTTAACAATTTATCAACTGTAATTTTGCTGAAATTATGTTCTGTTGGTCAATCAATTGGTCTCCAAGTATTTACTAAGTTTATGCTGTCATAATGGGGACTATCGTTTTTGTTCTCACCAGTTTGCACCACTGTTGACTAAGGTCCAGAGGTATCGCTGTTAAAGGCGACTTTATAAGATCGGTGTCGAAACAAAGTTTTGAATCTTTAATCTCATTAATTAATTATAAATAATATCTCGTTTATTAATTATAAATAACTGTCATCATATTTTTGCCTCTTTTTCTTAATTCCGCTTTCAAAGCGTTCACATTCATCGCCAAATATATTTGCGATTATTTCGCGAAGGCAATCACTTTTCAACAGGTAAATTAAAGAAAAGATAATCTGTCACGAAGTCAGCTAAAACTAGTGAAAATTGAATTTTTAGGACCTCACGCGACACAAGCGCCTCTAGTGGAAAACTCACACGCGATAGTTGAAGCTCTCGCATTTTAAAATCCGTTATAAATGTATCTGTTTACAAGAAATATGATGATTAAAATTCCTTTTGTATTGCACAAAATCTGTTTGTTAGTCATATTTAAAAAAATGTATACAATTCGATGCCAAAACCGAATCGTAAATACCACATAAGGCGATAAGAGTGGGACATACAAAAAAATACAGGTCGAATGGATAATCTATTTTTTTGTTTTCGAAGATCGGTTAAAATTAAAAATAACCTTAGTAGCCGCTCTCCTAGCACCAGTCCTTTCCCGGGGTGCGCTTGGTTGGACCATTTCGACCTCAGAACCAGACAAATCTTCAGACTCACTACCACTGAACGTTGGCTTTTTCTGTAACATTTAAAATTAGATCACAATCTATAAAATTTAACGATCTCTGCAAATAAAATATTATGTTGAATAATTTTATATCTCAAAATGTCTCATGATCGATGCAGAATTTGAAATGTAAAATGGAAAATTTTCAGAGCCAATATAATTTAAAAAATAATCTCGTAAGGCCTAGATCGACATCGGGCAAACATTTTTGCGTGTTTTACTGATCATTTTTCTTTAGAAGTGATTAGTCTTCTGCGACTAATCAAGGCAAAAATTCGTTTGTTTGGAATTCAAATCCAGAACAAGCGGAAGTAACACGCATTGAAAGTCAAGATATGTGGACAACATGAAGCTAAAGCCAGTTTACTTTAAAGCTTTTTCTTTGAATAATAAAGTTCTTACCCTTTTCGGTTCCTTCTTAAAGGCGAGCTTGGTCTGTTTTAGGCCATCCTTCTCCTTGTCACTCTTGTCTCCTTTCTCTTTCTCCACTTTCTCCTTCTTGACTCTTCCTCTAGGTTTCTTCTCGTTGCTAGCTGGACTAATGCCCGTTGGGTCATCCTGGAACATGTTTTGTAAAAAATAAAATACAAAAAAGCCCAAAAGCATTTTCAGTGCTCCGTTTCATGATTTTCTGTTACATTTTGCACCAATCTTCAAATATCTTTCTTGTAGAGTTATTATTTCTGTTTTATACGAAATTGTATATAGACTTTATGTATTACATTAAAAGAGAATATAATTAGATAGCAATTATGTACTTATACTAATATTATAAATATATAAAGCTGAAAATTTTAATGAACATTCATATTATCTCAGTAACTATTGGTGTGAATTGAAATGTTCTTTTTGTGTGATATTAGCGCATTTATAGAGGAGGGCAATATGAGGTCACGCTACGACAAAAACTAGTAATACACATAACGTTTAAAATTCAGAAATTAATTAATTCACTCACCGGGTCGTACTCTTTCTTGACCTCCTTTTTGATTTTCGCCTTTTCGGCGGCTTGGATTCTCTTGATGATATCTTCAGAAATCTTCGGCTCCACTCGTCTTCCATTCGTCGATGGGATTATTTCTTGGAGCGATTTGCGGTTCTTCTTATTTGCCGCCTGAAAAACATTACTCTCATGAATTAATTTATTTATATACTTCTTAATTATATAAAATAATCAAAGAAAACAAATTTTAAAACCTATGATCCCATAACAAATACAAAATCATAATTTATAAGTGACAAAAAACTGCCGTGTTGTAAAACTAAATTTTCATATTATAAATTTACTACCTACTTTCAAATTATAGTATATTGTACAAATTATGAAAATTACAATAGAATATGTGAATTTTACATTAGCGCCTTCTCTTGACAATTAGCAACAACATTTCAAATACCTACTGTTTATTTCAATTTTAAGTACTTTCATACTATTTATTTAGTATAATAATTATAAGTTTTGACAAATTCAGCTCTTACCTTTATCCTGTCCATCTTTAGGATAGCACGAAAAAAGATTAAAAATTAACAGTAATTAAGCATTATGCATTCCTATTTATCTACAATAACATTAAGGTTAATTAATTATGAATATGAAGGAATAAGAAAACATTGTTATATACATAGCATGGCATATAGCTAAAATAGTAAAATTTGGTTTTTTCATATGTACAATTTTAAAAAATGTACAACATATTTACAATTATAGAAAAGGCTCGTCAAAACCGTTGGGGTGCATTCCCAAAGTACTAGCTGCAGGTTTTAAATTGTATTTTATTTAACTAACCACCAGACTCCGTACGCTGTAACGCACCGAATTATTTAACACTTCATTGACTTGGTTAATTTAAACAATACTTTTATTACAATAAATTACAGTCTAGCTATTCTAATGTATGGAGACACATAATGGTGAAATTTCATTACAATCCATTCAAGTTTTTGCGTGAGAGTAACAGACTGATATATCAATTTTATATTAATAAAAGGTTTGAAAATGTAATGAATACCTGTGCTTTAGATGTCTTTCTATTAGTTGCTGCTTCTTCTTGTCTTTCACTCTCTTCTAGATCTTCAAGCTTCTCTGAGAAGATGTCCAGATCGTCCCGCCACAGTATTGATGGAGTCTTCTTTCTGTAATTTATTATTTTTAGCTGATGTCAATTTCAGAAAGAATAAAGTATATATCTTATTTCTCTCTATACAGAAAGTGATTAACATTGTGCTCAGCAGTTACTTAATAACGATTATAACATAGACAAAGAAAAAATTTAATCATGTTTGCACTTTGTCAGAAAATCTAATAACAATTCTAGGACTGAATATTTATTTTAAAAAATTATAAATAACCTGAGCATCTCCAGCTCTGAGAGTTTCTGGTCGCGCTGTTTGAGCAATTCATCTTTCTTCTCCTTCGTCAACATCCACATCGACATTCCCAACAGGTAGTTGAACTTCTTCACTTCTTTTAACTGCTGGAATGCTTTCTCTGAAAATCACATACAATTTATAAGTTATATACATTAAACATTTTTAAGAAATTTAAGAATTTTCATTTGAGTAGATACAGAAAGCTTGTATCAACTAGCTGTGCCCAGCTGTTTCACTCGTGCTCATTAATTTTTTTTGATGCCGTACGACCTACAAATGCACACAAAAAAATTCATATAAATTGGTCAAACCGTGTCGGAGAACGAACACATACCGTGGCCCGAGTTTTTTATATATTAAATAATTCATGAAACAAACACAGAAATAGCACTTTCCATTTGTAGTGGATCATAATACTGAGCGCTTTCCGCACGCTATTATTTTTTTATTTGTATCTTTTATACTTGTAGAATAAAGATTTTTGATATAAAACTAACCAGGATCAACCGGTTTTCCGGCCTTAGTCATTTCCGGTTCCGGTTCCCCCTCTGACTCTTCCGGTTCTTCCTCTTCCAATGCGTTCAAACCTTGCATTTTGCTCGCTCGCTTCTTCCAATCCGCAATGGGGTCGGGTGCGTAACCTGTAACAAACATTATAATGTACATATTATATACTTAATAAGATATACTATTTTCAATTAACTTTTAAAAAAATACATAAACTAATTATCTAAAAATAAAAAAAAACAACATTCTACTATTCAATGTGAAGAAAACTGAAATAAATCAATTAAAACATTTCTTCTCTGTCTCCTTCTTCTAAACACAAGAGAAATCCAAAACTCCTCTTCCACATTTTTAAATCAAGTTATAATATCTGGTATACCTAATATGTTTTGAAAAGCTAAACCTTCAATTTTCAAAGAAAAAATAAAAAAATTGTTTTACTTGTTTAAGATAACAATACCACAGATTAACAAACACACTTTAAGATGTCGTACGAACCTCTTTTAATCAATTCTTCGACCATCGCCTTTCTCTTCTTGTTCTCAATCACTAGTCCCTTGTCACATTTCTCTACAATAAACCTGGCTTGGTTTGTCAGTTTGTCTGCCTCCGCCTGCAACTGCCCTTCGAGGAATTCCTTCCTTTTCGCATAATACTGTAGTCGCACGTCGTAAAACCCGCGAAGGATTTCTTCGACTCTATCATATCTGGAGAGTTATTGTTAATTTATTAATCAATTATATTTTTCATATAAATTGTTGTGTGTTGCTCGTTTTAAAATCACCAAAGTGAATTTACTTAAATTGTTTGCATAAAATAAGATTAATTTTTTAGTGATAATAATTGCATTGACATTAAAATGAGAAACAAACATATTTTCCAATCTAAATGCGTAATCCAGGTTTTTGATACTACAGGATGTATCGCAAGTCGAGTTTCTAGCTGGAACCGGGTGATAAGCGAAATTATAATAGTTATAAGAAATATATAAAAATAAATCTTTGTTGAATATCTTTGCCACTAAATTATTTAAGGTCCTCGAGTAAAACTTACTTTTTCAAGCAATTGTTGTGGTCGAAAGCGTTCATGCAGGTCATAGAGATGGTGGTTTGTAATTTAAATACTTTGTGTATTCCTTCAGCCTCTACTTCAGCGAGCTTGCCAGGCAATAACGTCACCAAGAAACGTACTGTCGTGTCTGTGTTGTACTCCTAAAAAAAAACCATTTTATTTAAATTAAGTATACACTTAATTTAGTCACAATTAAGTTTTCTTGTTATTTAAATTT
The DNA here is from genome assembly GCA_912999735.1 of Aporia crataegi. Lineage (NCBI taxonomy): Eukaryota > Metazoa > Arthropoda > Insecta > Lepidoptera > Pieridae > Aporia > Aporia crataegi. The sequence continues at coordinate 7,998,417 of OU538744.1, read as the reverse complement.
CGAGAATTTTAAAATCCTATTTTTATACAAAAATTGCCTTACATTTTTGTTCATAGCACATGTCAAAAGTTTTAATGAACGAGAGATAAGAACTTTAATTTTCTTCTACGCATCGAAAACTTTCAAAAAAAGTTTAAAGCTTAAAATGTATGTAAGATTTTGGCCCACTGTGTTTTTTGTAATTAATTAAATTATTTTCATAGAAGTGTTTTATAAAGTATTATTTCTTAGTGCGAACTTACTCTATATTCCGATATAAGCGGTTTCACTTTATCCGTGCCCAAAAGAGGTTCCAATACATTCTCCTTGTAATTCTGTGTCCACGTGCCCACCGGAAGTTCCGTGATTTCTATTTTGTCGTTGGGCAAAATGGCCGCCTCGCCAGAAATGACGTATTTGTCACCGAAGCCCTCAATGGTTCCACGGAAATTTTTATACCACGGATGCATTGGTTTTGGCTCTTCACCGTCGAGCATTCGCCTGAATTATATTAGAATAGAACATCTAAGCACAAATTTTTAAATTGGTTGGGATTTTTAAATTGCTTTCAATTTCACTTGTTCAAATTTATTAAAGAAAGTAGACTAATTCAAAGTATTTAAGGCAGATAATAGTTTACCAAATTTATGTGTATCAGATATTTTAGTACAAAAATAATATAAATAATTACCGTATATTAGCAACAATATCTCTAGGATTATAATTTGGTATCTTAGTAGACCATCCCGTGCCTATTCCTTCAGCTCCATTCACAAGAACCATTGGAAGTATGGGAACATAGTGAACAGGTTCGATCTTCTGATTGTCTTCGAATTCATGCTGAAAGTTATTTTTTTAAACTTCTTATAAATAATGCATTTGATCTGTTAAGTGTGATTGCGGCTCAAACATCCTCATAAATTTAATGAATTAGTAGGATACTTAAAGTCAAATAATAATATTATAAATACAAAATATAAAACATAAAAAATTTATAACTAAACACAATGATAACCGTAATATAAAAACAATAAAGGCCTATAAACAAAATATTTATCGTTAAACTTACGATTGTAAATTTACGATTTACAGAGGGGCAACAGGACATCTCTAGAAATGTTTGTTTAGTAAAAACTAGTTTTACTCGCGACTTCGTCTGCTTGTGTATATACAATGTAAAGTTTAGCTGCACCTCATTGTAGGAATTCTTAAAATAGGTATAATTGTCTTTGAGTTTATTTTTTTTTTGTTCTTACATTTTGATGATAATTTTTTGTAATTAATTGTTGCTAGTCGTTAACTCCTATTTATGTCTACTTAGCAATATTTTTGTTATTTGTGTTGCGTTTCATATAAATATAATGGTGTTTCACGTTGGTGCGACTTTTAAAATAAAATTAAAACAACAAAATACATATAGCAAATATTAACTTACCACAAGCAAGGGATCATCGTGAGGGTGGAATACCAGTCTTGTGAGGGGCGACATAAGCGTGAAGATGTAACGGGGACTGGCCGAGTCTTTGCCTCCGCACAATCTCGTACCGAATTGACCTCGAGGCTCCAAAAGATTAATATTGTTCGAGCCCACGTAGTTCTGCGCGAGATTCACTATTGTCATCGCTAGGGATTGTTCACCTGGAAAGGGGTTTTAAAAGATTTAAAAACACATCCTAATAATCCTACTCATAAATGTTTGAATTGTTACTATATCGCACCCTTAGTAATATAGGGGCATAATACAAAAAAGTAGTTTTTTTGGGAAATCGCGTTTAAAGATTCTGGATTTCTACATTCCACCTTACTTTTTCAATAAAATGCTTATTATTCAAGTTATAAATGTGAAATTTTGCATATTTATTCTTTGATAACTACACTGTAAGTAGCCATGAATAAAAATGAATAATATTAGGAAATTCCATAAATTAAATATAATTTTGACTTGAGTCCTTATATTACTAAAGGTGCGATATGACGCCAGAACGGTGTAACCGTAATAGGTACTTTATAAACATCTCTGCTATTGGTAAATAAATTTCTTTCGTTTAAACTAAGTTTATAAACAAAGTTTTGCCAGCTTCATACCATTTTAAATAATTTTCTAATACGAAAAGTACAATTGAAATATAACTATCTCCTTAGCAAAGTGTTGTGCGTGTTACACCTGCAGTCTTGGGTGCTAACTTTGGGCGAACAAAAATGGTTTGCTTTTATCAGCTAAACAGATTCAGAAATATCAGCCCCTGCTCCACTAATATTGAAAAATATAATAATTACATACCGTGATGGTAAGCCGAGTGTTCAGCAACTGAACCAGCTAATTGTGCGACTTTCACTTCTCGTTTATCGTTACGTTTGATACATGTGAATATCACTTTGCGTTGACCGGGCTTCAGACCGTCAATCATAGATGGTATCGATCTGAAAATCGTGAAATTAGGAAATTATTCTATACTAATATTAAAAAACTGAAAATTTTGGTTGAATCTTTTTGTAATAGGGAAATGAAATATTTTCATGTTTGACTGGTAAATTTTAATACATAGAATTAGTTGTTTCTTTATCCTATATTGTTTAACAACACAATAAGAATAGGTGTGACCTTCTATTTTCTGCTTGTCATAAAACTTAGATTTAAGTACTTGTCATTTTTTTATCCAGTACTTTTAATTTTTTATTAAATAAATATAAAAATAATTAAATTTATTAAGAATTGTGAATCGCTGCATATTACTGAAGCAATATTGACGCATTTTTGTGTAGTTAAGGAATTTTTTTGAAAATTATTTATTCTTTGAATACATTTACATTTTAAAATACATTTTAATAAGTTTGTTAACACTTCGAGGTTCTAGTACTTTAAAATGTATTAATTTTAGTTATGGAATTATCTCCTGATAATAATTACCTGACATTATCCCCATTGGAAAAAAGAACCAGCTCCAAATTGACAAAATCAGAAAAAGTGACCATCTTAGTTTCCTTCGTGTACAGATATCTTTCAGGTAGGCCAATTTCCTTTCTGCGTTTAACTTCCTCCATGTGGCTGGTCAGCCATTCTTTCCTCTGATCGGCACCTTTTTTACTGAACGCTAATTCTATGTGATGATCGTCTGTTGCCCCCGCGTATTTAAACCTGAAAATTTCAATTTTATAGTACCTAACGCGATGTTAAAGAAATGTATGTTCATTGAAAATTTTTTTATATTTTTTTTTGATATAAAACTGCTGTAAAAAAATAAGCATAAGCATTCATATTCTAAAATTAAAGACTGTATTTTTAATTAAAAATTATTTTGTATAGTTACAAGCTGTCACCCTCAACTCTTGACTTTCCATAAAATATCAAATGTTTTAAATATAAATCGTGAAAAAAAATGGCACTTGAATTTTTGGTCATTCGAGTCAGATAATTTCTTTTACAGTAGGGATTACGACAGAACAAACATCTCAAAACTATTTTTCGATGACTTAAGCTAAATCTCTTAAAATTACCTTATTCTGTGCCTGTCCATACCCTGGAAATACTCTTTAGCCTCCTTAGCAGTGGAGGTACCCAAACCCTTGTAGTATTTGATATTATATGTGTGATAATTTTCTGTCTCATTCTTCCATTCTTCAAACTCGGGTAGGGAGTAAAAGGATATTTCTTTATCTTTTTTAGTCGCCTTCACAATAGGCGTAATGAATTCCTCCAAGAACGGCAATTTTAACAACTCTGGCCAATTGTGATGTATAAAATTTATAATAAGACCTTTAATATGGGATCCGTCCTGATCCTGATCGGCCATTATCATCACTTTTCCATATCGTAACGATTTCAAATCATCAATTGTATTGTACTTTTTTTTGTACTGAAGACCTATTATTTTTATGAGATTGTTTATCTCAACGTTCTCAAGTACTTGTTTATGCGATGCATCTCTAACATTAAGAGGTTTACCTTTCAATGGAAACACTCCATAATGATCTCTACCAACTACACTTAACCCCGATACAGCTAATGTCTTAGCCGAGTCTCCCTCAGTAAGAATTAATGTACACAAATGTGCATTTTTGGTACCTGCTTCATTAGCATCTTCTAACTTAGGTATACCTTTCAACTTACTCTGCTTCTTACCAGAAGCCTTGACAAGTTCATTCTGAGCTTTAAATTTAGCCCATGTCAAAACAGATTCTACTAAGCCACTCTTAGTAACTGCTGTAATAAATTTCTCAGAAAAATTGCATTTCGATCCAAAGCTTTTAGCCTGAAGTGTCATGTTTTCTTTGGTTTGTGAATCAAAGGTTGGGTTTACAATAAGGCAATTGACAAATATCCACATGTGGTTCTTCACTTGGAAAGGTTTAATATTAACTCCCCCCTTATTTTTCTTCTTCAATACTTCAAGGACATTTTTGACAACACTATCGGCCACCGAGTCAACATGCTTACCGCCTTTGGTAGTAGCAATGGAATTTACAAAAGACACTTGTTGAAAACCCCTGTCAGACAGAGTGAGAGCTACTTCCCACCGTTCATTAACTTTTTCATAGACAATTTTCAATGGTTGGCCAGCTTCATCTTCTTTACCCTTTATGTATAGATCTACATAATCTTTAAACTTAGTAATTTTAATTCTTTCACCATTTAGGTAGACTTTGACGCCAGCTGTAGACGCAGCTATATCATATGCACGTCGAGACATTAAAGCGACGATATCATCCTCTAATTTTTCCATTTTAAATTTAGACAAATCAGGACTAAATATCACTTTTGTAAAATCATCGTCTTTGCCTGACTCCTTAACTTTTGGTTCAGATGCTTTTGTCATGTTAGAACCCCATGTCTGTTTAAAATGTTTCTTATATTGTTTGGATGCAGTTTCAACTGTAAACTTTGTGGAAAAGATGTTACATAATTTGGCACCATAACCATTACGGCCACCAGTCACTTTTTCTTCTTCATCATTATAATTTGATGATGTCAACAGATGTCCAAAGATCATAGTTGGGACATACATTTTTTCATCTTTATGCATGGCTACTGGAATTCCACATCCATTGTTATAAACAGATATTGTATTTTGTTCTTGATTGATATCAATCCTTATAACATCCATCTTGGAGTCCCTTTGCTTGTTATCAGCTGCATTTACTAATATTTCATCATATATTTTGTACAAGCCTGAAATTAGCAATAATTTAGATTAAAAAAAAGGAAACTTATGTAAAATCATGTTATGATTAAGAAAATCAATTAATAGAAATGTATATTTTATATATTGTTCTGAACAGTCAAGAGCCCCACTTGTGAATAGGCAAAATTGCTTACTTATGTATGTGTTGCATCAGCAAAATAATAATAAAAAAATAATGCACTAATAATTTTTGTTGAAAACTATTTAAGATTCTGCAACTCATAAACATTAAAACTACATTACTGTAAATATGCTTATTGAACAATACTGAATAATAATTTACCTGGTACATATGTCAGTTCTTTTTGAACCATGCACTCCTTACTCTTATCAAATACCCACATAGTATCCGTAGTTCTTTCAACAGACCCAATATATGTGTCAGGCCGAAGCAGAATATGCTCAAGCTGTGATTTTTTCTGATATATCTTTTCAATGGTTCCCTTCTGGTTTTTAGGAGGAGCAACCTCCACTGTACCATTTTGGATGCCATTGTTAAGTTTTTGAAACATAGACTGAAAACAAATTGATTATAGTAATGTTTGCTTATATTAATGCTTTCAAAATAAAATTATAGCATCTTTTAATTATAATACCAAAGAATCAATTTAGAATCTATGTATGTATCTGACCTATATACATCTCCTTAAATTATATTCATGGATATACAGGTTTTTTATACAGGTGATTGGTAAAGGGTTAGACAAACTGATTGGACATGTTCGGGGACCCATTTAGATAATACAAGTTGGCCAAAAAAAATCCTTGACCACCCATTTTTTTTTTGGGTTTTTCTTCTTTTCACTTAAATTTTACCTATTAACCACTAAAACTTTTGTGACATCTGTTTTAGATCGGATGTTTTGATTTGAGTTTAGTCTTTTTTAAATCTTTGTGAAAGTTTATCCTTTACATATCCAACAATTAGTAGGTATGCACTTTGCATTGTAAGATATAATATAAAGTAATTGTCTTGAGAGAAGGATATAAATAAATATATATTGCAATGTTTCGCCCACCATAAACCAAGGTATCATAATCATATACAATAACCATAATTTTATGCAGTATATAAGTTGAAAACTTGTATGAATTATATTTAAAATTAACAGTCAACAAACTCTTACCAAACGTAAATTTACAATTACGCAGGGCAATTAATCTAGAAATCAGTATGAGGCTGGAGGAAATGTAAATAATATAACAAAAACAATTACATGACTGTTACTGATCAAAATGCCGCCAATGCAGGGCCTTACCTTTATATCAGCCATCTTGTAAGTTGTGCTATTAAAACGTGCGCGATGAACGCTTTTTATACTTTGCCTTGAAAACAAGACAATATCAAAGCAATTGCTAATAACTTTTGTAAAATAACATTGTTATTTTAAAATCGCGAAATAACATGACCTTATCTACTTCTACTGACAGAGACGCCAAGTTGTTCACAAAGTACAAACTACGGTTAACTTTTTAAATTTAACCCTCTAACCCTACGCTCTATTGTCTATGACTGTAACAGTCACAGAATCACAAAATACGCCAATATGAAAATCTTTCACGTCAGACATGCTAGCTGCCAAAGGCCATAGCCCATAGCCAATAGCTCTGATGGTATTTATCTGATGTAATTTTTTTATACCATTTATGTACGGACTAGGGCTCTACAGCCTAGGGATGGCGATTCTTTCCGAAAAACATCGATTTTTAAATTGATTCAAATCGTGACCTAATGAATCGATCCACAAAAAAATCGAGGCCAATAAGATCGATTTCTGAAAAATCGATCTTTTTTTCAAGTTTTTGTTTATAATCTAAATCAATTTTTTTTAAAACAATATACATAATATAATTTAACGATCTCTTATCTTATATACAACATAAAACATGAATTTTAATGAATGATGACGCAACAAGAAATGTCAGTCACAGATATAAAAAGTCAAAGATTACAAACAAACGTAACTTTTTTTACTAAAGAAAGGTAAAGGAATCCACAGCCATCTCGCGAGTTTTTGAATAATTAACTCTTTAACCGGCAGCTGGCAGCACTCTATAATACGGGTATTCAATTAATTCTGAATACATTTTTGGTTTATACCAAAAAAATTAAATAAAATCGAATGTCGATTTTCAAGGGTGAAATATCGATTCACTGAATCGATTCAGTACTAGATATCGATTTAAGAAATCGATCTTTTTGGCTTCAAAAATCGATTCTTCGATTAATGGAACTTAGATCGCTATCCCTACTAGAGCCTACATATTAATTATTTATATTTTCGTTAGATTGAGGTTATGTTTATACTTTATTTTATCAATGGTAAAGAAGTTGTGAAAAATTAGAGTTAATATGTTGTTACCCTACTCTTTTGCAATATTAAAAAGGACCGCTTTAGCTTGTCGATTTTACATACATAAAAATAATGTCAGGTTGAGTTCTTCAGCTACGAAAACAATTCACGATGTTAATACCAAAGTAACAAAAGATGTGATCTTGTTTAAATATGAAAATCCAAAGTATTTTAAGTATATGAATATATTCGCCGTAGTGCAATACATGTTTTGGACGTATTTAAGTGTATTTGCTTTAAAAAATTTAAGAGATGCACCTGTCGACCCCTCTAGTGTTGATGAAGAAACTCCTTGGTTTAGGAAAATAAATCTTGGTGAAAATAAGTACAAAAATACATTAGGTGCCGTCGCTCTGCTTGTTGGTAAGTAAATTATCAGACACTGAATATTGTCCACTGGCTAACATAATAATAGCATTAATATATTAGTTTAGAACCTAGCTAAAATAAAAGGTTTAATCCTAGTTATTAAACTAAAAGTATTCTGATAATTATCAAAAATAACTCAACCACACAATAAATAAAATAATTTCAGGTACTGGCTCATTGGCAATTATATGGATGTACACACTTAAATCAGTTAGATTTCTGATTCTGAACAAAGGCGGAAGACATCTTACCTTTGTTACATATACACCATTTGGCAAAAATAGGATTATGAAAGTTCCTATAGAGAATGTATGCTGTAAAGAAGATAGGAAATTTGCTAAAGTCCAACTTCCTTTAAAAGTTAAGAATCATGCTATGCACTATATGATTGATATGAGGGGTGAGTTCAAAAATCCACTGCTGTTTGATTCGACAGCTGGTCTTGCAAGAAAGTGGTAAAAAAAATTATAAGTAAATAGTATGTAGTGTTATTAATTTTGTAAATAAGTATGTTTTAAGAAATAAAATTTTTCTTTAAAGCTCATTTATATTTTTTAAATTTTCAGATTACAGATAAATTAAATGTTTTTTGTACTTATATCACAAATTAGATATTATTAACTATAAGGCACAATAAAACTTTATTTTGAGTCTTCAAAAAATTCTTTATTTATATCTATCAACAGAAAGTAATGTTCTTTTAAACAAAGTAATACATTTACAAATAAGAATAACAAAAAATATCTTTTCTTTCATATATACAAAATAATGAGAAACTAAAGGGCTACAATGATTGCTCTTAGTTGAAATCCTAAAGCACATTTTGTTAGTATATTAAATGCTTCACACCTGTCCACACTAATATAATACAAATTTATTAATGCTGTCTTGTAATGATGTACAATAAGCATTAAATTGGATTGGACGTAAATAAACTTAATGTTGAGAACTAAATTTAATAGCTTACATCTAAAACCTAGAGACATTTCTGATAAGTCTACAAATGCTTTATCTAGCTTGCTACAACAAGATAACAAGGATCGGTTGTAATGACTGAGGGCTTAAAATTAAAGAACAATTACATAGTACAGACTGGGAGGTCACTATATATTTTTATACATTATTATTGAGTAATCTTAGATAAAGAAGTCCTTGAAATGTATTAAGTTAATCTAACCTTGTCATAACATTTACGGTAACCACCCATATTATGAGACACCTGTATCTTTTAATTCATTTTTGACAGAGCACTACTGCCATCTTAGCCTTCAAAAAGATTTTTTTTTTGAGTTTATCAACTACTAGCACAGGTACACTTAAAGAAAATGAGACCAAATTTTGGCTTTTAATCAACAATACTTATTGATTGAAGTTTGAATCAATCCTCAAGCCATTAAGGACTTCGTTTAACCAGCAACTCCGTCTAACTGCATACTTGTATTTCCACAGACAAATATTCGAGTAGAAAGGACTGAGCGAGCAGAAAATAAATTGAAACAAACTCTCAGCTCTGAGTAGCAGAGCGGAGTCATTACAGAGTTCGTTCAACTCACAAAGACAAATCAGTCTCGCTAATTTTCTTTTTAATTCTCGATGCAAAAAGGTGTTTTGTTAGTTTGACGTGTCTGTGGTATTGTGACTAAACGATTGATATTTATATACATTTATATAGTTTTTATTTTAATTTACATTGGAATCCCACATATACTGAAAATATAAATAAGCATTTCGAGCTCACAGTGAAATATATCATTACATCGAACTTCATATTAAGTACAATTATTTACATTAAGATATAAATATTAAAATTCTCTAATATGTTAAGGCTCTTGTGAGCGCACACATGGGAAGCAGTGTGTTACACAGAATTTGTATGCATTTCATTTATGTGATTAGAAAAATAATATTTAAATATATGAATTGATTCTGACTGCATTGCAGTTACAATTAGCATACTTTAGGTTCATTTTACGAAACATCACTTATCACTTATATTTAAGCATTAAAATTTAAAAAATTTGATCCATAATTATTTGTGATGATTTAATTCAAAATTACTGCATGAATTTTAAAAATTATTTAACCGATACGAAGCTAAATTCTTATATGTAGCATAGATAGCTTATACACCCACAGAAAGTCGTAAATGAAGAAGAATTCGTTAGTAGTATTATTATGTATTATAATAATTGTACTAAAATGTGTATTTTATAAATGAAGTGTGATAAAAGCAACAAAAACTATAAATTTTAGTTTTTTGAGTGATGTCACATAAAAAGATCCTAAGACATAAACAGTGACCAAAATAATTCCTTTTTACAGTTTAAAATATACATTATTTTGCTCACTGTAAAATAAATACTCTTGTTAATCACACAGTTACTACTATAATAAAGTAAAAACTATTCTACAGTCGCTTAGCGCCACATATCGCACCCTTAGAATGAAAGTGACTCAACTCAAAATTCCTGTAACACTCGATTTTACCATAAACTGAACTTATAAAGCATATTCTAAAACCTTGTAAAGTAGAAGTGACCTATATCTTAGTATAACAGACTTTAATGCTCATTTACCACAAATTGCATTTTTTGGATTAGGTCACTTTCATTCTAAGGGTGCGATATATGGTAATTAATCTACGGAGGTTACCATAAACTTCAAAATAAGCCTTGTCATTCATAAAAATTATACCAATAAGTTTACTTTGGTTAATATATTTTCACTTCAAAGTTTGAAAGGAGGTACAATATAAATAAACTAAAAACGGACTCATTGAGTACATAGTTTTTGGTTAGAATAACACGGTAATATCCAATTTTTGTATTGTAAACTACACCTTAACAGAATGCAATAAAGGTGTAATTTCGATGCATTTATCTTATATTTCAAAGCTTTTGGTAAACTCAGAACCTTCATTATACGGCATTAAAATTGTGATGATATTTGACGCCGTTTTCCCTATTAAATTAATCAATATTACCATAAATTTTTAAAAATAGTTTACATAAATATATATAGTAAAATGGATGGCGCTACTAGAGCAGCAAGTACAATCCGGTTCATAGACGAATCTAAAATAACATTTAAGAAAAATGCTACTAACAAAGCTATGGGAATAATTGTGTGTTATTGTGTGCCTTTCCACCAAAGATGTGCTATGCTACCTTGCTATGGATGCGTTTGATATCCACCAATCATAATGATTGGTGCACATAGCACTGGTGGAAACGGATTCAACTAAGATATGTTTTTTTATGGAAGGATGCGTGCTATGCCTGCTATGGATGGTAGCGCCGCCCCCGCCGTTTCTCTGTTATCGATACATAGCATAGCTCGAGATGCGCATCTTCCTCGCAAGTCGCACAGCTACCTAGAGTAGTATTGGTGGAAACGGTCACATATTTTCGTAGCTTAGATTTCACATCTTCGCAGCATAGCTGTATAGCAAATCTCTGGTGAAAAAGCACCCCTAATCGTGATCTTCTACCAATTTCACATTTAGATTCGGCTTTTTTAATTAACTGGGTTTTAACCATTAAATGTATTAATAATCCATAGAAATACAAAATAACAATTTTCATAATACATAAAAAACTATTTTATGCATACATATTAGACGACGAGGTTTATGCGAGCAATCTGCAACGCTGAGGCCGGCCGAGAGTATATTATATATAGCTAAATTTAACTGTCTTATGTAGTTCCATCATCTGATCTTAAGTATTTTTATATTTAAATAATATATTATAATTAATTTTTATTTCAAGATTTCAACCAGTCCTATATCCAGATAAGTACGACACGAGATCACTGAAAGAGTTGTAAAAGTTGTGATTGTTTTTGAACTGACATTACGAACGAATTTATCTAACTTTTAACTACCGATTATAACTAATAATTTTGGCTTATCACACGTCAATGGGGTATAAACTATAAAGTGCCATAAACATATATGGTGCGCTAATGTATCGGCGAATGTTATTAGGTTGAATAGGGTGAAACCTAAGGCTGCAAGTTTAGTGAAATATTTTTCATAACAGAAATTTTTTCCGAAAGAAAAAAGTTTAGTCTCCAACTTATATCAAACCCTGGTAGCTGTTTTTCTATGCACCATGTTTAGTTTTTTATTATTTTGAGAAGGGAAATATCCTGGTACCTGAATCATTCAAGATGATTACCAGTTCGGGTATAGCAATTAGCAATATTTTTAAAGATTCTTTATATGCTCTGAAACATATATTCAGTCTCATACGAAATCAGTCAAAGCTACTGAATTAATACAAATAAAATATTTTTAATGAAATTTATATTTTAGTATAATAAACAGCGGTCTCACGCGCCTCACCATATCGCGAAAGGCGATTGATTTAACACGATTCTTATATAATTTGCAAGCAGAGTAATGTCATAACCACCAAGTAGAAATTCAGGCCACTTAAAAATACACATGACTTTTATTTAGCCCGTTTAGCTGTAAAAAAAACCAAAATATTTTTCGGTCTTATTCGTCACTAAATGTTTAAGTTCTTAGCCGATCTTTTTTTATTCATATTTTTTATCCGATGCATAAAGTGAATTAGAAGAAAGTTGTACATAGAAGTGTGCATTTTGGTCTTTATGTAATTCTGTGGCAATAAATTTAAACAGTTATAATTTTTTTTTATGTTTTCGGTGATTAAGCTTTGTTCTTAGATGAATTTTATCTGAATCGGTTTACCGTTTATATTTCAATTTGGACCAGATTAAAAGACAAACAAAAATTGCAAAGCCATGTTCTACTTGCAAATTTTCATAAAATTTTTCCTTGATGCACATTCGGCAATCTAAAGTTATCACGCTAAAGTTTTACAGTCACATAGTTTCATACCACAACTATATTAATTCATGACATTTATTTTCATATTTTAATAAAAGATGTCGCAACCCAACTCTGCTATGACATATTAATAAAAACGTCTTTGTACCAACGCTTTGTTCCAGAAAATTAAGTTTTTTTTAGTTTTTTTTTACTACTTTTTGACACATCAGGGAGTGTACATTATCAGCGACCGTAGCAGGACGGCCACAGCCATGGCGTGCACAGAGTTTTATGACAAAATTTTCATCCATAGAGTTTTATATAATATTTATATTACACAATGATTATTCCGTATGAAAAAAATTTATAAATAAGTATTTAATATTATTTGTCTGATTTACTGGTAGGGAAGGCTATGTTTTCTGTCTATGATGCGCAAGGTATTGTTGGATCCCACGAAAGAAAAAGAGCTAAGTATGTATGTCACAGAATATACCAAATTAAAAAAAAAATGTCTTGTTATAATGCTTGTGTTTCAGGAGTTAGTTAGTTTTTCCGGGACGGGCACTTAGCCTCTTGATTGGGCCATTGTGCGTATTTTGTGTTTAAAGAGTTTTGAAAAATGTTAACAGCATTATATAGTTTTGAAAATAAATCGATTCTATTTTGTGATATTTTGACGTGTTCTTAAAATCTTTAATAAATTAAGCTAAATGAAAATGCTTTATTTCGATGATTGGTTCACATCTTATTTACTCCTAATTTACTCAACTCTTTTTGTATTTAGCTTCTTGCAGTTTTTTAAAATATTTTTTTAATTATAGCAAAACTCATACATCTTACTACCGACATCTTAAACAATAGTCAATAAATTAATTTTACCATCACATTTTCTCATACAAAATTAATATTATTTATTCGACTTTGTTATTCATAAAAAACCTCAATTAGCCCATTATAGTTATATTTTACTCATACGCTGCATATTTTCGTATTTACACTGATGTGCAAAACTGAACACGCTTTTCAAAATTTTGTTTTAAAAAATTATTAACTCTTGTCTTTCGCAATATTGTTGTATTTAACAGCATTTACATCTCTATCCCGCGCTTGAGTCTATGGTTAAACTTTATTGCTACGCTGTACGAAAAAAAAGTGTCGTACTCAGTATTGCACAGTGATGTAGACATTGTGTAAACAACTATCACTTTTAAGAAAGACTTTATTAGACGCAGTGTTTGTATTGTTATTATTGAGTAGTTAATTTTTATTACATTTTTGCATTGTATTGTGTTTAAAATATTATTTTGAGAGATATATTCAATCATGGCACCGATTCCAAGTGAAATAAAAAAGAAAGTTGTTGATTCCATAAAAATGCATTTGACATCTAGACAAATCGCCAAAAAATGTAAAGATAACTTTACATTTACAGTTACATTCAAAATTTAAAAAAAAATTCCCAATTTGATTTCTTCAAAGGGAGGACGATCAAAATTACTGTCACCTCGTTCCGGCCGGCATTTAGCGCGTTACATCGACACTGGAGAAGCTTCTACCGCATCAGAAGCTGCAATTCTACTATTTTGGGGATACAGGAAAGAAAATTAGCAAGATTTTAAAGAAAAAATCATAAATTTATATCGTTTGAGAAGAAGAAGAGGCCTATGTTGTCAAAACAAAACATCAAGGAATGTTTAACCTTTGCCAGAAAATATGAATCATTTACTGTTGATGACTGGAAGAGAGTAATTTGGTCCGATGAAACCAAAATAAATCGAATTTCATCTGATGGCCGTAGTTGGGGCTGGAAACGAGCGGGTCCTTCAGTTAAGAAAAGTCATGTGAAAATGATAGGCATGGTGGGCGTTCAATCATGATTTGGGGATGCATGACTGCATATGTGCCAGGTTTTATTCACAAAATTGATGAGACTATGACCAAGCATACGTACAGAAATATTTTAAATCGTTATCTTATTGAAACAATAGAAAATATGCCTATACCTGAGAGAAGAGTAATATTTAAACATGATCGAGATCCTAAGGCCAGCGCTTTAGCGGAAACGCGGATCTTACGCGACGGAGTTTCCGCTCAGTGTATCGCTGGCCTTATCCGCTGAATGTGGCGCGATGCATACAAATACATGGAATGCGCGTTGCCGATCTTACGCCGACGGAAGATCGGTGGGCAGAGGACGGAGCAGACGCTCAGAGCGAGCGGTACGCGACGGAGCGACCGATCTTCCGCGTAGTGTGCCCGCTATTTGTAATTTATATGCAATATAACATGTATCGACGTTGGCGGAAAATCTGTCGAGTAAGATTCGCGACGGATTTTCCGCCAAGTGTAGCGCTGGCCTAAGCATATGGCAAAAATTGTTGAAGAATGGCTTCGAATACAATTATTTCAAGTGTTTAATTTGAATTATGGAATAGATATCAAAATGAATGCAAGAAAATTAGTCCATAATATTGTAATACATTAATAGAGAGTATGCCAAAAAGAATTAGTGCATTTAATTAAAGCTAAAGGACTGTGGACGAAGTATTGAATGTATCTAAAATAATGCGGTGCAAAACTGAGTATGTTTATCATGCGCTGCTTTATCACTAAACACTATGTAATTAATTTTTCTCTCCTATATTTATTCTTATTAATACTTATAATTTAATTGTAATTACTTTAAATATTACAGTGTAACAGAATTATAATAAAATTTAATTAGTAAAAAATGCAAAAGTGTGTTCAGTTTTGCACATCAGTGTATTTGCTAATATAATAAATATCCTTTCGCTGTATTTTCTTAACATTTTGTTTGATTTATCGTCCGTATACCTTCTTACAAACATTACAAAATTTTTATCTGTGTAGCTTTTTACCAATCAATTAGTAAAATTGATGTTTTATTTCTTCTTGTATATTTATTATAGTGAGTTATAGCAAACATTAAATATTTATAAATTATATGATGAATATTTCAATTTTACGCTTGAATATTTTAAATTTATGCGTATATCTTAAACACTCGCAACTAAAATAGATTTATTGAGATGTTTTGAATGAATAACATGTTTTGACTTAAGTCCTGTTTTAGAACAAAAACTACTTGTTATAAAAATGATCTTGGCTATACAATACTCCAGTCTTAAAGAAACGATGATCACTCAATCTTGACTTGTACCGTCGCGTCGGACGCAAAATCTTTCGGCCGAGGGTAGTTGTAAAAATTAGTTACGTAAGTTAAAACCGTCAGTCGGCGAGATACCGCGTCCGCGACTCGTCGTCTTCACGGCCGGGACTTATGCTTTCAACTTCGTCAACTTCTTCTAGATTCTTTGTGTTCGGATTGCATAATCTGAAATAAGCACATTTTAGTATCTTTGTAACGGATAACATTTTAAAATATGTAACGAACGTTAAAAAATCAAAACATATACGTTTAATGTATAGCAGTTACAGACAAATAATAATATACATTTATGTGTCTATTTCACTGTTCTATGATTTCCTAACAGATTTCAATACCCCTAAAATGGAAGGGAGTCCAGATCCTTCTGCAAAGTCCTTAAATTTTGGCTACGTATGCGTTATAAACAATATATACCTGCATTTGCAGCAAACAATGCAAGGCGCTGCGAGCAGCAACAGCGGGCTCGCGACAAGCAGCAGCAAACCGAAACCAGCAAATATACCAACTACCTGCAATTTAGTAAAATAACTTTTAAAAAACGCTTTTGTGTGTGCGTTACTTTGCTGTATCTGCATAGCATTGTAGCTTGAATTGATCATGATGAAGTTTTATTTTTGTGTGAAACCTCACGTGATTTAGATGGATCTTACAATATAGGCTCTGCCCATCCATTGGAGATATCTATTCCCATGTAATTAACATGTCGGCGTATTTTTAAATTCACTTCAATTAGTTGAGGTTAAGATAATAAGAATGGACTAAAAAAGACATCTAGCGATAGAAAATGATTTACCTGCGCACGATGCCACAGAACCGATGCGCGAGAGTGTCCCAGTTTATTCTTGCACGGTCCCTTGTCGTAGTGACGGAGGAGAAAGTCGTCCTGGAAATACAAACAATATATATCACAAGCGACTCGCACCAGCTTTGCCGTGATTGCTATAATAATATTGGAACTAGTCAGGTTAGAAAAATATGTATAAACTCGAAATGTTGAGGCAAAATAACTTGATATAATAAAACAAGAGTTATTTTTGTTGAAATATTAATTTTTATTTGTTGAACCAATATTGAGATTCACAGACAAATGCTAGTTGTGTATTGATTTTTGTCATATCCGCTTGAAACGTTGTTGTCGGAAAGACGGATATTGTGTATAACCGAGAAATTTTAATTTTTAGTTATTAGAATATCCGAGAGTGCACGAGGATCAAGTCTGGAAAAGCTCCTAAGCATGATGGTCGACCTCTAGTGACAGGAGAGGTACCAAAAGAAGATGCTATTGGAGTTTTATCGATTATAACATTATCAAACGTTCAATAAACGTACTGAAAACTTTTTAAGTATACATCAAGCGATTAATAACATTTTTATTATGAGCAACGGTACAAACCATTATTTAGGTATGTGACTTCCTCCCAGAAAAACTCATCTAAATACTTACATCTAACGATGCCAGGCAATACCAGCAGAAAACGTGTTTGCATCTCTTGCACATCATCTGGGCGCAACCCTCATCCTTCTCTATGGGAACACGACACATTGGGCAGAGTTTTATCAGTTCCGAGTCAGCCAGCAATGGTGCGCCCGCGCTACCCATCGACGAAGACGCAGCTGCTGCTTCGCAGGTTATCCCACCGTGCCACTGTAATTACATTTAATTTTTATTAGTCTTAATCTACACAAAAAATGCAATTGAAATGTGACTTTTTGTGTAAATTTTTGAGTCGGGACATTAAGGGCAGGTACCTTAACCGTTATAGTTACTGGAACAAGTTCCAAGGAAACCATCCATAACCAGATGACTAATTGATGATTTTGAAAAAAAATTACAGTCAACAAGAAAATTATTAATACCAAAAAAATTGTTTTATGTCTGTCAATCCTATTTCATTTGGAGATCAAAAGATTCCATGGGACCATTTAGGTATGAGTACTAGAAATGACAGAAATCTTTCCACATATGTTTTGTACGTAAAAAGGACAAATCAACTTGAAATATTCTTTATTACTAAGATCTAAATCTTACAGACAAAATGTCAAACTTTGTGGAAGAAATAAAAATTCGAACTGTAAAGATAAATATTTGGTCGCATTTTATTCAAGAGCTTAATTATCGTTCAAATATTCACAACACCTCAATTAATTATAAAAAATTAAAAAGATATCTTAAAATATAGTTCCTGTTTTTTTGATAATATAGTCTTTAAAACTTACTCTACTTTACTCTATATTTTAATACGATAATGACAGCTTAATAACCGCGAGAATTAAAATATTTCGACGTCAATTCAACATATAATTTATATCTCCTATGTGGGACAGACCAATACGATAATTTGCATCTACGGAAAATTCTCCTTTAACGATAAACGTTATTTTTTTTGCTAAATGGCAAATATAAGAAGGTTAACTTCAAATTTAAGACAATTTAAAAACCTCTGAAGTGAATCTTTACTAATCCTTACTTGATATTAAAAATGTGAAAGTAACTCTGTCTAACGCGCTTTCAGGCCAAAACTACTGAACCGATTTAAATGCATTTGGTGCACAGATAGTCTAGAGCCTGAGAGAGGACACATTCTACTTTTTACTTTACTTCTTTTTTAGGCTGTTGATTCGATATAAATAAATATGACATTCAAAGTTTGTAAAAGTTTTACTCTCAAGGTTATAAAATAACAACAGGAAATAGGGGATGAGTTTGTATGGAAATATGAAAGGTTTATGTGAATGTTTTATAAGTTTGCGAAATAATTAAAAATGCTATCCAAATACACTAGATCTATGATCAATATCGATCACTTTAGCTTTCTAACAAAAAAAACTGCATCATAAATCGTTTTTTGAAGCTATAATAACGAACTAAACATAATCCGTGTTTTGTTCGTTTCGCGATTATGAATCCAATTATGAACCGGTTTTAATGATTCCACTTTGTTGGATAGGTCATACTTCGGAGATGGTTCTCTATAAATATCGAAATTGGACGCTTTGAAAAAGAATAATTAACACAGACAAGTACTTGAGACACGAGTGGTTGTTAATGTTTATAAATTATTCGTTTTACGTTACAAGGTAGGTACTTGTTAATTATTCCAACAACGTCTCTGCGTAACCGAGCCGACTAAACATCATCGTCCGCGTGGTTTTACCGTATTATTTATAATGCTTTGATTAAAACACAAATAAACCTACTTGTAGTAAACGATTATTTTGTTGTACGCTCTTATCTGTTACGAGAAAGAGGAAATGCAAATTATATACCTACCTGTCAACCGTGATTTAACGTCCTGACTTGCGTACTTAAGATGTTAATAAAAACAAACAAAAGAAATACAAAAAAGATATTGTTCCACAGATAAAAGCTTGTGTCAAAATCAATAAGTGACAAGTGACGACAATTTACAAAACATAACATGCAAATGCATAAATTGAAGCTAAAATACATCTCGAACACATCAGCTTACAAACAAATAATTTAGTGTTAAAATTTTAACAAAATTACTCGACTTTAAATTGTAACTCTAACGAACAGATTTTAATGAAATTTATTGGGACCACACGGAAAGCACCAGCTTTCAAACAAAAAAATAATCATCGAAATCGGTTAACCCAGTCGAAAGTTCTGAAAATAGCGTCGAATTCAGTACCTCCTTCTTTTTTGAACTCGGTAACCACCTCATGATGCCAAGGACACGACACGCCAAAATTATGAAGGTGGTTTCAGACTACGCTATAATATAATAGCATATAGTTCATAGCACAACAATATCGCGCACCGTTCATTATTATGGACACGTTCACACTTAACTGTACTATATATTGTTGGCTTACTAATGTATGGTGCGCGATATTTATGTGCTATGAACTATATGCTATTATATTATAGCGTAGTCTGAAACCACCTTGACTCATTAAAAATAGTTTACATTAATATTAATAAAGGTTAATTAATAAATTTAGATTAATATTTTTATTCAACGGATTAGGTTCAATTAAGGTACCATTAAAGGTAATTAAACGGGCGCCTGCAATCTCCATTATTTGCAGAGTTAATTAGGTTAAAACGTAATCTAACTTCATTTGATGCAATGAATCTGTCTTTATGTTTCCAGCTTTGATCTAACCGACACCTAAAAATACTGAAATGTTATAATAAAAGAGATTTTTTTAGTAGAAAATGGTACCGAGTCTAACTCTGTACCATTTTCTACTAAAAAATTCTTTAAAACGAATGACTGAATCTATATTCAGTCATTCGTTCTAAAGTGATGCACTTACATACATATATTACATATAACAAATACCTCAAAAATTCTGAATAGTAAGAAATAAATTATAAATCGTTTAAAATTAATAACTTGGTAAAATTGATTAACCTTAACTGCCATTGAGCGGTGATTTTTAACAGTTTAAAAAAATATTTCATACAATAAATATTGTAAATTATATACCAGTTTTAATTTATGCTTTTTAAATATTATGTTTTTAGTTTATTTAGTAATAATTACACTAGGTAAGGTTTTGAAGTTAAACGTGCATATTTTCAAACTTTAAACTAACGAACGAACAATCAGAATGCTACACGAATTACGGCGAAGTACGGTGAAGCTTCTCTGTCACTGTGCCTGTCCAAACGAAACAATTATCTTTTTCCATGGGATTCGAACCCATGCGGCGCAACACGAAGGTTGTCTTGATGAATATATCAAAAACGTAACGTAATAAAGGAAGAGCTTTAAATAAGAGAATATACAAATTTACATTTAAATGTGAAACCATTAAAGGATTAAATAAAAAAAGACAAACTTTTAATACTAAATACTACACTGGCTTCTGGTGATAATAATCAATATATAATGTTAATGCCAAAGTTGATTGCCATATTTTTCTATCCTTAAGATAAATTATAATATTTTATTATTAACTTACGTAATTTTAAGTTAAACACAAAACAATGTTTTTTAATGTTGAATAATATTGTGATTATTATTTAATAAAGCATCTACTTAAAAAATAATAAAGACATTACTTGAAATTTATCTCAAAACATCATAAAGAGGCGTCTATCCTTGCACAAGACAAGTACCCCTCGAAGCATTTTTTACGTTATCTACAATAGTAGGCAACTACGTTTTTA
Source organism: Aporia crataegi (assembly GCA_912999735.1). Lineage (NCBI taxonomy): Eukaryota > Metazoa > Arthropoda > Insecta > Lepidoptera > Pieridae > Aporia > Aporia crataegi. The sequence goes on along the minus strand of OU538744.1, from coordinate 7,977,398 downwards.
AGAGGTCGGATAAAATAGGATTTAGTTGAAAAGAATATTAATTATGTTTATAAAAATGGGCTATTTTGAAAGATTAAAGACAAATGTTTTGATATACATGTCCAATTATTCTTAATAAGTACAATTTTTTTTAATTACAGAGCATTTTTGAAAAGGCCACTACCCTGCTTTTACCCTAGGGCAGACACTTTTTGCGACTGTTTCACTAATCTTTCACTTTTATAGGCAATATGTAAGCCGTCCAAGCCGAAATATTTTACCAAAACCTTTTCGTCTATGAATGTTATTATTGACAACATGGACGTTCACCTTGGGATCTCGCGTATACCAGCCTTATAGTGAGATTTCAATAATCTAATTTCAGGAGTAAAGTAAAAGTTTTTAACTGACGTCAGAGATTTCACCTCGTCCTTGGAGTAATTAATCTTTCTTAACCCCCTCAAAACAGATTATAATCTATAGTAGATCTTAGATAGATGAAGATCTGTTAATAAATTTATGAGAGTTAATATTTGTAACAATCATGTCGGGGGCTTGGCTTTTACTTGGTTTTTAATACTGTGCCAACCTACTTGTAATTTTAAAAATATAACACCTTTAATTGAGTGAAAAGTTATCTAGAGCACTCGTGTGCTTCCAATCAAGTGCAAATAAAAGGTGAAATTGGTCTCAAACTAAAATAAATCCAGTTTTTATCGGTCAGCAGTTAAAAACGAATCACGTTTTGTTTATGGTTTCTTTTACCTCGAATTAAATTCAATTTCTTGTTTTTAAGTAAGTAATATAATGTGAACCAGTTTTTCCTGAACACACAGAGACCCTTCATATAAGTTTAGATGGAAAGGAATGAATGATAAAGTTGCAAGGAAGCCGTTCTGTCTCTTAGTAGAGCTAAAACTTTTCCTTAAAAGTGCCGCATAGAGGTGATGGAGATGGTAACCTTGTAATGGCACATTACTCGAGCCAAGTATGAGGCACGATGCCAACTCTGATGCAGCACTATTGTTCTCAAGGGCCTAGAGAAAGCGCCGCCTTTGAGAGCCGTTTTGCTTTTGTACCGACTTTAGTTCATAAACGACACGATAATTAATAGTGATTTAAACAAGTTAAAACGGTATATGCATTGTAGATTTTCTTAAATTATATTAAAACACACGATTACATTAGCTTTTAATAAAATTTACTACGGCATGTTCAGCATAATAATTAACACGTATTTAATATCAGACGTATGGGATAAGAAATAATAGATACGTTATTGTGTGGAACATGACATACTTTTTGTGAAATCGGATAAAATACTTTACTTAATACTTTTCAATCAAACATCCTATTTCCTGGAGAAAATATAAAATGAAAGCAACAATTGTTTGAATATCCAGTGCAATTGTATGGAGAAAGCGATTATTTGCCGTTTTGCATCGCATTGTTATGGTAAACGCGTAATGACTGCACCGGCGCATACATATTTCATAATTTCACCAGCCGTTGTTGAAGCATTGCAAACAATAAAACAGTAAAGTGCTAGATTTGCCTTTAAATAAATTTAAAAACATAGTATTATAAATATTTACGCGAGTCTCAGAAATTTTAAGAAAACAGTTTTAACGCATTTCCAGCCTGCACGGCCGTAAAAAAAATTACTATTACAATAATTATAAAATTTTGTTAAATAAACGCACATGAACCGGTGAACCTTTCCATTAAAACATACATAAAAAGTTATCTTATTGCTATTTTTTTTATCAAATTTTTGATTTGAATGATATTTGGGAATTACAGAACTGAGTTTTTATTCTTCTCAGATTTGATTTGATCAGGTCCCACAAAACTCAAAGCTGGCTAGATGGCGCTACATTTGCTTTTTAGTTTTCATTTTTTTGTTAAAATTATCTTTTTATTTCAATTTGTATACATTAAATTATGTTTCGCGCACTCTTTATATAAATATTGTATTATCAAAACAAACATTAAACAATTCATTGTATAAAAACCATCCCTTAACCTCGACAAAGTGTTCCTTGTTTTAATTTTATTTGACCTTGATTGAATCTGAAAGCACAGACCTTAGATTTATTATTGCCTAACTAAATAGGTACTTACCTCTTGGTTACATTGTGAACAGAAATCATGTTTGCATTTCGGGCAGTGAGCCGGGCTGGCCGCTCGAACTTGGACTATTGTATCACAACCAGGCCGCGGGCAGAAAGCTCGCATCGCGTCCATTGCCACTTCTGTAATAAATTATTCATTTATTAATACACACATATAGCCAGCCAGTTTATTAAATATTGTAACAAACGCTATGGCTGAATATCAATCAGGCCGCTAGTTAAACGGCGCTGTTTAGTTAAAATGCATAAATAATTATTGCTAAGTAAATCATCAAGTAATAAACACATCCGGCGTTGGAGCCAACGAACGGCCCTGACTATAGATCTTGAATTTTGGCTTTCACCTTTACGTAACTTATTTCACTTTTAATGAACTTATAGTTTCCTGGCATTCATAAGAGGTCAATAAATATTAACTAGAAGGCCTAATGATATTGCTACAGTTTCACACGTGATCTCAAATGTGGTGTGGTAGGACTTCTACCGTGAATTCGAGTATTTCACGGCACTATTGTCTCTCGAATGTCTTTGACGGAATTGATATACAGGTTGATGTTGCCCAATGAAAAGGTTCCGCGGTGACTCTTAGATAAGCAATCCTGACGATATGGAACCGTTACAGGCTAAAACAGCGCAGGTGGGACGCAAGCGAAGAGGGACCTGCTGGAGTTAGTCTTTTTGCTCGATTATTACTTCAACAATGAGATTAGTATCGAAGTAATCGAGTTTTTTTTTTCTATCGAAAAGCTGTCAATTCCATAGACCAAGTAAATTTGCCCGTAACCACTAAAGGCGCTGTAAGATTTTTCATAATTAAGGTAAACGCTATTGAAAAATACTTTAACAGACCAAGGGCTAATGTAGTGTTTTTTTGTGTAAATAGGATGGAGCAGCCACATTGAGTATTTAAATTCAGATTACACCAATAATTTGTTAATGAGAAAGATTATACTTACAGACAATAGACATTCCACTTGTACGTCTTCACGGAAACGTTATTACTCGATAAGGTTTACGTGTTTTAATTAGATAAAATTGTTTTTATAATCAGATTAAATCATTTTTTATAATTGCACAAAAACATGACGTTTCTAATTAAACATAAATAATTACGTATACTAATAGAATGGCCCTGAGTTATGTGCCACTCGAAATGTAGAAAACAAATTATATTTTAACAGCGCTGATGATCACCAAAAGAATCCTTTTGATGCTTACAAATCTTAAATTGAAGTTTAAATTTTTAATTTTGCGTAACGCGCGTAGAAACATACTGACAGACTGATAAAAGTTAAAAAAAAAAAAGATTATTTTTATATTTGTACTAATTATTATAATGTAAATAAAATATTTTTATGTAGAAACATCGGTCGGCCTCACAGAACATTTAGTCAGTCACATTTTGTCATATTACAGAACCCTCAAGGGATAAAAAGGACACAAGCAATGGTGTGAGTAAGTGTGAAGTCCCGTGTCCCCTAGTGGGGTATGGGGCAGATGCATTTCACATCTGTTTCACTGATCGATTTTTTCTTTAGGGGCAAGTAAGTGATCAGCCTTCTATGTCCTGCCAGACCAAGTTTTTTTTATCTCCACCGGGAATCGAACCCAGGACTTCTCGGTTGTAACGCTTACGCACTAGACCAAGGAAGCGGTAAAGCAAATGCAAATTGCAAGCAATTGTAAATTTGTCAAAATACCTACTTATAAGGGATTTGAACTTATTTGAAAAAGTACAATTTCCATCCGACCCAGTCTTAATAAGACGAACATAAGCTATAAGTATAATATAAAGTATCAGACTTTAATGTATTGGTTAAGGAATTTTAACAGCTCATAAATACGCGTGTAATTTACAAGGAACGCAAATATGTGCACTTTAAATTTACGTTACGGACGATTGAACGATAAAATTTTCCGAAAAAGGGCGGGGAAGAAAGTATTTAACGTTGGCTAATAAACATTAAAGAACACCGTTAATTTTCCCGGTAGATATTTGCATAAAGTATTATCAAGACGCGAATGAATTGTCTTGAGCGCCCTAGGTAAGTAATTGCTGGGCTAGAAGTAGGAAATTGAAAGGAAAGCTGTGGAAAATTCCACTTTCTAACATGGAGTTAAACAGAAATCTTATTAATTTTAATGATATGAAATAAAATTATTGCATTTTGAAATATTAACATCAAACTCCAAGTAAATGTATGCCTATTTAAGATATAAAAAAAACAATTCAAACTAGACATAATTAGTTATTTAAATAGGTTATAATAGAAGTTACGCCATTACTGCGCGAGTTTTAAGATAATAATTTACGATACCTAGTCGTTTTATCAGATGGCTTTTAACTATACATTACCATGTCAAATGTCAATGAATCTATGTCTATGGTTAATCTTTTTACTTTTTGATTACATAATATAATCAAGATTGTATAAGTAACTAGTTGATTTCAATTAATATGTCATCCAGCAAGCTTATATTAAGTTGTCAATTAGGCTTCACATATTTTTCTTCCCGAGCATAAATTGATCGAAATATAATAGAAAACTATCCAGAGGAATAAAAAAGCAATTCAGTTACCAACTTTTCAAGTGAAGTTTTGAATATATGCAAAATAAACATCTCTATGCATTCGCCTATTCTCCATTTTCATATGGTACAAATTTCACGAACATTAGAGTAGTTCCCGCGTAAGGGATAATCCTTATCATTTCAAGTACATTATAGTAGCCCTTCTTACGTCATTCTAATGATTATCTTAAGAGTTACCGCAAAGCTTAAAACAACGTGGTAGATAGATCCTACGGTTGGGGTTCATTAAAAGTCATAAAGTCAATTTCCGCTTGCAATAAAATTTTCTGTTACAAAAGTTAAAATTAGTGATAATATCTAAAATAAACTTTTGTAAATACTGGTAAAGCGTATATTTATTTATTTTAAAACGATACAGCAAGAAAGCAAAAATAATTATTAGGGCAGCGGGCGGCCTTATCGCTAACAAGCGATTTCTTCCACTTCCATTCAGCCACTTTATTGAATGACCGTACATAATATAGATTACATAATTATTTAATGTTTATAAAGTATACTTAAATTACGTCGTAATGATTGATGGCTGATTGTTCTTAATGATTTAATAGTTCAATTTGCATAATACATAGTTATATTTTTTTCATAATTCCGTTGATGATTAACTGTCGTCGGCTTTTAATAAAAATTCTATAATTTACATAGGAATTAGTTTTTATTTACAACTATATCTAATGAACGACATAAATCTTAATTTGTAGCTCACGAACAATAAAGCTGAATCAAAATTTATTCGTTTAAGACCAACGATTACACAGACACACACCTACAGGCATTTCAAATTTAGAAGTCATAATTATAGCCTTCTGTAAATAGTGTAAACCAAATATCAAAGCCTGAAAACAAATTTTGAGTATACTTATGCGACAGATTAATATATTAGTATGAAGAATTATGCACACTGAAGAGCAAGCTTCAATCAATATCTACTTTAGTTATAAATTAAATATTAAAATTTAAAAGCCTTCGGCCTTCATAATCAATGTAATACATAGATGAATGTAAATTATATGTAATATTCCATTAATTAGTAATTCTATACTTTGCGTTCTGTAGTCTGATTTTATTCCTTCGGTCTACTAAGTACTAACTTAATAAGTACAATTTTCAGTGTTTTATAAACCTTGTTGCCAAGGTATCAAAAATTGAGTTAGACTCATTTGAGTGTTCTCCTCCACGGAAATCTTTAGTAAAAGGCGAAAGATTTATACGTTTTGAAGGAAAACCAGAGTGTCGAAACTCTAATATGGAAACACTAAGTACAGTTTGTGAAATACAACGATAGCGCGTTTAGAAGTACACCAGCGCCATCTATTGAGACGAATCGACATTGTGACGTGTAGTATTGACGTTCATATTTATGATTTTTAACCGACCTTCAAAAAAACCAAAAAGGAGGTTATCAATTCGACGTGTATTTTTTTTTTTTTTTTTTTTTTTTTTTTTTTTTTTTTTTACCGATGTTCCGCTCGTACGTCGCCATTTGTAAACCGATTTGGATGAGTGAGGTGTCAAACGATAGGGTAACTCGTCGAAGTGGTCCCATTTTTTTTTAGAATTTTTACGATCAATAGTTTTCAGCATATTGAAAGAATAGTTTCACAATCGGACGAGAAATCGCTGAATTCCGCGCGACCATGTCGTGCTTATTTGCTTATAACTGTATGATTTATGAATCCTTATCGATGAATTAGATGTTATTCGATTTAAAATTAAATTTGCAACAAGAGAGAATAAAAATCAAGATAATTTGATTTATAGTTTTAGAGATATTGAGGTTATAAAATAAAAAATTGAAAAATCTTTAATTAGTTCGCTTTAGCAATAGAGATGTCCATGTTGTATTAAATATATACTAATTATAATAAATTGATTTAATTAAAACTCATATTGCCAAGCTTTTGACGGAATTTTATGATAATCTAAGCCATATATTTGATGTTATGGAGCAAAACTTGTCAACAGAGAAAAACATGTCATACCTTATTGTTTACGCGTCCAGTTTAGATCTCTATAGCTCGATGTAATATCAGTTTATATCGATGACTTACATACCATTTTATAAAACATTAAAAGGGTCATATATGATAGTAAAATCAATAAGGTAGAAGAAATACTTCTAGAGATAGAGAGAATATAGTTACTGAGTTCCTACGGGAAATCACAATGTGCGTTCACTTGCTTACTATAAAACACAATGAAAACTTATTTTATATGAACGATATTACTTAAATTTTTAGTATTAAACGATTCAGTTTTGCGTTTTCTTATTTTCATTAATTTGAAAATATTAAATTAAATTAATCAAATTAGTTTTTAGTGTATAAGGTAAGCGTAAAGTCAGAGCGTCCATGTTAGTTTCGTTTTGATGGTATGATAACCAACTATACGGTTTAGAAGAGCCACTCAAAAGTATAAAATAAATTAATTTTAAACAAAAAAATAAAACCGACCTCAAAACGCACTGAAAAGTAAAAAATAAATTTTGTATTATAAATGAACTTACTTTAAATAAGACGTAAATAGTGTTGATAAATAAAATTCATCTAAAATTCTACAAGGGCATAAAACTTTCATGATGTTTTTTGAAAGGCGGTGCCAAATATATAAATAAAGACTGAATTAATATTCCTGGACTTTAATAAAAAAAATAATTGAATGGCTTGGCGCCGCGTTTCAAAGAGCAACATGACAGTTTTATGCCCTTGTAGAATTTTAGATGAATTTTATTTATCAACACTATTTACGTCTTATTTAAAGTAAGTTCATTTATAATACAAAATTTATTTTTTACTTTTCAGTGCGTTTTGAGGTCGGTTTTATTTTTTTGTTTAAAATTAATTTATTTTATGCAGGCTTACATATAGTTGGTCCCCTAGAAGCCTTTACTTGCACTAAAAAGAGGTTATATTCTGTTACGAAACCAACTCTGACTTGGCGACTACCCTCGAGGGAAATTATTGCTACAAATTGGTGCTTAGAAAATTTTAAAGCAGCTGAATAAGGTCAAATCGACAATTTTCTCGCTCAAAGATTTCATTAAGTAGGTATCTATTATTCATTATTTTCTGCTCTGTTTAATTTTTGAATCTAATTGCTACGTCGTGTGAGATTTTTTGTAGTAATCACTTTAGTGATTGACGAGCCAAAGCTGCTCACTCGGGCAGTTGTTATCTTAATAATAGCGGATTCATTGTAATTCAAGAGAATATCTACCACAGGGTGGAAGACCGTCACCTACACTCCATTGGCATTTTCATAGGCACTTAAAGTAGCATTTTATTTAGCATCCAAATAGCATAGCATTTTTTATCTTTTGTTGTGTGTTAGTTGTTAAAAAGTGTATTTTTATGTTTAGTTTAATTTATTTAAAAGCATCACCTCACCCAGGAACCGTACATTGATGATTAAGTTAATACTTATCAATCACGATCAATCATTTGTCTAAAGTTAAAATAAAAAGTTTACCAAACTTCTGTAAGGCTAAGAAAACCTATCAAATTCAGCGAAATTGATAGGTTTTCTTTTTTATTATTAATTAACTTTTCAAAAGTTCTATTTTACGCATGTAAGTTAACACTACTTTTATGCTGATAATAGGCTAGGTGTTATAGCGAGCGTAAAACTATTAAATAACACTAAATTCGGTTACTGCCCTTATAATGAGAGGGCAAGGCTATTTGCCGTCATGTCATCACGCGACCCTTCGTTTGACTTGCCTCATAAAGGTTTAATTAAATATATTTTTGTAGATCAATTAATTTAAAAAAAAAACAGTAGATTATTGGTTTTGATAACCAGAGCGGACCGATTTGTCTGGCGCCTGACATGTGTTCAAAGATGTGATCAAATAAGTGTTCACATGTTGGAACGGTCTTTGATACTGTTGCCACATATTTGATTACTTATGTGCGCTTTACCGGCCCATGTCGGTTTTTTAACGCACATCAAAGGGATCAAAATCATTTCCACACATTTCTGGCGGATACAATAATAAAAAGCAAAGTTTGAGCAAAATCTTCAAAGAAGTGATCACATCTTTGAACACATATCTGTCGCCGGCATAAGGTAATGAGTATCTTCGCCTATGGTTTCGCCGCTAGAGGCGTTAGTTTAGCGTAAAGCCTCCGATATGTCAGATGACATTGTTTATATGGCTTATTGAAAAACATTGTGAATGTTTTGTTTCACTTTACACAATTGGATTTCCTTTGAATTGTACGGTATTTATAAAAGAACTGTCTATAAATCTATTTTTTTTTTTGAATTTTAACATCAATAAAAATAATCGAGACTTACTCGTAAATGCGACTGTCTAGCCAACATTAATATTTGAAAACACCTAGACAACGAATTGCATAAGAGGTTAGCCAAGCCAATGTACATGATTCATGTAAGAAATTAACGCGTCACGCTCTGATTTTTTTACCCATGAAAATGTTCATTTATGTATAGGATATTACATAAGCGACATAAAATAGTTTTTAATTTAGCGTCAAAACGGTTTCGTGTCCTTATTAACTCACACGTAGGCTAATTTTTTATATCAGCTTTAGGTGCGACTTCGCCCTTGTGGGCTTTATACTTCTTAGTCTTACTACATACTGCAAAAGTTAAATTTAAAATTTTTGAAACTGAAACACAATCATTATATGAAACTTTATCAAGGTGTTCCATACGTAAGTTGAAATATAAAGGTATGTTATAACCCCTAGTGGGGCATGGGGCAGACACATTTCAGTATCTGTTTCACTGATCATTTTCTTTACAGGCAAGAAGGTGATCAGCCTTCTATGCCTACACAACCGAAACATTCATGTGTTTCCACGGGATTCGAACCAAGGGCCTCCGGCACAACACTCAGACGCGTAAACCACTTAGCCACGGAGGTGGTATTTTTAGCTTAGGGTTTTTAAATTATCATTATTTTCACTTAGATATATAAATTGTACTGGAAGCATTTTTAGATCGGTGGGGAAGAAGTGTTGTTAGGGCGCGTTCCCACTGAGTCGTGACGACAGATAATCGTGTTACACATTTGTCGAGGCAGCCGCTCGCAGACTGCATTTTTAGAATTATTAATTTGGTTCGAGCGGCTGCCTTGACAAATGTGTAACACGATTATCCGTCGTCACGACTCAGTGGGAACGCGCCCTTACTTGCACGTACGTGTCACTTTGAGAGTTCAGCGCCCCGGTCTTCAAAGACATACATGCCATAAAATTGACAATCAAACAATGAATTTTTTATAAATAAAAAAAAGGTACCAATATTTACATAATAAATTTTGTCGAATTTTCATTATCACTTATTAAGCATGATATCACTTCTCCGCAGTAATTTGTCATTCTTTAATTATTTTATAACTAGCTGTGCCCCGCGGTTTCACCCGCGTTAATTTCGTCGTAACGTGATGTTATATAGCCTATAAACAGAGGAAAATAATAAGAGATATGTATTATGTACTTCGTTGTATAAAAGTAAGACTAAGTAACTCCTTATTACATCAGCTATCTGCCAGTGAGTCCCGTCAAAATGGTCCAGCTGTTGCAGAGATTAGGCGAAACAAACAGACAGACAAACAAAAATTGTAAAAATGTATTATTTTGGTATATGTACCTACCGCATATACATCCATATGCATTTAGTAAAATGCGGATATTTTAATATTACAAACGCTCCAATTTTATTTATCTGTATAGATGAGCATGAAAAATAATTATCGGTATTTCCAGCGCTTTTTTTACATTGCTCTTTGTAATTTTTTGCTCGAGGATATGCTTAATTATTTAACTTTTATAAAAATGTGTCGCGGACGAAGCCGCGGGCGCATCTAGTGAATAATAAATGAGTGTCATGTAATGATAGATAAGCTTTATATTATTACGAGTTGAGTAATATACCGGATGAGATATTTATGAGGAAGAATATATCCATCAATCTTCAGATAGATTGGTAAAAGGATTGCTTTATTTAATATACACTACGTCATTCAGAAATAGGTCCAGCTATCCAATCGTTTGTCATCCCCTCCGAAAAAGCGATGTTATATGTGTGTCTGTCTGGGGCATCGTAGCTCGGAAAGGAATGGAGCGGTTATGACTTTTTTGTTTCAAAGCTGACATGTCTAAGATGAATCTTAGCTACAATTTGAGAACATGGAGTGTACATTCATTTATGAGATATTTTTATTTGTGAATAAAAAGTTATTTTTAAACTCATCAATTTCACTCGTTGTGTTTATTCATTACAATCAATACATCAACCATGAGTTTTTATTATAGAAAAAATCGAAATGTTTTAACTGTCATTATCTTAGTGTCCATGTAAGTTTGCGTGTAGGGAGGCAATTTCTCCTTTAGGCTGGTTTCAGAGCTAAGCGGGCCGGATAGCTTTGATTGGTCAAAGATGGTGGATTAGTCAATTGTGCGGCCCTCTCCGCGTCGCTGTGAAATGATGTTTAATAGTACGAGATCCGGCTGCAGAATTAATGCACTCATAGAGTATTTGCTAAATCCAAGGCCAAGTGCACAATATCAACGGTGATTGTTCAGTCAGTCAGTTCAGTAGACGATATTTTATTTAAAAAAACAAGCGAATGAATTTTTTTTCCGAAAAATCAATTAACAATAATTTAATTAAAAATACCAGCGGCCACATTTTGATAGGCAACCTGGTAGACGTATATTCCCTAATCATAAATACGCTTAAAAAAATTTTAGCATTTACTCGATGAATGCATTAATTCTGCAATCTTAGACAATAAAATCTAAGCGCCTCACATATTATGTCACCGCTCCGGAAGACGCTATTGAAAACTAAAAAAATCATGTTTGACGTGTATCTGTGTGTAATAAGTTATCTATGATAGTCAATATTTATTAAAATATTCTATACTAATCATTGTTTATAGCGATTAGAACTCATTAATAAGATTAATGTGTATTTTAATGAGGGATCATAACATAAGATTAATCGCTGGCTTCAGTTTTTTTTTATAAGATAGAAGGCAAAACGACTTCTGCGTCAAAAGGTCCTAAAATCGAATCCCGGTAGGTGCATTTATTTGTGTGATGAGCACATATTTGTTTCCAAGACTCGTTTGTTTATAAACTTATGTGGTACCCTCGTTGTTTCTGATTACCATAACACAAGTGCAACATTATTATAAATGTCACAAAAATGTGCTATGTAAAGATAAGGGATAATCATTATGGCGTTCCCTCACGTAAAGCCCCAGTGGGGTGACGTGCAAAATAATTGGAGTTGCCAATCGATATAACTCACCTCCGCGTGAACTTTTGTAAGCCATATAGTGCAACATAACACAGTAGCTCTAAAAGTAAAACATTTCTATAACGTGTGAGTTAAGTATTTATACTTTGACGCATTTATAGTTAATGCAATGTATTTATACTTAAGTATGTGGAAAATCTTACAGCGCCCCTGGTTATGTGCAAACTTATTTGGCCATTATGGAATTGACAGCTTTCCAATGGTAAAAATACTAACATAATTTATAGTAATCTCATGGTTGACGTGCAGATCTAACAAATTCAAGTCTAAATGTCAATACAAAATCTAAATGTCAATGTCATCTTTGCAAAGTATTATTTGAACGTCAGAGATCTTAACAGGGGACAATATGTATGTAGAATAAATAGATATAATGTTAAAAGTAGTAAAGATTTTATGTTATAATATCACCTAGTTCTTAAACTTTCACTAATAAGTACATTATTATACTCTTTTTAAAACTTATTTCAATTTGATAGATTATTTTGTTTATTGTACACCAATGCATAACTCGACCGCCTCCTTGGTCTAGTGGTAAGCGCGTAAGCGTTACAACCTACGGAGCTCCTGGATTCGATTCCTGGTGGAGGTTTAAAAGAAACCGGTCTGGCAAGACATAGAATCCTGATCACCTACTTTTGCCTCTATAGAAAAAATCGATCAGTGAAACAAATGTGAAATACATCTGCCCCCTATCCCACTAGGGGACACGGGACTTCACTTTTTAATGCATAACTAACATAAAACGACGTACGACTTAACATTTACTTAAAACTAAATTATGTTGTGACGGCAATACATTTATTAAACCTATGTAATTTCACTATGGTAACAATCCCAATATACATAATAATATCTGACAATCTGTTTTAACCTAGTTATAACTTAACCTACTTATATTTCGGTGTAAAAAAATTGTCATTTTTTTACATTATCCACGTATCTAATAGAAATATAGGTATTAGTGAATATTAAACAAATATTTAAAAAAATCTTGACAACTCACCATGATTAATCCGGAACTTAATATGTTTCTCGAGTAGATGGCTATTAACGAGCTTCGATATCTCTTCGATGGAAAGAGCCGCGCTCGTGCTGCATTTCGCGTCTGGACAGGACACCTCGTACGCACCGTTGCATACCTCGAATTCCACGTACGATTTCATACACTGCAAGAGAATAAAATCAATTAACTTTATTCTTATTTACTTTTACTTTCACTAATAAACCATTCTTAAAATAATAAACAATTTCTGATCTAAAGAACTGAACGTCGTTACAATGTTGCGTCAGTTAACCCTTTTTCTTTTTAAACACTAGGGATGTTACTCTAGAAATCGAAAGCTGATAAGTGGAATCGAATGCAATGATTACTTGTGAAGAAACTAATAAGCACGTTGTGATTAACAATATTTATTATTCTTTTTACGAAAAAATAAATAATAATGAGACATGGATTCACCTGATGATTTTTAAAATTTACACATGTTTCAAGTCCGTATCGATTCATTCACTTTAATCGATGTTTTTAAGCAGGTCACCTCACTCTGAATATAAAATTGACAGACGTAAAATGATACCTATTAAAATGACTCAACTATACATATTTTGATATAAATTATAATTTAAACCATATTAGAACATTTTGGACCGCCTCCTTGGTCTAGTGGTAAGCGCGTAAGCGTTACAACCGAGAGGTCCTGGGTTCGATTCCCGGCGGAGATAAAAAAAAAACTCGGTCTGGCAGGACATAGAAGGCTGATCACCTACTTGCCCCTAAAGAAAAAATCGATCAGTGAAACAGATGTGAAATGCATCTGCCCCATACCCCACTAGGGGACACGGGACTTCACTCACTTTAACACGGGATTTCTGTATAATTGCTATTCTTAATTACCTTCAGCAATGTGGAAGACTGTTAAGATATACTTTGAAGTAGAGACCGTTGCGCGTCAGCGTTTGATATCTGACAAGACCTTATAGTTTTTTTGATATTTACCAATGGGCTACATTGCTACTGGTCGATTTGTATTCTATTTTTCTAATGACGTATTTTTTATTAATAATAATAATAATAACAACATTAATTTCAGGATTATTCCTATAGCTTTGTTAGTAGCATTTTGTTGGTGTTTGTGTGTACTTACAAAACAAAGATATGTTTATTTTAACATTCTAAGGGTCTTTTTCACAATGTATGGATAAGTTCTACATAAGTTCCAAATAAGCTATTTATTACTTATTGGCAGGATAAACACTATTGTTGCGTTTCACGACTGTCAGATAGCGCTATTTGTCACATAAAGTCCATCGTAAGTTATGAGTCGGATGAAGTGGCAAATAGCACAATTTATCTGAAACATAAGTGTATAATCTAAGGAAGAGATTTGTATTTGACAAAAAACGTTGTATTTTAATAATATGATGGACGTTTTTATAACTCTTGAAGATGAGTTTGATGAATATTTTGATTGCATCACAACACCGCGCAGGAATCTTGTATTTCAGAATAGAACTAACTAGGTATATGGAGATATTGGACGAAACGGAGTTTAGGACACGGTTCAGACTTACTAAAAAAGCCGTGATGTTTATTCAATGATCGAAGAAACAATTTCTGCCCCTACAGAAAGGTAAGTACCTACCTAGATACATACATACAACCCGTAATTTTTGGTTTAGCTACCTGTAGAGCCCTGCTGGATCCTAACGGATCCACTTAACAATAGATTTTAGTAACTTTATTTGTTCGTAACAAAAAGACAAACAAAAACAGAACGTGCGAATTTGGTTTTGTCACTGCAATCTCCTTTATGTTTCGGATAATTGTGTGGCGGATAAAATATGATTGTGAAACGCGAAGTATCTTATTCGGAACTTTTATCTTCCAAATAATTTATGTGTTGCATAGCTATTTGGTACTTTATCCATACATTGTGAACTTAAATTTATTCAATAACCAAACAAATAAAGGCATTAATATTTCAATAAAGGACAATATTTGTGATACATCAGACGGCGTCTGCAAATTGGATGTGGAATATTGAATTGCCAACTCGGAACGTTCGCATCAACTATTCACTAACACGAGAAGAGGAAATGGACGAATTCAGGCTACATATCAGAATGTTTCAACTTATTCTGGGCTTATTGATCCATTGTTAACGCAACTTTTAGTCAAATATAACAACTAACGATTAAATAGCTTTCGTATATATATAGAGGTGCAGCAAATTAGTTATAATTATAATTAAGTAAAAATAAGAAAAATTGTACTTATCTCTTTGGCAATAAAAGGCTTTGAATTGAATTGAATATATATTGAGTTACTCGTATTTAAAAATTGGCTCTATTTTAAATATTAACATGTCAACTATGGTTCAATAAGCCCAGGCTAATATTAATAATAGTAATTAGTAATATTTCTTTCTAATACCTATACAAAACGCCGCAAGATCTTCGCAAACGTACCTACTTATAAGTAAAATGACACCAAGTTTATAAATTTACACTTTTCCGTATGCCAATAACATTTTCCCTACAATACCTATTTGTCCTGACAAGCTCACCGAAAATGATTTAGGGAAATAATCTGAATCGAGAAGGAGCTTAGATTAAAATTTCTTCATCCATATGATATTCGTATAAATTTATAATTAAAATGGTGGGTTTTTTTTTGAAATTGTCTTAATTTCACTTATTTATTAATAATTGTGCTAAGGAAACGCTCTATGGCTTATGGCTTATCTATGGCATGGCTTACAATTGTGGGCCACGCCATAGATAATTATATAGAAAGTGAAGTCCCGTGTCCCCTAGTGGGGTATGGGGCAGATGAATTTCACATCTGTTTCACTGATCGATTTTATCTTTAGGGGCAAGTAGGTGATCAGCCTTCTATGCCCTGCCAGACCGAATTTTTTTTTTTATCTCCACCGGGAATCGAACCCAGGACCTCTCGGTTGTAACGCTTACGCGCTTACCACTAGACCAAGGAGGCGGTCAATTATATAGAAGCTATACATATAATATGGCTTGGAAAACTTCTATAGACAACAGACATGCCACATTGCAATATAACTAACAAGTACCGAGCCACACCCAAATGCAAACGTTAACACAATTAGCAAAATTGAAACTAAGCATTTATATTGACACTATCTGCTAATAATGTTGGACAAATTCCTTCCGAAGCTTTGAACCCTATAACTGGCTTTAAACTGGTTGTTTTCACATATTAAATGTCACACATTAACACAGCCTTGTATTAATTTTATGTTGATAATAAAAGGTACAACTTTGACCGCCATTACCACAATTCATATTTTATTATTCACTTGTTTTTGTTATTAAATTTGTTACGATATTATCTCGTTTTATTTGATTTTTGTTATTTCTTTACCGTTTTAGTTTTAAGACAAAAGCGCTGTCAAAAATGATTTACACGTGAAATTGGCGAAAATTTTAAAAATTCCTAACACGTTTATTGCTTATAGAATACCTTATAAAAAGATGAACTTATTCTTCATAAATTGTAGCTAAGACCTATCTTTATCAAGTCAACTTTCGAATAAAAAAATCTCGCTGAAATCGGTTAGGAGCTAAGCTGCTACAGACAAACTTGTAGCATCCCTCTTTGACGGGGATTGAAAACACAGTCTTCCTCACTTACTCGTAGCTTCCTCATCCTCTCACATGTCATAGGTTAAGGTATTTAAAACAAACAAATTAAAATAATGTATACGATCACTTTTTTTTTCGACCGCCTCCTTGGTCTAGTGGTAAGCGCGTAAGCGTTACAACAGCCTCTCTGTTGTAACTGGGTTCCTCTCCTGGGTTCGATTCCCGGTGGAGATATAAAAAACTTGGTCTGGCAGGACATAGATGCCTGATCACCTACTTGCCCCTAAAAAAAAAATCGATCAGTGAAACAGATGTGAAATGCGTCTGCCCCATACCCCACTAGGGGATACGGGACTTCACTTACTCTATACGATCACTTTTAATGTGCGTCAAAGAACCGATTCGCGAAGTTTTTTTGTTTTGCGCACTCTAAAAATATTATATTCAGTACATAGTTAATACAAATTCCACAATTCAGAGTTTTCCCAAGACCCACGCATAATCCAGGTTTCATTAAAATAGAATGTTCTTAATATACTTGGCTATACGTCACTCGTGCTCACTCGGCTGGAATGACCGCGATAATGTCTCCACATATTACAATTTACGTGTGGGAAATTGCAATTTTCCGACGTACCTAAATTTCTCACATTTTATTCAATACGTCCTGTTATTTAAATTAAGAACACGTTCTGCTTCCGTTTTATAATTGAGCTTAATACAAAAATAACTAATAAAGACAAAAAAATAATGTTTTTAGCTGTTTATATTTTTTCATACAATGATGTACATCTTCCGCTTCATCTACTGACCTTGACTAAAATCTACTTTAAAGTGAGGTATCTATACAGATAAATAAAATTGGAGTGGCAGTTTGTAATATTAAAATAACCGCTTTTTACTAAATGCGGATAATATACACGGTACATATAACAAAATAACACATATTTTTTTTACCCTTTTTTTGTCTGTATGTCTGTTTGTTCCGGCCAATCTCTGAAACGGCTGGACCGATTTTGACGGGACCTTTACTGGCAGATAGATGATCTAATAAGGAATAACTTAAGCTCCTTTGATTTTAGAAATCAATATAAATAAAAAATAACTATTCCGCGCGAACAAAGTACATAATACATATCTATTATTATTTTGCTGTTCGCTCTTTTACTCTGTTTATAGGCTATATAACATCACTTAACGAAGAAATAGTATTTAATATAACAAGTGTGTTAATAGCATAGCTCTAAAAGAAATGGGCCGATCAATTAAATTTTGCCTATCATTTCGTAAAACTCTGCGCTTAATCTACTTGAATTCAGGCTTCGATTTTTGACAAAATTTGTAAGGCTAAACAATACCTATTGAATATCCTTAAATGTCAGTTTGTTATAATTTCAATTATTCGTTGAAGCAATTTCGAAGTATGGTTTATATAAATACCTTCGCAATTAAACTACTTTTAATATTCCTTCACTGTATTCAATTAGCTTTGATTGATCGTTTCTAAAATCTCATTTTGTTGTCCGACCTTATAAAAAATTAGTTCCGGAATGGAGTGTAATCAATTAAAAAAAAATCAATTTAATTTAATCGCTTAAAAACAAGTAGGTAATTAACCGTAATATCCGGCTTGAGGTATTCAAATAAAAAACAATAATACTGAAAATCTAACAAACATTAAAATGGCACAAAACTTTAAATAAGGCACTTGATAATGAAATTAAAGGCAATTTAAAACTCCTATAGGTTAATTAAAAAATATAAGAATTCCTCATAAACAGATCTCCATAAATAGCAAAGATCTATTTCGATCAATTCAACTTCCACACATCAATCTTTAATAACGTTTATAAAGGTTTTCATCTGCGACTCAGGTCCAGTCAGGTCGCAGATGACAGAGCCCATTGGAGAGAGCTGGAGGAGGCCTATGCCAAGAGGCACACCGAATTGCGAGACATTATATAGTAACAAATAATATATAATAATTTGTTTAAAATTTGTAGCACTTTCGGAAATAAAATGGCTTAAAAAAAATAAAAAAAAAATAAAGGTTTTACATAGTTATATAATAAGGTTGAGACCTCCTAGTAAGTATAATATAGTTGTGACAAGAAGCTTCGCTCTTCCATAAAACTAAATTGGTTAAAACAAGATGAAAAACAAACAAATACACTTAATTATCAAAAAAAAAGAAAAAAAGTTCGTCATCTCAGGTGACCAAGTACTACAAGCAGCAGGTAAGTACAGCAAATCTGTAGATTCGCTTACGAATTATGATTCCACAGCCAGACAAACAGACATACAAGTCACGTGACACGTCTTTTTATTCGTTGGATGTTATAGACGCTCTATACCACATTGAGATGGTACTTTATTTGAACGCGCATTTATTTACACTGCCTATTGTTATTCGTTATTTTTTTTAAATCTGTCCATTCATTTATGAGATATATAATATCATGTAGTTTAATAATTATATGCCATCGAATAACAATCTTATAAGCCCTGTCTTAATTAAAATACATAATGTTTATATCGGTTTCTTTTTCAAAAAATGGGTTGCCATGTAAAAATTTAAAGTTCAATTCTATCAATATTGCAAAATTTTCCATAATGGTGATTTAAAATACGCAGAATAGAATAATATGAGTTGATATTATATTGTTGAGCTCATAACCTTTTGTAAATTCAAAGCGGAGCTATGAGTAAAAGCCAAGGCGTACATCAGCTAATTCAGGCATTTCTAATAATTATCGCAATTGCGGAATTGTTTTAGAACAATTCCACAAATATAAAAATAGAACCGTTTTCTACCCCGAAGGGAGGAAAACGATTATTTCAGGTCTTGCCGAGGCTTGACCTTTAGGAGATTAACCATCTTACCTTAAGCTTACAAAATCTACAATCTTGCGTAACATGCTAGTGAGCGAGCGGTGCGACGCAGGGGTGGAACCCCGCGCGGCAAGGAGGGCGGCAGCGCGCGGGCGAGTGGCCCGATCCGCCCGCGCTGTTCTTCAGTAGCTACTCCAATAGTGACGGCAAGGAATTACTCAGGTCAAGCCTCGGCAAGACCTGAAATAATCGTTTTCCTCCCTTCGGGGTAGAAAACGGTTCTATTTAAGGTCTGTGCCTTCGGCTTGACCTTTAGGAGAGGTGTTTATATTCTGCCGCCACCAGCATGTCTAGCGTACTGTGACTTATTCATAACTAGCCATCCAAGTGGAAGGGTAGGTGTAGACTTTATAGAAATCGAAGAAAAACACCACAAATTTCAAATTAAGATTATATTGAAGTAAGACCTTAAAAAGATAATCAACAAGGCTATACTTAAACTAAACAGCTTCAAAAGACTGAATGCGCAAATCATTATAAATATTGCGAGGCTTTTCAACAGATTTACAATAATGTTTGAAAAAGTTGTTTGAACCTCTCCAATTACCACGCTTTAAGATATGATCCAAAGGGACGTTATTTTCATAATCAAAAGATGCCACGGCTGACCTAATGGAACCTGGAGAACAAACAATCCCTAGATCCTTAAAAGGGGTTTTTAGCCAGTTAGCTATAATAGTTCTTGAAGCTGCTTTGACTTTCCCGCGCGTAGTGATAAAAAGATTATGCAAATTCTTCTCCGCTCTTCTTCTTTCTGATGAAACTGCTATGAGGCACTTGATCCAATCCACTAGATCGAATAGAGGTTTGTCTGACTTACTCAGCAGCCACCCAGATTGGCGAGCTCTGGCGCCGTCCGTTTTCGAACCGAAAACAGGCCAAAGGGTTAACGATGATTCCGTAAAAGTACAATGCTCATCATTCATGCTCAGAAGGGTTAGGTCGTGAATCCTACGACCGGAAGCTAGCAACAGCAGTATAGACACGTGTCGAGAGACTTGAAAAATGCTGGATTTATCGGGAGGATGATTCTCTAACCAAGACAGAAGATCCTGCACGTTCCATATTTGTGACTTGGACGGTCTGGAAGATTCCTTTTTCAAGCTAATTGCTTTTAATATCGATGTGACTAAGGGGTGTGCCGACAATAACTTACTCCGTTCGGGGTTGGCTAAGGTTACTACTGCTGATTTATGCACTAATATAGTGGTGTATGCGAGTTTTTTTGACTTAAAAAGGAAGCTAAGGTATGAAGCAATTTCCCGTGGACGAGGCCTGCAAGGTTCCGCCCCATTCTGTTTACACCACGCAGTCCATAGCTTCCATGCCGAGCAGTACGTCCTCCAAGTAGACGATCGCCATGCAGATTGGAGGAGTTCGACATCTTCAGAATGCCAACCCGCCACTAGCTGACTCCACCCTGTATTTTCCAGACCTCCAAAGCGAGACCCTTCACGTTCGAAGGCGGCAGACCCGTGGATAAGTCGATCAAGTGCCGATCTAGCTCCCGAATCCGAAAGGGTGCTGCTACTGCTCTGCTCTTCAGGTCTCCTCTCCAGAATACGTTCTCCCAGCGAGGAGCAACCATCAGAAACCTTCCCGTCGATGCCTTCGTTAGGTGTTGGAGCACTTTCGGAATAAGTGGGGGAGGCGGAAACACCCATGCCAGATCGAAGTGCCATTCTCTGCTGAAAGCATTGACAAATGATGCTCGGTGGTCCCTGGCGTCTATTGTGACATACTGGGGAACAACTTTGGACCGATCCGAGGCAAATAGGTCTATTGAAGGCGTACCCATCTTCTGAAATATCACGGACGTTATCTCCTCGCTTAGGTGCCAGTCCGGCCGATCCAACCCTCTGGAGAGGCAATCCGCCACGGTATTGTATCGACCCGGTATGTAGAATGATAGGAGATCTATCCCCATATGAAGAGCTAGGAGGAGTAACTCCCTCGTTGCTTCGAGAAGGATTTGAGACCTTGTCCCACCTTGATTCCTTAGATGAGCTACTACCGTTCTGTTGTCCGACTGAACTATTACAGACTGACCCTCTAGTACCGTTGGAAAGCTTTTCAACGCCATTTGAACCGCATACAGTTCCTTCCGGTTTATGTGCCAGACTGCTTGTTCTTCTGTCCATTTTCCTTCTTCCATTTGAGCACCCCATCCTAAATTGGAGGCATCGGTGGTGATGAATACCCTCGGTTCTGGGATAAAGATCCTTCCCGGTTGGTGTAAATTCTCTATCCACCAACGGCAGTCGTCTAGAGCACCTTGGGGAACGGTCAAGTTCTTTGTGGGATATTCTTCCGGAAGGGAGCGGCTCGCTCTTTGAAGGCGTCTTGTAAACAAACGTCCCAGGGGGGTTACACCCGAGGCAAATCCCAAGCTGCCTATTAGGGACGTGCCTTGGCTCCAGTTCCACGACCGCCTGTCTACTACATGCTGTAGGTCCCTTGCTAATCGGGTGTGCTTTTCTTTTGGCAGGCTCTTCCTGTTTGTACGAGTGTTCCATATCACTCCTAAGAACTCGATATCTTGCGTTGCTCTTATGATGGACTTCTCCAAGTTTACGGACCAACCCAGGTCGCGGAACAAAGCGACAGCTTCCTTTGTCTGTGTCTCCAATAAATGGGGATTCTGGTGAGCAAAGAGGAAGTCGTCGAGATAAACCAGAGTGCGAATACCTCGAGCTCTTAGAACGCTCGCCATCCAGTTGTTTACCAGGGAAAATGCTAGCGGCGCGCTTGACAATCCGAATGGCAAGGAGGTCATTTGATAAATTTGGTTTTCGTAGGCGAAGGCCAGATAGCGCCGATGACTTTCCCTCACCGGGATGTGAAAATACGCTTGTGAGATGTCGAGTTTGCACATGTGGTCGTTTTCTTGGAGGAATTTGGGGATTTGACTTTGGTTTACAAGCCTGAACTTTAGAGGGTTCAAATACCGGTTTAGCCGTCGAAGGTCGAAGATCTGTCGAACTTTTCCGTTTCGTTTTGGGATGAGAAACATCCTCGACAAGAACCCTGTTGTGGGCTTTGCTTTTTCTATTACGCCCGACTGTAGCAGTGAATGTACTTCCCTTGACATTGTGGCTGAAGATTTTGTCGCGAACTTTCTCAGCATATCGCGGTTTAGTGGAATAGAAGGCGGTTTCTGTATGAACGGGATGGCGTAGCCCATAATAATCTTTAAGACGTGAGCAGGGGCCTCTAGCTGGTTGACCCGAAAGAAAATCAATCCTTTCCATAATGGTAGAGAACATGCTGTCCATGCGATGCTCTAGCGAATCTAATCTAGATCTTTTTGGCACGCTAGCCTGCGTAACGTCCGAAGTCGAGGATCTGTTCCTTTTCCTTCTAGCGGGTTCCCCCTCACGCTCGGATGATAAAGCTCGATTTGCTCCGAGCCATGACATCGGCCTCTGAGGACCAACAGCCTTGTTAAATAATTCCGTAGCAGCGGCCGATCCCCTTATCTTGTTGCAGATGGCGGGTGGGCTTAGAAGTAACGCCCTTGCAAAGGCCCAATCCAGCAACTTTACTTTGATGTCTCGAAACCCTTTTTCAGAAAGATGCGATGCTTCGGAGTCAAATGCTCTGGCTAGCAGGTCTGTTGGTAACGCGAATCTCAGTTTATTTAAGACCTGCGGGTCAATGTGATCTCCGAAAATTTCTTCTTTGGTAAGTTGAGCCACCTTCCAAGACGTCCAACCTTCTGGTAAATGTTCTTGAGCTAATAGTTTAATCCGTTCTAGGATTTCATTGTCATTCTCGGCTTCGTCAACCTCCTCCAGCAGTTGACCCAGCGTAACGAAGGTGCATCCCTGCGCCATCTGTAGTGACAAACAGAAGACTGGTTAAAACACATCCACAGCATGGGTCGTATGGCGGCTCTCGAGCCGGTCGGCTGCGGCTCACGAGCCGTTCGGCTGCGGCTCACGAGCCGTTCGGCTGCGGCTCACGAGCCGTCCGGCTGCGGCTCACGAGCCGATCGGCTGCGGCTGCGGCTCACGAGCCGATCGGCTGCGGCTGCGGCTCACGAGCCGTCCCGGCTGCGGCTGCGGCTCACGAGCCGTCCGGCTGCGGCTCACGAGCCGATCGGCTGCGGTTCGCGAGCCGATCGGATGTGAGAGAGCACTAGTGAGCCGACTGGCTGCGACTAGATAGATTCGATAAACGATCAAGCACCTCTTCGCGGTTGACTTTCCTCCGAACTCTGCCATGTTAAACTTAACCTGTAAGAGATACCTGCATGCCCCGACTATGGTATGACTACGGCCTATGGACCATGGAATGTCTATACACACATAATTTAAAGAGGCTGGTGCATAGGTGATCCCTATTAACGTATTAAAATCAGAACTCTGACTGGAATCGAACCCAGAGAAATTATTTCTCAGCCACGGAAGATATTGTACGTAATATGCTCCCGTGTTAACACGTACTATAGCACCTACGCTCACTAACAATAATAAAGAGTTAAGACTTACCCCTTTCCGCGAACAGTGATCCAGTTTATCACTTTGCCTCCGGGGCAAGCACAACACTCATCGAACGTTACAACAACGTTAGTTAGTACGAAGATAGTAAATCGTGCGCGCTCTTGTCGGTAAAAGATAGCGTACTGAAGAACAGCGCGGGCGGATCGGGCCACTCGCCCGCGCGCTGCCGCCCTCCTTGCCGCGCGGGGTTCCACCCCTGCGTCGCACCGCTCGCTCACTAGCATGTTACGCAAGATTGTAGATTTTGTAAGCTTAAGGTAAGATGGTTAATCTCCTAAAGGTCAAGCCGAAGGCACAGACCTTAAATATAATAAAAATATAATAGAGGTGGGCGATCGGCTACTCTATATACTCATTTAAATAGCTAAATAATTTTATAAATTCGTGTCTTGTACCTGATCAATATATATTAAATTATTTATACTTATAGAATAGAAAATTAAATAAATCTCATACTGGTAATATATATAAGGAAATAAGTAATCTACTCCAAAACTTTTACGAAATTCTAGAAATTGCTGATTTTCTGTTAATAACTATTTAAGGTCCTTAAATTGCGTTTGAGAATCCTTGCCGATTCTTCGAGTACTAAGGCACTAGAAATATATTGGAGCTGTTGTTCGATCACTTCGGTTCGCATGCACGAACTGCTAAACTGACGTAATTCAAGGCTGTGTGCGATTCGAACACTCGTACCTATGTGAGCGAGGCGCAACTTGTCTTCCACAGTCTGCCCTCCTAGTACTTCGAGGCAAGTGGCAGTCTAAATTTAAACAGCAATTAAACAGTTAATTATGACAGTTAACGAGTTTTCTTATCAAAACAATTACTTTTTCAAAGGTTTTTGTCGTCGAATGCGGTTTTAATTATGAGCGTAATAATTTTAAAATACGAATGTTGGTTTTTAATTTGTCACGAAGAAAGAACTAATCAGCGGTTTTTTATACAAATATCTTATAGTAATTAAATTAAGCTTCACTTGCATATAAACTGCTGTTATTTTAATTTGAATGCGCATAGACGTACATATTAGCATACTTAATTAATTATAGCATTGTTTTGTCATACACGAAAATCAATAAATGGCCTCCTTTAAGTTTTGAAGCAAAATAAGAAGTTTTTAAAGAAACGTCTGTTTATATAGAACCATTTTTACGAATCTACACATTTTTATCTATATAAAACTATTTTTTTAAACTAAACTAAACTAAAAACTATTATATAGGCTTTATATAGGCTTAAACTATTAAGATCACATTTATAAGTACGCAATCAGCCTAGATTTCCCTTCAAGTAAATATTATATTTATACTTCTAAACCTGTTCTGAAACACTCCCCTTTTTGCGCCAATATTGAGCCAACAGTAAGCCTTAATAACAACAATTGTTACAAGAATTTTGTGTACGAGTCCCCATAGTAAGTAAACAAGTTATAACTTGAAACAATGCTCAAATACTGTCAATTTCTCGTTATTTTCCTATTGCTGTTGCATATAAGAGACAAAACTCAGCAAAGATCTCCGTTGAGCGACATTTATAAGAGCGTACATATAAAACAAATGTACATCTTTGTATAGTATATAGTAGCAAATCGTTTCAGTAGGAGCCATACTAAAGCCTATTCTTAGATTGACTAGAAACTTCTACCAACTGCAAGTCACCTGGAAACCGATGCGCCCTTGTTACACAGAACGAGCTAAGCCACCATCGGCAATTTGCATCTTTTGCTTTAAAACGCCAATTTTATAGAATTCTTTAGAAACAAATTAAAAATAGAAAAAATTCTTGTTTCCTAAGATTCCATCTAGTGCTTGGAATGCAGCCAATCACGAGGTAGCTCATATAATATATTTCTTTTACTAGTACTTTTTAAGTCTAGCGCATTAGCTCAAATTTTTTCAAACGCATAAAGTAAAATATTTTTCCCTTATATGGCTAAGTAAATAGTCTCAATCTATCATGTAGATAGCCATTGTTATTCTCTCTGCAAATCTGCTGACGTCACTTCGCGTGACCACAGTATTGATGATTGCTTTCATCAACAATACATAATAACTACTGAATAAACATGTCGTTTGAGTTTTTACATTCTTATTAGCAATTTGCTAAAATGCATATAAGTTCGCCCAAAATAACATTTTTAATGTTAAGGCCATGATAATCTCACGGAATTCCGTTCCGGTCGGTAAAAAATACAATTAAAATGAATTTTTTAATCGACCTTCAGCAAAATCAAAAAGGAAGTTGTTTTTAAATATTAGAATGTATGTCTATTATTGCTTATCACCCTGTCGGGAAAGGCCTCTTCTCAAACTAAAGAAAGCCAATTGATAAATATTTAATTTTATATAGAAACGGATTTCTATGTATATTGTATACGTAGTGAAAGCAAATATGTTTGAGAAATGATTAAACTTGTCCTTCGTTTTGTCGACTATTTCAACTAATTTAAAGGTTTATTTCGTGTTGTTTAGACATCATATTACACAGAATTTAAAAAACAAATGTTATGTTTTGTCTATTAAAAACCGATATACAAACGAGCGCGCCATTTTGTGTCCTAAATTATACTATACTAGCGACCCGCCCTGGCTTTGCACGGGTATAAAACATATATAAAAACCTTCCACTTCAATCACTCTATCTATTAAAAAAAACCGCATCAAAATCCGTTGCGTAGTTTTAAAGATTTAAGCATACAAAGGGATATAGGGACAGAGAAAGCGACTTTGCTTTATCCTATGTAGTGATTATAAACACTAAATGAAAAATGGATACTGTATGCATACGACGTAATTTATAGTACCTATTAGCGCAGTCCATTAAATTCAGCTTCGCAGGGATTTCTGTGGCTTACCAGCATGTCTCGTTTCTATGTGTATTATACTGACTAGAGCTAAATATTACTCATATTAGGAAAAATAAATACTATGACGTTGAATGCGGCTAAATGCTGCCAAGAGATGGCATTTATGTATGTACTTTAAATCGCACTAAATGCCTTCATACAAACGTTAATGATTTATAAATTAGTAGTGTATTGTTTTCTTTATAATGTGTTCCGATTTTATATCAACCTTTTATTACGATATTTTAAACAAAGGAATTTAAATAATTTATACGATCACTTTAAATGTGCGTCAAAGAACTGATCCACGAAGTTTTTTTTGTTTTGTTCACACTGAAAATATTAGCTTAATTAAATGTTTACTGAGATTTACCTTTAAAGTAATAACGATGTGACTTAATAATTATTATTGTAATGAAATAGTTCTTTAATTTTTACATGTAAAAATAAATCACCACCTAATCGCCACTAATAATTTTCTTCACATTCAAAATTCAAATAGGTAACCTTTCAGCCTTTTGCAAATTGAATTTCTCAAGAAAATCGACTCTGGTATCCAGGACCTTTGACACAATATAGAGCTGTCAGACTCTAAATCAAAAAAGGCTTCGGTGAAGGCTTATAAGACCGCTTAGCCATGAGGCCTCAAATATATATTTTATGAAATAGCCGAATTTAACACTGACATTACGATTATAGATCTATGCGAAGCTAGGTCGGGCCGCTAGTAAATATTTTTACTATCGAATCGGAACCTTGACCGCTAGTTTACGTGGAAATTATGAAAACTTGAGATTTAATCTTAACCACTTGACTGGCTTAACAACCGCCATTCGTTAACGCAAAATTAATAATTAAAAATGGAATCTTGCAATCGCCGAGCTGTTAGCTACATTTTCGTAATACAAATTATAAGTAAGATTAAAATGGCG
Organism: Aporia crataegi; assembly: GCA_912999735.1. Taxonomy (NCBI): domain Eukaryota; kingdom Metazoa; phylum Arthropoda; class Insecta; order Lepidoptera; family Pieridae; genus Aporia; species Aporia crataegi. Next base: position 7,949,599 of record OU538744.1, on the reverse strand, counting down.
TGCAATTATTTCTAGAGGTCAATCCGATGGTCGAAATTTTGTAATCTATTAGTAAATTAATAAAATTGTAACAATAGTTATTGCGTAAATTGAGAACAAAATTATAAGAAGCGACAAATGAAGTAATTTAAATGTTAAATTATATAATACACATTCTACCAATAAAATCAAATTTTAAGTATTTTGTTGTTTGGTTTTGAATTAGTTTTTTTTTTACACTAAACAAAATAATACCTAAAAAATCCTAATCAATTTCGATAAAATTTACATGGCCTCTGAATGTATGATCTTTCCATGCCTGATAAATACATCTCAATTAAAAAAGAACAATTTAATTCGGTTCATAATTAGCATTTGCGTAACAATCACAATAAATTAATTTTTAATAAAAAAATTAACCAATCTCAAAATGCACTAAAAACTGAAAAATGAATTTTGTATTATAAATGAACCTACTATAAATAAAAAGACGTGAATAGAGTTGATAAATTCACCTAAAATTCAACAAGGGTATAAAACTGTCAGGTTGCTCTTTGAAAGGAAATTCATTTAATACTGAATCTAAAGATCGATAAGGGTTCATATTTCATAGAATTATAAGCAATTAAGTACGACGCGGATTGTGAAACTATTCTTTCAATATCCTGAAAACTATTAATCGTAAAAATTCCAAAAGAAAATGAGACCACTTTGACGAGTTACTCTATCGTTCAACAGTTCATTCATTCAAATCGGTTCACGGACGGCGACGTAGGACTTAGGAGTGGTACATCCAAAACATGTCGAATTGTTATCAATTCAACACCTCCATTTTGATTTTTTTTGAAGGTATAAATTCAAACATTGCATTTTCCAGATAGCCCCAAAAAATTACATTTCATGTTCCTCGGCAAAAAGGTAATTAACATGTATAATTAAAACTGCAAATTTCTCTTCAACGCAAAGAGAAAAGCGAAAATTTGAATATATTTTGCATTTACAATACTGGTTAAATATACTCGCATTTCAACGTTTAAAATTCATCGGAAAATTTAAGACTGTAGACAATAATAAGATCTTACATCTTATTCCAATTAATTTCGACATTTTTCGCATCGCCTATATCCTTTCTCAAGTTCTAGGCTATCTCTGTACCAAATTTCATCCAGTACTTTTGCATTTATAATAATAGAGGGAATAATATGTCTTTGTAATAATAATAGTTTAATTTTGTCATAGATTAAATATAAATAAATAAAATATGTATATATAAACTATTTTCTATTTAAGATAATCAAAATCACTAAAACTTTATAAAGATATTTCCTTCGCGTAAATTTGAATAACAAACTAATTTGACCAAATATTTGTGATAGCTTCAATCCGTTTGAAACTTAACTAAATAAAATATTAAAGTTTAAGTCAACTATAATTTTGTTCGCGGTAAGTGTCTTCGTGTGACCTAATGACTGTCGTAAACTCGTAACTGGTAAGAGAGAAAAAAGTCCCTATTACTAAAATGTTCTATTTCATTTGTTAGTTTTTTATTTAAAAAAATGTCCGTTGATAATATAAACGTAATTTTTAATTTTTATAGAAACGTAAGTTACGCCACTTACTTTCTCCTAGGGCTATATTGGGCCCGAACCCAACACCGCCCTGTGTCAACAGGGTGCGAAACTAAGTCCGTCTGCAGGTCTGAAAGGACGATCAGACTTGAGCATGGGCCCCTCGAGGCCTGTGACCTGAATCTAAATCAGTATTTTGCCACCTGTGTAGTATGTACTTACATTGGTAATGTAATCTTTAGATTTTTTGACGAGAATCATATTTTTTATTAGCATTAATTTTATATTATTTAGTTGTAGTTTGTAGTTTAAATGTTATATATAACTCGTTCAAAACAGGATCATATGAAGTTATCTTAAAGGTCAAGTTTTTCATGAGATTCAGCATATTTTTTTTTATTTAATTACACGCTGTAAGTAATCGCCTTTATGACCAAAACATGGGCAAAAATCAAACGAAACGTAAACCTAATAATTTCGGCAATAATGTCTAAAACTTACATGTAATACATGTCAATGTTATTAGATGAATTAGTGGGGTTTCAATAACTAGATTTTATATTTAAAATAAAACAATTGAGTACAAAACGAAATTGTTTGGTGACGTCAAAAAGGCAGATGGTATTACTAGATAGACTAACAATTTAGAAACTAAAATGTTTTGTACATCGCAATTGCGTTGCTTATCTGAAATTGCATTAATTCCAATTCCAACAATTGCGTTACTAAATTATCGTTTCCATATAAATTAACTTTGCAGGGCACATATCATATATATATATATATATATATATATATATATAATCCATGGTTTTGGAAACCGATAGTTTAGTGCACAAATAATAATTTTTCTAGATGTCTCTGTAAATGCATTTCGTTATTAAAAGCTTTTGTGAAATAAAAGCGCTTTTGCGCCCGGCTAACGGAAAAGTACCCATTATTGTTTAAAATATAAGTTAAAGGTTAACCGTTAAGCAATCTCAAGGGCTGCGTCGCTTAAGGTCAAAGATGACGTCATTCGTGTATTGTTTAAAACCATTTTCGATTTCTCAATATTCGTATGAAGGTATTTCAAGTTTATTTTGCTTCTTAGATTTGTGTTCTGTCAATAAGGTTATGTTAACCTTGTTGTAAGTGGAAAAATTATTTTGAAAATAGGTATTTTAAAAAACGTGGAATGTTTCTTCACTTATCAAAGACGGAAGACTATGCAACATTTAAAAACATAAGTACAAGTGTGTATGTCTCGACCCACTCACGTGTATCATACATTTTTCAACGCACTTGTGAAAAAAATTAATGAAGAATCAGTTTTATTTAGTATATAAAAAAGTTTGAATTATTCGCATCTAAGAATAACAACCATAAACTAGCTAGACTAGTTTAACCTACAAAAAATCATAAAAATTGATTTGTATAAAATACTTATTTATTAATCATGTAAACGTTAAAATTGTTTATGAAATTGCATGAAATAAACAAGTAAGACAATAAATTTACACTATTGAACGCGACATTCCAATGTAATTTTATTTCGTAACTTTTTTGAGAACAGAGGTTTAACAAAAAGGCTTTACTACATTATCGCACAAGTGCGTAATGGTAGTTAAAATGTTGTAGTCATCTAGTAGTTCTTATTCTGCTACGTCTCTTTGTTTATGAAACTTGTTCCTTGACTGAACTCGCGTTGGAACTTTGTCTCATTACATTATGCCGTATCATCTTCAAAAACTGACCGTATTTGGTATGACTAGGTTCTAGCGCGGACACAGTGATTTTATTTTTGCATACCCACCCGCTTCGTAAACCTTTATTATAATTTTGTATTCTCAGTAAGTAAAATTCTTATGAGAAATAAATGATTCTTTAACCGTAAGATGTCACAGTTTGCTTACAAGCGCCATTATATATACGGTATGTGTGGCTACCTCAGATCATAGAAAGGACTGACTTTCTGTGGTGGCTACAATTTACTGACGACGGAGTTTTGACTTATTTCGTAATTAAACATCGTAGCTTCAGTCGGAATCTCCCCCTGCATACATATTATATACATATAGTATATTGGTTTCTATTATATTTTTAAAGGTAAATTGCATAAAATATACATAATCTACATAGCAAAGTGCTGTGCGATAAGAGACTTGATGAGCAAGTGTGTTGAAAAAGACAAAGTAATAATACAATGTAACACAAAGTTTTTTCATAAGTACCTACGTATGAAGATTAATGAATGGTAAGTGGGTAGGTACTTAAGCGTATTTTTACTATTACAAAAAGCTAGTAGTTAACAGTTTAAACTTTAAGCGATGATGAAATCACGAGTAAAACACCATATCATGTCACTAAGACAAGTACCTATAATTTCGCATCAGTGAAAGAATATTTCAAGTCGGTCCAACTCTTTATTTATTTTTACTTACACTTCGTTGACTTGAGTACTTACCTGAATATAAGAATATTGATAGAAGAATATTATAGATTTGATGGTTTGATAGCCTTTTTCGGATATTATTAATTTTATAGCATTTATATAGCGTTTTGTTTTGGCATTTGATGGGACAGCAATATTAATTATTTCTTAAAACGCAGCATCTTGGAGCATTGTCGTCCATGCGTTGTTATTAACTTGACACAGAGGTATTAAATCTTTCTTTGGTTTAGTAGTAGGTAAAATATAGGTGAAAAATTGAAAACACGAATGATATAATAATTATTACATCGCATGAATTTAAAGACGTCATATAGGTAGTGTGCGACAGAGATAAAAGCTCTACCAAGTCAAATTAGCCGATTGTCCCTTTTCATGTAACAATCGTACCCGTGGAACGGCTTACGGTGTAATAGAAACCCAGGAGGTTACCCAGTAAGAATTTCAACAGGTAACGTAAATGAAATGTGAAGGGGTTATCTATTGAAGCTTAGGTACAGTTAAAAAGTGTAAGTGTAAGTAAGTCGTTGTAACGTGATGTTATATCACTACATAGTATAAAACAAAGTCGCTTTTTCTTTCCCTATATCCCTTTGTATGCTTAAATCTTTAAAACTACGCAACGGATTTTGATGCGGTTTTTTTTTTAATAGATAGAGTGATTGAAGAGGAAGGTTTTTATATATGTTTTATACCTGTGCAAAGCCGGGACGGGTCGCTAGTAGCCTATAAACAGAGTTAAATAGCAAACAGCAAAATAAAAATAGATATGTATTAGTACTTCGTCCGTGCGGAATAGTTATTTTTTATTATTTATTTATATTAATATCTAAAATAAAAGAAGACTAAGTTATTCTTATTACATCAGCTATCTGCCAGTGAAAGTTCCGTCAAAATCGGTCCAGCCGTTATAGAGATTAGCTGGAACGAACAGACAGACAAAAATTGAAAAAAAAATATATATTTTTTTTTTATATGTACTGTGTATACATGCATTTAGTAAAAAGCGGTTATTCTAATATTACAAACAAACACTCGAATTTTATTTATCTGTAAGTATAGTAGAAAAGAAAAAAATGTAGAAATAATGAAGAATGAATGAAATGTAGAATGTATGTAGAAATTCAATTCAGTTTACCTTTAATCATATGTCATTCTGGAATAGTTTTTGCACGCGAAGCATCTTTCAAATACTAATGTTAGGTTTATTGAAACATCAATGTGACAAATAATAGTTGTCGTCTCAAAATGTGCTGAAGTGCTGCCTGTGTTTGCTTATACAAAATTAATTGGTTCGTAAGCTTTAGAATTCAAAGATCTTTGAATAAATCCATAAAGAATAACATATTTTTTAAAATCAATAAAGTTCTTGAGTTTACTCAAAACAAAGTAAATACAAACGATTCCTATTTAATATTAGTAAAGACGAAAAACATAAACCTCACCCTGTTTAATTGGTTTAATACCTTTTTAAAAAAGTAACATAAATAAAGAATTTCATAAAATATTACAGGCTACGACCCAGTTTCTGTGCCGTGAACCAGGGAAAAACTGGAACGATTACACCTTAATGATACTGCGCTGAGCCAAACCTGTCTTTTACTTAGGAAAAGTACCTCTTCTTGGAAATATTAAACCTAGATTGCAATAGAAGATTAAAAATGCAACGCGAACATTAAAACCGAGACGTAAGTACAAAAATATTTACCAAAAGCGCTTTTAAATATAAAAATCTTATAACCACATTTTCTTATAAATCACTAGCCATTTCGGAGTTTGCAGAGTCTCCAGAGTTCTACCGCAAAGGCATGAAATATTTTCCCATGAGATGGCAGAAATGATGAGATGACGAGAGTATTTTGATTAAATAAATCTATATTTTACTATACAAGAAAATGTTGGAACTTTTCAGTACAAAACGACAATTTCATACTTAAACCATTCTTATAGTAAAGCCAATATTATTCTGTTAGATTCCAAAAACTATTTTTTTTAGTATATTCCTTAATAGTTTTATTCATAAAATTCGTTTATAATCGTAATTCTTAGTATACACTGTCACTCGTGAAGAGTCCATTTTCTATCAGTGACAGAATTTTTTTATACAATTTTTTGCACTAAAGTACAACGGACGGCCTTATTGCTAATCAGCGATCTCTTCCAGGCAACGCACAATATATATTTTTTTTCAAATCTATCTTAAATTTTTTGGATTTCTACAAATGCTGATGAAGACATCAGGAGTTAAATTACAATCAAGAATTATAATTATCATCAAAAGTTTATAATTTCAATATAGAATCAATTTACTGTTCATTTAATCTTAATCGAAAACCACTTCACGAATGTCACTTTTATTGTTTTAAGACTCAACGCCACTGAGTTTTTAACGGACCGTAGTTTTTGCTGCCTTACTTGTAATAATAATTTCTTTATTAAAATTAACATTAAATAAATACAGCATTCCATGCTCCTAGAATAAACTGTTTACAGCCTGTCACTTCCCAGTTTCACATTAGACGAATTTATTATCAAATCAAAATTACGTTGACACAAGTTCAGATAATCACAGTACAACTTTGTTTCAAAATGTTTTGTCTCATCTTTTAAATTATTTTATTTGCAAAAATGCTGCTTAGCAGGATTTTATTTAAATTAGTTTTTAAATAAATAAATAAAATGCGTTTTATTTCAGTTTTAGTTAATCGGTAACATTTGCTGTAATAATTAGCATGCAAATGTTTATACACCTTCGATTGATGAAGTCATAGTCAATATTTTTTGCGTAGTTTTGACATATAAGCGTAACAAACTCACATTCGTATTTATAATTTAGATATTTACTTCACTTATTTTAATTTATTAGTTTATATATTATTAATGCGACCTCTGTATAGGTCTGGTGTATAGGTATTCAACGAACATTTTCCACTGTCGATTCTCAAATTGACGAATCTGTTTTACATTTTCTGTTGTGTCTTCTATTTTGTAGAAACATTATTTTTTGCCAAATTTAATGCAATGAGTTAAATATTAAGAATCCACATCTGAAAGTTGTTACAGTTTATGCATTGCTACATTAAAATAATGTTACCTACTGATATAGGTAAATACAATTAACCACCATTTAAGAGATAACGGGCTGTTAAATAATTTGTGAACACTAACTTCAGTAGCGGAAGTCATTGTTGAGGACATGTTGCAGGAAGAATTGAGGTCAACTTAAAGTTAAAGCAAAAACAATTGTTATTTCGTTCGATTTCGACTAATGGAATCGGTCTTCATAATTGGTTTTTTATTATATCATAAGCTTCTTCCTGCGGCTTCACTCGCGTTGATGTCCTTGATTTACATGATTAAATTAAATTAAATTGTTTAGTTGATAATTTTATTGTAAGTATATAAATTTATTTACTTGTTAAATTTCAGTACTTCTGTAAACTATTACTTTTATCTAAGATCATATTTTAAGAAATATAAGTGTTTATGTTACAAATGAAATAAATCAAAACAAGTTTTTGTTAATAAAATATGTAAGGTTTCGTTTCTGTACCCGTGACAAGGTGAAAAGCGTTACAAAGACACTCACAGTTATTTACAGTCAATAACTTTTCTAATCTAAACTAATATTATAAAGAGGAAAGATTTATATTTTTGTGTGTATGTTTGTAATGAATAAACTCAAAAACTACTGTGCCGATTTCAAAAATTCTTTCACCATTGGAAAGCTACATTCACCCTGAGTAACAAAGGTTATATTTTTGCTAGAAAAGATTAGGGATCCTTACTAAAACTTAAGTAACGTAACCCAAGGTGTAAAAAAAGTGTGCCCTAAAACTTCTTTCGTCGCATGCGCTGCGGAAAATAGAGAAATGTAAAAAATTAAATAACTTAGAAATACTCTTAAAAATAAACACACACACACAAAACGTAAAAATAAAAAAACAATAAAATAATATAAATAAAAGGTAAAAATATTAAAAAATCTTATGTCCACCCGTGCGAAGCCGGGACGGGCCGCTAGTCAATTATAAATTTGTATCAAATGTAATTTTTATGTTCGCGAGCAATATTTAAAAATTATCTTCATAATAATAATCTTCACGCAGTTCAACAAAAATTCGAAGCAAAATGTATAAATGGAAACAATTTATAATAATTTTAAAATGTTATCTTGTTTCAGTAAAACTCGATCGGCGAGTCATTTACCTTTGATACAGAAAGTACTTGTTGATTAACTTCCGACACAAACGTGGCTGTGTGTGTGTGTGTGTGTGTGTGTTTAGCTATGAATCTGTAGCATCGTAGCTCCAAAGCGGATGTACCGATTTTAATGAAAAAAGTGACGGACAATCAGTTCCCCCTTTATGAGGTATTCTTATCTCATTAATATGATAAAGGAGAAAGTTTGTGAGGATATTTATCAAAACATCCTACAAACATCCGATTGTGACTCAACCACGCCTAAGCGGCTAAATGGATTTGAATGAAATTTGGACATACTTTATATAACGGTATTGTGTTCTTCTGGGATAAATTATAATATTCTTTTATTTAAAAAAATGTTTCTTATTTCACATCTAAATGGAGCACCGGATCGAGTTGGAGGGATGAAGAATGATACAGACTTTACTTTTTGTCCCGGTATCCTTAAGGAACTACCCCTAAGGATACCGGGATTCTAAGCTTCTAAGCCACTTATAGACATAAAAAGGTTTTAACATCAAGTTCTTTCCAGCCATTACTTAGATGAAACTTTTATTATATTCTAACATTCACATGTATGTAAGATATTACGTAAGACATTAACATCCAAAAAGAGGTACGAATAAAGACTATATTTAATTTTCTTTAACAATTAATCATTTATTAATAATACCGCGACTTTGTATACGTAAAGTTCCGACACCTAGATCCCATAATTACACCAATATATTAAAAATCAAGCGTTTAAGCATAATGAATTGTTTTTGAAAACCTATAAACCAATATCATAGTGCTACAAAGTAATAAATAAATTAGAAATAATCCTACAAAGTAAATATTTAAAAGTCGACAGCTTGGATAATTAATAATATTGAATATTAACTTGTTTAAGAAAAACAGTGATAGTCATGAATTTAATACTAGGAATAAAGATAAACTCGCTGTTGCCACTAGTAGGCTCCATAAAGTTAGTAAATCTTTTAAAGGGCAATGTATACGCTTTTATAATAAACTCCCAAGTGATATGCTTAAATTGTCAGTGAATAAATTTAAAAACACAATTAAAAGAAAACTTTATAAAAAAGCATACTATAAAATAACGGATTACTTAGATGATAAAAAAGCTTGGGAATGAACCTGCTCTAACTCTGCCTTAATAAAACCAAATATTATATTATTATTTTTTTACAATAATTTTTTTTCTGTAAACTACATCATATAAAAAAAATGACGATTCAAAATGATCAAATATGATTTCGATGAATCAATAAAGATATTTTGGAGTTAAAGATATGGTTTTTTGTTACAGTTTAGTACTGACTTACCCGCCAATTCGGCAATACAATCCTTTGGAAGTTTTAACAGAAGAATAATCTCCAGCTTATAAATCTGCCTAATGAAACTCGCCTGTAGCAGTAACCTGTGACCGTGAGGCATAAATCGCCTCTTAATACAGACGCGGAAGGACGAAGGATTATCAAAGAAAACCACCCCATCAATAAGACATGCATGGATGTGCACCCTTATGAGTAAGGAAGACGCGAGAGAGTAACCTGTCAGAATACAGGCAGGTAACAATTCACAGGCTATGGTTACAATTTATTTTTCACCATAAAGAGACCTATTTGCCACAGTGATGTAATGTACTTTTTAAAAGTATGGAGGTTTTGAGAAATTTTTATCTTTATTTGTTTTACCATTATTATCATGTTATTCATGTTGTTTTGTCTTGATATAATAAATAAAAAATAAAAAAGAGACTGACCTTAGTGCAGAATGCGCAGCCGCATCCTGATATCACAGTGACTTTATCTGGTGTGGCATCTTCCAAACAGAGCTTGCAATTTATCGGCGCCGCTGGTATGAAGCCGCCGCCAGCACCGTCCAACGAATATCTGCAGATATATTAATATTGCTAAGTATTTTTTGCGTGTTTTACATTTTCTTTACATGGAAAGGTGAGGTGATAATCTTTCTGTGCCTATTCGATCAAAACATTACTTGTCCCCCCGGGATTCAAACCCAGGACCTTTGGTGTAACACTCAGATGCGTAACTTAGCAACGGAGTCGGTCGAGACGATACCTATAAATATATATAAATTGTAGCTTATGTAATATTCCAATGAGCTATATAATTGTAAATGTTTTTGAGTAAGAAATGTATAATATACTGATTATATATTTTTCTTAATTCAATGAAATATAAATACCATAAACAGCCCGTTTTATTGATCAAGTGGTTTATGTAGCTCTCCCCTGTTATTGCTGTATTTCCGTGTCACGAGATACTTTTATACGAAATTATGATTAACATACGTAAAATAATGACACGGAAAGCTCTTTTGTAATTTATATCAATGCCAAATAAAAAGCACAGACTTTAATTTTAGGTCCGATTGGTTTGTGAATAAAAGTCAGTTCCGTGCTAGGAACGAGGCGTACTCACTGCGAAATGTCAACTAATCATGAAACAATCGTTCGTTGGAAGAATTCAGATAATGTAAAATAAACACTAGATTATTTCTTGCGACTTCGTCCGCGATGCCATAAAATACAGCCGTCAATAATATGTACTAGCCTTGCATCAATGCAAGAACTTTATAATAGATCTTCATAAATTGAACCATATCGATGACGTAATTTCAAACAAGTACCCGCATCCAATTCTGTTTACTCGTAAGCTATAATGCCACAGAGACACGGACACGTCAATCATACACCACTCATGGGTGGGGTGCATTATTTACCTATTTTATTGATGCTTTATGTAGCGGGAAGGACTTTCTTTTTTTAAAATTGGTACAACTCACATACATTGCTCAGATGCCAAAGTAGCTGAAACACTTGTGTTATTGTAAACAGAAACGAGGGTACAGCAATAAATACATACGGAATTCGAACCCAGGACCCTTTGACGCAGAAGGCAGCAGCACTATCCATTGCGCCAATCAAACGTCAGCTTTGCTTGTATAAAAAAAAATAATAAACAAAACGATTGACGTACCTAGAACCACCAGCCAATGAGAGTAGCGAGGAGCATCGGGAGCAAACGGAAGGTGCCCGTAGTCTGTTGTGAGCTCTTATAGGTTCCGGAGCCTTCTCGCGCTCCGTCAGGGCTAGCACTGTCGAGCATTTCCTTAGACCTGTAGGCAACACACAAAATAAATGCGAGTCAATGTATTTTTTTATTTATTTACAACTAGCTGACCCGGCGAACTTTGTACCGCTAATAAAAGGTAGAATGGGAATCGAAATTTAAATGTTTGACAGGAAAGTAGGTAGAACAGTTTATATGGGAAAATGAAAGGTAGGTCCAGCCTTCTGGCACCAAGTACATTTTGTTTTGTTATTGGGAATCGAACTTAACAACACAATAAATACATGTTATCAACCACAAAGGCGGTTAGACTATATGTTTCAATGATAGTATAAAATTTTCCGCATACGGTTTTATAACGGGCATCTCGTAGTAAGAATGGTAACTTTATACTCAGGAAGAAAACAAGGTTAATGTCTCTTGACAGCGTCAATAAATATTAATGTAATCTATGTGAAACCTGATATTACTTACATTGTCAATAAGAAAAGCTTACTTAGATAAACTCATTACTGAAATGCATGCTTTGATAAAAAACCTTAAGTTTTATCGACATGGACTTAAAAATTTAAGCTAAGGGCGCTTAAAATTTTCTTGAACTCGATTCAAATGTTACAAATGCTCTGTCACTTTCTCGTTACATGTGAATTTTTCTTGCTAAAGAAAGAACAGTTTGTCAAATTGAATAACGTTTAAACACACCAAAACCAATCAGTGAAGTGTGCGGGGTTGTCGAAGGCTGGAAGTGTTGGCGTGAAAATTCTTGTATTTTGTCAGAACCACTCGATGGAGGCCGCGGACTTGTTTTGCTATTCTATGCATATAATTTTTGAGCATTTGTCTTTTCATCGCTTTTTCATTTATGTTCTTGATTATTGTTATAATTTTCTAATCGATTTCGCTCAGCAACAAAGCCTTTTTAATTAGAAATTAAATAAATTAGGAAGTTAGAAATTGAAGTTCCTTCGGGCCATTTTAGACCGCCTTATCATACAAATGCAATCGAGGGTATTATAATTATGGTAGCGGTAATATTTTGCTTAATTACTATATTTAGTATAAAGGAACAATTGTAAACTCTTTCGTATAATAATAAATAACTACTTTCGATGAAAATTAATTATATTTCTAGGCAGTTTTAACCTGTCTATCAAGTTAAGTCTCCAACCAAAAGTAACCCGTTGGATAGCCAAACTTTTAAGCAAAAAATATTGAAAATTAAGTGAACTGGTTCTGTGGGTTAAGATTTTAGTAATTGTGGCGCTTAAGCCTCTCTTATCGCTAAATAACGTTTAGCTGAACCAGCAGAACATCTAAAAAACAGTTCTATCAGTTTTGGAATGACCAATATTATGCTGAGTGACTAATGTATGTGCATGGGAGATAATAACTTGATCTTAATCTAAACGCAAAATTTACCTTCGAGCAAGGGCTGAGGTTGTGACAGCACTGAGTCTCTGGAAGCTGCCCGTCGGACCGGTCTGTTGGGTCGGGCCAGGGACTTGAGACCCCCGCTCAAGATGAGCTCCAACGCGCGTCGTCCACCGGGACCGTTCGCGCCTGCTCCCATCTGTGAACAAAGCAATAATTATCAGTACATATTTAAAAACAAATTATAAGCCACTGAGAATCTAAGAAATACATTCGTGTACGTCTCTTTTGAAATCGTCGTATTGAAGGTGGTTTAGGTGGTTTTAAATTAGGTTACCTATCATCACGAATTTTTAAAGTCACGCGAACGCAGCTTACTTACTAATACAATTCCAATATTCAATCCAATGACAAACTCAATAACATTTGACATTGTTTGTTTTCGAAAGTGTCATTTTGACAATGAAATTGAAATCAAGTCTATTGAAATTAATATTCAATTCAAGAGTTAAAAACCAGCTAGTTTTTAATCACACCTACATATCCTTGAAATACTTTCTTACCTATCATTGTTATACTGTGATAGAATGATCAGCTTTAATGGTTTTTGTCCACTAACATTAATCTATTTTATTAAATCTGAGCCAAGGTCATTTTGCGGCCATTATTCTCTCAAAATTAGTATTTTGATTTAAGTTTGTAAAAACATCATTATTATGATGAGTTTGCGGCAAATCAGACATCAACGAACAACAAACAGTGGACACAGAGACAACAATTTAAAAAAAAATCTCGAAAGCACGTCAAAGTGACATTTAACATTTCGTGTCAACTGTCAACGCAAACACAATGAGCGTTCAATACGAGATAAAGTTCAGGTTCGGGGTCTAACCTTAAAGGCGAGAAATTTTCGGAAACTCATTATGAATCAGTTATTTCCGCAGTTCGAATAGGGTCAGTGGCACTGTAGAATAGGGTTGTCACTTAAGTCAATAATCTTTGTTTCTGTTGACCGTAATCTGTGTATGGTGGATTGTTTGTCTTTAGGTCTACAAAAAATGTCAAGGCTCCTCGTTAGCTAGTTTTTTTTTCCGACATCTTATAGTTATCGACAATTTCCTGTACCAATTTACAAAAAATCTTGATAAATTATAGTCATAAACCCGGGTTTCATTCAATCCTAAGGTGAAAATATAAAAATACCTTTTACATATTTTGATATTAACTTAAAGAGATAGTTGAAGCGATGTTTTTTAGGAATTTTATTAATTTACTATTAAGTAATAGAATTAATTACAACAATACAATTCTTTATTTATATCTTTTACTCGCGACTTTGTCTACGTGGCCATACAATATAGCCTATATCACTCAGTAAGAAACTAGCTTTCCATCAATGCAAAAGAATTAAAATTGGTCGAGTAGTTGTTGAGTTTATTCCTTACAAACTCACTCAAATCGATACTCATTGATATAATTGTAAAACTGTGATAACCGGCCTGGTGAGGTCACTTTCATTTCGTCAAACACTCTGTAGTTAGTCATCCGTCTATTATAAATAATCTGGGCTATCGATGACTGACCAGTTTCGCATTTCATACATCTCGAAAGCACGTCGGTATATAGCGGTGATTTAGGCCTCTCTGACCTCAGTCACAACTCACAGGTTACCCCGCTACAGGCAACCCGTCTGTAGTGTGGCTGAATGTTTTCAGGCAAGTCTGTAGAAATTCATTCAACCACACCTCCGTGCCACTTATGACACCCGTCCTGCAAGTGGCAGTCCTACCAGAGACCAAATACAAAATTATAAATTGTATCGGGACCGGGGATCGAACTCGACACCTCAGGCGGTAGGCTTAAAAGACCGCTTAGCCACGAGGTTCTCAATTTTTGCCACCTTTTGTTTTAGTTCAGATTTTATAATTTTATTTTTACGTTTTCTTTTAATTTTTTATGGACGAAACGTCCGAAATAATGTTTTATTATTAGTAATTCTTAATCTGGAAACGGAAATTTCCGTTTTACTAAAGGGATAAACTGGATGACGGGTGTATTAACACAAAATCATTAGCCGATACATTAGCATTGTTGGTGTTGCAATATGACACTGTAAACTCCAAGACACTTGTAAGGTACACAAATATTTTAAGTGAATACATAATTCATTTAAACATAGTAAATAACGACAGACAAGTGCTAAATAATCGGTTTTTCTAAAGTATAGACTATTAGTACTTTTATCACGTTTATGACTCATGTATACTATTTTCTGCGTAGATACAAAAATCATTTTTGACAAGCTATTAGCATTTAGTATCTAACTTGTAAAACAGATGGCAAAACATGAACGAACTTTGCTCCCGAATTTGCTATTTCAATTACTAAGCCCATTCCTACTAGACCCTACTAATATTGTAAATGCGAAACTCAACGCTTTCAGGCCTAAATCACTGAACCAAGTTTGTTGAAATTTAACACAGAAATTGACTTTGAATCTTCTAATGCGAAAAAAAGACTTAGTGTTTGAAATAGGGGCTGAAAGTTTCTATGGAAGTTCTTCAATATCGAAGATATTGAAATAGGGTAAACACGCGGACGAATTCGCGAGCAAGAGCCAGTTTTTATTATAAATGCGAAAGTAACTCTGACTATCTGTTATACTTTCACGCCTAAACCACTAAAGAGGTTTTGATGAAATGTTGTAAGGAATAAAACAATAAAATATTCCTTACTACATTTCATTAAAATTTCATTAAAAAGGGCAAATTGGCGGACGTGGTCGCGGATTAAATATACCTAACTCCATAACTATTACATAATAAGTAAAATATACAAAAACTTTACAACGACGAATAGTAAAACGTTTTCAATCTTTACCGCAATTGTTGAGTGATTTTTCTCAAAAAAGAAATTGAAGTCAAAGACAACGCCTGTTCTGAGAATGTTTTTTCTAATATTCGTGATTGAAACTGAGAAAGAGATATTCGACAGTTTTAACAAGCTCTTGTTAACTTAATAAGCTTACATTTTTAGTTGAAATAGATCTAAGACCTACAATAGTTAAGGCAGAGATGGGAGGAGGAGTCCATATTGTAGGAAACAAACATTACATCGACTTCTAAAACCCCAATAAAAAACAGGGGTGTTATTAGAAAGGTATGTGTATGTCTGTAGGTCTGTTAACCATTGAAAACCCCAACGACATTGTGTTATAGTATGTATTTGAATTCTGTGACGTTGTAACTTATAAGGGACTCCTTTCAATGGAAACAGCTACGAAGATTGTTTGAAGAGGCTTTATTGCTTGGAGTTGTCGGAGATCTTTCAATATGGGGGTATCAAGGTTTTTCTTTGAATAGAACATTATGCTACGACAGGTTTTCCAAGCAGAGCCTTATATTAAAATTATAATTTTCATATGAATTAATTGTTAGAAACTAATTGGGTCGGCTGATGTCGAGTTCGCGCGGGTGGAGTTTCGTGTTCGAACTTGTCGGTACCAGGCTCGGCAGTCGCATGAGTGCACCCGCTGGCTCTTTTAGCTAGGAGGACCATTTTTGTGAAATGACCCATAGTACTTTCGTATTTGTATGAAAGAACTTTGCAAGTACGAAGCTCAAAGGTGTTTACCTGCGAAGTTGAGGCGGGTGTCTAGTAAGACATAATTAATGCCGATAATAAATAATAAGTACAGAGTCACCTGTAAACAAATCAGATAATTTTCTACTATCAGTATAAATATTCCGTTAGATACTAAGTAATTGCTAAATGGATCTACAAAGTAAGACAAATTTGCATACAAGTAGAAGTCGTTAATACAAAAGGCTTAATTAAATCTTCCATGTCAATGAAGGCTGGTTAAAAATAACACATACCTCATTTGGGATGTACGATTCCTCAGAGAAAATCTATATATATAAATGAATCCTTATTCCCTTAGTCACGGAATCACGCGTGAACGGCTGGACCAATTTCAGGAGAAGGTTCTTATGAGAGAATAAATTAGAATTTTGCGCGGAACATCAGGAAATTTCAAAAAAAATGACAATATTAACTTTTCTATCACCTTACAGGGTTTGACTCAATTTATACCAACTCAATACTCATAGTTAAGACAGGGTCAGCTATATATAAAGTTCACATTTTAATATTAAATTATATGTTTCAAATCGTAAATAAATGCTATTCTTATAGTATTCGCAGCGATTTTAAAAACTAAGAGTGAGTGAACAAATGTAATTGCCTTGATTCGTTCCCTCCTGAACTTTTCCAAAACATTATACGCATTACAAACAAACAGATGTTATTTAAGTAATGTAAGATTAATATGGAGTAATAGCCTATTAACGGCCTTGAGAAGAAAACCCTGTATCACTTAGATTTATCAATAATTTTCATGGAATTGCTAGCAATTGTTTAATCAGAAAAGGAGCAAACAATTGTCCATAAAAAAGACCATCGTTTCATGAATGCAAACCACATTTTTCCGACTTAATTTCAAAACAGTAAGTTCTTGATTTAGTTAAAATTTTGATATAAGCTTTAAATATAAATGGAAAGGTATAGCTTAAAAAATTGTTTTTTTTGTCTTTAAATACGCTTACATAACGGCGTTGAAAAATATATGAAACTGGTTTGAGTATATTAAAATTAATTGCTACGACATCAAATTGAAATGATTCATGCACATAAATTTTCTCGCCTAATGAGATCGAAATCATTTAAAATTTAAAGTTGTGCATACAAACTATTTAATTAAAATGTATTTTTTAAATTTATTATTTCACATGTAATATTTAAGATACAATAATGTTCGCATTTAGTAATCGATTTATTTATAGCTTCGCAGGATTTGTCTCTATTTATTATTTTTTAATTTTTAATAAATTGGAAATTGGGTAAAATTTGGCGAATTTTATAAAACATTTTTTTTTTAAATAAAAATTTTGACAAATTAAACAATATATACTTACCTATACCCACCTTCGAGAATCGCTCGATGTATTGGTCAAAACGGTATTTAAACCCATTCAGTAGATCTCAGTGTTAATGCAAACAACCAGACGCGCTGAAGGATTTTGTTATTGTAATGTAGCTGAATTTATATAGAAAATATAAATAGCTTAATATTAGAGAAAATAAACAATACCTAAACTTGAAAATATGTTTTGGCTAAATGTCAAGACGCGCTGTGTAGACGTTTTAATCTCGACATCAAAGTTTTTCATACAAACACGAAAGTGTCGTTTGTAGTTTTGTGTCTACTTTGCTTGATGCTGCGTACCGATACATTTAGAGAGATTGTTCTATGTTATAGATATATATAGATAGAGAGAGATGTGATTTTCTAAGTAGCAGAGGTCACGGTTTCGCTAACAAAAAGCCATAAACCTACATTACTATGCATTTTAGCTCATGAATATTCCGTTATTGACTTTCGCTTTAAAAACCGCTTAGCGGAAGATCCCACAAGGTCAAATTATCCGAGATTCAAGTCATTGTCTTGTTGTAATAGTTTCTAAGAGGAACAATGAGGTATTATACGAGTCAGTCCTCTGTCCTCTATACGTATATAAAACAAAGCTGGTTTTTACGCAGTTCTATAAATCGAGACCTGATTTTTATTACATTTTATAAGCTGATTTTTTATCGACAAATCCGAATACACTAAAAAAACCGAGAAAACATCGGAAAATTTAATGGTGAATTATTTTCTATGTTTTTAATGATGTCAAAAATATGATCGATTAAGGCCATATATTCAAGGAATATAAGGCCGATATGCCTTATATTCCTTTCAAATATCAAGTCGGTTAAACTTGTGAAGTTTTTATAACAAAGAAAAACAAAGAAAGGATTTGTATTTTTATTTGTAGTGAATAAACTATACAGGGTGAGCCAAGGCAATCGGTTTCGATTTCCGACTCTGGCAAAGACTTGAAAAATCTATGGATGTAGATTTTTTAATTTTTTAAATATAGGAAGGTTTCCTTTCAATTAAATTTGCTATCTTAAATACTTAAGGCTACTTCTCTAGGAAGCATTGGTTTGACTCATTTGATATCGATTTTTTTAAATTTTATTACTGGTGGAAAGTCACTTTGAACGACATTATTAGCTGTATTGTGCCCACGCAGACGAAAAAGCTAGTTAACAATAAAAATGAAACCTAATTGAGAAACCTTTTGCTTTGAAGCTAGTCGAAAAATTGAGTTTACGTAAAAAACTTATTATTCCACAAATTTTAGTCATTATTATAATTCTTGATACTTGACCCCGTGCCCTCTGCCGATAGCAAAATATTATATACATTTTAATATATTTTGCATAACAATATCAAGGGCGCGACAATGACATGTTGTATTGCCAAACCGTATCATAACAACGTTTACATTTCATAGTAAATAATATCAAATTTATCTATCTATACTACACCTGCTCGGAAAATACGTCATATCTTTTTTGATAATGAGCGGGTCACAAAGTTGTATGAGAATTCATTTTTATTGGCACGGTTGGTAATCGTCCGCTGTTCCAGAAGGTCACATCGACTTTCATTTCCTCAACCATCAACGAGCGCGACGTCTTCAATGGCACGCCGGCAGCCAATTGCCTCTTTGGCACCACCACCGCCTTCGTTGAGTGCAGTGCCATTGGCACTGCCTATAATCTCTACTGCATTATCTCAGTACTCTAAGAAAAAGAGGCCTCATGGCTTAGCGGTCTTATAAGCCTAGCGCGAAGCCTGAGGTATCGGGTTCGATCCCCGGTCCCGAATACAATTTATAATTTAATTTGTATTTGTATTCAGTCTCTGGTAAGGCTGCCACTTGCCGGACGGGGTGTCATAAGTGGTAAGTGGAGGAGTGGTTGAATTTCTGCAGGCAAAAGCCTGCCAGACAAACAAAAAAATTGTGGATTGTCTGGAAGAGATCGCTCATTAGCGATAAGGCCGCCTGTTGCACTCCAGTGCAACAGTGTGCAAAAAAAAATTAATCTCGCTAACAAGAGAATACATTAAGTTTTGATAACTGCAATAATTTTAAAGTAAACTTCAATTAGAGATATTTTTATTTTCCACGTAGGTGTAGCATTATGAATCACTCGGTGGAAGGTGCGATTCCAACCTCACGTGTATCTTAATTCACGAGCCGCTCCTGCCTTAAGCTACACCCTCGGTTAGAATCAGTCACTTTCTCCCCTTGCTGTACAATTTACTATTATAACTGCATCGTGAAGTTAACAATAGCATTTTGACATTATTTAATACAATTTTTTTTCAGGGTTTTTCCACGTTTCTTATGCTTTCAGCGTGTACCAGGTGTTGTGTGTTGTGGTAGTAGGAGTGTGAAAAGAGGTAGTACAGAAATTTCGGGTGTTCATTGCAGCATTCCGGTGACAAAGATGGATCGTTTCTACAATTATTGAAGAATTGATTATCCACTAATGAGATATTCTTATTTGTAATTTTAATTATCTTCAGTTTCATTTGTTATCCAACGAAGTTATAACTTGTTATTTTAAAGATTAAAGTCTGTTTTTTGTATGTGATACTATACTCGAGAATAATAATAACAAATCATTTTGATCCGTTTTTATATTTCGACTTAATTGAAGAAAAAACAAGTTATACGAGGAAAAACCAAATGCAATTCAAAATAGTTTAGATTCGGGAAGGCCATTTCTTTCTTTTACGTTATTTGAGTCATGAAAATATCTATACACTGTTAGCTATATCATTAATAGTTATGCAGAATAGTGAATTATCACTTATGTGCAACATATTATGGGCATTGCGTCACGCAATTTGCATTATATCAAGGTACCATTTGAATTCGCTCAGTATTCCTTTCCAAATAAATGGACTATGGAAAAGAACGTGGCTATCAAGCAAATATCACGGCCATCACTTAGTTTTATAGCAAACGTGATGTAATTTATTAATTTTAAAGAAGAATTATGGCCAATCGACGTACCTAGCTAGCCGACCAGCGGGCCTGACACGCTCAAGTGTAGGTAAATTTCGATGCGTTCTATGACTTCTCTTTGGACTCATGATTTGCCCATTTAACTCAACCTATTTTATATCAAGTGAAGTTGAAGATAATTTACCTAAAATGTTAATTACGAAGAAGAATATCTCTCAAATGCATTAACAGATCTTGATAAATTGTAGCTAAGAACCATCCCTGTAGTTTCCCGACACAAAATAACTGCAATGTAATTTTAACTACAAAAAAAATTACGATGTCATAAAAAGAGGAAGTCTTCTTCGAAACAATAAAAATCTAAATCATGTCAGAGATGACGCAGTTCAGAGGAAACATAAAAATCAAACTAACTTTCTTCTTTTTGAAGTCGGTTAAAATCTGTGGTCATTGCCCTATGCATTAGATCTAAACAAGTGCTCTGAATAACAGGAAAATGCGCTATCTCGATCTATTTATAAATTATGCCAAGTATTCGATTATAGTAAAAGAACAGAGATCGACATCAATAGACCGCCTCCTAACCAAGTTGGGAACGCATTTGACACTCAGTGTTCGGCAGAAGAACTTATATTAGACTGCCCGGGAAATAAAAGAAAATATTCAAAAGTAACAAGTAGGTAGAAAGCCATTTCTGCCTACATTACAATATTTTCTTTACAGGCCTGTAAAGAAACTGTTTACAGATAGAGAAATGCGAGAAATTCAATTTAACTTCATTAAAATAACATCAGATACGGGCAATAGTTAGCCGATATGATTCCTTTGTTTAAGACCAAAACTTACTACTGTTCAATAAAATCTTTAAAAAAAATGGATACTTTCGTACTATTAAAGTGGGCCCACTAGAAGTGCATCTCAAACATATTCTTAAATGTATATTCTTATTTTTTATTATCTGGTAGGAGGCAAACGGGCAGGCTTTACGAGTAGCAATCCACCGCCCATGGACACACTCAACGCCTGTTGGGCCACGGGTGCGTTGCCGGCCTTTTAAAGAGAGAAGAGGTGCTTATATTAGTTTTTGCGTGAATAGTAGCAACCCTATTAGTTATTATATTAACTGTGGTAAAACCAAACTATTTGTCAAAGTCAATACGTAATCGGAAGGAACCTGCTATCCCAAATCGCTTATTAAAATGCGACCGTTTTTGAGATTACACGGAACAATGCATATCATAATTACATTCCATATCCATTTAATAAAGTTATTTTCATGTTTGCGAGACGAACTAACTTTTAACATTTCTTTGAATAAATAACTATATAATGAGTACTTAAAATATTCCATTATGCGTACCCTCGAACATTTCACGTCATTCGGCATCTGAAAAGTTACTGGTTAACAGAAACTAATTTGCATAATCACAACTGAAATATAAACCGAATACACTATAAAACACTTCACTATCTAACTAGTTAAACTAATTTAATATAACACGAGTATATAATTCGGTTTTAAATGCAAGATTGTGGTTTGTAAACACCAGACGACCGTGCGTCGCGCGCGCACGCGATAATACAAATTAAATTTAGCAGTGACGCTCCCGAATTCCTGATAGCGTCTAATTTGGGGGGCTTAGTAACGTAGAAAATTATAGAAGTAAACACATATCTAACTGTCTATGGTACCTGCTTGAATGTTATCTGAGATTTTTAAATTGTTTGTCATATTGCTGTATTAAATAAATGTTTATCCTAATTACCATCTCGCTGTATTTGCTTTGAAAAAATTACATTAAACTAATCTATATGTTCAAATAATTCCTACAAGTTTTGTTTCATTTGATGAAGGCAACGTGGAAAATTTTTTTACCAAAAAACTCGGATTTAGCATTGGAACTTGCACAATAAGTTACTTTTTGTATTGCGGTAATAATGAAAATCTGTTGGAATTTTTTGCCTTACTTGTTTCCTAGGCCGTTTTTGAACAGGGATTATCACATCTATATAATGGGTGTCTTTTATCATCAAATGTAAACAGAAATTGTTAAAAAAAGAATTTCAGCTCGGAACATGAACTCCTGTGAGAATTGAGAAACAAGTAAGGACAGTAAACATATTACCACAAATTTACTGTCAATTAACTTTCCTAACATTAATAAGAAAATGTAAGCTTTAACTTTTTAGGTTCTTTAAGTAAATGTTTCACTTTTGAAAAATAACATTAATAAAATAGTTAAATTCCTTATCACATTTCGTAATTTCGATAATATTTTTAATGAAAGTTTATTCAACGTTTAAATTTGTCACATAAATAAATCATTTATTAAAAATATGTAAAACTAGAAAAAGATTCAAACATAATACTATATTAAATATCCGATTTCTCGGAACAAAATTACCTAAGCCCAAATAAACTGTGTAATTAATAATTATAATTCCTTGTAATTAATGACCAAACATTTGTTATTAATGTAACATTGTAGGTAAGTTGTATAAATAAATAATTGTACTCATATTTCCTTGAAAGCAATGAAAATTGAGGTTATCCTCTCGGTTCATAACGGTAAATGATCGACTCATAGGACATAGGGTTGGCCATTTTACAAAATACACGTGGATTTTTTTAATCAATTATAGCATTTTTAACCGATTTCAAAAAAGGAGGAGGTTCTCAATTCAACTCATATGTTTTTTATGTTTGTTATCTCAGAACTTTCGACTGGGTTACCCGATTTCGATGATTGTTTTTTTGTTTGAAAGCCGGTGCTTCCCGTAAATTCATAAAAATTTTATATACCTAACTGTTTTCTGTATAATATAAACTTTTCTTTAATGTTGGTCGAGTTCAAGGAGTACAGACTAACTAATTATACAAAATAAGACATAGTGTATTGCAATCATTTCAAGAATTTCAAACGACTATTTAAAAAAAAGAGACGGCAAAATATATTTTTATATATCTACACTCACACCACCAAGCCACTTCTAATGATGTAGTAATTTATTAAAAAAATAAGCCGTTTAATAGTTACAAACGGACATTGATACATCAATCCCTTGCACTCTCAACTAAAATCGCTCTTGTGAGTTTCCGTCCAGCCCTTCAGGCAATCCCCTTACAACGGTCCAAGCTGAGGTACGAGTCTCGCAGGAGACACCTGGTGCTAGTCATAGGTAAATAATATACTCGGCCGAGCTGCCTAGCACGCCAACCAGCCCGTGCTGTGCTGAACAGCACGGGCTGGTTGGCGAGCCTTCAGCGCATCCATCAAAAAAAAAAAATCTCAACTAACACCCCTTACCCTGCAACAAATATGACGCATTCTAGTGAGATTTGAAATTAATTAAAAGTGAAATCATGCGTGGCAGTGGCGCATGCTGACAAAATTTGTTCGCTTTCGCTGTATACTTCTAGCTTAATTATGAGCAATTGCTGTTGCAAAATTGAGACAAAAACACTTAGCATCTTGATTGAGCAATCTATATAAGTAAGACAGTGTATGTATAAATATAATTGTTATACTAGTGATATTTAAATGTACCTATTTAATATAATTTAATAATCATATAAAACCACTATTAGCACTATTACTTAAAATTAACTTAAAGCTGTAACTTTAAGTTAAGTTATTCTTCAGTCGCTCAGTCGCTCTAAGAAGAGACTTCTACAGTGGTTTTTAGAAGGGGAAACTCTGTCCAATTGAGTAGTGGTTGTGAATTTTAAGCTTGAGTCATTAGGGCGAAGTGTATTTATATTTAAGTGTATTATTTCTTCAATGGTAAATTGCTTAAAATACAGTATAGTACGGTGTATGTATAGTGTGTGTTGCAATAAAATAAAAAGAATTAAATTCATAAGAGGCACACTAGTCTTAATACCAGAAAGTGGAACAAATGCCTAACCTTACTTTTGGGCTTCATCGAAGTACGGTAGGTGCTCATTTTGCTCCCAATAGCACAAAACATTTAAACAGCCCTATCTTAATAACCCCCTTCGTACAGACATCCATATCGCATTGTTCCAGTTTTACTAGAAAACGACGGAGTCAATAACAACTTCAGAAGACTTGTTTTCATTATTGGAGTAGAGTGCTAAAAATATCACCAGATAGAGGTCAACATTGTTGTTGTATAAACATTTATCGCGTGTCATGGCATTAGAATATTATAATTTCTACATTTATGGATGAATTAAATGCGTTTTTATATTTTAAAATGATAAATTGTTACATCATTGATCTTTGATTCAAATCACTGATGAAAATGTTTCATTCTTTACAGCCATGTAAAGAAAGAAGAATGCAATGAAATAGATGCATAAGGCTTCCACACACATCTGGAATAGATAAATCAGGATGTGTGTGGCCAACCTTATAGACAGATTTTTATATACATACTATAAAGAGTAAAAAATTGTGGTTTTGTTTGTATTGAACAAACTTAAAAATTCTAAAAATTACGAGAAGCTATTCTATTTAATGTAACGTGGGCTAAATTGTATATGCGTCGCGTTAAACCTAGTTTAAACGAAGTCTGAACCTGAACTTATATTGTTGTGAGACATTGTTTTATACAAATATAGGTCCTACATATAATGCCTTAAAAGTCCAACACTCAAAACATACAAGAATGAAACAAAAGTATGCAAATTTAGTGAGTACAAAAATAAACATTACTCATGCAGGCACTCACATGAACGGGGTCAACCCTCAAACATTGTTATTCTTTATTTACACAAGTATTTCAGCGCACTGAATACAGAATGTTTATCGCCCGTGAATACCAAGAGAATTTAAGGCTCACCATCCACCACCAGGCGTCGGAAAACTACGATAATTTCACACGAACTAGAAAGCGCACGAAAGCTCTTTAATAAATTGATTCAACTTTTTCACTTTATATCAATGATCTCTTTTAAAAAGAACATAAGGTGCCTCAACAATAAAAGTTATTTAGTTCATAATGGGTATTCATAAAGCCTACTGGCTTTGAACGATGGTTAGTGGAATAGACTTTATAGAGAAAATTTATAGACTACATTTTCACCTGACAATTTACAAACCCACCAACATGTTATGTTAATTATAATAAGAATACCTCATAAATGGATCTTTAAAAATTGTAGCCGGCAAAATCCATTTCGATTTCGTTGATTTTCAAACAAAAATGCATTCTAACATTATGTCCAAACGCTTAGGACATCATTACTCAACCATTTTATGTCGCGACCAACAAAAAAGCCAAAAAGTTAAAAACAAACTCGACACTTTTGCTTTGCTTCAATTACACCAACAGTCGTGTATGGAGTGCCTAAAGCGGGAAAATGTTGTAATTATTGCAGTAGAAATGAGACGGTCTAATTTCGGCTAAGCTCACGCATCTCTTGAATGAAAAGTATCTGCTTGAAATCGTTTTTGAAAGTTGTGACATCATCCTAACGGCATTAAGTATTCAAAGACGTTTGACAGATCAAAGGATAAGAATAGGTACACATGAATCATGTAACTGCTGCTGGCTTTAACGACACTTTTTGTCACCTCTACCAGTTGTCAGTAAATCAAAAGTAGAGCGATATTACTCGATTACATCAATTTTGGCTTATCTATATATAGTAATACGTGAAGCAAAAACTTTGTTCACTATTTTAAGAAAATTTCGTGAACAGACTTTGGCTACAATTTATAATGATCTGTTTATGCAATTAAAAGTTAATGTAATTGGTAATTAGCTTCTCGGGGGGATTTCAAATTGTCTTTAATTTCACTTATAATGAAGACGCGACTTAAATCGACAAATTGTCTTCTCTCGTACAATATGCTACAATGTGCTCGACATTTTCGCAATTTAGAACGTAGAATGACAATAAATGTTTTTTGCAATGGTCAATCTACCTATATGTTAAAATCCTGTATCAAAATAATTTCGGACTACCTGCCAAGAGACTTTGGAATGCAACTTTTACTCTAATTCCAAGGAAACGAAATGATTTTTAGGATTTCGTAGAAACTAACTAAAATGAAATGACTTAGATTTTACAGGAACATTAAATTAATACGATATTACATATATATTTAATTTATTTAATTATAGAACTTGATACGGTCGGGCAGCAATGACCTTTGAGGTTTTTAAATTATAATTAAAAAATGTTAAATGTTAATTTCAACGGAAGGAAAATAATTAACTCTTATTCACACGGGAAAACTGTTATATTTAAGACAGCAACAAGACTCTCTCGATTAAATGTTGGATGCTTGGGTTGTCCCACCGTTAAATATCACAGGAAAACAAAACCGAGTTATTAATTATAAATGAAATCGATAAAAAATTATCAATTCTTAGTTATGAATAATAAAAATATTAGTTATAAATAAGTTATGATATCATAGCAGGTACACGGCACGCCACCACCTTGGAGAAGAATTTTAAGATAATTTCGACACTAGAGAATATAACAGAATCTTTAAGAACATACCTTATCGCTATCTGAAGGCAACGTCCCATATCCGTACCAGCTCCTGGCCTGTCGAAGCCTTGGCTCTTCCTTTGGCGAGAGAAGGCCACTCCCCCACCGAACAACACCTTCAGCCACCGCTGCTACACCAGGAGTGATTGGACTCCCATTGGGCGACTTCGCAGACACCGTCTTCTCAGCCACAGGTGGTAACGTGGGCCGCGCACAACCCGTCCGCCTCTCATGAATCCGTTTATAACTATCATCTATATCAGTCTCTAACAACCCCTTCTTATCGCTACCTCGCTTGACTTCTCTCTTTTCCTCCTTCTGCGTCCGTTTCACATCAACTTCTACTCGCTTCTGGCTATCATTAGAGTCTTGCTTGCAGAGCAGAGCCTTCTTTAAGCTGTCACTCGAATCTTGTTTCGCGACTTTCTTATCGTCCTTGAGCTTTTTATCCTCTTTAGCGAGCAGCGCCCTCTTTAAACTATCAGTCGAATCTTGTTTGTTTAAATGTTTCCGAGGGCACTCTGTGTTGAGAGAATCGGTGGTTTTTGAGATGAGAAGTTTCGGGTAGTCGTACGTGGGATGATCGGACGGGGGAGTAAGTTCTAGTGATCTACGATTCTTTTTCTTATCGGTAGGTGTTATCTGTGCTTTAACTGGGAGCAGCCGACGTGGCAGAAGGCTGCGGTGGTCAGCGAGAGGTGACTCCGGTCGCAACATCGTTGGCAGCGGTACGAGACTGCCACGACAGTGAATACCCCTGCAACAAGAATACAATCGAATGAATAAGACTAGTTGAAATTGCATACTCATTTCCTTTTAATCACCAGTCATCTAATTGCTAACTGCAGTAGGTATCCTATTACAAGGTTATAGACAAAAATGACTTATTTTTAAAGACATTACTGCACTACTTTTAATCGGATATCGATAAAATGTAAACATTAAAAAAGCATCTTGATCCGAAGTTTCAAATTACAATCTATGTTTTTAAAATATCTCACAGCAAATTGGCGCAGCTGGTTAATATCAGAGATCGTAAACAACGCTAAATGGAGTGAAATTGCATTGGCCCGATAACTGGACACTTCTCGATACAATTTACTCAACATTCAAGGTCAACACATATGAATTAATTCAGTCAAACTTATCCACAAGAAATATGATCATCATAGTGATTCATCAATCATGACAATGTACATTCTTGATACATCTACACTTTTTTTATATATTTATACAATTAGATTTTCACATGAAAATAAAGTTTAGGTACGTTTGTGAGATTTTTTGCTTATTAAGTGATGTTTTGTGCACATAACGTATATCTATGGCCAGATTTGAATTCCGTAAAATTACTGTTATACATACTACTTAAAAGGTATGCTTATATTAGCGCATTATTGTTAGATGTTCGCGCTTTTTAGCTCTACACATTACGTTAGAGAAAATCTACACATTTAGTGATTTTTTGAATGTACTAATATTATAAAGTGTTTTTTTTTTTATGAATTCGCTAATCTCAAGAACTGGTTAGAATTGACCGTTGGATGGCCAAGACCCTGCTGGTAAAATGTAAGAGAGGACTGCACCAACATCGAAACGCTCGACTCAGCTTAAAAGCCTTTTCAAAGCCTATTAAATGTACCGTGGTTCCGCTAATGAGTCCCAACGATCACACGGAATCCAGGTCATCGCTCAGTGGGACCACTCGGCTGTGACCTTTTCATCCACTACTTTTAACGAATCTGTACCGTGTATTTGACAGCATTTAATTATGATAGAGTATTACACTATAGTGGCTGGTTTTTTTTTTTCAAAAGACTCAGACAATATTAAAAGAATTAAAAAAAGTCTAATTGAATTGAAGACAATTGAAAAAAGCCCCTATCATGTTTATTACAAACTCTCACAAACGGATTGACAGACCTACAGTCTGTTCATATTTAATACGAAAAAACCGCATAGACAGAAACTTATAACACCCCTCTTTTTCGGCTGAAAATCTACTCTATACACTATATACATATAATATTTGAAAGAGAAAAGATAATTTGTTTAGTTCATAATTAACAAACTCAAAAACGCAAGTAGTTTCGAGGTTACGCTGAAGAAGAGGTCGATATAAGCCTAGTCTAAGATAAATATTAAGGCTAAGAATTTGGTAAATTAAGTAGGGCTGGATAATTAAAATATTAAATTAGTAGTAGCTTTTAAAAAGTTTACATTGACTTTAAAATGTAATAAAAAGTAATGGAACATACAGATATAATTCTACAAGGTAACTGTTTATATCTAACTAATCTTATACAACGGGAGGCAGCGCTAAATTTGGCGATTTTATACCGGCTGAAAATCATAATAATAATAGTTTCCCCCTAACAAATAACAGCTTCGAACGTCAGGCGTTCTGAAAGCGGTGGAGCTAAAGGAGGCAGCATGAAAAAGTCGTTGGGAAAAAATTTGCTCCCATGAATTTTATACCGAGCGAAACTCTATTAAATTATTGTTTCCATTACATGTTTTCAAAAAATAATCGTCAGCTGCATTGACGAGGGGGGATTCAATGTTAATGACGTGCATAAACTTCATTTAAAATTTGAACTACAACTGTTTACAACTGTTCGAAGTAAAATTCATTCGGTATAAAATTCCTATAAAAAATGATACGCTGCCTCCCGTACTATTAACGATTAATATATTCATAATTGACGAAATAATCGCTTAACAAACAGACATTACATTCAACATAACTAAATACAGTAAGGAGACCCTCCTCCTTACAAGTCGGTTGCTAGTACCAAGTATAAATCATTTAGCGTCATTCTATGTAGGTATACAAACTCAATGATCTCCTTATAGTGTTTGAATAATCAAACTCAATATTTAGTTTGCTTTGACGCAAACGTTTATTGATTTTTTCTTAATTGTGATATTTAACATTCATATTGACACGATATTACAACGACAAATTAATACTTCCGTAGAGGCACAATATTAAAAAATACAATATTCTACGTCGTGGTAATAGAGATCTTTGAAGAACAGCGTGTCACTGGATATCACTTGGTTTTCTTAAAACGATGCTAAATGGAAGGTTTCTTGACTACATCCGATTTCAAATACTCAAAAAGCAGCAAGATGTGCCGGATTATGACTTTAGACTTGGTAATTGGGACGCTATAGGTACCTAAGTCTTAGGCTGATATAGATTCATATACCACACTTTTGTGATAAAAGACTCAACCAAAAATAATATTTAAGTACTTATGTTTGCACCTATACAAGGATATTTTTTTACTTTGTACATATTATTATGTACTTTTTAAATTTTATTCTTAGAAAAATTTAAGTACTATTACATATACTCGTAATATATTATTATATATAGTAACGAAAGGTCATTTATTGTCATTGATGTATTAAAATGTACTCTTTACTCAGTCGCAATGTCGAAAACTACTTGACGTTTGAGGCTACATTTTGGTACGTTAGTAAGTTTTAGCAAATAGCTTGGTTAAATATTTGACTTTCCTTACCATTAGTGGTTGAAGTACGATATATTTTTTACTGTTATCTAAAAGCCTTGCATAGCGATAAGAGATATTATAAATAAACAGTAGGTCACGCCAATAAGGCATTGATATGTCTTCCTGAATGACTCACTATCCCTCCAAGTTCATATGGTCATGACTGACTCTCAATTGATCTAGTAAAGGTTGCTGTTAAAGAGTTACACGGGGTCACATAAGTCGTCACCTTGAGTCATAAGTGCCTTTCTTGGTAAATTCAACGATAAACAAAGGGCGGTCCGCGTACATTAGCGAAATCTCGCTGCAAAAAGCCTTTTTGTATGGAAATGACTACAGCTGATGCAAAGTTAGCGTGAGAGTCAATCTCTTTCCCATATTAATAATAGCGTTTAAATTTTAACAAAAAAAAACCGTCTTCAAATTAATAACTAACTTAATTTACAACTCTAAAACTACTGAACAGATTTTGTTAAAACGGGACCACACGGGAAGCACCAGCTTTCATACAAAAAAAGTCATCCAAATTTTCACCCAGTCGAAAGTTCTGAGGTAACAAACATTTTAAAAAATCCAGCCGAGTTGAGTACCTCCTTCTTTTTTGAAGTCAGTAAAAATAGCGCACTAACGGTGTTCTCGCATCCAGCCTTTGAGAGGATTGTGACGTGCCGATACGCGGCGTGAGTAGGTATTTAAAAAAATGCTATCTCTTTTATACCGCTTTGCCTCACTCCGGGCGTGCGATAGAGAGAGAGTTGCAAATCTTAGAGGCAATTACCTACATTTCCTTTTTAAAATAGTTTTGGGCGATAACGTTTTTACCCACCTAAATATTTACGAAATGAGATAATTTTGGTCTCTTTAGATTCAGTACACCTTAATCTAGGTCTGTACGTTTTTCTTTTTTAGTAATTCAGTTTAGTTTAATTTTAAAAAATAAAAACGCCCGAGGAAGATTTTAAGTTAAAATGTTTGGATGCCAATAACT
The DNA here is from genome assembly GCA_912999735.1 of Aporia crataegi. Taxonomy (NCBI): domain Eukaryota; kingdom Metazoa; phylum Arthropoda; class Insecta; order Lepidoptera; family Pieridae; genus Aporia; species Aporia crataegi. The sequence continues at coordinate 7,918,031 of OU538744.1, read as the reverse complement.
TCTATCATACGCAATATTTCTTTAAAATAAAAACGTACGGACCTAGTTTTTCATTTTATCTACAACATTTCCAAAAATTATGAAAATGAGACTATGTTAATGGTGGAGAAAACGTTATCGCTTTTTGTATGAAAATGTCACACAATCTAACAGCTTCACAATCCTCTTAAACTGATCTTCAAAAATACAGTTCCACTGTCGTACCGAAACACTAATCAATAATTAATTCATCATCGCCAGTACTCTCCGTCTGAAGTTGTCATCTTGTACCATTTGCCATTGATAACATTAATACTGTTACTGTGGAAAATTAAATTTCATACAAAAATTCTTATACGCGTAGATTTAGAGAGCGAGTCTGCGATTTATATATATATATATATATAAGTACGCTATTCGGGATATGTAGATCTTTATTATACAGAAACAATTGATCTTTAGTTCTACAGAACTAAATACTTTATTCCTCTAATAGTCATTTCTCGTTAGAACTAGTCAATAAACACTGGATATACGTCATAAGAAGCCTTCGCTATGCAGTTGGTACACGCATACAACCGAATTTATTAAACAATCGCGATAACCGTTTCGTAAATAGAAAACAATAGCGTTTTGCTAGCAAAATGGAATGAGTTCAGCGCCTTGAGAAACAGTCTACCTCGATCCGCGTGTGAAATCGATTTGCCAACGTTTTGCTTCTGAAGTTTTTCTATGAATCTTATTTAGTTGAAGAAAAAGTAATCCATATGAATGCTAAATAAAAATAATGTATAATATTGTGTTTTCTTTACAAAGTATTCATTTACATAATTAACATTTATAATTATTAACATTTCTTTAAATCTCGACACAATAATATAGTGTTGAAATTTTAAGAAAAAAAAACCGACTTCAAATTGTAACTCTAAAACTACTGAATAGATTTTGATGAAATTTAAATGGGGCTACACGGAAAACACCAGCTTTCAAACAATTATCGAAATCGGTTCACCCAGTCCGAAGTTCTGAGATAACAAACATAAAAAAACCAGCGTCGAATTGTAGTACGTAGTACATACTTTTTTGAAGTCGGTAAAAAGATAGGTGCTATAGGTTTTACGTGTCTGTATCTGTGGCTACTAAACGAAAGGACCCATTTCAATGCGTTTTTAATTGGAAAACTGCAGTGATCGTTATACATATAAGATTAAATCTTTAGATTAACATGAATTAACAAATTTTGTTAATCCATTTACGCGATATTGTTATTTATAATTTACATGCTTCTCTTGAACGCTTTTTAATATAAAATCAAAAATCGTTTAAAATTTAACCGGACCATTAAATATCTAAAAATTAATAGTTTAAGAAGAACGAGTCTATAAGGTCACATTGTTCCTATTCGGAAGGAACTTGAGTATTAGTTGGACAATCACAATATTGTTCGTCGTGTCTTGTCCTTGTAACAACAACTTGTTAATATAAGTAACACGGACTTAATAAGCTGTCCACTTATTATCTATTAAATAATACTAATTACTAATCTATACATATAATACAAGCTTTTGTTCGCGACTTTGCATGGCCTATTTGACTTTCGGAGGCCAGTTTTCCATCAGTGTAACAATTTTTAGATTAGTAGAAAGAAAAAGTATAGATTGGTTATAAAAAAAGCGGATTCAATGCGGATCGAAACTGGAAAAGTAAAATAAATATTATAGCATAAGATTTACAGTTATAAAATAATTGCAGTAAATTATTAATCAATATAACCATATGTATATGTAGATTAAACAACTGAATTCGTTCGTGTTTGTGTGAACTAACAGGGCGATTAAAATTACACCAGCGCTTTTTCAATTACAAAAACAATACTGTGCCAATATACGCTTTTTGCGGGAGAAAACATAAAGAGAAAGTCATTGCATCTCTATATTGTGATAGTGACCTGGCTTAACAGTAGCTATTAAGGCTAATCACAAATCCTCAACAGTGTATTCACAAGAAAGAAAAACGTACCATTATGATGCTATGTTGACTTGAACCGGCATCGTTTCCCTTTCCTGCAATACAAGGAAATGTTTTTTAATCACAAAGACTCATCACTATGTATTTAAACCTAACACTTATTAATGCGATGGTGAGAATTTTAGCTCGCAATGACGACAAATGTCGCTAAAACTCAGACATGAGTTTTAGCTAAAATTGTGTGCTTTTGATGATATAAGGACAGGTAGTATCACCTATGAATTTCTAGAAAAGTCCAGAACATTCGAGAGTATTCTAAAATATTGTGGAATGTACTGGAACACCAGCAATAAAATAATATAGAATGTAATAATAGAACTGCTGACTCAGCTCCTCACCAAAAAGTATGTGCTTGGTAGTTGGTAGTGCTATTTGAATTGATCGAAAACCAATCACGGCGTCTCTGAGATTGTTTTCACAGATTTGGTATTCAATAGCAATTATTATTATTCAATGCCATTTAATGGCTTCTTAACAAGACAATTAATTTGGCTTTTGATGGCTACTTCTTGAACGTTTCATTGTTTACCTTGTAAGGTAAATTTTCATTACGTTTTGAAATTACAGATTACTTATAATATGTTACATCGGTGAGACAATTTAAATGTAGGTAATAATCAGATTATTGAGAAATTATAACACCTAAATTGCTAAAATCTTGTTTTTAACACACCGCAAAAAGAAGGGTCCGTGTGTCAGTCTGTAGAATCGAAGTTTCTAATTGAATTTAATTATTGTTTTACCGACTTCAAAAAAGGAGGAGGTCATCAATTCAACGCTTTTTTTTATGTTTGTTACCTCAGCTTACGACTTGATGAACCGATTCCGATTATTCTTTTTTTTGTTTGAAAGCTGGTGCTTCCCGTGTGGTCCCATTTAATCAAAATCTGTTCAGTAGTTTTAGAATTACCATTTGAAGTCGGTTTTTTTTAGTAAAATTTTAACACTATATTATTCGAATATCTCCCGAGTTAAAAAAGAATATTTAAAGACTTTTTTACCTTGAAACATACCTAATCTTGATTAATTTCAATCCGTCCTTCAAATCGCTAAATAGATTAAGCAATTAAGGTACCCTACTGATAATTAGTATAGAAATGGATAAATATATCTAGTACCTATGTAGTCAACTATGTTATAAGAAATGCATGAATGAACAATATATTATACATAAATTCCCTAGGCTCGTACAGAGCGGTCTATGAATCTAATTTCAAACGTTTATTATCTCTTTTTAGACACTACTTGACACAAAAACTACTACGTTATTATGCTATCAGAAAACATTTTATAATTCATTATTATTACAATCGTTAAACTAATAAAAATAAAGCATGACTTTATATTTTGCGGTCAGTGTTAGAGTTGTATGTGTCATTGTAAATTTTACCAATATCATACCTACCTAATATCAAAACAAAACTGTATCATTTTATTGCCACTGTGGTACTTATAAACGTTGCTTAACCTGAAGCGATGTCTCAAATGCTCTCTCTTTTTCGCTGAAGTGCAATTGTTGTTGCAAAAACGAGACAGATAATTTGATCAGACTTGAAAGTTGAGCAATATTTATTAATAAGGTTAGTTGCGGTCTTTTGGTGGCCAAGTGGTTTACGCGTCTGCGTGTTGCGCCGAAGGTCCTGGGTTCGAATCCCAGGGAAACAAGTGAATGTTTCGGGTAGGTAAGGACAGAAGGCTGATCACCTACTTGCCTGTAAAGAAAATGATCAGTGAAAGGGAAGTATAGAAATGTGGCTGGCCCATGCCCCCGCTAGAGGTTACGGAAATTCACTTTTTTTTAGTTGCGGCCTGATATTTACGATTCAAAAGGATTAAAAAGTAAATAAAGTAAAGGATTAATTTTTAATTATTAACTAATTATATGACTGGATTGAAATTTGTAAGACAACCCATATGTTTCATATAATAAACATCTCTGTGAAAGTCGTTGTATTGCGGGATCCTATACTAATACAGATTAGTTTTAGAGAAGTTGGAAACTTCTCTAAAACTAATTAAGAATTACAACATGAACCTGACCTAACTAGGTATATGTTTAGTTAGTTATATGTTAATACATATTTTTGGTAACATACTGGTTTTCTCATGTATGTATGTAAATCACGAGTAATTCGCAACATCTGAGAAATTTTCAATGAATGAGAATTTATTCAGAACACATTAAAGTGAAAGTACCTACATATTGGTTACACTTTCACGCTGTATTGATTCATTTATAATTTTACTGCTATATGCATACATAGGGATTGATACAAATTTATACCATATAATAATGTTTACCTACCACCTATATAAAATATAGTAGCCAGAAAAACACAGTAGCATACCTAGTTAAAAAGTTTAAATAAGATTTAGAATTATTTCAACAACTAAATTTTCCTAACTCAATAACAAAAATGTTCAATGTTATATAAGACTACATATACATAAATAATATTTAAAAATATTCTGCGACTTGTGTGATTTAAAGTTATGATGTTCACTCACCATTCATGGGGATTCATTAACTAAGTTTTTATTGTACAAATAATTATGTAAATGATATATATATCTCTGATATATAAAATTGACAAAATTGAATCAATTCTGTACTATTCCTTAGCATTAACTATCTGTACTAAGGCAAGTTTCTATGAGACTGAGATGGGCTGCTAGAAAATACAGTTTACTTTTTATTAGAAACATGAATACAGCATTATACTATAATAAAACAATATCAAGGTCACATTATCAAACATCACATGTTTCAATATCTTATCTGTTGTGAATTTTACAATTACATTTCTCAAACTTAATTAGTTTAAGTTCATTGTAAGATGCTGCACTATTTTTTCAGTTTTTAATAAAATAAAACTGCTTTTGAACCTCAATTTCTAATTTCTAATCTTAATTTCATCAAAAATATTTAATAAAGCTAAAATAGATGTACCTATTCATGAAACAGATGCAAACTTAAAATCTGAACTGAAGTGACTTAAAGATAGCCGGAGTTTATCAAAAACATGCCCATACATTCTTAAACAGAAAATCAAAATACAAAGTTTAAAATAATACAAAGTAATAAAGGTTAAGAATTCTACTTATATATAATTTAAAGTTATATAAGTAACAGTGTCACATATCAGTTATTTACTTTTTATTCAATAATATTAAAGTGATATTCACACTATAAAATTTATAATTTGTTACTAAGTTGTTGTTGTTGTTTGGCCTTTGGAGAAAGTTGACATGGTGAAAGTGAACAGAACTTGTAACACCTTACCATAGATCCTGCCAGTATTTATATATTTCTCAACAAAAAGTTGTCAGAGCATAGATGTCTTTAAGTGTGTATATCTCAGTCTCCATTACGCTTATTTGTATTTTTTATTATTTGTTATAAATACATATAAACAAATTAAATAAATGTGAGACTTTGTACTAACAATATTTCATTTTAGAGATATTTTTGATAATATTCCTTGTTCTACTGCTATTACACACATCTATGTTCACATTCTGATGTAGTTCTTATTGAAAATGATAACTTATGTTGTAGTTTTTTTTTTTTGTTATTTTATATGCCTACTGCAACAACTTACAGGTTTAGTAAAAGTAATACTAAAAAACTTATTGTGACTCAGCTATCTTGTTTATACTTGGCTTCTGTATAGATTGGATGGTTCTTAATTGTCATGTTTAAACAAAAGTTAAATATTACAAAGACTGAAATTATTTTATCAATTTTAAGTGTTGATTTTAATCATTTTTTTTAAATGAGTAATGTGTTTGTATATATATACACATATTTTTTATAAAGATAGTGTAAACGGTAAATTACACACTTGAAACTTACGTGTGAATGTTTTCCAATTAATAAGCTACAATTGAGCATATTTCCCAGATCCAATGCACAAGTATTACATTAAAATCACACAACAAATTCACCAAGCACTTGACAAAACACCTCACGGATATTATTCCACAACGTACACAAAATTCCACCGTCAAGTCGTACTACTTGTTAAACGATAATATGTCACTATGTCAAAATATGAAAAACATTATTTGTATTATACCTACTACGCGACTAGAAGAAGGGAACGCGTATTTTATTAGAGTATAATATTTACGAATAAATATAAAAAATAAATGAAAGTGGAGCGCGTGTAGTCTAGTTTTCAACAATAATTCTCATTCCTCTCTACTCTTAACTCGACAACAAGTTATTGCTGACTGGCAAATGGCACAACGAAAACACTGCGACTGCAATAGCCACTGCAAGAAACAAGTCGAACAATATCCGAGTAGGTTACTGTTGGCAAATGCCAAATGGCAAGTGTAGTGTGTACCGACCTAGCTCGAGGTCCATAAATAATGTCGCATTTAAGTTTTAAAACAAGTTTAATATGTTTTAAACTATGTCCGACTCGAGAAAAATATGTTTTTACTTTTTATTAATTACTAAGCAGCTCAGTAGGTAGGTATTCAATGAAATTGGAATCAAGATAATATATTATGTCATGTACTCATATCATAATATTATGTGAGTACACTTTTATAGTTTAACTAGACTAGAGCTGTTTATAACTAACGATTTTATCGATAGAGATAGATAGATACTATAGAGTATAGAAGATCTAATAGCCATGGATGGTACTCATATTGAGACTATTTAGCGTAACGTGTAAGAGAAAAAATGCGTATTTAAACATTATAGCTATGTACATTGATGTACTCTAAAACATGTCACGGAGTATGAATACCCTTACTATTTGATGAATGGGAATCGCACCTTTGATCTGTTAATACCAATTAATTGGTTTGGGTTTTATCATATAAATTTTTACAGTCAATAATACTGCAATTCATATTTAACTGCACACATTTAGTACCAAATAGAATATCGATTAAAGTTTGAAAAAAATCATTTTTCGAAAATTGTTGTTTTAGAGCAAAACTCTTTTGACACGAAAAAATTGTCTACTATTGACAGCACCGATGGCAAACAGAAAACTGTTACGCATATAGAGGCAAAAAAATTATGTTTCCTCCTACTCACACTTTATAATTTTATATTCGCGACTTCTTACTATTGAAATTATAACTAATGTTTATAAAAATATATGAACAACATAAATAGGTATGCGTACGCATGTGTTCCTAAAACAAGTTTTCTAACTCCTGTAATTCGCTCAGTTTATCAACATTAATAGCAACATCAATGAAACTGTGACATCGACAAGTGTTACTGTCAAACGTGACAGCATCGATGTTCCGCGTTAACTGTGTATCGTGTTCTGAGTCATACATTCCCTCTAAAAATATTCAAAATGCAGTATCTTTAATTCCAGGCCACCCATATTAAAAATAGTTGCAAGGATTATCTCATTGTCAGTAATTTTATGTGCATAATTTAACGATTTTCAGAAATGCGTAACCCTCGGACCAATTATCATAAGCATAACCACTTGTTAGTTGTTAGTTCAAAAGGTGTTCAGTAGCTTTGAAACTGATACATTATGCAAAACTCTGCCAAAGTGTATTTGTCTCGTTTCTTCCACTAATTAATTAATTACCGTTGAAGTGAGACAAGACATTGCTGTCGTGAAAACAGACAGTTGCCAGTCGTGAGAAATAATTTCCCCAAAATAAATGAATGTATTTTATTGCTTTATTATTTATTTTAATTATTTTATTATATCCTACAATTTCTTATTTTTAATCTGAAGTTTTTTATTTTTTTGTCTTAAATTCTTTATACATTTTTTAATCTCTTCGATGACACTAACTTTAAGCGTTTGATAATTTTTCTCATTTTATGTTTTCGTTGTGTTTCTAATATTTCGAGCGTTTCATCATTATCTTATCTTGATCTCTAAAGTGTTTCGAGCATACGATAGCTTAGCTGTAGATGGTAACCAGTCGGTTTTTTTGCGTATTAGCCATAGCTACATCTTGTCCACTTCTTGCGCTTCTGATCTTTAGGTACTCTAAAAAACAAATAAAAGATCATTCTAAATTAACTTGATACCACTTTAAGACGATTACACAATAATGCAATGATGAAATAACATTAATTTGTATAATAAAATCTACTTTTACGATAGTAATACTTAATATCATTGGTTTAAACTTAAAAATAACATCTACTATTCTGTTCCCTAAATCTATTGACTGTTACTAGACGTTAGTTCCTTGCAAAAAACAAGTTGTGTTAAAGAAGAGCCTTTATTGATATTTGCAACTTAATTGATTTATGATCTTTTACAATCATGTCTATGCTTTTATGTTGTTCATGATGACGTCTTGATTTTCTTTTGTAAAATATGGGTTGAAATAAAATAATTATATAAGTATGTTATTTTTGGATTATACCTTAAATAAGACGTATGTCTGCCTTTTATTTATAAAACAGTAGGTACCTACCTAATGATAATGTAATTTAGGCTTTATCGAAATGACTACATTAGTTTAATTTTTACCGTATTTAGTATAAAACTAACGCTTATTTTATAAAATCAAAGCCTGCTATAAGATATACCTAGGTACCTCCATGAGCGAGATAAATTATTTTGTGACCTTTATTTTTACTATTTTAAATTGCATAACTACACATTATTCTAAATTTTTGTCAAGGCCGATAGTTAATGGCGACGATCATAGAAATTTGTCATTTTGATCTATCTTTATAGCATAGTTGGCATTTCTATTACTATCTTATTTCCGTGATTACAGCAATTAAACAATGGCTACTGGACCGCAGAATTCGATTGGAAACCTATTTCTAAGAAATAGGCACAGTAACAATTGTCTGAATCTATTTATGTATATTCTTGATTCAACCAATGTAACTTCAATGTATTGTGCTGTGTGTATGTAACTTTTGGCGCAAAAGTCCAGCTCACTGTTTTTTGCAAAATATTATCAGACACATTACACCGATTTTCTGAAGTTTTTAAAAAATAAGGCAACAAGTTAACAGAACATATTACTCATTATTTTATAGGCGTTTAAAAGGAGTGTTATTGCTTATAAATTTTTTTAATAATAAAACTAAAAGTTTACAGAAAGTAAATACCAAATTCCACTTTGAGCAGGAATTTACAGTATGCTAGACACAATCAATACACCACTTTCTATCACATATTATAATTATACACAACTAATAAAAATCTAATAGATAATCAGTCTTTTAAATTAATTTATTTGCAACAAAATGTTGCCAGGATTACTAAAGTTTCCCTGTCGAGATCTGATGTCAACAGCTCTGACAGCAAAATAGTATTTATAGCCCGGTACAAATTGTGTAAGTGTGCACGCCATTGGTAATGGTAAAGCCTTTACGTCTCCAATTTTTTTCCATAAATTTGTGTTAGGAGAAGATGGTGTTTCCTGATAGGCGTATATTTGATAACTAGCAATATCTTCATGTACATCTTCTCTATAATTATCTAATTTCCAAGATATAACTATTCCATTCTCAACTTTTGATAGCTTTATTTCTGGTGCAGGTGGTATTCCTTTCCAATTAGGTGCCTGGTACTGTTTTCCGCTTTCAGGTAACGGTGCTGGATGATGCCGTTTTAAGCTAGGAACTCTTTGTCTAAAATCTGCAAAAAAGTTGAAACAATGTTAACTTAAGTATTAAAGATATACATTTAAAATGGAGATTTATTTTTATATGGCAATTAAAATTCTTACTTTGAGTAGGTAAGGACTTTATCATGTAAGTTTGCGTTGCAGGACGGATATTTGAAACTTGTGCTCCGCCACCTATAGGAATGTAAACTTTTCTAGGACTATTAACCATTTGAGCACGCTGTGGTGGCATTAGATTTTGCGGCGATACGACCCTTACAGTTTGATTTACAGGTCTAGGAATTATCTTGTTTGGTGGCTCGTCATCTGTTAAGTCCACTGTATCTGAACCAGAATTACTTTTAGTATAGGACCTTTTCTCAGGTTTCTGTACTGTGGGCCGTGTAGATGTAGGTGACAATTTATTGAGCGCAACTTTATTATTGGGTGTCTGATTTTGCACATTATTAGTTGAGTTTTTTGCAGGAATCAATCTTGGAACCGGTATATTTTGTTGAATCGGGCCTACATGTTGTTTTGCTTTATTCACTGCTGATGGAGGTCTATTTGACTTTGCCGGAAAAGATGTTGTATTCTGTTGTGACACTGCTTTCTGTTTTGACTTTTCGACCATTACAACTTGAATTCCGACAGAGCGTGTGATTTTTAAAGGAGTTATTGGCGAATTCTTTCGTAACTCTTCTTGAACTGATCTTAAAACTACTTGGAGATCTTGATTCTGCTTTGTGAGCGACTTTATTTTATTTTTATGCTCTTCTAGGGATGAAGTCATTTTCTTAATTTTTGTTTTAATATCGCCTATGCTTCCTTTGTCAACAATACTTTCTACTATTTTCAATAAGCAGAATTCTTCTAGATCATTCCTAGTCATTTCAGATACATTTTTTTTGCACATTGACAAAAAGTTTGTCGGCAACAAGGGCTTAGTCGGAGGTGGAGTCTTTACTTCATTTTCTACTTTTTCCGTGGTATCTTCTGAGCCAATTTTTTCAACAATATCTGTAGAACCTTTAACGTCTAAAACAATGAAATACATAGCTTTTAGTTTCTCTAAAAAATATAACAACTAGGATAAAGTATTGTGAAGAAACAGGATTGCATACATAACAGGTCTGATAAAGAGACCATAAAAAATAAAATCGCTTAAATTATACAATGTTAAAAAGGAGAAACTGCCACATACGCCACAAAGTATGGCTATCTATGTAATTAATCTTATATATAACATTCCCGTGTCACAATGTTAGTTACCTTACTCCTCCGAAACGGGTTTTCTGATTTTTACCAAATTTTATATGCATATTCAGTAGGTCGGCTATAATCTATAATCGGCTACTATCTATACCCCTAGACTAATAAGGGTAGCCCACCCCAAAAATTATTATGGCAAAACAACGTTTGCCGGGTCAGCTAGTTTTTAACATAAAAATATATTGAATAATAAATACCTTCTTTAACTGGTATAATATTAGAGTCCAATTCCATTTTATCATCTGGTTGTTCTTTTTTAATTTCTGTTATTTCTTTTGTATCACTTTGAGGTATAACATTTGTTATATTTTTGCTCTCTTCGGAGATTTTTTCGTCATTTATAAGAAGAATGTCATCATTATCACTCAAATCATTGCATTGTTTGATTTTTTCGAAGTCATCATTTGATTTATTTTTTTTATCTTCATCGTCAGACAAAAAATCTAAAGTCTTCGATAATTCACAATTGAAAGGCAATTGTTTTTCTTTATTTTTTTCTATTATTGAATTACATGGTACAATATTATTTAAAGACTTATCTTCGCCACGCTCTACATCGCTCACCTCCCTAGTACTGTCTTTAATCCTTACAGAAACCATATCAGGTTTGACTTCTTCGTTCGAAGGCGGTAAATTTGTTACACAGTCGTTTGTTCTTTCGTTTGTAATAGAGTTTTGACTAGGTGGTGTAATATTATCAACTTTACCATCGTCTCTAGTTTCAATAGAAAGTTCAACAATATTTATATTTGAGATTTTCTCTGTACTTTTAGCACATACGTCATCTTGAGAAGTATCATTGTTCATTTCAATTGTATCTATGTCATTCTTGTCTGTTACTTGTGTAGTAAGTGTGCTATTACATTTATCAGTGATCATAAGCAACTTGTTATCTTCATTTAAAGTACTGTTTTCATTTTTACTAGAATTAGCAATATTTGAACCTTTAACAAGTGTATGATTTTTATCTATATTTACTTCTTCATGTTTTGTTTGGTCCTGATCATTTACTTTATTTTGTAATGACTCTGTTTCGGAGTTCAGTAACGTCATATCACTGGTACGTTCTTTATCATCTAAACAGCTTTTACTTTCAATTATGGATTTCTGATCATTAGATAATTCCTTACCTAATTCCAAAGTTTCAACGTTAGACACGCCACTTTCTAAAATTGCACTTACTTCAATATTTCTTTCTGCTAAGGCAGCATTGCTTTCTTGATCTTCATCAACTTTTAAATTGTCGGAAATATTTTTTGCAACTTCTAAAGATTTTTTTTCGTTACAGACAAGACTTTCTTCTTCGTTGCCGCAGATTGGTGAAGATGTATTATACCTATCAGATTCATTTTCTTTCTCATCTCCATTACTACTCACATTTATATCCTGTTTTTCCTGAATCGTCGTCATTATCTCACTTAAATTTTCTACACTATTTCTCTCTGTTTCAGTTTTACCTTTGTCTTGAGATGATTCATCATGAAGCAGACTATTATCATCTGAAATATCACATAGTGTGTGCTGATCAGTCTTTTCCTTTATAGGATGTTCTGTTAGACATTTAGTAATATTATTTAATTCTTTATTATTTTTATTTTCTGATATTTTATTTAGAGATCCCTCTGTTTCCCTTATACAATTATCTTTAGTGGTGTCATTTGAAACATTAATTTCTACATCTGTACTATTTTCTAAGGTTATCATTTTAGGATCGTCGGTTTTATTTGTATCTTTTTGTTTATTTATCTGGCTGTCATTTTGACTATATTTCTCAAGTAAATTATCACTGGAAAATTTTTCGTTAATATTTTCAGAATTTATTACAGACATATTAATATTTCTTATTTCTGTGTCAGTTTCACATTCGATAATTAATTGCATTTTTCTGCATTTCTGGTTTGGTGATCTGGAAAAAAAAAATAACATTATTTTTATGTACAGGTAACTATGTCCTATATGCGTAGAATAGTTACATTATAATACGTTAAACAAGTGATATTGAAGAAAATTTAAAAAAAATAAAAAATGTATTGAAACCGATTCATTCATTTAGGAGCTAGCCGATCCAGGCCCCAGCCTACTTAGAATACTGGTCAATTTTCCATTGTTTACAATTCTTTAAATAAATCAAATGATCTTCATTTTGATGTTATAATTGTCATTAATAATAGTCACTATCTAGAAGGAAACCATCATGTTATTTTTGTTGCGAAAAAGCAACGCCTGATGAATTATTAAGATAAACTAAGTTCTATTTAGGCAGCCAAGCCCGCCGTTCCAAGCTGTGAGTCAATCCTCGCTCCTGACACAGAGTGGCACGACTTCGGGCTAAACAGGTTACCACGTGCACCTGTTTAACGACAAAATTAAACACGAAACCCGAGAGTTCACGACATCAACCAATTGCGTCCAATTTCCTTGTAGCAAATGATATTTTAAGTGACCTATGCTAATTGTTTGTTACGCTTTCGATGTTACAATTTTTATTCATTTCGAGGTAGGTATAGTTGAATAAGACCTTGATTTAAATAAAACTTTTTATCCTAATCCAACAAAAATTAAATCGTGAGCATCAGCTACAAAGATCGTAATATATAAGCATAAAAAATATAAATGGGTACAATAAAACGACAAAAGAAGACAACCCTAGCAGTAGTGTCAAGTGTGGTGGAAAAAAACCTGTTCATTATCAAACTACGCATTCGTTTAAGTACGATTTAAATCTTTGGTTTAAGTTTGTTCAGCCTGCACCATAGAAGTTAGCAGTTAGTGGCCGCACTCAATTGCAATCAAGCAATTTTAAAGAAGAAAAAATAATTTACTTAACTTACCGATTTTTAGTTGAATATAAACCCGTCGTGAGTAATAAATAATAATATAATATAGCTGATCTATCTAATTAGTTCCTTTCACATACATAAGTAATGAATTGTAACGGAAAACAATCCTATTTACAAAAAAAAAATATTCCTTTTGTTTGAAATTTGCATTGAAACAATACATTCCGATCAACAGTTTCGATTAAAGCGACAAAACTATCAAATAACGTCAAAATATTGAAAGACTAAAGAAATTGCGTTCATGTCACTATTACAATTCTGGGGATCCATAAAATACATCAATAGAACCAGATCGAATATAATATTCAGTTATTTGAATTTAACGAAAGGTTTAAGGATAGATGATGATGAAAACAGTCACTATGCTATCCCGAAAAAAAGATCATATTCACAAGCCAAAAAAACATGGCGGTCGGCTGACGACCAAAAGTCGCGCACGACGAAGTCATAAAATAAGCGGTGAGTCCACTGATAAAAGTATGGTAATCACGCTCACGCCAACGATGTTATATTGCAAGCTAGAGTGAGACAAGTAGTGGTTATGATAGAGCTAAAATAAATGGAGTTGAAGGTGTGGACTTGCCCGGCAATCGACATCTATTGAACGCTGGTCGCTGAGCAAGCGAATGTTTTACAGAAAACGGAATATCACGGTTAAAAGACTTGATTTTAAAGGGCAGAGATATGTCAGAACCTTCCCATAGGCTGTATCAAGAAGATAATATTAAGTTAGTGTTTTTTTTTTTTTTTTTTAATAAAAACATTTTAAATCAAAAAATTAAAGATTATCTATCTACATAATTTCTATACATACTTAGATACATAATATGTGACAATGACAATCCAATTTTTTCATGAGCTTCGTGGCCGAGCGATCTATTAAGTTACCTTGACGCCATGGGTACCAGGTTCGATTCCCGGTGTGAATATAATTAATCTGTAAATTGTATTCGGTCTCTGGAAAGGCTGATAGTGGCCATGCGAATGCTTTAACAATGTCCTTAATTCCTCTGTGGGAGAGCCACGCTGAAAACTATGGCGATGCACTAACTGGGCCGGCTCGTCCGCAATGATACTACGGGCTCACAGAATGCCAGCGTGAAACAGAACTTACTTATACTGTGTTTCGCTGTGTGAGTTAGAATAAAGGAGGCCCACAATACTCAAAAAAAAAAAAAAATACACGTCGAATTGATAACCTCCTTTTTGGTTTTTTTGAAGGTCGGTTAAAAAGACCGGCAGTGCAACAAAAAGCGCGGATCGCGGAGCGGTTGTCCATGGGCAATGGTGATATCTTACAATCAGGAGACCCGCCTGCCCTATATTGTCCCTTATTTCATAAAAAAAAGTACATTTAACATTTATAACTGACAACACCAATGTGTCCTATATATCGCTTAAGAATCGGATATTGTAGTAACCGATTTATTTGATCCATCCATATTTTTTAACCTGTCAAACGATACTTCTTAGATAAGAAGTAGGTCTGATATGATTCTGACAGAAATGTCAATAAAAATATTTTGTAGAACAGATTATTGCGCTTACGATTTCTACTTAGGTAAAACTTCATTAAAAAATTTAATATGACCGAAGAGCTTTCACTCCTAATGATGTATCTATGTACATAAAATTTACATAAAATACTTACTGAGAAAAAATATACTATTTACTAATAATAATTGGGACAACTCTGACATTGCTCTCATCTCAAATGAAGTAGCTGAAGCACTTATGTAATGGTAATCAGAAACAACGAGGGTATCACAATAAACACATATTATATAAGTTTATAAACAACCAAGACTCAGATACAACCACAAAAATGCATCACACACGCACATAAAAATGCATCTACCGGGATGCGAACCCATTATCTTTAGGCGCAGAAGGCAGGACCACTACCTACTGCGACAACCGCAATGGCATATTAAAAAAAAAAACAAACAAATTTTACTGCCGTAAACAAACCCTAGCGCATACTTTAGACTATTCTAAAATCTAAATTCTAAGTACAGCAAAACTTCAACAAACGTCGCAACTTGTTATACATAAATGTCAAAAATGACACACTGAAAATAATAGCATTTATTATATTTCTAAGCAAATATCTACACGTTAATGAAACAGTAGCCAATAAACAACTTAACATATAAGAACATAACATATAAATTTAATATGAATAACATACCTGCAAACAGAGAAGAAGAAGTAAATAACATAAATGAAGAAGATAAATACACTCGCGAAACAAGCACTTTTCAACACGGCTCTTTTAGTACTGACGTGACGTAACAGAAGAAGAAGAAAATGGCCGCCGCGAATGCAGCGCCAAATGGGGAATTATAGTACTAAAATTATAGAGCGACTGACATATAGAGAAGGCAGCGAACGCGGCATTCTCGTATGTTTCGGTTCATAGCGGCTGTTACGGCTTAGAACGAGACAGATGATAGCAATTAATAATACTTTAGAGCGAAAAAGCAAATTTCGAATAAATACGAATGACGCGGTGATAGACGTTTGTCTCTATATCAAGTTTGTTCTGTGTATAACGAGTATTGAGTTCATTTTATATTAAGCGAGGTCAAATTACGCAGCACTGTTTCGTTCTCTTGCGTTCTACTTTTCTAATACACACTCATCTTTTTAAGTGTACACGTTCGTATTGATAATTATTGTGAGTTGATGAATCAATTTACATATTGTATTGTCAGTACTTACTATTAAACTGTTCATACTTATAAAATATACCTAATTGTAGAAAAACGAAGGATATAATATTATAAATATATAATATGTTTGTTTAATAACAAATTATTTCAATTAACCTGGCGAAGATTAATTATTTAAAAACATTAAAAAACGATGATAAAGCCGTGGTAATACACGTGAATTGATTTTGATAGAGTTTTGAGATCATGCGACGTTGCCGAAGCGCTTCATTGTCAGGCAGCCGCTCGAACTACAGCGAAATGAGCCGAGTTTGCCCGGCTTGGAAGTTTTAAAATAGAATATTATATTTTTAACATAGAAACACTCCTTTCATTAGATTGATATGAAGAACTTTAGATTTCAAAAGAAGACTACAAAATATACGATATGATGCACCGACGACCTGGTAGGAGAAAGTACAATGAAGTAAGTATTGTCAACGCGACAGTACACCGAAAATCCGAAACGCTTCTTAACGTGGCGAAGAAGATAAAACACATGATAACATAATGTTATATACCTACCTATAATATAATTTTGAAACTACATATAAGTAGGTAGTTCTGTTATTCAGTGATTGCCCACGCATTGGTTACAATGTATAATTAATAATTAATATACTACCTACCTATTATTTAAAAATCACAAGCCAGTTAAATTTCAATTCATCGACAATTCAAATAATACACACAGCCTATAAGTTGAACATCTCTAAATTCCACCAGATTCCTGTACCAGTAAGCTTCGTTTTATTTACGTTTGTATCGCTACGATGCATACAACGATGCTTTATGAACCCCAATGGGAGTATACCGCGGCTTAAACCAGCAATGGTATCTAAAGTATGTACATGTCATCTCACTGGATATTATTTCTATAATATTATATTCTAAGATTTTGACTATGACTATGCCGTCCAGGGTTTTTAATTATAATTTTATAACAGAATGCTGAACAAAAAAAAAATCGTTGTTCGTCGAAAAGAAGGCACCAGAATCAAAATGTTTGACAAATAATCATGGCACAACAGTCGTTTATCTGTCAACACAAAAGCCAATTCCTATACTCATAATAACCAGTTTAGATTTTCATCAGTTCTTTTTTTTGAGGATTTTTCTCTTTTTTTTTTAAATTATTTTATTAAGCTAAATTTTAGTGAGGTTCATGAAGAGCAATTGAATTTCTTAGTTAGTTAAGCAGTTACATTTAATCTAACTAAACAAACAGGTATTCTTAATATAAAAAGACTATGCAATAAAGAAAATGACAATACCCAAAATATCATAAATTTTAGACTAAAGCATGGTAGGTTATATCGCCAGGGCGGTATAAAAGGTCAAGCACCTATTCACGAAATACGTCACTGGTCGTTAACAAATTTATATAATCTTTAATATTATATGCATGTAGGTAGGCTAGGTACAAAAAAAAAGTGTTTTCTAACATCTTAAACCCATGAAAATAAATTTTGGTAAGTAGTTACGCCGCAATGTCAAAAAAATAAGACAAACATCAGTAGAAACCCGGCAACGTCGCTTAATAAAAACGCCAGAACACGGCGTGCCTGTAGCACGTCATTTGCCAGTTTTCGATCTATGCGATGTTGCCGCTTTTCCGCAAATGCCACCGACTGCCAATCTATACGTATGCTGTATTCTACATACCTACTGGGTGTAATTTTTAAAATCTTGCAATTATTGTAATACCTTGTTCCTCCGGTTCCTTATTTTGGGTTTGCACTTTGCAAGCAGCAAATCGTTATATACTTAAATAGTCTTAAATTGGATATTCTGTGATACAAAATACAAATAATCATTATGCTGTCAGTAGCATAAAATACATTAACAAGGAGGTACCTACCTATTCAAGACAAAAATTGTGGACCTAGTTAAAAAAAAATTGAATCAGCGTTATCTAGAATAAAACCAAATTCCGTGAAGAATTATTATAAATAATCGATAAAAAAAAACATTTAATACGCAAGTGCAGGTACTTAGGTAGATAGAGTAATAAGACTAAAAAGGATCAAGGCCAATGGTGCGCGGCAGACTTCAAAACCAAAAATCAAAACAAGCCAAAAAGTATTGGCTACTGCAGGTCAACACGTTAGCAGCTGTCCTTCAATTATAAAAAAATGCAAACAGCAACATGTGCCTGTAAAAAATAATATTATGACTATTATATTATGCTCACCAATTTCTAACGGGTACTGCTGTTGCTTGTCCAGGTGTTGCAGCTTGAAATTCCAGCTGAGCGCGAGGAAAGAAGTTTCTCGAAGAACGATTTGTCATCAAATGCCCTGCGCTGCGACCGTTCGAGCAAGCAGTATCGTTCCTCCGTCCGCCATCTTGTCGATACGAGTTAAACATGAGTATGAGAAGGATAGCTATATCTTAACTTTCTCATTTTATACTTATTCGCTTTTGTAATACAGAGGTATTTTCAAAACTTCTACGTTCTTCGTTGAAGAGATTGTAGATATAATATAGACTGTGTATAAGGCTTCTGTTCTAGATGAGAGGATTAAGATGTCTAACGCCCGAGCAGCTGCATTATCCAAAATATCAGCAGTAGGTAGTTGCCAAGACTGAATTTTGGTGAAGTGTTTTTATTTTTTAGTTTGTACTGCCATATGTTATTAGAGTAGTAAGGTAAGGCCTATGAAGAATTAGTTCTTTTAATCAGTTAATCAGAAAATTAGGTTGGCGCCTCATCGATACTGGTGTTCCGTGTTGGGGTTTTCATCGATAGCATGGCTCAGAATTCAGATATGTTCAAGTTAGTCTACGATCCGGTCGTTTGCTCGCTAACAAGAATGGATGAATTCAATATAATCAAAAAATTTAAATGGATACCTACATCAATAATCTGATCGTTATTTGATTACGGATATGTCAGCATTCAAGAACGAATTTTCTTTGTATTTTATTACGGAACCATTTGAATAAAAGTTAATTCTATGACATCGAGAACAGCCTTTGTAATATGTAATATTAAACTGAATTTCGTTTTAAAAAAAAAACTTTATTTTGTCGTTATAGATTTTTACATTTAAATAAATAGTTATCTAATAAAATAAAATAGGTAAGTATATTGGTACAATTATAATAACAGTAAGTACCTATCACTTGTGCGACTGCGACTTTATTTAACCTTCAGTCTGCGGCGACTTCATTGAAACAATACATAGATAAGTATATAGTATAAATATAAAATAGGGTAGATTACGTATTTGTCATGACTCCATTACCCATTTATTTTTATATTACATAACGGACATATCAAATAAATATCAGCAATGGTTCATACCATATCACTCATTTTTACATGTAAATTTCGCATTTAAGAGAGAATAATAATAATAATAAATGCTTAATTATATAGAATGATTAATTATTTCATTTTAATTTTTTGCGGAACAATCCTTGAAAACTGACATCTCTTCAAGTATAACGAAATCTCAAAAATAAAAAACTGTCTCTTGCTAGATGGCATCAATTCACAATTTAAGTAGTTTGGTGAAAATGGGTGAAAACGAAATAAATAGCTGTTAGAATATCATTTAAAAAAAATATGCGCTCCACCATCCACATGCGATAACTACTATCTATATATAATTTTTATTTAATAATTTATGTATTTTTTTTACAATACATATTAATTGTACATTCTCAATTAAGAAGACCTGTACCTCCTAATGCCCATAATAGAAGTAATAAATGTCAAACTACAAACATATTGTCATTCGACATTTCTCACTGACGTTTCTTCTAAATGCTTGCTTTTTTCAACGCCAGCGGATTCATTGGTCGCCAGTCGCAACTAATTTTGATAACATTATTTAAAAAAAATATTCTTACAAATTTATCTTGAAGTTTTACTTTATTTAGTAAAATAAAATAATCCCTGTCATATAATTTGCACTTAAGCATGAGTTTTCATAATGCTGGGCATATATAAAACTAAAGTAAATATTGTTTTATGTTGTTTTGTAAGACTTATTATACCTATTCGTAATATTACTGCTTTACGGATAAATTACTTTTCATTTTAGCATCCACTATGCAGCCTTTGTCAACTCGGATTATTGTCTAGTCGTTGGTATAGTCAAGAATTAGAAAATAAGTACTCAGAACTTGAGAAACAAAAACTTTTGGAGGTTATTAATAAATCAGATGTTTCAACTTTATCCAGGTAATTTATTCTGAATGTAAAAAATAAATACTACTTCATTCTTTATTCATAATTTTCACATATTTTTTTAGTAATTTTATAGTAAGTATTGTGTTCACCCCTATTGTTGTTTGTGTTATGACACCTATGTAGCTTATCCTTTTAATAAATAAATAAATGATAAATATATAATAATAGAAAAGATATAATGTTATTTATAATGCAGGTTTGATGTGACTAAAGGAAGATCAAAAAACATTATTCAATGGATTAAGTCATATGGACCGCTAAAGAATATTTGTGAAGTTGAAACCATTGATGGATTCAGTGAAAAGCATGTACAGAAATTCTTTGATAGTATCATAAATGATAAGTTGAAGTCCGAAAAAGAAACAAATTCCCTTAAGCATATTAAAGGACAAATATTAAATCCTCCTTTGAATGAATCAACACGGCAGGTACTTTTTGCATAAAACATAAATTGCTTACTATCTTATTTCTTAACCAACTTTAAAGTAACTTGTAATAACATAAGTGAAAACCGCATTACAACTATTCGTTTATGAGATTAAAATGAAAAAACACTCAGTTTCTCTAGGATTTTATTATTGACTAGCTGGCCTGGTGAAATTCGTATCACCTACAATCATGAATCCATTATTTGCACCTCACAGATTTTACAATAAATGTTGTCAACAAATTAGTGTCAATTTTTTTTTAGTGGAAAAAGTTATGCTGCTATTATTAATGTTTATTTTATTGTTATGCTAAACGACCCCGCGAACTTCGTATTTCTTCGGAGTTCCAAATAATAACGTGTGACACCTAAAACATCTTTCCATAGAAATTGTATGAGGAAACAAATGTTTTTATAAACACTCATGAATTTTACTATATTTAATATAGGTTATTTTTCTATTCTCGGATTAGACAAATTCAACAAAACAGAGATTAAAATCAGTCTATTCCTTCTTGAGTTATAAATGTGTAACTACCGGACTTAGTCTTATGTGCCTTTTATGCCTATTATAAGGCACAGAAGTCTTATATTATATATGTATAATATGTACAATCAGTAAAATCATTAACCTCCCAGTGATATTCTTCTAGGCCTCAAACACAATATTAACAGTATATGTCACGGTAAATTCAGTGTCATGGACGTTGATAAATAAACATGGTTATGAAGTTGTTGACTGGCAGTACCACAGTATTGACTATCCTGAGAAGCGGTTTCAGTTGGGTGATATCTTAGAAATCGTAAGTAAACTATTTTAATTATGTCAATCTTAAAATAATCTTGATTTTTTTTTAAATTGTATTTTAAGCTTTATAATTTCTTAGCTTTATGTTATAATCTTTTTAATCCTACTATAAAAATAATAATATATATTATTTGACAGATCCTGAAACAAATGTAAGGTTTCTCTATCATTCAGGAATAATAATAATAAACATAAGTAATATTAAGTGCAATGATTGATTAAAAGAAACTGGTTTAATTTGTTTAGTGATTAGCATGAAAACTTTTCAGGCATGGACCATAACAAACAAGTTACCAACAGCAGACTTATATGTAATGAAAGCTGAGGCTACTAGCTTGAGAGCATCCGGTAGTGATCCCAATAACCCTAAAGTGCTAGGCGTTAATTTGCGAAAAGCTCAAATGGTCTCCATGATTATTGCACTTATATCTACAAGAAATCAGAAGTAAGTAAAAATCTAATCAGTATACTTTATAAAGCAAAGTACAAACCAATTAAACCTATTAGGTACTTTTATATAAAGACTTTTACTACTTTTATATAAAGAGTTTTCTCATCATTTTTTCAACTGTAATTTTTGTTTTCACGTGATTCAAACCCAGGATGTCTAGTGCAGTACTTATTTTTACATAATATAATTTACCACTTTTGATGGCGCCATAATAAAAGTTATTAATTGAACATGATCGCTTCACAAGTAAATACTATGCATGTCTTATTTATGTGTACATAAAATTCTCGTCACAATGTTAGTTACTTTACTCCTCCGAAACGGCTTTACTTATTTTTACCAAATTTTATATGCATATTCAGTAGGTCTGAGAATCGGCTACTATCTATTTTTCATACCTCTAAGTGATAAGGGTAGCCCACCCCAAAAATTAATATGGCAAAATAACGTTTGCCGGGTCAGCTAGTTTATGTGTATAATAATTCATTCGTACTTAAAGATATCATTAAACTCTTGGCTGAGCAGATTGGATGAAATTTTACAATGCTCGGATTGTTTATGAAATTGTTTGTTTCTTTTAGTCATGAAAGACTGCAGAATTAATTCGTTTTTGTTTTGAACCTAAAATACAAATATAATTTTTTTTTTTCACATTTTAGCCCAATTCAAGATGTCAAGGAACCTGACAAGAAATTTGAGCAAAACATATATTTTCTACGATCTTCTCTGCCATTTCGGTGATAATTTTTATTTTATTGCTGTTTTTTTAAATTTATTTTAAATTACACTTAAATAAATTTATTTTATTTATTTAGGTATAAATGAAGTAAGTAGAATAATGTAGATTAAAGCGATATCAGCGCCATTTTTTGAAATCGAAGATTTTATTACGTATTTCTTAGTAATTGTGCTAGATGGCGTTATTCCTTAAAACATTATGATAATGGTGGAGTCACCTTTACTTCTAATTTCTTAACACCAATAAACAAAGATGGGTGTTATAAGTTTTACGCGCTGTGTGTTTGCCTGCGGTATTATAGTTACCAAGCGAATGGACTGATTTTAATGCGGACGTAACCGAATTTTATCTTGGCTACAGTTTATGAAAATCGATTTATACATTCACCCCTCATCAACATTACCATTTATATTCGTCCTGTATATTCCCAGACTAGTTGTTTATTTCCATTCGGATTATTTAGGGTGGACCTACGAATAATAATATCTCTTGAAACCTAACTCTCATACAGATAGCGCTTCAAAAATGAACCCACCAACGTTTGACCTTGAGAAACATCAAGGTAAATACTTTCGCGAGTGATTGGTCGCGTCAAGGCGAAGTGGGCAAGTGATTGGTCGCGTCAAGGCGATGTGAGCAAGTGATTGATCGAAGGCCACGCAAATATGTACCATGGTATCAATTTGCGTTGTGCCATTTTTGAATTTGAATTACACTTCTAGACATTATTATTCGTAGGGGTGGACACATATTCATTAAGTTCATTTCATAACGCAACTTCTAGTGGTGATTGGTTTAGAAATTTCTGCTTCAGTTTCACTTTACTTTATTTGTACGTTTTTAGCATTCCAATCAAAACATTTGCTTCCCCGGTATTTGAACCCAGGATCCCCTAGTTTTAAAAGTAATCCATGAACAATCAAGCTATGGGGCGATAATTAATTTTTTTTTAAGGGTATATGGCACTCTTATCGGCAATGAGAGAGTAACGTCAGACCAAACAGTGGAAATGCTACTTCAAGACATCAATTCTAAATCTCCTGACAATTCCCATGTGTTTGTTCCTGAAGACCTAAAAACCTCATTCAGGACTCAGCGGGATCTGCCCAAGGACATGATGGCTCAGTGCCTGTTATTTGCCTTAACATTTATGGATCTTTGTATTTACAAGAATAAAGATAAAATCGAGAAACTATTGTCAAAGAAAAATGATTAAATTAATTTTACTTGAATATATATATTTTTTTTAAATCTATCCAATATATTAATTGATATTTGGTTTTTTTCTTTTGGGAGAACGAAAAAATAATCTTGTTTTCGATTTAACTAACCACTGCCGTGGTTTACTCGTTTACGTTTTAATTCGGATTTTCACTATTAAACATAATATTTTTTTAATGTTTTTAATTATAATATTTATCGAGAGCCTCGTTGCTAGGCGGTCTTGTAAGCCTACCGCGAAGCTTGAGGCATCGGGTTCGATCCCCTTTCTGAATGCAATTTATTTATAATTTAACTAGGTGTTGAAGTATTGGGGATATTATTATTAATTTTGTAGTAAACCTTGAGCAATTACTAAAAGTGATAAAAAAATTCAAACAAAATTGCCGAAAAAAAGATGCCGCCATACAAATGTAACTGCCATTTTTTGCTCGATTTGGCTGAAATTCGATTTTTAGCCATTAATCAAAACACGTGTTAAATCTGTATATTAGAAAGTTTCAACCTTTGGTCTCCATTTTCCATACAACACAAAATTCAATGGCCCGCCGAAACGGTAGGTAATAGTGATATGGGGGTTGAAACTGATCAGTAGCTTAAGTCGCTTTTAGTAGTTAAATATTTTTGAATTTCGAAATTTTTTTTTCAAATGTATGAAGCGCTATCTCCCACGGGATCGCCAATTTGATCGACTTACAGATAATGTGGTGGTACG
This sequence comes from Aporia crataegi, assembly GCA_912999735.1. NCBI lineage: Eukaryota > Metazoa > Arthropoda > Insecta > Lepidoptera > Pieridae > Aporia > Aporia crataegi. The sequence goes on along the minus strand of OU538744.1, from coordinate 7,893,052 downwards.
AAATGGGGTAAAATCGATGGGAAAGACTCGGGGTTAGTTAGTAAAGTCAATTTGCACGCTTCAATTTGACCAGGGTTCCTCCCCAAGAGCGATGAAAAATTTCGTTAAATATTTTCATACATTTTCTATGGGAGTGCTATAATGGGACGAGTATTATTTGCAACTTTGGTTTAACTTTCATAGAGAATCTTATTGGAATAAAGTAGGTAATCCAACGTCACGCGGGCCGCTTGCGGACCTGCGCATCTTTTACCTACTTACCTAAACGAAATAGAATCTGAACTGAAGAAAATAAATAGAATAAAAATATTTTTCCATTTTCTGGGAAAACTGTGCGTTGCAGCTTGATTTTGACCAAATTTTCGCCTCCCCCTAGGTAACCGCACCCCCGCTTATGTTCCTTGTTCTTTCAGTTGGACTATTTCGAAAAGTGGAGTTTGTTTTTTACGCTAGAATCATCCACAGTAGTTATTCAAAATGATTCAAAAGCACATTCGGTTCAGTAGTTCACATATTTTCTGTATAGTAGAAATATTGTTGATGTAGTAATTAAAAAAAAGACATGTTCATAAGGGGGAAAAAAATTAAATAAAACTGCAATAATATTGCTTCAGTTGGACTAAAAAGTGTTTATTTGATAAAATACAACGAGCTTACTTTTTACAACATTTTACTTCTATTAAATGACAAAAACAAACAAAACCCTTAATAGAATAATAATATGCATAAATACGATGGTATCAACTTCAAACGCATATGTAACTAATATAAATGCAATTATAGGCAAGAACATTAATTATAATACAATCATCTAAATAAAATTATTAAAAAATAACTATATATTCGAAAAAAGTTACATCATGAAGAATCTTATACAAAAAATTTCTAAAAGATCACACTTACTTTTGACCTAACCGAATCGAATTTTGTATTTAATACTGATATCATTTTGGAAGAACTAGAAAATATATTTACATTAATTTTTATATTAATTGCCAACGTTAAAATTTTTCGCCTGGATCTTTGTGACCGTTTCGCAACCAACTGTTTCGAAAAAAAAATTAAATAAAAAACAAGTCTATTGTGAACAAAACTGAAACCTGTATCATGTTCTGTGTAAAAAGTTCGATCTTGTATTCTGGGATTGTACTAAATCAATCTCATATTATAGTCTATTTCGGTGTATTTGTATGTAAGAAAATATACTCTATTGTAACATTGATGAACGGGGCTGAAGGGAAACGATTCTGAATGATCTAGGCCTTGTCTGGTAACAACTATCATATTCTACAAAGTTTTAGTTCCGTATTAAAAAGTTCTCAAGTCTATCTAATCTGAAGCTTGTCACAAATGCTAAATTTGATACAGAAAACATATTTTGACAGATAACCAAGCTAGATGTGATTTTGATCACGTTACGGTATACAGAACAAAAATATATTCATTCTAGGTATAAAATAATAATTGCTTATCATGGGGTTCATTTAGCAAATTAAAAATCACATGAACTTAAAATATATCAATACAAAAATATACAAATAACAGTAGCTTAAACTTGGCTTAAGTTCATAATAAATTATAAGTAAAATGGCAAAACGTGATGTCAAATTCAAAATCACTGAAAGACAGATGACATCGGACAAGAATTGTGTCTATATCAAACGGGTGGAACAGAAAACTCAAAAGTTTGAATCGATTCTCTACAGCCCCGGAATAATTCTGTAGAAACCTAACAACGTTGTAAAATTACCAGTCTATTGTAGTATATTATAATAAATATGTACAATTAATAATATAAGAGCACCCATTTCACAGAAAAACCAATATTCCCTAAAGATGGCTACGTCGCCCACTAGGCTTTTAAAAAAATCTTTGTAACATGTATTATCACTGCGTTATTGTATAAAAAATCTATTGTATATCTTGTAAAATCTGTATATCTATCTTACTATTCGGTATAATTAATATTATTGTATTTAAATAAGTATTGTAGCAAAAATAAGCTGAATAGGCGCCGTAGCCCAAGACTCTCGTCTAATAAAATCTGTAAAAAAACTCAATCCAGACTACAAGATCATAATATCTAATATGTTTTATCTTTTATAAAAAATTCAACAACTCTTATTTTATTGTGGAACTGTTTCAACAAGTCTCTATTGTGATAAAAATTAATGCTTATTATTCTTCTTTAATAATTTGTGACAGCGGTTGGCGAGTGTGGCAGTGTACATACCGACAATAAAGGTAACACTTAAAAAAAAATATAGGCCACCTATGTTGGCTACCAATTATTCGCTTATCTATACTATTTGTAATATTATCCTTATAGTAAAATATAATGTAAGCACATTAAAGTATAATACAACATAATATTTATAACGCCGAAATAAACGTATTGCACTAAATCCGCAATTATTGCTCGTAAGTAGAGAAAATTTTCTGCTGCCTATACATATACAAAAAAATCATTAAATTGTAAAGGATACAGATTAAATATGTAATAGATGTAAATAGATTATAAACTACAGCGTAAATGGAAGACGTAAAAATAATTATTTGTAGCCAACTGTATAAAATAAAATAGAAGAATCTGAACATCTAAATTCCTAATTGGCTGTCTAAAACAATGCGGAATCTAATTTATAATAGATTTCGAATACAATAATGACAAATTCACTCTCTTAATATTATTTATAAAATTGTGCTGGCTATGTATTTGAAGGTATTTTACAGATAAAAAATATTTAGAACCGCGAAAACGGTGTAAAATAATTCCATAATGTATAATCATTAAAGTAAAACCTAAAGATCAGAATTTCAATCAAAAGTGTAGATAATTCATAGGTACGGTATTTTTCAATAATATTTAAAAAATATATAAATTTAAAATGAATAAATTCTTTTAATTTGTATAGAGATATCGCGTACTAAATAGATTTAAAGTTTTTGGAAAGCTATAGTGAACTAAGAATTATAAGTATAATTTTATTTCAACAAACAACTAAAATAAACCTTGCACAAAGAACATGTCGATTGCCAAAATAAAAATATCTCATATGAGATCAGAAATAAATGCAATAGAAAATGTTAATAAGTTTCCTATTTCTAATCAGTATGAAGTAAATTCTTCGGAAATGTCATGCCTTTTTAAATTAATTGAAATTCATAACTATTGAAGAAATAAACGCTTGTGATCTTACAAATAAATTAGCTTAGCTTAAAATTTAAAAAGAATATAGTGTAGGAAAATATGGGATACATCAATTTTCTAAAGAAAAATTGGTAATTTCAAAAGATTCAAAGTAGGTATCTAAGATTTCACGTTCTGAATTAAAAAATAATGAAATCGACACTCAACGACAGAGCATCTTATTTGTAAGACCTAAAACGTATTTTGAAATTCTTACTTAGTACCTATAGTTTAAGCGATAAGTTTGGCGCCATTATGAATTTTGACACAATGACTTTGACAGCACAGTACAGAGATGCTTTAATATACCTTGATAATATTATACAAACTGTGGCTATAATAAACGATTTTTCACAAAGGTAAAATAGATTTTATATTGCAAAACAAGACAAGTATAACCTACTTTTTACCAAGCTTAGCTTAGATACATATAATTGTATTTAATACAATTGACGCTCACGATAATAATATTATGCAAAGTATACATTTCCAATGCAATCTTATTCTCTCCTTTTGTTATTAACTTAAAATAAGTATTAGAATGTCATAATGAATAGCACTCGCTAAGAAGAAAATAATTAAATTATTGTGTTAGTAAACATCACATTCAAATAAATGCGAAATATTAATGCATAATCCAAATACTATAGTTCATTCGCGTTAAGAAAATAGTGACTCATCACCGACTGCCGGCCAAGCCACGCCCCCTAGCCAATTAAAACGCTAGAAATTAGTAAGGCGAGTTCACAGTGCTCAGTTGAAGTCAGACCTTCGAACTGATCGGTTGTGTATTTTGCGTACTACTTGTTTAAAATTAAATTTGGAAAATGGATATCTCACCTATTAAAAAAAATAAAAGTGGATCAATTATACATAGTGGAGAGAGACGCGTAATTTACAATGTTTATAAGTATTTCAAACAGATTGATTTAAATGAGACTGTGGAGAGCATAGTAATTAAAACTGCAAGTGCATGCGGTGTGTCCGAAAACACTGTTTATAAAATTATAAAAGAACAAAAAGAAACGAATACATTGAAATCACCTGTGAAAAAAAGAGCTCGACTATCCACGGTCGATAAATTAGATGAACTAGACAAATGTGCAATAAGGAGAAAAGTACACTCTATATATTTAAATAACGAGTATCCAACATTGGACAAAATAATAACACTTTGCGAAGCTGATGAAGATATTCCTGTTTTCAAACGTACAACACTTCACAAAATACTGCACGAGCTTGGTTTTGATTTCAATAAACAAGATAGTAGAACATTGTTAGTGGAAAGAGAAGATATTGTTTTATGGAGACGAAAATACTTAAGACAAATAAAAGAATATAGAAACGCTAATAAAACCATTTACTATCTCGACGAAACGTGGGTAAACGCCGGACACGTAAAAACAAAAGTGTGGTTGGATACAACAGTCAAGAATAAAAGACAAGCTTTCCAAGATGGCTTATCAACCGGCCCAAAAGCTCCGACAGGGAAAGGGAAAAGGTTAATTATATTGCACATTGGCAGCGAAAAAGGATTCCTGGAAGATGGTTTACTAGTCTTTGAATCTAAATCTACAAAAGATTATCATGAAGAAATGGATGGTGAAAGATTCCTTAATTGGTTCAATGGTATAATACCGAAGCTTGAACCAGGAAGTGTGGTTGTCATGGATAACGCTCCCTACCATTCGGTAAAAGTTGAAAAAATACCCACGGCCAGTTGGAATAAGCAGCAAATACTAGAGTGGTTGCAAAACAAAGGCATATCTATGGATATGAGTTATTTGAAAAAAGAATTATTATTGAAAGTCGCCGAAATCGCCCCACAATATAATAAATATTTAGTAGATGAGACTGCTAAAAACAATGGCATTACAATTCTTCGTCTGCCGCCTTACCATTGTAAATTAAATCCGATTGAAATGGTGTGGGCCCAAATAAAAAATTATATTGCTGCGAATAATACTACATTCAAAATGAGTGACGTAAAAAAATTATTTTATGACGCAATCGCGTTAGTAGACGCCAATCGGTGGAAGAAATGCTGCGACCACGTGATACGCGAAGAAAATACCATGTGGGGTTTGGATGACGTCATGGAACATGCAGAACAAAATTCATTCGTAATAAATGTAACGGGAGAATCTAGCGATACTGATTAGCGATTTAAGTACTTAGTTTTAAGACAATTTTGTATTTTTTTTATTTTAGTACTTATTTTATTACCATTAATCCAAATATGTGTTACTCTACTAATATAGCGTTTAAGTTGACATTAAAAATTACCTTAATAGGAATATTTTAACATGTTTAAAATCATTGATACTTTATTATTTTTCTATTAAACTTATTTAATGTTTTGAAAAAAAAATGTTTAATTTTTTTCTCCATTATGAATACACCCTTACCCTGCAGTTGCACTGATGAGTCACTATTTTCTTAACGCGAATGAACTATAGTAATCTGAAAGAAATTTCATTACCTGACTAAGCAAATGCTACATAAAGCATCAATAAAAAGTTTTAATGCATTCTTGAAGTGTGTTAATTAAAAATATGTTCATTTAAGTTAGCGATTTAAATAAAAATTACATAGGCTAGAAACATAGCAAGAACTTAAATAATGGTCAGTGGAGTGTAAGAAGTCGCAATAATTGCAACTATTGAAATTACAAAGACAATCTGTGACAAAATAATGGACGGCACAGATTGAACTAAAATTAAGTTCCAATAAACCATAGATAAGTATCTGAATTTTCTCACTGACATAACACACACTTAATTAAAAGAAAAGCGGAACCGTGCTCTCTAGGACATTATACAATTACAAGAATTCATAAAACTAACACAAGTAAAATAAGGTATACACGAACAATTGAGCAATAATTAACAAAAAAAAAAACTGAGCAATTTTTGGAACTTCCCGAAAATAATCAAAATGCAACATATACTCTGCTGTATGTGATATGTATTTACGCTGTTAATGTTTTAAAATTAAAACATTTTCGTCGGACATGCTACGAAATTTGTGAAATCGCACTACTCGCTCCTCGCGTATTTTACAAAAACCTGATTTCCTGATACTTGGGTACTTAGCACGTGGTACACTAAAATGTTAAGACTATTTCACATTTACTTTTAATAATATTGTATGTAATAAATGTATAAAATATCATCTTTAATCTCTGTATACTTAATCACCTTTGTTTATATTTAAAAATTAAATCCATTTGTATCGGTATAAAAATCTAATTATAAATCTGAGGTTAGTTCTCGGCTATGGCACTATATTTTGTGTTTGTATTCAAACTTGTGCGGTGCCACGCTGCACGCCTGGCCGATATAAACGTATATATTGTAAACTGTATAAAAATACTTAACTATTATTGTATAATTCTGCTGTATTGTGGTGGGTAAATATTGTGGGTCAAATTTTATTAGGTGACAGTAGACGGCATAGTTTCAACAAGTTTAATAGTCTGCGTTTTATTTGAGATCAGATAATAAAATTTGAGCGTTCTGAACTGGCTTGTATAATATTGGTTGCGAGGCCAGGCGTGGAGAGCCACACCTTTCAGGAGGATCACACTTGAGGATAAATATAGTCACTGAAGATAATATTATAAATCTTCCAATATGGTGTTTTTGCTTGTAAACCTCCAAAAGTTTGATAGGAAAAACAATCAGAAACATAAACGCGACGGATCAGCTCGTCAATTCTGATATCAATTTGTTATTAAAAAGGTTTTCTTCAGTTTTCAAACAGCGGTGAGTTAAAACTTCCAATTAATATGATTGATTCTCAGAATTGCAAAGCATTCAATTTTCATAATTGTCCAATAGTTAATAATTTCTTTAGTAAAACCAACAACAAACATACAAACAAAATGTCCGGTCACTTGGTTAGCGACAAATTAAAACTATGGTATCCGGTTAAATGTGACAAGTACCTCCACAAATACATACTATTACCTACTAGTTAATACGTAACATCCCTTATGCTTTAGGAAAACGAAACCATCACAATAATATCGTAAAATAAGCTATATAAGTCGTCTATAGACTATAGATTTAAACAGAGATGATAAAACCTTGAATTTCATATTATTGTAGTATTCTGGCACCGCAAAGTTTATAGTCGGCAAGACTAATGGTCAGTTTACACTAAATGAAAGTTCTGCGTGATAGTTGTCTTATTAAAAGAATTCTCTTATCTTCAGTCTTTCGTTTGGTGTAATCTGATCCAAATGAGCACTCGGACAGCAAAGTTGATATATTTCATATATCAATCCTCTGTTCAAAACCTACTCATATTTTGTAATTTAATAAGTAATTCTGGAGTTAAGTATACCTGTATTTACTGAGGACGTGACACAAACGAGTCTCAGCTGGCACCAAAATACTCCAATATTGAGACATATATTTTCCTAAATGCTAAATTATTTCGCGATGAATGATCGAATTGCTTGGTAATTCGAAATTTGATAGTCTAAGCTAAAATTAAGTAAAACATATCTCTGGCATAACCCTTTCCCCGTTCCTACATCGAAAAGCACTTTGCGACATCACACACGTTATCTAATTGGCAAAAATTCGCTAATCTCACTCGTGATACGGCTACAATTTTAAATCAGTCGAGAAGAAGGCGCGCGCCCGAAAAGCTTTCATCATTTTGATTCAGGAACGTATTTTAAACAAAGAAATTCATCACGAGTTCTTTTTCATCAATCACACGATACCGCTCATCTTTTTCGTACAATACACGAATTTTTAAACGCTAAATGAGCGAAATAGACGCCTAACCTACCTAGCTATCACAGTCCTTCTCAGTCTGGGTCTTTTCCACGTAAATGCATCCAAATTGTCGTCTCCTTGAAAAAACTGGTAACAACCTAAACTAGGCCTATAAAATAAGCTGGCGCAGTCAATGTCAATTTTCTATATAATCTAGGGCTTCTAGATCCATCACTTTTCAGTTCATAGTGTCTTTGAGCCCAAAACTCAGCCTATTTCGAAGATGTTTTTCTGTTATAGAAATCGTGTTTAGAAAATGGACAATGACAGGATTACTACATTATTTGGCACCTACAAGTTATGGAGAACACTATGTTATGTGTATCTCATCTAAATTAAATGAATTTTAACTCCGTAAGCATTAAAATAAAAGATTGATGGCGATAGGTAACCTACGTTTTTGGTTTGCTTTTCGCTTTACTGTTCTTATTAAACTTTTATACCGATTAAATTTAAAGTGTAACTTTTACGCAAAAATTTTAAGTAACTTTATAACGTTTTGAGCATTATATTTTATCATTCACCTTACCCTGCGTTTGCCAGATATTATAATCTTAACATTCGTAAATAAATTTAAGGTCTACGTTATAATTATTTGTTGGGCTCAGTCATGTCCCGGAAGCATTCATCGCGAAATACCGTTACGTGGTAAAAGAGAATTCTTATTTTTTATATTTCAATGAAGAGTTTTAAATTCTAATCTCTGGTTCAATCCGCTCGGATCATGACGCAAGTTTCGACTGAAGAATCACAGAGAAACCTAACTCTTACGTGGTAACTTAATATTACGGGGCAAAAAACGCTATACTATACTCGCATTTTGTGGGTAACACTATTCACGTGAACTCTCGAAAACTGTACATTCGTAATAGATTTCGAATATTTGTTATTTACAGATCGAAGCATGTTTACAGCGATCCGATATCTCGTTACAATAAGCTCGCACAGGCGAGTCGTATACTGGTGAGTACCGCAACTCTTTAAGTCGCGATGGCAAACAATAGTTGGCTGGAGGGCTCAGTAGAGGCGGTCGACGTAGAGGTCGTGGTGCGTGGGTGCATGCGATGAGGCATGGTGAGGCGCGGGAGGCCCTGGCGGCCACCGCGGAGGCACGGGTCACTGCGTGGGCAGGCATGCCACGGTAGCTCCTGGACCCACCGCTGGCTTAAACTCTGCGCCGCTTGAGAACTGTTGAAATGGTGGCGCGTAACACTGTGGGAAGTACAGTTCTGGTTTCACCACAGCTGCAGCCGGCGGCAACGGACGCGGAGTTTTTGCATCTGCCCGTCGTGCCTTAGCTGCATGCGGATTCATGTGATTATCTATATGTTTCTTTACTTCTGGTTCAGTAGCGAAACGCCGCCGGCAGTTAGGCATCGGACAGCAGAAAGGTCGGTCTCCTTGATGCGTTCTCGTGTGTTGATCGAGGATCGCCTTTTGCCTGAAATCTTTCCCACATTGCGTGCACTTATAAGGCTTCTCTCCTGTGTGTATACGTAGATGTTGGTTCAGAATAGTTCGTTGGCGGAAAAATCGGGGGCAATAAACACACCCATATGGCTTTTCATTGGTGTGGATGCGTAAATGTTGAGTTAAATGTGATTGTTGACGGAAACGCTTGCCGCATTCTGGACAAGGGTATGGTCGAGATTCTATATGTATGCAACCATGTTGAAGCAATGTTGATTTTTGTTTGAATTCTTTCTGACATATAGGACAGCGAACATACAGTGGCATTGCGCGACCACCGAGAACATCTGGCAGCTTACCACCTTTTAAGTATTGAAGTGATAGTCCTGAGCCGAATACTGTGTGATTGAGACCCTTAGTATCCTTGAAATATGCCGGATACTGCGCTGTGTCACCAGGTGAAAAGCAAGAGCCTCGTTGCTCGCCGTTCTGCCCATCAGCATCGCCAAACGTTGATTGAATTTCTTCTTTGTTTTCATCCGGCGGGAAAGGCACATCTTGAGGCCATAGCGTCGGCGTGGTTCCATTCTTGAAGATCAGATGCGGCGACACGTCTGCAAAAATGGAACAATCGGTCATTTACATGTTTGTCTCAGTTTTAACAAATTGATCGATTAGGTTAATCGAACTGAGGACAGTTACGGGAGCGTCCGGCGATCGGTTCCGCGTCTCGCGAGCGCCCTCCGCAATGCGGGCGATGAAGGGACCGAGAATTTGTTTGATAGGAAGGCCAATGGATGCGAGACCGAATCGTACGGGTGAAGGGCAGCGAGGATCGCATGCGGCGCCGGCAGTGACGCGAGCCGCTCGGGTCATTGCGGGCGGCGCGCGCGGGGACCGGACCGGGGCATATATGTGTGAATAGCGCTCGCCTTGGTGTGTGCGGACGTGCTGGTTGAGGATGGCCTTCTGGCGGAAATGTTTGCCGCATTCGCCGCACGTATAGGGCTTCTCACCGGAATGAATGCGCAGATGTTGATTGAGGATGGCGCGCTGCCGGAATGATCTCGGGCAATACACGCAAGCGTACGGTTTCTCGTTGGCGTGGATGCGCAGGTGCTGGGTGAGGTGGGACTGCTGCCGGAACCTCTTGCCGCACTCCGGGCATCCGTATGGCCTCGAGTCCGTGTGAATCCGTTCGTGTTGGAGCAGCGTCGACTTCTGCTTGAAGTCTTTGCCGCACGTCAGGCACTTGAACAAGCGCAGTTCAGAGTTTGGATTATGTTTTCTAGGTTTCGGTTGTTCAGGTTGAACAATATCTGGTAAATGTCGCAGATCAGGTGGATATTGATCAAGAGGTCCTTCTAGTGATAGGACACCCCCGTTCTGTTTTAAGTAGTGTAGAGGAAAGCCCCCAGTGCCGAGCATATGGCTAGTGGGTCTGGCCTCTTTGAAGTATGGCGTGGCATATTGTTGCTGTAGGTCCGGTTGTGGGACGAAGCATGGCGTGCGATCGAGATGGTCTTGTGTTTGCGATTGCTGGGCTTGGCTAAGCTGTTGTTCAACTTGCATTTGTTCCGTGGTTGATTGTTGTTGGGCTTGTTGTTGAGCTTGTTGCTGAGCTTGTTGTTGAGCCAGTTGTTGTGCGGCCTCATCGGCGGTTTGGTCCGGGGGCGGTGGCGCAGGTGGATATGGTGAAGGCGCTGGAGAAGCCAGCTGTGGCTCGGGCTGTGGTGAGGGCCCACCAGGACTCTGGTGCTGCATTTGGTAGCCTCCATCGAGCACGGTACCACCCCATTGCGTGCCGGGTGGAGCTCGCTCCACACCATCTTTGTAGAGCACATAGGGCGCTGTTGTATCTGAAAAGATACAAAATGTATCTTATAGTTTAGAGTATTTAAACAAAGAAATAGTATAGAAAAAAATAAAGTGCTAATGCTTTCTTATAAATGAAAATTACATTTAAAATCCAGAGTCACCACAACGTTACTCTATAACGGGTCACCTTGGCATTTTTTAAAATTTTGGTATCAATTTTATCCTAATATTATACATTGGGCTTAATTTATTTCAGTTTGTAACATGATTTAGAATCAGGCTATAATCTGAATTCAGATTTCTCATTAACCAATCAAAACAACTGGCACTAGAATACTAAATTAATAAAGTACATTACAGTATGATTAGTAGAGTTAAACTTGTATATCTAATATTAAAGACGTGCAGACAACATAAGCAGTGCAGTCTGCAATTCGCGTGTCGGCTATGAATTTACGCTTGATGCCAAATAAGAATTTAATAAAATGTCAAATGCCGCCATGGGTGAGACATTTTTGATGGTTACACGATTATATGGTAGGAAAGGAGTAGGAAAAGTTTTGCGGCACGAAGGTATTTTACCGTTATTTATTGAAGAATATTTTATAATTTTTTGAAGTTTTGATACCTCATTCACCACATTGACGTAACTACATTTTATAGACAAGAAAACATTTTAGTTTATCTATTGTTATGCAGAATAATAACCGTTTCCATTATAATCGTTAGATATTTCATAAACGTTTTATAATCTCTACAAAAAGACTATTATTCATATATTTAACAAAGAAATGCAGTTTCTAATGATTCACTTTCTCTGTGGAATCCGGCAGAAAAAAGGGCGGGAAAATGCGTCCATTTTCTTTCCCGCCTAAAGCGAAATGCAAATGGCGGATGCAGTACAGCCATTATCGTTTTGACGCTGCCGCGTTTCTCGATTAAATCTGAAATATTATGTAAATTCGTGTATCAAAAGGAAATGAGCATATTATCAACTACTGTTTTCTTTTTGGCATTTAAACAAACTACTTAGTATTGTATTATTTTATACTTTCATTGTTTAACTGTAGTTAGTAGTGTTGTTGTTTATTATAATTATAATTATCGAAAAAATAAAACAGATATGAGGCTGTATAGCTGTGTAGCTGTTGTTAACTCGTACTTCAAAATGTCTGTATTAATTTAGTATACTGAAACATCTATTATATAATCGAAGGCAAATAAGTTTGATTTTTTTTAAATTAGCGCTTCCAGCTTCGCAGGAATTTCTATAATTCTACCAATTATTTAAAATCGCATGAAATCCCATTTAGTCGATTTAGAGATAAGCGCGAACCACACTGACAACCGCAGTGAGGAACTTTCTTCTTGTAATGTGTACTGTAGGTATATATTATAATAATAAATAAACAGCAATATTAGAAACTATACCTAGGTATAACGTTATATACCTAATTCATATTTTCCCTTTTCATACTATAACAAAAATCAATATGAAGTAATTTGGATAGCAGACATTCACTTTATCATTTTGAAGATCTGGTTTTAATTGTATCACCAAATATAATGACCAAAAAATGATAAATATATTTCCAAATCAATCACTCAGCGAGATCGTTATATTAGGAATAAAAACATCCGCTCCGACCTCATTCTTTGTTTATTTTATTTTTTAAATCCTTCTCGTTAATAATTAATAACGACTCGAGTTGTCTAAGACTTGATAAAATCGAGCCACTAGTTATCGCACTCAATCGATTTGTCGATATCTCGTTTTATAATCGTGACCGAGCCAACCCTTTAGCACGGCATGATAGGGATATAATTTAACTTATATATAACGATCTAAATAGGCACTTAGGACAGCTTAGGGTATAAAATAATATTTTTAATCAATTTCATCATCATCCATATTTAAAATTCCTAAAGCGCTAGAAACACCAAAACTGTACTTTAAATATTTTTCGGAAATTCTAAATGTAATGGGTAACATAATATACAAAGCCTGAAACAACCATTTTAGAAAACTTTGCCTGTCTTTTTATCAATCAAATATGAATAGGTATATTTTTATGAAATTTGGTATAACTACTAAAAGTGAAGTACACGAAAATGATTACAAATACGTTTTTACACACCATTAGACAACATAGATTATGAGTTAGAGATGTTCAAGTCTCTATTCTATTTTACTCTTTTTTTTTTGAGAGAAATTGTTGTCTAGACATAATTTTTTTTCGTAAATTAATTATCTCATTTATAATCAGTAAAGCAGATGCAAAATGTATGTCCTTTACTTGTATTAATTATATTAAGATAATGCCGGAACTACAAACAATACTATATTCGCGTCTAGAATAACTTTTTCATATGAATATCTTATTTATGAAATACATTTCTTAATAGATTAAGAAATTTATTTCATAAACAAAAGAGCAAGTTTACAATAAGAATATTGTGTCCTAAGCATTCTAGATACGTATTCACTCCATAAACAACGAAGTTCTGAGTACATACATCTTTTCATGCCAGAGACAATGATTTATTACAGAATAACATCTGTTTATAATCTACGGATAAATAAAGGAAATACGATTTTGACAAGGCGTAATGACGTATTAAATTTTGTCCGCTCATATGCTTTAGGTTTTTAACCCTTTCAAAGCTATGGGAATACTCAACCCTTTAGAGGATTTTTTGTTTGTAATCGAAACGTTAATGTCTTTATAACGTAGATGTCACATGTGCATGAGAAAGTCTTATGGCTGTCTTTAAATGTGGCTCCAGAGTTATTTTTATTAGGGATTTATGTGTGTTGACTGATAATTAAATATAAATGTGTTAAGGTGTTTTAAGAATGCACTGAGCTTCCGCTTACATTCCCCCGCTGTATAATTTTGTATGTTCGTGATAAAAGTCAAAATCTACTGAAAGGATTTTCAGGCGGCTTTGAGATTTTTTAAATTCCTGCGAGATAGGTGACCTTGTTAGAAAAAAATTGTACTTACGATAAAGAAGCGACGACGGTTTATATTTTGTTTATTTGTGTGAATGTCAAAGATAAGAAACATATATGTATGTGTGGTCTTCACTCAAGAAAATCCTCTAATCGATAAAACTATTACAAGAAAAACTCGACGTGGAAAAAGCGGCGGGCGTTAGTTAGTAAATAATAAAAGTAAACGCAAAAAACCACAATACTCGTAGAATGTGAGGCAGTAGGCTGTAGTTGATCGGCTCAAACTGGTCCAGCCACTCAGGACACCCGCCCCTTCCTGCGTACGCGCATGTAGCGATAGCAAAAAAGGTATCGTATTAACACTTTTATTAGCTTGACCCATGGAAACATAAAAAAATAAAGTGTTTCATCCAGAAATTAATAAAGTTGTGTGTTGTAAATATGTTATATACTGTTATAGTATACCTAGAATCTAGATAGAGTGATTCCTTCGTAGTATTTATGTGTTCTTTGTCCAAATCGTCAAGGTTTTTTTTGTAAATTAGTTAAATGTTGCCATGTTATACAATATTTCAATATTAATACAAAAAATCTTTATGCACTTTCTGTATTGTCAAAAGACATTAAAAGACAAGTATTTTGACATTAAGGACATGTCTTTAAAGACATTTAAGGACTTGTCCTTATATAGATCATGTCATAATAATATAGACTTTTTAAGTATTTATATTAAATGGATTTTTATAAATTGTAGCTAAGACTTTTTTAAATCGTCTTCAATTTCACTTGTTCCTACTTCTGTTTCAAATTAAAATAATTATTTTCTTTTTATACTACCCAAGATAAGTTTTTATGTTAACCATACAGATTCACGGATGGTCGGGTCAGTGCGACTTGATTAAACCCTAACCAACCTCGTGCATAACTTACATCTTGTATCATTTATATTAACTTATTTATCTGTGACTAAAAGGAAGAAAACTCTTAAGAAAATCAATGTTTAGACGACCGATATGCAGAAGTTTAATAATACTTTGGTTTTTATAAAATAAAATATCACCATAGAAAATAAATTTTGTAAACCAAGTCAATATCAATACAAATGTTGTTTTCTCATGACGCAATTAAGAGCCGTTGACTTTTCGCATCGCAGTGAATATAGTAAAAAAATATTTAAATCTGTAAAAAAGAGAGAATTGTTTTAGAGAATTCGGGTTAAGCACTTATTACACTAGAACGGTTTATCTAGTTTAAATTATTTTTATTTATAAGACTTATTTCCGTTTCGAATAGCATAAAAGCTATAAAATGGAATGATTTCCGAAATAAAACGAATAAGTATTATATTTTATAAAACATGGCCTTCAAAACATTTTGAACAACTGGCTATTTAATAATAATAAAACGTTTATTGATTTAACAAACATCTTTTTAATGATTACACAATGCATAGTCATGGCACACTACAGTCGCACAGTAGGTACAAAGTAAGATAAGAAACAAAGTTATAGACAATCTGTTCTACATTTCTAGTCATAGATGAATGTGTTAATTTGATACAGATAACATTTTAAAAAGAGAATGTTAATAATTTTGATTTGAATATTTTTTCTAAGATTTACTTGTACACGACCCTGGTTGGACTAGAATGGATATCAGACAAGGGTAATGACGAAAATCCAGACTGCCCTTCTCAATAAAAAATTCAACAGCAAATAAAGCATTGCTTTCAAACCAAAAAGGTACGTACTGAATATTTGAATTGTGTCATTGCGAAACTTCATTCATTCCAGTCATATGTACTAATCCAGTTGCAGTGTGGCAAAAGGCAGACAATTTAAAAAAAGCCTACTTTAACTAAAAGACATTCAAGCTATAGGGCTAAAATTTATAGCCTAAGTCTGATGTTTGATGTGATTGAGAAAACTCACATATCTCAAATTTTTCGTTTATTACACCTAATAATAAAGTGTGACATAAAACATCATTCCATAGAAAATGTATGAGGAAACGAATTTTCTTCATAAACACTTTTTCGTGAGCTTTTATATATTTTTAATAGTTACTCTACTATTCTCAGAGATCATTAAAATCGGTTCAGTCGTTCTTTTTGTTGGATAGGTCATGGTTAAATATGAATAACGAAAAATCAGTCCATAAGAAGACATAAGAATGTAACACTTTCCCTTTTACTTATTAGTATACAATACGCGTAATATTTTCCATATAAATTCAAAAAGTAAGAGTGAAGTCGTTATTTTCCGTATCATTACGAACTGGTTATTTTAGTTAAGTGAATCACAAAACTTGTTAGTGATCGACTCGGGCGCAGGATGCTAACAACGGCTTACTCATTCCTTTTTAGCTTCATCAGTCACGACACAGAATCTTTGTAAAATATATACTAGTAGTGGACCCAGCCAACTTCGTATCGCGTCAGAGTTCCAAATATATATTTTTGTCTATATTATTAACTAGCGACCCGCCCCGGCTTTGCATGGGTATAAAACATATATAAAAATATTTCTCTTCAATCACTCTATCTATTAAAAAAAACCGCATGAAAATCCGTAGCGTAGTTTTAAAGATTTAAGCATACAAAGTGATATAGGGAAAGAAACAGCGACTTTGTTTTATACTATGTAGTGATAGTTATTCTGCTACTTTCCAAATAAGAGAGAATCGTTTCATCAGTTCTTGTTAAAAAAAGGTACAAATAACCCGACTTTGTTTCATATACCTAATATATAAGATTTGAATTTTATGTTTCAAACAACAAAGTTAATCTCCAAAAAAATAACTATCAACATTCTAATGGTATGAATGCTTTCGAATATTTCTATAATCAGAAAATAAATAATAACGCAGTATAAAATATGATATATAAAGGAGCTAAGAAGAAAATGTTAATAATTGAGGTATCTGACTTACATAATTGTTTATATCTTATTAAACTTATATTCTTAAATTGAAACTGTAGTTGATTAATTAATTATTTAATATTCTTAAACTTTTTGTGTTCTGTAGACATTTTTTAGTATTATTTATTCTTTAATCAATCACAGCTTATAAAAGAAAAAAATATGTTATTATTAACATTAATTATTATTATTAAACTAGTGATTAAGTTCGTCTACTGAGATCTACCATTGATTTATATTATTATAATATGTATTTATTAGAGTTAACTCCGACATTATTTCCAATACATAACTTTCTATATATGGCATATATAGCCCCGTTCAAAAACTAAGTTGTCTATTAATTGTTTATGTATGCTTTTTGAAATAGGAACGAGCAACATAATTAGAAACCTCGAGCCTCCTTGTCCTAATTTTCAAGTTTGCGAACGAAGCATGCCCTAGGCTTACTCTTGTTTTTTTCTGATGGTAACACTACTTTCATGTTCATTGTACTTAAACATGCAAGAAGTTTAGATATTTAGGTATAGAATACATTAATCTTATAATAAATATTTTTTCTATTAATTATTAACCGTAAAATTTTTTGACGTATCGATACTGTTAAATAAAAAAAAACATATTTTGTTGTAGAAACATCGAGCTGTAGAAAGACTATAATTATAAAAAGAAAATAATAATAATAATACGAAATATAAAAGAATAAAAAAGTAATAGAACATTAATTAATTTAACCCATTAATGTTCCGCTAAAGGTGTTGTTGCCGTATTATATAAAATTTAAGTTTAAATTTTCCTAAATAATGTTAAAATACTTTATATTACTCTATAATTTACATACAAAAAGTCAGTTCACAACCAATTTTAATAGTCTTCGCTTTATTGTTTTTCGTTGCGTTTCGTGTTTACTCTCGTTTCTCAGGAGCAGAGCTGCAAAGTGCAATGCCCTGTACGAAAATAAATTGTCGCGACGACTGTGCGTAGCGTAAGGCTGCGAATGGACGTGACAATATCGAAATTGATTTTAAACCGACCTTCAAAATAACTAAAAACGAGGTTATCAATTCGACGCGTATTTTTTTTTATAATAACGTATTTTATACAATATCCTCCTTACTTAAAAATGTTGTTCAATGAAGATATTTGTTCCAAGGGTTTTGTCTCGTTTTCGCAATAATTTATATAACTCGTATTTGAGATAGGAATAATATCCTAACTAATTCATCCTAAGAACCCGTGTGCTTGAAGTATCAGCTTCTATTATAAAATGGCATCAAAAGAATTGTAACATTCAATTCTTAAATCATGTCGCCATTTTATTCTTAAGCAACACCGTGCTAAAAACGTAAGCTTCCGTTTTTTCTAGTGTAACTTTTTATTCAGTGTGCAAGTTCATTGAGTGAAATTGATCGAGTAAATTGTCTATTGCAATAAACGGCAAACAAAATGACACTCCTACAACTACTGGACATTGGCAAAATTTATATAGGGTAAGCCATTCTTTGTTGAAGAAGTAGAAATTATATAATTATCTCTTTTCTTTTCAAAATATTTTCCTTAGCTTGACTTCTATATAATTTAATAAAGAGACATCAAAAATTACTTAATTAAAAAATAAAGCGTGTGTTTTTTAGTTCTTATACAATGTTGCATTGCATTTCGTAATTATATATTTTTTGTATCTTTACAAATTCTTTTTTTCGAATTAAATTTAATAAATCGTCTAAATGGTGGCAGTAATTAATAGCGTCGACATTCGCGTGGCTTCGGACGCAATAAAACTTTAATTCAGCCGATGTTACAAACGTGCACTTTGTTATTTAAACGAATGAATTTTACACTAAACGACACAGAGTTTAGCAAAAATAATGATATTTTCACAATTTCTAATTTTTTATTCAGAATTTATGTTATTAATTTTTTTGTACACAATGCTGTTCTCAGTTTTAAACTTGACTATGGTTAATTATTGTTCAAATTTTATGCTTTTTTTTGCAAAAATATCACAACACTTCACGGAAGAACGCAACTGAGAATTTGAGACAATGATTATAATTGATCGTCCCCAATAAGAAAAGTAATAGGTTTCTAATGATAGGAATGTGTGTTGTTTTAAATTGTTTTATTGATATACAATAATACTTTTTATTCGCGGCTTCGGCAGCGTGCAACATTATAGCATGTGTTACTCATAAAAGCTTCCCATAGCTTGGCCAATAGTGAAATGTTTTAAGTTTATTCATTACAAAACAAAAATATAATAAATAAATTGGTTAAAATTTTCCTTTCTTTGAAAATGTTTATTTGGAAGTATATAATATATTTGTAATATAAATTCTATCTAGATTCTAGAAAATATAGATACACAATAAATAGATGCTATAAATTGCATGGAAATCCATAACGGAAGTAACATTATCTGTGAAAATATTTTTATACTTTGACAGCACTGTCAAACTTCCCGCCAAAAATGAAATTTTAGGCGCGCAATTAGGCTCGCGTTGAGTAGATGCTCAAGTTGGAGCGCATTGGTGACGCGCCTCGCTATTTCCGTACGACGCCCCTCGACAAATGCTAATGTCCTCTAGGGTACCTACTGATCATTGTGATTGCACTTCGATCACATAGTCCTGTCTAAATAAATCGCACTCAGCCATGAAATCACTGCTCAATCAACGCTTGACTCTAACGTATCGTTGAGCCAAGATTAGGTAATCTAATAATTTAATTTTAGGCTTAGGTACAATATTAAATTCCTAATAGACTAGTTTTCTCTAAGCAGGTTCTTAAATGAAATGTAAATGTTATGAGTGTAGTGAAATATTACTTAGGTATGAACGTTGTTTTCAGTTGAAATAACATCTCAAATTATTTTTCAATTTCCACTGAAGTGCAATAATTGTTGTTGCAAAAACGAAAAAGAATACTGATTGTGAGCAAAGATCGTGAACAACGTTTATATAGGGTTGTTATTGATAACAACCAGAGGTTACGCAGTGTGAGGTGACTTCACAAATGAATTCGGTTATCGAGTTTAATAAAATACGGGAGTAGTTAGGTAACAATTAAACGTTTAAACGTGAGTTTTTTTAAGAAACTACTCTGCATGCTGATAAAAATTTCGTATGTTTTTAGTTCTTAGAGAATCCTTTTTCTTGGGTACTACAGGAAATATACTGCTTCGTTTGGTATAGAAAAATGTGAAAAAGTGAATGTTTCTTTTTGTATACCTATTACAAATTTAATTTAAGATTTTTTTATTGATCGTTAGTAGTAACTTTGGAAGTGAGTCACCGAGTCAGGGTTACAAACGGGTTTCGCGGAAGGACCGACTCACGCGCAGGCGGTGACAACAAAGCTAGGGCATCTAAGATGTATTAAAATACATTTAAGCTTTTTCTGAATAAAAACTACCAACAATTTCCACATTTTATATGCTACGTAGGCTGGCGCTGTTTTTTGAAATATTATTTTTCTTGACAAATATACTTCCTGTACCACTGACAATTTGTGTACAAAATTTCATAATGATTGGTAAATTATTTTAGGTCTAAGTGTAATAAACACATGCATATTTATAATATTAGAAATTAACTTATGATGTATAGATTACAGGATTCAAAAATAAATATTGAAGTCCATTTCCCGTCTCTAATTGGAGATATAGAGTGAGTGAAAAAGTAATATTGCGATATTTTGGGGCAGAAAGAGAAGAAGCTATTACTAATTATTAGAGGAATACTCCATAACGGACGTACGCGACTTGGTATTTATCAACTGATGTTAGTGTTGCCTCTAAATTATATCCTTATATCAATTATTTCACAAAAGTAGTTTTAAGTAAAGCTGTAGTAAGAAATAAAGACTACTTTTATTTATTTGTAACGGATGTAACTTTATCTGAGTAAAGTAAGTACCTACTTGCTTCCATAGCTCAGTAGATGTGACCTGCCTGATATGAAACGCGCCTGATATGGAAGGCTCTGGTCTGATCCCCGAGGAAATAAAAAAATCGGGTTGGAAGACATATCATGCAGTAGGTATGTCGATGATGATCATTTTCTTAAAAGCAGATGTAAGGAGATCAGAGAAATGTGTCTGTTCCATACCTTCCTAGTATAATATATATTGTAGATACTACACTAATTAAAATAGCACAATGCGGTATGCTTGAGCATAATAAGCTGTTGAGACGCAAATATAGCGCTCGCTAGCCAGAAGACAACGATGCTTGAAAAACAAGAGGGTCTATTTTTACAAGATTATGCATGGAGACCGCTGACGTGGCTCGCCTTCTTTGTGCAACCTACTTCAGTTAATTAGACGTAGGTAGATATCTTTTTCATCGTGTGTCAATGCCTTAAGTATTGACGGGTTGCTTAACTTTTTATTCATATGATACTATTCTGGCTTGAGACATTTTGGTTTTCGCGTTTTCGCGCATTTAACAACCCTGATGTGTTAAGGTTAACATAGCCTGAATTAGCTTTTTATTCAAGCTGCTTTGAAGCAAGCTTTCAACAATGAAGGATAGTTGGTAAATGCATCGCGTGCGACCAGAAAGGATCGTTGATCCCGTATTTATGACATTTACTTTTTAATTTATCGCCTTAAAGGCATGCAACGTTGTACTTTGACTAAGTTTGTGCTGCAATGCAGTGTTACCCTTTGAATTTTTTGCAATTTTTACCGAATCACGATTTTATAGGAAAAGCACAAATACTTTTAATCGACCTTAAAAACACCCAAAAGAATCATCAATTCGACGTGTATTGTTTAAACAATCTTTCTTATAACTAGATTTTATCTGGAGGTAAAATCTATTTTGAGTTTTAGTTAGAGATTTTTCATCACTCGACATAATATCGGGGGAGTATAAGATCGACTTGTCTATGTGTCTGTCTGTGGCATCGTAGCTCTGAAATTAATGGACCGATTTCGATGAATTTTTTGTTAGAAAGCTAACATGATCGAAGATATAATTTATGAAAGTCTTTTCATATATTTATAAGATTCTTATTTATAATCATCATGCCAGGGTTTATTTAAATTGTCTTAAATTTCAAATAAGTCACATTTATAATATTTGTCCATAAAAACGATCATTAATGCAATTCCTAAATCTGAAGCCGAAACAAAGAGTTCATTTGTTCAACGAGAATATTCTAAAGAAATCCATCAAATGGACCATTTTGCACTGACTTGCGAAAACGGTCTTTATGCTGTAGGATTAAGAAGGATTATTGAAAGTATGTATGCTTTATGTGGTATAAAGGTTTAGGTGTTGAGATTTCTAAGACGTCTGGTTTCTGGACATTATATTATGTAGTGTGGCAATGCCACAGCAGGATAAACTTCCAAAAATTGTTTGAAAAAAAATTCAAAAACTTATAGCGGCAAACCAAATAATTTAATAAAAAGTTCTTAATGAAAAATTAACTTAACAATCATACAACAAACGAAAAATGTATAAAAATAAACAGACAGTATTAAAAAAAAGTACTTATCCAATATTAATTTTTGAGAACACTAGATAAAGATATCTAATTAAATTAGTAATGTAAATTAGTTAGTGAGTACTTAGTACCTAAGATGAGAAAGAAAAGATTAAAAGAATGAGAAATTTGTTTATGAAAAAAAAACTTCAAACGTTATTCACCATTTTTCCTTTTCCGGAAATAAAATTTTCGTGGAACATTTTTTTGCTTATACAAATACAAAATTTAATGCCTGTTTCTATATTATTATTTTTTGAATATTTTACTATATAATAAGAATAAAATATTTATCTTTAGTCATCGGCTATCATGTTTTATTTTAATCTTATCAACATTTTTTTCAACTGTTACACAATTTGAAGTGTAACAAACAAAGATAAATTGACATGACAGCTATTACAGACTGAAAATAACGTTTGAATGAATAATAGTTCATGCGTTTTTGGGCTTCCGCTTAATCTTCAACTAGTCTTCGCTTCGTATAACTTGATGTCGTTACATATATTTATAACACAATTTGTCTTATGACATCTACTCACAAATACGAAAGTGATTTTTGCTTTTACTTTGCTACAGTTCAGATTCTACAATGGGACACACAAAATCTTAATTGCCAAAAACATAATAAAAAAATACACAATAAATATATATAAATAACCAAATAGGAAATTAACGTGATAAATTACCACTGTAATATCAATAGACTGTGAAGGGTGAATGAACCCTGAAAGCGCGAGCTTCCAAAGTTTGAGACACGCCACTTCCTGCAAGCTTGAGTGCTAGGGTTTTTGTTTTTAAATCTAAACACTTTTTTGGCAATGGAAAATGCTTTTAGAGAATAATGAATGTATGTTTATAAAACTGTGTCGCCAGAAGAAAAAGTAAAAAAAAATTGAACAATACTTTGGTTGTTGCTTCCATTATCCTGTCGCAAACTTAAGTTTTAGTTTATCATAATGTATTTTATTTACGCAAGAATCACACATTAAAAGAAAACAGTTTTAGTTTAGTTTATCGTCTAAGTATCTTAGCTAAGTAACTAAATCACGAAGGCAAACATAAAATTGACAATATTTTGGTTCTTTTTGTTTGGAGGCACAGAAAAACTAACCAAAAATGGGTACTGTATATCAAGTCGGTAGTTTAAAAGTCTTGTCTTTTGTTAACGTAAGTAACAAGGTACAATAAAAAAGTGTTTAACGTTCGTAAGTAGTGTTGCTAAGGATCCATATTATAAAAGTGCTTTTAAAAACAGTTGACGCAATTTTAAACAAAAAACAACCGAAAGTTGAATTAATTCATATCAACAATAAAAAGTTGACGATCGTCTCATGAAAGCAAGCCTGAAACTTTCACTCTTTGAACGCAAACTACCTCAAGTGACAATTTAGTCTCAACTGGGGAAACTACCAAACAAAAACAAAAAGTACTCTGTAAGCCTTCAGGAGATAATTTCATGAAGATTTCTGAAAAAACTGGTTCAACAGAAACGATAATTAAAAACTTTCATAAACATAGATCGTGCGTAAACAAAATAACACGAAATAGTATAGTAATCATTTCAAATGATTATATTGTTAGTATAATAATATAAAAAACAACCTTTTATTATAAACTACCCACCCCAGCTTTGCACGGGTATAAAACATATATAAAAACCTTCCTCTTCAATCACTATATCTATTTAAAAAAACCGCATCAAAATCCGTGGCGTAGTTTTAAAGATTTAAGCATACAAAGGGATATAGGGAAAGAAAAAAACTTATACTATGTAGTGATATACAAGTGAAGTCGCGGCATGATGAATAAACAAAAATAACACAAAACTCAGTTGTAAAAATTCGGGAATAAATTATCATTATGTGAATGTATAGATGTGACGATCCATATTCATAAAATTTGCTTTGTCCAGCCTCAGAATTACCAACGCCATTTTTCAATTAAACCAAATGTGTATGGCGCAAATAAATCATGTATAAACTGCATATAGGGGAGAGCGATGTATGTGCTTAATTTGTAAACGAAATATATATGATCCAATATATGTCTGGCCAGGGGCGGACGCCTCATACAAAAAATATTATTGGAAGTTCGAAAGGACTTTTATGCCTGAATTTCACGCAAAATGAAGAACGCGTTTTATCGATTGGAAATTTTATTTACCTAGCGATATTAAAGACAATGACTAGGATTTTACCCGCCATCTGTTTACTCGATTTTTTTTAGTTATTATATTATTTCTTATCAATGAAATAATATTTAGAATCGAATTTAGAAAGCCAGAGATTATTTCACGTAAACAAAAAATTTTTTGCATCTTTTTTTATAGCATAAGTGAGTATTAGATTGGCTAGATTATAGAAGATTTGTATAGTTCTGGACCTTTTTTTATAAAGTAAGCCGCGGTGCGCATAGAAACCGATACATAGTTGGGCCGCAGGTACGTTGCCGGCCTTTTATTAATGCCATGATCTCTTTTTAGATGTTTCTCTCGTAAGTCATCAGAGGTACTTAGGAAATACGGATTTCATAAGATGTTTGAAGAAAAAATCCTTTTTATACTCGGTCGATGATTTAAAAAGCTTTCTGAATTCAAATCGTCTAGGTGGGCAGTGGCGCATGTAATACCATCGATCATTACCGCCATTGCAATCCGCCAATCGGGAAATAAAAACACTGAAAACCCCCACCTGCATCTCCCTGGGGGTGAATTTTTCGAGCGTCAACCCCGATGGGTATGCCTATTATTATAATGAGGACTGTAACAAGCTTACATTTAATATCTGATTATCATTAGCTATCAGATAAATAACATCTTTGAAAATAAAAGAATCAATAATAAGGAATTACCAATAATTATTACTTAAATCATAACTTTTTAAGGAATTATGATTTGAAAGATTTGTTTTTAGACTATTACGAGGTATCAATTAGCAAATCATAATAGGCATTAGCCTACTTAATCATAAAATAATTATTATTCTCACCTTTTCAGGAACACAGAAATGGACATTTTATCAAGAAAAAGTATATAGCTCTATATTCATATAGTGACCAATTAAAATATAAATATCTATATTATCATTGTTAATTTGTATAAAACTAGAAATTAACAAAATTATTTATTTAAGTACTAGAACGCGCTACGCGTCTACGGCGTAGCGATTTATCTATGATATTTCTTTGCTACGAGAGTACCAATTTTTTTCTCTTTTTATAAAACAAGAGACCGCGGGTGCGTTGGCGGCCTTTAAAAAGCTCTTCTCTTAATGTTCTCCAAGTAGTAACAGCAGACTCGATTTTTTGTTTTTTTTTACGTAATTTATTAACCTTTTAAATCTGGTTTATTTTGTGGTAATAATAAAGAAACTATCATTAAAATTAATTTTATTGTAATTTTTTTAATAAAATTCAAAAAACATTACCTTTGTAGTAGTTTATAAAACAATATAAATACATATAAAATGAAGTTTCAAGTCCTCTTTGTTTGCTTTTGATTTGTAATGATATATGTATTATGTAATGTATCGATGTGGGTTCATCGTCACATAAAGGTATACAATATTCAGATATATTTTTCCGAATCAATGTCCATTTTAATTACCCACACGTCCGAATGTTTCCTCTATACATATAGGGACAACTCATCAATGTGCGCCTGGCTGCAGAGCTGAGCTCGATTTAAGGTCTCTGCGTGCAAAGCTCCATGCAAAAATGTGCATAAAACATAAATAACCACTCGGAATGACCCCTCAATCCGCCCACCCTATATATACCTAAAGGCTTTGAGAGGGATTTGAGTTTTATAAGAGGGTTCAACTTAAAATGGTCGCTGTTACCAGGGGTATAGAAGTCGAGCCCGCGTCATGTATCAGATAACAAATCTATTTGAGTCATGTCTTTATAATTTTGTTTATAGCTCCCATAATGATGTAGAAGCTTAATGAATATAATTACATAAAAATAAACCATCAAAGCTTTAATATTTGATTAATTAATTAGTTATTCAACCTCATTTGCTTAAAATATGTAGCCTAAGGAAATACGAAGAAAAAGTAAATTCATTCCAACTTCTAATAAAATTAGGGATCATTAATAGTTTGACAAAAAATAGAAGGTAACATTTAATTAGCTTATGAAAAGATGAGCATTCAAATTTGACATGTTTTGAATTAATTAACAAATTGCAATCTAAAGAATCCATCATCAAAGGATTTATAATTTATACGTGCACGTTATTAACATTAAAACATTTCATAATTAAAGCTTAAGTATCCAATTAAGAAAATTAAGTAAAGGAAGACGTCATATAAATATTTTTAATTCTCATTGAAGATCATATTGCGCTGAAAGTCAATTAAGAAACGTATTTTAAAAAGTCCGTTTTCAATTTTTAAACCATCCTTTCAAGACTCCTTTTACTCAGCAAAGTATAGAGTTTAACGAAGCCTTAATTATAATGCTCAAAAGAACTGCTTTTTTTAAAGAAATTTAATGAAACGCTTGCCTTGAGAATGAATAGAAATGTACTCTGAAAAAACAAGTAATTAATCGACAAAAAGTTTTTAATGATATCTTTGAATAATCTGTGGCACGTGGCTGTCAATGGTGCATCGAAAAGTTCTGTTCCACACGCCCAGAGAGACGGGGTAAAAAGTAAAAAAGGGGAGAAAAATGCAAGAGAAACTGTGTTATGAGGTAAGAAGCCGAGAGGCCACGGGCACGATTGCAATAAAACGATACTGCGTAAGGTCGGCGAAGTCGGAACTTTTTGTTGAAACTTTTTTCTATATACTTAGCCGGCGGGAAAGTGGCAGGAAATTTGTTCGCATAAATGCGTCCATTGATGTGAAGACAGCTCGCCTGTGAACTGTTAACGTTTTATTATATTATCTAGAAAATTCTAAGTTATAAAATACACCGTTAATTCAAGCTAATGAACCAAATATAATTTACGTTTCATACCTATACAAAATCAAATCAATATATAAATCATTTACGGAAGATTTTTAAATCTTTTAATTTACTATCTAAAACGATTTCAATTAATTTTACTCAAAAGTCTACGAAATCTTTTGATTTCACAAAGTTATTCTTTCTTTTAACAACCGATCTACACGACTTTCTAGAACACATAATTTGCTTTGCTATTTTTTGCTAGACTCAATCTTAAAGATACGTGCTTATTTAAAAAGTAATTGCTGTATAAAATGCTTTAAGACTAGCCGAAATAGATGGCAGAAAAGCTAGGTCTATTACTTAAACAGAGCAATGATAATTGCCTAGTGAAAGGAGAAAGGTAATGTAACAGATAGAGGCTGTATTTTGGCAAGTGTCATTCAGCACTTTCATTTGAATAAGAGCTTCTCAGCACTCCTGGCATTTTTTGATGACCTGAAATATGAAAATGCTGATTGCGCTTTTTGAATTTTGCCTATAATTTTTGCTTATTATAGATTGCCACAGATTTCTATGGTATTTTAGGAACAATACACAAATATTACGTTTTGACTACGTTACAGTGCAGATGCGTGATCAAAAGTTTAAGAAGTTCTTTAGCATTATGAGACTGTACACAATGCGTATGTATACATGTAAAGTATTATTTTAATATCGATTTGCAATATTTTTCTCAGGTAACATGTTCTACAAGTAGGTATAATAGGTATGGCAATGATTTTGGCTTTTCATTTGATGTTTTTTGATTGAAAACTCGTTTTATGTATCAAACGCAATTTCGATAGATTCCATGTGAATGGATTCATCAAAATTGTATTTTGAGATTAAATGCAGTTACCATAAGCTACATTCATCTGTTAAATTTCGTTGCATATAAATTTCATTGTATTGACCTATGATCGGCCAAAGCCCTAAACAACGATTATTGACGCACACAACTGCAAGTGGGCCCAGAGGGGGGGGCCACCCCACCCGTTTCGGCGTTTTTATATTTTTGCACATTCAAAAAAAGCGCGTCAGACAAAGATGGAGTGATGACGGAATAGCCGAGTAACAATGCCGCGCGAGCGGGACGGAAACACTTCTGTCATGGACGATGCGAAATAAAAATGTGCAAAAGCGTTTCTTTTATTTTCAATGTGATGCTTTTTTACGTTAGTCTGCGTTCGCAATTAGTGATGTGCGGTTGCTGTATTGAATATTTGTAATGTATGCAAATATATTTATTGTCTCGCTATTCATTTGAACGTAATAAAGACTCGCGGAAGTTCTTTCAAGACCCAAGGTCGTCTTAGTCCTTTGGCCTGCTATAAGCAACGTACGAATACGTCATTCAACGAGAATCAGTTCCTCATTTTACTGCGGTCCTTTTCAGAAACGAGTTATGAGGTCCTTTTCAAATAATTCTGAATAGCAATAAAAAAGCATTCAAACAAGAACATAAAGATATTTATATTTTCATATCGTTAAGCAAAATGTTCAACAAGTAATTAAATAACGCTAAAGCTTCCTTTCAACTTGCATTTTAATGACATATCTTTTTTGTTTTTATTAGAAATGTATTCATTTAAGAGGAAGCATTGAGTGACAGAATTCATAGTTAGCCAATTAATTAAGATTACAGAATGCAAATGAATAAAATTCAAAATTGAATCTAAAGTAGAAAGTTATACGTGCATAAGAATTGTATGTCGTTAAAATGTATAACCGTATTAAAGCAAGGCGAAGGAAGGGAGGTGTGTTCCTTTGTTTTTCTTTTTTATTTTCACCCGCCTGTTGCTCTTCACGTGTCTTGGAAAATATCTTTTATATTTTTTCAAGTAGAAGCACGTAGGATTCTGTTAGAGTCAGAATGGAATATTTAATTTCCGAGAAAATCTTGTAACATTCAAATGATGTTACATTTAAATGTTCACTGCTAAAACACTTATAATAAAGTATGTTTAATAAGATTTATAATGCCACCACCTCAATAGACCTACCTCTTAAAAATCATCAATTTTTATAATTAAGTTGTTATCATAAAACGTTTCAAACAAAACCTCTGCTTTTCCAGTATTAGTAGTGAGTGTAAAGTTTTCGTATAAGACAGACCAATCTTCATCAAGACGTAATCTTAATTAGAAATGTCAAGAATTCATCTCATCAGCATACTTTCGTTTTCAACATCATTTGCATATTTCATGACAGACAAGTCTCAAGAAGAAACAAGGTATCAAAAAAGGTTCTATTTAAAGCCGTCATATCCTAATCAAAGGCACGATGGAACGTCGCTTTAAAAAAAGACATCTGACAGCCCTAGCTATGTGTTGCACCCACACATAGACGCGCCGTGTCAGTGCATGCTTTACGCGGAAAAAAACTGCTGCGTTATTGATTTTTCTACAGCGTTGGGGGTTGAGGGGGAACACCCGCGGCCTGAAAAAGCGTCTGTTGAAAAAATCGAGACGAAAACGCACCCCTCCCTTTTTAATTGGTAACGTAGTGTCAATAGGGCTAATCCCAGGCTTCGTAATAGCATGCTTTTGTCTCCCGAATGCATTTTTCAGTTGCTAGGCGACGAAATGAGTTGCTTTTAGGTTGAGGCACTCGAAATTACTTTCCTATTGTCTTGCTTATTGTTTACCTGCACTGATAAACTTTAATTATTTTAATTGCAGCAAGCCAGCGAAAATGCATTTGTAAAAACTTGTAATTACGACTGTTGTGTTGTTTCCTTTTAATTTTTTATGCATGTATCAAGAGGCTTATAAAACAATATGTTGATATTTAAAAACATTACTTAAATATATGTTTTACATTAGAAAGAAGACTTTAGAATAATACGTTTTCAATTGTTATGTCAGAATAAAAATATTAAAGACTCTAAGGTTTTTAGAATTGTGTTTCTTTTATTAAATGAAGACTTCATATCTTTTGATATAATTTTTATAAAGATACATAAAAATCCTGTAACCTCTTCAACAACCTCTGTGGTTAAGTGATTTACACGTCTGCGTGTTGCGCCGGAGAACCTAGATTAAACGAAAAAAATATTTTGGTTAGGCACACAAAGGTGATCACTTATTGCCTGTAAATGATCAGTGAAAGAAATGCAGATGATGATACATGGCCTATCAAAGAACATTTTTATCAATTTCAGTTTAGTCTCGGGTTCTCTCTCTAGATAGTAGATTACATATTCTAACTGGAGATTTACATCCTATAAGAAACCGTGAGCATTACTATAAATAATTGTAATATAAGAAGGCTGAGAAAGTTTTGTTAAATACAAATTTAATATATTATAATTTAGTAGTAGACATCTTCCAAGCCGGCTAGTCACCGTGACAGATCACGATCAAAACCCTCCAAAGAAAAAACTAATAAAATAATACCACACTACACCCAAATCAAGCAATAAACTCCACGTACTAACATACAATGTCAGAAAATTGTCGTCGTATGGGGGACTACTAGAACTCACAGAAGCATTTAAAAACATAAATTTTGATATATTGGACCTTCATCCGATGAGGGGTTCTTGTAGATTAAGTTATTATAAAAATAAGCATGTAATAAATAATAAGTTATAAAAGAAGCAAACTAAACAAAAAACTCTGTTACTATTTTTTTTTGCAGGAAATAAAAAGGCTTTTTATTTATTTAATGTTGTATGAATGTCTATCTCCAGTGTGAATGATAAGCCGAATACACACTACAACCCGTATTCAGCTCTAGATTAGATACTTTATACTGTCTTGAAATACAATTATTTAAATTGGTTTTAAAAGTTGCAACATTTTTAAAAGGAATTCAAAAATGTCGTTTTGGAGTTGCCCAGGTTGGAGTTGTGTGCACATATTATGTTGTTTGATAGCATTTACTCAAAGGCTTTTTTCTGCTTTAAAAATTGGTATAACCAGAAGTGTCTGTTTAAATTAAAATTAAAATTATTTATTAGTTATAGTATATTTGTAAATGTTACAGTAAGAGTGTTCATTTACTAAAGTAACGCTTTGACATGTATATAATTAAAAAAAAACTATTTTTACAGTTTTAATTTTGATATTTGCTATCGTTTAAATTTTGGTTTATACAAAAAGATGACGGTTATAAAGCCCGTGAGATCACAGTCAGGAATAAAAGTGCATTACAGTTATTATTAATTCTGCATGCGCGGACGCATCTCGTGGCAATTAGGGGAGGAAGTGGTGGTGACGTCACGTCCGTCAATTGAGCCACTTGTGGCTATTAGTGAGGTCAGGGTTTGGCATGTTGAAACAATATCACGGCCATCTTTGTTACTTTCTTTTAACCCTCAACGAAAATTATATCGTTTTAATGTTTTTATATGTATACGACTAAAAAGACACAAACTTCGCGCAAATCTGTTGCATATTGAAATTGATTTTAAGATTTGGACAAACCCCTTAAAAATATAGCTTATTTTTAATATTTCTTTTTCATTAATGTTTTTCCTTTTTTATTATATGTTATGTCGTGCATAATAATTATAATAAATACACAAAGCACATGCATATTTTGCGTCCTCTGCTGAAATGTATTCTCTATTATTGTAGATGCATATTGTTAAAATAAAAGATAGATATACAAAACCCAAAAATTGCTTATATAAACTCTAAATAACTTCTCGATTCACGTAAGACGTTTGTTTACGTATGCTAAACAATTAGATGGCATTGACCGGGGTTATGCAATTACGGCGTCGAGACAGACACACAGACGGCGGAACTTCAATGTGTGTCACACGGTACGTCATTCCAACTTTATTGTACAGTTTTTCCAAGTAGTATTTAAGAAGTGGCTGCTCGCAACTTCTTTATATGAGACTTATAATATTAGGGTTAAAGTATGAAATTGCCGATTTGTACTGAAAAATTGAAACTCGTTTTTTTCTAAGATGTAAAATATTTATTTAATTAAAATATTTATTTGTACATAACTCTAGGGATTTAGATTCGACAAACTGTGAAAGCATTTTGTACTGCCTCCTGGGAAGAAAATTTTTTTCACGTAGAAAATTGTCTAAATCACGAAAGAAATGGTAGTCCCTTGGAGCAAGGTCTGGCGAGTACGGAGGATGACGTAGGGTTTCTAACTGTAGCTCCTGCAGCTCTAAACGCAACGTTGATATTGTGAACCGTTTCTACCGTGTCAGTTCCGTGTCGGAACTCGTATTCAAAAATAACTCGGATTTTCGAAGTATACATCTTTCACATCTTAACTGAATAAAAAAAAAAACAATTGATACACGAATGTTGCATATTTTTGTAAAGAAGTATCTCATAACTGAATAAAGTTTTACACGAAAATCTCACACCATGAAGGTTTTATATCAATTGAAAGTGTCTATTACTATACAAGGGTAATTTCATACTTTCTCTCTCATAAAAGTCTTGGTCTCTCATAATCTTCTCTTATTGCCAATCCCTTAGCATTAAGAAAGTTTTGCAATGCAGAAAAAAGGTCGGATCTTTACTATTTCAATTTTGTTTTTAATAAGTTTAAATTTAGAAAGGAATTTAATCAAAGGTTTCAAACATTAGCACACTTTAAAAATTTGGGTGGAGGTATAAGGGTAAAAACTAAAAACTTTACAACCTATTTTCATACCTACAAAAAACACATAATTTCATAAATATCGGTGGAACCGTTTCGGAGGAGTAAGAACATGAACACCGTGGTACGAGAATATATTACATTAGTTCGATTTTGCAAATTCGAACTAGAAAATACTTCGCGCGTCTGCATTTGTATGTAGCTGTGTTTAGTCGCGGCTTCCCGCACATTCACGCGACATCACGTGCGCCTAAATATACAATATAGACAATACATTGTCTAGTCACTATGAAGATTTAGATTTACTGTTCTAAAAGGTTAAAAGAGATGTAATTTTAATATTTTAAAATGTTCATAGGACGTCGCGAAAATCTTAGTAGAAAATGCTTCCGATCAAGAAAATCTAAACGAAGTACGCATTGTAACATATTCGTAACACCTTATAATATCCACAACACACGAGAGAGAATTGTTCGTTAAATGTAAAAAAATATATATAAAACTCATCAAAACCAAACTTCAGAGGAGCTTTCTGATGATAAGTATATGATTAAAGCATTACATGGCAAATTGAACACGAGCCTTTATACACAGCGACATTTTGTGACAGCTGATCACAAGCTATTTATCTAGGCCTGTTCACTTGTCTATGTTTGTGAGGGGTGTCAAATTGTCTATGATCACGAATGTTAAGGCAACGTAGAATCGAATGGTTAGCTGCCGCCTTTTTTTACCCACATTCAATTTTATCTATGGATATGTTTTTCATAAAAATTGGGTGTTACAATTATTTTTTTATTAAAAAAGTAACTCATAAATATTTTATCTTTTTTAGCTACAAATCGTCACTAAAAAGTCTATTAAAACTTTCATGGCTGGTATTCTCAGATCTCGAATACCCTGAGATTATGTAATATAAATTATTTTCATAAATGGATGAACTTCATAAATTGTACATCCATTACGTCAGATTTCAAAAAAAACCTCACCATTGTCGGTCTACTGACAGATCAAACTTACAAATTAAAAAGGACGTGTACAAACTACCTTAATAGATAATTTGTAGGGTTGTCTGTTTGTAAACTTTAGACATCTGCTAGCTGACCATCTCAGCGTTACACGCCTAGTTAAGTTGAGTGATTCAATTATGTCTATTCTCTATGGTTTTATTTGGTTTATTGTTTGTATATAATCTATTTAAGTATCTGTGTGTTTTTATTAAATCTTAAAATCGTTTAAAGCCACTATTTCTACAGATAACTACCAGTATAGGCAAAAATTATAACAAGTAACTATTTGCTTTTGCTATAGCATAGCATGCATACCAGCTGTAAGTTCTATAATTTATTCCGAGTAAGTAGTAAGTAATTAAGTAATTTATTTATTATATATTAATTTTATTTAAGTAATTGAGTAAGTAATTTTAAGAATAAAACGGCAACAAATTACGTTGAATATAGCTGTATAGTAGTAAATTTAATAAAAAAAGTACTTTAATCCGTTTCTGTTAATATGAAACATTTTGCTTTGGAAAAAAGATTACCTTCTTGCTAATAAAGAACATGATCAGTAAAAAAGACGGTTGGTTTACTCCATGACTTTTTTGAAAAGACTTCTTCTTCTTATACACCTTAAATTTTTTAACGTAATGATTAAAATAGATAAGATTAAGGGATTTTATTTACTCAAACTGAGTTACGGCCAAGAATCCACCCCACCTGTAGGTATGCGTAGGGTTGTCCCGCCCTTGAACTTGGCTGACCTTGACAGGCCTGCGTTACGCCATTTGGGTCAATACGCACAAGATTGCAACCCTTGCGTGCTCTCTCATTTATAAGAATTCAATTTTTAGGTCTTTTTAATTCCGGCATGAAAACAAGTTACAAGTGTGGCTGTAGAATTTTTGTTAAAAAATTCAATTTGACGCTAAAGCACTTTAAGAAAACATAAAATTAATTATTATGAAAAAATCTAGAGTGTACTTACTACCTTAATATATACACCTACATCATACGGTTTTCTTTTAAGAAAATATTTATAGAATATTAATATTATCTGTCACTAGAGAAAGTTGTCGCTAAAGCTTATTACAAAGTTACCGATCAACTAAATCATTACTCTCGTAAAATAATTTTGAATTAGACAGCCTATCTAAACAGAGTTAAATTCGTTTTTTATAGCAGTTATAAAATTTTATCGAATCTAAATATTGTTGTTTCATTAATTAATCAATTTTGAATGTTACGATTAGTTAGTGTTTGTAAACTGGCGTAAGCACGTGACGATGTTTACAGTTCGTTAATCGTTAGTTCATTTGACACGTGTTTGAAAAGGTGGCTGTAATAGGGAAAGCCTTATCAATAGAACCTTACACTATTCACCTACGTTTTTGGTTAAGAATTCTATATTCCAGAGAATTAGATACCGCGAGAGTTAGATTACGACATATCTTAATACTTATCTTGTATTTAATGGTAAAACGAGTAGTTATTTTTAACCGATTTCAAAAAAGGAGGAGGTTCTCAATTTGACTGCTTTTTACGTTTGTTACCTCAAAACTTTCTACTGGGAGAACCGATTTCGATAATTCTTTTTTTTTTTGAAAGCTGGTGCTGCCAGTGTGGTCCTGTTTTAATTTCATCAAAATCTGTTTCGTAGTTTTAAAGATTTAGGCATACAAAGGGACAGAGAAAGTATGTAGTGATGAAAAGTATATTGTCGAAGTATTTTATTATTTCATTACATATACTTTGATCAAAATAATATATATTTAAAGGAATGTAAGCTGTTTTCGTAATTTAATTCGAGGTCAAAGGAAACACAATTTTCGCATCAAGTTGAAGGGTAAGTAACGACGGATGGTAAAGTAATTATACATAATAATGGACTGAATTACAAATATTTATATTATATTAAAAGTTATAAAAATAAATTTTAACCGATTACTTAATCTACAATTTTTGACAGTTATTTTTAATAGAAGATAAATCATTACATTAACTACATAGTATAAAACAGAGTCGCTTTTTCTTTCCCTTATTTTATATCCCTTTGTACGCTTAAATCTTTAAAACTAAGAAACGGATTTTGATGCGATGTTTTTAAGTAGATAGAGTGATTGAAGAGGAAGGTTTTTATATATGTTTTATACCCCTGCAAAGCCAGGGCGGGTCGCTAGTATTTAATGAATTTCAGGGTTTTTATTATTGTCAGTAAACGTATTATTAGTTTTTTATTATTAAAACGGTATTTTTTTGAAAAGTGTTTATTGTGCTAAAATTATGCTTTTCGAAGAGAAGTACTTTATAAAAGAAATGTATCAGAAATCTCCCAAATCTGTATCAGCACCATAGACTTGAATTAGCCAACGGTATAGTTAACCGTAACAATGTCGTTTTGCCACCTGATTGCCATCGATTTAAGCGGAACAATGCTTCACTGAACCTTATTGTTACCAATTACCTAGTCTTTTAACGTTTAGTGGTTCCACTGTTAATACAGGCTCATTTCTTCACTATAATATAGTGAATAGACACTGTCATACAACGTACTGCTCATACGAACAGTCCTTGTATTTTCGTAATAAACTACAATTTTTGATTTTTAAATAGAGATATTAGTAACTGTATAATGTCATATTATGTGGTTCATTTTTTTAAATTTATTTATCTTTGGTTATGCACCGTTAATGATCTTTTTAAAAGTTTTTTCGTGAGCAGTGCTCAAAACTAGACTGTGTCTTAATACGTTTTGAGAACAGGCTCAAGCGTCAATTATTATTAGAGAGATAAATCTAAACAATATCTATTATGTTCTATTTTACCTTTAAGCTATACATATGTATGTGGGCTTAAAACATTGGATACTTTTAAGCTTTTTAGTATTCTAATTTAATTCTGTGTTAAATTCTAATTACTGTCAATTTTGATGCACTGTGGTCAAAATTGTTATCTTGTACTTGTGTCATTTTTAACGCTTCGGATCGTTTCGTTCATTAATTTTCTAAGAAAATACTCAATGATTTAGCAAAAATGGGACACTAAAAATGTCGAATACGATGAAAAAACCAGCTTTCGAGTTCCCAGAAGTCTCAACCAAGCGCGTTCTATTTATTCTGGTTGATATGCGAAACCCAGAGATGTAAAAAAACACAGTAAAAAAACAAAATTAAGCTAATACAAACAGTATATATTTCATGTTATCGTTAATCTATACTTAATATTATAAAGCTGAAGAGTTTGTTTGTTGGAACGCGTTAACCTCAAGAACTACTGGTTTGAATTGAATAATTCTTTTTGTGTTGGATAGTCCATTTATCGAGGAAGGCTTTAGGCTATATACCATCACGCTGCGACGAAGTTGACGTGGGTGAAACCGCGGGTCACAGCTAGTGGTTTAATAATTAATTCCTACATTAAAAGCGGCGGATGTAGTAGTAGGATTTATTTAGCCTAGGGCAGCAGAGTTCTGAAGGCGGCAAGGACTAAAATATTTTTTCTATCAAATAATTTTTCTAGATAAAAAGTAGGATTAGGAAAGTTTAAAACAATGTTTTTTTTTCTATTTCAATGCCTCTTTTATCTATTTCGATTCCTGGTGGATATTTATACTAGATTGAATGGTTTATAATTATTTTAATAATAATTAATAATTAAAACCCGAAAGCTGGCTTATGTTGCGGTCAATGCGTTAGTAAAGCGATACAACGCCATGTAGCCAGTATTTTGGGTACGCACCCCGGCTTTGACGAACCTTTTGTATTTTTGTAAATATATTTAGGATATTATTGTAAATAAATAAAATAATTGTTTATTATTTTTAAGGTAACATTTTTTGAGACATTTCTCATATTATTTTATCTTGTACATAACTGTAGCGGTGTAGGCCGAACGGCGACAAAGTAATGCTCGAATAGGTACAGTGGCACGCAGAAGTGCACTATCTCGACCTTGACCTTTAAGAGATGCACCGCATTTGCATTTAAACGCCCCGCGCCTGATGCGATTATCGTCCAACTGGTTTGAACGGCGCGACGGTACAGGACTGGTTTCTAAGTGGACACTCGCGTGGTGAAGCGATTTGCATACGGTGGTTTTTAACCCTATTCAAAAAGGATGAAATCAATTGTATTTTAGTTGAAAAAGATCTTCTTTTACTCAACTTTAGTGAAATAGTGACAAACAATTTTCAGGGTTCATTATACTGATGAAACTTGATTAACATTCTTTGTAAGGTAGTATTGTATTATTATTAAACCAAAGTAAAATTCAATAAATTATGTTAAAAATAGCAGTAGAAAATGGCTATTTAATCACTTTGTTTTAAAAAGAAAAGTCGCGGGCGCTAGTTTACTTCAGACGATTAAAATTTTTAGTAACTTTTTTTCGCGACTATACCGGTTCTGACTAAAAAGCGTTGTAAGTCTCTTGAATAACATATTAATGATAAATTTTTTATTGATTATGATTGGCGCATAATTAATAATATTGTTATGCATTGAAACATTGCAAAAACGCTCCACTCCGGGCCGAAATAATTAAATATCTTTTTATTATCTTAACTCCACGTAGAGTACAGAAATAAATATGTGTCTGTTTCACTGTGAAGTACTTATCCACGTAATATAATCTTTAAATACGATTTTTTCCTTCATAAGTTCGGATTAAGTTATAGTATGTTACATAAAACGCATTTTTATTTCTTTAGATAATGAATCTTTCGAAAATACCATAGATTTAGTAAAAGTAACCATAGACTAATCTGGACTGCAAATGCTATATTCATTTACATAATTATTTCCATAATGAATTACATACAAAATGCTCATCATAGCCATTGGTATGCGTATCGAAAATGCTCTCCAAAAGACTCAAGACACTGACTTTGGTGTGACTTTTGTCATTGCGATACAAATTTCCAACGATAATTATTGGTGTCTAGAAATAAGCGTGACGTTCTTTTCTATATATCTAAGTTCCGCTTGACCGAAAAATGAACCAGGGTTTCAGACTCTAGGTGTTTGAAAGTTTTGCGTTGCGTGAGGTATCAATTTTATTCCTATATAATTCAACCCCTGAAATCACTATCTCTTTAATCAATCAACAAGCTTCTGGTTCCCAAAGACCCAATCTTGACCCAACCAATTATATCATTGGTTAACATATTTTAAAATTTACAAACATGTTCTGACATATATTGGAATTATGGCTTTTAAATTACGGATGAGTTGATGCGAAAATTGATTAACATAAGTAATTAATTAACGAAAGATCTCCATTTTATTATCATGCTAGGAGTTAAAAATATTCAGTTCAGCATGCATAAAGTTGATTAAATGTTTAAAAAAATCAATGAAATTGCATTTATAATAATTAATGCTATGAGGTGTGCATTGATAATGTGCATCGAAATGTTTGAAATGTCTCGTCCATAGTTTTACCATATCTCTACCACTTTTAACAAATGGTTTCATTTAGATATGGATAGTTTGTGAGATTGCTGTTCACTTAAACATGAATATATCTAAATAAAATCAATTCATTCAGACAGTTTATTTTATATTTTGTATTTTAAAATTTTAATTCTGTATAAGTATGTAGTATATAATTTACAACATTTCTATCGCAACCACTGAAAATATTTTGAAAAAATATCTAATATTCCGTAATCTCAACAAATAAATCTTCCTTTTTCTCTCTATGACGAAAGCCATTATTTAAACTACCTATACATTTCAATTTTTATTGTTATTTTTTAAATTTTAAGAATTTTTCATGCTTTATAACCTGGTGCCTTAATACTTTAATATATGCTATAGAACAATTGATATTTACAAAATAAGAACAGCCGAGAAAGCCCGCCATTTCCATTAGCGTCAATTTATCAGGTGAGCTGTAACCTTCAAAAAAGACAAATGACAGTGACAATTTACTATTCCTTACATAATTTAGAGGGTAAAATTTTGAGCCTTTGTAAAAGAAAACCATCAACATGGGATTCAAGCCATTAACACAAAATTATATTCCCGCCCACGCGACGCGGTCAACAAAAATGATTGAACTTTTATCTCTTCTACAACAATCGCACATAATGTTTCAAATAGGATTTATAAAAATTATGTATATTATTTAGAGACTACTCTTCATTAAGTAATATTTTATTTTGTAACAAGAATTATTTATAAAATCTCTAGATAATAATTTGTGGCTAATTCAAATTTAATAGCTGTGAGAGAGAGTCAATTATTAAATATACTGAATGGAGTACTAAATGAAGAAGCCAATTATATATTTTTAAAGCTGATAATATTAAATTCAAATCTTTAACTTAAATTATTCAGTTTTTGAAATAGCAGAAATTAGGTATTTAATTTGAATTAATTCACAATAAGTTTATTTATAAATTCGAAAAAGATTTAAATGATTAATCTCATTTTAATTTTTTGATTCAAACTGGAACTTTAATTCTTATTGCATCTTATACTACAAAATTTTAAAATGATTAATGATTATGCGATAAGGACTTTAATCAGTTATATCATATATTTCTGTGATATCTACTGTGCGCTCAAATTTCTCGTGGAAGTCTGAAAGAACGTTAGAAGTAGGCAGTATTTCTTACCTGTATGACAGTAATCTTCTAAGTAATGCCTCGCAGCTCGTTGCACGATCGAGTAGTACAAGCTCACGGAAGAAGCGAGCGCCATCTTCTTTTCTCTTTCTCTTTCCGGTAGTACAGTTTCTTCAAGTTACAGTTTCATTGGAAACGAAAAAAATCAAACCCAAACTGTCGTTGCTAATAAACAAATTGAAAACAATTGTAATAAATGAAATTAAATTCTAATTTGAACTGCGTTAAGTTGCGGTAAATAATTTTGCCGGGTGATCAATTATTGTTTTACGATCCAAATGTTCATTTTGTTCCATTTTAGGGTCCAAAACACAATTTTGTTGCACAAATCGCGCCGCTCAACTACCGCCGTCCAAGTCTACGCGAAACCAAATACGTAATGTAAAAATAAAATATATCGTTTGGATGCGGCCGGCGCGAGCCGCGGTTGCTGCGAGACTGAAGCTGCCTTTTTTTGTTCCCCCTACAAACGGGAGGATCTGAAACAGCACCAACCTTTTCATAATTATGCATTACTTGATCAACTTTTCAATACATAAATGCAATAACAGTTGCTATCAATTCGTCTATACAACCTTTTCAGTGATTTTTTTTTCGTTTCTTTCTTCGTAATTAAAAGGTTCAATGTTCAGCGTTCTATTAATTAATTTAAGTTGTAATTAAATTAAGCTACGCGTAATATTCTAATTAGATTCATATAAGGCAAATTGTAATGGAAAATGTCGGCACGTGGAAAACGCGGGAAAATAAGTTTCCCGCGTTTACTCGAGACATGCGTAGAGAACGCTACGTTTGTTTATATTGAGCCTTAAGAAAGCTTCAAGGAAATTATCGTTTGTTTGTACTTTGTATTGATATATCCCAAAGTATATCAAAATTTTAGCAGAATATTGAGAATTTTGAGTATTATTGTATATATTGTAGAGTTGCGGTCAATATAAAATTTTCTTAAAGCTTTCTAAATTCACAATTAATTAAAAACTTAAAAGTAATTTCGTGGTTTTAATTTTATTAAAGTTAATCAGGCAAAATCAGCCTCGATTAAGAAATCCAGTGTTATCGGACATAACATAATCGGATGCTTCGCAATTATGACGAAACCCTTTAAAAACGATTCGCGTAAAAATAATACAAAAAATGAGAAAAATGTTCATCAACGCGACACGACACCCCCGCTTCCCCCACATCTCGCTACAGCCGGCGGGCGGTGCGAAGGAGACAGGTGTTTTCATCTCATCTACACTCGTTGCATCTCGCATCCAACTTCTGTGTTGAAAACTACCCGCGCTGCGCAGCTTCCTCCATCTTCAAAAGGGCTGAATTACCGTGAGATCTAACAAACATTCGACTCTATACAGAATAATTAAGGTCGCTTATGCAACACAAGACGCAATGCATGTTCAGTCCGTAGCATGCTTCTGAAGTTTCGGACTCTTGCAACAGTGAGGGCACACACACGTGAGCGCTAAGTTTAGCCCTTATAATGACGAGCTGCACTCACTCACACAATTACAACTTCCTTGTGAAGCGAAGGTGTGTGCTGTTACGTTGGTGTGAGTCCAAAAGTTCCTATTGAAGTTTTTGGTGGACTTTCTTTGTGTCAGTGATTTTTTCGCGGTGAACGCGCGTGTGTGCGCAGGTCAGTCGGATTTTTTTCAAGTTTTTCTGCACGCACACCGGCGCACTTGTTTGTATGGTGTGTTTGCTGCTGTGGGGGTTCGCCCGTCCTTTGTGCCCGGGGATTGTAAAAAATGTCGTATTGGATTCTAGCTGTGCTAATGAATGATAGATACGAATGGTATTGGTCCTACACGATGCCTCGAAAATCTGATGCGGGATATTCTAGAAATTGTTTGCTCGTATTCTATTCCCGAATTTGTTTTAGAAATATTGATTTCAGGTTTTCGCTGTTGTATTCCGTTGCTTGATTGAATGTTATTTACTTATTCTAGCACCATCATTTTACTGCCTATATTCAGTTTTGTGTTCAATGTAGATATAGTCCGACAGAAAAAAAAGCCGGATCCGTAGTATTAGAAGATTTTTGATAAGATTAAACTTTCAGATCTTAAAGTCAATATCCTCAATTCACCGTTCACATTATAAGATATTATATAAACTATTGAGAACCACAAAAGAAACGGAATCACGACTCAGTTCTACATTTTGACCACACTATTTACATTTCACCTTACGACCAGTTTATGTTGACCTCTCATAGAGTTGTAGTCATCACTCAATATAATTATGATGTTCTTGGAATCCTGCTTGGTACGAGTTTATTTTTGTGCGCATTTAAATATAAGGTCTATGATCTTACCACTTGCTGACTTAACAATTTATTGTAAATAAATATCTCAATTAAATTTATAATTACCTGTATTAAATTTATTATTTCTGAACGACTATATCAGGATTTTGTAAATATAAGATTTGTACGTAATTTTAGTTAACCTTTGAAAAATGATAAATTTCTATGACTTATTTGTACCTAATGTCCTAAAAAAGTTTAATGTAAAATTATTTAACGAAGAATTGAATATATTGGAACTCGTATAAAATATTACTATATATTAAACTCATGTTTGTTTTAAGTGGTTTATACAAAAAAAAAAAAAAATTAAAAAAGATAAGAAGAGATGTTAAGTGAAAAAAGTTAAGTCTTAGCTCAGCTTATCTTAGAAATCATTTGTTTATCTTAAGAAAAGACAGTCTTTTCTAATTTGATAAATTTGAAAGTGAACATTTTTAACAGTTTCATGCTGAAATCATTAAAATGAATGATGCAGAGATTTTAATGAATGTTATAAAGAGACGCTTTGGAACACCTTGGTGCAGTTTATCACGTATCTGACTGAATGTCAGTCCATATTGTTTACATTTGATTCCCGGAGAAACAAAGTTAAGGCCTGGAAAGCACAGAACAGTGAACCACATATTTGTGTGGTTCACGCAAAGGAATTCGCAGATATTAAAAAGTGCGCTATTTTTACCCAATGACACAAAAAAAGTTTCCAGGTGTCACGAGAAACTGGTCGACGGTATTAACTTGTAACATTTACGATGAGGCACTCCATGTAATGATATGCATTAGATGGTGTATTAATCTCAAAAATACCACTTTATTACTGGACAAAAAGTAGTAAAAGTAGACAGAGGTCAATAACTCCATATTGTACAATTTGTCGGTTAGTGGTACTGTAGAAGTGTGTTTAAATTTATATTCCGGGTGTTGTATTGTACAAAAATTATTTGAATCTAAAAAGAGGATTGAATAACATGTTACTAATAGTGGTAACTTAATATATTGCTTGTCTTGTTCTGGATATGACAAGAAAAATATTACCGAATGAATTTCGGCTAGAATTTGTTTTTAATTGTTTTGAATTTCGCTAGTCATGACTTTGTTTTTTATATACAGAACAACTTCCTTCAATTACATGTAGGTAAATGATTTACTGACACTCATAGTAACCACAATAAAAATGTAATTTCGCTCGCTTAATTACTTTAAAGCCAACATCAACACATATACATATGAAGACAATAAAGTAACATTTATTGTAAACACACTTGCACTAAGTAAAACACTCTTTAATCATAACATGGATATTATTTTTTATAAGTTAATTATATTTTAAATATTATGGATAATTTTATTTAAGAGTATACTTTATTAAGCAAATACAACCCATTTAAATCTATGAATATCTAAATCTAGTAAGCACATCACCGTCATCTCATGACAATGAGCCACAAAATATCAAGTTTAAGCTGTTTTATTATTATTTATTATTTTATTATTATTATTTATTCTAATACTAGCATTGCGCCGTGGTTTCACTCGCGCCTACATTAATCGCAGTAAAATATAGCCTAGGTTCATCAGGAATAATTTCAAATTGTGAAAGAATTTTTCAAATTGGTCCAGTAGTTCAGAGCTTATTCAATTCAAACAAATAAATAAATCTTTCCTCTTTATAATATTAGTATAGATAATATTTCTTATCTCTAAACTATAAGTATAATCAGTACTTA
The DNA here is from genome assembly GCA_912999735.1 of Aporia crataegi. Classification (NCBI taxonomy): domain Eukaryota; kingdom Metazoa; phylum Arthropoda; class Insecta; order Lepidoptera; family Pieridae; genus Aporia; species Aporia crataegi. Next base: position 7,848,275 of record OU538744.1, on the reverse strand, counting down.
CACGGAGTAAATGAGGCAACGTATCTTTGCAAAGCTGGGGCGGGCTGCTAGTTTTTTATACTAACGAATCTCACGATTTTCACTTATTATGATTAAATTAATTACTCTAATTTAATTTTTTTGAAAATTTAGAAATTATTCTTTAAATAAAAACATTACTCCTTTTAGATATACGTAGTGTCATGAAACTAAAAGAGAATGCATGGAAAATGGCATAGTTTCTAATTTGAGCATGTCCATACTATTCTAGCGTTACCTAACCTTTGTAATTACTCAGTAAGCTCCAAAAAGCGCAATTATTCTCGCCACAATCACTACACGGTCTCATTTGCTCTCATCTTGTCTATCATTTTTATATCACTATTGACAATTTGATTGGTGTTATTGTATTGATTGTAATGCGCTAGTAGTTCGCGCGTTCATCAAACTGTACGAAATTTTATCAAACGCTATTTGGAAGGTAATAAATAGACAATTTAGGATATTAATTGTACATTAGACGAATCGGATCAAATATACAATGAACAATCAAAACACTAATAAAGAGGAATTTGTATTTGTGTTTGTTTGTAACGGATAAACTCAAAAACTTGTGGACCGAGTTTGAAATCTTGAATTATGGGAATTTAGACTCTGAGTGACAGTCACGAGTAAACAATAGTAAAAAATAATACCTAATTGCCAGGTTTCTGTTTTTGTAGTTGGACCACCCGAAATGATAAATAATTTATGTTAAATATATAAATTTAATAGGAGAGACAACAAAAAGGCAGAATGTATACCTACTAAGCGAAGACCGCCGCCCATGGGCGCGTATAACCACTTGGTCGATGCGTTGTCAGCTCTTGAGCGGATTATTTAAAACGAATAGGGCAGTGTGTGAGTCAAACTTGGCCATTGTAGCTATCGCTCGTAGAAACCGAGAGTGGAAGCTGCAAGGACGACGGGTGAGATCTTGGCTTAAGCAATAAGAGGGAGAGTTTTACAATTTTATCTGCACCAATCTTATCAAAAAAGATAGTTTAAAATACTGAAATCATTCAATTACTTTCATTTTAGTATAAAAAATCTTTTTAAGAGCGAAAATAAGTAATTTAAAAAAATAGCGATGCAACATTAGCGCCATCTCTTGATCTTAGCTACAATACCAGAGATCTTGAACCCCTTAGCATAAGGGTTTTTCATTGTATTTTTTCCCTTAAAGCTTTACCCATTTTCTTGTAAGCCTCTTTCTAAATATTTCACTCTTTACAATTGACATATAGAGCTATTTAGCATTCTTTCAAATTAGGCAATATAAGAGAGGGTGAATTATTAAAAATTTATATTCTCAGTAAAAGTAGAGCCCATAAGATGAGAGGCTCTCAAACTATAAAATGCATTTGTTAATTAGTTGCATTCACGGCGGAGTGTGAAAATTCGCGATGTTTTGCGAGTTCAGAACGAGGTGTGAAGTGGCCCTAGCTCTCGGTTAGTTGATTACTGAGGACTGCTTCACTTAAATCAATGGAAAAAACTTTTAAAGGCATCTATGATTACGAAAAATGGTAACTTTCGTGTGACTGTTATCGTAATCATAACAATAACTACTTTACTTAAAATATTTATAGCGATGTCATGTTAATTAAATTTATATTTAAATACTCACATTATTAACAATCTAACAGAAATTGAAATCAAAACGTTATATAGCTATTAGTATCTTTTTTTGGGAACACCCTTGACGTGTAAACAAGCAGCATTGAAAGGTTTTTCTTTGATGGTGATTCAAATATTTAAAAATGTGTATATTATATTTTAAAATAAGAATGTGAATAGTTAAAAAAGTTTTTTTACTAAAAAAAATATTTTTTCCACTTGGACCACGTTTTTGTTGGATTACAAGGAATGTCTGTATCTTTAAAAATAAGCAAACTTTCGATATGAGTTAACTTATTGCGATGGATTATTAGTGGGCACTTATTTATTAACTACTTCAGAACCGATAACGCTTATTTTAACCGACTACAAGAAAAGGGTTACACCTATTAGGTTACTCAGAAAGTCATGAACCAATTTAGTTTTTTTAAACCTATTAGATACTATCTGCCCCTGTAGCTTAGTGAGTCACGTCTCAGCAAATCAATGTGTGTTTTGCGAAGGTCCGAAGTTCATATGAAAAATAATTGTCAAGTATCTAGATTACAGGACTGGAATATGAAAATTTAAATTGTTTTTTGGAAATTTGGTCCACTTCAGTATACATTGCATATTTAGTAAAATTTTCCGTGTTTTTATGAATTGCTTCACATTTAGCCGCAACGTTTCACACGGATTATTTCTACCACCGCTGCAAAAAGAGGGGTGTTATTAAGTTTGATGTGTATGTGTGTCTGTGAGTCTATATGTGGCGTAGTTCCTAAATTGAGCAATTATGACAGCAGATACCGCCCTGGAAACGAAAGCAATCTCTTAGAAACTGAACGGAGGGAGGCTTGTTAAAAATGTGTAAATAAGTAAATCATATTGAAAATTCTAAAAATGTTATGAAGAACCGATTGTACGACAAAAATATATATTCGAAACCAAGATGAAACATATTATAATCATGGTACATTATTCTGTCAACTTAAGTCGGTTTCTCGTATCAGGAATTTATTATCGAAATTTTCGATAGGTTTTTCCGTTCGGAAACTGTCAATCAAATAGGGCCTGAATGCACGTAAGCGCTAGGGTCGCGCCAAAATTGTTCATGCAAATATTTTGTACAGAATCGAATATTTACCAAACTTCTGGTAGATAAACTGTTTTCATATTCTCAGTCTACCAGCATTTATGTTTTTATATTTTATTTTATTAATATCCTGTATTCCCTAGTAGAATGTTTCACTTTTGTTTCATTGACGAAATATTTTAGTTTCAATTCGCTGTTATCAAAAGATACGGATTGAGTTAGCGTAAAGATGGTAGCTTGTATTATAGGCTATAATAATTCATAACAGAAACGTCTTATAGCAATAGCGACTTATATTTTGGAACACGGGCGCTAGTCAGCGCGGCGGTCGCATATTATAAAATAGATTTGCAACATTTAAATCATCACTGCTATTAATCCTTTTCAAAATTGATAAATGTAAAACTAATTTTAGATTTAACGATTTAAAACTAAATCTAAGGAAGGTAATTAAGAACCCTTTATCCATTCTCTGGACCTGCATTCAACTGCTTAAGAGCCATCCATCTTCGTCAAAAGTCAGATGTTTCGAAACAAGCTCACAAAAATATATCTATCCTCTTTTAATGTACGGCTAGTTTCTTTTAAGTACTTGCCTTGTCTATCACTAAAATGATTCAGCTTGCAAGTGCAGTTAACATTGATTAATCGAATTTAATCTGTATGTTATTTGGTTTAGAGAGAAATTTTGCTTGAACGTATACAATGAATTGAATTTTAGAAGCGTTAGTGGTTTATGCAATACTTTTCAGTATTTTTCATGTTCATCGATAAAGAATAAAATCATATAACTACAAACAAGCGTTTCTTTTTTTTTTACCTACGGAAAATACGTATACGTTTCCCTGTCTGTCCATATACGAGTAACTAAGTATTTTTTAAGACCAAATTTAAGTTAAGAGTCTTTATTATTACATGTTTCATGCTACAATGATTCTATTGATAGATTGATTAAAAAAAAATGTATTTTTGAATTTCTAAAGTTTATAAATTCTAATACTTAAAAACTTATAATTTAAATAATTGCAATACGACACCGATTGAGCGCTTACAAACAGACGGATGGAAAAAACTTTTTGTTTTGTGTTATCTATAGGTAAACTGGTAGGTTTCTTATATTAATATAAGGTCTAACATTGTTGAGGAATAACAATCGCTCAAGACTACATCCATCAAAGTGTAGAGAGGGTGAATGCTCTCTGGTATAGAGAGAAAGATATGGCGGATTGCTTAAAAGAATAAAGAACAATCTAAAAAGATAATATTACCTTATTACCCGTATTTTAATTAACGCGTTGGCGTAAATATGGGGCAGATTTTAGGCCAAACATTTAGTATTATCATCTTCATTGTTCTCATCATGATTTCAAAATTACGATAAAAAAGGATCTTGATCGAAACGAGAATATATGTTTATAAAAATTGTTTATTGTTCGAATTGAATATTTTGTTTGATAAACAGAATTAGTTGGAAAGAAAATTCGGAAGCACTTACCTACGTTCAGCTGAAAAATCAGTGTCCGTTAGTAATGTGTAGTAGTGAGTTCACTTGCAGCATGAGGCATCTTCGCTTGATATTCTGCTGTGAGTTCACTTAAGATCATTCTGTAAATATAGTGAGTATGTAAGATTAACATTCACAGTATTTAATGATCATGCATTTAACCCCAACGCTAAGAGAGGGGTGGTAAAATTTGACGAATCTGTGTGTTTATCTGTGGCATGGTAGCTCCTTACCGTAGAGACTGATTTTAATACGTTTTTGGTTTGAAAACCTGACGTGACTGAGATGGAGGTGAATCCATTTGAGGTATTCTTATTTATATTTAACATCGAGGGAGTTTTTAACTCTTTAATTTCTTGTTGACTAATTTATTCTGTAAATTTTACAGCTGCTGCGAAATAAACTGTGAGATCTGCTGTTCTTGAACCATACAACACAACATCAATCCTTGCTGCATGTTCCTAGCACTAGTTATATTATTAACGGGGATCACACGACACACATAATTAAATTCTTATAGACTAGTTTATGTATCTTACGTTATATTGTAGAAGCCTAGACTTAGATTTGAATAATTTCTTTTAACTTTTATGTAGTGTGACACCTTAAGACTTCAGCGGTCGCAAAACTTGAAAAGTCGGTAACGAGTGTACCCCAAATACCTGAAAATGCCTATGACTCGAAAAAACTCTTCCATCATAAAAATGACCGATAAATATGCCATCATTTGGCTTCTGAGTAATTTATTATATGCGAGTATTATTGATAGGCAACCACTTCTATGGCTAACAGATGGGTTCTTTAATTTATGAAACGCCATTATCCAATATACAGAAGATATGGGAGTACTGGATTCGAATTCATTGAAACCGCTTATTAGGAAATAATTATCGAAACAGACTCCGAAATGTCTGCTCCTTGACGCATTAGGGATTATGGGATTTCAGTATTTTATTATTATTGATTAGAGTTGTAATATTAGATCGATGGTTAGAGAAAACTAATTTAAAAGTCACACGTAATTTCACTATTTTAACCAGACCGTCATCAAGCGTATTTATGTATATTTCGGTACAGTTTTCCAGGCCCGGAGGCTTTTATTCATCGGTTTTTCCATTATGTCGAGAGCATGTGCTTTAAAAGTGCCAATTTGTTTTAAGCACATTTATTTACGCTCAAAATTGCGTGCACATTCGTTAATTAACAAATTAAGCTTTATACTCAGAGGAGGCATTTTTAATTAAAAAATTATGGCTTTCACTCCACTCTTATTGTGATAATGACAGTCCTTTTATGGTAAACGAATGTACGTACCTCTGTTTTGTTAGTAGTATTCAGTATATATTTGGAGTATTTTAGGAAAAAATTCATATCGATCTTTGAGGAAAATATCAGAAAATATTGTCCTGTAATAAGTCATATTCTGAACGTCACTTAAGAGGGATTGAGAAAGCTTTTGACAACTTTAACTTATAGAATAGTATAAAATAATTATTATTATATTCCATAGCGGCTTTGTTTTTTGCAATATATTTCAATTTATTTAAATATATCTGAAATTCAGCGGTATGATTTTCATAAAACGCGCGAAACTGTTCTTTGTGATCGTGAATTGAATTAGTGGAGTAAGTAAACAAAATAAGATATATGTTACACAATTTCCATTAAATAGTGTCAAAGTATATAAATGCCCAAATCTTAAAACACTTATGGAATTATTAGAAATAAAATTCCAATCATAACCACAAAATTACAAAAAATGCTCAGATTTAACTGACAATTTCTCTTTATTGTATAGGTACTTTTACGTAAAATATACATAATTATTTGTTAGTTTATGACAGAAATATTAAAAATTTCATTTTAAATTTCCAATTATAAATTGTTTAATAATTAAAATTACAAGTGTATTATGTGTATGTGTTATTAAATAAATGGTACGCGTCATTTCTGTGATAAGCCAATTGTATGAGAGTTGTGTTTTAACGCAATTTTGTAACAGGGCTCTTAATTTCATAATCTTATCTAATCATCACTACATAGTATAAAACAAAGTCGCTTTTTCTTTCCCTATATCCCTTTGTATGCTTAAATCTTTAAAACTATGCAACGGATTTTGATGCGGTTTTTTTAATAGATAGAGTGATTGAAGAGGAAAGTTTTTATATATGTTTTATACCCGTGCAAAGCCGGGGCGGGTCGCTAGTAGCTGTATCAAATGAAGTTTCAAATAGTTTGACAATTCTTGAAAAAGAGTTGAATTTTAATTTCGGTTCGACGGGTCTTATGGACATTTTAGGTGCTAATGAGTTTATTTTTCATTATTTTACGTATATACTTACTATTTATTAGTAAAAATAAACATTATTTTAGTGTTAAAAGTCCTTTGTTTAGCTTAGAACAAGCCAATAAGTTTGGTGAATAGTCTTTAGACTTATTCTGTCAGGATAAGAACAGCTCATTGATACAGAGATAATGGATCACCTGTATGGATAGAAAATGATAGAGGCATATGAAAGGATACCAGAATTGATCGACCCGTGTTGATTTAAACGATTAAACTGCGCACCGAATGATACCACAGGGTTCCTTATCATATTAAATCCCACTAAAATAACATTATTCAATTTACTTTCAATAATATGAAATATTATATATAGAGTGTATTTGGAAAAGAATTTGGATAAATATAAAAAATATTGCTTTGGTTTCGGTTAAGGCACATGTAGGGATTCAAATGTTGTGGCTAATTATCTAGAGAATATACTATACCTACTATACTTTCACACAAATAAGAAATAGAGATTTCAGTATTGTAACTTTTTACTGATAAGTGAATTCCCGTAACCCCTAGTGGGGCATGGGGCAGACACATTGCTGTGTCTGTTTCACTGATCATTTTATTAACAGGCAAGTAGGTGATCAGCCTTCTGTGCCTACCCAATCAGAACATTCATTAGTCCCCCCGGGATTCGAACCCAGGACCTCCGGCGCAACACGACGCGTAAACCACTTAGCCACGGAGGCAGTGATACTGCTATAGTTTTAATTCCGGATTCAAAATTTTACTACAAACTTACACCTTCCTAATCTTATCACAGCCATTTGAAATACGTTCGAGACTTAAACCCAAGTCTCTGAAATCATAGCCGTTTATTTGTAATATATACAAACAAAACGGAACCCGATGAGGTATCGACAGTGACTGTTTTAATTTTTTTTTCGTCAATTGATTGGCTCCGGCAAATAAAGTAAATCAAGCTGAATTGAATTTGTGATGAGCTTTCAGCAATTTATTCCCAATTCAGTTGTCCATATGTTATAGTTCCAATCTAATTTTGGGATATAGTCTGATCAAACTAATACATAGTTGTTCTTGTTAAAGTCTGAAGTGAAAAACGTGTCTGTAATTGAAATCACATGAAACATTTTTTTAAAATTGTTATTTGTTTTTTTTATTTTTCTTAAGTGCACTTTTAAGTCGATTTATTGTTTTTTTTAATATAAAATAGTATACTAGAAATTCTTACCCGAGATGTTTTTGGGTTAAAATTATTAACTTAAAAACTTACGTCTTTCGTCTTCAACGAGTCAAGTTACTTTGTTACACTTTCGGACATTAATAATATTCAGACATATTTGAACTAAGTTTAATATTTGCAATTACTATACTTACAAAACATTATGAAAGTCGCAAGCACAAACACATGAAAATTTTATCACAGAAAACAATATTGCGGAATATGAAAGCAAGTGAAGGCGAAAAGGATTGTAAACAATACGCAGTAATAATTATAATATTATTGTTTTTTTGTATAAACTTATATAATATGTATTTATTGTGGTATTTGGTTACCATAACACAAGTTCAGCTACTTTAGGATCAGAGCAATGTATGTGAGTTGTCCCAATTATTATTAAAGATTAAAAAAAGTTTAGTATTAATTTATCTATTTTTAGTGTGTAAGTTGTATTGCAACACGTTGGTTGTTAATTAAATAAGTAAATCTGTAAACGTAGTCTTTATTATATATACATATGTATGTATGTATAGAAGCATAGTATAGAGATCAATTAGGTAGGTAGATACGTTTTATTTTGATAAATGCATCAAATTTCTGGCAACACTACACTGACAACACTCGTCAGCTGATGGGCTGACGTTTTAATTAAAATTTGCAACGAATAAATCACGTTATGACCACTTGGAAAATAAATGAAATTACTCCAATCGCTATAAATAAAATTGTACCAATTTCTGTGTAGATCACACAGATTGTACCTATACAAGTAATGTAACCGCTTCCGTGGCTAATTGGTTTACACGAATGCGTGTTGTGCCGGCCGTCCTTGCTTCGAATCCCGAGGAAACACATTAATGTTTCCGTTGGGTAGGCACAGAACGCTGATCACCTACTTGCCGCTAAAGTCAGTGAAACAGATACAGCAATGTCTGCCCCATGCCCCACTAGGGGTTACGGGAATTCACTCACAATTCAGCCAGTTTTTATTAAAGAAACGGTCAACAAGCGCTCATAATTTTGAGAAATGTATGCCTCTTTTTTAATAAACTTTATAATTTTCCATCTTTGTTTATAAATCGACATTCTTATACTAACCCCATAACTTTCGATTATTTCGTAATACATAATTTAACACAACTATTTGCAGTTCATGCATCGACCTTGATAGGACATTACAATAGACAATAAAAAATTAACTCAAACACATTACAATAGAGTATATTTTAGGTTAACATAAAAATACATGAGAGCCACGAATGCACCAAGTGACTTTTAAAGTTGTTATTTGGTTTTCAAGTGATTTTACATGTTACTGACAATGCAATCATATAATCTGTGTAATTATATCTATAATTATTTCAAAGATTAATAATCTTTTTTTAGTGTAGGCGGCAAACGGGCAGTGGGAGAGTGGTATTGCACCGGTAGTGCCAGCCACTTTTGATTGAAGCCCGAAGGCAACAGTATGGCGTTTGCGATTTCGCATGGACAGGGTTGCGATTCACCGAGGAAATTCTGCAAGCGCTAGGGGTAAAATGCCACAGAGCACAGATTTTTTAAATAATGTTTCATTATTATTTTGTTTTTTATTATTAAGTGCTCGTTCAAGGTTTGTAAGTCAGTCCACCCTAGACGAATTGTGTTCGGCTCGTGCTCCGCTCGTGCTCGGCTCTCCTAGCGTAGACGCAGCTTTATATTACTTATTTGTAAGGTCTACAACAATTATTGTATTGTTCGTGAGGTGCAAAAAATAATGGATTGTTTTCATACATTTGTGGAACAGTTTGGGAAAAGGCGATATTTTACGTAAATATTTAGAAGTATAATATGTTTTAAATGTATAATGTGCTCTGTGTGGATGTCACCTTGACCTGGCTAGAGTCACTTAGTGAGATTTGCATTTAGTATAGACTAGTGATTTGCCCTAGCTTTGCATGGACACATTAACCGTGTGTATTGTGTGTAGAGATCATAGATTAAGAGTTAATTACTATATAAGGCAAAATAAACAGGAAACAGAGGAACTTGAAATTTTATGTTTAAGATGGCGCTGATGCAGTTAAAATCACATAAAGTTTTTTAATGCAAAATTTAGTAATTCAAAGTTTTCAATGCCCAATCAATGTATACAGTAGAATTTTAAATAATATGTGAAATTTATAAAAAAAACAAAGATTAATAAATAGATAGTAATTGAAAATAGTGTAACAGACGGAGTGTTCTACGAATACTTCTATTATAAGGAGAAAATATTTGTATTGTAAAAACTTTACAGAAACATAGAAATCTTAGTTTTTTTGTCAAAATTACTTTCCGATTTTAAAAATTCTTACACATATAGTACTTTAGAGTGACACACGTTGACAAATATATGTTGTATGCCTCATAACCATGGGGATGAAGTCATAATTTAAGGCTAATCGGCAAACGAAAAAAATCTGACAACAGACGGTCATGAAAGAAAAATCCAATGCTTTTTTATGTAAAAAATAAAAATATATTATTAATACTTAGGCGATCCGAGTATGTGATTAAATTGTCTAAAGTATTTTTAAATACATTCAAATCTTTCATCTTGTCCGAATAAATTATTATATTTTTAATATAATAATTTATTCAGACGAAGTGGTTTCATTTTATTGTAAAGGTTAAGGTTATGAAAAAGTTGTGAGTAAAAGTTGCTTATTAAAAAATATAATAATATTATTGCCTGTTTCTTAAGTTACTAATTATAAACTAGGTGTAGGATATATGTACACAAAAATATTAACTTGTTTAAGAAAAACAGCGATAGTCATGAATTTAATACATACTAGGAATAAAGATAAACTTGCTGTTGTCACTAGTAGGCTCCATAAAGTTAGTAAATCTTTTAAAGGGCAATGTATACGCTTTTATAATAAACTCTCAATTGATATGCTTAAACTGTCAATAAATAAATTTAAAAACAAAGAAAACTTTATAAAAATGCATACTATAAAATAACGGATTACTTAGATGATAAAAAAGCTTGGGAATGAATCTGTTCTTTTTAGACTATATAATACTAGCTGACCCGGCAAACGTTAATTTGCCATATTAATTGTTGGGGTGGGCTAACCACTTACGGGTATGAAAAATAGATAGTAGCCGAATTTCAGACCTACTGAATATGCATATAAAATTTGGTAAACATCAGTAAAGCCGTTTCGGAGGAGTAAGGTAACTAACATTGTGACACGAGAATTTTATATATAAGATTTTTAAAAAATTGATGATTCAAAATAATCAAATATGATTTTAATGAATAAAGATATTTTGACTTTGACAATAAAAGTATATTATATACCATATATAAGTCGTGAGTACATACAACCTGTTAATAAAGAAAATGATTAGTGAAACAGACTGAAATGTCTCTATCCTACTCTATTCATCCCACTAAGGACTTCCATACGATATAATTCAAACACGTAAATTCATAGTTTTAAAAATGCAGTATTTAAAAGATTTCGTTAATTTCATGTTGATCAATGTTTATGCAAGAAACTGGTTGCTACAACAATCACTTCGAGGTGAATGATACACCTTGATATTGAACTGGTTACACTCGCTCTGACCCCTGGCTTTGACTCACTCGCTATTTCCATTTACATTACCTGGTCTGGACCTTGAATGCTCTTGGTTTGATTCCCGACAAAAACTATGGTATAACGATTTCCACTACCAATTTGTTAAGAATCGAATATAAAATTGACACAATAATGTATTTTCAAGACTCTGTGAAGAGACTGAATTATTTTTCCTTACAATAAAAACTGGAATCTTGCACATGTGGCAAAAGTAATTAAGTATATTGGCGTATTGGGCCTGCATTTTAATTTCTAGAAAACAAATAAATGTTTCGATTTGGTAGGTATAAAATATAAATGGTTGACGAATGAGAAAGTGCATTCGAGATATTGATTAAAGTTAAGCAGAAACAAAAATAAACGCTTGATCAATTGTTTCAGTTCATACATATATAAAATTATAAATTTGTAAACATGACTGGAAAAAATGATTCCTGGCTGAGTTTCTCCAGGGCGCGTTCCCGAACAGGCTGTAAGCATAATTTAAAGTTAAACGTTGACAAACGATCATGCACACAATATTACGTGAAAAAAGGATTCGATTTGAACATTAATCAGTTCGTCTGTTATTTTATGTGGGTTACTAACCTACTATCCCTTTCGATATCGGATTGAACATAACTCGGGCCAAAATAATACTATGAATATTCTAAATTTGATTCCTTCGGTTGTAGTTCGTAGTAACCGGTCCGACAGCTTTTTGTCGGATTCCACCCTCGTCCTACGAAGCCTTCGCAACAAAACAACTAAAATAGACTTTAAATAAATAACTTAAGGTACATTTTTGCTTGACGGTTTCATAAGTCATAGTCATGACTGGCAGGATAATGTAAGTGAAATCTAATTTAATTGAAATTTAATTTAATATTTATAAATCCATTTTAAAATTAAGTATATTAGTTTGTTTGCATTTTCAGAGATGAATATGGCAAAAAACTGTTCTCATTAAAAAATCGGAAAATCAACAGTTTGGTTTCGAATGAATGAATTCTTTATAGAATTAAAAAAAATGTAATGTCCGTAAGGGATAGATATCAGAAGGTATAAAATATCCTTTTTACCGCCTGAATTGCCTTGCAGTACCCACTGCTTGATTTTTATAAGGAGAAGCATAGTTTGTTTAAAAATGAATTTCCATTTATGAAACCTATTTGAAAACTATTAGAATTTCGAAGTCACTTAGCTGTAGTATCAGACAATAGTTTTAAACCTACATTTATGTGGTGTGCGATCATCTATCACAGTCGCCCCTCCCGCACCCCGCTACCCGCACCCAGTACATCAATCTTATGCACCCGCTGATGCTGTTTTGCTGTAATTTGTTGCATTTCAACAACTAAGTAATTGAATGTGTCTTTTTTTTGACAAACTATACTATTTGAAGGTGATTCGAATTAAAAAATTATTGGTACTGTATAGTCCAGTCGGAAGGCATCCAGGGGCGTCGCCAGCTTATGACTACATGGGGAAATGGGGCAATATTATTATATTATATATTATAATACTTTCTACAATATACATTAAACCTTGTGAATTTATTTACGTTTTGTCATGCGATGCGGCATTTATTAATAGGTAAGGAAGGCAATTGCTCGCACTTTGGTCGCTTTGCGGCTTGCTACATTTGATCTCTAGGAGTGGAGGGGGGGGTCAACTACCCCCACCTGCCCCCCCTTGGCGACGCCCTTGAAGGCATCATGCTATGACGAAATCAACGCGTGTGAAACCACGAAGAGCTAGTTATCAGTATTTTAACAAACGAATCTTAGAATTATATTAATACTACTGCCTCCTATTTTTACTACTTTGTAAAGTATACTTTAAACACCACAGATGAATTTCATTCTTACAGTTAGAAAATTAGACAGTAGTCTATCACGATCAAACTAAAGTACACATGTTTAAAAGTATGTAGTTACAGGCGGATATTTATGTCCACATACTCAACGGCTTAACCGGTTCTGTTAAATGATGCTTACGTTATTAAATTTGTCTCGCTCGGTCCCAAATGTAACAAGGTAGCCTTCTTCTTCAAACCGCTATTTTCCCCGAGAATCGAACCACGAGGACCACGCTACTCGCATTAAATACTTTGCAACAGGACGGAATAGACACTATTAAGAAATACTCGTAGTTTAAATTTCAACCTGATAATTGTTGCGTTCGTTCGTTGATACGAAGGCACTTGTAAACATGAAATTGAAACTAAAAAATCCAACTTATTAACAAAATGATAACCACAAAATGATTTAAAACTGTTTCCAAAATTGCCCCTTCAAACTTAAGTACTCAAAATTAGTAATTAGCGCAGAACGATCACAAGTACTCTCATACTACTTAACTAATTTACGAAATTAATTCAGCTTAATAAAAATTTCAATTGCACAACCCTTGAACGTAAATAGATAGAAAAAGGCTAAACAGTATGTTAATTAGGGTTTTAAAGTTTTGAATACACATTGAACATTAAGTAGGCTTTGAAATGCTGGCTTGAGCACTCAAGTGTATGGGACAAACATATTTCTGTGCTTATAAAAGAAAATCAAGAACGGCGAGATAGATTTTAACGATCTCTGGTTTTTGGATTCATCTCCAACTCGAATAGCGGAATAATTATTAAATATAGAAAAGATACAGGTAAATGTTGACGTGAAACAACCGGTACTGAACAAAAATTAGGTTTGGTTGATATAATGTATGTAACACAATGATCCGTGAAGTGAAAATCACCAGGTCTGTGTATAATTTTCGACACTGGGGAAACAACATTTTCGATGGGGTAGGCACTAAAGAAATCCATAAAGGAAACATCTAGAACTCTGTCTGCCTCTTCTCCCGGAATACAACATAGTTTTAAGAAAAATAAACAATTCTTTCTTTAAAAATCAGTTAAAAATAAGTGTTATACTCTAGTAATTTAATTGAAATTTCCTTAGCTCAGTTGACTGTAGCAATGAGTGAAGATGTGGTAGGTACGGAATCAATCAAAAATGATGAGAAACAAAATTCACACAAACCTATAACGAAAATGAACAGCGAAAGTCTACAGTTGTTTATTTCTTATGCCTACAAAATTCTGTGCCTGTTTAAATTTATAGGTCCTTAATAAAAGCTTAAATTATATTTCTATTAGCTGTGGCACTCAAAAGTTTTATTAGTACCACTCAGTGTACAATATTTTCCACGCTCAGCAAAAAACGTATGTGTACCGCCGAATAATATAAAAGCTGCAAAAAACTTTTACCTGTCAAAAATAGTAACAGAATAATTATAGTGAACATTGCATTAATCAAATTCCGTACTTCGGGTGGGGGTTGGATTTTGTAGGAGGGGGAGGGATGAATTCTGCGGGCTCGATGCGAAAAAAGCTGGCTTACATACGATAGGATGATCACAGGATTTAGTAAAAGGTTATGTTTTGGTGTAATAATGAGAAAATAATTTATTCTTATCTAGTTTATTTCTAGCATTTAGAATTCAGAGGTATAAGAGGGCCGTTATTGAATAAATTTGGTTTTTGGCGAGACATCCCAATAAAGGATATGCTAAATAAACAATATATTATTAAAGAAAGGCTCTTGTAAAATTGTCACATGACTGATGACACCAAGAATTTATGCTTTTATTATTGCTGAAACTGTCATAAATTAAATGTATATGCAGTAGGTATAACTACTGCATATATGCAATTCTTAGCACCGATTTTAAAAGAATATTTCGAGGATAGAGTCCTTAGAGTCCTTCTTTGCATTTTGTATATCCTCGTGGAAGAAATCGCGAATAAGTCCTAGTTATGAATTTTATTTAACTTTAAATAAATTATATAAAGTAGGGATCACTCAGAACAATTAGTATTCTAAAAAAAAAGTAACAAAACTGTAGAACTTTTCAATAATCTCATAACTCTTTCGTTCATATGATCTCAGGTACATAATTAGGTAATGAATCATCGTTTTCTCCCTTTGAATAAACAATCAAGCAAGCATGTTATTTATTCCTGATAGGTAGTTCGATGTTCCACAACTGAGCGTTTTCATTCTTGCTGCGCACCACCACTCTATGGAATCAGCCTTTTGATGAATTTCCGAACCATTACGACTTAGAGACCTTCAAGAAAAGAGCGTACCTCTTTTTAAAAGGCCGTCAGCGCACCCGTGGCACAACACGCGTAGAGGATGCCCATGGGCGGCGGATTGCTTCTCGAAAGTGAGTCTCCTGCCCGTTTACCTCCTATTCGATAAAAGAAAGGTAAGCTTTTATCTTAAGACGAATCTTCAGTTCACCTCGTACGTAGATGCTAGCGGCCAGCTACATGCAGTAAAAATGCGAGCGATGGCCGAGGCGCATTCATTAATTGCTAATTTACCGATCGGCATGGCTGACCTATGGAACATTAATTTTTGAAATTATTACAAGCTTTTATCTACTTTGGACACGGGAAATATAAACATTCCATTTAAATAGGTATTCATGAGAAATCTCGAATAAGCCTTCCCAATAACCGTTCAGTTAGTGTTTGTATATGAAATGTACTGGTATGTTAAATGACTTATTAATAGTGATAAAAAATATTGACAATTTAAAAATTATGATCTATACAATAGACAGACTATTTTCTACTCATAAGGTAAACATATAATTTATATTTAAAGATGTGGTATTCATAGAAATAGGTCACAAGTGTAGGGCTTGTTTATTTTATAGTACTTTTATACGATACTTCATAACTGTGTCAAGTTTTAGTAAGAAAAACTGAGGATGAAAACTCCCAAACTTAATGGAATTTTTCTTATTTTGATGGATGCAAGCAAATGTTTTACGATGTAGTCAGTCAGTGACATCTGAAATTGTGATATCTGGCAGTTATTCAGATCGTAAAGTTAAATTTCACTATCTGTTTGACCATTTTATAAACTGCTATTATATCCTGAGATGGTTATTTCAAATTGTAAAACTAGGCTGATCCTTTTTTTCATTTACTAAGGTTTAATAGTTTATAATAGCTAGCCAGTTTTATGTAAGGTTGGTGAGTGATGCTCCATTACGTAGGTAAATATATAGCTATCATACTGATGCTTCGAAGAAAAAACAAATAAGCCGATCAAGAGACGTCTCCTTACTAAAATTAAATCACATCCCGTTTTTCGATTTAATAATTAAAATGAATGCACTGCGAACCAATCAGCTATTCGGAAATTCGGAAATGCGAAAGGGAATGAGGAATTATCGTGATATATGCGAGTGATGGATCGATCGAGCCCGTCTGATCGGGTGCATGTGTGCCAAATAAACGAAACTCGCGCCACCCGGGAAAAAATCGACACGTCAAAATGGACCCGGTTATACTCCAACCGGTGTATAGAGGCCGATTTTTAGCTGGGAAATCAAAAAGATTGTTGAATTCACGAGACAAAGTGAGGGAGACGTCTTATATTTCGCGGTGATGTTAAATTATGATTTGTGTCAATTTTAATATCACAGACTCCTGTAATACAGACAATATAACAACAAGAGCCTGGAATACTTTATCTATGTCCTAAAATAATAAACGAATTATTTATACCATCAACTATAAAGTAGTTTAAAAGTATGGCTTTTCGTTTAAAATTGTGTGAACGGATGAACGTGAAATTTGACACATTTAAAGTTTATAAGGAGAAGAAGTACATAAAGCTATTTTTATATTAAAAGCATTAAAAATACATTAAATAATTTAAAATAAATATACACACACTATTGATTAAATGACATACAACATATACACACACATACAAACCTTACTCTAGAATTATCGAATTTCGACCACTAGGCAATCACTAGATAGTATAAAAATGTATGAATTAGTTTTAGTGATCAATTTATTTACAGGCACGCCGGTTTCTTCTACTTACTTGGACGCTTTTATCCATACTTAGCAAAAAAGCACCGTGGAATTTGGGAGTCCCACATATCTCTTTAGCATAGTGGTGGTGGTATGCGTAAAGCATTTTCCAAGATAAAAAGATGGTAAATTATTTATACCATAGACAGCGATTTTTTTCTCCTTTAGACCAAAATGCATTAAATGTCAGTCGTTTATTAATAAATATTTGTAATTTAATAATTAAATTCAAACGGGCCAACTTAAGGGTAGCTTTGTAGTCATTGCAAGCGTCACCACAGCGCGGGGTGGCGACCCCTGAAAAAACTGCACCCCCGGGGCTCTTCAACTTTGACGCGGCATTTCGGTGTTCAGTTCGCTTCTAATTGATGTTGTGTGCCTCTGCACTCTACAATTAGCTATTACTACTTCAATAGACATTAAGATTTTAAGGCTTTGAAAGATTATATAAGGCACCACAACTCGTAATCAAATCAAATAATTTTGAATGAAAGAACCGTCTGAAATTATAATATTAATGTAATGATTTTTTCTCGCTTTTGTGTAGCTACTTACACGTATTTAATATCATAGAATATCTTACATATATTTAACATTTTTTTAAATTGCCCTTAATTTCAATTATTATTTTAGAGAATTCGAATCATTGTTAATAATGCAACGAATTGCATTACTTTGTATGTAATGCAATTACATTTATCGCTGTGTCTCAATCAACAACAAAGTATTATGGTTTATTTAGTGAAAATTTAATATGAATAATAATTATTTAAATTAATTTTATTATATGGTTTCACTCGTTAGAGATTAATACTCGTATGTAAAACAAAATTTAGTGATATTTCACAACTTCAACTAATTGTATTTATATTTTAACTTATAAAACATATATGTAAAACAAAAAACGACAGTCAAGTTTATCAGCTGTTTAACTTTTTTGAATGTAATAGCGGACAACAGGCAGGCAGGTCTTGATAGCCGGCCCAGTTAGTGCATCAGCATAATTTAGTTTTTAATTTCGAATTAAAAACTTCAAATAAACATGAAATTATTTGAAGAATTATTAATCTCTACGTCATTTATAATGGTTTTTTTCACAACACTGTTAAATATAAAACTTCTGAAAGCTCGATTGGTCACGGGTCTGGTGTTTATATGTATATTGTATTGGAATCGATTCCCGGAGAAAAAATCCGTTATTACTAATCAGTACTTTAAGTCATCAGATCAGTAGTTTACTGTAATATATAATCATATATTACAGTAAAATATTATTTAAGAAAAATAAACAGATGAACCTAAGGTGTTGTGGCCAAGTGCCGTTCGTTTGTACCTTTATAATGTGTTCATGTGATGTTATTGGAATCGATTCCCTTAGAAACAATTCGTTCAATATACATTCGGATAACGTAACCGGCATCGCGTCGCGTTGTCCTTTTACTGAGTATAAGTTGATTATTCATTATATTAGAAAAAAAACGTGTGAACTAGAAGAATTATGTCTAAATATCAGTAGTTAGTAAATATGTATTGGATTTGAAAGTTGACTATATAATTAAATCGAAGTACAATCTCTGATTTTGACTCCACGATCACTTTTCGCTAGTGCATGGTCATTTCATTCTAGACATTATGAAACCTAGTACAGTGTATGGCATGTAAGAAAATAGATACTTTATTTTCTATCACAAATAGATACCATCCTCACTTGATGAAAGGGTGACAAAAATAATAAATTTGCACTCTCACACAGACATGAATTTAAGAGTGATTGCACATTCAAAAACAGCTTGAGCGGATTAAGGGCGATATTTAAGGTAAATTTTACAATCGCCCGTGACCATGACGACTGTAAAGCACACGAATAGGGCTTTAGTAATAATCAAAGAATTGTAAAATGTATGTTAAATATACCCGCGTAATCCATAAAAAAGCTGTTTTCTTTGAATATGTTATACTTGCGTAAATAAAATATATTGCTATGTGGCCCGCCCTAGTTTTGCAGGGGATATATGTTAACCCTTATTTATAGTTAGTGTACTATTAGGAAATGATTAAGGTTAGATTATATTTATTTGTTATCGCAAAATTATAAATCTAAAAATATTCGATGTGGTATCGAATTGGAACGATTGTGAAGTAATTTATTCAGTTAATTGATTTTAGTATAATTTAATTTAAGAGTTTAAACAAAATAATACGTTTTAATAAGCTTATTTTGTGGTTTTAAAGTAACATTTGTTTGTGAATTGAGGGCTTTTTAATATTTAAAATTTTCGTTAATAAAATTAATATAATATTTAATTCAAAGTTACAACGTTCAGTGTAAGATCTCTATTAGAAAATCGAATGGAAAGCTTGAAGATAAGTGTGTCGGTCTGGCACAAAGCCAGCGTGAGACGGATTTATGTTGCGCGCGCGCATCTATGACTTATGCGCTATTAGTGGACACTTTTATTGCGATTATTAACACAAGTACCTTTGTTAATCCTTATTGACTAGTTTAATGGCCAAACAAACATTATAAAAGAAAATAGCATTGAGTACTTACATGATGTGTTAAATGGCTGTAGTTGGACATTTTTTTATGTAGCATGTTTACTATAGCAACTGAGAGAGATTTTAGAAATAACTTAGCTTTGCTGTTGCCGATTTCAAATTCAAACGTCAAAATGTCCTTCATCAGAGTTATCTTACTCTGACTAAAAAATATAGGTAGGCATTTTAATCTAAAACGATAATATTATAAGAAACTTTTAAACTAAATAGATTTTATAATGATATACAATCTTCGTCGATGAATTTCGTGCTTTATATTAGTTTGTCTTAAAGGACATAAAAGTTCGTCAACGAAATCAATGGGTCTTATTACAATCCGAAAACTGAATTCAATTCATAGTTAGTTGACACTACATTTGATATTAATATTCAAATAAAGCCCAAGATAATAGCAGGTTACACATAAATGTAATATGGTTAGATACAAAAGACTGACACTCACTTAAAAGTGAAGTCCCGTGCAGTGGAGTAAGGGGCAGATTCATTTCACATCTGTTTCACTGATCGATTTTTTTCTTTGGGGTAAGTAGGTGATCAGCCTACTATGTCCTGCCAGACGGAGTTTTTTTTATCTCCACCGGGAATCGAACCCAGGACCTCTCGGTTGTAACGCTTACGCGCTTACCACTAGACTAAGGAGGCGGTCTGACACCCACTTGCCAGGTGCAAAAACTTGTCTGTCCAATGCGTCTCTGATCACGTGAATTAATTGCGTTATAATCTTAATATTTTATTTAAACGTTCACATGATTCAATCAAATACTTTTTCACCAAATGCAACGACGCCTTTTGGGTTATGTGTCTTCGTCTTCGTTTCTTCATATGTAAAGTAGTTCTACTCAACAGCTAATCCGATTTTAATAAATAATACGTCATTAGATACTTGGATTTCAGATGGTATGAGTATCAAATTTTTTAAGCCAGGTTTTAACTGAAAACAGTTCTTGTTTATGTAAATGCTAAAAAACACAAACTTTAGAAGACTCATACTTTATGCTGAAGTTGCGCTATATTTTGCTTAATTTCTTTATTGGCACGTAGTTCTGCAGTTGGCATTTCGCCAAGTGCGTGATGAATTTATGTGCGTGGCTCTTACGATTCAAGTACTCCACTTGTTCTACCTTTTCACTTTGCAAGATAAGAGAAAATTGTGTAATTTTCACTGCTAATGTGTCGATGTATATGTGTGTAGGTGGTACCTGGATCAGCCCGTAAATTGCAATCAAATACATCTTATATATAAAATTCTCGTGTCACAATGTTAGTTACCTTACTCCTCCGAAACGGCTTTACTGATTTTTACCAAATTTTATATGCATATTCAGTAGGTCTGAGAATCGGCTACTATCTATTTTTCATACCCCTAAGTGATAAGGTTAGTCCACCCCAAAAATTAATATGGCAAAACATTGTTTGCCGGGTCAGCTAGTTAATTATAAAAATTAACATGTTACATTATATAATTAAGTTTTAATTCTGCAGCAAATATGTAGCTAAGTTATAGATATATTTATTTTCTAGACTTTGACGATCAAAAACCGCAATATTTGTCTATGTAAGCTCAGTTCCAAGTCTCAGATTTTTTTTAAGGTTTTCACTGCCATGTTATTGGTGTTAAATAAAATAAGATAGTTTATTTCAAATTAGTTTATTAGCTACTATAATCCGCAGCCACCCAAAAACAAATGAACAATGAAAACTAATAAATGTTCGCGCCAATAATTGACAGCCTAAAAAAGAAAAAGACCATGTCAACTTAAGCGAGAAGAGAAAAAAGTTTTTTATAAATGTAACAGCGAATAGTTAACGGTTTCCTCGAGTTTGAGGTTATTTTTTGTGATGTTTTGCGTTGCGATAATTTGATAGATGATGAAAGTTGAAATCATTACCGATTAATGAGTAAATTATATATAAATTAAAAGTATAAGACTTTCGTTGTTTTGATTCGCAACTTAGAAATATATTAAAGCAATATTTGTTAATGTTGTTTATTTGTCGCTTTCGTTGTTTCGTTCTATTTGTTCTTTTTATAAAATTACTGTTGTTTTCTTACTAATTTTTTTCTAATGCATTTCCACTCCTATTAAGTGGTTCTGATTTTTATTGACAAATTGCAGTTTGAGATTATTTTATAATAAATAAATAATCTACATACCTACAGCATTTTGTCTAAACTATTATTATGTAATATTTTCTGTTTAAACATAAAAATTATATCCCCCTTTGTAAAAGTACAATATTAAAAATAATAGATACTAGAAGGGAATTTGATAATAATCTGTAAGAAAGTTTTGTATCATTTAGTTAAACTAAGATTAATATCTTTGTTTAACTTTTATTTAAACAAAAGGTTTATAATATTATGTTGTAACTCTTGCTAGCATGCCTAATATTAATTATTATTGATAGTTGTTTAAGAAAACAAAAAAATTTCCCGACAATAACAAATAAATGTCACTAGTTGATATATTAAACTTTCTATTTCTTTATTTTTTAATTTTAAACGAGGAGTCAAATATTACTCAAACAACAAAATGTGTCTGGTATATACGTGTTTTTTGTTTTAAACGATTACTCCTATATTTATGGAATCAATTTAAAATATTCTTCTTTCTTGTTTAAAATAGACCTATCAAGCTATGATCTCGATCATCTCATCTCTCAACAAAAATCGCATCATAATCAGTCTATCCGTAAAAGCTACGATGCCATGACATACTTTTTATATAAAAAAACACACCTGTGTATCTTTGTGTTTGTCTGTGTTGTAGTTACAGAGACACACATAGAAATAAAACTTATATCGCCCCTCTTTTTACAAATTGGGCTGATTTGGCTACTACCAAGTTTCTTAATTTATTTATGTAAATAAAAATGAATCACCGAAATGTATGTATGCCTATAACTTCCAAACGACTGCACCAAATTGGATAATATTTTTTTTGTTATTTTTATTATTGTCAGGAGATGGTTTTTATGGAAGAAAAAATTCAGAATGTTACGCGGAACATTAGTAAATTTAAGAAAAGTTAACGACAATATCAACTTTTCTTATGTCACCTCCTTAGTGATTTTGATAATATAAACTTTTCTAACGTTATAGCGTTTGACATAACTGTCAGTTGTTTAAATGTTTTATGTCATAATTTCTTATTTCTTATGAAAAATTCCGTTTAGTCTTGTTATTTACACCTATTTGAATTCAATATTTATAGATAAAGGACATCCATACAATAAATAAATGCTTCATTGTCAAGGACCCACCTGCGTTTTACGGAAATAGGAAGTGAACGTTATATTTTGCATTCACTTGTCTTACATAAGTACTTTACTTCTTAAGAACTTGATTGCGTTACGATATTGAAACGTTGGTATAATTAACGAAAGTAAATGTTATAAAAACAATAACAATGTTTAAGATTTTATTAATAATCAGTTATTTTAATTAAGTTAGAAAGCAAAAAAGGGAATCGACGTCAAACGAGAAAGTTCTCTATTTGACTGTTTACTTTTATTTTGACTATATACTTTTAAATAAACAATTCATAATAGGTCTATTCGAAATGTTAATTTTAATCTTTATTTATAGTTAAAATTGGTCTCAGAAAGGTTATATTCAAAAGCGTAATATAAATTTCATAAAAATCTTTAAACCGACTTGGTAATATATAAATAATGTAGTGTTAAAATTTTAACAAAAAAACGACTTGAAATTGTAACTCTAAAACTACTTAGATTTTGATGAAATTTAAATGGAACCACACGGGAAGCATAACTTTCTAACAAAAAAGAATCATCAAAATCGGTTCACCCAATCGAAAGTTCTGAGGTAACAACATAAAAAAACTTAAAAAAATCATAGCGTCGAATTGAGTACTTCCTCCTTTTTTGAAGTAGCTAAACAAGCAAACATTAGCTATTCAGAACTATTATTTGTAAAATTAACTAGAAATATTTTGGCTGATATATTTTGAAAATTAATATATCAGTTTTTTCACACAAGATTAATTGATAGCTCACAGGCTTATAATTTAAAATATCTAGAAATTTAAGTAGCAAATTCATGGTATTAAATTTGCAGTTATTTTGAACGACATTGAATAATCATGCATTACAATGACTATATTTATGATATTAAAATGAATTAGAAGCAGTCTAAAACGGCAATGCATTTTTATTCCGTCTAATACTTTTTATTTTTATAAGATGGGAGGCAAATGGGCAGGAGGTTCACTTACGAGAAGCAATCCGCCGCCCATGGACACCCTCAACGCCTGCTGAGCCACGGGGGCGTTGCCGACCTTTTAAGAAGAGGTACGCTCTTTTCTTTAAGGTTTCCAAGTTGTAATGATTCGGAAATACATCGGAGAGCAGCTGGTTCCACAGAGTGGAAAAAAATAATTAGTTATAAATATAAAATATACAATAAACTAATTATTTTTGGTTAGATTATAATTGCCTAAATATTAGTTTACTATTATTATAATATTTATTACTATACATCATTTAATTGCTACAGAATTGCAAACATTCATTTAGTTGAGTTTCTTGGCTGTTCTTTTCAAGCCTAGATGCGGTCTTGAACATACTGTAAATAATAATAACTGTAAGTAATTATAATTACATTAAATATTATTTTGAAATTATCGGCTATCATTCCTAATGACTAATAAATCTATGTTATATTATATTTTCTATTCATTATAATACCAGAGATGAGACTAAAGTTTCTAAGACCATAAATCATAGATCTTTTATTGATGGCTAGATAAGCGAAACAATTTCAACAGTTAAGTTTTTAGTCTGCGCAGCCGCGTAACATAACGTATTCACTAGCATTACACCAATTCTATGTTTAAAGGCATTAACGCACGATACTTTATCATTATTAAAAGGAAATTTTGCTTTATATATTTACTTGTAATAGTTCAGTACACAGTATAAAGTAAAATGTAAAACACTGGAATTTACGAATTAATTACTTTTGTTCTCGATTTAAAGTATATAACGTAACAATGCCAACGCGGATAATTCTCAATAACTAATAATTCAATAAAATAGTCGAAACTAAAATATAAATTTAAATATTTAAGACTTAGACAGTTTGTATATAGACTTGTCTTTGGAATGCTTCCCATACATTTCGCAAGCTCCAACGTTTTATAAAAGCTATTTCTGTGTTTTCTCTCTAGATATGTCCAGTTCAGTTACATTTTAATTTTCTGAGATAATGTGTTACGTTAACACTAGCAGGGATGTTAACGTAATCACGCTGTAAAAAGGCTTTTATGTATGGCAATGTCAATATTTAAATTACAGCACATTTTGGCGCCTGTCACACGGATAATTTTCATGACTGGTAAGATGCTCAGTTTTCTGGTAAGGATCTTTAAACAAGCAATATTAGTGTTGCCTTACGTAAAGTAAATTTTTATGGAAATGACGTTGGGTATAGTTATCACAACATAAGTCATTTCTGTGCAAATTTTCGTTCTGTCATGGGACATCCATAACACACTTGACCCTTGTATAGAAGCCTAGGACATAGACTATGATACCAAGACCATACTGTGTCATATATACACAGCCTAAAATCTACCAAGACAGGAGCCAGCACGTAATCGCGAATTAATGACTTCGTGTAGCTAGTAGACGTTAAAAGTTCGCTAATGCTCGTTTAGAGACGGCAGCCTTGGGCTTTCCCAAACCACGTCAGAACAGTTAACAATTATTCGATTCATAGAAGTAAGATAGTGCCAATTAATGATAATAAAAATAAATATCTATAATATTAGATGATAAGAGGGAATAAAAATATGTGTTAACAAGAATAAATTCCCAGTACGTATATAGTATCAGTTACAGTGAACAATCAATGCACGTTATGTTAGATCTTTAGAGATTTAAGATAGAGTGCCGAATAATTTTGCTTACTACAATATGATTTATTTCTAGTATCGAAAAATTATATGAACTTTAAATTGCAGTTACAGATACATGTTACAGCCCTTATAGCCCATACGAAGGTAAGGCGAGGCGATAATGAATGTATAACTGCTTAGTTAAAATTTAATGTTTTATGAGAGGTACTGTGTTTGGAAAAATAGTATTTTTTTAAACAGTATTCCAAATACTTTTTCTCTTGTCTAGTAATTGTATATTATAATTGATTTGTATATTAAAGTAATTGTATCATTGAGAAGAGGTAGTTTTTAAGTAGTCGGAAGACGCATATTTAATCGTATCAAGATCTCTAACTGTATATCAGTAATTATTGTATTCTCTTTGATGGAATAGATTCGCCAAATATAGTTGGGCACTCACGTTTAGTACAGATAGAATACAAACCAGCTCAATTATGAATTTGTTAAAGTATTACTCGAGCAATAAATGTTATTTTTATATTGAGTGGATTACCAGGCCAATATTAACAATGTACATATATTGACATTATAAATTATTCACCTAGGCATAAGAATTTTTTTCAAAAAGTGCCCAAACACCTTAAAAAATATATACCTAAATTCAAATTGAGAATCTCTTTTCTAACTCTTGAAGTCTTTGGAAGTTAGTTAAAAATAGATTGAATGATTTATGTGAACGTAACTTACAAATGTACATACCTAAAAATAACTATTAAAATAATTAAGATAATATAGTAACGTAATATACAATACATATTTGATTTTAATGCAAGTAATATTAAGTTTTCTGCGAACCCTCCTTGCATGCGCCGACACGTAAGCTGAGCATGACATGCACATCTCGGCAGACCTGACATTTCTTCATTAAAATTCTATTAACGGAAGCATTCTCCACTCTAACAGAAACTGACCGCAACTACTTAGAATTTTAATATAAACCTTATCGTCAGTACTTAAGAAGCAAATTTGTTTACTTTTCATTTATATATGTACTTCGAGATTTAAATGTGTAACTTTCTGTTATGACTGAAATATATGACAATGTCGGTTGATTCGAAAGACGTTGCCCTGTTAATGTCCTGTAAGAATAACTACTTTTTAATTACAGATCTTTCAATTGGACTGGGTGTTGAGTGATGTATTTATAAACGACTCTTGTACCTTAAAGAAACAGAATAAGACGGATTCAATTAAGTCAGCAAAGTTTGAGTTCCAGTAAGGTTTGTCTCAAAATCAAAAATAAAATGATAATTCATTCCTACAATAATTAGTTTATAAAAACAAATTAGCTGGAAAAAGGGCATTTGATATAAAAACTTCATACATAAAAAACTTTCCCAAAAATTTCCCCAACAGGGCCACAATTTTCAAACAAACATTTCTCACCTCAATTATTCCTCAAAGTATGAATAAAAAGCAAACAATATATCAGATGAAATTCATCGGGTCGCACTCAAACGTCTAAAATAAATCTCTATATTTGGCTCGGTGCGTGCCAACTGGTAACTCTGCCAAGAGTTGCTTCCGTGCGGGTCGCCGGTTCGGTGCCGGACACTCAACACTGAATATTTATCTGATTTATGTTGTTGTGTTTTAACTTTGACCACCAACTAAAGGAACACCAACATGAAAGAAATTTAACCGTATTTATTCAAAGGCCAATAAGAGATAAGCTAAATTAAAATAATTTTATTCTTGTTGAATATGAATAATCTGCATTTAATTTACATAAAATTTTCTATATTCTAAGTAAAATTGTTATTTATGATTGCTGGAAAAAAATGGGTTTAATTTATCTTATACATATAAAATTCTCGTGTCACAATGTTAGGTTACCTTACTCCTCCGAAACGGCTTTACTGATTTTTACCAAATTTTATATGCATATTCAGTAGGTCTGAGAATCGGCTACTATCTATTTTTTATACCCCTAAGTGATAAGGGTAGCCCACCCCAAAAATTAATATGGCAAAACAACGTTTGCCGAGTCAGCTAGTATTAAATAAAATTTATACAAACTTTCCCAAATAATAAAATATTTTTTGGTAAAGTTTAATAATTTCTTATTTTTACTTGATTTTGACGAAGTTTCAGCCCTCCGTTTAGATGTTCCGATGATCGGAACTAAGCTGATAACTATTCAGCGACATATATAATCTTAATAAAATATACGTTATTAGTAGGTACAATTATTTTTGCGCTGTAATAAGTTTTTTATTAGTAGAATATCTCTTGTTCCTTATCTTATCTGAGTTAAGTTCATAGGACTTTAAAAACTATATAAGACGACACCCTATAGTCTTATACCATCGAACAGATATCATAAATAATATTTATCGCTTATATGTAATTTTTATGCTGGATATTATTCTAAAGATGGCACAAGCCTATAAAACTAGAACACGTTTGACCTACATACTCATAGGGTATATCGTGACTGAAGATCGAAACGAGATGTCAAGAATCGATTAGGTAGCAAGTAGCTGCACGCGATTATAAGTGGTGTTACCAATTTTCGGGTAAAGAGTGTAGCGCACGCGTAGCTATGCTACGAATGCGCTACGCCGTTACGATTCGTTATGCTACGAAATCACACCGTTATATTAATTAACGGACTTCTTTAAATTTTAAGAATTTATATTATAATATCGCAGTTATCGAATTTCAAGCTGGAAACAACAATTATGAATTTTAAGAATTACCAATTTGCTTAAACAGTACAACTACTTTTTTTCAAAATAATAAAAATTAAGACTTGCAATACAATTTAAGCAACCATTATTTTAATCGAATGACTGTGACGAGCCTTTTTTATATATTTAAAAGTATAAGATTTGTTGAAAATATTTAAGAAAATAATTAAATTTTCGTGAATAGTAAAAGTGGGCAACTAATTATGGATTAAAAATATAATTTTGTGAAATAGAGTTTGGATTTGTTATATGTCAAAAGTACATATGCTATGTTCTTAAAATAATACCTTCTTGTTTTGTTGAAAAACTTAGATTCTTAGATTTGAAATCAGTTTAAAAAAATATTATTACTTCCGGTGATTATCGCTTTAAATCTTATATCTTTTAGTGTATAGCAGTAGTGAGAAAGTCACGATTGGTCAGACAGAAGCTTAACAGATGAATCATTAAGTGCTTGCCATCACTTATTAGTATGAGGCTCGTGTGAAAATGTCTAATAGCGAAAGTTAAGATTAATGTAGATAATTATTTCATTTATTTATTTATTGTATAGCTTTTTGGATTAAAATACATTAAAGTGTAAAAATCAATACTTAAACATAATCAAATATGTTTAACTTTACATAAAGTACTTTAAAATTTCATTCCCGTAGAATATAAAAACAGAATAAATAATTTCAAAAGACCATGTTATTGAATTGAATAAAAAATGTATGACAATTCTTTACGAATAGTGATTGCTCCAAGCAATGGCTTAACGAAATTCCCTCTTAAATTATTTAATAAAATTATCGTCTAAAATAATAAGTTTTTATACCATTTTCGTGTATAAAAAGGTTAAATTGTTTGCTCTTTATAATTCACACGTATTCTTAAACTGAAGATACAGTTATGGATGAACTTATTTCCCAAACTAGGTGATAATTGACAAAAATAGAAACTCATCGAGGTTATTGAGCGACTTGTGTATGGCCACACTGACAGTCGCCCGTAACCATGCCGGCTGTAAAGCAAGCGAAACGTTGTTTTACTATAATAATTATAAAATTTTGTTAAATAAACTCTTTTCTTTACATGATACTCGCGTAAATAACATTCCTATGAATACACATATTTTCTTAATACTGATTCTTTTGTTAATATTTTAATAATATTTAATTTCATTATCACATTGATATTTAATAAATCAGAGATATTTAATATGTTTATATATAATAAAAAGCTGAAGAATTTGTTGTTTGTTTGAAGGCATTTCAGAAACTACTGGCTCCAATTGATGAAATATTTCTGTTTTTGGATAGTCCAAGGATTATATAACATACCTATATAATATACAAAATCACGCTACGATGAAATTAACGTTCTCATGTAGTTTTTGTGACTAAAAATATATTTTTAAATTCTTAATTTGAAAACCAATAAAGGCTCCTACGGGAGTATGGTTTAACTAACTGCAGTTCAAAGACGGCAAATACCGTTATAGTTGGACATAGCAAAAAGTTAATATGATAGATTTCTTTCGCTTTTGCACGTCTTCGATTTCTTACAGAAGCGGTAAATTGATAGTTTTTACTAATTTGATTGCTTTTTTGGAATACACGTTTATTATGGACAAAATGAGTTTAAAATTAGCGTTAATGAACTATTTTTTTGAGAATTTAGACTGAGCATGTATTCGTTTTGTTTTGGACAATTGAGCACTGTATGATGTGTATGAAGTAACGTGTTGAGAAAGACATATTTGTATTTCTCTGCTCATTTTCTAATTAAGTGAAGTAAATAAAGTTTCCTTAGCTTAGTTCTCCAAGAACTACTGAGTTTTCACGAGTTTATTGTCTGCTCTTTTCAGTAGAACCTACATTCTGGTGTAACTAAACAATTGACAATTTAAAAATGCTTTTTAAAAGGTTTTTTAGTAAATATTTTGACTTTGACACATACAAACGTCAACCACGAGTTTGGTAAAGTTATTTAGCGTCTGCTTAAAATGTATGAAAACTGAGACAGTTCGCCTAGCCGCTAGCGATAAGCGCGAACTGGTAGTCATAATGTGATTAACAGGTTGACAGTTAAAACTCAGGGTTGTCGAACAGGTAAAATAATAACTATAGTACTTTAGTATATAGTAAAATTGAAGACAATTTCAAAAACCCTCAAGAAATGAATGAAATGATTGCCTCATGAATTGATTAAATGGTTTTCATAAATTGTAAGATCGATCGATGATGTTAGTTTTCAAATAAAAAATTTGCATCAAAGTAGATTAATTAGTAATTTCTTTGTTTTAGTTTAGTTTATCATAATTTAGGCTTACTGTTTAGGAGTTACGATACGACATACACACAGGCTCACAGATACATCAAACTTATAACACCTTTTTGTATCGGGAGTTTAATATTATGTAGTTAAACATTAAATTTATTTTACTTTGCGAAAACGGATAGTGTCGATATGAGAATGATTTTCCCTTAAACTAATTGTAAACCGTTAATTTCTAAAAAGTACTTTTTATGGTTCACTGCTAACGGGTGAGATGCCAAAATTAACAGTTTATAAACCGGATTTCAAGATTGGATGAAAAAGTACAAAAACCGGGCGTCGAGAAAAAATTTCTAAAAAAACTTGAATCGAATCGTCGTAGTTTCAAACCGTGAGTGACATTTAACATAAAACAAAATGATAACAGTTCGTCTGTATATAATAGTAAAATTTCAACGTTATCATCTTATCATCGAGGGGCTGACCGGTGGGACGCACGTTGGACCTTCAGGTCCTTTTGTACTTAAAACTACAACGTTAAGAGAGAAAGGATATATTAATAAGCCTATGTGAATATCTCATACCCCATCGCATATCTTTTTCTAAACATGTAAGCACTTAAAAATATTTAATTATATGTTCCAAATAAAAACGCGTGTAGTCTTGGTGAAGACAGGGCACGATGGAGGATTCTCGTATCAGAGGCCAAGATCCATTTTGGGTCGCTGGGCCATGAGCAAAGACAGGAGAGTAAACATTAACGGTCGCTCGTGTTAATTTAACACGAAATCGATTTTAATATCGCTTCTGCTTTACGAGTTTTCTCATATAATAAGAAAAATAGTTTCTCTCATTTACTTTGTGGTGAGAAGCACTGGAATGCGAGCGCTGTTCTAGAAATCTTTAGGCCTACCGTAGTTGCTGGACGCTGGAATGATTCTATTTACAAGCAATTGTTAGAAATGACCATCACAATAGCTTACTCAACTGCCACTCATTAGCACGGTCCAAGAAAAGACCCCTTCAACTTGTGAGCCAAATCTTTTATACTTTGTAGAACTTTAACTTTACAACTTTCATCGAGAGTGCCACCGGAAAGTTGCACAGATTGTATCCGATGTATATAGCCGACACCTGACACTTGATTATCTGTGAGTAACGATTGACTTAAACCATGAGGTTAGAGAGAAGGAGAATGATCACTACATACATACTAAAGCATTAGCCTGCCTGTCCCTGAAAATTTGTAGAATTTATAATACCTACATTTTTCAGTCACCAGCCGCGCCGCCATCGGTATGTAGTATCAGCGAAGTTAGCTGTTTATGTACTATATTACAAGAAGATGAAGTTAGTTGAATTGAGACAATGTTACGATCCCAGCGCCTCACTTATTTTGCCCATATTTCTGAGACACTATTTTCAACAGCGATCGTTCTCCTTCTCTCTAACCTCAATGACTAAAACTATAAACCTAGCATAATTCATTCGAAAGATTTTATGTCTTCGAGGTTCAAACGCAGAACCACCGGCGTAACACGCGTTAATGTCAGACACGTAAATTACTAAGCCATGGAAGCAGATACGCTCTATTAGGTGACAGAAAATTTCACGGAGATTTCTCTACAGAAATCTGTGAATAATAAATTATCTACCGATGTTTTTAACTCCGGTGCGTTTCGAATGCGCCCGCGCCGTTCGTCCGTGACGTCACGCTTGTACTCTAATCAGCCTTTGGTCTTAACGGTGACAAGGAAGAAAGGAAAAAAGAAATTCGTCACATTTAAACTACTTAATTCTTATTCCGTTGGTCCCACAACTTTTATAACATAAACTACATTTATAATACATAAATAAAACTGTAAACTATTTTATATTTTTTGTAGAAAAATCGTGATTCCAAATTACATGTGTGAATTCTGTTCAGTAGGTGTGCGTGCGCCTTCTGTAAAAATTGTTTTAAAAATCTACTTATCAAAGTTCAATCACTTTGAACTAGAAGTACCAAATAAAATAGAAATTTTACTAGGCGGAAATTTATAAGTTAGTGCCGAATTATAACAATAAATCATTAAAATTTTATCCAAGAATATCCATAACGTTTCCTTGGAGAATTATAAAATTATAGTTATTACTTAATTTCTGTTTTATTTATCTCTTTTGTTTGCATTATTTTCGTATTTTAAATATCTTAAAGTATATACATACGTTTTAAAAATATCAGTATAGCTAGCTATCGAGTCAATAGTTAAAATGTTTTTAGAACCTACACTATATAGCGAATTCAATTAATCCAAGAAGGACATGGGGCGGACTCATTAATAATAATAATTCATATACTCATATTATATTGCTCTGATTCCAAAGTAAATAGCTCAAGCACTTGTGTTATGGTAATCACAAACAACAAAGGTACCACAATAAATAAATATATAAGCTTATAAATATCCAAGACTCGGCAACAAACATTCGTGCTCATCACATAAATAAATGCACCTACCAGGATTCAAACCCAGGACCTTTTGGCAATAATTTCTATTACTTATAATTTCTTAATTATAATTTGTTATTAATTATAATTTCTCTTCTACTCATTAGAATCATTAGAAAGCACAAAAAATTTTTACAGAAATCGTAAAGAAAACTTCCAGCCGACAACGCATCGTGATCCAACTGGCGTTATGTTATATCCATAGGCCGCAGTGTAATAAGTAAATCTTAGTAAGCTGTCTGCCTTTTTTCCTCGAATTTTATAAAAAAGTGTCCAAGCCGTGACTTAGTTGAGGTGACAATTAACCTAAACTTGTCTAAATTTAATTATTTTTCTCCTAACTAGAACCGAAAAATTCATTACTTAGCAATTACCGAAATTCTTAAAATGTCATAGCAACAGAAAAACATAGCCTGTAGCTACTTTTGATGGAGTGTAGTTTATCTTACAACTGGGAAAACACGCTGAAAAAATATCGTGTGCCAAGGAAAATATTCGTAAATGAAAAAATAGCAGTCGCTCGTCCTATACACGGAGGGTTATCACGAGGTACATTTTATTATTCTTACGAGTCCCGTAATCCATATCGGGGCATGGGCCAAACACATTTCTGCATCTGATTTACTCATAATTATTTTACCCATTCTATCTTAAATTGGCGGAACGAATTTCGTCGGGTCAGCTCGTTTTAATATAATTTATAATATTTACAAAATTTCTTACAGATTATACAGTAAAATACATAAAAAGTGAAGTCCTGTGTCCCCTAGTGGGGTATAGGGCAGATGCATTTCACATCTGTTTCACTAATCAATTTTTTCTTTAGGGGCAAGTAGGTGATCAGCCTTCTATGTCCTGCCAGACCGAGTTTTTTATCTCCACCGGGAATCGAACCCTGGACCTCTCGGTTGTAACGCTTACGCGCTTACCACTAGACCAAGGAGGCATGTAAAATACATACTTAAATATATTTATAGATTTCTATGTTTTATTGGTGCATGCAACTTTTTTCATGAAAATTTAAGATAAAAGCGTATGTTTTTCCAAATTACCATTTATCTTACCAAAATCACTCTTTTTGGCCGTAAAAAAGATTATTCGATCTATATCAGAATTCCATCCTTATAGACCTTTATTGTTAATTTGTTTTTAAGAGTCCTGTATAAATAATGCATAATATGTTATACTTTAACAGTGCGATAGGAAAGGTTGTGTAATTCAATTCACGCTGTTTTCAAAGCACGAATTTTGTGTTTGATCCATCGTTAAATAAAATTGCACAATTTTAAAATTGTGTCAACCCTGTGCCCCGTTTACGTTTCTCTACGTAGCAACAGAGACAGGTCGGCTGAAAATGAGCGGAAGCACATTTTATATTAATTATTTCTACAAATTAACACAATATATTTCGAGATTGCTTAATAATAATATACTTTGAAAGTACGGTTGCGTAAAATAAAATTCTTCACTCCTGATAATATCATTTGATGTTTTTTTACATCTTTGCATATATCATATACATTTTTTGTAAAACAGTCTATACACTGAATTTTTTAAAACGGCTAGGCCATGTACTGTTAATTTGTTATGCTCAAAATGTCGAAATTTTCAACATTAAATATATCTTATTTATTAATAAAAATAAAAATACAGCATTCGATTATTATTTTGAAATCTTTATTTTTTATTAAAAGATGCATTACATATTTATATTCAAAGAAAATAAAGTGACCTACAAGGTTGTGACAATTAATAATTATAAAAATATCATTCAATTAAAAAGGAACATTACATAATATTATATTAGGGTCTTTCTGTTATTATTCTTGCCCGCCTAATATTTGCCGATCCTAAAAAAATAATGTTTATTTCATGAACTTAGAAGTATCCATAATATTACAAAGCTGCACGCGCTAATCTTCAAAATAAAACACAACAGATAGATACAAAGAAATATTTATTAAATATTTACAATAATATACTTAAATATATTTACAAAAATACAATTTGTCAATTTCAGAATTCACGTAGCAAAATTATTTTCGAATCAATGAATTCTTTTAGAGCTATTAAAAGTCGCAGGCATCAGCGAGTTTTCAAAAGCAAATCATAAAATAAAGGTAATGTACATCCGCATCCAAAAAAACTGAATATACTTAATATCTTCAATCGGTCCAGATGATTTATGTACTTTAGGAAAGGATGCAACAATTTTGATACTATGCCTGTTGAGTTAAATATATGAAAACGAATGTCTGAAACTGTGTAAAATATAAAAAGCCTTATATATCTTATAATACTGTGGTATTTGTAACTTTAAAATCGTAAAAATATAAGGGTGAAGACCTGACATACTATTTTTTCATCCACGATGCTTTCAAAGTCTGGTTCAGTTTTGGTACTGTTTTGTTAAAAGAGTCTGAAAACCTTCTATCTAAACTAATATTATAAAGAGGAAAGATTAGTATTTTTGTGTGTATTTTTGTAATGAATAAACTCTTTCACCATTGGAAAACTACATTCACCATGAGTAACATAGGCTATATTTTATTTTGATTAATATTATTTATGTATATTGTAGGCGCGGGTGAAACCGCGGCGTAGTGCTAGTTTTCTATATTCTAAAGCATTTTACAGCATATGCATTTGAATACCTTATATTTAAGAGATTTATGAAAGTTTAACAATATTTATAAGGAAAGTATCAAGACTAGAGAGTTTGATTCAATTTAACGTCCGGTGAGACGGACACCTGTTGGCACCCTCACCTTAACTGAGAACTCAGCTTACTTCCAAGCTTTTATGTAGATTTGAATCGAGTTATAAACTATATACATAAGTATGGTCAGTGAAACAGACGGACAAATGTGTCTGTTGAAGAGAAGTGAGAAATCGAGTTTTCGGTCATTTTTAACCAGCCAGTTGAGTTTTAACAATTTCAAAAAGACTTAAATATAATCTATATACCACCTTACTTATTAAGGTTGTTTATCTTGAAATAGTATATAAGAAGCTTTCTTTCTCGCAGATGTGATGGTGTTTGTTTCACAGCAGAGGCATAACCGGTTGAATAAATGTTTTAGTTCAGTATCATTTATAACATGATAAGATTCTTTATAAAGATCAAATTACGGATATCAAAGGATAGTGAATTTCCCAAAATCTATTTAATCCACCCGTATCAGTAGGAAAATTGAAATAATCTTTCTTTTCCGGAAATCGAACACATACTAAGCTCTTATAATAAACTAACTGCAGAGCATTAAAAGAGCTAACAATTACAATTTTCTAGATTTCCACAAGCAACGCCGTAGGTAGAAACTAGTCTAGCTATAAACAAACACAATGTGTATCTGTAACCAGAAACAGTGACCAATTAAAAGTTTTCTAAGGCTATTCTTCTGTCTGTTTAATAAAATATCTGCATTTCTAAATAAATTATCCTGACATGGAATGTCTGACCGCGGTGCAACCCGAAATATATGTCACACTCGTATACAGGCTGCTTCGTTGCGAAAAGTTTATATAAATTAATATTTTTCACTGATATACGATTGTACCAAAATTATTGCACTATCCATAGTATATTATGTACCAATAATACATATTTAGAAATTGCCTAAATGAAGGCACTACAAAAAAGGAACATTTTAAAGTAAAAAGCCCGATTGTTCGATAGTTATAGATATAAAAACTATGAAAACTATAAAATGATTTCTTAGGCGCGACAATGTCATGCAAAAATTTTTTTCTCTGTTATTCCCGTGATACAAAAATACATTTCGGTTAAAAAAATAAAATATTTCTTACAAAATTTAAAGGTTGATTAATATGGCTATAACATTTTCGATCGCGCTAAAGTAAGAAGTCGAATAGAATTCTATTAGAAATTAAAAATACAATTCAATTCAAAAATTCAATTACATTTATTAAATCAGAATATAGATTGTCGTCAAAGTTGAAATCCATTTTGATTCAATCCAATTCCACTCACAGCTAATAAAATCCGTGGACTTGGCTGTCTTCCGGCATTCAAGGTTATGTATTGCTTAAAATATTGCATATAAGTATCTCAATAGCAGAGTCTAGGTTCCTCATTGTGAAATAATTTTGAGAATTAGATCTGTGGATCCGAAGAAACAAACAAAAAACAGATAAGTGTGATAAAATATTTTTGACACCTAAAGCGCAACCTGTATACATCAAACCCTTTCTTCGAAGTGACTGTTTTATTTTTATCTTTTTCATCCAATCCTTTTTCCTTTTCTTGGCCATTAGCTTTTTTTATCGGCTATCTTCGTTTTTTGTGGGGATCCCAAATTAATATAATGTTTTTGTTGGCGATCAGAACAGGTTGTATGAGATTCGGTGGGAAAGAGTTAATGAAAGTGTTTTTTTAAGATATTTTTATGTTTCATAGTTTGATACTCTCGATTTCATTTTACGGACGTGTTTTGAAATCGATTTTTAAATTTGATATTGTTGTTTGTTTTTGGGATAATTTATATCTAAGGTTAAATTCTAAAAATAAAATCTAATCTCTACCTACTAATATAAAAAATAAATGTATTTTTGTTTGAAAATAATAAACTCAAGATATACGGGACCGAATTATAATATAAAATCCTTTCACTAATAACAACTGAAATATTATTATATCTTGTAAACCCCTATTAGGGTGCAGGCATTCCAATTAATTTCTTTACCAACAAATAGCGTACATACTAGTGTGCCTTGTAAATTGATTCTTAATATTTTGTTTCCTCGGTAATCGAACTCAAGACATGCGCTTTGAAAATCAGTTTAGTTTGAAATATTTTTTGTGATGTTTGCTGTAACATTTCACATTTTTGGAAAGATCGCCATTGTTCTCACCGGATTCAGACAGATCGCCAGTTTTTAATCCTTCTCAAATCTTTATCCGCGAATCTCGCCAAAACACCAGACATGACGCATAAATCCTTATTTAAATATACCTTACATTTACCATTTTAAAACGCCGTAAGCGACCTGAAAATATACGGCAATATGCACTGTATATTACATAGAAAAGCATACAAAATGACTTGAAGATTTCATATTTAAACATAGTTATATAGAAGCGTAAGTACATAATATTGAGAACGAAATTGTGCTCTATGACATTACAATAAAGTTTATATTAGAATGTAGGTTGGTAAAGGGTTTTTATAGCAATAAATAAAGGAATATCAAAGTTGGCTGTGTCAACAACGCATTGCATTCTTGTGCACAATACACACGCACACGCCAATATTTGCGCATGTGTGGACACAAATACTTATTGGTAAATGTTGACTTGGAACAGGCAAAGCCCTTGAGACTTCTTTATTACTTCTGGAAGATAATCATAAACTATTCAGAGCTATAAGCAGAATAGTGTAATTTTATTTCTCAAATGTCTTGTATAATAGATATTTATATAAAAGAAATAAGCTTAATGTTCTGAAGTAATGTTTCGATAATATTCATATCGCAATTAGTTTCAACCGATTTTAAAAAAAGGAGGTATCTACTCAATTGTTTTGATTTTATAAGATTGTTACCGAATTCAAAATGTGTATGTTACTTAATTATTCTTTTTTGAGTAAATTATTTCATACATATACTACGCAAATAAAAACTAACAGTAACTAAGAAGAAACTAAAGAACTCCCTCGGAAGTAGATTTTTGTCTGGCGTCTGACATTCAAATCATTCAAGGCTCAGTAGACTGATCTGTGACAATTACTTAAAAATTGGCTGATGAGGCATCAAGAGGTTACTAGACTACTGTTTACCATCCAAAGGAATTCTAAAAACTCTTCCTCCTCTCTATGCCTTCTTTATTCCACCCCTGACCTTGGTTCACACTGATCCTGCGAATCAGTCTTGGACACAGTTCACTTAACAACAGCAAAGAAACTAAGTGTGATCAGTTCATCGAAAATTTCGATACGTTCTTAAGTTTTTTCCGTACAGTCAATCTGTCAACTGAAAACTGTCAATACGACAATTGAAAACTTTAATTTAACATTTTTCATGCAATTTTTTTATGCTATTACGTAATAAACACTTAGCTTGTTAGATATTATATTATAATCTATATTATATATAAATACACTCAATTGCTTCAAAACAGAAACTTAGTAAGTCCTGTGAAACAATGTTTTCAGTATTGATGTCGTGACAAAAATAGCATCATGATACCTTTAATAATGTGGTAATTATTGCCATTGTCAATTATTAAATGGCTCTGACAGTTCAAATAGTGGCTAAGATTTACGTGCCTGAAATCAATGAGTATCAAAAAAGTTTAAAAAAGCTGAAGCTACTGATCTGTAAAGAAAATGATAAGTGAAACGGAAGCGGATGCTTTATAAGGGTTATTGGATCGCATTCGCATATACATTAAACTGTTAATTTAACTCAGATAAAGAAAAGTATCTTGCATCAAATTAGATTCAGTAGTATTTGCATCAAGCGTATTATTTATCACCCAATGTGCCAATGAAAAGATAATCCACTAATAAATCGGAATAAAGGCTCGAATCAATAGAGTACTTACTAGAAATATAATAAATCAGTGTAATAAAATCATCTATACCGCAGCATCGTGGTCCAAAGCCCTTCAAAATTAACCGGTTCTACCTCTAACCTTCTCTTACCCACAATATAACTAATCAACCATCCCTCTTTGCCCTTCGGTCATTTTTTCATCTCACTCACGCCAGCACACTAACTACCACTTTCCCTTTTTAAAGGACGAAGACACTGAAACTGCTATCTTTCTCTCACATCAAGTGAATCGTATGTCCGTCCCGTTCCCCCAAGTCAGGATTTGGCCTTGAGACTGAGATGCAGACTCTGGTCATAGTTATTTTTACTTTTTACTCGGAACGATGACTAAATGCGTTAAGCTGCAAGTGGCGCGTTTTTGTTTATCCACTAGCGACAGCCCGCGACTCCATATTCATCATCAAAGGACAATTGGTTCATATTCTTTTAATGATAAGAGGCATATTATTTTCAATAAGGTCATTTTAATAATAATTTAATGATAATCAAAATCAATTTTTATTCGACGATCAGTCCAATACTGAGCAAAAAACTTTTGCTTTTTCATTTATTATTATCAAAACTATTTTTATTTAAGATTTAAGATGTTAGAAGGTAAGAACCTACTTTCATACATTGTAAACATAATATTATTGCTTGCGATCACCTATAACTATAATAATTACAACTTAAAGAATATTAGAATATATTTATTTGGTAACCTAAGGAGGTACAAATTCAAAAGAACAAAACAATTATTATTAGATTTATCTAATAAGAACAGTTACCAAATATGATAATAGTCCGTCTTCTTCTGTAGCGCTTCTTACATACCTACTCTGTTGTTTTTTAATACAACAAATGAAAAATAAAGAAAACACTATTTAAGCCACACTCACGCAACTTCATAATAATTAGATCATAGACATACTAAAATGAACCTAATAATAACAACTCCATGACAACTATCTCTTGCTAATGCGAATATAATTTATATCGTGCAGGTGTCATTGACCCTGAAACGGCAAAAACTTGGGCAATTAACTGGCAACATTGTTAACCACAATGAATCATTGCTTTGCTCTCGATCGAATGGTCATGAGAGACTTTAGAAGAATATAATTTGGCTCGTATTCTGGCCTTTACCATTTGTTTATATGGTAAGCGAAGACTGCCACTTGGAACTGTTAGTCTATGGTTGCGTAGCTGGTCTATAGGGATTCTGCTTGGAAAGGAAATCCCGTGTACAATCATTTAAAAAAACTTATTCTCTAGTGTGGCATTTGTGTTGCAATTGGCATACATTTCATCATCAATAAAGTTCTGTACCTATATTATTTTTTCCCTCGAGATTCGAACCCAGGATCTCCAGCACAACAGAAATTTGATGTCAGATTCGTAAACACAAAAGTAACCGTATTGAAAAATAATATAAGGTATAATAGATGTAAGATATAATCTATTCGAGAGGATGGGGAATTTAAAAGTTTATCTAAATAGAAAATTAAGCTTCATCAAAGTTCAAACCGTTTACGATATATTATCTAATAGCATTAAAAAAAAATAGAATATCTTCAATCATCGCAACGAAGTCGAAATGAAAGACCCTTCCTACAATTATTCCCACAAAAAAGAAAAAAAACACAGATTCCTCATTCCAGTTTTCAATTGCAACCCAGTTGCATTTTCAATCACGATAAACAAAAAAATTGTGTTCTAATCTCAATACAGGTCCAATCGCACAATAATTACCACAAAACAAGCAAACATCCCGACCTTGGTGTAAAACCAAAAAGTCTGACCCACATACGGGCACAATAAAAGTAAGAATTAAGCAAATAAAAGTACAGGAGACGAAAAATAAAAATAATCACAAGATTACGGTTACGCGTGTCGGTGTTTTTCATTCACGCTTCGGTGGAATAGTTTTCTTTTTACAAGAGGCTGGTACGTGCTGGCGTCTTTCTTTTTTAATCATTTCTCGAATATGGATCGTCGTTTTTATCGTTTTCCCGGCGGTTTCGGTGAGTCCCATTCATGCACTTGCTGCTACGGCTTTTTGTCGGGAACAATTACGTTGTCTCGTGTGATTGTTTATGCTTTTTGTTAACGAGTTATGTATGTCTTTTTGGACTCATTATGGTTTGTATAGTGCTCTTATTGCAACAAGTGTTTCATCTTTATATGGCAGAGACACGCGCAGGATTTAAAATGAAGGAAGTCCTCAGTTTTGTTACGCTATTATGACGCCAATTACAAATCCATTGCTTGTTAGGACGCAACTTCAGAGGCGAATTCTCATATAAATTTTATAGAAATTGATCGAAACTTGATGAAAAGCTGACGATTTATTGGAAAATTCAACGCAGACTAAAAAAGCTCACAAGGCACAAAAGTG
Source organism: Aporia crataegi (assembly GCA_912999735.1). NCBI lineage: Eukaryota > Metazoa > Arthropoda > Insecta > Lepidoptera > Pieridae > Aporia > Aporia crataegi. The sequence goes on along the minus strand of OU538744.1, from coordinate 7,806,163 downwards.
CCTCGTGGAATTTTTATTTCTGCTTTATTTATTACTTTTATTGCAAACGTAACATACACATTTTATTCATAAAAACAAAATGTCCTCTTTAGATACGGTGGATGCGAAACTTGACAGTTAAAGGTAACACAAAAATTTATTTTATTTAAAGTAATATTTATAAGTTTAATTACACCGATATTAAAATTTATATTTACAAATAAATGGTCACACTTCAGATATATCCGACTTCAAGATCTCCTAATTTATACTAGACACGTTTAGTACAGCGTAACGTAAAATAAAAGAACGAAGATTGCTTTAAGTAATCATAATAATTGTAATTATTTATTTATTTATACATTTCAATCTTAAAACTAACTTGACAGGATATGACCTAATGCGTTAGTAAGCATCAATACAATACAATTATGTGCAAACCAAGGCTAAATAAGTACATGAACCAGAAAAATTTACTCTTTAAAAACGTATTATGCTAATTTAGCCGAATTTAACCTAACCCTAATACCTAAAGCCACCGTAACCACAGATAGAAAGTGTTGGGTCAGTGTTTTTGCCTCTTTTTACTTGTTAACCGCTACACTAGTTCCTACCAATTACTTGAGGAATGGTCATTGACTTATCTTCGTAATCTAGATTTTATCTGCTTATGTTTTGTAGATACAGAAAATCGCTTGAGGTTTTTTTAGGGCAATCAAAAAAATGTAGTACGAGACTTCCGTAGTTATGGCGAACGGCAATCGTAATATAACCGCAGAAAATATAATATTCTATATTTAAATAATATGTATACATTTTATGACTATATATATTATATTTTTGTATTATTATTATACATCTGCGATTTAGATGCATAGTAAACTCTTTGGGATGTAACTGCTTGGTCGAAAGTATTTCGAGTAAGTACTGGTTAGTGAAATGGAAAAATACAAATTTATAAATAGTATGGACTTAATTTACAAAGATTTGGGTATCTGAAAAAAGGGGAACTTATGGCAGATTTTAACAGGAAGGTTTTAGAATAATTTACTGTATAACCTATTTTTCTATAATACCATAATATCTTAAAATGTTAATAATAATTATGCCGATATAGTTGACGATGATAGACGTCAAATAGGGACAAAGATTGGCTGAATTGATAAAATAATTGTATTCAATGATGATATTGTTGTCTTGAAGAAAAGCTGATACAATTAATATATTAGAGTTAATTAGACCATATGTTACATTTTTATGTTATCAACTTTAACGAGTTTTGGCATTTAGGACCGATATTGGAGCACTCAATGCACGTATTCTTTGCCGAAAATATAAGAGAAACCAGTTAAAACTATTATAAGTAATATTATATAGAGAATTTTTTTGTATTTTAGTTTGTAATGAAAAAAACCTAAAAACTTCACGAGAAGGTAAACTCTTTCTGAGTGGCAGAGATTGTATATAGCCCGCGGGCAATAGCTAGTTTTATATAAAAATTTTACCTTTTTATTAGTCAAGTCAATTTTATACAAAAGATAATCATAGACAACAAAACCTTGACAATATCTATGGAAATTCAACGGAAGGCGAACAAAGCGATGTAAAATATTTATTAAATGTAAAACATAATTTATTAAGCAGCTAAACAAAAATATACCTGATTCTTGGAACGTCTGTAGGTCGAATGCTTAGCATAATTTTTGCCAGAGGACGGATTGACCCTAATGTTGCGTCAGAACTCAGACCACAGATTAGTTTAAAAGGTTAAAGTGACACGAGAGCCGAAATGTTTTTTCATGGTCAGTTTTGAAAACGTCTATTAACTATGAATTTGTTTTATATACATTCTATGTAGTAAACAAAAAATGTATATATGTGTAGGTTTCTGTGCTATAATATATCTCTAAGTACTATCTACAAAATAAAGTACCTACCTAGAAGTAAAGGTTAGTGGTATGGTATTACACAGTAATTTAAAAAACGACTTCCTGATAAGTTACCTAAACATTAATTATCTTTGTAAATTTTGTTTTTGTTTTTGTAAAGTTATGCAGACAATTTAAAACTTATTTAAATAATACTTACGCGACCTCTTATTTGAATAGGTACGTATTTAAGACAAAAAGAATTATATTTTGTTTTAAAAATATACACTTTAATAAACATTAGTATGACAATATAATATATAAAAAAGTGATTTTGCAACCGCTGGGCCTAATTTTTAATAAACTCGAATTTTATGAGATTTAAAGTTAGTAATGGGATTTTGGAACAGGCATGTTTCATCTTTTTTGTGCCTGTTTTCGGTTTTTTCTGTTTCAGGTTATATATTTAGGTCACCTATTCACACTTAGCCATGTCTCTGAAGGTCTTTAGTAAACTTTTAATATATAATATATAGCTTTTGAGATCATTTACGAAAGAGTTCTTCAAAGCACGATCAACTTGTCCTACATAAGTATACCGATTTTCTAGTAAGAAACCAACCAAACCAGTAGGTTCTTCTGGGTAGAATCTAATTTCAGAACCAGTGGAAACAGTTACTATAAATACTTACAAAAGAAGAAAAAAGATTAACAATTCAAAAAAGCTTTGTAAAAGCTTATTTCATTATTTAACACTTGGATATCGATTATATTTTTTATTTATTTAAATGTTAATTTGTATGACCAAAATCTTAAATATTTTTCAATAATTAAGTATCTACGACAATTAAATTACATTGTTAGGTATTTTACAAGTATTTTCTAGTCGTTAATTTAATAACTATTCTAAATTTATTGTCATTCGCAAATTTCAGGTAAAACGGTAAAAAGTAATGAAAACTGATTTTCTTGACAACCAAAGTTAATAAATAGAATTCATTATAATCCAATCATTATTCATCGCGGTAAAATTAAAACGAATAAATTTAAATTAAGACACATTTTTGCATCCTTTTTACTGAACATTTTCTTAACAGGCAAGTAGGTCATCACAGATCAGCCTTCTGTGCCTTCCAAATAGGAATATTTTTTCACCGGGATTCTCAAGACCTGAAACGCAAACACTGGAACCACTTAGTCATGGAGACAAAATAAAAGAAATTCTATAGGTAATCGATATTGTAATAGGTAATTATTGTAAAACATGGAATCTACATACAAAATATACAGGATTGCCAAAACCAAAAATCATAAAAACCATAACATCTATTTCAATGGCTTCGCATAAAGCTCGTGCTTCTAGAATCGAAGCAGCGAATTCTTTTTAAAAAAATAACACATTGTCGTGAGGTATCTTAAACAACATACTTCCATAGAAACAGAGGCTATATTCGCGTGCAGCCAGCAGTTCCGCGAAAAAAGTTAAAAGAAACAAAAATGAACAGGGGATCGGCAAAACAACGATGTTGTTATGGATACGGCCGCATACGACTGCAGTTTTAGAAATGGCGAGCGAACTTAGTATTTATCGAGTTGAAATAATTGGCTCTGAAAGGATTCGTATGGTTTTAAGGGGTAACGAGCGAAATTCAGCCGTTGCTATGCTGGAGTTCGAAAGATAGCGTATGTGTGGAAAATATTTCGATATTTTTATTAATTTCGCTATTTGCGTCTTTGGGATCACCATTAAAAGTAGCTTATGTTTTCTGTCATGGTTCTATTTCTGCCTATGTCAAAGTTTATTTCAGTTGGTTCGGTAGTTTAAACATAAAACCTTACAAAACAACGCTATTTACGTATTTTTATTAATTATAGTACCAAAGTTAATTTATTATACAAATTTTATTTTTCATTTTAGTTGTGTTTTGAGGACCAGTTTTATTTTTTTATTTAATATTAATTTTTTAAACTCCCAACGTGATAAAGAGGAGTGTTATAAGATCAACGTGCCTGTGTGTCTGTGAGACTGTATCTGTTGTAGCATTATCGCTCCTAAGTGTATGGACTGAGTATGATGTGATTTTGTTGTATGTTGACATGGTCGAGATAAATCTTAGTTACTGAATTTTCTTCTACTGTACAAATTACATCCCAACATGTACAAATTATACATGTTGGGATTGTCTGTTTTTATTTATATTTCATATAATTTACTGGTAAATGAAATAAATTATATTATTATGTATTTTGATTTATTATTTTGGAGTTCCACTAACATACTAATCTTTATAAATTTAAAATTATACATATTTTATTATTTAAAAACCCAGAACACAAGTTCAAGCACAATAAGTAGTAGTGAGTACCTACAATGGAATTTTAAAAGGCCTTTATAAACTCGGCTAACGCTCAATTGGTCACACTAGTGTCCAACGAAATGAGATAACGGCACAACGTATTGATAAGAAATTAATATTGGAGCGTTCACAACAAAGGTGCTAGAATGAGATTTTTAGAAAGTGCATTGTGACCAAAATACCCGATAACAGACGGCAAATTGTTTACAAACTTTTATTCACATGATATAAAACGTGACTGTACCGAATTTTAACTATTAAAAACTATTTACCTTACTTTGATTTTACTCATCATGTAATTGAGTACCTACCTACTTATTTTTTTTATTAATTATTAATTCATAATATAATATGGAATTATTATATTCATGTCATACCTTTATTTATTATATATACAAAATATAGTTATTAACACTATTAAATAGTTATTTGAAATTGCTTTTACGATTAATATTGGTCTGGATTCTTTCACGTCTGTAATTTAAATGTGTCCAAAATGTTGAAAAAGGAACGCCTGTCAACGAAGAAATATTATGGATTTCAGTAACATTTTGCTTTGTAGTTGCATCAGGCGTTAAAATATATAAAAAATGTCCACGTGCATCCTACGGGTAATATTATATTACACCTACTTAATATATGAAAAGTTTTGCATTATTTAAAATACAACTTAAATTCTATAATACTCCGTGACTAATCGTAACAATAAAAAAACTTTATGGGATGAAAAGGCCATTTTCCAAAAGGCTATTCTACACGCAAGTGTTGACAGTTGATGTCAATCGTCTTAATGCATGTCCAATTTTAAAGGGTCAGTACTCAGTGTCAGCTGTACATTGTAAATTCGAAAAAGGAACGTAAAAATAAAAATCTTTAAGGTTTGTTCGCGGACAGTGTTTCGCAATAGTTATTTATTAAAATAACCATCATGTTGTCCAGTTTAAGGTCTGGAGTTCAAAGCTTGGTAGGTTTCTGTTAAAAAGTGTGATTTACAATCAATTAAATCTTGTTACATAATATTGTCAGTCCTGTTTATCACGATTATTATGTTTTATTTTCAAGTGGAGAGTGTCTTCAAGGGCCCTTCAGACTTCTTCTACTCTTCAACATGACAGTCTATTTGTACACAGAGATACGCCAGAGGATAACCCAAATATCGTCTTCGAGTTTTCCCCAGAAAACAAACAGGTGATTGTAATAGAATTTAAATTAAGAACAATTCTAAAATGTCATTTAAACAAAGTTTAATTTCAAGCAACACCGAAGAATAATATCAGTTCATATAGTTCCAATAATAAGCTTTACAAAAGCTATAAATATTAGGAACTTATAAGAAAAGATATAATTATCTAATAAAGTTTTTTATTACAACTTTAGAGAATTGATGCCCTCTTAGCCATATACCCAGAAGGCCACAAGCGTGGTGCAATGATCCCGTTGCTAGACTTAGCCCAACGTCAAAATGGAGGCTGGCTGCCTATATCTGCTATGCACAAAGTAGCAGAGATTTTGAATCTTCCTAGAATGAGAGTTTATGAAGTGGCTACCTTTTATACTATGTTTATTAGGTAAGGTAAATATAATTCCTGTATAATATGAGTGTTTTGAGGAGTTAAGCATCTGTTTTGGTTTTGAAAATATAGTATCTGACTATGCCTGTTTTAACAGATGATTTTATATGCTGCCAAATAAATGTAATTATACTGTTTTTAACAAATTTAAATAAATTTTATAAATAAATATCTAATGTTTCAATAATAATATGTAATATTGCTTTTTGTTCATGACATTTGTGAAAATTATGTTTATTATGTGAAATATTACAAATAATATATGATAATGTGATCAATAAGACAAAATAATCTTACTTTAAGTTGTATATTTACAGACGACCAATTGGCAAGTACCATGTTCAAGTCTGCACTACCACTCCCTGTTGGCTGCGAGGTTCTGATGCTGTCTTGCAAGCTCTTAAAGATGCGACAGGCTGTGAAGTCGGTGGCAACAGCCCTTGTGGAAAATTCTCAATTTCTGAGGTTTGTATACATAAATGAAATTGAATACAATTTAAAATTTTAATTACAAATAAGAATACCTTATAAATTGATTATCAGATCTTCATACATTGTAGCTAAAAACCATCTCTATCACATTAGCTCTCAAAAAAAAAAAACTGCATCATATTCGGTCCATTGACTTGGAGCTACAATAGCCACAGTCAGACACACTGATACTTCAAACCTTAGAAAATTCCTATTTCCTATATTTTTTTCATTTCGGTAAAAAATTGAAATTTTTACCGAAATGACACTATTTGTCTACACACACCTCAAGTGATGATCCTGTGGTAATTTTGGTTATAGTTTGAAGAAAGAAGTTGGTTATAGTTTTTGATATTGCTGTATGTAAAATATAAATATTAGGATTACAGTGTTGAATTCTAAAAAAATATTATTGTGGTTAAAACTCAATAAAATAATATGTAAAATTAAATTAATCAATTTTTCAGGTGGAATGCTTAGGAGCTTGTGTAAATGCACCAATGATTCAAGTAAATGATGATTACTATGTAAGTATTCGACGTCTTTTATTTTTATAGGTTGACTAGCTGTGCTCAGCGGTTTCACCCGCTCTCGCCATTAAAAAAATTGGGAGTTCTTACCCCAAATTTGTTTGGTGATATATGTGTACTTTACAACTTATTCTCATGTAACAGAAAACACACATAAAATAATATGAAATTTCATAAAAATCGGTTGAAATGTTTCGCACGAGTACGAACACAAGCGCCTTATACTTGAAACAAATTAACCATTTCGAATTTTAAAATCGATTGTGTCAGCTATGAATCATGAAAAAAAATTATCAATTTGAAACTTTTCGTAATTTATCTTGACCGTGTACAATTTATTTACCGTCTCCGTGGCTAAATGCTTCACGTATCTGTGTTTTGCGCTGGAGGTCCTGGGTTCAAATTCTGGGGAAAACAAATTTTTTGATGAGTTGGTAAGGCTAGGGCCTCCGATGGCAACATACCACCTCTGCTCATTGACAACCGAACCGCAATCCGCGCTTTTTGTTGCGGTCTTTTGAGGTATTGATTGATTTGATTGGTGGGCTTCCGGTATCACTCACTCACTGTCATTTTCTTGTAATAAATGATCTATGAAACAAGCAGAAATGTGTGTTGTTCCTGCCACACACTGGGGTTACAAGATTTCACACTATATATTTAATTCTGATTTCAGGAAGATCTCACCGTAGAAGACACAAAAGAAATAATTGACAAACTAAAGCGAGACGAAAAACCTAAACCAGGCCCAAGGTTTAACTTTTTTTTATCTGTACTCAGTCCTTTTAAAGTCTCCATTTTTATATGTAATTATAATGCTTTATATGAAACTAGCTGTTTCTACCAACGTCGTCCATGTACACTTAGAAGTAGAATATAATTTAATCCGCATGGAATTCTGACAAGCAAAACAGCCTTGCCTTAAAACTGCATGCCGTCCCTATAAGTCCTATACATATGTAAGTTTTTATGGAAAATATATACAAATTGTCTCTTCATGGCATATCTTTGTTAGACCTCAGGGTGTATAAAAAAATATAAAAATAGATCCAACCAAACATGAATATTATACTTCCCAATTTAAAAGGGGGTTATCCAATATTTTTTATTTATATATATTGTATATTTTACGTGGCTAGATCTTAACATTTCATGAAATGAAACTAGGTGTTTTATGAACGCGCCGATAAAAAAAACATGTATTTTTAATCAGTTTTACATATTATCATACAATTCATTTTTTTTATGTAAACGTGTTAACTTTAATAGAACCAATTAACTTTGAATCCTATTACCACAGATAAGTCACAATTTTTTGGTGGTTTGAACCGTAGGTTTGACATAACAATTCCCCAAGAAAAATGGGGATCATATCTGCATGGTACAATTCTCAGCCTTTTTCTTGATCACTAAATATTCTTGTTTTACGTTGCTACCGGGCTAAACAGTTTGAGCCACCGAAAACTCCGTCATTGGTGACGTCAGGGGTTTGATAAATTGTTTAGAGGAGTTAGGGCAGGAGTATCTATATACCCCATCATGCAAAATAGGCGCACCGTTGACTTCCAATTGCGGTACCTTGTGTTTGTATTTGTATAATCGTAGTGATCAATATATTTTGCGACTACTATAACTAATATTCTGTTTCAGGAGTGGTCGGTTTGCATCTGAACCACTTGGAGGACTAACTTCCCTTACAGAAGAACCAACGGGCCCTGGATACGGCCTACAAGATTCTTTGAAAGCGTAAATTGTATAGTAAATCAATATTTTATTAAATCATGTTAGTTCAATATTTTATTTTTATTTTTAATGATTAAGATAAATGGAAATCTATAAATAGCTCTAGAATCAGGTATATCCTATTTCCTAGAGGTTTTTGGTTAATAAAAATAGAAGTGAAATTGAAAACATTTAAAAGTGTCAGCTTTCCTACAAAAAAAGCATCAAAATTGTTAGTCATATAAAACCCATTAGTGTCAGAGATTTAAAAAGAAGTAAAATTGTATATAATATATAAATTACATATTTTTGCTTACAAATTTAAAATTTGATTTAGACAATGATTAATTTGTTTTAACTTTCTAAAATCTATCTCTGGATTAATTGAAACACATTATTGAGTAATTTTTGAGTGAAAGGGTAGGAAACATAGATTTTAGGCATACCTTAGTTATTACTTAGACAATCTTTGTCTAGACCTATAATATTATAATTTATTACGAGTGACGTGGGTGTACGCCGTAGCGTAGGTACGCTTTCACATTCAAGTCCACTGCATTCAAACCACTGCGCGCTGAATTGAAGCAGGAGTTTTTGAAAAATTACATGAATTTTCCTCCGATAAAATTTCTGTGTTAAGATCTTTACTTGTTCAAGAATATTAATAATAATTATGGTAAACAGTAATTCAGTAATAACCTTACATAAGGTTATTTTTGACATCTAATGCTATAAATATTATTAACATAAAACAATACCTACTATCAAACTGATGAGTATTGAGTAATGTCATTATGACTGAATTATCCTTTTCACTTAAGAATAATACCTACACAAAGTATTCTTCGACTGGTGCTCAATAAAAATATCTACATATCAGAAAATCTGACGTGATTTAAAAAAGTAACAATTGCTAAATCACTTATCTCTAAGAGATAAGATTTCAGTATTACACAGTTTGACAATAATATTGACGACATCGCATGATCATGTACTAATTACATAGTCCACGTAGCATGAATAAAAACGCTGCATTTATAACTTAGTTAAAGAGAAATATCTATTGTGGTGGACGTGTTTTGTATGAAAAATGCATTATTGTGATAAGTTAAGCGTATAGTGAATTAAATCTAATGTTTCGCCGTTCTAAAAATGATGGGTTGCAAGATTATGTTCAAATACCGCTTTGGGAGACCCCGGAAACGGAAACGAAATATAATAAACATGTAAGTGAATATTTTACTATTATAATCAACGTGGTTAACATGTTTTGATTTTATGTTTTCCGGGACTTAATATGAAAATTGACATTCGAGAAGGACAAGATGGTTCTTATAAATATAAATTTAGTAACTTATAATTGTAAATTGCTCTCTATTTTAGAATATCTTCTTATTAGTACATGATAATATTGAATCGCTTCTTTCTATCTTAATTATTATCTTAATTTCTGAACGCAATATGAAATGTCATCTTGTTACTTCGCCGCTTCAACTTTGTGATAGTTTTGATATTTTTGAGTTGTCATCAAGAAGCTTCTAGGTTGTCATTTTTTGAGTTTGACTTATAATCAGCAAATGTCAAATAGCAATTCAGCTGTGGCCTGTGAACTGTCGTCTGTCAGCAACTCGGCATTCAGATTTCAATTTTCAGTCGTTTTGTGAACGTCGGCAGTTTATGTGGTGCATTTTCCGCGTGAAAATGTCTATTGAGGCTTAAAGCTTTTCTTTGTCGTGAAAGATGAAAAAGAGTCCTACCCGTAAATATGAAAATTTCTCCGAACACCGAGGGAAAGAGAGTGATAAGTTCTCCCTAGACAGCCAGGACACGGCGAGTTTGGTAAGCTTGTGCATTTTGTTGAATTTATTGATTTTGTTTATATATTGCTCAGATGTTATTGATTTGATTTTCTTTCGGCCATTCTGGATGTTTCTGGGATAGTTTTATAAATAAAGTTTCAGTCATTAAATTATAGACATTAGAATTAGATGTGGGCGCGCTATTTGTCTAAGCTTAAGAGCGTCCTAGTTTTTTTAATTGCAGGTATTATTCTAGATATTTTCTCGTGTCCTAGACATATTACGTATATAGAATGGTGTTTAGGTGCAGTAAGGATGCGCACAGCAATGTTATCGACGTTTCTCATCGCTGCACTTTCACATGTGTATTACTTTTACTGGAAAGTAAAAGTGAAATAGTTTCTATAATTTCTCATTATTTTATTTTTGTTTATAGTAGCCATATTATAATGTAAATTTTCTATGAATTCAGAGTATGAAGAAAATTATTTGTAGTAAACAATAGTAATTAATAATTTGGACAATGTTCCCTGTTTATTCCAAAAATCAATGTATCAAAACACTTCTTTTTTCACTTCTCTACATCTGAGATAAACCTAAGACATACTTAAACAAGTTTAATAATAGGTGTGTTATAGAATATATAAGTTATTAGAATATTAAGTTATTTAGAGGGACCATTGTGGGATTTCAGGTTAAGTGAAAAGAAGCCAAAGAAAGTGAATGTTATGTCAAATCCTCTTAAGCAAACAATGCTCTTATATTAATCCGCTTTTCAGTTTTAGCTGACCATTGTATTTTAAACATGAGATGGAATAACAGTGTCTTTTATATAATATACACTTTATAGAGAAACTAGCAAACCCGGCGAACTCCGTTTCGCCACCAGATTTCCCGCTTTTCTGTTGAAATTTTTCCTGAATTTTCTTTGCTATAAACCTCACGGAGCCCGAGACCTTTCCAACGAATGCAAAACCGTGGAAATCGGTTCATGCGTTCTGGAGTTATAGCGTCAGGAAGGAAAACCCGACTTATTTTTATATAGTAGATAAATTTAATGCATTTCTGCTTGTATAGAATATACTGGAACACTAACAATCACATTTAGTTGGTGTCAATCACACCATAATCTAATTCTGAAAGGAAACATGTAGGTTTTAGAAAGTGAAAATATTATTAGAAAAGAAGAAACAAATTAACACTAGGTTTATTTTTACTGTACTGTTGCTGAGACGAATTACTGTATACTTCTTGTTTCAAGACACAGATCTGATTGTTTTAAGATTTTGGTTCTTCAAGGAAATGTAATTAATTAACTTGACACTTTAAAAAGGTAATGTTTTAGAGAACACCTACTTGCTAAAATTAGAATTCAATAAGAGATTTAATATTTTGCTTTCTGTTATTTACGCCTTCTTAAACAAAGTTTTGTACCTAATTTAATTATTTAAAAAGATTTAGATTTCTCAATCTACACTTATATTATACAAAGTGGAAAGATGTATTTTTGTAACAAATAAACTCAAAAAGTTCAGGATTGATTTAATTCTTACATTTTTTTTTTAATTATTAAGGTCACAAAGTAACATGAACGTGAAATTAAATATTAAAATTGAAGTTATATATTTACAATGTGTTTGTTTCGTGTATTCAACTCATGATTATCACCATTCTTAGTATTAAGTTGTATGTTTTTTTGGACAAACATAAAATTTTCAAATGTTTTTTGTGATGCAACCGTTAGAATATCGATTTTTTCGAATCTCAGGGGAACACGTGCGCCTAGATAAAAATAGCACATATTGCCAGTTTTTGGAATCACCGCCTCGCTCCAAAGCCATGTGCCGTTGGACATGACACTATGAAAGTAACTAACACTGATGGGAAACTAGAACCTAATGATGAAAAAATGTTTGTAATGAATAAACTAAAAATACCAGAATAATTTTAAAAATTCTTTCACTTAAAAAGCTGAATTCTTCAGATAGCGGTTTATGATGTATTTTTCATTCGTACATGGATGAAGGCACAAATAAAAAGCTAGTACATGATACATAGAATTGATTGGATTGTTATATTAAAATCAATCCCTGAGAAAAGATTATGAAGCGGCCAATGATTGAGTTATTATTGTTTATTACTCTAAAGTCAAGTTTTCATAAGCGAAAGAGTTTTAATATATAAAATATAACGTATTGCGTAGTTTGTGAATATTGATTTTTTCATTTAATAATATTGATTAAAACACGTTAAAATTACGTGACCATAACTTATTGATTGTGTGTGATTCATTCATTCATTTCAATACAATAATTGATTTAATCTTGTTTGGATAAGGTTTTACAATAATTCATAATATTGTATAATGATGACAAATAGACTGTTATTTGAATATTTGCTTGTGTTTGTTGGGGCTGTGTAGGGAGTTTATCTAATGTTATTTATTTGATATATGTATATGAAAATAGATTAAAATATAGCCTTCGTTTTGTTAAGATTACAGACTAGTTAATACTAAAAATTAAAATTAATAAACAAACATCAAAAAAAAAGTCTGCGTTCAATTGGAAAATTTGAGAAATTTTTTCTCGTGTCAAAATATAATTAACTAGTGGACCCCGCGAACTTCGTATCGCGTCACAGTGCCAAATAATGTGTCACCTAAAACGTTATTCCATAGAAATGTATGAGGAAACGATTTTTCTTTATAAACACTTTTGTAGTATTTTTTTAAATATTTTTAAATAGTTATTCTGCTATTTGGGCAAATACAACAAATCAAAAACCATGAAAATCGGTCCAGCCGTTCTCGAGTTATAAGTGTTCGAACAAACCCGACTTTGTTACCACATATTACCATATATTATATAGATGAATGCATAAGTTATTACCATAATTATAAAAATTAAAAACACAAACGTAATAATTTATTTTTAAATATGTATTTTAAACAATAAAAAATTGTTCACGCTGTGTTCATGATATGTATTATTTTTTGCGTAGAAGGAATTAATTCTCATACATCCTCACCAATAAATTTTGCTAACCTTAAACCGATGTCTCAAATGCAATGAAATTCTCTTGGTAACGCGAAATTCTCATTGCAAACTCTTTAAACGAGCATTTAAGTTGAATAACGTTTATAAGTTTTGACGACCGATTGGCGCAATTGGTAGTGCTCCTGCCTTCTGCATCAAAAGGTCCCGGGTTCGAATCCCGGCAGGTGCATTTATTTTTGTGATGAGCACGAATATTTGTTTCCGAGTCTTGGTTGTGTATAAACTTATATATGTATTTATTGTGGTACCCTCTTTGTTTCTGATTACCACAACACAAGTGCTTTAGCTACTTACTTTGGGATCAAAGCAATGTATGTGAGTTGTCCTAATTAATTTAATTTCAAAATTACTCTACATTTCGCCTAACGGTACAGTGGTTTTAGCGGAAAGAAATAACACACAAACTCATTAAGTTGGGAGGTATGTCATGTTTGGAAAGGAAGTTGGAATCTACTTTATTTTTTACAACGATTAATATTGCCTTCGTCTTCGTGGCTCTGTGCTACACGCGGGTCGTTCGACATTCAATGCATGGTGAGCCGGACTCGAAAGCCCCAGAAGGGTGATTAAATATTTTCTTTTGATTTTTAGTAGATATTAATGGTACTTTTTGAATGAAGACATATTTTTTTAAAAGTAATTGTTGGGTTGTTTGAATGTTTGTATTGTCAATTTCTTCCTTGTCTTAATAGTTTTATGTGGCTCAACATTTAATAAATTCATTATTGACCGCCTCCTTGTTGAAGTGGTAAGCGCGTAAGCGTTACAACCGAAGGGACCTTTGTTCGAGTCCCGGTGGAGATAATAAAAAAAACTCGGTCTGGCAGGACATTGAAGGCTGATCACCTACTTGCCCCTAAAGAAAAAATCGATCAGTGAAACAGATGTGAGATGAATCTGCCACATACCCCACTAGGGGATACGGGACTTCATTTGTATCTACTTATTAAGAAATCGATTGTTTAATCTGATGCAGAAATATGTGTTCACCATACGCAATCTAGGGCTAATGGAATTACACTTGAGTAAAATTATTGTCCAGGGCAAAAAACTCACATTTTGTCATTCACATACTGTTTGGTTTTTTTGAAGGCGTTTAAAGACACAAATAATAGGTACCTTTTCGTTAGTACTTTATTAAAACGCAATTAACGTCGCAAAATTGTTTCATTGATAACACATATCAATTTATTGTTAATTAATTGGTGATGAAGTATTCCCAATGTATATTTATTCAATAAGTAGTACAATGCGTACTTAAATATTTTCTGTTTAGACTCCAATTATAGCTGGGAGGCTTGACTGCGACATAATATAAGCCTAGATAATTCTGACTGCATACATAAGTACTGCTGACTGCGTACTGTGGTCATTTTGTGTCTGTATATTTTTTAACGACGAAAAAAGAGGTGTTTTATAATCTTCAAGTGTGTGTGTTTGTGGCATCGTAGCCTCTTAAGCAACAGACCGATTTTGTTGTGGTTTTTTTGTTTGAAAGCTGACGAGGTCGAGATCTCTTAGCTACAATTTATGAAGATCGGTTCTTCCATCTATGAGGTATCAAAATCACCTCAAATATCTTGAGGTAGCTATAACAAAAAACCAAAAACATCTACAATAATTTTAAAATCGAATTTTTATTATAAGTATCGTATTAATTTGCATATAAATTGCAATAATAAATTTGCAATAAAATGCATTATAGAATTTGTCATTTACTTAATGTGGTCTGATTGTAATGTAAATTTAAAATTAGCCATGAAATATCTGAAAGTCAGTTTGAATACGTGTCTTTTCGTAATTGTCGTCGTAAATGTACTAGACACGTTAAATAAACTAATTTAAAAAAATCAATAAATGTGTCGCTTACGAAGAAAGTTAAGTGAGGGAATTAAGTTAACATAGCATTGCTTGTTGCATTTCTTGTCATTTTTGTTAAAATATATTATGTTAACAGAATTGAATTTATAAAATACCGTTTGGGTTTCTTTATAAGTATATATACAGTTGTTAGTTCACTTAGTTCGTTAGTTATTTTTGAGATTGATTTTTAATGTTGTTAAACTCTAAATCTTTTCCCTAAAAATGGCGCTAATGTACTATGAATCCATTGCTAAGCCACTGGTTAGTGGTTATGTTAAAATACCTTAGGGTAAAAACTATTGCTTTAATGTCTTGACTAATGATTACGTTAACTGCGCATTGAGAATTTATTATTACAGATTAGCAATAGGGAAGCTAGACTCTTTCTGCGAAACATAGGTTATATTGCCGATTACATGCCGAAATTACTTGCGAGTAACAGCTAGTATTAATTGATAATTTTTAAGCTATTTACTAATTTTATATATTTTTTTCAGAATTCGAACCCGGAGGAGAGTGGCAGGAGGCAAGGATTGAGTGAAGTGGGTGTCGGCGCAGGAGACATGTGGATCAGCGCGGTTGAAAGTTCCATACTCAGCTGGGAGGAGGTAACTTTGAAGCTTTAAATTTCTCGTATAATATAATAAAATAAACAGTAAAACTTCATTCCCAAAAAACGAAAATAATATAACATTTTATTAAACGTTGATGACCACTTTTTGAAAGAAAATTTCGCATTTGTAATGTAATAATAAAGTTTTATGCTTAAATATTAATGGCGCGTTTTACGTCTTTTAGCTGGCATTAGAACAGGTCTCTTAACTTTTATGCCTTAGCACTTAGGAACTGTATAAAACAAACGAATAAGAAGACATTATAAGTTGTTTTACCTCAACAACCTCTGTTTTGTTGTAGGTAGGCATTTTAACTATGTATATTCATTATACGCTTGAGTACCTACTACAAATTACATAATGACATTTTAGAAAGCGTGGTACTTAACTGTTGTTTTGTCTATTAGTAAGGTCTCAGTAAAAAATCTATTTACAGATAAATAAAATTTGAGTGTGTGTGTGCATCCATATGCATACACGGTACATACACCAAAATAATAACATTTTTTATAATTTTTGTCTGTATGTCTGTTTGTTCCGGCTAATTTCTGAAACGGCTGGACCGATTTTGACGGGACTTTCACTGGCAGATAGCTGATTTTATATTTTAAAAATTAATATAAAATAATAAAAAAAATAACTATTCGTCCGCGCGGACTGAGTAATAATAGAGTAAGTACATATCTATTATTATTTTGTTGTTCGCGAGGGCTTATCCCTTAGAATCTTACGTTGCAAGTTTAATTGCAAATTTAAAAGTTTTTTTCCATTTAAAAAAATCATATTATATTGTTTAATTCATTAAAGTTTCAAAATTTAGGCGAGACCGTTACAATACGTAAGGTTATTGATCTGCAGACCGACGCTGGACTCTGTTATTGATTTGTATACACCCCTTACTAATAGACGTTGTTAATCCGTAAAACGTGTTTTGTCTCGTTCTTATATCAACAATTTCATGTCGGAGAAAACGAGAGACATTGATAAAAGTTAATCATCTGCATCAATGGAAATGCGATCTGTATTAATAGAAATGGTCCATGTTACGCTTCGCTCGTCACTTTCTTCCATGCACCACCTGTCTGTGTAACGAACTCCCCCAACGATCTTGGGAATTTTAAGCGGCGAGCGTGGCACAAGACCTCAACGGCCGGCAGCGCAACAGAACAGTGGATCGCGGCGTGGTTTTCCATGGCTGGAGATCTCTTACCATTAGAAAACCTGCCTGCCCTGTTGTTCACTATAAATAAAAAAAAGACGTCACACGATACAGATATTTATGATCACTAGTTTCCTCTTTCTATAGAAGATTTAGATGTTTCGTTGTAATTAATCTTATATATAAAATTCTCGTGTCACAATCTTAGTTACCTTACTCCTCCGAAACGGCTTAACTGACTTTTACCAAATTTTATATGCATATTCAGTAGGTCTGAGAATCGGCTACTATCTATTTTTCATACTCCTAAGTCATAAGTGTAGCCCACCCCAAAAATTAATATGGCAAAACAACGTTTGCCAGGTCAGCTAATAAATAAATAATATTAAGTAGGTAAACAAAAACGATTCAAGAAGCCCTTAACGTAATTATCTGATCTGAGAGGCGTTCTATCAAAAAATATTTTACATTGGCAGCTAGTAACAGTTTGTAAGGGAAAATGGTTTTTTTATTGTCATAAACACATTAACATTTAAGCTAAATTGGTTCATCCTTTACGTTACCTATGTAAATAAAAGACTTGTCAAGAACAAAGGCGTTTCACAAAATTATTATTTTGTAGGTGGCTGATCGCCTGCAAGTGGACGTCAGACGAGGTCTATCATGGCGCGAGGCGAACGATCGTATGAACTTCGTGGGTCCCAACGAGTTCCAGGTGAAGGAACAGGACCCGCTATGGAAGAAGTACATCGAGCAGTTCCAGAACCCCCTGATACTGCTGCTTTTAGGTAAGATTTTATGAAAATTGGTGCAGTCGTTCTTAAGTTATAAATGGTGTGATTAACCATCACAACTATAGATTTTGATTAGCAACCTGCCCCGGCTTTTCGTGGGTGTAAATATAATAAAAACTATCCTAATGAAATAAAAACGTGAAGAAGAAAGAAAGAAAGATTCGTATTTTTGTTTCTATGAATAAACTACTGAACTATACTGAATCGATTTTAGAAAATCCTTGACCGATGGGATGCTAGACTGCTTTTTTAATGACAGACTTTACATACGTCTGCGCTTACTAAGTAAGTAAACACTAATTATTTCTTTTGAAACTGCCTCGTCGAAAAGTGCGTCAAAAACTCTTTGTAATGCCAGTGAACGGTACCCGAATAGAAAAAACTTGTGCAAACTGGTTTAATGGCAATACGTGGAACCGCGACCATAAATGACAATATGTTTACGCTGGATTTCTACATTCTACTAACGGATGTAGTTATATATAACTATAGATATCCTATAGGATTATATAATCCTATAGAATTTGTCATGTACCTACGTCATTAGTTAAAGAACGTCCCTATTAATGATAAGCTCAAAGCTATATTAAACTTCTACTAACGACTACTTATTTTGAAACTTAAAGCAGCATTAATTAGTAAAGGACTTCATCTTTAATGAAATACGAGATTTATAACAAAAATATATTTTTTATTACTCTGTATGGAATGAAAAATATATAATATATATAATAATAATATATATAATAAAATAAATTCATAAAATCTGTCAAGATACGGCTGCGCTGTTATTTTTCAAGAGAAATATAAAGATAAATTAGAGCTGTGTTCGTAATTTTAATCTCTAATTTATTTATTAATAACTAGTGAAACCCGCGAACTTCGTATCGCTTCATAGTTCCGAATAATAACGTATCATCTAAAACGTCATTCCATAGAAAATATGGGGAAACGAATTTTCTTCATGAACACTTTCGTGGATTTTTTTATATTTTTAATAACTTTCTATTCTCGGAATCCAACAAAACAGATATCATTAAAATCGGTCCAGCTGTTCTTGAGTTATTAATGGTGTAAATAATCCGATATTACCCGATTAAAATATGACATTATACACGGTAGATAAATCTGTTTAGCATTCACAGAATCTTAATGAGTAAGCGTAGTAAGTATAGCATTTTAATTTTCTTTTTTTATCGTATCGTTAAATATTCTCATACAGTCTATGATCGATAGACAGTGGCCTAAAATAATATATAACACTTAACTAAGAAAAGTAAATGAGTTTGTAACTTGTATTGCGAAAGTATTGTCACACGTATTCACATTTCACTCCGTTATTTTTGGATGCTAACCTAAAATACATTTTTTTCAGTGTCTGTCTTTAAATAAACACATTGTGAATGAATCAAATATTTATAAGACAGTACTTCGATTATTTTACATTTTTGACTCTGTTTACTTTAAAGTTTAACGGATGATGTATGTTTGCATTACATACATAAAAACCTTCCTCTTTAATCACTCTATCTATTTAAAAAACTGCATCAAAATCCGTTGCGTAGTTTTAAAGATTTAAGCATACAAAGGGATATAGGCCATAGGGACATAGCGACTTTGTTTTATTTTATGTAGTGATTACTATCGAATAATTTGAATACAGAATCATTCAGTATTTTATTTACATTATATGTACTTACCTATAATAGTTCATCAGCGAGTTAGTCCCTGCATTCACACGTCTTACTTTCAATTCCTGGGTTCAAAACATTTCGCTTTGGAAAACATAGAAGGCTTTTCGCCTTGCCTGCTAATATAATCAGTAAAAGAGACGTAGAAGTGTCAGAGATCACTTGACTTTATTTATTTATAAAGAAAAATATCTAGTTCACTTATTTAGAAATAAAAAACCTAGTAAACTTAGAATTGAGATTGTTATCAAATAGCAAATCATAATAAATCGCCCATTGTTGAGATAATGATTTAATAACCGGCTTTGTTTTTAACTAGCTGTATTTTAATTCCTCTTCACATAAAATCATCGTATACTGCGTTTAATGAAATTTATATGTAACCATTGAATGCATTAAATAAGTAAGATTACTTACTTATTTATGCTTTTTATACTACAAACTATAAATAATAGTACGCAGAGATAATGGTTATGTAGGAGGGTCATGAAAGAGAAAAGATATTATTGGAAAGGGAATTCTAAAGCTTGACAGGAGAGATAGTGAAGGAATTGGAGAAGAAATTAGTTCTGTGGGAGGGAATTTGTAAGAGTTTCGCAGTGGAAAGTAGCTTTTTTCCGTTACTTCGTCTGCCTGGTATTATAAACTAGCAGTCTCCTATTTGTACTAAATATTTATAGTTTATTTATTTATTATTTATTTATTAATACTTCGTTGCAATTTATGCGACTTTCACACATTTCAAGAAAATAGTGAACGGTTTAAGCCAGCAACATTCGACTGTTACTATTTGACATTTAACATCTTCATCGTCAATCGCCCTACGCTACAGACGAAGTAGGCCGTAGGGTACGCGAAACTTTTTTTTGTAATAATTGAAGAATTGTAAAATTTGTGAAATATACGGCGCTTCATCCGTTTAAACAGTTTTCTTTAAATGTGAATTTTTATTTTTGTAAATGCTTCGGAACATTTTCCGACTGTTTAATCAATTTTGGCTTATCAACGCGGTGCGGCATAAACAACTCTATTGTATTACAAAGTTTTTTTTTTGTAACATTTACCGCGACATTTTATAAGTAGATATATCCTGTTTCCCAATTGGCATACGGGTTCTCGAATCATTAAATGTGTTTAATATTTTTAACCGACCTTCAAAAAAAACCAAAAAGGAGGTTATCAATTCGACGTGTATTTTTTTTTAAACCCTGACTCAAAAAGAAGTGTGAAGTTTCTGTGTGTCTGTCTGTGGCATCGACGCTTCTAATCTGCCGGGGACTTTTTTGATTGTTTACAATTTAATATATATAATAATAATTCCATATGAAATAAATTTTTTTTTCGGCAACGGCTGTAATGAAGTGAAAGTATTTTTTATTAAAGCTTTTGTTTTATAAGTTTACTTATACTATACTTTTATTTCTTATGAAACCTTTGACACAAAAAAGTTTCATATCAGATTGATCACAATTATTATAATTGTCAAATTGAGTCTGTGTCGCTCTTTAAGCTATTTAATTGTTATACAATCCAATAAGGATTCTGAAACGATTTTTTCCCTTTCAAGCAAACAAAGTCATGGACATCAGATGGTATTAAATTCTTAAACTATAATCTCAAATCCCATTGCAATTTTCACAATGGACCAAGTTTAATACATTAAAGTATCTATTGTTGTCTGTGGAACCTATATTTTTGCAAAATGGCGTCCTATTGATCATGCTCCCATTGCGGGTGAATCTCTAGCTGAAATATTAATATGGATTCGTATAATGGAAGTCTTGTGTTATTAAGCGAATATAACTCTTATTATACAGAAATAACAGTCCGGATTGCTTTTACGGGTTATTAAACTCCTCATTGTTCTTAATTAGAGTAGCAAGGTCGTCTGGCTGAGTTTAGGTATTAAATGGAAAATTCTGTTGATTTTGCACACTTTTAATCGTGAAAAAACTATAAATGTTTGATTAAATGTTTATTGAAACGGATGTTTAAAGAATTAGTAATAGTAGGTGTTGTTCTTTGTTTTAACCTATATGTACCTACCAGGTATATATAAAGTAAATAATTAGGAGCTTAAAAATACCGAAACATCCCAGTGGAGCACAGGACATTTCTGCGTTTGTTTCACTGATAGTTTTCTTATAGGCTAGTGGGTAAGTGCAGTGGTCGTAAGTAAGGATGATAAGTGGGTGACTTGCATACTCAATCGAAACAATTTATATTGTTTCCTAGGACAAACGACATAAAAATAGATGATGGTGAACGATATAAACACTTACCTACGCACACACTATGTACTTAGTGAGTCTTTTTTCTGAGGTGCCATTTAGGCATCCCCTGTATCGCATAGCCTGGAGGGAAATATAGGTTACGGTCAATTCAAAAGTCCACCAGGCTGGTGCACTGCCAACTAACCCACCTGAGGTGTTTCCCACACTAGAGTTAGGTTTAGAGACTATTAGCGTCCAAACACACGAACGGCAAGTTGCTGTCGACTGCAGTCGACAATAGTTCAAGAGTGCGCGTTAATAATATCACTTTTTTTTCATTTATCTAATGAAGACTTTAATCTGAACTTTCCAAATCCTCTATTATTGAAAGTGAAAACGTAATAGGATCAACCTTATTATTTTTAAAGTAGGTATCTAACAATCTTAAAGAATAAATACGTATACTAAAAAAATACGTAGGTATACACTCAAATATATGTATATATTATTTTTTGTATTAAATTGATTAATATTTCTTGAACCCATATTGAACGTGTTTTTATTTTTCGTTTTTGTCTTGTTTGTTTGTTTCTTCTTCGGAATCCATTCTGCAACTGACTCCTATCTATGTAATCTGAAGTTGGAATGTCAACGGCTGACGTTGACTGCCACAAGCTGCCGCCGACGGCTGCCGTCGACTGCAGTCGACTGCAATTGACTGCAGTCGATAGCAACTTGCCGTTTGTGTGTTTGGATGCTTAGGTCACAGCCCAACGCAGCTTAGCCATATGGCTCATCTATGGGTGTGGCAAAAGATGGCATATCGTCTCCTGTATTTCCTTCCCAATCTTACTATCATTGGGTGCAGCTCGGCAGATTCTTTGCTATAAAACGCCTCCTAACAGAACTGTCTCGTCTTTATATCATAGAAAAATTTAATTTTAAATTATCATAGGTTAAGATGAAAATGATTTTTTAAAACCGTATTGTTTTCATGTGTTTTGTGTATTTTCGTCATATAACGTAGCGTTTATATTCTCTTTGGTATAATTGATGGCGACATGAAGCGGCGATCAATACAATACGTCTTGTTTGGCTATATTAAACATAGTATTGACTGGCGGTGGGTAATTGATGGGAGGGGAATAACATGCTAAGGCTTTTATCAAACAAGATAGCATTGATTATTAATTTATTCAGGTATTAGTACCTGAGCTAGCTTTTACGTGCGTCGATCGCCACAATGTCTAAGTTGATTGATCGTCTGCGTGAAAAACCAAAATTGGTTTGCCTACTCATTGTACCTTCTTCTTGACAACATGTGTAGACAATTCCATGTTTTATTTATTTAGAATTTAGATTGCCCACAAGTGCTACATTAACACCTCACATGAAATAAAAACACAAAAATAAGATAATTTATTATGGCCCCTATTTATGGCAATCGGGTCCTCTTATGATATGATTGGTTAAGTAGTTTAGGCGTAAAAGCGTAATAAACAAACTTTTCCGTTTATTACATACTTAAACCCTATTCTCAGCCAATTGTCGTACTGTTTTTGTTAATTTCAATAAAAATCAATCGAAACTCGAAAGTCACAGTTAAAGGAAACTGAACCGAACGGAAAGGTTAATAGGTTAGGTTTCAGTTCACTAAGAAAGGTTTAGTTTTTAATTGTATCTAATTTCGTTGATTAATTATTTTTAACTCTTTACAAAGAAATAGTTTTTTATACTATCTATAAAAAATTGATTTTTAGGCATTCATTACAAATGGTTAATTTAAGTTTTGGAGTTCGGAACCCTTTAAAATCAGTATAATGTATCTAAATCACACGAACAAGTAAAAAGCAAAATGTTTCAGTATTAATCATGTATCTGAAAGTAACTAAACAAAAAAGCCAACAAATTTTGCACTCCTGTACAACTAAAATTTATTTTATTTATTTATACATTTCGATCTTAAAACTAACTTGACAGGATATGACCTAACGCGTTAGTAAGCATCAATACAATTTGCTATGACTACAATTTACATAAAAAATTGCTTCAATTTATACTTTATAACAAATGACAGCGTTATCCTGGTGAACTCAGCCAGACCGCAACAGAACAGGTCCAACTCAGATGCGACCCGGTTTAGAAGCCTCACTAAGAAGATTGGTAGAATGTTCAATATAATGTTCGTTCCTATCCAGGTTCCGCCGTCGTGAGCATTTGTATGAAGCAATTCGACGATGCGGTCTCCATAACTGTGGCTATCATGATTGTGGTAACGGTCGCCTTCGTCCAGGAGTATCGATCTGAAAAGTCTCTTGAAGAGCTGAACAAACTCGTACCGCCTAGCTGTAATTGGTAAGCATACAATTTTTATTCAACTAAAAAATATCTACAGGAGAAACACCTAGTTTGATATTTATGATTAGATATTTATTTTTCTTTGTTTGTATTTTATATTGTTTAAGCTTGTAAAACCACTTGTTTTTCCTTACCAGGGTTGCCTGGAAGACATCACTTGTTAATGATAAGGCACGTTGCATTCATATTTTTTTTTTTTCTTGCTGTGTTGTTTTTTTTTTCTTGTGCGACTAAGTGTTAATAAATAGATAGCGGTTGTCCCAGAATTTATATTATTGTAACATGCTGATAATGTTGCTTAACGTTGGTGAAGTTTGAAATAAGTAGGTTTAAGTTTATCAATAACAAACAAGCAATGGTGACATACTCTCCTCTAAATATAGTTCACGCAAATAAATAACAAGTAAAAAAAGAAAAAGATACACTTAGAATTGATAACCTGCTTTTTGATTTTTTGAACATTGTAAAAATGGTAATTTCAGTCTCCGTGAAGGCAGCCTAGAACACTTTCTAGCAAGAAACCTAGTCCCTGGCGACATAGTGCATCTAAATGTCGGCGATAGGGTGCCAGCCGATCTGCGATTGTACGAATCAACCGACCTGGCGATTGACGAGTCATCGTTCACTGGTGAAACTGAACCGGCGGTCAAAAGTATATTCCCAAATAAGGCGTCTGCTGGAAGAGTTAACAAGGATAATATCGCGTTTATGGGTACACTTGTTAGATGTGGTAATGCTAAGGTAAGGGGTTTTTCTATCCTAACTTTGTCATTCATATTAATATTAAATCATCAAGACAAAAACACAAAGTGTTATGAGTTTGTCTGTGGGTGTATCTGTGGCATTTTAGATTCTTAAGGAATTAACCGATTACGATTTGATTCGCGATTTTTGTTGTTCTAAACAAACGTGATATGGATCTAAGCTATAATTTATGAAGTATTTATTTCCTACTTGTAATTAACATTGCATTGGGGTTTTTTGTCTTCAAATTTAATTTTGGTTGAGGAATTTTAAAATTATTAAATTATTATTAAAACTGACTTCAAGGTTCTCAAATTGATTGTATGTTTTTTTTTTTTTGTTAGGAAATTGTGAAGCCAATTATAAACCGGTATCGTCGGTTGCTTTTTTGTTTGACAGTCATATTTCAGAGGTGATTCCGTTTGCCTTGGACTTAGAATTATTTTTTCTGTTTAAATGAATCTCTTGGTAGGTGTATGTTGACGTAGCTTTAATGTCAGATTCCTATGAAAGGGTACTCAGTACCTACCGTGGAACACGCATTGGGTATCTGAAGATCTATATCCGACTGCAGCTATGGCTATTTGATGAAGTGGTGCGCTAATATTAGAATCTTTTTAACGTAGTTTTTTTAATAACTTTTTAAGATTTAATCCTCGTATTTGTAGCTGTGGTTATACAAATGTAAAATAAATAAATAAAGTGCAGTTTGTTAATACAAATAAAAAAAAAAAAAAAAATTTTTTTGCCTACGAGTGATACATATTGCTATATCTACATATGAGGCAAATTTCCAAGTGTCTACCAACAGTACTGTAATTCAAACAATGAGAAATGTATTTTTAAAATTTTCTAGGGTATAGTAGTGAGTACGGGCGAGCGATCGGAATTCGGTGACATTTTCCGTATGATGCAAGCTGAAGAATCTCCAAAGACTCCACTCCAGCGCTCCATGGACACCCTGGGAGCACAGTTGTCATTATACAGCTTCTGCATCATTGGCTTCATCATGGTGACTGGTTGGCTCCAAGGAAAAGCCATACAAGAGATGTTCACTATTGGAGTGAGTTTGGCCGTGGCTGCGATACCAGAAGGTACCATATACAATTGTATTTTTTTGAAATTATTGCATAAACAAAAATGTCATCTATTTTAATAGTATCATACGAACATTTCTTAATCGTTTTAATCTTTATGTGCAGTTGAGATTAAACCTAGTTATAACTGAATAAAAGGTTCAAAGTTAAAACAGTAAGAATTTTGCAACTACTGACAAATATATGTAGAAAGACTAAAATAATTTAATTTCTTTGTTCGGCACATAAAACAGACAATAGTCAATATATTGCAAATGATTGAAACAAGGATAACACTCAACTAATGCCATACAGTCAGATAACGACACAGAACCGTTATGCATAATTTAGAGATAACTAAACCGATCGGTTAATTAAAACGTACGTGACAAACATGATATGCAGGAAAAATATTGTTTTAACTCGTTGGGTATGTGTAAGATAGGCATGGGGCAGACAAATTGCTGTCTGTTTCACTAATCATTTTGTTTACAGGCAAGTATGTGATCAGCCTTCTGTGCCTACCCAACCGGAACATTCACTAGTTCCCCCGGGATTCGAACCCAGGACCTCCGGCGCAACACGCAGACTCGTAAACCTCTTAGCCACAGAGGCGGTATAATGGATATGTACTTCTTATAAATAAAATAGTTTTAGTAATTAAATTTCTTTCCAGGTCTTCCCATTGTGGTGACAGTGACGTTAGCGCTCGGAGTGATGCGTATGGCCAAACGCAACGCGATCATCAAGAAACTGCCCACCGTTGAGACACTGGGTTGCGTCAACGTTATTTGTAGTGACAAGACAGGTAAATACTTTTCACAGACGAGGTGCCTTAGGCAAAACTTAAAGTTTTATGTGCCTCATATTTCAATATTAAACTGACCTTATTTGATGATATATACTTTGTTTTAGGTACCTTAACAAAGAATGAAATGACAGTGACAACTGTATCGACCTCTGGAGGACATATTGCTGAAGTAACAGGATCCGGGTACAACTCGAAGGGCGACATTCAGCTGCGGGCTTACAAGGGACGGGATTTGGATATTGCAAGGATGGGTGTTAACAGTATGCTTGAGGTAATTGGATTTTTTTAATTAATCCTTTTTTCCTTTATTTATGAGGATTTATTTTATTTATGAGGAAGGTACCGGTAAACTCAGAGATCTCGACTAACTCTAGTAGAATATATTGCGATAAATTTCTGCGTCCATTTGATCATTTTCTTAGAAGTAGGTGCTCAGCTTTTTATGTATTTCAAATCAAACAATTTTTGGTCCTCCGGAAATCGAAGTCAAGACTTTCTGATCAACATTAATTAAATATCCTATAATAATATATGTATACCAAGGCCTTTTTAGTATTTAGTTTATCTTGATGTTATATATTTTTGTAGGTGACGTCAATAAAAAAATAAAAAATTGTTTGTTAATATAATATTTTATTTTTATAGGTGGGTATTCTGTGCAACAACGCACACATAAGAGATGAAATGTTGTACGGGCAGCCGACAGAGGGCGCTTTGCTCGCATGCGCCTTGAAGAACAATATGGAAGATATACGGGAGAACTATATTCGTCTCAACGAAATACCCTATAGGTTAGTATTTGATACATTGTTTATAATATGTATGTATAAATAGCATTTTTTATTATATATCATAGCTGCACGTGACTTTACCTATGCAGAATTAAGTTCATGTTGCTTAGGTTCCATCTCTCTCAATATTCAAATTCTCAGTATTTTTCATGGCTAAGCGGTCTTACAAGCCTATCGCGAAGCTTGAGGTATCGGGTTCGATCCCCGGTCCCGAATACAATTTATAATTTAATTTGTATTTGTATGCGGCCTTTGGTAAGGCTGCTACTTGCCGGACGGGGTGTGGTACAGAGGAGTGCTTGAATTTCTACAGGTTTGCCTGCAGAAATTCAACTAAACCATCAAAAGTTGTGGGTTACCTGGAAGAGATCGCTGATTAGCGATAAGGCCGCCCATTGCAACAAAGTGTGTAAAAAAACTATTTTAAGTGAGAAAGAGAGTTTGCCACATTTTCACTCTGAACCCATTTGACAGATTATGATGGATATTGTTATTTAACATCAGTATTTACATGTGTAAGTTACTGTAAAGATGAGTATGTGACTGAACTCCTAAAGGACTGGGCCGGTTTTAATGTAATAAATGGTTCAAAATCAAAACTAGATTCGATAAAGAGCGTCTCTTGGATTCGCCAGTATTATATGCTTCAGTTTTTATTATTTTTTTAGCTCAGAAACAAAGATGATGGTGGTAAAATGCTCGCCCAAATTTAACGATGGCCAACGTAAGGACGAAGTATTTGTGAAAGGCGCTATTGAAAAGGTGTTACCTCTTTGCACGCAATACATAGACAGTGCTGGAAACTACGCGCCCATGACTAAGGAAAAACAGACCGACTTTATAAATGAGGCGTATAATATCGCTAGGATGGGTAAGAATGGGATTTTTTAAATGTTTCTTTATAATCTATTAAAAGTACTGTAACAACAGGAAACCACAATCACAATTTTGATTATTCTGATTTCAAAGTACTCTAAAACGTAATAAATAAAATAGAAATAACAATTTTACAAAATAAATATTTGGATTGTAAGTAACAGTTTGGCAGCGACTTACAAATCAATTTTATTTTTGTGTGGAAGATGACGCGATGGAAAAGTTCTTAGTGTGATTTCATCAAAACATTTTGAACTGTTCAATTTTCTGTTTTTAGTATCCAATTTGATGTAGCACTTATTTATTTTAGTTTAAGACTGAATTAAAAAATGTTTTCAGGCTTGCGTATAATAGCCCTGTGTCGCGGTAACAGCCTCGAATCGCTAACGTATACGGGCGTGTGTGGAGTCTGCGACCCGCCGCGAGAATCAGCCCGTACTGCGATTGCCTCGCTTCGAAGAGCGCAAGTGCAAGTCAAAATGGTCACTGGAGATGCCAAACCCACTGCGCTCGCTGTTGGTAAGTTTTTTTAACAGTTAAAAAAAATCAAAGTCTTTATTTTCTCAATAACGCATGTTACATGGGTTAGATCTGTTAAGTTTATCAAACCTGTATTAGGAGAGGCTCTTTCGTTTTTTCATACAAAGTATTTTAAATTTAAGTTTACATTGAAAAAACTAAGAAATATGTTAATATAAGTATGAAATAATAGTACAATTTAGTAAATGTAATTACTTTTTATTAAATTAAGTAATTAATTGTTTGACATTACAGTTATAAAAAGAATGCACAAACCAATGTATTGCTGGGGATTTCAGTTGATTTTAGTAATAATCTGCAATTCTAAAAACGAATACTATCAGGGCATCGATCAAGATACATCTGTCCTTTTTACTTATTTCAAGAAAATGCCTAAATAAGCGGAGAATGCGATTATCGGCCTTCTAATCTCAAAACCTTTGAAATTATTCATCGCTTCTTATCTGTGAGAGCTATAGGCCCCAATCTAAATTCTTGACCCTTTAATTTAATTTTAGGACAAATGGTGGGTTTGGATGTTCTCCACTCGCAATCTCTTTCTGGAGAACAGCTCGACTCGATGTCTGATGATGAACTGGATGCAGTCATTGATACGGTAAGTTTAGATTGTCAAGGAGAGGAAGTTCCCTATTACCTAATGTATTTATCAAATACACATGAGTTGGAAATAGCCGCGCAACTATGATTATAAAAAAGAAAAATAAGTCAGGATAAAGTTAGTTAAAAAGAAAGGTCTCATCGAAATAAATGGTTATAATTTTCAGGTGAGTGTGTTTTACCGGGTGACGCCGAAGCATAAGCTGTGTATTGTGAAATCATTACAGAGGCTTGGAAATATAGTTGGAATGACAGGTCAGTTGAAATAAAAATTTACTTTCCTCATTTTAATAACAATTAGAAGTATTGACAGATTCTCAGATATTCTCTATCGCTTAGAAATTATAGTTTATGACCGCTCAACTTTTTGCGGGTGATTTTCTGTTGTCAATATTAATTATAGTAAATAATCTTCAGGTGATGGAGTAAATGATGGCGTGGCGTTAAAACGAGCAGATATCGGAATAGCAATGGGCCGTAATGGGACCGACGTTTGCAAAGAAGCAGCCGACATGATACTTGTCGATGATGATTTCGCTACTATCATGTTAGTTTATGAATAAGTTTTCAATAGGGATTACGTGAAAATTTTAATATTAATGGAAATGTTGCGCCCAGATCTTAGAATTGGCTATTTCATGAGGTGTCTGACCATGTCATGGAATGTCGATTTTTCATGAAATGGCCAGTTTAAACAGATAATATGTCCCTTCTTGACTGGACGTCAATACTACAGAAATTTTATTAAACATATTTTTAAATTCCTTTTATGATAATTAAACGATTTTAAAATATTTCCAGTTCCGCAATAGAAGAAGGCAAGTGCATATTCTACAATATACGAAACTTCGTTCGTTTCCAACTATCAACGTCGATCGCTGCGTTGTCGCTTATCGCTCTCGCCACGCTCATGGGCATACCCAACCCGCTCAACGCCATGCAGATTCTCTGGATAAATATTATTATGGACGGTTCGTACTAAAATTATTGAAGTTTCTACAACTAGTAATTTGTCCGTGATTTCATACCTCTCAATACCATATATTATTCCTGGATAAAAACTTTTTATAACTGAGCGATTTTTCGAACGCACACATTGCTGTGTCTGTTTCACTAATAATTTTCTTTACAGGCAAGTAGGTGATCAGCCTTCATTCAGTACCTATCCAACCGAAACAGTTATTTGTTTGCATGGGTTCTGAACTCAACTCAACTACAAGACCTAAAGGTCTTGAAGGTTGCTAAAGCATAATATGTAGATGTTTTAACCACTCAGTTATGGATACAGCAATCCTAGAAGATAATGATTAAAGAGCGTAAAATATATAGGAATAAATTTTATCGCGATGGGAAAAGTGAGCAATTACCGCCTTAGAGCTCTAGCTTAAAGTCGACAGTTATTTTAAGAAAATTATTTATATTATTCTCCTAACAGGTCCCCCAGCCCAGTCGTTGGGAGTAGAGCCAGTAGACCACGAGGTGTTAAAACGCAAACCACGAGATACTTCACGACGGATCATCTCAAGGGCAGTGCTGCTGTCTGTGCTGCTGTCAGCTGCTATCATTATAGCTGGCACTCTCTGGGTGTTTAATAGAGAGGTGAGTTATTAAAACATTTTTGAATATTTTCAACTCACTTTAAAAGAGGAGGAGGTACTTAATTCGACTGTTTGTTAAGTTATTGTGAACCGATTTTATCATATACCATATAAATTTTATCGTAATTGTTTGGGCACTTTTTGAAATATTCAACAAAAAATTCAAATACCTCGATATGTTACTTTGAATCTGTTCAATGTTAATATTGTTCTCGCGAATGTTCCACTCATAGCGTGAAAAATAATGTTTTAAAAAAAACTAAAAACAAAGTGTGAACTAAAAAGTAAGGAAAGGTCCTACGAACAAGAATACTTAGAAAAAAAAAATATTATCATCTTAATTGGATATAAATCAGTATTTTTAATTTTTCAGATGTCCGATAACAAAATTACACCCCGTGATACGACGATGACGTTCACTTGTTTCGTTTTGTTCGACATGTTCAATGCTCTCTCTTGCCGCTCGCAGACTAAGTCGATCTTCGAAGTTGGACTCTTTTCAAACAAGTGAGATATTTTAATCCATATAGAATATAAACTATATTAAAACTTAAACGTCATTAAATAAACATCAAAATTATATTTAACAATTAATGATATTTGACAATTTGCTACAATTCCTACAATTCAAATATGTATGTACAAACTCAACCTGGTAATTGATTATAACCTTGTTAACAAAAAATATTTTAAATTAATTATTAATAACATAATCTTAAATTAATTACACAATTTTAAATATAATACCTATTATATGAAAAAGTTGAGGAATTAATAATAGATGTATAGATAATCCTGAATTTTTACAGAATGTTCCTGATAGCGGTGACACTGAGTTTGGTAGGGCAGATGTTAGTCATTTACTTCCCGCCATTACAAAAGGTGTTCCAAACAGAAGCTCTCACTGGACACGGTGAGAATTTTTTTCATTTTTTAATACAAATTATATATTTTGCTGAACCTGAATTTACTTTGGTGATAATAATAATCTCCACAGACTACTACTTCTTCATTATATCAAAAAAGAATGTAAAACTGAATTTGCAATTTGTTCCTTTCAGATCTCATATTCCTAGTGTGTTTGACGTCAAGCGTATTTATAGTGAGCGAGGTCAAAAAGCTGATTGAGCGAACGCTCAAGAAGCGGTCCTTCCCAAAGTTTTCGACGAAGGCCCGCGACGCGATGGATTTTGTATGACAGGAGCCGGCGAAAACGGATTAGGCATGTCTGACACGTGTCACGCTGACACCTGTCAGTATGAGGCACGTGACTGCTGTCAGTCTGACGCCCGACATGAGTGTCAGGCCGAGCCGCGTCAGTCTGACAACTGTCAGCGGGCCTTCGTCGTGCTAGATCTGCAGGACAGTTGTGAAGCTAAGCGACATAAGAAATTTAAACTGTGCAAACATTTCCCATTTAAAACAAACTATGAACCAGTGAATGACGAATGTATAAGTGATACGAAGTTTAGTAAAAAGGGACAGATTGCATCGAGGTCATGTCAAACGGATCCGTTGCCGGATGACGTTGTATGGATGTTGGATGAGTGTGTGGATAGACCGATTTTTGTGAGACGGAAATCGACTAAGCGTGACAAACACAGGAAAGAAGTGTCCAAAGTGACTGAAAACTTAGAAACGTTCAATTGTAAAATTTCTGAAGATCCGGTTCCCAGCGATTTGTGTAAAAATCTGACAGATAAACCACACACCTCGGGTATTAATATTGAAGACGGTATGATGTCTAATGGGAGCTGTCAAACGTCATTTATTGACACTCGTATGACGATTGGACGATACGAAACACAAAACGTAAAATTTGAACCATTGACACCCCATGCGGGTCCATCTGACAGATGTCAGAACTCACCATTTGACAGAACTTTGACATATGACAGGAAAACTAAAGACAGTAGGGATAGTGACAGGAATGAGGACCAAGCGCCATTCGCAATTTACGATGGCAAAATTGATATTCCGTTTTTAAATGATTTCAACAATTGCATATAAAAACCTTTCACACATTGTCATAACTTGTTGCTTAGGCATGTATGTATTCCACTTTTCTGAAGTTTAACAGTGATCACGTCTAGGTTAAGATTTGACACACGTTTTGGAACACGGGCTTTCAATGTATTTTTTGTGTTGCATGAATGGACTTCGATCAAAACTGTTTAATGTTTTTGTATCAAATACAAATAGCGAAAATGTATGTTACATACTCCTTTAACCAAGTGTACTTTTAGATAAATTTTAATTGACTAAAGTTCGATATAATGTTTAGCATGCGCGTTAGTAGAATTTGTCCCAGATTTTCACTTGTTTATGGACGCCTTAGATTTGGTCGCCCATTAAACTACTTTGAACAAAAGTAGGGGTAGTTTATTTTACTCATATGATATAGTTTTAGCTACCGTATCCTAACTTGAATAAATATATGGTTAAGACTTCATATAAATTGCCATAGACAATTTATCTTTATATCTCGCGCACGCATCCTGGATGCCTCAGTGTTTATTTAGAAATTTCGCAGTATTGTATGTCTGTAATTTATTTTATAGCGGTTTGCATCTTAAGTTTAACTAGGCGAATTTAGTTTCATACGCTTATTTCGATATTATCTTTCTAAGGGTTGACATCTAGTGATTTTTCCTTCTAACTAGGTAAAAATTGAAATAAAATGTTGGATTGTATTTATTTAGGAATCAAAGATAGGACGTGCCCTGTTATGTATCATAAAAATACAATATTTCAATTTTTAGCAAGGCTCTTATAATTAATGTTTTATTTCAATCGACTTAATAATGTGAAGTACATAATTTAAAAATAGTTAAATTCCCAATGTAAAAAGTTTTAGAGTACTAAGGTTAGTTTTTTTTTGTAAATAATCCATTATTTTATTTTAAATCAATTTTAGTTATATATGAATTTCAAAAACTTCTATCATTTTTATTTTTTTTACCCTTTTTTATATATTTTCAAAAAGTCCAGATTACAAGTTGAGCTGTTTAAATTATTGCTATCTGCGCAACTGTTTTATTTGTGAGACGAGTTTTTTCAATTAATATGAAGTAAACATATTTTTCCTCAAATAAGTAGTCATAAATAAGTGACGTATATAATTATATGTAAGATATTTATTGCATGTTAAATAGTAAACAAATGTGATGGGATGCCATATCGTATTGCTCTTATCTCTACGACTATCTGTAAGTATCTATATACAGTTAGATTTTTCAAAATTTTTTTATATGTAGGTAACAGTTTAAGTGAATTCCTGTAACTCCTAGTGGCACATGGGGCACACATTGCTGTATCTGATGCACTGATCATTTTCTTTACAGGCAATCAGCCTTCTATGCCTACCCAAGCGAAATATTCATGTGTTTCCCCGGGATTCGAACGAATAACGGCTTAAGTTGAATGTTGTAACTTACTTGTAGGAAAGTTATAACATTCGAGTAATTTTGTTTATTAATTTATGAATCTGTAATCTATAGAAACCACGTTTTTTCATTACAGTATTTTACGCCAAATTTATTGAGCTATATTTAAGCTTCAAGTAAGCAACATACAGAAAATCCCAATATAATATGTAGTTTAATAATGCTGCTGTTTCTATTCTAAGCATAATGAGTAAATGAGACGGCTTCATTTTTGTGGTTTTCGTATTTGAGGTTGTTTGTGTTATCAAGTATTATAATTCTATGAGCTTCTATTACAATGTCATTTGTCTATGGCCTCTGATTTATGTCACGTTGGCCATACGCAGCGCAGTGCAATTCTCGTAGTTGATGTATTAAAATATATATGAATAAAAATTAAAAATATTAAATTCTATACACAAAGCTTTATATGTTAAATTAGTATATCTATTATATGGCCTAAGTCGAAGCTTTCACTATATTGCAGAGTTTATTTCACCTGTTTTTGGGCTATGGCTCAATCTTTAATCTAGAAAAAATATTTGTGTAAATACAGAGTTATTTACATAAGTAATACCTAAAGAAAGAATGAAAATCATATACATAAATCGATGCTAATTTTGTTAATACTTATGTGCTAAATATCATCAATCACTCATATATATATAATAACAACGCATCTGAGCTGTCATATGTTATATATAAATAAGATTTAATCAATTATATAAATAAGATTTATTTTTTAGAGACCATTCATATATATATTCGAGTTTTCATCAACGAATAAAACTTATCTTTTACCGAACCCACCGCCTATTTTGAAACCCTGAAAACCTTTTAAAGAGTTTTTATTTTATCATAACATTAAAGTTGCAAGTCACATGGAATCAGTCGACTTATTGTATTTTGATTGACTTATAAGTATTATTTATGTATGTACCTAGGTTTAAATTTATAAAAGTATTAAATACCAATCATCATTAAGTTTATTATGAGAAATCTATCAAGAGCAAAAGCTCCTATAAATATAAAGTTTTTTTTAAATAAATATAAAACTTATCTTCGGCTTCTTAAATGTTTTTATGTGTCATAATTATTGATTTAGCATCGGTTTTTGTGGATTTAAAGTTAGTCTGGTTGTTAAAGCGGTGAGACCGGTTATTATTCCAATATATGTAATAGATATTCATAATTCAAAGACTTATTATTCTCTATGAATCTATGGTTAAAGATATTATACCTTTTTTCTGACGTACTGTATTTATGTAAAAACTTCGGCATTTTATTACAAGCATTTTTCTATGACTAAAGAAAAATATATCACATTAGATGCGTAGTGTTTGTCTATAGAAAATAAGATATAAAATATCTTAGTAATTATTGGAAATTTGATGTTATATATTTATTAGATGGTATATACATTGTAGTGTTTTATTACGTGGCTGAAGTGCGTTCGTTTTAAGTGGCACATCTTGATTATAAATTCTAGAGATGTAAAATTATGTTTTAAACTGGTAAGGTGACCGCCGTGAGTTCACCCATAAGCGTGTTGTTACGGTGTTTGAGGAAAACAACAAGATTCGGTGGCACATAAAGCTGACATTGCCTGTAAAAAATAATTATCATTGAAACAGACGCCGAAATGTATCTGCCCCCAAGTCTCACTAAGAGTTGTGGGATTCCTCTATTAACTGTTACAATGTACAAACATGATATATAACTTGCTTTTATTGTACTAAAAAGCTTGCAGTATAAATTAAATATTTTTCTTCTTCTATTTTATCATTGTTGTATTCAGTTATGATGTTATGAATATAATATATTTATCAATAATGCTTGGACTTGCTAGTTACAGCCATTATTAAAACGATAGCACATCAGTCAACTTATGTCTATAGTCTATACAACTCTTTTTCATATCTTATAGGTAAGTGTTATACATGTTGATAATTATGAATAAATTAATCACGTTTGATAAAATCGCAAGAACTACAATATTGACAAAGTGCGCTTACGCCAGCAATTAAGGTTTTGCTTGAAAACATTTATAAGACTTCATTAGATCATTTAAATATAGGTAATTTAAGTTTGTGAATATAAAAATTACAGACTAGAATTTATTGTGCCCCGTGTCTGCTATTTGTGAATGTTCAATCACATACCTTGTGAAACCAACAGCCTTCAGAAGTATTTCCAAACCGTTACGATTTGGGGACTTTTAAGCAAATAGCGTATCTCTCTGAGGCTGGCAACACTACGACTAGCGTTATGGTTGTCTATGGGCGACAATCTACTATCACTAAATCAGCGACCTACCTGCCTATTTGCCAAAAACAACTTCATTTATAAAAAAATGGTTTATATAAATTGTTAAAATCGACAATAATTAATATGGACACACTTTTGATATAATTAATGAGTAGACTAGGGGACCATTTTGTTTTACTTTCTCCAGATATATCTTAATAGTAACCAAGAACTCTATATTTAAAGGTTTACTATATGAAATAGCGAATAATTCCTACATTGTTTGCGTAAGTGTACCCCGCAATTCTTTATACCAATAGAGCAATTTACACATAAAAATTCTACACTTGATCTATGAAATACTTAGTGAAATAATATAGAGATCACGATACACAACAATAGTTCCTGAATTGTTTTTATCCCCATTATCAAATCTATAGCCTTTCTGCAAATATGATATAGGATAAGTATTTCAAACAATCAGTATTTAAAACCTACTCTTTGATGACTGTTCTTTTATAACTTAAATAAAAAATTGTACCTATAAATACAACACATAGCAAATACTTTGTAGATGATGTTAACACTGTCTTATTTTAAATTAGGATTAAATTCATAGTCGCCTGTTCGTTAAAAGTACTTGTCTCCCCATACTTATAAACATTGCTAGAGCTTTGCTTAAAGTGCTTTAAAGCAAAATTAAATACATCATATCCATACAGGTACGGCGCGAGCGCTTCTAAATATGCGATGGCCATTGTGTATGTGTAGAAGCATTATTTGCGGATTTTGCATATTTGTTAATTAATTGGTACTGGCGATATTTGTCAAATAGGATAATAACGCAAATAATTTGACAAATATACTCTCCACATCTGGTAATTGTTTGCCAAATATGCCAATTACACAAATATTAATAGCCATTTGAAGTGCCACCGTAAAAACCACTGAATTTTTATTGTGCTTAGCTGGGTTTATTAGTGTCTAATGTTGTACGATGTATGAATTTGATCCTAATTTGGATGTTAAGCACCTTATGCTTGTTTGTCTCACAGGTTCCTATGTGAAGACCAATAAAATATTATCCAAAATTTCTGTCTTGAGAAAACTTATGTATTAACCGATTCAATGCGGTGGACTATTTGACAAACTTTCATGCCTGGCTACGAACAAATGTTTCGTGGCTCCTCTGGGGCGCCCAACGCCAGGCACTTTGATGGCTCCCCTAAGGCGCCTTCCGCCATGTATTGTAATGTATCGCTTTTTTTGTTGTTTCCACTTGCTGTAAGTTTAGTCGCCAACCAAAATCGAACGTAAGCGGTTTTATTGTTCGTTTAGTGTATAAAAAAGTGATTATCTACGTGTATTAATGGAAATGGAAGGTAAGTGACTCATTTATGTAAGGTGTTGTAAACCTTTTTGTAGTTTTCATTGAATTTATAAAACTATACTTATTTCTTTTCTAGTCTGTCGACAAAATTTAAATTCATGATAGATTTTTTATTTAATTACAGGGCCAGGTTCAGGGGATGGAGGAGTAGCCATTTTGGTTAGCAACTGAAAAAAATAGTAGAATAAGTTATCTAGCAGTCAACACACTTTATTTTATACGTTATAAAGGTGTTGTAACACAGACGAACACACACACAAACACACACACACTCTCTCACACAGATATACATTCTCACATTCACTGTCATACACAAGCACACACACATACACACTCACACAGTGTTTGTACATGTGAGTGTGTATGAGTGTAAGTGTTTATCTGTTTCGTCGAATGTTATGTATTTAAGCGCTTATGTGTGTGTATGTGGTGTTTGTGTGTCTATGTATGAGTCTGGGGGTGTTTGTCTGTTCATTTGTTTCAAGAGAACACCTTACATAGGGTACCTATCTTTCCGCTTAACGTAGAATTTTAAGTGTTTTACCTCTTACTTAACATTGTGTAGTTAAAGACAGAATAATAAACGAACAATTTAGAAAATTTTGTATTTTTTTTAGTTCTGAACACTGGTCACGAAATGGGATTTTTTCCAAAAACCATAAAATGTTCAATAACTCAAGACTGATTTATTTTGGCATATGAGTGTTCCTACAAAAGTTGTAGCACGAGACCTGTGCTACATGCCCTATCTAGGTTTTCCTCTAACATGGAATCACTCTGTCCCTCATGTTAAATTTCAAAAAGCTCATGTTAAATTTCAATGATTGAAAAGACTAGAAAAGAAAAAAAGAACATTGTTAAAAAAACTCACCTTGTAAAGTCAAGAATCAAAACAGAGTCCAAATTACTAGCCGGGGTAGTCACTGAAGCAAAATCTCGAAGTCCAGATACACAGTCCACAGTTGTTAAAAGGCAAACTAAGAGACTTCAGAAGCGAGCATTAAACGGTCACAACGTGCTTACGTCTGATCACCATAAATAGCAAAACAGAAGTAAACGAAAAAACATCATCGATAGTTAAGTAATTTGCGCGTGAGAAACCTTGTTAAGTGATTTATGGCACCGACTTCTTTTGTTTTTAGTTAAATAACATCTTTCCCTAGCCCATCAATAAAAAGGGTCGGTCGGCACGGCATATTAACAATAAGCAGTAGGGCAATAAAAAGCTTAAAAATCTTTAAAACATCTTTGATATGACTGCATAGCATAACAACAAAAGATAGTGCTTTTCTGAGAATCGTTTTTGTTGTTGTTTCTCACCAAAAATAAACTAAGTACATTGTCTTGATACCTAAGGAATGCAATTACTAGTCCGGTTAAATTTGGACATACTTCGAGAAACTACCTAGTTATTACCATAAACTTGCAAAAGAGCATATCCACAAAGCAAAAAAAGTGAAAACAGATATTTTTTAAATATTTAACTGTCATGATTAGTGCTATTCGTTTGTAACCCTTAATATTAAATAACATTTAAATAACGCTTAAAATGGTTTACCATCCCCGAAGAGTGTGAAATCACGCTACACCTTAAAGCGATTTCTCTGGAAAGGATCTACGTGATAAATAAAGACACTAATATTTTTAGAACACTGAAATATGTACTATTGATAAATTTAAATTAGTCAGTTTTTTGGTTTCAAATATTGGCTCCTCTGGGGTGCCACCCGCCATGCACAAAAGTTACCTTTCATAATTATTGTTTCTATTGAAAAGGTTTACAACATCTGAAATGTCTTTTTTCACGCTATATCTTGAAACTAATACTAGTATCGTAATCTACGTGACAAATAAGGAAACTTTCATTTAGGGCTAGCCTCTGAATAAAGCTTTTTTAGCGGAGTTTTACAGGAAAACATTTTGGCTCCTCTCGGGCGCCACCCGCCATACACAAAAGATACACATGGCGCCTCTGCGGAGCCATCCGCATTGAATCGGTTAATATGTTTCATAAATAATGATAAGTATATTCCAATGCTCATCTTTTGTATTTCGACTCTCTGAGTGTAATCTATGTACACAACTGTTTTCTTAAAGAAATAAAGTCATCAATGTGTTTTTGTGTTTTATTGTACATTGAAACAACACTATCTACCTACATAGCAATTCTAACACATCTTAAGATCATATAAAAAAACAGTTTTTTTCCGATTTTATCCGCGTACACACAATAATTATTATGTCACTCAAACGTGAAAGAATGTTTAAAATCATTTTAAAAATTTATTACTTATAAAGAAAAATAACCTTGTAATGTCTTGTAGTCGACAAGATCGACTTGTATTCTATATTCCTTTACTTTTGTTTTATTATTTAATTAATTTAATTAAAAAACTTTATTGAATTTATCGCAGTGCAAATTATAAGCAACCTTGGATCATATTATATTACTAATTTTGTTTGTGCTCTTGTCTGAAAAGGTTATCATTGTTAGTGAACTCCACTTAGTAAGTAATTATTTATTTGCAATTTCCAGGCGTTTTTGCCAAGTGAAAAGTTAAAACAGTGTACGATTCTTACATTCACTGACGTATTTGCAAGTGGTTTTTCCCCTCTAGTTTTAGTTAGTTTTAATAACAAAGACACCATTGGTTCACACCAATTTTAACATTTATATCTATTTACATACTTAAGTAACAAACAACACTTAATAAATTGTACTTGATCTTTAAAATTTAACCCTTAAAATTACAAATACCAGAAGAGCGTTCGTCGTGAAATCTAGTCAGACACTAAAGAATTATAGAGAGTGGATTAGACGGGTTTTTGATAGAAATAAAATTATCTCACTATTTCGTGCGTTTTTTTCTGTTTGGACGTGATTATCAATCTCATTGTGAATAAAAGAATATACTTACTTAGTAATCTAGTAATATATCACTGCTTGGTGTCAAAGTTTGTAGTTACATAGTAAGTGTTAAGATCTAAGTATGAAGATCAATATTTTAGCTTTTTTAATTACATTGGTCAACGGTATTAAGGAGAGTGAGCGGTATTTAGAAGCTCCAGAAGTGACAGGAGTGTCTTTGGAGGAGCCTGAAGGGTTGTATGTTCAGTGGTGGCCGGTGAGACAAAGAAACGACGACCCAGTCATTGGCTATAAGGTATGCTGTTACCGCCTGATGTAGTTCACGCGTTTAACATTCAATTATGTTGCGCTTTGAAATACTGATCCGTGAAATAGAAGTAGTAGGTACCTATCTTCATTATCTCTAGGAGTTACAGATATTCACTTATTTCACGATTCTCTCATCTGAAGAATATTATAGAAAAAAAATCTGTTTTTATACCTATAGAACACAAAATGGGTAGAATTAGAAATTATTTTAGGAAGGTTTTTTTTAGTTTAGTTTTGATATTGCAGATAAGACTTTGGGAAATACCTGAAACAACACAAACTCAAACGGAGTTAATTGATGCGCTAAAATTTCCGGCGCTAGTGACACACGATGAGTCCTCACAGGTAATTTGGCTGACAGAAACAGTCAATGTTTAATTGTCACAGCGTCCATTATACTTTTGCTAAGTCTTGACTCTTGTGGTCTAAAATCCAACACCAGACCAGATTT
Organism: Aporia crataegi; assembly: GCA_912999735.1. Classification (NCBI taxonomy): domain Eukaryota; kingdom Metazoa; phylum Arthropoda; class Insecta; order Lepidoptera; family Pieridae; genus Aporia; species Aporia crataegi. The sequence goes on along the minus strand of OU538744.1, from coordinate 7,764,391 downwards.
AAACCATGATAAACTACTGTACTAAAACTTTCTAGTGGTAAGTTAAATACTATTGTAGCTTAGAACCATTTCAATCACATCAGCTTTGCATTTGCTTTCAAATAAAAAACTGCATAAAATTGGTCAATTCTTTTTGGAGGGGTCGACAAGTCAAACACCCCTTTTTATCCACGGGAGTTAACAATACAGGCCTACGTTAATTTAATGAAGGCATAACCTTTCTAAATATTTATCACATGTCTAACTTAGAAGGCTTTCTTTCAGCCATTTACAGTGAACAACACTAACCCCGTCTCCAGGGAAGAGATCGTTGGACCTACACACAATGGCATGTTGAAAGCTTCAGTCAAAATCAAATACAATACAATATACGAATTACGAGTTTTGGGATTTAAAAAGGACGTTGATGGTCCAATGTCATCGCCTGTGAGGATTAAGATCGTGAAAGGAAACGGATACCAAGTTGTTCTACAGAGATCGTTGACTAGTTGTCAAGTCACCGTGCCTTCAGAAGTACAACACGAAAACGACCCATATCCTTATGAATTTAATTCGATTTTTTGATATTTTTACCCACTGAATACCTAAAAAATGAATATGTATGTGACCTTATTTAAGTAGGTATATTTATCTTAATTAATAAGTACTACTCAATTTTAAACTTACAAAAATAGTAAGTGAGAGGGGTTTTTTCACATAGGAGATTATTTCATAACGATTTTGAGAATAAAGAAATGGAGTTTTGTGGGTCGTTCATCCCACTCTTTGAGAAAAGCTTTCCACGTACCTGGATGGCTTGTTTATTTACAATACTAATTTTTGTTCTCAAACATTGTACATATCATGTACGTGTCATTGTAATAAAATATTATGTGCAATAACACAAAGAAAGGTAATGCACCAGTTCTTGTCATTCAGAATGCGTGGAAGGTAGAACTCGTCATATAGAGGGAGAATCCTTCTATATAGAGCAAGATCCCAGAGCCGCCAGACGTTACTTATTTTCTCATAAAAAATGTTTATGGGGTAACGTAGTGTTAGTACATACTTTGAGAGTGTGCATACCTGCTAGCTTGTATTATTATATTAAATTTATTAAATAATATTAAAAGTCTCCGAAGTAAAAATTTGTAAAGTGAAATGGCCATAAGTAAGTTTTTAACAGAAGAATAAAAAAAATTATGTAGCTACTTTCTTTTTACCGATTTATGCGCAGTTTCATTATATTTCATAAAGCAATTTGAATTTTCATTTGTTATTTCCTAAAACACAAAATACGAATCTGTAAATAGAAATTTTAAAATATAATGCCCATACAAAATTAATATTTGTATATTATTGTGCCAAATAAAGACCCGTCTATCCGTTTATACGTGTTTGATAAACAAACATCTCATTTATTTACTACATTGAATTATCAAATACAATATTTAAAGCTTTTTGAAAACAGACTAGCATATTAAATTGCTCGAATGCGCACATAGTCAATACTCAAAGGCTCAGTCCAAGTGTTCATCCAGAATTCCATATCCTGCCAAAAGTGTAGGGCTGCCTTCCTGCCAGGATTTCTCCAGGGCTTCGGACGAAAACCTGATGTGTAAGTCCCATCAGGAAACTCGCTTATACCACCAGCTGCCACCCCCAATGTCAAGTGAAACTGAAAAGAAAGTCTATGGTTAAGTGGTCTACATGTTGTATCGGAAGTCCTGGGTTTGAATCCCGAAGAAACATGTCATGTTTCGGTTGGATTTAAGTACAGAAGGCTAATCACCTTCTGTAGTATAGGGAGACATTTCTGTATCAGTAAAACCGAACTAAAGATATTTCATCACTTGTGTCTGCGTTTTTTTTATTATACATATAAAAAGTAATAAAATATTACATAGTCGTCGAAGGGGGCCATGTTAGAGCCGGTAGCCAATAGATCTCGTGGTACAGGGCAGTCGCGTTCCAGCAACCCCTGAAAGCCGGAAGTTGAAGGCTCTAAGCGGGCCCATTCTATGCCATCAACTGCCAGTGTTATACGACCTGAAATGGATAATAAAAATGAGTGAAAACTTAGAGAACAAACTCTACTGAAAACTTAGTAATCATAAATATAAACAAAATCGGTCCATAACGAAAATAAAGTACAGAGTTATTGTCAATAAAGGACCACAAGCAGACATTTATGAGTTTTCACTATCACTACATAGTATAAAACAGTCGCTTTTTCTTTCCCTATATCCCTTTGTATGCAACGGATTTTGATGCGGTTTTTTAATAGATAGAGTGATTGAAGAGGAAGATTTTTATATATGTTTTATACCCGTGCAGAGCCGGAGCGGGTCGCTAGTATGGAATAAATACAGACGGTCTCATTTCCTATTTCTTATAAATTTGTATTAGTATAAAGCGGCCATTGATTTGACCAGAACACAAATTTTAAATAACTAACCTGGTTCCCATCTAACACTATAAATGTGGTAATCATTACTCCATGGCACTGCTGCAGTCTTTTTTCGTAGTAGCTTTTCCCGACAATTAAAATCCATTATTGGACCACCGTATAGGACCTATAAAGGAGTAATTTTATGCGGAGTACGCATATTTTCAATATGAGAGTTCAAATATTGTAATATGAAATATAACTTTTGAATTTTTATGTATTTTATGACAAACGTAAACTTTAAGGTATAGGACGATATCTTTTATTTTACTTATCTTGTTGGTAAAGAATAGTTTGTTCGTTGTTTATAGACATAGGCAGGAAATATTTTTAAGGAATTACCAAATTATCGTAGCATCGTAGGAAAACGAATGGACGATGGATTTTTTATGAAGGATGTGATCGATATGGAACAACTAATGGAGATCAGTTCAGGCATTTATTGATAGTTTTTAAATTGCCTTCAATTTCACTTGTGTTTTTTTCTATATAATTCTTTAACGGTTACCTTATTACTCAGATCCTCCTGGCCTAGAGTTAATTCACTGTTGCCTCTCGCTCCAGCAATCCTAATCAACCCAGAGGCGTAATTCATAAATCCGTATTTATTCATTAGTGGCTCCAATACAATATCTGGAAATATATTAAATACGTTTACAAACCAGCTATGTATCTTTCAAAATTAACCCAACAAAAAACGTGCCAAATATATACACTGTTCGAATGTTATAAGTGTATATAATTTAGAAAAAATAAATTTATAGAAAGAATTGAGTCGTCGAGTAGACATAAGAATTACACACAAAACTGATAACTGAAATTAAGTAGATCTATCGAAGGCAATAGACATCCAATATTTTCTCTTATTTGTGGAATATCCACAGAACAGTTCTCAAATACTCTAGATTCTCACCCAACAATTTATCAAATTCAGGATTAATATGCAAATTATAGCCCAATTTATTTATGTACACCAAATATATTTAACTAACCTGGATATATCCAATCTCCCTGTGGAAGTTTAGCCCTCACTTCTACGACGCCATATTTAAAAGCTAATTTGGAAGTCAATCTTCCGCTTGCAACAGGTGGTAGGATGCTTGCACCCCAAGCACTTACGCTGCATTTGGACAAATACGTTGTTCTACTTGTACACCTGGAAGATAACAAGCAATTGAAAAATGATGATTACGTACAAGAATATTAATTAAATCGATAAAGAGATCTACACAAATTGTAGTTAAAGTCCATCAGCTTTTAAACAATAAGATGGCATAATTATTACGACAATAAACGAGAAACATACCCACTAGTGAGATCAAGGGTGCCAGATGAAATCGAGTTATTAGAAAATCCCGGCAAATTTTGTTGGAGCTGAGGGGTGATTTTTAAGTATCCGTTTTCAACGGTAACCGTTTGACTTCTCGGTGGTCTCTGATAGGAAACAAATGGATAGTCCTGGAAAATATATCGAAATATTACTAATTTGCTTAATTACACGTTACTTGTGTTCAAATACATACATCAAAAAAACATCGACAATTAATTACTATTTATTAATAACTAGTGGACCCCGCGAAATTCGTATCGCGTCAAAGTTCCGAATAATAACGTGTCCCCTAAAACGTCATTCCATTGAAAATGTATGAGGAAAATGTTTTTTCTTTTATTTTATTTTTTCGACAATTTTCTAAATTTTTCTCTCCGTAAGAACCATCCTCGTACTTCAAGGAATATTATAAAAAAAGAATTAGCGAAATCGGTTCAGCTGCTCTCGAGATTTGCGCTTAGCAACACATTCAGCGATTCATTTTTATATATACAGATTGCCACTTAGATATAATATGCCAAATATTATATGGTAATATATATTTGATATTGAAATAGTTATTATTATTAAGCCGATTAGTTTTCTTTTAAATTTAAAATAACGTTTTATCGCAATTGGCATTGATCAACATATTACGTTATATAGTAGGTATATATTGTATTGGACTCCAAATAATATGACTATATTATGATACTCGCGCGAAAAAAATACAAACTGGTTGGTCCGGGATATACTGCTCAATGAACCAATTGTCCTGAAGTCGGTCGAAGTTGTCCTCAAAGATGATTTGTCCAGCACACACTTTGCTACCAGCTACCTCTGATACTGTTTGTTTACAGTCTGATGATGGTTTTGCTGGAGACGATGCATCAACCAGTTCTAAAAAATATTAGTTCCATAAGAATGAGAAATTCCACCCGTATCATCTTTATGTCCGTCATTCTAAAATGAAGCGTTTGTCATAAGATAAGCTCATACAAAAAATGTATACATGATGGAATTCTTTCCAAAAGTCTTTTAACTATCCTTACTATTCTTTGAGTTCTTGGGCTTGTAAATCCGTGGATATCACATACCTTGTTCTTTAGATCTTAAAAGAATCCTTACCTTTAACGGTGAATGAAAGGTTGTCTTTAATATATCCCTTTCTATCCTTTGTCACAAAAATATAGTAGTTGATGATGTCACCAGGCTTAAGCGATATAGTAGAGTCCTCAAAGACCCAAAATCCATTCGAGGGTTTAATGACTTCACCAGAAATTTGACCCACATCATAGTTTGCTATATTCCTGTTTACATTCCCTTGAAATACGAATTGGTTGAGTTTTCTCTCTGGATCTGTAACATTGTATTATTGTAAAATTATAAATGATTAGAAAAAGTAAAATCATACCTTGGTATTTTGACAATATGACCACTCCATCCTGAACTAAAAAGAGTCTGAAGTATATCTAGGGCAGCTTACCTGCTGCTTGAACACCTTAGAGATTCTAAAAAAATGCCAAATAAAAAAACGAACGGCCCAAATTAATGAAAGCCGGGAACTGGTCTGGGTTCACATATCAAGTTGTCCCTAATGGACCATCGTTTAGCGACGCCCTTGTTTCAATTAAACCTTGAATTAGTTACTAAACAAAGTATATATGTTACTGTAAAAGCTCGAACTACGGTAAATCTTAAGATTTAAGTGTAAGTCTTAGGATTTACCGACATGAGTTGGTAAATGTAAGTATTTCTGAAGATACGACGATGTTTTCGAGCTTTTACCATTCGAATTCAGTATATGCTAGGTTTTACCACTGTCAGCTGGTAGATGTTGGTTTTAGGAATAAAACAATGATTAATTCTGAATTATTTACTTTGAACTATTAGACAAAACAGGTACATAGTATTTTAAAGGTATCATAATGATAGTAATAAGTACAAACTAATACCAACTTATTTAAATTATTCTGAAAAAACACATAACGTATATCTCTGAATATCTCAATCTCTATCATATCTAACTGAATCAGTACTTCTCTATTTGGAATTTAACAACGACATACAAACATAATGCTTACAAAAGCTAGTCAAACTTAATTATTATTTTTTTTATTATTTGGTTTAAAAGTAAAAAAAGACAATCAAATGTGATTGATTAATAGGTAAGGTACCTAAAAAAACATTTCACTTGTTACAACAAGGATTGCTGCTGTGGCATTTAGAATTACAAAGTAATCCTGATGATCTGCAGGTGCATTTTTTCGTCGAGCATTTTTTTTGACAATTACATTTTTTGAATCCTTGTCCTCCAATTAACGACAATTTTCCGACAACTTCTCGAAGACTCACTTCTTTATCCGTAACAATTTCTTCTATCTTTATAAAATCTTCAGAGCATGCGGCGAACTGATTCTTGGTGTAAAGCTGTTTTAGTATTCCCATTTTGGTACCTAGTTGGTAAAACTCATTGTCCTTTACGTCTATCACAACTGCAATAATGCTTTTTGGGTCAGTTTTAGCTCTGTCAATTTCAGGTACTTTCAGTCTTACATTTTGGCCCACTTCCACATTTGAATATTTATCAGCTGACATGGTTTTCATTTTTTCAGCTTGGTTTTCCAAATTAACTTTTGCTTTTGTTCTTATTGTTTGAATAGATTCTATCTTCTTTGGTATTGGATCTTGTTCAGCTTGAATAGCGCTTTCTGTCTCTGAATCGGTTTGTATTTGAAAAGTTAGATTGGTATCATCACTATCATCGGTTATTTGTTTTTCTGTGGTCTGTTCCAGTGCAATAATTTCTTTTTCTTGTGTTTTGTTGTTCACATTTTTACTGTTTCCTTTTTTTATTCCTTCTGACTCATTACCAACCACGTTGTTTTCCTTGTCCTGTTCTAGCATATTTTCAACATTTTTTCGGGAATGCAACACATTTTCCAAATCTTCTTCAGATTTTAATAGTCCAATCATATCTTTAGGAATAGCTGATGTCGCAATGCCCATTTTCATTGGACTACCAAACATTGCTTCGTAAGGAGAGCATTTGATTCCCTCATGATATGCTCGATTTTTCATGGCCTGGATAAATTTTAAGCCTTCTGACCACTTTGTAATCTGATTGGTTTCCATCCACGTACTGAGCATATTTTCTATGTCTTGATTTGCACGCTCTACCGATCCTTGACTCTGGCTATGCCTTGGCTTTCCGTGTACGATTGTAACGTCTGGCCACATAGAGCATAAATTTTCAATTATTTGATTACTAAATTCCCGACCATTATCGGAATGAAGGATGTTCGGCGCTCCAAAAGTGGTAAAAATATCCAATAGATGATATGCGACTTCAGTTGCGCGTTTAGTTTGAAGTGCACGAAGGATCACGAATTTAGTCAGATGGTCTTGATAAACTAATATAAATTTATAATTCCCGTCAGGATTAGTTTGTAGATCTATGAGATCTACTTGACAACGTGAGTTCATTTCACTATGAAGTATAGGCTTAATGACAATACCCTTTTTCAAAGTCTTCTGTTTCTTTTGACAAGGTTGGCATAATTTCAAATATGTCATGATAGCCTCAACTGTAATATTATTATACTTGCGGTTACATTCTTTGAGCATCCTTGTTCTTCCACCGTGTCCAACAGCAAAATGCGTTTCTTCGAGAATGTTAAATAAATCGTCGTAACAAACATAATATTTGATTTCTCCATTATCTTCCTTCATCGGGGCAATTAGCTTTTCTTCGCCGCCTATAGTCAAAATATCATAGCGTTTTATACGCCTGTAATGAACAGCTTCCTTCTTTTTAATGTTCTTTGCAGTTTTTACTTCCTCTAAACACTTAGCGTATTTGTCCTTATCGAGATAAAAGTTATTATCTTTCTTGTTTGCCACAAGCTCGTCCATTATTTCATAAAATCTTTGCTTCATACTCATTTTTATTCACAAATAACTTTTAAACACCAAAAATACAATTAGAAATCAATTTATCGTGCGCGTTCAAACGTGTCAAACGAGCGACTGAGGCGAGCGGAGTGGCGGAGACGGTGCGCGGGTAGCGGGGGCGGCAAGCTACAAGTCGATGCGTTGAGCACGTTATGACATGTTTTGTTTTTCAACATTTACCGTGCCGTTAATGTAAATCCTAAGATTTACCAACGGAATGGTAGTAAAAGTTCGAATCGCAAATCTTTTGGGACATTTACCATTAGGAATTGGTAAATCTTAGGTTTTACTGGAATATCTTAGGATTTACTGCAGTTCGAGCTTTTACAGTAACATATACATATTTATGAAGTAAATTTTATAAACCTTTCTAACTAATAAGAACTTGACACTTAACCATTGTTATTAAATCAGTTTTATCTTGACTAAATAATTTCATCTTAATTATATAGAAATACTAGCGACCCGCCCCGGATTTGCACGGGTATAAAACATATACAAAAACCTTCCTCTTCAATCACTCTATCTATAAAAAATCGCATCAAAATCAGTTGCGTAGTCTTAAAGATTTAAGCATACAAAGGGATATAGGGAAGGAAAAAGCGACTTTGTTTTTATATACTATGTAGTGATTAAAGTAAATTTAAATAAGAATTAAGATGTGGTTCATTTACTGTTAATATTATGTTTACTAGTTGTGCCCCGCGGTTTCACCCGATTTATTTTTGTCGTAACGTGATGACGTATAAAGCCTATAGAATACTTGTATCTTAATTTATAAAATAAAACATACAAATTACAAAAATGTGTTTTTTTTAAAATTATCCTTGGGAATAGTTCCCTAAGGATAACTCAAAACATCCTTTTTTTATTTTACGTGCAATGTATAATATCCAAACACTTTTATATTGAAGTTGGTGCATAGAATACTTGTATCATATATTATATGATACAATAATATATATATATATATATATATATATATATACATATATTGACAAAATAATATATATATATTGTATAAGTATGTATCAATAACATATTCTATTTGCGTGTCAAATTTTGTTCAGCCGTTTAAGCGTGATTGATTCACAAATATCCAACATCCTCACAAACAAATAAAATATAATAGGTATTAGTAGGATGTATTAGGTTCATGGACGTAGATAATAATTATAATTAGACATACCTGGTATAGACACTCGAATACCCTTTGGTCTCAAAGCTTGTATTAACACATCTGGTAAGTTCTGCGCGCTCGCATTTACTATTAAGAATAAAACAACAACACAACCGACCGGTTTGAGGTACATTTTAATACTCAGGGTCATCAGTCATAAGTGCATCAAACAGTGATGATTAAGAGACGTATAATCCCTAGCCGGTGATTCCCTGTAAAATAGTATGTAAGACAAAAATATTCACTTGACAAAAATATAAGGCATAAACCTTTTATTTAACATAAGATATGTTTATTATGTAACAGATAAAAAAACTATGTAAACAGGACGAAAACTAATTTCGCATCTAAACTCAATCTTGATGAATAAGTTTCATAAATAACTTCTAAATATTTATTAATAATTACGATTGTTTTTAAATTTAGTTTAATATATATTTTTGAAACATTGCAGTCTTTATATCAAAAATAATCGTTCGAATAATTGTAAATACCAGCCAAGCTTTGTTATTTTGCCGAGTTATAATTATTGGATGATGATCTCAGCTTAGGTTATCGGACACTTCTTACTAAAATGGCATTCGCTACTGTATTATTGGAATATTTCCTTATTGTCTCAGCGAATTGTGAATTACCGAAGGTAACTGGACTGAAATTATCTTTCTTGGAACCCGTCGGTGTGTTTCTAGAGTGGGATACTGTGATGAATCAGTTTTCGCCAGTAAAAGGGTATGAGGTAGGTAATAAAACCTTGTTTAAGAAAGTCGATAGTCATAAATTTAATACTAGAAATAAAGTTAAACTCATATACGTATATAATATTAAGAAGAAAAAAAAATTATTCAAAATTTTGAATCGTCAATTTTTGTCACTGAATGAAGATATTTTGACTTTGACTTTGACCCAATATTAGGTACCTACCTAATGTTTTATCGAGTAATTTTAATATTTATTTAAACACTGTAATTCATAACTATTTTTTTGAAGATATTGCCTATATTTGTTATAGTAAACATGAATACCATAATAAACTTAATAAGTACACAATCCTAACTAAAAAGTTGAAGTTTTTGACGATGAGTTTCCGACGCAATGATTCGATTTTTATTAATTTTTGATGAGACTAAAAAAGTTAGAATTGTTTTATATTTTTATCATAAACGATCTTAAGGCGAGTTATTTGTATTTTTGTATTAATAATGCTTAAACGATTTAATTAAATTTTAGTATACCTACCTGCTGTAAATAATTACATATAATTTTTATCCATTTTCCAGTCATATTCATAAGAAAGACATACTTTATTTAAATAGATTGTATTGCAAATTTAAATAAATATATTATTTTTTAGATAAATGTTTGGCCAGTTGAAGAACTTACAACTAGAAACTTTAAGTTGCTTAACGGAGATCAATACCCAGGATTGCAGAGAATCGATGTTGCCCAGGAGGTAAAGGGCATCTTTAACGGTTAATTTCTAAATCAATTTAGCCGTATCTATTCAACGGCTCATCGGATTTTGGTCATTACTTGGCAACTGATTTGACTTGATTGATGAAAGAAGAAAAAGTACCTCTTGTAAATCATATTCATAACCAAATCTGTTTCAGCCATTCAGCGCAGACCACATACCAAAGGAAAATGTAAACATTATAAGAAATTTCAATGTATATCACAACCAAGCAAGGATAGTTAATATTACGTTTGATAAATTATACGAAATAAGAGTAAACGCATACAATCTTCAAGAAAAGGGACCAATGACCGATCCGATAAGAGTAAAAATTCTGAAATCAAAGACAGATTATACAATGTCAGAGAAGGTTGTAAAGCCACGACCAATTTATACAGTGTTTACTACAAGACGTCTGGACTCATGTGGTGTTTCAATTATTACTAATACAAATGATGAGGAGCCGTTTGTGCACAATTCCTATTTGTAATAAATATTTTTGACATCTACTTTTTTATCCAACCCAAAAAGGGGCTAGCTTGTTTGACCAAAAGGGGAAAATATCTTACGTATTCAGTGTTCGTTCCTATGTCTGCTTGTATCATGGGTTTTTACGACAACACTCAAGTCTCACGTCTCTTTATGAGGGCGTATAAAGGTAAATGGTCGTTCTTAAATTTAATTTTTACACTATAAAAAACCACAAATTGTTTGTTTTTTAATATAGATATAACATTATTATGTAAAAGAAACTGGACTGAGTGAAAACATGAAATTTTAATATTTTATCGATAGAAAAAAAATCAAAAAGTTACGTCTAATTTTCAACTAAAATCAATTTACGTTCGAAACTATGCATATATCAGAGTCAATATTTTAATACATAATATAAAATTATATTACCTAGTGACTGTGTTAGCGGTTTAAAAAAATATTGTATATTTTACGAGTTATTAAAATAAAACCATTTCGGCTACTACGTTTTAATTCCGAGTAGAACACTCTCGTTCTGTTGTGCGCCCTCTTAAAAGGACATAATATAAGCTTGTCGGACAAGTTAGCCATTGTTTGTGTTAAGACATACTTGAAAACTATTTAGTAAGTTGTTATATTAAGCTACATTGTTAATTAATCGAGTAGTTTTAAACAAAAAACTGTCGCGGAGTCGATTTATAAGTGAAATAAAGATATCAAAAAATAATATATATATATATAGGTATACTAGGGCAAAACTCTAATATATTCATCCATCTCTTTAAAGTTGATGGGGATAAAGTAGCGTATTTTAAAGCTAAATAACAATAACTTGCGGTCATCAGTTAATGATAAACGTGTTATTAAGCAATGAGTATCTTTTGTTTGTTCCTTATGCTAAATTTAGGCTTGGCCCAAGTTATAGACAAGCCATCTCATGTGAGAGTGTCGTTGTATGAGCCTGAAGGATTGTATGTTCAATGGCGAATCGTTAGAGAATTTCAAACAAATCCGATCGTTGGATATAAGGTTAGTTTAAATTACTTACGCAGAACTTTTTGTAAATTAATATTTTATTGTTGAAACGTTCTGTTGAATTTAATATATTTATTCACATTTTTTTTAGATTAGATTGTGGAAAATCGATGAAGACCATCACACCTCTTTCACTCTATTGAATGATGAACGTTTATCTGTAGTTTCAGATGAACGAACGGTTGAAGTATTATTTTCTTTGTTATAAAGCTTTATTAAAATTTTGAAGTATTACAATCCCTCGTCGCCTCTTTCTTTCTGTCTGTTTGCGATAAACTCAAAATCTACTAGTCAGGCATCCATACAATCTTATCTTAGGAGTTATTGCAATGTTAAAACAAACGCGCTAAATAATAAATCAAGTTTGCGACACGTAACGTAAAGGAACCTCTCATGTGGCAAGCTACTAGTAGAAAAATAATTTTAGTCATTACTTTTTGGAATAAAATGAATTTAAATATTTCAGATTTACAACCTTGAACTGCCTGAAAATCCTCCACGAGAGTATACAGCGCCTCAAATAAATATCAAGAATGACTTAAGTATCAAAATAAGGGATGGTATTAAATACAACACAGTATATGAACTACGAGTTTTAGCATATAGAAAAGATAAAGATGGACCAATGTCAGATCCTATAAGAGTGAAGATAGTGAAAGGTGATGGGTATACAGTTTTAGCTCAGAGAACTTCACTGAACAATTGTGCGGTGACCGTTGCAAGTGATCAAATTCCCGAGAATAGTGAAACCTATTACCATCTCGAAACTGTATATTTCTAATGCTGGACGATTTCTAATACGATGTAATATTTAAATGAAAAGTATTAAATATACTTGCAAATATAAAAAGGCATTATAGTTTTAGATTCGTTTCAAAATACTGACTGAATTGTCGCGTTATTTGCTTTAATAACACATTGATTGTACCCACAACGATAATTAGATAGCTTCAAAGAAAATGGTACATAAGCCCTTTAAAAATAATTACCTATTCGATACAAAACAAAGCTTCTGTCCTTAATGAATCATTACGGAGATTCGAGCGGATAGATATTTGCAATGTTTCCTTTCGTTAGTAAATATCGTAAAATAAAAAAAGGAAAAGAAAATTGTTAATTGGATTTATTAAATGTGTTTATATGTCTCACTATTTTTTTGCAAAATGTAATTATACAGTTATTTATAAACTGGAATACCTCAATACTGATTATCTCCAAATTATTATTAATTACTTCGCTATATAACCGGTCGCAGGAAGTATAATGACATTTATTGTGCCGACGTAAATAAGGCAACATGAAACGAGTTCTAGTTTTCATAATTTGTGCTGGTTTTGTGATAGAAGAAGACATACCAAAGATTAAAAGTGTGACCACATTACCAGAGGATCTACTTGTTGAATGGATTTGGAAAGGTGACGCTGATTATATAGATGGTTTCAAAGTGAGTTTATCCGTCGTAATCTAAAGATTTCATGATTTTCCTTATTCTCAAATATAATTCCAAAATAATTCAAGTAAATTTGTTACATATTTACAATAATGTACTTAAATATATTTACAAAAATACCAAAGGCTCATCAAAGCCTTTAGGGTGCGTACCCAAAATACTGGCTACATTACCGCGTTGTATTGCTATACTAACGCGTTGGCCGAAATATGAGCCATCTTTCGGGTTTCCTGTGGTCTCAACTAAGCGCGTCGATATCTCTTTAAACAATTGACGCGCTTCTGGCCCCCATGGACCCAAAGTCTCCACTCCAAAAGGAACGAAAATATAAGAATCTATGAGACTTTCATATTTTCGCCTTATATCATAGGGTACGCACCCTAACGGCTTTGATGAGCCTTTTGTATTTTTGTAAATATATTTAAGAACATTATTGTAAATATTTAATAAAAACTATAAAATCTAAAAAAAAAATTGTTCGAAGAAGAAGACCTCAAACAACGTTGCGGTAACATCGTAAAAGATGAAAGATCGAACATCCTCATTGATTTTTAGGAAAATATTTTTACTATAGACTTTCATTTCTTAAATTATGTGCACTATCTGCCCAGATAAAGATATGGCAAGTTGAAAGCCAGGAGCAAGGATACTTCCACCTGGTAAACGGAGAACAAATACCTGGATTATCTTTAAATCACAATGCTTTAGAGGTTGGTAATATTTTTCTTATTAAATAGATTTAAATGACGATTTTACTTAAAAAGTGCTATAGTCTCGACTCTCGTAGAAGCCGCAGACTGCGACAATCTGATCGAAAAAGGTACTACAGACAAATCAGTATCTGTCTCTGGTAACTAAAAGATAATGCTATTATAAAATAAAATTTTCTTAAACTAGATGTTTTTACAGCCATTTGATATAGAGAAAATACCTAAAGCCACGCCAAGAACAATTGTTATATCTAACTCTAGAGTTAGAGAGATGAAAATAGATAACATTAAGTATAATATATTGTATGAAATACGAATATTAACTTACGAGCGCGATGAAGATGGACCCCTATCCAGACCTTCAAGGATAAGACTTATAAAAACAGATGATGCAATCAATGTAGTAACTGCACAAAGAAGTAACGAAATTTGTGTTGCAACTGTAGCAACAAATATTACCCTTTATGGAGAACCTTACTACTACTTAAGGAATATTTATTTTTGATATAATATACATATGTAAGATAAACTTAACATGATATAATTTATATAAGATCTCGTAATAGTTATATTTAATCGCTTGGTTTTCTTTTTCTTTTTAAGTTATATAGTTTTTTTTAAACAGTGTTGCCAACAAAGATATTATCTGAAATTAATGTTGCCAAAAAAGTAAAACAAATTAAAAATTTGTTTCAATAAAACTAGAATTTATGATATTTATACGAAAAAACCACTGAATGAAGATGTTTCTTTGCTTAATTTTAGTTTGTTTGCCGTTTGTCAAGACTAATAAAAACCATCTAGCAATTACAAAGTTACTTTTATTTGGTTTAAAATTGTTCATTCATTGGTTCTAAAGAGCGACTACTTTGACGTAGTCCACAACTAAGTCAGGATCACTCCACGTTGGATACCAGTTTTCCTTATCTTGCCAGAAAGAGAAGCTAGCCTTCCTTCCCCGATTCCTCCATGGCTTAGGTATTTTGTCACCTGTTGACAGACCATCAGCAAACTCCACAATACCACCGACAGCCACTCCCAATGTTATGTAGAACTAAAGCGAAAGAAGCTTATATAAGTTTAATCAGTTTCTCAAACTGGTCGATAAGATTTAGTGTGTTTTAAATTCTGTTGTCATTGGTCCTTGATAAGTGTGCAAAGTTTTAAGGTATTACTCATGTTCTATTATCTATGTATCTAAAAATTATACCATATATTGATACCTATGTTGGTATTTATCTAATATAGTTCAAGTTAACAAAATTGTTTACATGATCATCAAAGGGTGCCATGATACCACCGCTGTTGAGAAGTTCGAACCAGTCTCCTCTGCAAGACGCCGGTAGCCAAGACCTGAGACCGGTAGCTCCAGGTGTGTATCGACCCCATTCCTCACCATCCACCTTTAACACTATTTCCTCTGAAAGAAGAATATTACATATGATTCCGAGTACTTGACCTATTATAAAGCAAAGTATACAGTTTCCTTTCATTTTATTTTTATATATTTAACTCAGACAATACAAATTTTATTGTAAAAGACAAAACGAAAATAATGTATTAAAGCACTCCTTTAAAGCTTGTTGGATCTTTGACTAACCATACCCCAGTTCTTGTGTAAAAGCTGCTACCTTTAAAAGTTAGTTTGTATGGAGAATACATTACCTGGTGTCCATGTAAGAGCATATTCATGAAATTCATCGCCCCATAACCGGTCACCGTCAATCTTTTTATGATAAAACTCAAGCGCGCTACGGCATCTTGAGTTAAGGATTGGTCCACCGACAAGCCACTGAAAATGTCTATTTTTATAAAACAGTAGGCAAATGGACAGGAGGCTCAGTGAGTTAGCGGACCCCTGTGCCGCGCCGCCCGTGGACAATCCCAGTTCGGTCTCGTATTTCGTAGCTGGTTCCATTAAGTCAATAATTGGATTGCCCATATTATTTACTAGCGACCCGCCCCGGTTTTGCACAGGTATAAAACATATTTAAAACATTCCTCTTCAATCACTCTATCTATTAAAAAAAACCGCATCAAAATCCGTTGCGTAGTTTTAAAGATTTAAGCATACATAGGGATATAGGGGAAGAAAAAGCGACTTTGTTTTATACTATGTAGTGATTGACACGCGGTGGAAATCTAACTACCCGCTGTTATAAATGTTAACTTATAAAAATGGGTCAAAATCTCGGGTACCTACTAGTCTCGCTGACGTGCAATTTTTAAACCAAAAACCATTTTTTTAATATTGAGCTACACCCCTGATGGCATAAATTTATATTGTATATATTTTTAAATTGAAATTCAAAATAACGAATTTCTTAGATACTACGAAGATTTAAAAGAATAAAAATAATACATTATTACTGTATCGCTCGTGGTCAATGTCAGTATTTCCTCTCGCCATGGCCACCTTCAGCACGCCTGATGCATAGTTCAGAGTACCATACTTCTTTGATAACGGTTCCAATAAGATCTCTGTAAACAGTTTTAAAAGACTATTAACAACCGAGAAATTTAAAATCAAACCGTTATCACCTCAAAGAATGTTAGATATTTTAGCTTAAAATACAAAATAAATAGTTTCACCTACATGTATATTTCACTAATTATTGACATGTAATTATTATTATTATTAAATATAGCGGGACTTATCGCGCAAAAAAATATTATTTATTGAGTTCTTCTCGTGACCACGGCCGTTGCAACACGGTCGAAACGTCGAGGTAAATAAATAATGTTTCTTTGCGGGATAAGTCCCGTTATATTTAATAATAATGAGTTCTAATCGCGAAAGCCTAAAGTTTATGATGTAATTTTATGTTTAAATTTGTAAAAGATTTAAAAGTTATTTAATTAGCTGAGAAATTTATGGATTTAGACAAGAGCTTTTGGAGCTAGACAAGATTCTTGGCTGTTCTTATCATGAGACGTGTGCTTGAACTTTACAATAAATACACTTGGTATATAAAATTGACGTTCACAAATGTAGGTATACAAAATCAAATATAAAATACCACCATACAATATATTTCACCGTGAGATTAACTATTTTTAAGTTTAGTATAGCGATAAACGCGTTTTTAGTCATGTGGGTTCGTTTCTCAGCTATGAATCTTTTGTATGTAATTAATTATATAATTATGCATTCTGTAAAATAAATCTTATTACAATAGTTGAAAATGTATAAAAATACCTGGATATATCCAATCTCCTTGCGGAAGTTTGGCTCGCACATAAATCGTGCCGTATGTAAACGCGAATCTTGCGCTGGAGACGCGACCACTTACTATGGGTGGAACTATATCCACGCCAATTGATGACATGGAACATGTCCGAAGCTCCGTACACCTGAAAATATACATTATAAGAGATAAGTTATTTGGAAAAACTCAGCAGAAGGCTTACGATTTAATTAATAATTTAATCAATTCGTACTCATTAAAATAATCTATAAAATGAAAGTAAAATAACTTTAATTTTAATACAACAAATACAAATAACAAAATAATATTTAATTACCTAACGTGATAAACCAGAAACCTAACCAAAATACTAGCTGAAAAATTATACAGCTTTCAGTACGGCAACCATGATTACTAACGAAACTTTGAATAGATTCCTATGCAAAGAAACTCATAGAGCCAAATAAGTTGCATAGTACCACCATGGGAGCTATATTTTCCATACAAATACTTAATGTAGACACTACTGAAAACCAAACTTGTGGTAGAGTTCTAGTAAGCGCGTCGATATCTCTCCGGACATAAAGTCTCAATTATCAAATTCAAAATTTTCGGAGGTTTTCCTCTGGCCAATTTTAATAAATAATTCTGAAGTTAAACTTTTCCAAGCGAAGGAGACTTGATTACCTGTTTCTTATTGTCATGAATAAAAAGGAAGAAATCTCCAAAGTCAATATTAATAAGCGCAAATGGATGAAAGCACTTACCCACTAGTAAGGTCCAAAGTCCCTGATAATATAGATTTGCCATCTTTTTGAAATAAGTCCTGCTGCAGTTTTGGCGAGATTCGTAAAGTACCATTAACAACTCTGACTGTTGGGTCTTTCTGAAGGCGCTGGTAAGAAACAAACGGGTGTTCCTGAAAAGAAAATTATTCCTTAAATATATATTTCTAGTATGAAATTATTTTGGCAACTTTTTTCATATCTTAGTTGTGATAGAACTTTGCAAGTAAAACTCATTTTGTAGATATTCTACAAATGTGGTGCAAATTTTCTTAAATGTTTTTTAATAATCGGTAATCCTCAAAGTACAACTGTATGTTGCGTAGCTTAGTCACCAATTATGAAACGATTTATATAATTTACTTCGATAAGCTTCAGAGGTGTTCCCATACAAAATTGTAATAGAAAATCATAAAATAAATAAATTCATCAAGACACCGATTATTTTCCTTATAGAATTATTAATTCTGTTTTACTTATTGGTTGATCCAAAAAGTGAGGTATTATAAATTTGACGTGAGATGGATCTTAGCTTTCATTGAAGATGTATTAGGACAGATGACCATTTATGAACCGTTTCACAAGCTTTCATAATAAATATTCTCTGCTTAGATTGTCATTATAGTTAAATTGTTTTTACCATGAAATATAAATTAATTACTATGAAAAATATGCTGAATTGTGTTCTTTTTAAGTAACAGGAGTTTGGCTATTTTAACTAATAGCATAGTTTTTTTATTTAGTTCAAAAAGTGTGTAAGTAGTAAGATTTCATAAAAAGTGATTACAGGATGGTCAATGGGTATATAATGTGCAATCTGCCAAAAATCTTCTCTAAAAGTATCAAAGTTATCCTCAAATATTGTTTCGCCTGCGCACACTCGTTTTCCGCGAACTTTTGTTGCCGTTTCATGGCAGTGTGGTCCGGGATCTGAGGTATCCACCAGAGCTGTAATGATAATAATAGTTTTGACAACTCACATACATTGCTCTGATCCCAAAGTCCAATTGCTGAAGCACTTGTATCATGGTAATCAGAAACAACAAGGGTTCAATAAATACATTTATAAACAACCAAGACTCGGAAACAAACATTTGTGCTCATCACACAAATAAATGCACCTATCAGGATTCGAACCCAAGAACTTTTGACGCAGGAGGCAGATTAATAATAATTGAACCAATCAACAGTAATATAGTAATTATTACAAACATGGATAAAAAGGACTGAAAAGCATCATAGTTACCATTGCAGGTGACATATTAAAATACATGTTACTTGTCTTAGGAACCAATTAGTATGATAAATAAGCTTGTAGTGGGCTACAGTTAGGAGCTTTTTTTATGATTGGCTTTTAACATATTACAACATGGAAGTATAGTTGGTTTTATTACCAATCATCATCCAATTCCTCAAACCTTTCAAAATAATTATTGCAAATGTTAGGAAAAGTTGAAAACATGTGACATGGAAGAAAAATATTCCGACATTTAAATTACAAATTAGAATACCTAATATAAACAGATCATAAATTGCAGCTAATTCATCTCGATCGCATCAGCTTTCAAAAAAAAAATCTTTTCAAAAGAAAAAAATCTAAACTGTATGATTGTAAAAGAAATGACTTACATATCAATTGTAAATAAGTAGGTACTTTAGATATACTTACATCTAACGACATAAAATCGTCTCGTACTCTCATAACCCGGCAAAGTGAAATTTGCTATGCCATCACTGTTTTTTTCTCCCACTTCCCCATACCCAGTTGATACAAAAACACGGTAGTATATTCTTTGGTCCTTTTTTATTGCCACTGTTGGATCTTGGAACAACCAGCCCCCATTATCGAGCTTCGTGCCAAAACCCCATATACGATTAACAACGTTTTCTAGGGAAACCGGTGCATTTTCCTTGTATACGAGGCCATCAAATAGAAAAGACGTAATTGGTATTTTTTGTTCATTATCTGTAAGATAAAAGACATCAATCTTCAAACACTTTAACGAATACAATTATCGAGTAATAATATAGAATCGTTTGATTTTTATTGTTAATATTACAAAAATTAAATCTACGTTATTATATAATTTATGTAGGTAATTATAAAGTTTAAAGAATTGGACATTCTCATTTAAAATACCAAGTATAAACTATTGACGGAATATAGAAATAAAGATAAAGATATAGATATAGTCATTGCATAAAAATCACTGTTTTTATCTTCCACTTGCCTCGCTCAGTTAATTTTTATAATTATAATCAAGCATGTAAGGGAGACCTAATCACTCAGAAATTGTTCTGGCTTAGTATTTTTTACTTTTTTTTGTTAATTGCAAGTTGGTGATCACACTTCTGTACCTTTCAAATTTTTATAGATCTCGGGAAACCTCGAGAAATCGGAAAATCTCCGCATTACCACAACGCAGAACAACGCAGAGATAATAATAAAATACAATTTCAACTATTAGACTATATGTTAATGAACTATTTATAAAAGAAACTATAACGTACCCGGCAGGTATATTTTAATTCCCTTCGGATTGATGACTTGTATTATCGCTTCCGGTATGAAATTCTGAGCACAAATTGGAGACAAAATAACAAAAGTGACAAATAAACCACATTGTATCAACGTCATTTTGTAACTGAATATCGATCAAACTGGTTGAGCGAATCTTCAATGTACAGTTTCTAGAAACGCGATTATTTTTTTAACTTTTTAACTACAGCGAGTTTTAGAGACACGATTTGATTATATTTTTAGCAATCGAAACAAGTGAAGACAGTTTAAAATACCTAATACCTGGCCTTTATATACTGGTGAACAGAATTTCATGAATTGTATGAAAATCCATCTTAATCAGTAATCATGTTAGCTTTCAATCAAAAAATGCGTCAAAGTCGTTCGGTTTATGCCACATACAGACATATAGACGCGTCCAACTCATTTCATAAAGGCAGTGTTTCGTGATGTGGGTTCAAAAGCTTATTTGAGATCCGTTAGTTTAAACGTGTTCAAATAACATTGAAGTCACAGATTAGAACGTAGAAAAGGAACCGATGCCATTCTTTATAATACAAATTCCGTCTAAGTCTTTCCGTTCCTAAGATGAATTGAGAAGAGCTATTATAATATAGTTATATATTCAAGATTGTATAGAATTTTTTGGCGAAATTAAAATCACCCATAATAAATGAATTGAGATTAGAATATTAGTACAATTAAAACACGAGCGAAACGACGTGTAAGAGCATACATAGTTACACATCGCTTCAGCTTGCCATATGTCCTATACTATACAAGTAAGAACAATTAATTATTCTCGTTTTAAACTCAGATAACGTGACCTCGTTTGACCTTATAATTTAATAAACCAAGCATACACAGGAAAAACAATAACATTATATTCTTACTATATGATTTTGTATTTGTATAGAGCAATAATTAATGAGTAATACGCTATTAAATGAATAACATTACTAACTTTGGGACATGCAATTATATAATACTAGCTGACCCGGCAAACGTTGTTTTGCCATATTAATTTTTGGGGTGGGCTACCCTTATCACTTAGTAGTATAAAAATAGATAGTAGCCAATTATCAGATCTACTGAATATGAATATAAAATTTGGTAAAAATCAGTAAAGCCGTTTCGGAGGAGTAAGGTAACTAACATTGTGACACGAGAATTTTATATATAAGATAAAAGAATTAAAGTATTCAAGCGTTTGTGGTAATTCTATGCCTAAAAGTTCGTCGATAATCTTTGAAAGTACAAGTGTAGAGAAAGACTCTTAAATAATAAAGGGATATTGACAAAACTGATTTTGGCAGTGTTTTAATAATTTAATAAAACATTAGATAATTGTACAATTTTGTAAAATAATATAACATTTTTTGTTGATGATACAAGCACGAAAATCTATTTTTAGTCTACATGTTTCTAATCTATTGAAATTCTTAAGCAAAGTCACAAGGTATAAGAAATCAATACTACTTAGGCAGATTAAAGATGTTTTTTTTTCATATTGCTTCAATTTTAACATAGTCCACAACAAGGTATGGTTGTTTCCACGTCGGTAACCAGTCTGTCCTAGCTTTCCAGAAGTCATAAGGTGCTTTGGGGTCGCTGTTCTTCCATGGTTTCCCATAACTGGCTGCTACGTTATCTGGAAACTCGAAGGTGCCCCCGACTGCTAAGCCCAGACTTAAGTAGAACTAAAATGTATAAAATTCCACCTATATAAGTCTGTGAGAAATAGATGAAAATGAGATCAAATTATTTCTTTATGATTCGACTTTATCTCGACATATACTTTTCTCAATTTTTCATTTTTATGATTACATTTAACCACTTCAAAAAAGGAGGAGTTACTCAATTCGACGCTATGTTTTTTCTTATGTTATTGTATGTTACCTCAGAACTTTCGACTGGGTGAACCGATTTCGATGATTCTTTTTTTGTTTGATAGTTGGTGCTTCCTGTGTGATCTCATATCTCTATGGTAGTTTTAGAGTCACAATTTTAAGTCGGTTTTGTGACACTATATAATAATACAACCTTCTTATTAAAAAAAAATGGTAATTTAAATCCCCTCTGAGATTAATGTAAATGGATAGATCAATTATAGCTCGATATTTCGATCATGTCAGCTTCCAGACAAAAATAAATGCATCATAATTGGTCCATTCATTAAGAAGCAACGATGCCACATCTCACCACATAAAGATCCGTTCATTTGTGAGGTTTTCTTCTTTGTAATTTACATGTTAGGGAAGTTTTAAAGTCTTTAATGTCAATCGTTAAACCAGTAGGTACACATGCCTTACATGTTCATCGAATGGTGCTATTTTAGGTCCTGTTAATAATGTGAACCATTCTTGCCTGCAGTGTTTCGGCAGCCACGATCTGAGTCCAGCTGATCCAGGTTTGAACGTCGCCCATGGCTTGTTATCTACTATCAGCTCTATAGAACCTGTAACAGGGTCAAATCTACTACGTAATGGAATTCTCCCAAAATTGCTCAATTGCGGCTTTATTATGGTAAAATTTAACAGATTTAGAAATCTTATACTTATTAAATCGAAGTCTAGTCAACTAAAGGTCATTTTTAATTGACTAGAGTCTAGACTCGGGACGATAAAATAACTAAAAATGGTTGAATAAAAACATTTAATTTAAATTAGGATTACCTCCATTGCCAAGTCGTTCACGTGTTTCTCCATAGATTCTGTGTTTGAATCCCGGCGAAACATAATAAATCTTACATTGTTACGAAATATCTTATTGCATATTATGGTATTTTATTTCTATATTTAACTTCTTTTTGTAATATAGACTTTATAATCTCTTTGCTTGTGTAAACTCTGTAATAATTATTGTTACCTGGTGTCCAAGTCATAGAATAAACATGGAAATCATCGGCCCAAGAAGTGTTGTCCGTCCGTTGCTTTTTGGCAAAATTGAAGACTCTTTTGCATTTTGAGTTAAGAATGGGACTGCCTTTTAGGACCTGTATATTTTGCATTTTATTAATGCAAAAATGCGTTTTAAAGAAAAAAATTCCGAAATACAAATGAAACATAAAGATATAAAGGACTTCTTAAAAATTAATTTAAAAAAAACTAGAGATCTTAAAATTTCAAAAAAATTTGGACTACTCCAACGAGTTAACTGTTAACCTATCGTTTGACACATCACTATTATACCTTACTATCATAATTTGTGTCGTTCAAGTGTTTGTTTCCTCTAGCCAAAGCTATCTTTATTGCTCCAGAAGAATAATACATACTGCCATATTTATTCACCAGTGGTTCTAACAACATTTCTGAAAACATTGTAAAAAAATGAATATATTAGTAGGTAAATAAAAAATATTTGTTTCGGTTTGACTTGGATTTCTATAAGATTTTAATAAAATAGTCACCTGATTATGTTCAAAAATTAATTAGTCAATAGTAGCAAGTATCAATTAACTTCTACAGTATAAAAAGGAGCCGTCCAGTAATGTACTTTCTATTGTGACTGTTAGTATTGGCTACGGTTTTTTTTATCGGTAAAACATGACCAAAATATTGGTTTGGCATAACTTTTTACATATTGGAAAGCAGAAGACTAATCATGAATAAAATACCTAGTCTGTCTCATGCAATAATTCAGAACTTCTTTGATTTCCCGCGTGAGCGTAAAGAGGCATATTTCCTTTTCTATCCTATCTTTTTTTTTCATCAACCATGCTCCACGCACTATAGTTTACGGAACCTTTTATAATATAAATATTACCTGGATAGAGCCAATCTCCAACAGGCATCTTTGCTCTTATGTGTATAGTGCCGTATTTAAATGGTATTCTGGATCTCACTCGACCGCTGACGATGGGCGGCAAAATTATTGGACCCATTGCTTGCATTGCGCAAACTCGTCCCGTGCATCTAAAAATTTAGTTTTAAGATCTCTGAAGACACAAAAGTTAAAAATATGTAAATAATAATGGATAAAATAAATATAGTACTTAGGAGATGATTTAACTAGGGGACGTCATATATGTACCCACTATAGAGATCTAAAGATCCCTTGTATAAGGATTCATGGTCGTATCCTGGAAGTTCAGTCCGCACCATCGCTTGTATGCTGAGAGCTCCATCAGAAACAAATACAGTCCCGCTGTCAATATTCTCATACGATACAAAGGGATGCTCCTGTAATACAATTATACATAGACAATGTATACAATACTACATTACGGAAGATCGCTTGAGTAAAGAATTTTTTAAATTGATATTTTAAAACGATACTTAAACTTACCGGATGGTCTAACGGTATATACTGTTCAACTTGCCATATTTCAGGATCCAAGAGATCATTAAAGTGTTCTTCTAACACTACGTCACCAGAACAACACTCACCTTTTGGTACTTGAGTGATATGAAATTTAGATAGACATTCACGCGTATAAATTGGTGGCAATTCATTTCGCTCGACTAAATCTGAAATATCTTTTAAACTGTACTTGTCTGTATACTGCCTTCGTGGTTTAGTGGTTAACGGCGTGTTGCGCTTGAATTTAAATCATGGAAGAGCAAACAAATGCTTCGGTTGGGTAAGCACAGAAGACTGATCAACTTTAGAAGAAAATACTCAGTGAAACAGACACAGAAATATGTCCATCCCATGAGGTTGCGGGACTTTCAGGATTTTTTTCATTATAAATAATTTATTGAAGAATATTATTTTGGTTTTGTTTGCTGTTGCTATTGTTTTAAGAAATATTTTTTTAACGTTACTATAATTTCAAATTTAGTTTCACCGACAATGGTGCCAATTCTGATGTAATTCTGTAAAGGGGTCGTCAACGTACTTTAACTTACTTTCATTAACTTTTTTAGCAATTTTTATTCCCCACACTAGAGGACTAGTTATATGTGATGCGGCTTTAGGCAAAAAACACATGTATTTTTTTGGTACGAAGAATATTGAAATTTTCAGAGGTTGGTGAAACGAAGAAATGCTGGCTGTATATTTTGGGACCTACTGCTTGAGAAAAAATGTATCAAAGTGATGCCTGTGTTTTCTTACATTTATAATAGAAACGGTAAAGCACATCTTGACGCTTTCAATTTCATTTCCAAGATCCCATCGTCTCTTAGACCAAAACTCAATAAAATCATCTATTTTAACAAAAGCAAACAAAAAATTATCAGTTTTGCAGGTATATTTTGTAGTTACTATCGCAAATGATTAGTAAAACTTTTTATTCGCTCCTAAATGAGCTTTAAAGATAACCATAAGAAGACTATAAAGATTATGTTGAATGTGGAGTATTACATACCATATATTGAAACATTTTTACTCTTGACATAACCTTGACAAAAGAACTGCTTGGATTGATTATCCGTAGGATGATCAGCGATTAAACTATTGTTACCACCAATAAAGATGTTGTATTCTACTACATTTTCAATTTTTAATTTTAGTTCCGATTTTTCAAAAATCCAGTAGCCATTTGTTTCTTGGGGAACAATTTCTTCCAAATGCCCGAATGGAGTTTGGGATGCCGTAGAGTTGAAAAATTTTAATTGTACACGAAGGAACTTTATTCTTGAATCTCCTAAAACAATGAAATAAGTAAGTTCCACAACAAATCTAAAGCCCCTTTGCCCCAAACACAAGGATAACCATCTTTGACTCATAGAATTATAAAATACTTAATATTTATATAATTTTTTGTTAATTTTCCTATTTCAAATAATGTTTTTAAATAATATCTTTTAAAATCATTAAATAAATCACAAACCAAAACCAATGAATTACTTTCCGTTTGTGTAAAATAACTTTGATAGCGCGAAGTACATCACCGCTATTTCTCATCTTTGCTTTAACAAACAAAATTATCGAGTCTCTGTAAATTCAAATAAAAAATTCGCGTTGCATCGTAAAACCCTCTTTATAGAGCCCGTGTAAACGTATGGAAACTATGATCAGCCTATTGAAGATTGTCATTTGTTGTTATTTCAAGAGTGTTAAGATAAGATTAAGATACTGATTTGAGAATGCATTTATGGAAAATTGTTAATACTATAAAACTATTAAAGAACATTTTCTTAAGTATTTAATTTATATTTTTATATAATCGATTTATTCTGTTAATAAATCCAACATTTAGGTTGTACCTGGTATATAAATCCTAAATCCTTTCGGTTTGAATGCTTGAAGTGTAACTTCTGGTGGGAAGTTGTTATTCTGCGCAAACGCACAAAATAAACATGTAAACAAAATGAAAACATATGCGATTCGTTCGACTGCCATTTTGTTACTGATCAAAAATGACTTACACGCGCATATCCTGAGGCCAACTCCGATAAGACAGGTTTGTAAGATTCTTATTATTAATATATTTTTGCTGTTATTCCGCAATTTATAACCTGTAGTTTATTTTATTTATATATACCTATTTCAGCCAACCGCGGAGGAAAAAAAGAGAAAATTAATTTTATTTATATAATAGGAGGCAAAAATGTAGGAGGCTTCCTTAGTCTTAGTTGAACGCGAGTGTGTTACGGATGTCAAACGGGGATACGCTGTTTTATCTCGGTTTGTATGGTTCTTTGAATCACTAATTTTTCTTTTTCTCTTCCAAAGCTAAACATTATTTGTGCTCCTAATAAAGTCCACATTTTAAAGCTGTTACGGTTTTTATAAGTGTTTCCTAGGTTCCAACCCCAGGGAAATAAATAAATGTCGTTAGGACTTAGGATGGGTCTGTACCTATCCTATCAGACTGCTCTGATTAGCTTTCTGTGTGTAATAATCTTATTTTATTAATTAAAAGCGCGTTTTTGTATAGGTTTATTTATTGATTAAGTTATTTTTATTTTATAGTTTTACAGTAAAATATTATAGCTATATAGTTATAAAGCATAGACTCTAACAGAATCCACACTTAAAGGACTAGTATCAGAGAACCAAGTTGGTAGCCATTCATCTCGATTGTTCCAGAACTGGAGGCTCGCTTTCGCTGAATGATTTTTCCAAGGCTTCCTTGGGGCGTCTGGGAAATCATTGATGCCACCGACCCGAAGCCCGAGGGATATGTAAAACTGAAAATAAAGTCTATTAAGTATCCTCAAGACAATCGTATTAAACCGTTATATTACAATATACCGCTTAAATTAACTGAACAACTTTTAAATAAATATAAAATCAAATCGGTCCTTGTTAAATGTAATAAATCATATTGAACTCAAAACCCATACCGTTGTAGTGTATATAGTAGTAATTATAAATGTCTTGATATATGTGTAAGAATTAGTCAGTAACAAACGTAAGGCATGAAAATATGAACGTTTTATTTGTTCCCAAGCCTACGACATTTCGCAGTAGTTACTGTCTACTGTTTGTTAATATTAACATTTGTCGTAAGAATATAATAACATCGAACGTCATTTCAATTCAAATTTAATTTGCAGGCCACATCCATCATTACACTTATGGCGAATTGCTATAGATTGCTATATATATAATAATTTAGTTGTGTGGCAGCGACATCCTATCTTGGTATATTGTAATTATACTTCAATAATACTCCCAGACATTGTTAATAGTTTAATAAGAAGTATAAGAAATTACATTGTAAAATATATAATACTAAGGATAATATACTAAGGATATATAAGGATATTTCAATATTAGTCCGGACATCAGAAGGTAATATATAATAATGAAAGAAGATATGAGAGAATTCAAATAATTGACGATGTCATTTACAAATTCTATATGATTTGAATTTTGAATTCATAATATTCTTTAAGCGCGTGGCAAAGAGTTTCTTCACTAAAGAGGCCACACGCAATTCGCCACACACTATTGTCCTTTATCTACACCCCTTTACAGACACTATGTGTTGGTAAATTCCTAAAGATCCCGCCCTACGAACTATACACTGGTAAAAATCTAAACTGTAGTTATGCTTTGTTACCAGTTCATCAAATGGTGCCATAGCGGATCCTTTAAGCCATTTGGATGCTGCTCTCACGTGATGCTTAGTGGCTTCTGGGTAGAAACCTTCACCAGGATCTACTTCACCATATTTCTCACCATCCACATACATTTCAATGGCATCTGTGGACAATATTTTTTATCTTAATATATATATAAATTACGGGTCACTATGTTTGTCCGCGATGGACTCCTAAACTACTTAACCGATTTTAATTAAATTTGCTCACCATGTGCAGTTTGATCCAACTTAACAGATAAAATAGCTTACATCTTAATAATATATATAAAAAAAGTCAGTTTATATACACGTTCGTTTCCTCATACATTTTCTATGGAATGACGTTTTAGGCAACTAAGGTTTTAGGTATTATTCAGAACTCTGAAGCAATACGGAGTTCGTGGGGTGCACTAGTTAAATATATATCTTGCAACAGCTAGGAATAATCTCGGCCGACGTGTCATAACTTCGCCCACAAAGCTTATTGTGGGACCTACTTATTTATTTTTGTAAGAGTACTTATTTATTAATTAATTGCACAAGTCAAAAAATTAAATTGAAATGAATTTTCGTACCTGGTTTCCAGATTAAAGTATAGTTGTGGTAATCTTTATTCCAATTTTCATAGCCGACTTTTTCTTTCAAGTACATACTCCTGGAAAATTAAGAATTTATGAACTCTCCGGTTTCATGGATTAAAGATGTGTGTCAACTTTGGCAAAGCATTTCATAACAACATCGGTGTAAAACATTTGTATGAATAATGTGGTAACGCGCAAACTTAAAGGGCTACTATGGAATTGACAGGTTGTCTCAAAATTCTATCGGAAATTCCGAGGATAAACTCATGGTTGATCTACGGCATGAAAAATCTTATTCATACGGTCATATAGAACTAAAGGTGCAAAGATGAACTGCTTTGCATGATTTTTACCAATAGTATTCACACACTGACACGTTTACATACGTACTTAATATGTATTAAATAATTTACCATTAAAAAAATTATAAAACCTCACTAAACATAAATGAGTTTCCTAATAACTCAAAATTCACAACCACTACCTAATTATACAGTTTCCCTTTCTCCTTAAAACTACTATTGAATAATGCTGGCGGACAGCAAAGCCCACTCATTACATTAGCTATGAGTCAATCACTACTCCTCCACTGCAACTGATACTAAGTGGCACGGCTGGCGCGCGAATGTTACTGACACGTTCGAACACGAAACCTCACCCGAGTGTTCCGACATCAGCTGACCGAGCTAACTTATCATTATATGCATACCTATAAGGTTCTAAATCGGACATAACAGGTCCCGCCACGAGTTTCTTTGCGAATTCTACATTTCCTTTAACGAGTGCAATCCTCAGAAGACCAGATGCATACCGTCGCGTACCATATTCATAAAACCGAGGCTCTAGTTGAATCTCTGAAATATTGGAAAATATTCCATTGAATAGAAACCTGAATGGAATTTAACACTTTGATTTTTGTTTAAAAATTATAAATTTTGTCTTTCCGAGAGAAGCAATTTTATGGTGTAAAAATTATTTTAAAGTGTAATTGAAGAAATGAATTTACAAAATCTCCCAGCCATGTTAATAACAATTAAGAATACCTCATAAATGGATGGACATATCTTAAAAAAATTTAGCTAAAATTCATCTCGAATACGTAATCTTCAAATATATAAAAATGCATTAAAATCAGTTCATTCGTTTAACTATAGGACTATAATTAAAACTATTTTTGAGGTTTAAAAATAAGTACGAAGAAAATTTATTTCCTCATGCATTTTATTTTTATAATATATACCTTCTTGTTAATTATTCTGTTAATCAGCTATTTATAAAAATTAATACCCGGTATTAGCCAGTTTCCAAGTGGCATTTTGGCTATAACTTCTATTTTTCCATATTTAAAACTGAAGCTTCGTTTGCTATTTATTTTTCCAGTAATGATCGGTGGCAGAATTTCAGGACCACTTGCTTCTCGGTAGCACTCTGACGTACCAATTTTACCGGTACATCTAGAAAAATCTTAAATTGAGTTTATAAACTACAAAAAAACAATTATAAATTAAAACAACTTCTATGACAATTATAACATGGATAATGGGTAAATTAACATCGTATAGTATTATGAAATCTTATATATAAAATTCTCGTGTCACAATGTTAGTTACCTTACTCCTCTGAAACGGCTTTACTGATTTTTACCAAATTTTATATGCATATTCAGTAGGTCTGATAATCGGCTACTACTACTAAGTGATAAGGGTAGCCCAACCCAAAAATTAATATGGAAAAACAACGTTTGCCGGGTCAGCTAGTAGTAAAAATAAACTTTAAAAAAAGATTTTGAGGCATACAATGACATACGGAAAATATCCACTTTAATAGCAAAAAATTTATTCGCTTCATAAACACACCATGATCTAAAAAACATCTACTACGCATTTAAGCTATAAAATTATCTATATATCAATGCGTGACAAAATCATCGAATTCTTTCTATATTAGGTGCTGTCCTAGAAAGAGCAATGCAAATTTGGAACGTTTCACGTTTTTCCTATTTCTCGTTATTATTTTATGTTACAATCATTAGCTGTTTTTAAATCAGTGTGAGAATAAAAATCTATCCTATCTAGTCACTAAGAAAGAGTTTACTTTCTCATTAATAAATTTTTTTATTCAGTTCAGTCGTTTTGAGTTTATTCATCAAAATATAAATCTTTTCTCTAAATATATATTATCTTAAAGATTATATATATTTAGATATAAAAGAAAAAGAAGAAGTTAGAAAATATATATTATCTTAAAGATAATATATATTTAGATTATTCAGTTTTTAAATAATAATACGAAATAGTTATTGAAAAAAAAAATACTTTTGATTCTTGAGGTAAAGTCAATCTTTCAATCAATCT
This sequence comes from Aporia crataegi, assembly GCA_912999735.1. Lineage (NCBI taxonomy): Eukaryota > Metazoa > Arthropoda > Insecta > Lepidoptera > Pieridae > Aporia > Aporia crataegi. The sequence goes on along the minus strand of OU538744.1, from coordinate 7,732,991 downwards.
TTCTGAAATATCTTTAGGAACTCACTTGAGGGTGAGGTCTAAAGTTTCCCAGATAAATCCATCACCATACTTCGATTCCAGTGTCATTGGTTCTATTATTAATTTTCCATCGTCAGTCCGTACATTTTTGTCGTATAAATACACGTTAAATGGAAAATCCTGAAAAATACAAATTCATGTTTTACTTCTATTATATCTACTAATTAATTTCTTTACCTAATAATTATAATCATTAGATTGTTTTACAAATGTGAAAAAATTAACATCTACCACTTATATCTGGTATTTCTTATGTATTTTCATCATCCATCAAACGTCATCTAACATAATGTAAGAGGGAATTATAATATTTTCCTATGTTGAGAGCTATTCTGTGTGTCGAAACGAATCGTCGCGATCTAAATCGGTCGAATAGCTTAGGAGGAGAAAATAGATGATAAAACACTAACTGGTGCATCAGGCATCTTAACTTCAGGTGTCCAAATCCTACCCTTGTCGAGATCACCATCAAAGGTATCCTCAAACAACAATTGGCCTTTGCAGACAAAGCCTGGTGTCGTCACTTTAGTCAACGATATTTCGCAAGGGTATTTATAGGGGTCTTGTGAATCTGTGGTAGGTTTAGGTTTAGGTGCTTGGGTGGTAGGAGGTACTGTTGTTGGAGCCTCAGTGGTCCCGTCTTTAACGATGACAGGGTTACCTGATGTGTCAACGTACCCTGAAAATATAGAACGCAGGTAGTTTAAATCATATTATAATAATTTACATAACAAAGTATTAAGAAAACTTATGTTGAGATAATATTTATAAATAATTGCATCTATAATTATATCATACCTAATTTTATGATTCGGTTTGGTTGAAAAAAGCAGATAACCCAGTTTTTTCGACCTTTGACTTTAAATATTATTTTTTAAAGGTTGGATTGATGGGGAATTTTTCATTTTATTTATAATTAATAATGTTTCAAGCGTGTATATTTTTAATATAAATATCAGTCACTAAATACCGTCCACAGTCCATTCTCCATCATCTTCTCTATACCCCAGCCCATCCTTAACAGCAAACGTCCAAAAGTAGAGTTTATCTCCCATCTTCAATTCCGCGTTATCATCTCTGAACACCCATTCACCATTCTCCGCTTTGCTGATGTCTGCTGACCAAGTTCCCGCTTCTAGTCCATCCATCTCTTCATTTAGCTTCCCGTGGAAAGCAACGAGGGTGAACCCATCATCTGGGATATTATATAGTATTTATAAGATTAATGTAGAAGATGGCCTCATGGCTAAGCGGTCTGAGATATTGGGTTCGATCCCCAGTCCCGAATACAATTTATATTTTAATTTGTATTTGTATTCGGTCTCTGGTAGGACTGCCACTTGCCGGACGGATGTCATAAGTGGCACGGAGGTGTGGTTGAATTGAGAAACCAAACCAACAAAAAATAAAATATATAAATTGAGCTGCCTAGAAGAGATCGCTGATTAGCGAAACAGCCGCCCGTTGTACGCCATTGCACGAAGTGTTAAAAAAAAGATTAATTATAACCGATTAATGAGAACTTGGGTTAGCTTGGTTCCATTGTGTTCGAATCTATGCCATGGAAAAAATATGTTTGGAGATAGAACGCTCTTTTTGTAATCTTGATGCATAATGCACATATATTAATATTATCTATAGATTTATTATATATATTTAAAAATAAAGAAGAGATAAAATATTATTTTATAAAAAAAAAATTAACGAAATATTTCTTGTTATTTACATGTTTAGTTTTATTTCCAACCGCAAATTGTTTTATAATTAGGCTTAATTAATACTTAAGCGTTAATAGGTTGTAGATGCTATAAAAATATGGCATTTGCTAAGAAAATTACGCTATGGTTACTCAAGCATAATAAATACAACCATATATTTAAGTATGCTCAACTTACTACTAAAGTATATCTATAAATCGAATGATGTCAACATATCTACCTACTTATTGAGGAAATGTCAGAGAACAACAATATAAAAATAAAAATGAAGTGTTAAAATAACAGGTTTTTAACTGAGTATACAAGTGTATACGATATTTACAACTAAAGGTGCAATTTATGAATTTTTATATCTGATTATTCACAAATTGGCGGGTCGCTTTTAAAGGGAATTACATATGTCTGATATTATAAAGAGTAATTTAGGCTAGTTATTAACTCTAAATTATTTACAAAACGAAATTTAACAAAAAAATCATACACATAAATGTTATTAAGTTTTTAATTCTAGGTACAAAAACGGCTAACAATAATCATTTTTTATTCACTATTAGATATTTATACCAAAAAATAAAATGATACAAAAAAATGTACAGAATAAATAAAATTACCCTCAAAGCGTACTTGTTTTTTCATTATAAAGTTTGATTTAAAAAAACCAAAAATTACCTGGTATGGAAACTTTAAATCCTTTAGGATAAATCGCTTGGAATCTAGCTCGAGGCACTTCATAGCACAGCACGTTATAAATACTAGAAAACACTAATAAAAAAGTTATTATTGCCATCGCAAACGAGAGAGCTGCCTGGCGGTTAACGGTAGAATAAGGCAGTTAACAATTATTTCTTCATTAATACCGGATGCTGGTGTAAACATACCTAGGTTCATCGTGTTAACTTCAAGGTTAAGATAATTTATAGATATTAAACTTTGGTAACGGTACTATATTTTTTGTAGATAAATTGTTCTGTAAACTTGTTTGAGGTTTTTTATCGTATGGCAAAACTGTTTGTTTTAATTTACATATTTTTTGTAGGTAGAAACAATTTTATTTATCACATAATTTTTTGAATCATATCATTTAAATTTATAGGGTAATTACTGAATTCTAATGGGATGGGAATGGGAATGGGATAACTGGGATTCCGCAATGAATTACAGCTTTAATGCCCTCATCCATGTATGAAACGCATTGTATAATATAGAATAGTGTTTGAATTATGGTCACCTTTTGGTGATCAACTCGAAATTAATCACGGATTCCAATCCAAGTCACCTCACGCTGCGCTGTGATTAGTTTGAGACGAGTAATCTATCGTCTGCATTAAGTAGGTTCGTAAGTGAATTTAAGTATAAACATACGGGAGTTTCAAGAAATAAAAAAGATGTGTGTAAAAAAATATTTTCTTTCACGATATGTATTATTGTCAAGTATTTTAATAAGTTAATAATAATTTTATTATTAATAATCACAGTCAAGATCATAGCGCGTATATCCTAACATAATCGACTTTCATCTGTGATTGGTACCAGGAGGGGTACCAGGTATTCTTGGCCTTCCAGAAGTCATACATTGCCTTGCTACCGCGGTTCTTCCAAGGTTTGTCAGCGCTGTCAGGGAAATCATGCACGCCTCCCACACGGAGGCCTAGAGACACGTAGAACTGTAAAAAACATTAGGTTGGTGAAAATATTAAAGTTTCCATCATCATTGAAATACTTAAGCCACGAAGGGGGTTTTATCTGTTGGGAGTGTAATCCCATTGTAGCGACGTAGTTTACGCATAATCTAGTGGCACTGCCACATCTTTCATACAAATATTACCGCGGACACTATCCAAAACTATTTGATTAAATTTGTGGAAGACATACTGACCACTTGATCTAGAGGAGCCATCACCGATCCTTTAAGCCAGGAGGCTGCGTGGGGCACGGCGTGCTCTCTCGCACCAGGATAGAAGCCTTCGCCAGCTGGTATTGAACCATACTGTTCACCATCCACTAGTACATCTAAACCATCTGAAAACAAAAATAAAGATTCTTTATTATTATATCAATATAGCCCGTGTGTACTTACGTAGCCTGAGCGGATTTAAATTTTTATGCATAAAACACATATTTTTTATCAAAGAACTTTCAATGTTAATTTATACTATCATTTTATTTCTTTAATAAGCTATCTGTTAGTATACCCTTAGTCAATAAACATACCAACATATAAAGACGTTTTATAAGTTATAATATAAGTTTAAAAAAGAGTGCACGATTTTATAAATACTTTCACGGATGGACTTTTAGCGACATTGGTTTTTGTATACCTCGATTCAAACAATAACGGGACCAAAATGATTTTAATATACCCGGTTTCCAGATGAGTGAGTACGTATGAAAGTCCTTATTCCAGCTATCAATGCCAATTTTCTCCTTCATCAGATAAGACCTGTAGGGCTCCGTATCAGAAAGTACCGGACCCGCGTAGAGTTTCTTTGAATAGGTCGGGTTGCCTTTGGCAAAAGCGACTCGGATAAGCCCCGATTCGTATCTGGCACCGCCGTAGACATTATCGCGCGGTTCCAAGTTCAATTCTGGTGAAATGTTCAAAAGCCATTGTTATCATTTCAAAATGTTAAAAAATTATATATATGTGGAAACAGAACTAGTGAGCAGAATTTGTTTGTTTATCAAAGATTCGAGCCCATAAAGGCTTTTTCCTAAACTTAAAAAGGTAAAATATAATTTAAGTTTGATTATATCTTCTTTTTGTTTATTACTTAGACAAAAGGTAGCCAGCGTGTTTTGCTCCATAATCAGCCTAACTTTTTCGGTTACTTTATCGCTGGGAATGTTCTTTGTCTATCTAGATTGAAAGGCATTATTTTTTCTTTCTTTCAATGTTAACAATGTAATATCTGACGTAGAGGCTTATTATGTAAATAACATTACTTTATTTCTGATATTCTGTCTATATAAAAATAAAATAAAACAAAAAGTAAAAACTAAATAACAAAATATAATAAAACAACCAAAGCTTTCAGAGCAGATATATGCTTTTTTAAACCTCTGACGGAAAAAAGTAGTGTATTTGTGTATGTTTAATACGTATCTGTAAGCTCCTAAATGAATGGACTGATTGAAAACATTGACCTATATCTTAGTATATACTATAGATTACTATACAGCGCATACTTCGGTCTCTATATATTATTAAGATGTATTCAATACTATAATTTTTGAAGACTTTAATGCTCATTTACCACAAATTGCATTTTTTGGATTAGGTCACTTTCATTCTAAGGGTGCGATATGACCGAATTGGACGCACCATTTATAAAAATATATTAATGCATTTATGATGTATTCTTATTAATTTAATTTGGATTTTTAAATTGTATACTAATGTATCTTACCTGGTATCAACCAATTACCGCCTGGCAGTTTGGCCCGAATTTCAATTTTACCAAACTTGAAGTTAAATTTGTTCTTAGTGGTGAGTTTGCCGGTTATTACGGGAGGTAGAATCTGCGCACCCCAAGCAGTTCGATTGCATTCCCTTGTGCCTATTATGCCCGTACATCTGAAAAATTAAGAATGCGTATATTTAATACAAATCTTACAATTATCTAATTATTAGTAGATTTTCCCGAAGTTTCGCATGTTTTGTAACCGGCATAGTCACGGGCGACTGACGACAAAGATGTTAACTGTCAAGTTATATTATTATAAATTTTATAGAAATGACATAATTGCGAAAACGAGACTAAACGTTATTTCCATACAAATTTCTAGCGTAAATGGTTGGCGAGAAATAAGCGTAAATATTCAAGTTTGTAACAAGATTTTGCTTGCTTTAGCTATAATATATATTAATATACCGTACTATAATATATGTATATTATAGCAAGCTACCACACACTGAGAAATATATATTTTGTAGATATTTTGCCTTCATTTTTTATGATGGTCGTCCTAGAGTTCAATAATAGTCAATTCAATAGTCAATTCAATAATATGCAATAATTTATATTAAGGTATAGCTCGGTGACGTCACAGAAATATATATTATAGCTGAGTGTACGGTCACTTGAAAATCAGTATAGAAAATTTATAGTAATATGCCTAGCTATAAAAATATTAATATATATATTATAGCTAAGTTTGAGACGGGCTAAAAACTTACGTGTTACTCAAATCGAGGCTTTCATCGAGGATTCCTTCATTAAACTTATCCTCAGTTAATAGTGGAGAGATAGTTAGGGAACCATCTTCGATCCGTAATCCGTCTGATTGGTACATGTTGAATGGATAATCCTGAAAAATTCGTTTAAGCCATTTGATTGAAACCTTCTTAATTTCGTTTATTTAAAACATGCTTTAACTTGCGATTTAAAGAAAACCGTTTGACCGGATTAAATTGCGTATATTTTTCAAATTTATATTTATATTTTTCAAAGTTAAATATTAAATAACTAACATAAACAGGTACAGGTTTTTTTGTTTTATTTTGAGTAAAAAAAAACAAAGTTCTTGTTGTAAAACCCTATTATATATGCGCTTCAATCGATTCCGTCAAATTTTTTTTCAAACAGTACTCATATTTGCTAAATTATAGCAATAATTGCTTTACTTACCGGTTCCTCCGGGAATTTAATTTCGGCCTCCCAATTTCCTAGTTCCTTCACGTTTGACTTGTCAAACTCTTCGCTAAAGATGACGGCACCAGAGCATACGCTGGATAGACCTCTTACGACAGTTGGAGATATCGGACAGCTACTTTGTGTTATAGGTATGGAAGGCGTGTAAATTGGTGTAGGGCTGGTACTGGGTGTTGGTGAAGGCAGAGGCAGTTTGTTTGGATCGACTGGTTTGCCATCTTCCGTAACGTATTCTGGAGATTCAAAATATTTTTAAAGGACGCCTCAACCGAAATATTTGCTTCCTCACAGGACCTCACAACATAGATGCGTGAACTTAGACAAGAAGGTGATCAAAATTGACCAATAAAGAACTTAAAAAACAATATTTTTAAAAGTTATATTGACATGATAAGTTAGATAAGATTACAAACCAAGACAGAGAAAGATTTGATTGACTGTTTGGTACTTTTGTGATAAATATCTATATTAAATTATTAAATCACATAATGTGTAAACAATTAATCATTGATTCACCTGTAACCGTCCATTCGCCATTATCTTGTCTATATCCCAAGCCGTCTTTTATCACATAAGTCCAGAAATAAATCTTATCACCAATGTTTAGTTTGGCATTTCTATCTCTGAAATACCACCTTCCATTCTTTGGTTTGGTGATGTCACGGGACCACTGTCCAGCCTCCAGACCCTCCATTTCCTCGTTGAGTTTTCCATGGAAAGCGAATAGTGAAAAGTCATCATCTGGAAGAAAACAGTACAACCAAATTAGATATACATTATTGGGCAATCCGTAATCTCTTTTCTTCACAGCTTTATTCTGATCTTTCTTTACAGTTTTATAGATTATCTTTGTAAGATAAATATTATTATTCCACATAGTTTTCGAATTTTTTCGTTTATTAACAAACACAAATCCAATTCATAATATTCATATTAAAAATTCATGGAAAGAAGTTATTACATTTTCAATTATGGGTATATAACTATTTTAATAGATCGAGTCTGAGTGATGGGTAAAAAAATATTCAAACAAGTTTTTGTAACGCGTTGTTTTTTGTATGATCAATCTACTTGGCATGGTTAGTTCAACGTTCGTTCGGCTATAGTATCAATAACCTCATTGATCCAAGCTTCGATTGATTTTTAAATTAATATTCAATACAAAATTATAAAATACTGGCTGATACTGATACTGGTATGTAGAATTAAGAAGTATTAAGTAATTTTCTCATTTTTTCATAGAAATTGGGGATTTTCTGTCGTAAACAGTAACATAGTCCTGATCTGTTCTTGTTGTTGTGTTAAAATTTCATCAACATTAATTCAGTGGGTTAGGAGTGAAAGCGTAACAAACAGAAAGAAGGATAGAAACTTTCACATTTAGTATAGTATAATAGTATATTATATTATATAGTATAATAATTATGAAAAAATATTCTATGAAAAGATTTGACTTGGTTACAATATTTATAGATTAACTTCTATACTTACAAACTAGCTTCTACTTCGCAATATAATGTAAAAAAAAACTATTTAATATTAAACATTAAAAAAGTATAAAACACAATCGATTTTATCATACTTTAGCATGGATCTGTTTGATGAAGTTTATGAAAAACATTTGATTTTTAAATCAATTCACTGTTTTATAAAATCAATAATTTTTTAAATGAATTTAGGATGATTTACGAATAATAATTACTAAGACACCGAGCGTTGGACACTCCACTATACCTACTCGTTTTAAGAGGAAAGTCATTTCAATAACAGACGACATATTAATATCACCTTATCTTATAAAGGGTTATGATCATTTGCACTGATCCAATATTAGTTTAGGAGACAGTTAAGGGACAACTTCTAAGCTGACTTCACAGACATTCCGTTAGAGGGGCTCCAATGACAATCATTGTCTGTATGTATTTAAAAAATAATAATTTATAACTTAAATACTATTAGACGCATTTTGTTTTACTTATTCAATTTATGTTTTCTTTTACTATACGCGTGGGACAACACAGGTCTCTTCCGTACAGTTTCTTAAAGTAGTGCGGAAGGAGTTCAAAGACGTTTTCTATGTATTTGTGTGTTTATTATGTTTTGTTTGTGGTATATACGTGTAATAAACTTCTTATTCTTATGACCTATCAAATAAACCTAAACCTATATCAACTATTAAAACAAATTTACCTGAAAATTTTCTTAAATCTTAAATTTTTCTTAAGATATTAAATGTTTAATAGTAAGTAAAAATGAAGTATAAAATAGTAATTTAAATAACCGAATTCTTATGAAAATTTACTTTTAATTAGAACAAATAGTTGATGAAAACTTAACAAAGTAGATACCTAATTAAAGTGACCCTTATAAAGAAAAGGTACAGAGTAAAATCTCAAAATTATATTATTTTTTGATTTGAGAACCTGATATCGTAAAAGTGATATTGCTTAGGTACATACAACATATAAACATACATGCTTATACATAATTATTGTATTAGCATTAAACTATGAACGTTTTGTTGAAAATTGAAAAAATAGATAAAATCATACCGACTTCTGAAAATCATGTGTACCATTTACATTTAAATACCGTTCTCGTATTAGAATTCTTAAAATTTTTGTAAATTCCAAAACTGCTGGACCGATTTTAATAATTCTTTAACTATAGGGAGGGTAGACTGTGAGTAACATAAGCTATATTTTATATTATACCCACTTTTAAATTTTTTGTTAACTTCATGTTTTTCTATCAACATTGAAATAAAGGATAAATATGCTTAATTCTTTTTTATTATCACGTCATAGATTCGCATTAAAAGTATCTTAGAAGCTTTCATGTTCATTTATAAATATTTATTACTTATTAGGAACAGACTTATTGATTATTTCTATAAAAATTCATAGCATTATATTACACAGTTAAAGTCATAAATTATTCATATCATCTTATTCATATAATATACTTTGATAGCTTAAGAAATTTTTAGGTAAACAAATTATTTAAAAAATCTCCAAAACTTAGAACAACTTGACTGTTATATTACATTTACACCAATCATTGTCTATCACATTTCCTATTCATATCGTAATGAAACCATGAAACTCATAAAAATAAAATATAGTTTTACAATAATTTGATAAATATTACTTACCCGGTACTGAAACCCTTAAGCCTCTTGGATAAATCGCTTCTAACGTTGCCGGGGGAACAGTGTATGCTCGTACATTGTAAATTATTGTTATTAGAAGAAGTAGGGACTTCATTTTGACGTCCGTCTGCTAATTGCCGCGATGACAGACTGAGGAAAATCAAGACTCAACCTGCGTCTTAGCATTTGTGGACTGATACAAAAATGAATGGAGTCGTTGTACATGACTTACCTTAAAACCTGTTATTGTAAAAAACGATATTGCTAAAGTAAAGTTTTATATTTTATATACCATGTTATGTACTTTAAAAGAAACATACAAAAATTTATACCCCAATACATACGTTTATTTAGTAAAAATTTGAATTATTCAAACGACTTTAAAATTAATCTTGTTTGAATGTCGTATCCATTGATTTGTTTCATTAACGATAATGACCTCAGGTTTTTCTGGTTTGAATCATCTTACTTAATATATGTTTTGTAAACTTATATGCTTTCTTAAAAATATTGAAAATAATAATGAACCTAATAAAGAAAATGGGATACCCAAAAACTTAAATTAAAAATTCATCCAGTTTTTTTACTATTTGTAACATAATACGGTAACGTAACTAATTTAATATTTATTTATTTATTATTTATTAACACTTTGTTGCAATAAACAATAGGATAAAGATAATAACTTAAGCTAAATGGAGTGCAACGGGCGGCCTTATCGCTAATCAGCGATCTCTTCCAGGCAACTCAAATATAACCTCAATATAATAATCATAATAAAATATATTAATATTAGTTATCTACTGTGACTTTGTCTGAGAATTGTATACATGTAGTAAACCTATTGAAATGGAAAAAAATCTATTTACCATATCTTCTAAGTTTTAACTTAAAACTAATTGTTATAAGTTTAAGTCAGAATTGGTTTAAGTTTATATTTTACCCTATTTACACAAAACCTTGACAAATTATATACCTAAACCTTCCTCATGAATCACTCTATCTGTTGGTGAATCTCGCATGATAATCCGTTCAGTAGTTTTGAAATTTATCACGAACAGAGAGACAGACGCGGCGGGTGATTTTGTTTTATGTATAATATGTAGTGATTAAAATATTACCACTGTTTTGACCAATGATTGATTTAATATTGTTGAAATTTGAAATATTTTTACAAAAATTTATTACTCAAAGATGCTAATGATATAAATCTTAATGATAGGTACAGTTAATTAGGTAACTGAAAACCGTCGTTACAATGAATTTACAATAAAATTATGTTAAGTTATAGTTATTTGGGAACAATTATTTTTTTAGATACAAAGCAAATAGCATATCATCACTAAGCTTCTTTTGTAGTTTTTTTGTGTCTCATATAAAATATATAATTGTAATGAAGTGTTGTCAGACTTTATAATTAGACCTTTATTTACTTGAAGATCTCTCATGACATTAAACCTTAATATATTCAGTCTCTTTCTGCTGGTTGCATTAATAATCGCAAAAGTGAGTTAAAGGCGTTATCTATTTCAATTAAATGTATCTACGTATATATATATCATCTACTGAACGTCTCAATCTTGAGAAGGTTGTCTCTTGTGGTATTTAAAAAAATCTTGTTGAAGTATGAAATGTGATTTATTGTAAAATTAATATACTCTGACTTGAAAAATCGACCAATTTTAACTTTTAGAATAACAAGTAAATATAGATATACAAGGGTTCATTGAGGAATGTTGACACGAATTAGTGGGCATATAGAATGATCTGTCAGATGCAACAAGTGCGCGGGCTGGGGGGAACGACTTCAGGCGAATTTTGCTAACTCGGCGCTTCAGGCGCTAAGCTTTTTTCTATCGTGAATTGTTTCTTATGCATTTACTCAGGAATGATTTTTTTTTTCAGAAATTCTAAAATGTTAAGAATATTACTTTGAAAGTTTCTTTCTTGAAAGGTGCTAATTGATGGATAAATGATAAGTTTTACGGACGGTAGGTACTTACCGTCCGTAAAGGCCGATATCGGCCGTATTCGGTAAGTACTTACTTAGGCCGAATACAAAATCATCCGTATGACCTCGATGTTTATCATTCCACAACAGAGCGTTTACTAATGCATTTTATGTCACGCACCACCACTTTGTAGAGGCAATTTTTTCAGAGCCATTAACACTTAGTGAGCGGCCTGCTCTCTAATTTGACAAAAGAAGCGGTGATTTGGGATAGTAGAAAATTATGCTGCGAGTAATAATTGATCGCTGTTGATAGGAACTTATATTTCGTCAAAATAATAAAAAATCAATATTTTTTCATTTGGACAAATCCCTGATTTTTAATGTATGCTTAAAAACGTATAAGCTATCTAAAAAACATTAATTCACACATCTACATTACAACGTTTACTAGTCCTTCAAGTTTATGTGGAAACTGCTACATTGAAATAAATTTAGAATATATGATGATTCTAAACAAACTATGAAAAGTAACGCGTAAGTTCGACAAAAGCTTCCGTTCCGTTTTCCCCGTGTCTCGCAGCGCTTTCCCGCCCGTGAGAGTTGGCAGGCCGCCCGCCGCAATCATTTTAGATTCAGTAACGTCGCGACCATGGCTACGGAAGGACGTACGAAGCGCTCACAGTCAATCTGCGCGCCCGCTTCCGCGAGTATGGAAGCGCTGGCTGCACCCATAGAAACCACACCTGCACCCAGGAGGCGACCGGCCGCGAGGTCACAATCAGCCAGAATAACTGGCGGAAGATCAGTAAGGCAGAGACGGCAACAGCAGCAGCAGCAGCAATTAGATAGAGAAACAAGAGCGAGATATAGCTCCGAACCTCGATTAGCAGAAACCGAGACTCCACCACAAGTTCGTAGACAGGCCTCTGCAAGGCGCAGACCACCGCCTGGCCAGCACAGCCAACCGCGACGGTCCAACGCCTTCCTAGATGTCCCCAAACCACACCAAGCAGAAGAAGAGCCAGATGAAGATTCGTACAGGCTACGCACATTCAACGTCACGCAAAAAGGAGGTCAGTGCTACGTTCATTCACCCTGTTCTAAATTTAAACACAAATTTGGACTTTTTTAAACAACTTGGCAAGTGTTTCGTTCCCTTACCAACGCGGTAAGCCTCGATAATATTTGATATCTAAAAAATAAAGAAGGTTAAAGCCATCATGAATCAGTTAACTGGTGGAGCTGTGTTTACGTTTGTCGTAAATCACGAACGCTTTTGAGGTAAAAATAAACGAGGAACAAAAAACATCTGACGTACTAGGTCAATCTATCTTATCTTGAATATGAATTTTATACTGTAAATTATTTTTCTGACTTTATTATAAATTATTTTATTAAGCTTTCACTCATTCACATCATTCGTGTGGGCATATACAGTATAACCCGTCACTCAGGAAAAGTATTCTATGAGTGAAATAATTTTTAATACAATTCAGTTGAACAAACAACAATACTATGTAATATTCTTTATAATATGTAATATAGGTATATAAATCTTGTATTATGGTGTTCTCGCACTCTTCCGAAACGGCTCGACCGATTCGAATGAATTTTTTGTACCTTTGCTAGGTGTGAGAATAGGAATAGAAGTATTTTTCACCCTGCTACCCCCACCCAGAATTTTTTAATCGCGAGAGTGGGTGTAACCGTTGGACACTTCTAGTTATTTTATAACGTGTTGATAGGGAAGCTCTGGAAAAGAACAGTAACCTCTACCAAGTACAAATTTGACCGCGTAGACAGGAGTTTACAATAAATCAGATGAAATTCCAAAAACTAAATTTTCACTGATCGTAAAATACGACGTTGAAATCCCGACCTCTTTATCACTTGTCTGAAATAATTCGTATGAGAAACTGATTTACATGCAGATTTGTATTCTTTTAAACATAAATTTCATTTTTATTTTTATAATAATATGAAAAAACATTTCCTGCGGTCTAAGAATTCGCTGATGGATCTTGGGACTTGTCGAGTCAATCTTTCATTCCATATCTCATCCTGTGAAGGATTTGATACATTTCTGCGTATTTCACAGATCATTTTCTTCACGGGTAAGTAAAGAAAAAAGGTAATAGGTGGCCTTCTGTGCATACCCCAGTGAAACTGTTTTTTCATCGAGATTCGAACCTTGGAATACTCAGCGTGAATCCATGGAAGCATCTCAGATTTATACATGAAATATATTCCAAAAAAGAAGATACAAAGTAAGGACCCGTGGGGCATTGGGCAGTTACATAATCTACATTTGCAATTTCTACGTCAATTATACGGCTTTTATTAACAAACTTTTCAAAACTTTTCAAAAAATATTTTTAGTCTTCTTAGATAGAGTAAGTGACATTCAGCTTAATAACATTGACACATTGCTGATATTCGTTAACTATTTATTACTAGCTGACCCGGCAAACGTTGTTTTACCATATTATTTTTTGGGGTGGACTACCCTTATCATTTAGGGGTATGAAAAATAGATAGTAGCCGATTCTCAGACCTACTGAATATGCTTATTAAATTTGGTAAAAATCAGTAAAGCCGTTTCGGAGGAGTAAGGTAACTAACATTGTGACACGAGAATTTTATATATAAGATTTAATTTTGTAATTTTAACTTAGTTTTCGACAACGTTTTTTTATAATCAGTTATATCAACATATTATTGTTTTTCGTAATTGTGATTTTAAAATATTTGTGGTCTCGATTTTTTGTAAACGTTTAATGTGTTATATAAACCCAAATATAGGTACCTTTTATATACTTGCATTCTATCATCTCGGATATAAAAACACCAAAACCCTAAATTTCTACTCATCGTCATGTTAAAAAGACTTATTTGTAGTGAGTGGGGCCCTGCGAGCTTCGTATTGCTTCAGAATTCCGAATAATAACGTGTTACCTAAGATATAAAATAGAAAATTTATGAGAAAACAAATTGCCTCCATAAACACATTTATGTGAATTTTTCTATATTTTTAATACGAATCTAACAAATCAGAAATCATCGAAATCGGTTCATCCGTTCTCGAGTTATAACTATATCCTCGATTAAAAGCTAAAATTTATTTTATGATTTCTAGACGCCAACTTGATGAATGGCTATAAAATCTATTCGATATAGTAAATGTTGCACACAGCATACATTTCCTTGAAAAGAAAATTAAAAAGGAAACCGGCACCATAGACGTTTTCCTACGTATGGTTGTTCCGGCTTTTCCGAGGTTTTTAATTATTAGAAATAATTTTACGGAGATACTATTTAATCTAGGTACTATAAATGAATAATACAACAAAACCACTTTTTCTCAACTGACTTCAAAAGAGGACAACTCAAATCCACTGTAATTTTTCGAAGAAAAAACCGGAAGTAATAATTTATTTTTTAAAAATTCACATACCTAGACGACACGACGGCAGTAAAATTAATCTCTGTTCACTGTTAACATATTGGTCTCGGAAATGATCCATTCAAAACCGTGAAGTAAAATTTGTTTAAAGCTTTAAACTTTTGCTGGTTCGCCGGGGACGTTGTTCCACTTAAGCACAATATTTTCATTAGTTAGGGTTTTACATTCCCCAACCATTGTGACTTGGGATCCATCAAAGCGTACCAGTCTTTAAAAGGCCATGTACCTGCACGCCAATTGACATTGAGGGTGTCCATAAGGCGGTCTGCACTTAACATTAAGTGAGCCTTTCTATAAAATTTGACGCAAAATAAAATATACAATGGAAGAATAAAAAGAGGGCGGCTTTTAATACGAGTCCTCTATTTTGCATTTTATTAAATTTCTGTAATAAAAATTAAATGTAATTTTTAGCTTCGTTTTATTAAACCTATTTTCCTTCCTTTTATTGCTAAAAAAAGCTTAAATTCGTTGAAATTGGGCATACATGGAAATGTTAAAGCAAGTATAAAATATTTCTTGTTTCTTTTAAATTAGTTCCATTTCTCTTGCGTGCTTTCAGGTTTGATTTGATATAAATTCATTCAATTAGTCTGCTATTAAGGTTATGTAAGCCACGAGTTGCTCCCAGGGGTATCTGCAACTAGCCCCTCATCGAGTTAAATAATTTGAGTACTGCCGTGTATTAGTTTAATTCCCCAATTTCTCTAAAGAGACTAGAGAAATTGGGGATTGTATAATTAATTATTCTAATAAAGATTACCGGTAGGTATTTGTATTGTAAATTTGGCAATGACATGCGAATTCAGTAGGACAGCTATTAATAGATACCAGATATATCAGCTATTGTATACAATATTAATATTTTCTCTCGCTAGGAGCTAATTGAATAGAAACATAAAACGATTTCCACGGCTTTACTTAGCTTAGATCTTAGATTTACCCAGGAATCTATCTGTACACATATTATAATACAAAGTCATCCGCCGCGTCTGTCTGTGACAAACTTAAAAACTACTGAATGGCTTATTCGAGTTACACCAATAGATGAGAGTGATTTTTAAGAAGGTTTAGGTATATAATTTGTCAAAGTTTTGTGTAAATTAGTTGAAATACGATGGTAATTGTTGGAAGTATCAGAAAAAGTCAAGCCATCTGAGAGTTTTCAACGAAAACGCTGCCTAATCTCTTTAAGATATAACAAAGTATGGTAGGATTTTTTTTCTTTTATAGATCTACAAAGACCTTGGTGGCATATATCTACCTTTTAAGGATACTTACTATATCCATTCTATCTTTTATTGACGGTACGAAGTTCGCTGGGTCAGCCAGTGTTAAAATAAAATAAAAAGGCATTAAATATCTACTGCCTCAATTAAGAGACGTTTTATATAGTTCATTTATATATATTTAAACTTCAATTCATCTTCAGCAATAGTCGCTTTTAGAGCGTAGACCTCCCATAAATTTCAACTCGGTGGAGTCCAATCAATCTGTATGTTAGATATAAATCGTTTTTTATGTAAAGTTGACTTACATTTTATATATGTGATGTCCCAAGGTTTATGGTTTTATGGTTTTTACATATTTTGCAATACATATAACTAAAAAAATCTTTTTAACAGTAAACCGACCTCAGTGTACAAAAAAGTAGTAAATTAAACGAAAATAATTATTCTATGAAGCAAATATTTGGAAGTTTATGATTTCTGTTACTGTAAAAACACTCGAATTTGCAGATCGTTGAATACTGGTCTCAAATCGACATGTAAAGCTTATATATAACCTCAGATATATACCTAAATAAGCTAAGCCAAAAGTCAATTAATTAAAGTACGCAGCAATTCAGTGGTAATTCCTCACTCCATACAAAAATTTACGACGACCGCTTAACATTTGTATGGCCTTCGAGATCTCGATAATAGAAATAAGGGTTCTTACGGCAACAACGTAAAATCAAGTATTATATATTTGGCTATAAAACGTAAGTTTATTTCGTTAGCAGATTCGTTTTTACAAAATTGGTTTGTGGCTGGACTGGGAGTGGATTGTTTCACTAGTCAAATTGGGATTTTGTTATGAATCTTAAAAAACTCGTCACACTTTGCAAAGATGAATATTTTATTTTCTGTATGCGAATTTATATCTATAAAAATATGTATCTTAAATGCTGTTAAATTGAATAAATAACTGATTTTTTATTTTAATATCGCGCCATCAATGCAACATCGTTTTATATACTTTTACATACTAATAAATGGAGTCTTAATTATTATAGGAACACATCTAAGAAATACATATATTTAATTAATACTGATGTAAATTGAATAAAAAAAGTTTATATAGGTATATAGTCTAGAATCTAGATCTTCACGATCACAAAATATAAAAGATAAAACGTTTCGATTACATTCCTTAGATAAAGTTATCCTAAAATAAAATTTTATATGACTATGTAAATTGAAGTAAAGAACAAAAAACAACATTTTACTATCTCTTATCGTAAACTTTTATGTTGCGTGTAAACCCGTGTTATAAAACTAGATTTTTTGATGGTTTGTGTTCGTGTTCTACCTGATCTGGAACTTTCGTTTAAGGCTAAGTGTTCTAACAAAACAACTCATGAAACTTTAGACACCAGTCATAACTCGAGAACGATGAACTATTTTAAATAATTTTCGTCCCGAATTGCAAAATAACATAAACACATTCACGAATAAAATTCATCTCATACATTTTGTATGAATTATGTTTTTTGAGAAAACCTCTGAATGGAGTGACTGATTTTCGGAAATATCAAACACGTTATTGTATAAATACAGTCTCACACGAGTCAAAGTTAGAATTATATTATACGTCCTAGCTTCGCATCGCATCGTGGTAAGACCTTGAATTTAATTTTTACGTGGTATTATATGTTTTGCGATGACTCCTAAATATATAATTATAAATAACTAGCTGACCCGGCGAACTTTGTACCGCCAATGAAAGATAGAATGGATATATATATATATATATTTGCCACCAAAGGCTTTTTGTACATCTACAAAAGAGGAATATCCCGTTATGCATTGTTTTGTTATATCTCAAAGGGATTAAGGCAGCGTCTTCGATGAAAGCTCCCAGATACGTTGTCCTGCTTTATGAATACTGAATTTGAATTGAATAATAATTTAAAAACTGACAGTTATGTCAAACGCTACAAGATTACAAAATTTTCTTAAATTTTCTAATGTTCCGCGAAACTTTCTTAATTCTTTCTTTCATAAGAATCTTCTCCAGGATATAACAAACACAAATAAGAATTATCTAATTTGGTGCAGTGGTTCGGAAATTATGCGCTTACATACATTTTGGTGATTCATTTTAATTTATATTGATAGATAGAAGATCCTAAGATATTCAATAAAAATGTGTGCTTTAATTAGAAAGTAATTTGTCAATTATTTAATTATAATATATAATATTATTCTCATTCTATAAGACCATTATTCTTTAAGTTAGAACGTGTTAGAGCTGTCTTGTAAAGATAATCCTTTTAAATTTTTTGGAATAATTAATGAAGAGGAACAATACCAGTTGGTACAATGATTTTTTTACCTTAAAAGGTTTTCAAATGATTTCTTTATAGCGTTTTTGGTAAAAGTTTCTAGTCGGGTAATTTTCTCCGATTTCTTCGATAATCATGTAACCGATTAACAAAAAACCTTAACAAATTTCAATATACTGGTAAAAATCGCATGGAAATTCTTTAAGTATATATCAAGCTTAGCGCAAACAGACTGATAAACGCGACGAGAGACTTAGTTTTATAAAGAGTAGGTACTGAAGTTATGATCTCACAAGTTAATATAATCTCACAAGTTACCCATTAATATGTACTTAGAAAGTTTGGACAGTAAGTAATACTTGACAAATGACAATAATTATTCGTCGAGTATTACTTCCAAACTTCGTACAATCTTGTTATCATTGAATAGTTGCCACAAATTTATATCGAAATTGTTTCCTCCAAACTTCAAAGAACCTTTACCAACTATGAAATCTAGTAAACTCAGTTTATTTCACTCACCATTTCATTTACAGGCAGGTAATCGGCCTTCTATGCCTTATCAAACGAAACTTTTTTTTCTTTCATCGGGTTGCGAAAGGAAAAGTTTCTGGTTAATTGAGTATATAAACTACCCATTGACTTGAAAATCATTATCTTAAGTGTTAAAAAATTTCCAGTTCTAAATTGTGTTTTTGGTGTTGGTATAGTGAGTTAAAGGAGATTGACCGAAGACGCGTGGACGCTTTCTAAATGTGATGCTGGAGGCGCATACTACGCATCCCATGGACTGTCTTTAGGACGAATGAATCGATCTTGAAAGAGCTCAACATCAAACAACGGATGGCCACCGTATGTCTGAAGCGTGTTCTTAAGTATTTCGGGCATGTCGCACGGAAACCAGCTGACAATCTGGAAAAGCTCATTGTGACTGGAAAGATAGTAAGAACAAGATCGAGAGACCGAAGAGAACTGATCAAGTAACTGAACACCTTGGCTCTAAAGCTAGTGTTGCCATCCATGAAGCCACTAATCAGCATAAATGGCGGAGAATTGTGCAGAAAGTGATTAGTCGGAAACATCATGATGCTCAGCAGTGAGCAAGTGACTGGAGGAGGGAGGATACTGAGTTAAACCGAATACAAATCTTTCCAGCACTGTCTGAGTTTTAGAGAGATTAATGAACGGCAATATAATACCGCGAATAATGTTTTTATCGAATTTTCTTTTATTTCCTAACAAAACATAAGTGTTTTACCTTGTACGGATTCGTTACTATTTTATTTTGTTAATCGAAAAGATAAGATATCCGATTTGATTAAATTAGCTTTGCTTTCCTATTGGGATTTTAGGGTCCATTCACACAGACCAGCTAGGAGAGGAGAGCAGATTGTTATCATGTTGAAAACAGAGTTTTTAGTATTCGTAGTAAGGTTTATTTTTGCATGTGCTGTACTTTTGTCATTAAGAACGCTTGGTGTGAAATAATCATAGGAGCTGACCGGCTCCCATCGCGTACTATTTCTCGTTCGCGCAGCCGTTTGGCTCCGATTGTGTCCGGTCTGTGTGAAAAGAAAAATTCGCGCCGATGCTCTCCGAGCCGGTCTGTCTGAACGGACCCTTAATATTTCCATCTTAATACACAATCGTTATTGATCAAATAATATTTCTCTGTTTATTTTCAACCAAATTTCGTCACACTGCAAAGATGAATATTTTATTTTCTGTATGCGAATTTATTGTTGTTTTATATATACAATTTTTTTTAAATGTTATTTATAAAAAGTTCCTAATTCAACTTTTTATTTGTATATTTTTTACGTAAATTTAAGAACTACTGAGCTGATTTAAAAAACTCTATTACATACTTCTTCTAAGTGACAAGGGCTAAAATGTATATACTCACGCGGCAGTCTAATATAATATAATGCAGAAAAAATTTAAATTGCGTAAAACCTAAGATTTATTGATTTCTATGACAAATTTGACATAGTAGTATGAAGAATCAAATATATGTATTGTTAGGAATTGGTTGTATCGGCTGGTGTCGTGAGCACACTCGTTGGCTTCGGAGTGGCTCGCCTGTGCAAGTAGAGCCGAGGCGCGTGTTCGTTTTACTATAAGAGGGCAGTGCGCACCCCAGACTGCACGCAACACCCAAGTGCGGAAGAATATATCCGCCCTGAAACTGAAGAAGGCGCCCGGACCAGATGGAATCCCCAACAGAGCGCTCCGCCACCTCCCTATGCGTTGGATCGTGGCGTTGACGCGTCTCTTCACGGCGGTACTCCGGTTCGGCCACTTCCCGACTTCATGGAAGACCGGCAAGGTGATCGTATTACCACCTGGCGGGGCTTGACCGCGAGCTGCGGGCCCGCCCCTCACATTCTTGGACTTACATCTCGGGCCGAGTGAGTGATCTCCTCGGCCCTCTACCCAGGGCTATATTAGGCCCGCCCAAATAACCGCCCTGTATCAACAGGGCGCGGACCACAGTCTTTTTGAAGGGCCTCAGGGCCGATCAAAATAGAGCACGGGCCCCGCGGGGCCTGTGACCACATACTATCGTAGACTGCACGCATTCTCACTTGTGCCGTTGTGGTGATCGGACCTTCTCAGAGGTTTGCTTAGATCAGGGATGAGCGGTAGCTCTGACCTTGAAGGTTGTGTCGTGTTTCTTAATATTAATCAGAGGCCATCTGCCTATGTATTCAAGAACAACTCGGTGTGTTGTCAGCTGGGGCTCCCCACACCCTTTTCAGGATTATATAAAATCCTACATAGCTACTTCTTATATAACGAAGTGAGATTGACATCGGTTAAATCTCTAAATTCCTTTATATCTTATATCAGAACTGGGATGTTCAACAACTAAATTCCTTTAATTCCTTTATTTCTTATAGTATATTATATAAGTATAATATATAGAGTAGAAACATCAGGCATGTCGATCTATGGTGATTGGAATTCACAAACTATTGTGATCTACGTGCTTAGAATTCGTTCACCCTTTTGTTGAACCGAACTAAGTTTTCGCATATTTCAACTCAAGGTCCTATTGAAATAAATATGTATTAACAAATTTAATTTTAAAAACTTTATTTGCGTCGTAGTTAAAAATACAAGACGCGATTTTAATAAGGTTAGTATATTTTTTAACTTGTATTTAATATAATACATAATCAATAACCTGGTGGGTGTAATTGTGAATTCACATATGTGTCTGTTTCACTGATCATTTTCTTTACAGGAAAGTAAGTCATCAGCCTTCTGTGCCTACCGGGTCGGTCATTAACGTACCCTTATTGGGCTAGTTTATATTTTACCTTTGATTCGTATAAAACTTTTGCTAAATTTATTATAATTTAACTATAATTATATTAACTATAAATATATTTGAGAAAAACGAGTTCTTATTATTAAATCCAGATTGAGTTCTGCGTAAATAAAATTAGTTATAATTAATTATCTATATAAATAAAACAAAGTCGGGTTTGTTCGAACACTTATAACTCGAGAACAGCTAGACCGATTTTCATGGTTTTTTGTATTTGTCTCCGTCTCGAATAGCAGAATAACTATTAAAAATACAGAAAATTTAACGAAAGTGTTTATAAAGAAAATTCGTTTCTTCATACATTTTTCTATGGAATGGCCTTTTAGGTAACACATTATTCGGAACTCTTGACGCGATACGAAGTTCGCTGGGTCCACTAGTTTAAAATGTTTCAAAGAACTAAAAATCTTCGATCGGTATATTAAGCTGCAACATTTTAAATATAAACTATTTATTTTTCTATTATAATATTTAGTTTTAATCTTTAATCAGTAAACAAGACGCGAGTTGAGTAAAGCAATGACCGCTCGTAATATTAACGTATTTGTTAATTATATTCTACTTACACCATTGTGCTTCTAGGTACACGTGTCGCTATTAAAATTACTTCTCGGAACATACAATATTAATTTACTACATAAATACAATCACGTTTTCCGATGGATCGTTGTGTAATTAGGATCGAATTTTGATATGACGTCATATCAAATCATCATACGATTTCGTATGGGTTGTTTTTATAAATGAGTAAATATTAAAATAAAAATCAAATTAGCATGTTCTAAGGTGTAATAAGCAGCTGATATCAATAAGCTATTTATTATATCAAATATCAATATTTTATCATTGAGCATTATGAGGCGACATGTTCGTTTTAATTCATTGTTAAGACTGGTCTCGTGAATATAACTTAACTAACATATTTTATTCAGTTTTTAAGAAAAAATATCAGTGAAACAGACATCGATTTGACTACTTGAACTTGCTACAGGAATTTGATTAAGTCATTAATAGTTTCTTTGGGTTAAAAATATAAAAAAGTTGCTCAAATATTCTTTCTAAGAGGGTCCCAAAATATATTTAGGCGATATTTCCCGCGTTCACTCAGTGTAATCTTGACTCGCCCCGCATTCACCCTCATGTAATCTCATTTAATAATAAGGTGCGTATGAGGTTATGGAAGTAATCACAAATGTAATTTGCTTTGATGACGGCCACCAGGTTGTGTATTCTTAGGAAAAAATCTAAATAATTTAAAATTATTGCAAGGCATCGTTAATGTTCTGAATGGAACTTTCCAAGTGGATAACTTGAGCCATACCTTTCCGTTATAAGTCATGGAGCGTACATATTTTGGGCCCTGAAAAAAACTATGAAAAGCAAGTGGGCATTAACATCAAGAGGAAGACGTTAGACACCTGTGTCCTACCATGCATCATTTATAGTTGTGAAACCTGGGCTTTGACGAAACGCCATAAAGACCTACTAGCAACTTTAGGTGACTAACTTAACTAACGGACAAAGTTAAGAGTATGGACATAGGCATGAATCAAAAATTTACACGTATAGAGCAGCTAAAATGGAAGTGGACTGGACATATGCTCCGCTGCAAAAATGAGAAGTGGAGTAAACAGGTGATAGTTTGATATCCAAGGGATGAAACTAGAAGTCGAGGTCGCCAAACAAAAAGATGGGAGGATGATCTGAAAATGACCCTAGGACCTCTTTGGATAAGAGTGGCAGAAGACAAGAAGCAGTGAAAAGATTTGCAAGAGACCTTTGCTACTATACACACCGTAATAAAAAACATTTTATAATATAAGTGCAAAACTTTTTTGTTTTTCGGAAAATAAAGGCTTATTTTTTAAATTTTATTTGTTTAATTCTCTCAAAACCCTAATTAGTTAATTATATATTTACAGTCGTAGACACAGCTAACACTGAAATAAAATTTACATAGCTGATTAAAGTAAGCAAAGCTGTAGGATCAGATATCTGCCAATGAAAGTCTCATATAAATCAAACAAGAGATATGCTTTGTTAGAAACTTTGTCCTTTGTGAGGGATTGATAAAATTATCGTATTTATTAAGGTAGCCAAGTGTAAAAGTGACTATGAGATAAAGACGAATGAAATGCAATCTTATAACTCCTATAAAGGGCAGACATATTACTGCGTAAGTTTCATTGACTCTCTCGATTCTAGATTTTCTTTACAGTCGAGTAGGTGTGACCTTCTGTGCCTACACAATTCGAAGCTTTACTTTTTTTACTTTAGGCGTATCAGGCTTATGTGAGAACCATTTAGTCACAGATTCAACCAAAAAGTCCTAAATATCGACTTCAAAATATGCTATGTACAGTCAAAATAAAATTATAATAAGAAAAGATTCAGCGGATTATTATGACATAATATTGTTTTGTATTTATGTTTTACCTATTCTGTGTAAATTAAATATAAATTTGTGTAACATATAATAGAAACAATTTATAATAATAAATAAAAAGTTTTGCAAATCTAGCTTTACAAAGCTTTTAAAGGTGGACCAATTTAAATATTCACGTTAGTATTGTTCGTGAATAATTTAAGCACCTGTTGGGAGTCAACTCAGTGTAAACTTCCATGATTTTTAGTCAAATACAATTTGTTTTACTGACTGAAAAAACAAAAAAGTAACGAACGGATGAATGTTAATATTTGTCCATCTTTGCAAAGTATATGCATTAAAAGAATACTCTATTAAATTTATATCTCGGTGGCGAAGTGATGTAACGTAGATACTGGGTTCAAATCGGAAATGAAATATTTTTAGTTGCGTTGGTTCGTCGTCTCCTTGCCTGTAAAAATCATCAAAAAGAAAATCATGAAAATTTCAGTTTCAAACTACGTGCGTGTTAAAAATATCAATGAAATAGACATAAAATTGTGTCTTCCCCACTAGGGTTGATTTTACATAATATAGATGCCTGTATTTAAGACTTTAGTTTCCTATAAATAAGCCACGCTTTCAAATTATTATTCCCTGTATCAAAATAAATTGATATCGCCCACATTTTATAGTGACGCGTTTCTATTGCGCGTCAATGTTATAACACGATATACCCAACTGACATGTGAAATAAAAATCAGATTCATTTGTCAAAAAAACTATTTTTAATATTTAGATAATACACAAGGCTAGATAAACGAACAACGAACAAACTTTATATTTAAGATAAAATATAAAATTTGTATAAAATACATTTTTGGCATTTGAAATGTACTATAGAAAGACGGATATAAAGTCAGGCAACCGGCAATTTAAAAAATATAAATCCACAGTCCTAACTGGAAATCCTACAAATCCGTTATGGAAAATGGAAAAAAACCCTCCAAAGCTACAAAGCGATACATTTAAATATATTTAGACCTACAAATCAATTTAAACGTGATAGGGGATGAAAACGTGTAATGCTGGGGATTGAGAGATTTGCGACTCAATCACGTATTTACCGCAATTTGGGCACAGATTACATGAAACAGTTGCGCTATCAAATATTAAGGGAACTCGGTTCCATAGATTAACCCTATCGACCGCGAATTTTTTTTTATACGCGTTTAGTTTGAGGTACATTTTAAACGAGATCATGAATGAGTGAAATTCAAGAAGAAAACCCTCGAAATGTTAATCTATACTTTTAATATTATAAAGCTGAAGAGTTTGTTTGTTTGAACGCGCTAATCTCAGGAACCACTGTTTTGAATTGAATAATTATTTTTGTGTTAGATAGTCCATTTATCGAGGAAAACTTTAGGCTATATAATATCACGCTGCAACGAAGTTAACGCGGGTAAAACCGCGGGGCACGGCTAGTTACAAATAAAAATAATTTATAAATAGATGAAAAAATCTTCATAAATTGTAACTAAGAGCACTTTGGTCTATTCGTTTTGGAACTACGATGCCGCAAACAGATACGCAGACACATCAAATTTATAATACTCTTATTTTTGCACCCGGACTTTAAAAGGTCATGTCATAGTCTAATGCTAATATAGATAGACATTACTGGAGTTAAGATGTATTATTAAATATATCAAAAAACAGGACCACAATCAGTGACCTTGACATAATTATTAGAGTGGTTGGCTTATGCCATCTCAGAATTCAGCAAGTACGCCTTTTATTTTAAATTATGAATTAACATAACTGTAATTAAATATATACATTATATTTATTACTATTCAATATACAGAAAATTCAAATGTACCTTTTGAATAATTAATTAAATCTATTATTAAATGTCTTAATCATAATCTATTAAATAAATTATTAACAACAATAAAATACTTTAAAATATTTAGCAAAGCTGTTGGGATGGCAAAATACTGACTGCATTTCCGCATTGTATTGCTTTACTATTATTTCAATTAATACATTAGCACTTATGTAAAAATTTAAGAAATGTATTATTACTGCTGATGTTATTCTGTGTACGAGTAGGTCTTACATTCACTTATAGTATGTAAATTACAATATGGAGATTAATGCGGGTTTCAGACCGAAAACTAAGATATGTTAAACCTAAACTAAGTCAAATGAGCTAAACTAGAAATATGTCCCATGCACATCAAAACTTAGCGAAAGCTCAGTCAGTATTGTGTTGCTAATACAAGTACCATATTGTATGTATTGGATTTTTTATTTCCTTCAGGATTCTATTCCACAGCATCCTTTTTATTCAAGTTGTGATAGTTTTTTATCTCTATGTTCTACAGTATAGGAAATTATTTTATTTGCACATCGGCATACACAACTAACTTAGCTTCGCATATTGTTGTCAACTTCATAGGTTAGTTTACAAAGTTTGCATTCTGTACACAAGTATGAAAAACTGCTTTAGCTATGCGAGCTTAACTAAACTAACAGAGCTTAGCTCTCGGTCTGCAACCCGCATTAAGCTCGCAAAGAGGGTCAAATTATTTTTATATTACCTTTCTACCCTTTCGTATGTGGCCAAGAAAATGGTCTCTGTGAGTTTAACTGTTAAAATATAATTGCAAGGAAAAATCGACCATATTTCATGACGTTCAAATCATGATTACAAAAATAATCTATTAAATTTCTAAACTGGAGTAAATTATTCAAAAGCGCTTTATTCGAATCATTAACAACTTTTAAAAAAGCTTTAAATAAGCTTATGTTTAATGAATCTTTTCAATTAAAATGTCTCGAATTTATTAATACTATTTGATTGAAAATAAATACTTATTTTAAAAGGATCGTATACTTATATTTTCGTTATGACGCTTATATAATAGTAACTTGAGAATGAATTGTATCAGTTATATTGTCTGCTAAACATGAACAGAAAAGAAATAATCATAATGAGTTTCATGTTCTTTATGATCTTCTCAGACCGCGCGTTCATTGACTCTTGTAAACTCAGAATTTAAGATTAAATTCACGAGAATTAACGAATTTAATTTTAATATACTAAATTCTATATTGTATATAAATGAATGAAACTCAAACATAATAAGGATTAACTTTATTATCAATCGTCATAATAATGCGGCAGTATTATCAAAAATTAATGAAAGCCAGCACTCAACAATGAAACAATTCAAAATGGATTTCCAAAGTTATTGGAACGCAATATTATTATCATATTAAAGTCTGAATGCATAATTGGAATTATTGTATTGAAAGTACTTAAACAACCACTAAACCACTTTGGTAAGTTAGTCACGTGTCTGACATGCTATGTTAAACGGAAGATCCAATGTTATAGTTAGTGTTAAAGAATATTTAATTTTTGTTTAAAATTATGTATGCACAGACGGGTCATACACGAACATGAACATTGTAAGAGCGAAAATTTTTACGACACATTGTATGTTTATAATTGCGAGCTATGACGACCGATTGGCGCAATTGGTAGTGCTCCTGCCTTCTGCATCGAAATGTCCCGGGTTCGAATCCCGGTAGGTGCATTAATTTGTGTGATGAGCACGAATGTTTGTTGCCGAGTCTTGGTTGTTTATAAACTTATATATGTATTTATTGCGGTACCCTCGTTGTTCCTGATTACCATAACACAAGTGCTTCAGCTACTTTGGGATCAGAGCAATGTATGTGAGTTGTCCCAATTATAAAAAAAAGCTATAGTATAAATTTAATCGTTACATTGGGTGGTAATTTGTATTTGTTAAATTAAATCCGGGCAGTTTCCCGAACTTTTATGTTGCCAAAATTGAGTGCGGCTAAAAAATGTAGTACATCATTGATGAAGATCGATTGCCGAACGTACAAAATCGAGTTTACTTTTTACTTTGAGAACGTCGAACTTTGGACTCAACGGACGGCTTCCGGAGCGAAGACAATTGTTAGGCGCTTAAAACATCAAGCAATCAGAGCTGATCAGGCCGCACGGGCCACCTTACGTGTGGCCCACATAGTTCTGAAACCAGCCTTAGTAATATTTATAACTTAAAAACGTATATCTTGAAATAATGTCCCAAATGCTCTGTCACTTTCCCGCTTTTGTGGAAATGTTTTTGCAAAAATGGGACAAAAAAAAGTAGATGAGTTATATTTATAACTCTCAGTTTTTATAACATTTTTGTGTTCAATATTCGTCTAATTTGATTTTGACATTAAAGTTGTAATGTCTATTTTACTGCCATAGATATAACGATACAATGCTGTAAGGTGATAAAGACTCAGGTGTTGCAATTTTTATATTTTATGGCGAGTCATTTAATTTTTATTTGAGCATAGATATGAACTTGTAAGGCTTGTACAACCTTCCAATTAACTTCTGTAGATTCACAAAGATTGTCAAACACATTCGATTCAGAAAGATCTTGGATTTTTGAGTTCTCAATAATAATTATATATACGATTATAGTCCTACGACCCCTAGGCGGGGCAAAGAGCGTCCATTGTGCTCCGCCATCTCGTCCTGTCCTGGGCCACGCGTTTGGCCTCGCTCCTCGTCATCCCGATGTCCCGCACCTCCGAAAGGATAGTTCGCCTCCAAGACTGCTTTGGACGGCCTCACTTTCTTCGTCCCTTGAATAATAATTAACAACAAAAAAGGTTTAAATAAAATGTAATCTGCCTCATAATTCCCGTATAAGTCTGCGCGTAAGGACTAGAAGTGACTGATTGAAAAACTTTTCACATAACTTGGTAGCTTCCCAAGAGTGAAAGAATATTTAAATCGTTGTAGTTTTTAAAATTATTCAATAAAACAGAAAAATCTTTTCTATTATAAGTACAGATTATATTTATTTATTATTCATGAGTTTAATTTGAGAATTCTCCTACATACATCCATAACTCGTAAATAGTTCAAACAATGTTATGATAGCTTATTAGACCCGTATAGCCAATAACAACGTTTATTCCCCTGATTACAAATCAAAATCGATACAAAATGCTGTCGTAAACGAGTTTATGTCTCTATTATGTTACTTCATTTAGATTATATTCAAATATAATACTTTGAGAGCGCCTCTTTGAAAGTGTTCAACATTATGAAGTCTTTTTAATTTGATATCATTAAAATTAAAAAATAATAGAACTAAATCAGAATTTCCACGCTTGATTGTAGTAATAATTTTGAGCTAAACGCACCCGCCCTGAGGTAACCTTGGGTATTTAACCAGCGCTTGAGCGCTTGAATCTTTAATTTCTTCCATAAAGCTCTGGAATTCACTGTGATATCAGGTTTGCTCGTTTTCTATCCTCTTGTAAGACTCTCCTTTATAGTTATTACCTCTCCATTTCCTGTACCTCATATTAGATACTGTTTCATTCTATATTATCACAAGCCTTTGTATTTATAAAGACACTGAGAATTTTCTTTGTCTCTTTTGTCTGGTTGCCTAGAATAGATCATTTGGTTGCAACAAGGCAACCCATTACACTATTTTTGTACACATATTATAAAAACATAAATTTTCTATTAACAGATTTCCATTTCTAATTTACAGATTAAGTTCACGTGGAAGTCGTTTTATAGTTTTTTAATGAATTTCACGATTTTGAGTGAAATATTCCCGAGATTTATGTCGTTTAAGTTCATTTTTAGTTTTTGTTAAATCTGTCTAATTGAACCCAATCAATGGCGATACAATTTATATAGGTATAACGGTGGCCAAAATATCACTATAAACGATTCATTAGGATCGAATTAAGAATCTATTCCTTTTTTGAAGTGATTGAAACAGCGTTTTACTGAAATAGTGTTTAAATCGCAATTCAGCCTTATAGAATGTATCCACTTAGTTCTAAAAGCGCAGTAACTAACTTACACGCCGTAAACGCTGTATAATTCAGTTAACACGTCAAAGGCGACTATTACATATTCATTTAACTAGAATACTACGTTTATGGAGTTATTATTTCGTTAGAAATTGTTATAGTTATTTAAAAAGCTAGGCTATAGATTATATTATATATAGGTTAGATAGATTTGTACTTATTATAGAAAGCGAGAAATAGTATGACGTATTTTTTTCTGTACTCATTCATTAACCTTCTCTGTGGCTAAGTGGTTCACCCATCTGCGTGTTGCCAAAGATTCTGGGTGGACAAACATTTTATGTTATTCTTTCCAAATTGTCGGTCACATACCCACAAAGTTGGAAGTAAAATCTTAATTTTTATTATTATTTTAAATAGTTACAAACAATTGAATCGATTTTTAAAATTATTTCATAGATAAGAAGCTACACTCTTTCCTAATATATAAAGCTATATTTTATTATATCACGCGTACAAAGTTAGGAGTAACAAAGCATAGTCTATGAAATGAATGTACACATTTTTCCTTTGAATGTATTCGGTTTATCGAATCGTGTCTATTTGAGTGTTGTCTTTGGCCAAACATTTTTTCTATAGATGATAAATAGGTTAAGAATGAAGTAAAATAAACTGTTTTTTTTTCACAAAAGAATAATTTAAAAACACTAGACAGACACGAATAAATCAGTTTTGAATAAAAATATTAATAAATAAATGACGGAATTTGATAACAAAGCGTTGTCGACCTTTTATGGAACTGGGTAATTTTCTAAAATGGATATTAAGGCGAGAGGAAGTACGGAGATGACGTTTTAGCCGCACTAATGATGCGGGCACAATGGCCTGTTGTAATTCTCTCTTAATCTATAAAAGACACTTGATAGGTATAATTTTTTATAATCTTACCCTCATTGGCTTTCATTTTCTTACCAACCACTCTTGCCGTGACTAAGTGGTTTAAACGCCTACATGTTACGCTGAAAATCCTGGGTTCGAATATCGGGTAAACGAATATGTTTCGATTGGATGGGCACTGGCTGATCTAGACTGTAAATAAATTGATCCGTGAAAGAGATGCAGAATTGCGTCTGCTTTTTGCCCCACTAAGGGTTACTGGAAACATTCCCCTCTCTCCGTATCTAACTTAGAAATGATCAGTGAAAAGATGTAGAAATATGTCTGTACCATTTTTTACTGGAGAATAATATTGAACATCTAAATTATAAAATTGATAATCGGTATTAGGTATTATTATTATATTAAAGCAAAATCTAATTTTGTACAACGATCAGAACGATCTAAAACTATTCACCCGTGAGGATTACATCTGCTACAACGCTACGCTACAGAGGCTACGTCATACAGCCCTCGTAGACCGCTACGTCATTGTAGCAACGATCTACGGATGTCTACGTCACTGTAGAGTTGTATATTATGACCTGTTAGTTTAACAGATAAACGGATATAAAATAAATCCGTCTTTTCTATCTTAATATCATGTAATATAACTCTATGACTTTGACATTTCTTTATATATATATGTAATTTTTATTCACCGTGTACCAAAGCGTGATTTCATTTTTTTACTCTGTATACTTAAAACACTCTGTATACAAAATACATCATGTATAAATCATTAATCTTGCATACGTATACACTTGGTTGTGGGTGTTACAGCTAATTGACAGAATTAATTAGTTTATCATAAATTCCTCAAATCATTAAGGACCGTTTACATCAGTTAAGTTGATCGCGATTAACTAAACTTGGCTTACTCCTATTTGACGCATTTTTTTCTGCAAATTTAGAATCGATTTGGCTTAAAAGCCGGTGAAATGATATGTTGTTTTAACATTCGTTTACCGAGTAATGCTCAATTTATTACCTTCAGCTTAGCAAATTTCGCTCGTTTAAGTCACACGACATTTTTGAACACAATTTATATCAAAATCAGTGAAAATAACCCTAAATGAACTAAGACACTGGGTTTTAACCTCTCAAAGGAAACTCAATTAAGAGATTTAATTAACATGCCGCAAAACGATATCAAACCAGTTTCATATTTCATACATGTAATTTATTTATGATTCGAAGGTTTCATGATTTGCATATAAAAACATAAATTGTATTTATAAATTTCGTTATTTTAAACATTTATAAAAGTTTGTTACTGTATTTCTATAATTACCTATAGGTGCCTAAATTGTTGATAGTCAAATCTTTCATTATTTTTTCAACGAAACATAAAGTCTTAATGATTAATGATGTTAGCAAGTCAAATTACCAGCCAATATAAGTTTATTTTTGGAAATAATACATAAAAATCAATAAATAATCCTTCACTTTATATGATTCAATTTGTTTTCAGCTGTTAAGTCTAGCGATCTGACATCGATTAATCAAACAATCATATTTTCGGGATCATATTTTTATGACGAATGGAGATAAATCTGACCTTTACAAAAATAAGACTAAATTAACCCCAAATTTAGATTTATGAAATAAAACATTAAAGCTCAAGATTAATACAGCTTATTTCAAAATATCTGCAGACGTTTTACGATCTAAAACATTGAGTGTGGTATCGATTTTCTCTCGTACGAATGAACTTCACCTGCGACCATCGTTATCTCTATGTAATGTAAAATATGGAGCATACATATGTTGTGAATGCCTCTTCGAATAAGATTGTTTTTTAACCGACCTTCAAAAAAACCAAAAAGGAGGTTATCAATTCGACGCGTATTTTTTTTCCGATGTTCCGCTCGTTTTACGATCTTTAAAAAGCAACATGAAAGTTTTATGCCCTTGCAGAATTTTACATGAATTTTATTTATCAACACTATTTACGTCTTTTATTTATAGTAAGTTCATTTATAATACAAAATTTATGTTTTCAGTGCGTTTTGAGGTCGGTTTTATTTTTTTGTTTAAAATTAATTTATATTTATTACATTGTTTATATAATATAATTTACTAGCGACCCGCCCCGGCTTCGCACGGGTATAAAACATATAAACCTTCCTCTTCAATCACTCTATCAATTTAAAAAAACCGCATCAAAATCCGTTGCGTAGTTTTAATGATTTAAGCATACAAAGGGATATAGGGGAAGAAAATACTATGTAGTGATTGCTTTGTACAACTATATGTACAAAGTAATCACAAAAAATGCAAAAATGTGCAAAAGGGGACATGACAAAGTTCTGGCTGTTCTTAACATAGACATAAATGGCTTTAAAAGTGATAATGTATGTGAATCTATCTAATAAAGTAAATATTATATAAACCCGACGGAACGTTATTATCCAATAGGGATAAAACTTTATTTAAAAACAGGTTAGGATCCCATAAAAATGAATTACTTACGACCAAAATTGCTGATTTATAAATGAAGAAGAAAAAAAAATTATAGACTTGCCTTCATATACCTTAGTAACAACGAACCTCTTTTGAATATTTATATATCTTCAGTAATCAAAGTTGCCGAACGAGAAAGTTAAAATTTATAATTTTCGATATAAAGTTACTCTACTAAATAAAACTTTACCCCGGAAGGCGTTTGTAAATTAATAACAAACTTTGAAATTTACGAAACCTATATTAATTGCGACCCATAACTAACTTTGATTTATTATATTTTATATTTAAAAATCCCATTACCTCTGGGATAATAAGTATACATTTCTTCGTCTGTTTCATGCATGCATCATTAAAAATAGTGCATATTATAATATTTAAGCTGTAATATTTTTAAAGTATCTACTTATTATGAATTTTTTTAACATCACCATATAATATAGCCAGTATGTTTCTTATACCAGATCAATTGTTTTATGATTATTATTACTTGACTATGTCACTCTATTTTCTATACACAAATTTGAACACATTTGCTTAAGTTTTTCATCTGAATGAGGACCTGTGAAAATAATATATTGTTATAAATTTATCAATTTACCATTTAAACAATAATAGAAACCACATTAAACACTAAACATAATATACACGTCCAGTGACATGCCTATTTACTCAAAATACACAACCACTACTCAATCTGATTATTGAATTGTCGGTACCATTCAATAATCAGATTGGATTCTAAAAACAATTAGTGAATGCTCCTTCTAAGACCGACTGAATAAAGGCAGCTTGCAACCAATCCCACTTTTTATATTAGCTGTGAGTAAATCTTCGCTCCTGACTTAGAGTGGCATGACTTCGAAATAAACCAGCTAGCAAACGCACCTGTTAACAAAAAGTTTTTAGAAGAAACCCTACTCGAGGGTCCACAACATCAACTGACGCAATTAACTTGTAACAATATATATTAGTATTATGTATATGGCAGTCCAAGTTTTTGAAAAAACAGCAATGCAAACCGGAAGATCCGATTCATACAATTCATAGGTTCAAGGTTGCCTATCTAACTTACTGAGTTTCTTGGCTGTTCTTCTAAGAGCAAGGTGCGTTCTTAAACAGGATGTGAAAGAAAATTTAAACGTCGAGTCAGTTTTGACTTTCAGTATTTTTTTCACACTTTGTTTTTAATATTCGTGAATGCTACGTGAGTCACGTGTCAGAACAATTTGCCACTATAAGTGGTTAAATATAGACAATATAGAACTATTGAAACTATGTGGTTCTTGGTTAGTAACCACAACTGGGTGAGGCAAATAATTGCCTAATATCGGTTGCTGAGGTTTGGGCTATATTGGCGAGCCTTCAACGTTCTTTGATAAGCTTATCATTGTAACATCATGTCTAAAAATGTTTATATAAGTTTTAGAAATATAACCTTGGTTCTTGTGAAAAACTTACCCACATCTGTCGTAGAAATGAGTCTTCATCCCGTTTACATTTAAGCTTATTTGATTGTTATGAATACGTATTTATTGTGGTTTTTAGTAGAAAAAATTATGAAGATCATTTATAGTTCATATTGAAAGATATACCCAATTCAATCTTGTCAGATGCTGAAACTGTTTTCGTAAACATATTTTAGACATTAATGTTCATTTGACTAGTACTGTAAATATACTATATGTTAGATAATTTATTTACGATTGACGATATAAATAAATAAAATAAAATCAACAACATAAGGCTCCGTCAAATCGTTGGTTTGCTATCAATAATCTTTTTCAATTTTTATTTATATCTTGAGTGTATAAGAAAGTAAAATATTTTACACTGTCCGTATAAAAGTGAATAAGTGAGAGGCGATTCGATCAATAAAGGAAAGAATTGGTTTTATTTTCATCAGCCTTCCTTAACATTTAGAGTAAAAAGCTCTCAAAACACATGAAGCTACAGCCTCATCGTTTTTAATTAAGCGCTTTTCATTTATATTTCCGCATTCATTATTCAAGAGCCTTGGGTCATTGAACTCTGAGCTCATCGTTATCGGGCACTGACTTTCATGGCATTAATTTTACATTTTATTAAATTTAGTTAGGTTAGTAAGTAGTGGTAAGGTTATAAGATAATTTTCCCATTTTCCCAATTGAGTTTTGTAATATCTTTAATTAAACTAAAAACTGACTATCTTAAAAATGAAATTCCGAAGCCTATATTGAAGTATAAGGCAGATACATTTCCGCTTCTACTTGACTAATCATTTTCAATTTTTAAACGACCTTCCAAAAAACCAAAAAGGAGGGTATCGATAATAATATTAAAAAGTACTAAAAGTAATTTAAAAAATTAAGTATTTTTACTAACACATTACAAACTATTTATTTTACAGACTGACGTAAATCTTTCTTTAAATAAATAATAAAAGATGATATTATGAATATGTTAATAATCATAGAATCTAAGTTTGTTTCGTTCAAAAAAATTAATTTACTATACAAATCAGAAGTCATCGTATTATAAGTACCGGAAGAAACGTTTAAATACGTACTCGAAGTTTTGTGTAAGTATAAGGCAACTGACCTTATCAAATTAAAGTAGAAACATTTGACATTTCATAGAAGATTTTACTGCAGTTTACCTACAATCGAAATGTTCGAAGTTTTGATACATTATCATTTTTTTTTACTATATGAAATCTGTCAATCCCATGGAAGCCAAGTAAGTGTGCGCGTAACCACTAGGACTGCTTAATATTTTCCATTCAAATAATTGTCGGAGGCAAAAAATATTTTAGCAGACGTGTGGTAAAGTTACTTATTGATTGTGACATTGGTCTGATAATGAGGGACGATATAATTAATTATACTGATTGAATAGATATCGGTCTTATCCTTTGGGGAAAAGACTGATTGAAATCGAAAGCTTATGTAAGCTTACTAAAGGTTGTGCTGACTTGTACATGGATTGTTTCGTGTTAGATACATAGATTCCGAAATAAAACACGAGCATAAGTTGTAATTATTATTTAAATTGTATACAAAATCTTTATTAACTCCCAACAAGTTCTAAGCTTTCAACACAAATTTAATTAAAATTAATTAATTATTCATTCAGTGATTATGGAATGGGATGAATTTTGAGAGCGA
Organism: Aporia crataegi; assembly: GCA_912999735.1. Classification (NCBI taxonomy): domain Eukaryota; kingdom Metazoa; phylum Arthropoda; class Insecta; order Lepidoptera; family Pieridae; genus Aporia; species Aporia crataegi. Next base: position 7,696,325 of record OU538744.1, on the reverse strand, counting down.
TTATATTATTCATAATCTCATGCATTTTTTTTATTATGGGTTAATTTGATTTAATACAACTGGAATACGACTTAATAGATATGATACATCTTGCTCACGTAAGCTTTTAAAAAAAAGGGTATGGACCTTTTTTTTGTTGGTTAGCAATTGTTCGTAAACAAATGGTTGTTTAGGAGCAATTACTATTCGCGGCTCGTGAATTCTAATAGTCTATGCTAAGAAAGAAACTACATTTTCATCAATGAAATTATTTTTTAAGTTTAACTGAATTTTAACATAAAGAATATATTTACAAATCCTTATTCAATGACGGTAAAATTATACTTAAATACATGTATATAAAAGGCAAATTTATTTTGTGGATTTGAAGTTTTTAATGAAAAACTATTTCATTTGTTTCAGGTAAGACTAAAGAATTATTCTAGCTCAGTGAGCTGTGGGTTTTTCAAACGGGTTGTCAGTGGTCAACGTGCACTTCGGTGCTTCGTGTGACATACTTCCGTTTTCTGTGAAATATAGTGAGTACCAAACATATAACCTAAAAAAATAATTTTAATCTCTATAAATAATAATGAATCACCGAAATTTATGTAAGCACACAACTTCCGAACGACAAATTGGATAATTCTTTTTTTGTTGTAAGAATGTTACATGGAACATTAGAAAATTTAAGAAAACTTAACGACAATATCAACTTTTCTAAAGTCACCTTAGTGCTTTTGACAATATAAATTATTCTAATGTAATCTTATAGCGTTTGACATAACTGTCAGTTTTTAAATTATTATGCCAATTCGAATTCAATGTTTATAGTTAAGACAGGACAACGTATCTGGGAGCTTTAATCGCAGACGTTGCCTAATCCCTTTGCCTAATAACAAAACAATGCCTAACAGGATATTCCTCTTTTATACATGTACAAATAGTTGGTGGCATATATACCTTTCCAGGATAGCTTCATTGATTTAATTCTATATTTTATTGGCGGTACAAAGTTCGCCGGGTCAGCTAGTTTAGTATAATAATTAATTATAGATATGCGAGCTGTGTGGAATAAAAGAGCATATAATGGACGCGAAAGGGAAAATATATACTCTAAAAATAAATATACTAAGATTGTGAATGGTTAAGTGTTAGTCTAACGAGAATGTATAGTGATTGTAATGAAAGTGGCTGGCTACTGTTTTATGTAAAAGCTGTGAGTGAAATTGAAAATAAAACCCTCTGATGTTATTTAAAAATAAAAATATGTGATAAATTGATTAATAGATCTTTGTTAACTATAGTTAAAACAATTTCAAATGAATAAGAGCAACATAACTGGTCCATTTCATCGGTCCAAAGAAACTATTATTGTGCTATGTATAGCCGAAAGACAGTTTCATAGATTTTAAGTATATAGTGAATCGTGTTGTGGTATGCAATACATTACACTTCAATTTAAACTTGACTGTAGGACCGTCTATCCCTTATTCAGGCTTTTCCAATCCCTATTCTCTCCGTTGTTAAGTGGTTTATACATCTGCGTATTGCGTTGATGACAGATTGAATCCCGGGAGAAAAAATCTTTCAAATAAAGTTGAAGACTGATAAGCTTATCTTTAAAGAAAATGTTGTATTTTCACGTACGTAGTACATGAGAAAATGTTAACCTGATAAGATATAATTCGTTCAAGGATTTTGTAGCCTTTGGTTATAATTCCAATGAATCATTAATTAGTTGTTCTCGAGTTTAACATTTATTAGTAAAATTAATTTTTGTACATATTTATCACTACATAGTATAAAACAAAGTCGCTTTTCTTTCCCTATATACCTTTGTATGCCTAAATCTTTAAAAATACGCAACGGATTTTGATGCGGTTTTTAATAGATAGAGTGATTGAAGAGGAAGGTTTTTATATATGTTGTATACCCATGCAAAGCCGGGGTGGGTCGCTAGTATAATAATAAATTGAACATTTATATAAAATCAATGTAACTTAATTTAGTACTCTAGTTAATTAAAATTATTTCAACAGTTTATGAAAGCTTTGCTTCTGGATAAATAAAGTTTCATAAAACAATATTTGTAACACAAAATAATATTGCACGTGTAATGCAATGACGCTGCATAATTTTCAACTAACGAGTAAGCACTTGTTTCAATTACCCTTAATATTAAACATTTTACTGTATACTTACATAATATGCTACTGAAAACAAAGGCTAAAATATTTTAAAATTTTCATTAACTTATTTAATTAAGTATAGTGTCTGTCTGTGGCATTCTAGCTCCTAAATGAATAAATCGATTTCGATACAATTTTTTGTACGAAAGCTAGGATGGATAATAGCTAAAATTTATGAAATCGGTAAATCTCTTTATGAAATATCCTTGTTGATAATCATTATGTCGGAAGGTTTTTAAATTGTCTTAAAGGATAATACCGTTTTTCTATGAATGTTGGGATATTTTTGCGTCACCGAATAAACAATAAACATTGCAAATGTACTCAGGTTTTTTTAAAATAAAAATCATGAAGATATTCGATGGCGTTTTTGCGACATTTTCCTTTAAATTTTTTATTATTTTAAAGTTAAGTTATTCATTCAAATTTTATTCTAATAAAGTGTAAAATATAGTAATCATAATGACCGTAATCACAAAAAAGTAACTTCTCGATCAGAGTTGCCAGAAAATTGAAAATATATACGCTAAAATATTTTAAGAAATACTATAAATAATTATTAAAATATTTTCAATCAAAAAGAAAAACTTCATAATTATGATTTCATTAAATAATCATTGGCTAATGTTAAAAGAGTTCATTTTTTCTTTCTGAGAGGGTTTTCTTTCATTTATTTCATATCACTATTCTTAGTACTTCGGTCTAAAAATGGAATTCATAAGCAACTAGCATCATTTGGCGAGATTAATATGGCGCTTCCGCTTAATTCAAATTCAATATACTTTTTTTGATAACTTTTAAACTCCCATTCACTTATGAATAAAATAAATATCTACTAATAACATTATCATTCAATATACTTTTTCTGTATATAAATGGTTGAGTATATATAAATTGTTCACACCAGAGTCAGTCTTGTGCAGAATGGATCAGATTTCACTTGTGACAGATGCAATATAGAAAATATATTAATACAAATACTATGTGAAATTTCAAATTAAATATCGTATAGCTTTATGGCTTTATGATTTTTTTTATTGTTTAGTTTCTTAATTTTATCATTAGAGCTTCGTGTGCAAGATGTTTTTTTAAGTGTAAGCTAATTTTGTGGATAAAAAAAATTAGGTACCAATACCTGCCTAATTTTTTAAAAAATCGGATAGAAGGCAAATGAACAGGAGGCTCACTTACAAAAGGCAACATGAAACACCCTCAACGCTAAAATGTGTCAAATTAAAAAAAAACTTTAAAAATTCACAAACTTAACAAACCGGCCTTCTTTCATCTCAACTTATTCGGTACCTTGTAACCTAAACATAAACAAAATTTGTTTTACATCAAAGACAGTTTATCCAAAATAAACGGTGAAATGAGGACCGGTCCGAAATAGCTGACGCATCACGAGTGGTGACTGAAATAGCCGAACGAACGCACATACGTAATTCTTGACCCTATTTCATAAATGTTTTAACTTCTATAGTTAGATTTTATTTGCATCTATGTTATTTGTAACCCTATCCATATTATGTTATATTAAATATTTGAATTATATGTTACTTAGTGAGTTAAGTTGTTAACTTTTTCTTAAATGGAAAAATAAATTATTAGCGAATATTAAAAGTTACTTTTTATACCGGAATACCCGAGGAATAGTTTTTTATACTTCCACTTAAAGTCACCGACAATAAATTTTGATCTTAAAAAAGATTTGGTCATATCTTCATAAGCGACTGGTAATTCTATATTTTTTTAAAGAAAGTATCATTTAGGGTCATTGAAGTGTGTATTCGAAATATTTACAATTAATAATGTAAAATAATTATTTAAGTGCATTTTAATTAATAACCATATTAATTTAAATACATTTGTCACTGATTGAAAACTTCGAACGGAGAATGTACCGTATTCATCCCTTTTGGGGTTCATGAGGGCCAGAATCATCTAGAAAGCTATCATTTACTTAAAAAGATATTGTGTCAGACGTCTGGGTACACGAAACGACTCATTTTCGGCCATCCCTTTAGTATTGTGATACAATTAGGTACAATGCAGCCAGTTTTTTGGGCACGCGCCCTAACGTTATGCATCACGTCACATATTTACATATTATATATGTAAATATTTTTATGTAAACCATTTTTACCTACTAATATTGTATAATATATGATAATTAACTATAATTTAATTTTTCAGCATGTGTTCATCATTTATATCAGCCACAAGCATTAGTTTACCGATACATTTGCCATCAGCATAAGTGAGTGACGTCATTGTTCCAGTCTTAAATGATTATTTTTAGATTCTGTGTTAACATTACGACTTCAGTATTAAATTATAATAGTTAATTTTAACGCTTAAGCAAAAAAGTGCTTAAAACTAAGCTGATCAAACAAAAGGACCACTTTAGTTTTATAAAAATTTCTTGAAATCACAGAAAGATTTAAAAACTGAAATTCGTTAACAGAAGAAGATACATTTCCGCTTCTTTTTCACTGATCAATTTGATTAATGAGCTTTCGGGGGTCGGCCTGATTTGAACAAAGTAGTTGTAAAAAACATCTAATTTATAAAAATCTCGTGGCACAGTGTTTGTTGTCGCACTTCTAAAGTGGCTCGACCGATTTTAGTGATTTTTTTGTATATTTGGGAAGTATAGTATTTTTCATCCTCTTACCCCATCCAAGATTTCTTTAACTTGATTTTAGTATTTTCGTATGCATAAATAAAAGGCTATAGGTTATATTATAAGATCATGCTAGGACTAAATAAACGCGGGTGGTACCGCCGGGCACAGATAGTATTATATTATTAGTTAAGATAGAAGTTAATGTAGTTTTAACGCCATTTGAAAAAGTAGGTATGTAAAGGCAATTTAATCTTATGTTTCTATCATCTTTTTGTTTTTTTTAAAACAATTATTTGTTTTCGGACCTTCCAACCTCCGCAATACGAAAAGGGGTAAACTAATTAACTAGTCATAGCGATTGGCAAATTCTTATGTAGATATCAGTTTTAAATCTAGAGTGTAGTGTTCAGTGTAGTTCATGTGTTCGAGCTAATCAGAAACGTTTCAACCATAAAATTGTAAATAATATGTTTGTATTTTTTTGAATATTCGCTGTTCCATGAATGAGTTCAGCCGATTGAATTGTGTCAAATTCCCCGTAAAATATAGGGTATATTTCATTACAACCGTTTAGTGACCCAGACGAATCGTGGGTACACCTATTATGTAGTATATATAATATTTCATGGTTAGATCGTAGATTTGGTAGTCGCAAATCATGATTTGTTCAATCATTTCATGAAATAGTGGCTCTTCGAAAATGCTTCAATAGATCCTATATCATCCTTTATGGTCTATTGAACCGCGTCGACGAAGTCCTGGCCACATCTAGTTCCTACTGATATTATAAATGCGAATTTACCTCTGCCTCGAACCCGATTTTGATGAGACATATAACTTTGGAAAGGACGCTAAATTTAATCGCGCTAAAAAGGCTTGAAATAGGGCAAAAATATGAAGTGCGGAGAACAAATAGATAAAAAAGCTTATAAAATTTGAATTAATATTTCAAAGATGTCAGAAATCGTTTTTTCATAAGAAGCCAAAGGAAAATAGAATTTTAAAAATTGCTCTCATGGGGATTGCATTTTGTAATCCATAGAATTCTCATGGCCGAATGTAATAGTACCTATTACGGTTATTAATGATCAAGGCAGAATAATAAACCAGTCGGCCTAGCATATGCGTCACGAGACCATTTTGTCTATTTAGTACAGACAACTATACCTAATCCATAATAAAAGACACAACACAAAAAAGAACAACATAACATACGGTAGTTGAAAACAAAATTTAATAGATTCTTGAGGTTTTTATGAAAACGGGAGATCGCTGTCAAAAATTTGTCTTTTTTCGCGCGAGAAATATCCCGTGTGCACGTATGCTAACGGACCATCCTAGAAGAAAAAAATATTTTTAAGAAATCATTTCAAGTGAGTAAAACAAGGAAAACTCATTTAAAAGTGGAATATATTTTGAATAAACTTCCTATTCTCTTATACAAAGAAAATAAGTAACAGTGATGACTTATTTCCTTAATTGCTTCGAAGTTTATTATTGAAAATGTAACTCAGCTTCTTCTGTCTTTTAACAGTACTCTAAAAAGGTATATCGTTGAAAAATATTTATAATTTTCGTACAACCTCAGGTACTAGCCTTAGATGTCCCTATCAAGACCTTCATAGGAAGGTAAAGTTTAGTTTATAGATTATACTTGTAAAGAGAAAAATAAACGTTATTATTATTAAAATATTTTATGACTGTTCTATTTCTCATAATGGAAATTTTGTCATATTTTCCCATCGTGCTTAATGACTAAAACCTACTTTACATATATTTTTTATTGGATGGGAGGCAAACGGACAGGAGGCTTACTTATGAGAAGAAATCCGCCCTCATGGACACCCTCAACGCTTGTTGCCGGCTTTTTAGAGAGGCCTTATAAAATTTAGTGTGACTAGTATTTAGAAGTAGGTTGGCTAAAGATTTCCTAGTAGATGAAGGTTGGCTTTAATATGTATCTAAAACTGCGTCTTTGCTAGATGAGCAAAGCACGAATTCATGTAGTGTGGACCGACTTACGAGCACGCTTCGAGCATTTGGCTCGCGCTCGACTGTGCTCCGCCAAATGTCGATTTTTTGACAAAAAGGGATTTTCCTCGCGTTCGAAGACAGGTTATTGTGTAGGTTCGTAACTTAACGCCGCGAACGGCTCCGTTCATGCTTGGCTCATTTAGCCTGGACGCAGCCTAATATGTTATTCTTTCTTATTAACGACATTCAGATATACCTTTTTTAAAAAAATACTGTATAATCTGAAATGTTTATGATTCAACAAATACAGTAAAAGGTATGAATCATAACCAAGATTGATAGATTGCTCTTTCAAACAAATTCTGTGGAGCTACCATTACTTTTTAATGTATGTAGCTTCTATTTTTATTATTAATCTCAAATAAAACATAATCGTGTCATTTACACCATTTATAATTCAAGAACGGATGGACCGATTTTGATAAACTCTGTATACTATTGTATATAAAAGTGTTTATGAAGAATATTCGTTTCTTCATACATTTTCTATGGAATGACGTTTTAGGTGATGTTATTATTCGAAACTACGTTTCAAAGGTACGTTTTAAGATTTTATTTTCTTTCAAAAATATTTTTTTAGTTTTAAATATAAATTAAAGCCGACTTAACTAATGCTTAAAAAACTTATTTAGGTACAATGACAATATTTTATGAATACTACGTAAATTGTATGAGATCAAAATCATACAAAGATAGATTCATAGAATCATACAAATATTATTGTCTTACTAAGTTTTCATTAAATTTTTTAATATATTATCACAATCAAGTGATCGAGCAAAATGCCTAAGGCATATATTTATAAATTGCACTCTGTCTTATAAGACAAACTTTCTACCAAAAAAATTGTTGAAATCTTACAATGCAAGTAGAAGCCATTTTGTTGATATTATTTGGTATAGTTGCAGAGACTGTGACGTCCCATCTTGGTTTGTGTTATAATCTTGCTATTGCAGATAAATTATAGTTCCAAGATGTAGTAGATAATTTAATATAATTTAATACGTTACTATATAAAACACATATAAAGATAAACTTATATAGAAGAAGGAAATAATGTTGATGACTCGATGAGATGTTATAGAAGAATGATAAATAAGTATATAATTTTGTGTTGTCACAGCTGGCTTCCAAATTCTGCTTGATTGGAATTTGAATATTATAAGTCATAAATTAAGCGCGTGCCAAGGAGTTCCTTCATAAAAGAGGCTACACGCAATTCGCCACACAAGTTTTTTGTGACTACTTTTTCTAGCCAAGTCAGCGAAATGTTTATCGATAAAAGATTACTTTGGAAAATAACATTTTGGACCATAAAGTCAAGGCTATAAAAGCGTTGAAAACAATTTAAAACGTATAACAAGTTCACGTAGTGTAAAATTCAAACTCAAAACGACTACAATCTTGTAACACGCTTCTAATTTGTTTAAACATTTTAACCACAATAATAAACCCGTAATTTACGACTGTTAAAAGTAACGGCGATCCGTCCGTTCCGTCGTAAACACATAAACAGACAGGCATTAGATACATCAAAGTTTCACGCTAATGTTGAAACATGACTGGACATTTGGAATAGATCTTTGATTATTCTTAAACTTGCAACTTTGGTTGCTTGAACAAACTATTAATTACATTTTCATAGGTATATTATGTTCGTAAACGGCTCTAAGAGCACAGCAAAATATCCTAAATAGCTCACAAAGGGAAAGTTCTTTTCGACTTATTTAACATTTGTCGTTATATTTTTATCACCTTTATACATTATAATCTCTGTGATTTCTCATTCTGATATTCGATGCTTCTCATGAGTTAAATTATTGTAAAACCTTATATATTCCATTGTAAGAATCACCATGTACATCCATGCAACGGAGACATGAGAGATTCATGCATTCATTGATCATTTTTCATTTCTAAACGGTGGGAAAAAGGGGAAAATTTTTACAGATTCGTATAGAAAATTCAAATCGAACTGGAGGAAAAATATAGCGAACTCCAGAGTCTGAAGAAGTTAAAAAAATTCTAGGTAGCTAGGACCAGGTTAGCGCACCTTCAACGCCTAGTATGTATAATAAAATAGGGTATATGGAACAAAACTGCATCAAATTATTAAAGCAGTTTAAAATTTTATTTGTTTAAACTTATTTAATACACAAAAATCATTTTATTATCATCAAATAAAATGTTTACTATTTATTTTCTTTAATTAAACTTCATTAATGATGTTAATTAATATAATCAGCCTTTTGTGACGACACAACTGAAATTTTTGATTCCCCGAGATTCAAACCCAAGTTCTCCGGTGCAACATGCAGACGTTACCTTATTCATCATTATCACTGTAGCTTAAGTAATGATTGATTACTTTTTGAGCCGACATAAGAAATAGCAATAATATCTTCTTTTGAATCAAGACGGAAGAAATTTGCCAACAAGCAATATTACGTAATGTATAGCGTGACAGAAAATTGGCAGATTTACGAGTTTTTGTGACTTTAGTGTGAGTTTATCGGCTAATTAATGTTTGTAGCTGCTTTATTTAGGTATTTCCATGACACGAGAGAGCTTTCCTAGTGGGCTTTGAATTCGCTCAGCACATGTCAATTGGAGTGCTGTGAATATAACATTATATAACTATAATTGTTAATTCAAAATATTATAAAAGTATGTTTCAGTACCTCATGTTTACTAAATTATTTTTTACTAGCTGACATTAATACATAAGTTGCATGATTTGAGTAGAATTATGACAAAAATATATTTTCTGTGTTCTATATTCGCTTTTGTATGGTTTCCTTTTCCAAAAATGTATTAAAACTTTTTGTAAACGAGAACATATAAAAATGAACTGACGACTCCATTATCGATCGAGATCATTAATATAAAACTCACGCTTGAGCTCCTTAAGGTGCCACACGAGTCGTAAAACACATTCGGGGCCCGTATTCAATTACCTGTCAACATTCTCAGATGGAAAACTCATAAGACCAACTGTCTACTTTTATTTTATTTAGTAAGCTTGCCAACACCGTAATACACATTAACTATAACCTTTTTACAAAATTTTAGTAATATCAATCTTAAATTACACAATTTTTATATTATGTGTTAGACGACCGATTGGCGCAATTGGTTGTGCTCCTGCCTTCTGCTTAAAAGGCCCGGTTTTGAATTCCGGTAGGTGCATTAATTTGTGTGATGATCACGAATGTTTGTTTCCGAGTCTTGGTTGTTTATAAACTTATGTATTTACTGTGGTACCCTCGTTGTTTCTGATTACCATAACACGAGTGCTTCAGCTACTTAATTTGGAATCAGAGCAATGTGTGTGGGTTGTCCCAATTATTATTATTACACGCTGCTTTCAGGACAAGGTAATACTAAATTTTATTATTAAATGACCGTATTTGTAATTGTAAGTTTTTGTTAGGTCTCCTAATCTAAGAAATTATGCCCTAGTTAATATCTTAACTCAATATTGTATTAACAACATCGCAAACAATAGCTCTTGAAAACCTTTATTGTCTATAAAGGATTTTAGGTTCATAACGGATTTGAAAACCACGGAGTTTTGCGTTAACAAACATTAAAATTCTAATTAAAACCCTTTTTACATGAGATACCTACTTAAAGAGTGAATAACCTTAAAGATCGTAGATCCAAATTAATCTTAACATTAAAGTCTTTATTAATTAATTACAATACTACATTAAAATTAATTTACAAAATTTAATGCAGCATTTCCTTGCTGGATTGCAATACTAATGAGATGAGGGAGAAAGGCGCCAGACCTGGGGTCTCCGGTGGACTTGACAAGGCGCCGGCTTATCTCTTCCACGAGCGTCTGAGCACTTAAACCTCATGGCCCAAGGGTCTCTACTCCAAAGAGCATAAAATTGTAGTAGGAGAAGAGACCTGTATTTTTGCCTTTTGTTATTTTCAGCATTCTTAAAGTGTCGACGCAGGTGGCGTCCCATACCAAAGCCCGTCCCATTCTCCAAGGGATCAAGGAAATTCCATCCAGTCACTTGCCATCGTCTCTAAATATTGGTTCTAAAAACTCTTTTTTAGTTCAATATCACTGAGGTATGTGGCACATTTTACCCGGTTCCACACGCGTTGTCCTTAAATGTAGTTTTCACAATATCACTTATATTCTATTCTATCTCTGACAATTTATAACTATCAGTTGAACTATTCAATATTAATGCTTAATAATTCTAGTACTATTTTTAAATCAATTTAAAGTTTCAAATGAATTGTACAATTATTTTCCCTAAAAAACTTGATAATAATATAAATTATTGCTAAAACACATTTACTAGAACATATTATTATTTATTATTAATAATTGGGACAACTCACATACATTGGTCTGATACCAAATTAAGTAGCTGAAGCACTTGTGTTATGGTAATTAGAAACAACGAGGGTTATCACAAATAAATACATAAGTTTATAAACAATCAAGACCCGGAAACAAACATTCGAGCTCATCACACAAATAAATGCACCTACTGGGATTCCAACCCAGGACCTTTCGCTGCAGAAGGAGCACTACCAATTGCGCCAATCGATCGTCAATATAGCTCAGGATATAGTGTTAATTGTAATTTAGAAACCTGTGAATACTTCACATATTTATATAACCATTTTAAATTTTTAAACATGGTTCACGGCTGTTTCTTAGCTTTTACAGCCTGTAAACTTTGTAAGTTTGACGTTCACAAAAGATCACGTATATGATATTAGGTAGGTGAATAAAATATATTAGACATTATTCCTAGTTACATATTTTAGTAATAATGCTTACAATTTCAATATGGTATACATTTAACAATGGCATTATAAAATATCAATCGTCCTTTGTAATATCAAATGGAAGGACGCAACTGAAAATCCATAATTTCTCCAATGGAACTGTCTAATATCATAAGGTGTTTCGTAATATTTATTACATCGAAGATCTAAGGACCCCATCGTTTTGGCTATGATCCCTATTGAGAAAAATCGATGACCCAGAATAATTTAACGTGTCAGTAAGCGCTGCGATTAAATCTTTATATTCCACACAAGCCTATTTAAGTAATTTATATTTTTAGAGTGAACTTTTCCGTTGGCAGGCGTTACTGTGGCTTGTGGCAAAGAAATTATAGTGAAATACCGTATATTATGATTGAAATAAATAACTACTTAATTCCTATTAGATAAATATTGAGAAAAAACATTTCATTTAAGCATTTAAAACTCAAGCCAGCACCGGCTTATAAAAGTTGTTCAACTGATCAGACTTTTCAGATTAGTAAGAAAGTAAGATCATTTCAGACACTGATTAAAGTTAACCAACGTTTATAAGTAAGGCCAGTGTAAACTATGTCCAGTCTATATCTTCTACATAGTTCGAAATAGAAAATATGCGTGAATGTGTGTATTCCTTGCGAGATATACACCACCGTAAATCCGGTATGAGTTATCCGGTGAAAAAAACGGACGTCTACAAGGGGCCTCATGATGTGAAACATGGACTTGTTCTATTTCTGTCTCTATATTATTCGAATCACGTAGTTAGATTAAGTAATAAGCTTAAGCGACAACGATCTTCGTAAAAATTGTATTAATTTATTGTGCGCTACAGCTCATTAATACTAACAACAACAGTTCATTGGGTCTTGGCTTGGTCGAGCATGTACCTCCGTCAGTCCTATTCTGTGGTTTTGGCTTCCAGTAGTATTCCAGAAGTATTCACAATGACTAGAAAAAAAATTCGTTTCGAAAAGGAAAACTTATGCGATATGAATTTGCAATGTTGTAACTCGCAAAATAACATATAAGAAGTAATATTTTAATAATAATTAAAAACAAACAGAATTCTAATTCAGATTCGCCTGTAATTCATTGAAGTTAAGATGAAGAACTCTTTACTTAAAATTTGACTTCATAAACAATTTTATAAAATGGTGTATCTAAACTCACGTAAACTATTTTCAAACGCTTCCGCTTACATCTTAAGCCCCCTTGATTGACGTCTGCCCATCGAGTTCTTGACAAGGCCAAATGTCTATTAATTTAATATTATACTTATAACTTCAAGTGAAATGATAACATTTAATTGAATTATATTCAACTAATACTTGTTATAACTTCAGAAAAAGTTGAAAAAGAAATAATAATTCAACAAGGCATAAACTTGTTTCAAAGATGGTTCTTCTTTAATTTTCAGGCGTGTTTAGTAGTCCTTTGATTTCTGTTGAATTTTAACCTCGTTTGTTAATTAATGAGCCTGTAAATGTATTGTGATGTTTCTGTGGTATTAAATTTAGTTTTGTTTCATGAGCCAGTATTTTATCTTTGTTTGAAATAAGGAATCCTTAAACCTAAACCTATTAAAAATTAAATTATATAATAATAATATCGTCACGCCTTTAATTCCTCGAAAGGGTAGGCAGAGGTGCATTAAGTACACCCACATTATATTTTAGTCCCATTTGTAATAGGGGCCGAGTCTATGGCCAAATAGATGCGTACTATTGGGAAAATTGGAAAATCCAAAAATATGGCCGACTCGGGATTCAAACCTGAGACCTCGTGATTAGCAGGCGTTGTCACTACCGCTACGTCAACGAAGAAGTTAAATTATAAATACCACATATATAGCAATCCAAGTTACATATATACACCACATGGTTAATTTAGCTGGTTAATTTTTTCGTAATTATAGCAATACAATGCGGTAATGCAGCCAGTATTCAGCTTTTTGTATATTTGTAAATACATATAATATATAAGAACATATATATGTTATATCTTTATTATTAATAATGTATTTATTTACCAAATAGTAATTGTAATTCTCAACTGAGTAGGAAATCATCCGTAAGCTGCAAAAGCTAAATTTAATTAATTAAAATCGCCATTAAACGCTTATAGTCTATGAAAATTTAGTCAGTGAAAATCAGCCAGTTTCTTGACTAAATTTAAAAACATCTTTTCTTCCTTTTATGTTGGTTTTTTTTAATTCTGTTTATATTATTCTATGTTCCTTTTTTTAAAGTACCATAATCTAAGAGGGAGGATTGTCCGTAAATAGGGGCGCGTTTATCTTTGTTGTGTTTTTTTCTCTCGCATGTTTAATGTACCTAGACAAATAAATAATCTTTCATGGACCCAAATTCTCAACTGCAACGGAACGAAAATACACGAATCATTGAGAATTGGTTAAATATAGAAATGGGTGTGGTCTATACATATAATTTTACAATTGCTATTTGTAAACACTTGCAGTTGCGGAGAAATTATTTGTATTGGAAAATATCCAAAAGTACTGTGGAGTCGAATCGATTGCAAGTAGTTTATATATGAATTATTATACTGACCTTAAACTGAGAAAGGGATATATAAAAATCGCCGACGCGTAAAGAAATGTTTTATAACTAGAGGATTCGATCCCGGTCGATTTTTCTAGTCCCGGCATTTCGGGATTATCAACAGTTAATACCGGGATCCCGGGATAGTCCCGGGATTGTATTGGTAATAGAAAGTGGTAGCAAAAAGAAAGTAAAACCTTTTATTTTAAATCTTTACTTAAATCTTTAAAAACAAAACAAATAATTTCTTCTAATAAAATTAACAAACTAGGCCCTTATAAAATAGTTTAATAAATTATTGCTTAGTTTGTTTATTTTATTTTAGAATAAACTTAAAAAAAACATTGAAGTGTCTCTGTTTATTTTTGTAAATGTACAGCTGTATCTCCCTTTATAACCCCATACGCAAAAAATTTACTTGATTGATTCGTTTGACATTTAGCATGAACTAACTTGTATTGAAAATGTCGATAGTTTTTTAAATTTTGATAAAGTTGTGACAGCCATTCGAAAGTTTGAAGAAACCGATTCGAAAGTACTTAATTTTTGAAAGCTTTAACAGTGTTACAATTTTCAAGAAATTATTCATACAAAAATTATAATCAATGCATCATATACATTGATAATATTTAAAAAACCTATAAACCCATTGAATGTCCACTAAAACATGAAGTAGAAATAATAATTCTACGACGCAAACATATAGTCAGTCTTAATAAAGGAACATCTAAAGTCAGTTGAAAATATAATAATGGCTGTCCTAGATGTCCGAAACAAATTTAGTCCTACAAAAATTTACAATAGGTAGTGAATCAAACGGCTGAATCCCTTAATTTAAGTAATATATTTGGATGTTGCAGGCTTTTTAAGGGTTGACCGACTTAATTTGAGTCCGCACATTTCGGATAATTAGGCTTTTCACGATTTATGGTTTCGGTAATTTTCAAGTGGAAAACACATTCTTCGTGTGCCGTTCTACGGAGAATTATGGCTAAACTTTATTACATAACATGTACATATATATTACAAAGACATTGTAGGTTACCAAATATAGTAACTAAAAATACATACTCATATATCATGTACAAATATATTCTATAGGTACAACCTGTAACCTTTTAATCAATGGGAGCAATGTTTTTACGTAAGGGAGATACTTTTATAAAAAATCCGTTTAGATTTCGTTTGTTAGAACGAATTAAGCAATTTCTAAACTCTGACGCAAAAATAGGGGTGTTTGATGTTGTGTCTGCCTGTCTGTGACATCGGAGCTCCTAAACGAATGAACCGATTTCGCTGCGGTTTTTTACTTGAAAGCTGACGTGATCGAGATGCATCTTGGTTACAATAAACTACTATACATTAGGTATATATTCTTTATGAAATATGTCGGGGATTTTTCAAATTGTCTTTTATTTCACTTATATTCTATTGACACCACAAATGAGCGTTTTCAAAGGCAATTACTGCCACGCACCACCACTCTGTGGAACCAGCTGCCTTCTGAGGTATTTCTGAACCATCACGAGTTAGGGACCTTCAAGAAAAGAGCGTATCTTTAAAAGGCCGGCAACGCTCCCGTGGCCCAACAGGCGTTGAGAGTGTCCATGAGCGGCGAACTGCTTCTCTTAAGTGAGCCTCCTGCCCGTTTGCCTTCTATCTTATAAAAAAATCCACTGCAAATAGCAGAATACAATGGAAAATCTATGAAAAAAATATGTTTAAAATTATATTCCTTGACAAGCTTCGCTTATGGAACGACAAAGCTATCAGCCTACTTACTGACGGCATCCGGAAACGCTACAGTTCTCTGATAGATTGTCATTTCTACTATCTATGGGTGTACAAGCCTCTGTTGCAAAGTAGTTTACCCATTGCGTATTGCGCCGCAGATCCTGGGATCTGGGGAACAACTAAACTCGTGAGCAATTAATCCGGGTCACTTAAAGATACCTCATCTCGGACACTAATAATGTTAGCATAATGAAGTGTATTGTGTGTAATAGACAATTTAATACTCCTTAAACTAATTTCTTTCGTCGACCTTGAGTGCATCTCGAGTGGAATATTCCCAAGACTCGATAACGCTCGAAGCAACGCAACGACGAAGTTAACGCGGGTGAAACCGCGTCGTACAGCTACATAATGTAGATGTAACTATTGTATAATATAAAATATTTTTATAATAAAATACTTTAAATGGAACAAGGAACTTCCAGTTCCATCGCTGTGTTTATTATAATAAAGTGTGAAGCAGTTTAAAATCATGTCAATGCGCAATGTACTATTGAAGTGAAGTAATCAGTTCAGTGGATTTAAAAGCGCGGAATTTCCAAATGAGCGCGTGTTTTGCTGTCATTAATGAAAGATTTAGGCTGGCAGGGCGTGGGCTAAGCGCAAACTACGAAATCTATTCGTTGCGAATTTAAAGTTCTATATGTAATCGCAAATAAATTTTGTAGGGTATATATGTAATATTTCACATTTGTTATTTTAAATCGTAAACAATAAATCGCAATGCGCGGATTTAAGTTAATTTCACATACTTATGATATTTTTCGCAACGATTTTATATCGTAGTGCGCGCTTCGCATTAAACCATAATTTTTAAAGATCTGTTGAGGTAGTTATTCGTTTTTTTAATTATCATAACAATTTCAATTTCATTTGTTAAATTTAGAAAATATTATTGATATAAATTGGATGGTTTGTATGGTAAGATTAAAAATATTAAAACCTATACTATATTTAATAAAATTCAATAAAATTTTAATAAAACTCATTTATTCTGGCCCCAGGGCAAGGTAATTAAGTATATTAGTACGTAATATCATAATAATACATTTTTCAATGTATTAGTTTATAAGTTTTAAACAGTTTAACACATTTTAATGCAGTCAACATTTTAATCTAGTGTTAAAGCTGCGACATTGTAAAGCTGGCTTAGTTTATAGTTTAAAAACTAATACTAATTTATGTGATAAAATAAAGAATTTAAGAACAAATAAACAGTTTATTTATAATACTGGTACTTAATAAAAAAGAGATTGCCAAAAGATTATTTGCGACCTAATAATGCGTTGCGGAGATGACTGAAGCCAAGGACTGCATTGTCTGTTACGAAATTATATCAAAATTGTGTCAGCATTGTAGCAACACATACAGTTAATAACGTATAGAGGTATCGCTGTAAATTGTAACATTATTTGAAACGAAAATTCATAATTCGATTTGTTATCGCGTCCATTATGCCACAACACCTTACACTCTACGTCAATACAATAAAAACTCTTTGATGTTCACTAAAGCCGACATAAAAGCAGCGTGACGTATTGCTTGATACACATTAATCGCTTTTAGAATAGAATAGAAATCATGGAAATGTTCGTAATTTCGTGGCGAGATTTCATTTGTTAGAAGGACAACATAAATAAATTTATATAATTACATAATTGTAAACAATAAAGAACTGACAATTATATCAACCAAGTACCTACCTAGGTAGGCTAAAATTGTTTTCGTTTTCAATCAGTTTTAAAAAAATGAGGTTTTAAACTTTACTGTTATAAATATCCATAAGGCACCGTTTTCCTAACATTTGTCGTGTGGAAGAATTATTATTTCTGTTTGATTAATTCATTTTTAGTGTTTTAGAATCGCTTTATATTATTTTTAAATAAATATTATTATGATATTTTAAACAAAACCAACCAAAGTATAAACAATATAGATGGGTCTTTATTAATACTCAGGGGCTCTCTTTTAATGAATCCAAGAATAAGTAATGTAATATCTTATATATAAAATTCTCGTGTCACAATGTTAGTTATCTTACTCCTCCGAAACGGCTTTACTGATTTTTACCAAATTTTATATGCATATTCAGTAGGTCTGATAATCGGCTACTATCTATTTTTCATACCCCTAAGTGATAAGGGTAGCCCACCCCAAAAATTAATATGGCAAAACAACGTTTGCCGGGTCAGCTAGTATTTTTATATTTTTATATATCCGTCATATTAAAAAAAATAAAAAAATGCCTTATTAAAAACCTTTCTCAGTTCACATTATTTACACAAAATTTCAATTCTATTCCTTTGTAACAGATACTCTACGTTATTGTTTTAACAGACACGTATTAATCAAACTTATTTTGTCAGTTTTGATGAGGGTACAATGTGTGTTTGACACACTTTGTATGACCTATTGATTTTACAAAGATAAACGATTCGTTATACGCGACTTCCTGCGTAGAGTAAAAATACTCATACAAAATGAGATCTGTTCGTTTGGTTAATTATTAATGATTTTCAATTACCGTTTAAACTATAACTTTTCTACTTAATTACTTATTTAGAAATACAATAATAAATACAATATATGTACAGATGAATCCTTAAAAATACTTTATAGAAATAATACGCCTCCGTGGCTAAATAGTTTATACGTGCGTTTTGTGCCGGGAGTCCTGGGTTCAAATAAAGATTTAAGCAAAGGAAGCTGATCACCTTCACTTACCTGTAAATAAAATCAGTGAAACGGACACAGAAATGTGTGTTCCTTGTGCACTGGTAGTTAATGGGTTTCACTATTAAGACAAGACGAGACAGTGACGAGTGAACGGGCCGAGTGAGCTGCTCCTCGGCTCACTATCTCCTAGGGCTACAATGTGCCCGACCCCAACACCGCTCTGTATCAACAGGGTGCGAAACCTAGTCCGTCTGCAGGTCCAAAAGGACGATCAGACTTGAGCATGGGCCCCTCGAGGCCTGTGACCTGAAACTACAGGAATTACTTGCAGACCCGGCGAACTTTGTACCGCCAATAAAAGATATAATGGGTACAGTAAGCTATCATTAAAAGGTAAATATATGCCACCAAGGACTTTTATGTACATCTATAAAAGAGGAATATCCCGTTATACATTCATTTCATTTTTCATTTCAAAATGTCTTTATTAATTAACTTATGATTAAACTTAAATAACTTTGTCAGCGTTAGTATTAGTTATCCTAGCAGTTATAAATATATGAGTTCAAAGTTTTAGGAAACAGTTGGTTTATATAAAACTAATTACTGAATTTTAGAACATTTAACATGGGAGTTGCGTTTATAGGTGTAGGGTAGTAATGAAGTCATAAACATGATTCCTTTGGAGAAGAAACGTTTGTGATAAGTTTTTGTTAAAAGAAATGTAGGTAGGTAATAATCATAAATGTGATTCAAAGTGTGACGTCATCCGCAGCCAGCAACAAGAACCGGTTTTATTGCAGTTTGGCCCCGTGTACAAGCGCCCGCGATCTTTGTTCGTACGACGGACTTCCTCGCAATACCGTCTTGGTAATGCAGAATAAACTAATAAAACTAAAACTAAAAAAACGAGTAAACTTATAAATCGCGCTCGCCTGTGCATGGAATACGGCCTATTTATTGCGTAAAAGAATGATATGGTGGGGCATCATGTATCGATAATATTTGTTGATAAACGGGAGATCGTTTTTTTGGGATTTGCAAATATTTTTCACTAACTCGTTTTTATTAGATGGGTTTTTGAGTAAGTAGAATTTTTCGGACAGTTTGTATACATAAACATTATTTTAGGTAAACCAATTTTCAAGTGTAGATATGGAGGTTTGTTCGATAAGGAGTAGAAAAAGAAAACTTAAAAGCTTTATTTATACATTGTTTTATTATATCTCAAAGGGATTATGCAGCGTCTTCGATGAAATCTCTCAGATACATTGTCCTGTCTTAACTCTTAACTATGAATATTGAATTTCAATTGGTATAATAATTTAAAATACATAGATAATTTAAAACACCAAATGGATTGTGTACTAAGTAATGAGAAATTATGAAAGTTAAACATTTAAAAACTGACATTAGAAAAGTGTATATTGTCAAAAGTATAAAGAACGTGACATAAGAAAAGTTGATATTGTCGTTAAGTTTTCTGTAATTTTCTAATGTTTCGCGCAACTTTCTTAACTATTTATTTCATAAGAACCTTCTCCTAATAAAAAAATCAAAAAAGAAAGAATCATTCAATTTGGTACTGTCGGTCGGAAGTTATGCGCTTATATATATTTCGGTGATTTATTTTTATTTATATAGATGATGCATTTACATGATTAATACGTTTATACTGTTCTCTTTAAACTTATACTATATTTTTATTATATAATATGAAAAAAACTGAACTTCGCACTTACAATTCATGTAATTTGATAAGTAAATCACAAACGCTTATGGCTCATTTACAATCGTTTACCGATGAATCATGGTTTCTTTGTATTTCATATTCGATTCTTTCATTAGACACTAAGTTCTGTATTTGCATTTGGAGATTAAGTGCTCTTAAAGTCTCCATGTTGTTTAGCTGTTTGGCCAAACTTTGGCACCAAATGTCAAATTCTGTTTCTAAAGATAATTTTTTTTGAATGCTGTCTAACTTATTAATGACTTCTCCGATATATGATGGTGGAGCACATTGACTCTGAAGCCGCCTTTTTTTTGATTGAGCTGTCTGACGTGATATTGAAGGAAGTTTGAACTTTTGATCAGACGGTCCAGGCTCAGTTTCGTTTGACAAATTTTCTTCGATTTGATCATCGAAAACACAACTGACTTCTTCTTTTATTTGCAATAATGTATTGTCACATTGAACTGGTGAACTGCAAAGATTAGATACGGTTTTATTCATTTCTGGATTTTGTTTCAGAAATGAATGGACAATCGTAAACCACGGTACCTTAGGCTGATAAATATCAATTTCAGATGCTCCTGATTTTTTAGAGTTATTTATTTTTTTCAATTCTTGATAATACGCTGATCTAATATTTTTAATCTTTTGGGCTACTTCACGAATACCAAAACCATCGATGCCCATTTCATCGCTTATTTTTTTTAAGGCTCCATCTCTTGCATTTCTATCTTTGTACATTTCAGAATTTATTTTCCATAAACATTCCGCATCCCGATACAATTTAACAAATTGAATTGTTTGTTTTGTGTTCATTTTGTACACTGACATGACGCTGACGTAGGAAAATTATATAAAAATAAAATGTATTATTTTTTTAATTAATAAACTCGCACAAAAATCGAATAAATACGGGTAAATACGCGAGAACCTTCACCGTTCGGCAGATGTTTCACGACTGGCGCGTTCACACGGAGTCGTGAACTGGGCGAGAATACTACTCGTTTAGTTCTGCGCATGTCTCACGCTTGCCTAATCACGACCGATAAGGCGCGTTCACACGGAGTCGTGAACTGGGCAAGATACGACTACTTAGGAGAATTAATCGTAATCACTACCTAGTGTGAACTTGTAGTCGTTGTAGTGGGAGTCGTCAACAACCGGTCGTGGACACAACCGGCTTAGACGTGAAACATCTGCCGACGGTGAAGGTTCTCGCGTATATACCCGTATTTTTTCCCGACTTATGTTATTGGTAACACCAACACCTAAAGTATTTCGTTTTTTTATCCAATCACGGACCCATACACGTTTCTTTTTTTAACATTTTCAAGCGTTGTAATTCATTAATTAAAAGTTCACACATAATTTTTGCACTTTCCCGTTTAGCCATGATTGAAAATAAAAAACAAACACAAAGAAATAAAACACGTACGACTCCGTGTGAACGCGCCATTAGTCTAAGGCCTAGGCTTAGGCCGCACTACGGTTTTTTCCCGAGAGCGGTTAACCGCTATAACCGCGAAACCGCTCGAGACGTACACACTACGATTATAAACCGCCAGTGATTTTCACAGTTTAAAGATGGATTTCAAAAGAGCAGTATGTATTGTTGCTCTGGTACTAAGAAATAGAAAAAAAGACGTCAACAAAAATTTCGCAAATATTGGGTCCATCCACTCACTAGCCGTAGATTTGAGAAAAGCTTCTTTCAGAAAAACTATATAATTTTAAGAGAATATCCAGAGAAATTTTTCAATTGCACAATTTGCGTCCATACATTGGACACCTACCTTCTACATTTACCTTCATGGATACAAAATTTCCAAAAAAACCGCACACGGTTAACGCATAGTGCATGTGCGCCCACTTAGTTCTATGGATTACAAATTTTGCTACGGTTTCTTACCGCGACAATTTTGTAACATTTCACGGTTACAAAATCACGCGGTTAAAAACGCTGCGGTTTAACCGTAGTGCGGCCTCAGCCTAATTCTCCTAAGTAGTAGTATTCTCGCCCAGTTCAACGACTCCGTGTGAATCCGCCATTACATTTGTATTATCGAAGCAAACTTTCAAACTAATAGTTCAAAGTTTATTTATCAACGTCTAGACTAGAATATTACAAAGATAAACCTCAGTCGAATTGAAAATTCAGATTTTCAAACTGCTCAGTTCAATTCAATTTCAAAACATCATTAAATCATAATTAATTTTTTTACAAGCACAATTTCCAGTGTTAATTTAAACCTACAAACATGCTTATTCAAAAAAATATGATGATAATATTGTAATACGTATGTAACATAAATACTTAAAACTAAGTAACTCGATAATTTATTATGACAATAGATACAAAATTTCAACTTAATGCAAGGTTTAGTGTAGCATTTATTGGCATAAGTTTCAACTGCTCAGTGCTAATATTACATATAATGTGTCTATCTCTTATCGCGATGCAAAAAGAATTTTGTACATTAACCTGTTATTACCTATCTCTGTCACTCTCGCGTAAATTTAATGCGTCACGCTCGCACAGATGCAATGACCGCAGTCAGGAATTGTAAACTTTATAGCTGCTGTAGTAAGGTTTGTTTTTGTTTGCATGTAGTTTATGGTTGGCCTTGAGTTACGACAGGGCTTGCTTGACAATTCACATAATTTGTAAATAACGAACGACATTTCATCTTGGGATGCGTTAGTGATCGCTCAGTTTCCCAAGTGATATGCTTAAATTGCCAGTGAATAAATTTAAAAACACAATTAAAAGAAAACTTCATAAAAAAGCATACTGTAAAATAACGGATTACTTAGATGCAGGCCCCTCTTTCCCAGTGGGCACTTTGGGCAAGTGCCCAGGGCCCCGCGATCGATAGGGGCCCCCTCAGATCAAATACAAAGTACCTAGATCCTGTCAGATCACCAAACGATAATCAAGATTTATTACCAAAAAACATATATAAATCGAAGAAATTGAACCTAAATTACTGACTACAATACGAAATTATTAGCTTATACATGCGTGAAGCTATTCTACTCTCGCCCAAAAATTATGCTTTCCGACTTCAGCATGCTTAGATAAATTTAAATTGTATAACTAAGCACATACAAATTTTAAAGAAAAATCATCAGTAGTACACTCATCAGTGTGACTCGCTCCATTAAAATTGAGTGAACGAAGCGAAGTATGAACCTTCAAGTTTGAATTAACCATTTAACGGAAATTTGGAACTGTATATTGGAAAGAATAGACAAAATAAATAATTATCTTCAGAAAGAAACAATAACACTGGACGTTGCAAATAATATGTTTACTTCACTTGATGATTTTATTATTAACTTCAGGGATAAATTTGATTACTTCGAATCGTCTGCGAAAGAAAGAAACCCGGAATCTGACTACAAGGACCTATCTCAAAGAACAAAACGCAGAAGTTCTCGCAAGAGTTTTTTTGATGGCTCCGCGCCATCAGTCCAACTGAATGGAAGAGAGAAATTTAAAATAGAAACCTTTCTTCCTATAATTGATACCCTCAGCGTTCATTTAAAACAGCGATTAAGTTCGTATAAGAATATCAGTAAACGTTTTGATTTATTTTTTCGCTTGAAAACTCTAAATTCTGAAGAGTTGAGATAAAGATGCAAAGAATTTGCAGAATTTTATTATGGAGATGTTAATAAGAAAGAGTTAGAAATAGAATATTTGCATTTAACAGAATACTTGAAAATTTTTAACAGTTAAAATGAGGATTGTATATTAAAAATATATCAACTTTTGAAAGAAAACAAAATTGAAGACACATTTCCAAATGTAGAAATCGCATTGAGAATCTTCTTAAGCATGATGATGGTAACTAACTGCAGTGGGAAACGCTCCTTCTCCAAATTAAAAGAATTAAAAATGAATTAAAAAGTCTTCAAGAGAGATTAACCAGTTTGTCGCTGATGTCCATAGAATCTGATGTGCTAAAAAAACATTGATTTTGAAGAAGTGATTAACGATTTTGCCCATCTGAAATCTAGAAGAGTTCCTCTTCAAATAACATAGATTTTTAAGCACTTATTGTAAATGCTAAAAGAGTTACTTTTGTGGACTCTATTACATTTAGCTATTCGTTTCATGTGATTGTTAATTAAAAAATTTTTTAACCTTGTTTATCTACTTTCTTTGTCTATTCTAACAAAATAGTGTTCTGTCAAAGTCATAGGGGCCCCATTATCCTAATATGCCCAGGGCCTCCAATAGGTTAAAGACGGCCCTGCTTAGATGATAAAAAAGCTTGGGAATGAACCTGCTCTAACTCTGTCTTAATAAAACCAAATATTATATTATTATTTTTTTTTACAATTTTTTTTCTCTGTAAACTACATCATATAAAAAAAATGACGATTCAAAATGATCAAATATGATTTCAATGAATAAAGATATTTTGACTTCGACTTTGGACACGGTTATCTTAGTTTGTTGATATTTGTTAGTTTTTAACCGACCTTCAAAAAAACCAAAAAGGAGGTTATCAATTCGACGTGTATTTTTTTTTTCCGATGTTCCGCTCGTACGTCGCCATTTGTAGACCGATTTGGATGAGTGAGGTGTCAAACGATAGGGTAACTCGTCGAAGTGGTCCCATTTTTTTTTAGAATTTTTACGATCAATAGTTTTCAGCATATTGAAAGAATAGTTTCACAATCGGACGAGAAATCGCTGAATTCCGTGCGGCCATGTCGTGCTTATTTGCTTATAACTCTATGATTTATGAATCCTTATCGATGAATTAGATGTAATTCGATTTAGTATTAAATTTGCAACAAGATATAATAAGAATCAAAATAATTTGATTTATAGTTTTAGAGATATTGAGGTTATAAAATAAAAAATTGAAAAATCTTTAATTATTTCGCTTTAGCAATAGAGATGTCCATGTTGTATTAAATATATACTTATTATAATAAATTGATTTAATTAAAACTCATATTGCCTAGCTTTTGACGGAATTTTATGATAATCTAAGCCATATATTTGATGTTATGGAGCAAAACTTGTCAACAGAGAAAAACATGTCATACGTTATTGTTTACGCGTCCAGTTTAGATCTATATAGCTCGATGTAATATCAGTTTATATCGATGACTCATATATCATTTTATAAAACATTAAAAGGGTCATATATGATAGTAAAATCAATAAGGTACAAGAAATACTTCTAGAGATAGAGAGAATATAGTCATTGAGTTCCTACGATAAATCGCAACGTGCCTTCACTTGCTTACTATAAAACACCATGAAAACTTAATTTATATCAACGATATTACTTAAAATTTTAGTATTAAACGATTCAGTTTTGCGTTTTCTTATTTTCATTAATTTGAAAATATTAAATTAAATTAATTAAATTAGTTTTTAGTGTATAAGGTAAGCGTAAAGTCAGAGCGTCCATGTTGGTTTCGTTTTGATGGTATGATAACCAACTATACGGTTTAGAAGAGCCACTCAAAAGTATAAAATAAAATAATTTTAAACAAAAAAATAAAACCGACCTCAAAACGCACTGAAAAGTAAAAAATAAATTTTGTATTATAAATGTACTTACTATAAATAAAAGACGTAAATAGTGTTGATAAATAAAATTCATCTAAAATTCTACAAGGGCATAAAACTTTCATGTTGTTTTTTGAAAGGCGGTGCCAAATATATAAATAAAGACTTATCGAATATTCCTGGACTTTAATAAAAAAAATAATTGAATGGCTTGGCGCCGCGTTTCAAAGAGCAACATGAAAGTTTTATGCCCTTGTAGAATTTTAGATGAATTTTATTTATCAACATTATTTACGTCTTTTATTTATAGTAAGTACATTTATAATACAAAATTTATTTTTTACTTTTCAGTGCGTTTTGAGGTCGGTTTTATTTTTTTGTTTAAAATTATTTTATTGTTATCTTGTTTTAATTGTTAAGTGGATTTTTTAATGTTTGTGACCTCTGTCAGTAGGCAAAGAGGTCATTGTACAAATTTGTTCCTGCTCCGTGACTAGACTTTTAACATGATATTTGTATTGGGAACGTGGCATTACACAGAAAAGTTTAGCTTCTTATAGTTGAAAGATTTTTTTAAATGGGTCAAGAAGTTTTTGTTTCATTAAAAACAAATCCAAGTCTTTGCTCGTGTTAATACGCCTACTAATTTACTCTTGACATCAAATACGTGAGCATACAAATAGGCTATGTTAAACGGGAAAATTCCGTTTCAAAAGGAAAACTCAATTTCTATCAATGAGAATTTTTTAAATCGGCTCATTCTTTAGCGAGTTATGAGTAGAATTTTGTGCTAAATACATTTATCTATACAGATAATTACTACATATTGCTATTATATACCGCTTCTTACTAAATACGGATATATTCACGGTACATATACAAAAAAAAAATTTTATACAATTTTTGTTTGTCTGTCTGTTTGTTCTAGCTAATTTCTGAAACGACTGGATCGATTATGACGGGACATTCATTGACAGATAGCTGATGTAATTAGGAGTAACTTAGGTTACTTTTATTTTAGTAATTAATATAAACAAATAATAAAAAAAATAACTACTTATATAATAATATATATCTATTATTATTTTGCTTTTCATTGTTTTACTTTGTATACAGGCTATATAACATCACGTTACGACGAAATTAACTCGGGTGGAACTGCGGGGCACACCTAATTTAATATAAAAATTGGTCGTTTAAATTTATTCAGATAGAAAATCTAAATCACTTTCATTAGATTTATCACATCAATATATAAAAATGGCGATATAAAAGTAAATTTACGACAAAGTCGTCAAATTCACGTGTTTTCGTATAAAAGCACGTTCGGAGAGTTATCGTTGACGTTCGTCGATCACCAGCCAATGCAAAACGATTGAATTTATAATTTCTCTTTGGGTTTTTTAGTCTTATGTATTGTTTTTAAAATTATAATATACTAAGACAATCATAGTTTATATATATTAAAAATATATATAAATTACGTGTCACGTTGTTTGTCCGCGATGGACTCCTAAACTACTTAACCGATTTGTGAGTTCATTTCCTCATACATTTTCTATGGAATGACGTTTTAGGTGACACGTTATTATTCAGCACTCTGAAGTGATATGAAGTTCGCGGGGTCCACTAGTAGCAATATATTTTATTTACGCATTTAAAGAACACTTCGTTACACACACAGTCACAGAAAACAATTCATTGAGGATCAATCGCGTATATTTAATGAAATTTTTTAATTATTATTTTAATACAAAATTTTCCCGTGCTTTACAGCCTCATGGTTAATGTCTTATAGTAAAGTTTAAAGCTAGAGCTAAAAATTCAAACAGATGATGGTTTTTGGTAATTTTCTGTCTAACATTATTAAGTTATACAACATACGAAATAAAGTTAATAGTAGCTTATTAGATTTTCATATTTTACCTGACTGAAGGAAAGAATTACTGAATTGTCAAAGTTAATAAAATTCTCGTTCAATATTCAGTAATTCCACTTAAAGTGACATTTTACTGACATACGAACGAATGAATGAACGATTGAGCTGTTATTTTATGAAACGAAATTCAATTTACGTAATAAATTCTATGTATTTTTTTCAATCTATTCATTTAATATTAATGTTATGGCGGTAACTTATTGAAAATAAATACGTCATATATTCTATGTATTTTTTTTTCAATGAATTCATTGAACACAATGTAATGTTGGTAACTTATTGAAAATAAATACGATTTCTAAATTATAATACTATTAAATTACAAGGTTAAGAGAAATAAAATTGATCTTCTTAAAACCTTCAAGTGCAATACTTAGTCACAATTTATTTGTAGTTATAGGTATTTTTTTTTAAATAATAATTTTGACGTTTTTGAATGGAACATTCTAGAGACTATATTAACAAAGAACGAATTGAAACATGTTGGTTTGAAAGTGACATTTCAATTTTGAAATTCTGTTGATTTTTTCAAAAAAATGCTCAATGAATTTCGATGCAATTTGTATTTAGAACACCTCTGAAGTATTATCTATCAAAAGAATATTTTAAATTTATAATTAGCCTTACCATCGCGTTGCAAACATACACAAGAAATATGTTAAACTTTTTTAGAAATACAATTCTATCTAGGCGTAAGCCGTCTAATTATTATCAAAGCCAAAAATAATTTATTCACATATGATCAATTAGGAAAGTGAATTAAATCTTAGTTTACAGACTGTTTACAAAAATGCGCCCAAATCTGAGAAAAAAAGGCCAAGAAAATCAGTAACGATTCTGATTTTTATCTCGCCTACAAAATATATTGTTTCCGAACCAGTGCAAATCATTACCAAGCGTTGTGTTATTTTATAAATCAATAACTTAATATATATAAAAAACAATAAACTTACGTTTATGTCTAGTTTTTTAAGCTCACATAATGTTATGATTCCCAATTTGGCATCGTATAGTTTAGTAAAATTGCCTAAAACCGTTTCTTTCAAAACAACACCCATAAAATCGTCTAGCAGTAACTTCCATGCAATAAACTACAAACTTATGAGTCATTGCAGCTGCAATCATGGTTTGACGTCAATGTATGTTTACTCACAAATTCGGCCCTACGTGTGAGCTAAATATATAATCATACATTGTCGGTTTATGTACTGCATCTGGGCAGTGGAGGATTACTGGAAAAGGAACAATGTCAAAAATTAAGAAGTATTGTGTATTGAATAAGTATGTTGAAAAACCCCGCAATATAATATTTATGCAATAGAAATATCTTAGAAAAGCGCAAATGCCACTGTGCTGATGTTTGCTCATACAGTGTATGAAGTCCCGTGTCCCCTAGTGGGATATGGAGCAGATGCAATTCACATCTGTTTCACTGATCAATTTTTTCTTTAGGGGCAAGTAGGTGATCAGCCTTCTATGTTCTGCCAGACCGAGTTTTTTTATTTCCACCGAGAATCGAACCGGCGGTTTCACATACATTTTATATTTTGGTGCACAAGTATTTTGGTATATTTCATTATATATTTACATTTCCAGAATATTTTATTAGATTGTTTTTTATTTTTACTTCCTTATGAATATATAAATGACAAGTATTTATGAAACCTTATAGTTTTTACAAAATAATCATAAGAACCACCGACTAACTTATAGAACTGGGTGGGTTGCGTAGCCAAGAAATCAATGTTTTCTGCACAATAGCATGTTGTTTTTAGTTAATTACAGAATTGTTCTAGATTTTATAAGATAAATTATTTTAGTATTATAAAAATCCTTTTATGAAATAGTCAACGGAATAATAAGTTTATTGCGTATATAATTTTAAATAAAGAATCGACGTCAATGGCAACAAAAATACCTATTTCAAATTTCATTCATCGTCAAAATCATTGTCGCAAATAAGATCAAAATTGCAACTATTGGTATATTTACTTTCATCACACAAATGTGTTCAAATTCTTTGTGAAGAATAATATTAATCCTAAAAAAATCACTGATAAGTTCAGCATTCCCACTCAAGTCACAATTAAAAGCCATAGAGTAACAGCTGTCTATGGTGTATAATTTTATTTATCACTAGTTTTTTATGCTAAACTTATCTTTCCAGGAATTGTGAATCGCGGGGACTCCTTTCGCCGTCGCCGTTCAAGATCGGGGAGTCTTGCTCCACCTTCGCCTGCGCAATCCGCCCCGGAGTCACAAGAACGGAGGCCGGTGGCATGTCATAGAGTGGCGATGGTGGGCGCGCCAGGTGTGGGAAAAACCGCCTTAATCAGCCAGTTCCAGACTAGTGAATGTATCAATGCTTATGACAGACAGAGAGGTAAGCAGTCTTATTTAGCAGTAGCATATTTGGGTGAGAAGCACGTCGCAAGCTCTATGGGGCTAAATGGTTAGAGTAAGCTCTAGTCAATTTAGTCCAAGTCCAAGAGCTTTTGTTTAATTTGAAGTAGGTACCTATTAAAATATTTGAACCACAGAGTGTCTATGCTCTCATACTTTAAAATATTCCACTGTGGCTTTGCTAGTTAACGTCAAAGATCTTGAAACTTTGAATTGTATTATAGTCCTTTTTTTTTCTACCTTTGTTATTTTAACTTAATTTTAAACGTGAATTTTATAATCTATCGCTGTAATGGCTGTAATGTAATGGGTTCGAGACCGTTTGTGGTGTTAATTTTCATATATGTTTAATATCTGTCATGTTGTAAAACCAATCAAATAAATAAATAAAACAGACACAGGAATGAGTCTGCCTCAGTGGCATTACTCTGTTAATTTTGCAGTTTCAAATATTACCATTCAAATGGATTTGTATTTCTTTAGAGACTAACAATCTGGTACTTAATTTAGATAATTTAGTAACAACTTTTAAAAAGAGGTTGCTAAGTAAAGTTCCCTTGTACAAAATTTTACAAAATGCATAGTTAATTACAAACCTTTTAAAGGCTAAGTAATTATACAACACAAAAACTAATTTCTTCGCTCAGCGTAATGCAATTTCTCGACAAAATGGGTGCTTATTTGAATACAGATTCAGCATATTAATATGTTAAAGAAATCTTACTAAACACTGAACAAGAAAAGTAATTGGGGCAGACACATGTCTACCTCTGTACATTAAAGTGCAGTACTCTGTGAAATTAATACCGCGCTATTTTTTAGTGAGTCACATAAATAGCAATTGCTTGTATAAACAAAGATTACAAAGACTATAAAACAGCGCAAATTAATGTCCGAACAAAATGTCTTTATTACGTTTAGTTGTTTCTTAGAAGGCTTGTTCAGTCTGTGGTTACGTAAACAATGTTTTATTCGTTTTAAATTATTCCGAGCTTTCGAGAACTATTTGTTTGAATAAAACTATTTAGAATCGTTAATAGTGAAACTCAACTCCCGTATTTTGTAAATCTCGGTCGTACTTACCTCACTGCTGATTAGATTTGAGGTGGATTAGACGTCATTTACCAATCTTGTAGCATAACTTCACGCTGCAATCCGAAGTGAGTTCACTTATTTATAGCACATGGCATACCCCATCTGTAATTTATATTTATTAATAAATAAACTATACATAAGTAAACATACAACACAAAAAAACGTATACACAACGAAGGATATATACTTGCTATTTTCTACTATTTTTTTATTTATATCCGATATTTTCATTACAATTTCTCATTTGTATTATATCTCATATATACATAAATAATTGTGGTTAAGATCCGTCTTGATGACGTTAGATTCCAAATAAAAAATCGGTATTTTCGTTTAAGAGCACGGACAGACATACACGTCAAACTTATAACATAAAAAAGAGAGGCACAGGCTTTTAAAAGATGAAAAGGTAATGAGAAAATAAGAGAAAATCCCTTGGTAATGAACCATAACCGCAAAATAAAGTAATGGCTCGTTAGAGACGGATTTTCCTAATAACACATTCTTGAGGCCTTCACGGATGTTTTTCTTTGATTTCCACCTTTTATTTGGGAAATAGCTATGTTGTTATGAAATAATTCAATTACGAAATTGAATTTTTTACGTTTTTTTTACGTAACGAATTTTTGGACTATGCAAATTCATTATAAATATAAAAGAGATTTGTCAATATCGTATTTTGTGATAATTTCAAAAATTACTTGACTGATTTTAAACATTATTTCCCTTAAGGGAATCTAGACTCTTCATAAGTGATATATGCCCACGCGGACGAAATCGCGAAAAGAGAAATTTAAAATTTTAAAGAGATCCAATACCAGTTCTCTTATAGCCGAAATCGCATCTTACGGCCAATGGGCACTGTTATCTTTGGATATCTGTACTTAAAAGTTAGGCAAACCTCTCATTTTCAAATGACTAAAAAAATAAGATTTTCTTATTCCGCCTAAATGTTTTTTGTGCTTTTTTATAACGCCCAGACATTCAGCAGAAGTGGTCCCGTATAAATTTTATCCAAATTAATTAAACATTCAACTAAAAATGAAAATTCTCGCAATTCAGTTAGGCAAAAGTTTTGATAAGATATTATGATTGCCTCTTTTTTTGTTTAAATTATATATAAAAAGTCGCTTACATTCTATTTCAATGTGCCAAAAAATTTACGAAATTCTGTACAATTTTTAAACTTAGACTATAGTACAAAGTCACTAAATTCTACTATTTATTCATACAGATTCTCGGATTTCTATATAGGTACATACTCATATATTTTACACGTGAAATTTGAACATGACCTTAGGTTTAAAAGGTACAGTACCTCATCAGTGTTATTGTGGACCTTTAGTCGATTCACTTAAAAGTCATGGTCTCTCATATATCAATAATGCTGGTCATTTTTCCCGCCACTCCAGCATCAACGATCCATAGGGCATTTATCTCCGTAAATAAGCCGGCCATTTTAGAGCCGTATAAAGCATACGAAGTGACGGCAGGTGTCCTGATTGTATGACACTAGTTGCTTAGAGCCGTGGCAAGGCGCTTGTTTAGGACGCTACTTGCGTCGATTCACTGGCGTCTTCGCATCTCCATGCTACTTCTTCTCGACCAACGCTTTAGTATAGCGATACAATGTGGTCATGCAGTGAGCATTTTAGGTACGCACCCTAACGGTTTTGATGAGCCTTTTGTATTTTTGTAAATATATTTAGGTACATTGTAAACAAATAAAGATATAAGCTTTAGCAAATTTCCACTTGAGTTTTAAAATAAGTGACAGCGTAATTTACTTATACAAGGGAAAATATATTTAAAACGCCGAGCCCTAATTAAGCTCGTACAAATATATTTTTTCCTCTCAAACCTTAGTCGGTACGTTTGTAAAGGTTTTGTTATTGTTGTTTCAAAAAATGTTGTTTCAAAGCCGGCTGTGTGTTTAATCTTTGTTGTTATTTACTTAAGATTTAAAATCTTCTTTTAACAACAGGATACAAAAAAATACACTATTGAGTATTGATACTTTACCTTAGAAGCTAACTTAAAACCTACCAAAATGTTATTTGCAGATAAGTATCTTTATTTGTCGCTAATCTAAATCATCATGATCCTATGATTTTTATTAGATAAGCTTAGCGCTAAGCAGTTATAACGACACAGACACACACAGATAGTGGCAAATCAATTTTAAGATCTTGCCCAATCTGGCCTCGACAAATATTTTTATTTAGACGTGGCTGTTCTGTAAATGTAGTCATAAAATTTTCTCTGTGTTACAGAGTTATGGTAAAATGACAATACTAGTTTTTCATTCGTATTTCATAGATTTCAATAAGTTTTTACTCGTGGAGTGTGTTCACTCGAGTGATTATTTCATTTCATTTTTCAAGGCTCTCAATGAATAAACAATTCAATTTATCTGTTGTTGAAAAATATTTCAGAATATCCAAGAAAATATACGGACGTTAGTATTATGAAACATTTGGCTTTAGGAATTATTCCTGTTTGCTTTAAAAATGCTTGTTGCCTCTGGAGAGAATTTCAAATTAGTGTATGGACACAGTTTAACGTATGTTCAGAGATTTATACACAAGAGCTTAAAGAAAATTTGTCAAATGTTACATCCAACACAGTAGGTAGACATTTGTATACACGGAGCGAATTCGCAAAAGCGAGGTTAAGTGTCCAAATGGTTAACATACAGTTAATTTATTAAATAAGAAAAAGTGTCAAAGTTTTAAGTGATAGAAGTTACAACAAGTCCGATACTTGGATCACTTTACAAAATGGTGGGTGTCATGTTTCGTTAAAACTTTTATTCTTGTTTGTTGAGGAATTCATTATGAGAACTAAAGGTTTTGAAAACCGGATATCCGCTTCCAGGGGTCGAATAATTAAGACTTCTGTTTATTACGACTTCTCGCTATAAGCCGCATTTGTATTTTTAGATAATAATAATAAATAGTTTATTTGACCAAGTGATGTACACAATACGGCTTAACCTATGCGTTTATTTATTGGGCACTAGCGCCTGAACTATATAATATATATATCTCAGGCGCTACTCTTCTAATGACGTTATTAATATTATTTAAAAATAATATTAAATTTAGATGAAAACAGTTTTGCAATAATAATTTGATGAAACCGATGCAAAATGTCATTACACAAAAGTCATTATTTATAAGAAGCTCAATCGATATTATCCTAAAACATTCCAAACGTACAGGGACAACAAACTCAATTACCAGTTAACACTAACTTTGTATACGTGTAATGATGTTTGCGATTCAATTTAGGTATATTCACAAAGAAATTCCCACAGGATTCCTGTACTTCAGCGACTTTTTTATAGAAAACAATGCCAAACATAAAATCAATTAAAATGTATGCTTTCCGTAAAGCAGATCGAGTAAACGATACGGTAATGCGGCCAGTGTTTTGGGTACGCACCCCAACGATAATTATGAGCCTTTTGTTTACCTTACCTTCGACGAGTCGCAAAAACAAGAACACTATTTGAATTTAAAAATCTGTTTTAAATTTTAATTCATAAAACTATATTTCAATTTATTAGTTAAGATCACATTTTTAAGATTACTACGAACTAAGTGCCTATGATTACTCCAATCCAATCAATCAAAATCGCTCGTGTCGCTTAGTAGAAATACAAATACTTTTTTTTTCAGATAACGAGTCTATAATAAATCGAGAACAATTTCAAAAACAATCACAACTTCATCGCATACGTTATAGGTGAACGAAACAAAATGAAAAAGGATTTTATTTTTTATTTTATTGCATTTCCTCCTAAATATTGCGGTCTCATTCGACCGTATGTTTTTAATGCATCATTAAAAAAGGAAGTTTTATGTTGTAACTACTTTTTAAACTGTTCTTTAACAAATTTAGCGTTAATCTATCCCTTTACTTTCGCCTTTATATTATAAAGTAAGTATATAGGTAGTTTAGATTACAATCTTTTATCATGAACCGAATTGTAAACAACAAAAAAGTTCTAACCTATAATTAAGAATTAAATTAATTACATTACGCCCAAAATTCCTTTGATTAGCATAAAATCAATTAAGGTTGGTAACACTAGCGGCTTCCGGCCACTTGCGTAACTACAAAAGGCTACACGCGTGACTCGGAACTTAATTCGAAACCAAAACTTCGCTGCTTCTTTGGTAGTCGAGTTAAAGCTTTTTAACCCCAGACGAAAAAAAAAGGGTGTTATAACTTTGTCTGTGGGTTTGTGTCTATGGCATCATTGGAATGGTTGTGATGGAAAGCTAACGTGATGGATCTTAGCTGCAACTTATATTCATAAATGAGATATTTGTAAATATCATGTCAGGAGTTTTTTTAATTGTTTTCAATTTCACTATTTATCAAACCGCTTCCGTGACTAAATGGTTCACGCATATGACATTAAATGCGTGTGGCGCCGGACAAATGAAAAATGTTTCACACACACAGGCTAATCGCACACAAAAGACTACTAAAAGACTACGGAATATGTACTATCAAAAAGTAGGTAAATAAAAGCAAAACATAACCATTTGGTTCAGATCAGACATACGTCCCACCAAGGTCCCATCTATTGGACTAGTTTTAAAAGTGAGTATTTTTTACTATTTAAAACCCTTTTCTCTACATATGGAAATTAAGCTAAATTCACTTATATATTCTTATTTATTCACAGATAGTAACTAAAATAATTCGATGATAAAAAATTTGTTTAGTGAGTTATGTACTAAACAAAATATAATATATAAATAAATAAGAGCCCATTTATCTGGTTTAAGTGTTTTTTCTGAGGTGTTTATTGTTTTTCCCCTTGGGAATCGAAATTCTAAATAAATAAATTGTGAAATTTTCGCCACTATCTAGATCTTAACTGGTGTTCTACTTAATACATTCCCTTTAATCCTGGTGACACAGTGTAAGACAAAGCTTTAAGCTAAATAGTTTCATGATTGGACATCATGTAATATCTTCGTGACGCGTAATTTGCCATTGACAGGGTTCCCATCAAGACAGCATTTAATATTAAACTCAATCTGCTCTTGACTTATATACCCGCCTAGATTTGCCTACGTTACCCTTGAGGTATTTATTTTTACTAGTGATTGCGCATTGTAAACTTTGACCACAATTCAAAAGTAAGTCAAGTATATATGTGTATGTATGCTGTGTGTCATCCAAGCAGTAGTGAGCGTAATGTTAATTTTTATTAATTTAATGTATTTCTAATGCATTTTATATAAAAAATAGCTTTATACACTTTTCCATATAAACTTTTATTACAGCATACTTCACGATCACCCTTTCGCGCGATTTTCATAAAAAGGGGTACAAAGTTTTTGCTTCACGTATTAATATTTTGATTTATAAGTTTGACGTCTTTCATAGTTAATCTGTAGTATCATAAAACAATTACGATGCGTTTATTTATATCAGAAGATCTGTTGATATTATTATGAGACATTCTTATTTGTAATTAAAATTTCGGAGGGTTTTTTAATTGTAAACATTCATGTAAACAAAGCCGCAATTGAAACTTAGTATTATAAATACAACAATGTAAATTACAACGTACATAATTTATTAGTTATTTCATGCTCTGAACCTTGATCACTTGTATTATTTTATTGCCTCGCTAATAAAATATACTTCAACCGACGCGAATTTATTATTTAAAGCTACCTTCAGTTAATAAATTATTACATACCTAAATGTTAAATATAGCAGCGTAATTCAGTTGGGCACGCGTCTGACTTCAATACATGTTGCGCAAAAGGTACTAGGTTTGTATCCAGGGGAAACACATAAGGCTGACGATCATTACCAACTAGTCTATAAAATATTCAGTGAAGAAATGTATTTATTATGATAATAGATAATGATTTTTCTATAATAATCATTTGTTAAATGTTATATTTTATTTATTTATATATTTAATTTAGAAATACCCGCCATGGATACAATTAATCTTACATAATAAACAATAACTTATAGGTATGTGGTAATTCACATAAATATAATTTAGAATAGCAAATTATAGTATATACAAAGTAAATAATATTTATGTAGATAAGAAAAAACATTTGACAATATGTAAATTAATTATTTAACGAGAGCTTTGATTATGTTCTCTGAATTTCGTGTTTGAATAAATTTCAAGGGATATATGAGAATTCTCAGGTCGTGATTAATATTAACGTGTGACAAAACACGTTGATTTGACTTTCGCTCTGCGTAATTATGAATTACGTACAATGCTTATTTTTTATTTCATACAAAAACATTTTATGTAATTTGTATATTTTTTATGAAAATCTAATGGTGATCGCGATGGTATTTAATATTTACATTTTTAAACTGTACGTAATCGTTGATAATGATTTGACAAAAACGATGGTACGACTATTTTTTTAATATAATATGAGAATTAACAGAAGAAATGATTGTACAAAAGACTCACCAAATTTATATTAGTGGTAAGTAATGTAAAAATACTGTACCTGCTTAAAATACGTGCTCCCAACGGAGGAAATGGAAGATGGCGTCTTGACTGAGATCCATTTCCTGTCACTTTTGACACCTGCATACACAGGTGCAATGCAATATGTTGCATGTGCAAAAAATTGGCGAAATTGGTAAAGGCTCGGTATTTGGATGAATAAAAATTGTTCACTTTAAAAATAAGAATTAAGGAAAGGATTAAAATGAAAAACATTTAAAAATGGTACGTACCATATTTTGTTTATAAGAGATACAAAAAACTCTTAAAAGTAGTAAAACATAATTTTTTGATTAATTTTTTTGCGTCACAGATGCCATTATAATAATAAATAGCAGTATATAGTATAGCAATAATAGTATCTAGCTCATTTTAAACCCATTATGAATTCACGGCAAAAATCACATTTACAAGTCAAAAATTGCATTTACAGCTCTTACTACGACCTTTAAGCCGAGTGAAGTCACGGGTACAGTTAGTGAATAAATTGTTTATCCACAAGCTTATAGTATATTATTATAATATTTTTAGGAACACTTTAAACTTTAGTTTCAGATGCCTTTTAACGTACAACCACTTAACAATTCAAGAAATTCATGATCACTTACCAGAGATTTACTAGGTTTATTTTCTTGATGTTGGATCAAGTTTTCTTCACAATAAAATTATTAAAATGTTATTCATATTCAATTTAAAATATGTTAAACTGAAATGTCTGTTAGCTAACTTCAACTAACCGTATTATGGGTCAAGAAGAATCACTCCGTGAAAAATTTAAAGATATAAATATAATGAAATTCCGTAATATAACCTTGTTTAAGAAAAATAGCCATTGTCATAAATTTAATACATGGTATAAAGATAAACTCGCTGTTGCCACTAGTAGGCTCCATAAAGTTACTAAATCATTTAAAGGACAATATATACGCTTTTATAATAAACTCCCAAGTGATATGCTTAAATTGTCAATAAATAAATTTAGAAACACAACTAAAAGAAAACTTTATAAAAAGCTTACTATAAAACAACGGATTGCTTAGATGATAAAAAAACTTGGGAATGAATTTGCTCTAACTCTGTCTTAATAAAACCAAATGTTATAATTTTTAGAATTATTATTTTATAAACTGCATAATATTAAAAAAAAATGATTTAATATGACCAAATATGATTTCAATGAATAAGGATATTTTGACTTTGACTATAGCTGTCAGCCCGTTCTCCCCGTAGGTTACAATTATTATTTATTTTTTCGCGCGTAATTTTTACTTTTGCATTAACTTCAAGATATTAACTAAACTTGTATGGTGTAAAGCGCTTTCATAATGTGCAGAAACTTGAGAATGCTAAAAGTTGGTTTAAAATAATTTTATAAATAAATATAGCGTTACGTCTTAGTACAAAACACTCACGTTCAGCCCTAGGCTATTCTGTAGGTAATATATATTCTGCCTGAACCAAGTTAGTGCTTATAAAAAATAAAGGAACGCGTCTCTTTTGGGCACTCTTCTAAAAATTCAAGCCGTCGGGGTGTTTTGAATGAAATTTATACTTTATACCCAATGACTGCAAATATATAGGTGCATTTCTGTAAAAATGGCTTCCATGTTAAGTGACTCGTCTGACATTCAGTGACGAATTCCAATCTCGTGAAAAAAAATTTTCACCCAAATATAAATATATCCCTATATCATATCTATACCTATATAATTCTAAAGATATAATATACTAGCGACCCGCCCCGGCTTTGCACGGGTATAAAACATATATAAAAACCTTTCTCTTCAATCACTCTATCTATTAAAACCGCATCAAAATCCGTTGCGAAGTTTTAAAGATTTAAGCATACAAAGGGATATAGTGAAGTCCCGTGTCCCCTAGTGAGGTATGGGGCAGATCCATTTCACATCTGTTTCACTGATCGATTTTTTTTTTACAAAGGGATATAGGGGAAGAAAAAGCGACTTTGTTTTATACTATGTAGTGATAAAACAGATGCAGAAATGTACCTGCCTCATGTCCGACTAAGATTACGAAGGTTTTATTTTTTATACAACAGTATTATATTTATTTACACCATCAATCATAGCCAAAATAATTTTATATTTTTCTTGGCCTTTTAGTTACACGCCCATCATACAATGGACATTTTCCTTTTTTAAATATTTAGTTAAAACATATAATTTATGCTTTGTAGATGCAGACGGCACGGAACAGAAAGTATCAATTTTATTAAACGGCGAGGAATCGGAACTTTATTTTGTAAACTGCACAAGTACAAGGGTAAGTAACTTCATTATATTTTGTAACGTTATAACATATAGTGCGACCTTTTTGGGTCTCTTGAAAGTTTACATAACTAAGACCCAAAATATTACTACAAACTGTTGTTGTTAAAACGATTTCATGCTTAGAATTCATTTGTTTCTACTTTGCTTTAAAATATGTAGTGATAAATGTTTGGTTTAGATTATATTTATACATTTATGGTATCGAGGTCTCAAATCTACCCTTTGTATATTAGTGTTCACGGCGCATTAATCATAGGAAAACCCCTCCACATAATCCATCAATCATTCTAGTGACAGGCACAATCTAAACATTGTATCGAGCATTGAAATAATCAAACGAGGTTAATAGCGAGTAAACATTAGGCGCTCGGAGTTGCGTTAGCCGCGCGTTGGTAGCGCACATACAGCGCGCTTAGCACGGCGTTTTACGAGCGTTAGTAGGGCGTCCATCTCGGCTCAGTTCGGAAATGGACGTTGAAGTGATTGCTTAAAAATTTCAACAATCTCCTCCCAATCCCTTTTTTTTATATTTTATTTTTATAATCAGGACCATGTCCCATATAGCTGGACGCTTTTGGATTTCGTCGATAAATAAGTCTGTATCGAAGTGCTCGGTCTCCATTTTGGTTAATGAGTCCACTCTACACGAAGGCGCGCGTTCAAATATACAACAAAATGGCGGCTCATGTATCTCGAAGCGCGCGGCTGACGCCCTCCCAACGCGCGTTTGAACGAAAATCTCAAAGCACGCGTTCGACTTGCGCTTGATCAGTAACGCGCGCTTGCATAAATTGCGCGCGTACACCTATATAAGAACTACTGGTTCTCAAAACGCGCGTGACCAAAGCGCGCGCTTCAAAACGCCTAATGTGTACTCGCTCTAAAACTCAATGCGATTAGCGTTGTTCGTTCATTTTAGCTTTATTGCTTCCTGGGTCTGATTTTTAGAGTAATAAAATACAGACGAATTTATGGGCTATACAAATATGGTATAGTGCGAAATCAGGTTTTTTGGTTCGCCTTTAGATTTTAACCGCGTGAGTTTTTAGCTTGTTAGCTTGCCATAAGTGAAAGAATTTTTAAAATTGGTGTTTAAGTTTATTCATTAGTATTTAGATAATGTAAGACCAGTAATTATTGTGATTGCATGTATTTGACATCGTTTACAGTAAGAACTGAAGTTAATTGTTTTCGTTTATCGTTGTTACAATGGATAATATTATGTATTTTTAATTGAAAAGTTTGAAAAAATATATAT
Source organism: Aporia crataegi (assembly GCA_912999735.1). Lineage (NCBI taxonomy): Eukaryota > Metazoa > Arthropoda > Insecta > Lepidoptera > Pieridae > Aporia > Aporia crataegi. Next base: position 7,654,877 of record OU538744.1, on the reverse strand, counting down.
ATTTCCCGCTACAAAGTTAAGCTGTTGCATATATATATTTAAAGTTTACAACCCTATGAGAATATAAAAACGTATTTATTTAATTCAAATATTGATTATGTAATTTACATTTTCTCCATTTCGGCATTTTTTGTAAACATTTGTGCTTTGAAATTAATTAGTTTTTTGAAGATTTGTAACGGTTTTAATGAGCCTTCTTTATATAATAATGAGATTAATAATGAATTTTAATTGTAATGCAAAAAGCAAAAATATGAAAGTCTTCTTCTTATATTTTCGTTCCTTTTGGAGTAGAGACTTCATTGAGGCCAGAAGCACGTCGATTGTTTAAAGAGATATCGACGCGCTTAGTTGAGACCACAGGAAACCCGAAAGCTGGCTCATATTTCGGCCAACGCGTTAGTATAGCAAAGGCTTTGATGTGCCTTTTGTATTTTTGTAAATATAATTAAGTACATTATTGTAAATATAATAAACAATTTTTTATTGTATTGAGATTCTAAAAATTCTTCCACTGATAGGAAGATGCAAACAGTAGCTCTAAACGACAAAGGTTATATTTCATTATCGTGTTTCGCGTGCCGACCGAATTCACTAGTAATTAATAAGTTAAAATCTATTGAAAATAAAAATAAATCAAGTTATTGATGGTTAGATAAAAGTGAATCGGACTGAGTTTCTTGGCTGTCCTCATTGCCGTGCGTCAACCGCCTCACATAGTATGTGATTTTTTTTTTTCTTTAAAAAAAATGGCTTCCCATGTAATAATGGATTCTGCCAATATCCAGTAGCTGTGGGAGTAACAAGTTTTAAGTTTTGAACTAGTGCTATAGAAAAAACACATAATAATATGAATGTCCATTGTTCTTATGTGATTTTATGTAAACAATGTTGACGTTACTAAAATTTTCATTAAAAGAGGTTCGGATTTAATACCATACGACACTTTACTGTCCCTTTGAACCCTTGAATATGAAAGTGAAGGTACTGTCATGGATAAAATATACGAAAATAAAATAACGAGGATACGATACCAGTGTTTAATAAAATGCCGTTTTTCTGTGCGTTGAAATAATAGAAAACATTGTGATGATTTTGCCGCTGTTAAATAAAACACATTTAAATAATATATACCTAATATTGTATTAACTACTTATTTACACATTTAAAAATATATACACATATAAAACTGGATATAATAATTCTTAAATTATTATATAACTTATGGAAGTTTTTATTGTCTGCAATAATTTGTTTTCTGTTCATTAGGAGGAGATAGAACGATGCGAGCCTCCAGACGCGTTCGTGGTTATATACTCTGTGGTAGACAAGGCATCCTTTCAGAAGGCTGAGCAGGAATTAGCGAGGTTACTGGACTGTGATATGCTAAGAGCCAGGCCAGCGGTACTGGTTGCGAACAAAATAGATTTGGCGAGAAGCAGAGCTGTCTCAACACAAGGTACTGTTGTATTTTAAACTCCGACCCTCCTTTGAAAACTCTCGCTAAGTAAAAATCAATGTTTTATGTATGTACATATCATACCTACTATCTATTTACCATCTATTAACAAAAAAATGCTTTATATAAAGAAAATATTATTTATACTTTATACTCTGTCGTTTTTAAAATTAAAATACTGAATTTTTTTTTATATTCATGATCTTCACTTGTCGTTGTATATTTGTAAATGTAAAAGGTTCTTAGGATTAATATCAAGATTGATATTTCTTACATTTTCGTTTCCATGAAAATGAGTTTTTCCAATAAAATAAACTTAAGTTAAAACTAAACTGGTAAGAAACTTATTTAATTTTTTTTATTGAATTTAATATGTTAAATTATGATTTAACTTCATTTATTAGGCTTCATAAAACTTCATTGTGCTCGTATTATATATTTATATTTGCTTAAAGCACTGACTGATTTTGATAATTATTTTATTGGTATTGGCAAACGCTGGCCAATTCAAACCACTGTTTGAATTTTAATTTTATGAACTGTGAGTATAATAAATCTATCTTATACTTAAGTAATAAGAGTTAATAAAACGCCTTTCACAATATCCTATTATTGAGTAAAAGTGATTTCCCTGGAGACAGCTAGCCTCAAATTATTACAGCTATATTTTTCATAATGATATTATTCAGAGGAAAGTGGCTTAGTGACTTTGTGGGGCAATTTTATTTCGCTTTATTATATTCGCTTGTTCATAGTTTCTAACTTTACTGATACTTAGATGATAAAGTTATTTTTATATATTGAATTTGGACAATTTATTTACAAGAATGTACTTCAATATATTTTAAAAAATACAAAAGGCTAATCAAAGCCCAAAATACTGACTACATTACCGCGTCGTATCGCTATACTAACACGTTGGCCGAAATATGAGTCAGTTCGCGTTTCATGTGGTCTCAACTTAGCGCGTCGACAATCGACGCGCTTCTGGCCCCCATGGAACCAGTCTCAACTTCAAAAGCAACGAAAAAAAATTATATTATTAAAATATCGATTAATTACATAATTTTGCAAATAAAAAAACTGCTTTAAAAAATTTAGTATTGTATTTTCTGTGAACTTTTGTTTGTATGTAAAATAAATATCTGTAAACATATTTTACAATGTAAAATTTACATGATTACGTTTAAAGTATTAAATAATTTGTTGACAGACGGAAAGTGCCTCGCGTGCACATACAAGGCAAAGTTCATCGAAGTATCCGTTGGTATCAATCACAACGTGGACGAGCTCCTCGTTGGCATCCTGAACCAGATCAGGTTGAAGCAGCAGCAGTTCAGTTCTGACGGTGGAAGAGAATCGTCTCCAGCACACTGGTATAAGTCACGCGGCGTCGTACGCGCAAGTATGAAAGCGCGGCAAATGTTAACCTGGATCTTCGGTAAAGAGGATTCGAAATTCAAAAATTGTGAAAACCTTCATGTTCTGTGAGTGGAAACGGATGGCCCCGTTTTTGTATAGACAATAAACGTGGATGTAATTCATTACATCCACTAGGTCTTTCAAGACCTAGTTCAAAGTAAAATCTAAAATTGTTTTTAAATTTCTTTAATTTCTGTAACGAAACCGGTCAGCAATGATATGTGTGTAAAGTTGGTGATTACTGCCGAGATGCTCTTACGAGAGCCGAGGACGGTAATTATCAATACTCACCTATATCCTACTTTTTTCAACACACTTGTGAATGAAAATGAATGAATATTATATTTGACTTATGCGTGCGCTTCTGAAAATGACAACCACAGACTAACTAGCTGCTAGACTGATTTAATAAAAAATAAGAATGAAATTGTTTACCTACAATGAAAACATAAAATTTTATTTGAATGAGACTTATTTAAATATGCACAAGTTAAAATTGTTAATTCAAGCATGAAATAAGCAAGACACTAATTTACATAATTAAACGCGATAATCCAATGTGATTTTACTTTTTTGAAACTCTTTTTTGAGAACAAAGAGGTTTGACAAAGGTTTTACTACATTATCGCACTAGTGCGTATTGGTAATAAAAATGTCACAATTTGGTTACAAGCGCCTTTATATACCTAAGTGCGGTGCGATAAGAGTCACTTTATGAGCAAGTGTGTTGAAAACTTATTTTTACATGCATTGTCCATGTACAAGTATATTCTTGCATTATATTACATGAGGAAGCATATTTTGCATATAACATAAATAATAATTGGTTAACTATGATGAAACTATAAATTATGGATATACAAGAAGGGCCAAAGATTAATCGTCTAACAAAAACAACAAAATATTGCAAGTGCCAATGCGTGAGAGAATTTAATATATAATAGGTTTAGGATAAATCATATATAATAAATCAGTATTTTCTCCTTACATATATGTTATAATGTGTATGTAATTTAGTATACTAAATTAGACTAAATATGCAGCAATATCATATTTATTAACTAATATATAATAGTTAGGAAATATACTCAAATGTGTTTTAAATTTTTGTATAAATAATCGCTAGATATAAAAATCCTAATGCAATCTTATAAGTATTTACACAGTCTTGATAATTAAACAACAATGGTGAATTATAATTAGATTCGTTACCCGCGCATTAAATTTTTACTTTAAAAATATTCGTGCTTCATTTTTATTTTATCTTTTGTCGAACTATTAACAAGTTTACTTCGGTGAGAATATTTTCAAATATAAAAACTTTGATTTTCTTTTTTAAAAATCGGTTAGCCCTTGAAATGCACAATTTGTATGTAACGCTTCTATTAATAGTACGTCATTGTTGCACAGTGATATTTTCATAAAAATTTCGAATTCCGGGTCCATTGCAAAAGGTCCTTCCAAAATCCTCTCCTAATGTCCATAACTTCATAGATAAGACCCCTGAATATATTTTTTTATTAATCATTGGAAAGCAACGTAAGTAGTTAGTATTTAAAAAATATGATTTGTCAAAAATACTTCATATTTTTCGTAAAAAGTATCCTGGTAAAGAAATTTCCGTAGACCATTTCTTCCTGTAGTAGTCTCTTGTTTAAACCAGTAGAACTCCTATTTTTCAACAAAAAAAAAAACTAGAAGTTATATAAAAATGTAAATATTTACTGCAATTGCACCAAAGGATTTGATGTTGTTTAATGTTGTTTGTAGTGATTAAATGTAATTTGTGTACTTATGTATTTGTAAACTAGACAATTTATATACTATATACTTTATGATAGAAACACACCCCCTTACTTACACGTTAACTTCATTGTCTTAAATGCTCTGTCACTTTCTTGCTGATATGAAATTATTTTTGCCAAAACGAGACAAAACACTTTCAGTAAGTTCTTAGTTAAGCATCGTATGTAAGATGTCTTAATACAAAGTTAATTGCTGCTCTATATTGTACTGTCTCTGTCGAAGCCTTACTATACAAAGGAGACAGCTATATAAAAAGCTTCTATATTCGATGATCCATATGAAAGTGTTATGTATACTTCTAAAAGTTTTTCCTTGTTACTTCTACTTAAGTCGTTTATAAACCAACAATGTTTAATTTTGATTTATTGGAAATGTCAATATCCTAAGCTACGTCATTACTGTAAAACAATAATTGTAATGTTCTATTGTATTAATGTATTATGAAATATTGTTTATAAATTGATATAAATATGTAGTGCCTTTTATTATCTAAATTTAATGTTTTTTATCGTAAATTACTTATTTTTAAGTATTATAATTAGTTTTAATACATTTATGTATATAGATTTAAATGCTAGTTATGAATAATATTGTTTTTTAATCGTTGTACAGGTGTTTTCATTAAGTTAGTGTATAAGATGTCCCTCTTCGATTTTTATATTATATCCTAGTTTATAATATATTATAGGTATATAATAATCTATTGAAATGTCTGTTAAATTAATCATATAGCCCAGTTTTCATACAGGTTTTTCATATCTGTATTTAAGAATTTCGTATATTTAAATTAATAAATATTTTGGTTGATCTACTTAACAGGATAATTGGAGGAAGAAATAGACATCACAAAAATTTAAACAAGTATTAAAATTGGGACCAACATAATTGCAAAAATTACGTCAAAATTAAAAAAGAAAGTAGACCACAAAAAAAAAACACAGAAACATTAACGATTTATGATTATTGGCCATATGTGTACCACGTTTTCAGTCGACCAAAACGTGATCAAATTACCGATTTGTAGTTTCAAGACGTTAAAATGATAGTCGAAACAATGACCTTGTTGTTTCCCCCATTTTCCCTTGCATTAATATTATGACAGTAACCTTAGAGATAATTAGATCTCACAAAAACATCTACAATTGAGTGTTTTCTAAAACATTTCCTACCACATACCAAGACTAAATCTATGCTATGTAAAGTATATAAGTGTATACTTATAAATATATAAGAATCGCTTTTTAAAACTCTGAGCTGGTACAGCTTTTTGAGATTATACCAAGAGTAATTAAAAGGATTACTGGTTTCAAAGGCTTTAGTAACACTCGGACAGAATTAGGACTCCACATTTCATAGTGGATTATGTCATGCAACTAAACTGTTCGTAACTTTAAGCTTCTCGTTATGACAAACGAGTGAACTCTGTGAACCGCAGTTAACCGACTATTTAAACGATGAAGTACTTAATCGGTTGCTTTAATTTTTTTCTTTCCCAAAACTCCGTTATTAAAGAATTTTTTGGTTTCTCATATGAATCCTTTAGGAGTTTTAGTTAAACTTTTACGTGAATAATGTGGTCGACCTATAAGTTTATATTTTATGATTCTTGGCTCTCAAAGACAAATCCGGGCTAAGAGTTTTGAAAGTCATGACCTCCTGGAGCCTGACCTCCTTTTACATCTTTAATAATTTTAAGTGTCAATAATTTGTGTAGGTGCCTCCCCCTTTTCCTCATTCCCCTCCCATTGCCTGACGCGAAATTAATATCTGCCCTCCTGGTCTTGCGTGTCTCTAGCTCTTAACCTTCATTTTTGTGTTCCTATTTTTAATACGCATTGCGCCAATATCATAGTGCTTCAAACTACTATTCGATTTACCAAAAACTGCTTAAGATATAAAATATTACAACGCATACCACGGCATACTTAAACGTTTAATGGGTTTTTAAAATATTCGAAATTTTATATTTATTTACTTACACTCAACAGTACCATACTACATTTAACAAAATATGAAGTATTTGGGTGCTAAGGGTGTGATCCTATTCGGTAACCATAAGTTGAGTATCGCAATGTACGAATGTTTTAACTACTCGAAAGCTTTTGGTCGCTAGATTGGATTACATTGTGCATTTAAGTTTGCACGTATTCACTAGAATCACTTGTATTATAGGAAATTATAAATTTACCAAACTCATAGTTGAGATTCTGAGAGACACAAATATTTCCAATCAACATCATGACATTTATTAAAGTGCCTCACGTCATTTGAATAGCGGTTGATGAAACTCATTATTGAGTTAAGGTAATTTTAAAAATATAATGTGAGATATATCCACATTAAAATCCATAAATATATTTAAATTATTAATATTGACTTTTTTGTAGTTATTGTATATGTAACCGCCTTCATTGGTAAGTGCTACACGCGTCTGCGTGTTTCGTCGAAAGTTCGAGTTTTGAATGTTTCGTTTGGGAGAGTACAGAAAGTACCTACTTGTCTGTAAAGAAATGATCAGTGAAAAACTAGATTTAACGGTGTTTTACTTAAATAATATATGTGTTACAAATTGTAATGTGTGGTACTGATTATGTGTATTTAATTCTAACTAAAATGTACATAACTATATCATTAAATTTTTATATTATCAACGCTATTATAAGTATTGTAAAGTTTTAGTCTATTGTAAATAAACCGATTGACAATAAATTTGTTTACTCTATATTTTTTTTTATTTAACCTATATACCATTGAAGTTAATGAATTGCAAATGAGAAAAATTACCTTATTGTAAAAACTTTTTTAAAAAACCATGAATCGACTTCCATTAAAAATTAATATATGAAGCAGATATAATAATTCAATAATTATAAATTATTATTATATTAAAATTAATATTATAATGAATTGGGTACTCTTTGTTTATTTTGAGTAAATAGGAAAGTCTGTGGACGAAGTGTATTAATATTTTATGTGGTTTCTATTATTTTTAATAGCAAATTGTTAAATTGCTTAAAATAGTTACAGTTTGGACAACAAATACAAATGCGTAACAAAAAACAATCCCATTGAGAACCTCCTTTTTTAAGGTTGCTTAAAAAATATTACGGCTTTTATTAGGGAATCGTGGATATACTGTGTTTTTTTAAGTAAACAAGGCACAATATTAAATGAAAAAGGACATAGATATAACGCACGAATACAAGTCATTGACTACGACTAATGTATCCCAGCTGCTACGAAATTTCTACTACTACGCTGCATTGTAGAGTACCTCGTAAGTGCTACGTTATCTCTACGAATCTTCTACGCAGCTACGCCAAATACTTAAAGTATATTATTTTATGGTGTTATTTAACAAACTCCATTATCTAGTAGATTGCGTACGCGGCTTACACCTTTCATTTTAAATGAATCACCGCATTTTAAAACAACTAATCAAAATAAAAAAAACGTAAATTCCTAAAAAACATATTATAAAAAAAGACACAGAAATGTGTTTATAAAGCCAGTTTATTCATTGATTCATTTTTAAATATGAAAATATATATATATATATATATCTTCCAATATAATAAATTTAAATCTAATATAAAATCAAATTAATTTATTGATAATGTTTTTACTTCACTTGGAATCTTGTTGAAAGGTAATATTGTTTTAAAAAGTCAAATCTCGTTTCCCCTAGTAGTGGCAAACATATTTATACATCTGTTTCTGAGTCTAATGCCTTTCCAACCGAAAAACTTGTTTTCTCGGGCTTCGAACCAAAGATCCTGGCGCAATACGCATACGCATGAAAATTTGCCATAAAGAAAATTTAAAAGCTGTATATACTTATAATAATTGGATCAACCTTTTCAGGGAAAATACTAGATATACCTATTTTCGTTGGAAAAGTGCCCGTATGAGCTTTAGTCTAATACAGGTTAATGGGTTGAAAAATAAAATCTGGTTCTATTCGGTACAATTACATCCGTAACATATAAAATGTAAGAGAATATGTCTCGTAAGTTCAAGATTTATCCGATTTCAGTTGGAGGTAACTTTGGTTACATTATTTATTTATTTTACTAGGTTTATAATTAGAGAATTTCTCTAATGTAATAAAATCCAGGTAGACTAGAAACAAATCCTTTGTATTGTATACTTCAGGGGTTTCTAATAATACTAAATGTCATTTTATTAATAGCTGTTGTATTTCTAATACAAAAGATAAGGCGAGGAAGCCAGACTGTCTTCGGTTGAAGGAAATACAATGTATTTTCCTCGACGCCTTCAAACAACACGTGCTAGGGTAAAGCTCACACTATGTAAAGGACAAAGTTTCTTTGTTAATGAAAGGGTATAAAAGGCTTTAATATAACATAGAGTATTTTGTCTATTTATCGCAACGGCTTTGTAACTGGACTATGATTACGTATCTGACGACTGACATACAATAGTGTTGTGTGAAATGTCATGTTCGACTCCCGAAAACGAAAACAAGTTACAGTATTTTGCTAAATGAATAAATTCTTATGCTTAAGAGACTTCAAAAACGTGTTATATTTTAAAATTCTCTGCGTAGAGAAATAAAGAAAATACGTAAAGTTTATGAAATAGGTAATCGTAAACTGTTAACAAGAAATCTCACAGATATATCTTAATCGAGTAAGCTACTTCACCACGGGTCGGATCTTTGAATTACTTCACTTATTTAAAAAAATAGTGTGTACAAGCCCCAAGAACATTGTTCTTGAAATTTGAATTCATAACTTATTGTATTCGAAAGGATTTAACAGCCTACATTGGTTTGCATGAATTTTAAGCTCCAACGAAAAAAGGGGGTTTGACATATTATCTGTCTGTCTGCTGTGTTATCATAGATTAAATACAAATTTTGATGCAGATATCTTTATGTATATACGATAGTTCATAAAATATCCATAAAGGTTTAAACAATAGTTTGAAAGAATAATTGTAAGGTTTTTAAAAGCCTAAATATAAATGAACTCTACCCTCAATTCAAATATTAAAAACAATCGAAAAGCCATTAAAACTGTATTTGGAAGTAAAATGTTAATAACTTGCGATCCCTCTTAATATACATTGAAATCCTCCCTTCGAAGTAGCTTCGGAAATTTCCATCTTTTTGCTCTTAAATAATTTTTACGTTTCCTCTATTCCTTTTATCAATTAAACGAACCCTCTTTGCTTTAAATCTTATACCTCTACAATCTCTCTAATACGTTTAGTCATTCAACGTTTCTAACGAAGAAATTCTACTTAAAACCTCTATGGCTGGATATGAAAATATCCCGGCACAAAACAAATATATTGTAGACAATTATGTAATATTTTATAGACTAGTCACTAGAAAACGAAGTTTACCTAGTTCTTTACAATCTATGTCTAGTGACATTATCATTAATCACTCTAATGAGATCGCTGTCGCGTAAAAACTTATAAACAAAAACTCAATAAAAAATATAAAAGAAATATAGATACTATAAACGCTAACTCAGACAAAGTTGAAAGTAACAACTCGTATTTAATATTTTGAGTGAACTCTTGAAGATATGAAAAATAAAGCCTACTCAGTCCCTTGAACTCAAGTTTTAAATTGCTTACTCGAGATTTCAAAATTGGAACGGAAAAGGATATGGCAGTTGGCAATGAATAAGATGGCGGCCGCAGCCATTTTATAATGAGTAGTGACGCTTCCTTGTGCCAAAAATGAGTTTATTATGTATATACTTTATCATTATTGACATATTAATGTAACTTAATTTTAATTTTTAGCAAAAACATAAAAAATACTGATGGAAATGAAATACATGTACTATTCTCTTTCCGTTAAAAAAAGCCTTTTATTTTTTAAGAGAAGCGCATCTGATTTTTTTTATATTACAATCTCTCGAACACTGCCCTCGGCATCCTTATTTAATTTATACTAATTTATAAATTCATTGGGATAAAATTTAATAAACTCGTTTCTACTTCTAAAACACGTAATAAAGGCCAATTATTTCTTGTTTGCTTCAGTAAATATTTACTGGAAATTAACTCTTAATTAACACTTTATATCAATAAAGAATACCTACTGCATAAACTGATTTCTCTCATTTTATCCTCGCTTGATGATAGGGTTGCCAACTTAAAGTATTTCATTTCAATTTGAATCGTTAATCATAGAACTCAGAAAATAATGTTTCATATTTTTATATTTTACTAGCTGACCCGGCAAAGGTGGTTTTGCCAAATTAATTTTTTGGGTGGACTACCCTTATCACTTAGGGGTATGAAAAATAGATTGTAGCCGATTCTCAGACCTACTGAATATGCATATAAAATTTGGTAAAAAATCAGTAAAGCCGTTTCGGAGGAATAAGGTAACTAACATTGTGACACGAGAATTTCATATATAAGATAATATTCAACTACTGTTTATGTTTGTAACTGTTTCCTAAATATTTGTGTTCTTATAATCATTTTGGAAACCTTGCTATTTTCAAAAAACTAAATTGAAAGTTTATTATAATAGTTTTATACAGGTGGAACGATGTAAAGTGATAGAAATTAAATAAAATGTCCACTAATACTTCCGTGTTTATTCTTGTGTTATATGTGGAGCCCAAAAGCCAAATACAAGTTCAACTCATAAATAAAAGTCCATTTTTTAAATATCCTATTTATGTAAAAAAAATGTAAATATTATTAAATGTACGTGAAATTTGAGAGTTAAAGTTTATGTGGTGCAGAAGTGCATAAAGCTATTTTTTACATAATATGCATTAGAAATACATTAAATTCATTCAAATAAATATTACACATACTACAGCTTGAATGACACACAACACACACATCTTACTTTTGAAGGCCATTTGGCGACCACTAGTCCAAAGTAAGTTTCCTTGTCTACTATTTTATTTATGACCGAAATGAGGAAAAGGAGGATTTTAAAGTGTCAATTGTCTGTTTGTTGACAGCCCTATTTTATGAATATATTACTGTGAACTGTGGAAGAGTTTCGACCGAATTCAGGAATCAATTAGAGACAGGCTTCATATTTGTTTGTCGCGTATCGCTGGCAATTTCCATCAGAGACTATTATTGTATGCCACTGGCGAATAGCTATAGTATATACAGACATGATATAACAGGCCAGGGCAATCCAATTAAATTTTATAAGAATTTGATATTTGTTTTTAAATTTTCCTTTTTCAGAGCAATTTAATATCCAATGCAGATCTGAAAGATACGGTTTGAACACTGATATACAGCTTAGGTTATATACATATATACCGCTTTTTACTAAATGCATATGAAACGGTAAACATACCAAAATAACATATATCTTTTGTAATTTTTGTCTGTCTGTTTGTTCCGGCTAATCTCTGAAATAGCTGGACCGTTTTGATGGGACTTTCATTGGCAGATAGCTGATGTAATTAGAAGTAACTTAGGCTTCTTTTATTTTAGAAATTAATATAAATAAATAATAAAAAAATAACTAGTCCGCGTGGACGTTGTACATAATTAGAATTATTTTGATGTTCGCTATTTTATTCTGTTTATAGGCTATATAACATCGCGTTACGACAAAATTAACGCAGGTGAAACCGCGGGGCACAGCTAGATGTAAATAAATTTACAAAACTTCCAAGTCCTCTACATCCTACAAATTAATTAATATTCACGCTCAAATGTCAAGATCTGTCAAAACAATTTTTCCTCTTTGAAAATCAAATCAACATCGATTGTACTATTAGAAATTGGCTTAATTTAGTAAACCAAAAAAGTTTATCTACTATTTATATTCATTATATCTATAGACTATCCATTATATAAGACTTAAGTTTAAAACATGTCAATGCAACATTCAATTTTTTTCAGCGCCAAGTTGAGACTGGATTACTTTATAACAATAATTATAAACTTAATTAAACATTTAGACGTATTTCGCCCAAATTATAATCCAAGTCACTCGGAAAGAGCTCCGCTTGCTTACTCACGCATGTAATACGAGTTTCTAGACAGTTCTCTTTGATTGCTTTCAACAGTGCAATATCAACACAATTATTAAATTAAAAATAAGTAAAAGAATTTTTAAAACAGGTCCAGTAGTTTATAAGTTTATTAATATTACATAACAAAAATAGAAATTTACTAAGCTCTTTAAAAAAAATATTTTCTTTACTTACAATATTCATATACAAAATATATAAATGAACTCTTTATACTAGTCTTTGATATCTAAAGACTTCTCTTTAATACGTGAAAATCGTTTGAATATATAGGATTATAGGAGCCTCATTAGTGAAATATTTCAAGCTTTGCTAGCTCACGCGTTTCTTGTGCTGCTACCTGTCTCGAACGAGAAACGATTTCACCATAATTATTCAGATATAATTAAAGGAGTGTGTAATTTTATTATTGCCATAAAACCTATCTGCCTTATTCCAAAACGCGGTTTAAAGATAGGCCGAGTTTGTTTCCAGAGAAAAACCTCCTTTTTGTATGAACGTTAGTGAATACTGAAACATCTTTAGTCCATGTTTTGTAATAAGGCCCTATAAGTTCACGATCCACGAGACTTTAATAATAAATAAATACAATGTCCTCATGGCTAAGCGGTCTTATAGGCCTACCGCGAAGCCTGAGGTATCGGGTTCGATCCCTGGTCCCGAATACAATTTATAATATAATTTTTTTTTGTATTCGGTCTCTGGTAAGGCTGCAACTTGCCCGACGGGGTGTCATAAGTGGCACGGAGAAGTGATTAAATTTCTACAGGCTTGCCTGCAAAAATTCAACCAAACCAACAAAAAAAATGTATATTTAGTGTGGTTCTATTGTTTTCTTAGGGAAATTACTAAATTGCTTAAAATACTATCTAATAATTATAGTCATAATACGCGCAAACTTTCCCATTTTTCTATTGGACATATCGAAAATTTGGATATTACACTCATGATTGACGTTCAGGTTTAATCTCAAAGTCGTTGTATGCATGAGATGAAGATAAATTGCATTCTTGGATTCTTGATAATGACATTAGCTACTCAAAGTCGCATCTGCATCAAGGGTCAAACGATCAGAGTAAAGCTACATTCATGATTAAATTCCGCTCAACACAGGCCACGAAAGGTCATTTCAAGTCTTAAAGTTAGGATTTGGTGCAAAGAAAATCAAAGAACGTAAATAGAATTTAATATTAAATTTTTAGCAATAATAGTTATAAAAAAGGACCTGCGAATTACTTTAAGATCAATACGCTACTTTGGTCAGCGGACTGGAGCAATTCCAAACGAAAACGGCGCACTTTGATCTAATTTTTCACTTTATAAGTTACGTGTAGGAAAATGTTATTAAAAAAGAGGTATTTTAGAACATTTTGTTTAATTATTTAACTTTTAAATACATATATCATGTATGTCAGCTCTTCAGGCTAACGAATTAACGGATGCAGATATATATTGATTCGGTGAATTTATTAATAACTTTTTTATATCTAATTGCGGTAAAGCCCAAATGTATTTTTGTGCGTTAAACCTCAATGTTCCAATCTACATATTTTAATAACCGATTCCTCATTAACTTCTCCTTGATTCATATAATTACAACGGAGTTGAGTTTTTAAAATTTTCTTGTTCATATAGGTGAACCTCTATATGAAATATGATTATATCTTGGACCATCACGAAATTAAAGACAGAACACAAATTCTTAAAGCACTTCCCTTATTGCAATTTGTACCTTTGTAATACAAAACGGTCATGAAACAAGTTATTTATTAGCCGAAGGGTGCAATGAATGTACCATAGATATATTAGATAAAATAAAATCATTATTGTTGCTAATTGATACCTGATAAACTTACCTATGCTGACATTATTTTGTATGTATAATTAAAGCGATAATTTTGTATTTCTGTTTCTAATGAATAAACTCAAAACAGTGTCTACAGATTTTAAAATTCATTTTTCTAATAGATATTACTACTTAAACTCTTCCTGAATGGTGTAGGTGATCGAAGTCATAAGTAAAATGTGTTGATAATACATATTTATGATTAATATTTTTTTAATTTTTTAATTAATTCTGTTTTCTATATTTATGATTGAGGCTCTTATTTAATCAATCGCTTTTTACTCTTAGCAGCGCGAATCTACCTTTAAAATCTATATGGATCAACGTTACGACGGCAAGTAATATTCAAAATACCTTATGTACTGTAAAACAAATTCATATTAAAAATTATATTGACCTAACAATACGTTTCTATGTTACTTAACCAAGGCGAGTCCTTCCCCTTCAGTAGTTAAGTTACCTCTGATTCAGGGTTCAAAGATTAGTACAAGAATGTTTGAGAGCGCGTGACCGACTCGGAGGGGTTCAAATGAGATCGATTGCCTCTCAACATATAGGTCGAATGAAGACCACTGCAGCTGGTATCTTATAAAGAAGTTCATGTACTTCACGCCACCTCGCGGATTTAATTCAGACTTTTTTAAGCTTAAAAACCGCCTCCATGTGCAAGTGGTTTATGCATCTGACATTCGAAGCGCGTTGGAAATCCTAAGTTCGACTTTTGGGGAAACATAAGAATGTTTCGGTTAGATAGGCACAGAAGACATCTTTTTCCACATTCACAACCTTTATTTAATCTACAAGTAGGTAATATTAATTAATGTATGCCATGTCTTTTTGTCACTTATAATATTCGTATAGTTTGTTTTCTACTAAAGATTAAGAAGTTTCTAATGATATAATGGGTATAGTAAGCTATCCTTAAAAGGTAGATATACGCCACCGCAAAATATTTGTATATCTATACCTAAAGGAATATCCTACCATGCATTGTTTTGATGTATCTCAAAGGGAGGGCAGCGTTTTCGATGAAAGATCCCAGGTGGCTTGACTTATTCCGACACGAATAACAATTATCGTCATATTTCAACCACCACAAAACCTTAGTAAATTATATACCTACCTAAGCCTTTCTCGCATGAAAAACTGATCAGTAGTTTTTAAGGTTATCGCGAACAGACAGATAGACGACATTGTTTTATAATATGTAGTGATACGAATTTTATGAAGGATATTTACAAATACAAATGAGGAGATAAAATCAAAATACCATATTATTTTAGCTCTTTATGAGCAATTTGTTTCTATTGTAAAGAAAAATATTTCAAAAAAAGAAAATACGAAACCAGTTGAAAGCACAAGCTTCTCGTTAAATTTAAAATTAAATTAATTAGCAGTCTCGGAACGACAGCAGTTGGCCTCAAAGCAGAACGTCACAGAAAATTGCATTCAGAAATTTGTTTTGCACAAAATTTACACGAAGTTCACCTGAAATTCGAAACAACTTCCACGTACCTAGTGATTTCGTAGAACTTTTGAATCGCTAACATTTACATAACTTGTTTTTTTACAATCGTTTTGCACAAAAAAACGATTGAGAGGTTGGAATATGCTGTTAATAACTGGAAATATAAACTACATTTACTTTAAGTTTTAAAAGTTAAAACCTACATATTTTATTTTTTTAGACAAATTTTGTAGGTACTTTAATAAAAAATTTGACAGTATCACAAGCAATATTATAATTTAGAAACGTTCTATATAGCCTCTTTAGCTCAGTGGTAGAGCACTGGTCTCGTAAACCAGGGGTCGTGAGTTCAAACCTCACAGGAGGCACTTTCATGACATCGTTTTGTTTTTTAAAAAAGTTTACTATAATATTAGTTTTTACACTGTAAGTAGTGTAGTTCTTTACTGGTTCGCTTTTACGTATATTTGGTATTTTTGTTCTTTTAAATTTCTATACTATTATGCTATTGTATACTTACATATTAGAGGTAGATTTAGCAGCAAAATTTCAGTGGCATAATTAGCAAATTTAGAAGTGCTTTTAAAGCGAAATTTCAGTGTCATCATTGTAATGGATCACTAATTGCTTTATAAGCCGCGAAGCCGCGTTAGCGGAAGAATCTTTTAAATAACTTTGATGAGAAAATTTACAATATAGGTAAAAGTAAGATAAAACAGAAAAAGTCAAAAACTAACTAGGTACTTAAGTGTCATCGTAATCAGGAATGAGTTAAGTATTAATATTACCTATATATTATATAAATTTTAAGTTTATTATATTTTTCATACAATTACGATAAAATTGTATTATCTAATGATTCGGTATCATAATTTAAGTTTTTTTCTTTTTTTTTTGATAAGTGGAATATCACACATTGATTGATTCACATGGGATTGTGTTCACAATGATTAGTTAGTAACTTAATCAATGTGATCATGAAGATACATTTTCGCAATAGTATCTATCATACATTTATGCATAGATGCACCCAAATAAAGGTTTTGCTAAATAAGGACTATTTCTATGAATTAAAAGCTACGGGGCAAAATAGTGTTTTACATCCACCTTATAAGAAATGCCTCCAAAATAAAACTTTTAATTCTAGCACCTTCATATTTTTTTTTATAAACCGTCTTCAAAGTACAAAGTAGAGCTTGAAATATTACATTTACTGTACTTATATGTCTAATAGCTTGTATCTTCGGGGAACCATAACAACAAAATGCTTATAAAGCATAGAAAAAAATATCACCATTGCCAAATTCTTGCCTGAAGATAAATAAACCCGCACAGTAATTTCCTTAGGAATCCTAATACCTAGTTCAGGATTTGTGGTTTAGCTGACATTATTGACCATCGAGAAAACTGTCCCAATTCTTGAAAATACCTTGCCGAAAGATTCTAGTAATGTTAAGTACCTACATTACTACTCTTATAGTTTGTATAAAATACAGAAACATATTAATTAACTGCTTAATATATTAATAATTAAAAATAAATTATAATAAGTTTTTTGAATATGCACAAATTTTATATTATTTTGTCATTATAAATCTTGGCAAAATAATTTAGCAAGACCGATACTATAACTTCAAATAAACCTTTTACACATTACAGTGCCCTCTATGATAAAATAACAAAACCTTGAATACAACCTTGTGTTAGAGTTATGGAAAGTAATGTATCATAAAACAATTTTTTTTTTTAAAATAGTTACATATTTATATACATAATTGGTATTAATATACATAATAAAACAATAAATAAGACTACCAAAATTTATTTACTACTTAACTAAATTAAATACAACTATTTTCTCTTCATATTCTTCCCCTTTGGTTTTAACCTATCATTAATGATTGCATCTCTTTCATTTTGCTGTTTCTGAATATTATCTTGATACCTCTGCTTTGCAAAATCTACTTCAGATGCTAATTGTACAATTTTTGAAGCATATTCCTGTTGCCTTAGCATTCGGAGCTTTTGTTTTTGCTGGAAACAAAACCAAACAGACAATAAATATAACTTGTCAATAAATTAGATTTTCAAAAATCTGAATAAATGTTCTGTTCTGAGTAAATCTGAATGTTCAAAGAAAAGATGAACATTCCATTATGCTATTCTAAGATCTTTCTTAAGTTTTATAGCAAATATACAAAGTCTACTTGTTTTCCTTTCAGTTTATTTAAAAAACAATTCCGGACAAATTTCACTGTTTATTTTATATATTTCATTATTCAGTTTTAATTAACAATAACATTAAAATTTGAAATCTCTTTTGTAAACCACAAAATAATTGGAAAAATCATTAGCACTCATATTACATCAAGGTACCTATGAAGATGTCGATAAAAAGACCATTAGAAAATAAAACTATACCAATAATGGTGTGGGTCTGCCATCTAGAAAAGTATAGTCTGGCCCATCTGTAAGAATACTCTCAGCTGTTCGATTCGCTGATAATCCCTTTGAAAGTCGCCAATATTTCGTTTGGAGTGAAGAAGAATAACTCAAAGACCGTCGTAATACTGGAAATATAATTATTTATTCTGGATCAAATAAATTATAAATGTATAAACAGCAGAGGTTAAAAGCTGACGAAAATAAGGTTTATTTTTTCTATTTCAAGTTTTATGCCCTGAGAGAAGTCTTTCAGATACTGCCAAATTATTAAACGAAAGCAAACAAACTTTAGATAAACAATATTAGGTTATTACAAAATCACTAATTTACTATCGTGAAGTTAAAACTAACCATTTAATAACTGTGGTTTTTGGAAAATACACAAAACCGCTGCCATGGTTTATTAGAATAGTTACATGTATTATTTCTCAGGTAATCTTGTAACTTTTACACAATTTTTCTGTAATTTCCACTTTCAAATAAATGATAAATAGGTAATAAATTTAAATGACAAAAACCAAAACCAATAAAAAAAATTCTTGTCTTTCCTCGAAATTTTTAATGTCATTTGTCACAGATAAGAATTAAGAATAGAGAATAGAATGATTTTTGAATTCGATGGCTCGGATTGCTTCCAACTTGTCCATGGTTGGGACTGGACACTATCTGTGGGACACCATCTACCTATTAGCTTTGACTAATGACATCACAGTACCGATGGGCCGAGTCGGCTTTTTGGTAACTCGAGTAACTCGAGTTGACTTGAAACAGTCTAAAGGCTTTCAGGCTACGCTATACTTGCTATAACAATATCGCGCACCATACATTTAGTATGGACACGTTCACACTGCGCTATACTATAATTGCTAAAATTGAGCGATACGAAGTTCAGCTGTGCTATATCGCGCGCTCCCCCTCCCTCACCCCCGACCGTCCCATAAGCGAAACAAGCAAGTAGCGACAACAGAGCCTTCTAAATATTATATCCATATAGAGTAGTGTGAACGCCATGCTTTATAGTATAGCATGGCATCCGCTCTATAGCAAATATAGTATAGCTAGTATAGCGTAGTCTGAAAGCCTTTAGACTGTTTCGAGTCAACTAGAAACAGTCTAAAAGCTTTCTCTCTTTAAGGTGCGTTATTCATTCGTCTGAGTCAATAAATGCTCAACTTGGTGCATTGTTCCGCGGGTTGCTGCTTGCTAGTATGCTACGTTCAAGGTTCGGCGGATCGGGCCCGGCGGGCTGTGTGGCGTGGTGTCGAGTCAGTGGTAGTCAAATAATATCGAACTCGTTCAAAAATCAGACATTTATTGTTATTAAAAGTGTTTACAAATATAATTAATCATTACAAAGCAGCCTACTTATGTTACACAAAAGAATGGAAATAATAATTTTACCTAGAAGTAAATAATAAGAAACTAAAATAAATCCAATGGCACTTTATTCATTAAATTAAACACCGCACCGCTTGGGATTGGGTCATTTAGCCGTGTATACATACATACGGTCTATTAAGTCTATTTCAAAGTTGATTGAATCCTAAAGTTAAAATATCAATAAAATAAAAATCTGTCTTAAATTCAACAATACTATTTCTTGGTAGGTAGATAATTATATGACTACATATAATGGCAGTAATTTCTGAATTTCAGTCTTAAGTTCAATGACTACAAAGAACAACATTGTAAGTTCAAACAAAGTTACAAACTTCAAACCGGGTTGACCCGATGAGTGCCCACCGCGCGCACTCTTTGGGTCAGCTCGGTTTGCAGATATTGACTCGGGCCATTCGCCGCGGGCCGCCAACCCGCCGCACCATCCGCCCGCCGCGCGCACTCTTCGGATCAGCCCGGTTTACAGATATTTTGAATCGGTTGACTCGATTACGGTCTGACTCGGGTTACCCAAGTTAGATAACTCGAGTCGCCCATCGCTACTTCACAGTTCACACTTTCACAGACTCCAGAGTATGCATGTGTCGTTCGCTCGATCTGAAAGATCTGAATCAATACTGAGCCATTGACAAAATGATCTGGTTCGTTCGACCCGTTCAATCAAACGATTGATTCAATTTAAACGAACCAAAGGTCATTTCGAACTGAGACGTTTCGGGTTGTAAAATAACTTTGGTTCAGAGTATGAATGTGTCGTTCGCGATTGATATGATTATTAATCAAAATTAGTTAAGCTGAATCCACCAACACCTCTTTAAGTTTTATAGATAGAGCTATATATGTATTTATTATATACTTAAATTACTTTTACAAATAACAATTTCATAATAGTTTTCTATGAAATCGCGAATGAGCTGATTACCCAAGCCTACTTCTACACATCGGGATATCGGAGCACGGTACAACTTAAATCGATCATTAATACATAAAAATATTTCGTTATAGAAAACAAATATAAATTATTGAAATAACTTACTTAATAAATCAATAGCTCTAAACTTATTATGTTATAACGTACTATAAAAAAGAGAAACTTTCGTAATTAATCACTTTCACGCGCCACTTCGTTAACAATCAACACGTCAAAGGCACTGAAATATAAAATTGAAATGGGACCTTTTTTTGTTTTAAAGAATAAAAGTAAATTTTCAAAATATATCAGCTAGTTCAAGTAGTTTCACAATAATATAACTACGACTAATATTGAAGTTTGAACCTTATTTGTATCAGCATAAAATAGCTTATTAAACTGAAGTCGAAGCAAACTAAAACTATAAAATAGATTCTAGCTCCAAATAACCTACAATTAAGAATCGTATTCGATTGTCTCTGTCGAAAATTTTAAATACCACATCGTCGGCTCGCGCTTGGTTCGTTCGTTACTTCGTCTCAATACTCATAGCTCACTTACCCATGGATCGCTACGGCTCACCGCGAGTCGCGACCTTATTGAGCGAACGAATCATTTTCAACGAAGTGACCCATTCGTTAGCGAGGATTTGAAGATCTGGTTCTTTTGAACCGATCAATCGCGAACGACACATACATACTCCAGAGTTCAGTTCAACGTTTGTGAAAATTGTGAAAGCGGTACGCGGTGTTTGTGTTTGTTCATCATTGTCGTTTAAATTATTTTGGTGCTATTATTAGTGCTCAATTCTGTTTGTCATAATTCTTCAGATAACTTGTGATATTTTTCCCGGCCAAGAGGTATGTAGAAATTTAACTTAGTAAAAGGTATGTATATAAAGTATCAAATTCCATGAAACCGTCAAGGGCAATTCTAGCACTTTCTGCTATTGTCTTTTTCGTTATTACTAGCGTTTTACAGGATTATCTGACCTAGTTCTTTGTATGCCTAATTTAATATTTGCTTAGTTTTAATTAACTTAAACAGGAAACTTGATTTTCAAATTAGCACCTGGTGTTGCATCACAATTTTATTCGTCATCTGTGTTGATGCGTACAATGTAAACACTAATCGATTTTTAGAAACTCCTAGTAACAATTTTAATTCCTGAAAATATTTTTGTCTATAAGTACATTCCTAGTTCTTATCTATTGTAAAATCAGGAATAGTTTTGGAAAATAATTTTCCACAACAATAATATTTTTTAGTTCAGTATCAAATGTTAATGTGAATATTAATATCTGCCTTTTACAATTCCAGCCTGTATCTTTGAAATTTCGAAGGTCTTCAAAATTTTGTCAAAACGGCAAAGGAAAAGTTAAACCCATCTGAACAACCCAACTACAACACAATGTGTATGTATTTTTTATTTTTGCTTTAATATTTTTTTTTCTTCTCCAGCCATCTGTGGAAAATGTTCCAGAATCCAGGAGTATATCCAGGAGGTTTTTATTAATTTCTTATTTTGTGTGTTGCAACAGTGTTTCCTATTAGTACATTTAAATTTTTATTTGTGTTTAAGAATTGAAGCATTATATATACATATTTTTACATTACAATATTAATGAACTTGAGATGCTTCCATATGATATATGACGGAGTACCAATGACTTGCTTCTTTTAAAAAGGCGACCTAGATTTGGCAGTAAACGAGTTACATAATAAAAATCTAGGTTGAGTGTATACAACGAATTAAATATTTTTAAATGCTGAACTAACCGATCAATGATTTGAAATCCATCCCAACCCCAATAAGTTATTCAAATATGCATATCTGTTAAATGTAGGAGAGACTGTTGTATTAAATGTCATTACAAGCTTGATGTACACTTACACAGACTACACAACAACTTAAATGTTTGATGCACTAGCACATGTATTATGTATATAATAATCACATTTTATATTGTTAATTGCCCTTTTCTTTAAAGAAAAATAACTACATGTCTGAACAACAGTTGTGTGTCTTGGAAAAAACATGTTTTTTTGTGTGATTTGTTTTAGTTTGTTTACTATACCTAGTCTTGCTGTAAATAATAATAGTAATAATAATATATTTACTATATGTTAGTTTATTGATTAACATAACTGCATTAAAAATATATGAAGCTCATTCAAAATTATATCCACTGGCTTTATTACTTCTAAACGTTTCTGCCAGTTATCATTAGAAACACACACTCTCCGTGGGTTAATTCTTCAATGCCAATCTTATGGATTGTTTTAACTTTTATTATAATAATAATAAAGCCTTTGATTCCCGTATCTCATATAAATAATTTATAACAATTTTAACTTAATTTATAGGGACCCCTATTGTAGGGTGTAGGCCTCCTCCAAATTGTTCCACCTCGTTCTGTCCTGGGCTCCTGTTAGCCAGTTTTTTTAGGGACTGCAAATTATCATGCCTTTTAGAGCATGCCATATTCTCTAAAACACCATAAATCATAATCTAGTAAATTAATATCGGAACTAGATAACTGCCAGTCTTCAGCTCTGATAAAGTCAGAAACGGTAATATACTATCCATCTAAAGAATAAAAAACACTTGCCTTAATAAAAAAATATTCAATTATAATAAACCCTGTATCAATGTGTATATACTCGTAAGTTCTGATGAGATATGTTATGAAATTAATCACCTGCCATTTCTATAATTATATTTTTATACTATAGATAACAATTATTCAGAACTTTAATATCGAAACATGATAATGTCAAGAAATGCCCTGAGGAGTTAACAAAATATGAATAATGCTATTGAATCAATATTTGCTTGAATGAACCAATTTTACATTTCAGTTACAGTTAAATTACTCAAAATTTTATTATTATACTAACAGGGCTCCGCAGTTTCAGCCTCGTTAATTTCGTCGTGACGTGATGTTATATAGCCTATAAACAGAGTAAAATAGCGAATAGCAAAATAATAATACATATGTTTTATGTACTTCGTCCGCGCGAAATAGTTATTTTTGTATAATTTATCTACCTTCATTTCTAAAATAAACTAGCCTAAGTTATTCCTTATTAAGTCTGCTATCTGCCAGTGAAAGTCCCGTCAAAATCGGTCCAACCGTTTCAGAGATTAGCTGGAACGAACAGACAGACTGACAAAAATTGTAAATAATGTTATTTTAATATATGTACCGTTACATCCATATGTATTTAGTAAAAAGCGCTTATTTTAATATTACAAACAGACACTCCAATTTTATTTATCTGTATAGATTTCACTATAATAATACATATTACTATTGAATGGCTATTTGTGAATGTTGCATACATAATTATTGGAGTAATAACAAGTGTATGTATTAAACATGAACCTTATTTATACTAATACTAGCGACCCGCCCTGCCTTTGCACGGGTATAAAACATATATAAAAACCTTCCTCTTCAATCACTATCTATTAAAAAAACCGCATCAAAATCCGTTGCGTAGTTTTAAAGATTTAAGCATACAAAGGAATATAGGGGAAGAGAAAGCGACTTTGTTTTATACTACGTAGTGATATCTATTTTACATAGATTTATGCAAATTACTAAAGACAGCAATCGGAAATTTTACCTGGCAATAGAATAGTGGAAAGCTTACATGTCATACTTATTTAGATTTCTAGAATATTATTTTTCTGTACCACAATAGAATTGCAGACTTAATTTTATATACTGTGCTATTCATAAGTGCAACAAGGTTTACACAAATTTAGTTACATTGGCTATTAAAATTAATGCATAGACATTATTATTAGCATTATACAAAAAGCAAATAAAATTAATGAATTTAAGAAGAATTCGGACTTCCACGAATATAATACGCGCCATAAAAATAATATAACTGTGCGATGCACTAGACTGCACAAAATAAATAATTCATTTTATGATAATTTTATACGTTACTATAACAAAATCCCAAGCGAGGTACAATAATTATCTTTAAGTAGATTAAAATTGTATTTAAGAGATAATTAATGGTTAAGGCTTGTAATAAAACGATTGGTTATTTGTATGATGCCTGCGCATGGGTTCAAAATGTATTTTTAATTTGTGAAAATGGTCGGAAAAAATGATAACCCAACCGAGTTTCTTGGCTTTTCTTCATAGATTTGGGCGCGGTCTTGAACAGCTTGAAACTTATACCTAAGTGACGTTCATAAGCGATCGTGTAAATTATTCAGTATGAATAGATATAAAAAATCCTTATTTAAAAATTAAATAAAACCTTATTACCTGATTAGTAAATTAATTTTAAATATGTATGCAAAATTGCAGCTTAAGCGAAAACCAGAAAGTGAGTCAAATTTAATTTGTAAGATTTGACCCGAACATACAAAGTACAAACATTGCAAGTTAAAAGCTTGTATAAAAACGCAATCCGCACGCGCCATTTTGATTAGTTTTTCATTATTATAATATTAAACTAAATTGCTAAATTCGACTAGGTTACCCAAAATTAAAAAAGAACACGTTATAAATGGAATTTTCATACAACTTTTTAACTCGCTCAGCACGTTAACAATGAATTTTCATACAACTTTCCCGCTCTCGGCGACACCGACAATGTCGTCTCATTTTAGAAATACTTGACTGATTTGTCGTTAGTACAAACAGAGATTAACAAACAATATTTTTGTTTTAATGTTACGCAGGCATAAATAAAGTTTATATAAGTATTTCCGGTAGCTTTAAGAAATTTTTGAATAATAAAAATTATACTTATTTATCATTTGAATTAGATGTACCGGTTTTGAAATATTGGGTAATGTTTGGCATTTAATGGCTTCTAAACTACTGGTTTTTTATCTAGTTGGTTCCTCATTAACTTCGTCATTGATTTTATTATATTTATGAGAGTGCCTTCAACTAGTTAGTGTCTGTATAAAAAACCTTATTATATCGTTAATTTCCATAATTATTTACTTTTGATTATATAGGCGGAATTTTATGGCCTGTATCCGCTTAACTATTGCTATAAAATCAATCTAATAGCTTTAAATGGTCGAATCTATTTTTAAACCTAGAAGAAAATGAGGGGTTTTATGCGTGTCTGTCTGTGGCATCGTAGCTTCTAAACAAATAGATAAATTTCAATGCGGTTTTCGCTAACAATAAGAATCGCTTCTTTCGATAAGGATTTTTAATGGTATATTTATTAACTCTCGTTTCCCTCAGTTTCTAACATTGAAATCACAAGTTCTATTTTCTTAATTATACCTACTGTATTTTGACAGTTCAATGATGTGTTTAAATTGAATCTACGTTCCACTTCCATAATTTCTAATTACCTTTTTTTTAGCTTTATTTCTGAAAATTTAAGTAACGTTTCATTAATCAGTCATAACACAATATTTAATTGTTGACAGAAGCGCGTTTATAGTGGATCATAGTGTTTTACACTCACGCGATGTAGCATGATGCGTAATGTCATTCATGATTCAAATATAGAATTGGTTTATCTGTGGAAAATAAACTAGTATATTTGTTTACGCCATATAAACAGTCTAAAAAAAGTTATGTTTATTCTACGACCATAGACATATAGGACAATAATTTTACGGGGCACGAAATTTTTATTTTCATCTTAATATATGGAAGTATAGAATGTTTCGAATGCTTAGTGAAATCATCACCTAATGATGATTTATAAACTCATTAAAATACGTTTTATGTCGCCTATGGGGGTGGTAAAATTGACTTTCACATTGTCAACGCGGTCAGGGTCTATCGATTTTACTAGAATGTAAAACTCGGTTTTCTAATAATCCATTTTCATTATTTGTGTTGTCAGAGGATTTAATATCTTTTCAGGCTTTACTTCCATTTTTATCTTTTATACGTCCAGGTTATTTAATCATATTTTTATTTGAAAGTCGACTTATCAAAGCAAAGGCGTAATCGTATTCGTATAAATCTAGAATCAAAGGCATTTTAATGGGTGGAGAGGAGAGGTAAAATTAGCACAAACAGTTGCTATTAAATACTGTAGATCTACCCACTACAATAGGGGTTCGAATCCCGGGGAGAATAATGAATGTTCTGATTGGGTAGGCACAGAAGACTGATCACCTACTTGCCTGTAAAGGAAATGATCAGTGAAACAGATACAGAAATGTGTCTGCCCCATGCCCCACTAGGGGTTACGAGAATTCACTCACTTCCCCACTACATGTTTGGTCAAATACCTTTCAATATAATCTGCGTTAAATATTGCAATGTGCAATATCACATGGCCACTGTGGGACTAACACCTTTTTTAAGAGTTAAACCTACCGGAAATTTCGACACTAACTCATGGTTGACGAATTTATTATACTTTCATCGTACGTATATCTTTTTTTTTTTTAATTTTTTTCTTCGTTTTGTGATTGTTTTTCTTTCTTATTGTATATATACATCGTGCAAGACGTTTATTTAGGACTTAGGTAACAATAACATCTTGTGACTCATAGATGACGTCACATTGATATAAGTCGATCGATTTCATAGCTCTTGCCAAGTACGTAGTTCATTATTGTATGGGGAAATACTGAAACCTTTGAAAATGACCTCTGACCTATCCTAATGACACAACGAATTATATTAACATTCAGTTTCTACGTTACTACGTCATTATTAAAGGAATAATATACTTGTATGGATAAAATTTTTTAGATTTGATAAAGTTATCTAAGACTTATACCAAACGGAATAATACCTAGCTCAAAAAATAATATGGTTAAAAATACAATTAATTCCTTACAAAAGTAACAAAATTAGAAATCAATAAATCTAAAAATCTAATTAGAATTTACTTTCCCATCGTATTTTGTTTTGTATGCAAGAAAATTCAGCTAAATCTGTGACTTCCTAGTACGCATGTGTGGTTGCTTCGCCATTTTGATCTTTACAATACAGAGGAATCTGTATAGGTCTAGAATATTTCATTCAGCTCGATGCTGCATTGGAGACAGACTGTCTGTGATTGTACTGGTGCGTTATAAGACTGATATGTCTGAAAAAGGTGCGTGCGAATAATAATATAGTACATAACCTTTTTTTAATCACAAATAATTACACTTAAATTTTTTACATGTGCGAAGTCTGAAATTTCAGTGTATGAAAGTTGAGTTTTTTGGTATCAATTTGCCATTCAATCCAATCGGTTGATTTGTTGCAATGTGCATTCGTTTTTATGATTTTCGTGATCAAGCTACTTAGTAAGCGTTTTATGTCGCACGCTATCCTACTGAAATTTTTTTATAACTTTAAACACATTGATACAGACATATGACGTGACAGAAAATAAACACAACTTAGAATCTGTAGTAGGGCATTGGACATATCTCTCCGTTTTTAACTTTACAAGCAACGCTTCAAAATTGTTTTGTTACTTTGGGATCAGAATTTTACTACAGACATAGTTAAAGATGATTTATATCGTGGACGTGGTTATAAATGAAAAAATTGATAATTTTTATTTATATTCCTTCTATATGTACCTACTATTACTGTGTTGTGTGTTAAAGTGAAAGCAACAATGGTTAGTGATCCACTTTAATATTGTCTACGTCGGTTTCAGATCAACAAGGCGGTTATCCCCAAGCCGGTTACCCACAAGGAGGTTACCCCCCGCCAGGCCCTCAGGGTGGCTATCCTCCTCAAGGGGGCTACCCACCACAGGGGGGCTACCCACCTGGTGGCTACCCACCGCAAGCAGGATTCCAACCCGCAGGGTACGGTGTTGCGGGATATGGCGAAGTAAGTTTTATTTTGCTTTAATGAAGTGAAACTCCGTTATCCTTATATATTCGGCTCGAGATACCTAGCCATATTTCTGTATTTTCTTATAAAATATGGTGAACAGGTAGGAGACCTACTTAATGTTATTAATCCACCGCCCATTAACAACTACGTAGTATTGTGAAATGTGACTAAAACGCCAATTAATTTTCTCATTCTTACATCATTTTAAAAATTGTGTATTGTATATTGAATAATTATGATATAACATATGGAGTTTTTAGTTTTTTACTACACAAAGCAATTTTTTATAATGATTATAAATAATTATATGAACCCAGTTGGCCAATAATTGATTATATATTTTTAATAAATTCGATTTTAACTGCTTCATCACGTCAACATATTCTAGTAGGCTTCGCACAATTTTAAAGTTATTTAAAATATAATATGAACGATCATGGATAATTCTTGGTTAGCAGTCAGCACGAAAACAGTTACAGATGTAGGTATCTAGTTGAAATTGTGCTCTTGTCTAGTCAAAAAGTGATTTGATGTTTAGTGTTTTGTTGAATGTAGGTACCATGATTGGGTATCAAGTGAAAAAGGCTAGAACACTAAAACTTCGTATGTTATGGTTCTGACCGCCTCCTTGGTCTAGTGGTAAGCGCGTAAGCGTTGCAACGTCCTGGGTTCGATTTCCGGTGGACATTAAAAAAAACTGTCTGGCAGGGCATAGAAGGCTGATCACCTACTTGCCCCTAAAGAAAAAATCGATCAGTGAAACAGATGTGAAATACATCTGGCCCATACCCCACTAGGGGACACGGGACTTCACTTAATGTTATTGTTCTGGTCACTGAAAATAATTTAAAGTTATAATATAGAGGCTTCATCGCTAAACGGTGTTATAAGCGTACCGCGAAGCCTGAGGTACCGGGTTCGATCCTCGGTCCCGAATACAATTTATAATTTAATCTGTACTTATTTATATTCGGTCTCTGGTATGGCTGCCACTTGCCGGACCGGGGGAGTTATAAGTGGCACGCAGCATTTGTTGTTTTTCTACCAAACCAACATAAAACTGTAGGTTGCCTGGAAGAGATCGCTGATTAGGCCGCCCGTTGCACTCCAAAGCAACTAAGTGTATAAAATAAAATTATAAACCTAGCTCTTTCCCACAATTTCGGTAAAGTATTCGATA
Organism: Aporia crataegi; assembly: GCA_912999735.1. Lineage (NCBI taxonomy): Eukaryota > Metazoa > Arthropoda > Insecta > Lepidoptera > Pieridae > Aporia > Aporia crataegi. The sequence goes on along the minus strand of OU538744.1, from coordinate 7,625,126 downwards.
GCGTCTGCATGAATTATTTTTACGGAAAATCTTACAGCGCCCCATAGTGTTAACGCGCAGACTTACTTGCCCGAAAAAATAAAAAATTGTAAAGAACCTATTGTAAACTCCGATAGCAATGTCATGGTTGACATGTTCATTGGATATCACAATCGTAAAATTAATTAAATTGTATTATTTTTTATAGCCCGGATACGGAGGCCCGGCGGATCTGGGTGAAGATGGCGACGTTAAAGGCTTCGACTTCAACGAGCAGAGTATTAGGAAGGCATTTGTACGAAAGGTTAGTAGAAAAATTATAGAATTAATGGCGAATGTTACTAGGTACGCAAAATCGATTGAAACTTTGCCACAGTAGAGCTTTTATGTATACAAATACACTAATTTTTGTTTTATTCAAAGAGAGCAAGTAGTTCTGATTTTACATGCATTTAAAGTTCGTCAGCTCGTGTCAGCAGCGTGACGTCACAGTACAACACTCGCTCTCTGTGTCTCTGTCTCTCTTCTCGAGCAGCGACCGTCGTCCTACTTTTAAAATTCTGTATCTCAGGAACAAATGAACGTATCAAATAGTTTTTTTTTTTCAAACGATTTTTCAATTTTCAATAGAGGATACGGTGGGCCAAAAATAAAAATGCATGAACATTCTCAATTGGTTCGGTTAACCGTTAATGGCTAGAAATTCCTAGCCGGAGGAGGCATGAGGCTAATACATTTCTGCATAACAAGGGAAAAGAATCGTCTAATTTTTGTATGGGAGTTGGTTTTTTATCTCGATCGTAAATTAACTGGACTCGGTCCAGGTTTATTTGATAAATAAGAGAGTAAATATCTTAGGACGCACAAAAGAATATTAGACCCCGATGTCTTTTATTTAAATTGACTTTCAAAGTTATTTAAACCTGGTATCATTTTTTAAACTCTGACAACATTGTAAGAGGTCAAGAAATAGCGGAACAAGATGTGATGTGACTTTGACAGATAACATAATATGGCGGCCTTAACTGTAGAGAGAAAATATATGGCACTTGCACACTGGACAGCCGCAATTAATATCATCTTTTCCGAATTTCGTTAATGTATGGACCATTATATTATTATAGTTGAGCCATTACAAACGTGCGCACTGAGTCATAAAACATTTTTATCAGGTCTCTCGCTCACACTTATAGGCATATCGGAACTCTCGCTCGCACTGCTAGTGTTGTGTGTAACTATGTCGATGTCATCGTCTGAGCAGCTATCGCTGTCATCTTCATGTAAATTTATTATCAGAGGCTGTATTCTCTGATCTCTTAAAATGGCCTTGGCTAAATCGCGATCCTGTAACTCCTCTGCATGCCTCACACATTTTACCCAGTCCTCTTTGGATACATTCTCGATAGCTTCATTTAAAAGGATATCGACGTCTGCTATTTTGAAAGTATTGTTTTATTGATGCCACTTCGCCCTTTACTTGTGTCCATACTAATTCAATAGGATTATATATCGTGACGTATCACTGCCACTCAACTAACACCATTTTCACAAACACCTACCTGCGTCCGAGCGGCATCCCTTTTTCGACGAGTTGTGCGGCATTGTCACATCCCTTTGACATAATGGTTTATGACTCAGTGCGCACGTTTGTAATGGCTCAACTATAGTAGTTGTCCAAACTGTTGTTATGGCCATAATTACTCTACTTTTTATTAATAAAAAAGTCAAAATGTAGCCTATGTCCTTTCTCAGGCTCTGGAGTCTAGAGTATCTGTGTACCAAATTTTAATTTGGTTCAAAAGTTTTGGCGTTAAACCACGACAGACAGAGTTACTTTCGCATTTATAACACATTTGAATTGTTCGCAATTAATTTTCATACTGGAATTTCCAGGTGTACTCCATTCTGATGTGTCAGCTGCTGGTGACGCTGGCTTTCATCACTCTGTTCGTGTACCACGCACCAACCAAACTATGGGCACAACAAAACATTTGGGCTTTGTGAGTATTCAACACGCTGTTTTTAGCTCGACCTATATACATTTAATGGAATCTGGGCGTGATTTTCGCGAATTGTAAAGCAAAATAAATGCGATATTATAAAGCATTTAAAGGCAATATAACAATTTGAATGCAAAAAAAATACAACATCCGACTTCAAAGTGTACCTAAATCGAAATCTACTAAATAACCTTCGTAAAAATGTTTTATTCGTGATTCAGGTGTATATTATCACATCATACATACATAGTACCTTTACGATTCGCTAATGAATCTAATTTTCGTGCTAACACAATATTTAGTTTCACAGGGTGGAATTTCTTAAAAGAATTTGCGTATGTACGTGGTGTATGTGTATAAGTCATTTGAAACATTTCAGATTTTTGTAAATAACATAAATATTTCATTAATGTATTTATATTATCAAGCCTATTTCTCAAAGGTAAGGAAGCGACCAGATACTGCCAAGAAAGTATGACTATGTCCATCAGCACCCTCTCACCATTCACTCTCATTTGCTATGTCCACACTGTGCCTTTTCATCTTCAATATTCGTCGTCATCTTTCTATTCAACTTTCGTTTGTTGACGCATTCATTGAATGCGTCCATTGAACACGACGCTACGTAGCCATTTTGGTTCTGTCAGCGTTGAAAACATGAGCGTCGAGAACATTTTACTTGGTGGAATATATGCGGCTTACTATGTCATAAGAAAATCCAGAAAAAAAAGAGAATGAGTAAAGTCTTATTATTTTGATCCCAAAGTTGTGGCAAGCTTCTGTAATCTTCAATAAACTTCAAGTTTCTTTGTCCGCCATCTTGATGTTGAACGCTTTGTGGCATAGAAATCCACCAATCGCGGGAATTATCATTCGTAGCGCGCGCGCTATGCTTCCAACTGTCAAAAGCGCAAGGGCATTCCTCACGTGCGCTTTTGAATGCGCCTTGATGAACGAAAAAAGGCACAGTGTGGCCATAGCAATTCATTCGCTCCAAATGCGTCTATTCCACTCCGTTCATAAATAATTAAAATATTGTAACCCCTATGAGCATAAGGCAGACTCATTTCACTGATCATTTTCTTTACAGGCAAGTAGGTGATCAGCCCTTTCATCACTTAGTCATGTGTGTGAAGTCCCGTGTCCCCTAGTGGGGTATGGGGCAGATGCATTTCGCATCTGTTTCACTGATCGATTTTTTTCTTTAGGGGCAAGTGGGTGATCAGCCTTCTATGTCCTGCCACACCGAGTTTTTTTTATCTCCGCCGGGAATCGAACCTAGGACCTCTCGGTTGTAACGCTTACGCGCTTACCATTAGACCAAAGAGGCGGTCAATACTTACAATTCCCCCAAAATGATAATGCGCATAGAAATCTTCTTCACTGTTCGGCAACGGTCAATTGTTTTTGATTATGTACACATGATATTGACTCCTATTTCTTTATAACAAGGTGAAAAATACAAGTGCATTGTTTAAGGCTCTTACGATTCAAAGATTCGGGTGTTGTGTCGGGTGAAGATCTGCATGCGCATTATTAATTTGGAAATACTATAATATAATACTTAGTCATAGATTGTATATTTATATAGGAAAGCTATATTTTTTCAGTTGGGTGGCGTTTGTGATTATGTTTGCTTGTCTGATCGCGATGTCGTGTTGCGGCAACGTCCGCCGTCAATCTCCGACGAACTTCATTTTCCTCGGTCTCTTCACCCTCGCTGAAAGTTTCCTGCTCGGAGTCACCAGCTCTGTTTATCAGAGTGATGCGGTGAGTACACTTGAGAGAAAATTTAAATGTTTTTTATTAAACAAATAGATTGTTTATTTCTGGATGCACTTTGAACAATATGTAACTGTTACAGCGATTTTCAACCACTAAAAATCCTTAAGTCTTTAAAACTGAAACATTTTGTTTCCTCGGATCTCAGTGGCTAACTAACTACACAATGTGATGTTCTTGCTTTGTTCTCCACTGATTCAAAATTTTAAATTGCGATAAGCCGTTTTGAATCCCCCTGCTTTTTTACGAGATATTTAGATAAGGAATATAAACAAAACTAAATTTAAGTTTTTTATGAGAATATTATATGAAATCTCAACTATGATAAAAAAAAAAATCATTAAAATTGATTTACAATTTCGAACAAACGTGTATAAAAACATATAGACTAATTAAAAACTTTCTATGTATGTTGTTTTTAAACTGATTTTCAATTCATAATTCCTCTCGTATATATAATATTTGTCAAACTATTGTTAATAATTGTTTCAAATGGAAGACAATTCGATTAATATATTTCTTTTCTGACACAAAACTACTTGTCTAAGATAAAAAAAATTGGGTTTCAGGTAATGATGGCGGTGGGAATAACAGCAGCCATCTGTCTCGCTCTGACATTGTTCGCCATGCAAACTAAATGGGACTTCACGGCCATGGGTGGGATACTGTTGTGTGCTACTGTCGTTTTATTACTTTTTGGTAAGATTTTTTGCACTACACTAAATAGAAAATAAAGTAATATAAACTATTATAAAATCATCGTTATATGTCTTGGTTAAATGCCAAATAAATCGGTTATACTTATCCATAATGCCCTTGCTCTTTAGTTGTTTCAGGTATAATGTATAATATTATTTAGTTTTTTTTTGGTAATTTCTACAATATTTAATAATTACTTGTATGTAAGCATAAAATTAAAATACGTATGTAGTTTTTTTACTTTAAATATTTAATATGACAATAATAGTATGTTTTTCCAGGTCTGATCGCAATTTTCATCCCGCGCAACTCGATAGTGATACTAGTTTACGCTTCACTTGGAGCCCTGCTTTTCTCTGTATATTTGGTCTACGATACTCAACTTATGATGGGCGGCAAACACAAATACAGCATTTCGCCTGAGGAGTATGTGTTCGCGGCTCTTAACCTTTACCTGGATATAATTAACATATTTATGTACATCCTTACGATCATTGGCGCGGCCAAAGATTAGAGAATATTGTCTATGACTTGACTTTTAACCATAAACATTGAGAATGGACTAATTGTCTAATTTAATAGATCTCATTTGACATGTGTCACTCAGGTTTTTGCGATGTCATATGTACACGACAATTTTCCGTTTAAAATAGGTTATATTAAGTATTTTTCTTTTCACTTCTTGTTAATATTGGAACATTTTACGTTATTAATTATTATATTGAACTTCAAATTTACCGGCTCCGTGATTTCTAGTCACTAAACGAATGCATCTTTATATGTGACGCCTTTATTTTAAGAACAAAACACATCAATTGACATAATATATTTTTAACCGAGTTAAGTAATCTTACTTTAAAAAAAATATTATGTTATCTCTGTTAAAAGGTAATGTTAAATTTAGTTGGAATATCAAATGTGATCTATTAAATTTGCTCCACTTCCAATCTTCTATGATACAAACATGATAGAACTGATTGTCTGTCTCATATCCAAACTTGACAATCGTATAGCCAGACAATAATAAAGCAATCTATATTCAACTGTCAAAATCGAAATAAAAACTTATGACAATATTTCTTTAAGACAGAGAAAGATGATAGTATTTTTAACAGTACTGGAAAGTGATAATTTGATTCTCATTTACTTAAATTTTGTTCATAGTCCAATCTCTGTGTCTATGATACTGACAGCTATCAGATGTCAAAATTAAAATTAACAGCTTTTCCCCAAGTCCTAGCGCAGCTTTTCGCCACAAATAGTAGAACATTCCAACCAGCTCCACCCAAAGACAATAAGGTTTTTATCTATGGACTGATGCGAAATTCCACTCGAATAAGTAGGATATTGGAATAAATCTCTACTGTGGGCATTTAAGAATTGCTAATTTTTTTTACTTATGTTAGAATACTTCATCACCATTACCTCATCCTTCAATAGTATAGACAATTATCGGAATACTACGACTCCAAATAATAATTATCTTGTTGAAAGTTACAAATTCGAGAAAGTTCGAATTTCAAAGTCGTGATGTTTTCGAATTCACTTCAAAAAAAAATTTTGCCATACAAATTTGGTCAGAAAGGACAACTAGAAAATAAAATTCAATTTCGTAATATGGAATTTTAGAAATCACGACCCAAAGTAGTTTTTTTCTCCTGACTAGTAACATTCTAAGCTCTTTCCAAATAAACGATTGCTTTTAACACTAAAATATCTAAAAACACTTCTTGGAGATAGTAACTTATTAGAATATTTCATCAGTATTAAATTTATTTCGATAATTGTCTTCAAGCTGTGCAAATCTATTTCTTCTGGGTGTTTTACAATCGCAAACATTTTATTTTCAGAAGATGTCAATAATTGTCGCGTTTGTAACATATTCCGTAGCTTATTAGTATATTGTACAAAGACCATTGAAATATATAATAAAAGTAAAAGATACATGATATTATACTTAAACTTACGGATAACAGACAACTTAGAATGGAACGAGCCGTTAAGTATTAACATTGTTTACGCCCTGTTAACTTAACCATTCATAATTCAAGATCGGCTGAACCGAATTTAATGGTCTTTAATTTGTTGGATTCGTCTAATCAGAGAAAAGCAGAATAATTAAATATATAGCAAAAAAAAAAAAATTAAAAGATATAGCAAAATTTTACGAAAAATTGTTTATAAGAAATTTCGTTTAAAAGACTTATGGAATGACGTTTTAAATGACACATTATGAAGTTCGCAGGGTCACCTGGTTAGCAATATTTTAAAAATTGGACCTGTCATTTTTAACTAATAGTTATGTTAACTAGTAACAATAATAACCTTGTCACGGTTCGCTGGAAATCGACGGCTCTATAAATAGCGATGTATTTTTGCACATTTGTTATTACTACCCGCAAGTGAAGCTCTTTTACTGTTATTATATAGTTGCCTTCATAGAGTCATATAACGCTATTTATTACGAATCGTTACTTATTAATACGCCTATTTTTGAATAATTTAGTTGTTATATAAAAGAGTTTAACTTCATTATCAATAAATATAAGATTAATATAAAATAAGTTTTTAAATTAATGTCTGTAGTTGTCTTTCTGGTTTAAAATTATATTGAGATGTACCTAATATTTAAATTTTGGGCTAAATTTAGGCTTCTATGCGTTGATTGACTTTAATCAATGTCTCAAATGTCTGTCGCTTATGAAATTTGCAAAAACGTAACAAAAAACATTGAGCATTGATCAAAGTTGAACAATGCTAAGATAATTTATTGTTTAATATTGGATGGTACACGGGCATATGTAAACTTGAAAACATCTGATCCGTATTTGAAAACGTGTCTTGTTTTAAATGAGTACATATAATATTCTTACTTATTCGAGTACTCAGTATTGCGACTTGACACGTTTTCAAATATGTTTATAAATAAGTTTCTTAAAACAAAAACGTATTTGTCGTAAACTGAATATTCTTTGTATTGGTATTTTATGAAACGAGAAAAGTGCTTCAGAGTACGACAGATTGTTGTAATTAATATTGCATTATGAAATAAATTAATAAACGTATAATGTTGTTTCATTTTTTGAACCTTAACTAATTAACGACGCAATATGTGAGCTGCGGTTCTGCGCAGAATTGAAATAAAAAGCTTTCAAAACAATATATATGTATATCCTTTCTCTGACTCTAGTCTAGACTATGTCTTTACCAAATTTCATTTAAATCGGTTCAGTCGTTTAGGCGTGATTGCGTAACACACTTTCGCATTTATAATATGTTAGTAAGGATAGTACACTAGCGATGGGCGAATTTTGAAAAAAAAACGATCGACTAAATCGAGAGAGAGAGATTGTGAAGCTTTTAGATTGTGTGACAAATTCATACTAAAAGCGATATCATTTTCCCCCCCTTGAACATAGTCTAATTTTCAAAATTTTTGGAAATGTAGATAAAATTATTATTATTAAAATTTTGGCTATGATGATGCAGATGAAGATGTATACAAACGTTCAATACTAAATGTTTAATTTAGTATTGAGGATACATTCGACTGCCTTATTCACTTTATATCACTATTCGGAATACCAAGGATTTTGATAGATCAAGGCATTAATTTTACAGCAGAACTATTTAAGACAACATGCGAATTCCAAATAAAACAAATCTGGTCCTCTCCTTATCACCCACAAATTCAAGGTGCTTTAGGAAGAAGCCACTCGACGCTTAAAGAGGGCCTACTTGAAATCATGATAATGAGAATCATACAAACTGGCATAAATACGTTTTCACTGCAATTTTATCATATAATACATCTGTCCATGCGTCCACAAATTTCACTCCCTATGAACTCCTTGGTCATAAAGCTTATATTCCAGATTCCCTCTACGAACAACAACCCGATGTAACTTACCCCGAATATATAAAATTCTTATATCATAGACTCAAATTATCCAGAGAGAAGCATACGAAAATGTTATTAGTTCTAAAGAAAGGTCAAAAGATTACGATAACCGTTCTCGGCCAGTTAAGCATCAAGTAGGCGATTACGTTTATCTTAAAAACCACGTGCGCCTACGAAAGGCTCTATTGCCTGTTTGGAAAGGACCATACAAAGTAGTGAAAATAAATGGACGAAATAGGCTCATACTAATAAATCGACTCCATGTCACTCATCACTATGATGAAGTAAAACTCGCTTCTAGATCCAGTTCACCGGACCAGTAAACATTACATCAGTATTTATCTGTTAGATCCTTAAATTGCAAGCCTTTAATGTATATAAGCCATCTACAGGTTAGTCTAATAATTTTTACTCATCTTTCAGCAATTTCTCCATGGCGCAACGGTTCATGGTTGTTAACAGATGGTTAACAACCTTGGAACCTATTTCGATCCTATAGATTCCTTAAATTAAATTGATAGTTATTTGTCGCAGTACCCATAGATATCTCATACATTAAAACTCGTTTAACAAATTTACAACATAGTATTAATTATTCTAAATCAATTTTTGAAGAGTTTAGCGTTTAACTCTTTAGAATGCAAAAACCTGTTCCAGCCTATAATAATTCAATATGAATATATGACTCGTTATAGTGAGGGCCTACCGAGTCTTGCATCACACCAAGTAAATTTTCTTGGGCATGAATTGACAGATGAGGGACTTAAACCAAATAGGGATAAAATAAAAGCAATTAATTTTCCCGATAAAATTTTCCCTTGCCAGACTCAAATATATATTATACTAGCTGACCTGGCAAACGTTGTTTTGCCATATTTTTGGGGTGGGCTACCCTTATCACTTAGGAGTATGAAAAATAGATATTAGCCAATTCTCAGACCTACTGAATATGCATATAAAATTTGGTAAAAAACAGTAAAGCTGTTTCGGAGGAGTAAGGTAACTAACATTGTGACACGAGAATTTTATATATAAGATATCTTTTAGTCTAGTAGGGTATTACCGAAAAATTATTAAGGATTTTGCAGCTCTTGTAAAACCAATGACTATATGCTTAAATAAAAATAATATCGTAACACTCTCAAGACTTTTTAGGTTCATTTATTAAATGAATCCATTTTAATCAGCCGCAACGATTTCGCGCGCACCCATACAAAAATTAAACATTAATTAATTAAATTATAAATATTAATTAAATAAATTAAAGTAATATTGCTTTTAATAAGACAAGATATATATCGCTTTTGACAATTTACTTATCATCTAGACTGATTTATCATTTAACCTTAGTATAAGTTTTTAATAGATTTTTTTATGTGATTAGTTTCTGTGTTCCATATTTAAAAAGTAATATTGCTAAACGGTATATCAGTGCTATCAGTTGTTATCACCGGCGTATCAATGATACACAAGATACCGTGCGAAGAGGTCGCTAGACATGGCGCAGGTACGAAATTTGTTATAATTACTATAATTATTTTAGTACTTCAAAACAGTCACAATATGTTTACGGTCATGGTTGTTCTTTTCTCGATCATAAAATTGTCAAACTACTCGTTAGTTATGATTATAATAATAATAGTACTATTAAGCTAGACGGCTGTTACCACTGCTGATTTGCTAACAGCTATTTCAAATTACATGGCTATAATAAACTCTAAAGCATTAATAGACTTTTGTGGATTGGAAAACTTATGTTGGCTGACGCATAACGATAATGATCTGAGTTTCATCTTCGAACGTCGAGGCAGAATGCGAAATTTCATCCGTATCACCTCGATGTTCGTCGTATTAGAACTGAGCGTTTACAAAAAAAATTCAAGTTCCGCTAAAAAACTTACTTAAAATATCTATAACAAAAATTTTGATTTTGAAAGCTAGCATAATGCTGTTTTATTTCTTTTCAGTTATATGATTTAAATTAATTCTTTTTTAACTGTATTATGGTTTATATTTTTAATAATATTTTAGGTTCAGCAAGTTATGTACGTGAACCCATCGTTTGGAGAAGATGTCCAAAATAATCAATTTGATTTCTCTGAACAATCAATACGAAAAGCGTTTATACGTAAGGTAAATGTAAACTAATTATTACTTGACACCATCCAGTTGGGCATTCAAAATTATAATACTTCAAACACCTAACTATACCACATGTCTGGTAAAGTATTTTTTTAAAGCGTCTGCGTTCATTATTTGTATAGTTAATAAAGCCGTCAATATTAAAAAAAAACAAAAAAAGTAGTTAAAAATCTATCGAAAACTTTAATAGTAATCTCATGGTTGACCTAGAATTCTGCTACAACCATCACAATATAATATAACTTGGATAAATTCTGCCGCTAGTTTGTTAGCGACGTAAGTATTTCAATAGTACCATTTTATTATTAAACTAAACCTTTATTTTTAACCGCCGACACACGACGGTTGTTATTAGTGCAATGTGTGTTTGTGTCTGTCTCTGGTCTTTGCTACATTTTATGAAAATCTGTTAATTCATATAAAAGGTTTCTTATTTGTAATAAATATGTCAGGAGCTTTTTAAATTTTCTTGAATTTCACTCGTCTATAAATGGTTTCAGGTCTACGCTATCCTGATGTGTCAGCTGCTAGTTACAATGGGATTCATAGCGCTCTTCGTGTTCCACGAGCCGACAAAGGAATTCGTCAGACAAAACACTTATCTTTTGTGGGTATAACATCGTTTTTATAAAAGATATACCAAACTAACGCATTTATTAGTAAAGCTTTACAAAGGAGTAAGCAACGACCACAGATTGCCACTTACCACGATCTCTACATATTTCAATAAACTTTTCATATAAATGAACCAATTTCAGCGCAGATAAGAAACTTAATAAAGTCTAAATACGTCTCTTTCAGTTGGGTAGCTATGGCTTTGGTGTTCGTTTGTATGATCGCCATGGCTTGCTGTGAAAATGTTCGACGAACCACGCCTACCAACTTCATCTTCTTGTTTATATTTACCGTAGCGGAGAGCTTTTTACTCGGTGTAGCCTCTAGCACATTTGAAGTCAATGAGGTAATATAATTCTATAAAATATGGAAATTTTATATACTTTAGGGATACAGAAAATTATATACTTTTCTCAATATAAAATAAAGACAAACTAGAGTAATTTAATGTCAAAATTAATTATTTATACAAGCAGGAAGGCATTTTCAAGATATTATTCTACTAATATTATAAATGTTGTGTGACGATGTGTGAATGTTTGTGACTCAATCACGCTTAAGCGGCTGAACGGTTTTGAATGAAATTTGGCACGCCAAATGCCAATTGAATATGCTCTGGATAGAACACATAAGGTACTTCATATAGGTACCGGCAGTGTGTTCCTGTGAGATAATTTAGCTATACGAGTATTTGATAAGCTATATAACATTACAAAAAAAAATAACGCGCGTAAAATCTTACTCGCGTCACTGGATGGCAATTTCTATTTCAAAAGTGAACATTTCATTGTCAATATTTAGCGCGGAACCAATGTACTGAACAAAATATTCTTTTGTTTTAGGTTTTCATGGCTGTTGGCATAACGGCCGCAGTGTGTTTGGGCTTGACTCTCTTCGCATTCCAAACTAAATGGGACTTCACTTTGATAGGAGGAGGCCTCGTAGCTGCCACTATGGTTTTATTGGTGTTCGGTAAATAACAAATATTTATGCGTTTGCGTATATTTATATATTTGATTAAATCAGCGCAGATACAATACACATATTCAGTCTAAGATAATCAATATATCATGATTCCCCAAAAGTCAGTGGTTACTGTTTTTTTATCGATATTACATTTCACTGCATTGTCCAAGGCTGTGGCTAGAATCAATTTGAGGTAGGGCAGCATTGGTTATAGGTAGAGCGGAAGTAAAAAAATTATCATAATTGATCTGCCTTCAAAGCACGAGCTTCTAAATCAATCACCATGTATTCACTGACCTCTAGGTAAGTTATGGTAGCATATTGGTGTTTTTAAGGTAGGGATGGTGGTAGGGCATTGCCCCACAATGCCCTTCCCTAGCTACGGCCCTGGCATCGTCTTGTTTATTTTATGTATTAAAGTTTAAATCACACAAAAGTTGGTGGATGTCTGTTGTCACTCGCAACGCACTACAAATAATACTTTTTTAAACTAATCTATGTAAAAGCATTTCTTAATTAAAAACTTATGTGTGCAATGGTATTTTATAAGCGAACGTAACTTGAATTCAACGCGAAAAGCTAAGGTCGACTTTAGCGCCCGGCTAACGGAAAAGTGCGTTAATTTTAATATAAAATCCTGAGATAGTGCGACGGAAATTTCAATTCATGTTTATTATTTCAGGTCTCATAGTTATATTTATTCCGAGTAACAGCATAGTCAGATTGGTCTACGCATCGCTGGGAGTTCTTATATTCTCTTTGTACCTAGTATATGATACACAACTTATGATTGGCGGGAAACACAAATACAGCATCTCGCCAGAGGAATATATTTTCGCGGCTCTCAATCTTTATCTAGATATCATTCAAATATTCTTATTTATATTAACTATAATCAGAAATACCTAATTAAAAAATAGTTTTGCCTACGATGATATTAAGAAAATTTGTATGATTTTTATTAATCATTTTGTTAATAATTAAGTTAATAATGTGTTAACTACTTGATACCTATCTCTGTCATATAACGAGATGATGAATTGTTATTAGTGACAGCCCTATTCCAAAAATATTTTTGTAAATACTTTATGTAAAATAAATATATAAAGCTAAAATTAAGAAGTTTTATTGAAAACCAGAAAGTATTGAATTACCAAGTTTATATTACTTATCAAGTTTATATACAGTGTTATATACTCTACATAACGACACTAGGGCGGGGGGAGGTCTCACAAATGTGACCGGCTGTGACAAGGACGGGGGAGGGGTCAAAAAATCATGAAATCCGTGTGACGTAATTTATGGATCGCCCCTTATGGTCAACAACAGTACACACGTGCAAGCAATCCCAAATTGTAAACAAAAGAACGAATTTCTTAGAAAGTTCGTATGCATGATGTCGACACTCGACAGTCGAATTTATTGCGGGCCAGTGCGGGCTACTTTTATTATATTTTAGCAACTTAAAAAGTACTTTATTACTCAATTGTTGTCATTATTGAGTACGCTTGCGCTCAAGCGCTGCGAGACCATTGCGAGAGCAATCATTTATGACCCTTAGGGGTCTCACGTTCTTGAAGATGATGCTTAAGTCGTGGGTATCAGCTTGTATAGTTATTATGATATTGAATTTGAATATTTTTGGATAACATTTTTAGATAAAATTGTACATATTTAGGTATTTAGAGATAAGACTGATTCATAGTAACCTCTTCATATCAATAATATATTGTATTCTCAGTGTCGCATTCACTGACGAAAAATTATTTTTTATAAATAAATAATAATTTTAACTAGATAATAATAAATTCTTTAAAGAATTTTACAGTTTGGCATTCCGATTCAAAGTATCAAAAAACATAATCTTTCGATACGGTTAATGGTTATCTATTCTCCTCTATCTTAATATATATAAATTACGTGTCACGTTGTTTGTCCGCGATGGACTCCTAAACTACTAAACCGATTTTAATCAAATTTGCACACCGTGTGCTCTTTGATCCAACTTGAAAGATAGGATAGCTTACATGTTAATTTATAGTCGCAATATTGTTTTATTGCAAATTCGTTTCCTCATACATTTTCTATGGAATGACGTTTTATGTGACACGTTGAAGCGACACAAAGTTCGCGGGGTCCACTAGTAATTAGATTATATCCTTATTATCGCACAAACGTAGATACTAAAAAACGGTACAGTCAAATTGATAAACTCCCTTTTTTTTAAGTTAAAAAATAAAAAAGTACATATATAAAACAATCAAGTTTTAAAATTTTAATTTGTAATAATATTAGCTTGGGAATCAAGGTGGTTTCAGACTATAATACCAGAATATAAGATAATATGAACGCACTCACACTTAACTGTACTATATATTATTGGCTTACTATACGTAATGTATGATGCGCGATATTGTTGTGCTATGAACTATATGCTTTAATATTATAGCGTAGTCTGAAACCACCTTCTAAAACAGGAAGCAAAAGGCACAAAACAGGATCGACTGGAACTCCTTGCTCGACTAGGCCAGGCCCTAATGGGCTGAATGAGGAATCTTTTTATTTCGGCTGCTGAAAATATCAAACCATCTGTAAGGCCACGCTTTCTATACCGGGTGACTTCGTGGGTATAGTGGCTTACTAGTTACCCTTCTATTTTAAATAAAAAAGTACCAAAATTTTAGTGTCAGTTCGCCAAAGCTTTCTGCATGAATCTTTTTATTGTGGAAATATACGTCCTGTCACGGTCGCCAACTATTGTGGAAATATACTTCCTTGTACAGATTCGTTGATGCACTGTTATTTATGAAACTCTAAGAATTAATTATCTAATTTATTTGCTATTATAAATAAAAAACATTTTCGTGTTTTACTCCTTTTTTTCCAATGACATTCCGAAAAAAGTGACTAATAACATTGTAAAATATAGTCCGGACATGAAGCTAAATGTATAATAAAAGAAGATATGAGAAAATCCAATATTTTTTCGATGTCATTTGCAAATTCTATATAACTTGAATTTTGAATTCATATTCTCTTCATAAAGCGTGTGGCAAAGAGATTTCTCACCAAAGAGGCATCACGCAATTCAGAACAATTATTATTAATTTTATCTGAATATCAAATAAAATTTCTAAAATCTGAGTAGGTACGTAGTACATACCTGTGAATTCAATATCACTGTATTAACAAAAACAATTACAATCGCAGTGTTAAAAATGTTTTTCGTGATAGCGGGCGCGGTTTCTGTTATAATTTTAATTTATTATCTCTGTATAGAAGATCCAAAACCGATTTTTGGAGTATACACAGTGCCTGGGAAATGGTATTATTTGAAATATGCCGTGTTTTCGTGTATATATTATTTTAGGAAAGTAAGTTTTTATTTTATTCAAGCACAAGCTGCGTACCTGCAGACCTTAAGGCGTGCAATATAATAGTTAATTAAAACGAATTGAATTTGAGATGTCTTATGCATTTTTCCCATTCTATATATCAATGAATCTTTAATTAAATTAAAATGTGAATGGCGTTTTAGAATACAGCTTAATATAGTTTTTTACTTTACACAATCGTTGTGATAGTTTGTAGAGATTTAATTTGTGTTTAATATCCGCGCGTATATTCAAGAACAATAATAAATCTATAGACAGCGCCGTAAGGTTAAAAGTCAGTTCATATCGTAATTTTTTTACATTTATCTATTAGGCAGGCTGGAGGGCAGTGTTTTATAATATTTTATAATTAATCCGTTTTTCTTTTATAGAACTTTTTTTATGATTACACTAGTAAATTCTATCTACTCCGTAAGCTGCGTCTTGTAAGTCTCCGCCGCCCAGAACGGCTTCGCGTGTGCTTGGCTCATTTAAGTTTGACCACAGATTACAGAAATAGTAATAGAGTAGAATGGCCCTACCGCGTAATGTGAACGAGTACCGGTGTCTTCAACTTTCTCCCACTATAGCTCTCACGCACTCATTGAATCGTGTACAAACAATACTTAGGGTATGGCCTGAGAGCCTACAACACAAGCATACCAGCGCTGTGATTGGCTTGGTCCTTTGTATGATCTGAAGGTTATACGCAGCTTTACATTTTCTACACTTGTAAACCTAAATTGATATTTTAAAATTGTATACTAAAAGATGATCAGCATAATTGCGCTCCCAGAATATTGAGGGCTAGCCTTTACTCACAACTCCACTCCTTTCACTGGGGCATATAAGTAGGTACCTACATATATATACCTACATATACATATATATATATATATAATATAGACTAGACTAGACTAGACAGATAATACTTTCTATGAGTAAAATAATTTAAATTTAAGACTAGATACCTAGCCTAGCCTACTAATTGAAGCGATTAATAACTTTTAAAATAACTTTATTTTTAGTATGCAAACAAACACAAAGCAGCAGGTCCAGACGGACGAGCGGGTCAGGGGGTCAAAGCTGTAGCAAGCCCTGAAGAAATGGAGCAAATACAACCGTTGAGCGATAATCCAAAGGTATCCAAAACAAGTAATTTGGTGACAAGTGTAAAATGTATTTTTAGCTTAATTTGTAGATATGTATTATAAATGTTTTTCCAAATCAGTCTTGCGTGGGCAATATTCGGTGTCTGAATATTCTGGGAACATAAATTAAAAATTCCGAACAACTGAAAACATATTATGTAGTCATGCATATGTATGTATGTATTATTGGTAAATTATACATACTCGCAACGAATTTTTTATTGAATTATTTTTCCTCCTCCTCAATCCTCTTTTTCTCCATCTTTACCTGATTTGTAGGCTTTCGAAGCAGTCTTTTTCATATCAGCATCTGAGGGTGAAGATGGCAAAGGAATCTATGTAGCAATTGGCAGTGAGCGACGGCCTTTGGGCATTTGTAATGGTCTATTGTATATTGGGGTAAGCTATTTAATGAAATTCGCTAGATTAATAATAAAAGCTGTTTGAGGCTTTCATATAGGCGATAGGTATGATTTTTTCTACCTTTGATTTTGAAGCAGTAGAAAATCTATGTACAATGTAGTAGAAATAAGTAAATAAAACATGAAGATAATAATATATTAGTACGTTAATAATAATCTATGTTTTTTAATGTTATTAAGTGGAAGTTTTTTTTTTTGTAATGGATAAATTATAAACCTGTACCGGTTTTTAAAATTCTTTCACTGATGGAAAACTGTAATTTTTCTGTATTTTATATTTCCACGCAGATTTCAACAAAATCGTGAATTAAAGCTACAACAAATATTTTTTCGAAAAAATTCTCTAAGTATGTTATAAAATGCTGAATTATGCTGAATTTTTTTCAGATACCAGACAAAGGTTTGCTTTGCAGTAAGAAAATCCCCGATACAGTCCTATTTGGAGCGCAAGGTGAACAATTTGGTGCTGAAGGCATCAAAATAACAATGATTGAACCAATGAAGAAATGGACTATTGCGTATAAAGGCCAAATGTGGTATATTGAAACTATATTAAGCTTTAACTATATTTTTTTAAACTATACCTAAGTACTTGAAATTCTAAGCTAGATGGGACCTGAATGTTGAACTTTACACATAGTAAAATTCAACGGAAGAACTTTTTAAGTTGACGGAGCCGTACGTGGAATAAGGTGGAGTGTAGAATGATCTTAATTGAACCATGAAATGAAAGAAAACTTCTTCATATTCGTAGACTATAATTGGCCCAAAGTAATATTTTCTGTTATCGTTTATCTATAAAATAAATAGGCTATATTTATTAATTAAAATTTTCAACTAAGTGCAGGAGAAAGGAAACAATACAACAAAAAAAAAAAAACTGATTACCTTATCACCATATTTAACCATGGCAACTGCAATCATATAAGCTTAATTTTTAGGTACCAAAATGAGCCGAGCAAATTCGTTGACGTAGAATTAAATGGTGAATGGACAGCTACATACAAATATTTCGATTACGACACTGATTTGCACCCGCCCGCTGTCATTAGGTCTATTTCTAGAGAAAATTGGAGTCGGGAGTACTTCAAAGGGCTAAAAAAGTAAGGCATTTTAAATAGACGCATTGAAATCAATATTATTTAGTTCAAATTGTAATTGCCAGCAATTGGTAAATAAGTTTCAGGCATAAACAAATTATCTTGTAAAAACAAAGTTAAATCGGCCATCAAATTTTTATAGACTTTATGTTACTTAAATCTGAATAGCATTTTAGCGCGAGGACGAAATCTTATGACATACATTTTCTTATTCGCAAGCTCTTGCCAAAGCTGTTGTGGCTGGGCTGGATCTTTTTCACTATCCAGGAACGCTGCCTTTCTCGCAATGCTACTCCATTTCTGGCAGTTAGCTGTATTACGTTTCAACTTGCCTATAGAGTCAGTCCAGCGGATTGGCGAACGACTTTTGCCCTCAACCTGTATTACAAGCCTCTCCATCAACTCTTCGTTCCGAGATATGTGGCCAAAGAACTTCAAGCCCCAATTAAATTAATTTATAAGTAGAATATTTTTCTTATTTTTTAGAGCACATCAGTCTCACTACGAACAGTTTGGGTCAATGAAATGCAAGTTATCGATTGGGGATGACAAATATGATGTGACATTACCTTCGTTCAGAGATCATAGCTTTGGTAAGTAACTTTAGTCTCAAATAAAAAAAACGTTGAAGCCGAAGAAATAATAGTTTTCTGTGTTCAAACACATCATAAACGTATTTCTATCAAGTAAATATTACTAATAGATGTCCATGACTTGGTTGTTCTTTTTAATTTAGCTACCAAGTTAAATAGAAGACAATTTATAAAAACAACATGTGAATTACATATTATTGTACCTCATAAATGGATGAACAAGACAATCTACATTAATCTTAGCTACAATTCATAAATTGTATAGCTAAATAACTATCAACTACGTTACATCAGTTTTTAAATCATAATCGATCACTTTTTTTTAAGAGCAGACAGACACACAACTACATTAAACTTATAACACCTCTCTTTTTGCGTAGGGGATTAATTTAATTCAGAATTTAAGTTTGTTTAGAAGTTAAGTAACATTTGCCAATAAATTGACATTTTCTAGGTATACAACGAGATTGGTCCCTCATGCATAGATATGCTTTCCACCATATTTTCGTAGAAAATGGTATAAATTTGAGCGTCGGCGTCGTCTGCCATCCTGCTACTTCAACCAGGTATTCTATATTATCCAGTGGTACAAGCCTATATTAATATCACTGATAATTTTCTTTTAAAAAAAAAATTTTGACGGTATTCGAATTTTTAGGCCTTTTGTCCTATAATATTGGACGTCCTTGGATAGCATTAATTAAAATTTCTTTTTCCGACATTACAATGTATTTTATTTCTATCGCTTCACAGTGCCGAATGTACGTGTAACCTAAGAAATAATTCCATATAAAATGTATGAGGAAACCAGTGAGGAGGAAACGAAGTCTTCATAAGCATTTTCCTATATTTTAAATAGTTATTCTGCTATTCTCGGATTAGGCGGATCCAAATATACAGAGATCATTTAAATCGGTCCAGCCGTTCTTGAGTTATAAATGGTTTAAAAAATAAAAACAGTGTAAACTTTAGACTCTAAAGACTTTACGTTTCTGTGTGCGTTTAACATTATCATAATCAAAACCATATAATATATACATATTTTTCATTATATTATTCAGTTTTGAAGTGGGCATGGTAGGGTTACCGAATGGAGAGGTATTTCCCGTAGAATGGGTGGATTTAAAGTTGTGGCAGCATGGAGAAGGAGGCACCACACCCAAAGACTATGCATTCAGGTGCAAAGCAGGAGATACTGAATATACTGTTCAGGTACCCACAAACTTTATAATTTGTACAATAATAAATATTTTTTCTCTTGGCAAACATGTGAATTTTAATTTGCGAAAAAAGCCAGTTTCATTATGTACATGATTGGGTCATGCTAGTATTTCATATTACTTATTTTCAGGTTTTAGTTGAATACGAGTCGATACACTATGTTTCCCAAGAGTGGGAGGCGAAGATGAGAGAAAGATTCTGCAAGTTCATTGTCAATGGCGTTCCTGGACGTGGTGTCTCCGAATTTCACTACCGACATAAGGGTGGAAGGCCTGTCACCATGGCAGATCCTGAATGGTTTAGGAAGATGTATCAGAAGTAAGACAACAACACACCCACTGCCCATCAATCGTTGTGGGTGGCCATGGGCGATGGTCTAATCCTGCCCATTTACGTTTCAAAAAATTCAACAATAGGTCCACAAAAATCCTAATATTTGTATATAACAATTGTTAATTGTTAAAAATTAAACTTTATAGTACCTACCTATTTATTATTTTTGTTTCAATTTACGAAAACCCAACTTTGATATAGCGCATACATTTTTAATCTAATTAAAAGTATAAATTGAAAACATAAAATGTTTTGCTAAAGAGAATATTCTTTTTTTATTGTGATAACACCATTACCTATGTATGACAATTTGAGTTAATTTTAGTATTAACTGACATTATAAAGCTTTGGATTTTTGTACTTTTTTATGAAACTACAAAAACTACTGGACCGATTTTAAAAAAATCACTTATTTGAAACTAGAAACATTATCCAATCATACATCATATTATAATGAAGTGTCTTAGAGGTAATTCTATCTTCGTAACAAAGTCATACTTAGATCGAATAATCAATTATGGTATGAGATCATGTTGGATTCAAATGCAAATTCCATTTGAGAAAGATGAAACGCATATGTTTCTTCGAGGCCTACTGAAGTTACTAAAGGGTCTTATGATCAACCAACCTTACATTTACTACAAAAATTTATCATGGCAATCTCATTTCTGTATAACACAGGTGACATTAACGTGAGAATGTTGGCAATAGCGGAAGCTAAAATAAATTAGTTTTTTTACAATGAACCTATTCCTGTATCAAACGCGGCCTTGTAACGAGGGGTCAGAAGTTGTCCTTTCGATGCTCAATTATACCACTAATCGAATTGACTGACTGTGCACGAACAATGAAATAATTGCGCACGCGCAACTCATAAACCATACTGGGTGATCTCTGATAAACTTCACCGACAACCAAATAGAAGGTTTGTAATTTTGAAAAATAAATATCTATCCTTTAAATAACAAGTTATTTAAAAGCAAAAATATTATTACTAACCTGAGGTACTTAAATAAAATAATAATTATGAAATACATAATAACTGAGTAAAACTTTATCTTAATTTCATTTTTACTTTAAATCTTGTAATATAGAGAAATAGATGAAAAAAATATAAACTAGTAGGCTTCAAATGCCAAAGGTCTCCGTTTTTAGGATTTATAAGATTTTCAGAATCAGAAAATTACTCAGGTTACGGTTAACAAATCTAAATTTTATCAGAAAGTTGAATTTATGAAACAATCTACAAAGATAGTATTTTTTTATGTAGTTTACGAAATAGGCATATATCAGAACCACTACATAGTATAAAACAAAGTCGCTTTTTCTTCCCCTATATCCTATTTGCATGCAAATCTTTAAAACTACGCAACGGATTTTGATGCGGCTTTTTTTAATAGATAGAGTGATTGAAGAGGAAGGTTTTATATATGTTTTATACCCGTGCAAAGCTGGGGCTGGTCGCTAGTATTATTATAAAGCAAACTACAGACCACTGAAATATACGAATTCCTTTCACGTTTGTGTGAATGAACATTTATTTACTTATTTATTTACAACTTTTTCCAAATACATACGTAAAATTAAACACAAGAACTAAAACATAAAATTTATCTATAGATTATATACACGCATTCAAAACTCGCAAACGTACATCACCCACTTTACTCAAATCTGTCACAAAGGTGTCAAATAGGTGCATAGCTGCGGAAGATCAGCGCCATCATGCGCGGTTTATATTAGGGCCTTGTTAGCGAAGCTTGGTGCGTGATCTCATCTCAGCCAACATTTATTGCGCGATTTTTAATACATTAGCGCAATCTCTTGAAGTTTAGCCGAATTTTTAAGTTAATATTGTTTATTTTTGCTTAAATCTATAATAAGTACACACAGTGAGGCGGACACGGGTAACATGTCTAAGCGAAGGTTGGGCGGGCGGTCTAGGGTGGGCGTCTGTTTACAATTCCAGATTTTGATATTTGTGAAGTATATTTTTGTATATTTTTCATCTAAGTTTAACCACAGCCTGTGTAGTACAGTGTAGGGTCCCTAGTTGAGTCCAAATGTCCGGTCCAGTGACTAGTTGTGACCGCTTCACTCAAACTGGATGCGTTGCACACGCTCTTCAATTATTTACAATATTTGTATGCTAAGGTAAGTTTTTTGACCTAAATATCGAATTTAATTAAACCATAGTACTTTTGAAATACTGGTAGTGTAATTTTAACTCACTTATAGTCTGTTAGCACTCTTAATTTGTATTAAAATTAAATAGACTTCTAAAGGAGACTTATATACATTTGATTAAGAGACTGCCGTTATACTAGATGTCTTAAAATGTGTGAGATGTCAATATAATTATCATACTAATTTTTTAATTAAAGTTGAGTATATAATTATTAAATTTTATCAATCACACTATTCAAACACATTATTCACATATCAATCACTATATTAAAAGATATGTTTCTATAATAATATTATTTTATTAAAACCGACTTCAAATTGTAACTCTAAAACTACCGAACATCACCACACGGAAAGTACCAGCTCTCAAATAAAAAAAGAATCATCGAAATCGGTTCACCCAGTCAAAAATTCTGAAGTAACAAACATAATTTGTTGAAGTCGGTAAAAAATAACTACATTTATGTCCACAAGCTAAAAACTCACATACCATACAAAATATGTATTTCCTTTTAATATTGACTTTACTTGACTCCACTCCGTAATATCTTACAATGTACAGTGGGCCGTTCGTAGCAATACGAAGCACATCTTGCTACGGACTTTCGTTTCAGACATGCAAAGAAAACATTTTTTCACATATCTTGAAAAATAAGTAACTAAAAAAAACGTAGATATGAAAATGGACCTTCACGCCAACAAGTAAAAAAGTGAAACTTGTGTGGTTCTTCTTTTCTCTTTTATCTCTTCTTTTTTCCGCTTGATAAAGCGTCTTGATACTCGCTTTAACAAAAACTGAATCCTAGAACCTGCAATGGACTTTGACGCGATCCTGGAAGATGTTGGTGAATTTGGACGTTTTCAAAAGCTGGTCATCTATTTAATGCTTCTACCAGCTGTTATCCCATGTGGATTCCACGCGTATGCGCAGCTTTTTATGGCCGGTGACGTTAAACATTGGTGCAAAATACCAGATTTGGAAGGGCAAGATCTGGAACTTGCTAAGAATTTAAGGTTTGAAAGCATGAAAAATTAAAGTAAATAAAAATTTATTGGCGAATGCGTTTTACTTGTGTTTTTGTAAAGAAAATGTGATCAGCCAATGAGCTAAATATATTTACGTAGCCTTAGCGTAGACCTCAACGTCTACGCCGTAGAGATAACTTATGAATTAATATTGAAGGTACCTGTGATTCTAATACAGGAACTCGGCAAATAAATAATATTTTTTCCTTATACAGCATACCTAAAGAGCTTCATAATGGCATATTAGAGTATTCACAATGTAACATGTACGATATGAACTACTCTGACATCTTCTCACGGTATTCCACCATCGAGGAAGCGCTGATGCAAGAAGTTCCGGGTGATATTGTACCATGTCAGAACGGATGGGTATACGAGAAGACTGTGTATCAGAACACCGTTGTTACTGAGGTAGATAAACGGATATAATGAAGCTTATAAAAATTTAATGGGACAAAAGTACTAGCAACTTGCTTTTTTGTTTTATGATTTAGATATACCGACATAGTAGGTATATCATACGTAGTTTTAGGTATTTATCTATTAAAAATATTTAAATGAAATAAATAAAATAAAAAGTGGTACTTGTTTAAGAAAGCTATTTACTTTTAGCGATTTCTTTTAATTAATGGCGACATTTTATGTTTAACATTTAAAATGAAGTGAACATTTTGAAAAATTTTGTATTCAATAGTAGCTAGGTACCTAAAATTTGTCCTCAAAAGGAATTTTTTTTATTTCATTTTTTATTATTAAATCAATTTCAAAATAATACAAACTATTTTCAGTGGGACTTGGTCTGTGACAAAGATTTCTACCCCACACTAGGACTCGTACTGCTGGCTGTTGGAGGTATCATTGGCAACTACATATTTGGCTACCTCCAAGACACATTTGGACGCAAACCGTCATTCTTCATATATCTTTTAATTGAATGCATATTTGGTGTGGCCACAGCATTTGCCCAGAACTATTATATTTGGATCATCTTTAGATTCGGCGTTGGATTTACAGTACCAGCTATTATGGCGACTCCATACGTTTTAGGTACCTTAACAATATTATTATATTAAACGTATTTGCTTAACACATTTTAATCCTTCTGTAATTTCGGTTCTTCAAATAGTGTTTCTCCATTTTAGTTTAGAATTTATGTTCCCTGCATAGGTTACTACATACTACTTATCAACTGAAATGTTTTGTTAAGCAAAGGACTAGTTTCTTAGATAGACATCACTTTCGTCGCGTTTGCCTATCCGTGTGTGTTTGTTGCATTTTACTAACATACGTTTTTAAGCATAATTTTACCAACAAAATTGGATTGTTAACTGAACAATAAAATATTATTATTAATTTAATTTTTTAAATTTAATACCATTATTATTAATTTAAGCCCAGGCTAGGTTTTAATCTCGACAAATTATTTATAATAAATTATTCCGTATCTACTTAGTGTTTTTTGCATTTTTTACAGCAATCGAACTAGTAGGACCTAGATGCAGAACACTCTGCACTATTCTCTCTAACATCGCATATTCCATGGGATTGATTCTTTTGGCTGGAGTTGTTTACCTGGTGAGGGACTGGCGCTACCTGGCTTTGGCCACGACATTGCCATTTATTTGCTTCTTCTTATACGTCTGGCCGATGCCAGAAAGTCCCAGATGGTTACTGGCGAGGGGTCAGTTTGAGAAAGCTGAAGTTATTTTGAAGAAAATGGCTAAGTTCGTGTTATTTATTAATTTTATTGCTATAAAAAAAAAATTACTACGTAATTATTTTTAATGTATTTATTATTACAACAGAGGCTTTATGTGAAATCTCGTAAGGTCCTAGGTCTTAAACGTCCATTAATAACGTGTATTTTTTGATACAAAGTATATTAAAATTTTGGAAAATTAAGCATCTTGATAAAAATGTCCGACCGATATTATGGTTGCAGATTAAACAAAAAACAAAAGGTTGCAACGAAAAATAAACTAAACGTATATTATCTGATTTTTTTCCGAACCCTTCACGCCCCTTTCGAGCCTCATGTGATTAATGTATGACCTTTAACCTATAATGGAACCTTAATCATTTTCGTTATAGACAGATATCGCTCTTCTGTGTTTTCTGACCCTAAATTTTTCAAATAATAGCCAAATTTCAACTGACCAACGGGGGTGGGTCTCAGGAAACAATTAAAATCATAAAAATAATAAGACAATTTAAAAGAAGTTTCAATTTCAGAATAAATGGAAAGTCACTCCCAAAGAACTACATGGTTCACCTACGCCGCAAATACGAATCAGACAAACTTCAACAGGACCTGGAGAAAGAGAAATCGAGAAAGTATGGAATTTTGGATTTATTCCGAACACCGAACATGAGGAAGAAAACAATTATTATTACATTTATTTGGTTCACTAATACCAGTGTTTACGTTGGGCTGTCATATTATGCGCCTGTTCTTGGTGGGGATGAATTTTTGAATTTTTTTTTGGCTGGCGTTGTGGAATTGCCAACTTATTTGTTCCTGTGGCCATGTATGGAAAGGCTTGGCAGGCGCTGGACACTTTGTATGAGTATGGTGGTGGGTGGAGTAGCCTGTTTGACCACATTCTTAGTACAACATGGTAGGTATTTCATGCCAGAGTTTTTAACCCCTAATGCAAAAAAAGTTCGTTATAACTGCAAAGTGTACTTGTCTCTTTAAAGTATCGTAGCTTTCAAAGGGTGAACCGATATAGATTTTATAGGTTACTTGGTGAAGTGCTCAGCAAAGCAGATTTAACGATGATTAAACGAAGCGAGTAAATTATATTTTTGCTAACTTTCATCACTGAATGAAAAGAGTTAAAAATTAAGAATATCCTGGGTTTTAAATTGTTTTTTTTTTTTATTTCAGAAACGAACGTTACTTTGGCATTGTATTGCGTAGGAAAAATGGGAATTTCTTCGTCGTTTGTAGTTTTACCTCTGATGGCGTCTGAGCTATATCCTACTGTTGTAAGAGGGTTAGGTATGAGCTTAAGCTCGGTTTTGGGTATGCTGGGACCTATTTTTATACCCTTGGTAAACTATTTGGTAAGTAATACTTTTATTTTAATTAAATAAATACGTAGTGTATATGAGCACTATTTCTTATAAACTAAGTCGTTATTCAGATAAATGCTAATTAAAGAAATTAATTTTAATAGTATCATAACTTTTAGCGCCTGTGTATATTATTAAGTTACCATTGTTGATTTTGCTTAAATGTTTCTTAAAACACAGTAATATTAATAATATAAACAGCTTTTTAGTCTAATAATAAAATGCAGTACTGGTTTTGATGAATTTATAAAGATTTATGGGATAATGGAAAAAAATTAATACTGTATACATACTAACAATAATTATACTCTAAAATAAACGTATCTAGTTTTTATGCTCACATTATACGAAATTCGTGCTGGGACTAATAGTAGTTATATAGAACGAAAAGAACTTTTGAAAGAGGTAATTTTTTTTTTCAAGGGCTCTGACATAATGGTTCTCCCGTTAATCATAATGGGCGCATTGCTAGTGGCTGGCGGCATAGCCAGCTTACTCCTCCCGGAAACCCTGAATCAACATCTCCCTCAGACATTGGAAGATGGTGAAAAGATGGGGCTTGACACCGATTTCTGCTGCAGTCCACCAGTAAAAGAACCCATTAACGAACCCGACGAAAAGACATGTAAAAACTGCAGTGCGCTATGTTCTTGTCAAATGATTAGCATGCCTTTGGAGAATATTAGCTCTGATAAGGATTTGGAAGCTGTTGAATTTATTTTAGTAAAATAAAAATATTTAAAATACAAAGTTAGGATCATTTGTTTAATTTGATTCCAATAGTTTATGGTACGGTTGTTGTGTCTATAGTCTATACTCAGGGTCGGTATAAAGTAACTACACATTTACGGCTTTCACTTTCTAGGTATTCAAGTTTTGTTGATGTTGTGATGTTACCTAGAAATAAGTTAAAGTAGAATTGAATAACCAGATACGACTATATGATCCAATATAACACCATCGTTGTGGTAAAGGTAGCAGAAAAGCACTGGCATCTTTCCGGTTCAACTATAATAACCCAGAGAGTAAATGCCGTTCTATCAATCTACTTGGTCTGTGGCTTCTTCCGTCCTTAGTATGTCCGACACTGAACAGAATATAACAACTTGCATGTCTAATGTAATTTTTGTCAGTTGTCATTTGTCACAATCATATGAGGCAAATGATAACTGACACAATCAATCAAATCTTTAACCAACGATTAGGTAGTAGGTACTTACCTATCCAATATCTATTATCTACCACTCGGCTTATTTTTCATTTTTCAATATTATGAAATAATTCTTAATTTATGTTAAAATATAAAAATACATTTTTAGATTAATGATAATGGCATCTTTTTTAAGAACGAGTGTTATAACACGGCATTTAAAGAAGTCATTTTTCCAAAACGTACGCAATTCTGGATACGTTGTTTTGTAAGTTTCAATATTTACCTACTATTTTACCCTATTAATCAAGTTGTTTGCAGAATAAAACATGTTATATTCATAAAAGCTTTTTAATAAAATGAAAGGTCAGACTTTTAAACACTTATTATTTAATAACTCATAACCAATGTAGAATTCAGTACATCTGTACTACAATATCCATAAATGAAAAATAATATTTCAGAATCCCGGAAATTGGTGAAGACTCTGATAGGAATGTTCTTCTTACTGAGAATGGTTTGCCAGAATTTAATGACATTACAATTGAAAAGTGTATCGCTGCTATCAGTAAACTCTGTTTAGAGTATGAGAGTGGAGTCCGAAAGATTGAAGAATCATGCTCTGATTGCAAAAATGCTTTTGTTGAGATATTTCAACCTTTGGAAACGTTAGACAACCATTTAGAGCTGACCTGGGGTGTTGCTAAAACTTTATATTTAGGAAACAGTTCACTAATGCCTACTACTTCCTATATTCAAATTCATCAAAGAGCATTTAAAGCCAGATCAGCTAAATTTAATAGTATTCCAATATATAATGCTGCCATAAATGAAAAAAATCGTCTAAAAAAGTTAACTGATGAAGAACAAAGATTACTAGATAAATATATTCTGGAAGGTAAACTTAATGGTCTTGACATAAAAGGTTTAAAACGAGAAATATTGGATAATATATTAAATTCATTAGAAAAAGAACGAAAGTTGTTTCGGGACAAAGTAACAATGGCTACAAATATTTTTAGTAGTTTTGTTAACGATGAACGACTAGCAAAAGAGCTGCCTGATAGCCTATTAAAAGTTATGTCTGTCAACAATAATTCTAGTAAAGGCCCTTGGAAAATTTCTCTACAACCTCATATTTACGAACCATTCATGCAATATTGCCCTGACAGAACTTTGCGTTGGAATACATGGCAAGCACATGTGCAGAGATGTTCAGGTTATGCTAATAAAGAACTCGAAACAAGTACTCATGTGGAACAAATAAGGAAATTTAGAGCAAACCAAGCTAACATGTTAGGTTACGAGACCTATGCTGATATGAGCATGGAGACTAAAATGGCTGGTTCAGTAGAAAATGTCTTTAACTGCCTTAATATGTTGCTTGAAAATGCAAGACCTATACAAGATGTTGAATTGGAGTCACTACAGAGCTTTGCAAAAGAAAGAGGTTTTGATGGAAAACTAGAACACTGGGATATCCCATATTGGCAAAGAAAACAAAAATGGTTCTTATACAACTTCGATGAAGATAAAATACGCGAATTTTTCCCTCTACCACGAGTCATTACAAGTCTCTTTAATTTATGCAGTACTCTCTTTAAAATACAAATTGTGGAAAGATCCAATGTGCATACATGGCATAAAGATGTTAAGTTTTACGATATTTATGACATGTCCAGTAACACACCTATAGCTGGGTTTTATTTGGACCCATATACACGACAGAATGAAAAAATACGCATTTACGATGACGCCGGATGGCATGTTTCCATACGCAACAAATGTGCTTTAACATCAGTTCACCCTTTATCAGCATTAATATTCAACTTCCAGGCTCCAAGTGAAGGACAGCAATCACTATTAACATTCAAAGAGGTGAGTGTCCTATTCCAGAGATTTGGACATGCATTGCGTCATTTACTAACAAAAGTCAACTTTTCGGAAGTGGCAGGCATATCTAACGTTGAATGGGATGCTGCTGAAGTCTGTGGACAAGTGATGACACATTGGCTTTTCGATCCACATACACTACGAGCAATTAGTGGACATTATAATACTGAAGAACCGCTACCTGAAGAAATTATCAAAAATCTACAGAATATTAGAAGTCATATGTCAGGATATAATTTATGTCAAGAACTCTACCTGTCTCGATTAGATTTAGAACTATATTCAAAGAAAACTTTTTGGCGGGACTTAGTAAAAGAATTGTGGCCAAAGTACCATGCATTGCCGTTTGATAAATATGACTCACATTTGCTCTCATTAACAAAAATATTCTCGGAAGAGTGGGGAGCTGCATACTACTGTAACTTGTGGTCAAAGATGATAGCAGCTGATATCTATAGTGCATTTGAAGAGGCAAGAGAAGCCGACCAAGATATAATAGCAATTGGGAAAAGATACAGAGATAGTTTCCTAGCAGTTGGTGGTGGTTGCCATCCTAGTGAAGTGTTTAGAAGGTTCCGCGGAAGAGATCCTTCACCTCAGGCATTATTAAATAACCTTGGCCTATCCACTAAGAAATTAGAAGACTAAAACGCGTTTTAGTTTCAAAGACATTGTATTATATTCATAAACATTATTTATATTAATTGTTCACTTTAGAAATACATTTTTGATTTAGCGACAGACTGTTTCTTCAGTCAGAGTCTGGGTTTTGTTCCCAAGCTCTCTCCATATCGAAGATGTCTTGCTTAATGTTTTCGTCGTCTGGAAGTAGTTTTGCAGCGGCTTTCATTTCGTCAATCGCTTTATTCAGAAGTCCTATTCGTGCTAGCCCAGCAGCGCGACGTGCAATGCATTTTGCCCGATTACGTCTATTGCCCTCACAGATAGGCTTCATGAGCTCCAAAGCAGTAGAACAGTCGGTTACCTGCATACATCAAATACCGAAGAAATACAATACCTTGTTACTTTGTCAGTACAAATAAATCCTTACCGAAAATGAGTTATGCGTAGAATTAGAATAAAATTAGGTAACCTATGTTTTCTGCCAGGTATTTTTATTGAAGCTGTTCAGAGGTTAAATTGTAACTGCATGATAAATAATATGAAAGGGAAGATAAAACGTAGATATAATAACGTGATTCGTAATCAAAAATTTATCTAAATCGATTCAGTGATTTAAGTAAAGTCGTTACAAACAGTTCGCCTAAGTTGTTTCATTTCAGGTGAATTAAATAATATACGGAACTTACGCATTTATGAAAATTGCCCAAAGCAAAATGAGTAGCTGCCCTATTTGCATACAAACTAGGCAATTTGTCGGACAAAGTGATACCGTGTGTGTATGCGCTGACAGCACCCAGAAAATTTCCATTTCTGAAAAACTCATCTCCCTTTTCTTTGCACCATTGGGGGTCTTGTTCTTCGGGACGCAAGTCTTCCGATACAAAGCCTAAAATTGAATAATATGCTCAGCACTTCGTAGCAGAAATAATAAACATTTTTTGTATTAAAAATACACCCTAATACAAAGTAATAAAAATAAATTCACAATACAAAGTAGTACGGGATAGGTACTGTTAAAAAAAGTCTTACTACAATAGTATCCAGTGGGCTGACGATGTATTACGACCCTGCTCGTTTAGGTATTATATTTTAAAAAATGGTTACCCGTAGCTCTTCTAGCATGTGTAATATTTCTTAGCCAGGCTTCCTCTTCCCGCGCTGTTGACTCCCTACTTGGAGTTGGAAAACTCCTTGGTGTATGCATGATCTCCACTTGACCAATTGCACGTAATTTTGGTAAAACTCTATTTTCTACTTCCTGCTTCTTCTTTTCAATATATTCCGATTTAACTAGCGTTTTTACTGGTTTCTTAACTGCCTTTTTTGCTCCACTTTTAGGTTTATCGTCAGGTAATTCTACAATTTTTACTCCTGATGTTGTGTCACTTACATTAGCATTATTTTTTTCGTTATTTTTGTCTCTTATTGCATTCCGTCGCCATGTTTCTAAATCATTCATAGCTTTATTTCGCTCTTCATCTCTTCTTGTATCCATCAATGTGTGCTGCTTATTATCTATTTCCATTGCTTGTTGAACACTGAACCTATCCAACTGACTCTTTCTTATAGCTCGTTCTTCAGTCTCTTGTTTTGCCTTTTCTTGACATTCTTTAAGCATGTCTGCTCGGAATTTTGCCTTTTCATCTTTATTCAGTTGTCTTTCTAACTGCTCCCACTCAACTTCTTCTTTCTTAACTAGGTCAAATACGATTAAGTCTTCTTGCAATGTACATTTACTTTTATCACTATTTATATCAAAAAGAAGGAATATTTCGAATAAGAATGGACTAAAATGCGCCTTGATATATTTATCAGTGGTAAATATATCTACTTTTTCCCTGTAAACTGGGACTAAAGGAATTCGTATGTTAATAGCGTTAATTGTTTGACTCCATGTGAAGTCTTTCACTAAAATTGGCATGTTTTGAAATATATAATAAGTTTAAATTAATTAATGAATACAGTAGATGTTTTTAATTAAATGCAACGGTTCCTGAATCGTCTTCAGTAAATAAGACAGTTTTCACTTTAAATATGAACAAAAGATTGTTACTATGGCAACACTTATCATGAAAAAAAAAAACTTAGTAGCTACTAGCTAGTAGCTATTTATACGTTTTTGTGTGGACTTATTATTACCTATACAGAAATGGGTTATTAATTTTGTTCATCGATATAGAATATCTAAGATATAATAAGTAGAAAAATTGAGAATATAATTTCTGAATGTTATATTAAGGGAACAGGCAACTTAACAATTTTTTGTCATGTTTTGGTCTATATTGACAGCAGGTAGATCCTATTAAGTGTTATCAATAGGTGCAAGGTATCTACGTCACTTTGATAAGAATGTAAACAA
Organism: Aporia crataegi; assembly: GCA_912999735.1. Classification (NCBI taxonomy): domain Eukaryota; kingdom Metazoa; phylum Arthropoda; class Insecta; order Lepidoptera; family Pieridae; genus Aporia; species Aporia crataegi. Next base: position 7,592,531 of record OU538744.1, on the reverse strand, counting down.
AATGTATTGTGCATGCATAACTGTAAATTGCTCGTATTACGTATATTCCGTGATAAAGCAAAGATAGGTAATGAAACATGTCTATGGTAGTCTAAAGTGCTTGACAACAAGCAATAAAATTATGCCTACAATAATATTTATATAATAAACTTTATCAAGTAAGAGATACATGTATCTACTTCATAGTTCATTTACGTTAATACAAATTCATTAGTTCTTACTCAAGTTCTGAAGAGAAGTGAACGTGTTCGTGTAATTTTTATTAAATACCCAAGAAAAATGAACGGAAAAGTTCAAACAGGTTAGTTGTAGATTTTTTCAATACGTTTAGCAGTAAGCCCCAGAAAAAACAATATCTTAAACATATTTAACTTTTTTAATTTCAGTATTAGGAGATGTGGATTCCAATTTGATTGGTCGTACTCTTACTCATGAACATCTAGCAATGGAATTTAGTCATTTCTTCAGAGAACCACCAAAACAATTAGCTGATAAGTTTAAATCAGGATTTACTCTGCAAAATGTTGGCTTCTTGAGACAGTACCCATATAGTTCAAAAACTAATTTGATATTTAATGATTCAATGGCAAAAGAAGCTGTTCTTAATGATGTTATGGCATATAAAAAGTATGGGGGAGGTATGTATATATGCTAAAACTACCTATTTGAATATAGTTTTTTTAAAATAGCTAATATAATTTTATTATAAATAGCTATTATGTAAAAGATAAATTATATTATAAAATGAAATCATCAAAGATATTAAAAGTAAATTAAAATTAATTTGAAAAACTCAATTCTTTCATTTGATTTATTTCAGTTCAAATATTCAATGTAAAACTATTTCAGGAACAATAGTAGAAAATACCACAGTTGGCATTAAAAGGGACATAGATTTCTACAAGCAAGTATCGGAGAAAACAAATGTCCACGTAGTGACAGGAACAGGACATTATATAGCTGATGTTCAGGATAGCCAAGTGATAGCTCTAAAGATAGAAGATTTGTATTGTCATATGTTGAAGGAACTCACTGAAGGCTGTCTAGACTACCCAACGGTTAAGGCTGGCTTTATGGGAGAAATAGCAAGTGTCTGGCCCATAAAAGGTATGTTCTCATGAGGTTTTGATACTACAATTTCATAGCACAACCAACTTCCCAAATTTTTAAAATATGAGACCTTAACCAATTTGACATGACAACTATGTCCTACATTACCAAGTTTATTATAAACCTGTATTTTGTAGCAACTATTATCAATGATCCTAATCTGCCTGTCGGCTCCCTAGAATCTGAATCATGTGTTCTTTGCAGATTTTGAAAGGAAAGCTATTAAAGCAGCAGGAGAAGTTCAATCTCAAATTGGTTGTGGAGTTAGTTTCCATCCCCACCGAGACCCTGAAGCACCCTTTGAAATAATAAGATTATATACAGAGGCTGGCGGAAAAGTTGATAAGGCAGTCATGTCACATTTGGATCGTAAGTAATTTATCGATTTTTTATACAAATGTTGACTTAGGATTGCATTGAGATCACCATGGTAATAATGTAAAAATTAAAAATATATATATTACTGTATTAAATATACTATTCATATACAGGAACACTTCTGGAAGTCGAAAATCTGTCAGAGTTTTCTCAGCTTGGTGTATATTGTCAGTTCGATTTGTTTGGAGTTGAGGTATCACATTATCAACTCAATTTGACAACTGACATGCCATCAGATGCTCAAAGACTTAATATGATCAAGCGGTTAGTTGATGAAGGAAAAGAAGATAGGGTACTAATGTCTCATGATATACATACGAAACATAGATTGGTGAGTATTTTTAAAAAAAATACGTATTTATAAATAATGCTTAGAATCTCATACTTTTAAACCAACGTAATGTTTACGTTACAGATAACACTTTTATTTAATTGTAAATTTATAAATATTAAACGTTACATGCATAATCTAGAACACTGTTAAATTTATTTTGTATGAAAATTTTAGATTGACTTTGGCGGTCATGGTTATAGCCACATCATAAATAACATTCTTCCACGAATGAAAGCAAAGGGATTCACGGATGGACAAATCGACAAAATAACTATACAAAACCCTGCTAAGTGGCTTAGTTTTGTTTAATATTTCTACAAGATATTTTTATACTTAACTAATTTTTATTTTATAATAATAATTAATAATATTATTAATTTATTATAAATGAATAAAAAAGCTGAGGCCTTATAGATAAATGTAGTTAGTATTTTGAAATACTATTTAATATGGATGCTACTGTTATCTTTTGTTTTTTAATAAATATTATATTTGTTTATTTATTTAGTTTAAATTGACGAAATTATTACTGGAGAAAGAAAGCTTAGTTATATTTTTGGTTGATTTTTTCAAATGTTGCTGAATCATTTCAAATAAAATCATCAAAATCAGTTTATGCCAGTAAAACTAGCAGCATTATTGACGTAACAAATATTATTACGTATTAATAAAAACAACCAATAAATGTACACGATTTAATAATAAAATATCTATACAATCCAATTAAAGAGCCTAATCATCAAGGTCTAAATTCTCCAATTCCTCATCGAGGTCTTCAGCCAAGAAGAGGTTTTCGTTGATAGGTACCGCTGCTTCCGGACTTTCTTCTGGTTCTTTACCATTTTCTAGATCTTTGCCAAGTTTCTCTAGCCGATCGTTGGTTGCTTTAGTACCGGAATCGTCAGCCTAGAAATGAGGAATTTTAATTAATAATTTTTTGAGAAAATGGTTATGATGTGATTTTCAAAAGTGACTATCTCCCTTTAAACTACTCACTATCACCATTATTTAAATTTTTTTTACATATTTTAAAATCTATTTAAAAAAATATGACAATTAAATCGTCAATCTCGAAAAATTTAATAAATAGTAGGATAGGTTGTCCTTCCCTTCAAGGAATTATTTTTACAATAAACTAGCTTTCTCAAGCTCTAGTCCTAAATTTCATCAAAATGGCTTACGGATTAGTCGTGGAAACGTAAGTTACTTTCGCGTTTATTATTACTACAAAGTCAAATTATTGTTATCTCAACAAAGTTCTAAGTTTCAAAAGTGCGAAAATGACGATGATAAAACGCAATAAAAACTTATTGATGTAAACTAACCTCACATTCCATTCCGAAAAGTTCCAGCTCAATATTCCGGTAGTCAACCTCCTTTTCATCATCCTCTGAGTTGAAATTGCCAAGATCAAAGGCTTCATCACCATCATCAGCATCAGCGGCCATTGTTGGGTCAAAGGAGAACATCTCCCGACCAGACAGGCCGACTGCCCGACCAGCTTTATAGTCACTACGGCGCTGTTCCTCAGCTTTGTTGAGAGCTTCCTGTTATTCAATTATTGTTTTAAAATATGCAAATCATAAACATACCTAAGTAGAATTCAAACCCTCAAAATAAACTCAAAGTTACTACGTCCATTTGTTTAGGATCTTCACAGGAGATGCCTCAGATCGAGACAAACATTTCAAACTTATACAACCCCTCTTTTTGCGACAGGTTAAAAAATGGTTGTAGAACTAGATTAGATTAAGAAATAAAATATGATTAATGATCATAAAATATTTTTTTAAGAAATCTAAAATTTTGCTAACCTGTTTTTCTTTAATTTTCTTTTTCTTCCAAGCCAAGAATGTTTCCAGTGTGATTTTCGTCTGATTGGGCCCGAGGGCTGCTCTCTCTTTTTCAATCAAGTCTACAAGAGAGATCTCATTCTTCTTTTCTTCCATCTTTTTCTTGTCCCTCTTGAGAACAAATCCTGGTGGCAGAGCATGCCTATAGATGCATTTGGTACCAGCAGGACACTCCCAGAACCAACCATACTTTGATTTTTCCACAGCCTCCAAGAAGTGTTTACAAATCTGAAATGTTTATTTTATTCATCAGTTATTGATTTTTATATAAACTTTCTTTAAGGATGTAAAAAACCTCAATGTGATTCACACAGAGGACCCATTACTATATTAGCTTCAGATAGATATAAGTACATAATATTAACATACAAGAAGTTTTCTATCTCTTCCCCTAAGGGAACAAAGTATTATTTATTTAACAGGAGTTATTCATTGTTATATAAATAATTATCAAACCCATGAGTCTATGTTATTATAAACTTAATGTCAACTCAAAAAATTTAAAGCACTAAAATAATTTTAATAGTAGAATAATAGAAAGAAAAAATACATACAATATCAGTTGAAGGCCTCTGTTTATTTCCTTCTCCATGTTTCTTCTCTACAACTTCCTTCAGTTTGTCCTCATCCCAATTGTCCATATTATCATCATCATCATCCCTCATATCAACATAGAGAGATCTCTTTTCAGCCTGAAAAATAATTGTATCTATTTAAATATATACAATTCTTTAATAGCTTATATGAATACACTTAGTAAATCAATTACAAAGATTATATAATAAAGTAATGATTTTAAAAACTGGACATCTCTGTAAAATGTAACTTCTGATAAGTCACAACACAATGATTTGTTTTGCCAAAAATAATCAGGGAAAAGATAGAGTTAGGATTGTCTTTTGCTCATTCTAATCAGAATAGAATGAAGTGTTAATATCATAAATCATCATTGGTGGTGTATAGGTAAACTTTAAAAAATTATTGTCTTTACCCTTCTTTCAATAGTCAGGTCATGTGAAAATTTACAACGATCTCCCTTTGCACACTGTCCTTGTTTGAAAAAGGCACATATCACTGATTTTGGATCAATTCCTGAAAAAGAAATAGATCACATCACATTAATTACAAAACTTACACAAATCTCTCAGATCTCTGTACCAGACACAAAATGAAATTAATAATACCCTTTTCAACTTTCTGTGTTTGAACAGGTTTAAAAAGTGCAGCTAATTCTTTTTGCTCCTTTAATTTTTGTTCTTTTTCTTTCTTTTTATCATCCATAGGCTTAGCGGAGTGGATTCCTCCACTCTTTACTTGTTTTTCTACTTGCTGAATAAATTTTTGCTGTTTGGCACCTTTTTTGTTCTTTAAGCCAAATGTTTTATCCTAAAAATAAACTATTAGTTTACAACTATGAAAAATATTTGAAAAATTGAGAAAATCTTTATCCATATGAAATAGTAGAAGAGCAACATCAATTTGAATTTAGCTACTTATACCATGACAATATGTTAACTTATGTCCGGTAAAATATTTAAATTGAATCGTTTCAAGACATAACATTTTGTATGTATGTTTCTACATGTATTACCTCGATAACTTTCTCCTTCTTCTTCTGTTCCGTCTTCTTACTAGACGCGGGTGCTTTCTTCGGCGGCATGGTTATATTTGTTGGATTGTTATAAAATAAATAAAATTAACCTCGATAGAGACTTTTTTTCCCGGCAACGCCGTAGCTTGATTAAATAAATTCACATCTGTTTGCGTATAACAAATAACTCAAAAATTATGAAGCAAATAATCAAATCGTGCCTATCGCGGTGAATCGTGATCCGTGAGTGACGTGAATCGTGACACGAAGGTAAAGTCTGAAGACTTTATTTTTGTACTAAACTGACTTCTCGATTTTGACGTTTTATTACAGACTAAAGCTTGACTTGATGCAGTTGACTGCAGATAGGTATGATTTGCATTTGTCAAAACAATATTCCTTAATTGACAGCTATTTCAAATGACACAGTACACTGACATATTAATAACTACGTTTTTAATTATTCTTAAACTTGTTCTGTCGCTGTCATGTTATATGTCAGTTATCAGTTTTTCCTTTTGTTATTAATTATTATTCTTGTCTTGGTAGAGGACGTTACACTTTTCGCAACGTAAAATTTTTCTGCCGTACTGAAATAAACAGTCGCGAATGTAGGCCATGGCGACATATATTCTATTTTACTCCTCATCCCTACGTACTTCATGAAATAACTGCCAAAAGTTATCACAGAAATTGTGCTCAAAATGGAAATTGTGAATATTGAGGACGGTCAAGCCGACCAAGTAGCGGTCACGCGAAAAAAAAGTATTTGGGCAAAAATAAATAACAGAACAACATACAGTTATTTAGTCAACATTGTAATCTCTATAATATTACTGACGTGCTTAGTGTTAATATTATATTTCTTTAAAGAATATTTAAAGACAATTTTATATTGGGTGGACGCTCAGGATCCGTGGATAGTGTTTCTTTTATTTATGGGTTTGTTTTTAATCGTAAGTTTCCCAGTGACTATTGGATATCTAGTGCTAATAATAACTAGTGGATATTTGTTTGGTATTGTGAAGGGTTTGGGTACCGTAGTGGTCAGCGCGAACTTCGGCGTGGCTGTGGCTCATTTTACTTTGAAGCTGCTGAGAGAATATTTGCCTCTGGACAGGTTATTAAAGTCGGAGACTGCCAGGGCTCTCCTCAAAGTTATTGGAGGTCCTCAAGCCTTCAAGATAGTGTTTTTTGCCAGACTTACTCCTATTCCCTTTGGTTTACAGAACACAATATTTGCTGTAAGTATTATTTTATTTTCTACAAAACTTTAAACGGTTGGACTATACCCTTATGTGCGCTACGGCGGCGGGACATAAAAATTTCCGACGAAAATTTTTTTTTAATAATTTGCGGTTTTTTGGCCCGCCACGAGGTAGTTCTTACTAAGTACGTCATCTTCGGTCCCATGGCCCATGTCCCCAAACCCCACCGTTTTCGAGATATAGCCATTTGAAGAAGGTCTTCTATTACGTACTCTTAACCTACCTACCTCATGGCGGGTCAAAAAACCGCAAATTATAAAAAAAAGTCCTGCCGCCATAGCGCACATAAGGGTATAGTCCAACCCAAAATATAACTTGTTATTCAACAATAACATATTGTTAATAATAAAAACTATAATATTATTTATTTTTATGCTCTGAACTTTTTTCATCAAAAGTACCTATCTAAAATATTTTAAGATTTTTGTGACACATCATACCAATTACACAATTAGTCAGTTATCCATAATTGTGTAATGAGTTAATTGTTTGATTAGATTAAGTAGGGCATTGTAAATGTGTAATTAAGATTGTTGTACTTTGTCCTTTGATCAAAGTGTGTCAATTATTTCATATTTATGATCAATACAATTTTATTTCGAGACTTAAGTTTAAGATTTGAGCCCCCGAATAAGAAAAAAATCTTAATCTTAAGTGGCCTATCTCGTAAATAGTAAAATAATTAAAATAGGATTATTTTCTAGGTAATTTTTTATGAAACTTCCTATACCTACTAGGTTTGAAAAGCAATTTGTATTTCAAGTTTCTTCTAGTTCTTCAGTTATATTGTCTTAACCAAACATAGTTCTAAAAACAGTTGAAAATTAGAACTTGCTTAAGTTATCTTAGTCTAATTAAAATCAAATAAAATACACCAATTGAATTTAAAAAATGAGTGAGTGAAAACATATTTTAAATTTAATATGCTATAATAACTATTTAAATACATGTAAAGTAATATATAAAATATCATTATTTTGTTATTAACTGATTCAAATAAAGTTATAGTAGCTATGACTTGAACCATATTTCACTGTCTACTTAAAATATGGTTAACTTAATATGTGAATAAGGTAAATCTCAAAGAAATAATTTAGCCTTCTCTGACTTTTAAATAAATTGTTCTAGATCTTCAACTACTGAATTATGGTGATGACATTTATATTATTATAGTTAGCCTAAAAGGATTAGTGAGTATGTCACATTATACAATGTTCCAGAGAGCAAAACATTTACCTAATCCATTTATGTAAAGTGCCTGCCTCAACCTTGCAAAAACGCATAACTCTTCAGGGAAATAAGAATTAGCATTAGAAATTGTAACAACCCATATTATGTGCATGCAACACAATTGTTAATTATGTATTAAGCATAATTTAATTTGTGCTTAATGCCACATATCAAAACTCTTTCTAAGTGGCTACTTTGTATTATTAGCGACGTAGACGATGCCGAGACTCGATAATAAAAGTTAAAGTGAAGTCCCGTGTCCCCTAGTGGGGTATGGGGCAGATGCATTTCAAATCTGTTTCACTGATCAATTTTTTCTTTAGGGGCAAGTAGGTGATCAGCCTTCTATGTCCTACCAGACCGAGTTTTTATAATAAAAGTAAGTGCTTAATATTTCTTCCAATGCCAACAAAGGTTGTCGTTACCCAAAACTCACTTGTCTTGTATTTATGCATCATAGCTCCTAAGAAAGTGAAACGCACATTTCTTGCGTTTATTTCACACATTTCTTGCGTTTATTTCACACATAATTTTCTTTTACAATCAGGTGATCAGCTTTCAATGCTTATTCCAAAGAAACTTTTGATTCGAAATGCCGCAACACGGATTTAATCTCCTACGTGTGAACCTGTCACGGTGGCGGTCCTCATACAATTTTATTTCGTTCTATGTTCTTTGCTACAAAAAAGAAACATTTATTGTTTAAAATATTAAACCTAATGCAAGCTGCGATTTGAAAATCGTTTTAAAATAAGCGACATAATTTGTTTCAATTCTGCTGCATCCAGCGGACGTCAAGTATATAATAATTGTTTTTATTAATAAAATCAAGAATTGCCATCAGACTGTATCAGTAAAAACAAACCGACTTGCCAGTCACATTTCCATAATATTGTATTAACGAGACGCATAGATAAGGCGATCAGCCTTGACATTTGTTATCGCTTTCTATAATAAAATATCCTTATGGCGACTGATTTCAAGTAAGTTTTTAAAAACAGGAAATAAAGTACCTGAATTAATTATCTGATAATCGTTTATTTATAAACTTGTAACAAATAAAGTAAATGCGAACGTCGGTTTGTTATTGTAACGTTTTACGGTTGAAATTTGAATCCAACTAGAAATATGTATATCACCAATATTTCAAGTAGGTATTGTGTTTTGTAACAAAGATCAAAGGCACACAAACCTACGGCCAAATTCAGTGATCTACTTCGATACACAACAAAATAATCAAAAATATAGTTCAAAAATGTTGCAGTTTATTTTATAAAATAGTGAATATTTGTTTGATTTAAAAAGACATACCTACCTACATACAACATTCCGTGTTAAAAGAAAATTATGTACGGTATCATAAGGTAAAGGACACAGTTACGTAGATTATAATATTTGAGACGAATAAAACAACGGATTGCTTCCTTTTCGCGACGCTTATGTGACCCTATTTAAACTCGAGCTACCCCCCGACTTCAGCGATCATCCCCGGAAGTGCGTCGGAGCGCAGAGGGCATAGATTTATTGGCTCGTATCATAAGTTTTCTAAATTATCTTCTACAGTCTACTGCTTGATTACGCGAACATGGTATCGCTTCTGAAAAATCAGTCATTATATTCAAGAGGTGTCATCAAAAATATTCTATACAAAATGTAAGGTACCTATGACAAAACGATTTGACGTAGACGACAAAATTTTTTATTTCATGCATGTTTCCAATTTTTGTGGTTTGATAGTTTCAGGATGAATTATAATGCTTACAATTTATAAACATACTTACCCGACGTTGCCAATTTCGTAGCCTGATCTTAAAATTGGCCATTTCATGGTCTGCGTGGCCATACGAAATGCCACTATGTCATAAAATGACTAACTAAAACCAATCGTATATGATATATGATTGCACTAGCTATCTTGGCGAACTTTGGAAACCACAAGGAGATGGTAACTGTCAATATCCGCTCCTCGATGATTACCCTACAATGATATACCTATGTAGGTATTCAAAACTGATATCCAACAAACGTTGACTCTTTCCCACTTATAAATGCTGCTCAAATAAAAAATTAAGATATTTTTTCAACGTTATTGTCAACGAGAAAAGAGCATTTAAGTCATTGTATCAATTTTAGCAATGTTTATTTAACCTACCCCCTTCACTCTAGACGAGACCATATTTTTATGATGTTACCAAGCAGATCATAAACATAACGTCAAGAGTCACGACACACTATAGATATATATTATATAGACAGTGGATTTATTGTGTACTAGCTGTGCCCCGCGGTTTTACCCGCGTTAGTTTCGCGTAGTGTTATGTACGTCCGCGCGGAATAGTTATTTGTTTTTAATATTTATTTATATTAATTTCTAAAGTAAATATTCTGGCTATCTGCCAGTGAAACTCTCGTCAAAATCGGTCTAGCTGTTTCAGAGATTAGACGGAACAAACATACAGACAATTTAAAAAAAAGGTTATTTTGGTATATGTTAATATGGTTATGCATTTAGTAAAAAGCGGTTATTTTAATATTACAAAATTAATTTGTAAACTATTAAATAGAATCCAATTTTATTTATCTGTATAGATTATGAGGCATGTATAGGATTTCATTACTCCAAGACAATAACACACGTAGATTTATGACATCTATAATAAAACGTTAATACCTTACGTCACACTTTTATTAGCAGGACTAATCGCTCGGTATTTTCCTCCCATTAATGTTGCACTTAAGCAATTATCGAACTAAAGAGATTCTCCTTTAAATTGTGTATTTATTGTATTGCATTTCAAATATTTTTATGAACAAAACAAGCCTGACAATATATTCAATGTGCTTCATGTATTCATAGTGCTATCAATCCAATTAATCTCGTCTTATCATAATCGCTTGATACGTTAACTAAATACAAATCAAACACGAAGAAGTCATATTATAATCCCTCAAATCTTGAGGAAACAAATAAAGGTTTTTCGCTTGAGTAAGTACAGAAGGCTGAGCTTTTTGCCTCTAAATGTTCCTGACAATATATTTGGAGAAACGTGTTTGCCCCATTCCCTAATATAATTATTTTGTATTACTATGAAAATAATGTTAATCAACTAAGAGGAAAAATTATATAAGTAGTAATAGGTATTTTAAATGTTAACACGTTCGACTTTTTGTATTTATCCGAACTAGTGCCATTTCCAATGGGATTATCATCGGTTCGGCTATGTATTATGAAATGAGAATTATTCTTTGCGCTATGTGGTATAATTTTTACAGAACCAATATCCTGTGGCGCGTGACGGATATGAAATGCCTCGGCTGCCTTCAGTGCCAAATGCCAATGTAATTTCCACTTCCTATTATTGAAATATCACAAGTTAGGGTTCGTTATTTCGTCTGCGTTAAAAGTTTCTATACTACGGTGAAACCTTTAAAGAAACATGTAATTTTTTTACATAGGTTGGGTATATGCCGAAGGAGAAGAGAGTGAGAACTCAACTCAAAAAGTAGTCAATAATCATTAATGGAAGTTAATTATACCGACCTACCTACTATAAAAATCTTACTGATAATATTCCTCTAAACTCTTTGATAAAAGTGTTTTTTTTTTTCGTTTTCAAAACTGTTCCACGTCTGCGGGAAAGGTTTGGTTTCAAGCTATGATGAATTTACAGAATATTCATGAATGAAAACAAATAGGGAAGCGTAAACTAGGCCAAGGATAATGTGAAGAGATTGTGGGAATATGAGAGTGATATGAGTCGAGTGTCAAAGTGGATGTTTTTATTTGTTCACGATAGAGTGCAATGGAAAAACATGATCCGTAAAGCCCTTCCTAGGGGGCGATGAGGAATAAGAAAATATTGGTAGAGATTTTATCAAGAAAAATTTAGTAAGAATTAGATATACCTACTTTAAGTGATACATTCGTTATCATTCGTAATTAATTAATGAAACTAACTTCTTGTGACATACAATTTTAAAAATATCCACACCTATACTTTATATCTTTGAATTCAGGTACCTACAGGTATTATATTGGCTCCATTTAAAATTATTACTATATTTAATTGCACATGAAAGAATATACGCTACAAATTGTATATCGGTCTGTTTGTTCCGGCTAATCTAAGAAACTGTTGGATTTTGAAGGTAGATTGGCAAAAAGCTAATGTTTTTGTTAATACATGAGGCCACTTTTGTTGACAAGTGTAAAGTATACGGGATTGTGTAGTAGAGCATATTTTGTCTAGCTAGAGTCTAAACTATTCGAAACGAACCAGTTTTAATTCCCTATGTTACTAATACTATGATCTGATTCATACGTACGTTACATAACATATACATTTACATCATAGTTCTCGTGATAAATTGTCCTTGCTACTTGCCTCCCCACTCAGTAAATGTGTCAATATCGAACTACTGAACGATAGTTTATAGTAATTTAATATTATGTATACCTACTATTTAAATGTTGTCTTATATCTACAAATGAATAAAATAAGTATTCCATGAACCTATAAATGCACCGCTTTTCAATATGTGCATAAGAATCACAACACGATGTATGCAACAAACATGCAATTTCTATTTGTTCTGGCTAATTTCAGAAATGGATTTTGATGTCTTTCAATGGCTGACAGTTGTTTTCAGGAGTTGTACTTGTATTCTTGACTTTGTCCACCACAAAAATCGAATCTGAGGAACTGTCGATTTGAAAGTTTCTTTAACTATCAAATAGTTTAGCTCTGCGAGAATGATTGATTATGCTACAATCCATAAACTAGGCAAACGAAGCCCCTGGCATTGCTGGATATTAAAAAGTTATTTTTATCTGTAAAGTGGAAATGAAATATTTGTATTCCCTAAGGATACAAGTGTATCTCGTGACTTGACATTAGCAGGGTTATTGCGGGTCTCAACTCTCAATTGAAAGCTGTTGTTATTGATCACAATATAAAGACCTCAACTACCAATTGTCTCACAACGATGTTCGTATTTGCCAAGTGTCACACACTACGTAGTAACTTTTGAATGTTCCGTAGAAACAAATACCGGTCCACAACCAAACTCAATTGATCACTGTCAATATAAAGCTAAAAATCCACGTGGCATTTTGATGGGTATGTATTATCCAACTATAAGTTACAATTACCTTTCAGGTCTACCCACTTAAATGCTTCTGAAAGTATCGGCATAGTTACTGTTTTAATAAATCGCGGCTTTCATTGCATAACTGAAGTGTTTAATACCAAAGCTTAGTCTTTGACGCGTATAGTTTCAGTGTGCCTGAGAGCTGTAGGCTTAACTTTATGCAGTGGAAAGTAGGCCAAGTTGAGGACTTGATGTTTCAAAATAGGAAAAGCTTTCAAAAAGAGTTAAATATACTATAACTATTGCAAAATCTTATGATGGAAGTGGCGATTCCAAACAACAGTAAATAAAAAAAATTGAAATCCAGTTATTCAATTGAAAACAAGTAGATTAATTTTATGTGCCGTGCAGTCGACAAATTGTTTGTTTCTCCGACATTTGAATCCACTACTTCCAGCGTTGAATTTAAAACGCATAAATTTCTAAACTACGAAAGAGGTCACGCTCAACAGTAAATACAAAGCCATTATTCTTTCTTTATGTGGTCGAAAGCGTAGGCCGTAGAGGAATTCAGTTATTGTCAATCAATATTGGCGTATTGTCAGATATTGTTGGCGTCTAGCGATCGGATGTCTCCGTGAGACATGTAGGTCATGGACCACGATATTTGTTTAATAAGTATTAAAAATACCGTTAAAAAAATATAAAGTTATAAATGTGATGATTGAAATAATTCTCACGTTCGTTTAGTCACCCATATGCCAATAAATACTTTAAAAAACGATATCTGCAATTGACTTACGTGGTACGAAAAATATGTATTAAAATTATAGGTAGGATTTTGTTCAATAAATTGGTCAAAATAAAATAAAAATCAGTTCAAAATTGTTATTTTTTTAATTGAAACTGACAATTCATTCAGCTTTTTAGTTCTGAGTTTCAACTTCCGTGGTTGATAAAAACACTGTTACTATGAAAATATTAATCCCTGTTATAAATAAATAAAAAATATTCAGAAATTGTAGTATATTTTTTGTCTTGAAAAGTTGAATTTGTCTCATATGGGTACCAGCCATGGGCCTTCCTTTTTGATTCATTACCACCTAGGGTATGGGGTTAAGACCTGAGAACCTCATTTTTGTTTTTGATTTCATCCTTTTCTTCATAGACGAATAAGAATGTTGAGAAATTAAATAGCCGATTGTTATTTTGGATTTTTTTACGAAATCTCTACGGATTTTAAGAATACCAACGATCGTTCGTAGCTTGGATATTAAGACGCTTCGTAGATAGAAATCGGTTTATCACAGCTAATCAGAATATTCGAAAATATCATATCATCCAGGCATCGACAGTATTCAATCAATTTGAACGTTCGCCATGTTTACTCAATTTTCATGTTCATGCAATAAACGCTGAAACCTTGCTTGATTTGTTATTTTTAAAACTTACGTAGGTTACATGTTATCTCGAGACGCGAACTACAGATGCTATTGCACTAGCTTTTATTCGAGGCTTCACATTTTTTTATTTATTGATAATAGTGACTGTTACTGGCCTAAAGTCGAAATACATTAGTAATCATGATCTGTTGAAGTTCTGTGGTAGGCATAGAGGCCTTCAGAGTTGGCTACAGCGGTTTTTGCAAGTAGCCTCAAAAAATTAAACAAGTTGTGTGCTATGTTTCGCATCTAAAAATCGCAAAGTTGAGCAGTTACAGTTTACATTATAAAAGAAAGATGCTTTTTTAAACTCTGCAGGAAATGTAGATGCGTAATTATTAAATAATAAAAATATTTTCTCCTCCAAAAACATTTGCTTTGTGTCGTTCTGTTTGTATTTTCTTCTAAAAGTATAATTAAACGAATATTTAATTTTGAACTACATTTATCTAAATTCAAGTAAAAATTGTATTTATATTTTCTTCTCACAAATTGTTGGACTATCAGCACATTTCAAGTTCTTTTGTTATGTATTCGACCTTGACTTGTTTTTGAAACGTCTAATGAGTCTTAGGGCTCACTATAGAGTGGAGTATCTGTCCCCACAAAGAGCCAGAAGTATAGATATTTTCTCTTCAGATTTTGTACCTTAAAAACAAATCTATCTAAGGTTATTTTAAAACTTCTCAACTCAGATACCACCATTTCTAGTGCTGCTCTAGCTACAGCATCTGATGGCCTCGTGACCTATTAGAATTTAGGTCTAAAAATACTGTACTGAAGACATTGCTTTGTTCCAGAAATTTTTTTGTCTTTGAAACGCACGGAGGCTACTCTAATTCTATACTATAACTTTTATTATAATCTTTTATCCATACCTGAGTGTGTATATAGTATAACTTATATAATTTATACTGTATAAGGTATATATTTTTGTAAATACATAAAGCGAATCAAATGCGCCGAATATAATAATCATGTAAATCAATCATTAAATAGAACTACATAGTTGAGGTGTAATTTAGTTATATACTTTTAAATAGTTTTACAATTTTCTTGTACTCTATCATGAGTCTATATTTTCGCCACTGCTTTGTAAACATATTTAAACTTTGGAAACATTACACTGTTGATGAATTTGCCATGAGCCTAATATATAATAAATACTTATCAGTTATTAATTAATTTGTCAAGTAATGTAAAGATTTAAACGATTATCTTACTCGATACATATTTGGAGAAACAAGAAATTAGCCAAGCGTAAAACAAAATATTAAATAAAGTTGCGGTGTTAAGCGTTTTCAGATATTTTATCGCAATACCTAATGACTGCTGAAGAAATAGAGTTTAAGTAAATGTTGGCTCACATTCCCGGTTTTATTGCATATGGCAATACGCCACAAGGCTGCGATTTATAGCCAACTAGTGGACTCCGCGAACTTCGTATCGTCAGGGTTCTGAATAATGTCACCTAAAACATTATTCCATAGAAAATGTATGAGGAAACGAATTTTCTTCATAAACACTTTTTCGTAAATTTTCCTATATTTTTAATACTTATTCCGGTCGAAGACAAATCCAAAAACACAAAAATTATAAAAATTGGTCCAGCCGTTGAGTTATAAATGGTGTAACTAACGAGACTGTTATATATAAGTATAGAAAAAAGAGAACGTCTTTCTCTGCACTTGTTAGAATTTGTTTGACACGCATTCCCAGTCTCTAGGTGCGTTATCTTGAGATTATCTTAAAAATTTGCACGATAAATATAGAATGTATTTAAAGATGTGATACGAAATTCTAATTTTCAAAGATTTATGATTAACAGTGATATTTTTTCGGTAACATTGCAGCCGCAAATCGATTTCATCATTTAATAGTAAGAACTATTAGAAAATTGGACCTTATTACAAAACATGGACTAAAGATGTTTCGGTATTGGTTGCTAGGATACAAGTCCAACGTTCAAACAAAGACTTGTTTTGGTTTAGTATTGTAGTAACTAACACTAACATCTTAAGTCCATGTTTTGTACGTAATAAGGCGTTAAATATATATGCATCGCATATATGCATATTCTACAAAATTCTACTGAATTACAATATTTTATAAACTATGTCGGGCGCTAATAATATAGCTGTGCGTTCCTGTAAAAAACAAAGTGTACATTATGCTGTATACATGAAATCTTAGCTGTTTGTTGTAATGTAAAATTGATGTTATTGTATTAATTTTTTGTAATAATAGATAAAAATGTAAAGATCCCCCAGGTTGAATGTATCGTCGTAATATTATGTAGTAGATTAGTGATTATTACCATTGTAGAGATATTTTGTCCCTGTTTTTTTTTTGATTTTACAAATATTTATCCCGCAGGTAAGTGACGTCCGAGGCTGCGGCTATCACCTGGCTACATTGCTGGGTTTGTTACCCGCGCAACTCATCAACGTGTACCTCGGCTCAACATTGCGGTCGATGCACGATGTGCTGCACGAATCGCACGTTACTGGTTACGTGGTCTTTGCGTTTCAGGTAAATATTTATTATAATTGAATTCCACACTGTCCTTTCTTAATGTTGATTATATTGTAAAGTGAAGTCCCTTGTCCCCTAGTGGGGTATGGGCAGATGCATTTCACATCTGTTTTAGTGATCGATTTTTACTTTAGGGGCAAGTAGGCAAGTAAATCAACCTTCTATGTCGAACCCAGGACCTCTCGGTTGTAACGCTTACACGCTTACCACTAGACCAAGGAGGCGTTCTATTTATATTGTGTATCTACATAAATTGCTCATATCTTAATATATATAAATCTCGTGTCACAATGTTTGTCCTCAATGGACTCCTAAACCACTTAACCGATTATAATAAAATTCGCACACCATGTGCAGTTCGATCCAACTTGAGAGATAGGATAGTTTAAATCTCAAATTATAGTCGCAATTTTAATTTATTGCAAATTCGTTTCCTCATACATTTTCTATGGAATGACGTTTTAGGTGACACGTTATTATTCGGCACTTTGACGCGATACGAAGTTCGCGGGGTCAGCTAGTAATTTGATAAATTTCGATCTTGTCTGATACAATTTCAGATGTTTTTTTAATTGTTTTCAACTGTCACTGTTTAAGTAATAAGTGAAGTCCCGTGTCCCATAGTGGGGTATGGGGCAGATGCATTTCACATCTGTTTCACTGATCGATTTTTTCTTTTAGGGGCAAGTAGGTGATCAGCCTTCTATGTCCTGCCAGACCGAGTTTTTTTTTTATCTTCACCGGGAATCAAACCCAGGACCTCTCGGTTGTAACGCTTACACGCTTACCACTAGATCAAGGAGACGTTCTATTTATATTGTGTACCTACATAAATTGCTCATATAATTTGATAAATTTCGATTTTGTCTGATACAATTTCAGATGTTTTCTTTAATTGTTTTCATCTGTCACTGTTTAAGTAATGCCATTGTTTATTGATACATTTTTTGTTGTGCATTGTATTTGTACTGCATAACGATTACATGACATCAAGATAACGTAACGTGCCAATAATAATCTAGACTGAACTAAACTGTAAACTAGTTTGTTCCGTTTTTATTTAGTTTAGTCTGTACATTTTATTTAAGTAATCGACTTAAGAATTAAGAGACGCAGTTAATTACCGGTGTCAATTTCGAAGAGCTGAGTAATAAATTCTTCTCGGTCGTCTTGCTCTTGACTGAACGGTTTCACATGATAGTTTGGAGTGACTATCCGATTTATCTTTCCGAATTGCAGCTATTCTGGTGAAATTATGCTGAGGATCGTTCAGAGCATAAAGAATACATAGTTCAAATCGTTTAAAGCTAGCATAAAAGCATAAAGTATAAAATACACAAATAATTGAAATTTTTAACAGTTGACAACCTGTCAACCTGGTTAGGTTTGTACATGGCCGCTAGAGGCGCTGCCATATTTTCTATATTTTGATGAAATTTTTAAAATATAAAAAAAAATATCCATTGATATTTTAGGGAGACGCTATCAATACTTGTGGTAGGCTAAATAGTCTTCTGGCGGCTTTGTTCGCGTGAGCATCTCATTAAATGTTTCTACATTTACTTGTATTATATTTGTTTAACTTAACAGTTTTTGCAGCGCACGCCAGAAGTAGCGATGTTTGTTACTTGACACTTACCTATCATTATATATTTTAGTCAATTTACACAATAACTTTGTGAATTATAGCCTGTGTTATGCTGATGTTTAATAGTTTTTGCGAATGTGTAGTATTAATAGGATTATTAATAGGTTTAAATAAATAGTTAAGGCGATATATGTTTTATACTTATATTATTAAGAGAGCTGTCAAATAAAAAACCGCTTCAAAATCGGTTCCTTAGTTTAGCTACATATTAAACGTATCAGCAGCCTTCTTTGTAGGTTTTAAAAATAAACAGGTTTTAGGACAAAATGTTCTTACACAAATGAAGTGATATCTCAATATTTTTCGACTGAATTCTGCGCCACTTACCCAATTTAAAATGGTCAGGTATAACCTTATCACCTCTTTGTTATAGCGGTCAATGATGCCAATTCAAGTCAAGCAATAAAAGCAATTGGTGTCAGTGTTTGTCAATTCAATGACTCGACGACGCTACATCACTTTCGACAGACGCGAATCATATCAATGTACATGGTATAAAGTCATCAATTTCTTAAGTGTTTCTATGAAAGATCTTTTATAGCGCCATTTAAAGTACATGTCTCGACATTTAGCCACTACATTTAAAGTTTATACTGATGGTACAATACAATGCAATGTTAGGCCTCATGGCTAAGCGGTCTCATAAGCGTACCATGAAGCCTGAGGTACCGGGTTCGATCCCCGGTCCCGAATAGAATTTATAATTTAATTTGTATTTGTATTCGGTCTCCGGTAAGGCTGCTACTTGCCGGACGAGGTGTCATAAGTGGTACGGAGGAGGCAAGCCTGCAGAAATTCAACCACTGCAAACCAACAAAAATTGTGGGTTGCTGAGAGAGATCGCTGATTAGCGATAAGACCGCCCGTTGCACTTCAGTGCAACAAAGTGTGTAAAAAAAAGTTATCATTTTACAAAGCAAATATTTTAAGTCTGTGCAAATATGAAATAGGTTTTTATTTTTTTGTAAAACGAGTTTTTTATTTGATTAGAGAGGATGTGCAATACATGATTGATATTATTCACTTATCAGAGACCTAATTGTGCCACATAACTGAACTAATCCACAAACAAATTGGAAAGACATCTGAAATGGGTAAATTGGTGTAATTTTTGATTCTCTACTATGTGTTAGAGAAACCTTATTTCTACTTGCTGAGAACTTACAGAAAAATAAGTCTTTCCTTGACCTATGTGTTCAAATTTTCCTAGTAACAATATAATATGTTTATTTATTATTTATAAAAAACTACTAAGAATACCTACATTAAGGTGGAATATAAACCTGTTCAGATATATAACATCGAGAAATAAACGATAAGTAAACAAAATAAAGAAAGAGAAAAAAATAGTAGGTACAATTTAGACATTTAAAGTAGCATGATGATCTTAAAATTTTCCACACACATTATAATTAGGCTGGCCTAGTCGGAATTGTATTTCTGAATTCAGATTATTGATTCAGAAAGACCTGAATTCCATACAATGTCAGTACACACATTCCGATTCTTTCAGATTATGAATTTCTTGACAATGTATGAAATTTTAATGGCACTGATTTAAAGATGCAGTTGTAAATAGCAGTTTTGGTAAGTTAAAAATTATAAATGGCATGTTTAATTACTAAACTAAGCAGTAAAGTAAACAAAAACGAGTAATAAAAAATAATGCAATGGATCAATGAATATATAATTGAGCAGGAAAATAATTAAAGGGGCGGTAAAAATTATTGAACGAGCGGTTACATGTGGGCAGTAATAAATCGGAATTTGTCGGTAAGAAATCTCATTTTAAGCAATTCTATAAATAATGAGGTGGTAAAATAAAATAAAAAAAACAGTACTTAAATAGTAATGAAAAAATGAATTATATTTGCTTTGATTGAAGGAATTAAATTAAATAAATTTTATAATAATAATAGGAACTTTTTTTCGTAATTTGAAAAATACTTAGGTAATTAAAATGACATAGAGAACTGATCATAATGACATCTCGAATATTTAAATAACAGCTCAAAAAATTAGTTCCCAATTTTAATTATATGAATTCAGAAATACATTCCGGAGTGAGGCCAGCCAAGGAGTATAGTAGGTACCTATATAGAAAATAAAACAGGCGACATTTTATTTATGCGGTTAGTTTTGCCTTGTTACAAATATAGAAATACATTTACATTTGATAAGAAATATTAATACTCTTAATTTACTTAGTTTTACGATTTATGAGTGCTTTTATTGTACCCAACCACACGCGAATGTGTTTTCTTTGTTCATTACGGATTATTTTGACTTCTGAAACTAACTTTTTAATAAATATTAATTTTATTATTAAGGCGAAATTTCTTTTACGAAGTGTGTTCGGTTGTGGGCGCTTATCTGACGAACTACTGATTCAAATTGAAAACTTCTAAATGTGATGGATAGATATTTATCGAGGAATGCCATAGGCTATATAACATCACGCTATGACGAAATTAAACCGGGGATTTTTCTAATACGTTATCCTCAATGCCAACGCATGTCGCCAACCATTATCAGTCATGATATCACGTATATATTGGATTAATCTGATTGATCAATAGAATTGTATTACATTTTGAAATACAACTGTTTAAATAAATTTTCCTTATCGTTGCGTAAATATTGTATAGGAAATATATTAGGCATCTATGATTTCTATATTGTACAATATGAAAATCGTGATTTATGATGACAATAAAATACATTATATGTCAAGGATAAGAAGTAACAGCAATTTCTCAGCAGGTTTCAAATATGTTCTTTTGAATTTTACTTATTTATAATATTAAAGTTATAAGAAGTGTTCTATATCTTTGTTTCTAAATATTGAAATTTTAGTCGCTGTATTTTTAAAATAGGACAAACAGAAGAACTTTGTTCGTTTCGGAATGAGTTATCTTTGGAGTTATTTTTTTACAGGCCTATGGTATTGAACGCATTTTAATTATTCAAATAAACCGGCCTAACCAAACAGTTCCTTTGGTTCATAAAGTAAAAAATATTTCGCTTCTTGATGATACATTACGATATACACTACGATTAACCAATTAATGTCTGACAGACAACAAACACACATCTAACGTGTCTAAAAGTCATAGTAATAAAGAAATTTTAAATTGTATAATATTTTCCATGAATTCCTACAGCTCGGTTGCTATTTGCTAATGCGAAAAGGTTATGCGGGACTACTAAAACCTTACGGCGCCATTTTATGGACAGGGAAGGGCAGCTTCACTGCTTTTTAACCCTGTCTAATTCATCTTTGTATCGATTTTCAGATCCTAATCGGCATCACATTGATGGTGTGGGTAGTGCAGAAGGCTCGCAAGGAGCTGACAATAGCCATCATGGCCGCTGAGCTTGGCAGAGACACCTTATCCACCAGCAGTTCTTCCAGCTAGCCCACGGCCCACATCTCGGAGCCCGAAAGCGCTGGTAACAGCTAGGAGTGCGCCCCCGGGTGCTTCGACCCGGTAGAGACTTACGTGTGAACTGTGATATTATGGTAGTGAAGACAAGAGAAGATTATAGTTGGGTTTAGCTGAGTAGCCCCAGCTTCAGAAGAACTCGGATCACTAGTGGTAATGTTTTTATAAATCAAGAATAAGCCTTCAGGTTTTTAGTGTCTTTATTATGAGTGATTTTATTTTCTTAAATAATTGTGGATAGTTTAAAGATTTACTTAAACTATTTTTTAAAATTGTTTTCAAAAGCCAATTTAATTTGTAACAGGATATTTTCAGGTTAAATCAAACGACATTGATTGTGGACTATGAAATTTAGACAATGTTTATTAGCTATTTTCGCAACTGACCTTATATTTTATTAGTGTCATTATAGTCTGTGGTAACCTTAGTGTTGCCCTTCAAATTGACATTTGCTCAGGTATCCTCAATTTTGCTATATCTAAGTAGTCATTGTATTAGTTAAAGTATTTAAAGTTTGATACTTGCTAGGTCATTAAAAACTTTCATTCTTCTTATCGATAGATTCTTGATCGTAAGTTATATTTAAATAAATAATAACGGTTCAAACTCAATTCTTAATAAGAAAAACGCAATTTTTGTTAAAACTAAATATATTAATGTATTTATTAACAATGTGCACGCAATTTTACATGGAATGTTCCTATTTTAGTTTCAGAAAAATTAGATTGCGCCACCAAAGCATACCGAGAAAGGTTTCCAATCAGGGTTGCTATCTGAAAAAAAATTTTTGACTCTCTTTATAAGCCTAATAAGATTTAAATTACATAACAAAAAACATGCTTTGATAAAATAACTTATTTTTTTTAAATCAAGAGATACTTTTCTTTTTGGCCTCGGCACTACAGCGACTAACTTAGATAATTTAATATAACATCTATTACTTATGAGAGTGACGTCATGAAATGGAGTCTTCCCCCACTTTATTACTTTTAAAATATTAGCCATCCAATTTCTAGCTGGGGTTCGAGTGTTACCATTTGACGAATTTACCTAATGTACACGTAACAGTTGATAGTTAACTGACTAGTCTATTATAACATCTTCGAGTTTATGTAAACCCTGATAACATGATGATATCGAGATTATTATGAGATAAGAATATTATAAATTCATGATCACAAATCGTCACAAACCGCATCGTAGGTAGTCGGTACATTTTTTTTTAGTAGCTAGATACCACAGACACGTTAAACTTATAACGTCCTCTTTTTCGAAAAAAAATTGCATATTAATATTTGGAAAAGATATTGACCGATACCCATTTGAAATCTACTTTAATCAACTTGTTACGATCGTGACGTCATAATATAAAAATCTTGCTTAGTTATGGCAATACAACCATTTCTCCCTTATCAAAGCACGCGAAGTACGCATTCGTTAATTTACAAAATACAAACATTTTACGATTTCACTGAACTAATAAACTTCGCCAGTTATAGCATAACTAACAACAGGCCCGTATTGTGTTCAATTTAAATTTGTTCTTAATTTTTCTATCAATAACAAATTTAAAGTGTGAAGTAAAAGTAAGTTCTATGCTTTTGTATCGTGGCGTCTACTGCGACCATTATGACACTTAAGAGAACTTTCTAGAATTATATACCTAGAAGATATTTCAACATGTAATGAATCATTTATATTTCACGTTGTATGGATTTAACCAGAGCAGGGCTAAGTACCTACATGAAAATCTCAAGAAAGATGTATAGGGATATTTTTTATTGCTTCCTTTATCTACTTTTTTCCCTTTAATAAGACTGAAATTTTGGCCATGTTTTTAGGGTTTTAGTGTAGACACGTTAATAGAGTCCCTCAAAGTGTCCCTTATTAGCTACATATACGGCTTAGCCAGGCCAGTGTGTAGCCTTTTAAACTGTTTGATATTAATGACTGATAAAGAATTCCTCGAGTTGTTTGTTTGAAATATTTTTTCTTTTTATATGAATTGGAGTCGATCCAAATCGCATACTGCGACACAAGATAAATAAGATGATGCGTAAGATAACCACGGTCAGGCGAATTTTATCTCTCATAGTTAATGTCATTTCGTTCAGGAATGCTGGTATGCTAATGGCTTTACATGTTAATTTTAAATTTATACCATACAATTGCCACCTCGCCCACGTGGGCGTAAACAATAAAGCTTCACACTCAGGCTTCCAGCCTAGCTCGGCTCCAGCTTCTTATCAGTGGAAAAAAAATCGGCTTTGTAGTTGTTGATTTTATTGACTACAGTCCAATCTCGCTTTAAAATTATTTATAAGATTTATATTGCTATGACGCATTATCACGCGTAAGATAAGATTAAGATTAATAGTTACCCACTTATAAACATTGCTCTTTTTGTCTCGTTTTTTCAACAACAATTGCACCCCAGTGAGAAAGTGACAGAACATTTGAAACTTGTTTATAAGTGGAGGACGTTGCATGGAAGATCCAGGATTTTCAGCACCATATCTGGAAAATATAAGAAATGTTTTCTAACAGAGATCTTATTACGAAACCTCAAGTAAATAAATAATGTTTTAATAAAAGTCCCGCTATATTTAATAATAAAGAGATCTTATTACGGTCCTTGTAAAAGAAATAGCGAAACGGATGATTAAATGCTACCCCATACACCATTAAGCATTACGGATCTTCACTTTATGTATTCGTGTTTTCGGACTTAGCAAGTCACAGTCAAAGAGAATAATTCGCGATTGTGTATGTATATATGTAACTTACTCGTCCGTTTTCAAAATCCTTCCAAAAGTTTTATAACTTTTGAAAAATAGACCATTTGCATCGGAAATATAAATATAACGTTGAGGCAACAAATTTTTTTGTTATCGATAACTATTTTTTTATCGCATTTGTTTATCTATAGAATTAATACGATTGTTTACTTACCGAAAATAGAAGAGCGTTATAGTAGGTAATTACGAATTAGTCTATAGATAACTATAGATAATTTCGAGTATCGTAGCAATCACCTATAGTCTATACATTATCATCGCGTTGACTGCCCCGAGCCAATATTTACGCGCCTTATCACAGATTATCAACGAATTCACACGAATAGTGTTACGAAGGTCGTCTATACAAATTACGACATTTTTTCCTTTTTGCAAGACTACTGAAGTTGATTAGCTACTTATTTCAAATACAGGCTATTGAATTGATAAAAGATAATTCTTAACAATACATTATGTAAATATCTGTGTGAATTTCAGTTTTTGTAATTTTTTTGACAAAGCGTTGAATCTATTTCGATTTAAGTTCATATTTGGGTTGTATATGTTAAATATTAAATACTTACTTACTAAACAAAAAAAATATAAGTTTATAGTTGACGTAATTATCGCATAATAAAAAGAAAAATATACTTACAGTCAGAACTTCTTCATTTTTTAAATTAGTTTGATTTATGTTACCTGAATGTTTTTATATAAAAAAGAACATTTTACAAACAGCCTTATTTTAAAGGATTGTTTAAAAATTACTACATCAATTGTTCATACTTGTGAGCTACCTAGAATCCAAAAAAAGGAAAAATCTAATAATTGACAATATTATGATGAAAAATCGATTATGAATGTCATGAACTTATTGAATTTTCTGCATTTTAACCACATTTTGGTGCCTGAAGTGGAAATCGATGCTTTGGTGATATCAATTACGTTCATTAATTAATTTTTATTTTAAAAATAATTTCAATGTCACTGCCTTATTTATGTATACTTTTGGCATTTTGTTTCAATATAAATATCGTAATGGAAAGTTAATTTTAAAATTGCGTTTAAGAGGATTGTGAAGTGCTGATATGCGGCGCGAGCAAGTATTTTAAAAAATGCTATCTGTTTGAGACCGTTTTGCCTCACTCCGGGCGTGAGATAGAGTTGCAAGTCTTAAAGGCAACCTACCTACATTTCCTTTTGAAATATTGTTTCGGGCGATAACGTTTTCACCAACATTTACGAAATGAGACAATTTTGGTCTATTTAGATTCAGTACACCAATCTAGGTCTGTAAGTTTTTCTTTTTTAGTAATTCAGTTTAGTTTAATTTAAAAAAATAAAAATGTAAATATCATACGCAATATTTCTTTAAAATAAAAACGTACTGACCTAATTTTTCATTTTATCTACAACATTTCCAAAAATTTTGAACATTAGACTATGTTAATGGGGGGAAAAACGTTATCGCTTTTTGTATGAAAATGTACACCTTCACAATCCATAATTACAAATATTTACAAAATATATTTTTGTAATTACAGAATATGTCATAGATAAAAGAGGTAAAAGATACATAATTTATTTCTTGGTGATTTCGTAAAATATTTTGGTATTGTAATGATAAATTGTGATATGTATTATAATGTACAAACGCTTCTTAAGGGACCACTGTAAGGCCGTATTCCAGACTAGAGAATAGATTCAAGTTCTAGTTAACTATAAAGTAAAAAGTCTGACGTTTGTCACTTGATTGAATATTAATAATGATTGATTTTGAATATTAGCCATACTTTTTGTAGTTTTTTTAAAAAAAAAACAGAAACAGCACTCCTGTGTTTTAGAATAAACCTCTTTTGTCCATGACTCAATTTAAAATATACGTTTCCTGGTTTTTAAATAAATGTTTTAATTTAAATTTAAACATTTGTTTAAATTAATTACGTCACTTGGTAGTAAATGTGACGTCATAATTTCATAATTAAGAAGTTGTCACGTGACTCATATTTAAAAATAGTACTCACTATTTCTACCCTTTTAAAGTAATGTATTTGTGTACAGAAAACTCTATTTATTATACCTATTATTAGCCTAAAATCTATAGAATGTCAAGGAATTACCATATAATTAGCTCTTCACGGTTCCATCTATGTGTATATTACGATATTAGCATATGTTTAACATAATAATTACGAGCAAATACATTTTTCAGGTAAAGGGTCTTTCAACAAGGACGGGTTGATGTTAAAATTGAATAAAACAAGATGTGTGTGAGATATTAACGAAATTTATTATTTATTTGAAAGGCCCATTTATTACAGGCCATTATGAATGGAATATGATATCGTTCAAATGTCCGCCGTGGCTTCGTATGGTGGCACGAATCCGAGAGGTCCAATTTTTAATGACTCTGTTGCATAGATCCGGCTGAATCTGAGCGATGGCCTGCGTTACCTGGCTTTCAGTGCAACGGTCGAATGTGGTTTATTGACATAGACCTGCGACTTCAGAAAACCCCACAAGAAAAAGTCTAGTGGAGTCAAATCACACGATCTTGGTGGCCAATTCACGTCATCTCTGCGAGAGATAACCCTACCCTCAAACCGTTCGTGCAGAATGTCAATTGTGTTGTTCGCTGTGTGGCACAAGTAGCGTCATTTTGCTGAAACCACATGTCGTTCACCACAGACCGCCTCCTTGGTCTAGTGGTAAGCGCGTAAGCGTTACAACCGAGAGGTCCTGGGTTCGATTCCCGGTGGAGATAAAAAAAACGGTCTGGCAGGGCATAGAAGGCTGATCACCTACTTGCCCCTAAAGAAAAAATCGATCAGTGAAACAGATGTGAAATACATCTGCCCCATACCCCACACGGGACTTCACTTTTTTTTTTTACATGTCGTTCACGTCCATATTGTTCAATTTAAGCCAAAAGAAATTGTTTATCATTGATCTGTAGCGCTCGTCAACGTCGTTTTCGAAGAAGTACGGACCAATGACGCCGCCAGACCAAAATCCGCACCAAACAGTAACTTTTTGTGGATGCATTGCCACCTGGTGAACTTCATGTGGGTTGTGGTCATCCCATATACGGCATTTTTGCTTATTAACAAAACCATTCATCCAAAAATGTGCCTCGTCGCTAAAGATTATTTTTCGGCCAAAATCGGGGTCCTCTTCCAAGCGTTCCGAAGCCCATTCAGCGAACATACGGCCTTGTCTATGGTCATTAACTTTGAGCTCTTGGGTCAGTTGGATCTTGTACGGATGCAGATAAAGTCCCGACGCAAAATTCTCCAAGTTGAAGTCTGCGAAAGGCCGAGTTCTTGTGCACGGCGAGAAATCGACTGCCTCGGAGTCTCCTGAACACTCTCACGTACAGCGGCGATGTTCTCTCTCTTTACCGAACCGTAAATCGTCTCAAATTTAGTCACCAATCGTTGGAGAGTAGACTTTGAAGGGCCACCGCGTCTGCCGTAAAATGGGCGCAATGCGCGCAAAGTTTGCACTAACGAACCCTCATTTTGATAATAAAGTTTTATCATTTGCACATGCTGCTTAATCGTGTAACTTGCCATGGTGATTTGGCATCAGTGACTGAATAAGAAAAACAGATTTTACAGATGCCGCCAAAACAAAATGGCCGCCACAGATTATTAACATAGACCCGCTCTATTTGAAAGACCCTTTACAAAACGATCTTACCGCAAATAATTGTGTAACTGTTCAGTGCAATATTTTACTTTAAATAATTTTTTGTAATGTCAGAAATTATGTGAAAAAGTTGTTTTGAGATTTTAATCTTTTACATCCTTAATATTATAATCCAAAGACTGATGATTTTTTAGTGGTTCCCTACTAAACATTTAAATTATGGTGATTTCTTTTAAATTGCTAGATTAAAGCTAGTGCTTCTTGTATAATACAAAAATACTATAATTTTTAGTTGTGTCCTTTTACTAGACCATATTTTTCTATACTTTAAGTTTTTTTCTCTGAGAAAACAAGTCTGCCGTACATTAAAATCTTGTAGACATCGATGCGTGCCATAAGGAATAAGGATATATTAAAAAGTATTTAGTTATTAAACATAAAGATTAGCTATTTATCTTTCGTAAAATATTTTGTAAATTTATTGGTGCCAAAATTTGTTCTAGATAAATATCTGTTGATAGTTAAAAAATGTAATATGTTTGTTTCAAAAATTGTGTAACATTTTTGATTCAGCCTTTTGTTTTTTTTTTTTTACTTTATTTGAAATGGTTCTTACTTTTAAGCTTGTGACACAATATGAAACCTGTTGACGTTTTAACGTTATTTCAAAATATACTTTATCTCAGTATGGTAATCAATTTTGACACAATTAAAACTCTCTAAACGTTTAATTTGGGAAAACGCATGTTGTGAAATACGGGACTTGGTAATACGTCAACTAACATATTTTGTACAGCACACCAAACTAGTTAATTTACCCAGTCTCAATCCCTGTATATGTAGTAACTATCTATTAAATATATTTTATTAATTCTATAAATAGTTCTTAAAGCATTATATTGTATTATAGGATAGTTATTTATTAATAATGTAAGCA
Organism: Aporia crataegi; assembly: GCA_912999735.1. Lineage (NCBI taxonomy): Eukaryota > Metazoa > Arthropoda > Insecta > Lepidoptera > Pieridae > Aporia > Aporia crataegi. The sequence continues at coordinate 7,563,240 of OU538744.1, read as the reverse complement.
AGGTGTAATTATTATTAACTAAAGAAAGTGTGATGCTTGTTCTAAAGAAAATGCTCACCCTTTTATGGATGTATGTATTCTATATTTTGTATTAATACTTTAACTGTAGAATTATATTATGTGCATTTATATTGTAAACGAATTTATTTGGTGTTTAAATTGCCCATTGTTATGTTCAGAATCCTAATATATTAATCAAAATAAATTGATGTTACGATTTGGATGGATTTTTTCGTTTATTTTATTCCTTACATTTAAAGATACAAAGCCATGTTTTTTATCTAACTATATTAACATTTACCTCCATAAAACGCAAAACACTCAGACTGAGAATTTTATTGGCCATCATTTTATACAAAATCTTTATTGTAGTCTATAACTTAAATTTTTTTTTATCTTCCTAATTCATAATATCTCATGATTCCTGAACGAATTGATTTGATTGAGTTGTCAGTGTCAACTATCAATAAATTTAAAAATCAAAAATGACAAATAACAAATTGTCATTTAAGTTATAATGGCGGAGGACGATGGTGGTGTTTCGGACAAAAAATCATCTCGAAATTCAAATAACACAAGCTACCCTGAAGAAAATCATCAAAATTCACCAAAGCCTGATCTAGGAATCGAAGAGGCCAAGTATGACAGCAAGGAAAATTGTCATACTTCGCCTACTGAGCCTACAAGCTCGACGTCGAGTAAGTGTTTTGGGAAGTTGTTTTTTGTTCCTCTTTATTTAGAGGCATTCCTGAGCGAATGTGTTTTATTTTTGCAGGGTCAACTGGAGCGATGCGTAAGGATGATAACCCTTTTTCGTTTCGACATTTCCTGAAGCGAGACCTTTCTTTACCGGGGAATTCTACGTATGAAAATACCGGTGCTAGACCGAAGGTTTATGCGAATACAGTACAGCATTCTCCGACGAGACTAGACAAATTAGACATTCACAGTGATTCGAGGCGAGAGAAAAGTTTTAATCGTTATAACGATAACAAAGCCAAAGAAATAAAAACAGATAGTGTTTTACACCGTAACAGTGACAATGCTTCCTCAAGTAGTTCAGTAGAAATTCCTTTTAGTGTAGTCGAAGAATCTGAATCTAAACATAATTTTTACGCGGACGCTTCCGACGAATCGTTTTTCCACCGACCAAATTTGGCTTCTGAGCCGTTGGGCATGCCATCTCTTCCAGACTTTGTTCAAGATCATATTCTGGTAGAACAGGCTTATTCCAATGGTCCTATATCAGTTGATCTCGATAATTTACCAGACTTTACATATACTAATGCTAATTACAGTGCTGGTTCCTCATCTTCTCTTGGTAGGAGAAATAAAAATAGTTATGGTAATAGAAATTATGATTACGACACATACTTGGGTGCTGCATCAACTTCTGCAGATTCAGGGCCGTCCAACCGCAATATGCCATTGGATTTACCTGTAGGGGCTGAGGCAGCACCTCCATTAGACTTGGTGCACCTCAACTTGGATTTAACAGAATCAGTTAATCCCGCTGACCGTAGAAATGTTTCTCCAAGAAACAATTTTCCTCTTGATCTACCTCCAAATGCTGGTAAGTTTTTTTTTCTTTACATTAGCCACCCATTCCTATGCTTTAAATAATCTTTCTTTTATTATGTATTAAAGGTTATTGATAGAAGGGAAATATTTTTATTTAAAATTTAATTATTGTTTAAAAGAAATTAAATTATAATATTAGCTTATAAAATGTAAAATATTACTTTCAATTTTCCAATTATAATTTGAATTCATAGTATGTTCATTATTGTTATTCATGTATAATTAATGCAAAAGTACCTAATCAATATGCAATTAACGATAATAATTGTGGACAATAAATTATTTATTGTCAAATTGAATTTAATGATATGATATGTGTATTGTAACAATAATAATATAATATAAGTAAGTACTTACAAATAATATTTGTATTAAAATTGTAATATTATTAATTTCCATTACTATGCTATTTAAAATAGCGGGATAGAAAGCACATATAATAGATATTCAAGGTTATTTCAATTTAATTTGTTCAGATTTTGCTTTAATAGTTATAAAAAGTCTTTAAAAAATCTAAATGCATTGGAGCTAGTTTATATTAAAGAGGATGACTCTAAGATGCTTCATAAAATTATAGGGTCAGAATCTATGCGGTTGCCGGATTTTTTACCAGTACATCCTGGGAGAACATCACCTGAACCACAACCACAAAATGATCAATTGCAGCAGATTATTGAATTGGAAAGAACCAGGTTAGTGGTATGAGTACAATTTTAATGTCTTTCGTTTCAATTACTAAGTCCATAAAATTTACTTGCGTTATCTTTCCTTCGTGTTTTATAGTTTATCAGCTATAGTTATATACAATATAACCTGAAGTATCTACTGTAATATTTAAGTAGTTCTTTCTGGCATTACTTATGCAACGTTAATAGTTTTATTCTACTTCCATTCTCTTTATAAAAACTTGAGAGGTGTTAAGGGATGGAACGAAGTTCCTTTCGATTAATTAGTGAAGAAATTGTAATAAAATTGTATTATTATTTATTATGTATAAAATACCTGTATACACTCAACAAAAATAATCGTCGCGACACCATACTGTTCAATGCGAAATAGAAAGACGAAACAAAAATAACTGGCTTGCTTTCAAGTAAAGTAAAGCAAAAAGTGTTGTTACAACTTGTGGTCTTAATTTTTTCCGTCTAGCCCTCTTTCGCAACGCACGATAAAGATCTTCGTTCCAATAAACTCCCAAATTTATTAACCAAAATCAAATTCTTCATCAAAACTACTTAGTTTTGGAGATAAAATCTGATTTAGAAATTATATCATAAAACTTACAGTGTAATTTTATTAAATTTAATAATTCTAAATTTTACAGATCGGAGCTTTTCATGGAGCGTACCAGAAGACTGAGAGCTGAAGAAGAGTTGAACTCTGGGATGGAAACCCTAAGACTATTACGAGCTGAACTAAATAGTTCCAGAGCGTCTGAAGCAGCCCTAAGGCTACAGCTGAGCGAGGCTAGGCATGCAGATAGAGAATATATAGGCCAAATGGATGCTGCCACACATCGGATTGAACATAACTTAATGGATACCGCTGTGAGTGTGGTTTATTTGCTGTTTATTTATTTCCAGTCTTAAAACTAACACCACAGGAATAACTTAATGCGCTAGCCTTGAATCTTGTTACATATTATATAGTTGATAAACCTTGTTATAAAAAGTGTTCTATCTTATTCCTAACTAGCGACCCGCCCCAGCTTTGCACAGGTATAAAACATATATAAAAACCTTCCTCTTCAATCACTCTATGTATTAAAAAAACTGCATCAAAATCCGTTGCGTAGTTTTAAAGATTTAAGCATACAAAGGGATATAGGGGAAGAAAAAGCGACTTTGTTTTATACTATGTTGTGATTAAAATTAACATTGTTGTTGTTAACATTGACATTGCCCCGTTAGCCAATTGTATGTATGTATGCCCATTATAGTAAGTATAATGGACATCCATTCTTTCATGTTTATTATTTATAATGCGATATAAGCTGACAAAATTATGCTTTCTGTAGCAGGTTGGTTCTAGCCTTAGGAAATAACAGAAGCGGTGTATGATATCGGTTACAGATATATCCATCTAGATCATATAGTATTAGGCACCATAACCCTTCCGCATTGCTCTCCTTTTAGATAAAAACTCACAAATAGACTATGAATTTAATATAAAATTATCATTGGTTATATTTGATTAATGTTTGTGTTAACTATGAATCAAGAAGTTAGCTTAATCCTGAATTTGTCTGTCTGTGCATGAAATTTCGTAAACTCGGCTAGAACATAATATAACCTGGAGTTTAATAGAACCTGTAGTAGAGCAGATAGACACGTGTGTGTTTGTTTCACTGATCATTTTCTCATTACACACCATAACATTTTCTCTGTCACAGAATTCCATCCCACGATCTGCTCAGCACGCATTGATTGTCAGAAGCGTGAACCACTGAACCACATGTAGTTTTCTCATTAAGAATATTGTAGGATTTCTGTATGTACTTATTTTTTTGATATTTATTTTCAGAATCGGGCCAGTGACGCTGAATCTATGATTACTAAACTGAAAAATGAAATAAAAAGACTAAAGGTAAGCAACAAAAGCTACATATTAATAATTTCGACCAGGTTTTTTTATCTTCCGACGCTAATAGAGGGGTGTTATAATTTTAACATGTTTATCTGTCTGTGACATTGTAGCTGTAAAATGAATTTACCTTTTAGGCCATGGTGTTTTTGGAAGCTCACGTAATCGAATTAAATGTTAACTACAATTATGACTCATTCTTGAGGTATCGTGTAATTAACATGTTGATTTTTTAAACTGTCTTCAGTGCCACTTGTATGATTTAAGATTTTCTTTAATTTTCTATTAATTTTTATAGTTTTATTACAAGTAATCTTATGTATAGGAGGAATTATCGGCGTCTCAAGAGGAGGTGCGTTCTCTTCGGAATGTACAAAGCAACGCAGCTGTTGACCTCAGACACGCGACTTCTGTCGCCGAGACATCGCTGCGGTGAGTTTCAAACTCCGTAACCCCCATTTGGATATAATCAGAACCATTTCTGAATTTGTTTCACAAAATTCTTCACAGCCATATAAATTAATCTGTCCAACCGGCTACTAATTATTTCCCAAAGATTTAAACCCGAGACCACTGTCACAACACACTTGGCTATTGAAGCGGATAGATAGATTACAGTTCTCCCAAAGTGATAATGCGCATAGGAATCTTCGTCTCTGTTCGGCAACGGTCAATTGTTTTCGATTATGTACACATGATATTGACTCCTATTTCTTTATAACAAGGTGCAAAATACAAGTGCATTGTTTAAGGCTCTTACGATTCAAAGATTCGGGTGTTGTGTCGGGTGAAGATCTGCATGCGCATTATTAATTTCGGAGTACTGTTTATATATTTTGGTTTGAGAGTTTGGAGAGAATAAATGGGAATAGACAAGCAAGTATGATGTATAGGACGAGTGTGAATGGTGTGGTGGGTGCTGAGAGACCTGGTACCTTTCTGCACCAAATCCAGGACGTACTTGGGAAGGGGCAGATCAAAAGCACCCGCAATCGGCGAGCATTTATGATGAACTCATTGAAAGTGGATGAAGCGAAAGGGGTGTGTAGGGATCGTGGCAGGTGGTAGTCTGTGGTCTCTGCCTATCCCTTTGGGGCCATCAAATTACGTCACACAAATCTTACGATTTATTACCCCCTCCCTCGTCTTTGTCACATTTTTGAAACCCCTTCCCCCTGGTGTGACATCACATTTTTTCAATTTTATATTTAGAAATCTATATTAATTAAGCTGAAAGAGTTTTTTGAACGCGCTAATCTCAGGAACTACTGATTCGAATTGAATAATTCTTTTTGTGTTCGTCAGGCTTTAGGCTATAAAACATCACACTGCGATCAATAGGAACGAAGCATCAGTGAAAAATGTTGCAAAAACGGGGAAAATTATCCATATTCGAGGGCTTCCGTTGCGTGAGCTGCGTAAACGGTTCAAGTTACCCAAAAAATATGTATGAAAGAATTATTATAGCCTTTTAAGGTTAGCCAACTATACTAGCTAACACATTCTCTCTTTTACTGGCGGTGCGCAGTTCGCCAGGTCAGCTAGTAATTAAAATAAAACAGCAGTTTCAATTTTTAATTAAATACGTTTTAATAAATATATTTTTGTTCAGGGAACTGTTATCAGGATTGGAGCGACTTCGTTCGCTCAGCTCCACTCTGGACCCGACTTGATATTGAACCAATCTTGTGTTTAAGTAGACTACCTAGATAACAGCTGATCACAAATTCGATATTTTTAATTGAATATTGGCATTTCGTCTTTAAAATAATAATTTGCTGTAATGTTTTTTTAATCATTTAAAAAGGCTTGAAAACACTTCTTTTTTTACACTTAATAAAAACTGTTAAATATTTTTTTAGTATACAAAAAAGCTTCTTGGAGAAAGAAATTTTCCAGGTTTGCTTAAAAGTATCGAATCTGCGATAGACAAGTTAGTTTTATGATTTTGGCTGCTATGTTAACTATTTTGACGTATTTTTTGCTCCCTACACAATTTACATTAGAAAATCAGCCGTTAAGGTGACCATAATTTGGCGAGAACTCTTGAGAGCCCTATTACAAAATTGCGTTGACACATACAACTCTCATACTACTGTCATAGGACCGACAAACACCATTAATATAATAATTTTACACTTGTAATTTCGATTATTAAATAATCTAATTCTCTATAATAATCTAATTTTTTTTAAAAGTAATTCGAAATATATCTATGTCCTGAAATATCAAATATTTAGATATAAATTTTATGTAAAAATTCCTATACAATAAAGGGATTGTCAGTTAAATCTGAGCGTTTTTTGTAATTATTATGATTGGAATTTTATTTCTAACTTTCATAAGTTTTTCATAATTTGGGGGCCGCTATGGACTTTAATTTAATGAACAATTTAACATATATTTAGTTTTGTTTACTATACTAATTCAGTCCACGATCTCAAAAAACTGTTGTCGCGTATTTTATAAAAATCATACTGCTGAAACTTTGCAATTTTATATTGCAAAAAGCGACAACGCTATGGACTATAATAATAACCATTTAATTTTATTCTATAAGACAATTTTGTCAAAGGCTTTTTTAGAGAATAAGAGCGTCAAAATTTTTGCAAAAAATAAGGTTAAAATGTATAAGTTAATTTTATTTTACAGCAAAACATATGTCAAAGTACTCTATGATATAAATATAATTGTATAAATATTCAAATTAAGCGTTTATATTGTGCTTTTTTATTATTATTAATGTGAAATCGCTGTTAAAAGTATCCTACTAAGTTCAAAGTATAGTACATAAAAATTGCTCTTAAGAAGACCATATATAGTCTTTTTTCTTTAAAGTCCTAAGTCCCCTGGATGGGGCAGAGGGCGTCCACAGTACGTCTCCATTCCGCTCGGTCTTGAGTTACGCGCTTCACTTCGCTCCATGTCATGCCAACTGATTTCGCCTCTGCGGTGATCGTCCGCCGCCAGGATTGCTTAGGGCGGCCACGTTTTCGCTTTCCTTGAGGGTTCCAATCTAAGGCTTGCCTCGGTATATTTTTGGAATCCCTTCGTAGCGTGTGACCTATCCAGTTCCACTTGCGACGCTTAATCTGGTGGTCGATTGGAGTCTCACCGCAACCTTCCCATAGATCCTAAAGACCTGAAGCCGCTGCGTAATGTATTTAGTGACATTCCACGTCTCACATCCGTACAGCAACACAGTTTTCACATTGAACCGGAACATCTTGAGCTTAACTCTCCTAGTCAGTTTCCGCGATTGACATTCAGGACGGAGCTGGGCGAAGGCTGCTCTCCCTTTGGTGATTCTCAAAGCGACGTCCTCCTCGGTTCCCCCCGTTTCTGATACCACACTACCGAGGTAAGCAAATTTGTAGACCCTTTCCACCCCCTCCGTGCCGTATAAAGTGCACTCCATTAAAGAATTTGCTCTCAAAAATGTTTTATGATGGTAAAAATATCCCATTAAACGTCTAAAAATGTGTATAATTTAACAAAGTTTCAGAAATATAAAATACTTCGAACAAATAAAAATGTGTATTGATATCAAAATTATTATTATACATTATCAAATTGTCTATTAAAAAAAATATATTGTGTATTTTTGAATATTTTTAAATATTCGTGACTTTGTGTAGTTAACGATATTTTAAAACATGACTGTACCAAATATTTTACATTCTGCAAAGCGCGATCCCAACTTAAGATTTTTGTATAACAATGTCAATGTAAATATTTGAAATTATTCAGCGGTTATGCATTCATTGTAAGTGATTTAACCACCATTTTAGTATTCTGTGCATACTCATTAATATAGTGAAATAAGTTTCTTTATAAATAAAAATGTTTAACGAAATTGTGTTAAACGTTAATATATAAATTAAAATAGAACTTGAAACTATATCAAATCGCTATTCAAAAGAATTGAATTTAATATTAATTTTTAGGCATTCAATTACCAACATGTCATAACGCCTAGAGAGGCATGAAATAGACTTATTTCACTGTTTACAGCCTACAGGTCTGTCAATTTTTTGTGTTTTCTACATCGATTTTTTCCTCTGGGATTTGAACGCCCCATCAGACCTAACATTACGTGTGTTGAACGCAACACGCTTGTAATGTTAAAGAATCAAATTTTAATGTTTTTTGTCCGTAGTTGGTAAGATAATAATTGTTTGCCAAGGTCTACTGCCAAATTTCTTAATCAGATTTTTTTAAATTTATTTAGTAATTTAATTATATACCTAGTTTGTATCAAATTTAAAAAATTACATCGATTCATTATTCGTAAGTTATTGAAACCGGTTACATCACTTCTTTAGTTACCCATCATGTTTTTCTGATATGTACGATTAATTAATTATCATTTTACAATACATTATTTTATATATGTACGTGTTAGAATAAATTTTGGAGATACTTAAAGTAAATCTCATTAATTAATGGCTTAGGATATAAGTGGCTGATAGCGCTAATCCAATCTAAGTGTGGGAGATACATAAGCGACGTGCTCACATTTTATCCAACGGATTGCAAATAGCCAAAGGTGTCCATTGGGTAAACGTATTGTACTGTCATTGCTATGAATTAATAGCAGTGTTCCTTCATTTTTGTTGTTATTTTAACTTTATTACGGACATTTTAAATTATATATTTGGTTTTAAGAAACAACAGCACTACTGTAAGGTACACTACACACACACTACACTATACACACACACACACTACATACACTTGTTTAAAAAGCCAGTGATGTCAACTCCTACATAATGTTCCCCGTAGGACCAACTTCAAATTCTAAATTTTTTGTTGTACGCTCAGTTTGAGAGGTAATTTCAAATTTAAAATAAAAATACATTCAAGTAGTACGAAATAGCTGTTGTTTTTGTGCGGGTGCATTTTACACATTTACATACGTTAATTAATGACCTTATAATATTAATGATTATAACAATTTTTTATTTCTTAATTTTTATTTTACGCTCGGAGTTTCTATTTCGCTTAGTTTGTTGGTTGCGTTCGAGGCTTAATATAAATTATATAGTCGTGCGTTTAAAAAAATTTCTTTAATAATCTACCCCCTAAAACACCCCTGGACATCTTGATTCCCCTTAATTTGGAGGGAAAACCCCCAAGTTGTCATCACTGTAAAAAGATACATATTTTAGTCGTTTGTAACATTTTGAATATAGTAAGTGTTTGGTTTGTTAAATTTTGTCTGACTCAACATGTTTAGACATAGAGAATAGACACTTCTCTCATCTTTATGTTCTTTTTTCTACTAATGAAAAGGCGATCTTATAAAAATTCCGTTTTTAAACGCAGGTCATTTGTCATTATAACATTACTGAGTCTATTGACTCCAAATTTGGAGTAGAATTTTAAGTTTCTTATAACTTTAAAAATTAAAAAACATTTTGATTTCAAGTCAGAATCATAGACAATTTCTTGTTCACTGTGTCTAAAAAATTATAAAACAGCTCGAAAGACATAGTAGGTAATAATTATTTTCTCTTAAATTGGTGTTTGTGTATAAATATATTGAAATAAGTGTTTGTATGGAAAAGGTGTTATGTTTATAAAACTCATAACTTATGTGAGCCTGATGATAATAAATTGATTTTGAAACTAGTACTTGTTTTTAATATCCCTTATAAATATTAAGTAGTAAAAATTATGTTTTATATAATGTTCAAAAAAGGAAAAATTTAAGAAATTTTTAGCCTTTTTTTTTCAGATTAAAGTAGCGGCAAGCCATGATGACCGTTTTGACGTTTGTCCGCTCATCAAGTTTCGTATTAATTAATAATTACATTTGAAGGAGCAAATTGCTGTTCTTTATTGTCAATAGTGACGTAGTTAGTCACAAAATTTATCGAATGTATAATTTTAGGACACAAAGTTTATTTATTACATTGATTAATGATTTCTAAACTATATATACATATTAGGGTCACGCAAACATTTATTTTTATAAGATTAAAATTATCTCGGCATTTGTTTTTCCAAATTAAAATTTTTAAGAAATGAAATCTGATCGTCGCTGGATCACATCACTATTGTAATATGTCAAAACGGCCATCATAGCTTGCCGCTACTTTAGTTTTCATTTTCCTTTTAAGTTTATTTACCAGTGATTCAAAGCCTATACAAAAACGATGCCTAAGTAAATCCCCTTAACCTCTAGTGGGGCACGAAGCGGACATACTGTCTTTCAATTATAATTTTACATACAAATATAATATACAAATTCGTTGAACATTCAATAATAGGCGTGTGACTCGTTCAACCATGGAGGTTATTCAATACAGAATTAAAAGAATGGATTTCATTAAAATATAATTTAATAAATAAGGAATGTATATAATAATATTTAAATCTAAGTGGTACTTTTAATCGCTTGATTCAACATAGCTTTTTTGGTAAAATAAAACTTAATCACTATCACAGACGAGTTAAAATATTATCATTATGCAGTAAAATTAACTAATTGAGACACATTTTAATACTTTTGAAACCAATTTAACATGTACTAACAAGAAAAATTAGATAATTTAAATTTACACCCATCATAATTTATTGGAATACTAAACTATTTAAGTTATCATAATCAATGGAACTACTTTTTTCTGTATACTATTATTAATTCTTTTATATTATCCAACCAAAATAACTCAATAAGACTTATTTACCCACAAAATGAAGCACTTTATTAGCAGAATACGTTTGTATGACAATTATATTTATTATCTGTGGTAAAACGGTCTAAGTGAATAAAATGAACATGAATAATAAACATTTAACGGATAAAATTATACAATTACATAATACAACCAAATATCACCACGGTCATGCAATTTTGTAAAAAATCCACAGAATAATGCAATGAATACCAGAATCGCAGCAATGGGGTTGCCATGGCAACATTTGAATAGACAAAACTATAGATTTCTTATCGCCATTTGGTAGTTACTGACTGCTGCAAAGCATTTGAATTTCGAGTATAAGAAAATATATTTTATTTCCGTTATATTGTTTTCATCCACAAAACTAAACATCCTTAGAGTCACTAGTTAGCTGATGCCAATGTTCCGGACATTGTAAGAAGTATTTCTTGGCGGCGGCACAGAACCTTCGCTTGTATTGCTCCGGGGAAACCACAGTGGGTTGACCTGACCCCAAATTCTTTTTGACCAAGTGCTCCAGCTTTTTATCCCACGTAAACGTGCGGATATAATCTATAAAAGTATAAATTGGTTAGACATTTCGTCAGAGATTTTGCATAAATCTGGTAAAAGCACGTTTTGTTTCTGAAATTTCAATTTAATTTCCTCTATTCTACGCATAATATCATCTAATTAGGATAATAAAAAGACGTCGCTAGAATTGGAGAATCTAACTACTGCCTTGTAAAAAGTAACTTTCTTCCCTCGTTCAACAATTTTTTTTTGTGTTAGTTCAAATCTGTTATTTTAACAATTTTCATACCAATAATTCCGAGAACGAGTGTATCGTCCTGTATACCAAGCAGAAGGGAATAGTCCATAACATGATGCTGCGCCAAAAATGATGTGTCCCGTTCTAGACTCGCCCATAGCTTGCTACCAGTACTCGATTCTACGAAAAGTTGACGTTCCCAACGCACTAAAACAACAAAGAACAGTGAATTCTAGCAAAAAAGCTGTTATTATAAAATATAGACAGGTGGAAGTTTATTAAGCTATCATAAATAGCATAAACCTTATATGAAGTAATTAATACAAGTAGTTCCAATTCCATAGTTTCCAATTTACGTATCTATGTCACATGTCTGTCTGTGGCAGTATAGGAGCTACAATAATTAAAAAATAAATGGACCGATTTTCGAGATCTTAGCTAACATTTAGGAAAATCTGTTCATCCATTTACGAGATATTATTTTTAATCATTGTGTTTTTTAAATTATCTTAAATTTCTTGTTCTCATATGATCGTTGTATGGGTAAATAAAATAATGCAAGGCGAAATAAACTCACGTGCCAGAAGGTTATCATCAACTAAAACCGCCTGATGCGGTGGTGCTGAAGTAGCTCCCATCGCTAGTCGGTGACGGGCAGCACCCTTGAAAAAAAAAATTTATTTTTCAGCTATTATGAAAAGCATATAAAAAAAGCATGTGTGCAATTCACACGTGGTAGAAGTGAAACTTTCAAAAATGTTGTACTACGTATGCGCGCACAAACACGTATTAACACACGTACAACGCTGAGGCCCAAGGAGACTCCCACCATGGTTAACACGAGTGGAGGGGGTACGAAGCAGAGCACAAAGAGAACCACGAACATAAGAAACACTGTGTAATGCCTCCTATTTCATTTTTCTCCCACGTTAAATATTATAAATTTATGTGTCTAAAAAAAACTTAAAAAATCTCTTCAAAAACCTTACAAATTAAGGCAGGTCAAATAATTTCGTTGCACTCTATCGTACACTATACTTTCAATTGTTCTATACTAGAACATAACCGTATCGTGTCACACAACCTTTCTATGATCTCCTTGGTCTTATAAATGGTTTTATAATGTAAAAGAGGGTACGAAACTCACTTTGAGGTCAAATCGCGACATGACAACTCCTGTGGGCCCATACCAAACATGTTCTATGACCAACACGCCGCTTCCCGCGCCACCAACGCTGAAAACGCCCAGAATACGGGCTGAAAAATAACTTATTTAAAACAGCTAACAGCTCAGTAGGAATATTACCAGTTCAAAAGCGAATTGTGAATGATCGCATATTAGTACAATAAAAACAACTGTCATGCAAATATATTTTATACAGTTTTCGCGACTAAATAATTGATTTTTGCAATCCGTTTTTTAATTATTTAGACAATAATTTGACCTATTTGCTAGACTGTATGGACCATTCTTGTAACTCTCAAACTTGAGAGCTGTTTATCTGAAATAATATTTAATTCAAAATTAAAATGAATCAAAGATTTGAACACCTAAATTGAATAGAAGTAAAGAATTTAAATTTTTATAAATACGACACACAAACGAAACAATATAAACTAAACATAATCGAAAAATAATGGATTTGGAATTATATGGACTCACCAAGTAAACTGGACAGTCCATTAGTTCGACAACTCGTGACGTAGTTAAAGTAATGAGGCGCAAATTCAAGAAACTGTTGCCATTCCGGCTTCGTCATCTCCTTCAGCACGTATCTGTCATCTAAAATACAACAACAACTTAATTTCAAAAAGAAAATGGTATTTTTGTGAAAAACATAGATCAAATTCACTTGGAAAATAGATGGCGCTGACAACAATAGTCCCAATTCTTGAAACTGTTTTACATGGATCAAATTCACTTGGAAAATAGATGGCGCTGACAACAATAACGCCAATTCTGTTGTACGATTCTTGAAACTGTTTTACATGAATCAAAAACACTTGAAAAATAGATGGCACTGACAACAATAGTGCCAATTCTGTTGTACAATTCTCTAAACATAAGTTAAACTTCTCTAATTTTAGTTGTCTTTTCAAAAACGCTATTCTGCTATTCGAACTAAATTTATCAATCCGTATGACAGAACTGAAATTGATTTTGATATTACTTATTACAGTTTGTATGTATCAGAATTGGCGTCAATATCAACTTTATTTTGACACTACTGTCGTCCGTGGCCATGTAAGTTGAGTTGGTATTTATTTTTCATCAAAAAATGGGCAAGAATTTGGCCGAAATCCCACCTTGTAAGTGATGTGATGCGGCATAAAAGACCAATGTGATACACCGCGGTAAATACTTTTTTAGGCTATTTTTTGTAAATATTCCTTTGAGTTAGCAAGTTGCGGGGCGGACCTACCTTTGGTCTTGCAAAAGGTAGACCCCGACTTTCCCCCCCTTGTGGCCCAGGGCACGCATTGCGCCAGAGAACGGATAAACCCCTCTTCTATCTCGCATACACCCTTATCTGGAACATTAAAATAAAATATATTAAAAATCACTTTAGTTTAATAAAGTTTTTAATTTTGTTTTTTGTGTTTGTTAATTAGTTTTTGTATGTGTTATAAACATTTTTGTTGTAGAAGGCAAGAACAGAAATTTTATCTTTCTAAGTATTCCGTTGTTATTAAAATTAAAAACAAAGTTTTTTGTTACAGCTGAATCTAAACTGCAAGGTGATAAATAACTGTAATTTGTATGTAGATAAAGCTAATTCCCGTAACCCCTAGTGAGGCATGGGGCAGACATATTGCTGTGTCTGTTTCACTGAACATTTTCTTACAGGCAAGTAGGTAATAAGCCTTCTTAATCGGAAGATTCATTTGTTTTGTTTGTATTTGTTAGATTCGAACCCAGGGCCTCCACGCAACACGAAGACGCGTGAACCACTCAGAATAAATGTAGATGCTATACTAACTTTCCTTCTCTTCTCTTCTAAGAGAATCACAACACTTGCCCTCGCCACCCGACTCCACTCCTTCTCCGCTGATGTTAGCCAAAAGCATGTGACGCAGTTTATGGAACTGTACTGCATAGTACACGCGACATATAAGGCCATCCTGGAGACGATAAATCATAAAAAATATTACTTATACAAAAATTATACACAGACATCTAAATATATAAAAACTATGGTACGCAATTTTACAAAAATTATGTTAATTATATAAAAATCTTGTGTCACGGTGTTTGTGTCCGCACTTCTCTGAAACGGTTCAACCAATTTTTATGATTTTTTTTACGTGTATTTGGTATCTACCAATACCTGAGAATAGGTAGTAATGTGTTTTTTATCCTCCTACCTTCACCCAAATTTTTTAATCGCGACAACGGATGAAACTGTTAGGTACAGTTTTACGTAAATATAACACTAAAAGTTGAATTAACCGCCCCATGTCTATATTGTTTCCGTAACGTTAAGAGGACATATTCTTTACTGGCTTACACTCGCGACTTTGTCCGCGCGTGACTGAGTGACGTATACTGTATACAATACAGCCTACGTCACTCAGTCTCGCTGCCCATCAGTGGAAGAATTTTTAAAATCGGTCCACTTGTTTTTGAGTTACAAACAAAAATACAAATGTATATATAAAAAATCAATTGCTGTTTGTTTATCTAGCTAAAACTTGAGAACGGCTGTGCCGATTTAGCCGATTTTGGTTTTGAAATGATTGTCATAATCCAGAGAAGGTTTAAACGGTGAGGAAATATGAAATAATTGCGAGGAAGATAGTAAAAACAACAATTTAATTTTCCCATATAAATTTTCAGACATTTTAACGAAGGGAGAGTTTTATTGTCATTAGAATAGGTGGTACGAAATACACCGGGTCATCTGGTCTCCTTATAATAGTAGACTTTTTTTTATTATTTATATTTACAGATTTTTATTTTTTTATTTAATTATTTCTAATTTATTGAATATTTACAATAATGTACTTAAATATATTTACAAAAATACAAAAGGCTCATCAAAGCCGTTAGGGTGCGTACCCAAAATACTGGCTACATTACCGCGTTGTATTGCTATACTAACGCGTTGGCCGAAATATGAGCCAGCTTTCGGGTTTCCTGTGGTCTCAACTAAGCGCGTCGATATCTCTTTAAACAATCGACGCGCTTCTGGCCCCCATGGACCCAAAGTCTCCACTCCAAAAGGAACGAAAATATAAGAATCCATGAGACTTTCATATTTTCGCCTTTTGTTGCTTTCTGCAATCGATGCCGCGCCACCAGCAGCCACGGAAGTAGCATGGAGATGTGAAGACGCCAGTGTGTCGACGCAAGTAGCGTCCCACACAAGCGCCTTACCACGACTCCAAGCCACCAGTGTCATACCATCAGGACGCCTGCCATCACTGCGTATAATGCCATTCGGCTCTAAAATGGCCGGCAAATAGTAGACTTAGATAATTGAAGATATTTTAAAAACTTCAGAGAAGACTGCAGAGACTGACCTTTAATAAAACTTCGATATGATCATTCGATTTGGCTTTAGCTTTTTCTCCATCCACCTTGTCTTTACTCAATGTAAAATCATGTTCCTCTAACTCGGTTTGCGTACTGAAAATAAATAAGTGTAAATATTATAAAATCAGTATTAAGGAATTTTTGTTTAGTGATTCTCAAAAAGTGTCTAATCAATTTCGGTAAATTTAGTCAATTTGTATGAAAGGACCTCTGAAAAAGGATCTAGTAAAAATAAAAAATAAAAAAGTACAGTAGAATTTAAAAACTACACCACTTTTGAAATTTTTTGTCAATCATCCCAGATAAAAGATAGATGTTGTAAAGCGCTGTGAGGTGCGATTCTAAGAGCTTCTTCTGAAACAAAGTTTCAACAAATACCAACAACCATAGATACATAAAAGATACACAGATTAGTATAAAATAGATACAGAGATTACCGTAGATTATAGAACCCGGACGTATATATCAAGTGTACCTGTGTCTCTGTTTATATTGCTGCAAGCTCAACTGATAGGTGACAGACGCAAGTGTTGCCGCAATCACTGATCCGATTTCTCCCGCCTTCACTAATACTGGCAACACTCCGCTCGATATTATCATACCAGCCTGCAAATAAATAATGTTTATGAAATTCCTCTAAAGGTAAATTAGTGAAACAGATATAGAAATGTGTCTGTCCGATGCCAAACTAGCTACGGAAATTCACTTAAAAAATTCACATAGAAAAGTTACCAGCTAAGTTAGTATTCTTTCCAAAACGAACATTTTAAATGTGGGTCCATAAATAGAGTTCTGCTCTGAAGAAGTAATAAAAAAACAGTATCAAATTGAGTATAAGCCTGTTTCTAATATTAAAACGTAAACTTTACCTGGTTCGAGGGTTGATTGTTTGTTAATAACTGTGACAAAATCTGTTTCACTGTCTTTTTGTCACCACGTTCCTCTTCTTCCTCGGTTCCTATGAAATACGGAAAACATTAAGGAGATTTAAGTTAAAAAGTCTATCTATATACAGGCGAGTACTAAATTCCTTTGTAAGAGATGGATCAATCTGTGGTGATAGCTATAAAAAAATTAAAAGAGAAAAATAATTTTTGAGATTTGATACAATATTATATTACCGTTGAATATACTTACGGACGATTCTGTTTATTATTGGTATGCACGCTAACATGACCGTCTGGGAGGCTCTGGAAGTTCGAATCCAGGGGAAACAACAAAGTTTAGATAGGCTTAGAAGGCTGATTACCTACTTGCCTGTCAAAAATGATAATAAAACATACGCAGTATGACATTTCACATCCGCTATGGCAAGCACACTTTTGAAATGTCTCTGAAAAGCAATATAATATACACATAATAAACCTCACCCGCGTGCTCCTTTTCTGAATTAATATCTGAATTAATTTCACTTGATGAATCGCCTGTGGAATCTTCCGAGTCCGTTCTTTCTTCCACTAAAAGAACAGTTACTGCTTAAAATATGTATTTTTATTTTTATTAATAGTTACGTATTTGTTTACTAACTAACAATAATTCAATAGTGGCTCTTAGAAGAGACTTCTACAGTTGTTCTAGGAAGGGCATTATTCAATAGTGGTTTTTAGAAGGGGAAACTCTGCCAAATTGACTAGTGGTTATGTATTTCAGTAAATAGGAAAGTCATGGGGTAAAGTGTATTTATGTTTAATGTAGTTTCTATTATTTTTTCAATGATAAATTGCTTAAAATATATACATTTGAGTGTCGTTTTTTATTAATGTCTAAAATAATTTAATTATAAAGATTTACTCTTACCATTAGTTTCGACGATGGTTTTGTTCTTAGAGTTAGAAGATAGTTTGTCTTGTGCGTCCCGTAACATTTTCTCCCCTGTTATGATATTGTCATACACGTTCCAAAGACGACGGACCACTTCTGCAAATTAAAATCAAATGCAAGTTATAAACAGGCAAATGTAATATAAATTTATTAATATTGCTAATTCGAAACATGAAATAATATGTCTTATATGAAATTTTAGTTTTTGTTGAATTTTTCTGAATTATGACCTATCCCAAAAAAAAGAATTATTAAAACCGGTTCAGGCTTGACTTCACAATTGCTTGAGAAACATACAGAGGAACTTGAATGTCCTCTTTTTTAAATTGTAATGTTAGAGCAAGGTATGTCCATACTAAGTCCTTCTTCTAAACGTCATTTCCATACAAACTTATAGCGGGATGTTCTTGTCTAGAGACCCAGGAACTTATATGCCCTTTTGATAAGAAAATACAAAGAAAAGGAATATTTACCAGTGAGAGAGGTGTTGGTATGTGCAGGCGCAGTTAAGGCAAGATGTATTTGCTCCATATGCTGTTTGAACACGCTGTATTCTCGTTCTGCTTCGCCCTCGCCAACACTTAGGGTCTCATGGCCTGAATTTTTTAAATCAGTTTTATTTATATATTCATGCATTTATAGAACTAGGACAATTAAAAGATTAGGCAATTTTGTTAATTCGCATACGCAATGGACAAAAAATGTTCCTTTTTCGATTTGATCAAGTTCAAAATTGTACTTTGTAAACATGATCGGAAAACATGAGAATACGGCCGTTCTTCTCAAATTTAGGTTCATGAACAACAAAACTTAGATTTAAGGGCCTGTGCACAACAAGTTTTTTAAACGCGCCGTCGACGGCGCACTCTTATCTTTTATCTGACTTGCTACGTTTTTTAAACGCGCGTCGACGGCGAGTTTAAAAAACGTAGTCTGCACAGGCCCTAAGGCATAACGAATAAATTATCTTTGACTTTTATAATTACTACAAGTGCGTTAAAAACATATCAATTACTATAAGTTTACCTTTGAGCATAAGTTCGTTGAGGTGCGCTATCAATGAGTCCCGCATGGCTTTGGTGTCATAGTCAATCGATATCATGTCTGGAGGCAGCTGAATGTCATATGTTTTTATCTTGTTGTATCTAAAAAAAGATTTGTTGGAATACTTTTATGTCCATTTTTATATTATATTTCTATTTATAATCTTTTTTGTTGATGTTTTTCTGTATAGACAAGTCATACGAAACTATTACTGTCAAGAATGTCTTTGGTTCACATGAATGGTTGACATGAATTTCCTTATTTAACTGATTTGAACTAAAAATTGTTGTGAATATAAAGGTCAGTGTCAATATTATAAATATGGAATCTATGAATAATATGTCTAGAAGTGTAATTCAAACTCAAAAATGGCCCCACGCAAATAGATACCATGGTACATATTTGCGTGGCCTTCGACCAATCACTTGCTCACATCACCTTGATGCGACCAATCACTTTCCCATATCGCTTTGACGCTACCAATCACGTGCGAACGTATTGACCTTGATGTTTGTCAAGGTCAAACGTTGGTGGGTTCATTTTTGAAGCACTATCTGTATAAGAGTTACGTTTCTATTCTGTTCATAGTATGGAATACAATATACCGGTCGTTTTTCTCCATCTCGGTTTAACTTGTGACCCATTGAGAAACGCCCGCGACATACAGTTTTGAACCCAAAGAAACGGCAAGTACTTCCTACAATTAGTATGCATACCTGAAGCATGCAGTAGTGAGTCGAGTAACGAACGCATGCGAGTGTTTGTTGAGCGGGTGCGGGCACAAGGTGCGTCCGTAGCGCGGGGCCGCGACGCGTTGACGCACGTATTGAGCCAACGAGAGACCTAACGCCACGCGAGATAAGGGCACCCCGCGTGATATGATCCCACACGCTTCGCAGCGAGACCAAAACATCACCTAAAAATATTTTCGTGTCTTATATTTAAATTAAATAAAGTTAAAAAAATTATAGAGTTCAAAATGCAACAAGAAGTAAAAAATAATTCCATAAATCAAATATTTCATATTTTATGTAATTTACCTGTTTATTTTCCTCCTTTGTTTTATCGACATTGCTGTGTCCGATCGTGTTACATGTGATTGTTATACACACATCACCATGGACAAATCTGAAATAATTTGATTATTTTTCTAAATATTAGCTATAATAACTGAAATCCTATAAGTCTGGTGGAGCATGGGGTCAATTGAATCTGATATTTTCCTTTACAGGCAATAAGGTGTTTTTGCTCCTAACCGAAACATTTATTGGCTGCTCTGGGATTTCAAATCCAAGACAGAGGATTCTGTGTTCATTTTTAAATAAAAAGTGGAACATCCAGGGGAACGATTGTTGGTCATAAGTTTTTATTTTTTTACCGACTTTAAAAAAGGAGGAGGTACTCAATTCGATATGTTTTTTTATGTTTGTTACCTCAACACTTTCGACTGGGTGAAGCGACTTTCATTATTCTTTTTTGTTTGAAAGGTGGTGGTTCCATTTAAATTTCATCAAAATTCAGTAGTTTTAGAGTTACAATTCGAAGTCGGTTTTTTTGGTTAAAATTTTAACAAAACATTATATATTATTTAGAATTAATAGATATATAAATAATCACTTGCGTATATGTTGGTTCATCGGCACATCACAACTTGGCGATGGACACTTATGATCCGGATTGAAGCAATATTTCTCCAAAAACGAACCGAGAGATATATCATGTCGTCCATACATTTCCATTATTACAATCCTGTAAATTATTTCCAATAGTGTCAATACAAACTAAATTAATCTAGTTTAGTATAAGTGAGTGAATTCCCGTCACCCCTAGTGGAGCAGACACATTGCTGTCTGTTTCACTGATAATTTTCTTACAGGCAAATAGGTGATCAGGCTGCTGTGTCTACCCAACCAGAACATTCATTAAAACCCCAGGATTGTAGTTTAGTATGTGTACATCAAAATTGGCGCATCAGTTTTCATTCACAACTAACAACAATTAACTAAATATTAGTATCATAGTTTAAGTTGTATGTAATTTTAACATGATTTTTGTAGTATTTAATTATGGCAACACTTGATTTTGCATTTCACACAATGATTTCAACCCTTGCAACCCTTTTTTTACATTAAAAAGTAGCCTATATCCTTTTCAGACTACAGTACACAGATAGTCTCTGTGTACCAAATTTCAATTAATTCGGTTCAGTAGATTTGGCGTTAAACCACGAAAGACAGAAATACTTTCGCATTTATAATATAATTTATATAATATAATAATAATAAAATAATAAGAAGTAGGAATAAAAAAAAAAGTAAAGATTCTTTACGCTATTGTAGTATTTTTAAATTTGATACAAAACATGCTGTTTGTATCAACTTCTTTCAACTTCTCAAAACCTAAGAATTAATGAAATACATATATATGTCAATGAAATAATGTCAGAAGAACGCTTACCATGGGTTAACACAAAAGTCCGGTACATTGGGCGATTTATTGCAATAACTGTACAACAATAAACTCAATCTTTGATGATTTTCTGGATCTAAAGGATCCAATGGTTCTGGTTCTTTCTTTTTGCTTGTCTCAATCTCACTCTGCACCGGCTTGACGACAGATGGACTGTATCGTGGACATTCCGCTAAAATGTATTAAAATAATTTCATTATAAATTTGACTTTTTGAATCAAGAAATTCCGTAACGAAAATAAACCTAAGACCCGGCCCCAGCCGTGCGTCGTCTATTTCTCTCACTTACGCCTTCATAAATGCTTCGTGTAAGAAAGAGACAGTTCATTTCTACACAGTTTGAATGTAAAAAGAAACTAAAGAGAGCATTTGTCTATTCACTCCTAGATGGGGCGATTTTCAATTTGATGTATTCTTAAGGTGGTTCGATCAGGTCCCACAAAACTCAAAGCTCCCTAGATGGCGCTACTTTTTCTAGTTTTTATTTTTTTGTGAAATTATCTTTGTATTTTTATAAGTCTAGGTACTTACACGTAACATTTGTGTATAAAGTGTTTTAAATATGAATAAATACTGCATAAATAAATAATTATAATTTCATAAGTTGATGGAAAATGCTATGCAATAACTTTACCGCGGCAGTTCCCGAGTGTCACACGTAATTTTTTTTCAAAGTTCACCCACGATTTATATACAAACACACATGTTTCGAAAACGACTACACTACACATAATGAAACTGCATTGTATTCTAATTTAAAATAAATTTAATCCAACAAAGTAAAATGGGTAAGTGTCCCAATGCACCTATGGAAATTTACAAACATGTTTAGAAGGCTATACACACATAGTGCTCCTGCCTTCTGCGCCAAAAAGGTCTTGGATTCGAAACTCGGTAGGTGCATTTATTTCCCAATGTTTGTTTCCCAGTCTTGGTTGTTTATCATTTATATGTATTTATTGTGGTACCCTCGTTGTTTCTGATTTCCATAACACAAGTGCTTCAGCTACTTAATTTGGGATCAGTGCAATGTATGTGAATTGTCCCAATTTATTATACACTCGAATATTAGACATTTCCTACAATATTACATGCATATGTATCGAATCAAAAGTCGCAATTTTTAAGTCAGTTAAGAATTAAAAAACTTATCCTTTAGCTAGACACATTGCTCCGTTGATATAACTAGCAGATGTTGGCGAATAAGATGAAAATCTACCATACATTAACTTAGAATTTTAAAATAAGGTTTAAACCAAATAAAACCATACGTTTATGTTTATCAGCAGTTAGTCGGCAACCGGTCGCTCTGAAGTCAGCAAGCATTCGTCGCACGGACAAATCATCTGCTGATGCGGTTATAGCTTGCTTCACGAATGGATGTGGATCCTACAAAAACAGTGTTAAAATTTTAATTAAAAAAAACCGACTTCAACAGACTGAGCAGATTTCGATGAAATTGAAATGGGACCACACGGGAAGCACCAGCTTTCAAACAAGAAAGAATAATCGTAATCGGTTCCCCCGGTCAAATGTTCTGAGGTAACCAATATAAAAAACAGCGTCGATTTGAATAACTCCTCCTTTTTCAAAGACGTAAAAATACATGTCAAATCGATTTAAAGATCGGTTAATAATATTACTGCCCGTGCCTGACCAACCGAAATATCAAACATTTATTTTTAATTCCCTGGAATTTTAACTAATTTCAAAATATGTTAATGATAAAATAAAAATACAGAAGAAATATACCTTCAGTGGCATTACAACCGGCTTTGAATCGACTTGATGTCTCAAGTCCCGTGGGGTATGGGGCGGCTGGGGACGAATGGGTCTCGGTGGGGCCGGTATCACGATATTCGGAGACATTGATAATACTACGTCGTCCGTACACCATCTAAAAACCCATTAAATTGTGTTTGTGTATAGTTAAATTATGTTGTGTGTAGTAATCCAAGCAGTAGTGTGCGTAATGTCAATTTTATTGATTTAGTATTTTTATGAATAAGCAAAAAGAATATTAGCATTCTCCACTCCTTCTCTATGTAAACTATAAATGTGGGAAATTTCATACTCGTCTGTTCGTAAAAAGGGGTACAAAGTTTTTGCTTCACGTATTATTATGATTGTATGTTTGCATTATTAGTATTTCTTTGATAAGTGATCAAAGTTTCAATCGAAGTGGGAGATATGGGGCAGATGCATTTCACATCTGTTTCACTGATCGATTTTTTCTTTTAGGGGCAAGTAGGTGATCAGCCTTCTATGTCCTGCCAGACCGAGGCTTTTTTATCTCCGCCGGGAATCGAACCCAGGACCTCTCGGTTGTAACGCTTACGCGCTTACCACTAGACCAAGGAGGCGGTCAAAGGTTACTCTTACAGATTACTAAAAGATTTAAATAATTAATAACTAACCTTTCAGAATTCGTATCTGCCTTTAGCTCCTCAACAGGCAGAAACACATCATCTTCCATAGACAGCGTAGATCTTAAGGGATCACTGAAATCCCTTATCGGAATTCCACAACTGAGATTTTTATCACTGTCCGTTTTACGACCGAATTGCTTTTTCAACGGATCGTCTATTTCTTTAACTTCTGTCGTTTCCATTTCCGATAATTTATATTCTTCTTTTACATTACCCTCAGTTTTTTTTTCTTTTAAATTGTCTTGTTTATTTTCATAATCTTTAGGATCGTTAAAATTATTTTTTCCATCAAAAATTTCACTATCATCAGAAGCATTAGTATTTATCCTTTCTAACACCGCTTCACCAATTTCAATATCTTCACTTTTCTTCTTTTCCTTATTTTCTACATCAGTTGGTTCTTCTATAAAACTCATGCCTGGTTCTGGCAACACCGCTTCTATGTCGCCTAGAAATGCCTTTTCCAATTTCCAATTATAACAGGCGAGTAGAATAAATTTGGCTACTTTTTTAACACGTATTAGTTCCTGCTTTGTACCACCCCGAAGCAAAATACAACATCCCAAATTTGGTTCCGCACAACCTTCTAAAACCATTAGAGATTTACTATTATCTGAAAATGAAAATAAAGAACAGAAAATATAAGTTGAAACTTTGTTATATTCATAACCTAAACTTTCTATTTATACAACAAACTTAAGCAACTAATACAAGGTAAAATAAAGTTCCGATGCTATCTTTACTTGTATAATATACAATATTATAATAACATATGTAATATATATGTATAATAAGTATCTTATAAATACGAAATTTTACACTATTTACTACTGTAGAAGATATAAGCGTTAAAGGAAAAAATAATCAAAAACGCAAAAACACTTACAATTTTTAATATAAAAGTTCTTGCAAGTACCAAGTTTGGGCATACCAATCCGCGCATCAATGGACGCAACAAGATCTGCGCGCGCGCATCTCCCTACACGACGCAATGCTCTATCACGCACTCCAATTGATAAAGCTACGCCTGAAATAATACAAAGGACGACTGCATTCATTGATCACACTTCGCGAACATTTTATATTACTGCGACCAAACATTTGAGAACATATACAAAGATAAAAACTACATGAAAACCCGGCTTCGCTCGGATGATATGTGACTCGTGATACATATGTAGGTACAAAATGTAAGTAGATATTTCTGTAGTTAGTGAAAGTGCCTTTTCGCTAGAGTAGCCAATATGGCGACTGCGATTAGTCTTCCAGCTCCATTAGAAATTAGAATTAAACAAAATTCTCGACAATCCGAATTTTGCGGATATATGTTGTCGACTAAAATCTTTATTTTTTTATGTTTTATTATTCAGTTAAGGTTTCGATCGAGTCCACCGTAGCCCTTGACGAAATTATTAATATAGATAATTAAAATATTACCAAGTTGTATTAATAAGTTTGCAATGTTATTCATATTTAAAACGTGAAATTAAACCCATATTGTGGGCAAGTTGTTTAAAACCAATTTAAAATAAACAAAACCTTAAACCTTCCTTCCTGAAACCTTCTTAATAAATCGCAATTCAAAATCAAAATTCTTTTCATTAAACTACTAACAATTACCTACTTCAAAATGTGTTTATTCATCGATTTAATTTCATTATAAATTTTTTGACATTTTAGGTATTAAATGAAAGATCCTTAGTTTTGTGTTATTTGTATAGTAAGCAAAAATGTTAGTATAGGTACTTTTATTCACTATTACATACAATTTATAAAGCCTCACCTTGTTCCCTCAATGCATCTTGTACTGCGCGTGCGACTCCGCCCTTAACAAGCACGACGCGTGGACGCAGCGCTGATATGCGTGCGGCACAGCGAACTAAATATTCTTGCTCCTAACAAATAATATATGTAATATTGTAACATAATTTTAAAACAAAATCCAATAATCCCTAATGAAGTATGGAGCTGATATATTTCTACATCTGTTTCACTGATCAATTTCGTTACAGGTTTCCGTTTCCGCGCGCGCCGTCGAAGAATCGAGACGTGTTCTTATCAGAACACATCAACTATATCAAACGAAAGCGTCACCTACACAGGCAACAGGTGATGAGTCTTCTGTGGTAAGATATGTAAAATTATTGTGTCAAAAATGATGTATACGAGGTTTTTTTTTTTAATTTCTAAGATTGTTATAAGAAACGGCATATTGTCATTTAAAGTTGATTAAGTTCAGCGGTATAAGAGTAATTTTACAATTTTATTTCACGATCATGCCTTTTAATTCACGGTGTGTGACGTATATTGTGTTTTAAATGTAAATAGTAATAAAAAATATTGATATTTTATATCAATTTTGTAGATTCACAGTTTATAAAATTGTATTTATCAGCACTTCTAAAATCGAAAGGGGGTATACTTTTGTGGTAATTTCCCCCCTCTTGCTCGACAAAGGTGTTGCGATGATAAGTTTACCTGCATGAGAACAGGTTCCAACGAAGTAAGTTTCCCCTCAACTCGTTGGTATGCGATAGAGCAATCCAACAGCAACACGGTAGGATTTGCAATTTGAGATGGCATTCCCCTGTTAGTTAAGAAAAGATTAAATAATTAACAAATTAAACGAAATTGATTAATATCAAGCTTTGGAATTCTCTTCCCAATTATATCCGTCTTGCTCGTTCTCTTTCCTCTTTTAAGACTTAATCATTACCTCTCATTAGATATTTCACTGTCTAGTCTTTTCTCTTATGACTGGATTGTCTGGAAGAGATGGTAGTACGCTTGGTAGCAATAAAGCAACCCTACACTATAAGTTTGTAGTGTAAAAATCATTAAAAAATAAAATAATATTATTGGTGATGGGTTTTATTTTCATATACCATACCTATGTACCACATTCTTGGATAAAACAACACCTGGTATGACTGAACTGTCTCGTTTATCTCCACCGGGGACTTTTTTCACTTGTACGTAGTTTCGTACATCTATATCTATGCCCATTATGTCTGAAAATATCATAAATATAGTTCTTATTCATAATAAAAATATCTCTACTTATACGATTAGCTCTATTTGCGAGTGTTTGGCGTATTATCTCGGTTGCTAAAACTATTATTGTATAGTTAAAATAACGGCTGCAAACCATGCCAGAAATGACGTAATATTAATAATTCTTTATGTTAAGTTTTGACGAAGAAAATTCGCCAACAGATACAGCCTTTTTAACGACGTCAACATCGTCTAATATATATAGTAGGCTTAGGTGGTTGGGACATGTGCATCAAATGACACCAGATAACTTAATTTGTAACTAAGTGGAAGAAGAAAGCCCGAGGCCGCGCTGATGGGATGGAGTTGATAAAGACCTTAAATTTTTGGAGTCTACAACTGGAAGCAACAAGCTCATGACAGAAGAATGGTGGGTTTGGAGAAAGTTTTTATAAAATAATTGAACAATGAGATTTGGGAATAAAAATTACCGTAGCATAAAAGGAAAGTTTTTTATCGAAATCTCGATATGTTTTTTTTTTTCAGAAAATATACTGTCAGTTAAAAATTAACTCACCAGGCGCAGTAATATTCGCGGCATGCACACAGAGTGGATACAACACATCTGCCCAACTAGAGCATAAAGCATGTCTAGCGAGGCACTGACGTAATAACAGCTTTATGTGTTCCACGCCTGATTCTTCTATCGCCTTACATATTGGGCGGGCTTCGCTACCTAAAAAAAATAATCAATGATTTATAAAGACGCTTCATATTTTTTTTTATCCTCGACGCAAAAACAGGGGTTTGAGGTGTCCTGTGCATTTAGTCCTAATCATGGAGTTTCAAGAGAAGGAGAACGATCGTTGTAGAAAATAGTATCCCAGAAATATGGACAAAATAAGTGAGGCGCTGCGATCGCTAAATTGTATTGAGTATACTCATAAACAGCTAACTTCGCAGATTCTACTTACCGACGGCAGCGCGGCTGGTGGCTGAAAAATGAATTATAAATTCTACAAATTTTCATGGACAGGCGGGCTAATGCTTTAGTACGTAGTGATCTTTCTCTTTTTTTCCAAATTGCATGGTCCTAATTGTTTACGATTATATTTGACGCGGTTTTTTGTTATTTGTCAACTGTCAGCTGTCAAGTCTACATATTTGATTGTTTTCCTGGCAACAAGGCCCATAAAAACCTTATACACTCACTTTCAAAAAGTATAATATTAAATACTAACTTCGTTAACTTTAAAAAAACGTTTTTCACGTTAAATTTTATAGACTATGTAGTTCACTGATATTGTTATGGTTTTTTAGTTGAAAGAATTTTCGAAAATCAGTTGATTTTTGAGTTTATCAATTAATATTCAACAACCAATTTCGATAAATTGTATCTTATAAATAAATTAGACCTTGAAAAGTAAAATAACTCACTCTCATCATTTTCTATAACCGGCTGTTCCTCTTCCTCTGGTGTTTCAATTGGTTCTGAAATGTATTTAATTTAATTTAAAAATTGTCATATCAGGCTAATAAACTTAATACATAATACACATGCAAAAGTTACTTTAAAGTAATAAAACTTATGGCAAGCGTATGCACAAAGAGTCGAAAACAAATTTTGGTTGGGAAAGACAGCTTTGTAACGTGAATTCTAAAATAGTAATTTGCATTCAGTATTTTGGGTATTTTGACTCTAATGGGTGCGTATCTAAAGCCATGAAGGTTTTGACGATCGTTATCTATTTTTTTTTAAAGTAAATATATGAAAATAAATGTTTTAAAAAAGATAGTATTTGACGAATCTGAATTATCTATTACGTTATTTTCATGATAACAAATGTACGTTCATTTCACGAGTCAAATTTCAAAACTCATTTTCGTTGTCTTTCCAACCTGAATTAGTTTTCTAATTATTGTAAATACAAGATATATTTTATACATTGCTCTGATTCCAAATTAAGTAGCTGAAGCACTTGTGTTATGGTAATCAGAAACAACGAGGGTACCACAATAAATACATATATAAATTTATAAACAACCAAGACTTGGAAACAAACATTCGTGCTCATCACACTAATAAGTGTACCTTCCGGGATTAGAACCCAGGAACTTTTGGTGCAGAAAGCAGGAGCACTATATATTGCGCCAACTGGCCGTCTAATTATAATTAATTACCTCTTTTAGTAGATTTAATAAGTCTAGCCGAACTATCTCCTAAATTAAGATTGAGACAGTATGACGATACAGTCTCTACTAATTTAGTAGTTTCCGTTTCTTCATTGTTTTCTTCAGCTGAAAACAAATTGATAACTTTGTAGTTGATAAACGTTTATACCGATTTTGATTGAGTTTAGTTGGGACTTTAAAAAGAAATGTCTATAAATAGGATTTCGAAAAATTTCCATTATTGTAGTCGCAAATTATAAATCCTATAAAATAAAAGGCGGTAGACATGTCCAGTATGATATTGTATTTTTATTTCTTTTTTTATCTTTGCTACATTGTTCTTTGTATTGTCTTTTATTATTTACTAGCTGACCCCGCGAACTTTATATTGCTTGAGTTTAAAGTCACCAAATACGTCATTCACATCACAGTGTCACTTTCACTTTCGTGATTTTTTCTTGTTTTTAACAGTTCTGATTAGACGCATCCAACAAAAAAAATCTTATTAAAATCGGTCCACCCGTTTTTGCTCTATATCCGCTATAAATGATGTAAATAACCTGATTTTGTTTTATATACATAGATTTTATTAATTTCAGATAGTAAAAGGTCCATTAGGTTAGTTACAATACAAGAATATTGATACAATATATTGTTTAATAAATAAATATAAAAACTATAAAAATTGTACATACAGGTGACGTCAGGTTCCGTACAGGCCAAGTTGAGAGGTCGATAAAGGCCATAGTCGGCAAAATGTGGCGGATCTGTCACCCGCTCCATATAACCTTGTTGCAAGAGGCTTTGACAGAACATTGTTGCTTGAGCCCTTGGATAATAAATACCAAATTATATTAATTAATTATAATAATAATTATTACGGTAAACATATCGTTATTTTACGGTTTTAAACTATACATTAATAAAATTTATTTATGTTTAAAAAAATTCGGATTAACTTCAATATGTATTAAAAAACTAAAAAGTAGTAAATAAAACAGATATAATTTTTTCAATATATATAATCGTTGGCGTAGCGACAGTGACAGTGCCTGCTAATCACGAGGTATCGGGTTCGAATCCCGGGTTGGGCATTTCTTTGGGTCTTTTCCCAATAGTAGCTCGGAGTCTGGACTTGCGCCCGATGTTTGGCAATAGGCTCGCCCCCTATTACAAATGGGACTAAAACAATAATATCTGGCAAAATGTGGGTGACGATGTTATTATTATTTATTATTATATATAATTATTTTCCTGTATATCACAGTTTAAATGGAACATTGATTGATTACATAATAATTAAAAGATTATATATAGTATTATGTTGTATGTGAATGAAAATTTGGTTTATTTTTATTCTACCTGGTTTTATTTGGTGTATTGTCCATAACCCATTGAATGACGTCACACCCACGCCACACATTGCTGTATCTCACTAAACGGTATCTGAAAAAACATTTATTTTTAAAACACATTTAGCTGGGACCTGTATCTATCTGGGTTTTATTTCTTTAGGGTTTTTTTTTCAATATTAAATAACAATAAGTGGTTTACGTGTCTGCGTGTTGCAGCGGAGATGCTGGGTTCGAATCCCGGTGAAACAAATGAAGGTTTTTTTTCATCTACTTGCCTGTAAAGAAAATGATCAGTGAAACAGATACAAAAATGTGTCTGCTCCATGCCCTACCAGAGGTTAGAGGAATTTTTATTTCTTACTGAACTTCTACTTTTATCAATATGGTATTTAAAAGTAAACGATAAAAAGAAAATATACTACATATTATGTATGTAGTATTATTTCTTTTCCATTTTTTGTAGAAGTCATCTCTGCAGCATAGGTGTCTCTCAAACATTTTTATAAAACCCTATGGCTTGCCTTACATCAAGTATAGATAAAACCTTGAGTGGAAAATATTTCTTCATATTTTATTGGTTTCCTATATTTTTTAAATATCGGGTTGAATAAAAATTTAACACACTCATTGACCAGGGACAAATACATGTTTTTTCACCTATCACAATCCTTTTCACCAAAGTTTCTGTCTCTCTGCTGTCAGCTATTCATGACAGACTTTTATTTTATTCTAATGTCACAACTAGAAGCTAAGCTGATTATAAATCCAGGGTTACTAGTTTTTATTAATAGTTGCAATAACAAACCTATGATATTGAGTTGGTAGTGAAAATGACAGCTGTCTATAGATATCATGAATGTCTTTGGTAGAACTCCTAACTTCACAGCTTTCTTGCTCACGGGCAAACATAAAGTCACGGTTGCCAACCTCACTTGATTTATTTTCTGGGAATTTTGACTGAAATAAAAAACAGGGCTAAGATAAGATCTCAGGCGGATAGAATCCATACTAGATAAAAGCAATCAAATAGTCTATTCTAACTCATAAACAAAAAATAAACATTTAAGTTCATTAAAATATTAAATTAAGTAAATAATAATTTAATATGGTATGTATTACAAATAATATTAAAAATACCTGCAAGTTTTCCTGTAGCATCCTCAAATCAGGATATATTTCTCCAGTAACGTCATTCTCACGTAAGTAGCTCAGCACTACATTACAACAATATGTACAAACACGCAGATCATCTGCACACCCAAAAATCTGACCTAAAACCCAGGTGAGCAATCTTATAGCGTTAAATTAAATTTTAAAACCACTATCTATTCCCTATAGTTTTATTTGTATTGAATTTGGATCATGAATTTACATTTCACTTTCATTTCTTATTGGTTCAAGTGTAATAGTGTTATAAACTTTCTAACACTTTTCATAATATAAAGAACTAAGTTCAATAGTTAATATATATTTTATTTCTAATTCTGTATTATTGTCAGTATTCTGTAATTAATCGATTAAGACCTGGCACACGCTGACTGCAACATCTTGAACAGAATATCTGGCCACATACTCTACAGTGATGTCGGCGGCGTAGAGCACCAAACCTTGCTGCACACTCATAGCATTCTCGTGATATATCATCAGGCATCCAATATCTTGCTAGGTCTGTGTCAGCATAGCGGGTACCACTCTATAAAATATATTTAACAATTAAACAATGAAATCCCTATAAGTTGTCAATATTAAACAATAAACTCACTAAGATAATGCTGTTTCAGAACATATTTATTTGAAAATTTTAATGTTATAGATTTCTCAATTGTTATTAATTATTGTAAGTATTTTATGAGTTAGTAATTTGCATAATATATTAAGACCTCTTTAAATATAACAAATCAAAAAATAGATGCCAAATTGAATACCTCCTTTCAAGTTTTTTTGAAGGTTGGTAAAAAAGTTGACATTAATAAATTTGCTGATATTAAATTTCAACTTCCATGAGATAAGAGTTTTGAAGCTGGAAAATATTGACTGAATGTTTTTAGTTTATTCAATAAAAATCTGTTTCCTGTACATACCCCTGAAGTGAAAACACTAATTTTTCTCATTACATTGCGCCCACTTTCATTGTTTTGACTACAAGCATCATTTTTAATATCAACTTCTTTTTTGGTAGGATCATCCAACTGTGTGTATTTGTCTTCACCTTTTTCATCTGAATTATCGGAGATTTCATTTGGAGAAAATAAAGGTAGTCTCCATAATTTATTAAAAAACGTTGTTACACCACTCTGATTTGATTCTGATTCAAAGCGCGGAAACTCCGTAAGTTGAGAAATATCATTTCGTTCCATATCTATATTATTACGCACTAGGTCACGCACTATTTAAATTTAACTTTATATCAAAATTATCAAATTATATATAATTAAAAATTCAGAAAACCAAAAATATTTATTTAAATTAAACCATCACATCGTGACATCAGTAATCAGATGCACAGCTGACACAAATCGACACAGACTAGTTAGAGATACTACGAATTGACATTAAGGTTTAAGGCTACAGATAGACATGCTCTGTATTAGCAGTGAGCATGCATTTATGAGCTGCTTAAAATGAGCATGCTATTGAACTGTTTACATTTGCTAGCAAAAGGCATGCTAGCTTTAAGCATACTTCTGAACAGCATGCTTCAAGAAAACAATCCAGTACACTTGCTATTTAATAGTAACCATCATGGACAATCTAGTGGCAATCCGTACCGAACTCAACAATAATAATAATTAATCATCATATGCGTTGTTACGTGCTTTATTATTTTTGTACATGACATCGAGGTGAACGAGGATTCCAAAGACATTCATGGTTTCGGTAGTAAGTAATAAAATTTAATGTCTTCGTCTTCCCAACGCGAAAATCACTAGTAATATACCTACCTACGTAAAAACATAAAAAACTGACTTGTCAAGAGTTGCTGTCATCAGAGTCATCTAAGAATTAACATTAGACCTCTGAAAGGTTTGAATTTGTCAAATATACCTACTTGTAAATTGTAATTATTACTTTAATAATTTGTAACTTGAAATTTGAACATTCAATTTGTTGTGAAAATTGAAATGTGGAACGTTGATTTTTAATTTTTATTTTGAAGTAAAATAAATATACGTAAAAACTAACTAACTACGTAACTATATAAGAAATATATTATAGTGCGATATATATTAGTGAAATACTTTTACTTCACCATAATGGGCGAAGTAACGTTTAAAACTAGTGCCTATGCTAAAATGATACTACATGCCTTTAAATACCCACACTGTGCTATTAACGGCATCCTTCTTGCTGATGGAAGTAAAGTCAAGGAAGGTGCTAAAAATCCAGATCTTGATATTGTTGATGCTATGCCTTTATTTCACCATAGTCATAACCTATCACCTATGGCCGAAGTTGCATTAACACAGGTATAATTCGTATTTAATTCTTAAAGTATATCCTGTCTGTAAGATAATGTCTAAATTAAGAGCTAAGTTACAAGGTACAACTAAGATTTGGTTTTTAATGATTTATTATATTGTTTTTAGATAGAGAATTTAGCTCAGACTGAAAATAGAATAATAGTGGGATATTATGCTGCCTGTGAAAATTATAATGATAGCAGTGTGGAGAAGTGTCCGAGTCCAAAGATTGCTGAGAAAATTGCAGAATATTTTCCATCGGCCTTGTTTATTGTGGTACATATAAAACTGTTCTCTTAATTATAATACTAATATGTAGTATAGTTAATTGTAATTTTGCATTTACATTACATAAATTTTGATCGTAATTCATTTTATATAACATATTATGTTATATATATACTGTTTAGGAATTTATTAAAGTCATACTTTTTATAGATTGAAAATAAAAAGTTGGTTCAAAACATGGTAACACCAGCTATCAAAATACACAGATTTAATGATGGCAAATGGAAAGTTCAGGATAGCAATAAACAACTGTTTTGTAAGTAAATTAAACTACTTTTAATTTATTAAAAAGAATATCATTGTGGTATACCTACCTACCTTACAAATTGAATCTTGTAATTAAACAAGCAAATCATATCAAATAGAAATATATAATAGTAAATTTAGTGTCTTATTTAATGATTTATCTTATATTTTATTTTGAAGTTATTCAGCATGGTAATTTCTATATTATATGAAATAGAATTTCAATTTTAAGATATTTTAAGTTAGTCATGTTATTTTTTAATTTCTATTAACTGACAGTTAATTGTTATATAAATGAAAGGTATTTACTTTCTTAACTTTTTTACAGCCTCTCCATTACAGCAACAAGAAGTTTTAGAACTAGTGTCACACCTGTTGCAATGGCATGCCTATAAAGATTTAGTAGATTTTGACAACTACCTTGATGACATGTCACAAGATTGGAGCAATGATGCTATTGAAAAGGTGGTACAGAAAATTTCAGACTTTGATACTTCATAAGCCAATCTTCTTTTATACTGTATCATAGCCCCATTAATAATATGATTGTATCTGATCATATTTTTTATTTTGAAAAAAATATTCAAATATTAAGGATTTATTGTTTTTACATTAACAAGTTAAATTTATGTGTCACTTGGTTTAAGGTACTCTTATAAACTATTAATTTATATTACAAATGTGTAGAGGTTTTAAGTTGTATACATACTTAGATTATTTAAAAAATGCAATAAAAATACAAACATAAAATGTATTTTATTTGTAGTCTTAAATATATTTAAAAAAACAATTGTTCAAGAAAAACATTTAAAATTACTAGAGCATTAACACAAAGTATTAAAATAATCATCTAATATTTTCTTGATTTTATTGATACCACTCAAATCAGTCACCTTTCCTTGAAATTTTCCATGTTTGAAAGCACCTTTTCCTTTTAATACTTCTACTATCCTAAGAAAATATCAAAATATATTATTATTAAAATATACACAAAATAGTCAAAGAAACCAAATTTAAATATGGATAGCATATTGTTTGTCCCTTGTTTTTTGCAATAATTATTCATAATACTATGAAGTAAAATAGTAATATGTACAGGGGTATTAATTATTGATATATGAAATAGTTTGATATTATTTAAACAATGTCAAAGATCTTAATAAATAGGCTTAAATGAAGAAATAAGGCACATAATTGTTTTATAAAAGTATCAATAATAGTAATAATACTTACTGTGATCCTAATACATTGCAATGTTCCTCTGGACCTTGAATTATTATTTGCCCTTCTTGGGGTTTATCAGGCTCCTCAGAAGCACAAAATATAAACAAACCTTCATTTTCCAAACCTTTACAAATAGCTCTGTTAAATTCTGGTGTTGCTTCCTTTTTAAACATGAATACATATTTTGGTTTAGGCTGAAAATTTTTGATATTTTTAATCTCATATTGGGCCAATTCAGTGAGGATATTTTGTACATTTTTGTTTGTTATTTTGAAATTTCTCTGCAGTTTTTGAACAAGTTCTTCATGTTTACTTGGCTCATTTCTGAAACATAATTTTGATCATATCAATAAAATTTGTACAAGTCCAGAAATTATAAAATATACATAAAAGTTAAATAAAGCAATAGGTAATAATAAATAATCTCAGTAATACACTATTTAAATTTAGTTATTAAGATTATACATACTTAAGTAATACAGTAAGAGCTTTCTCTCTATCCAACATAGCTTGAAAAACTTTTAGTACTCTATTTCCAACCAAAAATCTCAAATTGGTTTTTCCTTTCTTGCCTGGTTCAGCACCAAGCAATTTAATCATTTGTAACTGGCTGAAAAATATCATAGTTTACATTTTATTCACAATATAACTGATAACTACAAATTAAATGTGTTAAGGTGACATGTGTGCAAAGTGACTTACAAATCTTAAATACCTTAAATTAGACACATGAGTACCACAGCACATATTTTCATCAACATCACCGATGCATATAATTCTTATCGTGTCCAAACAGTCTTTAGGTAAACCACGTGTATGGGCCTTAATAGAAAATCTGGATTAATTTAAAGGTAATTGGTAATATGGCAGACTAATAATTGATTATCTTTAAAGGATTTTTTTAAAGAAAGCATTATATCTAATGTAGGGACACCAAACCAAATATAAAAATACTAACCTCATCTAAGTCTGGATCATTGGCTTTACAAAATTTTACTTTAACAGGTAAAGCTGATTGTATTAATGAATTGCAGTATTGCTCTACTTCTTGTAATATTTTACAATCAACACTTGCTTTATCTAATTCAATGTGACTTTCATCTGAACCAAGCCACCAGCTTGTTGTTGGTAAGTCATAATTTTTCTCTAATATAGCTGACAGTAGATGTTGCCCTGTAGTATTAAGAGACTTTTAGGAGTGCTTCAAACATTTTTTGTTAATTGTTTACAATACAAACCTGAATGCTGCTGCATATGGTCAAATCTTCTCTCCCAGTTTACATTTTGTGTTACCATAGTCCCTACTTCTATTGGCATCTTGGTAAAATGGAGGGCTTCTTCACCCTTTCTGAGAACTTGTAAGACTTCTACATCATTAAGCCAACCCAGGTCATGAGGCTTTAGGAAATAAAAAACAAGCAAACTGAATAGACATATTTTACTGTATTACTAACTAAAATATCATACGACTGATTTGATTTTACGATATAGTGGAAACAAACAAAGTGTTTGTTAATAAACCAGATGTACAAGTTTGTTGAGTTGTAGTAAAGGATTGTGAGATTTTAGATCTTAAAGTCATGTGAAGTGATAGCTGTAGGAAAATGTTTTGAAAAAAAAAAATCATACATGACCTAGGTAAAGAACTAAACTATCGAAGCCTCGGCAAGCTACTTTTAAATATTTGTAACGTAATTATAATTATATTATATTGTAAAATATATACGTACTTGTCCTCCTCCAGCTGGAAAAAGGATAGTGTTTTCAACTGTGATTTGATAACCTTCGAATTTTGTGGATTTTCCATAGTCGACGATGGACTCCGTTGTTGGTTCGCATTTTACTACTTTGGAAGTAAACTGCCAATTAATTATAAAATGATTTATGATTTTGTCATAAAAACTGCAATTTAAATGTGGTTTTACCTAATTACTAACCTCTTTAAGAAAACTATCTTCTTGGCACTTAAATACCATGCTTAATATATGTGCTACTCTTTTAAAATTAAAAACAAAAAAATCTGTTGTTTTACTTTAATTAATGAATTAATTATCAAAGTTTTTATTAGGTAAGTAGATACCTATTGAGTTAACTATTTCAAAATTCAAATGTTTATTTTTGTATATTAGGCAATTGACATTGTCAATTGCAAATGTAGAATACGTGTAGATAGGTAGAATACGGTAGGTAGGTATTTATCTATCTATCAAGCATACAGTTTGACACATTTGACTTTAACATTTTGGCTTTGAAACTATGAAATGGTTATTATTTCAAAACTGAAGTTTGCTAATTCATTGTACATAACTATTTTTTCACTGACTTCAAAAAGTTGCATTTTGCTGGACGCAACGATAGCTAGTTGTTTTGAGTGTTTGAATTATTTTGAGTATATTTATATCCTCCTACTGCGGAGAAATTACAAAACATGCAGCAGCTAACGATTTTCATGGTAAGTGATTTTTTACATGTCTATGTTCTTATCGTGATAATCTACATTAACCTAAAATATTTGTTACAAGGATATTGAAAGTTCTCGTTCGTATATCGATGAGGTATATTCCTCGGATGTGGCGAAGATTTTAGAGGCCCTAATTGCACTAAAGAATTCAGTGATCGGTAGCAATCGACAAAAAACCTCAGTGATTCAACAAGGTATTGTACCAAGATTGCTGCAGTTGTCGGAACCGAACTGGGATCCTAATATTAGATTAGAGGCCACTATAACTATTGGTAAGTTATACATTTCGTGAAGATAATTGAACAGATTTTCCAATTCAATGTCGATTCAGTCACGAAACAGATTAGAATGATAACTTTATTGAATAGTATCATATTTACATAACAACAGCTTTAAGTAAACATGTTATTGGGCTATTTTTGCATGTTGAATTTATTTATATTTTATTGCCAACCTTCCTCTTTTGTTTATTATTTTTTAAAGCATTACAGTGTTGTCATAACAATTACCCTTTATTTTTTACGTACTCTTAATATCCTTGACCTGCTAAAAGTGTAATAAAATACCTATTCAACTATAACATGGTACTAGATAACTGAGTTCTAATTTTTGAACACAGGTTCCTTAGCTAAAGGTACACCAGATAATGTATCAGCGTTAGTTGAACAAGGTGCAACATTGGCCTTGATAGAAATATTAAAAGAAGTGCCAATTGGAACAAAATTGACTGAAGCAAGTCTTTGTGCTTTAAGGAGTATATTTCTTAATCCTCCTGCACCAATATCAGCCTTGCCATCTGATATGAAATTGCTGTCAAGATTTATCCGTAAGTAGTTTTCATTGAGTAATAAATTAATTTATTTATATAATACACACTAGATTGCATAAATATATTTATTAGGCCGGGATTAATTAAATTAAATTTTCATCACTTCGTTCTAGTATATCATATAATCCATAATTAGTCATTTGGGAATTGAAAAATCAAAGCTTTGTTTTATGAGAGTTAAACTTTGACTATATCAATTAGGTACTCAATTATATATCAAGCCATTAATAAATAAATTTAATAAATGTTTCCTTGCTCACTCTTTTTCTCTTATATAATGAGGTCTTTACTATTCACATTATGATGTAATCCATTTCATATAGCCTTGGAATTATATATGTAACAGTTGAGAAATTGTTGCAGAAATAGCAAGAGAAGGCTCGCCTACTGCCCGAGCTTGTGTAGTACGTATTCTGTCAATATGGTGTGGTGGTCCAATAGAACAAGAAGCATTATGTGCAGCAGGTGCCTGTAATGCTATTGCAGCTTTGCTCACACCTAAAGGCACATCCCCACCACCTACTGCAAGAGCATTGCCAGCATTAGATTTGCTAGCTGCAATGTGCTTTGAAAATGCTAATGTTTCTCAAGTTGCATTGAATACTAGGTAAGATTTTTATAGCTACATTTGACTTGTCTTTTTAATAGTTGAATTAATAATAATTTTTTATATTTACTATATATATAATAAACTAGCTGAGCCGGCAAACTTCGTATTGCTTCAGAGTTCCGAATAATAATGTATCAACTAAAACGTCATTCCATAGAAAATGTAATGAAGAAACGAATCTTTCTTCATTAACACTTGTGAATTTTTCTATATTTTTAATAGCTATCTTAATTTCTTATTCCAACTTGGATTTAAGATAATGCTTATAAATGGTGTGTGCCTCAAGTGATAATTAAAATATTGTATTAACTCCACAGAATGTTATATCAGACGCTAAAAATGTGATACAAAGCCATAGAGGTGATAAAAATAGTGTTCACCTCGGGAGCAACATTATTTGAAACTCGAGTCCACAACTCTCTATTTTACTATTAAGGAACCCTCGGTGCACTCAGTAGTCTACTTCAGAATCCTTTGGATTCAAAAAAAATTCTCGGCTTAAAATAGTGCTTTGCTCCCTTGGTAAGCTATTATTGTATCAGTCACTTTATACAAGCAGCTTATTTTGTTTCGTTAATAATACAATTAGATGATAAGAAATTAGTAAATATACCCGACAACAGTGATGTGAATTGATAAATATGAAATACATTTAATCTATGTTTCAGATGTTTATTATGTAAAAAGCATACTATTTTTTCTAATACTTCCAGATATGGTGACAAAACAATACCTGAATTATTGTCTCTGTTAGTGCTGAGAGATAAGCCTTTACCTGTGGCGATGGGAGCCGCACGGTGCCTCACTTTTATTCACAGGGCTGGGGCAATAACAGCTGATGATAGCAGGTCTGTTGCATTTGTAGACTCATAAGAGTCCATTTAATAAGCTATTGCTAAGTCTGTGCTTTCGGTTGCATAAAAAGTAACTAAAAATTTATGACTCGGAGATATTTTTTTTCTCACCTCGAAGTTGATTTCGTTGCCATATAAATAGTAGCTAATATATTATAAGTAACAAAAAATTAAAATATTTAAAGTGATGAAATCAAATGAAGTAGAAAATGTTACGAGATGAAAAATTACCATTAAAAAGTTTGACATCCCATCCAACCACAAGATAATCTGTTGATTGTTTATGCTTGTGAAGTTGTATACGAAACAAAATGGTTATACTTTTCAGAGTGGTATTTGGAGCTCTGCCATGCCTCGCTCGACTTTGTACTAAAGACATGCCGCAGGATATAAGGGCGACTGCTGCTGAGACTTTGGCCTATTTGGCTGAGGTAAGTGAAATCGGCACATTAAGGCCACAATGTTTGTGTATGTGACAAATTATTACGCTATTATATTATCGCTTCCGTAACATTGATGTTCCTTCGATTTCCAAACAAAAATAAATGTTACAGAATGAAATAT
This sequence comes from Aporia crataegi, assembly GCA_912999735.1. Taxonomy (NCBI): domain Eukaryota; kingdom Metazoa; phylum Arthropoda; class Insecta; order Lepidoptera; family Pieridae; genus Aporia; species Aporia crataegi. The sequence goes on along the minus strand of OU538744.1, from coordinate 7,522,278 downwards.
ACAGATATCTAGAACTTAAAACTTCCCCTTTTTGCGTTGGATGTTGAAAATCAGAAGGTTCATTCGACTGCCACTAATATGAAATATGTAATCGGTTATAGGTAGACACATCTCTCCAGAGACTAGCTGCTATATCCAATCACCTGATGAGTTCGCTCGCGGAGATAGTAAATTGTCCGTCTCCGGCGGCGAAGCAGGGCGCGTTCAAATGTTTCGCCTCACTGGGTGCAAACGCAGAAGATATAAGGAAACGGATAATAGAAACGCACGGCTTGATGGTCCATATCGTTAATGGAATGAACAACCCTGAGCCATCGGTAAATATTTCTTAAGTCTGTGTAATATGAACTCTTGAATTTCGCATATAAATAAATCCTAATTGTTACATTAGGTTAGATTAGCTGCAGTTAGATGTCTTCATTCACTGTCAAGGTCCGTTCAACAATTAAGAACTACATTTCAGGTATGTTTTAAAATCAATTTTTTTGTTAAATAAGATTAAGTGATTTTTATCAAATACAAACACTTGCATGATAATTTTTGTTAAATTAAAACATGAGGGAGTAAGAAAGGTATTTAATATTTCAGGATCATTCAGTATGGCGACCCTTAATGCAGTTGCTGAACGAATCGCCGGGAACCGAACTGCTGACCGTGGGCTCTTCGACTCTGTGCAATCTGCTCCTCGAGTTCTCACCCGCCAAGGAGCCCATGTTAGATCAAGGTTTATACTATTATGCGACAGTTTTAGGGATCTACACCCATTTAGTAAAAATTTTAAGAAAATTCAAGCATACATAGGTACGTGCGTCAAATAAATTAGTGTAGCTGTTATTTTCTATCTGAAGAAACTTTTAGTTAGTCAAAATGGAGGATGCTAAAAAAGATTGCTTCCAAATTATATTGTTTTTATTTGAATTGATTTTTTTATGCATGTTGCTGGAGGCGCGGTTTGGATCTGTCTACCCATATTTCAGGCATGGGCTGCCTGCAGACTAGAAGTTAAATAGGGTTACACTTTCAATTATATTTAAAATAAATATATCAGCACCTTTAAGATCCAAAGACCTTTGTTTCAGTTATTTGAATCAAAAACGTTCATACATTGTGCTTGTGAGGCCTGAATTAAAAAGATACTGTTTGTCCATTTTAGGTGTGGTAGAGATGCTTTGTAATCTTACCAAGAGGCCGGAGGCTGCGCTTCGACTGAATGGAATCTGGGCACTTATGAATATGGCCTTTCAGGTTAGTTCTTATCAGTTCTTATTATAAAGTCAATTATAATGAGTTTAAATATTTCAATTGAAAATATTTCATGTTTCTGTGAAATAGCTTTGGTAGATCGAGTTAAAGTAGTTCATCAGCGCCATCTATTGGCAAAACATTTGAATAATCATGAAGAATTAAGAATTAGACTCAAACCCATTTTTTTTTTGGGTCATATTACAATTTAACATAATTTGGGATTGTGGTCAAATACTTTACATTTTTTCAAAATTTTATACCGTTCTAATTATTGGTTTATTAATTTTAGGCGGAACAAAAAGTAAAACAACGAATATTATGCTGTTTAGGCACCGAACAGATGTTCCGTCTGCTTAGCGATAGTGACACTCGCGTTATCATGAAGACATTGGGATTGCTACGGAATTTGTTATCCACGCGGCAGCATATTGATGCTATTATGAGCGAATTTTCTTCGCAAGTTATGCAGGTATTTTTTTATTCCGCATTTAAATAGTATTTAAAAGTAGATTATATATGTAGTTTTAATTAGGCAAATTGGTATTACGGGTCATGGTGTATGGAAAATTAATTAGAATCGGAAAATAAATTTAAAAACAAAAGTGAAATCAAATTAAGCTACATTTCCACTTGCTCGGAACAGTTCTGAGCGATCAAACGTTCGTTGTCTCGGTAAGTGGAAACAACAGAATGAGGGAATACATTTCGCCAACCGTGTTTGAATCTCTTAATTAAACGAATGTTTTCTCGCACAAAGTTGCGGGCAAAAGCTTACAATAATAAACGTAATAATATGAATTAACATTTAATATCTTTGAAAATCGAATTTCAAAAAAATTATTTGTGTAAAAAGATCTGTAATTTTGATTGATTTTTTTTTAGGATTAAGTATTATTTTTGAAATACATTAAGTGACTTTCACTTAAATTATTTTCAGGCAGTAATAGTAGTATTAGAAGGCTCGTATCCAGCTGAAGTGAAAGAGCAAGCATTATGTATATTGGGTAATATTGGGGATGGAGAGAAAGCAAAGGACTTTATTATGGCAAATGAAGACGTACTTAGAAAGTTAGTTGATTATTTGGTAAGTGCATCTTACGAAATACGCAACGATATAAACAAAAACATGTTAGCTGACATGGCCGCGAACAAATTTTATGTTTTGAGTATGAAAACTCTTATATATGTAGTATGGATTATATTTATAATAAGCTCAGGCCTGTATTTTAGAATATTGTCTTAATTAATATTTAAGAAATGTCAAAAATGTCAAACTTCATGAAGCAAAAATTAGCCTCAGCCTCGAACAACATTTAATCAAAATTGCTATAATGTTATTAATGCTAAAAGATTCTTAAATCGCTGACTGTCCCACATCTAATTATTTAGAGGGTATCTTGGAAACTTAAAACTACTAAATGGTTTGGATGGGGAGTTCGGTATCTTTTTTTTTCTTCTTTTTTTTTAAATACTTCGTTGTAGTGCAGTGCAACGGGCGGCCTTATCGCTAATCAGCGCTCTCTTCCAGGCAACCTAAATATGTATTGTGAAGTGTCCAATGATATCAATTTTATCTTAATGCATCTATTAAGAGCTATGTTATCAGAGATTGATGCACCGGCAAGGTAGAGTTAAAAATTAACCGTTCATTGATAGGATTATTATGAACAATCAGCCAAGAAAGTCGTCTACCAGTTTTGACAAGTTTCTGTGATCTAACTATTGCTAAGGTTGATTATTCTAACAGAGTGTAAGAGATGCAATTATGACGTATTATCCGAGATGACATTTGAAGTCTTATTTCAATAGGCAATTAAAGTCTTTTTCGAGAAAACTGCTATTGAAAAAGAAGTATTACTGACGAGTATTTTGGTCAACTTAATACTCCTACAAAACTGTTATTATATTGTTCAAATTTCTTGATTTGCCAGGAGTCGAATGAGCTAATATTATAGTGTAATGCCATTTGTTTATTGTCAAGACAGCTGTTGATCTTTACACAGAGAGTTAGTGACGCGTGCCTCTTTCGATACACGAAGAGATATAAGGCCTTGGCCTGCAAAACCGCCTGACTTGAAACTAAATTAAATTTTAGAACGTTGTAATCCAAAAGTTATAATTATATTTAATTAGAACAACCAAAGTCTCTTTGAAACCCTTAGTATCTTTGGCCGATTCAAGTAAAATAATTGCTTTAGAAATGGAGGTGAGTTTGTGATAATTCAAACTTGACACATGACATAACGTAAATATAATCTCTACATGAGAAAGACAGCAATGATCACGGCCATAAGTCGATCTTGCTCTTTTGTGTCATTCAAGTGAACATCAACAGAAGGACGGTAGAACACATATTTTGCCGATTGTACAGGCGCATCCAGAAAGCAAGCTCCAAGAGGCGGCATTATTCGTAGCTGGGAATCTAGTGTGGAAAGGCGAAGCTGGTTGTGCGGCAAGACAAGCACGGCTTGTGGAGCTGGGCGTGTTCCGAGCGCTTAAGCTATTGCGACAAAGGCCAGACGCCGCGCACTTACATGACAAGTAAGCTCATAAAACTTACTTGTAGATTAAATTACCTGACTTGCACCAACTGAGTTCAATTGCAACGAATTCTATTAGATCTTAAAGTATTTGTAAATATGATCGGGAAAAGATTATCAGATTGAGTTTCTTGGCTATTTTTCTCAGAGCTGGGCGCTTTCTTGAGTTCTTTGTAAACTAATTAATGTTCATAAATGATCATGTAAATGATATAACGTGAAATAAATTAGGCCACCTCCGTGGCTAAATAATTCACGAATCTGATATTCATGTGTTTTGCCAAAGGTTACGGTCCGAATCTCGCAATTCAGCTGAAGGATTTCCGCAAATGTTTCGGTAGGGTAGTTATGCTAAGCTGATCACTTTCTTCTCTGTTAATAATCAGAAAAACATATGCAGAAATGTTCCTCCTACATGCCCACGGTTATCATTCATTATTTATTCATTATTTCATCTCCATTATCATCATCATCTTCATTATTTATTGGCTCCGTCTCGAAGGACCAATAGTAATTATAAATAAGCTTTATTTTTTATTTTTTATTTTAATGTCTGTTGTTAGCTGAGTATTATATACTAACCTGACGAAAGTAAAGCTACCGTTACATAGTATATACTATGTAATATGTATATACATTTTTATTGAGACATTCTATTTTCATTCCGTGTGCGGGTTTAATTAAAGGATTAATTTAGGTTTGATTTCATTAACAAATTATTTTTTCAGAGTAAAAACTGCCCTGGCGCAATTTAACGAGCTCTAAAAGCCATTCTAGTGCTAATGCACAAGATGATATGTGAAACAGACGTGATGTCTGTTTGTTATCGGCAGTGAGTCATCAAGTCAGTTGGTTTTGTTTTAGGCTCGTATTCTAAAACGTACCTCATGCTAGATTTCAGTCATAATGATAAAAAATATATAATTCTCGTTATAGAATATGGGCCATATTGTTTGACCTCTAGTATCTGTTTATCATCAAGCAGGTGCCAAATTGAACAGCTGGTGATGCAGCTTTCACGGTGGTCCACGGAATCCACAACCTGGTTTTTAAATTTAGTAATAATTTAAATAATTGGGATAAATATACGAGTTAATGTTTTTTTTTTTTTTTCAAAAAGCTATCGCATCACTGTGTGATAAAAATATCTTTTTGGACGATCATTTCACTGATCTATAAGTATTTGTGAATAATGCTTATGCTTAACATTTAAGTTATACTAGAGGTCAATGTAGTTAGTGTACATAATTAGGTACTTGTTAACCGTTAATCTATTTATTAAAGTTGTTTTTTTTTTTCGCTCAATTTCCTGTCATTTGTCCATACAATTATTAAAATACTCAAATATTATTTAAATCATGAGTTTAGTGTTGAAATTTTCGAAAGGTTGAATTGTTGACAATCTGTTAATCCCTTATTAGTAAGTTTGCACCCAGCCGTCAATGGCGCTGTCACATTTCTCATACAAATATCAGCGCTATCGAAAAACGCTTTATCTAACTTTAGTAAAATTAATTTAAATCCCTATGAAATTTTGATTGTGATAAAATTTGAGGTTTTATATGCATGAATTTTCGTAGCTAATTTAGTGTCTTAATTAAAATCTAGTTTCTATCGGTCTTCGATTTGATTTCCAAAGAAAGAAAGAAAAAAAAAATGTTTTATGAGGCAAAAGGAGCCATCCATAATAAATATCTTAAAATTTGTGTAACGTAATTTATGGATGGCCCGAAAAAGGCTGGTGACCCACTAGTTCACAAGGGTTTAGGGGACTTTTATGTTACCTAAGGTTCTTGAGAGCTTTATATCTAATAAAAAATGTATAAATAGAACTTCAATGTTGTTAAATTTTTACGACATAGGGTGCTCGTCTTCGATAAACGTAGTGAATCTAAGAATTAGCCGCGTTTACGAAATAAGATGTGTAAATTAATAGGAAATTGTATAGAATTAGAAAGGACTGGAATGTAGCTTTTTATATTGTATTGTAAATTGTGCAATGGAAAATCGCCTTTATAACTTTAAAATGTTGAACGATTCCAATACTTAATTAAGGTGGTTCGATATGGTTCCGAAAAACTAAAAGCTCGATAGATGGCGCTACTTTTGCAAATTTATAGTTTTTATTTTTTTGTGAAACTATCTTTGTATTTGTATACATTAAAATATGTTTCGCTTACTCTTTATATAACATAAAAATAAAAACTCGAAATTTGCAAAAGTAGCGCCATCTAGCGAGCTTTTAGTTTTGTGGGACCTGATCAAACCACCTTAACACAGAAATCTTTAAATTAAGAAATTTTGAAGTCTTGGCCTGATCAATATGAACCTCCACATGGTTTAATTCTGCGCACTTTGCTTTCAATTCATTATGCATAAGTGTGGAGATCTCGCTGTACAAATAAATTATCTATATAATGTATCTACCGGCAATTTTTTTCTGTTTGTCGAATAATAATAAAGTCGATTTTGCAATGGGTTAGTATATTTATAACAATACGCTTAAGATACCATGTTGTTATCATTGGATTTGTTAAATCATTATTTGAAGCCACGTAATTCTTTGTAATTTTTATTTTAACAAACAATTTTCATAAATTTTCATTTATGTTTGGACATTCTGTTAACTGTAAGAGGATCATGAAAGTCTTACTAATCTAAAATATTTTGATAAGCATACAACAGTTATTGAATGGTTGGTCATTTTTTGTCTCTTTCCTTCAAAGTACGAATTGAATATGAAAGAAGTAGACAAAAGATGTACAATACGAATTTATTCTGTAAAAACTCGAATCTCTGTGCTTTATATTTTATTTTTATATAGAGAAAGAAAAAACTTCATCAAGCTGTCTAATCATGATAACCATTATTAATAATATCGTTATTAAAATGTCTTCTATTTGCTTTTAATTTGTCTGCAGTTGTGATGCGTCCAAATTAAAAGTACATTAAAATAAATATGTTATTTTATATTTAAGTTCAAAAGTAATTGTGACGACGAGTACAAGATCAATTTAATTATCTTAAAATACCCTTTTCAGAAAATTTATTGTTGTTAGGTCCTTTTTTAAACGAATTTGAACCGTAATGTTAAGGCCTGAAAGTTCACTATTATTTAGAAAACCTCTAGGGTTTTAATACATGACATTTATTAGATGGAACTTGTACCAATCTCCCTGATTTTTGTGTTTTTGGTAATATATCAATGCATGTATAATTTTAACGGGTTTTTTTTTTCTAAAACAAGAATCAAGGAAGAAAAGAGGTTTTTATAGACACGAAATTGTAAAAAATTAATTTAATCGAATTAAAAATAATAATATTATTAATTACAATTTAAAGTGATGTTACTGATTATTTTTGTATTGCGAATGCCAGAGAGTAAAATATGAGTATAATATGATTTTTCTGTTGCTACATAAAATATTGCTTCGTCCGGATGTCTTACCGATTACCGCCATTTTCGTGCATGATGTCAAAATATATTCTGATGAATGATATAAACCATGGTTTTATTTTAATTCCAACTAGCGACTCGCCCCGGCTTTGCACGGGTATAAAACATATATAAAAATAAAAAACCTTCCTCTTCAATCACTCTATCTATTAAAAAAAACCACATCAAAATCCGTTGCTTAATTTTAAAGATTTAAGCATACAAAGGGATATAGGGAAAGAAAAAGCGACTTTGTTTTATACTATTTAGTGATTGCTACCGTACCTAATTTGATGACAGACATAGTTTGTTGCGCGGTATGTCTTGAGTTCGATGCCCAGGGAATTTCTTTCTCGGTTTTTATGATTGTCTATAAAAACATGTTAATTGAAAGGGAATAAGCTACTTATAAGTACATACAAACGTACTTTTGGAAGTCGGACTGAAAAGTTCATAAGCGATCAAGTGTTTTATTCAATATGAATTCGTAACGAATTTTTGACTGAAGAAAATTCAAAAATATCTTTACTCAGTGAAATAATATTTGATCGTTTTGAATCGTCAATTTTTGGTTTCTTAATATTATGTAGTTTTTAAAATTAATTATTCTAAACATTATAATATTTAGTTTTATTAAGACAGAGAGCAAATTTATTCCCAAGCTTTTTTATCATCTTATCATCGTAATCCGTTATTTTATAGTTGATTTTTTTTGTTTATCTCATGCCCTACGAGGTAAGGGTAACGAATACTTCGCTTATGTGAAAGTTCTAGAAAGAAGGATCAATTGATTATTGGCAAGATTATCATATAATAATTTTACTATCATTATCTATATAATTTACTAACATAGATGAGGCATTTATTGAAGACTTAATTATAGTTTTCGGTCGTCCGTAACTAAAATAACTAGTATATGAAAAGCCGACAACGCAACTCTAAAGCAGATACCGGACCCGCCTGCCCTGTTGTCTGCTATTATATAAAAAAAAAGCTTTCCCGTAGGTCTCCAAATGTACGGTCTATTTTTTGATACTTAATTCAAGCATGCATAAAATACCTTCTAAATTTCCAATATTTAAATTAAGTTTTTGAATGTAACGTTACTTAAATATTTTATCTTACAATATATAGTAGTTTATTACAAGCTATCGGCTCGTAATTGGGAACATATGGATACCAGGATCCCTTGGGAATCGTAAAGCTGTAAGCATCGGCACGAAGCCTTACTGGGTCAGAATATTAAATAATCCTATTCCATTGTTTGTGTTAGTAGGTCCGTTTAGGGAATCGGAGGAAGTAAAAAAAGAAATAAAGGAACGCTACTTTTCGAATATTTCTTTTTTAAGTCACTTTTTATTCGTAACATTTGGCATTATATGTAGCCTATATATCACTGAAGTGAAGTTAATACAAAATACCTCAAGTGAATAGATCTTCATGGTACAGACAGACATATAATATTATGTCAATCTTATAATATCCATCCTTTGGGGGATTAAAAATTTTATCTATTGAGTTTTAAAACACTCGAATTATTTTAGCTTTAAGATGAGGCATTGATAAACAATAACTCTAAAATAAAGCTCTTGCGTCCCGCGCTCTGCACCCCCTGATTATTCTTACGCAGAGACGTTTGACAGATGGATTCATAGAGATCGTTATAGATTTTCGTTTTTTCAAACTTTTATGCGAAAGAGTAGAATATTGCCCAATTAATGTAGGTAATTAGTTTCGAGGAAGCCCGCCAGTCCGAAAGACAAAGGGCCGTCGCTGACAATAGTCCGTATCGGAGTGAAGGGGGCATCGAATCCGAATGTATGGGAAAACTGGCACCGACGCGTCTAAATTAGAAGGTCGTATGCGACAATACAGTTTTTTTACGTTTAAATAAAAAACTGTTACTAGTACAAAACAATGCAATTGTCCAATTGAAACGTGTGTATAGGATAATCTACTTAAAAATTATTGAGGAATTTTTAGGTTCCGTATACCTGTAAAATGTAAATCTATGTTTAGGTAATATGAGGTAACTGATAATTTTTTCTTTGTTACAAAATTTAACCAATTGTGTAACGGCAACCGGTGAAATGAAACCCATATCATGAAGTGTCATATAGTCAAAAACTACTTTCCTAAGTCCTTTAATTTCTGAAGAAAATCGAATCTCCTATGCTGTTTTTCTCAATACCTCGTCTTAATGCGTACGAGGTTTGCATCTACAAAAAAATGTTTTTGTTACGTACCTACAGTGTAAAAATCAACAGGTAAGGTAAGTTAATGAAACAAAGGCCGAAATCTTATTAATTTTGCGTAGGAAAATTTTGGTAAATTTGATTTTCAAAATTTGATTTTTGGAAAATATGCCGTTCATTGTGTTTTGACGCTACGTGTCGTTGCATAAGTAATATAATTATTATGCATTCATTACTACGCCACTTGTGAATGCGTTCACACCGAACTTTTGCGTATGCTGGAAACGAAAGTAATTAGACATGTATCGAATTAATTAAAAATTGATTATTTAAGAGGGCGTATAAAGGTAAATTGTCGTTCTTAGATTTGATTTTTACACTCGATAATAAGCCACAAATTGTTTGTTTTTTTTATAAAGATATAACATTATATGTAAAAGAAACTGGACTGAGTGAAAACATGAAATTTTAATATTTTATTGATAGGAAAAAATCACAAACTTACGTCTAATTTTCAACTAAAATCAATTTATGTTCAAAACTATGCATATAACAGAGTCAATATTTTAATACATAATATAAAATTATATTACCTAGTGACTGTGTTAGCGGTTTAAAAAAATATTGTATATTTTACGAGTTATTAAAATAAAACTATTTCGGCGCTTACTACGTTTCATTCCGAGTATAACACTCTCATTCTGTTTCACCTGGCATAGATACGTGAAGCGAGCGGGTGAAATATGATTTTTTTCTAGCGTTGTGCACCCTCTTAATAAATAAAAACTAAATATTGCTAGTACAATTTATTTATTATTTATATATTTTTCACAATAAAAGGTAGCCTATATCTATTCCCAAATTCTAGTCTATCTATGTACTAAATTTAATCAAAATTAGTACAGTGGAAAAGGCGTGAAACAACAGTGAGACAGACACAGTTAGTTTCGCATTTACAATATTAGAAGGTAAATAGGGATTAGTGTAACAAATTTAATTCTATTAAAATACGAAAAGTTACGGGAATCAGAATTCAGAATGTAATCAATCAATTAAAAATTCAGTATTCTTTCTTATTCACCATACAACGACGTTGTAATAAATATCAGATGGAATTCGTCTACAGGCACAATCTCTCAGGGGTAAAATATACCTAGTAAGGTAAACTTATTCTTACAGAAAAGTAACTTATTATGTAGACAGAGCTATATTTTTAACCAACTACAAACAGCCAATGCTGAAATGATTTTGATTGGTAAGTCACATTCTATATATATGGTAACCTTGGTAATTTATGAGGTATTGAAATCGGATATCATATGAAATTTATATGTTAATTTGTTGTAGGTTATTCATAATTCTGACTTGTATAGACATAATTGCGAAGTTCGTTTAAAAATATTTCTTGAGTTGTTTGATTGATTTAGGTACTTATAAACTCTATGAAAAAGACAGTTAAGAAAGAGAAGAATAACAAAGAATTCCTCTCTTAAACTAAAATAATATATAATATTATGTGACATGCTCACTCAAAATTTAAATATAAAAACCGCCTAATTTTCAAAAGATAAAGGTAATAAAATAATTATAAAAATAGTCAAATATTTAGTATCCGTTTCAAGAATGCATATAGGTACCTAATCTAAATATTAAAAGGTGAAGCGAAAACTTTGTACACCTTTTTAAGAAAGTTGCGCAAATGTATGAACGTGAAATTTGATACAGTTAAAGTTTGTATGTAGTACATAAAGCTATTTTATATATATATATTTTTTTTTAAATCTCCTTTTTTCTTGCGATCTGCCCAGTGGGCATTAAGCGAGAGTTTGATTTTTTATATAAAATGTATTAGAAATACATTAGATTAATTGAAATAAACATTACACACACTACTACTTGAATGACACACAACACACACATACCATATACTTACACTTGAATTATGTTATTTCGACTTATTGGTCGACGACTGTAATGGACGACCTTTAACCAAATTCACAATTTAGTCAGTGTTGCTAGACAATTGAAAGGCTTTTAACTTTTTATCGTACGAGAAGAACCGGCAATAAACTCGGTAGTTTTCAAAAGCCAATTGTTACATAATTAGCAATAAACTCAATGCTTGTGTTTATACAAATTCAAGTTGTATTAAACAATGAGAAATGAGAATTAGTTAAACATTGATTGAAAAAGTTGCTATAAATGTGTTTCATTTATTGTGATGTTGCCGATAGCAATTACTCATTTATTCTATGAATATGATCTATTTTTCCAAGTAATAAAATAACTGCGGTCTAGAAAAAGTATTTTACAATCGAGACGATGCCATCAAGGCGAATCTAATATCTATTATTTATCAAAATCGGTTGATCTGCATCTGATTTTTGAGTTTTATTCTAATAATTTCATTTATTTAATATTTGCTCCAATTTGGCTCCAATATTTGCCAGATTGGCGCAATTGGTAGTGCTTCTGCCTTCTACATCAAAATGTCCCGGGTTCGAATTCCGGTAGGTGTATTTATTTGTGTAATGAACACGAATGTTTGTTTCCGAGTCTTGGTTGTATTTAACATACATGTATTTATTGTGGTACCCTTGTTGTTTCTGATTACCATAACACAACTGCTTCAGCTACTTACTTTGGGATCATAGCAATGTATGTGAGTTGTCCCAATTATTATTATTATTATTTGAATTAACGAATTAATCACCTAATTTAATAAAATAATTTATTTTTAGTAGTCTCGATAATATTAAATATGTATAAAAAATAACGTTGTAAAAAGTATGCTATACTTACATTTAAATGTAAATAAAGATGTACAAATATTAATCATATAGTATCGTGCGTAAGGTTGTGTTGTAGGTATAATAAAAACGTTCAATGCCATACATAAATTTACAAATTACATTAAGCATCGGTGGTTCAGTGGTAGAATGCTCGCCTGCCACGCGGGCGGCCCGGGTTCGATTCCCGGCCGATGCAAGATTTTTATATTTTTTAATTATTTTTTAATATTAAATTACAATTATAAATTTTAGTTGAGACCAAAAGCTGGATCATATTTCGGCTAACGCGTTAGTTTAGCAATACAACGCGGTAATGTAGCCAGTATTTTGGGTACGCACCCTAACGGCTTTGATGAGCCTTTTGTATTTTTGTAAATATATTTAAGTACATTATTGTAAATAAACAAAATAATATAAATTTTACAAGCTTTTTTGAATGCAAAAGAAGTAATAGACAATAAAATATTCAGTCATGGAAATGTCCTTATATTTCTATTAACGGACGGATTTCCTTCACTTTTGTTTAGATTCTGCATCAGTGAAAAAATTTACATAATCCCTTGATACTAACAAAAAGGGTCCGGGGCTTGGACACAATATTTGCCCGAGGCATTGTACATAGGTATATGAGAGCTTGTATTGATATATTTTGTTTTTCTGCAGAGCCCTACTCGCAAAACAAGTCCACATAGAGTCGAAGAGCTAACAGCGTTATTTCATTCACAAAGAATTCTAAGTGTATTTAAAAAAAAATATATTTTAAAATTCTTATACACTTTACATGTATACAAAATAACAATATTACATTTGCATCTCAAGTCAATCTAAACTTCATTACAGTTGTAAAACAAAGCCAATTACAATCGCGCTAATTACAAACTTTTATAGGATGTTCTAAACAGGATCATTCATTCGTAAGTAATAGACTAAATTAAGTTAATAAAAGTCATTTAATGTATTAGAAATTATAAAATTTATTTGGAAGACTTAGGAACACATAACGTAAAAGTAATTATAGACAAACATTGGCCATTAGTTATCTTATCTGAATGCCATTTAATTAAGATAAAACTATTACTGAGTAATATAAAAGTAGAAAGCGAAGCTATTTCCGAGAGTAAATGCTCATATAAGTTCAATCTTGGGTGATATCACGTACCTAAGCTGCAGAGTGTGGGGCGAGTGCGGTAAAATGGCGAGCCTTCGACAAACCAATATCTTGCCTTCGACAACTGAATGACTCCATTCCTGAGAATATTATACTTCAACGTTCTTTCTTTTCTTTTGTTTTCAAAGATATCAGTTTGTATACAGATGAATGAAATTGAAATATTCGTATAATACAATAAAAGCGATTTGTAATTTTTATAAATACTAATCAGCTATTATTACCATTTTATTACGATTATTAATACCTTTATTACCATTTTATTACGATTATTAATACCTTTATTACCATTTTATTAAGATTATTAATACCTTTTAAGCTTTTCTCATACTAGATTTTTGCATCCAGCTGAGTCCCTTTAAGCCTCCTAAATGGTTTATGTTAATTGTATTAAACATCTTTAAAGTTTTTCATCAAACACAGCACTACAAATTACCGAGACACGATAAATTCCGCGTGAGTAAACTGTGGTCATAACTCGGCTTAAAAACAACTAGGTCACATTAAGTTCGCTCCAGCTAAACTATTGTACAAATTTATACCTGGACCACGAGTTAAAACTTAAAATATAGGTCCATTAACAAAAATTAGTTTTTGGTATGAATTTTTTCATCTACTTATGCTTCGTAAGTTTATATTTAAATGAAATGAGCACTTTGAAATAATATTGCGGTCAAACATCGAAACGGAATCATGTAGAAGCGGGAAATTTTAATTTTAGTATTAATTTGAGTCCCCTTCACCTAATTAGTATGAATGCGAAAACCCAAATGAAAGTCTACACGGGTTTCGAACCCTATTTTCGTGATGAGCAGGCGCTGTCACTACCACTACGCCAACGAGGCAGTACATGTGCATGTGTGTGTGTTGAATTCTCTAAAACTACCAAATTTAAGTTTTAAAAGCCTGAACCTATGCAAATGTATGTCTTAGTACTTTATTGTTTAACGTCTTCACGTTGGTACATATAAAATACAATATAGCCCTTAAATACATACAAACAATTTTTTTTTCTCTTTATGAGCACATTTACATATTGAAAGCAAATGAAAATATGCAATTAATTTAATTAAACAAAGCATTAATTATATTTTCGGTGGTGTGCAATATCTTGGAATGATGCCTATAAAGATGATTTGAAAGCGTAGTCGATGAACGACTGCATCATAAAATTATATATAACATCTGAATGACTGTCCTTCACTACATAGTATAAAACAGAATCGCTTTTTCTTCCCCTATATCCCTTTGTATGCTTAAATCTTTAAAACTAAGCAACGGATTTTGATGCGGTTTTTTTAATAGAGTGATAAAAGAGAAAGGTTTTTATATATGTTTTATACCCGTGCAAATCCGGGGAGGGTCGCTAGTTTAAGTTTAAATTAAAGTCAAATCACAAATGCTTTTAAATATTAAATAATAGTTTTTTGTTATTGACATTATTATTGGATAATTTGCGAAATGTTACGTACTTAAATTAAAATTTATCTATGTAATTACTAACTATAAATGTATGCCATTGTGTTAAGTTAATTTGTTTCCACTGAATAATTTTCCTAGTATATCTATGTAATATGTATATTGTAAGCTCTTTATATTAAGAGCGGTCTAGAGCCGACAAGGATTAAAATTAAACTTTTCTGCAGCTCGCTTTTCGCTGAATATTTCAAACCAATTTGTTAGCTCGGACGTCGGACATGAGGATTAAGCATCCAGAATTTTGCTCAATTAGGAAGCTTGGTTATGTTTTGACGTTTTCATGAACTTAATTTTTATCATGCCTTTGTGTTAACCATGACTTTGGTGAAGTATTTTTCTGTTGTCTGCGTAATTTTTTTAAGAATATAGCAGCATATAGCATGATTATGAAACATACAAATACAAGGTTACTTTGCGATTGACAGGTTGACAACAGATAAAAATCGATAAAGTTGATTTTGAAGTCTGAATGGTTGACATAGGCTATATGAACTATGACTAGTATTTGTCATTTCTGTAGTATTTAAAGCTGTCAATCCCATAGAGACCAAGTAAGTTTAACGTAGCTGACCACTAGGGGCACTGTAAGATTTTCCATACAAATATTTAACGCAGACGTTATCGAGAAATAACTTCACCAGACTTGTAGAAGTTACTTCTGCTCAAAATGTAACTAAGGTAGCGTGCCTCGCGCGGTAGCCTCGCGCGGTAGCCTCGCGCGGTAGACTCGCGCGGTAGCCTCGCGCGGTAGCCTCGCGCGGTAGCCTCGCGCGGTAGCCTCGCGCGGTAGCCTCGCGCGGTAGCCTCGCGCGGTAGCCTCGCGCGGTAGCCTCGCGCGGTAGCCTCGCGCTGTAGCCTCGTGCGGTAGAGTCGCGCTGTAGCCTCGCGCGGTAGCCTCGCGCTGTAGCCTCGTGCGGTAGCTTCACGCGGTAGCCTCGCGCGGTAGCAGTAGGTAAAAACGGTACATAAATGGCCTCAATGGTAAAACAAACAAATATTCGAATAGAGTACCTCCTCCTTTTTAAGTCGGTCTTAAATAAGTTTAAAAACATATTATTTACCTTGGTCTACTTGTCACTTATGAAATTTCGAATTACTTATATCATATTATATTCTTAAGCAAAATCTTTTCCATAAAGAAGGTATATTTCATTTAAACTTTACGAAGTTTTTACTTTCCTATTACTTCAGAAAGCAAGCGTTTTCTTTAATGGCAACTTTTGCTAAGCTTTCGGGACGTAAAGGTGAGTTCACATGGGCTGATTTAATTAAACTCTCAAGATAACTTTTGAAAAACATAACTTACTGATATTATTTAAGCGAATCCTTATAATCTTTTACATAAAATTGCCCAACGGCTATATACAAAGAATAAACAATCTTAATGATTCTTAATAACATAAATAACATATTTTCTAAAATTGGTTTTGTTTGTCGACATCTTTATAGAATAATTAATATGCAATATTTACTTTACGAATTTTATTATAAGTTTAAAATAAAACAGAATTTATCTTCTGCACTTTAATAAATAAGTAATAATAATAAAGATATCGTTATATAATAATAGCGAGTATTATACAAATATAATTTATTTAATGGAAATTGATAAGTCTTGATTTTACACAAATCACAATTATGTATTATAAATTTAAAGTCCAATTTTGAATTGCCAAAGCATTTTGGGCTAATGTTCTTGACACAAACAATTTTTTTAGCCTGTACATAAAAACAGTTAAAGCTAAATTAAACTTTGTGTCCCTGTAATTTTGTCCATCGGTGTATAGTTTGTAGTCATCTTATGAGGATTGTGAAGTGCCGATACTTTGCCTCACTGCCGGCGTGCGATAGAGAGTTGCAAGTTTTAGAGGCAATTACCTACATTTCCTTTTTAAAATAGTTTCGGGCAATAACGTTTTCACCCCCCTAAACATTTGCGAAATGAGACAATTTTGGTGTCTTTAGATTCAGTACACCTTAATCTAGGTCTGTACGTTTAGTAATTTAGAAAAAAAAATTGTAAAATTTTTTTTAGTAATTCAGTTTATTTTAATCTAAAAAAATAAAAACGCTCGACGAAGATTTTAAGTCAAAAATATAGATATTTAGATGCTTATAAATTCATTAAAAACGTACGGACCTAGTTTTTTATTTTATCTATATTTTCAAAAAGTTTTGAAAATTAGACTATGTCTATGGGTGAAAAACTTCAAAACATATATTTTTATACAAAACAAATCGCTATTTGTATGATCATGTACAGTTTCACTCTTAATATCATCGACTTCCGAGATTTTTCTATCCAATCTCGAAGAACAAGTCACTTACAAAGATTATGCCTACTTCCTCTTAGGCATAATAAATGAAAATGTCGCATGATATTTAATAGAAAAGTTAATGTTGCTTTTGTTCTCTCATACTCTCGCAAACTGGGCATAAAATATAAATGTTATATACAGAAGTACCATCAATCAAACTTCAAACTTTGCGTAGCGAAAATATACTAACTCTGTACTTCAAACACCAAAAAGGTTATGAGCATTTGTAAAACAATATCGCATGTATCTAAATCATCACTTTGACTTGTATGTCTGTTCGTACGTGTCGTCACAACTTAACAACTCAACCACGTTTCTTAAATGATATGTAACCAGCTACGTCTTGATGACAACAGTGTCGCTTGATATAGCGATGCTACAAAATCTTTATACAGCAGTTTTTTGAAATAAAATAACTCTTGTTTAAGAGTCAAATTTAAACTTCAGTGAAAGTTATATGACAAGTCCAATCGTACGATTTCCAACGTAATATTTGGAATTTAAAACATTTTTAAAACACACTGTTATACGATACTAAGAGATAAGTGTAATCAGAGTAATTCTCATATCACTGATCATATTGACTGGTTTTATACAATCGGCAACATATTGGAGAGATCAGAATTATAAACTTCACTACATAGTATAAAAAGTCGCTTTTTCTTTCCCTATATCCTTTTGTATGCTTAATTTTTTAAAACTACGCAACGGATTTTGATGCGGTTTTTTTTAATAGATAGAGTAATTGAAGAGGAAGGTTTTTATATGTTTTATACCCGTGCAAAGCCGGGGCGCTTAAAAAAACAAAGCTTAGCTAAACTAGCGGATTTAGTACATATGGGTGAAAGGTCACAATTTATGCACGCACGTGTTGCCAACGTAACAAACCGAGACAACAAACGGTGCTGAATAAAACAGCCTTTGAATTTTATATGTGGATCTACAGTTCTACAGTACCGTAGAACGGAGTCCGGACTACGTAATATCCTGATACGAAAATATAAATGAGGTAGAGGTAAACGAAACTGGAGATATTAAATTTTAGCATTCACTTACACTAAAATTGTTTCCGTTTTATAAGTTTTATATTAATACTAGTGGACTCCGCGAACTTCGTATCGCGTTAAAGTTCCGAATAATAAAATGTCACCTATAAGGTCATTCCATAGAAAATGTATGAGGAAAATGTTTTTCTTTTATTTTTGCGAAAAATTTTCTCTACGTAAGAACCATCCTTGTACTTCAAGGAATATTATAAAAAATAATTGGCCAAATTGGTCAGGCGTTGTTGAGTTATGCGCTTACCAACACATTTTGCGATTCATTTTTATATTATAGATTAAATGTGTGATACAAGACATTGCCTAAAAAGCTCTAGTCGATTCCGAAAGTAATATCTTTTGAGTGGAATACTTTTCATTACTTTTTTCTATAGTAATGAAAAATGATAACTTATACTTAAATATTAAAATCAAGCAACCAACCATACCTTTAATGAAGAAGATGTAATTGAATGAAAGTAAACTTTATATATCTTTCACTCTACATAATACATCGGAACTGTATAAACATGTTCTTAACTCATCATTTTTGAGTCAAGGAAGTCTAGTATATAAAAAGAAACAAAACAAACGTTTACCCGGATCCATAAACAATCGTAGTTGAATATAATAGGCCTATAAAACACTAGCTAACGAAAATATTGCGAGCGGCAAGTCACAAACAATATCACCGGGAACAAAGTGGGTCGGAGGCTTATAAATATAGCTCTTATAAAGATTCACGGTTCCTGAACAACTCTTGAACAATATTTTTCAAAACGGTCAAAGGAATACAGTGGAAAGCACTTTAAGGCACAAAGATTAGAATTATGTCAATTGATATTTCTAGTTTCTTAAGAAAGTCAATCGTATCCTAACTTTGAAATCTAGATGGATTTAAATGGATACATAGCATAGAAAAATATATAAATGGATAGTAAACACTTTTAGGCTTAGAGATGGATGGGAATAAAAAAATAGTTATTTCTTATCTATAACCGCTTGAATTACGAACGATTAAAATTTTATTTGTGAAGTAAATAAATGTTAAATAATTTCATAAAGTGTAGCAATTGCGGAAGACGCATGTTTTCTACGTGGCCGAAAATCTTCTTTATATAATATTAGCGATCCGCCTCGGCTTCGCACGGGTATAAAACATACATAAAAACCTTCCTCTCCAATCACTCTATATATTTAAAAAAAACTGCATCAAAATCCGTTGCGTAGTTCTAAAGATTTAAGCATACAAAGGGATATAGGGACAGAGAAAGCGACTTTGTTTTATAATATGTAGTGTTGACTTGTCATTGACTAGCGTTTATTATTATTTCAAATCTTACTGCGACATGACGGCTTGCCTGTTTGTGGTGAGTTTTACTTTCATATATAATTTAGTAGTGGCCCCCTGCGAACTTCAGAGTTCCAAATAATAACAAAAAATAAAAGGTAATAAAATGTATGTGAAAATGAATTTTCTTTATAATCACTTTTTCATAAATTTTATATACATTTTTACAGTTATTCTGTTATTCTCGGATTAGACAAATCCGACAAATTAGAGATCAACAAAATTGGTCAATTCGTTCTTGAGTTATAAATTGCCGACTGACTTTGTTTTATATATATAGATTAAATTTTTCTATATATATAAATACTAATTGATAAAAAAAAATATTTTCAGTATTATTTAGTAAAAGCTTTTTTTTAATTTATTAATAAAGTATATAATTTATTGAATATTTTAATATTTTAATATTAAAGCTTATCCTAAATAAAAATATTTAAAAAGTGTTTCACGTGTGCACCTAATTTTTTAAATTATTTATGGAAACTCATCCTGGCCAAATTACAATTATATCATTATCCAATCTCATTACCATAACAAAATATATATTAAATCGTAAATACAATCTGTTTACAATTTAATAAATATCTAGTTCTGAGATATAACATTCCGTATTTTTAATGAAAATCTCATAGCTTATGGTTGGCTTGTACCGACGAGTTAACATTCAGCGGTCGCGTCAACGAAATGAAAACATAATAACGTTTTCGTTATTCGCAAATTCATTGCCACAACATTTTGCAAATTGTTTTAAATTTTTAATCCGTTGCTGTAAGTTAAGTTATATTGAAATGTTGATTTACGGAATAATAAATGACTTTTAAAAGGTATTTAACAACGGAAATGTTTCGTATTAAAATTCTTCGTATACATTTTCACCGTTTCATTTTATTGTACGCTAGTTACAATTTTAGATCTGAATGTGCATTTCACTACATAGTATAAAACAAAGTCGCTTTCTTTGTCCCTATATCCCTTTGTATGCTTAAATCTTTAAGACTACGCAACGGATTTTGATTCGGTTTTTATGAAAAGGTTATTTCGGCCAGTTCATTTTTCACATTAATGGGTAGCCTCATACTTTCTCAAGATAAATTAGTGTGTGTGTGTGTGTGTATTTGTGTGAAATTTCATCAAATTGGCTGGCTTAGGTGTGAAAGACAAACACACAGACAGATTTATTTTCGCATTTTTAATATTAAGTAGGGATTGTTTTTCATAAAATATTTGTTGAGAACAAATCTGTGGCAATTAACCCGAAGTGCAGCTAAGGGCAAAGTGTAATGACATTTCTTTCTAGCCCTAAGCATCCCTTTGTATGGTGAAGCACGTATTCAATCAAAGAATTGCTGTGGACACTAACGCTCTTATTTATAACGCACTGCGATGTTACAAGTGCACTTTGTCTTCTTTAAAAGGATCGTACGAGGCGGCGTTGTATGTTGTTCGTTTATGAGAAAAGATATTGTTAAAGTAAGTTAACCATCGCCTTTATAAATGACCTTATGTCTGACGGTTGTTTGTCAATTTTATCGTTATATGGCAGTTCCTATATAATACTAGAACTGCATTTTACATTTTACTTTATTATCCATAAATAAAAACATAAATTTAATTGCCACAAATCCTTTATTATGATTCGACGAAGTAAAAAAATTTGTATTAAAAAATAAGTATTAATATTCAAAACTAGTTGTGCCTCACGTTTGCAACCTCGTTAATTTCGTCGTAACGTGATGTTTTATAGCCTATAGAATACGCGTATCTCTAAATTATCCTTCAGGAACACACTACCGGTAATTGAAGTAGGTAACCTATATATTAATCCAGAGCATATTCTATTTGCGTGCCAAATTAAATTCAAATCCATTCAGTAGTTTTTGCGTGAAAGAGTAACAAACATCCATACATACAAACATCGCGTTTATCATATTAATAAGGATAGTTTCGTTGATGCATATTTTCGAATAGAAACCATATCGAGTTTTTTTAAACTAGCGAATAATTTGAAAATGATACATTTTAAAAAAGATACAGAACTGATTCTTGCATAAATAGCCTATTTATATGAATAAAAATAATGCTTCTCACATTAAGAACAGCTTCATTAGGTCATTATAACAGATTAAAACAGTGAAATTACGTATTTGACGGATTTTTGCGTTTATTTCAGTGATAGGTACAGGCATGTTGGTCAGCCTTCTGTGTCTACCCAACTGAAACATTTATTGATTTCCCCATGATTCGAACCTAGGACCTCCAGCGCAACATGAAGAAGCGTAAATCATTAAGCCACGGAGGTTGTATCTAGATTAATGAGAGTAGAAAATGCCTCACAAGCATTTTCCATTCTTACGTAAGAAAACTGAATGCAGTTTGGAAAGTTTATTCATGACTCTATTAAACATGAATGGCTCGCATAGCTTCTGAACACGATGCAACATAATTTGGTTCCGTACGAACCTGTTTAACAAGCTCAGCAGAAATGCCAAGTAATTGGCTAGGACTATGAATATTGAAGTCCTCTGGAACATAACTTTATACATGTGGAATGAAAATTAATATAATACTGTCATTATAATCAGCATAACAGATTATATGCAATAAAACTAAGATAAATAACATTTTCTTTGTGTTCTGATTCAAAATAAACCTAAAATATTAGAAAAACAAATAAATCATGAAATAATTTGACTATAGATAAAGTATTACGCGAAAGCGATAGAAACACGAGTCCAAATATTTCAGTGGTCTATCTTGCTTTATAATAAATTGTGTGTACTTTTAGTGCAAAATAAAATTACCGAAACAAAATATTTTTCACTTGACACTTTATAACACTTTGCTTATTTAAGCTTTCATTTATATTCAATAAAAATAGTAGTTAAAAATAGAACAGATTACACATAACCTTGTAGAATCTAAAGATATTCGATACAAATTTCTCGAAAGTTTTCCTTCTTACACCCATACTTCTGTCACAGCCGCGTATTTTACTTAAATAATAATTAAAGAGCGTATAAGTGAATTAGAACGTGAATTAATTGATATTCAGTAACAGTCTTAAGCTAATAACGGAACGAGATGCGTAATTAATTTCTCGGCGCGGCTCGGCGCAAAACAATCACATTTCGAGTGAGATCTTCATTATGAACAATATAATTATTCCTTTATGTATTTTCATGTATATACTCTTTATAAATGTCTTTCTCTTGCTTCAAAAAAAATATCCATTCAGTAGTTAGCTTTTTATTAATATAAAAATATCTCATGTACCTAATGAATAACCCATTAAATACCTATAAATAAAAAACAATATAATCAGTTAATGGCCTCACAATAGCATAACAAACGAAAAAATACGAGCTTTATAATATAAATATATAATATAATATAAATGTCTGTAAAAATCAAATTAGGTTTAATATACAGTCGGTCAGAAAATTTGTTATATAAATTTTTCTTGTCCGGCCCTTTCTTCACCGGACAGTACGTGACATTTATTAACGAAGCCCGCTCTATATCCCAAGGAAGCTACCGTTTCTCACTTACTCACGTAGACTCGTGAATTTGAACCCTTTTTAAAATAATAGCGAAGCATTCCATTACTGCATTTTGTATTTACAAGTGAAGTCAATTTAAAAAATACCCCGACATGATAATTACAAATAAGTCTCATAAATGGATTACCAGATATTCATAAATTGTAGCTTAAATCAGCTTTCAAACGAAAAATCTTCATCGATCAAACGAAATTGGTCCGTTCATTAATATGCAAAATATTAAATAAAGAAAGAGAAGAAGAGAGATTTAAAGAGAAATCCATGCGCTTAGTTGAGTCCTTAAGAAACCCGAAAGTTGGCTCATATTTCGGTCAACGCGTTAGTATGGCGATACAACGCGGTAATGTAGCCAGTATTTTGGGTACGCACCCTAACAGCTTTGATGAGCCTTTTGTGTTTTTGTAAATATATTTAAGTACATATATAAAAGTTTTATAACATTCTAATAATAATATTTGTATGTTGTATATCAAAT
Organism: Aporia crataegi; assembly: GCA_912999735.1. Classification (NCBI taxonomy): domain Eukaryota; kingdom Metazoa; phylum Arthropoda; class Insecta; order Lepidoptera; family Pieridae; genus Aporia; species Aporia crataegi. The sequence goes on along the minus strand of OU538744.1, from coordinate 7,498,679 downwards.
AAAACTAAGCGCCTAAGTGGTCTACGCGTCTGGTGTGATGCGAAACAAAAAAAAATATTGTTTATTTTATATGTTTATTAGTGTGGATAGAGAGAGCTGGAGTCAATTGGAGGAGGCTTTTGCCAGCAAAGGCAAACAGAAAAGTGCGTCAGAATAGCAAACATTAACATTGTTTTCGATGCAATATAACTTATTTATTGTTATAATAATGAATTACTTACTAACCCAAATATTTAATTAGAAAATACTAACAAATCAAATGTATCATTAAGTAAATGTAATGTAGTATGTATCATTAATGTTTGAATAAAAGGCTATTACTTATTACACAAGTCAACAAAAAAAAAAACTTTTTTTGGGTCTGTTTTTTAATGATTTACATTGAAAAATAACCAAAATCTCAATTTATAAAATTAAGTTTGTTTTTGTACTTTATACGATGATAGAAAAAATATACGATTTTTGACAAATGCTTAGAAGTTACCACTTTTAAAAGCAAAATTCATGAAATAAAAATATAAATTCTTTTATTAATTAGGTATAAGAAATCAAAATTTGGTACACAGAACTCAGACTCAAAAATCGTGTTTACCTGTATTATTATTATTATTATTCAGTGTTTGTTAAGGAATTACGATGCCTCAGACAGACATGTAGAGACGTCAAATTTATAACACCCCTCTTTTTGCACTGGTGGTTAAAATTGAATTTTTCGCTAAAACATTGAATATCGCGGATATCTCCATATTTTCAGGAGAGTTGTGAATGTTACCGCCATTAAAGATTTACGTCTCGCATCGAGCATTAGGAAATTGCCTGTAACACAAAACTTGACATATGAAATATGATATAGCGAATATTTTATCTTTTCATATTTTTTCCGGTTTTATGAGGAACTTTAACTTACGTTGTATTAACGCTATGAGACATGTGTTAGATAAAGTTGCATACTAGTTATTATTAAGCACTTCCATAGTTAAATTCACGCGTCTGGGTGTTATGGTAGCTGGGTTCGAATCCCGGAGATTTTTTCGGTGGTACAGGCTCATATCTGATTGATTAGTATCAAAGGTAGTCCTTTTAAAGAAAATGACCAGTAAAACGATCCAGCCTGTGTCTCTCTAGTGGACTAGGGAGGTTATATAATTTTACTTTTTGAAATCAGTGCAATAGTTGTTCGATTCATTCAAAAGAAAAAAAAATATTTTTATAATAATATACCTAATATAAGTTTTTATATCTAAGGTTGTGTTAGTGCAAAATTATTCTCAAATTATTATTTAATATAATCTGTTCAGTCTTTACGGGTGACGTGACGCAAACACCGTTGACAATAGACTTGACAATTAATGCTGACGTTTGTGTGATTTATTTTTTTGATTTTTTTGTAATTATTGACATTTTTAACTAAATTTTATACGCTACAACAGCAAGTGTCTGTGCATTAAAGTTCGTATGATTCAAAATTTAAGGTGAATAAATTATTTAATTTGCTTTTAATTTGAGTTACAGCTATTGTTTGGACATGAAAGCGAGTGCTTAATATGTTCCAGCGTAAGCAAAAGCTAACACTAAACTTTATGGAGCGTTTTAAAACGAGGTTCTCGCCTTAAGAGCTTTTACGGAATAAAGACATCACTTTATCCCGTCCTTTGACAGGTTCACGGTACTGAAACAAGTATAAAATATTTTAACTGTAATATTTTAAAATTCAACAACCTCGGACATAGCATCCGAGTTTAAATTTGGCTGTATGTGATTTCAAATTACATTTAAATCCCAAATTCATTTTTCATAATCCCTCCCTGAACCACAGAGCTGTAAATGTGAAGTTGCTACAAAGGTATCAAAAAATGTAAAATAGTTAAACTTCAGAGTTGCAAAAATATTTACCGCCTTTCTGGTTTACTTAGCCCGCGTCGGATTTTGAAACAATTCATGCAACCCATTCATGAAAAGCAAAAACAGCTCGAAAGATTACCTACTTACTACCTAAGATACTATCTCTAGCGAAAAACGAAAAAGACGCCAGTCAGGTGATCACCTTAACTATAATAAATACGCAGTTATGTACCCCATATCTCTGGGGTTATGGAATTTTATACGTTCTATAAAATATGTGTGTGTGTATATATATTCTATAAATAGGCAGAGGAGGCGAGACGTCGTAAGGCGATTTATGTTGAAAATAGTGTAGCCACGAAGAAGATAAAATATGTTCCTTTCATTCATTATATTTTTATAGTTATGTAAAGAATTAATCAACAATAAGTTGGCATTCGATAGACTTTAACAAAAGGAAACTAAGAAAAATGTTCTTGGTAGAACGTGTAGAAATATTTTTCAGTTTATAGGATAAAATAAGCTGTGAGATCGCTACGAAATCTTTCACGCACTTAATTTTTAATCAAGCAAGGTGATCAAGTGGTTTTAATAAAACGCACGCCTTTAAAGCTAACACTACACTGAGGTGTCCCTTTGACATCTCCTTACTCAACTTTGTTGTCAAGCTAAAGTGCTTTAGTACTTTGACGGAAACACGTGAGTGCCAAAGTTATAGCTATTTATATACGCCTAATAGAAAACATTAATGCTTCTTAAAGAGTTTTATTAACGCGAGTGTCACAATTTAAAAAACGTAATTTAATCACTGATGCAAATAAATTTTACTTAAAAATGTTTATTGACGACCCAGTCTTGTAAGTAATAGAAAATACTCTAAAATTCTTACACTTAAGCTCTCATTAAAATTTGTCTACCCCATGGTGACTACATTCACTTTAAAATGAGTGTACAGAAGAAGAAGAAAATTAAATTGTTGATGCAAAAAACTAGTCTAAGCTGAAGCGAGACTTAGACGCGATGTGAAATGATACTTTTAAGTAAATATTTACAGTTTTCAAAAAATCAATAGTCAACTAAATTCATGGGCTCACTTAACCCTTATTTAGAGATGAATTTTCTAAGTGTTGCTGCGAAAATGAAATTACATTTTAGCCGTAAATCTCATAGACGGATATGAAGAGTCAGTTCTAAATGATTGAAAAATTGATTGAAATGATTGGTCTCTCGTTGATTGCTATGGGTACTCAGTCAGCCGAAATCGTATTTTCAAATATATTTTTCCGAATTTCACGGCTGGATACAATAAAAACCGCCTCACTGAACAGTTGAGATTCGTAATTGGATAAATTTATGTTCAAAAAGACTGTTCTTTTTATCTTGTAAGTAAGCTATGGTATAATTTCGATTTAAATAGAAAAGCCAAGAGTATTTATGTATATATGGGTATTTCTGAATATACTCAAACCAATTTTATTATAACCAGTAATAAACATATTTAAATCACTGAGTTAAAATAATAAGAGAAGTAAACTCGGTTGCAAAAATTGTATTTAACAAATTAATATTTTGCGTATACAAAAGCTAACTTATACGGCCACTGAGAGATTAAAACATTCCGAACAATTAAATACTTTGACAATTTTGATAGCAAACTCTACTTTTTCATATAGAAGAATTATATTTGTTTGTTGGCTGTTAGACACTAACTGATGGAACTGCTGGTAAAATATCATATAAAGACTTCCTACGGCAGGATTGTAAATAAATAATACTTATAATATTGTTTCTAAGCCTCTGTAAGTTTTGATCTCAAGATAAAAGTGTCTTTGAAGACATAGCTTTACATCATACAAACCGATTTATTTAGAACAGAAATATTACCCAAAATCGCGATTCGTTTGAATAAAATTAATAATTTATTGTAATATAAATATAAGATTTCTGAATTGCTGAATACCTAACGAATTAGTCACACTTGAGATATCAATTTCTTTACCATAAAATGAACGTGAAGTATTTAATGACGTTGCTTTTAAGTACTTTTACGTTTCATAAAATTTAAGATGCTCTTAAAGATATAAGATCTCTTTTATTCGGGACGCTGAACTGTTAAATTTTTTAATTTTAATAGAGTAATCCACTTAAGAATATCAAGATAATAAACTTCGAAAGTTTTTTTGTGAACGCGGTTAATTAATCTTTGCATAAACAAGTTGATACAACTTGCTAAGACTTAGGACCGCAACCTTATTTGTTTTAGATACAGTTAAAAATAAATTACTGTATTTCTCAAAGTAGTTGTGACTCACGCTACGAAGGGATTCCCAACATACACCGAGGCAAGCCTTAGATTGGAACTCTCAAGAAAAGCGAAAACGTGGCCGCCCTAAGCAATCCTGGCGGCGGACGTTCACCGCAGAGGCGAAAGCAGTTGGCATGACATGGAGCGAAGTGAAGCGCGTAGCTCATGACAGAGCGGAATGGAGACGTACTGTGGACGCCCTCTGCCCCATCCAGAGGACTTAGGACTTTAAAGAAAGAAAGAAGAAGTTGTGACTCAACAACTGTCGTAAGGCAGGTAATTTTGAAATTCGGTGCCAAATCAATAATTTTTAAATCTCATATTTACAGTTTTTGGTGTTTTTTCTTCTCATGAGATTTATTCACGTCAGTCAAAGATTTTAGAATTTAAGCGATAACGAAACGTGCTAAACGAAACTTAATTCTTTTAGTTCAGTATTGTGCAAGTTTTCAATATTGGTGTTGATATAATCCCAAGGGTTACTGTATCCTCATTTGACAGACAGTGACGTATCGATATTGCTACGTCACCCCGGTATTAATTGAAGAAACATTTCATCTGTCAGGTGACCAAGTTGGGAATTTAGGGACCATTGGGGTTGCTTGTCAAAATAACGTGGTAATTTTTAACCGTCCTAAATGATAAAGTTCAGATGAGCTCTATATATTACTTTGAGATATTAATTCTCTTCAATAAGCGAAGTATTCAAATACTCTTATTGAAGAGAAAATGTATAGTATTTTACACGCTGTTTTCGGTTCACCAGTGACCGTTTTCCATATCCAAATTAAACTTTTCTTTAATTTATAGGTATCAGATGACATCTCAGCTGCCATTGCCATATTTAGATTCTGCGACAGGACTGAATTAAATAGAGAAAAGTGTAGGAAAGTTCTTTGTTTTCAGTTTTAGAGACGCGATAACGTGAAGCCGCCTATAAATCATAAGTCTAAGAAGTAGCTTTTATTTCACAATAGCATGAAATCATGTCTTTTATGAGAGACTCGTCCTTGAACAAAATTTCCTAGTGTTTGCGTAACCCGCTACGTTTGCTACGAGTATTGTAGCAGAGTGCTACGAATTCAACGTTTGTTGTTTTTGCAAACAATTAAAAAAGTTTTCAACAATGGCTGTTCGTGTTTTGTATGTATTGCTCAAAACTTATGTTGACCGTGTCCCAGATTATACATATTTATACTTTTGTATCGAAATAAAAAAGGTTTATAAATAGAGCTTCTACATTACTTAAAATATTAAGTCTAAAGAAGATTAATCAAATTTTAGATAAATTTTCCTAAAAGCCCATCTGAAGTTAATAAGAAAGAATGATTTTAATATGCCTAAGTTTGTTTAATATAATTACTTGGTGTGATCGCCTGAAAGAGGGGACGGTCCGAAATCAATCAAGACTGTCAGTTTGTTATACGATCCTGATGAGAACAATCTGTTCTGAAGATTGAATGTGTTTTGGTGTTGATCTTAGTTGGTGAAACAAATAAATTAACTAGTATCGGTCGATGAAAGAAAATGTTTCGTATTTTGTCTCCAACTAGAAGGGAGGATGGAACTTGAAGTGAACTTGTCAAACTCTACATCATGGGAGAAGCAAAAGCCTAGAAACTGTGCTGTACCTATTACTTGGAGGAGATGAAAGAAAACTATCTAGATTTATGTCTCTACAGCTTGGTTAGGCTTTTTAGGCATACTAGTTAGTCTCTGATATCGATCGAGGCGCCATCAAATTGGATCTACGCGAGTTCCATAATTATGTTCTAATAGCAAACAGAGTCACTAAATTCTAGATTTCATCTTTAGCTATGGATACAAAATAATACTTATATTCGCTATGCCAACAGACTTCATATTACTAATTAGTATCAATCGATTATATGAATTTTCAAAGAAATTCAGTTAAAAAACTTCACATTGAGGGATACATCTATGTTATATAAGATTTAGACGTTTTTTTGCAGTTTTTGTATTGGCCTCCATTGTAAAACATATTTAAATGTATGTGGTGACAATTTCTTCCTGTAATTTTCTTAACACGTGTTATATAGCTCAATCAAAATAAATAAAAATTTCAATGTAACAGCAAAATTATAGCAAATCTAAGTTAATAATACGTAGCATACGTACAATTTAAATGTAAATCTTGTTCAATTTAGGAAAGGTCCTTTTATGTGACAGCAATAGGTAACATGCGAGCAAAAATCATAATATTTAAATGCTTATACTTAACTACAGTTATACAGGTATGATACACTGACTTGTAGTTTAAACTTAATTAAAATTAGGTTACACTAAATATAAATACACCTCGCCCAATGAATTTCCTGTTTACTCGAAATACATAACCAGTACTCAATTGGACAGAATTTTCTCTTCTAAACACTACTATTGAAAAATTCCCTTCTAAGAGCGACTGTTGAATAATGACTACAGGGAATCAAGCCTGCTATTTAAATTAGCTGAAGTCAATCTTTGCTCTTGATACAGAGTGGCATGGTTTCGGGCTAAACCGGATAGCTGGCGCATCTGTTAACGAAAATTTTTAAAATGAAATCTGACTCGAGTGTTCATAACATCAGCCGACCGAACTGAGAAGTAAAATTTAATGGCATTGACAACGTGTATTATAACGTTGACGTGTATTCATGAGCAAAATTGTCCTATTTTCGACCCTTACATAGAAAATCATTTCAAGGAACCCTCCTAAATTTAGTTTACTTCACCTAACATTATATACATACTAAGCTTACAAGATAGTGTTTCTCTTACAAAATTGTACTATTTTTACTATAGAAAAAAAATTCAAAAAACCAGAAGTCATTCTCTTCTTCGGCTTAATTTGCATTTTTGTTGATCAATGTATCACTCGTTATTTGGCGACGGTTAACCTATCTGGCAAGTCACCAAGAAACTTAAGGGGCTATTACGTAATCTATCAAGTTTTCCTAAAATGTAAAGAGTTATTTTGCTGACAGCCGCAATGTCTTTACACGAAAAATAATATAACCAGACCTTATTATTTTAAATTATATACTTGCTGACCCGGCGAATTTTGTACCGCCAATAAAAGATAGAATGGGTAAGCTATTCTTGAAAGACATATATATATATGCCACACACAAGGACTTTTTTGTAAAAGAGGAATATCCCGTTATGCATTGCGTATTCGATGAAAACTCCCAGATACGTTGTCCTGCCTGAACAATGAATATTGAATTTGAATTGGTATAATAATTTAAAATACACACATAATTTAAAACACCAAACGGTATTTGTACTAAGAAATGAGAAATTATGACAGTTAAATATTCAATAAATGACAGTAATTATGTCAAACGCTATAAGATTACATTAGAAAGGTTTATATTGTCAAAAGCACAAAGAATTAGTGATTTTGAAAACATGAGTATTGATATTGTTGTTGAGTTTTCTTAAATTTTCTAATGTTTCACGCAACTTTCTTAATTATTTATTTCTTAAAAACCATCTTCAGATAATAACAGACACAAAAAAAAAGGATTATCCAATTTGGTGCTGTCGTTTGGAAGTTATGCGCTTACATTTCGGTGATTCATTTTTATTTATAAAAGATACATGTTATCTAAATAATGTTTTCATAATTCATATTCGCTCTGAAGCTAATAGTCAAGAATGCGACTCTATGTTCACTTTTGCAATCGATGGTTTGAGCGTCGAAAATTATAGATTCCTTTTGAATAATCAAAAAATATAGTAGAACACAAAAATATAAGTACAATATTAGGTTTTTAAATTGTACTTTAACTCAAAAAATTGTTATGACTTAAATTATTTTAACCTATAATCGAGACATAAAAATTATGAATACTCTTGTTGCATTGTTCAATAGTGCAGTTGATATATTAGAAATGCACATACTTAATGTAATCTATTAATATTGTATTTACAACATCAACAGATGTAATTTTAGTATTTACTAACAAGATGAATAAAATGTTTTACAAATTTTCCGTGTGGTTTTCGGTGTCAGGGTCATCTTAATTTGAAGTGAATACTGTTGTTTACAATACGTCTGCGGTGAATGTCGAGTCAAATTAATTCCATGTAAATATCGACCGACGACTATTAACATGTCACCTTTAGTTATTTTTCACATTTAAGTGTTTTTTATGTGGTAAATATAGTACAAAAGAACAAACAGAGGAAAATTAGAGTTTACTTATTATTAGACATATACCTACTGGCTGATTTAATAAAAGAAAAAGAGGTAAATAACTAACTTTTGTTATTTTTACATTCTCTATACATAAAAGCTATTTTTACACCAAATTACGCTTTGGTAAACAAAAGGACCTACTCTACTCATGAATGAATAAGATCTTTTGTATACACACTTTATGTACATGATTTTAGTGCGCCTTCTGCGTCAAAACGTCCTGGGTTAAAATCCCGGTAGGTACATTTATTTGAGTAATGATCACTAATGTTTGTTTCCAAGTCTTGGTTGTTTATAAACTTATATATGTATTTATTGTGGTACTCTCGTTACCATAATACAATGCTTCTGCTACTTACTTTGGGATCAGAGCAATGTATTTAAGTTGTCTCAATTATTAGTATAAAGTCGTTATATAAAAATAGAAATGTTACTATTTGCTCTAAAAAATTATAGCACCAACTTTGGGTGTTTCAGCCAAATTAATAAGATTAATGTTGTAAAAAAATATTGTAAGCATTTTAATTAGAAATAAATACATTTTTATTTATTTTTAAATAAAATGACACATTTATATATTTTTATGGATTACTTTGTTTTTTAATAATTAAATAATATTGCTATACAGTTTTGTTGGCAGTAAGTGAGGCAATTTTTTGGTATTTTTAATGTATGTTTAGACTAACAAACGCTTTGTAGAATAAAGTACAATAAGTTCTTAAAATTAGACGAAGATAAATGTAAATGAACAACAGCTAATATCGTGAATCACATTCTTACACCTGTTTCAGTAATAGAAACACCTGAAATATTTTTTTTTAATAATAATCATTTATTTGTCTTTCAAAATTTAACAATTTTGGACTAAATATATATATATTCGTAACAATATTGCTTACTTAATATAAAAAGCTTCAGCAACACAATAAAACTTTCGGATTAATTATAGTCCAAGTCCAGCACACTAACATCTAAACTAGGCCGAGCCCGTACCTTAGATAGGTCCTTCCTCATGCGTCACAATCACAAGTACTTAAAAAAAAAAAAAAAATTAAATCAAATTAAATTTTAAATATAACAATTAATATGAGCAGGTATTCATCTCATCATATTTTGTTACCTACCTTCACGAACCTAAATTTACTTGAGACCTTCCCTTTTTCGATGAAATAGGTAAAATTAACCACCACTGAGGGGTGCGGAAGTACCTACTAATTAGTTAATTAAATCCACCGGCGTTTTCCCGTGGCCACTGGTTGTTACGTTTTAATTTTACCTTTTATTTCTATAGGGACGGTCGGCCTTGCTCGATATGATATGTCATTATAGCGCTATTTATGACATTATAAAAGGCGCTTTTTTTAAGTTTTATCAACGATCAATTACTCGTAATGTTATAAAGGTAAACAATTAAATACAAATTGAAATCTCTTTGATCGTTTTATAAACAGGCAAGTACCAACTGAAACATTTTTGATTGTTTTCCCGGGTTCAAAACTAGAGGCCTCAGATACTAGTGAAATTCAATCTTAAACACGGATGCTTCAGGGCGTTCAATAACACGCCCAAATGAAGAGCACCCCATACACTCAGCTGGGTTATTTTTTCTGATCTTGTTTTACAGGCAATGTAGCTGAACTGGTGCAGTTCATTTCCTTATGCATTAGCTTCAACAATATGTTTTCGCTTTACATTTTAAAATAAATTTATTTTTCTTATTTAATAGGAAGGAATAAATACGAAGGAGAAATAATCAAAACAAAATGTTCGATAAAATATTGCGAAAGCACTAATATAATTGCAAACCACATGTACAAAGTGATTCTGACGTTCCGAGGCACCGTATTGTCCTGACGTGGGTTCACAATTGGATCTATCTCCCAGGGGGCGTGGAGATCAATCGTAGAACTATCCATCAGGTTTGAATTAAATTCGCGTAAATCTTCCTTTACCTAGTACTTTATAAATGCGAATGTGAGGTTTTTCGTTACTTTTCAACCAATTTTTATTAATTTTGGTATGTATGTATAATCTGGTAATGTATGTATGATAGAACAATCGTGCAGAGTCTTTGATAAATATATTTTTTATCACTCTACAGTAATAAAATATTCTTTACATGTATAGTATTCATTAGAACATGCTAACAACTAAATAATTGGTAGGAAAATGTTTTGTTTGGAACCTCTGATGCAAGATTATTATTAAATAATAATAATCTTTTGTTAAATAATAACAAATAAAAGTCATTTCTGTATCTATTACACTGATTATTTCATAGTTATTTAGCCATTAGCGTTTTTGGGACTTCTTTGAGTAAGGAATATTTTGTAATAATTTAAAATCATATCTGTTATTAAGTAGGTATACACTGTGATACACCCAAAAACACCCAAGACGTCTCTATAAAATAAAGAAGATTACTTATAAGATTACACAGAAAATAAAGTAAATATTGTATTAGGATAATCAGAAAGAGGAAAATGTCAGTCGGAAAATCGAGTCCCTCGAGAGACGGGTCTGACGCGGACCCTCTTCATTTCACTAGGTGGATTAAAATACTCACAAATATAAAAATTATTACCTTTAATATTGGTACTTTTATGTATTAACTTTTAAGTTCAGAACCTTCTTGGTCTGTTGAATCGAGAGTAATGGTAATGGCCTCTCGATTAAACAGATCACTAGAAGAAGAATATAAAAAAGAAAAATATTTTACTTTTGTTTGTATTGAATCTAAAAAACTAGTAGATTGATTTAAAATAAATATTCTTTCAGTGATGGGAAGCTGGACTTTTTCTGAGAGACATAGGCTTTGCTGTATACGGTCGTCTTAGGTGGTATGGAGTTAACTCGGTCGTAACAGTATACATTACAATAATCACTTTTAACTATTTTACCAAATGAAACCTGAAAAGTGTATCAAATTAAACTGTCGGAATAGTTGATGTTGCGGACGTGTCGGGAGCAGTTAGTGCCCACTTCAGACAACTCGAGTGTTGGAATTGTTGAAATTTACCACCTTCATGCGTCAGCCCTCAAAACTTATTGAAATGTTCCTCGGATTGTCTGTGGAAGCTTTGATATTAAAATTTCAAATAGAACTTTAATTTCAGTGTTCACAGGGATACGTTGAAGTTTGATTATGATATGATTATGTCATATTCACACTAGCGTGTTATATCTATAAATAGATGTTTAACTTTACTAATTTTACTTGAATAATCTATACTAGATAATAAAATCCTAGAGAAGCTATCCGATGAAAAGCAATTTTCACTGATATGTTATTGCAAAATTTTTCTTTGATATAGGTTAATTTATTAATAATATTAGTAATAGAACTTTTCTTTTGATAATGACTTCTTAAAATAATTTGACGTCGATAATAAAGCGTTTGAACCCTGAATGAATATCGAACAAAAAGTAAAAAAGAAATTCATTAGCGCTGAAAATTAGCCTGAATTAACTGAGCAACTTAAGCTAGGAGTTCTAAAAGTTCAATTTGGTCCAGAAATTAGTTCTTGAGTAAACATTGAGCGAGCCAGTAGCCTCGTTCGAGATCCTCTGAGGATTTCTGTTGGTTTATTAAAACCGGCTTCTCGGTCTCATTGAATCTGTAGTTTGAACTCCAGTTTCTGATATTGAGAGGGCTTTTGTGGAAAATCTGTTCAAAATTATATTTTAGTAGTTCAAAGAAAAATTATAGTTCGTTCATTCATTTTTAAATGACCTTTAAAAAAGGCGATTATGCAGAAGTGTGTCTGCCCCATGTCCAACATGGGTTACTATTTATGAAACATAGTAATAAATCGTAAGACAATGAAAATGCTACAATTTGTAATTATTTGTTTTTGACAAGCATGTAGCGATGAGACTCTATAGAAAGAAAGAAGTGGGTACCAGATATTTGTTATACACGCAACAATTTTAAATATCAATAGAATATAAACATAATGAAGACTAACAGAGAAGTGAACATTATAAAAACCAAAAGAAAAGTCGGTTAAAATCTTATCATTTACAGGCTAGTCGTTAATCGTCGATAATCAATTCGTAAACTTGTTTTTTTTTTAAATTAGGAAGGCTCCGATTGCGCAAGTCAAAAACCATTATTCGAAAATTCGGGAAAATAATTACGGTTTAATTGCCGATCGGAAACGAGTTAATATAAACGTCGGAATGGGCTCATTTCGGATCGGCAGAAAACTTTATGGCCCGATATTCAAATTTTACAACCTTGTTCATGATTTTACGGCTACGACCGCTAATTTTCTTATGACCCTGTAATGCTCTTTTATGTACTTCTTATATATCAGATAAGCCAGTGTATTTTGACAAATAAGTCGCAATTTTGCCTGAGTGGTGTTAGAGATGTAACAATTAAGTTAAGTCCCGTGTCCCCTAGTGGGGTATGGGGCAGATGCATTTCACATCTGTTTCACTGATCGATTTTTTCTTTATGGGCAAGTAGGTGATCAGTCTTCTATGCCCTACCAGACCGAGTTTTTTTTTCTCTCCACCGGGAATCGAACCCAGGACCTCGCGGTTGTAATGCTTAAGCGCTTACCATTAGACCAAAGAGGCGGTCAGAGATGTAACAATAATAAGTTTATATTGGATATTTTTGGACACTGAATATATTACACAAGAATGGAAAACAATAAAGAAAAAATACATAAGTATGTGAGTATTAATATCGTTCAACTAGCGCCTTGGAACCTTGAAGTTTGGACGTAATCGTAATTCAAACCTACTACTCATAAAATGTAAGTTGTAATGCGCCAAATTTATATCAATGTCAGCAAAATACATCAGTCTCGTTTCCAATAAAAATATTTATAAATTCAGACAGGCTTAAACGTTCGTATGCAAAATCTTAACCATTATTTCGGAGGGTGTTCACGAAAAGTAATAATGCAATAAAAACGATTTACTGCATTCTCCCCTTGCATTTAAAAGTGCGAAAGCATCAAAGCATCTTTCCGTAACATCTATTTAAAATCAAAGCCAAAGCATGAAAGCATGAAGCTGAAATGATAATGAGAAATATTTTGAATTCAACTGATAAATTTAATATGCCAAAAACTTTCGACATGAAACCGTAAATATAAGAATTTTTTTATCAAAGATATCAAAATAAGATAGCAGATAGTCACATCCCTCTTTTTTTCTGCTGGGATTAAAAGAAGACGTAATTAAAAGTAATATTTGTCAAAATAGATAAAATGTTACAAGCGAATGCACCAATTGATATGCAATATTACTTCGCGCAGTATATTTGATTGCTGTCGTCACGAATGCCCCGGGATTAAAAGCCACAAACCCCAGATGAAGGGCTTGGGAAATTCTCAAAGTGATTTCTCCCTTTGAGATTTAAGGACTTAGTGTTACGTAATATTTCTTGGAAGGATGCATCTTTGTGTAGAGAAAAAACTACAGTACAGTCAAAAAGTAAATAGCATTTGGTCAAAAAAAATTTATAACAGATAAACAGTAATAATATTTTTCAAATCACTGAATTAAATTAAGTTTATAACTTTTTAGTTCTATATAATTAAGTTTATATAAAAAAATATTAAATTATTTTTAATTAATTTAATGAAATATCTGCCGCCAATTCAAAGAGAACTGATTACCTGCAAGTATGGCATTAAATAATATTTAATGCCATATTTTAATGTAATTTTAGTAAAATTTTGATAAAGAAAAAATAACCAGCTTTTAGTGGCTGTATTTTTATGTTGTTTCGAATTTCACTCTTTTGGGTCACTTTAGAATTTAAAAGAGCACAAATTGAAAGCCTCTATTGATAAATCTTTAAGCCGATACTAGACAATAAGGGTCTCAAATAACACTTCTCATATCTTCAAATGGACGGGTAAACGATTGCCTTACTGAGATCCACACAATATATGGAAATTTATTCATACTGACGCACTATAGGTGGCGTCGAATCGTTTTACCGTAAACCTGTCTGAAATCCTGAACCACTCGAAAATAATGACGCGAAATGGGATTTTCCGTAGCAACTGACGAAACTGAAAATATAAAATACTCATGCATCGCCTGAAGCGACCACTTTTAATATTGCAACGGGAAATTTGAAATTTTAAGTCCATGTTCAAAGATTTTTCGCTAAGACGCACAAGTTTATAGAATGCATTGGGCGGGGCGAACTTCAAGATTAACGGAGCAAAGGAATTCGTTATGAAAAATTTATTGAGAAATTTCGACCAAATAGTTTTATAAAATTGATTTTACGCCAAATTATCAAAAACAACATTGTTGTGCTATAATATAATCAATTACTTATCACCAATAAGTAATATTGTAATATTATCTTAACTTCCAATAACCTTTTTTTTATGTCAAATAATGTCAAAACTTACTTGTAGAAAAAAGTCGCTTTAGCACTGTTTCTCTATTATTTCACTCTCATTTCTTGGTGTTTCATTTTATGTATATCAAACATATTGCAGAAAAGTGAATATTTTATTTCATTTAATATTGCTAACTAAGCGGGAAGCATCCAGAATTCGAAACGAGATGAAACCACAAACGCGTGAACATTACATTGAATACACAGCTTTTGTATAGGACGGGAGGGACGAATTAATTTTATTGTACCGGAAATAAATATTATATTAAATTAATTTGTAAAACAGACTCTTATTCATGAATTAAAACGTGACTTTACGTCTATTTTTGCCAAGTATCAGAAATCGCTAAACATTGGATTTCTTTTTTATTTTTATTTGATCCATAATGATCTATGATTTTTATAAATCATAGATCATTATGGACCTCTCTATGGGTAAAGGCCTCCTCCATTTTGCTCCAAATCTGTCTGTCTTTTGCTTTGGTGATCCAGTTTTCACCAGCTTTTCTTTTTATCTCATCAATCCATTTTTCCTTTGGTCTACCTCTTAATATTTTATTTGTTGGTCCTTGCCAGGTAGTTACCCTTGTTGTCCATTTTTCCTTGTCCATGCGTGCAATATGACCCGCCCAATTCCATTTTTATTTTTGACAATATTCTAAAGCGTCTATTATTTTTGTCGTTTTCCTTATACCTGTATTTCTTTTCCGATGTTATCTTTGTATATTTAGGAGACTCCTTTACAATAATGCAATATCAAAAAATATTAGAACAGGAAGCTATTCCGTTCCGCATCTTCCGTTAATTAAAAAAAAAATGCTTTAAAAATCCTGAGCTATAATATATAAATGAGTTATTTACAAAGTATTCTGCGGTACGGTATTGGCAATTTCAGTTTCAGTATTGAGCTATCAAAGCAGACTGGAGGAAATTCTTCGCAACGAGCTGCCTTTGTGTCTGCTAACATTATGTTTTTGTTGTTAAACTACGCGATTATACTGGAAACATTTACGCTATGAAAATTCTCTATATTAATAACTGGTATATTACTCGTATATGGTTTATTTATTTTATAGTGAAACCCAAAACTTGCAAAACTTTTTTATTCTAGATCTTATTTTTATTTTCAAATTTACATAACTTCAGAATTTATGCATGTTAACAAACAATTGATCATATTAACAAACTAAATAAGGTCAAATATTAAAATTATTTATATTTGGTTGATTTTAATATGTACAGATATAAGAGTAGTCAATTTAGTATTACTTAATACATATATGCATCGTTTTTTAAGATAATTTTATAGTTTACTAGCTTTTACTTGTTACTTCTTTTGCATATTTCTCTCTGAGTATAGCTTTTCTTCAGCAAAGAAATAAATAAAATCATAGCAGTAATTGTGTGTTTATTCATGAGAAATAAAAATACAAATATTTTAATCTTTATCAGATTATTATAGATGTATACCATAACGAGAGTTTAAATAATTTAATTTTCATATATACGTTTTGTTCAACAGCTGCTACGTGAAAGTTTGGAACTACGGCGCAGCACAGTGCTACGATGCAGCAAGTTTGAGTTAAGTATTGATTTATATAATAAGTACATAATTTTCTGGTACTATATTATTTTAAAATTGTAAAACATGATAGATAATCAAGAATCAAAGATTTAGGTTAATAATAGTTTTAGAGTCCTTTTAAGCGTTTTGCGGTACTTATTAATGTAATGTAAATAAACATTAAAACAATAAACAATTTTTTTTAGATTTACAAGTCGCTAATGATTATTAGTTGCCCTCCTTAGCTTTACAGGGACTCCTAAACGTTAGCTGAGTCTTTCAGGTACACAGCAAACGAGATCTGTACAGTATAGATTATAGAAAATTAAACATTATGAATTGAGAAAATAATGCATTTATGTATATTAAATCAAGATATCAAAGTTCTTTCACACAAACAAATCAATTAACATATTAAAATATTCTAAAATTCAATAAATAGAAGAAATATTCAGTGTGACCTTTGGAAACCGCATAATGCTATAACGATGCTTAACGACGATAAAACTTTAGTATAAGGCGTAGCGTCAATGACAAGCCCACAAAGTAGGTCACGCGGCCGGCAGGGGTCATCCGGGGACAAGCGAAACTCCAGGATAAAAGTTTTTAGATTTAACCACGTTCCGGTTTGATAGATGCATATTTTTAACTAAACTAAAACGTGTTAGTACCTTATGTTAGTAATTAACATTTGAACTGGTGACATAGGAACCTGCAAGCAAAGCAATTCTTCGTTAAACTTACCATTTGCCGTCAGGTGTGAGACCTGTCCGTTAATCTCTTATTAAAAATTTGTCTTCAGTTAGTGATGTCATTCCTTACATCAAGTACACAAATAATAAAAATATAACGAATAGTATTATGAAAAATGTTACAATTACTAGTTTCTTTAATATTATATTAGAAGTCAAACTAATAATAATTACATCTTTTTGTCTATCTGTTTGATTGATGTGCGCAAAATATAATGGCTAGTCAAAGACAAAGCTCGTAGTGTCATCAACATTTAATAAATTGTTTATTTTGGTTTGTTGGATATGAAATACTCTATAATATCTTATTTCTTTTATAAGTTCATAGTATTAATTACTAAAAAGTTAAATACTTTTTAATAACTGTATTGTGCAATTGATATTACGATTGACTAGATAGCGCCACATCGCTATTAGCTGCAGCGCCCACGTGGTCGGTATCAACCGAACTTAAAAATATCCGTAAAAATGGGCTTAAATTATTTATCAGACCAAACCAAAATAATTAATAAAATGACGATTGATTCCACTTGAAAACAAATTTTCTTTGAAAACAGTTCTTTTGTTGTTTCATTGCACAATGAAGTAAGAGTAAATATTGTTCTCGGTTTCCACTTTTGAATACATTCATGAATACTAAGTTATATTGCGTGCGTATTTACTTTGGACCGTAAAAACTCGAATGGACACGAATAAATTCAGCTGTTTACATTTGAGCACGCCGGTAAAAAAATTAAATTTTTCATGTAAATTCACTGTTAGCTGACATTTTAATTACAATGTATTTTATTGTCGTATTAAAATATAACTTTTACTGTGTTAAACGTGTTTAATGTTTACAATTTAACAGCTTCTAACTTTAAATTTATCTGGAGGTGAGATTTCGCGTGTTTCTAGAATCTAGGTTTTTTGATCAATAACTAATTCAAGCATTATTTAAATGCCAACCAATTGATAATTATTATGGTAGGTATTCAGTCATATTTAGCATCAGCTGAAAGATTTTAACAAAATTGGCTGGTGTTTTATGTCGTCAAAAAGATGTGATACGCGTAAGTATATAACATTAATATATTCAAGTTATTAATTTATTAATTAACTACATATTTCTTTTTAAGGTACAACAAACCAACATAGTCATTACTTTATAATTTATTATATTAGTTAGATTGAATGTAACTAAACTAGGAATTTTGTATTACGTTAAGAGTTTAAAACGAGAGCACTTAATGTACCTGTAATCTTGCGTTTATAAAGATAAGCCGCAGTTTATAGACTTAATCGCGCAGATAAGATTAAGTATAATTTAAATCGGTATGAATCATACACTGCATTCATTAATAGTTTGTGAAATTAAAAAAGGTTTAATACATTTTTATTTATTTTTTAAAAAGTTTCATTTTAATATTAATTTCAGATTAGTTATTTAGACTCGGAAAATTGAATATTTTCAAAGAAAAACCCATTTTTTGATTACATGTTTTAAGTGTTTGTAAAATTGTTTTTATAAATTTTCAATACACTGTAATTTTAGCGTTAAAATGCAAAAGATTATTTTACTGAACGCAGTCTCTTTTATTGCCGTAAAGTACTTAAATTGTCCTGTTAGAATTTCTCGTTAAATTTTTCCACACGAAGAGCGTACAGCGCTAAAGTAAAAAAACCACCTTAATCCTCTTAACATCTTAAGTTTTTCTGCAAATCTGTTACTGAAATTCGCTTAACGTTCGCATGTACACTCGTATTAACATTTTTTATTTCATCACTTAGGAAAATTAGTACAGGGAGATGAAGTTCTATTTTTTCTATTTACATATTAGCGGCCCACCCCCGCTTTCCACTGCTATCGTTTGCCTGTCTTAGTATGTATTGATTATTGAATAGAGTTCAATATTATATTAGAAAAAATGAACAATACTTGCAGCTGATGTATTTTAATTCGCACTGTCAAAGTTCTCACATTAATTGAATTAATATTTCAGTGGTTGTCCTTTGCTTTACCAGTTATACATAGGTTATGATAGTAAATTCCAAATTTCTTTGAATATATCGATGTTCGTTTTTCAAAGCAATTGGTAGTATTAATAATACTCGAAAAATGCTATTTTCAGCGACAAATGTTGCTATGGATTGCTTTGAACTTTTTATTTGATACTGATGAATACTAATTTTCACTTGTTATTGGTATTTTCTAGCCAACGCTATATTTAAGCCTTGTATTCTGTAAAGTTGAAATCGACGTCTATTGAAAGCTGTCTGAGATTCGAATATTTCCTGGAATTGATGGATTCAGTAGACAAATTGAATTATGATATGTTCGAGTCAGAGACGGCGTTAAATTCAATCAGCTAGCGATTTCAACACACTTTTGTAAAGTGTCTACAATCTGAGTCTATTGGGAAATGTATAATTTAAATGGTAAAGGTTTTCTCAAAAAATATATTGCTGAGAGCCTTCTAATCTTATATATAAAATTCTCGTGTCACAATGTTAGTTACCTTACTCCTCCGAAACGGCTTTACTGATTTTTACCAAATTTTATATGCATATTCAGTAGGTCTGAGAATCGGCTACTATCTATTTTTCATACCCCTAAGTGATAAAGGGTAGCCCACCCCAAAAATTAATATGGCAAAACAACGTTTGCCGGGTCAGCTAGTTTAATAAAATAAATAAAAATGAATCACTGAAATGTACGTACACGCATAACTTCCGAACGACTGCACCAAATTAAACAACTCTTTTTTTGTTGTTTGTTATTTCCTTGAGGTTCCTACGAAGGAAAAAGTTAAGAATACGCGGAACATTAGAAAATTCAAGAAAACTTAACGACAATATGGACTTTTCTAATATAATATAGCATTTGACATACCTGTCATTTTTAAATTATTATGCCAATCCAAATTCAATGTTCATAGTTAAGATAGGACAACGTATCTGGGAGCTTTCATCGAAGTCGCTGCCTAATCCCTTTGAGATATAACAAAACAATGCATAACAGGATAGTCCTCTTTCAAAGATAAGCTATCTTTGAAAGGTTCTATACTATACCCATTCTATCTTTTATTGGCGGTACAAAGTTCGCCGGGTCAACTAGTTATTTATATTTTTGGTCCCAAACTTATTCCATTACGACGTCACTATGGGTGATTTTGACAGATTGAGTAGTTTACTAAAACCGACATGCTAAGATTGCATTGACGAACTATTTTAAAAAGGGTGATTTGGGACCTAAATTCCCATAGACTAAAATTGAAATTTATGGTTTATTTCACCTAATACAACCAAGCAGGTGAAGACGCTGCCAACTGAAACGTATGTATTTTTATAAGGTTTAAATGGGTACTTAATAAAAACATTACTACCTACTATATAGGTAATGTACTGGTTGAAATGCCACGTTATTATTGATCCAACGAAGGTTGTCTGATACGATACGACGGCTTTTTCTAACACTGAAGTCGATTTTTCTCAATTTTTATCCTCGTTATATTAAATTTAGATTCTCTGCACCATTATTAGATCAAATTTAACTTTTCGAATAAATTATGTTTTACATTTTAATCATTTTGACCAAATTTATATTACCTTTGTGTATCAATAAGCTTATAAAATATTATTTAGTAGGATATCTTTTTTAAATCAAATTAAAACATAGTTTGGTGATAAAAATCAATTATGTTAGTGAATAATTTATAGTAATATCAAACAAGATAGTATCCGTGCTTACAGAGCATCGTGTAAGCTTTTGAAATTTGAACTATTTCAATGGTGTTATGATAACGCTACACAACCTCTGACGTTTACTTGATGAATAGTTCGTTCATTAACCAATGTAGATATATTCCTTAAACAAAACTATATTGTAAGAACTTTACAATTTGATACAACTATATCCCTCTCCCCTTTTGTATTCATTATTAACACTTGGATTGGAGCGGGGCCATATTAGCGGAGCCGCCTGTTTGGAAATTTGAATACTAATTGTAACCTAAAAAACCTAAAAACTTGCATCGAGAGCTGGAGTTTTACTGGCTCATACAAAATGAACAGGACGCTCGCACGGATCCGCGTGGGCGGCATCGCTACTATGATCCCGCTCCAATCGGAACCGAGTTGGCAGCAGTCGGCGGCACTGTGGGCGGCAGTGAGTGTTAATATTGCTTTACTATCTAATTTTGACATCTATAACAGTAGATTCTTATAATCATAAAAGTGAACAATAACAATTTATCAAATGACGTGTTATGTTGAGATCCCACAGGTTATTCTTGTTTCGCGTGTTGATGAGCAATTACTTAGAGTCTTAGAGACTTGCACACTTGTATAAGTTTCAGAACCCTTATAACGAGTTTCTTATGAGAGTTCGGTCCCAGTGGTATATAAATGTACGAGTATTTTGTGAAGAAATAGCTAATAAAGTTTATGATTATGTTAAGTGTTATAGCATTTGGGTTATTTGCCATTATTTATACATAACAAGAAATAAACATAATTTATAATGTTTTTCGATTTTAAAGTCGATTTAGATAAGAACTGTACGATTCGTAGCAACAGTGTACCTACATATTCCTATTATTCTAACCAAATAAATTATTTAATTATCTGCTATAAATCCTGCAAGAGTGCTAGCCCACTTATAGGATGACTATATTATATATATAAGATTTAAATTGTTGTACTAGGATACCTTACACTAGTATGCACAGAATGTATCTTTTAAGTAAATAAATAAATTTTAACAATTAAATTAAATTAATACTAATACAAATTCAGTGTAGGCTTTAGTTTTCAGTGCTACAAAGCAAGGGAAAATAATTAGGTCAGTACTTTTCCACACAAATTTAGACTAACTCTGAGTGTTGACGTAACCTCACTCCTGCAATTGTTTGAAAATAATTTTGTTCAAAATTTACAAGTTGAAATGATAACCTACTCTTGGTCTTTGGAGGTGTAATAAAAATGGGAGGCAGACAGAAGAAGGCGACCCATAACTCATTGATGAGTACGAACCTTTACACAGGACACCCACACTACCAATATCTCGCAGGTGTGTTACCAACCTTTTAAACAATGGCTCATCTTCAGTGGATTTTTTTCAAGAAAAGAGCTACTCCTTCAAAGGATTTAATAATCTGAAAATTAAAATAAACTAATTTAAATACCAATTGATTAATTAATATTATTATAATTAAATGAGTCTTGCATGTTTACATTTTATATAGGTACATCTATATTTATCAACGTTTATAAAAATTAGCTTGCTAGAACTCTCTTAGTCAAATTAACTTTTAAACAAACGGCAAAAATTGTTACAGCTAGTTTTAATTGTGATACCTTAAACTAAAATCACTCCCCTTTAAGGACATGAGATTAAAAATGATTTAAATAAAGAGTGCCTTTTGATTCAACTCGTTCATAAAACATGGAAGTCATTGTTTGCAATGAATTGAAAATGATAGAAACAATATGAATCCTAGTTTTCTATTTCAGGTTAACAAGGAATGAAATGGATTAAAAAGGTTTTGTTTTTGGTTAAATATAATCAACGCATTTATTAATTTAGATTTTAATTAACAAGTTAACCGACGTTTTGTTTTGACTAACACATTCTGTTTTAATTTTAAATATTGTATATTATTCTAGGAATGATACTACAGCAGAAAATATCCAGAGACAGATTAAATAAGAGAAAGGTCGCCAATGATCGTTATAAGTGGAGGAGACCAGAATCCATCAAGGGTTGTAGTGCCGTATGTTGTAGGTACCTAAGTATATTATTTTACTACAAATTGTCTTTTTAATACCATAATATACACTATTTTGATGTTTTAAAATAATCAAACTATTTAATTAACCCCTATATCTACTAACTAGCGACCTGCCCCGGCTTTGCACGGGTATAAAACATATATAAAAACCTTCCTCTTCAATCACTCTATCTATTTAAAAAAAACGCATCAATATCCATTGCGTAGTTTTAAAGATTTAAGCATACAAAGGGATATAGGGGAAGAAAAAGCGACTTTGTTTTATACTATATAGTGATAATATAAATGCGGAATATAATATTGAGAATAATAATATAATGTTAAGACTAGTGCGTATGTAATCTAGAAAAATACTGCACTTAAATATCAACTAATTCTAGTCTTGAATATATCCACCGTAGGTTTTGCCTTTATTCATTACAAACGAAAAATGCAAATTTTTCTTTCTATAAGTTAAGATTCCTTATTAGAACCATTTTTAAAAACTTTAAATTTTTAAACAGTTCCTTAATAACTACATTACGGAATCAAGACGAAGTTTTTAGTTCGTATAACACAAAAATGTGAGTCAGTGTTGAAGTTGGCGGAATGCCAAGGCGTCGAGAATTTCACGACATCAACTTTTCGGCGTCAACTGAGCCCTTTGTCATAACTTATGGCGTAATAATAAAGGATCTATTTTCTTCGTCAATTCATTTCGATTATTATTACATTTATTTTAAACAAAGTTAGGGAGTTTAAAATAGATTTTATCATGTCACTTTTATTATTATCAATATGTTAATGTAATATTTACTTTTGTAAACCAGTTAAGTAGAATTCTTTCGTATAAAACACTTCATTATTTACATGTTAATAAGTAGTTTCTATAAATTTACACATTTTAGAATTGAGAAAATTTAAATATTGAAACGCGTTTTATCATTTGATTTGAATACTTCGTTGTGGAGCTCGATTTCGAATCATTCTAGTTTCCATTTTGTTTCTAAATTAATCTACCGTTTTGACTTTTTGAAGTCCAGTAGCAGTTTTATGACTTTTCCCAGAAATTTCAACGAATCCATTCAATCTGTACTGAGTTGCGATTTTTCTTAAATATCAAATCTAGTATTCCTTATTAAATTCCTCCTCCTTCCTCATTCCTAATTTTGATATGAGGTTGAAATGCGTTTCAAGGGGTGAAAAGCTTTAGGTGGTTGTGGTACCAAATTTTGTTTGACTTCTCTTAATAGGCGTCCTGCTTGCTTGAATAAAATCGGCCAAGTACTATTTTAGATTTTTCATTACAACAAAAATGCAAATTATTTATCTTTATAAAAATAGTATACATAATAGTAGAAAAGAAAACCCAAAAATCATTATGAAATATTTTTTATTATCAGTTCAATTATATTTACAAACTATTAAAAGCATGGTATATGGAGTAAAAAAACTGCAAATGAATTTAAGTAAAAAAACAAATTATAATAGGATACCTTATTACAAAAAACTATAAAATAAATCTCATGTAGTTCATATTCATCTTTTTGATGTTATTTTTAATGTCAGGGCATTAACACTGTTTGTGACAGATATTCACACGTTGTCATTTTAATAATTACTTTGAAAATTCAACTATTCAGTAGTGATTCGGTGTTACCCTTACATTAAATTAAAATATAGAATTGCCAGATTTGGCACTAAAGCGAAAATCCGACTATAGAAATGGCAACAAATAGGATTGTAACTAAAGAATAATGGATTAACTAAAAACTATTTACATTCGACATTAATTCAATACAGGATCAGTTCGTTTTACAAATGCAAGTGTTTTACACGTTAGGAATATCATACTCGATTTAATACAATCTTTAAATAATTTCCTTTAAAAATTTAAACCGCCTTATATATTATAATCATTGTTTAATTTTAACCAATGTTCAAAGTGCATCTCATCTTTGACACAACCATTCAAGTTAGCTAGATAGAGATGGATCATTTGAGACATTGACTAAATTTAAACAATGTTTATAAGGAGGTTAGTAATCTTACAGTGTTTTCTTTTGCAACAAAAATTGCATGTTAACAAGAAAGTGACGGGTATTTGAGACATACTTCAACGTTAATAAGGATACATTTTAGGCTGAGATCCATAAACCGTATTATGACTACATTGATGCCAAGTCAACTTTCAATCTATCTTTGCTTAGTAAAGCCTTAGACAACTCTGGATTCAAAGTAAACTTTGCAAAGGACGTATCGCCTATGAATCTCAGCCTCGAGTTACCAAAGCATACTTTGCAAAAATTACAATAAACTCACGACATGAATCGCTCTCGATTCTTGTTTACATTAATAAAAATCGTTGACATAGAAAAAATCCTATTAACAGTGTCTGTTTTCTTAGTGTTAAATCGAGTATAAAAAACCATCATTCCATTCATAAATCTCATAACTATATTACAATAGTATACAACGCGTGTGCGTCAGTGCCTCACTCAACAGGTGACCATTAAATTATACAAAAAATACACAAACATGTACAGTATTGCGTTTATATATTACATACTAATTGGTGTTTGGATCCGAATAAACCCCCTTCCCCCCGGGAGCGGCATTTGTGACTGCATAGGCACTTGGCATTTAGTACCTAACTCTAGCATTACTAATTTTCTAATACCTAATGTCACCTAACTGTTGCTAGGTATAGTACTTTGCGTAACTGGGATTATGTAGAGGTCTAAAATTATTAATAAAAAAAAAATATTCCATAGCAAAACATACCTTTTCTTTGTTCGTGTATTTTGTAATCTTTTTTGGTTGTCAAATTTATGTCTGGTCAAATCAAAACTATTGAGGTGTTTCATAAATAAATGTCGGTTTCAATGTTCAGTTTCTTTTCTTAAATAATCATATAAAAAGAAAACTTCAATATTCAAAATAAAGCCCATTGTATTCTATAGTCTTAACCCAACGTTCAGCCAGCTCTTTGAGCCCTTGATACAACCATTCTTTGGGTTTAGATGCAAAAAACGGCTTCCTTTGTAACCTCAATATCTCACACGAGTGTCCAAACAAAGCGGGGTCGATATCAAGGGTCAAATCTACTATTAAAACTTCTATTTTACATATTTTTCTTGCTGCCGCGGCTGCTTTAATGTTTGTTTCCAATAATGTCTAAACAATACACGAATTTCCTATTTCTCGCCCTTCATACTTTTTATTATTAAAACGTGTTACGCCGTCAATTAACAAAAACAGTATGAATAAAATAAAATACAACAATTGTATTCTTCATAGAACTGGAGACTTGTTTTAACAGCCTTATGCATAAATTGTGGTGTAGTAAATTTTTAATTACAAAACCCGACATTATTTATGAGACACCCTTATATTAGATACTAAAAAGCTCGCGAAATTTTGTACAATCTGAATTCTATCGAAAACTCCAGTGTTTACGAAATGTAAACCCGCTGAAAGCTCAACCAAAACCGATACAAAGCTTCAAATAATTTCGTTTAAAGTGAGATTCCGGGCAATACGGCTCTGGCAAGAGTATTAAATTATCGTCGCAGTAGTATATCAGATCAAAAAGAATATATGACATTGTGTATCAACGAGAGCCCTATTGCTCGGAATCTCATTTTTAAGGTTGTAAAAGGCCATTGTAGGATAGTTCCTTTTAATTAAATATCTACAATTTAAACACCCATTTTAGCAAATCTGTAAAATGTAGTAATGATTACATTTCTGAGCTTAGAAGACATTCAAGTGTCTCTTACCATTATGAATAAAAAGAAATCACAGTATGTCACTTCTGAGTTCCCTAAGCTAAGAATGATCAAACGTGAATCTACCCGAAACTACAGATTGTTAACGTCGACACGTTTTTATTCCCATAATATATATTGGTATAATATGTAATCTGAAAATTGGATTAAACTGGCAGGGTTAAAATTTAAATGCATAAAACTGCTAAGCAGTTGAATACCGCTCCCTTTACCCCAATGTAAACGTATCTAAAGCTCTTTACTACGCTACACTACGTATATCTTTCTACACCCGCGCAATCACAACTCAACTGTATTCATTGAAAATCCCTCTGAACCAATTTCAATATACGGATTAACACTCAGGTTATATAAACTACGATTCGCCTTTATCCCAATATACAGATGATGTCAGGTGTTATGGTAATATAATAAGTATGAACACATTTAAGTAAACAAAAATCCGGGTATTTCTAGTGGGGTACAGAGCAGGCTCATACATAATTTTCTAAACAAGCAAGTAGAATCAAAACATTTCTTTCTCCGGTATTCGAACCTAGGATGTCTGGCGTAACACGATCCAAGCACAACGTTACCGAGATCACGTTGCGCAAAAACGTTTTAGTGTGGAAACAACAATAAGTTAGCGTGAGCGTTGTCAAACCCATACAAAAATAGCGTTTCTGTATGCATCCAGCCCCTGATAAGATTTCGCTACGAGTCGAATTAAATTCCTAACTTCACATTCATAATACCATAAAAGAGAACGAATAATTAATAGTTGAATAGAATTTTCCATTCAGGGTTCGCTTTCAATTACGTCTATTAAGTATTAACTATGTAAGCTCCTCGAGGCCCTGAACTTATTGCTTTCATTCGCCCACTTTGTATTTCAAAGAAATGAATCGAGACAAAAATACGCTTTGAGAAGCAAATTAATTTTTCATTAATTATAAAAACCGATATCAAAGATTTTCTGTTTTATTCATAAAAATGTACAACATAACAGCCTTTTTTACTTTATAGAACCTCTCACTTATTAACGTGGCGTCACTTAAGGAATATCTCAAATGCTCTGTTATTTTCTCGCTTACAGTCAATTGTTGTTGCGAAGAAGAGATTTCGCTTATCTTAGTTCATAAGTATAGGACACAATGATTTTTCTTATAGGTTCGGTAATACCTCAGAAGGCAATGGGTCTACACAGTTGGTGCGCGGCAAAAAATGCCTCATAAAACGCTCAGATTTGGAACGACGAACAGCGAGGTGATACGGATGAAATTTCGTTTTCTGCCTCGATGTTTGGTTATCCAAAGAACTCCTCTGAACACTATCCCCATGATAAATGGTAAATCTAAATAGAGAGTGAGGTTCTTATGCAATTGTGTATGCAATTCTATATTAATTTACTTCGTATCAATTTTATTGGCTAGACTTTTGCCAATAAAATGTAATCTATGTTTTAGTCTATCACTGTATGGTGTAAAAGATAGAATTACTTTCGTATTTATAATAGTAGGGATGAATTGTATCTTTGACATTGTCTAAACGAGGCATATTGAGTTTTAATTTTTTATCAACGACACAGTTTCGTTCGAAATTTAATATGTTAATAATATTAACTAAAATATTTGACTATATACGAACTATAAGTTGTAACTGCGCCGGTCGCTACGTCCTATAATCATGAGGGACCTAAAATCTTATTGTAAATTTTTCCTAGTATGCGACGGCACTAGTATTTCACGAAACCTAATCTGTAATTCCCTATCAATACAGGACGGTCCCACACTAAAATCTGAGATCTGTCGCAATTGTTGTACCTGCACCAAATAATTTTAACAAAATATTTACTGAAGAAGTAAAACACATCCAATTTTAGTTAAAAAGTGTTTTCACTCGTTCAAATTCCGAACTATGTTTGAATGAGACAAAAGAATGCCAAATATGGACATCGTCATACAAAATTACTGATTTTTAAAAATTTTCGATATTAAACTGACTTCTGACTTTTTCAGACTAAATTTACGAGTAAAGTACCTACTAGATATACCGAAAACACAAACAAAGTATTCATACCGAAAACATAAAGTTTTCATATGAATTAAGAGTTTCAACGTATATTTTTAAGTGTGTGTTTAAATTATTTGGTGTGACCAACATTAAATGTCATTCAATTCACATGGTATCACTTGGAGGCAGTCCATCGCTCGATTTTCCAAAATGAGGAAGGCAATTCAAAAGACGGCTAATAAGTGCAATATTACCATACGCTTAGCAGTTTTTATTTTTATACAAAGTTTTAGTTATTTTTGCCGATAAATTTCGTGGGATAAGATATTCCGTGAAAACAGGTAACTATTGAAGTTTCTTTATCTACTCAGAAATGTGTCTGTTTTGATTTTTAAGGAGCATTCATGATATTTTTCTTTACAGTACGTAGCTAATCTAGACAGTACTAGATAAATTTATCGACAAAAGGACGCCGAAATAAGATGCAACTTTTTTAAAAACTGGTAAGCGTAAGCCAAAATAATATTCTGGAAGGAATGTGCATATTATGAACAATTAAAAGTGCTCGAAGATGATCTATAGCTCTCATAAGACTGGGTATTACTTATCGCTTATAATATAAATAAACATCTTCAAAATTTCTCCCAAAATTATGAGCATATATATCCAGCGTAAAAATTCTTTTAAAATAAATTATCGCTCTCAATTTTACATTACATGGCACACTGCTCTGCGGACTTGCTAACGCACTTTATTGCATTTTCAAAATTATGTTAGATTATAAGTTTCATACCATATGAATGTCGCAAAAATGATTATGTAGTATTTAGTAAAAAAAATTAATTCCATGGCCACTAATCAAAAGCATTGCTTACTCTTAAATAGGAAAAAAAACTATTTAAGAATATTTTGCTATCGTTATTGCCCGCCGATATCTAATTGGAATTTTGCCCATTGACACACTTACCTATAAACATTGCTAAACTTCAAGTAATTTCAAATGTTCTATATCTTTCTTACTTACTTGAAACTGTAGTTACAAGAACAATACAAAATATTGAACACCAGCCTGAATCTCCTCATTTTCAACCGTGTGATCAAACAATTTGGACCATAAAGCTCATATTACAAGTAAATTTTAGATGTTCGATCGTTTTTAGTTCTATATAATATGAACTTTATTGAGTTATACTCATTACTGCTTACCGCAATTTCGACAATTTGCAATGTTATCAGTTACAATAGGATAATCAGCGCATGTATTCTGTCAATCACTTGAGCGAACACAACATGAATTTCGATGTGAAGTCACCTTATGCTGCGATGAGCGAGGCGATTTCACAAGTGTATTCGATTAAATATTTACAGCATAGGGAGATACGATCAAAGTCAAGCAAGGCGTATAAGTAAGGTTAAATCAAATATGTTTAATTAAAATGCAATAAAATCAGCAAGCCAGCGTTTCAATATAATACAATCGACACTTAACGGTTTACCTTGTCACCATAGAGTAATTGATCAATGGATGGATATCAAAGCTTATCAAGCGCTAACATTGCGACATCGAGCCGATATGTACCCCGATTTCTAGAGCTTTAGTATGAGTTGATATCGAATAAACTCGCGTAACACTCAACGAATAACATCTCAATCCAAATTTCTATCAACTGCTTCAATGCATTTAAATCAAAATTTAAATTCAGATATTAATTTTGGGCGTTCTTAGTGTGTTATATAACTATTGTATTCGTTGAAAACTTTAAAATTCGGGGAATTTGGAACCTATGATTAAGCTAAGGTATTTATTAGCAGCGTCAGCGTTCATGACGGACTTGATTATTTAATGTTTCAACGAGTTATTTTCTATTCGATGCACTCATACTAAGTATTAACCTGGATCACGGGCTTTTCAAAAAGAAAACAAAGTGAAAATTGACATGAAACCTACAAAACTTATTTCCTTGTAATACAGATGTCGTGGTACATGTCGCTTACAGATTGGTGGTGTCAAACAGAACATGGATCGACATTCGATGTCCGTCCGCAAAAGGGGAGTATCAAGTTAACTTGGTCCTTCGACAACGTGTCATCCGGAATTCCGAGCATTAAAACTATAGGAATTGAAACGTACTAACTAATGAACGTCGGCAATTCATCGACACTCGATAAACGCAATGTCGACTGTCGATACGCGATGTCGACAGAAGGAACAAGGATTTTACTAAAAGTTCGCTTCGGTGGGATTTTATTCCTCAGGGTGGAGACTCACGCCCTCCACTGTGAATATCGACACCTCTGAAACAAAGAAGAGAATCACATTTAAAAGTGTTCATTACTCGCAATATCGTCCGCTTGGGAATATACCATATAGCCTATGTCATTCTGAAAAAGTCGCATTCCATCAATGAAAGAATTTGAAAATCGGCATAATAGTTTTTGAGTTAATTCATCACAAACAAATACAAATCTTATCATTGTATAATATTACCATTACTTTAGCAAATTTTTATTTAACAGCAACATAAACAGGAAACACTATCAAATATTTAAATAGACTACTTCTCTTGACATTTTATTTAAATCTTTAACTTATGAAATATCGCTTGCCAATATTGCTTATACATTCGTTGGCAACGTATCCAAAGAGCGCACTCCAAACTAGGCCATGCTTCATACGAAACTTAGTTTATATGAGTTCGTTTCAAAAGTTTACCAACTTCTCTAGAGCATTAAGCTTTCCTATGGATAATTTTAGGCAGCATTTTTCTTTGGTATAAAGATGTAATGATCATATAAATATAGTTACAAGACCTCTTACTTATAAACCTTAACCAGTGTCTTAAATCTAGTGCTTAATGCTATATGTACTGTCTAGTTTCACATGAATTTACTCTTGCAAAAACACACTACTACTAAACAAATCGTTTTCCCTTAAGTTTGGGCTAAAACACCAATTACTTTTTAGAGTCTGTTTTAGCACAGCCTTCCACCCACTAAATAACTATTTTGTTTCATTAAATTTCATATCTATTCATCAATCTATGTATAAGAATTCAATTATTAAGTCTGGCAGATAGGCTGCCGCTGACTGAAATTTACCGACGGTGGTTGGCTATTGTCACCTAAACGTTGTTTTATTTTAGTTTATTTCAGTTTTTCTTTTCTTTTTGTTTTTGTATGAATAATATGGTCGAAATGTCCGAAATAAAGTATTATTATATTTATATTTATAAATAAACTTTTAATGACAGTATATTTAACTTGCGACCAGCGAAACTAGAACTGTTGAGTGAGTCTCGAAAAGACAGGAAATCACCGAACCAAGAAAAATGTTTGGAAAACACTGGAAGATCATGCGACAAAGTAACATATAAAGTAGATAAATATCAAAGCGACGGTCCGCAGAGTGGTGTAAGTTGTTTGCACGAGAAAAGCACACATAAAATCCATATTACGACCCCAAGACGGGTTTATCAAGATTAGAGACAAATTGACCGCAAACATTACTAGAGCAAATTTTTACGTTACTTTATGGACTGTTTTACCCAGCGGCTACGCGCTACTATGCATACATGATAATTGATATCCGAATGTTAAGTCTAGCATACTTTGTTAAATTCTTCCTTCCTAATACTTCTTAACTTTGTATTTGTTAGTGGTGATACCAAATATGAGTTATGTCAATAAATATTTCCAAAATTAAGATTTAAATAATTATTACTAGTACTAATCACTTGATGGCGATAAATAGCACTTACCATCAGGCAATTCCGACAGACGTGGCGGCAATTCAGCAAAGTAGTCATGCCGCATTGCCTTTGGAGCTGAGAGCCGTCGCGTAGGATCCGGTTGTAATAGCGCCGCGGCCAAGCGTTGCGCATCCCTGCCCGCGTCGCGCATGCGCGGGAAGGCGGACGCCAAGGGTCGCGCAGCGCACCAACCCCACCGTGCGATGTGCGTGCGTAGACCCGGTAGACGGGTCACCCCAGACCAACTCTCCTCGGTGGGAGTGCCTAGGACCTACACGAAATTAACGGATCAGTTGCCACATTTAATGGTCCTATAAATAAATACATAATAATTTAGGAAAACACATTGCGCTAGTCCCCAAAGTAGGATAACCATGTTATGGTAATAAGACTAGGACCCAGAGCCAATATCTAGAGTAGACGCAGTAACCTCAGCAAACTCACCTTTTTTAGGAGTTACCGGGCCCACTTTTACGGGTTCATAAGATCTATGTGGGTAGCTTTTTCTTCATACTAGTATCGTCACCTTTTACTCAGTATTAATTTTAAAAAGTTGATATTCATTTTTGTTTAATTAATCCCTGTTGACGAAGCTTTCTATTGTTTATAAGAAACCTATTCAATTGCTCTAAAATTCGAAGATGATAAATGATACATCCTGTCTGACTTATCATTTACCTTCAAAGATTTTGCTATAGGAGCTCGGCGTAAATTCACAATAGGTTCGATATTGCTAAGTCATTACTCATGGTTGACTTCTCACCTTGAATATCTTATCGAGTTGATCGTTAGTGTCCCTTACTCCAGGAAACGTGGGAACCCCGCAGAGCATCTCCACAAAGATACAGCCCACTCCCCACATGTCCAGGGAAGTCGAGTACTCTGTGCTGCCAAGCAGTACATCTGCAATAAATATTTTATCTAGACATCGGCAAGTTAAAACAAGTATTTCCTTCTAAATTCATCACAAGGAAAATCAATTTATCATATAACCGTTAAACTGGGGAAAATATGAACATTGAATTGTGTATATAACATGTTCCAAAAATTATAAATTCGATCAAATTGATTAGGTGAATTAAATTAATAAAACATCTATTGCGTAAATAATGCCACGTTTCGCTCTGAATTCTTTGTTGGTCTTTAATTTGTTTCTTATATAATATTTTTTGCACAGGTGCCTGGAAATCAAGAGTAGGTGGTGACATACCTGGTGGCCTGTACCATAAGGTGACGACTTCGTGTGAATACGTGTGACTGGGTACTGACTTCGCTCTCGCAAGACCAAAGTCTGCCAGCTTCAGCTCACCGTGCGAACTTATTAATAGGTTCTGAGGTTTCACATCCCTTTTAAAAAAACCAAATTATTTTAATAAACTAACTGTACCAGAAAAATAATGTATGCATTCATTATCATAGTAAAAAAAAATTCGTTCAAGAATAACATAAAACATTTGCTATCGCGGGTTCGCAAATGGCTTTCATAAAAACAAAATAAAACCCGTCTCCAGTTGCCACAAACTAGTCCCTTCTGGTCGTATTCTATAGTCATTTATCTTTTACGTATGTTTTGTAAAAAAGTCATCTCACAACATCTCCATTACAACAAATAGTTGTAATGTTTTAATAGTGCTGATTTGGGTATATTCTTTGTTAATTTCAATCTAAACAAATTATAATTAATGTGACGGAATTACCTGTGTAAGACCCTTCTCCGATGACAATACGATAAGCCACGAAGCAATTGGAACATAAACAGCCTAACATTATGACGATTGAGACCGCCTGAATGTCTCTCCATATATTGTGATAGATCCGTGTCCTGGTATGGAAAAATAAGTATTAAAAGCTTAGCAATAAAGTGAACATAAATGTCGTTACATTATAAAAGCTCAAACTAAAGCTACTTCCGTGGCTGCTGGTGGCGCGGCATCGATTGCAGAAAGCAACATAAGGCGAAA
The DNA here is from genome assembly GCA_912999735.1 of Aporia crataegi. NCBI lineage: Eukaryota > Metazoa > Arthropoda > Insecta > Lepidoptera > Pieridae > Aporia > Aporia crataegi. Next base: position 7,464,384 of record OU538744.1, on the reverse strand, counting down.
ATATGAAAGTCTCATGGATTCTTATATTTTCGTTCCTTTTGGAGTGGAGACTTTGGGTCCATGGGGACCAGAAGCGCGTCGATTGTTTAAAGAGATATCGACGCGCTTAGTTGAGACCACAGGAAACCCGAAAGCTGGCTCATATTTCGGCCAACGCGTTAGTATAGCAATACAACGCGGTAATGTAGCCAGTATTTTGGGTACGCACCCTAACGGCTTTGATGAGCCTTTTGTATTTTTGTAAATATATTTAAGTACATTATTGTAAATATTCAATAAACTAAAGCTAAACTCAATACTTAAATAATTTTATTCACATCAAAAACTTAGAAAATATTATAATTATTCACATTTATTCAGAAAATTTATTAAATTAGAACGAAAAGAAAAAAATTATTAAAAAGAAGATTATTAAATTAGAGTTAGAATTTGTTCCGTAGCTCGGTTATTACGCGCTTCAAGACCCGTCTAATCATATACTCGAGTGTCTATTAGACGCAAGTTAAAATCAGTGATTTCCGTGATAACCATGTAACCGTTAAATTAACTAAACCTATCTCGGGTTTAGTTAATTATTTGTCGAGTTAAGTATAAAACCTAACGAGTCGCTTCTCTGGAAAATTCCAGCTACACACCCTGCGCTAATTTAATACGATTTAGTTAATAGTAAACCTAGGTATGTTTTGCTGCAAATAGCGGCGTTCTTTTCATTTTTTTCTTTCTTTAACCATAAAACTCACCACAAACTCGAAGACAAATGTGAGCGTCTCTCTCGTGTGAACAATATCGTGTAATGTGACGATATTCGCGTGTTTCAGTTCCTTGAGTAGAGACGCCTCTCGTATCGCTGTGAACGGCGCACCCTCTTCCTCTTGCAGTCTAATCTCCTTCAAAGCAACAACTTGCTGCGTTAAACTGTTAAAGAAAACGATTATCATATTGATGCACAATTAAGAATGAAACATGGTGTATATTTCAGACAATCTATACTTAATATTCAGCTGGAGTGATGTTTGTTTTGTTGAACGCTCAAATTTAAAAATTATATTCGTGTTGGATACTCCAAATAACGACGAAGGCTATTTAACATCGTTACGACCAATAGGACCGGAGCATCAATGAAAAACGCAAAAACGAAAAAAAATAATGATTATTACGATTAGTTTATATTATACTAGCTGACCCGGCAAACGTTGTTTTGCCATATTAATTTTTGGGGTGGCCTACCCTTATCACTCAGAGGTATGAAAAATAGATAGTAGCCGATTCTCAGACCTACTGAATATGCATATAAAATTTGGTTAAAATCAGTAAAGCCGTTTCGGAGGAGTAAGGTAACTAACATTGTGACAAGAGAATTTTATATATAAGATTTACCAATTTATATCATTATAAGACCTTTGTATAGCGTCAAGACAAATGTTATTACTAAACTTATGCTTTACTTATAGATAGGTTATAATATATACTAAACCAGCTGATACTCTTTAAAGACAGACCATTTGTTTGGTCCTTTATCGTAGTCCACGATCTTCGTAGTTAATTGCAGGTCAATAAATATATAATATCAGTCAATAAGGACTTTGACATATTTGACTAATCACTGACCCGTTAGTAGACAAAATGTTGTCACAAAAGTTAGTTTGCTATTCAAACAAAACTGTTGAACATTTTGTATCATTAATAGAAACTTAAATACCTAATCTTTAGATACTAAATAACCTCAAACAGATGTAGCAAATAACTGACTCCCTAAAATTTGGGCGTTGTAAATACAATTATGAAGCGTTTGGTGACACTTGCAAACTTCGTACGAGACATTAATTACTTCGTATCTTAATTACTTATAGTAATTCATCATCCGGCTTCGTATAGTTTAACCTACCATGAAAAGAGATGATTATTATACATTAGATGTATTTTATGTTCTTGTTATCGAGTTTTTTCGAAGATTTTTAAATCAATTAACAGATTTTGATACGTTTTCAAAGCTATTTGTACTGTGTTTTATTTAAGTAAACCATGTTATTACGGTGAGATCCATTGAATTGGTATGAAAACTATGGCGCCTATTGCCTACCTTTATTTAAAAATATCTGACCCCACGAACTTTGTGTCGCTTCAGAGTTCAATACTTCAACCATGAGATTACTATCAAAGTTTTCGATAGTTTATTATTGGAAAGCTGTCAATACCATAGTGGCCAAGTGACCACGCTAAGGGCGCTGTAAAATTTTCCATACAAATAATTAACGCAGATGCTATAGGAAACCATCTTACCAGACTTGTGGTAGAGCTAATAATAAGTCACGTGCAAGAATAGATCGTAAATTATTTTTCACCCTCCTGACCCCAGTCTAATTTTTTTAAATCGTGAGAGCGAGTAAAGCCACTGCGCATAGCAAATATATTTTCTGACTCTGTTGTAGTTTTATTTTGCCTCAAGCATAGATAAAAAAAGCTTTAGTCTAGGGATTCTTGAAATTGAATAGGAGTTAATTGGTGTAAGTGAAGGCGTAATTAATTTCCATTACAGGTTCTAGTTTTATTTTTTACTAGTTCAAGTGTTAAGTAATTAGAAGTTTCATTTGCTGTAATAAATTATAGAAATTAACTATTTAATTAGAGTAACCGAGCTTCCCGGTGTAATTTGCAACAGTCTTATATAATAACGAAATTTATTAAAATATATGAATGTAAGATTACTCAAGTGACAAGTTACATTTAAAACATGAAAAATATATAAATCAAAATAGATTTATCAACATTACGTTATAATTAATAGATATATACAAATTTAACACTCAACCTTTGCGTTAGGAGTAAAAATGATTGAAGAAAATGCTTTTTTCTTAATAGAGACTTTCAAGGAACAAACAAAATAAACTGTTTAAACAAATAGAACAAAATGTTATTTTAATGTCATCATTAATTCTTTAGGTGCATTTAGACTTTCATAGACGAATTATGTAACAGAATTTATTCCGTTTACTTCTCGGAGATAAAGTTTTAAAGGTAATGCACAAGTTTTTAAAAGTCAAAAACTGTTTTAAAATTCAAATGGAATATATTCAAGCAGGTTGCAAATCCTCCGTATTTGAGAAGCTCGCGTTAAAATTTTGACGCGAAGTAGGCTAAGAGGCTGTTTTGCATATTGAGTGTAGCCCAAAGCGAAACTTTACTGAATAAAAACTATTGAACTGATATTCATACAGTTAAACAAGTGATATCCTATAACACACTCATCGTTTCCTTTACAGGTGATCGGCCTACTATGCTTGCCCAACCGAAACATTACGGGACTTGAATCCACGACCTTCGGCACAAAACGTGAACAACGAAAACGGTCCTCTAATTTTTAAAATTAAAAACAAGGCGAAGCTATAAGCTTTAAAATTACATTCATTAATTTTACTATAGGTCATACATTGGTGGAATCATTAAATAAACCACGAATATTTCTCATTTATATTATGATTGATTCTCTACAGAAAGTAGAGTACGCATGATTTCAAAGTAATCATTAATTACTAAACTTTTAATATTATATTGTTAGATAATTCAAAATTTAAATTAGAATTGCAAAATCCAACTTAGGACAACCATGATAAATTACAATAGAAATACAATTAAAACTTGTTTATAACTCCGTGCCACCCCTTTCTTAGTTTTAAGTTGTTCTTTGTCTGTCAAAAGGGCACAAGTATTTACCCCAATTTTCTTATTTGTCTTGATTTTAAAGTATAATTTCACGTTAGTGAGAAGTTTACTAAAGTTTTACCTCAGCTTACATATTACCTACATCCTTCATCTATTACCATAACTTAATATAGTTTTTAAAAAATCGGGTAATGGAGTATTAAATCGAGATATTATATTTATATTGGATTCGATATCAAGATCATGCCGTATTATTATCAAGTACCAGCTGACCCAGCTATCTTCGTACCGCCAATAACATATAGAATGGGTAATAGTACTTAAAAGGTACCTATATGCCACCTCGGACCTTTTGTAGATCTAAAAAAAGAGGAATTTACTTAACATTGCTTTGTTATATCTAAAATGGATTAGGCAGTGTTTTCAAGGAAAGCTCCCAGGTAGGTGGCTTGACTTTTCTGATGCTTCCAACAATTATCATCATATTTCAACAATTTACACAAAACCTTGACAATTTATATACCTAAACCTTCCTCATGAATGAGTATATCAATTGGTGAAACTTGCATGGTAATCCGTTCAGTAGTTTATCGCAAATAGACAGACAGATAACGGCACGCGGCGGACGTCTTTGTTTCATAATTTGTAGTGACAAAGAACGATTACTTACTTGCTATAACCTTTGTATACTGTCGCATACGACCCTTCGCCGAGCTGCTCAAGTTTTATATACGCTTCGGATTTCCCAAACGGAGAGTCACCCTGCAAAAGACAAACCGTTCATCATCTATACATACATATATGCATACAGAACAAAACAAAATTGAGTTAGTATCACAACTTGAAAATGGCTTGACCGATTTAAATTAATTTTAACTTATTGGATATGTCTTCAAACTTCCAACAACTAGCGAAACATGGGAAAAAATTGTTTTGAAAAAAATTTCCTCAATAGTTTTTATGGAACCATTATGACATTTTATACGCACAGAAGACCTTTTTAAATCAAATTTAACATCGTCAACGCAATGTGCGAAAGAGCTTGTAAGTAAATAATGTTATTCTCCCGAAATAAGCCACAAAACTGACCAACAGAGCTAATGTAGAGCGTCTAGGTATGTGTTGAACGAGGTTACACGATAATCCCTAAATTTACGACACGACCGCCGGCTTTGCATACATTAGTTGAATGCAATGAAGTCGGTTTTAGAATTTTGACGGAAATTGTATGAAAATTAGAGTTTACTAATAATGCTCGTAAAGTTTATACGAAACTTGTAACTTCGTACCGAATTTGAATGATGCATGCCCGTGTCAAACAAATTTTGAAATTTGAAAGCTAAGGTTATTTATTAACAAAGCTATGTACTTAGACACGAATGTCTTACGAATAGAAATTTGGAAGTTACATTTAGTTTACATATTAAAAACTCGACAATAAAGCCGTATTGTTTTTTTAAAATTATTATTTTTAACATCTCTTCGGGCGTATAGAAATTGTATTGAATTTCAGAAATTCTCGTATGTAGGCATAAAACATTACATTTCTTTGGTTGAACAGTTGTATATTTAAAATGCTTTAACAAGACGCATGATGTTTTGGTTTGGCTTCGCATAATCTGTGACTCAAGAATAGCACGGGTGCGCCTGACAGTTGACAGACGTGAGACGGATGACAGAAATTATATTATCGCATCGTTTCCGGCAAGCGATGTGTGAACAAATGGCGAGTAATTAATGAGCTATACGGTTTGTACGGGCGCTTTATAACCATAATAAATACAGTCAGATTGGGTTCTGAATGATTGATTGAACAATTTAGTTCAGCACTCCGTACTTTACTTGTAATAAAGATGGGTTTCATCATTTATGGTAACGTTACATTTGTCATTCAGTGTAATTAGTAACATTAAACAGCTGAATCTAATTTGCTACATTATGATACGAAAAGATATCATTATCTCAATTATAAGTTGCAGGCAGCACAGCTAAGCGGGCAGTTTAAAATCGATTTATACGATGTCTTAAGGTTGTCGCGATTGTTTCGCTAGTGGCCAAACAGGTCACAGGTGTTTAGCTACAAGAATGCACGCGCTTCTTTGTCTTCCGTCCATCGTCATTCATCGACATCTTCATTGTGAGAGTGTGTTGTTTGCCTTAGCTTCCTCCAGCAAAGAACACCATTCTGCTTTGTCATGGGACTTATTCTTTTGAGTTTCCTTCTGATAGCAAAAATAAACCTAATTGCGAGTTTAGTAATGACATAGAGGTATTATAGTCTATAAACTTTTATTTATTTGATGTTAGCGTTAGTAGCGATGTTAGTCGTAATCGTATCTTAAGAAATAATCTATTATGTGAAGAGGCAGGTATTATTCCTTGAAATTCCTTATAATATATTCAATCCAAACGGTTAAAAACTGGTTTAACCGTGTTCTAAACAAATAATTAAACCCTTAAATAAGTTTTTGTCAATATAGAACCAAATATTTGTTAATTGATTGATGCACTCGTCTTCGTTTGCTAATAATTAGTTGTAATACACTAAACTGGTTTCATACAACCCGCTTGTCATACAAGATAATTGTAAATATAGAAATAATTTTAAAGCATGTGAATTTATACTATCATATTGCAAAGTAGGTCAGAGATTCTTCAGAGCTCTTCTGAATAAATTAGCTGCTTAAATCTTCTAAAGCTTGACTTTGTTTAATTTAAATTGCATTAATTATATTCAAGTTCTGCTTGTCTCTGTTGCTTGTTATAATAATTGAATTGATTTGACTTTGACCCTTATAAAATTCCTTATAATGGAAAGTTTGTTTGATAGTTGTCGGGCATGAGCTGCTGAACTGATCTTGATATTTTTAATGCTACCTTTGACTTATATTCAGCACATGTAGAGTGATTAGCAACTAGAAATAGATTAAATGAAGAAATGACTTAATGGTTTTACGATTTTTAAACATAAATGGGTTTTTGAAAAAATTGTAATGTTTTTTATGCTTATCAAGGTACTATTATATTGTAGATAGGCGAGTTATGCATATATTCAATATTCATGCAATGTATCGGAACACTGCGAATCCCATGGAAATAAAAAAACAGCTGGGTATATATATGCGTCTGATATTCCATGCGTTTTGTGATGTGTGTGCTGGGTTTGAAATCCGAGTTAAAAAAAAAGGTTTCGGATGGGTTAGACTGGCAGCTTGTTAAGAAAATGATCAAAGAGACGCAGACATTTCCCTGCCCCGTGCCTAAGGGTTACGGGATTACCCTATATAATAATTATTAGCAACTAATGGACCCAGCGAACTTCATATCTCTATAGTGTTCCGAATATTAACGTGTCATATAGAACTTCATTCCATAGAAAATGTATGAGGAAACGAATATTCTTCATTCATTCTGCTATTCTCAGATTAGACGGATCCAACAAACCAAAGATTGTAGAGATTGTAATCGGTACATACGTTCTTGTAAATGGTGTGTTATATCGCTGTAAAGCGAGGAATACGTTTTCATAGACATTTTATAGAATATATTTATTTTCTTAATTAAACATATTAACTACATAAATATGGCTAAACGAGCTAATTAACTATGCTAAAACAAACTTAAATTGTAGACATTACTGTATAGCTAAGTGTTAATATGTCTGCCTAAATATTTAACCACAAATATGAATTTGGAAATTAAAGAAAATCGTATTTGATGATTAGATAATTGTTAATTGTTTATACGTCGTACGAAAACCATGATATTAGTATCCAAGTTGTCGTGAGGTAAATCTGTTTTCCTTATAATATAATTTCTGCAGTCTTTTCTTTCAATATATTAATACGTAATTTTAAAAACATTTTAAGGTTTACTTTAAAAACAATTCAGTACGAAGCATACACGCATAATAATAAGTAGAAAATATAAAATATGTTATGAATAGTGAAACATTATAGCAGATTACGTAAACGCGAATTACAAACATACCAACGAGCGATTCCCATGGGAAACAAAATTGTGTCACCGAATGCCATACGCCAGACTTAAAACTATAATATTTTTGTATACTATAATTTAAAGTAATACCTCACTATCAATAAAATTTCTATTTTATTAACGAATGTTAACGTTATAAAAATAAGGGATTAAAAATTTGTAGTATCATACAATCCGCCCACACGTTTCACATTTCACAATCCCAAATCGTTGTTTTTTTTTTCTCCTTTTTACAACTCCTTTTTTGAAGAATATTGATAACTAGCGACCCGCCACGGCTTTGCACGGGTATAAAACATATATAAAAACCTTCCTCTTCAATCACTCTATCTATTAATAAAAACCGCATCAAAATCCGTTGCGTAGTTTAAAAGATTTAAGCATACAAATGGATATAGGGGAAGAAAAAGTGACTTTGTTTTATACTATCTAGTGGTAACTACGTATTTAACATAACACTCACCCCAAAGGCACTAAATCGCTTGGTGCGTCTATTTGAATTTTCATGTGGACCTAGGAATGCTTCGGACTTGGGCCTTGGAGGTCTTTTCGGTCTCATCACCACCCTCGCTTCTTCCCTCGCCCCCTCGTCCAGTAACTTTGAGTCTGACGAAACTGACAGCTGTCTTCTAACACGATAATCCCCGTTTCCCCCACCACTCCAATCTGTAACATATGAAATTGATGATAAAAAAAACTCCTCCGACATGATAATTACAAATAAAAATATCTCATGAATGTAGGAACAAATCTTCATCAATTATAACTACGATCCATCTCGATTATATTTGCTTACAAACGAAAAAATAACGCAATGTCCAAAGTCACGTCTGTGTGAATCTTCAGACAGAAAGCAGGATCATGATATAGTCAAGTTAATCGCCCAATCGGATATCATAACATTATGGTTCAAAATTAAACCTTGTATTCTCCTTATAAGAGACAGTTCTATTTTGTCTGTACTGTTCAAAAGTTATCAGTCCCATAGTGGTCATATAATTTTTCATATTAAGTCTAATACTAATCTTTTACATCAAACCCACAGTTTATACCTAGATAATTTATACCTCATAGTTGCTAACACTATTTTAAATAGTTTTTGGGTTTTCTACCTAAAAGTTTTTTAGTTCATCTGTCACCTTGGACCTCTATAGACATAGAATAGGGTAGTATTGATATTTGTTTATTGGATAAAAACCAATACATATAATTGTATTAAGTAGGGTGTATAAGAAATTCTAATGAAAGAAAACAAAGGATTTCTGTTTGAAATATTCCATAGAAAAATTAATAGCATGACAAAAACTTGCCGTCGTTGCCAAGATAAATTAATTCATAACAAAAAAAGGCGTTAAATCGGCGGCTCAGAAAGGAGCAATTTTTCTCTCGACGTCTGCTTTAAAGGGCTCTCTGGAAACGCGTTAACGTCACAAAGAGATATCGACGCGTAAACACGAAACGAATAAATCATCCACAGATATCGGTTGAACTGAACAAACCGATTATGGAGGCAATCGATCATAACCGATATAGTGCACCCTGCATTTGTTTCGCATCAATGATGATGATTGGAACTTATAAATCACATTTTTGCGCAGAAGCCATAGACAAATCAAAGATATAGTTGTCTGTGAAGCTTCAAGTTTTATAAGTTTCGATTAAATTGACGTAAGTAAAAAATGATATGCAAGCCTATCATCGACTAAAAACTCTCACAAACAACGGACAATAATTTTACACTAAATAAGACTCGACATCATTGCAAATTACATAACTTACGCAAAATAAAACATTACATCATTAAAAGAAGGACCAATATAATAATATTAAAATAAGTTCATAAATGACGTAGTTCTGAGACAATTACTTTCACAAACACTTTTTTGAACGTTGAAAAATGCTCAATTTTTACAGATTTTATAAACTCAGTACAGTATATATTTAATTTGAATGGAAGTCATTACCATTATGAAATGGAATGGCGGGAGCTCTCGTCGTGAAGGTGAATATAAATGTCAGTTTAGCGTGTATTGAACATTTCCTTAAGTGGGTCATGGGTATAGCCTGTAGAGGTATGGTTGCGGTCCCGGAATTCCCGATACGAGACATGAATTCGAGAGGGGTCTTATTGCTTGTAATATTACTATTACAGAATCGTTCAACCGTTATGTTCTTTAGCGGATTTTTCCGTTCTACTCCATGTTGAAGCACTTAAATATTTTATTACATTTTCACATGACTGACGACACTGAACGTATCTATTTAGTTAATTAAAAGATTCGCACGTTACCAACTTATATTATATCAGTTTATCGTCTCATTAAAAATAAATAAACTTTTTGTTTATAACTTTACGTTGTTTTTTTTAATACTTTATGCAAAATTATAATTAACTAATTTAACATAATTTTGCTTAAAGCAGATTATCAACCTATAAATACGAAAATAACTGAGTATGTGTGCTTTCTTTACTATTTAATCACTGTCTCATTATTACATTTGTTATCTTTATAGATACATGGACCTTTGCAATATATACGCTATTTTATTCAAATCTCATGTAAACTGATCCATAAGAACACGCTAGTTTAAATTAGTAGGTACCTCTTCGTTTTACCGTTAAATGTGCAATACAGAAATATGCTCATTAACAATATTTAATATTAAGCTGATTAAAGCATGAAGAAGCTAATTAAAATCTTAAGCATTTCAAGGCAGAAAAACTACTGCTTCATTAGAACGCTTTCGACATTCGTTAGTTATGATTCATGTAAACTGAATATAAATGTTTATGGAGTTTTCAGGCGCGTATAAATTTCGGCATACCTCTTTGTTTCGCCTGACATTTTCCTAATTAAAATGGACACCTGAACGAAGGACCATTTGTCATGCCGACCGAATTAAAACACGCGTAATATTCATTATCGCGACAAAGTTTGTATAGATAATGATGGCGCGATTCTCGTGACAAATGTGATATCACGTTGGTTATTCGTTTAAATTTAACATAATATTTATTTATTAAACAGGAAACAAAACAGAGAAATCATCAGGTAGAAATATGGATGTATCCTAATAATATTTCACATTTAAAATAAAAAGGATTAATAAACTAAAACATGAAATATTATTTTGGATGCGTAAAATATTTACTAATAGGCATACAAATACACATTGAACGACTGTGCATTTTTTTACAGGCGTGGTAAAACAAAATTTATGTTATGTAAAACCATTAATTCACTTTATGAAAAGTGCTTTATATTACGCATGATTAGCACGCCATCTGTGCCCAATGGCAATTATAATTTTTATGACGATCCTATACATTTCAGATAACTTCACGTACCTCCATTAGCGTAAGACATATTTAATAGAAGTCAACACGCGGGAAACCATAACCCTAACCTTCCATAACCTTTTGCTATGCTCTACTGAGGCTCAATTTCATAGACAACTTTACTTTAAGTAAATGCAGATATATTGATAACTTTACCTTTTTTTTTACTTTTTTCTGACATTGATACACTGTTTATCGTAAGAAACTTTAAATAATATATGAACCTAATAAACTAAACTACTCTCATTCAAAGCATAGAAGTTAAATGACCCCTATGTTTGCCATGCACCAGCCACAAATCTGTTTCACTGATCGTTTTATTTATATGCAAGTAGGTGATCAGCTTTCCTTGTCTACCAACAGAAACATTATTGGTTTCCTCAAAGGTGGTTATTCAAAGCTTAAATAAACAGCCACAAATACAAACCTTAAAGTTGAGGTCAAAGGCTAGTTATGAATAAATGAAACGAAGTTAAACTTTGACAAAGAGAAGAGCAAGACGAGTAATTTACTGTTCTAACTTGTAACACAAAGTTGTAATGTTAACTTATCTATCTTCTATGTGCAAGTTGAGACTGAATTAGTTATTTTATTGTGCAACGTATGAATTTTCGAAATTTCCGTTCTACTTGTTGGTCGTACAATCGTATACTCCTAGGCTATTAATAATTGGCACATTCACTCAACTAAGTAAAAATAACATATCTATAATTTTTACTGGACTTTTCACCTCTGGACACGAACACATCTCATAAGATAAAACTCTAATCATAACTGCAGAGTCCATAAAAATACAAACAGTATAAGGTAACTATATAATGCATGAAAAAAGAAAAAAGGGCATAAAACATTAAAATCAATGACTAAAGAAAAACAAAGGGTGGCTTGTTACATTCGCCTTAAAGACTGTTTGTTTGTTGAGGGTGGTTGTCTTAAAACGTTTCTTTGTTTATAATCGAAGGAATGAAGATCTTTGTTTTTCATTTACTATTATTATAGAGCCAAAAGTAAACCTGTTGCTGGTCGCAACATAATTTAAAAAAGTGTCACATCCAATAATAAACAGACCCTTTCGCGTTTATTACGCTAATATTTTCTTTACAGGTAGGTATGAAGCCAAAACGTATACTTAAACTTTAATACGTTTTTAAATTGTATCAAGAGCTAATCAATTGGCAACTCACCTCACCAGCATTACCTACATAAGATATGGCGCCACTTCAATATTCTATGAAACCTTAACTTATGTGGCCCTCAATCAAAAATTTAAAATATATAAAGTACCTACTATTTAGCCTAGCAAACAGTTGCGTTAAGAAAAAATTATCCTGTTACGATACCACAGCGGACTTAACAATCCGTATGAAATCTAAAGAAGTTTAAACATTTCAATAAATTACTTTATTCATAAAACTCTCTTCTAAATTACCAATTGAATGGAGACAAATAATTGTATATATAACTTTACTGGCTTATTGAAGCGTTTAAGCTTTTTATGAACTTCTAAATCGTTTTGAAAGTCGATCACATTTGGGGCCATTCTCGTATTCCCCTTGTTCTGAGGTTGTGGGTTTTCTTTTACATACATTTCTGATATACAAGAAAGACTAAGATACATTTTGTATTATTATTTATTATAACTAATTGCAAGACTAACATGCAATTACTAATAGGAATGAGGAATTGTTTTAACAAGACAACATCTCGGGAGAAAGCTTCCTCGGATTTATCTCGTATTATTCAAAGAAATAGAAATAAAGTAGTATTTTTCTAGATTCTCGGTAAATCCAAATGGAAACGACAAGTGTTTGCACGAACTAAACGAAACAACAACTGGTTAATATCATCCAGATAGACTCGGATACATCTCTGAAAAGATTTGTAATTAACTACTTAAGTCAATAAATATTATTTTTATCTTCCTAACCGTAAACGAACAAGAAAGGAAGGAACATACGACTGCTTCGTAAATTACCGTTGAAATACCATTAGTCTAGTAGAATATACGTTCTCCCATAAATATCATTATGGGACCATACCATAATAGCATTACAACGACTTGAAGGAACAATTATCGAACAATTCAAATAACAGATTCGGATTCAATTGCGTCTGTATAGTCTGTCAGGCTCGCTAGTGCACAATACAAACTTAATTGACATAATATATTAAAAGTTCTATATATATAGGTATAAGAATAGCATTCAAGAGAGATTTGTCGATAATATGAACAATTGTAATAACGGAAATAATTGGCAATTAATTTGGGTCGACGGCGCGTTAAATTGTGCCCGCGAAAGCCTGCCACTGGGCTTTATACTTTACAATCGCATCTCGCCTTTACAACTGTCTTCCATTAAACAAAGACAGTATTACGTTTGACATAAACGACAATACTGTAATAGATTTTTCTATACGTTTCACTAATTACCTACATAACTTGATTCTTGTCCGTACTAAACAAACATATTAATCAGATATAAGAACCAATTCGTATCTAGCCCAGTCTAGTTATTTTACCCCATTTAGGTACATTGTGTCCCTTATTGGTAATATTATGTTATTTTGATAAGTAAACGTTGGATGAAATTATATCTTATGTAAACCCAATTCTATACAACGTTATATAATTGTCATATGGGGCCATCTCATATTAACACTTACCAGTATATGAAATATGTTTCAGTAGCCCAAGCGGTTTCAGGCACATTTGGACTTAAACTTAAACTGCCTTATTCCAAAACGCGGTTTAAAGTTGTTACAGTATTAGTTGCTAGGATAAACGCCTAACTTTCATACAAAAACGAGGTTTTTCTCTGATAACAAACCCGGCCTATCTTTAAACCGCGTTTTGGAATAAGGCAGTAAGGCACTACGATCTGTCAGTTTTATACAAAAAACCTTATTGAATCTATCAAACTCATGATTAACGTACGTTATTAGCATTCGTTCGGGCTCTAACATTGTTCAACACGAATCTTTTTCGCAGACGCTCTCAAATAAAACTTTGCCAGAGACAAGGTTGAGAACTTGAGGTAGTGCTCTAGTCAGGTATTCATTATCTTTAATATCTTACCGTAATGTGAATCCTTATCATTGGGTATGTTTCCATTGGGTTCTAACCGGTCGAGGCATTCCTCAGAGTATCCGTTGTAAGGTAGTTTGCCGCGCGCGCCACTCCCGCCGAAGTGTCGGTCACGACATTTTTCTTCGCCTTCCGAATCGTCTTTTGTTGCTGTAACAAGACAAATTACATTGTGTTGTGTATTATGTACATAGCTCGGGATTGGTCTATTGTTGTATTGAAACATTAAGAAACTCATTTTGAGCCTCCTATGACTACTTGACACTCGTACAATCCATTTTTGTATAGGAAGCCTAACTTGCATATAATATTTAGTATTAACTATTTAAAAAGAAGTAATACGTAAACCTGATCAATATTTTAAAACAGTCGCGGCTCGTTATTGTTGTTATATTTTTAACTAGCCATTAAATTTGTCATCAATAAAGTCTTCTCAATATAAATTCAATAATTAGTATGGAACACTGAGCGGAAAGGGCACTTAGTCGCCAGAGTTAAATTAATACCCACTTATATAGGCTTTTATGAGGGACAGGACATTAAGTACAGGTTTGGCTATTCAACCAAGTCCATTAAAAACGTTTCAGGATAATTTAGAACGGAATAACTTTCCTTTAAATCAGTTAATAATATTCAGGTCGGTAAATTTATGCAGTAGAAAAGGACTAAAAAACTGCGTGTTTTCTAACGGTTTCAGTATTTGGCCCAATCTCTAATGATTCAATTCAAATGCATGCTTCGAACGCCTAACGTTGAAGAAAGTGTTACTATCAATTAAAGTTGTCTATTGGATACACTTTCGCTTTTAATAAACCACTGAACCGACTTTAATAAGATTCAGTACAGATATAAACTATATTTGGACATAAGAATTATTAGAAAACATGTTTTCGTTCGTACTGTCAAAGATAAAATTAAAAGAACAAACTTAACTATAACATGCAGATGAATTCGCGGCGAAAGCTCATTTGAAATAAATCCCCCAATACTCTGTATAGAACAATAAAACAAATTACGATACAAAAATGCTTGCCGGATGACAAATTGATTGCTGTAATTTCCATTTCGATTTCGATGCTCGCGGGGCGCTTTCGTTTCGATACGTTAATTAATTTACTTATGTATTGGTTATCGAAATTTCTGCTGAATTACGCTCGCACTGTACCAAAATGGTGACGAACTGCAATAAATAATTAAATGTTCATGTTAGATTATTGACCGCTTATTCTGTAAAATACTGAGTGGCAGCTTGTACTGATACGATATAACTTTACGCTGCTCTAATTGGAGTGCAGATATGATTGGATGAGTACAGCGATCAAAAAGAAGCATATATGTATAGTGTTTTTTTATTATCCTTAGGGATACTTAAAACATGATGTCATTTCATACATGTGCAATGTATAATATCCAAACAATTTTACTGAATTTGAAAAATTTAATTCTACTCGTCTTTAAATTATGCCACAGAATGTTAATCCAGAGCATATTCTATTTGCGTGCCAAATTTCATTCATACACGTTCAGCCGTTTAAATTTGATTGAGTCACAAAAATCCTCACAAACTCACGCGTAAGTAGAATTGTAAACAAATATTTACAAAATGATCAAATAGAAAAAAACCACTAGGGTTTGTCCCGTGAGACTTAATAATTTGATAAGTCTATTATGGATTTTCTACATAACCTTTGTCTATGAGCATAGATGTAAGAGAATATTCTGTCCTAAATTTGCATAATACAAGCAGGCACCCCGGGGCTCATGGCACAGGATAACAAACTTTAATTGACTGCAAGAGCAAGTCAAGCATGATGAGCGTTGATTGTTCTGGGATTATCCGGTTATGCATAATTTTCAAACACACTTAACCATGTCTATCTCGATCCTTTGCTTATCCTTTATTATGAGCTAACAACATCCACGTTGAATTTAGAAAGGCTATCTATATTCTAGATAACTGAAGATGTATAAGTGAATTCTCGTAACCCCTAGTGGAGCATGGGGTAGACATATTTCTGTATCTGTTTCAATTACCATTTTCCTTACAAGCAAGTACTGTGATCAGCCTCCTGTGCTTAATCCAACCGAAACATTCATATGTTTCCCCGGGATTCAAACCCAGGATCTCCAGCGGAACACGCACACGCGTTAACCACTTACCCACGGAGGCGGTTGAAGTTGTATACGCTCATTTGAATTTTTTGCAGCACGGAGTACAATTAACATCAGAATTTAGCAGTTTCATAAGTTGAAATATATTTTTATTTAACAGGCTTTTGTAAGCAGAACTTAAATGAATTCATAAAGTATGAGTATAGATACATATAGAAAACTTATTTTATATTTAACTAGTGGATCCCGCGAACTTAGTATCGCTTCAGAGTGCCGAATAATAACGTGTCACCAAAAACGTCATTCCATAGAAAATGTATGAGGAAACGAACGTGTATATAAACCGACTTTCTTTTATATATTATTAAGATGTAAGCTATCCTATCTTTCAAGTTGGATCAAACTGCACACGGTTTGCAAATTCGTGCATCGCAGACAAACAACGTGACACGTAATTTATATATACATATTAAGATTATATTGATGGGAGTATAGATTCGATTCTTTGTGGTCTTAACTATATATATAATTTTTCAAAAAGTGCTTAAATATATAATTTACTCTATTTATACTATATTTATACTACTATAATTTACATTAAACCAAAAAAAGTCGTAATATTCGAGTAATCCAAGAACACACATAATACATAAGACACACAAAGAATTATGAAGATATATAGCGTAGCGTAATAATAATAATGTATCTTTAAGAAGACGTCACAGTCTGCAAAGGCCAACATAATTCGGTGAGCGCAATTATGTTTAAGGCCACACAACGGATACACTTTTGTTCACATCCAATTACCTAGACAATTTTACGGCCTTCAGTGCATTTACGTGCAGTAAATTACACCATTCATTATGCATGTGCTCCATACGTTGCCGAAAACATATGTTTTAAGCGCTTTCTTGGAAAATTATTTGTGTGCATACTATTTTAGGATAATTTATTCAGTTTCAAAATTGAGGTAGTACAAAAACTACCACACTACAATTAAACTACAAATATAATACAACATTTATATATTTAAAAAAATATTATCAAACTATAATATATAAACTCAAGTTACTCAACACAATCTTAGACAAATCCATTAAATATGTTAAAAGTCAATTCAAATATAAACTTTATATCACTACATAGTATAAAACAAAGTCGCTTTTTCTTCCCCTATATCTCTTTGTATGCTTGAATCTTTAAAACTACGCAACGGATTTTGATGCAGTTTTTTTAAATAGATATAGTGATTGAAGAGGAAGATTTTTATATATGTTTTATACCCGTGCGAAGCCGGGGCGGATCGCTAGTAATATTATAAAAGGAAGAAACGATTTGTCCATCTGTTTGTAATGAATAAACTTAAAAACTACCGGATTGATTCAAAATATCCTTTCAGCGATGATAAGCTAGAATCTGTCTGATAGGCCTGGAGTTAGTGACACATTTTACTGGGTCATTTGTTACAATTGGTACCGGCGGCCCAATCGCGTGGGCGTTAGTCGAACTCGTCGGATTAATTATGAGTGTCAAACGATTTGTTCCACAAAAATTCTAGTATTTTCCGCCGTCATAAGTAATTAAATATCAACGAATAAATAAAAAGGCTTACGCGTACACATCGCAGAAGCGAATGTTGGAGCCGCGCCTCGTGATTTCCACTCGATTCCGCTCCTGTATTCAGGACGCCATCCCTGATAAATTGAGCGGCTTATCTTTTGTTTCCCACGCGAACAAATATAAGGCTTAACAAATTCTCTGTATTAACTGCTGAATCGATTGAGGTTCTGCCAGAATATCTTGATTATTCTGAATGAAACTCAGAACAGAGCAACGAGGACTATGTTTCTTGATTTAGTTTAAAGTTTTATTTAGTTTAAAGGTCTTGGACATGTCTAAGAATCTCGGCTCGAGCTGTCGTACCAACAACTCACAGAATCATAGTTCACAAAATGTTTCAACTATCGCTAGTTTAAGTTAAAGTAGTCAAAAAAAGTCGAAAATAAAAGTAGGAAGAAAAAACGTCTCGCTGAGATACCACAGAGAAAATGAAACTTTATGATGGCAAACCCTTTATACGTCCACAAACCACGTAGTTCATTATACGAAGTTACGAGCACTTTAGAGCCGCTACCGGAATGTGTACGGTCAGCAAAATAGGTAGTTTCACAGATGTAGACATTATTTCCGCATTTCAAAAATACTAAATTTTTCAATATTATGGTGCTCAAAAAAGCTTAATTAATTGTTACACAAAATAAATTGTCTCATTTAGCTACTTAAGAGTTTACTTAAGTTATAAACGTTGCTTAAATTTCAACAATTTCTTAAATGCTTTGTCATTTACTGGCTGATGTCTAAAAATTGTCGCAAAAACGATACATTTTCCTAAATTTCTTTTTATTATTTTGATTATTATATTTATACAAAACAAGTTTATTTTCTATTCTCAAATAATTATCTTATTTTGGTCATAAAAAAACGAATAATTAAGTCAAAGGAAGGGCTTTTTTTAAGTACAATACCTATTTTACTGATGGTACACAGATATCAGATTACGTTATTGAAATAGCATTGTTCACACGAACGATAATTCTTGCAAACAATGCGCTGTTGACACAATGGCCAGTGGTTATTTTCCGGATAGATTATGGGATTAAGTGGTTGCCAAAGCACGCGTCGGGTTAACGTAACAGAATCAAACACAGAAACCTAATAATAAAGATTAATTGGCATATTAATTGTAAAAATTCACATAGACACACGTAATATCGGATGTAAAAACCGTGTCTTCCCTAAAGACTAGAGACAGTGGACAATAATGGCTCACATTCTTTTCATCCAAAACAGTTACAATAGTTAATTAAGGTCAAAAAACCTACCTAGATTTTCAGTAAATATAGCCTATGTCACCCAGAAAGAGTTTAGCTTCCATAGCTAGATTATTTTTTACAAAAAAAATATATATATCTATTTATAATTTATGTCCATACCTAAACTACACTAACTCTCACGAATCGGGCATCAAAATCGTTATGAAATAAGCTGATCAAGGAGAACTTTTCAAATTACATAGACATTCAAGAGATTTCTTCGGTTAGTTTAATAAAAAAAATTGAATAGGAATAATTTTTGAGACGGCTCACCTATCGGACCACCCTTACGCGAGTCAATGCGGGCGTTCTTTCATTCAAGAACAATAGATATCCGCAAACTCTTTTAACAGTTAAAAATTCAATCGATTACGGGGGCGAATAGTGCAAACTTTCTGGTAGCTCGTTTCTTTGTTCAAGCTACTTAAAAGAGATAGAGTTTCTCAATTTGACTGTATGTTTTTTATATGTTTCATACCCGATTAATCACTCGATTCACTCACTAATATAGTTTACAGTTTAAGTAAATACTTTAATAAAATTCAGTATAGACTATAAAGATATAGGAGACCTTGGATAACAAAGTCACTCTTTGTCGTATTATTAACAGACGAGGTCGTGTACACAACTCAATAAATACTCATTTATCATAGATTATTTATTAAACGTAGGAAACAGCAAATAGTATAAAATCTTATTTGAAGGGAAACTTGCTACAATTCTCTTCCGCAACGAACGAGTCGTGATTAGAGGTATGCATTGTTTCCGTGTCACTTTGTTCCGTTCCGTGTTCCGACGGATGTTATCGCGGATCAATCTCTATAGTCTATGCTCTATCTATACTCTATCGTTGCTTCTATATTCCATTGACAAATGCGCCCCGGCTGTCAAGAACCCTGTGTTAACCCTTTCAAAGGCTTGTACCATTTGTCAGCGCTGTTGTATTAATAAATAACGATGGCTAGAAATTGTCGTTATAATAATAATTACTGAAAATAAACACCTATATTATATAGCTACTACATTTACCTAAATTCTTTAGCTTTTATCTTGAATTACTCTCTTTCAAGTCCACATGCCAAAATTCAAGATTTGGAGGAATACGTTAACTTGAACATAAATTAGCTTATGTAAGATTTACCTAAGCTTTCATTTGAGTAAGCATAGAAGGGTGATCATCTACTTCTCTGCTAATAAATTATCAGTGTAACAGAACCAGAAATATGTCTGTCCCACGTTCCAATATGAGATTTCAATTTAATATTATAATTTTGTTTTATTATGTCCATATTTTCTCCCGGCTGCCGTCTCGCTTGGTACTTAATAAACTATGAACCTACTTCTGCTATATTTTAAATATAATTTAACCTAGCTCTGGCAGCTATTCGATAGCAATAAATAAATTTCAGAGATCTCATTTATTCATTAAGAAAATTATAAATCGAATTTAGAATATGTCAATGTTACTTTTACATACGTAACCGTCGTTAGAACTTAAGAAAACATCGAAACAAGTTAACTTTAATAATAACGAACTCACGTGTAACAGTAACACTATCCTGCGACCAATGCTATCACTTATTTTATTACACAGCTTGTTATTCTATTAGTGTTTGTATTCCAACATATTACGAGCGATAATTGCTTGTATATGAGGAAAGTTATAGGTTACCGAGGTGTGGTGTGGCTACCCCAAGTGAGTCATATTAGACTCGGAAACTATTTGACCTAAAGTCACAAAAGCATTTCATAAAGATTTGAATAGGTATATTCAAAGCTTATCAAAATATCCTAACATCCGAAACTTGCGTTAACAATACCACGAACCTATAGAATACAGAGACCTGCCTATATTACTGATCCTTTCCGATCGCAAGACTTTTACCTACTTTGTAAATAAGCCTTTAAAATAATTCCGATATTACTATCCCTATATTTATGTAAAGCCCCTTGATATATCTTGACGGCCTTTTATATATGGATAAATTATTTTTGACTGACTTCTTTTCAAGCATCAGTAGAGAAAAAAAAACAAAACAATATTGCAATTCCGTAAAAGTAAAGCAATACTCGATATTTTTTAAACATAATTACAGAATCAAGTTACGGAAATGTACCCCACACTAACCTTGTGATTGCGGTTACAACTTGATACTGGGATTATACAACGGGTTGACTCATGGCTATAATAACTTTCGATTTATCTTTTTAGCCTTTTTAATTATTTTTACTTTTATTATTTCATCTCATTTGTAATAAGCGACGAATCTAGTGAACACTTGAACAAGTATACCATCCACTTCATTAAGTTTTAATAAATAAATAAAAATAAGGGAATATCAGTTTAAGGTACATATATATTTATTATATTCAACTGCCTCATAAAGTTTTGCTTGGATGAAATCTAATCAAGTTAACGAAATGCAAATATTTTCGCTTATTTTCATACATTATAATATAATACTTAACTTAACTTAATTTTAAGCTTCACTTAACAGTAATTCGTACAATACATAGAACATTTCGTATGTGTTCTTATTAAGTGTTTAAATATATGAATATAATAAAATCTTTATTCTCAGCGATAATACAAGATTCTAACTTGGTAAATAGGCATGTATAGTCTAGTATATAAGCTACAATGATGCGTCAACATAATCATATACCTACATCATCTACCTACTCACACGTATCTTAATGAAGCTGTAGGCGGGTTGTTCATTCATTAATGCAGAATAATTAAAACACTTATTGCGTCTGCGCGTGTGACTCATTTTGTGTTGTTAGAGGAGCCCCAAATAAAGTACCACCGACATACATTATAAATCATAACACAAACATATCTACGAATTTTTGAACTGAATTTCTAAAAAAATTGAAACGTAAAAACTAAATTGGTGACGCGTACCTACATAAGAAAAATATTTAATATTTTTCAAGAAACTTCATAACCTACATTTGTAACTGGGTCATGTAAACGAACATTTCAAGCATTTGCGAATGCATGTCGATTGTCGAATACAGTCTAATATAATGCAATAATGACCCATACATAATAATATTCAAACTCATGATTCCTATTCCTAGCTTTGACACAAATATGCGCTATCTAATCACCTTAGAAGTTCATGTTTAAAGTTTCCAATGATTAAATATAATATGTAATTTGTATCATATAGATTATTTTAAATTTTATTTATGATTTTGGTTATAATTTCGCACTTACCCACAAAATTTTTAGCTCTGACCGTTGAACTCTGACTTCTATATCATTTGTTACATGTAGGAATTGTTGTGTACAACTAAATGTAAAAAAAAACATTAAATCTTTTGAGAATTGCTATGAAACATTACATAAAATTAAGAAGAGATTACGTACTTTAAGGTATCTGCGGAAACAACAATTTCTTAGAAAGGTGTAATAAACAAACGCTGTTCAATGTTGATATCAGTGAACCATAATTTTGTCTCAACATTGCAAATTTCGTCAAAATTTTAACAAGTTGGCGAGAAAGAACATTTGTGAAATTAATTAAATTAAACTGAGTTTTATAATTTTAATGTTTTTAAGTTTTTTTTATTTTTTTTTTTTGTGTGGCAGCCTTTATTTCCTAAATAGAAAAGAAATTAGCACAAATTCAAGAGTAGTCATAAAGTCAGGTAGGTATATATATATGTGTGTATGCTGTGTCATTCCAGGCAGCAGTGTGAGTAATTTATTTTATTGATTTAATGTATTTTTCATGCATAATTAAAAAAAAATATTAGCATTCTCCACCTCCATATATATATAAACTATAAGTGTGGGAAATTCCATACTCCTCCGTCCGCGCAATTTTCGCCAAAAGGGGGGTTTTTATTCACCTATATATTATGATTATCGTCTGAATCTGTCTGAATGTTAAAGAGGTCGCGATCCATAAATTGCTGCTACTAAGTTGAGATGGGTCTGACATGTGTCACATCATTAAACATGTAATCTCATCAAGTCATCACGTTTGATTAGATCGGAATTGTGACGCGATTGGACGTCATCGAGTTCTTTGTTGTGTTATCGGTGTTTTTAATCGACTAGACAGACGCGATCGGTTGAATTGTAAATGCCTTAACTATAATATATATATATAATATATAACTAGTAGTGATGCAACGAATACGAATACGAATATTCGTATTCGCCGAATAGAAGACATTTACCGAATATTCGTATTCGGCGAATACTAATACGAATATTTAAAAACTAATATTTTTGTACGCATTATTAATATATTAATATTAATATTTTTTCTGGGGATTCGCAAACTAAAAACGAGATAGATGCTTATCTAAAGCTCCCAAATTTATCGCCGACTGCTGATTCACTGGCTTTTTGGCGAGAAGATGTCCATTTTCCAAGTCGGAAAAAGCTCGCCCAAAAATATTTTTCACTGAAGCCATGTACAGTCGCCTCGGAAAGACTTTTTTAACGGCTGGGAACATCCAGACTGAAAAAAGAAATCGCCTAAAACCAGAAAATTTACAAATTTTATGTTTTTTAAATAAAAATTTGCCTGTTGTAAATTTTAATTATTAGAAGAGTAAACATTATTCAAATAAATAAGTCTTTGATTACCATGGCGAGATATTCGTATTCGTATTCGTATTCGCCGAATAGTAGGTTTGATATTCGTATTCGTATTCGTATTCGTAAAAGTAGTATTCGTTGCATCACTAATAACTAGAGTTGTTTGTATACGTATATGGAATTAATGTTTAAATAATGAAAAATGCTTATAAATAACTATACATACTAAGCTGATAAAAGATAATATTTTTGTTACTATGCTGTATGTATCCCACGTTTATAGAATCAATGAATACAACTGTTTAATTACTATTATAAACCATTGTAAGTTATACCGTTTTAGGTATTTTTACCAATTTGGTACTTGATTGATTGTTACTTTTTGTATAATATGTATACTTTTTTTACCTTTATATAAATATATGATTAGATTTTATAGAATAGTTTCTAAAATGAAGTAAATAATTGTAAAAAAATATACATTATTTTGTTACAATTTAGGTTTATTTGAAACTTAACTTACTATGTTTATATGAGATCTAAAAAACAACATTAAAACGCCATATTGTCATTTTTTTGCAAAGCAACATCTTTCGAGCCTAAATACATTGAGAAGGGCAAAAGTTTGTCTGCTCAAGAGTATTACACAATTCAGTTATGATGCCCTCAAAGGAAGGAGTTATTTGAAGTCCTCTAAGACCAAAGTTGACGAGGGTTTGAATCTAAATCGTTGTGGTCTGCCGACTCAACTATGTCTGGTTACTCAACTATGTAATCTTTAATCGGCTGATGCAAATATAATGTTCCAACAAGTTCGTCAACCTGCGACTTCGTCTACGGAATATTCGAAATTCAAGAACCACGCTGCGACTTACTTTGATAGATTTAACTTGAATTAAAAATAAACTTTTTCTTGCTGCTAGATTAGCAATATTATTTAATTTGAATTTAGTAGTTTAAAAATAAACCGCAAAGTCAGAGTTATGATGCCTTAGTACTTCAAGTAGCCTATATTTTCAAAGCTTTCTAATCTATATCGGAGTACCTACACAAACTTCAATCTCTTTTTAACACTCTTAAGATGAAGATTTCTACACTGCCGCATCTCTTGGAATTGCTATGGCCTACTATCAGGGTATCAGCGTTTAGGCATATGGCCTCCATCACTGGATGAAGAAAATTCTGGGATCTCAAACCTATTTTCATACCAAATATCTTTAATCGATTTTTCTGCGGTTTAAGTGTTAAATATTCAAATATTTCTTTTCATAAAGAGAAGGCCCCATCAGGCATAATGTAGTGCTTTATACATAACTTAGTACTTTGAACAGATCGTCTGTGTCTATTTTTAGACCGACCTGCTTCAAGTTGACCTTTCCACATCGGATGCCGTCTCGTTACGGGCTACGGCCTTGAAGAAAGTCTTTCCAATTTGACTTTCGTGACTAATACTCGAATTAGCTTAGGCTTTATTCATATCGTAAGTGATATACGTAAGCTATCAAGTATGTGAATATGAATGATAGTATTTTAACTTTTTACTCACAACTTTTGAAAGCATGCTTAGAACGTCGAATATTACCTAGTTTCTTTTTTAGCTCCATATTTTTTTTCAACTAAGAGGAAAAATGTACTAATATCATCTATACTTTTGAATCGTATTTTAAAAAGCTTAGCTAATATACCACAGAATTCCTGCTTAGTCTGATCTTGAACCTCTTGTTTTAGCTAACAAGACTGGGCTTTTAATAACCGTTTCGTAGTATAACCAGGACAGACATACAGGCAAACAATAGTTTGTATGATTTATGTATGACTCGATTATGAAACTTGAATCGCACATTTGTGAATCATAAAATGAAGGTTACCAATTACCGTACAACGAATGTTTACAATAAACAGTTTACTCACAGATCTAATTCGGTTTCCTTATGTATGTAACTATTCTATTTTAAGAAAACTCAGTGTAAGTGAATCGATAAATTTGATAGCGTCAGCGTAAAATATTTATCTAAAATATACGTGAAGCGAAAATTTTGTACAGCTTTTTAAGAAAATCGCGTCAATGGATGCATGAAATTCGACACAGTTAAAGTTTATAAGAAGTGCATAAAGCTATTTTTATATAAAAATGTATTAGAAATACATTAAATTAATTAAAATAAATATAACACACATTTTTGCTCGAATGACACTTTAAATACACACACATACACTCTTGAATAATGGTTGAATTTCGACCACTAGGCGGTCACTAGTATTTATGAAAAGTGTGAAAGGCCCCTAGTGGTTAGATATATATCTATATATCCATTGTTACAATGTTATTGCCTTCCATGTATACTCTTTTTTCTTCTGTGTACTGTTATGTGTCGTTATGTTAGCATCTGCAATATTTTGGACCTTGTATAAATAAAATAAAAACATGTTAAAGGCGCAGTTACTCTTTTCGTAAAAATATTAAACAGTCCATCCACCATGGCTCTCAAACATTATTGAGATTCACTATAGCTTCTTTCCTCCACGTCCCCGGGACATCAGTCGCCGGAGATGTGGGCCATACCAGGAACAAAAAAAATCATACAGTCTGTATCAAATAATACCAAACTCACTGTATTATGTATATCATAAAGTTTATACTATATGATAATAATTACACCATACAGTGTAGTTATTCTTTACTGTTAGTAAAGAATAATTATACTAAGAGGGAATGTTAATAACCTCTCCCGTGGAGTCAGGGACAGACGTTAACCTGAAGCAAACAATTCAGGGCAGGCGATCGACGGAGCAGACTTTAAACAAACAATCGGCTGGTGCACTCGTTAGTCGTGACTCAACATCAAACGATAACATTTTTGTTCCGCATACTGAAACTTACATAGAGCCTACAAGGGCCAACTACCACCCAACTATATCTACATGACCTTACACAAAATAAAGAGAAAAACTTGTATTTTTAAACACAAAGACTGAAAATTATTTCATTAATGGGAAGCCTGAATTCAATTCTCATTCTAAGTGGCATATTCTATAATGTATGCCCACGCGATAGAAATCACCAGAAAGAGCAATTGTTCATAAAAATTAAAACACCTGAATAAGCCTATTTACAAAGAGGAGGTTCTCATTTCGAATGTTGAGAGTGAGTGTAAGTTTCTTACGCGTCTGTGAAGCCAATTATGACACATGAGACAAATTAGTTAAAAAATGCTTGAAACAATTGGTTCTGTTTGCTTATGAAGACAAGAACTTCTTCGGATCCAGCTATCAACTCAAGAAGCGATATTGAGATAGATAAAACCGTTACAGACACATATTATAAATGTACATGGCGCTTGACGATTTGCCAAACAATAACGTACCTACGAGAAGATTTAAAAGTTGAATGAACTTACATTCGCGTGAATAATATCGTTCCCATTAGCCGATTATAAACAATGATTTATTACGATTGGACGCATAAATTATATAAGGCAGATAAATTTAAGAGCGCATAATAAGTTATGAAGCAATAAACGTTGATAAGCATCTTAAATGCAACGGTCATACACTTACTCACTCATATAAATGCGTCATTTAAGAAATCGATAAATCATCCCCTTATCTAATATAAATCATAATACATTCTGAGACAATGAATATAATCGTAACATGCTAATATTTTCTAATGAAGTGCTTTCGCTGTTTTGCATTACATCGTTGTGTATTTGACTGAGGACATTAGGTGATCACTAAATATAAATAACTTGGCCTCTAAGCTTTAAACCTGAATAAATACAATCGTAAAATACCTACCAGATAAATAAGAGAAGATTTGTGTTATACGTGATCCAAAAAACTAATGCTTAGTAATGAATTAGTTTTATAGTTATGGATTTATTAAATACTTGATTTTTCTTCAATTTCTGTAATATAGATCATTCGTTTTCCTCAAGTATCTATATAAGTAGGTTTAGATGTATCCCTAATAAGCTTTTAATAATGATGAGCCGTAAAACCGACCTTGATAAGAAATAAAAAACATTAAACAGCCAATAACGACAATCTTAACGCGCCAACAGCGGTTTCCTATTGTGAAATTTATGTAATGAAACAAAGATATTCGTAATCTAAACAAATTAAAACAGAGTGCTTTGAACCCCACGTTAAAAACATTACAAGGGACTTACGTAACGATCGTTGAACGCAATTGAGGCAATAAAGACATTCTCAAGTGGTTCAGTCACCATTGATTCACAATTATGCCACTCGGAAAATAGACCACTAAAAACTGCGGACGGAAAATTATTTCTTTTTAAAATCTCGATACCAAGAGGCGCATAAAATAAGCTCAGAGTACCTTTTTAAATATGAATATCCCTCAAAAAATGTTTTAAACAATGTAACGAAATATATTCATTAAAAAATTATTTGTTTTCTGTTACTAAACCTAACGCAACTTAATTTTTAATATGAAATGCGATTAACAGCTGAAAGGCGCTCTCTGCATAATTTTAAAACTCGCCCACACCGATTGTGTCATTTGGGCGGTAAAACTAAACCTAGTGTTACTATGAAATGTTATTTTTTTGAGAATAGGCAGTTAATGTGTAATGCTGGCAAGACATTATGACATTATTGAGATGTATGTCACACATGTTGACCGTATTAAAGGAATCGCTCAGCTATATAGGTCTGCAGTTGGTGCTATTTAAAATCGGTATTAAACTTGATACAACCTTTGCTTGAGTGGTCCATGACTATTACGCACTTTTGTGAAGTTTTAATCATTTTAGTGCTAATTATGTTGTATAATACACTCGATTGAATCATTGAAGATACGGGAGCGATTTAATTTTTATATTCTGCATAGAGTATAGACCATAGACAATGGCATGGCTGACAAAGGTCCGACAAGCGTTTATGGTTTCAATGTGAGAAACAATACCCTGTTGCAGCGGTTTGCTGAATGAACTTTTTTTCCAATTACGATTTTATTGTACTTAAGGGTTCATTTAACCCCCTGCCTTTGTATTGTCTATACCTACTCTATCTACTCGGCTCGCTATGACTGAAATAAAATATTGGAAAATCTTACTATCAATTTGACTTTCAACTTCTACAGGTAAATAAGAAGAACCAGCAAAATCTGATGGGCAAATGGAGAAAATTTTTCATCGTAGACCTCCAGTAAATACGTACGCACGACCCTACATACGACATAAGTCCTATGAGAGAATGTTTTGAAACCACTGTGTTCCACGTATACCAAATGCCTATAATCAACTTACGGAAGTCTACTATCAATCAATAGCTAATACAAACGTTACCCTTATAACGTACACCGGACGAAACTAATTCGGCTGTCGCTACAAGAATTTTATTCGTAATGGAAAATCTACTTGTTGTGTGGAACGTCAAATTGCCTCCGTTATCTATATTTGGACCTATATGGTCTATCTGAAACTAGAACAGAGAGATCACACGTTTCATCATTTAATGAGCGTGAAAGGATTACAAACAAAGACAGAAAAACTACATTTTTAAAAAAACATTTCACACGCAACGGTGAGTAGCTCAGCGTTGGTAGTTTTGTATTGCATGAAAGTTCCCGGTTTCGATTTCTCTTGGAAACAAAATATTTCGATTGTGAAAGCACAAAAATCGAGCTAGAGTTTCCTTTACACAAATCTTTCGATTTGGTCCATAGTTTAGAATTAAGCTTACCACGCCCACTTGTAGAAATTTAATGTATATTAAACTTGTAGGGAGTAGCTTATTAATTGTTATTTTAATAAAGAAAATTACAAAAAAATCAACATTTTATTTTCAAAATAAAAACCTAGCCTACGCGATCTATCAAGTCATAATTAATCTATTTACCCCTTTGGGGTCTACATTGGCATAGACACTTCGAAGTAATTATTTGTTGGTCCGTGGCATGGACATTCTAGCCTATGTCGATTTACGTACAAATACAGATATCAAACTATGAAAACTACAACAAATTAAAAACACTACATAATGATAATAACTATCAGTGAATGAGCAGGCAGTAGCTTCCTTATATGGGGCGTAGTAGGTTGATTCACATAAAGGTCACTCCCACGCACTATTCACGAAATGAATTTATTGTGTAATGTCTTTCATACGTTTCACTTCTCTGATTAAATGACGTTTATTTTAATGTATTTTTGACCGTTAAAAATAATGATTTCTTTACGAGTATAACATTCAATACAGTTTAAAGATATTATCAAAACTTATTAATTACCAAATTTTAAAATATGACCAATGAAACACGTGAGACGGGATTTTTTTTCAACTGACTGTTTTTATGTATGTTTGATACGCGTTTATAAACTCAATTATGAACAGATTTAAATGATTTTTTTTTACACAGTTTGTTGCACTCGAGTGCAACGGGCCGCCCGTCGCTAGCTAATCAGCGATCTCTTCCAGGCAACCTTTATTTGTTCCCGTATACATCTTATACCTATATAAAACAAAGTCGAGTTATGGACACTATTTATATTTCTTTATTAATTTGATTTGTTGGGTTCGTCTAATTCGAGAATAGCAGAATAATTATTAAAAATATAGAAACATTCATGAAAAACTGTTTATGAAAAAAATTCGTTTCCTCGTACATTTTCTATAGAATGACGTTTTAGGTGACAAGTTGAACTCTGAAGCGATATGAAATTCGCGGGGTCCACTAGTTTATCACAAATAGTTGACCCACTTTGCAAAATTTAACAAAAATTACAAATTCATACAACTAAATCATCTAGGTTATGATTTATATCTCTATTCATTGTTTATAATCTATAATGAACTCGTAATGAGAGAATTGAAATTAATTTTAAAAAATCTATAAAGCGGTTTCAAATTGAGCTATAAAGTGAGGAATAAAATAAGAATAATAATTGTAGAAAGCAAATAATTGTGTATCGGCGCCAAACTGTGACAAAAAAATCATAAAATTCATCTTTTACGTAAAGCGACTTCCAAACATTTACCGCGTGTAACTATTATTTCTGTTTAAGTATCTTACTACTTAGCTCTTTAAAATCGGTTTATAGCTTTTAAAATAAAATTTCTAAAACATCCATTCATTGAGACAAAAAAATTCACTCAAATTCACCCATTAACGATAAAATCCCAGATTTTTGTAGAATCAAATAAAGTGTTTTTTCTCACCGAGTAATTGTAATATTTTACGTTAAATTACAAGTTACACGCATGTTACACATGTAAGAAACGTTTTAGATTCGGTGCTTGGGAACATTGTAAACATCAACATAAGAGTAAAACAACATTACGCAATTTGCAGTTATGGTTGTCATAATTATCATAACCCTCAAGCAACACGAGATTGTTATGTTTAAACTGCTTTTTCAACACACTTCGCTCATAAAGTGACTCTTATCGCACCGCACTTGTTAAACCTTTTTGTTCTCAAAAAAGTTTCGAACCGAAATAAAATCACACTATGGATTATCGCGTTCAATGGTATAAATTAGTCTCTTCCTTGCTTATTTCAAGCAATTTCGAGTTTAAACAAACTTTTAACTTGTACATACTTAATAAATAAGTCTAGCTAGTCTGTGGTTGTCATTTTTAGATGCGCGCGCGTATGTCAAATTTAATACTTGTATTTACTAAATAAAACTGATTTGTCATTTATTTTTCACAAGTGTGTTGAAAAATACGTATGTAGACACGTGAGTATTGATAATTACCTTTCTGCTGAAAAGGAACATAATAAAGATATCTATTATATATCTATATCTATTAATTTATGTTTCTTCGGAAATCGAAACCAGGATACCATATTAACTTAAACATGTATTTACGTGACTAATTCACCCGAGGAGGCCAATAAAATTTTGATAATAAATCTTACACGTACACACACAATCTTACACCATATATTTTCAAAATATATTTTAAAGTATCATTACTTTGCCTCATGGCAAACATATTTTTAAATTATTATGAATTAACCTTTAAAATAGCCTTTGAATAAACTATTTCTACTGAGGCCAGGAGCGCGCTAAAATAATACATTCCCCAGAGCTTAAAGGTACCCTATTAAGAGGATCCAGACAGCCGAATAAACATTCGCGGGAACGGTATGCGGCACAACCGTAAACACAATAAATTAGCCAATGTATTTCCAAGTACATTCAGACAGAACAAGTTGTTTTTATTTGAGTACGTACGCTACGTTAAGATATTTTATTGGGTGTCGTGATGAATTCAAGCCAGATTAATGTTAAGAAAACGTTGGTAATCCATAAATATTGTGGTACCTATAGAATATAGATAAAATTGACGTCTGTGCTTGTAGGCTATATAACATTACGTTACGACGATGTAACGCGGGTGAAACCGCGGGGCACAGCTAGTGTGATATAAAAAATAACTTAAAGTCAAAAAAGTTGGCTAATATGTAGGTACTTTGAATTGAGCTAACAAAGTTTTTTCACATAATGTACCAATTACTCAGATTTAATTGATTTATACTTTACAATATGTATAAGATATATTGAAAGTGAAGTTCCGTGTTGAAAGTGGGGTATTCACACATCTATTTCACTGATCGATTTTTCTTTACGGCAAAGTAGGTGATCAGCCTTCTATGTCCTGCCAGACCGAGTTTTTTTCCACCGGGAATCGAACTCGGTTGTAACGCTTACGTGCTTACCACTAGACCAAGGAGGCGGTCGAATACAATATGTATATTAGTACATCCATTTAATAAAAAGCCGCTAAATAAATGTTTATAAATCTAAAACAACATCTTCAGCGTTATTTTAGTAGCCTGAGACCGTTTCAATGGAAAAAAAACTACTTCCTGTCATTTAGTCATAAATTTGTTCTACCGTTAACTGTGTTAGTGACTGATAAGGGTCACAGAGGCCAATAGTCCACGACTTTTGATCGATGATTCATGCATTATCAATGTTCACAATGTTTACATTGAGATAGCGATGTACGCTTAAAATAGAAACACGAAATTATTGAACTGTAACACAACAAAAAGAGGAATTACATGTTTTTTGAATGAGCACTAATCGAGTTATAATTAAGTATTACATATAAATTAAATTAATATATTTTAAAATTATATTATTTTAATTATAAATTAAGCTTGAACTTCAAATGTGCACATGACCAGGGGGGGCTGGTATTAGATACCCGTCAGCGAGAACGCGGATAGGCATTTTATTGTATGAAAATGACAATAGGTGTTGCAAATTGATGTGAGACGTTAGGAAACTTAAAAATAATAGTTGTTTAAAACGCGATTACTTATATGTGTTTAATAAACTAAAGCTGATTTTGTTTTTAAAAAAATAGTGTGATGATACAATTGATGTTTATTAACTAAAAAACTATATATTAACTGTGTATTAATGAGAAGTTAATTATAAGTTTTTGTTAATGATAACGAATGATCGTGTACCAATACCGAATGCACATAAAATCAGGATAAACTCCACTCAACGGATTTCATTAATTTTATTTTTCACTTTGTGCGATATTCTCCACCTCAGAAGACAGAATAGTCATAATACCTCCGATATAGGATAGTTTTAACTTAATTATTTTAATTTTATACATGTTTAACAAAGACAATATAACGAATGATCGAGTCTGCTAAGGTTCGGTTGTTTCGAGTTACGTTTATCGATCAGTAATCGTTAAAAAAAAGCACTCTATCATTAAACAGAAAAAATTGTTGTTTCCTACTCTTAATATGCAAGCAACGCTTGTTAAAGAAAATCTCTATAACGAAACTTATGAGACTGCTCTCAACAATCCAGCGTAAGAAAGAATAGGTACTTACCATCTTGTATGAGCATCCTTTTAACAGAGTTAAAAGATAATGTAATAATAAATTCTTTGTATTTAATTTTTGTAGAAAATGGTATTTTCCGACACCGATCAACGTTAACACTGAAACGTTTTTCACACGACTGGCGATTGAATGAAAATTGGGCGCCATTGCGGTCGTTATAAACATGACTTTTTTGATTTACTACCTCCATCCATCTTTCTCTATCTTGATGAATAATTTATGTCTATCACGTTCGGATTTTCCGTGTATTTATACGTAGTACGTACACGTTACGTGTTAATAAGAGATTTGTCTTGCGAGATTATTATCTTAATGCGCTTTCAGATTTTTGAGGTTATCTTAGAAAAGGTATTATTAATGGCAAAGATTAATTTGACATGTTTAATATGGGTGTGTAAACTAATTTACGTAAGTAAATGTACGTTTATACATAGGTATATTGATTCTAGATTTAGGACTGGCTATTTCGGAGCCTATATAAAAGATTAAGAATGTTTTATTTATTATCCAGTCAAGTTAGACTTTCACTCTTTTTATTCAAGGTTCAAGGTTCGCAAAAATGTTTTTTTTTTTGGGCTTTTTCAGCGAAACAGATTAAGGATAAAAACATCTTAGACAAAAATTGTAGATCTTGCAATTATCTAAGAAAATTGTGTTTACACTTTTTTTAATAACATTAACAATTTCTGAGAAAAAGACAAAATTTACTTTAGTTATATTCTATATAATATGCACACGACTCCACGCACAATTTTACAATGAATAAAGCCATTAGAGAATTTAATTACTGAAAGGTTTGAAGAGCTTTTTAAAATGAAACGAATATTTGAAGTGCGTTTATGAAGTAAGAACTGCTTAATATTAAATAAAGTGATATTTATATATGAGACGTGACGTAAACAATTATTATGTAGAGTTGGCTAAGGACTATTTATAATTATATGATGGCAGCTCTACATAACTAGGGATCAAATAAAAAAAAGTACCACAAAACAGTGAAAAACTCTACAGCTACGCTCATTCTCTTACAATCGCTTTCGTGGCCAAGCGTATGACATTCAATGCGTATTGCGCTGAAAGTTCTCAGATCGAATTCAGGCAAAACAAGAAAACTTTCTGACTGACTCGTGAAACAGGCACACAAATATGTCTGCCTCATGCTGGGGCATAACGACGACTACTGAAATTATAATGTAATTAATAAATTCGCGTTAATATCTGTCGAAGTGAATCTTAATTCGAGTTTCATAATAAATTGTAAGTAGAAATAAGAGAAATTGTGGTAAGTATAACAGCGGAATAACAGTGGCGTAGATAAAGACGTTATTAAATCTGCGAAGTAACGGGTCTCGAGGGAGAACGGCTCAATAGAATGCGGCAGGCATTCCAAAGATTATAGGGACGCATAATGAACCGGGCACTTTAAGTAAGCTTACACTGTTACGGACACCGAAATTATGATAAAATGAAACTTTAAACAATTATAGTAGATTTTGAAAATAAAGAAACAATATATTTTAGGCAGGAAACGTTAGTAGCTTTATTTATATTATTATTATTTTTAAATATTCTAATGTTGAAAGAAAAATTGTTTAAATAAGTTTTTTTTCGAGCGCATGCTTTAGTTCTTTATTTATTAATTAGCATTTTTGTCACGTTCATAAACATAGATTTAGTTTTTTTTAAATAATATTAAATACTTTTGTAACGTACATATGAAAAATCAGTCACTCATCACTCGAGGTTTTTCGTAAATTTAGTCTTTCCATTTTCTATAGTTAATACAAAAGATACTATATTATATACTACTTGTGTTTATGGCAAAGTATTGTTAAAGAATTCCAATACATCGTAAAATGCGATGTAAGGCTGCAAATCTTCCTATAAACATATTAACAGCCATAAACAAGGCTTCTAAGAGCAACGATAATATTTTGTGACGTTATTACTCTAGGAATAGTATTTTGCAACTGCGTTTTAAATTTATAGCACTGTAAGCCATCGCCTGCGGCTTCACTTGCTTCTGCATAAAATATCGGTATAAATAAATGAATAAAATTTTCACTGAATCCACTTGAAAGAATATTCGATATTTAAAAAAGTAATTTCTAAATTGTTCGACTGTTTGTAACACCTAATCTCCAAAATTGTTTGGCTAATTCCTTCAAAGTCTAGACAACAATACTTTAATACTTTCACTGGCAAATATAATAATATTACATTAAAATTTCAATTTTTAAATTCAACAAGTGGTTCGAGTTAAGACAGTTTACAAAGCACACAATTTTCAATGTGAAGTAGTTCTAAAAAATATAAAATTGTGACAACTATAGGCGCTTTAAACTCTAAAACTTTAAAACCTAAAATCTATATAGTATATAAAAATCAATGGCTGTTCGTTTGTCTCGCTAAAACTCGAGAACGGCTGGGCCGATTTAGCTTTCGATTTTGAAACATTTGTCGTAGTCCAGGGAACGTTTAAAACAATATCAAAATATTCACTAGAAATAATTTATATGACAAAATAACGTTTGCCGAGTCAGGTAGTTACCAATATTTATTACTTTTTGGCGGTAGTTATATTAACCGATACCATTTCGACTGACGCGCCGCTAAAACATTACACTGTTCAAAGATGATTAATAACTTTGCTTCTTAATCCTCTTCTTGAATAATCACTTGTCCGAGGCACACTGAACTTAATTCCGAAGCTGCGGTTATTATTAGATCTGACGTTCAACCCCTAATTAGGCTAATGTACAATTACTACGTCCAATTAAGCATTTGGTGTAAGCTTAAGTGGATTTCTGGGTAAAAGTTCATGGTATTAATTTACATTTTTCGTAAGACTTAGGTAATTTAATTACACCACCATACCATTATATACAATCTATAAGTTATATAATAGAGTTAAAATTGTTTGTCTGTAATAATATCTGGATTTATCCAAGCTAGACACCATTTTAACGATACAGGTTATATTTTATATGCGAACGAGAATAACATTACGAATAAAGGCTATTTTAATTAATATACGTGGATTTACTATAATAATATACTATTATTTATTTTTTTCTATTTTTTTAAAAAGTTCTTGGTGATCGTCTATTAATCACGTCTTGCTCGAAGGGGTGGTGGGAAGAACCTCACCCATATCACCAGAGGGGGGCGGGGTAGCCAAAAAACATTACGGGTTTAATGGATTGGGCAACTCCTTGTAATAAATGACTAGTAAGTCATTTGTGAGTGAATTTTACAAGAACTTGAATTTGTAATACATTTTTAGGAAGTTATTAATGAAAAATTCTGTAATAAGATACTCTTATTTACTACAAACATAACAAAGGGACATATATGTCACCAAGGACTTGCCATCTATAAAAGAGGAATATTCCGTTATGCATTGTTTTGTTATATCTCAAAGGGATTAAGGCAGCGTCTTCGATGAAAGCTCCCAGATACGTTGTCCTGCTTTATGAATACTGAATTGGATAATAATTTAAAAACTGACAGTTATATCAAACGCTATAAGATTTTCTTAAAAGTTTTCTTAAATTTTCTAATGTACCGCGCAACTTTCTTAATTATTTATTTCATAAGAATTAAGAACCTTCTCCAGATAATAACAAACAAAACAAAAAAAGAATTATCCAATTTGGTGTCGTTTGGAAGTCATGCGTTTACATAAATTTAGGTGATTCATTTTTATTTATAAAGAAGATAGATGTAGATATTAGTATGTACAAAATACATTAGGCGGGAATGCGTAGAATAATATCAATATACATGATAAAGGAAAATATATGCCAGCGAATTCTATGAATAACTTATGTTTACATGAAAGAACATTGAAAGGGCAATCGAAAATACATCAGAACCACGTCTTGTAAGCCACGCACAACCCTCAAGTTCATAGTTAATAATTTCTCCAATGTAAAATGTATAGTATATAATACGAAGCTAGAAAATTCCGCTAGTATTTTACATACTAACGGTTTCACCAGCGTTAATTTCGTCGTAATGTGATGTTATATAGCCTATAAACACAGTAAAATAACGAACAGCAAAATTATAATAGGTAGATATGTATGAAGTACTTCGTCCGCGCGGAATAGTTATTTTTTATTTTTATATTAATTTCTAAAATAAAAGTAATTCCTTATTACATCAGCTATCTGCCAGTGAGTCTTGTCAAAATCGGTCCAACCGTTTCAGAGATTAGCCGGAACAAACAGACAGGCAGACAGACAAAAATTTAAAAAAATGTTATTTTGATGTATGTACCGTGTAAACATCCAAATGCATTTAGTAAAAAGCGGTTATTTTAATATTACAAACAGACATTCTAATTTTATGTATCTCTATAGATTAAAAACGTCTTTAATGAAGTTTACTATAAAAACTATTATGACAGAGTATTAAATATACTTACATAATCTACCGAAGCTAAGCGACAATCGCTTTCTGAGTTTTTGCATTTTGCTCATAGCGCCACCTCGTTTTTAACCGACCTTCAAAAAAATCAAAAAGGAGGTTATCAATTCGACGTGTATTTTTTTTTTTTGGCGATGTTCCGCTCGTACGTCGCCATTTGTAGACCGATTTAGATGAGTGAGGTGTCAAACGATAGGATAACTTGTCGAAGTGGTCCCATTTTTTTTTTAAATTTTTACGATCAATAGTTTTCAGGTTATTGAAAGAATAGTTTCACAATCGGACGAGAAATCGCTGAATTCCGCGCGACCATGGCGTGCTTATTTGCTTATAACTCTATTATTTATAAATCCTTATCAAAGAATTAGATGTTATTCGATTTAGTATTAAATTTGCAATAAGAGAAAATAAGAATCAAAATAATTTAATTTATAGTTTTAGAGATATTGAGGTTATAAAATAAAAAATTGAAAAATCTTCAATTAGTTCGCTTTAGCAATAGAGATGTCCATGTTATATTAACTATATACTAATTATAATAAATTAATTTAATAAAAACTCATATTGTCAAGCTTTTGACGGAATTTTATGAAAATCTAAGCCATATATTTGATGTTATGGAGCAAAACTTGTCAACAGAGAAAAACATGTCATACGTTATTGTTTACGCGTCCAGTTTAGATCTCTATAGCTCGATGTAATATCAGTTTATATCGATGACTTATATATCATTTTATAAAAAATTAAAAGGGTCATATATAATAGTGAAATCAATAAGGTAGAAGAAATACTTCTAGAGATAGAGAGAATATAGTAACTGAGTTCCTACGGGAAATCACAATGTGCGTTCACTTGCTTACTATAAAACACCATGAAAACTTAATTTATATGAACGATATTACTTAAATTTTTAGTATTAAACGATTCAGTTTTGCGTTTTCTTATTTTCATTAATTTGAAAATATTAAATTAAATTAATTAAATTAGTTTTTAGTGTATAAAGTAAGCGTAAAGTCAGAGCGTCCATGTTGGTTTCGTTTTGATGGTATGATAACCAACTACCTATACGGTTTAGAAGAGCCACTCAAAAGTATAAAATAAATTAATTTTAAACAAAAAAATAAAACCGACCTCAAAACGCACTGAAAAGTAAAAAATAAATTTTGTATTATAAATGAACTTACTATAAATAAGACGTAAATAGTGTTGATAAATAAAATTCATCTAAAATTCTACAAGGGCATAAAACTTTCATGTTGTTTTTTGAAAGGCGGTGCCAAATATATAAATAAAGACTTATCGAATATTCCTGGACTTTAATAAAAAAAATTAATTGAATGGCTTGGCGCCGCGTTTCAAAGAGCAACATGAAAGTTTTATGCCCTTGTAGAATTTTAGATGAATTTTATTTATCAACACTATTTACGTCTTATTTATAGTAAGTTCATTTATAATACAAAATTTATTTTTTACTTTTCAGTGCGTTTTGAGGTCGGTTTTATTTTTTTGTTTAAAATTAATTTATTCTCGCATCGTCACGCCTGTGAACAAACAAAAAGTCGATTAACATTTTTTATACAAGAAAACAGTAAACAAATTATTCCAATAAATTATGTATGATTGTTTAATTTAAATTAAATAACAATCATTATCTTACACAATATTGTTTTTAAATATTTATAGGTTATTGTCATATACCTACACAACATCTTGATAAAATACATTATGCAAATAAAACGCAGACATTTTATTATGCAATCTAAAAATACAAACATTAAACCGTAAGTTTCATAACAGACTCGCTCACCTCGCGATCATCATTACATGAAACAAATGAGCCGTTTTATCATAACACGATCCACACATATCTGTAGTTCCATTATCTATAAAAATATTATATCAAATAATCTTTTTTGTAATGATTTTCAATAAATAAGCCCATTAGACGTGGAAAAAATACTTTTCATTCCAAATAGTGCCACAATATTCATGAATGACATACGAGTATGTTACATTTTTATCCAAACACTGTGTGGGAAGCCGCAGACGAGAGAGCATTTAACATATCCAACTTATATAACGTTTTTAAGGCTGTGTATAGTCTTTAAAGGTTTTTGAAGATCAAGATTAAAAACATTCCCTCAATAACGTGTTTATTATCGATATTTTCGAAAGAATACTATTGCAAAGGGGTCGTCCATTCATCACGTGATGTTTTTAGCAACTTTAACCCCC
The DNA here is from genome assembly GCA_912999735.1 of Aporia crataegi. Taxonomy (NCBI): domain Eukaryota; kingdom Metazoa; phylum Arthropoda; class Insecta; order Lepidoptera; family Pieridae; genus Aporia; species Aporia crataegi. The sequence goes on along the minus strand of OU538744.1, from coordinate 7,424,229 downwards.
ACCCCCTCTCCCTTGGTGATATGTGATGATTTTTATGCTACCCCTCCAGTCACTATCCAAAATCACGTTTATTTTTTGGTACAAAGTATATATTTTCACAATATTATCTTTATACAGTTATAAATTAATGTGACTGAATTTTGTAAAATTAAGCATCGTGACGAAAATGTTCAGACACATTAAGGTTGCAGGTTGTTGTTTTGAAGGTGTAATTGCCGCTATTTGGTTTAGAAATCGCGCGTTCAACGAAAAATAAATACCTACATTTGATTTCGTCATTTTTTTCTGAACCCCTTTCGAGCCTCATGTGATTAATGGACGATCCCAAAGATGTTAATCTCATTGTGGCCTTGTAAGTTTCCGCGTAACCGCTACAGATGCTGTGAAGTTTTCCATATAGAATATTAAACGCAGGCGCTATAGAAAAATACCTAATCTTTATGGTAGAGCTACTAACAATCGACATTTATCTCACTTAAGAATTTCAAAAATGTTTAAACTTTGAAACACATTTGCGTTTTAGATTTTATTAAGCGCTATCGTATAAAATCATAATATACAAATATTAATACGTGAAGCAAAAACTTTGTACGCCTTTTTACGAAAATTGCGCGATCGGATGATCCTGTTTCCACAGTTAATGTTTATATGGAGAAGAAGTGCATAAAGCTATTTTGTTTATATAAAATGCATTAGAAAGATATTAATTAAAATAAACATAACGCACACTACTGCTTGGATGACACATAGCATACATACCTGACTTATTCTAGAATTGTTCTCGCATTTCGACAAATGGGCGACCACTAGTATAAAGAGTTACAACACAAGAACAAAGTGTAACGAACAGTGTCCCATAAACACGAAACGTGAGCACCTCCTAGTAATGGTCAATAGCACTCGGCTTCGCGTGCGAGAGAAAATTAGTAATTAAGGTTCACTATTCTCTTACAGAACATTCTCGTAGTGCACATTAACTGCAGAATTAAAGTCGGTACTGCAATATACCTTACAGTTGGTATAGTTGCATTATATTTTTACTTTAATTATATTACAAAAATAATTAAACGCAAGTATATAGGTAGTGCAGTCCATAATCCCTTGTAGCTAAATTTCTGCGATATTTTAGGAAAATAGTTTATTCGCCAAATCGTTTTTTCCCCGGATTCAAGCCCAAGTCTATTATTGCATTGAATATCTGATGCATAAACGATACACTACGGTGCAATATCTCTACGAAAACAGCTTTTATATTTGCAAAATTCTCACGGTACGGAAATGCAATCTACAGAATTAAAGTCGGAATTGCTGCACATGTAATAAAATATCTTGCATTCACACGAATGGTCTTATTACGTTAGAGATAATTGCAGGAAAACGCACATCAACTCGCAGTACATAAATAAATGTAGCTTATACCTGCGACTTTATTTTGATTAATAAAATACTATTAAAGGTATTAATGAGAACTATTGAATAACTTGTGGGAATAAGAAAACTTATAACCAGCAAGGTTTCGGGGATCAGTGAGTTTGTTTGATAAATTTGGCCTAGAGCCGAGTGAGCCGGGCCCACAGTGTATCGGTGTATCAACGCTGTCTGATCGGATTGCACCAACACAAACCGAATTATCCATTTGGGATTACGAGCAAATGGGATTGAATCTGATGCTGTATGGCTCGCAGGATGCTATCAAATCAATATCAGTTATACAAATTTAACATCAGAAAAGATTTATTTGCATGCTACTTTGATAACCTGTTTTATCACTATAGATGATTTTTAAATTAAAACATTTCGGTATAACACCTTGACTTACCAATAATAATCTAAATAACTCAATAATCCATTTATACCTATCTCCTCGTTATATTTGAATGATGTATGTGTCTTGTGTACATTTTTTAACAAGTACATAATATTTTGTATGATTTTATGAAAAATCGAAACTTTTAATATTCTTTTTGTTTTAATTTTTAAATGTTCTTTTAACATCTTATTTAATGTTGCTTTATCCTCGCATAGAAATTATGCACTTTATTATTAACTAGAAAATGCATGCTAACATAAATCACATTAAAACATCAAAAGTTTTGATGATCAGATGACAGATCGGTTTTGATTCAAAACCGATATGTAGGGTACTCGGTGCGTTGTCATAGGTCATGGTTGTAATTCTCCATAGTCAAGGTTAATTCATTTCACATCTTAAATGTATGTTTTATAACATCTTTAAAAAGTAGTTTAAGAATAAAGGCCAATTGTTGAGTAGTAAGGGGTTAATGACTGCCTCCATAACTCAATTGGTCATACACTAGAAATCGATGCGTGTAGCGTATGTCTGAGATCATATCTCCAGGAATAGAATTCGATTTGGAAGGCAAAACAAAAACCATTACTGATAAAAGAAACAGTCTAATGAGAAAAATTATGTTAAATTTGAATAGCGGATTATCAAAGCTATGCTGATGGCACACTACTGAGCAATTTGTTAGCAGAGTAAGTAATATTTTCACAAGTATCTTAAAACTTCACAAACCACACACAGTGTAAATTAGATTTCCATTATATTACAAATACGAAAAGTCCTTTTTATATAGGTACATGTGTGTTTAGTATGTAGTAAGTTCTTATGGGCTAGTACAAACAAAGCTGAGTGCAAACATTAGTTCTGTCAACGTTATCTAATCAAGGCAGTAAACACCATCAACTGTTTCCAATACTATACATACTTATATGAATATCTATACTAAAATTATAAAAGGAGGAGGAGTTGTACTATCTCTCTATCTATAATATCTCTAAGTCGATTTCAAAATTTATTTAACTTTTGGAAAATTTCTGAAATACCTAGGCTATGTTAAGCGTTTGTCGGAAGTAAATAATAGGGTCGATTTTTGAGACGGACATTTCTGTAATTTCTAGTACTCATAGTCTCTTGATACATGAAAATCAATCAATAAATAAATTACAGACTAGAATATTTTTTCTTAGAGTATTTTTGTCTTTACCTCTGGGCAAAAAAACATAACGGTCAAGATACTTGCCCTCACTGTGAGTGAGTGAAGTCCCCTGTCCCCTAGTGGGGTATGGGGCAGATGCATTTCACATCTGTTTCACTGATCGATTTTTTCTTTAGGGGCAAGTAGGTGATCAACTTTCTATGCCCTGCCAGAAGACCTAGTATTTTTTTGCCCTTACTGTCCCAGTTCAAAAATTCAAAAAATACAAGTGGACTTCCGTAACCCAAAATGGGGCATGGAATATAGACATTCTTTTTGTCATAGCAACGAATTATACAATAACTAATCATCACGTTCTATATAGTAAACACGTTTGTAGGAACGTGCTTAAAAACTGAAATTATCAAACAATTCGTGATAATACACGAATGTGTAAATTTTACCGTATCAAATTTTACTAATCAATTCCATTGAGATTTCTTTGGAAGTAAATTAGTCCAAAATTTATGAATCATCCGCTTTTACCAGCTTTGTTACTCAGCTAAAATCATTGCTTAGTGTTTTGTCTAACGGTTCACCCCGACGAAGAAGGATGTTGCAAGTTCGATGTGTTTATGTGTCTGTCTATACTCTATGCCATAGAGTCTATGAGCAGATACATAGGGTCTATGGCATAGTAGCTTCAAAATTCTGTGTCTAAAAGCAGTCGTGATTGAGATAGATCTTAACGTCTTCTTTTTTAGTGTTTTCTTAAAAACACAACGTTAAAATTATTTTATTTATTTTTATTTTTTATTTTGGAGTTTAAAAATTAAGAGTATGTTTTATCTTTTTTCTCTTTCATTATGCTTCTTCGGATTTAACAAGTGATGTTACTGATGTATTTTGTAAAATGGCTAATTTATTTTTCTTAATATAAGGATATTATTTTATTTGAGATTTTAGTTAAATATGTCAGTAAGTTTGGATGTGTTTAAATATAAACATAGAGCAAGCAAACTCTGAAAGAGGAACTTTGTTTTTAATTAAAATCAACTCTTAAATTAGCCTAGTGATTCGTTGCTAATGAACATTTAATGAACGCGAAATAACTGAAGGATTTATTCAAATGATGTAAACTACAAAACCAGTTCGCTAAAGCTGAGATTACTCATAAATTCACAGCATAAGTACTGTGCATATCCTGTTCATGCGTTTTCCTTTATTATCCCTCCTATTTCAGTATGTTGTTTATTATTCAGACTTTAGCCTTTTTAATATCTATCTTAATATATATAAATTGCATGTCACGTTTGTTCGCGATGGACTCCTAAACTACATAACCGATTTTAATCAAATTTGCACACCGTGTGCAGTTTGATCCAACTTGAAAGATAGGATAGCTTACATCTTAAAAATATATAAAAGAAAGTCGGTTTATATACACGTTTATTTCCTCATACATTTTCTATGGAATGACGTTTTAGGTGACACGTTATTATTCAGAACTCTGAAGCGATACGAAGTTCGCGGGGTCCACTAATTATAATATATAACAGAATAACACTGTTATTATAATAACAGATATTCTCATAACTCTTCACACAATTACTCAACAACACGTATTCTTTTGTTGTATATAAATATCGCACGTGTACATTTACGCTCTTATAATCATGAATAGTAATCCAACTTTGTGATAAACTCGTGTCAGTAATACCTAGACCTACCACAGGTCTAAAAGACCTATGGCAACAGATCAGCAGCCCACCCTCGTGGTCAGAATATGCAGTCTTCAATAGTAAATAAAAATAATAACAGAACGCAATAGGCAAGGATTTGGAAAGATTTCACAAACTTCCATCAAATCCAATCCCAAGTTTTAATGGATTTCACCGCAGCATTCGGTTCGCAACTTCTATCACATTTAAGGAGTATAAACAAGCAATTGTGATTTCGCCTAGTTGAGGTCAGAATAAGCAAAATTAAATAAAATCTTTGTTACAATCATTCGGCCTTTATTTGTAAAATCTTTTTCTGTTTTCCAAGGAATTGAAATCAGGATCTATGGCAGAACCAATTATATTTTATGGTAACCTACAATAAAATTGGTTGACCTAACGACCATTATTAATATCCCAATCCATGTTTTGATGTAAAAATTGTTATATATATAGAAAGAAGAGATATATTATTTTAGAGAGAGGAATACTTTTACGCAGTTTTTATAATTCAAAGGTAGCAAAGAAACCAAGAAAATATATCGGTGATAACATAGCGTGTCGGTGTTTATGGGCAAATGACAGTTCCGCATGCCAGGATTGTGCGTTGAACCCGGTTTCTACCCACGCATCATTCGCAATACGGATGACACAATTACATTAACGACTGATACATAAATAAAGTATATAATATATTTATATACTTCACATCGCGAAATCGGTGAAGTCGGGATTTGATGAGTTTTATGTTTTTTTCGTCAGTTAATTGCTTATATTATAAGATATCGTTTCGAATATTAATGTTTCAAATATATTATATCCCCTTGTTTTAATAAAATGCCGACTGAACAGTAATTTAAGTATTGTTTCGATTAATAGCAACAAGGGTTATTCTTTTTTACCACAATACACATACAGATATTCTATAAAATGTTTTGGATTTTAAATCAAAAAATGATTTTAACTGAACTTCAAAAACACGACGAGGAAAAAAGAAGCTTCGAAGAATAATAGAATAACACAGTCATTTGATAAGATACCTACTACAATAAAATTTAATAATCAGTATATAATTATTCTTTATAATTTCACGAATATTATTAAATCAAGTTTTCGAAAAAAGATGATAATTGATTCTTGTATGGAGTAACTCAGTTTAATTCTTCTTTAACAAAATATAGTATGTCTTATATACATTTTAAGATTTCATCATTAGATGTACTACAAACGGAAACATAAAATGCCTATCTATCAATATCTTCAGTATCAGTTACACAATAGACATAAGATTTGGTTGAATAATCAGTACGCAAAGACGAGGATAGGAGCAATCCACTCAAATCGGTGCACTCAAGTGTATAAACACTCACGATTGAAGCCATGATTCTGTGGTATTAATTGAACTCTTCAAAAGCACAGAGCAACCTATTGATTTTATATATATATATATCAATAATTTACTACCTACATAATAATCTAATCAATACGAAGGATGCAGGCAAGTTGCATTATTAAATTAATGTGCTTTTAGTCTATTTTCTATTTTTACTTCTTTTCTATTACATTAAGTATAAAAGTTTATAACTACCCAAACTAACCAACAAAAACATCAACGAAGCGCCAATCATTTATGAAAATCAAGTACCAAAAGAAATAAGCGTTCAACTTTAAACTTTTTGTATGAAATCCTATTGAATCATAAAATTACTAATAACACCATAATTACTCATTAAAGACAACCATTCATACCTTTATGTTGGATAAAATTATGGATCATTACGAATAAAATATACTTAAACCATTATATTATAGCAATAGCTGTAATAAAATGAATAACAGTATTCTTATTATTATTTCTTAGAAATGTCATTTATAATGTTTCCTATTAGTTGTCTTGTGACATCATTGCGAGTGTCGATTCATACTATTTTTAATGCCATGTCTTGATATATAATATAGTATATATCATATCTACTAATTATTTAGCCTCAATATTTCAAGTTCATTATGTTATTCTACGAATAAGGGGGTTCGCTAATATAAAAACTTCAAAATACAAGCTAGAGCAAAGTAATAATCAACAGAGTTCACAAGGCGAGCAAAGCCTCCGTGAGTTAGAGTGAGCCGAATATGCGAAAGTCGTTCGTCGACCTTGCACTGCGCCCGCGCACCTCGCGCTCCGCGCATACCTTTCCTCGCAACTAGATGCAGAAACTGGTGCATCGGTAGTTATTGCTATATAGTTAGAGTTATACTTCTTGAAAATTCTCTAGGCTCTTGCGCAAGGTACTGTGAAAACACGTATTTATAAATAGTAGCTAAAATCTATCTTTTTTATACGTCAGATGTCAAACAAAAAAACTGCATAATCAGACGTCAAATACACCCATTTTTTTATTATTAATGTTCTTCAATCCGCTAGTAGCACCTTGAATAGACTTTAATTAAAACTAGCGGATTTGACTGCACCTTGACAGTTAATGCAATATGCTTTTTCAAGTACGCATATAATGATATTATGATGAAATACAGTTGCCACGCGGGGGCGTGATGCACATTTTGTTATATTCAAAGTGATCTGGACATAAAAATATTTACTATATTTCTTAATAAGCCTAATGTTTTATGAACCTTAACATTGATTGAAAATTTGGTTTTCATCAAATAAAAGTCGTACCGGTCTATTAATTCTATGCTTGGCCATTAGATAATTTAACCCAAGAACGATAAACATAACTAATAGTATAGGAAAATACTTGAATTGTTGCCAATAACGAAAATTCTAACCTCCATTACGCGATGCATCAAAATTCTGAAATTCTTGAATATAATGCCGGGTTTATTATTATTGATCTGATTTTATTTATTTATTTTTTGACTCAGTTGTTTATTGAGACACTGTTAATTAATTTTAATGTCCTTGCCAGGTCTCTGCGCACAAAAACACCTTCAATCTATCAGCCCCCAGAACCAGCATCTTGCGATAGTCACAGCTCTAAAAGGTCCTTAACAAATAGACCGATTTCGATGCGTGTTTTTTGTTTTAAAGCTTAGATTAGATGGACTTAGCTAAATTTATTAATAACTGTTGATCTATTTATAAGATATTCTTATATTTTGTAATTATCATGTTGGGATGTTGTTGTTTTTCATTTCAAACCTGCCATTTGCTTTAACCAAATCAAGATAATCAAACATCATACATTAATTTTAATTGTCCGCTGATTAACTTCTCACGTTATCTTCTGTTGTAGAAAATACGATACTTTTATAACGACCTGTTAGCCTGAATCAAGCCTCAAAAAGTAGGTTAGTTATACATAACATAATCCATCAAGCCAAATGAGTTGTGATTTTGACAAAATAATTTTAAAATGTTCATATAACGTTAATCATGTTAATATATATAACGTCCTATCGGCAGCAGCTTGGTTGGCTTCCTATACGGCTCCGGCGTGATGCTCATATTCTCCACCTTCTATACTCCATCCTCTTCATTCCTAAAACTCCTTATCTCAAAAGTGTTTTCAAATTTACGGGTCCTTACAGCTACAGCTTACGGTCCGCTGATAGATGCATCCTAGAATTTCCACCCCACAACTCTTCCTTTTTCGGCAAGTCTTACAGGGTCACCGCGGTAAGGCTCTGGAACTCACTTCCTGTTTCCATTCGTTTGGCTCCCACCTTGTCTTCCTTCAAATCTCTCTTCCACAGGCACTTCTTGTCCTTGTCTTATCCTACTTCTTTATATAAACGTTCGTGATTCATGCAACAGCTGATACCGCTTAGACTTTAGTTTATAGTTTGAACCATATTTGTTATTGTTAAGGATTTAGTAGTTTTCGCACTTCATGCACGCTCCCTTCATTACTTTTTTATTTTCCTTGTTGGTTTGCCTGGAAGAGATCGCTGATTAGCGATAAGGCCGCCCGTTGCACTCCATTTAGCTTAAGTTATTATCTGTATCCTATTGTTTATTGCAACGAAGTGTTAATAAATAAATAAACATAATTCACGAAAAACTTTGAATTATATTTTAAGTAACCATAAATTCGTTTTAAATCCGTCTCCGTAGCTTAATTCGTCACAAAGTGGCTTATTTAATCCATTAGGCAGATGTATTGAGTTTGATTCTCGCGATATTTATTTCAAAGATTGAACTGCCATTCGCATGTTCAGAAATAATATAAATAAAATCATTTATTTCATGCTACTTCTGGGAACGTCACTCTCATAAATTTATAACTTAATATATATTCAAATAAGATTTATATAATTGGGATAAGTGTAAAACAATGTTAAATTTTAATGCAGCTTACATTCTGGTATGACCTTCCGAGTGGCATGTGAATTAACCCTTACAGCGATACTTAAAATATACCTACATGGATACATAATTCATAATTTATAACAAAGCCCATATGGCTTACAAAAAAAAAACCAGTGTTCTTTAGAGTTTAGACCACACGATTTCTTCTATACTTTTTCACAAGTTTGACATCACTTTTCAACGATCGTCGTAAAGTTCCGTTTGGGAATACAAACTGAAGGATGACTATAGTGCTGAGTCACTGTGTTCTTAAATGGCTCTAATCTAACAGAGCGTGGGTTTTGTAGTATACAGGAAAATCAAAACACATTGCTTTATCCTTACGGTACATGTCCTTATTTAGCATAGCATCGCTTTGATGACAAAATAATCGTCACATTTTCCGTGCACTGTTTTTAACAATTTCATTTCGATTAGTTAGTATGGCTAAATAATTTTATTCTTATCACATTAATTACAGTCATACGACAATTTATCAAAGCGAAAATAAACAACTGTAAATAATATCATAAAAATGTTAAGAATTTCGTCATATAATATTAAAATTGATCAAACAAGAACGCGTTCTATTTTAATTTCAAAAGATACCCGGCGCTTTCGAATGTTCATATAATAAAATATAAACCTAATACTAAAAGAGTGAAGATATATTTCTGCAACTATTTAGCATCATCTTTTTTCGCCCGAGAATCAAACATTTAACACGCTACATCAGTTGCAAAAGGCTGCACCAGGACGGATAACCCTAATCCTAACCAATATAAAGTGAAAATAAACCACTTATTAGATTATATAGCTTAAAATTGATCTTTAAAAATATTTAATAACAAAGGGGCTACTTTTATCGACTCCAAGTTTAGTAAGTCATCAAGCATTCAATAAACTTAACTTAGTTACGTAAATTTGATAATCCGACAAAAACAACTCCTACGAGTCAACAACCTTAGACTTAACTCACACCATAAAATATGAATTTTCTATATTTCATATGAAATTATGATAGAAATCCCTTTTTTTTATATTATACCGGCAGTAACCGCCGCCCTTGGACAGCCGTGATCCGCCGTAGCCTTTAAGTAATTAAACTTAAAGAAAACGTGATTACACTTTCATGTAGTGTGCCAAACTCTTTTTATTTCAAACTGAAATTTATCAGTATCACTAAAAGCTAGCTCGTTAGTCCTGCCTGGTCAAAGGACTGGTTAGCATTAATTAATAGGTGCACCTCGAAAGACATCCGTAGCAAAATACAACTCCATCCGGCGTAACCGCTTTCATTAGTTACCTTGCAAACAGATACCAAAGTGACTAAAAATACAACTGATTTTTTTGCTCCATTCTCCTTTCCATGTAACATGTGTTTTTTCACATTTTTCCATCCCTCTTCATCTTACTACTTCCCTTAGTTAGATGCCTCATCATTTTATAATACGCACGTTGACTGATATCTATTTGTCCATTCATTATTCAATGATTTTTCATGAAGATCTGCATAGTCATACGTAAATTTTATGTAATAGCATCTTTCGGACACTCTTTAATATACCCACATACCTAATGCCAGTTCAAAAAAATAAATAAAAAAAAAGTTACATAAATTCATATATATATTATCTTAGTGTACCATGTAATGTATATTCCAATTATTCCAATCAAATAAATTAGTTAACTATCGGCTGTAAATCCTGGAAGAGTGCTAGCCCACTTATAGGATGACTTATTATATTTTGTTTTATATTGTTCTACTAGGATACCTCACACTAGTATGCACAGATTGTATCTAATAAGTTAATAAAGAAATTTAAAAAATAATAATAATGCCAGTTCGAAACAGTATTCCTATATCATAACTGCGATTTGAACCTCGAGGAAATAACAAATATCTTTCGTGTTTTAATAGCGTAATCAGTCTACTCCCTGTCGACTTACGACCCGAGTTCGTGAAAAGAGTTTATTCTTTTTTTAGCGAAAAAAATATTCCTTATGTTACGAATCTACTTTTGATACAGAATATATCTTTCGGTAAAGAAAACATAGGTTTACAATTATAAAGGCGTGCTTTCCTAAATATATACCATTGCTTCTGCTTTAATAGATATATGTATTTTGATAAATATTTAAATTTAGGTCAAATTTTATCGTGTTATCAATTGCATGCTATCGTACGTGAACAATGACCGATATGCATTTGTTAGAGGTTACTTTAATTATTACGACAAAGTATTTATAAATGAAATTATAATTTAAAACCCTCCGACAATTTTAATTACAATTATGAATATCTCACGAATGGATAAAAAGATATCATCATAATTTGTAGTCACGTATTCGATCATGTCAGCTATCAATCAAACCACATCAAAATAGCTCCATTCTTTAACACTTTAGAAGCTACTATGCCATAGATCAGTGTTTCTAGCTTAAGCTTCTGTAGGGAGGTCGCCAGAGGTTGAGAGAACTTTAGTAAAAAACAATAAAGATTAAAAATATTGATTTATTAAGTAAGAGAATTTTAATAAAAGGATATACTCATAAACTGTTGTATGTTAATACATACAAATTAACAAAAATTCGATGTATGTAGTTTAAAATAAGTACTATATTATGTACTTATATCCGAATCCTAACTATGGAGACGCATGAAAACGTCGTATGGAATGAATATATTTTGTAACAATGAAACATACACATACTCGTAGTATATACATAAAAAAGCGAAGGGTCGGGGGGTCGCGAAAATTTTTTTTTCATACCAGGGGGGTCGCATTATGAAAAAGGTTGAAAAACACTGCCATAGATAGACACACATGCAAACAGACACGTCAAACTCATAACATCCCTAGCGTCGAGTCTGTTTTTAATTTGTCTTGTTTCAAATATATTAATTCACGATTGTGGCAGTCTATGTTTTTAAGCTCTATAAAACGGTTAGTCTGCTGAAACACAGCCAAAGAAGTGAATTATGAGCTAACAAGCTAATTACTTTGACCAATTAGAGCAGTTAAAATGATGTGCAGACAGACAGTTATTTATACTGCTTTTAAAATATCACAATAACTAGATTAATCTGCTTTGACTATTAACAAAACTCTCTACTTAACAAGTATCCACTCTTAATATACCGTACAGCAAAACATAAGTACTTAACAAGTATTGTCAAATATTGTATAGACCATAGTGTATAGATCATTAATTGTTTTACCAAGACTATAAATAAACAAAAAGCCTGAATTTTAAATAAAAGAAGCCATATTACTCTTGATAACAAAAAGACGTCAACGCTATCAAATTTCAAATCATAAACATTTGTAATTAATTAAATTGTCTCAAAAGTTTTAAAAAGGAGTTAAATCTCTCTCTCTCTCTCTCTCTCTCTCTCTCTCTCTCTCTGAGTAAGACTATATAGAAACTAAAAAAAAAACACTTGTTACCTAGCAAATGAGATGCCAAGTACAGAACTCTCATTGGTAGGTAAAATAATTGTGATACATTTATTCAAATCGCGACCCATCGAGGGCAAGGTAAGGAACAATGAATACCATTGGCGTGGAGCATAACAAAGGCATCTAAAAAAACATTCCAACCAAAAGAACAAAATAGAATATCTTTGACACGCGCTAGGAATATTAATGCGGACGGTTTTACGTCAACCATTTGCATTCTTTCAATCAATTATTAACAAAAATATTTAACTATATAGATTGGAACAAATGCAGATTTTGGTAACTTTTACTTTTTGAAATAGGAGGCAAAAGCAAAGGTTCATTAATTAAAAGCGATCCGCCGCCCATGGACACCCCTAACACCAATTGAGTCACGAGTGCGTTGCCGGCCTTTTAAAGAGATAAGCTCTTTTGTTGAAGGTTCCTAAGTACTAATGGTTAAGGAAATTGACTTATTTAATTGTTAAACTTACAATAATAAACAGAAAAACAAGAAATTTATCTGTATAATATTACTGTAGATTAGTACTAGTAAAATGTGTGTCTTGGGACTATTTCCAGCGAGTTGAACCAACTGAAGGGTCCATTAAAACCCCGTCAACTTAAGAAAAGGCGAAGTAAAAAGCTTCGAAGGAACAACGTAGCATAAAGCATTGCGAGTGGCACGACCTCGAACCTGTGACCGTGCACACAATGCGACCCATTGTGATGTTAATGCAACCTTTGATATGCACAACAGTGCATACGATCTCTATTAATAGAACAATGCTTTTATGCAATGGGATTACGATTGAAGGAATTTATTGTCTCCTAGTAATCTTTTGTCTTGTAATAAACGTACTATAGAGGACAAAATATTTATGTGACTGTTTCAAAAGCAATTAAATTTCAACCATTTTGCGAACGATCGAGCAGAGACCATAAAGGCTGAAGCTTTTGACAATAAAATAAACTCAACTACTGTTACCTAAATTTGAACAAGAAGTAGTTTAGTTCGAACATACATACCTACTTTCTTTAGCTAGGTTTAAGAAATGTATATTGTCTAAAAAAAAAATTAAAGAAATCTTTACCTGAATGGTACACGAGTTTTTCTAAGAAGTACGAGTATGAATTTGACCCAACAGTTCCTATAGAAAACGTTCAAAATTCATCTATTTAAACCACTAAACACAAATTTCTATATTAAGCAACTCTTGGTATTGAACCAGTCAATTCAAAACATACTTTTAATATAGAAAGCAAATGTATGTGTGTAAAAATTTAATAAAATTTAGTAACAATAACAAGAGTATTTCGAACACACGTCTAATGAGAATCAAGAAAGCGAAACAAATAATTCAATTCCGTGTATGTACTACATATTCATATCAAAACATGAAATACAGAAAAAATTTGATATTTTCAACAAAAGAAAGCAGTGCTAGGACAAACGTACATCTCAATTATTATTAATTCATATCATTGTAGATGATATAAGTCACTCATTTCTTCAACACACATAGTTTTGATAAGTAAAAGATAAGATATGATATCGCAATATTCTTTTAATTTAAATGATCTAACATGAAAGAACAAGACGTGAAATTGAATATTACTTAAAAACCCCCGATAATCTATATATATAAAAGAAAGTCGTGTTTGTTACAACACTTATAACTCGAGAACGGCTGGACCGATTGCCATGGTTTTTGATTTGTTGGATTTGTTTCCGTCCCGAATAGCAGAATACATCTTAAAAACAATGAAAACTCGATATGTGTAATGAATACTTAATCATTTCAATAGATGCTGATTTGTTTATTACATGTCAAACATTTGTTGTCCAATCCTGTCAAATTGTGTAACAACTATTTATTTATTTTTTTTGGAGCTTATGGCCTGGTTGCTGAGACCTTTAAGCCAATATAAAAAAGCTTTAAATGTATAACAAAGGATTTATAATGTGGGTATGAGCATGTAAAAAATAAATGAAGTAAATATACTATTTATTAATCTTATATATAAAATTCTCGTGTCACAATGTTAGTTACCTTACTCCTCCGAAATGGCTTTACTGATTTTTACCAAATTTTATATGCATATTCAGTAGGTCTGAGAATCGGCTATTATCTATTTTTCATACCCCTAAGTGATAAGGGTGGCCCACCCCAAAAATTAATATGGCAACACAACGTTTGCCGGGTCAGCTAGTTACATATAAAAATATCTAATAAATTGATAAACGAAATCGTAAATTGTGATTTGCTAAGATCTCTCCAGATCAGGTCAGCTTTCATACAAAAAAAACACAGCGAATTCGTTTAGCAGCTCCGATGCCACAGACACACACAAATACAGACACATCAAACTTATAACTCCCCTCTTTTTCATCTGGGATTAAACACGTACAAGGGAACATTATACGGAGACAGCTGTGACACGTTTTTGTGATCTTGTATATTACGTATAATTACACAAAACTACTTCCTCTATTCGACTCGGAATCGTTACAAGTTCTCGTATCAAGAAATTCCATTTAAACTGCACATTATCCGTATAAGACATAAGTGATATTTATACGTTTCTCATTTCTCTAATTTTCTCCGTAGTTTAATGTAATGAATACAAATTATGCCGGAAGTGATTAAGGACTCTATGCGTTAATCGATTGAAGTTAAAACTCTCAGAGCAATTCAGATTCTACAAGTCATTAAAATAATTATTCTACGAACGTTAATGAGAAGTCATGTGGAGATTACAACTGGAAGTTGTACATAACAAATCCAGGAGATTGTTTTTAAAGATACCTACGTTTATTTACTTTAATATATATAAAACAAAGTCGATTTGTTACACTATTTATAACTCAAGAACGGCTGTTTTGTTCGATTCATCTAATCCGAGAATAGCAGAATAACTATTAAAAATATAAAATATATTCTCTAGAATGACGTTTTAGTTGACACGTTATTATTCGGAACTGTGACGCGATACAAAGTACGCGGGATCCACTAGTACTTTATAGATTTATTTGCTTATAATTAATTTAAGATACTAAAAACAATGAACCATGTTTCAATTGCTCTATTATTTTCTCGCTGTATACAGCTTTGAGCAAAGATCAGTTGATATACGTTTATAAAAGGGGTGTACAGTTCTCATGTCACGCAGACCAATTCGCATACAAAGCTACTTTCGAAACAAACGTTAAAATTCTTATTCTGGTGTATTCTTCGACGAAAAAAAACAGGTCCCGTAACATTATACAATATTTATCTAGTCTAGGCTACTACTCGACAACTAAACAATCATTGTAAACAAAAACTGGATTATATGTTTTTTTAACCGTTTACCTACATCCGGACAACGGCCTCCGAAACACCTGCGCCTGAGATTGTCGAGCATCTGACGATATTTCCTTTCTCATGGGAGTCTCAATATTTTATTTAAGTACTAATAAGTACGTGCGACTTCGTCTGAGTATGGTCGAATCTATGTGCTGAGGAGACACATCTATGACTATACAAAAATACATCAGTTTGTTAAGCCGTTATAATAATAATAAAGCCTTGTTTATTCCTTAATAAAAAATTGCATAGTTTGATATTTATTACAATTTGAGAAATTAAATTAAATTGTTAAGCCGTTATGGAACATAAAATGACCGAACCTACGTAGATCAAGCCTTACCAACTACTCATCAGTTCCGTTTACAGATAAGCTTACAATAGACTTAAATATAGCATTTTTAAATTAATTCTCAAAGTTAGTTCAGTAATTTTTCATCAGTGAAAATTATATAATAGTTGGTTTGTAACTTAAAATAACTCGTAAATTAAAATAATTTCTAATGAAATAAGATTTTCTTGCAGCCTATTTTAAAACATCGGTTTCGAAATATGCTCCTAAGAAGAACAATAAAACTGCAGTCTGCTAATTGCTAATAATACATGTCTACCACCCTTTTGAAATCCCAACACATGTTACACTAGAAAAAATATTTACCTACACAGAAATGTAATCAAAAAGGGATTTTCTATTCTTATAATATGTCTGCCATTGTTGTTGCATACGTATATTTAAAATAGTACCTACTCGTTCATTTTCAATGCCCAAATTATTTTCACCAAAATTCATATAACACGTTTAGCGGTCCAATCTTAATAATGTAATGCTTGTAAATTTCCTTCCAGAATATGAATTTGATACCGGTTCAAAGATGAATAATTTTATTTAACTAAAATGGACAATGCAGGTTTAAAGATGTTTAAAGATGTTAATAGATAGATTATTGTTCTCCTAAATACAAAATGCATACATAGAGAAATTGAAGACAATTTCTCTATCTAAGACAATATCTCCGACAGTTTATTGACCGCCTCGTTGGTCTAGTAGTAATCACGTAAGCGTTACAACCGAGAGGTCCTGGGTTCGATTCCCGGTGGAGATAACAAAAAAAACTCGGTCTGGCAGGACATAGAAGACTTAAAGAAAAACCGATCAGTGAAACAGATGTGAAATGCAACTGCCTCATGCCCCATACACGGGACTTCACTTTTCCGACAGTTTATTACAAATATGAATACATCATATATGATGAACATCTTCATAGAATTAAGCTAAGATCCAATTCTAAAAAAAACGTATTGAATCGGTCCGTTTAGACGCTACGATACTATAAACAGACATGCAGAGGCACACACGCCACGTCAAATGTATAACACCTCTCTTTTTGCGTTGCAATTAAAAATTCGAAGAATAAATCGAGAAATGCACTTTAAATTCGCGGAAGTTGTCGATATATGTAAATATTTACAGAGACAAGGAAACAAAACAGAACGAACATTTCCTGATAAGACGTTTTACGACATCAAAGCTATAAAAATTACTCAAAATGTTATATGAAATCATTTAAGGAACCAAACAGCAACAACAAGGGGAAGGCAAAGGTATCACTCCTAAGATAAAGATTGGTAAAGGCAAAACTTTCAAACAAAAATACAATTCAAAAACATAACGTGGCACATATTTTATTATTATTTGCCTATGTTTTATTATCTTGATTGTATTTTAAAGATCAAATAAAAAGAAATTTAAAATTACTTTTCGGCGCTCGAAGCATTTCTATCCACAGATGGACGTAAATTTGTAACCTTAGATTGATTAATACACTCCGTATTAATCAATAGAGGTTTGTAACTTGAGACTGAATTGGAACGCTATTTAATATACGGTATTTAATATATTATTTCTAGACAAACGAAGCCGCGGGCATCAGCTAGTAGGATATACTATAATGGATATACATAATAGATTATTTATAGGACAAAATTCACAATAACCTATTGTGCGACGATTGACTACATACAAATTGCAATCAGTAGGTTCGTAAAATTATGCATACGATTTTCGAAGTCAAAACATGCAGCACAAAACGACTTTTTATCTGATTTAAACATGCTAAAACACAATTTTGCAGTCCTTTAACTATATTATAAAAATGTCACGGGTGACGTTAAAATACATGCCTTTTTATTTGTTCTTAATAAAATAAAGTTTTCATCTGGGGCTTTGTAAAAATGCACAAGGCAATGTAATGGGTATAGGTATAAAACTTGTTTTTCAAACATATAATTTGATCAAAGTTCGCTGAAATGATTTGTACTTTTGTTCAATGTACGATGAATAATATTCCAGCTGTATAATAAAGCGCGAATGACATGAGTGTATAGCGGTGATCGCGATTGAAGAACTCCTCGGAACCTAGACACTGGAATCAAAATAAAAAAATTCGCAATCACCTTCAGATATCGTAGGCAGGACGTTGACGAAGTTAACAATCCCGACGCCCGTTAGCTGACTCATTCACAAAAATCAAATCACAACTTCCAAGAAACACTTGCAGACAATATCCGCTTTTTAAGCTTCACACTCGTCACACATAGATAAATTTTAACACTTCAACATGTCCGTAACATGCAATAAAACTGTAGAATGTAAACCGTTAGGATTCACATGTGGTCACCGGACAATTTTCTCATATGCGAGAGAAATGTGAACTATCACATGAGCGCGACCTAGATTTTTTTAAATCAACTGCGCGCGCGCTACCCTCTCTCGACGAAGCGCAGAGGCAGACTGGCCGCTGGCGGGCGGCGGTCCATACAATTTACAAAACATACTGCTATAGCCGCCTTCAAATGTAAGTACTTATCTACGAAGTAGGAACGCACTTGCTTGGTTACTTAGCAATGCAGTTACTCGACTGGTTAGCGAGTTATAACTTGTTTATAAATTTATTGGGACAGTGATAGAAAAATGGAATAGGTATTCTAAATAACTCTCTCTCGCGTCGTCTTCCTCACACAAGGGATCGTATCTCCATATATGTCTTATTGATGGTTTTCTTGGGAATATAGTCACGGTGGGTTCCCCCCTCCTTTCGCATCTGTATTTTAAGTGGTTTAGGCCTCAGGGTCACAGGTTGCCGCTGCAGGCAACTTGCCTGTAGTGTTGTTCAACCACACCTCCGCTCCATGCCACTTACGATACCCGTCCGGCAAGTGGCAGTATCGCATTCAAATACATATCACTACATAGTATAAAACAAAGTCGCTTTTTCTTCCCCTATACCCCTTTGTATGCTTAAATCTTTAAAACTACGCAACAGATTTTGATGTTTTTTTAAATAGATAGAGTTATTAAAGAGGAAGGTTTTTATATATGTTTTATACCCGTGCAAAGCCGGGGCGGGTCGCTAGTTAAATTATAAATTGCATTCGGGATCGAAACTGCACCAGGGATCGAACCCGATACCTCAGGCTTCGCGGTAGGCTTATAAGACCGCTTGGCCACGAGGCTCTATATAATAACCTAAAAGTTAATAATTGTTTTTAATATTGTAGAAATGCACCTTAAAATAAACATTTAATTAAGATTTCTGTCGCTACATCAGGAAAATTTAATCGGAGTCATCCACTTAATTGGAAGGCATCACTAGGGGAAAAGCATGAAATCGATTTATCTTCGACGAAAGCTTCGAATGATACGTCTATATCCCGAAGACATTTTAAAACTTAATAGTTCAATGACCTACCAAAATTAGATGCATATTGTTTAATATAAAATTACCATACAATTGATGTTTCTGAATACGTTAAATATTTTAAATACAAAAGACATACATAATGTGCAAACCGAGTGGTCAAATGGACGAGAACGCACAGAAATCTAATTCAATCCCTTCAAGTTATTTCTTCGAAATAAAAGGTATTTTCATAGGTTTTATTCTATACTGCAATCATTTCATGAAAATCAGTTTAATGTTTTAGGCGTTAAAAGCCGTTAAGCCATAGTCGCATTTATCATATTAGTATGGAAGTACATAGTAGTAATTAACTAAAAATATAAGCCACATCAATTTTAAATCAAGTCATTGTTTAAGAATTTATAACTCTTAGTTGTGGGCACTAAAGCAATCAATTTCCATTGTTTGATTCTCATATTATCACGTAAAATCAATAGTGAATACTGATAAACGCATATTTTGATACGATTATCGCTACAATATTACCCATAAATAAATTCAGTCCTACTAATTTGTTTCATTAATGAATTTATTGAATGAATTTTAATTTGATAATAAATTAAATGAACTTTTAGTTATATCCATTGTAGTATCTATATATATCTATTCTATGTTAACAGGTTCAAATGTAGGTAATGTATGTCTTTCCCGTGTCCAAACACGCAAAAGGCATAGTAACTCGATAATAGTGTTAAAATTTTAACAAAAAAAAACAAGACTTCAAATTGTAACTCTTAAACTACTGAACAGATTTTGATGAAATTTAGGACCACACGGGAAGCACCAACTTTCAACCAAAAAAGAATCGTCGAAATCGGTTCAAAAAAAATTCTGACGTAACAAACATAAAAGAAAAACCATAGCGTCGAATTGTACCTCCTCCTTTTTTGAAGTCAGTAAAAATAATACAAGTCGCAAGTGTAAAAATATTTAAAAAATCTCTACTATGGGAACTGCATTCACGTCATAGAGTCCTGACTACTCATTAAGTACAGCGAAATGAAAAATGATAATTCTTTGTGGTTTTTGTCTTTTTATCTATGGTCGTAAAATTCAACGGGTTATATGTTTGATAAATTATTAAAATGCGTCATATTCATTCGGACGTGCGTATTAAGTCACACCCACGTATTATTATTATCAAATATCAGAATATGATATTATCCATCATAATCAGAAACAGTGAATACGAACTTAGGCCTGGCATATTTGTCCGTTTGTTTGATTTACTTATTGGATATAATCAAAGGGCGATGTAGTTCGAGCGTGGACAGATTTCATAGACGGAATGCATCTTGTAATTGGACTTAAACGAAGCAATTACAGCTACGCTCTGAAAGTAGTGTCATATTACATCGAAAGGCAAATAATTACTTCAAATTAAATAGCTTAAGTTATGCGGTGTAATACGATCACGCGGTTATATTTAGAAGGAAATTATTACTCATTTACAGTAAAAATACATGCTAAAAAGCATATTTATGCACACGTAAGTTTGTTAAATCGCTTTTACGATTTTGATAATTATTTAAGAGACCCCGAGAAGGTCCCTTAATGTAATGAAAGTGGATGAAGCTAGAAAAGGTTTCTCGGCGTGAGAACATAGATAAAGAAAACTATGGATCAATGGACCGCTTTTGTGGCTAAGTAGTTAACGCGTCTGCGTGTCAAGTCTGAGGTTCTGGATTCGAATCCCGGCTAAAATGAATGTTTCAATTGGATAGATACAAAAGGCTGATCGCCTAACTTGACTGTAAAGAAAATGATTAGTGAAACAGATACATAAATGTGTCTGCCCCATGCCCCACTAGGGGTTACGGGAATTCACATGGATCAATAGACTCAGACGTAATAAACTCATTTTAAGGAGAGGAATGTATTGCCGCATGAAGTATACGACTTTTTATTAACCACTTGCTAACATCCCTACCCACTAAACTTCTCCAATCCACCGACCCTTACAGGGAAACTTGTGTCGCGTATATATTCTGCCAGAAACACACTAAGTCACTCATTACTACCTAATGGTATATCAGAATTAAACAGGAACTAAATAATAGAAAACTATTGCTATATTAAAAATGTGTTGGAAAACTCATTTTCCAAGTCCAAATCTACCAATACAATATAACATATACATACAATATAATATATATGAGTGGACTTCTTTGCAAAAAATCCAAACTTGCTATAAATGCGACACTGCTGATTTCACTTTTAAATTATCAATTCGAATTCAATGAATTTTAGGCAAAACATAGATTAGCTATTCTAACCTATTGAACATTAGCTACTTTATTTGCTATTAGAATAAATTAAATATTCTATTTACTATTATGGAAGCCGCACGATCGTCTATTTAATCGTCTAAGCAAAACAACTAACGTATCTTGAATGTGTGCCACCATGCGGCATACATCACGACACAATCCATGTTATTGTTCATTAAACTTTCATGAGACTAGGCACGAATCATATCTGAATCAATAAATATCACATATTGATAACACATTCTACTGAAATACTAATGTTACAAAAGTATATTTAGATAAACTGTTATTAGATTTCTCTGGAATTTTACTTTTTCAAACTTGGTTAAATTGTTTTCTTTTAATTTAGCAAATAGAAACTTGTAACAAAGGCGACAAGTAGATTATATAAATAAATCACTCTATATAATACATAATTACATACTTATTTGAGTACGCCATTGAGCGTCGGCATTTCTAATATAATAAAAATGGAATAACGTCTCTCTGTTATTGCACCTATTAATATTATTGTGACTGCCTCCTTGGTCTAGTGGTAAGCGCGTAAGCGTTACAACCGCCTGGGTACGATTCCCGGTGGAGATAAAAAAAATCTCGATCTGGCTGGGCATAAAAGGCTAATCTTACCTGCCCCTAACGAAAAAATCGATCAGACATCAGTGAAACTGATGTGAAATGCATCTGCCCCATTTCCCACTAGGGGACGCGGGACTTCACTTATAATATTATTTGTACAGATTAATTAACATAAATCTCGCTTATTGAAATATCAGTAGATAGTTGAAAGAAAAGAAGAAAATTCAACTCCCATTTCACCGACATCCTTTTTCATTTCAAGCTAGTAGGTGAAGTAGGTGATCAATCTTTTTTGCGTACCTAACCGAAACAATTACTTGATCCCCCGGCAATCGTGCCCAACTGACCTTTGACACTACACGCAAACACGTATTTAGCCAAATAAATGCTGATAAAGAAATATTGATTAAAATTAAATAACTACTTCCGAAGTAGGCAGCCAGTTTTCTATTGTATTGTTTTCCTGTCTTCACTATTACGAGATTGCAACTTGTCCATTATATAACATCTCTATCAGTGCAATTGCCGTCAGCTCTATTGCATAGACTAGAAGACACGAACGATGACTTAAGTAATATCATAAATTATTAATTAGCTTAATTTCTTTAGTAGAAACTGCCTCCTTGGTGTTGCGCGAAACGCAAGGTTCCGATTCCCGGGAAACAAATTCTTCAGTTTGGATGGCAGAGCTGATTGCCTACATATAACACACTGATGAAACAAACGCAGAAGTGTGTTTGGCTCGTGCCCCACTTAGAGTTATATTACTATTAATTCTTTTTATATTTATTGATAATTTACCTTATTAGCTAAGCCATCATGCTTCAACCACTGCGGTTTTGATTAATATTGGCATAAATTAGTTGATAATTAGGACAAGAGGTACTGATACACACTATAAACACATCTAAATCAGATCTACACTTTAGGCAGTCAAAGGTATGTAAATAAAATAATGACAACTATAATATAAGAATTGCCGAGGAAACAAAAAACAAATCGATGAAACAATATTAAGGGAATTATTAAGCCTTTGTTAAATGCTTCATAAAAATTAAAGGGACCACCTCTGATCTACCAAACAAAGAAAATATCATAAAAGTCATAACAATTGACGCCATTCATTATCACGTAGCAAACATATATACAAATTGAGAAACTCCTTAATTTAAGTCATATAAAAATTGTACTAGTCAGATACAATTAACAAAATCATTATCTTCCAAAATAATTTTTATTTATTGTTATTCATGAATGTCGATTTGCACGGATATAGTGAGGCCATTAAAAAGGAAAAACTTTTTGATCAAGAGAAATAGTGTTAAGTGCTAAAACAGTGTCTTAAATAGAGACTGTAAAATAGTGTTAAAGGACTTAAATTACATTCTATTGTAGTAAATTAAGTTAGAAATAAACTACACCTTAAATTAGGCTAGATTGCAATATATATCAAAATTTTCTCCTTATGGGAAAATTCTTCTTATGGGAAAAATAGAAAAATTGTTAATGATTTCAAACAATGGCGATTTCTTTAAAAAAATAAAAATTTGGAATTAGTTCCTACTAGGAACTGTAATCTGTATTATCGCAACGATAAATAATATGTGAATGTACATTATCGTATATTCGCCATTCCAATCATAATCCGATAAATTGCATTTAATTAATACATAACACTGCACACAATTACTGGTTTATGAAATTATTGATTACGTATCAATGATATATTAATCATTCCTCATTAATATAAAAGTGAGTCTGTTACATCGGAACACTTAATCGATTTCATAATTTTTGTACAGACTAGACGGGTCCTTGATGAACACTTAACTTCACAGAAGAGAGACAAAGTTAAAATTCATCAAAAAGTTAAAATTATCTTAAATTTTAACTTTCTGATTTGTATTCGAGAGTAAAAAATATAACTCACTTTTCTTATTCGTGTCAAATCTATCCTCATGTCCATTGCAATCCTCATCGTATTCGTAAACATTGAAGTTCTCGAAGGAATACAGTTTGACGGCTTTTATTTGCTTATCACTCGATAAGAGGAAACTTTCTTACAGTTTTGACGCGTTAGTTTCTCAGTAGTAAACAAAGGTCCATAAACGTCACCAGCCTCGATAGCGTCTAATAGGAAACCTCGATACAATTCAATAATCAAAAACAGGAAGTTGAATTACGTACGCATTGTTCGCGCAAACAATGGTTATGGTCGTCAATAGAAATCGGTGTTCGAAATTTAAATTCGCAAGTAAGTTTATGAACGTCACGGACTCGGACCTCAGTAGACGACCGGCTGACGTTTTGGGCGCGTGGCGTCTGGCCGGGACTGCAGTCTCCACCGCCGCGCCGGCGCCCGGAATTGTGTCAGACAGTCCCGGAGCACCCCGGCCTTCCATTACACCTCCACGCTCGACGCATCAATACATTCGTTACACTATACTGCGGCTTATAATTGACGCTTAGAAATTACTTTTGAATATGTATTTTAACTCAAAGCGCAAATTTCATAATAGGAAAACCGTAATTAGAGCCACGTTTAATACAATTCTTATTGTCTCGCTTGTCTGAACGTATTGTAATGTTCTTCCAGGTTTATCATAAACTGTACCTACTTTATATATCGTCTGAAATAGATACTTATTGTGCGAATGAGCGTTTATTATTTATTTACCAACTAATTAATATTACATTTTGTATATTGTCTGTGTACAAAAAAGGGGCGGGAAATCTAAATTTAACATCAAACCTAGTGGAATATACGTGTGTATTATCATTTCATACTATGAATATTTACGTGTTCTACAAGTATACCGCTAAGCCACTGAAACAGTATAATTTAAAAAATACGACATGGGAACCTTCAAAAAAAGAGCGTACCTCTTAAAAGGTCGACAACGCACCCGTGGCCCAACAGGCGTTGAGGGTGTCCATGGGCGGCAAATTGCTTTTCGTAGGTGAGCCTCCTGCCCGTTTGCCTCCTATCTTATAAAATAAAATAAAAAAGAATCAGGTGCAGTCACCGAAGGAAAATTGTATTTTTTATTGCGTTCACCTCTGGCATTTGAGAGGGCTCCGGGTCACTTACCTGGCCAATATCATAAACGGGCACGCTCCAAGAGATTACGTCACTTCCCATTTTCTAACGAAACTTAAGTATTATACTTACTTGTAAAATGTTTTATTTTATTGAAAGCTCAGTTCTATCCAAAAATCATTTATTATTATTTATTTGGAACATTTAATGCTTAGGTGCCACAAAGTTTGTGTTGTGTTGTTTGATACTTTTTTGGTACCAATATACCGATTACTCAATATATTATGTAGTTTTGTTACGCATCGATCTATAAAATTCTAATGAAGTGTTGTAAAAAATAGCGCACGCAATGCCTATATTATATAGATTTTTATTGCTTCCAAGGAATATTAGACGCTCAATCTATCGCAACTATTTCTTGCCTCTATAAAAAGTGCTTTGTTTGTATTGTGTAATATAATATGTTAGATAGCTGATATTTTAAATATTAATTAAGGTTACATTTAAGTTTAGAAAATGAGGAAATGCCAGCACATCTAATATTATATCTATTTTGGAAATATTAAAACAGTAAATTAATGTAGTTTTGAAAACAAAAAATGATTTTAAAACCTTTATTCCTATAAATTTTCGGGCAGGTAGCGTTTTATTATCGTTAGCCGGCTGTGCAAAACGGCATCGAAAAAACACAGATGCACAAGCATTCGTGCGAGGTGAACCGTGGTTATAACATGTTAGAAAGTTCAGAAAGGCATATTTTACATTTAAAATAAGTTATAACATTATGGATCTGTAAATAAATATTATCTTAGGCGCCGCTGGAGATAAATCGAAAACGCCGATGCACAGACTACGAAACAATCTTCCATAAATTGAAAAATTTTATCGAATAATTTTTTTTACCGGAAAAAAAATCGAGAAGAGAACTGCTTGATTTTTTTCTAAATCTATTTTAACTTACTTTCCATATAAATATAGTAATTATTTCCTCTTTTTCACTCTACTATTACGATTTTTTATATAAGACCGTCAATAAGAAATAATCATTTGGAATTTCATACAACAATCACGTTATAAATTAAAACACTTCGGGATTTCCGCTTCATAACAATGTTGAAACCAACAATTTTCGTTGAGCGTATCGAGACGGCAACGATAAATCTCTCGCGATGACGACTTATCGCCTTCTGCAATCTGAAGTTTCTTATCAAAGAAATGTATCCGTTTTGACTTTAACTGGGGATCTTGTTAACCAGTATAATTTATATGTATACGCGTAACATATAGATAAACTAAATATACAAAGAAACAGCGGCCTTTAAACGCTACAAATTTTTATATAAACCTACCAAAACATAAAAAATAATATTTATTATAAAACGCTCTACATACAACTTTTTGTGATTGAACACCTCCGTTGTTCAATTAGTAACGCATCGTACATTTAATGGGTGTAGCGCCGAATGTCTTGGATACGAACCCGGGGAAACAAATACATGATTTAGTTTTAAAGGGAAATTTACCAAATCAAATCTTGTAACTTTTCTGCATTTATATGTGATTTACAAGACATCACTTATTAATTATTATATTTTGTATTATATAATATGACTAAACATTATTGTATGTTTAATAATAAACACTGTAATACATTTTAATATTAGATTAACTAGTCTATAGTTAAATATAAAAATCTCATGTCACGATGTTTGTGTTCATACTCCTCCAAAACGGTTGGACAGATTTTTATTATTTTTTTAATATATTTTGTATTTTAAGTATTTCAAATAGCACGAGCTGGTAAGACCGCTAGGTACAGCTATTAGTTGAATAATATAATTAATGTTTTTAGTAAAAACTAAAAAATAATTAAAAGCCTTGTAATGAAACTGAATTAATTCTTGGTTAACAGGAATACAATATTTTTTTGTGCACCATAGTCAAATCTTGATAATTATCCCATGCTTAAAACTTACATCAAGTTTATATAAATAAGTAAGAATGTGTATGAAGATTGTGTAGAATATTGTGTATACTATATTTTCTTGTTTTAATTATTACTTGACAAAAGCACTATTAACAATTTAGACTGTCTCAAAAATATTTTTATATACAACCCCTTGTAATTATTATAAATGTCTAAACATGGTATAAAATTATTCTTCTTATCACTTCAAATAAAATGTTAAATAATAAAAAATGTTGCCTGGAAGAGATCGCTGATTAGCAATAAAGCCGCCCATTGCACTCCATTTAGCTTAAGTTATTATTTGTATCCTATTGTTTATTGCAAGGAAGTGTTAATAAATAAATAAATGTTATAGCAAATTTTAAAAGCAAATGTTACATTTACCTTTAAGTGTTTCACACTTGTTTTAATATTTTGATATACAAGTAACCTGATGTATTAACATATTAATTTTAATAAATAAAACATTAAGTTGATGAACCAGAAACCCATTTAACAATTTGTTTGTACCCACTTACTTATCAGAATATTTCGAAAGTCTGATCTATAATTTCTAATTTATTTTTTTATTAAATATTTACAATAATATACTTAAATATATTTACAAAAATACAAAAGGCTCATCAAAGCCGTTACGGTGCGTACCCAAAATACTGGTATATAATTTCTAATTCATATATTTTCATGAAAATTCAAACCTCTTACTGTAATAAGTATTTGCCATTGAGGTGATTAAAAGCTAGTGGTAAATAAAATTATCAACAAACAACAATCTCAATAATTAGGTTTTGTTTATTTATTTAAATATAAAAAAAAATGTATTTTGAGTAACATTGAAAATGGTTCAAAATTCAGGAACAAAACAGTATCTATCTTATAAGAACTAATCTTTAGAAAAATTATGGAACTTTAGAACATTGCTCATATAAATATAGTTCTCAATTAAACTTAGGGTAATTATAACCTGCGTAAAGCTAAGATTACCCAATAACTAGGTGTAGAGTAAAATAATCTTTAGAAGATAGTACAATTAGGCAATAGCCGTTAGTTTCAATGCTTTCATAGATTAAACACTAACAATGTTTTAAAGAGTGAGAATTAATGTTCTATACCTTGTAAATCTACATCGTATTAATACTCCTAGATCATGATATACGATACATTAATTCCAGTTTAGAGGTTTTGCACAAATATACTTAACTGACAAAGTGACAATCCACAAACTTACCTTCTTTGACGTTCTTCGAAGACTGTGAAGATGATACTCCGGGTATTTTATCACTTGCACAATTCATCGTATTCACGTCCATTGAACAACACTCACAAGTTCTACTCATCGAGTACAACAAGGCATAATATTTGCAAATTTTATTAAATTAATAACTATTTTCTAACAAAAGTTTTAAGAATGCAACGCGGCGGCCATTCAACATTGCGATTGTAAATACAAAGCCATAGACAAAGATTTATATTATAATATCGGGTAGTTGACATTGACATCTGTAATTTTTTTTGTCTATTCTTGACTAAAACATGCATGCGATTTGTTCACTATAAAACTTAATCTTGTTATAGCTGAAAGAATTGTTTTCATTTACTTACAGTTTACAATTTACATAAATATCTAATACCTATAATTATTATTGTTTTCTTTTAATTTCTTAATTTATATCAAAATATCATATGAAATTATGTCAACGTACCTATTGAATGACATTATGTTTGTGTTTACTAATCATAAATCTAAATAAAGATGTAAGTACTTATAGTAGTCAATAGTCAGTACTTAGTAGGTACTTACTCGACAGTCGAGTGTCAACTGTCAACTCTTGTCTCTACTCTCTTCTCTAGTCTTTATTAATTATTAGTATTTAGTCGAGACTCGAGACTCTAGAGACGAGAATTGTAATAGAAATCCATACCCACAATTCAAAAATAATTTATATTTATGTTAATATTTACTATTTTGGAATCTATATTTTATTTAATGTGTTAAAATATGATGCAACATCAATACTGGGTGACAAAGAAAACTGTTTTAAAAAAACTAGGTACTAAAGAAGATGAATGTATTGTTTCTTCCGATGCAGAACTTGACGCCAAACTGGAGTTATTTCAATCAATATCAGAGAGTTGTTTGCAGTTGCAACGTGTACTAGATCAATATCAAGAGCGTTTATGTGTGTTAGCGCAAGAGGAAAATTCTCTGGGAAAATTTCTTCGAGATGCTGGAAAAAACAATGACGCTGCCGGGAAACACATGGTGTCCGCCGGAAAAGCGATTTCCTATACAGGACAACAACGTGTGGCTGTTAGAAACCCTCTCTTAAGATTGTACCATGAAGTGGAGACATTTAGATGTCGTGCTGTCAAAGACATGCGAGTAACAGTATCAGCTATGGAAAAAGCTCGTATTGAGTACCGAGCTGCTCTTAGTTGGATGAAATCAACCAGTGCACAATTGGACCCTGATACTGGTCGTGGCCTTGAAAACTTTCGCAAAGCTCAACGGCAAGTTAAGGAAAGCAAAACAAATTTTGATAAGCTCACCTTGGATGTTTTACAAAAGGTATTATTGCTTGTTCATTTAAATTTCTTAGGGAAACCTTGTTGTACAGTCTACATATTCTGGAAATTTCATAATTATTATGATGTCAAAATTTATTTTTGAAAACACAAATGTTATTAAAAACCATTTTAACCACTAATAATGGATTTTCTTCCTTAAAAACACTGCCAAAGGTTGTCAGAATATTAGTAGCTGCATGAAGTGTTCTAGAGTGAGAATAATCTTATGTTAATTCATTACAGATAGACCTATTAGCAGCAGCCCGATGCAATATGTTCTCCCATGTTCTATCAAATTATCAAAATTCTTTTATATGCTTCTCTACAAAGGTTGCACAAACTTTATCTGCCACTATCGAGAGCATGAGTGCAGCTCCACTGTATGAATTTTGTATCTTAAAAAGTTTATCTGAAAATGATAATGATGGAGAAAGTTTGATACAGGATAAGGATCAACTGCTTTTCTTTCAAGTTTGTGTATTTCTTAATATTTTTGACATTGCATTTCTATGGCTTCATTAACCACCAGTCTTGCTCCAATATTTTTTAATTACATTAGAACAATATCATTAACAACAAAAACAACTATAATTTTAGTTATGTGATTTAAAGAATGACTGTTTATTACTATTTTTTACTTTTTATTTTAAGAATAATTTTTAACTTTGTAGGATGAGTA
The DNA here is from genome assembly GCA_912999735.1 of Aporia crataegi. NCBI lineage: Eukaryota > Metazoa > Arthropoda > Insecta > Lepidoptera > Pieridae > Aporia > Aporia crataegi. Next base: position 7,393,622 of record OU538744.1, on the reverse strand, counting down.
TAAAGATCAATGTCCTACAGAAACTAAGAAACCTGAAAAGCTTAATAACAATGACAACGAAAATCAACCATCCACAAACACTGTAGTAAATCCATCAACTTCTGTTACCCTCATAAGTACTGAAACAGATATACATGATACTAATATGGATGTTAGTCCAGACTTAGCTGGCTTGCAATTGAGTGGAGGTGATATGCCTGCTAACTTTGCGTTTATGCCATCACAATTACTGCAGGTAATTTTCATACTTTATAAAAGAAACTTAATTTGTGACATAGAGTTGAAAAACATGAATATGCAGATTTTATTATCCTATGACTAAATTAGATTATGGTCCTAATTCCCCTAAAGTGGTCATAGGGCGTCCACAGTACGTCGTCATCCTGCACTGTCTTAAACTACACGCTTTACTACATTCCATGTCATACCAACTGCTCTCGCTTCTACAGTGACAGTCCACGGCCAGGATTGCTTAGGGTGGCACGTTTTTGTTTTCCTTAAGAATTCCACTCTAGGTCTTGCCTCAGTATATGTTATGAATCCCTTCAAAGCATGTGGCCGATCCAGTTCCACTTGCGACGTTTGATCTACTTGTTAATTGTAGTCTCCCTAGAACACATACCTACTAATTTAATAACTTTAACATAACAAATTATTTTAGATAAACTCAACTAAGAGCAATGTAATGTGGTGAAGAATTTGCCAATTTGTGTTTTTACATAATTTTCAGGATTTTACTGGATTCATGGAAGCTCCTCTTCAACCACTGAGTGTGAAAAATGAGCCAGAAAAAGAAGCTGTGTCTCAAACACCAGCTAAACCTCAAGTTATACCAAAAAAAGATGATAAAACTGCATGGTTCAAGCTTTTTGCAGAGCTAGATCCCCTAGCAAATCCTGATAATATCCCTGGAACTAATCATAATCAAAGTCATGCAGCATAATTATTTATACTAAGGTATAATCTATGCTCTGTCAAGAAAGTACTTAGAAAGGATTGTATGTGAAGTCCCGTGTCCCCTAGTGAGGTATGGGCCAAATATAACAATTCCTAATCCTATGAAAAAAAATATAGCACCCACTGTATGCTTCAAATACATTCATATTTTAATATTATAATAATCAAAAAGAGAAAAGATTTAAATGAAATATATTATTTTGATTTAAGTACTTGCTTACTAACTTCTGATTCCTAGTGATAGTGATCATTAGTAATAATTAATTATTTGTAGCTAGTTAAATTCCTTATAAGATGTTTTTCTTCAATGCACTAACATCAGTTATAATTTCAATGTTTTAAGACCGTAAAAAAATCTTAAAGTACAAATACATGTAATACAATTTTGATACGTATAGCTTACAGCAAATCTGTTATTAATCTGTATATCTGAAAAATAAACTGTCTTGTATATCCAGATAAAATTTAATTTTAGGTAAATTTTATAGTTATAAAACTTTTATCATTCTGCATATTATTTCCAATATAATGTATTTAATATAAGATTATTATTGCTTAGATACAAAATAAAAAATAAGCCAAAAAAATTAATTAATTTTAAAGAAACTTAATTTGTGTTAACTGAAATTATTATGCATTAATTTTTTTGTAAGAAATTCATTTCATATAATTTTATTAATATGATATATTATAATTTTATAATATCTCATATTAATTGCATTTAAATGATTTTATGACCAAAGTAACTAGTCAAACATTATTTCAAAACACCAAAGATAGATTTATTGCAACATATTTTATCCTCAAATTATGTTTAAATTTACTTTCTGTCTTGTCTTTGTAATCTATATTATGTAATGTGTATTAAATGTTATGTATGAAGTCATTGGCTTTTATATTTTGTCTGTTAATTATTCTGATTTTTAGTATGTACTTATATAAATCTGTAATTAGATTTGTTGTTACTCCTTACCAATATCTGAAAAATTATTTTAAATAAGCTCACTATCACAAAAACTATCTTAACCTATGTAATTGTTATAATTTTAAGTTTAGAATACAGGCAGTCGCAGTCCTCGTACTTACGGCATGTTAGGTTCTCGAAATAGGTACGCGACGTGAATCAAAACGACGTAAGTCGAGACATTCATATTGTTTACATGTAAAACTCAAGGGTTAGGATTTGCACTGACTCAAAATTAAATAAAACTGCATTTGCAACAAATTTATACTTTATTACCAAAAGTAAGTTCTTAAAATAATTTAAATATATGTACTTATGAAATTGCTAGTTATTTATGGTATTTGTGTGTTATTAATTTTAATAATTATTATAAAACTAATAATCAAAATATGTAATGAAAAATAATAAATAAAACTTTTGGTTTAAAGAAACTATCAATTCTAGATTGCTTCGCCTTCATATCATACAGGTCTTGGTAACACTGATAGGCTGCACAAATTTTGTTATTAACATTAAAACTTCTCTCAAAATTAGTATCATTTTCTTCAAAAATTTTCATGGCATTCTCCAAATTTGCAAAGGCTATGGAAAGTTTTTTTAGTGTAAGTTCTTTTTCAGAGTTACTAATAGAAGAAGCTATTTCTTGTGACTCGATTTCTTCCTCTTTTACTTGTGCCTCCAATTCAATAAGATCTTCATCAGTCAGTTCTTGCAAATGTGAGCATAAGAGATGATCAATATCATCAGCAGTAACTGCAATGTCAGGCAAACGGTTAGCCAAATGAACAATGTCAGTTGTGATCTCATCAATATTTGTAGATGAAGAACTTTCAGATGGCTTTAAAAAATGTGGGCATTACTTTTTCCAAACTCCTTTTAAATTGTTGGGTGTCACCTCATCCCATGAAGCAGCAATATTTTTTACGCATTGCAAGTTATTATAACTTTTCCAAAAATCTCTCAGTTCCATGCCATCTTTTTCATTATTCTTCACAGCCTGTGATAAAGTTCTCCTGAGATAATAGGCCTTAAAAGACGCTATAACTCCTTGATTCATCGGCTGTAACAACGAAGTGGTTTTTGGAGGCAGGAACAAAACTTTGATTTGAGCATCGATATCGGCAATACGCACAGGATGGCCGGGAGCATTGTCCAAAATAAGTAAAGCTTTATAAGCCAAATTATTGTTTAAACAGTACTGTTTCACCTCAGGTATAAAATGCTCAGTAAACCATTCTTCAAAAAGTATTGATGTAACCCATGCCTTTGGATTAGACTTCCATATAACTGGAAGAGTACTCTTGACGTAATTTTTAAGAGCTCGAGGATTTTCAGACCTATAAACCAAAAGGGGCTTCAATTTAAGATCACCTTCAACATTCGAACCCAATAACAACGTCAAACGATCTTTAGCCGCTTTTAACCCAGGCATAGACTTTTCTTCCTGCGATATAAAAGTACAAGAAGGCATTTTTTTTCCAAAATAAAACAGTTTCGTCCACTTTAAAAATTTGTTTAGGCAAATACTCTCCACTCTCGATAATTTCCTTTAATATTCCAGGAAATCTCTGAACAGCCACATGATCGACACTAGTCACACTACCACCTTTCACTCGAATGTTACTATGTAACGAATATCTCGTTTTAAAGCGCATGAACCATCCGCGACTGGCAGAAAAAGATTTTGTTTCGTCACTATTATTCTCGCCACGTTTATTTTGCAGTGCGTTGATGATACCTACTCAGCGCCTTATTTTGAATAATACCCAAACTTGGAGGAACCCGTCGCTGAGTTTGATCTTGAATCAATCAACAAATCAACAGTGTACAAGAGTTTTTCCATTTCATAAATTAAAGCATTCCTTTTTCGTATAATAGTGCTGTTTAAAGAGACGGAAGGTAGAGCTGTTAGGAGTTTTTCTTTATCTTTCAATATTACGGTCGTGCGTGATAAATTAAGTTCTGGTCCAATAGATGAAGTCGAACAACCACGATCTTTGAGTTTTAAAATCTTAGATTTAACCGCCATTGTAATTGTCTTTCTTACTCTCTTCTTCACTACTGTTACCGTCTTGTTTAGATAGTTAGATTAAAATTCACTTAAATATGTATCTAAAAACAAAAACTGTCCAAGATGCATAAAGAAACTAATGTATTACGTCTTGATTGTCCGTTGTCCCTGAACTAACTAAACAAAATCTGCAGCATGTGGGGGGTAATCCCCTCTCGGCTCTCGCCGACACCGCGCCCCGCCTGCCCCACGGGACAAGTGAATTCTCGTATGCCGAAAATCGAAACAATTGACTATCGTTGAAGAATAGTGTCAAAACATTGTTCGACGTAACTTGAAACGATGTAAGTTGAGGACTGCCTATAAATTCTGTTTCATTGCAAATCATGTTTTTGACTTGCATTTGCAGGCAATTTTTTGCGAGATCCTTCCCTCTTGAGCGTTCCGTTTTTAAAAAAAAAAGTTAAATTGACGTCATATAATTTTTTTTTAATCAAACAAATACAAAAATATAAACAAAAACTTTATTTCTTTAATAAACAATAAATATTTGCTCTTTAAAGTTAAATTATTACTTGTTATTTATTTTTTAAAGTAGAGTATTTCTTGAATAGAAACGCTTTTTTGCCAGGTCAGTATACTTACTTGTAACATCTGTACATATAAAAGTGCTATATTTTAATAATTGTTAGCTACCTTAATTATTTTGTATTTTTTACTAAAGGAAATTTTACAACTAGAGAATCCCATTTGTTATATTAGTACCACCTCACGCATAGAGATGGCAGCAGTGTATATCTATCGAATTTTCGACGTGAGATTAGCGTCTATAGTCTATTTCATATTAGAATTTTTATGACGTTTAATAGATACTCTGTGAATTTGCAATTTTGCATCATCTATCGATTTGAATTTTGAAAATTGAAAAGCTTTTGATAAAAATAAATAATAGAAAAAAAAAAATTAAAATACTTTTGTAATTTTCGAATTTTGACGAAAAAGGACCTTTTAAGACATATTATAATAAAGCGTGTAATAAAAATGTTTAACTCGTGTATGTTGAACTATAGATATTAACAATAATTATGTGAATAAAAATAAATAATCTCATTAAATTATTCATGTTATTTCAAAGCTAAAATAATTTCAGTTTTTCGTAATTGGCTCTCTAGTGAAGACCCACCGACAAAGGTTCTCGAAGTGCGATCAGACAATTACGTTTCCCGACCAATATACTACAGGGATGATTCGATGCTGTTATATGGACCCAAGACCCCAAATGATGGCAAAAATTCTAAGGATAAATACTATGAGATCGTCTTACATAAACCATTTACAGAGAGCTTGCATCAGATGTATAGGTATGACACGTTTACTGACCTAACATTCTAAAAACACATTATCTGAGTACTTAACAAGTTTGTTTTTTGTTTCAGCTTATTCCGTTCAGAAAGCCTTGAAATTTCAGAAGAGAGATTTATTACATTCAAAGAAAAAATTCCGGTGTATGTTAAAATAACTAAAGAGGTAAATTTATTCTAATTTTGATAAGAACAATTTTATCAGCCATTACGGGGTCATCATTTCACCTAATTAATAGATAGGAAGTGATACTATTGAAAGATATGATTTATATTTTACAAATATTAATTTCTTCAAAGAAAAAAGCAGTTAATAAATCACATGATTAAAAAAAATGAATGAATTTCACCAACATATATATAATTATATATTTGCTCTATTTCAGTGTACAGTGCCCAGTCTTCAAAAATTGTGTGACATACTTAGTGAGCATAAATCCTGGACTTTGGCACATATCGTTGCACATTTCGGTCAATATGAACTTCTTAATGAGCCAGATATTCAAAAACACATTAATGAAGTGGATCCCGCTACAGGATCTACTGCTCTTATGGTCAATATTAATAATTATTTAATTATTTATCACCCATACAAGCAGCCTGTACAATTTCATGTGGAATAAGGTTGACATTGATTTGTTTAATTTCTATTAGCAAATTAAGAAAAGATTCAGTAGCGGAACTTCTCTCAGAACTTATCAGTGAATTCATGATTAACAAAATATTTCTTCTGAAGAAGAAACGCTAAAAAGAGAAAAAAATCAGCCTAAAAAGACACTTTTTATGCTAATTTTTTATCATTTTTTAAAAGTAAGCTTATCAATAGCTGTAAATTTTCCAAATGTAAAATAAATAAAATTAATATGAACCACATTTAGCAGGTATTCTAAAAGAAATATAAAAATTCTAAATTTATAGCAATATTTGTGTCTTAAACTACTGCACTGAGTAAATAATTTGTATCATGGCAAGTCTAAATATTATAACAAAGGGTTTGCTTGATAAACACATGTTTATGCTTATGCAAAATATATTTTAAAATCACTTCAAATATATTGAATTAAATTTCAGGTGGCAATCAGAACAGGTAATGTAAGGATGGTGCAAAGTCTAATATCCATGAAATCTTCTCTGAACATAATTGATCACGATGGCAACTCTGTGTTCCACTATGCAGCCGCTAGTAACAAAGAGATTATTAATGTAAGTCTATGGAAGTATTCACATTATCTACTTACTATTTAAAAATCTATTATTTTTGCTAAGTTTGTCTCTTAGTAAGATTTTTACTTGTACCTTTTTTTTCTAAATCAAAATCATATCCGATTTTGACGATTCATACAATTTGACGGCCCGTTGGTGCAATCGGTAGTGCTCCTGCCTTCTACGTCAAAAGATCCTGGATTCGAATCCCGGTAGTTGAATTTTTTGTGTGATGAGCACAAATGTTTGCTTTGGTTGTTTATAAACTTATATGTATTTGTTGTGGTACTCTCGTTGTTTCTGATTATCATGACACAAAAGCTTCTACTTATATTAGGATCAGAGCAATGTATGTGACTTATCCCAATTATTATTTATTTATTAAAAAAAAAATGTTACAGGCCCTAGCTAGCAAGACATCGAACTCCTTAAATATATTCAACAAGCAAGGTTACACTCCACTACACATGGCTTGCCTTGCGGATGCGCCTGACTGCGTTCGAGCCCTGCTGTTGGCAGGTGCTGATGTCAACCTAACTGCATGTAAACGGCCTGCAAGCAGTACACAAGCTATACCAGGTATTTTAATTCTAAGCAATAACCTAAATTATCATAAACTCGACTGGATATGTTTTTTCTTTTTTTTTTTTTGGTTTATATTTTTTCTTATATTGATATTAGAAAAAATATAAACAGTATCTTGAAATTCTATTGCGGTTTGTACATTACAATAAAAAGTGAAGTCCCGTGTCCACTAGTGGGGTATGGGGCAGATGCATTTCACATCTGTTTCACTGATTGATTTTTCCTTTAGGGACAAGTTGGTGATCAGCCTTCTATGTTCTGTCAGACCGAGTTTTTTTTTATCTCCACCGGGACTCGAACCCAGGACCTCTCGGTTGTAACGCTTACGCGCTTACCACTAGACCAAGGATCAATTTTATCAAGAAAATATAAACACAATTTTTTTATACACGTAAAAACCCGACGTTAATATAGCCTAACATTTGGTAAATCCTTTTCTATATAAAGCTTAATGTTTCACCAAAAACAATTAAACAATAGTCAATAACATTTTATTACACAACTCCTTTTGAATTGTATAATTAGTTTTAATTTTCTATTCAATATTGAATCATTTTATTTCTCTGAGTCTTACGAGTCAGTTGTGAAAATTAATAAAAGAAAAAATCATAATGAACCATAAATGTCTTATTGGTGAAATTTGCAGTAAGTTTTATCTATACTAATATTATAAAGCTGAAGAGTTTGTTTGTTTGAACGCGCTAATCTAAGGAACTACTGGTTCGAATTGAATAATTCTTTTTGTGTTGGATAGGCCATTTATCGAGGAAGGCTTTAGGCTATAAAACATCAAGTTTTGATGAGATTAACGCGGGTGAAACCGCGGAGCACAGCTAGTTTAGTGAATGAATTAGTTTAATGGCTATTCTGTCTGGCCAGTGGTCACGAGATCACGGGCTCATTGTCTTAAACTTGTTATCAGTAACGACCGATAAGGTATAATCTGTCTGCGTTTTAGAAAAGATTCGCTCACACATTGAAACGAAAACAATTAAATTTCATAAGCATTTGTTTTTCAATTGCATATGAAAAGCAAACAAGCAATTCATAAAAATATTGTCCATTTGGAGTTACCTAGGTACATATTTTTATGTTGAACGAATCTAGACCTTGTATGATTTAGATTTCAGTAATTCCCGTAGCCTTTAGTGGGGTTATGGAACAGACACATTTCTGTATCTGTTTCACTGATCATTTTCTTTACAGGCAAGTGAGTATTCTGTGCCTACCCAACCAAAACATTCATTTGTTTCCCCGGGATTCGAACTAAGGACCACCGGTGCAACACGCAGAGGTGTAAACAACTTAGCCACGGAGACGATTAATCGTTTTTGATTAGGTTTAGGTTTAAAGACATTTATTCTTACTTAAGATACACTTATCACTTACATGAGAATAGGTACTTAGAAATAAATATATAGGTAGTTCGTCATCGCAGAAAAAGACAGTAATACAGAACTTATAGAAATTCTAAAAAAAAAATCAATTGGTATAAACATTAACATTATAAACATTTAATTACATAATTAGCAAAAAACAGTTACAATAACTAATAATAAATGTAAAACCACTCGGTACCTACCGATCTTGCCTTTCTAAATATGCGTCTTAAGGACATAGTCCGAAAGTCGCTTTTTAAATGCGTTAAATGACTTAATTTTTCTTATATCTGACTTTACTTCTTTAACATAGGTATAGTTGGAGATGTGGTCCAAGATAATCGTCCTAAATTATTCCAAGAAGACATGAAACGTGGTGGTACACCCCTCCACTGGGCTGTATCCCGCGAAGTGATTGATGCACTAGTCGACAAAAATTGTGACATTAACGCTGTAAACTTTGATGGCAGAACCGCCCTTCATATCATGGTATTAAGGGGCAGATTGGAATGCGCCACCGCCTTGTTGTCAAGAGGAGCTGAACATTCTACAGGTACGTTCTTGCTATACATTGCTTGTTCTCGCATCAATAAATTAATTAATTAATTCTCTTTAGTATTGGAATACAATTATTAATGTGTAAGTACTCATGGTTGTAGTTTATACAATAATAACAACAATGGTTGAACGGATTTTCATAAATTTTAGCTGAGATCTGTTTCGATCACGTTGGCTAGCAAACAGAAAAAATTGCTTAAGAATTTGTATTCTATTGTTATTGTAACGAAGTGTTATAAATAAATAAAAAACCAATCCTTTTATAAGATATGTTTGTCAATTTAAACGTAAAACACAGAGGTTTTAGAAACCTCTACAAACTACAGTGGAGTTATTTTAATAGGTAAAATTTGACGTCTGTCAGTTTTATCTTCACAGTGAGGTGACCTGCTTAAAAACATCGATTAAAGGGAATGAATCGATACGGACTAGAAACATGTGTGAAATTTAAAAATCATCAGGCGAATCTCTGTCCCATTATTATTTTTTCTTTCGTAAAAAGAATAATAAATATAATTTTGTTTTATTATAATCACAACGTAGTTATTAATTTATGGTGATATTTCTTCACAAGTAATCATTGCATTCGATTCTACTTATCAGCTTTAGATGTCTAGAGTAACATCCCTAGTGTTTAAAAAGAAAAAGGGTTAACTGACGCAACATTGTAACGACGTTTAGTTCTTTAGATCAGAAATTGTTTATTATATCTAGAATGGTTTATTAGTGAAAGCAAATCGTAAAATTACTCGTATCGGTCATTATTACAATAAACATGTAATCGTAATTGAAAAAAGTTAAGCAATTGTGCAGTTCTAACAAAACGAAAAAAATATTTATTTTATGCCCGCCGTTATAAGTTTACGTTGTTGAATTTTGATGAACTGTCAAATGTTACCTATTAAAAAAACTCCACTGTACTTCTCCCTTGAATCCAGTGAAAAATCGATTTTATTTCCAGGTGACAACGAGGGCAACACCCCGCTACATTTAGCAGTTAAACAAACGAACGTATTTATAGTGATGGCTTTGGTTGTGTTTGGGGCTGATTTAGAGGCGAAAAACAATGCAGGCTTTACGGCAAGACATTTGGTACCAACGGAGATGTCGAATGGCAGTTATGATAGAATCCTCTACGTCCTACACTCAGTCGGTGCGCAGAGGTAACTCCAAGAATAATTTAATAGTAACAAACCTTCTAGGAGGAAATGGGGCGGACATATTTCAGATGACCGATTTGCGCAATTGGTAATGCTCCTGCCTTCTGCATCAAGAGGTTCCGGGTTCGAATCCCGCTAGGTGCATTAATTTGTGTGATGAGCACGAATGTTTGTTTCAGAGTTGTTTAAAAAACTTATATGTATTTATTGTGGTATTCTCGTTGTTTCTAATTTGGGATCAGAGTAATGTATGTGAGTTGTACCAATTATTATATTTTTGCGTCTTTCTCATTGATTTTCTTTGATAATTCATAAAGCGTTTCATACTGGATTATTTTTTTAAATTATACTTAGTCTAGTGTAGACGGTGAAAAAATATCTCAGTCCCAGTAGGTTATAGCGTAAACACATTTCATTTACAATCAAGGGTTAGCTTACTGTGCATATTTAACCGAAAAAGTCATTTTCCCGGGATTTGAAGCCACTTAGCTACGGCGGCGGCTTCTATGATAATTACCGAAAGCCGATAATTGTTAAGCTTAAAACGGTATTTTGAAATGTAAATCTTGTTGAATTGACTTAAGGTCTTATTTAAAGTGATAGCACCAATTGACGCGTCTCGTGTAATATGCTAGCAATAGGGTTATACAGTATAGGAGGTTATGAAAAGAAACCAGCATTTCGGTGTTTAACTTTAAATATATTTCACCGAAAATATATAGACTGTAGCCACACTAACACTATAACTTCTATTTGAGAAAGTGGAGAAAGAAGAAGATGATCACTGAGCGGTGGCGTTTTATAATAATGAAAAAGTCAAAAAGACATCTGATACTATTGACAAAAGAATTAATTTTTGCACATCCTAGTCAATTGACCATTTCATTAAAGAATCAAATGACAATCAAACATACAGAATACCTTTCATTTACTTATTGGACTTATCATAAAATGTTAAAAAATAACATTAAAATAGGTGCACCTCCGACATTCCTGGATGTGGACCGGCTTGTTCATCCAGAGGAGAGTACAATGGTGTTCCACCTCCTCCGATAGCCAGGTCTTCCATCAGGGATATAGTTTGCGGTATGCTCACAGCTGCAACCATGGATAAAGCTGCAACCCTAGAAACGCACAAGAATCAAGGACGGTATGTATAAAATGCATTTCGAAAAGTGGCCAAAAATACCATTTAACTCGCAACATTATCCGTTCATCACACGCTTAATGATATCTTTTTTTTATATATTTGTGTTTTAAATCGCTGTTATAATTAACTCTTTATTCAGAGTTGCTTAATAGAAAGCAATTTAAACGTAATAATCTACTTAATATTAATACATACATAATAAGGTGAATAATATACGTATTAAAGTAATAAGTAATTTGAAACAAGACTTACTTTTAGGTTTGTTGCATAGGTTAGGTTTAGCCAATAAAACTAATTTCTTTGACTGGGTTGATAACGGTTGCTTTGATAACCTTCTGAAAAATATGTATACATATATATATCCTTTACATATATTATACCTCCTGAATATCTGATTTGTACTCATATCTTTAGAGAATCACATTTTCTTCCAGCCTGCTTTGCCTAGATGGTGGTGGAATTCGTGGCTTAGTGCTGGTTCAAATTTTATTACATATTGAAGCGGCTATCGGCAAACCAATAATTCACTGTTTCGACTGGGTCGCTGGGACAAGTACTGGAGGGATTCTGGCACTTGCTCTGGCGACTGGGAAGAGCTTAAGGGAGTGTCAGATGCTGTACTTCAGAATGAAGGAATTCGCTTTTGTCGGCATCAGGCCCTACCCCTCAGAAGTGCTGGAGAACATTTTGAAGGAATGCTTAGGTGACTTCTGTTTGACTGTTTTTTTGACTCAAGTCTTGCTGATGACGATAGCTTAATTAAAAAGTAACTATTAAGCAAAATAATCATGCAACACACAGACGTCACAACAAACTTATAAGCGACCCACTTTTTACTTTATTTTCTAAAAAAATTCAGGACACATATTGTATCATAATCTTTTATTGTAAATAATAATCGTAATTGTAAATAATTTGACGACCTCTCATCTGCATCAAAAGGTCCCGGGTTCGAGGGAGGTCTTTAATTTGTGTGATGAGCACGAATGTTTGTTTCCAAGTCTTGGTTGTTTATAAACTTATATATGTATTTATTGTGGTACTCTCGTTGTTTCTGATTACCATAACACAAGTTCAGCTACTTTGGGATCTGAGCAATGTATGTGAGTTGTCCCAATTATTATTTAAAAAAATCAAATAGATGAAATTGCTAGTAGAAGCTTGTAAAGCATTACTAACTTATTAATTTTTTTTGTGATTACTTAAAGCACTTAGTTGAATTTTGATTTAGAGATGGGGAGAATATGAAATAAAAATATCCAATAAACCTTTCAGGTACAGAAACAGTGATGGCGGATATTGATCACCCGAAGTTGATGATCCTCACCGTGTTGGCGGACAGGAAACCCGTGGACCTTCACATCTTTAGAAATTACCAATCCCCTGAAGATATACTCTGTGAATTTAATGGAACCATGAGTAAGTTATTAAAATGAGAGTCGACTCGAGATAATTTGTTTGGTAATTTAACTCGAGATAATATTCTTCAGGTCCACAAGCGGAGGCCGGCGACCGTTCAACGGTGGAAGTGTTAGCGGTGCCTCCGCCACCCGCAGAGCAGCTGGTCTGGCAAGCAGCTAGGGCATCGGGGGCTGCGCCCTCTTACTTCCGGGCCTCCGGCAGGTACTATTTGGTATTATAGAGTACCTCATGTCCTTTGTTTGTAAACATTAATGAATCAATGGCATTATCTTGGTAATTTGAATTTTTACTATTTTTCTGAAATGACAGTTTGATTATTCTTGTGTTTTTTATAGGTATTTAGATGGTGGTTTAATAGGAAATAACCCAACGCTAGACGCACTTACAGAATTAGCTGAAGTGAGATTGGCTCTCGAAGGCACTGGTCAGTATGAGGCCGCAAAGAAAACCAATCTCAAAGTTGTCGTTTCTTGTGGTACTGGTAAGTTAAAACTTTTTTTTTTATATCGGATAGGAGGCAAATGAGCAGGAGGCTCATTTACGAGAAGCACTCCGCCGCCCATGGACACCCTCAACGCCTGATGGGCCACGGGTGCGTTGCCGACCTTTTAAAAAGAGGTTTAGTTTTAGCTATATTTGTAACTCTTATTATATTTTTATTTAATTCGTTCTCGACACAGTTTAAGAAATAAATTACCATTCATTCATAAAATCAGCATTCAGTAGAAAAAATAATTTAATTGGTCCAGCCATTTTCATCTTTTATTGAGACTAACGAACAGCAATTATTGATTTTAATATTTATGTTGTGACGTTTCAGGTATGATCCCGGTGACGAAATTGAAAGATATAGATGTGTTTAAACCTGAAAGTTTATGGGATACAGCTCGTCTTGCATTGGGATTGTCGTCTATAGGAAAATTATTAGTTGACCAGGTAACGAAAAAATATTATAACCACTAAAAAATATATCAATATATATATTTTTTAAATATTTAAAAATATCTTTAAAAAATACATTCTAGTACTATTTACCCTACGAAAAACTTAAGGCGGCATAGTTAATTTGTATGACTTACTGCATTTTCTCGCAAAAAGTGCTTTAAATCTGGAAATCATCCCAGGCGATAGTTGCCTCCAAGGAGCAATGCGGACTTAATGTTCGGCAATTCCATTAGACAACCTGACGAAACTAGCTGGTATTACAAAGTGGCTTGTGTTACTTCATAACAATTAAAAAATGACTGAAAAAATCAAGTATATTTGTAGCAAATTGTGTTTTCTAACCGCTTATTTAATTTTGCAATGACTTTAACCAATCTTATCTATATTAATATTATAAAGCTGAAGAGTTTGTTTGAGCGCGTTAATCTCAGGAACTACTGGTTCGAATTGAATAATTATTTTTGTGTTTGACAGTCCATTTATTGAGGAAAGCTTTAGGCTATAAAACATCAGGTTAGGGCCGTACTTTTTTATAGATCTCCTCGATGTGACGATTTAGTGACTTGACGGAAGCATGATAAAGACCACACGTTTTACTTGTTCGACTTAATAGCCTCAATTTTGTAAAAAAGTAAATAACTACCGATGACGTAATCATCATCTAAACTCCCCTACCCCCCCATGTCATCCAAAATAAGCAAAACAAAGACCTCCACCCCCCATAGTGCTTACGTAATATTTGAACGGCCCCTTACGACGATTAATGCGGGTGAAACCGCGGAGCGCAGCTAGTTCTGAATATTTCCAGGCAACCCAATCGGACGGACGCGTCGTGGAACGGGCGCGAGCGTGGTGCTTGTCTCTTGGCGTGCCCTATTACCGGTTCTCACCTCAAATGTCAAAAGATTACGCGATGGACGAACGCTCTGACGAGTGTTTGGTGACGATGTTGTGGGAAACTCACGCTTATATGCGGGATCATAAGGATCGGGTTGCGGAATTGGCTGCAATGCTGGCTGATATACCTACAGGTAATAAGCGACAAAATTTTACTTGTATTCGTGCGTGCTTCAGACGTAATTAAAAAAAAACCGAGTTCAAACTGTAACTCAAATACTGAAGAGATTTTGGTGAAGATTAAATGGGACCACACGGGAAGCACCAGCTTTCATAGAAAAAAAGAATCATCAAAATCGGTTCACCAAAAAAAGTACAATAGAATTGAGAACCTCCTTTTTTGAAGTAGGTTAAAAACGCTTTAAAAACAGTTAAACAAAGTTGTTGAATTATCAAAGTTTACTGTAGTTGTAGTTACTGTATTTTTATTTTTATTTAATAAACTCAATCTTTAAAACTTTTTTTTTATTAATTTTTATAAATTTATCTTAATTTTAAAAAAAATATTGATACTTTAAAAACTCTTTCTGATTGACTTAGGTTAGGTTAGTTAGAGTTTATAAAATATATGTCCTAAAATTAACCGTATGTGTTTCAGATACTAAGAAGTCATAACTCAATCAAGATGCACAAATTATGTAGTTAAATTAGATTTACTCAATTGTATGAGTTTATTTTCCTTAAGTGACAATTGTTATATATTTTTATGTTATATATTTTAATATTTTAGATTCAAGCACCTGCTTTTAATAATATTGAACATTAAATGTTAAGGGACTCAAAATATATTTAAATCTTATATGACTGCGAAATTTTAAAATCAAATATGTTAACATGCTTCGCATTTGAAACTGAGAAAGTTAAAAAAGAGCATGGTTTTAGAGTTTTTTAATTTATTATCTCTCTCTATAAGCGACTGTCATTAGGTTTTAAGTTTTATTATTTTTCGAACTAAATAAATGTATTTAGATCCGTGTGATAGTTTAGTAGGAGAGTTAGAAAAATATTATCTGAGATTGTAATGAAATTTTTAAGAAGTATATATAATCACACACAGAACAAAAGTCCTATATTGTTATTCCTGATTCTTCCAAAATTAAAATCTCAGTACAGAGCATAATTTAAAATGATTTGATGACTCGTTATGTTTATTGTTGATTTTTTTGTTTTAAAATATTATATTGTGTCTTACGTTATTTTTTAATGAGTTTTATTCAGTTGTCGGGATTTAACACTTAAGAATTTTATGGACGCCATCCATTATCAGGCCTAATTGTTAATCGAATCGGTCCAGCCATTTAAGTGGAATTCAGTGACATACACAGCTACAGAAGAATCATGTATACCCACATAAAAATACATTCGTACGTAGTTTTTCTATATATTATACTAATTACAAAAACGCTTTTACTTCTTAAAACGCGAATTTAACATTATTTACCTAGTTGTGTGTATGTTTTTATGTAATTTTGTAGTACGAAAGTACTCCGAAAGGATTATGACATTTCGGCTTCCTTAGTAGTTTAATAAATGAAAAAGAACTATATTACTTTAATTATGTAAATAAATATGACGAATCAAATTTGCTGTTTAGTTAGCTGTTGAATAAGTTTGTTTTACAATTACATATGTATTACTTCAAAACATGTATTAATAAGTAGGTCGCATAAATCATTGTGATATAAAATATAGATAATATAGAACTTGTACAGTCAAGTTGGGTAATTTTGAATTAAACTAGTTTGAAGGTTCTTTTTTTTCATAACAATTTACTGACATAATAATTTATAACAATAAATGTCAAAAAATTGACAATTAAATTTAAAAAGTTTGGCGCCATTTTAGATTGCAGTTTGCAAGACGAATAAAATGTCTCTCTGTGTGTGTTACAAATCAGATTTATATATAGAGAAAGTTTGTAAAACATTTGAATTTTGGTTTGTAGTGGCAAAAATTTACTCGTCTACATTTGTTTTGTATAATTTCGTAGTTTTATTCTATTTTTTTGGTCAAAAATTGTAATTTAATAAACCATTGTGAAACTTTAAATTTTTGGTTTACCTTTAAAAATTATTTTTTCGCAGTAAGAAGCTATTGGCTAAAAAAGTTCCAGGCTATTATTACTGCCAAATCAGTAGAGGCAAAAAGGTGATTGGTATTACCCAAATCTTTGCCCAGCTTTTGC
The DNA here is from genome assembly GCA_912999735.1 of Aporia crataegi. Lineage (NCBI taxonomy): Eukaryota > Metazoa > Arthropoda > Insecta > Lepidoptera > Pieridae > Aporia > Aporia crataegi. The sequence continues at coordinate 7,376,845 of OU538744.1, read as the reverse complement.
GAAAAAGAAAGCTCTGACAATGTCACCATAAAAATGCAAAGAATGTTTCGGAACGCGGTATGCTAAAAATGAAAGAAACAATATCCATTCTAAAAGACCAGCAATTAATAAGAAAAGATGTTAATTTTGTTGTTTTGTTGTTTTGTTGAAATTTGCTCACAACTAATCTTTGTTCTTATTAGTTAGGTATCTTATGTTGATCTCATTTGATAGATAAATAAATGAACAATTTTGTTAAGTTTGTATTTTAATAAATTTATTTTATTTCTTTTTAAGTGTTTTTGTAGTTTTTTCTTCTAACATTTAAGAGTTTAGTTAGATGTTAGATGGTATTCCCAACCGAATGACAGATTGATATGTAGAAAAGTTTGGTTATTCTGATACATCTATATTTTTAAAATATGTTTTATTTTACCCAAATCACTTAACTCGATATCAAAAATTTTCGCTGTCCAAGATAACTCAATTCAAAGTTACCCGTAAGTTCCGTAACTTTGAATGAATTCTAAAACGACAATTTCTCACAAATTTCATTATTGATTCATGATATTGGGTATTATATAACTTAAATATTGATTAAGAACACTCATTACACATATGTAGTTACACCGATACATTTATATATCTGTAAAAATCCAACTTGACTGTTTCAATATTGTTTGGTTTTTATTATTTGTTATTTAGACTATGTTATTTAGTCTTGAATGTCTATTTTTTGTATAAGCATTTTCAAACTATTATATTCTCATTAAACATCGAATAACATTATTGTAATGTTAAATAAAACTCAATGTATGCAAAGCGATTTATTTTAATAAAATTACATACCTAATAGAGACTTATACAAAGACTCAATAATATCACATTTCTGATGTGGATATTATCAATCCACGAACTATTCTAAAACTATATCCAAATACACTAAGAGTAATTAATTTCATTAATACCTGTCTGTAACAATAAACCTGGGCTTCATCGCACATGATCTACGCCTTACTCTCAAGTAAGGAGATTTTATCTAACTTGAAACAGTAAACAACATGTAACCTGCGCTAAGGCTGAGGCCTATTCATGGCTAGGAAAACCTTGTTATTTTTTTTACCCGTAACCCCTAGTGAGGCACGGCAGACGCATTGCTGTGTCTGTTGCACTGATCATTTCTTTACAGGCAAGTAGGTGATCAGGCTTCTGATGACCGGAACATTCATTAGTCCCCCCGGGATTCGAACCCAGGACCTCCGGCGCAACACACAGACGCGTAAACCGCTTAGTCACGGAGGCGAGTTAATAAAACCTTGTTATTAGTATTCAGAAACTTAGACAAAGCGTAACTTTGAACATCTAAATACAAAAATGAAGTAAGTACTCGATTTTGACATACGCTTGTTCGCGCTTAATACTCGTAATATGAACATTCCAATTCGTGTTTAGACAGACTTATCGGCCGCCGCCCTGTTAAAAACCCTTCTATTGTCTTTTTTCTCGATAAATCAAAAAAAATATTTTAATGAGGTTACAACACTGCAACAAGCCCATAGCGACGCCGCCCAGTTCACAATTAAGATAGTTGGACTAAATATTTGACCATATAAGTAGTAACTATAACTATAACTTAAAAAATTCTCAATCAGTCAGGTATTAGGTAGCTCTTATATTTAAGTAATCTTAGCATATTCGGACACCTATATATTATCCTAAGTACCATCTAAGCATATGCCAATAATTAACAAATAGTGCCTCAAGATTAACAGTGTCTAGAAATTTTAAATAAAATGCCAAAATAAATAAGGTGAGATTCTAGGCTATAAACAGTTAACTCTTTTTTGACTGGCTTAAAAAATAAAAAGATTACGATGGTACTAGCTATCAATGTATTTAAAAAAATTATCGAAACTTAATTACCGTCAAAAATAATATTAAATAAAATGATCTAAGTTAGTGATTATTGTGAAAAACTCCAAGAATAGAAGCGAAATTAACAGGTTTCAAGTGACTGTCAATTGTCATACTTTTTTAACTGTATCAACGAACCACAGAACACAAATTTGATCGCGGAAATATTTTGAAGTGTATAATATTCACAATAGCCACTAAACTTCGTATACATAATTAAGTATCTAATAATAGGAACGTAAATAATTAAAAAAACTAACGTGACAGAGGCACAAATAAACAACCAACGATCACTGAGGTGTACTTGGACCACTACTTTCTTAATAAATAGGACCCTTCGTAGGCATTTAATACATAGGAACGGTTCTAAAGTAATTTTCAAAGCAAATCGTCAAAAAGACATATCTGATAGAATGAAGTAAAGTGCCACAAACTTATTGCATTTTAACAGCAGGATACATTGACAAAGCAAAGCTTAACTTCTTTCCTTACAGTCGTTTCAGATATGCTTGTAACATTCATGAAACACGATGCTTGACAACATTTTTATGGCAAATTCCATAAAAATCCGTTCAGTGGCTAAGAAACTTAAATTTATGAATTTAGGTTAGAATATACTAAAATTGATTTTTATAAAAGCTGCACTACAATAGTAGGGCCCATCTCGCACGCTCACTTATTGCATACAACTCATAGTTTCAATACACATTTTGCGTGTTATTCATAAAAATAACGTCTGAATAAAACCCTTTTTTATCATTAAAATGTCTTACTTCAATGTTCAGATTTCTGAACGAGTGACAGTGACATAAGACATTTGATGCCCGCTTTTTTTAGTCTTGTCTAGTCGAGAACATTCATAATAACGTATTTATCACACAATCAAATAATTATAAAGAACTAATGGTCGCCCATTGGTCGCAGCAGCACAATTCAAGAGTAAGTCGGGTATGATGTGTGTGTATGCTGTCATCCACGCAGTAGTGTGCGTAATGTTTGTTTTTAAAAAATATTAACATTATCCACTCCTCTATATAAACTACAAGGGCCTTATTACAAAACATGGACTAAAGATGTTTCAGTATTGGTTGCTAGGATTTACGTCTAACGTTCATATAAAAATGAGGTTTTTCTCTGATAACAAACCCGGCCTATCTTTAAACCGCGTTTTGGAATTTAAAGGCAGTAAAGTGTGGGAAATTTCATACTTCTCCGTCCGCGCAATTTTCATAAAAAGGGGTACAAACTTTGATTATGATGATACAGCATTTTCATTTATTTTTCAAAGGAAATATAACGAAAGTATCCTTATTGGATTAGATTTTTATGAATAACACGTTATTAATAAAATTAATGTTATTATGAACACAAATCGAACGTCAATTTCATTGTAAAACGATTAATAAGGATAATTAAATCATTATCTTTGGCAGAATATTTAAATAAATTAGGAACATAAAAGTTCCGCCACTAAATTTGGCATTCAGATTGTAGTGTTAGTTACTAAATTCAGTTCATAGGTAATTTCAAAATAAGTAACATCTTAAGTCGCATATATCAGGCGTCTAGTTAAGAATGGATAACCCAAAGTTAAAATAGAAAACGTCAAAAATAAAGAAGAAATTATCAATAAAAATCAGTACTGCAAGTAAGAAAAATTATATATGTCATGCCTTATAATATTCGCTGCAATATTTTTTTGGCTTAACGTGTCGACAAAATTTTATTATGAATTTCCTATCTATGAAACGATTGAAGCTTATCCATTCTTTACATGACTACCTGTATTAAGTACCTTTCTATTCTCTAAGCCCGATGACATAATTACAAAAGGCACGGCGTGAAAAAAAATTCAAGTCACTAATAAAATTTGCTTAGCGTTGTACTTTACGGCCAACCTCAGTTTGTTAAATTAACCCATAGAACTGATTAAAAAATATAGCATATACAAACAGACAGCGTCTATTTTGCTATTAGAAATACAAAAGTCATGTTAGACAAACTAGACGTGAGTTTTCTTCACTAACCAAAGAATTTTCATGTGAATGTGAATTAATTTAAACTAAAATTAATAAACGGCTGGCCGTAACGATATCTGATATAAATTTTGTTCACAGTTCCTAAAACGAATATCACATAGTCGGTAAACTCGTTAAATTACCAAAATATTTAATACATATCATCGGGCGTTTCCATGTTGCCAATAAGATTTCGCTTCTCTTCTTTGCCTTGTTTTGTGTTCAGCAGATTCGGCCTTATCGTCGACTTTGGCTCGAAACATGGCTGAAATAAAAAAACATTAAATTAAAACGAATCCTATATTAAACACAACTTTATTTCAGGCATTTAAGCCACTACCCATACTAGTGGAGTCCTGCGGTTTTAGACGTAATATCTCGATAAATGTACACACAACACAAAAAGAAATTTCAATTTCAACCAATAATTCTTCTTAGCGCATTTAAGCAAACAAACAAAATTTTATAACATTAGTTAAAATAGATAGTCGCATTTGTGGTACAGCGGTTCACGTTGTTGAAAAAGCAAATGTTATGGTTTTTTTTATCGGATAGGAGGCAAACGGGCAGGAGGCTCACCTTCGGGAACCAATCCGCCGCCCATGGACACCCTCAACGCCTGTTGGGCCACGGGTGCGTTGCCGACCTTTTAAATAGAGGTTGGGTGACACTAAACGGTCACCGACTTGCCTCTTAAGAAATCAGTGAAATATATGAATGTGTCGGCCCATGCCTATTTCTATATTTTGAATATTATGCTTAGCTAGAGTTGCCAACCGTCCTGTTTTCCCGGGACATATTCTAGTTTTTGTAGTATCCTGGGATGTCCTAAATAGTTTTTAAGCAATGTCCTGGGTTTTTAAAGCGCTCTGATAAAATAATGCATTTTATTCGCGCGCCACTTGTTCTTCGAATACTTTTATTAAAAAAATATGATTATAAACATAACTTTAATATAATTTCATCGATTTTCACTACATAGAGCAACTCTATTACTGCGTCCTGTTTTTAAACTGAATTGTTCTGGTATTTCCGACTTCAAATCCTAGTTTTTTATATTTAGGGTTAGCAACCCTATGCTTAGCGAATGAATTCCAGTGGCCAAAATATAAGTGTTCACGGCTTATCAACAAATTTTAATTAACAACAAAACCATAAATGTTAAGGAAAATCATCTTATCTCACAGTTTATTTTCACAAGCTGTATTACGTTATGTTTTGCGTATATCAGTAGAAAACAACAAATGTTTGTTAAATAATATATTGCGTAAGTAAGAGTATTAAGTTCGTACGCAATTTATCACATTAATTTGAATTTTATGAACACATAAAACACTAAACCAAAAACGATTTTTTGGCTTTTATTCGATTTTTAAAGTAGGTATATATTTTATAAAGTCTATACATATCACACGCTTGGCTTTTTAAAAAACTAGTTTAAAATTTTTTTCAAAATGGGAAACTAACTTTTTCTGAATGACATTACTGAATATACCCAAGCGAACGATGCCGTACGTAAAACCTGTATTTATTTAATAATAATCTTAAATACCAAATTTCAATGTTAACTGATTTAAAAAGGTGTAATTCTTAATTTTTCATATATTTTTATGATTCCTTATAAACTTAATTTTTTCACAATTTACTCTTAGGTGGATGCATATTATTAATTTAAATTTGAAAGTATAAAAAATCGTTAAAACTTACCGTTTCACAAATATTCATATTGCAACAATTTTCTATAGTGATTTCGCACTGATCCGGTCGAGCCGTTAGCGGTGTCACATTCTTGTTCACGATTATACGTTTCTTTATCCTGTAAATAATTTAATTAAAATGATTAGACAACGTTGAATTCAAGTCAAACAGGAAATTTATTAAAAATCATACAAAAAGTAAATTTACTGAAAATATATAATAATTTAATTCTATCAATGCCTTTGTTAAACAGAACTGCATTTGCATTATACATATTTTGAATTTGATGTCGAATTAGGTATAAGTATAAATCTATAATTACCATATAATATGATACATCTATTATATAAAACAGTCGTTTTAATTACACCAATTATGTATAGGTACAATTTCTTTCGGAAACCGGATAAAAAAAAAAGATTGATGCACTTTAATCATTAGGTATATTCTATTATCTTTTTTGTATAAATCTTATTTAAGGAAGCCTTAAAAATATGACGTAAATATAAGTAAAAAAAATTGTTTTATAATTTAATATTAAATTACTCGTCAATAAAACATCAAGTAATGTTTAAAGCAATATAATTTTGCTGCTAACCAGTTAATTTCCAGTTACCTGCATGTGTTGCAAATGTGTAATAAAAATTGTGAATTAATTCGATACCCCGTTTATTGATTATCAATAGTAAACGAACCATGAAATTTGATTACGAATTCTTTAGTACGAACGTAAAACAATTAATACGTTTCATTTAATTACTAAAACCAGCTAGCTCAATTCAGTGAGATTTTATGGGCGGCCTTATCGCTATTCAGCGATCGCTTTGCGGCAACCCAATTTTTGTTGGTTGGGTTGCATTTCTTTAAGCAAGCCTGTATAAATTCAACCACATCTCTGTACCACTTTTGACACCCCGTCCGGCAAGTGGCAGCCCTACAAGAGTCCGAATACAAATACAAATTAAATTATAAATTGTATTCGAGACGGGGGATCGAACCCGATACCTCAGACTTCGCGGTAGGCTTATTAAACCGCTTAGCCACAAGAACTTGGTTTTTTTTTTTCAATTGCTTAATTTAACTTGTGTAGTTACTAGGAGATACTAATTAAAAGGATACGTACCTCGGGCGTCTCTTTAGCTGTAGCACCTTAGTAGCAAGCACAGCACACATCAAACTCAGAAGTACGCACAAAATTCCCAACACCATGAGTATGGGATCTCGTACTCCATCCCACATCGTTGTCATCACTGGGCTGTCCTTAACAGGATTGCTCGCGTTTTTCATACAACTGAAATACCACAAATAAATTGATTGATTTAACGAATGATATAATTTTTACCAAAAAAAATGGGACCACACTGAAAGCACCAGCTATCAAATAAAAAAGAATCATCAAAATCGGTTCACCCAGTCGAAAGTTATGAGGTATCAAACATAGATTTAAATACAAATTTTCTTATTTGTAATAACCATGTGGGGAAGTTTTATATTGTCTTTGATATAACAGTTTAACTGGATTACAGTGCTTATATGACAATTTTACAATTAACTCTATTAGATTTTAGTCGGCCATGACATAGCAATTGTAAATAATTGTAAAATTATGACAAAAATATTTCATTCGGTTACATTGTTTTTTTTTTTATAAATGATTACTATTTTATAATATATTTGTAGATTTAAAATGAGAATTCTGTTGAATGATTCGAATGATTCATCTAACTCAAGATCTCAGATTACATATTTTTCATTAACAGGTCAAACAAATGGTTCTAGACAGGTTTCAAGCGAAGTTTTAAAACAATTATTTTCTTAACAATTACGTAGATATCAATTCCGTATAATCTTCAAGGTTTGTTGATTACAATCGTCTTTGAGAATACGCACTTTGTAATGAATCTGAGAAATACTTCGATCAAATTATGCGGCATTTTACAACGAAATAAAATTTTTTTGAGGACAACGCTCACTTTGATATTGGATTTTTTCCTGGTTTTACAATAATTAATATTTATAATTAGCTATCACCAAAGGTTAATACTTAATTCTACTTAATAAACTGGTTTAATTAATCCCTAAACACATATAATAAAAACGTCACCAGCTGATGTCTGACATGAGAGATTTAAAAAAGGCAGATAAATCGGTAATGTGCAATTTAAGCGTGTTTGTTAAGTTCAATGTGTATGGGTTTTTTTATATAAAAGCGGACAACAGGACGGGCGGTCGGCTGTAAAAAAAATCTAAAACTTTGACATACTTGCAAATTTTCTTAACAACAGGAACAACTATAGGTTGTTGTTCAACTTTTTTCATTTCGCATCTTATCCCTTCAAAGTTATCTGCACACTTGCAAGTTGGTTTATCAGTTTTGATGGAACACTCGCCATTGTTCAAACAGAAACCGTAACATACATTCACCTCACAACGTAGTCCGGTAAATCCTTTTTTACACCTAGAATAACCAATAACAATAAAACACAACGCAGTTGTTTAAAACAACAATAATGTATAAACAAATTTGTTATTCATACAAAATAAACAAAACAAGTCGGGTAGTTAGTGCGTTGCAGCCGCATTTCTGGATGTTTCACTAATCTACTTAGGTGATCAGCCTTCTGTTCCTACCCAGTCAAAACAGTTTTTCCCCAGGATTCTAACATGAGACATTTAGATAAACACGCGTAAACTAAAGAGACGGTAAAGAATGTAATAAACAGCTAAATTATTTACCATGCTCACTAGCCGGTCAATCTAACCAATCGGGTTCAAATATGTAGGTATGTTTGTTTCCTAATTAATATGGTTTCCTAGCCCAAACTGGTTTTAACAATTATTTAAAATTAAGAAATAAATTTAATAAAGTTTAATTACCTGCAAGTAGGCTTTCCTTCAGAACCTACTTCGCAAGCGCCATTCAAACAATAGTTCTGACACACAGATATCTCACAACGATCACCGATGTATCCTTGCAAACATTTACATTTATTTCCATTCCCTTCACCATGTAAACAAAATAGGCCAATGTCGAACGCCGAATCGGTAGGAATTGTGAATGTCTCGTTCATTTGAGACTTATTTTGCGAAAAATCCCAGAGATTCTTACACTCCGGGATACCCTCTATATGGTCGTTAAGTTTATAATTTGATGCTATACCGATAGGTATGTCATTCAGCACCGTAAGAAACTCTTCTGGTTCGATGTCTGGAGAGGCGTCTTTGTCGATTCTCCAAACTGCTTTACCAGACCCATCTACCCAGTATAACGAATCTTCTGATACAGCCAGTGATTTTGGCGGGTGATATGTATTAGCTACAACTTTCTTTCTGTCTCCGCCATCCAAGTCTGATGATTCAATAGTATAATGTATGCCTTCTGTATCATCAGCCCAGTATAGCCTCCTTGTTTTCTGGTCGATAACAATGTTTATAGGCATGTAGATGCCCTCATCGACAATGATCTTTCTGTCGCTGCCATCGAAACGAGCTCTTTCTATTGTTGGATTTGTAACATTCGTGTTGGTCCAGTAAATGTATCTGAAATAAATCAATTTATTTAGAGTTTAAATATCTATCACTGTTTGATATTTTGTATGTATGTATATATTTTCTACTTACCCTCTACAGCTGTCGACAGCGATGCCTCCTGGTTTCTCGTACGTCATGTTAATAAGGACTTTTCCATAAATATCCGTCTTCGATCTAGACCACAACGAGGTCCAGTAAATACTTTTGTCATTGGTGTCCGTCCAGAACAGTTTACCAGAAATAGGGTCAAAAGCTAAACCTTGTATACTGTCATGTGACCGTCTACCCACTAGAGGTTGGTGTTTCTTCGTGGCTATGTTGTAGCTAAATATAGACGCGTTATCTCCTTGTTTATCGACGAATAACAACATATTATGGACGGCATCGTACGCCAAGGCGGTGAGATCTCTGAACCTGCCAGCTTCATTTTTTTCTTTTGTTTTGTTTGTATAAAATTCCAATTGGTCCCCCGTTGTGATGGCAATATCTGCAACAAGTAAAAGAGTTGTTACTAAGAAAAGTCTAGATTTAAATTCGTGGTACTAAATAACTCCATGGTTAGAATGAATTTATTTATTGACTTTATTTTTGGTCATCGACATATTTTGGCAGGAATGTAATGGATCGAGTCCAATGACCACGAGTTGTCATGAGTAATCACACTTATGTTATATCTAGAATAATGTATCTTTTAGAACCTTGCCACTCAGTGTTAATGTTCTAACTAGCATGATGTTATCTTGAGGTGACGGACTGCAAATGGCTTCGGTTTTTATTTACAAAGTCTATAATGAATCTGTATTACACAGGCCGTAATGATAAGAAAAAAGATGCGGTTACTAAGTTATTTGAACTGAATTAAAGAAAGCTATTCACAAACCAAAATACAGAGGTCTAATATTTACCCCTCCAATGACATCACTGTCTGGCATGACAGGTCTTTTATTTCTAGTCTAGCGTCTAAGCTCGTTAAAAAAAATCTTGACCTAATGAGACGGTAGGGTTAATTATACACGTATAAAGAATATAATTTTGATGATAGTTTAGGTAATTTATTGCACTAAACATAAAGGCTACAGCTATTAATCTATTGGTTTTGAAGGCGCGTACAAACAGATTCATTAATTTATGAACGTCCCTAATATCCTTATATCTGACACCTAATTGAATTTACTTGTTTTGTTTTCTGTTTCTATTTCAACCAAATTTTAAAATTTTCTAATTTATATGATCCCGAGGGTGTGTCAAGGTAGCTTTGAAGTTATTAAGCCAAGTATTCTTATTATATTTTCGTTCCTTTTGGAGTGGAGACTTTGGGTCCATGGGGGCCAGAAGCGCGTCGATTGCATAAAGAGATATCGACGCGCTTACGCGGTGTTTTACGTGAGCGAACTGAACCCGAACGCGAAGCGACGCGGCGAGGCGCGAAAACAATAAACAGTATAGATATATTGGTCTTTTTTTTTAAACGGAACTGTTTAAAAATAAATTAATAATTATAATTAACTGTTGCGTTTGGTCACGTAGGCCACTTCAATAGGTCTATGCTGTTTATTGTTTTCGTGCCTCGCCGCGTCGCTTCGCGTTCGCGTCCAGTTCGCTCACGTAAGACAAATACTTAGTTGAGACAATAGAAACCCGAAAGCGATACAACGCAGTAATATAGCTAATATTTTTGTAAATATATTTAATTGAAGTACAACAATTATTGTCAAACGGAGTCGTTTGCTGTGAGAATGAAAATTTTATTGTTATTCAGTGATTCTACAGTATTATTTAGCATTTCATACAAAAAGTAATAATTTCTAATATTTTCATAAATCATCACAGCACTGCTCGGCGGCCATATTATCTTCCAGACATGTCAAAAGTCGGCTGCAGTTTTTCAACAATAAAATCTCCATGTACTTGCTTCCTCTGAGATTCATATAACGACACGCTCACGAGATGGTCACGAGTTACTATATGTTTGGAAAATGCCCAACAATGCGTAACCAACTAGATGTCAAGTGCAAATTTACGTACATTATCTTACGACAATATCTTATTATTCGTAAAACGTGAGATCCGTAAAAAATTGATATTACAACTCTTTTTTTTAATTTTATTACTCTTTTTTCAAACAATTCGTTACATGTTAATAGGTCCACCTTCAGGATTAAGGGGTTCTCATATCTAATAATAAATGGCTCTGATGCAACCAATAAATGTTTAGTAGTATTTAGCTACTAATATTTGTAAAAAATATGTAATGAAACAGATGCTGAAATCTGTGTTTCAGACTCCAACAGGGGGTAATAGAATACAGAATTTTGACTTTATTCTTATTGTATTATGCGAAAATAGATTAAAATTTTCCAAACGAAATATCCTAATAACGTTATGTAACAAATTATATCTTGAATAATCTATTTTAAGTTTAAAAACAGATAACGTTATCATAATTTATCAAGGATGAAGTCTATACCAAATTGTCTAAAAACCTTTTATAGGAGAAATCTGGGCTATTGTGCGTCACCTGCATCTTAATTCTTAACCATTGACGTTGTCCTTTATAGTACAATTCTATTATCAATTATCAACATAGGAAAAAGTGGTTAATAACTACAGAAAAAATAGTTAGGTTTTAAGCCCTGACGAATAGCAGTCTTTTCAGATTGACGTGTCTGTCTCTCTGTGGCAACGTAGCTTCTAAAAAAATAGACCGATTTTGATGCGTTTTTTTCTCTTTGAAAGCTGTGGTGATCCACGTGGTTTCTAGCTATAACGATGATAAATTGGTTTTGACTGAGAAAAGTCAAATTATCATTGTTGATAATTTGACTTTTCTCAGTCAACTTGTTTATATACATACACGATAATTTTCGTTAATTCTAAGAATATTATACCCCTACAAGAGTGAAGCTACAGTTTAAGTTCGGATTTATATGAAAAAAAAATCTATATTCTTTTAACATTGTTATAATTTCCAATTAAAGACATAAAAACTAATTGTTGATAATTAAAATGTTTTATAGCGTTTATAATGATTATTTATTATGACTATGAGTTTTAGCGATAGCAAAAATATTAAATCATTTTAATAAAGACGCAATTATAAATTATTACAACTACATACCTAAGACATAAAGGCTTTCAAACTGTCTATACATCGCATAATCATTGTGGCTGTTCATTATTAGATTTTAGATCGTCATGTTTAATTATTGGAGGCTTCGGATTTTCTAAATGTTCCTTAGTTCACTTGATCGATTTAACTACAACTAAATGTTCAATCACTTAAAAATAGTGACGCGCGTTTCGGATGAAAAGGGACTTCCAGAAAACAGTGAAATCAAATCGAGACTGTTTTTCAGCATGGATGCTGCTATTTGATCTTCTCCGCCATGTTTATTTTTACATTTATATTATACATTTTTATATTTTTATAGCTAGCCCCGAACGTTGTGGTATTTTAATAAAAATTGATAAACCCTTCTATTTAACACCGCCTCCTTGGTCTATTGGTAAGTGCGTAAGCGTTACAACCGAGAGGTCCTGGGTTCGATTCTCGGTGGAGATAAAAAAAAACTTGGTCTGGCAGGGCATAGACGGCTGATCACCTACTTGCCCCTAAAGAAAAATCGATCAGTGAAACAGATGTGAAATGCATCTGCCCCATACCCCCCACTAGGGGACACGGGACTTCACTTTCTATTTAACACCCCATGCCAAGTTTTTCATCTTCGGCAGAAGTTTAAGCATGGGGCGCAACGAACAAATATTTACAAATATGACACAATTAACAATCATATAATAAATATTTTTTGTTGTTACCTTTCGATCCTAAAATCCGATTTAAAAATTCTTTCACTAGGAACTTGACTTTGTGAGAGGCTATATTGTGCAAGGCGCAGTCTAGTAAATGCTAGTAGGTAAAAAATATAATAGATTATATACGGAAGTAGCTTTACTAGGAAAATTAATTCCCTCGTATTTTGCATATTAAAATTAGTTGTGTACTGTTTAGATAAATAGTAATTAGGTGGTTATTACGTCAATGAATTTTTTAAAAATTACACGTAATTAATATATATTTGTTAATATCATTTTGCACGGAGGTACAGTGTTTGAACCAGAGAAATAAGGTACATCTCCAACGTGAAGCATGTAAAGCAAACGATCCGTTCAAAAGAGATAGATAATATTTGCTTGCCACACTTTGGAATGCGATATTTCATTTATTTCTTGGCAGTTCTTTTAAAAACATTTTAACACTTAAATTTTACTTGAACTAGAAAAAGCTTTAAAATAACTTGTGGGAAATGACAGATACATTTCTGTGTCTTTTTTTTGCACTGATCATTTTCTTTACAGGCAAGGTGTCTCCCAAACATATATGTTTTCGAGGAATAAACCCTGCACGCATTGAGTAAGCTCAATCAACTCGGGCGGTAGGAAAGTAGGTTGATTAACATTTATTATTTATCAATAAAACGGTAATATTACATTGTTTAGATTATATATGCAACTATGTAAATAAGAAAGCCAACATTCTTATCAATACGTAAATTATGCTCATAAATTAAAAATATTAAATAAATAACTTTTAACTCTCATGGCCGAGTAAATGGTTCATGTCAAGTTGCGAACGCACGTTTCCTTATAATCATATAGTTTTTATTGTAAAATCACTTCTGTTTAATTGATATTGGTTGTTTCTACTATTTTTTAAAATATTTAATATTTTATATAATTTATACAAGTAAATAACGTCACATTTATGTGTCTCTTCATGATCTTTCATGAAATTTCATAAAAGGAGTTCAGCCTGCTGCAAAATTACTTTTTTGTCTTACGAATCGAAGACCAAGATCGATCAAAATCATTTCCTTACGAGTGTTGTATGGCAGGTGCGTTATCATTGTATTATGTTAGATACTTATTAAAAATTACACATAACACAAATCAAGACTAAATGATATTTAAAAAAAAATAACAACAATGTTTGCGTAGTTCTTAGAAAAAAATGAACTCGATTTATTAAAACTGGTTTAGAGTTGCGTCAAAGAATAAAAAATACGTTTTTTCAAACGGGATACGGATATTATTATGATAATTTTATTAGGAAAAGTTGACCTATTTCAATGTCAATGACAAAATACGTCAGCAGAAACTGTGCGTTTTTATTATCTTCACTAGCTCTACCAATTCTGGTTCACTAGTTTCATGCGTAATTGATAACTAGATAAAATAATTCATATCATGATAACAGAATGTTGTAAGGATATCCTTAAAAACGTGCATAATAAAGCTTGCGTAGTTATAAAATATCTTTATTTTAATAAATTAATATTGTTTTAAATAAATTAATGTAAAATATATATGTATCATAATATATAATGCATTTATTTGTGGAAGAATATAATATAATCTTTTATATGGAAGTAAACAATACAAAGAGCCATTCTTTGTGTTATTTACGCCTATAAGACTATATATAAATTATTTATTCACAAATATACAAAAGGCTCATCAAAATCGTTTGGGTGCGTACCCAATTCTGGCTGCATTACCGGGTTGTTTGCTATACTAACGCATTGGACGAAAATTAACCTAATTGAGTTCGCATTACTTATTATGCAAAATATTTATAAGCTGTATGCTGACTGTATAAAAAAGCGACACGCGCACTTTCAGAAACAAACATGGCTTCACATTACAAGTTTATTATTTGAAATATTTCAGCATACTTTGAAATTCATTTTGTGCATGCCTTTCGAAATTATCAAATATATTATTGTATTATATTGTATTTAGATTAGGAAATCATCCTATCTTTTAATTAAGGACAGTAAGACTGAAATTCATAAACCTCACTCGAATTTAATTTTATGAGTCGACTTTTAAATACTATTTATAAATCTCCTGACAAGACACCGAAAACGACCATCAAAGTACATATTTATTACATCTTGTACTTCAACTGTTATGTGAAGTTTTTACTTAAATTAATGATTGATAAATAATTAATCTATTTAAGGAATGAACATTTCAAAAAGTATTAATTGAGATAATTGGAATACTGCCTCGTTAGCGTAGTGATGGTAAAAGCGCCTGCTAATCACGAGGTCTCGGGTTCGGCATATCTTTGGGTATTCAAATTTTCCCAATAGTAACTCGGAATCTACGACTCGCCCCCTATTACAAATGGGACTAAAACAATAATATCTGACAAAATGTGGGTGTACTTTTACCATGTGGGTTACCATGTGTGTATGTGGGTTACCTTTGCATCGCCTTTCGGGAGTATGAGTGACGATATTATTATTAACTAGCAGTGCACCGCGGTTTCATCCGCATTAACTTCGTCGTAATGTGATGTTATATAGTCAAAAAGCTTTTAGCTCTAAAAATACTACTTCCATAGAACTTTTCATCCCTCCCCTTTCAACCTCTTACCACCCCCCCTCACGTTTTTTTTCAGTGTACTTTTGTTCTATCATCGAAAGAAGTTTTAGGGCAACTTTTTTACACCTTGGGTTCCGTTACTTAAGTTTTAGTAATAGTTATCCTAATCTTTTCTAGCAATAAATATAGCCTGTTACTGGTGAATGCTTTCCAATGGTGAAAGAATTTTTGAAATCGGCACAGTAGTTTTTGAGTTTATTCACTATAAACATACATACAAAAATACTAATCTTTCCTCTTTATAATATTAGTTTAGATTGGGATAAATAGAACATTTCCGTCTGTACTAACTAGTAGTAAACAGTATTTGAACTTTTAATAGACTTAAATTTTATCGTTGATTTTTAAAAACCTCATAAAAACGTAAATACAATTTTTTGAACAATTAATTGCGTAATTGGGAATTAGGTGTAAACGATTATGTGTTATGTAACTTTCGTGGTTGAGCGACGGTGACCGTGGGCTGGCCTTACGCGATTTTAGTTTTATTTAAAAAGTATGTATATAACATATTCAAATTGGAACAGGCAAGGCTGCTGAACTCAGCTCGCACCATGCTTGTCCTATCGGCACTAAGCCAAACCCAGTTCCGTCATGTATCTGGTAGGATGCGGTGGACTCTCTCTGAAGGAGAGAAACCACCAGCAGGGAAACGTTAATTTCAATTTTTTTCTTTTAATAGCTCAACACAGCGAAGATGGTCAGTCTTAAGCCACGAGAGAAGTTGCAGAAACAACTAATAAATAGTATAGGTTGGTGTACCTTCACGCAGTATTACATCATCAGGCATAATGATTGAAAATTATCTGGTAATAATAAAACGAATACTGCGTATTTATTATACTTAAGAGATCTAAGAGATAGCCAATATTAAAAAATAATTGTGCCTTAATTTCGCCAATGGTACCTTGGTAATAAGTTCTAATTCAATTACTTTATAATTATTATATATTAGTAAATTATCTTTGATGATTTGTAAATTAAAGATAAGTTACTATGTGCTATTAGTATGTATTATTTATTACAACAAGAACAAAACAGACACATCAGTGAAAACAGAAAAGAATACAATAAGCGTGACGCGCGCTGCACCGGAGGACCTGGGTTCGAATCCCAGGGGGAGTAATGAATGTTCCGGTTGGGTCATCACCTACTTGCTTGTAAAGAAAATGATCGGTGATACAGATACGGAAATGTGTGTGCCCCATGACCCACTGAAGGGTTACAGGAATTCACTTTAAGACAACAATAAAAAATAAAAGAGAAGAAAAACGCAAATATATAAAGTAAAGATGCAAATTTTCAATAATCCTATGCACAGCTGAAGAGCACGAAAACAGTAAAGGGGATAGTTGAAATCTAGACTTTTATGTTTTGCCTAGCAATTGAACACGGGACGTTCTGCAAATGAGGCATGATATGGCAGTCTTCTATATCTTCTAAGCATCGGAAAGTATTTATTCCTATTGAAATGGGGTAGAAAGTTACTCAGATTATCTTTTAGTCTGAATAACTTTCTACCGAGAATCTGAGAACCTTTAATTTCGTTAAAATATACGGACAAAAAAATGAAAATAGTGCTGAACAGGCGAAAAAATATCATAATGCGATTCCCGAGTAATCGGCAACCTACACATATTATTTAAGTAGTAAGTAATAAAGATTACAATAATAATTTTGGGCTAAATTTGACTATTCGATCTGAGTTAGTTCTCTAAGGACTGTAAACCACGACAGAGAATGCTATGTACTTGAAAAGAACAAATCAACGACCTAGACCGAGAAATATTATCTACATAAACTAAATAAAATTAGTCTTAAAGGTATAAGTTGGACAACGCCAACGGCCGTGTACTAAATACCTACAACACAATAGATATCAAAGGTTAGATTGATGAATTACTCCTATTTTTATTATTTAGGTCCGTTTCGATTGTTCACAAATCTCATCTATTGTTAATCATATACAAATCAATTGACGTTCATTAGTCTCGCTAAAACTACAAAATTGCTCGACTCGATTGCTTCGATTATTTATTCGATTTCTATCACTCAGAAAGAATAGCTTTGCAGGAGTGAAAGATTTTTGAAATCAAGTAGGTAAATAGATTAAAAAACGATTCTAAAGAAACCTATTTAAGACTAAGTAATAATTAGTATCTATTCGTAGGATTAGTAAAACAAAATTTTACATCTTTCAATTTGAAAGATGTAGACCTGTTTAATATTTAATTATTTTCTGTTATAGTGTTGTGTCATAAACCTATCGACCAGAAAGGAATTATAAGAAATCATAAGTTGCTTACAATCGCGTAAACAAACACACAAAACAAGCATTCAATCGAATTGAGAACCCCTTCATTTTATTTATTTATTTTACACTAAAAAGTACAAATAATGAAATTTAAAAAATATAAAAATTACAAACAGTTTTTGGTTGCCTTATCGCCACCAAGTGATATTATCTTTCAGGCAACCCAGTCATAAGAGGAGACGACAATGCAATAATCTCATATGAGAAAATGGAAGTTATGAAAGTCTTCTGAAGTCTATTGAAAAAATATTTTCTCTATAAAATATTAGCGTTGATATATAAATACTAGACTGGATTTTTTATTCTATCGTGTAGTCTGTGTATGTCACATTGTCTTAATTTACGTAAATTTTGTGTTAATTAAAGCAAAGTAATGTAATTATTGGATTTGTCTTTTTGCGTAGTTTACTACATCGATTGATTCACTTAAACAATAAAATAATTAATCTCGGGTCAAAGAAAGCAGGAAATATTATGGATAAAGTTATTTGTGTTATTTCCCTGAACAGATTGAAGAAAGGTCTTAGCTTATCGGGATAATGAATGCATTTTATTACGATGACCTTGGTGATAATAATAATTAATGTCATATTAATGTACTTAATTATGAGTAAATTAGTTCTAAGATCTCGCTGTACCTGCGTCTTCGCCGAGTCTTTAAATGTAATCTAATTCACATTTTTGAAATGAGATTTTTTTAAAGAAAGGCTTTCAAAAATCAGCGGGTTTACTAATCAACCCAAATTACCAGTCAAGAAAAATAAATCTAACCCGAAAAAATACTTTCATATCCGTGGTATTTTAAAAATGGTGGTAGGTGTTAAAGATCTGAGGATCCATTAATCACGTGGGGCTCGAAGGGGGGGTTCGGAAAAAAATCACGAAATATCACAAGGAGTGGGACGGGTGATATTCGTGATATCTTATTAAGATATCACGAATATTTATTTTTCGCTGCAACCTTTCGTTTAACCTGCAACCTTATTGTTTGTCTGGTCATTTTATCACAATGCTTAATTTAAATTTTAAAGATAATATTCTGAAAATGAATAGGTACCTACTTTGTACCCAAAAAAATACACGTGATTTTGGGTAGGAGTGGGGGATAGCTGTAAACCTTACCACATATCACCAGACGGGAAGGTTAAAAAGGTGCTAAAAAACATCACGCGATTAATCAACGACGTTACCACTATAAATATATATAAAAGTTTATAAACAACCAAGACTCAGAAAAAAACATTAGTGATCATTATATAAATAAATGCACCTACCGGGGGATTCGAACCCAGGACCTTTCGGCGCAGAAGGCAGAAGCACTACCTAATGCGCCAACCGGCCGTTAAATCTTTAATATGCATTAAACATATTTAAAAGAAAAAAAATAGTTATGTAAAATATTATAACCGCAAATAGCAACAGCAGCGTAATTTAACGTTCTGCTTGTATTACACAGAAATATAGTTAATCAGTTGTTATATTCAACAAAACATGTAAAACAATCTACACCTAAACTCGGTCGGCTTATAACGAAGCCGCTCGAAGTGGCCTACGTGACTTGCGGCCCCTTTGCAATGGTGCCGTGGCGCCAAACAAATTACCGCCTTATCGACAAAAGTTCGAAACCCAAAATTATGGTAAATATTTTATTACATTCCTTAATATCAAACGTACTTTTCCTAATTCATAAAATTAATTATAACCTTTACTCAGTTGCATAACCAAAAAAATACCACACGTTTGCCACTTCCAAAGTCACGCATCAGCTGATTATCGTGATGTGATACTTACCCCAAGAGCTGACGATATTTATTGAAAGCGCAAAAGCGACGATTAAACACCTTGCAATACACATTTTGTCTCATAAAGTTCCAATATTAATTTAGTAAATGCACTCATTCATTGAAATATTACGAGTTTCAGTCTAAAGTCAATTTGAGGCCGCGTTTCTGTTACAACCGCTCGTAGCGCGTGCTAGACCGAAACTAAATAAAATTGCACGGCCGCTTGTCGCAATTCCAAATACAAATAGGTTCATTGAAAGTATTTCGCGCATGCTCAGTACTCACATAGCGTTTGATATCGAGATTATCTTATACATTATCACGGAAGAATTTAGTAGGGTAATACTATTTTGATTTTTATCATTATCTTTTATTCCATTTTAAAACAATTACAACGATTACAGTCATTAATGATATAATAGGTGTTATTGTGTACCTACTTACTTACAAATAGAAAATGAATAAAAATTAGAAATATAATTTTTATGGAAACATTACTGGCCTTTAAATCTCAGATTAATTAATTATATATTTTAATAACATTATTATTTTAGTGTGAAGTGTGAGCCTAAAAGATAAATATGATTCGTAATTCGTATGTAATGAAAACACTGCTTACTTAGATACTAAGCGGTTGGCGCAATAGGAAGTGCTCCTGCCTTCTGCGCAAAAAGGTCCTGGGTTCGAATGCCGGCAGGTGCATTTATTTGTGTGATGAACACGAATGTTTGTTTCCGAGTCTTGGTTGTCTATAAACTTATATTTCTATTTATTGTAGGACCCTCATTATTTCTGATTACCACAACACAAGTGTTTCAGCTAGGTACTAAGGGATTAGAACAATGTATGTGAGTTGTCCCTATTATTATTAAGTTACTAGCCTAGCTTATTAAGATAGGTGGGTAATTAATAGGAACTTTTTTTAAATTAAATATAAAAGTAGATAGATAATGACGAGTGATTTTTATATCATATGGAATAATAATAATAATGTTATTATGTATATTATGTATAATATGGAAACTGCTTGAAATATTGAGGTATCAAGAGTTCTATAAAAAGTTGTTTATCCAGCCGATTACGTAGGAGCTGAGTACCTACCTAGGTACTTAGGTAATAAAAATACGTCTAGGACTTAGGAAGTTAAATTTAGGTATCTAATTATGAAAGTTGGTATGAGGCAGTGGCGTAGCGTGCCTTGCGCGTATAAAAATTTGTTTGGGGGCCCTTATGAAGGGTAAAAAATTCTCAAAAGAAAAAAATGTTTGCATAAAAATTAAAAGAAATGTTTATTCATCATAATTATCTATCTATCTGTAACTTTTTCCAAAAATTTTACATACAAAAAAAAAATTGGTTTCCTAGTTTTTAATTTTAATTAATTTTTGCATACGCACGTCGGGGCCCCCCGTAGCCAGGGGGCCACGTATAACTGATACTAGAGATACATCCGATACCGATGCCGATAAATCGGCGATACTTTGGGTTTGCCGATATATCGGCCACGGCGATATTTTTATTGCTGATACAACGATACATCTGAGAGATTATTTTCCGCCACGGGTCTTATACAGACAGACTTCCGAATTCGGCTTTCTCCGCAAAACTTGAGAATGCTCTGTTTTTTAAACAAAAATCTTGTTAATTTGAATTGTTAACAGTTATTGACTTTATTTTACAACTTTAACATTGAATCTTATTCAAAGTTTGTAACTGTTTTTATTTTTTCATAGAAATTAAAAACTATAACCAAACTTGTGTTTCATAATATAATATTTTCCTTTAATTTAATTTTAATTCAGAGTTTGTATCGGTATCGGTATCGACGATATTTTTATAAAAGTATAAGTATCGGTATCGTATTGGCAAAAAGGCATATCGATGCATCCCTAGTTGATACGGCAGACGGCGTTAGCTACGCCCCTGGTATGATGTAATATATTGATATTATTAAATAACTTACAATTAATATATACATATAAAGATAATGAAATCTTAAAGACGGAAGTCCGGTCACGATTTTTTTGCTTCCTTAAAGTAATTATATTACTTGATACTCTTGGGAGGCTTGACACTTCCCTAATCTATTCACGATTAATGTTATTTCAGATTCTATATCTATACAGATAAATAAAATTGGAGTGTCTGTTTGTAAGATTAAAATAACCGCTTTTTACTAAATGCATATTATGGATGTACAAAAATAACATTTTTTAAAATTTCTGCCTGTTTGTCAGTGTGTTTGTTCTGGCTAATCTCTGAATTGGCTGGACCGATTTTGACGGGACTTTCACTGGCAGATAGCTGATGTAACAAAGAGTAATTTACGCTAAGACCTAAGTACATAATACATTTAATTATTATTTTGCTGTGCGCTATTTTACGCCGTTAAAAGGCTATGCAGGGCAGTGGGCACAGCTAGTTTTAAAATATTTACACAGTGGTTTCGGAATCATAGGTGTGTAATCCGTGTAAAAAGATTTAATATAATATTGTCTATTGTGTATTGTTATTTGTGTAAGTGTCATCTATGATTTATTGTTTATGGTATGATTATTATTGTCTATGGTAGATATTAAGCAGAGGTGGATTAAATGTCTAGAATGCTCTATTTAGGTAATGTATTTATTTGGTGCCATAGAAGTTCGAAACGGAAACTGTTGAAAATCTTGCGTGTGCACCTTTGTAACCTTGCGAGTTGCACCCCGTAGGCACGTGTCAAATTAGCATGAATTAATGTGCTAATAATTAATTAATTGTTAAAACCTGATCTGTATTTCTACCAAGAGTCTGGCATAGGGATAGCGTCTGCACAAAAATGCACTTTTATGTTTTATAGTTAGGTACTATAGAATGATTTTCAGTTTATGAATAGCAAAAACCTTTCGCATATGAACCTCTACTATTATTTAACTTTTAGTACGGTAAAATTATTCGACATGTTTTATAGTATACATGCTGATAGCTGATATGAATGCCCGAGATGCTACGAATACCATTTAACTTAATGGTCTTTGTAAGAAACACTAATATCTACCTGCCAGCCACTTCACAATTATATTCTTTATGTTACCTATATATATAAATAAAAATGTATGTAAGCGCATAACTTCCGCTTACGACTCATTAACGAGAGCATCAAATTGGATAATTCTTTTTTTGTTGTGTTTGGTATTATCTGAAGAAGGTTTTAAGAAATAAATAATTAAGAAAGTTGCGCGGAACATTAGAAAATTTAAGAAAACTTTAAGTACGACAATATCAACTGTTCTAATGTCACCTTCTTAGTGCTTTTGACAACTTTTCTAATGTAATTTTATAGCGTTTGATATAACAATCAGTTTTTGAATTATTATGCCGATTCGAATTCAATATTCATAGTTAAGACAGGACAACGTATCTAGGAGCTTTCATCGAAGACGCTGCCTAAACCTTTTGAGATAATTTGTAATTTTGTAACAAAACAATGCATAACGGGATATTCCTCTTTTATTGATGAACAAAAAAGTCCTGAGTAGCATATATGTACCTTTCAAGGAAAGCTTAAAATACCCATTCTACCTTTTATTGGCGGTAAAAAGTTCGCCGGGTCAGCTATACAATAGTCATAGATGTCTACACTAAAATTAAAACATTTTTTGTAATCAATAACCTTTTTAGTTTACTAGCTAATTTACTATCTACTGAACTATTTAAATAAATTATTTCACTGATAGGATCAAGTGTACGGATGTAAGTGTAAGGATACACCACTTAATTAAGGTGTATTATTAGGTAGAAGAAATTACTGATAGCGCGATATAAAGTAAGATCAGTGGACAGTGCCAACTCTTGACATTTTGCCACAACATTTCCAGTTGCTACAGTTTATTATTCTACTTTGAAAAGACTGATACGATTTTGATATGACTTTTATCGCGCCTTCATCGGAGTGCAAATAACATCTGAGGTACCTACCAATTTAAAAAATGGTAAAAAAAAAAATATTGAAAATACAATAATTTTTAATGATTATCATATTCAAGATACATTTTTATATACATTAATAATATTAAATATCTTTATATAATTAAGCTAGTATGCAGATTTTTGTATCTAATTTATTAATTTTGTATAAAATATGCAAATATGTCCTACTTCAACTTTTATAATACGATATTATAATAGCGCCATCTATTAAAGAAAGTGTATACTACAATAAACATATGTTATTTGAAATAACGCTGTCCATGAGAATAAAACCAAGATGTCGCTAAATGTATTTTAAAATGTTATTAGATTAACATTTTTGGTTGTCAGTGGTATCCATAGATTAATTTAATATATAGGCTATAATAATATATAACCAAAAAGTAAAGTCCACAGACAATACAAATATTGAAAAAGCCAGCCCGCTTAATTTTTAAATAACATCAACTTATCCAAAATTCTTTAAAACAAATTTTTTGTACAAGTTGTATATTGACATCGACATATTTTACAATTAGTTTAATAATATCTGCCCTTGTACAAAAGTTGTTTACGAAAATGAATTATAAGATTGGACCGAACAATAAAACATGAAAGTGCCGTAGGGCGTAGACTGCAGCAGTAAAATGTCCCTTGTATGAATTACAATCTGTTACAGTTCCCACGTTTATATCCCTATAATCCATCAGCACATACAGATAAATAGATTATGGGGGCCATTCTATTAGCTGCACTTGTTCTCTTTGAAATCCCCATGGGCATTTGGGGTGAACATGTGGCCAGGCAGTTTTTATTTTATCTATGTAGTTTTTTTTAGGGTTGATTTATAAAACATTATCATTAATTTTAAATACAAAATGTCTATATATTACCTAAGGCCACTATTACTTTATATGTAGTCGCAACTTAAAAGACCATATTTTCAAAATAAGCTTTGTAGATAGACCGCCAAAGATTGGTATCTGTTTTTATATTTTACCTATATATTTCTTCAATTTTGTCAGAACAAAAATTTAGCGCCGGTGGACAATCTAAATTGTAAATAAATAAATAAAACTTCTAAAAGGAATATACATTTGAAATAAAAAATAAAACCGACCTCAAAATGCATGAAAAAGAGAAAAATAAATTTTGCATTATTAATGACCAAATATATAAAAAGAGGTAAATAGTGTTGATAAAGAAAATTCATTTTAAATTCAACAAGGGCATAAAACTGTTATGTTGCTCTCTGAAATATTTTTAATGGTAACAAGCAGACGCAAAAGTGAATCGTTTAACATTGTAAGTAATATCGTTCATATAAATGGTGCTTTATAATAAGCAAGTGAACGTACAGGCTACGTAGTGATTTATCGCATGAATTCAGTTAGGTACTATATTCTCTCTATCTCCAGAACCATCTCTCATACCTTATTGATTTTATTACCATATATGACTCTATTTTTTTTTTAAATTGACATGTCAGTCATCGATATAGACTGATATTTCATCGAGATATAGAGATTTAAACTGGACGCGTAAACAATAACGTGTTTTTGTTTTTTTCTGTCGACAAGTTTTGCTCTATAACATCAAATAAGCTTGACAATAAAACTTGATAATACAACTGAAAGTATCACAATTTAATATAATATCTGGGACTAGGACTTCTGTATTGCCAAATCGAAGTACATAATTGAAGTTTTTCAATTTTTTATTTTTTAACAATAATATCTCTAAAACTATAAATCAAATTATCTTGATTCTTATTCTGGTTGAAAATTTAATACTGAGTCTAAAATCATCTAATTCATTCATAAGGTCTCGTGAATTTCAGCAATTTTTCGCTCGATTGTGAAACTATTCTTAAAATATCCTGAAAATTGATCATAAAAATACCAAAAAAAATGGGACCACTTCGACAAGTTACCCTATCGTTTGACATCTCATTCATCTAAATCGGTCCACGGATGGAGACGAGTGGAACATCCAAAAAAGAAAAAAAAATACACGTCGAATTGATAACCTCTTTTTGGTATTTTTGAAGGTCGGTTAATAATTGCAAACTGCAAGTATTTTAGAGTCGTATTTTTAATTGAAAGCAGACTCATCAAAATAGAGTCTTTGAAGTATACAGATAAGTACATACGTTTCTCAGACAGACTTAACTATACATTCCATTGTAAACTATGAAAAATTGTTTCATTTTTTGTGTGTTTTTTTTTTCAATTCAACAAAATAATTTAAAATGCAGGAGTAAGCTTTTTTCTTTCAACATTTGATGTTTTTTGCATATATCATTTAATTTGATAGCATTTATTCTAATTAAGCAAGAGATAAACAGTGCTTTATGAATAAATTCCATTTGTATAGAGCACAAGACTACGTAGAATGTTCTCAAGTTGCCCCAGTGTAGAATTTAAGTAAAAATGTAGGTAATGTTGAGAGATCCTTCAACTTTGAGCCACAAATTACTGAGATGAAACTTAGCACGGCTTCATTTATTTAATGTGAATTTCAAGTTAATTTCCTTATGAATTTTGAACATGTAACATGAAAATGCATTTATTTGTTATGTTTACACGATGAGACCTTTGAACCGAGTTTGCTTATACGTACTTTGCACTAAATAATTTGGAAATTCATAATTCATATTTATACATAACTATGGTCTCTCCGTGACATCGTTCCCGAAAAATGGTATCATGTATCATATCCTTTCTGTAAAAAAACTTCCTTTTTGTTTCCTGTATTAAGTACTGTACTGTAAAAAATTTCATCAAAACCGGTTCAATAGTCAAACCACATAGAGATAATTTTGTGTTTGTTGGTTTGAAAGCGTGATTTAAATTACATCAGCGTCATCTATTGACATTTAGCCACAACATTTCGAGAGTTTTATTTATTAACTAGTCTTTTTTATTTCTAGTAGGCTCATTTATAATACCTAATCTACTTTTCAGTTTTTAGTGCATTTTGAGTTGGATTTTTTATTTTATTTAAAACTGATTTATTTACTCGCGACATTATCTACGTTGACCTGCAAAATGTAGCATAAAACATTCAGGACGAGTATTTAAGTAAGTAGATACTTGAATTATGGACTGAAATAAGTTTATTTCGGCAAATATATTTTTACTGCCTAACTATAAGTACTAATTATATACTAAGACATACCTATTTTAAAGTATATATGTTATATTTATATATCTGGTCTAGTTAAAATATAATAAATGCATAAACTACTATTCTTTGACTGATGGCAAGCTAAGTTCTTGTTGATTGAAATTCAAATGAAGTCTTTATACGACGAAGCGCTTGTACGATATGAAAGTACCGAAAAAAATAGTCTAATAAAATCATAAATATATGTTCCTTCGTAGGGAATTGAATGTGGTTGTCGAATATTGCTTGTTAAAATTCTGTAACCGTGTTTTCTTACGAGTTCCATAATTTTTAGGGGCTTTAATATTCTTTTGTTTATAGCAACTTGTACGTAAAAATCTTTGTTATCAAGTTCTTACGTGATAAAAATATTTTCAGCCCTACACAGGGGTTGATTTACGTACCTACGTCGTCTAATTTACTTTGCGTACTGATTATAGAGCTCTACATTTATATTAAAGAAAAAATAATGTAGTGTTAAAATTTTAACAAAAAAACCGACTCCAAATTGTAACAATAATGAAATACTACTGAACAAATTTTACAGTCGCAATCGAAGGATTGTCTTTGTCTTCTACGAATTTGCTGAAATGCTTGAAGAAAATACTGTAAACTTTAGAGTGTAAAGTATCCTCGTATTTATAGCTGAAGCAGTAGTCTTTTATATCTGAGACAATAATTATTCACCCTCCGTTTGTGTCCGTTTGGAAAAATAAAATACATTTTAAATATTTTGCGCGCTTGCCTATTGTCAAATCTTATAAACAGTTTAGCTTATTTATTTACTAACGTCAAAAAAGGAGGAACTATTCAATTCGACGCTGTTTTTTGTTACCTAAGAACTTTCGACTGGGTGAACCGATTTCTAAGATTCTTTTTTTATCTGAAAGCTCGAGCTTCCCGTGTGGTCCCATTTTAATCAAAATTTAATAATTTTAGAGTTACAATTTGAAGTCCTTTTTTTAAATTTTAATACTATATTATTTATAGGTATTCAACTTTTCTGTGAACTTACAATTTCATATGAACACAAATTTTGTGTCATTTTTATGGTTTGATATAAAAGAAAATCGGCTCTGTCATAAAGTAATTGAAAACATATCAAATTTCGCGCTGCAGTTCTGGGTCAACGTTGTGTACACATAAATAAAGGGACATTTGAAAAAAATCTCTATATATATGATATTCTTGTATAGTACCTACGCGATTATTATTCATAATGGTCAGTGAAAAATTAGGTATTTATATGAAGTTGTAAGTAGGTTACATGCGTGAAAGAATTCTATCAGTTTCATAAAGTTCCATATCAGCATTCAGGTGTGTGTGGCAATATAGAGACGGCCCCTTGGCGCGCGTTTCGGCCCCGTGGCCGTGAAGAACTTAAAATATTTACATTACCTGCGTTCAGAGAAAATTGCGTACCAGTTATTTGGCTGAATGGCCTTGCTATTTCCTTCTTCTTGTTATGTAACGCGGTTATGTTCAAGCATTTATATTATATGAACTAATCATGCTTAATGTAACCTTACAAGTGTAGCCTAGACTTGCAGAAGATTTTGTTTTTAAAATATCAAAACAAGTTTCATTGTTAGGTACGCTTCACGCTTGTTTTCTGAACAGATATCCATGAACTAAGATTAGATATTTGAAAAAAAAAAGATAGAAGGAAAAAGAGTAAAAAAAAGTGCGTTACTTTTAAACCGTTCTTTCGCACTTTCCTCTGTTAGTTCTGGCGAATAGATGTGTTTTTCATAAAATTCTTGTTTTAATGCTTGTTACTGAACTAGATAGTCGAATTTTTTTTGTACTACTTTAGTTATTGGTTTATTATTATTTTTTAGAATCTGTATATACAGATTGCCATGAAGTGGACGATGTTTTATTTAAAAAACAAGAGAATTAAATTTTTAACAAACATCAATTAAAAATAATTTAATTAAAAATACTAGCGGCCACATTTTAATAGGCCCCTATATATATATATGTATATTCTCTTTAATCGTAAATATTCGTAAAAAATGGCTTTAACCGTATACACTACTCATCGAAATGAGTGCACTAGTTCAGCATCCGGATCTCATACCATATGTAATCCTATTCTAAGAAAAAGTCCTTTTTAACTGCATTTTGTACGTCCTTAAGTAGGTCACTAACCACGTTATACGGAGTGTGAGGTTAGTTTACCGATTTCATTATCATCATTCGTGTTAATCAGAATGTCAACGTGAAAAATACACGCAACCTTTTTATTATATTCTTCCTGTATTTCAAGGCAATGTCAGGCAAATACCTATAACTTTTATGATTAATTGGATACCAAAAATGGAACTTCTCAGAACTTTACGTATAATCTTTGCAAAGCATGTTTTGAACGATCAAACTAGATATTTTAATTTCGTAAACATGTCTTTAACTGTTCGACGAAAACTAAACTATCATTCGGTAGTCTTGTTTATATATTCGATAGTCGATATTTAAATAATCGATAGTATCGAATTTAAAATCACTACATAGTATAAAACAAAGTCGCTTTCTCTGTCCCTATATCCCTTTGTATGCTTAAATCTTTAAAACTACGCAACGGATTTTGATGCAGTTTTTTTAATAGATAGAGTGATTGAAGAGGAAGGTTTATATATATGTTTTATACCCGTGCAAAGCCGGGGCTTTCATCAAAGTTCGTCCTTCTAAAGTTGAAATTGTTGAATGAAAATTTATTTTCCAAGAATCAAGAGCCGTAAATACGTTTAAATTTGCATAGCTATCAGTGTATAGTAGTAAGTTTAAAGTATTTATATTGGTACCGAATTGGCTAATTCATCAATACAGAGCCTAAAACGAACGGGGAAAAAGCATGAAATTTTGGAACTTGCTGCATTTTATAATGGAAACAATATGTATATTTAAGAAGTATTTAATGTTAATGTTTTATAGATGATTGAATCATTTAGCCGCAGTTCTGCTAATTTTAAATGGTTTGTGCAGTTGAAATTAATTTTGGATGTTGGAAGTTGGAACTCGTATCTTTTAATTTTTCAATACAATGCACTTAATAACAACTTTACAAAAGCATTGTTATCTCTTTCTTAACAAAGTGAAACGCAATATTAGAAGGAGATATAATGAGTTCGCGTGACGCGTTCGGTTAACTTCGGTTCGGCCACGTTCGGCCGTCGGCGTTGAAACTTGAAAAAATCAGTCAGTGTAGTGGAGTAGTAAAGTGTGGATGTATACGTGTCTCGATTATTTCGTATTTACAAACTTTGTCGTATTATTTTGGTTATGAATTTTGCTTCCGCCGACTGTATGTCATGCTTTTAATTCTTCTTGACTTTTCATTACGTCCTTATTGAGTTTTTTGTTTTGTGAGTGTAACCTTGTGTTTATTTTGGCTAGATATTTTCAAGTCTATTTTGGCGCTTATGATGTAACTAGTAACTACGAAGTCCCTTACTAGAAATGGGAACAACCTGAAGGACCATGCACACTTCAATGATGATGGTAAGTTTATTAATATTTCAAGGTTTCTGGTGGACTAGTGTTAAATTGTCGATGACAAAGATAAGATAAACAATACGTGAAAGAAAAATAATAGTAATTCAACACGATAGGTATTTTAGTCACTAATTACCTATTTATAAGATAAGCAAGTATAACATTTAATCACATGCTACCTTTTTTTAATCTCTACTCGGCTACTAGAGAGCCGGGTGAGCAATAGGTATTCATTTTAACCAACCTCAGTTATACGGTTACATCCCGCCACCCGTGTTTATACTTTTAGAGGCACCCGGGCTCACATTAGTATTCTACAGGGAGAAACGAGTTTAATATTAAATATAACTACTTAAAAAAGTGATTTTTAACCAGCTATCTTTGGCAATCTTTGATATTGACGACCTGCCATATAAATTCTCTATTTCAACCACTGTGTTTTTTTGCAAAAAATGGAAGCCTATGTCCTTTCCAAAGCTACTACATATCTATGTAAAATTTCACCAAAATTAAGACGTAAAATCGTAACAGATAGGCAAAGTTACTTTCGCATTTATAAATAGTACGGAGTACGGACCTGTAGGCTTTTACTACAGGTTAAGAAAAGATACGGAGAAACCACAAGAAAAACTAAAAGGAATAGATTATTTCGAAACGGAATTAAACCATTTGTTAAAAGTCTAATATTGACAAGGCAGCGTCTGCCGGGGAGATTTCAAATTTTGATTTTAAATTCGCAGTTTAATTTCAGTGTCATCAAATTAAACGCTCGTTAAAATGACCTTGATGTTAAACGATCCGATGTTGAAAGTGAAACGGTTTTTAAATATTTTAATACAAGACTTTCGATAAAGTAAAATTATAATTATTCGTTATAACAATTAACAATACCTATTAAATAAAACCAGCTAATGTTCGTCATACTCTGTTTCCCTGGTAAAAACATACATAACTAAACAGATGTTCTTCTATCAATCTTTTTGTAAAAATTGTGCGTTAGGGCTAAGGAAAAGACTAGTTTTTAATTCTTTTGTATGATAATGACATGAAAGAATTACGAGATTCTGACTGGGAATGGCCTTGCATTCGACTCAGGGCCATGTAAGGTGTAATAGCGTCGTTGTTATCCGCATTATGTATTAATTACATAAAGGAAGTGTTACTACGAGTAACATTAATAAAATTGAAGTTTTGACACATACTGATCAAAGTTGAACTACGTTTATTAGTGTGAAATGTCCGTAATTGACGCATAATACAGACATTTCTGCATCTGTTTCGTGGCCAAACATTGAAATCGTTTTTTTTTTTAAAATCTGTGTAGAGCTAATGCCACTAATGAAATGGCCAGCTCAATTTGGCCAGAATATTTAAGAATCAACGTCTGTGTCCATCCGAGTTTAGTGATATTAGTAATGAAGGTTGCTCATGGACTGGATGCGAGAACATTGTTAGCGAGAATATGTAATTTTTTTATGGTAGGTATAGTATACATTGACACACTTTTCTCCGTAAAAATGATTGATATGTTGACATTGTTTAATCATTTTTATGCCTATATTATGAAACGATTTATTTGACTTTACTATACTATTAAACTTATTAATTGCATGGTCAAGTAGATTGAATGGGCCGAGATATTGTCTCGTCTAGATTGGTATTTGGTAGGTACCTACGTAAGGGCGAAATATGGACGCCCACATGTACATACAATCGGCGTTTTTGTTGACCTCCAAAAAGTTTCAAGGCTGAAATCGTTTTTTGTGTGACCCTCTGATTGCTATGGGTATGGGTTATAAATGGCGTTATAGTTTTAAGTATTATTATTAATGTAGGCAAAAACATCGTATTTTTTGTTAATTTTCCACAAAATGTTTTATTTTACACTGTAATGCAAGTAGGTGTTATGTCTGTTTGTAAAAATTAATTATTAATTTACATAAAAGTCTATATATTATATACTACATAATTACCTACAGATATTTTTGTTGCATGACTCGTCATAAACATTTCGATAAAAAATATTTTTACAGAAATTAAATACACTACAGTAGGTACTTATAATAAGAGCTGAACCATAAAATACACGTTTAAATTATCCTGTTATAAAAACATATATTTTTCTTTTAGAAATTATAGATTTTTGTATTGTTATGGTAGTTTTATAATCATCTACCAAGATATTCAGACAATGTGGCATAATTTTATGGTCCGTTTACTCTATAAATGTGCACTTAATTACTTTCTCCTTTGCATGAAAATTGCAAGTGGCAACGCTTGAATAGATCATCACAATGAATATAACTTATCATCTACTTCGAGCCGTCTTTGCTTGATATTATACAAGCTGAAAGAATTAAATCTATATAAAGAAACTGTATAGAAGTATTTATACACAATTATATAAATTATAAAGAAACATTATAGAGGTATTTAATACTTATATTATATATAAAGCGAAGGAAATAAAAAAAATATATAGCTAATGTTAGTTAGCTAGTTAAATATATACCTAGCTAGTTTCATTTATTTTTACATAAAGATTTCTCTCGAGGTACACAGTTTCCTAGAATTTGTGTCTCTGAGACGATACTAAAATTAAAATATTCGGTATTCACATTAGGTTGAAAAAAATTTGAGTCGAAACAAGCTTGTAAATTACAAGTACATAACTTACAAATTACAATTTACGAATTTGACTTTTAATTCTATTGAGTTATCTATTTTTATGTAAATTGCTTTCCAGTTTTTTTCAAAGAGGCGTCGCATAATAATCCTTCCAGATCTAAATGTGTTTTCGAATCAATATTTTGAGCCGTGTAGGAAAGTCTTCCATTTGAGTTATTCCAAAATTGTTCCATCATAACATCATTACCATAATATTAAACAGATTTGATCTACTAAGTAGGTACTACAACCGCCATGATAAAATCATTACTTTATCATTGATTGACCATTGAAAAAGAAACGGGATCCGGTTGTTCAAGGGTTTTGGTATGTGGTAAAACTAACGCAAGGTCGTCGCTAACATTAATTGATTTTTGATAGAATGTAACAAATTACTTTTGTAAATATTAGAGGAAATGAACTTCTCTAAAGATAACATTATAATATATAGGTACACAGTAAACAGTCCTGTAAAGTTACAAAGTTTCTTAAAAGTAAGGATTAGTAATGTCCTCTTGGTAATTCTAAACGCCTCCTTCATCTAGAGTCTAGTGGTAAGCGCGTAAGCGTTTCAACCGGGAGTTCAACCGGAAATCGAACTGGGGGTTCGTTTCCCGTTGGAGATAAAGAACAAAAAACTCGGTCTGGCAGGGCATAGAAGGCTGATCACTTATTTGCCTCTAAACTTATAAAGGGTCTAAAGAAAAAATCTATCAGTGAAACATATGAATTGCATCTGCCCCATACCCCATTAGGGGACAAGGGACTTCACACTTTCTTGGTAATTCTGAAAGCACGTTTCAAAGGTCAAAAGTTATATCACTTCAATCTTATCTTCAAAATCTCATATAGGTAAATTAGGTTTAAGTTTCGTTAACGGTATGGTATATCCATATATATTTTCTGTAATTCAACTATTACTATTCGTAACAAATGCGGCATACATAAGAAGGGATTAGGTACATATTTATACGTAATTTCAGGAAATCTCGTTAAGCCCATGTAAGATGCATCTATAATTCAACAAGCAAGCCCCGCGATGACTCTTTAATCTAAATTTAAGGCGATCTTATGTTACAAGGTTCCACCACATAATACTGTAACCTGTTACAAGTGAATTGAAGTCATGAGTTTAGTAAATTATTTGCTAGTGTCTATCAAATATTACTATCTGAAAACCTATATTTGAAAACCGAGTTTTTTAGATTTATAATCATTTTACATCTTTTATATGAAAAATAAAGTATCAGAATCAACATATAGTTTATACAAAACCAAAAATACTATTGTCGCTGCAAAATTAGATATTTGAATTGTATTTTGAAGTGATCGATAGTGCGTTCTATGAGTTTGAGCCTAAAGTTGTAAGAAAGTAAACCTTTGTAGAGAAGTCATTCAATCGGAATTTCAACACGTAACAAAAGAATCCATCTTATCTACCGTCACCCTTCGAGAGCTCACTAAAATTCGACTTGAATAACAAATATCTTAGGTATTATCCTTGCGAGGAGTGAGATTGGATCGAGCTAGTCTTTTGTTCAAATAAAAAGGTTGAACAAGTAATAGATCTTTATAACCTTGATCATCTGAATTCACGATTTTCGATGACAATTAGTGTTAAAAAGGAAGACATGATTATCAAATCATTTCAATAACACGGAATGTTTACAACAACTTGAGGGCCTGATAGCTGATTATATTTTTACTAGCGACCCGCCCCGGCTTTGCACGGGTATAAAACATATATAAAACTCTATCTATTAAAAAAAACCGCATTAAAATCCGTTGCGTAGTTTTAAAGATTTAAGCATACAAAGGGATATTGGGAAAGAAAAAGCGACTTTGTTTTATACTATGTTGTGATTACAATTAAAATAATGTTAAGTAAATTGGTTTAGAGATGAGTAGCATTTCCAGGTTGCCAATAACATTTTTAAGGGTTGCCATTTTTGGTTAACATTTTAAGGGACACCAGCGTTTGAGACATCGATGAAAGCTTAGTAAACTTAGAAGTCTGGTAAACTAATTTGTATAGCGACTGTGTTTATTATTTGCATGGAAAATCTTACGCGTAATCTTACCACTATAAAAATAATAATTGGGACAACTCACATACATTTTTCTGATCCCAAAGTAAGTAGCTGAAGCACTTGTGTTATGGTAATCAGAAACAACGAGGGTACCACAATAAATACATATAAGTTTATAACAACCAAGACTCGGCAACAAACATTCGAACTCAGGACCTTTTGACGCAGAAGGCAGAACTACCAATTGAGCAAACTGCTCGTCTAAACTTGGTCCTCTAGTTAATTTAGTTAGTTTTTCTGGCCGTTGTACGCACTTAGCCTCTTGGGTCATTTTGCATGTATTTTGGTATGTTCTCTCTTACTCCAACCATCCCAGGTTGTCCCAAAGCCGAGCAGCCTCCCAAAGCTGCTGCTGGCTTGGGAGGCTCTAATGGATGATAATTTTCCGATTGTAAAAATCGAATACTTCGACAGTAATCTCATGGTTAAGGTATATATGAAGAAGGCAACAGCCCATTCTTCAACATGTCCGATGTCAATCAAATGATATTAATTTGGCAGTCTTATAAGGAACATTAACATCTATGCCGGAAGTGTATCAAGAGCCTCTCACACTTGAATTTAAATCTAGAATCGCTCATGTTTAAGCTTATTGATTAATTTCATTAACTTGATTTTATTTAATTGTATTTGCGATAACATTCAAGTGTTTTTAATATATCGGTATGAACACGTAGCAACTATCAAATGCATTATGAAATTGTTATTATAATAATAGCTATATAGTTTATTAATTATAATTTCTAAACTAGCTTACAGTTCTAACTCACGATTTCGTCAACGTGCAATAAAACATACCTTTTATTCAAAGTCAGAGTCTGTTTATTATTTATACCTGTTATTGAAAGATTTTAAGATGTTAAATCCAGAGATAATCTTCTACAAATAAACAATTTTTACCAGTGTATATATTTGTGTAGACAGAGTATAGAGGTAAAAATAATTTCATATTATATACAGCATCTGAAGCATCGGTCAGGAAGTGTGTTGTATAAGATTCTTGTCGAAAGAGTTTCTGGTAGCGAGGATGGAGTTTCGTCACCTACCTACCTTCAGAAAAGCAATAAATGTTTTGGATCAGTTTTAGTTAAAAACTTGTTAAAATACGTTATAAGTACAAATGCAATATTACGAATTTTTAGTTGCCTAGCCCCGTTATGTCGATTTGCTGATAGTAGAATGAGGAAAACGATAAAAAAAATCATTCTTATTGATAAACTATCTCAGAATTATCGATAACTGATTTGGAGTTTGAAGTATTTTTTTATTTGTCAAATATAAACTTACGAAATGGTAACAAGATGATATTTCTTGATAAAACAAAATTGCTTTGACACATTCAACTCTCATACAAGCCCTATCACAGAATTTTAAATTAGAATTTTGAATTTTGCAATTGCAATTTCGCCCATTAAGCAATTTATAATTTTTTAAAAAGCAATTAGCAATATTTTTCTGTCATGAATTAATAAATATTTAGATGTAAATTTTACGTAAAATTCCTATACAATAAAGAGAAATTGTGAGTTAAATCTGAGCGTTTTTATCAATTTTGTGGTTTTGATAGAGATTTTATAAATTTATAAAAATTTCATAAGTATTTCAAAATGTAGCGGCCGCTATTGACTGTAGCACTACATAATAGACATTATAACATATTATATATCTTTTTGTTATCTCAAAAAACAGTTGTCGCGCATTTTATGAAAATCATACTGCTGAATTTTGGATATATTTAAATAAATTGAAATATATTGAAAAAAAACGAGGCCTATGGATTTTAATAATAACTATTTAATACTATTCTATAAGTCAAAATTGTCAAAAGCTTTCAGTTTCATAGAATAAGAGCGTCAAAATTTACCATTTTATGCAAAAAATAAAGTTCAAATGTAATACAATAGCCCTCTTAAATATCTATCAAATTATTAAAATGAATTTTTTGTTCGAATTTTTAGAAATTAGTTTAGCTTTAACCACCTTTCAATTATCAAAAGATTATAATACTAAAATCGGTATTTTATTCTTGTGTGTGTTCATAGAAAATATTAAACAGTTTCTGTATATTCAGAACTATGACTTGGAAATATAAATCTACCAAGTAACAATAAAAAATTCTACATTATTAGTACTAACCACAATTTTCGGTTCCATGCTGTGTGGATCACACAGATGTTATCTAAATCATGTTGGCAAACACGAGCTGTAGAAGGAATCTCGTTGAGACATCTGCTTGCAGAATCCGGTGCTCTGTTGCCAACTATTTGGCTTCAGAAACTTCATACCATGTTATTTAGTATGCAAATAGTTATTTCGATATCCAGTACATACTTTTTTCTACTACAATAGACCGATATCCGTACATAATTGTATAAATGATTCTGGTCAATGACTTTCTTTAAACGAGTAGCTAACTAAGATGATCTTTTGTGCCCTCCAAACCAATTCTTTGTTATTTCCCCTAAAATCGAACTCGGAAATTATGTGCATCTGCATGTGCATGTGATTATAAATTACCCTATAACATTAAGTTTTAATTATTTTTTTTTGTAATATGTTAGTGTATGTGTAAAATGTCTTAAAGTATTGATTGCTTTATTCTTAATATTTTGTTTAGTTTAATTAAAATTTCAAACCATTTTTTATATTTTTCTTTATAATGACTAAAATGAATAGAATCTTTCCAAGTGACGAATAAATGTCCATGTTTAAACATAGATACATTGAATAAGTCGCAAGTATATGGTTCCCTCTTTGCAATGACAGACCTTTTTAGACAGTGTCTTCAGATGTATGTCACGCAGCTTCTATAATACCATCAACATTAGCTAGTTAACAAGAAAAATGTAACATTAAGCGTTCCCAAAACGTTCTTAACGATACAACAGCATCAGCATGTGATCGTAAACAAGTAACGGATGTGTGCTGCGCTAAAATTATCACACTTTCCTGAAAAAGGCAACGTGTTAGTGGATAGCTGGTAAAGAAGCAACTTAACAGTTAATTGTCCAATAAAAATTTGTCAAGTCCCGAAGCTCCTAGTTAGGCTTCATTCACATACATTCTTTACGTCTGTTTCTATTATAATTCTTTATGGAGGCTATAAAGCGGTAGGCACAAACCTTCCAACCGGAAACATGTATATTTCGTCTAAAACGCATTGTATAGATGACGCGTGATTAACAACGAAAGCTTTTAAACCTATAAAGTATTATATTGTATTTTTTACATAAATAAGATATTTACTTTTTGAAGTTTCTTAGTTCATTTGAAGCTTTAACAATATTGTTGACGATGTAGTAGATATTATTTTTCTTAATATAATATCTTACTGATATAAGATATTCAATTGTTTTTTTTTTGACAACGATCACGGCCCACGCTATAATTTATTTAAAAATATATATATCATAATTTTTATAACTAATAATCGCAGTTTTTATACAATTTTAATTATTTTTTGTACACGACGCATAAGGAAGCGTATCTCAGTAAATTTGCGTGTGTGACTTAGCTCTCAAATGGGTAACCCAATTTAGATTTATTTTTGTTTGAAATGTGATTAAATGAATATTTTTAGTTATTTCTTCAAAAAAGAGCTAGGCGATTATATTATATTCTAGTCCGAAATTAAAATGTCCTTGTTAAGAGCAAATTTTAACTTGATAATCTAATTATATGTATTAGAAAGCCACAAGTCCATATAACTTTTAATACAAAAACTTCAGCTCTCGATTTTTCAAGAAGTAGTTCACTGTTCAAATAACTCGTGTATCCTATGTAAATTACAACTCTGTAAACACCAGTCTAATAAAGTAAGTTTTGGCGGGCGTAGTGCCAATTTATTGAACTTATATAGTTTAAGTAGACGTGAAATATTATTTTTAGAAATAAAAGTTTTGACTAATAAATGCATAAATGGAAAAGGTAAGATCGTCCTACATAGTTAAAATAGCCAAGGAATGAACTTCTTGTTACTTGCCTCAAATATTTCTGCAGAGGGGCTCGTTAAAAAGTTGATTAGGTATTTAATAGCGGTAACCTGTGACCACCTAAATCACCTCTAAAATATAGGCACGAAAGGACGAGGAAACCCACCGCGATTATATTCCCAAGAAAACCATCCAACAATAAGACATACATGGAGATCATGAGTGAGGAAGTCGACGCGAGAAAACATCAAGTGGAATTGCGGCCAAACAAAAGTAATTTTTTTACAGTTCAAGGCTGAGATTCATATGCTACGACTTTCAACCAAACATGCCTATTATTAGACATTCACGAACTCTACAAATTAAGATTAATATACAAAAAAGATTAATGCAAACTAAAACTGGTTTCGATCGTCACTTCTAAAAGCACTTTCAAATCTTAAGTCTTAAAAAACATTTGTATAAAAATAATTAATCGTGAAAGTAAAAAGAACATATTTTCACGGCCATGCTATGAGAAGACCGAGAAGACCTATGAATGCCAATACATTACAATGCACCTATTCGTTTACGCGTCACCGCACACCGGGCTGTCACTATAAATTTCTAGTGATTTTTTAAAAGTATTTATATATAGTATTTTTATTTGCATAAAAAAATATTTACAAATATACAAAGGCCCATCATAATTGTCCAAAATACTGGCTGCATTAACGCATTGTTATACTAACGCATTGGTTAATTAATTTGAAACAAAAAAATAAAACCGACCTCAAAACGCACTGAAAAGTAAAAAATAAATTTTGTATTATAAATGAAGTTAACGTAAATAGTGTTGATAAATAAAATTCATGTAAAATTTAACAAGGGCATAAAATTGTCATGTTGCTCTTTGAAACGCGGCGAAAAAAAAACACGTTGAATTGATAACCTCCTTTTTGGTTTTTTTGAAGGGCGGGTAAAAAATAAGCCAGCTTTTGGGTTCCCATAAGTCTTCTACTAAACGGTTCAGCCAAACTGTTACAGAATATCATAAATTATTTAACTCTAAGATCACCAACTGGCAACTGCCAATGCCTTTAAGAATTATTATAAATTATGTTATTTATGTTTATTAGTTAATTTATTGTGCAATTTGAAGTCGGTTTTTCAAAAAGAGGCAGCCCTAAATCTGTTTCACTTCGATTTGCGTCTGATTTCACTGCATTCACTCGAATCGTGCGCGTGCCCAGAAATGTTTGCCAAATTTTAATTCGTTCATTACTATTATTAACTATCTAATATTAACATGCCCTTATAACTTATGTATTTAGCTAGAATAATCATTTGCTAGAATTCGTATGTGTGCGGAAGATTCTGGGTTCTCTAGAACAAGTAAAAAGTTTCGCTTTTAAAATCACAAAAATGTGTGTCGTATAGACTTTAGAAACATTGGCCATAATAGGTAACTTTCTCTTTTGCGCCAAAAGGTCCTGGGTTCGCATTCCGGTAGGTGCATTTATTTGTGTGATGAGCACGAATGTTTGTTTCCTTGGTTGTTTAAATTATGTATATACATATTTACTGTGGTACCCTTGTTTCTGATTACCATAACACAAGTGCTTCAGCTTCTTACTTTGGGATCAGAGCAATGTATGTAAGTTATTCCAATTATTAAAAAAATAATAATAATGGTTTTTTGTTGTTAAAATCTTTCTATAATATCATCTAGCCTTTATGGGTAATACAGTATTTTGGGCACGTACGTTAAAGATGGACCCTTTATTTGTAAATATAACCTTTTTATGTCTATGCAAAACTTATCCGAATAATAATATAAATAAACAGAAAAAAACAACGTATTTTTAATGCACATCATTTGATATAATATTTGATTCATATATATATGTATATACAGGAATGAAAACGAGCATGCATAAAAACTTATTTATTTTGATATTTAAAGGTCATATTAAATATCAGGTCAATTAATAATATGCGGACAATCTGTATAATTAGTGTGCATAGAAGTTGATTCGAATTCCATAGAATATTGAAGAAAAATATAAAATGCAGTTTATCTCATTTAATTCCGATTTCCAACGTGGCTTAATTATACTCTTCATAAATTAAATTACCTCCAGGCAACGTATTGAGGTTATGCTAAAGTGACGTAGTGAAGTATCTACTTGTATTTTACGTATCTGGTTCATCTAATATATAAAATTCTCGTGTCACAGTTTTCGTTGCCATACTCCTCCGAAACGTCTTTACTGATTTTTACCAAATTTTATATGCATACTGGGTAGGTCTGAGAATCGGCTACTATCTATTTTTTATACCCCTAAGTGATAAGGGTAGCCCACCCCAAAAATTAATATGGCAAAACATCGTTTGCCGGGTCAGCTAGTATAGTATATTTTTGCTATATAAAGCAAGCGACAAACCTAATAAATCTATACATTACTATATTATTGTTTATATGATATATTTACAAACATGGATTTTAAAAAATTCAAATTTACCAAAGAAACACGGAATAATAATGATTTTATACCTTCCGATTCTGAATTTCTTTTGTTTTTTCCCTGAGTTCGGGATTAATGCAAGAGGCGCCTACATTGTAAAATAACCCTGAGGATATAAAATAGAAGCAATGTTCACCTACTTTTGTAAAATTTGAAGTAAGTGTGAAGAGTGTAAAAGCAACTTCTTAAAACTCATTTTGTTGTGCAACGCTACATTTTTTATTGCTTCGTAGCTAGACATAATCTAGATTTATGTACTCGAGACCGTAAAAAGTAAACAGCTTAGCACAGAACTGGTACATAAGTGAAGCCAGTTATGCAACCTTCACTTATAAGGTGTTCGCGTGTTATATACTGTTATTAAGATAGATCTGGTATTTATGGGCAACGTCGGACACGTGCGCTCCACACTTCACGTAGATGGATAGAAAATTATTTGCCACTTTGTAAGGTTTAGTCTAGTCAAGTATAAAAGTCAATTAACAATAATAAGCTAACTTATTTTTACACGCGACGATATATCCTTTGATACACTCAAAGTATGTATGTATTCCCATGA
Source organism: Aporia crataegi (assembly GCA_912999735.1). Lineage (NCBI taxonomy): Eukaryota > Metazoa > Arthropoda > Insecta > Lepidoptera > Pieridae > Aporia > Aporia crataegi. The sequence continues at coordinate 7,334,791 of OU538744.1, read as the reverse complement.
GTAAAGAATATTTAAAATCAGTCCAGTAGTTTTTGACTTTATTTAAAACAAACGTATTAAATACATAGTAATATTTTCTTTATACAATATAGATTGGAAATAATAAAGATTTTGAATTCTTTTAAAACCGCATCCGTAGCTGAATGGCTCATACAGCTTTTTGATAAACACTGTAATCTAAATGTTGCACGTAAGGTTCGACATCCGGGAAAAACTTCTTTTTACTGCGCAAAAAGACCGTTAGCATTTCTATATAGGTAAGTAAGGTATATATATAAATCAAACTAAATAAAACATACTAAAATGCATCTGCCCCATTCTCCGATTTGGGTTGTGGTTACTGGTGGTACTTTTAATTATAAGACACTGATGACCATTTTCAACAACCTAATCTTAGCTTAGGAGATGTCTAAGTGATTACCTATATCTTACTGTTGTTAAAGGAACGAAGAAGACACCACATCACTTATGAACCTCCTAAGCTAAGATTAGATTGGTGAAAACAGTCATGAGTCCTTCACACTATTTCTTTGTAGTGTTGAATCAAATGCTATTACTCATGTAAAACGTAGAGTCACGTCTTTACAATTGTTTCCACCGAGGCGTTGCATGTGGGCTTCAAGGTTTTGGCAAGGGAATCTGGTCACCGCTGTTGTATATAACAGTTATATATATGGAAAAGTGAGTAATGGGTATCACAAAAATCAGCGGGTGACCAGCCATGGACGAACTATTTAAAGATTAATACATTATTGATAGGGTGTGAAATAGTGAAATCTGTACACTGAATACCGGTGTATGGCATTAGGTCAGACATTTCTATGTCTGTTTACTAATTTTTTTTCCAGACCAGTAGGCTAGCCTTATATGCCTATCCAACTGAAACATTTACTTATTATCCGCAACACGCTGATATTGAAAACACAATAACGCCCACTGTTATATGGGTGGATGAATTTATTAACCAGTCCAGTTTTTTGGGAATTGCGTGATTACAAACAAAATAAATTTTCTTATAAATCTAGTATGGATTAAAATATTCATATAATCAAAGTCGAATTTATTTATTATCATCAATTACATGAACACTTGTAAACATAAGTTTTAATCTAAATTTTCATCATAGAAACTCAGTTTCTAAACATGTTTAAGAACAAAGGCAGTATATATGAAGTTGTCAAATAATGTCATAGCAATTATTTACAGGCATTTCATAGTCAATCATCAAACTCACAAAAATAATGCAATTGTTTTCTGGGTGGCATTACGAATCGACAAAATATGTCATAGCATTGCACTCACCTTATCTTTTGTATCGTGTTGCAACATTAGTGTACACCTCTCTGACTGATAAGAACGTTGGAACAACGTACAAGGATGCATTTCATAGAATTATGGCTTTACAGTTTACAGTGACATAAGTCGAACTTAAATTACAATTCAAAAATTAAACTCATTAATATTTATATTAATTACTTTATGTGCCCTTGAAAATACTTTTTTATAGCAGTTTAAGAAATGTTTATAAATGAAAGAAAAAAAGAAATGCGTCTGAGCCTATAAAATGGACATTAAGTTGCGTGTCAGGAATTTTCAAAAATCAACGTCGAAATGTTTCTTGAAAGTCTGTTGAAAACGTTAATTATTTGTCATAGCCCCATCATTTTTAATTATCCGTCACGTTCCATGTAAAAGCGGCCCCAAGAGATCTAAAATATATTTTTTTATTATGTATTTCAAAGGAATGGAATAAATAAAACATGATCTAATGATCAATAAATAAATAATGTATTTTATTATGAATTATACGTTATTTAACATCATCTTAACACATCTAAAAGAGTATTGTCTACGATATAAATCCATGACATGAATTTTACATACGATGTTGAACAATCCACTAAATCTAAAGTGGCTTTAAACAAATTATTAATATAATAGCTCGATAGATAAAGAATACAGGTTAATATGATAGAGTATGATAAACTAGTTATCGGCTCCAACGTCCAGCCGTCTTCGCCATTAGTGTATTAACCTAGATAGCTATTACATATATGTATAATACAGTATATGTTTATATACTTAGCTTTACTGTATCTCTGTGTTCATATTTATTTGACCTCAACTCAATTTTACCACATAAGGTACTCGAATGCCTTGTATAAAATGAACTCATTGTAGCTTCGAAATCAATAAGCTGATTTTTATGCCTTTTATTTCAAACTTGGGAATTTTAAGGGAGCATACCTCAAAGGCCGACAACACAACAAAAGCGGAGATCGCTGCGCGGTTGTCTGTCCAAGGGTGATCTTTTATCATTATCATCACCTGTCTGCTTGTTGTTCGATATATATATTTCATTATTTATTATTTACTAACGACCCGCCCCGGCTTTGCACGGGTATAAAACATATATAAAAACCTTCCTCTTCAATCACTCTATCTATTTAAAAAACCGCATTAAAATCCGTTGCGTAGTTTTAAAGATTTAAGCATACAAAGGGATATAGGGGAAGAAAAAGCTTTGTTTTATACTATGTAGTGATAAATTCTATATTTCAATGGAATTAAAGTATTTGTGGTGACTGCCATATCAACTGTCAAGCTTACATTATGGCACACGAACTCATTTTTAACTCATTGGCGACAAGGACATTTTGCCGATTGATGACTGTATTTTAATTACCCTGGTGATCTTTACCCGTTGGCAAGATCTTGGAAATAATCGAGTTATATTAAGGTTTAGAAAGACATTAATCGTAAGCCTTGATCCTTTGCCTTAATAAATCACATTCATAATCAACTATTTGCCGACTGCTGTCTTCATTTAGATTCGACCTGTGAGCTGAACTAAACTAAAGAATTCGTGATCACTCAATTAATGTAGATTTATTTCTAGTTATTTTGTTAAATTATTACTCTAATCGTCCTTCTATCTATTAGTCCTCGTTCTACTAACATTTATTTTTATTTTGATAATTTGAAACAGTGTATTTTAAAAATATTTTCCGTCGACTTAATGTCACTCGAACAATTTATACAATTGAAATTATATTACGTATAAAAAAATCGCGTGGGCGTTCACCAACCAGATGGACCGATCAAGTGAAGGACTCATCGTCCTCCAGATTCTACGTGCTCGTGAGAGACGCACAGAATCGAGACCGATGGAAGCGGATCATCCGCTCCAGATGCTGCCCCGATGCTGACCACGATCCTCAGATATGAGGGACCGACGACAGAGAGAGATTAATAATTAATTTCTTTTATTATTTGAGTTTTTTTTGTGCTGTTTGTGTTGTCTCAAGTGTATTTTAATATGCATATTATAGTAAAGCTATATTTTTGGCCCATCGGGGTAAAGGTGCCAGCCAACTGCTGCTATTTTTTTTGTCTTTTGCGACCGATATCCCGCTGGAGCCGTCCAACTTCCATCCGTGGCCCGGGTAACGTACATATACTGTTATTATATGTATCATTAGTTTGAAATGTTTGTAATAATATTGACTACTCCTAGAACCCATTTAAAACCCTAATGAAAAAACGTTATAACTACATACACTTAATTTCTTAATTGATTGTATTTGAACTGGTAAGATTATATATGTAATAAATCTTTGATAATCCAAAACCAAACATAAGGTTCAATCAGATTTCTGGATATTAAGTTGAAGTTTTTATTTTTGCTATAACATGTTTCACTTTCTAATAAAATATTAAATGGTATCTTGCACTCGCGAAGGAAAACAGCGGCTTTAATTAAATTGCTTCGGATTAACCTTGCAAAATCCATTTAACACAGCCGGTCAATAACGTAAGACAGGAAACGGAGCGACAACAAGCCGACTATTACAAACGAAGTTTTCTTAAAAGCCATTATTAATTATAACAATCATTTTGATTGAGGATTGGTAGCACACTACGTTTACAAAGGCGTAATTGTTAAAGCAGCGTTATATCATAACTGAATTTTATTTACTAAACCAATATTAACTGGAGACTTACATAAAAAAACGTAAATTTAGTGCAGTCGATATCGACTGCACTAAATTCGAATTTGATTTTATGCAATAGGATCGTAATTAGTGAGTCAAGTACCTTAGTATTTAGTATTTAAACAAATAAGTAAATATTTAGGTATTTTATAAATGAACGCTATTGCAAATATTTAATTTTGTTTATTTGATATCTAAGGTTTATGTTCGGTCAAACCAGTCTGACATGACATGACTGAATGTAGGCGAGGTGAAAGTGATATCAACTGATTTTCTGATATCTATCTATGACTATATGATATCAAATAAAAATATATTTCTGCTTATCATTAGGTTCTGGGTGTGTTTTAATTACTGTTTGAGTATTCTTGGAATATACTTTTATACGTATAAGTAATGAAAAATTACTTAAATACTAGCTTTCTGAAATTTAAATCACGTAATATATGTATAAGCATTGGCAAGTATTATATTAATGTTTCAGTAGTGTATAAAAATTTAATATAGTAAATTTTATAAAGGTTTGATGAGATTGTTAATTTTAATTAACATTTTCGATGTCAATAAAATATAGTTTATTTGCAACAATATGCAAGTTTTTCAAATAAATTAAATTAGTGTTATTTCTAACATTACAATAATAGCTTTTTACTATGTATATTTAAAGCGATTTCACCTGTCTAACCTGGATAATCTCTTACCGGTTAGAAAAATATATTTTAATATAATCTTTTCCGGTTTTTAGCAACAACTACATTATTTACTTAAAGAAAGAATTCACTATTACCATAAACAATGAAGTATTTTTTTAAAATAATGTTACTTAAAAGATTATTCTTAGGTATAGTATACCTACTTCACGCAACAATGGAAAACAAAGGAACATTTTATCTTTTCGTAGCCTCGTTATAATTGTTGTCGATAGTAAGAAGTGGGCCGGCCACACCCAGACATAGTATATCGCCCTCTATGTTTGATTGTCGATCGGAAGCAAAGTGAAACTCAAAATTCGAATTGTCGTGACATTTGGCTTAGTCGATGTCAGATTTTATCGTGCATGCAAAGTTATATTCAAGTCGATTTCCTAACCAACCTCCAAGAACTAAGACATGAGTGAATCTTATAACGCATTAGGTACACAATTCTAGGTCTGTTTCACTAATCATTTTCTATTTACTAAGTACGTGAGCCTTCCAAACTGAAATATTTTGTGCCCTCGGGATTCGATCCCGCATTTCACGCATTGATTGTCAGATGCGTGACCAACTTAGCCGTTATCAATTCGATTTCTTTGTATTTGTTCCTCCAATGAAGAAAATTATATTTTTAGTTTAACGTAAGAGGTTCAAAGGGTCCAAATATAGTGTGCCCAATTAATATTAGCTCAGTACAGTTGATATATTTTCATCTTATAGTATGAAATTAGTGTTAGTTAGAAGATATATAGCTCTGAATCGAATGCACCGTTTTCGATGCGGTTTTATTGTTTGAAAGGTGATAGAGATGGATCTCAGCTACAATTCAACAAAATCTGTCCATCAGTTCATGGAAAGTTATTTGCAATCATGTCTACTTTCATTTGTGTTGAAATCGATAACTTTTTTTTAATAAAAATAATCTTTTTTCTATCGCAGAGGATAAACTTTTTGTATTAATTTGACGCAGTAGTAGTAGGTCGATAAAGCAATCTCATCAATCAATGGCTAATAGAAAACGATTGCCATATATTTTTTCCTAATTAAAGTAATGTGTGTTTATCGCCGACCAATAAATATGGCCTTGTAGCGCCATCAATCACTATTCAGGCCTTTATTGACCGCCTCTAATTGATATAGGTACTTGACCTTTACGTAGGCTTGCCACACGTCCCGGTTTCAGACAACGTCTTGGTGTCCCGGCAGGTCTCCTTCACGTCCCGGAAAAAATCAAATTTGATTTTTAGATGAACAAAAAAGTTTAAAGTAATTGAAAAACGCATGGATTGATGATAGAGGTTTGATGAAGGAATCTACAGTTAAAGGCTTGATGACATTGGATTAGACTGTGAAGATTTTTACAACAAAATTAAAACCAAAAAAGACTTTCTAAAAAAAGTCATAGCCAATGAAAAGTACATGCAAATATTTTCCTGGTTTTATTCATTATTTAAGGTGTTTTTTCTTACTTGTAATAGGTATATACTCGTATACTCGTCTAATAAATATTATCATGTTTCAATTTATATTTGTGTCATTTATTATTATTAACCCTGGTTTAGGTTCTCAATCATTAACGATATCCATAGCATTAGAAATATATAATTATATATATATATATATATATATATATATATATATATATATATATATATACATCTTGAAGGACATGTTGCGTCCTACATGGCGTTATTTACCGATGATGCTGCGTCCGACTGACTTTGTGCGTCCGGAATACGGACGCAAGATTGACCGACCCTCATTTTTAGCCCAAGGGTCCCTTATGATAGTTAGAATGCAAGGGCGAAAAATTGGCATGGACGTAATTTCAGCACTACAATGCCTTTTAGCGTATAATATAGTTCCGCCATCGTCCGACTGAAATTTGGAGGGAGCTAGTGTGCAGCGTATAATTTACCACGTATACTTTGAGTTCAGTTCACCTATCTTATCGCGTCCATTGAATATCGCACTTAATTTGTAAAGTTTTTATCATGTTTTCGTGACAACAATCTTGCGTCTCTTAAATATTCTTAAACGGGCACTAGGTACGGTGTCTGAGGGGCCTATTCGGGGTTCACGAGGTACGCATGGCGCAGGGCGGCGGGCTTCAGCGCGCTCGCGTGCCGAAGTTGCCGTGATGTAAGCTTGTCACCAAAGTGAATTATTTGCAAGTGTGTTAAAAGTGGTTATTTTTTTGGTCTATTATTATAGTTAGTGATTATAAATAATATATGAATGAACAATGAAAAGAAGTGCAAGGATTCTTAAATTGGCAAACCGTAAGTACTTACTTTTTACTACTTAAATGAAAATTATAACACGATTTATCTTATTAAGTATAATACCTATAACATCTAGCTAGTAAGTACCTACATACATTTAAACATGTTGTCTGTTTATAATATTACGATGAGGTTAGTTTGCGTTAAATTGTCTGTGAGTGAACGTGTGTAGTCTGCAAAAATGGTTGTTGTGATTGATGTGGATACTTTTTTTAAAAGAAATGATTATATACATTTTTATAAATATAAACTGCAATGGCCTTGGGATTCAACGCATTTCATTTTGCAAAATTGGTGCATACACTGTTATACGAGTATTAATATTACTAATTCAGTAGTTGAACACTTTGTACTACCCATGAATTTCGATGACTTTAAAAGGCTTTATAACTCTTCTTTCATGTGGTGTAAATTTTGCGAATATGCCATTTATGATCATTTTCCAGAAGACGAATGTTTTTGTAATAACCAGTAATAATCAGACGTAAGTAGGTACATGCTTCTATATTACTTACCTACCTATTTGATTCTTATATCGTAATATCATCCTACTTTGTACTAATACCTATTATAAACGCGAAAGTTTGTATGCAATGTGTATGAAATGCAAAATGTAGGCTGTTATCCCAGAAGGGGTTGCCAGAGGCTTTTTTGCGACTTCACACAGTTCTATGGGCGAGTGCGTTAGCCACTGCGCCTCGGAAGTTTAGGTATGGTGTTTGTGAGTATGGATGGATGGATAGATGCATGTTACTCTTTCACGCAAAAACGGCTGAACGGTTTTGGATGAAATTTGGTATGGAGTTACATTACATCAGACAACGTTATTACAGTTAGGAATATTAAATCTTTTTAACCCCTGACGCAAAAAGAGAGGTGTTATAAGTTTGACGTGTTTGTGTGTGTATGCGTGAGTGCGTGCGTGCGTACCTGAGTGTGTGTCTTACTTTTTATAGGTTTTCTTGTTTTTGTTTGCTTTTGGGTCGAGGGTATTTAAATTTTTTATTGTTTTATAATAATACAAATATATCTGTTTTGTTTTCAGAGAGACAGGAAGAAAAAGAAAACCAACCAGAAACCTTACATGAGGTACGTGTTTTAACTTACATAAAACACGACTTACGTACACTCATTTTTTTATACACACTTACCTGTCCAACTCCGGACTTACCTGTTCACACCAGCCTGTGCCTCTGAGCTTACCTGTTTATACATACTTACCAATCCGTCTCTGATTTACCTATGTAGACGTATTTACCTATCCAATTCTGAATTTATCTGTTCACATCAGCCTGTGTTGGTTCGAGTTTTTCCCAGCTGAATACCTAATAGCTACTGCTGTCTATTCATTAACTTTACATTAGTCGCTCTTAAAGAAAGAATAAAGTACCTATGATGTCTCGTTCATCTTCAATTTTTTCTTTTAGTGTTGTTAATCATGTATTTTATTGTATGTACCTCTGTTTACAGGAATTATCTGATTCAAAATCTGGTTCAATATCTGATTTTTCTGCGACATATTCTAATTACACTCCACCGAGACACGAAGTAAGTTTAACTAAAAAACTTTATTAATTCATTAAAAATAATATGATTACGGCTGTTATCCCAAAAGCGGTAGCACTCTAAGCCGAAGCAGTCCTTAAGCCATATCAGAAACCTTCTAGGTGGCTTAAAAATATCTGCGAGCGCCAATTCAGGATTAAGATCGGGAATAGGTAATTTTGATGTTCAGCAAGGGATAGACAACACTTATATCACTAATCAAGTTGTTACCTTCATATTAACGAAGCAACAATAGTAAAGTACAACAAAATATAATAAGCTTTTTTTTGTTGCAGACCAGTTCTGATGATTCTTTTCGCAATGAATTTGGAACTTCGAATAATTTAATGCCATTAGAATGTGTTTCGAACTTCGATTCATCGGTCAAGGAGCCTATTAATCTTAATTATAGCGAAATTAGTCACATAAGCGGTTCTGAATGTAGTGTATTTGTAGAAAGGAAACTTCTTCAACCTTATAAAGCAGATGAATTCGTACCAAATCAAGGAATACCTCTCGATGTTAATAATTCCTTGTCTAATGTATCTTTCAAGCCACCTAATAACATAAGTTTAAGTGAAGTTAGTTGTAAAAGCAGTTCTCCTTGCAATGTAATTGTAAGTAGGGAATTTCCACAGCCTTACAATGAATCAGAACCAAATGAAGATATTATTTACGATATTAATAGTGAATCTCAAATAGAAGATAATTCTAATGATAGTACAACAATTATCCAAAGGCAAAAACCCAAAAGTTCAAAGGTTCGAGATAAAGATTATTGCTTTTACTGTGAGTCATTTGTTTTAAATTTTGCTCGTCATTTACTCCGAAACCATATTTATGAAACTGAAGTCCAAAAAATTGTGTCAAAACCTAAAAAAAGTCTTGACAGAAAACAATTAATTGCAGCTCTACGTAAAAAAGGAAACTACCTTGTAAATTCAAAAGAGGTCACTAAACCGATGCGAAAATTCAAATTTACTGATTATTTGCCGTGTACAGAGTGTCTGGGATTCTATTCTAAAAAACTATTGTGGAAACATAAAAAGAAATGTAGTGGTAAATCAGGAAGTAAAAACATTCAATCTGAGGCTCAAAATCTACTGATACGTCATCTTAAAATCGACGAAAAACTTAAGGAAACTGTCTTTCCCCGAATGCGGGCAGACAAAATATCACTTATTGCAAAAAAAGATAACCTTATATGTGCTTTCGGATCTCAATATTTAAAAACTCACCGAGAAAAACATTTCGTTAACGTAGTGTCGAGAAAAATGAGAGAGCTTGCAAAATTATTACTAGAATTAAAAAAGATTGATCCATCCATTAATGACTTCTTTTCTGCCTTAAGACCAATCCATTATGATATCATTGTACAAGCAACCAAAATACTGGGAAATTATGACATAGAAAAAGATAGGTATGAGACACCTACGTTCGCAATGAATCTGTCCACCACCTTGAAACAATGCTGCAATATTGCAATAATGTGTGCATTAAAAAAGCAAGGGCCTTACATGGAAGTAGATACTGGCAAAATAGAAGCCAACTTAAGAACTTTGATTCAACTTATTGAATCAAATTGGAAATATGATGTGTCTACACAAGCTGCAACAGATTTAAACAACAAAAAGTGGAATAAGATAACTATTGTGCCTTTAGCAAATGATTTAAAAATTCTTAAAGAATATCTAAATAAAAAATCCTTGGATGCTGCTATAAAAATTAAAGAAGGCTTACAAACTACTGGAACATATATACAACTTTTAGAGACTGTGTATTGTAGGGTTTTATTATTAAATAGGCGCAGGCCTGGAGAACTTCAAAGAATTACAGTGCACGATTATTTAGAAAGCGACAATAATGATAATAATAAGTATGAAGAATTTGATCGTGCCCTTACTGCCTCAGAAAGGATTCTGGTAAAGAAATTTAAACGTGTTGTCATTAGAGGTAAACGCGGCCGCGGAGTACCAGTTCTGTTTAATAAAGAAGTTCAAGATGATATTAAATTATTATTATCGATTAGGCATATTTTTTTTGCTTCGACACCAAATCAATTTTTGTTTGGTAATCCCGGTTATAACAATACAATTTATGGCTACAAAGTTTTGGAAAAGCATGCCAAATTATCAGGGGCGAAATATCCTAAAGCAATATCCTCTACAAGGCTAAGAAAACATTTAGCCACCTTATCACAGATTTTTAGCATGTCTGAAAATGATATGGAGCAGCTGGCTACATTCATGGGCCATACTAATGAAGTACATAAAAAGTCTTACAGGTTGCCAGATGACGTATACCAAACTGCTAAAATATCAAAGCTTCTCATTCTTATGGAAGATGGAAAAGCAGACGCTTACAAAGGAAAATCTCTCGAAGAGATTGATTTAGATTTGAATGAGGAGCTAATTGAAGAGCCCGTGGGCAACAACGAAATTATAGACTATGATCCTGAACCTGAACCTACTTTAGATGCTAATTCTGATTACGTACAAACACATTGTAATTTAAATGACTTATCTCAGGCTGGACCATCTGGTATGCAAAATGATTCTCAACAACTTATTAATGAACCCGTATCTCAATTAGGTAACGAAAACAAAATACGAAAAGGAAAAAAAAGAACGTTGGTACCTTGGACAAAGGAACAAAAGGACGTAGTTACAAAATACTTTAAATTTCACATAAAAAATCACCAACCGCCTAAAAGAAATGAATGTGAGAAACTAAAAGAACAACATGTAGATTTACTTAAGAATAAAGACTGGCTAAAAATAAAGGTATTCGTCCAAAATATTTACTCTAAGGCTAAGAAATGAGAGAAGAAAATTTATGTTTTAAAATAGTATGTTTTGTTTCAAATATTTTTACTTTGTTAACCAATGATTAAGATACTTATAATTATGTTTGAATTGATGATTAATACCCGGTTTTTGAGGTCCGTATCAGCTGTTTATTTATTCCATAACTTTATCTGACATTTAGCTGTCATTAAACTTTGTTTAAAAACGATTTTACTGACATAACTGCAATTACATAAGCAAATGCCTTTAAAAGCATTTTTAAACAAAGAACTTAATAAAGAATTAAAAAGGTTGTCTGTTTATCGAATTAATAATTAATGAAGAGATATCTAACAGTACCTCAGAAACCGGGCATGAGACTTTTAGTTGTAGCCACTGATTTATTTTAATTATAATATAAAAATACATTTTCCATTGTAATGAAGACTGATTGATGTTCATAATTAAGTTTATTTTGTTATTAGGCAAAGGCAGAGCCCGTTTATGTTTAATTATTTAGTATAAATTGTTAAAATGTCAGTTAAAATGTTTTGATTTTTATGTTTAGATACCCATTTTTTTTACAAAATTTTAAATTGAAAAAGAAGCTGCAGATGGAGTTTAGGTTGTAGATGGAGATTACATTTCTTTTAAGTAGATATCTAAAACAAGAATGACAACATTGGGTTGATAAAAACCCTACTGATTTCTTTTAATTATAATATTAAAAAAAATACATGTTCCATTGTAATGAAGACTGATTGATGTTCATAATTCAGTTTATTTCGTTACTAGGCAAGGCGGAGCAAATTTACGTTTATTATTATGTCAATGTTAAATTGCATTGATTTGTTGATTGAAAAGTTTTTATGTTTAGTTACACATTTTTTGTAAAATTTAAAATAAACATTAGATATTTTATATTACGATATGCCTTTTATTCCGCTTATTCACCTGCATAAATATGACTACTATTATATTATTCGTATCATGAAACTTCCTCTTTCTACCTTTGAACTTACATGTTCACACCAGCCTGTGCATCTAAGCTTACCTGCTTATACATACTTACCTGTTTATACATACTTACCTGTCCAACTCCGAACTTACCTGTTCACACCGGCCTGTGCCTCTGAGCTTACCTGTTTATACATACTTACCTGTCCAACTCCGAACTTACCTGTTCACACCAGCCTGTGCCTCTGAGCTTACCTGTTTATACATACTTACCTGTCCAACTCCGGACTTACCTGTCCACATCAGCCTGTGCCTCTGAGCTTACCTGCTTATACATACAAACTTACCTGTCACTCGTCAAAAATGAATATATTGCTTTTTAAGATTTTGTAGACCACCAAAATGAAAATACCTACGCTATACATACGTATTGTCACTTTTGTATGCTAACTATTAATTATTTATTATCTGTGCCTGGAGTCATTATAAGCCCTTATATAGGTGGAAGCCTCTTGGCTGATAAGCTGGATACAATAATTCAAAAACAGTATTCGGAACTAATCTGAATTCAATAGTAGATGGATGTCATTTAGTTATTATAATCATTATGATATATGCAGAGCATTATACGGAATTGATTTAAACATACAGTTGGATGGAGGCGGGAATGTGCATACAGTGTTTTGAACGTATACGCAGGTATTCAGTGTGCAAGAAAGATTTAAGAGTGAACGGACGCACAAATTCAGCTAGAAATATTTAATTTGAATATCACCATTTAACGTTTAAATGAAATTTGACGTCGACTACTGATATGATACTGATTAAAACATCTTACATACGCAATGAAAACATTAAAAATCTCACTACATTCAGTGGACGCCGCAGGGTGGTAGTTTGTAAAGACGCAAGAAGACCTTCGCGATTTATATATATATTTAGATATCTGGCAAGCCTACCTTTACGTGACAAGTGAAATTGAAGAAAAAATGGTAATGTTAATTATAAATAGTATAAGAATACTATTTTTAAATACATATTATTGTAATACTCATGGCTAAGCGGTCTTATAAGCCTGCCGCGAAGCCTGCGGTTTCGGGTAAGATCCCCGGTCCCGAATACAATTTATAATTTAAATTGTATTTGGTCTCTGATAGGGCTATCACATGCCGGACGGAGTGTCATAAGTGGCACGGAGGTGTGGTTGAATTTCTACAGGCTAGCCTGAAGAAATTCAACTATAACAACAAAAAAATTGGGTTGCCTGGAAGAGAACGCTAATTAAGCGATAAGGCCGCCCGTTGCACTCTATTGCAACGAAGTGTTTTAAAAAAATACCTACTTCATAAATGGTTGATTCATAAATTATAGCTAAAAATGGCAACATAATTGGTCAATTCCATTTTTTTTCAATCTCGTTCATTGCAACGACGTCAAACTTACGTTCCTCTTGTTGCGGATTGAAAAAATTATAATATATATAATATATATTATATATATATTATATATATAATATTATGTAATATATATTTAATATAAATTATATCAATAATCAATCTGTCTAGGAAACAAATTCAATCTAACAACCGTGGTCAAGGGAGACCCATTTTCAAGTTTAAATGTATTTCCTAAGTATGAAGTATTGGATCTGACCCCAGGAGATTGCTGACCGCACATTACCATTCCGACTCACTTAACATCTAATGCAAAGATACCTCGATATCTTAGAACTGTTTGCCGAATTGTTGAATTTAAATTATCTTTAGTTCCAGATGTTTGAATATCATTATAATGTTAAGATTAGAATAAACTTACTTTTACACAAATTTAAATATAGACAATTGTCCAGAATTACGTTTATCGATCGATTTAGGCATTTCCTTCATATTTAAATCATTATCATGATTATTTTTGAAATTTGATTTTTTAAAATTTATTACGTATAATCATCAATAAAGATGATATTATTGGAGAATATTGTGTGGATAACGTGGGAATATTCATATAACAGGAAAGAACGCCGAAGAAATAGAAAGATAAATATTAGTATATTTTAAACGCAAAATGGCAGTAAAATGGCGAGTTATATTCATGTTTTGTCGTTTCTAGTTACAAAGAAAGAAGTATTTGTTAAAACTACATGAGCCGTCATTCACTTAAGTTAAAAAACGTATCTGACATACATTTGTCGTTGGCTTCGTTTCGTTTCAGAATGTCGAGTCCTTCAAAAGGCAATCAGTGAAAACTGGAAGCACCACCTCACTCGATCGACCGCTTTCGATTTACGACTTTGTTTCTGAAGATGAGAAAGTGCCAAGCCCGTTCAGCATTCTTTTAAAGCCGCTGTAATTGATAGCTTCTGAGAAAATATTGTGCAATTAACAACAATTTAAAAAGGAATTGTTGTCGCTTGTTGCGATCACTGTTAAGTTATCATAACATCAAAAAAAGTACGTCGCAGAACACATTTTCACAACAAAACCAATATTTATTGACATCCGAGCCGCGAGTAAAATCCATAAATGTGAAATGAACTATAATTATGTTTAGTATGATGTATGGTGATAATAATAATTATCGCAGAAATAAATTAGGCACTGAAATGCATACGTTTCGCCTGTACAAATTGTTGGCTTCTACAAATGTTTTTAAAGGTACTATTGATTACGATTATTTATAATATAATCTTACGGTAGAAGTCAATTTAGTGATATCAATTGTCGTTTGTCATTGGAAAGAAATTCCAAATGAATGTCGATAATAATAGATATGTTTAAATAATTAATTAATTAAAATGCTTTTATATTCTATTTTTGTCAACAGAGTTAATGCAAAGTATTAAACGTTACGTTGGTTTTAGTACTGCTTCTAACTTTACTTAATCGCTTCGCTCTTGACAGAACAGTCGTGGGCCGTGGCTGACAGCTTGGAGTGGGCAAATTTAATATAATAGAACAATTTTAAGGCCCCCCTTTCGGGCTCAGATATACCAATGACTCAAGTTTCAACCAAAGCGTTTATATAGCGATACAACGGGGTGATTCAATATTTTTACCCTCATGTGTCAGTAGTGCAAATGTAATGTACATACGTTTTGTTATAAAGATTTTAAGTAAGAGTCGCATTGGGGGCAACCATAATATATAATGAAAATAAATAAATTTTGTTTATGTACCTCAACGGCTTAGACCGCCTCCTTGGTCTAATGGTAAGCGCGTAAGCGTTACAACCGAGAGGTCCTGGGTTCGATTCCCGGCGGAGATAAAAAAAAACTCGGTCTGGCAGGACATAGAAGGCTGATCACCTACTTGCCCCTAAAAGAAATCGATCAGTGAAACAGATGTGAAATGCATCTGCCCCATACCCCACTAGGGGACACGGGACTTCACTTCACTCACACCTCAACGGCTGTGCAGTCCCTTTTATAGCCCAGTGCCTCCTCTAGCAAAGTCCGCCATTGTATGTCTCTGTCCTCTCTGCCAGTCGTTCCGTCATTTCAGGTGTTTATATGCCTTGAAAAGAAACTCACAGCACCTTGAAATAAAATCATCAAGCTCCGTACATTTGTAACTCGATTTTATCTATCATTTTTATGAGTAAATTTATACAGCGGGAGTCCCATAATTTTCCCTTACCGTTATATTTCATAAACACCCCTCGGGCACGTATGAAATATTAACAACTTATACTAACTTATCCAGCGAATAAAACAGAAACGAATACAGATTTGCATCTCGAATGTAATATTCACATTATTCATTGTGTAACTCATTCGTAAGTATTGTCTAGTAACATCGATACTAAAGGTTTTATTCAATAATACTTCAAGTATCTTGTCTTGTACTCAATAAGCAACGAAATTCATAAAAAATCTTTCACGAATAATTAAATAAGCTTTAATTTAAGTTATAGACTACGAATATCTAAAACGTTATTAATACATATGTAACGGGTTTTATGATTGTCTAGCTAGTGTCTCTGTTCATGGACTGATATTTCCTAAAACCTATAAATTTCTTCATTTAACTTCTGAGCGAGTCTGCTATTCGCAATGGTCCATCGACAAAGCAATAATATTATGACGATAGTAGTCAGAAGCCTATCCATCAAAATCGAACACAAAGACGCCATAATTAAATAATTTTGTGTTAAATCCTTCACAATTCCCCACTTCATCTCATTCATAATCGAATTTATGAATGACTAAACTTATCTCTCCTCAAACTAATTTTTCTTTTTCGTCTCTTTTACACTCCTTTGATAGTCGTTTATAAAACAGAGATAGCGTTACGCCGAAACGTGCCGGCATTTCAGTGTATTCGCTTTGTTTGTAAGAAATCTATAAATATCGAGTTTGTAATGAAAATGTTCTGGATAGTCTTGTAATTCCTGGGCGTGCTAGTTTTACGATGGACCTAGGTTTTAAATCGGGAGAAACGTGTGGTTTTTTAATTGTCAGTAAGTAGTAAACCTAGATTTGTTTGTTGAAAGTTATTTCAAACATGAAAATCTTTGTTAATTCACTAGTCTTTCTTATAAACTCGATTATTATTTTGCTGTCTAATGTTTTATTTTTCTACTTCTAACAGCTGTCAGGGAATTTTCCGCACAGTTTATTCGTTTGGAGATGAGCCGGAACAAACACTGAAATTTAAAAAAAAACACAATTTTGTTATGGAGACTGCCTATAGAAAATTATTCTTATGATTATTATCATATACGTATCTAATAGTTGTGAACACAAACCAATAACTTCTTCCTTAAGCAACTGGCTTCATAGTTTAACAAGATCCTAAAATTGTTACGTTTTTATTTCGAACTGATTCTGATATCCGATCTCGATTGACAAATAAATTCGATTCAATTGTCGATTGTACGTTTGATAGCGTTTCAAGAGATTATATTTTTTGATGATAATAAAAAGATTGTATGTCTAAAAAACAAAATGTAATTTGGTGTAATGTAACCCATTCTAAGTTGGTTTGGGTAAGTTAAATAAATCAATGCTTGTTGCTACTTAGTTTTATTTCCGGGAAACTGTAAAGAAATTTAGGTTTAGAAGGCATATGAGACTTAAAACCTATTTATTAAAACTTTTGTCTTAGTAATATTGGGTACTAGATGAAAACCCGGCTTCGCTTAGGGTGAAATGGCACATAGTGGCAGTGACTTTTCGCCAATATGGCGACTGTGATAAGTCTTTCAGCTCCATTAGAATTAAACAATTTTTTTCGATTGAGTCTACCCCTTGACGAAATTATTAATATAGATTAACAACTATCTAAACGTATATATTTTAGTAAGAAGTTGTCTTAATAATGTTGTTTATTAACATTAATAATAGTTGAGCGGTGGATAGGAGCTCACATAAAATCCTGAGGGGCTCATGATTGCGACAGACGCGTGATATGTCAGGGTCTATAGCAGGCAATTGGTAGTCTTGTGCACGCTAAATCGACCAATCAATGCAACGTTTGTCAATTAAATTTTATCTTTTGCAAATTAACAATAACTTATCATCTATCAACTAAAATTCGCTTAAAACTAATAAAACAGCAATAATTATTAATTAAAATCACAAAATCTGTAACGCAGCGCATTTGCTGTGTAAATGATTCATTATTTATGCATTACTTTTTAGTGCAAAATTTATAGTTTTTTTTTTGAACAATTTATTCATAATTACACTAATTTAACTGGCTTTGTTTAACTAATACCTAAGTCCGTAACGTAATAAACTTAATAAACCAAATAATGTTTAAAAACGCATGTCATTTCTCACCAAATGCTATGTTAATACGGTGTGCATATTTTTACAAAGGTTTTGAACAGCTTTAATTCGTCAGATGTCTGACGCACTCATGTAATGCAATATCTTGTACACATCTTAGAACTGTCCCATATTTTATGAGAAGGGAAATAGCCCATTTCGACTCACCTAGCAAACTCGAGCATTGGAAACGAACATTGCAATTTCGCTGTATACATTGTAGTTTTATCTGTGATTTTAGGCTTAGGTACATTAATTTCTTCAATTCTTTGACTACAGTAAATAAAAATTCTATTAAAATACATATTTGCTTATATATTATAGTAATTTTATGCGTTTATATTATATTTAAAAGAAAGTTCACAGTAAAGTACGAACATTGTTATTTTCAAAAGAGGAGGAGGTACTCACTACATGTGTATTTTCTGTATATTTGCTACTCAATTATGTTTTTGTTTTATGGCTTCCATATATTTTCCATGCAGAATTAATTTCGACCTTTTATATACCTACTTTTGTAGCGCTCTTCGATCTTGGTTTAAGATTTTTCTTAATTAATAGCAAAAAGCAGAAAATATGTTTATGAATTTAAATAAAAAGAAACTAATCTATGGCTTTCAAAAAAGTTGTAAAACAAGTGACAATGTTATAATTAAATCTTGTAAATCCAATGTATGAGGGAGTGTCTATTAATGGAGCAATGGATGTTTCGTAATGCAATTCGCAGTACGATTTGCTTCAGTGGATATGGGGTCAGGTTACCGTGGACTCCTTAAGAATACCAGACGACAGTAACTGGATTAGAATGTGTATTCATATATAGCTTTTTAAAATGTTTTATGTATGTTTATTTTATTCGAACTTCATGGTCGTTCATTGACAAAAGGAATAAACAAAATTCGAGCTCAAATTAATTATAGTTTATATTATGTAGACTTGAAACTATAGTTATCTATAAGTGAAAAATGTCTAGTAGGTACTTGTAGGAATTTTGTTGGACTCTGAAATGTTATTAATTAAAACCAAACTTAATTTATTGTAGCAAATAGAATAATCTTATTTAATGAAACCATAACTAACTGCATCTGTCAACCAATCGTATACAATGCAATTAATATTACCATGTTTTATTAATTAAAGTTCCAGTTTTGCTCGAGTATGTTAATGAAATATGTCTTAAAAATTAAGCAGATATTTTTAACAAAATAAGTCTAAAAGTGGCAGTCATTACTTCAGTCTAAAACTTTAGCTTATTTTTTATCCAGAAATATCTAGAGTTTTGATCATTTACGTCTCGGAGTTCAAAAAAATACAAAGATAATTTTCGTCCAACTCGTTAGTAGATATACAACCTTGGGTATCCCAACGGTAAATACGATGAACCAGATATTTTTTTAAATATATTCTGTTAATGAATTATTTTATCTAAATATAGAAAAACTTTATACCCCCTTTTAAGAAAATTACGCGGACGGAGGAGTGTGAAATTTCCAGCACACACGCATACATACCTGACTTACTCTTGAATAGTGGTCGAATTTTGACCAATTGTAAATTTAATTAAATGGTCGACCACTAGTAAAATTAAGGTAAATATGAAACACAAGTTTGGTTAAAGTTTTTAATTTCTATTAAAAAATAAACAGTTACAGACTGAATGAGATTTTAGGTTTAGCTATTAAAATTAAGAATTAAGTGTAATAATTAAAATAAAATCAATAACTGTTAATGATTAAAATTAACAAGATTTTTGTTTAAAAAACAGAGCATTGTCAAGTTTTGCGGAGAAAACCGAATTCGGAAGTCTGTCTGTAATAAGACCTGCGGTGGAAAAAAATATCTCAGATGTATCGTTGTATCGGCAATAAAAATATCGCCGATGCCGATATATCGGCAAACCCAAAGTATCGCTGACATATCGGTATCGGTATCGAATGCATCCCTAGTAATAAATATTGTCAGGGATATAAAACATCTAAGGAGTAAAAAAACCTTTCAAAAACCTTAAAAACGTTTCAGAACAACGCGAGTAAACACACGGTTATACGCTAGTTATATGTATAGTATATCGTATCAATTTTGAGCGTGACTTATTAATCCATGTCACAAACCCAAAAAAGCGTTGCTTCGTGACGAAGTAATCACTTCCATAATAGTTTAAGTATATACACAAAAAATTAACGTGTACCCAAAAGGTAAATGACCATCGACAAAAACTTTTCACATACCTACACGCAGATATGAAACCAATTCACATATTAATATGAATCATCTTACGATATCACCTTCGATATGTAAAGACCGAATTAATTTTCCTTGTTTTTTTGCTACCGGCTTGCGTAGATGGCGGTACTTCAAGTAATTACTACTCGAATTATAATTGGGTTTAATGTCGATAAATTATCTATAGCGTAAAATATTCTAAATTGGCTCGATATTTTTACTACAAAAATCCTGTTAGTATATTCAGTGTGACTGTGAAGAGGCCGTTTATAAAATTGACAACATTAGATTTGACAGATGACATCTCTGAAAAGTAACAGATTAGGAAGAATATTTTACTGTCAAACGCACAAAAACGTAGAAGAAATATTGGCGCGAGATTAAGCTGCCGAACGTTATTTGTTTTATTTGAGAATTCGTACAATCGAAATCGAAGTATTGGACTACTATGAAATTAGTTTCGCATTGATAAAAATAGTTATTATTGAAATAAATCGAAAACATTTCTTCTTTCGTCCAAGTAGGCCAATATTTAACCGCCGCGCAGACCGCGTCAAGTCGGTCAGTGTTGCTTTTAAATTCTGCAGGGTCAAGTAATTATATAGAAATATTAAGAATCAAGAAACTGGAATGGAATGAGACGTGTCTCACACGTTGATTGGTCTCTTATTCTGTAGACTTTGTTTTCTTGCCCCAAAAAATAAGAAAGTGGATCCCTAAAAGATCTAGTTTCCCCTAATATTTCCCAGACGGCAGACTACAACGTTAAAATACCACATATATCCTGTTAGTTCAAGAAAGACAGGAAATGTACAAATATGGTTGACTAGAAACATGGCTTCGCTTTCAAATAGAAACGTGAGGGTTCCCGTACTTAATTTACTTGAAACGGGAAAATTATGTTACAAGTCAAATTACATTATTTATTGACTTACTAAGTTTGATCGAACGCCTCCATGCTCCAATATATTTCAAGTCTGGAATGGAAACGCATTTAAAACTGTACATGCTATATAGGATATTCGTAGAGAATTATCTATACAGATAAATAAAATTGGAGTGTCTGTAATATTCAAATAACCGCCTTTTATTAAATCATATGGATGTATACACGGTACATATATAAAAATAACATGTTTTTGCAATTTTTGTCTGTCTTTCTATTTGTTCCGGCTAATCTCTAAAATGGCCGCACTGATTTTGACGCGACTTTCACTGGTATATAGCTGATGTAATAAGGAGTAACTGAGCTACTTTTACTTTAGAAATTATTATTAATAAATAATAAAAATAACTTCCGCGCGAAGTACATACATAATACATATCTATTATTATTTTGCTGTTCGCTATTTTACTCTGTTTGGCTGAACATCACGACGAAATTAACGTGGGTGAAACCGCGGGGCAAAGCTAGTATAACATATAATTGCCCGCATCACAATGAACTTCCTTTAATAGATCCGTAAACGTATTTACTTTGTGTGGGTTTTCCTAGAAGACTTGAATTATATAGATGATTTTAATGACTCTTGTACCTGCATGTCATCAAATTCCTTTGAGTTTGGTGATCTTTATGATTTTTTTAAATCTGTGTTCTAACTTTTAACTATTTAGGTAATCTACATGGTGAAGTTAAAAGTCATGGACCCGAGTATTTATTATGACTTACTAGAAACCCGTTGCTGAGATTATTAAAGTTAATTAAGACGTCTCAACTGCCTCCGTGGTTAATGGTTTATGCGTCTGCGTGTTGCGCCGAAGGTCCTGGGTTCAAAACCCGGAGCGACTAATGAATGTTCCGCTTGGTTGGCACAGAAGGATGATCACCTACTTGTCTGTAAAGAAAATGATCAGTGAAACAGACACAGCAATGTGTCTGCCCCAAGCTCCAGTAGGAATACGGGAATTCCCACTCACATCTCCCAAATTAAGTCTTAATAAAAAAACCGATAATAGCTCAATTTCGTTTTGGAAAATGGGTCTCAGACCTGTCCTCAAAGCTAACATTTTGTATTCAATATGCGAGCAAACATTTAGGTGACCGTGTCTTGCTGACTTAACATACTCACCACGTGTCGCTAACAAACTTCCTACAATCTAAACATAGAATTACCATAACAATCATTATTGTTTGTTTAACCATATAAGGCTGTCTAAACAATACATAGTGACTAGGCAATTCAATGCAACTTCTAATGTTTTCGATTATTTTTATTACCAGTTACAGTGTAACAACTCACAGCTTAACAGTTTACAATCTGAATTTACAAAATATAATCTACTATAAATAAAATTTTGTTTATGTATAAAGTCAAAAACCTGGACCGATTTAAAAAAATCAGACAGACTGTATTGTATAGATATGTGCGGTCAGTTACGAGTAAATAATAGTCATACTTGATTTCTGACATTTCGTCCATATAAAAATTAAGAAAAAGGAAAAAGTTAAACAGCATTGATGGCGATAGCCAACCACCGTCGATAAGTTACAATCAGCGGTAGCCTGTCTGCCAGACATTTAATAATTGAATTCTTACATATGTCAACTCGGGACATGAAGGACTATTCTCTTACGCTGAATGGCATTGAACGTATCCACGCATGCCTCAAAGAAAATGCCGGAGGCGCTGCAGCTTCACTAGACCCATCACATGTCTAAAGATATCTAAAGGAAAATATACAAGTATTCCTAATTTAGCGAACAAATGCTGCCCGCTTTTATCGACCACTTTTTTATTTTTAAATAAAAATTACCAAGTTTTATTTTTAAATGTTAATGTTTTATTAATCTAATCTTAAGTGTTGTTAATTAAATTTATGTTAAGTAAAAAAAAAAATTATATTTGTTTCATAATTACAGTATGTACATAAGTTAGTGAGTATATAAATTGTTTAAGCAAGAGCTAAAAATTGTTGGTTACTATGAGTAATTTCTTATTATGCTTTCACGTTACACGCCTGCTGATTCTTACCGCATTTTGATTATTTTAAATACTGTTTAACAAATTAACAATATATTTTTATGGTAAAACTTCAGCTTTACCATTGCAAAAATAGATTGCTTAATAAGCTTTGTATTATTATTAATTGCATGTTGATTTGATAAGTGTTATAGAACAAAAAAGTACGTTTTATATGGAAGTCCTGTGTTCGAATCCTGGGGAAATCAATGAATGTTTCGATTGGTTAGTCACAGAAGGCTGATCACCTAATTTATTCTAAAGAAAATGATCACAGAAATGTGTCTGCCCCATGCCCCACTAGGGGTTACGGGAATTCACAAGATGGCATATTAAAATCAACTATAATGCGGGTTGCAAACCGAAAGCTATATTAAAGCTAAACTAATTCAGCTGAGATAAACTAGAAATACGTCCCGTGCACATGAGAAAAACTAAACGAAAGCTCAGTGTTGTGTTTCTCATACCTTATGGTATGTCTGGAATCTGGATTCTTCATTTCCTCAACAATTCTATTCCATTTAGCATCCTTTTATTCAAGTTGTGATAGTCCTTTGTTTCAGTGTTCCACAGTATAGAAAATTGTTTAATTTTATTTGCGCATCGGCATATACAACTTACCTCATATTTTCATCAGCTCACAGCTCAGTTTACATAGCCTGTACACAAGTATGAATGATGAAGCTATGCTAGCTAAGCTAAACTAACTTAGCCTAGCTAGTCTGCAACCCGCTTAATGACGCTATTAAAAACACAGGCCTTTCAGTAAATAAGGGTAAATGGGGATTTAGATGCTTTTTCCTAAGGGTTTCGGGACGGACTGTTTGTATTGGCTCGGACTTTTATTTATTCAACGCCTGGATGCTATAATAACTTCTGCTCTGGCTTAATATTTTTACCTCATTACATTTAATAATTTTTACTATTTATTAACCGACTCCAAAAAAGGAGGAGGTTCTTAATTTGACTGTATTTTTATGCCTGTTAACTCGGAACTTTCGACTGGGTGAACCGATTTTGATGATTCAATTTTATTTGAAAGCTGGTGCTTCACGTGTGGTCCTATTTAAATTTCATCAAAATTTGTTCAGTAGTTTTAGAGTTACAATTTGAAGTCGATTTTTTTTGTTAAAATTATTATTAATTAAAAAGATTTGGGAAAACACTTCATTCAGCCTACCTAAATTCTCTTCATGCACCTTTATCTGCTTAGAGTTTATAACACTCTTAGAATCCTGTGGACCTAGCATTCAAAGCGTTCAAATCCTGAAAAAAAATCGGCTATTACTTACACAGAATGTTGTAAAGAAAATTATCAATGTCTCCCTCATGGTTCGTAACCCTTTTAATTGTTTATTTTGTTGTTGTTTAACTTAGCTGTGATAAACACTGGTTTAAAGTTTGAACCAACTATTTTTAAAATACACATATAAACGATTTTATTGACTAATTTGTTCCGCCCTTCACAAGTTGACATTCTCAAATGTCGTATCAGTAGGTACGTGGTTTGAAAACTAGTTCAATTTATACATAAAACAGCGCAGTTAATTCTTATTGTTTAACCGACCTTAAAGAACACAAAAAGAGGTTTATCAATTCCACGTGTTACTTTGTTTCTTGTCGTCTATTAACTTATAAACAACTAATGACACATTAACTTATTATTATCCGCGACGGAAAAATAGTGGTGTAGGTTTAACGTGTTTGTATGTCTGTAGGAACTCCTAAACGAATAGACCTATTTAATTATTCTCATTTATGTGATGTTTTTATTTGTAATCATCATGTCAGTGGGTTTATTAATTATCTTCACTTGTTTAGATTATCGTTTATGAGAGTTTTATTCTAAATTGTATATTTTATAAATATATTTTATAAAAAATACTAGCGACCCACTCCGGCTTCGCATGGGTATAAAACATATATTTAAACCTTCCTCTTTAATCACTCTATCTATTAAAAAAAACCGCATCAAAATCCGTTGCGTAGTTTTAAAGATTTAAGCATACAAAGGGATATAGGGACAGAGAAAGCGACTTTGTTTTATACTATGTAGTGATTTAGTTTTATAAAAAGTTAAAGTTTTATATTCAAAACAAGGTTATGTGTCTGTGAATAAACGTTTTTCGATGACAGTATTTCTCCTAGAGTATTATATTAGTGAAGAACAAAGCGAACAATGTTAGAAATTGCTCGATGCCTATTGTTAAGGGCATACGTGATGAGTTTCCGGACACACTTGTTATTCCGCTGGCTCTTTGTTTGAATCCCTTTAACTTCGTACATAGTTAAGGATTTCCTATTGACTTTGCGAACTGCTTCTTGGAAAAAGACAGTTCTTGTCGTGTCCTGCTTCGAGATTAGGCCCGAACTTAATCAACTTTAATCACAGATAAGATTTGTAATTTTGATGATATAAGTTTCTTTGTGTTAAACTACTTTAGAATTCATCTACTATCTTTTATTTCGACTTATGTTCTGCTAGGTATGTAGCAGTTTTGTTTTTTATAAAATAAATAAGTTACAAAATTAAATTTACAAAAATAACTACACCATAATCACTTAAAATTGCATTATTACGACAAACACAGCATAACAACAAAATAACATTATGACTACCAAATTAACGTTGATAAAATAAAAATTATTAAGGTATGAAAAAATGAAATAAAAGTAAAAAAATACATAAAATTATTCAAAACATTCAAATATATTGCTAACATTTTATTAGTCTTCCAATTACCTTATAGGCACTTATAATGGTAATTGTTCAAGATACATATAAATAAAAGACAATTATGAATAAGTGTTAGAAGAGAGTGTTCAAAATCTTAAATCGTTTAAGTCATAATGGTTTGGGTAAGCTGTCATCCTGTTGCTAAATCTTTAGGTGCAAAGACATAGCCGATATGGCAATATGTGCTTTTAAAATGCTCAGTTATAACTCTCGTATTTCAATTCGATGAAAATAATAATTCCCTCTCAATTACGAAGCGTAATAGGTATGAGCGAGACATTGCTTATTACATTCATGTCATTTGTTGATGATTAATTGCACGCACACGAACACTTTCACTTTCGAAACACTGTTTCATTATCTTTCTTCTATTTATTATTGTACCTGCCTGGTCTAAATATTCTCATAATTATGTTACACCAATTTCAATAAAGGAGATTTTCTCTATATATACATGTATGTATCTTATCTTCGAGGGGCTCCACGACGGGACGCACGTCGGACCTTCAGGTCCTTTTGTACTTACCCTATGCCTTACTCACTCACTCACTCCAAGATCCCTGAAGAAGGACTGCATGAGCTTCAGGATGTCGTTGTCCTCTAGGTTCGAGTATGCCGATCCGAAGAGGTCCTGTCTCTTGCTAGCTTTTGAGTCTTTTCTCTATATTATGTAAATGTATAATTAAAAACTCAAAAGTCATTAACGAAAAAAAATTTTCCTAATTATATTTATATATTTTTTATTTGTTTTTTTTATTATTAGTATGCTACTAGTAGTAGTCGGGTAGTAAAAGAGTGGTCACTGAATACAGGTTTTTGTGTAAATTATAATTTTTAGAAAATATTTAAATATTATATTAAATTGTAATTTGTTGCAAAAATTTTCTTTCTTTTGTCATAATTAATCCCATTTCTCAATGATCGCGAAAGTTACTTAAATTTATCCCCAGTACGCTTT
The DNA here is from genome assembly GCA_912999735.1 of Aporia crataegi. NCBI lineage: Eukaryota > Metazoa > Arthropoda > Insecta > Lepidoptera > Pieridae > Aporia > Aporia crataegi. Next base: position 7,307,880 of record OU538744.1, on the reverse strand, counting down.
TGCATACTGGTGCAATTTAAAATACTTTAGTACTATTTAATAATGTAAAATTTTGTAATATAAATTAACTCTTAACAAACGTTCGTGTTTTACAAACTCAATATTAAAAAGGTTTCATAACTTGTTTCCATAATAATGTAATTAAGTGTCAGTTACCTTACAATGTTGATACAAAACAATAAGTAACGTGCATTTGATATGAATAATGTTTATTTAATGCATGAATTGTATTCAAAGTAAAAGTGCATAGGAATGTTCGAAAGGAATTAACACAGTCATACATTGCATTTCAAATCGACTTCAAAGGAAGCCTTTCTTGAAGTCATTTGTAGTAAAGAAATCGGTGCCACCACAGATATATGAATAGTATATGCTCTGAGGGTGCCACTGTAACAGAAAATTATAAAAGTTTTGGGTCTGACACATCTCTTACAAATAGACAACAGAAAATAAAATTCAGATACGTCATTGTAACTTTAGATTTTTCGAAGTTATTTTTTTTTTGCACACTTTATTGCACTGGAGTGCAACGGGCGGCCTTATCGCTAATCAGCGATCTCTTCCAGGCAACCCACAATTATTATTTTTTGTTGGTTTGGTTGAATTTCTGGAGGCAAGCCTGTAGAAATTCAACCACTCCTCCGTACCACTCATGACACCACGTCCGGCAAGTAGCAGCCTTACCAGAGACCAAATTCAAATACAAATTAAATTATAAATTGTATTCGGGACCGGGGATCGAACCCGGTACCTCAGGCTTCGCGGTACGCTTATAAGACCGCTTAGCCATGAGGCCTCATTTTCGACTGATTGTGAATAGAGCCTCCACGTTTGGCGCCAATTTTATAAAAAAATTAAATAATTAAAAACTTAATTACGAAAGTGATTATTTAATGATCACGAAATACGTTTATGTGTCATCATGACAGATCTGTGCGTAAATTAAGGCCGCTAAAAGATTGATAACACATCGTTGAAAATGAAAATAAAATTCACGTCTCGGATATAAATCACATTGCCACAGTCCAATATATCTCCGAAACCTAATATACATTCGTTGGGATTTACTTCAAGTCGTCTAAAACACAGTTTATTATATGAATTATAATTAAGATTTTCATAAAAGTACAAAAAATATATGGCAGCACATGAAATGCGGTATTTGATGAATTTAAGGAACTCAAATTTGATAATACGGTTGTGATGAGCCTTTTGTATTTTTGCAAATATATTTAAGTACATCATTGTAAATGAATGAATTACTTTTACGAATAAAGTCATTTCATATGTGCAAGTAAAAATTGTATTCGACAATAATTAAATAATATAATTTTGACAATAACAATTAAACATCATAATAACAAGGTGAGAGACTGAGGCCAAATATTTCAATAACTCAGTCAAGGTGAAATATCAATTCACAATGATTTAAAGTTACCTTCGCATCTCGATTAAATAACAGATATTTTATTACAATATCTCGTTTCTTTAAGGTGTTTTTAAAATAATAGAAGATTTAATTTCTCCTGCCTTCGTGTTTTAAGTACGTACCCTTATAAAAGCTTAATAGTTAATGTTGCTGTCAATATGTATCTAAAACCAAATGCTATAGATATTATCTTAAATATAAAATTCTCGTGTCGCAATGTTAGTTACCTGACTGCTCCGAAACGGCTTTACTGATTTTTACCAAATTTTATATGCATATTCAGTATGTCTGAGAATCGACTAATATATATTTTTCATACCCCTAAGTGATAAGGGTAGCTCACCTCAAAAATTAATATAGCAAAACAACGTTTGCCGTGTCAGCTAGTAATATATATAGATTTACCATTTTATATTTAATTATTAATATTAAATAAAATTACCTAAACCCAAACAAATAATAAGGAAGTAATCTGAAGCATTGGAGTATGAATAGTGTAAAATTCCATAACCCTTGCGTAAAAATCTATAGGGCTGTCTGCTACATTACCGGTAAGTAGGAGATTAGGCTTTTGTGCCTACTTAACTGAAACATTTATAGGTTTCCCCAGTTATCGAACCCAGGACGAAATACGCAGATGAGTGAAATTCAATCCATAAGCTACTATTATTTAAAAAATTACAAGTAGGAAACTAATCTACAAATCATTCATTTTCAAAATGATCATCAAAGCTTTGCGATTTTAGCTTGTCAACTATGTTTTCATCAAGTACCAAAATTAAATAAAACATTTTGCAAGCAACAAAATTCTGCGAAGCCTGTTTACTAATCATAATATAAATACAAACCCAGCTTCCATATAAAATGCAGAGCCTGCATCAGGTTTATCGTTGAATAAGCGTTTAGTTGTAATTAGATGAACTAACGGTCGAAATTCAACCATAATTCACGAGTTACGTAAGGTAATGTATGTGTGGGTCATACAAGCAGTTGTAATTTTTATTTTTATTAATTTAATGTATTTCTAATACATTTTATATTTAAAAAAAATAGCTTCATGCACTTCTCCATATAAACATTAATGGTGCCGTCAGATAGACGAGCGCGTCGGGACAGCAACGGGTCTCTGTCACGCCGCGAAACGATGTGTATGTCACACTGCGGACTTCAAGCGCCGCGCCGCGCCGGCTGACGTAATTAGATGATTTCTATTTTTATTTCGAGACTCATCTCGAGAAAATAGAATTTCTTTATGAATAAAGAAAGAAAAAATAATTTTGAATAAAAAAAACCCACATTACATTTTTATGCACTTGTTGAATTTTATATGAATTTTATTTACCAACACTATTTACGTCTGTTTATGTATAGTAGGTTCATTTCTAATACATAATGTATTTTATCACTTTTTAGTGCGTTTTGATGTCAGTTTTATTTTTATGTTTAAAATTAATTTATTTTATACTGTTGAGTGGCTCTTCTAAACCGTATTGTTGGTTACCATACATTTATACCCGTAGATAAAATGAAACTATGACATAACATCAAATGTATGGCTTAGCTTTTCTTTAAATACCTACCTTCAAAAGCTGGACAATATGATAATAAAATTAAAGTAAGTATTACAATTAGTATAAATTAATTATAATATGGACTTCTGTATTGCCAAAGGAAGTAATTGATGTTTTATAAATTTTTGATTTATTAACCTTAATATCTCTTAATCTATAAATCTAATTATCTAGATTTTATTTAATATTGTTGCAAATTTAATGCTAAATCCAAAAACGTCTAAATCATCGATAAATATTCATATTTCATTGGGTTGTACCTAAAACTATTCTTTCAATATTTTGAAAACTATTAATTAAAAAAATTCGAAAAAATGGTACCACTACGACTAGTTACTCTATCGTTGGACATCTCATTCATCCATATCGGTCCACGGATGGCGACGTAGGAGTGGAACATCAAAATATAAAAATAAAAATAAGCGCCGATTTGATAACCTCCTTTTTGGTTTTTTTAAGGTCGGTTAAAAATGAAAAAAGTTTAATAAAACTATTAAACGGATTCTTTATGGTTTTACCAAAGTATGTATTCTTCATGAAATATAGTAGCAAAATAATACAATGTTAAAATTGGTAAAAAAACTTGAATTACTGATTTATGTCGTTGTTATGTAGGTATGCTCTAAATAAACGAATATCAAATTTAAAAATATACGTTAGTGAATAAATCTATATCTTATGTATAAAATTCTCGTGTCACAATGTTAGTTACCATACTCCTCCGAAACGGCTTTACTGATTTTTACCAAATTTTTTATGCATATTCAGTAGGTCTGAGAATCGGCTACTATCTATTTATCATACCCCTTAGTGATAAGGGTAGCCCACCCCAAAATTAATATGGCAAAACAACGTTTGCCGGATCAGCTACTTTAAATAAATAAATAAAATTGGAGTGTATGTTTGTAATATTAAAATAACTGCTTTTTACTAAATGCATGTGGATGTACATATACCAAAATAACAATTTTTGTCTGTCTGTTTGGTCCGGCGAATCTCTGAAACGGCTGGACCGATTTTGATGGGACTTCCACTGGTAGATAGCTGATGTAATAATTACATATAGATACTCCAATTTTATTTATCTGTATAGATATTAAGAAAAGCCCTTTTAATATTATTTAATTAAAATTAATAAAAAAAACACCCACTTCCCTTGACTCCTTAAAAAACCATTATCAGTGCTGAAATTATTTTTACTTTTATTTAATTTGTGTAATTTTTATTTTTAAGTTTTATTGTTACATATATGTACGTATAAATTAGGTAGGTATATGTAGGTATCCGAAATAAATTAATTTGATTCGAATGATTGTTTTAACATAATAATTAATATTTGGAAATAAGTCTATTCAAATACATATATTAATAATTCATTTGAAATTAAATCAGCAAATTCCACTAATATTGTAAATGCGAAAGTTTGTGAGGATGTTTGAATGTGTGTGACTCAATTACACATAAACGGCTTAGCGAATTTAAATGAAATTTGGCAATTTTTACAGGGTACTTATATATTAGTATACTTATATATTATTACCTTTAGTGTGTTCCTATAGGATAATTTAAAGATACGAATATTCTATTCTTCAATGGAGAAGTTTAATGATGTTGTTAATATCATACTCAAAATAATGGTACATATTAAAATATAGATCAAAACTAATCAATCACTGTAAAAAATTTGAAATCCTTCAATCAATGATGTCAATCAACTTAGAAATAGATTATTGAACTATGTATACGTATTTCTGATTCGCCTGTGACGTCATTGCACCTATCCGCGTGTAACAAAATTATTATTGCAAGCGCAACTTCAAAGTCCCATATTTTTTTCATTTCTAGAGATATTTTATTGATTCTTTCAAGAGTTTGTTTTATTCTACCTTAATTTTTATAATTTTTCCAATAAAAAAGGTAAACTTCTCCATTTCAGTATAAAATTGTTCGGATATTATACATTGTATATTATTTTTTAAGCTGTTTTAAGTTATCCTTATGGAACTATCGCTAGTAATAATTAAAAGAAACACTTTTTTGTGATTTGTATATTTTATTTTAGAGATAGGAGTATTCTTTTCTATAACATCACGTTACGACGAAGTTAACACAGGTCGCAGGTGAAACCGCGGAGCACAACTAGTATGAAATAATCGGTCAGGTTTTTGGATTGATTTATTTTTAGTCCGATCGAGTCAAAAATGACAAAATTGCATTTGTCCATCTTTCGACTGACTTTGGTTACTTTCCTGTGTCTCCAACCTCTCGAAAATGTAGTCTCGAACAATTTCAATCAGCTTTCCCACTCATTCCACGTCCATTTTTAACCGACCTTCAAAAAAACCAAAAAGGAGGTTATCAATTCGACGTGTATTTTTTTTTTTTTTTTTTTTTTTTTTTTTTTTTTTTTTTTTACCGATGTTCCGCTCGTACGTCGCCATTTGTAAACCGATTTGGATGAGTGAGGTGTCAAACGATAGGGTAACTCGTCGAAGTGGTCCCATTTTTTTTTAGAATTTTTACGATCAATAGTTTTCAGCATATTGAAAGAATAGTTTCACAATCGGACGAGAAATCGCTGAATTCCGCGCGACCATGTCGTGCTTATTTGCTTATAACTCTATGATTTATGAATCCTTATCGATGAATTAGATGTTATTCGATTTAAAATTAAATTTGCAACAAGAGAGAATAAAAATCAAGATAATTTGATTTATAGTTTTAGAGATATTGAGGTTATAAAATAAAAAATTGAAAAATCTTTAATTAGTTCGCTTTAGCAATAGAGATGTCCATGTTGTATTAAATATATACTAATTATAATAAATTGATTTAATTAAAACTCATATTTCCAAGCTTTTGACGGAATTTTATGATAATCTAAGCCATATATTTGATGTTATGGAGCAAAACTTGTCAACAGAGAAAAACATGTCATACCTTATTGTTTACGCGTCCAGTTTAGATCTCTATAGCTCGATGTAATATCAGTTTATATCGATGACTTACATACCATTTTATAAAACATTAAAAGGGTCATATATGATAGTAAAATCAATAAGGTAGCAGAAATACTTCTAGAGATAGAGAGAATATAGTTACTGAGTTCCTACGGGAAATCACAATGTGCGTTCACTTGCTTACTATAAAACACAATGAAAACTTATTTTATATGAACGATATTACTTAAATTTTTAGTATTAAACGATTCAGTTTTGCGTTTTCTTATTTTCATTAATTTGAAAATATTAAATTAAATTAATCAAATTAGTTTTTAGTGTATAAGGTAAGCGTAAAGTCAGAGCGTCCATGTTAGTTTCGTTTTGATGGTATGATAACCAACTATACGGTTTAGAAGAGCCACTCAAAAGTATAAAATAAATTAATTTTAAACAAAAAAATAAAACCGACCTCAAAACGCACTGAAAAGTAAAAAATAAATTTTGTATTATAAATGAACTTACTTTAAATAAGACGTAAATAGTGTTGATAAATAAAATTCATCTAAAATTCTACAAGGGCATAAAACTTTCATGTTGTTTTTTGAAAGGCGGTGCCAAATATATAAATAAAGACTGAATTAATATTCCTGGACTTTAATAAAAAAAATAATTGAATGGCTTGGCGCCGCGTTTCAAAGAGCAACATGACAGTTTTATGCCCTTGTAGAATTTTAGATGAATTTTATTTATCAACACTATTTACGTCTTATTTAAAGTAAGTTCATTTATAATACAAAATTTATTTTTTACTTTTCAGTGCGTTTTGAGGTCGGTTTTATTTTTTTGTTTAAAATTAATTTATTTTACAACTAGCTAGTCATTAACAATTGTCATTTGGAATTAATCTACTTATTTATTTTTAATACATAATACAAAAAATAAAACATTCAAAGAAAATTAAATAAAAAAGTTAAATGAAATAGCAGTATAGTTAGCAGTGTTACGGCAAAACGTTAATCGGTTAAACGTATTGTTAAGGACAAACAATTACAGTAACGGGCCAATCTGCTGAATGAACCATTTGCCACTACCAACCACTTTGATTGTCCGGATGAGATCACCGATTAGCAATAAGGCCGGCAGTTGCACTCAAACTGGTGTAAATAAATAACTAAAACCATCTCAATAACTTTATTTTTTAGTTTTGAAGCAAAAAACATGACAGTCCGTGCATTCCTCTAGGTCTAGGAGCTTCGATATCACAAACAGGCGGCAAACCGTTAACAACCCTCTTTTTTTAATTCGGGCTCAAATATGTTTCAGGGTCACGTAAACATAACGGTTGAAAGTTTTGACGAGACGTTTCACCAATAAATTAATTTTAAACAAAAAAATAAAACCGACCTCAAAATGCACTGAAAAGTAAAAAATAAATTTTGTATTATAAATGAACTTACTATAAATAAAAGACGTAAATAGTGTTGATAAATTAAATTCATCTAAAATTCTACAAGGGCATAAAACTGTCATGTTGCTCTTTGAAACGCGGCGCCAAGCCATTCAATTAATTTTTTTATTAAAGTCCAGGAATATTCATTCAGTTTTTATTTATATATTTGGCACCGCCTTTCAAAAAACAACATGAAAGTTTTATGCCCTTGTAGAATTTTAGATGAATTTTATTTATCAACACTATTTACGTCTTTTATTTATAGTAAGTTCATTTATAATACAAAATTTATTTTTTACTTTGCAGTGCACTTTGAGGTCGGTTTTATTTTTTTGTTTAAAATTAATTTATTGTATAAAAATACAAAGGTGACGTCGCGTCGAGCGCGTCGGACTCGCGTATCGCAATCTGTTTGGTTTCCAACGAATCTCATAGAACACAACGCGCTCACACCCCCTCGCACCCCTTCCAGCCGTGCTAAAATTGTATTGCTGTCGAGCGCGCTGCTCACGCGCCACGAAGTGTCGTCCTTTGTGTGACCTCTGCTATAGTAATTGGTACATTACATCGCGCCAACGTCGCGACGCGCTCGCTATCTGACGGCACCATAACTGTGTCAAATTTCACGTTCGTCCGTTCGCGGAATTTTCTTAAAAAGGTGTACAAAGTTTTCGTTTCACATAATATAGTTATAAATACTAGAATCGTATTGTAAACTTATAAACAATTTATCTTATTGTTAAAATAATTTTATGCGAAATAGATAAAAATGAATATTGAATCTCTGAGTTTTCAGTTTTATTTTGATAAGCTTACGTAAAAAAATCGTGTCTGTGCGTCTTAGATCTTAAACGAATGAACCGATTTTGATGCGGATTTTTTGTTATAAACCCACTGCGATCAAATTTTTTTTTTTTTTTCAATTTTTGAATGTCTGGGGTTTTATGATGTCTAGAGCTCCTTTATTTTAAAAAATAACAATTTTGAGTGATGCCTGTACAGATATGCAAAATTTTAACGTAAGCAAATTAAGACGTATGCAAACAAACATTCTACAGTTCTATTTTCGATTATAGACGCTTAATATAAAATATTCATAGCTAACCACAACCGCATAGCATTACAGTCCAAAATGCAATGTGTTAAATTAAAGCCATTTGGCGAGTCGATCGATTCACGGATTTATTAATTAATATCATGTTGACGTCAGTAAGCGTTCGGTGAAATGCACTGACATATGTTGACGATTGATTAATATATAGTACATGCAGGAATTGTCCTCGTGTTAAGAGTCAAATTCATGTAATTTACTTTGTAATGAGTATAATTTCCGTTTTACTTTTCGAATGGGTTGAGAGGAAAGAGGTATTTAAATTAATTTTAATATATTTTTAACAGTGGACTTTGTGAACTTCGTATCGCGTCAAGACTTCCGAAACGTGGCACCTAAAACGTCATTCCATATAAAATTTATGAGGGAAATGTTTTTTCCTTTATTTTATCTTTTCGTCAAATTTCCAATGTTTTAACCACGGAAATCGGTCCAGCCGTTCCCGAGTTATAAATATTCGAACGAACCCGACTTTATTTTATATATATAGATAGACTAAATAAATAGTTACATTTATTTTTAACCTTCGACGAATAAGAGTGGTGTTATGATTTTGACGTATCTGTTTCTCTGTGTGTCTGTGCGTCTGTTTGTTTTTTGTATGTCCTACTACGATATATAAAACAGCATTAAAACTATTTAAAACATATTTCTTCATAAATTCAAAAATAATTTATTTTTAAGACCCTTAATTGAGTCGATGGTAAATTTGTCTTCGCAATGAGATTGATAATTAATTTGAGGGACAAACAGACTAAAGAATTATTCGTGAATTTGATAACTCCATTTCAATTCGGTCAATTTACTTTCAAATTTGTTTTTAGAGTTCTCTGACCGCTACGTAAAGAGACTACGAGTTGGTATTTAATTAAATTAATTATTTGATATTGGGCCCACATTCCCATTCTATTAACCTAAATCTAGTTTAAATATCAAATCTACTAAACCTTGTTTCTCTATAACAATTGACAGTTTCAATAGTACACTCTTCCTCGATGGATATCGGAGGACCACCACAATACCTCAAAGGCCGGCAACCCAACAAAAACGCGGATCTATTGCTATCTTTACTCTTGTAATCCTGTGGTTCTGAAAAAATATAGTCTTAAAAGTCCTGTTTTTCTCCAAAGTCGAGACCCGGGAAAAGATGTCATAATTAGGGTGGCACGTATTTAAAAAAAGAATAATGAATCTGATGCTGTGGTCCATACGGCTTACAGAATTTCACGTAAGCATGTATATAGAGGGAATTTTTTTTGTTCTCATTGTGTTTCTGCCCACATCTTAACTTCACTGATATAACTACATGAATATTATTATAATGACGTAGACAAGAATTATGTTCTAAACAAGAAACGATGAGAGCTTAGTTGTAATGATAGAAGAAACGAATTAAAACACTTATTTACTGTGAAATATCGAAAATTATTTGTAGTTTTTGATTTTGATGAAAATTTACAAAGGTCTTCTTAATCTAAGTAAGACAAGTAAAAGTTCTTAATATACATAAGAATAACATAAAAAACACATTGAATGACCAAGAGGACGTTCCGACTGGAATCTTTTATAGGCATATTTATTTTTTATTAACACTGTTGTTGTACGCCTATTTAATAAAACAATAAATAGGCATACAACAACAAATAAATAGCGTGGAGAAGTAAAAAACTCAAATATTAAAATACTTACAAGGATGTTACAGAGAAAAATATAAAATCACTTAAATAAACTGCTTTTTGTGTTAACTAAATTATATAAAGTAACTAATTATAGTCTTATATAAACTATTACCTAAATATAACAAACTTTTCAGTATACAATCACAAAACTTGATACGTTATTAATATATTTGGTTTTTAATTTCACAATTTATTTACTTAACGATTGATACAAAAAACTATACAACAATATGAAGTATGAAAACTTTTAGCTCGTTCCCGATATGAGATTTGAATGTCGAGGCACAGGTCTTTGTTCCATCACACATTGTGTAGCTTTATTTGGAAATTGAAAAGGCATTTTTCAAACGTTCAAACTTAATTTATACAAATTTTCGTGCCAATACAACACATGATTGCCAGATTATTTTTTTGAATTACTGGCATTATAAATTTCAGCCGTGATTAAAATGGGAAATATTCTCCTTTAACTTACGAATTATTATTAATTTTGAGTTTATTTGGATAATTTATTAAAATTTTATAGATTAATTTTATGTTTTAGTTTGTCACTTGGTTTAATAACTTATTCTGATCTTTAAGTTTAAGTCTGAGTTTTAAGTTTCACTTTAAAAGGCCGAAAAGTCACATACTAAAGTCATACTTTATCTGTAAAGCTGGCCTGTCATGAGATTTCATGGATTTACCCTCTATGGATTTCTTTTGACTCATCACAATCCGAAACCTAATATATTTATATCTCCAGCAACATACGAAGATGAAGTAACATCCGAGAAAATCTGTCTTCAATTCAATTAAATTCTCCATAACACACGGCCACTAACTTAATAATTGAATAAGAACATTTTTCAAAGCAACAGAGCAATGCTTTTAACTTTTTCGTTTTAGATTTAACTAAAGAGCCCAGAAGCTTATGCAAGTAAATTTAAAACTTTTATACAAGCTCCTTTGTATCAATTAACATCAACCTTTAATGTTATTTATTAATATACACTTGTTATTTAATATAAAATGCTTTTTGCAATTTTCATCAATTCAATATAAAGTCATGTTAGACGTAATTCAATTTGTATAAATATTCAGTGTTTCGTTTCATTACAAAATTACCATTGAAATGTTAAAAATGACAAAAAGTAAGTAGAAAATTATGTTCCTTTATTATGTATGTTGATTTTTTACGATTTGTTTTTATGATTTCAAAATTATGACGGTTTTCCAGCTACGCTTACGTGGTGAAATAATTCATTAAACTAAGATAAGTAAATAATTAAATTTAGTATATATGTAATTAATTCAGGTTATAGATAAAAAAATAAGTTTTTAAGCTGTAAAAATTATGTGATGATCATTGAGTTATCATTTACTGATTACATATGTATTTAATTCTCGTATTCAGACTTTTCATATTAAGATTCTGTGTTAAGTGGGAAACTAAATTTACTTAAGTTGTATTTAAAAAACTTTTACTTTTAACAAAATACTACTTACTAATTCTGAAATGATCATATAAAAATCTACTAGATTTAAGTAAAGTATTTCCCAGCAATCAGTGCGAAACAATTTTAAGAAAATAGAAATATAATATTGATTTCTAGTAGATTTAGATATCCTATTCTGTAGTTTTACCGCTTAGGATGAATCTGAAGGGATGTTTTTAAGAGAATAGACCATTTATTTTGATTGAAACAAAGGATTTTCGTAGTTTCTTTGACATAAAAGAGCAAAGAGGATTTGTTTCAATCGAATCCTACGAATAACGAATCGTATTAGTAAAACATATTTTATATAATTAAAGTCTATTTAGTATATTAAATATTTTTAAAAGATTCTAAAGGAGTATATATTTATTAACTGCGTCTATGTTGTATGGAGTTTTTGTGTTCAAATCGTGTTCCGTTTTGGTCGGTATATAAATTTGTTTCCGAATCTTAAGCTATCACTATGTGCAATTTCGTCCACATCCACACGTAGATTTTGCGTGATTGAACACACACAAACTGAAATTCGAACAATTTTAGTATTTATTATATTTTAAAAAATATTTCAAAAAATATTGATGTACAGAGATTAGCTTTTTTATTGTTTTTATATTTAGTAGATATAATTTGATGTCTGTAGTTTCACTGATCATGTCTTTACATAACATAATAATCAATTTGAGTCTTCAATTTTTGTCTCTGGCAGTGAAACTTTTATATCGCAAAACTGGCGGTTTGTCACGGTAGTCATTAAAACGAACAGTTAACCGTACTCAATTATTTTGATTTACTGTTTTTTTATGTGGTTATCTTAATGAAAATCATTATTGATGACTGGAATTATTTATGTATGATGCAGCGCGTTATTGCAACAAAGAAAATGGCTTATCAGTTGGGTCAATAACCCCAATTAGGAATATTAGCACAGATGTCTGTCTGTTAACACTTTAAAATAGAATTCATATTTTATTGTTATGATTTTCACCAGATTTAAATTACATTAAATTTATTTTAAAATAACCGGCCTTAGGATTAAAGAAATGTATGTTTTTTGTTACAGTTTGGCTTAAATATTATTTATTTATATTTTAAATATCACACCATCACAGCATCAATATTAAGAGACAAAAAACTAACTCGCAATAAGAGGTGTGAACTACATGCAATAATCAACAAATTGTATATAAAAGTAGAAATAAAATAATTAATTATAGTATATTTTGGCTTTTTTTTCTGTGTTATATATTTCTTTTTAGTGAACTTTGGAGTCGTTTTGTAGATTTTTAAAATGAATTTTATGAATTATTAAATTGAATTCACCCTGATGTTATCTACACGAATTTTTACTTTTTGGTAATTTTGTAAATAAGTGCCCAATTACTTTCGTTAAAATATAAAGGAACTATTAACTATTAAATAATCATAAAAATAATTGGATTTACAATCGCGTATCAAACATTAAAAAAGTTACAGTTCAATTGAGAATCTCCTTTTTTGAATTCAGTTGAAAACCCATAATTTCTTATACCTCTACGAATTTCCTCTTATTACACTTTTTCAGATGTTCGCAATATTAAAATGAACCTATGGCGGTATGAAAAACAGACTTCTATATATTTTTGTAGCTCTTATGAACGCTCGCAAACGTTCTTTATTATTTTTCTTAATGAGAAGAGGAAAAAGACATGTGTCTTTTTATGTGCCTTTGTTGTGCCTAGCATTTCTCTTAAATTTATAAATTGGAACAATTATAATTTGTTTACAACAATTTAAAACACAGTACAAGGTTTATGTTGACCGCCACCTTGGTCTAGTGGTAAGCGCGTAAGCGTTACCGTAAGGGTTCGATTCCCGGTGGAGATAATAAAAGAAAAAAAACTCGGTCTGGCAGGACATAGAAGGCTGATCACCTACTTGCCCCTAAAATAAAAAACCGATCAGTGAAACAGATGTGAAATGCATCTGCTCCATACGCCACTATGGGGACTTCATTTTTTTTTACTTTACAAGGTTTATAAATTATTTCTGTATTCAATAAATTTCTGTATTTAGGTAGTTTTCGTAGGGACGTTGAAACTTAGTATTATTTTTAACTTAAAATATCCATTTTGAAATATTTGAAACTTAGTTCGCGATATAAATCTATAACAGGCTTATGATTAAACAAAACTACGTTCGTGGTTTCAATTACATCTCGGATCTATGTAATATAGCATCATTATTGGTTGCGCTTTCTAGAAATTCTATCTCGTAAATTGCAGTATAACTTTACTATATATACTTGATTGCCTTGTCGTCTAAAGAAGTTGAATATAGAGAAACGCCTTTGAAGTGTTTTATTCGTATTTAAAAAATGATTAAAACTTACATAACTCATTAGATATAATAAGAATTTAGATAAGATAACTATCCAAATCTAGACTTTACAATACAATATACTACGAATAATAACACATTATTCGTAGCAATCTTAATGGAAATAATTATTTGGTAGATTGTAGGCGATTTAAACGTCTGGTTTTATGGATATTACATTGTACACTTTATAACAATTTTTATACCCCGTTTAATAAAGCTTATAAATAGCGAATAGAATTCATGCATGTGTAATTTGGTTCTGTGGAGTCTAGAGACTATTTTCGTTGACTACTTATATCTGTGGTTCATTGTATGCTCTTATGAGAATATTTCCGCAACATATTTTTAAATTACCTTTTAAATCCTTTACAAATCAAGATTCAGTTATTTATTAGAGCGTTTATCCTATTATGGTCTATTGATATGGAGGTCGCGAGTGGGCCTGCTAGCCTTAACCCGGCCTTGGTAGGACTAATGTGGAACGACCTGGGTGTTATATTCGCTTGGAACGTAGATTTTATCTAGGACTAGATTTAAGCCTTTTGTGGTTGTGTCTGTGGCATCGGCTACCTCGGATTTAACTGTATAATTAAATACAAATTCTATGTAATCTATCTATTATCTAAATTCTATATAAATTCTATCTATATATTATAGTATTTTTTGAGTGGGAGCTAACACATATTTGACAAGAAACCGCATCGATTCCGTGCACTAGGCTTACAAATGCAAAAATTAAAATGTAGGTACTTACCTATCTCTAGATATTAAATATATATTATAGTCGATGTTGGTACTTAAGTTAAAATAAATTTAAGAACGTAAAATATAAGTCAGAAATGAAATTTAATTAATTTATTATAAATAACAATCTATTTTGAATTATTACATTATATAACTATGAATATATTATAACATAAAAATTTTGGAATACAAAATGCTCTAAAATATAATAAAATTAGCTTTTCAATTAAAATTTAAAAGTATTTAAAAAATATCCCCTGTGACATGGAAGATTAATGTTTAGATTTGACTTATTACTTTTTACTATTACTTTTGGATTTTTCTTACTTTTCATATAACATTATTTACTGTAGCTCTACTAAATTTATAAGTATTTTTCGATTTGGTCTGTGTTAAATATTTAAATAGAAAAGGCTACGTACAAACTTACATGGCCACTATGAGATTTACAGCTTTCCAAGTCGTTGACTAATGACGAAGTTAAAATATAACTATAACTTTCAAGTATCATGCACAGTTGCAGTTCGCAATTACGTGTTGAATACCAATTTCACTACGTTTTCTATCCCATTTACGCTATAGGAATTGGCCACAAGATACGTCAAATGAGTATGTCATATTGTACGTTCAGGGCCGGAGCCCGGACCGTGAGTTTAGGGAACCCTGGGCTAATACTACTTAGGGGCCCACATACATACACATATACATACACATAGTAAAATATTTGATTTATATTATATTATGCTTTGACTTGACTTAGCTGGGGGTCCCTTGAATCCACGGGGACCTGGGCTGAAGCCCAAAAAGCCAGATGGTAGATCTTGTCCTTTGTATGTTAATTTAAATTTTAAATTAGTATCATTCTTCTCCCGGTGTCTAATGAGTTGCGTTGAGAAAGTTTCTTTAAGCTCGATTATACTCGATTTTAAAGTTATTATAGGTATTTTATTCATGAATAGAAGATCCACTGTGTATTTAAATGTGATTGGAAGGCTATTACATATTATGAAATTTATATTCATAGCTAGTTGGAAACTTGTGATTGACACTTTCTTTTTATAATTTTATTTGACACAAAGCTGCCTTTAAGATTCAGGATTAATCAACCAATAATAACACAATTACCTGCAAAACTAGTTGAATACCTTGATTAATATTTTCTGTGTTAATTATTAAAGTATGTTAGTTTTCAAAAAGACTCATTTAAAGATACGCAAAATGTGTGTCTGCCCTCTTGTATTTCCGATTAACGATTACCATTCCTTTTTCATAGAAAGAGGAGATACACAATTTTGGGTGTATTTTTATATTTATTTTTATTATTACAAAAAATTAAAAGTATGTACTATAGTAGAAAAAATATTTATCTAGGTGTAAAATTAAATTAGGTTTATGCAATATATTTTTGGTTGAAAGTAGACTTTAAATCTAAGGAAATCCGAAGTATGATTTTAGTTTCTGCCTAGAAGCTAAGGGACTTATGAAAAGAATTAAAATGTCAACGTTGTAGAGTATTGTGGCTATAAAAATGAATGTAAGCGATTGTCCTCGGGTGATGGCCGCCCAAATGTCATTACCGAAGAAACGATGCAACGATACCATTTTATGAGAAACGGAAAATTCTCTCTCTTATTACTATTTGGTAAACGGTTTGTGCATGCTAATGGGGGACTGTAAAGGTTTATATATAATCTATACTACATATATATGGAAAACAATAATATTACGATATTTTTTTTGAAAACTGTTACTCGTTCTAAACATGACATAAATTGGTATGTGTGTGGAAAAACTTCAAGAATTAGAAGTCTATTTCTTCAAGATTTAGTCTTATCAGCCGGAGGTTAGTACGGCTGAAAATACTATTGTAAGTCATGTTTATGTTATAAAAGATATTTCGCCTGCGGGATTCATAACTCAAGTCCTCACATAAGGCCAAAAAGCCATTAAATATTCGGGTCCGTACCGTCTAACACCGACTAATACCCTCGCCATCTTGGAAATTTTAAAAACGTCTCTTCCATTACGCTCAATTTGGCTTTAATAACGTTTCTGTCTCATAAATTCAAGAGGAGGCTTTGTAATTAGTTCGTTGTGGGGATTAGGGTAATAATTTTAAATAAAAAAGAACAATCAATGACAACCATAATAAATAAAATCCCGAAACCCATAGTGAGGCAGATAACTTCAGCCCCTGGTTACAGGTAGGGGTCTCTTACTCAACCGAAACATTTTTTCCATTTTCCCCATAATTCGAATCAAGGACCATCGAGCATAACGCACTCATGAATCCCTTCACCAAGGGTAGCTTATTTGACTATAAATATCATCAGTGTGAATGTTTTTTTTAAGTGAGTTTAGAAAGGTTTCAGTGCAATTAAAATCTCAGTACATTGGGTTGGACCGTTGGGAGTATAAATTTCTATGTTTCTTGTCACCGAAATACAAATGAATATGTGTTTAATTAGTAAGGGTCATACACTGATATGTTTTCTGAGAGTTGATTTGGGAATTTATTTAAGTATATTAAAAGTTTAAGGAACATGGCTTAAATAAGAAAGAGTATTTATTTAAGCTAGTTTAACCGAAATAATATTGAATGATTGTACTTATTATTAATGTTATATGTGTCGTTTAGCATAATGAAACGTCTTTAATTGATTTGGATTTATTCGACTCTGTGTTGGTAGCACTGATTAAACTGACATTTGACACATCGGTCAACTGTCAACGAGGTTAGCTGCAGCTCGAGTTGTCTGTCGCTGTCGTAGTAGGTTTAATAGTTATATAGTATTTTTAAATAAATTTTTCATAATTCCCGAGGTTAAAATTAACAATGAACATCTGTTTGGAATTTTTCGTTAATTTTTTCAAAAAATCTAATCAAACTCACAATTTTTTTATGAATGATTCAAATTGATTCACAGTTGGACTCCCAATTGTGTAACAAACATAAGAAACGTACAGTGAAATTGAGAACATTTTTGAAGTTCTAAAATTAATCATGTTCAATCAAAGAACATCTAATACACCATAGATTACATTTACTAGTTACTATCTATTTTGTTTACTTTATCGTACGGAATACCGGATGCTGAATACAAACTTTACCTCGGGGATAACAATATCGACTCAGCTTACGCAATGGTGTTTTACTAACAAAGAAATTTCGAGTTTATTGAAGGCGTTGGGACCTACAGCCGGTACAATATAGCCCGTAGATAACTTGGGAAACTGTGCCATAAATAATGTTTTTTTGTTACGCTTTTGACTCTCGTCCAAGTTGCTATTGTAGAACCTTCAGCACAAATTGCTGGGTGTTCACACAAAGGAATATTTGGACAGTCTTATCTTTTGTATACCTTGAATTCATTCGTTTTGAGAGCAGAATAAACGGAGTGTTTGAGGTAGCTTCCGTTACGGAACTTGTGTATCAACGGATTCATGTTTCTTAGCTACAAGTACCTTACAGCGTTTAGATTTTTTTGGAAATATTGTCATGGTAAATTTATAATTTTATTTGTACACATTAAAGAGAAAAGTACAAACCACAAAATTTATGAATTACTTTCGTGTTTCATCGCGCAATTTAATGTAGCTACTTCGCCATCTTTAGCAATTTTTTGTTTATTTTTAATCTATTATGAGTACACATGATTAAATATAAATAATAATAATTAAATTAATAATAAATTAGTTCCAAATTCACAGAGATAACTATCTCTGTGAATCTGTGACAGGCCGCTAGTATCCATGTAAATTTGTGTGGAGTGTGGACAGATTAGCATTTCATGCTAACTGTAGTTACATGCTTAAGATACATTATATTCATTTCAATATAAAAGGTCTGGAAATTAAGGAAATTAAATTCATTCACTTTTATTAAGTAAGTATATATTTTTAATGTTTATGGCCATTATTATAAAAACAATAAAAACTCTAATAAGCTTCAAGTCTAGGGCAATAAATCATAAAGGGCATCTATCATAATAAAGAATTAAAATAAAGCCATCACTTATTTAAATATGTTTATGTACCTTCAAAAACTAAAATTTAAAGAATTGGCTGTGCTACAGTAAGCTATATATTATATCTTATATATAAAATTCTCGTTTCACAATGTTAGTTACCTTATTCCTCCGACACGGCTTTACTGATTTTTACCAAACTTTATATGCATATTCAGTAGGTCTGAGAATCGGCTACTATCTATTTTTCATACCCCTAAGTCATAAGGGTAGCCCACCCCAAAAATTAATATGGCAAAACAACGTTTGCCGGATCAGCTAGTAAAACCTTTATAAAGGTATTGTGTAAATTGACCAAAATATAACGTTAAATCTTAAGTCATTCGTAAAAACTACCATCTGCGAGCTATTTTCGCGTGCGCTACATAAACTGCGTTATAAACAGAGTTAAAAGAATTGAATCAATAGGATACTCAGACGCGCAAAGTCGCGACTAAAAGATAGTAATAGAGTTAACTAGCTAGGTGTGACCAGCGGAAGGCGTGTAAGCTTGTAAAGCCATTAGTGCTAATGTGTCTGTTTGCCACATTGCAGAGGACCAGCCTTGTTTGCAACATATATTAGTACATATATGGATTACATTAAACCTAAGTGGGTTTTTTGTTACGGTATCACGCTTAAAGCACCGGATCGGATTTGGTAAAACTTTGTTAACGCTGTGACTTTGTTAACTCTATGCAGACTGTCGACTAGACGATGTACCTACGAATAAAAAATAGTTTTAAATGTTTACACATAGACAATATATTTACATTAACTTTAGTAATTTATTCAACAAGGCCCTAATATTATTTAATTTTCGGTTTATTAAAAATATCTTTTCTTTTTTTCAGGTAATTAGACGATTCTTTGACATCTTTTTGAAACCGTTATAGAAAATTATTTATCAAAACCTACTCGCAAACCGTTAATCAATGGGACAAGTTAAGGTATTTATAAAAACATCCTTTCATGGTTTAATCCTTAAATTCTAATCTTAATTATGAGTGTGAAAGTCTTCGCAATGCTATAAGCCACAACGTGACCGTTTTTTATTCACTTTTGATATACTTACATGGTAAAAAAATATATTTTGGATTTTTATCCGAGTTCTACGCAGAATCAGGTTAAATGAACAGAAAAAACAACCAATTACTATAAGATCAATTGTCAAACGAAACGTTCGTAATTATTTTTACTAGATTTAATTTTCTATTATTTCGTGTTGTACTGTACTAAATATGCCGAATTTCTTATTCCTGAATAATAACATCAAAGTTCAAACACAAAGTAATAATATAACACTTAAGGAAAATATGGAAACCGCTCAAAAAGCTTTCTTAAGTAATAACCACAATTCACTGTTCCATGATTCAAACTCATTTTGTTGCCAGATGTAGTTATTGTCGTTTAATGAGAAATGACACGCGATGGGAGAATACGAAAAATCGGGCAAATTAAGCTCTCGAACATTTGACGATAAAGTGAAGTCCTTTAACACCTTGGCGGCGGTATATACATTTCTGTGCCTAATTCAAAGATGATTTCTCTTTTCATAACCATCTGTGGACCAATATTTATTCTGCTGCTATTTTTTCTGCGTTCATTTGTATCTTTAAAACTACTGAACAGATTTTAATGAAATTTAAATGGAACCACACGGGAAGAACTATCTTTCAGAACAAATTAACACAAAATCTTAGTTAATTAATCTTATAAAATATTATTTTCTAAGGTTTTTTGAGAAGCTATTTTTATTACACCTATCATTACATTTTGTATCTTGTAATCAACAATTTTTCTCTTGATTCAAACATAGAACCTCTCCTAACACTCAATTCAAGTAAGAACAAGGCTTGCAAATTTCTGAACTACATAATATAATAATGCGGTTTTAAAGTAATAATGGGGAAAAGTCGGCTAAGTTAAAGTTCTAACTAGCTGCAAAAGACTAAGTAAAGCATTGTGTTCAGCCATTGAAGCGATTTATTAGCGTTGAATAATGCGATTAGATCTGACGATAACTTTCCTTTTTTCCTGGAAAGTACACTTTTCCTTCAAATTTATCGTGCGTTTCGAATACTGAAACTCGATTCATGATGTTTTAGTTAAGGTACTCTATAATTATTGTAAGTATAGAAAGAGTACCTTTTAAGTAATAAGATTAATTTAATATATTCAATGCCCTGAAGGCTAAATTTTGTTATTTATGAGGTACCTACTATATATTATAGTCTTATATATTATATAGATTACAAAGAGTAGCTGACTCAGATGCCTGGTGATGTAAACGTCATGTATAGCGATTCGTATAGTGAATTTCCGTAACCCCTAGTGGGGCATGGGGCAGACACATTACTGTGTCTGTTTCACTGCTTATTTTCTTTAAAGGCAAGTAAGTGATCAGCCTTCTGTACCCAACCGGAACATTCATTAGCCCCCCGAGTTCGAACCCAGGACCTCCGACGCAACACGCAGACGAGGAAACCACTTAGCCACGGAGGCGGTTAGGTTAGCGATTCCTATAGTATGGTTAAATTAAAAAAAATGTTAAAGTTTTATTTATTTGCCTTTTTTAAGTGTTTTTAAAGGAATTTAAAATTTCAGCGTGCCTAGTGAGAAGTATTAACAAAATCAGGTCTGTCAAATGCCGGTTTCAAAAGTATGATAGCTGATCATCTGTTGTCTGTTAGAAGTTTGTATTCCCAATACTCCAGTCAATAGTTACCGAAAAATGTTATCTAATTATATTACAGTCACTTAGCGGTTATGAATTATAATTTAATTGATATTTCATTATTTATAACATAGTCAAACTAAATGTAGATAATTGAAATCCCGATACACCGTGAAGGCATTGACCTCTCATCTTGAGTTCAGACCGAATTATCTTTGTGAATACATCAATAGATAATGTGTGGGTGTGTAAAAATTTAATCATTATTATTTCCTGGCACGATTTACGCATAAATCTATTTATTTCTAGTCTAGATCTGCTTTTAGGCACTATTAACCTCCCCTTTTAAACCCCAACGCGAAAATCGGGCTAAAGGTTTGACGTGTATGTGTGTCTGCTTGGGACATCGGATCTTCTAGAATCTAGACAATAGACAGATTTTAATGCGGTTTTTTTAAAGCTGACATAATTGAAATGGATTTATGGCAATCTGTCTATTTATCAAAGATTTAAATCTTTGCTATTTATGAGATATTTGCTATTATTCTACTGTATTCTAATCAAATACATAAAGTGGTTGTTATATTAAAATGACAGCTTTTGTATATATGTAGGTATATTAAAAATATACTTACATTATATTTAAAAAATATATAACATGGTCGTTTGTCTCGGCTAATCACAAGAACGGTTTGACGTATTTCAATTCACTATTGGAATGTTTATGTTACAACGACTGCGGACACAGCAAGTCAAGTATAAATGTTTTGGCTTATTTTATCATTCTTTATCCAAAATATAAACAGCCTAAATTTTAGTATGTAAAAATACTTAGTTGAGTCAATAGGAGTTCTATGTTTGGTGCGAAAATGTAAGTTTTATATAGCGATATTGCTTATCATACACGATGCACCATCCATTGTTCAGTAACATGTTTCAAATGACAATGACACACGGACGTCAAAGCAACTTTTATTACTTGCACTTTTGTTGCTATATTCGGAAGCTTAATTGGGAAGGTAAGGAATGCCAAAACGCCTTTGTTTTGGATAAGATTAAATGACAACATTCTAAGAATTTCTCACTAATTGTGCTGCAAATTCCGCGCCTCAAAAGAAGCGATGTTTTTGACTTCTTGTTACTTTTATACAAAATCATGAACATACATTTCGTTATTCTCTACTGGCGAAACCATCCAAAATTGACCTCTTCCTGATGAATCAATTACAATTTTCATAATTCTCTGGTATAACCCAGATAAGGTGATATTAGACTCATCAATTATCAATTATTTGCAAATATTCTCTATGTTATTTGATAATATCGAAAACAACTACTTCGTATATAGACAAACCTACACCTAGAAATTGTATGTTTGTTTATATTATTATATACCTTGCCTTGTCTCGTATTTACGGACCAACTTACCTTGAAAAAAATCAATAAGTCTCGTATAAGTTAAAATGGTAACAAATATTTGGATGAAGCCACGAATCCCGTGGCATTACATTTTTTAATTTGTTACAATTATTACAAAAAATATCAAAGAAAATCATCAAACCCTACAAATAGTTTTCAAATAACTAAGATTGTATTAGAATGTTTGTGGGTCAAGCACCGTGTTTGTTTTGTTGGGTCACGTGGCTCTACCGAAATAGAACGCGCGAGAGGAATTCCAGAGGTACATAATAATATGTTACTCTGGAATTCCTCTCATGCGTTATTATATACTAAACTAATTAACAATTAATGAAAAGGGTTTTTAAATTAAATTCTGAAGCACAGTTTATGGTTAATTTACTCAACTATGTACACTAACATTACAAAGAAAATATTTGTATTTTTGTTGCACAAAAAATCACTGGACCGATTTTCAAAATTCTATCATCTCGTCTCTGTCTTCTATGATTCTTTCTCTTCTATCTTTATTTCTAGTCTAGGTCTTTGCTGCTGCTGCAACTGCTTTTTGATTGAGGTACATAACATATGTTAAGACAAACTGGAGAAATATAACACCGCAAACTTTCAACCACGTAAAATGGGTGCCAAATTGCACCCATTTTATTTTTTAAAACATTTTTTTGTAGGTATTTGTTGTATGTAATTCGTCTTAATTTAAAAAATATTTCTAGTTAGGGATAATAATTATTTCTCAGCATGAATTTCTACAATGATAATAAAGAAGATATAAATTGAATGAAATTAGCCCAATAAGAACTTGAAAACGAATTGTTACAGTTTTTGGGCACAGCATTTAAACGTTTCAAATTTGCTTCATACAGTACAAAACGGGTGGCATAAGTAAATGGAACTATTTGCACGATTGCCACAATTTTCCAAATTGAGTCCCCAAACATTCTACGTCCTAATGGACTCACGTTCTCAAATCTCCCATTTCGTATTAGGATTTTTGTAATATCTAGATAATGGCAGACAACAATATTAGATTTCCTATTTAGAATAATAATTTAGAATATTTTATTATAAGCAGTAAAAATTGGTCGCTAAATTTAAATCGTCCCAGCTATTAGAAGAAATAGTTATTGCTAATTTTATGCGCGTCGTTTTTTACTGTAGAATGAAGCTAGGTAAATATATATGTTATATGAGAAAAAAATACCTCATAAATACATCATTCAATAATATTTGAAATTCTTAAAATATTTTTAAAAAAATATTATATTTTCATTTATTGTTAATAAATGAAAATTTTAGGATTCCAAAGAGTAAAACGGGACCCTTTTACTAAGACTCCGTCTGACCATCTGTCAACAGGCTGTATCTCATGAACCGTGTACATGTATCATGTGAAATAACAAGTTTATCAAAAGAAAATATATTCTGTAATGTTGTGTTTTTCTGCGAAAGTTTCTGCTATTTTTCTAGTAGGTATATTAAATTACAACAGATATACGTCACTTAGAAATTATTATATCGCAAGAAATATGTTTATAACACGTATTATGTGCTAATCAATAATCATACTTTGATGTAATATTACTCAAGACATTATTATATCTAATATCTTTAAATAATACTAGAACGTGATTTACAAAGTTCTAACCATCAAAAATCATCAAAGCCCTTCCCAATTTATGATACAGCAGGGCTTGTAATACGTTACCCGTTTCGATTCGTTTACTGTGTTAATTAATCCTTACTAATAATATATTAATAATATGCGTTAATCTGTCTGTCTGACGCGGTTCCACGCCAAAACTACTACTGAACCAAATTAAATTAAATTTGATTCTTAGGCTATATAACATCACGTTACGACGAAGTTAACGCGGGTGAAACCGCGGGGCACAGCTAGTCATTTACCTGTATATATATTAGAGCAAATTATGTCAAAAAAGAAAAATAAGCAGTATGAAATTTTGTGGATCAATGTCAAGAGATGGCACTGATCTTTCTCTCTGTTTCAAATAACGCTTTCATACAAACTCCAAAGTTATAGATAATAACTGTGTTATTATAATTTATAGATTAAGTACGGGGATTTATAATGTTTATTAGTTTCGAGAAGGGACCTAAACTAATTAGGTCTCTAGATAATAAAATTTGGTATTTTAACGTAAAATCTAACATAACGATCATAACGGAAATGACGTCATAATATTTAATGGCCACCAGCTGTATTTAATGTTAATATCCGATATCCGTTGTCTATGCTTGTCTATGTAAGGCGTCCGGAAACGTCATTCCTTGCCAACTTGTCTTTTGTTATACCATTAACTGAAATCTTATATCTAATGTATATGTGTAGATATCATATAGAATACATAAACGTATTTCGGGCTTATGTACCTTTTGTAGGTCGAAAATAAAAATCTTGAAAGTTCAATAGAAATCGAATTTTACCCAGCGATCTTTGTACCGTGTAAACTTCAAAAAATGGTGTGGTGTTAAATGTTATTATGGCTTTTGCGAATTGTATTGCAAAGTGATATCTAAAACTTAAATGTCAGTTAACATTGAGACGTTAAAATATAGTATTACTGTTACAAGACACTATTTTAACCTCCACTTGGTCATTGGTCATATTCAAAACATCTTTGTAATATGTACACAATATCAAAATTAAAAGAAAAACAACATAAATTTAATAAATAGAAAAATAAGCAAACGCTATAATATTGTGTCCCTTTTGCAAATTATAATAAAAGTTAACCGCTCTTGAGTTTTATAAATATAGGCTTACCTAAAATTTGCTTTATCAATGAAAAAGAAAATTCAGAAACTATTTAAATCTCGTACGTTTTTGCCGGTGTAGACTAAAAATAGTCCATTACAAAGTCGTTAAAATAACAAAACCTACACAATTTATATCTAGCTCAAAGCTCACACGCATTGGAGCTTTGAACGGAAGTATGTATTATTATATTCTTATATAAATAGCTTATTAGCAAGACTAAATTGATCACGCTTTGCATTTATTATATAAAATTATTATTAGTATTAATTAGAGTTATCAATCAATTATTATAATATCGACATTGTTATAAAGTTAAATAGCAAGGAATTAAGACAAAAATTATAATTAACATCTACAAGCTTCTACAAGATTATATTATTTAAAATGCTAATAATGACAAAACCTTCGCTTGATGACATATTTTGTGTGAATTATATTCTGTGTTATTTAAACCGAAAAATATAGGATATCTAAAGAAGTGTTGCGACCGTGTATTGTTAAATTTAAATAGCGATTGGCTGATTAGAAAACTTTAAGGCTTATAATATAATTTCCACAACGTTTCCATATAAAAGAAAAATAGGCCACAGCTAGAAAAACAATCAATCAATGTGGTAAGCATATTATCAACTCACTCCTGAGATATAGCGTGACTTATTTGTAGATGCGGCGCTGTGACGCAAATCATTTGTCTCGGCGCCTCTTCATGACGCATAGATACTTCCATATTGCAACATTTGTGTCTCTCACGAAGTTTTTGTTTTCTTTAACATTTAATTAAAGCAATCTAAATGACGCAATGGAACTGTAGCGTCTACTATTGCCTCCTTAAAACGTTGATCAACTGATTGATATATTTCTCAAAGTATTTTGTCTCGATATTGTAAGCCTGTAGTTATTATTGTATCGCTAATTGTAGTTAATTAATAAATTACAGATTTTATAATAAGTAATCGGAATACGGCCTTAACTCATTTGATCAAATTAAAAAAATAATAACAATGAGACGCTGTTTTGACATGTCTTCAAAACAGCATATATGCGATTAGACTTTATATATTTAATTCTGTTAATTGAGAACGTAAGGTAAATAGTAAATTATTAATAAATTGTAATATAATTATAAAAGGTATATTAACATAATTATAAGATTTAGTTCTTTATAAAACTTTTATTGAGACAGTCTATTGATCATGTGTGTATTGCCAAAAACAATGTAACAAATGAAAAACGATTGGCAGAGGCGCCATTTTGTGAGAGTGAGCTGAAAAGGTGTAAAAGATTTAATTATTATACGCCGCATTGTAACAACAAGTAATTTTGGCTTTTATTTCTGGATTCCTTTATCTTTGGAGCTGTTCCTTATAGTTCAGAAGTGGGATGAGCGAAAATATAGTTACGTTTTCGTACTACGCCTGCACAAAAGGAAAACTTTAAGCGTAAGTTCATTGTTAATTTCTTATGTATGTACCCAAATAATAATGAGCATTGTTCAATACTAGTGTTACTACAACGACGAACGTTACTTATTGGCATTGAATATTAGTGCTAGTCAAGACATTGCATTAAACTAGATTTTGTGATCAAAATAAAAATAAAAAAAACTATAAAAATACAATTCAAACCGCAACTGGGATTACGCGAAGTAGTTACAGGGGGTAACATTTATTTGAAATTGAGGTAGAAAAACAGAAGGTTACTTCAAAGAGTACATTAGATTACGGTACTATGGAAGAATTAGTACTAATATTATGTAAGAAATGTCTTAGTTTTTTTTTTATACATACATATTATATCAACAATTTATTCAATAGCTTCGTGACGTAATGTAAAACAAAGCGGCGTATGACGCGGTGTCTTGTCCTAACTTTAGTTACTGTTTTATTTATCATTATATTTTATCATCTTTTGGTTACTAAGCTGGCCGTTCGTGTGAGCGAGTGAAATAATACTTACTTGATACAATGCGTATATTGGATTATTCATTTTATACTTCGCTAGACAAGTATACAAATTTTCTAATATACATATTATTATTATAAACAATCTGATTTAATAGTATAATGAAATGTCGAAGTCAAAGTCAAAATATCTTTAGTCATTGAAATTATATTTGATCATTTTGAATCGTTATTTTTTTGATATACTGTAGTTTACAAAAAAAATTATAGTAAAAAAATTTATAATATTTGGTGTACATATATCAGATTTTCATAAACATGTGACTGTCATTATATTTATCTCTTTAAGTTTTTAACAAAGTGATTCTTTGGGACCCATATTGTAAATTGCACGAACAGCCCTCTTCTGCAGTACAAAGACGGTGTTAACATCTGCAGCAACCCCACAACAGTATACCATAAGACAATGCTGTGAAAGTAGCTGAAATAGACTAACCTAGCTGTGTCTACGTCTGTATAGAGGCGGATCTTTTTGACAGCGTATGCTGCAGAGCTGAGTCTCTTCGACAATGCATCAATGTGAGGGCCCCATTGAAGCTTAGTATCGAGGGTTATACCTAAGAATACAGTGGTGTCCACAAGTGCTAACTTTTCGTTTTTAATTATAATATTAGCTTCTACTTGTTCAACAGTTGGCAATATAAATCTAATACATTTTGTTTTCTTCGTATTAAGTAGAAGATTATTAACATTAAACCACTTTACTACCTTAGAGATTGCATGCGAGTATACTTACTCACGGTTACTATAATGACATATGTTTGTTACATATTAAGTAACAAACATACAGTCAATGTTTTGTTAGTTAAGAAACCGCAGTCGCTCCTAGTTAGGTACCTATTATTTATCTGCGTGTCTGTTTGAATGGATTACTAAGCTGAAATGTGTCAGTTTCAGTTGCCCCATTATGGATCGGAAAAGAAGGCCGACTTGTGGTCCAAATCACGTGAGAGATTTAGTGCAGACCCAGGTGTACCCAGGTGTGAGGGTCAGGGTCGGGAGGCACTAGTCTCGAGGAACAAAACCCATAGACAAGCGAGTCTGGAGATTTAGTGCAGACCCACGTGTACCCAGGTGTAAGGGTCAGGGTCGGGAGGCACTAGTCTCGGGGAACTAACCCCATAGACAAGCGAGTCGAGGGATTTAGTGCAGACCCAGGTGTACCCAGGTGTGGGGGACAGGGTCGGGAGGCACTAGCCTCTGGGAACAAAACTGGCATGGAGGTGCCAGGGAAGTGAGTTGGCATGGAGGTGCCAGAAAAGTGAGCTGGCATGGAGGTGCCAGAGAAACGGGTTGGCATGGAGGTGCCAAAACCGCCATCTGGCATGGAGATGCCAGAATTTTCAGCAATGACAGGTCGGAAAGGAGACAATTCTCAGAACGTCAAGGAGCATCGCGGGCACGTGGAACCGAAATCAAAGGGACAGCGGAGAGATCTCGTCGTACTCCAGTTCGCCGAGCGCGGTTGCAATCGTCTTGTTTGGAATCCCAAGGAATAGAGGCAAGCAGTGAGAGAAGTCGCGCCGCCGCATACGTGGACGTGAAGACGAGATCAGATCAAGACATGAGACTAAGCGTGGTAAGAAAAGAAGCTACAGTTCTTCTGAGGATGCGGGTGAGTCACCCAGACCCAACGACGTAAAGGTAGTGTTTCCCATACTGACACCATGATAAATAAATTTATGTCTATTTTGCAATCGGTAAAAAGTTCAGATAAACCCAAGATAGCTTTTAATACTAACATTGTCTCCGAGTTTGACCCAATGTCAAAAGAACAGACAATTTTAACATGGTTAACGAAAGTGGAAGAGTGCACGGGCATATATGGTTGGTAAGACAAAGAAATTATCAATTATGCTTTGCCTAAGCTAATAGATGTGGCACGCTCTTGGTATCAAAGTTTACCCTCTATAATGCACACATAGGCCGAATAGAAAAACAAATTGGTTATGTCTTTTCGGTCCGTGAGGACTATGCTGAACTTTTGACCGAGATGCTAGCTAAAAGAGTTAAATACGGAGAGTCGCTCGATCACTATTATTATGCTAAAATTAATTTATTAAACAGATGTAAAAATTATGGGCGACAGGCAGTCGATTGTCTTCTGCGCGGTGTTGATGATAGGGCAGTCAGGGTAGGTGCTCAGGCTGCGCAATTTGCTGAACCCGAAAATATTCTCAAGTACTTTAGAACGGTTAAAGTCTTCTAAAATTTAGAAATGAACGGAGAGGTACAGCCCTTGCTAGACCTGGTAACTCGAAACCCGACACTTCCAAAATTACCTGCTATAATTGTGATCAATCTGGTCATCCCAGCTATAAGTGTGACAAACCCTGATGAAGTGTACTACGTGTGAAAAATCTGGAGATTTATCTATTCATTGTTATAACAATAAACTGACAAAAAAAAAATCGTGAAGGCGAATTAAATCGGCCCAAAAATATAAATGAGAAACAAGTAGCCCAGTTAAGTTTAACAGAGGAACAAACCGCGAAATACACGATTTACATCAAAGTAAACGAAATTGCCATAGATTGCCAACTTGATTTAGGCAGACAGTGTTTCCTCATAAAACTGACCAAAGCTAGGGAACTTAATTTAGATATAGTGATTCCTGGGGATTTACCTATTTTTAGGGGAATAGGCGCGAGTTTGACCAACCCTGTAGGAATGACGACTGTGACCGTAGAGGTTCAAAATATTAAACGGATAATAAACATATACGTGGTTGATTACTATGTAATTTACCAGTCAGTTCTGCTAGGACACTCATTCACAGAAAAACCGGATATCATTATCTCAAAGCACAAACAGCCGTAATATTCCAACAAATTCCTCAGACTAAATTACATCTAATTATGAGATTTCCCCAAATACTTTGTGTCCGGTTCTGGTTAATTCCGAACCTGGTTGATCAGATGTTCGTGCTTATATAAGCGGTTTCGTTAGAGGTACGAAAGGGAAAGAGTACTACCTCCTCCCTGGTGACTATCAAGTTAGGAGTGAACGAAGAGCTTTGCTTATCCATAATGCATCGACTATCACTCTAAAGTTGGAAAAGGGAACTTTAGTGGTACGCGTATTTCTCAGAGATTTCAAAAACCCAGATCGTGTTTTAAATTCATGTAACGTCACATTCTGTGAAACCCAGATGGATGACACTTTGAAATATGGTGATAACTTAACTCCAGATGAACTAGAGAAGAAGACAATTACTAGATAGATACATCGACTGCGTTTCGTGCGGACTCCGTCATCTGGGGTTTACAAAATTGACCGAGGATGGTTATAGAACTCGAAGACACGGTACTGGTGGTTTACAGACCCTACCGTATATCCTATGCCGAACAACCAGCATGAACTAAGACAATTTCTCGGACTGTCTGGTTATTTCAGACGGTTCATTGAAGGTTACGCGTTACTTGCAGCACTGTTGACTGATTTATTAAAAAAAAGGACTCAAAATGGGTATGGGAAAAACTACAAAACCAAGCATTTAATACTATAAAGAGAATGTTAATCTAACGACCCATACTCGCATTATATGATCACTGAGCTGAGACCCAATTGCACGGACGCCAGTAAAGATGGTGTAGCTGGCATTTTGCTGCAAGCTAAATCAAATGGAGTTTTTCAACTCGTCTTGTATTTTAGCCGTAATACGAATGCAGAGGAGCACAAGCTCCATCCCTTCGACTTGGAAACATTATTATCCGTGGTGGCCTCGTTGAATCGGTTTAGAGTCTACCTTATCGGAATTACTTTTAAGATTTTCACAGATTGCAATGCGTTACGGTTGACTTTAATCAAGCGTGATTTAATTCCTCGGATTGCTCGATGGTGGATACAGCTGCAAGAGTTTGACTATACCATCGAGTACAGACCAAGATCACGTATGTTACACGTCGACGCTTTAAGTCGCAATACAGTCGGAGATAGTGAAGCTGAATCACCAATCTGTTTAGATGTTCTAGCCGTCGACAATGTTGAGGAAGACTGGATTACCACTGTAAAATCCGCTGATGAAGAAGTTAAAAGGCTAAAAGAAATTTTAACTGTGTAGACTCGGAAAAAGTAATGGACATTCACAACAACTACAAGTTGAAAAATGGTCAGGTATACCAAATCGTTAGGGATGAAATGTAGTGGTTCGTATCTAAAGGAGTGCATTTCCGAATTCTTAAAATGAATCACGACGACGTTGGCCATTGCGGATTCGACAAAACTCTTTAACGCATTCGCAAGAATTACTGGTTTACAAAGATACGTAAGTTCGTTAAGAAGTACGTTTCTTCTTGCTTGGAATGCTCGCACCACAGGGCACGTGACGGAAAACGTGAGGGTGAACTCCATCCTATAGACAAGCCTAGTGGTCCACGCGGATCATCTGGAACTGTTTATAAAAAGTAAGAAAGGCAACTGTTACTTACTTGTTTTAGTGAACGGATTCACAAAGTACGTCATTGCTAAGTCAGTGAAAGATACGAAGTCCGCGACCACTATTAAGATCTTTAAAGAGTATGTCAGCTAATTTGGTGTACCAACGCGCTTTATCACTGATAAAGGCACAAGCTTTACGAGTGGGACTTTCGAGGAATTCATAACTTCGCTTGGCATCAAGCACATCATTAAAGCAGTCGCGACACCCAGAGCCATTTTTCAGGTGGAGCAGTTCAACAGAACCATTTTAGATGCTCTATCTATCTCAACTCACGGAAAAGATGAGAAGTCTTGAGACGAATACGTCTCAGATATTCAACTGGGATTAAACTCTAGAACTCACAAAACAACTCAAAAGAGACCTTCCAAATTGCTCTCCAGATTAAACATTAAGTGTCGAAGTGAAGGAATTTTGAGTGAGGTTCTTAATGATATAACCAACGTAGCATCTGAAGAAGAACTAATAGATATGAGAGATAAAGCTAGAGAAAATATAATAGATAAACAAACCAAAGACCAAGAAAAGTTCCACAGTCATAGAAATCCAGAAAAAAAATACTCTGTAGGGGATTTAGTGCGTGTAGAGCGGCAGGTACCTCGTGATGGTCAGTCACAAAAACTAGTCGTTAAGTTCCAGAGCCCTTATCGTGTCGTGAAAAAGCTGCCTAACGATAGGTACGTTATTGAAGACACTCCGTTATCACGTAAAAACAATCGTAGGTATCAGCTATACTAGCAGTAGACAAAATGCAGCCTTGGCTAAACTTTGCCAGAGGTCTAGAAACCAGTTGTGACGAAAACAACTCTGATAGTGAATGAATACTTACATTGTACCTATAAAGTCTGTTTAATTTGTTAATTTTATTATAATTAAGTTTAAAAAAATGTTCCGGATTATTTTGTCATAAATACCTGTAGCTAATTGGAGAACCACTAGAAGTTTTAAACGCTGTAGATTTACATTGCAATACTTACCATGATTATGTATAAGAAAAAAGAAGATGTTAGATATAGTATACTAAATATTACGTTAGATATATATAACTAATATTAATTCATTTTGAAACTGCAAATGTACAAATTATTATAAAATTTCACATTCATACTTACATTATATATATAAAAATACTGTTAAAATTTAATTACTTATTTCAAAGAGTTTACTTAATTATTTTTTAAACATGATAGTAAGTATTATCAAAATACTAACTAATGTAAACAATAGGTATTGTCATAGGTTATGCTGAATGTTGTATTATAAATTATACATAGCTTTATTGATTTATTAAGTTAAATTCGTAGTAACTAGGAACTACCTCTATAGCGAAGGGACTCGCTCATAACAGGAAGGCCGAGCTGTAAGCCTGTAGTTATTATTGTATCGCTAATTGTAGTTAATTAATAAATTACAGATTTTATAATAAGTAATCGGAATACGGCCTTAACTCATTTGATCAAATTAAAAAAATAATAACAATGAGACGCTGTTTTGACATGTCTTCAAAACAGCATATATGCGATTAGACTTTATATATTTAATTCTGTTAATTGAGAACGTAAGGTAAATAGTAAATTATTAATAAATTGTAATATAATTATAAAAGGTATATTAACATAATTATAAGATTTAGTTCTTTATAAAACTTTTATTGAGACAGTCTATTGATCATGTGTGTATTGCCAAAAACAATGTAACAAATGAAAAACGATTGGCAGAGGCGCCATTTTGTGAGAGTGAGCTGAAAAGGTGTAAAAGATTTAATTATTATACGCCGCATTGTAACAACAAGTAATTTTGGCTTTTATTTCTGGATTCCTTTATCTTTGGAGCTGTTCCTTATAATATGCAACAAGAAATGCACGTCAGCATGTGACAGAATTAGAGACATTATTTCAAGTTAAACGTTTATGAGGGTTTATTTATTACCTAAAATTTAAAGTCACTGACCTTATATGATGGTCATGGTCATACATTACCATAATATAATAATTGGAATGCCTTATGTAATATAAATTAATCATATTACGTGTCATGTACATTATAAACGATATTATAAAGTAGGCGTGAATTATTAGTATTATATAGAGGCCCTATTTTAGAAAGTAAGCTTGTTATACCTAATTGCCAAGTTCCCGAATTCATGTCAGCAATTTTCCAAGCAATTCATAGCATTGTCAGAGGCAAAGACAGAATTTACATATTATAACACATACAAGGAAGGTATATATAAAACGAATAATAAAGAATAATAGGTAGGCATGTGGATTGTGTTTTGTGAATTATTTTGTAATTTAACGATTATTTAGCAAATGCATCCGTTCGTATTATTTCTCAAAGCGGACGAAACCTTTATAAAAAAAACTAGCTGACCCGGCAAACGTTGTATTGCCATATTAATTTTTGGGGTGGGCTACCCTTATCACTTAGGGATATATAGGGAAAGCCGGTTCGGAGGAGTAAGGTAACTAACATTGTGAAACGAGAATTTTATATATAAGATAATGTTAAAGAATATTAATTTATATTTTTACGAATATACCTACTTAGGGATTTTAGGTTTCTAAAGTTTCAAGTTATTAGTAAAGGTACCTACCTAATTACTTGAAATAATAATACATTTATGCACTAGAGTCTTTGTTGTGTCTCTTATCTATTTATAGGTCTGAGTTATTGGTGTCGATTTGTTGGTGCGACTGTAATAATTAAATATAATTTTAATTAAAATTATAACAATAACGCTCTATGCCTTAAAGGGCCTAGATTAATTTGGGAGTGTGAAACTAAACTAAATTGTTTAGTTTCCGTAAAAATCTAATTCAAAAGTGCTACTCATGCTAATTGTAACATACATCAGCAGCGTGTTAGAAAATAGATATGGTCGATGAAATAATTCTTAGAGAATTTGGTTTATTTCATTAAAGTGTTTCTCCTAAAAGATTTGACTTACTGTATTTCATCTTGCATATGAAGGAGGCAAGGAAATGATATATAATGATGAATGAGATCTCGCAAGTCGATAATATTGGGCAATGGAAAATGTTTCCTAGTATATTGCATACACGTGGGTCATGTTTGCTTGCGACACTTATGATTATATTTGAAATTCCTCCCATGTTCTCATTACCACAAAATCATTAATTGTTTATGTATCTAAATTAACAAAATAAAAATATATATATAATATTTATATTTACATAGATATTAAAAACTATATAAATATACAAAAGGCTCATAACAATACAGACTGGCTGGATTAGGTACCACATTGGCGTTGGCCGACAAATGAGCTTTCGGGTTCCCAAAAAGTTTTTTGGTTTGCCTAGCTTTTACAGCTAGTGTTTAAAGCCTCATGTTTTGAAATTATAGGCATTCCTGAAGAAAGTTGACGAGTATCAGACACTAATTGTTAGATACTAGTAATGTACCAAGTACAAAATTCCTTAAACAATAAATTTAATTGATTTTTCCAACAGTTATAGGTTATAAGCAATGTTTATATGTTAGCAGATGAGTGTTCAGATCAGACAAACATGTAGCACAATACCGCTGTTGCATCTATTTCTATATCAAGGAGAAATGATACGCGCGACACACCCTAACAGTTGAAAGTAACAGTGATATACGACTGTAAGGCGGTGTCCACACCGGACACGCGTAGTTAAGTTTGACAGTTGACGTATCTAATTTAATCTTCACATGAATGAGATTAATTTTATTTATAAATGGATTTAATGATTTTGGCACGTCATAAGTTGGTTACGTGAAGAACATCAGAAAAGCCCATCTGTCAGTCACTAATCTTCGGAGTCTTTAAGTTATAATCATTTAAGGCCAGTAACTTTGTCTTCGATAGCATAAAAGGATATATTTCCCAACATCCTATTAGCTCCATATTAAATCAGTTTTGCAATTTCAGCGTGAAAGCGTAGGAAAACACTCTTCGCTAGAAAATAAAAGATTAAATAAATAAAAAATCAGAAAATGACTAAAATTAAACTATATTATTCATTTGAAGATGATTAGAAGATAACAGATATCCGAGTTATCACATTATTAAATGGGTCACTCAAAGTTATTTATAAAGGGCATGTCATCTTGAGAATCGTTTTAGAATCTGTTAGTGACAAGAGATTCTAAATGGATGTTGCCAGAACACAGGAAACGTCATATTTTACACGCTTATATAACTTTAAAGAAGGTTATTTATAACTTAAAATTGCTTTGAAAATATTTGCCTTCATTTTATTATTGTTAAATAACTATAACATTTTCCGTATAGATTAGACAAGTATAAAAAAGCAACTAACAATGTTTAGATTCATATAAAATCATGTTAAAACATAATATTGTTTGAGAACAGTTGTTTTTACTGATAGACTATAGTTGCTTTTTTATGAAGTGGTAATTTTTATTAAATGAAAAAATCTTATAATTATAATATATACATATAATGTATGTATGTATATATATAGACAGTGTAGTGTACAGTGGTGACAGCTAGCTGGGTATAATTATAGGTTAGATACCTCGCATATGTGTTGCCGGTCTAAGGATTTTAAGACGTCACTTCACTTCACTTCAGCAGTTGAGTTTATTAAATTAAAAACAACAAAAATATAAAGACTAATTTTATAATTTCAATTAATCAATAAAATATATATTTTATTTTACGTATAAAACAAACAATGAAACCTTCACAGAGTATAACTGAAGATTAACGGGGTATCCGCAACGAATCAATCCACATATTTTAAACTCAGGCTATTTATCACCCAACGAGAGTTAAATTAGTTTCTCCTTAGAGCATTAAATCACCCTAAAATAGCACCACAAAGTTGATTTATATCTATGTATTTAAGGAGTAAATTCCTCGCGTTCTTCATTAAATGGCATTAAGATAAAAAAATAGATAATTTGGAATTTATAAATATCTATGTAGACCATGCTGTGTTTATAAACGGCTAACACAGATTCTTTTTTACACTGAACGATTTACGACACAATTTAATAGAATTAGGTTCATCTTAATCCTAAGTAACGTTTTTTTAACATCTTGTCTTTCCATCGACTAAAAATCATCCAATTTGTTTAAGTGATCACTGCCATAATATTATTTATAATATCTTATCATTGCCTTATTAAGAGGTGGCAGAGCGGTTACTGTTAATATCCCGATAGATTTCCCTTGATGGTAAACCTAATGATAAAATAATTTATTAAAAACGCTTGGGTGTAAAACAGCTGACAAAATGTCGTATCGTACAGTTTAAAAATTCATCACATGCTGTTTAATTTTGTGTAAAATACTCACAAGTCGCGAGAACTCTGATAGAACACACGTCGGGACTCGGGATTACTTTATAAATATTATTTATATAATAAAAACAAACAATACTTAATAATCAAATATAGTTTTAACTGACGCATTTTTTTTTTTGTGAAAATGTAGACGTGAAACCATGAAATATGGCACTTTTCGTAGAAGTAATTATAATATTGTGACCTGTTATATTTGAATAAAAAACGCGTTGTGATATAAGAATAACTATAAATAGAGTGTATTTTTTAGATACAAGCAATAAAATATTTTTTTGTGTTAATCGGTCTCGCGCCAATTCGTGGGTGTTGTTCCTCAAATAATGGCTTAGATGTTTCTCTACGATGTTAGCTGCTGAGATAACAAATAATGACTATTTTCTGTCATTTTTACCTGTAAGTTTCGAATATTGTCATTCGTAACCAACCGTAAATTATTATTAAAATAAGGTCATCTCTCTCAAAAGAAGAATTTACGAACATTTTGATTAAGGATATTATGCATTTATTATCTGCGTTACGCAATATGACTTTGAACTTAAGACTTAATGATAAACTCAACGGAAATGAAATATATCCGTTTCTCTACGCTACAGCTATAAACAAGTAGAAAAAAAACTTGTGAATGTTGACCAGATGCCAGAACGCTGTCCTTGTTTGCTTGGCTTCAAGACTAGACAGACAGCAAGGCGATGTTGTCCTTTGTTATAATATTAAACATTTTTATTTAATCTGAAGATTCTCTTTTAGTAATTTGTATTTTCTCAATTTCAGACTGTCAACTCTCCGCCTCATCGTGACATCGGTGGAGTAGCAGCAACGCCATATCATCCATACAACGAAGACTATGCTTCCGTCCAACGTCACATCGAAATGCCACAACCAGATCTCGAAATCGAACGGAACAAAAAAGAAAAGAAATGGTCCATTGGCAAGCTCTTCAGGCGAAAGAAGAAAGAAGAGGAAAGTGGCACGTCATCACAAAGTGATGAAGGTGTTAGCGAACGATCACCATCAAAGAAGAAAAGCAAAAAGAAAAAGAGAGTTCCCGTTGTTAATAACTTTGATCACATAGTCATAAGAGACACACGAAGAGCTCAGAGCTTAGCCAATCATAGTGTTCGTGATATTTCAGACGACGGTATATTGTCGGATCCTTCAGCGGGATTCTTAAATTATCAACCAAGAAATCGCGATGTTCCTGATTATCACGAATATCTTGCGGTTGAAGATGATAATAAGGTCAGACCGGAGCGAATACATATGGATAACACTCCTAAAAAAAGCAGAAAAAGTAGACTTAAAGCTCGAGTTGAAGCACTGAGAAATAGTTTAAAAGGAGACTCTAGTAGCGATGAAGAATCATTAAAGTCCTCAAATTCGTCTTCAATGATTCGATTCAGAAGCGATGACTCTCTAATGCGATCAAGAGATAGCTCGTTGAATAAAAAATCTAGGAACGCAAGAAATGAAAGGTATATAAAAAGATTATCGCGGGACGAAGAAAATCAACTTAACAAGGAAGCTGAATTACTTCAACAGGGTTATTCCAAAGCTGAAGTTGAAATGTTAACTCGTACACCTACTAGCCAGAGCAGCGGTTACGGCACATGCAAACGTGAACCTGTTAATAATTTACATACCGAACACAACATTATTGCGAACGATTTAAAGAAAAGATCATTCAAAACGGAATCGATTTCTTCATTTCCATCTACTCAAAGCTATCCCTCATCAATCAATTTTAACGCAAAAGTAAACAACGAAAATATTAACTATTCCATAAAGTATCCTAATAATAATTTACATAATCATGACATGCTTGTTACTAATAGTAAAAGAGGACGAACCCCTTCTTCTAATCAATATGAGAGTCCTGAAAATATCATGTGTGTTAAATTTCCTTTAGGAAATGTTAATAATATAAAGCCAGAAGCGAAAGCTCCACCTGTTCCACCACCACGTGACATGCAAAGAAAAGTAGTTACCCCTATATCTATGTATCATGAAAATAACTCTGGCTGTGGCAACCGAATTAACTCCAATCATAATGTTTTGCATGGAGTGCCTAATAATGATTTTGAAAGAATAATGCGTCGAAGCCAAGAAAGATCTCTTGTTCCAGGAATAAATGGGCTTAGACGACCTTTATCAAATTCAGAAGATCACATAGCAATGCAAAGTAATGATAATTTACAAAATTATAACTACCGAAATGAGCAACCACGAAGGCCTGCCTCTGTATCTGCAGAACCCAATCACTATGGGATCTATTTTAATAATGCTTCAACTAGAAGGACATTAGAACCAAGTGTCATTATGAGGCCTGAACCGACGCCAATAAAACAAGACTATTTGTATTACGCTGATCAAAGCCCTAGATCTAGGCGACCTATTAGTATTCAAACCAGTCAAAATTGTATTGAAAATAAATACCTTAGTGATTCTCAGACTTCTTCAAACATAATGGATGAAGTGCTATACAGAAAGCCACGAAATGCATCAGAATTTTGGAAAAAGATTGATGATGCAGAAAAACAAAGGAAACAACAGATTTTATCTAATTCAAGAGCCAAAAGTGAGAACTCAAGCACTGCTCATATAAATAAGTTGTTATTAGAGCAAAATAAAAAAGCAAATCTATTTACCCAGAACGATACTGGCAAACTAATATCAAATGTGAGTAAATCATCAGATCCAAAATTATGGAAAGTAAGTACAGAATATAAGCGTTCTATTACAGTAGAACCTTCAAAATCGGTTACTTCACCAAAAATACATACAAGACACAAATCCGACACATTTATTCAAAATAATTATCAAGTTCCTTCCGATGATGAAGGTTCAGAACGAAGAAAATCGACGAACCTTGACGACGCTCTTAACGAATTAGAAGCAATTTATAATAGTCTTGGCTTAGGCGATGAAGACTTGTTAGATAGAGCTGAAAGAAGGGAATTAATGACTCCAAAAATTAATGACCGGTGGAATGACCGGAACGGAAATGATAATGATATTCAACTCCGAAGTCAGCCTTCTACTCCGTTGAGACGAATAAGTCGAAGATCCACATTGCCAGATAAACTACAAGATGACATGGCCTTTCGACGCATGAATTCTTTAACAAATAAAGATAAAACAAATTACAGAGACTCGCAAGCACAAATAAGTTATATGTTGGCATCACCTGTATATGTGCCATATGCATCAGACGATGATAGACAATCAGAACGTAATGAACCTGATGTTATTTATGATGACGTTGTTTATAGAAATATAAAACAGACCAATAGTAGATTAAAGACCATAGATCCTCAACCACCGTTCGGCATTCCAGTTGGTCCCGTGTCTCCAGCTCCCCAAAGTGATTATTTACATGCAAATCCAGAAAATAGGGGAAGATCACGTTTCATACCAAAAAAATCACCGGATATTGTGGGCGATGACTTAGCTTATCGAAGTTTGCGAAAAGACAATAGACAATCTGCAGTATTTAGCGGAGATGAATACAATGGAGTTGTTAACAATAATGTAACCGAATTCCCATTTAACAAAGAAACTGGTGCCAATGTAAGAAAGAAACGTGCCGTAAGATCTTTATCAGCAAACATATTCACGGTAATGCAAAAGGAAATTGAAGATGCGATCAACATGTCAAAGACAAATAGATTACAAAAAACGTATAGTAACAGCGACGTAATGCGGCGCCTCCGAGAAACATTTGAAAACAATGACAACCAACGTGATTGTTATCCACGCAACAAGGTAAAACAACGACACAATACTGTCAGTCTATTTCCTAATAATGTGCACACACCTATCCATCACTTCGCAAAAGATGATTCATTTGTTCACAATGAAAAAAAATCTCTTGCTAGATCTTCATCTTGTGATAAGTCCACAACATCATCACCATTAAACAAATCACCACAAACATCAAAACGATCCTCTAAAGATGAATTTCAACAAGTTCTTAGTATGCTAGCTCAAGAAGCAATGGATACAAGCAACAAGCTTGGAGTAGCGTTAGCAGAATTGGACAAAAATAAAAATAAACATGAATCACAAATAAAAATATCTGATAGTAGAACCAATTTCTTGAATGCTTTAACTAATTGTTCAACGAAAAATATCATCCCAGAAGCTGTAAAACGAACTGATTTAAACGAACCAATCACTCCAATTTTGGGTGACAACATTTCTTCTAAAGCAAAGAAGACAGAAGATAGTTTATTAGAAATATCTAATCAGTTACATAAAGTTGAAGATCAGCTAAAACAAAGTTATGAAAAGGAGTTAAATTTCGATAATGAAAGTTTAAGACTCTCTACTTATATGAAAGATTCTAAAGAAACAATGAAGGCTACTGAAACAACACTTTTAGGAGACATTGAATCAATACCAGACGTGGTTCCCCCCAATGATATTACAATTGCAGAAAGTGCAAAAGAACCGAGGTCGAATCCTGAGTTACCATGCTTAAAGTTCCATCCATCAAATCCATTTTTATGTTCCGATGACAAACTAAATGAAATCACTGAAATTAAAGCCTTTAAAGAATTAAAAGATGGGATATCTGATCTGATTGCGGGAATATCAAATGTAAATGAAAAAATATTTTCGAAAAATTCCCAAAATTCTTTGGTTTCAAATAATGAAAAGCATGATAAGATAGATACTACACAACACAATGTTCCTGTAATTAACGAAAATAATCTGCAACGAGACTCCATTGCTGGATCTATATATGAAAATGACATAACGGAAGAAAAAAAAGATGGAGCTGATTCAACTGAATACAATTCTTCAGAAGAACTGGCAACTATTTTCAAATTAGATACTAAAAAAGAAGCTAAATCTGACAATAACTCTCATAAAGACGATCGTACTGACTTAAATTCCCCAAAGCTTGTTCGCACAATGAATCAGCATTTACGCAGATTGTCAGTAGATGAAACTGCTAGTCAAAGTAATCCACTGCCAAATAACGTAGTACCATGGAGAGCTAAAAGGCATAATTCGCAAAGAGATGACAAAGGTATGTGGTCTGTTATCATGCACGCTGTGTGGGTTTCGCATTAAACATCTCCCTTCACATTTACATGCATTTGCACTGGCCCCTGTCGATTTTGTTTGATGTTTATTAAT
The DNA here is from genome assembly GCA_912999735.1 of Aporia crataegi. Taxonomy (NCBI): domain Eukaryota; kingdom Metazoa; phylum Arthropoda; class Insecta; order Lepidoptera; family Pieridae; genus Aporia; species Aporia crataegi. Next base: position 7,265,370 of record OU538744.1, on the reverse strand, counting down.
TAACATTATGTTTTGTTGTTTCTGTTATTTTGACAGGCGATAACACGAAGTCAAAGCACAATTGGCACAACTCAGGCACGTTGATGTTAGCTTGTTCCTACACCTTGATGCTCTCCCAACAACTGGCTGACTTCGACTGGCTGACGCTGCTCGGCTTGCTGTTGGCAATTGTTACTATCATAGCCATGCTGTTAATTTAATTTTAAGATGATCACAAAACAAATACATCAATAAGAGTAACGTTTTTAATGAAATGAATGCTTATTTGAATGAATTAATATTTTTTGTAATACATAGATGTTCAATATTATTTTGTATCTTAGCTTTGCATTTCAATACTTGAAAATCCGTGGATAAATAATACAATAATCTATGCTTATCTGGAAGATTTAGGAGTAGGTATGAAGGTATGTTCTAACGATTGGCTAATTGTTTATTCATACATTCTGAAAAAATTATGCTTACAATTTGTTTTGTGTTTATCGTGTTATGTTACCTTTAATTATAACAGTAGATTAAGGAAAAACTAATTAGAAATGTAAGAAAATTCGCTTTGATTTCTGAGTAATATGGCATTATTTAAACCTTTAACCAACTAAGCATATTATATGCTGCTATAGCAGAATATTGAAATTATCACGGCGTTTAAAAATAAAATTCAAATTCCTTACGATTTGAATTTTATTCTTTTAATTTAGCGCATAGAAAAGAGTTTCTATACTTCTATAAATAGGCCACACGCAATTTGCCACAAATGCACGGAAATAATGAAAAATGTAATTATATATTTTTTTAAGATTTTTACTTCGAAATAAAAATAAAACGCTTTTAGTATCTTTATAAATTATATATCAATTACATCTTTATAAAAACACTATGTTCTGCAGTATTCAAGGGGAAGAGAACTACATATTTTTAAATTTTGTTATTTATATTCCACAACAAATCAAACAACGTTTACTGCATGAATAAAGGTATCATTAAGTACTATAATGAAATAAATATATTTTATACTTCAATAATTTATGATGCTTAATCATTATTCCTCTACATTATACATATCATGCTAATTAACTTTAATCAATGTTTAAAATCATCTGAATTTGATGTAGTGCTTTGATCAAAGTTCTGCAACGTTTAAAATGCTGTATGGCTCTGTAGTCAAATGACAGTTAATAATCAAATAATATATTTAAATAAAATTATTAATTAGTACTTAGTGGTGATTTGACATAATATTCATCATATTTAACTGTCATTTTTAACTTGGTTAAAAGTTAATAGTGAATCTTATTTGCTCAATCTGGCCTAAATGAACATATTCTATTTGAATTAGCTGTGATTTTAATATTATTTTAACGTTAAATTATTACGAGCAATAAAATGAGACTGCCAAATTGTTCAGGAATAACTTTTATGTGGCATGATATTTTTGCATGATTTATAAAAAATATTTTATTTTATATTATAATTGTGTTATGATTATATTTGCAATGTTGCAAAAATTGTTTTCATTGTAGTTTTATTTGTATTGCCTGAGTAATATTCAAATTGTCTTATAAAAAATTAAGATTTTGAAAAGACAACTGTCAAAAAATATTTTAATAATATTTTGTCTCTTTTAGGTGAAAATTGATTGCTTCAGGTTTTGCTCTTCTGGATTTTAAGAATAAATCAACGATAATTATTATACATAATATATTTTAATGTCTACGTTTGTATATTATTTAATTAATATAAATAAAGTAATTTTATTCTATTGTTGTTTGCGAAATAACTACTTAGTTTATTTAGAGGCTTCCATTACAGAACGAGTGTTATTTATATTATGTAAGTTTAAGTTAAAAAATAAAATGTTTTAGTTAAAGTTCGCGTTTCTCTTGTAAAATATTTTCCTTTTTTATTATGTACTTCACAAGCAATAGTGAAGCCAATTTTGAAAGATTTTTTTATTGTATAGGTCACATTTCAGATCCTTTAGGTGGTCTTATATATATTTTATCAAAATTGTTAGAGTACTTTTTCGAAAAACTAACTAGGTATTCATACTTGGACAAAATGTTACAATGAATCTCTATTCTTCCTACTATTGGACTCAAAATAAGTTATTTTTAAGAACTAGAAGAATTATTATTTCTCTTTTATTACGTTTTTTTCGAAATTTGATAACAAGTTTCCTTAAAATTCAATAAATATTATTGAAGCGCCCTCGCGCGTGAATCAAGAGAACTTCGGTAATTTCATTGTATCTACCATTTTTTAAAACGCGTCTTAGTGTATAGTTATTGTACTAGATGTAAGTTTAACAAAAATAATGTATCAAACGAAAACTAGAGGTGAGGTAAACAAGAAGTACCTGCCTACAGATCATGGGCAAAATATAATGGAATTTTCAAACTGAAAATGGAAAAATCAAACTTTTCTTCTCTAGCTAACCACAGCACGCAGCTACAGGTAACCATAGACAAAAAAAGATATAAGAGATATAGATTGTTTCGATTTGCTATGGAAAAATTATTTTGAAAGATGTCAATGTCAAAAATCAAAAGGCCTAGAGACGTCATTTTTACCAAGATTAAAAAAAACGGTTGAAGATTGTGTTCAGACTTCAGTGTTGTGTCACTTAACTTTGTTGATTGTTCCTATGAATTGTGATTTCCATGCACTTTTAAATTACTTTACTCGTGTTTGACTCTATGACTTGGGCTTTGAAGGTTGGTTAAAGCTTATTTATTTTAGTACCTATATTTTATTCTATTACTCGAGCAGATATATTCTTATTAGATCGATTGTTGACAACAACAATTAAGTTAACGGTTTTATATTACATTATTATGATAATATCTGAGATATACCTAGATACAATGTAGGTATTTGTATTGTATTTTTTCTTTAAGGATGTTGATCCAAACTTAGGAACCCCTATGTCCTTTTTCTTTACTTCTGATCCTTACTAAGATCCCTACAATATCCTTTTAATTCCATGATAATTGGTATAGTTTTAAGCATGGAGTAAAAGGGAATGTAAAACTTGTATTTATAAGTAATAATAGACATACAAAAGCTGCTTAATGCACTTTTTTGTAAAAATATTATAGGCATGATGCTGCTCATACATTTTTTTTAGATATTAGAGATTTCCCTGTTTTCACCATTCTCATTTAAATAACTTTTCACTTATTTCTTATGGTTAGGGAATGATTATTTACATATTCATCTTATAACATACATAGTAATGATGGAGATTGTCAAAAGCAATTTATTACTTGAAGGTGTGTTGTTAAAATGATATGTAATTGGAGGGAAGTTTTGGGCATTATTTTTTATTATATCATCAAATAAAGTCTTGCTTCTATTTTTATCTTCTATTGACATTAGAGTGTTGAGACACAGGACTTGATTATAACAATGGAAATATTTTAAATTATGGAAATATTTTATATAATAATTATAACAGTAATAACATTCCCTAATTGGTGATCCTTGTTTATCAATAATTTAAAAATATTATTGTCCTTGTGCTAAACTTGTTGGGCCTTATTACAAAACATGGACTAAAGATGTTTCAGTATTGGTTGCTAGGATACATGTCTAACGTTCATACAAAAATGAGGCTTTTCTTTGGTAACAAACCCGGCCTATCTTTAAACCGCATTTTGGAATAAGACAGGTTTAGTTGAATACTATGTATCATATTGTGTAAAATATTGTTTCTTATTGATCAATGGCTTGCTAAGAAGTCTATAATTTTAATAGAGATTCAGTTTTTTATATTATCACCAAGATAAGACAGACAAAACAACATGTATGGTACCTAACTAAAAATGTTCATCAATTAGGTATAACACCACTTAATGCAGCTTGGTTGTTTGTCAATATAATTCATAAATAATTAATAAGCCTTTTTTAGATATAACATCTTTTGTACATTGGTATATGAACAGTAGCAATATTTAATTTCTCTAAATAAAATAGGTTTGTTTGTTTATAGAATTTGAGATCAGCCAGTTGAAACCAGTTCACTTTTTGTTACAGTGAAGTAAGCCTAATCCAAAGTAATTAAAAAAAGGGTAATTTAAGTTATGAACTAATTCACAATTATTTTATCTATAGCTAATGGCATTGTAATATTTAAATGTTTCATGGCAAACATCATTGGGTTTAATGCGTTATTTACGTTTTTTTAAAACTTATTTGTGCTCAATTATTTTTGTTTATGTAATATATTGATTCATATTAATATTCTAAAATTTTGAAATCATATTTTTTAATTGCTGTAATAATTAGCACAGTAGGTATTTTATTAAAGCATTTCAATTTTGAAATGAAAATCTGTGATAAATTTAATATATAATACAAGGTCTTGTTATATCTTATCTCTTTATGTTTTCTTTTGATAGTGTCTTGTTTAGTTTGATAAAATTGGATAGGTATTACTTTTTTAATTCAAGGTTAAGATGCACTTTTAATATATGATATACAGCAAGTATTTTGAAATGTAAATTTTAAATTTATTGCAAATAAAATTTTAGTGCTACCATTACAAAAATAATAATAATAATAAGTAGACACTATAATGCGAAAAACAAACTATTGAAATCTAAAGTAGTTGTGCGATTAAAAGTACTTCAGCACCATCTCTTGACATTTATCCACAACAATTCAAGTTCATAATTTTTATTTTTCATGAATGTTCATCTAATAGTTACTGCACACCGTAAACGATGACGCGGGTAATGTATATCCCAATATCCAATATTTATAAACAAAACCAGATTTTTTAAACATTATCTCTTTTTAAAATAATATAATGAAAAATATCTTTGGTTACATATTTCACCAGCTCCGCTCAATATTTCGTGGCGAGAGTATTGTTTGAATGTGCTTAAAGCAATAACTATCAGTAATTTGAAGAAATTTATTTTACATTTTCCCAGAGCTGTACCAAAATCGCTATAATATTATGTCATTACGTTATTTCTATAAAGTCACGTGATTGAAGCTAGTTTAGAAATTAGAAAAAATACATTGTTGCGGTACTGCATTGTGATCGCCTAAAATATCTATATATTTGTGTATGATTGTTTTTTTTTTATTAAAAGAATTATTCACTCAATAATCATTTAATAGGTACTTATATAATGAATAATGATCGCTTATGAACGTCAGATAATACTTAGTTTACAGGCTGTTCAAGAATGAGGCCTGTTCTGATGAACAGTCTCAAAACGGTTCCATAAGTTATAAATTAAATATTACTGAATAGGAGCCAATCATTCTCTAATGTCTAACGCTTATCATATAATTAATCTACAACTTTAAAAGGGTTAAGCAAGGAGCTTACGCTCTTCGTATGTTTTAAATATTTATTTACTCATACTTCGCTAGGGGCTGTTATTGTAGCATATTTAAAAAATAAGTTCGAATGACCTAATTTCCTTGTATCGTATCGCAAAAATGCGGTTGCGGCGACCGAAATCATCGTTCCGTGGAAACGGACCATAATATTGCCGGCCAATTACTTGTTGTGCCCGTTATTCACGATTGGATTTCTCCGAAATTGATTCTGAGATTATTCTCGTAAGGATTTCATGGTCTTGTTGCTTCCTTGACGTTTTGACGAATTTTACATAAACATTATATAGGTACCTACCTACTGGGTTCGAACTTCGAATTCCGGTGGGACTAATGAAAGTTTCGGTAGGGTAGGCACAGAAGTCTGATCACTCAGTTACCTGTAAAGAAAATGATCAGTGAAACAGACACAGCAATGTGTCTGCCCCATGCCCCACTAGGGGTTACGGGACTTAATTTTTTTTTATCGCTATAAAATTTAAATAACTTATTGGTTAATTTATACCTCATAAATGAATCAGATGGCCTTGATAAATTGTAGCTAAGATCCATCTGGATTACGTCAGCTTTCAAAATAAGGAGATGGTACATACAGACACACAGACACGTCAAACTAACCCCCTTTTACGTCGGAGGTATAAATTCAACTTTTTACTTTTATAAGCATGGCTCAAGTGTAGAACTCATCTAATTACATAAAACATAACATTCTACAACATTTAAACATGTACACTGAACCAATATGTCAATAGGATTTGCTACTGATACTGAATGAAACACTCGTTTTTGGGACATTTGCCATTATTGATAAATTATTACTGAGTAAAGAACAAAATTGCTACGACCTTTGGCTTAATAGGTTTATAATTGATCACGATTTATCGGAATTATTGACATGGTTTTGACGAATCAATTTAATTGGTTTCTTCTATTCTTTTTAAGGAAAACTAGAAAGACTATTAAAATAAAACTTTTAATTTAGTCACATTATCTTTTTTTCATTATCAGGTTTTGCGTAAGGTTGCATTTATTTATCTAGAAAGTGGGCCTTATGGTCGGACGGTATTAGTATTGGTCGCACTGCGTGAAGCCGGAAATTGGCTGAGTTGCGATAATTCTTCCAATAAAGTCTTTAATGGATTAATAATGTCTTATTATAGGAACCAACTTTTTTAACACGTACATGAATAGTATGTAAACAACGACTCGCTATTTTATTTTTCGATTAATTTTTGCCCTAATAGCTGTTTTGGTTCTAATATTTTCATATAAATATTTTAACCAGACGCTCGAATAACATCAAGTAGATGACCAGCATTCAGCCACCAACTGAAACATTTTATTTATTTATTTATGTGTTGAGATTCGAACCCGGGACTTTCGAACTGCTATTATTTTGATATTAAAAACAGACGCGTCATTTATTTTATTGAAGTGCCATGTAAAATAAACCAACCCAAATTTTTATGTAAAATAATGACTAATAGAACCAAACGTGTGCCCAAATTGACTCATTCATATAATTATAGTTCATCTTTCGATCCCACGCGTCAATGTATTTAACATCATGATTGTTATATTTACTTATATTACATACACATTAATCCTATTATGTGTGGGTGTAAACTTGTTTAAGAAGCCTTCTATCGGAAGGTTTATAAGTAAAAGGTTTTCTTAACAACTTTCTAGTTATCAAATTCAACCTATTATTATTATGATATATTTATTGCTTAAAAATACCCGGCTTGATGCTGAAAGCATCGAGTTAAGGATATAATAAAATGGAAAAGTTGACGTTGTTGTTAAAAGTGACAATTTTATTTAGATACTAGCGATCCGACTCGGCTTTGCACGGGTATAAACCATATATAAAAACCTTCCTCTTCAATCACTCTATCTATTTAAAAAATCCGCATTAAAATCCGTTGCGTAGTCTTAAAGATTTAAGCATACAAAGGGATAAGGGGAAAGAAAAAGCGACTTTGTTTTATACTATGTAGTGATTATGTTTTTCCTCTTAATGTACGAGCATATACCTACTCGCGTCAGAATTGACTTATTCAATATGCCTATGTCACACCCAAAGAGTTTAGCTTCCCATCAATGGATCAATTTTTAAAATCAATGTTCAATGTTTAGAGTTTATACATTAAATATCTTTTCTCTTAATGTAGATAAGTAGTCGGGTAAGGCCTTTTTAACCGACCTTCAAAAACAAAAATTAGGAGATTATCAATTTGACGTGTATTTTTTTTAATGTTCCACTCCTACGTCGCCGTCCGTGGACCGATTTGGTTGAATGGAATTTTTACGATAAGTAGTTTTCAAGATACTGAAAGAATATTTTTTGATTTGATTTCACAATCGGGCGACAAATCACTGAAATTCGCGTGACCGCGTCGCAATTATTTGCCTATATTGATGAAATATGAATCCTTATCGATGAATTACATGTTTTAAGATTCAGTATTAAATTTGCAACAAAAATAAATAAGAATCAAGATAATTTGATTTCAATGGTTTGGCGCCGCCTTTCAAAAAGCAAAATTTTTATGCCCTTGTTGAATTTTACATGAATTTTATTCATCAACACTCGAATTTACGTATTTTTATTTATAGTAGGTTCATTTATAATACAAAATTTATTTAAGATTTATACAATAGCTGTTCTTCATCTCATATATACGTATTCTGTTATAATATAAGTGTTTTTTCTAGTTTTCTCTGATCTCATCTGAAAATGGCAGATGCCTATCAGAGGCTATAGAGTGATAGTTGTGTAGAAAACCGGCTTCCGTATGACGCGGACGTGTTCAGCGACTTATGGCTCGTGCATCGTGTCAGTAACGTTTTTCGCGTGCTCACAGGTGCACTAATGCTCCCATAGTTATTGTGTGTACGCAGTGGGTAGTTATCCAAGTATTTCGTGTTTACTATCAAGGATTGACTGAATGCGATTTGTGGTTTACGAAAATCTATTGTCATCACAACGGTATGTGTTTACTGCCTTATCAAAATTTAGGTATTTTTATCACGATGATAACGACTAGAGAAAGTTCCTCTAAATCAGGTAAAACGAGCCTGCTAGCCGAGCTTTCGAAAACTTTTGCACATTCGATATAGCGGTCCTCGTAGCGGGATTTTGATATCGAGTTTCCTTACAAAAACTGAAGTCGAACGGTGCCTTGTTTTTTAAATTTTCATAATTACAACGTTATCATACAATGTGACCGTTATAATAATCTAGACATGACCTTAACGTTATGAATATTAAACGGCAAGCGGACATGTTCTGTACTTTAATAGCTCGTGTCGATGAACTTGATTGTTTTTCTCAATATAAAGTCTTAACTTAAGATGAAACTTTCTAAAAGATAATTTTCTTGAAAATTATTTGCCTATAACTGCGTCTAAAACTGAAACAAGTTTACTGCTGAAGTTGAAGTAACAATTTAAATTAAATTGGAACGGTGTAGTTCGAAACTCTTTGTCTGCCAAAATGGTTTTTAAATTGTAGAATTGTTGCTGTCACTAAAAATACAACTGATGTGTTGAATCATTCTAGTGAATTTTAATTTCTATTTTCAAACTAAGTACTAATATAAAATCTGTGGAATAAAGTATAAATCAACCTTAAGTCAAAATCAAGATTCATTTTCCTCGCAACGATGATCTCCTGATGAATTATGGTTATACTTTGAGGTTATAATTATGAGTGAAATAACAACTTTAATGAGGTCGATGCCATGCAAATATATGCATCAATTCTGCAAATCAATTTGATTTTATAAAAGTTTTCTCTTCCGTAATTTGCATACACGATATCTCTTCGTTATTTATGTCACACCTTATCTGCAGTGTCTTATACAACTAGTTAATCACCTTTCCCATAAAACTGTAGCGTCAATGGTGAACTACTTCATAGAATCATACGTAGATATAATTTTTCACTTGGGAATAATGATGCGAAGGATTAAATTTAAAATTATTTCTTAAAAATGTCTGGCATCTGAATTGACGATGCGAAATGTATAAACTAAAAGTAATATGTATTTATTTGCAATTCTTGTTAGATGTCTAAAGCAAAGATTTACGAGTATAATACGATTCTGGACGGTTTATTAAGCTGTAGGAAGGTCTGTAGGCATATCATAGTGGATACCCTTCAGATCATTCCAGGCGTCGTCTTTCTTTACCATAGTTTCCTTAACAATTATGATTAAACGTCAGTAAATATTATCTATTTTTATTTTTTTGATCATTTCCGAACCATGACGACCTTGAATTGAATGATTAGGGACCTTTAAGAAAAGAGCGTAACTCTCTTTAAAAGGTCGGTAACGCACCCGTGGCTCAACAGGCGTTGAGGGTCTCCATGGGCGGCAGATTGCTTCTCGTATGTGAGCCTCCTGCCTTTTTGCCTCCTGTCCGATAATTTTTTTATCTAACTGTCAATCGTCGAAATCCGATCATGACAAATGAACGATTTGATACCGCGATTTAAAGTACATCCGCGGCCATCTATTGACGTTTAGCATAAGTTCATACTTCATAGTATTCAATCCTTTAAAGAAATCAATTGTAACGGAAAGGTTGAAACTCTGCTGTATCCGCGGCGAGTCCTTGCACAAAAGGAGAATCGTTAAAGTGAAACTGGCTTTCAATAAAATCCGGTCTGACGTTCCATTTATTTACTTGTGTATATAATGTACATTTAAAATTAAAAACAATTGTGTTTTGTCGTTGCGTGACCTCTTTCCGAGTTGTTTTTTTTAGGAAGTGTGTTGTTGTTTCCTTCGTTTTTAGGCTTTAAATATCTTTATTGTTAATTTTGAAATGCAAGCTAAAATAATAATCCTTTGTTTAGACTACTATATTATAATAGTTAATGATACAGTTTTGTGACAGAGCGTTGAAGTTATTGACTGCAATTGTTGAAGTTTAATAATCATTACTCACGTGGTATGTCACATTTGTTTGATATTATTCAATCATCTTGTTCACTTTATTTACTATTGAAATATATACAGCTATGAATTATACACATTCTAGTACTAACTATATGAAAAATATGTTTCTTAATCCAAAGTCATTTCAAAGATCTTTTCTACATTTAATTATATTAAAATAGATTTTATACTCGTATGTCACTCGGCTATGCCTAGTTGAGTCGCAAGTAAAAGCTAGTAATATATTGCTTTGGAAACCGAGTCGCACAAATTAATGTTAATATGTAATACATATTATGAAATGGAAAGTTTCTGGATTTTTGCGTCAGTGATTACGTTTAGAGCCAAGTAAATACATATTTGCAAGTGGCATTATCATCATAGTCGCGCTGATATCACAAGATATCTTTTAACTCGTTTTCATATTAGTATTTCACATTATTGACAGACTTATAATGGTTTTCACCAACCTAATTTCAGAGACTTCTTAGTGTCATAAAGCTCATACATCAGAATATATTAGGGCTATAATTTAATTGTTACATGTAAATAGCAACGCAATAAAGTTTGTCATTTTCAACGATAGAGGTGGGCCGCGGCACCTTGGTCAGTTATTATTTGTATTTTCACTAATTTATAAGCATGTCTTATTGTCACACCACCCCATGATTCGTGGTACCGTATTTCCCATTTCTTTACCGTTTCCAGTATCTACGATGTGTGATCAAAGTGTATTGTTATTTAATTTCTGCGCTATTTACCTTTTTAAATTTATTCATGTTGAACGCCGGTACGCTATGCGGATCCGTTTGTCCAATAAAGCGCTTTCAGCAATGCATCATTAGCTATGTATGAGGCATACTAATCCGCAACAGCGCTGCATTGCTGATAGAATCGCTTATCTCTGTAATCTTTACGCAGACGTGTGAATTAGGGTGTGAGAAATGTACGTGATGAAGAGAATAACCTAACACGCATTCTATGATCTATGGCCTGGAATTTATCTTCATCAAGCTATATCCGCAATTTCGTTGGTGTGGTTTATTATTTCACGGAACCCTAATCCTTAAAAAGGTTATAATGGCGTTAGTTACTTTGCACAACATCAGATTTTTGCCAGTGAATGTCTCATAAAAGTGAGCTCAGCCATTTTAGAGGTTATCCGAAATAAATAGGCGAAAATACAGATAAAAGTAATGTTAACAATTTCTCAAAGCTGTTATTTTGCTACATGGTTAATTTAAATTGCAATCAAGCAGAGGAAACTTATTTGTATAGAAATAAAATTTAATCTAATAATTCTTATCAGTTATGTGTTTATAGTTACTATTATATTAATGCAAATGTCGTCAATGCATTTATCTCGATTCGAAATGGATGAAGGAATATGTTATATGTATCATAAATTTATCTAAGGTTATCTTATGTTTAAATCACGGGTAGGTACTGAAAAGAACTGATTGCATTTAAAGTAATTCAAATATCCTACGAATATATTTATGTATAGGTATAGATTTTACTGTGAAGTCTGTTCTCTAAATCAGTCTATAACCTTCTATTGATATTCATTGTAAATTGACACTTGATAGGTCACGGGCAACATTGAAATAACTGTGTTAAAATATTTGTGTTGTCTCCATGACAATACGAAATTGTATAAAACTAACAAACTTGCATTGGCATAATGGTATTGATAATTTTTGAATTCAAGATACCTATTGAAAATATATTATTACAGGTTGTATTAGCAATCGCATGTCTTAGAATACCACAAACAATAGAACAAAGGCGATGCCTCTTAAAGCAAACTATTCCGCGATTCGAACAGTATTGTTAACCGCTTTAAAAAAGAAGTTCTCAGTTCGTATTTACTACGAATATTCAGCCAATTAGAAATTGTTTATAATGATTTTCATTTTCATACAATGTATATTGGACAACGATATCAATTATATCGAGATCGATTTGACATTTTGAAAAAGCAACGAAAATTAAAAATTATAGGTTTACGTGTGGTTCATAATAAAGGGTTTGATGTGCGTTAATGCTTGTCATTGGGTCTATTTTGTTTACAGTTATTGTTATGTTTTGCGAAATGTCGACTTTACAATCGCTCCTGCACATGATATCTGCGTATAATTTCACGCCTGTCATCAGAGTTGAGTTATGCGGTCTACCGCAATGCAAACTGAATGTTTACACTCCGAAAATGTAATACAATCTCACTTAAACTACTGGCCTTGTGTATTTTGAGGTCAGAGACAGATTTTTTGTCTGGGAATGAAGTAACTGTGTTTTGATTCGATGTCATGTTTGTAATTTAGTTTCGAAAGAGTGTAATGATTAACATTATAAATATGAAAGAAAATAGGCTTTTGAGGTTTTTGCACGTTTAAAAATAGATGCATGCAATAAAGAAAAACATGCACTTTGTTTACTTAATAAGTGGTATTTGAGATGACTTTTTATTCTAATAACAGTCTAGTTTTACCATAATATATATTCTCGTGTTATCAATAAAGTCTCTAATATTGTATCACTTCCTTTCAGATACTGCACGCGCCTTCAACGCCTCCCGCCCGTAGCCTGTAACCGTCACTGCCACTATTCCGCCCTTTTGCGTGCTTAATGACGCCATGCTAGATTTAATCCAGACCACTTGCAAGAACGCCCAAACGAAGATTTTCGAGAGTTACTGGCGCACGTGACATCGGGATAACACAATGAGTCAGTCCCCGGACGAGGCAAGAGCGAGGATCCAGAAGTATAAAGAGGAACGGAGAAATCAGCTCATTGCGAGGACGGCCACTTTGTTCTCTGCCAATGTTACTGAAAGGTAATCATGTTATTTCGACATCGTGTAATCGTGTTCTATCAGTTTGATATTGCTTCCGGAGTCTGAAGAACGAGGCTGCGATAGTTGTTAGTACTTGCTTCGTTATCATTTGGTTCGAATTAAAGTTTACGAGTATAGATATAGTGTTATGTATGTCTTAATATTTAGCTTCAAGAATGCATAGTTTTTAAACATGTAAATATATTTTCTTGTACCATAGATATAAACATTATCATCAAAGAAACTGAATAAATCATCTGTTTTTATTCGCTCCTATATTGAATACTCTACATACAGTCTACCCTTTAGAGTATAGACAGACAAAACGAGGTGTGCACGTCAAATTTATAACGCTGCTCTTTCGTATCGATTACTAAAAATATAGTCTTTGAAATTATGAATGTTAAATTATACATTTTTTCAAAGTTATTTATTTATTCTTTTACTAATTTCAGGCGTCCCAGGAAAGCAGTTGCTCAAAAATTACCAGAGATCCACCTACAGTCTTCCTCTGAGCTAAATGTAAATACTGCTTCAACCTCAGTGCCCATCAGAACCACTCGAACTTCCCGCCTACGAGCTGCTGCTGCAAGTAATTCTGATTCTTCGCATAAAAAGAATAATAGAAGTTCCTCCGTGCAGTCGCTCTTAGAAGACGATAAAGCCAATATTATAAATCGTCCATTGACAAACAGACTACTGAGTCATGAGAGGGAAAACCTTAAGAACGCTTCGACATCTAAAGATATTGGTGCTATTAGAACGAAACATTCCATTAATAAAAATATTTTAGAAAAAGACAAAAGCAATTTATTAGTTAGTACTCCTAAAGGAAAAAATGACGTGAAACATAATTCTAAAGTAGTTACAACGACTAGAAATAAATTAGTGACTGATGTAGTTAATATTAAAGAAGACGACGTGGATGATGTTTTCAATGACATAGTTGGTGATGCTGCAAACAGTTTAGACAAAGATAACTTTGAAGAGTTGTATAAAGACCTTGTTGAGGATGGTGATAAAGGAATATTAAGTCTCGAAACAAAGCTCAAATATAATAAAAGTAACATTCCTATAGTTAAAGAAGAATTAAATGTTAATATTGTGATTGATAATTGTGATGTGCCAAAAGTGAAGGATGTGGGGTTGTTGGGGGCAGTGTGTATTCGTAAAGTGGAAAAATTTAGTGAACTGTTTACTAATTTATGTTCTCCCTGCGAAGCTGATGTTTTGTTTGAAGATATACTTACCGATAATGGAAATGACAGCATTAGTGATTCGGTAAGCACTTGAGATAATTATATTGTTTAAAATGTGTTATTTTGTTGTTGTCAAGAAAACTGACCAGTGACTCAAGCACCAATAATCTAATATCACAAGTTTGGTAAAGTATTTTTGATAGCATCTGTGTTAATTATTTGTGTGGAAAATTTTACGTGGAAACTTAAATGGCCACTAGAATTGACAACTAAATATTTAAAAAAAATATATATATAAGACTACCATGTTGATTATTAGCTTTCAAATAGTAAAAATCTATCGAAAATTTCTATCGGCTTGTGTGTAAAAAAAATTCAGTGTAACAATTAAGAAATGCGTTTGCCTCATGCCCCACGAACATGAGGTAACCCTTATATTATATCGTACATTTTAATTGAGACCCTGAAACTGGTTTTGTTAGGCAAATTATTCAATTAACCCCAGATAAAAATATTTAGCGTCCAAAAACGGTTATTAATTCTCGTTTGTATAATATCATGTTTATTAAGGACGGTTATAACAGGATCCTAATTTAATTACAGAACATTTTTTCTTATCAAAATATTTTTTACCTCATAGGGATTAAGAGAGTTGTTTTAAACTGAGTTTGAGAAAAAAATTATTGCGTTGAGATACAGAAAGGCAGAGCAAATTAAATAACTTACATCAAATTACATACATAGGGACGCTATTATGATTTCGCACATCCAGGTGCACAGTGGACATTTCCCAATAAAAATTGTAAGTTTTTATCTCCATATTAAAGAATATGTTTTTGTATGTATGTAGATAAAATCATTCCGTTGTCAACAAAAAATCGGCGAAGCAACGAAGTCCTACATTGATAAAGCCAATTAATTATGGCGACCCAAAAGTCGAGTGTTAATTGCTTTTACTAATTAGATAATCTTCGTGGGCTTTCGGTAACCTAAATTGAAGTTTGAAATATACTGATTGGAGTATTTATGATGAAGTCTCATAATTTTTTTAATATTTATGGGTTATTGCTTACAATACTTGTTTCTAATTTATATCGAGCCTAGTGAATTTCTTACCATCTAAGGTGCAATATGCAATAGATGTGGTGTAGGTAATTGTTTTTTGACAATGTGAGGTTGCATTCAATGCTCTTTGAACAGTAGTTTTATATTAATATTAGTTAATTAGATTAACTAATTAAACTAGCTGTTGCCAGCGACTTCGTCCGCGTCAATTTCTGTTATTATGATCGCGATTAATAAGTTTTTAAAGGAATATATTTTAAAGTACTTCTGCGTAAATTACACAACATTTATTTGGATATGTATTAATAATAATAATGTTATGTTGGTAAAAAAAACTCTTTGGCAAATAATTGGTAATAATGCATTAATTTCGACCAAATTGATTACTGTCGCGGACATTTTTTTAGATCATTTAAAGAGTTATAATCCTTTCATACATATTTTTGGGTAACTTGAACCGTTTACGCAGCGCCCGCAACGGAAGCCCTCAAATATGGATAATTTTCCCCGTTTTTGCAACATTTTTCACTCATTCTTCGCTCCTATTGGTCGCAGCGTGATGTTATATAGCCTAAAGCCTTCCTCGATAAATGGACTATCCAACACAAAAATAATAATACAATTCGAATTAGCGCGTTCAAACAAACAAACTCTTCAGCTTTATAATCTACTAGTATCTACTTTTTTATGTTTAAATGTGATTAATTACTTTTGGATATTTATGTGTGAAACGTATTCAATTACTTTCCATTACTGTAAAATCCCAATTATATTATAAATACGGAAGTTTGTGAGGATGTTTGGATGTTTGTGAATCAATCACGCCTAAATGGAACCCAGTCATACGAGAGGAAATTAGACGTTAGACAGTGAAATAATCTAATGAAAGGGAATTGAAGAGGTAAGGGTTATGTAGGAAAGTCTTGAAAGAGGATATTTTATTAAGATAAAATAAATGTTCGAAGTTTGTTGGGTCGGCTACAAGCCTACAATAATAAATTTCCTTTTCACTTATGTGTTATGTATGTTATATATTATAAATTACGTAATTGATAAGACCTCATCGACCGAACTGCACTTAATCAGGTCAAGAGTGACACGTATATGGACATGTCATGAAACTGCATGTAAATTATCGAGTCTTCATATCACTGCCACATATGGTAATGCCATATATGGCTGTGAACACTGGCTGGCTTATAAATATTGTATATTTATTGTTCTACGAGTTTTTACAAATTATACCTAATTTAATCAATATTTATTTCGGATCTTTTTATACTAGTTTTTGTTATTTTATATTATTGGATAAAATAATAAGTATCGAGGATTGTTGAAGATGTTTGTTAGTTTGGTTTATCAAAGTCGTTTCATATAAACTGTTTGTAAATAATATCGTTTGGAAGTGGTAAAAATTACTTATATATGAGCTGAGCGATAACACGTTAGCATGGCCAAGTCATGAGGAGTTATAATAATTGAAAATCCAGTGTAAAGTTAATGTTCAAAAAAGGAAGAAAGGCCAACGGACGTACTTATGCAGAAATTGCGGGAATGTGTGCAGGAAAGGTGACTAAGTGTTAACTGCATGTAAGAGAAGGGTAGCCTTAATTAAAGGCACCCACGTCACCTACCCTACAGTCTACACTAGACCTTACATGCATGACAATTCATTTGTAAAAGTAGGTAGGTATACATCGTATTTGTTTTATTTGGTTCGTAGTTTCCATAGTAATATACCATGCCCATAGTATATAATATACTGGATGTAATCGTTAAGTGTGTACAGCCGATTATTCCGTAACTATTACAGACATCAAAAAACATTAAACTGATATCGAAAGTACTTTAACTAATGAGTAAAATGACAATAATAACTTTTTAAAAGTAAAATGAGAAATATCCAAATTTCATACATACATTTTATTTAGTATGTTGCTTTTGAGCCAGTTTAAATCAATACGATATTGAAACAAGGTTTATTATTAATTTGAAGTGATAAGATAATAAATCTACACGTGTATCTACTTAAATACACATTACTACATAATTATAAAATTATGAGGGTTAAATGTGTAGGTTCTATTCCACTTAAAATAAGAAAACTATCCACTATCTCATACTAAATGTATGGAAGTGTTTAATGTAAAATTAAGCGATACTAAGTTTGCGGTTTCCACTAGTAAACGATTATTTCAGGTTGCTCAAAATCAACTTTATTAAATGATAATGTTAGAGAACTTCTCTTTTTTGTAATAGAATTGTTACATTCAAACGTATTTTTTAATATTATAAACTTTCTTTTGAGTATAGACTATTGATATATTTAAAAAAATATACCTAATTGAAATCTTGCAACACTTATGAAAAAAATACATTTAGTACCTTTTTATAACTTAACTAAGTACTTAAATTAGAATAAAATTTTTCTCTCGTCTAATTAACACATTACCGGCTGCCCATTCGGCATTGTATACAATGCTTAGGCCAAGTGTGTAATAAATAATATTTCATGCATTGCCTGGACGTTTTAGGCATTCTGTACGTAGCCTAAGCATTGTATGCAACGCCGAGTTATATAGATTGCCGTTAACATATATTATATTAAGAACTGTAAAAGTATACTTTTACAGTTCATTTTTTCCTACCAAAAGCATTCGTACATAAGCGATGTTAATGTGGCATTTCAATAATTTGCAATTGACTGACTTAATGTCGCATATAAATGGAGAAAGAATGGAAGCCATGAAACTGTATTGAAAAACATATAAATAAACTTTATTATTGGGGGCTTTGGCCATATGCCACCACCATATAGGGAGGTCTGCGTAACAGTTGCAGGTTTCCGTCGAAAGTTGATTGCATTATTTCATTTGGGGTTCTCGAAATTCAATCTTGCTGCAAACGGTTATACCTCTTGTCTTACTTACTCATAAATAATAATGAGAAAGATTTTCTGGTGTTTTCGTTATGGCATGGATACTCTCAATGCCAGTCCCTACGTCGTAATGGTCCATAGTCGGTCTTCGCATTGGTGAATTGTTAAAATTACTCTAGTTTTTGCTAAGTTTATTCATTAAAAAATTAAACAAATAGTTTCTCGTTACAATTCAATACTTTTATTTAGTTAATTTTTTTTGATCAGTGAAAAAAAATTACTGCATTTCTTTATTTAAGTAGATCAGTCTCCATCCAATCGATAAAATATCCTAATTTATATGGCATCGCAAAGCATTGAACTTACTTTCGTATTAAAGAATTATCATATATAATTAATATTATATAAACCATATTAATAATATATTAATTTCATTACAAATCGTTATTATTTTACTGCATATTTCGCCAAATATTCTATCGTTGCGTGATTGATTATGAGTGCATTGTACTATGATCGACAAATTATTAGGTTCGCGTATGATAAATATTGGCTAGGGTGTTATAACGTTATAAAGGAATGATGAATTGGCCTTTTTTGTGAATCTTTTGTTCTTTTGAATGAATAATGCTTTGTGATATGATACGCTTCTGGGAAGATAAAAGAGTTGGCCCAGCGATCTTCGGACTAAAGATCAATAACTGTTGTTTTAAAATATTTATGTTTTTGTATGTTTATTTTTTCTGTCATTTGAACGCAATACTTTCAGTGAAACATAGTACATAAACATAGTGGATTTGTTAACCTATCTGTTTAAATACAGCTATTGAGTTTTTTATACTAAATTCCCAGTAACTCACGTTCAAAGACATTGAATATCATAAAAAAACTTAATGAATATGCACGGGAATCATCTAATTCTACATATATAGTATATAGTATGATTAGATGTTGTCACAGTGTGACAGAATAATGGTTGTAATGTTTAGATTTTAATAAAAATTAATTCAACTGTCCCATTTAATTAACCACTTTTAATATTAATTTATTTATAATAGTAATTAATCTAATTAATGTATAAGTTATAATCACAATATACATACAGTTGTTAATTTGCTATACACTTCCTCCCAATTACAAATACACGCAGATACGCTTGATTTGATTGACACAAGACTACACATGACACTTAATTCATTTCAATTCCTTATAGAAAGTTTAAGTCCAGTCATTCATAAAATTAACTAAAAAAACTAAATTAAATAAAGTGCACATTAAAGTAATTACAAATATTAATTTGGAAGCTGATACACATTTGACTTGACATCGACTGCCTGCCGACCTATCAAACAAGAAAGAATTATTAAGTACCAACATATCGTATTAAGCGGAAAAATATACAATTGAATTGAGAAAGTGTTTTCGCATTTGCATAATTTAGCTAAAGATCCTTTGTTTAATATCAAATCATTTTTATCACGAAAGAGGTTTAAAACAGTCTATATATAAATTATTTAGATATTTTGTATTACTGTTTTACTGTTTAAATATATAAAACGAGAATGAAATTTAACAAATACAATATATTGTAAAACAGGAAACTATATAAGTAAATTGTTGTTGGTATGTGGCATACAAATTCCTTAATACGCAAGTAAATTAGTGGTAAAATAGTGAGGCCTTTGAAGAAGTCATAGAAGTTTTATATACCTCGTTTATCAAAGAACTAAGGAGTTTCTTCAACGAGAGTTGTATTATGTACGCGTAATCGATTAAAATAGTGTGCTATGAAATTTAAAAAATAAATAAATGAATATATAAATGTGTTGCTCACTGAAAATAACTGTAGATGTCGAGTTGCGGAAATAAGCCCGTTTTTACTTTTACTGAAAATTTAAATTTGTGGTTATACATATTAAATTACATTAAATATAACACATTACATTAAATACATCGTGTAATCGTTATTTTTTAGTAGTTCACGTTTAAGGAACGTTTGAAAAAGTTACATAAATGAAATGTACCTACCTAATATTATTACTTAAAATATTGAGGCAATAAGAAGTTAGGCGGAATAATGACCGACTATAGTATTATTCCTAGAGTTTTTCAAAGTAGATGCAAAGTGATCGGGAAACAATTCTTAACAAAAATATGTGTTAAAAGAAAACAATTTTAACGGATTATTAGAATTATTTCATAAACTTACGCGCTAAATATATTGAACTGTTTGAATAGTTTTTTATTTGAACTCGTCGACAAATAATACGAGCCAGCGCCAAAATCCTATCTTGCAGATTAATAATGTTACATGCATGCACAACTTTATATTAAAAAGAGAATTTTAATATCGTGTGATATAAAACGTATGTTATACAACGTGTAAAAGTTCGAATTTGGTAGTAATAGATTCAAATCACGCGTGTTTTACTTTTGCTTGTTTTCAACCAGTCAAATCAAATTGATAAAATGCAGTGATCATTGTCTTTCGCGGTCATTATTGAATTACTATCAAGTGGCTAACACCAGAAGAATGTACACATATCGTCATTATGCTAGAAGAAGGCAGAAGTCAGAGAAGTACAGTGAGAGGGCGTGTCACTTTCTACGTTACAGAGTCGTCTAACATTTCCGAGAAACTGGGCGGCACATTATCGTACTGACCAGTATTATTTGTCCACGTGTATATTTTCTATAAATTTGTGCTATTCGCGTAAATAAAAGACAATTTTTTAATGCCTTTTGTTGAAAAACAGCGTATTCTACCGAATAACATTGCAAATCTATGTTGATGTTTTTGCAGTAATATTTTACGGCATACAATGAGTTTAATGTTGGGTTCATAATAAACACCTACACGAAACTATTCCAATGTTGTCAAATGCTAAGGACATTGCATAGACAAACTGAAGTGAAAGACATCGCGCAGTAGGTACGCGAATACGACGCGCTTGCGACGCGCGCACATATATTTTACGGTTATTTTTCTTACCTTAGCAAACTTATAGTTAATATAGAGTTAATAATAATTAACGTTAAATAAATTATAAATTATGATAAATTAAATATGTAATAATGTTTTAAACTCCTTCAAATTACGAACTGTGTTTGAACTACATCGTACAACTACAACTGATTTACGGAGGCTTAATAACACTTGTATGATAGGAAAAAAGATTCCATACGGAGTTGTCAGTTTCGCTTCAGTGGTGTTGCATGTTTGCGATTCGAGAAAGTTGCTTGTGTAAATGTGCTTTATAAATCGGCTTATCTTGGAATCTTTGGGTCTGATGTATTAATCTTTGAATACGAGTAATTCGAATTGGATAATTCAATCATCAGTTTCATTTGTATGTTTAGTTCGGTTAATGTCTTCAATGTTGAGCCAAAAGTAATTAAATCCGTAGTCCTTAGAAATGTTATAAAGGCGAAACTGAGTTAATTTACTTACCAAAATACGTTGTACGTTTTACTTATTGATTTTTGTATATATACAGATAGATTGGGCCTTAAAAAGAATAATATTAGAAATATCCCAGAAAGAAAAGTTCCCAATTCTAAATGTTTTCTCTTTGTTACTTCAGCAACTCTTTTGGCAATTTTTTCTTAATTTTAAAGATAAATATTTTCTAATTGAGACTCCTGTTTTAATTTTTATTAATGCCACTTGTTTTTCGAATACATTGATGTTATTGTCGTCGGTTCTTTTATTAAATTACTTGAAATTGTTCGAATTGACATTGGTTTATCAACAATTTGTGTCAATCGGAAGCTATGTGGGGTAGCCTCGGTCGGTCAGACCAAATATAGTCACAACGCGGGTCTATCGGACCTTGCGTTGCGCCAAGACTGATTAGGGTTAGGACAGGAAATTATTAGCGTGTTATTTTTAGAACGAGTTTTATCATTGATGATTTTAAAATTACACGTGAATTGGAAGTCGTAGGAAATAATAAAATTTCAAGTAAAAACAATGGAATTTGATTAACTTGATACAATGTCTGAAATGCTGTTGTTTTCAGCTAACATATGCTGCCTCATTCGAAAACGCGGTTTAAAGATAAGCCGGGTTTGTTACCAGAGAAAAACGTCATTTTTGTATGAACGTTAGACGTGTATCCTAGCAACCAATACTGAAACATAATTAGTCCATGTTTTGTAATAAGGCCCATAGTTATTGTTGCTAAACCGCCACTTAGTCTTATTAAGCTAAAGACACAAAGGGTACATTTTCTTTGTTCAAACTTTTCCCAAACTTATTTTGCGAGCTCCAAGGATTTCGATATTCCGATCCAATTAACGTCATGCGGCATCAGTGGGGAAATCTTCTTATGATTATACGAGTAATTCTTAATTCATACGTGATAAATTACACTAATGGTTGAAGGTCGTACAAACTTACTACTTAATTCATTTAAAGGTAGATATAATACCGTTGGGATCGAGTCTGACACGGTTATTGTCATTATGTAGGACAGTTCTTACTACGAGTAGGTTAATGCGCTCGACACAATTAACAAACACAATGAATGCATCATTGTGTTTGTTAATGATGTTGTGAACTGTTTGATGAGAAAGAA
The DNA here is from genome assembly GCA_912999735.1 of Aporia crataegi. Lineage (NCBI taxonomy): Eukaryota > Metazoa > Arthropoda > Insecta > Lepidoptera > Pieridae > Aporia > Aporia crataegi. Next base: position 7,242,508 of record OU538744.1, on the reverse strand, counting down.
GTTCATTGGCAATGCTTATAATCTGTTTATGTACAATTTAAATTAAAGTAAAGGAAAATGAATTATATAAGGAGCTAGCTTTATCGCATTGCCATATAATAATAATAATAATTGGGACAACTCACATATATTGCTCTGATCCCAAAGTAAGTAGCTGAAGCACTTGTATTATGTACAATACAGTATATTATGAATATAAATAAAGAGTAGATTTTTCAGAACGGACCGGTATACGGTTGTTTTTGAGTTTTCTCTTTGTATTTATAAAGTTGGTCTATAATACTTATATTATGTACTGAATTATTACCACGTCTCAATCTTAGCAAAGCAAAACTTACCTTTGAAATGATCTTAATACCTAATGTCAAGAAAATAAGCTACGGAGGCGGTTGAATGCAGATTAGGTATCTATGTAAGAAATTGACATAAATTGAACTGTTAAAAGTTACCTAATCTAGAGTTTAGATCAACATTCTAACCGACAAAGGACACAGCTGTTATTTGGAGCTAGGTCTTGATTTCGCAATGCTTACAACTTGAATAGAATGCAGTATTTTAGTAATCTTAGCTCTTACTGCAATAGTACATCATGATATAAGTGTGTAAAGTTGGTGATTACCGCGAGGTAGTATTTAGAGTATTTTAGAGAGCCAAGGACGGTCATCAGTAGGTACTCACGTGTATCATAAGACGTTTTTCAACGCACTCGCGAATTAAAATAAATGAAAAATCAGTTTTATTTAGATAATTAAAAAATGTCTTAGTCTCGCGGGCAATAAAAACAAATTATTAAGTATAATAAATTTGTGAAATTAATTTAAAAAACCCTCAACACGTTAAGTACAAAGAACTCAAAAATGGATGGAAATATCTTGATAAATTGTAGTTAAGATCTATCTTGATTATGTCCGCTTTCAATCAACACATTTGTTTAGGAACCGCGATGTCCAAAGACAGATGATAGATCAGGCTTAAAACAGCACTTCGGGTGACAAATGTGGTATAAGTTTTACTTTATTTCGCTTACAAGCAGTTATAATAAAGCTTTAGTTATAAGGTGCAACATTAAATCTATAATGTTATGTAATTTCGAATATAAATACGCGTATTTTATCGGAAATATATCGCAAAAGTAATTGAATGAAAAAAAAATGAAATTAAATATTTAAGATGTTGGTTTTTTACTTTGTAAGATTATTCAAAAAATTGCTGACTGTCTGCAAACTTTGCCTTCATCTAATTCTTTTTGTGGTTTTCTCAGAATTAAGTAGCTATTTCAAATTAATATTTTACGTAAATATTGGTTCGTGAAATTTCACGATGCAGGATTATTTTACTTGGAAGTTACCTCCTACATAATTCAATATTGTTTTTCGTTCGTTTTAGATTCTTGCTTATGCCGAATCTGTGGGATTTTAGGTATATTTTTAGTTTTACAATACGCCTTCGTGGCTAAGCGCTCTAGGCGTCTGCGTGATGCGTCGGCGGTCCTGGGTTCGAATCCTGGGGGGACAAATGAATGTTTCAGTTGAGTAGGCACAGAAGGCTGGTCATCTACTTGCCTGTAAAAAAAAAGATCAGTGAAACAGATACAGAAATGTGTCTGCCCCTTGCCCCACTGAGGGATTACGGCAATTCACTTTAGAGCAATAGCGCACTAGCGACCTGCCTGCGCGGCCAGAACGCGCCGCCCGGCCGCAAGAGTTGCGATTTGCAACGCGGCCGAAACCGCGGCTACAATCGTCAGTTGCAAATACAGCTCGCTTCAAAATGGACATTGAGGAAATAGCAGTGCTTGTGTATCTTTTAAGTAATATGCGAAAAAACAAAAGGAAAACATATTGGGCGGCCAGCGACTGAACAAGGGCCGCAAATGCGTCGCTTCGATCTCGCTGGCCGCCGCGGCTCGGTGGGGCCGCTGCCCGCGTGCGGCCAGGTGCGCGTGCTCCATAGCGATTTCATACCAATGTAATATCTCGCTGGCCGCTGCGACCTGGCCGCTAGTGCGCTATTGGGCTTAGTCTTACAGCTAGTTACTAGATTAACCATAGCATTCCTGAAAATCACAAAGACAGCAATACGCCTTCTATTACAACTTATTGAATATTTATCTTGTTTCCAACACAATTTGAAGTTAATACACCTTCCATTCGACAGCTAACATAAGTTTTTTGAAGTGGTTTACATTAATTGTATAAATTATACTGTTTTTTTTTTACCTTTCTTATAATTTTGCATTTAGGTCGTAAATAATAAGTGATAGTGAACTCTTGATATTTATGCTATACGAATCATAAATTTCATGAGTTTGTGAACACAATGAGAATTTACTTCAAGGAATTCAAGCCGGTGAGTTGTCAATTCTTAAAGTGTCTTTTTCCTGTATCCGGCTGTACCTAATTTATGAAATATATTATTATTTATCTTATTAAGAAACAGAAAACAATGGTCTACTTGTTGCTAATACATTACGTAAAGCTGTGTCTATAAAAAATAATGACTCACATCTTGAAACAAATATCTCACGATGCGATGATTTAGTTCTAGAAATTTCCCTATGACAAAATTTCAGACAGAATTTTAACAAAAGTTGATCAAATGACGCTAAGTTAAACTACTCATCACCCATTTTCAAAACTGTTACTAAAATGTAAAAATGCTATTTCAGCGGGCGAAGGAACCGGAATGCACTCCGCCGTGCCGGCGCGTGCAACCATCGCGCGCTACAAACACACCAAGAGTGCAGGAGTCGCCAAAAGCAAATGGAGATGGTGAGTACATTTACTTTGGATCGTCAAACGTTGTTTTGCCATATTAATTTTTGGGGTGGGCTACCCTTATCACGTAAGGGTATGAAAAATAGATAGTAGCCGATTCTCAGACCTACTGAATATGCATATAAAATTTGGTAAAAATCAGTAAAGCCGTTTCGGAGGTAAGGTAACTAACATTGTGACACGAGAATTTTATATATACGATTTTGTATAAGGTTCTACCGATAATACTACAGATTAATTTAAAATCCTGGTTCAACGGTTACGTTGAAGTAAATAGTGCGCTAAAATGTTTTGTTGTTTTGTGTTGTTTAAACAGAAATGTAACTCTTACTCTTAATAACTAATATATTAATCTTCCGTACGTATTAATAACAATCCATAAATCAAAAACGGCAAATTGGATTGAATATGAGCATAATGCCGGCCATACATATTCCGGTCTATCGAAGAGGTACACATCTGCAGGCAGCTGCACCGCCGTGTGTTGTAAGTTGTAACAGATCTGTGCTTTTTTTTCCTATAGTATCAACCGATGCAAAATTCAATCAATTTCTCACCGGTCGCCTGCGCATAGTTAATAACTAGTTTTACACAATTTTGTATGGACGTTATTTCTAAATCAGATACGTTTATAATGATTTTGTAAGCCCAATATCATCTTATATACAGACAAACTGGGCCCCGAGTGTGCTATTTACAAAAGAAGTCAATGCCAGAGTCATCTTATGTCGGGTGATATTAATAGTATTTAGTAACCTACCATATCTGTCAAAAATGACAACAATAATGGAACAATGAAACAATTTGATTATTTATTTAACTTAGGAAAAATGCAGTGCTGTTTCTTAGCCTGTTTTTGTGCACACCTAAATCTGTATTCTGTTGTACCTAAAAAAAGGGAAAATAAAAAACAAAGCGAAGCATAGAATGGGATCCTGCAGTATAGCGTACCGTGTGGGGCCGGCATTATTCGCGTGTGCCGTGTTCACTCACCGTGGTGGTTATTAATTGATCGTAATAGTTTGTTTAGTTAATAACCACACAACAATTTCATACGTTGCGATATTTAGTTCTTTTGCGAGAAAATTATGTAATCGCTCATGAAATATACGTGTTGCGATTTTCGAGTCCATATAATGGATATTTCTATTTTACGATTACTTTGTACTTTATTTTGTATTTTTTACAATTTTACAAACATACAAATAAAAAAGCATGTGTGCAATTCACACGTGGTACTAGAAGTGAAACCTTCAAAAATTTTGAACATAAGAAACTGTATGCTGACTATCTCATTTTATCCCACGTTAAATCTTATGAATTTATATATCTGTCTCCATTGATGTATTAAAAACCCATATAAAGAAAAGAATATTTATGTTTTCAATGTGATAAAAATCGTCGAATTGATGACCTCTTCCTGCCTTTGGGATTTGATTTAAAACTATATTATAATATATAACGCAACTTAACAGAAAAATTTCAAATTAATTAATTAAAAAATTAAACATAATAAAAAAAATCGACTCCATTGACTAAGAACAGAGTCATTTGTATTATGCGACTAAAATAAAAGGTGGCTACAACGCACCGTTCTTACACTGACAAAGCGGCCATTGAAAGTTACCGTATTATACTAGGACCATTTCAAGAAGTTTTGAAACAAATTAAATTAAAATCACATAATCCGTTATCTATTACGTCATAAAAACAACAAAAACAAATCAATAAACTCTTTTACTTACCGAAAATACGATATCCCATCCTTTTTTTAGGTTCTTGACGTGATATTTTTACAATTTCTCAAGGAACACTTCGGCATTTTTAACTAGCATACAGTGACGTGGACAACGAGTGACTATCTTTTTATGCGGACGATTTTGAGACGCTGACTGTGTAGCTAGGGTTTTTAATACATCAATGTCTGTCTCTTTTTATATGTCTGTTGCTTTTTCGTTTCATCGACTTTCAAATCACAACGATGCTAAAAAAGTTTTCACTTCAAAACTAAAATTATTCATCGAAATATGTGCTGCTCTAACTTTTTTACGTTTCAAAGCTATCAAGAATTTTGTGCGGCATGTAGATTATCTTTTTTATGATGTCTCTCTTACAATCAAAACAGCTGTGTTTAACGACATCTTATATAACAATAAAATCCAAGTTATATTTCTTCCAATAATATTTTATCTTCATTTTAGTGTGAGCTGTTGGCTTATTTAAAGATCTCGTTGCATCCCTGTAGTGCTCTTAAACTAAAAGCTAAATAAATAATTTAGTTCGGAAGCCGTAAAGATATATTATACCTTAGGGATAACTACTTATTGAAACATAAAGCTAAGCGCGCGTCTTATATCTTTTGTCTTTGTTTGGGGTCATATTAAAAAGTATTGCCGTCTTCAAAGATGTAATTTATCGCTTAGGTTATCTTATACTAGGAACTAGATAATCCGAATCTAATATCGTATCACTAAGATCCGATGTACTTATTTTACCGAAGAAATATGTTAAAAGCAATAACCTATTAATTTGTTTTGTCTACTCGTCTATCGGTTTGCTACTTCCAGCTAATTTCCGAAACGACAGGACCAATTTTGTGAGGATAAAATATTGCTATATCTGGTTCGAACTAAGTGCTCGCGTCTGTTACTAAATAATATATTAATAGTGTATTTTTTAGAAAAATACAATAATTATTGACAGCGATGCTATGAATCTAATATTGACTTAATCACAAAACATTTAGTATAATCACCGCGGTAAGGCTCTGGAACTCACTTCCTGTTTCCATTCGTTTGGCTCTCACCCTGTCTTCCTTCAAATCTCTCCTCCACAGGCACTTCTTGTCCTTGTCTTATCCTACTTCTATAAACGTTCGTGATTCATGCAACAGCTGATACCGCTTAGACTTTTTAGTTTTTAGTTTGAACCATATTTGTTATTGTTAAGGATTTAGTAGTTTTCGCACTTCATGCACTCTCCCTTCATTACTTTTTTATTTTCCTTGTTGGGTTGCCTGGAAGAGATCGCTGATTAGCGATAAGGCCGCCCGTTGCTCTCCATTTAGCTTAAGTTATCTGTATCCTATTGTTTATTGCAACGAAGTGTTAATAAATAAATAAATAAAATATTTTATTAAATGAACTGGACAGTCGAGCTAGACCTTCAAGTTAGGAAGCACAAGTCATAAGAATGACGACCAAGCGAAGGTCAAATTAACTAGTAGTTCACTGATGAACGAAATAAATTTAGTACAAAGTTTACGAAGATGAAGTCGCGGATGCCTGCTGGCTTAGTTGATCCCCTTAAATTGTAATCGATGAAACGTTCCCGAGGGATTCATTAATTACGCTCTGATATTTGAGGAATTAAGTCAGTTGTTAATCTTGTTCCCGGTGTAAATGTTCAGCGAGACGTATTTTAACTGAAGCAATTTATACTTTGTATTATTAATATTATAAACAGAACGTACGTAGTGTATATGCGCGTTGGGATATTACTTTCATTTTTAGCCGACTCCAAAAAAGGAGGAGGATCTCAATTCGACTGTTTTTTAATTTTTTTAATGATAGTTACCTCAGAACTTTCGTGTGGGAGAACAGATTTTGATGATTCTTTTTTTCTTTGAAAGCTGGTGCTTCATTTCATCAAAATTTGTTCTGTAGATTTAGAGTTACAATTTAAAGTCTGTTTTTTTTTTGTTATTATTAAAAATTATTTTCATTTATCCAAATCTGATTAGCGATTAAGACGCAAAAGGTAGCAAACTAATTTAGACCGGCAAAATAATTATTTTATAATATCATTGTTGCATATTTGATATTTATATATAAAAAAATTAAGAATTAATTATTTATGTTAAATATCAAATTTCACCTATTTGAACCAAACCTGTTGAGATTAAATGTTTTAAATATTTATGCAACGTATACGGAAATGAAATATAAACTCGGTGCCACTATGAAATCTAATTGTCATATTAAATGTGAAACTTGAATAATAAAAGTTGAGGTCAGGCAACAATATCCCTGGTATAATCCTTGTTGCACTCTCGGGAGTCGGAAATGCAGCTCCCAAGGCAACATGCAAGGTTGAAAGGTGATGGTTCTGACCTATTTATTATATAATGTTCATCTTGTTTCAATTTTCTACAGAAAAAATTGACTAGAATACAGATTAGTCAATAAATTCTATTCATTAATTCTATTCATCTTAAAAGTCGCTAAGGAATGAAGGTTGGTTTAAAATATAAATTTTGTAGTAGTAATGAATAATCTAGACCGCCTCCTTGGCCTAGTAGTAAGCGCGTAAGCGTTTAAGCGGTCTAGGGTTTGATTCCCGGTGGTGATAAAAAAAAGCTCGGTCTGGCAGGGACATAGAAGGCTGATCACCTACTTGTTCCTAAAGAAAAAATCGATCAGTGAAACAGATGTGAAATGCATCTGCCCCATACCCTGGGACACGGGACTTCAATTCTCAAATATTCTCTTACTAATGGGAAGCCTAAATGAACTGACATGAGTGAAGAACTAAATTTTAGTGGTTTAAGCTTTCACTAGGTTGCGAGTATATCTCTTATGAATGACGATTTCAAACAAAAATACGAATTAAAAACCTAACTATTAATATTTTAAATGAGAGAAAAAAGGTTCGTTATGAACAAGCCCAAGCGAAACTCTCCATCCGTTTTCGAGATTAATAATGTTTATTTAAAGACTTAAAGAATTTTCTTATATTTTATATAAATTTGCAAGTCATTGTGATGTAGGTAAGCTTATTGTTTATGCTTCTATACATATTCTGTTTTAGCAATTGTTTACCCTTTTGTGAATAGACAAAAAATTCAGGTTATGAATCATGCGGCCTTTCATAGTAAAGGTTACACAATTTGGGGATCGATTTTTGAGTATTTGAGTTTACTCTTTATAAGTTAGTTAAATGTCGCAGGGTAAAATTCATATTATTAAAAATCCACGCTATATTAATTTATTTCTGGTACCGATATAATATTAGAGATAATATTTACCTATTACAGTAATATTATTAACGAATTAACGATCTATCATGATGAGGTTTCGAAGACGACTAAAGCTTCGGGCTATGATATTAAATTAAGAAATAAATAGAAGTTGGCAAATTGTAGTCATACCGCTACACTCTGTATCTTTATATCACTTGATTACCTTGTTTTGACCATTAAAATAAAAATTTGAACATTAATACATACAGATAATGTAAGTGCCTTTTCACACGTACCGGCATAATTTGCCGGCAAGCACCAGACACTTCGCCGCCGGGTATCTTGCGCCAGCTACCCGGCAACCGGTACGCGTGAAAAGGCACTTAGTTGTTTCTATCACCATTTTAAAAAATATATCTGCACAACATAAGACAGTAATTTTATATTTATTCATATTCAAGTTATTATTTTAATTGAGCAAAAATACATTTTCAAACAAACTCTATACATTTTCAAATGTCATGTTTTCGGGTGATCTTTGTCACACCATTAAATGGCTAATCCTCAAACATTAATTTCTCTAGCAACTCATTTTAAATACACAAAATTGCACATAAGTCTACCTAAAAACACAATTTTTTGTTAAAATTACATGGAAACTCGAGAATCAACACTCACAGTAATTTTCCCATCATTGAAGTTCAATATATGGAAACAAATTATGACAAAAAGCTGTTGTAATGATATCGTGACTGTATTGTTTCGCTTGAATGGTAATGTTCACTTTATCTTCCACAATTAGGCATGCTTAGAAACGTATTAAACTCATATTACTTTATGTATTAAATTTACTAGATGATGCATGTGCAATTTGCAATCAATGAGCAACAGTTTTTCCGATTTTCCATGGAGAGAGAGAATTTTTCTCGGGATAGTAAGTAGCCTATGTTCTGAACTTGACTATGAGATTGAGGTGAAATGACAATGATTCAGCCGTAGCTAGTTTTTTAAAGTATCTATTTAAGCAGCTTTATATACTGAGAAACAAGCTGTACAAAATTCCGTCCATCAACTTTTGCGTGATGTGATAGACAAAGACACATATAGACAAGAAATTTAAAAATTGCATTATCATAGTAAGTTTGATAACGTTTGATCAAGTTTTCAATAAAACGTGACAGGACGCATAAAACAATGTCTCAAAATTGAAATTAACTTAGATAAACGTGAAGTATTGACACAGTCAGACATGTCTGCAATTTATTATATAAAACAATTTTGTTTACAAATGCTCTCGCCCTCATTTATCCTGGATTTATACTCGTATATCTGTTTTGCCACAAGTATTATGTTAAATTTGTATTTATAGTTCACACTAATATCACAAGAAACTAGTTATTGTTCTAAGATCTATCTTACAAGTATTATTTAAAATGTGAGAAAATCATATAGATTATATATAATCTTCTTAACATTCGATATTTAACCGTTCGTGTCTAATTACTGGAAGAATGTGCTTTCATAGTATTTGTTTGCTTTTCTCCTTGGGAGGCAGTTTTATTTTCGTTATCATTTACAAGTGTATTGTACCGTAGACATGTGCGTATAGACTATAGACGCCTGCATCATGCATCCGAGTCAGTTTAGTTGCGGCTTCGTCTGATTAAATACGTTTTTATAATTAATCGTTCGATATTCGAAAGTAAATCAACGCTAACAGTTAACAGTGTACCAATTCTTAATCTGTGGTTATCTGTCTTTAAAAGTAAAAAATTATGGAATATTCATAACAGTTCGATACAGATTGTAAAATTAAAGAATCCGCTGTCATCTGTCAAAAATAAATCAACCGTCATGACAACTACGCACCTCACAAAATTGCATTATTTGTAAAAATAATTCAACTGTTGTTATTGTGCTTAATTAAAAAATAGTTCCTTTTAATCTTCAAATAAAAGTTATGAAACTTAATTATTGCTATTTCATAATTAAAAAATCTGACTTTACGTAGGCTGCGGCCAATGAGCTTTTAAAATTCGTTTCCCGCCATACGCTTATAAAATTACTAACGATTTGGATCGCGACTCCCGCTCATGTGCCAAACGAACGGTCACTCGCATATATTGCGTGTCGGCGGATGACATCGACCCATCTTACACCGGGAAAAACAAAGGAACACGCGTTAGATTCGTTTTATTGCTTTAATGAATAATTTAAAGTATAAAGGTTAAATTGATATAAAATTTAGTGCTGTGTTTGTGTAATGTGCAAAAATGCCGGACGGGCCTATTGTTGTGTCATGGATTGTGTTTTTGTTCCTAATATTCCGGTGTTTCTATCGTCTCGGTAAGTTTGTTTATCTATTGTACAGTAGATTTCTAGAAGTTATGACTAATGCAGAATAATTTTAATGAGTTGATTAAGATAATTTTATTAAAAAACAGAAATGCGGTGCTTTTTAGAGTATTAATACAAATAAACATACAATATGAACCTTGAATATTAAAATTATAACAAAAAAAGCATGGGATGTTGTCATCTTAAGTTTGTGAACTAACTTATAAAACCAAAATATATTTAAATAATATAAATATTTATTATTATATAATTGACTAATTATTTAATTTTTGGAATGTTAGAAATGTAGGTAGCTGAGGTACCTACCTGCTCTTTCATAATATGAATAAAAATAAAAATTGAATAGATACCTACTAGATACCTACTGGATCTCTTCAAAGAGATCCAGTTGTAATATATTATTTGATTACTCAATTTATTTAAAGCTTTGGATGTTCGGGGTAACCCAATTCCCGGGAAATTAAGAATTATTTACAAAGGGGTCTTGCGTACGAAAGATACATGCGTAGAAAAATTTCCCTTAGCTTTATTAGACTTAATATTACTGACAAATATAATACTTAAAACTTAGAAAATTGTTTAAACGAAGTTATTTAGACAATTACGAATAACGTAACGGAAATTTAGTTAAAATTGTAAAATTTTTAAAATATAAGTATATTTGGGGCATGGGACAGACATATTTCTGTATCTGTTTCACTGATCATTTTCTTTACAGGCAAGTAAGTGATTAGCCTTTCCAACTGAAACATTCATGTGTTTCTCCGGGATTCGAACCCAGGACATTCGGCACGCGTGTTAACATTTTGACAATCATACCCGCTTAATCCGTTTAAATTCTTTTCTTTAATCGTGTGATACTTGCCTTAATTAAATATACATAAAACTACTATTATATTTTATTTCTCAGTAGGTAATAAAAATTAGGTATGTTGCTCTAGAAAAGACATTTTAACAACGTCAATATTTGTGCGGAGAGAAACGTTAACAAACCATTATTGCGAATGTTAAGTCTTTATTTATTAGCCGTGTGTGTCGTAAGCTATAGGGTCGAACTCGTAAAAAGAATACTATGTACATGAGTATAATATAGCGTGAAGTCCCCTGTCCCCTAGTGGGGTATGGGGCAGATGCATTTCACATCTGTTTCACTGATCGATTTTTTCTTTAGGGGCAAGTAGATGATTAGCCTTCTATGCCCTGCCAGACCGAGTCTTTTTTTATCTCCACCGGGAATCGAACCCTCTCGGTTGTAACGCTTACGTGCTTACCACTAAACCTAATTGTAAATATTTTAAACAAAGTGAATAAAATCAAAAAATTACTCTCGTATTTCTATGAAAAAACTGCAAAATTTAACGAATATTAGCGTCTTTTACTTTCAAGCTCATAGTGTTTATTACTTCTAATCAATTCTGATAATATTTCTAATGATAATTAATCAGTTATTATATCTCATATAATAGCAGTTTTTTCGTAAATGGTATAGAGATACGATACCTAAAAGCTAAAACATTTAAAAAAATAATTTTATTAAAGTTCGACAAAGCAAAAGCGGTTTGTAGGATTTCAATAGAATTCACCGGCAGGTATCCGAAACAAAGACGAAAACAAAGTTACTAAGACAACATTTACTTTAAAAGATTTTGGATTCTGTATTTAAATAAGTGCAAATAAAGGTTTTTCATTAAAAACCAATATAGACCGAGGCAATATAAGAACGTTTCTTACATAGTGCAATTCCTTACCATGCGGACGTAGACGCGCGAAAGGCTTGTTATGAATAAGTTGATATCCATCAGTAATTAATTCATTAATTAGGCACTGATCTTTTGACTTGTCCTAAATGTCGCGTAAAATTGACGTTATCTTATTGTTTTACGTAGTAACAATGCACCGAAGTGAAAACTTCGTCGAAAATTTTAACGTAATATACACACTTTTATTACCGACTTCAAAAAAAAGGAGCACGTACTCAATTCGACGCTATTTTTTAAAAAATGTTTATTACCTCAACTTTCGTCTGGATGAACCGATTTCGATGATTCTTTTTTTGTTTGAAAGCCTATTTCCCGTGTGGTCCCATTTAAATTCCATCAAAATATATTAAAATTTGAAGTTGGTTTTTTTTTTGTTAAAATATTAACATACTATATATTACTCACTAGCTGTTGCCCGCGACTTCGTCCGCGTCAATTTCTACAACGGAAGCCCTCAAATATGGATAATGTTGTAACTGATTCCTCACTCCTATTGGTCGCAGCGTGATTTTATATAGCCTAAAGCCTTCCTCGATAAATGGACTATCCAACACAAAAAGAATTATTCAATTCGAACTAGTAGTTCCTGAGATTAGCGCGTTCAAACAAACAAAGTCTTCAGCTATATAATATTAGTATAGATGCAAAGAAAAAAGTCGCCTGTGACTATGATGGCTGAAATGCACATGAAATTTAGTTTGTAATAGTTGTATCTGTGACAAATATAGTAATATTTAATCAGTAGATAAAAAATAGAATAGCTTTTATCAAGAAATACATGAATAAGGAAAAAACCATGTAGGCTGTTTAGCGCCACGGGTAAAGCTTATTAGGTATATATTAAATATGCCCTTTCCTTTTAGGCCTTGTTTGTAGTACGTACCTCATTTGTTCACCTACTTCATATGAAGATTTGTGACATAAGAACGAGTTAGGTGTTTGAGAAATTCTTAACAAGACTGAGTATTACTCGGGAAATGGGTCAAGTGAATTTTCACGTGTTTAACGTACCTGGCATACGTTTTTGAGGTCGCTTTAATATTAAGTCTTATTAAGGCACAGCCAATCTTTAGTCAAAAATAATGTAAGCGTTAGGACTGAATGTCTAATGATGCGTTTCCTGTCGTGTGACATTTTAACCTGTTTAAAAAACTACTAATTAAGCTTGTAAATGACAATTTTATACTAACATGAGCATGCTGGATGTCTTGGCCGGGCCAGTAAAGCCAGTTAGGTCATACCATTGTATCTACATGAAACATTTTTTGTACTAGTCAAAAACTTTTATAGGACCAACCGACGTTAAAGGTAGAATGAAGTCAGATATCGAAAATAAAATACTGTTAATTTCCAAATCATATTATTTGAATGAACTTAATTTTTTAATTTATTTATTTTTAATTGTTGCTATGCTTATGCATATATTATGCACCTGAAAGGATTATTTCTTTCAGGTGAGATCTATATATCTATATTGAGTTTCTATTTTATGTTAACCTTCGCGACTTTTTTCACCTTAACTGAAATCAGCTTTGCAAATAAATTAAATTTTGCTCCAGACTACGCATTATCAAATTGTGTAGTCCAAAGGCTATCAAAAAAATATAAAAATAACGATTAAAAACAAGATTTTAATATAAATATTGTTACCACAAGTTTGTTCAAGTACTTTTCGACAGCGTTTGCGGTAAACGATGTGGGGTTCTATGATGTTGACAGCTTGTCGATAATTAAAAACTTTTCGAAAATTTCTTTACTGGCCAGAATAGTTCTCTTCTACCGTTCTCTTTGTTTCAAGCGAAAGCTATCACCGCGCACCACAACTCTGTGGAACCAGCTGCCTTCTGATGTATTTCCGAACCATTACGAAATAGGGACTTTCAAGAAAAGTGCATACCTCTCTTTAATAGGTCGGCAACGCACCCGTGGCTCAACAGGCGTTGAGGGTGTCCAGGGCGGCGGATTGCTTCTCGTAAGTGAGCCTCCGGAATGTTTGCCTCATCATCACATCCGATAAAAAAAACCGTGACTCAGTGCAAATCTATACAGTAAAGCATTTTTTTTTTTACTAACTTCTATGTCCCAGACTACAATCTAAAAGTAGTTTTATTACTTTATTCTGCTGTATCAGCAAGGGAATTTTTTCAAGAAAACGAAATCGCAGCTCTGAATTATATTACAATGCAAAGGAGCGTTCCTTTGTGCTGTGCGCAAAGCTTCATAATACGAGTCATTTCTTTATCGAGAAAATTTTCATGTTTTTCCAAGAACGCTTATGAGTCTGCATATTCGGCTTTGACATTTCAACCGATTAAAAAAATGATACATTTTTTGATACCTTGAAACGTCTTATTGGAGGATATTTTCTTTTGTTTTGTTTCATTGACGTCATTAAAATAAATTAATAACTTAAATTGGTATGTATTGATACAAAGATTATAATTTTATGTTAGTTATTAAAGTTGTTTCTTTCTAGTTTTATTTGCAACTGAACAATATAAAAGTCTAATGTGACAAAGTTACGCATTATAAACTTGAGGCTTCTTGTAAAACAATTTCATTAATAATTCCTTTGAAATCAAAGAGCTTTGAGCTGATAAAACATTGTTGAAATAAACTTGTTGAAAGAAAAAATAATTATTATCGAATCCCGAATGTGTATAAATATTGTTTACCTATATAATGTACTACAAAAATAAAAAATACAGTACATTCACACACATACACACAATCTCTCACACTAAAACACATAACACACACAACTCTATAGTAATTCATTCGTTGACAGGTATTTCTTGCTTAAAAAGAGTTGGTCTGTTTATTACCAGTTTTTCGTGTCTGTTTTTGAAGACAGTAAAATTATTTATTTGATAGTATATAATAAATATGTAATAAAAAAACTACTCAAAATTACTTGTGCCAGACACAAGTAATTTTGTATACTTAAAGGGACCGATATGTTGTCACAAATATTTTATGTATTTAAGGTACAATAAACTATTTATAATTAATACTACCGGTTCGTTACTCGTGTTGCCAACGAGTTGTATTAAAATAGATATTAAACACCGTGACCCGAATATTCATATATGTCATGTAAATTGATACGCGCGTCGTACCATGATATTGGAGATGTAATTAGTGAAGATAATATGTCCTAGAATTTTCGAAAATTGGTCATTAATAACATCGAATTAATAAATGTCTTGTGGATAAAATATAAAAATTGAGAAGGGCCATGTTTCCCACCATAAATATATGTTATAAGTACCAATTTTAACTCAATTTAATTTAATTTTTATTTCTCTCGCTGAAAAAAGAGGGGTGTTATAAATTTGATGTGTGTTAGTGTCTGTGTCCGTCTGTGGCATAGTGATATCGAGGAGGTTTTTTATGTTTAATAAAATTCAGACTTGATTGTATGATGTGTGTAAAATGTATGTGTTGAGCGCTTCGTAAATTATTAGCAGATTTATGAAGTCCGTCTCGTGTTTGTTGATTCGTTATTTTGAAGTTGTTTCCGCTTTAGCTTTGCACATAATTTGGGTCTTGTAAACGGGTAATTGATTTTTATACAACTGTGTTTATTGGGTACTTCCTGCCAAATTTTACCGACATCAAAGAAGGTAGATTACAAACGTTACAGTTTTTTGAAATTTGAGAAATAGTTGAAAATTCATTAAAACAGAGCGTAGTCTCTTTTCTAAGGGGATAATAGTATTTTTCTGTTTATTGCATTGTTTGCATTGAATAAACTCAAAATTTACTTGTTCGATTTAAAAAAATTACTTAAGCGAGCTTCAAACGCGCCAATTTTCATCTCAAGCGAAACAGTTAGCTTAGGTATCTACCTAATTCACGCGATTATGCTGTAGAACAGTCTTTCCCAAAGTGGGTGATAACGCCCCCTTGTGGACGCTGGAGGCCTAAAGGTGGCGGTAAGGGGCCCAAAAAAATTGGAGGGCTTGGTCAAATTGGTTCTCGAGTCAAGTGGAACCTGATATCAACAAACTTGTTAAAAATCATCAGATTGATCTCACATTAGATTAGTTTTTAAACAAATGTTTATTTTTGGTTAATTATGAATAAAATAAACTTTTTATATACTCTTTGGTAAGAAAAGTCTCTTATTGATGTTTTTAAGGTGAAAAAAATTCGGAGGGCGCTATAAAATAACTGATTTTCAAAATGGGCGTTAGACGAAATAAGTTTGGGAACCTCTGCTGTAGAATGTAGATTGTGGACTGTGAGTGCATTCAGTGGCTTACATTAAAAGTAGGTACTTTTAAGTCTCATTTCTTTACAGATCTAGGTGACCTGTTTCCTGATGTTTACGGATTGCATATTTTAAATGGTACTTAGTTGCATTAATAATTATAATGACTCAGTATATAATGTTTACCTATTTAAATATCTCATCGTTCTATACCAGTTTAAATTAAGAATATAGTTAAAGAAATATTAATTTCAGATTGGGTATCATAATTAAGTTGATGTATTAAAAAAATTCTGATGCATTTCACGTTTTGGTTCAGTTATTTGTAGGAATTTATTCTATTATACATGGTATGATCAAAATATTACTTACTAGCTTTTCCCTGGGGTGTCGCCCGCACTCAAAAGAAATTATTTTTCCCGATTTTGTATTTTTCATTTATACCCCGCTCCTATTGTTGGTAGCGTGATGTAAATCCACGATAAATGGACTATCAATTTCTAAAATTAGCGCTTTTAACTGAACAAACAAACTCTTAAGCTTTGTAATATTAGTATGAATTTTGTTGTTGATCGTTCATTTCTGCCTTTGGATTAAACAAATCACTTACATTCAGAAGTTGCTCAAAATTATAATACTGTGTTGTATTAAGGTACTTCTAACTAAACGTTTTGTAAAGTGTTTGTTATATTTGAGTGACCTTTGACTATTGTCGGCTTATATGTTTGAATATTTGAGTGCTACAGAACGTGACTTTGCATTACTTACTATGTATTAAATTTGATTCGTGTTGATATATCGTTGTAGCTTGTTAATTTTAATCATTCATGTTTATGTAAATATTACTGCACTCCAGTTAAGACTGCACTCCAATTTCAATCATTTAATTAATTGATATTTATTGATTTCAATGTACTATCGGTCCTCTTATCAATGTTTAGTAAAGTTTCCTTCTCTAAAGCAACTCTTTCTCGGCCAGTTCATGACAATAACGTATACAAAAGCGCAATAGAATGAGAGTTTTTCATTTATATCCGAGTGTTCGTGAAGTGCTTCCGTGAGGTTTACGCTACATTCGTTTTTATTGTCCCGTTTGCAAGGACTCCATTTGCTTTTACCCGTTGCCTTTTTATAACATTACATAATTATTATACTGTGCATTTAAAAGGCCCGTTACTTTTGTAGCATATCTGCTGTATAATGATAAAATGTTACATACGGTTTTTCTGCATACGAATTTGAACATGTTTTAGCACTAATAGTTAACTTATATTCGCCCGCCATGGCAAGAGATTTCTGTAATTATCTGTCACCAAGACGCCATGGCGACATCACCTTTGGAAGAAAACACCACTTTGGCTTCTTTTTAAACTTTCTGCGACGCACATAATGAATAATGTGCGATTTCTTCTATGCACGAAGCGTCCATTCTCGATACGACTGAGAGAACTGAACTGACAGATGGTCGCCACTGGCTAAGTGGCTAGTGGCTACTCAATTTGGCAATTAAACCAAAGACAGGCTTATATGGCGTCTCGGTGAGGTAGGGTCCTAAATGTCAAGAGATGGTAGACTATAAATTGTGCTATTAAAATTCTTTCATATAAACACAAAACTAATTCATAGATTTCAATGTATATACTTTGCTTTATAATATGTACTTATATAACTGGGTTGTTTCTAAATAATTTTTATTTGGTGTGCCTTTCTAAAATTTAAACGTCCTATTAAAAAAAGAAGTTGTAGATTTCTTGAAGATTCCGCGGTTTCACCCGCGTTGACTTCGTCGTAACTTGATGTTATATAGCCTAAAAGCTTTTAGCTCTAAAAATGACGACACTTCCATAGAACATCCTTCCCTTTCAACCCTTTACAACTCTTTTTTCGCATCAAAAGTATTTCTTTGTCCTTTCTCAGGCTCTGGACTATCTGTGTACCAAATTTAATTTAATTCGGTTCAGTAGTTTTGGCGTGAAACCGCAACAGACAGACAGAGAGACAGACAGACTTTCGCATTTAAAATATTAGTAAGGATTGACAGAGTCAATGACTGAGTGAAAGGGGATTTATTTTATGCCCCATCAAACAAAAGTTAATGATTGCTTACCCGACAGCTGGGAGAGGTTGATAACCTCTTTGCAGGTGCCTGTTGTCTTTGAGTTTTTCTTTCGTATTACTATTTGTGGCTTATTTTATGAATTTTATAATTAATTTGCTTCTGTCTGCGATACGTGGAATACTGGACATACTCGTAAATCAAATCTCTTATTTATTTACATCGCTTAACTTTGCTCAATATTTATTTAAGCAACGTTTATTTTATTTATAAAAATCACCCACAGATGTTTCGAATAACTATCACTCCATCAATCTATTACATATCTACGGCACATCTTTCAATTCGAAAAAAGAAACATAGTTTTGTGTGTAACAATATGTAGGTCCCATCTTTCTGAAGAGCGATAAAATCTATAGCTAGCTAATGAGTGTAATAACTATTATATTTTGGTCATAACTACATTTCTTATGAATTAGATGTATTTTATATTTTGTTCTATGTTTATAGAAGTATAGTTTCCTATATAGTAGATATATTATAATAACATTGTGATTTTACATATTAACTAGCTGACCCGGCAAACGTTGTTTTGCCATATTAATTTTTGGGGTGGGCTACCCTTATCACTTAGGCGTATGAAAAATAGATAGTAGCCGATTCTCAGACCTACTGAATATGCATATAAAATTTGGTAAAAACCAGTAAAGCCGTTTCGGAGGAGTAAGGTAACTAACATTGTGACACGAGAATTTTATATATAAGATAACGATAAGTAATAATAGAGGCAGTAGGTACTTATCATTATCATGTTTTTATTTATTTACATATTTTGAATTTACAAATATTATATTGTATAACGAGTGAAGAAGTGAATTCCCGTAACCCGTAGTGGGGTATGGGGCAGACACATTTCTGTGTGATGAAGGTGATCAGCCTTCTGTGCCTACCCAATTTATTTGTTCGTTCGAACCCAGGATCTCCGGCGCATCACGCAGACGCGTAAACCACTTAGGCACGAGGCGGTTAATATAGTATTAAGATATTTTTTTTTGTTACAAAAGACATAGTTTACATGTAAGTATATCATCATATCTATTTATTACAACCACCAGTTTATAATTCGAAAGTATTTTTCTAAAGCTTTCGCTGTTTTTTTTTTCCGTGGAAACGTTTGAAACCCGTTGACGTTTTCAAGCAGACGGTCTGCGGTTTGATGTAGGTACGTATAATTAAATGAGAGGGTAACGAATAAATTAATTACTTATTTAGTTTTTAATTACATTAATATGTCTAGACATGGTGGATCTTGTTTTCCAAGTGTGTGGTACGAGTAATATTGTGGATCGAAATTTATATTACATCTGTCATAATTATCTCTGAAACTGTGATATTAAACTTTGAAATTAAATATAGGTTAATGGATTGTACTAGGTAGGTATTTGGAAAGTCTATGTCGAGAGTACCTACTAATCCCCTAGGGCCCAGTTCCATCTACTTATAAACATTGCTTAACATTAATCTTTGCTGTGTTTTGTCTCGTTTTTGCAACAACAATAATTATTCGTCAGCGAGAGTGATAGAGAATTTGAGACATTGTTTTAAATTAAGCAGTTTTTATAAGTCCGTGGGGTAAAACAACTAATCAGTTGTGTTTATAATATCGTGAGGTTATGTAAAGTGATAATGTGATATTTTCTATACTTATACAAAATTAAGTTTATATTCTCTTCTTAAATGAGACTATTCGGTTTACTTTACTATTAGGTTTGTCCTGATGTCGTCTGGATCCTTTATATTAAGCAAATATTAACTAATGAAAAACGCAAATTGGACGATTCAGCACTGCCTTCCAGTTAGTCATATCAGATATTCAATGTAGTGTGGAAGATTATATGTTTGGGTTACATTTTATAATATACTAGCACTGCGCTGCGGTTTCAACCGCGCCTACAATATAAATATAATTAATATAGCCTATGTTGATCAGATGAAAGAATTTTTCAAAGTGGTCTAGCAATTTCAGAGCCTATTCTATTCAAACAAACATACAAATCTTTCCTCTGTATAATATAGTATAACATTTATATAAACGTGTCCGTTCTTTGATCTAATGAGGTTATAAGAGTTACTATACCTTATTGTGAAAACCCGTTATCTCTAGTAAGGCATGGACTAAACAAACCGAATTTGTTTATTTTATTCGAACCCAGGATATCCGGCTAAACACTCTACCTAGGTGCTTCATTATTTTACATACAAAGTCAAAAAGTCTGTTCAAGTTCAAATATAAATTTTCATAGAATCACATACTTGATCGCCTATGAACGATACGTAGGCTTGATTTATTTTTACTATGACGTAGATTCAATAAATACTAGTCGAAATATATTATGTATTAAACACAGATTTATCTATTCAATTAATATTTTTGTCAATCTATTTTAGTATTACATATTAATGTTTCTTTAACGAAAATGTATTAGTTTCTGTGATCTGTCAATTAACTTTATCAATTACAAGATACATTAAATGTTGTACAAATAGAATTTATAGCGATAATACAATCTTGTTCACCGGTATTCTGTTACAAAATAAACATGTTTAGTTTGAGTTTCCTAATAGTATCTAAATACCAAAGATGTTGCGGACTGTGAATGTAGAATATTTAAGACCTATTTTCTATGTCCATACAAATATTATACTTAAAGGAAAAAGATTTTTATTTCTGTTTCTTATTAGTGAACTCGATAACTATATATTTTGTCGCGTGACAAAGGCGTATTGTACAAAAAACGGACATGTTTGGGGTACGTAGTTTATGTATGTACCCCAAACGTTTATTACGTACGTAATACACAATATCCAAACAAAGTTGCGAACTAAGAATGTAGAGGCACTATTTGAGTAATTATAATTTAATAGCGACTTTATTTATATGAACTAGTTTAACAAAATTACTTCATTTCAACTATATCTAAGTTATAAAATGTCTTAATTTTGCTCTCATGTTACTATACCTATACAAAATTAAGTTTACATTACAAACTCGAAAAATCATTTTTTTAATACGCTGAAAGTCATGGTTTCGATTAAGCTAAAATATGAAATCAATTCCTTTTAAAAGGTAAGGCCTTCCTAAAAAATCTGCTGTCTTCATTTTAGTTACATTAATTTCACTATGTACTCTACAGGAGCATTTAAACGAATTGTGCATCTGTGTATAAAGCTTTGGAAAATTCAGTATTCACAACGAATAGTGTCACTTTGATTTAGTGAAATATATTTTTCCAATATAGTGTCATTCAGCGCAATGCAATCGTATTCGATTCGTCTCAGATTGTATATACCAGATCTCAATATTATGCAGTCTGGCAATACTTGATATGCGATTTGAAAACTCGTTGGAAAGGATTCGTACTTACATATTATCTACACAGATAAATAAAGTGGAGTGTCTGTTTGTAAGATTAATTTAGCCTTTTAGAACTTGTCTGTCTGTTTGTTCCGGCTAATCTTGGAAACGGCTAGATCGATTTTGACGGGACTTTCACGGGCAGATAGCTGATGTTATAAGAAGTAATTTAGGCTACTTTTATTTTAGAAATTTTATTTATTTTAATTAATATACCTATATATAATATAAATATCACATTACGACGAAATTAACGCGGGTAAAACGTGGGGCAAACTGCAAATACAAACTGTTAATAACAATAGGTAATTACTTATAACTAGTATTTACAATAATTGATATTTTTTGCTTATAAACGTATATTTTTTACGTTTTATTTTTATTTAAGTTATGTAGTGTTTTGTTTTGTATTTGAGAGTATGTCTTGCTTCGTGAAAAGTTTATCTATTTTTATGACTAGCTAATGGCTGCGGAAACTTTTACGTGGAATTATATAAAGTAACCGAAATCTAAATTCATTAATATCGGAAAACGATTAATACAAGGTCGTTTGAGATTTTATTTGTTGCACCCATTACGTATATCCGCAGTTGTCTTTTGTCTTTTTACTTTAAACGAAACTCTCCTTTTATGACATTATTTTAGAGATTCTTAGTAAACACAATTTTTCATAAGCTTTAATAACTTTATTTTAAACCAATAAACAGAGCCACTAATTTATGTTTAGCCTGGTTTATAAAATTAAACCATTTTTGAAATGTTTTTTACAGGCTTGTGAACGCCTTTCGTGCCCACCCTATTACAATATTTCCTTTTTCTCTATGATTCGAACCCAAGACCCCCTGGACATGGTTAGACGCGTGAACCGCTTAAAAAGAAGACGATATTTTTACAAAATCATTACTTTCTATAGATATTTGCCTTTGATTGAGGTCGCGATTGATGGTTTTAATTTCCTATAGCGCCATGACCTCATTCACATAGACGCCCTTCGCGGTCGGCCGTTGACCCTGTCGCAGCATTAGCAGACCTTACGCTACAACCATATAGATGACGTAGGCAAATTAACGGAGACTTCAATGGGACTGTGACATTTTATAATAGTAAAAGTACTGCATTTGATTTTATTATCTTTATTGTAGTGCGCATTTTTAAGCAATGTTATTAGCCGCGTCTCCACGAGGCGCACAGGCCAAATGCTTGGTCTGTGTAGACGTGCCTCTGGGTCGTTTGGGCTCACGTTGCCTCGGCTGCGCGTGCCTCGGGTTGAGCCAACTGGTTTAAATGTTCAAGAACTTCAGATGGCTCGGTCTGGCTCACAGTTTCTGGGCAAACTACTGAGGCCCGTGCGCCCGGTGGAGTCGTGGCTATTAATATTAAGATAAATAATGGGTTTCATTCATTGACAGTGTCAATCATTTGAGACTTAATATTATATTCTTCTAGCCGAAAATTTGTCTGCGTAGTTCACAAACAGTAAGACAACCTTTTTTAAATATGTACTTACATAAATTCTAAAATTTTTTTTTTCTTTTAAATACTACACAATATTAATATTGTAATATAAAAATATAAAAATATAAAAAAAATGTATTAAAAAGGTAAATAAATATTATTCAAGTCATACTCGCTTATTGGAATAATCTTTTAAATTCTTAACGCCAATGTGAAACGATTTGTTAAGAAGCCTTGATTGTCAAACTTTTCTTTGAAGTTACCCAGAAATTTTATAGTTTTACAGCTTCAGTCTAGACCAGACGAGATAATGTTACTTCTCAGTTAAGAGCTAGTCTTAAAATTGAAATTCCTTTCACTTTATACGCGTTGAAAAAGATGAAAACGTTTCAAATTTCGCATTATCTGTGACTAATAGAAAAATGTAATACTTGAATTGCTATATTTTTTCACATTTAGGATGATATTTTTGATAGATCACTCCTTAAAGTATCATCTTTTTAGAATTAAAATGAATCATAGATAATGACGTACGTCATTGATTGATTAGGTACCGCCCACTTAGTAAAGTGCCTCGCATAACGATTAACCCCAGACCTTTAAAAATAGCTTTTGAAATAAAATAAATCGAACATAATATACAAATTACATTTAGATAACTATATTGTTTTAGTAGATATTAAAGTTACTTGCAATTATTGGTAAAAGATATTACTTACTTAATACGTAATTAAAGTGTAATAATTATAATTGTCGATTATTCTGGAAACCTAAAATAGTATTTATTGCTCCAAGATGGTGTCAATACAACTGCCAATCATACTTCCGTAAGTCAGACATTTTCTTACTATCGTATCCTTATTCCTAATAGTCGTGTAATTAATTATCAATTCCATATAAAAGGGATATTTTGTATAATTATAATTTGCATAAACATGCAATTATCGATTGCAAGTTCTATGAGAATTACAATCGATAACCGAATAGATTCATTAACGATTATACACATCTTTACTGTGACTTGTCACAAATATCATGCTAAATTTGACAAAGTATTAAAGCCGTGTTAATTCTGTGACGTATCGAACTTTTACTTATTACTGAAAATTTGAACTTCTATACTATTTTTAAAGGTAAAAATGTTTTTGTACTAAGCACAATTTTTTTGGGTCGATTTTTATGATTTCACCAATGCGGAGCTAGTTTCTTTCAGAGCGACAAAGGCTACCTATATTTTGTAGGATTATTTATTCTTCTCTCCTTAGAAGTTAGAATTCCCCATCTGCCATTTTCACTTTATTACACTTTAAAATAAAAGTCTTTATTCTTGCTTCTTTACATGTAACTTATACGTCCTTTGTTTTGTTTACTGTCTCCTGAGTACAACTCCTTTAAAATCTTACCTTAGGAGGTCCCTTGTTGACATGCTGTCCATATCTTTTAATATAAGAACCATCTATGTCTGTAAGTAGAATTTGTCGATTTCTCATTTCAGTACTATTTTATTTAAAATCAGTTGTTACAAAGAACGTTCATACATAGTTAACTCTTAACACGAATCACTAAAATACGCAGGTGTTCACAGATTCTCAGAGATCATAAATGTTTAGGGCCTATATTTCACCATCTACAATTTAGCCAACTGTAAAATTAAATCATCTTAACACATGCCAACTGAAACAGATTATACGTTAAAGTGGGTCTACACAACGCGCCCTGCACGAATTTAGTTTGAACCGACATCCAATCTCAAAAACTTGATGACTGAAATACTTACAACTATTATAAATTAGTATATTTTTAGTTACACATTCTCAAACTAAAATAAATAAAAAAACTATTGATTATTCGCGTACAGTTTGCCTCCTTCTTGCTTCTGAAATTTATACTTAAAAGATTCAAAACTCTACTGTCGTTTGCAATCGATCACGTTCTGTTCTCAGGAAACTATATACTATTAAAAAGAAAATGTAGGTACCTATTGCTATTTTGAGCTACGGAACAAGACCGTAGGTTCGATGTAACAATTTAAACGCACACGCCTTTCGCTTGCTCTTGTAGTTCCACCTTAACATTTCTCTGAATATTTCAGATACGAGAGCGTTCACTGATTTGTGGTTTTATCAAGTAAATAAACTTGGTGGGAATAATTCGAGTTATTTCTGAGATAATTACGCTCCACTTAACCAGTTTAGGGTGTTTTATTATTGGATAGCGGATTATTCTCGTCGCCTAGTGAGCGACTCCTTTTCTACATTATTCAGGCTTAACGTACGTGGAATGATTTAGCCGCGGGCTTTGAAAACAATATATTCAAATTCTATTAGAGGACAAATGAGAATCTCTTTTTTAATCATGCCTGTAAAAAGTTTTTCAACACACTTGCTCATAAAGTGACTCTTATCGCACCACATTTAGGCATATAATGGCGCTTGTAACCAAACTGTGACATTTTGATTACCATTAGGCACAAATACACACTTATATCATAATGTACTATAAATTGCGCGATATTTACTTTAATGTATTAATATTATTACTCATTAAATGTACAGATACATTACAAATGTCTCATAAATGGATGGATTTATAAGGTATTTATTTACCATAAAATCCCTCCTTTTTCACGTCGAGGATTAAGGAATAGAAATCTATTCAGCATCTAATTAAGTGTTATTGCCTTACCTTATTTCATTAAATAATAACAATAAATAGGTTTCAAAGAAAGTGACGAAGTGTCATTAGTTTTCGTTTATAGTTTCGAAGAACTCTCCGCTAAATATTAAATTATCCATTGAACCTAGAAAGCGACTATTAATTTAGGAATGTACAGTTTTTACAAAAAAACTTAAAAATAATATTTAAGTACATAACTTTTGGTTGCGTTACGACCCTGCCATCGACCTTTTAAAATGACGAATATACGCATATATTTTTACAAACAAACATACAAATATAAATACGGAGATTTAATTTAAGGTTGTGAATATATAATAAATCGTTATAATGTTCTATTCGCTTTTCAAAAATAAATCTTACCCAAGTAGAAATTTATATTTTTATTAATTCACAAATTCGTCCTTTCTTCGCAGTAACGAGATTCTTTGAAACTCAAACTCCAGCTTAGTATTTTGCTTAAGTGTCTGAATGTTAATATGGAATTGATTTATTTTATTTGCATATTGCTAACAGCCCGGCCGAGGGTTAACGTCCGCTTTCGCAACTAAAATTAATCATCTACGACACTTGTAGTACACATACCCTTAATTTGTTTCGAAGTTTTGATATAGTAACTCATTCGAATTTATCTGCGACTTATAATTAAAAATATTTGCATTGATTTATCATTGAAAGTGGAGCTCATTGCTTGTTGGTGTAAAAAAATAGATTAATCATAGGTTTTCTTTTATATATTATTTTATTCTGTTAACAATCGTAAACAAAAACAAATATATAAAAGCTTTACACATAAGGAAGCTCAAATAGTGCCTTAGTAGTTATTTCTCTTAAACTTTGACTAACTTGAAACAATATCTTAAATGCTCTGTCATTTTCTCGCTGACGTGCGAATAATTGTTGTTGCAAAAAAAAAATACAAAACACATGCAAAGATTAAGGGAGTTTATCTATTGAAAGATGAGCAGAACGATACAAAAAAATATGTGAAAACAATTATAGCTTTGTTTGAGTAAATAATAGGAGTGCTTTAATGTATTGTTATTTCTTCGCGTTTTTCGCTTTGAACTTTTAACTCACCCTGCGGTAAATCTCCAAGTGAATGTTAATTGAATGTTCAATGAGCGTAAGTAATGCTTTGTTAAGCAAGACAGTATCCTGAAAACTGCGCCTTTTGTTGTAACTAAACAATAGGTCAAGGTTGCGTTATTCAAAAAAAGTCCCTTTATTAAAAATTAGTTTTTGGTAAAAGCTTGATAGGGCTTTCGAGATGGATTTTAGTGGTTACTAGCGGTACGTCTAGGCTTTTCAGGAATTGCAATACCTTATTGACATCGTCTAGTTTTCTGTATAGAATAGAGCTTAATATAATATAGTAAATATAGTAATAAAAATAAAATGATAAAAAACAAATATAATTTAAAATGTTGTGCCTTAATGTTAAGCCACGACGCTTGAAAAGGAGTTGTCAGAGTTTCCGCTTTCGCGATTAATATTTTTGTATAGATAATATTGTGTGAGAAAAAACATCTAATCGGATACTTTTTTCGTTCATATAAGCATGAGCACTTTTCATTTCGGTTCAATAATGGTCTTTCATTTCATTGATATATTTGAGAGTTATGAAAATAAACTTTGCTTTCAAGAGATTGGTATTGAGCAATTTTCATTAAGATATTGATAGTTGCCCGGACCATTTCAATGGTTAAACTAGATATGCTGGCGGCTTCGTCCGCGTAGATTTAGCGATGTAGCAGTAATAACATATATTTTGTCGCGGAACCGAAATCTTTTTAAGTAAGTTAATACTAAGTGAAAACCCGTATCCCCTAGTATAGAAGCATGAGGCAGATGCATCGCTCTCTTTACAGGCAAATGCGCAATAATGAAGGGGACATATTTACCTACCAGAGTCCAAAAAGTACTTCAGAATTATTGTGACTAACCCAATGAGACAGAATCTGATTAAGACTTAACATTTTAAAAGGGTTTCTGTAATATATTCTAAGAATTTTAACGTAAAATTTACATAAACAAGTTCTATTGGATATTTCGTCGACTGTACAATGAAGCTTACATATTACTGCGCACTTTCTAGTCGGAAAGCTACGTTTACTATATTATATACTTAGACACAAATGCGCTATTTGAAATAATTATTATGTATAGTTTTCTTCCTATTTTCTGTTATTTTCTCTATGTAATACATCTTAAAACATAGATGATATACTCGGGTTAAATTTTTAATATAATTTTACAATGCAACCTGCATTATTAAATTGTGATTAATTTTCGTAAGACCCGCTAAAAATTTTTGTAATAAGTTAATTAATTTTAAAATACTGGCGTCAATAAGATATTATAATTAAAATTTTGTAAATTATGTCATTACTACTGCTCGCCGCAAACTTCGATCGCTTCAGAGTAATAATAATGTGTCACCTAAAACGTCATTCCATAGAAAATGTAGGAAGAAACGACTTTTCTTCATAAACACTCGTGAATTTTTCTTTTCTTATAATAATTATTCTGCTATTCTCGGATTAGACGAATCCAACAAACAGAGATCATCAAAATGATGTAAAAAGCCCGATTTTTTTCTTTATATGTACTATAAATTTACCAGAGGTATGGAGGCGTAGATTCTATGAATAAATACGTAAAAACGGCTGATTAATACTAATTTTAATATTTAATATAAATAATGGAAATGAATTATCCATACGTCACACACGCGATTGCAAGAAAATTGTGGTTAATTCCCACGATTCGTAATATCAAGACCGCACCCACGGAAGTAAATTTTCTAGCTAACGGAAAATGTTCAGCAAAATATCCATTCGTTCGCTTATGTTTGAAAAACAATATGATTCGATTTCCTCCCGTCGATCTGAAAAATTCGTTATCGAAATTGGTGACTATTCATTTCTACAAAAGTACCTACTTTTGTCGTCTTGTTAGCTGTATCACCAACTCCGGTGTTATAATAATATTTTAGGTGTATTCTAGTATAGATTATATTCTAATATCTATATATACTAGTATATTATAGAATAATGTAATATCTATAGTCAGCTTACACTTTGCAGCGCTCGTACGCCAAAACTATTGACTTTATGAAAAAAAGTACAAACATAAATTGAAGGCAATTGTATCTAGTTGCATTTTGTATGTAACTGTTTCTATCGTAAAATTTATCGGAAAAACTGCTTTTAGGCGTCACTTTTCCAATATGGCGGTGCGAGCGGCAAAAATACGAGGCGTCAAAGTCAAAATACGGAAAGAGCACATTAAAATCTATAATATAACCAATTTTCAAAACTCCCGGAAAACTTTCCAGGTAAAACTACCAAATGACTTTACTATTAAGTGGTTCAGGCGTTTGCGTGTTGCGCCGGAGTTCCTGAATTATGTATAAACATCGCTCTTATAAACGTTGCTTAATTAAAGAAACAATGTCTTCAATTTTGTGTCAAAATCTTGCTGACTGATTGTCGCAAAATACATTGAGCAAAGATCTTAGTTAAACAAGCGTTTAAAGTTAACTTAATGCTTTTGTCCTGTTAATTAGGCATGCTCATTTTTATTTTGTCTGACGTGCCGTGTTTTAATTAAGTTACTAACTAAACGTAATTAACGTAATTTTGGGCGAAATATTTAGAAGATCACTCCGGTATTTTAAAAGAAAGCCTTTTTCACTTAAATCCAAATTTAACATCGAACTATTTAACGCAATTTTTTATATTTAGACACATGTACACCGCAAGCGTTCCAAAACATATTGATAACAGTGACAAATATTATTTTCCCTGAACAACAGCGAAAAACATAATTATTTTTATTAGTGTAAATATATTTATAATATTATATATGCTGATGAGGTTTTGGAATATTCTACATACATATTGTTTTATTGAAATTATCCTTTATTCAATGTGTTTTAATTTTTTTGTACAAACAGAATAATGGAATTAACTTGGTGGATACTTTTGAGCCTAAGCTAATGTTAACGAAGGTATAACGAAGTTGTCGAAGCCATTATTTGAATTAAAACTAAGCCTACTCCTAAACCTTTGTCTCTGCTTGGTTATATTATAAACAATAGCTTGATCATTAGTTTTCGGGGCTAAAACATTTTCAGAGGAAATTGACAGCGAAGTAATATAAAGCTAAAGTATCATACTCTTTCAAACCATCATATAGTGACGATTGACTACATTTTTCTATCTTCTTTACTTAGCTTAGCAATAATGTATACGCGGGTATAGGTTAGCGAATCATGATCACAGACTGGCCCTCTGTGTGAATAAGTCACTGAACTATTTTGCATTTCTGGCAAATGTGTTGGAGATAGCTCAATATATAATAAAGTATGCATTTTAGTCAGACAAATTCATTATACACATTATTTCTTCACCTGCAAAATAGCACAAGTTAATAAAAAGAATTGCAATTACAGTTTGAAATCAAAAAAGTAATTAAAAGTCTTTTTGGAAGCATAGGTTAACACGAACTGCGAACAAAGTTGTTTTTACGCAACAAATCTTAATCCTTATAATCCCAAAGCGTGTTTGCCGACGCACTTTCACGTATCTAATGAGTTTTGGTATAGAGATAGATGAGATCTTAGAAAATACTAAGGGCTTTTACAAATTATTAGCTTCGCTTTCTTACCCATTTCTTTGCACGCAAGTATCCTATATCCTTTTTTGTATCCTTGAATGGTTTTCTTTGGGCGCAATATTTTATTTATTAGCTCAGGCGTGAAACCGCAGCAAACAAAACAGTCAGTTTCTCTTTTATAATATAAATGATTTATATTATATAGAATTGGTTAACAGTTACTTAATGCAAGTCAATATTAATAAATTAGAAGCTAAAGCTAGCTAGAGAAACAGTCGGAAATCCTGGGTTCGAATCCCGAGGAGTCAAATGAACGTTTCGGTTGGGTAGGCACAGAAGGCTGATCACCTACTTGCCTGTAAAGAAAATGATCAGTGAAACAGATACAGAAATGTGTCTGCCCCATGCCCCACTAGGGGTTACGGGAATTCACTATTATCAATTGCATATACATATGATAGTTTCACGTCTTTGATAGTCTACTATACAGGTTGTATCTTTTGTTATACTCAATTAATAATTATCGTAAATGCAATTAATTTGCATCTCGTTACTCGTGATATCTGCTGGTTTTCTTGAACGGCAACTAAAACCAGTTTAGCTGAGCTCGGTGCAATGTCTCCGCTGGACGCTGGTTGAGTGCTTAAGTCAGTTGTCGTTGGAACGTGGTCTGTGACGCACGCCCTTAGCTCTCCCTTAATTGTAACGGAACATTTTTAAACGGAAACTCGGTGTTGTGTTTTTGCACGTGGAATACAAAGTGGAACGTTTTTTCGTCGATTTTATGCCGGTTCGCATTTTTTTTAGTGATATAAGGTGGGTTGTTTATATCGATCAGCTGTTTGTTGTTTGACATGTCAAATTGAATCAATTTTTTTGGATTTTTAACATAAATTTCACTCTTTATTTTAACAAATAAATATTTTATATTTAATTACATCTATTATATTTATTTAAATACATATATTAAGAATTAAATTTATGAACTAGAGTCAAGATTTATGTGTAACAGGTTGTCAACG
Organism: Aporia crataegi; assembly: GCA_912999735.1. Classification (NCBI taxonomy): domain Eukaryota; kingdom Metazoa; phylum Arthropoda; class Insecta; order Lepidoptera; family Pieridae; genus Aporia; species Aporia crataegi. The sequence goes on along the minus strand of OU538744.1, from coordinate 7,211,190 downwards.
AGTTTTTAAGGCATTGTTTATTTTCGATGTTGCAACTCGACGAAAGTAATATTAAATCGATTCATTTAAATTTTATACAGATATAGAAATATGTCTGCCCCTTGCTTCACTGAAGTTTACGATATTTTCTTTTAAGAAAGATAATATTATCTTATCATTCTATCGTTGATAAATATTTAGGTTTAAAAGAATATCACTTGTGCAATCTAGGTGTAACTATATTTTTATGTTATTTTTACTATTACAAAGTTATAATAACGTTTTCTGCATACAGAATTAACTGGCTCACGCTGCTTTGTTTGCAAAGATACAAATTTGATCAACAGTAACTTAGTTTTTCTAGCATTTAAGCAGTCCAAATGCACAAAGATAATATATGTATATAAATATATATAGAAATGTGAGAATTATTGTCAGGTATATCTGTAAGTTAATGAACATTTAAATATATTGAGTATTGACTCAGATGCAGCGTTACGAAAACAAATTAAATGTTTGTTGAGCAAACATACCGTTCCGAGAACATTACTGAAACGTTGGTTTAACGTAATCATATCGAAAGACAGAATCAACTCGATTAACTATACTGTTGAGAGTGAATAAAGAAAAGGATATGGAAAGGCGACTTCTCCTTAGATTAAGCATAAAAATTCTATCTAAAAATTAATAGGTATTTTTTCTTAGAACTATAAATTCTTAACATCTCATTTTTCGGTTGATAGAAAGTAAGATAATTTTGTTTACAATTAAAAAAAGGCTCCAAATGTAGCATAGTTTCCATATGTACCTACTTAACCGAGAGATTTGTCGTAGTTATTAATTGAATAATTGAAATTTATTTTATACCAGCTTTCGCATCATGCCCATGCGAATATATACGATATAATTTTCGTCACTCAGCAAGAGTTTAGCTTCCCATAAGTGAAAGAATTGTTATTATTTTTTGTTGCTTTAGAACTCTCTCGTTCTTCTCTCTTTATAACATTAGTGTAGAGTGCATACAGGAACACAAACTATAATGCTTAACAGACTAGAATATTATGTAAGACAATCCTTTTGAGACCTATTTGGGTGTGTAGACCCAATCAAGTACAATACCGCTCAGCCTAAATTGGGTTGAATTAGCAACCGAGCTAATTGGTGCGTTGACCGTATAGCGCCTTTCATCTCGAAGACGGGAAGAAGGTGCATTAGTTTCGTTTATAAATAAAGCTGATTGCATTTTTAGAAAGAATTCCAAGGTGCCAAGTTTGTTTTCCTTGGAACATCGTCGCATTTCAAACCAATGTGTCAATATAACGATTTTTGTCTTATTGCACTGTTAATCGAATGCCTTAGTTTTTCGTATCAATTGTAATGAACTATGTAAACAAACAATTTTCAGCCGAAAATATACAGTCTTTAATCGCGAATTCAAACGTATACACAACAAATGTTTATCACAATACCTTTATGTTGTTGTGAAATAATTTTTAGAGTCGAATCAATGATTTAGGGATTACTTTCTACAAACAATCAATTTTAATTTATAGTAATATAAGAAGTATGTAAATAAATTGTATTTAGATGTAATTAGTTTATACAAAATCAAAAAATTATTTATTTAATTTGTGACCGTTAGGTACTTAAAAACTAAATTATAGGCATATTCAGCACCTACAGGTTATTAGACACATTTGGTTTATTGAAGTATTTTTGTCGAGCGAAACGGAAAATTTATATGCATATATTGTCGTCTTCATTATATAATAGTTACGACTTACGCATATATCGACATTAACAAATACCGGTCCTCATTAATAGCGTCTTATTTTATTAGTCTTTTGTAGATAACATGTTGTTTCATTTAAATGATTCATGTATTACTAAGGCTCTGCGTGCTCTATCACATCATTTAAAAGGAACTTTTGCTCAGTTCCACAAGGATATACCCGTCAAGTTATAGATTTTCCACACAAACCTTTACCTTTTTTTTCAACCTTTTAGGAGAGATAAATATTACGGGTCGAAAACTATCTCATGAAGTTTGGTAGGTCGACAATGAATCTCCATACCACACCTAATATAAATTTGCCTCAACGGTTTATGAATGAAAAGGCAAAGGTACCTATCATTACTGTACTTCTAGACTTCTATCAAGAAACTAATAAACAGTAGACGGACCTCTAAACCGAGACCAAAAAGCCCGCGTCAATCCGCTGAGCCTGTAGTTACGATGCTTAACATTAAAGTGCAAAGTATTTACAGATGTTTTTCCTAATGGAATGTCACTCCGAACTGTCTAATCTGCGATAGTCAATCTAATCTAGAGGCACTCTTGGGAATCAGGATTATCTCATATTTTTCGCAATGTTGTCATACACTGAATTTTACCTCGCGCAGTCACATTTAAAAATTTAAATAATAATTTCAACTTTCTCTACTTTGAGAGGCTTTGAAGCTCGCTATTTGTAATAGAAGTTTTTTTCACAAATAACTAAATGTTGACTTATGCCACAATTAGATCACAAAGGTGAGAACAGTACTCCGTATGGGGCCGAATTTGCGTTTAGAGTTGCAAGCCCGGCGTGGAGTACCGCTTTTCCTTATTGAGTACTCCAAGCTTTTTGGAGGCTAATTTTAACATTTCCTCCAGATTAACGCGAAACTAAACGTCATTCGGTATGTTAACGCCAAGTATTCCGATACTAGCTGAGCTCGTAAGGGGTGACTCAGAGTGGAGCAGATGAGATACGATAAAGGGTATCATTTTTAAATGTAATTGTTCAACAATCTAATTGTTTACATTTGCCCGTTAACCACGTGTATGTTTGTATTTGATCCCGGTTATTGATTTCGCCGTATAATTATTCATGAGATTATAACACAGTTTGCTTCAGAGCGGTGTCGTTGGTAATTTTGTTTGCTCTACGAGTGCTTTTAATAAATACATAAGTTCGTTATAGTAATAGTTATAGATATCGTTTTCATACATTCGATTAGTTAGAGTTGATTAAAAAAAACAAACATCAGTTAACTATTAAAACATTAATGATAAACGTTCAGGAATATCGTGAACAAAAATACATATTAAATCTGATAAGTTGCATTTTGATAGCCAGCATCACAGAAATAAACACACACAAATAGCATCCACCATGGCCTTTATTTACCTATACTTAAAGCTTTTTTTTTAAATAGTAAATTATAATAAATTAACTACAAAAAAACTACTACAGTAATTAAAAAATCTTTCACTGATGGAACTGTTCTTTTCTTAGTAACGCGAGTGGTCTATCTGATTTAAATTATCTAAATCTTTTTTAACTAGAGTCAGTTATTACAAAATAGAAGTAGGCTTTTCTCAAAGAAGAGTTCTTTTATTACATTATACAAGTAAAGGCTGCTACGGCATAATTTAGGCATGTATGCCGATTTTATCATTGATAAGATTCCATCAGTGCTTGGAATAGAAGTGAGATTGTATTGTGTATCGGAGTAATCCGGATATCGAATAGAATCCGTGACATTTACACATAGGTATCATTCTGGAGGCTTAAGAGCTCGGCGCGAAGGTGTAACATCTCCTATAGTAACTGGTACATTACAACTGCTCACGTCGCGACCAAACCATTATGCTGGAGCTTCAAGAGCATTGATGTTTTCAGGAGCGGATTGCTTTAAACAAAAAGTTTTTCCGTTTCGGGCTGTGAAACTTTTAGTATCACGATTGGATGGATGGGATCAATTTTAAGAAAAGCAATCACGAAGCAATTGAAATCGACACCACAAGTTTCTTTGTGCTGTATAATATGTCGTGTGAACCTAATAAATAAATCGGGTGAGCTGTGTTACCATAATTCATATATTCGTTAATCTGCGTAGTTAATTTGTGTGAAAAATAATACAGCGCTTTTAGCGCTTACATTGCCCATGAAAAGAAAAAACCATGCTTGGGCAATTTATGATTGACAGTTCACAGAACATTAAATCATCTATTGAAAATATAAAACATCTATTGAATTTTGATAAATACGCTGACCTTATCATGACTTCCAAACATATATAACTTAGTTTTAAATAAATAGAAAAGCGCTATAGAATTACATACAAAGTTCTGTGTATGTGATGAAAATGATACAAAATTCACCCGGAAGGCTTCAGTGGTTTGGGCAAGAAAGCGTAAGAAACAAATATAGATTGTAGTAGTAAATATAAACAAATATCGAGTTAATATTTAACATGAGAAATGAATTATTAATATCGCCTTAGTGTAACCTATATTTCAGCAAATAAACAGCTCGAAGTCGCTCGTTCGTTTAAAATAATAATAAAGCGATACTTAAACAAGAACTGGTGTAAATGTGAGAACGAAAGTAATAAATGCGTTAATTTATAACGTTAACGGGAGCAATATAAAATGACCTGCCTAAATATAGTCAAAGTAAATGGCTTATACATAACTACATATTAAGGAAAAATTAATATCGACGTTAAAGTGAGGCAGTTATTTCCAATACACAAATTTATTTTAATGAGTTTCCATATCACATTCAAAGAAATAACGCTAACGTAATATAATTCCCTTTACGCTCTCGTAAAATGTGCCGTTCGCTTTTTATCGTCCCCTTTGAAATTCTTTCCTGATGGTCTAGATAAAGTTGCGTTACTTTTATGTCTTGTCATATTATCTCCCGCGAGGCACAGCATACAGTGTAGTAAACCTGTTTAAGATGATTGAAGTCTACTACCATCGATGTGAATCCTCAAATAGAAGTGGATTGGCCACACGAGATTTAAACCACACTGTAATGTTATCAACTGGGATCCTCGAGGGAAAAACGCCGCGCTAAACAAATGACGGTGGTCCGTCATTTTTGGCGATTTCTTCGAAAGTAAATCGAAAAAAGGAGGAGTAAATTAAGAGGATAGGATTGCGGCGACTATCTTTTTATCCTGGTTTTTTAATAACTGCGAAACGGAAAATTTGGGTGTTTAAATATTGATGTGAGTTTTTTCAGATAATCAACAGGAAATGAATGCAACACCTCAAAATTACTGTTTTAATTTATATTGCGTTGCTGTTTAAGATTTTAAGTTTCTTATATGTTGCTGTTGTTTTAGTTTTGTTCAAACGTATTCCTAGATACAGTTTCTTGTAAACTATATTGAATAATTATCTTAATAACCATAATGTTACAGGTAGTAGCTAAAACTTATGTAGGAAGGAACTCGTTATATTGACTTTGAATTACGCCTACACGGTGAAAGTTCCTAGGATAAAATTAAATTATATTAAATTTAATTGCAACTAGGTAGATGGCTAGCTTTTTTATATTTCTGAACAAAAAAGTAGCACGTTAAATACTTTCAGTTAAGCGTTTCTGTCATGTAACGAGTTTCTCGCTGATAAGAACTGTTCATTACGTACGGCTACTCGAAGAAGTTTGTTCACAAACAATTTTTAACTATTTAAATTAATTGACAGCTTTAGTACAGGTCTGGTAACAGGAAGTCCTGGTTTCTGGTGCAGGAAAAATCTACTGAAATAGCGGCTTATTTGCTAAAAATTTGTTAGTAACTTAGAGGTAGGTCTAATGTTACGTGTGCAAATAGAATGCGATAAAACTCAAAAATCTTTGTAAATTTATTTTCTCGTAATACAACGAACCCTTTCAGTTTGGAAAAAAACTGGTTTTAGCGTTTCATAACCTTAACCTTGAGTTTAGTATGATGCTTTTAGACCGATAGAGATCTTTCAGCCCATACATCTATGTAACAGTCGTAAAATAAGGGTAGAGTTGTGGTCAGGCCGTCGCACCATTGACATATTATCTTCAGAAATATTAAAATACCTGTATTGAGATAGGTTTTCGAACCGGAGGTTGTTCACCGACAGTCTGGGACGATGACTTTGCCAAATTTTCTCTTTCACTACACTATTCATCGAGTTTTAATTGCTTAAAATATATTTTCTACGAAAAACGTTTTATTGAGAGAATTTTCAAAATTCTTTAATGAAAATACGTTCTGTATCGCCGCTGGATCGATCTGTTTGATTGGTAATTTGTAAAGAAATCTTATATTTTGATAATATCTAAGAGATGAATAAAATAAGTGCAATTAATAACTTATGCAAAAATTTCACTTTTAACTTTTGTATTACGGAATCCATATTATTCTTAAGACGTTGAAGCATGAGTTTTCTTTGCATCGTTTAAGGAACCTAAAGAAAGACACGTTAGACACGTTTTTGCATGTTTCATTGATCATTCTTTGACGGACAAGTAGTGATAAGTCACCTAGTCAAAGAAAACAGTGTTTTTTCGGGATTCGAATCCGCAGACTGTGATCACTTTACCACAGAGGCAGTTATGTGGCATATAATATATGAAATAAATGAAACCAAAAGAAAAAATTTATATAAGAACAAGTTGTCCGTATAGAAAATTACCAGGGTTTATATGGAAAAATACTGTGACTACCACCAGGGAAAAATCGATTAAATTTCTTATCTTATATATAAAATTCTCGTGTCACAATGTTAGTTACGTTACTCCTCCGAAACGGCTTTACTGATTTTTAACAAATTTTATATGCATTTTCAGTAGGTTTGAGAATCTGCTACTATCTATATTTCATACCCCTAAGTGATAAGGGTAGCCCACCCCAAAAATTAATATGTCAAAACGTTTGCCGGGTCAGCTAGTATTCTATATGAAGCTCCGAGCTACATAAATTTTCGTGTTTAGAAGTTGCAATAATAGATAAAATTTAAATTCATAAACAAAATTTGAAAACTTAAGTTATACAGCGTTATTATTCAGTAGGGGGGGAAGTCAGGGTATGGTCTTGGTGGGAATCGCTGTTAGTGAGAACAGCATTACCTACAAAATGCCAAGAAACCATCTGCTGTGTTAGTAGCGGAACACCGAATCTGAGCAGAGCCCTGGCCAGTCCGAGTCACCTCACGTCCCCGTCGTCCCTCCTGGGAACTGCTGCAACCGCGAAATCACGCGGCCGCTATCTCGAGCTGCAGCTGAGCTGAAGGTGCAGGGCAAAAGGCGAACCTTCTGCGCCTCAAAACAGAACTTACTCACTAGGGAGGAAACCCGAAACAAAACCGAGCAGGCCCATAGGCTCTAAGGTGGCAGCCCCACCATTGGGCTAGGGTATAGTGGGCTAATCACCTGCTTACCCGAATTTAACTGATTTTTGAAACGGAAACAGTAGAAAACCGGACCGATCTAACAACGACGACCTTTGGCTTGAAAACTCGGACACGGATTGCTTATTGGAATGTACGCACACTGAGCGATGATAGCCGACTGGCTCAGGCGGAGGCAGAAATGCTAAGGTACAGGTTGCATTTACTCGGTCTCAGTGAGGTACGCAGAAATGGGTTCGGAGAATTGAGAACGTCCAGGGGCCTTACTTTTCTTTACTCCGGGAAAGAAAATGAAGAGGACGTGCGTGAGAACGGCGTGGGATTTCTCCTTTCTGATGCTGCGAAGAGAAGCCTGATAGACTGGAAACCTATCTCAGAAAGGATCATCATGGCCCGATTTAATAGTAAAGTCCGGAAGATATCCGTCGTTCAGTGCTACGCGCCCACAAATCAGGCACCGGAGGAAGACAAGGACGATTTCTATAGTACACTCAACCTGACTTTAAAGAATATCCGTAAACAGGATATAGTTATCGTCATGGGAGACCTGAATGCCAAGATTGGGGCAGATAACGACGGCTGTCAGAGACACATGGGCAGACACGGACTGGGAGTCCGAAACGAGAACGGGGAGAGATTCCTGGAATTCTGCCAGGACAACGACCTCACCATCGGAGGCACTTTATTTATTCATGGAGACCACCATAAGTACACATGGAACTCACCCGATGGAATCACCAAGAACCAAATCGACCACCTTGCCATCAGCTCCAAATGGCGCTCATCACTACTTGACGTTCGTAACCGGCGTGGCGCGGATATCGACAGCGACCATCACCTTGTTGTAGCCGAAGTGCGGCTCAAGGTGGCTGTAGCTCGAGCTGCCAGAGCAACTGCCAAGATTGGCAAACGATTTGAGGTCAACAAACTGCAGGACCCATATGTGAGTGACGCCTTTAGACTGGAGCTGCGAAACCGCTTTGCCGTCCTTGAAACGGACCCTGCCACTTCTGTCGATGCGGAGTGGAACCACATCAAAAAGGCCTACACGGACACCAGCTCCATCATTCTTGGACACAAAACACACCCACGCGAGGACTGGATGTCACAAATAACCTGGAACCTCATTGAGGAAAGGCGCCAGCTCCATCTTCAACTCCTGGCTGCCTGCGATCAGGCAATGCACGAAGACCTGAGTCTGCAATACAGACAGATTCGCAAAAAAATTTACCGCAGTGCCCGTCATGATCGCCGAGTATGGGCTGATACTATTGCAGATTGTGCCCAGCGCGCAGCCAATTCCGGAAATCTCAAGGAGATGTATAAGGCGACGAAGACCTTAGCCGGGAATCGGAACCAGAGAAGAAAAAAGCCCTTGAAGGATAAGAGAGGCCAACTGATCGTGACATCTGAGGGTCAACTGCAACGATGGAGGGAGCACTTTGGGGAAATCTTCCGGGTCTCGGACCCCGTTACTTCGGCCGCAACAACTGTCAGTCCGCCCGCGCAGGGTCTGGACATCGATGTGTCTCCCCCTACAGAGGAGGAGGTGGTTGGGGCCATCAGATCATTGAGGAATGGGAAGGCTCCGGGGATGGACCTCATCACAGCAGAAATGCTAAAAGCCGACATCCCCACTGCTGCAAGTGCGCTGACGCCCCTCTTAAGAAACATCTGGTCAGCCGAAGAGCTGCCTGACGATTGGAACAAGGGCCTTCTCATTACCATACCCAAAAAGGGAGACCTCAGTGAGTGTGGCAATTGGAGAGGCATCACCTTGCTCTCGACTCCGTCTAAGTTGTTATGCAGAATCATACTGGATAGACTGTCGAGGGCCGTCGAACCTCTTCTTCGCAGAGAACAGGCAGGCTTCCGACCCAACCGATCGTGTATGGATCAGATCAACACCTTGCGCATAATTCTTGAACAGGCATCAGAATGGCAAAGGGAAATATACCTAACCTTTGTGGATTTCGAAAAAGCCTTCGACACGCTGAGATGGAGTTGTATCTGGGACCGTCTACTCGAGATCGGGGTCCCCGAGAAAATTACAAACTTAATTAGGGCCATCTACGGGAACTACTCCTGTAGAGTTACTCACGATGGCCTCGTCTCGGAGGACATACCGGTCCGTGCGGGTGTGCGGCAGGGGTGTCTCCTGTCGCCTCTCCTCTTCCTTGTTATCCTGGATGGCATAATTGATGGCACCACTAAGAACAAGCGCCGAGGCATAGAGTGGGGATTAACCAATGTTCTGGAAGATTTGGACTATGCTGATGACCTATGCCTTTTGAGTCACACACGCGCCGACATGCAATCAAAACTGAATGACCTACAACGGGAGGCTTTGGAGAGGGGACTCAGGATCAATATTCAAAAGACCCGGGAGATGAGGTGTGGAGCGACAAGCTCTTTGCCGCTGTCCATCGGCACGGAGAGGGTGGAAAAGGTCCACAAATTTGCCTACCTCGGTAGCGTGGTATCGGAAACGGGAGGTACCGAGGAGGACGTCGCTTCGAGGATCGCCAAAGGGAGAGCAGCCTTCGCCCAGCTCCGTCCTGTATGGCAATCGCGGAAACTGACCAGAAGAGTTAAGCTCAAGATACTTCGGTCAAATGTGAAAACCGTGTTGCTGTACGGATGTGAGACGTGGAAGGTCTCTAAGGACATCACGCAGCGGCTCCAGGTCTTCATCAACCGCTGCCTTCGCCGTATTCTCGGTGTATTCTGGCCAGAGAGGATCGCAAACGTGGATCTATGGGAACGATGCGGCGAGACTCCAATCGACCACCAGATCAAGCGTCGCAAGTGGAACTGGATAGGCCACACGCTACGAAGGGATTCCCAACATATACCGAGGCAAGCCTTAGACTGGAACCCTCAAGGAAAGCGAAAACGTGGCCGCCCTAAGCAATCCTGGCGGCGGACGATCACCGCGGAGGCGAAGGCAGTTGGCATGACATGGAGCGAAGTGAAGCGCGTAGCTCAGGACAGAGAGGAATGGCGACGTACTGTGGACGCCCTCTGCCCCATCTAGGGGCCTTAGGACTTCAAAAAAAAAAAAAAAAAATTATTCAGTAGAACTCAGACATCATGAAACATTACTTTTAAATTGATTACAAGTACCTTTGAAGCAAAAAGTTAAAAATGGAGGTCGACCTTGTGACCTTGTTTTCCTTTAACGTTAAACTGTAACAACGGAAAAGTGCCACTTAATACAGTATTTTTATATTTAAAGAGAACGACTATTATACTTGCTAATTTTCGCTTTTATATTTTGAAATACTAAATGCTTCTTTAATATATTTTAATAATATTCTATGGTACTTTACCAAATACAGTTTTATATATTACTAGCTGACCCGGCAAACGTTGTTTTGCCATATTATTTTTTTGGGTGGGCTACCCTTATCACTTAGGGGTATGAAAAATAGATAGTAGCCGATTCTCAGACCTACTGAATATGCATATAAAATTTGGTGAAAATCAGTAAAGCCGTTTCGGAGGAGTATGGCAACGAAAACTGTGACACGAGAATTTTATATATTAGATATCATTCTGCCTTCTTTACCACGATACCTAAAATAAATGTATATAATTGTGTCGATAGGCGGGATATAAATCGAAGGCTTTGTGTCAAAATATCTTTAATAGTTCGTAACATGAGCCTACTGTTTGAACCATTTCATATTGAATGACGAAAACGAAAATTTAAGTGGTGCTCTTTGGAAAATTGACTGTCGAACTACTCTTGTCAATACAAACGATGTCTGACTCCAGTTTTTGTATTTTTCACTTACTGTTACCAATTGATTGTTTTATTATCATCGATTTATTAAGCAAGGTAGGTATTACTTTGTATTCATTATTGAACATATTTGAATAATTATTGTTCATGAAACGAGGAATAAGCACTTAGAATAACTTATTCTCATTTCTAAAATAATGTATTAACCGTAAGTCAAAGATGGAACTTTTTAATTTTATATTTTCAATCATTGAATTGATTTAAACGTTCAAACCAGATATTTATTCGTGTTTTGTTTTTGCAATTTTTGCACATCAGCGAGAATATAACAGTATTTAAGACTGTTTCAAGTTAAGAAGCGTTTATAATTAACAAGGGGTTGAATGTATTTGTACTTTCAAGTTATAGCTATGAATATTATTATTATATGCAGAGTCCAAAGTGATAGCAAATCAGGGTTCTCCAAAAATAAATAGCTTACCTTTGGAATTGTTAGTATCTGCACATTCTGCATAGTCAATAGCTTGTTTAACAATAGATTTGTTTGAAATTCAACTGCATGTGATTTTAGATACATTTCACTCGCTAAATGAAAATAGTTTGATTCTGTGTTTGTTTAAAAACCAATTTTATTAATTGAATTCGTATAAAGTACTATTTGATTTTAAAATTAACTTTTATTTATGACGTGACATCCCTAATCGCTTTGTGTGCACTATTAGGATTTGGGAGCGTATTTAATATTATGTCTGTTTATTAAATTAACCTATATGTTTACAAACTTGAAATGTTATTATTGGATTTATGGATAACGTGGTTAATAAAGTTTAAAAAGACGGAGTTTTTCTTATTGGAATAATAGCTAATAAAGGATTTACTAACCTAACCTAACTAATAAACACAACGAAAACAGGCAATAGGTAGGTATATATGTAGGACTGATGAATAACTGAGCACAAATACTAATATTAAAAGTATATAAGTTCCGTTTTTCAAAACAATTCCAGTAAATGTTTATAAATTCATAGATTGGGTAGGCGTCATTATAATTAGCGAAGCTACTATTATGGGTAATAGAGATGAAAGTTATTCTGTCGAGGTCATGTTGACACATCGTTACAATTTCAATAGTCGAATGTTGTTACGTGGACAATTATTTAGATTTTAGCATAGGATAGTTAAATGACATACCACACTTTGGAACGCCTGATTGTTTTGTTGTAATGGCTAGGTACAACTAAAAACATGAATAAATAGGTACCTCAATGTATCGTACATGAAACCTTAATCTTATCTAATTCTAATGAATAAATGTTTGTAAAAGTAAGGTATAAGTCTTGTTATTGATGACTTAATATGCAATAAGGTTAGATGTTATGTTGAAAGAACATTATTTTCATAATAACTGCAGTTATTTAATATTAGTGAACCACATTATAGAGGCTTATTCTAAACATTCTATTGAGTAGATTTGCAATTCAACCTTCTACATGGCTATTGTAAAACACAATACATTCGCGTTACTGAGATCGTTTACAATAGCTTCGGCGACCATATCGCGCGAAACTATACATTCTGATTTTATGTAGTCACTGAACCTGTTCTGAACAATACAAGCAGGTCAATAGTTCCCCTTCCAGTTAAATTAATTACCTATGTGTTTCTAATATGTTACTTCATTTGTTCCAGGAGTCATCACAAAGTCAAGAAATCGCCGGTCCCTCGAAACAACCATCCCCAAGACTGATACCTCCATATTGTCTTCCAAAAGTTCATCTAAAAGTAATTTTAATTTAACTTTTGGAGTTAAGTCACCAACGAATATATTGCCAAATAGCACTGCCCCCATTAAAAGTCCCGAAAGGAGACGTAGTTCTGATTTTGGTACCAAACCAAGCTATATACCGGTGTCTAAAAGAACTCCAGATAAAATCAACCGAGCATCTACTTCCCCAATTAAGCAAAATCACACAAAAGAAAGTTTAGGAAAAATCGATAGTGTACAGACAAAACCAAGAAATGAACGATTGAGAAACAAATCGCTCCGTAAAAGTCCTGAAAAGACCAAGAGTGATACTGAAACAACTCGTAAGGATAAAATACATCGAGCTCAAAAGAATTATGATAGTTGTAATGAAAAAACTCGTAATTCGAAAAAAAGACTGACTAGTTTAGATAATTCTTTCAATGAGACAAGAGATGCTAAAAGTACGTCTCATAAGCTTCTAAAGAATAATTCGCCTATTGATTGTAAAGTAAATATTTGTAAAAAAGGTTTAGGTTCTAAAGACGCTGGAAATATGACGACACTTCACGAATCTTTGAGGCCACATACTGGCTCTAGACTATCAGAAGACATGGAAAGAGTTGCTGCAATTACGAAACAAACTTTAGATAGGGTTAACAAATTATCGAATAACTTAAACAGTAACAAATCGAATACAGATACACTCGATTTGAGTACTAATTCGCATCGCCCGTTTGTTTCAGAAGAAGAGCAAGGAAATAGCAATAATCATACTTATAATTATGGTCTCCTTCAAGATAGAGCATTTCCAAATAGGGATGTATCAGAACGACTACAAGATATTGATGCAGCAGCTCAGAGGCTGATCGACTTTGAAAAGCAAAGGGCAATTTTGTCTGATCTCAATGATTCGTCTAGTCAAACTCGTCGTGCAGATATTTCATCAACATCTCATCATACACCCGTGTCTATATTAAAGAGAAAGTCAATCCATGAAGATACGACTGCTACCAGTACGCCTATCAATTATATCGCTTCCCCGCCTGTCACTTTCTCACCTAACGTAGTAGAGCCACGTAGTTGTCGATCTGAAAGCAGGCAACGACAAGGAATCCTTAAAAAACGTCGTAGTTTAGATGAGTCTCAAGTTGCCAGACGTCGGTCTTGCAGCCCAGAAGTGTCGTTTGCTGATGACGGCTCGTCAGACACATGTAAGCCAATTCTAAAAAATAGACGATCTTCGCTAGAAGATGTCGTCCGGAATCGTTCACCTGATGGTCAAATTCATGGTATTCTGAAACGTAAAATGAGTAAAGAGGATGACAATATCATTGATGACGTTTCTCAGAGCTCTCCTGAGCCGCATGGAATTTTGAAACGAAAATCAAACTCTAGTTCTAGTAGTAGTACAACGTCATCTCATGTTTCCATCGCACAAGCCGTGCTGCTGGCAGCTGCGGGCGGCGCGGAAATTATAGAACGCGAGGAAGACAGAGAGGTCGTTCGACCCATCCTCAAGAAAAAGAGTTTTTCAGAGGAGAGGCCTTGCCTAGATATTTTGCCTTTGGATACACCGAAACCGATATTAAAAAAGAAATCTATAGAACACGACGATTACGACTTTGAACTCCCAAAGAAACCAATTTTGAAAGCATATAAAAAGCTATCTGGTGATGAGGCTTCTAGTTTCGATTTGAGCGAAGACGACAGAAGCTCCCGCAGATCCTCACTTCTGAGGTCGCGAACATCGGATCACTCAGGGTCTGAATGTGAAGCGGCAGTTAAGCCGATATTAAAGCAAAGAGGTTCGAGTCTCACTAGGGAACGCAGCCAATCCCCGCGCCCACGGCTGTCATTTTGCGCTGACACCGCCGCTACTAGTGCGACTAATTTCAGTTGCGAACCGAACGACTTCCTAGCGGCCGGACCGCGGACAGTCTTGAATCATTCATCGTCTCCAGATGAAAGTTATCTTAGCGCAGTTGTACGACGTCGAAATCTGCGACCTAAAGCGAGTCCACGTTCAATGAGCCTTGTGTGTGACGTCAACGAAGAGTTATTGTCTATTCTTAACAATCGCAGATGCCAAGTTGATACGAACTTAGAGAACGGTAACACGGCTTGCGATACAAACGAAACTACAAACGAAAATAGCCCGAAACAATTCCCTTCCATTGCATCAAGAATAAAAGACATGGAGCAGGCTCTCAACAAGGATAATTTCCTTAGAGAACCTTCCACGAAAGCGAAGAACAGAGACAGCGAGCGATACAAGACTCAACCCGTCACCATTGATGAGATGCGGTCAATAACATCCAAGTAAGTTATTTATTTTCTATTAACTTCAGTAGTACACAGTAATTACAAAGTTTATAATTTACACGCTTTATCGCGTGTTGTCACCATTATAGTTAATTCCTTAAATTATTCGTTATTTATTTCAAATAAAGAGAACTAGCTTTTAAAACACGTGAAATAAAAATAATTCTTATAAACATGCATTTTATTCCAATAAATATGATACTTGTAGCAAATATAGGCAGTTAATAGTTCAACCGATACAATTGTTTTTAAAGTGACGAATGTAAATTTTCTGCAAAGGTGATTGTTCCTTACCGGCTGTTATTGTATAGTGGAGTAAATTTTGGCACTTTGCCATTATTTTGATGAGTGAACACGAAGCGTGGGCCGGTCTTAAATGTTATAGCAAGTTCTAATGTTATGAGTCGTTCACTCATTTGTTTTGCATGTCCTCTTTATACATCCCGAATATTCATTTCCTACTTTGCATTGTATGCAATCTAATGCCTTTAAACCTCAGACTTTGAGAAAAGGTTTATTCTGTACTTTTGAAATCTGAACTGACGAAACGAAATTAATAATGTAATAATAATGTTTTGATTGGAGTTTCGGACAACACGTGTAAGTAAATGTAGTGTCTGTGTGTCTGTCTAACTGTTTCATCATATCTCCTTATCGAGCGGATCGATTTCGATGTGGTTTTTATTTTGCTTGATAGCTGACTTGATCGAGATAGATATTAGATATAATTTATCAAAATCTGTTCATCCATTTATAAGATATTCTTGTATGTAATATAAATGTCGAGGTTTTTAAACTGTATTCAATTTCACTTGTTTTTAATCGTCATTTATTTATTATTTATACATAAACCTATTTTCTAAAAGGGGACTTTTATACTTGGCGTAAAATTACTTAGTTCATTCAAGAAGTGACTTTCTAATTACAATTAATATTTAATCGCTTTTACACAGTGAAATTCCATCCAAATCTTAGATTTAGGCTTTAGTCTCAGCGCCTACACATTATGTATAAATAAGAACAGTAAGAAGAGAGTAGATTGAGATTATTTTTGAGATAAACAGAAGATTAGTCAGCAGACATATTTTTGTTTGTATCTTCTAGAATGAAGATACATTCCTAGAGGAATCGAAATAATTTAATTATAAATAGTTTAAAGAAAACAGTTTGAACGAATTAAGCCCAATTTTACAATATGAATAATAAATGTCAATAAAACACATTATTATTAAAAATTAATTGCCTTAAAATTTTGCTTGAAAAATAATTTGATATTGAACAGGAAAAAAACTTTCGAGTAACGTAAAACTTCTAGTACATTTTTACTAGTTAGAAGAACTTATTGCGTTCGGTGCTAATTTTATGTACTTGAACGTCTGACATCACCTATGGTGCGGTCTGTTCGTTTCACTTTCAGTCACGCAGTAGAATTAAAAATGACTGCATAGTGCATTAATTTACTCAATATTTTTCTTAAAAAATGGATCGTTTGCGTCTCATACTGGAATGGCCACGCTTTGAATTGTGAGTTAAATATTAATTAACTGTTGTTTCGTCCACTACTTGATTGTACTTCTCTGAAACAATCGGTACAAGCTTTTTGGTACCGATTTAAAGGACAGTAAATTTCGCTGGACGTTCAAACTATATTTAGAAACAATTTTCACCACATTTCTGTAGGAAACTAATATTTGACAAGCATTAATATAAATAATATGTAGCATAATTACATGGTGTAACTAACAAAACAATTTTTTATAGATTTTTCATGCAATAATCAAACAATGAACTCACACAAAGCCTTGCCATTTGGTTATTTTATAGACTACAGGATGCAAAGTTACGCATTTCTTTCCAATAAATAAATAATGATTGCGGTCCCTCCACACAATACAATTAAATATGTAAAAGTGTCGACTTGAGCGTCTACACGCCTTTCTTATCGCGTTCCAATCAATCTATGTTTACTCTCTTGTCTTTGCGGGCACAAAATTCTATTATCTATTATATCGAATGTATTAATTTGTAATTAACCAGCCCTGTTTGTCTTTGGTACTCGAGACGGCATCTGATGACTGAAATACACGTTCCAGTAGTTACTGGGTCAACCACTATTTCGGGATCTGTTGTACTTTACAGCACGAAACCAATATTTTACACGCCTTTACGGCATCATTTATGCCTGTAAATCCTTATGTTTTGACTTTCCAATCGTTACAGGTTTATGCTATGAAGAAGTTTAATTTTATTATTACGTCTGAAAGCGCTCTAGTTTTTGTTTATAATATGAAATTTGGGACGGGATATTTTTAAAATTGTATACATTTGTTGTTAACTGATTTATAACTTGCCGACTCGCCGTAGACATTTATTTCTTAGGTTATTACCAATTATGTCAAAGTTCTCCGAGTCAATATGGCGTCGTCAGTCCACATCATTCGCGCTATAATTCATCAAAATTTATGAAGGTGAACTAACTCTACCTCTGTCCCTCTCTAGCAGCCGGGTGTGTTCTACATTAATACATTTCTTTCTCATTTCGCAGTTTGGAGCCGGGCCAACAGAGTTTCCAAGCGTTCGGCACCGCTGCCTGTAGTTTTCCGACCAATTCCATCGAGTCCGGTGCTCCATCCTCGTCCAGAGACCTCGATGTAGAGGAACCTGTGCAGGATCCTTATAAGGAATTGAAATCGCCGCCATTCAAGTCTTGCTCCACCGTAAACTTTCCAGTGTTAGACGGCACTTCTGAAATAACCAGTCCTAAAATCGACAGCTATGGAGAGGCCTTGCTTTTAGATTTCGAGAAGATTTATGAGGATGTTGAAGGACACCAAACGTTGGACGAAATAGAGCAAGAGCTTGATAAGGTGCGCGTTGCGCTGGATCAAGATAGCCGGGCATTGGAAGAAGACGACAAGAACCAGGTTGACGCTGATAATTGGAGTCTTAACGTGTCTTGTGATAGTGGAGTGTATAATCGCGCTTCATCACGCGATTCAGGGCCTCATTCTGGTAAGTGTTCTATCTGCATGTCTTAAATTGTCGTTATCGTTGGGAATAAATATAACCGGTGACTTATGTAGAGCACACTGAAATGTAACGGTTAGTGTAATAAACATATGGAAGCAATCAGGCCAGCCAGCTTGCATTAGACTCATGTTTGTTTATGTTGTGTTTGGTATATTTAGATGTTATATGCGTCGCAATCATATTAGGACAGTTTTGAAAATAAACTCCGTTCAGCCTTGCCGATGTGTATTCGCCCTTTTATGTGGGTCAATGTTGTACGCCGTTCATTGTCAACTTTAGTTTTTGTGCTGTCACAAATAATATCATCTCAATCATGAATGTAACACGTGCTGTTAAATTTCGTTAACGAGACTAGAAGGGGTTGAATGGCGTATTATTAACATTGAGTTAATGTAAAATGTTTGAGGGCTCATAGGCTGCAGCAGTGTACGTTTACAGTACATTATATCATTATATTTAAATTAAAAATCTTCCAAAAATTACATTATAATAAATGGTAGAAAATTATACTTTTATCTACCTATGCAATATTCCTTAGTTCTGTAGGTAATAAAAGTAAAAATAATATATACTAATTGTATAATAACTCATTTACAGGTGAAGAGTTGGGATTGATAGAGAGTCAAGAGATCAAAGACAATCACGCGGTGAACAGTAGCCAAGATTGGTCTTCATCCATTGAGAGTGGCTTGCTCAATATGAATCGTCAGAGGAAATCCACGGAAAACGAAGCTCTAGCTTCAGCTTTCGGGCCTGAACTCAGCCCTGAAGCGAAAAGTGATGAGGAGAGCGAACCTTCAGGATTTGATTTGGGCCTGGTCAAGAGTAACAGTGTTGTGGCTCGAGCCAGCATGTGGCAACAATTGCAACAGAAGGCCAAAGGTAAAATATGTTTGTACATGTTTATACATAGCTTTTAATCGCAATTTCGTCCGCGTGGTTATACAATATAACCTATGTAAATAATCGGTTTAAATTTTCTGTAATATATAAAGTAACATTTCATAACTCCTAGTGGAGAATGGGGCAGGTTTCTATCATCTGCGTCATTCAGGTCATCTGCGTCTGATTCACTTATCAATCAGCCTACAAAACAGAAACATTTTATTATTTCTAAGAGATTAAAAAGTAACACGCATTAAATGTTGAATGCGCGTTACCTTTTAGTTACCGAGGCCGTTGTACATATGAATGTGATTTTTTATGAAATACATATTAGAAACAAAGTATTTTTGAATATTCTTTGTATTTTGTATTGCATTTTCTTTTATTAATTATTAAATTTGTCATTACAGGAACGCCAAAACCACTTCTCCGCCATAGTCGGTCCAAGATAAAAGACGGTACATCTGTTATAGAAAGATTTAAGACCCAAAGTATCGACTTGGAATCGCCACCGAAAGAGGATCCGCCGCCGGAAAGCTTCTCTCTCATTCAGTCTAAAAGCACTGCCAACGTGTTAGACAGAGATGAAGACGGTAACTAACTTTTAACTAAACATTTCCATTAAGAACTCTTGATTTCTTTAATTATTATCGACAGTACTTATTATGTCAATAATAGCAAAGATATCAAGTCATAAATTTGAGTCATATCCTCACAATTATCTTTGAGTTTTTCAGTTTCTCAGCGGCATGTATATTGCATTTATACCGACGGACACAATGACGTATTATAAATAGATGTGTCATACACGAACATTCGTCAATTTAAAATCATTAGTAACGTAATAATTACTATAAATAAACATTTTTGTAATAACATTACCGTATGTCATGATTTTCTTGTATCGTCATGTTAAATTTGTGCATTTTTTATGAACACAAGAAGATTTTTCAAGAGATTACCAATGATGATTGCGAATTATTGCAATTGTGACACTTGGTGATTAGTAATTAGTTATGTGAAACTAAATAATTGTCCGAATGTTTGTTATAAGAATTGAGCGCGGGTAACGCATCTAACTGTAATACATCATTGGACGGAATCGGTTTCCTGTCTGATTGTCGGCTTTTCTTTTGCATGTCCTCAACTATGTTTGTCCGGGTGCACAATGTTATGTAAATACGCACCGGTGGCAGCTAAGTTAGACGATGATGATCCAGCGAAAATGTCTCTAATGGAGAAAATGAAGATGTTCAATTCGAAATTAACCCACAAACCGCCTTTGGCCGGTCTGAAGCCAAAAGAAGAAAGGGTTCCTAGGGCATCTAGACTCCGAACGATGCCAGTTCTGGCCAGCCAAGTCCAAGAGGCGATGACACAAAATGAGAGACTAACAAAGTCCTTAACACATGAAGACGTACCGAGAAATACAGATTTTCGACTCAAGATGGAATTATTCCGATCCGCGAGCGCCAAAAACACATCGTTAGAGTATCTCATGAAGCAAAACGCGAAGTTTAGAAGTTTAGGTCTGATTTTGAGTTTAGTTTCGATAATCGCTTGTCGTTGCGCTTTTTTGGTTTACTAATGACGTAATCGGGGCTGTCGAACTTCGATGGATTTCAAGTTTCAGTTTACTGAGAAATTGTCTATGGCTGTAGTGCAAGGAGTTTCAATTTAAAGCTTATTATAAAACAATAATTAATTGAATTATAGAATCTACTGTTTTCATATCTCAGTTATTACTGGATTATTTTATCTGATTGGTGTTAAGGTCTTTGGTACAAATTCCGGACCAAGGAAAATATACTGTTAATAAAATTAAAATAAGAAGAGTATTTTTGGGTATATTCCTATATTATGCGAGTTGTTTTCTCTATCCAATACTTCTTACTCTACAGCCTCGTTGCTAACAATTGATCAATGATTTCAACAGGTCATAGAAACGACTTTTTCTAATGTATGGTAAAGTGGTGTTTTGAATATGGAACGAAAACTCAAAATGTTTTTAATACAAGTATTTTTGTTTCTGCATGTGCACGTTGACTAACAGCGTAGTTATCTTTGAAACTAACTTTTATTACAGACCAAGATTAATTAGAATTTAAATGCGTATAACTTTGGTGTTGATAAATATCTGATAAACGCGAGCTTCTCATACGTGAAAAGCAACGATTTCATTCCTTAATATTATAATTCATATAGAAAATATGGTAATTTTTAATTATTTCATGCATATATACGTAATTTACTTGACATTCATGTTACTAAGAGATAGAAAAGTTTGAGTTATTGAAAATTACCATAAATATTTATTTCTATATTTTTATTTTATCACGCCTCTTCCCCGACCACAAACCGCCACGATCCATATATATATATATATATATATATATATATATATATATATATATATATATATGTATATATATGGATCTATACATAATACATATATATGTATTACATGCTCTTCGATTTCGGGTGCTTTTGACCTGCCATTTTTCAAGTACCTCCTGGGTTTAGTCCAGAAAGGTACGACTAGGTCTACCAGCACCCACCTCACCATCCAAACTCATCCTATATATTCTTAGTCTATTTTCATTAATTTTCTCCAAATGCTCTATCAATCTCAACATTCCCTTTATATTAACATATTTATAAATACATCTTCTATTCCACACCGTTCATATCACACTGTTTCTTAAATATCGTTGTAAAAAAAATGCTTCTACAAAAGCTTCATAGAAGTTTGGATTAATTGCTTTTTCTATAAATATCTTGGTCTGTCGATCTGACGATTAAATCGCATGCAACGGAAAATCTGAACGATGTAATAATATCTGAGTAATGTTTATTTCGAGCGCTTTTTCAACTCGGGAGTGATTTCTTGAATATTGTCGTTCATTGAAATAATGCTACTTTAACATGGATTGAATTTATAGTGCTATTTTGACTTTACTAAAATATAAGACTAATACTTTATGTAGATTTTTATTTTTATTGAAAGTTTCTTGAAATACGCGTGTATTTTGGATATACATACAATAAATAAAATTTAAATTGCCTCAGTAAAACTATATTATTCATAGAATGATTTTTCTCCCTTTAACTGAATTCGAAGGAGTTCGATATTAAAGGAGAGGACAAATTAGCTTTTAAAAAGTAAATTTAGCTGTAGGCTCATTGAGTCAAGTTAGGTTTTGAACACGGAAAATTTGTAAATAAAAACCCCTCAAATCCTAAGAAGATTATACTAAAACAAATCAAATGACATACTTTTTGCCATCATTTTATTTATTTTACAAAACGATCATTTTTGTCAAATAATAAAAAATTATAGTATTAAAAAATATATATATTTAGTAATCAAACTAAGTACCTATATATTACAGACCTCGATGACGATTCTCCATCTGAGCGTGCGCAGCGAATGATTACACCCGAAGTGAGGGGCATCTTAAAATCCGGTTCAACTTTAGTGCCTGCGAAACCAAAAGTTCTCGCAAAAGGAGAAAGCTCGGAGGTAAAGTATTGTACAGATGTTATAAAGGCCTGTTAAGGTCAGCTGATATAAGACGTATATTTGGTTGGAAATTAAATATATTTTGGTAAATAAGGCATTATACATTTACTGCTAAATCATAATGATACCGAAACATTCGGGTCGGAAAGAACAACTTTACTATTTGAATTTAGAATATTGAATTCTCAAAATCAAATTGGAAATTAAGTAATACTTTTATTTCTAATGTAGGTATAGACGAAAAAATAGTTTTTTAATTTAAGTTATTCTTTCTGACCAAATGTGTGATAAATCATTTATCTGTTAAAAACATTAAAAATTCGCAGAAATATTCTAATGCTAACATTTAATTTTAATTACGGTAGTTGGCAAAGATTTCCATTTCCATTGTTAAATGTTGATGTGGCGAAAGAGTCATTTGATATCAAAGTGAATGAATCGGTTTGAAAGCTCTAGACGCCTGATAATATATAAGGTACTTGCCCATATTATGATAACATTACGCAAATCGTGTCTGAAAACAAAAAAACAGAAATGCTCCAAACTACTTGTACTCGTAAATTACCTTGTATTATTTCTAATTCTATATTAATTTGACTTAAAATAATTATAATATAACTATGTTTTAGGGGCTGAAAGATGAAGGTATAGACAGTTCATCCGATGACGAATCGTCCGCGTCCTCAGTTTCATCATCAGAAAAAAGCTGTTTATCATCAGACAGCTCCGAAGATATCCCTGGGCCGAAAACCAAAAGATTCCAGCGGAAAAACAAATTACGTTCTTCCAGAACGGAATCTGACCTTACGAACTACCAGGATCAGAGAAAAGTCCAGTTACCAGGGGCCAATGAGTTGAAGGAGAGGTTGATACAGGCCAAGAATACCAACGTGAAAATACCCTTGTTAGGCAAATTGGGCAGGAAACCTTCGGATACGAAGCCTGAAGAGGAAACGTATAAGAAATTTGTTAAGAAGTTGGATGAGCCGATACAGTTGGGGAAATTGAGAAGACCGGCCGAGAAGGTGTCTGCGGTGGAGGAAAAACCGCCGGTAAGATTCATTTCCTTATCCTTTCTTCTTAAGGGTGACAATATTTTTAAGGGTGGCATCGTAAGGAACAAATTAAAAATTAATAAATAATATAATAATTTTGCCAAATGTTCTTACAAGTTCCAAATAACACATGGATGTAAAAAGTGAAGTCTCGTGTCCCCTAGTTGGGTATGGGGCAGATGCATTTCACATCTGTTTCACTGATCGATTTTTTTCTTTAGGGGCAAGTAGGCCTTATGTGCGATGCCAGACCGAGTTTTTTTTATCTCCACCGGGAATCGATCTCAGGACCTTTCGGTTGTTATGCTTACGCGCTTACCACTAGACCAAGGAGGCTGTAAACGCATGGATAGTTCTGAAATATTTATCGCCACATTTTAACCAATTTACCACCCACACACCTTGACAAATTATTATTCTTCAAAGATTCAAGATTAGGTTAGAGAAATATTGTTTTATACTGTATAATGAATATATTGTCTGTTTAATGCAAAAAGATAAGTTTTGACTCGTCTGTGTCTCTGTACGTTTGTGCTTCTGTCTGTGGCATTTTAGTTCCTAAACGACTGGCCGATTTTGATGCGTTTTTGTGTTTGTTTGAAGCTGTCGTGTGCAAGACGAATCTTTCCAAGCAGCCAAGCAGCCTTTTAATTTATGAAAATCTGTCCATACATTTATTAAGTATTCTTTTTTGTTAAGTGAATTATATTATTTCCTTCCTTTTTTTTATTTTGATTTGTTTTTTCAGGTCTTAAAAATCACGGCTCTCAATCAAACGGCGAAGAATAAGTTCTTTGGTATTGAGGTTGATAAAAAAGAGAAGAATGAAGATGACTTGGTCGCTAAAGTCAGAAAGTATATTGCTCCGGTAAATTACTTTTTCATTTCATAATGACTAAACTACGTACTTACCTATGTAATATAAAATGCTTTGTGCCGTTGGTCCTGGCTTTGAATATCGGAGAAACAAAATTTTCGGTTGGGTAGGCACAGAAGGTTTATTCTTTTCAAGAAATGGTCAGTGTAACAAAAGCATAAATCGCACTATGGGTTACGATATTGTACGTACTGTTAAAATAATAAATGCTTGTGACTTCGTTCGTCTACAATAATAGGAAACTGTACTCTATTAAAAGAACCTATAGCAAGTAATTTATAGGAACGTCAAATAAGTATAGCGTTCTAGTCAAATAAATATGATTCTTCACTGGATCTTTGCCTAACAAACAAACAAGTGAACAAAAAGAGAAAAAATCAAACAAACGAAAAGCATTTGATTTTATGTACGAATAATATGTCTAGATGTATAACTCAAACTCCAAAATGGCACCACGCAAATAGATACCTGTTACATTTTTGCGTGGCCATCCGACCAATCACTTGCCCACATCGCCTTGACGCGACCAATCACGTGCAAACGTATTGACCTTGATTTGTCAAGGTCAAACGTTGGTGGGTTCATTTTTGAAGCGCTATCTGTACAAGAGTTACGTTTCTAGACATATTATTATTCGTAGGATTTTATATATGTCATAGATACACTTATTTGACATTTTGATTAATTAGGTCAACAAATCGGTGTCTGCGCATGCTATGGAGGCTGCATCGGGGAGCGATGGCGAGAGCAGTGGTGGAAGGGAAGTCAGACAGATAAACACTCGACCACGGCAAAGGTAGGACTATAATGTATGAGATAGAGATTTAAATAGAGGGAGATTAATATCCATAGTATAATATAGGTTTATCTTAGGTTTTATATTACACATTTTTGTGATGTTTGTTTGAGAATTATTTACACATGTTTTGTGACACGCGTTCGTTTGAGACTCGATTCCCGAAATAAAATTGGGTTGCCTGGCAGTGATCGCCGACTAGCGATAAGGCCATTTGAGGACAAAGGGTTTCACAAAAATGTTCTACTAATTATCCCACTTGTGCGTGATGGTAATCAAAATGTCACAGTTTGGTTACAAGCGCCTTTATATACCTATGTGATGCGATAAAAGTCACTTTATGAGCAAGTGTGTTGCAAAATATTAATATATCTGACTTTAATTTATTACTATTAACAGAGACGATAATATTTTATTGGGTATAAATAATAAACAAATTTAATAAATTACACTAATTCTAAACTAACTCAAGTAAGTAAAATGGAGTATGCTGTTGCCTTTGGGCTTCAGACAAAAGAGGCTGGCACCACCAGTGCAATACCACTCTCCCACGACACCGACGTGGAGTGGAGCCATTTCCTTTATACTTGATTCCCGCGTTTCGTTAGTAGAAGTAGCGGCAGCCCAATTCGTTAAAAAAGGTCGGCAACGCACACGTGGCCTATCTGGTGTCGAGGCTGTCCATGGGCGGCGGGCCACATCCTAAATGTGCCTCCTGCCCGTTTGCCTCCTATACTATTAAAAAAAAGTAAAAGTTGACTAACTAAGTTAGTCAACTTGGCTCGCTTAAGAAACGCTTAATTACTATTGCAATAAATAAATAGAACGAGGTTGTCTTACTGCGTTGTCGACAACGCGATGACATAATGAGAATCTTTTCTCAATTCAATTATTAGCAATGAATAGTTTTGTAATATATTTCGCATCTGTGGTTTGGCAGTTTTTATTTAGAAAAAAACTATAAACCGCTCACTTAGGCTAACTTTATAACATACACCTCTCTTTAAAACTCAATTCGTAAAATAAGTAAAATTGAAGACGATTTATAAAACCCCTCAACATATAAGAAAATCACATGAACGGATGGATAGATATTCATAAATTGTAGCTAAGATAATCAGTTCACTCGTTTAGGAGATTATAGCACTCCTCCTTTGGAAACGTAGGTATTAACCTAACCTACATTTCTGTATATTTATTGACCGCCTCCTTTGTCTAATGGTAAGCGTTACAACCGGGGAGGTCCTAGGTTCAATTCCCAGTGGAGATAAAAAAAACTCGGTCTGGCAGGGCATACAAGGCTGATCACCTACTTGCCCCTGAAGAAAAATCGATCAGTGAAACAGATGTGAAATGCATCTGTCCCATACCCCATTAGGGGACACGGGACTTCACACACCTTTCTGTATAAGCTTTCGCGTTATGCAGAAAGAATTAGGAGTCTGTCCACTATACCGTTCCATACTATGACAACTACCTATAAACTTATCAAAATGGGTTAAGTAGTTTGTGATTAAAGTACAATAATTTTCGAATTTGTAATATCAGTAGGTATATTGTATATCAATTTTCAATTCAATTTCAAAACATCTTTATTAAATCATAATAAACAAATTAACAGTACAATTCCCAGTGTTAGTTTAATCCTAGGACGTACAAACAAACAAACTTTGACAATGCTTTTTAAGCTAAGCGCTTAATCGAAAAACTTATAACGATAATTTTATAAATACGTGTTACGTAACTTATATACTTAAAACTAAGTAACTAGATACATTATTATGACAATAGACAAAAATTTGAACTTTATGCAAGCTTAAGTGTAGCATTTGCATTTAATTTCTTAAGTTTATTTGATATTACAGAATAATACCTACAATTAGGCAACATACATTATTGGGTTTATATTTGAGGGTACATACAAGTTGTTATCCGCTAAAAGGAAACTCATAAGAATATCGCTCATATATTGAGAGATAATAAGAACGACAGTCGCGCGGACCACCGACCGTCCACTCGCACGGACCTAAACGTGTTTACTCATCGCACTCAAGAAACAAGTGATGGGGTAATCTGTAACGATTGTAGTTATCGATATATATTAAATTTTTTTTCCTAGTTTTGCAAATATTTTTTATGTATTTATTTTTACTCATGTAATTACGATGTAAGTAGAATTTTTTAGATAATTTGTAAATAAATTCTTTTAACGTTGGTAATTTAATTTTGTTATGTAATTTTTGAAGGTTTGTCCGAAAAGGGGTATTAAAAGAATATTTTAAAGCCTTATTTTGTATGACTTGTAATTTATTTATGTTTGTAGCACATGTGCTACTCCATACTGGGCAAGCGTAAGTAATACAGGGCCGGACTAAAGTTTTATAAATATTTAACTTAGTACTACTGCTAAGACAGGAGCTTCTATTAAGTAAAGGACTTAATGCATTAATGGCTTTGATGCCTTTTAAACGTAGATTTAGGATATTGTTACTCCAGTTTAGCTTAGCATCTAAGATAGTACCTAGGTACTTAACCGAGCGGCTCCATGGGATGTCATAGTCTTCAATTTTAAGAGTTCGCGATGGTAGGGAACGGCAGCGTGTGAACATTATGGCTTCGGTTTTCGAGGCATTTATCTTTAGTTTCCACTTACGAAAGAATGAAGAAAGAAGGTCGAGGGATAACTGCAAGCGAGAAATAATTAGATCAATATCTTTTGATGATGAATAAGATGCCGTATCATCTGCAAAACAAGCAAGGTTTGTGTGTGGTTGTATTGGCATATCATTGATGAAGAGGAGAAATAACTGAGGTCCGAGGATCGAGCCTTGAGGCACGCCTGCTGGAACCGATTTAGGCACTGAAACTGACTCATCAATGTGTACTTGGAATGACCGATGGGCCAAGTATGACCTGATAATTTTAATAAGGGATACTGGAATGCCAAGCTTTAACATTTTATATAGGAGAGCGTCATGCCAGACGGTATCGAACGCCTTTTCAACGTCCAGCAGAAACATACCAGTAGATTCTCGTAGGTTCAGACCATGTGCAACGGCTTCCGCAACTCGAGCCAGTTGTTGCGTCGTACAGTGAGCATCTCTAAATCCAAATTGCTCATCTTTGAGCAACGTTTCAGTGGTGCGGCGGAGTCGGTTATTAATAATTTTTTCAAACAACTTACCTAAGCAAGGCAACAAGCTGATTGGACGGTAACTACTAGGTTCAAAAGAATCTTTACCGGGTTTATGTATGGCTATAACTTTCGCCCGCTTCCATGACAAGGGGAAGTAGTTACATAGTAGGCACGCATTAAAAATTTTTGTCAAAAGGACTACGCATTTCTGTGGAAGATTTTTAATAAGATTATTAGAAATTTTGTCCGGGCCTGGCGCTTTACGAATTTTTAGTTTGTTAATGCACTTTTGAATTTCGATGGGCCGAACTAATAATGGCTTTTCAGATGGTAGGATGTCGAGTTGGTTTATAGCAGAATCTATTAAGCATTGTTCGTCGCTAACCCAGCTAGAAGTGAGAAGCATATTGTCACAAAATGATTTAGCAAGTACATCACATTGCTCCTTGGTGCTCACAGTTTTAGTACCTTCCTTGGTTTTGAGGGGCGGGATAATGGATGAAGAAGTCGGCTTTAGCCCTTTGGCTATGCGCCAAAGGTCTGAGCAGGGATTATCAACTTTATGTAATTTACGATTCCATAGATTATCGCGATGAGATTTTAAGGCTACGTCAATGTCATTTTGATATTGCTTAATTTCTTGTTTGAGAATTCTCCGAATAGTGCAGTCGGTTTCTTTTGCAGAGTAACGCCTTAATTGGTTTTTGTGTTTAATTTTTCTTTTTATATTTCTAGGTAGTGAAGATTCCCATGGTTTTAAAGTTGTCACAGGAATAGTGGTATCCCTAGCGTTAACAAGAGCCTCTTGAAGGTCAGCAACTGCAGCATCAATCTCATTTACCGTCCTGAATGTTTCATTATTCAGGACAACCGCGTTATTTAAGCAAATACGAAACTTATTCCAATTAGCTTTCGCATAATTTAACTTGGTAAGAGGTTTACGCTGAAGATGAGTTTTAATTTGGACTAGGACTGGAAGATGATTAGAAGAAAGGGCATGGATCGTTTTAATTTCCTCGATTGAGTGAAAGTTTTTGGCAAGGAGGAGATCTGGCGTTGATGGATCATGTTCGCTACGATAATGCACTAAAGTAGGATTATAAGGTGCATGGATAATGACCTCCTCATGCAACATAAACTCGTACAAAAGTCTACCGCGAGGGTTGGCTGGCCCAACGGACCAATAAGGGTGCTTAGCGTTAAAATCACCCATGATAAGCACTTTATTCCCTACACCTATAAGAGCTTTAATATCACTTGATAATATTTAATTAATATTTGTATATATAATATTTGTATTAATAATTGTATATCAAAAATGGAAACAATTAGGTAATTTGATTCGATTAACTTTCTACAAAAAATTTTAACTATCGGGACAATTAAAGGAAAATTGACTGCAATTAGAAAAATTACAAAACAAGTTTCGTTTATTGGTCATCCAAGTAATTAGATATTGGAAGAAAGTTATTTTCTCTTTTTGTCACAGAACATTGTTACGAAAGCGTTTAATTAAACATTTGGATTTTTTTCAAACGATAAAAGTGCTTCATATAGACACAAGGTGATTTTAAGGGTTTTTCATCTTTCCTACTAAGTCACTAAGTTACACTAATCAGTTAAAAATCGTAATATAACTTCTCCAATATGTCAACTTGTATCACAAGTGATTTGGTATAAATTGATAAAACTCCACTTATTGAAGATACTTTACAACATATTCTCGAACTGCTCGAATTCTGGACTAATCGGATTTTAATCAAAATCGATATTTTGATTTAGGACATATGGAACTAATTCCATAAGAATTTTACCCTAAGGTAAAATTCTTCTAACCATTAAAATAAGCCACTACCTATGCCTATTAGAGTTTTAAATATTTAATTTATTTATAAATTGATACTGTTACAGGTTTTTTTGAAAATAACAGTTGCTTTGAAAAACCGTTTCACGCTCTATTGTACTACAGTCTTCATTGTCATGTCTCTATCAATTTTCCTAACAATTCTTTCGCAACCGCTTAACGCTTGCTTGATTTAGATATCGGTGTGACAGTTGCTTCGAAGAGAAAGCGGAATTGAAGTCGACGCTTTGAAATAAGTCCCATAATTTACATACAATCTTATTGATGTTACGTCACGAAATGTTTTATCGTGATTTGTAGGAGATGTTGGACCCACGACGAAAAAAGAGGGGTTTTATAAATATGACGTATCTGTATGTCTGTATGTATGCATGGAGATATGGTTTCTACAATTTATGAATATATGAGATATTATTATTTCTAATCATTATATCGGTGGGTTTTTTTAAGAAACTTCAATTTCATATTCTTTTTAAAAAGATAATCGCATCATGAACCTCTTTTTTAGAATATATGGGTCGTGCAAGTCTAAAATATGTTGTATATAATTAAGATATTACAAAACTATAAAACAAAGTTCACTTGAAAGAAATTAATAAATTAAAAATAATAAAACAAGGCCTTGGAAGCGGGTGTCGTAAAAACATTTTAAAATTGTCTGTTACTTTGATCTCTGTTACAATCAAACACCATAAGTTAAAGGAGTGTGACGAAACATTATAAGCTAAAGTAGGCTTAAATAAACACAAATGTTATTTTCTTATTGACATTTCAAGAGGAAACCAGTTAAGTTCATATAGACTCGATAATATTGTACTGTTTGGGCTGTAGAGTACTTTCACCGCACGTGGGATTACCGCGTGTGATTCATAGTTGATGTTTGCTTGTGTTCACGACCACTCGACCGCTCAATCGTACCTTATTTGTTCTCATGAAATGTTTAGTTTTGAAATTGGAGATCTTATAAAGAACTTTCTTTAAAAATATTTCTTAAGAAATTTGTTCGCGTGTAGCTTATAATACCCGTTTTCGAATATCCCTCAATTAATCAAAATTTAAGAATTAGGTACACTATCACAACGGCTAATTGATAAGAAAACGTATAAATACACAATTTTGAAAGCACTGCAAAGGTGCTACTTGCTAAATTAGAATTAATTTTTATATTATTATTATTTATTATTTTTTATACGGTTAACATTTTCAAAATCAAAGTCGTTAAAACCATTTCCAGGATACGCGAAATTTTACTGGTACTATTTGGTCATGTCAAGTTATTGACTTCCAATTTTATTTTTGCTTTACTATTTCTTTATACTTTATAGTTGAATGTTGCGGCTGACACATCTTACGCGCGTTTTAAAATTCGTTTTTTTAATAATATATTCGCGGACCGCATATTATGTAGACTAAAAGTCTGGTAAAGTTATTATAATATACTAATTGTGCCCGCGACTTCGTCGCGTGGAATAGTGTCTTTGGGTAGCATTTTTAATTATTTAGGCTAATTATTGCTTTCAGCTCTAAACATGACGATACTTCCATGCAACTTTTCATCCCCCTCTTTCAACCCCTTACAACGGTTTTGTCTCATTAAATTCTCATTGTCCTTTCTCAGGCTCTAGACTATCTCTATACCAAATTTCATTTAAATCAGCTCAGTAGTTTTAGCGTGAAAGCGCGACAAACAGAGTATAAGTGTGTATATATATATATATATTATAGTAAGGATTATTTATATGGAAAAGCTTACAGCGCCTCTAAAGGTTACGCGCAAACATGGTCAACATGGGATGGACAGTTTATCGACAGTAAAAAAAACCTATCGAAAACTATGATAATCTCACGGTTGACAGGCCGTAAAAAAAGCGTTTATCCACCTTAATTTTACCAGTAGGTGGCCTGTCCACAGCAATCAAATGTTACGTGCAGTATAATTCAACATTCGAGATTAAAAACTGTTCATTAGGTTCGTTCGAATGTAATTTGAACGAGTATTTTAATATGAACATGCAATTTCACACTTAACGGTCTGAAAATCGGGGTTCTTGACCTACGCTACTAATTATTTTTCACTTTACAGGCACAAGTAGGTTAGTTGCGATAACGTGTAAGTAGTTCGTTGGGTACTAATTAAAAATTTACATGTTCTTGATGTCATGAAATTGTTCATTAGGTTGTTTTTTTCAGTAGGGTTTCATTGGGATATTACTCTACAATATTTACTCGATGTTTCTATAATATGTTCTCGTTCAATTAAAATTTTATAGAATTTGTTTTGGCTTGAATGAACGAAAGTTAAGTACCTACCTACCATTTTAAGTGCTTCGCCTTTTTAAGTGCTTTAAAATGTATTAATACTCTTAAATAAATTAGTTAATTTATAGTAGTAACATAAACCAAACCAAAAACAACATAAATAAACACCATTTAGTAGTAGAAATATTTATACAATTTATTTTGTATATCCTTCTTACTAGCTTTATTTTTCCATATTGCCAGTACTAAAACTGCATGATTTAATTCTCATTGTCCACATGCCATATATTTTTGTGTTAACTAATATAAATATATGAGTTTTAATATAAAAATAGTTTCATTTCCATATTTTGAGGCGGCGACGTACAGTTTCTACCACAAGTTTGGTCGAGTATTTTCCTATAGCGCTGCGTTAAATATTGTATAGAACATGTGTGTAGTATCTGTAGCGGTTACGCGCAAATTCACATGGCCAATATTGGATTGACAGGTTGTTAACAGTTAAAAACCTATCGAAAATGATAGTTAACTCGTGGTTGACTCTTATGTAATGTAACGCGTATTCCAGTAACCTGATCCATAAATTTATCAATTACCTAGTCATGTCACAGAATCGCAGTAAAAAGTGTTCTGCGCACGCGATTATACCATTACACAATACACAACAAAGTGCGCGTGGCCTACATACCCAGCTTCGCGATTATTGAGGTATCTCGTAATTCTGTTGGCATAAATTAATGTTGAGCTCTTATGTTACTGCTGTTATGAATGAACGCTGTTCCTAAACAGCGTTCGTCCTACAAGTTCTTTTACTTGTATAAGTAGGTATTTTGCCTACCGATCGGCACAATTGGAAGTGCTCCTGCCTTCTGCATCAAAAGGTCCCGGGTTCAAACCCCGGTAGGTGCATTAATTTGTGTGACGAGCACGGAGTTTGTTTCTGAGTCTTGGTTGTTTATAAACTTATATATGTATTTATATGGTACCCTCGTTGTTTGTGATTACCATAACATAAGTGCTTCAGCTACTTAATTTGGAATTAGAGCAATGTATGTGAGTTGTCACAATTATTTATTTTATTTATTTATTATTTTATCAAAGGCGTAGTAAGGCGGAGAACCAAAAATAAGAGCTAATACTCAAGAGTCTAGAGGTTAAAAAAAATTCTAGAGTCTTAAAGCAGCCAACCAAAGTTGCTACTTTACCAAAGCAGAGTCACGTCTCTATCTAATTAGGCCTTTTACCAAAAACCCGATGGACCGGCTAGTGCCTTTCTTTTAATAGCTGGATGTAGCCCGTCGGTCTACTCTATATTTCTATAACGGTTTTCTGCATTTAGAAAAAAATTACTCTATTACTAGCAATTTTCGGAACTCCGAACAGCCAATATATCATTTCTTCCTGATTTCTGTTTTTTAATTACCCCGTAAGATGCGTCATTCTGAGCGTAGAAATTCCAATAATTGTAATAGTACTAAATTGTATAATGAACAATAATCTTAAGCCCGCATTACAACGGTATAGATACTTTTTCACGCCTGACATCTTCCCGTTATAATGATTTGACAATTGATTCACAACGTCACGGCTTACGCGCTCGGTCAGAGATAAGTTTCGACATAGATTTTGTGTTTTCTATCTATTGTCTATTGACAATTGACTTTTAAAGACAGGACAATCGTAGCCCTGTGAAGAAAGCTAGCATTATAGTATCCAATAACTTGTCAATTTGCCAAAAAATATATTTTCATAGTCGGAAAGTCGAGCTTTTATTGCCTGCCTTTAACGGAGACCGCACTGTAATGACAAGTTACTCCTAGCCACTTTTAATAATACAATTTAATTCCAAGACTACATGGTGATCAGATAAACCATTTTATTTTTGACACTAACATTTTAGCACACTTAACACACACTTAAGGATGTTAACTCTACCGCTTTTACTAGTTTTCATTTTTTATTTCATTAATTATTCATCATTGAACTTCCTAGATTAGATTCTTAGTACTCCAATATTCACACGTAAAGCCATTCAGAGTAATAATTACACCGCAACGGAATCTCATTGTAATATTGCTTCCGATATGACCATACATGAACAAAGGAAGTGATATGTCAAGACTTGTATGTAAGTTTTATTAAAATGAAATATTTTAATCGGGAAAGATTTTAACCGCAAGGTTGCCATGTTCATGACAGTTGTGGAACATAAAACAAGATATGTCCGTTTTATAAATAAAATAAGACTTAATTGTTTTAGATCAAAGATCCAATATTATGTTAAAAGGGTTAGTAATAATTCAAACTATTATGTTTATGGTTAATAACAACAGCGACTGAGGCATAGATGGCTTGTTATGCCCTTTATATGATCTGCGTATAATTTTTATAACACAATACATTCAACATATTCATAGAGTTTTTATTTCCAATATAAATAAATACTGTTTTAGTTTCTGTTTATCTTGTTTGAATTTAAAAATTCGTTGTTAGCGAAACTTAAATCAAACTTACGAAAACGCGATCACAACTAGAAATAATTTAAAACACATGAATTCTAAAGTGTACAGAAAAGAATTCTTTTTTGTTTGTTTTTTTCTTCTTATTTATTGTTTTATATCGTTAGTGCTTTTGATTTATTACTCTCCAAGCTGTCTAGACACGCTCATCTTCTGACAGTAACTTGTGTGATAAATCATTTTTCATAATTTCAATTGCTTTAAGAGAAAACTTCGTGGAAATTAATGTCAACGACTAGTCTGGTGTAAACATCGATTTTGGCTTTAGGGTCATAAACAGTTCCTATTTTCTATTGCGTCTAGACTGAGTCTAGACTGTTATTTTATTAGCCTTTGCCTCAGGTGGATCTACTTATGTTGTGCTTGGATTATGGGTGCGATGTGTGAATATCAATGTGATTTTATCAAATCTAGTAGGTATGATCTAAGCAAAGATACCTCGTTGATTTAAATCAAGTATTGTACCAACATACACGGTTATACAAGGTTAACCTTTTTTTATTATATTCCGACTTCACAATACTTCTAAGATGTTTTTTTCAACAATCGAACTCCGCAATTTGAATCAATTCGAAAAACCATAATGGATTTATAGAAATATTTAAAATTTGGTATTTTTAAAAAATACATAGCGAGTAGGTACCTACTTTGATTTTTGTTGAGGTTAAGAAATTTTGAAAATTTAGAAAACGTGATACAATATTAGAATACAATAGAAACAGATGTGAACATAGAAAACTATTTGTGATATCAAAGTTAAATAACGTTTATAAGAAAGCGGGAGTGTTCAAACGTTAACTACTCTCGATTTCAACATTGCATTAGTTTCAGCTCGCGGTGGACTGATTCTGTTCCGACTTGTATCTTGTAACGCAATGTACGGATGTGGGTTAATGTGTATGAGATAATGCTCTTAAAATCACTGATGGATCCGCTGTGCGCAATCGTCCGATATCGGTTCATATTAATGTTACTTGAGATTAAGATATTGAGTTATTGGTCATAGATGAGCTGAATAAATCTAAATGCAATAAATTCATATTAATTAAAAGCCAGTTATTATTATACAACAAGTATTTAAAAAGCCCCGTAGATGTTAAAACTGAAATGTATCGTTAGAATATCGACAAAAAAAAAAAATACACGTCGAATTGATAACCTCCTTTTTGGTTTTTTTGAAGGTCGGTTAAAAAAACAAACGGCATTACAATAAATAAAAGAAGTTATTCGTACTAAGCAGATAAATTATAGAGACATTAGTGATTTTAATTAAAATTCATAA
This sequence comes from Aporia crataegi, assembly GCA_912999735.1. Taxonomy (NCBI): domain Eukaryota; kingdom Metazoa; phylum Arthropoda; class Insecta; order Lepidoptera; family Pieridae; genus Aporia; species Aporia crataegi. The sequence continues at coordinate 7,175,000 of OU538744.1, read as the reverse complement.
AGAAGTTACGTAGAATTCGAACAGCATTTACAGTTTTTTAATTGTATGTGTGGTTTACCGTTGACGCTCTCAAACCGGATAATTTAAAGACATCGACTCGATTTGGCCTTCGTTCTATTCGTGAATAAATAAAAACATTGTCGCTGCCTTCCCATTTCTCAAGTTTATTTATCTCTCACATTTTTCCCACGTTCCCGAGGCCTGCCTGTTTTTATATAATTTTTTGTATGATGCCTGATCTACTTTGTTTTTGTGCCGTCTTGAGCTTGAACGTATATTGTCATGTGCATTATCCTAATCTTCGCTAAAAATACTCTTAGTTAACTATCATCTATCTATTATTGTTATATTCATACGTATATTCGTCTATCATCGCAAAGTAAGCTTTGAACGCCTAAGATAAGTGCTTTTTATTTGAATCATAAGCATTTCTTAAACTTCGCTACGAAAACAGTCGTTAAATTAGGTTTCTTTAAAAGAAAAAATAATTAAATTAAATGTTTTCATTTGCGTTTTTAGTTGTAAATCGGTTTTCATTCAGGTGAACTAGCGCCGTTTATTAATCTTAGTTATAAATAAAAAAGATTACATATAACTTAAGAATCTCCTAAGTCATATAATAATACATTGGGTTAGTGCAAATGTCAAAAAATCCACACTCCAGTTTAAGATTTACCTAACTTTCACATCGGCACGTGTTCGTTACACGGAGCGGTAATGCAAATTGCAAAGGTCGCATCTGAATAGAATGCTCGGCAGATGTCTTGCACAATAGACTTGTTAACAATAACCATGCTGTAACCAGGAAGATGTAGCTACGATTGATTTATTTTGGATCTGCAGAACATTTCTACTACCTGCTCCTATATTGACGTTTAAAGTAGGAATGCTGTCACCTTAATTAATTTTGTAATCGGTTCTTATCTGTTATATGAATCATTGTTGTGGTAGTAAAAAATTTGTTTACCAATTTTAAAGTACTGTATTCGACACAGTTTCATCTTCTGTTTAAAGTAATAATTCAATGACTTGACTTCGCTTGTAAGTTTATTTTCGTGTATTCGATCGCGCTTCCAAATGTAGTGTTGTAACTCGTAACATACGTGTTTGTTTACGTGTTGTGTACACACACCGTAGTACGTATGGGTAATGAACCGCGCCTCCGCTATGCTATGGAACCTAGCGAGTAGCGAGTTACGACTAGTGGTTAGTCAAACGAGTCAGTCGCGCGCGGCATACGCGCCCGTCAATACAACGCAACGGTCGTTCACAACAGCTGATCGAACTCACGATACACCAAATTATGTCAATCGACACATAAATTCACCTGCTTTGTCAATTGATTAAATTTAGCCCCGTGGAGTTAGGATTAAAGTTGTAGATACACGTTGCGCGGAATACGCCTAGCAATATTTGGGTGCAATATGTTAGCAATAATCCATAGTATATTTTTATCATTAGTGTAGTGTATGTGATTATGGATAGGCAGTAGTAGCAATTATCGGCGGATTTGTTCTCTTATAACCATCTCAACGGTGAGTATTTACAAACACAAGTTTGTTTACGCATTCCTATAAACGGATGCGTTAAAAACGAGTTTTTAATAAATGAGTTTTTAACGATTCTATATAAATTGGTTAGCTTTTTTGCGCAAATGAGTTTGTCAATTGCTAATGTGTGAAAGACGAGGCCGCAGTTGCGTCGCGTTCACAACCCCGACTGTGAACTTGAGGGGTGTTACCCTCGAGTCGACTACGTGGGTCATCCAACTCTAGCATTCACAATACCTATTGATCAATTTTCTAGTTCGACAGCTTGGGAAATCCAAAAGAACTCGTTAAATATTTAACAACATATTCTATTGCGGAATAGAAAAATCTAAAATTTCAACGAGTTCTGCTCCTATAATTTTAGATTCAAACCTGTTTTTAATATTTACGAAACCGATTTTAACAACAGTTGTTATTTCTAGATCAACTAGTTAACTAATTGGAGAGAGCTAGTAACAAATTAATATATATCTTATCTTATAAGGCACGCGAGCTTACAAATAAGCAAGAAGGACTTTCACTATTGACAAGACCCATAAAGACGCTTCTTGATAATAATGCAGAACTTAGGTTCTCGAGTAATTTTTATTCAGAACGACGTTGCGAAATTACGAAAATGCGGTCAGATCTCACAGATATATGCATTTTTCGTTTCACCTTCTTTTGTATTCCGGGAAGCAGTTATTGCAAATCTCTGTAGGAAAGTGCGTTTCCTAGACATTACTGGAAAGTTATTTCCGTCTCTATGCTTTCTTTAATCATGAGTTAAGGGCATCATTAAGAAATAGTTAGTGTTCGCATTTGTATTTTAACCTGCTTTAGTAATTTCGTACTGCAATTGTATTTCTGTTATCATTTCTACCATCGATCGTGTGCTTCGATGCGTGACTGTATTTTTACAGCTTTAATACGACACGCTTTTCGATTCTGCATATATAAAAGTATTGTCTCTTTAGATACATTTTCATTGATGATAATGGATATACGACTTAATTCACGTATAATAAATATTATTATAACGTTTTTAAATATGTAAAAATCATATTTACAATATAAAGTAAATTTATAAATGTATTCACAATAAAAAGGTGTTATCAAAAATGTTAGAATTTCTTCCTACAAATGCGTTGCCATTTCAATGTTTGTACCTTCTTTTTAGTAGCAAAAAAGTTAATTGTTATTACTTGTCTATACTATTGCGGTTTAGATGTGGTATTACACTTATTAGCCTCCTTCAGTCGAGGTTATTGTAAGTCACGTCTTTGTAATCATATGTTTTTCTTATTGTATTTATTTTGCGTAGCCTTGACCATACACCTTTCTATTAATTTTGAGTGACATCATTGTAGTTTGAAGCTAGGCGTACACCAGGCGGGCCGCATCGGGTCGCATCGCAACGCAAAAATCTGCTTGCTATACATTTTGTATGAAACTGCGTCCACTAGAGATGGGGCGGGCCGGACCGCGACGGAATCCGTCGGCGGATCGCTCAGCGAGCGTATTTTTCCGTCGATGCGGCCCAGCTCGGCCCACCCCGCCTCTAGTAGACCGTAGCTCGCTTGTTATACGTACGGCTGACTGATAAAAATTCGCCGATGCAGCGCGGATTGCCTGTATAGTGTACAGTGGACGCAGTACACAAAAATGCGCGTCGTACCCTTGCGGCCTGACCCGCCTCAAGTGGACGTCTAGCTTGAATATGTACAAAATCCTTCGTAGTATTTGCGTAAGGATTAAAACAATGTGCGTAGTGAAGATTTTGCGTTTTTATGAAATACGTAAAAATTAAGTTCTTAATTAATTTTAATCAAAGAAACGTCGCGTCGCATTTCGTAGATACGATCTTAAGCAAAAGACTGGTAATAATTTTTTCAAAATGTGAGTATTTTGCACCACATTATTAAAAAACTTACTATTACTACAAATACCTAGGATGGTAAGTAGAAACCGACTTATGTATGTAAAATAAATAATAATAATGTATTTTTATTCATAATTCTTTTTATACATATCACGGGGATCAGCTAATTTTATGTTATGTTTGTCAAACTTGTAAAGACTAAATATACGTGCGATAGAATTTTTTTGCTTAAAACATAATGAAAACTTAATTAAAATCGTTACAATCGCGTTACATAATATACGCAAGAAAATTGCACTAATTAACTCAATATAGATTGTTAATTAAAAGCAATAATTGAATAGTCATAAACGTATTTCATAACTTTAAATGAGATTAACTCGACAGAGTTTAAAAATATCCAATCCATTATATGGCTATCATTAACGTGAAGTGGCAAACGAGTCAAGTATTAGAAACTAGGAAGTGATCTCTCTCTCTCTTTGTCTCGGCCATTAAGTTGTGTTCACTTCAGGGGTGTAATTTAGGCCCGCTGATTGATAGTTGTTATGAAGGTGTCTATTTTCGTCAAGTGACTTCCGCTGTTGCTCTCGGACTATTTTGTCAGTTCTCAGACGCAAAATCGTCTTACTCCGGGATAGACATTTGTGAAACTATTTAAAAAATCTATTAGTGTAGGTATCATTACTAATCAACCTACAGGGATTATCATTTAATACCAAACTTGATTACTTCTGTATGGTTGATGGTAATGTTTCCTTAAAACGTGTCATTAATCAAATTCCTATAATGTTCTCACTTTTATTTCAAAGAATAGTTCTAGCTTTTGTTTTGTTAGCTTCATTTTAAAAATAAAGCAGCAAACAACATAATAATGGATGTTGGGATTATCGCAAAGATGAGGTTCAATAGAAGAATAAAAATATGGAGTATGCCTTAAGGAAAATAACTCATTATGTTGCCACGCCCATTATTCATTGCGCGCGCATACAACGCAGATGGAGATACGCAGCATCAATGCGAGAGCACGAATCGGAAAATTATTTGCGTATTTATATAAAAAATTTAAGTGTCTTCATTTGTTACGCTTTCAAGCTTAATATAGCTCAACGGGTGTAGCTCATTTTTAACCCCGAAAAAGTTGATGTTTATGTGTATACCGTACGAAATGAATAGGCAGATTTTGATGCTTTTTTCTATTTAAAATCTGATGTGTGTATGTGTCTGCGTTTGTAATATTAAATTACAACTTATTACTAAATTTATGTGTTATAATTATACGATATTTTCAATACGTAATTATTAAATACTTAATTTGTTTCTCCGTTTGGGTAACGTTAGAAAAGCTGGCACCATTTATCATCTGATAGATAAGAAGTTAAATTATTTTAAACAAGACTTCCTTTGCTAGGGTCGCCTTCTTTGAACGCGCTGGCTATGCTGTTTGTGGTAATTAAAGGGCTAGAAATATCGCTACGTTTCTTAAGCGATTCGGTTTAAAATATATATTTTATAAACATCTTGAATTGCATCTAAGCTTTATTTTAAACTAATGAAGCCCGCGAACCCTTGAGAGGTCCGAATAGTGTGTCACCGAAAAGGTCATTCCTTAGAAAATGTATGAGGAAACGAATTTTCTTTATAAACATTGTTGCGTAATTTTTTAAATATTTTAATAGTTATTCTGCTATTCTCGGATTAGACGAATCTAACAAGTCAGATTTCTGATTGAATTATAAATGGTTTAAATAATCAGATATTGTTTTATTAATTTATAATAATTATAGATGTAATAGAATAGAATAATTAAAATTTTATATGATCAATAAAATAAAGGGTTTATATGTATATATTTACAAAAATACAAAAGACTCATCAAAGTTTTGTGGTGCGTACACAAAGTACCTACTGCCTAGGGTTCATGGTTGTAACTTTTTAGCGTAATAACGAGTTATTTAATTTAAATTATGTCGTGTTCACGAAATCGCATGGTGTGTAATGGTGTTAATTTTATTTCCGTAATCGTTATCTTAATTTTATTTAAATATAATTTCTCTTTAAATTTTACGTTAAAGAAGTTTATACCGGTTTCGAATCTTGGGAAACAAATAAATGTTTCGGTTAGCTAGGCACTGAAGGCATTCTGTGGTATTTGCGTCTACAGTGATCAAGAAAATTGATGGCTACATGGACTATAATTTGTATTGACCACGGACGAAGCCGCGGCTGTAAGCTTGTACACGTGTAATTTTGCGGTCGTATATAATAGGCATTGCATGTATTTGGTTAAGCGTGCACGCTGTAATGCGTCTTGTGAAAATTTGTGAGATATAAAGCCTCTATCTAGGTTAATACAAGTTTTATGATCTCCAAAATATAAACATTAGTTGTAATTTTACATTTCATTTACTGCAACGCAATAATCTTTAACTACGTATGTAATAAACGCGAGAGTGAATCTTTACGTTTTCACGTTTAAACCAATGAATCAATTTTTATGAAATTACTTTTTCATCTATATTTCATCGTGTTTATGGCCTAGTAGCAAATCTATATAATCGCTAACCTTCGATAAATATATTTTTCTCTACATAACATTGCATCAGATACACTTGTGTAAATACGTTACACAGTAAAAACTGATATCGAAAATCACTTCGCACATTATTTATTATTTTTAAATATTTATTCCAACAACCTTATAAAACATATTTTTCTTAAAAATTATACCACTAAATTTCACCATTTCACTCCAATTTGTCTCTGAGTATATGTTTCGTTCGGAATACCGATTCTGTGCTTTTCTTCATTATTTGCCTGCTGTTTCTATTATTTGCTCGATCTTTCATTTCGCACATAGTATATTTAAATCTTTGTTTACGATCCCAGTCGTGATGTTTTTCTTAAAATATTTAATTATTTTCATTTTCATGTTATATGATTTTTATGTTGCAAATTGCAATTGTTATACATCCTTTATGAACCACCCTTATTTATTGTGAATACGAGTTAAGTCGAGTCAATTTAATAAGAATGTTAGGATAACCTAGACTCGTTGCGGTTTTTCTTTAGTCTTTATATCAATATTTTAATTGTTTGACTGTTAACAAATTGATTAAAAGGCGCACTACTATTTATGTTTTCTTTAATTTTATTTTCCATCATAAGTGAGTTTCTAAGAGAATAAATCTTTAAACAAAAACACTTTTTAGTACTTATTAAACTGAACATGTTTAATAAGTACCTAACTAGAAAAAAACTATTAGATACTATTCGCATTTGAGCAGATAGACAAGGTTTTGCATGTGGTGATAGCGATAATGTTATCATTTGATTGAATTTGCATGCATTGTTAGAGGTCAGTACATAAAAGAGTGTGTTTGTACGTCCGTGTACGCACTTCCGTCGTGTGAAAGCGGCTTTCTCTCTATAAATGGAGCAATTATTGTGATGGGTCAAAGGGTACTGTTTATTTTCCTCGTTAACTCGCACGTAGCACTTCAAATGGTCCATTTGCAATTGTATATTAATGTTCTTAATACAAGTCTATACTAGCTTTTACACGAAACTTTTGACATATGTTGTTATAGTAGCACAGGTAGCATAACAGCGCCATCTCTCGATATTTATCCACAATTTTCATGTTCAATTTTCCAACCTATAAAACGAAGTACCTACATTATAAACAATAAATTACAAGCGAATGTAATATCTTATAAAAATAGTGTCATTTCGTGATAATTTCTTCATTTAAAATATATTTTATTAGGATACATTATTAAGATTTTATAGATAATCTTATCACTTTTAATTATTATCTAGCTTATCTGAATACGATACGTTTGTCTCGATAGAATGTATTTACAATATAACTATCAATTTTATTATTCCTTATTTTACGAAAACACAATATATTCAGTAAAAAATAAGTTAACGCGATAAAGTGTTGATAACTTTCATACACGACAGAATAGAAAATAACAAACAACTATTTTAAACGTCGTTCTCTGTGTGTGTTATAATGTTTTATCAAAAGTTTAACAACTTTTTGCAATCTTATCGCAATTGATATAATTTCTAGTGATTAATTAATTATATTTTGCGTCTATTTTCTCTTATTTATTGTTTCAAAAACACGCAACGCGAGATTGCACTGAAATATCACTTTTGTAATTACATAAGCAGAGTGTGGTGTCAGGACTTTCAAGTGACAAGTTGTAGTTTCGGAACATTTTTGATTGAAGTATGTATGTATAAAAAATTCACATCGAAATCAATTAACTACATATTAACTTGGTGTTCCATTGAATGTACCGTGCGACATATTTAAGTACAGAATAAATGCTGCAATTCTTTGAACCGACTGCCTAAAAACCGAAGAGGGCGAAAAGCCGAGGTTCGATGTCCAGGCAAATAAATAAGTTGAGTATATGGAATCAGAGCTAATAAATGTCTGATTTCAAAATAATAAGAGAACGCGCGCGTTTTGAACGAATGAATTACGTGTGATTTAAAATTCCTGATTATCGCGGCCTTCTCCATCCAGGTATATATATATATATACTAAGATTTTAATTAATCATCGTAAACGTATCGTTTATAATGTTACGAGTACTTACAAAATAACCTTTTTTAAATATCACATATTATATCTTTAGTACAATAAAATCAAAGTCATACCATTTAAAAATATAACGCACCAGATTTTACTTAAAATAATAGAACCGATTACAAAATACATAAAATTTATCCACAATTATGCTAATTATATTACGTGAAATTCGCAATTCCTAATAACGCAATTTCCCAATATAATGTTAATATATACAGTGATGACCATATTACAGAGTATATATTCATAATTCATGTAGCAACACACCGCAATATGCATACATGTGACGACGACACAAATTGTTTGTTTACCGCACACATAACTATATATACCTATATGAATAGGTATCTATATTATCTCGCTGCCGATTAGCTCATTGGCGTAATAGGTGGTCTGTTTAGTATGGCCTTACGTTATCATTGTGCGATTGAGGTAAAGGATACGATATTTTCGATTTTGCGTGTAATTGGTTGAATACATTGGTAAATTCCTTTACATCGTTTATTTATTTACATTTTTTCAAAACTCTTTACAATATGTCAATTCCATATGCAACTCATTGCTCTGATCCCAATGTAAGTAGCTAAAGAACTGGTGTTATGGTAATCAACGAAGGTACCATAATAAATAAATATATAAGTTTATAAACAACCAAGACTCGGAAACAAATACTCGTGTTTATCACACAACTAAATGCACCTCCGGTAGCTGCATTTAGGTGATCTGAACCCAGAACAAACCAATTGCGCTAATCGGTCTGATAGGCACAGTTAAACATAAGGTGCGTAACCGCAATGGGCATTATATGCAAGAGTTTTTTTTAACATTCTTTGATCCTTTGTAAGGTAAATTCATTGGTTAAAATTGCGACCTTTGTCAGAACTTAGAGAATTGTAGGTAATTTTTTATGTTTATGAACAGCAATAGCTATTCTCTTGTCTTTTACCAACTCGTTTGAGTTAAAATTTTTAAATATCTAGGAGGTATCTAATGGTATATGGTTTTTATTGGGCGGATTTCCTGTTTAAAATTAAAAATATAATTTACTCATTTGAGTATATTATATTCTTGAGTATTTCACAAAGATTTGAACAAGTTTATTTAAATTATTTGTATTATTTTTCTCCATTTTTGGATTTTTTAATCATTAATTATTTGAAGATTAATTCTTAACTGAAAATGATAAATAATTTATTTACGCTGTTAACGAATTTGAATTGTGAATATTTAATGATACTATCTAAATTACTTAATGAAACTGTTTCAAAATTAGGTGTCGTGAAACCAGTTTTTTCATTCAAGGTTAAAATAAAACGTACTCAATGTGTAATTTAGCTTAGAAACCGCGATAAATTGGGTTTCGTAAAAAAATAGCAAAACATGGTTTCCGCTACGCGAGTTTCCATCTTCATAGTGTTTCCCTTGAGTCGATGTAGGATTCATTATTTGTTTTAATAATGTTGTAATCAATCTCCTTTCATACTTCTTCGCTGATTTGATAAATATAAACTCCGTAACAGGGGCAAACAAAAGACGCAACACATTGATGCATCAACCACGACACACGTGTATCGTACTAAACCTATTTTTCCAACAATCAAGCTCTTTTCTTTTGCCGTACGTTATTTTCAAGATTAAATATCTAAGTTATCCTACTATCTAAGTTTGAACATGCAAAAGATTTGTTAATAAATCACGTCAAAACCGTTGATCGGTGCACGAAAAAATTCGCCACAAAGCTAACTTATAATCTACAACACATAAGCACTTAATCCAACCGAAGTCCGCGCGCACCTAGTAGACACAGCATAAAGTAAAAATGTTTAGATTTACATCACATCAGAGTTGCCGGTTCTTGTTACATTTAAATGCTGTATTTCGAAGAATATATGCCTTCGAGATAATCTCAGGTTTTGAACAGCGATTAAAGTGTAATGAAAACTTAGATTGTTTCTGAGAAATACAAAGTGCAGCGCTGCTGACTCGCTCGCTGATTGATGATGCATTCATTTTGCACGGAGAATCAATTACTCTTCCTCTAGAGGCTTCTTTAGATCTTAGATAGGTGCAGCCATTTGTAGACATACATATTATGTAACATATAGTTTATAGATATCTTAGATATATTGAAATATCTATAGTTTTTTCTTTTAAATGTAACATAAGATATATATAACTCTGCAATCTTGTTTTATATAAGCCTGCAATCTATGTTTCGATGTGCAATGTTTCGTTTAAAAAGCTAAAATTTGATTAATCAACTTAATACATAGATAAGGCTTACATTTTCCCTGGCTTTAGTGCAAACTATAGGCTGTAGAAGCTGGGTTAATCAGATTTGCATAATCAAAGCGGCTGCTCCAAATTTTAAACTAGTGAAGCAAAATTCAATTAAAACAAGCGGGCAGTAACGGAGTCAGATTAAACTAATTTTCTTATTAACTTGGTTAACCTTTTAACTACTATGCAAGATGCGTTCAACAGTTTTTGTGATATGGATTGGTAATACTGCATTGTTACAGTTTATTTAAATTAAGAACGAGATTTATTACAAACTAGGTTTTAGGAATAAAATAAAACAGTAAGACGGTGTAGACGATTAGATAAACAAGCTATAATAAAAAATAAATGCCCGATTGAACGTAAAACTTAATCGTTACATATCAGCTTTTCTGAAGTAAAAAACTAGATTTAATTATGTATTCCGAAGCGAGTTTTGTTTTAATATGCATAATGTCATTGATGTTTATATTATTTAAATTACTTTTTTTATAGATGTTTTAGCCGAAGAAGATATAAATAAGTAGGTATAGTTCTGACTGACTTTTGTAAGTCTAATATTTTTAGTAATGCTGTTTCTCACCGTCACGTTATACACCCAAGCCATGGAAAATTTAAAGTAATAATGAATGAGGCTCAGTTTGAAGCTCCTGGTCTGAGGACAGTATGGTGTGCCGCCGCATTAAAGTGGTAACATAATCAGCCCTATAGCTTACTCTATCTGAATAGCTTTAATTGCCTACAAATTTTCATTATCAGTTTAGAAGTAAAAGGCTTCCGTGGGAGGTGGTCGTCCTCTAACGGCGAGAGCAGGTTTATAATAATACTAATTAATACTTTGTGCGATTATAGTTGGCTCTACATTCCTATATTCCAGTATCTCAGTACAGCTATTTCATTAAAATTGGAAAATCCACTAAATAAAATTTGTTTGTAAAATTGTGTTTGTGTCTTTTTAGAATATTGTAATTATAAAAAAGTTCATAATGCCCTTATGTCCTTTGCTATGAATAAAAAATTGTTACTTTCATACATATTGTGTGTATTATAAGCGAAATAATAATATCTCAAAATCTAGAAATAACTCTAGCGACATAGACAAATAGAAAAAGATGCTGTCAAAGTACCTAACACGTGATACGGTGTTTGCTGTATTTACCCAATTTGGTAATGGTTTTAAAATTTCTCGCCTAGACCATTTATAGATAGTTGCAAATTAAGACTCGCCAAGCTCTTAAAGGAATTACACAAGCATATCTAATGGTTTTAACGGACATAGCGCTATAAATTGATATTTGCACATATAATTCCATTCTCAAGTCTCGTAAAATCAATGAAGCATTTCTCATCATCATATTGCTTAATATACAAATAGTTAATAAGTCGTCGAGCCTCTTTAGAATTTAATAGGCTTCGACGGCTAACGACAGCTCATTCGACTTCAGAAAGCAGCCTATATTCTGCCGACCTACACTTATTTATTATATAAAGCGTGACGAACCAAGTTATGGTTTCTGTGGCAGCTTTAATACTTGTAATTTGAATCTTTCTTTATTTTAAGTTTCTGTAGTCAATTTGTTAGAACAATAGACTAAAATCATACCAAGAGCGTTGTTGCCATTATTATATTAATTTATGTTTAAGGTTTTTGACAGAATAGTAAATAATTATTTAAGATTAATAAGGTCCTGGTACCAAATCAAACTATATTTTACCTTATCTTCAAATCATCTAGAAAACCGAAGAATGTTTAGTGAGAAGCTCGATACAAGTTCAACGAGCTTAAAGCTTTCTTATATCTCAGCAGGTGTTTGGCTTTAAGCCGGCTATCGCATCATTTGTAACTGGCTATTTATTACTTACATCATCCTGACTTTTTGTCTATTATTTACATGATACGTACCCAGTCTCTGATAAATTGCTTTCCTTTAGATACAGCCGCAAAAAGGCTCGCGTAAATTGAATTTGATCGAGGTGGTTATTATCCAAGCTTCGGACAAGCTTTAGCAAAAAGATGAATGATAAAGCTAATTGAGTGCAAGCAGTTACATCTGTTAATTTCAAAGTATATTGGTTTTTTAAACTTAATATTCTCTCGAATAGTTGGAAATCCCCGCTTAGCGTTAAAAATCGGATACAGGTTTTCTCGAAAAGCCAGCTTTTGTAATTGCGTAGCTACAACGCATTTCTTCGTGTCTAACACAAAGCTTTTGGTTTAAACAGCTCATCTATGTATTCTACCACTCGATTGAGTAGTATCGAGTAATTCAGTTTCTTAACCGACAATGTAGGAGTCAATAGAATTGCTAATGCACTTGAAAGGCACCTGTATATTGCGACACGAGTTGCACAAGGTTCTTTACTTGGCCCTTTGAATATCATCTTTACGTAAGCTTCATAGAATACCAAGGATAAGTGTGGACACAATTACTATTATCATTATTACTGAAGAACTATACTAATTACTAAAATATTTTTGTGTGTTAATACAAAAAGTATGAAAGCTACGAAATAGTTTGTTGATAAACACTTACTTACTTATCTGTAAAGAAAACGATCAGTGAATTTATTGTTTGCGCTACTTCAGTGCTTTTCAGGATGAGGATATAAGCTTGAAGTTACATAATCGTAAATGATCTTTATTTATTAGCACTTGATTAATCTTTGCTTAGTCTTATTGACTAGCGAGGTGTGCTTGCGACAATCATTGCGCAACTAAATACACCAAGCCCTCGGTGATCGTCAGGTTCTATGTACGGTACTTACACCTCGTTGCTTTCGCGTTTCGACATCTGTGTTTCTATCAAAATTCTTATGGAAACTCGTTTTTTAAGTAATTAAATTTATATTATCACGCCTATTTACCAAAGGGGTAAGGTGCGGCGTTTCGTTTTTTACTGTTCGGAAAGTGCCATTCCAATAAAAGTTTTCGCGTGACGACTTATACCGGCGCTATAAAAAAATTCTTAAAAAATAACATATGTAGATATCACTAAACAAAGGATTTATAAATAAAGAGATTACATTACTGAACACACTGCACTTTTTTATTAATTTATTTTCCCACCTTAAAACAAATATGACTATATCCTATGGTTGGTTTCAGAGCTGAATGGGCCGCACGTACGGGCCGCCCGCATTGCTCTGAAACCAGCCTAAATAAAATTAAGTTTTGTTTTCTATATTTAATTAACTGATAACGCGAGATTCCAATGTGTCTCGTGATCTGATAATTGGATGTTGTTGTTTTAATTAATTGTTGGAATATTACAAGTTCAAGATGTAGGTAAAAAATATATTTTTTCGACATAATATGGAATAGGAATCTATATTTTTTACTTAAATTCGCATTTCTTATTATGTTTAATAAAAGTTTGTTAACCTAATATGGATATAATGAAAAATTCGCTCCAGATTATATAATCTTGATAGTCAAACGTTTATGGTGAACAATTCTGAGAATATGGTGCGTGAATCACCTGGTATTTTCTGGGTCAGGTTTTAGATAGCGTAAACGTTGCTGTGATTCAACTGTGATAACAGAATTATAGTGTAATTAATTTGCAAGTTTTTTGTTTGTTTTACGTGGTTCGGGAAATATCTAAATTTTTCAATGCATATATCAATCTCTATAAGTATCAAAATACAATCTGTGCTTATCAAGAATTTCGAGAACAAAAACAGATTCGTGTGAATAATTGTTTCCTTCTGGGGTCTTGATAAGGTCTCACTATTTAATCATTTATTGTCGATAAAAAAATTAGTATCGGTGACCTCACACAAAGCGAAATCTGTATCCACTGTTGCTGTATCCCTAAAAAGATTATAGGTATATTTTGAGATTAAGCATAATTGAAACTATAAAATATCATTTCAGTTTATTAAGAATTTACAAATCCAAATTGAATTCGAAAGGTGTCATCTGCAACTAAAGTGGGCTTAGTGTTTTAGATTTTTTATTAATGACATGGTAGGTACCTGTTCTAGTATTGTGTTAGCAAGAAAAATAAATAAAAGCTTTTAAAACTGATCAGCTAGAATTTCTAATACCTTCTAAACTCGTGGTTATTGATGTGTAATAGTGTGTATCTTTTTATTTTAAAATGTAAAATTTTTATTTTGAAATGACAGAGACTGAAATTTTTCTTATTTAAAAACACGAAGCTTTATTATTATGAATTCATACAAAAGCTTACGTAATCGAACGATGCACTTTACATTGATTTGTTTATACGATTACTAGTTCAATGTACTTACTTGCGTTATATGTAGAGTATATTATTGCATTGCATTATACAATATGTTGGTTCATACATTGAATTTGTAAATAAACTGTTTTTAACGCTGTATGTTTTATGCAAGTTTTATGAGTTTTGTACAAGGCTTTATTTTTTGTTAAAATCGGTACAGCTTTGCGTAAATTTGAAAAAAACGGTAGATTCAAATATACCTATACAGAAATAAAAATCTTTACTCCTTATAATATTGTTATAGAAAAGCCATTTTTTTGACTTTACAAAACTAAACACAGTAATCGATACTTTTAAAGCAAACAATCATTTTTAAAGTTAATTTTCTAAGTTAGTTAAAGATTTGTTAACATAGAGTTCATTCATAATGTTTTCGATATACCTGCTTCATCTAGCCATTGATAATCCTCTTTTGGTTCGTAAGCGATACGATATACTGCGCTAATCTATCGTAGTAGAATTTAAACTGAGTTTATAACATGATTTCCTCTGATATTGATGAAGTGACCTTGTGAGTTATATCCGTTATATCGCATTTCATTATCGATATCTGTTGCACATCTTGTAATCCTTATATCACGTTACCTCTGTCGTTGCGTTAGTGTTAGTGTCGCTAACACTTGTGCATTCAGCTGTTAAAAATATTCGCTTGGCTTCGGAAACCAGGGATGTGCAACCATCTGTCCTCCTCGAGAAATTCGCACGATGTTTCAACATATACATTTCCTTCATCCAGTTTGTCCTTGATTGAAAAATAAGCATACTGCATGTATGTAATATCTAAGCGAAATGGTTTACGAATATACAAGTTGCGACGGTGGGTCTGGGTTCAAATCCTGAAGAAACAATGTTTCCGTTGTGTAGACAAAGAATAGCGATTAGTTTTATACCAAGTGTTATTTGATTGACATTAATTTTTTGTTCGTTTTTGTTACAGGTACGTTATGCTTCAGTTATTAGTAGAAATTGGAGAATTAGTGGTAATGTTTTATATTCATAAGTTTGTCTCTTATTAAATATTGTTTAAATGCGAGATTTTACCTGATAATCAATTAGAACTAACAGGTTTGACTATTCACCTTATTGAGGTCATATTAATTAGGCTTTTAAGTAGGTAATCAAAACTCGGAAAAAGATCTGTTGATCTCTCAAAACCTTAATCTTGCAACCTTTATCTGCAGCCTGCATCCGATAGAGATTTAATGGTCTACTGTGGAATGATCTTGAAAATACGAATAAGGCTTTGTTTTCTAAGCGGGTCATAGAACCAAAACATCATTACATAACATAATATTTTAACCTGCTCATTTGTATGTCAGTTGTGTCACGTATTGTTAATATTTTACTGGTGAATTGTAAGTAAAGAATTCCTACGGTTAACATGATAGAAGATTTCTTATAAAAGGAGTTGTTTAGTTGTAATTGTTAAATGCGTGCGAGGTCCTAGGCACGATTCTCGGGAAAGAAAAATATCCATAGGTTTTTATAGGTGCAACTATATGTAATTAAACTAATATAAATCATAATATTAATACGTGAAGCAGTAACTTTGTGACCCTTTTTAGGAAAATTGCGCGAACGGGTGGTCGTGAAATTTGACACAGTTAAAGTTTATGTGGAGAAGAAGGGCAAAAACCTTTTTTTATATAAAATGTATTAAAAATACATAAAATTAATTAAAAGAAACATTACACACACTACTTGAATGACACACAGCATACACTCACATACATATCTGATTTACTCTTGAATTGTGATCGAAGCCTATTTTTTACTTACGTTTTGTAATTACTTACGAATTGAATTTTTAAAAAAACATTTTATAAAGTAACTGAACACCTTACAATTAAACGATAATTCTGTTTGTAAACTATCAGACCGTGTCGAAAGCACTAAAACAACTCTCTCGATGTGAGCTTTTAAGGGAAATGCATCCGGCCTCTGTCTAAACACTAAAGTAAGCACCTGACGTGACAATGTTTACGGAAATAGTGAAATTTCTCGCTGGGAATTCGATAGAAGCTTCAACTCGATATCCCTTCAGCTACTTTATAGCAACAGTAGCTCATTTTAAATTAAAAGTTTTAAATTAGTTATTTTAATTTAATGAACAAAACCATTAAGTTTTTTTTATTCAAATCCTTACAACGCGACGCCCGCGTCGCACATTACTTCTGTATCGTCTCTGTATCGTCATTATTCCATACAAAATATAGAAGAAAACGAAATTTATTTTAATAAAGTTTATGTTTTATAAATGATGTAATTATCCCAGCCTTTTTAATATAAGAGGCTGTTAACATCATTTTCAGCAAATAGCTTCAAAAGAAATATTAAACTTAGAAAAAGCAATATAACATCTAAAAAGTAATTACTGTGGTGCCATACAAGTCTGAGGTCTCTGAATAGTTCATCTTCCATACAAGGTGGATTTTAATCTGAGATTTCCTCGTGTTGAGACGTGTCTTAATCAAGCACAAGCAACGTTGAACGTTCGCCTTTTTAAATTTGTGATGCATCTAACATGCTTGGACTTGGCTTACCAAAGTGAAAAAAGTATAAAGCTTTTCGCTTTCGGTTAGTGGTAACTCGATTAAGCTATGTATGACAGATAACTCAGTCTAGTGTGCAGACCAAGTAATAAGATTTAAAATGTTTGAGTAATGGAATGTGATTTTTAATCTTTATGGTCCGTGTATGCACAAAAAACATTTATCTTTGCTTTAATTCAGAGTTGAGTGTTTGACTATTCAATTTTGTCATATTTTCGTCATTAAAACTTATACGTTCATCTACTGAAGTTTGGCGCTTAGTGACGCATCCCCTTACAAATTTTATCAATGGTCAAAATGTATCCTTTTA
The DNA here is from genome assembly GCA_912999735.1 of Aporia crataegi. Classification (NCBI taxonomy): domain Eukaryota; kingdom Metazoa; phylum Arthropoda; class Insecta; order Lepidoptera; family Pieridae; genus Aporia; species Aporia crataegi. The sequence goes on along the minus strand of OU538744.1, from coordinate 7,157,585 downwards.
ACAAAATCAATATTATCAAAGCAATGTGTTTGAGTATTTGAGAAACTGATTAAGGTTAAGCAAGTCGGTTAGTCATTAACTTTTTATAGATTTATTTTAATAATAGTTATTTTGTAATATCATTCGCGTTGAGCCGTCTTCATAGATTTATACATAGATAGAAGACATTCAAGGCGTGTTCCGCGGGCCCTAGGTACCTTTCACAAGTATATCCTTGAAAAATAAACGGCTTTCGGTTGGAAGAAAACACTGCAATGTGATACGGTTGCAAAAATTTGTCCGCCTTATGTCTCTGTTTTCACATTTTTTTATTGTGTTTTTTATTATTTTATGTAAAGGATATTTAATTATTGCCAATAGCTAATATTTTAACTAAACTATCAATCATGTCGGCAATGATAATTAATGAGTGGAGTTTAATTTTGCATTACGGATGTTAAAATTGCCATTTTTGACGGTTCATTTCGCAATGTTTGCAATACTATTTTATATATTAAGTAATATTTGTTTGAATGAAATAGAAGGAAATTACTTTTTCGTTAACAACTATTAGCCGAGACTTGGTGTTTACTTAACTGTAGGTGGGTGTGTCTATATTTCTAAGTTTCTCTAATAACATCATCTGTTAGAATAGCTTGAACGAACAGTAAAATGTAACTAAAGAAATAAAATTATTAATGTATTTTTAGTTATAGATAACAGAGATGGAGCCCCCATGTAAAAATTTGGAACCAACTTTTTCGTTGGAAAAAACTAACCTAAACCTTTACATTAACGAAATGAATTAAAAATAAATATTTACGCGAACATGAAACATATATAAATGATGCAATTGTGTAAATATAAAATTAAGATTATATTTTTGAAACTTTTTCATTTTCGCCTAGGAAGAAAGAAGATACATAAATTTTAAGTTTTTCTGAATATAAAACCCACCCCAGTTTTTGTGAAGTCTAGACGCTGTCACGACGGGGTGTAACGGGGTTGCATTTTAGTGAAAGAAAGTGGAAATAACCCTTTTTAACCTACAACGCAAAAAAGGGGTCTTATAAGTTTGATATGTCTGTTATGCGGCACATTTCCGAGATATTCCCTGTAAAACAAATTATTATACAGAAATCGAACTTTCCTTTATCAAAAAAAAAGAAGAATTATAAATTCACTTGAACTTTGTGGGCTACGGGCGTGCCTAATGTTAGGGGAAACGCGTGACGAGAAAACATAAGTAGGTAATCATGCCATTATGTAGCTTTCATAGCTGACAGTATGACACATGAGAGTTAAATGTTATGTTCAGTAGATACGTGAACTATGAGGTTACTATTGCAGTTCTCGATAGGCTTATTCAATCTCGAAGTGGGCAAATAAGTTTGCGCGTAAACATTTTCGTAAAAATTTAAATATTTAAAGAATACGTAAAAATGTCCATAAAATATTTACCAGATATGTAGTAGAGCTAAAGACACTCAGATTATCATTTTTTTATAACTTAAAAGTATCGTTCTCATATTACTAGATACTTTTTTATTGAAATCAGTCCATTCGTTTAGAAGCTAGATACACAAAAGTCGAACTTATAAACCTCTCTTTTCATTGGAGGTTAAAAAGTTGTTCAGCAATTTTTTTCTGTAGAACTGTAACAAACATTCATTAGAATGTTCGCATAGTTCATTTACGTATGTTTGTGAACCTGAAAAATTAAAAAAAAAGCGATTGAAACCAATAGCGGAAACTTTATGCCATAATATCTCTACACAAAAGAGCACTCAAGTACACCAGTACATTAAGTACTCAAGTAGGCCGCGGTCCTGGTTTCGTTTCCTGTGCAAAATGACTTTCCATGTTCCCGCGTGTATCTGCTAATCACTTAGACATGTGCCTAGTCTAGAATCTAGGTTAGCGTATTGAGAACTAAGAACATCGTTTATGTTTACGGACAAATTATAGTTGTAATTTGTACAAGTAAAATAGAAGTAACAATGAAGACCATACTTACGTCAATTATGATAAAAAAGCAATTTTTACATTTTTTACCCTTTTTTGTTCTGTTTGTTTCGTATCTCTCTATGTCAGTATGTTGACTGGACAGATTTGAATTGTATTTTCTTTGGCAGATGACACTAGCTGATTTTATAGAGTAAGTTCACAACTAAACAGCTTCACAATTAACCTTATTACCTGTTAAATATCTATATGATATATGATTTGTTATACGCGTGGGCTATAATATCATGTCTTTATATTGCTACAAGATGAGGGTGTGAATTGAGGGAAAATGTCTGGGAAAATCTCTCCTTCTGAATAACCCTCGACGTTTCCGTGAAGAGGAAGGATCCGGCTCTCGGAGGCGAGACTTGGACGTTTGCAGGAAATATCACTAGACCGCGTCGGCATGAAATATTTACCTGGCGATATCTACAGGTTTATTTGTAGTAAGAGATTTTTTGAAAATTTAATTTGGCTTTTATTTTAAAGCCAAATTTTTTAAATCTTCAAATTCTTCTAATTTTTAATAGAACACTTAAAATTGTTATACCAAAATTGTAATAGATTAGTATTCAATTTATTTATTTCTATATCTTCGGGAATCTTCAACATTCTTCGACAGTGACGAATATTCCAAGCAAAATTTTATGTACCAACTTGAACCGATTTAAGTGGCTCTTTTTTGCAATAAAAGATATTTCCTTTATGTATGGCCTATGTCCTTTCTCACTTTCTAGTCGGTTCAAAATTTCAAATTTCGTCAAAATCGGTTCAATGACTCGGGCATAAAAGCCTTACGGATAGGCGAACAATGCGTATATGCGACATGCGACGCCGACAAATAGAATAGGTATACAACAATAGGTTTTACAACTAAACAATATAGTACTTGTGTTTACAATAAACAGCTTATATCGATTACATTCTAGATAAGAGAAAGTTCCTGAACGCGCAATTTTCTTTACATTACTAATTTTTCTTATTACTAACCTGCTACTATTCGTACCTACATGTTTTGATGCATTCCAATATATCTATGTAAATGACAAATGAATAGCAGAGTGTAGCAAGATACATTGACGACACAATTCTGCATATAATTCATTGATCATTTTTGGACCATTGATGATAAATGAACAGAAAATAATTTGAGAGTATCGCTAGGGTGAGTTCGATGACGCGGGGTGCTTTCCACGCGATAAAGCATTGCTGACTTGACAATATATTTCATGCACACAATGATGCTTTTGTGTTAACGTAAACTAAGCTCCAGGACTTCAAACAAAATTGGGCTTTAATTTTAGACAAAGTTTTTATATTTCACCCTAATTATTTTACCTTCAAATTATTTGTTTTAGAAATAAAACAAGCTTTTACATTAAAAATCATTTAGAGATTTCTGGATTATAATAAACCGTTGCAAAAACCGTATAGGAAAACCAAATAGGTTTTCCTGGTCTTTCATTTTAAATATTGTATTTTTTTTTTTTTTGCTGAAAAGTAGTGACACAATTTTACTTAAAAATCGTGTTTTGGATGTATGCTCAGTACTATCAAACGGCTTCACCGAAGTTGATAAATGTTACGTCATTCGTGATGACTTACAAATATTACATACGAAAATTCTTTTTTTGTACTGTTTCGATTTTTTAAAGCAATTCTTGTAGACGTGAATAATAAACATATGGATTTTGTTCATTCGATTCGGCTCCCTTTGTTAAATTTGCAGTCCATATCTTACAAACTGCAGTCTGCTTATAATATACCTATTATCACTTAGGATTACTGATAACATAATTTTGATGTCAGATTACACTATCGATGTGAAAGTTATTATCTAATTATCGTTAATTTTTCGCCAGTTTGTTTCAGTTTTTTGAAGTGTTATGTTTCATTTTGTGAGTTGTGATTGTTAATATAAAACATTGTGTTTGGGGCGTATGCGTAAAGAATCCTTTGCGTGAAGTTAAAATGAAATTCAATGATTTGATTTAAAAAATATTATATAATGATGTATTTACTTAAACAATAATTGTGTAAAAACAAATTTTCAACAAGCGAATAAATTTTAAGTAGTAAACACGAAAAAACATACAACACATGAGTCAACTATGAATATTTTAGTGCAATATCTTTATTTATAAATACTGTTCAGCTTTAAATAAGAAAGAGCAGATACATTGATCAAAGTTACAATATCTACAATATATTAGTGGTCCAAAATCTTTGTTGGTTTGTACCTTTATGATTATAATAATTCTTTCACTAAAGTTTTGTCGTTATGTGCATTGCGTTATTCGTTATGTGCGTAAGGGGGGTAATGCTTAACTAGCCACTTAGCTTAGTAATGATACAATGACTGGCACAAATGATCCATCCGTTGAGAAAGCCAATATAACGAGATGTCAGATTAATGACTAAATTGTCCCATAATCGTTCTGGAAAACGACCCCATTTCACACTTGATTAGTTGCATTTTAATGTTTCAGTAGCAGTAGACTATTTTGTGTGTCATTTAAGTGTCAATATGGTTGTTTACCTTTTTCCGGTTTTTCCAGGAGGACTTTTGTTCTAATAATGCCTGAAACCTAAATAGTTTAAAAAAATCTGTAATTCTGCCTTTATTATATGTTATATGCCGCGTATGTTCATATACGACATGAAGGCGAAATTTTATGTCACTTTTATAGATAAGTCTGTTTCTTTTTTTTAATTTTGAGTTTTTACAAAGACATTAATGAAAATGCGAAACACAATTAAATGCGTTACACTAGAGTTCATAGTTATAGTTATATTGAAAACATTCCTTCCTTTGTCACAATGCACAAATTATACTTTAATATAGTCATATAAACGAAAAACGTATAAATTTAATACAAAGTTTATGCTGTTTTAAAATGAACGAATGTTCGTTTCTTTCGCCGCTATTTATAATACGTCATTGATAAAACATTGTAATTATCACTTAAGCTCACGCGTTTTTAACAACTTTTAAAGACATCTTTATTAATAACAGGCCGTATTAATTTACATCCGATACTGATATCCTTACATATCAAGAGATTTTGATTAGTTACAATTCAACGTATTACGAACCACATTTTTTTAGATTTTACAATAAACGAATCAGACTTGTTTGATAATACGTATGTTTACCATAGTCGTAAAGAGATGGCTCTAGGTGACAGACGAAGCATAAAGAGACTTTAAAATTCAATTGATGTTATTCTTTTTAAATATATAAATACTAGTGGACGCTATAAATAGAAAATTGATAATTTTTTGTTGTAAATAAACAAGTTTTTATCTATAAGTTTAAAGCAAAGCCATTATTGGCCTTATCTATGCGATTAATAAATGTCTGGCGAGAATCAATTCCATGTTTCCATAAAACGTTCGGCGTGCCTCGACTGAATTCCGCCCGGCTATCGCATTTTCCGGTTATCCAGGAAAAGCTCCCGGCACATTTCATCCCCATATATCTATGGAGCTGTAAGCCATATACTTACTTTGTCATACCGACTCGTTACGGCTTTGCACAAACTACAGATAATTCGGTTTCTACAAGGTACAACAAAGTATTTAAATTAATAATTTAACAAACCTTGTGAATTCTAATTTCAAATGAGTAGCATTACTACATTTTTGGTCAAGTATTCTTCGATGTCGGGTCGTGCCGCGTGGTGACGCGCCATTTTTATTAAAACATCTAGACTCTCATATAAAATTCCCGAAGCGATCTAACTCTTCACAAGTTCAAAAGCTGGATTTGTGCCTGGGATCGTCGCGACGAGCCCAGCGTGTATGTGTTATTTGTATGTGTGCAATGCGCTTTTCCGTAGTCTTAAACACGTAGAGCTATAACCTTTTGATGCAAACCGAACACGCTAAATTAATACACATGAACCCGTACTAGGGGTGAATGAGGCTTTGAATTTGATAAGCAATGTCATTAGATGGCGCCTGGCGTAAGGCTGAATGGCAACACGATATTTTAAGCAATCATTTATGATACAGTTCCGCCTAGAAATTTGTAAACATTGATAAAATTGTCGCGGAGATATTTATGTGATTAGTGTGATGAGTGGTGATGTGTATACAATATAGATATATGTTTTTTGTTTTTTTTAGTAGACAAAATTGTTTATAGCTAGCTACGTAGTATTTTGTTGAAATTACTAATATGTTTAACTAGATTTACTCGTTAATTCGTCCGTGTTTGCGTATACAATCTACACTATGTTAGAGATAATCTAGCTTCTCATCACTGAAATAATTTTTGATATCGGTAATTTTTCAGTTTGAAAAACAAGTTACAAAGTGAATTTGTAATAGTATACATTTGAAGATAAATAATCTTATTATTATAATACAGGATACATATATTTGTTAAATGCAGACGGTTAGATGTGGAAGCATAACAAACAAAGCATTTTTTGAATTAGTTTAAAATAGGTCCCGAGCGTCTCAAGGTTCAAGTAAGTTTACCGCACATCATGTCGTATCATCGCCAAACCTAAAGTAGCGTTTTAATGAGTAACGCGCCGCGGAGCCTCCCTTTGTTTGCACACAATGCAGTCTGAGTGTAGTGGCCGGGCACAGACGGCGCTGGGAAGTTTCATTGTTAATGTTTCATGTATGCTAAACGGAAGCCAACTTGCGTTCAAAGCTGTTGTTTTAAGGATGCTAGCTTGTGTATGAATATTAGTAGATTGCTACTAATAATAAGTATGTGCTTAATTATTCAGGTCAATTTTGAAACAGTCTTTTAGCCTTTAGTATCTCAACAATAAGAGTGCTCAAAAGTTATTTAAATAAAAATGTTACTCCAGTACGCTAAACGGAAGCAAACTTGCGTTTGATAGTTTTAAGAATCCTAGCTTGAAATAATATTTGCGTCATATCCGGTTATTTTTTGACGTTCAAGCTACGTTTCTAGTATGTACTTGAACCATAAGGTACGTTGGATATTTAAGTACCTATATCATTCGTAGGCATTTTTGCGTTTCTTATTTATGCATGACAACGCTAGGTCATATACAGCTCTAATTGCAAATAAGTATTTTCAGGGCGTTAGCATGGTTTTCATTATGCTTTAAAGTTCATTTTTGTGTGGTATGTGAGGTAATGTCTTTTAATTTTTCAACGCAAAATATTTTGATATTTTGTTTCTTTTGTAATTTTAATAAATAAACGAATAACGTTTCCAACATTTAGTGTCGTTTTATTAATTATCAAATTATCTACAAGATACAGTTTATTCATACCGCTAGAGCTCTATTATTTTAGGAGATATTCTAATTTTTCGTACTGACCCGTATATTTTCATATGGTTTTCATCAAACTGGCAATAAAATCGATCGCTAGTAAAATTTATTTTCGAGTTTCAATAGTAGGCTCAACTTAGCGCCGCCCGCCCAAGCGGGAAAGCCTTCGCAGTCGCGTTGCGGTCCTTGCAGGGCGCGCACCATTTCTTGCGTAAATAACGTGTTCTATGTTGTGCGGTATGTATTTATTAGAGAATATATATGAAATAAATACGTAGCGCATGTTATAAATTTAATTTTAATATTGCCAATGCTTTGTTAGTTGTGACATTTTTATATAGTTGAAGTAAATATGGATGAATTTAGAACTCTACGAAGACGAAGCTTTGCATAGTTAGAATAAATAGACTTATTTGAATTAGTATTTTGTTATAAAATACTATTGTACGAAAAAATCATTAGATGCCTATAAAAAATACCTACGAATTGTTTAGTAAAATTATCTTAAATTTGTACGAGTTATTCTAATAATACAATTTCTATTCTATATTATTGTTGATGGCTTTTAATTTATGGTTATCATAAGTCTATCTCAAAGTACATTATATGTTACGCTTCTATATCTATTTGTGTTTAATCCTATAAGAGTAGAATTTAAATACTGAATTGTGTAACTTGTGAATGACAATATTATTTAAAAAAAATAAGAGGCCCCAGTGTCTTAGCGTTTAATATTTTTACATGAATGAAACTATTTTCAAGTTTCTATAATATATAAGTTATTAACTTACATAAGCTAAAAAGTCGAAATATTTCAGTTCTAGTAATTTTATAAATTATAATAAAGATATTATGCTTATTATATGGCTTGTGTAATAATTAACTTTTATTACACATGTAATTTAAAGTGATAATAATACTATAATTTTATTTATTCATAGAAGTCAACACACCTTAAAAATGAAATTAAAGATTTCTATTAATTTACATTTCATAACTGTATTCATTTCGTAAAAACAATTAATTACACGTACTAAAAATTCGTTTACATTTTTGTCTACTGTTACTATTACATGCCGCCGCCGTGGCTTTTACTCATTTGCGTGTCGCGCGGAGGTCGTGGATTCGAATCCCGGGAGGACAACTAATTTTTTATTTGGGTGGGCAACTGATCAGTGAAACAGACGCAGAAATATTTCTGCCCCATAACCCACTGGGGTAACGGGATATCACTCTACACTACTACATATTATTAACTTTTTTTTACGAGTTAATAATAATAGGTTATCGTTGTGGAATATTTTGTTGTACAGAGGAAGTGTTAAATGGATTATATAAATGTGGGGTCGACTTATCTGCCACTGTTTTCCTCCAATGCTCCACTAATTGTTAATAACATTTAACTGTATTAGTTTTACTGTGTCATGGTTATCTCACTCGTTTCTTGAGATTTATTTTGAGAAAAATCACAATAACGTATTATAGGTAATAATTTACCGCCGCCTTAGCTTCGGAGAGATTGTTGATGCGTTTACTTATTATAATTTATAGCTAAATCTGTATTTTGTAAGAAAAATAAACATTACGAACGAAAAATGTTGGGACTCCGCTTAAGAAAAGCACATAAAGTATGAAATAGCAAACGACCTGGTCCTCGATTGTATTATCTTACATAATGCTAATGCATTAGAAAGAGATACATACAATTTACTTAAAATTTTTGGTCCACAAAGATCTTTGCTCACTATTCATCGGCCCCACTCCTGTGGGGCTATACCGGGTCCGCTCTTATTAGCGCCTTGTATTCACAAAGCCTTGTCCGCCTGCAGGGCGCCCAGGCTCAACCAGCTAAATCACTGGCCCCTAGGGTGCTTGCGACCGTGACGTTTATCTACTCATTGTATGTTGTCTTGTTTTTGCACGTCATTTAGAAAAATTCATCTAGATCATTCGAAAGATTCTTTTAAAGTAAGCTAGGTATTTTAAGTAATAGAGACCTTTTCCCAATTTACGCAGTGTGGCTAGTTTATTTTTTTTATTTTAAAATTTCTTTATTTACTTAAAAGATACATTCTGTACATACTAGTGTAAGATATCCTAATAAAAAAATATAAAACAATATATAATAAAATTATCCTATAAGTGGACTAGCACTCTTGCAGGATTTATAGCAGGTAATTAAATAATTTATTTGGTTAGAATAATAGGAATATGTAGGTACACTGAGATATATATAAGAATTTATGTAACTTTGTTTAGAACTTTTTTTATTGTTGCTAGTTTAGTTTGGTGCCAGTGTCGTCCTCTGTCCACATTCTGTATCTATGATATTAAAATGACGAGCAGTAATTTTTCAGTCTGCTTGTTATTGTTCCGAGTTAAGGACAGCCCTGTGACGTAAACTTGACAGGATATAAACGCTGACGGTTTAGTTATCGTCTGCGCGCGGCCCAAACACAATGTCATGCCTTGTCAATATTGAAGGATCAATTTTATAAATATTTATTTTGTATGGTGATAATTATAAGTAAAAAATTGGTTAAATAAGTGAAACCACCATGCTGTCCGTACGGCAAGTAGAGGACAGGCTATACAGCTTCGAGAGGTTGAAGGAGAAATTTGAAAAACCTAGGTAATTTTTTACTATAGTTTATTGAAATAAGTTTGTGTAATTTGCCCTTTCTTGGAATGTTTGAGGTAACTATTACTATAATTTAAATTCTACATAGTTATCGGGTTTTATTTGTGCTATATATATAGTTTTAATAATGCCTTTAATTATGTTATGTAAGGCCTATGTTTTTAAGGTTGAATTTTAATATTCATTCTACCAATACATTTGTGAAATTGAGATATAACATACCTATTATAATATCTATATATATTTTTATAGTTTGAAATTAACCTCGTCTGGCTGCCTTACATTTTGATGACACTGTCAAAATCTTTAATTTGTTACATTAAATACGAAAATCAGAAGAACGTGCTAAAATCGATTCCACTTGTTTGACATCAAACTCAATCACTTTTTATTTTCAGGTTTAGTTTCATTAAACCAGTTCCGATGTTTTATATTGTGTTGATCGGTTGTATAGAGAAACTAAAAGATTTAATATCATCAGTTTTTTTTAAATCAATGCAAGAAAGTGAAAATATCTGTATCTATACTATCTTTGGAATTACAAGGCTATAATATAAGAACATCTGTTCCAGGATAAAAAATAAAAGTCAATGTTTTTACTGAACGTTTTGTGTTACTAAACGTAATATATTTGTTGACAGATTCGGTGGTGGAGTGCAGCGGAGCGCCACACATGCCGACATGCCGCACCGCGGAGGCACCATCGCTGAAAGGTCAGTACTCAGTATTGGCTCAAACTCACAGTTCATCTATACAAAACTAACGCTACACTTTCTAATAGAACCACCTACAGAGGTAAACATAACTGCTCTGAACTGTATTGGCTTGGGCACCTTAAAAAGAGCATACTTCGCTTTAAAATGCCGGCAACGCACCCCTGGCCCTACTGGTGTTGTTGATCTCTTGCCCATTTTCATCCGATTAAAAAAAAGACGACTTTCCATCAAAAATTCGATGCAATCTAACTTTTTGCAGTCTATATTAGAAATTATTGAATTTTCCGAAAATTTTAGATTCCATAGCGTCAGTTTTCCAATAAAAGAAAAAACCTAAGGCATCTCTCTTTTTCCGTCGTTCGGTTAAAAATTCAGTACTGATATAATAAAAGCTATTGAGGAAATTTATAAAATATCCTGACTCCACGTCGAGTCATGACTCCATGATTCTTCCCTTTATCCGCCCTTGACTGTACTGTATAATTGAGACGCGTTTAAAAGAAAGACTGTATTAGTTTTGAAGTGTTTACAAATAGACGATCGAGGCAACGGTCATTGACCCATAACAAACTAAGTATCATGTACGCTAAGAGGATGTGCAGATTGAAATTAATTAAGTGACAGCGACACTTGTGAATTACTTATTAGTTTCCGCTATTCCTCTATTTAATAATCTATAAAAAGACAAAAGGATTTTTATTTCTGTAATGAATTAAATCAAATAGCAACAGATCGATGTTTAAAAATTCGTTCTCTGATAAAAAGACTCATTCCACGGTTGAAAGCTAAAGCATCTAATGATAAGTTCACTTTCGGTTTCTTTGAGTTTATTGTACTTACACGTTTACTGTTACTGATTATAGAACAAATTTACTAATAAGTTACGGAAATGTATGAAGGTATTCCATTACTGTACGCTTTCGTTATCTATCGTTATCTGTAAACTTTTGTTCTCAAATGAAACTATAAGTTGCATAACGATTAGTAAACGATTAGTAAATATACATACGATAGTTTGAGAGAATAAATACCCTTTTTAATAATGTGGTAAAAATACGCTTCGGTTTCCACCAAGAACGGAACGGACCCATTAAGAACTCCGTTAAACTAAAAACCGGGTATTTATATTTAATCCTTTTCAATTTGAGACATCAGTAGAATTTTGCTATCCGTGATATTATGACAAAATGTACTATATTGTATGAAAATGCTACTAGGATTACTGTCCACACCACTGACCACCCTAATAATTACGCCAAACACACGCTTTTGATATTGACAGCCTCTACACACACAAATTACGTTCTATACTTGAGTACAACTTGAGGCATAATCAGCTCTACCACAAGATTGGTAAAGTATTTTTCGATTGCGAATAATTATTTGAATGGAAAATCTTACAGCGCCCCTCGTGGTTACGCGCAATATTACTTGGCTACTATGCCATTGACAGGTGGTCAACAGCTGCTGTTAAAAACCTATCGAAAACAATGATAGGAAACTTGCAGTTGACATACATGTACACATCATAAAGCAAAGTTCTAAGCACTGAAATCTATAAATTACTTTCGTGTTTGTTTGAAAGAGGCTTTCGTGTTAGTGAGGTTTTAAATACACGAGGCGCCATTTCTTGACATCTAGCCACAATTTTCATACTGTTTATTTTGTAATAAAATATTTAGATCGGATTTATAATAGAAAAATAAAAGAACATAAACATTAGGTAGACACGGTAAACGAAAATGATGCTAATTGTGAAACTGTGAAGGTTGGTTCCCCAAATATACTTCTATATTTAGTCTCTTCTTAGTCTACCAACAGACGTGAAAAAAATGATATCCCAACCAGGTTTGGTCGCTTCTATTGGTCGTAGCGTAATGTTTATAAAGCCTTACCAAAGTACCTAAATGGACCATCAAACGAAAAAGAATTTATTTTCAAAACAGTATGTATATCATGTGATAACCACCAATGGGAACATGCTGCCGTTGTCATATAGGTACCTATATCTTAAAATAATACTATATTACAGAGATCTAATACACTTGTTTTTATTTTTATTACTTTTATTCTACGAATATTTTCGTATAAATAATTAATAGACATTGACGTAATGACTAATGAATTGTCCGTTATCTGAGTTAAAATAGAACAATTTTAATAGCTTGTCATTGATATTGGCTACCCTTAAACTTGTTGGAGCATTCTCGAGATAACACTATCTGCTTCCGTCTGTATTATGTTCTTTCTAAGGGTTTTTACTTGTAAAACAAATTAATATTTTCTTTATTTTTTTCTTCTAATACAATACTACAATGACTGCTTCCACAATGCTTTAAATTAATGTTTTAAAGTGAGCACTTAAAAGCCTAAAGATATAATCTTCATGAACGATGATTCTACGTCGAAAGAATTCAGATAATATAGTGGAATGCCTTGGCTTTGATTACCAGGAGACTATAAGATCATCTTGTTAATTATTTTTTAGAAAAATATAGGGTCCATGATAGAGATGTTGATACGACATCAGATTTCACATGAGTTGTGATCAAAAACCCCATATTCCTTACTATAGGTACTGCGCAATGATTCACTCTATAAAAAATAATCACATTTGTTTCGGCGAGTAAATGGATGGATTATATATAGTAGAGTTAAAGAAAAAGTGACGTGTGTTAAGTAAAGAACTTTCAATGTTCTAAAAATCCAACTTTTACGTATTACTTTATTTGAAATTCTTTGTTTTATTTGCTTATTCAATGTTACATTTTAAAATTTCAGACTGGCTGCGCTTCAGGCGGCGGGAGCGAATGACTGGCGGGCGAGGGTCTGCCGTTTGAGTCCCGAGAGAGAGGATTCCAAGGCGATCGAGAGAGCTAAGAATAGGATCAATGTGAGTACTATTTGTATGTAGGTATTTTTCTTAATCCTACATATCTATGTGAATTTAATATGCTTTTAGTAGTAATTTGAAGGTGAACGACTAAAAATAAATAAAAATAAGAAAAAAATTTCTTTTTTACATAATATCTCCATGGTTATGACTCACATTAAAAAGGTACTGAAGTTACTGTGAATTAAAAAAATATGTCTATTGTAACGGTGTCTTTTGTCATGTATAATAGTTTTACGACTACTTGTTTCTAGAAGTACATTAGGTACTTTATAATATACCATTGTATTTTAAATGACTCTATTGTGTTATATTTGCTTATCGGGTTTATGACAATGTACTTTGAAGTAAGGATTATGGGCTTTATTAAATGAGCAATACGTAATGAACAATATACTAAAAATCTCTAATTACTTGTGTACACAAAATTGTGTATAGATTTGTTGTAATCCAACAGTTTTTAATTTTTGTATCCTTATTATGTTTTAATTATATTACAAAGATTTGCTTAATTTGAAATTTCTTCATCATCATCACTCTCACTCACGATGCAAAAACGAGACAAAAGACTTTTAGCAACGGTTTATATGCATTAAAACGAGTCTGTGTCAGTTTTAAAACAGCAAAAATTTATTTCGCCTGATATAAATCACAAATATCGAGCTGTTGTGACAAATAAGGTTCAGAATTTTCCGAACACTTTTTAACAAGCTTTCGTTGAGTGCTTTGAGCTTAAGTACCCTCCACCGTATCGCCGACCTTGCTACTTTGGCGCGCCCTTCTTCTACCCTAGCTGTCTTATTGTTTTTTACATCTATGAAGCATGTATAAGGTCTTCCACTACACTTCAAATCCAATAAATTGAGTTTCATATGTTATAACTACATATACATGCACATAAACTCTTAAAAACATATTTAAGTTAGAAATTTTACATCTCCAGAATTGTGTGGTTTTGTTTCAAATGGTCGAGTTTCTTTATATTTTTGCTCGACTGACAAATAGTTTTTAACTATGTATTCTTTCGCTTTGAGTTGACTTGACACTTGGGATACCTCCTAAACTATCTAAAGTATAAGTCTAAAGTACATCTTCTGATATTTTAAATATTGTATGCTTTGTATTTGATAATACATTTCTCTGGGCCTACAGCGTCATTCAAAAATGTGGAACATTTTAATCAAGAAACAGTATTTTTTTTTTACTATTAATACATTGTATTCCAATTTTAGATTTGTCTATGAAGGGGAAAGTTATACTTAAAAGTGCTTAGAAGCGCCAAACAATAGATTGTTAGGCGCGTGTTGAGACAAGGACACTCAACATCTCTTCAACCTTGTAAAATTGCATTTATTTTTATATTTTTCACTTTAGGAGTTTGAATTGAGGATTTTCTTATGTTGTGATGATAGCCGGAAGGCCAATCCATCGGTTATGCGTCGAATATAATGTATGCCCCATCAATGCAATTGGTATAAATGGTTCTGGATTTGTATTGTAAAGTGAAACTCTTTTAACCAGGCAGTAACGAGTATATTCTAATATATTTTTTCTGAGCACCTTTTTTTTCTTTATCAGTAACAATTATAACGAAAAAAGACTAGTCAGTTAATGGAAAAATAATATGCAAAATCTCAATTATTGCTTAGTGTTTTTCTAAGAATTTTGAAACCTTTACCTACAACAATCCGCACCTCGAAAGGTACCGAATTGAAAACATTGAAATAAGTGAAATACTAAGTACCCGTAAAATGGCGAATTGTATGCAGATTGCACGTGTGATGTGTTCAGTGACATGACCTGTGGATCTTAATCTCCATAAAGTATTCACGTTTTTGTTGACTCTTTAAGATAAATTTCTAACCCGGACTCAAAAAACCGGTGTTCTAAGATTGTTGTGTCTATCGGTGCCATCATTGTTTCAGACAGGATGACTGGTTGAAGAGTACCTACGTTAGTTTTAATCATATAAATAAATTTTTTTTTTAATTTGGCTAAATTTTGGCGATTGATGATTACCTAATTTATCATTTCCCACTTCTATCTTCCTTATTGCATTATAAATACGAAAAGAGTCTATTACTATGCTGTAAAAAAAAAACTATATAGAGGAAGATGAAAAAGTTCTAAGTACTTTTATTTCAAATTGTACGCAGATGTCACAGGGATCTGCGTCTTAAATTTTACTTAAATCGAAAACTGGAACAAGTTTAATCATAATTCTTTAAAAGTTCTCTTTATTATGCCTTTCTTCATTTTGGAAATAAATATTGTTTAGTAAAAATGAATGTTGTAGTCTTTGAACTGCCCTAAATTTAGACAATTGAAGCTCTACCAATAAAGATGGAAATAACATTGACCTTTACGTGCCTATCATTGGCTGTTACGGTAATTCATGGGCCAAAACGAAAATTAAATAATCGATATCGATAAGGTATAGTTCAAGGGCGTAAAAGCCAGCGATATCCCAGGGTATCTGCGATGTACAACTCAATTATTTATTATCAATTTATAATTTAGATGCACGCCATCTAGCGGGTAATATGAAAGTTTCTCATAATTATAAACGTATTTTTATTGTTATTCATTTAAAAGTTTATATCTTTAGAATAATAATAATAGACTAACCGCCTCTTTAGTTCAATAATCGCTTCCGTAAATCAAGATATAGTGTAGTGCACAGATACTGGGTTCTTGGCAAATAAAACTGTTTTGATGGCGCATAATCATAGTCAGTCAGTCAGTGTAAGGCCCTCAAAAATGTTACTGCCCCGTTGACCTGGTTGTATTCAGTCGTTACCTTAAAAAATGTGAATGTTTTTAATTTATTAATTATTCTTTTTTTTTAATGTTAAAATATAATTTTTACGAAAAAAAGGAAACAGTACATAAGAGTGGACCTGAGCTTTATTATTTATTTATTTATACACACATTTACGGCCTAAGCCAAGAACAAGAATTAAAACATAAAAAACAGCAACAAAAACACCCATGAACCGTCGACCAAACTTAATGGTTCGACTCCAATATTCTCCTGTATGTAGTTACATTATACACACACACACTATACATTTAACTTATTTTCGCTGATCAAACGCACTATCATCAATAAATATTGTTCTTCATTGCTGAAATATTGCCTGTAAAAGGGCTAACATGAGCCATTTCACTAATTAAATTCCTCTTTCAAAGGATTATCGTTCTTATTACTTCGGGTTTAGAGGCAAAGTTGCATTCTTGATTGTGTTGACAGAGATGTCGTTAACCTGAATAATCCCTTTTGTTCCACTTTGTCGTTTAACCATTGGCATTTTCGTTCGGAAATTGATTAGGGTTTTCCTCAATATATTACATTTTAATTTCCTGTTAAGTTTAAGATATATTACTTATATTTGATTGTTTAGAAAAATATTAAAACCTATAGTGAAGTCCCGTGTCCCCTAGTGGGGTATGGGCAGATGCATTTCACATGTTTCGCTGATCGATTTTTTCTTTAGGGGCAAGTAGGTGATCAGCCTTCTATACCCTGCCAGACCGAGTTCTTTTTTATCTCCACCGGGAATCGAACCCAGGACCTCCCGGTTGTAACGCTTTTGTGCTTACCACTAGACCAAGGAAACGTCACGATTAAAACCTTTACGTACTTTATATTATATACGTAAGTATAATATAATGAACGACACACTGGCTGCGTTGTATCGATTAACTGAAGCTGCAAGGAAAAATTAAGTGGATTAAATTAGATGAATATTTTTCAAAACCGAAATATATCCAAATTTAAAATTATACATAACTGAGTTTTTAAATGAATTGAAAATCTTCATTTTTTTGAACACTGTTCAAACGAATTAAAAAAAGTTACTTAAATGTAAACAACATAAAATATATATTTTAAATCCATTGCTCGTTTCATGACCTATTTGAGATATGTTTCAAGAAAAGTACCGTTTAAATGAAAAGTTCACTTTAAATGTCAAACGTTCAACACATCAACCTTTGAAAAGATGACCTCAAATATACATAGTTTTACATTAAATATCAGCAAAATATCACCAGGTTAGGTAAATATTGTTGGAATTATAAATATAATTATGAAAGCTTTTATTTTAATATATGATAACAATACAATCGCAAATAACCATAAATCAAACAGGTAAATACTAAAGCTTATTTTAGCATTTTAAATATAATTTTTAATATGTTAATTCCTTTCGTTTATATCAGCGACATCTGTGTTTTGATCAGTGAACTTTATTGAACAATTCAACCAGCCCCCTCTAGGGTTACAAAAATCAATTATTTGAAACTTTCGGATGTTAAACTGCTTATCTTACACATTTCGTATCATATATTTTTCTTACTTCTAAATTCGGCAACGTTTTATTTGCCTTTTTTTCCGTAGGTACAGAAGGTATTGATGAAATTGTAATATGGCGATAAACCGTTTGCACGACTGCCTATCTCTTTATATAATGCTCACGCGATCATTTTAGCAAATACAAGTTTCATCTTTAAAATGTAGATACATGTAGAAGATATACTTATAATGTAACATATATTTACTATATATAATGGGTATGCGTCACGACTTAAGCAATAGTGGTAGGTAGGGTTGCGAAACGAATTAATAATATAAAAAATTCGAGTACCTTAGAAGGATTCGCAAAAAGGTTTTCGTTAAATTTTCTTGATTAGACGCCCTTGAAACTAGGCTATAGCTCTTTTTATCTATTTCTTTACTTAAAAAAATTATCAAGAGCAAACTCACAAGCAAACAGACGGGACTACAAACACAAACACAGTCAAATTCATAGAAATGAACGTAAAAAACCATTGAAAGTATTCCGCAATCCCTATTGGCCACTTTCTTTTTAATCAAGCGCTCCTATTTTTCATATTTTGGCAGCCCTCAAGACTGGTTCAAAGCAAAACTGCAGCAATGGTATGCGTTTTATTTTATTGCGAATACGGACCTCAAGTTAGCGTTCGCTTAACCTTGTGTTCTTACTGTAATATGAAATATCCTGATGCATATTAGTATTATTCGTATCTTTATCATGCTGAAACAGATGGACAGATTTTTAAGTATTTTTTTAAGAGATAGAGAGAGGCATAGAAAACATGCTTTTAATATTGCAGAAGAAGTCGCTGTTGACAATATTTTTAATGGGTTATTTGTATTATAGAAATCTCTATGCCAGGAGTAATCTATTAGGAATTAGTTCGTTATTAAACACATTTAAATAAAACAATACCCATTAAATAATCGATAATACTACGTTTACTACTATGTTTGTTGCACTTTCAACCTTTTTTAATAATGTTTTGTCGACGAAACTGTTTTATACCGTCGGTAATTAAAACTTGTCTTTAACGTTCTCAAAATAAAAATGACACTGTTTATAAACTCTGAAATCTAGACAGTTTATTTTTATATTAATTCCTCCTCCTGTTAGTATTGAAAGTTCCATAACTTAAATCGATATTTACGTATATAATAATGTTATTTTTATATAAAAAAACTCTATCTTTGTAATTTTATCTGTTTCATTGTTATCTGATGTGCAATATAGATATTGTGAAGAAACATAAAATACATACATATTATGAAACTGTTTAAAGTTTTTATCCCTCTGTTCCAAATTCAAATTTAACATCATTTGATATAGGTACCTATGCGTAAAAAGCCTTGTGATTGGGCATGAGGCAGAAACATTTTTGAAAATTTTGAAAATATATATCAATTTATTTGCTCGGGTTTTAAATCCAGAAACTGTGGCGCAGCATGTATGGAATGTGAGACGCCTGAAGGACTTGGCCACGGAGTAGGTTGTAGCATAAACAATTTCAAATTGGGAGAATTATTTAGGTGTAAGCTTTTAACTCGTGCCAACTCGCTAATAACATACATTTTGGCCAAGTCGTGAAAACTAATTATAAACACGCGCCCACGCATTGTAGACATATGTATCAAACTATAATCTTACATTATAATATACTGGCCATCTGGGTGATTTTTGCGTCCAAAATTAATATATCTTAATCCAAATTTTGTGACATTTCAAACCATATTTACGCCAATATTTCGACGTAAGTTATTTATTACTTTGGCCGTTTGTTTGTTTACAAATTCCAGTAGTTGTGTTAGAACACTAGAAATTTTAAGTGAAAAATTTAATTTAAAAGTTGTACAATTATTATTAAGTCGTTAAGTAGCAATTTTCAATAGTTATCAAAATTTTCTTTTTCTAGATTTTTACACAATTTTACTAGTCAAGTTAGCATTCTTCTGATATATGTTCTTAATCAATATAAACGATCAGCTTCGAACCTACTCAGCTTAAAATCGTGACACCAGGAATAAAAAAATTATAATATATTATAACATAATATCCAACGGTCTAAGAATACATAAAACATAACGGACTCTTTCGAAAACGTTGCTTTAAACAAAGAGAGCTACAATTTTAATCTGCAGTAAATTACGAAAATGAAGAAAAAATAAATGAAATTGGTTGAAAATGTATGACCCAAGTCGTATTTCAAATAATATACGCCATCAACAGCTCAGTAGGTCAGATGATTTACTTAAATTTTAAATGAGTTGCAAATTTTTTGACTCCATTGAAACATTCAGTACTTTTGCAGTACGTAATTAATTTCGAAGTATCACTCAAAATCTTTACTTTGCAATTTTAATGAGCATCCTTTTTTATTGCGTTCTTGTATTTGAAAAATTAACATTTTAAGTTTATTGTAACTTTGTAGATAATTTTGTATTTATGTGTAATGTTTTTGTGTTGATATTTCGCATTTAGTGGAGATAGTAAGGTTATATTGTGCGGTCCTTTGTTAATTGAACTTGATATTGAACGTACGTATACCTATGTGCTGCCCACGTATAAAATTCTTTATCTACGTCATCTTGTGAATTAATATTCCATACATAACCAAGGTGTACATAAGTAGACTTATGTCACAAGGATATTTTCTAACAGAAACAATTTATATGTAGTTTTAAAGAATTTTACTAGGCTAGAGGGGACTCTAGATTTGGATGATTACGCGTCTTGGTTGGGCTGTCCTAGATTCGATTCTTTTGGAATCTTGCTTTTTGGGTTTAGAAAAAGATACTTGCTGGGAAGTTAATGATCAGTGAAATATACCAAGATATGTGCCATTCCAAGCCGCACTCGTAGTGATTACCTCCTTGGTCTAGTGGTAAGTATGTAAGTATTACAACCGGGAAGTCTTGGGTTTGATTGACGATGGAGATAAAAAAACTCGGTCTGACAGGGCATAGGAGGCCGATCACGTACTTGCCTCTAAAGAATAAATCGATCAGTGAAACAGATGTGAAATGCATCTGCCCCATACCCCACTAGTGATTTCAATCTACTGCTTTTGAATGGAATGCGTATCTGAAAGTATGATCTGCGCTATCTTGTTGACAGCACTACATGTATGATAATAATCATAATATCTTTAAAATATGAAATCAATATTATAATTAACCCGTTACGCAAAAATATGGATGTTATAGACGTTTCTAGTTATTCTCATTTGATTCAACATATCGGAGTTTAATTGTCTGCAATTTTAAATAATATGTATTCATTAAAGAGGTATTAGAATCTAAAGCATTGGGAAACTGGCTTTACTGACAATTAAGATTTTGCCACCATTCTAAAGTTTCATTGCACTACTAATTAAATAAATTGCGCTAGATTCACATGAATAAAATTTCTATTTTACCGTTCGCGATCGCGGCCATAAACTTTTAAATTCACAACACTAATATTGGTTATGCCTTTGGCACGTTATTGTCGCAACTTTACGTCCACCTTGTTAATTTACATCTTCTTAAAAAGATTCTTTGCGAGATAAGTTTTTTTTTTTGAATAATTTTTTTTCCCCGGTTTTACGGTCGTACAGTTATTACGGTCAAGATAAAGTAAGTGGAAAATCAAAAATTCTTATACACAATGTGCAAAGTTAAGTTTTTGAATCGTATTTTTGGTTGAAAGTCGACTTTTGTCTAGGCATATGGTCTACGAATTTGGCTTTGGTATTCAGTGACTGAGAAAGATTTATATTAACTAGCGGTCGCCTATTGGTCAAGATTCGACCACAATTTAAGAGTAAGTCAGGTATGTAGGTGTGTGTATGTTGTGTGTCATTCAAGCAGTAGTATATGTCATGTTTAGGTATTTTAATTAATTTAATATATTTTTAATGCATTTTATATTTAAAAAAAAATAGCTTTCTTCACTTCTCCATGTAAACTTTAACTGTGGCAAATTTCACGATCACCTGTTCGCGCAATTTTCGTAAAAAGACGTACAAAATTTTTCGCGTATTAATATTTAATGTTATGATTACATGAGTGTTATATTTTACTGCGAGGACGAATGTGTGTTTGTTGAACTCAGACGCGGTGGCACCGACAAAAGTGGTCAGTTGTTTTGACGGTCGCGAAGTAGGCGCGCGCGCGAGCCTCACGTTATAATCTCGCTTTCACATTGATATACCGAAACTAAATTGAAGTGCGCTGTCTTTATAATAATTATAACCGGTGAAATTAACGTATAACTTTTACTGACTCTAAAGCGTTGCGTTTTTTGCGAAGTTTTCGTACTTTTTTTTTTTTTTTTGATCGTATCTTCGCATATCGTTATCACAATACTGATAACTTTATCTTTCTTATACTTTTATTGCTCTTGAAAAAAGCGTATCCAGGCAAGTGGGTGGTCGGCCTTCTGTTCCTATCATATTGAAACATTTATCCGGTTTTTCCGGGATTCGAACCCAGAATCTCTGGCGCAACACAAAGATGTGTGAACCACTTAGCCATGGAGGTGGTAGAAAAAAAGTGAAACTTGTCTATACTTTCACTAACTTAAAGGAATATAATTATGTTTCTAATAAAACGATCCAAATCAAGGACGATAGTTTCTAACGTGCCGGTATTTAGCACATCCCTTTTTTGGTTAAGGATATCAAGCGGTTTAGCTCGTACAAGCTACAATCTGTTATTTTCTTAAGAAATATATAAGGCTGTATCTATCACACAAAAATTACACGAATTAATTTCAAATAAATATTATTTTTTTTTTGTTTTGGGTCCGGCATTAGCTGCTGCCATGACAATTAATCATAAATAGCCATTCCTATACAATTTTTTAAATATAGAATTTCATTAAATAAACTTTTTTTATTTCATAAAACATAAACTTCAGATCAGTCTATTTGTTCTTGAGTTTCAGTGAATGATGAATGTGAATTGAGGTGCATAATTATTATAGTTCAAAATCGATGCGTTTGGTTTTAATAATTGTAGATGAAAATGTACTAAACGATGATTGAATTCTTCACCTTCACCTTTATCAAAAAATTTGATACGCTTTCGAGATATTTATTTGTCATTGAAAATAATTGGTAGATGTTCGCAATCGATTTAACAGTTTATTCTAGCAAGTCTAGAACAGTTTTATTCTAGCTTGAATTCTTTTTTCAACCCAGGACGAAAAAACAGAGTAAATCATAAGTTTGACTTTTTGACTCTTTGAGTCTCGATTTCTATGCGGTTTTTTTTAACTGTATATAAATTACAGTTATTATAAAAAAAATAAAAGTTATATTATATAAAAGTTATATTATAGTATGTATATAAGAGTGTTATTTAGTCTTTGGATCTCCTTAACACTTGACAAACCTACAGCTTTATATCGTTCTGATAAAAATCTGAAATTAAATTTTCGGAGCTTAATTGGCTTTGGTCTTTTTTATAAAATCGTTTTTGAATACAACAGGTTGACATATTAGGCAATAAAACTCGGTTTACATTATGCCTCTCGAACAATACGAGGAAAACAACTTTAATATTTTCCGTATTGCTGCACATTTTGTCATTTTATTGTCCACTTTAAATTGATTTATTTTTGATCCAAATTTTTTCACTCGCTTCCGTTTCTTTACATAGTTACATTATGAAATAACATTAACTATAACCCGCGGCTTGGCTAGTATTGATGTTCTTTAAGATTGTTTTTTTTTTTTATTTGAAAAAGGACTCCATTTCTACCCATTCCCACTACAAATCACCTCTTTGGCCCTCCTCCTAGCCTCCTGACCTCGACCTAGCATCGCTCTAGGCTGTGGTCAGGGAACGCAATGAGTTAGGATGGATTACAAATATCGACCTTGATATTGTTAAGATACCAGTAAATTGTTGCTAGTGTTATGTTCCGACTCAAGGTCATGCAGATAAACGACTTGTTGGACGGGCGCTCCTACACCGCAATTTTCTCATTCTCTATTATGCGTCATACGCAATGATACCTATGTTTACCGACAATATAGGAACCTGCGCCTGACTCACAATCTGGCAGATAGCCTCTCGATCAGTCACTACGTGTTTGCCACTCAGTAAACAAGTCTGCATATATTTTAAATAGTATTTTACCGAAACTGCACAATGTTGATCCAATGAATTATTCATACAATACAAAAGTGAAGAGTGTTAGTGCAAAAAGGAATTTAATATTGAAATAGAATGCCTTACAAGGCCTGTTCGAAGTGTTCATTACTGTTCTAGTCGGTGATTTGATTAGAGGATAAACAATGTTCTACGCGATAGTAATTGTGTTTGGTGCTCTCCTTATCTTTGTATGGAGATTTACTAAAAAGCCTCTAGCGCTAACGAAATTACAAGATGTTAATCAATGTAATTACGCTAGTGAGCGAGAAATAAAAGAAAACGCAACTGATGTTAAACACAATATAAACAACAATTTGGAAATACGAGAAACTGGTATAAAAGAAAGCATAAATAAAAATTATGAAACAGCTGGCACTACATTTGAGACTCAAATCGATTCGCCGATTAAACTTAAAGAAAATTTTGAGGAAACTTTACGATTTCGTAAATCCATCAAAAGGGATAGTCCACCAAAGGAGCGGCTTGCTGAATTCTTAGAGAAAACAGTTTTAAATGAAGATAAGTTGCAGTCCATTTTTGAGAACTTATCACTAACGAAATGTGATATACCAAGCGTGGAAAATGCATGTGAAATTCCAAAATCAGAAGGATTTGAAAAACCCATAGAGGTTGTAAAAGCCGTAGAAACAGTTGTTAAAGACGAAGCTAATAAAGAGCCCAAACCTCTTTTGCTACGAAGATTAGAAAAGCAGTCTGGCATACCAGCTGGAATTAATTTCGGCTCACTTATTGGAGAGCTGAAAAATAAAACACAGAACCCAAGCAACGGGGGACTCAAACCAGTATTTAGGAAATTTGATATCGACACTGTTGATAATGGGCAAGATGTGAGTACCTTTTAAGATAGTGCGAACTTTCTAATATTTCAAATAATATTGTACAACCGAAAGTTCTTGTTATTGGCCCGTTTACACGGCTTGCCACTAAACCAAAATTGATGAATTTAGAATCAAGATATTAGTTTTATTTTACCAATTAAAAAGCACATCGTGAAAAAATATTTTAATTATCCAGTGCAATCACTCCATCTCTAATGTAAATACGTATAATTATTCAAAATCGGTTGAGTTGTTACAAACGGACATAGGAATGTACATATATATAAGTCCAATACATGATCCTCAAAATGGTTTCAAAATCGGTTCAGAGGTTTTAAAATGAACGTAAATAACAAACTGTATTAACACAACATTTATAATATTAAATTTACAGATTTAATATCTCTCGCGTCACCCACTAAGTTTCAAATTAAATTTATTTTGAAACGAGAAAACATGATTTTCATATCGCAGCTTCCTGACAGCCCACGCATGCCGTTAACGATCGCACCATACCGACTATTATATTGCGTATCATCATCTATTTTAATAATAAAAAACAGAAGCCATCCTGTTATGACTCTATATCTTAAAATCTTATATATAAAATTCTCGTGTCACAATGTTAATTACCTTACTCATCCGAAACGGCTTTACTGATTTTTACCAAATTTTATATGCATATTCAGTAGGTCTGAGAATCGGCTACTATCTATTTTTCATACTCCTAAGTGATAAGGGTAGCCCACCCCAAAAGTTAATATGGAAAAACGTTTGCTGGATCAGCTAGTATAAATATATTATTATTACTACTTAATTTACTAAAAATCTGCTTAACGAACATTTCTACAAAGCTGTTTAGTTATATGTTCAAAAAGTTGTAGACTTTAAATTTTGTACCCAAATGTACATCAACCATCATAAACCTTCTAAGTTTGTCACGAGTCTGACATTAAATGTATTTCCAGCCAAACAAAAAAAAAAAAAAAATGTTTTAGTATGAAAGGCAAAATAGGCTGTCCTTTTCAGAAATCCAAAAAATATATCTTTCACATGCCATTCTGACATTTTCTTTTGTAGGATATAAAAGTCTCTATATTATGTAATTGAAATTATGACCTGGGAATATAGATCAGCGTTATGCCTTTAACAATAGAGATTTTGTCATCATTGATAACCATCGTTCTTGTTTCTTACGAACATATTATTATGACACTATTACGTGAATCTTATTTTAATTAGAAACCTTAACTGGCAACACCTTAAAAGAAAATTTATCATTATGCTAATATTGATTTATAGTGTGGTTTTTGGAAAGTTTTATGATTTAATATATAGTAATGAATTGAATTGAGTGAATTTAAGTATGTTTTCATATATAATTAATGTTTTTATAAAACGTTATGCATGCTACACTTCCATTTATATATTTTAAAATACAATGATGACAGTAACAATTGAATAAATATTGAATGTACTCAGGTCATATTATTCGAAATATAATTGATTACAATCTTTCGGATATTTATGAATTGTTATATTTAAATTCGAGAACAACTAACTTAACTCTTAATTAGTGCAAATATAACATTTTTTTTACAGCTTAGTATCCTACAGTATCTACCTTAACAAATGAACAGTGAATACATTGCTATATATTATAAAAGACCCTTTCATATTGTATATATATATATATATATATAACGATCGACATCTCATTCAATCTAATTCAAGATCGAATGGAAAATAAAATCAAAAACCAATGTCGATGGTAACTCCTCGACTTTAAGTACATCAAACATGAGTTTACCATCGAAGTGTTCGATAAGTATTTTACTGTTCGTTAGCTACGCTGTCACATTTTTTCATAAAAATATATTTCGCCGACACTAGAAAAACCTATAGGCTCACTGCTATATTAAAACAATGAAGGTATTTTGTAAACTAATAATTTTTTTACTTTGTTCCAGGATACACTAAACGCAGTAGTCGACGATAAGAAAAAGGTTCATATAGACGAGAATGAATTGGGGCCGAATATCCTCGCTGACCGACGAAATAAATTAGAAACCGCTGCGCAGGTAAACCTATTAAACATAATAGTGACATGATTTCTACTATTGAAAATCAATTTAGCAATTATATCTTTATATGTAATCAATATCTTTTTGTAATGAAGTGCGCCCACGTATTTATAATCGAATTCGCCGTATTTATTGTTCCATTAGCGTTTGTTAGTTTAAATTAAACTTAACTATACTCAAATTCTCTAATTTTAATTTAGTGCTTTCAAAAATGCTATTCGAATAGTCCTTCCAATTTAATTTAGAAATCGTATGACAGTAGGTACTTAAATTGATTTTGACATAACTAAATTACTCTGGTTTAGTTTAGTTTGTATACTTCATAATTGTCTTAAACTAAGTTTTTCGTTACTTAGCAAACGAACATGAATATTATAATAGAGTATTTTAATTGTATATATATTTTTAGACACAACGGTTAATATAATTACTATGTACCTACCAGAAAGTTTGTCTCTCCGATAAAGTCTACTCTATGAAAATGTACTTACTCCAGATCAGAATGTTGCGTGTTCAGATCACGTCACGGGTAACAACTGAGCTATTTGTAGGTACTATATAAGGTAGTTGATTGAGTATCGTAATAAAACTAGTCAGATGACACAAACGTTTATTCAAATGATCGGTACAATACTGAAGAGTGAAGTGCCGTAGACAGAAGTCCAATATTTCCATTGCTTTAGTTCTTTTGCCACTCGCTTGACCAGCCGTTTGAGGTCGTCCTGATAAGAGAGAACTCTTATTTTGCCTTCCTCTTGATTTCGTTCCGTTGTTGTATTGTTACGTTATTATTAAAAATCTCAACGCCTTACAAAAAATGTTTCCAATATCACGTTAGCAAAAAAGGTTTTAATACGGCTTTAAATATCAAGTTTGTTTTTATACTTTACAATCACCTTCGACAATACCTTCCTGTGTTTGGTAACAGTCTTCTGTTTTATAATATCCTTTTACCAATTAAGGTTTCAGCTTTTTCAATCACCTTGTACTGGTTTATTTCATTATTAATTGTAGATAAGCAAAAAGTAATACGGAGGACGCAATTGAAGTTCCGGTTTATACTTTATTTTCCGTCATTTAAAAATAACAGCTTTATGTCATTTATACAAATAAATACAAAAAGGTTATATTATTTAGTTTTATGCTCACGAGCCCTTTGTTTGGTGTTTAAAGTTAAGCGCCCCATAACCGGTCCGCTAAGGTCTTTGACTCTAACAAATCTCAGTGAAATGATCTATTAGAAATATAATGTAGAGTATAATTTCAAGCAAATAAACTATTGTCGTTAGTTTGTAAAAACTAAATTTATTACTTTTTTTTATAACATTAAAAAATATTACACGATAATCCACAAAAAAAAAACTAATAAAAATAACCCCACATTAAATTCTTCTAGAAAACAAAAGTAATCGACAACTTGAAACTGACAACCTGTCAATGTCAACTCCCCTAAATTTCTACAGAATAACATCTCACATCTAATTGCCACTAAGTTTTCAAAGAAGACAATGTAGCTTTCCTTTTAATAACAAAAATTATAACAATTCATTTATTTAAGAAATTACATAAAGACCCATGCACCTGTTGTATACTGTTCAGCCTGTGACTTCCCAGTATTTCATAAGCTAAACTCAAAAACAAATGAAATTAAAATTGATCGCTCACGAGACTTTTGTCCGCTGTTTAAGGTAAAACACCTCAAATCGGTCTCTTATGATCTTTGATTCTAAATCAGTTGTCATTATTACATTTGTGAGTAATTCGAACCTTCACCCCAATGACTAAGTGGCCGCATTTTGAAACGTGTAATACTAAAATGACCACTGTTTTGGTATTACTTACTTGCGGTTGAATGCCATTTGATATGATTTGAATGATTCAGATTTTTATTGGAATACGAACACTAATATAATATATGAAAAGACTTGTCTTTTATAACATTGATTTTATAAGTTTATCTTTATATGTAAAACAAAGTCGGGTTATTTACATATTGTTCTCTGATCTGTTGGATTCAGCGAATCCAAGAATAGTAAAATAACTATTAAAAATATGTCCATTACTTTGTAATATTTTATAAAGAGATTGTGACAGATATTTGTCACAAATTTAAGCAAACCAAGCTCAAGGAAGAAGTAAAAATCGAAAAAAATATGCAGATTGGAAGGCACTGAAGGTTGATGACCTTGCTTGATAAGATGATCATTGATCGGTGAGAGTAAAATCAGTATAAATGTCTGTCTCATCAACATCATAGGTCACGCGACTGCACTGTAATTGCTAGGGTTCATTCCTCACTATAATTCCGAAATTTGTCGGAATATATTTATCACAAATATCATCTTAGGGGAAAAAAAAACTTTTGGCTGACTCCATTTGATTATTAACATCTTTGTTGTCAGAAAAATTTACGCGCTTAATCAGTTTAAAATATTTTCTTTAAACGTACCACTCGCCACCATTAAAGATATTATATAACATTATTAGACACTTTGTGGCATATTTATAATAACAAGAACATTTAAAATAACAATAAATTATTAGTATTTTAATGATTCCGAAATTGGACCATAAATATTTGACCTCAGGGATGGCGGAAACGAGTGCCACAGAGCGATGCGACGCTATTTACGGTAGCGGGACGGTTGGAACGAGACAAGGTAACGCCGCCGGCCACACCACCACCGCTGAGTACGCCACCCGCTACCACACCCACTACTACACCCGCTACGACACCCGCAGTGCCGCCACCTAACAGATTCAGGTACGGGTCAAAGAAATTTCAAAGAATGTTAATAGTTAAATTTGTCTTTTTTAGATAACTGCTCACCTATCGAATTTAATTTTCAAATTAATATCCAGCAAAATATTAATTATTTGACCAATTCAAATGTCGTCTAAACGTCAGTAGTTCAATGCTTATTATGTCTGTTATTATTGCTTTGTCATAATATACGTAGATGAGTTGTTCCCCGTGACATTGTTTGCACAATATTTATGATCACAAGTAGCATTTGCGATTTCCATGAACAAAATTCGGACCTTAAAGGGTAAAAATTGGTCTTTCAAATTTATAATATAACTTGGGATCTATAAGTATCTCATTAAAATAACAAGTAGAATGCCTGATTCAGCGTGACTGGGGGATAAAACCTTAAAAGGCGAAATGTTGAAACAATTCACTTACCTACTTGTCCAGTTAATATACTGTCGCGTCGTAATTGGTATTTCCTTAAATTGACCTCGTGTGCATTCCCATATCGGGTGCCTAGTTATGTGAGCTGTATCGGCTCATTTGCTATGCAATTGATATGTTATTGACAACTTTGTCGGCAATGTAACGTCATCTATATGGTAGAGGTCACATTTGTTTGACAGACTGTCAATGATGTAAATCTTTTATACTTCGGATGTGAAAGAAAATTGTATTGTGTTAACATTACCTTGCGGGCAGAAGTTTTTTGACGGGTCTGTCAAGTACTTTTAGAATTAAATCACTACAAAAAAAAATGTTAATATATCAGGTGTTCATGTAAATATTTAACTTTAGTTAAAATTTCAAGTTAAATATTTCGGAAAATTTTGTATAGTTTTAATTCCGTAATCTTTTTACAGCACATATAATTTATTTTGGTAGGTATTAAGTATATTGACCCAAGTTATCACCACCTGTACTGTGTCCTTCTATTTACAAGACAGCCTGTATAGCTTAGAATAAAATCATTTTGGTAAAATTTCAGATCACGTAAAGCGCCAACCTCACCTACAAATGGATTCGCGTCGGGGCCTCTCAGATCTGCATCATGTGCGGTTATGAGCGCCGTGGTTGACGCGAAACCGAAAGAGACGCCGAAGCCTGACCGCGAGTCGTTTAAGAGAAGTCACTCGGTCAGCGAAAACATCAGTCGAGATGAAAGTAAGTTATTAATATAAATTATATACACTTGAATAAGTATCGTCTATTATCCCAATTATTGCACTCTTGAAATAAATCGCGTCATATATTCTTAAGTCATCTTCGGTATTCGTAAGGCGTGCTTTTCAGAGAGACGAAAATACATTTCATTCTACCAAATTGAGGTAAATACATAGTATGAAGTAATTTTACAAACACAAATGTGACAAATAAATAATGTTGTTAATCAATTACTCTATGAAAGCACACAATGTTTCCTGGCTTGAATAATTAAACAAAAAAGTTATTTATATTTTTAATTATGACAAAGCTGTCCATGTTTTTATGTGAGTACATGATATGTAATCTGATGGCAATACTTTTCCAGATAAAACTCGCTTTAAATCACCAACATCGTATAATTTTCTAGTGCAAGTGTACGTGCGCATACAAGAAGTGTGTGTGTGTGTGTGTGTGTGTGTGTGTGTGTGTGTGTGTGTGTGTGTACAAGAAATATCTGTCAACAATTTTTATATATTATAATTTACAATTTTAGTTTTTATGTCATTGGGATTGACATTAATCCTTTCCTTTGGGTTTTCAGAAGAAGAACTATCCCCAGGGGCTGAGAAGCCCGGATGTCCTGTCCGTGTGCCGCGCGCTGATGACGAGACCTTCCATGCCTTCTTTGCACCGCTGCAGCAACAGGAGAAACCTTTGGAACAACTAGAAGTAGACTTGGATGCTATTGATAGTGCTTCACGGCAGTTGTAAGTTTTACTTTATGTCAGAGCCAAATGAAAAGAAATTGCTATAATAATGCCTTCCTTAATCATTACTAAACACCTGTATTATTCTAATGGTCCATAACAGATTCACGCCGAGACTTGAGTAAGCTAAAAGTTGAGTTATGAAATGCTAGAATACCACTGGATAAGAATCGGCTCGTTATCGATAAGTTTAAATTTTTCCGATTATTCGAAGACAAGTGAACCTGAATAGTCGCAACACTATTTGAAAGACTTACTAGATGACTTTGAAACGACGTCTAAAAAAAACTATCAATTGTCATGATAGTTACTATTATTATTATTATTATTGTTGTGGTTGGATAGTGGTATACTTTTATGTTCGCACATTTACACAGTCGTATAATATCGTACATTCTGCCTGTTTATTAAAGAATACATGATATTATAAGTATTTTCATACAGGAGTAGGATAACATTTATTTTAATTTCAGATTATCCAGCGAGTATGCACGTCGCGCGAAACGCGAACGTCGCCACGCTGCATCGCGTAACCCGCTTAAGGCTCTCGCCGCAAGAACCGACCTGAGACAGGAATATCGCGCCCTCTCGCTCACTACTAGAGACGCGCTCTTTAAGGAAAAGGGTAAGGATTAATATTAATTATCAACGAAGAATTTTAAAATAAGAAATAAGTGTATCAATATTTTCAAGCCTAAGGTAGCTTACAAAAAATTTTTCGGGTTCTTGGCTGTTCTTAGAGGTCGAAGCGTTTTCGACGTGAAATTTACTAATATTTAATAATTCCAGTGACAGGAAACTGTGGTCTCGCGGCGGAAGCGTTAGCGGCGCTCGCCAGCAAGGAGGACTTCTCAAATGTGGCGTTGCGTAGTGCGTCTGCGACCAACGTTCCCAGTCAAGGCACCAAGCCCTTGATGCTGTTACAGGTTAAGGGCAGACGGCGTGTACAGGTAATCATCCAAAAATGTTATAAAAAAATAAAATTATGTGAAATTATTATAATTTTCTGAAACAATTGGAAATCACTACATAGTATAAAACGAAGTCGCTTTTTCTTTCCTTTTCCTCCTTTTGTATGCTTAAATCTTTAAAACTACGCAATGGATTTTGATGCGGTTTTTTTTAATAGATAGTGATTGAAGAGGAAGGTTTTTACGTATGTTTTATACCCGTGCAAAGCCGGGGCGGGTCGCTAGTTAAATATATTTTAAATACGGTGTTGAATAATTATTAAAAATATTCCTAATGGTTTCTTTTCAGACCCGCTTAGTAGAGCCGGTGCATTCAAACGTGAACCGTGGCGATTGTTTCCTGTTGGTGACACCTGATCAGCTGTTCCTCTACATTGGCCTCTACGCTAATGTTATTGAGAAGTGAGTATTTTAACTACTACAGCTATCTGGCTTTTAAGTATCATAGAGAAAATCTGTTTTTTTTTAAGGCCAGAAATTCCTAATGGGGTATAGGGTTGGGTACAATATAAATTATGTGCATGTTTCATATATCATTTTATTCACAGGAACGTAAACGAACTGCCCTTCTATGCGTTCTATGCATTTCAAACTGAATCATTGTGTGTTTTTTTCGAGATTGTATCTTCAACGCATGAAGTTGTATGTCAAAT
Source organism: Aporia crataegi (assembly GCA_912999735.1). Lineage (NCBI taxonomy): Eukaryota > Metazoa > Arthropoda > Insecta > Lepidoptera > Pieridae > Aporia > Aporia crataegi. The sequence goes on along the minus strand of OU538744.1, from coordinate 7,124,390 downwards.
GCCACTTAGCCACGAAGGTGGTTTATTATTGAGTAGCATCTGCGTTAAATAAATGCGTAATGCGTATGAAAAATGTGACAGCACCCTCGTTGGTTATCGTACCTTTCGAAAAGTAAAAATTCTTGATAGTTAATTCATAAAATAGTAAGGATTTTAGATTAATTCATAAAATAAACAGTACGTGTTTTATGTCCTTCTAATTATGTTTTTTTTTACTTTTAGGAACCGAAGCACTGATATTGCAAACCACATTCTAAACACAAAGGATCTCGGTTGTAAAAACGCCAACGCTCTAATCAAAATTGATGAGCAAACAAAATTATTCTCAAACAAACATTGGAACCAGTTTTGGTCCCTTTTAGGTGTCACTGATGGTATTGAAGAGTACAAACCAGTAGAGACGGGTCACCCTGATGAAGATGAGATTTTTGAGTCCTGTATTGTACAGACCAACATGTGCTATGAAGTCATGGATGATGAACTTGTTCCCATAAAAGACTATTGGGGCCAAGTACCCAAAATTGCCATGTTGAACCAGTCAAAAGTTCTCGTATTCGATTTTGGATCTGAAATGTATATTTGGTATGGTAAAAATGTACCCTTGGAAAGTCGGCGGCAAGCGGCACAGCTAGCTAAAGAACTATTTGAGGACGGTTATAATTATGAAGAATGTCATATTAACCCCTTAAACGCTGCAGAATGTCATGGTGCTAGAAAAGAAACCAAAATACTTCCAAAATCGTCAAAAAGTCGACCCGAATGGGCGATCATGTCGAAAGTTACCCAGCACATGGAAACTATTCTATTCAAAGAGAAATTCCTCGACTGGCCGGACTTCAGTCGAGTTATCAAAGTCAAGCCGCAGGAGAATAAGTCCAACGGCACTGAAATAACACCATGTGATGCTGAGGAAATGTGGTCCAACGAGTACCAAGATCCAGATCTCATTCTAGATGGATCTCACATCGGTCGCGGAACACATTACTATGACAAAGAATCTATGCGCCATTACGAAATAAAAACACAGGCTGTATGCAAATGGCTCATTCAGGAATACGATTATCAAACGGTCGAAAATGAAGCCGATATTGGCGAATTTTACTCTGGGGACAGTTACATCATCAAATGGGATTACCAAATCACGGTTTCGGGCCGAGAACTTAACGGGAAACCATCGAAACATAATTTAACTGGGAGAGATCGGTGCGCCTATTTTTGTTGGCAGGGAAAAGATGCGTCATCGAACGAAAAAGGTGCGGCAGCGCTGTTAACAGTCGAATTAGATAAAGGAAAAGGCCCGCAAGTGAGAGTTGCCCAAGGAAACGAACCGCCAGTGTTCTTGAATCTCTTCCAAGGAAACTTGGTAATACATCAAGGAAAACGGGAGATGGACAAAAACAAATTCCGCCTATACATTGCTAGAGGGAATGTCACTAACGAAGCATATTTACTTCAAGTGCCCTGTTCAGTTAGACAATTGAGAAGTCGCGCATCATTGGTTTTGGTCGACACGCAGAAGGCGTGCGTTTACATTTGGCACGGGTCAAGAAGCTTAAAGCATACAAAGCAAGTTGCTGTTGATTTAGCGAATAAATTAGTTGCACGGAAATCGAGAATTCTCTTTGGAGAAACATGTGGGGAAGTGAAGATTCTAGAGATTAAGGAAGGTGAGGAGCCAAAAGACGTGTTGGAAGCTCTGGGTGTGGCTAATAAGCAGTATTACAATTCTGTGTTGAATGCGGGTCGCGAAGCAGGTGCAGATATCACACCGCGATTGTTCCACTTCACGGATTTGAGCGGACAGTTTGAGGCAAACGAAGTTTTGTCTCCTTTACGCCATGAAAACCTTGTCACACCTTTCCCATTCGAGCAGAGGGAACTGTACTCCGCTTCACAACCTGGTGAGAAGTTTTACTTTTGATTACTTACTCATTTTTTTCCAATAATCAAGAAACATAGTAATTCATTATTTTAATATTCCAGCTCTATTCTTGTTGGACGACGGCAAGTCCGTGTGGGTTTGGCAAGGTTGGTGGCCGAGAGGGGAGGACGGAGATATTGAGGTTGAGAGGAATAATGGTATGTACTCTTTCATAGTACACCGTATTAGGGAAGGATCTTCAGAATCTAATTCAGTAATCTATCAAAATGACTATGGCTATGTATTTATAATATTAATTTAGATTGGAAAAGTACTTGATTTTTATTTTAATGGTTACAAAAGTTTGGTACATTTGAAGAAAATAAAAGACATTAATGACATTAGACCTTTTCTGTTTACTAGATTTCTATTAATTGTTTCTTAGAATAATGATAATTTAAAATATTTACAGGCGTAGGAGCATTCGCGGGTCGATGGATGTCGTTAAGAGCAGCCGCTCTAAGAACAGCCGATGCCTACTGGAGTGTTTCCCGAAGGACCAGGCCTGATGTCCAAGTTGTGATCGCCGGTCTCGAACCCGATACGTTCACAGCGCTGTTTGACACTTGGGAAGAGCACGACGAGGCTGCTGATGCTAACATTGCGGTAAGTTAATGGTTTGAGGGTAGTTTGATATTATGGGTGTGGGTAGGAACTAATTCTGGTGAATAAGTGGCTACTTATAAATATATTATAGACCAACTTTTGTCCAAACTGTGTTGCCATAGTTTCAGTGTTTCTTTTGTTCTATATTTGAATTATTTCATTTTCTTATAATCTGTCTACATTCGTTTTTATTAATGAAAATCTAAATTCAAAATAAAATCTACCTAAATGCATATTTCAACAAAGCTGCCGTCGTTTTCATTCCCGTCACATCATATTGAATGGCGGAAATTTAGAATAAATTTTAATAAAAATGTTGATAGCAATTTTCTATTGTGTTATTTAATATGCTTAATTTTTATTATTTAAAATGAAGGAACACAAGAAAAAAATCATTTCAATTGTATTCAGACATTGTGGACAACTTTATCAACATGGTCCAAATTTTTTTTATTTGTTTAATTGTAAAAACTATTGCCAATTATATACTTTTAGCTTGGTAAACTACTGTGGTTGTGGTATTGGGTTTAAACACATTTATACAGATAATAAATAATGAAAATCATGTGAACTATTAAATACATATTACGCCTTCAACCTCTAAACTGTATATATGGATAACTTATCTTCTTGTTGGCGTATTAAAACATATTCTAAGTTAAACTTGTCAAAAAAAGACATCGTAAGCCTTTTTCGATTTAATTTAACCATGTAGATGTTTTTGAATCCAGGCTCGTTCTTGATATAATTTATCATTTTAATATATTAATAAAATATTAATTCACGTGACTTTTTATCCGACTACGGCGAAGCCTAAAAATAGATTACTTGTACCGGGCGTAGGTGTACATTGTTCACATGGTTGTCATGTATGGTATTAATAGAAATAAGTGCACTGTATTATACGCACGGGTTTATAGCGCGGTTACAAGGCGGGCGAGGCGGTGAGCGCCAGCGTCGAGTTGTCGCGGGTGACGGCCAGTACCTGTGAATTGCCTCTAGCTGCTCTACAACGCCGTCCACTTCCGGACCTTGTGGACCCACAACACCTCGAAAGGCATCTCTCGTCCCCACACTTTATGGTGAGCCATTGTTAAGCACTTAATGCCACTACAACAAGAGAGTCTTGTACCATAAGGTCTACGCTAAACTTTTGTTATAAAAGACCCACGAGTATTTTATGGATGCAGTCCTATCCGATTTATATCAACCACTCTATGCCAAGACAAGTTTGTATGGTCTCAGATTTCGTATCTTAGCATTTTTGAAAAATATTTCAGATTAAATACAAAACGATCAATTCCGCATTTGATAACTTCGTTTATATCCATCTTGGTAGGCCAGAGACGCGACAATAGCGTGTAAGTGTAAGACGCAAAGGAATTTTGAATGGAAATGACAAAGTGTCGTAAGAACATAACCACACTAAACGTCGTTGACTTGCAACTCTATGAGCATATTATATTATCATCTAGTATCAAAAATGCAAAATTGCATTGATGCATGCAATATCAAAGAAACTGCAAACAAAAAGGTAGCGACAGTTTTATGTTCTTAATACAGCTTGTTTTTAAATTAAGTCATAATCGAATCTTTACTATTAAAAATTAGTAAAAAGCTAGTTCACAACTCGTGAAACTAAATTTTGATTCGACATATTTCCGAATAGAAAAGTTAGAAAATATTAAATATTAAATAATTATTTATTTTAGAATGGTTGCACTTGTAAAATATTATGCACATAATATGATACGGCTGATTAAGATTTTATGTAACTATTGAACATGATCTGTTAACAGAGAGATTCCCAATTCCCTTGTATTTTTTATGGTTGTTGCTTCAGGGCTCTTTCATTTCTGCAGTATTAGCGTTTGTATTTATTTCGTTGTTGCTGTATTTGGCTAATTCTGTTTTGAAAGACGGCAAACAAAAATAATTATTAGTTTTGCCCCATTTTGATTTAGTTGCACGTTATAAAATTTATTTAAATTTTAGCATAATATTTACTAATTTAAACTAAATACTAATTATATTTGTAATATAAATTTTTGATAGTGATTTCACTAAAGTCCTTTTTTTACAAATAGACAAGTAAAACTTAGCAAGCCTTACTTAGTGTTAGGTACATGAACACTCTACAACGGTCGCGGATGAGTTGCCGACCTTTTATTATATTATTGTTTTACAATTTTCTTTTTTTTTTCTTAACAGGAGGCTTTCGGTATGACCAAAGAAGAGTTCGCATCACTCCCCGCGTGGAAACAAACCAACATGAAAAAGGACCTTGGTCTATTTTGACCTAATTGGCTAGTTTTACCGCATTACATTAGCATACGTTTTTACAAGCAGCTATTTCGTACTTTTTATACTCGGGATTTGATACATAAATTTAATGGCGCTTTAAATTTTATAGCAGATAAGGATTTTTTACTAACTGAATGTGATGTCGCATCCACATCTCGCCACAATCAACAAACCTATACAAAGTATTGACTTGATTTTGAGACGCACACTAGCCATCCACTTGCGAAAGCGCTGGATGACTGGCTAGTAAGAATTTCAAAAAATTTGTCTTCACATGATAATTAATTCATACATTTTTACACAAAAAGAACGAACGTCTGACTGAATGTGCTTTAATGTATATCGTCATCATTTCGGCAAATTACAAGCTCTTTCAAACCAAGTCAACAACTGTATCCACACGATTGAATTTGTGTCGGCTGGTTGAGGATGGCAAGCGTGTGGATGCGGCTCATTCAAGTGATATTTTTGATTTAGCGGATGCCGGTATTTGAGAATTTGCAACGGAATTGTATTAAATTGATAATAATTGTTATTTGTCGCATCCATACATATTTTTTTTGTATATAACTACTTAGTAGATGTGTTATTTATTTTTAATTTTTCGGTTTCAGTTTTAGATGCACAGTTTGTATAATTTTTATAATAATTTACTTAGATATTGTATGGATATGACAAAGATTCAATGAAAAGTGATATTTTTGTGAATTGCTTTGTTTTTGAATGAATTATTTCGAATTTATTCAAAGATACTGTGATTTTTGTAGGTTAACATGTATCTGGTCTTGTATGTCGTTGGTAAACGAACACTTAATATACGCTTAGATGTAGTCTTTTATAAAGCTGTGACGTTAGAATATTTGCAGAAATATTAACAAGATTTAACAAAAAACAACGATTTTTCATTAATTTTCAGATTTCCATTAAACAACATTAACAAATTAACTATCAATTTTTTTAACAAACACTTTGTTTACAACAATATTTTTAAAATCACACTCAACTTTCTTAGGACGATATTTTAACGGACCGTTACAGACAATGCGGACGATAAAAAGTCAATTCTGAGCTTTGTAACTAACAATTTTGTCAATATTCTAACTCAAGGTATATATAACATCACATATCTACTCATTAGCTACTTTTTATACAATGCCTTAGGAGGATCATTTAAATTGTTGAAGTATGAAAAACTCGAAATTTTCTATCACCAAGTTCCGTAGACGTAGATTTTACTGACACGAAAAATCCTGACACTGAAAAATTGACTTCCGATTTAGAATAGTTGCCAAAAGTCTCACTATGACTTTTGCGAAACGTATTTGCTTTATGCGTGAAATATTTGCATGAAAACTTGAGCGCCGATCTCGCAGCAATTACCCGAAAACTTATGACAGTTTCTCAATAGTAAACGATGCCGTATAAACATTGTCCAACTTTCATCTTGATGGTATGTTTTCTCACGAAAAAATTGTTTCTGCTAGTTTCCAGTAGGCATACGTTAGTCAAATGTTCGACCTGTTTAAGTGTGAAATATTGGTAAAATTAGACAAAGTTGGACAAAGTTTATAACGGCCATTTGCACTGACCCAATCTTAACTAGGATATTTTTAGTGGCATGCATGTTTTATTTTTTATTTAAGGCAATAAGAGATAGGTCACTTTGCTGAGTCTAAGCTAAGATTGGGCTTTTGCAAATTGCCTATAGTGGCTAATTTTAATTTCAAACTCATGGTAGATATAAATTTCGCTCTCAGCGCCAGTTTCGACCGAATGTTTATGTTTGTAAATTAGAAATAACTTAGTATTTTTCCATTTTCTATCCGTATGCGGTGTAAACTGCCAATGAGTAGAATAATTAATAATTTTTAAATGTAAACGTACTTATATTGAATGCATTTACGGCCAGCACTGTGACACTGTATTTCTCAAATAAACATGTTTAATTTGCTTTGGTTGTGTTACTTATTATTATTGTATTGAGATTTATTTTGTATAATGTAATAAATGCTAAATTGAATGCGAATCGTATTTTTCTTTTGGATTCCTTAAGTATCTCACCTATAATTATTATTCCTTGTTCGTGGATTTTTTTTGCATGGAGCTCTTAATAGTAATTTTATTAATAACTAGTGGACCCCGCGAACTTCGTATCGCGTCAAAGTTACGAATAATAAAGTGTCACCTATAACGTCATTCCATAGAAAATGTATGAGGAAAATGTTTTTCTTTTATTTTATTTTTTCGAATATTTTCTTAATTTTTCTCTCCGTAAGAACCATCCTTGTACTTCAAGGAATATTATAAAAAAAGAATTGGCCAAATTGATCCAGGCGTTGTTGAGTTATGCGCTTACCAACACTTTGCGATTTTTATATTATAGATTATTAATCAACCTTCAAAAAAATCAAAATGAGGTCATCAATTTAACGTGTATGCTTTTGTAATAAAAGTAGACTGAGTTTATTACGCGTGAACCAATTAGCCACGGACGTGACAAGACATTAGAATAGACAAAATTAAATTCTTCAACTAGTATTTTTTTGTTTGTGAAAATTGCTGCTCTAATCTCCCCTCTCTTCGGATAGTCATAATAATACCTATTACCTACTTGCTACGTTTGAGCTTTGAAGGGAATTTGTACACACTTTAAAAAATATATAAATAATGCATAATAATTTATTTCCCACACGTCAAATATTTACAAAATTGCACAAAGTGATCTAACTTACTCAACGCTACATTTTCAAGGTAGCACTCGATACGAAATGCTTTTGAAAACAACTTAATTGATGATAGCTCGAAGCCATCTATAGAAAATGTTCTGCTCAGCCACGTCCTCTTCAATAGATTCTTCTAATTCATTACTGTCGATGATTTGATTTACAGACTGCTTCAGTCTTTGAGACGCTGAAGTGTCATCATCAATTTCAACTTCTTCCTGCAGTGGGATTCCCTGAGGGATAACATTCACTAGTTCGTCTCTGTCTTCATTACTACCGGAGCCTTCTGATTCATCGTGATTGTGATGATCATGATTGTGTTCATGGTCATGGTGATGATGATGATCATGATTGTGTTCATGGTCATGGTTATGATGATTGTGGTCATGGTCATGATGGTTGTGGCTGTGGTCATCATCCATCTCTAACTGTTTCAGTTTTCTTGTTTTAAATTTTCTTTCGGGTTCATCTGATTCTTCGTCATCATCTTCTTCATCTTCATTTTCAGTGTCTAATTGTTTCAGTTTTCTTGTTTTAAATTTTCTTTCGGGTTCACCTGATTCTTCGTCATCTTCTGTATCTAATTGCTTTAGTTTTCTTGTTTGTATTTTTCTTTCTGTTTCGTCTGATTCTTCATCATCATCCTCATCTTCATCATCATTTTCTAACTGTTTTAGTTTTCTTGTTTTAAATTTCCCTTCGGTTTCATCAGCTTCTTCGTCTTCATCTTCTTCATCTTCCATGTCTGCTTGTTTCAGTTTTCTTTCGCTTTGATTTTCGTCTTCATCTTCCTCATCTTTATCTTCAGTGTCTAACTGTTTCAGTTTTCTTGTTTTAAATTTTCTTTCGGGTTCACCTGATTCTTCGTCATCATCTTCTGTATCTAATTGCTTTAGTTTTCTTGTTTGTATTTTTCTTTCTGTTTCGTCTGATTCTTCATCATCATCCTCATCTTCATCATCATTTTCTAACTGTTTTAGTTTTCTTGTTTTAAATTTCCCTTCGGTTTCATCAGCTTCTTCGTCTTCATCTTCTTCATCTTCCATGTCTGCTTGTTTCAGTTTTCTTTCGCTTTGATTTTCGTCTTCATCTTCCTCATCTTTATCTTCAGTGTCTAACTGTTTCAGTTTTCTTGTTTTAAATTTTCTTTCGGGTTCATCAGATTCTTCGTCATTCTCGTCTTCATCTTCCTCATCTTCATCTTCAGTGTCTAACTGTTTCAATTTTCTTGTTTTAAACTTTCTTTCGGGTTCATTTGATTCTTCGTCATCCTCGTCTTCATTTTCCTCATCTTCATCTTCAGTGTCCAATTGTTTCATATTTCTTGTTTTTAATTTTTTTTTGCTTTCATCTGATTCTTCATCTTCCTCGTCATCTTCAGTGTCCAACTGTTTCATTTTTCTTGTTTTTAATTTTTTTTCGCTTTCATCTGATTCTTCATCTTCTTCGTCATCTTCAGTGTCCACCTGTTTCAGTTTTCTTGTTTTAAATTTTCTTTCGGTTTCATCTGATTCTTCATCTTCCCCGTCTTTTTCTTCTTCATCTTCAGTGTCTAACTGTTTCAGTTTTCTTGTTTCAAATTTTCTTTCGGATTCATTTGATTCTTCGTCATCCTCGTCTGCATCTTCCTCATCTTCATCTTCAATGTCTAACTGTTTCAGTTTTCTTGTTTTAAATTTTCTTTCAGGTTCATTTGATTCTTCTTCATCCTCGTCTTCATCTTCCTCATCTTCATCTTCAGTGTCCAACTGTTTCATATTTCTTGTTTTTAATTTTTTTTCGCTTTCATCTGATTCTTCATCTTCTTCGTCATCTTCAGTGTCCAACTGTTTCAGTTTTCTTGTTTTAAATTTTCTTTCGCTTTTATCTGATTCTACATCATTCTCATTTTCATTTTCATCATCTTCATCTTCATTGTCTAATTGTTTCAGTTTTCTTATTTTAAATTTTCTGTCGCTTTCATCAGATTCTTCATATTCGTTGTCAACTCCTTCCTCATCCACATCGTTATTTTCCGATTCTTGTTCTGGCTCTTCGGGTTCTAGCTCTTCTTGTTCTGGCTCTTCTTCCTGTTCTGTCTCTTCAACTTCTTGTCCGACCTCATTCTCTTGTTCTGTCTCTTCAACTTCTTGTTCTGGCTCTTGTTCTTGTTCTGGCTCTTGTTCTTGTTCTGGCTCTTGTTCTTGTTCTGGCTCTTGTTCTTGTTCTGGCTCTTGTTCTTGTTCTGGCTCTTGTTCTTGTTCTGGCTCTTCTTCTTGTTCTGGCTCTTGTTCTTGTGCCGGCTCTTGTTCTGGCTCCGTCGTTACCTCTGGCTCAGGTTCAGGTTCCGGGGTTGGTTCCGGATCCACAGTACAACCTTCTGGAGCTGCGGACTCGTCACATATCTGTAAACCATTTTTTATAAGAAACTTTGTGAGTATCGATGCCTTTATGCATTAATTTAAACAATTTAACATGCTTATTTAATTTTTAACTCCATTACCATGCTTTTTTTTCTTAGAATGTTAGTTATATCTACAGATAAACAATTGTCCAAGTTACCATTAAATCATGGTAAGCATTAAGTAGTTTGTAGCACAAATTAGTCGCATCGTAAAATTCAAGTATTGCTTTACTTCTTTATCTATTCTTATTCTGTTTCTTTAAAATTGTATCTATTCTAAGAAATACCGACCTGATCTTGTTCATTAAACCATGTGCCGTACGGGCATTGCATCAAATACGACTGGCCAGAGTAACATTGGTAGTAGAAAGTGCAGATCTCATTATTAGGTATCCTCAAGAAGTTCTGCTGGCCGATGCACAGGGTCTCTGGGTCTTGTCTCAATTGGATTGAGAAGCCGGAAACGCTGATCAACGCCGCTGCGAAACAAACTAGCCTAATGGCAGCTAAAATAAAAAAATATTAAATTATTATTTATTTATCAACAATTATCACTACATTTCAAACCAAGGCGACATTATCGTACTATAAAAATATATTATACGTTTAAGGATAACTAATAATAATAAATAATTTAATATAATTGGCTGTAGCGGAAAAAAAATTTTCGCCAGTAGGCTTGAATTTAATAAACGTTCATTCATTCAAATTTAATAATAAAACACAAAATGTAAAAGCAAAAAGGTTAATTACTATTTAGTAGCGAAGTTCTGAAACAGGCAAGAGGCAAACTCATTTCTGCGTCTGTTTCTTTGATACAGGCTTAGCGAGTTTTAACATAAACCACATTTTAAAGCCGTGGGTAGGTAAATCTAATATTGATAACCAATCTATATTATATTGAACCAAGTCGGGTTATTTGTAATATTTATAACACAGGAACAAATGGACTGATTTTGATCATTAAAATATTGGATTAATCTTATCCGAGAATTACTATTGAAAATAGAGAAAAATTCACGGAATCGAAGAAAATAAATAGAATAAAAATGTTTTTCCATTTTCTGGGAAAACGGTGCGTCGCGCTTGATTTTGACAAAATTTCGGTACCCCCTAGGCAACCACACTCGCGCTTATATACCTTTCTCTTTCTGTTGGACTATATAGACTTATGTAAATACATAATGTATTTTTCGAAAAGTGGAGTTTGTTTTTTTACGCTAGAATCATCCACAGTAGATAATCGGGATCGACAATTTGACCGACTTCCAGATAATATGGCGGTACGAAATGGGGTAAAATCGATGGGAGAGACTCGGGGTGAGTTAATATAACTTAGTAGTAGTATTTGCTGCGCGCTTCAATTTGACTAGGGTTCCTCCCCAAGAGCAATGAAAAATTTCGTAAAATGTTTACATACATTTTTAAATACATGGGTCTAGTATTGTTTGCGAGTTTGGTTCATTTCATAGAGAATCTTATTGCAAGTATACTCTTTTAAAAGACGAAATAAGAAATTTTCAGGAAGAAGTGGCAAGCGGCTCACGTGAATCCAAATTTACGCGGGCTGCTTGCGGCCCAGCGCATTTTCAACACCTAGTTTATTTATGTAAGTGTATTTATTGTACCAAGGAATGTTTGAAATTTCATAATTATCGGTTCCATCTTTATCTACCATACCTAAGCGTTCAAACGTACCTAGGTACCATTTTTACGAAAAACTAAACCATTATTTTCCAACCTTATAGTAAAATAAAGAAACATTATCGAGGAAACTTCTTTATCTTAAGCATACCTATCTCAGTACTTGAAGTTATCTGAAATAGTAGTATGGTTTCGCAGATGATAAGACTAATATCAAATTTAAAAAAACAATATGCCACAAAACCTTATAATTATGTAATTGAATTGCCTTCATTATGTAGGTATATAAAAATATATTATTGTTGTAACAATCTAATAAACCAAAAATTATTAATTCTCGAGTTATTAAACCTAAACTGTACCTGACTTTGTCGTTGTGCATAAAACAAATCAGAGGAATAATATGAATTAAATAAAAATTTTAGGCTTTTGTTACAAAAGTTATAACGCAACTCATTTTGAATGCGCTTTAGGTATTCAACGAAATTGCATGAACAGTAACCTAACTTATGAATGAATAACAATTATGTAATAATCACGTGTCGCAAGTTTCGAAGCGAATAATCATTATAATATCACGGATTTAGTCGTCTGGATTAAGCTTATTAAATCTCATTATTCACATTTATCATAAATGCTTATACCTAATTGAAATTTTTAATAATTAAATTTTTTTATAAGGAATATCAAGCAATTGCAATCAAGCATAGAACATTGAATATTAATGTTTGTATATTTTGATATTTCGGTGGTAAGTAAGAAGTTCTTTTAGATTATTAATTACGTTACGTTCATATATAATCGCCGAAATAGCCAATATTTTAAAAAAGATGGCGCCACTGGAATGCCATTTTTAATAACCGTTAAACATCCCATACAAACAACATTTTTTCCGTAACCTACGAGAAAAAAGTCTATTAAGTAGTTTATGGTCTTCTTAACTGACTTTTATTTAGTCACGAGGCCAGAAAAAAACCTTATCTGAATTGTATCCTAAATAAAAGCCTTTAAATTTGGTAAAATAAAATTGAACCAATTCATACAGAAAACTACTTATTATATATTCATTTTAACATAAACACGAATTATTTTATACATATACTACCTACTACAGTTATTTTTCTAGGCGTAACAAATATTTATCCTGAATTACTAAAGCTTTATTTTTACTTCTTAGAAGCTTAATAAATAATAAAGTAATAAAGTACTTACTACCCATGTTGACTGCGATCAGTCTTCGGGATGATCGATGACTGAAATAATAGATATATTCTGATCACCTGAATTTTATCGAGAGAGCAATCTTAACAATCATTGATAGCAACCAGGGTTATAGCGAATGATACTGTCTATCAAGTATATCTGCATTGCTAGGTTGTGTTATAACCAACGTTTATTTCGTGCGTTTTATTTTGTCGTAGCATCTATAGGTCCTTTTGGTGATTTGTATTATAGTTGCTGTGACTCCATTATTGATATTTAATATCTATATTTCAACTAAGGATATTTTACTGTTAGTCTGGACATCAGAAGGTTATGTATAATAATGAAAGAAGGAATGAGAGAATTCATGTTCTTAAATTAAGCGCTTGGCCAAGAGTTTCTTCACTAAAGAGGCCACACGCAATTCGCCACACATCTTTCTATGCTTGGTATGTGGTGGGTGTGCAGGAATAAGAGAGGCCGTCTTGTCTACAGGACTATATCCAATGTCACTTGTGTGAGATTGGTGTAAAAATTGAGTTGTTTCTACCTTTAAATTTTTTAAAGCAGCGGTTTTATTAAAAATTTAAATATAAAATCAAATGCGATCAACTGAATTACAGAAACGAAAATGTAACAATGATTATATAACAATATTTATGAAGTAAAAATTGTAAACCTACACTTTATTACTTCGACGACATCCGCTTAACCTTGGGTCCAAACTGGACCAGAGTCGCAGATGACAGAGCCCATTGGAGAGAGCTGGAGGAGGCCTATGCCAAGAGGCACACCGAATTGCGAGACATTATATAGTAACAAATAATATATAATAATCTGTTTGGACTTTGTAGCACTTTCGGAAATAAAATGGCTTTATTATTTATATTACTTATGGAAAATATACATTTATTTGGCTAGTCGTAATTTTCTCAATTTATTATAACACAGCCTAACAATTCTTTTAACCAATAAATCGCAATAAGCCATAGGCGTAATACATTGACCTTGTAAGTACTTCATAAGGTGACTTATTTTACATTCTACTAGTGTAATTATTGTGAATAATACGTAAAGATTTTTAATTATCTTAGCATTTATTGAGGAAAATATCCTATTTGTATTTTCTTTTATTATTTATTTATACTCCATAAGTAAATATTACATTATTGGTGACTAAAAAGGCCTAATTCATAGGCATTCATAGATCAAAATCGACTTTAAATAAGTTTAAAAACCTAACCTTGCACATACAATTTTTTTTGCTTTGTATATTTTAAATAATTTGTTTTTTGATGAAGCGGATCACGCGTCTAATTACATGTTGTGGTCTTGAGTTCAAATCCCAAGGAAAATAGTTCAGTTGTGAAAACTCGCTGAAAACGAACGAAAAGAAAAGGATGAAGACATAGACGCAGAAATAAATTTGCACAATACTAGTTTCATTCAATTTTTAAGAGTTTGAATTATCTCGATACTTAAATTTGATAATTAATTTAGGAAGTATAAGCGGCGAGCGAACCAATATCTCAAAAGCCGGACGCAACAAAAGCGTGGATCGTGGCGCGATTGTCCAATCTTTTACCATCAGGGTATCCGCCTTCCCTCTTGTCCGCTATAATATAAAAGAAGCTAGTTTTTTATCTAAGTTCATTAGTAATAGGGGTTAATGAATAGCTATGCATTAATAAAAAAAAATTAATATAATATAAGAATATAGTATAGTTAAAGAATAGATAGAAGTAGAGTTTGAAAAAATTTAAAAAAACACAGATTGTTATATTTTTTTCTCGAAACGTAAGCCTACTTTCCGTATATTAAAGTAGTTCTAGAATAAGATGGAAAATGTCTCCAATCTGATGTAAATCTTATGCATGAATTTATCTCTGTTGATAAAAAAATAACAGGAGCTATGAATTTAGAGATTTCTGATAAGGTTTTACTTCCATCGGAAATTGCATTTGTGTGTGTCTTCTAATCCCCTAATTAAGTTACCTACCTATTCTAAAACGAAAACAACCTATTTATGTTGTTCTCAATACGAAACTTTATCTTTTATTAAAATTAATACGAAACTTTATCTTTTATTAAAATTAATACGAAACTTTATATTTTATTAAAATTAATCAAAGATAAAGTTTCGTATTGAGATCGAAAAAATAGTAGTTTTATGAAATTGATATGAATTAAAGGTAGTTTCCTGTTTTCAAATAAGTGAGTAAAAGCAAACCAGTTTCAAGATTTTAAAATGAAATTTCTCAGCAAAAGATCCCGTTTGATCTTTTGTCCGTGGTTTGTTGGAATTCAGTAAATGTTTATAAAAAGTACTGAGGTGATATTAGAGAATATTTTAATATACACTTATTCGATCTCAATACTCTATTATTTTATTTAAACTGGCGAGTATTTCAAAATTTACTACAATTTCACTTTTTACGAGACTCCATAACTGTTTTTCTTCAAAGTTCAATAATACCTATTTAAATTTTAACTTATAACTTAAATAAATTCATTTAATTTGACATTATGTTAATAATCATTAATATTTGTACACCATCCCTCGGTGAATTAGAAACTCAATTTATACGTACTTATAAAAATATGTACAAAGATATCAATGTTCATATTTTATAAGTTTAGTGTGTAATTCTTAATTATGATTTTCAAAAATGGCTTTTCTTACTGTAGGAGAGTCTTAACACATTGACTGGAAAAAGAGGCATCAGGTTTCCATAAATCACAAGCAACAGTAATAAAAATAATAAATAAAAATATTATATTTTGTTAATTAATACTAGCGTCACAGTATTACAGGTTTTAAGTAATTAAATTTTGTGATAGGAGACCACGCACTTCCCGAAGAACAAAATTTATAACTTGGTATAAACACATACCAATGCTCGTATATGCTTAATTTAATAGCTAATTCTAAAGTGTTTATATGTGTGTTGACAGTACGTCAACCATCGAAATTTTGGAAAGTATTTATTACTGTTAACAACCTGTCATTCCTATATTAGTCATGTAAGTTGGCGCATAGCCAATGGGGGCACTGTCACATTTTATATAGAAACATTTAACGCAGACGTTATGGAAAACTTGAACAAATTGGTGTTACAAGTACAGGTTAAAATAACTAAAAACTAAACTTAAATAACTATTTCAATATAAAATACAGTTTCCGAAAATAGAAATGCCAAGAATAGCTTCCTAGTATCTATAACTTAATTAGAAACCGTGTCATTGTTAGTTTTTGTTCGGGCTTCATAACAATGGAACCTTCTGGAAACGGCTCTGCATTTTCACAATATATTTGATAACATTATTTCCTAATATGCACTATCATGGTCTTTTAAATCTAAATACCATAAATAGATATTGATACGTTTCTGGCTCGAGTAAGAATTAGCTTGCAGTTCTTGCTCTTATATAATAATGCATAGATTTTATTTCAGATGTTATGTACATTTAAATATTTTGCATGTGCTTCCAACCTATTTTAGAGGCAGTATTTTAGTTAATGTTGTGTTGGTGCGACATTTACAATAAATAAATAAAACTAAGTTTTAAATAATATACCAATAACAAATTAACAGTGGTACACACGCAAAAATGTGCTACGGGCATGCCTTTTAAGGTTTTTTGACTCTTGTATTAAGAAATGTTTTCTTGAATAAGTTTTAATTACAATATAATTCAGTTGACAATACTGTCAAGCTACCACTTAACAATGCAAACGGTAGGTACACAATTCCTGGAAGTTGGATACTTCCCGTCAAGTCTAATTGAATCAACAACCATGTCTTCTAAAACTTCACAATGTAGGTACCTACTTATATTTTATATTATGCACTATTAGGGCATTTTAAAGTATTAAAAAAATAAAGAACAGAAAATGACATCGAAACGTAATTTGTTTCAGGAAAACTACTTTCAAATGCGTTAGTTAAAATCTAATTTCTATTAATAGCGCTGTTAGTTCATCAGAGCAGATCACGTGAGCCTCACGCTCTACTGGTGGGGGCAGCGTATCCTACTGGTTTTATTGCTACTTTATCAGGGCAAAGATCAAGATAGTAGATACTTTTTCTTCAGGAAATTATTGGTACATTTCCATGAATGATCTACAAATTATTAGATAAATTGTTTAGTATTATGACTTTCATATGTCAATGTTGACGAATGTCCAATTACCTAAATTAGTTGTAAAGAATTGTGTTTATTAATTTACTACGCCACAAAGTTTCTTATTTATTATTATTGTTATTTAATGATTTATTTAATTTGTATTAAACACTAACATGGCAGACTAATAGCCGCTTCTGCATCACTGATCATCCTCTTTATAAGCAATTAAAAAAGGCCTCCTGTGCCTTCAGAGGCGTGAGTCACGGAGGTTGGATGTGTTTAAATTCTACATACTATTAAATTTGTTTTACGAGTTGTGATATTGATTGAAGTAAAACGTTTAACAGTTGATTATAATATTATTATTATATTGATTTTACTACCAGCCAATATACCGGATCTGCAACTATTCTATGCCGTGTTTAAAAACAAAACGATTCAATGCCTCCCACTTGAGCCGTAATTGATGACTATACATTCAACTATTTATTTGAATGCAATTAGATTTAACGATCGCTTTTTATCAGCTATTTATTTTACAATACATTTAATTTTATTGAATTCGAAACGACTAAATAGCTTGATCAATTTCAAATACTTCGAACGGAATTGACAATATAGGATTAAATGAACTCAATAAAGCCTTAAATTACTCACTAAAATCAATATATGAGTGTGAGTTAAATATGAGTTAAAAAAGAGAAATAGTTTGTTTATAGGTCCACTCATCCATATATCCGACGCCAAATATTCTTTCAAAAATAGATTATTTCCTAGAAGACGGAACAAGAACTAGGTCTAGGTATCTAGATACAGGATCTTTGTCTCCGCGCCGGAAAACAGTAAATATGTATTCAAACAATTTTTTTTAATTTAACATCTAGGTAGTTTTAGTATCGAGATTTTCTAACGATGTTTAATTGTTGACAAATCCCATATGTGGGTTAGAGGTAAAATGCTCTGACGGCTGCCACAATTCCCACAAAATACTAACCACAAACTCTATTGCATAATACTTGTCATCTTGTGATTTTTGGGTATTTCTACGGAAAAAATGGAGCTTAAACTCTTCAAAACATTATCAATGCAGATTACAATATCGAGACTGTTGCCACGTTGTTCTCCCAAGTGCTATAAATCATATCATAGAATTAGCCGTTACAACAAAATATCCTATAACTTTTGATATAAAATTAAACAGAAAGTCAGAAAGTTTATTTTTACATTATAGGCACCTAACGTCTTGAGTGTAAATCTCTAGTTACATCGCTTCTCTCGGAGATCTGAGAGATGACTCTGAAACGCACATGGCTTACATGGCCACCATGAGATTGACAGTTGTCGAACAGTCAAATTTTTTTGCTTTGTTGTGGTCTTATAAACCATTAAACGAAATACTACTATTGGGATCTGATTGGACAATTTCCAATTACCCGAGCGCCTAACGGATTAGTGTCGTACGAGGGAGGTTGCGGATCTATCAGAAATAACTTTCAATTGTTAAGCCCCTGTGTGAATTGCTATTTATATTGCAATAGAAGTTAGGACAAATATTTTTTACATATATAGAATACATTCGATATGATTCATAAGGCAGTCGTTTCGGTGACGGCGCATCTGTTCCTATTTTGTAAAAAAGAAATAAACATTATATTGAATTGTTATTTTTCGGTATTTAATAATATATAAAAGTTAACTACAGAAAATGTACAAAATAAATAATGTTTCGTTTCAGAGAATAGGGATTAATTTATTTAATGTTTTTTTTAATTGAACTTTTAAAATTAAAATATTTTGTAGATCAAGTTGAATGATTTTTTGTTTTATATTTGACTGAATGTAATATGTACTTACTCACGTACTTATGTAATTTTATTTTGATGGACATTTGAGTGTTTATCTTGAACTATGTTCAAGATAAAGACGTGACATGCACATGATTGAAAGATATTTGTCATATATTGTGACGTCACGATACGTCGCCATTTTGACTTGCCTTAACTCGCTATACGCATTTGACAAGACGAAAATGCTATGCAAATGCTATGCAAATGCTAAATTTGTTAATTCCATTTTTTGTTGTGTCTTCTGTTTTTATGCTTAGACATTACAAATTTGTTCCTTTATTTCGTGATTTAAATAACGAGATTTCACCTCGTAAAGACGTTTCTGACCCTAATGTCATGGGTAATACATATATATTATAATTGTGGGTTACAGACCGGTTAGCACGTAACAAATATGTGGAGGAGAAATGCAATTAAACAACCATTCTAGGCAAGCCTTGAGCACCGACTTATTTATTAAATTCATTTTCAATATAATGTAAATGTTTACAGGGCATTGACTTAACCTAGATAATATTGCAATGTGAGAACGATTGCGCCATGTAGGGTATGTAGGTATCTACATAATCCTCCAGTGGCGGTTCACTATATACCTTAATTTTTTATAGTATAGGAAGCAAACAAAAAAGAGGCACACTTAGGATAAGCGGTCCACCGCCCATGGACTCACTCGACGCCAGTTAGGACACGGATGTATTACTGGCCTTTTTAAAAAAAATTGGGCTTATACATAAGGGCTTCAGGAACTCCCACTAGCCGAACTAAACTCGGGAACCAAGTATAAAGAAAATGGTGCTATCTTCTCACATTTCGAGGGGGGCGGTTAATAGCGATGCCATGGTCTCAGAATACACCAAGACACCAAAGTCGCCTATCGGTCGATATAGCTTTCAGATGAAATCCCTTCTGAGTGTAAGTACCCACAGCACGCTATGAAGTCGGACTCGTGACCAACTTAGGTGACCTAACCTAACCAAAGACGGTTTATATGGAATGTAAAGTACAAAATTACAATAACTATTACGTAGTTTAATTAAATTTCGTAAAATAAAACTTAATAAACTATCTCCCAGGAGATTAATAAACTATTGATTATTTTACGTATCGTGTGTAATTTTACTATTACAATTCCGTGTTAGTTCTTTTAATATTAATACATCAAACAATTTTCATTTACATCGGTTAAGCGAAAAAACACGAGAAGTAAACGGTTTCTCGTGATCTATGTGCCAATATTAAAAGCATTTGTCATCTGAGCACCTTATTTTTCTCGTACTGAACATTAGACATAGTAATTGATCTATTAGATATAACTAAAGTATATGATACTAAGTCTTAGAACATATTATATTTATCTATATATATAAAAATGAATCGCTGAATGCGCAAATCTCGAGAGCAGCTGAACCAATTTCGCTAATTCTTTTTTAATAATATTCCTTGAAGTAGGAGGATGGTTCTTACGGAGAGAAAAATTTGTAAATTTGTCGAAAAAATAAAATAAAAGAAAAAACATTTTCCTCATACATTTTCTATGGAATGACGTTTTAGGTGACACGTTATTATTCGGAACTTTGACGCGATACGAAGTTCGTGAGGTCCACTAGTTTGATATAAAACTTCAAATATATGAAGATTCTAACTAAAAGCAAAAATACTAGATAAAAACAAAGGTAGTTATAATTACGCGCATACAAAATCAAGAAATCTTTATTTTTATGCACGCAAACAAATAAAACACAAATAATTTACATTTACATACATTTAAGGAAATAGTAATACGCGTCTGTATCTTCCACATATTACGTGCATGCAAAAATCTTAAATAAAAAGCAATAAAGTCATGCATGCACGACGCAATGCAACTAACATAGCTATGTAGGAATAGATTGATATCAATATATTAAAAACTGAGGCGTGTACTACTTAACTATAAAAATAACATAATAATAATTATTATCTTTATTCCTACAACCTTGAATCACGAACAATAGGAAGATGAAAATAGTACATTGGTCTTTTTGAAAAGATGTCACGTATGAAACTGCAGCTTGAAATAAGCACAGTAATGGACGCTATTGTGAGGATACAATACAAGTCTTTGTTAACAACGAGACGCAACTTGTTGTTGCCTTGGCTATTTAGTGAAAGTATTGATTACCATGTTTAATGTTTTATAAAGCTTCATGAATACCAGAATATAATATTTATTTCACTCACTAAATATACTTTAGTATACCTTTTAGACTCAACGGTCACCCATCTGTTTGATAGATGAAAGGCTTTTAATATATTCTAAAGAAAAAGATAACACGTAGTTAAACTGAGCTAATAATATGAAGAGAGTTTATAAATAGTAATTTAGACAGTACTTATTTTAAATATTGTATGGTACCCAATGATATCTTGTTCGTGTATAATTCGTTGTAGGTACAATTTACAATGCTAAGATGATTTTTAATTTGTATTTGTATAATTTTAAATATAATTTCTTTATAGAAACAATCGATGTTTGATAGGGTAGAGACAGACTTTTCACTCTGTATTCTTAGAATAGAAATTGAAGTATAATAGAAAAAATATATAATTTTTGCCAGTTGTGAAGGTAAAAAGTGAAGTCCCGAGACTCCTAGTGGGGTATGGGACAGATGCATTTCACATCTGTTTCATTGTTCTATTTTTTCTTTAGGGGCAAGTAGGTGATCAGCGTTCTATGTCCTGCCAGACCAAATTTTATTATCTCCACCGGGAATCGAACCCAGGACCTCTACGGTTGTAATGCTTACGCGCTTACCACTAGACCAAGGAGGCGGTCTCAAAGGTCTCATAAAATTATTTAATATCCAAAATGAAACAAGTATTTTATTTATGCACTCCATGTAGTGTGGAACTGCAGTTTGCTGTGGCGCAAATTTCGCATTTATTATGACCGTTTCGACAGTAAACACAAAGAAGTTTTTTAAATTGATAACTTTATATTTTTCGATAGCGCCGTATAATTGAAAATATCAACCTGTCTCACTACTATTGGAACGATCGATATTTGTTTTCAATTCATAAATGTCCCCGTGAAAACTCAATTTAACTGTAGTGCTTTCTTAAGTTACCTTGAGGCTATAATAGACGAAGTGTTATTTTAAAATATAGGATTGAAGTCCATAAATATTTTTTACATACAAAAAATGGCATATCTTCTTCTTATAATCCTGTCATCCCTCATCAGGGACATAGGGCTCGAAGAATTTAAAAATGGCATATAATGTAAATTAAATATGAATCATATATTATTATACATTAAGAACGTATATTTACGGTATAATTTATTGTAGATATTTTAATTTATTTATTTTAATTTATTCTTTATATAAATAAAAGGTTTCCTAAATTTTGTACAATTATGTAACACTTTCACTTTGATTATTTATAATTCATATGCTTTTATTTGCTGTATTAAGTGAAAAGTTTTGTGTTTTTTTATTGACAGCCAAAATAATAGTAAAGCGATTTTAAAAACTATTTCTGTGTAATATTGGCTTTATAAAAAATATATCTTGTATTCACACCGCAAGTTGAGGTGATCTATTATATAATATAGTAAATTTAACATAAATATAGATAGATAGATAAATACATCAACACTTTATTTGCAACTTCAGACACACACACACAAAATAGAGCAATTATATAGGACACTAGGAAAACAAATAATAATACTAGGAAAATATAATAATATAAGTTTAGTTATTGTAATATTATATATCAAACCTAAGAAATATCTATGTTTATTTCATCACGTCTTTCGATGTTGGCTCGGGTGACAAAGGTTCACAAGGAGGACGAATGCTTATATTGTTTTCAAAGAATCTTTGGTCGTTTTTCAATAAACTACAGTGCAATAACTACAAAGATCACCTTTCTTGGATTTCTATTCAGAATCGCAGTCCTGTAACCAGTAGTTACCTCACTGATCGTTTTATTACAGGCAAGTAGTCTTCAGCGTTCTACACCTTAAAGGTACAACTGTAATAAATCAATATACTCGGAAAATCTACCATAAACTGACTTCAAAAAGTACTAAAAAGTTAAAAATAATAAAACAATTCTACAAATATTTCTAAGTCTGTTACACTTTGGTTTGGTTCAGCTATTTCAATTTCATTCGGATTAAATTTATTTTTAAAGTTTTAAAATAAAAACAACATACAGTCTAACTGAAAACTTTTTGAAAGTGAAAAAGGTAGCACAATTTGCGTTCAAATAAAGGGCAAAGCAGTCGATAGACTTTTTGTGCGATCGAGTCTGCGGCGCACAAAAATTTTCTGTCAGAAAGTCCGAAAAAAGTCCATCGCGGATTTTCACGGACTCAAAGCACACGACACACATCTTCGATCATTCTGTCGTCGGTAGAACTGTAGGGATATACAGGCTATGGAAATGCAGAGATTGCGATGATTGTTGAAAAAGAAGAAATATATAATTTTGGGTACATCTTATACTTTAGAAGAGTTTACTGAAAATACAGTTCCATATTAAACATTCAATTCTGAAACAATAACCGGAATATTTTTCAAATTTTATAAATTTTATTTAATGATATCCTTTTCATTTTAAGACATGCTTTGACATATTTGGAAACATAAATGAGGAAGTGCATTGGTCTAGAGTCTGGAAGAAAGGCTGAATAAATATTACAGAACACTTCTGCCCACATATATCTTTTTAAATGTCTATCATGATTTGTGTGTTGAGTGTTTTTTTTCTTCTGGAATAATAATATATATATATATATATATATATATATATATATATATAATATTCTGCGTTACTGCATATTATAAATCCATAATATGTTCTATTTTTACAGACTAAAAAGTCCGCCACGGATCGTCAGTCGCCAGCCTGTTGTCTGCGCTGCCCCTAAGTCGGAGTAACCTGTTTATGTTTCGTGTATTTTACACGTCATCGCCTCTAGCTCCTTGTGAATTGCTTCAATGTCAACATAAAATGCTTATATTATTGCCACTTTTTGAGAAAAAATGAACTAAGATTGAGTAAAAATGTGAGTTGTTTAACTAAAACTGATATTCACAGTTGCGACTTTACGTCTATGTAAAGTGATAATTCAAAGATAAGTTTTATGTATTTCAACTTTTAGTACTACGAAAATTTTCAATGGCAGATAAATGCTGAAAAAAAAAAAGAAATACTTACTTATATTTTATGTGTAAAAAAAGGTATTTGATATGATTAAAAGTAGAGTTTTAGTAAACTAAATGATTTCAGTGAAATCAAAGTGTTTATAGTGGCTATGATTTGACAATTGTTTTACATTAGCTCAAAGCTACGATCATCGTTCGCCGAACATTAAGAGTTTTTTTATAGGAACACCCATCTTCCCATCTACATGTTATTAAAACCTATAATTATACTCATTTATTGTAATTTTCTCAAATCTTTACAAATGACAGCAAGTTTTAATAAGTTTAGTTGACACTGTAATAAGTTGTATAATAGTTGTTTTAGTTAAAAGTGAAGTTATGATAGTAATCATTCACAAAATATGTTACGTTGTCTAAAAGATGTAATTTTATAAATGAACGCTACCCGCGTTGTCTCGTTTACTGTTTGTAATGATGAGAGCTTAATGTTTTATTAGAAAAAGTAAACAGTATGAACTTGAAATGTTGTGGCTGAATGTCAAGATATTGTTCTGATGTACGCAGTTTTTCATACAAACATATGTACTTAGTTCAGTCTTCTTTACTTTATAATGCTTACTGATGTTACGGATTAAAAGATGGATTTAATAGAATACAGCGGCTTCATTTCGTGAGCATAATCGATTAATAAACAGGTGTTGTTGATAGAAGTTGATCGACTAGGCCTAACTTCAAACGCTGAGAAATGTATTATTGGCACTGGAATTTCTTTATAACATAAAAAATACTTAATTTCATTCATAAAATGAATCTATTGATTGTAATAAAAAAAAGCTCGGAAGCCAATAGGCAGGTAAAAATTATTTCATTGATGAGAAGCTAGAATCTTTCTGAGTGCCCGAGATCATAATATATTTAGATCCTGCAGACAAAGTTGTGTGTAAAAGCTAATCTATGCGATCATACTAAGAACAAGAACGTCGATGATTAATATTTTCTAAAATAATTAAATAACTTTTACATTTTTATGTCTTAATAAGAGAATAAGTTTTATGAGAAGCCAGAATAATCGATTCGTAATTTAATCACCGATTAAAAGCCAAACATTTGGAACATTTTGTGAATTTCAAAGCAGACGAATTTTTCATAAAATTGAATGAATGGCCGGCACAAAAATAGATGTAGGATGCGTTTCAATAATGTAATTGAAAATTCCTTCACGTAAATTGCCTCAATACAAGATGAAGATTTTGCATTTCGTACAATAAAGCTGTTAATATTGTTTACGTTACATTAAAATATTGTTAAACTAAAGATTTGAGATGTTTTAAACAGCACTTTTTGTCAGTATTAAGTAATACAAATAACTTTCCATATAATGATTTTTATATACTTTACGTTTTTGTAAATTGTAATCAGCTCTGCGACTAAGTGGTTCATGCCTCTGCGAGTTGCGCTGGTGATACTGGATTTGAATCCCGGAGAAACGAATAAGGGTTTATGTGTCGGCTCTAATGTAATTAAATTTTATGCAGTGAAACAGATGCAGAAATGTCAATGATGATGTGATTTCAATTTCAAACCTCTGATCAAAAAGATGTTATAACTTTTACCTGCCTGTGTCTTTAAAGCCAATAGATTGATTATGATTCAGTTTTTTTCTAGATGACGTGATCGGTGAAGATCTTAACTAATTTATAAAGATTTCTTCGTTTATAAAGTACGCTTTTTTGTAATTAAATAATCGTTTGAAAGAAACTTTCCTAAGGATCAATGGCAGTTTAAAACCAAAAACGAGTATTTTCACAATAGCCTTAGCAAGGCTTTACAATAATAATTTTATTTTACTTTATAGCAGTAGCGAATAATAAGTTGAAATTACACGTTTTATGTTTTTATATGAGAACGTTTTACATTTAAGCCTTGTATTAGAATATCATGCCTTAAACGTAAAGATGAAAACGGTTTTTACAGAGTTATCCTTTGTCAAAATTACTCTTTTTCCACATAAAAAAATATATTATTTTTCAGAAATACGTGTATGAGAGTAGATTGTCTATTCGTGTTTCTTTAGTAAAAGCTAATGTTTTTACTTTTCTTATGATGAAATGCTTATTGATTATTGTTTTTAATAAAACTAAATAGCTCTATTATATTTGATTCTATATTATTAATATCAACAATAATATAAAAGTAACAATAAGATTTTCATCGATGTACTTAATAGATAATTAAGATGATCTGTGGTAAAGTATCAAGTTCTAAAAATTTGTAACGAAATAGCTGCTGTTTTTAGAACTTAAACGACTAAGCAGATAATGTTTTTCCAATCGATATATACTTAAAACCGATTCTAAATCGATCGGTTTTTCAAACATTTTATATATTTTCAAACACAAAGAACTTAGAAGTGTTTAATGTATTGATGAATTATATATAGTTAAAATCTAATAGACAAAAATAACAATCACATTCAAAGCCTCTAAATTAAATACTGTAGGTACCTACAGATTACCTTTTTTTGTATTCAGTTTTTTTCGATTTATAATTGCATTTATTGTATAGGGTTACCGCCTCCGTGGTAAGTTGATTACGCGTCTGCATGATGCGCTGGAGGCCCTTATTTCGAATCCCGAATGTTTCGGTTGGGTAGCCACAAAGACCTCACCTACTTACATGTATAGAAATTGATCAGTGATACAGAAATGTGTTTGTCCAATGCTCCACTGAGAGGGTACAATTTACTTTATGAAACTTTGCAATATAATTTTGACAACTTATAAAGTACATACATTAATTAAAACTAGAAACTAATTTATAGTATATAAATGAAAAAGCTATAGCAGAGATATTGTCCATATCGTGATTGGAAAGTGCTCGGGCGCCGGGAGAATCTAATTAGTCTGTTAGCCGCTGTTTTACTATCCTTTAAGTGTATTTTAAAGTTGAATGATTCTTGTCTTGAGTAAACGGATACTCGAAGACAAAAATACTTGAACTTTAGAGAAATAAAAGGTGCCCTACGGATGTTATTAAAAGATTTGAAAAACAAATTAATATTGTTAATTATGAATTAGTCTTTACGGTTTAGTGTATAGTTTACAAAGTAAATTTTTTTTAAATCATGATGTTTAATTGTATACAAAAACTTTTACATTTGGGTCAAGTTTTTTTTTTGGTAATAAATAAATTTGTAAACTGCTGTTGTTTATTCCTAATCAATCTTTAGAAATAGACTTAAGTGTTACAAGAAACTAAAAGTTGCAATGTAATATTATAACAACTTCAGTTCTTTTACACTTTTAATAAACATACTTAATCATTTAATAATTTAATACTTATCTCTAATACATACATACGACGCATGAAAAATATGTAATCCTTAATAAAGTAAGGTTCTAAAAGCGAAAAGAAATAAATCTCTCAAGCAAATATCTCACAAGAGGGTATTTTACACAGAGTTTTGCTCATAGAAATATATTCTTCAGTGGGAAAACAATTTACAAACGTTCAAACAATAAAAATTCTTAATGACTTCCCCTTTGCCTTTGCCCTGAGAATTTAAGCTATAAATAGTTCCTTGAGAGAAAAGTGCACCAATTCTTAAGGATATTAAAATTCTCAGCTTACTATTTTATTACCACAAAACGAAATAACGAGATATTTTTCAAAATGGTAGAAGTGCTTTTGAGTTGATTTATTTGGAAAACGATACCAATCAGTCATACAAATAAATCAACACATTGGGTATTCGAAAGAGAAGAGATTAATTGAAAGTAGCTAAAATTTTCTTTATTTTCCAACTAATATAGGTTTCTAAATTTAAATACTTATTCTAAATAAACTTTTAAATTACGTTTGAAAAACGCGAACCTAAGATCGTATACTTTTTACATGTATAAATTTAACAATATAATTTCACATATTTTTTTTGTACCTAGGACGTTTTTCCATCTACTTATAATAACTTAAGTTTGTAGTCGCTTGCCAATAATAATATGTAATGTTGTTAGAGTTCATTTACGTATGTAATATAGTGTTAGAAGCTAATTGGCTGATAAAAGTGCCCGCTGGCCCCTTTAGCTCGGATCCATGCCACTCTGTATCAAGAGCGGGGACTGACTCACAGCCAATACAGCGGGCTGCTCTACCAGCCAACATTAAATATTCAACCGTCGCCCTTAGAGGACATTATTCAATAGTCATTCTTAGAACAAGGGGAAACTCTGTCCGATTGAAAATTGTGAATTTTGAGTAAATGAGTTTAGTATTGTATCAACTATTTTTTTTAAACGTTAAATTGTTTAATTTTCTATTAATATAATTCTTCCTTTTTTATTAATATTCTTATATTAGAGGAAATAATTAGAGGGCCGTTCTTAGAATTTGTAATAAAGTACTTTAAGTCCCTAATGCATTCGGACGGATGTTACAATTGTAGAACGTCTATCAGTGCTACGATTTCAAGAGAGCATTACCAATTAAATCTAAAATAAATATATTTTAAAAGTTTTAGTTTGACATAACAATATATAGGTATTGGTGTTTTGTCTTATATTTTATAGATTTTATTATAAGGGCAACTCTATTATATAGTCTATAGACGGTTAGTCAAGAGCAAACATATTTCTGTGTCTGACTTTAACTTATGTACGTTATACAAGATATAAACTCGTACCACCCGAGTTAATAAACCTTTTGAAATGAAACGGCACGTTTGAGAGCCATAAAAAAAATAATCCGACACTACGCTTATTATACAATCGGTTAATAGAAAAGTTTTTCATACTGTCTTATTTTTAATCACCGAAGCTTATAGAGGGATGTTATGTTTCTCGTGTCTGTCTGTAGCATTGTAGTTCCTAAACGAATATACCAATTTTAATGCGATTTTACATTGAATGTGTTCGAGGTGGATCTTGGCTATTAAAAAAGATCGGTATTATTATACTATAAGAAGTTTTTTAAATTGTCTTCAATTTCATTTGCAATTATGTTTATTATTACCTATATTTCATACTTGACTTCCTAAATGGATATAAGATGCAGATATTCTAATTCCAAGATGAAGAAATATTACTTACGAATGGAACAAAAGTTAAAATTACAATGTATGGACATGTCAAGATTACAAGAAATGGCACTCACTATTACTGTAGGCTATTTATTTTGGTTAAGTACCAACAGATTTTTACCTTAGGTTTTCGGTCTTCTTAAATTATGAATATTTTGAACATATAATTTTGTTTAATAATTATTTTGAGAAGTTTGATTTTAAATCATAACATATTACACAAGTATTGAATTATTAAGAAAAAATTAAAAAATTAATTTTATTAATTTTTTATTAATAAAAAATTAATTAAAATGCTTAAAACGCATGTTTTTTAATAGTTTGCTACATGCTAATTTCTTTTATATTTATAAAAATCTAAAATTCTGCAATAAGCCTATAAAATTATAAAATGTTTTATTGCTTCTTTCAAATCCAATTCCAGATTTATAAATATTCTATAGCAAAATTAGGCCTAATTTAGGTGTAAATAACATGTTAAACGTGTGGCGTTGCTTCCATTTATAATATAAACGCTGTTTTAGATTCTTATAAATAACAAATGTGCACTATTAAATTTTTAATACAGACAAGAGTTCGACCGATAGTTGGAAATGCTTAAAGAGTATAATGTTCCCAGAGTTCAGAGTTATTGAAAGTTAAATGTGAACAAAGTTGGGCTAGAATTACAAAGATGGACTGAATTTAACGAAGCATTGGATTGCATTAAAAGCTTCGTCTTGATACAGCTCTTATTTCTAGTAACAATAAGATATTACAAATACTTAACTGCTAGTAATTTAATTCAACTGACGAATGGCCTACTAATGAGAAAATGTATTCTTATTAGAGTATTCTTGAATGACAGATTCCGAATTCAAATGTAATTTCTTTTTATTTATTTATTAACACTTTGTTGCAATAAACAATAGGATTTTTATTTTTTTTTATTTTTTTATTGTAATTATTTACTTATGGTCTCATCATTTTGCTTAAAATTGTTAGTGGTAAACTATCAACGACTCAATTACATATACATAAATTTCGAAATATTTGTCATTGCCAACGCACTATGATTCCATCAATAAATTAGATCAAATGTGTTTGTCGTATTGCACATAAATTTGTCTAAACTAGTTGTCACCCATTGGTCGAAATCGACCACAATTCAATTGTGTGTCATTAAAGCAGTAGGTGTGTCATGTTTATTTTAATTTTCTTTAAAGTCCTAAGTCCCCTGGATGGGGCAGAGGGTATTCACAGTACGTCGCCGTTTCATTCGGTTTTTTAAATAAATTTAATTATTTCTAATGCATTTTATATAAAAAAATATTTTTATCTTTATGCACTTCTTCTCCTTATAAACTTTAACTGTGGCAAATTTCACGATGATCTGTTCGCGCAATTTTCGTAAAAAGGGGTACAAAGTTTTTGCTTTACGTATTAATAATATTATGAATACCAGTGGACCCCGCGAACTTCGCATCGCGTCAGAGTTCCGAATAATGTGTCATCTAAAACGTCATTCCATAGAAAATGTATGAGGAAACGAATTTTCTTAATAAAACACTTTTTTGTCAATTTTTCTATATTTTTAATACTTATTATCTTATTCCGGACGAAAACAAATACAGAAACACAAAAATCATAAAAATTGGTCCAGCCGTTCTTGAGAAATGGTGTAACTGACACGACTTTTTTTTATGTATATATATAGATTTTTGATGAAAAATTAAGTACTTATATACTCGCACAAAGCGGCAGACTTCTCTCTCGCACAAAATTCTTAAAAATAATTTTCGAAACATATTTAATACTGAAGAATTTATAATACTTCTTTTTAGTTTTCCTATACGGATATTTACCAGTGTTTTTATGGGTTAAAAATGTGAAATTAGGATTAAATAAAGGTTAACAGATAGTGATGAAGTCATTTTTAAACTAAATTCTGGTTTTCTCATCGTATTTTCCAGTTCAATGATCTTCATGATTTGATGACTTCGCGACCTATGTAAATTAGTTCGCCAAACTTTATATGGATATGCGGACCTTCCGATGTGTATTATTTCTTATATTTATCGACATAGGGGTCAGTGAATACAAATTATTAATCAAATTCGCGGTACATTTACGTTATATGTTCGCTCATATACCATGACACAAAAGTTTTTGGTGGATGTCGGTTTTGGCACTTGCAAATGCACGAATTACTAATTATAAAATTTGTTTTCTATGAAAAATTTCGTAATTAAAAAGTTAAAAGTAGTTTGCGATGGTATTTTATAAGGAAAATAACGTGTAATCAACGCGGAAAGCAAAGGTGGACTTTTGCGCCCCGCCCGCCCCAAGTCGCTGGGAACCGTGATGTGTGAACTCGAGATTGAATCGATGCAGAAGTTTAACTTCGAAACATTAGGATGATTTTATAATTTCATCTTCAGTTACTATTCATCAAATTGAACATACTTAATAAATTACAATGTACTCGTACACAAAACCTCTGTGAGCAAGCGGCTTACGTGTTGGCGACATGCGTTCAATATTATTATATATTCAATGTATTTCAATATCATCACAACGGGCTGGTCATCTTGTTGCTTTACAAGAAAGTAATTCGTGAAATTGTCACACATATGTATCAGAATACTGCAGGCTCTATTCGGTTACAGAATTTAAGAATCAATTCAATTTAAAGAATGAAGTGGTATATTCGTATTAGTTTTTGTATCAAGGAGTTTTGTAAACTTTCATAAGATCAGTATTTTTATAACATTAGTATAGCGTTATTTCTAAAAGAATAAAAAACCTTATTACTTATTACTTTTTTTATAGAATGTATAGAAATTTATCTTCTAACTAGGATTTGAACTGCTGCTAAAAATAATTTAAATATTTTTTATACGAAATAACCATTTTTCTATTTATAGAAATTACGCTTTAAGATTGAACTTTAAAGTTGACCGATACTTTCTAATAACTTCTTAACCCAAGTCCGTGAAGGAAGCTTTAAATACAACTTAATTAAGTTCTTACAACTCTCAGTACAACTTTTGAAAAATTAATATACTTACGCAATTTTAATGTAGTTTTGTTACATAACCAGAAGTTAATTAATTTTAATACTAAATGAATTGCTGAATATAAGTTTGTGAGCGCATACATTTTTGTTTTAACAAATATGGTTAAACTTTTTGAGTGCCTTTGTTTAGTGTATAAATTATTATTATATTCGTTTAACAGGGCAATACGCCTACGTGGACGTACATTTTTGTACATGATAATTTTAAATAAATATATCAAAATAAAGTTGTATGATTCGCTTGATAATCGTGGCAAAGAAACGTGAAAACATGTTGATAATCACAAATGTGACCAAGAAGGCTGTTAAACATTCCATAATTAGGAAACATTATATATATTATATATTAGTGAAATCATATAACTTCTCTGTCTGTTCCTATTGACAGATATAAAGCTTTTCAGACTTATGCATATATCCTACTATAGGTGTCCTCTAAGCCTTTTTCTATCTCTCCAGGAATTAAACTATTCATTCAGTTATTGTCCCGGGTTAAATGCGATCGTAAGAACTAAGCTACGTAAGCGAGTAAAAGTAACAAACCTTTGTTATATACAAAAGGTAGTAAATTATTGATATTAATTTATATATTACCGTTATTAATATTATAAAAGTTTGGTAAGCACCTTTACGAGCTCATAAGGTAAACGAGATAGAATTATTACTAGTTAAACTTTATGAAGGCTTACCTTGTGTTTTTCATGCGTATGGTCCAAATTAAATATCAAAACTAATATTACATAAAAGTTAAAGTCTATCACGGTAAAATAGCTAATTTCTTAAAAATTGTCTTAAGTCCGACTTTTACCCTAATTCTAAGCTTTTTATAAACTTTTGCAGTAACTTATCTTCCTCAGCCCAAGAACTTGTAATGAAATTGGTTTTTTTTTTTCATTTCATTTCAGCTTATGATTTACAATAAATGACACGATTTCGACTCAGACATAAGTATAATCGTATAATAAGATTTTTTTTTGAGACTGTTACATAATGTACATTTATTCAGTTATTTATTTATATGCGAACTAAAGTAATCTAATTAAGAAACATGTAATTTTTGTAACTATACTAAAGTTCTAATTTAAGAAAGTATATTTAAGGTAATTTACAAGTATAATGTATTACAATTAAATGTGTATATAAGTATACATAGGTGGTATAAAATAAGAAATAAAGAAATCATCGAAAACATTAAAGTTCAGATGACAGATCAAAAATCCCTGAACAGATTTTATTAATTGTTGCACTGTGTCTGCAATTTGTTCCATCGTGTAAGATCTATAAGTTAGTGTTAGTGTATTCAAAGTTAAAATCATTAAACTTTACAAACTACGCGCCTTACCTTATAAGTACACCAAGAATCGCTCTCTTAAGGGTGTACATTTCACAAAATAACAATAAATAAGCGTTAGGAAGTTATGAATGAAATCATGAGTTAAATTTAATGTCACTTTTCAAAAGCAATTTGGCCTTATCATTTATCGCTCACATATTGAACTGTGAATTAATGTAGTAATTAATATTAATTCTGATAACCATTTAATGGATAGTTATTTCTAGTAAACTTTAGAAAATATAATTATGTACTCCTTTGTAATAAAATACCAACAACTTTTCTTGAATTGAATTGCACATGTTAACACTAAACTAAACCTAAATTAATTAACTTTCATAGAATCCTCTAAGTTTTCTATTTCAATTTCAATATCAGTAGGTAAAAGTGAAGCTAAATGTTTTAACGCATCAAAGATTAATTCCAGCGTAGCTTGAGTTGACTTCACCTCGAAAATATTCGTCCAAGTTTGATATAATACGCCTGATGATTTTCTTTAATTTTAAAAAAGATATTTATTATGAAGTAAAACAACACGTATTCTTTCTTTGCTCGAAATTCATTGACTAGATGGAAAATGAAGAAATATTTATTTTTTGTTTTATATGTTTAAATTTTGAAATCTTATCAATTCTCGTCAAAACAGGGGTTAGGGTTTTAATGCAACACAATTTCGATATCCAATTTTTTTATTTCATCAATAATCGAACATACAATGTACTATACAATCATATATTTAACATTATTAATGTATGTATGTAGAGTATGACTAAATAAATCAACCACAATACCCAGCCTATGTGTGAGAAAACTTTTAGCTATTCTACCAGATTTAATCTGTATCAATAATACTGATATTTCCCTCTCATTTGGAAAGTGTAGGTGGTCACAGTAATAGCAAACAGTTCGTCTTGTAGAATATACAAAAGTCTGTTGAAAGAAAAGCATATATTTTAATACTTCAGAAAAGATGAAAAATAATCTAAAACTATTTTTATTTAGTCTTGTGCCTCTATATTACTTTCGTAATTTCCATTTTAGAGTAAATATTTTTGTGAAAGAATACTTCTACATGACTAAACTCAAATACAATTTTACAACAATATTTTTATAAAATGGCCCATGTCCATAACAGCAAACATTTTTATCTATGCAAATTGACCAAAGATTATAAATAACATCATAGACAATTTATCATAATTATTTACAAATTTAAGCGAATTACTTTTCCGTTTTGAAAGATAACAGTTTTTTTTTTTCATTTTAAGTTGCCAGTTACAATTATTTTATCACAGTACTAAAGTTTTAAAAACTTAAAACGTAAATAAAGTTTCTTAACATAATTAACATTAACATATTTTGAGACCGATTCTTTAAATTAACTAAAATTATGCCACGTTCCTTAGCAGTTCCTCGGCAGATAGTACACCGTCCTGAAAAACATGTTTCAATTAATCTTACACAACACAGATTACATATTAGTTACATAATATTATAATGTACCATTTATTAATGTATATTAATTAATTAAAATTCAGATTATAGCAACAATAACTGAGTATGGATAAACCTGTTATTTTTTATGTTTACAAACGAATAAATAAATAAAATCTGACATTACTGTGCATATTATATGTTTAAAACTTACAGATTTCAGTCTATTTTTTTATTAGAAACATAGTTCAAAGACAATTCTTGTATAAACAAAGATTTCTGTAAGTCCATTCTTACCCGCTATTGTTCATCGGCTCACCCAATGTTACAAGATAAATTAAATTCGTCGTTTTTTAATGGCATTACAGTTTTTTTTTTAAATCTTGTTTTAATAACATACGAGTTACTTACTTGATTAAGGTCAATGAATTTTCGTACAACAGATCGAGTAAAGTCGGGGTTGTTCCGCATCTCATTCACGAACCAGTCCAGAGGAATGCTATTAATAAAAATGTTATGTAAATAAAATCTATTATAAGTTATAATAGTCGGGTTAAGATTATAGATAAACGATATCTTTCAAGGAATTCCATGAACAAAAGCCTGGTTACAGAATCAAAATATATATGAATATAATAGTATAGTATTTTTGACTACCGACGAAAAAATATATTTAGTATAACTTTAAGTCGTGCTGTATGTCTGTTTATCTATGAAATAGAGAATTCTTAACCAAGATTCAAAAATCAGTAGCGTTTCATTATTATTTATTTGTATATGACTTGAAGTCAGCTCTTTCTTTGTTCAAAACCGCGTAGTCATTATTTGGCAACACATTACTTATAGCACGACATAAAAAAGAGTTTGTGTGTGTGTGGAATCTGGATTTCAATGCGGTTTTTTTGATTTTTTTCTTATTGACATAAAATATTTATATATTATAATGTACGGAAATATATTTAATATATTTCTGTTTTTTCTGACGTGATCATATGTACCCTAACAGTTTATAAAAATCTTGTTCATTCATTTATGAGAAGTATAGCTACTGTGTACTTAGTTGGCACACAAACTTATTTTAAAAAAAATCTTTATTTAAGACTGACAAACCGATACTCAATTGAAACAAAATGGCTCTAATTATGAGATATATTATAACATTGTATTAAAAATTCGAATTAAATTTAAACAGAAATCAAATTTAAGAAAAATTAAGGTTAATATTGTACTAAATACTTATTGACTGTTGTAAAGAAGTATTTTATTTTTATATATTCATTTACTTTCAAAAATTTAGATATTGGAAAGAACATAATATGCAGTCATGCAGGTATAGCTAAGTGGCGGCTTTTAGCTCTTAAATGTATTTACAATAAGCTTAATTTGCGTGTCATTGTCAAATTTTAATGTCAAAATTTGCGCCAAAATATATTTATCTAAGGTTTTATTAGGGTTGGATGTTTAATTTGCGTGATCGAATATCATTAGAACTTTTAAAAATACAAAATTATATTCTATTCTCTGTACATAAAGCAAAGAAGGATAATCATGTGATAGTTAAAAAAATTACACATAAAAATTGCTCTATCTCATGCTATGTCTTTTAAGAAAATTTTGATATAACCTCTACTATTTGCATTTACTATTTCCAAAAAAAAACTTGCGGGATCGAAAAATCTCTGATCTTCAATGCTTGTTACGTAGCGACCTCGAATGCTGAGAGAGAAAAGTTTAACTTTAGAAGACATTGACCTCTAGACCTACGTACGTGCTTGTAAAGAAAGTTATCAATGAAACTGACCAAGAAATCCCATTGTCCATTATAAAGACTTATTCATCTTATCTTCGAATATCTACGTCCAAAAATAAGGTTTAATAATAAAGTTACGTCTAAAAATAACAGCGGCATCGAAAAGTTTTTAATGGCTTTGTCTTTTAAAACAATTACAAGTTACGGATATATACCAATGAGAGTAATATCAAATTACTTCGTAAATTGAATGATAAAATCGTAGTGACATCCATTTGTTATTTTTTTTATTTTTTGAAAATCGTTATTTAATTACGTGATTGTTTGATTTTGGTTGAGCCAATTATAAAGACATTGTATGAGTTATTTCACTAATCTACTATAATATTATGGGTGGGTGTGGATTAAGATGTGTGTTAAAAGTTCAACATGTCTGTTAATCTGTTATAGCTGCATAAGGAAATGAACCGATTTTAAAACGATTTTTAAGCTAGCATGATCGCGATAGATCTGAACTACAATTTATGAAAATTGTTCATCATGTTTATGTTGTGTTATTTGTAATTAATGTTGGTGACAAATAAAATTACCTTCAATTTCATTTGTCATTTGTAAATAAGCTAACTATTAAAATTTGCGTACAACCGGAATATACACTCTTTTTGAGTGATAAAAACTATATTGTATATATCCGTACTAGTTTTTAGTATTTTTAAAAGCTATTTATTTACCTTTCTAAGGTGTTGTCTTCATTGTCTTGCGCATCCCTTTCTTGTATGGTCTCAAGGTTTTCCCAAAAGTTATCTTGCCCGTACACTAAAACATATACACAATTAACAACACTATTAAGATGATATCAAAAACCACTCTCAGAGCACACTGAGAATGTTACTTAATAAAGGTGTGGTGTTGATTGGAAAATGAATACAAGTCAAATAATAAAGTTCCCTTTCTTATAGAAACTTTTTCGTATTGTATTACCTATCTAAAGAATATCTTCAAGTGGCTGTATCTATAAGGTAAAGAATATTTTAATTATCTGAGGTTAAAATTAAAACTGAATATGAAACATTGTAATACATGAGTTAGATGATTGAACACAGATAACAAAAATCACAAATTTAAATAAACTACTTATGTTTATTTAATTTGTGGCACGTTTTACACCCTTTCCTCAATATTAAAATATTTATTATTTTACAAAAATGCAACTTTTTAAATATCAACTATTGGAATAGTTGATATTTAGTATTTGTCATAAATTGATTTACGAATACGTCTTGAGATGGTCGTTGTCTTGAGTGACGTAAACCTATAAAGTATAACTTAAAGTTACTAGGAATGTCAAACAATGATAAATTACTATTAGGCACCATTAATATAATTGGCTTTCAAACAAAAACAAAGAAGCTTCTAAACCTCAATGGATTTGATAAAAAATACACAGCAAAATACTCAAATCAGTCATTGTATGTGATTTATCGCTCATAAAAGCTTAGTGAGGTAAATGAGTTTAATATGTTAATAGCGACCGCGATCTTTAAGCAATCTTTCATAGTATTACGACAACAGCAAATAATATAAGTGTGACAAGTGTTAATGTTCCAGTCCCGTGCGTGTTCACGTTGAGCCCGTCCCTAAGGCTTTACGATCGATACGCTTTATAGAAAATATAAAATAAACAAACGTCCACTTCGTCGTTCTAAGCTTCGATCAAAACACCAGATACTTCGCCGCCATATTGGTCGAGCTTATCTGTAATCGCATTACCTTCACCGTTATCGTCCTGTCGCTTCCCATAACCCCTCGCGATAAGTACTTTCGAATTTGGCTTGAAAGAGCCACGGGTCACTCTGACTTCTTCCTCTGTTAGAATTTTCAATAATAAATTTAAACTACTTCCAACCACTTTAAAATAAAAATATTTTCCTTACTAACGCTTCAGGGATTTGTAAGCAGACTTAGCGTTGCAACACCCCTCCCAAGCATTGAAGCTTGATGTGAAAGCAGATTAAATTACCTTCTTCGTTTATTTCATCATTACCGCTTCTTTTGCCGTAACCTCTTGAAAACATAGCTCTAGTATGGGGTGTGAATGAAGTCCTTGGGATGTCTTCTGCACCTACGTGTGCAAAGTGAAATAGTGTATTTTTTAAATTATGTAACGATATTTCATATCTATTATTGTTTCTGTTATTATTAGTTTGAACTTTTGCTGAATTTGTCGTTCGTTTAGTGTGTGATTTTTGTTCGAGTTGTAAATATGTGTTACAAATACTAGATTCAACATGATATTTCATAAAGTTGTAGTAATATCAACATCAAATTCTTAATACACCTAAAAGCTGAAATAAAAATTCAACGAACCAGTCTATTTGGTTCTATACAAACACCATACCTATCTCGAAATTGAACATGTTCGAGTAATTCACTGCTCATTTTGGTACTCGAAAAATATACCTTAAAAAGCGGACAAGTTCGCAGTGGAATTCAATGAAAATTAGATTTCATTGGTTTCCTTAGCAACACAAAAAGAGACCGTCCTTAAACCATTTTCAAATGGGTTTGAGCGAAGTCCACTATTTCGCTTTTCCACACTTTAAGGTCTTGGCACATTATAAGACGTTACTTACAGACGGAAGTGGCTTTCTAAGTTATAATTGGTGTATTTGGAGAACGTTACTGATGAGACGCGAGATAAATATAAAACAAAGTAAGATGTCTTGTGCCAGGTTAGAAAAGTACGCGAGTTCAATTTTTTTTTAGTTTCCTACGTCTAGAGCGCTCTGCAGACATTAATGGTAATCTTGCAACACACCAATCATCGCCTTTAACATCTCTTCCGTCCGAAGACCCGTTTAATAACGTGCAACACACTTTAGCGACACTTGAATACCTTCTGATTCCAGTTCCGGGGATCTTTTGCCAAAATCTCTAGCGATACCAACGGAAGGACTTTTAAATGTGGGAGTACCACGGTTGGTTCGTGGTGATGCTGTTTGATGAGTCACGTCGCCTTTAGTAAACATCGTCCATCAATACTTTATTAACTTATGACACAAGAAATTAAAAACTAATACGTTTTATTAAATTATTTTTAATTTATTAAGAATTGGTCTTCTAGGAACAATATAATTTATTACGACTTTTTTGAATAACAGTAACGGGCAATTTCGAATCGTTCAAAAAACTATAATTATTATGAAATGAATACCAAATGTAGTCTATCAATTCTTTTTTTAATCAAATTTATTTACGGAATTTATACGTATGTAAAATATTAAATTTATAACAATTAGGTTTCTGGAATTAAGATTGATGTAGCGCTAAACCTTTCTAATCTAATGTGTCAAAATGTATAAGTTTTAGTTGTTTAGGTACTTCATTATACTGTTGTTTTGAAACTGACAATTTTTATGTGCACAATTTTTTATTTATTGTTCAATTCTGAATTTATTGCTCAATAAATTCTAAATTAGGTTAGGTTAGATGATTTAAGCCAATTTAAGGTATAGAGAGATCCAAAAAATTAAAATAAGCTTTAATTTATTTGATATTTAATACAGTATTGAGATTTTTTTAAACAAGGCTGTGTGATTTTGGGTTTACCAACTTAGCTGAAATACTTAACTGCATTATCGCGTTGTACTGCTTTTCTTCGCTGTATAAGTCTTATACTAATATTATAATAAAGAGGTTTATT
The DNA here is from genome assembly GCA_912999735.1 of Aporia crataegi. Taxonomy (NCBI): domain Eukaryota; kingdom Metazoa; phylum Arthropoda; class Insecta; order Lepidoptera; family Pieridae; genus Aporia; species Aporia crataegi. Next base: position 7,084,120 of record OU538744.1, on the reverse strand, counting down.
TATTTGTAATTCTCTATATCCGAGTCTATACCTGTGGCCTTATACATAATAAAAATTCTGTCATTTTAAGAAGCTAGGCTAATTGCGAGTGATATAATATCACATAACCTATATATTAAAGGTTCGCTCCCATACCCGCGAATAATACATTATTTATATTTATTACCTACACGCCAGTTTTATATTGTAATTGTCGCGTCTTGAAACCCTCGGGACGGGACAAAGCCCATTTTCCTCCCTGTAAAATTATGTAATAACATGTAAACGTACGTTCAGAGCGTGCTTGGGCGCGTTTCCCAAAGCCCCTTGCGGTCATCATTTCGACATTCTTGAAGCCACGTGTGGGCCGCTGCTGTTTGCTCCTCACCAGTCTGCCATCGGGAGCACCTTCCACCACACACAGCAACACGGCGACAAGAACCGCCACTTGCATTGTTAGATTCATGTCTGTAACAATCATTTACACTTTCTTATAAACGTCAAGTTCAAAGTGGACTTTAAAACCTATATTTACAATTAATATACAAAGAAATCATACTTCGGGTTTTAATTTTATACTTACACAATTAATAAGAGAACGATTGCTACAAGAATATCTACCAATAATATAATTTTTGAAATTTTATAGTTTATGTATTAGGTATAAATTATTATATTAAGTAAATTTAACCATCGATTGTTAATAATTCGACAAATCGTAGAAAGTATTGCTCGACCTAATTAAACCTTGTAGGTACGTAATAGCGAGGCAATTAACAAATGAATAGAAGGTGTGTTAATTTTACTAAAATTTTATTAATTGTGCTACGCGATTATTCATACTTTCATACAATTAATACTGTATTACAACGAGAGATCATTTATATTAATCTAAACTTAATAAAGATGTAAAATTATTTTTATAGAGGAGTAAGTTTCGGTCCACCATTCAGTGGTTGGAAGTTCTTTCCGACTGACTGTAAGTAGATATTATTATTTATCGATAAGTATATAATCCAAAAATTTATTAGGTAGGTACATAATATTTAAATTCTGGTAAGTACTAGAATTCTGTAATAATTTCACGTTTGTTTTACAAGTTATTTACTTTACAGGACTTGCCTTTAAAGTAAAAGCAACCTAATTTCTATGTCTTCCAAAACGAAAAATTTTCTTTGTTTTTCCGCGAATCTAACTGAAGATTTTTCTTTCAATACGCATTAAATTTAATTAATATCAAATGCGTTGTTGATTTAAACGGAACTTAATTTATGCTATTTATTATAAAAGTGCCTACTCAAAGTCACATTCTACTAGTTTTGACAATTGACATACATTGTAGAATCTTCTCTGTTTTATCGTACCATTAAAGAGCAAGATAACAAGCGAACGTGTTTTATAGTCAAGTAATGACAGTGTATGCACTTAGTTTTATTGTGACAACGCCTTCACGTTCTTAAATTTTACTACCGGTCTTTTAAATTATCAGTGTAATGTCACACAACATAAACAAAAAATAATTACTAATGCATAGACAATTTTATGATAATCTTAGTATAAGCATTTACTCATTGAGCAAAATATATACATCATTTATTCTGACCTTGCTATACTTACTTCGCAGTGTGTGCAATAAACAGACCTACGGAAGCGGTTTCTATCTATATACACACTGACTGGTAAATAAGCTACGATATTCGAGGATTTGATATTAGGCGATCATATATGAATTTTAAAAAAAACATTAATTACACATATTTATTGACTACTAAGTAAACAAATGTGAAACTTAATTACGCCACATCATAGCGCGGTATTTTCAGCGTATTTATAAATACGTGTTGAAACTTACAATAGCAAACTGTCCGTAATCTCGTAATCTTTGATTGGTATTTAAGATTAAGTTGGCCGAAGGTATTCACTTGCCAAACTTAGCACGCGCATACGCACAAACCATATCCAAATACGTTTCTGTAATAAGAAATAATTAAGCTACAAATCACACGACACATGGATTTCAATACGCGTATTTTCACGGGGCGCAAAATTAAGAAGCACCGAAACGTACTTGTCGGTGCTTGCGCTGACAGCAATTGATCCCGACTCCCGCTGAGCAATGCAAAGAGCAGGGGTTTCGGTAAGAGGTTGGCGTGGCGATTGTTTTCGATCAGCAAGAGCCCGTTCCTTGTCGCGTGATTGAATCAACGATTTCAGCGTAGATATCCACACTTTTTTATAGGGAATTTTCATAAAAAATTAAGTATATTAATTTAATTACATAATTATAATGAGAATCGAGTACCAATTGCTCTCATTCAATATCGTAAATAATTCACCAGTCAGTCTGTGTATTAAAAAAAGGTTATAACTCAAGAATGGATGGACCGGTTGTGATGATTTGCTGGATTCGTCTAATCCGATAATAGCAGAATAACTTGATACAATATAAAACAATTCACGTGTTTATGAAGAAAATTCATTTCCTCATACATTTTCTATGGAAGGACGTTTTAGGTGACACGAAACTCTGAAGCGATACGAAGTTCGGGGACTTGTAATTATGATATAATCCAATACATAGTTATTACAGTAACAAAGTCCATTTTCTTATTTAAGTGAGAAGTTTCGACAACGAAGGAACGGCTAATGTTATTACATAATTAAAGTTGGGTTAATTTATCCCAATATTGATTACATTAATTATCTAATATACTTATGTAGAAGGATAAAATGCTAGCATAATTTTTTTACTAAGTATCATATTATATAGTTTTATCAATATCTATAGTAATATATAAATAGTAATAGTAGTATTGACCGCGTGTAGTAGTAAGCGTTACAACCGAGAGGTCCTTGGTTCGATTCCCGGTGGAGATAAAAAAACTCGATCTGGTAGGACATAGAAGGCTGATCACCTACTTGCCCCTAAAAGAAAAAATCGATCAGTGAGAAAGATGTGAGATGCATCTGCCCCATACCTCACTAGGGGGACACGGGAATTCACTTTTTATAATAATATTATTAAACTGCAGACCGCCTGTGTCTGACTATTTGAACGAGCTGATTATAGGAAGTATTAGTTCGAATTGATTTTTTTTGTTGGATAAGCCATTCATCGAGGCTGGAACATCACATTACGAATTTAACGCGGGTAAAACCGTGGCGCATCTAGTATTATATAAAATTGATCAAATTTTTCAAACTCTTTTTATTAACATCTAGAATTTTTTAAATATTTAGATGATTACAAATTATTGTAAACTGGTTCGAAGCACACAACTTCACATGCAGAAATAGAAATTGTAACATGACTGTTATAGATTTTTTAGCCACTATTTTGGATTAGCGTGGTTAAAAAGATTTTTTATTTATTTTTATATTTTTTAATTGAATTTTTAAATATTGTTGTTGTTGGTTTAATTATTTAAACAACATAAAGTAACCACTTTCATTGGTTTCTTTAAATATGATTCATAAGCAATTTATACCCCTTTTCCAGGGTCAAATTCAAAAGTAATTTTTTTATATGAATTTGGACTTTTTTGATAGAACTTTTGACTGATATTTTGCAGCCAAGCTTTTAACAATGACTCAAAAATACTTCCTTCTTTCGAAATTCGAATATTTTGTGAATTGCAAAAAGTTTTAGAATTTTAGAATTCACATTGCAAAGTTTTCTTTCTGAGAAGAAAGTGTTGTAATATCTTAATTGTTGGTGATGAGATAGAAAGATTGGCAAAATATTACTATAAACAGAATACCATATACTATTACAAGAGAGTCAGTATTAGCGAAACCCTTAGCATCCGCCAGTAAACGCTTATATACCTACTCACTTATTGCTGAGACAAGCAATATGTATTTTATGTTACCTTCAATATGTATATTATGTTGCTGTTCAACTCATTTTATCAATTATTAATATATTACTATGTTACACTGAATTTAAATTATGACTTTACCCTAGTATCTAGTCTTATTTTTCCATCAACTAAGGCACGATGTTAAGCACTCTTGAGGGAAATCTGAACTAATCTAGCGTGACATCCGGCCTATTTCATTAGTTTAAACTGCTTAAGTGTAGATTCAAACACTAATTTGAGTACGACCTATCAAACTCTAATTTAAACCCAATGCAGAAAGAAGAGTGATATAAGTTTGTAGCTCAGTGTCTGTATCATACAAATGAATAAACCGATTTATTTATTTTTGAAAGACGATTTCAAAATCACTTTAACAGAGGACATTCTAGTTTGAAGTTCAAATATCGCAAGTAATTTAAGAGTTAATATGCTAGTTTAACTTAATTATTAAGTTAATATTAGAAAAAGTGATTTGTTCCTCATTTTTTTAAAGTATTTATTGGGTCGCTATTCAAAACTATTGAATGTAACGTATATAAAAAAAACTACATAGTAGATATGCTCGGCGGAAATCAACAGTAAAAAGGAACAAACTGCAACACATGATTTGACATTTTAGCAGTGACATTAGAATGACAACTGACAATCATAGCTGCTGACCGATAAATAGACTTTAACACTACTTTAAATTACATAGACAATAAAATTAGCGAGTCTGTTTAGAATAATCTATTTTTACCTGTATAAATCAGTGGTTCGTTCGTAGGTGGTTCGTGACAGTTTTAGTGTAAGTGGTAAGTTTCTAGAAAAAAAAACCTAATGAACTTACAACTTTAGAATATTAATTTAAGTATTAATCCCGATTTGCTGTTGCCTATTATAATTAACTGTCTGTGATAAAACAAATTTAATTAATAAAACTTGTAAATTTTAAACGGCCCCATTTTATATCACCAAGTATTTTAGGTTGGGGTGCCCAACGGCTATAGATGATATTTATTAACTAATTATGCAAATAAACCTATATCAACGAAATTATTAAATAATAATTATTATATAATACATAAATGTATTTTGTAGCCCCAAAAGCAAAAGCTATTCAATAGGTTTTCATTTTATATCAAAAGAATTGAGAGTTTTAACTTTACCTGATTTCACAAAATTACAAACAAATTCAAAGTTAATCGAGTTTATCTTTAACGCTACTTAGAAAGTTTCAAATTAATAATTTAAACTGTATTTTAATTTGCTTTCATTTCTTAACACAAACTCACAAGTTAAAATAATGTGCGTTTCTGTGTAATTGATATAAAATTATTTTCAAAGCGTTTTCATCAAAGCGTTTCAAAAAAAAGTTTAGGTAACATACCTAAACTTTTTCTAAATCTACATACATCTAAGATACGCTTTTCTAAATGCTTCTGTAAATTGTGAAATTATAGAGTAGGTATAGTCATAGAAGTATATAATATATAGAAGAATGACTATGTACATAGCTGATCCTCACGTTTTCGGCTGTGTAAAATAATATAAAAATTTCTTCTCGAATAAGTTTATGGTGACATCTTGTACATATGATTGTATCTCGTACTAATATGCACAAATCTAGCTGACCGTTCTTGCTTACTCAAGCATAAGTTACATTGTCAAACACATTATTCATAATATGTAAAGCCTAATTCATGATTAGTTTCATGCCTAATTCATGATTAGTTTCATATAAATATTTTTACTTATTCATTTCATATAAATACTTTACAAATTATATCACGTTGTGTATGACAGTTTAAAAAGAGTTATTATTATTACTAATATATAATAAAACTATAAAATACACTAACTTAATGCAATATTCGTTAACAATATTCTCGTTTAACATAAGTGTAATATAGTGGTTCACGCGTCTTTGTGAAGCCCCGGAAATCCTGGCTTCTCCGAGGAAGCAAATAAATTTTTCGAAGACTGATCGCTTACTTCCCTTAAGAAAATAATCAGTGAAATATAACTATCTCACAAAAACCCACTGGGGTTACGGGACTTCACTCAAACGCTATGAATAATTAATTTAAAATATAGATATTGCATAAAATAGTTTAATGTCACACATTATATAATAAAATGGTCTCATTATTACACAATATTTATTAATAATATAATATTAATTAATATTACCATAAAAGAGGTAAATTTTCATTAAAAATTAAAACATAACAAGAGCCTAACACAAACATAACATACCTAACGAGATCTAAGTGCATGGCTTTCAAAGGATTCGTGAGGCTTCGTGGCTTTTAACGTAACACGGCTAATTAATTTAACGACACATTAAAACGTAGACATTTTCTCAAACAAAACATAAAAAACGAAAGTAGAAAAAATATTGCATCTTTTATTTTTATAAATTCAGTCATCCTTTGATGCAAAACCATGAGGTTGCTATATAAAATTTCCATAAGTTTTTTTACTAATGGAAAATTGTCACTTGCATAGTGGGAAACACAGAGCAACGAATTTCAGTCGCTCGCGCGCTACTAGAGGCGCCTTTCTCAACACATTTCATACAAAACAACGTGTCAGCGGGCGGCACCTTTACGTTGAGGTTTTGGGTTTCAAGCTAATTCTAAAATATGCAAAAATCTGCAAATTTTTACTTACCTGTGATATGTTACATCAGAATTTTGTTTATTAACCTTTTTACTGTAATTATGACACTATATCACTGCACACTGGGGAATTTTTACGTTTTTTTTTACGTGTTTACCCTACAACAGTCGATTTGAAAGTATGCGACTTTCGCCTACAGAGCCGGCCCGGCTAGACACGCTGTATTAGTTTCGTCTCTAGTAGGGCGCGCCGCGAGCGATTCCTTGCTCTGTGTTGGGAAAGTAAGTTCATTTTCAATTCAAATAATTAACACAATCGCTGTTGAAAAATAGTTTACCAAACTTGTGGTAGAGTTACTAGTATAGGATACGTATTTATTCTGATTAAATACGTTTAGGATACCAGATACCGGATATAGGTACCAGGTATATAGTTATTTTATAAGGCGACCTTTACCTACTCTAGTCTGGTAAGGAAAATGTTAGCCAACCTGTTGTATACGCTTCATACTTTCGATTGGTATTAAATTTATCCATTAAGCAAATCGGTGTAAGTATCGTAAAAATTGAACCTAAAATTTCAATTTAAGCGTAGCCTTTCCAAAAAATCTTTTACCAGCCTAATTCCAATATCAATCCAATTGCAATTAACATAATTTGATATAAAATGAGTTTCATCCATTATACAGATGAGTGAAGATCGGGGCTAGTACTCATTGTAAGAAATTAAAATAGTTGTAAATTTGTAAGCAACGATTTATATTATAAATACATACATAGAAAGTAAATTATTTACATTGTACATTTTCCTATATTATAAGAGTTTTTTTGTTGAAGTCTTTTTTCAGATAGTTCTATTTTAATAAAATTCAAATGAATATGAGTGAATAAAATATTCATTGTAATTATTAACACATTAAACGCAAGGTAAATAATGGAACAATAACAATTTTGTGAAAAGTCAAAAATACATTTAGAAAAAGGTCGGACACCACAAAATGCCTTTTTCACGCTTACGGTTGAATATTTTACAACGCTATTCGCTTTTTCAGTCTTTTTTTAAGCTTTTACAGTGATTACTTATTTCGTTTACGAGATACAAAATTTCTAAAAATCTACTAATTTTATAACTGGTTGAGCGTAATTGTTTATCAAAAATTTCTGGAGAAATGATCAAATTATAAATTATGAGCGACTTGTGTAAATTTATTAAAAGCGTCTTTGTTGCAATAATAACTTTGAAGCAATAATTACTAAACTTAATTACATTATACGTAATTACGTACATAATTATTACGTAGCCATTGCTAACTAAATAAAAAAATTATAAAAATTAAATTATTTTATAATTCTAAAAGGCTCATCATACCGAAAATATTTTACTGCGTTGTATCTCTATAGGTACCAACTTATTCGCTGAAAATTAACCAATTTTCAGTAGTGGCCAAGTTCCCGATAGTCTGAAGTAAGCGCATCGATATATATATTTAAACAATCGATCTTCTGGCCCCCATGGACCCAAAGTCTCAATTCCAAAAAGAACAAAAGTATACGATTCACTTAGACTTGCACATTTGTCCCGTAGATAAGATCGAATGTCGCTTACATTGCCCAAAATTGTATTTCTGTATATCTAACTGTATTTTTAAAAAGTTTAAATATTTAAGTGGCAGTTATATTTCAGTGCTAGATTACTTTGTAAAAGAAACTGTACGGCCAAAATTTCATTATTAATGCTCTCACGATTATGATGATTAGGCAAGTTTTTCCAATTTCATTATTTTTCTTACAAATGTAAGTCGAAAATCAGAATAAACGTTTATATAAGGATAATGAAATTAGAATCTTAATGAATTAAAATTTGACTTTCAAATTGAAAGATTCGCCGTAATAGGAATTTTAATGTAAACTTACTGATCTAACAATATGCAAATATTTTTTAATGTTATAATTATTGTAAGTGTCCGCAGCACACTTAGTCATCGAACTTACTATGTGTGTAGCGCAAAAGGCACAATGTGTGGGAGGATAATAAATGCAATGAAACACTTTAGAGCGAGCCGTTTTGGGTACAAAATAAATGTGTTTACGGACAAAAAATACCTAAAACGGCTCGCGGATTTGACATTAAATGCGTATCGCAACGGAAAACTTGATGTCGTATCCCCGGCAAATAAAAACAAATGTTTCGAAAAACGAATAAGTAAATAAACATAGCTGAGCAAAGGCTGTTAAAAATTATCAGTCTAATAGAGGCATTATTTCACAAAGGTTGTGAGGTTCCACAACCGAAAATGTCACAGTAGTCTCTTCTTAATGACAGTTTATTATAGATAGGGTAATGTTTAAAGCAAACAAAATTCTTATAGGAAAATGTGTACGCTACCATCGATATAATAAAACGTACGCTACGCATAAATTGCATAACGTGATTTGACGTTTTTCATTCAACACACGGCAACCTGGAGAAATAAAATTGGATTCGATGCGCTTATACTTTAATAAAACATCACAGACATAATAAAATTTATGTTTTTCAAACGTGTCATGTTGGAATAAAACGCGGAGGATGTACGGAATACTAACAAGGCTACGCATATAATGATTACTCCCCTTGTATTTGATCATTATATAATTTACTTGGTATTTTACATATTTAACCATTATCCCAGTCATATAGGGAAGTTACGCCCTTCAAAATTGCTTATTTACACTTGCAATTTCTTGCAAGAATGAAACAAAATACTACAAAAGATTAACTTTTATAAAAGGAAGTCAATGTTTAAAATACTTAAGTGTGCTTACAAAAAATTAACAAAAGTATTACGAGAACCTCGTAATTTAAGACCAGATATACATATGTCTGGACAGATAGATTAGATCCGAGATCTTACTTAAAACAAATTTAATATCAAATGCGTTGCCAACTAAGCTACGAACGCGACGGTAAGGGGTTTCACTTACAATTTATGAAATTTTTGTTTACGGCCAACTGTAAATATTGTCAATTATTGGGACGAATCTTACTTCTTTTACGTCACCTCCCTATAAAATTTTGTTTAAGAGAATATTTTTTTTGTGTTTAAAATATTTTGTAATTTTACAAATACGTATATCCAAATTACGTCTGTTATAACATTTTATCAAAATTTTGTTCATTTATATCAAAATGACTTAATGACTTATCATATGTGTTAGTAAAATACAATCGGATATTTTTACTCATTCATAATATAATGATAATGAGAGAAAGATTTAAGTTCGAACCCATTTTGAGATTATGTTTATTTAACTTACAATGAGAAATCTATTGACTTATCTTATTAGCTTTAGCTCAAAAAATAATGATTATTCCAAAGAATGGCAAAAGATAAAAGGCTCGTAATTAAAAAGGGGATATAAAACGGAAATCCGAAAATTCTTTGCACTTTTGTTTCGCTACTTTCTGTTAAAATTACAAAGTACGAATGACACGGAAAGATTTAAATTTCTAACATTCATTACTTCATTATGGCTTCTGTCTTTCTAACGAAACTATGTATGCAATTAAAATGTTGTGTACAGTGCGATATATAAAAAAAAATAAGGACTTTTCATAAAAGTACTTCAAAATGTAGAACTTTATTCATGAATATTTTTTTTAATAAAAGGATTGTAGAAAAATTAAAAACATTTAAAATCTTTTTTACATTTATTTTTCAAGTTAATTCAAAATATGTGAACTTCATATATTTAATATGTGAACTAATATGAACGTATATCGAAAAAGGAAAAAATAGTAGAATTGAGAACTGCCTCCTTTTTGAGGTCACTTGAAATTGGTTAATTCATTGGTTAGTTCATAACACACGCACATGTCCCTCTCTAATTAATAAATTAAAGTTCTAACAAGTTTTTGAAATTAATACATTAAAATTGTCTTTTAATTAGGCTAAAATACCAAAAGCAGTAAAAGTAAATACTAATATTGATTGTGTTCACACTTAACTGTTAATTGCTCAAACGAAACTAGAATTAATCAACTTATACAAACTTAATAAGTCAATAGCGGACCCATAAGTTCTATTCAATGAATTTTGCTAAAGACATTTTAACCAAGTTAAGGCAATAACACTTTTCAAAATGAACGTCAACTTTAAACCAAAACAATCCAAAATATAATACGTAGTTTTTGCTTTTGTACATATTGTATACTTTATTTTGATGTTGATATTGCTTTTCCAAAGTTGAAGAAATGCTTATTTATTAAAAGAAGAGTTAATATTTGAGTTCAAAGCATACTTTGCACGCAAAACTTTAATTTGATGTGAAGTTTATATATATTTATATATTTTAGCATTTCTAATTTTTGATTGCTAAACCAGAACGGAGTTATATTTAGTTTCTCGAATACATTCATAAAATGTTTACTGAATAAAATTTATTCATAAAATAAAAAATAAATTACCAGTATCATGATAGCCGTGTTGCCCAAATAATATTTATATTAGAATTAGCAGATTACCGCGGGACCGATTTACATAACTATAAACTATTTGAAAGTAAGATCCGAACTGTCAATACACTTGCACCCTTGGGAATTAAAGGATTAATTCTTAGTTTATGGTTCAATAATTTATAATATTGTAATGATCGGTCGTAATCTTGTTGGCTTATAAGTATTATTATTATAATTGTTTCATCTGTTATTAAAATAAACAAAAGAAGAAAATTTTAAGAAGCCTTCAGCGATATTTAATTAAAGCCTTTATAACTTTAATTATACTAATATACTTATGAAAAACAAAAAAGATCTAAAATGCCATGTGTTATACTAACATATTACACTAGTAAATTGGTACAAACTGAAATGTCCGCAATGATATTGAAAACGTTATATTTTCCGTCCTTCTGTAGGTCATTTACAATGAAATTGAATAAAGGTGTAGTAATAGCATTCCGCGGTTGCCGATAAAATTTAATAAAGTTTAGTTAACGCATTATTTAATACAACCAGAACGTTGTTATAATATCATTTAAATAAATGTTTATTAACATGAAAATTCTTCTCGGCAACGAAGTTTTATTGCCAATGTAACTAACCGCCTTCTTACGGCTTACAACCGGTTCCTATAATATATTTCGCTGTTATTCAAGATACGAACGTAGTTACAATGCAGCCAGTATTTTGGGTACGCACTCCAACGATTTGTTGAGACTTTTATATTCTTGGAAATATTTTAAAGTATTTTATTGTTAATAATTAAATACATTATGATCATATTAAAAGTAAAAATTTATTTGTACCCTATTATGCCTTTGTTTTGTATTTAAATATTATTTTGATTTTCATTCTATTTATATTCTATGTAATAAAAAATTTACAACGAACATGGTTTTCCTTCTCCATGAAATATAGTATTTTTAAATATTTATCAATAACAACTATCTTTCCAAAACTTAACATAGATACAAATAAGTTTTACTTAACTATACATTACTATATCAGATACATGTTTTTTGATGATTGATGTACAATTCATCTGCAGTTAACCAAAATAATGGCCTCATTATTTCGATATCTGGTTATACTAAAGCAAAAACGAGCAAGCTTGCGCTTTTCAAGAAGTTATATTATATTTCTATTAAGAAAGATGACATATACGGTTTTTTTCATTTACTTGTATACTTTAATTGAAACTCATTGAGAGAACAATGCCTCTCCTTAAACTAACGTAGTTATAAAATATTATATTTTTGCTAACTCAACGCTATTATTATTTATATCTGTAAACATAATCATAAATATTTGACTAACAACAGAACTCTGAGTTGGCCAATGTTTTTCCTTAAATGAAATAAACGTTTTTTTTATCAAATAATTTAATATTTATAAAATATTAATGAAATATTTTTAAAGTTTAAAAAGCCTCTGTTATTCATTACACTACTTGGTTACTTAATTTGTATGTTAATTAAAAACAATATTGGTAGGTGTAGTAGCCAAGCCTATACATTTTCAATTAAAACCTTCTGTAGAAATGTGTGAAGTAATTAAGTCATCACAAGTTCAATTCGAACTGGACTGTGTTTTGATTGTGGCACGTATATATCAACAAATAAATGGTACGTGTCTTTAACGGACTACAAGAATTATTAATCTAAAGTACTCCGAAGGTTAATCACTTACTTGCCTGTAAAGAAAATTATCAGTGAAACAAAATATGTCTGCCCCATGCCCCACTATGGGTTATGGGAATTCACACTTTTACCTTTGATATATAATTAAAATCCTCAACTTCATAAATAAAATACTACTAAACACGTCTCACTCATGGTTCAATGTAAATAATTAAATGCTAAATAAAAAGAAAATCAAATGTATAAAAGCTTTAGAATAACCAATACAAAGCCAGATTGCTGAAAAATTTAAATTAAAGACGGTAAAGTGAACTTTGTTGATGGGACTGTGTTCTTAGTATACATTGGACAGTCCACACAAAGAGAGTCTTTTGAGAGGCTGAGTTCAGCAACAAAAGATTCTCCAGCTTAAAACGACGTACACACGGCAAGTATTGTTAATTTAACTATATCCACAATGTTACAATTCTGTAACATTGTGGATATAGTAACTATTCAGTAACTATTCAGTTTAAACTTTAAGGGATAATGCTGCAGATATGCAGTAAATTTTTCTGCTGCAAAAGTGGGCTATTCCAGCTTTTTATGGTTTATCCTCACAGGAGTACGTGCGCAGGGCTATATATTTACGAAAATATATTATATGTAATGAAATTTTTTAATGAATTAAGAAGAATTCTGACTTCCACGAATATAATACGCGTCATAAAAATAATATTACTGTATGATGCATACGACGGCCCAGAATAAATAATTTATTTTATTTTGGGAACATGGCCGCAAAAAATGGTAACCCAACTGAGTTTCTTGGCTTTCTTCTCAGATTTGGGCGCGTTCGTGAACACCTTGTAAACTTAGATCTAAATGAAGTTTATAAGCGATCATGTACGTGATTTAATATGAATATATATTTTGACTTCATAAATCAAATCGAAACTTCTTTTCTCCAAGAAATGAATCTCTTGTACTTATCTACACTATATCTATTTATATATGTATTTTCAAAACTGAAACAGAAACAGTAATAATTAGTTATCTCTACTTAATTACCTTTTGATAGAGACTTTTTTAATTACGTAAGATAGAGTTTTTATGATTTCATGAATAAAATGATCTAACGATGCGCCTCATAAAAAACTTACCTTATTTAATAAAAATTTTGCTAAAATTGGACGAGATTTCAATGAAAAGTCCTACCATTTACAACTTTTATTATCTGATTAGGTAAAAGAGCGGCCTGCTCAAATCTAATGAAAACAAAATTACAAAATTAGATAAATTAGTTCCTTGAAAGTTTTTACCATCTAATCCCTAAAGATATAAAAATCCGTTGAAAAAACGAGGTGTATTTAGATCTTGGCCCGGTGTCTGCTATTTATGGTAAGTCAATGATGAAGTCTAATGAATACTTACTACCAGCATACAGTTACACTACCAAATGTCTCAAAATCGGCCATTATGATGCGAAATTATTTTGAGACAATTCAAATAGCTGATTCGTATTAGCAGATATGTGTATACAGTCAACCCCCCTAAACATCGCGAATTATCTATCTCCTATTTAATACCGTTTTGTTATCTGTAATAAATTTGAATATAGAAATATTTTTAAAGAATTAAATAAGTGGGCAGCGAAGGTTGCTTACTTACATATACAAACAATTTTAATCTTCTAAATGAAAACGTGAGGTTTAAACAACTGAACAGATTCCAGCATATACGTCCCATCGACTTTGACTTTAACTTTTCTACTTACTATGAATCATAAGATTTAGAATATTATCGCCAAATTATGATAAAAAATTATAAGCTTTGTATTGCGAATACAAAAAATAGGCTATATACATCAAATATTGCATTTGTGAAAAACTAGGGATAAAGAAAATAATTGTTATAGGGTTCTTATCTAAAATCACTACTGTACAATCACAAAGCGGAACATACCAACCAATTTGCATATAACATAAGGAAAAAATCACTTTTACATAGCCACTTTCTATATATAATAGACTTGTAGTTTGAATACTCGTTAAGATTCTGAGTGAAAAACTAAATTTACTTTATTTAAAATATGTTTTTTTAATTGTAAGAGTTTTTGTATATATATAGTGAAATAAAACCTTAGTTAATGATTTGAAGTTGAATGTATTGTATAAATAGTTAAGTAAAACTGATTTTCTTACTATAAGAATGCCTTAAATTTATCGGAATTGATTAGAAAACAAACAAAGCAAGGTGAGCGTAGGCATTGTATTGATAGAGGTATCTCTATACAACGTCAAATCCTCAGAGTTGCCATTTCATCCAATCATTAATGAATGCTTTCATTAATAATCCGTTCAAACAAACGCCGTGTCATTTGCGTACTAATTGAAATCTGACGTCTTCATTTAACGGGTGTTCTAGCCTACGAAGTAAGAAAATGGCGATTCCTTAGAAAATTGCTGAATTGGAGTGAATAAATGAACTATATTTTTAAGATGCACAATAAGTTTTTAAGGTGGTAACTAGCATGGGACGCACACTTTATTTCATTATTCAACTATTGTTTATTTCATAGAATCTACCAAAACGATTTTTTTTTTTAATGCAGTGCCTTTCCAATTTGCCGGAGCATATTATAATACTTAAAATTTATGTAGTTTTTGTAATAAGGAAGCATTTTTACTTAATTATTTACAAAAGATTCTATATTTAGGGTTTTACAAAGGCTCTTGGGGTATACATACTGGTTGCATTCCGGCGTGTAGTTATAAAATTAATTCTTAAACTTCTACAAGAAATTTCTTTAACGTTTTCATCAAATAAGTGGTACCAACTTTTACCGCAAAGCAAGTTTTCCGATGACATTCACTTTAAATTAGTTTATAGAACGTAACCAGGTAAGAAGTTCTCTATTTGTAGCTGAGAGCTCAAATGGCACAAGCCTAAGTTCGTTGGAATCAAATATTGAACCTGCGTTTTCAAGAGCGCTCAATTTACTGACACACAAAAATCATATTTCTATTTGAAAATGTTATTCAAATAAGAATTTTATAGACCTTATTGAAAACAAATATTATGATAACTTTTGGAGCTTCCTTTTGACGGCAATGAAAAAATTATCTTGTTTTTTTTGCACGCTATGATTGTAGAGTGGTGTGAGCGTATATTGGAATATGTTCTATTCAAGTTCGGTCAATAGCTCTTCAAAGTCAGATAGACTTTTATAAACAACATGGAGAATTTTTTCATCTAAATGTTGAATCCATATATGGTTGAACGAGCGTTTCTTGCCAACATTTAAATGTCGAATATTTCATGCAAGATTTAAATTTTTTGCAAAACTTTACTTTATGATTTGATCGGGACCAAATTGCATGGACGACATCCCTAAAGAGCATGGACCAAGGAATACGGACCAACATTGGAGACCTTCTTAGGTCTCTCGAATTATACATAAGAGCGCCTGCTTCGACCAATCACTCAATCAATTTTACACTTAATATTATGTAGAAAAGTCGACACTTAAAATAAGCAGTCAATCCACTGAACAAGACTTGGTTGCATTACAGTTGCAAGTCAGAGAAAATTATACAAATAAGTACATAACATCATATTAAAAGCAATATAAAAGCTAAGAAACATTGTTTTGACAGAGGAGACAGTCGGTCTCTCTTTCAAATAAAACATTTTTTTAATTCTGAATTATTAATTTGATTCATAGGTATTTCATAAAAGAAATTGCACACAGTTAGACAGTTATTTTTAAACTAAGTGACAGATGCATTGAAAACTTTATACACTTTCAACGTTCAACACTGTTCTACAAACTATAAATATGACGTGTTTTCATAAGCGACACCTACGCAATGAATTTTTTAAAAATACTTAGATGATAATTATGAATTTGCATTAGGTGTACTCGTTCTTAAGATTGATGTTCAAAAATGATCATGTACATTATTTAACCTGAAATAATCTTTTTTGAGTTGAGTATGGTTAAACACTTTTCCGTCATTACATTACCACTCAAACTCATTCAACAATACAATTTGATTTATTGTGTATTTATCTATTATCATATTATTATCATAATAGATATATAGATAATATTCAGACGTTGGCGCAACAGATAGTGCTCCTGCCTTCTGCGTCAAAAGGTCCTGGTTAATACAAGTGCTTCATACTTTGGGATCAGAGAAATGTACGTGAGTTGTCCCAATTATAATTATTAATTATTTGTAAATATTTTAATGGTTCATAATAAATAAACGGAAAAATTGTGTTAATATATGTCTAATGTAATTAAGTCTTAAAGGCCAAATACAGGAATCTACTATTCTTAAATACTGAGACTGAACAATATGCTGTAACACGATATTTTTACATTTAATTTGAAAAGGAGCAGCACGTTTCAATTAAAGCTATTTATTATATATGTTTTTTACAGCTTCTATATTGAATTTTATTTAATTATAATATATATTATTATATTTTAAACTTTGCAACTACATAAAGCCTCATCAAAGCTTTTGAGGTGCGTACCCAAAATACTGGATACACTACCATCTTGTATCGCACCACAAATTACTTATATTTTAGTTGTTTCTCTATGTATAACAGTTAGTTTTAGATTTTCAGACAGTTGTCAAATAAGGTTATACAATTACTTTTCAATAATTTTTAATTATTGTACCTACTCGTAGTAGGTTTCAAGATTATGATAAAAAATGAAAATATGAATTTCCGAAAAGCTTACTTAACTTATCTGCATTTTTCTCAAGCTGTTTCTGTCAATTGAGTTCCTCTGAATTTGTTCCCTAATCCTTATTGTTTCCGTTTTAATTTTTCGTTGTTGTCAAAACTCAGTTTGCACGATAACAAAATATATTCTTAACGCGTTTTATACTACTAATTTATCTTTAAATGCATTAATTTACAATAAAAACTTAAAACGTGGTGAAATAATTAAATTTGAATTTAAGATTTTATTTTATACTAGCTGACCCGGCAAACGTTGTTTTGCCATATTAATTTTTGGGGTGGGCTACCCTTATCACTTAGGGGTATGAAAAATAGATAGTAGCCGATTGTCAGACCTACTGAATATAAATACATATAAAATTTGGTAAAAATCAGTAAAGCCGTTTCGGAGGAGTAAGGTAACATTGTGACACGAGAATTTTATATATAAGATTAATTATATTAAAATAAAATGATTCTTATAAAAAATAACACTTTGGAAATAAAATGAAATTACTTTTATTCATATTTAATTATAATATTGCAATTTAAAAATAAATAGCCTAATTTCATATTAAACAGAACAAATGGACATTATTATTCTCTACAAATAATTTATTCATGAGATAATATATCCCTTTTCAGTAACAAAATATTTTCTAATTAATTAATTTTCCCATAAAGGTTTCGAGTGCCGAATTCAGCAACCCGTTAAAGAGTTATGGATTTTTAATTAAATAATTAGGTGAAAACCTCTAAGTACATGAGGTTAATATCCATGTCTAATACCATTTTCGTAAAAAACAGTTCCTTATTGGACATGTGTTTTTTTATTCGATTGTCGGGGAAATAAAGGGTCCGTTCTCACAGACCGGCTCGGAGAGGAGAGCAGATTCTTATCTCGTTGAAAACAGAGTTTTTAGTATTTGTAGTAAGATTTATTTTTGCATGTGCACTGCTTTTGTCATTAAGAATGCTTGAACGCGCTTTGTGCAAAATAATAAGCGATCGCGTACTATTTCTCGTTCGCGCAGCCGTTTGGCTCGGATTGTGTCCGGTCTGTGTGAAAAGAAAAATACGCGCCGATGCTCTCCGAGCCGGTCTGTCTGAACGGACCCAAAAAATTTCGATTCGAATGATGATACAGAAATGCATGTATCTCATGGTTCACACAGAACAGTAATAAACATAAGAAAAAACTTTTTTCTTATAATTAGGATTTTTCTTAAGATGTAAGAATAAAGGAATTTGATATTTGTATCGAATATTTATTTTACTAATTAAGCCTATATTTTCATGTGACAGTAAGTAATTAATTTAGTAATATATAGTTGTTGCCAGTATGAACTTGATTTTTTATAAAACTGTCGGCACTACTGTAAAATTAAATGAAGAAAAAATACATTATTATATTATTAAGTCAAAACATTATTCTGTAGGATAGAGTTTAAATATGTGAAAAAAAACTTTTAAACACATCCTATCCAAGATATTATGGTAAAATTGAAATAATGTTTATCATTTAAGCCTATGCGCTTTAAAAATTCAATAGGCATGTATTAAAAACCAAATTTATTAAAAATAATAAATTAAAATATCTAACTTTAAGTAGTTTCAATAGATATCAAGATTTGAAGAAGATTCAAGATATATTTTTGTAGTTCTCTTCCTAATCCTATAGTATGTAATTAAATATAAACTTTTTTATTTATTTAATTAATATTGAGAAACATTATTACTAATTATATAATATATTATTTTATTACTAACAAGTTATAATACTCCGTCGACGAAATTGTAATAATAGTTTAAATTATATTCAGTATTATAAATTATTATTGTCTAAGCAATATTAAAAATATATTCTTTAAAAATTATAAATTGAGGTAGAGATAAGCTCGACGGTAAATTTTAAATATATATACGCAATTTTCCTAACGATTCCTGTTCGTGATTAAAAAAGTAATAAAGTTTAATTTATAACCTAGGTATACTGCGACTTTACAGGTCAGTTAGCACTCCGTAGGGCGTAATAAATACTAGGTCCATGAATGTTTTAATTGATATTTTTTGCTTGATAATTTAAAGATGTTTAAAGTATGAGTTTTTTGCAATAAATATTTAAGTAAAAAAATTTCCAAATGAGATTAATTTTACTATTGACAGAGTTTTAATTTAATATTAACATTTTTCCAATAATAATCTCTTCTTTTTAATATTAAAATTCTATTTTTTATTATTTTAATGTTTTATTGCAACATTTATTTACGCACCCGAACGGCTTTGATGAATATATTCAAGTATGTACAATATTGTAAATATTATTATTAAGAATTTATTAATCGTTTTGTTTTAGAAGGAACTGAACTTATTGGCAGAATTTTAAATTTAATACTTACCTAGCTTAATGTTAAATAATAATATAAACTATATAACGTATTATATCAAAAAACTTTTAAAATTACAGCCGCTTACTTATTATTAAGTAATTAACCTTTCAATCCGTTTGTAAAACTTACCTGAAAGTTATCGTACGCTCACAAACTTAACACCGACCGCGGCGCCTGAAGCGTACACAGCGTTAACGGAAAGTGAGTGATCCTTCAAGCTACACTGCGTTTTATACGCTGTGCTGCGTTGAACGATGCGTAGCGGTTGGTGCTTAGGTTGAACGCCGCGCCCCGCGTAGGCGTGCGTAGGCTGCTACGAACTCGTAGCACAGGCGGAAGCGTCAATGCGCTACGAAGTCGTAGCTGTAAATTTCTTCTAAAAATGCAATTTTTAAATGATCATAACTTTTCAAATGTTTCGTCGTTAATATACAAACTCAACCCGACGTGTATTATGAAAAAGTATATTTTCACTCAGAATAATTAATATTACTAACGTCTTATTTATTATTCTTATTGAATTATGAAAAATAAGTAACAAAAGGTATATTAAGAATTATACTATAATAAGAGTAATTATTAATTTTTATCATAAAAATAATTTTAACTTTCGTCATCGGTTTCACACGGGTAGTGGGTACCTACCCGTGTACCTACAAGATAAAAAGTTTAATCTTAAATGGATTTTAATTAAGAAGTTAAAGATATACGGTTCATATAATATTCTGTTAATTCATTATTTCATTATAGAATCTTCAAAATCTCACTTTGAGGGAATATTAATTAATTAATTTAAATGGCATATATATTTATTTCTTCTTTTAGTGTTGAAACTTGTAATGATTTTTTATATTCTTAAATAAGATGCAATTTATAACTTGATAAGAAATAAAATTATACTTAATTTCATAACTTATAATTTGAAAATACTCAAATTTATAAATTTATGACAGATATATTGGTCTTCATATTACATTGCTAAAAAAGGTTACACAATTCACAACTTCACAATATTTTGGATCCGAGATTAAAAAGTGTGAAAAATATAACTTATTTTAAAGCTGCCTCCGGGGCTCAGTTGATTACTTGTTTGACCATCAACGTATTGAATGGAAGGTTCTATATTTTTATCTCAAGAAAACAAAAAAGTTTAATCTACCATCTCAATCTCTTTCCTTAAAAACTCTACATACTTAGCGCTGCCCTGTACCTGTATTATGATTCCATTTAATCATTATGCCACCTTGTATTAATTAACTGGATTTCAATGCAAAGTTCTGTTGTATCCTGATATATGGTGAATTCGGGAAAATTTTCCAGTCACCACGAACGCTGTGGAAACTCAAAGTATCGTTTGCAAGATTTTAATTAATGTTTAATTAGATTATTTTGTGTTATTATAATTTAAAACGTAGGCTTTAGTCTATTCTCGCCGAAAATAAATTTTAAATCACACACATTTTGTACTTTATCTAGTTAATGCTAATCTTATAAAGAATATATTACTTTCAAATTAATTATAATTATTATTGGAACCCAAAGCTTGTTTAGTTTTAGGCCAATATAAATAAACTTTTTATTATTAATGAAATATTATTGCATAAAAATCTCACTATAATATAACATACTCTTAGAAACTGCCCAAGTGCCAAAAACTGTATCCTACTTTTGCTATGCAATTCAAATATAGAGCAAATAGCTCAACGACGATGCACTTAAGTACAATGCATTGTTTATAATTAACTTGCCGAACTCAAGGGAAATGCCGCGCTAAATATTACTTAGTTTAATAAATACAAATATCTTTGAAGAAAAGCTCTTATTTTAAAATCCCTTAGGATACATTCTGATTTTTTAAGTATTTGATAGATTGTGGAATCATACAATTTGCTCGAGACTAAATATAATTGTCTGTTTTCAAAAACTAATAGATATTATAAATGCAGCTCAGTAGTTCTTTTTTAGTCGCTATTGTGGGTGAAAATAAATCCAATACGTTTACTCGTTTTTGGGTTGGAAATTGTGTATCTACTAAAATAGACCCTTTTTTAGATATTTAAATAAATATTTTACTAACAAACAGTTGCAGAATCGGAACTGTATTATATCGTTGAAGTAATTTGTTAAAAAAAAACAATCTACCCCACTGAGCAATATGGACAAATACTGATAATAAAAGCAGCTAGGAAATAATCTATAATTTTTAAAGGAATATTATACTAGCTGCTACTTACGTATATATCAAGGACATTCTTGGAGTCTTTTATCCTGGAGCATCTTTAGGTGCTTCAACATTGAATATAATACCTACATATAGTTATTTCATATAGTTACCGCCAAGACGGCGACGTAGTACTCTTTTATCACTTATAATACATAATTTGTATGGTAATTCTTTAATTAGCATGAGTGGATTTCTCTTTTCTAAATTGCTTTGCATCGTCTTTAAGATCTGTGTATCTGTACATTTTCATATAAGTGATACATATTAAAACAGGAAAGATTTGTTTTTTATATTGTAACCAATAAATTCATTACATATGACTGATTATAAAGATTTGAGTGAAAATTATTGAATTGATTGGAAAAAACTTTGACAATTCACTTTTATGGTTTGTAGAAGAAAACCGGTCAGCTTCAGGGAAGATTCAAGATGAACGATAAAGTCAAATTACTGTCGAAATTGTTGTTCGGTCCATCCATTACAAAGGCATCCTTTGATATTTAATTACTTTTTTCATTTGATCCTTTTCACTATCGGTTTATGTGTAATTAAGCATTTTATGTAGCCACAAATTTCTGGTCATTTAAGCCAAGTGAACGTTTAATTAAAATAAAATAAATTGTTAACTTTTTGATGTATCCATCATATTACTGATGCTTGAGTGTTGCGGTTTTTTTATATCCAACACTAATTTATCATAATATGTTGCAAAATAATTAATTTTAGTAAGATCCTCCATAAAAAAAAACTCTTGACGAGTTTAATTTGCCGCTGCGCACAATATTAATATATAAACTAAGTATTATGATACATTTAATATCTGTAATACGCCCAGGTATTACCAGGTAATACCTGGCTACCTGGGCTTATTATTGTAAGCCCTGGTAGCCAGTTCTAATGATATACTGGTACAGGAAAGGTATTCAGTCAATTATAATATTCAACTATCCAAGGATTTCGAAGTGAAGTCAAATCACGCAGCGCATTTGAAGATTTTCATTAAAACTGCTACAATGCAGGCGAAACTATATTTTATATTAGATAAAGGGATTTACGTATTATGCGTAGAAACATGACAGAAATCTAAATTATGTTAGCTAATTATAACAGATATTAACACATCAAATGTTTTTCTTGAATATAATTATCCGAGTATAATTAGCTTGTAATTTCGTGTCATTTTTGGTAATAACTTAGTTATTTGTTCATTAAATGAATTAAATTAAATAATAAATTAATATAAAATCACGGCGGTTTCATCAGGTAGGTATTACCTAATATAATTACTTAATAACATTTGTGGTGGACAATTTGGTATTCATTATTAAGGCGATGAGGACTGTTGTGTAAAATATATTTACTTCGGATATTTATTAATTTTTGTTTATACTGTACCCATTTCACATGCACATATCATACGGGCGAAATATAAAATCATATAAGCAAGCCATTCCTGCCTATAATTGCTTCCTGAAAGAGAAACTAACTATTTTAATGTTTTTAGCATTCTATTAAGTTTTTTAAGAAGCAATTTCGCAAGTTGCGTTGTACAATCTCAAATAAAATACGGCTTTTAAAGAAATATTTTAAAAATCCGTTTCCCATACAAACAAGATAAATGATTATTTCGATTTCCACGGTCACTGCTTTCTTTTTGCAAACGAAAAATGCTTTATTACCACGTTTTTTATGAACTGGTAATTATAATTAATTGGACCTAGGTCAACTCATATCTGTCCTAAACGAAATAAAACTGCCTACAACGAGCAAGGAAAAATTATATTTTTAAACTTTCCAATTATTGGAACACAAACGAAAATAGGCTTATGAAATAGATATTTTTGATATCGTAATAATGTAACGTCACGTCGCGTCGCTCGAGAATTAGATCGGTAATACAAACAATCGGAATATTTGCCGAGATAAGAGCTTTGCTAATAGTGTGGGCAGGTAGACTGACTCACCTAAAATATTATTAGACTGTCCACAAAATGAAATTTTCCTGCTAAAAGGAGGATATTTTTATTATATTTGTATTGTAAGTGGAAGAAATACTCAGTGGGGTGTCAATTGATTTTTCTTTACATAATATAGGTTCAATATTTTATAATAAGTGTAGTAAGACTTTCTGCAATTCCTACTAAGAAATTTGTTATCCCAAATGAGTATCTACTTACTTTACTTTGATAATAATAATAGATACATATTACACATATCTATTAAAGTTTGTTATGTGCAGTCAGTATAGAGTAATTAATCTACTCTAATATTAATATAAGGAAAGATTTAAAGTTTTGTACGTTTGTAACGAACGAAATTTAAAAACAACTGGACCGATTATCAAAAGCCTTGCATTGATGGAGCCTTGCATGCAAGTTGCTCGAAAAAGATCGTAAGTACCTAATATTTATAGCTTAATTATATATATTCTGTATTTTTATATAAAGTATACCTTATTTAAATAAGGTACCTGAAATAATAACTTGTAGTAAAGATTAAAAACAAAAAAAAATATAATATGCATATTACCTACATAATTTAAAATGTGTTTAAAAGTATTTAATTAATTAAAAATTTTACCACAGTTTTCTACATTAGCGCCATCTATGACGTTTCACAATTACTTTCATAAACCATACTATATAATATAGATACAAAGATTGAACCATTTCAAATTCAATTTTTACGAATTATTTTTTAATATTGAGGATTGTTTTTTAAATAATCACTTTGTCTCAATCAAATTCAATTATTAAACTTCCAATTCAAATTTGTAACATTCTTGAACGATATTTTCGGAAATGTTTGTATTATTTGACGTAGAGTTGTCTACGGTTTTCACATTAGTCCAATGACAAATCCCGTTTTGTGATTGGTTGTAATAAAAATTAAATATGGCGCAGCGTATGTCAAATCATGGTCATATCCTGTTAAGTGTCGGATCGCGTACGTCTTCGGTCTTACGTCGTTGAGTGCACGGTGTCGTCGTTGACTGTTGTAACTTCCAAGAAACCTATATTTTAATCCTCTTTCCTCAGTTTTACCTATGTAATAAAAACGACAATAAAGTTCGTAATGGTGTTCTGTAAAAGGAGATGGATTTGATGAAAACGGTGAGCATTACATAATTACACGGAAAAATATTTTTAATTCTGTTTGGCTTTTGTTTCTTGTTTTGGTGTTAATGAAACTGGCCATTATATTAGAAAAAATGTCTCTTTCCAGAAAATGATTGCACGTGAGAGGTAAGTGAGAATATAATTGTATTATTTGCAAACTATTCTTTCCCTGGGGTTTATGTATTAAAGTCGTATGTTGATTTGTCAATACATGGCACCCGGCAACTTAAGCGTTGTTACGCCATTTTATCCTCGATATTCTCAGCACATTTTGAAGCTTTATAATTGCCAGAGTTTAGGTGATGAAATATGCTTTGTGTTACGGTGATAATAATGGATATTATCGGTAAACATTGATGTTAGGTATGTCATTTTACACTTTATCATTGCATCGCTAGGTACTTTAAAGCACATGGGCTAAAATGGTTCTCTTGTGGTTTTTTTTTTCGCTGATAGTTTTACTCATCAATATTATCATGCATGAAAAAAGTGATAAAATGTTGCATATTTGGTAGCATAGTGTTTTTTTATTATCTTTTTTTTATTTCCATCTGCTAACCTAAAAATTTGACAGCTATACTCCATGTTCATAAAATCAAAGTCATTCCTTTGCATTTTATATTTTCAAGGTTGTTTTCAACTTTATCAGTATTTATGATACAAAACTGATTCAATTATTGCAGCTTTTGTTGTCAGTTATACCTAAATGGGTTTTGCATGGTCTTTTATTGATGTTAGACATATATTTTGATTAAATCCTTATCATTGATGGGAAAACTGAGATCTTTGTGAAATTCATATATCATAGGGAAATACCCTGTAGATAAAGTATTTAGGAATAACTAATCAGCTGATTGTTGTATTCATGTACAATGAACTTATAAGCTGAGCATGTTTAGGGCTGAGTCTAAAACTTATGATCTAAAGTTATTCTAAATGTTACCTAAGTATAACAACAATACTTAGTAAAATAGAAAAATTATTAGCCTTAATACAATCTACATATAAAACTTGGTATTTTCCATAAAAATGTGTGTGAAAGCAAAATATATATATTACATATTTTTATTGGTACCTGTAGTGTTTAAATTAGGGATGCATCCGATACCGATATATCGGCGATACTTTGGGTTTGCCGATACAACGATACATCGATTTACCAAGCTGTAATTCTCTCAAAGAGGAAGTCGAGATACCTAAGATCTCCTAATATATCGAGTCGCTGATCCGTTTGTTTTTGGCAATGATGTATAAATGGCGCAGAAGTACTTCAGTTTCCAAATGAGTTCTGTAACATCTTAGAGATTATTTTCCACTGCAGGTCTTATACAGACAGACTTCTGAAATCGGCTTTCTCCACAAAACTTGAGAATGCTCTGCTTTTTAAACAGAAATCTTGTTAATGTTAATTATTAACAGTTATTAATTTTATTTTAATTATTACACTTAATTCTTAATTTTAATAGCTAAACCTTGAATCTCATTCAAAGTCTGTAACTGTTTTTATTTTTTCATAGAAATTAAAAATTTTGACCAAACTTATGTTTCATATAATATTTTACCTTAATTTAATTTTAATTCACTAAGCGTCTGTATCGGTATCAGTATCGACGATATTTTTATAACAGTATTGGTATCGTATCGGCAAAAAGACATATCGATGCATCCCTAGTTTAAATCCCTAAGTTGTAACATGGTATTAATTATTGTTTGAGTATGTTATCTCAATGAATTCTAATTACTTTTAGTATCTTTGTTTTACAACAAGGGTTGAAGAGTGGGCATTGTGTCAATAACATCAACAATTTTGCAAGTACAGATAATAAGTGTTTTTGTCTAGCTTACAGTGGTTATAGATTATTTTGTACGAGCTGTGCACGGCGATTTTACCCGCTTTAACTTCGTCGTAATGTGATGTTATATAGTCTAAAAGCTTTTAGCTCTAAAAATGACGATACTTCCATAGAACTTTTCATCCCTCCCCTTTCAAACTCCTTACAAATCCCCCCCCCCCCCCACCTCTCTTACGTTTTTAACAGTGTACTTTTGTTCTATCATCAATAGTTTCCGCAGCGCATGCGACGAAAGAAGTTTTAGGGCACTTTTTTACGTCTTGGGTTACGTTACTTAAGTTTTAGTAAGGATCCCTAATCTTTTCTAGCAATAAATATAGCCTATGTTACTCAAGGTGAATGTAGCTTTCCAATGGTGAAAGAATTTTTGAAATCGGCACAGTAGTTTTTGAGTTTATTCATTACACACACACAAAAAAATCTTTCCTCTTTATAATATTAGTATAGATAACATATATATAACTATTAAACAATTAAATAAGCTAATATAAGCTTTTACTTGTGATATTCCGATTAGCAATAAAAAAAGAAATTTGTTATGATCTATAATATTCTTTTGGATACTATAATTGTACCTCTATAAACTGAAATTAAAGCAGTTCATATAGAGGATTAATCACATTTTAAATCTTAAAGTCGATTTAAAATAATAGTTTTAGCTAAAATCCAACCACCTACATGATTGTAGGTAATTGTTTAATTTAACACACATTAAGTAAGTAGTTTTTAACATGCTTTAAATTTTTTCCACTTGCCTTATTTTTTGTATATAACAATTCTAATACTTTTGAAAATTAATGGTAAAAAAAGTTACCCTGTAGCAAAATCAACATTATATCAGGTATTAGCAATCAAACAACTCTTCAAAATCAGTCCACTTGTAGTTCACAGAAATAGAGATTAAGAAATTTTAAAACATGAATGTTATTAAGTATAGTTATAGTATTATGCTATTTTAATAGTACACATTATACTATAATATGTTTAACATTTAAAGCATAGGAAGAAAATTGCTAGAACATAGCAAATAAAACTTTCCACACCATTTAACTTTACAGTATTGATTCAATTAGTATCCATATACATCTTTGAGTATATCAGTCTGTTTATTTAAAGCATGTAATGGACATTATGGTTTGTGTTATTTGAAGTAGATATTATATATACATAATATATGTAATCTTTAAGCTTTAAAACCTTAGTTGTAGTTGTAACTTAAGCATAGCCTCATCCATAAATGAAATTTTATGTATTTATTGTGTAGGCTTGCAACGAATATTCGGTTACTATTCGGTATTCGGCCTATTCGGTTGCTTTTATTATATTCGGCCGAATACAGAATATCTACATATTATTCGGCCGAATACCGAATACTTAAGTAATATATTTTATTATCATCATCATCATTGGCTAAACAGCCCTTTGTGGGCCCGAGCCTCAAAAACTGCCTTGTTCCAGCCCTCTGTCTTGAACCGCACTCTTCCAGTTATTTAGACCTATGGTCTTAAGGTCTTTGGTTACTTCATCTAACCATCTGAGTTTAGGTTTTCCAATTCTACGCTTGCACTTCTACACTCTGGAACGGAATCGAGCATTCGCTTCGGCACTCTATTACCTCCCATGCGTTGCAAGTGACCAAGCCAGGACATTCTATTAGTTTTAATGAACTGTATTACGTTGGCGTCAGCGTACGAGTTATATATTTCATGGTTATACAGTTTACGCCATTCGCCGTCCTGGCATACGGGCCCAAATATTTTCCTCAGGATCTTACGTTCAAAAACAAGCAGGGAATTTAGTCCTTTTTACGTCTCCGAACCATACGTCAAAACCGGGCGTATCAAGGTCTTATAGAGTGTGAGTTTAGTGTTCTTCCGCAGAAAACGAGATTTCATGTGCTTAACTAGTCCAAAATAACATCTGTTTGCCAGAATAATTCGTCTGCTAATTTCTGTGCTCGGATCATTATTGCTGGTAATCATTGATCCTAAGTAAATAAATTCCTCATACTTTTCAAATTTTGTTATAAGGAGATAACTGGTAAAATGAAAAAAAAATCGATTCATTACGCATATATTCATCTTTTCATTTCTCTTATAATCATTTAAGTAGTCATTGGTACATAACACAACTACATAATCATCTTCTGTATTAGAAAAGTTAAGGATTCTATGTATTTGAATTATTGTCATAATCAAAATTTAGAAGGGCAAGGTTATGGGTGCAGAAAGACTAATTTTTCTGCATTTTTAGGAAGTAGTTTACTTTTTTTTTCTCCTAGAATCTAGATCATCCCAGCTTCAGGGCAAAGTCGCTCTGAACACTACTTCCTGACAAATATTTTGCTGCATTCTTCATCAAACACGGAAATTTAAATTTCCTTGCTTGCCATCAAGTATACGGATTGTCTTGACTTGATATATTACTAATACTTAAGAAAAGAAATCCACAAAAGTTCAGTAAATAGTCTGATTTAGACTTTGATCTTCAGTTCTCATCCTCTTGGTCAAAGTAGGGGACGAACTCGTGCTATCTTCGCTATTTATTTTTGCAGTTGATTGGTGAAAACATTCATTTTGAATCGTAGATCGCGCGAGCGGTGAGTACATTAGAACAAACGATCGCGAAACAATTATATCTTTACAAGTTTTGGCGCTAAAATCCGGCCGAATACTTTTGCCTAATATTCGGGTATTCGGTCAGGGGGGCTCCCCGATTATACGGTATTCATACACTGCCGAATATACTATTCGTTGCAAGCCTTATTTATTGTGTCAATTTGCATAAAAATAATTTGCACATACATTATTAAAAGTATTTTCTTTTTTTTTTGTCTTCCATTTCATTGTACATAATATATGTACAAACATTGGTGAAACCAGTCTTAAGGTGTCCTTATACTTACTTCCAAAATAAATAACTCCATAAAACTCATCCTTTATCAAACTAAGCATATATTAGTGGTGTTTGTCTTAACTTTTGTAAAACATTTATTGCCAAACTACATATTCCTACTATCAGACATGTACAAGACACTTTGTTTTATTCATAAAAACAATGAAGGGTGTGCATTTGAAGTAATTTGATGAATTTTTAACCTCAGTGTTGTATTTCAGGAATATGAGTTCCTAGACCTGTCAGATGTAAAGGAAGCGGAACTGAGCAGTTTGCAGTGTGCACTGTTCAAGAAACCTATCAGCAACACGTCCACCACACAAAACGGTTGGACTGAGACTGCTACAGGTAATAAATTTATCATAAAGTGATATTTAATTTATTGTTTATTTGAATGAATTGAATGTTTCTTTTCTATAACAATAAAATAGCTAATACCACACTAATTCCCCAGAAGATATATTCTATTTACAGAATCTTATTAAAATAATTAGATATAAAAGAGCATTTATAATTAAAGTAATTGCTAATTAACGAAACCATTAGTAAATATGATCTAATGTATTGTTTAAATACATTATAAGCTCATATTTAATAATTAATACTTAAGATGGAACAAAAAATATCAGTAAATTATAAAGTGTTTAACTATCAATTATTAGAATTATTTATTAAAGCTATCAATTATAGAGGTATTATTTTTATTGTTGAGGTATTGTGTAATTATGATTTCTTAAAATATTTTTATATAAGATTAAATAGGTACTTTACCTAATGTCATCCATTAATTTATCAGAGGTATCATCGTGTTCATCAAGCACGGCAGGCGCAGGAACCGTGTCGAGCAGCCTGGACAGTCTGTCGGGCGGCGAGTGCGAGATGGCGCCCCACTCGCCGCAGCGCGGAGCGGCTGGCCCGCCCAACGCGCCGCCGCCCTACGCTCAAACCCCAACTTACCCGCCGCCTCCGCACCACCAGTGGCCTGTCGCGACTCCTAACGTTTACGTCAGCCAGGTCACCGCCAACGTCAACGTCCATGGCTACATGGGACAGTATTATCAGCCGCCTCAGCACCAATATGTTCCCCCCCAGCCACAAGTGGACAGGCCGCCGCGAAATCACAGACGCGATAGGCGGAACAAACGTGTCCCTTCACCCCCTCAACCCCAGCCTCCACCGTATTATGTACCATATCCTCAATACTACCCGGCAGCACAAGCGCAAGGTGCTCCGCTATACCATCTACCCATGTACCAACCGCTAGTCTATGGTCCTTATCCATACCCTCAATACTACCCTGAATATCCCATACCAGTTGAGGGTGAAGTAGCAGAAAAGGGCCCAGATGAATACTCACAGGAAGTTATGATGGAACAAGAGGCAGTTGAAGCTTACTATGCTGGGACACATTATGCGGGACCACCTTACGGCCCACCAGTGGATGGTGGTGTTGAATATATGCCCCCTATGTTCCACCCTATTCCACCTCCACACCTACCTGCGCCAATGCCTATACCACAGCAGCCACCGCATCATGTAACTCCACATCATACAACTCCGCATCAGTTTAATGTCCATGCTAAGAATTTTGTTCAAGGTCAAAATCATAAAAACTTCACCAATGACAAAATTCAAGAGCAAAAGATTCCTGTGACTTCAAGTATCGTTACACCAACGGCGGGCCCCGTCGAAGCGATTCCGATGAAAGATCTTAAAATCACTAAAAGACCGGGAAGTCCAAAACAGGAAAGACCCATTGAATCTAATCCAAAACCACTCAATTCTACAACTGAGAAAATCTCCCCAACTATGAAGACTGATCCAACCAAACCTACCTGGACTGAAAATAAAGTTCAGGACACTAGTGCAAATCCACCAAAAAGCTATCCATCGCCTCCAGTGGCCAGCATTCAAAATGCTGGGGCTAAAATCGTGCCTGTTGTAACCAAGTCTACAAAAGGTCCTGCTGCCCCATTCACAGGCAAACAACCACCAAAACCACCACTTCCTACTGCTGTGCCTGTCCAGCAGTCTGCTTCAGTACCTAAACCGCCATTCGGTAACAGACAGAAACGCGACGGACCTGCTAATCGTTCACCATCTTCTGAGACTACTGAGGAAAAAACCGTGAATGTAGAACACGTTAAGCGAGAACCACCTCTTCCACCAAGCAAGGCTCCAATGCCCATTTCAATTACACTCCATTCACAGGGGCCTCCATTGATTGTCACTAACAAGTCTCCCTTCTCTCATTCTCGGAAGGTGGCTGTACCGGAACCTCCTCCAGTACCACAGCCTCCGCCTCCTGCTCCGACAGCATCTGATTTTCCTCCACCCCCAACTCCTCGGAACAGAGTTGAGCCGATACCTCCACCAGTAGTGCAACAACCGCAGCCCGCACCAGGGAAATCCTGGGCGAGTCTCTTCTCCAACAAACCTTCGAGTATAACGACATCCCCAGCTACTTTATCTGAAGAGCCGTCTAGTCCGACCACTATAGCTGCTACAGTCGCTCCCAACGTACAGAGACCGGTAGCTAAAGTACCACCGTTCGACGCGTCCTTACAAACTGTTGGAGTAGAGAAGCCAAGAATACCGGTAACAGTTGCTCAACAAACCGTGTCCTACTCTGAAAAGACTTCAGTGAATTCCTTGAGCACTGCTAGTACAGCACCAACAACAGCTAAGCCGGTAACCACGACGTCTGAAGTTAGGGAAGTCCCAATACAGAAAGAAGCGACTCCAGCACTTCCAGTTCAGCCATCACCTTTCAGCGATGACCCTAACTCATACAGGATGGGAGGTAAGCTATATTCTATGACTTAATATTTATGCTTAGAACAATTTGGCGTAGTTACTATTATGGAGTTGTAAATTTGTGGCTTTGGCAAACATGATGATAAAAAACTTTACAATTTAAACATTATGTACCTACCTATACATATTTACCTGAAAACAAAGACTAATTATTATAAGAATGAACATAATTTTAAGTGTTATACTGTTTATAAGCAATTAATGCCCATTTTTTAGTACCTTCCATTCCATTTCTAATGGCAAAAATCATCTTTCATAATATTTTAATTTCTTTAATAATGAATAATACTATAGAGTATCGCCTGAACTATAATATTTTCGTGTAAATTACAGAATTCCTGTCAAAATACCAGCTGGACAACAGACCTGTATCGCTATTACCGCGAGGACTTACAAACCGTTCAAACTACTGTTACGTGAACGCAATCCTTCAAGCGCTGATAGCCTGCCCGCCCTTCTACAACATGCTGAAAGCTCTGCCGTACCAGACCCGACGCGGTAAATCCAGCACCCCTGTTATTGACTCTATGTAAGTCATAATTGTATCCCTTATTTAAATCAGGCATATCGCAAATTTAGTTTAGAGTATTGTTTAAAACAACATATTCTTTTCTCTTCATGTATAAATGATTTAGTTACAGAAAAGCCTCTCTAGTAATTTTAATTACAATTATTACTGAAATAATAAGAAAATTGTTGTCGTTCTGCATTCAGTTGTGACTTATAAGACTTTAACTAATGGAAACATCATAAATTGTCTCTGGACATACATTAAATGTTT
The DNA here is from genome assembly GCA_912999735.1 of Aporia crataegi. Classification (NCBI taxonomy): domain Eukaryota; kingdom Metazoa; phylum Arthropoda; class Insecta; order Lepidoptera; family Pieridae; genus Aporia; species Aporia crataegi. The sequence goes on along the minus strand of OU538744.1, from coordinate 7,050,751 downwards.
TCTCCTTAAAAGGGTGGAACTATGCTACGAGTTCAGTCCATTAGCGGCTCCCAACCGTCGTACGCGCGGCGAAACAAGCAACAATACGATATCTGTCCCTGCTGGGCCTCCACTTGATGGCTCTACCGGTCTCCGAGTACTAAGGGCCTTGAGACCTTTCCCAGGGTCTCAGGAAGGAAAACAGGAGGATGCTGAGGAGTTCCTTGGATGCCTCTTAAATTCTCTCAATGATGAGATGCTTGAGGTAAATATATGGGCATGATCTATTCGAAAATGTAATTTTTATATTTGTGGTTAATTTCACATAGTTCATGTTTTGAAACTCGATGCCGTTTGCTCCAGTGGGCCTGGCTACTAAACGTAGTTTGGATTCACTTCTCAATACTACATGCATTTCGTCTTGATCTATGCTGCCTTATCTACTACAAGAAAGAAACGTAAAAAATCAGTAGTTTGATTATGCGTAGAAGACGATGACAGATCAGATACACCTATAGTGTAAGAATAGGGACATAAAGTTAATTAGTTTAAATTAGACTGATCAGTAATTATATATGTATTTTTTTTTTCAGTTGATAAAACTAGTAGAACCAGATGAACCAAAAGACAGCAAACCAAATGGTGTTATCACTCAAGAACAGCCGCCTGAAGAAGAAGATGATGATGAATGGAAGGTGAGAAATCCTTTTTTAAATTCCTCTGCTTTATATAATAATAATAATAGGGACAACTCACATACATTGCTCTGATCCCAAAGTAAGTAGCTGAAGCACTTGTGTTATGGTAATCAGAAACAACGAGGGTACCACAATAAATACATAATAAATAAGTTTATAAACAACCAAGACTCGGAAACAAACATTCGTGCTCATCACACTAATGAATGCACCTACCGGGATTTGAACCCAGGACCTTTCGATGCAGAAGGCAGGAGCACTACCAAGTGCGCCAATCGGTCGTCAAAATATATTCTCAATATCACTTGATATTTTTAAATGCAAAATACTGATATTTTACGTAAGAAATACATCAAATTTAAATCAAAATCCTAATAAATCTAGCAAATCTTAACAATTTCAAGGTGGAAGTACAACTCGTTGTCTAGACACTGAATGTCCTTTAACCCATGACTATTTTATATAGTAAATGCTTAGCTGAATTTAAAAAAATTCTTCATTATGAATAAATTCTTTCACTAATGCAAAAGACTCAGAGCTATATTTAATATGCTCATAGGAACAAAATCGTAAGTAAAAGATAATTTGTGCAGGTGATGGGTCCCCGTAACCGCGGTGCTGTGGAACGTCGTTGGTCAGCGCGTAGGACTCCCGTAGCGGACATTTTCCGCGGGCGCACTCGACTGCGCCTGCACAGAGCGCCGCACCATGACGTCACAGATGCCGTGCAACCCTTCTTCACACTACAACTGGATATAGAGGTAATTGTTTATTTTGATCCTAACCTAGGTCCGAATCCCTGGGATTTAATCAATATCTCATATCGATCGTACTCTTAATACACTATAGGAGTAACCTATATATAAAACAATTAGTTGAGATTAGTTGTTTAATCCTAAGAGGATTAACTAGTAAAAAGTAAAATTCTAAGGTTTCCTGGTAATATATTCATCACGTGAACCCTTCGGGTTACAACTTACAGATACTAAATTAATTAATTATCTTTGATTAGGTAGATTTATTTTCTACCATGGAAAGTCGTTTAATCTTGTATAGATAATAAATTTTTAATTATAATAATAAAATTAATATACATTATTTAACACTTTATTGAATTACAGCGTTCAAACACAGTAAAAGACGCGCTCGAACTCCTCGCGGGCAAGGACACACTCGAAGGCGTATCTGACGCCTGGCAACAGTTGTCCTTGGAACAACTGCCAATTGTTCTTTTGCTGCACCTAAAGTGCTTCCAGCTCGATCCTGACGGTCACACCGCTAAAATCGTCAAGAACATCGATTTTCCCATAGACTTGAAGATTGATCCAAGTTAGTATTCAATATTATTGGTAAATATATGCTCGGTAAAGTCAGTTGGACAGTTTTGTAAATATTTATGTTTCAGAAATCTGCATTATTTTATTATTATTCAAAAAATCTAGAGATTCTCATCAATTCAACAGGTTTTCTTATAGTGTTGCTTCTTATTCTTAATTGGTACTGTGTATATCCATACAAAAACAAAATAATTATCTTAATGAAAACATTGATCAATTATTATATTTATAGAATATTAAATATTCAAGAATAGCTTGTCTAAAGTTAACTTAGTCAATTTTACTAAATAAAACCTTACTATGATGGAATTTATTTTTCGTCTCTGAAGCGGTTAACCGTACCTTGTAGACAATAAAGGCTGATTGATCACGAAAGTAATGAAGCACCAGTAAGTAACGATAAGAAAACTAACTCGTTTTGATATAATTTTTCAGAAATAATGTCGTGCAAGCATACAACCAAACAGCGCTTGTACAAATTGTTTGCTGTGGTGTACCACGAAGGTGTGGAAGCTGTGAAGGGGCATTACCTTACTGACACCTACCACGGACAGGCTGGATGGATTAGGTATGTGTTTTTACATCTTATGACGTATGAAAACTTGAAAAATTTTATTTTCCATATAAAATTCTACTCCTTCTTAATCTTAGTATTTCCGAAGCTTGAAAATTAAAATTTCCATTGAATAAATTTAAAAGTGAAATGTAACACACATTCCCAATATTACCTTGTATAGAGCAATTCATAGCTTTAAATAGTTTATAAAACATAACTTGACAACTTTCCTATATAGCGAATCCTCTGAAATCCTCCAAGTTTAAACAAATGTCAAACAAACATGGATATTGGTTTTTCATGAGATCTGTTTTGAGAAGGAAATCATTAATAAGAGAACTTGTATGAACGGTATACATTCTTTAGATCATTGCAACTCTATTTTACAATGATGTCATTATTTTTCGTCTCTGAATGTAATTTACATGTGGACAAACAAAACTGAGTATCTAAGAAAATACAAATTCTTGACTATACAGAATAAAAACGTACAATAAATTTATATATATTATTATTTTAGGTACGATGACTCAACAGTGACTCAAGTGACAGACGCCCAAGTCCTTAAACCAAAGGCACCAAGAATGCCTTATTTGTTGATGTACAGAAGACATGACACATTGCCAACTCGACCTCCAGGAAAAACGGAATAAAACCCATGACAAGAAGCCTGGTCACTTCTGGACCTGGAATGATCAGCTTGGTTTTATGGTATGATTTTGGTCCTAAGGAGATGTATAGATTTTGGCCTAGATGGATTTTTGAACATGATCATTTAAACATTGTTTTGAAGTATTGGTATTTACCAAAAGGGTTTGTTTTCAAGAATAAAGAGCTGCTTCTGATCAATATTCATTTGTGATTGTCAAAATCGATTTATGCTCAAATGGACTACAATTTTGACTGACATTTTTGGATTAAAAGTGGTAAGTGAACAGTGGAAGTGTAATTAAGTACTAATTATTAAATAGTGAATATTTTACGGAAATTTTTTGTGTGCCTACTGATTACAGCACAACGAATTGATAAATAGGATTTTTACTCTTTGCGTTTGGGTGTAAGATGAGTTTGTAACTTCTAACAACTTCAAAATTCACTCTATCATGTATATAAGAAATTGTAAATATACGAAAGATTTTATTGTTTTAGTTTCTAAAATTTTATTTATAATGGACGAATAAATGTAATAATTGAATGAATGTAAATAAGCTTGTGTACAGTTTTTACCATTTAGGAATGAACTTATAATGTAAAAAATATAAAAAAAAGTAGTTTAAAAATACTTAGTTATGAGAAATTGGTTTCATTTTGTACATAACGAAGGTACGTTTTGTCTATATTATTTTTGTATGAAACACTAATGTACTAATTATTGTATGTGAGCCTTTGAAATGCAAGAGTTGAATAATGAATGGCAAATTGTATGCCAGGATGCATTTCATATGGATTGTTGCTAGAAGAATGGAAATGGTGCTTGAGATTAAGCCGCGTTTTCTATTGCTATTGTATTTATCATGGTGCATGATAGTCACTTAAATGAAATTTTTTGTGTTTGAGAATCATTTGCTGGGTAATTGTAAAAAAGTAAGAAATTCTCATTTATTTACCTAAATGTACTTCGCTACCGCGTTTCCCTTAGTATGAAAATTCAAAATTGTGATTTAACTTATTGTAAAATATTTCTTAAACTTGGCTGTGAAAGGGGACGGAGGCTTTAGAAAACGCGGCATGGAATGTGATATGGATGAGAGACTAAAAAAGTAGTGTGTTAAATGGCGTTATTATTTTAGCCAATATGTGACTCAAGTTATTAAAATGAACTTTGTATACTTTATAATAGAGTATTTTTGTTTTGATCTAAGTTACTATGACGGCTTAGCAAGTACTAAGTTAAAACGAATAGTACTTGAAATATAAGTGAGTTATGAGAATGGTGTATAGTCTTAATACTTCCACAAACAAGAGATTAAGATTTTGATTAATATGTTATAAACAATTTCAAAATTACTCTTAATTTTGAAATTGTTTTATGAACAATGCTATATACTTTGAACACAGCAAAGTTAAAAAGTTATAAGTAAACGGGGTTCAATTTGAATAACGAAGTGGAGAAGATTTATAATGTTAAATGTCAAAACTTGTCAAAAAATCATTTTTTCAACTTGGGTCGTGTCTTAGTGCATTCACTTTCATCGATACTTATCGATAGTATTACGTGCTATTCTGTGACCGTCTCGCGAAGTCGTTTTTTTTAATTATCTGTAAAAAAAAACTAAAAACGCCTGAATATGTTTGTTGTTGTTCCTAAATATTTGTAATTAAACATAATCTAGCTTACGAAACTTTTACATGATTTTTTTTTATATATAAAAATGTATCATAATCAAAAATCTTAGTGTTTGAAAAGTGATGCGATAAATGAATATTTTAAGGGGCCAGTTTGTCGACTGTCGATTTTTATTTTATCACATAAATATTTTACTGATCAAAAAATCGAAGGCACATCGAAAATGTATTTGTTAGAAACATCGGTGTAAAATAATTTTTAACGATCATCAAAAACGCGCTTGGTTTTTTTTCTTCGTAATGCCTTCTTGCGATGGTTGAACAATTGTCTGATCTCATCTCAAATGTCGTTTCGTTATCGTGGATGTAAATTATTCTCTCGAGTGTTCTGTCCTTGAATCTATTTAGTTGTAAGTGTTTAAAATATCAAAAAAAACACCATTTGGTATTTAGCCAAGTGAACTAAAAAAAGTTAGTTTAAAATTAAGAGGTCGAATGCAATCAATGCGATTGTTTTATCTGCCCATAAATAGGCATATGGGACAAGTTATGTTAGTTTATAATTTCGGATTGTGGGTAATTGATAGTGCATAGTGATATATTGGCAATAATGCGATCGCTAGATGATTTTTCTATACTAGATATATTCGACCTAATACGTTTATTTAGGCAAGTTCCTTTTTTTTTTAATTAGAACAGTGTACTTTGCTTAGTGATTGTTAATTTTTTATTCAACTATATTAATGAATATTGTGACGCGTGTGAATGTTTGACAAGCACAAACTCTTCTCTTAAAAATCTGACAACCCATCTATCGATTGTATACCCGGTCATAAAAGTGCCTTACAAATTAGATTATACGTATCCAAAGTATAAATATCGAAAATGAGCCATTTTATTTTACGACTAGGCAAAATGCTGGCACGCTTATCATTTATTTGCTGATCCGTAAATTATTGGTGATAACATCATGTTTGGTTTTGTTACAAGAATGCTGGTTCAGTTTAAAATTGAGATTTTACTAAAGTAAATATCGCAGCCGAACCAAATCTAAAACTATCGAGTGGTAATAGAATCTGTGTACAGTCGCGAACAAGGAGAGCACCGATTAGAAAACAAAAAATTTAGTTTCAGTTTCGTTTTAAAATTTGCCATTTTCGTGGGTACAGTTTAAGCTAGAGTTCCCTTTCAGAATGTGCGTTTACTGTTTCATAAAAATTTTAAACATGCTCCAGTAAGCCTATTTTTTTTTTTGTCCTTACAAAATTTATTTCGTAATTTGAGTCGAATAAAACATTTTATTACTAAACTTGACATAATGTTGTTTTGAATTTTTATGACACGTTTAGGCAATCAATAGACACTGCAGGTCATTAATTTTAATAAACATAGGTACTATATTTTCGTGTGTACTCATCGTTACTGATATTTATTTATTAACACTTGGTTATAACAAAACTTATGTAGTATTCAATCACAAATCCTATTACGTTAAATTTAATGTATGTAGTTGGTTCTTAACTTCACAATTTATTCTGACATTACACCGTCAGTATTGGGTAGATAGAATGTTCACGGGTAAAAGCCGTATACAAATAAGTTTTGTTTAGTTTTGGTAATATAGGCTAAGACTGAATGGGTCATGTTTACAAGCACATTAGTATAAGTTAACCACATCGCTGCCTTAGTTTATACGGAATTGTTTAATTTTATTGTTTGCCGGTTCAATCGACATGTCTATACAGCGTATACACTATTGCACTAAAGAAATATAGCTTCGTGAATTCTCAATCAATTAATTAGATCGTTAGGAAAGTGAACTTTCAACCTATCATTAAATAAAAAGTTCGTATTCAAAGCGGAATTTGAAAGGATGTAATGATTTTGTCACGAGTATGAAATTCGCTTTTAGTGCAAATTGGTTTAGGTTAAGCGTAGCGTTAAAAAATTAAGTATCACTCAGAAGAAGACGCTGTATGAGTGACCGTAAAATTGGCTGCAACATTTATAGCTAACGTAAATAAATAATAGCGGAATAGCGAAATTTTTAAATAAATTTTGCGCCTTAGTTAAAAAACCTATGGCTTGTATGGATGAAATAGTCTGCTATGGAACACGTGCGCTAAACTAGCCCGCTTATTTTAACCGCTGCCATAGCGCAGTTGGCTGTGATTGATCGGGATTGATGTTCTTATATCCTTTTTTAACTAAAAAATAGTGCATTTAGATATTTCAATGTACTGTGAGTGCGAGGACGTTTGACAAATTGTATATCTGAAAGCACGAATTTATGTTCCCTTTATAATCCAGCGCTCGCAATGTAAATACAACAAAATGTATATAATATATAGGCTGTTGTAATTAGACGTTCCTAAATAGTTATTTTAAAATCGATAAAATATATTTCTGCAGACCTTGAGCGGTTTGACCATTGCTACATCGCTTTTACATACTGTTAATAAGAATGAGAGATGTCTTTTTGCGACCAATCTAACAAGGTGTGCCAATATTGTTTGTATTTTTAAACCGTAATTTAAATCTAAAATCCAATTAAAGTCTAAAGATTTACTTCATATGATTTGATGTTTTTGTCAAACTTTTACTTCGACATGATTTCAATCAATAATTCTAGTGTTTTCTACTCTTAATCTTCAATTCAATCGTCTTTATCATAAATTTAGTTCTACCACTGTAAATGAACTGTTCGTGTAAATGTCAAATTTACATTCTTAACGTTGTTTAAGACTATTGAATTTTATAACAAAATATTATGCGCATTTTTCTGTACATAGTCAACCGCTATACATTTCTTTCAGTGTCTAGTCGAAACGAGCTCTGGCAACATAAATTTAGCTATATATTAACTTCAACGATAAATAATCGTCTAATAGAATTATATGAATTAATGTCAGCGGTCTATATACTTAGGTTAATGTTCACAGTATCGTAAAACTATTTTATTATTTTTATATGAAAGGTTGATTGTTTAAGTTATGTTTAGTTTTAGCTAGGGTGGAGTATTTTTCAAAACCATTTAAGACCGAGTCGTCAACCGGTCGTACGTCAAAACTTACTGTCGTCTGTCAAACAATTGACAGTTAAAAAAATGTGTACTCGGCTTATCCGATTTAGATTTAAATGCTCCTTTTGATTATAATAGATGGACGGGTTTATATATTTAAACTGTTTAAATATATTTTACGTCTGTCTATAATAATCAACGTGTTGAATTAAAATGTGTGTATGTTTAATTATAAAATAATCCTTTATTTTGGTAACTAATTGGTGTTGAAAAAAATGTGAATAAAATATGGTGTCATTCTGAAAAGTTCTTTTATTTCTTTAAATCACAAATTCACTTCTCGTTGATAATGTTCTGAAAATAAACAAGTATTAGAAAATGCAAGTGTTATAAAACTATAACTTCGTTTGTTTAATACTAAAAATGGCAAATCTGTTTCAAAACCCTACTTAAATATACAATTATGTAAATATAAAAGTCGGGTTATTTACACCGTTTATAACTCAAGTACAGATGGACCGATTTGGATGATATCATTTGTTAAATACGGAAAAGTATAAAGAAAATTCGTTTCCTCGTACATTTTCTATGAAATGACGTTTGTGGTTACACGTTTATTATTCGCAACTCTGAAGCGATACGATTTTCACGGGGTCGACTAGTGCATAATAAACTAATTCGTATTAACAATGTTTAGTATTAGTTTAGGATTAAGGAACCGTTTCACTTAACTAAATTAGTCACGCATCTCGATTAGCGACAGTGAAACGTACCCACCCACCCAGATTCAGGATACTTTATTGGTTAGGATTGTAATGATAGCATTTGCCTCAGTCTACATATTATGCGTAAATTGTACAAACCCTGACTCTAAATTTGAAGATGAGGTAGAGCAGCATCACGATTGCAATAGGTAGCAATGTCAGAGAGACCAGAGTCCAACCGATGGCAGCATCAAAAGACCCGAACGTCAATCCCGTTAAAAATGTGCTCTGACAAAAAATTGCCTCCATTACAACAACCTGTTGAAAATTGTACTTGACATCTAAATTTGACGATTTATTTAAAATTAAATCCTTTTCACCTTAAATCATCATAACATTAATACGTGAAGCTAAAACTTTGTTCCTCTTTTTACGAAAATTGCGCGGACGGAGGAGTATGAAATTTCCCACGTTTAGTTTATATAGAGGAGTGGAGAATGCTAATATTTCTTTTAAAAAAATACATAAAATCAATAAAATAAGCATTACGCACGCTACTGCTTGGATGACACACAGCATACACACACATACATATCTGACTTAGGTACTCTTGAATTGTGGAATTTCGAACAACAGGCGACCACTAAGTAGTTATATTAAATCAACCATTTACTCGACTTTTCCACCTACGTGACCAAATAAAATACCTATCTAAGTATGTCTCTCGGAGTATAACCGCCTAAATCTTAACAGTGAAAGAGATTCAGAATTGGATCGGTACAAAAACATTTTTCGCTCTATTAGATATCATTTAATCGCACCCTAATAATACAATAGCTTAAGTCACTTGGAAAGGGAAGGTAAAGATTCTTATACGAGAATAGAATCCTACAAACATTCAAAATAATTTTAATTATATTAAAATATTTAAAAAAAATCTATTGATTAGGGTACTTACTATCAGCATTAATGGAGCAAGGGCCCAACAAATTCTAAAGAAGACACAAGGATACTCTCCTATGGCAAAGTATAAGTCTTCACAAAATGTACTTTGGCCATACACAAAGGTGACGACAAATGTAAGGACCGCAGATATAGGTGCACGCGTCTTCGAGACTGGCCATCGCATTAAGAAGTTTAAAATATATAAACCACCCTAAAAATTAACTTAGGTTATAAGAATTGCCAATATTGTTATCAACGTGTCAATTTATATCATACAAATTAATATTATAAAAGCAGAGGCACAAATTCATAGATCGAACTTAGTTTTTTGAAAGTTAACTTTCAATTATAAACACGTTATATTATGGGTCTATGTATAACACGATTTATTTAAAGTATACTTTGAAAAACCACTGAAACCCGGTTCGAGCAATTTTGTTGACTGGGATATAGAGGATAGGATAGGATTAGGATTTTATAATGCTGTACCAATCGAATAAAACCAGATTTTTTCTTTTTACTGGAACTTAGCTTCATGCAATGTTTACCTGAGTACACAGTGTTATAATGCCAATTAAACAAAACAGGACGCAGATCAATATGAGGAAGGCCCAAGTTATTTTTCGAACAAGTCGACCAGTAAACGTTGACATTATTGTTTGGACTATTAGAGACTGAAAAAGAAGAGTTAAAAAAATATTGAATAATAAATTTACAGCCTTTATAACTCAATAACAGAGGGATCGATTTTAATTATATCTAATTTGTTGGATTCTTCCAATCCGAGAATAGTAGAATAACTATTAAAAATACAGAAAAATTAAAAAAAAAACAGTATGAAGAAAATTCGTTTCCTCACACATTTTCCATACAATGACGCTGACACGTTATTATGAGGAACTGAAGCGATACGAAGTTCGCGGGGTCCACTAAAAGAACATTATTATTTATTATCTATTATAATTAAAACCCGTTTGGAAATAAAAGCCGATCAATAGATGAATGAATGTGTGTGTCCCATGACAATTAAAGGGGCTTAATTAAATTATAGTCTATATTACTTAGATTTTTTATATTTATTTCAAATCGGCTTACCATCGAAGACAGTGAAAGTACAAAAAGGGTGAAAAATATCATTGCAGACCAAAACTGACTGCCTGGGATTCGAGCTGTGTAATCTGACCATAGTACTATAGATGACGACGCACCTTAAAAACGAAAAAAAGTTCTATAAGATCTACTGCATAGTGGGCGTGAAATGTCTTTTTTAAACAAATAAAATGTTCTGACATTTGTATCTGGATTGCCTAGAAGAAATCGCTTGATAAAGCCATCCATTACACTAGTGCTAGTGTATGTTTGGTGCATATATAATTTTAAAAAAAATCTCGATAAGAAGATAAAGTAAGCTAACTATTTTAGTTAATATTAAGTTAAATGACCACCTCCTTGGTCTAGTGGTAAGCGCGTAAGCGTTACAACCGAGAGGTCCTGGGTTCGATTCCCGGTGGAGATAAAAAAGAAACTCGTTCTGGCAGGATATAGAAGGCTGATCACCTACTTGCCCTTAAAGAAAAAATCGATCAGTGAAACAGATGTGAAATGCATCTGCCCCATACCCCACGAGGGGACACAGGACTTCACTTTAACACTTTCTTCTTCTTGTGGTGCCATCTCCAACCAGAGGTCGGCTATCATTAGGGCTATCTGGATCCCGGACACAGCGGCTCGGAACAAGAATCTTGTGCTCAGGTTGAACCATGCACTAAGATTCTTAAGCCACGAAGTGCGTCTCCTTCCAGGCGGTCTCCTACACTAACTTAACACTTTAAGTTAAATAAAAATAATGAAATAGATTACCTCCCCATATCCTGGTAACATTATCATAGTCCGTGTGCAGAGCGCCGTGCACAGCACCAAGCATAAAAGCTGTGCCAGTACAGCACGTTTTCGACACCGCGAAGGCAAGCATAGCTGTATTGGCGAGTTTCTGCTTCTGTTTAGGACAGTATGAGCCTAGCATTACCAACGTTCCCTGCGATGTACACATTTGGACAAAGGAATATTCGATCGCTTCGCGCCATAGCTGAAAGTAAAAGTTACATTTTTTACTTAAAGAGAAGTGTATAATTGACGTGTCTGTGTAGCATCAGGCCATAAACGAACCGTCCGATTGTGATGCAGTTTTTTTGTTTGAAAGCTGACGTAATCGAGATGGATCTTAGTTAGAAATTATCAAGAACTGTTCATCCATTTATGAGGTATTCTTATTTGTAATTAACAAGTTCGGGGGTTTTTTAAATTGTCGTCAGTTTAACATCCTCTGAGTAATAAATCCTCAATTTTGAATAAGGGTCTTTAACTTGGAGACATTAAAAAGCCTATTTTGTTCAAACAAGAGTGCTTCATACAACAAATAAGCCAGTGCAAGGTTTGAATTAAAGCAATAATAAAAGCTGAGGTATGGTAGCAGTTTCAAGATTGAGATCTATAATTAATGACCTATTTTGGTATCACAAAGATCGACAAACCTGAAAACCGTTAAAAAGTACTCCCCAGTCGCACTCCTTGAACATTCTGCCCGCTCCATTGAGCCTTGTCACACCCACAGCACATACTATCAGCGAAAAGTATGTAAGGACGTCCTTGAATAGAACCATCTGGAAACAAAACTTATCACTTACATGAAATTTTAATTGCTTTATTCACTAAGCAAATAAATTCAATAAAATAAATATAATAATAAGGGAATACAATTAAAGTGTACGGCTAAATAGCGCATGACCTTCGATATATCGTCGAAGTAAATTTCAATTAAAAATCCCCGGAAGAACAATTTTAATTATGCCTTATTCTGGGGCATAAGTGGGCTAAAGGTTACGCGCTGTCACCAACCTTAGAATAACTATAGATCCGTTTGCAGGCTATAAAGTACACCAAGATCCAACTTATAACATAGTACACAGCCAACTCTGAAACCACGTTTCCCAGACCACCAGTGAGCCCGTTCCGTTTCAAATTCAGTACGAAGTTGCTGCAAAAAAAAGGTTTCAACAATCCTGAACTTTGGATGAACGATATTTTCTAAATAGGCATTTTTAAGTAAAAAATTGTTTTACGTCTTGGTAGATTTTCTTCGTTGGTTTATTTGTATAGGTAAAGGAGTTTGTATAGGCTGAAGAAATAAAATTGAAGGTAGACAAGGTTATTAATAACAATAATTGGGACAACTCACATACTCTGATCCCAAAGTAAGTAGCTGAAGCACTTGTGTTATGGTAATCAGAAACAACGAGGCTACCACGATAAATACATGTATAAGTTTATAAATAACCAAACCTCGGAAACAAACATTCGTGCTCATCACACAAATTCATCTACCGGGATTCGAACCCGGCACCTTTTGATGCAGAAGGCAGGAGCACTACCAATAGCGCCAATCGGTCGAAGGTAGATGAAATAGGTTTTTTACTTTTACGTTCTCATTGATTGTGAGAAATCTTAAAGGAGAAAAAAGGAAAAGCCCGTAATTTCTAGTGAGGCATGTGACAGACACAATTCTGATTCTGTTTCGCTGATTGTTGTATTTCTATGTCTCCCGGTGCAACACGTAGACACATGAACTTAGCGACGGAGTTTAGGATGGAGTTGTGTCAAAGAGGTCATTTAAGTAGTACTATGCTAATGACAATATTTTTTCTAAAATTAATACTAACAAAAAGAAAGACTGCGCTGGTGTTTCACTTCCCTGTGGCAACGGGCGATGCCTTGCAGCACATGGAGGATTTGCATCAGCAGCACAATGCAGCCATGGTAGGAAGGAGTGCAGGGAATGGACTGTCAGTGCAAGGCACCAAGCACTCACAACACCCAGTGAAAGTACGGTGAACATTGAAGTTATCAACATCGAGATACCAAGGCCTGGGTATCAATCATGGATTTGGTAATTATTCGATACGTGAAATATTTGTATAAAAAATGTGACAGCACGTCTACGCGTATCATTTATGTGTACCATAGTAGCTTGAAATCCTATCAACGTCCATTCATTATTTATATCTAAACTAAAAAGTATTCTATTTTCCCGAAACAAGACCTACTTATTTATAAAGAAAATGATCAAGGGAACAAATTTACAGAATATATATTAACATACTAGACAACACAGTAAGGCATTATTTCAGCGAACTATTAACCTCTAGCAACTGGCGACATATCCCAGCAATTCAAGACACCTTTCTTTGTCACAACACCCAATGCGAGCTCCAAATAGAACAACGGATATGCGAAGAATACACTGAATACGTTGTATAAGAAAAGAAATGGCAGGAGTTTTGCAAAATCGTGCAGATACGGGTGCCACCAAACTTGTAAAATTCCAATACACGACGAAAAGACTAACTGGCGATAGCCTATATTGTTCGTCCATCTATCTTCAATCTGTATGAAAAAAATAAGTTTAAAATAAACGCATAACTTAGCTACCAATGTGCCCAGTTAGTTCGTGATTAGGTGGCCGGCCTTTTAGAAAGAAGTAAGCTCTTTTCTTGAATTGATTAAAAATAATATTTATCAGTTTAACAGTAACCTTGTACAGCTAATAGGTAAATTCTATAATTTAAAAAATCTACTCAGAGCTAAAAAAGTCGTTTTAAAGAAAAGCAAATATGTTATGTTGTTCTTTTTTAGTGTCCAAAATCTTTATTTCCTCAGAATATATCTTCTTCCGTCAAGGAAGATGAGTTTACCAAGATAGTTCTCGAGTCCGTTTTGGGAACAACCCGTTTAAACTAAGTTTAAAATTGACTTACAAGAGGTCCTTCGGTAGATTCAGATTCTGTTGACTCAGATACAGTTTTGCTACGAGAACTCTGAAATTAAATGATTTCTTTGAAACAATGTAATAATTAGGAATATAAAAACAATATAAAATATATATTTACCACTGTATCGCTCATGATTAACTCAAAAAATAGCTTTCTCAAAAAACGTTGTAGCCAAGTGTGTCAATAAAAATTCTAATGTCATCGGGACAGTTTTTGTAAAAACTGTCCCGATGACATTAGAATTTAACATAAACTTATCTGTTCCAAGCTAAAAAAATATATTAACTTTGAAGCTTCTGAAATGTTTTTTTCAGTATTTCAGTTAGGTTCAGTTGATAGTGAGACGGCATCTAGTAGTAGTTAATATTTGCTCAAAATTTCAAATTTTCAAAATGAAAAATTGTCTTTTCGGCCGGTCGGCGCAAGGTTGTGCTCCTATCTTCTGCGCCAAAAAAGGTTCTGGGTTCGAATCCCAGAAGGTGCATTTACTTGTGTGATGAGCACGAATGTTTGTTTCCGAGTCTTGGTTGTTTATAAACATATATGTATATATTTTGGTACCTTCGTTGTTTCTGATTACCACAAGTGCTTCACCTACTTTGAGATCAGAGCAATGTCACATACATTGCTCTGATCCCAATTATTGTTAATTGAGTTGTCCCAATTAATATTATTTCCGACCTATTTACTGTTTCCACACAGTTCGTTTCTTTTGATAATTATTTAACGAAATCAATAAACATTCAATTACCTAAATCTATATATAATATATATGTATAAAACAAACTCGGGTTATTTACACCATTTATAACTCAAGAACGGATGGACCGGTTTTGATGATATCCGATTTGTTGGATTTGTTTAAACCGATAATAAAAGAATAACTATTATATATATAGAAAATTTAGAAAAATTCACGCTAGTGCTTATGAAGAAAATTCATTTCCTCATACATTTTCTAGTGAACGACGTTTTAGGTTATATGTTATTATTAGGGTCTGAAGGGTCACGAAGTTCGCGGGTTCCAATAAACATCATACATATCCTGCGAAGCTCCGTCCTTTCGTAATTCTTAAAAAAAACTTAAATTTTAATATACGTTATATAATATAACATACATGGTGACGGATTGCTTCTCGTGAGCCTTCTGCCTGTTTGCCTCCTCTTGTAAAATAAATAAATTTTATGAAGGGTTAGAAAATGGCAGACCGATTCATTTTGATTGTAGCGCATTTACCTTCGAAATAAAACAATTTTCAATAACAATATGTATATTTTGTAATATCGCAAAGGGCACTTACAAATTATGCATAACTACAATTTAGTCATTTGACCACAACTTTTTGATTTTTGTTATTTAGTCACACCAACGATAGCCTAATGTACACAGAAACTTAATTAAACAAATGCATGCCTTAAAATTACCTTAACTAATCAAATACCCATATTCAAATATGTATTTTTTTAATTGTTTTTAATACTATTTTACAAAATATTAGCGCTTGAATAAATGTTTTATTTATCTCAAGAATCAAAAGCGGTCTATGTAATTCAGAAATGTAAGAGCACTTAATATTCTATTAATACAAAATTAGGTTTTAATATTAATATATTTCAGTCCACTATTTCCTTGGTTAGGGAAAAAATTAAATAATGAAAAACCAAAACATTAAAATAACGCATACATACATTTACCCTAAAAAAATAACTGAGAGTTTATTATGGATAAAAAATTATATAATGGATATTCAATTTGATATTTGAAATTCAATTTCAGAAATTATTTATAAGTAGTAAGTTTCAATTTTGAAAATTACTGTCACAATGCTACTATTAGAGCCTTTTCACACGTACCGGTTGCCGGGTAGCCGGCGCCGGATAACCGGCGGCGAACTGTATGGTCATGTCGGGCAAACTACGCCGGTACGTGTGAAAGCTAATGTGCATGACCATACACTTCGCCGCCTTAAGTAAAAAGTAACTATAACACTGAAAGTACATCAAATTCGCTCAGTACTTTATTGCTAAAGTTATAGGATATATTGCATAACACCATCCATGCAAAACCTAAAATAAAAATTATTTTCTACATTACGTCTGCTTGGTTATAAATCGGTACGCAAACTAAGTTTTGGTATTTCTTCCATAATTTATAAAAATTAAGAGTTTTAATACAAAAAGCGATAACGTTTTTCCCTCCCTTATAGTCTAATTTTCAAAATTTTTGGAAATAAAATAATAATATGAAAAATAAAAATCTAGGTCCGTACGTTTTTATTTTAAAAAAAATATTGCTTATGATAGAAGTTATTAGCATCTAAATATCTATATTTTTGACTTAAAATCTTCCTCGAGCATTTTTATTTTTTTAAATTAAACAAAACTGATTTACTTAAGAAAAACGAACAGACCTAGATTAAGGTGTACTGAATCTAAATGTTAAGGGAGTGAAAACGTTATCGCCCGAACTCGAAGACTTGCAACTCTCTATCGCACGCGAGGAGTGAAGCAAAGCGGTATGAAACAGATGGCATTTTTCTAAATACCTACTCACGCCGCGTATCGGCACTTCACAATCGTCATAAAGATGTCTTAAATTATTTTAATTGATTAAATTTTCGTCATTTAGTCCATAACAGCCTTTCACTACCAGAATTCTAGTTGCTTTGCCGAATCGTATATTTTTAATAATTGTATAGGAACTGGCGTGACATTAAAATGCAAGGCAAAGCTAGCATAAATGAAATATCGATTTATGGCGTGACCCAAAGAGATTAAACCGATAATTGCTCGACTAAGCTTTACCCTTGAACTGTCACTTAAGTCACTAGCAATCAGTCGATTACATACATCTGAAACACCTCCGGGCAGCCCGCACTCGGAAACCAGCCTATTACGTCATTAACAGCCAGACAAATATACTAAAGTATTTCAATGTATCTTTTTACCGATGGAAACGGTAAATAAAGGATCAAAAGGCGTGCCATGTAATTTTTTTTTTTAGTTTTTATAAGAGAGGAGGAAATTATTACAATTATCGTTTTTGGTTTTACATCGCTGAAGTTTACCTACGTAGGTAAAAAACTTTCAATAGGAATTATCTTGTTTCTAATACAAAAGTTTGTGTCGGATAGTGTATTTACATCTGATTTTTTAAAATATTTGTCATTAAAATTATTAATAAATAATGTCTCAAATACTCCATTACTTTTTCGCTGACGTGACATTTTTGTTGTGAGAACGAGACCACTCTGAGCCCACCAAGAAGTCGCCAGTGCTATAACATCTGTGCTGTGCTGAACTTTTATGAAAAATCTGACAGGGCTCTAGGGATATGAACCGTTTGCTACTTGGAATAATCCAAAATTGCTACTAACGTAGGAATTTTGGAAATGCTACTAACGTAGGAATTTTGGAATTGCTACACTTGTAGCTAGAAGCTAATTATTATATTAATCTTGTGGTCGATTTAAACACATTCGGTATAATTATTATAATATTTATAATAAAATGACTGTGACCATTACAAACAGCAAACTTCAAGTTGTCAATACATCGACCAACCCAGAGAAAGTTTAGTAACTCATGTTTGAGATACATTTAGGCAAGCGATGTGATAAGATGATGACGTCACGAAACCACTGCCTATAAAAGTTGCCTATCAATGTAGTTGAACTTCTTGCCAGTATTTGTGTTTTTATTAGTATATATAACATTATATCAAATGTAACGTCGAAAAGACGGCGAAATAAACTACAAATAAACCTATTGAGGTTTTGGTAGTTTAGATGTTAAGTAAATGTATTTTCTATTTATGGTGAAAAATAAATGTTAAAAAAAAGTTGACTCCAGTTTCATGCTTTAGTAACTAGAGTTTAGTTTGTATTATCGGTTTAATCTCCGTTCTCTTTGGTTACATGGTGTGCCTTTATACGCTAAACAGGTCCCCAGCTGATGGCAAAGGCGCCAAACCACCTGTAACGTCCGGCAGACGCGAGACGTCTGGAAGACTCTCGATATGGGACTTGACTTCAGCTTTCACCGCATACATCTTCTGAAGCTTTATATTGTATTCCTAAAAGCGAAAAAAATAACTTTTATTACAACTGTTTCATATTAAAAAAAAATTAAAAAATACTTTTAAAATATTCAAATTTCTTATGATCTAAATTTATTGTTAACCATCTCAATACTAATATTTATAAAAAAACGATTCATTTTGCCCAAACGAGCGTTTATTTCATTGATTGAATTTATAAAGAAACACGACATAAGTTTGGAAAGTTTAAAAATTATAAAAGGTCATCGTTGAAATTTGACACAAAGTTTGTAACTTCAAATGTATCTATTTAGACCTAAGTAAACGCAGCAACGTTAAATATATATAAAGAACCATGGCCGTTGCAACTCGGTCGAAACGTCGAGGTATATAAAAAATTAATTTTAAACAAAAAAATAAAACCGACCTCAAAACGCACTGTAAAGTAAAAAATAAATTTTGTATTATAAATGAACTTACTATTAATACAAGACGTAAATAGTGTTGATAAATAAAACATATGTAAAATTCAACAAGGGCATAAAACTGTCATGTTGCTCTTTGAAAAGCGGCGCCAAAAAAAATACACGTCGAATTGATAACCTCCTTTTTGGTTTTTTTGAAGGTCGGTTAATAATGTTTCTATGCGCGATAAGTACCGCTTTATTTACTAGAAATTATGAGTTTACCTCGAGTCTAGCCTCAGCGTGTTTGGCAAGGTCGCGCTGCGCCTGAGCGAAATCCCTCAACATTCCAGCGATCTTCCGCCTCTTATCCAATTCGTCTGATAAACGCAAATTGTACCCGGCTAGTAGTTCAACGGCCGAATTGACAACCGAACTAAGGTTTAGAGCTGCTTCCTTGTCTGTAAAAGTAATTAAAACATATTATTGAAAATAGTACAGCATAATGAACGTTACTAGGTACGCAAAATTACTTGACCCTTTGTCATAGTAGAGCTTTTATGTATACAAATACACTCGTTTTTGTTTCTTTCAAAAAGAGCAAGTAGTTTTGATTTTACATGCATTTAGTGTCCATTAGTTTCGAGTTGTCGTGACGTCACAGTACAACGCTTCCCTGTTTTTCTTTCGCTCTCTTATCTAAACAAGCGACGCGTCGGACTGCGTGAGCTGTTGTAAAATGACGTCACATCGTCTGGAGAATCTAGCGCCGCGCACCTATTTTTAAAATTCTGTATATCGGAAACAAATTGACGTATCAAATAGTTTTTTCATACGATTTTTCCATTTTCAATAGAGAATACGTTAAAACGTGGGTTAAAAATTAAAATGTGTGAACATTCTTCATTGTAAATTAAGTGGAAGTTCTATCAGTTCTGCCTTGTAATGGTAAGATATTATTTATTATATTTTTAAAATTTTCCGTAAAAATTCATAAAACGGCAATGAAAATCGCGATCAGTATTTTCTCCAACAAAAATAAGCTATTTGTTGTTTTTTTAAATATTTTTGTATCCACGTGTGATATTTTAAAATGGTTTCGTCCGCATAAATGGACACAACTGCAAAGCTATTAATATTTCATTACAATAAGAGAACGAACTAAGGTTATATACATAAAAATTTGATTAAACATCTGAAATGGTCAGGACATATGATAAGAAATAACGGAATGGTGCCCTAGATATAGAGGTATAAATGCAGAAAATATTGAAGATGGGTAGATGATGTCAGGAATGTGTTGGAGGAGCTTTTCAAGGAATCGGTCGCTGTGGAGAGCAATTGGGGAGGCCTATGCTGGAGAGCATAAAACCGGTGTCTAATGAAAGTTACTATTTACATGTACTTTTTATTGTTAATAAAGGCTATTATTGCGTATATAAGCTGTCTAGAATAAGTTCAGAAAGTGTAGCTTCCTATCACTGTAAGTTTTAAAATCGGTCGAGTAAATTTTGAGTTTATTCATTGTAAACAAAAATCTTGCCCTTATAAATGGGATTTTAGTTACTTAATTAAAATAAGAGATATATATAATGTTTATGGAACCACTACATATAGCATAAAAAGCTTGGATAAGGCAAATCGGAAAAGAAAAAAAGAATTTCCTTCAAATTATAATTTTACTTGGCAGTCAATAACTTCTGTATACTTTACTGCAATAGTTACGGTCAACTATCCACAACTCCGTTTCTAAGAAAATACAAAAAACCTCTGCAAATCGCAGAAATAAAACGTACTAAAAAGATAAGACGAAATACATATTTTTTTTAATAAGTACCAACAAAAAAACGGTTCTATAGAACGACACATCTTTTAGTTGAATACAGGAGTCATTGTTGTCCGCAAAATAATATCGGTATAAATAAAACAAATGGATGAAGTACATATTTATTTCTGCATTTACATATATTTATTATACAATATATTGCATATAATATGAATATATGCAGTGTGTTACCTTCTAATTTAGACAATAATTGCACTTCGGAGACCTCAGGCGGAAGAGAAGCGATTCTTTCCCTCACTGCTTCATCACTTGAGGCACTTGACTCCAACTCCAACAACGCCTGAAAAACATAATTTTTTCTATAGACTTCAATAACAACATTTAGTACACTGTGCAAAATTCTTGAATCTACGTCTTTGACTGGCTTCGAAAATAAGATTTTCAATTGAATATTTTTATAAATTATAATATAGAATTTCTTTAGTATTTTTTACAAAATCAATATTACTTTAGTGGATATAAATCACAATTAAGCTTTTTATTTCAATTGTATTGCCCACATAGGGGTGTGAAGACATTGTTAAAACTACAATTTTAACAACGGTTGCAAAAAAAAGGTAATAAAATCTTGAACATGACATTGGTTATTAATTAGAAGTATAATATCATACTCTGCTAATTCACAGGTCTTCAAGACCCGGAATCTGCCCACTATTGATTCTGTTTTTATTTTTACGCGTAATATCAATAACGATTGTGGTGACAAATACACCCTTTTGGTCATAATTTATCTCACCTTAATAAGCTCTTCCGGTTCTGGTGGGTCACCGGGTGGTGTTTTCGGGCTAAGAGTGATGTGAGTTTCGATCTTGCCATCCACTTCAACTTTGGTCTCGCTGTACCTCCTCTTCTCAGTCTTGTCATGGGTCTCTACTTTTGTTTTTTTCTCTGGATCTTTTGGCTCAGTGTCAGTTGATTTCCGCTTGGTCACTTTAGTTGGAATAGCATCATTCGGATCAACTGAAAATTGTTTAAATTTTAATGAGCACCATTTGTTTTGAGTTTACATAAAAACAATTAACACATTAATTATGTTTTTAATATATTATGTCATATTATATATTATGATTAATATATTAAGCTTTTAATACATAATATGACATGGTTTACACTCTTCGTGTCGTCGTGAGTTCGAATATAAAGTGAAGTCCCGTGTCCCCTAGTGGGGTATGGAGCAGATGCATTTCACATCTGTTTCACTGATCGATATTTTCTTTAGGGGCAAGTAGGTGATCAGCCTTCTATGCCCTGCCAGACCGAGTTTTTTTTTTTTTATCTCCGCCGGGAATCGAACCCAGGACCTCTCGGTTGTAACGCTTATGCGCTTACCATTAGACCAAGGAGGCGGTCAAATTTGGTCAAAAAAAAACTCACATTGAATCAAAGCACTCCATTAAAAAACTCTACTGACTGAACTAAATAATGTTCTAAAACTTACTTCCGAACCACTTACATAAGATTTTTTGCAGAAGTTTGATAGACTTAACAAAATTAAAAATTAAGAAACAATGCTTTGCCTTTCTATTCCTTACATCATTGATAAGGCCTTTACACATTGTCTTTAATTGATAATACCTACTAATCCATGTGTAAGGCTTTTACAATGTCTAGAGTCTAGAGATTGACAAAGAACATAGGTTCAAGAAGAACAATTCAAGTAGTTAAAACAGGGCA
This sequence comes from Aporia crataegi, assembly GCA_912999735.1. Classification (NCBI taxonomy): domain Eukaryota; kingdom Metazoa; phylum Arthropoda; class Insecta; order Lepidoptera; family Pieridae; genus Aporia; species Aporia crataegi. Next base: position 7,028,435 of record OU538744.1, on the reverse strand, counting down.
AACATGCGGACAAAACCACAGGCAAGTTATAATAAACAAAGTTGGGGTTTTTATCCAATACACAATTGATTTAATTTTTGATTACTTAATCATTTTAATAGTTGAAAAAGAATAATCTAAATTTAGTAAAACTATATAAATATACCTATACCAATAACCCTTACCAGCAACTTTAAATTCTTGTATTTTTTTAGCATCATATACTCCTCTCTCCTCCCATATGGCTAATATCCTGTGGAGTGAATGTTTAGTCTTTGTACTGATACCAGTTTTTGCCATTAGTTTAAATGCATCAATTAGCACTTCACCAAACTCCTTTCCATACTCGGGACCTTTTTTCTTGCTATTTTGTATAACATCATTTGCCAGATACATAAATGTAAGCTGTTTACTGTCTTTTGCTGAAATGATAGTTATACAATTCACATAATATTAAAACAAAGGTTACAACAAATAACAACAAACACTTAGTTATGTAAAAAAATATTATGGGCAAAGGAAGACCAATGAACACTTACAATACAAGTGACATCCTACTCTTTTGAATAATTGACTTATTTTAAAGGTAACAGTAAAATGTGAAGATTGGCATGTATAGGTGTGCTGAATTGGGAAATATATTTTTAAAAATTGAAAATATATAACTAGTAATTGGCAAGAAATTAATCATTCAACACTGAAGTGTTAGCATATAAGTAAAAAAATAATCACCAGCACTTCCTTAATTCAAAACTTAATGTATGTTTGATCAATACTAATAAATTACACACTTTTTTAGGGTGACTTGAATCAACGAAAAGAAGATAAATATAACTATTACATAAATTAAAAAATAATCAGAATGTCTATTTTGCTATAAATTAAGAAAATAAAAAGAGAATAATCAATTTTGAATGTGGTTCTAATCTGGCATTTACAGACCATGATGTAATCTATTAAACTTATCTAATAACCACATTTATCTTGAATTTCCTACTTACTTTTTAGTAATTCTTTATACCATGTTTTAACTACAGCAGCATGATGCTTCCTATGATGTATGAGCCACAGAGACAATGTTTGAATACTTTGTTGGCTTGAATTCAACTCCTGCAGTTTTCGAACCAACGCGTTTTCCGTAAAACCAGCCATTTACCGTTTTATTTATCAAGATATTTATAACTAAACTTAAATGAAAATCACTTAAAGACTGATAATAAAGCAAAATAATTATTTTGGGCAATCACAAAACAGTATCATAGGCACATAGTTTCTAGCTCTACATACTTTTCAAAAGCAATGTGCAATCAGCAAAATCAAATCTAAAACAAAAATCTAGTTAACAATTGACAACTAGCATTGTGACTTGACATTGACGGTGATACGTGCCCATTTCAATAAAAAATAAGAGCCTGACATATTCTGTTAAACTGTCACTATTATAGCCGGCGTAGGGTTAGGTAGGGTAGCGTTATAGATAATTGGGTAGATAATAAATACCAACTACTAAGCTATTGCCTATTGGTGGACTGTGGAATATCAATTGACAATCTTTATAACGAAGTAGATACAAAATAAAATTTCAATTCAATAGTAGTTCAGTATAAAATGTAATAATTTTAGTACAAGATCCGACGAGAAGTCGTCCTTCATCGATCTGCTTACCAGTTGAAAATAACATGTTAACGGCCGCATCGCACCTGTTATGCTACGTCTCATTCTATTGCACTAATAATTAATACGCGTAATGCTTCTCTGTCACACATCTTGCTCGCAAAAAAGTCTGGCAGTAGTTATTTATGAACAATTTTTCTGAGGCAAGACTTATGTCTTATATCATCATAATATTTGAAATAAAATAATATTTAATTTAATGCATATTTAAATTAGAAAACAGATCAGTGCAATCACTTCCATAAACTTACCTGCATAAATCTGCTTTCCCGGTGATAGGGACTAGAAAAAAGTAGGCAACATAACCTTAGCATGTTTCTAATGATTGAAAATTTCGATTTTCATTAAATTCATTTGTCAAACCAGAGAGTTAAATATGCACAAAAAAATTAATTGAAGTACGTTTAATTAAAAACATCCATGAACATACATATTTTAATAGGCAAGATAATTACAGCATGCATATTTGTTTATAAATAATACTTGCGTACATGTAGTTTTCAACTGTTACGCAGATCGGTGAAGGACGACCTCTTTTCAGATCTTAGACTATTTCAATTCAATTGTACATTGAATTGAAATGATTTTCAGTTCTACCTACGATAATGAATGAGAGGTTAAATATTTTTTTTTATTTTTAACAAGACGTGCGTAGTAAATTGGATAGGATTGGACCAATTATAGAATAAATAATAATATATCGAGATCATGCTCCAGTAGGTAACACACTTTCCACATTATTATCTGAATGATGAATCACACACATAATTACTATACACAATACATAATTACTTATTCTTTTAAGCACGAAACATACCTAAGGATAGATTCCTTATGTTTTACTAAAATTGAATAAAATAATGTTTTTCTTCTTTGAAAAGTGCTAATTTTCCTTTAAAACAGGTTTTCGCCTTTTATTGCCTAGTGAATACTGAGCGACACCGATTAAAATATTTGGATTAGGTAATAGATTTTTTTTTAATTAAATGGAAAAAAAATAAAAAATAAAAAAGGAGGGTTTGTCCATAATTAGGAAATAAAAAAGTAGGTAGGTAATATGTATTTTTGTTAAGCAAATGAAGTATTTTATTAAGTATAATATTTTCTACAAAATTTAGATGAGTTTTATGAAAAAAATTGAACAATATTGTCTTGTTGCTAAATAATTAAATATGTTTAAACGAATTTATAATTATAAGTTTTTACGTTAACTAATGACATAACTTTCTTATCATTAGTATTAATGAGTCATTCTACTATCCATATTTTTCTCATAACAAAATTAACTTAATTAATTAAAATTTAATTTAATTTTAAAATTTTTGTCATTTTAAATAATTGCATGCCTTTTTCTGTGCCATATTTGATTTTTCATTGACCATTGTTAAATATATATACTAAGTAATATTGTAAAGATTTAGATGTCTGTATTTATATTTTAAAATGAAAACTGAATAAATACAAAAACTAGTTCATATATAAAAACTCTTTCACGAATGTGTATCATAATGTTTAATGCTAATATTGTTTTTGTCCATGCGGACGAAGAAAATCTAGAATTGAATAACACTCAACTGATTTGCTTTATTTAGCACGTGAACAAAACTCCCACGAATATAAAAGCTTTGTTCACTATCATTAAGAATGTGGGTGGCATTGTCATTGTAGTGAATAGAACTAACGTATTATGTACGCGAGAATAATTTATATTGGTTTATATTTAGATTGGTGTATCAAATGGAAGATGCGTTAATTGCTATGTTATTAATTATTATACTCACCGTGGACGTTGCTTTTAAGATCCGCACCTGCGCGACCGCAGAATTTAGTATACACACATTTCAAAGACCGCGTCGCACGTTCGGAACTGGTGCCGCCAAAAATGATATCGCGTTTCTAAATTTGAATTTTAAATTTGCAACTCTGAATTCGATCTCTTTGAACGCTTCTGATATTTTTTTTTAATCGTGAAAAATGAAGTTTAATCTACAAAACGTTCCTAGTGTTTTTCTAATCTCGCTTGTTTTGCTTGCAAATGCACAGAGAACATCAAATAATCTTCGTGACGCCGGTATGTATTTTTAAATTTCCAATTCCAATTTAATTCCAAAAATTAAATTCAAGTTTTGAAGTAAAATTAGATAGGAAAAAATATAATATTTTTATGAACATAGTTCTTATATATTTTTTTTTATAAAAATGGTAAAATATTAATAATATTTTTCACACGGTTGACGTAAATAATTATTCAATATATTAGAATTTCGTCATACTTTGGCCGGTAGAATTCAATATAACCTACTTTCTGAAGGCTATACTAAACTATCTAAGGCTATACTTATTATAAAATATTTATGAACATCCTAGTCATTATTTTTAATTACAAATATATTATAGGCTCTGTGGGTGAATTCATGCTACAAACAACAAATGCATAAAATAGTAAATATTAATAAATATCGAATACTTAATACTTTTTATGAAAACAGTTTTAAAAACCTCTCATTAATGTAATTGGTTTATCAACCCCTATCAGTGTTAATGTTAATTTTTATATAAATAACTACACAATCCTTATGGTTTTATTGAAGATTGCTTTAAATTGTCGGGTACAGGTACATTATATAACTATCGGCCGTGATTATACGCTAAGTTTTCGGTTCAGCTGCGTTATATCACTTTTACTTTTAGTGACACAACTCTTAGGATTTCTCTCGCAAACAAGGTAACGGACAAACTATTCCGTCCGGCTTTGCAATGGTATAAATATATCCTGTAACCATGAGTACATCGGACGGACCATAGAAATCTAAATAACTCTTATTATTGTGAGACGTATACATTTCTAAATCTCTTTCACTTAATGTTACATATTTACACTTTAAGGCATATTACCTACCCAGTACATACATACATCTTTTATTTTCCCAGCATTTGAACTTAGGATTACCGATACCTCCCGTATTGCATGTTAGACGTAGCCTTAGTCATGAAGGCAATTTTCACGAGCGTCAGAAAACCATCCGTGCAATTATAAGTAAAGTAGGAGGCAGCTGAGAGAAATGTTTAAAGAGATAATGATGACTATGTGCCATCACATATTTTAGAATTTAATTTACGTTAATAAAGATTGAAACAAATTAAAGAAAATTGTGACAGGCACAACTTTAATATGCGGAACAAACACTCGTAGCTGTGGAATCTAGCAGACTCCACAAGATCAGTAACTTTTTTATAGGACAATGACATTTTTAGGACAAGCTTGCAAGTAAAATCTGTTATCTACCCTTAAATTTGGCCGCCTCCTTGGTCTAGTGGTAAGCGCGTAAGCGTTACAAACGAGAGGTCCTGGGTTCGATTCCCGGCGGAGATAAAAAAAACTCAGTCTGGCAGGACATAGAAGGCTGATCACCTACTTGCCCCTAAAGAAAAAATCGATCAGTGAAACAGATGTGAAATGCATCTGCCCCATACCCCACTAGAGGACACGGGACTTCACTTTACCCTTAAATTTAAAACATGCGTTAAACAAAAACTCGCAAGTAGAGATTATTCTGTTAAGGATTATGTAGAAGAAAAGAATACTTGGAATTAGATCGTTATAAATCTGAGTCTGTAAACCAAACATTATAACATTTTATATCTGTTTAAAAAGCGATTGCTGGGGAGTTTCTAGCGACGCTTCTTCTCCACCAGAGCCACCCCTAGAATCCGAAGTAATAGATTATTTAGATTTAGTAATAGCATTAATATGTAACTGAGTAACCGTTAACCAGTTCTATAATGATTCAATATTTGTTCAAGTTAACTGTTACTTACTTTCTAATATAATGGAATGTGGATGAAAATTTTAACGCCTTCATCCCTAAATTATTCATCCTATCTGCATGAAAACAGTTTGTCAAGAGTACATAACATAAAAATATAATACAAATGTATTCTAGTAATTCATATATGGACATGCAAAGCGGCGCACGCGAGTGCCGAGCGCTACCCGTCATATATTTTTTTCCTAACCCAACCAGTATGCTGGTTTGTTGACAAGCACGTATACAGAGGGGGGAAAGTTGAGATTTATCCCCCCCTCCTGAAATCTGACTGAAAAAAAAACTTTTTTGCCGTATGTTTATTTATTCGCTTGTGTGTTCTTTCAATAAGTAGGTAAAATAAAAACATAGATAGTAGAGGTACTTCTTAAAGTTAAAATTACAGTGAAAAGTGAAAAGTGAAGCCCCGTGTCCCCTAGTGGGGTATGGGGCAGATGTATTTCACATCTGTTTCACTGATCGATTTTTTCTTTAGGGGAAAATAGGTGATCATCCTTTTATACCCTGCCAGATCGGGTTTTTTTTATCTCCACCGGGAATCGAACCCAGGACCTCTCGGTAGTAACGCTTACGCGCTTACCACTAGACTAAGGAGGTGGTCATTAAATTTACAGTGATTACAGCGATTTTTACACAGTTCACATGGTTGTTTCAATGTTTGTCCCCCCCGAACCAAAAGTCTGGATACGTGCCTGTTAGGCGAAGGTGTCACTAGGTGACTTCGGCGTTGAATTATATAAATACCTATTCTATTTTATCCACGCGCTTATAATACTAGTTGTAGCGTCCCGAATTGCTTGCACGCGGGCGCTATATTGGCTAGAGCCGCCTCTTAGGACAACGATGGATTAATAGTAACTTTTAAAGTAGGTATTATATTAGCCTCTTGTTTGCTATGAATAGAATCGCATTTACGACCTTTCGCATAGTAGATACGCTGCCTATAATTTATAGACCGTGCATAAAAGAAACTTCATATAAAAGAATGTCAGACGTCATTATAATTTCGCCCTATATTACAAAACATAAAGATAATTGTAGATTTTTATAAATATCACCGTTTCATTAACACAGAATACATAAAAGTTGATGCAATTATTACATATTACTTCTACAAAATTAAGTTAAGCTGTTATTTTTTACGTTATGTATTTCGAAATTAAGATCAAAATTGATATTATGTAGCACACAGTATAAATAAGAATGTTTACCATTGCACACGCACTAACACGCACACATTCTAAATTCATATACATATTTTTAAGTTAAATCACTTCTCGAATCTAACTAAGGGCTTGTCTGTTTTTGCAAAATTTTGAAAAATATATAATTTTTGGTTTTAAAATTATTATCTAAAGAAGGGAAATGGTACGGATCAGTTAAAATAAGTTGTAATGCTTAAGAAAAGAAAATACAATTAGTGAATCTTTAGTCGCTTTGGTTTCAAAAAATAAAAAGAGCCTTTTTTGCATATATATAAAAGTCAATTGCTGTTCCTTTGTCTCGCTAAAACTGAAGAACGGCTAAGCGTATTAAGCTGATTCTGGTTTTGAAATTTTTATCGTAGTCCAGGGAAGGTATAAACCTCGTCAGAAAATATGGAAAAATTGTAATCAATACTAAAATATTCACTAGATATAGTTTATATGGCAAAACAACGTTTGCCAAGATAACATTTTCTACAATTTTTGTCTGTCTGTCTGTTTCGATCTCTGGAATGATTTTGACGAGACTTTCACTGGCAGATAGCTGATGTAATAAGGAGTAACTTAGGCTACTTTATTTTAGAAATTAATATAAAAAAATAAGTACGTCGCGCGGACGAAGTACATAAAACATATCTATTTTTATTTTGCTGTTTTCTATTTTACTCTGTTTTTAGGCTTTATAACATCACGTTACGGCGAAATTAGCCGGTGAAACCGCGAGGCACAGCTAGTTGGTGTATAATTCTAGATGCCATGTTTTTATACCTAAAATATTTAACATTTAACCAAACGATTGAAATTAAGATTTTGTTTGAAATGTTATTTTTTAAATTATAATTTTTTTGTAACTCGGTTGATTTTAGGACGTTGGATTTTGATAAGTAGGTACTATTTTAATTTAAAAGTTTATAATTTTTTTTATTGAATTATTTATTTAATGTCGTATTTTCAAAGTTTTTGAAATTAGTAGAACAGCAGTTCTATTAATTTTTATTTATTTGTAATATTTGCGACAATACTTTGGCATCGAATGATAAGTCTCGAATTTTTAATTATTACAATTATTTTTCTCACTATTAAAAACTTAAGTTTACTTAAGCTATTCGAAAGAAACATTATAATAATTCATCTTATGACACCTAATTTAGACAATTAACACAACTGTCAAGAACTATAGAACATTTTGACACAATTCGTGAAGTTGTCACGTGATAATCTCACATTAGGATTAAGTTTTACAAGTTCGAATCAGACCGTAACAGAAGGTAGTCTGTTCAATATAATTTGATATAGAGCCTGAATTCCAGGTCATTGCCACCTTTTATTGAGTAATAATTGTAGAGCCTCACGATGTCTTATTATTAGTTTATTACAGATAATACAATAATGAATAAAGAGTAAATTAGCGCTGTAATGTTTCGAAGCTGTTTGAGTTGATACTTTTTTAATATCATCTTCATATTCTTCTTTAAACAATTCCCATCGCATTATATAAGGTTTTTTATCGTTTATCTAGATGACGCAATTAAACAATTATTTAATTCATTAATGGTTTCATCACAAAAACAAAAAAGTTCGTATTTCATTTTCTACTAAAAATGCTTAAAGTATATTAGATAATTGGATGTATACCTAGATTTATATATTAAAATATTCGGATTGTCAACAACTCATTTCGTTGAACACTTCTTGATAATTAGCGACAAATAAATTGCAATGTTTTTTAACGTTACGTGTTACATAATATAGATTATGTAAAAATAATGTTGTGTACAAATTATTAATTTCTTTTGCAAGAGATCTCAGTGCCTAATGCCGGGGCCACACTAACGGGAAATGTTATTAATTATCGCGACGCCACGACTTAACGCGATAATTTGACAACGGCATTAACATTGCCGTTTGGCGTTAGGCGCCAATTATCGCAATAATTATCGCGCTAGTGGGCATTGACGTTAACGACATTGTGGCCCTGGCGTAATTGAGAAAGTACAAGGTGCAAGATGTCAAAAACCGGAAGTGTGCTTGATCAATGAACTGGCAACCGGAGGCCATCGGTGACAGTTTCTTTACAAAGCCGTAAATTTCCAAGACTTATTTAAAAATGGTATTACAAACGCTAAAAGGTTTACTTAGTTTACTCAAGATTCTTTACTCAGTAATTCATTTGGCGTTGCCGATTTTTTAGGTCGGCAACGAACCTGTAGCCCAACTGGAGTTAAGGGTCTCCAAAGGCAGCAGATTGCTTCTCATGAATAAGCCTCCTGCCTGTTTGCCTCCTATCTGATTAAAAAACAAACTAAAATGACAATTCTAAATCCGGCTGCTTGTTACCCGACGTTTTTATGCCACTGCTAAAACAAAATACCAAATATACAAACTTTAATAATCCAAATTGCATTCTTATGCGCTTCTTCATATCATTAAATCTCTCCTCCACAGGCACTTCTTGTCCTTGTCTTATCCCACTTCTATAAATGTTCGTGATTCATGAAACAGCTAATACCGCTTGGGCTTTTTAATTTGAATTTTGTTATTGTTAATGATACAGTTAGTAGTTTTCTCACTTCTTGCACTCTCCCTTCATTACTTTATTATTTTCCTTGCCTGCCTCCCAGGACTAGAAGCGTAAGTTCCGCAGATTTTGGAGCTTTCGCCCCGGACATTTCAATACTTTTTTCATTCATTTACATCTTGATTAAAATATATTTTGCTCCGTACTTGATGGAAGAAAACTTTAGTTTTAAGCCTCTTTTGTTGCATGAAATAGTGGTCTTGTGACGACAAGTGAACTTAATTTTAAAATATTAATTGCTTTATTTTTTAATCTTCTTAGGTATTAAATTATTAAATTATAGAAACGGAATCTGATCGAAAACCCAGACTTTTATTGTAGTCCAAAGACTACAATTTAAACCCCGCCCGGTTGCTCCCCGGACGTCTTCCAAACTAGGACAAATCCGGGCAAACCCGGACGGATGACAGCCCTACCTGGAAGAGATCGCTGATTAGCGATAAGGCTGCCCGTTGCACTTCAATTAGCTTATTATTTGCATTCTACTGTTATTCTGTGGCGAATTGCGTATAGCCTCTTTAGCGACTGTACTAAAAATTATTAAACCAAAATTACAACGAAGTGTTAATAAATAAATCTTGTATGAAAAATCAACCATCGTGTCACAAAATCTCAAAATAATTCCCATTACTTCTAAGTTAAAACCATACTAGAATACAAAACTGTTATAATTAATAAAAAAGCGTTTTTGAATTTTTTGCCGGCTTATTCGCGATATAAACCATGACTGTATCTATTAACATAATAAATACAGTCATGATATAGATTTTCGTCTTTTAATAACGGATGAATGAAGGTCGTCTAATTCAGTTCTCAGACTAATGGTTACTTAAAAACATAGTTTTTTTTTTGCCATTACATGAATTTATTATTTATAACTACTAACTTATTTTTATAAGAATCATCTTTTTAATTTCTGAGATCGTTTTCTGTGGATTTAAATTAGTAATTAACCTTTAAGATTGAAAATTTGAGACGGGTGGCTCACAATATACAATCAATAGTTGCAAGTAAATGATACTTTGCAATTATAAATACCATTAAAGCGTATAATTAAAAAAATTATATTTATTCATAAATTTGACAAATATGGTTAATTAATTATTGCCTCGATAAAAAGTATTGAACTATTTGTGTTAAAAAATGCAAAAATTTCAAAAGAGGATATTTATTGAATGAAGATTTTAAAATTGTATCGTAAATATTTATGATACTATGTTATGTTAGTTTTTATGTTTTCTATGCAATCCTATAAATGTCAGTGTAATTTCATATTAGTTAAGATAATTATTATGTGAAGTTTAAGCGATAAGGCCTTGATGTCATTCGTGGGAATAGATCTCAATAGCATATTTTGTAGTATACCTACCTATAAATGATATATAAATGGAAACCTGTGTTTATTATTGTAATTATTTGACCAATTTAGAAGAATTGAATTGTGATAGAGACACTTTAAGGTCCTAGTAAGGGCAGAGAACTTTTTTTGTAAAGCTTTTCTTTAGCGGATAGATGAGCATACATTTTAAATACTTACTTCTATAGATGTACTTTTATCAAGAAGATTAGCAAATTTATTGTTTATAGAAAAAAACCGGCCAAATGTGAGTCGGACTCGCTCACGAAGGGTTCCGTACCTATAAAAACGTCAAAAAATCATGCCTGTTGTATGGGAGTCCCTTTAAATATTTATTTCATTCTGTCTTTTAGTATTTTTTGTTATAGCGGCAACAGAAATACATCATCTACGAAAATTTCAACTGTCTATCACGGTTCATGAGGTACAGCCTGGTGACAGACGGGACAGCGGCATTTTAATAATTAAAAAAAACAAAGTTTTTGATTTTGAATAATGTATTCTCAGTTGGTTTCATATTGCGTACCTATAAACAGAAATTGATCACAACATTTTTTAGATTTTGTTGCATTATTCAAAACGGGCCTAATAAATTTCAAATAAAATAAATAACTTTTAAAACTTCTGAAACATTGTTCTATCAAATAAAAATATTTTGACTGGCTTCATATTGATAAAAAAAAACTTTTGGTATAATATTGGTATAACATACTATATCTTTATGTAGAGTTCATTGAGTTAAAAACCGGAATTATCGGCAAACTTATCGAACGTAATAATTCTACTTTTGTGTTATTACAATTCACCTTTCCACTATCCACATAATATCAACGTCTTAGTACATATTGAGATAAAACAGTTAAGAATTAATTGGAAATTTTAGCAACTTACCAGGAAGCTTAAAATAATGGTTTGCTTTGGAAATGTAGGGTTGCCAATTTGTTTACTAGTTTAAATATTTAAGACGCATAACTTTCAAGAAATGTTAGATCTTTTGATATAATGACTAAGACAACGTAAATTTAACAAATCCTGAGGGAATGTAGAAATATAATAATACATATATTTCTATATAATATATAACAGGCGATGAGAGTGTCTATGGGCGACGGATTGCTTCTCGTGAGCCTCCTGCTCATTTGCCTCCTATCTGATATAAAAAAAATATAACAAAACTTCAAAGACTATTTTCAAAAGCCTGGCAACCCCAATGCATATCCACTCGCTTGTGCAACTTGACAACTGGAGCATGGCCCGGTTTTCGTCCTTTCACCATCACTTTATGGAGATTATATTTAATTAAATTGCAATTAGTGCACATTTTGTTTGCATCAGTTGTCACTGTTGACACGCGATTTAGAAAACACCAATTAGTTATTCCATTTATCATCAAATCGCTACTATATACTTAAAAGGTTTTGTTCATTTAGTAACATTGTATTTTTTAATGTTAAACGCTCCTAACATTTAAAGTTCATTGTTTCACTCGCGTTAATTTGATATCGTAGTGTGATGTAAAGCTCATATTTATATCGAATAAACAGCCTAAATAATAAGTTTTAAGATTTTAGCTCTAAAAATGAAGATACTTCCATACAACTTTACAACCCTTTTTTCGTATTACAAATGTCCTTATGTCCTTTCTCAGGCTCTAGACTTTGAACTATCTGTGTACCATTTCATTTAAATCGGTTCTGTAGTTTTGGCGTGAAAGCGCGACAGACAGAGTTACTTTCGCATTTATAATATTAGTAAGGATATAAATATAATTATAGTTACAGCCATTGTTAGTTTACATAATGAAACATCCAAGAAGAGTGCTTGTTTATTACAAAACAACTAACAAAGCTAACAATTAATCCATTATACATGTAATTCTTGACAGAAGTATTCATCTATAGGCAGTTTTAATCACAATTAATCAAAGCACACGGTTAGAAAAAATACTGTTCATGGTAAATTTTGAATGGAAAATCAATCAGAAATGCGAAAATATTAGTTTTTGATCCTTTAAATAGAACATAGAAGAAAAATATATATGTGTAATGTGCCAAAAGTACATATTAGAAAGGTGAAATTAGCATAAGATTTAAGTAATATTAAAAATATTTAGAGCGTATATTCTAGAAGATATTACATCAAATTATTATCGTAATGTGTTTGTAACAACGCTATAATTTGCATACTTGCATTGCTTATTTGACATACAAAATTACCATAACAAAATATTACATGATACACTTTTGAACAATGGGCGGCACAACATGAATCTACTTATAGTCGCGTTGTGATTGCATTATAACTAGGTATATATATGTAATCTAGGTAAAGGTACATAATATGTAATACGAATATTTTAAAAACTATGTAACATTCTATAAAATTACTGGAAAATACGAACGTTTGTGTACATATGTGCTTAATCCGCTTGTCAAATTAAGATGAAATTTCAATATAACTTGACACTTGTCAAAACAATCAATAACGCCTAAAAAAAGTTCTATTTATTCTAGTGGTTACAATAATAAAAATAACAATGGGAAAGTGCGTGGAAGTTCGAAAATTAAAACCTTAACATTAATTATTATTAGACCTAGATAGTGTTTCATGCCTTCCTTAACCCCATTATTTGTTTCAATGTCGGTTAATAATGCCCTTGGTAATACTTATTGATATTTAAATTGTAGAATGTAGTGTAACAACTTATGCAATAAATTTCTCCGTTGGCATGCATTTTTTGCTAGCTCCAACCGCCGCACCTCGGAATCTTTAAATTGGGCTACAGCTTATTATAACTTTATATGGCTTAGCTATTTATTGGTTAATGTAATGTTTGATAGACTAAAACTTTATATTTAATTTTAACTTGATGTTTTAACGATACCTACAGTTTTTTGAAGTGTTTATAAATCTTACTTTAAAGTTTAAATTTAACTAAGTAATGTTAAAATGCGAAAAGTTGTTTTTTGTAACATCTTAATTCTCTTAATTTCGATTTTAATGATACATTGTATAATAATTGCACAGCTAGGTACATTTACAATTTAGGTACATTTTACAAGTGGATAATATAATACCACCATTTTGCCTCAAAATCATTTAAAAATATAAATATTAACTTTTACATATATAACTATTTTTAACACTAGTTTTTAAGAAAAAGTCTACTAACAAAGCTATGGGAATGATCCTGTAATAAACGTTATTATTATTATTATTATATAAACCAGAATCTTGAGTTATAGGTACCAAATGAAATGCAAATAAAAAAGTGAGATGGATCAATTACGCTATACTTTCACTTAAAAACCGGAATTGATGCCGTCATATCAATCATATGTAGATAACTTTTATTTAGATACACTTTATATTGAATCAATTTTTGTGATTAATATTGTATGATAATTGAATCTCTATTGAAAAATCTAAAGAAAAATCTATTGAATCAAATAGCGTATACTTATTGCTTATTAGTCTGTTAAAACTGACCATGTGTCAGTTAACAAGACCCCAATTATGCGTCAATTAAGGCATAATTTTGACAGATTTGGTAGTCTACTGTACTTATATCGGCATGATAAGACCATTGCTCTCTCATTTACTAATTAAAAAAACAGACTCGGAGCTCAGCACTCAAAATGTTACATATATTTAAATTTAAAGCTTTAACCAGCTGTGTCAGAACTTTAAATATGCAAAAATTATATATCTTCGGCAGTTATCATGAATGGAGAATGTTACTAGGTGCGCAAAAGCGCTTGAAACTTTGTCACAGTAGAGTTTTTATGTATACAAATACACTTTGTTGTTTTATTCAAAACGAGAAAGTAGTTTTGATTAAACATGAATTTAAATTTCGTCAGTTCGTGTCAGCAGCGTGACGTCACAGTACAACACTTCGCTCTCTCTTAACTATACTATATACATACAATATTATAATACTCTCAACTCTTCAAGAGTGCATGGGATGCATGTTTTAAAACCATGGATTAAATGCATGCGCTACACACATTCATACCTGCGAGTCTGCTAATGGCCAGTCAATAAAGCTATGACGCTTATCTTATAAATCTGTCAAAATGGAGGCTATATAGAAAAATGTTGGATCAGATGTGTGGCTAATTAATGTTCCATAATGAATAATTATTATTCATGTTTGGTAGTTTTTTGCCCCTTGACCTTAAAAATCCATTTATTATTATTTTAAGAATCGCTACGAACTTAAACGGATATAAAAAAAACTATTTACTCGATAGATTTATATTAATTTGTTATTTTAATTTGAGACATCTGAGCATGGGATAGACACATTTCTGTATCCATTTCACTGATCATTTATAACTCAAGAACGGCTAGACTGATTTTAATGACCTCTGAATTGTTGGAATCGTCTAATCCGAGAATAACAGAATAACTAAGAAAAATTCACGAAAAGTGTTTATGAAGAAAATTTGTTTCCATTTTCTATGAAATCACGTTTTAGGTGGCACGAGACTAAATTTAGAAGCGATACAAAGTTCGCGAGGTGAGCTAGTTATGTTAATCCTGTACGCAGTTTGATTCCGCTTGAGAGACTGTGTTTACGTGGCTACATCTATGTGGAATTGTTTGAAATAGCTTATGATCTTTTCTAGTTCAGAACAGAAAATATTAAAATTGGCTGCGTAGTTTATGCATTAAAGTTCACCATGACCTTTTCATATACCACTCTACAGCATCATTCAAAAAACTGTTACAACGATTGTAGGATGAAATTTTTTGTACAAACATTCAATTAGGATGCATTTTTCTATGTTTTACTTATGAAATTGTCGTTGATGACAACAAACATTATCTTATTGTTGATGACCTGGTATTTTATCAAATAAATCTGAACTGAATACAGTACCTACTATTATGTAATATTTTGTGATTGTTTTTGGGCATTGCTTTGATATAAACCGGAGCCAGAATTAAATACTTACAACCCCTTTTAATATCTCATTTCCTCTTTTATATATTACTCATATATACATATATACTATAGAACTAGTATAATATGGCAAATAATTCCATTTTGGTGTAAAGATGGGCTACTTTTTATTCTTCTTAGGCTGAAATCTAAAATTACTTAATGTACATACATAAATTACTTTATAATATATATCCAGGTCTCTATTTAACCGTCGTGGTTGACATTTTTAGGTGGTCAAGTGGTCGATCACAAGAAGTTGTATATTAAAATAGAGAAGCGGTTAACCTGTAGTGCGTAAGGGCGCTTGGAGTTACTCAAATTAAAATGCATTATTTAAGACAACATCAAAATAATTATAAAACAACGAGTATCCTAATTAATCGTTTCTGTATTCCGCCGTAAATGTTTTGACTTTCTCTTGATATTGTCTGTGTTTTTCTTCCAAGTTTCGCAATGCACTTGATGGTCTTAATCCTGCATCTATATTGACTAGAAAATTTATTTCCATAGGTCTAGTGTTCTCGTTCTTGCTTTGTTTATCGTCTGTGTCTGTACCTTTGTCTATTTTAATCGTTTTGTTTTTAATATTTTCATTACAATTAGATTCAATCTTTGTCGTAACCGGTCTGCCGTTTCTAGTACACATTTTCGGTATTTCATCACGTTTATTCAAACAATTTTGCTTATTTGCTCTTGTTTTTGGGTTTTGTACAGTTGCAGATTTAGATTTACCGTGATAAATCTTTTTTATAATCGATGATTTGTCTTTTGTTTTATTCATTAGGTACGTACTTTTTTCTTCTGTACTTTTAGTTTTATTTCTGACAGACTGAAATATTTTGGCTGATGGTTGTCGTTTCAGTGCTTCCTTATCATCTTCAACTGTTTTTTTGTAAATTCTTAGACGATTCTCCATTCTTACTTTTTCCGAGTATCGCTGTAGGCTTCTAGCCCTTTCTAACCTTGGTCTAATATTTTCCGTGTCTGGGCCCAAACCTCCAAGTTTCATGTTATGTAGTGGCTGTGCTGTTGAGCGTTTTTTTTCTCGACGTGGCTGCGTTACTTCAGAAACACTCTTAAGGTTATTATCATCATCCTGCGCCTCTAAATCTTGAGAGAGCTGCAATTCTTCCAGAGACTGGTCTAGATAATATTCCATGTCTTGGTTAATAATTTTCTCATAATAAACGTCATTGTATGCTTCTGTGTTATATAATTCAGATTCGTTACTATGTTCCTCGTCATCCAAACTTCCTATTTCTGTGTCACCAACTTGAGGGGACGTGGAACGTATTTCTTCGGCTTGTTTCTTCTTACAAATGGAGTTCGGAACAAATTGTTTTCGAAACAAATCCAGATAACTACGTTTTTTATTTTCTCGTGCATTTTTATTGATAAGATAACTCTGGGGTTCTGTTTCATTTTTTGAATTGCTATTTTTTCGATCACGATTTCTTTGGTTATTATTCTTCTTTGCTTTTGTCAATTTTGGCACTCTTATAAGAACATCGTTTTCGTAAAATGGAACAAGTATTGTTTCCACTTGCTCCTCATAAGACCTCTCGTTGAGCACTGATTTATTTTTAAAATTTTCTTCTAAGCTATCTAAAGAGATATCACTACATGAGCTAGATCTATTCATAAGTGTAATAAAATTATATTCTTCGCTTTGAAAATACAAGCACACGTACAAACTTTAAAAAAAAAATTACATTGTCACTGAAACTTTGGCAGCTGTGTTTTTTCATGACAATATAAACTCTATAACGGTCAAGGAGGTTTATATATATTATTTTACTTCAGAAACAGTAACGCTATAAAATAATATGACACCGAAAATATTTATACCTTCGATTAATTATTTTTTTTTACTACATATTTTGTTTCACATGTTAATAATATTTTAATGCTGTCCTTGCGAAAAGAGCAATTATATATTTTTGCTATGAAGTTTCTATAAACACTTAACCACAAACATGAATCATCTCGATATTTATGTTAGGTAATGGATCACATGTGTACCTACTGCTTTAAGTTTTTTATTGTATAATGTATTATTTCTTGAATGTTTTTCTGCTAATAATTATTGGATTTGAAGGCTTCCTTTTCTTTATTTAAATATTATATATATATTACTATAGTGAATATTTATAATCTATGTATCTGTACGAAAATCTTTTAAGAGTTAAACATAATAATGGGACAGATTTAATGTCTTTTTTAATGAGAAACAATTTTGAACCTAGAACTGTCGTAATACGCGTAGAATGTAGAGGATTTAAGTCCAAAAAATTACTAGATTCTACATTTAATAATTTTAATTAAGTTATTATTAGCCTTGCCTTAATTTACCATAAATACAACTTCTATATAGTAGATATACATATATACAAATAATTTTGCTAACTGATATTATATAGAAATATCTATATACTAAGGATCACTGAGCCTCAATTTCGACATTAGATTGAGATGGTGTAATGCAAAAGGTGAACAACATGTTCTCCTATAGGACTGTTCAAGGATACACTTGCGATAAAACCATTAAAAAACCATTAGAAATACCTTTATTCTTTCATGATAATACTCTTTTATTTATCATGAAAGTAGAATAATATTTGACCGCCGCAGCTAAGTGGTTCACATATCTGGGTGCTGCGCCGCAGGTTTTGGGTTCGACTGGGAACCTAAATAAATGTTCGGTTGGGTAGGTTAATAGACTGATCAGTTTCTTGTCTGTAAAGGAGATGATAAATGAAACAAGCACAAAAATGTGTCTGCCTTACACAGGATTATGAGTTATATCTACTATTTAATTAAATCACTATCTCAAATGCTTTTTCTCTTTCCCGCTAACGTGAAATTATTGTTAAAACTTCCAAGTTGAATTATGTTTATAAGTAAAGTAGGTAAATGAACTCTGTGATAAATAAAAGATTACTGTATTTGAAATTGTAAAATTAGAATGATTGGTTATCCAATTATAATGTTTGTTTGTATAGTACAAAGAATATTTGGGAAACGTAACAAGAATTCTAAACATTGATGAATAAATATATGACAAAACCGCAAGGTGACTTAAATTAGGATGCCTTCGGAAGAGATGTGGGCCAAGGCACGTGTTGATTGGTGCCAATTAGATTGACAATACTCTATTCTGTAGATGTATTGATAAACTTAGGTACAATTATGTTTAAGCGCCTACATCGTGGTTTGACATTTCAAGTGTTGGACAAGTATAGTTGTAAAAAATGTAAAGCAAATCAATTAATAAGTCAATTATAGTGTTTACTTTTGTTACGAAAATTAAATGTGATATTGGTTTAAGGCTCAAGCTAGAACCTATATTTAAAATTTTCTGTAGAAACATGAGTACCAATATTTAATTTTGTGCAACGTCTTCACATTTAAACAGTTGAAATAATTAAGATAAATGGTGATAGTCAGTAGCTTAGAAACATGATGCAAAGTAGATTTGGTTTTCCTAGTCCCGTCTATTTTATACCTCATAAAAAAATTCATTCTGAGTACTGTTTTGACTTTACTGTGGTTGCATAAGGATTAAGGTGGCACTGCGCATTGACATTGTAGCGAGGTCAAAATATATACATGGTCAATATTTCACGATTTCATATCTTTAACGTTAGCATGAAGTTGATTTATTATTTTGAAAAAAGGAAACGAAATTTTCTTTTCGTTGTTATATTGTCTTTTGCTTTTTTTTAAATTTTAAACTTAAATTTCAGATGGTATAAATCTTAATCTAAGAACCTATTGGAGTTTTGCCGCCATCGCAACAACGAACGCGTCATGTTTTATATTATTTTCTAAAAGTTGTGTATTTTCGAGATTTTATGGGTAAAATTGGTGGAATTTTAAGTATAAACTATTCGTCAATGTGCATGATTGAAGAAAAGTGATATAATTCAGCAAAACGTGACTTTGTGATCTGGCCAAACTATAAGCTACGAGTAAAATTTCCACCATTTTATTTGGGGCGCGAAATAAAGACATAATTAAAATATACTCAAAGTAAGAGTTGACCTAAAGGTTGTCGATACCAGGTCATAATTAAAAATAAAAATAAAAATGAGAACCTATTCTGGGAATTTAATCTGTAGTCCATGGGAACATCTTCCAAAGCTAATAGAGTAAGATGACGATCACTAGTCCTTGACCCATAGCATGTGTAATGGTTCACTTGACCATAGAGTACAACAATTTAGAGACTCTATGAGTATAGACTATAACCTCAAATTTCAATGCTGCCAGCATCTAATGTTTTTATAACCTGTTATTTATATCGAACAAATAAATATCATCCTACAACTATGATGACATACGAGTATAATATTGCAGTAGATATTGCATGTTATACGCGAGTTAGTTAAAGTTCAAGTTTAATTATCAGGTATATTGTTAAGTAATAAATTTCCTTCACATACAATAGTACTTTATTAATCATTATTAGATATATTTAGTTAATGGTTGTAGATTACTGGAATTATTTTTAGAATTTATTTAACCTAAGAAATTTTTAAAACAGTCTAGCTTTTTTTAGTTATTCATTCATTGCACCTTTTCTCTTTATTATATTAGTTTAGATAATATACTGGGGACAATAACGTGATAGGTTAACACGGGAGACGCCACATAAAGCGAGCGTAAAATAAATAAATAATTTGATCTGGATAAAATTGCAATTTATATTAATTATTTATTGGTAATTATTTACCACCTTTTTAACCGACCTTCAAAAAATCCAAAAAGGATCCAAAAAGGAAGGAATTCAAAGAGGAGATTACAATGCGATGTGAATTTCTTTCCGATGTTCCGCTCGTACGTCGTGGTAACTCGTCGAAGTGGTCCCATTTTTTAGAATTTTTACGATCAATAGTTTTCAAGATATTGAAAGAATAGTTTCACAACCGGCCGAGAAATCGCTGAAATTCGCACGGCCGTGTCTTACTAATTTGCTTATAACTCTATGATATATGAATACTTATCGATGAATTTGATGTTTTTAGATTAAATATTAAATTTGCAAAAAGGATTAGCCTTTCAATTATTTTTTTAATTAAATTCCTGAAATATGTATTATATTTTTAGTTAATTGATTTATGTCTTATTATTTATATATTGGGCAAGGAAGACACGAGACTGTACTCTATGGCAAGCTTTAGGGGAGGCCTATGCTAAGTAGCAAGACAATCTGCGAAACTGGTGTCAATGTTAAATATTTTATTGTAGTCTACTATAAGAAATATGTTTGCTGTTGTAGGCTGTTTAATAAAGGCTTTATTATTATTTGGCACCGCATTTTTTTCATGAATTTTATTACAACTCTATTTACGTCTTTTTATTTATAGTATATTCATTTCTAATACAATATATATTTATATAAAAGTGCGTTTTAAGGTCGGTTTTATTTTTTTATTTAAAATTAGTTTATTGAAAGTTATAAAACGATAAACTCAGTTTCTCAACTTTTAAAACGATAATGTTTAACTTAAATGGAACTTTTGCAATGCGTATCATCTTCCCAAAATTGCGAATGAAGTAACATTATTTATTGACGTGTTGTTAAATAAATTGTGTTTAACCCAAGTATGCAGTTTTATGAGAAATCAAGACATGATAAAAATACTTATTGATAGCACGTTTCTTCACAATTTATATTTAGCTCTCACGATCATAAAGTGTAATGGTCAATTCGACAACTTAATAATGGGATATGTGTTTGGCTGCTTGAATTTTAACACCTTTTAATTTCCTATTTTATTTTATATTTATTAAAGAAAAAGTGAAGTCCCGTGTCCCCTAGTGGGGTATGGGGCAGATGCGTTTAACATTTGTTTCACTGATCGATTTTTTTCTTTAGAGGCAAGCAGGTGATCAGAATTCTATGCCCTGGCAGACCGAGTTCTTTTTTATTTCCAACGGGAATCAAACCCAGGACCCCGGTTGTAACGCTTACACGCTTACCACTAGACCAAGGAAGCAGCTATTAAAGAAGCATGATTGTATATTAAAAATTGTATCATAAACTTATTATGATGTTTTGGCCGAATTTATGAAACACAAATCCAACTTGAATTATTTTCAAGAGCTTTCAAAATATTTTACCTTTGATATTTTATGAGACTAAGATTAATTTAAAGTGTAACATAAATAAATAAGTACGGGTCTTTAATTTGGGTGTAAAGTAGAGAAAAAGTGAATTATTTTTTTACTAAAAAATGGCTTTCGCAAAAATTATCAGCTCATTACTTACCTACTTGTATTATTTTTGTAACAAATGCACAAATGTTCTTTGTTAATTAATTTATTAAAATATACATTAACTATCTATTCTTATATTTGTTTAAATAAAATTATCTCTATTAAATGTATGAAATATACATTTATGTATAAAAAGGAAAGTTTTATGAAAATAATTATCCAAACGGCAATGTAATTATCTAAAAATAGTCTCAAAAGAAGTGGCAAAAATAATTAGTTATTGTTGCACAATCAACTTTTTATTTAATTTTTGTAATCGAATCGAAACTTGTAAACTGTTTCAATTGTTCAATAGGAAAAAAGTGATTGTTAAGATCACAGATAATAATACATTAAACTGAGAATTCAATGAACTTGATTTAGCTGATTAAAATTATAGAATATGTAACACAGCTTGATATAGATTATAGAGCATATTTCTGTAACTCAGTGGTTAATTTAAGCTTTAAGTATACATAGATTGTTCCTGGTTTGAATATGGGAACACAGAAACCAAGAAATTAGCTATAGTTCATTCGCGTTAAGAAAATAGTGACTCATCAGTGCAACTGCAGGGTAAGGGTGTATTCATAATGGAGAAAAAAATTAAACATTTTTTTTTCAAAACATTAAATAAGTTTAATAGAAAAATAATAAAGTATCAATGATTTTAAACATGTTAAAATATTCCTATTAAGGTAATTTTTAATGTCAACTTAAACGCTATATTAGTAGAGTAACACATATTTGGATTAATGGTAATAAAATAAGTACTAAAATAAAAAAAATACAAAATTGTCTTAAAACTAAGTACTTAAATCGCTAATCAGTATCGCTAGATTCTCCCGTTACATTTATTACGAATGAATTTTGTTCTGCATGTTCCATGACGTCATCCAAACCCCACATGGTATTTTCTTCGCGTATCACGTGGTCGCAGCATTTCTTCCACCGATTGGCGTCTACTAACGCGATTGCGTCATAAAATAATTTTTTTACGTCACTCATTTTGAATGTAGTATTATTCGCAGCAATATAATTTTTTATTTGGGCCCACACCATTTCAATCGGATTTAATTTACAATGGTAAGGCGGCAGACGAAGAATTGTAATGCCATTGTTTTTAGCAGTCTCATCTACTAAATATTTATTATATTGTGGGGCGATTTCGGCGACTTTCAATAATAATTCTTTTTTCAAATAACTCATATCCATAGATATGCCTTTGTTTTGCAACCACTCTAGTATTTGCTGCTTATTCCAACTGGCCGTGGGTATTTTTTCAACTTTTACCGAATGGTAGGGAGCGTTATCCATGACAACCACACTTCCTGGTTCAAGCTTCGGTATTATACCATTGAACCAATTAAGGAATCTTTCACCATCCATTTCTTCATGATAATCTTTTGTAGATTTAGATTCAAAGACTAGTAAACCATCTTCCAGGAATCCTTTTTCGCTGCCAATGTGCAATATAATTAACCTTTTCCCTTTCCCTGTCGGAGCTTTTGGGCCGGTTGATAAGCCATCTTGGAAAGCTTGTCTTTTATTCTTGACTGTTGTATCCAACCACACTTTTGTTTTTACGTGTCCGGCGTTTACCCACGTTTCGTCGAGATAGTAAATGGTTTTATTAGCGTTTCTATATTCTTTTATTTGTCTTAAGTATTTTCGTCTCCATAAAACAATATCTTCTCTTTCCACTAACAATGTTCTACTATCTTGTTTATTGAAATCAAAACCAAGCTCGTGCAGTATTTTGTGAAGTGTTGTACGTTTGAAAACAGGAATATCTTCATCAGCTTCGCAAAGTGTTATTATTTTGTCCAATGTTGGATACTCGTTATTTAAATATATAGAGTGTACTTTTCTCCTTATTGCACATTTGTCTAGTTCATCTAATTTATCGACCGTGGATAGTCGAGCTCTTTTTTTCACAGGTGATTTCAATGTATTCGTTTCTTTTTGTTCTTTTATAATTTTATAAACAGTGTTTTCGGACACACCGCATGCACTTGCAGTTTTAATTACTATGCTCTCCACAGTCTCATTTAAATCAATCTGTTTGAAATACTTATAAACATTGTAAATTACGCGTCTCTCTCCACTATGTATAATTGATCCACTTTTATTTTTTTTAATAGGTGAGATATCCATTTTCCAAATTTAATTTTAAACAAGTAGTACGCAAAATACACAACCGATCAGTTCGAAGGTCTGACTTCAACTGAGCACTGTGAACTCGCCTTACTAATTTCTAGCGTTTTAATTGGCTAGGGGGCGTGGCTTGGCCGGCAGTCGGTGATGAGTCACTATTTTCTTAACGCGAATGAACTATAAGTCCTTTCCTAAAACTTCGTATTGCGTAACATTTTAATTACAATATATTAGTAGGTTGCTGATCCATAAAAATTTCACTTTCTCATTCTTTGAACCAGGATTAACCCGATTGATTCCTGTAATTGCAAAGGTCATTGTTGAATGTATGTCCATGAATTGTCTAATTGAAACCAAATTTACTCAGTACAAACAGTAATTAAGAATTTCAATTCTCACTCAAGGATTTAGAACAAAGCGAGCTACTTTGCAGTGAGCTTCCTTTAGTAATGATACACTACTTCCTTACATTCACAGATTAAACAGATTCTATTGTTCTTAGGTATATAGTTTATGACGCAACTCATAGAAACTGCCCTTACTTTATAGTTATTAACTGATAATATGAGCTATTTATTTCTTACGCATAAACTTACTCGATCATGTTTGTTACATGATATGAAAAATATTATGCAAAGATAACATCGCATTCAACGATTTTTACATTTTTTTCTTACTTATCGTTCAAGGTGAATTAAATAATAATTATTGTTAAGTCGTGAAAGAACACTTTTTACATTTACCTTGAAAGAAAACTAGCCTTTAAGAGAATAGACATCGACTGCCTGTAACTTACTGAAATAACGTATCTATTCAAAATTTGAAACCCATAATAACAAAATATTATCCATAATCCCAAAGAGAAGGGAGAACCGGATAAAAATGACGATGAAACGTTCTAAATTCTATTTTCCCTTTCAATTGGATCTCCACGCGGTCATTTTTATCTGAAATTCTCCTTTCTCCACAGATATCCAAGAATTGGCGAGGCAGAACAAAATCACACAGCAGATTCTAGAGGCCTTCATACAAAAGAAGCTAGGCCTTGCGAGCAACAATTACAGAGCACCTTCAATATTTGATATCTTGCCGGTAAAGAAACCAGAAGACAGAACTATCCGACAATCGAACGAACGAGTGATATATCCGCAGAAAGAAGAACCCGCGACTTGGGACACGAGTGAAGATCCGAATGAAAATAATGATGAATCTGATCGTGCAGTTCAAGACGGACCAGAGAATGTTGATATAGATGCATTGCAGAGTGTTGAGAGTGAACAAATTGATTCGATATATTCTGAAGGTAAATTTGAATATATAAAATCATCTCTTATACAACATAAGTTTTTAAAATAAAAACAAACTAAATCTTAAATTAAAAATAAGTAATAATAATTTGAATTATGTATACCAAATAGCTGAATCATGCAATTTCGAAACTGCATAATATGAGAGTTTAAAAACTACTATATCATTCTCCAGAGTGATACATTCTGGTTTCATTTTTATAATAGGTTAACGAACGCTATTAGGAAATACCTTATGTGTACTGATCATTAAAATAAAATAATATGTATTTAAAGCTAAAACACTTAATACTAAAACATCTAAGAAATAAAATGTAAGGTTAACTTCTGTCTAATGTATGATTAATGTCTAACATATAACAAGAAAAAAGTGATTGCGTGTCTGTAAATTTTTTCACTTTCGCAGATTTTATATTAAAATTGTTTGTCTGTCTGGTCTGCTGTAGAATTTAGTTGCTTTTTGTATGATAACCTTCAAAACGATACCTTTAAACTACCTAACAGATTTTATCAGCTAACAAATCTATTTTCTTTATCCAATTTTAAGAAAAAATACTACCTAAAGATAAAAAACTGTACCTATTCTCTAGCTTTAGGATTTCCTCAGGGCAAAACGAACAAAGCCGCGTCTGTAGCTAGTTTAGAGGTAAAATATTTGCATACAAATATTCATTACGGTCCAAATCATTTGAGCAAACAGTGCGTAATGAATTCTGTAGATTATTGCGTTATACTTAGGATAATAATCATCACTTCTAGGCAAATATTTGACTGCAATCTGACAAATGTTTGTCTAAACTTGGCATAGGACATTAGGACATAGGGTTTACATTAGACAAGAAACATTGCAAAACCCAATATATATACCCGCAGAACCTCAGTTCGATTATAGGGAAATAATAATTAAGCCTTCGGACTTCTTTATTAAACCAGCAATGACCTAGATAACGTTATATATTTTATAGATATTATATAGGTACGTGTCGAATCGAAAAGGTACGAATACGCATGGAAGCTTCTGAAACTCGGAATGTCTGGAACCTTACGCGTTTCTAGATCGATTCCGAACCGAAATTTCAAAGAAGCGTATTTACAGAAAAATCAAACAAATTTTTCAAAAATCAAAAATAAGCTACCGCAAGCTTACGGGACTTTTTAAATTATTCTTCTATTCGGTTTATGTATTTTACATTAATTTAATGAATTTTATTTTATTTGCAATCATATTTCTAGATTTTTAGTGAAAAGGAAGGATAAATCCATGTAAAGTTTACAATAATAGTTGGTCATAAAATTCACATGAACACACAGGAATATAAATGTATGTATTCCTTGGTCAGTTTTGCTTTCTTTTTGTAAATACGTTTTATAAACGAAGATTTTAAAATTCTTCTTGACTTAAGGGCCACTGTCCCTTTCAAGGTCCATTTTGTTCACACATATATGAACACGGGAATTATCATTGCAGAAGCAACCAAACTTACTGGTTTTGATTTAACTTTTATATCTCTACATATATTTTAATAATGAATGTGCGTACATACTACGTACAATATGCGTCAACCATGATTTTGGTAAATTTTGTTCGTAATCGTTAGCGTAAAATATTTGTATAAAGTACCAGTTGTGTGGTTTAACCGGCTCTCGCGATCAAAAAATTTAAGGTAGGGGGGCGAAATAAACTTAACGAATTATTCTCATACCTACCAAATAAAAAATTCATAAAAATCGGTCCACCGTTTTGGAGAAGTACGAACACAAACATCGAGATTTTTATATAAGAGAAATTTTGACAATTAGCTATGGTTGAAGACATGGCATATAGAAGTCGTTTAAAAATGAGTACCTTTAAAATAAAATTTTATCTTAATCTATAGTCTAGCTGCTATGTTTCCTATATTTACATTATTATGTACACTACGATTTACGAAAATGACAATTGACCTTCAACGTTGAACAATTTATCTATGACCTACTACGCATCAAGACATTTGCTTGATTGATTACAATTAATTAATTTTAATATTCACATTCAAATTTTACCTATAAATTTTAAATTGGAAGATAAAATAACCGATAATTACTGTATCATCAAACTCTCGATTTCATGAAACCTTGACATAATCATTGTTACCATAAATCAGAATCACCTGCGAACTCAATTTAAAAAATTTAAATGCTAAAAGTTAATTTGACAATTCAATCAGTTTATGATTGAATTGTCAAACGATAAAGTAGATCATCTTATTAACATTTAGATAAATCGTCAAATGCTTAATTATTCAAATGTTTTAAATACTATAAGCATTTCTTACGTTCGATATCATAGAATAGCTCGGGAAAACGAAAGAGCTACATATACAAATTAATATTATAGTTTTTGGCTGCGATTATAGAGCCTTGGTTTAATAAATGTTGTCTTTCGAAATTGGATGCAAAAATAACTTATACATGTATTTTTATGCATAAGTTGTCAACTTAGATTCTTCGATTATGAAATGAAAAACTAATCCATGACGTTCAAAGCATACTCAACAAATGAGAACGTAGATTTGTGATTATATATAATATAAAATAATCTATTCAAGAGCCGAAACTTACTTATTTAAATTATATTATGAAAAAAACTTATGAATAAAACAAAGTCGGGTTATTTACACAATTTATTACTCAAGAATGGATGTACCGGTTTTGATGATCTCTGATTTGTTGGTTTCATCTAATCCTAGACTAGCAGAAGAACGTTTTAGGTGAAGTGAAATCGACGACGAAAAATAGACCAACAAAAAATAGATTGAACTGATTAAGCGCGTATTTTTCCCAAATACAATTCATTAATTATCCAAGTAGGCGGGTCATTCGCCCGTGTTGATATAGGCTGTAGGTATCTAAGGACGCGAAACGTCGGGCAAATTTAGCAATAGTTAAATAGTTATTATTAAATTTACTTAGCGGAACTTATCGCGAAAAGAAACATTATTTATTTACCTCGTCGTTTAAACCGTGTTGCAACGGCCATTGTCACGAGAAGAACTGGAGAGTGCTGGTCGTATTAGTGTAAAATGAGGGTATTTTTATCTACCCCCATTTGATATTGAAAAAACACAGGGCTGCTACTGCGGTACATAACAGCACTCGCCAGGCTGTCGACAGGCTTCTCTGTATTCTTGCATCGGAGAGTAGGTACAGATTAAGGTACGGATTTCAAATCGCGAAAGTCTAAAGTTTAATAGTTTTTAAGTTAGAACTGTTACTAACTAACAATTATAATTCATTAGTGATTTTTGAAGAACGGACAACCATTACAGTTAACTATTCAAAAAAGTATAGTCAAGATTAATATAATCTATAACTACTGGACCGATTTATTATATATAAATAAATAATTGAAGCGACTTGTAAGTTACAAAAGGGTTAATTCAAATTTGGTACTGATATATAAAATAGAACGTATTAACATACGTCCGTGGTTAAAACTACCGTTTAGAAAAATGTTGGAGTGAAAAAGGAGTGTTTAAGTTTGATGTCTGTGTGACTGTATCTGTGCCATGAAGTTTTTGAATCCGACTCAATCGACATATATATAAGCTACAATTACTATGAGGAACTCTTAATTGTAACTTGTAAATTGGTTGGCTTTTACATTGTCTTCAATTTCACTTTTATTGTTTCAGGTAGGAGTAAAAAGTATTCCAGCCAGTCGCTAGATGCCGATTTGGAGCCTGGCTATCGTAAGCTTGTTCTTAAAAACTTATAATGTACATTGAAACATCTTATTGTCATTCAAACACTTTAAATTAAGAAATTTATTTACAAACTCTCTTACCTCTCACAAACAAAAATATTTTTAATATATGTTTGTTGCATTTGATATTTTGTATCTGTTTAAATCGGTTATCTGTGGTCCTTTGTTATAACTAATAAAATCTGCGAGTCCTTTTTTAGGATACACGATTCCAGTACATATATATTTTATGTTACGCTAACATATAGCGTGTCTATGGGCTAACATGTTTAAAGGAAAAATAAATCAAAACAAAGATGAGTCGGAACTCATCATTGTAATTTGTAAGTCAGTCAAATTATGATTTTATGAATAATTTAAGTAATAAAAATTATTGAAAATAGTTTGAAATCCTGTTTGAAATATCACATAAATTAATGTTGATATATTAATGATGAATTAAGAATTAATGTCAAATATCGCAATTAACCTTAATGCCTCAGGAAGTGTCTTTGTGAGTACCTTCTAATTATTAGCTTTTTATGGTAATTTATAGGCTTCAAATTGTACTTGTGCTATATAGATTTTTTAAATTTATAACAGTTTAAATTCAATCATAATTAAAACCTTATTACCAGTCCTCTTTGTTGAGGCAGAGGGCTTTCAAAGCAAAAAGTCGCTTCAAGTTTCGCGATATTGCTGTGCTATGAACTATATGGTATTATATTATAGCGTAGTCTGAAACCACCTTTACCGCAGATTCGACGGTGTCATGCTGGGTTTGATTGGCCCGACTACGTTTTCTTTTGCCCTGGGGATTCCAATCAAGAGCTTGCTTTGCTTTATGGAGCCCTTCAGAGCATGTGGCCAATCCACTTCCATTTCCGATAGTTGATGAAACGGTCGATCGAGCACATATTAATATTCCTTCTTTATTCTGAATCTTGGAAGGTCATTGAACTTGTAATTCTTTTACAAGCTTAAATTTTTTATATAATTTTTTTCTCCAATTTCTGAACATTTTCACTTATAACTTTTTTATTTATAGTTCTACGACAAAAAGTTACTGAATCAAAGTTGTAGAGAATTTAATTTGAAATAGAAAACATTAAAAAAAAATTTTATTTCATTAATAGTTTAAGAGATATGCCGTAAAAACCATTTCAACCCCTATTTTCAAGATGGCGGCCGTGGGACAAGGGTGGCGACCCCACAAACTTGGTTTTAGCTTTACACTGACCCCCCCTACACATCAAAAAAATAAAATTGCGTCCTCTAAAAAACGCAAGGTTAGGCCTAAAAAATGTAACATTTCAATGGACTAATGACCAAAAACCATAGCAATTGACGGTGCTGATTGTTGATCGCTGGCTAATTGTTGATTTTAGATAATCAAGCTGCCCATATCTAGTTGGTCGAAGCTAAAACCTTATGTTCCTCATTACAAAACATGGACTAAAGATGTTACAGTATTAGTAATTGATATACCTACGTATGATACGGAACCTAAACAAGTCATGTTTGTATGTTAAACTTGTATCCTAGCAACCAATACTTAAACATCTTTAGTTCATGTTTTGTAATAAGACAATATGTATACAACTGTAACATTTATATGTTTGCCTGAGAGTTGAACCTGAGAACTCCAGCGTAACACGCAGACTTAACGATTCACCACGAAGGCGGCTAAAGAACTAGGTCCATATTTAATATTTTGAGTACGTATTTTATATGTGATTTCAAAACTGAACTTAATTTAAACAATAATGTTTTTTGAGTTGCGTAACTTATTTCATCTTTGTGAGTTAATAAAATTTTGACTTTTGAATATTAAAATTGCTAAGGTTTCCTTGAGAGTATGTTTATCTCGTCTCGTATCATTTTAATATGATTAATCATATTTGAATATTACTTAAATACAGTTTCTATTATTATTTCATTATTAAAAATTAATAAGTCTAAAATGAAAAGATCAAGCACTCTGGTAAATATGGTAGGATAAAATTCTTATTAGATCGATCAAATATGGCTTAGAAGTATGCAATCGCTTCTTTATGTTTATTTTAATATCTTATATAAATTATTAAACAATCGATAACGATTGTTTAATAATTTATAGATATAAATCTCACATCTGAAATAAAATAGTCGACTAGCTAATAGTCGTGACTTTACTTGCAACAGATTGTTTTAAAAATTAACGCAGTTCTACCGAGTAGGTACCAACTGAAACTCATCGAAATATTTTAGCCTCCAAACCAATGAACATATTTGAAGCAAATTTCGTGAAAACTGATATGGTAGAATAATTGGTAATCGATACATTTTGCTATTGTTTTATTTGAACTGTTGTATATATTAGGTGCAGTGATTTGATTTGGGATTTTTCATTCGCACGAAATTTACTATTCAATACTAGCTTTTACATGCAATTTCATCCGCGTGTACTTAATATATAGCTTATAATATGCAGAAAAACTCTAACTTCCAATTAGTAAAAGAATTTTCAAAATTGGAGATGTATCCAGATATTTTCTAGATTAGAGATTATTACTGGTATTGCACTATGGACAAAAATATAGATCCTTAATTGTCTATTGTCTTTTACAATTCTATGAAACTTAATCTTTAACTTAAACATATGGTAGATGCTTACCGTATATATCCAAAGATCAATTTAACGCATCCGTTGCATACAAGACGTATGCGATTAATTACAACTATTCAGAGTATAAATAAAATAGTTGATTTAAAAATACTTCCAAAGACCTTGTCCTTTACCGCTCATACTTTGAGAACATTGATCTATAATAACTAGTTCTTTATAAGACGTTTTATCAGCAGGTAGCTTTGAACTACTGATTAATATGCCAGGTATCTTTATCTTCTTTATAAAATAAAGAGGTTTTTGAATTTGTTTAGTTCAAAAACAAAACAATCCTGAGGTAATAGGACTTCAAATCTTACTTATGAAATGATTAAGTGAAATACATAAGTATTGATTTTAATTTCCTATATGATATCGTTCTAATTATTTTTGCACATATAGGTTGTTATATTTCTTAACAGTCTGCAAACATAATAAATAAGTAGGTACATAAAGCCTATATATATAGAAAAATTAATAAATATGTACGAATTAAAAGTAATTTAAATGTGGCCAATGGGATTGTATGCGTTTCATAACTTATATCTAAAAATTCAATATTTATTATTTATCTTTTTTATTTATATAATATATCTTCGTGTATTAATCGATTGACTTAATACCTACTTGGTGAGCAAAAATGAAAATAACAAGTTTTTCTTACGCTCCACACTCGAAAAAGATATATTTTCAAAACCTTATACGCCATACAAACTCAAGTCGATCATATAATTAATATGACAGCAAATAAATCATTAAATCGCGCTTAGACATAACAAAATTACCAGGAATCGTTAGAATTGGAGCAAACACGTAGGTTTCTAGATGTAAATCTCAGTATCGCAATTTCGCTGTATCATTTCTCGTCTGAACCACTTTCTCTTATGTTTCCTATTGTTTATTACGAACCAATTACTTAAACATAACATTGTATTAGCGGACGTATAGGTATTGAATGTTCTTTCTTAGAATCAAATACGTATTTATAGTAAATCTCTCTAAGGCTGCTTTCAGAGCTGTATTGGCCGCACATATGGGTGCCTGTACGGGCATCCACAGGGGTGAGACATTTAAGGAACTAAGAACATCGTTTCATAGCGACGTGAAGGTCGCATACGGATTGTTCCGTAAGAGAGCCCGAAAGGGTGGCCCGGGCCTCTTATGCTGGTTAAGGAGCTGTATTTTTTTATTTATTTTTTATCGGATAGGAGGCAAATGGGCAGAAGTTTCACTTACGAGAAGCACTCTGCCGCCCATGGACACCCTCAACGCCTGTTGAGCCAAGAGTGCGTTGCCAACAAAGTCTGCCAGTAAATACTATGTATTGCCAGTGTTGACCTTATAAAGGTATCGTGTAAAGTGACCAAATTATAACGTATATATTTATACTTATAATATAACGTATAAGTGTCAAGTAGGTCGGAAAATTGTTGAAAATATCAAAAAGAGTTCAACGAATAAGTATAATACAAATGTCATTAATGCCTCGAAGTCATGAGTAAAATCTAGTAAATAATAAAATAATTATTGCATATTTATTCGCGTTACCTGTAATTTATTAAAAATGCCACTAGGAAAGTATATAATTTATTTAATAAATACTATTTCTCTAATTTATATAGTTTCATAACGTTCATTTTAAGTCATAGTTTCTTTACAATAGTTATGCCGTAAGTTATAAAAAGTCTCTTAAGTAAACGATTGTATTTAAAGCGATCCATGTACGCCATAATTTAAATTGACATAATTCGACTTCGCTTAATTTACGTGCTTGTAATTTAAGCCGTATCTCCAAACATGGTGGTATTTAGGTACAAGAAGATTCGAAAACTGAATGACAAAAACATTTCTTTGTATCGAAAGAAACATTTCTCAAAAAGGTAATATCGGCAGGTGACTTTAAAATATAGCAAATTTAAGGAAACGAAACGGACATAAATTTTATTTTAACAATATTTACTTGGCGATTTTATTCCAGATATGACACGACTGTAATGGATTTTCAATTTACAACGATTTATCATGTGGCATTTCTTAATTTCCTTATGAGATGTATAAGTAATACTTATATATTGGAAATTTAAAAATTATTAATGTATCGTTGAAGCTAGTATTTAATCATGATCATAATTTTAAAATACATTTGTTACTTTTACTCAAGGTGTGAAAGTTACATGCGATTTATACAATGAGAGGTATTTAACGCACACAATATAATAACATACTTTAGTAACATATTGTTTCGCTATTACGATTATATTATCAACAGAAAGGCTAGAAAGTAACGTATCTGCATAAATTTACTTCTGTTTCTCGTGTATTTATTTGATTTACTTGTGTTTTATCATATCTGTTTCATTTACGATGTAAAAAATATTTATATCTCCGTTAAAATACCATTGCCATGTCACCTTCTGAAAGTATTAACTATTCCTAAACTCTACGTACTGATAAGCCTAGCAAAGGTCAAATCATTTGGTAAGCAAAGTTTGCGACATCTTCATTTGTTGAACACGCTTGACCACAAGAATGCGACTCAATCTGAAGGTTACATAAAGCTTGCTTATTTAATAACTAAGAGTGCTTAGTAGAACCAGAACTCCCGCGCCGTTCGCGTGTATTATCTGCGCGCTTTCAAAAATTGTGCTCAATTCTTTTCGGGTGATTAATAAGGTTGACTGTGATTTTTTATTTATTTAAAAAATTTTTTTAATATGTATTCCATTTCTGATTTTTTATCGAAAGGGTAAGGGAGCTTATCCCATTGGCCTTGACATAAAAGTGACAGGACTTGCAATTTCTGTGACGTCACAAAACCCACGCGTAGAACAGGTTTTCCGAGAAGTGGAACCTCATAATTTCTATTCACTTTTACTCTCTATTTCTATGATAGAAGTTACATATTATGTGATTCTATGCGACCTTTTATTCTCGACTTTTATGATTATGAATATCTTATTCGTCCGCGTGGTCAAATTCATTAGCCTAAAATTTATTATAAGCTATGTTAATCAGAAAAATTCTAGCTTTCGGTCTATGGAAGAATTTTTAAAATCAACCTTTTCATTTTGGATTTCCTTCATTCAACAACAAATAGAAATACAAAGCCTTTCTCTGTATAATATACCTAAGTGTAGGAAACCCTTTAACACACTTTTAAATAAATAAAAAAATAGTAAGGGTCCTAAAATAATAATTCACGCGAGTATCACATATAAAAGAAAAACAGTTTAGTCGGATTTAAACGCGTATATTTGTCAAAGTTTTACAATAATTTAA
The DNA here is from genome assembly GCA_912999735.1 of Aporia crataegi. Taxonomy (NCBI): domain Eukaryota; kingdom Metazoa; phylum Arthropoda; class Insecta; order Lepidoptera; family Pieridae; genus Aporia; species Aporia crataegi. The sequence continues at coordinate 6,993,486 of OU538744.1, read as the reverse complement.
CTCATTACTTAATTTCTTCGACGTTTCGCCTGCTTAACAGCCTTTATATTCATGACCACGGGTGTCCCATTGTCCGATAAAACGTTTTGCTTTGAAAAGCTATTATGTTCTATATTAAATTAATAAGTTCATTTAAAAGTTTATCAATAAAATAGCTTCAAAGCGGCATAGAATCCGGATCTTAGCCACGAAGCTCCAATAATATATAACATAATAATAATTATATCTAAAACCGGATTTAAATTTGATGACTATGACAAAAATAGTAATAATATAATGGCATAAATCCTTTAAGCATATCATAAAAGATGCATCATTTTATATCGGTTTCACCTTTGGAAAAGGTTAATTTATTCAAATGTAATAAAATATTTACATTCGAAGCAAAAAGAATAAGTAGCCTGTATGAAGGTATTATAGAGCGAATTGTTTCATGACAGCGACATTTAGCTGTGATTTGAGAAAAACTTATGGAATTTAGTGCTTCTATGTAAAGTGATAATTTTCTTTACAGAGATTTTTTTACTTTTTCGAGAACGAACTTAGCGTATAAAATCAGTCGCCGGATTTAAATTTGATGACTATGACAAAAATAGTAATAATATAATGGCATAAATCCTTTAAGCATATCATAAAAGATGCATCATTTTATATCGGTTTCACCTTTGGAAAAGGTTAATTTATTCAAATGTAATAAAATATTTACATTCGAAGCAAAAAGAATAAGTAGCCTGTATGAAGGTATTATAGAGCGAATTGTTTCATGACAGCGACATTTAGCTGTGATTTGAGAAAAACTTATGGAATTTAGTGCTTCTATGTAAAGTGATAATTTTCTTTACAGGGATTTTTTTACTTTTTCGAGAACGAACTTAGCGTATAAAATCAGTCGCTTGATCAATTTAGTAACGTACGTTGTATTTCAATTTTTCTGTACTGGTTTCAAAACCCATGGAATAAATAATCTTTCGGTTGGATAGTAGCTTGTAAATAAAATGATCTTAGTGACACCGACGCAATATTTTCACTTTCTTTTTTATGACGATTATTAATTTTTCAAATTTCTACCTCCACATTTGTTTAAATATTCGTTAATTTCATGGAATTAATAATTTTTTCATTATTACATGATCGATAATTCTCAAAGATTATTATTTTTTTATATTAATTTAGATATTAAGCAAATTATTTAAGCGAAAACACTACGAGACAATCCTTGTCTACTGTGACGACGCTTATTGCTATTATCATTAATTAAGGCATACTAAATATTAAAATTGCATTGCGAAATGTGAATTCGAAGACCTATAGAAATTTAGCGTGTCAAATTCATAAATAATGCTGCTGGAATTGATGCAATTATGAACAATTGGAAATCTTACCTTTTTGCTATGAGTCACTTCCATTTGGCATTATGTCCGACATTTTTAATACACAGCATCCTCTTGCTTCTTAACCTACATAAATAAAATTGAAGTCTCTGTTTGCAATAACAAATAAAAGGTATTAAATGCATATAGAAGACTTTTCGGTACTTAAATATTTTTTATAATCTCTCGGTCTGCTTGTTCAAGTTTACCTCAAGTGTCCTTTATCAAAGGTTATCTCTTTATTGTAACAAAAATGACTTGGGTGATTTTGATACCTTTTTATTTATATTTCAAAGTCGCTTTCTCTGTCCCTATATCCCTTTGTATGCTTAAATCTTTAAAACTACGCAACAGATTTTGATGCGGTTTTTTTTAATAGTGATTGAAGAGGAAGGTTTATATATATGTTTTATACCCGTGCGAAGCCGGGGCGGGTCGCTAGTAATAAATAAACAATTGACTAGGATAGTGATTGATAGGATCTCACTATAGAACGACCTTCACCGAGCTGGTTAATGGATGAAAAGCATTTTATATCCAATTAAATATGTCAATATTGTAAATGGGTTGTCTAAAAAAATTTCAGTCCAGAATATGATTAATTAATTTTTTTTTAAAACATTTCACTGGTTTGGTTAATAGACAAATTCCATACCAATCTAAAGTAAGAAGGCTATATTTAAACATTAAGATAATATTCGCTTTTAGTTTAAAAATATAAAACTTAGGTTTTATAAGATAAAAACTAAACTATTTCCTTGTATTTACGACATTAATCTATTAGCTAGTGTTACTAGTTAAAATCACGCTTAACTTTATGTAAGAGTAAATCAATTACGTAAACCAACAGGTAGAGACAAGTTGCGTGTCTATGGCGTTTTGAAATATCCTAATGGAAAACCGCACGTCTTGGTTTTTCATTTCTAAACACCAAATAAAGTCTATAATTTTGTATAGAGTAATAAAGCTCAAATTCATAGATCATTCTACGACTTCAATGAAAGTCAACTTTCAAAAATCCGAAAAGCCTGACCTGCCTTAGTGTTTTTTATGTAATATCATTCCCAATTCATTATTTTATATTAGGTACTTTAATAAAACTTAAAATTTATACACATTAAATCAATGCGCCATCATTATAAATATGTATAGTTAAAACTAAACCCATAAATAGTTGTAAAATGTCATAAATTTTCTGAAAACGTGAGTTATGCAAGTTTGCCCTTGTTCGTTTTATGTTAAATACTTGGAATAAGTGAAACCGGTAAACAATTTCGTATTTACTTTAACTTAATTTCCGCAATAAAAATATTCTCAGAATGCTATATTCAATTATTATGATTTAATTATTATTAATATCGTAAACAAAGTATAATTATTTACATGAATAATACTTGTTCAATTTATTAGTTATAACATAATAATTTTATCAACATATCAAAACAAGTTAAAGGATAATTTTCGGCTTTTCTGTTTTTAACCAACCTTAATGCAGATTGCAGAGCAAGAGCTAAGCTAAGTTAATTTAGCTTATCTCGCATAGCTTTTTTACCATACTTAAAAGCTTAGTTCGCATAGTTTGCGGTCTGCACACAAGTATCTTATCAATTCAATATGTAGATATTTTTGCTGCATGGTTATGCATACAACCCGCGAATTGGTAGTAAAAACCAAACTACTGGTGGATGTACTGTCATAACATCTATTGCCAGACCGCATAATAAACTTATTTTTGAGACGGTAATCGAAAAAACCATAAGAAGAAATCAGCATCCTTGAACGGTCTTGAAATTTACAAAGCAGCTAAAATCGAACATTATGCTACTTTGTAATATTTAAGTTACGTAGAAGATTATAATCTTCCTCGTTACTATATCATCATCCTCATAACGAATTACCATTACATGTAAGAATTACCAAATAACACTTATTACTGTATAACAATGTTGTAAATATTTGGAAACCATTTGTATGACATGGCATCAACGCGTCGTGTGTTGAAATTTCTTTATGAGGCATTGTTATTTTTAGGAAGCGATTTTATTTTTTATCCCATCATTCAACCTCAAAATATTACGAGGATTATTTCATATTATACTTTTAACAGAAGAGATCATATCGGATTTTTTAAATTTCGATGGTTTTAAAATTTTTGGTATTTAAAAATTTTTGGTTTATAAATAAGCCCCTGAAGTCGTTTCTTTTTGGTTTAAATTATTCAATATTCACTTCCTTATGCTTAATTTACCACGCAGATACCACATTCTTGTTTATGATTTCTTTTTTAATTTGGAATCTGTGACTTAATTAGATATTAAAATCAACTGAAAAATATTTTTATCGAATGTTCGGCATCATTAATAATTAAATGACAAAAGAGAGAACTTGTCTTAAATACGTGAAATTAACAATTATATTTTAAGTATAATTGATAATTACAGCGCATACGTACGAAAAGGTTAACAATGATTGAATTCATTCAAATCGAGATACTGACGTCAAATTAAGGCATCTTTTATTTTTGTAATATTCCTAAGATATATTTTGTAATATAATATTCTTTCATGGTCATAAAAATCTTTTTCTTTGTGTTTTTATAACAATTAAACTTAATAATTACACGTGCTCTGATTTCATTTGCGTGAATTAGGAACACTAAAAAACTTGGCGTCGCGCGTCGTGGGCGTCAATAAATTAATAATGTATTCATAATCGAGACTGTCCAACCTTATGCTTTAAACACCAAATATTAATTTATTTTTAGATTTGTAAACATTTCTTAAAAAATCTACTAAGTAAACTACCAAGTTCAATTAAATTATGTACATAATAGATTTTAAGCATATAAATACTTCATTACGCAAAGTGAGATTTTCGAATCCTATCCATTGAACATCTACTTTACTTAAAGTATGAATTACCTATATATGCTATGCTTTCATCAGCCGATTCTCGTAATTATTAAACCGTTATATATTAAACCTTAAAATCACAGTCAATCAAAATTTTTTATTACAGTAATTAATTCGTCAACGGTGCTTCTAAAAGTGTATTATTAAAGCGTTAAAAATGATTCATCAATATTTGATTGTGTTATTATTCGTCATGAGCTGTGTTGCAAACACCAAGACTGTGAACTATCAATCACCACTTGGGAGTTTTGGAGGGAAATCAGGTAATATATCCAGTTAAATTGGTCATACATTAAACAAAATATATTCACTTAACACACACAATTACGCACTCAACAGTCAACACACATACACTACTCTTTAGTAATTGATTCGCCTTGTAAACTTCTTTTTATCCTAACTTATATATAAATTTTATGTTTTTGATACCATTATATATTGTTGTGGAAGAGCGGGGTCTCCTGACACAGTCAATTCTCGCTCGCTTCATGCATGTTTCTTTGATGACAATAAAAATTATTCTATTCTGTTCAAAAGCTACTCTATATTGCATGTAAAGGATTCGTCACCCACGGTAATAATTTATCGGTTTGAAAGTCACAAATGATCACCTCATTGCCTCTGAAGCAAATTGATATTGAATTAGATGCTCGAATGTATCTGTTTCCGACTAGAGATTTCAGGACTTTATTCACTTTCTCTGTGGCAGGTAATTATCTCAAGAAAAAGCATTGTTATTTTAAAGCTTAATTAATTTTAAATAAAAAATAATTAATTACCCATGATAATTGCGATGAGTCTGTTACATAAAGTTAGAATGTGTATTCCCAGAATGGCGCAAAATAAAAGAATACTACAACAATAGCTTAGTTCCTACGTCTTTGTTGAAGTCTTTTGATGCACTTTCAAGTAAACTTCGCTGGGGTCAGGTCAAGTTGTGTCAATTTCTTTTATCGAATAAAGCCAATCGCTAAATAAATATCTCTTAACCTTTAATTTATAACGATACAAATTCATTATTCATACACATAACATGTAAAATTTATTTTATTTGTGTGAAATGAACACGACAAAAAAAGAACCTGAAAAGGAATTTCTTTTTCAATAGACTTCTAACGTATGATGTGAAAAAATAGAATCTTTAAAAAAAGCATGTATGTAATTCACACGTGGTAAAAGTGAAATCTTCAAAATTTTTAAAAAACATTGTATGTTTTCTATCTCATTTTTTCCCATGTTAAATCTTATGAATTTGTAATATCTATCTCTTTTTATATGTATATCTGTCGCTTTTTCGTTTCATCAACTTTGAAATCACAACAATGCTAAAGAAGTTTTCACTTCAATTAAAAGAAAATTAAGCGAAAATATTTGTTTGGGCTTGTGCAAATATAATGTGACATTTAGGCTCCGTTCAGACAGACCCTAATATCAGTCTGTAATCTGTACGAATGTTTTAGCAATTCTTTTTTTGAAATGTGTGACCTCAGCAAGTGAAAGACAATGGATCGGATATCTTTAAATATTCAGTGTCATTTAATTCACGTTTACATTACGTTGAACAATTTTGAGCTTTTTTAATACAAAAAATGTTTTCAAAACAATTTTTTGTATATATAGACTCTACATGACTACAATTTTTATGACAATGGCACAGGAATAAGTTATTTAATTTTTTTTAGTCTTTATTGTAGTGCAATTTAATATTACTAGATGGCGCTTCAAACAGTTAGACAGCTATATATTATTTACTAGTGGACCCCACGAACTTTGTATCGCGTCAGAACTCCGAATAATAACATGTCACCTCGTGTCACCTAAAACGTCATTCCATAGAAAAAACATTTTGTACGGGCAAATGTTTTTCTTTTATTTTATTTTTTCGTCAATTTCCCAATATTTTTAATAGTTATTCTGCTATTCGGGACTGAGGCATATAAATTATAACAAATCAAAAACCATGAAAATAGCACCAGCCGTTCTCGAGTTATAAGCGTTCGAACAAACCCGACTTTGTTTTATATATATAGATTAGTATTAAATTCAATAGTTAAAATATTGCTTACATTTTTCTTTTAAGTTATATTTTAATACTGTAAAAAGAAATATTAATATTGTATCAAAGATCTGGCAATTGATGCCGCCTTGCTTTTCTTATCCAATAACAGCGTGTACTAAATTAGAATTTAGTCACTACACTAAATGTCAGGCAATAGAAAAAAGGTTACAATGATGTCACAAACATATCTGACCTAAATGTTAAAACTGGAAATAAGAATTTAACCTTGAAAATATGAAAGCTGTAGTCATACTGAAACAGACATCACAGGGTCAGGTTCAATGTAATTTTAAAAAATGTACCACAGATACAATCTAAGTTCGCAGTGTTCACAATTCTGAATTTTCTTGCCTACTAAAAAAATACTTACACTTTTTTGTTAGTAAAAGTTTATCAAATACATATTTTAATAAACGTTCCATAGTATAAATATTTAATGCAAATGATTTCATCTTCGAAAGTGATGGAATGAATGCAATGTATAATGAATGGAGATGTTGTGCTGATATACTTAATTTACCAAACTTGGTTAAGTGAAAATAGCTTAATTTTTACGAAGTGTTACTTAAATATTCACCTATAATGAAAAAGGCGGTGTAAAAAACCTACATTTAAAGTTAATTTTAAAACGTGTTTGGCATCGTATCAACAGCACCTTATATTGTTACGGGTTTATCAAGTTCATAGCTTTACGCTTAACATATATACATGTAAAAAAAGTAATTAGGATCCATATTGCACGGAACACACATTGTGTAAAGAAGTTGAGGCGGTTAGCAATAACATATCAACCAACAAAATATCATTTGCAAAATATTTTTTAGAATGTATGCAAATCAATACGTGTACCTAGGTAATTATTGTCAACGTGAATCAAGTTTTATGAATATTAATTTGGTTAATTAATTAATACCTATCGGTTACCATTTAAATATACTTTAAAAAATATAAACGCTATTAATTTCATTCTGCAAATGAAACTAAACAATGTCATCCAAATATTATGTATAACCAAATTATATTCAAATATTATTTATTACCAGCCCCTGAATTTGCACGATTAACTAAAAGATTAAATTGGAACGGAACTAGTTACCACTGGAAAAGAACATGTGGATTGTATATAGATTATCGTTTCAATAAAGTAAAATTTTGTCTATGCTATTTTTTTAAAAGATTTTTTGCTTTCTATGCTAATACTTTCGGGTTGCTACAGATAAAACTCCTGTCATGAGACGCGATAATCAGCCGTTAGATGAACATAGACAGTAGACTACTGTTTTAAATTAGAAACAGTTTTTTTTACTTTTTGTTTATTTTTTAAGTGAATGTGATTTTTTTTTCAGATTGTTCGAGTTGTAGTGATGATGATCTTGGCGTAACGCGATGGACGATGCCACTTTTGAAAAGTGGTGAGAAGAAATATTATTTAGGAATATTTTTTAAGGTAAGGATAGCAGATGATTTTTATATTTTAGTAGTTATTTCTTAGCAACGAATTACATAAAAAGAAGTAATTGTAATACGTATGTGGAGTATCAATGTAGCCTCATATTGTTAATTTATTTTGCCATATCGTAAAAATTTGATTAATTAAGTGTTCTTATATAAATATGACGAATTTTTACATTGCATAATCTTATACTCATAATTCTGAGAATCTTTTTTCGACCAAGAATTAATAAAATAATAGAAATAGAACCTGGTTATTTGATGACTATTTAACTTCGTACCGTAATTCTGTAAAAATAACTACAAAATTAAGCCGTTTTGAAGCGAAAATCAAGTCGTAAAAATGACAGAAGTTAACACGTAGGTAATTAAGATATGTTTGTAATTGCAATTTATTCATTTAAAGATTTAACTTACCGAAGAGAGCTGTTTATGGAAATAAGAATCACTTTTTAAAATGCAGATGAAAACAATAAGACCCAGTAAATACTTTTTTATACTTATCTGTTTCATAAAACTGAGTTCAAGAGGTTAAACACACTTCGTTTAAATGCAACTTTATTTTGCACTTATCTGTCGGCATTAAAAATAAAAATTTGTTCTTATAAAAGATCTAACATTTTCAAAATATTACATAGTAACTATATAGTACCTACTACATAGTAACTATACTTTATATATTTTAATTAATTTAGCAGTTTACCATTAAATAAACTTCGCCCAATGACTCTCACATTAACTGAAAATTCAAAACCAGTAAAAGGCCTATTAGACCACACGATATGAAGTGCACTGCATGCAGGGTGGGCGTGTACCCTAGTTAGTGCGGCACTTATTACACTACTCTGCGAATCGGGCCCTAACTCAGTTTATACGCAAATGTCGAGAGAGTTGGACGTGTTTTCGTATTCATTACATCATGCCGTCGTCGCTATCGAAACGTCAAAAAGTTGCTGTAGCTGTCACAACCGTGCTCGCAACAATAAATATTAAAAAAAGAAAGAAGAGAAAGATCTGGGTGAAAGAGTATTTGCAATTACGTGAAAAGCTTTCAAATATGCAAATACTTAGTGTGCTTGAACCGGGAGATTTAAGGAATTATCTCAGAGTAGGTGCAGTACAATTTGAACACTTGTTGAGTTTGGTGACACCTCACATACAAAAGCAAGACACGGTTCTAAGACAAAGCATAAGTGCTAAACAGAGATTAGTCTCTACCTTAAGATTTTTAGCTACGGGAAACTCTTACCAAGACTTAAAATATAGCACTTTAATATCTCAACCGCTTCTGTCTCAAATTATCCCAGAAACATGTCGAGCAATTTACAAATGTTTGAGTGATTATATCAAGGTAAGTAAAACATAATTTTGTATGTAATCATATTTATTCTCTGCGCTTAACAATTAAAAACTCTTATTATTTATGTAATCATATTTATCCTCTGCGCTTAACAATTAAAAACTCTTATTATTTACGTAGGTAATCATATTTATTCTCTGCGCTTAACAATTAAAAACTCTTTCATGATTTCTGCAGGACCTTCTATTATAGGCAACGATCCTGAGTTTCCATCTGATGAATTTTCATTGGGTAGGTATTCCAAAAATTGTTCACTGTTATCAACGGTAATTACATCGTCAAATGGTAATTCTTGACTTCGAGGTGAAGGTTGTGCTTTAACTTCAGCGTTTGGTGACGGCCGTTGAGATGGTGACTGATGATTACGCGTATAGTGTGCTTGAGCGTTTGATAAATTATATACTTGTATGTTTGATGTAGGTTGATGAGATAGTAATAGTTTATTTGGTGATAGATTAGGCAGTAGCATTTGGTTTTGTATTGATTTTAATGGTTGGCGGACTGTTTGTGTGTGATGTACATGAATTTGAGCATTTGATGATTGATGAGGCGATGGTGAGTTCTTCAGTTGAGTTTGTTGCTGTGGTGATGGTAGTGGTTGGCGGACTGTTTGTGTGTGATGTACATGAATTTGAGCATTTGATGATTGATGAGGCGATGGTGAGTTCGGCAGTTGAGTTTGTTGCTGTGGTGATGGTAATGGTTGGCGGACCGACTGTGTGTGAAAACGAGGCCATGGAGTAAAGTGTGAAAATGAATGATGAGGTGATTGAGGTTGGCTCGACGGTGATGGCGATGAATAATTTGATGGCGGTGAAGGTGAAGAAAACTGGTTCTGTCGCTGGTAAAATCCACGATTGTTAGGCATAAATGATGAAGATGTGTCGTAAAATGGACTGAGAACAACGTACGAGGATTCAGTAAGTTGATCAAGTTTGGCGTGAAACAAAACATCTGATATAATTTTTTGTGCTATTATCATTTGACGTTTGTTTAAATCTTTTACATGAAAGCCAATTGATCGTCCATATACCTCCCATTCTTCGTCTTTATCAGCCATTACTCTTTCTGCCGATAAAAGAATATTTTCTTGTCTTTGTAATAGAGTGTCCTTTTTCTTTTTCTTCCGTGACCCGCTGCTAGAGTTAGTAACACTTGCGGTTTCATCTTCTGATGATGAGTTCTGTAAATATAATACGTATACATTATATTTAAAAATAATATTATCTTTCAGATGCCTACGACAGAAACAGAGTGGAGAGAAGTAGCTGAGCAATTTGAACAAAGGTGGAACTTCCCTCACTGTGTTGGATCATGTGATGGCAAACATATCGCAATTGAAAAACCTCATGAAAGTGGCTCCTTGTTTTATAACTACAAAGGATTTTTCAGTATTGTTCTATTTGCTGTGGTGAATGCAAACTACGAATTCCTGTACGTAAACACAGGCACTAATGGATCCGTCGCAGATGCATCGATTTTAAATTGTACTCGATTTTATCAGAAGATGATTAATGACGATTTAAATTTACCACCACCATCTGCACTGCCAGGCACTGATACAGTTGCACCCTATGTATTCCTGGGCGATAGTGCTTTTGCATTAAATAAAAATTTTATGAAGCCATTTCCCTTTAAAAACATTAATTATGAACAACGGATCTATAACTATCGACTGTCACGAGCCAGGCGAGTTGTAGAAAACGCATTTGGTATACTCGCGTCCCGTTTTAGAGTTCTAAGGAGACCTCTTGATGTAGACCTAGATACTGTTGATGCTATAGTTATGGCATGTTGTGCTTTGCACAATTATTTGAGAAAACACGCAACAGTATATATACGTCCGAATAATGTTGACCGTGAGAATATAGCAAGTGCGACATTTCATAAAGGAGATTGGAGGACTACTGCCGATGGCTTTACTCCATTACAACACAGAAACAATAGTCAAAGGAATGATGAAGCTGTAGCTGTACGAGACAAATTCAAGAATTATTTCATTACTGAAGGAAGAGTCGAATTTCAAGATAGAATGACAAACATAGTCCCAGTATGATAATGTAAAATACTTAATTATAGATAGTTGTTGTAACATTCGTAAATTAAAATAAAATGTCTACATATTTTTTTTACTTACCACATTTTCTAAGGAGTCAGTTACAGTACGACAAGATTCCGTTCTTGAACCCAGAAAATTTAGAGCATCAAAATACCATAGACTTGGTAAGTACACCTCGTCCGCTCCTGCGCCTGTATGCTTAGAAGCCAGGACCTGAAATCGATTGAATAATAAATTTGACAATACATTTTATGTATTTAAAGTATTTTTTAAATGGTGTATACCATTTAAAAAATACATTAAATATCTAATAACCTAACCAAACTGGGGTAAGTCTAAATGGTCACTTTCATGACATTGACCCCACCGGGAATCGAACCACGGACCTCAGGGCTGGGGGCGGATGCCCTCACTACACTACTGAGCCAGGGAGCTGTTAAATAAGAAGGTAAATAAAAATAAAATAGGCATTTGTTTTCATGAAACTTACGAATCAACAAGGAAAATTCATGATTAAATATTTCGATGATGTTGTAGGTTATAATTATACTCACCTTTTTAAATTCTTTTGTATAACTCGTACGCATATTTTCAATCTTCTTTTTTATTGTTTTTCGGTTGCGTTTTCGTCAAAATTCTTATAAATTTCTAATAAAACCTTAAAGGCTTCAGCTCGCATGTCTTTATTCATGTACTCTTTATGCTCCTTTTGCCATAAATACGGCATGTCTTTATACATGTCTAACATGCACAATAAAACTTCCTTTTCCTTGTTGCACGTCATGGTATTACAAAATGGCGGCGCAAGGCGACGGGACGAACAGACGCTACGCGGTATACCGACACTCACGACCACTCTACGCGCTAGTCGCACGGCAACTGAGCTCCCTAATCGCTCTAAATGTTATTACATTACCCGATCGGCAGAGCGCTTAGGTAGCTAGGCAGATCGGGACGACCCGATCGCCCTAAATCGGGACACTTACTCCCTAAATCTTATTACACCACTCTTAGTTAGGGTAAGGGTCCCTTGAAATTGGGTAGTCTGATAGACGTTTTAGAGTGGCACAGCTTCGAGGAAAACAGGATCCAAGCGTTCACGACATCAGCCGACCGAACTAATCTATCATTATATCATCTCATATTTTTAAACTAAATTACCTTAACAAAAATAGATTGGAAGGCATACAAGGCTGACTTACTTGAGGGACAGAGGTGGAAACTAAACTCTAAAGGTAGCGGTTCGCGTCCGAGACCGAGACGCGAGACGCGAGACCGAGACGCGAGACCGCGAGACCGCGAGACCGCGACAGTACTTGACGCTATGAAATGTATGAGCGCCAGTTCGCGAGCGAGACCGCGACCGGAGACCGAGACGCGAGACGCGCGACAACGAGACGGTCGCTGCCCCGGTCAAGTAGTGTCTCCGGTCTCACTCGAAAAGCACATGTATTTACTGTTTATGGAACAAGAAATGCAAATATTTAAATCTCTCATTTGGCATAATAAGATTATTACAATAAACGATACGGACGTCTGCAAACCAAATTTAAGATTTTCAAATAACTATTCCGAAATTATAACATACTAGCGTCAACTTCGTCGTAATGTGATGTGTTAGTAAAAACGTTGTAGTCTTAAAGCTTTTAGCTCTATTACCAGTAGGAGAAATAAGCAATGAAAGGATGGTAGAAATATGTTTTTTTCCATGTTCCATTCTGTTGGTACATCACACTTAATAATAACTACAGATTGACTTATTATCCCATAAATTCCGAACGCTGTCACGCTTGAGTCGTTGAATTTAGAATTTTGCTACAGGCAAAAAATAGGTATTTAATTCTAATGTAAGTAAAAAGATGCAAATATGCATTATAATCTCATATAATATTTTACAGTATAGAATTTCCTTTTGTAACAACACGTTGATAGCGACATATTAAAGTGCATTCACCGCATTCGTACTATTAAGGCTTCTAACAATGCCTTAATTAGGCGATAATCTACAGTAACTGCACTATATATGTTTAAACATTAAATTAATTAATGGCTAAACATGACATCTACATAAATTATTGCTGCTTGTGCACTTTGGCTTTGGAAAAAATAATATTTTTCAACAAAAAATATTATTAAATCTTTACCGGGTACCTTATCCAACGCCATTGCTTATCTACGTCATTCATCGTGTCTCATGTTTTTTCTCTTACTTTACTGCACAATTAGTTCATCGGAACTTTTCGTCGTTTTTGGTGACTGGTGTGCAATGGAGTGTAAACAGTAGTCTACGATTATGTAATGCAAACACATCGCCATAGTAGTGATGATAGCTTTCTCTTGCTGTGTAAATGGCCCACGCCTTAATTCGGACATGAATATTTTCATTATCATTACGCCTTACTTATATTTTAAACGTGAAATTAGTTCCAATATTTAAATGATTCGTACTTATTTAAGAGATGATGTTCCATGGAGACAGACAGATGTTTTCTATCATCATTTTACGCCCAAAATCATTATCTAGATATCACCATTTAGTCTCCTCATATTTATTTTAAAGTTACGTTACGTGATCTTTAAAGTCATATATAATTTTGCATTCAAGATACAAAGGCTAACGCCTTTTTAATAAATTGTTTATGTAAAATAAAGCGATAAAACCAAAAATATTAAGACAAAATTAAATCAATCCACAAATATAACATGAGTCATGGATTTTAAAACAAAGAAAATTATAAGGAACAATTGAATTCATTAGGAAGCTCGATGAACAAATAAATAATAAGTAATAATACTTTTATTTATGTTAAAAGTACAGTAATTTTTTTTCTTTGTCGACCGATTACCCACTGAATTAGTATTGTACGTGGGCTGAAAATATGATTTGAAAGCTGTCCTGTTGTGATCTTAAACGATTGTTGTAACAATGGGTGGTTAACCTACATACCCATGCATAGAGCATCATAATGATAAATTGTTTATGATAAAATATAGGCAGGTTAGTTTTAATGTCAGTATTGTTTAACGAGCGATCTTGATCTTTCAAAGCATTTTCTAGAATTTTAACTGAGATTAAAGTAAAATATACAAAAATTGTGGAAGTTTGTTAAATACACATTCTCGGTTAAACGGATGGACCAATTTTGGTAATTTTCGTGGTAGCGGGTCTTGTGTGTATCTATCTGCCTACCCATATTATAAATATTATTTAGTAACAAACTTATTTAGACCTTTTTTGTGTCTTTAAAATTAACATTTACTGCAACTTAAGTTAGTTAAATGTTTATATACATAATTGTGTATTTACCTAATAATATATATGTATTTATTATTACCTACATACTTAATCTATTAGTACATAATAATATAAACATAAATGTACAATTACCTGGCTAAATGAAAACTTAAATTATAAAAATTTAAATTATACTTATTTAAACAGATTCAATATTATTTACGTGAATGATCTGATAAAATTATGATTTTTACTATCAAAAATGGAATTTTCTAGCAAACGTATCCATGAAATCACCTCTGTAGTCGATGGACCGGAAGCAATATGCACGCTGAAATGCAAAACGTTGTGGAAATTTCAAGCTGACCACAATTTCACACTTTCATATAGAATACAATTTATATACCTACCTTTAAAAATACACAATTTATGATGCAAGTACCTATACTCAATATTTTTACCTAACTTACACAAACAATCTCATTTTCGTATTTATAATATTAGTAGCTAACCCGGCAAACGTTGTTTTGCCATAAAGAAAATACTAAAATTAAAATTCTTATAAAATATTTTAAGTAAGCCTTCTAACTAACGCAATATAAAGTTAAACTTACATCATCTATAAATTTCGAAAAATCCTTCCTTAGTTTCCAGCCCTAAGGGTTTGTTATTTAAAATTTTCATCCCCAATTTAACCCTCTTAGAGGTTGAATTTTGGAAAACGCTGAAATATGTAACTCATTATTTTTGTCGTACTCAATTCATTCGAAATTTATGCAAATATGTCCAAGGAATAAAAAGTTTCATACATCTTTTATCCGCTATTTCACCCCCTTGGGGGTTGAATTTTTAAAAATCCTTCCTTGGATACTTTCGTCATGTGGAATACGTGAGCGAAATTTCAATTTTATAGCCTTAAGGGTTTGGCCTGTGCATATACATCAATCAATCACTTTTGCCTTTTATATTTAAAGACGGTAGTTGTGAATTCCCGTAACCCCTAGTGGGGCATGGAACAGACACATTGCTGTATTTGTTTCACTGATCATTTTCTTTACAGGCAACTGAGTGATCAGCCTTCTATGCCTACCCAACAAAAACATTCATGTGTTTCCCTGGGATTCGAACCCAGGACCTCTGGCGCAACACGCAAACGCGTGTTGCCTCAATTAGCCACGGAGGCGGTTATATAATATGGTCGCTTTGGTAATATTGAAAACATGTTTGAATGTCAATTAAAATATTCATTTTAAAATCAAATCTCATCAAAACCAAAGTTGTTTTAGTCTGAGGTATATAATAATCTTTAGATTATTAATATTTAAAGCTATTATCACATCAATTCTCGTTTTTATTCAAACACCGCCTGAATCGTTTTTGAAGTACCGATATAGGATAAAAAGGTATATGTGTGTTTTCTCAAGATATTTTTGAATACAGGAATGAGGCTTGATACGTTATCATCATCACTACATAGTATAAAACAAAGTCGCTTTTTCTTTCCCTATATCCCTTTGTATGCTTAAATCTTTAAAACTACGCAACGGATTTTGATGCGGTTTTTTTTAATAGATAGAGTGATTAAAGAAGAAGGTTTTTATATATGTTTTATACCCGTTACCCCGGCTTTGCGGGGCGGGTCGCTAGTACTAAATAAATAAAAGTTTTCATAAGGTGAATAATCTTTGATTCAAATAAACATAACCAGAAGTTCATTAACTTCGATACGAATTCATATCCTTTACCGTTAACAAACTATAAAACTTGTTTTCTTTCTAAATCATATTCTATTTTTATCATAACACCATAAATCATTTATTATATTTTATTATTAACTAATTCCAATGTAAATAATGGTCAAATGAACAAGCCAATTTTTAGATTTCTTACCTCTTATTTCAAATTTTAAATTAGATAATGACATATTAATATATAATATAAAAAATTAGGGTGTTTTTTAAGGTAGATAACCCCATTTTAATCAAATCTGTGAGCGTTTAGTATAAATCTGATTATGTATACCATTTATATCTCTTATTAGATTAATATGACTTGGCGAATTGCATAACTTTAAAAATACTTATTATGAAAACGATATTTCCTTTAAATAGATTTGTTTATGGTGCATTTTAAGATCTCGAAAAACAAACATATTATTTACAAATAATAATCTCACTTAAATAAACGATATATCTTTATATAGAGCTAAGATCTCGATGACGTCAGCTTCAAACAAAAAATACCGCATCAAAATTGGTTCATTCGCTTAGAAGCTATTCTGCCACAGATACATAGACACGTTACGCTTTCCAGGATTTATTTTTAGTATCTGTTCGATGACTGCTGACTGCTGTATTACCCGTTCTAATATGAAATAAATTATTTTTTTCTTCAATCTAATCTATGTGTTCTGTAGTTTTCAAAACGCCAACGTGAGAATGTATGCACTCAATTACCTGTCAATACATGTCGATGTCATAATGTCGATGAACTTACACCTTCAAAAAGAAACTAGTTTAGTAGTATCTTTGTGGTTTATGTCGCCATTTTATCAAATATTTTTATTAACTTAGCTAGTGACCTTTTATATTTCTATGAGAATAATTCATGAAAATTACTTCGAATTAAATTAGTACCGATATGTATAAATCAGCATTTATTAATAGCTGATAGTTGAGGATTTGTCTCAACGGATGCCGGAATGACATTCTTATATTAAAACTAGTTGACCCGGCAAACGTTGTTTTGCCATATTAATTTTTGGGGTGGGCTACTCTTATCACTTAGGGATATGAAAAATAGATAGTAGCCGATTCTCAGACCTACTAAATATGCATATAAAATTTGGTAAAAATCAGTAAAGCCGTTTCGGAGGAGTAAGGTAATTAACATTGTGACACGAGAATTTTATATATAAGATGATACACGAAAGTCCTATTACGTAATTAAGTAAATATAAGTAAGTAAACACAAGCAGCAACGCTTAATATTAAATTAAATTATCACTTTCCTTATTTCCATATCGCTAAACAAAAATTTTCAATGTAACTATAATGACATCTTACATAACTACATACATTGTGGCTGTAATGACAAGTAACTAGTTTTTTAATGACGAAAACTAATCTTCTACTGCAGGGAAAGTTGGTCTATAATTAACATGAATCATAAAAAGTAATAAAGATATATAACCCAACAAAAATATAACTATATTGCTATGAATGTGTCCAAGCGGCGATTCACCAAACAGCTCAGTGGTTAAACTATGAGAACAAATTTTTGACATTGAAGGGTCCTTGCTTCTCAAAATCAATAATCACTGTGTCATATTATTAAAATACCTATTGACCTTTAAAAAGATTTTAAAAGTGGAACTGGAAGATTTTGCAATCTGAGAAAAATACCTTGATTAAAATTCCTATGCGGTGATTTTATACTGCGTTTCCGTCATATTATGTAATTTATGATACAATATTCATTATTTTTTTCAGGCAAACTGGTTTAAAGCACAGCAGTACTGCAGGTTCCATGGCATGCATTTGGCGTCAATCTCTTCACAGGAAGAAAACGACAGACTAGAAAAATACGTTAGGGAATCGGGTAAGATTTTTATTTTTATATTTCTCCAAATAAATTTTTGAAGATAATAATTAATTTTAGATATCTGTAATTAAGATATTGACAACTAATACACAAAAATGTCTCCACCTCTTTTAATATAAATTTTTAAAATGTTTTTCCAATTTTATTTAAAAAATGGAATGTTAAGATAAATTGCTAAGCTAAGAATAAATGCCGCCCGCATAAGTTTAAAATAGGTAAAAAGTGAAATCCTGTAATCCCTCGTGAGGCATGGGGCAGACATATTTGTGTATCTGTTTTACTGATCATTGTAGATTAGTAGATGATCAGCCTTCTGTGCCTCCCCAATCGAAACATTCATTTGTCACCCCTGGGTTCGAATCCAGAACCTCCAGCGCATCACGTAAACGCGTAAACCAGTTATCCATGAAGGCGATTAAAAATAGGAAGGTATAACATTTTTGCAAATATTCAATATGACATTATTAAGCCAAAATAGTTATTTTTTACTACTTAAAACTTCGTAATCTTTACTTAAATACTTAATCGTCATATACGTGAAAAGTTATTTTAACTTTTCACTTGTTGACAATATTTCTTCGTAAGAATTATATCATTATAAAGGAAATAGCTTGCAAATGACTGACAGAAAATGTCATGAAATTAAGCTAACCTTTTATAAAGTAATTTTTCCCACCTGCCAATAATTGGCTTTACAAAAAGGAATGTAATTACTCAAGTATGAAAAATTATGTTGTACTTCCTTTGTGTAACAACATTATGAGAATTAAAATGTAAAGTATCATTTAAAACAATTGGTTATTATTAGAAGTCTGTATTGCATCGAGATAACGGTTAATCCAGAAGTTAGGTATTTATTATTAATAAACATACAATATTAGTTTTAGTTATCCTTTTAAGTAATTTTTTGATTTATTTTGAACCTGTGAATCAAACTATAAACCTCCACACTAATAAGCCACGCAGATGGTTCAATCACATAATATAAAGATTTACAATATAACTACATTTTAATATCCATATCGGTTCCTATAAATTAATTATTTAATAACCTCATATAGATAAGAAAATATTAATAATAATAATATTTAAATACTTCTTTAAACAGATCGAATGTACCCTAAATACCTTTAATGGCTGATGAATAAAATGATCCATTTTTCAGGTTATGGCCGAGAGCACTTTTGGACATCGGGTACCGACTTGGCTGAAGAGGGAAATTTCTTCTGGATGGCGAACGGAAGACCTTTAACCTTCGTTAACTGGAACGCGGGAGAACCAAACAACTTCCGGTATGAAAACGGAGAAGAAGAAAATTGTTTGGAACTCTGGAACAGAGATGATAAAGGTCTCAAGTGGAATGACTCTCCGTGCTCGTTTGAAACCTACTTCATATGCGAAGTTCGATCTGATTGATTCAAATGTATGCTTGACACGATGTAATATATGAAATAGAAAATAATAAAAATATAATTATTAATTATGGAATAATATCCGCCACTCGCAAAAGTTTTTGTATTTTAGAACTGGAGCGCAATTTCAAATTTATAATCTTTTTTTAAATAACTCAACAATGAGGTTACTACCGAATAAGTAACCTCATTGTTAAGTCGATAGGTTTTTTTACTGTTCGACAAAGTATCAATTCCTCAAATAACCACTCCTAACGCTGTGACATATGTTTACGCAGGCACTACAGAATAATGCTATTACAAACTCATAGTTGATGTACTAGTGCCCAATTACGGTTAATGAAAAAATTCGCGTTACATAGAGAATAAAATAGAGAGTAGAATGCAATAAGTTTAAGTGAAGTTGAAGATACTTTAAAAATAATAAAATCTTAAATGGTAACATTTTTAAGTATACCAAAAATAAATATAAAAATACATCGTGTCTTGCATTTATATCTAAAATTCATTTTGTTGTGATATAATATAGTGTGCTAGTTTTATGTTTGAATCGAATTAACGGTCAGTACCCTACTACAGTTTGTTGAAAATTGTATTGATTTAGACAAAAAACTTATTTATTTGTATCCGATTGAAAACATTATTGCTGAAAATTTTTATTTATTTATTGGTCAGAAATAAAATTCCACGCTGTTTTATCGACTTGAACGCATTTTCATCTGACAAAATTGTTTGCATAATGTAAAATAAATTTATCGAAGTAACGGATTTAATCGTAAATTTTGTCTTTAATACAAGATGTATTATCGTTTATTTATATGAAAACTAAAAAAAATACTTTAAGTACCTAAAAGACTTTGCTGAGCTTTTAAATTACATCTGTATTTCTTTTGAGTTGTATATGATTTTAGAGTATTAACTAGATTGGATTATAATATCTATTTATAAAATAATGTGGAATTAGAAAAAACATAGCTGTTAACAGCAAGTTGTAACAGTCACTGCCTTGTTACCAGAGCCTCAGAGCTCGACGGACGAAAGTCCATAGTCAAACTAGTGTTAGTATGTGTTACCTTATGTAAAAATAGTTGTAAGTTGAATAAAAATCTAATTTTTATATTGTTACTTATTTCTTTTCACAAGGACATAAGGATAAGACATATTTCTGTAATTATTCTGTATTTATTCTGTGGCTGAAAGCCACAATCAACACTATTCTTGGAAATCGAACACAGTATATTCATTACAACTAACACTATAATAATTGGAACAAAGATAGATGGAAAAACAGATTACAATTAAATTCACGAGCAATTTAAAATATATCTTTTTGGAAAAAATGCACAGTTGCAATTATTTATAAATACTTTGTCGCGAGTTTTCTTTACACCAGCAGAATTTGAACAGCGATACAGAATACGAAACGACATTTGTATCACCTCGATCTTTGTCGATTCATAACTGAGCGTTTTCATAACAGCTGCCTGAAGAGGTATATCCAAACTGTTTGGATATACCTAGAGAAAACAGACATGTATATCTTTAAAATTTCAGCATCGCATCTGCGGCCCAACTGACAATTGGATTGCGGCGTTCCACTAACACTAAGTGAGCCTCGTGCCTATTTGTATCCTATTTTATAAGAAATAATTAAAAATATTGTCGTTTGTATTCATTTTTACTAAAACATCACTGCAAGTTGTTATTTGTTGCTACGTAAGTGCTACGTTGTCGTGCGTAGGCGTATTGTAAACCGACAAAAGACTTTCAAGGATTCGTAGCATTGTGTAACTTGACTAGCTTCGTAGTACCCTCTGTCAAGACTACGATCCTTAATTATTGAATAAAAATTGCAGTTATTATTTAACGTTCCAATGCCTAATATTATTTTCATATAAAAAAGTGGTTTACGCGGCTGGGTGTTGCGCCGGAGCTCGAATTCCGGGGGAATAATGAATGTTCTGGGTAGGCACAGAAGGCTGATCACCTACTTATCTGTAAAGAAAATGATCACTGAAACTCCAGTGCAACAAAGTGTGTAAAAAAAATATTATCACTAGGATTATGGATCGCTACTGGAACCACAAATAAATTACATTCTTTACTCAATCCACATGTGATCAAGTTTCTAGTTCAGTAAGTTGTTCTACATCAATAAGTTGGTATTTAATCTGTATCAGGGAAGACTTCAATCTCATTTGAAACGGGAAGTAGCTACTTAGCTTGAAGCCGCCTTATTTCCTGTGGCGTCTAAATGCATTACGCCCTCATTTTCTATTTGTAGCTGAGTCGCTGAGTAGAGCTTTCATGTAATTAGTGCTGGAAATTAACTTACAAATGCTCTAGTTTTAATAAGCAACTTGGTTTTTAAGTATCTCAATTCTACGGATAATCTTCTTTCAGATAGGCCCATCATTACACAGTACGCTTTTAACGCCGAATATTTCTTCTTCAAATTAATAAAATACAAAGTTATGTATTTGGATCCTAAATAATTTAAAATGTCATCTTATTGTCTACTATTTATACTTTTTAGCAATTTTACTTTTTAATATTACTATTTACTGTGCCTTATACTTTATTTTATACCACAGAAAATTGAAAGAGGGTGATCATAATATGTAATCTGTGTGGTTATAACAAGTTCTATCGAATAAACGAAAACTTACCAAAACCTTGAAACATTATAGGTGAAATTCCTAAACCTTAGAGAGCATGGAGAAGAAACATTTCTGCATCTGTTTCAGTAATGTTACTAATCATTTAATAGGATAGGAGATAATAAAACTTCTGTGCTTAGGACAAAACGCAGACACGAAATCTTTTTAAATAGTGTATCTGCATTTTAATATGACAAAATGTAATTCACTTACCACGCTAGACGTAATTCATCAAGTCCAGTAGTGACCATTGAGTTTGTTGCTATGTGTTTTGTTTTTTTTATATTTTAGATACTTTTTCTTGTTCTTGGCTAAAGGGCCGTAAATATAAATAAAAAAATAATCAATCGAACAACACTATAATACGTTATAATAGACTGTAATCATGATAATATTAACTCGACAGATCTTATACTAACCCCTCATTACATATAGTTTATATGATGACGAATATTAATCTTCGCACGTGAGAAGAGCTGAATAGCAAGACCGTGTTTAATATCGTCACCCTTCGTGTTTTGTGAGAAATGAATGTTTCCACCCTATATGAAACTCATGCTGAACACTCAATGTTACAAAATAAAACACAATGGAAATATCAAGGCTTTTAAGAAATGTCTGAAATTTAAAAAAAAACAACCTGAAAGCACACTTTAATATTATTTTTAAACTAGCTTAGACGTATATTTGTAAGGATTGCTTTTATTAATAAGGCTTATCAAGGTTTTTCTTCTCTGTAGCCCTGTAGTAAAAATCTTAAAATGTGTTATACTAAGTTTCTTTATACAGTCAAATTCAAACAAAAACATTCGCATTTGTAGATGATTAAAATGAATGTAGACTAACTGCAATGAATATATCTCTACAAACGTTGTCCTGTAAAGTGCCTCTATTCCAATATCGAAATATTGGCTGCGCGTTGCACAAATCGAGCTGAACTCGCTATAATTTCCTGAGCACATGCAATCTGCCAGCCGGCTAAACTGTCGAACGAATTGATGTGTACAGACAGGGCAAAGTCCTATCCTTTATTCCTGCGTGACTTACTCACATCAGTCACATGATCAATTTTCATACATATTAAGGGCTAAGGTTTTTCTCGTTCTGTATTAAAAATTTAATTTTTTTTTAATAAATGTATATTTAAGTAAAATATTTAATTTATTTATTGAAAAGGACAAAACAGGTACAATGATCTCAGTCTGAGGTCTCTTAGGAATCTGAGGCATCTGAGGTCTCTTAAAACTAATAGTGTTTTAGTCCGCAGGACTAAACACTTCATCAAAGAGCTATCTAGCCTCTCTGCTACAGACAGGATACTGTTCCGGCTCCCACGTAATCTTGTCATCCTTTTCCGCCAGATGGCGTCGAAACCGTCAAAAGAGAGACAAATTTTCAAAGCGATAGAGAATACGCAGGAGCAATGCCCTCAACACATTGTTATATTAGACATGGAGAGCCCTGTATTTCCTAAACGAATACGAGAGCCACAGACGCGCCGCATAGTAAGATGTTACCTCTTTGTAATAGGTAGGTATTTAATAAAAATTGTTTTTTTAATATTCTAAATTTAAAAACACAGATAAAGTAAAGCAGAACGTGTCTATGCTACATCTCACTGTCCAATTCGATTTCTATCGTCTGGTTCCCGTCCAAATAAAATTAGCAGTGGTCGCGACAAATTGATATTGCTCAAACGAAATTTACAGGCAGGTGAGTTTCTATTTTGACGTGGACGCTGTTGGCTGAAACCAAAATCAAAAATATTTGAAATTGAATCTTACCATATATTATTTATCGTCATTATTAAAACAAACTTGACCTTTATAAACAAATCACGCAGCTAGTATTTTGGGTACGTAGGTACTCCGACGGCTTTGATATAATAATTTTGTATATTAAAAGTATTTTATGACAATTTCATTAAATTAAACAACATTTAACAACATTTAGAAACATTTTTCTATAAAAATCTGAAATTTTGATACCAAGTTTAAATAAAATTCAAGCTGCGCAAAGCTCTTTCTTATTTTATTTTTGAGACCCAACACTACATGTAATTATTTTTGTCGCCATTAGCGAACGGAACCCGCTTTCCGCACACAATGAAACCCTTATGTATGACCTTTAGAATTGTACTTCCTTAGGTCAAATTGTCACGAAACTGGAATTAAACATGCCGAAAAAAAAGTTTCAGAATAATTATCAAGATTTTGGTATGATCGACCTCGATCACAAGTAAAGAGCTTAACTTACAATAAATTCTGTTTAATTACACTATTAATATATATAAAAATGCCTAAACTATCTCATATTCTCCGTGTCAAATAGTAGTATAACCATGAAACATGAAATAACGACATATTTTAAATGAAATAATATATTAGAAGAGTACATTACATAAGTGTTCCAAAATCTCGAAATCGATTCATTTAACATAATAAATGCCTTGCGACGTGGATAATATTCAATATTTATGAAAAACTGAATTATAATAGCATTATTATCTTACTTATCAGATACCTTAATTTAGACCTTGAGGCGGTATGAAGTGTGGAAAAGAAAAGACTATGACTTAATTTTGACTTAAGGCCCTAAGTCCCCTGGATGGGCGTCCAAAGTAAATCGCCATTGACCGTGCGTCAAATGCCAAAGATCGCCGTAGCATCATCGATCCGGTTCTACAATCTACTTGAGGATTCAGGAAAGAAAGTGATTAGCCTACTATACCCTATCCCACTGGTGGCTGGGGTAGTGCTCGGTTTTATATCGGGTTTCTTTCCTAGTGAAGTTTCTGATCTGAAGGTTTGTTTTGAGGCGCAGAAAATACTCCTGTCGCCCTGCACCTTCAGCACAGCTGCACTGCAAGGTTGTAGCAGTTACCAGGAGGGACGACGGGGACGTGAGGTGACTCGCACTAGCCAGCTCAAATTACTTCCCTCCACCCGCAATATTAATTTAAAAATTGCAATTAAAACTGTGCGTAGCTCTATCGTAGAGGATCAGCTACGGCGTAGCATTGTACCAATTAGTTACTGTGATTAATTTCCTTTTTTGTTTGTTACTAATATCATTATTTTTACAATACTGTATAAAAAGTTAATTGTATATATACTCAAAATAAATAATGGTACAGCGTATGAGAATTGCCTATTTTCCAATCAAAACCCCCATATAGATATGTACAAAAGTACTATGGCCTAAAAAGACTCACTGGCTTCATATGCATTAGCCTTAGTAAGGGTTTCGAAAGGACTTTACTATCTTTATATAAGTATCTGAATCGTTAATAGAAAAAGTCGAAAAAAAAAAATTATGAACAGAAGATTCTAAAAATGGTTATCGGTTTGGAAGAACTGAGTTATTGTCGGCAACAAAAAAAAATTACTGCTAAAGTTGTTTGGTAATTTATAAATGTCATAGTCGAATTTAAAGTTAAGTCGTGCTAAATGAATGGTGCTTAAAGTAGTAGAGTATTGTACATGGAAAAAACACCAACGTTCTGATGTGACGAACTTTAGTAGACTTCGTGATTTTTCGACTCTTTCATATTCTTCTCAGTCTGTCCATCGATGACCTTGGAATAGACATGGCATTTAATTTCGTCAATACACCCACCGCTATTCGACAATAAGTCTTGTAACCTTTAGTTAGTCAAAAATCATTTATAAATTTATGAACAAGTAGGTCTTACGGACTCTCCAAGACCGCACTCAAATCTGAGAAGAACAGCAAAAATTCATACGGGTCTTCATTTTTTCTGAGCAGTTTACAAAGCTTCAATTCTCTATGAAACGTTTAAGTTCATCTTTAAAGAAAAAGTCGTATTCGATGAGAACTCATACTAAGCGCTTCATGCCTTCAATGAAAATCCTGACGTAGCGAGTGATCACAGGCTTAACCTAAAAAGGAAAACCAAACTGTGCGCGTACATAATGCAGCTCACAATATGCTGATACAAGGGGGACTAGAACAAGCTCTTTTACACGTTCTTTTCAATGCTTTTATAAAGCTTAGGCAGTACAAACGACTCAAACTTCTTGATGTTCTACTTAAAAAAAAGGAAAATGACTCGTTTAAGAAGCCTAACTATCTAATAATCTATATACAGAATTACATCAATAATAAAGCAGCATTAAAATGAATAAGGCCAACTCTTATAGTATAGTGAAATAGGCGCTCCCGTATCGACACCAGCACGATGCCCTACTACATGGTTATAGGACTTCCGGGATTAGTGGTGGTGATAAAACTTATGATACGTATTAAATACGGACAAGCATCCATATGTATAACATAACAAAAAAAATCCATATGTATAAAGGCTGGATGAAAAATACCTATGTGAACACATTTTGTTTGAATTGAAACTAGAACGCAAAAAATACTGATTTATTTTTTAAATTTCCGCGCAAATGATTCTGAAAGTAGGCTTTTTATTTAAAATCCTATGAAGCTGATGGATTTAAAATTTATTCGAAATACATTAATACTTTTTCCTCGATAAGTTAATAGCTTTTGGAATTTTAAGAGGCACAATCCGATTATACAGTGTACGCTCTGAAAATTCACTCGATATTTTTATTTTTGGCCTCACCTATATATAAGGAAAAATGCCTCTTGCTAAGTGGCACACGCTACTGCATATTATGTAGAAACTTCTGGGGTGCCATGCCCTGCATTTTGTATATTTTTTATATCATTCCACTTCAAACCCATCAACATCAGACGACGTGAATACTTAAATGATATGAACACTTTTTTAGTGAATCATAAATTAATAAAAATCGAGTTCTGAAATGCTTTTTGTGTAAAAATGTGTACAAGAAATACTCTAACTATATATTTAAACATACAAACCACCTTATTTGAAAAATTATAATTCAAATAGTTGACCATAGAATCACTCAAGATTAATTTTCACCGCGAACAAGGCCGGGAGTGAATGTAAATGTCTAAATTAATAATCCATTTGGGAAAACTTTTGTCAACGTCAATATTCTATTTTTGTACTGAATGTTTAGGACGAAACCTACCTGATTCTAAAAATAGACACACGTGAACCTTAACCTTTGATCTTTCAGTTCATCCCAGGGAGGTATTCAGTTAACACATCACTTTAAGATAATTAAGAATTAATGTGGATTTTGCTTACTTTTTTCGTATTCAAGTACCCGGAATTTAATGAAGTTAAATATTAGTTTAAAAAAAACTCAGTCTGGTAGTTTGTGTGAAAAATGTAAAAGTATAACAGTGTATTAAAAAAACTAACCAAGTCCGGTCTGGTAAAATACTTTATTAAGGATATGCTTGATAGTTGTATGTCGAAGAGTTTCATAGCGTCGTAAAATAAAAAAACTTTAAAAATCTAAAAAAAATGCTAGACGCACAAATCTATGTAGCCACTATAAAAAATATTTAAAAAACCTATCAAAAATACAGTCTTTAATAAATAAACGCTTGATATACTAGTAAAATAAACACTATTCTGCGTTATACCGAAGTTAACGATCCTATAATCAGAAGCCAAACAATTACTCCTTGGAACTGGTTAGTGGTTAGTTTCAGAGCCTAGAGAATTCTGATTTTATCCGATGATAAATAAGTATTACAACTTAACAGTAACACAGACTTGTCTTTAAAATCACATGAAATTATTTAAAATCACATATATTTTTCCATGCTTACTGAATAATGTTGCTGTCGTGTGACCTATTAACTTAGCAACAAATACATTTTGATCGATTTATATTTTTAAGTTTTAATTCAATGGAGAAGTTTAATGATGTTGTTAATATTATACTCAACATAATGGTATTAAAACATAGATCAAAACTTATCAATCACTGAACTTTTTTTTGTAATCGATCAATAAATGATTATTGAATTTACGTATTTCTGATTCTTCTGTAACGTCATTTGACCTATCCGCGTGTAGCAAAATAATTCTTGCAAGCGCAATTTCTCGTCCCATAACTTTTTCATTTCTTGAGATATTTTATTGATTCTGTCACATGTTTTTTTGATCTTAATTTTAATAATTTATCCATTAAAAACTTCTCCATTTACGGGGAATGTAACGAAAATAAATTTCATTATTAAATTGCGTTTAGGCCAAAAATGTCGGTACGGATTAGGGTTAGATCTTTTTAAATATAATGTTTTTTTCTTTTTATTTCTTCCCTTAATTTCTACTTTTAATGTAACAAATATTTATCCTTATAAAATAAGAAACCCTTTCTAATTTAGCAAATTTTTTACACATGCAACATTACTGCGCGTACACAGGTGTCAAAGGTGACAGGAAGTGGATCTCAATCAACACGTCATATTTTTCTTCATTCAATTACCAAGTTGACTTAATTACTGAGCACGTGTTATTAAGCAAAACTTCAAAGTGAGTGCACTAAGGCTTCGACTTATGGATGTAATTGGTAAGTTTTTTGAATACTTTTTTTCTTAATTTATTTCCCATATTATATTTAAAAAGACTATTAACTATTCATGCCTATCTAACGTATCGTTTAAGTACATTATTATAAATAAATTTGTAATTTTAAACGTACTGTTTCTTCATATCATTTTACCGATTAAAAAGTTCAAAATTCAAATATTTGCCAGCACAGTCATCTTGCATTCTACATTTTCCTAAGTGACCCATATAAGAAACTGTATCTATGGTTTATAGTTTATAGCTATCATCTAGATTCTAGGCTATATACAGGACTGCCGCAGTGACTTACAAAAGCTTTGCTCACGTCACTAAATCTTTAAGCTCTTGACATTTGGTTTTAATAACAATCGACAATGGAGCACGAACTTCATGAGGCATGCCTAAATTGCGCTTGAAAATATCAAAATAAATACCAAACTATCAAAGCATTTACATTATGTATGTATCTAATACCATACATATGAAATCGGAGTAATTTTTATTAGTAGGTAGTAAAATTAAAAAGGTTTTAAACTTTGTTTAACAATTTATAGATAATTATTGTAAGTTTTTTTTTTATTAGATAGGAGGCAAACGGGCTGGAGGCTCACTTACGAGAAGCAGTCCCGCGCCGCCCATGGACACATTCAACGAATGTAGTTTGGATTTTATACATAGCCAAATTTATGTGCTTCTTACAGTTCAACATAAAAATAAGATAAATATTGAACACGTATCATTGAGAAATTGACTTTACAAATAAGGAATGTTATACATGAATGTGCCTCTTTTTCATATATATTTTTTGTGATTGTCATAGGTATAGATTAAAATTATCGCCTAGAAGGTTATCGTTCACGCCCTTTGACCTTTAGCTAATGCGGTGACGTGTGTGTGTGTGTGAGCGTTGCCAACACCTGTCTAGGTGAGCCGGCAACGCGGACTGCTGCAATCCGAATTGGCCGCGACGGCGCGAGTCGGGCGCATGCGTATTACGTCCTGAAAAATAAATTCTCCCGCACTGCTCGCTGTACAGTCAACGGCGCTGCGTGAAATCTCCGCTCGCGAGTGTCTATGGGGTGTGGTCGTGGGTGGATGCAGTGATCTCTAGGATAATGTGTCCGGGGCTGCGCTCAGCCAGCCAGGCTTAGCCACCGGCGGCGGCATGGCGCCCCGCGCCGCCCGCGCCGCTTACCCCTATTACGCACCATGACCGACCTGCAAGCAACCTTCGAGTTCTCCGTTGAACTGTACAAGTTCTACAATGTCGATCTCTTCCAGCGAGGGTAAGTACTTAACAACCACAAGAGATATATTATGAAGGTACTAAGTAACTAGACGAACAAAACTCCTCTCCATACATACTCTCACGGGAAACTTGCGCGTGTTCAGAAAGCGTAGTGGGGAGCCTGATAACAGGTGATAAGGATATAACGATTGCCATAATTATGAAAAGCAAACAATAGCTTTTAGGTTCATTTGAACTTAGTCGAAAGAATACAAGAGAACTTTAATTAATCGCGTGTTTTCAAAGCATTCAAAGCTTTTGACATCTATTTCTTGCGAGTCTTCAGAATTAGGGCAACAGCCATTCGCACAAATCAAGTGCTACATCGCTTCGTATTCTAGAAATGATACTTCATTTATGGACTATTATGCAACTTGTTTCTTATTTCTTTGAATAGGTACTGTGAACATGAGTTCACAGTTTACCTATTCAATTAATAATGATATTAGGATGGCCAGGAAAACATACGTGAAAGATATTTAGTTGTTTCATAATAATAAAAAGAACAGCCATTTTATTTCACAGACAATACATACGATACTGGTTATATTTTTTTAAATGGTAATGATTTAACGCACTTAAAATCAATATTTATTTAAATAACATGTCGGTTTCGGTTTCAAGAACTTTACTCTTAAAAATAGACAAAAAACGTCACTTACATGCTACTTAAACCTAGGTATAAAGGGCCCGCTTAACACTTCACTCTCAGTCAACATATTCACTTAAATCTCTATATTTATTTAGGTTTCAGACTAAGTTAATAATGTTTGACGACAGACAGAGTGACATGTGATAGTCATTAATTAATACACTCAATTGGATAATTTTGTTTAGTATTGTAACAATTTTTATCAAACAGGGTTTATTTTGATCACTTTATACTACAATTTAAATAAATTAGCTACTTCCGTTGCTGCTGGTGGCGCGGCATCGATTGCAGAAAGCAATAAAAAATATGAAAGTCTCATAGATTCTTATATTTTCGTTCCTTTTGGAGTGGAGACTTTGGGTCCATGGGGGCCAGAAGCGCGTCGATTGTTTAAAGAGATATCGATGCGCTTAGTTGAGACCACAGGAAACCTAAAAGCTGGCTCATATTTCGGCCAACGAGTTAGCTATACTAACTACTACTAAGTTTAGCAATACAAAGCGGTAATGTAGCCAGTATTTAGGATACGCACACTAGCGGCTTTAATGAGCCTTTTGTATTTTTGTAAATATAATTAAGTACATTATTGTAAATATTTAATAAAATATATATTTTCAACAAAAAAAAAAATTAAATAAATTAGAATCAACTACATATATTGCGGTTTGTAATAATTATAATTACGTCAAACAGAGGTCGTCTCCTTTGGGAGCGAACCGAAATAGATCTATCAACTATAAGGTACGTGAGATTTTGCATTAACATAGTTTTAAAATATTGATAAGATTACAATAACGACGTGAAAAATTACAGGAATAAAAAATATTAGATTTTTCCATTATCTCAAATGTTATAAGTCAAAGTAGTCAAATATTACTAAGACCGACTCCTTGGTCTGGTGATAAGCGCGTAAGTGTTACATCCGAGAGGTCCTGGGTTCAATTCCCGGTGGAGATAAAAAAAAACTCGTTCTGGCAGGTCATAGAAGGCTGATCACCTACTTGCCCCTAAAAAAAAAATCGATCAGTGAAACAGATATAAAATGCATCTGCCTCATACCTCTAGGGGACAAGGGACTTCACTTTTATAAAAATTGTAAAGAATTTATTAACGTGTTTCATTAAAATATGAGAGATACAAAAGAAAACCTGTTCTTATAATACAATTTTTCTTTTTTCTTTTTTTTATAAACAAAAAAGTTATATTATGTTTACGAGTGGCAGGTCGTTAAAGAATTTTCAATAACTTCAGCAAATTTCGAGAGAATCTTAATCATTCCGAGCCTTTCCATTACTTCGTTGTAAGTATTGATAGCCAACGAAATCGCTAAATAAAATTATACGAATATCTTACGTATATCTTTGAATGATTCAGATTCACGTTTTAAATTCTCTGAAACTTAATACAAATGCAAATTCAGCATTTATTATGGACGTAGCGATTCACTGGCAAAATTGTAAAGTCTAGAATTACTGAGCGTAATAATTCAAAAGACTCGGGTTTTAAAATATTGAATTGCTACTTCACGTAATGACATAATTGAGGTAACTAATTGTTTGTAATTGAGACACAGTGCTATTTAAAGTTAACGTGTAACTTTTTAAATGTATATTTCTTGTGCTAGATTTACTATCCATATAATAAATATCGCGTTCGATATTATTCTATATGTTACTAGCTGACTCGGCAAACGTTGTTTTGCCATATTAATTTTTGGGGTTGGGCTACCCTTATCACTTAAGGGTATGAAAAATAGATAGTAGCCGATTCTCAGACCTACTGAATATGTAAAATTTGGTAAAAATCAGTAAAGCCGTTTCGTTAAGGTAACTAACATTGTGACACGAGAATTTTATATTTAAGATTATGAGAAGAACGTTATAAAATTTAAAACTTAGTAATCGCACGTTTAATCTTTTTTGCAACTTTTAGTATTATAACAAGGAAGCTTTAAGAAGGAGATAGGGGAGTCCTGCACCAACGAGGTGACTACAAAAGTGTAATATAGTTATAAAAAATAATAGAAATAGTAGAAAATATAGTAGTAATAAAAGTAATAGATATTTTTAGTAGATCACAAGCAAGACATTTCTGCGCCATGTTTCAATTGTATTTATAGCAAGGGCCTTCAGTACCTTCCAGACTGAAATTTTTATTATTCGGGAATCGATTCCAGAACCTGCATAATAAGACTAACGTGACTAATTGAGTTTTGAAAATTGGTGGATTTTTGGATCTAAAATATTGATATATTTTAGAATATTAATTATATTATATTCTATACTTAGTCAATTTATTGTACCGGTATATAGAGAAACAGATAAATATTGATTATTAATATATTAATAGTGATCTCATTGTTTCGGAGACAATTGAAGCAGCGGCCTAAATTACGAAATGAAATCAAAATTAGAAGTCAGCTTATTTTAGCTACATATTCCGCTACGGAACTCTTTTAAAAAAAATATGAAACACAATTTTTAAAACAATAAAATCAAACATTTACAATTCTAAAAACTAATACAAGGCAGACATAACAAAAATTACGCTTCTAAACAGTTCTTTGAATGCAATCGTGTCACGTTACATGTCATTATAATTGCAATTGCGTGTTCAACAAAAAAAGAAATGCTCAATGACTAATTTTATAATTTATGTCACTTTCATTAATCAATAATTATTATTCACTAAACACTATAATTTCCTTGCCTTCAACATGTCGCTGCTGCGCAATTGATGTCATGGAGAGATTGGTAAAATAATTCTGCCGCCAG
This sequence comes from Aporia crataegi, assembly GCA_912999735.1. Lineage (NCBI taxonomy): Eukaryota > Metazoa > Arthropoda > Insecta > Lepidoptera > Pieridae > Aporia > Aporia crataegi. The sequence continues at coordinate 6,960,217 of OU538744.1, read as the reverse complement.
CAAAAATTTACTTCAAATAGCGCCTAGAAGTGCAATCCATTTTCAAACTTCGATACGATTCGAAACGATAGAAAGTCCAATGTATACACATGTGACATGTCCCCCAAAGTGTCTTACAAACTCATCTGCAATTCTAAATCTGTTCATGTCTTGCCTACATTGTATGTATTGCCTACCTTATTCGTATAAGATAGCTATTTTGACTAGACTTTAATGAATAGCAGAGTGTAGGTATTACTTACATTACATTGAACTGCAATCAATCGTCAGTTGGATCTTTAATAATATGCCAATATATTGAAGCTTTAGTATATCAGACTACGGAGCAATATTTGCATAAATTATTATATTTAACTTAATTTTAATTTAAATGTTGCTTTTCAGGTCTTAAAAAATTAATAAAACAAAATTTGGAGCCATTTAAATATTCATGTTTTATTATTTTTAACATAGAGAACATTCTCTTCCTCATACCGAGATCACACTGCCCACGCCTCCTCTATTCTTAGTTAGACGAGAAAGCTCTCAAATAAAACAACACAAATTCCCATCAGAATATATTTTATCTAGATACCAATGAATACCTCCGTTTTCATGTTATCGTCCTTGTAGAATGAGTATAAAAAATTATGTTATTTTATTACGTAATAAATATTTTTGAATTAATGTTATCTACTAATAAGGTTATTGTTTTTACACGTTTTAAACTTTAAAAAAAATTGTTGTAAATCAAAATGGCATAGATTGAAGAAATCTAGCGAACAACTGTCAAGTCACCTTTCAAACAAATGATATCAAATTCGGTTTACGCATTCGAGGCTACGACGTCACGGGTCTTATATAACACTTCTCCTTTTGCGGCTTTTAAGAAACTTTTCTATCCAAGCCTATCAACTATCATTGTTTTAAAATTCTTCGACATCTAATAAATACAAATTGCTAAAGTTACCGATTATTTAAATGATACTATTATACCAGTTCAACTATATTATGTACCTCTTTTTTTTGTTAAACTTGTTCAGAAACCAAAATAACTGAGTTTCTTGGATATACCTCTCAAACCTGGGCGCGTTCTTGAAAACCTTGTCAACTTTGAATTAAAGATAGACGTTCACTAGTGATCATATGTGTTAATGACATTCCGTGATATAAAGAAATTTGAGGGTGTCCATGTGCGGCGGACTACTTATCATAAGTATTTACAATAATGTACTTAATTATATTTAAAAAAATACAAAAGGCTCATCAAATCTGTTGGGGTGCATACTCAAAATACTGGCTACATTACCGCGCAGTAATCACTACATAGTATAAAACAAAGTCGCTTTTTCTTTCCCTATATCCCTTTGTATGCTTAAATCTTTAAAACTACGCAAAGGATTTTGAAGCGGTTTTTTTAAATAGATAGAGTGATTGAAGAGGAAGGTTTTTATATATGTTTTATACCAGTGCAAAGCCGGGGCGGGTTGCTAGTACTATATAAACGCGTAGGTAGAAATATTTCCTGTGGTGTCAATTTCTGGCCCCCATGGACCCAAAGTATCTACTCCAAAACTTATCGTAAGTGTATTGTAGTTTCGAAATTTATAGAATGTCAGCTAGTTAAAATGTCAAATAAAACTTGACCGTTCAGCGTTCACACCTCTCCGTAGCAATAACCTATTTATTGGCAGAATGCCTAAACGCCGTAAATATTTTAGTGTTACTAATAATTATTATTACAGCTCTTTTAACTGTGCATGAAACAGTTTGATTGTTTTTTCAATGATCAATATTATTATAACCATTACATTAAATAGAAACAGTTTATTTATTAAAGACCAATGACAAATCTGACAACTAAGAAGAGGTAAAAATAAAAATAAAAATTTAGTACTTCAAATATAATACTTATTTCCTTGAAAAAAATCGTTGTCCATATTTTGTGCAAAAGTTTAAATTTTAACAGACTTTAATAGTTACTGCTTTAAAGAAAACAAAATTAAAGTGGGTAGGTATCATTGGAAATAACGAATGAATTTAGCTTTCCTGAAAAAAAATTATGCCCAAGCTCCTTATTTTTATAGCGTTTTGTATATTATATGCAAAAACCGTTGAAATCCTTTCTTCATAAAAAAATGTTAGAAAAATGTCGATGACCTGTGTTCAAACAATGCTTTCGAGTTTCGACTTGCACGATATTATTAATATTTATTCCTAGTGTTGACATGGCCTACATTTATCCATTGTGTACAAAAACTTCTACTATATAACTGAAACCCTGAGAGCAGCATAAAATAATATCTTTAGACATCTGATGGGTCTAAAACTTCGAACAAATTCTTTGTGATTGGCTATTGCCACCTAATTATTGTCTTATTTTAGTTTAGTTCATTTTTTCTTTTATTTTAGTACTTATAGACAATGTCTGGAATAAAGTTTATTATTATTATAAGCCGTTTCTATATACCTGTGTGAGGAAGTAAGAAGTTTGCGCATTTATTATTAAATCTTAAGGAGACGCTATCTCCATAACTTTGTGAAACTTTGGATAATATCTCGGCATTATTACGGTGAGTGGTAAGGACGAACTATCTCCTTATCTCATATCCTTTATCCCTAGAGCACATTGTGTGGCTTTTGAAGCGACGCAAAACCTATATTAGCCATGCTCTTTAATTTTGATAATCTCTATATGAATACTGTATTATTTAAAGTTGTACTTTAATGGCGTTTTTCGAGGCTTTTCGAGGCTGACTCCGTCTTTTCAATATCTTGAATGCTTACGAGTTTTTTTTTAGATTTAAATAAATATTATCGACTTCTATACGGCAAAAATTAGCATGTTTAGATTGTAGTATAATATTATACATTAACTACATTAAAGTTTAAGTATATTTTAGTGTGTAAATACAATTTCTCTGGCATTCAAAACATTATAAAAACAAAAGTCGATTCAAAAATGGGCCTTCGTGACTACTAACAAAACCTTATTTTTTTCTCTTTTCCTAAACCAATTCATTCTCAAATACCTACATCAGATCTGCTCTATAAAATTCATGATTTGGGCCCATTTCTTTCGATCAGGTATTAAAAATGGGTTTCGATTGATAACATAATCTACTATATTGTTTCACTTTGCTCATGTCAAAATATCGCAGTAGATTAGATTCAGTTGGCTTGCTGCTATCAGATGTTTAAGGCCCGCCAAATGTTTAAGAAATACTTGGAATAGCTCACAGGAAATAATATTTTGTTTATTTCTATATCAGTATTAAATCAAAAGAGTTTAGACAAACGAATATATACAACTTTCGAATGGTACTAAAAAATCTTTGCACCTGTCTTCACGTATAATTAAATTCATATTGCATTAAATATCTACTGAATGGCTTTATTCGTAAATTGTAAGGTTTAACAAAAATGTAATCTCTTAATTTTGATTTTCACATTTTTTATTTTACTTCTATATAATTTAAAAAAATGATACTAATGTAAAATAAATGGATTAAATATTATGAAAGTCTCAAATCTCGTTCTTGTATTTCAGACTCTACCAAGTTCGCATCGGATTACGCGTTTCGCCCAAAGTCCCAGTACATATTGAAGCTTCTGTATCGAGTGGCAATGGAGCAGCAAGGACGGGGAGGCCGGCAGCCAACGCCTGCCTTATTGGAGGCCTGGCTGCATCCAGAGCCTTTCAGATCCAGTACAGGAATGAGGAGATCACGTTGAGGGACATCGTGCATTTTAGAGCTCATTTGCTAGGTAATCTATAATCGATATTAAAAAAAGAGAAGATATATTTTTGTTTCTTATGAGATGAATAAACTCAAAGACAACTGGAGAGATTTTAAAACTTCTTTAACTGATGCGAAGCTAAACTCTTGTTAACGATGACCCTAGGTAGCCATCATTACATATTTTTAATTAATTATATAATACATTACAATCTTAATATATATAAATTACGTGTCACGTTGTTTGTCCGCGATGGACTCCTAAACTACTTAACCGATTTTAATCAAATTTGCACACCATGTGCAGTTTGATCCAACTTGAAAGATAAGATAGCTAACATCTTAATAATATATAAAAGAAAGTCGGTTTATATACACGTTCGTTTCCTCATACATTTTTTATGGAATGACGTTTTAAGTGACACGTTATTATTCAGATCTCTGAAGCGATACGAAATTCGCGGGGTCCACTAGTTGTATTATATAATTGTACTCTGTGTGAAAATATTACACTAACAACCTTCTATTAAACTTGAAAATTAGTTTAAACAAATTTACATAAGGCAGAAGATAAATCAGCTCATGGAATTGCTGGCATTTTGCCACAGAGAATGACCCAATATGCAAAATGATTCTAACTCGATTTAGGCCAGTGACATCTCTGTTTCATGACACGTTTAAGAAAATCATACTTAATTAGCTTCAGTCTATGAAAATTCATTCAACTCAATTAATTCATAAAATTAATATGAAAGTAAACATTTGTAACAAGTACATAATATCACGAATAATTAAGCACCGGCGATAGTGTGACACCATATCATTTGTATTTCATGAAAATCTGAAAGCGATTCGGAACTTTTGAAATCATAATATACGTACGAAGATGCAAGCCGTTTATAAAATATATTAGCCCATACTTTTATTTACTCGGACTAAACCGACTTAATATATTCTCAAAGAAAGTGATATTCATCATATTACAGTTGACAGTCGCAATCTAAAAGAGTCTCTGGAAAGAGCAGATTGGAGTCTTGGAGTAGAGTTATGGTGCAGCGAAGGTGTCCAATCTACTACCTTAACACCTGTCTCCTGCCGTGTGCTGAAGCTCCATTTCCAGCCTTCCAACGGCTTGCATTATCATTTGCCCGTTCTCTTCGACTACTTCCATCTGTCAGCTGTAGCGATTACCATCCATGCCAGTCTGGTTGCGCTACACCAACCGTATATAAAGTAAGTTTATATGTTTTGACATTTTCTTCGGATATGCAACACGCTTTATTTGTGCATTTTTCATGAATACACAGTATATTTTGACTGTTTTATTGCTATTAATAAAACAATAGCAATAAAACAGTCAAAATAACAACAAAAAATATTTCATTTCATAAACAATAAGAATAATAAAATAATAATAATTAATAAAACAATAATAATAATAATAAAATAATAATTTATGAATCTATTAATTAATACGAGTGTATTAATGAATAGTCTCAAAAATGGGCGATACTGATAATTAATTAATTCATACATAATCAAAATTTAATATGTTAAAGTTACTGCATCTGAACTCTGTATTTTTATTTTTAAAATGTTATAGCAATTATTGACACTAATTTAGTACGAATTATTTATTTACTTCATACCTATATTTCATGACAAAAAAGGGTCTTGATTTATCCGTTGATTTGAATATGTTCAGCAATTTGACTATTTACGAAGATTCATAAAAATTATATTAACAATAATCTTTTCGGAATTCGGTTTAGTTTTTTTAAATCTTATTGTATTCTATGTAGTTATAACTGTGTAAATAAAATACGTAATAATAGTTTTTCGTATTAAGGATTATTTAATTTTGCATGGTCGTTTTCAGTTTTTTAAGCTAATAAATGTCAGGAAATTCGTTTGTTACATGTCTCTCAGGAAAAGTATTATGCATTATGTGCAAAGTTGGTAAGTTTAATTAATTTTGATAGTTTTTACATGCCTTGCAACCTTGAAGTAGAAGTAAAATAAACAGTTTGAACTAATAATTCTTATAAGATTAAGAACTAAATAAGCAAGAAATTTAGCTTTATATTTTTTGTTATTTTAGTTCTAATGATTGGTAACAAACGTTTTTCCATCTATATTTACGATTACAGAATTTTAATTGTTGTGTAACCCAATAGTACTTGTGAATATAACATTGATATTATAATATGTACTGAACATTTATCCAGGTGAGATGACGGCGAAAAAGTCTACTTAAAACGAAACTAAGAGACTGAGAAAACCTAAGTATAATATAACATAAGGATAACATTAAATTAGCTTTAGAGTGTTTTTACGAATATTTTTTCTGGGTGACGGACCGTTCTATGTGAGCCTCCTGCCTACACTTAACTATTGCAAGGCAGGTTAAGGCCGTAACAATTAATTCTAATTATTTAATGTTTCAGTACACCACGATCCAGTAAACAGTGGGGTAAACTAATGAAAGGTGCCGGATCGAGTTTCAACGCTTCTGGAAGCTTCGAGAACATACTTTTCGGCTCAGGAGGGAAATGTGCTGGAGGAAATTCAAGCAAAATTGCACACGCGAGGTATTCATAAATAATTATCTTTACATTAGAAAACTATTCAACAAAAGAATCTATCATATTTTGGGGTCATACAATTTTGAGAAACTTTGATAATACCGGGTGTCTCAGAAAAAACTAGCTTTTGTAGATGCATAAAAATATATTTTATATTAAAAAATCATAAACTAGGGCTGTGAAATGGACTTTGATGTTTTCGCTCTGGATTTGAAAACTATCAGAAACGGCAATTTTTCTTATTAACATGTCCGTTTATGTGAAAATGGGTTTCATCGATAAAAAATATGTTATCAAAATTATTGAATCTTCCCAACATCAACTTAACAAAATTATGTCGTAAGATGTGATCATTTTCGTTAAAAGCCTGTACAACTTTGAGTTTCAAATCTTGTTTAAGAATTAACAATTTATCGGTGAATGTTTAACTGCGATGCTTTCTTACGGATCGAATCGCGCGGCTTTTTGCGTATAAACTAACAAAAAGCACGTTGGTCACCTGTGGAGCACGATATGGCGATTGAATTTCTACAAAATGCTGGCTCACCAAACAAAATTTAATTTTTCTTTTAAAATAAAAAATCAATATTTATTTTATCTTAATACAAAGAAATATTGTTTTTTTTACAGACAAGTCCATGCTGAAGTTTGTGGGATTCTACTAGGCTCATTAGAAAGTTTGCAGAGTGCGTTAGCTGTATGTGGTTCCACAGGAGTGACGCTGACACCAGATGAATCATCTAACTCCATTGTTGGTGAAGTTGCTCAGAGGATGAAAGACATCAGTGATCATGGCAAAGTCCGTGATCTCTTTATAATTATTGATTTATCTAAATATAAAACCCACCTTATGCCTATGACATTCTCTGCTTAGAGTTTTAGTAAAAAGTGGCCTATGTTTGGTTGCCAATGTATTTCTGTACGAATTTGAAGTACAAAGACATAACAAGTGAACCCACTCACTCCCGCAATCAGTAACCGTAGTATGTGTAGGGACTGATGTGTAATATACCTAAAATTAATATATTTAATGAAATAACATGTCAGTAATTTTTTTTTTGGTTTAAGTAAAATATTATAAAGAATCAATTGTTCAATGTAATGCTTAGAAGCCTGATACTGGTGAAGAGGAAGAATGGGCGATGGGGGCGGCACATGATATAGCAAGGTTATGTGCTGAAGTCACGCTAAGATGGCGAGCATTCCTACACCACACATCTGATAGGCCGCACGTACATCACGCGCTAGCCGCTAGACATCATGCTCTTCGGTAAATTATTATTATTTTATTGATCTTTTTTTCTTTTATTGATAAAACGTGGCGTAACCTACAAGTATCTATGTAAGTGTAGAGCAGCAAATACCTGCATGTGTTTCAGTCTCATCAATTTCTTTATAGCCAGTACAGTGATCAGGCTTCTGTGTCTTCTGTTAATAAAAAAACTCTTTTTGCTAGCGTATTCCCACGTATGACCAATTTAACTATGATGGCGGTAAATTAAATATTTTACTTAACTTTACCATTTATCTTAACATTTATTACAAAGAAAGTGCCTTCTAATATCATTTGGGTATTGAAAACTGGTTAAAATTAATTATAACTTTTAATTTCCAGTATCAAACGATTCGCGGAGTGTTTTTTCGTGCTAGACAATCCACGGCATTCACTTGCAGGTTGTTACGATAGCAATTATCAATCGTATCAAAGTGTGGGTGATATGGCTCGTAGATCAAGATATTTAGCCCTCCTTCCACCTCTGCCTGTACACTGTATCGCACTAGATGGTGATCCGCATATAATGCCTATTATATTTGAAGATCGGTAAGTCTCAATAAATACTAAAATTGAATAATTTAAGAAAGCTGTATTTAATTTAAAAAAAACATTTTTAGGTATCAAGATACAGCTGAATTTGCAAGACGTCGATCTTTTTTAAATTCTAGTGCAAGTAAATCAGGAAGCGGTAAATATTTATAATTTTTAAGATATTACCTAAACTTTGTTCTAGAAATTACTTATAGATTTTTTTAAATTTTCAGATCCGTTTCTTTGCTCCGAGTCTGTGGGAGACGATTGTGCCTGTAATGCTAGTTTGATAATGGATTCAAGAAGGCCTTCGTCTGAAGCCTCTAGAGTAACTTTAACATTACCAAAAAATATGGATGTATTGGAACCACATTATAGTACAGGGAAATCAAATGTTGTACAGGCAACGTTAACTTTAGCCCCACAAAAATCAGCGCGCGGATCACCTAAAAGAACACTAGTAAAACAGAGCGTAGTTGAACTAACTAAACCCCACAATAAAAATCTGGAAATAACAGGCAGAAATAGATACATAGTGCAAAACAACAAAATAACCGAAATTCAACTTCCACCAAATAAAGTTTTCTCATCTTGCTCGATTCAACAAGGTCAACAATTATCTAGATATTCAGCTTCAACATTATTGGATATTAATGGCGCAAAAAATACAAATATCCATTCTGGCAAAGATAAATCAGATCGCAACGAGGTGTTCAGTCAAAAAAATGAAGTAACAAGTGGAGTAAGCACCTTACCTGCAAGGCACAGTAAATCACTGGATCAGCTACGGATATCACAAAATATGACACCACTTAGCGTTCAAACATTAACAAAAAACATGAGAAATAATTCCAATGCGTCAGTAAACTATCCTAAATCCTACGTTCCCCCACAGCAACCAAAACCAACCACGCTTCCTAGAAGTGTAACAACTACATCATACCCGACTAATACAACCACAAGAAGTGCGTCTAAAGGCGATGAATATAGAAAAAATATAAATGAATTCAGAGAAAAATACAAAAATCCATGCACTCTTAACAACCATGCTACAAGCAATGATATATTTCATAATGTAGGGTATAATTATAACGGAACGATCAAATCGAACTCAAATCAAATATACGGTTACGCTTTCGGTAATCAGGGTACCATGCAAGTTAATAATAATATTCGTAATCCGCTAGAGTTTCAAAGAGGCTATTCTGTAAATTTACCCCGTCCTATGTTGCCTCCACGTAATTCTTATCCACCGGTGAGTGGAAAATCTCAAGTGACTGATCAAAGTAATTTAGTATCTAGAAAACATGTTCATAGATCTAATTCAACACACGTATTTCATCAAAACGTAGACACTCAACAGATAGATATTGAAGCAGCGCGTAATCAATTAAGACATGAACTTAATTATTACTTACAAAAAGGTGATTGGAGTTATGACTTCAATACAGGCAGTCTTATTCACAACTATCATAAAAAGTCAAGTAAAAGCAGCGACGATAGTGGGTTTGTTATGACCTTAGATAGAAGTAGTGATGGTACTTCCAAATCTACATATTCTAAAACTCCACCATCAACTCCTCATTCCACTATGCCATCGGTGAGACAAAAAAGAAGTCGCTCAAAGGAATCAAAAATAAATCATGTTGGTAAAGAAACTACAAAAATTAACTCAAGTCGTGATTCTTTAAGTAGTCACCATTCTATAAAATCGAGAGATAGTAAATCTGACCGTCATACACCTAAATCAGAACGTAGCACACCTGTAAAGCCTGATAGAGCAACTCCAAAATCGGGTAAAGCAACTCCAAAATCTGGTAGAATTACCCCACGGTCAGGATTAGCAACACCAAAATCAGGTAAGGTTACTCCTAAATCTGGCTTAGCTACTCCTAAAAGTGGAAGATCGAGTGGAAAACTTGATAAACGTTCCAAACATAAGCCGTCAGAAAAAATGAGTCAACTTATGTCAGAAGCTGCATCTTCTTCTAGTGATGAAAGCATCCCATTTGAATTAAGACGCTTAGAATCTTCAGCTAGTGTCCCTTACAGCCTAGACCATGGTAATGAATTACGACATTGTAGAAGTGCAGCGTCTGTCTTAGATGAACCAAATTTGAATAATACGTTTGGATCAGAATCACTTCCTAACTTAGCACCACCGCCTCCTGCATTTGAATCGCCTCCTCTGGATATAACAGATAAAGATTTTAAGATATTGCCACCTGAGAATTTTCTCAATAAAGAAGATAAACAAAGCACAAGTTCTACTTCGAGCTTAAGTGAACAAAGCGGTTGGGTGTCAAGCGGACGTAGTTCATGTGCATCGTCGCCAGACAATGGCAGTAGCGTAAATCAAAACATTCCCCCTCCTAGAAACTCAGCTATTCCAAAAGAGAGTAATAAAGTTTATGAAACTACCAGTGAAGCAAAAAAACGTGATACCGAAAAGTCAAGAGACTTTAAAAAAAGCGTTCTTAATGGCGAGCAACTAAGAGAACGATTAATGAAGTTGGCAGTTAAAGTTGAAGATAATGAACCAGAAGAAAAAATAGAATGCTGTGATAAGGAACTATGTGAGGAGTGTACCATTTGTAGTGATTCAATTTGCACTGATAGTCAATGTGAATATAATAAAGTAATGGAAAATAATGGAATTGATACAGGTTGCATTTCCGACATCTGCATTGTCACTTGTAAACAATGTTCTGAAGCAAAAAATAAAGTAAATCAAAGGCATAACTCATTCAGTGCTATTCAAGGCAAGTCATACGCATCAACTTCTAAACCAAGTGAGGGAGCTGTGAAGAAATCTCTGACGATTGCTGATAATTTACAACCTTATATCAGAAAGGAGCTTCCGCCAAAACCTGAACCTCTTCCTTTAAAATCAAATGCTTTAGATAAATCAAAATTGAGAGACAGGATTGAATACACAGAGAAGCTCATAGCAGCAGAGATTCGAAGTCTCTCGGTTGGCCGCCCTTGTAAGAACCATAAAGGGCTAATTGCCGCTGTACAAAAGTATCAAGGAAAAGCAAAATCAGAACTAAATCTAAGCCACTTTGTAGGGGACAATGATTATGAACATTTGCCACCTCCCCAACAGTTTAGGGATGCTCCACCGCCTCCAGACCAATTCAAGGTAATTTTAACAGATTTTAATTACGTATAAATATTTTGCTATTTATCTGCAAGATTGCTTATAATATCAATCTAAATAATATCAGAGCCGCGAGTTCTGAGTATTATCGTATAAATAAATCAAAGATATATAAATAATATATGTTAGTATATTAATTAAGTATATTTTAATAAAATTTTGAATCCTATATTCGCATATAATAGATGACTATGAGATAAAATATTTAATTTTTAGGATCCTCCATCAAAATCGCCGATGCTAAGTCGTCAAAGCAGTAAATCGTCCACTCCTTCCAAATCCAAGAAAATTGAACAAACAACCAGTCTACAATTAGATAACCCGCTATATCATGTTTGTGAAGGTATTAAACTTAACTTTAAAACTTTTATTATGTTTTTGTTAAAATAGAAAACCCATGGGAGATGCTGAACTGATGATTATATTTCCAGGGATAATAGAAAGAAGAAAGTTACGGCCTCAAAAATTATCAAGCGTGTCAACTTCTTCAGCCACTAGCACTCTGAATAAGAGTCAAAGTACAGGAGAATTGGCTTCGAGAAATGAAAATGGCTGCAACAAAGGTAAAAAACTCTTCGTACGTACTTAAAATTTAAACTTTTAGCAAGTCTAAAATCGTAGTCCTACCATTTCGAGTTTTGTATCTCGAGACGTAGATTTATGTAATAACATATTTTTGAACGTACTCCACGTTAAAAAATACTTTAAATTTTAAAGTTAACCTATATAATTTTTATATTATACTATGATTATACTAAACACTTTAGAGTTCGAATAATAACGTGCCACCTAAAACGACATTCCATAGAAAATGTATGAGGAATCGAATTTTCGTTATAACACTCGCGAGTTTTTCTATATTTTATAATAGTTTTTCTCCTATTCTCGGATTAGAGTTTAGACGAATCCAACAAATCAGAGATCAATCAATTTCGGTTCATCAGTCCTTGAGTTATAAATAATCCGACTTTGGTTTATATATGTAGAAGTTTAACACCTTTGTTATATTTTTAAAACTGCAGCTGTATAATTTTATTTATTTTTCAGAACGCGAAAGTAATCTTGTCAGTATATTCGGGCTTGCGGAATCGGAAAGACTGTTTGTTAAATGTAGAGACGAATTTAGACAGAGCGTGAAATATCCTGGTGCAATATATTCTGACTTCCCTCCAGTTGAGAACTCCTTACCATACTTTCATATCAGCGATGAGTATAGAATGTTCAACCCAGAAGGTAAATATGTATATTTTCATAAAGAGTAAGGTTTCTTATATTTCACTCATTTAGTTTAAATTTTTATTCCACAAATCGAAAACTAAAAAAGATTTACAGCTATTTACACCTCATCTTAGTTTAGAAGAACTATGTCATAACGTGGATTATCTTCCCAATTTCTGACTGTAAAAAAGGTTGGTACTTACTGCGGAGTCTCCTAAGCTAAGATTAATTTATTGGCAATACTTGGCTAGTGTCAATTTGTTTACGCAAGAATTTAGCCAGCTATTGCAGCCAGATTTACTCCTAAGACTTGCATGAGTCAAATATTTTTACTACTTTAGGTCTTCATCTCATCGTTTGTGTCCATGGTTTGGACGGAAATGCCGCAGATCTTCGTTTAGTTAAAACCTACTTAGAATTGGGTCTGCCAGGAGCCCGATTAGACTTCCTTATGTCTGAACGAAATCAAGGGGATACATTCTCAGATTTTGATACAATGACTGACAGGTACTATGCAACATATACCTAATTAGTAACTCACACGCCGGTTAATTTTATATATTTCTCGGCTTGAATAGCTCAGAGATCTGATCGTTTATTATCAAGAACTTTACAAGCAAGCATTTTCCTTTATTACTTTTAATATAAAAAACTTTTGGTTATGATTTCAATATTGTATGAAATATTTTGTATTCCATTACAGATTCAAGCATTAAAATTTTCAATAATTTTTTGACGAATTGGATTTTCTTTTCAACAATATGCAATGTTTGCTATAATATTTTTTTTTTTCATTCCAGGCTAGTTCAGGAAATATTAAACCATATACATAATTATGTTGAACCAACTAGGATCAGCTTTGTGGGACATTCCTTAGGCACAATAATAATCCGGTCCGCCCTGGCGAGACCACAGATGAAACCCTATCTTGATCGACTACATACATTCCTCTCCCTTAGTGGTCCACATTTGGGAACATTGTATAATTCCAGTGGGCTTGTTAATGCAGGTAGCTTAATTTATTTTCAAAGAAGGCAAAAAACATACTCTAAACGCTAATTGGAACGTTTTGCCTTCTTCCAACTAAATTCGTAATCTCTTCATAAACATTATACATCAATGAGTTTGTAATTTGTTTCGAAATTTTTTAACGATTGGAAAACTACGCTAGGAGCGCTACAAGTAATAAGATATTCTTTTTACTTGACCAAATTAGTTTAATTAATTAATAATTTAGTCACGCCTTTTATTCCCCGAAAAGGTAGGCAGAGGTGCACTTTATTATTAATTTCGAATTAATTGACCTAAATTAATTGAAAATTACTTGGTCAACCTATTTTAATTTTTAATACAATCCTAGATAATAGATACCTTACCTTATTTTAACTTTTATCATTATTTTGGTCTACCTAATTTTAATATTTTTATTGCCAGGTATGTGGTTTATGCAAAAATGGAAGAAGTCTGGCTCTCTCCTTCAACTCTCTCTTCGAGACGCATCAGATCCTCGGCAGTCTTTTCTATATACTCTAAGTGAGAGGAGTCAGCTACACCAGTTCAAGCATATTCTGCTCTGTGGCTCTGGACAGGACCGTTATGTTCCTTTACATTCTGCCAGACTTGAATTATGCAAAGCGGCTGCTAAAGATTCGTCTTTACTGGGCCAAGCTTACAGAGAAATGGTGAGTAGCATTCTAAGGTTGCTGTTATGTAATATAATCTGTTAATAGAGCAAGCTTTTTATCTGCTTTTTATTTCAATCTATATCATATTTCGTAGAAATCCGCTGAACGGATAAAGCATGAAAGGGTCACAACTCACAGAGTCACAATTTTTACGATATTCGTTTTGACTTATTAAACTAGATTTGCAATAAGACTGAAATATCATAACAAATAAGAATCTCGTATTTTGTTCGGTTGTTAATTATTCAATTTAACAATTTAAATTTTCTATCCAGGTACATAACATGGTATCACCACTTGCAGCTAGAGCATCATCAGTTTCGGTGGTGCGTTATGATGTCCAACACGCTTTGCCCCACACAGCAAGTGCTTTAGTCGGCAGGGCAGCCCATATCGCCGCTTTAGATTCCGACCTCTTCATAGAAAAGTTCCTTCTGGTATCAGCCCTTAAATACTTCCGATAAAGTGGCACTTTATCGGAAATTATGCAAAATAATGCAAATTGCAAACCATAATTTGAAAATTTTTGGCATTCGATGGCAATTTAGAATATTTCTTAAAGTATTATTTAAGAAATATTCTATTTTAGTTGCTTGAATTCAGGAATAGAAAGCACAATAGTTTTTGTAGTAGAATAAAATAGTATAAAAAAGATTGAATTGTCGAATCAATCAATGGTCACAAATACATAATATATTTCTTCCAAATGAAATGACCTACGGACGTCTCTTAAACATTAACGCGGGAAAATAGAAAACTGATAACAAGTACTATGGATATGGATGACCAGTAACTTCTGTCAAATTTACAACTAGTTGTATCATTTCTGAAAGCATTTTTTCTGCATAACATTTGGACAATTTTAATTTGAAACTGCTTATTTGTCCAATAATGATAAGTACTTATGTGGTTTAAAAGTTTGGTCACAACGAGAAGAACACAAATTTTCCAAACATAGATATTATTAATTGTCTAAATTTTATCAGTTCTCAAAACTAAATTTTTTGTTCGTACATTATCGTATCTTACAAAAAAATTTCCGTTATACATTATGGTTTAAATATATGATCGAATTGGTCATGTGTTAATTCGTTAATTTGTTAACTCGCTTGCATGAATGGAATTAAATAGAATATACTTATAAATATTGTTTATGAATGATATATAATTTCAATTTATATCACAAGAGTTCTTCGGACCTAAGATTCGCTATAGGTAAATATATAAAACAATAATCCATAACTCATCGTCAGAGTTGGGTCGATCGGATATTCCATACATAAAACGCTTTTAATTTGAAACTAATTTATTCTAACTTATTTTTCTATTAATAATAGGCACTTGTGGTTTAAAAATTTGGTCATCGACGAGAAGAAGGTAACTTTTCCAACCATAGATAATATTTACACCACAAAAAAATAAAAAAGTAAAAAAAAGTACATATTATATACAATTAAGAAGTTAAGTAGAAATTTCAAAAGTCACGTAAAACCGTTCCTAATTTTATATTATGGTTGTTTGAAAAACAAGGTGCACATAGCAATTTGTAATTAAATTTTCTATGTTTTTATAATAAGATTTGTAGAGATACGTTTTACTTATGTTTTTTTTGCGAAATATTCGCATTTCAATGCATTTATAAAATTGCACTATCTTTTCGTCTATTAAAATTATATATTTTATGTTTAATAATTAGAACCGATCGCAAATAACAGTCCTAAATAATTATACTTGATCTGTAACTTAACTTCGCTGATCTGGTGGTCACAACGCTTTTGTCTACTTTACTTTGTGAATCACTGTGAACTGATTTTCTAATCACGTAATCAAACTCAATGCTGGTCCCGTAGACAAGACCCAAATCCTTATTTCTAGACGCTAGAAATTTGTATGGGAATGACGTTTGTTGTAACAACGTAACGATACGATTTATATCAATTCCATAGAGTCGAAAACGTGAAGGTCTTGTCTAGAGCCCCTGGTTCTGACTTTTCAAAAGCGACGTCACTTCACGCTGAGCTCCGATTGGTCGGTGAACGATTGCACGATTATCGCTGGGTACTGTAAACTGAGATCGAAAATATTTTCGACTATCGACATTAACAGAATATAGGAACTGACAAATATTAACAGGAATACGATTGCTTACCAAAATGAAAGTTTATTTTGTATAATGCCCTGTTTTTGACCACATGATCAGATAATTAAGATACTAAAATAAAATCTCTTCAAGGAACTATAGGTGCGTAATTAATTAAAACAACAATTTTAATTAGGTAATCTCTAAGACGGATCTTTACACCAAAATATTTAAGACTAAGGCATAGCAACTGTAGATAATTGTATTGTAGCTGTTAGAGTAAGAAATATTAAAATAAATTATATTTAATGATTGTTGTGCGAACGGTGTCTTAGTCTGAGTGTCTTTAAATGTCGATCACAAAGTGTCTAGGATGAGTTGTAATGTTTTTGTAATATCTCACGTATCTAGTTGACGTTGAAACTCATGCTTGGCATACAGGATAGTAATCTGTAAATGTATAAGTATAATATTTAAATTATTCATTCAATTTCTCATATAACTTGGACAGTGTTAGATTATTAACTTCAAGATAACTTATTTATCACTTAACTCACTTATGGTATTTCGTTCTTTGAAAACAGATTATAGATTAAGAGCGCAATGATTTCTTGGCAACAGAATATAATAAATAATGGTATTTAATGTAGTATTTTCCATAAGGAAAGTTTACAAAACTGCAACTTTAGATTAGTCAGAAAACTAAGAAATGTGTAGTATAAAAAATACAAAATTTATAAACTAAAACAAAACACACCTACAAACATGAATTAATTTCAAATATTTTAAACAGTTTTAAAGATTCGATGGGAAAAATAACGGGATGGGAAGAATAAAATAATTCATCAGTACTAGAAATTACTGATTAAATCTTGTCAGAAAACAAGACAAGATTTATTGAAACTACTTCGCTTCAAAAAGGCAAAATATGTAGGCAATTAGATATTCAAATTATCTTCAAACTTTTTGATTACTCAAATGAAATATTGGGCCTTCCCAAACGGCCATAGCCTTATTTATTACATAACAGGTAGAATTATAAATGTAAATTTTATCGAATGTTAGACTGATCTTTAAAATTATACGAATAATATGAATATCGATAAGTTTATTTTTTTTTTTTAGTAAAGAGTGATTCTTGAAATAATAATTATTACTTATATCTTTGTCTGTCCATGTTTCTCTATATACCTATATAGAGTCTGTTGTATAGATAAAATTACAGGGCTAACTTTTTTTATATGTAAGTATTTAGTCATGTATTAAGTTTAGTGTCACTAAACAATAAAATGAAATTATAATATTCAAGCTCCATTTTGGTTCACATATTTTTTACGAGACAACAAAATAAAATTCAATATACTTTATTGTATAAGTATAAATTTAGTGTATTAAAACAACTGAGCACATTCACACAAAATTACTTATATACATATTTATAAAAATTGTATATTATGCTGGTGTGTTTGGTAGCTTTTTAATATTTCATATTAAGACATAATTAAATAATATTATTGAAAATGTTTATTAAATTACGTAGGTTTAAGTTACTTTATTTTATTAATTTCTATAATTTTTATAATACAACGGTAATACTGCGTAACGATAATATAGCGTAGGTACCTACATAATTATTATTGTTGTGTGTATGTGTTACGTTGAAGCCCTACATTCTACAGTAGTCTATCAACGTATAAAACTATAAATAGCTTAATAAGTTATAGTAATAAATATAATGTTAAAGTCACTGTCGAGTAACATAAAAATACAATTATCGTTGTCCTAGAGCTTGTTTGAATAGGCAACACAATTGCTCACGAGCGTGCTTAAATGAGGAAATATTTAATATTTACGTTGAAGTTAATAATTACGTCACGATAAAACAATTTTGTAAATAGTCATTTTTTTATTAGCGTTTAATCTGTTTGTAATATAAATTCGAATGTAAAGTACACTTGGCGATGTATCGATGTTATACACGTATGATGAAATAAATAAAATAATACCTACGCTTGTTTTTTTTATTAATTCAAGGTGAAGCTTGATAAATTAAATATTTCTACATATACAATGCATATTCTTTGGTTTTTGCCGAATTAATGTAAATCTGCGATTACATGTGAATTAATAATTCACGTTGTAATTTATTGTTGTAATTTACCAATTATTACTACCTATCCTATCCGTCGAGCTGCGTATCTGTCTCAAAAATTAAAGAATATAAAACTATAAAACCGAACAATAAATAGAAATGTACCTAATATTTCTAAGGCTAGCTTAAGAGCCTTATCAAAGCGTGAGCGCGGGAGGTTTCAAAAAAGTAGGATTTGCATCACGTCAGAACAATGCAGAGGTAATAATGTGACCGACTGTGGCATGAGTGTAGTCTCTCAGATTACTAAAATAGGCTAGTAATAACCTAGACTATAATAAATTATACTTAAAATAAAATTCTGTACCTACGCTCCATACTTACTCTTTGATATACCAGCAATCTGCCTGATATAATTTATAATAATACTAGTGTTAATAATTTTTTTCTGTAATCTCAAACATTACAGGGAAGTTTTGCAACGAATGAGACCTGTTTTATAATATTTTCTAAAAGTTGTGTATTTTCGAGCTTGTGTTTTCTGTTCGTCAATATGCACGATTTTATGAAAATGGTAAAATTTAGTAAAACGTGACTTTTTGTCATGTGGTCAGATTCCTTATATGCCGAAAGTAAAATTTCCGCCATTTTACTTGGGACACGAAGTAGACATTAATGTTACATGGCCTAAAGGTTATATCTGAAAAGTGTATAAGTCAACGTCATTATTTTTGACACCGAACATACGAACAACTGTCATGCTGTAGGTGTCAACTGTCAACTATCAAGCAAAATTCGAATTTCGTCGCATTTTGCTGTTCGCTGCTGATCGTAGTTTTCTTTAATTTCTCGGTGTTGACTGTTGAAGGAGTATCAGTAGGTTACGAATCGTTGAAAAATGTATCTGTAAATAATTATCCATAACATAAAGCGTTTAAAAATATTGTGGAGGTGATAATAAAATTAATCGTGATTTAAACTTATGTAAATTGTTTTTATCTTCATCGGGGGTATTAGGCAATGCGAATTGCGATCACTGTCTAGGAGGTATTTCTAATAAAATAAATTGTGGTGAATAAACAAAATGGGAAAATTATTAAGTTTGCTTGCTCGAGACGATTCGAACTGCTGTTCATCGCCTAGGTACGATATATTTTTGGATTTTGAAAATGCTGCGCCCACTGACACAGAGCGAGACGTTTATGAAGAAGTGCAGAGAGTTTTATTCAATTCTGATAAGATTTTAGAAGAAATACAATGTTATAAGGGTGCTGGTAAAGAGATACGAGAGGCGATAGCTGACCCATCTACTATTACTCAGGAGCGAGCTTGGCGCGCCGTAAAACCTTTAGTTGACAAGCTCCTCAGATTCTACAATCATTCCTTGGAATTGCAACGGGTGAGTCATTATTTTAACAAAGGATACTTAGTATAGGGCGTATTCAAAGGATTTTGGGCCAAATTTAGAAACCATTTTCATTTATCTAAATATAATGTAGTTTTATTGATTCTCTTGACAGACTTTATTATATTGAATAAAACTTACTCATTCAAAACATAACAAATCTAAAAGTGTAGATTTGAGCAATTCATATAGATCTCATCTATACTCCAGCTTTTATATTCATATCTTACGAATTTGAATGTGGTTTTATAATAAGTTTCATTGTCCCCATATCTTTAAATTCCTTTCATTTATCATTCTTTTCAAAATAGCTAGTTTGAGTTCTTGAACAGGTTAGATAAGATACCAAAAAATCTTTAGTAAAAATAGGGTTGGGTATAATTGAGTATGGGTTTAACTGATATTTCTGAATATCCAGGTAAGCCAGTGTTAAGCCTTATTTAACAAAGAAATTATACTTTTTTATGTTTCCCTGAGGTTCAAAGACAACTAAATTCTTTGAACAAACTCACAGTTGATTTAGAGAAGGCTAATACATTTATTTATTCTCTACTTTTTAGTATTATATTGTTGGCTGTTTTTGTAAAACGTAAAAACATAAAATGTAAAACAGTATCACGTTTCATTATATCTCTGTTATGGTTTCATAACATACACTAAACAAACAGACACATACAATTTTGTAATGAAATGGAAATATATGAAATATGTCATTGTTTATGAGAGACTCCCATATCTGTTATCTGAAGGATGTTTTATCTTTATCACTAATGATTAATGATATAGTGCTGATAAAGTAGTGATATGATCATATTTCAGTCCCCACACTTCCTGTTACATTATTTTGTCTACAAAAGTTAATTTTCATGCTTTAAAGTGAATAAATCTATCTGTAATTGTCTTTACTTCATTAATTATTTTTTTAATAAAACTTGAAATTTATAAAATGTCATCATCATAATATCCTATTATAGAGTAGGTACCCATAATATTATTAGTTTATTATAACAATTTCAGACCTATCTTAATACTTCAGTTTGTTAAACTTCAACATGGAGTTCAGTTACAGCCAACAGTAATAGATATAATATATTTTAAGGTAACACAACAGGAAATGGTTATAAATACATAATACAACAAATAGACAAAATTTAAAAATTTAATCAAATTGCAAAAAATGAATTTGCATTAATATTAGTTTTAATTAGAAAGAGTAATAAATTTATTTGATAAAATTATTATTTATCATGATAGCATAGATGGATGTAATGGATCAATATGTGATTCATAACATTTAGCCTTTCCATGAGAATAATGTCACTCTAAAATCATGAATTTAAATCAATGTCACGAAGGCTTTTATAAATAACTCTTGTGTAGTAAATTAACAAGGGTGTTCATTCATGTGTGTAACTTTAGACTACACTGCACAATTGCTTAAAGGTTACATGTCCCTCTAATAACACTCAATATTTATCAATAACATTATTGTTTTTATAAAAATTAGTTTCGACACTATGACAATAACTACTACTAGTGTGATTTGGGCTTTCGTCCTGGTAAATGGTAAGGAACGGCACCTTACCACTTACCATTCGATATCTATTGTATAGTGGAGGAGTCTTCATCACTTCGTATTCGCTTGAAGTAGTTTTGGACCTGTATTCATTATCATACCGAAACGTTATAGTAGAACTCGTAGTACACAATTTCGAGGCCTAGTAATGATAGGGAACCTAAAATATACGCACATACTTTTCTGAGTATGAGATATATTAAATACTACATTATGCTGACGTAGTTAATAACTGAATTGTTTTCCCGATGACAGTAGGTACATACTTGCCAATCAGTTAATATAGGTACATAATGTTATGTTGTTATTTTAACAGTGACGACATAGATTTTAAAATGACGCTTCCGCTAAGTTCAAATGAGATGTTTATTAGTGGTTTTTATTCGAACAGTAGACATGAAAACTTTTTATACAAAAGACGAAGTGTAAAAAGAGAAACATATTTTACAACGGCGTTGTCTAAAATTATTTTTTGTGTGTCGTAATATTTTTTACTATCTTATCTACCGGATAAGCCTGGTCTGAGAACTGTTAATTTACCATCGGAATAAAAAATCAGCTCCCATACAAAAATTAGACAACGTCTTTAACCATACGAAAATTTGTTTTATTAATTATTGTAGGTAGGTACCTAGTTACTGAGCCTTTTTTCTCAAGAATGTCTCATAATGTTGCGTTTATTTAAAACTACAGAAATATTCCAATTTGTACATATATAAATTAGCAAATATGTCTCCTAAAAAGCGTTTGAATTGATTAAATAATAAACAATAATCAAAGAAATTTCTCTTATGTAGGTACCTACCTACTCACACTGAATTCCCATAACCCCTGGTAGGGTATTGGGCATTTCTGTATCTGTTTTACTGATAATTTCCTTTCAGGCAAGTAGGTGATCAGCCTTCTGTGCCAACCTAATCGAAACATTTGTCCTCTCGAGATTCGAACATTAGGACGCGTAAACCACTTCGCTACGGAGGCTACCCTATCATTATAGTTTCATTCAAATAGTGTCATCGATACTATTAAACAGTAGTCAGTACTTATAAAAAAATTAAACTTGCTAATATAAGCCTTCTAAACAGGTCTGCATTTTTTTTATGCAATGGTGTCGTATTTACTAATGCAATGTATTATTGATGCAATTTAATTGAAAAGATTACCCCTGTAACCGTATGTTACAATCATCCAATAAAATGCTGGACCGCGTGAGATTTG
The DNA here is from genome assembly GCA_912999735.1 of Aporia crataegi. Taxonomy (NCBI): domain Eukaryota; kingdom Metazoa; phylum Arthropoda; class Insecta; order Lepidoptera; family Pieridae; genus Aporia; species Aporia crataegi. The sequence goes on along the minus strand of OU538744.1, from coordinate 6,937,669 downwards.
TATTAATAACATCCTTCTATGAGCTGTTGACATCAATTGGCTTATAATTTATTTATAAACGGCACCGATTGGAAGTTTACTGTCCATTCACTATGTACACGCTTCTATTGATACATGTAGATTTAATAAAACTTATTTTTCTGTCTCGGCTGTCTAAAATTAGTGTAAAATTCCCTAGAAGGCATCTGTCACAAGCAGTGCCGTCGTATCACTTATCCCATTAATACACGACGCAAAGAGGAATGATATAAATTTGACGTGTGTGTTTGTCTGTGGCATCATAGCTCTTAAACGAATGAACTAATTGTGGGCCGATTGTTTTGGTTTGAAAGCTAACGTGATCGATATGGATATTAGCTTCAGTTAATGAACATCTGATATATTCTTATTATCATGTCTAATTGCACTTGCTTCCCTAGACTCTAGAGTAAGGTGCAGAAGCAATGTCGCCTGTTTCAATTTCTTTATATGCGGTTTATCTATCTAGGTTAGCCTGCGAAACCGTCCAAACTACAATTTTTCGACCTTTTCCCGACGATTTTCTGAATTTTAAACAGAAATGGGTTTTCAGTCATCTGACAACTGTCAGTACCATAATCGCGATCTTTTGCGCATAATCACTTCTGCCACTGAAAAAAATCTTGATTCAAACAATAATAGTTAATATTCTATCTCACTTATAGATCAAATTTTACTTTTATTCGAATATGAAGAGAATAAAATTAAATGTTTCGTATAGGAAAAGAATCTCACAATTCAATGACCAAGGCGGACGACCATTCCAATCAAAATTCCAATTAAAACGTTCATAGTCCATACCGATTAAGATAGGTTTGGACAACCGTTTTTACTATAGGTACATATTGGTCGCCGTTCATCCCTTACCTAAAAAAAATAGTGTTATAAGTTGCCTCCGTATAAATTTGACGTATATGTTTGAGAGGTATGGAATAGAGAATTCTTAACCATGATAGAAGAATCGGTTGTTTTCATGTCGGCTCTTTTTTAAGAATTGAAGTTTTCAAGTTCCTAGTTGGCACCAAATTACTTCTCTTTAATCGACACCATACCACAGACAATCTAACCTTTTAGCTTGCCTGTGGTATCATAGTTCTTAATGCGTTTATTTTTTTGTTTCTTACCTGGCGTGTTCGATATAAGCAAAGACTACAAATTTATGAAGATCGTTTATGAGAGTACTCTTTTTTTTTTGCACACTTTATTGCACTGGAGTGCAACGGGCGCTAATCAGCGATCTCTTTCAGGCAACCCACATTATATTGGTATAATGGTATTCTTATTTCTAATTTACACAGATGTGCAGTTGTCTTTAATTTCAATATAATAATAACTATCGGATATTAGAATTTATACAACCGTCTCTTATAATATTTTTAAAAAGTACCTTTCCTTAATACATTTCCTCTGAAACACTCAAAACAAATAACTTTTTTATAAGTTAAAGGATTTGTATCATAAATTCTGCTTTAAAATGCATGAATTTTTATAAAACTTACACAACGAATGCAAGTCGCTTTATCTTTACGATTGAGAGATCATTAAGTGCATTTATCTTTATCTATGTAATTATGCAAGAGTTCTTTTAATACTTTTACATAATATATAACATAGAGGAGATACTTTATAATACAATTTAATATATTATTCTAATTTTAATCTATTTATAGTTACTTTGGTACAACGCGGCGGTATCAGTATCTAAGAATAATTTACCACTATCTGTGGAGACAATTCGCGGAGATCCAAACCAATTACTCATGGAACATTATCCAAAGATCTGTGGAGACGAACTCCTGTGAACAATTTGAGGTCCTGAGTCCGACTCCCGAGAAAACGGGGGTCTTAGGCTCAGACTGAACCACCTCTTGGTATATAAATTAACCTTGAAAAAGGAGCAAAAGATGTCTCTCACGTGCCTCATTACCGTACATTACTTTTATGCTATAGAGCATATTCTTTAAAATATCTACATAATGCCACAGAATAATTATAAGATCCATAAATAACAAACAGTCACAATGTGCAGCTGTTAACTGTTTACTAGTAGCTAGAAAAACTCTTAATTGAAGGCAGGTGGTAAAAAGGAAATACCATAATACTTAGATGTTTTATAATGTAAAATATTTAAGATATCAAACATGTAACGTTGCCTGTATCCCGTCTTGTAGCTCGAAGGGTGATTTGTATTTAAACTTACCTCATGCGTTAAAATAATTTTATACAAAAAACCTTATTTCGAGTGTAACTTAAAATGAAGTACTTTTCTTGGAATAAATTTCGTTATTGTAACTTTTTTAAATTATTGCAATATTTTCCAAACTTAACGCGTTAACGTAACGTAACTTAAACGTAACGGCGTGGAAGCGTAACAGACAGACGAGCTACTTTCGCATTTATAATATTTGTAGGGATGTTAAAAACTACACATTGTCAAATTAAAAATTATTGATTTATGTCGGGTAGATTGACCAAAAACCCTAAGTGCGAATTTTAGTTTGCTTTACTGCCAACATAGCTTTATAATATTTTTAAAGTTATTGTTGAGATGAATGTGAGTTACTATACTACAATAGGATACTGAAAATATGGCTTCCCTTATTATAACTCTACTCTCAACCACGTAAGCCTTAATTTAATTAATAAACTCAATTACAGAAAGCTCGGGATCTGCAATATAACGGTGTATAATCTAGGCTGTATTCAACAATAAACAATAAGGTATTCAATTAAACAATTACCCTTGTTAAGTCTAGATTAAAATTTGTAAACACGTTGAAAAGTTTTTAGTTCCTATTTAATATATTAGTCATGAGGCTATTCACGCCACGTTTAGTATTTGTCAATCCTTAGATGATGACTTGGTACCTTTTAAATTGTAGTTTTTTATAAAACTATATTATTTGAACAGTCAGTGCTTAAAAAAGCTTGGATATTTTGAAAATCTTTAAAATGTTGAATGTTTTTATAGCTCTTAGTGCCTAAAAAAGACTTGTTTTCGATAAGTGGTGGAATTCTAATATCCGCTTTTCTAATTGCTCTTTGAACGTATCTTTATCAGCGCCCACAAAAGTTTGTTAACAAAAACTCCCTCCGGTTATAACTTTATTTTACAGCACAATGTTATTTAAACTTCAAAATTCTACTGTAAACTACCCGACCAGAGATCTGGGATAACATATTTTTAGTCTACCCTAAGTTAAGGTATCGCAAATCACATTCATTGCTTGCAAAAAGAACCTAAAAAGAATACTCTATGCAACTTAACGTTTCCCTTAAATTAGTAGACTGCTAGCGTGTCAACATTTCAAGCTTATATAATTTAGGTTAGGTTAAGCATCATTCATATCAGATGACATCGTAATGCAACATAATTTTCTCCCGTTAAAATCAACCCACGCGTTGTATATTTAATTAGTAATTACTATTCGTAATATCATAAATCTGAAAGTGGCATTGACTTCCTTAAGGTCTTATGTCCCTTAGCTGGAGCAGAGGGCAGTCTTTCAGATTCGATGGTGTGTCCCAAGATTTCAGCTAGCCACATTTCGTTATCATTTCATTTATTAATTTCTCTTTATTTCTTACATTTATACGCCATAATATTTAAATCGACCTATCGATCCGACAAAGTACACAACTTATTAAGTGACTTTCATATTTGATTAAGGGAAGCGTTAACTTCGGATGAAAAACAGAGGCTAAATAAGCTTTAATCTAGCTTTAATAGGTTTTTTTGTATAAAATATGGATGTAAAAATCGTAAAAAAACTTGGAATAGGTAATTAGAAAAGAATAGTATATTCCTATTCTAAATAGTCGTATTTATAGCCATGGCCACTGGTTATTTATTAATTATCACATTTCCTATCGGTACTGAGGCGGAAGATGCAGCAAATGGTGCGTGCAGGACGTTGCACTCGCTCATTCTTGTTCTCAACAATTGCACCGACGCTCGACTTATTAGGAGGGCAGGACCGGTAGTGTGATTTAAGGTGGTGATATATGACCTTTTTTTTTTATTATTCTTACTTTTACAAAATAAATTATTCATTACGTACGTAAACCATTTCTCGTGTTGTCTGAAAGAAGTAGTATTAAGAAGACTTAAAGAATTGGCTATCAGTCTCAGCTGACGGCTGTGGAATTTCTTACCAGCTTATTTTGATGTCTTCGTCGTTCAGTGACAGATACGTTTTAATTTATATGATTTTGTGGGTTTGTAGGTTTTGTTAGTTGTAAAATACGTTCAATTTTTGTATTTATTAATGGGCTTTTTTAGAATTCGAGAATGATACATTCATGACACATTTTTGCCTTTTTTAATTGGAAGTTTAATTAAATTATAATCCTAATCAATAGGAACGCATAACCGCATGTTTGGTGTAACATCTGGCTTTATTTATTGCTCAAATCTCGCAATTGGGTGGCAAGTGGTGTTAATTCAATCAACTATGTTAGCGCAAGTTAACAAAGTACTATTGTACACTTTCTTATAATTGGGCCAACATCTTAGTATCGGTGCCCCTTGTGAATAAGGCAAATATTTCTGATTCAGTTATCATTTTCTAAAGTGTTCCGGGCAACGAACCCATCATATTTTGATGTCAGATGATTTACTAGACCCATGGGAAGTTGGGACACGAATGGGTATTGTTTTATGTGCGAGTGCTATGAAACTAAGCCGCGCGTTGTGTCTCCCTATAATTTGGCTCTTCGTAATATGCCTTTAGCACATATGTTTACAGCGGCCATAAATGAGAGTGTACTTTATCAGATTTTTAAAGTTTTTAATACTTTTGCAGTCTGGCGTTTACCTTACTCTCATAGCTGTCTGCTTAACATAAAAGCGATGGATAACCCACTAAAATCTTACAACTACTTTCATGTTTGTTACAAACTTTGACAGCGCGATTTTTAAGTATATCGGCGCCACCTCATGACGTTTAGCTAAATATTAAGTTCATAATTCGTATATTTATTTTTGTAATATATTTTTTAGATCTAATCAGTACACTCAATAAAAAGACGACTCGGTTATAGGAATCTCTGAAAAGCTGGAGAGGGCCCGCTAGTAGCATGAATCATCTACCTATAATTGTAATTAATACATTTTCTACGCCTAATTAATACATTAACTGCAGAGTTTTCCTTTCTGATAACAGCATGAATAACTGTTATTAATGTAACATTTATTATTCTAGTAAGTTTTGTGGAGGTATGCTCCAACAAACGTGTTAATTTGATTAACAAGGTTTGATTGATTTATCGATTGGTTTCATGACGTTGTATAATAGAAATATTCATTTCTATGTAATGAAATCTTTATTTTATTTGGTGTAGTTATAAACAACTATACTACGTAATTATACATAAGAAATACTTGTGATTATGATTCTATGTTTATATCTTGTTCTAGTAAAACGTTCGTACTTTGGTCAGTGTTCAAACTTTTGTTTATGCAATAATACCATTCGTGGGATACAGACAACGCTAGTAAATAGAGTTGAAGTAAAACAAGCATAGTAATTTATTTTAAGGTAGAAGTGAAATAAAAGACAATCTATAGTCAAACTTATAACACCTCTTTTTTTCTTTGCGTCAGAGGTTAAAAAATGGGAACTGGAAACATTGTTCGTGATATTTTACTTTGTCTGAAAGCCTAAAAAAGCCTGTGTTCTGACACTGTGAGACATATGCTTTTTGGTGTATTTTTATGTATGCACCCACTAACAATAACGCATTCAACCGTTAATGCAAACTAGTCCAACACGGCAATAGCACAAAAATACGGAATTTTAAGTATGAAGCAATGTCCATATCCGCATTGCGTGATCCTTGCACCATTCACCGCAGCCAGACAACGCTTTTAGGACAACCAGAGGGACGATACAAGCACAACGTTAGAGAATTTACGCTGCGGAGACTTTTTTGTATGGAAATGACTTATGTTGCAAATAATGGCGGCCTTATCGCTAATCAGCAATCTCTTCCAGAATACAAGGAATACAAGGAATTTAGCTACAAGGAAAATAAAAGTAATAAATGGAATGTGCAACAGTGTGAAAACTACTATAACTTTAACAATTACAAATAAAAATATATTTTGTATGAATCAAGAACAATTATATGTAATATAGAAAGAAAGATAAGACAGGATGAGAAATGGACAAGAAGTGCCTTCCATCTATCTAGTTACAATAAAGTTCGCGACATTTTTTATGAAATTGGCATCATTTTTAAAGGTCGTCAAAAACTTTAAAAAAATCACGTTTGTAGTTTTTGTATTGTTAATTTTGTTTTTGTACTATATTTGGAAATTAAAAATTTCCCTTTTCTGAGTAGGTACCTAACTAATTATTATTTATCTACCAATATAAAAATTTAGTGTGTTACAAACATTAAATGTATTTTAGTTCACATGATGTTTAAAATTTTACGATACAAATTAACGAAATATCCTTATTTGGAATCAGTGGTAGTGCTATTTAACGGTTTAAAACCATATATGGCGTGGTATAATATCCAGATATAGATCATTGTTGTGTTCAGTTTTGTCACACGTGGTACAGCGTATACATTACGTCACCATTAGTGTTAAATGAATCCTGTCATCCTGTCGGGAAGTTTATAACTAGAATATTAATATTTTTTATTTATAAAATGTATTTTCATTGCGAACTCATAAAAATATTATTAAGTACGTACTCATAAGTATAACCCAATTTTTTTTAAAAAGTAGTACATATTTTAACTGGCATTACACAATTGTTACCCCGTTTCAAACATTAAAAACCTCCAAATTTAATCGAAAGTTGATAAAATATAATATTTAATAATTATATCAATTATTTATCAATGTATACCTACCTACCTGTTTGTTGTTGTGTCACGTGACTCAACCAAATATATGTGATTCATACCAATTAAAACCACACATTGTATGGTATCACAACATCCGATGGAATCTGTAAAATAGCTGGGTTATAAAAAGTAGTGAATGAATAATTATTAAAATGTGTAGTTTTCAAAAAATGGTATAGTCAATAATTCAAATTATAGAACAGTTACGTCTATTATAAAAATGTAAATGCTTATTTATCATACTATAGTCCATACAAAATAATTAACAAATTTCCAGTTGCGTAGGCACAGCCGGCTTTTAATGGTGGAACTTCCTTTTATTATTATTCAATATTTGATTATCTACCTGACCCCCCAAACTTCGTCTCTTCGTATTGAAATGAGGGAATTTTTGATTGCTTTCGCGACTTGACTAATCAACAAATGTTAATCCTCTAAAGCTTTACGAACAATGGAAATTTTGATAGTGATATCATCATAATTATAGCGTCATTATTCCTTTTAAATTTATCCTTTTGTCCTAAATATGAATTTTTTATGAGAATGAGAACGGCACAAAGGATTGGATAGTCATTTTTTACTGATAGCGTTAAACGTGTTTCCTTACCAACAGCCCGGTTTGTTGGGAATTTTATATTTATTACACGCTTTGAATTAAAAAGTGACGTCTAGTCTATTAATAAGGCATAATAAACTAACACACATGTATGAGACGATAAAAAAGATCTTGATGTTCAATCACTGTTTCAAATTGATATAAGCTAAGGAACTAGAGCAAAACTAAACGGTGCACTCAGCAACCGCTAGTTTTATCATCTATTACTTCCTGGTTATCGACAGCACAATAGGTTTCAATTGTATTGACATTAATTAAGTACGTATCATGAACAAAATTATAGCTAACATTATGGCAGAATGATCGAAACATTCATTCTACAATCTATAATAAAGTTCCTGCAACGAATGAACCATTACTTCATCTTTACGTCTCTACGTAAGGAAAAAGGCTGTTCTGTCAGAGTTTCAATATCTTTAACAAACGTTGATAAATGAGTCATCACATCGAACGCACGGATAAGTGAGCGAGGGAGATATGAGATTCGAAGTCGGAAAACCAAAAAAAGTTTGGTGCGGAAGGCCAGAAACACGGGCGGCCGCTCAAAAAAATTATTCCTATTAAAAAATTATTAGAAAAACAAATGTAGAAATAATAATAACATTGATAAAAATCTTTGCCTGTTTAGGAAAAATTATGTAACATGACACGTGGGAGTTAAAATATATATATTGATTCGCCAAGAAGCGAAGCCGGGACAAGTCGCTTCTCCTGAAAAAATGAAACAAAGCGAAGTCCGTAATGAAATAGGAAGTAAAACAACAGATGTTTCTCGTTTGACGGGCTCCAATATTTTATTCAAACGCCCCAGTTTGCACGTTTATTTGACCGAGGGCGAAACTTGGTCTTAGATGATATAATCAACCTTAACTTAATTTTGATTAAATCGTAATAAACAAGCGATCCTAGCTTCGCATCAGTGCTGCATCACGGCTTCCGTTTGTCGTATACGTAATAATTATGTAAACGTTGCCTGCTCTCATCGGCTCTCATAAAACTTTCAACATAAACTGAATACGCGTTTGGTGATTTTATTTTTATTTCTTAGTTGAGCAGTTCTTAAATACTTAGTAAAATAGATTGTGGTTTTCAGGTGGTTCCTAGAGTGCTTGGCTCACTTGTTGGCGGTGGGATGAGCCCCACTCAGCATCTGGAGCAACAGCAGGCGCTTGTGAAACAGTTTGCAGAAATTCTCGAGTTCGTTTTGAAGTTTGACGAGCATAAAGTAAGTTTCTTTTACGAATGTAGCCACATGTGAAATCATATAACCGTTATCATTTCACGGGTCATTTTTTTTTTTTTACAGGGAAGTAGGTGATCGGCCGTCTGTGCCTACCCTACTATATTTTATTTGTTTTTATAGGGAATCGAACCAACATGCAGTTGAAATCACTTAAACACGAAGGTGGCACAAAGGTTCATTCATGTGTATAACAAAATCAGCATAATTGAAAGTCCCCATTAAACATTTAAGTTAATTTATTTGCCAAAATGTTTAAAACTAAGTATGTCAAGTATTCGAACTAGGGTCGACAAAATTACTGGAGTAGCTCTGTAACATATTTTGAGCAATGGTTCTTGAAATAACTGGAAATCCTTCAGAATTAGGATTAACATGGTATGGTATCGTCATAAGTAATCTGACGTTAAATATTTTGGTAATTTGTCAAGTTGGCAGAATTTGACTTACGATTTAAAAAATTGATAAATACTCGTATAAGGTTTTGGAGATAATTGCGAACATTTAAAGGGTCGTCCTCACTAAGAAAAATCCTCCAAAGTTATGTTTGCAGAGTTATAGCGTTTTCTTGCTTTAAGAGCAGGTATATTTCTTTTATTTATCGGTTTCCATAATACGCTTCGCGGACGGAAACACCTATGAGTGGTCATGCGCATTCGATTGTAAGTTATAGTCGTGTGAGTGGAAATATTCAATAAACACCGATCGTTTGCGTTGTTTATATAGGAAGCATTGTATCAATTCGAGTTCTACACAATAGTTAATTATTTTTATACCAGCTGACCCGGCGAACTTCGTACCGCCAATAAAAGATAGAATGGTTATAGTGAGCTATTATTAAAAGGTAGATACTTTTTTATAGATCTGTAAAAGTTTTCGATAGAAGCTCCCAGGTGACTTGACTTTTCCGACACTTCCAACAATTATCATCAATATTTTAACCGATTTACTCAAAACCTTGACAATTTCAACCTAATATTCTTAGGGATCGTCCATTAATCACGTGTGGCTCGAAGGGGGAGGGGGAGAGTACCCCTTATTTGTAATCATCATGCCAGGGAGGTTTGTGTTCACGCTTTATTTTTAATTTTGAGGTTTGTTATAATTAAAATTATATGGTATCATAATTTGCAAGAAATGATTAAGATATCGCCATTATGAACACAAGCCAAACTGTTTTCACAAGAATTTTATGCTGTAAATGAGAGAAACTCGTTTAAGTGTACATGGTATTAATAAAGATAGCGTAGACAAAGCAACGTGACAATGAGTGATTTATTTAAACAATTGAGGGCTCTTTTGACCCCAACATTGCGTTGATAGCCATTATGCACTTTACGGCCAATAATTTAATAGAAATTGCTCTTTATTTAAATAACTTCCTCTTGGTACATAGAGCTATATAACCATATTAATATTTCATTTTTAAATTATCCGTTACGTGGTAGTGAACGTCCCATCGGTGCAGCCGTTGTTGAGATTAACAATGTACTTTTGTCATAATCGTATTAATTGGCGACTACACTTAATAAAGGTTATAATTTTTTGTGTATCAGCAACATTGCGAAATTCACAATACAAAGCCATAATATATTAGTCATCATAATATAAGGCATCGATTCAAATTGAATATTGTAGAAAGCTAACCCAGATCTGACCTCGGAGAAATGAGTCATTTTAACCTTTTATATTATGAATGTAATTCTGGATCTATCAGTATTCAGTACCCACCTTTAGGTTAAAAATGACTGAACTTAGAATAAAATATTAGGCTTAAATTATACGATTCCTTTAGTAAAACACGTCTGTTTGCTGAGTTTATTACAGACAAGTATGTTAATAGGTGCTTATGTGTCTGTAACAAACAAGCATTGAATGTAAAACAGCCAAGCGTTATATATTACAGCATCCCAAACCATTGTTATGTTACTGCAAATGTAAGGGATTTGATTGATGTCGTTTTAGTATAACCAAATTTCCTAAAAACCATTTTCCAGATGAAGACACCAGCCATCCAGAACGACTTTAGCTACTACAGACGTATCGTGTCTCGAGGTGGTCTCATCAACGTCGACCTCCCTCAAGGAGAAGAACCTCACATAGGAGCGGAAGTCGCAAACCGGATGTCATTGTTCTACGCGCAAGCGACGCCAATGCTTAAGGTTCTGTCTGAAGCAACCAGCCAATTCGTGAACGACAATCAGCAGGATTTAGAAAACACGACGGAAACGTTAAGCACTATGGCCAAAGTCTGCTTGAGGATGTTGGAAAACCCGTAAGTCTTTTGAAAATTATTCATTTTCGTTACAGCTGTCAGGATTAACTATGTAAATGACTGTGAAAAGGCGATTTGGTTTTATTTGATTCATAATTTGATACAATATAAATTTCATAAATTGCAGTTACATATTTTAGTCGTAAGAAATCTTTGTTAACATAACTGTTATTAAATGTAATCAGTAAGCAGTATAGAGTTAGGCCAGTACATTTTCAAAGACCTAGACCTGTGACCTATTTTATCTCAAGTACGTCATGAATCAGTAAGATTAGGTAATCAAAAATTATTCGAATACATATTTTAATTAGAGAGGATAATTTTGCAACGTAAATTCTAAAACGGCAATTGATTTGTTTACATTGGTGATCTTTAAAGATTTAGGTAGATTTATTCATCTTTAAAATTTAGGTCACTCTTAGAAAAAAGAAAGAAAAGCAATGAAACGACCCATTTGTAAACACAAGGCAATCTGAATATTCAAAAGAAATGTTTCATACCTGAAATTAGTACCTACCCTACTTTTCAGTTCAAGCCGGCTCCGTAGTATTCAATGCATAAATTGCGTCATGGATTCGATTCCTAGATACACAGCAAGTTTCGATTTTGAAAGTTCACTAGAAGTCTTCAGTTTTTTGTTAAATTCAAGAATCCAACCATATCAATTTCTCTAGGTTATATAATTAACTAGCGACCCGCCGCGGCTTTGCACGGGTATAAAACATATAAAAACCTTCCTCTTTAATCACTACACAACCGCATCATTAAAAACCGCATCAAAATCCGTTGCGTAGTTTTAAATATTTAAGCATAAAAAGAGATATAGGGGAAGAAAAAGCGACTGTTTTATACTATGTAGTGATACACCTATGTCAAGGATATAATTATATCCTTCGATGAATAAATGTCCTACTTTCCTCTATAGAGGTATAAATCCCCCATGAAGGTTATAAGGTTTACTTTTTCGCAGTTCGAACCCTACATAATAATGTCCTGGATATAAATGTATCCTTCGATAAATAAAAGTCAGCGTCGGATTACACATTCGTGGTCATACTGTTATTGGCACAAGGGCATATTTATTGTGTTACAAAATATCAGGTTTCCAACACTCGTCCAAATGCTGGTGACAAATGTTTTGCGTCAACTTCAACTTACATAAACTTGGACATTTTATAATAGGTTACTCTCGTTTATTAATTTAGATTATACCCGTATCAAAACATTGCTCAACTATGATCGGTTTTCATTGTTTCGTGTCGTATCTGCGATAACAATGCCACATTAGGGAAAGAGACCATTTGAGCCAATAAACAATAAAACAATGTCTCCAGTGCTCTGTCATTGACGTGTAATTTTTGACGTACAAAATCAGTTCTAATAGTTTAGTTTTTAAGTAAGAGGCACGTGTTTAATGTACTAAGTGTGTGCATCGTTAAAAATTTGTTAAGATCTATCTCCGTTACGCTTCAAAACAAATAAACCGCATCAAAATCGCATTTAGGGGCTATGATGCCACAAATGAGACACACACACGTCAAACTTACACACCTCTGTTTCTAGGTCGAGGATTAAGGAGAATTAATTTCATAATTAGAGTAAAAAATACTTTCAGCTAATTCTAATATGATAAAGTTTACCATGGTCGCTAGTTAATGAGTTGCGTTATCCGATCGACGTGCCCAACCCCAACCCTTCGGCAAATATTTGCTGCCCCTAATTAGTTAAGTGCTGTCGAGTTTGTATTACAAAGATCAATCGTTCAAGCGCTACTTACGATATTGTAATTTATTTATTAACTTAGACAAGAAAGAAAACAAATATTCACAATTTTTTTTTTAAATAGTATTAAGTATATTTCACTGTTTTGTAATTCCGCCTGACACCATACACAAATAACTAGAATTCTATGTCCCAGGCTTGTCGACGATAATCCTTTTCCTAAATAATGGGTAGCACCAATTATATTTCCGGCTTCGTGGGTTGTTTTACTCAACGTATCATTAGGACACGCCATACTATGACGTTACACCCACTTCCTTATCAAAACGTATTCGGGAGATACAGGATTCATGTGGTTTCTTTTTTTCATTCATTCAATTGTAGCCTCCTTGTACACCTAATAAAAACGAATATTGCATGTCGGCTATTGCTCTTTATTATGTATTTGTTCACTTACGCGTAATCGGCTCGCGCCATTGAAAGTGACAATAGACCGTGTGCCTTGAATGACAATAACATTGCTAGTTTTTAATCAATGTTATAAAGTTACGGCCAAGTTTAGAATGTAAAACCTAAATTATACTATACAATTAAATATTATAATATTCGAAATCTCCTTAGCTAAGACAAATTAGTGCTAACGGCCATAAAATGTTTGCATGTGTTGAAATTTGGCACAGAACTATATATATGTGTCATGTATAGACAATTATTTTATGCTCTTCAAATAATTGATTGTTAAGACGAATAAGAACATATACGATTGTGTCTGGGCCACATTCCAGACCGATTTACTATAATAACGAGACTTTCTAAATTATATCAAATTGAATATCGTGCAAATAAATTATTTATTATTCCTTATTCAATTTCGCCGTTAAATGCTATTTAGGTGCGGTATGTATAGAAAAGAATGTAAGAAGCTTTTCTTAAACTGTGATGATTCTATAACCTAGAAAGTTTAAATTATTTTTATTAATTTATTTTATTTTAAATGTCACACCAACAATAGCACCATCACAAAATAAAAAGACAAAAAAAAACATTCAAAGTGTACCTTTATAAAATTAGAAATATAAAATGTAATTGCTTAAGGGCCAAAGGGACCATAAGTTGGAGCATCATCATGTTACTGTCATCTATCTTTTACCATCTTTCGTAATATCAGAATTTAGAATAAAACATTGACAAAGTATCCAGTGGCTGCCAAATTTTAAAATACGGTCACGGAATTTAGTGTTAGAATATATTGACCTATAGTTAAATAATGTTGAAATACTTCTGGCTATGATATTTACGTTCAATGCAATATAAATTAATGTTTAGTTAGTTAACCTGGTTCCAACATATTTGGAACGTTCATAAAACATGTACAGTTAGCTTCCTAGATCAACAAGCCGGTTACAGGGAACAGTTTCGTAAATAAATAAACCGGTAGGGCTACCAACCAATGAGTTTTACTAATCCTATCGGATCATTATAAGGATAGGAAAAAATTGAGAAATATAAAAATGAAAACGTTTGAAAAGTAGATATATAGTTCGAGCTTAAAAATTCTTAGTTTGCGAAACGAAAACGGTTTACAATTAATTTAAACTAGTAAAATTGAAGACACGTTAACAAACCCCTGACAACGATTACAAAAAAGAATATTTATTAATGGATAAACCGATTTGCATTGTAGCTAACATCTCGTCAGCTTTCAAACAAAAAATGCATCGATTTTTTTAAGTAGCTATTATGCCACAGAAACCGATATTTTAGGTGATTATTTCCTTGAAACTCCTAAGTGGTAACCCTACTTCTTGTATATAATTTTGCATACGATTTACGACTCAGTAAAACGTAATTGTAACATATAATGTGTTAGATCTTATTTCTTATATTATCTTTGAAATAATTTAATATATAATTGTAGTTTACTATCTCCGTTTCTCTCGTTTTGAAATTAAATGAAATGAATATTTGAAATTGAAATGCCAGAGACATTTCTAGTTCTGTTATAGGTACCGCTGATCACTAATGCCTTCAAAAGTGAAATTTATTTTTCCCGGCCATCAATTCCAGGGTCTTACGACACGCATTTATTTCTTGATAACTGATCAAGCGGGCCATGGTTTTAATTAGGGATGCATCGATATGCCTTTTTGCCGATACGATACCGATACAAACTCTTAATGAATTAAAATTAAATTAACGTAAAATATTATATAAAACACAAGTTTGGTTAAAATTTTTAATTTCTATTAAAAAATAAAAACAGTTATGACTGAATGAGATTTAAGCTTTAGCCATTAAAATTAAGTGTAATAATTAAAATAAAATCAACAACTGTTAATAATTAAAATTAATAAGATTTTTGTTTAAAAAACAGAGCATTCTAAGTTTTGCGGAGAAAGCCGATTTCGGAAGTCTGTCTGTATAAGACCTGCGATGGAAAAAAAATCTCTCAGATGTATCGTTGTATCGGCAATAAAAATATCGCCGATGCCGATATATCGGCAAACACAAAGTATATATATCGGTATCGGATGCATCCTAAGTTTAATTTACATTAAATTGTTTACTTAACTTGCCAAAATAAAAACTACAAACGGATTTTCTAATCTAATAATTTATCTAATATTTCAGGAAACTGGTCGCACAATTTAGCCGCGAGGAAACATCGCTACTCGTTCTTCGCGTGATGGTAGGTCTAATCATCCTTTACGATTGGGTACATCCTTCTGGCGCGTTTTGTCGTTCCTCCTCTGTCGACGTCAAGGGATGCGTAAAATTCCTCCAGCAGCAACCTCCACCAAAAGCAGAGCCTCTATTAAACGCCCTAAGATATACCACCAAACATCTAAACAGCCAATCAACACCGAGGAATATTCGGGCGTTACTAGCCGCGTGAGGACAGCATTCCAGCTTTGCATGTTGCTGTGGGGATTGATGTGACAATAATTGTTGGGGATTTCTCGTTGGCATTTCAGTTGCATACACCGTAGACTTTATTTAAGTAGCAGAAAATTATACAGATTTATTGCGATTTCAGTACCAATGAAAAGGAGTTATCAAGAACCTTTCAATTATCTGGTGCTTAAATATGGTCTGTGGTTCGACATCGCTTGGAATTCGACCGAAGATAGTAAGATATAAAAGGCATCTTATTTACTTTCGTGTTGTTGAATGAATGGTTCCAGTTTCTTGCAATCAAGGTCAAGTTTCAACCGATCTTTGAGTTAATTATATTATAAGCGTAAGTTAAATTTGAAAAATAGACATTATTATTCATATTATATTTTAAAGAAGCTTTTACATATAATTTGACATGGTTAGAAAATATTGTGAATAATCATGCTGAGAACGGTAACACTGCTTTTATGAAAATACAGTCCTAAAATTTCCTGCTTTTTCGTGATATTGACATATGGAAACTATTTTTATTTTGAGTATAAATTAGGCCTGCCAAAGCCCAAAAGAGTACTAAATAATTTGTATGGGCTATCCTCTTAACTTGGCAGCCAGCATTTGTTTATAATATAGCTTATATAGTTGCACAAATTAGTAAACACTTAGACGAAGCTTCAAAAGCTAATATATTTTTTGAGAAATCGTTCCCTTCCCCACTCAAATGCAAGGTTATTCTTTGTCACAATTCTTACAGAATTTATAATAGTTGCAAACTGTTAGGATTAAGATGCTAAAGTCTATCGAAATAGGTGAGAATATTAAGTATGTTAAGAAATAATTATATACTTTTAACCGGTTACCACAAATATTGTATAATATGACTTATGAGTCCCAGTGAGTCTCCCTGGAAGAGATATCATACCGAAATTCGACTATGACGCAATCATGAAATTTCAAAGTATTATTTGAACAGTAATCAAAGTTCCCTTGTAATAAAACTATTTAGAATAATGTTACTATGTTATGTATAAGACCATAGAAATTGATAGTTAAAATAACGGAAGAAATATTTTTGGTAATCCAACGAATTATGAAATGTACTATTAATTAAGGTATAAACACTTCGTAAGCATGAGATATATTATGCCTAACTTTGACGAAAAACTAAACCTAGTCGTATATTAAAGGTAAAGTTGACACTTCCCGAAATATAATTAAATCAAAATGTCCACTGCCTCAACGTTAAAATAAATTTATTAGTACAACAGTTTGATAAATCTTTACAATTTATATATTTTATTCTATAACTTATTGTTAACTATATCGTTAAACTGCGTACGCTCAAGTTTTCTGGTTATAAGTGTTTGATTAATAATGAACCTTGATGTTATTCATTGTTTACAAATTGACAATTTTTATATTAGAATGGATTATAAATGCTAAAAGAAATCATGTATAAAAATATACCAAAGCTGAAAAAATGACGTTATTTCATAAGATGTATTGTGGAATTCAGGGGAAAAATAACAGTTAATATTAAAATGTATTCACATCCTATGGTTGATAATTGTAACTTTTGTATTTTTATTTTTTTGTTTAAATTGAGGCTGAAATAGTCTAGTCTTCCATATCTATCTTCTCTTTAGTTATAACCAATTCATTTAAATTACTACATATATCTAAATAAAAAGCATTCTGTAGTTGCCTCAAAAATATAGAAATTTATTTGCTCCACTTAACGTAGAATATAATATATAGGTATATCATAATGATTAGCTATATTAATTGCACAAATAGCACTTTAATGTTATTTAATAAAGTAGTTTGTCATTACTCTGATGTTTAAAAACTCTTCCTCTTCCTTCTCTATGGCAAAAAAAATGAGTTGATATAAGATTTGAAAATATTGCCTTTGAGAAACTAGTTTTTGAACAACAGAATTAGAAAACTTGTTAAAATGTTTTCGTTATATAAATTGAACAAATGTGTCACTGCATATTGTAATTATGAATTATGATGATTAATGTGAAGTAAATGTAGTAAAAATTTTCAATTATAGCAAAATATTTGATGTTTTAAATCTTATTTGCCTGTTGGCTCAAAGCTAAAGATAAAACCAATTAAAACTTCAGCAATACTCATCTTTTTAATTGTATATCTATAATTATTATATTATGTAGAGTATTCAACCGTTAGTAGCCAATGTAAAATTTATATAGATATATTTGGAATGTTTATTAAATATTGACTTAAACAGGAGCAATTTACTGTGTTATATTGTCACTATCGTTTATTTCTTACATGAACTTGTGATATATATTGAATTGTACATAGGTATTGTATTATTTTAAATACCTAACTACATTTCATATTCTCAAATTACCTTTATATGAATAGCAAAAATATTGCTGCTTATTAAATATTACATTGCTTATCACTTAGGATAAATTATTAAGTTTCCATCTATTTATTGTATAGTAATACACCAAAGTTATAAATAATAAACAATAATATCTTATACATACTAATTTTATTTAAATCTTATAATCAACTTAATAATGACAACTTAAGATGTTGGCTGGTCGAGGTTTGAGGATTAGTTTGCCTGTTTCATCACAGGACATATTAAAGTCATTAAGAACTGACCTTGTTCTAGCTGTTATGATACTGGGTGCTATCACTTTCCTGTGCACTCCCATCATAAAGAGTAACACTGAAAATAAGTTTTAGTTGCATTTAATATCATACAAAACTAACACAACTTACATTTTGGACACATTTTATTATAAAAATATCAATATATGTATACACATTTAACAAGACCTTGAAAATTAAGACTTGGGAACCTTCAAGAAAAGAGTGTACCTCTATTTAAAAGGTTGACAACGTACCTGTGGCCTAACAGGTGTTAAGGGTATCCATGGGCGGCGGATCGCTTCTTTTAAGTGAGCCTCCTGCCTGTTTGCCTCCTATCCTATTAAAAAAAAAGACCTTACCTAATAAAGTTGAAGTGACAGCGAAGAAGGGATGGTTCCATAAAGACTGTGTAAGGGATACAACGGGGGTGAGTGGATCTGTTAACCAGTGCCAAGCAGCTATGGCTGTACATAATGATACCGCTGCTAGTACAACTGAAACAGTTAATATTTTTTTTTCATATTGGTCAATCAAAGAAATAGAAACCAATTGTATATATACAATAAAACACTAATGTTTTACTAGTCACTATATTTATATTTTGTCAGTAGAAATCACCCATCAATGAACAAGCCCTCTTTATATCTCGATAATATTTTTAACAAGAAACAGCTTATCTATTGATTTTAAAAAAACTGATATGATGAAAAACAATAAGTATAAATTTGGATAAAATATAACTTACTTCTCCATCTTGTAGTAGCAGGTTGCAAACAAGCTATTACTTCCGTCAACCTCCTCTCAAAAGCTTTTAGGTCTGTATGAATATTGAAATGTTTATTTTAATCAATTCTTAAATTTCATATAAATAGGATCTTTTAAACGAATTTATCTTACCTACAGTGACATTTTAGCCTAATTACTATTACCAAGACTTACCATCACATGCTGTTTGTTCTAAAGACATTTTTTAATTCCTGTAGCTCTCTTTGATAATATCATTTAATTGTGTTGCTTGACATAGGAAATTACATCGAAGACGATTAAAATTTACATTCATTTAATTCCAATTAAAACAAAAGTACACGAAAATCAGATTTTCGGTATATAATAATTACAAAGTTCAGGAGTATTGGCAGGGCAGATAGCTTTATGTTTATAAATTATACAATAACTATTCAAAAATCAATATTATTAAACTATAATCCTATAATTTCTAGTCTTATCTCCTACGGGCTATGGCCATAATTTACATAAAAAAATTATACCGCCTTTTGTCAATTTTTTTTGACATTTGGTATTTATCATAGAGTAGGTTTAATACTAAGCGCTTATTCCACCTCACTGAATTCAGACTTCCTAAATGATTCAGTAACTACATATATTCAGTCAAGTGAAGTAGAATTATTTCACTTATCATACTTCAGAACCACCTATTACAATATGCAAACATTTTTTGATTTAACGTCACATTACACACTAAATCCGAAATAACCGATTGCTATTCATTTGAAGCCACAGAAAGACACATGAAGAAATTCACCAAAAATATGTATGATTTTTAAAATAATAATGAGTGTGAAAATACTGAATATGAGGCAAATGAGAATAAAACTGAAAAATAATTTGACTTTGATTTTTGTTTTTTGTTGAGATTATTAATATAACAATGTATATGTGAGTTCTGGTATGTATGGTCTGTCTGGTATGTTGGGGCTGGCAACACTGGATTGTACCGTTGGAACTTGGAAACAATTCACAACTGTTCTTGCTAATGGTGGTTAATAAAGCATATAGCAAAATAAAGCACCGTGCTTATTATACATAACATAAAGGAAATGCTATCGTGGCTCTCACTTTTTGCTATTTGCTTTACATCGCACATATCGGCACTCTATGCTATGTCTTTGTCCGTCACAACTCGCAGTCCGTCGCACGGTCGCACCACAGCGCAGGCAGGTGTGACGGGCCGCGTGTTGGGGCCAATCGTCGCATGCGAGCGATTGCTTTCGGTCGCGTGCTAAATCGTTTTAGCCCGGCCGCACATTATCAGAAATTTCTGTCAGAAAAAATTCTAACGCTCGCCGGAAGGCGCTCCGTGCATATATTTTGTATTAGCTCCAGCACACTGTTAGAAAAATTCTAAAGGCACGGCCGTTTCTGATTGGTGCGTTAGGATTTTTCTGACAGCAATTTCTGATAATGTGCGGCCGGGCTTATGCAGCGCTTGTGATATCGCGATCTCGAGCGGCTCACGTAAACAATGTTGTTATGCTTCGTGCTTTTTTAGTGTAAATAAAAATTGAAAGTAAATAGTGTAAATAAAAATAAATTGTAATAAATAGGTAATTTTTGTAAATACAATCAATGAACTTTAGAAAACGCCTATAATTGTTTTGATACATAAGAAGACAAAACCAATTACATTACTTGGTTTTAATTAGCACAAAACTTACGTGAAAATATTAAGACATTATATAATTTATGACAATGTGACATACACAGACTACACTACATGTTTTAAATACTAACATACTTTATTTCATATTAACACTTAACCAATTATAGACAGTCTTAAGCCTGGGAAGTATGAAGGAAAATTCATTGGTTTTTTTTACCGTTCCATAATAAATTCATAAAAGTGATGTAATATTCCGCTCTGACAACACCGCGCTTGTTTTATTCGCACTCGCCCGTATCGCCGTAACAGATACCTACGTATATAAAAAGCATGCTTAAAATAAAGCATTAAGCAAGTGATTGCCATAAAGCAACTCTGAAGTCTGAACACTACTAGTTCTTACTTCTTGCATCGTATTCTAATTTCTACTTTCTACTTTCTAGTTATTAGTATTATAAACTTAGTAGTTCAAAACTTCAAAGTTCAAACTTTAACATCAACGAGTGAAGGTTAGTAATTTAGTATTAAGCGCAGTTTTTGCTAAAATAATAAGTTCCTACATAATATTATAAAAGTCAATTTGTATTTATTATAATTTTTAACCGGAAGTATTGTATCATTATTGTTTATTGCTAATAATTGTTATTCTTATTTTCTTTGGCTAATAATATTAAAATGTAGACTCAAACGAGATATAATAATATGTAATTTCATTTTTCTTTGAGGTATAAAATAGCAGCACAGACCGCAGTACAAAAGTACAAAGTCCTAAATCCTAATTGTAATTATTATTTATTTAGGGAACTGACTAGTAGGTACTTTAGTTCTCACTTCTCATGGCTTATCATCATTTAAACTAAATAGGTACTTGTTACCTAACTAATTTATTATTTCTTGTATATCACAGACGCCGTCAAAAAATTAAATGTGTCACTGGCTTTCCTATCTCAAAAACAGATGGACCGATTTTAATAACTATTTGTTTTTACGTGTTTATAGGTATATGTAGCAGATCTTGAAAAATGTAACTTCAAACCTACTTATTTTAAGCTTTGCCCTTGGGCCTTGACATAATTTGCGTGATTTATAAATAATTTTCTCTATTACGAGACCCATTTGGTTTTTTGTCATGTTCTTAGTGAGAATAGTGTCAGGCTATTTAATTAATCGCTATGTCACTTCTAAGCCACACAGGCGCAGCAAATGCCTAGTTTTAATATGAAACAACCTGATGAAATACATTATTAGGATATAATATAGAGTGATACATTATCATAGTTACACAGGCAATGGTTTAAGTTTATTTTGCTGTTTAGGGTTGGTAATAGCCAAAGTACTTACATGGATTTTAATTTTTATACATTGATCAAGGTCTTAATAAGTATATCCTTCTGTTTACAGGTTTTAACAATGATCAGTATTCAACATGCAATAAAATGTATAAAGAAGGTGAAGCCCAACATTCGGACAATGTCTAGTCAAAATCTGGTAAATGTGACTCCAGATAAGACCAATGATAAAATTGCCATTGTTACATTGCAAAGGGTGCCAGTGAATAGTCTTAATTTAGATTTACTGCAAGCAATCAACAAATCACTCGATGAAATTGCTAAAAGTGATTTCAGAGCCATGATTTTGACTTCAGTAAGTATTTAATTTAGAATGTACAGAATGAATATGATGTAGATTTAATGATTTTAATATAAACAATATACAAATTTTATTAACTACCTTGGTTATTTGATTTCTAAATGAAACTTCATCTTTATTAAAAGAAAGACTAGCAATTTGTGAACAAGACTGAAGAATGTTCTTGGTTGTCTAATTTTTTATTTTTATGATATAGGCCTCACCAACAGTATTTTCAGCTGGTCTGGATATAATGGAGATGTATAAACCTGATATGAAGAGAGCTGAACAATTTTGGACAACACTACAAGAAGTTTGGTTGAAATTATTTGAATTTAACCTAATAACTGCAGCAGCAATTAATGTATGTATAACTGAACCCTACTCTTTACCTCCTGAGGCCAAATGCAAAAGTTTCAGATATTAATAAAAACTGTCTGGTGTAAAAAATGAACTGAATTATAAACCTAATAATTTTTAGGGATATAAAAATATCCCTAATAATTTTTAAGAATAATATCTATAAATAATAAGCTAGAATCAAAGTTTTGGGATAAGAAGGGATTTTTAGTCATTTTGAGTTTTTACAAAGTCCAAAATTTAAGATTATTATATATATAATCCACAGATAGTAATAGTCAAATATTTAAGATTGGTTATAGATAGTTACTGTGTTGGCTGATAAAATTATGTATATAATTGTAATTACAGGGGCATGCACCTGCAGGCGGGTGTTTGTTAGCAATGTCATGTGAATATAGAGCTATGGTCAATAGTAATTATACTATAGGCCTGAATGAAACTGCTCTAGGTATTGTTGCTCCTAGATGGTTCATGGACTGCATGTTGAATACCATTCCACAGAGAGAAGCTGAAGTAGCACTTACCACCGGAAAATTATTTACTGTGGATGAAGCATTAAAGGTAAGTCCAAATTGGCCTTGTAGTATTCTTGTTTACTTCTATTTCAAACTCAGAAATACTAAGTTTATTTAAATATTTTTTTAATGACTAATCTAAGTATTTAATTAAAATTAAATTTAATGCAAGTTACGCGAAAGATTCTAGGTTATAATTATAATAAAAAAGAAATATTCAGAAGGAACAGAAGGCTGATTCAAAAACAGGTCTACAAAAATTAAATGCTTCAAGGCAACATTTTGAAAAAGTTATATGTATCAATATACAATAATTATAAACTTGTTAAAATGTAATTCAATTAAAAACAATTCTTAAATGACCATTGTTCAAAAACGTAACGCATTATTATTACACATTATAATACAAAGTACTGAAACCTATGAATTCAGAACTTTAATAGCGCGATTAAAAGTTACTGCCATCTGTTGACATCTAGCCACAACATTTCAAGTTTATTGTTTCTGGTAAATTTATCCTTTATTCAGTCGGTATAGTTACACCATTTTTATAAATCAAGGACGCTTTAACACCGTGTAAAGTTGTAACACAATGATTGTATAATCCGTGAGGTGTAAAAATAAATAATAGGTAAATGTCAGAGATACGAATTTCACCGGGTCAGCTAGTTAGAAATAAAATGATTATTTTCAGGTTGGGCTAATAGATGAGGCAGCCAAAGACAAAGATGACGCGATAGAAAAGTGTAAGAACTTTATTAAGAAATTTGACATGATTCCTCCATTAGCTCGGACATTGTGTAAGCAAAAGTTTAGAGCAGCATCGGCTCAGTGGTTGAAAGACAACAGAAAAGCCGATACAGAGGAATTCCTGCATTTCTTAAAGCTACCCCAAGTCCAAAAATCTTTAGAAAACTATATTCAATTGTTAAAATCTAAGCAAAACAGGTCATAAATATTATTAGAAAAGTTGCTGCAATTTTTTTAGGTTTGCATAAGCAAAGATTTAAGGTTATATATTAAGAGAATATGTCTAAGGTCAGTTTTACTATATTTTTTTTTATATTTTTACCCTTTTTAAAAATACCTAATAAAATTATCTATACTGTATTGTTATGGTAAAATAAAACGATTATATTTGAAATTCGTTTAAATCTCTGAATCCGATATTGAATAGCTTGTCTATGCCGGGATAACAGTTGAGCTGTGCTTGCTGACTACAATAAGCAAGCAGAAGTTATAAAAGTGGTATTAAATTAAAATTCGTCTGCCAATAGTGCTGCTGTCTCCGGATCGACAGTCTCCGTCATGCTCATCTGCATGTCTGTCCATTCCTCTCTCTGATTGTCTATGAAGTAGTATATTTCGCTTATACGGTCACGATTCCTCTTTACTTCATTACTGTAAAAATTTAAATATGAAAAATAATCATTAAATTTATTATTTTTCCTCAACTAAATAGACTAAGAAAATGTTGTTATAAAGGTAGTCAGTAGATATAAACGTCTAGTGATTGAGTGGTTTACGCATTTTCATTTTGCGCTGGAGGTCCTGGGTTCGAATCCCGGCAGGCAGTTTTCGTTTGGGTAGATACAGAAGGCTGATCACCAATATTTTTACATAGCAAACCAGCCATGGGGCATTCGTGTTTCATACGTGTTTTGATCCAAAAAATGCTGAATATTTCTGCATTTTTCAATTTAAAAAGACTCACTCATTAGTTCCCTGTACGAGGTCATCCCGCCAATTATTAGCGCGCGTCATTAATAGATCCTCGCGTGCATCAATAAACCGCATGTGATTGTCAGATGACTGCGCTACGAGGTTCATCATAGCGTCTCTATCCATCATCACCTGGCATTTTAATTACAACTTTATCACCAACTTAATGTTAAATAATTAAGTTCAGAAAGCTTTTAAGATCCTAAATAGGAAAAATTAATTAGCGAACGATCTATATTCTAAAGTCTACCTCAAATAATTCTGGCGGTGCATCGCCTAAAAGGATCTTATTCCCCAGTAACTTCGAAAGCGCATCAAACTGTCTCATTGACCACAAGCCCTCATGCTCTCTCCATGCCCCGAATGCATTTCGAGACACTTCCAGAAGCTTTGTTATCATCTCTGTCATGTTTACAGAAAATTGGACCCTGGACTCCTGAAAATACATAAGTTAAATGTCATCCCACCTGCCTCTAGATAAGTTGTGTCGTTAGGACAACGAGGCAAAACGTCATTTTCATACAAATCTCCAGCGTTAGTGGGTATCATGAAAAAAGGGTGACGTTGTTGTCTAGAGGCCCTGAATGATAAAAAAAATCATGTGGGTAGGTTCAAACTTTCGGGAAAATTAATTAGGAAAAAATTATAAAGTTTTAATTATATGAAACTGCATTATGGCCGGGATTATTATTGGTGAAACAGTTCATTCGTGTCTCTAAAGTAATCTTGTCCAAAAACTCAGGGTAGCTTTATTGCATCTGAACTTTGCTGTCTCATTTCATTTTAATAACCCATTGGATGCATTAAAAAGCCTAAGATTTGTCGCCTGCAGCAGCTTCAGACTTCCTTAATTTTAGAATACTTCTAGGCATAGAACATATCGTCAAGTGCCATTAATACGCCGATGATATAATTACCATCAACCACCCAAGTATTTCGCTGGTTAATTTGAAAAACGAAGGTCTTCCACTTAAGCAAAAATTAAGTTTCTTATCAAACGTTACCTCGCATCGCTCATAAAGCTGCATTTCTATAGTCAGTAGTTTCTTCCATAAATCGTAAATTAGATCGTTGAACGCTTCTCCTGTATCGATAACATTTGGCTCCATCTGCTCCAATGTAGCTTGCTTTGTCGTTACTTTACCGATAATATCGTTCATTTGATCAACTAGAGGCTTTTTTTTCGCTTCATATTCTTCTACCACCCTATATAAATCACACTTAATAAAAATAACTTATTCGCTAAGGTTTATTTAAATCTAATAAAACATGGTTTTTGGACTTTTATTGGAATCACCGACAAATAGGTACTTATAGTAGTTAAAAAGTTATAAGTAAGTATTAATATAATATTCTGTTTTACTTTCAGGCTCCAATATTTTTGCCTTGCCCAACTTGAAGACTCTTACGTACACTTTGCTCTCCTTAACACTATCATCCAAAGCGTTGTCCACTAGATCTTTAAAGAGTTTTATTTCATTCTGTCGAGTGTTATAAGCTCCTTGAGCGAATTCAACTAGACCTGCCATGGTCTCGACATATTGTTCTTTATATCTGAAAAGTAAAATTTAAAATTAATTCATTAAATCTGATTTTTTTTCATACATTTGCTTAACTGCTGCATAACGAAAATGATGAAAAATCATAACAGCAGTACGATATACAAACTGACTATGTCATAACTGACAAAAAAATATGACGATTTAGAACTTCAAGGAAAAGTATATTTACTGTTCATAAAATCCGATCAATTCCCCTCCGACCTGTAACAACAATGCCCCATCTGGGTCTTTTTCAAACATTGTTTCGATCAGTTCAGGCCCACTCAAGTACTCCACGAAAGACATTGCGTAAAATTCCACTCTTGCATCATACTCTTCTTTAGCAATTCGCGCCTTTTCTGTCTTTTCATCAGCATCATCCAACTTTCGGAGAACACCACTAAATAAATTCTTAAGTAAGTAAGCCTTTATGACAACAGTTCTTTTTCATGTATACGTGACACATTGGTATTGACCGGTGTTACGGAGTGTACACATGTAATATATAAATTCAGTCAGTAGATACATTAAAATGAGCGTGAGCACACATAGGTATGTGCCTATTGATTACAAGAATGGTTGCTTTGTAACATGTGTTACAATTTTTTTGAATATTTTTGCGTTAAATACATGCCGATTGATGGCGATCTACCAAAAATCAATCCTACCGGAATAATGCTTGTCCAGCTTCCCTCTCCTCCTCAGTAATAAGTTTATAGTCCAAATAGGTCACCCTGGTGAGAGCTGATTTGAGGAATTGATTTGTCATGGGGTCATCGCAACACGGATTACCCTTGAAACTTACTGAGCGTAACTTACGGAATCGTCTTAAATACGACATCTAAAATTTGAATAGGTTGATATTCTTAAATGGATCAAGTGCTTAAACGAATTTAATATGCTTTGTATGTAGGTGTCTACTACTGTTGATAAGGTCACGCATCGAAATTTATTAAACAGCAATGCATAAATGCTGAGTGGTTAGCCTCTTTTTTATATGTATACTAAGAGAACGGAGGTCAGATGGTGACTTTCAACTCGAATTTTATTCGTAGCGAGAGGTCATTTATTCATTAGTCATATTTTTTTAAATAAATAGCTTATTAAATAACTGACTTTTGAACAGTTCGTTAACCTAATATAGAAAACATATTTAAATAGTAGGTGGAAGTATCACGTCGAAGTGAAGTAGTAGTGAAGAAGGCTTTTTAATGTTACTTAATACGCGCCTCTTTATAATCCTCGATTAAATTATCTCCTATACTGAATACTATTAATTTCTCTAGAGCATCCATGTTCTCCAATTTTCTAATTTTATTATGAAATAATGTGAGAACTTCTAAATTGCCTAAGTTATCCAAATTTTCAATTTTCTCAATCTTATTGAATGAAATATCTAACTCATTGAGGCCCGTTAACTGATCTAAATTTTCTATTTTCTCAATCAAATTATGAGCTAAGGTTAATTTTCTTAGTGATTTAAGCATCCACAAATGGTCTATTCTTAATATATTTTGAAATTCTAATCGCAATATCGGGGCTTCATCCAAATGGACACCTTCTTCGGCGAAAAGTCTACCTGCTTCTTCGGTTGGACCTACAAAATATAATTTGGATTAAATTCTTTGAAGTAGATTTCTTATTATACAGCAGCTTACAAGCTCCTTTAGCAATATTGAATAGGTACTTTCTACTAAACTAAGTTTCGATAAACGTTACTTTTACAAACCATATTCAATAATACATCTTGTTATCATGGCATTATCTATCACACCAGGTTCAATAGCAGGGTGTATTATCAAACTATTTAGTGATTTTTTCTCAGTCATTTTGGCTATATTATATTCAAAATATTATTATGCAAGTTCTTTTACTTCTAACAAATTACAAAATGCTGTTAGTGTTGCTAAGATACGTCATAATACAGTGAACAGCCATAGTAAATGATCAAAGTACCTACAACCTTTGTGCAAGTACAAACTACTTAAGATTTATCAAGAAGAAAAAAAATAAAAAACAAGTTTGGGACGCTATTGATTCTGGATTCAGATGACTTCATGAACTAGCTACCCGCCAAAATACTTTAAATCTTCCTTTTTAATTTCTGAAAAACAATTGATGAAAAGAAATATTGTTAATAAAAAATTCAATTATTTATACTTTTACCCCCCTAACTTTTAATATTTTTTTTTAACTAGAATGTCATTTAATTAAAGGTTGCTTAACGATTCTTGTACTCGTAATTCGTAAAGCAATTTGGCGCTAGAGGTTTCAAACTGATAATTAGCATTTAGCGTAGCTGATTACTGATTAGTTATGTCAAAATTTAGACACTCGCGGACCCTTGTCTATGCCAGCTTAAGAGACAACATGGCGACTTTTACACGATCAGCTGATTACTGAGGGTAGGTAAAAGGTATTTTCTTGATTGTCGTTAAATTGTTGAAAAGAGTCGTAAGCTTTTCTCGTGATTCGTTTACTTTTTCATAATAAATATCGTCAATGTTTCTAGTATAATCTATATGAAATGAGACTGGAAAGACTAGGACTATTTAGAAATTTTAAAAAAAAAGTATTGTAAAGTCTATTATAGTCTGTGTATTATAGTGTATTATTGTCTGTATATATTGTTAAACCAACCCAGGTTGGGTCTGACTGTGACAAACTGACAATTACTGTCAAAAATTTGCTAGATTATAATCTAGAATTTTGTTTTTGAGAAGGTGACAAGTGAAATCGGTGAAGATAACTTTATTTATTGTTATTAAATAGAAAAGTGATTAAATATAAGCAAAAATGTCTTTTTTTGGAGTAGGAAATCCTTTTGCTACACCTGTTGGTCAAAAAATTGGTAAGTTTGAACAAATATTTTAATATAAACCTGAATTTCACGTATGCTGTTGCGCATTACTTAAATTAAAAATTTGATGTTCTTTATTCTTTGTGTTCGACTATAAGGAAAACAGAACTGTTATCATAAAGAAATATCTGGAGAATAAAGGAAGCGTGAAAAAGGTATATAAAGAACTGAGCTCGAAAAGAACATGGGTTGAAGGCGTAAAAGCCTCGGATAAAGTACTAGCCACTCTATTGGTAAAATTGTTTAATATGATCTTAAAAACTTTTGAAACACCTCAGTGGTCTGAATCCAACATTACATTAGTATACAAAAACGGTGATCCCAAAGTTTTTGGAAACTATAGGCCCATAAGCCTTATGTCAACTTTAAACAAACTCTCCTACAATTATAAACAAGAGAACAAGCCCTCTGTTAAAACAAAAACAACCCATTACATTAGTTGGTTTCAATAGAGGGTTCTCAACTATACTTAGACTATACTAACTCATTAGACTCAGAGTTGATAATTGAAAAATATCAAGAGCATCAAAGGCCTCTTATATATATAGCCTTTATTGACTACCAAAAAGCTTTTGATACAATTTCACATGAAAGCATATAGGCAACTTTTAAAACTCAAAATGTAGAAGAATACTTTAAAGATAATGAGAAATATTTATTACCAGTAGTGTTAAACTATCTCTAGTTTGGATCAAACTTTCCTGTAGAATGAGGTGTGAGACAAGGAGACCCTATTTCCCCCAAAATCTTTATAGCAATTCTAGAATCTATAATATACATAGAAGTAATTCTATAATAAATTAAACAATATTGAGCAATTTAACTATAGAATATATTTGTTAAAATCATTTAACATAATAATTGTAAGCAGTTACTTGTAGAAAATAAAAACCTTTTATTTATTTATTTATTTATCCTTTGTGTACAGTACAGCAGTATTGAACAACTCATCAATCCGTATTCTGTAGTAAAAACAATTACTATTTCAAAATATTGATTAAAGAAAAATATTTTAAGTACCAATACTTGCTTTATTTTAGAACAAGCCACGGATGGATCCCTTCCTTCTGAGAACTGGGCTCTCAATATGGAAATATGTGATATTATAAACAATAGTGCAGATGGACCTAAGGATGCAATAAAGGCAATTAGAAAAAGACTGACCCAAAGTGCTGGAAAAAACTACACAGTAGTGATGTACAGTTTAACTGTGTTAGAAAGCTGCGTAAAGAACTGCGGGAGAGCATTCCATGTCTTGGTGTGCAACAAGGAGTTTATATCAGAGTTGGTGAGTATTATAAAATTATCTGAGCTTACTGCTAAGTAATTCAGAGGAGGTATCAGTTGTTGTTGTATTTATCGTGACTTTTTTATCTATATAGATAAATGAAATTAGAGCTTCCATTTATAATATTAAAATAACCGCTTTTTACTAAATGCATATGGATGTATGTAACACAGTACATATATTAAAATAACATATTTTACAATTTTTGTCTGTCTGTCTGTTCGTTCCGGCTAATCTCTGAAACTTTCACTCTGAAACAGGACTTTCACTAGCTGATAGCTGATTTAATAAGGATTAACTTAGGCTACTTTTATTTTAGAAATAAATATAAGTAAATACTATAACTATAAAACTATTCCGCGAGGACGAAGTACCTACATAATACTATTATTATTTTGCTTTTCGCTAATTTACTCTGTATAACAACACGTTACGACGAAATTAACGCGGGTGAAACGCCGTGTTACAGTTAGTAATAAATATTTGTAATCATTGCATCTTTATTACATCTTTTAGAATTTAGAGTGTTCTAATTTACTATCAATTTCAAAACAACCATACTGCTAAGTAATCAAATCTTTGTATGTAATTTTATTTTCATTACTGAGAATCTATAATTAAAATTATATTCTTTTACTTTATAATGTTAAATCCAATTAAAGATCAATTTGTTTGTTCATTATTTCATAACTATCATTAATCATTGTGTAAGTCACTACTAGTAAGTAGTGATTCAGATCAATACCATTGTTTTTGAATGCTATACACACTAGATAAAGATTAATTTTAAATGTCAAAATAAATGTGAAAAAGTATTTTATATATTTATAAAATGCTAGCTTCTACTTGCGACTTTATCACCGTGGTCATACAATATAGCCTATGTCACTCAGTAAGTGTCTAGTGCCCCATCAATGCAAAAAAAATTAAATTGGTCCTATAGTTTTTGAAATTCTTCCTTACAAACATATAACACAAATTTTTCCTCTTTAAAATATAAGTATAAAAAGAAAATGGTAAATAATGCTAGGATCTAACTGCATTGATTGTACTTGTATGTATTTTAGATAAATTCTTATAAATGTAGCAATAGTATATCTCAAGGATTGAAATAGAAACTTTATCTGATAAAACGTTATTCACAAGCTACCTCTAAATATCTATTCTTAGAGCCTAACCGCACTAGCGGTTAGCTAACCGCAATTCAGTTTTTACCGCATTATATCAACACCTTGACTTGCGACCAACCGTCTTCCATGCAGTGGTCACGGTGTAGTTTAGAAAATAATTCTTCATACGATTTTACTTACATTCTAGTGTATCTAAAGAACTTATCTTCATATTTCTTAGTTCTGAAATAAAAAACTTTGCTATCATGTCATGCCATCAGTAGAGGGTGTATCCAAAATCTATGTTTATTTTTACGACGACTTTTCCCCCGATAATATACATAAATAACTGCAGCAACTTCTTCGACGTCCAGTCGCGAGTGCGTTGTAGCCCTTATTGCCAATGCAACATTATCTTATAGATAAAGTTTAGGTATTTCACTAAACAGTAAAGTATTGTATAGAAATATCTTTTGTGATTTGAGTAGTTTTATTGTTTCGTAACTATAAAATAGTTTAATGGTGGCTTCATTATAAAACATCATAAAAAATAAATATTGGAGGAATTTAGCAATATTAACATAATATATTCTCCTTATAAATTATTTTCTAAAAATTAAAGAGAAATTTCTTTAAAAAATAGAAGCATTTCTTTGTTTCATGTCAATCATTAGATAAATTGAATTCATTTTCTGAGAAATGTAACTTGTTTTCGGTTTTATTAGAACATTCTACATTTTACTTATTGTTTCCTGAATATTATGCAACAACTGTTAGGTTAAGACCATATTAAGTATTGTTATTGAAAATAATAATAATAATCAGTTTTATTAATACCCTTAATATGAATAAATTTGTATTGCCAAATAAATAACTGAAACAGTACACATTATGATGTCATCTAAGATAAAAAACATGGCGTTTACAACTTCTTGTCAACAAACAACCTCATTTACATAATACAATAATACATAATATATGAATAATTTATTCAACAGAACTCTACCTATCATGGAAAATAAAATAAATATTAACAAATAATAAAGATTGCCACGTAAAATGATAGTTAACATTAAAAAAATATAGTTTATATATTCTGTTATTAGATTCCACAAAAACAAAGACGTGAATTTTGTTTGAAAGTCTTAAGTTGCCTATTATGATGATTGTAGAAATCTGTCTGCTTTCATTTGTATATTTTTATTGATCCAAATTTATGGAATAGGAGGCAAACTGGCATGGCATGGACGCCCCTAACGCCAGTTGGGCCAAGAGTGCTTTGCCGGCCTTTTAAAGAGAGGTATACTTAATACTCCTTTCTTGGAAGTCCCTAAGTCGTAATGGTTCGGAAATACCTCTGAAGGCAGCTGCTTGTGTGTGTAATGCGCGGCAAAAATGCCTAAGAAAAGGAAAACCATAGACAATGCATGTTCATACTCCAAATTATTACTAATATTATAATAAGGTCTACATAATTTGTAATGATTACAGACGAGATCTGAGTATCATAAATTATAGAAGGACATCTAATATAAATAATATTGTTATTATTAGGATACTCTACTAATAAGCACTACCAAGCTATTTGTTCTTGGTAGGTATGTCTATAAAATGCCAATTTTTTACATTTAAAGCCATGGGTATATCTTTTATTAATCGATTTGAATAATTAACATGACGATCTTGATGTTTCTAATACACATAAATAAGGAACATTATTTCACAATATGTAATCACTTAGTTCATTTACACACACATTTACAGATTCATCTTTTTGCCATACTAGCGAGTCCATCCGGCTTTTGACAAAGATTTATTCTCACTAAATAAATAGTATCACTCATAACAAGAAAACTTAACCAATAAGTAGGTACTTAAAACTATGACATAATAATTACCGTTACTCAACTTGTAGGCCACGGCGCGGCGAATCGAAATGGAAATTTTTCAATTTGTCCACTCCAACCTTAAAAGGTGTTCCCAAAGCTCTGACTGACCGATTACATTATGAAAGTTGATAGAATAGTTTACTGATAATACGTATATATATTTACATGTTACAGTCAAAGCGTTAATTTAGTAAATGAATGCACTTACTAGTCAGTGAATACATTTACTAATCTTATCCGTAAATGCATGAATTAGAAAAGAAGTTCAAATTTTGACTGGTATGCATTTTCGTGTATGCATTTTCTATGACAGTTTTCTTTGAAAACATAACCTCTATACAATCATGGAAGGAAATCCTTGAAAAGTAAAATCGGAAATAGTTAAATACTCTTTTTGTTATATTTAGGTTAGAAAATTTGGTTGCAATTAATTTCGCAGTCAGTAACTTATTTATTTATTCAACAAATTCGTTCGACTGGTTCAGAAATAATGAAACTTTCATTGTTAACTTAGAGCGTAAAAAAACTTAACCTACAATATTTTTTCTAATCAGAGAATAGCCGAATAACTATTAAAATATAGAAAAAAATCACGAAAAGGTGAATTTAAACTCGGAAGCGATACAACTATTATAAAAAAGAAATATATATTTAAAAAATTCAGTGAATCACACCGCATACTGAATTAACTGCGCTTTAGGAAGAAAATATCCTTGTTTTGACTTACAGGTTAAATTAATCGGCCCTAAAAATGACCCACCCACAGTTGTTCAAGAAAAGGTGTTGAGTCTCATTCAGTGCTGGGCGGACGCTTTTCAAAATCAGCCAGAATTGCAGGTAACTTCTTCTTACATTGTAAAGTATTAGTGAATTCCCGTAACCGCTAGTGGGGCATGGGGCAGACATATTTCTGTATCTGTTTCACTGATCATTTTGTTTACAGCCAAGTAGGCGATCAACCTTCTGTGCCTACTCAACCGAAACATTCATTTGTCCACCCAGGATTCGAACCACGGACCTCCGGCGCATCACACAGACGCGTAAACCACTTAGCCATTGAGGCGATAAGTAAAAAGAGGAGTGTTATAATTTCTAGGTCATTGAGTGTTGGAGTTGTCCCGTTGCGAGTGTTGTTGATTTTTGTACTAAATCCACAACAGATTGCATTCATGCAATGTAATCAGCTTTTAATGTAAATTGTAAATACTAATTATTCTAATAATTATTTTAAAAAAGTACAAATTTATAAAATGTACTTTTCCAAATCTTGCTATGGCTTAAAACTCATTTTAAACTTTTCATTAATGACGGCTATCGTGATGAAAAATTAAATGTTTGTTGTAGTGCTTCAGTGTAGTTTTTGACTTACACTTGATATTTGATCCAACCTGTCCGCATTGTTAGGGATTGGGTTTCATGGTACTCATTCCACTTGGTGTACGTATATATAATACAGTTTTAATACCGGTTATATAAAACTATTTGCGACCCGCTACATCTATTTAAAGATTTTTACGAAATCGTTTAAAAATATGTAAATTTGACTTCCTTTTGGTTTTTGAAGTTCGGTTAAAAAGTGAGTTAATAATAATATAGCACCGCCTTTAATTTTCCCGAAGGGGGTAGGCCGAGGTTCACTAAGTACACCCACATTTCGCCACATATTATTGTTTTAGTCCCATTGTATTAAGGGGCGAACCTATTGCTAAACACCGGGCTCAAATCCAGACTCCGAGCTAATATCCCTATAGTCGAATTCGAAAAATAATTCGAAAATCCAAAACTATGCTCGATCCGGGATTCGAATCCGAGACTTCGTGATTAGCAGGCTTTGAAAAATTGAGTCAATTATTGTTAAACCGGCAAATCCGTCTTAGCGACGCCTGTTATTTAATGAACGTTCACCTAATAACCTCGACGGATTATTGGGTTATACGTGTTGCGCCAGAGGTGCTGGGGCTTCTAAACAAAACCCATACGCTTATTTCTCGACACAATTATTTTTCAAATTTCTAGCGTTAGTGGCTGTCGAGAAATAAGAGTTAGGTTCTTGACTACTGGGCCTGGGCACGAATTCCGGGAAAACAAATTTTTTCGGCTGGTATATAATGATCGGCAAGTAGATAAAAAGAAAATCAGTGAACAGATCCAGAAAAGTTGTGGCTATGTCGCATGGCTTACGGAATTTCATATATTTAAACATCTCAATCGATTTTAACGTACCTCACGCTGATATACCGTTTAACGGTTGGGAGTACTTGGGACAACAAAGCCTTATTGTTCTTTTCAAAAGCCGGAACTATCTCTACCTAATCGGTTATCCAGTAAACACGTCAATATGAAACTTGTTCTGCGGTGACAGTTACTACTTACAACAGAACTTCTTGTTTTGATTGTAAAACTTGTCCCTCGGATGGATGTCACGTTCGTATTATAAGGGATATCGACGTATAAACACTACATATTATAAAACAAATTGTTATACAATACCTATATTAAAATGTTTTGTTTTATGACTTTCAGGGTGTTGTGCAAGTGTACAACGAATTACGGACAAAAGGTGTTGAATTCCCGATGACAGATTTAGACGCCATGGCGCCGATATTTACGCCACAACGAGTAAGTATGAGTAACTTTTTCTGCTATAAAAATATTATCTATAAATAGTATTATTAAGAAGTTGGGAATCGGTCGTATAATAATAACCGTATAATAGTACCGCCAGTAAAAGATAGAATGGATATAGTAAGCTATCCTTAAAATAAAGAAAAAAGAAAGTAGAAGAAAGATAAATATGCTACCGCGGTTTTGTTATATATAAATAAGAGAGGAATGCATTGTTTTGTCATATCTCAAAGGGAGCGTTTTCGATGAAGGCTCCCAGGTGGCAATTATCATCATAATATATCTATTAGTGAAATTCGCATGATAATCCGTTCAGTAGTTTTAAATTATTGCAAACAGACACACAGACAGATGCGGCGAATGACTTTGTTTTATGTAGTTTATAATTTGTAGTGATTTTCACATTTTTAGTAAATTCATATCAAAATTGAGGAAATGTATATTAATCTTTAAAAAGAAGAATCTATAAATCACTACATAGTATAAAACAAAGTTGCTTTTTCTTTCCCTATATCCCGTTGTATGCTTAAATCTTTAAAACTACGCAACGGATTTTGATTGAAGAGGAAGGTTTTTATATATGTTTTATACCCGTGCAAAGCCGGGGCGGGTCTCTAGTAGACTACAAAAAGAGTCTAGTATTTACTAACGATTTTATCTTCAAACTAGACTAACATAGGTACATAATTTTCAGAGTGTTCCCGATGATGGAGAACCAATTGTGGGCTCCCCAGAGCGTAACATAGTGGTGCCAACTACACCCAATAGGATGCCGCTCGAAAATAATACCGGCACGGTGAGTAGTTTTTTTATTTACATCGGAAAGGAAATAATACAAAATTAAAGAAACTAACCAAAAAGTTGTCCAAACCAAATGGTATATCTTAAAAACGTTTCACCAATAACATAAGAGGATTCTTTCTCTATTATTTTCGCCTGTATCGCCATTACTGTTTCTGAAAGTTGTGCCTGGGCTGTAAATCGGCGCTCCAAAACATGTTGTGGGGCATATGGCCAAGCCATTAGAAGAAAAAGGGGTTAGCACTTTTTCTTCTATAATTATGTTTCAGTAGTTTAATATTGTGTTATTATTTTTTATAGTGTAGGAGGTAAACGGGTAGGTGGCAAACTTAGGATAAGCGGTCCGCTGCCCATGGACACTCTCGACGCCATTTGGGCCACGAGTGCGTTGCCGGCCTTATTAAAAAAATTGTCTTTCGGTACTCCCACTAACTGAGCGTAACGCGGGAACCAAGTACAAACCAAATGGCCCAACTTAACGTGGGTGTCGTGTGGGAGAGTGGCTTTGCACCGGTCGCACCCTTTTGGCTGAAGTCCAAAGTCAACAGCATGGCATTCTCACTCACTTTGTGTTCAAAATAAAGATGTTTTTCATTTTAATTTTCAAAGGTAAATCAAAGAAATACACGAAAAACAAAATTAAAAGTAGACAGCCAAAAAAATATCAAGTTGAAGACTGTGATGTGGACAATACTTCTTTTCTGAGTAACTGTTTTTAATATTTATTATTCGGAACCTATTGTTTCACTTTGTCTATTGGTAATACTTTTTGGGTTGACATCGCCCAGCAATTTCTACGAATTTGTTCATGTTATGTGTACTAAATTGCTAATTTTGCCGTTTTATGCAGCTATTATTAAATTCCTCCCTACTAATTCCTCTTCACCTCCGTGGCTAAATGGTTTACGCGTCTACATGGTCCTGGGTTCGGATCCCGGGAGGACAAATGAATGTTTTGGTTGGGTAGACACAGAAGGCTGATCTACTTGCCTGTAAAGAAAATGATCAAACAGATACAGAAGTCTGTCTGCCCCATGCCCCACTAGGGTTTACGGGAATTTACTTTTTAATTCCTCCAGTTAAGAGGGTTATAAGTGGGGGTGAGGGTTATGTTTAGGAGTGTGCATTATTTCTTGACGTAAATAACTTAAGCACTTTGGAACTGCGAATAATGATTAGAAACATATTTTCAACTATTATATTAGAAAAATATGACTACACTAAGTTGAAATATTATTTTATTCAGTTAAAGATAAGGATATATAATTTTAATTTGTAGATATAAACTAAAATTTTAGGTGAACGTCAGGATGATATTATGAGGGTGTGATGTGTCAAGATATTATGTGTATTTGTGTAATAAATTAAGTAAATTTAAATTAGGGTTGTGTCACATTTCAATTTATAGTTTGTTATAAAACTACTACTTATAAACTAATGAAATGAAAATTAATTACAGGTGACTCTATCAGAGAGTCAAACGAGCAAGCTTCGGGCGGATTTAGCCGTTGTTGAGGGCAATATGACTGTGATGAATGACATGCTTAACGAACTCACAGCGCAGCCCTACTCGCAGCATCACGAGTCTGATATACAACTGCTCGATGTACGTAAAACTTAAGACATAATAATTAACATCCACTGAGCAACGAATTTCAGTCGCTCGCGCGCTACTAGAGGTGCCTTTCTCAACACATTTCATACAAAACAACGTGTCAGCGGGCGGCACCTTTACGTTGAGGTTTTGGGTTTCAAGCTAATTCTAAAATATGCAGAAATCTGCAAATTTTTACTTACCTGTGATATCGCACCCTTAGAATAAAAGTGACCTAATCCAAAAAATGCAATTTGTGGTAAATGAGCATTAAAGTCTTCAAAAAATTGAATACATCTTAATAATATATAGAGACCGAAGTATGCGCTGCCCCCTGTTATACTCAAATATAGGTCACTTCTACTTTTCAAGGTTTTAGAATATGCTTTATAAGGTCAGTTTATGGTAAAATCGAGTGTTACAGGAATTTTGAGTTGAGCCACTTTCATTCTAAGGGTGCGATATGTTACATAAGAATTTTGTTTATTAACCTTTTTACTGTAATTATGGCACCATATCACTGCACACTGGGGCATTTTTACGTTTTTTACGTGTTTACCCTACAACGGTCGACTTGCAAGTATGCGACTTTCGCCTACAGAGCCGGCCCGGCTAGACACGCGGTATTATTATTAGTTTCGTCTCTAGTAGGGCGCTAATCGTTTTAACATTATTCTAATTGTGTACTTTTTTTTGCACACTATTGCACTGCAGTGCAACGGGCGGCCTTATCGCTAATCAGCGATCTCTTCCAGGCAACCCACAATTTTTGTTGGTTTGGCTGAATTTCTGCAGGCAAGCCTGTAGAAATTTAATCACTCCGCCGTACCACTTATGACACCCCGTTCG
Source organism: Aporia crataegi (assembly GCA_912999735.1). Classification (NCBI taxonomy): domain Eukaryota; kingdom Metazoa; phylum Arthropoda; class Insecta; order Lepidoptera; family Pieridae; genus Aporia; species Aporia crataegi. The sequence goes on along the minus strand of OU538744.1, from coordinate 6,898,216 downwards.
GCAAGTGGCAGCCTTACCATAGACCGAATACAAATACAAATTAAATCATAAATTGTATTCGGGACCGGGGATCGAACCCGGTACCTCAGGCTTCGCGGTACGCTTATAAGACCGCTTAGCCATGAGGCCTACTTTTGTGGCAGTTTCCAATCAATCAAAATATAATGTGTTTTTTTTTTATGGATTTAGGAGTTGGCGGACACCCTTCGTGCCATGCAAAGCCGTGTGGCGGAACTAGTGGGGCGAGTATCTGACGAATGCCCCTTAACTGCGCAACTGCTTCTCACCAATGACCAGCTTCACAACCTCTTGTTGAGGCATTCACGGTTAACCAGTAACCGGTCAGTAGACTTTATATTGTAGAATACATGCGAGAAATTAAAATGTCTTTAATTTCTACTGCTTATTATACAATTTTATTATAATTTAAATTAATGCATCTCAAACAGATACAGCACTTGAGGCACTAGATTGGCAATTTTTTTAATAATTTATTTGTACAGTTAAAAAATACAATACTGTGATAAAACACGAATAAATTCAGAATGAGCCGACGGGCCAACTTGATAATTGAAGGTAATTTCTAAGCCGTCATTTAACAATTATCTGAAAATTTATATAGCACACAAAATTGATTTGTTTATTCACTAACATTTTATTTACACGTAAAATACAAATAAATTGTATGAAATGATTATACAGAAATGCAGCAACCGGTGTTGCCACACCATCAGCCATTCTAGGCGCCGCCATGGGAGTTCCCGGGACTGTATCACGTAAGTCTTTAGTCTATTATTAAATTTAATATCAATTGTATTAGAATTAAAAGTTTACCTACAAGGAAATGTATGATTTTTTCACGGTTCAGGTTTAAGTAAGCACTTCAAATTAAAGAAAAGGCATTATTATATTTAGTTAATTTATTAGCATCTTTTGGCTAGATCCTACGAATAATAATATGTCTAGAAGTGTAAATCACACTCAAAAATGGCACCACACAAATAGATACCGCGGTATATATTTGCTTGGCCTTTTTGCCCACATCGCCTTGACGCGACCAATCACGTGCGAACGTATTGACCTTGATGTTTGTCAAGGTCAAACGGTGGTGGGTTCATTTTTGAAGCGCTATCTGTATGAGACGTTTCTAGACATTATTATTCGTAGGCTAAATTACAGTATCGATTTTAAAAGGGTAAATTAAGAATTGGTCTAAATTTTTTACAGCGCCCAAGAAGGAGGATGATGCACTCATCGATTTAAGTGATGATGTCCCTGACATTGCTAAATTGAGTAAGTATCATCACGAAGAACAACTCGTTGGAATTTCTATCGTAACCATCTGGATCAATGGAAATCGTCCACGGTACGCGTCGCTCGCCACTTCCAGGCACCACCTGCCTGTGAAACCAATTCCCCCATGGATGTGAACTTGGGAATTTTAAGTGGCGTGCGTACAAATACCTCAAAGGCCGGAACGCAACAAAAGCTCTCTTGTCCGTAATATAAAAAAAATAATCTAGCAATATTATTTCTCACCCAATTTGTTTGTTATAAAAATTACGAAGGCGCTTGAATGAAACAATTTTTGCACTCGGCCGAGCTTTTTAGCTCGCCAACAAGTCCGCGCTTTTGCTGTAAAAACCATCAGGCTAGCAGCGTATAACCTTCCAGAAAAAAAAATTGCCATAAAGTTAGCATGATTTATAAATTATTTCTTACTATAAAATAAACACATGTGTGCGATAAAGTAACACAGTAAAGAAAGCAGCAATCAAATGTTTCTTTACATTCTATACTTCCGTTTATTTTTTATTATTCTATGAGCATAAAATTAATGGTAAATTCAAGGCGGGTCTTAATTGTTTAGGTGTCAAGGACGTGCCGAACGAGAAATCGCCAAGTGGCTCCAAGGACGAGTTTGATATGTTCGCGCAATCGCGTAACATCACTTACGAATCTTCTAAAACTGGGTAAGTTAAATCTTAGCAGAAATAATAAATTTTGTTTTAAAAATCGTTAATTTTTTTATAAGGGTTAAAAAGTTGCTAAAAATATCACGTGGTTAATGGACGACCCTTAACTTTAATTTCAGGCGCATTACTTCGACTAGTAAATTCAATTCAATTCAAAATGTATGTGATGCTATAATGTTTTATTTTGTCATATAACATTTATATTTTACTAGCTGACCCGGCAAACCTTTTTAAACGGTGTTGCCATATTAATTTTTGAGGTGTTAATACCCCTTATCACTTAGGGGTATTAAAAATAGATAGTAGCCGATTCTCAGACCTACTGAATATGCATATAAAATTTGGTAAAAATCCGTTTCGGAGGAGTAAAGTAACTAACATTGTGACACGAGAATTTTTATATATAAGATTAGTAAAGTGTTCTACGATTTTTCATATTTCACAGTGGCAGCAGTTATGCGGATAATTTGGAAGAGCAACCATCTGCTGGCCTAGCAGCGGCCGCTAATACTCGCGCCACTCAACAATCATTGGTAAATAATTATTTTTTTACACAAAACCATCTATGAGAAAAATATGGTGCATTTCAGTTATTTTTTTGTGGGTACTGGTTTCACATCACGGTGCTAAGAAAGGAAAAACGTTTTGAATCTCATGTTTATGCATTTTAAATTTATTTATATTTTATTTATTTTATAATTTTGTTTTATTTACTTGACAGCCCTCTGGAATGGATCAAAGAGAAATCGATGAAATATCGGCTTGGTTAGAACAAGAAAAGGTATTTTATGTCATATGGCACAGTAATTAATCTATTTCGTGAACACTTCTTAACCACTTAAAATAATCAATATACTGTGCTGCTGTGGCTTTACTTGTGTTATTCTTCTTTTTTTTTAATTAATCTAATTTAACCATATATTTTTTCTATCATTACCTATCCTTATTTTTCTTATATGTATCAACAATTACATTTTTTTTTATTTGATAGGAACATAAACATTACTTTGTTAATCTTTCACGTTTAAACCACTGAACTGATTTTGTCGACTAGAAATCTCGGAGAAAGCTTTTCACTCTTATTTTAAGCAGATGAAGTCGTGACCATCGGGTTAGTCTATGTACCTAAATAATTAAATACAACACAATCTTAGTAAGCCGATTTTAGTAATTTTCCTTTTAGTCGGTCTCCTTCAAACTACAAATTGAGTTTAAATAACTAAAATTAACTAAATTTATTCATTAGTGAAAAAAAAATTAATGCCTAATTTTAATCCGACAGGCTGCCTCAGAAGCGAATGCTGGACAAGAAAGCGTTACAAGTAGCGATTTTGAGAAGTTCCTTGCAGAGAGAGCGGCTGCTGCAGACAGCCTTCCCGATGCAAATAACTCTAACACAAATAACACACCACGGCACAGACAAATCAACAAGGATAAAGATTCTATGTATGCTCTATGAATAAACCGGCTTGAAGGACCAGGTTTGTGACGTCACTCTCACCGTATAGCTATTTATTTCGCCAATGGACTGAGCTTGCTTCATGATAAAGAAAAACAGCTGTTTTCTTACATTGTAATATTTTAATTTCCTCATTATGTTTGGCCAGAAATGAAATAACTATATTTCAAATAATTAATTAAAACTCTGATTTAAATTATATATTTTCTCTACCATAGTAACAATAAATGAAAATACTTGTAAACGCTCAGTCCATTATCTATTTATAATGAATATCAAGGCAACATATAACATAGTATGGTTAAAATTGTAATTCTTGGTTGCGGTAGGAGTGTAGTTTAAGTTACCCCAAAAATATTTTAATCAATTGTATTTGTACTGACAGGAAATGCACCGTATTTATTAGGGCTTAGCTTTAAGAAAAATCTCCATCTATGATTTATCCTAACATATAAATAGTTTATAATTTGATTGATAAAAATTGCGCATATAATTTTACTTCCTAATTAACTAATTACAGCTTCCGCTGTACAAACTGTCGACTTGGGCTATAAATCATCGGTATCTTGCTATCTCTTTCGCACCTGCACGGTCTTACGAAGTGGGACTTGCACCCGTAGTGCTGTGCAAGTATGATACCTACTTAGTGGCGATAAAAATAATAACATAAGGAATATAAATATGATTGATTATTTTTAATTCAGTATTGATTCATTCAGATAAATATTATATAGTTAGGTTAGTACATTGAATTATTAAATAAAGTTTAAAATTTAAAATAGGTCACAATATTATATTTATTACTTTTAAAAGTAAACAAAGAAAGTCAGTAAACTCAATTATTAGTATTCAAACAATTTTTAAAACAAATCTAATTAATATAGATGACTTTAACTTTTAAACTTATAATAATTATATCGACATTAACATACTACCTACTTAAATGTTTTATCGACACGGTCCATCTCTAAAAAGTGACATTTATGGCCCAAGTCGACAGTTTACACTGCGGATACTATAATGCTTTGAACTTTGTATTTGGTCATCTGAAATCCACTATCAATTATTTTTCAAATGTTTTGATTATCACAGACCGAGTCGTGTTTTATATATTGAATAATTTCCAACAAATGTATCTTTTTACAAAAAACTGCTTTTACGTCAATAATAGTCAAGCAGTCGCTTGACTGTTTCATTGAGATTAAATTATTGGGTATTAATATATTAAGTCGCTTTTATTTTATTATTTATTGCATAAATTAAATTATGAATAATATTTTACATTTGTTTAAATCTAAATTAATATAATATTAGTAGTGTAAGAATATTTTTACGGTATCGAGCACTAAAGGTATACGTTTTATTGTTTAATTTTTTCATCCAATAATAATAAAGTAAAAAGGATGAATGCATATGCATACTCTAAAATATAATAAAGATATTCGATTCAGACCTTAATATCGTGAAAGTAATCAACAAAAAATATACTAGTTGCAAATATAATTTAAAGCAATTATATAAAATATATTGCACTAATGCCTTAAGTGTGGGACCTTATACGTGTTCTCTGCTTGATTTGCAAATACAATCAAATATACACAAATGTTTGTTATAGCCCATTTCGCTGTTGCTTAATTAGATTGTTAGGTGAACATGTACCTAGTTCTTAAAACAGTACAAGTCGAAACCACCTTAAATATTTCTCACCAGATTAACAAGAAAGTTATTATTTAGGAAAAGCTTTGGCATTTATTAAAGTAGTTTATCTGCACCTAGAAGCTAGGCAAATTCAAGCTTCATGCATCGTGTAGATTGTAGAGGATGTCAATAGAAATCTAATTCATTCAATAAACTTTATACCTAGCAATTAATTGCTTTGGAGTTGTACGTGTGTACACGAAGAATGTGATATTTATTGTTTTATATGGTTACAGTTGTAATAATTGCAAACTTAACCTTTTTGAGTTCAAAAATCAATTAATTAAAATCATACTTTAAAATTATTTTCATCAAATTACATTATTAAACCTGTCTAAAATTATATGAATTTTAAATGTTAATACATATTGTATATCCAATTTACTCCGTCGTTATGTCCCCTTTCAACTTAAATCAATAATTTTAAAGGAGTTCTGATACAGAGGCCTTCTATAAAGACAGCTTTTATTCTTAACTAACAAAGACATGGTCGAATCACATATAAAAATTGTTTATCGTACATATTTTATAATATGATTGCCTACGTAACCATTCCATTCATGTCATTTTAAAATTTGGTGTCAATGTGATAATTAAACATGGAACAAGCTTAATGTTAATAATGTAAGAGTTATTTTGTGTTTTAATCGTTGTATTTTATGATAATAAATGAAATGTGCGAATTGTGTATTTTTTTCCTAGTGTGATATATATGATCCATGTTAAGGCGCGGTAAGAAGCTAGCTTTTACATATTTGAGGGGGTGAAGCAGGGGAAGTCGTATGCACATAGCTCCGCCTGCAATTTATTTATAATTATTACATTACACTTACCTCGTAATACTAGTTTTTTAAAATATAGTTTTAGATACAATTTTTGCAAAATTTTAATTGAAATTATTTTTTATTTTGCTTCTATTATGATATTGAAAAGCCTTATTCCTTTATAAAAATCTCCGTTATACATTTTACACGACGCATCACATTTATTTTATCATATTTAGCTTGTCGTGTGTAATGATTTTTGAAAGATACGTGATTATAATTTATTATTTTTCTCGCGGGCGCAGCGTTGAAAGACAAACTCCCCGTTCGAAAGTCTAGCGGCGACTACCGCCCGTCGCCCGCGCAGAGCACTACTAACCTAGATTCGCGCTGGGCAGTGAATTATGCATTTTTTTCAAAAACTACATACTTGACTAAAAAATGGGTCTGACGAAATTATAGCGTACACTATTGCCTACTAATAAAGATAAATATCATGTCTTTCCGACGCGCAATGACAGAACCTACTTATATGGATTTTAGCAGGAGTAAAGGGGTTCAGGAAATTTCAGAAATCTCTTTAATTATTTATATTTTCGAAATTTCAAGAAGACAAAAGTAAGAATAGATACCATTCTACAAAATATATCGTTTTCTGAGTTCTGGTATTATGTTTACACCTACTTTATAGGAGTTGAAAACAGCAAAATTCACCGTAATAGACCGCTTACGCCCCGCGCTCTGCACCCCCTGATTACTCTTAACCCTTAAATGCATGATTTTTACTTTTTAAGCAAATTAAATTTATTTGGATGTAAGATTAGCTCTGTAGTAAGTAAAAAATAAAATAAAAAATATATTCATAAAAATACTTCATTTATTTAAAAAAAATGGGTTGGTGGAAATTTACATCTGTATGTAATCAGAAGTAACCTACTGAGGACAAAATGTGCAGTGAGATAATAAACTTACTCATTATGGTATTTGCTGAAACAATTATTGTTTTTGTTGAGGCAAAGGTTAATATTACATTTGGAACAATGTATAGTTGAATATCCCTTACAACTGGGGTATTTGCATCTCAAGGATCCCCCTACCAAAGGCCAATGATCTTGCCCATCCCTGCGAACTTCTTTTGGGGGGGCAACTGCTACAGCACTTCTTATTTTTTTGGCCTGGATCTCATTTTCTAGAAGACTAGAACTTGGACGACCTCTTTTATTTTCTTTTGCTACTCCCATGTTACAAAGGACGAAGGCCAGTTCATTTCTAAAATTACCTAAATTGAGGATATCTTTCTTAGGTACATTTTTAGCAATTAAATTCTTTTTATATATTATCCAAGCATTTATCACTGCCAGGTCTAAAAGATGAAAAAAAATACGAATATACCATTTTCTTGATTTTATCCTTATTCTGTATCTTCCCAGAAAACTATCCATAAGATCTACGCCTCCCATGTGGGCATTGTATTCACTTATGATCTTTGGGCATGGAATCTGTATCTTTTCTTTTTTTTTCTTGTCATATCTAGATACATTATTCAAAGGCAAAGCACCAACATAGGATGACAGTAATGTAACAACTTTGTTGTCTTTCCATGCTACTACACTCATATCCACACTTTGAAATGTTGTCACTCTTTCTTCATGCGCACCTCTTGGAGTAGATTTATTCATAAATTGTTTTTTATCAGGTAATTTTGAATTGGGTATTCTATTTTGTTGAACTGTCCCTACTGAAAGGATTCCTTGAGTTGCCAAATAGTACACCAATGGCACTGAAGTATAAAAATTGTCAAAATAGACAATGTGACTGACTTGTCTTGGTATACCTCGAGCTAAACGCAAGACAATATTGCTGGTTGAGCCCAAATCTGGTTCATTCTCAGGTTTGTTGGTAAGGTCCTGCCCAGCATAAACCTCAAAGTTGTATGCAAATCCTTGTAGACTGCACAAAACATACAGTTTAAACCCCCACTTATGAGGCTTGTTGGGCAAGTATTGTTTGAGAAAGTGTGCAACTTTAGTTGCACACATTTGCTCATCTATGGACAGGCGTTGTTCTTTAGGTACTGATGAAAATTTAGAATTAAATTCATCAATAACAGGGCGTATCTTGAATAGGCGATCATGGCCTGGATCACCAATTGCCTTGTGGTGGTCATTGTTATTGAAGTGCAATATTTTTTTCAAGTGTTCAAACCTGTTATTGGACATCACCGAATAAATTGGTTCATAGCCATATTTTGGAGACCAGTATGCTCTTGTATTGGGAAAATGTTGGACTGACATATATATAAGTATTCCAAAAAACTTTCTCAAGTCTGATAAATTGCTTGCAGTTGAATTTGCTGGATTTTTTTGTGTGGCATATAGGTTTGTTTCTTCCACTATCCTTGCCATGAAATTTTCTGTGAAAAAGTAGTTGAAGCATGCATATGGTGTATCTAATTGTGACAACTCTGGTCCTAGATCTGAATTGCCTTTGAATGTAATTTTGGACTCATCAAATTCTATGTTCTTTTTTTTCCAGATCAATTTTCGTTTATCTAATAATGCTGAAAATATATGTCTTGTAGGGTCACTACTGTCTACAACCTGGTTGTCTATTACCTCATTTTCAAGTAAGGGAGGGTCACTTTCATGGTTTTGTGGGTTTTCTGTGTCCTCCTCATCACTTTCTAACATGTTCAGTATCTCGTCTCTGCCATAACTTTCAGGCACATTTTCCTCCTCTTCATCAGACTTCTCCATGTCATCTTCCGACAGCCACCCATCTTCCAAAGATGCTAAATAATGTTCAATATCTCTGTCATTCATTTTGTAAGATATCAACACCTGGAACCACCAAAGAAACAAAACTAAATCAAACAATATACAAGCTAAATGAAACTAACTTTCATGCAAGCTAAATGAACGTCATTACATGATGATGTAAATTTACATCAACACAATATTGAGTTTCTTTCTACGTATTTTTCTCTAAATGAACAAAATTATATACATAAATCAAAATACTGACCTCAAATCCGTCAATTACGAATAAATTGAAAAGTAACCGTGAGTATTTTATACGAGTTTTTTCCAATTACAATAACCGAAATCTTCACCGAGCAAAATATGGAGTATTGATATTTTGAAATGACATTTGACAGCTGACATTGAAGTATGAACTTTTTTTTTTCGATCGGAAATGTCACTATGGTTGCGTAAAAGTTACCTCGTACAAAAAATATATAGGGCTGTACTCTGAGGAAACGAAAAATGGTATTGAATTGGTTGATGGAAATTTCCATCACAATGCATTTAAGGGTTAAGCAGAGACGTGCGCGTCGAATTCCCACCGCCCCGCCGGCCGTGGACATGGACGCCTTGGAGTCGTTCTCAACGACTTTTTTCATACCACGTTTTTTATGTAGTACTTATTTACATTTTAATATGAAAATATATTTTAATGACGTACATATATTTTATTTATTTATTACAACTTCGTTGCAATAATAATAGAATAAAAATATGAAAACATAAGCTAAATAGAGTGCAATGGCTGGTTTTATCTGCGATCTCTTCTTTTTATTTTCTTCAATTCAGATTTAAGAAACTTCACAGTTATCCTTACCGAACCGAATGTGCTTTTGAATCATTGTGAATAACTACTATGGATTATTCTAGCGTAAAAAACAAACTCCATACAATGCAAAGGCGACTCCATAATATCCTCCGAACTCTGTTCTAATTTTGGATTCATAGAAATCGTTATTGCTTTTCGTTTTTTCAAACTTATTAAATTATTAAATCAAAAACTGTTACTAGTACATAACAATGCAACTGTCCAATTGAAGTGTGTGTATAGGCTAATTTGCTTAAAAATTATTGAGGAATTTTTTAATCCAGTATACCTGTAAATCTGTTTAATAAGAGGTAACTTTGATAATTTTTTCTCTGTTACAAAATTTAACCAATTGTGTAACGGCAACTGGTCAAATGAAACCCATATCATGAAGTGTCATATAGTCAAAAACTACTTTCCTAAGCCCTTTAATTTCTAAAGAAAATCGAATCTCCTGTGCTTATTTTCTCAATGCCTCATCTTAAGGTAAAGGTTTGGTTGCTTGTCTATTATCCGAAATTTACTCTGTACTAAGTAACTGAATTATGTATCAAACTTACCTTTAACACAACTCTAATATTCTACATTCTTTAGGGTTTCTAAATTTAAATAAAAACATAAGCATATTTTTTAATAAATTTTATTTATCAATTTCTGTATCGACAATAAATACAACAGACACGGTTTTTTTAAAAGAAATATTTACATTTTTTAACAAAACGTGACAAAATATTTGATCTTTTTCTAAGCACCTTTGTTGAAATACACTTTCACAAATATGTTTCACTTATCCGACCAGTTCTTGTGATGAAAACTAACTACACATAAAAGTATGAGATTAATGCTAGAAACGACACCGCACTTGTTCAATGTAACATAACTTTACACTAAGGAATGTAAAAACGATTATGATACAGAAATTATAAATATACACACATACATATTCTAATGCTGCTGATTATGAAATAAATTATTATTAATAAATAACTGCCGTGATCCGAATGAGGATAACAAGGACAGAGTATTAATCGGCGAATATCATAGATAATAGAAAATGGCCAGAGATTATAAAGGTGTTTAAGACAAATATTTTTAATGTTATAAAATATAATAAACAACGAAAAAGAAGAACAACCTCAACTCAGTATAAAAATAACAGCCTAGCTTAAAAAATGCACAGATTAGGTGTTAGTTTAGAATTACATCTATACAGTACTATATCTATGGAAGTCTCAGAGATTGGCTGATTTACTTATAATTCATCACGAGGCGCTGCGTCTTCCTCGTCTTCTTCAGACTGAAAGGAAAGTATTTTATTAATTAATAAGTATTTTATTATATAAAAATTCTAAAGCCAAAGCTTTTACTCGCCACGCGTGTCACAATAAAAAAAAATCTTCAGGAAGTCTTCTTATCAGCGAAATAAATTTTAGACTCAAATCTATTGATCCAATCCCTTTCAATTACATTTGAACTTTATTTAATTTAATGAATATTATCCGTTTAAAAGATAAATTTAAATCAACTACTTATAATATTATGTTGTACCGCTTGCGGACTAAAGTAGTTTTTGATATTAAAAAATAATTACTTACCACAGAAGGTTCTTGTTCAGATGCTTCGCCGTCAGTTTCGACGAACTTGGTGAGAGCAGCCAGCGTTCTTTCGCCGTTGTAGTCACGGATCTGTAGTATTTATTGTGTTATGTTTAGTGTATCTTAAGAAATTGATTAACTATACTTATATTCAATAATAAAAGATCTTTACCTGATTGTCCTTGGTGTATAACTTGATGGTCGGGAATGAGGTGATCTTGGTGTGTTCCAACTCGTTGGCGGTCGCATCGATCTTAGCGATCACAACATCATCGTCTTTCTCAAAGTGTTCACCGAGCTTGTCATAGATTGGCACCAATTGCTTGCAGTGACCGCACCTGGAGAATAAATTCCATATTAAATGCTTTGTTTTTCTTTGATTCTTTTGATAGCGAATGTGCAAATACACAGATGTTATCTCTTTGCGAATTTACAATATAACACCGATTAACCGGAGTCGGATTAACCGTGCGTCCCTGTGCCTCTAGTGCGCGACGCGCGAAACACATCCAAACGCTTCTCATGATACAAACTTACAATGAACCAAATACCTACTCCATGTATAGAATTAGAACATTAACGCAATATTTACAGAAACCAGAAAGCTATATTTATTAATATGTAGGAGTCATTAATTTCATGTGATTAAATTGGAATTTACTATGTACTAGTCCAAATAAAAAGTCAAGTGGTTTCAGTTATCCGTCCAGACCTCCTCGGTTAGTCGGGGTTATACTGTATAGTACTTATTGAATCTTTTTAAGTAGGGTACAACAAACTAGAAGTCTGCAATTGGATTGTGAAACATCTGATTATAGTAACGAGATGATGAAATATTAGTCATTATCAAAATCTATTTGTGATAGGTTTCCATGCGATTAATCAAATATGTTTATCATGATCATTGAATACGTCTTAACGAGTTTACCGCACTTGAATAAACACAGTTAAGTCATTTAACAAAGAAAATACTACATAATCTGCGCTATAAAGGCGTATTAATTAATATTATTGCATCATATCAATTCTTATTTTTATTTGCTATTTTTATTAATATTTTTTTGTTCTATATAGAATATAGAAATAGATCTTTATCAGACTTTAATACCATTTATACTGGTAAATATATCTTACCATGGCGCGTAGAATTCAACTAAGACTTTCTTGTTGGTGTCAAAGACTACTTCATCGAAGTTGGAGGCGACCAGCACCTTGACCGGTTTGGCTGACCAGTCCTCGGGAAGCTCTTCACTGAGAAGGTGTTGCTTCAGATTGCCAGCGAAGAACGATTGGACGAATTCCTATAAAAACATTGAAATTTATACTTTATATCAACTTTATAGCACTTGAGACCCTTATAGTATTTTCCTTGATTAAGAGTCCTCCTTTGTTTTTATACAGTAGGTAGGTAGGTTTAATAATGTAGTAAATTCTAAATTGCAAGTAATGTTTAATTTCCAAAAATATTATTGTTAAAAATATTGAATCAGAAACAACGAAGGTACCACAATAAATACATATATAAGTTTATAGACAGCCAAGACTCGGAACAAACATTCGTGTTCGTCACACAAATTAATGCACCTACGGAGTCGAAACCAGCACCTTTTGGCACAGAAGCCAGGTGCACTACCAATTGCGCTAAACGAATAAATCAAGTAGTATTAAATAGTTATTGTTTTTATCATTGTTTACTGTGATTGAATGAATCATATAATTAAGTACACTGTAAAAGTATGATTTGCAGTAATCTTACCTTACTGAAATAAGATAAGATTAGTGCACCAATTGTTTCATTCATGACATTAAAAGATTTTGGATTTACGATTTCTGAATATTTCAACCTAACAAGAATATCGTACTTCTCAATTTTAATCTATCTACATATTATATAAAAATCAATTGCTGTTCGTTTGTCTCGCTAAAGTTCGAGAACGGCTGGGCCGATTTAGCTGGATTTTGCTTTTGAAATGTTTATCTACGTCAAGGAAGGTTTAAACGGTGAGAAAATATGGCAAAACTGCGTAGAAGCTAGTAAAAACAACAATTTCATTTTTCCATATAAATTTTCAGCCAATTTAGCGAAGGGAGATTTAAATGTCGTTACTCGTTAGGGTAGGTGATACGAAGTACACAGGGTCATCTAGTTATCGATAACAAGATGACCTAAGGATCAATAAATATTGTGTTATCTTATCAAATTCATGATTTGGGCTCATTTGAATTAAATTACATGGCAACAATGTACAAAGCAATAAACAAACGTGATAAAGAATGTATTAGAAAATTATTTTTCTCGGTATTTTACGAGTAATAATTATTCTACCACTGGCCGGTGGCAAATGAAAGAAATAAACCATAAATTAGTTAAGCCGTTCTAAGATATAAAAGCTGTAACCACACAAACTTTTTCATTTGAACTATTTCATAATTAATATTAAAGATTGACTTATTCTCTACGTCTCAAGTGTTGCATAATTATAACTACCTATATAAGCATCCGCTTTCTTATCTTTCACTGTCCAATCGTCAGTTTTGTAAGGTCGTATTTAGTGAACATGTCAAAAGTCACTGCCATGGTAACTGATAATAGTTTTAGATAAGCCATTTCTGTGGTCGTAACATGCAATCTACATATACATAATGTAGAAATAGTGTTTAACATCCGATGCGATAAGAAATTTGTGTCGGGTTACACAATGCACATAATATTTAATTATGATACTTTTTGCTTTATTAAGACCACTCTCATTCCTATGACCTATCGCAAGCTCCTGTATATCTTCGTAATAAATTTCAGCAAAGTCAGACAGAGACTAAATATCAGATAATATATATCAATGTTTTTCATTTCTAATAAGACAAAGCTAATGTATTCTATACATAATATTTAATTGATTTAGTTATTAATTGTTTTATTACCTACTGTTATTAAATAATATATTGTCATTGTATTGTTTAATTAAAAAACAATAATTTCAAAGATAAATTTTAAAACCTGCTGCCTACCCAAGGAAATATTAATTGTCCCCCCCGGGATTCGAACCCGGGTCCTCCGGATACGCATCTGCGTACAGAGGCGGTTATTATTCAACAATACTTTTTGAAAATTAATTATAACCGTGAAGTTTTCTTAATTTTCCATATGAATTATTAAATAATATTTTATTCATTATCGCCCATACCAAATCGTTTATCAGCAATACCGTACTAACACTCGAGTAATTAGTGTTGGGGTTACGATTTTTCATAGTTACGATAGATTCGTATCAGCTTATTGATAAAACTGTGACAAATTTCCTTAAAACATACATTTAAATCAATTTTCTTTCCTTATTAAGAAACAATTAAATCTACATATTATTAGGCCAAATTACATTTTGTGTTCATACTTTAATCACAGATGATGAATGACATCTTAAATTGTAATAAAAAAATCAACTTTTAAAAAGACGCAGCAATCTAAGAAGTGAAATTGAACAGAAATATAGACTCATAAATAGATTTCAAAATACTGCCTCATTAAAAATGAAAATATTGCGACATAATCCCAGAATAAAAATACAAAAATTGAAAACCTTCTCTTTTAGTCGGTTAAAAAGCTAAAATAATAGTATTATAAAAAATTAAATGTTTGCACAATATTTACCTCAATAGCATTGGCTGTAAGTTCGTTGGAAGCAGGCTTGTATTTGGCCATGTCCTGTTCTAAGGCAATAAGACGTGCGGCCGGAATTTCATCTTTCTTCATGCCGAAGAACTCCAAGATTCTACCAACACGAAGTATAAACACATTTTAATAACCTTCAGATATTTTTTTGACAATTTAATAATTTATTTATATACCTTTGGTGGTCATCCTCATCAGTGTCAACGGCAACAGTCATGATCTTCTCACGGTAGGTCTTGGCGACAGGTTTCAGGGGGTCCACGTACTTCTCGAATTCACCGTTTTTCTACAAAATGAGATATAAAATTAAACTCGGAGTAAGAAAAGAAATACTATTAGAAAAATAGCATTTGTTCACGTTTTTCTAATTTTTGTAGTATTAACTATAAACGCGTAAGATTTTCATTGTATTTCGATTTTTATTAATTGATTGTTCATATTTACGTTCTATGTAAGTTGAACTTAAAGAGGATTTCGAAGCATGTGTTTGTGTCAACATATTAACTATTTTATAATTTATGTTCTAGAATGATGAAAACATCGATAACTAAATGTATGTCAAGCAATGTCTAAATCAGTAAGGTTAATTAATTTTACCGACAATTTCTAACCCCGGCTTGACAGTGTAAGACGAAAAAATCAACATTTTTAACGCTAATGGAGAAATTGATTTCTATAAAGATTTTAATGTTTTCTTATTACCATACCATGATTACGCAGTATGAGGGCAATGACCTATGCAGTTCATTGACCTATAACATTTGTCTTGAATATTAAATTTTATGAAAACCAAGCCTTTTAATGTTAGAAATTTACTACCTATTTTTTTACCTATGTATAAACTATCACTCTTAACTAATCTACTTAAATATAAGATTACTTTCACAAATGTAAAGCTTCAATAAGCATGGAAAGCTTGACGCTGATTGAAAGCGACTAAAAAATAGGTCACTTTTTATTCAACTTTCGCTAAGAGACTACATATTAATAATTAACGTTTAAATTTGCGAAAAAATCACTTTGTTGCGGCTCGACCTTGATGAATGTCATCAACAATACTAAATTACACAAAAAATTAACATACATTGGTGAATTTGCATATAACACAGAAATTAATTACAATTAAAAATTGATAGCAATGTGAATAACATGTGAATTTTATAGATATTAAACCACCTGGATTCGCTAATTCGTAATTTTTAGTTTTTCGTAGTAATTTTTGTCCTGTTTCATGATCCGTCACAACAAGTCTACATCACAGAGGTGCAATAATCGTTTATGAATATTTATACTTCTTAGCTTGAATAATGCATAAATTATATGATTTGAAAGAAGCCAAATCATAAATATTTATAAGGCTAAACTTACAAAAGCAGGAAAATCTACTGAAAAAAAAAGTTGTATTCCTATTGATCTTAGCTTGCTTCCACCCTAGTAAACTAACAAAAGTTAACAGCATTTATACATTAGTATGTTACCACGTTTATTGCTTAGTAAAATATATATTTTTTTAAATCTATTACCTTGGACAGGAACAAAAGCAGGTGGTATTTGATTTGTCCACCAAAGATTTTGGAGGCAGTTTCATGGGAGAATTCAACAATGGTAGGCATGCTCTGAACAAACACCCAGTTCTTGAAGACATCTTCGTTGAATTCTTCACCCTCAAACTTGACACTGGGTTCTTCAAACTATTATAACAATAATAAAATACAATTGAATAGATATTTTACATAACTTTATATAGTTTATGACAAATACATATTATGTTTTTAATAAAGAAAAATAACATTATATAATTAAGTAAAAAAAATAAAAAAAATATTTTTTTATGGTTTAAAGAGACTAAAACCAGTTTACGTTCAAACTTAGTTCTTTTGAAGACAATGGATAAACTACTCCTTCTTTATAAATTATTTTTTAACATGTTACTATGAAAAATGTCATACAATAATAATTCACAATTAGTTATAATTTTACCAGTCAAACAAACTTACGTTCTTATATAGAACAACATCTTCAGCCTTGGCTTCTAATTCTTCAATAACTTTCTCGTCAGTTACAATGGCAAATACTTGGTCATCTACTATCCCAGCTGTGTTAAGGAAGGCAACAGCCTTCTTGGTGGTCTGGTCAGGGAAGAAACCAAAGGAGATGACTGCATTGGCAGCAATGAGCTCCTTAGCTTGTTCTGATGATGCAACATTGATAGCTGGAGGTCCAGTCTTCTTCTTTATCCATGCAATAATATCATCAGCTTGACGACCACCTGATTAAAAAAATACTCTTAATGAGTCCTCTTTTAAGTAACCAACAGCTAACAATGAAGAAATGTTCAACAATGTTATTAAAATAGAAATAACTGTAACATGTTTATAAAACATTGGTTATCCGGTGATTAATTTACGATATTATAGAAATAAGTGTGACATGATAAGAATAATTACCAGAGTACTCAATAGGGTTGCCGTTCTTGAAGAAAATGAGCGTTGGGTATCCACGAACTTTGTATTGCTCAGCCAGATCCTGTTCTTGCGTGGCATCCACTTTGGCGAGTTTAATAGGTGATTCTTCCTCGGCCAGTTTAGTGGCGGCTTTCGCGTATTCTGGAGCCAGTGATTTGCAGTGTCCACACCATGGTGCATCTGTGAATTAATTTATAGATTAGGGATACAAAAAAGCCGCCCGGCTTCTCGTCAAACTCGTTAACAAAAGCTTTAATATATACAATTATACGTAGATAAAGCAAGATTAGGTTGGACTATACCCTTATGTGCGCTATGGCGGCGGAACTTAGAAAAATTTCGGACGAAAAATTTTTTTTTATAATTGCGGTTTTTTGACCCGCCACGAGGTAGTCCTCACTAAGTACGTCATCTTCGGTCCCATGGCCCATATCCCTAAACCCCACCGTTTCCGAGATACAGCCGTTTGAAGATCATACGTAATAGAAGAACGGCTATATCTCGGAAACGGTGGGGTTTAGGGACATGGGCCATGGGACCGAAGATGACGTAATTAGTGAGGACTACCTCGTGGCGGGTCAAAAAACCGCAAATTATATAAAAAAAAATTTCGTCCGAAATTTTTCTAAGTCCCGCCGCCATAGCGCACATAAGGGTATCTTCTGACCCAAGATTAAGAATAAGATGTATCCATGAATAGTATTAGAAAAATATGCAAACTCACAGAATTCAACTAAAATAAACTCTGTCTTAGAAACTACATCGTCGAATAGCGGTTTGGTCAGCACAAGAACATTGTCTTCTGTCGGTATTTCGTCTCCAAAAGCGGAACCCAAAAGGGCTATCGCACAGATCGATAGCAAAACGTTCATGTTTAATAATTTCACTTTTTTATTCCTAATACTATCTCCTGCTCGGACGCGAAAACTTAACAACTAGTCGAAAATGCCACTTCACAACCGCACCGACTGTCTCACTCGACGTGGCAGCGTCGATCGTGTGTAGAGCTATGATTGGTCAAATGAAGTTTTTTTAATGAGACAATTTCTAAATAGAGGAGAGGTATTTCGACAATAGTTTCAATTGTGAATTTCCAAATTCTTCATTATCAAACCTCACCATTATATTTTATACAGTAGAGATTAAATCAGTATAAATTATTTTTATTGCGATAGTCATAATAATAGTTTTAGGAACTACTATCCTAGATCCTTTAATATCAAACTTAATGTCACTGTCCGATCCGAATCATGTCAAATCATCAATGACGGATGAGTGATGATGATGATTGATTCCTAGGTAAGGTACCATCCCCAACTTCGAAATATTTGCGCGAAGCTGTTTTCTGTTTAAATAAAGTAATAAACACACAAAAACATTTTTTAAACAAAGATGAAAGAACACAAAACATTACCTCTAATTAGTTTCAGTAAAAGTAAAATAATGTTGTAGGTAGGCACTTTATTTTAAAGAATTTATAATTACAAATAATGTAGGTATTCTATTGGACTATTTTAATTTGTATAAAAAATCGAGAAATACCAGGTGTGTATCCTTATTTGAAGTTATTTGTGTTACATTTGTTTATACCTATTATATCGCTTTAAGTTTATAAGCTGAATCAGATCGTTAAGGCTTAAGTCATTATTAAATCACAATCTGGCCTTCAAATGTAGACAAGTCAATGTATTTTAGAATTTTAAATTTGGATGATATCCAATTTTTACTTTACTTCCTCACATTAGTTGATGCTTGTACATCATATCAATTGAAATTGTAAGGTTAAGTTTTAAA
Organism: Aporia crataegi; assembly: GCA_912999735.1. NCBI lineage: Eukaryota > Metazoa > Arthropoda > Insecta > Lepidoptera > Pieridae > Aporia > Aporia crataegi. The sequence continues at coordinate 6,879,183 of OU538744.1, read as the reverse complement.
TTATAAGGTAAATTAAAATGATTTTAAATAAAATGAAAAATATTTAAAGATTTAACCATCAATTTTATATGTGTTTAGTAGCAAATATGTATTTAAATACATACAAATTTTATTTTGCAGATGACAGAGATGACCGTTGTATCAGAGATATATGATGAATACAATTACAGAACTGACAGCGCTCCATGTAGGAAAGGAAGTAAGATTTATAAAAAAAACAAACATTAATTTCTATTCAAATAATTAATGTACCTACTATTTTTCAGATATTATATCTAAATTCCCATTTTTTCTACCAAAAGGAAAAATAAAGCATAGCTTTGATGAAGATAATGATTTGGTTGTTGAAAGACCGAGCAGAGAAGTTTTAAAAATTGGTAAGATTTTTCATCTAATATCAATTCTTAAATTATACATACATAGTTACATGTATATGTACCTACTAGGGTTCATGATTTCACTAGCTTTTCAATTTCTCGGGTCTCGAGAATTCTCAAGGCTAATTTCTCGGAGCTTCTCGGGTTGTCGAGAAATTTACATTTACGTACGTTTTCTCATATTATTTGGTTCCAATAACGTCAACAAATTCAGTGGTTTTCCTCTCAAATAAAAGTATCAAATTAATTATAAAACTTTTATTGATTATATTCAAAAACATTAATCTTATAAATAACGCTAACTAACTTTTTTTAAAAAACTACAGAAAAAATATTATTCAGACTCATATTTATAATGACAACACCATTTTTGGCTGGTTATTTAGAAAAAAATCAACTTAAAACTTGTAAACAAAAATAGCTTCTATAAAAATAAAAAAATAACATGAAAGAAACCATTAATATCTTAAATTTAGGTAGAAAATAAATTATAATTAAATTACAATCATAGCACCATTTATGGCATGTTAATTAGAATAAAAACAAATGAAAACTTTGCAAGATCAATGGAAAATCTCACGCCGAGGAGCTGAACATACAGACAGATACATAACAATTAGATCAGCTTACTCTGTCTGATGAAATATGCCTTTAGAAAAACTAAAGCATTTATAGCTTTATCAGAGCCGATTTCTTATTTTATTAACTACATTTTCTGAAATTGAAAACACTCTTTCATTTTCAGTTGAAGTAGGCTTAACTGAAAGCAATGCTTTGTACATCGATTCTAAATTTGGTGACCTCTTTCCAGTCTGTTCAAAAAGTAAGAACTCTGCGCTCTTCTGCTCTTCGCGCTTGCAGCGAGATCGAGCGCAGCGATTCCCTATGAATTTCCCAATAAACCTTAGTACTTAATATATTATTGTGTTGTTACATATACATATTTTGGAACACTTGTTAAGAATGAAAATTAAGACTGTATTCCACCAGTGAATTACATAATATCATTGGATGTTTAAGTTAGTTAATAATTATTACTTAAGTTATATTTTTTTAAGAGCACAGTTTTAAAACGAAAATCGCATTGGTGGGTCTTCAAGTATGGAGAGGAGCATTCTTATTAGGAGACCTGCTAATACATTTAGGAATTAATGGTGAATTAGAAGGCAAGACCGTTTTAGAACTAGGTGCCGGAACGGGTCTTACTAGTTGCGTAGCTGCCATCTTTGCTAAAAAAGTCATATGCACTGGTAAGAAAATTACGGTAATTTTATAATAATGTTTCATCTAGACTATCGATTTTTGTAAGTGCTTAAATAACGAAATTGAGTTTTTAATTGCATGACAGTAATCCCATATTATGCGTAAAATTCAAAGCTTGTGAATTGATAATACAATTTGTGACGTCTTCATATTTTTTTATAAGGAAAAAAAATCCATTAATCGGTTTTTATGTATGAACCGGTATCAGTGGTAGGTTTTATGTTACAAAATTTTATAAAATTGGAAAAAATGTAGACGAATTTATATATGCTGTCAAATAACGTAGGGCTACTATTAATATAATTATTTTCATTATTTTTCAGATATTGATTTAGGCGGTATATTAGAATTAATAAAAATAAATGCTAGATGCAATGCTCACTTGATGAAATCAGAATTCAAAGTTCTACCTCTAGATTTCACAAATCTTAACTGGAATTCTCTTTTGAGTCGAGAAATCGAACAAACTGATATAATCATAGCTGCTGATGGTAAGACTCATTGATACAACAAAAATGCAGTTATGCAGAGCCGTTTTCAAGATACGCAAAAATGTGTATAAATTACACAAGGAATTAATAGTGAAGTTAGATACAGACGATTAAAATTTTATTCGTTGTTACTCACGTTACCCGTTTGCACAAGTGTTTGATATTTACCGACTTCTAAAAAGGAGGATATACTCAATTTGACGCCGTTTTTTTATGTTTGTTACTTCAGAACTTTCGACTGGGTGAACCGATTTCGATGATTCTTGTTTGTTTGAAAGATTTTTTTTTTGTTAAAATTTTAACACTATTATCTGGAGAGTAAAAGGAATCGGAATATAAATGACTATTTGTTTCAGTAATCTACGACGATGATGTTACATCAGCATTTGTATCGACAATTCAAAAAATACTTAATACAAATCGGCCAAAGACTTTATACATAGTTCTAGAGAAGCGCTATGTATTTACTATAGAGCACATGGAATCTGTAGCTCCGTGCTACGAAACATTCCTAACGTTATTAGATAAAGTTAAAAGTGACTGGATTGTTGAACAGCTATCAATTAATTTTCCCAAATACTTTACATACGAACGCGTTAAGGAATTGGTGATGTGGAAAATTAGCTCTATTTAACATTGTAGCGAGCAAGATAGATGAATATATTTTTCAATGTTAAATTTGTTTTATTGCTGACTAGACTTCTATTGTAAGATACATATATCAGACTTAAGTACAAGTTATTGAAGGAAGAAAATTTTTCATTGCAATGTGATGTAGATATTCTAGAATCTAGAGATTAATCAAATGTCTAAGAACGACAGAAACACAAAAACGAATAATTCTGTTTTGAATGACTTCATTAAAATTTGGAATACAAAATTTACCCTCAAGAATGTAATAAGTATATTAAAAATAAATACACGAAACACGACTGGTACAAATTATACAAAATAACATTATATCTATGAAATTGTCAATAAGGGTTATTTTTGCGTCGGCCATAGTTCATTGTACTTTGTAAGATATGTTTTCCTAAGTTCGGAATTCCTTGCTTGCTGATCTTTCTCTTTGCTCAAAGTTTCAATACTCTGCCCAACACAAAGATCTCCAGTGAAATGTATGATTACTACTTGTGTATTGAACGATACATTTTTGTCCGAGCCGTGTTTTGTATAGTTAAAGTGCGGCGCGAATTCCATTTGATAGGGCAGCATGTCTTCTGCTGTAAGTACCAATATAAAATTTTAATAAAAAACCGACTTTAAATTGCAACTCTAAAACTACTTAACAGATTTTGATGAAATTTAAATGGGACCACACAAAAAAAAGAATCATCGAAATCGGTTTACCCGTTTGAAAGTTCTGAGGTAACAAACATAAAAAAATTGGTGTCGTATTGAGTACCGCCTCCTTTTTTGAAGTCGAAAATTATCAAGAAATCCCAATGGAAATGTTGCAAAATCGCAGCGTTACATTACATCTTAAAATGTCAGCTGTGGATGATGTTTCCGCTGCACGTTTTTAAATGTAACAGAATTCTATTAGAACGGAGTCAACATAAAAAAACTAACTATAATCTTCCGTATCCTGTGCTGTGGAATCTCCTGTACATTCAGGACCGCATCTTCCATCTTTGAGGATACCCCGCATCGTCATCAGTTTGCTAATTGCCTTTTCACCACTTTTTGCTATATGTTCGTTCTTATGTTTATCTATGTTGCGAAGGAACTTTTTCATCTGAAAAAGAAATTATAATACTTTATTTTGTTTAATCCTCATTTTTTAAATACTTATTTGTAATCTACTACTATTGTGAAAAAAAACTGAATTACCGTCTTTGATACTTTTTTGGGGGTATCTTGATATGACATTTTGGGTTCCCCTGGATTGCTTCCCATAACATACATTGTGTTTTTTGGGATATTATAATCCGAGTACACAGACGGTTGTGCCTCCAGGACATCTCTTTCACGTCCTGACACAGTTGACGATTTACTGTTCGTCGGTACGTAGGGAGATTTACTAGCATTTGCTGATTGTGATTTTTGTATTGCCCCCTTATTTTTATTCTTCTTTCGGCCAATGGGGGCGTCGTCATCGTTGGACAAGCTCTCTTCAGAAGTTGAAGGAAAAACCTCATTTAAACTTAGCACTTCAACGTTACAATCGTCGAGGTTTGCTGGATTGTCTATGTCGGCCACTTGACAAAGGTGATCAGTTGAGTGTATGCTTATGAAGGACTTTTGGCCCGCGCAAAACGCCTCATCTTCCCCCGAACTCGAGGATTTCTTTGACACAGTTACTGAAATTGTTTTAGTTTCTTAATATGAAATATCAACATTTAAAAAGAAAGGTAGGCACTTACCGGCATAAGTACGGCTTTCCGTCGGGTAACATGCTATTGCTTCATCTAAAAAATATAAAGATCAACATGTATGGGTACATTTTTATGCATTTTATAATGTGTGAAACATACCTTCGTGACCTAAGCTTTCGTTTACGGGAGTGTCCAATCTACACTTATCAGTTAATTTACTAGCATTCTTCGAATATGACATACTTATTTAAACAATAAATTTCAGTTTGTTAACTTTGTCAAATGGCTTTCATTTTTCGCTTTATCATGACGCTTGACAATTCTATTTTTAATTTTTATGTCAATAATGGGACACAGGTTAAGGTTCCCTGTTTTATATAAAAAGCAAACATACTTCAGTAGTTAAAATTTCTTAAGTAACTAGTATTTAACTGTTTCTGCAAATATATTAATTTCCCTCATAATAATATATCGTATCATATTATTGTATATCGTGTTTAATTTTTGTAAGAGATTTTAATTCAAACTAACAGATACATAGTACTTTAAATAATTATTTAATTAACTAAGTACATAGTGACATTTGAAATGGAACGATACAAAAGTAACAAAAAATAATTCTACGGTCAAAATACGACAAATAGACCTAATCGCTAATGTATATTTGTTTAGCTTATTGCTATCAAAAACCTCAAGAAATTTAAGGCAATGAGTATAACAGTCTTTTGGATGTTCGATTAGCGGATTTTAAATACATACATTATTTACTTATTGTAAAAAGTTCAATTTACATGAAACATAGCATTGCCGATTGTTACATTTGAATTTTGAAACCTTATGTCAGTAGGAGCACCATTGTGCGTTATATCTATTTCCTACGCATATACAAAGTCACATAAATATGTAGAAGAATGTATAGCCTCTATTCCGAGTCTATCGTTATTAAATATAAACTTTTATGTGAGAGAAATACAAAGATTGAAAAAAAAGTTTGGTGCATAGTAAATTCTAAATTATTCCAAACATTTTATAGGAATAATAAACTAAACAAAAAATAATAATACGTTAATGTTGACGATATATTTTAACGTAATTATCGGGAGATATGTCATATGCACATGCTCATGGCAAAGTATCGCAGCAGAAAAGTCAAACAGAATAATTAATAAAATATTTTGTTCTTATATTCGATCACAAAAATAATTTATTATTAAAATTTATCTAAAAACAGATTTTAAATTTTAAAAAAACATTTAATACTATATTCAAATAGTTATCGGGAATCATAAATTATTCCTATGACGCGGGACTCGAATAACAAACAATAATTAATACCAATGACTCAAAATTTTATCTTGATAAAATATCACTACTTATACCAATTGGATAAAATTGACTCGACTTAACTAAAAAAAATTAAAATACTATTCAATGTTAGTCTTTGATCATTCTGTTTAACTGTGAATTAGATTAATGAATATTTTACTCACAGAATAAACCACTGTTCAAGAGCAAATGGGCCGTCACATATAGCTTAAAATTAAATAGTTTTTTTTTTTTTGTATTCTGATGAAAAAATATTTGTATGTCGGATATAATTTGTAAATAAATATATAGGGTGCCACATTAACAGTATTACCCGAATCCTAAATGAGATACATGGGGATATTTCCATATTTACTTTTAGTTTGACTAACCTCCAAACTGAATATATTTTCTGTATATATGCTTAATATTTGTCCAATATAGAAATGTTATTGCACCCAAGATAGGCACCATGTTTATGTCAAATAAGAGCCATTTAGGTATTACGTATCATGTTGTATGTAAATGGAGTGGGAAGTCTACTTACGGGAAAGATGGAGGTCTGAATGTTGTAAGCAATTTATCTTTTTATTATTCTTTAAAATTTGTAGATTCTGCTTCGAAAATTAAGAATACCAATAGAGTAACAATATTACTTTTGCTGATATGGGGAAAGTTTAAAATCCACTAAAACTCTATTTACGTGGTACTTGAATGGACCCATATGTATAAAGAATCTTAAAGATATCCAGTCGAGATAAAGTAAAATTTAGCAAACATATATATTGCTATCCATTTAATGGAACACTTATAACTAAACGAAGAATATATAAATGAATTTAATTTACTCCTGCGGAAAGATGTATCGTGCCAATTATTATAGACCTATTTATTTGAATAATTTCATGTGTCACAGCATAAAACGAAACCTAGACATTTCCTAATCACAATAGGATCACTGAAAAATACAGCCTCATTCGAGAGCAGTCTTTCGAAGCCATTGCTATACGGAGCTTTTTCTTTCCGAGATCGAAGACCGTTTTCGACTCTGAATGCTTCCTGAAGACATTTTCCGCTTTTCTCCATTGGGAGCGTCACTAGCCGATTTGAAATTAGAACTAGTGCTTGCCATTCTATTGGCGTTTAGTAAATTCGATATTTTTCGTCTCACCGAAGGCGACGCTTCTACATTCAACTTGGCAGTGTTTGTTTGTGGTTTGGGTTCTATGACGACCGGTTGTTGGTATTTACCAACAGCGTTCCAATGTTCCCTTTGCGCTTTGAGAGATTCCCGCATCTTTTCTTTGGCTTCAGCGTTATCCGCGAGCATTTGATTAAGCATTTGCACCGTTTGGTATAATGCAACCGAGCTAATTAAACCGAAATCGTGCAATGAACACATGTGGAGTATAAAGTTTCTGTAGAGATTCTTCTCTAAGAGTTCCTGCCCCTTCATTTGAAGGAACATTTGGCAAGCGAGCGGTATTTGGCAGTCCCCTACGTAGTTGTATTTCATGACGTGAAGATTCCACATTTTCATTAGTTCTTTTTCCCCTTCGTTCACATCTGTGAACTCGTCTATCATCATCATCGTCTTCTGTTGAAGCCAGAGCGGGTCTGTCTCGCTTTCCGAGTCAATATCAAGTTCGTTAGGATACACAGGGAGACAGGTGATGGTGTGGTGGTACAATCTGGAAAATAATTATAATTTTAAACATTTTAAAATGATACAACTAAAATATCTGTTAAATGAATTAATATTCGTGTTTTATAACATATCCTAGAATTATAAAAAATTAAAGAGAATTTGTTTGACACTTATATAGGATTCAATTTGAAAATCTATAGTGCAATCAATTTTTTACTATAACTGACTTACTTGACTTAAAATTAGAGGTTAAAATATTAAATTGTCGTTGTATAGTAATAGGCACTTTGCATTGACATAAAACCTTCATGGTGAGATTTCGTGTGAAACTTTTTTCACATGATACCTATAAGGTGCTTCTTTTAAAAAATGTGGAACATTCGTATTTCGACTATCAATTGTTTTTTTATTCAGCTTTAAGCCCAGTTATATCGAAACTTGAAACATTAGAAATTTCTCACCTATTATGTCCGGTGATATAAGGCCTCTGCGCATCCAGTACATCATTGTCGTCCAGCTCCAAGAACTCAGCCAGACTGTGCCTCTGGACTCGTCTCCTTGCTCGGGGCCTCCAGATAAGGAGGTGTGTGAGTGAAGCCCGGCGGGTGGGGCCCGCTCGAGGTCCACTGGCCGATGACCGCCCTTGGGACGCAATTAGGTCGTGCGGAGACCCCGTATATGAACCGTCGTATAGGTCATTTATTGAGACATCTATCCGAGCCCCACCCGGGATTGGCTATAATTTTTTAAAACATATTTTCATGACCTGCACGTATGTATTTATCTAAGCGGATTTTTTTACCAACTTCAAAGTGGCGATATCTTATCAAGGACCAATATAAATTACACAAAAATAAAATACTTATAAAGTATGTATTTAGTCTGTTAAACTATTAATTATATTATTTTTGACAGTTAATTTATTAAATTTTTTTTACACTTTTTAAGTTACACAACAGTTAATTATTTATTCTACTTGTAGGTAATCCTTTTAAAGAAAATATACGAAAATCTAAATTATTAATATGAAGATAATACTGTAATTAAAATGCTGTTTTGAATTTTTTTCTGTATATAACTTGGTTTTAAAATGAAAAACGAAAAAAATTAACTCTCCGGCGGGGAATCGAACCCCGGTCTCCCGCGTGACAGGCGGGGATACTGACCACTATACTACCGAAGACTATGATTAAAGGTTGAAATTTATGAATAATTTACAAAGCAGTGTATCAACACACAATAGATACGCCATAAAGTTTTAAAAATATTTGAATTGTTCCTCAGTCTTAAAAAAGGGGCTTTTTAAATCAATTTTTTTTTTCACTCCAATACCGGACATAAATGTATGAAAATTTATGTATGTATCTTTAAATTTCTATTGAATTAAATTATAACAAATGTATTCTTGCTGTGCACTCTGGAGAAATTTCGCTTGAGAATCACTACATAGTATAAAACAAAGTCGCTTTTTCTTCCCCTATATCCCTTTGTATGCTTAAATCTTTAAAACTACGCAACGGATTTTGATGCGGGTTTTTTTAATAGATAGAGTGATTGAAGAGGAAAGTTTTTATATATGTTTTATACCCGTGCAAAGCCGGGGCGAGTCGCTAGTAAGTAATAAATAAAAGCTACCTTCGCTTAGCAGAATATACTTACAAAGTACGTAAAGTTGAATCTGGAATGACAAAGCTTCAAATGTTTGAGCAATGAGTACAAAGTGCCGCAGTCCAAAGAGCACCAAGGGCAGTGTAGGTCATCACAAGCCTCCGTTTGCTGTCTGGAGTTGTTGTTGTATAGGAACTGGTAGATTATCTGTTGTCTTTTCGTTTCGCATTCACTTTCTTTTTTATCATCTGGAAATAGTTTTTATAATGATATAAATTCTAATATACTAATTACGAAATACTCTCACAGCTAACTTGTTTACGTCTGACAACTATCTGACGTCTGAAAACTACAAAAATGCTTATGTTCCCAAGGCTCACAGGTTTGATAACTTTTTGACTGTAAAGAATATATTATATTAGACGTGTCCAGCCGTTCCACCCGCTCTCGCGATTAAAAAATTTTTCTTAGGGATAGGGTGAAAAATACTTTACGACCTATTCTCATACATATCAAATTAAAGTGAATGCCCGTAAACCCTAAAGGAGTATGGGGCCGAGACATTTCTTTACAGGCAAGTAGGTGGTCAGACGTTTGTCCCTATGCAACCGAAACATTCATTTGTTTCCCCGGGATTCGAACCCAAGACCTCCTGCGCAACACGCAGACTGGTAAACCACTTAGCCACGGAGGCGGTTATACTTACCAAATACATATTTTTAAAAAATCATAAAATTCGGTCCAACCATTTCAGAGGAGTATGTACACAAACACAGTCACATGAGATTTTTATATATTACATTATATGTTATGTCCCATATCCTAAAAGGGATAACGGCAGTGTTGTTTAAAAATTAAAAAGATTTACTTAAGCCCCTGAACTGATTTAATTCCTGTGGGTTATTAGAAATTTTGAAATTTTACACAAATAATAATACTTAATATAGTAGTTATAATTAAGAATATTGAAATACTAACTATTTTTAGCTTCACCAGTGCCATTTTTCTGTGCTGATAGCCTATCCTTAATAACAGTGAGGTCTTTTTTAAATCCATTAGTCTCGTTGGCTTGGTAAAGTTTTGGTCTATTCACAAGACCATTTGTTGGTTCCTGACTCCAACTAAGCTTCAGTTTCAAGAGTGGGCGCACTTTGAATATATCAAACGGATTAGTGTCGGTGTGCAGTTCATTTTCCTGTAAAAAAATTATTGAATTAATATTTTTACTTCCATCTTTCTATGGATTCTTTTAAGTTTTTAGTTGGTAATAAAGAAGATTCAAACAAACTTATTGATCAAAAACTTTATTGGTAAGTTCAATTCATATATGTTATATATATTATTATATAATTATTACTTATGTGTTCATTGATTTCTAAAAAAAATATAAAGTTGATTTATCAGCATACCATCAACATTCACTGGTAAAATATAATAATAGTTATTATGATATATGTGTGGAAAGTTGCTGATAACTAAAGGTGATGGTCTTAAGAGAGCCGAGGACGATAATTATCAATACTCAGGTATATCATACGATGTTTTTCAACACGCTTGCTATTAAAAATGAAAATTCAGTTTTATTTAGTAAATAAAAAAATTGTGTAAAGATGAATGAGATTGCTTATTTACAAAAAAATCATAACATTGTATATTAATGAAAGCCTTATTTATTAAATATGTATAAGTTAAAATTATTTATTTAAACATAAAACTGCATGAAATTAGCAAGTGGGACACTAATTTATACTATTTCAAATCGAATCTCTTCTTGTGAGAACTTTGTTCTCAAAACAGGTGTAACGAAAAAGTTATTTATTCTTCATTATTATTATTCATTATCGCACTTGTGCCTAATGGTCAAATCAAAATTTCACAATTTTGTGACAAGTGTTTGTACCTGAGTGTGGTGCAATAAGAGTCACTTTATGAGCAAGTGTGTTGAAAACACATTTACAGTATATTGATAACTCCTAAAATTTCACTTACATTAGGTATAGTCTCCCATTGAGCCATCAAAGCTTTATGTGGAGACCTGGCTATTGTTGCACTCCTGCCACCTGGTGTAGCATCATGTAGCACCAAATCATATTCTCCATTTGTAAGAAGACACCGGTTATGTTTGTCATAGACAATCAATTCACTACCATAGAGCTTGCTCCATTTATTGTCAGTAGGACTACTCAGGTCTGAAGGTTTGATACGTTTTGTTAGTGGTTCTGAAAGAATATTAACATATTACAAAAAAAAACAATCAATAAATTAGAAAATTGTGCATTAAATCGTCGATGTTATAGTTCTGCACCATGATTATTTGAATAACAATTGTTTAAGAACTATATGTACACAATATGTACGCTGCAATCTGTTATCATGCAATATGCATATGCATATTAATTGATAAACATCTGTAGCATAATAAAACACTAATCCCTAATAATTAATCAATCTCTGATAGCTGAATCCTTATTAATATTACCTATAAATGTGAAAGTAGGGTGGGTATCTATCTGTTACGCTTTTACAACTAAACTGCAAAATCATTAATGGAATCGGCACAGAAATATGCTAGAGCTTGGGAAAGGACATAGATATCTTTTATTGTGAAAAAATACATAGAGGTTAAAATAGGGAATGAAAATTTGTCATTCATAATTTGTTGAATATATCCTTCAATAATTCATGACTTGTTTATATACTTTTTCATAAAAGTAAATTACAATATTTTATTAATTACCATCATCAGAAGAAGATCCATTAGTTATTTCAGTGTTATTGGTAGATCCATTTGTGTTGGAAGTTTGTGTAGTTTTAGTGACTGTAACTCTTAACATTAACATATAAGACTTTACATTAGGACCATGTGATGGGCTAAATGTATCACTTGCTATGCTCACAGCAGAGGCCATTGCAGGAGGCTCTGATGATGATGGATTCAATGGAACAGAGCAGCTACCAACCTTAAAACAGTTTAAGTTTATTTACAATCCTTCATATTTTTAGATAAATAAAGTAGCTAAGTAGAAGTAAATCTTTTAGTTTTATTAATAATCCAATTAGTTATAACTAGTGGTCAATATATAATGATATCATACATTATCTGATTAAAGTGGTAGATTATACGTACTGAAACTTCAACAATGGCAGAAGAGCTTTCTTTCCTTTTCTTGTGACAAATTTTCAACAACAGAGTTTCCACTTTAACTTGATAATCTCTCGATTCACCTAGACTTTTATCATAAAATCCCAAAAATGTTAGGGTCATATAACCTCCCAGGTTATTAGGCTGCAGGTCTGTACTCTTTTTCTGTGTAATTCTTTCTAATAAAGAGTCTACAGTGAAATTTAATCGAGTTTTATTGCTTCGCGACATCCTCCTTTTCATATATGATAAAGTTCTATTAAGAAATATAGGCTGAAAGTAAACGATTTCACATAATGATTTCGAACCAAAACTGAAGTAAAAAAAACATTAATAACATAATACATACCGATAACATGTTACGTGTTCGTAGAAATCTATAAATTTGAGTTGGTTCTGAAATATAAAGTGATTTCAGTTAACTTCTGTTTTGCACAAATTATGAGAGCCTGAATCAATAATTATACAAATATTTTTTTAAACTTACTTTCGAATGCTTGCAAAAATAACTCGTGGTCTGCTTGTAGATGATCTATTTTAGTACTTTTGTTTGTTTCATTGTCTTTATCGCGCTTTTTCGGAGGCATTTCGATCTTTTCCTACCACAATTTGGAACCGCCAAGTTCAACAGTTCGTTGACTTCGTTTGACATTAGCGAGCGACGCTAAAAATTATAGAAGTGCGATAAACCATTTAGAAAAGAGTATAGATTACAGACAAGACGTAAAGTACATATTGTAGAGTACGTTTCATGAACGTGACAACCATGTAGGTCATAGAGAACGATTGCTACCTACGAAAGGATTAGCCCGCCTGTCCCTGAAAATTTGTAGAATCAATAATTCATTTTTCAATTTTCACCCACCAGCCGCGCTGCCGTCGGTAAGTGCGATGTTAAGCTGTTTGAGTATGTACTATGTACAAGTAGATGAAGTTAGTTGAATTGAGACAATTTAGCGATCGCAGCGCCTCACTTGTTTTGTCCATATTTCTGGGACACTATTTTCTACAGCAATCGTTCTCTTTTCCTCTAACCTCCGTGGTGACAACAGTCGAAACTAGATTTTGCTATCTATGATTTAGTACCTACAAAGCAAGCTTACAAAGTAGGTAGGTACCTACCATTGAGCTTTTTAAAAAATCGTATTTTCAAATTTTAGCAAATTTTTATATAGGAATAACAAAGTTTATGAATACTGAATAGGGTAAATGCCATTCTTTATTTTTATTCCGGACTGGATACAGAATATTACACTAGTTATTTATAATCTCGATCCTTTTTAATTTTTTACGTTTTATAAACTCGGCGACATTAGCTTTTGATTGCATTGGATTGTCACAGACCTAGGTAGGCTTTATTACATATAATATACACTTCATAAAAATTACATAAACAAATTTTTTTTAACATTGCATTAATATTATAAAGCGTAAGTAACTGTTTGTTACGCTTAATCACTTGATCGATTTTGATGAAATTTGACAGATATATATATGTATCTTAGAGCTTGTAAACCACAGGCTACCTTTTGAGAAATACAAATTGGTTGAAATAGGGGAAGAAAGTTTATACGGAAGATCATCATTATCAAAGGTTGTCGAAGATTGCCGAATGTATGAGAAATAAAACACAATTTACAGGTACTTTTGTACGTTTTATTTCAATAACACAGTCTTACATTACAACAAAAGGACATAAAATGTTGGTAACTTCATAACGTTTCTTATATTAAAACAACATTAACTTTTTTGGATTTTATAATTTTAAGTCACACATATTTGTTTTAATTGAAAAGTAAACGTGAAATTAAAAATAATTCGACACATTAATGTTTCCCAGGATACTGTATCTTTTTTATGTTATTACTTATTCAATATAATTATTTTTACGTAGAACATAAGATTATTCAGCACCATAAGAAAAAAAACTAATAATAAATGCCATTATTTAATGCACTTTCAATACAGAATATTTGGTATATTTCTAAGCTTTGAAAATATGAAAAAAAAAACTTCACAATGTCACATATTCTAAAATTGTAGTCAATATTATATAAATATGAAATAGCAGCATTGATTTGAATGGTGATGAATGTAATATAATTCAAATTGTATTAAGTATGATGTAATAAGTCATTTAAAGACCAGGGAAGGACCACCTTTAATATATGGTCCTAAACATCTGTTCTTATTTGAATATTATCAACTAAATATTATTTCACTCTTTAATACTTGTACATTGCCCATTTTTTTTTACTGATAGCTGAATATGAACAGTATATTAAATATTTCTACAATTCGATTATTGTGATTATAATCAGATGAATCAACAAGTCAGGCATAATAAATTTTAATTATTAATTCCATACTTTTATGTTATAATAAATTAAACTTAAAGAAAGATACCAGAACTGAAAAATAATGTGTTCGTTATTTCGTTGTACATAGCATTCAGTCTTATGCAAGAGTCTGAAACAAAGATATATGTATATTTAATAGTTTTCTGGGCATTTTTCACAAATTGAAAGCCAATGTACCCTGATTTTTTAAAACTTTATTAAGTAACAACATTCATTTACTTCTACTTTATGTTTGATCTGCGCTTTGGAATATGAGTATCAGAATATCTCTTGAAGTTAAGTGACTCGATAGTTAATCAATACTAACCAGTCAATGATAGGGCTGCAAATAGGTGGTAGTAGAGGCGAGATCGCGACGGAGCCAAGCCGCGTTCAAACGAACGGTCTCAAGGGCTTGTTGCACGCTGCGTTCAGTTCCTGGCGAACGATGAGTTGCAAAGAATTCCTCAATCTCACGTGCACTAGCCTCCGACGCGAAGTTCTCGGTGGTAGATTTCACTAACCGCGCCACTAGAAAACCGCCCTGAGAAAATGGACGAAGTCTATAAATATAATTTCGGCAGGCTGCTGCATCTGCTACATGGTACTTACGAGTCTAAATAATATTTGGCATGATGGGAGAACCATTAAAATATGGAATAAATTAATTTAAAAAAAACCGACCTCAAAAACGTACTAAAAAGATAATGTAAATGAGCTTAATATAAATAAAAACAAGTAAATAGTGTTTATTAATAAAATTCAAGAAGGGCATAAAAATGTTATTTTTTGTAAAAGAAAATAAAAAAAGGACAAAAATAAGATTTTTATGCCCTTTTTGATATGAACCACTTGCTCGATATTGAAACTATTCTTTTAATATCTTGAAAACTATTGTAATGAATTGATGTACGTAATGATTCTGAAAAATGGCACCATTTCGACGTCAAATTGAACAGTTTGACTTCTCATTTATAACGCGACGTAGGAGTGGAACATCCGTTGTTCAAAAATAAACATCAAATTATTAACCTTTTTTTTTTGAAGGTTGGTTAGTAAACCAATTTTTTTTTTAACATTTTACAGTCCAACCAACATTTTACCTTAATTATTATATTTTATAATTTACTAATAAGACGAGATTGGCGGCCGTAATTTCCATTTTCATCATTTCACACTAAGTTGGAGATGTTAAATGATATTGTTATTCAAATCAATGAAAGTATTCTACGTTATTCATGATAATCTTTTAATTTTGTCTGTTAGCTGTTTTTTTGTAAACTAGTTTTTGTAATTGGTTTTTGTTTATAAAATATTTTCTGTTAATCAAGGATGGCCGATTGCCTATAACTATGGGGCGCATTTACCTTTTTTTCAAATCATCAACACTATTATTGTTTATATACCTGATATCTGTCCATGAACTCCTGCCAGTGGTCCTTGAAGAATTGCCAGGCGAGGTCCCGCCCGTTGCGACTCACAGCCACTGACACTATTACAAATACCGTGTCTTGGGCACGCACTTCATCCTATAATTTTTTTTTTTACATACAGTTTATCAGTAGACATATAGTTTTGATTTAATTTCGTAACATAATATTAACGCTTACCGCTTCATTATCATCTATAATCTTATAAATAAATTTCTCGTGTCACAATGTTAGTTACCTAACTCCTCCAAATCGGCTTTACTGATTTTTACCAAATTTTATATGCATATTCAGTAGGTCTGAGAATTGGCTACTATCTATTTTTCATACCCCTATGTGATAAGGGTAGCCCACCCCAAAAATTAATATGGCAAAACAACGTTTGCCGGATCAGCTAGTATTTGTATAATATAAACATGATAACGATAGATTGCTTTCAGTATTTTTATAATTTGCATTATAAAGGGAAATAATTTAACATTATGAAATATATTCAATATTTTTGACCAATACATATTGGCGATGTAATGATCCTTTATACATTTGAGATTACTCAATATATAATTATAACAATCTAAAAACTCTTATCTTCAAGTCTTTGGGTATAAAAATACTCACGGATATAGCGAAGTTTAAGACTTTATTGAGCAAGACGGGATCCTTGACAGCGCCCAAAGCCCGACTAATCCTATCTTTCTCCTCGTGAAGGTCTGCAGCGCGATACAAGTGAAGGAAACGTTCAAACGTGGCTTCATCTGCTTCAGCTAATACCGCCCTGTAGCACGCTGAACGAAGATCAGCTGGTAATTGCATTTCGCCTGACAGATGCTTCTCAAAACTACAAATAACATGTACTTATAATCAAAATTAGCAATTAAATTTAGTTCATCCAATAATAACACATATATTTTTAACATATGTAACAGTCAGGTTATTTACACCATTTACAATTCAAGAACAGATGGACTGATTTTAATGATATCTGATTTGTTGCATTCATCTAATCTGAGAATAGCAGAATTATTATTAAAAATATAGAAAAATTCGAAATGTTTATGAAGAAAATTCGTTTCCTTATACATTTTCTATGGAATGACGTTTTTATTTTATTCGAAAATGCTAACGTTTTATTCGAAGCTCTGATACGATACGAAGTTCGCTGAGTCCACTAGTTAAAATTTTTTTTATATATTCATATCATAGGATTATGTTTTTCAAGTTTTGTAAATACACAGGCAAAATGTATATAAATGGTTGTTAGGGCTGTTTGATTAATGTCTACAGACATTACACACTTGAATGTGTGTTCTTACATAGAAAATTGGATTGTTTAACACAAGAAAATTTCTTATTTGATATTTCATTCTTACCGCCTCTTAGCCTCCTTTATAGTATCGGCGTCTTCAAAGCTGATCATCTTATTTAGCACCAAGCTTCGTAGTAGTGTGTCCAAATGGCTTTCCTTCTCTTCCGCGTCCCAACCGAGACGTTTGGTCACATTGGCGAATAGCTTTCTACCATAGTTTTTTAGCGGTTTATCGAGGGCAGTATGGGAGAATAAAACGCTCAGTTTTGACAGACAGTTCGCTAAGGATGACCAAACTGTGAAGTTCGTCTCGTTGCTGAACGCCTCCATTAATTTTAGAGACTAGAAAATAAAATACATATTTCATACCGTGCAAAGAATCTTTACAGATTAATAAAATTTATGTGTCTGTTTGTAATATTAAAATAACCGCTTTTCACTAAATGCATATGGATGTATAAACGGTACATTTACCAAAACATATTTTTAAACTGTTAGTTCCGGATAATACGGCTGGACCGATTTAGACCGACGTAATAAGGAGTAATTTAGGCTACTTTTTGAGAAATAAATATAAATTAATAACAAAAATTAACTATTCCGCGCGATCGAAGTACATAATATACATCTATTATTATTATTTTGCTGTTCGCTATTTTACTGTTTATATGCTATATAACATCACGTTACATCGAAATTAATGCGGGTGAAACCGCGGGGCACAGCTAGTAAGCAATTTAATAAGAATGAAAATAAAGGAATGAGGTTTAAAAGAAGATTCATATTAAAATAAGTACCTCATTGGTATGAGCATGTCCAGCTTGCACAAATGCGAAGCAGTCATCGAGCAAGCCGAGGCGATCAAGTGGAGGCAATGAGCCGTCACGAACTGCACCTACTAGACGTTCAAGGAGAGCCGGCTCATACCGAGTACGGTAATAACCAACCTGAAAAACAAATCACCTTTAACTAACACTTCTACAAAAAAGCTTAATTCAAATATGATTCTTCCCTATTACCTTAATTTATAGGTCACAGATATTTTGACATTTGAACTAACCAGGAACTAATTAGAAATTCAAAACAGATTGAAATCAAGCTTTACAAATAGCTACCACTATTTGTAACTGGCTAAATATAAGCTTATTCCATGAAATTTTGTGTTTTAATAAAATCTTTAACTTGTTCAAGTTTAATAAATAATTCTTTAATTCAAATAACATTTTATGATATATTTTGTTAAAACGTATGATACACGTGAGTATTGATGATTATCGTCCTCGGCTCTATTAAGATTAAATATCACCTCGACGATGATAACTAACTTGACACACTTGTATCATAATGTACCTACTATTATAGACGTCCCAAAACATACTGTTATGTATATATAATATACTGTTACAGTGTATGTTGCAATAAAATAAACTAAATTGGCATGAAGTTTTATTAATATTTATTCTTACCGTTCCAGGATTCAATTTAACCCACGAGTCTTCTCCTACATTTTCTAACACCACCTCTTGGGTCTTTTTATCCAGCACGGTTGATAAGGCGACCTGGAAGGTGCATAAATTACTTAATTTATATTTACAAAATATTTTTATAATCCATTATTTACTCAACACAACATCAAGAACTACATATCTGTTAAGGTAGCAGCCACAGACAGTATATACACAACTAAATGGTTTATGTAAACTGTATCATTTAAAAAATGTTGGTTGTGGTATTCTTTGGTTTTTAAATCAAAATGACCACAACAGAGAAATTACTAAATATCATTCATATTGAATTAAATGAATGTGGCATAATCGACTAAGATATAATAATGGCAAGAATACCACAGCAATGTCAACAATATCCATAAAAATTTAATACTGCTACATAAATACATATATGCTTATATAACAATAATGGAGTACACTATGTTAAAACAATCTTATCTCAATGTTTAATTATGCTACAAATAGATAAGAGAGGTTTACATAACTATCCTTTAATATGTTAATTGTCTTAAAATCTGGTAATGTCGATGAAACTTTTGAAAGTATGGAGACATCACAATCACACATTTTATGTACGACAGGTGATTGAGGCTATAAAAGGAAATAAATTATATGTTGTTAGTTGGTCGAGGTCAGGGTATGTTAGAAATATTGCATTTATGTTAATTACATATTCCAAATATATTTCAAATATGCAAACAGGACATCATTAAACAGATAATGATTTCCTATGTAGAGCAATATAATAATTTAATAAATAATTATGTTGTAAATATGAAATCTACCAAAGGAGTATAGCATGGAATCATTTCAATTCCTTCTAATATTGATTGAGAGTTTCTTTAAAGTAAATACCCATGAAAAAGGTCATCTAGGTAATAAATAATGATATAAACTACCTTACAAGGTTGTTCCTGCGTTGATACTGTAATTGGAATCATCCACACAGTGTCATCACCTTGACTTCCATCAGCACAAAACTTTTGCTGAGTCAACTTTAGTACTCTGTGTGCACCCTTCTGCTCGGAGCTTACCTATATATGCATAACATATTAAAATTATTATCTTTATTTTCTTCTGTGCATATGTATGCCACTGACATTCTCCTAAACAGGCTGAATGACTTTAATGAGATTGTGAGTTTCAATTACCACCATCCAATCTTTTAATGACCAAGTTATGAGATGAGACTATGTAAATGAATTACAATATTGAAAATGAAATAACTTGTAACTTTAATTTCACTGATGGTTTTCTTTTCAAACAAGCAAGCAGGTGATTAGTTCTAAGCAAAGCAAATCATATTTGTTTTTTTGGAATTCAAATCCAGAAACTATGGTGCAACCTTTAGCTCCTAATTAATTAATATTGAGAAGAAATTAGAGTTAACTAGAGTTAACTAGTTTTCAGTAACAGATTAAAAAATATTTACCTGGACCATTGGGAAACCCATTTGCTTTGTCCATGTAGACATAACAGCACCAACAGGTTTATTTGAAGCCTCTTCAAGAGCCGCCCATAAATCTTCAGTAAAAGTATTTTTGTACTATAAATAAAAATGTCCATAATCAATAATAATTGTCAATTCCATTTTTATTATCTGTGACTAGTGAATGTCAATCTTATACTAGTTACAGGTATTCCAGCACACATCTTTGTAACAAGGTACAAGGGTATGTTACTCTTATTTTATTTGGGAAAAAATCTGACATCTATTAAAAAATTACCTCCTTGACCTAGAATGTAGTGTGGACGATAGTTATCATAAATACTAGTTGCTTACCTGATGCCTTGTAAGGTAAATATTCATTCCCTTACGGAAGTCATCATCACCTATGTATCGGTGTAGCATTCTAATAACAGAAGCTCCCTTGTTGTATGATATATCATCAAATATTTCATCTATTTCTGAAGGGTGTCCCACAGGCACTTCAATAGGATGTGAATTCTTTAAGCAATCTAACTCTAGAGCTCTGAAAAAACAACATCCTATATTTACAAATTTAAACATACTCTATAATTTTCAACTAGGTTTAAAAAAAAAATTGTTTGTGGCTATTGTAAGCAATGGTGTTTTAAATTGTAAATAGGTACTGTGCAAAGATGGATGCCCTCTTAGCCAACTGCCAACTTTATTTATATATTTTTATAATATTAACAGTATATAACTTACAATAATAAAATATTACAAAGTAAGATAGACATAGACAAAAAAAATTATAAATAACTTACCTTATATATGTTTCAGTTACAAACTGAGTCCATATATCATATTCTGGGAACAAATGATTAACACACAGGAATTCAACAAATGAAGCATACCCTTCATTTAACCACAAATGTGTCCACCATTCCATTGTGACCAAATTACCAAACCATTGGTGAGCTAATTCATGACCTACTACCAATGCTATCCACTGTCTCCTTACAGCTGAAGTATGCTCTTCATCTACTAACAAACATGTTTCTCTGTATGTTACGAGACCCCAATTTTCCATTGCCCCAGCTGAGAAATCAGCAATTGCAATCAAGTCTATTTTAGGCAATGGATAGGCAATGTTAAAGTATTCCTTGTAGTATGGAAGCACTTTAGCTGCCACCTCAAGTGCAAATATTCCTTGCTTACTTTTACCAACTGGAGTGTAAACTCTTACTAAAACACCATCGTTAGATGTTTTCTCCACATAATCATATTCACCAACAACAACTGCCACCAAGTATGTAGACATTATAGGAGTTCTATCAAATTTCATTATTTTCTTGTCACCAGTTATTTTTTGCTCTTTCACAGGCATGTTAGATAATGCAACGCGGTCTGTGGGTACTTCAAGTGTTATATCAAATGTAGCTTTAATAGCAGGTTCATCCCAGCAAGGAAAGCAGCGTCTTGCATCTGTAGCCTCAAACTGGGTGACAGCGGCGTATCGTTCTTCTCCACTCGGAGTCAGATATTTACTTCTGTACAGTCCTTTCATTTTGTCGTTTATTTCTCCAACAAATTCGCAATGTAGCGTTGCCGTGCCCTCAGGCAAAGTTTTTTCGAATACAATAGTGGCCGTTTCATCGCCGGCGTCAAGCCTAACATCCACTGGATTGAGCGTAGTAACCGACTCACCTTCACCATACTGAACTCTAACATTCTTGAATTCCAAATCTAAGCTATTGAGCACGATTTCTTTGGTAGAGGTAACGATCTGAAATCGAACGCGTCGCTGTAAATACGTCACACAAAAACTAGACATTAGAAACAATTATTAGTGATTGAAACTCTTACCGATACTTTCACCCTCGTCGAGCCCGTAAACGTAAATTTTTCCAAATTCGGAATTAAATGCAATTCGTAATGTTCAGGTACAACATTTTTAGGAAGTCGTTGAAACGGTTTATTTTCTGGCATTGTCACTTTTTCTTTCACTATAGTAAATGTGGGGTGCACGCAAGAGAAGTACCGTAATGACCGAGTGACAGAGTGAACTCGCACTCCGATTGCACCCGCACAGCCAATACGCGGCCCCCTCACACGTTCAACTCCCCGTCCTCCCCGACCCCACTCGGAATAATAACGGTAACTACGTAACGATTTACAATGACTACTTAAATTATGCTGATTGAAAAGGTGAAAAATAGCAAATGAACGCACTACACGTGAAATTTGCAAACTCATGGGTATTAAGTTATTCAATAATGTCAACACTAAATGTTTAAAATATCTTTTTAAAAAAAATATAACCTCCAATTGAAAAAGTAAATATTTCTAATTTATGGAAATATTTTCTGTTAATTTTAAATTATTATCTGTGGTCTTTCTTTTTTCACTTATACAGATTAATCAAATAATTTAATTTTAAATAAAAAAACCGACCTCATAACGCACTGAAAGGTGAAAAATAAATTTTGTATGAAGGTGCTTTCAGACTACGCTATACTTGCTATACTATATTTGCTATAGAGCGGATGCCATGCTATACTTTATAGCATTCACACTACTCTATAAGTCTATAATATATAGCAAGCTCAGTTGCCTCTACTTGCTTGTTTCGCTTACGGGACGGCCGGCGGTGAGGGAGTAGGAGCGCGCGATATAGCAAAGCTGAACTCCGTATCGCTCAATTTTAGCAAATATAGCAAGCCCATAGCGCAGTGTGAACGTGTCCATACTAAATGTATGGTGCGCGATATTGTTATAGCAAATATAGTATGGCAAGTATAGCTGATATAAAACCTCTTTGATTATTCTTATAACATTTATTCTTATTTTAATTTACTATGTCATTGTATCATTGTGTCAAATATGTGGTTTAGCTGATAGCATATTTATTACAATAATTTAATCGACTCCAAAATAATGGATAGAATCTTAAGGCCTGATAAATTTGACATCGATCCATCTTCTACTACCGCACCTCAAGAATGAGGAGCACAGGAAAAAAATTTTTGAAAATTATCTTGCTGCGCTAGAAAAATTCCTGATCAGTAATAAACCTGAAAAAGATGCAACAATGGCTGCTTCACCAATCATCGATGATGATTTCAAATTTCAGGTACTTCTAAATCATATTTCATCGAAAGTGTACATATATATCAGCGAATGCAAAAGGTATGATCATGCGATAAATGTCCTAAATACATTATTCATAAAACCTAAAAATATTATCTATGCTAGACATAGCATAGCTACTAGAAAACAGCGTACAGAAGAAACTATTGATTCTTATATGCAAACTTTAACACAGCTAGTCAAAGACATAAAAATGAAAGCATAAGAGACGCATTTATATCAGGTATCACTTCAAGTAAAATTAGACAGAGACTACTTGAAAATTTAAATCTTACCCTTGATTAAGCATACAATCAAGCGTTATCTTTAGAAATGGCTGAAATAAACTCTCACAATTTTAATACATTTTCAGTAAATGCTCTTAAAACTGAGACAAATATTTCTCCTGTCGCTGAAAATAATCTTGCAGCATCATACCGTCGTCGAAAATGCTTTTTCTGCGGAGGACGTATTCATCCACGCAAAAACTATCCAGCGGCAAACATTAATTGTCAGATATGTAACAAGAAGGGACATTATGCAAATGTGTGTCAGAGTAAAAGAACTACTAATACTGCTGCTATAGATGAACAAGATCACTCAGCATGTATTACTGCTGCTGCCCCATCATCTTTATGTAAAGCAACTGTACCTGCGTATATTAAAGGCATAAGAGCAGAATCTCTAATAGATACAGGAAGCTCGATAAGTTTTATAAATGAAAATTTTAGTAAACTGTGTAATCTCAAGAGCAAACCTAATAAACAAACAATATCAATGGCATCTCTAAGCTTTACTGCATCAGTCGAAGGTGAAGTAACACAAAATATAATTATCGGGAAGCACACTTACAAAGATATCAATTTACTAATTGTGAAAAATCTCTGCGCTGATCTTATAATTGGTCATGATGTTCTTTCTAAACGTTCTTCCTTAGAGTTTTCTTTTGGTGGACCAAAAGATCCTTTAGTTTTTTGCAATGTTGCAGAAGCGTTTGTACCTGCCGTTCCTTTATTTGCTAACTTGTCAATAAATTGTAAACCTATCGCTATAAAATCAAGAAGATACTGCGAGGACGATAAAGTATTTATTGAAAACGAAATTAGTAAATTACTAGAAGAAGGAGTCATCGAAGAAAGTCAATCACCGTGGCGAGCACAAGTACTGATAACAAAAACTGAAAATCATAGAAAACGTCTTGTCATTGATTATTCGCAAACTATTAATAAATATACACTCTTAGATGCTTATCCTTTACCTAATATTGAAGAAACTATATCAATTTTTTTTAAATATTCTATATTTAGCGTTATCGATCTTAAAAGTGCTTATCATCAAGTACCTATTTTACCACAAGAAAAACCATTTACTGCATTTGAAGCTGCTGGAAACTTGTATCAGTTTAGACGTATTCCTTTCGGAGTAACTAATGGTGTTTCAAGATTTCAAAGAACTATAGACTGGGTAATTAGAAAAGAAAAACTAAAAAGTACCTTTGCCTATTTAGATGATATTACAATTTGTGGTAAGACCCAAGAGGAGCATGATGAGAATTTAAACAAATTTTTAACATCTGCTCAAAAGTATAATCTAACTCTTAATCGAGATAAAAGTCATTTTTTTTTTAAATCAAATAATATTCTTGATTATAATATATCTAATAGTATGATAAAACCTGATAGTGATCGACTTAATCCATTATTGAAGCTATCTGCCCCTCGTGATCCTCAATCTCTTAGAAGAATATTAGGAATGTTTGCTCACTATTCTAAATGGATACCTAACTTTTCCGAACGCATTCACATATTAGCTAAAACAGTACATTTTCCATTAAATCCTGAACAAGTCGCCTGTTTTGAAGATTTAAAATCCGATATTGCAAAGTCCTCGGTCTATGCTATTGATGACAAATTACCTTTTACTGTTGAGACCAATGCTTCAGAGCACTCTATTGCTGCCGTTCTTTCGCAAGATTCAAGACCTATAGCATTTTATTCAAGGACTTTGAATGCGAGTGAGTACAAGCATTCGGCCATCGAAAAGGAAGCATATGCCATAGTAGAGTCACTAAGAAAATGGCGTCATTTTCTAATAGGTAAAGAATTCAAATTAATAACGGACCAAAGATCAGTTTCATTTATGTTTGACGCTAAACATAGCAGTAAAATAAAGAACGAAAAGATTCAACGTTGGCGCCTTGAGCTATCTCCGTTTAAGTTTGATATCGTGTATAGACCTGGAAAGGATAATTTGGTAGCAGACCCTCTATCACGTATGTGCGTAGCAGCTACAGTTGAATCTCGAAAAGCTAAGTTACATTCATTGCACGAATCTTTATGCCATCCTGGAATAACTCGAATGGTGCACTGGATAAAATGTAGAAATTTACCATTTACTGTTGATGAAGTACGGAATATGACCTCTAAATGCAAAATATGTTGTGAGGTTAAACCGAAATTTAACCGTGTAACGACACCAACAAAATTGATAAAAGCCACTTCACCTTTTGAGCGAATGAGTATAGATTTTAAGGGTCCTGTTCCTTCTAATACTACGAATAAATACATGTTGACCGTAATAGATGAATATACACGGTTTCCTTTCGCATTTCCGTGTTTGGATATTACAGCTCAAACTGTTATAAAACATTTATATCTATTAATCTATTTATGATCTTTGGATTTCCATCTTATGTTCATTCGGATAGAGGCTCATCTTTTCTTGCTGCCGAAGTTAAAGAATATTTACATTCTCGTGGAATAGCAACAAGCCCTTCTACACCGTATAATCCACAGGGAAACGGACAAGTAGAAAGACTAAATGGAACACTGTGGTAAATGATTCAGTTATGTTTAAAGACAAAGAACTTAGCTATTGAAGATTGGGAGAAAGTATTGCCTCAAGCTTTGCATGCAATCCGTTCATTACTTTGCATAGCTACAAATTGTACTCCCCATGAACGAATGTTCACACATCCCCGAAGATCTAGCAATGGTACCTCAATTCTGACATGGCTCACTAGTTCCGGAAAAGCGGTTCTGATGAAAACATTTAATAAATCTAAATACCAGCCTCGAGTGGAAGAAGTCCAATTATTGCATTCTAACCCCCATTATTCCCTTGTACGCCTGAATAATAACAGAGAAACAACTATATCTAACAGATACTTATCTCCGACGGGTGGAAACTTTACACAACCGGAAGAGCTAAATGAAACTGAACCAAATCTTCAAGACTTCCGATCCAAATCCGAGGGATTTCAATAATAATAACCAAACGGGTCCGACAGCTGAAACATCAACAGAAACCGAAGGTGGCAGTCCAGATCCTCCAACTTCAGATCAACTACTCAGAAGATCGAGCAGGACAAAACGTCCTCCTTGGTATTTGCAAGATTATCACAGACTGTAATTTGAATTAAGTAGTTGTTAATCAAGCAGGGGAGAATGATATAAAACCTCTTTGATTATTCTTATTTTAATTTACCTACTATGTCATTGTATCATTGTGTCAAATATGTGGTTTAGCTGATAGCATATTTATTACAATAATAGCGTAGTGTGAAAGCCACTTAAAGAAATTTTGCTTCTTTTTTCAATGTTTACATTACAAATGAAGAAATAAGAATAATCAATAATTGATATACTTTATTTAATCATTTATTTAAA
Source organism: Aporia crataegi (assembly GCA_912999735.1). Lineage (NCBI taxonomy): Eukaryota > Metazoa > Arthropoda > Insecta > Lepidoptera > Pieridae > Aporia > Aporia crataegi. Next base: position 6,852,243 of record OU538744.1, on the reverse strand, counting down.
AAAAATATTTAAAATTAATTTATTTTATTCAGTTAACTTATATTTTAAAGTATTTTTTAAAGATGCGACATCACCGGAGATCAATTGGTTAATATCCGATTATTTCAGTCGATTAGTTTTACCGGTTCATCACCAGTGATTCTCCGGTACTCATGCATGCGGTACAAACCTCTAGTGATTACAATTTACATGCTGTTCCGTGTTACATAGGGATTAGGGACTGATAGGGACTCATATAAAATGTAATAAAAATTAGGGATTTCAAGGCAGGCATTGGCACTTAAAATTTGATAATTATAGTACATCGAAATTTTAAACTTCAGTCAATAAATGCATTCCTGTAAAAATTATTAATTTTACGGCAATTACCATATTTCTGAAAATGAATATAAATACGGCTATATGGTTTTTTATCATCGGTAAGAATTTCTCATGTAAGGCGCCTAATGAGTACTAATTAACATGTTTTATAAAATTAATGTTACGGTATATTTTTTAGGTCTAAGCGGTGCTTTTTCATCGAAAGTGTTAGAATTAAGTGATAAATTTATTGATATAAGCAAGGATGGTATATGGTTTGTAAAGTTCTATGCACCTTGGTGTGCTTACTGTGGCAGATTGGAGCCTGTTTGGGCACATGTCGCTCAGGGTTTATACAATACTCCTATAAAGGTGGCTAAAGTTGACTGCACTCGTTTTCCTGCGGTTGCTAGTCATTATCAAATTAGAGCTTACCCAACAATAATGTTGTAAGTAAAATTTTGTGTGACGTTTGCATTTTTCTTTTTCAATATATTTGTAGCATTTTTTTATTTTAAGTATTAAGGGCTTATCCACACATATATACAATGGAGAAAGAATTAAAGAAGACATGGTTAATTATGCACTCAGAATGGCCCAACCTCCTGTTCAGAAAGTGTCCTATGCAGATAGCATTGAAAATTTAAAAGATTCTCATGAAATCTTTTTCGGTTACATTGGGGATCATCAGGACATCCTATGGGTGAGCTCCACCTTATTAGAAAATATCCTTAAAGCAGTTCTATTATATTTTCTATCTTAACTACAAATTTTTAGGAAGTCTACACAGTACAAGCTATTAAATATCAGCCACACAATTGGTTTTATTCAATGAGCTATGAAATGGTTAAAAAGGACTTGAAGCCACCAAATTCTTCTTGTGTATTTGTATATAAGGATGATGATATATATTATTTTGTAGGTGAGTTTACTAAATACAACAAAATATATTATACAACTGTTATATAAGATATTTCTTTTGATGCATTTTTATATAGAATCCTAATAGCCTCTAATATACATTGTATCTTAATTCTCCTTTCTTAAATTAGTTTCTAGATATCTTTGGCACAATCATATTAGCATAATTTTATGAAGAAATTGATACCATTAGCCTATCTAGCAATATACTTGTGTATATAAACTCAACAGTATTGTATTACATTCTATAGCAACACCGGAATTGATTCAAGATAGAGAAGCTTTGAACACATCTTTGGATAAATGGGTACATGCAGAGAGATTTGGTTTCTTTCCTAAAATAACAAGATCAAATTTCAATGAACTTCTGGACATTGAAAAGTATTTAGTTATAACAGTTGTCTCAGAAAATAAATTATATGAAATTTCACAAACAGAAAAAGATTTTAAGGATATGATTGAAAGTATAATAAGGTTAGAATAATTACTGTAATTAAATTTCATCACTTGGTACCTTAAATGGAATAAATATTTACTTTGTTACAAATTTTCAATATTTACTTCATACTTTTATTGATTTTTTCAGAAAAAGGAAACATGAGCTTCATCACAAATTCCAGTTTGGTTGGATGGGATCCCCAGATCTAGCAAATTCAATTGTAATGTATGACCTATCGGTACCACATATAATTGTGTTGAATTCTACAACCCATCATCATCATTTACCAGATGATGATCCTATTTTGATGACACCTGAGGCAGTATCTATGTTTCTTGATGAAGTACACAATCAAATTGCACCTGTAAGTTATAACTTATTTATCTTTTATACTAGTGGACCCCATGAATCTTCAGGGTTCCGAATAATAATGTGTTACTTAAAATATCATTCTATAGAAAATTTATGAGGAAAAAAATTTTCTATATAAACACGTGAATTTAAATATTATTAACAAGTGTATATATGTGTATATATAGTGTAAATACAACAAAAAATATTTAGTAAAGAAACTGAAGAACTAATAAAGAAACGCACTGAACTAATAAAAACAAAACCCAAAGATAAAATCATAAGAAAGGAGCTAAGCGAAGTATTCAAAGCAACCAACAAATCTATTAGCCAAGACTACAATAAGCATAGACAGGAGATAATCACAAGAAACCTTAAGAATCATAGAAGTACAAAAAGGGCCTTTAAGGACCTGAAACTACAAAAAACATGGATACAGAAGTTAGAAGGCAATACAGGGGAAACAAAAACGAGAAAAGATATTATTAGCCATGCTACAAATTTTTACAGAGAAATGTACAAGAGAAAGATACACAATGAAACCCCGCTAACACAAGATCATAGTGTTTCTAGAACAACAGTAAACCCAATAACTGAAAGAGAAGTATATGACCACATAAGAAAGCTAATAGATGAGAAAAGCCCAGGACCCGACGGTATAACCAACGAAGCCATCAAATTAGGGGCACATGTTCTACTCCACCATTTCACCAAGCTATTCAACATGGTATTAGATGCTGAGATAATGCCACAACAATGGTGCACTTCAGAAATCACACTAATTTATAAAAAAGGAAATCCATTAGACATAGGCAACTACAGGCCTATTAGTCTAATGGCAAGCGCATACAAATTGTTCGCATCTATCATCCTAAGCAGAATAGCACCTACAATTGATGACTCACAACCAATAGAACAAGCAGGTTTCCGTTCGGGTTTCAGTACAACTGATCACCTACAGGTACTGGAACAAACAATGGAGAAATACAAAGAATTTAACAAGCCGCTATACCTAGCATACATTGATTACAGTAAGGCTTTCGATACAATCAGTCACAACTCAATCTGGGAAGCACTGAAACTCTCCAACATCGATGGAAAATACATAAACATTCTGAAGAACATATATGTTAACAGCACTAGTAAGGTAAAACTAGAAACAAGAGGGGACCCAATCAAGATTGAAAGAGGAGTGAGACAAGGAGACCCCATCTCACCAAAACTCTTCATAGCTGTTTTAGAAACTATCTTTAAGAAGCTGGACTGGACTCACAAAGGTATTAAAATAGGCACAAGATACCTTAACCATCTAAGGTTCGCAGACGATATTGTCATACTGGCTGAAACACCACACACTCTAGAGGAAATGATAGGTTCATTGGCCACGGAAAGCTCCAAGGTAGGTCTGGAAATGAATACAAATAAGACTAGAGTAATGACAAATAGCCATGAAAAACCAATATGGGTCAAGGGAAATCGCATAGAATATGTAAAAACTTACATATACCTAGGAAAACAAGTTACATTCAGCAAAACAAATAACGAAGAGGAAATACAAAGGAGAGTAAACATCGCATGGCAAAAATATTGGTCACTAAAAGAAATCTTAAAAGGCCACTACTCTTTGAATCTCAAGAAAGTAGTAATGGACACTTGTATACTACCAGGTCTATTGTACGGCTGCCAAACATGGGTTCACACTGACAGAACCAAGCAGAAAATTACAACCACCCAGAGGGCAATGGAGAGGAGCATGCTAGGAATAAGGAAGATTCACAAGGTTCGAAGTACAAAAATTAGGAAAAAGACTATGCTGACAGATGCCTTAACACAAGCACTAGCACTAAAGTGGCGATGGGCAGGACATATCGCAAGGCTCACAGACAACAGATGGACGATACAAGTCACTAACTGGAAAGGACCACCAGGGAAAAGAAAGATTGGAAGACCATACAAACGATGGGCAGACGACATAGCTCAGACTGCTGGCAAAAACTGGATGACCCTTGCCAAAGATCTGGAGAATTGGAAGAGGATGGAGGAGGCCTTTACCCGATATGGGACTACATCTCAAAACGATACCTAAACAAAACTAACATAATAAATTAAGACAAACCCTAACACAACTAACACTTTTTTTCATTTAAAAAGTAGTACTAAATGTAAAATTCTATATATTGTGAGATAAGAAATAAAAGGCTTATTATTATTATTATAACAAGTGTATAAAACCTGTAGTCTAAAAATACAGTATTTTTAATTATATATTTGTTTATAATCTGGTAAGTAAATAAATTAATAATTTTTAAACAAATTAATAATTTTAAGTCATTGGTGCTGCTATTAACAAAATTTTATTTAATCTTTCTAATTTTCAGGATATAATTAAAAAACCATTTGACTTATATGCAATGTTTAATTAAATACAAAATTATTCTGTTTTACATAAAATTACATTTCATATAATATGTTTGTGATAAGTAGGATCATATAAGGTTTTAATCTATATAATCATATTAACTGAGAGACATTTTTGTCCTGTTAATCTTTTTTTTTTGTATATAATTGGATTACCACCTAAACCCTAGATTTGTGTGTTAAACAAAATACCTATCTACTTAATTGCCTTCATTGCATACTAGATCTAAACACCTAAAGTATAATAGTTTAAATAATTTTCATAAAGACTTAAAAGTTGAGCTTTTTCTTTTTATAGGCATATGGAGGAAAAAGTTTTATTGTTAGGCTATATAGAGGGTTTTATGAAGCTCGTGCAACAGTGAGCAGCATGTGGCGTGGAAACCCCATATTAACTACACTGGTATTTGGTCTCCCACTAGGGTTCCTTTCATTGCTATGCTATTCTATATGCTGTGCAGATATCTTGGATGCTGATGAGGAAGAATCTTCTGGTATGTAAATATTTTCTATATATTAGAGTAAATGTATGTGTTGAAAAAATATTAAAATTTATTTTGTGGATTAATAAAATAAAATATTATAAGATAATATTAATACAAGTTAACTCATATTATGTTCATTTTATTTCAGATGCACATGAAAAGAAGGATTAGTAATATTGTCTTAAAAATGTTTAAGTATCACAAAATCTACATACAAGAATTTTGGATACAAGAATTTCTTTAGATTTTAATAATTATGTGCAGTTTAAAATTAAATTTTGAAATAAAAGACGATGTTTAAATAGATTAACATATTATAATGTTTTGTTGGTGTGTATGTGTATATGTTGGTGTGTGAAAATGTACTTGCAAGTCAATCAGGATCTCATTCTAAAGTTAAATAAGTTCAGATGTGGAATTGAATCGTCACCTCAAAATATACATGTACTCTTTGTCCTAAGAATTTGCGATTTTTTTACTATTTATTAAATTATTATATAGGTTATAACTATTCTAGTCTCTTGGATTATTTGAACGTAGAAATAAAATAAAAAAAATCACAAAATTTGTTTTATTTGTGAATTAATGATTTGATTTCCTTACATACATTTCTAAATAATTAGGGATTATATATTTTACAAACATTATTTACTCATTTCTTCTATGTAAAACATCTGTTCAATTTGATTCATTCTAGTTTTCAATTGACAATACCATTTATTATATTCCTGCTCTTTTTTCATGTATTCACTTTTATGTTCCTGTGCTTCTGAGTATGCATTAGAAGGTTTTCTTATGTTTGTAAATTTATGATTAGTTTTAGATTGAATGTTTCCTTGTGCAGTGTCAGTATTATCATATTTATTTAAATCATATACTATTTTAGTGTTTTTATAAGCTGCCTTTTGCCTTTTATTAGTCTGCACTATATTTCTCGTATTGAATTTTCTAGATGAAAATGCTTTAGGTAATTCTAACAAGTCATTTACAGATCTGTCTAGATTCTCATTTACTAATCTGGATACGATAGGTTCATTACCAATATTTGAACAACTATTGTTATAATTTTTAACACAATTTTCTGGTATACAATCTTCATCTTTTAATCTATTTTCATTTTTACTACTACTGCATTTATTTAGCTTGTCTTTTAGTTTTTTAATATAATCAAAACTATTTTGATAACTTATATCTTCAAATTCCATCTTTCTATAAATTGAATTTTCATATTCATTGTGTAAAATGTTTTTCATTTTAGCAAAATCTTCAACCAAGTCTGAAAATGACTCTATTTTAGGAGTGCTAATGGCACTGTTAAATGAATTGCAAAGTTGATCAAAATTTTCAATATTTTTTACCTTAGGTGTATAACTCAAAGTTTTCCATAAAGTCTCACAACAATTATTAACAATACTGTCAGATTCTGCAAATGTATTAGGTTTGCTTTCATCTTTTGTAATAATCATTTCATCATAAGACTTTATTTTAGCAGTGCTAATGGCACTGTTAAATGAATTGCAAAGTTGATCAAAATTTTCAATATTTTTTACCTTAGGTGTATAACTCAAAGTTTTCCATAAAGTCTCACAACAATTATTAACAATATTGTCAGATTGTGCAAATGTATTAAGTCTGCTTCCATCTTTTGTAATAATCATTTCATCATAAGACTTTATTTTAGCTGTGCTAATGGCACTGTTAAATGAATTGCAAAGTTGATCAAAATTTTCAATATTTTTTACCCTAGGTGTATAACTCAAAGTTTTCCATAAAGTCTCACAACAATTATTAACAATACTGTCAGATTCTGCAAATGTATTAGGTCTGCTTTCATCTTTTGTAATAATCATTTCATCATAAGACTTTATTTTAGCAGTGCTAATGGCACTGTTAAATGAATTGCAAAGTTGATCAAAATTTTCAATATTTTCTACCCGAGGTGTATAACTCAAAGATTCCCATAAAGTCTCAGAACAATGAATATTTACATTACTGTCAGATTCTGCCAATGTATTTGGTCTGCTTTCATCTTTAGTAATAATCATTTCATCATAATTCTGATGACTGCATTGACTATTGTTTAATTTTTCACCAGTCCAAAATAATTTCATATCTATTGTATGCATTATTGGTTCAAGAATTTGGTTGTAGTTATTCAATTCTTCTCCTTCACATACAATAGATATTGCCATGCCAATAGATCCATATCTGCCTGATCTTCCAATTCTATGTAAATATGTCTCACAAGTATCAGGAGGTTCAAAATTTACGACTAAGTCAACATTCTTTGAATCAATACCTCTTGATAACAAATCAGTGGATATTAAAATTCTACATTTGTATTCCTGTAATGTTTTAAGAGCTTCTAATCTTATGGTTTGTTTCTGTTTCCCATAGACAAGTTCTGCGGGCCATTTAGCTTTAGTTAGTAACTTGTGTAATTGTGTCACTCTTGCTTGATATTTGCAAAAAATTACACATTGTTTGAACTCTGTTTCTGATAGTATTTTTGTTAGTTCATTAAATCTTATCTCAGTTTGCCTTACACTATTGCTGTTACATTTAACTAATGTTACTCTATGGCTTACACCAAGAAGTATTTTACTGGTGTCAGGACAAACATGGTGTGGGTTTCTAACCAATGTATTGACAACTTTAGCAACAGAAACAGGATATGTAGCGCTACTTAAAATAATCTGCTTTTCTCTAGGTAAAGCAGAATGTATGTACTTAATATCAGCTTTAAAGCTTTTTTCCATTAATTTATCTGCCTCATCTAAAATAAGTAAATGGATTTCACTGGTTATGATGTGCTTCTCCTTTATTAAATCTGCTAATCTTCCAGGGGTTGCAACTAATATGTGAACATTATTTTTTAACTTTTCTAAGTCTTCCTTAAATGGTAAACCACCAATTATCATTTGAACATTTAATCCTACAAATAAATTGTTCAATACATACATTAGGTCATAAAACATTTTTCAAAATATATTTTTTTAATTTCAACAGCATTTTAAGCAAATTTATTAGTTTGGAAGATATTTTAAACAATTCCATTCGGATCAAAAATGAACTTACCCTGAATATGGGTTCCAATCTGCTGCAACACATCATATATTTGGGCAGCAATTTCTCGAGTTGGAGTTACAATAAGGACTTGCAATCCTTTATTAAGATTAAGTTTTTCTAATGCTATGGTTGTAAATACAATTGTTTTGCCAGTTCCAGATTTGGCTTCTAAGATTAGATCTGAAAATTTAAGAATTTATTTTCTACTTGCTAAGTACAGTCCATAACAAAATAATAATGCCCACATATAATAAATATCATTAGTTACATACCTATGCCCAATTTCCCTAATGGGATTCCTAAGAGCTGAATAGGGGAAGGTTTATAAAATCCAGCACTTGTTAAACCATCTAATATAGGTTTAGAAAGCATCATAGTTTGAAATGTTACTTCATTATTTATTTTTATATCTTCAGTTCGTTTAATACTTAAATTGTGAGCTAACACCATTGTGGTATCCTGTGTAATGTTAAAGGAAAAGTAAAATATAATTAAAATAATTAATGCATATTGCATACCTGCCTGCTGCATGGAACAATATCAGTTGGACTTAGAAAAATTTCGGACGAAAGATTTTTTTTTTATAATTTGCGGTTTTTTGACTTCTTCTTCGTCTTCTATTACGTACGATCTTCAAACGGCTGTATCTCGGAAACGGTGGGGTTTAGGGACATGGGCCATGGGACCGAAGATGATGTACTTAGTGAGGACTACCTCGTGGCGGGTCAAAAAACCGCAAATTACTCAGTCGCAAGTCCCGCCGCCATAGCGCACATAAACAATCTCAGAAGAATCACAGTGAGATTGAAAAATAACTTACCTGATGAATATTAATCGTAGTATTATAATAGGACTTGATAATCGATATGAACCTCACAGGCAGCTAGGCTAACAATGCAATGTACCGAAATGTATTAAATTTAGTAGTGGCATAAAATCGAAGACTTATTTTAGCGAGAACCGAGAACAGAAACTTGATTTTTTTAAAAATACCCACATGGATACAGCGACGTTAAACAATAGCAATTGCCATTTGCAAACTACAAGTACCAAAAAGTATCTACCGTATATTGAATTTTTAAAATTTAAGTTTCTGACAAAGTAAAAGTAGGTATGCAAATACAATAGGTACCTACGTATTTGCAAGTTGCATCCAGATTATAAAAGTGGAGAGTATAATATACCTAGATATTATGTTCTGTGCTATCAGCTGTGCCCACCCCAAAAATTAAAATGGCGAAACAACGTTTTTGCTTGGTCAGCTAGTAATATATAAAAATGAATGTTTGTCTGTATATCCTTTATAGAATCGTAATTAATATCTTCATAATATACTCGAAAATTACGGCTCTTAAAACATTTTTTTTAAATTACTTTACTGAATAATTAATAGTATCAACTTCGTTTAAGCCGTAGAGGGAGTATAGTACCCTTTAATAGTAACCTCTATTCTCTGTCTACGGTATAAGCAGTGTACAGCCAGGGTTGACAGCTCTTCATTTTTTAAAATTCCCGTCTTTTTTCTTGGACAGCTTTCGTTGGCCAGACTCTATGGACCGTTATATAATCGACTGTCAAGACCAACATGCGAGTAGCTCTCCACACAATCGTGAACATTCATTTTACTCGTTGTCGTTTCTTTAATATAGATGTGAGACGGTCGCAGCTGCAGCAATATTTTTACTTAGCTCTTATAATCATTTACTTAAAGTGCGCCAAAAATACGTAAATTATGTATGTTTGAATCAAGCCATTGTTGACGAATACAACACATTAATTATATAAAAAAAAAACACACTATAAATACACTGTTAAAGGTCCGTAGTGATTTGCAAAATATAGCCCTGGTATATGTATATTTATTCTACTTAAATATGTGATATGTAGGTATACAAATTACAATCGTAATGAAACTTCAAACTTCAAATATAGCCTTAATATGCTGACTGGATTTTGAAATATGTAAATAAAGTAGAGAAATGAAATAGTTCTATGAATCTGAAAGTCAACAAAATAATTTTTGTAGATCGACAGATGCATAAAATTATATGATTTTACGCACGTCCCATACCTGTGGTTAAAAGTGGTGGTGGACGCGCACACGATCATAGGTGATTTTTCTTTGATGTACCGACGCAACGATCATGGCTGAACAGACATTTTAGCCCTCCACACTAGCATTCCTTCAGGTTCAGTCGCCCATCATGGTCCATGGCCTGTTCAGTGTTCACTGTTGTGAAATGTGAAGTTTATGTTTACCTTTCCACAAAGACCTTAGACAATCTGTCATCTGTTTTGCACTTTTCAGTTTTCACTGACATTTGAGTAAATGAGAAATGGCGAAATAGTGGCCTCACGAAAATAGGTTTAAATTACGTACCTACCGACCTACTATTTATCTTAATGAGAAATTAAACAAATGCAATGATATATAATTTCCTTTATACATTTAATAACCACTGGTATTAATTTAATCTAGAGTAGCAGTTCGTTAGAACATTGCATTTATTTCAGTGTAAGTACCTATATGATCTAGGAATAGTTTTGAAAATATATTAACCACGTAAGTGTTATTATTATAAAAGGCACATAATATTATATGAATAAACTACAATAGAAGTTCTTTTTAGTCCTCAGTTTTACATATTTTTTTTTGTGAATTTGAATTAATATTATTTAAATACTATCTATTGTAAACATGTATATGTAATCAAACAGTTTTACTTAATTCTGCATAAAATTAACAATAACAATATCTATGTTTTTTAAGAAAATAAATAAATATGAATAATTGTGGAGGCATTGTTGCTGGTGGAGTGGGTAGTTATGATGCAAAAATTGCTGGGTTATATGACTTACTGGATACTCTGGGATCTGGACATTTTGCTGTGGTGAAATTGGCTAGACATGTCTTCACAGGGGAAAAAGTTGCAGTTAAAGTAATAGACAAAAGCAAATTGGATGAAGTTTCCAAATCTCATTTATTTCAAGAGGTAAATATTTTATTGATTAAAATCAATATAATTTCAGGTTCATAATTGACTTTATATAAATTTATACAAACTACACACAGCATTCTAAGATTTATATGAATTTATATATATATAATTTGTTTGTTTGCCTTTTAGAAATAAGGCTACTCAATGCAATCTTAATTCATCATTATGTTTGTTGCTGTATTGTTTTCTTTCTTGTGCAACTATTAATTATAAATAAATACAGTAAAACATATTTTTAATTTCAGGTGCGTTGTATGAAATTAGTACAACACCCAAATGTTGTGAGACTCTATGAAGTAATAGACACACAAACAAAGTTGTACTTGATATTAGAATTAGGAGATGGAGGAGATTTATATGATTATATAATGAGGCATGAATCTGGCTTATCAGAATCTCTTGCTCGTGACTACTTCCGACAAATTGTTCGTGCAATCTCATATTGTCATAGGTAAGGCAACTACAACTTTAACTTAGGAGCATCCTATGATTGTAAATAAATATGAATAATTGTTTTCAGATTACATGTTGTGCATCGGGATTTGAAGCCTGAGAATGTAGTATTTTTTGAAAAATTAGGTGTAGTGAAATTGACTGATTTTGGTTTTAGTAATAAGTTTTGTCCAGGACAAAAACTAGAAACTTCTTGTGGTTCTTTAGCTTACTCAGCTCCAGAAATACTACTTGGAGATTCATATGACGCACCAGCAGTTGATGTATGGTCACTTGGTGTTATTCTATACATGTTGGTGTGTGGCCAAGCACCATTTCAAGAAGCAAATGATAGTGAAACTTTGACTATGATAATGGACTGTAAATACACTATCCCAACAAATATTTCCAATTCATGTAAAAGGTAATGTTAACTCCCTGACCTTATCTACCATAATTATGAAACCTATTTCTTAATTTTTTGAACATGTTTAAATGAGGCTTTAAAACTTCTTGCTTCTATAGTCCTGAATTATCTCAAATTGTATGAATAAACCTATCTTCAGCCAACAATAACCCAATTGTACAAATACAAATGTTTTTTTTTTTATGTCCAACTTTTTTCAGATTTTGGATTACTTTTTTAGATATGTTAATGATAAAAAAAATAATCCCTAAAACTTTTATATACTAATTTTATTAATTTTTATCTTACAATGTATGTTTTAGGTTAATAGGAAGGATGTTAGTAAGAGAGCCAGAAAAGCGAGCCACCTTATCAGAAATTGCATCTGATCCTTGGGTAACGGCAGGTGAAGGTGTCACAGTAGAAGATTTTGATGCTCCTTTAGTCACTAAGCAGGATTTGACAGAAGATGAACGTCAAACCATCCTTCAAACAATGGTAGCTGGGGACATCGCTTCAAAAGAACGAATCATGGAAGAATTAGAGAAAAGTGAATACAATCACATAACTGCTACTTATTACTTGCTAGCCGAGAGACAGCTTAGATCTAAAAGGTATATCTTATATACACAATGTGTATATATGTGTATATAGTGTACAAGTTTAGCATAGACAAAATATTTAAACATTTACATTGCGTATTTTTTTTAAATTTGTTTTAGGCAAGAAGCAAGGCAAAACGTCCGACGGCCGGAAGCGCTGGGCGTGTCTCGAGGTGGGCGAGGCTTACTCGCCCCACCACAATTGCCCGCAGCGCCGCGAACACCTCAAGATGCACCGTCTGTATGTAAATTGCCATATTTTGGGGCATGGGATGTGTAATTAGTATATTATAGCATGTTTTAAAAATTATTTATTATCTGTTAAGCTACCGGCAGCTTTTTGCTGTATTCACTATGTATAAATTAAAAAACTAAACTAGCTCAACTATAATAATAGAATCCTAGAGTGCGCGTTTGTTTGGGCTTAAAATACAGTTTAGCTCCACTCTTCACTTACAATCTGACATTGCAAGTTTCCTGAATAAAATAGTGTATATTTAATTTGAATCGTTAAAGTTGAACGCGTGGCCAATTAATTGTAAATAAAATTAATTGTTTAGAGATCTCGCAAGTGCAGCATAGTCCGTGAAGAGGAGGACGACGAAGAGTCGCCTGTTGGAGGACCGGCACGGACGCAGGACTCACGACGCGGATCTCGCTCTGAAGGGCGCCTGCATCTTGCTCGGCCTGCGCAGCTTGCTGATAATCTTACTAAGGTAAGATTTTGGAAAGTCATATTTGAAAATCATTTGTTTACATAGAATCGCACAGCGCACTTATGTCTGCTGATGAATGTCATCTAGTCTTAAGTTTACAGGATGCCAAAGTAGGATATTTAAGTTGACTTTTTTCAACACACGAAAATACATACACTGAATCATGTTGGCTCGCATGGAGGAGGCCTGTCATTTATCCCGTTACTATAATACTGTAACAACACTTCCGTATTATACGAATTTCAGTGTAATCAATACAGAATATCAAATCAAAAAGGTTATATTATGTTTACTTTGCACATGTTGCCAACATGAGTTAGCTAAAATGTGTATTTTACTAAAAATATAAATGTTTACTATATATAATAATAATGTTTAGGTGAACCTAGACGATGGCTTGAAAACGGCACGTTTAAGTATTGCGCAAGACACGGTCTTAGTAGAGAGTACAACTAGAGCACCACCCGCGCCACCACCAGCACGCCGCCAACGAATCGAATGTCGGCGGCGGCGACCTCGGGCTGGATCCTGTTCATCATCAGACCTCTCTGATGATGACTCGGAGAAGAAGAAACGAGCTCCAGAACACGTAGAACCGTTAGTGGAGAGACCGCGAAGAGATTCACACGATGACTCGAGTGATAGTCAAGAGAGAGGTGCTCGCCCATCTAGGACGCACAGCACCCACGCTTGTAAGTAATGCGTCTAATATTTCTGTAATTGTTTAATTACAAGTTATTTTTAAGCCGTGTACCACTAGAGGCAGCTTCGGGCTGTGCAGTAGAGGCTTCCTCAACACAACAAAGAACAAAGAAACAAACCATTGCCTAAATTGGTAAAAGCCTCTATGAAACTATTCCCATATTTTTATATCCTTTGCTTATCTAAGTTCTCCTTTCTTGCTCCTGGTTTTATTCTATCTTCTTCTTAATTTTATTCTTTTTTTTTTTTGAACAATGATTTAGTGAATATTAAACATGTAGCAGATGGAGGTAGTGTGGAGCGAAGTGGATCTACAAGTGGTGGGGGAGGGAGTGGGGGTAGTAGTGGTGGGGCGGGAGACGCGCGTGGTGGGGGCAACTCTGCCGGTAGACGGCGCCGGGCCGCCAGGAAGGAAAGTCGTCTCCGGGAGTCGCGATCGCTCAATCGGATTGCTGAGGTACGCCTTAAATACTCTTTTCTATACGGCTTCGTGACGTCGTGTCGTTAGTAACTCAGAAACTTTGTATAAACGTTGTCAAAAATAGTCAGAAACCCGTAAGTTTTCGTTAAACCATAAAAATTTGAGTCTAATGCAAAGTTCTATCTTATATATATAATATTTATATATATTCTATTAATAATATAGCCAATAACGCTGTGTATATTGGTTAAGTCCCGTATCATGCATCAGGCAATTAAGCTACGCAGCCTCTATATTGAAGTTTATAAATAGGTGGAGGAAGCAAGTGGGGCCCGATGGGGTGGGTCGGGACTTGTAGCGCTCTGTGGACGGCCCTTCTTGAGACTCCTCGCTGCTGCGAGACCCGCGCCTGCCGCCAGACGTCTGCATGCTCTATGCTAACTTACACATAGACACAACATTCACTATACCATGAAAAATGCAATAAATACATTACAGAAAGAATACGCAGCCAGGCTTAGTTTATTGATTTTTAACTATTGGTCGCCTTAAGAAGGATCTTTAAATCCAGTCAAAACATTTTTTTTGTTTGGCGACGTTAATTTTTTTAGGAAATTGATTACATAGGTTCACACACGTACGCAATTCACACACACATACCTTGACATATCTTTATAGATACTTTATACACTGTGTTTATACAGTGTATATTTTGTCTGTTTCAAAAAACACACACCACATATACCCACCGTCCATAGCTAGACACAAACCCTTAGAAACCACAATAGGTTATCGAATTAGTCATTAAGGGCTTCTTAACCTATGTCATATTCTTGCCATATACACGACATTATAATTGAGTTTAGACAAGTGGGAAATCACCAAGTTTTCGGCAGATTTTTTTATGCACATTTTACTCGATTTTCTATGTGGATTTAGAAGGATTTACAATTTACATACGAAATTCGACTGAGTGTTTCTCTTAGGTATTATTTCCCGTTCCGTTTTTCTTACCTTGTGTATGTTTAATTTTTTCCTCTCTCTCTCTCTCAAATCTCTCGCTGTTGCTGATGAACTAATTTGATTTTATTACTCAGTCTTTTTCTATATCTTCTGTTTTTTCAAACTGAATAGTGAATGAATAAAGTGTGCAAAATTTCTATGGTAAATTCGAGACAGCTGGACCTTTAGTTTGCTATTGAAATTGTCCGATTATGATGTCGTTATGGTCAATTTTGACTGATGTGGTGGCAAATAGTGTATCCAAATGTCATTACATAGAAATTTTCTTATTAATTATAAAATAAATAAGTAAATAGCACACTTTTGGTCCTGTAAGACGATACCTGAGAAACGATGAGAATTTCTCATTGGCGTGCTAGACCTAATAGAATCTCTTGTTTGTAAAATATAATCAAGTTTTGTAATTTTTGTAACATTTTGTATGAAGCAGTGGCGTAACTATACCATCTGGGGCCCGTGGCAAATTCTTTTGATGTCATTTAATATCAGTAAAATTCGTCACGTACTTAGTTTAATTTCAATAAACCACTTAAGTAGTTATCCAAGACTAATAACAACTTTATTTTCAAGAGCATGGGCTTATACATTTAAGTACATTCATTCACATTCACCAGCCTTTATACGTCCCACTGCTGGGCATAGGCCTCTTCACTTAGGCGAGAGGGAATGGGCTATAGTCCCGACGCTAGCCCAATGCTAAAAAATGTACTTTTCAAGTAAAATAAAATACTCAGGTACAATGTTAAAAAATATTTCTGAGCTCGCGGCCTCTTGAGCCGAGGCCTTATTGGGTCGGGGACCCGTGGCATTTAGCCAGCCCTGCCACCCTATAGGTAGTTACGCCACTGGTATGAAGGCTTCTTTGCTTTCAGATCCCATCGATCTTAGATTTCTCTGTGTTTGTAACTAATTTTAGCATGCGTTGTCTAAGAACGTATTCCTTAATAGTCGATGAAATTAATTTATTTGAAAAAAATATATTAAAATACGTATTTGACCTTTAGAGGAAGCGCTAATTCAAAAATCATGTTTTTATTAATTTGTTCCTTTAAGAGCCCTAATTCAAAGTTGCGTTGACACACAACTCATACCTAACACAGAACTCACACGCAGCATTTATTTAATAATTTACTATTTGTAATTACGTTTATTAAACAATTTAAATTAAAATTTGTTAAAAACAATTTGCAATATTTCTCTGTTATGAACTAACAAATATTTAGGTTTAAATTTTGCGTAAAAAGAGAAATTGTCAGTTAAATCTAAGCGTTTCAATGTTATGAATGGGATATAATTTGTTATGAATGGGATTTTATTTCTAAAAATTTCATATATATATTTCAAAATTTTTAGCACTATTTACTGGACATTATAACATATATTTCATTTTCGAAAACAGTTGTCGCGCATTTTATGAAAATCATATTGCTGAATTTCGAATATATTTAAATAAACTGAAATATTTTGCAAAAAGTGTGGCCGCCATGGGCTAGAATAATAACTGTTATAATTATATACTATTCTATAAGACAATTTGGTCAAAGGCTTTCAGTTTCAAAGAATAAAAGCGTCAAAATTGACCATTTTTGCAAAAAATAAGGTTAAAAGGCCTCTTATGTTGAAATTAATATTATTAAGTAGGTACTTGTGAGATCTCTTCTATGCTAATAAATTATTAAACTAGAAATCCTTTTAAATAATATTATCTATTATGTTCTACTATTAATGCTTTTGAGGTAAATTGAGATTAAGTAGATATAAAATTCGAAATGGTTATCCTATACGTGAAAAAATTATTATCGCTCTGTTTTAGATTCGATTCAAGTACGTTAATATATATAAAATTAATAATTTTAGTGACACAAATAATATACGTAAAAATATCCTATTAATAATTATTCGTAGTTGTGCTAAAGTTATATGAATGTTAGATATATCGTGTTGTAGATTATTTCATCACCAGAGGTGATGTTTAAAAATAAGAGTAATGTATGTATATTTAAGTAATGAAATTCGCTAAGCCCCAACAATATTTAAATGTCTGATCTAATATAATATAACAAAAAAAGGAACGAAACCATAGGACATTCATTTTCAACTTTTATGTTATGTATTTTTTTGTTTGTTAGTAACGCTTAAACTGCTCTACTGATTTAGTTGTGTTAAGAGATAGGTGGGATTTTTAAAGAACTTAGGTTTTACCCTTATTCTATGCGGCTAAAATAACGTCAACCACATGACTAACCATGGAAAATAGAACTCAGTGACAGCTTTAGTTAATATTACAGTTGTATAGCTGACCCGGCAAACGTTGTTTTGCCATATTAATTTTTGGGGTGGGCTTTCCTTATCACTTAGGGGAATGAAAAATGCCGATTCTCAGACCTACTGAATATGCATATAAAATTTGGTAAAAATCAGTAAAGCCGTTTCGGCGGAGTAAGGTAACTAACATTGTGTCACGAGAATTTTATATTACAGTTATATATATGAAGTTGAACTGAGCAAATAAGCGCTTTTGAAAGTATGACATGAAAGATCTGAAAGACTTTAGTAGACTCGTGAGTTTGAAATACTAAATTTTTATTACTTACATAGCTTACACATTTTTAGAAATATTTTAAATCGTGTTGGTTCCGCATTCAAATAGGACCTTTTGAATATTTTTATGATAGAGCGATTAATATTATACCCTTGAAACTAACGAAAAGTTGTCTATTGTCGCAGGCGAGACAGTGTTGCCACCTTAATTTTTGATAGGAGGACAGCGCGCATTCACAAAAAAGATTTGTGCAAAAAAAGCTACATTGCCCTTTTAGGGCTAAATAGTGAAATTTGGAGAAATTCAATCATAAAAAGAGCTAGATCTAGTCCCAAAAGGGCTAAGGTGGCAACACTAAGGCGAGATTAATGTTTTTTTTAGGTACATTGAGCTTAAAAGAAATTATAAACTCACCTATACAGTTTTCTACTTTATTTTACAAACTTAAATCGACTTTTGAATTTACTATTTACCAACGCGCAACGCTACAATTGCTATTGAAAATATTAGCACATTTTGTATTTTGCAATATATACGAGAAAGCTACAAATTAAATCTTAAGTCATATTAGGACTACAGGGTGTTTATAAAGTTTTGTTAGCACTAATCATTTTCTACAAAATCATACTTATTTATTCATTCACAAATGATCTGTATCTTTGTCGTTAATCGTTCTTTAAATGGCAGTGTCTAATGTTTAGTAAAAAATTTTGGTTAGTAAAAATATTGGTATGCATTTAAAAATAACTACAATACTTCTCGTAATTCTAAAAGTAGTGTATAGGTACATTTCCGGTAAATTTATATATTACTAGTGGACCCCGCGAACTTCGTATCGCGTCAAAGTTCCGAATAATAACGTGTCACCAAACGTCATTCCATAGAAAATGTATGAGGAAAATGATTTTTCTTTTATTTAAATTTTTCGAGAATTTTCCAAATTTTTCTCTCCGTAAGAACCATCCTCGTACTTCAAGGAATGTTATAAAAAAAGAATTAGCGAAATCGGTTTAGCTGCTTTCAAGATTTGCGCTTACCAACACATTTTGCGATTCATTTTTATAATATACATTACTCTAATAATTCAAGTTGACATTCAGCTATATCGCTAAATGTCTGTAGGATTTATGAAATGAGAAATCGCTGAGTCCGTATCCTCTGAACTTATTATAATAAATTATAGATTTTTTAATGAGTTTTAGGTTTATTCTCGTTCTAGAATACTAATATATTTTCGCCATATTTAAAGCATTTTATAGTTCACACAGTTGTACGTAGTTTTACATTCTTATATTTTGCATTAAAAAGTTTTCATTCATTAACTTTTATCGTATATTCTTATTTAAATAACAGCTGTGGTGTTCTGGTGCTACGTACTTTTTTCATGTGACTAATAATTAATTAAATATGTAATATAGCACTAGTCATATCATATTCACTGTAGGATAACAGAGCCTCCATTATACGTTTCAAAATAGTGATTTTTCCGTCTTCTTAATGTAATGTTTTTAAAAATAATTAATTTTCGTCCTCGTACTGTGTTTAATGTTTGTAGTAGCAGAAATTCTGCTTACAGATTGTTAATTTTGTATAATAGCATTATTAATGTTAAATTTTGTATTTAAAATATTTATGTACATATTTTTAAATAATTAAATTGTTGTAAATACATAGTCTATTTTAAAATTTTATATTATTAAGTTGAAGATTTATTTTGTCTTGTGTGTATTTTTATTTGGTCTGAATTGATATTTTATTTAATGGTGCGATTTTTATTCAATCGTCAGTAATAATAAGACCAAAGAATACTAATAGTTTATGGAAAATAATTATTACCTACACCTGTGCCAATGTATTGTTTTCTACGATATTAATTTCGTCTTTGTATCAAATATATGGATTTTATGCATGCCTCGATCATTTTATACACTCAGTAAAGAAGCATATAACGATTTTTACATAGAATTTAGTTTTCTATTTATTAATAAAATTAAGATTAGGTATCTATGTGAGGGAGTATCTACTTCAGCAATAGGTTATGATTAAGGTAATTAGTTGAAATCAAAATATGTAATCTTCATACGTAGAAGTACTCATAACTCTTATTCAAGGCTTACTCTTATTCTGTAAATCCATCCTATTGTTAATTGATATATTCATACATTTATAGATTTACAAACAATTAAATTAAAGTAGTTGAAATCATTTTTAAAATTAATTTACTGTAATAAAAATAATACCAAGCAATAATATCTAAGTATATAATTTCTGCAACGTTTTATCAGAGGTGCACAATTTTTTTGCAAGTAAGAATTAATTTTTAATCTGCATGTAACAATAAAGCAATAATGAGCATAATAATGCTGACATTGTACCTGAATGTGCCTATACGATGTGATTACCTGATCCGTATCGAAGGAAATAGCCGCACGTTGCTTTTGTTTTGCAAAAAATTTCTAAACGTATAACACTGACTGATTTTACTAATTAGGTTCCTTAGGCCAGAGGCGGAAGTATTGACTTTAGACTTATACAGCCTATAACAAACACCTAAAACATATACATATTATCTTAATGTGGAGAAAATTATATAACTATTTCTATGATATGAGAATCATAACAAGTTTCTCTTAGTTTTCAGGGTTATTGTTAAAACTATGTACTTTAATGGTTACATAAAATGATCTGAAAGACGTGTTTGGCTGATTTTAGAATACGCCGTGCTGCAATTGTACTACTTATCAATACTTCTGACTATGTAATACTAGATCTTCTTAAATACTTAGTACCTACACTATTTATAAATGTCAAATGTTCGTGTCTGTAAATTATCCTACTAAATTTTGTACTGTTAATTTAGTTAGAATAATGTATGTTTTTTATGGTGTATGTATTAAGCAATTAAATATTATGTTCAGTACTATATGTATTTTTAATTCTGTTTATTTATTAAAATTAATCTCCATCACTGGTTGGTGTTAAAACTTAAAAGTATATTTGACATTCTGTTCATTGGGCTTCCTAAGCAGCTGCACAGGATTTAATGTAATTTGTATCTGGATCGGAATTTCTTTAAGTGTGATAAAAATATGTTCTTATTAGAAACTTAGAAAATTATTTTATTGAAAACGTATTTTAATTGCATTGTAATTTTTTTAAATTAATTGAAACAAACTATTTGGATGTAAAAAATAATCACAATGACAGTATTATTTGATTTATTTACCTTTGCTACTTATACATTGGTAAAAATATTAATGCTTTAAAACAACTTGACTTAGCGTTTTGTTTTAGAACAATAAATTCACACTTGGGGACTACCACACTTTGAGAAGCTTAATGCAAAGTGGATTTGCTGCTTAAAAACCTCAGTTTTAGTTGCAAATTTATATGCAAGCCTTATGTTGAGACAATAGTACTATTTACCTTATGTGCCTAAGAAATAATTGCCTAAAATATTTTACAATTGAAAATAATATGAAGTTTTTAATATTTAATAATCCTCCATTATTTAGTCATCTGTAGTTTTATAGCTATCTTAAAAATGTGAGACATTTAGATTTAGGTAGGATGCAGTTAATCAATTAAGATAAGCAGATGACAAGATTCAAAATTTGATTACAAATCTTAATGTTATAAAAGCAAGTTTGACTTAAAAGGCCACAGTAATAATAATTTATGTAGTTAATGTAGAATTCAATGGGTTTGGTTCCCTCTAAAGGGATTGCAGTTACTTAAGTGTTCTTAAAAATAAATTGACCACCCAATCTACTACAATAAATTAATGATTTATTATATTGTTAAATGCAACATGGAAGTAAGATTTTAGAATTGAAAATTAAATGGTAAAGATTAAACTTAAGTCTTAAAGAGTAAGATCATATTATATGTAATTTCTCAAGAAATACATTTGAGGCTATGATATTTATGTAGTAAGACTATACAGTAGATTGGGCAACATAGTGCAGGAAATCTTTAAAAAGTGCTTCCCTCTGGTGGTTGCGAAAGCTTCATGTTTTCCTTTAGTGTCATGAGACGTCTCAACTCTTGGAGTACAGTCTTGATTGTATAATCACGCTGCCATCTTGCAAGAATTGGCACTTGTCTATTATCCACCTAATAAAAATAATCATAATATTAATTACAACATTAGTACTACATTTAATTTTAACTGTTGTTCAAGAAAAAATTAACTTACAAGTCCAGTCTGACTGTTGACGCAATTCATGTTGATCCTAGAAATAAAGCGAGCTGTGGGTGGCTCATCAGGATATCTAGTTCCACATTCAACCTTAAGAGAGTACATTCGATTCTCATAAGGAGTCTGGAAATAAAAAAAGATTTTTTAAAGCATCAAATCAGTCACAAGAAATCTTAAAGATAATTTTGTCTATCACCTCAAATAAAATATGGATAGAGAGCTAAAAATAAGACATAATTTATAAACTTTACCCTGGGTGGCCCAATTATCATGCCAGTCCAATGAGTCAAGGTCATATCGTCATCGCTCTCAAGACCCCAAGATATTGTGCCATCGCCCACTCCCTTCTGACCTTGCTCAAGTTCCTCTAGAAGACGGAAATTTCTCGGCACAACTGGAAGACAACAACAATAGACAATAATTTACAAGTCCAAGTAAAAACAACAAATTTTATCAATTTTAACCTAGTAATTTAACTGAATACAATGTATAAAAACTCACCAACGCCTGATGACGGATTCGCCATGATTACTACCTATTACACCGGCGCTCACTAACTACTGTAAAGTAATTGACTATTAATTATATACACAATAATAAATTTTTCATTAGAAATATATCGGCATAAAGTGTACCAAAAAAGCTGAGATTAATTTCATTTATATCGGTAATCGGGCTGCTTGATGTCGACGAGGGTTAGCAACTTTTATTTTCTATATTATGACATTGACGCGATTACATTGTCAATTTTCAAGACACTGTCAATTGATCAGTTAAAGCTAATATTAATATTTTTTCTATATTACATATTTTAGATTTCGGCCATTAGACAAGCGATATTACTTTCATGGTAATGGGTGTCGCCTTTGCGTAACAAAAGAAATTGCTATGGAAATGAAGTTTGGTGTAATTACTGTGACGACATTAATTTCGATATAAATTTGCTTTTCGACAGGCGACTTCATATTGGACACAATATTATACAAACAGAGAGTGCATTCAAGAACAAGACACTAGGAGATGCTAGTGTCGTGAGTGTCAATGTCATTCCTGTACAGAAAAGTTAGCGAGATTTCGTAACGTTGTTCTTGGATCAACCTCCAGGTTTACTAGTATCGAAAAAGCGAGCTGAGACATCTACAAATGCTTAATTGAATATTACTGGACTTTTGGTCCACCCTGTATATTGTGTACCTAGTCACTTGCGGCGTTCGAGTCGTACTTTATTATTTACTAGCGCCCGCCCCTGCTTTACACTAGTATAAAACATATATAAAAACCTTCCTCTTCAATCACTCTATTAAAAAAAACCGCATCAAAATCCGTTGCGAAGTTTTAAAGATTTAAGCATACAAAGGGATATAGGGAAAGAAAAAGTGACTTTGTTTTATACTATGTAGAGATTACACGATAGATGAAGTTAAGATATGTTTAATATTAGGCAAATGATAACTTTGACAAGCCTTCTTCCGTTATAGTGAAATAAAACTACATACCTACTCATAATTCATAAATAAAAAAGAAACAAACGACTTTACCTACGTAAAAAAACATTTGTTTTTAATAAAACTATAAACTGACACTAAAGTATCATGAAGGCTCACATGAGGTAATAGAGAAGGAGAACGATCGTTACGTACGTACGTTGTATTAGTATAGTGTACGTAGGTAGTGGTACACTATACCTAATGTAGGTAATAAATTAAACAGAGATAATAACAATTCTGCTATGAAAATATTTGGGAATAGCCTAAAGTTAATTATTTTTTGATTTTATGATTTTCTGTCAGTTTGGCAATGACTTATATATTTAATGCTTTTGAGTAGGTACGATTTCGAATCCAGGTTTAACATTTAACAATGAACAGAGGTTGAAAGTTGAAGCTACCGTGTCGTCGAAGTATGCGTTTTATAGAAATGTGACTAAAATCATATTGTAGTATGCAAGTAGTACAATAAAAAAGGATTATTAGAATCGGTTCACAACTGGCTTCACAATTAACGATTGCCTTAACTCTTCAGTTCTTTAGGTACACATAACTATGTGTATTTTTAAAAGAATTGAGAAGTTTATCTTTTTTTTTTAATGTGAAAGAATCAATAAGATATATCTAGAAAAAGTTATGGGACTTAAAAGTTGCGTTTGCAAGAATAATTTTGTTACCCACGGATAGGTCAAATAAGTTTATTGATCGATTTCAAAAATTATTTCAATGATTGATTTTGATCTTTATTTTAATAGGTACCATTATGTTTAATATAATATTAACAACATCATGAAACTTCTCCATTAGGTAGGTATTTTTGGATTCAATATTAATTTTGCAACCCGTGGTGCTATGTTACTCTTAGTATTATTAGCTATCTGACTCTCTATTCTTTCATGATTTCGTAGTGTGGCTTCCAAATAATAGATCTGAACACTGCTGATTATTTATTGCTATACAGATAATAGTTACATTATAATAGTAAATACACTGATAATTAGAATTTAGTTATTAATATTCAAAAGTCTGTCGATGAATCGGAGAGGACTGATGGAATGAATCTGTTTTTTCTATGACGCGGCTCCTTCTCGAATTCTTAAGATTTTTGGAATATTCGAATTATTCTTTTCACTTGGCGCGCAGCAAGGAGTTACATGAGAAAGGAGGCCGCACGTAATCCGCCACAGGTATATATATTAGTTTTAGAGATATTGAGATGATTTTTTTTTAAACAATTGATATAAACAATGTCAAACTAATTTTACGAAATTATAGACGGCGATACTTTTATTCTGCCATTCTTTGCCTAAATATCTGCTTTTTTATGAAAGTCGGTGGGTTTTTGTTTGTTTAAATTTCTACTTTTTGATGGTGTAAAAATGGTTTTAGGTACGCTTTAATTTTAAGTTATTTTAAGATTTGTTTCTCAGCATGTGAATGGTATTCTTATGAGAACACAATAAATTCTTTAACCGTAAAAAAATATATTACTATATTAAATGTACATTACTATGGTAAATTTTCTCAGAAAATGCAGGTAACAATCGCAATAAACTCTCAAATGAACTATATAGAAATTAACAAACAACTATACAATTAAAAATGACAGCGAAACGAAAAAGACATAAAACTAACAGCTGTTCGAAAACAAAGCGTAGGTAGGTACGCACTTTCACTGCAGGTACTACTAACAACATTGACAACAAAAGATGGCAAAATTTAGTACACTGACGGACTCATAAACTGCATCAAAGTAATAAACGACTTTGAAATAAATATTTTAACCAAGTATGCTAACTTTCTCTATACAGAAATTAAAATTTTAATTTTAATTAAAACCTCTAGATTGGTTCGTGAACTTTAAAATAGCATAGGGTCATATCCTTAAGTTTAAGTTTGTGTACTGGAAAGCACCTTAAGACTTTTTTGAAGAAAAAACAGAAATTTAAGTTTCCTTAAATTTCTGTTTTTTCTTCAAAAAAGTTGAATTTTCATTGGTTTTATAAAAAAAATTGGTTTTAACAATAGACACAAACTTTATGCAAGGGTTTATTTATGTTTTAATAAGGTGTATTACATCCACGTGCTCTTATTACGGATTCTAATCGGTTCCGCATAGATGTTATTAGGGTTATTAAAAGATCTTGCGGAATATTGTCCCATTCTTCTGAAAGTGCTGTTCTTAGTGCTACCACTGTCGTGGGCACAGGATTTCTCGCATATACAGCTCTTTTTAAATTGTTCCAAACATGCTCAACGGGATTAAGATCCGGGCTGCGTGCTGGCCAATTCATTGTACGTATCCCAACCTCTTCGCAATATTGTCGAACTTGTGCAGCAGTGTGCGGCCGGGCATTATCCTGCATTAAAGTAAAATTTTCGCCTATGAATCCCATGTAAGGCACCACGTGATCTTCTAAGATCTCTGTTATGTAGCGATGTGCAGTCAAACCCCTCTATTTTGACCGTTTTGACGGACCATGTCTATGAACACAAGTTCTGTTTGCCCGTTCATCGACATGCCACCCCAGACCATACACGAACCGCCTCCAAAAGGAACACGCTCCTCAATGCAACTTTGAGCATATCGCTCCCCACGTCGACGATAGACTCTTTTGCGACCATCTGCACCATATAAATATGTCCTACACTCGTCCGTGAACAATACGGAAGCCCATTGCTCTTCTGTCCAATTCAAGTGATCAAGCGCAAATCTTAAGCGAGCTTGTCTGTGAGCTTCAGACAATTTTGGACCATTTGCTGCCTGCTGGTCTAAAAGGGGTGATATCTGCTTCCTTTATCCTTCTTCTTATTGTTCGTGCACTCACATTTACTCCACGCACTTCATTAAGCTCTGTTTTGATGTTTACTGACGTGAGGAAACGATTTCGCAGGGAAGTTGTAACAATAAATCGGTCATCACGACCGGTGGTTGCTCGAGTCCTGCCTGTACCACGTCTCCTGTAAGAACCTGTCTCCACAAACCTTCTGCATATTCTAGAAACCGTAGACTGGTTTAAATTTAAATTTCTACCAATCGTTCGTTGATCCAAGCCCTCCCGCACCAGTGCTACAATTTGAGCCGCTGGTTCGGACGAAGTATCCATATTATGGTTCAAAAAGTCTCGATGAGTTAAAAGACTAACCCAACAATTCTGCTGTTAATAATAATTCAATTGACAAAAGAATAAAAAATCAATGCGAATCAGTTTAAAACTTTGCTTTAAATAATACGCAAATCTGATACAACGAGTAAATTTTCTTTTCCTGGCTATATTCATTTTATATTTTTTTTTTATATAAAATTTTCTATATTGTTTAAGATTAAGAACCAGTCTCTCCATATTTATATAATTTAATCTAAAAAGTTTGCAAACTTATTTAAAAAAATTATTTCAAAGTAATCCTGAACTTTGATGCAGTTTATGAGTCCGTCAGTATATCTTTTACCTTAATTTTTTTCACTTTTTAATGCGTTTTTTTACGCCCACCTTCAGTTACTTAATCTCTGTATCTCCAGCATTGTACATTGGATCTTTTTGACTTCATTAATACTGAAATACAATCGTTTCTTAAATGATGTATAAACCATTAATATTATTTCTTATTTTATAGAGAAATAAGGAGAGAAATTAGACGCGGTATAGCTACCTACGCGAGTATTGGCTTTTCCTCGTTGAAAAGGATTTCTCATTAGAAACTTTGTTTTTTTTAAACAACCAGTTTTGCGTCTTTTCATTACCATTAAAAATATTTATAATACGTTGAGTAGTTTTTAGTATATATTGGACCAATTTCTGAGCCAATCACTGAAATTTTGCCTACGAACCACGATTTACTTATTTTTATAACAGCCAAAGAAATATAAAACTTTCTCGATAAATGAGATGTTTTTAAATTCATTATTTAATTTCTAATTATAATGACTAAGAATTATCCTAACTAGACTAATAGTTTTAGAGATGTAGAGGTGACGACAAAAAATAATTTTTAATTACTTACTTCTATTTGGAACTACAATTAATGTACATGAAATATTAAATTAAGGTAAACTGTAAGTAATACTTTCATTTAACTAATTACCTGCTACATTTAGAAGATCTTGACGAAATTTAGTGAAAATTTTAAAGCACAGTGAACAATAAAATATGATAAACATCAATACAGATTGTTCAGGATGCCGCCTAAAGTAGTAAAATTTATTGAATAGTGGAGTTATGTAGACTTCAAAGACACGTCCTGTTAATTGATTCAATAGCTTTTGTTTGCTAAAGTTTTTGTAGATTTTTAAAACGCTATAATGGCGACGTACCTATTGTGGACGCCGTCTATCCCTTTGGACTTAGGACTTTAAACAATTAATGAATGAGGTCTTAATGGTGCTTGACCGTTAAGGTAGTACTTTGATTTTGCCGTCTTTTATCTAGTAATGACGAAGTTTTATTGCAGTTGTTACTCTCTTCCTGCATCGATTGAAACTTCGTACTTACGCTTTGTTTTTGGAAAGCTATTAGTTTTATGTCTTTTGTTTTAAATATATTTGGCACTCATAATAAAAAAAAATCTTTTTAGTGCGTTTTTTTCATGCCCACCAGTTAATCTCCGTTTCTCCAGCATTGTGCATAGGATTTTATTGACTTTACTACAATATAATACTGAAATGTAATGGTATATTAAATGATGTATCAACCATTAATGTTAGTTCTTATTTTATAGAGAAAAAGGGAAAGAAATCAGATCCGGTATACCTACGTGAGTATCGGCTTTTCCCCTTTAAGAAGGTTTCCTCCTAGTCCTTTACCTCGAAAATATTTTTTAGATTTGCACTTAATTTAGTCAAAAGCTTCTAAACTTACCAAGTAATTACTTACATGAAAGTATTTGTAAAGTGATGGCTTGTCTCTAATAAACTTTAAACTTTCGCGATTTGAATTCATTGTTAGCAAATATAGCGGGAATTATCATGCATAGAAACTTTATACTTATATGTATGATACAGATAAGTATACACATAAGTATCTATACACATAATTGTCATAGTACATAAGAACAACGTACCGTTACGACCTATAGTGAGTCAGACTCCCCTATCTACCACTTAGCGAAGTACCTATGTTGCGTCGGTATTACAGCCGTTGGTGGGTAAAACATCTTCTTTTGTAAAAGATTCTCGTAACTTTGTGGAGATCATCAAGAACCTCAGACTGGGTCCGGATGACATGATGGTAAGTTTTGATGTAAAATCACCATTTATCAAAGTTCCGGTAGGTTTTCGAGGTAATCAGAGAACTGTTAAGATAGAACCATTTATGGGTGAACTTGATGGTTCTGATCAGAACTGTCTGGACGTATTCTGCGTATTAAAGGGAGACGGGTCACAGGAGGGCAGTCGATCGGTACCTGGGTCAGCTCAACTTGATACATGGAAACATTAAGTTCACATACGAGATGGAAGTGGTCCGAAGCTTACCGTTCCTGGATGTTAGAGTGATGGTGAAATCTGATGGCTCGTTATCTCACTCTGTTTATAGGAAGCCAGCACCCACCTACTTGTGACGTCACACCACCACCCGCGTCATTTACCCTCTGCGACCCTGAACATCTTGAGGCTGAGAAGGCGCATGTTCAGGAAGTTTCTAAACAAAATGGCTATTGTGTGACAAGGCGAGGTGCACCAAGACGCGAACAGAGATATGTGTCCCTAGATTTCACTTTGCAGCTAAAACTGCACGTCGCTGACGCATAGTGTTTGTATGTCGCAACAGTAAGCTCCCATCGTGCACTATGGTGACTGCAAGTTGATACCTATAAGGGTGTAGAAGATACGGGAAACATGTGATTTCTAAAAATGTGTGATTATCATTAATCTAAAATGATTTGGATTGTTCTAGAAAATTTTAGAATGAAACATGAATTACATAAAACTAACAGCTGTCTGAAAACAAAGCGTAGGTAGAAGTTTCATGGCAGGTAATAACTGCAATAAAACTTCGTAATTACTATTACTAGACAAAAGATGGCAAAATCAAAGTATTACCCTAATGGTGAAGCACCATTAAGACCTCACATGCCTATAAATTCGTAAAATTAGTTTGATATTTTTTATATAATTTTATTGTTTAAAAAAAATCATCTCAATATCTCTAAAACTATATTATAATTATTTTGATTCCTATACATTCCGGTTGCAAAATTAATTTTGAATCCAAAAATATCTAATTCATTGATAATAATTTTATTTATATGAAATAAATAATTTTATTATATTCATATTAAATTTAGTGAAATAGCAATAAAAAGCAAATGTTTCCAAATTAAACTAAGAATTTTATAGCTACGGAACTTAAAGAGACAAATTTTATGCCAATACCATATTTTTTCCGCATGGCGGCAGGATGAGAGACAGGGCAATTAGGTAGTTACTATACCCCAAATCTCGGTTCGCATTTACTTGTATACTAAAGCGCAGTGAACAATAAACTTTAACTATTGGTAATACAGATCATTTTCTAAAATACGTAGTGCTTAATCCTTGTCCCGTTTGTTGGTTGCCTTGTTGTGCTTGTTAATTTTTATTGTTTACCGTTTTTATTGTTATCCGAGCTCCGTGGATTTTTTTTTAAATTGCTATGCACTATGCAAGAAGTTTGCACTTTTGCAGTCGCCAGTCACGACTCACGGGCAGTCAGTATACTCACGCAAGTCGTACAGTACGGACGTTAAAACTGTTAAAACGTTACCTACATTGCGTCCATGCTTATTCAGTGTGGAGTTAGCAGTGTTGAGCGTAGAAATAATATTAGTTTACTCTGTGTTAGTATATTTGCTACCTTTATTATTCTGTGAGCCCGTGCGTTTTTCCTTTTCCGTATTGTGAAGTCGTGAATTGTGATATGATATGATTTGAGAGGATTTGAGTATTTTAGCTAAACTCATATGCATATTATAATAGTTTTTTAGTGTTTATGTATTCGAGGCTAATTTATTGGACTAGTAAAATTGCCAAAATGGACATTTTATTGTAACTTGTTGGTTAAGTGACTTTTGGAGGTAAAATGCCCGCTTCCATTTGTGACCCCGTATCAAACGCATTGCGTTTGTCTCTTACGGCTGACGATTCACAAAGTTCAACATTATTGGATAGCAGATTATATTCTTCAGCTAAGAACGTGCTTCTCTCAAAGATAGAATTCGAAGAATCTGGTGATTACCAAAGCAACGTTCTCGATGGACTCAAATCAAAATACGTGGTTATACGACCTAAAAAATCTGTCTTAGAAACAAAAATCATTAAAAAGGATGTTAGTACAACCGGACAGAGTGTTGGTAAGCAATATTAATATCGTAATTGATAATGAGATAGTTGTACATTTCATATTCGTCTCCGTTAATGATTTATTAGAGGTTATCTTCTATGCCTTGTCAATATTTACATGTACAATCGTTTTAAACTTAAAAAAAATAATCTAATTTTATTAGATATAATTAATAATTATTAATATAATATATGAAAAGAAACACTGTTGGTAAAATGTAAATAAATTTATAGATCATATAAAAAATGGAGAAGATGGTCTGCCAAGACCCAGGAAAATTTTGTTTCCTGTGGAAAAAGTGCAATTGGGCTGGCAAGGACCCTGGTCTGTCGGATCAGGAATGCAAAATGTTGGCAACACATGTTACCTTAATTCAATACTGCAAGCTCTCTTCCATGTACCTTCATTTGCTAACTGGCTGGTTTCAGAAGCTTCTCATTCAGAAAAATGCAATCAGCAAGGTATGTACATAATTATCCTCTTTATTTATTATACAGGTATTTATGTGGTTTTGTGTTAATATTATTAACTAAGTTCATGGTATAATAGATTAAAACTTCAAACTATTATATATTATATTTATATTTCAAGTATCAAAATGTGACTAAAGTTAAATTTATTATATTAACTGTTATTACAGAGGCATGCGTAATTTGTGGTGTGAGAGCAACTTTGATGGCTACTCAGAAAAGTGGTGGTTCCGCAATTAAACCTTGGCAGGTGTATTCCAAATTGAGACTCATTTGTAGACACTTAACTCCTGGTAGACAAGAAGACGCCCATGAGTTTTTAAGGTTTGTATCTTATTTGTAAAACTATTGATGCTAATGTTAATGAGAGTAATTAACACTAATGATAGTAATACTAAATAGGAACTGTTATAATAAGTACTATAATAATTAAGTTTTAACTAAAATTGATTGAAATTGATAAAGATATTGTTAGAGGCTTAAAAAAGAATATGAATAGCAATTGAGAAACAATAGTGAGCAACTATGCTAGGAGAAAGTCAATTAAACTATTTTTAAGTGAGTAGTTAAGCGAGTTTTATGTATTTATTATATATACACTTCTAATGCTTACTTGATTTTCGAAAAATGAATTGAATTAAAATCTTTTTAATTGTATTTTAGATATCTTGTTGAAGCAATGGAAAAATGCTATTTGTCAAATATTATAAATTCTGACAAGTTAGATCAATACAGTAAGGAGACTACACCATTAAATCAAATCCTTGGAGGGTATTTGAGATCAACTGTCCGCTGTCTGACTTGCCATCATCTGTCAACAACTTACCAGCATTTTCAGGTAACCAATCTCAGATCTTATGTATTGCAATTGTCATATCCCAGTTCATTTGAGAACCTAGATTTAGTCCGAAAGAATATTGTTTCTTGACTAAGATTCAAAGTCTAATTGCACCTAACTTGATTTAAAAGTAGAAATTACTTCTTAAAAGAATATAAATTATGTTAAGTACCTATTTTTTGAACCTGTGGCTTATATAAATAGGACTTCTTTAGTTCTTATGCACTTATTACAATTTCATAATATTTATTTATTCTTAGGATCTGCTTTTGGATATCAGGAAACACTTAACATTAGATGAAGCATTGGATTCATTCTTTTCAAGAGAGAGATTAGAAGATCTTGGTTATAAATGTGAAGGATGCAACAAAAAGGTAAAAAATGAGTATGCATATTTTTAAAAAAATACACACCAAATTGATTACCACCTTTTTGAAGGTCGGTTAAAAATAGTAAACCGTTTTGAATATAGCTTAAATATAAATTCATAAATTGTAACTCCTAGTCTAGGTTCCATATACTTTATATTAGTAGTGTAATGGCCTTTTGTTGAATATTTTGTATAGAGATAAAAATATTATTTTCTTATTAATATTAACCCTAGAGTGTGGGCTTCTCTGCACAAAATGTCTCATAGATTAATATTATTATGATAAGAATATTTAATATTGCAATTTTTTATATAATATAATCCTTTCAGGTGTCAGCAACTAAACAGTTTTTCGTTGAGCGAGCTCCTATGGTTTTATGTATTGCATTAAAAAGGTTCTCACTTGCTGGAGGCAAGTTGTCAAAACATGTGCAATTTAGGAAGAAAATTACACTTTCAAAGTACATGTACAATAAAAATTCACAGCCATTGGTAAGAAGTTTTATAAAATTTATATAATTTTTCCATGAAATCTTTTTGGTTTCTTATTTGTTTAGTTTCATTTTAATTTAATATACAAAAATAAATAAATATTATAGTGTGCACCATAATTAAGTTAATTCTGTTGTTAAAATTGAAACTAACAAAAAGTACCCTTTCACATAAATTATACTATTAGTTAAAAAACGATATAAAACATTTTTTAAATAAATATATTTTTTTTACAGTCATACAAGTTGGTGAGTCTAGTTACTCATTTCGGGACAAATCAAAATTGTGGCCACTACACTGCGATTGGGCAAGCTCCAAACAATAATTATTATAATTTTGATGACTATTGTGTTCAATCCACACAATTATCTTCAGTTCTTGGAGCAAACGCCTATATTATGTTTTTTGAAAAAGATAATTCCATAGAGGATTTCAATGGAGCTTCAACATCAACTAATTCCTGTTATGGAGGTCAAGAGTTAGATATTCTGAACCAAGAAAAAAGCCTTCTTAAGTTGACGTTTTATAACAAAAACGATGAAAGGAAGTCGATACCTACAAACAGTACAATAAGCAATAGCATAAAATCTGATATCAAACCAGTAATTTTAAATTCGACACTCGGTAAGGCCACAGACGCTTGTTGCTCAAACTCTGAGCCCTGGGTTGTCAAACAAAACGGTGAAGTTGAGAAGATCACACCTAAAATCCTAAACGGTATTGAGAAGTCGACTTTCAAAGTAGTTGATGATAAAAAAATCAGTTTTATTGTAAAGAAAGCAGAAGAAGTTCCGAAGTCAAAGCTTGTAAAGACTGAATCTGAGAACAATGCATTTATTGGTCCAAAACTGCCAGAGAAACTGTTGAACAGCAAGTTGGTGAAGCAAAAATCGCCCTTGGAGAAGTTAGAAGAGCAAATGAACAAGGGTAGTACATCTGGCTATGTACAAAGAAATGGCACTGGTTCAAAATTAGTACCATATGATTCAGAGTCGAGCAGTGATGAACGAAGTGAAAAGTGTAATGATGAGAAAGATGGAAGAAAACCGAAGCCAAGCAGATGTCAATCTCCGCAGAATCTTATAGTAACCACAAAAGGCATGCATCATGCCTGGACTGTATCCAGTGAAAACAGTGCTCCGTTACTCAGTCCCAGTTTGAATGGAGACACTAATAAGAAGTAAGTGGTAACAATATGTTTCTTGTGTTTTCATTATTCATTGTATGTAGTTTTCATATTTAAAAAAAAAAAAAAAATGAAAAAATGAAAAATGTTTATTTTCTTTAAAAAAGTAATAGGTAGTAGTAATAAGTAACCTATGAAATTGCCGTTCTTCAGTACTGGTCATTTCAAATATAAAAAAGTTTGGAATGGCTTTGTATTCTAAATTCAAATTAATTTTGTTTTAAAAACATGACATTCTTTTTACAAACTCAGTCTTTTGTTTATTAATTAGGGTTGTATTTTCATTACATTTGAACATTTTTCGTCATAATGGATACTTTTAAAAATCGTGCATTTATCTATCAAAAACGTTTACGGAGAGAACTGTAATAACGAACACACAATCCGTTATTGGTTTTCCCGGTTCCGTTCTGGAAATATTGACTTGAAAAATTAAGCTCGTGGTCGTCCGGAGACTTAGATCAACAATGATGAATTAAAGGCGATTGTGGAAGCTGACGAAACTCAATCTACAGATGAGCTAGCAGCAGCTTTTGATGTTAGCATCAAAACAATTTTGATCCATTTGCGACAAATAGGCAAGGTAAAAAAACTTGATAGATGGGTGCCCCACGAACTTAGCGATCACCAGCGCAACGTACGCGTCGAGACCTGCCTCGCGCTGCTCTAAAGCGAAAGCTCTCAGCAAGTTGGTTAGCCGTTAGATCCTGGTTTAGCACCAAAGCAATGCCCTAAACCAAAAGTGACCTCTAAAAAGGTGATTGTCACTGTTTGGTGGTCTAGTGCGGGTGTGATTCACCACAGCTTTTTACAAAACGGCATGAGCATTACTGCAGATATGTACTGTGAAGAACTGATGACAATGATGGAGAAGCTTGCACATCGGCAACCAGCTTTGGTCAATCGGTCGTCGCGCGACCCCATACTGCACAACAGACAGTCTCCAAGCTGCAAGAGCTGGGGTTGGAAGCTCTCCCTCATCCGCCATACTCACCAGGCCTTGCACCTTCCGACTATTACTTTTTCCAAAATTTAGACAACTTTTTGTGGTTAAAAAATTCAATTCCCGAGAGGCAGTACAAAATGCCTTTGAAGAGTTTGTTGCCACCAGCTGATTCTTACAAGAAGGGCATCAATAAACGTCCATTTAGGTCCGCGCGACTGTCGTTCTTATTATCTCTCGATATATGAGCGATATTCTTATGAGTTTCCTTTTAGCGGATAACTTTTGTATGTACCCTCAAATATAAACTCAATAATGTATGTTGCCTAATTGTAGGTATTATTTTGTAATATAAAATAAACTTAAGAAATTAAATGCAAATGCTACACTTAAGCTTGCATAAATTTGAAATTTTTGTCTATTGTCATAATAATGTATCTAGTTACTTAGTTTTAAGTATATAAGTTACGTAACACGTATTTATAAAATTATCGTTATAAGTTTTTCGATTAAGCGCTTAGCTTACAAAACATTGTAAAAGTTTGTTTGTACGTCCTAGGATTAAACTAACACTGGGAATTGTACTGTAAATATTATGATTTAATAAAGATGTTTTGAAATTGAAAAAAAAAAAAATTGAATAAACGTCCAATGCGTTGGCAAAGATGCGTCGATTGCATGGGTGATTACTTTGAATAACAGAAACAAAAAAGTTTTAAAAAATAAGTACTTTCACTTATTCCATACAAAACGGCAATTTCATAGGTAAAGACCTAATATTTCTAAATTACAAACGTGGTTGATCTATTAAGTATGAAAATACCTGTAGCAGGAAGCCTCGCTCCTCCATAACAGACAAGTTTTAACAAAAGAAAATAATACAGAGGAAAACGTAAAAGAATATTATATATATATTTATAACCTGTAAAAGTAAAAAAGAAAAACAAAAAGTATGTATGTGCGCGTGTGTGTGTGAGTGAGTGCCAGTTCATGGTTTGTGTGTGTGTTATAGCAAGATATATTTTATTTTGTACACAAATTTACACAAGTAAGAACTTAGAGTTCCTCTGTCTCATCATATGTTACAGATTTTAACCAGTTTACTAATTTTATTTCACATTCGTGTTTGTTAAGTGTATGTTTAGAGTTTTATTAATAGTGTTGTATACTATATAAGTTACTTGTTTGTACATCATACTGCCGACCAGCAAATTTTGTTTTTAACATATGACTTTCTGCTTACTAAATCGTGTCTCCGTTTCATCAGTTTAGTAGGATCGAATGGTAAAGTTTTATGCTTTTTTAAGACTGCTACGGCTCAGAAGATCACATAAGTTATAAAGTTGATTTGTAGGAGTTCTCTGAGGCAAAAAGAACATTACTTTCAGCAGTGCTCTTTATGCCTTCGTAAAAGGCATGCATCATGTCTGGACAGTGTCCAGTGAAAACTGCTCCGCTACTCAGTTCCAGTTTTAATGGTGTCTCCAATGGTGTTTAATAAGAAGTAAATTATTAAGAAAATAAATAATAATAGAAAAGTCTAAATGAATAAAATGCCTATCTAGAAATTGAAAAGAATATACAGCACTAAAATTATAACTCGAATTAAGAAAAAAATTTAAAAAAATAATCACAAAAAAGAAAAAAATATATAACGGAAGGCCAAACAAGTTCATGACAAAAAAAAAATAAAAAAAAAATAATTAAAGAATAGTGTTGCTAAATTTGGCCATATAACAACAAAGATGGTATTTTAAAAGATAGATTCGCAGCCGTTTCCGACGGACGTTAGTCCTTATACACTTTGTAACGTTCATGTCATAAAGAGAACGTTGCGCGTGGACTTCAAGATTTATTTCACCATTTTGCCTGGATACGCTCAAGAATAGACGATCGTATTCTATATTTATGATCATTCGAGCCTGAAGAAGAAGAATACGCGACCACGCTGAGAAGAAGGAAGATGGAAGAAAATTGAAGCCAAGCAGATGTCAATCTCCGCAAAGTCTCATAGTAACCACAAAAGGCATGCATCATGTCTGGACAGTGTCCAGTGAAAACTGCTCCGCTACTCAGTTCCAGTTTTAATGGTGTCTCCAATGGTGTTTAATAAGAAGTAAATTATTAAGAAAATAAATAATAATAGAAAAGAAAAAATGAATAAAATACCTATCTAGAAATTGAAAAGAATATACAACACTAAAATTATAACTCGAATTAAGAAAAAAATTAAAAAAATAATCACAAAAAAGTAAAAAAATATATAAGGGAAGGCCAAACAACTTCATGACACACAAAAAAAAAAAATTAAAGAATAGTGTTGCTAGATTTGGCCATATAACAAAAAAGATGGTATTTTAAAAGATAGATTCGCAGCCGTTTTCGACGGACGTTAGTCCTTATACACTTTGTAACGTTCATGTCATAAAGAGTAACGTTGCGCGTGGACTTCAAGATTTATTTCACCATTTTGCCTGAATAGGCGATCGTATTCTATATTTATGGTCCTTTGAGCCTGAAGAAGAAGACTACGCGACCACGCTGAGAAGAAAAAAGATCTGCGATCCCGATTGCGATCTGCGATTATTCTATAAGGGTTCGCGAAGCGGTTGAAATTAAAAAACATAAAAATTTCAATCGGGAGGATGGATTTAGGCTGTCGACAACGTGGAATCCCGTCACAGGCAGATGCTTGCATCGGAGAGTAGGTACAGAGAAGCCCATCGATACCGTGAGTGTTGTGTGCCGCAGTAGCAGCCCTACGTTTTTTGAACATCAAATGAGAGTAGATAGCAATACCCTCGTTTTACACTCAGACGACCAGCACTCTCCAGTTCTTCTCGTGACCACGGTCGACACGTCGCGGTAAATAAATAACGTTTCCATACGTTTGTAGTCCCGCTATATTTACTAACAGTGAGTACTAACTGTCAACCCAGGAGTTACTTGTTACGAGTTGCCTTCACCACGTGTATGACGTGCTTCACTGCATCGACGCACTGCTGCTGCATTCAGCCGTGCCACGCATCTAAGAGTTCATCGCGATCGACGGAGCCCCTTCGACCTACAAAGTTTTAAGCGGTACGCCGCGGCTGTTTATTTACCCACCTAACGATGTTAAAGGGTGATTGCAGTTAACGCCGTAAGGCGGTGGTACCTGTGGGAACGCAACTACCAAGCTGGTAAGCTATTGTTAGCGTGGGATAAATCCCTTTTACCTACATTGTATGTAGTTTAGCCCATAGTTTTATAAGTCCTTTGTGATGTTCATGCCATAAAAAGTAACGTTGCAAGTAGTAAGTAAGCATTGACTTCAAGAACGATCAAGAATTTGTGATTGTGTGGATAGGAAAGCAACTTGGAAGTGCTACGGTGCCTAAATCTAAATGTTGCGGACGGACAATAGAAGGTACATTTTGTCAGGTGTTGTCGCATTGATGTTTTTCATAAAATAACAGATGTATATTACACCAGCATGAATGAACTGTCAAAGGTATTGCTTGTTGTTTTGTATGGTTTTTTTTATTCTTCAAATTGTTCTGTTTTCTTTGTGTCTTTTTTATATCGTTTTAAAAATTTGTTGAATTAGGTTGCATGTGTGTGTAAATAAATAAATTTGCCGGATGCTGTCAAGTTGTCTTCTTAATTTTTTTTGTGTTCTAAAACCGAAACAGTTGGAGAACGTGGAACTTTTAAAAATAAGCCTACTTTTTTGACACTGGCCGGTTAGTGGTATTGTTGATCGAAGTTTTGATGGCTATTTTGTTCAGTTTTCAAGATATTTCTAATAAATAATAAACATGATATGTTTTTTCGTTTCTATAGCACAGTTGGTCACGCTTCGACGATTCAGTACACATGGATGGAAGGACCAAGACTCGATTCGGGACAATTAATAAGTCTGTTTTTCTGTCTGTTATTAAGAATGAAACATATGCTAAGTACTAGGTTTTAATATTTAACTTGATAATTTCAGATTGAAAGACAAAGAAGACAGAGTGGGTGAGACAGAAGAAAGTCCCAATACGAGTTTGAGTAGTATGTCTCCTCTTAGCGAGAGAGAGGCGACGCCCCCTCGCGCAACTCCCGCGCCAACTGCCCAACCGCAGTCGGGCTCTACCCTCGAGACAGCCAGACACCTTCAAAGCCTTTCCCACAGAGGCTATGGAGCACCTGTTTCGTCATGGAACGGCACTCATAGTCATCTATCCAGACAGGTAAATTTTAAAACAAGAAGGTACACTTTCTATTTAAATTTCTGACCTGAAAAATTATAAACCGATTTAAAAAGAATGTTTTGATTAAACCTTGATCAATCGAAATCCATTGCTCAACATGGATTCTATGGGCAATCTAAGTTAGACGAGCGAGTGATAATTATTTAAATACAGTTTGGCTTAGAAAAAATATTTATTTCAATTTTGTAACTGAACTAAATATGTATATGTAGATTGAACGAAACGAATAAAAATTACTGAAACCGTTTTTCTATTAAATGGTTCATGAGTATTTTGTTTTTCAAATGAGAAATAACCACCGATATTATTAAGGTATTTGAAGAAAGGCGAGACGAAAGAAAACGTGCTCTGAGCGCAACGGACGAAATGGACCATGGCCGTTCCAAGAAAGTGAAGAAATTTCATCATTACAACCGCTTTCACAATAGGCACGATTACAATCCATTCCAGGTAACAAGAATAACTTGCGAATCTTCCTGCACCAAAGTTGCCTGGAAGATTAATTTTAAGTCCGCCCCTTGCTCTCGCCTTGTCTATTTAGACTTGGACAACCTCCATAGTTTAAGGCTTCCCCAATTTAAAAAAAAACTCTTCATAGTCCCGGTCTTCACTATATCTATTAAGATTCGCACAATGGACCAATTAAGAGGCTAAGTGCCCAGGAAAACTAATTAACTATCTATTAAGATTAACTGCCACACTCAGAAAGGTTCATTAAATTAGTCCTAATGAGTAATTAACTAATTATCATTAAATCCGTTAATGAACGATACATCCCAGAGACATAATTTAAGGGTTCATTACTTAATGACAACTAAGTATCCGTAGGGCGGAGTAACGTCAAATCATTCTATCGAATGCACATCGATGAACGGTTAGTGTAGCCACACTTGAAAAACTGTTATTAGTAAATATCAAAAAAACTTTATTTAAACACTTTGAAAGCATATAAATAAATGTCATAAATTAAAATAAGTTCTTTTACCGATCAGTTTTAGTGAAAGAAAGCAAACCATCTATTTTCATATAAATAAAATTAAGCAACCGGACCCTTTTTTTTCTGGTATCACTTATTGCTAACTGTCAATGTTGTCAGGTTTATTTAAGGTTATGTTTATAATTTGCTTGGTTTGTGTTGTTGTTACACTCGACAAGAAGGTTTTTAAAGTTTAATAACAGCTTTATCAATAATAATAAAAAATATGATTATTTTTATAAAAAATAATAAAAAATATTCTTATTTTTATAAAAAGTAATAATATTTTTTTATTATTATTATTTATTATAGAGTATTTCGTAAAGGGATCAGAATAATCACGTAAATACCACCTCGGCGCCACTTCTCTATACCTTCTGGCATAGTCCACAAAGTCAATAAATTCTACTAGATCAGACATACATATTTACTATTGATAAAAAACTTTTAATTAATGCTAATGTGAATTCTTTAAAGTACTCAAAATAAAAATTTAACCTCAAAAGTAAATGTCAAAATCAATCATTGAAAAGTTAAGTAAAGTAAAGGTTTTGCTGTACTTAACTTTAATTGTCATTAAGGGACGGTAACGAACCGTTAACTGTATCTGAGAGCGAATTTTTTTTAATCTTTACTAAGGAACGACTTAAGTAACCATTAAACGTCTCTGAGTGTGGCAGTTAGGATCATTTTTCTGTTAACGCAACCGTTAGGTCATATAAGATGACATACAGACAGCCAATATGAAAGAGCCCTGGGAATATTGACATTTTAACTATGGAACATTGATATTTATATATATAGGAGATAAGTAAAACAAGAATTTGAATTTAAGGCTTTGCTAAATATAGAAAAGTTAAAATACAAAAATTTAATTCAATTTAAAAATCCCCTCCCTGACTCCCAAGTTGATGTCCTGGATTTCGATGCATCATCCTTCCATTGCCGGCTGTACAGCCCCTTATGGGTCTGAGTGTCTTAAACAAAGTCAGCATTCCTGTCTGTTACCAGCCTTTTGTACCTAATTTCCGACCGCCAGAAGTTTAAGGTCCTTAGAAACTGTCCAATCAGCGTAGGTAGGTAGGTCTCCTGAGTCACAAATGAATCTGCATTATGCTCTATAAAATAGTTTTCAATAGATATCTATAGCTCTATTTATATGAACAATATCTTCATCTATGTTGTTCAGAATCTGCTATTTAAAATATTAAGCTTGCAAGTTGTAATACTATAAAAGTTAATATAAATATTAATATAATGAAAATATTTTCAGGAGAAACAAAACAATATGCAATGGGGAAACAACTTCAAGTACCGCAACGAGCGGAGGCCGGGACACCATTACAACAGAAATCATAACAATAAGTACAAGAGATTTACGAGTAATAGGTAATTTAATAGTATATCTATCTATATATAAAAAACTAGCTGACCCAGCAAACGTTGTTTTGCCATATTAATTTTTGGGGTGGGCTACCCTTATCACTTAGGGGTATGAAAAATAGATAGTAGCCGATTCTCAGGCTTACTGAATATGCATAAAAAATTCATGAGAATCGGTCAAGCCGTTTTGGAGGAGTATGGGAACGAACATTGTGACACGAGAATTTTATATATAAGATAAAGTCGGCTTATTTATTTTTAACACAAAAACGGATGGACCGATTTTGACGATCTGTGATTTGTTGGATTCGTCTAATCATAGAGTAGCAGAATAATTGTTAAAAATATAGAAAAATTAACGAAGAGTTGGTTTCCTCATACATTTTCTATGGAATGACGTGTTGGGTGACACGTTATTTTTCGGAACCCTGAAGCGTTACAAGATTCGCGGGGTCCACTAGCAATTAATAGAATAAGTAATATATTAATCTTAAAATATACGCCATAGTGGTCTTCACTATAAAGTCTTCTAAATAATCTTCTATTTCATTCATAACTGTTGAGAGATTTTTCGGTTCTGGAAACAGTTTGAGTAACATTAATCTTGATCAAGTCTTGTGACATTATTTAGCTAGCGGTACTTATAATTCGTGTTTGCTACACACAATAGTGTTTTTTATATATAATATTTATGTTTTTTTAAAATAATGGTAATATCTCTCAGATTCAGCAACGGCCCAAACTACAGGCGCCATTGACCCCGGTCGACCAACAGACTCTCATTGTATATAGTTGAATGGACGTTATTTAGATTAAGTGCGAACGATCGCTTATAGTGACATTTAGTGACGTCATAACTGCCACTGCGCAGCCCTATTTTTTGTAAAATACGTCAGTATAGATAATTTCGTGAATTGTGATTAAATGCGCCTCATTAGTTAAGTCCGAAAATAGTTAGTCGACTGAACAATATTGCGGTCTCTTTTTATCATGTCATAATGATAGAGATGGCTATATTTAGTTGGTCTTTGAGTATTCGGGTAGTAGAGAATGGATTAAGCGACCTAAGTCTTGAAATGTTGTCAAAACTGTGTAATCTCTTTCCAGCAATATTAATAGGCTATTTGAGTAGTCTCTAAAAACCAAAATTTATAAATAATGTTTGTTTTTATTGTGTGTTTTTCATCTAGAAAAAGTTTACAAAGTACAGATTATATTTATCCAAGGTAACATCTTGTACCAAGAACACGATATATTAATTAAGTTTATTTAAAACGAATACGGTGTCAGGTCACTAGTCAGCCACCTACTCTATAATCTGGGGCTCAAAGACCTCTTATTATTTCTTCTCTTATTTCTTATTTCTCGACACCCACTACCGGTGGAAATTTGACATTGACAAGTCGTGTCGTTACGAATAGTTCATTATCGGTAGTGGGTGTCGAGAATTAAGCGTGACGGTCTTGTCTGCAAGGTCAATGTCTGTTCTCGTCATCGTAAACTGATGCCAATTTAAAATAATTAAAATTTGTGTCTTGATAAAAAATATTTATAATTGCATAATTATTTTTCTAATTGTCAAATAGCCTATGAAAGAGATGACAATTTTTTTTTGTGTCTGTTTTTTAATGACTTGTCTGAATGGTTACATTGAAAAAAGACCAAAAACTCAATTTATAGAAAAAAAAAAGTTTGCTTACGATGATAAAAAAATATACGATTTTTGACAAATGCTTAGGGGTTACAACTCTTAAAAGAAAACTTTATGAGATAAAAATATTATTTCTTTTATTAATTAGATATAAGAAATCAAAATCGG
The DNA here is from genome assembly GCA_912999735.1 of Aporia crataegi. NCBI lineage: Eukaryota > Metazoa > Arthropoda > Insecta > Lepidoptera > Pieridae > Aporia > Aporia crataegi. The sequence goes on along the minus strand of OU538744.1, from coordinate 6,808,698 downwards.
GTACACAAAACCCAGACAGTAAATTCGTGTTGACTTATGTAATAGATAATTTTATGAGTGTGTCGCTTTATCCATTCCGTTTAGCTCAATATGCCATTAAAATTATTCATAATCGTGTAGGAACAAGGCAAAAAATATTTAACTGTTCTAAAAAAAGAAAAGTTGCTTTCAATATAAGAGACGCCGTAAAGTTTTTATTTCATGACTACTTTGCGATGTAATTTCAAAAATTAATAATCTAAAATGTATACAAAAGTATAATAAAGCTTTCATATTATAGAAAAATAAAGATTTGTAAGATTTGGAAATTTATATCGCAAAGTTATTCTTTAATGAAATGTTTTTCAAATTCTTAATAACTTGGCTGTTTCTGATGTCATTTATACTAGAATAATTGACTTAAAAAGCACGTAAAGTCGCTTTTCATTAGAGCTTTAATGAAGGCATAGAAATACGTGATTGTAACATTTTTTGTCTTGTTCCCTTGTATAACAAAATTGTGATCGACAAAGACATCGATTGTGAATTCAAAATCGGTAATTAACCCTGTTTCTAATATATTAATATAACGTAGTTATTGTTTTTCTTAGAAATCTAAGAACTCAACTTGAAAGCGTATAATTTAGATAAGCAATTATAAGTCCGTTATGAAAATATATGAAATAAAAAAAAAATATTTTATATGCTTACAGACTTTTATATACGAATCGCTCAGCCTATAATAAAATAGCATTGTACGCGATATTTTTATGATAGTTAATAGAACAGGCAACAAACACGTGACGGATTGTAAATTTCAGCAATACTTTTGTAATTGTTTAACCAGGAAAAATTATACTTGGGAATATATTTTTGCGTCAGCTACTGGTTTTTTTGACACTTGTTCCAAATAGCATATTTTGTCGATATATAGTTTCAAACAAACACGACACATGCTTTCCGGCTTGCTTCGGTTAAACCATTACTTGACCATCTTAAAAGTTTTTATACCCATTAAAAGCAATTGGGCCTTATTACAAAACATGGACTAAAGATGTTTCAGTATTGGTTGCTAGGATACACGTCTAACGTTCATACAAAAATGACGTTTTTCTCTGGTAACAAACCCGGCCGCGTAACCGCGTTTTGGAATAAGGCAGATTAAGTTTTTGTGAAGTTAAACTAGTTATAATATTAAGTTCTGTTATTTTCAATTTTATTTGTATAAAATAGTTTATAAGTTCTTGTAAATAGTTTAGTTTCAAACTAGTATTTTCTATTTATCAAGAGTTGAATTTTACTAAATTAATAAAACACGATGGACTAAATTTGACGACCGTTAATGATTTTGAAAAATAAAGTTCTGTTTGAGCGCTGTGTCCCGGTTTCAACGGTTTCTTTTTTTTTCAAACAGTAAGGTCATATAAAAATATATGTTAAGATTACTAAAAGAGATAGAAAACCCTAAAAAAGGGGTTACCCCTTTGAAAATTTTGCGTTTTACACGTCTTAAGGCCATACACTAAATGTATATTTTAGAGATGATACATCCATTGCAGCGCCATCTATCCTTTATGAGTTCTGGATTTTAGACAAGACTCAGGCTTATTTCTAGTATTAGTGGGTCTACAGATCCTGGCTTCCTGGCCTTTTGGAGACCTTCCTCCGTTTCTTGACCAACGCAGTGCTCTATTTATGAATTTACACTATCAAAATCACGCGAGTTGTTAGGTTTGGTTGGAATCATGGAGGTTAGAGAGAAGTAGAAAATAGTCCCAGAAATATGGACAAAATAAGTGAGGCGCTGCGATCGCTAAATTGTCTTAATTCAACTAACTTCATCTACTTGTATATAGATACTCAAAAACTAACTTCGCAGATATTACCCACGGCAGCGTGGCTGATGGCTGAAAAATGAATTATTAATTCTACAAATTTTCAGGGACAGGTGGGCTAATGTTTTAGTTTAGTACGTAGCGATCGTTCCTCTTTTCTCTAACCTCCATGGTCGGAATTATCCTATAGTAATAAAATTGACATTAAATTGTATATCCCCCAGTGGAATTGTCAGTAGTTATGTTAATGGCCGATCTGAATATATCCACAAGTATGAATTCACACGTAGTCTTCTCCTGCTGATGCATTTAATTAGGTTTCATTTTAACCGCTATATTCAGGGCGGCCACAAAATATGAAATCTAAACAATCCATGAAAGTACAATTAATATGATATTATTACTGTTTTATTAATTTATTAATATTATATTACGTCAGATAAAAGCATTTCTTTGAACTTTTGTATCGATTCCGTGGAAGAGACTGGAGAAACCGTATTTAGTTACTCTACTATGCAATTTTTATACTCTACCCTAAAGGGATTACTTAGTTTTCATTTGATGGATATCAAGAAGTCTTTCTTATTTATGTATGTGTGGCTTGAAGTGTATTACACTATCATGGGTTAAAACTTTAAATGTATAATAGTTTAATTTTTGATTTAAAATACGGATGTATGTATGTATGTCCATTAAAATACATAAAATCTAATATACTACCTAATTTTGAAGTTTTATTTACATTTAATTAAATTTTTCGTATCACAATTATTTCGAGTATACTTACATAAGCTAGTGTCAGTGTTTCTACACGAAAGATGTTAACTCGATAATATGAAGAGACGACTGAGCATACTAGATCTTACCTTTATTTGGTTACTAGTGATCCGCCCCGGCTTTGCACGGATATAAAACATATATAAAAACCTTCCTCTTTAATCATTCTATCTATTAAAAAAAACCGCATCAAAATCCGTTGCGTAGTTTTAAAGAATTAAGCATACAAAGGGATATAGGGAAAGAAAAAGCGACTGTTTTATACTATGTAGTGATACTCACTAATGAGTACATAAAAAAACAATAATATGTATAGTACACAAACTTTGTTAAGTTTCTTACCTAGACACTAATTGTCACCAAAATATATATTGTTCAGCTATGGTTGGGGAAACGGTCCATCTTATATAGCAATTTTTAAGATTGTATATACCTAATAAAACATACTACTTTTCCATTTTCTGGGAAAACGGTGCGTCGCAGCTTAATTTTGACGAAATTTTCGCCACCCCTATGTAACCAGACCTCCGCTTTTGTTCCTTTCTCTTTCAGTTGGACTATATAGACCTATGTAAATATGTTTTTTACCCTAGAATCATCCACAGTAGTTATTCACAATGATTAAAAATTACGCGTCCAGTTGGAATCTTTATATCTCGATGCAATACGAGTGTCAGTCTATATTGAGATAGATAAATTTTGTATTATAAATTTAAAAAAGACGTAGTGTTGATAAATAAAATTCATGTATATGTCATATTGCTTTTTGAAAGGCCGCGTTGATTAAAAAGATGTAAAACAATTAAACGTAGGTATAATAAATTCTCCAGTACTACACTATTTACGTCTTTTTATTTATAGTAGGTTCATTTATAATACAAAATTTATTTTTCACTTAGTGCGATTTGAGCTCGCTTTTATTTAAAATTAATTTATTTAGTAGTTTTTGAACTTCTTGCACTTTCTTTTATTACTTTTGTTTTCCTTGTTGGGCTGCCTGGAAGAGATCGCAGATAAAACCGCCCGTTGCACTCTAAATAGCTTAAGTTTTTATATTTTTATTCTATTATTATTGCAACGAAGTTGTAATAAATAAATTATTTTATTTATTTATCATGTACGTCATCAAAGTATATTTTCATATTAAAATGTTAATAAGTACTACATAAAAAACATGGTCGACGAGAAAAAAAAGAGTCGTTGAGAGCGACGACCAAGGCTTCCAAGTTCGCGGCCGGCGGGGCGGTGCGACTTCGACGCGCGTCTCTGCGTAAGAATAATCAGGGGGTGCAGAGCGCGGGGCGTAAGTGATCTATTTTAGTTATTGTTTATCAATGACTCATCTAAAAGAAACATTACGTATGATAAAAGTTATTAGCATCTAAATACATATCTATATATTTGACTTAAAATCTTCCTCGAGCGTTTTTATTTTTTAACTAAACTGAACTACTAAAAAAAGTTACAAAATTATCTCATTTCGTAAATGTTTAGGGGGGTGAAAACGTTATCGCCCGTAATTATTTCAAAAAGGTAATGTAGGTTGCCTCTATGACTTGCAACTCTCACTATCGCATGCCCGGGGTGAGGCAAAGCGGTATGAAACAGATAGCATTTTTTAAAATTCCCACTCCCGCCGCGTATCGACCCTTCACAATCCTTAAGCATAATTCAAATTAAACACCAGAATCAGATTTAATGACTATTATTATTTATCAAAGTTTATTATACATACATACTTAAGATATAAGTACTTATATAATTAACTTAACTAATATTTTTGTTTCCTAGCAGTAAGGGTGTGAATTTGTTCACACACTTAATTCATAAGGGTAAAGTCAGTCAAAGCAAATTCGGGTCAGAAAAGGCAACTTTGTAACATGAATTCTAAAACTGCAATTAACCATGAAATCTCTTTTCTGTGGCTTCTATTTTTAAAACTAGAAACATTGTTTACAGCAATATTTTTGAATATCAATATTTATTAGCAAAATCTTATAGCTTCAATAACCTCGTTATGTACGTAAACTTAGGAATAAGTGACGTTCATAAGCGGTCATGTATTTCATTTAATACGAATAAATATATTTATGACTGACTTGACTAATATTAGGTGGCAGTGCTCCCGTTATTGGTAAATCACAAAGGAATAGTAACAATTCGGAACAATATCTCAAATCTCATTAATTATGCTTAAAAAAACTTCCTTTTAATGACAATCATCTTTCAACCAAGGATACAATTCTTACTGTATTCGATTTTTTTTTGGATATTATATACAGTCTATTATATTGACTATAATAGACATTATTATATTGACATTAATAATTTCATCAAGGAGTTCGTAGACTCGATCGAAACCTTTACTGAATAATAAAACATAAAAAACTTTTTAGTAAACATAAAAAAAGTTAATATCCGCAAAATTCGGATTGTCGAGTATTTTGTTTAATTCTAATGGAGCTGAAAGACATATCGCAGTCCGCCATATTGGCCACTCTAGCGATACGTCACTACTAATTACAGAAATATCTACTTACATTTTGTATCTACATGTGTATTATGAGTCACATTTCACCCGAGCGAAGCCGGGTTTTCATTTAGTTATATTATAATGCCGGGATTTTGAATATGACACTGCGGAACATTCTTAACAAGGCAACATGACAAAGAGATCGGACTTTTTATAGAATAATTGTGTACAGCACTTTTTAATATTTCATTTTTATGTTGGATCATATTTTAACCTGTAAGGTCACACAGTCCTCTCCTAGTTGTGAATCTTGTAGTGATTTCATCCACGTGTGAATATATAACAATACAGCTTATATCCAGAAATACTAGCTTTTATTCGTGAAATAATTTTAAAAAATCGTTTCAGCATTTTAAGAGTTTATTATTGACAAAGTTTTTTCAGACACAAACTTAATAAGGACTTTAATTGACTTTAAAGCGTAGTAGCTACTACTCCGATGCCTATACCCTTTCTTGTCCATCAGCTTTCAATAAACAGAGACAGCATTATTACGTAATATGACTGACTTTACAATGACTAATTTGAACGTAAATATTTGAGTATGTCGTCCTCGTCGTCTAGTTTATCAGTCCTCGTTGGCGCGCGGCACATTTTTGTTGACAACACTTTATAAAGTTTCCTTCTCTGCGCGTCTTCTACTAAAGTTCGCCATTGATCGTTTTTCTAAAAGAAAAAAAAACATTACCCTAATTAAATAGATAGTTTGGCAAAATTTTTTCAATACACCTATAATATTTATTTACATTTGATTGCATAAGAAAGAAAATAAAGTATTATGTATTTTAAGGTATCAGCTGCTGCTGGTACTAAACCTCTGCCACTTCAAACAATTTTCCATCTCGTTAACGTTAATTATCTGTATGGAAAAATCTTAGTGCTCCAAGTGGTTTCGTGCAACTTACTTTCCCACTATGGGATTGACAACTGTACAATAGTGAAACCTATCGAAAACTTCGATAATAATCTCATGGTTGAAGTACTGAACAAACGCATAAGCTTTTATGAATATATTGAAAATTCCATACCACAACAGCGTGCGGGTTGAGACAGACACAGAGCGCGTGCCTGGCCCTCGTGAGCATCACGTTCATTCTTCCGGCGTCCGAAAGGAATCCCAGACCGTGGCTTCGAGCCAACGAAACCACCACCACGTCTCGCTCTTGCCCTTGGAAACTGTCCACCGTATTCACCTCTATTGGGTTCTCAGCGCTACGATCGATAAGCAAGTGGAATTAAAGACAATTAAAAAAAAACTAAACTCATAAACGGATTGATTTTCATACATTGCTAAGGTAACTAAGGTTTTTTTACCTAATCGAAATCGGCCCATTTTTTTTATTTTTATAATTGGGACAACTCACATACATTGCTCTGATCCTAAAGTAAATAGCTGAAGCACTTGAGTTTTGGTAGAAACAACGAGGGTACACACATATAAGTTTATAAACAACCAAGATTGGTAAACAAACATTCGTGCTCATCACACAAATTAATGCACCTACCGGGATTCGAACCCGGGACCTTTCGATGCAGAAGGCAGGAACACTACCAATTGTGCCAATCGGTCGTCATTTTAGGAGCAAAGATGCAATAAATATGTGTCTATAATAACCACACACGTCTAACGACAACTAATAACAGAGGCCTTTAATGTCTCTAAACGCTTTAGAGGCTTTCAAAAATATTCTTTATTTACCAAATTGAAAAAAAAAGCTATTTTGTTGTATGCATGATTGAAATGTCAGCCAATTCCATCCATGCCAAGAGTAAACGAGTACGTATGAGGTGGCCTAATAAAATCGGTTTACAATTGGCGACACAAATACACAAAGTCATTTAGGTCGATTGAATGTACTCACGCGTCATGCCTCAAGTATTTCCTTATGAGATCCCTGTGCGCCGCGTACGGGGTGATGACTGCGAACGACAAGCCTTTCGGTCGAGTGATTTGGGAGATGGCCGATGCCAAACGAGACACGCCACATGCTTCCATGTCATTCGCACCCGAGGAAACTGGACGAACATATATTTCAAAAAATATAAGTGTCACTCTTAGTTAGCCTTAGTAATCACACAAATAAATATATGTATTACGAGGGATTACGTAAGAGGTATACGAGTTGAACGAAGAAAAAAGAAGTGTTAGAAAACTTGAAAAATCCATACATTTTAATATATTTTTAATTCATTTCAAGATGTTAACTATATATTTTTTTAAAGTATTAAATGCGTTTTATTTTTCACTAAATTTTTACAAAACAGTTGCCGGGGCTTCCCAGAAAGTAATTAAAAATACTTGTGTTGGGAATACCCCGCTCTTCCTTATGAATACAAAGATTTAGATCTACAATATGTATTAAAATTATATGAATGTTTAATGTAATTTTTTGTATATTTCTCGTTTTATTTTTAAAAAGCTATTATTATCATTTTACTCATTAGGTTAAATTACTTTCGATATCAGTTTAAAGTTTATTGATATCTGTAATAATTACGGAATAATCGCCTGTACACACTTAACGATTACACCCGGTATAAAGAGATGAGATATATAATTAAAATAGTTACTGATCTTTAAAACTTGCTTTATTTATATTTAAATACAAAAATAAGTGCCACCATGGCCATGTTAGAAAAAGGACTAGCCATTGACAATTACACATTTTAGGGTTGCCCATACCCATATTCTCCATAGATAATGACATGACATTAGTAGATGACAAAATATTTTTTACCTTGTCCTTTATCACCACTATGAATACCCAAAATAATATAGGGTGGTATATCGAGGTCCACGGTCGGCTGCGGCACAGTCTGTATACGGCTATCGTAGAACGCCCGATTTGGATAATCAGCGATGTCCGGATGCATCCTGTATTGCTGGTTGAGGAGGAGTACAGGACTCTGAGGCCATAATTCCGTGCATGACGTCAGACGGGCAAAAAGACTCTCGCCCAGACCGTGCTTCTTTGCCCGCTGTCACATTAAATATCAAAACGTCAAATTATTGTGTGTTTATTTGTGTAATTGAATATTTTTCCCTTTTTTTATTGATAATACTAGCTGACCCGAAGAACTTTGTACCGCCTATAAAAGATAGAATGGGTATAGTAAGCTATCCTTGAAAGGTATATGCCACCAAGGACTTTTTTGTACATCTATAAAAGAGGAATGTCTTGTTATGCATTGTTTTGTTATATCTCAAAGGGATTAGGCAGCGTCTTCGATGAAAGCTCCCAGAAACGTTGTCCTATCTTAACCATGAATATTGAATTCGAATGGACATAATAATTTAAAAACTGACAGTTATGTCAAACGCTATAAGATTACATTAGAAAAGTTTTCTTAATTTAATTCTTTCTTTCACACTACACAACAATTTTTTTTTCTAATTTGGTGCAGTTGTTCGGAAATTATACAATTACATAAATTTCGGTGATTCATTTTTATTTATATAGGTTACAACTAATACCACACATTATATAAAGTTAACGACATACCTGTGAGCATATATATCCAGGAAGTTGTTGGGGGTCTCCGACCAGTGTCAGTCGAGTGACATCTAAAGTCAAAGGCACTAAGGTCTCGGGTTCAATGGCCTGCCCCGCCTCATCCACTATACACAGCGCTATACGGCCTTTTACACTGAAAGACCATTTCAAAGTAAAAACATTAAAAAGAACTGAAACTAAATATATGTATTTACCGACTACTTGGTTAAGCGGTACACGTATTTGCGTGTTGAGCAGGTCCTGGATGAGAATCCCGGGGATACAACGTGGTAACGCACAATTTTAAGTTTAAGTATTTTAAGTTTTTAATTACCCTCTCATTTTGTTATTCTGTGCACTAGAAAGCGTTGTGGCAATTATATCAGCGCAGTCAATGATTTTCTTTTCGGCGAGGATCAGCCGCTCTGGACGCTTGTCTTCAGTTACGCCACCACCACCCTGACGTAACTGATACACACAAATAATATATTGTAAATATCCATCATCTGAAAGAATACTTCAAAAATGTATATGTAAAATATCTTTAAAAAAAAACTACTTAGTATGGATTCCTGTACTAAGGCATTAGACAGACATTTTTGCTTTTGCTTAACTTGAAAACCAAACACAGTTACCAATTCAATTAAAGTCGTAATGAGGTCTGTGAATGTCAGCCCAATATTTTTTCCCTAACATATACATTAGATGCCTGCAGCCCTAAGATCGCAGACGGAATGCTACAGCATGATTCAGGTTCAAGATATTCTCCAAGTTACCCGAGAGTAACTCTAAGCATTTTAAGCGGAAGGGAAAAATGTCAAAATTTGCGGGTAAAAACTTACGATATTGATTCTCTCATTAAGCTGAGTGATGCGTCCTTGGCAGTAGGCAACTCTTACGGGGTCCTTGGCTTCCCTGGTCGCCGTTTTCCACATATTTATTTTCGCCTCTATGTGTGATATCTGAAAACAACGAAAAACTTTACTAGGTACGCTAAATCGCTTGAAACCTTTTTTTGTAGAGCTTTTTTGTATGCAAATACACTAGTATTTGTTATACATATTCAAAAAAAGGAAGTAGTTTTGATTTTGCATTCATTTAAATTTCGTCAGCTCGTTTCAGCAACGTGACGTCACAGTACAATACTCCGCTCTGTCTCTCTTCTCGAGCAGCGACGCGACGGATTGCGCGAGCTGTTATAAAACGACGTCACTTCATCCTAGTTTTAAAACTCTGTATCTCGGAAACAAATTGACGTATCAAATAGTTTTTTTCAGATGATTTTTCCATTTTCCAACAGAGAATGTGTTGGGTTAAAAATCAAAAACTGTGAACATTCTTCATTAATATTATTTATTAAGCCTTTTTCTTTAACTTAATTGGTTTTGCCCAACTATTTTTAGTTTGGTCATTTAACTTCTAAGACTTGTATACGTTTATTATACGTTATGAAACGTCTCTATTTCAACCAAAGGATTATGGGTACTAGAATCCGCCATATATGACAAGGTAATGATATTAGGTTGAACTTCTAGTTGAGCATGGGGCGGATTCATTTCTGTTTCACTGATCAGTTTCTTTGCAGACAAGTAGGTGATCATCTGTGCCTACCCAACCGAAACATTCATTTATCCTCACGGAATTCAAACCCAGGACCTCAGACATGTAATCCACTTAGATACGGAGGTTGAAGGTAATGCTATTGATGGTTTTAATTAACTCTACATACATATTGTTAATCACAAATCACGTTGTTCAAAAAAAATATTGTTGGACTAATTTCATAGGCCTAATTATACCTGTTCAGCGACGACGGAAAGCTGCGGCTCAGCATTAGCTCTTGCCGCATCCCTCGCAGCCAACTGATGAGAACTGACGTCCCGTGCACGACTGTGCATTGCTTCTACGCGCCCCACCCGCACCATTTTGAACCTTTCCGCTGAATATCATTGTTAATTGATTAAAATTAAAATGAACAATCTCTAACAAAGATTATCGAATTCACTGTTATCAAAATATACAAAGTTATTTAAAAAAATAATAATCTATACCAATATTATAAAGCTGAAGAGTTTGTTTGTTTGAACTAATCTCAGGAACTACTGGTTCGAATTGAATAATTCTTTTTGTGTTGGATAGTCAATTTATCGAGGAAGGCTTTAGGCTATAAATTATAATACATCACGTTACGACGACATTAACGCAGGTGAAACCGCGCAGCACACCTAGTATACAATAAATGTACAAAAAAATTTAAATTAAGAAATATATGTCTTCGAAAAACTCAAAATATGACAGATCTCCTTTCAAACAAAGAATTTATAAAATCGATAAAGAACATTTTTAAAAAATCCTCATAAACACTTTTTAGTGAATTTTCTATATTTGAATAGTTACTATGCTATTCTCGAATTAGACGAATCCAACAAATCAGAGATCAAAATCGGTTCAGCCATTCTTGATATATTGAATAACCCAACCTTATGTTCTCGTTAATCATACATAGTTGCAGCGGTGGTTCAGGTGTGTCTAACGTTCACACCAGACACGTGTCCAACTTAGATAAGAAAAGTTCTTACGTTTCGGTAATTTTTGTCGTATTTCAAGCAGCCGTATCACGATTTCGTCGATGGCCGCATTACTTGTAGCACAAATGAGTATTTTCCCTCTGTTTTGGTGTTTTTTTTTATTAGAGTCGTAGAAATATGCCATCACCATTGAACATATCACACTTGATTTACCTGAAATTTTTATAGCTAGATAGACAAATATTTATAACTTGAATAAATAACAGGTTTGAAGTAATAACTGAATGCTTGAAAGCTAAAAAAATATACTCTCATATCCGAAATTGTTGGTTCATTTCTGATATAATTTCCACTATTTTAAAGTTTATTAGTTATTGTCATATAATTTTTGCTGAGTGCCAAAATATGAAGTATGTACATACCAGTCCCAGGTGGTCCCTGTACCATTTGTATATTTGGCCGATCACCTAATGCAGCAGACACAGATGATGCGACAGCAATTTTTTGACTCTCGTTTAATGTTGCTGTCCACTAAAACAATTTATAATATTGGTCTTTTTCCGACAGAGGATTTAATTTATGTATTTTTGCACCAAACATTATATTTTCAGAGCTTATATAGCAAGGATTGTGTGTGAAAAAGCCCAATTGATTTAATGCAGTAGTTGGTGCCCTTTTAAATATGAACAATAAAGCAGCATTTTCGTCATATTTCACTTTTTGACTATAGAAAAAGTATAAATGCTCTTCAAGCCAGAAATAAATTAACCGATGTGTTAACAGTACGCCAGTGCCAGAACTGATTTGCTAAATTTTAATGTTGAAGATGCACCACGTTCTGGGAGGCCGGTTGAAGCTGATAAAAAAACGATTACATCTTAGTTGATGCAAACCGCCGAATAACAACAATTTGAACAAAGAAATGTATCGAATTCCAAAAAATATATATATGGGTTCCGCATGATCTTACGGAGAGAAATTTTGTCGTCGCGTTGACGTTTGTGATTCGCTTTTCAAACGTCACGAAAAATGGGTTATATACCGGGTGTAATCGTTAAGTGTGCACAGGCGATTATTCCGTTACTATTACAGATATCAAAAAACTTTAACTTGATATCGAAAGTAATTTACCTAATTATGAGTAAAATGACAATAATAACTATTTAAAAATAAAACAAGAAATATCCAAAAAAATTACATTAAACAATCCCATACATTAGTAGAGAAAGGTTTTAGTTTCCTTATTTTAAGTGGAATAGTACCTACTCATTTTACCCTTATCATTTTATAATTATGTATGTTATGATATTGATGAATTTCAAGTAGATAGACGTGTAGATTAATTATCTTACCACTTCAAGTTAATGATAAACCTTGTTTCAATATCGTATTGATTTGAACTGGCTCAAAAGCAACATACTAAATAAATCATAAACATTCACATATGAATGAGACGCATAAAGTAACATTTTTTATTAATTTTCGCACGTCAGTCAGTACGCGATAGAGCATTATTATATATATAGCAACATTGTTTCGCAGCATTTACGAATTCAAAATTAAACTGATTGTTAATTTCATTAAATAAAGACCTCTTCAAACCTACAGGTAAATCCATATTGACACGTGGATTATTTTCATATTTTAGGAAATGGCGGGGCTCAGGATTCAAAATTGCCTCGCTGAGGGGTGAGCCGGATAGATACTCCATAGCTTCAAACAACATTAATTCCTTATTAATGTACGCTAATGACCGGCCAATCATCAATTCACCAATTTTTAATTGCCTCATCTTTTCAGTAAATGTAGCATATAGAGATATACTAAAGAAAGTGTTTCTATTATCTGAAATTAGAAAAATATATAATTAAAAAAAACTAATACTGACTTCTAAGTAAACTAAAAAGGTATAAAACAAATATAAATATTGAAAATATTGAGCCTTCAGGAAATTGAGGTTGGTTTTAGTGGGTATTGTTCACTTGACTCTGAGTAGTGAGCAGAGACTCCTTGTATTCTTTTGATACATATTCCCTGTACATAGCTTAACTATATCACTACCAATCCCAGTTGAAATCCAGAAACCAAATACTCACTAGCTGGAGCAGGAAGTGTCCTCACATTATGTACAAAGAAAAATCTACAATTTCTAGAACGTTCCGGACCAAATTCGATCATTAATATCTCGCCTACTCTTGGGGCATTTCTGGCTTCTGACGTTGGCATAGAAACTGAAATAAAATAACACATTTTATAATTCAGGAACATAACTTTCATGTAATCAACATTCAAAGTCGAGACTTTAAGATGTTTGTTTTTTCGGTGCGGAAAATTTCCTTTCCTTTTTATCCTAGAAAGTCAACTTCGTCAAATGTCTTTTTGGTTTATTAAATAAATCCACTTTTACAAAAATATAAACTGACTTCCACATACACTAAAGATTAATAAATAACAGAAACAATATGTCTATCTTGATCAATACAAATTCAAACTTCTAGCTTTCTTCACAACCAAGTCACAGGAGTGTCAAAAGTTTAGCAAATTGCTTTCAGAAAAGGATTGTAATTTGTGCTGGCGCAGAAATAACAAATAGATAAATTAAATACTTACTATTAACACTGAAATTGAGTAGCTCAAAGTATCGTTCAAGAGGTGGTGCAGGAGGCAAGTTCTCAACTCGCATCTGCAACATTTTCGGTTGACTGCGAGTCCTTAAGTGGCCTTGTGATAAACATTCCCATATTTCCATTAATAGAAGATCACCAATTAACCTAAAATTAGATACATATATTTATTATTATTAATGTCCATTATTAATCCATTGATTGTAAAACAACTGTTATACTATTATTTATAATTGATTATATATCTTTCCTCTAAAATGTTTATAATTTTTAGTTCATTCAAACATGGATAAAGTCCTATTCAGAAGCATTGTTAAGTTTACTTACTGTACATATTGCTGATGGTTGTGATATAAATGAAATTTAGCCAAAGGAATACTATTGTGCCCCAATATTGGTGGGGGATCTGGATTAGTTACTTGTTCATCAAGCCAATGTGGATTCCATCTTAAAATTTTCATCAAAGTAATTTTTTCTAATGAAAATATTGGCATTTTACAATTGTCAACCAATGTAGTTTTTATCAATCTGGTTTCCTTCATTACATTTCCAGGTTCAATTTCAAATACAAACACCTCTGGTGGGTTGTCTGAAAATCTCACTGATTTCTTTAGTTTTTTTGGGGGTAGTGGATGAACTTTTGACACTGGCTTTTTAAGAAAGTCGAAATCTATAGCCATTAAAGGCCTGATAGCTTTTACTGGTGCACCTTGTGGTTTATCTGTCTTCTCTCGATTCCTCTTCTTTTTGTTATTTTTTCTTTCTGATTTAGGTTCTGATGGTGGGATGTCAATTTGATTTTCTTTGTAATCTGTCACATTTTTTATTTCTTTATGTGGTGTTTTAGTAGATTGTTTCGTCTTCTTTTCTGGACTCTCTTTCTTTTTCACAGCTTGAATAGCATTACTTAAAAATTCACCACGGTTTTTTTTTGTGATTTTAATATTACCAACACTTCTTATTGTAGTATTATTATTGTGCCTGTTAATAGTTTCAGATTCTTTAACTTTAGTAGCAATTTCTTTTAATTTTTTCTTCCGCTCATCTTTTTTTATTTTACTAATACTCTTTTTTGATGAATCTCTATGTTTACTGTGTTTTTTTTTATCCTTCTTTGATGTATCCTTTCTGTCTTTTTTAGCTGTAATGGAAAAAATAAAAATTATACAGTATGTTAAGAATTGGTTAAAAACAGAGTAAGGAACATAAATCTTACATTCAGTATGTGCTGAGTGATGTGATTTCCTTTTAGATGGCTGGCAAAGTGGTTCGATAACTTGAATTTTCTTGAGAAGTGGTAAGTCAATAGTATTAGAAGAGGTAGCCTTTTCTGGAATATCTTTTGGAATACTTTTATCTGTATGATCAACATTCACAGGTTCCACTTGAGGTGTGCATGTTTTAGTATTCTTGTTACTTTCATTATCATTTTCCAACGGCCTTAACTTAACTTTTTCAGTATTTATACTAAGTATGGAGTTATTAAACTTTTCAGTAATTATGTTTTCTTCCTGTGTTGTTACTGTGGTTGGTACTAAATTGATCAAATCTTCATAATATATATCATTGTCTTCATCAATAAGCTGAACATCATCTAATTGACTATAAGAATTCTCATCTGAAAGTCTTTCTTTAATTGGTTCTTTCCTCTCCTTTGTCACTTTTGTAAATGGTTTTCCGGGGGAACTCTGTGAAAGCCTTAAGTACCAATGCTCTGATTCACTATCGCTTTCACTATCTATTTGTATTGGTTCATCAATATCACCAAGATACTCTTGTTTTATGGAGAAAGCATCAAATTGTATATCATCATTCTCAAGCTTTATGTCTTCAGCGATTATCTCTTGCTTAACTGTGTCTAACTTTTTTTTCTTTTTTACCAAAGTGCCCTCCAAACATTCAACATCACTGTCTGACAATGTGTAAATAACATCATCATTGTTTTCACATTTGGTTTGATTTTCCTCACTTAATTTTTCTTTCTTCACTATTTCAAGGATTGGATAAACTTTTCTCTTTAGAGAAAGTTTACTATTTTCGTCTTGATATTGAATTCTGTTAATGATGGACACTTTATGTTGAACTTTAATCAGTTTAAAAATATATTTTTCAGAGTCTTTTATATTAACAAGCTGGGCACCTTCCATCCATCCAATACCAATTATATCATTATCACTTATTGAGTATGGAATACTTGGAGAAATCCGTTTCAAGCCTATGTAAACACCATTAGAACTCTGAAAAGCAGACAACATATTTTTATGAATTGAGTTCAATTGAGTATATTTTTATCAATGTTATGAATTGTGTATAATAGATATAAATTTATCCAACATATAAAAAAAAATATTTATATTATAATACACACCTTTAAGTCCTCTATTGTTACTTCATCATCTTTAACCTTAATAACACAATGATTTCTTGATACCACCAAGCTTGTGAGAATAACAGTATTATCATTCCCTCTTCCTAAGGTTATTTCTTTGCCAGTAGATAAACTGAATTCTTCAGTTCCGAATTTTTGACGACATAGCCTCCACTCCATTATTTGTACTTATAGAAAATACTTAAAGGTATGTAATCGAAAAATAAGAATGAGTCCTTATAATTAACTGCACTTTTTTTTAAAGTATATATATGTATATGAATTCATAATAATATATTCCCTAAAAAAACACACCATCAGAAAGCAAGCCGGCAGTTGAAAACATTATGAAGCCTGGCGCTACTTCAAAGTTCAAGGTAAAAAAACGATTCTATGAATTGGAAGCGAATTGTTAATCCGTCTAAGTTTGAAAAAACATCGACATCTACAAAGCAGTATGTAATTGACGGCATTCGAATTTAGGCGGACTGTACTTCGCCGCCATGCCGTGTCATGTTGACGTTGACTTGACGTTTTTCTTTTGCTATGTGTGTAGCTGTTTATCACGTAACAATTGACGAATGACAACTGATCGTCTCCGGGGCACTTGAGAAGTCGGATCTTTGTTCTTTTCATAAAACAATTTCTAATTATTTGCTATATTTTTAGGTGTAGTCAGTTGTGATCGTCTAGAAACTACTCAAGATAATTATAAAGGCAAAAATGGGTGGATTCAAAAAGAAAAAGTGCGAAATATGTGGAGTAAAAACTTGTTCATTTATTTTGCAATAAATTATATTATAAATAAATTATTTATGAAAGGGTCTCAACTGACTAAAATACAGAAAGCTATTTTTGAACTTTTTGTACCTCACTAATAAAAAAAGGTTTTCAACCCTGATTTTAGTAATGAATTATGCATTATTTGTCTTGTAGTACTTCCAACCTAGAGTATGGAGTGAAACCAGCCAGGATATGAACTACCAACGTGACTACCAAGAACCAGTAGGAGTAAAGGAACTGACATTTTTCAACATGTTAAAGTGTGAACGAAATAAAACTCTTTGAATATAGGTACTTTGTTTTTTTTTCATTATTAACCTACCTAAACTATTAACAAAAATTGTCAAGGGTCACACACTCATATCGACAAATACCGGTATCGATAATTTCTGTGAAATCGTTATTTTTTTTGATATTGACAATATGTATGTCATGAATATGACGTTTGCGCCTTCCTATTGACAGGATTGTTTTCGACTTCTCGCTTCCGTTTCATACAAATTCGAATTTAAGCTATTTGTATGCCACTTCCGTCTCTTAAAACGTAGTGGTTATATCCTCTTTGACATTATGCTTATTAGTTATTGCTTACAGCAGCCATGCACTATATACCAATCGGCAATCAGTAATCACTAGGGACTAGGCTTGTTGAAAAAATATCAATACATCAAAATCGATATTACTTTCGATGTATCGATATTTTTGAGTGATATTTAATGTTTCGATATATCGATGTAGCGATATACAATTCCAAGTATCGAAAAGGTATAAAAGTCGATATTTATTATGATAAAAAAATCCTAAAAAGGAATACTTTTTTTATACTAACATTTTTTTAACAAATTACATTTTATTATGTATTTTTTTGTTTTTGGTCAACTCGGCTTTTTAATTTGGTACCTACTTAATTTGTTTTTAAGTTGACAACTCTGTCTGTCAATTTCAACTGTCCGTCTGTATTATTACCATGACTGACTATACATGACATTATAACCTCAACGCGCGCGTATTTCTGCACTTGAGCACCTACCTAGATCTCAAACAATCAATGATTAGTATTTATCTAGTAAAGTACGATGTTTGAAGTAGATTAGGCCAAAAAAATAAATTTTTAGAGCGCCAATATTCTCTGTCAAATCATAGCGATATATCGATAGTTTTTAATAAAAATATCAATATCGATATAGATGTTTTCAAAAAATATCGATACACTATATATCGATACTTTATTGCATTTCTGACATCCCCACACTAAACTATGCAGCTGAGATCAGTGTTGCCAACTCCTACAGAATTTCCCCCTAAAACCAACTTCAAATACCCCTACAATTACCTAAATATTGATTATTATCCCGTAAAATTTTTGTTGTACACTCGGTTTGACAATTGACTTTTGAGAGGTAATTTCAAATAAAAATTAAAAATACATTAAGTTGTATGAAATATTTATTAATGCGGGTGCATTTTACATATTTACATACATTAATTAATGACCTTATAATACAATTAAAGGTTTCACAGTTAAACGAGAAAGAATTAAAAACGAATTGCTTCAATGTCTCCCTTTTTTACCTTGAACACCATGTTATTATATATCATCGGGATAAGGATTTAGTATTTCGTCGAAGGCATCGGCTTGGCTATCGCTCAGCATTTTGCTGTTGCTGATAGATTTGAAATCACACATGTTAACGTTGAATGTTTTTAGCGTACGATTAGAAGGAACAAATTTTATGCATGAACCGTCATCTCTTTGCAAAGTGAATCTTACCATCATTACGCTTTGCAGCACTTCGAGACATAGTTTTTTGCATAATTTTTAAAAATTAAGTTACGAGTCATTACAACATAAAAAAGCACGTTCGACACTTGCGTTTGAAATTGAAAGTGTGAAAAAGTGTAAGCCATTAAAAATTTGGCGATATTTTCAAAACGTTTGTGTCCAGTAGAATCGCAGTCTTCCGACTGACTTAATCGAAGTAATAAATGAAGAAGTTTCGTAGTACATAAGTGTAAAAATTGTATTAGCCAGGTGATCAAGAAATACAATGTCGTGACCAGGAATCTAACCCCAGCTTTTCTTTCTTTGTTTAAGCACGTTCACCGTTGAGTTATCCTTGCGATCACAATATAAAATAGTTTATAATATTTTATACCGATATTACGTTACAGCCACGCTTTGAGTTTAGATGTTGGTTGGGTTCGAGGCTTAATATAAAGTGTATAATCGTGCGTTTTAAAAAAATTCTTGAATAATAAAAATCCCCCTAAATAAATGCACCCCCTAAAAAATCCTCTGGAGAGCTTAACTCCCTTTAAATTTGGAGGGAAAACCACAAATTGACATCCATGGCTGGGATAGTGATGCGAACTCCTACAGAATGTTGCCTCTAGGACCAACTTCAAATCCTCTTAAACATCGATTAAAAACCCATAATTTTTTTTTGTTGTACACTCGGTTTGAGAGGTAATTTCAAATACAAATTAAAAATACATTCAAATAGTATGAATTATGAAATAGCTGTTGTATTTAGGTGGGTGTATTTTACACATTTACATACATGAATGACCTTTTAATATTAATGATGATAGCAATGAAATTAAACAATTTTTATTTCTTAACTTTTTTTTCTTCAAATTTATTTTTTCATAACTTTTCTTGGCTTTACTTTTTTTGCTTTTTCCTTATTTTCTTGCATTAAAAAAAATTTTCTTGAATAATTTAATCCTCTAAAAAATCTCCATAAATAAATGTTCACCTTAAAAACCCTGTGGACGTCTTGATTCTTATGGAGATCTTAGTACCTTATGTCCTTTCTTTCTTTTCTTCTTTCAACTTATTATCTATGTTTTATTATTTTATACACTATTATAAACTAGAATGTAAATTTTTGTTTGCTAAATGAAAAACAGAGTAAAACAACATATTTCTTAAATGAATATTTATTAATGGTTAAAAAGATTTTCCCAAAAAAGGTTTATAACCTATGGATTATCGGATAGGAATTCCTGTAATAAAAAAAATTCTTAATAATAATTATTTATTATAGTAACTTCAATAATCCAGTGGGTACGCTACAAAGTTGGCAACACTTCTGAAATACCATTTAAAAATCCAAGTTTATTAAATCGCTGTAAATCGGATCCCAAAGCAAAACTGAGCTAAACGTTCAGCCCAGTAGATACTTATAATTAGTGAAGAATAATGAAATAAGCGGGCTATCCAAAGGAAACTGGCGAATTGCGTGTGGCCTCTTTATTAATGTAACTCTTTGCTATGCGCTAAATTGAAAAGTAATAATTAAAAATTTCAAATCTTACAGAATTCGGAAGGGAGCTGTGTCATGGCAAAAATATATTCATTCTATTAGATTCCTTCGTTTCATCGCCATAACCTCAGAAGTATTTTCTATATATAAATTTTCATTATTATATATAGTATTAAGTGTTATGGGTGTCTCATCAAATCTACAGTAGTGTGGCAACATTACATATGATAGGATGTCGCAGAGACGGAATTAATATATTATATAGCCAAACAGAATTATAGAACCATTACTTTGTAATTTAAATACTTATACTTTGTTAAAGGTGTGTTTTGTTTGGTCATATTTTATCCAGATCGGTTCAGCCGCTTTGGTTTGAATGAATAGATAATAAAACATATAAATCGAGGCACTCGTGTTTATAATAATATAATTATCTATTATTATTATAGGTATTGAAAAGTTTTTCACTCTAACTTCATTTATATTTTTTGTATTTATATTTATTATTTATGAAAATTCCTATTTAATAATTAAAAAAAATAATTGTACAAATAACTCGCATTGCTGCACTTATGGTTATTGTACCTACTTCGGCATTAAGGAGTATTTAAAAATGATGTTTTAACTGAATTCTATGTTAAGATAGGCATTTTTAAGTAATAAAATAAATTTGCGTGATAAAGTGTGTAGTTTTTGATTTAACGATTAAATAAATAGGAAAAATTAATTATCTATCTCTATAAAATACTAGTTATTTCTTGTTTTATGCCACCACCTATGTTAACCGCGTCCTTGGTCTAGTGGTAAGTGCGTAAGTGTTACAACCTGGAGGTCCTGGGTTTGATTCCCGGTGGAGGTAAAAAAAACTCGGTCTGGCAAGGCTTAGAAGGCTGATCACCTACTTGCCCCTAAAGAAAAAATCCATCAATGAAATAGATGTGAATTGCATTCCCATTAGGGAACACGGGACTTCACTTTCAACCTTGTTAAAAAAAAAGAAAATTTCTAAATCGTTTGTACATATTAAAAAGAAATAGCGCCTCCACGTAAGTTTGTATATAAACATCGAACTTATTACCTTACCTTCGATAAGTATAGGAATTCTACAAAAGCAGTGAAAGCTCAAATCACACCAAAACAGAGCTCCATTGTATCATTTAGGTTCTAATACTTATTATAAATTCGAAAAAAAGTTTACTAGTTCGTATTTTATGCCATTGTAAAAGAACACCTAAATGGTATCCTAATTGTTCAGTCAAGTTGGTACTACATTACTATATTGAAGAGTGCATCGTTTAATGTCACTTGATAGAAGCTTTCGTCCGTAAGGATTGTTTTGTGCGTTGCGCAGAGAAAGCTCTGGGCGGGCGGCGGGGCGGGCGGCAAGCGGTGGCCGGCAGCGGGCGCAAATAGCGACAGCAGCGCAGTCGGTAACCTTAACGCAACCCGGCGCCCGTTCGCTCCCGGCCTGTTCCATCGGACCCCGTGACCCCTTACACATCGCGTTCAATAAACAAAAGAATCCTGCTTTCACCCTCTGAACTTTTATCATCCCTTAAACCAAACAATTCCTTGATAAATATAGTGCAAGTGTAGAAACAAGTGTCATCACCAAGTATACCTGGACCTCCTGATCACCTGTTCTTCAAGGTACACGTGGTTGAATCGATAGAATCCTTGGTGTATCCATCTCAAGACTACAGCGAGGTAAACAATCTTCATTCATTTGTACACCTTAAGTGAAAGCGTGAATGAAAAAAAGCTATTATCTATAGCTTCCTTATTCAAAAATGATTACGAACTTTTGCATCGATTCATATAAATGCATGACAGTTGGTGACCTATTTTCGTAAGAGCTCGAAAATACAGGGTTTGGCAATACGTGTGGTGTGTTCGGTGAATTAAAATTTTACAAACCTTTTTTTAGATCCTTGCAAGTATCTGTAAATAATTACCATGAATACCACTTTCCAAATGATGCTTTATAGTTTAACCTTTAACAAACGCCGCTAATGCAAATACATATTTTAAATTATTTAAGTAATTGCAGAGGCCTTGTGTGTCAATTTGAAGTCTATAATGGAGTGTTTTCATTTGATGAGTATACATTATATCAGCCTATTAATTATAATGTAGCCTATTACTATCTATATTCATATTATTACTATCTATATTAATCTTATTCCGTAATTAATAAATTGGATAATTTAGTAATCTCAATACAGTCTAGCCGAAATAAAAGCGATGAGAAACAGTGATATCGTTAGTAGGTTTGATTTCGTTTGTACAATGTTGTCAGACATTTGAAATGATGCACTCGAGTTTATGTAAGTTATTAGATCTCATGCATATTGTGTTGAGAGCTTTCTTTGTCTTTATCATGAACCGCTTCTATGACACTTAGCTTTGAGAACTTAAGTGTTTGAAGTTTGAAAACATTATGCTTGTATAGTCTTCGAAAATGCTTTAATGAATCGATCGACCATTATAAGTATTGACTATATAAATCATGATTATGTTTCATTAGATTGTATACAAAACTTACGTATTTGCTGATAAGGTAGATAAAACTATAAATTAAATTTCACTGACAACATAATATCTAATAATCAGAATTTTTGAGTTACAAGATTAATTTGAAATTGTATCCATTTTTATGAATCCCCGTGAGTAAGTGATCACACAGGGGTCGGCAGATTTCACTTCCCCTGGTGAAGCTTATGCATTGGATGAAAACAATTAAAGCTGTAGGTAAT
This sequence comes from Aporia crataegi, assembly GCA_912999735.1. NCBI lineage: Eukaryota > Metazoa > Arthropoda > Insecta > Lepidoptera > Pieridae > Aporia > Aporia crataegi. Next base: position 6,785,752 of record OU538744.1, on the reverse strand, counting down.
GTACTATTGAGAAAAGTCGTCAAACTGTAAAATTAATTGATACAATCTTGATCAAAAGATTGGTTTCAATTTTTATAAAAAACACAATGTTTTTTTACAAAATGCATTTATTTAAAACAAGAAACTATATAGTCTTTCCAAATAGCATAGTTTTTATAAGAAAGTAGTGGATATGAAATCTCAGAATTCCCATTACATTCCTTACAGCCACAAAAACAAATAACATATGTATAATGCCACGTAGGTACCTAATATCAGACTATCCAGTAGAAACTAGAATAGTCGTTCTCTCGTTGTACGCGAGTACAACGAAAAATTGAATATACCTAAGTAGGTAAGTAGGTCTACCTATTGGCGACCTCTGGGTATCTAATATTGATCCATGCTGAGTGTACTTTGAATTGAAAGTATCGATTTAATTGACTGTTTTAAGACACAAATTTTAATAATATTTACCTGTAAGTTACTATATCCTCTGCTAATTTAATATTTAATAATAATAATAGCATAGTTAATGCTATTCTTTGAAAACATTATTTATATTAAGTTCTTATATTATACCAAGATGTCTACTTAATCTAAATCAGAAAGGAAAGGATAGAAGTATATATGTATTGACGTAAACAGTACCTACTACGAATAATATTATATGATATTATTATTCGTAGAGTACCTACAATTAATCCAGCCTGTGCTGTGCTGTAAAACTTAAAAGTCTCCAGGCTGACAGCGTGTGTTCCAAAAAAAGCACCCCTGTTCTTAACAATACAACATTACTATTGATTGTCATTTGACTTGAACTTTTTTTAACTTGTTATGGTATCGAATATTGATTTCGGATCTATTAACATTTCAAGTGTTAAAACATTACTATAAATATAAGACAATCTTCAATTAACAACAGTCTTTTAATATTTTTTAGTTAACGCAACTAAATTTCACGTAAATTAGGTCGCAGTTTAAGGGAAAATGTAATAGACATTCACATTTATAATATTAGTTATGCAAGTAAGGTTTATCAACGTCAAGAGTCTGTAATTATCCAAAGGTAAATGGAAATGAATAAATATTAAATTATCAGAAGGGTTGCGAACCTCGTACATTACGTGGTTAGAATTCGTGACGATCTAAGTAAAAGATTTGAATTGTTTTAGGTTCTACTACTCAATACTGAAACCAAAATTTTAAGTGGCAATTTCAAACATGCGACAAAATCATTATTTATAAGCGTAACTCGATAGCTTAAAGTTCGAATTGGCAGTAGGTATTTATATCGAAATAGTAGGTTTTATAATACTAATTAATACACTGTTATCAAATTTTAGATTATTATCCATGTGCAAGTCTCGCCGATATGAATGTAATTGGAAGTAAGAACTATTGTATCTACAGTTGAGTAGACGGCTCGTAGTGCCACCCTAGTGGGGGGGGTGAGGGTTACGAGATTCCGTACCCCCTAGTGGGGCCCACGCCTCATGACCAATGTCTGTCCCATAACAGACATATTCATGCATCTGTTTCACTGTTTTCTTTATATACGCAGTCACCAATGTAAAGCTAGTCACAGTGGTCATAAAAAATAGCTGTAGCCGTATGTTCCGCGAAATAGAAGATACATAAGTACTTTTCTTGTATCAGCTAACTGAAGTTATCTATTGCGCGCTTAGACTTCGCTTCCTTTACTGTTTTAAGAATTTTCAATCAACCATTTGATTAATACCTATAAGCAATATCGTAAAATAATTATGCTATCAGTTATCAATTAATATACAGGTATGAGCATGACGTTTGTCGTCATAAGGTAAGCGATATTGATCGCGCGGCCCACGGCTAGAACAAAGGAGCAGGCTGCCCTGGAAACAGGCAGATAACAAATTATTTTTTACAAGAGTCAATTAAGCAGATAAAAATAAAATTCCAACACATTATTGTCTATATGTATAGTGTTAGTTTGATTGTTATCAACAATTTAGATTATGCGCTCTTAAATTATATTAATCGAAAAGAAAAGTATCGTAGGTATTAAATAAATTGTTGCAACAAACACATCATCAAGATATGATAAGTATAAATAAGATCTACAAAAGAAATTTAACTTTAGGTTATAGGTATTTAAACCATAAAATTTAATTCCATTTTTTCTTTGATGTTTTGTTCCTTATCATTAGATTAGTTAAACATCAAGGTTAGACTATAAATTAACTTTGATAATTTAAATCTCAAACAATACGAATTACTTAGTAACTCAGTAGTATGTAAATATTTTGCTAAAAGACCGGAAACTTATTCTCTTTTACAGTAGCCATTATAGTTCATACTTTATGTGTGTCATGGTTTACTTCAAAGCAGTGTTATTGAATAGTGAGAGAAACCTTTGAAATGTATTAAAATATGCATAGGTAATTTATTTCGCACCAAGGTATTATATTAATATTAATCTTTTAGAGGCGCCCTAAATAAAACACACAATAACACTTTAAATTACACTGATGTGTAGTTTTCTTAAATTTTGTGATCTAACAATGAAAAATTGATTAATTATTACATAATATATTACTTAGTTATTTAATTTTAGGTTTAGTTGTTTAAAGCAGTAACCAGGGCCAGACCGTGACTTTAGGGGGCCCTGGGCTACTACTTAGGGACCCATTTAATTACTCAAAATATAGAAAAAAATGAGACAGTAAATTTTCTTTCGCATTATCGTCTATTTTTTACTGACTTGACTTAGCTGGGGCCCCTTGCATCCACGGGGCTCTACGCTGAAGCCCAAAAATCCATATGGTAGATCAGGCTCTGACCTACCTACTTAATGAAATCTAATAGCCACAAATTAATATGCATATATGTATGTTTAAATCTGTAATCTTTATTATATACAAATAGAGCTAATTCATGGAGCACTAAATAAAATTTCTATTTCCAATCCATATTTCTAAAGATATGTTGTTTGATTTAAGATTTGATTTATTATTTATCAAAGTGCGATACATAAACCTTAGTCGCCATTCTGTAGGTATGTACCTAAAACAAAATTTTAATGGTTACTTAAGTTTTATTTAATATTGTTTTAAATTAATTCAATTTAATTAATTAATTTAGTTAAGTTAAGATTTACTTTTATATGATTATAATTTGTAATATATGAAATTAATACTGAACCATAAGTTAATTTCCGTAACCTATCAGTGGGGCATGGGGCAGACACATTTCCGTATTTGCTTCACTGATCGTTTTCTTTATAGGCAAGTAGGTGATCAGCTTTCTGTGCCAATCCAACCGAAACGTTTATTTGTCCCCCCGGGATTCGAATCCATGACCTCCAACGCATTACGCAGACGCGTAAATCACTTAGCCAAGGAGGCACACTGGACCATAGAAATCTAAACAATAAAGATTTTTATGTACCAGACTGATTTTATTAATGTCTTTTCAAATTAGTAAAGGTTATAAGTATACTGTTGATTTTTACGTATTGCCTATAAACTGTTTAAAAATATATAATCGTGATGGGAAGATTTATATATTGAATCCATTAAAGAACTAACATCAACCGGATGCAATTTTTCAGAGTTGTTTCCTGCTGTCAATTTCTATACGTACATTACGTTAAAAAATTCTCAATTAAATAGAATCAACAAATACGTACACGTAAAATATGAAGTAAATTTTCAAATAAACAACCAACATATTTCTATTCTTTTAATATTAGATAACAATTTAATTCCACATTCATTACTACGGCACTTGACATCGCAACTGAATGAGGTGACAATGATCAAAATCGCCGTGAAGTAGCTTTCGTGATTTAATTACAGCTGTAAATAGCTTCATCAAACGCACGAATAAGCTATAGCTACAAGCGTCGAATGGCCCAATCTCGTTAGCATTCCACATGACGGCTTGCCAACTCCATATTGTTTACTCAACGCATTATATCAAGGATAGATATTTTTTAATCATTCCGCGCGGAAGCGATCATTTTTAAATTACGAAAATAACTTTCCCTATTTACATCTGTAATCTAAACATGTAATAAAATTTTAACTGATCCATATATATGTTGAATAGACTTAGACCAGCTGCCCTCCGAGGTATTGTCTAACAATTACGACTTAGGGACTTTCAAGAAAAGAGCGTATCTCTCTGTAAAAGGCCGACAACGCACCCGTGGCCCAACAGGCGTTGAGGGTGTATGAGCGGCGGTCTATTTCTCGTAAGTGAGCCTCTTGTGATAAAAAACAAATTGAGCGAAATTAATGGCATGTACGGTGTACCCAATAGAATTCAAAACAATCAAGATGAAAGACAATAATTATAACTTGTAACAGATTTAAACGCATAAAATACTTAAATTATACTATTATTTAATTAAATTTCGAAGTTTTAAGAATAAATATTAAATAACGACTGAAGTATTTCGAATATACCTATATAGTTTTACTAGCTGACCCGGCAAACGTAGTTTTGTCATATTAATTTTTGGGGTGGGCTGCCCTTATGACTTAGGGGTATGAAAAATAGATAGTAGCCGATTCTCAGACCTACTGAATATGCATATAAAATTTGGTAAAAATCAGTAAAGCCGTTTCGGAGGAGTAAGATAACTAACATTGTGACACGAGAATTTTATATATAAGAGATTATGACGTCGACTTGTCACTCATGTATTTCTTAAAAGTTTAGCCTTCATACTTCGAAGAAGTAGAATCGTAGAGGTAAGTAGCACATATTAATCGTATTTTTATTGTGAGCACCTCTTCTGTTTCAATTCAAACATTTCATAACATTTCAGAGATTTGTTACGAATATTACGATCGTGATGTCAGTAATGTAAACTTTGCTTATAATAACGTTGAATTATAGCTTTCGGTTTGGCCGTTCTTCTACAGAGCAATTACAGTTTCAATGGTTCAAGAACTTTTTCGTAGTAAAGAACAAAACACACTCTCCCGTCTATGGTCTCTGCTATTTCGCATACCAACGAAAAAAGAGAGGTGTTATAAGTTTAACGTTTATGTGTGTTTGTGGGGCTGTATGGCATCAAAAACACAAAAGTCAAAGATGTTTTTTAACTTTAGTGGCTCGAGTTCAAAAACGCGCAGTTAACTTTGTATAATATAGTACAAATAAGGTTTTAAATATATTTTTATCCATATAGAACCACATACATTTGATTGCTTATAAGAACAGCCAAGAAACTACATCGTCACATTTTTTGTTAACAATTTTGAGTCAAAATTAAATAAATAATATAATCACATTGTAACTATTAAAAAAATGAACCGATTTCGATGCGGTTTTTTTTGAGATGGATCCTAAGATCCAACAACCACAATTTATAAATATCTGTTCATCAATTTATGAGGTATTCTTATTCGTAATATGTCGAGAGCTTTTTGTCTTCAATGTGCCTTGATTCGAGGACAAATTACACTTTTCCTTTAGAGCATGGTTTTCTCATTATGGTGTAAAAATTGTTATCATCTCTTATCTGCTAATGACGCAATAGCACTAACATAAGTGTGCAGCAAATCATTTTCGATGAAATACTTCCTGTTAGCTGGACATTACTCAGCTTATTTACTTATCTCCCCATTAAAGAGATATTATAATATCAAATTGGACATTATCATGATTTATGATAACTGCACTCCACTACTTTATTCCAAAGATGGCTCTCACTTGAGCCAAAGTAATTTAAAATTGCACTGCAGGAAGTATTGGTTCCAATTTGGATTAATATAGCACATTTATGTCAGTTGTCCGATGTTTAACGGCCCGTTATCAATTCGCCGTTATTTCAGACACAGATGGTAACTGGTATTATGGTAATCTGTAAGTATAGAAAGTAATTTATGCTTTATCTACGTTAAAATTAAGTTGCTTATATCTCTAACAAAAAAAAAAGTCTTTGTCTTAACTGTAAGATTATCAGTGAAACCGACATATTTCTAGTTGTTGTAGACCTTCATTTTTTCTCTTTAAGGGTGGCTCAAATAGCCAATATTTCTCAGGGACATCAAAACATGTATATTTTATCTATTTTAGCCCTGACCTATTTACTGAGGCCTTACTGATTCCACTTTTTCCTCTTAGCGTACCTGCATCTGCTCGTTAACGAGGAACTTTTATTTATTTTATTCCTTTTCTATTTAATCGCATGTAAGTAGGTAGGTACTTGTTTTAGTTGTACGCGGTCTGATGTTTAATTAAAGCTTAGTTTAAATTGAACTTATTCTCGTTTTGTGATTAGAACCTTATGAATAGTAAGAGGCAAAGGTGATAATTTATGTAAAATAAGAGTTTACCTGTATTTAGCCTTGTTTGTTTGATGTTATAAGTCATACCAATATAATATAAATATATGCGTAATAAAGTATTGCCAATTACAGCGTGATATACCAAAAAATTCTTTCTATTTTTAAATACACGCACTTTGAACAATCGAATTTCTGTAACGACAATGAAAATGGCTATTATAAGCTTCAGAAAACTTAAGCGTAAAATGTGAGTATCGTCGGAAGTGAGGTGCTTGGCTGGGTGCCAGCATTGTCACACTGATGTTAAACGGAATCTTTTCCCTGCAGTTTGCACTTCGATTCGACTTTCTTTTCTTTGACATTTGACGTTCATCAGATAAACTTATCTGGCGTAACATGCAACTCAGAAAAACATGGATGAAGCAATTAAATATTTCAAGTCTTGATTCTCTAAGTTTCAAGTGTTTCAAGTTAGTCCTTCCATAATTTACTTTCGACGACATGGTTCTACCTCTCATCTCCCCTGTTATAGGTATATGTCATTTTAAAATTAGATCTTATCTTGCTCATCAAACGCATGCGTTTATAGCTCTTGAAATAGCGCAGTGAGAGTAATTAGAATTGCAACATCATATGAGCTAAGTTTACGCTTTCCATGTCAATAATAGCAAGGCAGGTGACGCGTGGTCTATACTCGGCCAGTGGTCTGGGGGGATGCCAGTCCGACCTGCCAACTGGGTCTAGTCATATGCAGTAACCTTGCTGCATTGGCTTTCGTTTCGCGTATACAATTTTGACAATACTATTTCATATCTTATATATAAAACAAAGTCGGGTTATTTACACCATTCATTTTATAACTCAAGAACGGATGGACTGATTTTGATGATCTCTTATTTGTTAGATTCGTCTGATCCGAGAAAAGCAGAACAATTATTAAAATATAGATTACTTATGAAGAAAATTCGTTTCCTCATACATTTTCTATAGAATTATATTTGAAGTGACACGTTATTATTCCAACTCTGAAGCGATACGAAGTTCTCGGGATCCACTAGTGTAATGTAGATTTTATATCGGTCTTTTGAAGAAACTATGTAGGTCTGATTTTATAATACCTTTTCTTACCTTTGAATAATGAGTTAGTCATTACTTATTTACGGCGCTTGTACCTATAAAATTACGTTTATTTTTTAAATGTTTGTCTTTAATCTTTATCAATTAAAGGTTTTGTTATTAATATGGACGATAAATTGGTTTTTACTGAAGCAATCAAACATTTTTTTCAAGCTTGGTCCTCGGCGACTCAAAAATTCAATTTCTAGTCTTTCTCTCTCTTGGGCTTCATTTGAAATAGGCCCATGTTGGTCTACTAATCTACGGGCATACATACCATTGACTTGTAACCTAAAACTATAAAAAATAACCGTTGGAGAAAAATCACAACAACCCTAAAGAATAAAACTAGGTACTTATTATTTTATGCACATTTCAACGTTCACACAACGTTCATGAGGTCTTCCGGCGAGAGATTTTTTAGACGCAGTTAAACGTTGAGGTTTTCAGAAACGTAAATAAGACATAAAGATCATCAAATGTCATAGTTAAAAATACATAGAGAATAGGGATTTAGCCCGGCAGAGCAGAATCTGATCCGACCTTGCTCTTCAACGTTATTTCTGTGCCTGATATTTTATTCAATTATTTTTATTATTGAAGTTCTTCCAGGATTCTTCAGGAAATTGTACTGAGCAACGTGACTTAACCAGAGTGTAAAGGTCAATATTCAGAAAAAAGAAATGTAACTGCGTTCGAAAATTTAATTTTATGCCAAAAATATTTTGGTTTCTTTGGTATCATGAGTGCAATGTGCAACTTATTTTTTACATTATTATAAAAATCTTGAAAATATCCTATGAAAATTTAATAATCTTATATAAATATTATTCGTAAATATTTAATTGTTATACATAAGACTTGAATGTATTGCTCTTTATTAAGGCCGGAATACCGCGTGATCACCGTAAATAGTCGTTAATGAAAATTTATAGCTAAAACCACAACAGACGGGTAACTACAACGTGTTTTCAACATTTATTGTTATGTACATCATAATTATCCAGTTCTGTGAATCATGTTACCAATTAAAGTCAATTTTGTTTCTAAATTAGCGTTGTGATCTGGCAGAGACTGTAGAATGCACACGTTACATAACAACAACCCTTTAAAATCCTAAGATCATAATATATAAATGATCTTACCATCATCACATGAATTTCTACGAGATTCAAATTGGCTAAAGGAGCTAATAATTCTAAGTATATTTGTGTCTAAGGACATATGAAAATAAATCTATAATATGTAGATAATTTTATTTCACATGAGTGTGATTCGGAACATTCACAGTAATAAACCGAAGAGCGACCACTATAAGCTTAAAAATGCGTATCGAATGATGGATATAAATATAGAAATGAGATTGAAGTGCTTGTATAAATAACTGGCAACAACTGTGCAAAAACATTTTTTACTGGTGTGATTAGTAATGGGTTCGTAAGATCAAAATATTTAGTAATATTGTAATATTCATGGCAGTTTTTTACTTAAGCTTCGGTCGAGTTTAAAAACTCATACACTAATGGGAAGCTAGATCTTTCACAAGCTGATCATAGGTTATATTTTGTATACGAGTAAAAGCTAAATCGATTTAAAAAGAAAGAGTGAAATTAAAGACTATTATTTTACTAACTTTGATGTACATATAAAGTAAATAACATAGTTTATTTGTGACACCGGAAGAGACTAATGTTAAAGACACAGGCTCGGCCAAGTTTGAACGTTAGTGCACAAATGTGTATTGTTTATTGTCATAACTCATAATACAAACTTTATCATGTTATATTTTGAGTTGGTAACCAATAAATATTTTATTATTATATACTATACATATTTACTATATGTATATATGTACTATATTTATATTTATGTAATATAAACTAAGTGTCACGTTGTTTGTCCGCGATGGATTCCTAAACTACTTAGCCGATTTTAATCAAATTTGTACACCGTGTGCAGTTTCATCCAACTTCAAAGATAGGATAGCTTACATCTTAATTTATAGTCGCAATAATATTTTATTGCAAATTCGTTTCCTCATACATTTTCTATGGAATGACGTTTTAGGTGACACATTATTCAGCACTCTGAAACGATACGAAGTTCGCGGGGTCCACTAGTATACTATAGTTTAAAATACCTCCAACATTTAATATCTAATAAATAAATGAACGAGATCTTCATAAATATATCTAGCTAAAGATTGATCACATCTGTTTTCATACAAAGTAAACCGCACAGAATCAGTTCATTCGTTCAGTACCTAGTTACGATGCCACAGACAAGTCAATACATAAATAACTTTTTGCGGTTAAATAGATTTTTTAATTGGGACAACTCACATACATGGCTCTGATCCCAAAGGAAGTAGCTGACGCACTTGAGTTTTGGTAGAAACAACAAGGATACCACAATAAATACATATCTAAGTTAATATACAACCAAGACTCGGAAACAAACATTCGTGCGCATCACACAAATAAATGCACCTACTGGGATTCGAACCAGGGACCTTATAGTGCAGAAGGCAGGAGTACTACCAATTGCGCCAATCGGTCGTCTACTTATTATTAAAAAAAATGAAATATTCCTAATAATCTATCTAATAATTAAGCCCTCTAATGGAGCTTTTTGTCTACGTAACACCGATTACGAAGTGCCTTTTTTTCGAAGCGTGTTTTCCTTTCATTAAAACTCTCATTGTACCTATATTAAAATTCAAAATCAACCAGCCTGTAAGATCCTTATTCAGTTTATTTTAGGTCGACGTAAACAAAGAAATTCCGCAAAACTGGGTTCGAAAAATGTGATCGTTTACCTCATTTAACTGCCATCCCAGTTTGTCGACAATGGATAAACATTTTAGAATGAGCTTAAGAATACATAAACATGACACGGAATACTTAATAAATCTCACTGGAAATAATATTTACACTTTTTATAGAAAAATATTTAGATCTCACGCTTAGCGCGCAGTTCTTTATAAGTGATATAATGATACACATTTGTACATTTGTACCACTAAAGTACTTGTGCACAATTTTTGTACTCAATGCTCGGAGACCACTTTGAGAGTACCTAATTTAGGCTTTTAATTTTTTAATTTAAGCAGGCATCATAATAATCCGTTATTATTATCCGGTATTATAGAGATGTGACCGCCTCCTTGGTCTAGTGGTAAGCGCGTAAGCGTTACAACCGAGAGGTCTTGGGTTCGATTCCCGGCGGAGATAAAAAAAACTCGGTCTGGCAGGACATAGAAGGCTGATCACCTACTTGCCCCTAAAGAAAAATCGATCAGTGAAACAGATGTGAAATGCATCTGCCCCATACCCCACTAGGGGACACGGGACTTCACACTTTAATTTAGGCTGACTTTCAATGAATCTTCATAGTACAAAAAAAGTCGAGTCAGTATTATAATAATGAAGCAGTTTACCTTTTTTAAATGGATAAATTATAAAAATTAAAGTAAAATAAAATAAATACGCAAAAGAGTCAAATATCTCTAGAAATAAAAAAGTTATGGGACTTTGAAGTTGCGCTCGCCAGAATAATTTTGTTAGACGCGGATTGATGAAATGACGTCACATGCGAATCAGAAGTACGTAAACTTCAATAATCTATTTCTAAGTCATTTATTGATCGATTTAAACATTTTTTTCAATGATTGATTAGTTTTGATCTATATTTTAATACCCTTTTGAATTTAATATTAACAACATCATTAAACTTCTCCATTGTCGAGTCAGTTAACCCCTTTAATAATTCGAGGGACCGAATTTATGATTTTGATTTTGATTTGTTAGTTCAGATTTCATGAAATTTCAAAATGATCGTAATGTGTTTAAAAATAGAATTCATTTTTTCGTACAATTATCGATCCTCGGTCCCGAATACAATTTATAATTTAATTTGTATTCGGTCTCTGGTAGGGCTGTAACTTGCCGGACCGACATGTCATAAGTGGCACGGAGGTGTGGTTGAATTTCAGGCATTCCTGAAGAAATTTAATCAATCCAACTAAAATTGGAGTTGCCTGGAACACATCGCTGATTAGCGAAAAGACCACGCACTTCATTGCAACGAAGTGTATCAAAAAATAAAATAATAATAATATCTATTCACACTATTTTTAATTGAGTTATAGAATTTACGATCGTCGAAGTCGTAAGGCGCTATGTAAATATATAATACTTAGTAACAATTTTGCAGGTTAAAAAACTGCGTATCATTCCCGTAAAGCTTCACCGGATCGGCTGTTCGCCGATGAATCGTAAATTGGCAGAATGGCTCGTAAATTTGACCATTATTGATAGTCATTAAAACGGGCACTTTATGAGCGCAGCGTAGTGACAGAAAGCGACATTTTCTGTAACATTGTACCTACTCGAAAAAATTTTCTGCTTCGATTCAATCTTTAATGAAGAAATAATTAATTTTGACTCGCGATTGTAAAAGTAGCAGGTATATATTTACATAGATTTGTGTACAAGATTACCTAAATAAAAATGAATCACCGGAATGTATATACACCCATAACTTCCCACCGACTGCAACAAATTGGATAATTCTTTTTTGTTGTTTGTTATTGTCTGGAGAAGGTTTTTATGAAATAAATAATTAAGAAACTTGCGCTGAACATTAGAAAATTTAAGAAAACTTAATGACAATATCGCTTTTCTAATGTGAGGTTCTTAGTACTTTTGACAATATATAAATTTTTCTAATGTAAGCTTATAACGTTTGACATAACTGTCAGTTTTTTAATGATTATGCCAATTCGAATTCAATATTCATATTTAAGACAGGACAACGTATTTGGGAGCTTTCGTCGAAGACGCTGCCTAATCTCTTTGAGATACAACAAAACAATGCATAAGGGGATATTCCTCTTTTATAGATGTACAAAAAAAGTCCTTGGTGGCATATAATATGTACCTTTCAAGGATAGCTTACTACACCCATTCTAACTCTTTTTGGCGGTACAAAGTTCGCCGGGTCAGCTAGTTTAACTTAGAATAAAATATTAACAAGACTATTATAGATGGAAATTTATATTTTTATATTTACTTACAATTAATACTTATACAAAAAACCCTAAATTCTAATTAAACTTATTTTTATACTTTTTTAGGCTCCTCCTAATATTATATTATCTGTCAATGAGCAAGTGAGTTGTTCTGTCACGCTTTGACAATAAAGGAGTTATTCTAAGACCTTGGATAAAAATTTGACGAAACAGTACCTACACGTACACAAGCTCAAGCTATTACACTACAAAGAATTCTTAATAGCACTATAAGATAAATCTCAACGATTCTGAAACAGGAAATGAGTAGATTTCTCTATTAAATTAAACATTTCTTGTTTTATTTTTGAATCTTTCGTCGTCAATCGTCTATAAAATTATGAAGATGATTAAATTTTCTAGAAATTTTCTAATTTAATCAAAATTACGTGACATGTGAAAACCAAGATTGCCGGATGATGTTAAATTAATTTATGGTGTTCTAAATTGTAAATTATTTCACACCTTCAGACTGTTTTCAAAATAAATTAAGCAACGTAAGATTTGAAGTCGATGCTTATAAAATTAAAAAAAACCTAGTACCTATCATTTAAAATTTAAAATTTTAGACCAAAATAAAAAAGCAACAACACAAAATGCCAGCCAGCCAGCAAAATGCAATGAGAACAGCGAGAAGCTTTTAGAAATTTTTATCCGAATTGGGTCAAATTTTGTTCGCTTTTCAAGTACATTCTGGTCCAGTGACGTCATCTCAACACTTGAACCTTACGTCACTTTTGCAAAACGGTTTAGCTACGTCAATCCCTTTACGTTGCACAAACATTGAACCAATTTTGAGTTTTTTTGAAGCCTTTTTAGTCACACACCACCTCTGTGGAACCTGAGTTTCTTTCAAAAGCTTTTCAGAACCAATACAGAAGGAAACTCCAAAAATAACTGTACCTGTCCTTTTAGAATAAATGTATTAGAAATAAAAATAATTTTTTTTGTTCTACCTTAAAAAAATACATACAGAATCGTTATTATTGATAAAAGCGTCATATCTATAGTACCAGATGAATCGTCGCGCAGCTGCGCGAACGCACATACATCGTTTATATTTGTAGAACGTATCCACCGGACAAATAGTTAGGTCAATGTCTCGGACTAGATGTTCGCTATAATTGATTCAAATATATTAGAATAATCGATTACACGTTAATGTGCAAATGTTTATCATTCGGCCAAAATTATTTGAATTTTTAACTCCGAATAAATCCCATTAAACACGGTATAATATTATTTGCTACACACATCTTATTGACAAAAATTTTGATGACATAGAATTGTTCCTATATCTCTCTAGCATTATACCTTCGAATTTGGCCAGTTATTTTTTAATATATAGTGCTTTGAAAATTGTTGAATATCTTATTAAATTAGTGCAGCGCTAAACTACCTACGTAATAAGCTTGAGTAAACCATAACTGAGCATCTGGTCATTCTATTCATAAATGCTGTATATGATATATGCATTTATTACATAAATTACAATAGACACCCACGAATTCGACTCACAAAGGAGATGAGAACAAATACTGAGTACAATTAATTAATGCTTATAGGTATAATGCATGCCTACAATATAAATTGAACTTCCGTGTTTACCGCCAAATATATCTAAACTTCTACATCTATGTAATATTACAAAAAGAATTTGTGTTTTTAATGAATAAACTTAAAAATTGCTTGTATTCAAAAATCCTTTCATCTTTCACGGATATAAATTAAAGCTAATTTATTGTGCTTCGCAGAGGAAGTCGCGAGTAAGAGATAATTAATCAAATATGTTGCTAGGCAGAATATTCGCGAAAGATTTGACCGTATTAGTATTTTTTACCCTTAAGTGTGTATATTTACATTTATGTTTCTATGTCTGACTAAACTGATTTATAGATTTTTAGAAGTAATATATTATGAGCTATATATACACCCCAGGAGTAGTCGAGGTTTTTAATTATCTACCCATCGAAATGCTCTTTTTTCGAATGTAGTTCGAATAAAGGTTGAAATGGTGGTTTGAGATCAATTATCATTATCAGTCGTGAACTATTATTATTAAAATAGAATCTTGGAAAACAGTATGTATATGCTACTTTTTGATTGTACGCGTATCAAGTCGCACGAATCAGCTAATAATATTACAACTGCACTTGCTAGGATAGTTAACATGAAAATTTTACGTCAAGAAATGTCTGCTGTGTTGTTGTGTATCTAAATATGCTATTGTATGAAAATCAGAATTTATGGTTCGTGTCTCGTTATTGATCTCATGTGTTTTGTATGCTAGAAAAGGCGCACGTTCATGAGAAAGGCAGCTTAATCAAACGTTTTGAGTTACAATGTTGACAGTTATTTTGATAAGTTTCTGTTATTAGGTCATAAAGTAAAATCGATTAGTAAATTTTTAAAACATAAAAGGAAATAATAGAATGTTTAACAGTATTATTGAAACTTATTTTATTCGATTCCAACACATATTGTATGGAAATTTGAAAAACTTTGCAGTCGTTATTTTGACATACTACCTATGCTCGAAATATGACTTCTAATATAAATTTAATATGGAATATCGATTAATATTGTCTATTGTAATCTGTCCTTTCATTTGTGCACTCGCAATATTTTTATAAAACAAAGAACAAACGAGAAGATGATCCACTTTATAAAGTAAAGGCTCATCAGCATTGAAGGCTTTTCAGGGATTGTAATTTCCTCGAAACTCCGACGCGACGTCTTGGTTAATAAAGATGCTTATCACATAACCATAAAAGCTGGTGGTTGTATCCTCACGGACATCAAATGATGCTGTTTTATATATGTATGTCTATTTGTACAGATGTAGCGATAGAGTTATTATTAACTGACATCATGTCCGAAGCCCTGTATCAAGGCGATGACGAAAATACTCATCTTGACCTACGCTGATTCGGTTCCTTGTTATTTGATGTTATATTTACTCTTTTCCGGACTAAGTCACTAGCCTTTTCAGTTGTGCGACATGTTTGGCAAGGTCTACAAATAGAACCATAAGTGTTTTTTTTATGTCGCAAGGTGCATCTACCGAATATACAATATATATCTATATAATCTATACAATATCCAACCTTTAAGTGTGAAAGTATAGCAAATTCACTCTTCTATTAATAATACAACAAAAGATCAAACGTTGTGTCTCTATAAATACGCTTTGTTACAAGTGGAAAAGAATGGAAAGTACAACAAGGCCGTACTACTAGAAAATGTATGCATGATGAAATGTTATAATGGTTGGATGTCATACAACGAAAATGCAGCTGATAAATTTAAATTACAAGGAATTTTTTGTGGGTTTAATAATTACATTCCATTGTTAACGAGTAATTCACACGTGTGTGTAGTAATTCAGTTTTCGGTGAAAAAAAGGAGAAATGTGTGCCAGGGTCTTAAGAAAAAATAGTTAATTTTATCTAAAATAATATTTGAAACTTATGAAATATTTAGATGGATAGATAAAAACTTTGTTTGCAACTTTAGACACACACACAAAATACAGCAATTAAACAGAACATTAGGAAAACAAATAATAATTAATTTATATTAAGCAAAATAACATTTTCAGCCAGACCTATTGATAACAAGCAGAACAAGTTTCAATTCAATGTGTATTGTGTGCCTAACTATTTAAAGTGTCTGTTTATAGTAATAATGAATTAATGAAGTCCCCAAAATGTGGCGTTTCCTAATAATGTGATGTACCCACATGAAAAACAGAGTGCCAAGTGATTACCGATGGTAGTTCTATTTTTGGCAAACGAAGCGCTTGGGAATACCTCCAATTTGTTTCTACCTCTACTTTTATCTACCTAGTTGCTGACCCGTGAAACTAAAAAGATATAAGCTTGAGGTGTAAACCTAATTTCGCTAAAATCTTTTTACTTTTTCTCTCAAGGGACAATGAGACTAATGAGAGAATTTGGTTTGAAAGGAAGAATTCACAATTCTTTTTATTAATCTGCGATTTCTAACACAAAAAGGGCAGCTCATTAAAAAATCTATTATTTACTAACAGCGATTATGAAAATGAACAGAGCGAGTTAACAAAATGGGAAGACCCCGGGAGACATGCCAAGAACACTCTAAAAGTAGACGACACGTCATTGCTACTTGTCACGCGTGACAATTTGCACTCGGTATTTTGCTATTTACCTGTCATTCCACTAGTGAGTTGATTAATAGAGGGTTAGTGTTGATGAACCCAAATTGCGTTGCTCCGAGAGTCATAAAGTTAATTGGCGAAATTGCGTAGAACGTACCTTTGAGATTGGAAGGTTCTAAACTCACTCAACAAGTACAAGAACATAGTATAGACAGGTTGAGCAGCTGTCAAAATATTATATTTGTAAGAGATAAACTTAATAATAATTTAAGGCATGTAATCATTCTCAATGACTTCGTCGGTTCAAATATTACAAAATTATGTTAAAATAAACCAATCTTAATATGTTTTGCATAATTAATTTAATAGCACAGTTAAGGTTTAAACATAATTGTAATTGCGTTGTTTCGGCCATTCGTTCCTATTCACATCAGTTTAATCGAGGAGAAAATGTATTCTGTGTGACGAAGACAACAATTCATTAATGAATAATGAATTATTGTAACTAATAGTAGTTAACTATTATTAAACAATAACATAAATGAACAAAATGAAGGTTTCTTTAAATCAATAAATTAGATTTTATGTCACAATTAGCTGTGACCAGCAGTTTTACCCACTCTCACATTTAAATTTTTTTAGATGGAGGTACTGTACGTACTTAACGACCTATTATCGTACCTACCAAATACGCATCGGAGGAGTACTAACACAAACACCTTGATACGAGAATTTAATATATTAGATATTATTCGGTATCCCCGAATAAGTTAATCGTATTTTTTTACTTTTTATGGTGCCAGCAATTTCCGTGGCTGCGGACAGTGGGTATATAAATAATTACTCAGTTCTTTCTTAACATTCCATCTATTTATAAAATCTAAAAGTTGACTTCCCATAGAAACTTAAAAGAAAGTTACTTTTGAGTTTATAATATTAGTAAAAATTAAAAATTCTATCAAAAATCTAAAACTTATCACTTTTACTCCGCAAACCTATTTAATTACAGATTTTTGATAAACGTCAAGTGCCAATATTGCGCCTTTACATGGTTTATTTAACTTTAAGCAATTTCTCTGCATAGACTTGTCTTATTAATTGTTATTTTTACACAATTAAATACTTTGCCGAAATTGTGCAACGATTTTAAGCAAGGAGGCCAGTCTTTATAATTTCTTAAGTTAAAATACAATGTCAAAAATATTGGTTTGAAAAATCTCTCTGGAATACATAATATCGAGTCAAGGTTCGATTGACATTTTGGAATACGGGCGAGATTTTAAGTTTTGCAAAGTTAAATTTGCTGTCGGTAAATTGTGCCCTATTTATTATAAAATTTTAGATTTATTTTTAGCGATCGCAGTTTTCATTTCAGTTTTGATAAATAGTACCGCAGTGGTGAGTTGCCAAAATTCTTACACAATGTTTGACAGCTTCGACATACTACCATGGCTTCTGCACGAATATGCTTTTAAAGTTGCTTGGAAAGTCTGTCGTGTCTTTAATATTTACATAGAATTTTGGATGTATATTGTTAGTGTAGTTTAATATCCTTGATTGCAAGTTTTTTAACAATCAAAAAAAATATTCATAAAACAACTAATTGAATTTAAGAGGTAAAGGTTTAGAAATATTTAATAAATAAACAATGATATAATTTCAAAAATAGTTACATAAGCATAAGAAAATCAAAACAAAGTGGGAGTGTTTAATTTATTTATTTTGGATATTTCTCGTTTTATTTTTAAAAAGTTATTATTGTCATTTTACTCATTAGGTAAATTACTTTCGATATCAAGTTAAAGTTTTTTGATATTTGTTATAGTAACGGAATAATCGCCTGTGCACACCTAACGATTACACCCGGTTTACTTCATATAGCGTTAGTATAGCAATACATCGCGGTAATGTAGCTTGTATTTTGAATATGCACCCCCAACGACTTTGATAAGCCTTTTGTATCTTTGTAAATATATCTATCTTGAGTCAGCTCAAAATAAAAACCCGTTTGTCGACCATAATATGCCAACAACGCATCCTGTCCTATTTCGGCCACACAGTGCGCAGAGGCGATGAGAACCTGGAAAAACTGATTGTCGTTGGGAACACCGAAGGTAAACGATCGCGTGGGCGTTCACCAAACAGATGGACCGATCAAGTGAAGGACTCGTCCTCCAAATTCTACGTGGTCGTGAGAGACGCACAGAATCGAGACCGATGGAGGCAGATCATCCGCTCCAGATGCTGCCCCGATGCTGACCACGATCCTCAGACATGAGGGACCGACGATAGAGAGAGAGAGAAATATATCTAAGTACACTATTGTAAATAAATTCTCTTGTCATTAAAAAAATAATTATTAAATTTAAACAAAGTTACCTTAGTTAAGAAATGTAAACTTTTAAGTTAGGTTCCTTGAGAGATATTACCTGTTAGCGATAAAATGGCCTATAGCAATAGAAAATTTAATAAAAAACACGATATTTTTATTATTTATAATTTAAAAAACGGCATTGCTAGTGTGGTGTCAATCACCTGTGTGGTGATTCATTGCTTGAACATACGGGTTGAGGGGACACCGTTTTATAATAATGTACATATAGGATACATTAATATGAAATAACACGATATTTGTAATGGTTTGTAAACTTAGTCTAGACTTTGCAAAACAATGTCGACATGATTTATTACGGTGTGAACCGGGGTAACCCTATATTATAATTACTTCTCGATTGCCATTTAATGATTAGGGCATTAAATAATAGTGGTAAACAATAAACAATTAATAAATAGGCATTCACAACTCAGTTTAGACATTAGAGATAGAAATCTAAGCGATGCCTCAAATTTAATCTTGATATATTTGAGAAAAATACTTTTTATTCTATGCCTTTGTTCTTTTCTAAAATTTAACTAATATATCCAATGAAATTGCAAGCTTTTGCGCTTATACTTAAAGAAAACTCGTGATTTCGTTGGTAGTAATTGATCATGATTTTTACGTTTTTCATCCATAATGGATGGATGAAAAACGTAAAAACTTACTTCACTTTTGGTTAATAATAAAATGCTTTAGTTATATTTAGTAATAAAAACAATTATAGTGTTCATCAATCTCATGCTTAATTTTCCCAACGTCAAACGGCATTATTTCTTGTAAAGCCAAGAATCGTAATCAAAAGGAAAAGTAGCGTTAATTTCTTTTATCAAATTCCATTGATAGAAAACAAATAAAA
Organism: Aporia crataegi; assembly: GCA_912999735.1. Taxonomy (NCBI): domain Eukaryota; kingdom Metazoa; phylum Arthropoda; class Insecta; order Lepidoptera; family Pieridae; genus Aporia; species Aporia crataegi. The sequence goes on along the minus strand of OU538744.1, from coordinate 6,765,928 downwards.
CGAAATAATTTCATTGAATTTTTATTAGCTAAATGAATCTTTCAATACCGTAAAAAAAAGTGAAGTCCCGTGTCCCCTAGTGGGGTATGGGGCAGATGCATTTCACATCTGTGAAATGTGGTGATCAGCCTTCCTTGCCCCGCCAGACTGATCTTTTTTTTATATCCACCGGGAATCGAACCCAGGACCTCTCGGGTATAACGCTTACGCGCTTACCACTGGACCAGAAAGGCGGTCAATTCTATACCGTACTATAAATTAAACACAAATGCCGATGTACAACTGCCGATGTGTAACTAGCGATTCAAACTGGCTTCACACCTTTGTTTGTAGACAGTGTGTTCTTGTAAAATAAAATTTATTTCATAACACAAAACGAAGCAGAAACTTTTTCCACCTGACAATTTTTAATTCACCTCTTTTTCTACAAATGCTCCTTCTTAAAAATAATCACGTGTCAGAAAATAGAGCGTTTGTAAATATAAATATTATTTTAATATTTAATATTTCTGTAGTTTGTAAACATATTTAAGTTATAATGTTTGACTTTAGTTTTGGTTTTGGTTTAACAAAATTTCTATAAGCTAAATTGAAACTTTGCATGAATTCGAACACCTCGCCACAAAACCATAATTTCGCTTCTAATTCAATAATAAGTAATATAAGCTTAGTCAATGCGATCACAATCTATAGAGCTACGAAAGAGGTTATTGCCTTATAATTGATTAAATACCTTTTATATAAACTTTTGGAGTAGAGATTTTGGATTCATGGGGGCCAGAAGCGCGTCGATTGTTTACAGAGATATCGACGCGCTTCGACCACAGGAAATCCGAAGGTTGGCTCATATTTCCAGTAGCCAGTATTTTGGCTACGCATCCCAATGGTTTAGATAAGCCTTTTTTATTTTTGTAAATATATTTAAGTGTATTATTGTAAATAAATCTTATAATTAAAAATTATATTTAAATAAATAAATAAGATTATTTACATAAACTATCCATTTACATTTTGATATGGTACATTTATAGAATAATACGTAAAGTAATTTGTATTGAAAGCCTGAAAGGCTTGGCATTTACACGTGCGATTCAATTACTAAAGCTCGTTGAAAGCATATAGCCTGCGTGGAAAGCGAAATGTCAAGGGTGAGTGAGCCTCGACAACATATATAAGGGCTGAACCTAGATAATTAAAGATTTAACGCGCATCGCTTTCGCCACTGCATCCGTCGGAAATGGAACTTGCAGCGCCTTTAAACCTTACCTTCTAGTAATGCGTGATTCGTGTGGGTTTGGAATGATTGTTGTAAACTTCGTTACGGAGCGGTTATCTTGTCAGGAATCTAGGTGAACCATAGAACATATTGCTATTTCACTATAGCCGGTATTGTGGGAATATTTTTGTAAATAATTATAACTAACTAGCGACCCGCCCCGACTTCGCACGGGTATAAAACATAAATATAAACCTTTCTCTTCAATCACTCTATCTATTAAAAAAACTGCATCAAAACCCGTTGCGTAGTTTTAAAGATTTAAGCATACAAAGGGATATGGGGACAGAGAAAGCGACTTTGTTTTATACTATGCTGTGATAAAGATTAAAAAAAAAATAGATAATTTAAGCATCAACAATAGGTCGAGGTTGATATGCAACAAGCATAAATATGAAAAAAGCTTCGCTTTTTATCAAATAAAGATCAACACGATAGCAGAATTGTGGACATAAGACAGTATAAAAAATAATATCATTTAGATATAACGAGTCTTGTCTGTCTCAGTCTATAAAATTACTCTAAGAAAACAAATTACAAATGACAAGTTTAGCCTTTGCAATTTCCGTTGTTTTATATAATTTGGATGCCGATTAAAAATATCGTTACTTAAAATAAAAGTGACGATTGTTGATCTACAAGAGTGAAAAGTAAATTAGAAGTTTAATAAATGAGTACAAAATATGTTTATACCTAACCTAACTGTGCTTGAGAAGTTAACACTTTTATATGAGTATTTTTAATTTGATTTTTTTTGTTTAGATTTTAAATCGTGTCACATTATATGCATGTGTACATTTTGAAAAAAATTTGTCAGCTCGCCACATTCCTAGGATCTACAGATTGGTTGCCATATTTGGCCCCTTTTTGTAAGATTTGATTTTATTTTGTTTGTACTTGTTGTTATTTCTACAACTAAGGAGAATTAACACGCAATTTACACAAACTTTTGGCGTGACCGCGTTGCAAATTATGGCTTTCATCAAAATTATTCCGATAAGAATACAATACTTATGGCAAATCATTATGTGGCGTGCTGCCATATTTCGAATGGGGTGATTTATGTGTTTGTATCTTTAATGAAACTCTTTTCTACTGTAAAGGGGAACGCCAAAATTTGGGCCTTAATTAATCATCTATATATCTATACAAATAAATAAAATTGGAGTGTCTGTTTGTAGTATTAAAATAGCCGCTTTTTACTAAATATATATGGATGTATACACGGTATACTCATATATATCAATATAACATTTTTTACTATTTTTACTCTGAAACGGCTGGATCGATTTTGACGGAACTTCCCCTGGCAGATAGCTGGTGTAATAAGGTACTCCTTACTAAGTTACTACTTAAGCTACTTTTATTTTAGAAAATATAAATAAATCTATAATATAATAAATAATATATATATAAAATCGTATTTTAAATTATGATGTTATTTGGTATTTATTTTATTCGCGAATAGGGGTTTAAAATTATCAAAAAAAAAGTAATTCATATATTGAATTCGAAATAAGTGAAACTGCCATATTGAAGTCAAAAAATGATGCCAGCCTCTTACGAATTCCATATAATATGCAGTAAATGAAAGAAAACCCATAGGAACTTTTTAACATTTTTAATTATTTGACATTTCGCAAAACTCCCATCGAATATTTTCATGATTTTTATTTGACGTGATAACGTTTTATAAATCGATGAACGCCGGCTGCACGCACGAGAAAGCATGACTCACTGTCACGTTCCGCCTAAGCTGAGCGTGCAAGCGAGAGCGCGGCCGAAGCGATAGAGAAGCACGATCGGCCTAAGCGTAATACATAATTCAATTCAATTCATAAAAGTATGCAGTTTACATCAATGTTTTCTTATGACGTTATAACGCAAAATTATCGTCCTTAAACCGACTTTACAGATAACCAATTTTTAAATGACCCCTGAGTACATTAGGAATGTTTTATAGTTAGTTCGGCTAAGACGCAACAATGGCCCAACTCATAAAAATCGGCATCGTCATTTCCACTTTTGCCAAGGCCTATTAACATTTGGATGAAATGAAACAAGTATAGTACTGTCTGCAGTAACACTTTGTATGCAAAATTATTTTATGTACATAAGATACTCATGACGTCATCTAGACATTTATAGAAAAGATAGGCCGTTCCCAAATTGGGGTTAATATCTTAATAAAAAACTCGTTTCGACGAATGAGAGGGTTCATAAAAATGTCTACTATATTTTATTTGAACTGCTCAATCGACAATACTTTATGCATATACTCATAAGTAATCTATCGAAGCTAACTTTCTGCCAAGTTATAAAAATTATATTCACTGCAATTTCAAAGAAAAGGTAAGCGAGTCGAAGTTAATAATATAGATTACATAACCCCTCTAATCTCGAAGGAGTCGACACTCAGTCTATGACAAGCGAATGGCATTTCCTCCTCTATGTTAATCTCATCCAAGACATTTTCCTTGATGGTGCCAATATATAACATAAATCTAAGGTTTATATCCCTTATCCGTTTATCTTCTTAAGTAAAACATATTCTCCATAAAGCAAATGCAAGTTAAATGAGTCTTATTAATTTTAAAAGAGATAATTTCCATTTTAGCAAAATATATATATTTTTTTAATATTTCAACATATATTTCGTTCCTTATTGAGGTAACATTGAGTCAATATTAGTTTCTTTTTTATTTAGAGAGATATTATTCATTTTTTAAAAAAATATAAGGGAATGGTATAAATTGTATCGTAGCAAATGCTACGGAGCGGCGCCTACACGCCTGCCTCGTAGCACTCAAGATCAATACTGGCTACGAGCTTCCCTCGTAGCAAGCATATTCATTTTTATATCTATTTAAAAAAAATATAATGTAAATGGGACAGGATATTTTATGTCAAACGAATTCCTAAACTTGGCATTATAAATATCTTGATTGTTTTCATTGAGGTATTTCATAGTTTTTAGGACACTATTAAGCCTGTAAGAATAGTGCTCGATAAATTAATTAATAAAAATGTATAATTTAATATGAATCTGAATACTATACGATAAGTAATATCTATACATCACTGATGGTGTAGTTTCGATGCCGGAAACGTAAAAACAAGTCGTTAAATGTGGAGCTTTCAAATCATTCACTAAAAATCAGCATGGAGATGATTTTATTATATTTTAACAGTTGATTGTAATATCCTCTGTACTTAAGGTTCAGTATCAAATTATTATTATTTAATTAATTATAATTACAACTTGTAATTTGTTATCAAAATTCTGTCTCACGAATAATTATCAAAAAAACTCATAACTATATTATATTATGTAAATATTTTTTTTTTCTAAAGGAAATGCCTACTTTGATAAATGACAGTTAACATAAGACATTTACAAAAACAGTATCGATTGAAGAGGCTGGCGGCGTTCAGACCGTGTGGCGCCAGGGAAAATAAGTAGTTAAACAGTGCATGTAGACAAATTGGCCTATTTGTCTTAAAAGTGAATTCCCGTAACCCCTAGTGGGAAATGGGGCAGACACATTTCTGTATCTGTTCACTAATCATGTTCTTAGTAGGTGATCAGCATTCTGTGCCCACCTACCGAAACATACATTTGTTTCCCCATGATTGGAACCCAGGACCTCTAGCCCAATACGCAGACGCGTAAACCATTTAGCCACGAAGGTAGTTATTATATAATAGATGCTATTTAAATATTAATATTGTAATATCAAGTTGATAGCTAGTTTTGTTTTACGGTTTTATTTTTATTACCTGCGTTCATTACTAAATTTTATTATGTTCTAAACTGATAAATTTTAGTTAATACTATAGAAATGCAGAAATAAAGATATCATATTAGTTTTGCTTTTATTTTATATTTTACTTTTATTTAGAAAAATAAATAATTCTTCAATTTTCGACTTTGGGATTTACTCAACCTGGTTTATTAAAAATATATTTGAATAGGTTTTTATAACGACTTATGCCTATACGGTAATATGCGGTTATATTATCCACGTGTCACTGTTTTACAAGATGCAAACGCTAATTGGCCTACGGATCAAGCAGGCATCATAATAATCCGCAATTATTATCCGGTATTATAGAGATGTGACCGCCTCCTTGGTCTAGTGGTAAGCGCGTAAGCGTTACAACCGAGAGTTCGATTCCCAGCAGAGATTAAAAAAACTCGGTCTGGCAGGACATAGAAGGCTGATCACCTACTTGCCCCTAAAAGAAAAAATCGATCAGTGAAACAGATGTGAAATGCATCTGCCCCATTCCCCACTAGGGGACACGGGACTTCACTATTATAGAGATGTAATTAAGCTACATGCGTAGATCTAGAATCTACTATGCCTGAATGCGGGGTAGGTGTAATTTGTGAGCAACATTGCTCATAGCTATCGTATGCACTGGATGTAGCGGTTATCGGATTAGTTTCAATGCAAGCCTCAACCCGCCCGCCCTAAAGCAATCGATTGCGTCCCACGCCTGCTCCCGATAAACCCTGCCACTTTCAGCACTACTATTTTCATAGACAAACATTGTTTATGAATTATTCACCGGATATTACAGATATATATTTCATAAAGCTTCAATAATGACAATATGATTTTATAATATAAAATATTTTTAATAAAGCGTATGAGACATGTTTGTTTGATTAATTTAGTTACTAAATATAATTTGCATTGAATTTTTAACCTTCAAAAATCCAAATAGGGGGTTATCAATTCGACGTATTTTTTTTTGTATGTTTATTATCTACGTTTGAAAAATTTTTGATCACAAACGTATAGTTTCTGTTAACTTTTTTAGTTATTATTATGTATTGTTAGTATGATTTTTGGCAATTTGCACTAGTAAACCAATCTTAGCTCATCACTTCCGTGCCAGAGCCTGCTGAGTTCGAGTCCCTTTTCCACAACAGACCAGGTTCTGAAAGTTAATCAAAATTACCTTTAAAATATCAATGAAACAGAAGCCGAATAATGTTTTCCATATGCTCCCTAGGGGTCAGGGCATTTCACAGATAATTTTAGCTGAGGAGGGAGATTACATATTTTTTTTCTTTCATTAGGTAAGCATTTAGGAATTCTCCTAATATAAGTAAGGATAAAGTTGATTCTAATTTGGTTTGGCTTTATTTCAGCGTAGAAGAGGGATAAATGGCGAGCATAGACAGGATGCGGCGACGGGTAGCACGATGAGCTAGCGATATGGTCGGGGAGGGGGCGGGCCGCGGCGCCGCGCAGTGGCAGGTGGGCGACTCGCCCCCGCGTGCGCCCATGGGCTTCGCGGCGCCGCACGATGCCTCGCTTGGCCTCGCGCCGGCGCCGCCCGCGCAAACAGCCGCGGCCGCCGCAGCAGCGCTTCAACGAGCGCATTCAAGGTAAAACAACAATTTCTGACAACATACACTGGATGGCGTGGACTAAGCTTTACTTGAAAGATATACTAAACTAAAAATTTACATTTCTATGAGAAGGTCTACTTTCTTTATTACCCGCAAAAAAATTGTGGTCCTTACCTATTGCATACAATACGAAAAGTGTAATCCATGGAATCGAAGGCATGAGTAAGATAATCAAAGTAGAAATATCATATCTACAGGTCAATGTCGTCGCTGCCACCGGAGCCGTTCATGATGCTCCGAGCCAAAGCCCTGAGCAAACGGGTGATCATCAACGTCGGTGGTGTGAGGCACGAAGTGCTTTGGCGGACATTGGAACGGCTGCCACATACACGTCTCGGAAGACTGCGAGACTGCAACACACATGAGGCGATCACTGAACTCTGTGATGACTACTCCTTGCAAGACAATGAATATTTTTTTGATAGGTGAGATTACATTCTGTGCCAGCAATGGAAGTTCTATTGATACGGATAGGTATTGAAAAATACTTATTGCTACATTTCACAGATTAGGGGTTAATGTTATTGAAAAAAATCTCAATTTCATTTCGTTACCTTATTTCATTAAATAGCACTTTACGTGCTTTAACTATTCGATGAAGATCGACAATTATAATGAATGCGATCATCGTCAGTTGTACGTATAATTATGATAAGGCACGTATATGTCAAAAATATTACTCAACTATTGACAGCTTTTATCAACGCATAACAACATGTCAAGAGAGCTGTTGGATGGTCTAAGCAATAACCTCTAGGTAGTTGGGTAGTAATTAAACACAATATACCTATGTAACATTCGAAAATAAAATTTTCTTGCATCGAATTAAAAATTAATAAATCTCAGTCTAATCAATTTTAATAAATTTCAGGCATCCGAAGAGCTTTAGTTCAATATTAAATTTCTATCGGACTGGCAAGTTGCATTTAGTGGATGAAATGTGCGTGTTGGCCTTTAGTGATGATCTCGAATATTGGGGGGTGGACGAATTGTATTTAGAATCGTGTTGTCAACACAAATATCACCAGAGAAAAGAACACGTCCACGAAGAAATGCGAAAGGAAGCAGAAAGCTTAAGGCAGAGGGAAGAAGAAGAGTTTGGCCAAGGCACCTGCGCACAATACCAGAAATGGTTGTGGGACTTGCTCGAGAAACCAACTACGAGTATTGCGGCCAGGGTAATGTATTGAATAAATTTACTTTTTAAATAACCTCTTACAATTAAGCTGCCAGGATAACTCATGAGGTATTAACCTTTTTTAGATGCTTAGACAAAAAATGCAAAATTCAATCTGCACTTTGAGTCTCCAATCAACTAACATGTTTTGATTTCACAGTAGAAACTAAATGAAATATTAAGCACTCTGCGTGTTTCACGCTTTATAAATCCCTCGTTGTAAGTAAGTATTAATATCATGCTATTGTTTATACAGTTCATTGACAGAACTTTCAAGAATTAATGTAAAGTTAATCGAGCTTTGAACCGTATGTTAGCAATATTAATTATATAAACATTCCTACTTATATTATGTATACTTTATAAAATTTTATTCCGGTATATGTAAAATTGAGGTTTATCTGGCAATCTTTATTACTCTTAAATAGCACTTGTTATTTCCTCGTTCGTTGTGGTGCATGAATAACATCTATTGCATATACGATTTTAACATTATTAAGCGACTGTACCCAAATAACATCATGGATTATATGGCGTTATTATGATGGAAATTATTATTTATTGGATATGCCTCAGCTTTCGTTTAGGTCCCATTGCGCGGTATACAATCACATATTATTCGAATGTAAATTTGACTTCATCCTGGGTCCGGTCTCTTAGTGGATTTGTGGTGTTGTGTGCCCGTTTTGCATTGATGGAATAGTCGTTGAGGATGTCGCTTTTGTGGAAATGCCTGTACTTTCTGATTTTATTTTGTCTTATATTAAGTGTATTTTTTGTCTACCATCAAATCGTACAAAAAATTTTACGTATGCATTAAAACGATTGAAATAGTGCTTTTTTAATTAATTTTGTTCAATAACGGTGATCGATTAAAATTACATAGTGTAATTAAAATTATAAAATAGAAAGAATTTATTGTGAATATCATAATAAAATAAAGGATAGGACGATCTTGCTTGATTTTTATATTTTTCTTAAACTTCTATACTTGTTTATAACATTGTATAAGTTATTATTATAATAATTATTATAGATATTAATATGTATTTAAATGTATTTGATGGCATTTTATGCCATATTTATTGTCACTTGCTAACTTTAATGTTCACAGCCGCGTCGCCAGTTCTCATTGAGAGCTATATTATATAAACAAAGCTTAATTGTTGTCGCAATATTGCTAAGGGATGGGCTTACGCAATGTGACCAGGCGTTGCTGACTTCACTCTTAAGGCTTGCGTGCGCTGCGGCACGGGACAACAGTCGCCCTCAATCGTTGCAAGACCATTGCGGGCATCATTTGCTCCCGTGCCGTTTCTCACTATGGCCGAGTGTCGTTTTGCAGACAATCCTCATCTACTCCAATATATTTTCACACATCCCTGTAAATTTACCTGATACCTCTAACTATATAACGCTTCCGCTTTATCGTATTAACCACTAACATTAATACAGTATTGAACGAAGAAGCATTGCTGACGTTTTTGACAAGTAAAACTAAAATAAGTATAGTACGTAAAATAAGTAAGTTAAAGAACTATAAGTTAAATTATTAAATTAACTATTTTTCGTTCAATACATCATACAAACAGATTATACTAAAACCTACCTACACCACGTCTACACAACACTACTGTACATAATATAACACGAATAGATGTTATTTCTACACCAAAACTACTATAGATTAATCTATCAAATAAACGTATCATTTAACTATACTGTGTTAAGTACTTATTATGTAAATACATACCTACATGCTTTCTAACACGTTCTATACAAACATACCAAACTCATACTAAATACTACTATAATAATTGCCATAGGAACTTTTAAGTACGCCATTGAGTACACGTTATCTCCTATACCTACCGATGTATACCTATTATTAAAGTATAAGAGGGCTAGGGCTAGAAGTACAAGCAGTTGAATAAGTGCGTGGTTGCAGGTGATCGCCGTCATTTCGATCCTCTTCATCGTGCTGTCCACGATAGGGCTCACTCTCAACACAATACCACAAATGCAAGTCTCGGACGAAAACGGCACTCCAATGGACAATCCGCAGCTCGCAATGATCGAAGCCGTGTGTATCACGTGGTTTACCCTCGAGTATGTGCTACGATTTAGTGCCTCACCGGATAAGTGGAAATTTTTCAAAGGTGGACTCAACGTTATAGATTTGCTGGCGATATTGCCCTACTTCGTTTCCTTATTTCTTCTGGAAACAAATAAAAATGCAACGGACCAATTTCAAGACGTGCGCCGTGTTGTCCAAATATTTCGTATTATGCGTATATTACGTATTCTAAAACTCGCCCGACATTCGACCGGGCTCCAGTCACTAGGCTTTACACTTAGGAACTCTTACAAAGAACTCGGACTTCTTATGTTGTTTCTCGCAATGGGAGTTCTCATTTTTTCTTCACTGGCTTATTTTGCCGAGAAAGAGGAACCAGGAACTAAGTTTATTTCAATTCCTGAAACATTTTGGTGGGCCGGTATCACTATGACCACAGTGGGGTATGGGGACATCTATCCAACTACGCCTTTGGGCAAGGTTATCGGGTCAGTGTGCTGCATTTGCGGCGTGCTGGTAATTGCGTTACCCATCCCTATTATTGTCAACAATTTCGCCGAGTTTTACAAGAACCAGATGAGGCGCGAGAAGGCGCTCAAGCGTCGCGAGGCGCTCGAGCGTGCCAAACGCGAGGGCTCCATCGTCTCCTTCCACCACATCAACTTGCGGGACGCGTTCGCCAAGAGCATGGACCTCATCGACGTCATCGTCGACACAGGTCAGTCATGCTCGCTGAGCTCGTTGCTGACGCTTTATCATGTCGTGTTCTCTGCTCGTCACCTTTGCATGCAAGCTTATTGTGCTCTATGCTTATGTCTAATGTTTGTAGCAAAGAATGTAAGCGTCGTACTACGTTGCGTGCACTCCGCATAGTACCGCTCTCCGGACTCGCAGACATTTTGACTCAAAATCAAAAAGTTCACGTTACATCGCAGCTACAGCTATGTTAACTCGTCCAGTAAGAAGAGGTGCATTCAGACTATGTTTATTCCTTGTCTTCAGGTGACAAATGCGTCCTCATTGAGGCGAGAGATGACGCGAGATGAGCTACTTACTACTATCGCAATCGTACTCGGCCCCTAATTAGTATAGTAGCTCGGGGTCGGGTTGGCGTCGCGTGTAGCTTGCGATGTGCGACGAAGACACTTTACCTAAGGTCGATTACATTGTCAGCGTAAGCCTAACGCTTCATACAACTAACTCCCATTTCTTCTGTGGACTGTTGTGTGTATCCGGAGGACGCTGAATTTTAGACTGTTGGTGTGGAATGTGTGTTGTGTATTCACGCTGCTATTTAAGTCATTCGATAATAAATATCGCTTATTTATCCTATCACGCATAGCAAAAGTTAAAACCGCTTAAGGGGAAGTTAAGAGTGCAGAAGGGATAAGTTGCTACTTATGAATGGTGTGTCTCCAGGACACAACTTGTCCCAGGCGGACGGCACAAGTCTGGAAGGCGAAGCGCCGCCCAACACCGGCTGCTACAAGCAGTATGAGCATGCTGTCGCTAATAGGGTTCCACAAGCTGATCCTCATCAGGTAATCTATTATAGAGAAAAACAATAGTAAACACAAACGCCTCACAAGAGCCTCATACATTTTTTTGCGAACATAACTTTTAATTACGCTTAACACAAGTAAAGAAATGTTTTATTTAATTTTGCATTAAGTATTTCTCACATTACTCTGGATACCACAGGTACACAATTTCATTTAACGACTGTTATCTAGGCCCTACACTTCACGTTTAGAAATCGCTTTAAATCATTAAGTTGTAGTTTCAGAGTAGTCCTAAGACGGAGCGTCGCTTCTCCGCAGAAGGCTTGGGCTCACCGGAGAAACGCTTGCTCATAAATCCTGAACAGACACCAGTAAGATTTTCACCAAATCATTTATTGCTAATGCCTGCTGAGTAGAATTCTTTTTAGATCTATCTACTAACAATAAAATTTTCAACCTTTTAATGAAACTAGTATTCAGTGTCGATGTTATATTTAATGAATAGGTAAATTATCTTCGATTCTATTATTAGTACTGTATTTTCAGTAACATCGACATTTTTGTAGTTAGAGAACCTCTTAATAACCACTAATATTTCTCTTTTCTAGGAAAAGAAGATGGCTGAAAAACAGCTTGATTTGGAACAGCTGCCTTCTGAGTTTGAATGTTGTTTTTGCACGTTTAAGGTACTAAATAAACTAACTTTCAAACTTTCATACTAACTTTCATTAAATTACAAGTCTTTCACAAAAAAGCAGAACTAGAAATTATAGGTTGTAACCATACCTAAGTCCTTATGTCTTATCTATGGGAACTGCGACACAACAAATTACTTTTAGGCCCTAGTGGGCTCTAAATGTGGTTTAAAGTGTGCGCAGCTAGCAGTGAAGTTGGGACTGTTTACATTATTATTTATCCTTTATAATAGAAGTAAATTTATTCGAAGTCTTACCATGGTTATAGGTAGACATTTTTACCAGATATTTGTTACCTACTTATTATTCTTTTTATGGTAACAAATAAATATTGACCTTTTCAGGGTTATAAGGAGTTCATTGATGCTGAACATCTGATGCCAATGTCAACATCAGATTTGCGGCAGCCGGTGTGCGTAGAGTTGGCTTGCTTGCAGAGACACCCCGCGCCACGCGCGCTGCCCGAAGCTACACCCAACAGTCTCGATAGTCCTGGTACGTATCACAATTTTTTCTGTACTTAAAACTCATTAATCACTTATCCAATGTTTAACAATATCCTTCGCTATAATTAATGTGAAGAAACTCTATCATTTGTCTAGGTTATGTACAAAATATCAGCACTGTGTTGTGTAAGAGCAATTTCATTTTATGTTATTTTGGTCACTAACTATCTATTGTTATAACACTCACATTTTTAACAAGAGCACCCTCAATCGAGTTTCAATCGAGTTGGGTGTGCTCAGCTCCATATGGGTCTATCTTGCGTTGCAGATACATTTGCATCATGCCTTACGCACCCTTTTCCTTCAGAGGGCGACATCACGTGCGAGATCGACTCCTCAAACTTGTATGTGAATCCCTTGGATGGTGGCGGGAGCGCTGCGGGGGTGGGCGAAGGGGAGGGGGTGTGCAGGAGTTCCTCAGGGGATGGGAGCGTGTTATGTGCGAAAGATTCGCAGGCTGAAGGGTCACCGCGGGGCTCGCGAGCTAGTCTTAGCGCAGTAGGAGTGGGTGCTGCTGTGGCGACGACTAACGTGGTGACGGCGTTGCCGCTCGACACGTCCCACGACATCGCTCCGCCGCTAGAGGAGTCGCCCGTCGACGATTCCAAGCCCAAACATAGAAAAGCAAGATTTCAGCAGGTCAGTCAACGTTTTCGCTGGCCATATCACAACGAAGACAACGATGCCGTTCAAACATACCAACCGAGACAGTATTGGCTATGGGGTACAGAACTTTTGTTTATGTCAAATCTATGTTCGTATCGTCCTTCGTATGTTTGCACGTTATTCCAGGATTTACCATTGTCTTCTTCGTTACCTGCATGAGACTGTCAATAAATCTTTGATTACTTTTCTTTCTTAATATATGCTTAACGTTTCATCCTTTTGTTCTTGAAAATTGCTTTTTCTTCGTATTTTTCTTCACTAAATGTAATATTAAATGTTTCAGGAGTGGTCGGAGGAGGAGAAGAGACCACCTCGCGGGATTGCGACGAGGATAATTAATCACCACATATTGTTTGGTAAGTCAAATAAGTATACGAATTATAATTATTTGCTATAAATTTGGATATCATTCAAACGACACTCGTCACATATTTTGGTTGATTGACCATATAGTGCTGAATTAGGGTGCTGAATAGGTACCTACGGTGCCTGACCTGTGTGGGCTGATGTAGTTTATTTTCCAGCGCTGCATTGGCCGTTGACACTACACTCACAAAACACGTCAGAAGTCCGATTATTTAATAAGAAAGCGAGAGAGTTGGTCCAGTAGGTTTTTTACCGAGCGGAGCTAAAACGCGTCAGCAACTGCAACGTCACACCGGTGACGTCACGTACTGGCGTGAACATATTTATACTTGAACAAACAGTTATTTCAAAATAAAATACATGTCTGCTCTAACTGTTACAAATATTATTATTATCATTATTATTGTATATTAACCATGTCTTTAAATCTAAGGTAAGAATGGCAATAAACGTGGGAGCAGCGGCTGGCCCCTTGAGGGAGACAAGTCCCGGTCCATTCTCAAGAATAAGGAGTCCCGGGGAACTGACAGCGAGCTGCTCCTACAGGACACAACCTCGCTCGGAGCTAACGTAAGTTTATTTCTGCATCATCAAGGATTCACAATAAAGGTGTGTAGTAACAATATGTTGACATTATAAGACGTTGTACCTAAAGTTATCAAAAATAGTAGATACTTACTAGACAGAATATAGCAATGGGATTATTAGGAACATTAAATATTTGCTTTATTTGATAGCAAATTACTTGTGGATAATTCTGAAAAGATATCGATGTTCGTGTTCAGCGAGTAGTCCTTGAGATATCAAATCATCTCTAAGTAGTTATTTATCTCCAAAAAGCATTAGTGCTCCAAAATCGGCACTTTTGCTTCTAACTTATTAAAATTGTGTTTGAATGAACACAGACCTACTTATACCTACTCGTATGACTATTATTAATCAAATCCAATTGACTATTAATCAATTCCAGTAACCAAAACAGTGCTTTAGTAACTGGAATTGGATGGAACTCACAAGTAGAATTTGCAATTAACATGTTACAGGGTGATTCTGGCAGCGAGTCGTCGCCTATACATCTGAAAGACTTCAAGGGACACAACAATAAAGCCGGCACAGAGAGAAGCAATCTCGTGTCGTAGATCTATTGTCTATGAGCACGCCCTGCTGTACACGCTGTGGCCCCAATTGTAGTAAAATAACCACACTCTTCGGCGAACGCTATAGGTCTAATTAGAATGCAATAAAACTAAAAATACATAAAAAAAATTAACATATCATGGGCGATTGTGACTGCTTGTTGATAATTTTCATTTCGTAGGTTTATAAATATGTAAATTATGTATTTCTTAAGGTAAAATTGTTCATTCCAATCGAAAGTTGAAAGTACCTATTTGTTAAGTTTTTTACGTGCAATTATTAATTGCTAATTCTAATTTAAGCGTATAGTTTGTACAGCATAGTTGAAAGAAAAGCAATCATTAAAGAATTTCTGAAATTGTTATATTATTATTTGGTTTCTAATAAATCCACGACATGAAATTATTACATGGAATTCGTTATAAGCTGATCTTCCATGTAACCATAAATTATAATGAAAATCTTCAAAATTATTTGCGAGGTCTTAATAATCTTTTCGGATGGCCTTGCATCTGTAAAATATTTTTTTTAATGAATTTTTACACTATACCATACCATACAAAAAAAAAAACCACAATACATGCATACAGTGTAATGGGTTGGGGTGTCGCTTATCTTCTCAGTAGGTAACCCTGCCATAAATAAGGAGACATAGACAGTGAAATAATCTAATGGGAGGCAATGGCCGTTGACTTGTGTAGGAGTCTTGAAAGAGGACAGAGAAAAAGCAAGACGGATATAATTGGAAAGGGAAAATATATATTCCATTCACATAACTTATTTCTATTTAATATTTATTTTGATTTTATGAATAGCATTCAGAGCAAAAAAAATTAAAGGAAATCGTCAACAATTATATTTATTTTCAAAATATTTTACATTATAGAAATTAAATATTAAACATAAGTTTAACAATACTTTGTCAACATTAATGATAATAATTTGTTCACCATTGCGCAATATAAATAATATTGACTTTTTTATCGTATTACGAAAAATAAATACAGTGTTAAAAACCCGACCAGTAAAATAAAAAACCTCGCCATATTGCGGCAAACTATTGGAACTAATTTCTTTATGTGGCTAGATTATTTAATATATTGTCGTCTGTCAGTGTGGAATCGATTGTGCGTGGTCTATTTCTTGGATACTGTGAGTATTTGTGAGTTATTTGTGCGTTATAATGCCGAAAACTATTACGATCCAATTATGAAAAATTATTTACAATAAAACGAAGTATTTGTCGGAGAGAAAGTCTGAAGGAATGGACTAACCCTTTAAATAATATCACGGACCTAGTTGTCAACATGTCTGGTAGGTAGCTCATATACTACGTTCAATGCAAATTGGCTAATTTGTGATTAATTATTCAATTAAAAGTTTTTTTAAGGTATTCCCGATCTTCCGTAAAGAAAATAAGAAGAGAACGCCAGACGTCAGTTGTATTTTCTACACCTAAGAAAAAGAAAACAAAAAATATTTCCCGGCTGAGCTTGTTGGCTGTTCTGCTCAGATCAGGGCGCGCGCGCTTCCCGAACAGCCCGAAAACTTAGTTTATAAGTTTGACGTTTATAAACGATCATATACATGATATTACGTGGATAAAGGATAATTGATTTGAATAAATTGTATAATAATGAAATCAGTGTCTTTTTATCCGAATAAAGTTTTACTTTTATGGAATTTTATTTTACAAGACTGTGAAGCTTATATAAATGCTCTTGTAAAATACTTTGTTTCTGCAATAGTCTATTTTATATTAAAATATTTGTACACTAGCCAATAAACATATACTATATAGCCTGAGTATATTTAGTGTTGCAATAATCATAGCTAATCTGGCGCCCCCGTTGCATGTTTTTTTATTTTTCTGGACAGGTTTTACTATGATCAATGTCAATAAACATTAAATGTAATTTCCTTAAATACTTAAAACTATTTTTACATTAATTTATTTAATGCATAGATGACATGACTTTGGTTTAATGTGAGTAAAATTTATTTATTTATAACTAGATTTGAAAAATACGGTTTTTATTTCAGAAGCGAGGGCTTTCTCTATTAGCGGCGACAATTCCTTGTCTATATTTTTACTCTAAACATAACATATTTTCGTCTGTTCTATTCCAATATACGATTTTGACATTTTGGACATCTGACATTAATACACCTGTTCAAAAAAATAGCACAAATTCTATTTTGTAATCGACAAAATGAGATGTTATATGATAATATTATATTTAATAATGCACTACTCGGTACAAATTTTATTTACTTAATGTGAACACACAGGCACCTTATTTGACATTAGTAATCAATGGCACACATTTACATTCAACAGGTAATTATTATATTAACTAGGTATACAAAAATTGCCATATAATTTGAATTGGTGAAATTTCTAAATAATAAGTCTTAACGAAAAACATCAATTAATAATATTTAAATTGAAATCCCACTTCAAAGAAAGAATTAAGAAAGATAATAAGATTTTAATGAGATATAATTTGACTGACTGCTAATTTATTATTTTATTTTGAACTAGTGAACCCCGCGAACTTCATCAGTTTTGAATAACAACGTGTCACAAATGTATGAGGAAACGAATTTTCTTCATGTGAGTTACATGTGAGTTCTTTCAACACTTTTCTATATTTTAAATATTTATTCGGCTATTCTCGGATTAGACGAATCCAACAAATCAGAGATCATCAATATCGGTCGATCCGTTCTTGATAAATGGGTTAAATAACCCGACTTTGTTTTATATATTTTTAATTTGATGAAATCACTACTACATATTAAGCTAAAATTCTATCCATAAATACTTTTATTCTTGCTACTAGGTCATCAATTAATTAGTAATGATTGTGTAGAATACAAATGAAAAAATAACGTACAATTGAACTTCAAAAATATTGCTTCATACAATATAATCAAATCAAAGTCTTTACAAAATCAGTAGAAGTATTCACGATATTTCGTAAGCGCTTTTCGGTCGGAAAGATAAATTTGCGATATGTTATATAATTACAATCACGAATTCAAATTGTCAAAGGGATAATTTTGTTTTAATTTGTTTTTCTGGATTCTTACCAAGAGACGTATCCCTTTTAATATGAAACCGAAAAACGTAAGCATATTTCCCCATTTATTAAGTTGTATATGTAAAGTCGAGATCAATGAATACGGGTCACTTAAAGATATTGGTCAAAAAAAAGATTGACCAAAAGTTATGTTCTCCGGCGAATCAAAATTTATGCTGTACAAGCACGATAGAAGACACAAAAGACCAGGGGAAAAATTCAAGCAAGTTGCACACATCGAAGAAAAAGTAGCCTACGATGGTGGGTCTGTAGTCTGTACTTGTGTGGGCCGGAATTTCACACCGCGTTAACACAGCAATGGAAGCACGAAGTATTAATATTCAAGAAAATCGTAATATTGTCCAAAAATGTCAGGTGTCCTATTTTTGTTTCAAGGCGAGATAAGCAGTTTTTTTCTTCATGTAACTTTATTAAATAAATGTAGTGACTCTTAAATTTTACTACTTTATTTAAGAGGATTGTGAAGCTGTACATTTTCATACAAAAAGCGATAACGTTTTCAATCCATAAACATAGTTTAATTTTCAAAATTTTTGGATATGTTGGTAGATAAAATGAAAAACTAGTTCCATACGTTTTTATTTTAAAGAAATATTGCATATGATAGAAGTTATTAGCATGTAAATATCTATATTTTTGACTTAAAATCTCCCTCGAGCGTTTTTAAATTCAATCTAAAATGAATTACTAAAAAAGAAAAACGTACAGACCTAGATTAAGGTGTACTGAATCTAAAGAGACCAACATTGACTCATTTCGTAAATGTTTAGGGGGGTGAAAACGTTATCGCCCAAAACTATTTCAAAAAGAAAATATAGGTAATTGCCTCTAAGAGCGGCCGTAGACGGACTGCTTCAAACAGTTGAGACCGACTGCTTGAAGCCGCGACCGCAGGGTGAACTATAGAAGCGGTCGCGACTGCTCGAGCAGTCGTGTGTACGGCAGCGAATGAATGACTATAGCGGTAAGACTTGCAACTCTCTCTATCACACGCCCGGGGTGAGGCAAAGCGGTATGAAACAGGTAGCATTTTTTAAATACCCACTCGCGCCGCGTATCAGCACTTCACAATCCTCTGAAGGGGCATAACATTGTCTATTGAACAATTTATTTCATTAATCTTATTTATTCTTTAGCATTCATAGTTTCCGAGATTTATAGGTTTCTTTAAGTGTCCGGATTCAATGCTCTCGAGCGTACAAAGAAAATAAATGTATACATAAAAGCTCTACTGTGACAAAGTTCAAGCGATTTTGCGTACCTAGTAACATTCTTCATTTTATGATTATTTCGTGCTATTGTACTTGATATAAAAGTTAATGAAATTTGTAATTTGTATTCTTACAACAATTCTTAATAACAAAAAGGTGGTACAGACTTAAAAAAAATATATAATTATTATAGCGTCCATTAATTAAATAATTATAATAAACTATAATACCCATAGCAATACCTCATTCAAGTCATAAAAACTTTACTAAAATCTTATATTTTGAATTTCTCTATGATCTAATGATACTAATTCCTTGCCAGTCATCTTACAACATAGTTTGTCTTTGTTCTGGTTTTATTTGTCTCTGCCAATATTTTTTTTTATTCCTGGCAAGAGTACACAGCCATGATATTAATCTTTAGTTATTCTATAAAAAAGTAAAATTAGATACCCACATCAGCTCTAAAAGGGCCATCAATTTTTAAATAAAGCGTGAACTAATACACAATGACTGAATATCTTCCATTGTCATATAACATTCCAAGAAGTCAATATTTGAATTCTGGAAGGCAAGCCTAAAAGTTTGTCAATTACTTATATCTAACATATTACTTGTCAAAAATTTATATTCAAAACATTTCGAATTGTCTGTGTTTTAAAATATCACTCACTGGTTATCTATGCCACGCTATCGTCAAGGCTGTGCGAAATTTTCGCCATAACCAAGGGTATAAGCCTCCTCCTCTCCACGCAGCACTGGCAACATATTTGAAGTAGTCGTACAAACCCCAAGGTGCATGGCCTCCATTTACATAGTAGACATAGGTGAAGCCATCTTTTAATCTGCCCTCTATAGAATAGTAGTAAGGTAGAAATGAGTGTAAGTGAAACCTGAAAAATATTTAATATATGAAAAGAATAAATAATTATGATTTGTATAAAGTTGCAAGATTACATAAATTGACATAAATTAAAAATGGCAATTTATTTGAATAAACAAACCCAAATTAAGAAATAATAGTAAGTACATAATTAAATTTGTAAATAATATTACAATTTATAAGGAGAATTGTAAAGAAGTAACAGAAACTGAACATTTTGATCTTTATACAATTTTGTCAGTCATATAATGGGTCAGCAAAATTTTTTTATTTGTCTAATTTTTATTAGTGTATATTAGAATAATTATATTGACTGCCTCTGTGACTAAGTAATTTATGAGTCTGCTTATTGCCAGAGGTCTTTGATTCAAATACCAGAGAAACAAATGTTTCCGTTGAGAAGGCACCAAAGGCTGATCACCTATTTGCCTTTATAGAAGTACATAATAATTATAAAATCAAAATTCTCACCTTTTTTTCTCATAGAACAGTATAGCCTCTTTATTTGTTGTTAGGACATGTAGAAATATTGCTTTGACTCTATGTTCATGTGGAGGCTGAGGCACTGGGCCAGCTAGGTGATTCAATAGTACATCTAGAAGTAATGTTGCCACACCTGAGCGTCGATAAGAACGCAGTACACCTGTTATTTAAAATTAGGTAGACATATAATACAGATTACTTTATTGCCTTTATTAAGATGTATATTGACTTTTTATCATATAATTTAATTTTCTTAATTCAGTATAAAAACTATTTTTAATAGTTTCTTTGATAAATTAACTAATTATTATAGTTAAAAATAGTTACAATAACTTTATCTTGTGTGCAATCCCATATTTTAAAGTTTTATATGTACATATAAATTACCTAAAGATAGAATGTAAGCAACAAGTGTATCTTTGGAAGCAAACCATCTTGACAGTATCCCTCTATCTTCTGCATTCAACTTGAGATATGGCTTTATCTCAGCAACAATTAGACCAATGATTTGACACTTATATACAGCTGCTAGAGCAAAAAATCTAACAGACGATGTGATATCCTCATACCATGACTGAGGATATTCTATAGGAAACCACTCTCTGCATAAAGCTCTCACCTGGAAATGATTTTACATACTCATTTAATTGAATTATTTAATCATCTTGAGTAGGTATTTACAAAACCTGTAAGTATATACCTCTTCCAAATCATCAGGACACAAAAAACGCAATTGTACATCTTTTAAGCAGCATTTTTCTTCTCTAGACTTCTCAATTATCACTTGGAAGCCCTCAGACAAATACCTGTTCAAATAAATCATAACAGTAATTTTAAGTTTTACCACAAATACCAATTTTTATTACAAAAGAATGGTAAGGTGACGGTTGAATGCACCTCTGTGCTAATTAGCTTCAATCAAATATAAGAACAATAAATTAGAATCCTAGATTGGTCATGAGTTGGTCTATTATTAGAACTTAATAATAAAACGAAACGGAAAAACAACTTCAATTACTCACCAGCTGAATCCAGCCATTCGTTATATTGGCCATTAATAATAACGTATCACTTAAAAATTGATTTAATATACCTCTTTAACTCTTTAAATGTCTTTTTATGTAAACATAATTCGCAAAATATTAAACACTGGGTAGTAGGTACAAACTACGATAAGTTCAAATGGGTTGATCTCGCAGGTTGTTATTTTGTTAATCTAAAGATGACACTTGACAGCAATGATCTGTGATTATGACCGAGATGACAAGGGTAACAGATATGACAGAATACAGCTTTGCAACTACAACGATGGTGATTGGTGACATTATATTCTGTTAATTTATGTTACAAAAAATATTACAAGATTACGTTGACGCATTTAGTGTACTTTACCTACTGTTTCCTACTTTTTTTTTTGGCGAGTTGTTGTTTTTAAGTTTTTTGGGGTTGGCAACACTGGTTCTATCACAGTCAACAGTGTTTATTGTCGCACTTAACCGGAAGGGTTCAGATTTTTTCAATATTTGGTATTAAAATGGGTCGAAAAGTATTTTTCACCCTTCTAAGTCACCCCCACCCAATATTTCTCAATGGCGATTTTAGTATTTTTAACCGACCCTCAAAAAACCAAAAAGGAGATTATCAATTCGACTTATTTTTTTTGTATGAACAATTAAACATAAGTATTTATGGCTATATACGCTGCGACTAAATGAACACAGTTGATACCGCGGGGTACAGCTAATATATGATATACCTAAATCCTAAAAAATATACATCTATATAATATTATGTATATAAAACAAAGTCGGGTTTGTTCGAACACTTATAACTCGAGAACGGCTGGACTGATTTTCATGGTTTTTGATTTGTTGTATTTGTCTCCGCCCTGAATAGCTGAATAACTAAGATATAGAAAATTTTACGAAAAAAGTGTTAATTTACAAAGAAAATTCGTTTCCTCATACATTTCTATGGAATGACGTTTTAGGTGACACATTATTCGGCACTCTGACGCGACACGAGGTTCGCGGGGTCCACTAGTACATCCTAAAACAAAGTCTGGTTATTTACACCATTTATAACTCAAGAACGGATGGACCGATTTTGATGGTCGCTGTTTTATTGGATTACTATTAAATATATAGAAAAATTCACGAAAAAATGTTTATGACGAAAATTCGTTTCCTCATACACAGTTCGCGGGATCCACTAGTATAAAATAAATAAACGGTTTTTACAAATTTTACATTAAATTTTGTAAGTAATCTGATTTAACTAGAGTCAGGCTCTCCGGGCATTAAATCTATATTTCCTCGCGTGATCAACTAAGCTGCGGGTGGTTGTTAATATCTGGAGGTGGACGTTATTTAAGTTACCAAATCTATCTTAATCATCATGACTTTTCTTTGTCCTCTTTTGACTAGGTATATTTAAAAATATTACAAATCTAGAGCACAATGATTAACATAATTAGATATACCTAAGTACTAAAAAAAGACTAAGAAGTAATAACTAAGTAATAAGTAGGTAGATACATCTACCTACTGATATTATACAGGTAAGTATATACTGTATTTTTTTATAATTTCTGACCCAAATGATTCCAAATCGTTATTGAATTATCACTACATAGTATAAAACAAAGTCGCTTTTTCTTCCCCTATATCCCTTTGTATGCTTAAATCTTTAAAACTACGCAACGGATTTTGATGCGGTTTTTTTTAATGGATAGAGTGATTGAAGAGGAAGGTATATATATATATATGTTTTATAACCGTGCAAAGCCGGGGCCTACCTACCTACGTTTTAGGCACTTACTAAGTTACCTTACTTAATTGTCTATGAATTTTGTTTATACTCGAATGCTGATATTACATATTGTTTTACTTTAATATAAGAAATATTTTAAAAAATAGTTAGGTATATATTCATTAAATAGATAAAATTGAACGGATTGCAGCTCCCATTTAAAAATTATTATTTGATTAAAAAACTGAGTTCTTTGCATTCTAACAATACTAAAAAGGTATGTAAATAATTGTTCATTGCCCTCCAATTCCTGACGCAGCGCAATGATTCAATCGTACACATGTTGCTACTAAGCAGGATTTGATTTCTCAGCGATGCTCCCCAGACGCACTGGTTTCAACTTACGCTGGTGTCCGGTAACTCTACTTTCACACGAACTGTCGCCACTTGAGCTTTCAAACACTTAACCACATGGCAAAGTGCTGATGGCTGTCTGGATTCTGGAATCTGAAGTTTGAAAAGACAGAATCTATGTAGTTAACTCTTAAAACCCCAGAAACCTAGACATAAACTAACCGCTTCCGTAGCCTATTTCCTATTTTTACAACTTTAAACTAAACTTGTTGACTAAATCCCTAATTTGAGATTCATAGCACCACGCACGGCAAGGTTCTGGGTTTGATTCAGAGGAAGAACAAAATTTGAACAGTAGGTAATCAAAAGCAGAAACGATAAAGTTTCTTTGAAGTAGACTGAAACTGAAGTTAGGTATGATCCCAAAATATCTCGTCATTTGTATTGGCATTGATGTATTCAAGATGAATCTAAACTCCTATTTCAAATTCAAAAATTTTTTTCAAACGTCAAACATCATTTCCACAAAATAAAATAGAGCGTTAAATAACATACCCGCCCTAATAATTAATATCTCATGTGAAGGCAAAAAGTGTATGTGATGTCGGCGAAGCCTCTGTAATGTGAGCTTTGGGATCGGCGCACGCGCCGCGCGCATCATTTGCACTCAATCTTAATATCTCCATGATGCTCGATTACATTCATAACAGTGTCCCTTATTTTTGTTCTATTCTCTTTGGGGTTGTGTCAGTTTTTTTCACTCTTCTTGAGTGTTCTGCTGTCCTTCAATTTACGAGAGATCTACCCTCGCGTTAAACATTGATATTATAAGCCTGTTTTAGTGCGTAAAGATTAGGTTTTCTTCTTTTTGTTTTTCAAATTGAGAATAATTTAAGTGTACCTAACTAGATTAACCGTAGATCGTGGGGAATCCCAGAAAACAAATGCTTCGGTTGAGAAGGCACAGAAAGCAAACTAACCTTCTTGCATGTAAAAAACACTCAATGAAATAGACGCAGAATGCAGTTGTCTGCATACAGGATTCGGGAATTCAAAATTTATATATTAGTGATTTGCTTAAATATAGAACCCATAAAGAAAAATATAACAAGGGAGACATATTTCTGTTTCTGTTTAATTAATGTCAATACGATAATAACCAAAGAGGTTGTAACGATTTCTTTCATACAAAGATATATTATCCCCGTGATTCGAAACTAGAACATCTATAAAAACCATTAAAACAGATAATGTATTAAATAGCATGATTTTTTATTAGTAAGTATAGTATCTTCTTTGTTTCCACCCAGGTTGAGGGTGAACTCCATAAAGATTAGTACACAAAGCTTCTAAAGACACTTATCAACCGATGGACATCACACAGATAAATCGTCATATAAATTCTCAGATATAATTATGATATGTCTCATTAGCGAAAAGTGATAAAAGAACAAGGGAGGCTTTGTAGGGGCGCGATCCGCCGGAAGTCAGGGGTCGCGGTATCATCGAGGCCATGATATCCTACGTTCCGAGAACATCTCAGAAATATCATTTTCCCTTTAAAAAAATATTTTTACAACCTTTATGCCAACTAACTCGCGAATTGATTAATTATTCAGGTATAGCCAGCAAAAAAGTTTACATAGGCCATAAATGGTTAAGCATGGAGTTTTTATTATTAGCACAGAATAATAAATCTTTGCATTATACAGTCAGCCTCACCGCAAGACAGAATATTAGTAAGGTAGTAGGTACTTATGCATATTTTAATCATATATGTAACTTCTTTTAAGACTTTTCTCGAATAGAAAAAATACTTATTTCCTATATCTTTTAATGTGTAAATTACTTTATAGTGTGACAAAACATAATTATAATTAATTTAGGTACATATACTTTTTCGTACTTTGGAAATAATGTGAGATAACATTTTTATAAAACTTATCTAAAAGGAAACCTTTTTCCAAAACCAAAACATGAGAAAACAGTGAAACAATTTTTTTTCAATATTTATTTAGGTATCTTTATATATTTAAACACAATAGTTGATAATCAAATCGCTTACTTAATGTAGAAATAATGAATGAAAAATAAAAATTTCAGAGCACACTAATTGATATACTTACAGATAAATAAAATTGGAGTGTCTGTTTGTAATATTAAAATAACCACTTTTTACTAAATTCATATGGATACACGGTACATATACCAAAATAACAATTTTTGTCTGTCTGTATGTCAACAGCTGTCGGTCTGTCAATAGGTGGCAACAGCAAGAAACTGCATTGCGTGTTTGGGATTATATTATATTACTTACCTATATCATCATCACGTTACGACGACATTAACGCGGGTGAAACCGCGGGGCACAGCTATTACAATGTATGGTAGGTGGAGAAAATATCTAGGTACGTAAATACATACACGTCGAACTGATTTGAACGCAAACCTTAATTAACATTAACACGTATGGAGGAAAATCTTAATTTTCGTGTGAATGTGAACTCTTGCTCAAAGTTACTGTTGTTCATTAAATATATTTGTTACATCTGTAAGTTATGCACCAATACTGTAGAACACCTTTTAAAAGTCTAACCGGCCAGTATTTTACCGGTCTTTTCTCGGCGGAAGTAAGAGCACAGACAATAAAATCGATAGAACGTTCTAAATTTAATATTCTACTTATTTAATTTGAGACAACATATAGGTAAAATATAGTTAATAGAATATAAACTATTATTGTTCTTCAATACATTTATTGAACTTAACCTGTAACTAGGTACTTAGGTATCTACACAATTAAAGTTTTTATTTACATTATAGTTTACTTAACTACATATTAGGAGAACCTAATTGCGAAAAATTCCTTAATTTCTATTTTATTTTTTGGTTTGTAACTGCTTGTAATATTTTATTTTTATAATATTGAATTTAATCTATATATAAATACTATAGACTATTGTTAACCTACTGTGTTGACGATTTACAGCAACTCAATCATAGCTTAGATGTCATATTATTTTCATATATTTCATCCTTTAGGATCATTTCAACCAAAATTTGAATAAAATCTCCGCCCAAAGCTAAGATTGGTTTAGTGCAAATGGCCATAAGTGTAAAACAAAGTAAATATATCTTTAATTTTATAAAAGTTGCTCTTATCTTCGCTTAGTCTTTTGTCTCTTATTGCCAAGAACAATTTCATGTCAGCCAGAAAGAGAGAGAATTTGAGAGACTGTTTCAATTTAAGCAACTTTTATGAATAAGAGGGTTAGGGAATGAAAGTAAACGCGCACGTTTTAATCCTTTCTGTTAACAATATTTCATAACTGAACGGTTCCTTAGGTTATTTATATTTATATCATATTTTACTTCTACAAAGAAAATTATATCATTAATAGGAGACCTTTAAATCTAATATTTACTTATGATTATGTGCACGTGCGTGACATAGCTCCACATGGTGATATTTACAAAAAAACCATTAGCACTAGACGCCATATGTTGTGACCTATTTTATCATTAAATCACTTTAAATACTGTCATCGAATTAATATCCAGAACAATTTATTTGTGGACTTTAGGTTATGGGCGTTTTTTGACCCATAACATATTATTGTCTTGCTTTCCTCACGCTTTTTCATATTATTCCTGAGATTAATCTTCTTAATACAAAAAAATATTTCCAGTAATTTTTGGATAAAGGCTAAAAAATGGGCTTGAAAAAATGGAAGTACATTTTTTCAAATTTACTCAAATTATAGTTATTAAACAGAGATTCGCAAGCAAATGCGGGTCTAAACGGACAACTCTGCGATGTGTCCAAAAACTTTCTAATCTAAAATTCAAAATTTTTTGACAACACATAATGTGTATTCTGTAATGCATACTTCTCTTTTAAGCATTCATAATGTCATCCGCGCACCGTTTTATTTATGTAAGTAGATATATTATTCCTCTTACAACGAAATAAGCTTAGAAAAATACAATAAATGTTGTTATATACATCTAAACATAGTTTTACCAATTTAATATGCTTAATGCCAGGAATTAATTTAAGTGCTACCTACCTATACTTTTCATTTCTTTTCAGAATTGCCATAATTGCGAAAGACAGTATTGTGATGTTTTCATTATTCACTCACTCGATGGAACTATTGGTCCCCATATAGGTATGATTATGGATGGCCAGGATAATTGTGCCATTCGGGGCACGGGGGGTGTAAATGTGGTACGGGGTTATAAAGTGGAGGGACATGTGTTAGCGTGTGGGTGTAACGAGGTTGCATTTCGTGGTACTCAGGTACGGGTGCGGTTTTGAGATACTGATCAAGTTCTGCGCCGTCTGGGGGACCATCTAAAAGGGCTCTCTCTACTTCCACATCGGAGAAGTCGATTTGAGACCGGTCTGGAGAAGGTTCCCGTTTAAATCGAGCTGAAGTGGGAGGCGGTTTCCGGCGACGCGGCTGGTATTTGTATTCTGGGTGATCTTTTTTGTGTTTGTTGCGTAACTTCTCCGCTTCCTTTATAAATGGCATTTTCTCCACTTCGCTTAGACTTCTGGAAAAGAGTAGATTAGGGAGGTTGACAAAGTTACAGCTCAACAGAACTATTCTATTTTCAAGTTATT
The DNA here is from genome assembly GCA_912999735.1 of Aporia crataegi. Lineage (NCBI taxonomy): Eukaryota > Metazoa > Arthropoda > Insecta > Lepidoptera > Pieridae > Aporia > Aporia crataegi. The sequence goes on along the minus strand of OU538744.1, from coordinate 6,737,679 downwards.
GAATAATATGTGATAATTGTTGACAAAGTTACTCTTAGTCATTAAATATAAGTTATGCACCAATACTGTAGATCACCTTTTAAAAGTCTAACCACCGAGATTTTTACCGGTCTCTTCTCTGCGGAAGTAACATTCTGAATGGTGGTAGATTACCTACCACCACCTACCTAGGTGGTAGTCCACGATACACAATATTTTCAGTGTCGATCTTTTTAATCCCTAGAATTTTCAAAATTTGTTTCACAATATTTGCTTGATTATAAATGAAGCCTAAATCCCAACATGACATACCACACATGCACAAGAGAAAAGAATGATTAAGTGGTAAGGAGTGGATCAGTGGCTGCCGATAACACTGAACGGTTCCAGATGCCATCCGCGCCGGTCAAACAACAACTGTTTTGTTTCTCAACAATATTACTTACATATTATCCAAGTATTATTTACAAATTTATTAAAAATTATAAATTACCACATCTTAAGATATATTAAAAGATAAATTATTTGTTTGTTGTGGGGTTTTCTGGTCGATTAAACTATTTTACTGATAGGAAATAAGAGTTATTGTGGAGTTATATTGGAGTTCTATATGTATAGTATGTGGACGAAGTCATAGTGAAAGTATAGTAAGATATATTAAGACTTATAACGTAAGTATGTAAATCTTAGTAGCGTGTTCTTGCGGATAAATAAGTATTATAATATTTCCTCTTACTTATAACCTATATATACTTTCCCTCTGACGTAATATTTTTGTTACAAAAATGAGACAAAATACTTAACTATGCAAATTTTATAAGTGGGAGGTTTAATTATTATAGGTATTTATCAGAACCTGGTACTACCTGCTATTTATGGAGAAAGCGCACAAAAATATTTACAACGTAAAATTTTTCAAAATAGATAAAATATCTAAAGATTCAGCAAAATATGGTCTGACGCTACAATCAGATTAATCGTGCTCAATTTATTGGTGGACTTTCGACATTTCTTTTTGTGAGTTGATCCGCGAAGATAGGCAACTCTTCTCAAAATAATGAAGGTACCTAACAACGTGGGTGGCCCAAATAAAGATAGCGAAAAGTGCACTCGTAATAATTATAAATTATATTTAGGGGATTTAGATTTTAGAGTCAAAATTATATTGATTTTAAAGATTAGGTATTTCAATGATATTATAGGAAACTTGACTGAGAGCCACAGGTATGGGAGTCGCGAGTAAAATGTGTATATATTTAAAAAAAAAAATTTCAACCAATCTAATATAACAATAATTTGTATGACTTTTACACAAGGGGGCAAGTGCTAAAAATTGGCACTAAGCTAGGCGTAGGGTAAGGCGTTGTAGGTATGCGATTTATATTTATTATCATTCCTGATAGAGAGTTGTAAATATTTTATAACATCTTAAACTACGCGTGATATATTTTTTAGAGTAGACAAAGGAAGGAAGGTACAACTTATATTCATTAGAACTCTTTAGTTGCTTTCACAAAGACCGCTAATTTTATTGCATTTTGATAGTGTAACTATTTTAAATTTTTTATTATAATTTTACACAGATGAAATCATGGACATCATCCTTATCGGCAAGTGAATTATAATTTTTATTATTTAAAGCGGTATTGAATTCGGGACAGTTAAAGATCTTATCACAAAGTTAGCGGTGATAGCATTTTAATGAGTAAACAATCGATGCACGTTTCACGGTTGGACGCCGCACGCTCGCCCGCCATAGCTTGCATTTCTTTTAAAATTTTCGATTCGGTTTACGTTTATCGTTAGCTATAGCAAGATACTAACTTCCACATGGATCCGAGTGATTTGCTGAGTTCAGCGTTGTGAAGTGACGGCCGCTGTTCCGATAACCGCTTGCGCATCGCTTGTGCGAACACCATAAATGCATTCATCGGCCGTTTGACATGTGGTCGACGAAGACACCCACCTCCTCTGAAACAAATATTATATAAATGTTATACATACATAGCAGCGTGCTTGGAGGGAGAAGAGACCACATTATTCTGGAGTGCACGGGCGTGACCACCTACCGGGCCAAACACTTGGGGTCACCACGGAACTTCCCCGAGGTTATTGGTGACACCAGAGGTTTGATAAACTTTTTGGAGGAGCTGGGATGGCAGGATTAACCGCCCAGCTCAATACGCAAAATAGGCGCAATTTAGTCGTCGAGTTGCGGAAATAAGCCCGCTCTTACTTACACATAAGAAGATATTTATCTATAGATATCCTAACTTCCTACGGTGCATTGAAACAATAAACAAAATAGAAGAGAAAAGAAACAAGATGAATATGTTTTAATTGGAAATAAAATTGAAAAGGCTTAACCAAAAGGTGGCTAGACTAGTTTGATTTTTTTCTTCGGTACTATATTTTACTAAGTACATAATAATATGTTCATTAACTATTATAAGTATTAAGTACACAAAATAAAAAATATTTCACGCAACGGTTTCCTATAATCTATTACGATAACGATATCTCTATACTAGCCGTAAGATATTTATTAGGTAGGTACTCGCTTTGTATTGAAATCGTAAAACTTGTTTCATAGAACGCGTGCCACAAAACTCAAGGGGCAAACACTTGACGGCACGCTTTGACAGAACTCAAATTGGTCTCAAAGCTTGACGATAATTGTAGAAAACCATCAAGTGAGGACCATAGACGAAATAAATTTACTTTTATGTACTCGCGTAAATATTGGTGTGCCGGCTCGATACTTGTAAACACTATACGAAGTGGCAGGCCCCAAGTCATTTTACGCTCGTAAAACGAGAGAATTTTATTACTTTTTTATTTTCTAGTGCCGTTCGGGTTTCCTCGACGATTATAAATTATACTTTTTCAAACGCTGACACGTCAATAAGTTCTAACGGATCACTCGAAGCAATAAGAAGCGAAATAATCATAAGCTTCGCCGAACGGCGGCTTCCTTGTTTATTAGTCGGAACCCGTACTAGGAAACATCAAATATATTGATATTTTTACGGTGATTGAAATTTTATATTGCATAAAACTTACTAGAATAAGAAAATCTCGCTAATATATATTATAAGTCATAGGCGATTTTTCTTAAGTATACAGTAGGTAGCAGTTATTGAATATTTCCATATTTTAAAAAATATTTAAACGCTTATTTTTTTTGGTGGCATTTTGATGGTCAATCAAAATCAAAACATGTCTATGAAAAGTTTTATTTGTCTATGCATGAGATGATGAAATATTATTGTCTACTCGACTGTGCCATGTGTCCAAATTCACAGAACGACTATAAAATTTGTCGAAAGCTGTATTTCATATTAATTATCTAGATACCTAGTAAAGCAATGTAAATGATTATTATGTGCACATACATTTAATTTTCTCGTATTATGAAGGAGAAATGCAAAATTTGTGTTATTTTATCTCTATAAGAAGTAGGCATGAGCGAAAACCCGCTATAAATCTCATAGTTCCAGGGACATTGACGAGACCCACCGCACGTCACCATCTGGTTAGTAATAGCTGAGGATAAAGATTAGTAGAGACATTAGGGCTGATTTTATAGAATCGTAGTTAAGCAAAAATTAAGATGTTACAATATTTTATAAACCTTTTGTCATATAATAATTAATATGTAAGGTAATTTTTAAACTTTGTAAAAATAACATCAAGGTTGCCCCATACATCTACTTTGAAAGTAGTAATAAATGGTTGACGTCAGCATACTTAACGTCTTATCGAACTGAAAATATTAATTTAAAAGTAAAGTGAAGTCCCGTGTCTCCTAGTGGGGTATGGGGCAGATGCATTTCACATCTGTTTCACTGATCGATTTTTTCTTTAGGGGCAAGTAGGTGATCAGCCTTCTATGCTCTGCCAGATCGAGTTTTTTTTATCTCCACCGGGAATCGAACCCAGGACCTCTCGGTTGTAACGTTTACGCGCTTACCATTAGACCAAAGAGGCGGTCTAATGGTAAAAAAATAAAATATTAATTTAGTAAGGAGGAAATGATGTGATTACACAATTTTGAAATTATTAAATTTAATCCTAGAATGATCTCTTCTGTTTTGTATCTTAAATGTTAAAAGGAGCAAGCTACTTAAAATACAGTTCAATCAACTGCATTCAAGGGCGCATGAAAATAAAAACCTAAACGTTAATTACAAACTGGCATTAACCCATTACTGTACGTCTTGACAAAAAGTTTTATAGTTCAAAATTGTGATTTACGACTAAATATTTCACGGCCATAACATTCGTAGATGTGAGCCAACATGACTCAAACGCAAATCGGGGGCACGTGTAGTGTTTGATTTGTAAGTCGAAATATCTAGGAATTACTGTAAATTTATAGCATCTGTGGCCAATTAGGTAGGTATATCGTTTCTAATCTATACGCATATTGTTTCTACAATATTTTTATCTCTGTCTTATATCTCAATTGCTTATACAAGTCTAAAGGTACTAAAAAAGTCTATAATAACTATAAATTTAATGAAGAAATTTTTTTGTTTGCTTCCGCTTCCAAAAATTGCTTCATTGATTTACAGTGTCAACTACCTACTCTCATTAGTCACGACTTTTTGTATATCTATTTCAAATTTTCTTTGAATGCTAAGCACTCTCATTTATATAGATTCCAAGAAAACTTAATGTTTTTATTACCTACTTTAAGCTTGCTACAAAACCGAGAGGTATATGTCGCATACTTGCAAATGCAAAAAATTCCTTATTCAGGTTTAAAATTAGATCTGTGAACAATGTTTTTGGTTGAAAACGGTATCAAAGTAAAGTTGAAGCAGTATTGGCCTCAGGTAGCAATATAAACAATGAAATATTACACGTACCAATATTTTATTGACTAAGTTGTAGAACGTGTCATATTTTCGGTATATTATGATGTTATTGTTTAAGTAGGCAAGGTAATTTGAGCTATGGTAATAGAAACTTACTGTTTATACCTACTTGCTAGTTGCTGATACAGATTATTTTGGTAATTTATCAATGTCACATTTTTTAACTAGGCAACAAATAAAACTTTCCTATGATTTAACTAGTGATAATTTTAGTGCCTAGGTATTGCGCCTTTTTAAGCTTTTTTGATTTGGTAACCCGGGCATAACTACTTCCCATGTTGATTCACACATCCTACATCGTAATAGTTAAATTGGCGGCAAATTGGTCAATAGATACCTGATTGTAAATATAAAACTCATTGTGGTGCAAAAATAATTTTTGTTTTCCAGTGGCACTCAAGATGTATGTAAACATATCATTTATGAAAATCTTTTGAGCCGTTGTATTGTTTCATATGCATACAAGTTAAACACGTGGGTAACGTGTTTAACTTGTATCTTCATCTTTTTGGGTTTTCCAGTTAAACCAAACACCCCAATAGGTACCTACTCTATGGTGAATGCGCAGTTTCACTATTTTCGTGTAATGTTTATATGATTTGGTCGATAAGACGCATGCGCCGGGCGGCCGTTGGCTGAGGAAGTCATAAAGAACAGAGGTAGCTGTCATCTGTGACGATCCGCCCAAACTATTTCTGCTACTCCCTGCCTCACCAATAAATGCGAAAACGCAACAAAATATACTATATTTACAACTTCACGCTTGCAACTGTTAAAGTAAAGATGCCACTTAAATATTATGTCAAGTTAAGCACTATTTTTAGTTTTGTTGCGTAGGTAAGGTGGTACACCGTATAATATATTAGAAAGTCAAAGATTCTAGTTTCAAAAACTCAATTTGTAAGTTACTATTTTAACTTTTACGGCCTAATCGATTAAAAGTAACACCAATGTTAGGATGGAGCTCTACCAAAAGCATTTTCCTTGAAAAAGACCGATGTGACCTACTCTAGAATATTCCACCATTTTTATATAAACACATCGAAATACTAAACATAATAACAATTCCATACTTAGTGAACTACTTACAACTTCTTAGTTCTTAGATATAGGTGTTGACCCATGACGGGTATTTATTACGATAATATCAACAATTGTTTTTTATTTTTTAAGTTCCCAATTAAACCTTAGCCGATTGACAATTGACATGTCGAAGCAGATGTAAACTATTCTGTCACCATGTCTCGAAATCGTCTAAACATCCCCTACATTTATCTTTACTGCCGATTTGACGACCATAAAACAATTAATGGTGCTGTAAAACACGACAGTAGCTTATTCGAGTGGTTGACTTATCATACATAGATACTTGACCATGGCCACCTGGATACCTTGGGAACAAAGGGCTTGAAATTATCGTGTGAAGGAATGTATTTGCTTTCTCTTATCAATAGAATGGGGTTGATTTTTCACACGTGTGTAGATTACGAAAAAATACCTATAGCTATTACCTACTAGCGAATGCCATTTAACTCTCGCATATAAATCAGTAGGTATTATATAATGTTTGGGAACCTACACTCTCTGCTATGTCATCTGTATAACATACTACATATTATTATGCAGTTCAAATATTCTCTACGAATCCAGAAGTAACGAAGTAAGAACACTACGTCGTAGGCAACCCAATGTGAAGGATCGCACAATTTGGACAATTCTACACCGAAGCTAAGCGATTTAACTCCTTATTTGCCTGACTACGTGAATAGATATTGGATACTTTTAGAAAGGTACACGTGGAGTGCACGCTATCTAGTAATGGTATAAGCCCCACATAATATCAGATGCCATTGTGGTTAAATGTCTGTATTTTTTAATGAAAAAACAACAATATTAGTCCATAATAAGTATAGAATTATTTAAATATATATTATTTCTTATGAAATCGGGCATTAAACAAAATAATCACTGTATAATATAAAACAAAGTCGCTATTTCTTCCCCTATATCCCTTTGTATGCTTAAATCTTTAAAACTACGCAACAGATTTTGATGCGGTTTTTTTTAATAAATAGAGTGATTGAAGAGGAAGGTTTTTATATATGTTTTATACCCGTGCAAAGCCGGGACGGGTCACTAGTATAACTATAAAATAAAGTCTACATGATAGTTAAAATAACACAAAAAAAATCGGCGTTTATTTTGTTCAGCAAGTTTGGATATGAAGCGGATCATCTTAGAAATATGATCTAAGACGATTAAGTTACATAGATACCATCAATCTTCGTCTGAATCTATTTTTATATGGTTTTATCTAGTTATCTAGTCTAGTTTTATCTAAATGTTTTAGGTTAATTTTAATGAATGAATAATATTAACAAATGTTCTTACGTAAAAAATATTTACTTAAATCTATTTACAAATAGACAAAAAGCTCATCAAAGTTTGGGGTACGTACCCAAAATGCTGTTACCGCATTGTATAGCTGTACTCGGTGGCCGTAAAATAAGCCAGCTTTCGGGTTACCTGTAGTTTTAACTAAGCACGTTGATATCTCTTAATTGTTTGACAATAATAATAAAAATTTGTAGTCAATTATGCTCTGACTTATGGAGGGAAAAGTTTTTTTTTTTGGCTTGATCAGACAAGAATTAGGTACTCACTTAAATTCACTTAACTGAGAAATACAATCAAATACAATTTCATGCTTCATCTTCTGCTTTGTCTAGGATACCATTCAGTCACGATTTTCGTCCATTTCGCTTTCTTTTCTCTAAACAATCCTTTCCCAAACCTATTAAGGGCAATTAAATAATTATCCTTAATAGGTACTATAAAAGTAGGAACTTAAACGTTTTGCAAACAATTGCAGTTGAGTCGTTAGTAAATTGCTACTTTCATAATTATTATTAAAGCGCAAAACTCTTTTGTATGGATGAATATTTGTCACTGTTTAAGAATTTTGCGTGATTAGATTATAGAGGTATGTATTTGATTAAATGTCAGTGATGATAAATGGGTCTTGAATTAATATAAGTACCTCAATGATATCTTGTAATGTAACTAAATTATAGCGATGGGAACACAACTGTGTGTACATTTGCTACTTGATAATAATAAACTACGCTTTTACTTAGTGATAAAAGATTTTGAGGTAATTTTAAAATATGTACAGATATTAAGATAAGACTATTTATTTCACATTTTGAAAAACTAGTTTAAGTCCTCTCGCTAGGTTGCTGCGGGGAAATCGGCAATAAATAAAAAATTTAGAAAAATTTCAATATTTCTGGAAAATATCAATAAATTAACATTTCTAGACTATAAGGTTCTCATAATTTTATTTAATAATAGTTCCACCAATTTGAAATTTCATAACCCTGAGACTTTTCGTATTTCTGAGATGTGTCGTACACACGATTTAAGATCATCGCACCTAGATCATTATAATTATTATGAATGCAATGGAAATTGGATTGAAATATTAATGTTTTCTTCATTTCATATAAGCCAAGCTATTAAGGTAAAGGAAATATTACCTAAACATTTATAAAAACTCCAAACCCCTGTTCTTTTCCTGATGATCTCAGAAAGGATTAAAGCCACATGTAGATATATTTATATTGTATTAGGTAGGCCGTGCCTGGCTCAATTTTTAAGATTTTTAAACTTGTGCTACGTATTTTGCTGCTAGTTCCAAATTCTAATTAAGAACAGGAGAGAAAAATCTTTTGAAAGTCTTAAATTTTTTTATAAGTGTAGTGAAGATCTTAGACAGCGGATCGCGAATAACATTTAGCACATGGAGGTATACCAAATAAGTAGGTATGCGGTAATGAAGAGAATATGTGCTAACCGCCGCCATTACCGATGCTCCGCTAACCACACACTACCAATACGCCGCGCCACTAGATTACACTCTGTCAATATTTGATACTCTGCCCGTCTAAAACCATTCTAAAACTGAGAAATTTGAATTACTCAATGCAACAAATTAGAGATTCCGACCGCGCCCTTTGGATCTTTACATCTTTGAAATTAAAATCTAAAAGACTTTCGAATATAAATATGAATCGTTACTTGGAAATACATGTTTGTTATTTATTTGTGCTTTGCTACTTCAATATATTTCTAATAGGTTTGCAATTTAGGTTATTACTACATAGTATAAAACAAAGTCACTTTCTCTGTCCCTATATCCCTTTGTATGCTTAAATCTTTAAAACTACGTAACGGATTTTGATGCGGTTTTTTTTAATAGATAGAGTGATTGAAGAGAAAGGTTTATATATATGTTTTATACCCGTGCAAAGCCGGGGCGGGTCCCTAGTAATTTTATATACTTTTATTAGTTGTAAAGTAACTGATCAAAGGAAGTACAGAGATATCCAAGTAAAAAATAATATACTGAGATCAATTAATAAGTATCCTATGTTGTATACTCCTTTTTCTTCAGATATACGAAATGTGAGAGAGTAAGATGTAAACTTATGTAGCGAGCTAAGTTTTATTGTGTGCAAAATAGATACATATAAAACACTATAGACAATGTCAAGTGTAAAATAACGGCAGAGAAGCCAAAGGCACCCTTCGAGCGGAGTGCACAGCGGCACCTGTGATCTTGTTTGCGCCCCCACTTACAGGGTAGGCTCAAATCTGCCGTGTTTGCCTACACCGGTGTGGGCGAGGAAATCTTAATCTAGCCGAGTGCTTTGTATTTCCTATTAATGAATCATTCTACTTCAAATACCTTACTAATAGATGAATACATATAATTTAGTAATAGCGGGGTTATGTTAAATGCGAGTGCTATTGTTGGTTGCGACGTCACAGTTAACTCGTTGACAAGCTTCTGACGTCTTTGCTTACATCTACGAAAAAATCATTACAAGAATTAAGAATTGACATATTGTACTTAAACCATTAATTATATATGTATATAGTTATTAAATTGTTATAATGTTAATGGGGAGTCCGTCGGAGGTAGATAAGCACCCCAAAGTGTTTGCACAGTGCTTGGGGAGCGCTATCGCCCCAAATGCGGAAACAAATCGAACCTAGCAGGAAGATGATAAACGCGACGCCGAGACACCCTAATAACCTACTAAAGGAGTTATGGGAAAAACGACCGTTTACTAATTGTCTAAGAAGGCCTACGTGCAGTTTAGAATTTAAATAATGTAATGGAGAATGTTCACACATTTTGATTTTTAGCCCACCGCATTTTCTACTGAAAATGGAAAAATCGTATGAGAAAAAAACTATTTGATACGTCAATTTGTTCCTGAGATACAGAATTTTAAAAGTAGGACGACGTGAAGTCATTTTACAACAGCTGGCACAGTCCGTCGCGTCGCTGGCTCGCTGCTCGAGAAGAGAGTCGCAGCTGATACGAGCTGACGAACTGTAAATGCATGTAAAATGAAACTACTTGCTCTTTTTGAATAAAAAAAAAAACTATTTACATAAAAGCTCTACTGTGACCAAGTTTCAAGAGATTTTGCGTACCTAGTAACATTCTCCATTTTATAATTAATCATATAATAATATTATAAAGCAATAATGAAGTTATTTGTATGCACTGTCCCTGGTTGCATTAGCCAGGGAGGCCTGACCGAGTAGATGTAATAATAAAAATTGCCTTTATATCGCAAAAGATACATATTTGGATCTGTCTCATACCTAGTAAGAGCACTTTTGCCACATTACTGAACTTGAGTAAACATATGAATTTAAAGACAGTTAACTCCCTCCTTCCCACCATGATGAAAATATCTCCATTAATGTACTATCATGAAATATTTTAAAATAATTGTCAGAAATTAGTAATAATTATGATAGGGGATTAATGAACAAGGAGATAGCGATAAGGCATTTCAATTAAGGCGGTGCTAGTTTTATGAAGTACCACCGATGACCCCGGGTCATGTTTCTATCAAAGCTGTCAACAAAGGATATATCTTTACTAATTACTGTATAATTTCATACATTATGGGTTTGGTTAGTTATGTCGGCAGGAATAATAGAAATGCTTTTAAAGATAAATGATTCATTTGTTGATTACTTTATCGTCACGAGCTTTTTACTTTTTCCCACCAATAGGTTTAAATATGAATATTTCTTAGATACAATGCCTCTCTACTTTTCTATATACCTACCTATTCTAAGATTATACGCATCACATACAAGCTGGATGGGTAGTTAAAAATTCAACGTAAATAATACGAATACAACAGATATGCTAAAAGTATATGAAATCTATTATTAGATCTATAAACTAACTTGTATATAATATATCTATGCAATACTTATAATACATAAACCAATACATTATATAATATACATAATATTAGCTGTGCCCGGCGGTTTCATTCTCTCACATGATTAATTTAGGGCGGAGGTAGGTGACAAATACTTTGCGACCTATTTTCATACCTATCAAATACACATAAAAAAATTCATAAAAATCAGTCGAACCGTTTTGGAGGAGTACGAACATAAACACCGTGACACGAGATTTTTATTTTCTATACCTACTATATTAGTTAACCTATGTCATAGAAATAGAGTAGCTTTCTATAACTGAAACAGTTTTTTACTCAACCGATGCATTATTTTTGGATGTAGGTATAAATCACAAACAAAAACAGAAAAAGAAACGTAGTATAGACTTAGGAATAGCATTTAAATAATAATTTATCAACATTAAATTCAAAATTTCGCAATAAGTTTTATTATGAGTAGGTACCATATGTATTTTTTTTTTTTATAAAAACAACACAACAGTTGTTTCAATAAAAAGTTGATATTAACTATTTATACATTTTAATGCGAAAGAAATTTCTACACTTAATAATTGGACGAAACAGATTGAATTTTAAAAAAAAATTAGCTGCGCACCGCGGGTTCACCCGCGTTAACTTCGTCTTAACGTGATGTTATATAGTCTAAAAGATTTTAGCTCTAAAAACGACGATACTTCCATAGAACTTTTCATCCCCCCCTTTCAACCTTTTACAACCCTTTTTTCGCATTAAAAAGGCCTCCTTTTTCAGGCTCTAGACTATCTGTGTACCAAATGTCATTTAAATCGGTTCAGTCGTTTTGGCGTTAAATCGCGACAAATAGACAGACAGAGTTACCTTCGCATTTATAATATTAGGTATATAGTAAGGATATTATAATACCTATAGGCACCTAGTAGCCACTCATAGGAAATAGAATAGAAAACAGAAAAATCTAATAATATTATTAGCAAACGTATTATAACATATTATTATGCATATATAATAATGCATATATATAATAGGTACCAAATCCCTGTAATATTATCAGTTTATCATTGGTAATTCTCCGTAGAGAAATATATACTATATTTAGGTAGGTGAAGTTATTTCGCAGAAATTCCTCCCACAAACATATCAACAATGTTTATGATATGACCAATAACAATATTAATAAAAAGTATGTATATCTACCTAATTATTTTTTAAATGGTTTTATTTCTGGTACCTACTTTAAAACAATCCTTGTAATTGCAAAGTATTATGTAATATATTCATAGATTTATAAAAAGACTTAGTTATTATATGTAAATTTTAATTTTGCTATGTTTGCTATGTTCATTGTTGCGTATTTATTGAATATGATAGTTTTAGTTTCATTTATTAATTATCTCGGATACGGATAATTTGTCATCTACGAGTTTTATTTATAAGTACTTATAACTCAAAAAAAGACCACGTTCAAGGAAAAAAGGTGTAATAATTTTAAATTGTTTAAAAAATACGTTTGTTTTCTTTATTTACGATTTTCATATTAACATTATGTGTTTTTAAATGTATGCAATAAATACTTGCATTCATTAATTGTATTTTGACGCGACAAGAAATATTCTAGCTTATCCAAGTCAACGCGGACTTTTTTTTATGTGTGTACTTCATAGTAAGTTGCCTTTGTTTGGCACATACATAACCTACTTACAAGATGCTAAGAGAAAATTTAAAAAAAATTAAAATTGTTAATATTTTAATGTACAAAATCAATAAATTCTCAAGAAGTCAAATCAATATTCATACACGACCAAAAACAATGACGTCACTGTTGAAGAATATTAAATACATGCTTATTTTTCAATTCCTTAGAAGATTACTTTGAATAAAACTCAAACGAATGTTTAATGTTAATAAATTGTTAAGTATTCTGTGCTTGAAAAGTCAAGCACTTGAGAATGAACCGCAATTAAAAGCTTTATTGTCGCAATGCAAATGTCACAGCGCACTTTCTAGATAAGCAAATGTTCTTAAAAAGCATTGTGATAAAACAAACCCATTATTTATAGAATTATTTCATTTGATTAATATAAAGTTCTATAAAGAAAAATAAATGTGTGTTATGAGCAAACATTTACGCAGGTTATGAATTATGAACTTAAAACATTTTTATAAGTAAGTATAATTTTTTTCATAGATAAATATTTTTACTTAGTGATATTTTAAGTGAATTATAATTGAAAAACCATTTTTTCCCTATGTCCTTTTACAAACTGTAGTCTATCTCTATAGCAAATTTTATCAAAATCAGATAGAATTACTTTCGCATTTATAAAATTATAATACGGTGCCTACAATCACCTATGTTATATTAAATATCTACAATAATAATTTGAAGTAAAGATAAAGGTTTAGACGTGAAAGCGTATCGGATAGACAGAGTTACTTTCGCATTTTTATTCTTAGGTATGCTACGTTGCCTACAACTGCTAAGACAATCACACAAGTTATATTAAATATCTACAGTAACAATTTGAAGTAATAATTCATTTATATCCAATTATTATTCGAAATTTCATTCAAAACAACTTATAGCTAAATTTATTGTGCGAAGTAGGCACCTATTATATTAGAAATCGAAAACATAATTTTCCACTTACTGAAAGTTTAGTTTCATCTTCTATTCATAATCTAATAACACCTCAAATGTTCCTCTGTCTCCTGTATTAATTACAAAGTCACTATTGAAAACTTAAATCTTTCCACGTGTTAATTACCTTCATCTTAGCGATATCACTTAAAAAGTTTTATAACATTGTAAGCATATAAAATAACTCACTTGCTAGGCTGTGGCACTATGGTTTCATAGTTGAAGGACTGCAACAGTTTGCCGACCGCCTCATTGATCTCCAACTTGTCAGGCTGCTCGCCCCAACTCATCATGGCTGAAGTAACGCTGCCGTACGTGCGATCGACTCGCGCGCATTCACAATAAAGAGCCCCTTATACTCCGCGTATTCGTTTAAAGCTCGGGCCAGCTTCCGACTGTTTACACACAATTCTTGTGTGAGTTATGGATTTGTTTTTGTTGATCAAATTTGTTGGTGATATTTATGTTTAATGATCGTGCATTCTTCTCGTTCTTGTTAATTATTGACGGATAAAAAATATCATTGTCCATAGTACATGAAATTTCAGGATTAAACAGAACAGGTCGTCTTTAATTCAACAGAATAGCTGCCTGATAACTACAGTATGTTTTTTTAATATTCAAAAAGGGTTCAAAAAGTGATTTTTAAGTATTTCGCCTATTCATATTTAGGTAATTACCTACCTAGGTTTTTTTGCGATTTCTTTGTTCTGGTTTTTGGGTAATACTTATAACGGTGTATTTTAGATAATTTAAGCTCTTGATATTTAATTTTAGCCTATTATTACTTATTTACGTAGATATCCTATTTAAGTACCAACTAAGGTACCTACTGTTAACGCGCTCATACCCATTAAAATGATCCTCTCACATCCGGAGGTAACCCCGTAATATTTTACGCTGTAAAACTTAAAAAAGATTACTTCTAAGGTAGAAGATAATAAATAAATTTTCCAAGTTTTCTTGTAAGCCAGGCGCAGTGGGCGGTACTTGTTAGCACCGCCTTGCTTCGCGATTGGCGCGCTGGCCGCTCTGACGTCACGGCGTATGCGCATACCTATATGACACTAATTTCGACACACTAAGATTGCACCAAACGTGTGGAGAATTATGTTTGTTGACCTTACAGATATAAATCGATAGTAGGTACTTACTTATAGCGCTTTTACGTCATAGCTGAACTATGATAATCTTTTCATTGCTACAGAACAGAACTAAAGTTTTACCAACGGAACTAAATTAGGAAGATAGATACTTCTAATAATTATATAATAAAATAAAGAAACTAGTAAGTAAAAATAAGAGACTAGGTAGGTATATTCGGAACCATACATGCAAGTGCGCTAGCTTCTTCCATTTATCAGAGTAGGCTGATGACTGATCTAGGTAATCAGTCTAGGACCTAGGTGCTCTTAGATATAAAGAATACCTCAGATAATCAGACACAAAAATATATCGGCTCCGTTACAGGAATCTTAATTTCACTTAAACAGATCAACTATGGCTCCAATCAAATATATTTTTCTTTACCCCAGTGCGTACCTACTTAGGTACCTACCTCCGCGCTGCACGCGTTGAATGTCCGATTTGTAATAAATATTTTTATTGAGTTACAAAATGATACAATGACTTTAAACTGCATTAAATAAGTATTCGGTCGAAAGCGAACTTACCTACCCACTATGTAGTACAAATTAAGTATTAAAACTTCCATTTCGGTAAATCAGTAACTACAATCAGATTTGTGCTCAATTCACGCAAGAAACCGCTAATTGAGCTGTCAAGGTGGAGGCAAGTAGGTACCATAATTGCCTTCGTCATGTTATAAGTAGAATTCAGACAGGATTTTTTAAAATCAACCATATCTTTATATGGACACTAATATTAATTTAACATTATAATAGCTGATCACTTAAGACAGTCATAGGTACCTACTTACGAACAAGTAATTTAACCCTGGGGTTGTAGATAGATGTGTAGGTGTATCATTGTAAGTTGAAACTACAAAACAATAATAAGTAGGTACATGTAAGGAATCCTCGAACTAACAGCTTGAAACTTCACCGGCTCCCGCCATAGCCAGTACATAAAACCGAATATACCAACTTAGATACCTAGATAAATAGCTAAAGGACTGAACACTACGAAAAAGTGTATTTTCAAAAGGGTTGTATTATTATTATTGAAAATTTATTCTCGATTGCGTTTTGCACAGGTCTAGTATCTTCTCACACTAAAAAATTACTAATATACATAATATTATTCTCAGCAAAAAATTCTTTAGTGTGAACATGTATTTTATTTGAGTAAATATTGATGTATTTAGTGACTAGTGTAATTAAGTATTAATTAGATTAATATTAATAAGATTATCATTCATTACATTAATGTTAATTTTATTACAATAAATATTAAACTAATTAATTCTTTAGGAGGTTGGTGACGAATCACGATATTTAATAGTGTTCTGTCACTCCGATCAGTCAGTAGTTGCGTTAAGTTAATCATACTTACTAGTTACTGTCAAGTTCGAAGTTGTGCAATTAAGATTGGTTAGTTTCAGTGCTTCGATGTTGTAAGGCAGTTGTATTTTAATGTTAGTAATAGAACAAGTTACGTTACATTATTATCATCCCCAAATGTTTTGAAACGTGCTGACATTCTGACATTCTGGATTATATAAAAAAACATATTCGACCAAAGCTCTTAAAGTAAGCTGAAAACAATATTAGAGCCAAACCTTGGACACCAATATCTTATTAATTAGTCTACTATAATATATTTATTTCTGTATTATACATATTCTTTAAAACTATTATACCTAGAATCATTCTATAGATAAAGAGAAACTAAGTAGATCTGTATCACGTCATTAGAACAATTACAGTTAGAGGATAGCAGGTAGCAAAATATACAATAAAACAATAAGGGAGAACTTTTTAAAATGCCTAAAGTAGATGGTTAGAGCGAGACAAGTATAGGATGAGCCAAGGTTGGTATTATTTAATACTTAATAGTGATCTCTCACTCCGATCGGTCAGTAGTTGCGTTAAGTTATTCGTACTTCCCGTCAAGTTAGAAGTCATAGTGCAGTTAAGATAGTTAGTTGCAGTGCTTCGATGAAAGGCAATTTTATTTAATTGTTGATAGACCGAATTATAATAAGGACGCTCCTCAAACAATTTCGAAGAAGGATCCTTTTATGCCGGGTAGTGGTATTAGTCTGGATTGTTAACAACGGTAAATAATCTTTTGACAATTGACAACTGACGTACGACAGTAGCGCAATACTACTAGCCGTCTAATTTAATTTGGATTTTGGAGCAGTAGCTAACTCTAAACTTAGGTACTGCATAAAATAGTTTGAAAAAATCATAGAAATTTCAATTAAATCGATTTCAACAATCATTGTTAAAAAATCGTATATTGCATATTCAAAAAAAGTTTAAATTTTTTTAATATACAATGAAAATAGCAGTAGAAGGTTGTGCTCACGGAGAGTTGGAAAAAATATACGAATGTATTGAAATATTGCAAGAACGAGAAGGAATAAAGATTGATTTATTAATTTGTTGTGGCGATTTCCAAGCTGTCCGGAATAATGACGACTTACGAGCTATGGCAGTCTCAGATAAATATCAGAACATTTGCACTTTTTATAAGTATGTATATAAGTTTCTAGGTTAAAATAGGGTAAAATTAGTTAGCTAGTGATATTAAATGGTATCGTTTTAAATTGTTTCAGATATTACAACGGAGAAAAAGTTGCTCCCATATTAACAATTTTTATTGGTGGAAACCATGAAGCATCAAACTATTTACAGGAGTTGCCCTATGGAGGTTGGGTAGCTCCAAACATTTATTATTTAGGAAGAGCTGGTGTTGTTCAATTTGGAAATTTAAGATTAGGAGGTAACTAATACAAACTAAGTTTTTTTTTTATTATTTCCTCAATATTAAAAATATAATTTCTAATGCAAGAAGTGATATTTGAATGTCATTCATAATTTTATTTTATAGGTTTATCAGGAATATTCAAAAATTATAACTATTTGCAAGGACTCTGGGAAAGTCCTCCATACACAAATAATTCCTTACGATCAGTATATCATATAAGATCTTTAGATGTGTTCAGACTCAGTCAGTTGAAAGAAAACATACATGTTATGTTGTCACATGACTGGCCAAGAGGAATAACTAGTTATGGAAATAAGAATAACTTATTGAGAAGAAAACCATTTTTAAGGTAACTTTTCTATATTGTTTATGAATACTCAAAGAAAAAAAAATATTTTTCCTGCATTTACCTATAATATCAAATTTCAGAGAGGATATAGAGTCTAACCAATTAGGCAGCCCTCCAGCAGAACAGCTATTAAATCAGCTGAAACCAGACTATTGGTTTTCAGCACATTTGCACTGCCAATTTGCTGCATTAGTAAAGCATGATGATAAGAGAGAGACAAAATTCTTGGCCCTTGACAAATGCTTACCAAAGAGACAACATTTACAAATTTTAGATTTGCCAACCAAGTTTGATGGTGATAAGAAATTAAAACATGATCTGGAATGGTTGGCTGTCTTAAGAAATACTAATCACTTGTTGTCAGTTAAAAATATAGATTGCCATTTACCTGGACCTGGTAGTAATGAAAGGTAAAATGATAATTAATAACCCTTATTTACATAAAAAGATTGTTTAAATTTTACCAGAACCGATAATTTAATAATAGTGGCTCATGACTTGTATTATGTAGAGCAAATCATCAAACATTATATAATTTTTGTACTTTAAGCTGATTTAGTGAAAAAGAGTAAATTGAATACAATTTTTCTATTTTAGGTACAACTTTACACCAACACAAGAAGAAAAAGATATGACCTTAAAACTTATGGAAAGTTTGACAATATCTAATGATTCATTTGTTAGGACGGCACCTACATACAAGTCCAACTCACCAAAGCGTGCTCCAAGTGAAGCAATTTTTAATCCACAGACAGCCATATTATGTGAAAAACTTGGTATTGATGATCCTTTGCAAGTAGTTTTAGCAAGATCAGGCAGACGTATGAAGCAGGCTATAAATGAACATTCAGAGAGTATAGAAATAAATGAACAAAGCCAAAAAAAATTAATAAAATGCTCACCATTAACCCTACCAGCACCAGTTACTCCATCTCAAAGTGAAAATTTATCAGAAACAGCATCTTCATTTTCCCAAAGCATCAGTTATCTATCTGAGAATGAAATTTCAGAAACAACACCGCAAACAAGTAGAAAAGGTTTCAAAAGACGCAACATTTCTATGTATACCCCAGAAGTTGAAACTAGTAGCAGTACGTCTGACTCTCAGGTAGAGTCAGATAGTCCTAAATCCAGTAAGCTTCCATGTCGGAATAAACCATTATATTATGTTATAAACTGAACTATTGGACTTGTATAAGTAATTGCAACTTAGCAGGGTACAGCAATATTATTGTAATTTTTAAATTTAAGAAATTGTATAAATGAAAAGGTATTTGTTCATTTTTAGAAAGTTGCTTTGCCTTTGTGTCTTAAGCACAATAGTTTTTGCAGTGTCTTGAAAAAATGCAAAAATTTGTGATGATAAGTTATATGTTAATCAATTTAAATGAAGTTACATTGAAAACAAAGTTTTATCTTTTCCAAGTTCTATCTTTGGATAATTTAAAAAAATAATTTTTCTTTGTTTGTATTCTTAAATTTAATCAAATAATTTTAAATAAAGTTATTTTATTTCTATGTAAAAATAATACTGTAGTTGTTTTAAAAAGTCCTAGTAAAATAAAAGAACACTACTTGTGTGAATAGGTACCTATATTTTCCTAAAATTCATCTTTTAATGAATTATGAAGATTGGATTTATTAAAAAATGTTTGCCTCAAAACCTAGGAGTTTTAATACTAATTTAAATTTAGTACAATTGGTATGTATAATGTACATAAGTAATTAAAAATCATATTTTTATATTTTACTATTGACTTTAAATAGAATTAGTGTAATTATTTTAATAAATGTATTAAAACAGAAATTTATTTTTGATTCCACACTGAAATCCTATACATAAACAATAAAGGTAAAGAATTAATCAGATATGTAAAAATATTTAAGAGCCAATTTATATATTTTTTTCTGAAATCACTCATTTTAAGGAAAAATCCCTAATAATATTGAAAACCTTATTCCAGTAATAAACTATAAAGGAAATTAAAACAATATCTTTCTTTTTGAAACTTTTAATGCGTTAGTCTTTCTAAAATCACATTTATGTACTGGTAGAAGAAAATATTATAGAGCTAAGTATTGACATTATTTGATGGCTAACTTTTTTATATTGACTTAAGAATGTAAACATTTACTAGATATTTCACAGAAAAGCTTACTCTATTCCTTATTTATTAAGTCCTTATTCCTTCACTAATGTTGGACATGAGTTAGTAAATGTTGTCGTAGTTGAGGCATTGTTTTAGGTTCAAAATCGCATTGATTACATTTCAATGGTATTGACATAAAACTCTTATGAGTCTCTGGAGACATCTTGTCTATTGAGCCATCTTCTTTTAATTTATTTAAAACATCTGTAAACAAAACAAAAACTTTTCATTTTCAAAAGTAATTAATTAATAACTTCGTTAATTTTCAAGTTACTACTGTGGAATACAACAAAAAACTTAATAATGGTCAAGTATTTTTTTTTTAATTTTATTAAAATAGGATGCACTGTTTTGCTAGGTTTTCTTTTGCAAATGTTTCATAATGTTTTAAGTATACCTTTGTATGGTAGAAAGAATTTTGTAGTGAAACTATTCCAATGTATTCTTGTCTTTAAGCATGGTGAAATCATATCATTACTGATAATATGCATGTGCATTCGTTGCATACTAGGAACAGCATGAAACCCACAATGAAGCATGAAATCTGCGTGTTCCTTTTGAACCTCTTTGAAAATTTGTCCAAATTCTTCAATAAGTGGAATGTGTTCTTTAGTGAGCTTGTATATACTACTAATATCTTCACGGGGCAAAACCAGATAGTGGATTTTAGCTTTAGGATACTTGTCTCTTAAAACAACGATCCTTTCGTTTTCTTTGTAAATGGACTTGGGATCTTTCATTGATTCTACTAATCCTAAAGACCAAAGTTGCTTTGGTTTTGATGTAACATGATCTGAAACGTTTTTACTACACTTGCTCATTTTCAGATTTTTGCTATCTTTCATATAACTACCCTTTTTTTCGGTTAGGTTTGCGAGCATTAAATCAATACCTAATTACACTTTCATTTTTTCTTGTAATTTCTGAACTATAATACTAGATACACAGGAAAGTTTTTTAAAATGTATAACATTCATTTAGAAAAATTAATGACAGTTTATTTATTTCAAAACATAGATTTCTGTTGTATAAAATTATTTTTTCACAAATTCACATCACCCGCCAAATGACATTTCAATGACAGTGATCAAGACTTTATAGTCAGATAGATGACTCGGACCAATTATTATCCTATCATGATAATTATGATAATTGGTCCGAGTTAATTACACTAAGGGTTTTGCTTTTTTTTTAATACTTATGTTTTTAAAAGTATATCTAATATTACAAATATAGTTCCACGGTCGTATTATACGTATTAGTATACCGTCCGCCATCCGCGCAATTTAGGTATTGCTCATATTATTATAAAACTATAAGACGTAAGACTCTGAGTAAATTTAATCTGTGGTAGGGTAGGAAAAATTGTGTATTGATCTATGTTTAAAAAATTTATTTTATAATAATTCTTTATTTATTTAATAACTAGTTAGGTACCTTAAATAATTTAAGGTATTTAATTATTAAAAGTATAACTAACATTACAATCTACATTTCTTAAAAGTATTATTATCATTATTATACCTACAGAAACATATTTTTTAAATACCTACGTGCTAATAAAAAACATTGTCATGACTAAAAAACTTCTTTTGAATCAAATAATATATAGTCATATTCTATTTTTCAGTCATAAGAATAAGAAATACATATTATAATAATCGACATTTAAATAAACACTATAAAATAAATTAATTGTCTAATCGTACTTTCTCACCAACGTTTTATCTAATTAAGTATAATTAATAATTCACACAGCAGTTTACATTATAAATCTGTAAACATATTTTATTTTACTTGGATTTACTTATGAATATTATTTCATCAAAGCTGTATTAAGTTTACCAATTAAGACCTATAAAAAGAATTAAAAATTGAAATTTAATTATAAACAAGAATAAAAGTGTTAATTAACATTGTTTTAAAATTTTACGTCTAGGTACAAAATTTAACTTTTTAAATAGAGCAATTCATTAGGTACACATATTTTCCTAATTAAGTATATAAAATATAAATAATTACAATTTTTTCCTTTATTTTAAACAGTTCATAACGCTTAATACGATTATTTAAAAAAAATCTATTATATCGTAAACTGCATTTATAAGTAACTATGTACCTATTTGGAATAAATCCATAAAAAACATTCTGTATCACGAGGTAATTAACATTCATTTCATATTATTAGTGTTGATTTTGAAATTTTACGTAAAATTTCACTGTACAGTAGGTCGACCTGTATATCCTGAATCGGGTACTGAATGGTGAGCCAATTCTCGTAGAATTTGCTCAAAACCTTTTCCTCTTGTTGGAAGGCTATTGTTTTTCATCATTGTAGAATTTAATTTAGTAGCCAGGTAACACATCTGTAAGGAAAACATTTATTAGAAAAATATGTAGGTTAGCTATAATGCTTATCTTTATGAAGGTTATAAAAGGAGATCTTACTATTAAAGCGGACATAAATAGCAAAGTGCCAAGTGCCACAGATATCATCATAGATGTCGCACAGGTTGCCTCTATGGGAGTTCTATGAAAGAGTTCTCCTGGCATCACAACTGAGTACTCCAGATTTTCCTTGAATCGGGTGAAAGGTGTACTCCCATTGTCAGCAACCAGGGGCGCACTGGTAATATTGTGTTCGACTGTACCCGCAAGGGATCTCTTGCGACGGCCGTGACCTGTAAAAATGCTACGATCAGTATGTATGTCATTAAAATTCTAAGTTACCTACCTTATGTCCTTGTCCTAAGATTTTTTTTCAGTAAGATGAATCTACATAATTATAAGCGTAATGGCTGAAATAAATTTAATAAAATAGGTTCAACAGGTATTACAGGTACAGGTAGATAGCATCTTCTTAGAAATAAATTACTACTTATATTAATGTTTGTCCTGTGTAATACATACAGGCTTTCTATTATTGGCTTTACAAATTATAACATGAAGGTACAATTGGTTATATTAGCCAGTTTTTCACCATCATCCATCTCATACATCTTAACAAACCTATTCAAAATTTTACATTTGAAACAACTTTAAAAATAAGATGGAAAACCGAAGTGGAAATTTCTTAATAATTACTGTAGGCAATATATTATTCCGAATATAAAGGCTATTTTATTTCAAATAATAAAAAAATGTTATTGAAGCTGATTTTTTACTCGGTTAAATACAGTTTGAACGATCATACCTGAAGGTTCATAGAGGTCAAGGCAGTAGTCTGGCTGACAATCGGCCGCCTCCATGCACGCTTTAATCTGTGAGTGAATCCAGAGAGTGGACCGCTCTTTCATAGACGCTAAGAGAAAAGCTTCAAAGTCTAAGAAAACTTCGTTATGCCGTTCCCGGTAACGGGCTGGCTGGTGAGGGATGATTGAAGCGAAGTCACGGTTTCGACATCTAAAAGAAGATTTAGGTCTTAATTTAAATGCACATTTAAGGGCGTTTTTTTTAACACATTACAGAATTTTACCTAGATTTGTATTTTTGGCATCGTGATGTCAAAATATAAAGTTTACAAAAGTAATACATAATTTACAAGAAATCTAAATGCTGTAATAATATATTATGATATACAATTCGTTATCGAAAGTAAATCATGTTTTTCTTTCCATCATCCGCATTTTATTTGAATTGGCGCCAAATTAAATTATCTATATTTAAATAATAATTTTGTTCATCACTAGATGGCGTTGTCACCCGTCAAGGCGTGTGTTTGCACGGAGCAAATACAAAGTAGCTATATTTTGCTCCGTGGAATAAACAATACTAAACATAAGATATTGAATATTTATTGTAAAAATTCGTAAAAGTATTTTACAATGAATAACTCTATTATTAACATAAACATAATAAACATGTTTCCAGTTTATTCGTTTTATTGTTATAGTAGTTTCTTATGTGTCTAGTAGATGGCGTGGCAATAAACCGGAAAACAAAAACTGGTAAAAAATAAGAAAAATAGAATTAAAAGTAATATTTTTTATATATTTATAAAATAGAGATATCAGAAAATCGTATGTAATATGGAAAAAAAAAAGAAATTTATATATTAAAAGTATATTTTTTAATTTTTTGAATCGCGCTAGCAAAGTTATTCTGCTTATTAACTTTATATACAATATTATTTGCTGTATAAGTGTACTCGCTTCGGCAGTACATATACTAAAATTGGAACGATACAGAGAAGATTAGCATGGCCCCTGCGCAAGGATGACACGCAAAATCGTGAAGCGTTCCACATTTTTTGAAGAGTTTTGTTATTAGTCTATAACAGTCGGTAAGCATTTCTTTTATCTTAAAAATTAATAAAATATAATACATATTAAAACAAAATTGGGTTTCTTAGAACACTTACAACTCGAGAACGGCTAGACCTATTTTCATGGTTTTTGTCTGCATCCCGAATAGCAGAATAACTATTATAATATAGAAAATTTTACGAAAAAAGTGTTTATAATGAAAATTCGTTTCCTCATACACTTCTATGGAATGACGTTTTAGATGACACATTATTCGGAACTGAAGCGATACGAAGTTCGCGGGATCCACTACTCACTAGTAGTATCTTACAATAATTGTGTTGAATTGTTAGTGTATATATTAAATAAATTCCGTACCCATCTTTAACCAACAAGACAGCTCCAGCTGCATGCGGTCGGTCAGGATCTGGGGAAACGGCCACCTCCAAAAGTTTTATGTGCCTCCACGCTGAATCAGGATTGATGCGCGCGCGCAATTGCAGCTTTGTTCCAATGGGTACTGCCTGAAAATTAAAATGTTTTGGATATTAAAAAATTATATTTTTACGGGGCGACTAAGCGTTCACTTATATAGTACTTGATATACTTATAAATATATATATTGATAAGCGACGCCCACGACATCATTTGCGAAGAATTGTTGAAACAGTTTTGAAAATGCTTTTTTTCATATAATGTCTTAATTCTATTTAAATAGACGTTCATCAAAATCACTTTGGCTTTTTTGAATATTCGAGTTGGTTATTCGAGGTATAGACAAATTCGAAAAATCAAAAATAAGTAATAAAAATCCGTACAGCAATTCTTGATGATATTATTAATGGCAAACATAAATTATCTGAATTTGTTAAATAAATATTGATAAAAATTAAATTAAAAATTTTGTTAAAATTACGATAATTTACAATTAGTACATTTGATGCTTAATATGTAGACAATGATTTAATAATAAGTAGACATTGTCATATAAAAATTGTATCGACGTACAGACTTTACCTGATCAACAGGCATGTCCACTGATTGATTGTGGTGCCGGGACAGAGGTGGGGCCTCCTTATACAATGCTACTTCATACTCCAAGCGGCCAGGAGTCTCTTCCACCACCCCTGATACTCTGGCACCGTGCGGACTGGAAAATATACATATTATTATTATCTAAGGTTAATTTTCGTGAACGCTGCTACATAGCGATTTATGTCGAGTGAACGAAATTATCTTAAATTGCGTATAATATAAATATAAATTAAAATCTAAATTAAATCTAAATATTTTTAAGGGTTTTTTACGGTACGTCATAAGTAGGTACGTTTAGTTCAATAATTCATTACTTTTACCTAATTTCGCATTTACGCTGAGGTTCAAATGTAATACTTACAAACTACCGGCAAACCCCGCGGCTTTGTTCTCAATTATAGTCGGCTCTGGCGGTTTGCACATGATGATAAGCTCCTGGTCTGACTGCATTACGACGCCAGGAAATTGAGGGAACCAAACTCGAACGTGCACAAAGCCCTAAAAGAGATATTAATTTTTAAAATTAATTTAATAAGCTTCTATTAATAAGCAGGTACTATTTTTTGTGACTCTATGCGTAGTAAGTAGTAAAGCATATCATGTTTCTTTTCGAAATTGGAAATGTAAATAAGTACCAAAATCGAATGAGTTCTTAAAATACGAAAGCGTACAATACATTCATTTTTCATTTACGATATTACATAGTTAATATATTTAATTGGAAGGATATTTTCTTTTTTAAAACTCATCTGTACCAGATTTGTAAGAAGCGCTTATAAGATTATATCCCATGATACGACGTTTCTACTCTAAATGGTACCAAACTTGTCATGGATAAACATTCATTCTACTATTGACATTTTTGTAAGTAACCTCGTTCGCTCTTATTGCATTTGTAGCTAAGTACCTACCTACCCACTTTTCTGTTTGAGGATATCAGTTGATTCAATTACGTTTTGGCACACTTAAAAAAGGTGAAAGTCTCGTAACATTTATGTCAGAGCTGAAGTAAACTGTAGTAAATGATTATGTGGTATTACAGTGTTTAGCGCACAGTTTTCACCTCAATTCTGTTACCGGTCCACATCGAGTTAATAACACACCATCTGTAGGCCATTCTGCACTTCATACTGTTACTGTAACGGCATTCTTCATTATACCGATGGCACAACATCAGAGACATTTGACAATGGAAGGTGAACCCTAACTTGCCTTGTTACTGCGTGCAGTCTGCGAAACGGCATGCGAAAATGTTTGTGGGTCCAAATTAATTTATTTGGACTAACCTAACCTTATCGTATGTGTATTCGTAATAATTATACATTGCAGATGTAATTTTGATTAATTTTTATACTTATTAGTAATTGTAATAGCATATTATTAGGTAGGTAAATAAAATTGGAGTGTCTGTTTATGATGTAAATGCATATGGATGTAAACACGATACATACACCAAAATAATATTTTTTACAAGTTTCGTCTGTCTGTCTGTTTGTTCCAGCTAATCTCTGAAACGGCTGGACCGATTTTGGCGGGACTTTCACTGGCAGATAGCTGATGTAATAAGGAGTAACTTAGGCTACTTTTATTTTAGAAATTGATATAAATAAATAATGTAATAAAGTCTCCACTCCAATAGGAACGAAAATATAAGACTCTATGAGACTTTCATATTTTCGCCTTTTGTTGCTTTCTGCAATTGATGCCGCACCACCAGCATCTACGGAGTTATTTATAATTTAAATAATAACATTCTCGTAACATTAATTTGTCCTCAGATTTTAGTAATCTATAAAAGATTTGGCACAAAATTACTTACATTTCGCTTCAGCACGCCACATTTTGTAAAGTCCGCGATCCGTAATCTGTAGAGCAATCCTGTGGGGTCCTCTGTTTCTGGTCGTATCTGACACATGGGGTCCACAAGGGGATCTGTGGTCCTATCATCAGCGAATAAGGGCGCCCCACGGAAACCTTCGGGCTTCCGCAGTAATGCTGTTACTGAGTCGCGAATGCCAGATCCGGTACTTGCAAACGTGCATTGAATATCCGTCACTGAAAATAAATTATCATTTAAAAATGTAGGTACCTATCTACTTTAATATAGCGGACATTATTAATCCAGTCTATCCCCGGGATGTCCTATGCGTAGAATAAAAAATTCAGTCTTAGTATCTGTATGCCAAATTTCACCTATGTATCATATTTAAATTTATAGTCGGTTGATTTATATTTATACTTAATTTATACTTAATCTTTCTTACCAGTTTTTGTGTAAAACAACATAAATAAATAATATTATATTTCTTCCAATATTGTCTTCAAAAAAACGTAAAGAGAGTACGGGCCTAACATCTATCCATATTACAAGTTCGCGGCGTTTATAAGCCTCCAACTAAGTTGGTAATATTTGTTACGAAATAAATACATAAGACAATGGAAAATGGAAACGCTATGATCTAAGCGTTTGCTTATCTGCTAGGAGAAATCGCAGTTCAGTTTAATTAATAAAAAATTAACTCATATATTGAGACATTGCAATAGAGACTAGTTTAATTGGTGGATGTGCGTTAGTAAATGTTTAACCTTACCATCATAGTCCTGACCAAGAGCACTCCCAATCTGAAACAAAGACCATTCATATATGAATCCATTATAATGGAAGGATATGAAGAAATACATTGTTTTATCTCCATAATACGTGCTTAATTGATTAACTGCGGTTCTAGCCGGTCTTTCAAATTGTCTAGTATTCTACTAGCGACCCGTCCCAGCTTTGCACGGGTAAAAAACATATATATATATATATATATATATATATGTGTATCTTCTTCTTCAATCACTCTATCTCTATATCTATAAAAAAAAAACGGCATCAAAATCCGTTTCGTAGTTATAAAGATTTAAGCATACAAAGGGATATAGGGGAAGAAAAAGCGACTTTGTTTTATACTATAAATTATATATATATACTATAATAAGGAAGATAACACTTCATAGTAATATTTTTATTTAAAGAAACAAAATTAAACGGATCAAATACGTAAATATGTAAGGAGGCTCGAGGACAAAGAACCGAACGTGCAAAATTTTCAACAGTTTCCGTTTCAGTTTTCTACTTTTAAGGCGCCAACGTTTTAGCAATGGGTGCTGCCGATTATTAATGCTTTTTTGACTAAAAAAAGCAGTAGTTTTGTGTCATTGGCTGTATTACTATAAACGCATTGAGCTACCAATTACCATGATATTTAGGTACGCCATGGCCAAAAAGAGCGCTTTTAGCGCGTTGAAATCTATTTAAGCAATCGTGTAATTCTGGTCTTCATGAACCCCCAATTTCAAAGTAAAATACTTATTCCAATAGAAATACTACAAGATCTATGTTCCCAGTATTTAAAAAATATATTCAGAATATAATTGTGTTTTAATCTTTATTATTTTATTGTTTCGTGTTATCTTGTGATTAAGTGTTATGCAAATTTTGAGAAGAGCAAACAGTTATTCCTAAAACTGTGTTACTCTGCTTATATAGCGTGAAGAGGTCAACAATCAAGGCTAGTAAATTGATTTAGAATAGTTTGTATCAAAAGGAACAATCTATATTTAATTTTTATTTGTAGAGTGCATGCAGTTATATATATTAAATTATTAAAACAAGTAATTGTTGCTTAATCAGTCTAATTACAGAGCATTCCCTCCAAATCATCGCATAATTTTCTATCAGTTCTGTTGACATACGAATTTAAGAAACTCTCGTTAGTATATTATGAACAGAAAATCCTCTTAATTTTTTGGTAAGCTTAAAATGAACTTTATATCTACGTACATACTGTTATTTAATCCAACTTTTAATAGTTAATTAGCAGGTATGTTAAAATATACTGCCTTAAATTAAGTAAAACGCAATGCAAATCGTAAAATTGCCATATAAAATAACTTTAAATGGAACTTAATAGACACAGTCGACTTCCTTTTAGGTACGGTATGATACAGTTACAGTGTAATCATCAAAAATCGATTTGTTACCGATAAAGACCAGCTAATCGCTAAGACAGCGGTATTGTTCTAACATGATTGATCTGGAAATTCTTGAGCGGAAACGGTAACCTAATATATAAACCATGTACCCGCTACATATATGCACTATTATGTACCTGCTCCTATAATGTACCTAGTATAACCTGGATTTGATCATATTCTTACGTGTCTTAAATTGTGATCAAATTCATTTGTCACTTGCTAAAAGAACAAAAAAATAGACGCAAATAAAACGAAGAAAATAAAAGAAATGTATATAATTCAACATACAAAATGCCTGTTTTATAAATACCTATTACTATTACCACACTATTTTTGTTTTTAATTTTAGTGGCAGAAGTCTGTAGAATAAAGTGGTACCTATAGAATAGGTAAGCCAAAACTTGATTATTTCAAAGGAGTTGTTTAATTTTTATAAGTAAGCTGGTTTTTTATAGCGATGGTAAATTAACTGGACTCAGCATATTTCTCAGATAAGATAGTAAAAAAATATTACGACAAACAAAAGATAATTTTTGCGTCGTCGTTTTTTTTTTTCACTTTTCAAAGTTATTTAAAACTGGTATCATTTCTTTACACTCTGACAACATTGTAATATGTCAAGAAACAGCGAAACAAGATGTGATTTGACTTTGACAGATGCACAATATGGCGGCTTGGCTTACACACACCATATGGCAGCATGATGGCAGCACAATGTACCTACCTACAGAAACAAGATTAGTAACAACATTATATTATAAGTAGTTGTCCAAACTATTGTTATGGCCATACTTACTTTACTTCTTCATTAATAAAAAAGTCCACTATCTATTTATTATCGATGTCCACACAAAAAAAGTTCACTTTAAAAATTTATTTAAAATAAAAGAGTGGTTCAAAAACAAAGGAAAAATTATGTTTCTTATTTCTCTTTTTTAACTTCACATTTTGTATAAAAAAATTCCTGTTTACTGATCGAATAAAATACCACAAATAGGTAAACATCTCATTTCATAAAGAATAAAAATCTGTTGATTTTAGGTTCAAATTTTAACCGCTGCCGTAGCTAAGTCGGTCACGCGTCTGACATGGTTCTGCGCGGAAGGTTATGAGTCTGATTTCAGACGAAACCAAAAAAATATTTCGGTTCGGAAGATCTACTAACCAGTAAAGAAAATAGCGAAATAGAACTTCCATGTAGATTCGATTTGTTTGAAAACTTGATCGAGATGAAAATTATTTACAATTAAAATCGGTTCGTTCTTTTATGATGTAGGTATATTGTAACAAATAATCAATTTTACTTTTTTATAAATTCCAATCGCTCTAATAAGTCTATGTTAGTCATAGAATATTGTATGTCCTCATATTATTGACAGTATCTGTAACTCAATTATTAATTTCAAATAGAATAATTTTTATATTTTATAACACAGTATTTACCTAAATAAACTTAATGAAAGGCGTATTTAGCGCTATCATTCACTTCCGAGTTTTTATACAGTTATTCCCACAATAGTTTAACATTTTCCCAGTCCATTTAGTCTTTGTTGTCATCATCGCTATGATAATATCTTACTTATTACTTTAATTATCTTCATAAAGTTGTTACACCTGCCGATGAATCGTTCGTTTTAGTAATTTTTATTAAGATACAAATTAAAGTTCATACACTTGTACAATACCTACAATTTTAAATTGAGACATCCTTAAATGTAGAATACATGAATAAATACTACCCCTCCCCGCCCCTTCGAGCCTCACGTGATTAATGGCACATTACATTCTATAGCAAAATCAAAGAAATCTTAATAAATCCGAAGACACGGACATAAAGTACCTACTTTGAATTTGAGGATGTGCCTAGCCTGATTCAAAAAAACTAAGACAACATACTATATGGTTACAAAAGATAGAATGTATTGGTTTATGGTACCGTTAATAATACAATCATGTAAATATGACGAGCATTTGACGAACAGTAGTATTTTTTCGCATCGTCATTACCACATTGTGTGTTGCCGACGCGTGCGCTTACGCACTTCGCATTCCACACGCCTACAATAATACATTATGCAGTGTTTTACTTTTTTATTTATATTATATTGCAAATTACTTAATCTTGCATCCAGGCTTCTTAAAATATCAATTCTCATGTTTATTTTTTATTATAGTTGTGTTATTATAAGTGAAAATAAAATGTACAAATAGAACCGTTAATTACTGAAAAATAAATTCGGTTGTCGATAACTTTAAACTTCCTTATTTGTCCCGAGTTTTTATAATTATTGGAAAATTAATGAATAATTTCAGAGCTCTCCGCAAAGTGAATAATCGATTAAGCCCAGTTCAATGACGCTCAATCATTTAAAGCAAAAAGTTCCATAATTCATTTGATGAGAAAACTTCTTCACAACCGGAACCTCATAAAGTCATGCTTCAGCGAGGGCTGTTGTTATTTATATTAATTATATAATTTATAACCGTAGTTTTAAAGTAGGAAACAATGACGCCATATTTTACCATGTTAATTCAGATATTAATATTAAGGTCTTTAATAGTTTATTTCTCCAATTTTGGACACCAAGACTCATTACGGGTCGCTCCGGCAACGAAGTATGTTACTTATATTTATTACTTATAATATTATTCAATTTCTTTGTATATAATTATATTATTATGTAACTATATTGGATGTACAAGAGTTTCAGGATTTTGATTATGAAGCTGAAACCTGAAAGGAGACGATAACTTCTATACTTAAAGAAAAATTGTTATACAAAAACAATACCTATAAATTTTAATTTAGTAGGTACTTTGTACGTCCAAAAAACTTTTTTGGATGATATTAAGGTGTTTAGGTCGATTTAGGAAGCTTTTGTCATTACCTACAGTCTACACCTCACTGATACAGTCATTTTTATAATTTGGAATACATGTTATATACAATATAATATTAATAAGTTATCTACTCCTATTTTTTTTATATCTGTTTTTTTATTAAATATTAACAATAATGTACTTAATTATATTTACAAAAATACAAAAGCCTCATCAAATCCGTTGGGGTGCTTAACCAAATTACTGACTACATTACCGCGTTGTATTGCTCTAGGTACTAACGTGTTGGCCGAAATATGAGCCAGCTTTCGGGTTTTCTGTGGTCTCAACTAAGCGCGTCGATATCTCTTTAAACCATCAACTTACTTCTGGCCCCCATAGACCCAAAGTCTTCACTCCAAAAGGAACGAAAATATAAGAATGTATGAGACTTTCATATTTTCGCCTTTCGTTGCTTTCAGCAATCGATGCCGCGCCGTCAGCAGCTACAGAAGTAGCATGAAGATGCGAAGACGCCAGTACTTCAATTAGTTACCCCGAATAAATATAGGACTAACTCATATTAATTATCAATATTATCTGTATACTTATATTTTTAAACAGGTACTGTAGAAGTTTTTTAGCAGTTAATGCGAACCACTAACGGCGGTATGAAAATAATCATATAATTATTTTATAAAGACGCTATCTACGTACTTAAATTCGTGTTAAAATTTCTGTGCATGGACAATGATAGAAACTTTTATTGTCATCGATATAGAAAACCTTATAAATATCTGTTTATGGTACGTTGAACTGTCTGCCAGGAAGAGA
Source organism: Aporia crataegi (assembly GCA_912999735.1). NCBI lineage: Eukaryota > Metazoa > Arthropoda > Insecta > Lepidoptera > Pieridae > Aporia > Aporia crataegi. The sequence continues at coordinate 6,704,546 of OU538744.1, read as the reverse complement.
TGTATTTTAGTATTGTTCTTTCTTGTGCAGTTAATAATAAACTTTTCTAAGCGTGGCAAACCAAAACACTCTTCTTTATCTATCTATTTCTGAGAGATATTTCTGTGTTCCTAAGCATCGCACATAGATTTTTTATTCGTTCGCAATTTACGGAGCGTGAAATCTAATAAATGCTTTCAATCAGGTGTTCAATGCTCAGTTCATTTTACAGTTGTTAATTTAATTTCGACCGCCTCTGAAGCTCATTCTTTCTGTCACGCACTGGTAAATTTGTTGCAATTGGAAATTCTGGATTCGCATTCCCGGGTGAGACAGATGACATTCCGCGGATAATAATAATTGGGACAATTCATGTACTGTTGCTTTGCTTTGATCCCAAAGTAGCTGAAGCACTTGTGTTATGGTAATCAGAAACAACGAGGTTACCACAATAAATAGATAAGTTTAACAACCAAGACTTGGAAATAAACATTCGTGCTCATCACACTAATCAGTGCACCTACAGGGATTCAAACACGAGACCTTTTGATGCAGAATCCAGGAGCACTACCAATTGCACCAATCGGTCGTCAAATTGAAAAATTCTGGGATTTTAGTCACGGATTCAAAATTAAAGATTAAATTCCCGTAACCATATTTTTGTTCACACTTTCCAAATTTATTTATTATTTTTTTGTTTCCCTGCTGTATTTTTCACTTTATTTGATGTTGCGAAGTAAAAAAAACTTTAATAATAAACGGAATAAAATAATCAAATTTACAAAATATAAAAATTGGCAAAAGTTAAAAATATAATATGTAATATTTTTTGTTATATACGTTTATAAATATCTAAACTAGAAAAATAATTTATTTTAATGTAACTGTACGATAAATAAAAATACCGTATTGTAGTTAAATATTTTAATTAAGCAGACTAGTTTGTTTTGACTTACATTTTGAGTTAAATACTTTTACTTGGAAGATTAAAATAAATTACGGTTTTTTGCGGAGAATTTTCACTGAGAAATATTTGCAGTAGGTAGGTAGGTAAGTATGCTAATTGTGAAACTTTGAAGCGATTAAACTCATGCGTATTTACCTCATTTTGTGTAAGATTAATGATATCTATATGTAGGTAATGAATTCAATATTATAAGGCATATAGCAGTGTTAATACGATATCTAATGATTATCATACATTAGATATTTTGAATTAAAATTCAGTATTCGATGCTGAATTCGTGTTGACACTGTCTGCGCCTTCTCTTCTTTATCAATATACAATTAATAATTTAAATTATTTAACAAAATTTTCTATTATGACTTGTTTTTAATGTAAACATTACATGCGTTATCTACCTTCATAAATGTAATATGTAATGATAATTAAAAGATTGTCTATTGTTACACGTAATATATTATTATTTTAATACTAACTAAAAATGTATTGACTAGCTGATAATAAGTTCTTTTATATAAAACTAGCGATGCGCCCCGGCTTTGCACGGGTATAAAACATATATAAAAACCTTCCTCTTCAATCACTCTATCTTTAAAAAAAAACACATCAAAATCCGTTGCGTAGTTTTAAAGATTTAAGCATACAAAGGGATATAGGGGAAGAAAAAGCGACTTTGTTTTATACTATGTAGTGATGAGTACTATAAAATACGAAGTAATTATATATTGAAGTTATATTAAATCGAGTAAACCGAAGGATTTAACGTCAATATTACATTATGTTAGATTTTTATTTATGTATTGATTGCCATAACCATTATTATCCTAATCTTGTTTAAGAAAAACAGTGATAGTCATGAATTTAATACTAGGAATAAAGATAAACTTTTATAATAAATTCCCAAGTGATATGCTTAAATTGTCAGTGAATAAATTTAAAAACACAATTAAAAGAAAACTTTATAAAAAAGCATACTATAAAATAACGGATTACTTAGATGATACAAAAGCTTGGGAATGAACCTGCTCTAACTCTGTCTTAATAAAACCAAATATTATATTATTATTTTTTACAATATTTTTTTTTTGTAAACAACATCATATTTAAAAAAATGACGATTCAAAATGATAAAATATGATTTCAATGAATAAAGATATTTTGACTTTGACTTTGGATTAGGAGATTTCACTCTAACTAGGTGTATTATCTTATCTATCTTGCTGTAATAAATGAAAAAAAGACGATGGCATGTCAGTTCGGAATCTGCTAAGCTAGGAATGGGTTAGTTGAAATCTCATATCAATCGTATTATAGCTAGAGGCTGTAGGAGAAAATATTTTGTAGGTTTGTAATGCTAAGAAATGTAAAATCCTACGATATGTCAAAAAGCTTAAACCGCAGCTTAAAGCTTTATATGCAGAGGGCATACGACTCAAAGAGAAAATATATAATTAAAGATGATTGATTCTATATTATTATTTCCTAACCTAAGCATTTGATTAGGTTAAGACTAAATATATGCATATAAAAATGTAACTTAAAAAAAATTAGAACATACCAAAAAGATAAGCACGAGAGCGCAGCCTTCGGCGCTCGTCATGCTTGCAGTCTGCCACAGTTGAGCGCGGAGCCTACCGTTACTACTATCTGCCCCGATTACCCTGCTACCACAAAACAACTTAGTATTTAAAAAACAATCACCAAAGCTTAAGTCACTGGCACGAAATGAAAAGCTTTCCGAAGAAGCTTTGAAAGCGTGGTGCGTCTGCGACGTCCGATGCAGGGACTGCGCAGTGCGCGGCTCGCGAACAGTTATGGATGGGGGTATCACCACCTGTACCCTACCGTTCTCACGACACGATCACTGATTCGCTTCGCAATTCGACAATCTCATGATCTACATTATTGATTGGCGTAGGATTCGAGGGAAGTAGGTTCGATTGTTGCGGATGCCAGTGCCGTGACATTCGCATCGAAATTTGAAGAAGAGGTACTCAAGCGCCGCGATCGAATGATAAACTAAATACACAATTTGCCCACTGACTATCGATTTGATCCGTAATTATGGCAACGGTAGAAAGTCAATCTTTTTAGAGATGACTGATAAACCTTTGTTTCACTTACCCAAATATTTGTTAACCGTTCGTTTGAGCGAGTGCTTTTACAACTGTCATTGTTTATTTATGCATGGAGTGTCATTATAATTTCTATTTCATTTCATCCGAATTCGAAAAGAAGGAGATTATTTGGGTGTATTTGATATACCTTCCTACTCCATCATATTAAATGAACCGATTTGGAAAAATAAATTTTAACCCCATACGAAAAAAGTCTGGTATAATTTTTATCTATCGGTTTTACATGTTTGAATGCTGGCTTGATCGATATGGATCTTAGCTACAATTTATGAAAACCAGTTCATCCGTTCATGAAATATTCTTATTTGTTATCATCATGTCGGGATTTTTTTAATTTTCTTCAATTACACTTGTTTTTATATTTATTATGTAAAACTAGTGTGCTTTTGCCACACTCAAGTGAGCTTAATGGGCAAGCTTAATTTACCCTAAATGCATCTTTGCACTACGATGATCTTTATGATGCAACTGACATGTAGCAAGCGATTCGTGACGACGACCGAGACCTTTTTGCTCATAATGCTTCCCGTATTACAGACCTACTTGCTTTCGTATATTAATTAATAGTACATTGTACGAAGCGTATTAATTGTACAGTGGCGTATTTTAATGTGTGGCTTTTTGTGTACGGAAAATCACGTTTGGACGAATATCAAAAGAATGCTTCAGAAGCGGTTATTTTAAGATAAGAATCATGATTATTTAGAACTAGCTGTGCCCCGAGGTTCCACCCGCGTTAATTTCGTTGTAACGTGATGTTTATACTACATAAATTAAATATTAATAAAATTTCTAATAAAAGTCTAAGTTACTCCTTATTATTATCCGTCAAAATCTGTCCAGCTGTTTCAGAGATTAGCCGGAACAAACAGACAGATAGACAAAAATTATAATGATGTTATTTTGGTATATGTACCATGTATACATCCATATGCATTTAGTAAAAACCGGTTATTTTAATATTAGAAAAAGACACTCCAATCTTATTTAACTGTATAGAGATTTATAATTAGTAGTAAATATACTGCGTCTCGTAACTTAAAAAAAAAAGTAAAAGATGTATAAGGTTCCGATTTCAAGACAATTTAGCGCTTTCCAAACAGCCGTGCAACCTGTTTAGTTAGGAAGCCGGAGTACAATAAGTCGTCAAAGTAGCAAAGCAAATTCTAGGTTACTCAAATAAATCTTTGACTTCATAGGTCCAACATTGTAAATAATGTTACCTATTTGCAGGCTTTCGCCATTCGCCAACATTCTTCCTACTTATAAACAAAAACTTAGTGAGAGCAAATACAAATTGCTTGAAGTCTTAGTCGGACAAATAAGCAGGTTGTATGGAATGAGGTCGCATATTACTATAATTATTCTATCACCAACAGGACGTGTTTATAATTGGATTTCATATGACATGTGACTAATGAGCAATGAATGTGAGTCCCGTGTCCCCAGTGGGGTATGGGGCAGATACATTTCACATCTGTTTCACTGATCGATTTTTTTTATTTAAGGGTATATGATGATCAGCCTTCCTTGCCCTGCCAGACCGAGTTTTTTTTATCTCCACCGGGAATCGAACCCAGGACCTCTCAGTTATAACGCGCTTACCACTAGAACAAAGAAGCGGACCAAATGAGCTATGCTTGGCTTAAACATTATATTTTAATTTTTTAAAGTTTATCCCCGTCTGTCGTTGCCACTATCAATTTGAACGTTAAACATGGCTTTATTAAATTTTTAGTGATTTTTTTTAAGTTCAGGAGGTACTTACCTATAGCAAACAGATAATTAGGAAAATGGCGCACATATTGGGGCGATTTATTACTGCAACAAACTAAACTATGTAAAGGCACGCTAAACTAAAAGGATTTGTTACTTAACGATGAAACGCTGTAAAAATGTAACATAATATATATTATATATAATGTTAACTATATATAAAACTGATATTTTATATAAATACTAGGTTTAATTATGTAGGTAATGTTTAAACATGTGAATTTATAAAAAAAGAGTGAATCTCGCCAACAAACTCGAGTTTGGCAAGAAAATATGAAAAAATACATGTTGTTGTTTTGTTTAGTAAGAAATAATATAAATTCGATATTGACAATTGACTCTCGATTCCGTCATCTATGATTATGATACGACTTAGAGAGCCGAGTAGTAGGACAAGATACGTCTCGTATGGGACGAGATACCCAAAAGAAAAAAATCACACATGGAGGTGTCTCCGAGCCTCAAGAATGAGGAAAACGATGCAAGAGAAAGGAATGACAATGATCTTCACATTAATCATCAGCAGAATAATTTTAATATGGGAAGCCATTTCTTGAATAAGTCAATATTATATTTTTAATGAAATTAGTAAAACAGCCTAGTTACATCCAGTTTAATGATCCTGCGAAAAATGGTTAGCAAAACAAAGAATTGATTGTTAGGTACATTACCCAAGAACCTATTTTAATTAACATTGTAGCGAGTGATATGGAAACAAAGTTAAATAACCAAAGGAAATACGGTAATAAACTACCGTGTTTTATTATTTTTTTAGAGATAATTTTATTATTACCTTCGCTCCTCTATTTGAAAGTTATTTAGTGATAAAACCAGCATTTTCGTTACATTGTTGTATTATTGCATAAATAAATATTTTCCTATGTTATTATAGTTTTTGATTTTGCAAGGTTTAGAAATTTCACACAATTTCACTAAATGTAACTTTTTCATTAGTTTTCTTTTATATAAATTGTTTCGTATTATTTTAGACTTACTATTTATTCGTAGTTTTTCCGTTTATTTGTTTATTTCTTATAACACCTCCTTATAAGAAATAAATGATTATTCCAGAATAAGCAACTTGTCTCTTACGACATTGTTTCTGCGAATTAGGCAAGATATTATTGATATGATAACATATTATTTAAATACTGATTAAAATTTGTACAGAAGTGTTCGATAATTTCCAAAATCACGGTTTGATATCGTTTCGAATTCATCACTCATAGAGAAGAACATCACATTTATTCGCGGACAATTCTGTTGATGATTTGAACGCTTGCGGATAACGATAGAGAAAAAAGGTGTATATAGTACAATAATGTCAGTATAATGACATGTGGACTTTAAATCGTTGCAATAGCAAGTGCATTCTGAATCATAAAGCAATTGAAACTTCTAGGGCAGCGCGTGCCAAACGTGTTTTTGCCTCTATCACATCAACGCGCATCGAATCTGATTGATGGATCTTCCGCGTGCTGAAATGACATCATGGATGCCGAAATCGATATAAACAGTAAAACACCGGTCCGTTACACAATCGGTGTTATAATTTGTCAAGTTGACATTTTATCGCGATAATATGTGTAAACTTGACAATATTATCTAAGCAAAGAGTAAACTAAGGAAAATTATAGTTATATCTAATCGTATATATCCTATGTATATTAACAAACTTAGGTGAATCAAGTAGGTGTCGTCACAGCTAACCTAACAAGTAAATGTTAACTTAGGGGCTCCTGCTGATATATATAGATCCTGGTTTAAAATAATAGATATATTAAGTTCGTTGTTTTAGTTAATCAATTAAGACATAATTATAAGATATCTATAATCAATTAATCTATAATTGTAAGATTTATTGGACAATATTGCTACTATAAAAGTCAGCTGTAGGCCTAAATGTCAAATATAGTGTTCAGTCTATTTGACTTAAACCTAGTGAAAATCGAAACCATATTTTAAAAGTAATATTGATCAACAGAGAAAAGTACATTGTACAGTGTACACGCGTAGGTACTTACACCATAACGCGTCCAATTAAATTCCAATATCTTGATAAAATATATGGTAGGCAATAACTAGATTCCTGGTGATAGATATATATCCTGGTAATCTTTTTAAATGTAAAGAACATCTTACAACAGGATCTCATAAGTCACGTGCTGTCATCCTAGATTCTAGAATAAGTGATTTTGACAAGTAATAGAAAATCTTAGTCAAGCAAAATCCAGGTCAAGTTTTAAAGACCGTTGCTGCTTTAGAATCACGAATTTTATACTATAACGCTTTTAAGGCTAATATATAATATTAAACAGTAATGCATTTTAATGACTCTACGTGAGGCATTAATTTTATTAATCGTAAGAGAAAGGTTTGACCATAAGTGTTAATTCGTTTAAAAATTCAACATTGATAAACTAAATACAGTTTTAGGTTTGTTGTTAAATTTTGGTCTATTCCGGTACTTCAAAAGCGTTTGTTATGACTTCCTAAACAATCATGAGATTCTGCGGTTAACTGGCGGTTAACAATTTAAGAGTACTTTCAATAAACTATTTGCTTAACGGATTCTCACGGAACGACGCTGACCATGGAGCTTATTTCGGCCGATCTAATTGTAATTTTAAAATGGGACAGAAATCAAAGACCGGAACATTTCACAAGTAGAACATTGAAAATTTGTATAACGAGCTAGCGGAATATTTAGTTAACGCTACGGTGCGCTTACGCTGGTGGTATATTCCAAATGAATTCGGACGGTCAGTAGATCTATATTTTGATACTTATGTAGTTATCTAGAATCGAAATAGATGAAACAACATTTAAAATTGTATATTGTATGAAAAAAACCCTCAACCATGAGTTTAGTAAGTATAGATATTTTAAATAGATTTCTTTAGACACCTCTATTAGTTAAAATAGATAAATGCTACATTTAAAATATTAATCTATAATAAATATAATTGTATCACAAAGGGCAGATCAGTGGCCACCGATGCACACTTTCAATCAAAGGTCACATAAAGGTCCGGACTATATTTAAAAAAGGAGGTTATTAATTCGACTTTTTTATATTTAAAATAAGTAGTACGCACCAAAATGCGCAAAATTATTCACTGACTAGACATATCAATCGCGATGTGGGTTCGTACATAGGTAACGTACACATTATAATAATAGATATTATACCAAAACTATTTTAGATAGTGGTCTGTGTATTCTAAATACTGAAAAGGTCTTGCCTTTATTTTTTATATTTGACTTCGTTTTAGCTCCGTTATGCTTTAATACAAGCAGATACGGTACATTATTATATCAAGCATGGTGGCTGTGATTTTAACGTTAATTAATAAAGTTATTAAACACTTACTGTACATATAATAAAATAATATCTACTGATTTACCTATGCTTATAACACACATGTTCATGGGTGGACGACATAATATGTAGTTAGCTGCGGAGTCCATATGTATAAATTCAGAATAACAAACATACCTTGAAATTTATAAGGACATAATAGTTTTAATATTTCATACACTTCGCCTGTGACATCCTGATGAGCAAAGTGAGTATTGTGACCTTTTCTAAATTAAACCAAAACACTGGGCTCTTCAGGACAGTATCTTTATATTTACTTATCATTCGATAATGTCTGCGTAAAATATTATGAAGATATGACAGTGCAGTTACACGCACATGGGCAAGGCATGCATAGTATTGGATTGGCAGTTATCGAAAATGTTGATTAAACAAACTGTTGATATTGATTGTCTTTCGTGTCATATGCTAGTATCTACCACTAAACTAATAATAGTTTTTTAACTCATTTGCTAAAAAAATGCATAGACGCGCTTTTAATCTATACGTTTGTCTCACTTTAATACTAAAAAGAAAAGAGACGAAAGATGTAGTTCTAATTTTCACCACCCGCACGTGGCGCCACTTGCACCATTTTCATATATGAAAAAGTTAGTTTCATTACCTTTTTATTATACTCGCAAATGTCTTGAAACATGTATGACATTCACGATGTCATTCGTCTACTTGTTTGTAAAAACCAACTTACAGCATTAATATCATAAATAACTATTATGTTACGGTATTTGACATGAATACGTGATATTAAAGACTAACGGCTCATAATAACTATTAAATACGTCTGACGAGGTAATTAGCATATAGCACTTTGACAATATAAGTGGCATTATCCTAAACAGTCATAAGTATAAGTTGCCGTATTAGTAAGCACTTTCTCTCAATTTTTGTTTTTTTTTTAATACGGTCACAGTAAAGTACCTACTGTATGTGTCAGCATTTTCTTTAACAAATAAATTTAAATTATTCTAAATAATAGGTATATTACAAAAAACAACAACCTTTAACATACATATAAATGTATATTATAGTGTTAAGTTTGTTGATTAAGTATAATTAGGTATATAAGAATACCTACATATATAATCAATTAATATATAACTATTAGAATTAATCAACGATATTGTCATTGTTAAATGTCAATGTTTAAATTGCTTAACACGTGTTCATTCAGGTGTTGTTGTTCAATGTCTTCATTTTTTTCACATTTACTGTTCTTTTCGCATTTTTGTTTTAAGTTTAGACTATTTAATTACTCATATCATATTAAGATAAATATATACGTATTGGTATTTATTTTAAAAAACTTTATAAATTAATATGTTGTGCGCATGCATGTGTACAATGGCACACATGTGCAAATTAACTGCTAAGACGATTTAGGTTCATACTAATTTAACACACATTATTTTCTTTTTTTTATATTACATGAGTAATTTATATTAATTCATCATCATAAACACGAATTATCAACGCAAATCAACGTGCATGTGTATTTAAAACATTCAACTAATTTACATAATTCTCTAAACAGTTTTATCAAAAGGCGTAATCTATCACGTAGCCACTGTTACACTGTATAATGTTGTAGATTGAATTAAGTATAAGTGTTTTATTATATTATCGTGGAAATCGCACAAAATTGAAATCTGCATCTCATGGTCGTAAACAAAATTCTCAAGCTCCGAATCCTAGTCTAGTGAAATATAAAACTTAATCGATATATTTTAAAATTCAAACAATATTACTAACAATATTACTTTACGACGTATCTCTGAAGTTCTGACATTAGAAGGGAATAAGTAGATAATCTAATAAAGTAATTTATAAATATTACTTCGGCTGACAAGTTTTTCAGACCAAGTTCCTAGATCAGGATAAGTTTATTTCTCTTCCGAGAAAATACCAACAGGCGCTCATGGCCGCAGAATCACAGATTAGAATCGACGAGCCATTGTTTTACCCTACTTATTAGGAACTAGATAACAATATCATAAGCTAGCGATGGGCGACTCGAGTTATCTAACTCGGGTAACCCGAGTCAGACCGTAAACGGTCGACCCGAGTCAAAATATTTGCAAACCAAGTTGACCCGAAGAGTGCGCGCTTCGGACGGACGATGGGGCAGGTTGGCGGCCCGCGGTGAACAGCCCGAGTCACGAGGCTACTTACGTAAGTAATTCGCTTTGTAATGATTATTTTTGTACACACTTTTAATAACAATAAATGTCTGATTTTTGAACGAGTTCAATATTATTTGACTACCATCAACTCGCTGCCACGCCACACAGCCTGCCGGGCCCAACCCGGCGAACCGTGAACGTAGCATACTAGCAATCCGCGGAACGATGCACCGAGTTGAGCATTTATTGACTCGTACGGACGAGGCGAGACTGTATCGAGTCAACCCGAGTTGGTAACCAAGTCAACTCGAATTACTCGAGTTACCAAAAAGTCGACTCGGCCCATCGCTATCATAAGCAAAATACGATTGAGCATTCAATATATTTTACAGTCCTTTGTTTCTTTTAATATTTTTTTTTTATAAAAATTGAGTCGAGTCAAAAATTGTCAAAAGTGCCAACTTCTACTCTGCTTTGATTCAATATGTCAAAATATGTAATGACACCTAATTTGACATTTGAAAGTCGGAACTTTGTCTTGAAATTCAGTTTGTCAATTTGCCGCGATAAACATGTGCCGTGTTGGTATATAATGGTCGTCACAAAAGATACGTGTTTATTATGAAAACTTAACTTGAAATGTTTTATATAAATAAATTATAAGTAATTGCTACGTAAGCGATAAGACCCAAATAATATGCTACCGGAATACGGAGCTGTGACGCAAGCCCTTTTGGGCACCCTCTTTACGTGGGGTTTGACTGCCGCTGGAGCCGGCTGTGTCTTTTTCATTAGAGGGAAACATGTGAGAAAATAACATAAATATACATTAATAAATCAATCTGTACGTATTTAAAACGTCTATGCGTTAATTACAGAGGAAATTACTGGATGTCTCGCTGGGATTTGCCGCAGGTGTTATGACAGCAGCGTCTTATTGGTCGCTTTTGGAACCAGCTATTCAGATGTGTAAAGAATCTGGAATGTATGGTGAAGAAGGACAGTTTGCCTTTGTACCTGTTGCTGTAGGATTTCTATTTGGAGCTGTTTTTGTATTTGGTACAGACAGATTCCTAGATTACTTGGGAATTAATTCTACGAATATGATGATAAGTAAGTATTATTATGCTTATACTTTTTTGTTAAGTTGTTGCAGCTACAGAAAATGGGTTATTTCATTAATAAATAGTAATAGCCTTAGTTAATGGAGATATATGAGAGAATGAGACTTTTTCCAGTATAATATAGGCATTAATTGATACATGCAAATATGAATCTTATAGTGGTAATTTGTTAAAGTGAGGTATTCCTAGCACCTGAATGAACAAGCCATTTTTATAGAAGTTTTATTTTTATTATCTATAATATTTCACAATTAAAAATGATAAAAAGTACTAAAGTCTAAAAACCTAGCCATCTGCAGTCTGATTTCTTGAAGTATTTAATTTCAAAAAAATATATGAGTGATAATTATAGTAGATAAGACTGTCATCATTATTTAGATTTTAAATACATCAATGGTATTTGTGTTAAATTTAATTTAACATTGAGGCAGGTAGGAGAATGACATTGCAGCAATGTCATTCATACATTGATTGAGTTATTAGGAAAGTTGTTTACCTTTCTAAGGTTATTACAAAAGTTAGTTAATTTTTTTAATAGTAATAATATTTTTTTTTTTCGAGCATGTAAACTAAGGTAAACAAAATTTTTGTGAATTTATTATACCTGGAAGGATTACAATTTAAAAATTTTGAACATAGTATGCAATAAAATCTGGAAATTTAAAATTTTGCAACTAACATTTTAAAAAGTTAACATTTAGAACATTATTTAATCAAATTTATGATATTGTTTTTCAAAAATTAACATTTATTACCCTCTCATTATGTCTTTTTTTCAAAATTGCTGACTTTTTCTACTATTGCTATGAATATTTATTTCTGTTAAAGTAATAAAACAAAAACACTTTAACATTCAAAATTAAAAGGTCACATATGGTCTTGCACAATAATATTAAAGGTAATATTAATATAAATATTAACTTCAATAACTTTAAGGTTATTAAGTCGACTTAAAATATTATATTCTTATCATAACTTTATCAAATGTTGAACACTGTATAAAAAAGTATTGACGTAAGCTTAACCTACTAGATAAAAATTTCTGCATAGATTTTATATTCTGGGTTTACAAGATTTATTTTTTTATTGTTAATGAGGATTCACATTGTTTAATTTATTAATTTTAAAATTGTTAAGAAGCATGTGTTTTGTTTGGTTGAAGAATTCAAAAATAGTGTGATATGTGAATGATGTGGGATAGTGGATGTAGTAACAAAGATATGAATATGTTGAGATGGTTTGGGCAAAGAGTAAATGAATGAAAACAATTGGAAAAGTGTGGATGGTGAGGTCGTAGGTTGCCAAGCATGAATTTATTGAAAGTGGATAAATTGAAAGAGGTATGTAGGGATAGTGGCAGATGCCAATCTGTGGTCACTGCCTACCCATTTGGGAAGTAGGTGTGATAATATAAATAAATAAAATATAATTATCACAATGAGTTGATACATTCTCAATCATAATTATTTGATGGAATAAAATGAACACTAATTTTTATGGAAATACTTATATGAAACTACTTTTTTTAAAATAAATGAGTATTATAATAATAAAACTCACCGTTAAATTACAGTCTAATCTACCAAAAATTTAACACTTATAAATGGTGTAATTAGCCTGTTTTAATTAAAAATATTTATTAATCGGTATTATGTAATTTATGTAGCCTAATTTGTTTATGATAACTTTCTGGTTTTGATGTATATTTAAATATCGGAGTTATCAAAATTGATTTACATGTACTTAAACACCAAATGAAATACTAAATAAGCATGAACAATTAATCTTCCTGAGAAAACACGAAAAGTGGTAGTTTACAAAGTTGAAATGTTTTAAAAATCTGAAATGAATTTTAATTTTTTTTTAAATCTTTGTAGTCCATCCTTTAATCGTGTACTGAGTGGTTTACGCATCTGCGTGATGCGCCGGAGGACCTGGGTTCGAATCCCGGAGGGACAAATGAATGTTTCGGTTGGGTAGGCACAGAAGGCTGATCACCGACTCGCCTGTAAAGAAAATGATCAGTGAAACAGATACATAAATGTGTCTGCCCCATGCCCCACTAGGGGTTACGGAAATTCACTTTTTTTAGTCCATCCTTTGAAACTTAGAAAGACTCATGACAAGTCACGAGATTTACTATGTATTATTTATTTGCTTCTTATCAGATATTAAATCAATAACTATATTAAAAACAAACAATTGTCTTCTCAGAAAACCTACACCGTTTCTGAGAAGAACAAGAATTTAATGTTTGCTCTGCCTTCGTTTTCAAGATTATCTAAGTCCACATTCATTACAGACATACGGACGGGAAAGTCAGTATTTAAGTAGTGAATGATTCTATCTTATCATTTGTTAGAATAGTTGGCTTCGTTATGAATACAGCGCCTTATTGATTGAGATTGAGAAGAGATTGTCTATTTTATGATTTGATATCCTGATACATTTCATCGATTTATTATATTAATAAGGTGGTATTGTACGGAGGTCCTGGATTCAATTTATGTGGAATACGAAAAATGTAATCACGTAGTTAAGAGACGCGTCTTGTTTTTTTTTGTTCGTGCAATATAAAACTTCTAAAAAAAATTACCTACGATCTTTTTCGCCACGTGCATTAAATTTTAAAAATGCATGTTTTGTTTAATTTTGTTCTACATATTAAATTACTAGTTGTTAGCATTTTTATTATCTGTTCAGGTTGCTGTGTACCATTTTAAAAATATATATTAAATTACTAGCTGACCCGGCAAACGTTGTTTTGCCATATTAACTTTTGGGGTGGGCTACCCTTATCACTTAGGGGTATGAAAAAATAGTAGCCGATTCTCAGACCTACTGAATATGTAAAATTTGGTAAAAATCAGTAAAGCCATTTCGGAGGAGTAAGGTAACTAACATTATGACACGAGAATTTTATATATAAGATTTATTTTGATGTACCTTATAGAAATGTTTAAAAATCTATACCCATGTACTTAAATATCAAACGAAACCATTTAAAAGTGTTAATACATATTATAGTAAGATATCACAAGTATTCATTTTTCCTAAACAATCTGCCTTTCTGTCTAGACAATATTATGGTCCTTAATTTTTTAGGGGAGGTGGGTTACTCTTAAACCTCACCACGCATCACCAAGGGTTGGGAGGGGGTTAAAAAATGCTCAAACACGTGACATTATGTGATTAATTGGACTTATTAAAAATATGAACTTGGTCCATTTTTCTTCATAATCCATGTTTAGATCTATGGTCGTTTAAAATTTAAAAGAACTCTACACAATATAGTACCTATCTAAAGTGAAGTAAACAATTTGAACACAATACAATAAGCATTGCGATTGAATTTAATTCGTGTTTATTGTTGGTGTATTTATTACGTCGAGAGAAATCTATTGTGACCTTGATATTGTAAGACTAATTTATTGATGAAAAGAATAATATGAACAATATGGCTCTTAATATAATGTATTATAAGTTTTGATGACCGAACATTAAACGAACATAAAAAACAGCGTCGAATTGAGTACCTCCTTTTTTGAAGTCGATAAAAATTAATATTATTGATTGATATAATTTGATGATTATCAAATTTTACTATATTGAAATTATAATTTCAGCTATAACTAAGAGCAAGGATTCAAAAGAGAAGCTGGAAGACTTGGAAATGATGACGGCGTTAAATCGCCGGCCGTCGAACCCCACGGTGGTGACGATGGAAGCGACTCAACCTTCAGAGTTCACGGATTGCATTTCCAACCAGCACACAACGCAAAGGAGGAGGCACCATCACTCGCAACACTCACTTGTAAGTGTTTTTGAATTGATTTTATACGCGTAAGTAAGCTATAAGTCCAGTTTCCTAGCTGTGAGAGAATTTTTATTAGGTTGGTTTTGAGTATCATTACAATTATAAGGACGATAGTCCAAACATTTTAATTTAACGACTTCAAAATAGGAGGAGATACTCAATTCGACACTGTTTTTTACGTTTGTTACATCAGCACTTTCGACTGGATGAATCGATTTTCATGATTCTTTTTGTTTGAAAGCTGGTGCTTCCCGTGTGGTCCCATTTAAATTTCATGAAAATCTGTTTAGTAGTTTTGGAGTTCCAATTTGAAGTCGGTATTTTTTTAAAACATGCTTTGCTAGTGGTGTCGAATCGCTACAAAAGCCAACGGCGATGTATTTGAAATTTATTTGTTTAATTTATTTGTATTTTTGAAAATAAAAAAACGATCTATCAATATTATATTGAAATCAACATTTGTGAGTTGTTTGGAGTACCTAACGTTGAATAAAATGTTGTTTTGAGGAAAAATTTCAAATTTAAATATCTCGTGTTGTGATAACATAAATTTTAAAGCGCAATGATTTTTTTATTAGTCTATCAGATTCTTTTTCAAGATGATTTTTGACTCCGAAATTGACCCAAAATGTATAATTGCGAACTTCAGTACAGAAATTTCAATATTAAACAGAAAATACGTAACAAGTTACTATTTTTGACGTGATAACGTCTTTTTGAATCTACGAACGCCGGCTACACGCACGAAAAAGTGTCACGTCCCGCCTAAGCGTCCAAACACACGAACAGCAAGTTGCAGTCGACTGCAGTCAGAGTTCAAGAGTGCTCGTTAATAATATCACTTTTTTTCATTGACCTAATGAAGACTTTAATCTGGACTTGCCAAATCCTCTATTATTGAAAGTGAAAACGTAATAAGATCAACACATATTTTTAAAGTAGGTACCTTACAACCTTCAATAATAAATACGTATACTAAAAAAAAATACGTATACACTTAAATATATGTATATATTATTTTTAGTAATAAATGTAAAAGGTATAATTTATTAAACAAAATATTCTACTTTGTGGGTACAAGCAGACCTATTTTAAAATACCTACGCAATACAATTTAAAATTGGTAGGTACTTCTACCGTACAACGGTAGGTGCTACTTAAAACCTTAAAGAAATTACAATTGACAGCGCTGTCACATTATTACATACGAAGTAGAAGCAATAACAATGTTTCTTCTTCGGAATCCATTCTGCCACTGACTCCTATATTATGTAATCTGAAGTTGGGATGTCAACGGCTGACGTCGACTGCAGTCGACAGCAACTTGCCGTTCGTGTGTTTGGACGCTAAGCCGAGCGTGCAAGCAAGACCGCTGAACAAGCCATAGATAGGCACGATCGGCCTAAGCATAATAATTCAATTCAATTCATAAAAGTATGCAATTTTTCAATGTTTTGACGTTATCACGTAAAATTCCATTAAAAACCGACTTTACAGACAAACAATTTTATTATTTTTCAATCCTTAGATTTAGAAATTTTCTATAGGTAGGAGTAAATAACACACTTGTAGGATAAGTAATACTTGTAAAACTTGTCGAAAAGTATGATTTTTGTCAAATAATAGTTAAATGCTCAAGTAATAGTGGTCTATTTCCAGAAAAACGGTGAGGTCGGTGAAGGCGATAGGAGAGAAAGCGTGATGCGGTCTCTGGAAGCGCGACAGTCTCAGTGGAAGAGGATAATGCTCCTAGTGGTAGCCATCACAGTCCATAATATACCAGAAGGGCTGGCGGTGGGTGTGGCTTTTGGAGCCGCTGCTTCATCTACCAAAGCCTCATTTCATAGTGCCAGGTTAGTCTGCTTTAACATACAATAAATTACTTATTATTCTAAGGTTTGAATATATACAAAGACATTTCTTGGATTAAATACTATCCATCATCTACTTTCTATATTAAT
The DNA here is from genome assembly GCA_912999735.1 of Aporia crataegi. Taxonomy (NCBI): domain Eukaryota; kingdom Metazoa; phylum Arthropoda; class Insecta; order Lepidoptera; family Pieridae; genus Aporia; species Aporia crataegi. Next base: position 6,687,285 of record OU538744.1, on the reverse strand, counting down.
TCAGTGCTGGGTCTATGAAAACAGAAGCCAATAACTGATTGATGATAAGAGATATGGATGAATGCTGAATAAAGTATTAATAGCGACCTTATATTTTGGTCTCGCCAAGACGATTGAAGCCGCGATATTAAATTACGAAATAAAGTCAAAACTAGAATGCAGCTGTTTGTAGTACATACACACATACGCAGTGTAGGTTTAACTGTGAATATATATACACATAGACATAAATAGCCACTTTCGCATTTTAGGATAGCAGGATTAAAATTGAAGTTGTAAGTTTTTGTGTCGAAACATAATAAAATATGCAAATATCACGAAATGTTGAATACAAATTGCATATTTAATTTATATTCCTAACACGTTCGACATATCAATTTGGAGCACCCTTATCAACGATTTTATTGCGCCTACGATTAAGTTTCCATTAATTTAACATTGTATCTGTGACAAGAAGATGCTTTTTGAATTTTAAGTTAATTTTTTATACTAAAAACTAAACAAAGCCTTTTAACCATGCAACATTGCATAAGTATTAAATATAATTCATAAAAAAATATGCATTAGTTATTACAGCGTCTCTATACTTTGTGTACGCATGTTCAGCTTTCCACAGCAGTCGAAAAAACTTTGGTATCTTTGGTATTCAAAGTATACTGTACTTTGAATACTAAAGAAAAATGTAGTATGTAGTCCCATTAATTTGATCCTGGGATTTTTCTTGTTCTAGCGTTATTGATTATAGCGACATCTGTTTTTGATTTTAGTAACTACGGTTTTAGTAAGAAATGGGTTTATATGGTTGTTTGTCTATTATAAATTAGCGACATCTATTAGCTCTATTTGATATTAAAGTAAAAATGTCATGGACTATAGAAATTACTGCCATCTAGAAATATTTTCGCAAACTATGCATGCAGGTGAAGATGGCGTTAGTAGTATTACGAGAAGTTCAGATACCGAGTAGTAAGATTTTTTTTTTTAAATTTTGCTGTGATAATGAATAGTCGCCATATTTTTCTGATGTACCGACTTAAATTTGGGTAAAACTACGTTTAATACAAGATCAATATGCAATTTTAACAATTGATTGAATAAATTTAATAGATAATATTCCAAAGTATCAAACGAAATATTACTTGAATATCGTGATAAATGCCTGTAGTCGCCATTTTGTTAAGCGTGGCACACTGCGTGGGGCACCGAAGGGCGCCATAGGAATTTCATTGATAAGTGAGCGAGCGGGATGCAAGTATACATCTAGCTGCACTATGGACCCACCGTTAGTCAATTAGTTCGTACAGTTTGGTGAAACAGCTTTAAAATGTGTTACATGAATAGAGAGTATGGAAAGTATGAGCGGAATGCGCTGAGTCTACACATTAAATAAAATTATATGCAATAACTGTTTTTATTCGATGCATTTGAAAGATATAAGATCGATACAGACAAAAATTGTTTTTGGAGAGATTTGTTTATGGGACCTTCATTGATAGGTAGGTACTGAATACTAAATTAAGTTGATCATTTTTATCAACAAACAAAATAAAATGAAGAAAAAAAAAACAATCTTATCGTCACCAAGACGAATTGAACAATCATATGTTACCGAAACAGCCGTATGTATTCTGCTTTTGTCCAGTGGGAATTTATTTTTCGTTTTAGAGGAGAGGGTCGGGAATGCCTTTTACGCATCCTGGATGGCAAGCCCATATGTTTCAATATGTCATGAACATGTATAACACCATGACATGTTCATGACTGTTCTCATTGAATCAAAATCTTTCAACGATAAATTCACTCAATGTATTTGATTTAATCCTTACACGAGTTCTAAGTAGGTCCTTAGTCCTTACGTATTTTGAACCAACTGCAGGTTCTCAATTCGACTATTTTTATAATGTTTGTTACCTCAGAACTTTCGACTGTGTGAACATATTTTGATGATTCTTTTTTTATTTGAAAGCTGGCGCTTCCCGTGTGGTCCGATTTAAATTTTATAAAAATCTGTTTAGTAGTTTTAGAGTTACAATTTTTTTTTTTTTTTGTAAAACTATTTTTAACCATTAAAGTTACACTTTTAGTTAGAGAAAAGTCGAAGAATATAATTTGGCTATTACCGTTGGCATGTTTGTCCGTTGCCATCACACGCCCACTTACCTTGCAGCTTCGGCAAGAGTTAGTATCGTCAATTTGATTATTACGAGACGTTTAACGCCCACTTTCAGCTAATTAAAGATGACATATCTGAAACATTTTTAAATCATCACCGAACCCGCTAATTTCGTATATGTCTAGCCACTTTCATGAATATTAAATATTATATTGTAAAAATACAGACGTGCATAATCATTTATATGAGATTAGCTGTTTTCCGCGATTTCACCTGCGTTAATTTCGTCGTTATGTATAATAATTATAAGTTATCTACTCCTAATTATATTAGCTATCTGAGAGTGAAACAAAATGGGTCCAACCGTTTCAGAGATTAGTCGGAACGAACAGATAGACAGACAAAATTGTAAAAAAAAATATTTTGTTATATGTACCGTATATACATCCATATGTATTTAGTAAAAAGCGGTTATTTTAATAAAAAATAAAAATCTACTGTAACAATTTTGACAACCATACCTACTGATTTAGGCCATCCCAAGTGTCACTTAATACACTAGTTTTTATTATCATTAAAAAAAAATTATACAAATACCAAGTTAATTATTTCTATATATTCACAAATCAATTCAAAATTAGTGACGAGATTTTGACGAAAATTCGTATATTAATAGCTTGTTTGGATAGGGTGAAGTTCCGTGTCCCCTAGTGGGGTATGGGGCAGATGCATTTCACATCTGTTTCACTGATCGATTTTTTCTTTATGGGCAAGTAGGTGATCAGTCTTCTATACCCTACCAGATCGAGTTTTTTTTTTCTTCACCGGGAATCGAACCCAGGACCTCTCGGTTGTAGCGCTTTACAATTAGACCAAAGAGGCAGTTGTTTGGATAGACATTGGTAACTTTTTTGCGGGAAATATATTGGTACTCAATATTCGAGCGAATTCGCAAACAGTGGCTAGTTTTGACATAATGAAATCACTGTTGTGGAATGTCGTGGTGATTGGCTATGCTCATAAGAATGGAATTTAATAGATTCGATTAATGACGTGTACGCACCGATTCATTAAAATGATAATGACTTGTGAATAGATGCAGGTATTTGAAATATGTATGTTTGTACCAGCGAACGCGCCGGTACACTTTACATACATCACTTTAAATTCTTTGTTTCATGCATCGTTGGTAAATTTATATCATATATATAAAATTCTCGTGTCACAATGTCAGTTACCTCACTGCTCCGAAACGGCTTTACTGATTTTTACCAAATTTTATATGCATATTCAGTAGATCTGAGAATCGGCTACTATCTATTTTTCATAACCCTAAGTGATAAGGGTAAGTTGTTTTGCCAAAAATTAATATGGCAAAACAACGTTTGTCCTGTCAGCTAGTATTTTATGAGATTTTATTTTTGTTTTTAATGTAAATTAACAATATTTTTAAACTATTCGAAAGTTTTGTTTTCCTATGACATAGGCTATATTATGTTATTAGCTGTTAGTAAAGATATTTACGAAAATTTGCATTGAGCTGAAATGTGGTAAGAATTAGTTATAAATTAAATGTAAAAGTCCCCATTGATTCCCACCCTTTCAAATATTGTTAAAAGGCTTTTTTTTCGTTTTTAAGCAAATACTTTTATTCTAAAGGTAAGTAACTTACTTATCTTACGTAGATCATGCAATTATCTATTTAACCAACTTTTTAACAACCAACCTCCGAGGAGGAGTTCAATTCGGATAAAACATTTCAAATAAAAGTGCTTCCCGTCTCCCATTTAAATATCATCAAAATCTGTTCAATAGTTTTAGAGTTACAGTTTAAGGTCGGTTTTTTTTAAATTATTCTCTGTCTCATCATTGTATACTTTTTCTCACAGTTTCGCGTATTTATTGATTCGATAAGTTAAAAATTGTGTTTTTCATAATATGCACGTTTTCAATCAACCTTCGAGATAGAGTGCTCGACACGTTTTTTTAACCTGCTTTTCAAAATAAATATTTAATAGCAAATTTAAAAAAGTTTGTAGATGTTAAATAAACTATTTGGCGTTCAAAGCTGAATAATGGAAGTAACATTGGGATTAAGGCAGGGTGCCTTAAGTTGTCACACTGTCATATAATTCGGAAATGAATAAAAATAAGTAGTCTTAGCCAAAAAAGGAGTTTGTATAGAGGCAACTGGTTACTTGGCCAATAGCAAGGGGGCAACGACCGGACGCAGTGCCGTCACCGATGAAACTATTTCACTGAAAAATCCGGCGCGCCATAATATCATTGAAGACAGCCTTGACGTATTGTCGCGACGCGGCGGCGTGGGTGCTAGACCTCGCCCTAGATGCAATATCGCCACACTGCTTCTAAACCGTACAAATCCTATATCTCATCATCATAATTGTAGAATACATAATTTTACATCTATTTCGCGCCTTGCTTAAAATGACACCAGTCCAAATTAAAGGTATCACAAAGTACAAGCCACTGTAATCTGAATTAATCTACATTTGTCTGAAAAAACTTTGATTCCGCGGTGTACATGTATCAGCGCAACTCCACATTAAAGCACAATATTAAAAAAAAACAATTGTTTGTCTGTAAAGTCGGTTTACGGACGATAATTTTACGTGATAAATAAGAAAACATTGATGAAAAATTGCATATTTTTATGAATTGAATTATTATTATCACACGCTTAGAATGGCTCAGGCGGAACGGGACACTTTTTTGTGCGTGCAGCCGGCGTGCATCGATTTTTAAGACGTTATCACGTCTAAAACGATACATGGAAAGGACAATGCGGGGTAACCATGCTACCAGTAATGTTATTTACTGATTTAACAACGCTACTTTTAATGTATTTTGAGATAGTAATATACTAGCTATGCCCGCGAATGCATCCGTGTAATTTGACAGACAATGAATGGATTTTTTGCACGGAACCAAAATAAAATGAGATTAATTTTTACTACCTATCGACTTGGATTGAGAAAAATCCCGATTTTAATCAGCAAAACATAATCTGTCAGCTAAAAAATATTTCTAATCATCATGGATCAAGACGAAATGTTAATGGACGGTTGGAGTTAGAACGTTTGTTAATGTGATAACGAACTTGACTGGGGTCGGGCCTAGCACGAGATATCTCGCGCGGAAGACGTGTTGTCGATGTCGATTTCTCGCATCTAATACGCATAAATATTAAAATTTGTTAAAAAATGGGACATTTGTAATTCGCATACCAAAATCATGACTGAAATTTATATTTTTGATGTTGGTCGCTTTTAGTTGGATATTCATATGAATAATGATAGATACAGACATGTGAAAACATAGATAAAAGGGTCGACAGATGTGTCTCGTATTTATACCTAGTATAAATGAAAGAACATAAAATGAACAAACCTTGTTTGGATTTTTTTTTTAAATTAAAGACTTAATTAACGCTAAAAGTACCACCTCCCGCGCAAATGTCAACTCTGCCGATCCGTGTCTCTCGGCAGAGTCGTAGCTCGTCACGTGCATAGTAAGTCAGGAGAGCTAATAGCGAGATTCATTTCACACAAAAATGCTAATGTCATTTAAGTGCCAATAAAAGTGAAAAAATGTTGCGATGGCGATGCTAGGCCGCCTGAAGTTCCACGTAATGGCACAGGTAAAGTGGCCGTGCCTGGAGGTGGTCGGGGGGTGGCGCCCGCGCACCGAATATAATGGCCATCGGCAACCGCTTTGTGCCCGCCGCTGTTATTATGCAGATTAACACCGGCGGGAATTTGTTCAAATATCGTAACAAGCTCCCTCGCGGCGCCGGCGCCGATCGCTCTTGTAATTTACGATACGAAAATAATCTTCCTTCACTCGCTCCGATTTTTAAACCATTTCTCCACTTTTTTACCTTCTACACCCCGTGGAGACGTGATTTACAATGGATACTGAGAATTCGTAGATGAATTACGCTTTCGCATTACATTAAACTTGCATAGAATGCTAATATGTGAAGGCTTCACTTAATTATATCAAATAGTATAATATATATTACCAACACCTCAATAGCTCAATCGGTAATGGTTAATTAAAGAACTGGCAAAGGTTTGAATATTGCGGGCAAAGCAAAGGTGCAGCTCATTGGCAGTCAGTGTTAACTAAAAATTAATAATTAAAGCTCTGTTTCTGTTTCATGATTTTCTTTTTAGGGAGGTCAGTAATTGTCTTTTGTGCCAAACCGAAACAATTTTGTCTCTATTCCTCTGAAATTTTCAGACGCACGACTGTCTTCTCGGAGGCGGTTACAAGAAATCCCATCAGTTCTAATAGCCGCAAATGCAATCCTAGATAAAAATCATATAGCGTTATCTCAAATACATTTAAGGGTTTCCCAGACACTGTTTCTACTAATTATTATTGAGGTTATGTCCATAGAAGACAATTAGCAGATATTAAAACCTTTTACAATAATTTAAAAAATCCTTATCCAATATTCGCAAAGGGCACTCGAGTTGATAAGTGTCGAGTTGTGATTAAATTAATGTTGGGACTTGGTGGTTGCGCTGGGGAGGCGCGGGGAGGCTCTGTCCGGTCGCATTCCTTCTGGACCCCTCTCCCCCCTCCCGGCTGCATGCCGACTTTCTGCTTTCCCAACAGGATGGAATGCCGCCTAATTCCTACACCACGTACGAGTTTGCCAATTTATATACACGCTCGTGCTTAAAATTATTTTGTGGTATTTTTTATCGTTAAAACTTAAGAGTTCAGTGCCTACTACGTTCATCTGATTTAAACGCAGCAGTTTTTTTTCACATTCATCCATTTATGAGGAGTTTTTAAATTGTCTTGTAATAAAGCAAAATATTTTGTTATGGATTTAGTAGTTTTAACAATGGTCGATGACTACGTATAATAAAATCTAAATAAAAGCATTTTCACTATTAAACCTAATTTTTAAAGACAAGAACTATTCTCAATACCAATTATAGATGTGCCAAAATAGTGTGGACGCAAGTAGAAATTATACAGGGCGTCCCACGGATATGCTACAAGACATTATTTGAATTTGAAAAACAATTTAAACTGCATTCATAGATGTTTAAATAATTACATGGTTGAACCGGGAATCGAACCCGTTACACGAGAAAAATAATCAGCCTGTAGCTTTATCATACCGATCGAAAGGCTTCATTTTAAGGATTATTTTTTGCTAAATAACATAGTGTCAGAAATAAAAGGAAGACCATGAATTTTAACATTCGATGTGAAATTTTAGAAATACTAAATATATTTAATTAAAGAAATAATAAGACTTCCGTGTATGAAATATCGCTACAGTCTACACCAATCGAATAGAGATTAATGTCAATTAATAATTAGCTATTAATATCAACTTTTATAAATCAATTTAATTGGACGAGAAAATTGATAAACAAAAGAAAAAACGTTTTTAATGGATTATTTGTATAAATTGTTAGGTCGCTAAGCCCTAGGCGGCCAGATTCACGAGTGCACTTGTTTTTATGAACGCTCACCTCGTGGTGCATGACCCCTTTGGAATGCACCACGTGCACCGGCTAATGGCATGCGCAACTGTTTGCTTTCTAGCGCTTTTTATACGAAAACAATGGCTTTTCAATAGAAATACTCTTAAATGCTGTATAGCTATGAATTACTAAGGGTACGTTTTAATATACTGAATATATATTCAAAGCCCTAAGCACGTTTTAGTAATTATTAAAAGTGAAGTCCCGTGTCCCCTAAAAAATCTACTGTAATAATTTTGACAACCATACCTACTGATTTAGGCCATCCCAAGTGTTACTTAATACACTAGTTTTTATTATCATTAATTTTTTTTAAATACAAATACCAAGTTAATTATTTATATATGTTCATATTAGATATATTCACAAATCAATTCAAAATTAGTGACGTGATTTTGACGAAAATTCGTATATTAATAGCTTGTTTGGATAGGGTGAAGTTCTGTGTCCCCTAGTGGGGTATGGGGCAGATGCATTTCACATCTGTTTCACTGATCGATTTTTTCTTTAGGGGCAAGTAGGTGATCAGCCTTCTATGTCCTGCCAGACCGAGTTTTTTTTATCTCCGCCGGGAATCGAACCCAGGACCTCTCGGTTGCAACGCTTACGCGCTTACCACTAGACCAAGGAGGCGGTTAGTAATTATTAGGAGTCTTTTATTTAATTTGATTCAAATTGCCAAACTTAGAATTGATAAAACGGTTAAGTCATATTTATTTTCCCTCCGCACTTTCTGCGTTACAATTAAGTGGGCATAGTTATTTCTAGAATTTACTAGAAATAACTATTGTAAATATGTGTATTTATATACTTTGTTAATTACGAGCAGATATGTTTTTTTTTTGTTTTGAATACCTACTTACGTTTTGATTTGATTTTTTTTTGACTTACCTCTCGTTTGGAATATATCTTTTATTGATACCGCTAATTTTGTACAAATTAAAAAAACAATGGATACTATTTATTTATTTTGAAATTGGCGATTGTACGCAGAGCTTCAAGCATCTAGTGAACAATATGCGTTCCGCATTCAAAGTTACGCTCCCTAAATAGAGAGTTCACTAAACGGAGCTATAAAGCGGAGGATATTAGGAAGCAAGGCACGGCATGCCGGAAAAAGCGTTTCCGGAAGATGTGCTCTAGATGCGCATTTACGATTTCCTGTGCGCCCGCGCCGGACGAACGGCGCTAATGACTCAACTGCCATTCACTGTCTTATACTAATTCGTACTGCCCCGTATCAGTACTTCTTCCTTGCCCGCCTTGTGATGGCACTGAGTCCTAGGCACCGAGTCTGCATTTAGGGCGGCACTTACCAACCTCGCGTGCGTACGCGTGACTGTAAAACCACCCTTATGAGTCAATGAAAATTCAATGACATACCATACTTGTAGTAGCAGAATACTGTCAAATCTCTAAATAGGCTTTAATGGAACGATTTGAGGACAATCGAATTAGCAACCTCAGAGCCTTGTATGCCATTTTGTAGGTGATAGGAAACTGAAGGGTCGCGCCCTGTAATCGCAGATAGAGCAGTGTTGGGCGGGGCTATGTAGACAGACCAGCAAAGAGTCTTAATAGCAATGCTTCGGCTTGTATTGCTGTCAAGAAACTCAATCTTCCCTAATCAACTTCTAGCTGACTGTATTTTCATATTTCATAAATGAATGTCATCAGTCATCACCTAAGCTAAGTGAAAATACTTATTAGTAATTCGATTTCTAACTATAAGGACTTTCAAAAATTACTTACAAGTCCCGCGTGCTTGTAGTAGATAATGTTGATAACTATAAACGTATTGATAAATTATAAAGAGTAGTAGTCGCCCATTTGTCGAAAGTCGACCACAATTCAAGATTAAGTCAGAAATGTATCTGTATGTGTGTGTGTGTGTGTTGTGTGTCATTGAAGCAGTAGTGTGCGTAATGTTTATTTTAATTAATTTAATATATTTCTAATGCATTTTATATAAAAAAATATTTGTATGCACTTGTTCTACATATAAACTTTATCTATGGCAAATTTCATGATCACCCGTTCGCGCAATTTTCGTAAAAAGGAGTACAAAGTTTTTGCTTCACGTACAATTATAAAGATAAAAGACTAACGCCTGTATGCATTGTTAAATTCAACGATAATGGTTATTACGCATGACCGTTTACGACAAATTACCTTTTTAATAAGAATTGCGTACGTATATTGCGTTTTAAAAGAATCGAGCGGTTGCGTAAACTCGTTCGTCACGGCAGGCGCCTGACACGTCACTCATGCATATTCGTACGTCATCACGGTGCCAATAATTAAGCCAATTAGTCAATCGAAGTGCACTACGAAATAATACATCAGTAAATTGATTTATGAACTTGATAATTTTTTATAAAATTTGTAGTTAAATTCTTATTTTATAGTTACAATTACCTCCCGTGTGTCTGATTCTAAGAGCGATTGCTGGGGCGTTTAGCCCTTTGGGGTAGTAGATTACACATTTAGATTTAAACCGAGCGTAAACATTGTTATATTGACTTGGATTAAGTAACTGTTAACCAGTTCTATAAAGATTTAATTTTTTTTTTTGAGTTTAAGTTGCACAACTTACAAAAAACGGGAATCAAATAAGAATATAAACAATTGGAGTACAACGGGCGACCTTATCAGTCTCTTCCAGGCAACCCATTATAAATATTTTTTGCTTTTTAACTAGGTATATTAGTTTTTTTCGGAGCATTTTCATGAATTTTTAAAAATTACTCTAGTATTAGGCTATAAATCGTAACCCAAGGAATGCGCCCTTAACTAACTTGATGAATATGTGAGTAATGGCCATGGCATTGCACGTGTATGCATCTACGTGTGCCATTTCAATAATTAATATATACATATGATAAATAATTTAGTAGATAATAAAACGACTGTTAATCTGAGATCTGTACCAATCGGTAGGCGATCGTAATTGTTAAATACGTTTATTAAATATGTTTAAGCAAAGTCGGGCTTGTTGCACTATTAATAACTCGGATAAAATGATTTTATTATATTTTTATCTGTTGGTCTTAAGCCCCAATAGGAGATTAACTGTTAAGATTTATTAAAATAATGAAGATATTTTAATATATAGGTTGATGATGCTTCTGCAATTGAATTTATCATGAAAATTTAATACGTAACGCAATATATTTTGTTAATACTTCGAAGTTCGCGGAGTCAATAAGTAGTTTTATCCGAATGAAAAAAGGAATCCATATGATCCGAAATGGAGAAGAGAAGCAATCTAATCTAATTACGTTATTTCAATTCTTAATCCATCTAGTCTTACTCTCAAACCGCTGTTTTCGATGAATTTTAGACAGAGAAACTTTTACTTCTAAATTTAAGTTTAGGTAGTCTCCGATAACTTTTAAATAAATCAAAGATCTTAGTCATGACGAAAGATTTCTGTCATGTTAAAATTTATCATATAATAAAGTACAATTTCATCGATAAAAAATGTTGGTAGATACTCATAAGTGAATTCCTGTAACCCCTAGTGGGGCACGGGGCAGACACATTGCTGTATCTGTTTCATTGATCATTTTCTTTACAGGCAAGTTGATCAGCCTTCTGTGCCTACCCAACCGAAACATTCATGTGTTTCCCCGGGATTCGAACCTAGCTCCTCCAGCCCAATGCGCAGATACGTAAACCACTTAGCCACGGAGGCGGTATATACTGATAGGTTTCTATAATTTATTTATACCTTACGCTTATTCGATTTACCTTATATGGTAATGCTTCGGTGAATGAATTGTCCTGTCGTGCTGAATCAGTCAAGATTATCCTTACTAATATTATAAATGCGAAAGTAACTCGGTCTATCGCGCTTTCATGCCAAAACTACTCAACCGATTTAAACGAGATTTGGTACACAGATAGTCTAGAGCCTGAGAAAGGGCATAAGCTACTTTTTAATGCGAAATAAGGGCTGTAAGGGGGATGAAAAGTTGTATGGAAGTATCGCTAGAAGCTTGAAATTTATTTTTTTAGGCAGTTGATTATAAACAAATATGAGCTATATGGTTACGCTACGATGAAATCAATGCGGGTGAAACCGCGGCGCACAACTAGTAGTTAAATACAGGTAGATCGTGATTAACACCGAGTCATCACAGATACCTGTAAGGAATGTGGTTGTACCTAAGGAAATCCGCATCGGCGCCTAGAATGCGCTGTCATACTTACTTAGAATCTGTACTTTGATCCGCTACAGATGTGATATCATACCTACTCATTTGCATGGCTCATATTAATATAGACCTCGGTAATGTCGCCATTGCCATTCATTTGATGACTAAGTTTCATGGCATATCAGTCATCGCAGGCTAAAAGCGCACATGGCTTTTCGTTAAACTAAATGAATCTACATATCAATAATCTTAATGTATAAGAAAGATTCTTAAGTCATTTTTTAAAGCATCTCTTTCTCATCTCTCCTCTTTTTGGTCGTCGTGATACTCGAAATAACTTGTGAGAGGACATAGATTACGCCTCAGTTTGTGTTCGTATATTTTTGCAGTTAGAATGATTCTGTATTTAGTTGATCTCCGTAAGATTGTCACCGCATCACAAATGTTTTACAGTATTTAATCTAACGATACTGAACAGCGTATAGGTCCGTACGAGAAAAATATTAAATAGCGTTTTATTAATCCCCGACGAAAAAGAGGGATGTTATAAATTTTATGTATGTGTGTCTGTGGCATTGTAACTCCCAAAAGAATAGACCTGTTTCGATGCCTTTTAGTAGGTTGAAAGCTGACTTGTTTGAGATGGGTGTTGGCTACATTTATGAAGGTCTGTTTGTACATTTGTGAGATATTCTTATATAATGTAATAACATGTCGAAGGATTTTAAATTGTCTTTATTTTCAGTTGTTCAGATTAACTTATTATCAAAGAAACCTTCATTTTATTTCATTTTCAGTTTTGCAGGGCCCATTTGATAGTAGTAGGTGAATTTAGAAGTTATGTTAGTAAGTAGTAGTAATTGAAAATAATTATTAAAACAGTTAATAGTGTTAGTAATTATATTAATAATGATTGAATAATATGAAATAATATGAATAAATAAACTCTAACCAGACAATAAACGTATGTGATAATTTATAAAGTACCGAGAAATTTGATTGTTTAAATGTTTAAACATCCAAAAATATATTTCACAGACATCGTAATGAGTCATTTTTGAATCTCGCGTGCAGACAGGACGACCTTAGCGATTCAACCCTATTTTTAATCAGAATGCGGCTGTGTTTACATGTTTATTGTGACAATTTTGGCTGGACTCCAATTTGTAACACTTAACAAATTGACCATTGTATTAGATATACTGAAATAAGCTTAAAACATTCTAATTTATAATAATTACTAGCTGACCCGGCAAACGTTGTTTTGCCATATTAATTTTTGGGGTGGGCTACCCTTATCACCTAGGGGTATGAAAAATAGATAATAGCCGATTCTCAGACCTACTGAATATGCATATAAAATTTGGTAAAAATCAGTAAAGCTATTACGGAGGAGTCAGGTAACTAACATTGTGACACGAGAATTTTATCTATAAGATTTTACAAAGGAATATGCAACGCTTGTTAAGGCCACGCATTGCTCTCCTAAATAATATTCTTCCTTTTTTTAAAAAACAATTACCTGTTTATAATTATTAACAGTAAATCGTTTATGTATTCGTAAAGTACACTTCGACTTTTGTCCATAACATGATTGAAATTTCGGTGAACTGGGTGTCAGCGAGCGTGTAGAAAAGTTGTATCAAACTAGTGTAGGAAAGCGCTATGATGACTCTTCTACTCTTACGTGACATACTTGTTAGCGGATATGAATCAGCAGTACGAACGTTCTATATTTCAGCCGCTTTCAAATGCTTGGAGAAACTCGAAGTAAAGGATAAAATGTTATCGTATACCTAAACATGAGGTTGAGTAATATAAACCTGTTTAAAGCTCGCCGCCGTAATGTCCAACCGCATTCCTCTTACTGGCTAATAGTACTTCATTCGCTGTGTTGTCCCCCGTGCAGTGAGACAGCTACCCTGGCATTTGCCTGTAATAGGATAGGTTACGATCTTTAAGTAATTGAGGCAAATTGGCTGCGGTCACTTAACGGTAACGCACAAAGCCACCTGACTCGATAAACAACCTGTGTTTCTCACAGGAAACCGGCGATCGATCAAATCACACCGGCAGTATGCAAACAAACGCATCGGCAGATATGCGCCTGCAAAAGAATGCCGCTGTGCGCGAGCAGGACGTCTCTATGACGGTCATCGGAACGTAGCGAGTATCAAATCCGTGCGCGTGCTTACGAATTGCATTCCCTTACAGGGTAACGGCGCTCGATTTCCTTTCTCGTTCATACTAAAGGTTCAAATGCAGCCTCTCACTCGCGCCCCATGAATGGAGGCGCCATGGAATGCGGTCGCGTGACGTGTTCGGCGCCGACGCAGATCTTGCTGCACTTCATAGGGCTAGTTTTGTTTTAGCCCTTCGTGTTATGTTTAATCTGTTTCACTTGATGGTTATACTTAAAGTCTGCAATAAAAGCTACATTGCATTTCGCAACTTAAATTATTGAGACGCAGAAACTTTTACAATTCTGTTAATAAAGAAAGTTTTTTAAGATGAGTTTTAATATTCATTTCTGAAAACTCATAACTGCTTATGATTGCAAGGATCTATTGTGTAGTTAAGTTCATGTTATTGTGTCATAAGTACCTATAGAGGCAAGCAGTTGAGTTCACGGTACAACGCTGATACGGCGGCCATGGATGGAGTCTCGTTATCCTTTTGTAAACCTTGTATTTCGAAATATAAACATGTAACGTCATTTAGAAACGGCAATAAAGACATGGCTACAATCTACCATTAGATAACGATATCGCAATATTAAAAACATCTTTTACCAAATAAAATATGCAATGTTAATCGAAGTGGAGCATTGCTCGAGTAGATTCTCAACTATGCAAGACTCAAGAGTCAAGAGGCTGTTGGTCTCCCATCGGAGCCCCGCTGTCTGGCAGCCAGGCCTCCCCGCCCCCGCCCCCGCCCCTCGACCCGTCGCCTGCAATCCGCGATACCTACAGCGCACTCACCTCGCAATACCAGTTACCAATTAATCTATCACATTCTATACGGTAAATACGCTCGTCGAGCTTGGTCTATAGCTATGCGACCAAGCTCGAAAGTTGCGCTCAATTGTCCATACATACATTGTTATTGTCATTGTTCTAGGCTATCCTGTGCAATTCGAAAGCGTCCTGAGCACAGAAGATATCATTCATGTACTTTCCATACATTTACGCATTTAAAACCTTCCTGCCACTTTTGTTAAGGTACAAGAAGGTTCTAATTGAACAAGTGTATACCTCGTCGTGGCCCCGCGTCACCCGCAGTGATTGCGACAGTGCATTGTGTAAATGACCGATGGAAATTTCGGTTCTGGCAAGTGTTTCGTTAGGGCTCCAGAGTCCTGAGCGCGGCATGAATGGAGCTGTGGTAGGTATGTAGGTCACGGTGTCGTCAATGGGCCGCCGCGTCGAGGCCCCGCGTCCTCCGCGCCGTGAAAGTTAGTACTACTTTCGCGACGCCCCTATACAAAATAATCTACACTCTGCCACTCGAAAACTAAGTCACTTTTTGAGTGAATATCTCGAACATTCACATCCGCTTTGGTATTTTGTGGTCGGTCGACTCTTCGCGGAATTGCTACGAGAGATCCATAATGTGGTGGCTATAAGGTGTAAAATGGAATATGTTCCGAGGGCGCGCTGTATGCTCGTGCTTAGGAATTCACTTCCGGGTAGGTCGGAAAGTGAAATGGTCTCGTCTGTGATGTAATTGGAATTCGGATGTATCCGGAGTCAACGTTACACCGCTCACAAAATTTCTATACATTGTTGACATAATAGGTTACGATAATTCGCTGCTTGCTAAATTACTGTTATCACTCAAAGATCTTAACAAATCGAACTCATCTGTCATATTTATGTAAATAGAAACTATACGATTTAAATATTTTAAAATTAAACATTTTCTTTTAAATCAATATCTTTTTTAAAGTATTTTGACACGAGGCTTTGTTATACTTATAAAATGTTGTCGAGATCTTTATGATCTGCTAAAGTTTTTAGTTAATTACACTTCTTATTATAATATTTAAAACACACATACACAAATAATATTTAAACAGACTTGAAATTGCACTGAAAAGTAATACATAAAACATATGTAATAATTTTATTCCTACTCAGCCAAATACTTGGAAACACGTGCCTTAAGGTTTATAATTAATATTTATTTTCACTTACATTTTTATTGGCAAGATTCAACTCTGCATCAATGATTTTAGCCCAACGCTTAAGAAATCCACTTGCCTAAAAAGACAATGATCAGTGAAATAGCTTGTTTTTAAGCTTGGAGGAGTTAAGAGAAAGAAATTTAAGTGGTTCTCTTTACGGAACATGCCATACGTAGACTTCGTCAAGCTTTCACCGCTCAAAGGTTCCGCGTGTCTATTAAGCTAACCCTTATAACAGGTAGGTATTTCCGTTATTAGTTCACGGACCTATTTGTACAAATGTTTACCGCTTAAAGCTACTACTCTCGCGTCGTCTTCCTCACTCATGAGGATTGTGACAAGGTCCATGTTTGTCTTACTGATCTGATGGTAAAGAAAAGGTATACCAGGCAAAAGGATGAGGGAACCCACCGCGATGATATAATCGTTCTCTCATCCTTCCGCGTTTGTATTTTAAAGGTGATTTAGGCCCCTCAGTCACAGGTTACCGGTACAGGTAACGCCTGTAGTGTGGTTGAATTTCTTCAGGCAAGCCTGTAAAAATTCAACCACACCGTGCCACTTATGACACACGTGGGAGCCCAGAGATGGAATACAGATACAAATTTAATTTATAAATTGCGTTCGGACCGGGGATCGAACCCGATACCTCAGGCTTCGCGGTAAGCTTTTAAGACGACGAGGCTCGCACTACTAAAGCTACTACATTTCCTCATAAATGCTAGAAAGTTCGATTCCGATCGCGTGCTTTCATGCACTGCAGTTTGTACTTTCTACTAAACAAATATACTACTTAATGATCATGATTTCAGAATTAGAATAAATAGTAGCCCATATCCTTGTCTAACATTCGAACATATTACAAAATCAAGTCTCTTGTCGTGTCTGTCTATTTATTAGTGCTCGCTAGCTAAATCTAAGAAAATACTAAATTAATTTTAACTAATAAAGGCGATAGTTAAAAAAATCAGGGCATCGTTGAGATAAAATCGCAATTCCTAGTCCCCGCAAGTTAAATATTTTTATGGAAGAAACAATTGTACGTGTACGGTTTAGGAGAAAATGCAGCAGATATTGATTTTTCTATTCATAAAATTAATATTTTCTCTTATATAATTATGGTCTCATAAATTTATGAAACTTCACCAGATTTGCGAAATTGGTCTGTAGCAGGAAGTTTCGAAAAGATATGTCGAAAATCGGTACTTCGATAGGTAAGGTAGGTAAGGTTCTGAAGTAACAAACAAACAAAATACAATCGAATTGAGTACCTCTACCTTTTTCAAGTCGGTAAATAGATGTCTCGACTGCAATTATTGATTTGAATACAATTGTTTTCTTCAATAATTTGTCTTGGTATAAGATTGTGCCGACAAATGATCATGTAAATAACTTGGTATAAACGATTTGATTCTGCTTTTAAATAAATTATGCAGTTCAGAAATCGATATGATATAATCCTACGCAATGACCTTTCGAGGGAATTCTTAACGGCGACGAAGGTACAGTTAGCATTCCTAGAGTCGGAGCAGGTGTAGAGAAGGAACGGAAAGTCTATGCATTCCTGCGTCTAAGCCAAACACTTCAAATTCACATATGGAAAGAAAAATCTATGCTTATTAATTCGAAAAACTACAAGTAGTCGATTTTTTTATTTTTTTTTCAGTTACGCCCATGCGGACGAATTCGTGAGTTAAAGATAGATTTTAACTAAAATATAGTCCATAACTTTAAAGTTTAGATTTTGTTTAGCCCTTTCCTACGTAACAAAGATGAGCATCAAATAAAAATATCGATGCCAAAAATGAATCTTTACACGTATATTACACTCATTACACTTAAATTATTAAGACAAAAATATACAATTTTTTTGTATGTTTTAGATGATGCCATGATTTATAACCGCCTACTGAAAAAAGTCGAAAATTTTAATTTAACTGCTAATATTATACTGGTCTTCATATACGATCATTTTGTTTCAGAAACTTGGCGCTGGGTATAGGCATCCAGAATTTCCCTGAAGGCTTGGCTGTGAGCTTGCCTCTGCAATCCGCAGGTTTTTCAGTATGGAGAGCTTTCTGGTAAGAATTTAAATATCTTATTGGTAATTGAATCGGTGTGAATTAATTATTTAGATATTAGAATAACACAAATGTTTAACTTGCGAATTAAACTGCTATGGTGACTTTGTTTGGCCTACATTTGCCCAGGGTAGAACTAAATGGAAGAAGTTATAAGCCTGTAACCAAGGGCACCGTAGAAATGTATTGTACATTATGTAAAACATTTAGTATATTTTGGAAAATCCATGCTAACAATAACAGATGCTTTGATATAAAAGAAACGATTGACCGCTGATCGGTGATTAATTTAAAATTAATTAAATTAACTAATTTTATTTATAAAATTACTTCTAAGTGTTATTTAAATAGAAATATTTAAAGTGAGCACACGTATGTGGAGAATGCTCGTTGGGCTGAATGCCAACGCAGCCAGACTGACCGACCCCATTCTCTTGGCTAATTCATTTACCACAGACTCCCCATAAATGTTTCGAAAATGAGTCGAAAATATTACTAGCTTGTAGAAGAATAAAAACTTATCAAACACGGGTTCACAGAAATCTGTCTATTAAAGTTCTCTTGTGTGATTAACAAATTTTCATAAATTAATGCATCGATCGTTAAATTTAAACATAAAAAGGCTCTATTACTCAGCATTGTAATAATCATCAATAATTCTAATATTTTTGAATAGATCGCTGAAATTTGCGCGATCGCGTCGCATTTATTTGCTATGACACACAAAAACACGACATACGAAAATTCAAAAAAACTAAAAAACAAGACCAATTTTTCGTTTCGTTTCTTTTGGACTCGGGAACGTTTCACTCACCCAATTCAATGAGTAACCTGACAGTTTTATGCCCTTGTCGAATTTTACATGAATTTTATTTATCAACTCTACTAATACATATGTCTTTATTTATAGTAGGTTCATTAATATGTAATACAATATTTATTTTCCACCTTCTGGTTCGTTTTGAGGTCGGTTTTTTTATTTAAATTTATTTTATGCTTTTGAAATGCTCTTCTAAACCGTCTAGTTGGTTTCTATACATTCATACTCGTATATAAAACGAAACTGACATGCACACTCTAACTTTACCCCCACCATGAGTAACTTTTTCCACTGTATCTCCAGCTTACATTGGATCTTAATTACTTTACTATAGTATAAGACCGATATATAATGTCTAATTAAATAATGTGGCAACATGTTAGTTCTTATTTTATCGAGAAATACGAATTTACATTAGACGCCATATAGCGTACCTACGCGTTTATGCTTTTATCCGTTCAGAAGGTTTCCTTCTCAAAAATATGGTTTAGATTTTCACTAAATTATAAAATATGTCAAGATCTGCCAAATATACCAGGTAATTAGTTAAAATTTAACATCTCATGTACCTACTTACCTTTGGAGTTCCAAATTGAAGTCATTGAAAATTTTTGTTTGTTGTTACCTCTACATCTCTAAAACTATTAGTCTAGTTATAATAATAATTAGTTGTTATTATTACGAATTAAATAACGAATTTAAAAACCTCTCATTTGTTAACCTTCTTATAAAGGTTTTCATTTCATTGCGTGCTATGCAAATAAGTACGAGGTTGCGAAAATTTCAGCGATTGCTTCAGAAATTGGCCCAATGTACTAAAAACTATTTAACGTATGATAAATATTTTTAATGGTAACAAAAAAACGCAAAACTGAATCGTTTAATACTAAAAATTAAAGTAATGTTCATATAAATTATGTTTTCATGGTGCTTTATAATTTAAAGCAAGTGAACGCACGTTATGATTTATCATCGCACGAATTCAGTTATGTTCTCTCTATCTCCAGAACTATATCTTCTACCTTATTCATTTTAATCGAGATAATATTGAGATTTAAACTGTACGCGTAAACAATAACGTTTGTCGTGTTTTTCTCTGGCTCTGGCTTAGATATGAAATTACATCAAAAGCTTGACAATTTAATAGGTTATAAAATTAAAGTATTAGTTACAATTAGTATAAATTTAATATAAAATGATCTTCTGTATTGCCAAAGCGAACTAATTGAAGTTTTTCCAATTTTTGTTTTTTTAACGTCAATATCTCTAAAACTATAAATCGAAGGTAACATAAAAAAAAATACGCGTCAAATTGATAACCTCCTGTTCGGTGCCAAGGTGTAGCAGAAAATCTTTCAAAAATCTTATTCTAAATTCGTTATTTAAACATTTTGAAGCGAATAGCGGAATGGCATAATAAATTCCTAGCTGGCTTTAACAAAGGAATGCTCAATTGTCAGAGCAAAAGGTTACGTGGTGACGTATGTGGTACGTGCGCGCATTGTAAATGTTACCGAATAGGTAAAAGTTGTAAATATCGCATTCCGTGCTGTTCTCGGAAACGATGGCGCCGACCCGCCATTGTTTAGGGCTGTCACGTATCCAAAATTAATAGAAACCGGCATTAGCGCAGCTGCTACGATGATTTGGTAACAGCTTGTAAATCCAATACATATTATCTTGAAAACCAGTCAGTCCCAAAGTCAACGGATTTCATTTAATAGTGGTTATGTTCAGTCAAACCGTATTCGAAATTGTTGCCTCACTTTGACTTTTACACATACTTAAAGTAAAAAACCGCCTCCTTGGTCTAGTGGTAAGCGCGTAAGCGTTACAACCGAGAGGTCCTGGGTTCGATTCCCGGTGGAGATAAAAAAAAATTCGGTCTGGCAGGGTATAGAAGGCTGATCACCTACTTGCCCCTAAAAAGAAAAAATCGATCAGTGAAACAGATGTGAAATGCATCTGCCCCATACCCCACTAGGGGACATGGGACTTCACGCACACAAAGTAAAAAAGTTTTATCTTCTATATTGACTATATTTTACATAGTATTGTATGATATGTAATTTTTATTGTCTGTTGTCAACACTTCTCTGATGAGGATACTCATTCAAAGAAAGTCTCTCTTAAGATTAACCTTATAACATAGCATCTTTACTAGCTTATTGCTAACACTTTAAAATATTAACTTGAAGTTGACAGCCCTAACTGACCCAGTTGTGAAAGCACCCTTCATATTAGGTACTAGGAAATGGTATATTGATTGTCTTACCTGCTTACCTCATTAAACGTATTCTCTTCTTTAGTCTTAGATTAAATGCGTGCTCAGCAATCTATAGACATTGCAATCAATACAGGATATTTCAAATGGTCATTTTTTTGTAACGGCATAAATTCACAGAAGCCATAGTTATAGTTCACTAACACTGACTGGTCTCGCTAGTCGTCGGTCGAAGGCAGAATTCCTGGTATGCGGTTGTCTTCCGTTACCGTCCTACATTAGATAGCTTATAGAGCTTATAAAGTCGAAACTTGACCATAATTATAACTTCAATAAATTGCAAGGACGCTGAAATGCCTTCTTACTTAAAAACACGCTACCATGGGCTTTGTTGAGAGGTTTTCTCGTCTATAGATATTTAATGTATTAGACAGTAAGTTTTTAAAATTTACGAAACTTGATGAAACACATATTTTATCAGACATTTTCTTGTAAATGTGACCAGCGAAGCTACTAAGATGATGCTAATAATAGCGTATTTTAATATATGGCGTCCTGGCACTAAAATATGGAACGCCTTTCATGAGAAGTCCATACCAATTTAAACGGAGAAATTAGGTCCGCCTGTCTGCTACGCTTTCATGTCTAAGACATTTCTCAAGACATTAGATAGCTTTGTGCTAGGACTGCTAGGGCCTTATAAAGCTTTGGTCGAAACTTGATAGTTCTAATTCATAAACCCTTTTATACCTAAGTCCTACAAAGTGACACTTTGTGGCAGATTTTAAAATATGATATTATTTCAATTAATATTCAATGTAATATTACGAAAGAAAGAAATTGCAGTCACGTTGAAGCCATTTCTGCAACATAGAAAACTGAAAAAACTGCTTAGAGAAATACTTCGTCTGCCGCCATGTTCCTTTTGGTGGATTTGTTCAAATTGGCGAATGCTTTATTTTTGTAGGATAGAAAATTGGTCTTGACTTAATAAGTTTGAAAGTCTTATACAACATAGGCTTATCTTTATGTAGTTTTTAATACTACATATTAGAAGTTGTAGACCATCTAGGAACAAAATTGACTGATTTTTTAAAGGTTTTGTGTATACATGTCCCCCATAAGTCTTGATTTCTGACTATTTTATTTTATTTGAGTGGTAGTTAGTCGCTAATAAAAGTGGATTAAATGAATTAACTAGTAAGTTAAGCGGTACTCACGTAAGTAGGTAGGTCTGTGGAATGCGAGAGGAAGGAATGCGGGCTGAGCAAGAAATGCCGCCGCGAACTCTCGCGGCACATTCGCAAACGAGCCATCTCAAATGCCCTCTAAGCAACGTGAATGTACCAGTCGCGATAAAAAGATCTTTCAGATAATTTCTATTTACTTCGTAACTGTATGTAAAAAATTGAACGATATATGACCAAATATTATATAACCAAAATAATTTTATTACTGAATGAAAATTTGGTTATTTTATTATTTTTCCTATCTCTTATATCGCTGGTTAACATTTACTAATAATGAAAATACAAATTACCGCGCGGACCCACACGCCTGTTCTTAAATGTTCTAGATTTTTATTCGTATTTAACAATAACGCAGTAGGTAATGGTATATTTTCGATACGTTTCGAATCTTATATTTGTAATGTAATGATTAAAACCTTTTTGTTAATATCAATTTTTATCTGACTTAACTTCATATTTTACATATGTATACGAATATGTATGGATGTGTTACACCTGCGAAGTTTCTGAAAAAGTTCTGAACGACACTTGAACTCGCGAAACACCGGAATTATTATTTTGCATAAGTTTCCTAAAGTATGTTTAAATGTAACAATTAGTACTTGATTTGTATAGTCGCGCTAATAACGAGGTAGTTGATAATTTGTTTTAAGCGATGTACCACGTAAACGGTATATTATAAAAAATGTGACTACATGCTTCTAATTTTACAGTCTGTTTTGTTCATCAGTCTGCAGAATAGAAAATAAATATTTTTACCCCAAATTAATCATGGCAGATTTTTTTTTTGTTTTGGGTTGCCATAATTTGCTCAATTCTTAACATATCACGCGAAAAAAATATATTCAACAAGCCATAATATATACTTCGCCTCTTTGGTCTAGTGGTAAGCGCGTAAGCGTTGCAACCGGGAGCCTCCGGGTTCGATACTGGCGGAGATAAAAAACTCGATCTGGCAGGGCAGGGCATAGAAGACTGATTACCTACTTGCCCCTAAATAAAAAATCGATCAGAAAAACAGATATGAAATACATCTCCCCCATACCCCCATTAAGGGACACGGGACTTCACCTTATAATATATACTATCGTGGCGGAAACCGATTGCGATACTTCGCGGTTTTCACTTAAATTACAATTAAAAGGAACTTCCAAATTTGACATTGAATGACGAAATTCCTTAACCATATTCAAAGTCTGAGTTAGCCTATATCCATAGAAAAGATCCAAAAAGTAACGAAATACGAAAACTGTAGACTTATATTGACCAACTCAAGTATTTATATCGACCATTTTATTCCAACCGCGGGTAATTTTTTACTAATCATGTTTTTATTTGATTATGACATAATCAAATTAGGCATACGGCTAACTATTGTGTAGACAATGTGTCTACTGAACATTTCTCATGACTCACATCGTGCAAACATCACGACACACACCTTATATGATGGGTTCATCATCCTGTGCTACCTTATGTTATTTTAAGCTCTATGCAGCTGTATTCTGAGAATCATTGATCTATGAGCCATAACAAATTACCCCCTTGCCTTTAAGACTAACTGTGTATTTGGTTTCCTCTTAGCTAAACGGCTCTCAAAGCGTTTCTTAACACATACTCACAGTACAGGCTTACAGGTCAAGTGTGTAAGTGAATCTGCAAAATGCCCGAGTTGTAAAGAAGGATGAAGTTGACGCGTGTAACGTGATTAGGAAACGGTGCAGGTGGCGATGTCTATCTGCGGGTGGCGCGCTTTAAGCTGCAGCTTGCCTTTCGTCATAGATTTCGTCAGGTGCCAAGTGGGCCCGAGAAAGTTGTCTATTTCGAAATATGTTGCGTGTGCGATGTCGCTGGTCGCTGCGGTGCCTTCGAGTCTGGCGCACTCTGTTGGCGGCGCGCCGTCTGCTCTTCCGGGCCGCACCCGTCGGACCAGTCAGTGCCGCCCGCTGCCTCGGGCGATCGGCCTTCAGAGTTAAATAATTAAGCCGAGAAAGCAACGAGCTAGCGAAGGCAACCGAAGACGCGGTAGCGGAAGCTGCCGCTAGCCTTGGTGGCGCTATTCTGCGCAATGGCAGCCGGTTTGCAGTGCGCATAACCACGCCTAATCTTCTCGAATGCCTACCAAGACTATTGGATCGTATTTTTGATCGATGACGTCCAATTACCTAGTCATGCGTGGGAAAAAATTCAGCGTCGAAGATTAATTTACATACGTAATAATCTTTGTCTATATTATAAAAATTAATCTTATTTATGTGGTTTTGGCGTTGTGCCGAATATTTTATTAAAGACGAAAATAACTAGAAGTATTCTTTATAAGGACCTTTTATATTAAGTTTACTTTTGTGTATCGTATGTTAAAAGGTATATGATACACAAATATTTACTTTAAGAACACAAGAACTTTGCTTAAATGAATAAATAAAAAGTGTATAAAATAATAAAACGTAGCTTTATAAAGAAGTTCATGGAAATTTCCTGTTAAAAAAAGCTTTCTCATACGTACACACTCGTGTACAGTAGAATTATATCAACTGCTACTTCTTGATCTTTTTCAGTGAAAAAGAACATATTAGGTAGCGGTCAGAAATTACAAGAGACTATTTTACGGACAGACATCCTGTTTCATGTGTCAGGTTGTCGGCGGTGACAGAGGTACAGTAAGACTCATTCTACGAACCGTTGAATATTGTCGCAAATTGCCGCTTTCGCCGCTCGTTGAATAATGGATGCGATAACATAGTATCACGTTGTGTACCCGCCCGCCTTCAGTCTCATAGTCTGCGATGCTAAAGCGAATAAAAAAGTTAAATTAACTTCTTAACCTCCGCAAGTGGCAAATGTTATAAGTTGTTGTGTGTATTTGGCTTGTAGGTAGGTTTTGAGGTGTCTGAATTTTATTTTTATATGTAGACTAGCGACCCGCCCCGGCTTTGCACGGGTATAAAACATATATAAAAACCTTCCTCTTTAATCACTCTATCTATTAAAAAAAACAGCATCAAAATCCGTTACGTAGTTTTAAAGATTTAAGCATACAAAGGGATATAGGGGAAGAAAAAGCGACTTTGTTTTATACTATGTAGTGATAATAAACATGCCCGAAGGGTTTTTAATATTGTCTTGAATTTTACTTGTTGTGATATTACCTAGGTACATCTGTGGAACCATAAATCCGATTTTGTCGAATAAAAAGTTGAGTTTTTATGTTTCTATTCTTAGGGTACTGTTAAATATTACAAATATTAGTAGATACTTAAGTTTTTTATAGACGATTTATATAATAAGTATTCGTTTTCATATGTTTTTAATTAGTTTTTGAAGTTAAAGCTGCTTTATTATTATTAGTATTATTTAATAGTATTGCTCTCTGACATTTACCGATAACACCAAGTACAGTGTAGTAACCCATTGGGGTAAATCCTTGTATATGTATTGATATATCTTATAAAAGTAACTGCCCTGATACCCACCCTAAGCGGATTAGCTGACCATATAACTCTATTGATTATTACGGACATGGCTGTAGATACCCGGGCTGTCCGATACTATCATAATAGTAATTATATGTATCAATTAATATAAAGTTTAAAAACACCTAATCTCGACGTCTCCGGGAAACCTATCCTATATAGTTCAATGCATATAGCTTTATTATTTACATAAACCGAGTTTTAACCATTTTCACTTAAATAAATGAAACATTGATAGTTAAACAGGAAGGGAGGCTTTTGTTCTGATTCTACGCTGACGACGTGGCGTGCATCAATTAATTTCAAATGTAACATGGTGATTTGAGGTATTTCAAAGCGCAAAGCGAGATGTGCATTTTTTCTGCGGGCCATGGCCATTCGCTGTTGGCTCCATGGCTGTTCCCACAGCGGCGGCGACCAGTTCGTAGGAATGTGGTCGCGGCAGCCCGCACTTTCACCAAAACAATTCGTTTGCCTCTCTCACCGCCGCGCAATCCCATCTCAACGCATTCATTATCTGAACCCCAGAATTCATATAGTTACATTACCATGTACACGGTTTGAGAAAACATGTAGAATCGTCATAGTGATTCCAGTGGACAAAAGATACTTTATTGAAGGAAACTGCAGACTAATTTATTAGATTACAATTATTGACAAGCATTCGCTCGAGGTTCCACCTGCAATTAATATATACACACATATATAAATTGTAGTAAGTTTTCGTAATAGAAACGAAACAAACAGAAGACATCTAAACATCTTAGTTGAGTTTGCTAATGCATTAAGTAGCTAGAAAGACGGTATTCTTTGTAAACATCGCCAGAAACACTAAAATCGGTATACTTATGACCATTCAAATAAAACAATGAAATTTTATGAACAGATCATAAATCGTGAATAGCTCCAAATTTTGTTTTGACTTTTGTACTTACAAACATGCATAAATATCTTTATGCATGTTTCAACATCCGAACATTAAACGAATGGCTCAAAGCTAATGAAGATAAACCGGAACTTCGTAATGACCCCCAAATTAAGTTATCTACTTACAACTTCATTAATGCATATTTTAAGTATATATAGTGATTAAAAAGAGCTTTATCAGAAACATTTCGCTCGATAAATTGACGCGGCTATTCAAATTCCAATGCATAATCTGACGACATTATGTTTCGTTCGAGACTTGTTCGACATGATTTGGACCTGCGAATCCGAAATTTTCCATTAGCTCTAGTCACGTCTTGTAAGTCTGGTCTATTCCATCTTTTGGCTGACTGATTAAGAGATTTCCCAATTTCTTTAGTTTGGTGTCTTGTCTTCAAGATTATCGTAATGTGGTAAAAAAGGTTACCATTATAAAATTAGATGATCTTACAGTTTTAATAGACACAGGATAACTTGAATAATCTTCTAGAATTGCGAATTTAAAATGTTTTGTCTTTTGGCTGAATGATTGAGAAAATTCTCAGTATCTTTAAGTTTATTATGCCGTCTTCTGGCTTTCGTTAACATCTTCGGCTTTAAACTATCTTTAGATGGTCACAGAAGTTTTTCTACATTTTTATAGATACCAGACGAAAAAAATATTTAATATTAAATAAAACTTCTAAAAAAAAACAGTGTGATATTGACAATGTTTGTATATTTTTGTATATTTAGTTAGCTTAGGTAATGAATTCTATTAAATCTATGTCAGATAAAGGAAAACTTCGCTGTAATTAACTATTCCATAAAGTGGTTTTGACACCTATGTAGTTCATGTGATAAAACACTAGTTAAATGTGTTCAGCGCAGAATTCCTGAAAGACACAAAGGTCCAGCTTTCCTAATTTATTAGATATGTAGGAACAAAAGGAACTTTAAATTGTTAGTTTGTCAAAATTGCACATAATTTGTAATTTTTATTTTGTCAACCTCATGAAAATGCTTGTCTATGAATTGATACATTTTTTTTTATATGATATGTGATTTTATTCGTTGTATAGGTACCTTATTTTTGTCTATAAGCTTACCATTGTGCATAAGCATCTGTTTATTAATATGTTATAAGTTAGTATGCCAATGTTGTTATCAGGTACGGACAGCTCTCCGGTATGGTGGAGCCCGTCTTTGGAGTACTTGGAGCTGTGGCTGTTGCATACGCACAACCAGCGTTGCCTTACGCATTGGCCTTCGCGGCGGGTGCCATGATATACGTGGTAGCTGATGACAT
This sequence comes from Aporia crataegi, assembly GCA_912999735.1. Taxonomy (NCBI): domain Eukaryota; kingdom Metazoa; phylum Arthropoda; class Insecta; order Lepidoptera; family Pieridae; genus Aporia; species Aporia crataegi. The sequence goes on along the minus strand of OU538744.1, from coordinate 6,659,226 downwards.
CATACCCGAGGCCAATGCTTCGTAAGTAAACCTTGAATTACATGAATAAGGACATACCCCGTTTAATAACAACACACCGAAATCTATAGATCGAATATAAGGTTGATCACTAATATCGTATTTATTAATAATAATTTATTTTTGTTTACATACGTCAGCTTTTAGCTGGTGCTGTTATCTGAAAGATGCTTGTTTGACATGTTGACACAACTTCATAGACGAAATATTAATAATGAATGATTCTTCGGTTTGCTCTTATGGCCCTGCATACAAATAGGTATTTTAAGAATTGTATGAGCCGATAACATGACAAAAAAGTACAAGTGTTTAGGTATGTAGCTACATTTTTCATTAAAACTACACCAAAAAAATATTTTCTTGAACCTAATAATTTTACGTTCATACAGTTCCGAAGTTCTCAAGTGCTTACAGTTACAAGCTCATTATTATGAAATAAAATTGTTACAGTAGGCCCTGTACTTAAAAGGTACTTAACCCGCGCGTACAATTTTTTTACGCAAACGTAGCGTTTGACCTAATTAACATACCTTTAGTCTGTACTTCAGAATGTAATTCTTAATATGTACTTCTATTCGTATGAATAATTAAATTGTCCTTGAGAATGACCCAAAAGTACGAAATGGAGCGGTTCTTTGTCCTGACCCTTGCGAGGCGGCCCTCGGCCTGCTTTTCAATGTCAATACAGACAGGATAATGTTCTTTATTGCGTCTCGGGTAATTCGAACGACATTCATTTCAAATGCTCTCATAATGAACGAATGTTTTCATAGATACATATCGAAGGCCCTTTTTTCAATTAATCTATGGTGCCAAATCTCTAGCGAAAATACGAGATCCGTCATAATTGGATTGACAGGGGTTGATACTTTGTCTGATTGAATTTTGAAGAGAGCTTGTTAGCACATTTGAATTCTGTTCAAATCTTAAATCGAAATTGTCCACTTCCCCTTAGCAACAAGTTAATTGTTCGCTACATATTGTCAAGAACCAGTTCATCCCTTCCGACCAGGATCTAAAGAATATCTTCGCGTCTACTTATGGTGTGTAGAGGGCAGACTCAGACCGGATTCTTGTACAGCCGTCCCCAAAACTTATTGTCCTATACTTAGAACGAAATAGACTTGATAATCTTGTTGAAGAAACATATGAAGGAAAGCACGGCCGTTCAACTCGCCATAATTGGGCTAGTATTACTAGCTCGGATTAAAATTTAATGCGATTACTTTCTCAGTGATTAATGCCGCTCATAATTTTCCAATTTATTGATCTTATTGGCATTTCTTGCATATTTTCTCACGATTTCGCTAAGGTTATGTAACGCCGAAAGTTGTTAAAATCGTTCAAAGTACCCAAAATATTATGAATTCTATTAGGTAACGGATTCGTTCATATAATCGTAAATTTATAGTAATGGAGCTGCATGAATCGTATCGATTATTGCCGTATCAAAACTCATTCACACGAAAACGGCCATCACGATACAGATCCGATTCACTGATACATAAAATTATTTTATTATTTTTTAAGGATTAATAAAATTTACTGGCTTTTTTCTCACTACCGCATTAGATTCTGCTGTGAGAAATCACAGTGCTGTCAGTAAAGGATAGAATTTTCATTATATGATAGTCTAGATTTTTACTGATTTTGAATACACAGGTTCGCTGAATAAAATTCAAAAATCGAATGAGTAATATTGGTCAAAACACGTGTAGGTATCTTCTGGTTTAACTTGTGTTAAAATATAGAATCTGATTTTGCCCATAATCTAATTTTATAATATTTTCTGTCAAGTTTTTGCTAGTACTTATATTTGAATGTGAAATAAGTCATATTATCCAAAGGAAGGATGGATTCAGCATTATTACCCAGGTGCTTTGCGTTTTGCTAACTCGTACGGTTTCATGAGTTAATAAAAGTTAAATCTAACTAGTTAACCACAAGTTGCAATGCATCTAGCACAATCAATGTATTTATAGATGCCTTGCGACTTAAATAATGTCGAGCAGAAATAGTGGTGCGCACCGCAGTCTGACACCCCGACCAGGCGCCAGACGCGCAACGCTACGATATCAGATGTGATTAAATCTATGTTTAATTGTTGAGATTTAGTTAAACTTTGTAATTTAAGAAACCACGCCTCACAAGCAACCTAAAGCTTCGATGCATACGAATATTAATATCAAAATAGAAGGAAGAAAATTAATCACAGAGACATTTTTTTCATTCTACAAAAAAATTAGAAAATTAGTTTTTTTTTACTATGCCACTACTCATTTTTATTCCTCACTGAATGTGACTAAGTGTTAGTTTAGAAATAATATGGCCGACATAAATTGCCAACATTTGACACAGGCATCGCAGCTGTCGACACTTTGTAAATATCGAAATTTTCTTTTTTCTAAAGCGCTTATCTCAAACGTTGAAGGTTGTTAGATATGTTTCTCTTTGTAGTCGTAGAGTGAATGCGATGGTATAATTTTAATTTTAACCGCATTAATAGATATTGTTTGATCTCGGCGTAGGCAATGCACGTGTAGACATTTATCTGAGCTATTTGCGGGCCTCGGTTCTGGAGTATGAAGTAAATTCGGTGCATGCGTGGGTTTGTCACCGTCTCGCCAGTATCAATAATATATAAAATGTACATTTGCTACGGGATGAAGCCGGGAGCGCCCTCGTTTGGCTAATGACGTCATCGTCTGGGAATCTGCGCTTCCTGACCTACCTCCAAATTGCAAGGCGCATCCTTTGCGTAGGACATTTTTAACCGACCTTCAAAAAAACCAAAAAGGAGGTTATCAATTCGACGTGTATTTTTTTTTTTTTTTTTTTTTTTTTTTTTTTTTTTTTTTTTTACCGATGTTCCGCTCGTACGTCGCCAATTGTAGACCGATTTGGATGAGTGAGGTGTCAAACGATAGGGTAACTCGTCGAAGTGGTCCCATTTTTTTTTAGAATTTTTACGATTAATAGTTTTCAGCATATTGAAAGAATAGTTTCACAATCGGACGCGAAATCGCTGAATTCCGCGCGACCATGTCGTGCTTATTTGCTTATAACTCTATGATTTATGAATCCTTATCAATGAATTAGATGTTATTCGATTAAGTATTAAATTTGCAACAAGAAAAAATAAGAATCAAAATAATTTGATTTATAGTTTTAGAGATATTGAGGTTATAAAATAAAAAATTTAAAAATCTTCAATTAGTTCGCTTTAGCAATAGAGATGTCCATGTTATATTAAATATATACTAATTATAATAAATTAATTTAATTAAAACTCATATTGTCAAGGTTTTGACGGAATTTTATGAAAATCTAAGCCATATATTTTATTTTATAGAGCAAAACTTGTCAACAGAGAAAAACATGTCATACGTTATTGTTTACGCGTCCAGTTTAGATCTCTATATCTCAATGTAATATCAGTTTATATCGATGACTTATATATTATTTTATAAAACATTAAAAGGGTCATATATGATAGTAAAATCAATAAGGTAGAAGAAATACTTCTAGAGATAGAGAGAATATAGTAACTGAGTTCCTACGGTAAATCACAATTTGCGTTCACTTGCTTACTATAAAACACCATGAAAACTTAATTTATATGAACGATATTACTTAAATTTTTAGTAATAAACGATTCAGTTCTGCGTTTTCTTATTTTCATTAATTTGAAAATATTAAATTAAATTAATTAAATTAGTTTTTAGTGTATAAGGTAAGCGTAAAGTCAGAGCGTCCATGTTAGTTTCGTTTTGATGGTATGATAACCAACTATACGGTTTAGAAGAGCCACTCAAAAGTATAAAATAAATTAATTTTAAACAAAAAAATAAAACCGACCTCAAAACGCACTGAAAAGTAAAAAATAAATTTTGTATTATAAATGAACTTACTATAAATAAAAGACGTTAATAGTGTTGATAAATAAAATTCATCTAAAATTCTACAAGGGCATAAAACTTTCATGTTGTTTTTTGAAAGGCGGTGCCAAATATATAAATAAAGACTGAATGAATATTCCTGGACTTTAATAAAAAAATTAATTGAATGGCTTGGCGCCGCGTTTCAAAGAGCAACATGACAGTTTTATGCCCTTGTTGAATTTTAGATGAATTTTATTTATCAACACTATTAACGTCTTTTATTTATAGTAAGTTCATTTATAATACAAAATTTATTTTTTACTTTTCAGTGCGTTTTGAGGTCGGTTTTATTTTTTTGTTTAAAATTAATTTATTCAAAGGACGCTCAAAGGAAGCCTTAACGATACGATTTCACGTACAATGTGACTAACAGCATTTCAAGATTCATGTTGCACACATTATTACATATATTTATTACCTCTTGACCGTCTTTGGCCGCTTGATTAGCCTATAATTTCAATCCCGTCAAGGCTTTTTTCGCAGTAAAAAGTCAACCTATGTCCTTTCTCAAGCGCTAGTCTAGATCTATGTACTAGATTTCAATGAAATCTATTGAGCTTTTAAGGTGTGAAACATAACAGAGTTACCTCCGCATTAGGTAATTTTATATTGGTTGAGGTGCCTCTTCTTTATAAAAGGGTAGATTTTTATTAGTTTCTAGTTCAGGAACACTGGCTCAGAGCACAAGATATTTAGTTTACGCGTCGAACGCTAAAAAATCTTCCAATCGAGAGGATTTTTCAACATCTTCGACTAAAATTTAATAATGTTATAGATATTATTATCGCGAGTGAATCGTTTTCTATTGCCGAAGACCGTTGAATTACATTATTAAGTAAATTTCAAAAACATTTAGCCAACAATTATCGCACCTACCTATTTGGTAATTTTTGCGATGTAAGAGTTTTATTCGACGGCGTGTTCTCAACTGGTCTTCCCCAGAGAAGTACGTGATAGGCTTACATATTTGCACATCTTCTTGAAATTCTTAGTCCCAAATTCATACACTGGCTTTGACTTCACTTTTAATAGAATCAACTTTCAACTTTTGTTTCATCTCCGCAGCCTAATAAACATTAGGAAACAGCGTGGCGGCCTATTTTGGGCATAAAAATTTCATTTCATAACCTAGAAAAGAATACCGCGACAATGAATTTGTGTCTCATGAAGTGTTCGGAAAATAATATGCGTTATCATTAAATCATCAAAGATTATTTTTTTATAAATAATTTGGAATTGTCGCTGTATGTCGCTTTGTTTATTACTCCAATTTGCTAGGACTCTAAAACTACGTACCAGACGTCGCAGGTCTCAGCTAGTCAATAAGACATATTACGAGGAATCGTTTTATGATAATGGCCGATTCCCGCTAGTGGTCAGAACGCAGTCAATGGCTATTGTTTCTATAAATCGCGTGCGTGGTGCGTATGCCTCCTTAATATTCATAAGTCGTCTCTCTTCCTCAATGGATATGACGACAACATAACGGAACGTGTATGGGCCCTATTAATTTGACTCCGGAAACATTAAATCAGTCTAGAAGTAAATTATTGCTAACCCTAATTAGAATATACGATTCGTTGCCTCGATCAAATTGAACAAAATCTTATCGAGTTATCGTTTCGAAAATTCATTCACACACGACGCCAACGGTCTTTGAATTTTAAGAGCTCATATAGTGCTAGATGTGCAGAATGACCTATGTACAACCATGGCTGTTTTAGAGTCTTGATAAAACAGCATTTTGTATAGAAACCGCTAAATTTCATAGGCTAACAAATGCTGTTTTTCATTCGCCTTCATCATGGCTGAAAGTCTATGGAGACTAAGCCTCCTCTTTTGTAATCTCATAATTTGTATTTTTTCTGTCTTATATGATTTAATAAAATTCACGCATTTTCATTGTAAAAATTATTGACAGTTTGTGTGAAAGTTCTTTGTTAAAGTGTTAGAATGATATTCGGTATTTGAATATAAATAAAAAGTCAAATATAAATAATTGATAGTAAAATTGGCACGTATCCAGAAAGCCTTGCAAAGCTGGCGCTTCATCGATCATCAATCAGCCAGCACTTACGCCAATCTCATGTCCCAACAGGGTTGCATTTGGAATATAAGATAGTCTTAGTAAGTCTAGTCTTAAATATCCTGACATTTGTTACAGAGGTAACGGGAAGTTGGCGACTTGGGGCTGCATCATCGGTTTCCTGGTGATGATGTGTTTGGATGTCGGTCTTGGATAAGATAGAGACGCTGTGTCTTCCGTGAGCGGTTTATTCATTTAAGACAGTACGTTATTAATGTATAACAAATATTTTTAAAAATAAATCAAATTTAGACGCTAAGCTTTTTCAGCTAGATTTAAATAGTAGTCAATTATGTTATAGAGACTGAAACCTAAATTCATACGTAGGTTTTTGTTAAACGATTTTCAGGTATATCACTTTACACTGAAATGAATAACCCCTTGTAAATGTATTCACACTTAATGGTTCGAACGAGATTTGCCAAATCCTGAGGGTGTATGTACCCTGTATTTTATGTAGTTACATAGTATGTAAGTATGTATACTTTTCGGTTTATTTATTTTATTAACAGCGCACAGTGTTTCACAGTTGACTTGATATCTAATATTATGTACTTATGTGGAATTGTTTATTAAGTATTATCTATTTATTGAATTAGTTTTTATTTTCGATTCAGTGCGTGTGGCGTTTCAGACGATACAAGGCTGATAATTGTAGAGAAAATGATGACGTATAGATGCGGAAAATGTGACCGTATTATTCAAAAAAAAAAACCTAAGACGCCTCAATTGATTTTAGTTTGAGAATATTTAGTCTCCTTTCAATTTGTTATTTGGAGAATGACTAAATTTTCTATAACTCATGTTTCGATGCCATGTTCTGAGAGGCTTATCCATCGTAATAAGTAGGTCGTATCGTAATTTATTGGTGCATGAAGCACGATTGACGACTTATTTGAACATATCAGTTAAAATAATTATCTGGTATGATCCATATACATCTTACTTACTTTTTCCTTACTTTTACTTACATACTCGCCTTTTACGGCTGCTTTTTGACCCTTCTCATGTTCGCATGGATTTGGTTTTTGGCCAAACACGTACGACTTACTCTTCTTTCTGCTTTATTCATACTGTTCCTAAGTTATGCTCGTTCGTTTCCATTTATTATCTTGGAGAGAATTTCATTTCAAACAAACAAAAAAAAACCATTAATTTATTATTAGATTCAAAAAGTAATTTTTTTCTAATTATTGTTTGAGAATGTTAGACTTACTAATTTTGATCATCTTTCAGTATTCGGGCGTTGTTAAGGTGTTTTGTTTTTTTTTTGAATAAAACGCATTTAATTTAACGTTAGCTTACTTGTTGTAAATAGCGGTGAAATAAGAGAAATTTAATATATTTTAATGAAAAATATACTTAGTTTTATATGAAATAATTTTAAGCAATATATAAATGTTATGAAAATAATGTACTAAGTGATTATTAAATGTGACATAATTGTTAATTTAACAATATTAATGAGACCAAAATATAATGTTGTTTTCGTTCATTAATGTACAAAGTACTTACAAAATTATTTCTAAATAAATTTAGTTAATTATATTTAATAATGATTTTAACGAATATGTTATATTTTAATTAAATATTAAGAATACAGCATAACTTTGCTCTTTTACTGCCTTCTCCTTATAGAATGTTTCTAGCCGGGATTTTTCCAAAATATTTTTATTGGAACTTGAATATAAAGTGAAATATGATCTATGAATCCCTTAGGATCCTCTGAGCTTTCTGCGATCAGCCAAAAATAGACAAAAGATTTTAAAATATCTACCAAAAGAGTTGTTTTGAACGCTTTGAACACTTATTGAACTTTTTTTTTCATTAAGTTTTTCAGTAGCTTGTCTTCTCTTATGGACTTTCGACTCGTCAACAGTCATGTTAACCGGTCGGTGAGACTTAATATGGGCTGTTTTAGAGGAATGTCATAAAGATACTTGTGATTCACCTCTGTAGCTTGCTTAGTCAGTTGGTCCTAACGAAATTTGTTTTGCGCGCAGTAAGTGCAGTCTCGTGTAGTGGCTTATGGGGCAGATGCATTTTCGTCTGTTTCACTGATCGATTTTTTCTTTAGGGGCAAGTAGGTAACCAGCCTTATATGTCCTGACAGACCGAGTTTTTTTATCTCCACCGGGAATTTCGATTCCCGGGTTCGCCCAGGACCTCTCGAATTTTATATATAAGATAATATGTAATCGTTTAATATTTACAAGTGGTCGCCCACTGGTCGAAATTCGACCACAATTCAAGAGTAGGTAAGTCATGTATGTGTGTGTATGTTGTGTCATTAAAGCAGTAGTGTGCGTAATGTTTATTTTAATTAATGTATTTCTAATGCATTTTATGTAAAAATAGCTTTATGCACTTCTCCATATAAAATTTCACGATCCCATTCGCGCATTTCGTAAAGAGGGGTACAAAGTTTTTGCTTCACGCATTAATATTTATATAAGTAGATTATGTTATAACGCCCTTCCAAAACTGAAATAGTTAAAAGAATAAGATAAGATGGATGTTGTGGATGACGTGACAAACGACAGGTATTGCACTAGAAAAGCAAGGGAGCGGCGCGGCGCTTGGCGTCCATTGCCCCGCCACCCAAACACCCGAAGAGTTGGGCTGCTGTACCAATACGCTTTCTTGTATTGAGTTATTTATTTGTAATACTACTAGTGATTTGCACTAATTTATTAGGCTTTTCATTGATACAGAGAAAGATGGGTAATGACTTTGGCCAAGGCTGATGTTTTTATTATCCTGAAAGTCAATTGTCAATTATAAACACGAATCAAAAACCATTGTTTCTAATTTTTGCGTTTTTGTATAACTTTTTTTTTTACCTTGTTTTTTTATGACTCTGGCATCGTATCTCCTAATCGGATGAACCGATTATGATGCAGTTTTTTTGGTTGAGAGCTGACATAATCGAGACAGATAGCCAAAGCTACAATTTATCAGTTCATGCATTTGAGTTATTCTAATTTGTAACAAGTGGACTTGATGGTGGACCGCGAACTTCGCATCGCGTCATAGTTCTGAATAATAACGTGTCACCTAAAACGTCCTTCCATAGAAAATGTATGAGGAAATTGTTTTTTCTTTAATTTTTTTTTTGTCAATTTTCCAATTTTTTTAACAGTTATTCTGCTATTCGAGACAGACAAATATGATAAAAACCATGAAAATTTGCCGCGCTGCCACTCCGGTGTTAGTTCCAGTTTTTATTCCATGCCTAACGGTGGTGCAGTTGTGTTCTTATAATTATCAGAATGAACCGATCAAAAAAAAAATGATTATAAATATGATTAGATATAAAAATTTCACTATAGAAAAAAGGACAAAGTCCTTTTTAGGTCAGTTTTTGTAGCCTGCTTCACTTAAATCGTACAAAATTTAATTCTGCGACTCTAAATTTATGAGTGTTTCGTCTTCCTCACCATTGAATATCTTATTTCGCTCCATTTTTTAGATTTCAAAAAATAAGATAGCCTCAAATTCACGTGTGATCGCAGCGATTCCGCGACAGTGCTTGCGCAAACATGGTACGGCCGCTATCGCCCGGCGACACTGACGCTGCGTTCGAACGTTAGTTCATACGTTTCCTTACTGCACAATACTATCGCTCTGTCGCGGCGTTTCTGTCGCTGCGTTAGTGACGCCGGAGCCGCGCAGCTCAGAAGTCTACCTTTAGAGTGGATCAGTACAAATGGTCATAGATCTATTACTGCCAATACTACAATATATCGCACATTTAGTAATATAAGGACTCAAGTCAAAATTTGTGTAAAGTATTATTTTAAATGATGTAGTTATCAAAGAATAAATATGCAAAATTTCACATTTATAACTTGAATAATAAGCATTTTATTGATAAAGTAAGGTGGAATGTAAGAAATCCAGAATCTTTAAACGCTATTTCCCAAAAAACTACTTTTTTGTATTATGCCCTTATATTACTAAGGGTGCGATATATAGTAGGTAGGTATTTAAATTGATAGGTAGGTATTATTATTTAACATTCGCAAAAATTAGCAGTTTTTTCCAAAGCTATATAATTAATTCGACTATTTGAACAAACATTTTGTGTCTATTACAAAAGTGTTAATCGCGCAAATAATAGAATCTTGTAACACTATTAATGTATTGGACGCACCCATTTATCAAAATTATCCCACACAACGGGAGTAAGTTGAGATTTACGGCCACTTAACCATACAACTATTTAATGTCTAAGAATTAACTCGGGACCCCTTGGATATCGTCAATTCAATTATCTAATTTGATATCGAAAACCCAAATTCTATTTTCCTGCCAAGTTTGTATAACCATGCAACAGCGCAGTAGGTAGGTATGTAATTTAGGTACCGTATTATTCTGTTGGTATTTCGAATAAAAAATCAGAAGACGGACCCTCGACACTAGGAGTATTAAATGATTCAATATTTTTGCATTAAATATTTGAACATTGTAACTGAACTGATGTAAGTATAAACATCTAGAGTCTAGTCCATAATAAAAAATAAAGGTTTCCTATTAGATACGTATATAAAAATAGTTATAGTAAAAGTATAAGTTATACCTTATAATTATAAAAAGAAAATGCAACGCTTTTATGCTATTTCTACGCTGGCGAAGATGCTACAGCTAACCAAAAAGGAATGTAGTGTGTTAGACAAATGAATATCGAGAAATATGGGGCGATGCATTCGCCGTGTAATGTGAGGTTCATTGCCATTCATTTGGTCGGTTGTTGACAATGCGGCGGTCAGAGGGCGCCTCTGCAGTCAGTGCTGCGCGCCTGCGCCCCGCGCACGTTGCACCGATACTGCGCGCGAACGCATGGACCGAAAACGACCGGATGTTTACTATGTAATGTATGACATTTTGTATGCATGTTCTTACTTACCTTTGTTGTGTTTCACGTTTGTATAACATATGCTCCTTTCGCGGGGATTCCTGGGCAAAAATGTTTCGCTTTGAAAGGCACTGAAGGATAGGAAAATTAGTGGAACAGACGTCTACTCCATTGCATTTGTTCTCGGATATGGAAGACGATTTTAACCGTAAGTTGCATGTATAACAGTAATGTTTACATGCATGTAAGTATACTTTGGAGATTTCTTCTACGCCTTTACTTGAGAACTCGGAACAACCTTATGTTTCCACTTACTAAATAATTAAATAGTTAATTTTTAAATCGACCCAGTAGTTTTAAAAACTTTTGTCTATAACACTTCTCTTGATTTGTAAAAACTATTCACTGTTATGGGCATCGTTCTTTCGAAGAACGTCTGAATGGTAAACATCGTAACAAAATCATCACGTGGTTCAAGAGAAAAGCGTACAACACTAACGAATAGTGAGTGTAAAACTATGGAGACTTTATTACGTTGCAACAAAGTCTAATTTTGAATAAACTGTGCCTATACACGGTCGGAAGTGCAGTCTGTGCTTGCACCTGCCCGTCACGCTGCCCTGCGCTGCCCGCGCACACCGTGTTTTGTTTTGCTACTCATGCCAATTATGTTATTTTAACAAGCTCTATCAGACAAATCGGCGGTTCACCATCTTAATAACACCTTGCACCTTTAGGTACTTGTTCCGGCTGTAGAATGGAATTCATAGCTAGTCGAAACTCGAAAGAATGGTATGAATGCAATATCCTTTATAGAGAGATCCTAACTTTTTGCGGCCAGTTGTCTTCGACACCGCAACGATTGGTTATTGTTGATTGGTTACCTTACTTCCATCAAATCAAAAGATCTTTGAATATAATCACCCTTGTTTCTGAGAATTTTATTTCTTAGTTTATTTTAAATTATTTCTTAAATAGTTTTTTTCGTTGTAATGAAAAATTATTATTAATTTTTGAAATGTATTTACAAGACATATTTCTTCGCCCGTTTGATTGTTTTCATTATTCATAGTAGACCGCCTACCCAACCGAACCAATCTTGTTTCCCTAAGATTCGAACACGCAACCAGTGTCGCTTGAAAATCTCGGGACCAAATTGAATAAATGATTGTGTTAAAAGATTCCAAAAAATTTGAGTGAGTGGTATGATCCAACCATAAAGGATAGATTGGGCTTGAGTACACCTACTTACATTTAAAAATGCAGTAACGAAGCCCAGTCCATATATGCAATATTTTTTTAAACTAAGTGCTATTATTCTGATAAAAATTTCAAATCAACTTTTGTATGTTTTGCATAGGTACTTACTCGTATTTTCGTATGCAAAATCTGGAAAAAAATTGTACTGTAATAGATTTTTCTGGTTAGGAATTAGCACAAAAAACAAGTAATTTTACTTTACTTATTCTCTTTTTAAATTTCAAATAGGAAAATTGTTAAAAAAAACAATGAGTCAGTCTCTTACATGACTCCTAGCGAGATGATGCAATAAATCCGCATTCCACAAATTTGCATTTCAAGTACTTCATGGCATACTTACAATATGTATTAATGGCGTTTGTCCAGTGGCTCATGGGGCACTGTGCCTCAGGTAGGTAATATGTATCTATATATAGTATTTTGATATTATATTTATGTTTTATTGGTACTTTTAACTTGAAGACCACAAAAGTTTAGTAATTACTTCATTAATCTTCACAACTTTACCAACATGCACTCGCTAAATCTTCAACAGAATTTTTGTCTATTTTTGTTTATTCATAGAAGACTTTAATAATGTCTCTAATTTATGTGAGTATTATACATTTAATGAAATAATGGTGTTAAAATTTTAACAAAAAAAAAAAACGAATTCAAATAATGTACATAAATGTATTTACAAAAATACAAAAGACTCATCAAAGCCGTTAGGGTGCGTACCCAAAATACTGGCTACATTATCGCGTTGTATTGCTATAATAACGCGTTGGCCAAAATATGAGCCAGCTTTCGGGTTTAATTCAAATTGTAACTAAAACTACAGATTTTGATGAAATTTAAATGGGACGACACGAGACGCACGTATTCGGTTCACCCAGTCAAAAGTTCTGAGGTAAAAAATATAGCATCGAATTGTGTAGCCTCCTTTTTTGAAGTCGAAAAATTATTAAATTTACAATTAACTAAAATTTAACAATTATTTAATTGCTATAAAATTTTTCCCGACGACGCGTACGTGACGTTTTTACTCAGTATTCGTTTTCATAAAAGCCATAGTCATTTTGACAGGGCGAATTCACAATTTTAAAAATTACAGGTACCTAATGTAATCAATGATTCGTATGAATATATGCAATGTATCACTACAGATTATAAAACAAAGTCGTCCGCCGCGTCTGTCTGTGTGTTCGCGATAAACATAAAATTTACTGAATGGATTGTCATAAGTAGATATAGAATAGATAGTGATTCATGAGATAGATTTATTAAGCTTTTATGTAAATTGGTTGCAATATGATAATAATTATTATTGAGTGTCGGGAGCTTTCATTGAAAACGCTTTGAGATATAACAAAACAATGCATTGTTGGATATTCCTCTTATAAATCTAAGTACAAAAAAGCGCAGTGGCATATGTTCATATCTTTTAATGATATCTTTATATACCCATTCTATATTTTTGTCCGTACGAAGTTTGCACTAGTCGCAAATAAAAGCTAGTATTAGATAATTGACTGGTGCGCAGTGGAATGAAGTGTCATTTGAGACGCTCCTTAGTTAACCATCAATACTAGGAATTGCATGCAATTGCTCTTTGCACAATTGACAAGTGATTATTGAATTGTTAAATAGGCTATAACTTCTTACTAGAACTGAGTCTGATGGAGTTTATAGAGGAGAACGATCGCTGCGTACTTAATTATTAGTCTCTGAAAATTTGTAAAATTTATAATTATTTTTTCCGCGCTGCCGTCGGTAAGTACCTAATATCTACGAAGTTAGCTGCTTATGAGTACAAGTAGACGAAATAAGTTGAATTCAGACAATTTAGCGATGGCAGCGCCTCATTTGTTTTGTCTGGGACACTATTTTCTACAGCAATCGTTCTCCCCTCAAACCTCCATGGTCGCAACATCTCACGTCTATGCTTTAAACGCCAAAATTAATTTCCTTTTTTTGATTCAAAAACATTTCTACTATCTCCTATCAAGATCAAAATATTTATTTGATCTTTATATACAAAATCCATATCTTCGTATATACAAATTAAAAAAAAAACTAGTTTTAGACGTAAATATTTATTATACATTTATGTAAGAAATTAACTTAATTACGTCACCCCCAGGCACCTGTATACAGGAGCCCCAAATAGACTAATTAAAAGTCCATTTTCAAAAACAACATGGCAACCTTTTTTTTCGACGGTTGTTAGACGTTTTTCATTTTAAAATTGAAAATATGTTGCAACAATCTGAACCTTCTGCCAAACAATAATTTGCCATTCGTTACATAAAAATTCTAAAAAAGCCTTAGTGAGCAAAGATCACAATTACTGTCTTCTAGGGTAATACATGGCGAAACATGGATGGCAACTGGCAACACCGCGTCTTATCGTTAATGCAGATTTATTATAAACTTTTTTCTTTCGTTTACTTTAATCATCATAAGTCTATGAATACAAACTTACTGAGTCTTTAAAATGTCACATTAGGTACTTTATAATTGTGGCAAAATTTTAAAATTTCATGTATTATTAATTTAAAAATTAAAATAAAGTTTTAGTACTGGACATAGGTAGGTAATATTTATCCATATTTCAAGTTTATTGATAATACTTAATTTAATATACCTACTGATGTAGATTGTACCTACTCTTTATAATTTTAAAAACATTCCATTTAAATTTAAGGAAATTGCTAATGCTATTCGAAAAATCGTTTTAATTAAAAACCAAACGTCAAACTAACCATTTCTAAACATTTTCGGAAAATGAAAAGACTGGAAATATTTACTAATATGATAATTGCATCTATCATGATTGTGAAAGTGACGTCACGCGTCTCTAGCCGATGACGCACTGTGACGTATGTTGCGTACCTAAAACCTAATTGTTCGTTGCCACAAACTATGCACACGGAACAAACCTAGTCTAGAAGTGACAATACGTCACTAAAACCTTTTTACTGACTTGAAAAAAAGAGGTACTCAATACGACGCTGTTTTTTTTGTTTGTAACCTCAGAACTTTCGACTGGGTGAACCGATTTCGATGATTTTCATTGAAAGCTGGTGCTTCCCGTGTGGTCCCAATTAAACTTTATCAAAATTTGTTCAGTAGTCTTAGAGTTACAGGTTCAAGACAGTTTTTTTTTTGTTAAACTTTAACACAATTATTTAGTCAACATATTTAGCTGTTTTATCAATTATTTTTTTAAATATTAGTGGTCACAATATATGTACACAAAACACTAGCCGTGTTCAGCGAATCGCTTTTTTTATACACTTCTCATCTGAGTGGACTTCAAAAATTATTTAAACTTAAATAATTTATTATAACTACTTGGCGTTGTATTACTGACTTATATTATGGGTGAATAAATTTGCCGACATTTAAAAATTCATATTCTAGAAGGATAGACGACAAACGCATTATTATGTGATTTTCTGTTCTATATCTAAATAAAAGTTTATAAATCATAATTAAAGTAAAAAAAAAATTTGAACGAAAATATCATGAATATGATGACAGTTAATTATTTAACTGTGAGCGGTTTTAGTTTCGCGAGCGAGTACATAGTTACCGTTTGGCGTTAAGTCAGTATACAATAAATAATATATAAAACGATCAGTCTAGACTTTAGAGTCTAGACTGATCGTTTTACTTTTAATAACTTACTCTGAATACATTAAAATGTAAGTAAATAAATATTTTTAATTAATTAAGTACTTATATATACGGAGAATATATTATTTTTATACTCCGTGTTAAAATCTGCATTATTGTTAACTAAAAGAATGTTCTATCTGTGTTGTTATAGATTTTATTTCTCTAAACCGAAACTATAATGAAGATATAGTGGTTAACAGATAATGAATGTGAATTAATTTAAAATTTTAAAGTTCGAATTTGTCTGTTCATTTTTCCAATAGTGAATAGTCGGACATAGGCGATAATGAGGAGTGTAATGGTGACGTCATGAGAGGCGCGGACGGCGGGGCGCGGGGTTCGCGGGAGTGGGGCGTGCGGGGGACGGTGCCGCGCGCCCGTTCATTGTAGTTTTTCGATTATTGTTTAATTAGGGCGAAGCGGCGGCGGAGCGGCGGCCAGAGGACGCCAATTCGCGGCCCGCTTTTCCGATATTTTTTCATACATTTTTAAAAATGTTCTTTCAAAATAGTAACTTTTAGTAATGACTAAAAGTTAATGCCGAGTAAACGAGTAATAATAAAATATAATTTATTCGTTGTCTCGTTTTTTTGAACGGAAATCCAAATTAATCTTTATACAGAAGAGTTCATTTTTTATTCAGTTCAATACAGACTACGAGCAATATTAGTTGAATGTTGTTTTTTACCTAAACAAGCAAAATTTTAATTAAGAAATTCTCAACATGTTTTCCTAGTATAATCCAACTTTATACTTACTTTTCTGTTAAACTAAAAGGTAACTCATACTTATTATGTTAAACAAATCTCGATTTGTTAAGGAATTATTATTTTGTCATAAACCCATAAAATCGAAAAAAATCTCGTTACTTTTATTATTTATTAATCATTTACCATATACGTAATGCACGTACGTATAGTGCACTAATATTACTTGTTAAACATAAAAAAAATATTAAGAAAATTATAATTTACTACTTTAGTTAATTAATATAAAAACGAAATATACAGTAAAAAAACTTGTGCAATATTTTCGCGAAAATATAATACGATCAGACGGAATATCGGTTGGCGACAGCTGGCTCGCTATCTGCGGGCGGCGACCGCCAGGGGCCCGCGGGGTTGGCGGCCGCGGGAAAGAGCGCGTAAAAAGGCGAGCGCCCGACGGCGGGCCTTTCTCGAGGTCGACGCCCGGGGCCCCGTCGAAACCCGCGCCCGCACACCATGCACACCCCTACGAGGCTTCAACAATCAACAGACATTCCATTTTTAAATTTTCAGCTACTTTTCAAACTGCGAATTCTATTCAAATATGAATTACAGTACCTATTAAAAATAATTGTCATTAATACCTCTGTCGAATTTTTACACGGACGTTAATGCGATAGGTGTAACAAAAGACTTTTTTCTTTTCGAACATAAAATCCATTCCACGAATTGACCGCAAAAATAAATCGGCCCCTAGTTATTCGCGAAAAATGTTTTACGACACGCCCACAGTGTTTCAACGACTGACAATAAAAGGATCATTAATGTTTCGCATTTTTGACGTCGAGCTTTGCCCACGGCTTCAGTCACATGATTGACGAACCTGTGTATATTTATCGGTGGAATCAATGGTGGTAGGTTTTAATAGATTTCGAAGACGGTTTACTGTTTAAATTTGGAACGTACTAACTACTTAGGTACCGCTGTATGTAAAGATTAGAGAATGGACGAGCGCGCTCATCGATAGTATCCGGGCCAATGCCAGTCGTACCTACTAGCAAAGTATTGTCCTCGAATGTTCTGAGCGATAACCGCAAAATTGGTGAGTGGGAATTCCGACTTTGATTAGTATTAGATAGGGTGTGTTTTCGTGTGTTTTGCAATAGAGGTTTGGCGTGAGATATGTGAAGTCGCGGCATGCGGGTCGCGCGCGTTCTCACGCTTTGAATATTCCTGCTCCCGGCTCCCCCTCCCGCCCAGAGGACTTGTCCTCCTCTTTGTGACGGAACAGGAGCACAACTCTGCTACCTATTTCATTTGTCTGCCTTGCAGTGGCAGGTCAATTGGTCTCGTCATTTTTCATGCAACGCAATCATTGTGTGAAGGATTCTTCAGTAGGTACCTAACTACATAAAATTTATTACTTGTTGTAAGGGTTCAGCCCGAGAGAGTTACTAGTTGATTTAGCTCGTATCAACTATACTCAGGAATTAGATACTAAGAAACTTAGAAATTTATTACCCAAATAAGTACATTTCATGATAGACAATCATCGTCATGCATTAATTTTTACTTTTACTCCCAATACAAAATAGAAAAACTATATATTACGTTAATTTATACAATGTGATACAGATAATTGCAAGAAGACTGAATTTCCGCGCACAAAACTAAAATGTAGTCATCACTTCCTGCTTGTTTCAGTTTCACATGCGCCACTCTCCCACGCTTAATATTATATCCTTGACTTACATAATTCTTATAGTATCGTACCTTTTGGGAGTCTTGCGTGAGAACCATGGCAACATTTCATGTGGCAATACAAATAAAACAAAAGAAATATGGAAAAACTTATGTTCAATATTTACAAGGATCTATCAGATCTATGTTAACATATTAACAATGTGCGCATTTCAATTAAGTAAGAGATTTTATAAAAAAACTGACCTCGAAACGCACTCAAAAAATGAAAAATAATTTAAAAAGAGCCTACTGTAAATAATGTGGGCATAACTAACTAATTTTTGAAAAAGTAGTAACTTGTGTTATAATCCTATTATTATATTTGCAATTTAGACGCTTTTGCTTCCGCAATGTATGTTAAACTTAAATTTATTAAAGCTGATAACTTGTGTGGAGGTGGTCATTTTGACGATGTAACGAATAATAAATTCAAGGGATTTATAATATTTTTCACTTCCACTGCAACTTATTAATAAAACAAAATTTTCTATAATTAAGGTTTATACAAGTACCAAAGATAAGAAGAGGCAGCTGAAATATTCTAAAACATATTATTGAATAACACTGTGTTAATTTTAATACAGTGACATTCATAAAAAATAATTTACTTTTAAAGTATTAATGTTAAGTTAAAAGTTATTAATTTAATAACAGTTTCACCAAATTAAGCGCGTAACAAAATTTTAGTTTTAACCGACCTCCAAAGAAACCAAGAAGGAATTTATAAATTCGATGTAAGTATTTTATTTTATAATAGTCACTAAATTTTTCCGTTGTTTCGCCTGTAAGACATTTGACTAATAATTTAAATGTTAAATTCGCAAACCTACTTGTGGCATAACTGGTTGACCGCCTCCTTGGTCTAGTGGTAAGCGCGAAGCGTTACAACCGAGAGGTCCTGGGTTCAGTCCCGGTGGAGATAAAAAAAACTCGGTCTGGCAGGGCATACAAGGCCGATCACCTACTTGCCTCTAATGAAAAAATCGATCAGTGAAACAGATGTGAAATGCATCTGCCCCATACCCCACTAGGGGACACGGGACTTCACTAATAATCCGTTTATCATTTGTTATTAAAGTTAATTTAATTAATATTCGAGAAACTGATATAATTTCAAAAGAATAAATCTCCTAGCATCTTTTCCAATAATTGTTTCAGTAGAACGTGGCCTAAATAAACAAATTTAGTTACCGTCAGTTTAGTTCAACCGAAAACGACATCTGACGAATCCAAATCACAAATGTATCGAATACTATTGACATTGTCCAAGATTCTATTCGATTCTTATAAGAATTTCTAGAAACCCATTCAGAGGGAAATAGGTTGTATGCCGTTTGTTTACGGCCGATAGTTGTTTGTGTTAAAGAATGTATTGTAATGCCCAACTGGCTGTTTGACTAATCAAGTATGAAATATAAATGGGGCGTTAGGAAGGAGACACCGCGATTTCTGCGAAATGACGTCAGCAATTCTTGCGCACTGCAGCCTCGGGGGCCTCTAATGCATTCATATATCTGCAATTTGTTTACACGTTTCACTATTCGCACATGTTATATAACACTTCTTTATGTTAGATAAGATTTAAGACTTTTGCACTGATGTTACTAGATTTCTGACATTCTTAATTTGAGAATATTAATTAAATACTTGTCTCGTAGACAAGTTAACAATATCATTGCAATTCAAAGCATGTAACCTACTTTGGTAAAAAAAAATATTTATAGAGTAGGAGGCCAAGAGGCTCACGATGAGCGGTCCGCCACCCATGGACACCCTCAACGCCTGTTAGACTACGGGTGCGTTGCCGACCTTTTAAAGAGAGGTCTTTTTGAAGGTCCCTAAGTCGTAATAGTTCAAAATACCTTTGAAGGCAGCAAGCTCCATAGAGATGGAAGTTGCAATCATCAATATGGCAATTATGCCATATTGATAATGCCAAACTTTTTAATATTTAAGTACCTAAACATGGTGACAACTTTACCATTTCAACTCTTGACGCAAAAGGAGACGTACTGCAAATTTGATGTGTGTGTGTGTGTCTGCGGTTGGTATTTATATCGTCACGAATGAACCGATTATGATGCAGTTTTTTTCATTTGAAAGTTACAATTTATGAAGATGTAGATATTCATCAATTTATTAGGTACTAGATGACCCAGCGAACTTCGTTCCGCTAATAAAAGCTAGGATGGGAATCGAACGCTAAATGTTTGACAGGAAAGTAGACAGTAGACAGTTTATATGGGCAAATGAATTTGTTGTTTTTACTATCTTCCTCGCAATTTTTCCGTATTTTCTCACCGTTTAAACCTTCCCTGGACTAAAAATCAGCTAAATCGGCCCGGCCGTTCTCGAGTTTTAGCGAGACTAACGAACAGCAATTGATTTTTATATATATATAGATTGGGTGTGGAATGAATTGTGTAATTATGTATTTTACTTATATATTTCTCACTCCAGATTGACAAAATCTTTATTATTATTGTTTCTTTGTGAACATAAAATTGTTAAAGGAACTGTTGTGGTAACACAATTCAATACATAAAAATTAATTATAATAGCAGTAAAATTCCGTCTAATGTGTGTCTGTTTCACTGATCAATTTCATTACAGGCAAGTAGTAACCTACCCAATCGAAACATTAATTATCACCCGGAATTCGAACCCAGGACCTGCACACACAATAGATGCGTCACTTAGAAGGCGAATTCGGCAAAGGAATTCAATAAGCAATCTTGAAAATGCTTAATGCATAGACACCGTTAATCCCATATAACATTATATCATATGATTGCGGCACCATATATGCCTGACCACCCGGATCCGTCTTTGGCGCCAGTCGACTCCTTTCTAAGACACATCAATTTATGTGACAGCGTGAGATTCATCGATCAAACATCCTGCAATATCTTAACCTAGATAATAATGTGATGACTGATGGTGAGCCTTTGAAATATATTTTTCACATAACTAGGAACGTAAATATAACATTTTTTACGCCATAGATACTCGGCACAGAAGATAGTTCCCTCGGGTAGGTTTTTTTATAAAATCCTTGCTTGCGATGCTTTTGTTAAGAGAATCCTAGATATTTTATTATTAATTAAATGTCTAATCACCGTCGAAGTCTTTATTTGGTCCTTTTTGTCACATGCTATAAAAAATATAATATAAAAAGCCTTTATTGCTGTTCCACTTACATTAACCTCACTTAATATGAATATTGCCTTAGGTACTAATACTTATAGCTAATTTATATTGAATTTCCATCGGTGGTTTTTCTTCAACGGCTTGTCTCTCGACATAGCCTCCTGCAATGACTTCCACTCAAGTCTATCCCTTGCCACACCGCACACGCATCCATAACGGGCCTATTGTTTTCTTGAAATCTCTTTTATTGCCTTCTTCTACTTCTTTTATTTCCTCTTGGATAGCATTCTGTAACTGTATTTGTCCATTTCATTCTTTCTCTTAGTATGTGCTTTGTCCATCGCCATTTATGTTGTTTGTACCCTGTTGTCTTTTCTACTCCTATTACACTTCTTTCTATTCCATAGAAAGGAATGGAATAAAATGTTTTTTATTTATTTTTATAAAACATTGATCACCAAATTTTAATGAGCAAATTAGGTTCCGATTTAAAATGTAAAAATTATCCACTGGATGAATGGCCACGGAGACCTTTGACGAATACAAACAGCAACGTTTTAGTAAATGGAAAGTCATAATGCCCTAAATAAAAGAAAATTGGCTCCATAGAAGGTGCGATTTATCAAAATTCTTAAAAGATTATTATAATATGTATACGCAAGCATCTGGTTGGATTGGCAATTCGACTTAACCACGTCGAGCCGCCTTCAAAGGAGGCGTAGAACAAGTCTTGACGACGAAGAGTATTGCAGTAAATTTCAAAGGGGTACTGTAGGCATATACCTAATGATTTATATGGAATAATTTACTTTTATAGCATAAGAAGATGTTATATATTTAAATATCATTTTTTATTAAACTCAATCATTAAAATGCTATTAATTTTTTGTGGTCATTAAGTATTTTTAAAGCAAACAATCATAATTTGGAGTTGGTTGCTTTCAATAGGATCAGAAATTGTTTATTGATATTGATTTCACGCTAAAATGGAGATTTAATTTTGGTCATAATTTACTATTTTAAAGTATAATAGTTTTGCTAGATCTGGTGGTTAGTTAGTTCTAAACTGTTACTCGCGTTAATTTTTAGTTAACCTAGTAAAAAGTCATCGGAATATTAGTGTAGACCACCAGATGTGAGTGATACTGATACATGAAAACAATAAATTGAAAGTAAAATATTGTTTCGTTAGGGGAGGTACTCTCATGCCTGGGGCGATGATATTTTTAACACGTAGGGCCGCCGCTCGAAGCTCACCTTTCGATTTATTTCTGGCTGGCTAAAAATAAACTTTTGTCTAGATTCTCTTCCGACTTATTAGAGGATGATTGAGATGCGTCGCAGGGGGCACAGATAGATTTCATGTTTCCGGTGTCGCCATCTTGGGCACACGTGTGCATGTTACTTTCTTCGTTATCTTTCTAGGAAGGGACGTGTTAAAGGGGGATATTTTTAGAGGTCTTAATGGTACCAGATTCATAAGTTCAACTAGGTATTGGAAAAATTCACGTGTTTTATAAACCTCAAAGAATATGTTTTACAAGACCTTTTTATAAGTTCTCAGATTTTCTAAGTCTTCGATTTTCAGTGTATTCTATATATCTTCGTAGAACAGATCAATATATGACACAGAATGTTTAATTGTTTTTCAATAATTTCTGAATCATTTGGACACCATTTTAAGGGCGTTGCATTGCCTACATTTTAGGAGTGATTGCCATATGGCTGAGAAACTTTGAATTTTTCAAAAGCGAATCCGTAATACATTTTTGTTTTATATTCTTTATTATTTGCCATATAACAGCAATTGCAGCTGATTTTTTCAAACGCTTTGCGATTGTCCGATTTTAATACGGAAAAACTTGTCAATAACTTCATAACTTTGTATCAATTCATTCAATTCTACTTTCCCAGCTGAAAATGCCTGGAAGTTTCTCCAAATGTTCAATTTTCAAAAAAAGAAATGTAGTAACATTGGTTCTGGACCCAATATCCTCTTCGATTCCCCTCACCAACTCCATGGAACTGCTCGTATCAACTCACCATCACTACTTTTATGATCATATCCCTTGAATTCCTTCCCTAATAAATAATCACAATACAGAAAGTCTGCTATAGTATAAAAAAATGGTAGTGAACATGTGTTATTTTATTTTAATAACCATCCAAAACTCGCTGAGATATTACGTCTATCGAGGATAAATCTCAGTCTATTTTGGTTTCCCTATCTTCTCATACTTGATCTGTCACTATGGATAAGGGCGGGCCAACTGAGCCCCAAATTAAGTATGATTGCATCAAAATATGTGGGGGACTCCCTTCGACATTAATAGATTAGGCATCGATTTCTGAGCAGATGTTTTAAATACATTTAAGTCGTCACTTTATTTACGAGTATAGCAAGCAGTAATTAATTAATGCAAAAAATTATTATTAAACTGCAAATTGACATTGAATAGAAAAAGATTATTTATTATTAACACTTCGTTGCAATAACAATAGAATACAGATAAAAACTTAAGCTAAATGGAGTGCAACGGGCGGCCTTATCGCTAATCAGCGATCTCTTCCAGGCAACCCAAGCGGTTTATTTACTCAAGCGGTTGTCTTTTAAGTAGATGAGAAGTAGAGACCGTTATATCGCCCCCAGTAGACTAAGAAATTTGGTAGTGTTTTTCGATAGCATCTGAGTTTATTATTTAGTATGGAAAATCTTAAAGCACTCCAAGTGGTCTGTGGTTACGCGCCAACTAAATGAAAGTAAAAAAACCCATCGAAAACTTAGATAGGCTATCTCATGGTTGACCTGCAGATCTGAGAAGTAAAATAGACCTTAAATCTAGCTCTCGATTTCTGGAATTTTGATAATTGAATTAACTTGCGAGAAAATATCGCACTACGTAGTGATTTATCGCTAACACCATCAATCCTAACACGTGGAGATATCACGGCACAGCGTGAGATTCATCAAAATTTATAGTCGTTCAAGTAAAAATTGGGTTTCTTCGTGAACGTGGTCTGAAATTTTTTTCATAAGAGATATATTTTTACTCTTGTTTTTATTTTAACATTTTAAAAAAAGATACACGTCGCAACTCTGTTTTCCGTGACTGTTTTCAGTCTTCTGAAAATAGAGCAGATGTTTTTTCTTTTCTGTGCTTTACTAGTTGTCTTATTTCTTTTTACCTGCTTTTCTAGTTGTTGTTTTTTCTTGTGAGTATAGTGCTAACTGCTTCCTAGTTTTAAAGCAATCTTACACCAATTGCAAAAAGCATTGTAATTTAATGCTTTGGGTATGTTTAGTATGTAATGAATCATCCACCTATACATGTTCCTGTAGTCGCGGCGTTAGCTTATTGTCAATAAAAACACTCGCTTCATCGCGATTTGTATTCAAGAGCATGTAATATGCAACCGATATGGCGTGGCCAAAAAGTGGCGTTCATATCGTGGCATTCGAGGAATCCATATTGGAGGCATAAAGTGAATGTTAGGTGAAGAAGGTCCCAGTGGTGCTGATAGAATGCGGACTGTTCGACTGGTTTCTAACTCGATTTTGATGTCGCTTGGAATGCAGCAGCTAGGGTTGCCACAAATACACTCTATAAATTGGAATCAATTTTAAGAAATGTTTATTCTAGATATACTAAAGTAACACTGCTATACAAACTGTAAAATAATTTATTGATACAAAATCTCCATATATGTATTATGACGATTTTATGACTTACCAAGAATGAAGTGGCACGACTTTACGGTAAACTGATTTTTGAAATTTTTTAAAAGTACTTCTGTCTTCTGGCAACCCTGGCTGATGCATGTAAGGGGGATCAGGGGGGTCAGGGGGTGGGTGCATCGCAGGTTGTCGCAAGTGGCCGGCGGGCGCACTTGTCGGCGCGTTTGACTGCCGGAGATATTCGGCACGGTAACGGGCCACGGCCTTCCAGGAATCGGTTACCTGTTGCATTCTTGCGCAGGCCGTCGCCGTCCGCCACGCACAACACCACAGACTATAAAGTCTATGTAGGTAGACATCTTCAGTCTATAGCCACAGTTGTCGAGTTTGTATGGTTTTGAACGGTGTGCAAAGGGAAAATTTTCTGTGGAAATTGCTTTATGAGTCAAATTTAGTATCTAGATTACCTTCGTTATATTATGTTGGTGTGACTAGCAAGTTGTATTATTATGAGGAAAATGAATCTTTGCCATTATTTTGATTGTCTTGAATATCTCTAGTCTACCAGCATACAGATTGTGTGTTATTTGTTGAAGTGCTTATGCATAAACTTACAATTTAATTACGTACCTACTCTGTTTATTGTCTACTCTATGTCGGCAGCGCATTGCGAAAAAATCGCCTTCGTTGCGCTTTCGCGTTACAGCAGAACTGATATAAATATTAAAATGTTTACCGCTTATGTGTGTTTTAGCACCTTTGCCGAGCGAATATGAATTTCAAGAATTATATGAAAGAATATATCTTGAGAAAAGGCCATTAGATACATCATTGAATATTAATTATTATGAAGATATAAGTAAAAATCTATAGGTGATACCTCCTATAGAGGAAGAGATGGGAAAGAAGAGATAAAAGAGAGGAAATTTAAATTTTTGCCCGTCTGTATGTTTGTTTGTTAGAATAAGTAGGTATAAGATTTATCTGATTTTGAATTTTTGTTAATAAAAAACTTTAAAATATTTTTTTTCTATTATTAATCGATTTTACTTTAACATCAAAGTGAGAAAGCTATTCAAAGTAAATTTTTAAAGTAATAACAAGACTGAAGATTGATAACCTCGTTGGTGGGCACGCACACATGCGCGCGCGCATACGCCATTATCAGTGGCCGACTCGTACTGGCTTTACAATATTCATAATATTTATTCGTACTTTTCAATTCAATGTACTGAATATCGAATTACTAGGCGCTTCTTACTTCTACCACTATTTTAAAACGATAGTAAACGGGGCTTTGTATAGAAAAAGGATATTAAGTCTTTTATAATTCGTTAAATGAACTTTTGCATGTAAAAGCATAATAAAAAAGACCCAAATGCAAAAAAAACTCCGTCCAAACTAAATATCAAGAGTTACAAGAAACCTTTCGAAAGAAAGCTTGTTTCTGGTCCATTTATCCCTTTCTCCGAAAACTAGATACGCTTCTGTACCATATATCCAAGTTTCCATACCCCACTTCACTGGCTATTAACGCTGTACTTATTTAATATATTAATATAAGATAATATGAAATATCTGTGCCAATTCTGATCCACATTGCCACCGATTAAATATTCAAATTGAACTTTCACGAGGATTGTAGGCGTGGCTTAGTTAGGTGCACCCTAGCGGCCTCTGTTTAACGGTAAGTGCCAGACGAAGATCTCGTTAGGTATTTCTCACTAGAGGCCAAACGATTTTATTTATTTTAAACTAGCTCATCCGACAGTCGTCGCCCTGTCGATTTAAATTTTATTTGGTAGCGTAATATTTAAAATTACCAATTTATTTCAACTTTTCACATAACCTGAGGGAGAGTGTAAAGGCTCACTTTACGCTCTCCCTGCACTATCTATATAGTTCAGATTTAAGAAAAGATAATCTGAGAGGCTTACCTTACTACCCTATTGGCTGTATTACATTCTTTTTTTATTCTTATTCTTTGTATTATATAAACTACGTTACTTCTAACAAAACTTGTTTATTAAACAAACAAAGTCTTAAGATAATCGAACAAATACAAAATAACTAATAAAGAATTCAATATTGTATGATATTTTCCAGACTTAGCTGTGAAAATGACAAAAATTCACAATTCTTAGCTTAATAGTGATTTTGTCGAGTTTTTTTTTCAAATAAAATTTCAAACCAGTAACATTGCGTTCAACCAAGCAAAATTTTCAGCTTTATAATATAAGTACATATAGAGGACAATAAAAATATACATCTATACTTTATCCTGTTCAATTTGTAAGACAGTTCATACGTTTCTCATGTATTTGACGTAAACACGAAAGACGCCATTTTGTACTCGTATGTTCTACATAAGCGCACATTCTTCTACGTCACATCAACGATTTGAATATTCGCAACTATTAATTGATCTATAAGCTCAGATACTTCAAGACTTTTATGAAAGTCGATTCAACCAAAAATACGATTCCACAACGTAGGTACCTTTATATTAGCCATTTTCTCTCTTGGTACGTTTTATTAAATAAAATACATAGCTAATTTATTGATTGATATTTTTATATAAGAAACGAAACCTTCAAATCAATTTTGAAATAATATAAATAATCATGTAGACTTGATTCGTTTGAAAGTCACACCAAAACATAGTTTATAGGCAAATTCATGAACGCACCCTGGTCTAAGAGTTTTTAACAATGTTTACAAATCATACATTTACAAGTGACAACTGGCAACTCATTTCCAAAAAGATCTTTCAAGTAATGATTTATATTAAGAAATATGTTTTCACGATTTCTTGTTTATGTTTGTTACCAGAGTTGCCTGGATGATACCGCTTTTAACGATGAGGCCATCCGATGTATACATGATTATTTTTGGTTTCTTACTGTATTGTTTTCTTTTTGTGCAACTAAGTGTTAATAAATAAATAATAGGCCTTAGTTAATGTATTTTGTACCTTTGCAAATATGAACGAAAAGTTGGGACAGTACAGATTTATCTACAGGGAAAAACGTGGAGAGATATCTGAGGGTAGTTTAATTTAATTTTACCTTTGGCGGTAAAGGTGTTTTAATATTTAAACGACTATTTTCGGTAAAGAGATTGTTGTTCTATCTAATACATAATGTATTATAACAAGTATGTAACGTATATAAATACTTGATAACTTTCTCTGCCTTCTTTTATCATGAAGAATTGATAATATCATTTTTCTTTCAAACTCAACAGCTATTAAAATTATAATTGTTTTTATTAGATTTTGTAATATTAGCCTCAGAATAGAATATTTTACATACCCAATTTATAAAATACTTATTAATAATTAAAAGTGATGAACGAAAATGAGACTGAAGAAAACTGTTAGCTCTAACTTATCAGAAACATGAGCTAGGCAAATACAGCTAAATGGCACAATCTGAAAATTGATGCTAATTGCGCTATGCAGTGATGACGTCAGCAATTACTCATCGGATCAGCATACCACTCGCATATTTCATAGTTATAAATTACTACTGTGTACGCGGTTTTTAAATATGTTATCAAAAGTATGTAAAATATTCCATGTCAAAACCAAATCCACTCAAAATATGAGCTTGCTGTGAAATTTTTTTACAATTTCAAATCCGTCAATCACATAGTGCCCATTGGACTGTGACATTGTTCATGCTAATAAAATGATAATGCTACCAGACTCATGGTTGAGGTATTGATGCCTCGTTTTTCTATGTATATAGGTAGGTATATCTAGATGAAAATGCATGTATAAAATTAAGAAATACTATGAAGTATTTCTTAATTTTTAACATTAATGTTAAAAGTTGACTATCATGAAAGTCGTAGCATCTCTCTATCAGTGGCGTAACTATACCATATTTATTTTCAAGAGCATGGGTTTATACATTTACATTTATTCACATTCACCAGCCTATATACGTCACTGCTGGGCATAGGCCTCTTCACTTAGGCGAGAGGGAATGGGCTATAGTGCCCACCTCAGATCATTTCTGTGGTGCCCACGCTAGACCAATGCTTAAAAAAAATGTACTTTTCAACTAAAATAAAATACCTACTTAGGTACAATGTTAAAAAAAATTTCTGAGCTCACGGCCTCTTGGGCCTCTTGGGTCGAGGGCACGTGGCATTTGGCCAGCACTGCCACCCCATAGTTACGCCACTGGTCTCTATGGATGTGTTAAAAGAGTATTGTGTTACCTAAAACATGATTAAAATACTACATTTATTTTTATTTATATTTCTAAATAGATTTAACATAGGTTAAACTCAGCTAGTTTTTTCCCAATTATGTTTTCTTATGTTCTTACATAAGAAATATTTTGGTGCAATTCATTTTAGTGAATTGAGATTTTTTATTACCTAAGCGTTTCCGCTTGGGTTTTATTATTCTTTGAAGACTTAAAATTACTAATGTAGGTATGGTTACATTGAGATATTAATCAGATAATTGGTAGCTGTGTAGGTATGAGCTATTATTAATTGACAAAAAGACCATCACATTCTAGTACAAGAGACATAAAATGACCGGTAAGAGACCATTAAAAAGACAATTTCGCACATTTTGCATTTCTCCACGATCTCTTATTCCTTACCAGTTTTGATAGAAGAGATTGCTTGTTAGCGATAAGGCCGCACGATACATTAGTACCTAATTATTTGTGTTTACTTGCAACTTACAAAATAAATAACCATGATTGAACTACAGTGGGCAAGAAGAAAGGCTTTGACGGAAGCTTTTGTCATATTAGGCAAATAGGTAGCATTTAGTTTGTAAATTTATTCATTTCCATTATAAAAAGTACATCTTATATCATTACTTACATTACCGAAGCACAAAATCATAACGTTAGTTAAAAGTTTGTGGAAACTCCTTTTCAATTTCTTTAATGCCGTTTCTTTTGGAGCCGTTATCGTTTCGTACACGTGTCACCATTTCCGCCCTCTACCTCGGGACCCCAAGGACTTAACTGCGTCATTAACAAAGTCAAAACCCTTACAGAAACTATATAATGAAGGTCTGTGAAAAACAATGGATTGAAAACGGATTTCGGTTTCGGTTTGTTAAGTGTTTTCGTCTTTCTCTTATTATTCAAATATTTATATATTTGCTTGTTTATTTCTTTGAATATTTCTATTTGTAATGAATAAACTACAAAAATATTGGACCGATCTTGAAAATTACTTTTTAATTAATTACTGATAACTAGACTTTCTGACTACACTAAACGGTGAAATTTTAAATAATAATTGTGGTAAATTTCTAGAAAAATTAATGGTAGGTTTTCTCAATTCTTTTCTTAAATTCTTTTAACGTATAATATTAGTGTTCGTTGTAAGAATATTATTATTAAATAAAATTATAGTTTCACTCATTTGAATCTTTTTTAATATTTAAAATCACACCTAGTTATATACCTAAGTATAAGGTGAAAAAATAATTAAGCTACCTACATGAAAATTTTTACTCTTCAGGGTAATAAAATAACTCTTTTAAATAGGGTTATTTTATGACCCTAACATGACAAAAATATTTTGAATAACATATTTAGAAAATAGTATTATTAATAATAATAACATTTACTTAGGTAAGTAGGTACCTACCTATAGATTAAAAAAATTGATTTAAGGATTTTTTATCCACACAAATAAATTGTTATTTATAGATAAATATATATTTTTATTGGTCTTTTTAATAATGATAAAAATTAATAATATAATATCTACCTACATGAAAAAACAGCCACATATTTGTGAACGGTGAATAATAAGATAATTTGTTTGTATATACCTAGTTATAAGTACTTAGTATTCGGTCAATTGGTGATCCTAATAAAGGCACACCCGCGGGCAATAACTAGTGTTACATAAGCTTGTCGTGCGTAGAATATCATCTGAGCACCAAAACTTTATGAATGAGATCGTTTTTGTGGCCATCAACTTACATATTTCGAGGATCTAATAAAAGCAATCCCTTCTCAGAATTTCCTACCTCCGGGCTGCGCCCTTCGATTTCTCATCCCGTTAGCATTCTACACTTTAATATGCCCTTTAAATGCATAATTACTCTTCTTCGCGGTCTAATCTCTTCCTTTACCAAACAGTGGATTTAGGCCGCGTGCTGACGTCACAAGTGGAGTGCGGTCGGAAAATTTCGCATAATTTTCCTTCGCGCACAGTCATTTATTTTAATGCGATTCTTTTATTAAATTAAAAAACAGGCTTGCGCCTATCTTTTGATGTTAAAACGCGGAGGTTTAATATTTTTTTTAGATTTAAGAGTGAGGCTCAGGGCGCCGCGAAGCCGCCAATCCCGCGCCTGGGCGGGCCCTGCCCTGCGATCTATTTTCCCTAAAATCAAATTAATTCATTTTATTATTAATTTTATATGAACATTACCTCCTTTTAATATAGAAGAATAAAAGTTAAAATTGTGCCATACTACGTTTGCACCTGTCTCCGTCCGCTTTTTTACTAACTTTTCCTTCATTTTGCATCCAATCTTTTTGTATAATATTTTAAAAGGTGCCAAATATTATATTGAGCAAAAAAAGATACTAAAAATTTGTTTTATTGGTTAATAAACTTGTCCTTTAGGTGAAGGGCGCGCGTCGGGCGCGAACTTTGATAATTTTTTTAATGGTTTTCTAGGTTAAAGTGGTGGTCGAATGATGAAGCATGGCACTGGGGATGCGTGCGCGAGGGTGTTTGTACTATAAATGTACAGAAAAATTGTATAGATTTTCTCTGGAAAATTGTATGTTGGGTGCTGTGAGCGGCGCGCCGCGGCGGGCGCCCATTGGCTAGTTTTGTGCCTCCCCGCGCCGCACGCGCAGCAGCCCGCGAAATCTATCACTTTTTTCCATTACAATTCTATGTTTTTTATTATTTCACCTAATTAAAACATTATTCAATTCGTTTTATTCTTAAAAACAAATTTGAACAATTTGAAAATTGTAGTCTTTAAATATCTTAACTGAATAATACTCAGGTTACTATAGGCAGGTAAGTTAATTAAAAATAAGTTAGTTAAAAACAAAATGTAAAGTTATAATTTCAAATTTTGTATCATTCAGCATTTTTAATTCCAACTTAGCTATTATTTTTAATTGTGGAGAGCCACTTTCCACGTCTCATTTATTATTTTATCCTGGTAGCATACATATTTGGTATTGTTCAGTTTACCTATTTATCTTGGGTAGACATACCTACCTACTTTTACATAAAATATAGATATAATTTCTATGTAACTATGTAATAATTAACTAAAACAAAATTAATTGATTGGAAAGTTTTAATTTAAGCAGGATATTGTATGATTTTCTACTTAATTAAATTAGTTATAAAGTCACCTCACCGCGTCAATCTAGGTATAAAAAATGGATAGTTTTTTTCTAATTAAAATTTTAGGGTCACAAATACCTAATTTGTTCCTTTCTTTGTTTAATTTTATTATCGCTGAAATTTTCTAAAATACTCTCGTTTATGGATCTTTCTTAGAACTTAGATATTTCTAAATAAATATTTTAATAAAAGGATTAAAATAGGTAGTCGCATTGTCGTAAATCGAAACCAATATAAATTATACAATGAATATGTACTCAATTTTTGAAATCGGTTGGAAATTAAAACATGAAAAAGCGTTACATTGTTACCTACTGTTAACCCCTAGTAGGCAGCGAAGCGTCGTGCAGGTGGCTTAAGTACCTGTTAAGATTCCCTGATATACATTCCTACCTCTTTTCTGGGAACTCACTATTTGCCAACACTAATGGTTGGGGGAATTCGAAGGTTGAAAAATATTAACATACCTAGAGAAATAATTTAATCTTTCCCAACAATAATGCTACATGTCTATATATATTTTATGTATTGCCAATTTTAGCACAGCGATTCTTTCTTAATATCGTGAAATAAAAGAAAAAAATAGTCGTGCCACCATGGGCATGATTATTCTCCTAAATTACGATCATGATCTGCCATAGACAACAAAGCTCCGACATTCGCATAGTCTCGCGTGTCAACCACTCGGAAAGCCAATGAGTAGGTCCTATATCCGAAGAGGTCGCATAGACAAAAAGGCTTTAATCTCGGATTGAATGTCCCAAGCCTACCTATGTGTAAAACCTTAGGACTTACCTATTGTTTAGCAAAAATACTTTTCGTTCCCATTGCTTCTCATATCAGATACAAGTTGTATCTGATTATACCAGTGTTCCTACTAAACTACCTTTAGAAATAACCTAATTCTACGTTGTACTGGAAAATACTTATACAATAGATATTTTCTTTTCTTCGTTTTGAGATTGTTTTTTTTTTATTTGTTTATATTATTTTGTGAGTTTTTTCTCACGTCTTAATGTAGCCACTGTGGGAAATCTAAATCTAGTATATCCGCGCATAACTTCCGAACGACGAACCAAATTGGATAATTCTTTTTTTGTTGTGTTTGTTATTGTCTGGAAAAGGTTCAAAAGCAAGAATCAAGAAAATTGCGCGAACATTAGGAAAATTGACGAAAACTTAACGACAATATCAATTTTAATAATGTAATCTTATAAATTTGACATAACTGTTCGTTGTTTAAATTTGATGTTTAACGGTCACAATTTCTCATTTCTTGAAATACATTCCGTTTGGTGTTTTTAATTATACCAATTCGAATTCAATATTCATAGTTGAGACAAGACGTCTGTCAGGTCAGTTAGTTATAAATAAATTCAAGTTTTTTTCCCCAAATTGGAGACAAGTAAGGCATTTATGACGGTTATAAAATAGATTCATTACAATACTTTGCCAAGTAGCAACAATAATATAGTCTACGTCACGAACTGGGTAGCTCTTTGATTTTGTCAAACAATGTATTAACACCTGCGTATATATTCGTACCTGCAGTTGTACGTCACTTCTAACAAATTGACCGTTTTCTTGCTTGATATTAACACTTTTATCGGTTTAAAACACATTTTTAGGTATGACGTCCTCAATCGCCACGTGGGTCATGCGTCATGCGCTTGCATACTATAATATCTTAGTTGAAACAATACAATTATTGTATGTATGTTGCCTTTATATATCTACATACTATTGTTACATAATCTTAACTGCGATTGTGGTTTCCTTTACTAATATTCATTATGAAATTTCATTTATATATTTATTCATACTTGCACATAAAAACTGTACTAACAACGTAGGTAACTTTGTTGTTACACTTTTGGCGCCTTTCTTATTTTGCACAGATTATATCCTATTATATATTGGTTTAGTTATTGACTAGAGTCAAAAATGCCCAGTGTAATGATTATTATATATAATATTTTAAAAACCAATTTTTTAATACTTAACACCTGAATAGTTCATTAAGACTATCGACTTCATAAAGTTTAAAAAGTTATTAAAGAATAACTAAAGTCCAAGTAGGTAGGTATGTAAAGTAACTATAAATGTAATTATCTTTTTTTACTCTGTTTTATGTTCTATGGAATTTTAGTGAGTAGTATTGTTCTGTGGGAATGACAGTTGAATTAGGTTATTATTTCTAAATTGTAAATTGTCCTTATAAGCCTAAATATATGTGCATTAACAGATAACACTCGTGTGAGTACCTAGTGACGAGGATGCCACAAATTATGAAATTCGCAACGCGGCGATTGTGAAAACTAATATGAAAGACTGCTAATGTTTTGAAAGTTCTTTCAACATTAGAATCTAGAACGGGCATCCTTGACCAGTTGACAGGTACCGGTATTCGCGACATTTTGTCTATACTGCTGACAAAAGAAATTTGATTATATCCTTATCATATGCATGCTAAAATTAACTTTAACTCCGATGCATACGAGCTAAATTTGCTTGCGTTAAATAACTTTTCATCACGAAAAGAATTTGAAATGTATACGTATGTTACATGTTAGGTCATTTTAGATTTCTAAGAACATTTTTTAAATTACTATGTCTGTTTGTTTCACATATTAACGACTGTCAAAACGAATTAATCGACTATGATTGCAGTGAAGTTAAAGGTAATTATTTTATAGCTAACGTTGCCTTTTTCCACTTAAGATATTCACTAAAATAAAGTAGGTAATTATTTAAAATTTAAATTATTATCAAGTGTTATCGGCAGTTAGGCGCCATTAACTATTTATTTAGTTATGATTGTAAGTAAAAAGTTCAATTACAAGTACTTGTTGAATGAATAGTGTTAGGTTATTTACCTTTGCCTCATTATACCAACATTATGTCAATGATTAAAGAGTGAAATAAAACTTTGTATTAGATTTACTCTATGCTCAGACAACAACTGACTAAATAGTTTTCGTTCATATCACTTCGAATAAAATTGAAGTAGTTGACTGTTTTTTTCTAATATAAAATTCTTGCCAAATTTATACATATTTATGATATAGGTATCAAACTGCAGACAAAAAAGGAATATGTTAGGTGATCGGATTTTGTATTGTCTAAATCAGACAATTTTTTATCTATACAGATAAATAAAATTGGAGTGTCTGATTGTAATATTAAACCGCTTTTTACTAAGTGCATATGCACTGTCTGTCTGTTTGTTCGGGCTAATCTGAAACAGCTGCACCGATTTTGACGGGACTTTCATTGGCAGATAGCTGATGTAATACGGAGTAACTTAGTACTTTTATTTTAGAAATTAAAATAAATAAATAATAAAAAACAATTATTCCGCGCGGACGAAGTACATAATACAATAATACATAATATCTATTATGCTCTTCGCTATTTCACTCTGTTTATAGGCTATAACATCACGTTATGACGAAATCAACGCAGGTGAAACTGTGGGGCACATCTAGTCTATTAATAAATTGTAAAATCCCACATTATTTATTATTAAAATATAAAAGAAGGTGCATAAATATATGCTTTTGGATAAGCGTAGATTACCAAAATGATACGTTTTTTGTAAATGGAGAATGTTATACGCAAAATCGCTTGAAATCTTGAATCGCTTTGTCACAATAGAGCTTTTATGTATACGAATCCACTAGTTTTTGTTTTATCCAAAAAGAGCAAGTATTTTCGATTTTACAGGCATTTAAAGTACGTCAGATCGTGACGTCACAGTACAACAATCGCTCTCTCTGTCTCTCTTATCGAGCAGCGACGCGACGGAGTGCGCGAGCTGTTGTAAAATGACGTCACGTCGTCCTACTTTTAAAATTCTGTATCTCCGGTCAAATTGATGTATCAAATAGTTTTCTTCACACAATTTTTCCATTTTCAATAGAGAATACGGTGGGCTAAAAATCAAAATGTGTCAACATTCACCATTTGGTTAGAAAAAAAAATTCTGTTGACTGTACTTCTCCGAGCAGGGTGCGTTCTTGATTAGTCTGTAGACTTCGTAAGCTGTCATGTATGTGATTCGGTATGAATAAAGATATTTGAATTAGAGACACATAGGTAATCGAAGATTTTTAATAAATAGCAACTTATTAAAGTTTAATCAAAGTCCAAAGCGACTAATAAGCGGATGTTTTGATCCCAATTTTACATTAAGTAATAAAAGCAACGGCCGCGATAACGCCCAACCTTTGTCCTCCTGACTTTAGTTGACACAAATTGATTTTTTCTGTTACAAAGCAAATCATTGACGTTATAAGATATTGTAACGGTTACATTCCAAACTCGAGTCGTGTCACAATGATCTGCTTGTTTAATTGAGATGATTTCATTCATTTTCATCTTAATGAAGACGGTCGGGCAACTTATGATGCCAAATAAACCCATTAAATTGGCTTTAGACGGATATTCCTTGCAGCGTGGGCATTGCACAAACGACTCTACATTATTAATCGATCAATAATTCAATTAATACCTACATCTAATGTATCTAAGATCAAATATCTTATCTATTTACTTTTTTATGATTTCTTATCATAAATAAAAATTTGAAACGTTTGAAAATTTACGTTTTAGACAAATTATATAGAACGCTTGTTGTATATAATTTTTAATGTATGAGTAAATTTTGAGATTTTTTTATCGATGTAGGTAGGTACATAATTAAGAACATTTTGGAATTGTTCGTTTCACCTGCTATATCAGGCAACCTTTTCGGCTTTAATTTAAATGTGTAGTCATTAATATAGTTCAAACAATATTATAATAGTTACACACATTTTAATCCGATAAAGGTTTAGCATAATAATTAGCATGTACCGCGAACAGAATGAGGAAATACCGTAAAACTTGAGTTTCAATATTAATTACAAAAGTCTGTATCTAATATGACGCAAGTAAGGGATAAAATATAGGTATTTTCCAGCCGTTCTTTGTTCAACACTTGATAATATTTTTCCCGTTTTGCACACTTGCGAATAGTGTGGATACATAAATAATGTGGTATGGTAATAGAAATCTGCGTTATTTATTTGTAGGGAAAATCTTTAGCGCTCCTAGTGATTACGTGCAAACTTACATGTTTGGCAGCTTCCCAGAGTAAAAAACCTATCGATTTTTTTATAGTAAATCATGGTCCAGTATACCTACTGCATAGGTACAATATTGAAGCAAACATACTGATACAAATGCTGAGGTTTTTGGTCAAATTGAGAGATAGAACCAGTAAACTCATAAAGGGTTGAGAACTTGAGATGGATCGAGTGGTTGAAGTTAGTATTTCTGTAAATTACAACATTAACATTTATCTGCTATCTGTACATCAACCATGAGATTGCTGGCGAAATTTTCATTAGGTTTTTTACAGAATCATGCATGTTTCCCGCACTATTTTTTTTCTCTATAAAATTTAAAATTTAGCGGTTGAACTTCTAAGCGTAATATATCTTCGCTTTCTTTAAGATAGGATAGGTAGATACTTCCTGTAGCCGTTAGCCCATACAATGTTCCCGATGGTTTCGAAATGAGGGCGTTGTATCACGCAGTAGCATAAGGAAACGTTCGCTCCACATCAAAGTGCTATCGGCTTCCGGAGCGGGCGGGTTATCAGGCGGACTCCGAAAAGCCGCCAATTAGCCCTCCCGCCTCCTATATACTTCCTTTCAATAGGGCTGCCACTTACACCTTATTAACTCCATAACACATCTTGGTATAATCAACGCAGGTTCCCTATAGTATAAAGAAAGATATATATATATAGGTATAAGATATAGATATATATAGGTTATGTGAGACCTTCTCACTAACAATTTATTGTTTAGGCCACAGGGTCTCTGTTGCCTTCTCGCATTTGGCATCTGTAACATACAACATTTAAGTATTTTTATATAGTTGGATGGAACAACAAAATATTAAATGGATTTTTAAATTTATTTTTAATTTACTGTGCTAATATTTGTTATTAGGTGGAATTTTATTTAATATTTGCTATACGTAACCCACCCACTTCGCATATCGTTAAAACAATTAAATTACTTAATCTGAAAAAACTAAAGATATCTGTGATGGTATCTGTTACAATTGTAAAAACTTTTTTAATCGGATAGGAGGTAAACGGACACTTACGAGAAGCATTCCGCCGCCCATGGGCACCCTCAACGAATAATTTCTGAACTACAGTTTATTTAACAGCGCTTAACTTTCACTGGTCCTTTACAGGCAAAAGAGAAAATAATCAACAGCCTTTTGTACCTACGCAACTGAAACATTGTTTTCAAAATTCGAACCTGACGTCACGCCACGAAGACGCTCACGGAGGACGGAATAAAGCGTAGGTAAGTGCTACATTTAAGAATCTCTTTTAATTTAGTTCGGGAACAAAATTTTCCCTTAGCAATCTATATCATACTCCAATACAAGTGTATTTTCTTTTGCATAGTTATCTTGACCGGATGGGAACATCGTAAATCCACAACCCTACGCCACCTTCAGACGGTTGAGCAAACAATTCGACGGTTGCTTTATAAACATCTTATCTACCTATGTATCATAACGTTCAATTCAAAATTAATACTGTGTATAAATCTACACTTCCTCTGTCAGTCTCTACTATTTAAGTATCTATTTCAAAGGACTTTTCAAATCTCTGCGAATAGCCAGCGATCCAATGAGAAATGTTTTGTTAATAATAGTGTTAAAATTGTAACAAAAAACCGAATTTGAATTGTAACTCTAAAAGTATGAACAGATTTTGATGATATTTAAATGGGAGTACACATAAAGCACCAGCTTTCAAACAAATAATCATCGAAATCGGTTCACCCAGTCGAAAGTTCTGAGGTAACAAACATAAAAAACATAGCGTCGGATTAAGTACCTCCTCCTTTTTTTTTAAAGACGGTTAAAATTAGCTTTGTCCAGCGCATGGCTTGGTAACTTCAGGACCATGAGCCCAAAGGGTTTTAAAAAATTTAATTTTTAATTTTTTTTAATAAACTTCATTTTTCTTAATTACACATGCGTGATGCGAGTCACATTTTAACCCTTTTAATACGATGAATTTTAAATTTAAAAATAATAATAGTACTTATACATAAACTTTACTTTGTCTCAAATGTTCTTATTTAAAAAAATATTCGTAAATAAGTATCACACTTCTATAAAAAGAATTAAGGAAAATGACAGCAATGGTTATAATAAAGTCGCTATATTAGACTTCGTAGTAATGTTTGTTACCTTTCGAGTGTAGCTAAATAAATACTTATGAAATATGAATGAACGGTTGCCCGAGTTGAGACTTCCGCTCAAGAATTAAGGACATTGATAAGAGTTAACTATCGTATTGGACTTTATTATTTACGTAAATT
Source organism: Aporia crataegi (assembly GCA_912999735.1). Classification (NCBI taxonomy): domain Eukaryota; kingdom Metazoa; phylum Arthropoda; class Insecta; order Lepidoptera; family Pieridae; genus Aporia; species Aporia crataegi. Next base: position 6,619,344 of record OU538744.1, on the reverse strand, counting down.
GAGATAATGACACCATTCAACGTCGTTTTAAACGGTTTCAAAAAACATCGCGCGAATTTTCGACAACGCGCGATATTAACAACTTATTAAAAAACCAGAAGTTTAAAAAAAACATAGGTACATTTTCAGAATTATCTAGATTGTAATATCTTTATTTATTCTAGATCTATCAGAAATATCCATAGTAAATTATCATTTAAAAAAACTTTTTTAAAGGAAAAGTGAATACGTAGAAATATTAGTGTCACGAACAAAACACACCGCAGTTTTCCCGCTTAGTTTTCTACATGAAACTTTTATGTTGGAACTTTGCAAATATATTTTTTTTTATTTATCTGTAATTTATGTTCAAGTAGAATAAATTAAATATTCCTAAATCTGTAGACCTCATCCCATAGTTAACGTGACTGTTAGCTTAATTGATAATTTATCATCCAATTGTAAAAAAAAAATATAACACAGAACTTTAATATTAATATTTAATGTCAACATAGCTTAACTACAGTTGAAAATTAAACCGTAAATTGCGACGTTCTAAGAGAAATTTGACTGTAAGTTATAAGTAGATATACATATTTAAAAACGAAGTTAAAAGTAACATGATGGAACGATACTAAATGAAGGATGTTCGAGGTTAAATTACGAAGCGTCACCATTAGTTACAAAATCCAAAGATCCTCAATGTCATATGCGTCCATGTAAACATGTAAAACCTTTCAGAAGTAGGCCAGAGGACCCGGGCCACATAATTAACTTAGACGGAAATAAATTAACGACTATCAAACAGTAGTTTATCAAGTTGAAAAATTGGGACAGTGTTTTGAAAATGACACTATCTTACTACGTAGTCGGGAATAGGGTTACCATCTTTGCACCTTTTTGAAATTGTTCTTCTTGGACCACTTTATCTTTTTCACATAGAGAGTTACAAGCACCTAACTATATATTTACTATTTATCATTTCTTCTGTGATTTTAAATTTTTATATATTTTTATCATGCGCGCGATTAGATTCTGACGCGATTCTGACCAATCATAGCGCAGTGTGAGTTAATTCGAATGTTGGGAGCTGCATACATATCATTTATGCATATATAGGATAACAGAATGAATATCGATGCTTTTTCCTTTAACAAGAGCTTAAGTAAAGCTTATCAACATCTATCTACCTACTAGAGTTTTTCATAGTTTTCTAACCTGGTATCCCTACCACGTGCAAGTTACGATACAGTTTCGAAACGGGAGAGTGAAAAGAGGTCGTTGGATAAGATTACGGTTAAATGTGTAAACACGCCGTTAACATTGATAACTTGTTAACATTTCTGCGCTGGCGCCTATGACGCTCTCTAATTGTGCCATTCTACATTTAATACGATATGTCAACGACGCAGGATTGCACACAAATGGTGAAAAGCCACAGGCGGATATATTTATGCGTCTGTTTGACTCGCAGTCCCCTTGAAAATGAAAGTTGATCAAGCATTTGTCATTTTCAACCTCAGATTTCTGGAACTTAGCCAAATAAACTGCATGACCATATTATATGCTATGAAGAAGTCGAACTTTCTAGCCATTCACTACTTCTTTAAAACAAAAACATGATTTTATATTCGCATTGATTCCCATTTTCATTGTATTTATACCATAATTATCTATATATTAACACATAACTATTAAAAAGACACCATAAATACATTTGGTTTAAATATTTAAATATAAAAAGATGTATGGACTGGAGGAGGCCTATGTCAGAAGACAGCCTGACCAAAAAACTAGTTGCTGACCCAACTGACAGTGTTACTTATTACAATTAAGTGAAATAGTTAAACTTTTCTTTTTTAAGTAGTTTTTAACTTGTATGGTTAGTGAAAAAAGGCTATTATATATTAATAAATATTTAAATATCATAAGAAAAAGGTATGCCCACATATTCTCTGTTATTTATATAGATATAAACTATCCTGAATGCCGATTGTCCTCGAATTTGATTAGATAAAAGAATTACGCACATGAGAGTTACTGCGCAGCGGCAGGTCTCAGTAATTTGTAAATACAAGGTACTCATTAAAGGAAACCCTATCTGACGTAGAAGTTGCCATCTTTACTCATTAATATATCGTGCCAAATTCGTTAGAATGATCAATACAAGTTTTACCTTTTTCCCAGCAAGTTAAAATTAAAATTATATTACTACAAGTTTTTTTCTAGATATATTTTGAGTGTTGTATGATTAACTGTAATCAAACACACAGTGGCTTCAGAGTCACCTCACGCTGCGCTACAATTGGTCTGGCATGTAAGAGAATTTGATAAAGTCGCAAGTGAATTCCAAAATACTGCCTACAAATCGATGGAAATACTTAGACTTGAAGGAGTCAAACTTTCAACCCATCAATTAATGTGAACCACCGAAATCCGAAAGCTGGCTCATATTTATACCAACGCGTTATTACATACTGACAGCTATGATGAGTCTAGTATTTTTGTAAACATATTTAAGTATGTACATTAATGTAATAAATTTCCTTGTAAAATTGTATATATTAAACTTTGTCATTAATGTAAACCTAGCATTCAACGTAGACTTTGAAGAGGTGTCAGTAAAGACACTATGAATGGTCTGTTTTCCAATAAAAAGTATGAGTCATTACATAATAAGTATGTAAATCTGTAAATGCCCAAATCGTCATCCCCTAACAATGTCCGACTCTTTAAGTTCAAAAACATGACCCGGAAATGATATTCACACATGACTCACGATTTCACAATATGTATATGATTCAATTTAACAGTAACTTATCAATATTTTCATGACTAACGAGTTATTTGTTTCATCTGTTTGTCTACTTTCCTATCGAAATCCTATTGTTTTTTATGTACTTCCGTATAATATTGCAAATATATAATTCTAATATTTGACTATTAGAACGAAATTAAATTAATATTTCGCTCTTGATCTTTATTTTGTTTATCAAGAAGCGAATTGTTATTAGACTTTATGTGAATAAACAGTGATGATTCCTATGAATAATCATTAGGTGCAGCTCGTTTATAATGATTCGAAACATAGAAATCATACCTACATGTAGTTTCGGTTTTAACATTAGTTCGTTTGTGGGTAGAAAGATCGTTCGGCGCGGTTTATCGGGCGCTGCAATCCGCGCTGACCCCGCGATATCTTCGATATATATTGCCCCGCGCTCTTCCGCACTAGCTGAAGGAATCTCAACCATTTCTCTTGCATTTTAATGATTAGAATTGCTTGAGGCCGCTGGTGGGAACGGGAGCATGAATGGAATGGCTTGTGAATGAGCGGACTATGTCCCGCGGATGATAAGCGCTATCGCGGAGGCCAGCTGACGGTCCGTGTTGACAAACCCTGTTCCACTTTCGTCCGTGCCTTTGCCTTATCAGTTCTTGAACGACGTTTCAAATGTTTTCCTTTTATTTCATTTAATTCATAAAAAATCTTAATTTTTCATATCGTAAACGCGATGTTAAACGCTACCGGAGCTTGATCGTTGCTTAGTTGCAAATATGTATCTAACTCAAAAAGCTAAACTCAATAACCATACTATTTATCCATAATTTAAGGTATAATTAGCTGCTCATATGTTTAAAGTAACACCTATAATGTTGCAACAGCCCGAAAGTATCATGAAGTAGAACATAATTCGTTTTTGCACCTGTCAATACAAATTAATGCCTCGAAAATCAGTAATGATTAAAAAGTGGAATGAAATTAATGTACGATCTGGTAAGGCAATTACATGTATTCACAGCATAGGACCCTTTAAGTAACAGGCATTCTCGGGCCCTAACGAGCCGGCTGCGCCCGCACACCTGCTTAGCACGCGCCGCTTCTGCCCCGTTTAGACATATTGCCACGTGGGGCAATCAGCCAGTTACTGCTACATCAGTTAGTGGCTGCTTTCGTGTCAGTAAATATCACGTTTTTTTATGAGTGTTTCTGTTTTTATATTATATATATTATATATAAAGCGATTTTTTAATTTGGTCTCCTAAAATTCATAGCGTTTTACCGCAAATAAACAATAATTTAATAATTGCAAAGCATATTATCATACAAAATAAACCCACATTTTGGCCATAAGTTAACATTACAGTCAAACCCATTAGTAATAGATGCAATAAAGTATGTACTTAATATTCGTCTTTAACTAGTAAACGGCTTATTTTAATAATTGAATACATTTAAAATAAAACACTTAGGGGTAGATAACTTTTATTAAGAATTAAATCTAATCATATGTAATTGTTATATAGTGTTACATAGGTATTTTTATGTACCTCCAATTTCGGTTGAGAAAAATAAATTACAGTCTTTGGTAGAAAAGAATTTGTTAAAAGTGAGATCTATGTATAACACTGTATACCTACCTAAACATTTGGTCTAAAAAGCTCTTCATACAAAAACATTTTTCTGATAAATTATAGTTACTTTTCTAACATAACTATAAACTGTAATTAAATATCCAAAACAATATATTAAAACATAAGCTAATTTATTGAAATTTGATTGAGTCGAAATGTCAAATGAAATTCTATAATTTCTCCGGAGCCTACGGGGCCCTTAAAAAGCCGCCAAAGAGCATTTATTTTATTTATGCAGGCCTATGAAGAAATCGTTTATGGAAGCATCCGCATTCCACAACTAGTATTTGGACCAATGTAATTATTTTTCGGGAGTTTGATGACGTAATTAATCACTACAGATTTACTTTGACTCTTGTTAAATTGACATTCAATTTCACTAACAATTAAGCAAAATTTAAACAAAGCAAGTTAAATTCACCACCGAGTTGAATTTGAAACAATCCCGAAATGTTTATCACTAAAAAAAAAGAGAAAGAAAAGATCAATAACAGATTTAAGTTCTACTATTTATCATATAAAAAGTGAGTTATTTTATTATATATTAAAATATTTATTTGAGGTACATATTGGTGTTTTGCTCCAAGCTCGAGTGACTGACATTACATATCTAAATACTTATTAATTACCAATTCCGTTTTAATCGTAATTAAAGTTTTTATATCATTTGCTAAGTTTTTACTAGAATCTTGTAAAAAACTCTAGATGTTTAAAATCTCTAATTATAAGTACTAGGTATTTCTTTAATTAAAGCTATTTGGACAACACATGTGCATTTTATATTAATAATTTATTTGATTAAATTATTTAGTATTTAAAAAATTATAAAATTTTACTTAAACAATATATTTTTTGTTTTTGTTGAATAGACTATAATTTATGTGCTGGACCGCTTACAACAATTATTTCAGTTTGGAAGTTATATTTTCTTTTAATGGACTTTTGTATACTTGTAAATTTAACTAAATTATTACTTATTTATAAGGACTTATTTATTATATAATAAAGAAATAGGTATGAAAATAACCCCTTACCTAACCCCTTTTCTACAAAGAAAATGCTTTTCTCCGAAGAAAACCGAATTCGAAAGTCGAGTCATGAACGGGCTCCTGTTTAATATGCCACGGCTAACTGTACCGAAAATTGTGATGAGGTAGACACCTGTTAGAATTAGTTGTGGCGATTGTTACGGCGGTCTTGCGCACGCGCAGGCATGCGGCCTGCCAGCATTCCCCCCTTCCTCCCACCGGCCCTAGGCACCATTCACCGGAATGCGGGTACGGTACTTCGGTACATTATCGCTATTTACTGTTTTTGGACCTTTGATTAACATTAACAACTACGATGTTTTTGTAGTTGGGGCAACTTACTGGATACCTTAATGCTAATTGAGACTTCTAAGTGTATAATATGTACTATAAAAGCTTTTCACTGCTAATAACGACTTAAGCTGCTGAGTTGATATTGATGAAATTCAGGCTTTCAGGACTTCGCAAACTCCTTATGTTAAGCAGATGAAATAGTTTACATCCGTTAATTTAACCACGAGGATTATATCCATTTCTAGGTAATTTAAGTTTTGAGGAATTTGAGATCTCAACAATATTGTACTTTTGACATCGTGGCATTGCCTTTAATAGAATGCATTCCACGTGCATAAGACGTAAGTTTAACGTATTTAAATTACACTGCTGCATATGTACGTGGGGATATAACGGTGTGCTTTGATTTAGTGGCAATGTAAGCAGAGTTAGAGAAATAGTGTAGCGTAGGCCACGATGCATGTTTGGAATGTGCTGCCCTCGGCGCCGGTACACAAATAGAAGGGCTAGAAATGCACTCGTGATTGTCGCGATCAATCCATTGCCTATTCGAAGCCTACAAAATAATTCAGGTGCTCAGCACCCTTAATCTCCTCACATTCTTTCTCAGACAGACAGCCTTATAAAATTAAGTCTGTAAGTGTCTACATCTACTGCTAATATTTGAAAAAAATTGTGCTTATTATAGAAAAGTTAATAAAAACTTAAGGTTAAATTTTAATTTATTAAAAGGGAAAAAGATAGCAGACAGACCTACTTCACAAGACGTTGGCTTAAAATTTAAGAAAACTGTTGAAAACGTCTCGGCTGGGGTTGGCAACCAATAAAATCTTTTCAAAACTGTATTAAGTGCTATTTCATTTCTCTATCTAAAATACTTTAAAAGTTCTCTTTAAAAAAGCATGGTGACTGACAGACTGCCACCGTGGCTTGCACATCATGTTAAAAAGAAAGCACCTCTCGCTTCTATCATGGAAGTTCTACCTAAAGCTCAAGAAGATCCTCGATGACTCATAATGAAACGATGCCTGGCACATCTCTCTCAGAAAAAGAATTAAGCACCAAGAAGCCTAGATTGTGTAGAAGACATGAGCTTTCATTTCGTTGAACGATACTCCCGTTTCTTATTGTAGTGTTTACACATTGCTAGGGATGTGAATGACATCGGAAGGGTACAAGAAAGCGGTTGGGTTCGGTGACCCCAGCCGGACGTCATGGTTGAGGGAAGACGAGGGCACGGAGCCAGTCGCCCTCTGCCTGTTCCCGTTCTAATTACACCCAAATGAGGAGATAATTCCGCGACCACGTGCAAACACAATTGTCTATTGCTTAACTTAACGTTCTCAGTTAATTAACTTTTTTTATTTCATTTAGGTTGGTACGTACATTTTTGACAAACAAAGCATGTGTTGTAGAACTTATTTAATAGCTAAATTTAATTTATTCAAAATTTAACATAGATTTAATATAAGTATATTTAATTATTATTTATATGTTGTAAAGTAGGTATATAGATACGTAATTATAACTTTTCAACTATTGTTTAACTTAAAGTTTGTTAGAATAATATAGGTGTAAAGTAGGTGTAGGTACTTAAGTGTTAAATAATGTAAAAAATTTATGCTCAACACATACTTAGTTTTTGAATCCTGTAAAGAGATTACTTTTTAATCCGTATATTATATTTCTAGACAATAAAATGTTCATAATATACAGTTTAAATAACTTTTGACAGTTCACGTTTTGTGTTGTCATTATAAAAAATATAGGTAATTCGTGTCAAACTTACCTATATGGACTTTGACTCAGACATTTAAAGTATGTACTTACTTAAATGTTATTTTTGATTTATTAGATACCTACATGATCAGGTATGCAAGTAAATACTAATGAACTTTCTGCTTTTACCAAAATTTAAACAAAATTTCCTATTATTAAGCATGGATAAATTAAGAAATTCTTACACATTTGATGTATGAAACATTTTACCAAATAATTCTTGAATTAAAGAAACATTAAACAATGATATTATCTGGCAATACTTTATACTTATTAGATAACATAACCTCAAACAAATGCTAAAAGCTTTAAATTGTTTAAAATCTTTTCTTTAGAATCCTATCTATTAGATATTTTTATTGCCACACAAAGAAGATTTATTCGCCGAAATATTACCTACTTGTTTACCTATATTTTGTAAAGCATATCAAGTGGATATCTCGGACTTAAAGTGAGACCAAGATTAGATAGACTCTGCCCTATTTGAAGATAACTAACGCATTTCAACAACAAATATATAATAGATACATTATTGTACCTACAAGAAATCGGACACAATAAATACTTCACTACATAGTATAAAACAAAGTCACTTTTTCTTCCCCTATATCCCTTTGTATGCTTAAGTCTTTAAAACTACGCAACGGATTTTGATGCGATTTTTTTTAATAAATAGTGATTGAAGAGGAAGGTTTTTATATATGTTTTATACCCGTGCAAAGCCGGGGCGGGTCGCTAGTATTCAATAAAAGTGATATTTAACATTTTAATTAATATTTAAGGTGCTCGAGAGAAGACACAAATGTTAGTGCATTATATATATGGATATATTATTTTTTATAGCAACAATGAATCGTGAATAGAAATGAAATTATTAATTTTAATATTTTTTATTCATTAAGAGAAAGTAAATGTCAAATTTTTAATATTTTAAACGAAAGAAAACAATTCGATAGTGTGGCGATTGCAATTGCCCGCGATCCCCCAAACGCACAAAGTTCGCTGCGTATGGCAACATAAGAACTTACTTTTCGCGCACTTTTTTAACATTAATATGCTCTTTAACTCAGCGCCTATCATATTTCATTAAAAAATTCAACATTGAAAAGTAATAAATATCAAAAAATCACAGTCTCGCACACCCCTTCTTCCACAGTCCGTAGACCAAACAAACATTGATAAAATTACGATCTTTTGTAATTTTCAAATCAATTTTTATTATTTTATTTTATTAAACATTATTAAGTGATGTAGTTTATAATTAAAAAAATAAAATATTTTTTTATATTATCTAGTTATTATACTTTTTACCTAAAACCTCACAAAGCAAGATAAATATTTTCTATAGATATAGAATATTTTGCGTCAGTTTTTTTGTATTTGAAATTTTTTGGGTTTCGTTTAATATAAATAAATTTAAAAAAAATACTTAGAGCAAAAAAATATTTTAAAAATATGTTTGCTATTTCATTACAAGCATTAAGTTACCTGTTACAAACTATCTTAATGTTTGATTTTTAAAATACTTTCATTGATAAATAGGTACATATTTTTACGGTTTTTGATAGATACCTATTTATTTATGTTTCGATTAATATTTCAAGATTATATTTGTGTAATTTTTTTTAACAAGGATAGCAAAACTATAAAAACTTAGCTTAAACTTTAATATATGATTCAAGTTGAACTGAAGATACATAAACAACTAGATACTTACTAGGTAATAATAAAAAATATATATTTTTAAGATTAAGAATCCTGTCTTCTATCTATAACTTCAGTGTTGCCACTAAAATATATTTATTTGCCAATTGTTTTGTATAAGTTTATAACGCTTTAAATGTTTTTTTTATATTAATTCGTTTTATAAATTAGTTAAATAATATATTGAATTTCTAAAATATAGGAGAATGTTTTTCAAATTGATTAAACTTAATTAGTAATTTTAAAAGGTTTGAAATTAAGTTGTAAATATAGATTACGTAATGTATATTTATTTTATTTTATTAAAAAAATTAAAAAAGATTAGGAAGGTAGGTGGAATTACTATCAAGCGTTGGGCGGTAGTTTTAGATAGTTACCACCCGGCCCTTACCTACCTACACTAAGCACTTCTTAATTATATTTTTCAGTATGAACATTAGACGATTTTTACATTTAATCAGAATATAATTTTATCAAGACTGCTTATAAACTCGGTAGAATTTTACCATTTATGGCATTCGTGACTTAAACTTTGAACTGGTAAATCTACCAACATATACAATATAAAAAATTAATAGATACTTTGAAATTAGGTTTTATTCGTGCATAATCTATTATCTAAACTATAATCTGAAATATACAATATATTTTCTATAACATAGTGTTACCTACCTACCTTTAGAGTTTCTGTATCTTTTGGCTGATTTTTAGACAATTATTATCTACTAATTTCAATTGCTGTGTTATTAATTTATCCTGTTTAATAGTTTATTCTGTTATAAAAAAAATACATTTGTTTAATTACAGTAAATTTTTGCTTTAGGTATGTTGTCGAATTGTGTGAGAGTTGTATTCATTTAACTAAATTATTTTTAATGCTTATAAATTTCAATGATTTTATAGCATTTATATACATAAAATAAAACACAGTTTACTGTCAAAAATTGTCAATAGCGCAGACCGCGCAGCGGCGACGACGAGCAAGCAATTTGCGGGGCGAGTTGTGTTTGTGTGTGTGCTTGTCGCATTCGCGATGCTCTTGTGTGAGTGCACGTAGAGTGAAGGTCGAATATTTTGTCCCTACTCCTCGGTTTATTGGTGTTCACGAGTCGGCACTGTGATAATGAGGGTTCCCTATCTCGTTCGCACCGCACCGACCGCCTTTCCATGAGAGAGATGGCTAGAAAAGTACGCGTGCGCCGGAGCCTCCGCCGGCGCCAGCGCGGCCTGCCCTCTTCAGTCTCCCCGCGGCAGGGAAGTAGTTTGCGCGTGTATTCTGCGCCGGCTTGGTTCGAGACTTCCGACCGCTCGTCGCAGACGAATATTTTTAGATAATACATAGTGTGAAAAAATTATTAGCAAGAGACCTAGTGATTGCGTTCACTTTTGTGGATATCGGTGTATGCGGGCACGTTCGAGCGAATTTGTGGCGAAGAAGGCCAGCCCGACGGCGGTGCGCTCGGACGAGAGCTGCCGGCGGCGCAGACGTCCCGATAGGTAAGCTGCGCAATTCCTGCGCGCGCCGCCATATTCTGCGGGAACGTCACTTCCGCCGATGCCAGCATACAGCGATTGGGCTCCTGGACACTCAGTAGTGGCGCTGCTGGTGGAAACCCCGTCGACAATGCACAATATCCGCTAGCTCAATGGGCAACGGCTCTCAATTCATAAAATGTCGGTCGCTCCATTCACGCCGCGGCGCAATGCTACGCGGACCGTTCACTCATGACCCTCGCGTCTTCGAATATTCATGTCTTCATCGATAACACCGTAACCTCTTGACTTCCTTTAGTATTATCGTGCATTTAGTGAACATCACTAGTTTAGGCCGGACTTCGTGCGGAGTGCTAAAAGCAAACTGTCGCATCAATTGGACAGTTTCGTTCTGCGTAACCGTTGCGATGTGAATATTGTGTGCAGTGTTTTCATGAGTGAATTTATTCCCTGAATTATTGGAATAGTACAGGACACACCGTAAGATTTGTTATAATATTATGGTAATGCTTTTAAATTAATGAGAGCTAATTGTTTAACCCTACTAAAGGTTGAGAATTTAAATGTAGAAACTCAGAAACTTTGAAATTTAGAACAATATTCAGTTAGGAAAAAGCACGCCTGTGAAAGATATATAACTAGTATCGAGTCAATAAGAATTGTTTGACATGCTTAGGCCATAAGTGGAAACAATGAGATGTCTGGCGTTGTAGTTTGTGGCGTTATCGGCAGGACGTACGTCACCGACAGAGCGTGACGTTGCTTGCGCCCGCACACCGACGGTCTAGTTCCACCTTAACATCACCCTTATGTTCATTGCCCTCGCAATACCCACATTTCATCTCAATTATATATTAAAAACATTAATTTAAACTGATTACTACTTGTAGAACATGTCCTTTTACTCGTAGTTTGTTGATACTCATGATTTAGAAATTGTATTTTTTGTATTTTATTGTATAATTTTTTATTTTTTTAAAATTACTTGCTATATATCTTTGCAAAAAATGTATAATATTATAACGTAAAATGAAATACGCCGACGCTATTAGAAGAAGTACTTAATTACTTCGAATGTTTCAATCATTAATTCCGTCACATGACTTGCCAGAAGACATTGTTCTGTCATAAACGGCTAATAATAGTTGAAAAAGCGCTAGATAAAGTTATGACTGCAAATAAAATATTTTCGTTCGCGAATGAGTCAACCCTACGTCAGAGGCATCCGATCATTGACTCAGCGATGACGTCTGTTCCCCACCGTGTACCCCATGCCTGGCTGTGATCTGTGTCCACATGGGTATGGACTATGGACTATGGGCCACGACGCCTACTGCGCGCCTCCGCTTCCGTTAAACTCGGCGTGGGCGCACGTTTCATAAGCATTTCCTTCGACACTTCCTCCCATTGACGGATATGTCCTACGCGATTCGTTGCAAAAATATTCAAACTCTATTTAGTTTGGACCGAAATAAATATAATAAGAAACGGCACCGCGACCGCTTTCCATTTAAGAAACTCGTAGGTGGGTGAGACAGCGAGACGAAGCCGTTTCGCACGTCTCACTGTGCCAGTTGTCAGCCCCACGATAAGCCATTAAGGGTCGCTTTACAAAAAGCGATCGTTATAAAGGTTGTATAAAGAAAGACTGCACCGGCGCCGATCCTTCTCAGAACTGGGGTCATTCTTATTTCGCGCTCCCGCCTTATTCACGGGCTTTTTTGTTCGGTTTTGGTCATTTTTTTGACGGGAGCGGTACTCATGTGAGAGTTTCAAGGAAAAAGCTTATTGGGTTTCGTATAGGAGCGGAGCTTATCTCGGGCGGCGATCGCAGTGCGGCCGAGCCTGGGAACGCGTCAAGAGGTATCGCAAGCGGACCGTTAGCCGACTAGCACGCCGCGCCACATTCCATTCATAGGTACCTACCACCTACTTGTCATCGGCTTTCTCGCTTTGTGACGTCACTCACAGATAACGCCTTCATAATGTTCACTAGCAAAATTTATGTTCCACGACATATAAATACTGTTACAAAATAATATCAACCATTATTTTAATAAATCCTTATAATATGCATAAATAAATTTATTAAAATATTTTATTTATAATCAATGAAAGTATTAACATTATTCTGAACATGAAACTACCTACTAAGTTTAAATTAGTTAAGTTTACATTCCTTATTTTGTTTCTAATCTGTGACTAGAGTAATTAATTGACAAGAAAATAATGTCATAAGTACCGCTTATATTCATTATATTTTAGTTTTTAACAAGACTTTTTACTTCATACATAATATCTATAATAATTAGTAAGTGATGGTAATATCCCGTGCTAAAATTGTTCTCACAGTGATGCTGTGATGTTGTGACACTTCCCACAGATTGTCTCGACTCTTGGGAAAACATCACGTCATATATTCCCAAAATAAATTAAACAGGCAAAATATTTATTAATGGGTAACGTTAAAGATTCTAATATTGTTTTTCGATAATTTTTCAGGAATGGCAACCTCGATGGATACAATGGCGCGTGATTTGAAATTCGAATGTCGGAACGAGATTCAGAGGATCCGGACCGTTGCAATATAAAAATTAATAATTATGTAAGTAAGGTTTTATTTATTATTAATCTATCAACCTTAATATTTAAAAGCTATTCATAGGTAATTGCTAATTATATTGTTTAGTAGTTGTGGGTGGCATGGCGGGTCACGGGCCCTTATTTAGGGCAAGGGGAAGCTATAAAACCGTCGCTGTGAACAATGGTGCGATAAGGTGCACCGTAATTGTACGATAGCCCTTCAACTCTTTCCCGTCAAAATTATACTTACCTTACCTTAATAGACCTACATATTATGTTTCTGTTTCTCTCGGGGCATTACGGAAAATATTAATTGAAAAGCTGTGCACCATTTATTTATCTAAATGTAAGAACGATGCTCTTAAGATTGATATTAGTAAAAGACATTTAAATTTTCAAAATACATAAAAATGCATAAAAACAGTTTCAGTAGGCAATATTAAGTATAACTTAATATTGTTGACTATTCAAATACTATAAACTTGAATTTTGATGAAACTTACCCAAAAAGTTGCTATATACTTTGAGCATATAAACAAAGAGAAAGTCGAGAATGCCACGGTCTATTTGCAGATCTAGGCATTTGGCAACACGTTTATAGGTCGCTTGACGACAGTGCGGAACTCGAGGGGTAAAAGAGGTTGGTGTAACGCAAACCTTATCGGTCATTGACCTTCACACCACACCTAAACTGAGCCTCCCATCTGCGCACGCTACTTACGAAATTTCAGGGACCGAAAACGGTTGTGCTATTTTGAGCTCTGATTCCTCATATAAAACAATTCGTCTACAGTCTACACTAATCGTATCAACTCTATAAGCAAAGCAAGAAGCGACTAGGAGCGACTCTACGTGGAATCGCATTTGTCATTAACAAAATAAACTAAGCTGATGCTGTTATTGTTCGTATGGTGCAGATTTGTATTACCGCTTAACATTCTAAAAACTACCCATACATAAATGTATAAATCCAAATTATACATCGATAATTGTCTAGCGAGTTAAATTCAACAGACGTTAAACTGTTGTAGTTATATATTATAACATTAATACAAAATATGTGCAAGCGAAGTCGCTGACTGATTCTAGTTTAGTATAATAAAGCAAATTCTGCCAATGGGGGCATGGCCCAGTTAGAGAGTCTGGACGTCAGGTAGGCGCCGGCGAAGCCTTGACCCCGTATAGCGCACAATACACACGCTGTTCCACACACGAACTGTCACCTCAATTCAGTTTTCTCAAATTTCAACTATACCTAACGTTTATTTATTACTCAAGAAATTAAGCATTACAAATATCTTTTTAATTATAGCACAAGAGTTATTCTGGTGAACATTATATACTGCCATGTTTCAGGCAACATTCATCAAACGGCAACAAAAAGGCCATTAACTTTCGTAGGTCCTTATTTAAAATATTAGTAGGATTAGTATGGTAGCTGAGACAGTAAATAAATACCTATGTACTCAATAAAATACTGTTTTAGCTATGAATCAAAGCATGCATTAATTGAATCCACTTTTCAATAGCTATACACTAGACCCTAGTGACTAAGAGTGTAGTAACCCCGCTTTGTGCATATAGAAAAAATCGTTTTTTTGCATTGTATTTGATGAGGCCTTTATTTGACAAACGATCTCGTCAGCTGTTTCACACCTTGCGCAAGTACCTAGTGAGTGCGACTAATTTCTGTGTCGCCTATTTCTACTTGTTGACTTTACCGATAATCGAAATAATCGTGACACGCTAAAGTCAGTCATGTTGCTATGTAATTAGAGGCGACGTCGGCGCGACAAGGCTAACAGAATTTGGGGGCGGCGCAGGTCGTGGCCTCTTGAATAAAACATGCCGTGTTGCGGCGCCACTTACTTACTGTCGCTACACTGAAACAATACACGGAATCCAGCTTCTAGCGCAGGGTTGCCACTCGAGCTGCATCAATTATCACAAATTAACAATAACCCAATTAACTTTATATCCATCTTTCCAATTACGACGATTTTCACGAGAAATCTGTATTTTTAGGACTCTATTTGTTAGGAAAATTAAGCTTAACGTATAGCTACACGAAAGCAGAAAGCTATTAATATAGTATAAAGTTGGGGTTGTGAATCGTTCGGAATATTTCAGCTAAACGTGTTATAGAGAAGTTGGGATAATGATTTAAACAAGGGTTATAATTACGCTAATAAAAAAAAATTAAAGTAGAAAATAATATAATAACTCCAAAATATGTTGTTGAGATAAACTATACGGGAGTGGTTATTTAACTAATTTAAGGTATACACAACATAAGACGCTTATAAATACACAGAATACAAAAAAAAAGACAAATTTTAATAATTTAAAAGAATCCCAAAAGATATCTATATATATAAATAAATGTTACCTGGACATTTTTTGAGACTGATACTAAACGAACACTCACACCAACAGTAATTACACTAAAATTTTAACTATTTATAACAAAAAAAGAGAGTTGTTGGTAAGCTAATGAGTTTTATTCATAAGGGCAGTTAGATAATACCTTGACCCAATATTAAATTACTTTTCTTTAAATTTCAGTGATTTTAGCGCTATTAGAAATCTGGTACATGTTTTATAACCAGTAGGTAATAGATAATATTGTTTAGTTAATATATTTAAGACTGATTCGATGACAAGTTCATTGACTTCTAAAAGTTGGCAACCCTAACTAGACACACTTCTGACTGCGAGACTGCGCCCTGAAAACTATAACTGTGTCGAGCGTCTTTTACATCTGTTTGCAAGTCAATATTGACAAGAAATTGTTTGAAATAATAATTAAATAATACAATTCGGTTTCTCGCCAATTCATTCGCGTGTCAATTAAAAACAGAGATATGTGAAATCTTTAATTTTGTTGAGTAGTTTTCAGATTTTCATAAAAAACAAATATTTACTTTTTTTACATACCTAAAAAGTTAAAAAACGATTTTTTTTTTAATTATAAGTAACCTTTTCCAAAAATCTTCATTTTATAAAAATTAAAAATCAATATAAAATTCACTCGACAGAAAATTACTCGTATCATCACCTTGTGTAAGAATCGTGACGAATTACGGCACTCTTATCATACTATGTATATAATTTATTTGAGCAATTGCCATGGCGAGAAGCCGAAATTATTTTTAGAAAAGCAACAGTGTTAATGGCCCTAATTTATGGTATTTTATTTATTACTTCATACACAAATGAAATTAAAATTTACATTATTATACATTATTGTCTGCAAGTACAGACTGGTCAAAGAGTTCAGTTCTGTAAGGCGGCTTCTGAAGCCAAATTTGAACAAATAAGTCCCGTAATAGAACTAAAAATGTAATCCAATCCAGTAGTATATTTATGGAGTTGCTCCTACAATCATACAGGCTGCATAGACAAACTGTAGTACATAGACAAAGCCAATAAATAGACAACATTTACAACCAGCTTTTTAAATATTTTTATCGCTTATGTATTTGCTAAATTAGATACCTAATACTATGTATGTGAATACCGTAAGGTAGGCAATTTATTTTTAGATTTTACCATTGTGAAGAGCATGGTACCTACTGCATATAAGTATTCTACCGCTTTCGGTTGTTGTTGTTAATTCCGTCTTTACGGAATTAACAAAATTCCATAATCTAAAAGATATTCGACGACAGCATCCCCTAGCATCTTGATCGTGCACATAATTCTATACATAGGTAGGGTCTAAAAATAATGCATTTTTTCATATCAAATATTTGACGATACGTACGTTTGATAACCAATAACAATACAAAACAACATATAAACACTTCTAAGAATTCAAACATCTAGAATTGCGAACGAAAGGAATGCAAGTAAATATTTTTATTGTAATGTCAATGTTATGTGATACCATTTTCTTGGAATAAGTAAAATTACTTACGTAGTACCTAATTTAGCAAGTGGCAAGAATGTGTTATGTATGCAAAAATTCGTTTTGTAAATTCTATGAAAGGCGATACTTAAACTCATGTAGGACAGCATAGATGTGTATGTGTGCGTCAATGTTACAAGCCACTAAAGAGACAAAACGATTCCAAACAACTTGTATTCAAAGAAAATTAAAACACCTACTAATTTTATTTAAGCAATGTTTTGTCATACTTCAAATAACGAATTTAGAACAACACGTAAGTAAAATGATCTTATTGACATTTAGATTTTTATTCAATACTGACCCGGCGAACTTTGTACCGCCAAAAAAAGTTAGAATGGGTGTAGTAAGCTATCCTTGAAAGGTACAGTTAAACACATTTAAAAACTGTCAGTTATGTCAAACGCTATAAAATTATATTAGAAAAGTTGATATTGTCGTTAAGTTTTCTTAAATTTTCTAATGTTCCGCGTAAATTTCTTAATAATTTATTTTATACAAATCCAAACAAACACAAAAAAGAGAATCACCCAATATGGTGCTGTCGTTTTTCGATTCATTTTTATTTATATAGATAATTATTACTTGTTTTTTAATAATTGGTACATAGGTATCTATATTATATAACAATTTCTTAAAAAAGTCGATTCGTAGCAGTTTCGTAGCACATTGAAAATAATTGCGTAGCCTCTTATGAATAGGTATATATTATAAGGGCGAAAGTTTGTATTTTTCACTATTGTGTTACGCAAAAATCAATAACCATATTTAGATAAAAATATCGTTTTTAAGCTAAATGGGAATAGTCTACAGAGATATGACAACAAATGAAAAAACTTTATGGCCGACGCAAAACGAGGGGTATGCAAGCTCTCTTCAATTTCACTTTTTTGAATATACGTTTTAATTTTGATTTTAATAAGGAAGTATATGGTATAACAATTAATGCCTTAATTTACTTACCACGACAAAGGTGGACTGACAATCGTATAAACGCATCTAAATTTGACGAGTGTTAATTATAAGAGCATTAAAATGCAATCCACTCCACGACGCGAGAATCATACTCTATCTAATACATATTAAACTCTTCAATATCGTGAAGATTTGTTCAGTTTGCATTAGACATTTATTTCGTTTCAAACAATAAACTGTTTTTCATTTACGAGTTTGTATAAAAAACATTTGTATGAGAGGCCTCATGGCTAAACGGTCTTATAAGCGTACCGCGAAGCCTGAGTGAGGCACCCGTGACGCGAGTTCGATCCCCGGTCCCGAATAAAATTTATAATTTAATTTGTATATGTATTCAGTCTCTGGTAAGGCTGCCACTTGCCGGACTGGGTGTCGTAAGTGGTACGGAGGAGTGGTTGAATTTCTGCAGGCAAGCCTGTAGAAATTCAACCAAACCAACAAATGTGGGTTGCCTGGAAGAGATCGCTGATTAGCGATAAGGCCGCCCGTTGCACTTCAGTGCAACAAAGTGTGAAAAAAAAGTATTATATGTCTCTTACTTATGATTTTAATGTAAATATTAGTGTTTTAATGAATTAATCAATAACGGATCAATTTGAATTTTTGAAACTTAAATTTTTAATTGTTGATTTGTACGCAGATATAGAATGAAAATAAAGCAACCCATATTTAAGTTCCATTATTTTCACTAAACTGTATATATTATCCCATCTAATTGATGCTCATTATATCAAAAAGCAACGATGAGCATATTTCGGTGCGATAGTATCACAATGAATTAATTAAATCGGACCTCCTTGGGGACGGGTAACGGATGCGCGCGCGCCGGAACGAACGGAAGTGGTGCTACTTACAAGTTACGGCTTCAACGGATCTCGTAGCTGATAAATAAACTCGTTTAACTTGCACATATTATGTACTGAATTTATACAATGTCCTGTTTTTTTCTGCGCGCTATTAGATGTAGTTTCCTTAAAAAATAATTAGGTAACTCGTAAATTATGTTTTTAATGAGTTATTGCTTTAAATGCATCAGAGATAATCTTTAATATGTATATTTCGGTCTTTGTTCGCAAAATAGTAGATTAAAGAACCTTTATTATGGCGGTAACGTACAATCACATTAAATAAAGTATAAACGAATTGATCATTTGATCCGGTAGAAAATTTACTTTGGAAACGTGCTCATTACCGTTTTTATTGAGTCATTTAAACTGGAATTATTTCAAATTGGACATTAATATATTATGATCATTATTAGGTATATACATAATGTACGTTTTATTAACTCTTAAGGCATGTATGTTAATAACATAACGTGAAAGTAACGGTACACGATTTACAGTAAGTTTGTTGAATGTTTAGCTCAATCTTTAAGTATCGTCCCCACGTGTGCGGGGATGGAGGGTTACATCAGTGTGATTATAAATAACGAGTCCCTTGAGGCGCGGGCGCGAGTTTCCGGGCTGGAAGTGTGCCGCTTCCGCCGCGAGCGGTCGTTGACGCGTGCATTGTCGCTGCCACATTCCCCGCCGGTGTCGACGCTTTTAAATAGAGGAACGATTACGAGCGTCTGGCTGCGGCGCCGGCACATGACCGCGCGAAAGCGCACCGCCCGCGCCCGCCGCGCCGTGCCTATTTGCGACAGCGCAGCCCGGATTAGCTCCTTCTCCCCAAATAAATAATTGGCTAATAATTGATATTGTATAATAGAAACTAACCAATCAAATAGAAGCCCTCAGTCTTATTTTGTTACTTTGGAAAATTAGCAATAAAGATGTCATACGAAATGTCTCATCATCACCCCGGAGCGAGACTGTTCCCATGTATTTGATGGTATAGTAGATGATGTTAGAGGTGGTAGAAGGCAGAAGCAGTGAGCAGTGAGCAGTGCGGTGTCGCGGCTGAATAAATTCGGAGGGAGGCGCAGTGGAATGCGCGGGGCGAGGGGCGGGCGGCGTGCGACTGGCGCGCGCGCTGCTGTCCCACGGTCCCGCGCCGCCGCCCCGCACCCCAGCCACTTTCTTTCGCGCCATAAAGGTCGTTTCAAATATTTTGGAATGCTGTTTGGTGACATTTCTCCGGGAGAATGCAGCCTCCGCGGCGTGATGCGCATCGCAACGCAATTCGATGCACTATATAGTTGCCAGTTGCAGTCGCTAAGCTTCATCTTCACAATTATTCTACTATAAAGTAGACGAGTAGACGTTCCCGCTAGCCTCAGGCCCTCAAGAGGTTGTTGTCCCAAATATTAGTGTTTTGTGAAACTCAGTCATACTTGCATAATTCTTATTGATATTAAATTCCCACACGCGGTCTCTGAACGCACGAATCATGCCTATCAGATATCGGGAAATCCCCGTGTGAAAGTCACACGCTGTCAACATAATGTTACGGTACCGTTGCTATGAAATATGAATGAAACAAAAATGTAATCTCTCTCATTAAATAAAATTATTTTTTTGTATCGATGTTTAAGCCCAGAGAGACTTTCAATTTAATGTACAAACTTCGACGTCGAAGAGCTTATTCAGTCTACTTTCCAAGCTCATGTGTGAACTGAGTTTCTCCAATTAATAGATTCGTTCCAATAGCAAACAGCGAGGCAGAGAAAGCCGCGTTAGGTCAACGTCCGGCAGAATTTACAGCAACCGAACGCCGTGAACTTTACAAAGAAATGTGGCGTAGCGCTCTAAAATTTCAAAAAGTGCGCTCATTTAACCATTCTGGGAAGCATGAGACGAAGAGCGCGGCTTGAGCTTCGAATAAGTACTAACTGGAGTAACTGGTAGCGACTAGCGAGTGCGAGGGGGTCGCGGTGCGCTGCACGGTTATTGAGTCGCGCGCCGCTATGAATGGAATGTGGCGGAGGTTGCGCAAGCTCGCTGCGCGGCGGAATGCGAAGCGGGCGCGGGCGAGGGGGGAGGGGGTGCAGCCTGCGCGCTGCATCTCGCGGCCATTCACGCCGCCGCCGACCGCCGACCACCGACCGCCATGAGCAGCGAAATAACTCACCGTTAGAGCCGCGGAATGCTCGCCCTATCTAGCTCCCACCGCACCATAACACCGCCCGAGATAAACGCTGCCTGATAACATCACGCTGAGCCTACTTTCTTTTTTTTATTATTTGTTTTTTACATGTCTTACACGTACATTCGATAAATATTGTACGTTTTTTATCGCTTCATAAGTATTAGAAATACTTTGGATTTCGGATTGTTTTATGATCGAATTCACGTTTTTAATCATAAAAAATAATCTATGGTTAACTCTACCAGCCTTTTATATCATTTTCATTCATTTCCATATTGCGAGATTACTACTACTTAACTATTCATTATTTTGAAAGTTATGATACATAATATGTATACATTTAAATTTAAACAGAACAATGAACAAAGTTAATTTCAAAAGCGTCTAAAGCGCATTGCCCCTGTTAGAGGCGAAGCAATCTTGCGAAGCGAATTTCACGGCTCACATATTATGCTAAATGCAGACTGAGAATAGATTGTCAGAATAGTATCTATACTCTATAGTTAGTCTATAGTCTATGCCTAGCGGTCGCCCGCACTATCAATAGTCGTCTCGTCACTTGCCCTACATTCTTGTTGCGTTGTCGCTTCTAGTTTCGTCATTTCACCAACTACATTCCAATGTATTTAGCATTGTCCCGTTCCGTGATCCTTTTGTATAACTATTGTATTTTGTACCACTATTAAACGGCATTAATGCATTTTTTGCCGCCGTTAGATAATCCAACTTTCATATTTCGACCTACTTCGTTATCGCTAATGGTTTTCACAGAAAAACTTCGGGGTCATCTTTTGTCGTATTTTTCTCTCACAGTACCGTTATTTTCTGGAATTCTATGAGCTTATCTTGTTTTTTTGGTGATGGCAATTCACCGTTTCGAGAAGTAAAAGTATATAGATCCGATTACATTTTTCCAGATTTCCAACGATAATACAATTCAGATAGAGATCATATTTTTTGAGAATAGTTATGTACCTATTAACGTATAGGACGTTAAATAGTAAACCCTATTCTCTGTTAGTTTCGTCTTCATTTTGAATAGCGCCACAGACCTGCAGATTGTGACTTATAGCTTATGTTATAAAAAGCCGTATCTAATTTTAGAAATTAAAAAAATACATAGTATAAAAAACTAAGGGTCAAAGCGATTTTGACTCATTTTTGGATAATGAACACTATCGTTCGATAATTAATGTTAGAGCATGGGCCTTATTCTCTTATATTTTATAAATACAGTAAACTAACGCTTTTATAATGTCTCATAATTAATCTGTAGAAAAGAAATAACTTCGCTATGACCGCAACGTAAACGTTTCGTAGCGGTTGAGCTGTACCAGTAATTGCAAGTAGATACAACGTTAAACAAGACTGTATAAAAAACACATTTGTGCTATTTCCCATAGTTGTCCGCAATTAAAGTATTAGTGTGCGGGGCGCGGGAAGCGTGGCTATGACACGTGTGGTGTGGCTCACATAGTGCGCCCATTGAGCTTGCGGATGTGACGTCACAGCTGCGCACCTGCATCCAGCCCTGTATCATCTTTCCAAAGTTCCCGATTTCAGTATACGTAGCCCATCTTCAATACATCTAAGAAAGCAACTAGCGCACACTGGCTCCCATGGCTCAGCGACCCAAAATTAATCTTGCCTCCTAAACAAATGAAACCATTATTAAATTTATATACTTTATTCTTGCAGTCCCACCCTTGCTCACGCGAGGTTTATGCTTAGCATAATATTATTGCATATACGAGTATATTATAAAATAATGCCAGATTAAACTGTACTGACATACTGAAACTGTATAGCACAATACCTGAGTACTTATTTGTCGACATAATGCAGGTCTTCCGCCCATTACACTGCAAGCGAATAGTCACCATTTATACAATTTTGCAACATTCAATAGTCATTTAGATTTCTGAACACGCTCCCACAATTTTCTGTGACTATCGTGAGATAGTTGTGGGCATATCATTTTGGCACATCAACGGGTCTGCTGTTTGTATGACCCCAATATTGCTCTATTGCTCATTAAGGTGTCGAATTTGACACGTAAATATAACCCAGGATAAAAAGTATTTTCCGTGGAATTGGTATAAATTAGTGAAACAATTGTACCGGCCCCGCAACTCCCTCGCAGCCGCCTCAACAAGGCCGGAGGCGCTTTTTCGCACCATTTGTGGCCAACAGCGCCCTCGTACTCCGCTTTGCCTAATTAGTGTGAGTTGTGGGTGAGCCCGCATATCATGCCCTGCCGCCTCGTTTATTTCTATATAAGTCGAAGCGATGCTTGCCCGTTCGAAACGAATTATTAATTGTTTCAAATTGTATTATACATATGAAACGTTTGTCGGTGTCGCATATATGCTCGGATTTGTTTGGTTTTCGATCATAATACAAAAATAAAAAATTTAGTAACATGTATGTAAAACTATGTAGTAATTTGTCGTAACAGTCAGTGGCTTTAGAATAATATTGGTATTGTTTGATTACAGATGGATCTATCTAGGATGCTGTGCAAATTGCGCCTGAGTCAGCATGATGTCATTCCTAGTTAATGGGAGCGTCCCGGCTCGTCATACCCCAATCCTGCATACCAGGCAATCGAGCGATGACAAATCCATTCATATTTCCCTATTGTGCGTTGCGGTAGTGTTTAACAATTGACCTTTTAGACCTAGTTATAAGAATGTATTGACACTAAGACCAAAATTTGAATAAACTGTAATAAATGTTTAGACAAACTACTTATAGCCACGCCTGTGAATACGAAAATACGTCGGTGTATACGAAAATTAATAAGTATATGTGTTTTTTTCCGTTTAGAATTATAAAGTATTTTGTCTTCTGATTGGAGTCTTCAACTTTTCAAGACAAGAGGAGATGAAACCAAGAAGAAAAGGAATAACGAAACTGGTTTTCATAATGATTTGACAGATTTTGTATTCTGAGATCATTGTGAAAGCTGATTTTGTTCCTAAGTCGGTAAGAAGACGACTTTTCAACGACCACCAAGAAAGAACACAAGAAAGAAAAAATAATCAGAAGATTTATTTTTATTACTACTTAATATTTAAATATGTTATGGTTATAATTATTATTTTTTTTAGAAAAAATATTAAATCAAATTCACACACAATATTCACGTGAAAAATACTAAATTAGAACTAAAATTAAAATAGGAATTAAGAAATATTGTGACATAAAAATTAAAAATACAAAATACTCTAAAATATAATAAAGTCAAACAAAGACTTGTCCACAATTGTCCACCTCACAACCACAAGGGTACTCACAACCATTTTTGCGGAGTGCACAGATTCATCCCCAAATGAAGACCGATGAAAATCCGGAGTTTCTGAGTCCAAGAGTTCATAGGCTGGGAGAAGAATAGGCATTAAGCCAGGGTCCTGCTTCCTTATAACTGGCCTTGTTCGTTCGGGAATTGAACTCTGAATTAATACATTTTTTAAAATATCACATGTTCATCCCAGCTGCGTTGCATATTTAATTTTTTTTTTAAGTAAATTTAGATCTGAGCCAGATATTCAAGCATTTTTTGCCTAGTAAACTCGACACCTCTTAGTGTAAAGTGAAATAACTTAGAATATTACCTACGAGGTGACTTGACAAGAAGGAAGAAATTTGTAGCCTTAAACCGCCATTGCGAATTGGAAGGGTTGCTTGAGACCAGGAAGATACATCGAATTTAATATTTAAAATGAATTCAATAGTAGATTTGTAAAGTTCGTCTAAAGGTAAAAAAAGATCTAAAAATTTCTAAAGATACGTAGCGATAAACACGCAAAGCCATACAATATATACAGCGAAGTTTGTAAGTTAAGTTTGGTACAAAAAGGTAAAATTTTAAAATAAAAAGGGCTGTATGGGCATTAATTTCTAAAAGACGATCAGCATAATCTTTAAATTTATTATAAGATTTTTTAATTTTAAAGAATGTTTCTGTATGTTGATTATTACAATTAGACAGTAATGTAATTTTATGTATTATAACTTGATGTTGAAGGTGCGCTGGGCAAGCGGCCCGTGTGAGTTTGGATGATTTAAATTACAGGTAAAAAGGTGCGCTGAGCTGCAAGCGGCCCGCGTGTATTTGGATAATGTAGTAAAAGGTGCGCTGAGCCGCAAGCGCCCGCGAATTTGACACCAGGCTCAATATCTCCACATGTTGCCAGTTACTCCAAACAATTCAGTTTATGTTTTGGCGAAAATGCGAAAAATTCAAAAATGAAACACCACATTAAACACAACATCTAGTAGCGCCTCAAGTTGCTCATCAAAGTTTGTTCGGGCACCACCCCCTTACTATCACCGTTCAGCCGGGCCGTTGACTTTTCCGTCATATGGAACTCGAAGACCAGCACCCTGGGGACGTGCAAAATTACTCCACGCACGATGATTTTAGCAAATTATGGCGGCCATCTTGTTTTTTCAAGGAACTCTTCTTTAAGAAATACATAATATGTATTTACATAGGTCTGTATAGTCCAACTGAAAGAGAAAGGAACATAAGCGGGGGTGTGGTTACCTAAGGGGTACCGAAAATTTCGTCAAAATCAAGCTGCAACGCACCGTTTTCCCAGAAAATGGAAAAACATTCTTATTCTATTTATTTTCTTCAATTCAGATTTAAGAAACTTTGCAGTTATCCTTACCGAACCGAATGTGCTTTTGAATTATTGTGAATAACTACTGTGGATGATACTAGCGTAAAAAAAAACTCCACTTTTTTCATAATTTTAATAACTGTATAATGTAACAATCACTACTAGTCAGCACCTTTAGTCAAAGTTAACTTTTTAAATTACATATTATATGGTATCACTTTGTCTTCTTTAAGGGAACCTCCTGCTACGATCACTACAATACAACTTTTTACAAATTTCCACCTCTTATTATCCCAAATTACATGTCTTTGGTCTCTTTTATAAAGATATATACAGCCGGATATCCGGTATACGTCTACTATCTGTCGACTCCGAATAGGTTACTCTTGTACTCCCCCGTCCATTTGGCAAAACTTAAAATTCGTGACCAATCTATTTGTGAATGTGGTTTTGACTTTTGAGGAAGGTAGCACTGATCATGTATTTTTCGTATGTAGAAGACTTCGTGATCTCGTTTAAATTTCCTCCCCTCTGATGTTCCCCGTCTTAAGGTAGCGGTTCGCGTCCGAGACCGCGATGGTCTCGCCATACATTCGCGCGGTCGCGGTGCGAACCGCTACGTTTACTAATATTAAGTGTATCCTATATTATCGTAAATATTTTCTCCCCATTCCATAAAGTTACTTTCAAACTTTATAATTTATAACAAAATTAAGCTTAAATAATCTCGTTAATAATATACCTACACTTTTAATTAATCAGTTAAATGTTTGTTGTGATGATCTATGTCGTCTTGAGTATTTGTGCTTTTTTGTGTACATATTATATCTTGATGTACATCGAAAACTCTATGGATTATTCATTCTTTTACGTGTTTTTATCTATCACTAGTTAGTTAATACTTAATCTGTAGTTAGTTTTAAATTTCAAATTTGATACTCCCACAAGTACTAATCAATTTTTTTTACATGAGAGGCCATTTTGTTAAGAAAACGACATATTACGCTTTGTCACTGTCAAGTATCATATGTCATGTAGTAATTATTTAGTAGTAGTAAATATTAGGCGAAAGATTTTATTGGATAGAAAATTTTGATCAAATTCAAAGATTTCGAATAACTCAATTTATCACATAATTGTAATTTTATTGCATAGACTAGATTCTTTCAGCGTAGATTTAAAATATAGAGATAGTAACACCGTTTGACACTTGACAACACTTAGTTGACACTGATAACTGACAGTTGCATAATCATTAGGTAGGTTATAGGTACCTACTTAAATCATACATGTGATCAGTGATGTACCTATGTTGTTTTGCTTTTAACGGTGTTTAATTGATATTTTTATGAATTAAGATAATGAACTTTATTAGAATATTTTGAATTAATTTTTTGCTGTAATTTTCTAATAATTCAATTAAGGTTGATATGCTCCAAAGTAATAAAATGGAAGCAACAGAATTCGATGCTAGTTTGGGAGGAACGGAAAACCTTCCAAACACTGCAAATAGTTTTAGGTTTGCGGCTTCAAGAAGTGTAGAAATAACTGCAATGACTGAAAGTATATTAAGACCTAACAAAACTAAATTAATATTTCAATCGTTGCCGATACATATGCGCCGTAGGGTTATGAGCCACAACAGCAAAAGATTACCCAGACGACTACGCGAGGGACATTTGGAACAACTAAAAAAGAGTGGTCTACCACCAAAACAAAAAAGACCCTCCAGAAAATATAGGAGACGACCAGTGAATCTTTTGGAAGAGTATACAAGGAGGCAGAGAAGAATAGCTTGGTTGGAAACTCACATTTGGCATGCAAAAAGATTCCATATGACTGAACGGTGGGGTTTTCGTTTAGCCTATAGACCATGTGACAAGGCATTTAGAGCATGCTTCAGAGCCACTTCAGCCCATTGCCTTCTTCAAGATATATCTTATTATGTACCCATCCTTATTAAAGGCTCAATTGAAAGTATTGAAATGATGTTCAGCTTAGTAACAAGTAAAACATGTGGATTAAGTGTAACAGCTAAAGCTTTTATATCTGGAAACAGGGCTGGATCTTTAAACATATTTAAACCACATTCATATCCGTTTGGATATATTGGTAAAGTGGAGTTTCTTTGGGTCTACACCAGTGCTGATCCAAATCTAATGATTTTTGTTCACCCATCACAAGTTAAAGAAATTGATGCAACTTTTTCATCTATTATCAATAGTGTAAAGTCAAAACATATTCAAAATGAAAACAAGAAAATAAAAATATCAAATGACCTAACTGACATTTCCATACAGTTACTGCATGGACAGTTCAATAGGTTTAGACTTACAGGACCAAAAAGTCATGCAATCCTCACTCATTCCTTAAAAACTGTTTGTAATATGGAACTCATTAGGAATAATGAATGGGTTTGCCAAACTAAGAAGTGTAATTTTGATTTATCCTTGCAAGAAAAACATGAATATTGGTTAAATGTCAACAAACTGTCTTCACCTTCACAGTTACCTTTCAGAATAATCATTGGCTTAATAGTTAAGGATCCTCGTTGGAGTCGGCCAAAGAAAAGAACTAAAGCACTACCTCTTATATCCCCTATTAATACTGAAATCTTAACTAATTTACCAAAGTTTTTATCCTCATCACCATTATGGCAGTCTAATGTTTGTGACATTATTAAGAAAAATTTTGTAACAAATGGAAAATTTATAGAACATGTAACTAAAACACACTTAGTGCCTGGAGAAATTAACGAAGATGATCCTTTGTTACAAAGCATACCAGTTATTTTAATACAAAGACCAGGATCTCAGAACTCTGACTATAAAAAAATTGGTTAGTTAATTTTCTATTGCTTACTTTATACTTGTATTTTAAAGTCATGTGTTGAAGTATTAGCTGAAAGGAAGACAGATAAACTAATACAGAAATCCTTGACTTAGATCATTAAGACCTTACAAAAATTAATAAATATTGTGTTATAGGTTATGGCAGTGGATGGGACATCATAATACCTTCTGGCTATGGACTTCCATTTTGGCTGACATTCATAATGTTTGGTGCAAGGGCTGGTGGTTTACGAGAGACTGAACACTTGTCTATAGAGATGGGTGAAAAGTACTTCTCACCAGATTCTGAATCTGGTAAATTAGAAGAAAATAGAATTGCACTACAATTAAAGGAACATTATTTTAAGAGACCACCAAGTAAAAGGGTAAATTTCATGAAGCTTGGTATCTCTGCACCATTTTTATGTCCCTGGATAATATTGCTACAAGATTGGAGTAATCATACATGTAAAGACTTTTTTGTTTTAAGGAACAAACTTGTGATTAATGAATTACAGGTAAAGAAATCATATATTTTATAATGATATAAATGGGTATAAAATTGATGTAATTTTTAGAAAATAATTTAATAAAATAATATTGCAGGATTGTCTGAAAAAGAAAACCCCATTTGTTAGCTCATTTGAAGGTGAAGATTCCTGTTTGGTTGCTGTTTATCTACAAATCGAAAGAAAGGGCCTTATAAAGGACCATGCCATAATATGCTTGCCGAATGTGGAAGATTTTAAATCCAATAAAGTCCTATGTGAACCACAGCATGAAGACGTAAATGCTAAAATAAGAAAACAAAAACGATTGGAACACACAAAGTTATTGAAAAAGATGAGAAGGTCAAGGATAAAATTGAGAAAAAAGATGGTTAACGTAAGTTGTTACGCTTATCAATTAAACCTCTATAGATAAGTATTTATTGTACATAAATATTAAATGATCACTGTCACAGTAATGCCTGTTACTTCGGCAGTCTAATACAGATTTTAAGAAATAAATTAACATGCATTAAAACGTTCAAATTTTTACACTTTTTATTAGTTAGAATAACATAATACAAATCAAAATCATTCATATTCTCTGCCAAAATGGGTTGCTTTAATTTGTTCAGTATCTAGGTCCTAGGATGTCAATATATATATTATTTTTTTTCAGAAAAGCAACAAACCAAAAAAGAAAGTTAAAGAACTTTCAGAATATGTAAAGACTATGAGAGATTTATGGATGCCATCTTTCAAAAGTGTAAGACACTTGTGTATAAGACAGATTATGGGTTATGTGACTAAGGGAGCATTTAGTTTCACTGAAGCTAAATGCTGTGCAGTGGGTTACATTGCATTGAATGGGCTCAAACATCTCATTGATACTAAATGTAATAAAATATTAGTTAGGAATACTACATCAAACAAATATAGTATAGCAAGTATTCAGTTAATAAACAATTTATAAAAAAAAAAACTATTGTCATTTATCAAAAACGGCTGGATTTGTCTCCACTTAGTTTTAGGTAAGATAATGAGATCAATGTTGATTTAAAGGTGCATTAAAATCTGTTTAGTTTGGGCAATACATAAATAAATCATATCTGATTTCGCTTCTAATAAGTCTACCATTCCCCATATCAAATTTTCTTAAATATTTTCTACGTGGAAATATTCAGGGAAAACATTTTGTTTCATAAATAAAACAATGTGGATAAAAAACTAATGCATTTATTCATTTTGCTTGAAGTCACCAAGACAATTGAAACATCATTTACAAGCTAAACACTCTTGTATAGTTTTTACAAAGTCTCATCTTTATATAAAATAATACTTTGTAGTCAACTAGAGACAAAGCAATACAATACTTTGTAAAAAATTGAACTGAACCTTAAGAGCAGAAACTTTCGAAAACTATCTACAAGAATTTGGCAAAGTGAAACATTGATCTAACATTAACAATTCGATAGGAATAATTTCTCGAAAGCTTTCGTGCTTAATATACATGCTTATAACCATACAAATTAAGCCTAAAATCTCTTAAACATATAAACTTTATAGTTAATTGCCATATTACTACCGCGACGAGTCAATTTTCGAATAATATGTCACTGACAGGTCAGACAAAAAGCTATCTAGTCATACTGATTATGAATAGTGCTACACATACTGATCTACATTATACAAACACGCCTTATATTGAAAATTTTAAAGGTGTTATTAAGTAAACTGTATTTCTGAAGAATAATACGAATACTTAAAACAAAAAAACAAAATTATATACTATTGGGCCCTTTGCTTCGCTAAAAATTGATTTTAATTGTGATATAAGAACTACAAAATATTATGCATTAGTAAACATTGGCTTAACGAGCTAAATATTATTTTTAATATCACTTTGGTGATGAAATAATTACTAAAGCCGATATAAAAAATGAAGGGCTACCAACAATAGAGCATGGTTGTATGAGACGTATACGTTATAAAAGTATGTTCGTTTTTGACGCTAAACGCGTCTAAAACTTAATTGCCCACAAATCGTCGTAGATTTCGATTCTTAGACACCAAAAAGTAATTGTTTGGAAAAATTATCACTTATCTTTAAGAGTGCTGAAATGTCTGTCCATGCCCTAGTTGAGGTCACCAGAGTTAACATATGGTCACACATGCTCATACTTTTTGTATTAATTAGTTTATATTTTAGATCGTTTCCTAGCAATTGCGTCTTCGACTGCTTTTAATTGCTTCAAAAGTTCCTCTCGTCTAGATACTGACTTCTTCGCCGGCGCACCGGCGCGTATTGGCGAAACTGCTGGACGTTTCTTACCTGTTTCTGTAGACATTTATTAATCCATATTTAAAAGTACAATGAATAGTCAAAATTACTATTTTAAATATTCATCCCTATATTTGTTAAATACTTACTTTTAAATAGGTAGAAGAATAATAGTAGCTATAGTACTCATTGTAATGTCAGGTTATGATTAATACTTATTTTAATGTATCTGATAAATATATAAAATTGTCATATAACGCTATTTTGGCATTTAATATGAAAAACAAATACCTTTTTCACTAGACGCCGCCTTTATGCTCGTCACTGTTACAGCTGCGGCTAAGCCTGTCGATTTCGCATTAAGCCTGCACAAAGAATATAAATACAATACATGTTTAATTCCACAGAAACTATTATATATTTTTGACAAATTAATAACAGATGTAATCGACTCTGACATTCATTTTTGTATTCAAAATCTAGAACCAGATGCTTCTAGATTCAAATACAAAAATGTTTCGGTTGGGTTTACAGAAAGCTATCCACCTGCTTCTAACAATAATGGTCGATATAATAGACAAACATGTCTACCCCATGTTTTCACTACTTTAGAAAGATAGTTTTTACCGAATTAAAAAAAGGAGGAGGTACTCAATCAGACACTATGTTTTTTATGTTTGTTACCTTAGAACTTTCGAATGGGTGAACCGATTTTGAAAGCTTTCCGTGTGGACCACACTCATTTAACACACATTTAATTCATCAAAATCAGTTCAGTACTTAGTTTTAGAGTTACAATTCAGTCACAGTTATTGTTACTCTAAAGTCATTTCTTTATGCTTGTATTGAGTAAATTTGAATAATTTAAAATTATTCGTAATATTCACCGTGGCCTAGCTGCGGCGTTGAGTAGCCGGGCGTGTCTCGCCCGTCTCGCACCTGAACTTCCAGAAGACGAAGACGAGTGAGACTCGCTCTCAGATTCGCTTGACGATGAAGATGACTCTGCATCATAAAAATATTAATATATTAGGATTGAAAATATGTACATTAAAATCTTCAAATTGTTCAAAGGGAGTCCTTGTAAAATCTATAGAAGATATTTGTTAAATATAACGAATAGCTTTTATTCACAATTTTAACGGCATAGGCATAAGCGGTCTTATACGCCTACTGGGAAGCCTGAGTACAAAAATACAAATATTTTTTCTTTATAGGCACAAAAAATGTGCTTATCTACTTGCGCCACATAGATGATATCGTGATTAAAGGGCCAGAGACCAAGCTGGTAAAAGTAACAATAACTCTAATACAGTTTTATTAGAGTTATAAGGTGAAAAGCCGATGCAGAGAAAGGGAAATCATGTTGCATATTAAACTGTAGACTGTAAAGTTAACAGTTTAATATGCAATCCATTCACCACAATTTGTCACTTGTTAATTTTGAATACTAAAGTAATTAATAAAACAAACTTTTGAAGTGCAATAA
This sequence comes from Aporia crataegi, assembly GCA_912999735.1. Taxonomy (NCBI): domain Eukaryota; kingdom Metazoa; phylum Arthropoda; class Insecta; order Lepidoptera; family Pieridae; genus Aporia; species Aporia crataegi. The sequence continues at coordinate 6,586,429 of OU538744.1, read as the reverse complement.
TTATAAAAATAAACCGTGTCCATAACTTATTGTGGTATAATTTGCCTTGTATAGAATCAATAATATGGTGCAAACAAGGCCGGATATCCGTTTCATGTCTACTGTAAACCAATATTTCAATATAAATTATTAAATTAAATCTATAAATAGGATTCATATTATCATAAGTTAATACCTGAACCAGAAGACGATGAATGTGAATACTTTTTTCTATTCCGACTGCGACTTGACACTTTGCTACGGCCGTAAGGCTCTGGTTCATCCTGAAATTAATTATTATCAGTAAAATATTCCCGTCTCATTTTAATATTTAAGATTAAATGTCTCTTATATTTGCTTGTTTGATATTTAATCCTTAGATATAAATAACGAAATAACCGAATGAGAGCGCCTGGCATCCTGCATGCCAGGCGTTCTGTTTAAATTGATCATAATGACTCCATAACGGAGCACTTTATATAAAAGCTTGTTCTGGAGGACAATGGAGATAATATATCTGTTGTTTCTTAATAAAGAAGGTCAACGGATCTAAAAGATAGGATGAGAAGATGAAACATACCTTGTGTCTATGCGAGGGCGGTGCCGGTGGGTTGGCCGCGAGCTGTCTCGCAGCGGAGGGGGAAGGCGCGCGACGCCGCGGGGCAGGAGGGTTCATAGCCGTCGCGCGCGCGTTTGCTAGGCGACGCTCGCGGACTATCACTGAAGGCGAAAGCCTATGGAATTTACAACGCGCTTTTAGATTATCTGTTATTTGATGCCGTTATTGACGCAGATCAATCGGGAAGTCTGTCCCGTTCTTGTAACTGGAGGCATAAACAAAAATGTTTTTAAGAAGCTTTTTTAAATAGGTTTTGTATCAAAGCGATGCAATGAAAGCAAATAATTATAAAAACCAAAATAGCACGCTCATGTTGTTTCTCGAAAATATCTAGAAATTTATCATAAAATTAAAAATACCTGCCATACACTAGTCTCGTCAATTTTCTTGGCCATTGTGTTATAAAGTTGCAAGAATTTACGAATCGTTCAGTTAAGGGAACGCTCTGAGGCTCTGATAGAAAAAAACCCCGTAAATCCAAAGTAACATGTGATCAGAGTTATTTTTTAGCCTTTTCCACTGACAATTTTACAGGAAAATAACTACTCTTCTACGACTTTCAAACTTTTGTATCAGATGTGTGAACCACACGATGCCTACGATATAGTTTTTCAAAACATAAAGATACATTCACAGCGACCAAAGCTAACGACACGTTTACTACTAATAATACTAACCTATGTCTCGACGACGACGACGCCCGTCTCTTGCGACGCGTGCCAGGTGTTCCAGAACTTCGCGAACTGGAATTAGAAGAGCTAAAGGACAAGAAGGCCGCAGAAGGAGGAGTTCACATTCACACACGCAGACACACGTTATTTACATGTCACACATTCAATGTAGCGGACCCCAATGAGTGATCAGAGGCATGCAAGATAGTTGGAGAGTCGTCACCGATTGTGATTGTGATCACCGAAACACCGCGATTTGTTATGAAAGCGAAACCCGACGAGGGATAGGACAAGCGGGGAGAAAGTTACGAATTAATCATCATTTCATAATTTCATTTAAAACTACTGTTCAACTAGCGAATTATAATTCTTGGTAGAAGCTGGAGATATGAATTTCATAACTCATCTTGGACCAGAATTTGGTAAAGTAGTTCAAAGTTGTCAGAATTAATAAATTATAATTAGTTTGTCTCTTAGTCATATATCTACTACAATAATAATAAATGATGCTGTCATCTATCTGAAAATTTATTACATCCTAAATTTAACATTATACAGTGCCATTAAAATAAAAATAGGGAAGAACATCGATGGTTGGATGTTGCATAAAAATTTTCTTAAATTAATTAATTAAAATTTTATGAACTTATTTAAAATTTGAGAATGAGGTTTCTTTCCTATTCTTAGTTTCTACTCAACCTACAACTATCAACTACGCGTGTCACAATTAAAGATGGACCATTTCTATCAGAAATTATCTATTAATTGTCAAAGATAATAAATCTAGCAAGTATTTTTCTCGTTAAAGTTCATGTTATTTAGTTCATCTTTTGATTGAAACGGTCAATTAGTGTCAAAGTTATCTGAAAGTGAGGGGCTTAATTTTGCATCAGCATCCTTATTCACAGTGTGTGGAGACTTTCCGGCCGGATAGGACAAGATTACAAAGTGATTTTTTTTATTTATATTGCTTTTTTAACCCGGGTTCTATATCAAAAATACAAGTTATAGATTTCTGTAAAACTACCTACCATTCGTACTTTGAATACAGACGCACCTCGTAGCCTGTAGAACCAGGGTTCCGATTTTGCTATTGCAATAGTTGGTCAAAAATAGAGCAATGATTTTATTATGTTTAACTACTAATTCTTAAAAAATACTCTAGTGCAGAAAAGAGTAATGACGCCATAGTGAAACAATTTGGGGCAACCCAAACAGAAGATTCTGAAACCTGGTATTTTGGATATACAGGTAGGTTAAGGTCCTATAAAACGTATCGTACCTGGACGACGAGTAGCTATCTTCACTTGACGGTGCCCTGCGTCTTCTGGCTGCTGGTTCTGCCCTCATCCAGGGATCAGCCCATTCGTCACCCCGCCCTTCTCTTCCTTCTCTTCTCTCTCTTCCCTCTCTGACTTCTCTCCCCTCACGTGCCTCTCGTCGTTCCACTTCCGCTCTCTGGACTATCACTTCCCGTGATGAGCGGACGCGGCGCTGTAAGTTTTAATCACTGCTTTTGATGACAACCATCGAAAACTATCGCGTATAATATCACCACTTACAATCTTATATATAAAATTCTCGTGTCACAATGTTAGTTACCTTACTCCTCCGAAACAGCTTTACTGATTTTTACCAAATTTTATATGCATATTCAGTAGGTCTGAGAATCGGCTACTATCTATTTTTCATACACCTAAGTGATAAGGGTAACCCACCCCGAAAATTAATATGGCAAAACAATGTTTGCCGGGTCAGCTAGTCTTTTTATAAGTATAAACGTTAGAATTTTTATATTGTGGTTTCTATTGCCACCGCTATAGATACCACCGCGGATGCTACCGCTTGTAATAGGAACATAAATCAATTGAACAAGATTTACAATTCTACGGAGCGTTCTTAAACTTGGCAGTTAATTAATTATCAAAACTTTTGATTGTGGTACGGACTGTACTTGAAAAGGTAGGTCAAAAGCACTCATAAGCGGCGAGCATGTATGATGAAAGTAATGAAATAAATGAGATATGTATGGATCATAGCAGTTTGGTAAATAAGTGAAAATATGAATATTTAAGTTGACAGACAATTTACGGCTTTAAATATACAATAGGTGACACGTGGACGAGGACTGCTATTGGTAGAGGAAAGGAAAACTTGGAGGCTTTTGCCCATAGTGACAAACAGACAGAGATGATGCATAATAGTTAAGTGTAGTTTAAGAAACAAATAAAATTGTAAGCAATAAAAATTAAAATATATATTGTAATTGAAATACTGTTTGAATAAAGGCCATTTACCTTATGATGCGATGCGTCATCGGCTGGCGCTCCATACTCGTCATAATAAGGTGGTCGTTCAAACGCCCTTTCCCGCTCAAAGCCGCGCTCTCTCTCATAATAGCGTTCTCGTTCGTCCGGCGCGCCGCGGGGTAAACGTCCACGGTATGGAGGTGCCCCGTACCCGCTAAACACAATTTATTAATCCTTTGTTATAAAAAAACAGACAATGTATTAAGAAAATAAAGTGCAAAGGGCGCTCTTATCGCTATCAAGTTATTTCTCACAGGCAAACCTAGTAAAGAGGAATTCATGTGAAATTATTAAGTACAATTGCGAAACAGAAATTTAAAGAAATATATAAATAAAAACATCAGAAATAATTCTATTTTTTCCATCAGTCTCGTATCACGCAAGTGTTTGTTACTGTTGATTTCGAAGTTTTCTGTGTTCTGTTTAATTGCATTAGCCAGAATCAAAAAAATCCATTAAATGTTCCTATAGCAAGATACTCACCGGTAAACCTCTGGGTCGCGTATCGGAGGCGCCTCGTGGTGCGGGGGAGGGGAAGCGCCAACGGCAGCGGCTGCGTAAGCCAATTCTGCGTCAGGATCGTGCACCACGCCCCCAACGGATAAGTGTAATTTCTTCTCTTCAAAATCCATGTCTTGCTCTTTACGCTTGTTTGCTATACGGAGCATCTGAAATTTATACCGCCTAATTCATGAAAATGCATAATCTTCTGTAATCCTATTTAGCTACAGAATATATCGTCAACTTTCAAATTAGTAATTTTAAGAGTACACTAAACTTAGACCTAGAGAAGAAATGAAAAAGTGTATCATTCATTTAAAGACCAGCAAGGCAGCAACAGGCATTGTGGCTCTTGGGCGGTCATCATTTAACATCAGATAAACCTCCTGCAGGTTTTCATCCTTTCATAAAAATTAATAACTTTTTTTGTCTAGTCTATTTCAAAATGTTTCATTCTTTTTTACCCAGTCTAAGTATCCCACGGTTTAGGATACGAGATGGTGTAGGTTACACGCTAAGTAATACCTCTTTAGCAGTCCGCAGTCCCCTTTCCCACGCAGATTCAGGTGGGGCGACATCCCGGGGTGCTACAGGGAATCCGCCTGACGGAACTCCTCGGACCACCTCGAACATGTTGTAGTTACCCTTGTCTGTCACGCCCGGGTGAAGAAATCTGAAAATATTTGGCGTCACCTTTATGTCGACATGTGGCCAAAATTATCTAAATAAAGTAGAAATTAGTCAGCAATGCATTATGCTAATTTCATAGTAACTGCTAGAAGTGCTTATACACTTCTTCACTTCATTGTTGTTATTTAATTTTAGTTATCACATGATTCAGAATTCAATGCATCCAATTTATGGATATTACAAAATTTAAATACAGCATTGAATAAATTCTATCCAGATGTTACCGTTACAAAGAAAAAAGACTAGAGAGGTCCAGTAGTCTGGTCTGATGTTATTCATTAGAAACAAAAATCTTTTCTCTTTATAATGTAAGTATGTATTCGTAAAAAATACTACTAAAAGAACTCTAGGATTTTAGTATTTACATTAGGACTGAACTAGACTCAGACTGACCCAGGAAATTTTTGTGTATGTAGAAATAACTTTTTTTTTTTAGATGGGTGTCACAGTTTTAAAAGAAAACAGTTTGAACGGATTTAAGTAATAAGATTGCAAAATTGTGTTAAATATGTATTTTAATCCCTTTTCTTATAAATATATTAAAATCGAAGGAATCAGCAAGTTTTACTTTTAATTACCTGCAACTGACACCCCAAGTGCAAGCTCCCCTCGAAAAGAATCTGCACACCGGTTTAGGTTCGCTTTCCTCCGGACGCCTTTCAGCTTCATCTGAGACTTCGCCTTCCTCCAACGAGGAACCCCGCGAGCGCTTACCCGGTTTTAGCTCTTCTTCTGTAAGGATTGTTATACTTATTATGGTAGAATAGTTTTTGATATATTTCATTCATAAATTTGAATAGAAGAATGAATCAACTCAATGAAACTGAAAGTACAATCAATAGGTATGTGGCACCAACATTCCACAGATATCACAACTCTTAAACAATAAATATAATGCAAATTTATAGCAAGTAATCTGAAGCCGAAAAAATTAAAGCACCTTTTTCAGCAGTCTGATCATCAATGCCGTTGGACTGTTCCTTAGGTTTTGGTTCAACACATTCACCCTCTTCTGCTTCAAAGTCTAACTGCTCCTCACCATCTTCTGTGTTACTTGTTTTTTCTTGTGGAACCTTATAACCAACCATTATATTAAACAGAGTTTTGTAAAGATATGTAGCATCTTTTATTAGTTACAAGTACTATGTCCTTAGAGACTATGAATTATAGAATCTTACCTTGTCCATTTTATGTGTTTCCTTGTCCTTTTCAAATCTCTGTGATGTTTGTCCATTTAAAATTTCTTGCTTCTTGGATTTTGGCTGAAATTTTGTTTTATTTATTAGGACATAATTCACACCTATTGTGAAGTTTATTTTGTTTAAGTTTCATATAAACTAACTATATTTACCTTTAAAGATTTCTCATCTGCAGAATCTAAGTCAGAAACGTCAGATAAATCATCATGGCTTATGCTTTTCTCTTTGCTGTCCAGTTTATTACTAATTACAGATTTCTGATCTTCCTGGTCAGATTCCATTTCCCCTAAAAAAGTTTTAAGAGTTTTTTGAATCATATATCAATAACACTATAAATACATTCAAATCTATATTATTACAATACTTGCATTATCATGTCTGTTTTCGGACTCAACTGTTTTAACCATAGTAGACAATAGACATTTTATATGATAAGTATAGTGATAAAAATCTATTTACCATCTGAAATTTCCTCAGTATCCTTAGCATTTGCTCTCTTATTATAGGTGGAACTTCTACTTGACTGGCTAGATTCTGACTGACTTCTCTCTCTAGGCACAGGAACCATTTTCTGTTCTGCCTTAGTGTGCCTTCTCCATTTATCTTTATTCTCCCATTCATTATTGGTAACTACAGGTCTTTGGGGTGATGATGGTGATGAGGCCCTATCTGGTGAAGGTGATGAAGAATGAGGCTGTGATTCATTATTCCTAGGTGAGGTAACATGAGATGCAGAATCAGGAGAGACTGGCTGGGATCTCGTCACTGGAGACTTTGCAGAAATACTACTTTGAGGAGTTTTAGGACCAGATGAATACTGTTCTAGATGTTCAGGTGAATCAATATTTGAACCCACATCACTAGGGGATTTAGGAGCATCAGGTGATTTTGGGCCTACTGGAGAAGCTGGTGCTGAGTTCTCTGGAGAATTGATATCTGAATGAGCACCACTCAAGTTATCTGGTGTTTGTGGTTTAGTACTGAGGGATCTTTCAGGAGATGGAGAGCCGCTGTTGGGTGAGGGTGAACGGGGCCCAGAGTTTTTAGTGGGAGATGGGGAGTGTGGTGGAGACTTTGGATCCCTTTTAGAACTTCCCGATGATGAACTTCGCCTGCTACGGCTCTTAGAACTTGAACTACTACTGCTCGTGGTTGACTGGGTATCACCAGCATCTCGAGAATCTTCGGAATCCATGCCTGAAGAAAAAATTATGATCGGCTTTTGAACTTATACATTATAAATCTGGACCCACCCCAAACAGGCACAACTTAAATAGTGTAAACGTACTGTTAAATTAAAGCAAAAATAAAAGAAACAAAATACATATTATATTTAGTGTAAATATAGTGTTCAAGTGCTTCATAGCTTCATAGTTAATTTGTTTGCTGAATATTCACTTCACATTATAAGAACTTCTGAAAAACATACATGTTTGAGTATTTTCATTACCAATGTTATGACCAAGAGTTCAATTTACTGTAGTTTACTAGGTCTGATGTATGTAGACACATCTAGCCTTACCTTAAAGAGGACGCCTCGACGCCAGTTTCGGTGGCACTTTACACTTTTCATATTTAAGACTTTATAACTTTTTAATCACAACACAAAACGAAACTTAGGTCTGTCACATAAATTCGTGAAAACTTTAACTTTCTAGTAAACGATAAACTGACGAAAACTTATTAAAATCAACACTACTTCAACATGGCTGTGATACAGGAGGAAATATATAAGAACATAATAAATAATCACTTTTTCATAACTGCCGATAGGATAACTTACGCCCTTACCTTAACTTAGGAAGAATAGGCGAAAAATTCTTGAGGTTATTAATAAAAAATATAGTTAAAAATCTTCAATTTGCGCCGAATGCCTTCTCTCATCGCATCGCAGCAATCAACTTTGAAGTTTGAACTTATAGAATAGAATACAGACCACTAAACAGTAAACAACTTGAAGTTACAGAATACAACTACAGACGAAAAATTGGCGAAATTGGCGAAAACCAATCACCATTGCCGATTACTATATAGGTCACAGACTAAAAATCGGTATACTATTAAGCGTAATGTTTCCACATTGTATTTGAATGAGATGAAATCCTCAGATATATAAGAACTTTTTTTTTTAAACTCTATAAAATAATTATATTGTAGGTTTAAATGATAAAATACAAATTTAGAGTTTCTTTTAAATTAAATTACGTTACATTCTTAGTTTATGAATTTAACCGGCATTGGTTGAAACTATGGAATATACCAAATATATGTACATCCACCAGAGAAGTCTTATAATGTGAAAAAACCTTAGTTTTAGTCTATGTCTATAAGGGTTGAAATATTTCAGCTTGTTGAATATTCTGTGGCAGAATTAAATTTGTATATTTTTACCGGGAAATAGAAATAAATATTCAATTGCTTTTTGAACATTTGAAAAATATAATAGTATTAGTATCTAATTACGACATTTTTATCAGTACTTAAGGTATTGAAGTTTTAAAATAAAGGTCTGATTTTCTTCAAGAAGAAATATTATGATGGATCAAGCTCTTGATGAAAATGTTTCCGAAAACGATGAAGAAGAAAGTTTTTTTCAAGATGTAGATATGTTACAAAAACATGGAATTAATGTAGCTGATATTAAAAAATTGAAAGTTGCTGGAATTTGCACGATTAAAGGTATTCAAATGTCAACAAAGAAAAAATTATCTAATATAAAAGGATTTTCGGACACCAAAGTAGATAAAATCAAGGAAGCATGTCTTAAAATAATTAATGTTGGTTTCATGACAGCATTAGAAGTTAGTGACAGACGAAAACAGGTGTTTAAAATAAGCACTGGCAGCAGTGAACTTGAGTAAGCAAAATCTATTATCAATAATTATAATTCAAGTTTAATTTGACTTTTAAAAGTAAACTTTTTATTTTCATAGCAAACTACTTGCGGGTGGAATCGAGTCAATGGCAATAACAGAGGTATTTGGAGAGTTTAGAACAGGTAAAACACAACTTTCGCATACACTATGTGTGACCACACAAATTCCCAATGGTAGCTACTGCGGAGGAAAGGTCATGTTCCTTGATACTGAACATACATTGTATCCTTTTTATAAAAAAATCAAACAAAGTTTTTCCCTACATTAAAGTAGACTAAATTTCTGTGACTCCAAAATATATGATTATAAATCTGTGCTGATTATATATCTGAAATTTTGTCTCGGGATTCAAACCGCGAAACCTCTACGTATTAGTAGACCAACGCACACTTCCAAAGCATCAAATTCAAAAAATCTATCTGGCCATAGTTTATTCTCACTTAAATTATTATCTCCTTAATGAATAAACAGCCGTCCAGACAGACTCAGACCAATTGCAGACAGGTTTAATTTAGATCAAAATGGCGTATTGGATAATGTCCTATACGCAAGAGCCTATACCTCGGAACATCAGGTAAATAATCCTAAAAATGACATTATGCATAAGTCATTTTGTTATATTTTATTTCTAATTTTTCTGGAATTGTTGGAACAGAATTATTAAGATACTTAATTAGGGTAGTTGAAGTTTCGACAGTCAGTTAGTAATAGGGCTGCCATCCGCCCGGGTTTTTCCGGATTTGTCCTAGTTTGGAAGACGTCCGGGGAGCGTCCGGGCGGGGTTTAATTTGACTTTTGTTGTAGTCTTTGGACTACAACAAAAGTCTGGGTTTTCGATCAGATCCCGTTCCCATAATTTAATAATTTAATACCTAAGAAGATTAAAAAATAAAGCAATTAATATTTCAAAATTACACACTAGTCGTCACAAGACCACTATTTCATGCAACAAAAGAGGCTTAAAACTAAAGTTTTCTTCATCAAGTACGGAGGAAAATATATTTTAATCAAGATGTAAGTGAATGAAAAAAGTATTGAAATGTCCAGGGTGAAAGCTTCGAAACCCGGGGCACTTACGCTTCTAGTCCTGGGAGGCAGGTTTTAGAGATCGCAGCCCTAGTTAGTAATAGTTTTGGGATTTAAAAACAAACAATGATCTAATTTCTCTTATGTTCATTCTGAAGTAAATATTTAAGTTATAGTATTTATCGTATGCATTTAATTGAAACTTAAAGTATTGACACTAGTTTAAATTTACAGTGCTTTTATTATGGTTGTGTAGGTATTCGGATCTCAGAAAACAAAATAATGTTTCGGTTGGAAGGCACACAATATAAGAATACTGATTGCCTATTAAATATTTTAATGTTAATGTAAAAATAGGATTAAACTGATTCAGTAGTTCAGTAACATACAAATATGATCCAATCATGCATCCATGAAGCGCCTGTTCATATCAAATTAAAGAAAGTTCAACTTAGCTAAGTGGTATTTTGTAGGCGGAGTTATTAGATTTTGTTGCCGCTAAATTTCATGAAGAGGCAGGCGTTTTTAAACTTTTGATCATTGATTCCATAATGGCACTCTTTCGTGTGGATTTTTCTGGTCGTGGAGAACTTGCTGATCGCCAACAGAAGCTAGCTCAAGTTCTATCTAGATTACAAAAGGTCTGTTCCGTATCTTAAAACTATACTTTATTTTATACTAGCGACCTACCCCGGCTTTGCACGGGTATAAAACATATATAAAAACCTTCCATATAAAAATAGATTCAGACGAAGATTGATGGTATCTATGTAACTTAATCGTCTTAGATCATATTTCTAAGATGATCCGCTTCATATCCAAACTTGCTGAACAAAATAAACGCCGTTTTTTTGTGTTATTTTAACTATTATGTAGACTTTATTTTATAGTTATACTAGCGACCCGTCCCAGCTTTGCACGGGTATAAAACATATATAAAAATCTTCCTCTTCAATCACTCTATCTATTAAAAAAAAACCGCATCAAAATCCGTTGCGTAGTTTTAAAGATTTAAGCATACAAAGGGATATAGAGAAAGAAAAAGCGACTTTGTTTTATACTATGTAGTAATAAGTACCTAATGAATTTTTAAAAATATACAAATAAGATTTGATCTTACAAAAAACTAAAAAATAAAATCTGCCCCAAAAATTTAAATCTCGTTCGTGCTAGTGCAATAGATAAAAGCATCCGGGTAAACTACATTGTCTCCATTTTTAGAAACAGGATAAGATAAATAAAAAACGTTATCTTGTTTATTAATTGCTACGGGTCAATGTTAGAATCAATTGAACGTCGTTTATGTCTAACCAAAGTGTAAATATCATCTCTCAATTTTACTAAATTACTGTGTACCTATTTAATTTAAGTTTTAAAACTACCCTTGAATTTGAATCCTTACCTACTCTAAATTAAATGTACCAAATCCCTGTATCAAAAGCTGGTACTTCACAGCTTACATGTTTACGTAATCCTTACAATCGGTAATAGTAGGTACATTAAGTATATTTCATGCTTTGTTTGTTACGCAATTCACGCTTAAGCTGCTGAATCAATTTTCATGAAACGATTTTTTGAGAATCAAATTGCAGACAAAGTCGTCTATAAAGGCTAGTATTTTGTTCATTGCGTTATTAGATACAACAACTTCATAGGCAATTTGTTGTCATCATTACAATAAAATCTAACATAATTTACGCAGATTTCTGAGGAGTATAACGTGGCGGTGTTTATTACAAATCAAATGACGTCAGATCCCGGAGCTACACTCTCTTTTCAAGCGGATCCCAAGAAGCCCATTGGGGGTAATATTTTGGCCCATGCCTCAACTACAAGAATAGCTTTACGCAAAGGACGTGGAGAGAATCGTATTGCAAAGATATATGACTCCCCAGATTTGCCGGAAAGCGAAGCAACTTTCTCGATTACGAGTGGTGGTGTCGCGGACGCCAAAGATTAGAAAATATATATTTATGTACCACTTTAAACAAATAAATTTATTTCATATTAATATCTAATGTATTTTTATCTTCGAGCATCAAACATTTAAAAGAAAACTGAACGGATTAATGTGCCTATGTTTAGCACAATTTCAGGATATAACATATACTATAAAAATAAACAGCCTTTTCTACCGTCACAAACCAAATATGTTCTTATTAAATCAAATCTATTATCTCAAACCAATTATTTATACGCTAAAATACAAAGTAAAACTTAAACAGATCTTACTGCTCACATGACTCAAGAAATACCCTAATAACTTTAATTTATTTAGTACCAACCTAGATTGATTTAAACTGGTTAAATTACTCTGCCATTTGCCAATGTATTTGGCAAAATTGTTCCTATGCAGTAGGTAACTCCAGTACGTTATACTGTATACAGTAAGAATTCGAATTATTAGGCAACCCTTAATAATAAATGATTCAGTTCTGTGATAACATTTGAACTTCATATAATATGTATTATAAATCAAAGCACACGTAGCGTCAAAGTCCATTCAAAATCGCCGCAGAACTCGTCATAGTGGCGTGACAATATTGAGCCAATTGTGTCCGCACTCCGCGTGGTATCGATATTTAGATAAGGTTAATAGGTATTAGGTACACACAGTAAATTTAATAGGTTTCTTATATTATTTTACTTTCCAAGCTACACATTCGTCAACTAGAGTAAAAATTATAGCAGAAAACATAGTTTTTTAATTAAGATCAATAAAAAATACGGCGATGTATAATGAATGAATACTCAAATTAATGGTCAAAAATCAAGTATTAACGCCACTGTCCCTAATCAAACATTAAGTATTAATGTTAATTCATCTATAAAGATGCCCTAATCTAAAGATCCAAGATTTGTACTTTATCATAAATAAGTCTTCTAAGTTCTTATTTGTAATAGCAACTTTGCTCAAATGTTTTGTCTAATTTTGCAACAACAGCAACAACAATAATGGAGAATGTTACTAGGTATGCAAAATTGCTTGAAACTTTCTCACAACAGACCTTTTGTACACTAGTTTTTGTTTTATTCAAAAAGAGCAAGTTATTTTGATTTTACACGCATTTAAAGTTCATCAATTGTGTCAGCAGCGTGACGTCACAGTTCAACACTCCAATCTCTCTCTCTGTCTCTCTTCTCGAGCAGCGACTCTAGAAAAACGAGTTGTAAAATAACGTCACGTCGTTTAAAATTTGAATTTTGAGAGATCCTTTCCAATTGAAAAAATGTTTGCGCGCTTTCCTTAAACTTACATATTGTTATTATTCAATGTCATTACCAAGTTTTGCATAGAGACAAAAAATTAGTTTCTGTGTTGTTGGCTTGACAATAAGCATTGTGTCAGTACTCACTAGTCATTAGTCAATAGGCATGTCTCAATCGTAATTACTACGGTACTAGGTACCTCACCTCAGTTTATTAATGAATCAGTGATGAATCAGTATATTTACGGGTGTGTAAGACGCAAGTCGGTTTTGGTAGTGTAAAATTTAAACCAAATAAATAAAGTATTTCAAATCTAAAATTATTTAAAAAAAATAAACATATTAAAAAACGATTGTCCTATATCATTTTATAATGGGCGAAAACAATGAAAAGAAGAAAATACGTGTATGGTGTGATGGGTGGTAAGTCATTTTTTGCGTTTCTTTATATTCATAAAATTATAAATTAAAGCTCAAAAAAACTTGTTTTAATATAGGTACTATAAACTATTAGTAAAAGTTATATTCAAAGATATCCTTAATACATTGTAAAGTTGAAAATATTCCTCAATTTATATTACTTTAAAATTAAATAATACAGTATTTTTATATTTGCAATACCTAAATCTAAATTCACAAAATTATGTTTTATGCTATGCATAAATAAATAACAATAAGCTTTACTTATTAATTCTCATATTAAAATCATTCTAGTTTATATTATCACTTAAGATATTTTATTTTTTGTTTATTCTTTTGTTTATTTCTTCTTTTTAGATATTTTAATAATGTATATTTAAAATATTTTATTTATTTAAAAAAAATGTCATGAATTTTCAGCTATGATATGGTTCACTTTGGCCATGCTAATTCATTACGTCAAGCCAAAGCCTTAGGAGACGTGTTAATTGTTGGTGTTCACACAGATGAAGAAATAGCTAAACATAAAGGTCCACCGGTATTCACACAGGAGGAACGATACAAAATGGTTCGTGCAATAAAATGGGTTGATCAAGTAGTGGAGGGTGCACCCTATGTCACAACACTGGAGACATTAGAGAAATACCATTGTGACTTCTGTGTTCATGGAGGTATAGTTAAGTTTTAACACACCATATTATTTATAATAATAATATGTTGCATAAAAAATTCATCATAACATGTAATATGCAAATAAAAGCAAAATAATTTAAATCAAGTAAATAATTTTTGTAAATGATGTGTCTGGATTATTGTTCAAATATATTATTAGTTTTGATGTTCATAACATTAGAATAAATATTATTTATTCCAGATGATATTACAGTAACAGCTGAAGGTATAGACACATATCACTTAGTAAAAAGTGCAGGCAAATATAGGTAAATATTTTATTTTTTAAATTGTTTTATCAAATTTACCAGTCTATTAACAGCATTACAGAAAATTGCAACACACATGATTGTCATCAGTTAAAGTATTGTATTGTGCTCTTTAAGTGCAAACAAATCATGATAAGATAGTCATGGGTATGTCATGGCTACTATGCCATCGATTTATTCTTCTTTTTAAATTGAAATGTAGATTCAAATGCACTTTTGCATGCATATCCTCATGTTCTCTGGCAATCCTAAAAATGTTTAATGAACTGTTAATTATATTTTGATTTATGTAATTTGTACTTTCTTACAGGGAAGTGTCAAGAACGGCTGGAGTTTCCACAACAGATCTTGTCGGACGAATGTTATTACTAACTAGAGAACATTTCAAGTAAGAATATTTGTTATTATATTTTTTTTTACTATCTAAAATCTATGTTTATTACCTTGTAACCCTTTTAAAGAATGCAGATACATTTTTGTGTTTTTCTCGCAACTCACTACTCTCTGTATCTTCAAAATCATTTGAGTTGTCCAATTTTTATAGTCGCAATTAATGTATTGTCATTATTTTGTATATTTTGGTTTGGAAACAATTTTTATGTGGCCTGTTTTATTATTAAAACAAACAATGTGTTTAATCTAAGATATTAAATCGTGAGTTTAGAAAACAATGACTGCAATCTAATCAAATCTAGTCGGTCATATTATAAGATTTTTTACTCCTTAGTAAATTAAAATATTTCATAATAATAATTTACTGTATAACTATATACATATATAACTGTATACCTATATTTATAATTATGTAGTGTATTCACTATGTAATTGCTATCGTGTTGTTAAGTCTATGTAGGCGTGGGGTAAAAGATTAATATAATCAATTATCATATTTGCAATTACGCATTGTTGTAATAGCGTAGTATAATTGATAATAGACTCAATGGTGTTTTACACACAATAACGTATTATAAAATAGTCGACTCCGCGAACTTCGTATTGAGTTCCGAATAATACCATATCGATAACAAGCCACCTAAGACCGCCTCCGTGGCTAAGTGGTTTACCCGTCTGCGTCTTGCGCCGGACGATAAATTAACTGAATTGTTTTATATGTATTTAAATATAAATCATTTTTTAAATAACTACTTACATGTTAAAGGCGTCAATGTTATTTTCACCATCAAATATTTCATCAACAACATCCCCTGCATTGTTTGTACCTTTGATTCTTGGTACTTTTTCATTGTATTTACTTGTAAGAGATACAAGATCCATATCGGATGCAATCATTACTATAAATCACAATATTAAACAAATCGGCCCTGATTAATTATTTTCACACTAATATTTAGCAGTTCGTCATTGAATCGGTGACGCGCCTGCGATCCCGCCAAAAACAATGAATCTTCCTCTTCTTTTGTTTTTAAAATGGCCGCCTCGCTTTCACCAGCATGACGCTCCGCTAGAGTAGCCCACGCTTGTCATTTATCACATGGCTACCCTTCTGAACCATGCGCCGTCACGGCCATACTGACATTCGCCCGTCCTCGGGCGTTTACTCTTTCATCTTCTGAAAACCAAACATTATTTTACAACCAGTAGGTACTTGCTCGTTCATCCTGACAGTAACCTTGCTATTTCAATTAGTCTCCAATCAAACATCGGGTCAACATTACATACAGTAATTTGTATTACTACTACAGTATTGACATTATTCATCTCATTGTCTATTCTAACAACTTGGACCACTATCCGTCCATTCTAACAACTTGGACCGCTAAACGTCCATTCTAACAACTTGGACCGCTAAACGTCCATTCTTACAACTTGAGACCACTACACATCCATTTTAACTAGGTACTTGGACCACTACACGTCCATTCCAACTACTTGGACCACTACACGTCCATTCTAACTTGGACCACAATACGTCCATTACTTGTCCATTACTTGGACCACTGTCCATCACTTGGACCATCTCGTCCATTACTAGGACCACTCGTCCATCACTAGGACCACTCGTCCATTACTAGGACCATTCGTCCATTACTAGGACCACTCGTCCATTACTAGGACCATTCGTCCATTACTAGGACCACTCGTCCATTACTAGGACCATTCGTCCATTACTAGGACCACTCGTCCATTACTAGGACCATTCGTCCATTACTAGGACCACTCGTCCATTACTAGGACCATTCGTCCATTACAAGGACCACTCGTCCATTACTAGGACCATTCGTCCATTACTTGGACCATCACTAGGACCATCTCATTGTCCATTGGATTATCACAACACATCTGAATCGCAAGAATGTGTCCCTTGAACTAACCCCAAACAGGTATAGCCCGGACGACAACCTACGACCAGGATCGACTCAGCATGCTAACTATCTGGACCGAACCAATGTGTCCATCCAGGCACCCATACAAGGGCATGGACGACATAATTTTTCGGACCAGGATATACAACGACAGCTACATACTAGACTAAGTGAATGACACATACAAAAACTTGATGACGTACCTCTTTACAAATCTGAATTCTTTTTATCGCCAACTTCAGTAAATGTGCTGGGTGCTGAATCAGCCTTAACAGTTCCGGAGTCAATGGATACTATTCTACTATATGATGTTTCCGGACATCAATCATCGAGGTACGAGTATCAGTCGTTTGATTTCAACTTTATCGAGTCTACCCACTTTAGTCATCACCTCATCAGACTAATAAAATTGCGGAACCGATTTTAATGTGTGAACTAGAGACCAATATCATTGAGTGATGATACCATTCTACGCTTTCGACTCTTATACGCCGTCCTGGTCACCCTTTCATCAGTCTCCTTACAAACCCTTAAAACTCCAAACACTGACGCATATACTCATGATAATGACAGTCATTACCTATACTTTCCACAGGGCTCCATAACAAAATCAAATCACATGCAAAAAGAAAACAGGTCGCCAAGGCTCATTGTTTTTTTTTTTTTTTTTACATCACTTGCACTCATCGCTTGCGGCATCCTTTAAACAACTCTCGCGCTCAGAGATGAGTCGCACCAGTTCTCATTTGAAATATAAGAAATAGAAAACCTAACAAAGTTCCACAGCATACTCTCCCCACTCTATAGCATTCCCAAACGTGTTAACTACAAAGTACAAACCAAACTTTCAGGTGACGTTCGTTTGTGAATAGGTGCAATGTCATGCAAAACACGCAAAAACAGAAAGACTTTGACTAAGCCGTTTCTATCTCAAACAGTATAGCTTTCATCAACATTCATCCAAAACATCTCGTTTTATAAATTATTAATTATCTTTGAGCTTACATAAAGTATTGTAAAGGATTGTATGAAATAAAACCGTAAGTGAAACCGTACCTACAATTAATATTGACGGCACTAAGAATGAGGCAGTTACCCTTATTTTTTTTAATGTTGTTTCGTCCTATGCCGGTAATAGCACCGAGTCGTTACCACTACAACTAATGGTTAGGCAGATCATTGTCAATAATAAAATAAATGGAACAATCCCACCGGAAGACATAGTCAGGGTGCCAAGTCTGTCTCTGCACCGCTTTTTGACCAGAGGCCGCTCGTTCGGTTTCCCTGAAGTCTGGACAAGTCGACGATTCGTGGTCTTGTTGACCACACACGCAGCATGTAGAGGATGACAACTAGGCAATTAGCTATTGATGGAGTCTTGATACAGTCTTGATAAGTCATCATGTCTAATTTCGCTGGAACTATCTTTTCTGTACCTGCTTTTATTAGGATTAGTTTCATTTACAGAGTTGTTATAACTAGTTCTCAAATTTATTTGTATTATGTTGTCATATCCTATCTCAACCTTTTATAAAATATCTTAGAATCTATAACTTTTTAAATGATCAATTTTTTTTATTTAATTGATCTTGAACTGTAACTCTTACTCACTTTCCAAGTAATTTTCATGTATAGAAGATTTTCTTCAAACAATAAACAATAGAAATAATAATCTTTTCTCCTAAGACACTAATCCACTTTGATAAATAATCAACTAAGTGAAGTCCCGTGTCTCCTAGTGGGGTATGGGGCAGATGCATTTCACATCTGTTTCACTCTTCCGTTTTTTTTTTTATTATCTTCACCGGGAATCGAACCCAGGACCTCTTGGTTGTAACACTTATGCGCTTACCACTAGACCAAGGAGGCGGTCAAGTAATCAACTAAAACTTAATAATCATTAATATCAAATCAATAGGTAACTCTAAAACTACAAATATTTATGCCAACCCTATATAAAAAAAATAGGATGATCAGAAATGTCATGTGACATTGGTTCTATAATATCTTGTACTTCCATTGAATCCTTTCACCTACCTTGCAAGACATACAAAGTTTTCAGTACCATAAGTAATTTCTCTCCAATATGTATAGCACTTCTAGCTATCTTTTAAGACTCGCCTTTATTAGCATGACCAATTACTAAACAAATTGTATAAAGCTCTTTTGCTCTACCTCTTCTAACAATTATGTAACATTCTTAGAAACATTTTCTTTCCATCAGAAACATAACTCTATAACTCAGAAACAATATTTGTTCAACAAGGATTCATGTTTATAGCACATTCTAGAACTATTAAACTTACTTAATTGTACTTCATCAGTATTAAATTTTACTACCTTGTCCTATCCACAACTCTATACCACTTTTTTTATTTTACATTCTCTCTCCTTTAGACATGTACACCAGACAACGTGTACACCAGATATGTGCCCAGTTCAAGATTTCTTTTTTTTTTTTTTAAATCTAACAGATAAAATAAAAACGTTCATACCTCAAACTGTAAGTAAATACTTTCCTTATCATCCTTCAATACAAATAAGATCTTTTCAACAAAAATGAAGACAATGAAACCATAGTGCGTTTTTTTTTTTAACTGACCCTTTTCTAGTTCCCTACTAATTTCATTGGAATGGGTAGTACTCAATACCCGGTACAATTGGCTTATGGTAGTCAATAGTCATGTTACAAGCAGGTCATCAGCCATCGCGCATAATTCCACTTTATTTTTACATCAAAATAGAATAAACAAGCTCCATACATATTCAGACATTGAATTTTAGATATCCATACAATAAGGTTCCATAGGCAGCTTCGTACGCATTTACTTAACTGGATTTTATCCTCCTTCACTGGGGGCAACTATTGCGCAGCAAGAATAAGAGCAAACAACTTCCATATTGCCAAGTTTTATTCTGCAACGTACGACTTTACGACATACATTTCGTCCTCTATCCCACTTCTGATGTAAGAGATACAAGATCCATATCGGATGCAATCATTACTATAAATCACAATATTAAACAAATCGGCCCTGATTAATTATTTTCACACTAATATTTAGCAGTTCGTCATTGAATCGGTGACGCGCCTGCGATCCCGCCAAAAACAATGAATCTTCCTCTTCTTTTGTTTTTAAAATGGCCGCCTCGCTTTCACCAGCATGACGCTCCGCTAGAGTAGCCCACGCTTGTCATTTATCACATGGCTACCCTTCTGAACCATGCGCCGTCATACTTATATCACCTTTTTTCATAATATTTTTTAAAAATTTAACACCGGTTATAATACTGTCTGTAAAGTCCTTTACTGATTTATATGAGTCTGTATTACCAAAGACGGGTTGAAAAACCAATGAATGTTTCGGTTGGGTAGGCACAGGGCTGATCATCTGATATCTTTAAAGAAAATGATTATTGAAATCTGCTGTTATTATTGGATTAGGCGAATCCAAAAAAACATATTAAAATCGGTCCAGCCGTTTTTGTATATGCCGCTTCCCTGGATGAGGTTTAGTAGATCTAATATATTCCATTACCCATATTAAAAATGGTAGTCACAATTGAAATCTATGAAATATTATATTATATAATTCTTTTACTGTTTATTTCTTTTATATAATACTCTATTAAAGAAGTAGTTTGCACATAATTGCATTGTATTATTGCTACTGTTTATGGCTGTATCATGCTTGTTTTATGGTAGCTAATTATGTGTGGATTGTTCATAGGTGTTTTTCTAATCGGGTATCTATAAAGAGAAACAAATAAATAAATGTGTGCCCCATGCCCCATTAGGGGTTACAGGAATCTACATTATTCAAATAATTTGGTTGGAATGGTCAATGATAGATAAATGTTTTTAAAAGTGTAAATTATGGAATGGACCTTTAAGAACTCTGTTAACTTTGAAATTATTACCTATGCATATAATTCCGACCCTTTGTTTGCTACAAACACTATTTCTTTAAATTTTTTTTTTATCATCAAACAGATATTAGAAAAAGGAGATTTTTAATAACTTGGCTTTTATAACACGCGTCAAGAAAAAATCTTTCATTTTGTAGTAGTTATAATATCTGTGGGTACACGCATATAATAGACAAATATTATTATCATAATATTAGTACGTGAAGCAAAAACTCTGTAGGTACCTGTTTTTACAAAAATTGCGTGATCGGGTGGTCATGAAATTTGCCACAGTTAAAGTTTATATAGAGAAGAACTTATAAAGCTATTTTTTTATATAAAATGCATTAGAAATACATTAAATTAATTAAAATAAACATTACACACACTACTGATTAAATGACACACAGCACACACACACACACACACACACACACACACATACCTGACTTATTCTTGAATTGTGTGTGTGTGTGACCACTAATATATTTAATTTCAGCTTAAATTAATATATAAGCTTCATTTTTAGGGATAGAGATATTATTATACATATTATGTTATTTATAAATACTCGTATGCCCTCCATACCTAATTTGATTTACATGAATGATACTCTCAGACAAGTAATAGTCTTGATTGATTTCTAGGAGAGGTGACAAAGAGTACACGGTCGCATTAGATCACTCTTCGAATCTCGGCACAGACAGCACAGCACGCTCGCCATACACAGGATGTTCACAGTTCTTGCCAACTACACAGAAAATCATACAATTTAGCAGTGGATTGTCACCTAAACCAACCGACAAGGTAATGTTTATTCACCTGAAGTTGAAACTTAGAAAACTTATGGTTTTTCAAATTTTCCCAAATATACTTATTGCTTTGGAACTACATATTTTCTGTAAATATTTTTATTAAAGTTTTCATTATTGAAGTCAAGTCAAAAACTCAATAAACTTAACCTATCCATCTGTCTATATATAAAAATCAATTGCTGTTTATTTGTCTCGCTAAAACTCGAGAATGCGCCGATTTAGGTGATTTTGGTTTTGAAATGTTTGTCCTAGTCCAGAGAAGGTTTAAACGGTGAGAAAATATGGAAAAATTGCGATCAATGCCAAAATATTCACTAGAAATAATTTATATGGCAAAACAACGTCAGCTTCTCGTAGATTAATAGATATGCATAGCGCTATATCAATATTTCGAGGTTCACATAATATTTGTAAACGGTGTCATTACATGAGTCATGTTAATAAAAACCGTGGAAACACCTTGGCGAGTGGAAAATTAATAACACGCCAAAATACAACAATGTTATATGATGCATCTGTAGGTTACATTATTTAGTAGTTAACAATAGCCTTATTTTGTAAAACATTCAACATTTAGCGTGCGTAGCTCTAATCGGTATTTTAAGTAGAGGTTATAAATATAATTACGGATTTGATCTGTGATTTAATAGAGAGCGCGCTGATAAATATTTATTTACGCTTTTTCTTTTTTATCAAATTTAGATTGAGTAATTTTGTCAATATATTCATTGATTTTAAGCAAAAAACTCAACACATGTTAATCTATTTGTATAAAGATAAATAAAATTGGAGTGTCTGTTTGTAATGTTACAATAACCGCTTTATATATAATATATAATAAGAATTACACGTCGCTTCCAAACATAAAATGGGGGATTAAAAATTCGAAAGAATCACAATTAGTTTATACACCCGGCTTTTCTCGTGTCAATAAACCAACTAAATATTGATTTGCATTATAAAAGATATCTTGTTTTGTTTTATATACCTGACTTCAGGAGTTTAGTATAGGTACATACAAAGCCCTGAGCTTCAAAATTTTAAAATATTCTATATTCATCCGATTTTTTTACACACTTTGTTGCACTGAAGTGCAAGGGGCGGCCTTATCGCTAATCAGCGATCTCTTCCAGGCAACTCACAAGTTTTGTTGGTTTGGTTGAATTTCTGCAGGCAAGCCTGTAGAAATTAAACCACTCCTCCGTACCACTTATGACACTCCGTCCGGCAAGTGGCAGCCTTACCAGAGACCGAATACAAATACAAATTAAATTATAAATTGTATTCGGGACCGGGGATCGAACCCGATACCTCAGGCTTCAGGGTTTTTTAAGACCGTTTAGCCATGACGCCTCAGATTTTTCTACAATCTTATTATGTTTTTGTTTATATATTTTGACCTTCTATAAATTAGGTGGATTGCCGTAAATATAAGATGAATAAAACAAATCCTTGAAGTTCGATCTGTAAAAACTGCAATCGTTCCGAATAATGTATTAAAGGTCATTGTGATTTTGTTTCTAAACTTCGAGCTGATAAAAAAGCTTTCATTCATATCACGATTATTTTTATCATAAATGCGAATTCTGCAAATTATTACATTTTCTAGATTAATATTTATCAAATTTAAAATTATCAATTTATGATGATTATGTAATATATTTTAATTTATGTTATCGTAAGATTGATAATATATAGTGTTAAAATTTTAACAAAAAATTTTTTGATGAAATTTAAATGGGACCACACGAGACGTTTTCAAACAAAAAAAGAATCATCGAAATCGGTTCACCCATAAAAGTTCTGAGGTAACAAACATAAAAAACAGCGTCGTATTGAGTACATCCTCCTTTTTTGAAGTTGATCAAAATAAATCTTATCAAGGTTTCTTGTTAGTTTTTAAAATTACTAGCCAATAATACGTTTCCGAACAATTTAAGAGCTTCTCAAAATGGTTGCTGTCTTATGTGTAAAAGAATGAGTTTGGTGTATTTTGTCATAGGCATGTAGGACATTTAAAAAGTATACAGTTTTTTCGGATTAAAATCGGTCGCGTGATCAGGGACTTGGACACGTGGAATAACTAACTGGCCAGCTTCATAAGTAAAAGCCTGTTTACACGTATTAAGTAGGCAGTTAATTTCAACTTGAATTTTAAGTCTATTTTTTAGTAACCGCCGCCCGCAGTGGCTATTCTCCGGCAGGCATGGCCGTTACTAAATATGCTTTTAGTTCTCGTTTGCTGCCTACCATCGTGACTAAACTAAATAAATTTTAAGTTACGTACGTATAAACACTCGACTTCATAAATAATTTAGTTAAAACCAGTTTGAACTTTGAAATTAAGTTAATTGGCATACTTCATACTTGTAAACAAGCCATAAGATCACTGTTTGTAATTGTTATTGTCTACTATAATCTAAAAGGGCCGATAAATATTATATTGTTTATAAAAGATAAAGTTTTTAACTAAAAAGTTTACTTATGCTGCTTCCAAAACCAAATTTATACTTAAAAAGCACTTGATTTCTTTCGTTGACTCCGTGCAATTCAAATATTTCCAGGTGGTATATGTAGCTGGTGCCTTTGATCTATTCCACGTGGGTCATCTGGATTTCTTAGAAGCGGCGCATGCGCAGGGTGACTTTCTGATCGTTGGCCTCCATACTGACCTAGAAGTTAACCGCTATAAGGGATCTAATTATCCAATTATGAATCTCCACGAACGGGTCTTGTCAGTACTAGCTTGTAAGGTAAACTATCTTAATATATAAACTACGTATCACGTTGTTTGTCCGCGATGGACTCCTAAACTACTTAACCGATTTTAATCAAATTTGCACACCATATGTAGTTTGATCCAGCTTGAAAGATAGGATAGCTTACATCTTAATTTATAGTCGCAATAATATTTTATTGAAAATTCGTTTCCTCATACATTTTCTATGGAATGACGTTCTAAGTGACACGTTATTATTCGGCACTCTGAAGCGATACGAAGTTCGCGGGGTCCACTAGTTTATATATAAAAACCTTTTTACATAATCATAATATTAATACGTGAAGCAAAATCTTTGAAAAATTTCTACTATTTGCAAATATGAAAGAAAGAAAAGAACAAAATAATACATATTATTTTCTTTCTTTTTTATCTATTACTTTGTAGTAGGGGATTAGTTCTATTTAAGCAATGTTCAAGGAAATATACAGCCACTGTATTTTTTAATAGGCGCTCTTGTTTGTCAACTTAGCGAATCTTAGGTCTTATAGTAAACCTTATCATTTCCAGTATGTGCACGAAGTGGTGATCGGTGCACCATACAGCGTGACCGCAGACTTAATGGAGCATTTTAACGTGGATGTTGTATGTCATGGTGCTACGCCAATCGCGCTGGACGCAGACGGATCTGATCCTTACACAGTGCCTAAACAACGGGGGTGCTTTAAGGTAATATTGATCTATTATTACTATTTATTATTTTCTTGATCGCATTGAATAAAGTCACAAACACGAATCATATAATTTAGTTTTGCTATAAAGCAAATATTAATAATAATATAAAGCAATTATACCAAGTCTAATGTGCACTAAGAAAATCAGAAGAAATATGTCTGCTATAAACCGTGTTTATACACAACACAAGTATAAGTTGACTGGTTTTAGTTTATCACTATCGTTATGATCACTATTTAGTAAAAGAATCAAACCTAAAAGGTTTTGTTTCTTACTAGCCAATTCCTTTTTTATTTATTTTAAGTAGTAAATACTTTTTGTGTATATTAGAGAATATCCATTAACCGGGCATCACAGAATTTAAGTAATAAATAATTTATTGACTTTATTTTCCAGATTCTTAATTCGGGTAACACCATGACCACAGAAGATATTGTGCAGAGAATAATTCGCCATAGACTTGAATTCGAAGAAAGAAACACGAAAAAGGAGGAGAAAGAGATGGCAACAATGAAAGCAGCAGCGAAGAAACACGTGACACAAAATGGCGATTGTAAAACTTCCAAAACAGATGTTGTGTAAATCATTATTATATAAAAATTAATCCTATTTCTCCTACAAAAATTGATAATACGTTGATGTATCTATTAACATCTGTTATATAATCGCCAATTTATTTGATTGCTATGAATATAACCGCTAATATGAACTGTTAGGAAAATTCTTATAGCTAACAGTAAATTATTAACAAGTCCCTTTTACTCAGTAAGAGCTACCATTTTTGTGCTCACCAGTTGACCCCGCTATTGATGTTAATATTCAACAGTTGAATCAAATTTAGTATAGTTGTCTCGTTTTGTTCGATAAAATGGTTTCGAAATATTTCTGAAAGATAAAATTGTCTCAAGGCAGTAGTGGTTATCCTTTGACAATTATTTTAACTCATATTTAGTATACTTAATCTCACAACATTACTCTAATTAGGAATAAACCCACACTTTCCAGAGGCCTCCCGGTACACTAGCGATTAGCGGCAAATTAATATGCCATTAAAATAATAAAACTTATAAAATGTAATTTAAAACAATCATTCCAAGTTTTAGTTCAGGATTATTTTATCTCTAGTTAAATAATTGGTTACTTATCGCGTCTTTATCGAACTATATAATTATTTTTTAATTGAACCATATCTACGGCAAATGACGGACGACTTATTTTATGAATTAAGTAAAAAGGATATTCTGTTTTAGGATATTTTATGATTAGTTATCAATTTATATATTTTAGAAAAAATGTTAGTGTGTATATACTGTAATTAATTATATTATGTTTTATGATAACAACAAAAATTATAGTAAATACTATTTTTAATTTTACAGTACGTGGTAAGGCCATATGCTAGTGTTAACCAAATATTAATATAGTTGTTATTTTAAATTTATTATTACATTACGTGGTCTTGCATAAGTTTTTGTACATATATTTTTATTGTTTTATGTAAAACGTTCCTATACATATTGTTTGGACAAACTATAAATCCTTGTTTTAGAACAAAGACGCTCCTTAAAGCCTTATTATTTGTTGCATTACCATTTTAATGTCATTTAGGAGATATAAATTATTAAATTAAATTATATAGTGTATCTACCTTGTTTTCTCTTATAAGTGTATGTGTATCCACTTCGTCATAAGCATTAGAAGTATTTTTAATAAACAAAAGTTAAGATTAACTTAACCAAAGCTTAAAAGTATGCAGTGTAAAAAAGTTGCTACAACTAATTTTGCAAGCTAAACAAATGAAATTGAAGAAAACATCATGAATTATCATGAATGGATGAACAGATCTCAGGTGAATTGTGGCTAAAAAACAAAAAAAAAACCGTAAACGTTGGTAAAGTATGTCAAACTTACAAAACTTTAAAGTTAGAATATTGAAAAAACCTTTTTGAAAAAAGTGAAGCCCGATTTAAAATAACATAATATCAGTTATTTATTGTAAAATTCGTGAAAATGTTCGTACGAATATTTTCACAGATAAAAATAGAATCGTCCACTTGAGCCCACTCTTTAAGGTTTGCGCCCGAGACTGCGACAGCGCGAACGTTCTCCCGAGCGGTCTCGGTCTCGCTCATACATTTCCTAACGTCAAGTACGGTCGCGATCTTGTGCGCGAACCGCTACCTTTAGTCTTGCATATTTAATATTTTTTAACCAACCTTCAAGAACACCAGCTAAAAGGAGGTTATCAATTAGACGTATATTTTTGAAGTGAAACTACTTTAGAATCGTTGTGATTTCAAACCGGATGCAACGGAAAAAGCGACAGGTAAGAGACACAAAATCAAAAATGTGTGAGCCAGAGCGAGAGAGCAGATGTCGGTGTGTATGTATATTGCACACTGTTTAATACGTGCTTGTATTTATTTGAGCATTTAACGTGTGTTAGTGTATGTGAAAACTACGTGAGCTACTGTACACTGTATGCGGCTGCGTATTACAGCTTTTTTAATTAAAATACTTTCATTTTTAAACAATTAAATTTTGTAATTATCCTAGCCTTGTTATATATATTCATCTCATTCTTTTGTCGATTTACTGAAGTTTCACTTCTATCGTGTGTGAATCGCACACACCTTTTTTTTATATAATTAAAATCATACTATTTATCTGTGGTGCAAATGACATTTTAGAATTACTGAAACCACAGAGTACACAACTTAGCTATCATTCGTCTATGAGTAGTTCGGATCCGTACGATAATTATCAAACATTCACGATAATTTCATAACTATGTACAATAGTACACTATTATACGATAATTGCCAACATATGTTCAAAGAGAATATATTACGTATTTTTGTTTCTCTTTTAAGAAAAGATAAAAATATTGTATATAAAATATTAAATTTCATCAATATATTTTGTGTATTCTGTTCTTGCAAATAGTATCTATTAAGTTAAAATTTTGAAAAATATGCTTGTATTCATTTTTTTAACATTATTTTCTTCTTTATACATTCAAAATATTGGCGCGATAATTACTATTAAAGTGGAAGGGGACCCAGCTCAGGTCTATCTCATATGCCAGACATTTAATTAGAAATTTTTTTAATAAAAAAAAGTTTATAAAATTAAAACTCTACAGCATTTGCAACTTATTGTCATATTTCATTTTTATCTTGGTGTATACGATTTTCATTATCTTGATGTATACGATAATTTTGATCACATTAATATTATCCCGATACGATGTTTTTACGGTGTACGATAGCTGTCAGACACAGACAATAATATGTACTACGTACTGTCTGACTTCAGGTTGCGAACAGTCTAGGAGAAGTCAGAAGAGACAAAGACAATATTTCAAAATGGCAGAAAAATGATGTAAATAAGTAGGTATCTACAAATCGTCTACTTATGATTTAAAATTCGTTTATAAGCCGTGTGTGACGTGGTGTTTTATGATTAAATTAAAATTGGACCCTGTGCAGCATATTTCACCGTGAAAGTGGATTAAAATTAGCATTGATCTAAAAACAGGTATGTTTTTATATTTTGCAAGGCAGCCGCCCATCGTATTCAATCTGTCTGAATTTATCAAAATATTTTAAATGTTCATCTATAAATCGTCAAAATGTGTAAATATATGGATAAATAACTAATTAATAAAGCGTATTAATAACACTGTTTTACCGGTTTCTCTTTTACTATTTTATCTGCAATGTGTAACTGGACACTACGCATCAGCAGTGAAGTTATTAATATCTCTTCGGTTAATCCGTATTATTCAATAGTCGTTAAATCTGAGCCCTATCAAAAAAATATACTTGAGAGTTTGCCGTTGTTAAAATTGACGGTGATGTCGAACATAATTCTAATTATACCGGCATTTTTACTCAAATTGTTGTTAACGTTGTTACGTTAATGTTATTATTTTGCATAGCCAAACATCTTTATGCTGAAATTGATTACTAAGTAAATACCTACTACTAAATAACCGAAGTGGTCTAGTTTAGTACAGAAGCAATAGCTTCTATACTAAAAGTTTAGTAAATATTCTTGCTTAATTTCCTATTGCTAATGGTGACCTAGTTTACAGAATTGTGTATATAAAAATTGGCATGTACCTAATATTATAAAATGTGTTAATGCATTTTCATAAAACAAATTAATGTTCTATTACTTTACCTTGCACCAAGTGAAGAAGCAATACTTGACTAAACATCTTTCTAAGTTGCACTTTGGCTCTGGTTTCGAATTTGTTAAGCTATACATAAAGAGCCAAAAGCCAAGTTAAGTTCTTTTTGTGTGACACAATTCTAAGGCTCAATTTCAATACCTAATGGAAAATCCATACTATAAGACAAACTTTTCTTCTTTTTCTAAAAAATATCAATTTAAGCCAATTGGCTTCCTAGTTTGATTGTATACTATTATATAAAGTTTATTAAAATGTGTTCAGTATTTTTCTTCAATTAACACACACAAATTTTCATTTAGACATAAAAAGTGCTTTTCATTTTATTTTTTTTATCATCCCTCTTTTTTTTATCAAAATATATGTATAATGCACCTATTACTACTACTATGCTAACTAATTTAATCCAAAGACAAGATCTTAATAATAAAACACAAAAAGCTTGATTGTAACATAGCGTTAGGATTTATTTCTTTTAAAATAGGTTCTATTCATAAGTTTTAATACATACAAAGCATATAAGATATAGCAGGTTATGTAAAATTTGTTTCATTGTGAATTTAAAAATATTAATAATTTACATTTACATTAATGTCCTTGTATTTTGTAAAAATATATTCGAAATCATGCTGCTTTGACTCAGCTAAGTACTACTGTGCAAACTGTGAACTGTGTAAGATGCGTGTTCGTTTAGAGTTCCAAATTGAAGTAATTGAAAATTATTGTTTATTCTTACCTCTAGGTACATATCTAAAACTAGTAGTCTAGTTATGATTATTCTTAATTATTTTTATCACAAATTATATGATGACTTTAAAAACATCTCATTTATTGCAAATAAGTACACCATGGTCGCTAAAGTTTCAACGATTGCTTAAGAAATTGGCCCAATATACTAAAAACTATTCAACAATATTGTTCATATAAATTATGTTTTCATGGTGCTTTTTAACAAGCAAATGAACGCACGTTGTGATTTATTGCAGGCATTAACTTTTTTACTGTCTCTATCTCCAGAACTATCTTTCCTACCTTATTGATTAAACAATCATATTTGACTCTACTAATGTTTTATAAATTGACATATCAGTCGTCGAAATACTGATATTTCATTGAATATAGAGATTTAATCTGGACGCGTAAACATTAACGTATGATATGTTTTTCTCCGTTGACAAGTTTTGCTATATATACCATCAAATACATGGCTTAGGTTTTCATGAAATTCTGTCAGAAACTTTACAATATACTAAATTATAAAAAGTAATACAGTTAGTATAAATTTAACGTAACATGGACTTCTGTATTGCCAAAGCGAACTGTAAACCTCATTAACTCTAAAATTATAAATCGAATTATCTTGGTTCCTATTAATTATTGTTGTAAATTCATTCGTTTCATTTTTATTCGTTGTAATAAAAATCAGTAAAGCCGTTTCGGAGGAGTAAGATAACTAACATTGTGACACGAGAATTTTTTACATAAGATATATGTACACGTCGGATCAATAACCTGCTTTTGGGTGTTTTTGAAGGTTGGTTAAAAACTATGCTATAAATGTGTAAGTGAGGCAGGGTGCGTTAAAAAGCCTGAGATGCGCGGGCGCCGCTAGCGAGCGTTGCAGTTGAAGGTATGAGTCACGCCCGCCCAAAATAACCGGTATGGGCGCCGCCTACCGGCCGGGGCGGGCGGATGGTTCAGGCTCAGTGGCTACCGAGCCGCTTGTGGAGCGGTTGCCCTGCGTTCCTAGCACTGTGAAGGGTGGTCAGAGCGGCGCGGGATGCGCGGCCATGCCGGTACCAGACCGCCAACTCGGCGACGAGTTCGCACCCCCGGAGCCCAAGCGCTGCAGGCATTGCGACGGTAAAGCCCATACAGCCTCCTTTTACCGAGGATGAGACTCGGAGACATGAACTCTCAATCGTCCGTTTGACACTTAAAAAGTGACAGTTACAAACGTCTTCGAATCTTAGCCTCTTATCTTAATCTTCTTTCAAAGGTTTTTAATTTTCATCTGCGCTTCCGCGTGTCGAGTGTTGATGTTGACTATTTAATGTTACTTTTATCTCGAATTAATACTTCATCGCAAAGTAAATGTGTTGTTAAATTTATTATAAGCGGTAACGAAACGTTACATTTTTATTATACATAATAATTAGTGACAATTGAATTATTTTAAAATATGGTGTTCATAAAGAGTTTGTTAGGTATTTCGATTTATACTCAGGTAATTGGCACAATATTATCTTTTTTACAATATTATATACCAATCGCTGCTTCGCAAAAATATTGGTATTATATAGTACAAACGGTTTCCTTCTTTCCACTAAGCAAAACACAATTTTAAAAAATTCAACTGTAAAAAATCCAATTTTAACAAGAGTGCGCTTTTTCTCATAGCTAGATATAATGTTTATTTCTTAATTACTATTGCGGTATTTTTTAACGGTTCTACCTTAATTGGGCGCTTGAAAATAATAATATGTAGATTATTTAATTGCATTCTAGTTGCTACTTGCCAACTCTTGAATTAAATTGTACCTACTGTATTTCGGTGCCTCGATTGGTTTTTAGGTTTCAGCATTACATTTTGATGACAATAAAATGTAGGTATGTAGTTTTTTATTAATTCATATTTAAAAAGTTAGTAAGTTTAAACTAATTTCTTAGGCTCAAATCCATAGTCGTTACATTTAAATTGCCAATTAGTTGTTTGATTGCCAAACAACATTTTTCAATAGCTTTATTAAAAGGTTAAATTTTTGAGTAAGTCAATGTGTGATCTATGAATTTAACAACAGAATTTAACAGTCAGTTACTGATACATTTAAAGGAATTCAGTTCTCTTTCAAACAAATTTTTTGCTTTCACAGCGTGTTCACATTAGTTCCTTTCGTGTCCAAGTTTTAAAACATTCGACCTCTTAGTTATCAAAGTTGGTACTTTTTTTACATGGAGCCAACGTAACATTAATGTGCGTAATCTGATTAGTCAGCTGAAGGTGTGTTTTGATGTGTTGCAATGTTATGGCAGGTGGAAGCGTCACGCACACCAATGCCAAGAGTGTTGTTGTTGATTACGATGACCCAGACATTGTAATATTAATAATGTTACACTTTTCAATTAGTACCAGCGCAGTGGTAGCTAACACGCTTGCAGACATAACACCTTGGACCTTGTACTAACAGATTAATAGCTGAAAGTTTTCAATTCCTTCTGTTACATAGATATTATAATATACCTAATAATACCTATTAACATGTTATACGTCTCAAAAAATATCAAACACGTAGAAAAAAAAAATATTTATCAATAATTTTATACATTTTTACCTCCTCCAGATACACCGTAGGTACACATTTTAAACTGATACAGACTAGAAATTAAGTTGTGAGCGATAACTTCTCGAAAGCGCTGGAGACCCACAGGTTTTTTGTCTGTTCATTTGTTCCGGCTAATTTTCGAAACGGTTGTATAAATTTTGATAGGCTTTAAATATTAACAAAAAATTACGAGTTCTGTGCGAAAAAAGAAATTCGAATCTGATTGTCGAATCGAAATAATTAAATTAAGTACCTAATTTTAAAGAATATAACGAACATAACAAATGCGTTTATCTGTATATACTTACTCGCGGACAAATAATACGGACCAGTACAAAACTCGGTCACTCGGTCTATCGATTCCTGGTCTTCTATTGTTCTGCCTAGTTTCTTGGATATGTTGGGTGACTCTGCACAGTAGAAAGTGACACACCTGTTACTCTCACTGTACTTCTCTGACTTCTGCCTTCTTCTAGCATAGTCGATACGTGTACATTCTTCTGGGATTAGCGACATGATAGTAATTCAATAACAAGACGATGACTTCCTTTTATCATTTTGATTTGACAGATTGAAAACAAAAGTAAGAAAACAAGAAAGTAAAATACGTACGTTTATTAAGGAATTCGAACTTTTGTTACGTTTTTTTTTTTCCAATTTTTATAACGTAAAATATTCATGGTTTTATATCACACGATATTAAAATTATCTTTATTATATATTTAGTTACATGCATGTAACATTTTTAATTTGCAAGATACAGAGGATTTTGACGCTGACCTGTATTATTTGTCCACGATTATATTTATTTGTTACTAGTAGAACCCGCGAACTTCGTATCGCGTCAAAGTTCCGAATTAAAATGTGTCACCTAAAACGTCATTCCATAGAAAATGTATGAGGAAAATATTTTTTCTGTTATTTTATTTTTTTGACAATTTTCCAAATTTTTCTCTCCGTAAGAACCATCCTCGTACTTCATGGAATATTATAAAAAAAGAATAAGCGAAATCGGTTCAGCTGTTCTCGAGATTTACACACATTCAGCGATTCATTTATATATATATATATATATATAAATATATATATATATATATATATATATAGATTTCTGTTACTGCTACGAAAAAAAGTATAGCTTACGAAACTTTAAATACATCATCGCTCGTCTTAATGTCTTTATATATATTTTTATTTTAAGGGATACGTATGCTTTTTTCTGTACCCACGACAAAATTACTTGTATACAAAATGTAATATTATAGTTAAGAGCGTAACAAACACAGTCACTTACATTAAGGTTTCTAAATTAGGATTAAAAATAATGGTAACCCGTCGTGTTTCAAATTTCATAACTGACATGTTTTTTCCGATCGTAAATAGGCCGTGACTAGAAATTTTCGCGCCTTTGATGACGGCTCCAGTATAAAATTTGAATTTCCATCTGAGAAAATGAATCTATTTATGCACACTGAGCGTTGGCGTATGGGTAGGTAATTCTGTCGCACATAAGAACGGAATGTTTGTTTGAGGAATCGCAAACAAACTCATTATTATTCTCCGAACCGAAGCTCGTACAATGTGTAATTAAAATCTGTATCGTTTTGAGGAAATCCGATTAAACTTACATAATACGTTATAAATTATTATCAATTGTCACGATGCACGCACGACAAAACTCTCAACCATCAGTAGTATCGATGTTTTCAATAGGTTTTTACGACTTGTTAACTTTTCATTTAATTAAAATTTAAAATTAAATTGAAAAATATTATTAATAATAATAATTGAATAAAAAGTATAAAAATTTTATTAGTAATCACACACCATTATTCTTCATGTAAGACATTTTGTTTTTATGAACTTTTATTTATGCGCTACTAAAGATCTATGATTTATGGTTATATCGAAAGGGTTGTCTGAAGCAACCGATATCTAACAGTTTATGTGGCTGTTAAATATACCGTCTCGGTTTGTCGTAATGAATAGAATTTTGGCACTGACCGTCTCCGGTTGTGTAAGTCATATGGAAAACACTTGTTGAGTTAACTCGTTCACATTCTCGTAGAGTGATAAATAAGGTATTTGTTTATCGGCGAACCATAGATCTTGAATACTAAGTGCATTTGGCGTACGTGATTTCGCAGTGAAGCTATTATAATTGAAGGCAAAAGTTAATTGAGGCTTTCTGACGTTGATTTGTTGGTTTGACTTATAATGTGTCATATTCGTGGTATCAAAATATATTATCTGTAATATTAGCTAAATAATATTGTCATTTAAAATATACGAAAAGATGATATTCTATTTATCACATGTAAAAATAATTTCTAACATAAATAATAGTCAAAATGTTTACTATAGACGAATTATGAAAAATAATTAAAGTATAATTCAAAGTTTTTGTTACCTAAAAGCATTGAAAATTTGACTTTTCTTTGAAGAAGTCCTCCTGGTTTGTACAGAGCTCATTTAGTGCTAAATTCTGTAGTGACTACTTCCTTCTTATCAAAAGGATTATTTAAATGCCAAAGATTATTATTATTATTAATCTAGAGTTGAAACGCGGTCTTTGTTTTAATTTAAGCGTTCCACTAATATGGCGGACGGTTGGCGCAATAGGTAGTGCCTCCTGCCTTCTGCGCCAAAAGGTTCTGGGTTCGAATACCGGTACGTGTATTTGTGTGATGAGCGCGAATGTTTGTTTTCGAGTCTTGGTTGTTTATAAACTTATAAATGTATTTATTGTGGTACACTCGTTGTTTCTGATTATCATAACACAAGTGCTTTAGCTACTTTGTGATCAAAGCAATGTCATATACATTGTCCCAATTATAAAAAAAAAAATATTAAAAAAATCTTATCAATGTGTAAACCGACTTTACAATATACGATTATTATGATTGATTAATTGGGTTTTAATTTTTTTTTGTAAACTAACTGTTTTGATTAACCTATTATTAATTGTAAAAGTAATTGGAAGAGTGAAATACTTGTTTCCCAAAACGTCTTGAAACAGTAAGGTAATTAGTGACGTTGTCGCCCTCAATCTACCTATACCTTGACCTCGTTATGTTTACGAGTTTACATAACTTTATTCTTTTCTTACCAACAAATAACAGGTGTATACAGAACATATTATGTTAATTAATTAATAATCGACCGCCTTTAGTGGTAAGCGCGTAAGCGTCGATTCCCGGCGGAGATAAAAAAAGAAAACTCGGTCTGGCAGAACATAGAAGGCTGATCACCTAATTGCCCCTAAAGAAAAAATTGATCAGTGAAACTATCATATATATCACTAGGGGACACGGGACTCCACCACAGAACATAATTAGTCTTAAAGTCTTAATTATTAGATAACGTTTTATCTTTCGATACAAAAAGCTCTTCTAAGACATCCTAGAACGCGCCTATTCAAATCTCGATGATGAAAACTTGTCATGAATACTCAGTAATTGAACCAAATGTTTCAAAATTGTTTAATAGATTTTAAGTAGGTTGTAATAGTAGTTATTCGATTTAGGGTTAATTAAAGTTATAATGTACTTAAATCTAGGAGAGAGACAATCATGATTGAATACGTTTTATTCAATTTTTAATAACGTTTCTGTATTATGTAGTTATTTTTGTCTGAAAATAGAATAGTTTACAGTTGTCACAATTAATGATTATTGTTGATGAAAGCACAAGTATCGATATAATTTAGCTTATGTTTAAGTGTAATAGGCTAGTTGACCCATTTTTTAATTTGAGCCTAAATTGTTCATAATTGTTACATTAGACTATAAAATAAATATGGTATTTTTTGAAACCTAGGACTACAATAATATAATTTCAATTTTACTTTCTGTAAACGGACGAAAACGCTGTCAGCCATGTTGGTCTATATAAAATACACGTAATAAACAATCTCTTGGATTTCAGTCATGATCTCTAATAAATTACATGAAAAATATAGTAACTACTGTTTATCGTACGGGAATAAAAATACGTCAATAAAGACAGAAAAGTTGTGGAGTAATGTGCCTAGTGATATAAGTTTTAGTGTTTATCTATACTTTGTTTTAAATTCTTTATTATTAAATTTTGAATGAGTACTAAAATAACTGTACATCAGCGAATTTGTCAACCAAAGTGTCGATTTTCGGCAGCTTTGTTACTATTTGCTTTCACGAATCCGACGTCCATGATAAATTTTATAACAAATATTAATTAATTAAACAATTTTGAACATAAAATATTAGGGATTTTGAAAATACTTCAACAGTTTCACGAAAGATGAACGCAGGAATATACATGTCACTTTGACGTTTCGTTGTTTACAGTTTGATTTCGTCATGTAAATGACGGCAGGCGTTTTCAGCGGCCAAAAAAAAAAGATGAAATAGAATATTTTTAAGTTTGAATTTCGTCGTAATATTTTACTTTTATTAATTAAAATCGTGTATTTTGGACCCTCTTATAGGAAATAATGTTAGAAATAAACATTATTTAAATAAATTTTAATATGAGTCAACTAACCTATTGTACCAATTGAAGCGTCTAACAAAAAATTAATAACTTCTGTGTTCCTAATGGGAACAATCAGAAATAGCGATAATTCTGTAATGCCTAACATTTACTTCTCATGCCACATGCATTACCAACAATGACAGAAACTTATAATACTGATTAGGTTTGGCTCGTAGGTATATTATGATTAACGGTGGGGTGTCGTTGATGGCGATTAGCACAAGATGCTACGTTATTGCAATATCGCCGACAGCATCTTGGAGCGATGTCAAATGCTCACTAACCACTTTCCGTTTCGCTGCATTGTTTTTGAGAAATAGTTTCATAGTCTGCGCGTTTACTGTAACTTAAATGAGTTATTATATCAAACTGTAACGCGCGAGTGTCATTAATTTGTACGTGTTTGTAAGGAATAAACTCAAAAACTGCTATTATACCGAATTTAAAAATTCTTCCACTGATGAGAATCGAGATTCTTCCAGAGGTATAAGAAAGGTATATATGCTCACGCGGATGGACTTGCGTTCTTTTACTTATTAAATTTATAATATCTATCTATTGATATAAAATTAAACCTTTTTTAAAATGAGTATTTCCCGCCACTTTTTACCCGTCAATATTTTGTGATAGCTATTGTAATTCTTTTTTATAATTAATTGGAACAAGCTTATCTTTGGAACTATTAACACACTTTGTATAGAATGCATTACAGAACTGAAAATAAAATAGATGTTAAATACTTTAAATAGACGTTGTAAATATTTTAAGATGGGTTCTCTCACGGGGAATAAATAGTTGTTTACTTTATAACAGTTGGAAAGTTTGAAATTGGGTCGAAGTTATATTATGACATCCATTAACAATGTTACATGGTAGCGTTTCGGCATCTTTTAAAAATAGTAAATATTTCAACACACATCCAACTCATGGAATTCTTTTGGTTTTTTTAAAGTAGTTTCTCTCTCTTTTTATATATAAAATAATATAAAACCGTATAATATACGATATTACCTCTAAATAAAATTGTTTTAAACTTCTCATGTCATAATTGTCTCAGCTTCCTCTTCGGTTACAATTAGGGAAATGAAAGTTCAATTGTTTTCCATTTATAAGATGCCATATGAAAATATAGGTAAAATTTTGGTATGGCATATGACAAGAAAAATATTGTTGTATATTATATTGTCCTAAAATAAAACTGGCTTGGTAGAATTTTTAATGAATTCATTAAAATGATTTATCTAGCATGTTTTGTAACTGTATTTTATGATAGTAATGTCACGTGTTAGAGACGGTTTTAACGTAAAATCCCGAATGTTAATAGTTTTACGTGGTATTCAAAAATATAACACAATGCTGCGACATTGAGATTGGTTGAGGATCTTCCATTCGGCCTCTATCATAGTCAACACAATATTTATGTCTTTTAAAACCTTTGTTATTGTCAGATAAAAAGTTAATGTTGTTTGGGTAGCTGCAAGTTTAGATTAGCGTTTCATTTATATGAATCTTGTTTATTGAGTCGCTTTTATACATTTTTCGGTGTGATGTCAACAATACTTATGGCTGCGTTATTATTTTGTCGTCAAGGACACTAGACTAGAGTCGTGCGCAAACGCCCATTTTTTATCTTAGTTTTGAGAAATTCTAATTTCGAAGAAAAGGTTTTTTTATTTCATTTCTCAAAAATAAAGGCTCAATTTGTGATACATACTATTTTATCTATCCTAACTTCTAATATTCTAAAACCCTTCTTAAAGTTGGTCATGCAAACTAGGTTTGTTTTAATTTGTATATTAAGCTTCTATGACCGTAGGTATATTTCATGCAAGTAGCAGGTGTGAGAAGTTTGACTATTTAGACACGTTAATTTCGAACTAGGTGACTCATTTTCAATATTAATGCTACATTTACTACGTACATGTAATGACTGTCGACTTTATTGCATATTCATAAATTAATTCAATGATATTATATGCTACGATTCAATTGATAAGATCCAACGGCTTATTGGGCAAACAATACGATTTCATTATGTTCCTGCCAAATATTTTATTCTAGCTTATGCTTGGAACAAAAAAGGATCCGTGAAAGATTTTTTTCTGAAAATTCATACTTACATAAAATTAAGTGTGAACGAGATAAAATATTGAACTATAAAATTATTAGGCAAATGTAAATATTTAATCCATTCCCCACAGCGGGATACAAGATCCTACTTGTATACCTATACATTTATATATATATATATATATATATATATATATATATTTCATATACTATGTAATACCTATACATTTATTCTGGATTGAAATTTGCACATTAGTTGGTGCAAATAGAGCAATTAGCCCAGACGAAATTTTAATGAGATGATACAGATTATGAAAGATTGTTGCACTGTTGGCGTCTGCAACCATCCAAGTGTTATTTATTGGATGCAGCTCATTTGAGAAATATTTAATTGTGTCAGCGCTCCGGAAATGCTTGGATTGTTTAGATTGCACTTATTTTTGCTTTTACGGGTGCCATATGCGAAATCCACAATCGCTGCTTGCTCGGGCCTGCGTCGGACGGATTATGAAATTTCAGAAACTTATGTTGACACAAATACGATTTTCTTAATCCAATTTATAGTAACGACCGCATAAATGTAATTTATTATGGATATATTAACTAGAGTTTCATATTCTGCTTTGAATTAAGTAAAGTTTCATCTAGTATATGTTTACTTATTATTTTCTTAAAATTACTCATTTCATTTATGCGTCAAATACTCGAGTAGGTAGATGAAAGACCTAAATTTTTTGCTATTTTCAGCTAGATTTTCCTTTGCACATTTTATGATTTCAGAAGAGATCCGGATGATGTAGTTATGAAAGCGTGAAAAGATTTGTGTAGTCTAAAATTACTGTTACTTTATGCACCTGTCACTATAACACGTCCAAGATCAACATGGTATTTCACGGCTCGTTATTATTTGTTGCAATGTTTTCAAATATGAGCACTTATATTAATTAGAAAATATTGTTTTGTAACTAAAATA
This sequence comes from Aporia crataegi, assembly GCA_912999735.1. Lineage (NCBI taxonomy): Eukaryota > Metazoa > Arthropoda > Insecta > Lepidoptera > Pieridae > Aporia > Aporia crataegi. The sequence goes on along the minus strand of OU538744.1, from coordinate 6,546,408 downwards.
TTGGGATAAATATAATGATTACCAAAAATAACTTAGTGATCATATACTCTATCACCCAAAATATATCATCATCATCATATACCAATCAGCAAAGAAATTAAATCTAAACCAAAAAATGAAAACCTATAATTACAATGGTACTAGATATTTTGAGACTGCACTTTAAATTGTACACAAACAATCAAACTTTAGGGGTTTATTTACTATTTTTGGTTATATGATTTATCAGGAATAATTTACTTTTATAGGGTAAGAAGATGTTACATAATAATATTTAAATGCCATTTTATATTTTTTTAAAATATTTTTAATTTTGTTGTAGTCCTTAACTATTTTTTGAATTAAATAATCATAATTTGGAGTTGATTGCTTTAAATAGGATCACAAGTTGTAAAATTTTTGGTTCTTATTTCACGCTAAATAATTTTCGATATACGTCGAATATAGCCTATTTCACTTACAGCCGGGTTTTTTTAAATTTTTTTTTTCTTTGTTAAAATATTGTACTTACTACAAAGAATTTGATAACTATTGTGTTAATGACATTTCTAGATAAGAAGAATTATAAAATGTCGCATTTGATCACGATTTAATTGCTCATGATTTGATGTTCCCGAGACAAAGTTTTATTACGAGCTTATGAAGTGGAACACCCGGGACCTGGCGAAGTCGAAATGCCAACTTGGGTAATGCACATTAGTTAGGCCTGACTTCGCGTTCCTTGGTACATCGCCAGAATGACCGATCCTTTTGGCGTCTTGAAATACATCGTATGAAATAATAGAAGACGGACATCACGTATATGACCCACATATTACAAGTCTAACTAGTGATTATTACTATAATCAACAACCATACCATAAGTAGGTTGTTGATCGAAAGTCGACAATTGATTTTAAAGCAGACGACCAGTTTCAAGAACTGATCTGTTTTGAAAATATCGCTTTGTTTGTACCATTGTAGTTAGTGCTTACGTAAGTTCGTACGTGTGGGCAGACCCGCGTTTTTTAACTCGCCATCGCGTATTTGACACAACTGTCAAGCATTCCATACAATTTAAAAATATTGAGTGCCGTCGAAAAACAAAGTTTATTTTTGATACGCGATTTAAGACGATGTCTTAACTATAACTAGAGCCTTGCAAACTGCTGCTGCGAATAATATTCAGTTCAAGTTAATTTAAATGGTCTTTATGAGGTTAAAACGCGTTAATTATTTCAAAGATTGAGTAGATTTTTAAAAGATATGTACCGTCCAAATATATAAATACGTCATGGATGGAAGGATTAGTGATTAGTTCTGAGTACTCCAGACTATTAATACACTAAATACTAGTGTGTTAGATCCGATCCCACATGATAAATATGAGATAAAAGTATTAAGTAGGGTACAGCCCTTTAAATACAAAGAGCTTTTTATTAATCATTCGTTTCCATTCAGTAAATAGCGTCATTGTTTTGGAACTGTCTATGAACAAGCCGGATTCCTTTTCAATTGACGTAATGCTTTAGTTTTTCTATGGTATTCGTTACTTTCCATGTACGTCTTGCAAAAGCTTATAATAAATATTTACGTATAGGTAGGTAAAATGTTTCGGAGATTGACCGTTTTCTATTTGAACATTTTTATAGTTATCTACATTGTCCTAATTTTTTATTTTGTATTTTCAGGTAATTAACCTTCGCGTTCTTAAATGTTTGGCAAAGCAACAATGGTCGGGTGAGTCGAGAGACTAACATTAGGTAATTAGGTTCGCCATGTTAAATAGTAAGTTATGTTATACGTGTACTATAGACGATGTTTATCAACTTGGCATTTGCTACTGGCATAGCGTCGTCTATGCATTCTCAATATGGATAAAATTATTCATATCTGCAATGAATCAAGTATGTTTTACTTCTTTCCAGGAGTTAATTGTAGTTTTCGTAGTCTGATTTGCATAGGATTTTGTTTAGTTACAATGTTTTCAATTAGAAAACGATAGAAAAAAAGGAACCCTCAACTTTTACACTAAAACAATAATGCAATTATAATTTTTATATAATTTAATTATAATAAAACAATTATAATTCACACACAGAAATCTTTAGTTTTAGAGAAATTTATTTTTAAGTTGTTAACTGACAAAACATCCACTGATCACCCAGAAGGAATAATATCATTTAAATATTTGTTTTCATGAATATAATTAATCAAGTCGGTTATAGCAAATTAAACTTGTGTTAAATGTTACTGAGATGATAACATTCTATTTTTATATGCGGTTGCATTAATTTCCAACAGTTATAATATATTTTTTTACATTTTCTGAGCTGTGATTTTAGATTTACAGTGAACTTCTCTTAATGCATGCTCCTCTGGTTATGTTAACGGTGTAGAGGTTATTAGCTTCTTCAATTAATAATAATTTATATTAATTAATGCGTAGTTTATTTGTATTTTATTTAAAATTGAAATAAATTATGAAGCCTTAGAACGATGAATACAAATTGTGACAAACACGATATTTCTTTTTAACGGTGACATATTTTGTGGCGTCTTATTATCTACATCACAAAAATAGAATTGTCCACTGCTTTGCTAAATAATAAGAAAAATCTCAGGATTGGCCGTGTACAAAATGGCCATCCTCATCAATCAGCTGCTTGGAATCTCTCCAAGATTTTTTCCACGTTTAAGTTTTGTAGTTTTAGCTAAATTTGACTACATCTTGTCCTCGCGTTTTCCAACGGGATAATGTGTTTACTTCAATACATGTATATTTTATTATCAACTTTGTTTAAATGCATTAAGTTTTCCTTGTTTAGTTTCCTAAACTATCGCACAGTGCTCAAATTATCCGAATTTTCAATGAAAATCGTTATTTTGGTTTTGTTTTTCAATTGAATTTTTTAAATTTATAATTTTTGTTTAATTTAACTATTGTCGACTTGTTAAATTTATATAGCATCGTTTCTATTAAATATATTTGTATAATATATTTGATATTTTGCCGTCTGGCAAAAATATACTGTCAGCGCAAACTTATGTGTTTTTGATAAGGCATGATACTTGATTACTTACAAGAAGCTTTACAAAAAGTAATTATTATTTATTACAAGTGAATCGGAAGGTATATTTCTGTCGTCGGCATGTACTCGTATATGCTAGGATTTTTAATACCTAAACATGCTGCAATAAACAACATTCACTTTAAAAAATCCTTATTGAGAATATATTTTCTAATCTTCATATCGTATAGATTATATTATTTGTAACAGGATTACTAAGATAACTAATAATTCATACTACTATTATAATATACCTTTACGCAATTCCTTCATTCTAATTCCTAACTCATGCCAAGAATCTACGTCACGAGACTCGCTAGCTACGACCAGGGAACCCTCAGTTTTTACTAGTCTCAGTTTCTGAGAAAAATTAACTTCTTGCCATGTCAAATTTTACTAATGTGGCGGCGTGCAGGTGACAGGTCTACTGACCTATATAAACATTAAACATCACGTGTTTTCGAAAAACCTACTAACGTCTTGTCCGTTCTCAATTTAAGATATGTGATAAAACTTAAACATATTCAAGTATGTATTTAATAGACAAACGACGTTTATAAAACAACACGTCAAAAGTTGCTATTGATTTTATTTACTACGTTAATATTTTTGGAAATATTTCCAAAAAGATTCGTCAAGAGTAGATTTTCGAAGGCCGTTGAACTTTTGCTCCTTATTTAGATTATAGAAGTGGAGACGTCGACCGACGCAATTGGGACACGGGAGCCACGCAAAATACGAATAACTTCCGCAATCTATGCCGAATCTACTTTTGGGGCTTTAAAGCAAAGCCCCAAATCTAACATAATTGTAAAGAAAAATGAGGACACCTTAGAGATAATATATTGAGATACACCATCTATATGAAATTTCTATATATTCTAGTAATTTTGTATATTCAGGACCACCTAGTTGAATAAATCATAACCTGTGACCTAAACCAAAATTGGAGTTATGGAATGATATTCTTTCTCGTCCTGTTTGAATGCGAAGTTCCTAACCAATGTTATTGCCGTTTGACATTTCGCATCCAGGTGTTCCAATTCAAAGATAAACCTATAATCGTGTTGCAAATCATAGTAACGCTATTGCGTTTAGAAGTTCAGAAATAGACCCCCGGAAGCGACCAAACGACCTGTTTGGTATTTGTTCAACGTTGACCTAAAACAGTGTTCGCTTTGCTCGTTTGTTGTTCGCTATTGCGTTCAACCGTCTCACGATACTTTGTCACATTGCTAATCTTAAATTTCTCTAATTTCATAAAGTTTTAAAAAGAACGTTATTAACTGGCTGAAACAGGATGAAATTGGCTAAATATATTGGGTTGCATCAGACAAAGATCTATTGAACGCTAAGGGAATAATAGAATTAATAATGAAGCGTAAATGCTCTCACATAAAAACACCATCAAAATATTACCTAGTTTAAATCATCCGTCTTTCAGCAGATTTTCTGGTGCTTCTATGTTTATTTGTAGGTTAAGAGATAAATTATTTTGGATGTTTGAGTGATTACTGCATATAAGACAGTTACTTCCTTCGTATCGTATCGTCACGCGGCAAGATGCCAGGAAGAGCAGTACCACGTAGAACATGACGGATGAATGGAAGGCATCACGTGCGACTGCCTCCATTGGATGAGTAGTGAAAATAAAATAAACACATATCGAAATCACACGTTGACGTGTAACAAGAACTATCAGATAATGTTTTCAGTAAAATGTCAGTATTGAAAATGTTTTTCAACCACGACTGACTACCCATACTACACTATTTTTACAACTGAGTACTCAGTCATAATAATCAATAACCAATTATCACTTTTAAATTTGTGTTACACAAAAACAATTGAACAGCGTTTGATTCTTAGCAACCACATCTCTTTTGTACAGCTGCTTTAATTTAAAACAAAGCATTATAATTATAGTTTTTATTCTAGAAAATTATTTATGCATAAAAAGTGCAGTACTGAAATCCCGGATGGTCAGTAATTTTTTGAATCAGTCTCGACGTCAATTCCTTTTACCCAAACATTTAAGCGTTGTTCTGTTTCTAAAATATTCGATGCAATTTATATAAAATTAGCACTGCGCCGCGGTTTCACTCGCGCCTACAATATAAATATTATTAATCACAATAAAATATAGCATATGTTACTCAGGGTGAATGTAGCTTTCCAATGGTGAAAGAATTTTTGAAATCGGCACAGTAGTTTTTGAGTTTATTCATTACAAACATACAAATCTTTCCTCTTTATAATATTAGTTTAGATGACAAAGCTCTGTTTAATTTGACTATCGTAAATACACATCTATTACGAAGATCTTTAAATCTGTTATTGCCCTAATTGTAGTCTAGAGTCTAGACTCCTATCTGTTTATAAGAAGAATTGTCTAGACCATTCTATCTATAAACAGATTTAAATGGTTCTATAGTTGCAGGCTATAATTAATTTTATGATTAAGCAATAGCTTCTAATTCCGTTCGAGATACATTCTATCTCAGAGTGACATTTAATTTGGCAACTTATTTAGTGGCAACAGCAACCGCAACAATGTTGCCAAGGAAATGATTTTTTTCACATTACCTCTGATGTTGACAAGATTTAATATTATTGCAGTATAATTGTATTTTTTTCAGTTGATTCAATGCCAAAGAAAATTGCATTTAAAAGTCAGCTGTCTTCGCAGAGAAATTGATAAATTGGATAATCCACTAGTGCCATTACGTTTTTTATTTAGAATTCAAAGTATTTGCTTTAGAATTGAAAAAAGGAAATCCCGTAACCCATAACATGGGGCAGACGCGAGACGGGTAGACTGTCAATCATTTTCTTTACAGGAACTACTCAGATTCAGGTTAAAACCTGCATTCGAACTCGTACTTACCTTCGCCGCAAGATAAATGAGTTAAAAGTGCAAGGAGAAGGAGGCTTTAGTAGTGACTAGTGATAGCGCGGAATGTACATTTCCTATGACAAGCTTAACCTATTCATACCTCCGAATGTCTTGAAGTTGATAACGTGTAGTAATTATTTTTTATGTCTCAATCCTTTGGTGACCAAGTCCTGATTTTATTTGCAACAGCCGACTGCACTCTGTCTAGACTTGAGGGATGTTGTTTACAATATAAAAGTGAACTCCTGTAACCCCTAGTGGGACATGGGGCAGACATATTTCTACCTTATCAGCCTTCTGTGCCTACCCAACCGAAACATTCATGTGTTTATCCGGGATTCGAACCCAAGATTTTCAGCGCAAGACAGGTAGGCAGGTTGTATACAATATATTAGTAGCTTTTTAATTAAAAGCTACAACATTTTCAATTTAAATTGGATTCCCGGCAGTCATTTTCATAGTTAAATAGTCGAGCGAAAAGCAATTTATGGACTGTAATTGAAAATATGTTTTTCCACGTCATTGAACGCATTAAATATATAGGTATTATATAAAATATAACACGCTTCAATAAACCCGTTTAAGAGTAAATTTTGTGTCTCCTTTTTTCAAATTTAAAGAACTTGAAAGAAAGTGACAAAATATTCTCTAACTGAAATAATGATGCTTAATGTTTTATTTTTATAAATACGAAAAGCTTTCGGATGATAAAAGAGTTGCTGAAATCGGTGAAGTAATTTTCATTTTTTTTTTTTCGTTACAATAAATATTAAAGGAAATTTCAAATCTGGCTTTTTCTATGTATGTACCTACATGTCACATAATGTTGCTTATACATTGTTTCAATGCTTTTTCGTTAAAGAAATTACATATGTTTAAGAACTTCGTGTGAACTCTGAAAATTCCATATCACGAAAAATGCGTTAGTCTTTTTACGCGCCACAAAATATTATGTAATTTTTTATTCAGGAGATACATTTTCCTATGCGCAGACAGTGGACTCGAAACGGATTCTTCAATCTGAGTTATGGATAGTGAAAATATAAAAACGTGGGTGTGCCGATTCGTTATAATGTTTTAAAGAAAAAGAAATGCTCTTTGGAAATGTTATTTCCACCCGGATAAAACTGTCTTCGATGGCGTATTATGTAATAGGTGTCTAAAACTGTACACCTATCTATATATAAGAAACGCTTAACATTGTTGGCATTGAAAATCGAATTAAAATACTAGTTTCACCGAGACATCTTATATTTGTTGTCTTAGCGTATATCAACATTCTTTTGAATTTATTTTGGCGATAGCAACGAGCATTTAGCTTTCGCTGGCGAAAAATTTTAAATTTATATATTTTAGTTTTTACTATTATCTAAAGATTAATAATTCTATTCTTCACTAACCTGAGGTCGTGAGTGTTTTTTTTATACCGCAGTGTTCTTTTTAATGTTTAATACGTAAATATTCAGTGAGAAAGTTTATTTTTGTTTGCTGACTCTATGCCACGATTCGCGAATTGTCTAGTGTAGGTACGTATACATTTTTTTTAAATATTTTTTTTATTTACTTATAAGATACATTCTGTACATACTAGTGTAAGGTATCCTAATAGAACAATTTAAAACTTATATATATAATAAAGTCATCCTATAAGTGGGCTAGCACTCTTGCAGGATTTATAGCAGATAATTAAATAATTTATTTGGTTAGAATAATAGGAATATGTATAGGGATTTATGTAACTTTGTTTAGAGAGTCATTACATTCAATAAACTTAATTTAAGGTACGTATAAAAAACGCTTCGGTTACTTTATAATGTTTTTTTTTTTAAATAAAACCTTCGTTGAATCATTGTTGACCCATGAATGGTCAATTGGCCCATTGACATTTTGACCTTGTTCTGTTTGTGATAATATAGTTAGGTATTAAATGCACATATATAGATAACTTAACACTGCTTCTTTGTCTTTTTAAACACTATAAATATTTAAAAAAACAATCACCGTGTAATAAACTGGTCGAGACTTTGCTTTGTTTATAATTATTTGTTGCCATTTACGTAGGCGCCGCGCGCGCATACCTCAGCTTGCGTAAGAGGCTGGCTATCTTATTGTACATCTATAGGTATCCATTGGAAATGGAAGAACTAAAGTGATTCGGTGTTTTTACAGCTGAATTTTAATATATCCCAATTGCAGTAGCTCTAACTGTGTTTGGACGATAAACAGACGGCCACTGTTGCCGACTTGCTGAAAACATCCTTTTACGTCATCAGCCCGTTATGGTTCTCGCAATTGAATCGCGATACATGGTGCTCGAATACTTGCCTATCACTTTTACTTTGAGTTAATCACGGGTATCAGAGCTGTAAAGTCGATTCCGTTAAAATAGAAGCATTTTTGGCCCATAAAATTGTCCGCATATGCTTTAATATTGTATAATCAACACGATGACTATGCTGATTGCTGATATTCAGCTTGTGGCTCTGCGGATTTATACGAATGCTTTATTATATCGTCATTCGACAACCAGAGCTGAAATTCAGGTTACCTACAGACTAAATAATTGCCGTTGCCGGCAATTCATTCATCGACTTACAAAGTCAATTGCGATCCGAATTTAGCCTAGAGCTGCACGCCAAATCAATGCGTTGTGTAAGAGCACATATGAAGCTCTCAGTACATAGTCATTATCAATTCGAATGATATAGGTAATGTAAGTAATCTATCATTCTTGAATACGCACGGTTTGCATAGTAATTTATTCCCCCTGTCTTTTTAGGTTATCATAACAAATGCAATTGCAGACAGTTTTTTGTTTGAGATGCTTGTGTAAGTAGGTTAGTTGCTTTATTTTAATTGGCATTAATTCTTTCTAAAATAAGTTTTCTGCGAAAGGTTGAGAATATGAGTGGACAGAGGGTGACACACTGAAACGGGGTCATTCGTCTACTAATGAACATGGAAAAATATAAATACTTATTTTTCCTGATTTCTAGAGATGTTTTAGTAGCCATTTCGTGACTCTTTGGTTAATCTATTTTTTGTGAAAGGTTACTTAACTTTAATCAATATCTGAAATTCTTTTTCGTCGTCGTAATGTTGAATTGTTAGTGTAAACGCGGAACACTGAGCAAAGTTATACCTACAATTTAAAGCATGTTTATAACTTCATAAAATTTTGTTTCTATATATTATATACTTCTCAAATAAAAATAAAGAATCATCCCAATTATTTCTCCCGCGAGATTGAATTTGTGAAATAAATGTCTCTCTAACTTCTTTTTCCTGTACTACATGTCTACATTTTTATGACTTCCACACATTGTTTTGTATTGGCGATCATTATGTAAGCGTAAACAAGCTTGTGTCGTAGGTAGCACCTGTCTTCGCCCACGTGGTAGTGTGCCGCGTGCAGTGTGACGTCACCCCTACAACCTCCGTACTCCGTGATACCAACAGACCTTCACTTCGCGGAACTAGGATCAACATTCTAATTTTATAACTGACCTAAGCTGTTATGAATGAAATTTATAAGATAAGATAAACCTTTTAGACATTGAAAATACAAAAATTGGACAAAAGTGAACTCCAATAAATCCTTTCAGCATGGATATGTGTATTTCTGTCTGTATTTGATAACTTCGAAACTGAATCAATTTTTATTTTTGCTAAGAAATCATTTGCTCTACAGCGAAGAAAATAAATTATATAGAATAAATATACTTCTGCGTGAGCTACATTCATTCTAAATCTAATGCTTGAACAACTACGATTTTGAAGTTGTCGAGATGTTTTTATATAACATTTGAATGGGCAGCATCCAAAAGTTTAAAAATACGTCATAATATACTCTTTTTTTAAATTTCCAAACCAGGTTTGATTTTATTCAACATATTACAATGCAGACACTAAAGGCGAATATAAAAGTAGAGCGTAGACGAGGCGCCCGCGCATCATTGCTGACATTTTGATTGACGTGCGTCAAGCTATACAATGGTTTGGCGCGCTGAGTACAGAGCCAGTATCGGAATGATTTATTTCAGGAAACTTTACTATTATGTACCAAACATATCAATATATTAATTCGGTATCTACTTCAATATTCGCTTTTCTATGTAAATTTGGTAAATATTCACATAATGATAGATGTAAGGAAACAACCAATCAGTAATTTTTATTTTTAACTTTCAAGAGATTACAAGATTACAACTTTGCAAGTTTTAAATGCTAGAATTCCCTTTTTAAGATTCACAAACATTTCTCTCGATTTCTTCAACTCTGCACCAGAATGCGACATATGTATTTGTGACAACTAGCAGTGCTAGGAGAAGAATATTAGTTTTTAATTTTAAGATTTGGCAAATTGTTCCTCTAATAAATTTCTTCAAGTGGACTTTCTAGCTGCATTTATGGGTTGTGTAAATTTTCAGCGGCTGAGAGATTACGCATGCACAGGACACATAGAGGTGCATAAGATAGATGTTTTGTGAAGGACAATACCAATTCGTACCGAAAACCAGGTAGAGGACGTTTAAAAATAAAGCAACGAATCATTGCCACGTAATTTGCTGTGTGAAATATTCTATCTATGATGCAATATGACATCCCAAATAGGTCCAGCTATTTACAGCGCCCATTACTAATTGAAGAGACATTAGTTGGTCTGGTATTATTGTAATTTAATGTTTCATACTCAGCCGTCTAGATTTCTTAGAGCCCAATTAATCTTTCTAAGGAAACGAATTATCTTCGCATATAAATAATTAGCTTTAATCAAGAGAGAACCTCAAGTGGTGTAGTCTCGCAGAGTAGAATCTTGTTAACTTCAACATATTTCTTAGGATTATCCTGTATTATGTACTGTGTAGGATTTTTTCTAAAATCGTCTTCCAAGTACAACGAAAACAGATAAAACTAACTAATAAAATTACCCATTTATATATACCATACATTATGCCATGCTAGGTACCCTTTGTTTTCATTCGACATCATTGTGTATTTTTTTTCGATGTTCCTTAAGTTAAGCGAAGTAAGGAGTTAATTCCATCCTATACTTACAAATTTTGCTTTAAATGGGAATATTGTATTTTTGGTTAATTTCATATTTCACGGCTGGCTTTGCGATGAGTCAGCATCAGCACGTGCGTCAGTTTGTTTACAGTGATGTATTCTGTAACATTTTAAGAAATGTTACACGGATTTATGTGTTACGCTTGTTGTGTAACGGCTGTCAAGGTCGGAGAACATAGATCCTTATTTATTGAGGGTAAAGAGTTTTTATTGCTTGGTATACAGTACAGTTTTATCACAAGGATTGTGAAAGAATTGGTTTATGAAAAACGAGAAAAGGGTTTGAAGAATATGGTACTTATTTACTTTGTGGCATATACAATACACATATTAAAAAGAGACCATGTGCAGTCTTATAGATGCATGCGTGATGATTATTTTCCTTTAGCCAGGCGCGGATTTTGTCAATCATTTCCCACCGTATGAGATATTGTAAAATGTTTAAGATAGTAGAACCCTTTTAGCGTCATCAGCGATTTAGTTGATGAGTTAAGTTATTTTTTTCAGTTATTTCCTTATTGCTGAAAAGACGCCAGAATAAAAACCAAACATCAGCTAACTAAAATTTTTTTTTCAACAATTGAAAATTTTTCAGATAAGAGTGTATTATGCTAGTATTAATAAATAAACGCGTCAACTGGCAGACCTTGGTGGAAGGTTGGTCAGCTGATTGCTGACCTCTAAAGTTACCTCATAACATTAAAAGGTTTTTTAGTGTTTAGTAGGCTACCGCTCGTCAAACCACCATCCAAATCCTCGTTAACGCTCACAAGTCACAGATTTCATGATACATGTACCCAAACAAACAAACAAATACATGTTTCTACTGGGTAAGAAACAGGACGCAGCATGCAGGTTCTGCCAGGAAGAGGAGGAAACTTCCATGCACATCCTCTGCTCCTGTGGACCACTAATACATAAAAGAAGTACCTTCCTAGGGCGACATATATACTGCAACCCGACGAGGTACAGCACATTACAGCCCAAAAAATCTGGAAGTTTCTGGATTCAACGGGAATCAGAAATGAACTATAAAGGGCTGTCACAATAGACCAATTTTTGTCGACGCGGCACATCGATAGCCCAATCATGAATAATAATAAATACATGTACCCAGTACCTTATCTTAACCATTATACAAACTTTCATCTGGGTGGAACTTGGTCATGAAATTTGTTATTTAATGGAGTGATCAAAAGTTATTCTCGACTAAGTAATTTAATACAATGATACTCAATATGAAAGTATATAAAAATAAGAATTTGCCATAAATGGTGCGAAAATATTAATCATAAGTACTTATTTTCCTCTTTAGTTGGATCACGCAGAGCGTGTGTGTAGGTTAGTTTGTTTCGATACTCATAGTATTGACTACTAATTTGAACGCAGGTTGAAATATTAATAATTACACTACTAGTATGATTTTAATTTTATTAGTGCTACCAACAGTTTAGGACGATTTATACAGCTTCGTTCGTGGAAAAAGAATACACACTAACAGAATTGTTCATGTTCAGTGGAAGGTTCATGCCCAGGTTCTATTTTGTTTGTGTTTCTGTGTGTTTGTCTCTGTCTAGTATCTGTGGTGTCGTATCTCCACTCGATCTTACTTGAATGGGTAAATAGATTCTTTATTTGCTCAAGAATAAGTAAATCAGTTAAGACGTTTATGAGATGTTTTAAGTTAGAATTAAAATAGAGTTTTGTTTGATTTCCTTATATTTAACTTTTGTTTAGAGAGCCGTTCTTGCGGCGCTGGCGACGGCCCAGAAGGCGAGGAGCGCACCTCGTGGCGCGTCACGCTGGACCACGACTTGGTCGAGACGCTGAGCGCCATCTACCCTGAGTGGTTCAAGCAGCCGCGCCGGGACCGTAGTCCTGTCACTTCGCCCTCGCCGCTGCTCGCCTCGCCCAACACGCCGGCGACCTCGCCTGAAGACGATATCTTCAGGTATAATTTCTAAACAAGAAAGAATTATCTTTAATGAATTTCAAGCTTTTGTCCTAATAGAAAAAGATCGTGAAAATTTTGTAATACTATTAGATTATTATTAAAAGGGTTTAGAAGCAGCAGTTACTTTATTCTAAACAAGGTTGCGAGACTTCAAAATAATATCTTATATGCAAATAATGGTGGTCATTCATTTTGTTTTTAATAAAATAAAAAACATAATAGTTATCTGCTAATAAAAATAATTACAATTAGTTCGGGCGCGGAGGACATGGCTAGTCGTCAAGCTTGTAGCAGCGGCGCGAGTGAGCCGCCCAGCTCGCCGCCCCGCGTCTCTCCGCCCAAGGTTGTCGTCGACGACAGCCCACTGCAGCCAGCCATGGGCAAGCATAAGGAATGTAAGTATTGTGCTTTATTATAGACTTGTTAGAACCGCTGTGGCTAAAGCCTTGGTTCTGTAATCTTCAAGTAGCCATTGTACAACATTTGATCTGCAAGTAACATACTTGGCCTACGGGACGCACGTCTGTCATTCCCGAGGAAACAAAATGTTTCGGTTGAGTAGGTACAGAAGGTTCGATCGTTCACAGATTGTTGACCAGTAACGGCAAGTAGAAATGTATCTCCCTGTGCCTCATTGGAAGTTGCCTACTATATTTCACGTTATACCGACTCCTCCCTCTTGGTGAAATATAATGCTGCTTTAAGATATTCTAATAATAGTAATAAGTGAATGAAGAGGAATAATAATATTTTATAATCAGACGTGGTCGGTCAATATAAAATAGAATTTGTAAAAAAAATAGTAAACCACCACCACTTGCTAAACTTTATTCCAATTAATTAGGTGATAATAGTAATCTATATCTTCTATAGAGCAGCTTGGCACCCTTTTTAATTTAACAGCAATATAAATTATTCAATTTGATCTTACCTAGTATATAGTTATACACTATTAACAATGCATTATTTGAACACGATATGAACTAAAACTTTCCTTGGCAGAGGCATAAATTTACTGTTATTTTTGTACTATATACTAGCCACTATAAAATGTCATTTCATACCGTTTGTTATGAATGGCCAGTCAATCGATACAATAAATTATTCGTGAATCAATGCCAATTTGATTTGTAATCACATTACATAATAGGATCGGAAAGATTTCAGTGTATCTACCAGGAGAGTAGGTACACAATTAAGATTTTCTGTAGTGTTTTACCATTTGAAAACTGTCAAGCCCATAACCCCACGTATAAGGCTTCGCGTAATTCCTAGAAACATTTTAAAAATACTATTGACAAAAAAAACTGACATCAGTTAAATAGATTTGAATGAAAAAAACTTCTTTTTTTAAAAAAAGAATAATCAAATTACCTTTCTAAGGAAAAAATAAAACAAAATCGGTTCATCTGATTCTCTACGATGATACAAACGGACTCTTTCACATCAAGGATAACAATATAAGAGTCTACTAAAGTTTTATACGCATTTCGCATACGATTTTCTTGTATATTTTAAGTCAACCATGCCGTGAACATGGGATACAGAAGAGGTTACAATTATTTTAATCAATAATTTTATAAGCGATGCGCATACTTCGTTTCCGGCGATGCAATGCACCTTTTGTTATATGCGCGTGCGTCGCTAATAAACAACCCCGTTTGGCGTCAACTGGAATCTGTATGCGCTGCGAAAAAATGCCATCCTATTTCTTCATTTTCATAAACAGTTTTAGTCGCTGGAAACATTAGTCGTTCTACCATAAAATATAGGCGATACACCTTTTCAACAACATTAATTTGAGAATATATCACTGTGTAGGCGTAACACGTGCGATAAATATATATTTTCGTTTAGATTCGAAGACCGGGATGATATCGAAAGTGTGCAACGCCTAGTAACCCACAATTTTCGGCCCAGTGGTAGTGAATGTTTCGTCTATAATACGGTCGCGGCATAACACTAGTTTCCTTGTGCAGTGTTTATTTATGTTGGCTAGGTGCCAGTGTTGTCCGTCCGACGCCGTTCATCTGCAAGCAAATAGGAATACAACGCTTCTTTCGCCCACGCCCATCGGCCAATCGATCTCGTGATGCATCTTTCGACGCATCGATCACGTAGACTACCGTACGCTACGTTGGAATTCGTCACCTCTCGTCATAACATCTTTTTTCATATAGAAATTAATAAGTGTAATAAAGTCAAACTCACAAATTATCACATGGAAAACGTCCACATGATTTAACTACGGTAAAATAAACAAATATTATGTTAAGGAAACAGCTATCTTAAATTCCCAACAGTTTATTGTACACGTAACTTGTTATTAAGTATTGTTTTAATTTTTCAGCCTTGAAAGTGAAGCTGATGATGCGGCGGCCAATAAACCAACTAGTCGCTCAAGGAATCATGCCACGTAAGTAAAGTCACGTAGAGATATCTGGAATAGTTTGTAAATGTTATAAGTATAAACAGGACAGTTACTAATGCGAGATGACGAATCTTGGTTAGGCGCCCAACCGCCTGCGCAGCTCCCGTTTGTAACTCGTGCGGAGGCGATGGAATTTTATTTACAGATCGTAAACGCAGCTAATGAGAAAATCTACTTTTGTTAATAAAATTTGAATTTCTCACTTTTATAAACATTATCTAAACGAAACGTTTTTATCGTCTATATATAACACATTTTGATGTTCAATTTGAAAATTTATTATCGTTGCAGCATTAAAAACACCGCCCGCCTACTTTAAACAAAGCGTGCAGTTGGCGAGAGCGAAGACTGGAGATTTGCTCAAGGCCAAAATACAGAGTCGCCCCAATCGGCAGGAACTCGAACGGAGGCATATATTGGAACAAGTATGGTCATATTTTTGTATTAACATATCCATATTTAGCGAAATAGTAGAAGTATTCAAGAAACTTTATTTTATATCGTGTATTTCAGGAGAGCCATGTTGACCCAAGCCTGGCTGAAAAGCAACGGATGTTGAAGAAGGCTCGACTAGCCGACCAACTCAATGACCAGCTATCACATCGGCCTGGCCCACTCGAGCTCATCAAAAAGAACATACTACATACGGAAGAGAACATAGAGACAGCCGTCAAAAGTGGCAGTCTAGCTTTCAAAGCAACCAGTGAGGGCGCCTCAGGTCGTCCTCAACACCCCTCCTCGTACTGCGGCCCACCCGAAGAAATCTCACCTTCGCCATCGCCACCTTCAACATTCTCTCCTGCAAGCGCCTCACAGTGTAGCACACAACACCCAGCCCCTGGAAAAGCGATAAGACGGAAACCCAAAATAAAAGAAAAGTGCAAATCGCGCTTCAAATTTCACGAATACAAAGGTCCGCCAAACGCGCAAAAGTCATCTTCACCTCCAGGATCAGATGAAACACCGTACGAGCTGCTTCTCCAACAGCAGCAACTGCTTCTACAGCTAATGCTGCCGGCTTCACCCGCGCCATCTTCCACCTCAATAGCTTCTGACTCTTCAGACGCTCTACCGCCTCCTCCGCCACCCCCTTTACCCGTGTCTAGTAACTTGTCCAACTCTCGTTTTGAAGATATGAAAGTATCGGACTTAAGGGCGGAATGCAAACGACGAAACTTACGCGTATCTGGCCCCAAACCACAGCTGATTGATCGCCTTCGACCATACTTGATGGACATGATGGACGATTGCCCTACTTCACCCGTTTCCGTTGCTTCCCCGGAGATTAAGCCTGATCCGGAGTCTGAAGATATTGTTCAGTCTCAGAGACGGTTGATTGAAGAGTTGGAACGCCAACTGGAAGAATCGAGGCATCAATTGGAAGCTGTGCGACGAGAAGCGGCAGGAGCGACAGATCAAAGTCGAAGGTTGCTTAAAGCGCGTCTTTGTGTCACCCAGCTTAGAGCGAAGTTAGACGCGCTTCAACAGCCTACCACTCCAGCGCCTCCACAGCGTTATGTGATAGCTACCCCCGACACTGCTCCAGATCGCTTGGTTCGTCTCTTTACAGTTACGCCTCCCACCTCTGAAGTGACCAATGACAATCAGACTAAGACTAACCCGGCGTATATTCTGAACGGAGTCAAGGTTGTCCCCATAGCGATCTTACCTACACATTTCGAGCCGGAACAAGCTCCTCCCCCTCCACCCCCACCTCCTCCGCCCCCACCTCCACCTATGCCCCAAACTCCAATGTCCACCATCCACGATAGTGAGGACAGCCAAATAATGGATGATGTGCTGGAAATACTCGCGGAGAATGGAGAATTGCCGGCTTCAGCAGTTGGTGACGTGACTTCAAACAGATCGATCGACACGGGCTACCTGACCGCTAGCCCTGGAGATTTCACCCCCACTGACGTGTTAACTGATGACGTGCTCAGTGACTCGCATGTGCGAGACTCATTAGCGGCAGATGAATTGCAGAGGGAGCTCAATGAGATTCAGAATGAAATAATGGGCCACGATCTCACTGATATTGAGCGAGTGGATGGCATTGACCACGACCTCAATGTGGATATGTTGGCTACTAATGAGTTTAACGCCAACTTCGCGGATTGCAATACGACATCCGACAATGATTTCTTGTCGCTTTTAACCGAGAGCGATGAGACTCACACCATGGAAATAGATGATGAGCCGACAGAAAGGATGAGCATACCTCCCCTCACTAACGATATACTAGATACGTCAAGAACAGACTTGCCCGATATCAACGACCTGTCCCTGCCGTTCCATAATGAAGACACGCGTCACGACTCTTTCGAGGACCGTTGTGACTTTGATTTCAAGGAGTTCGATCTCGGCAATAGTGTGAACATGGATTCTGACTACTATATGAACAACAACTTTCCCAATTTGTTTGGGAGGGGTCACATGCCTCCATGCGACCCTTTGCTCGGTGGAATTTTGTCACGGCCCGCCCCGCGGCCCGCCTGCAAGATTTACTCTTGGGAGAAGAGTGAATATGACGCCACCTGACCCTCACAAACGCGGTATCGCTCTCTATCGATGCTAAACTGATCTCTATCGTACGTCAATTTTTGTGTGTCGGTTCATTAAGCTAGAATTATAGACGCTACCGAGTAGCGCGATGTAACTTACGCTAGTCTACGCTGGATACGTTATCTTCCATGATTGTGACTAAGTGTCTACACATAGTGTTGGCATCAGTGGATGATTTTGTACTTAAGCTGATACGCGAGTATCACAAGTTAGTTTAAGTAACATAAGTGTCGTGTTTTATTTATTAGTGTGTTTCGTCACCTTTGCGCAGTGGCATACTTGCCTCACGTAATGAATCCATATTTACTAAGGCTACTTGTATATAATGACTTAATTTAAATACTCAACATAGTTGTGGATTTCTGCATTCCGCCCGATGACTAAAACTTAGGAGAGATTTCCATTGGGTTGTTGCGAGACGAAATCGTTTCAAAATTGCAAAAAATCTATTTACCAAGTAAATTCGTAAGATGCAACAAGATTTCGTCTCTGCATTGGAATTATTACCCAAAAATATAATGTATCAATACTCAGACGTCAAAGAAGTAAAAGAACTCTGACATTTAGCTATCTTCTTTACCATGTTGCAAAAAGAGAAAGAAAAAGTTCTCTTAAATTTCTTTGACTTTTGAATGTTTGGACAAAGTGACATTCCAGTCTTGTTGAAATGCAAAAGTGGCAACACGTACACTTGTCTCTGGCGAATCTGTCTCCCATAAATCCGAGGCAAGATAAACTATGAAAGCATTACAATACAGCTGGAGACAAGTTGCATTCACAAGCCATCGTCATGGGTGGGACCAGCGTGGGATCAATTATAGATATTCCAATAAGTCTTAGGGAGCCAACAAAAAATTATGCCACCCCCTTATTCCAAAATCTACCTTACTTCCACTCGTATTTAAGTTACCTTGTTTTGTAGTGTACTCAAAATGTTTGTCATTGCTATGTATATTATTTAAAATAACATAACATTCTTGAAAATGTATCATTCCACTCTTAAAGCTTAGGATAGGCACAGTAGTCACTTAGGGGTCGCAAGGGGCGGTTGCATAATTTTTTGACCTTTTCCCCCCTTGTTTATTTTTCTTTTCGCGTTCACCATCGCTTAGCTAGCACTTAAAATAGATTTGGAGACAATTTGCCATTATCTGCATTTATTTAATTTAATGTAACAACGAAGCTGGCTCGGGCCGCCACGTGCCAAAACAGTCATACCAGCTGTCAATATCAACGTATTTTCATGACTAGATTAAAATTTGGGCAATGTTGGCTATTCAATATTTCGGCAACTTTCCATTTGGAAAATATATAATTCTGAAAATATGATCACATCGTGATGCTACGTCAAAATTGTATATTTTCGTGTACCATGTATCAAATACAGATGACAGATTTTTTCGAAACTTAAAAAATTTCTCCTCGGAAAGTTATCGCAAATTTTGAATTTCTAGTTGAGTTCAATATTTTGGTATGTGATTGTATTGTTGTAATTTGCAATAATAATCAGAGTAGGTACAGTCATATAAGGAGTGGTGACTGGTGCTATATAATAAGATGATTATACATAATATAGTAAAATACCTTAGGATTCTTCACGCCATAAAAATCACATTTTAACAATTTGGGAGATTTCAGATTACTAATATTTGACGTTTTTAGTAAAAATTAATCATAACATAACATAACATTGGTTTTCTTTGTTTTACTAAACATAAGTTATATTCCATTAAATAAGTAAATTATTGTAATTTTTATAGTAGCTTAAATATATTTATACTCTTAGAATTGCTCATCAAAATTGTACCTATCCTTTAAGAAATTTTATTTAAATCAATTTTACCATTCCCGTGTCAGGCCTTGTATGTTTAGTAGGTATGTATTAATAAACAATCGCCATTTACTTAATCCAAACTTTCCCGATGTTTCAACGGCTTCTTTCAAACAGTTCTTTATTGTAAAACTAAACAATTGTGTGTATCGGCCGTTAGATATTAGTGAACATTGATGTTATATAGCATAAAATTTACTGTTTAATCGAGTTGAAGAAGGCAGGTTCCATATTAAAATATCATCATATATTTGTGATCACACCATTTTACATTCTAACTTGCTTTCTTTATACTGATATTAAAGTGAGATTAATTTTCAGTAATTGTTTCACAATTCGTTATTGTTATTTAGGAGAGTTTTAACATTTGTTTCTTAAATATAATTATGTTCTGAAGTGATAGGGAGTGCTACGCTAAGCTGTTTATAATAAGTTATAAATGGCTTCGTTATATGAGTGCTTAATATAATATAATTAAGGTTTGTATGAGTATTAACGTATATTTAGTAAAAATATTCAGTACTACTTTGTAATATCCAACGTATGGCAGAGCCACGTATTGATGATCATGTGATAGTCACTTATATCGAAATTTACGTATGTATAGAAATAAGATTTAGTTTTTTTACCTGCCGTATAATGAAGCCTTGTAAATATTTACCAAGCCTTTATTAGAATAAGAAAAGATTGTTGATAAAATTTTACAAGTCTTGTTTTATTTTTCTTTATGCCTTATGCTTATATGAAGAAAAAAAAAATAGAAAAAAAATAACAAAAGAATAAATCTTTCGAAAAAAATAACAATCAATACTCCTCCATGGCAGCCTGTATACTGTCTACTGACTCATGACTGTAGTGTAAAGTAATGCATAAGGCCTATTACATTATAGGTATTACCCTTTGGTCATTTTTGACACTTATTGTCTGAAACCGAAAGCCATTGGCAAATTTGATCTTTATAATTATAAAAAATAGTTATTATATTGGTCCATAGCGGCCTTGTTTTTTGCATTATGTATATTTAAATATATCCGAAATTCAGCAGTATGATTTTCATAAAAAGAGCAACAACTTTTTTGAGATCGTGGGCTGAATTATTAGTGGAGTAAGTAAAAAAAGACATTATGTTATAATGTCCATTAAATACTGCAAAAGTCCATAACAGCCTCCAAATTTAAAAATACTTATGAAATTATTAGAAATAAAATTACAAAAAACGTTCAGATTTAACTTACAATTGCTCTTTATTGTATTGGTAATTTTACATAAAATTCATAACTAAATATTTATTAGTTCATAGAAAAAATATAGCAAATTTTTTAGTTATAACTAGACCATTGTCTAAGATCCGGCCGCAGAATCAGTGCACTCATCGAATATACGGTTAAAATCAAATTGTTACGAATATTTGTGATTGAGAGAATTGACATCTACTAGGTTGCCTTATGCCTATCAATGTATTTTTAATTAAATTATTGTTACTTAATTGATTTGAAAAAAAATCATTCATTTATTTTTTAAATAAAACGTCCACTTCATAGCAATCTATATAAAGGTTCTGAAAAATCACGGCTTCCGTTGTGCACTTGGCTGCACCTCTCCACAGCCAGGTGTAAACGGGTATGGTTTTGGTACCTTTATACGTTCATACCGTACATTTATAATTTATATATCAATTGAAAGCTAATTTTTTTCTGTTTATTTATTATTATGAAATACGGTTACTTAATTAAATCTGGCCGCAAGTAAGGGTGTATAACATCAAATATATGGCCTAGATTTTCATGAAAATTTGTGAAAAGCTTGACTATATCAATGATAAGAAAATTAAAATATAAGAATTCATCAATCAGAAGTTCTCATGTGCACCAGCGATATTAATTGTTCTACATCCATGTCGTCATTGTCCAGCTCTAGCTGCTTCGCGGCCACCGATAGGGCGGGGGAAGAAGCGCACGACATCCCTTGAAGAGCTCCGTTGCACGACTCAACGAAATGCGCGAATTTTATTTCGCAGTGCGGACCTAGCCATACAACTTGATACTTTACAAAAAAATCTGCGCGAAAATAAATCGCACCGCAGCGCGTTCAATTTGTAACAAATCACAGATTTTATTTTCACGCGAATTTTTTATCGCCGGTGCGGATACTTCCATAAGATTCAATGTGTTACAGAATTGCGGAAAAAAAATCGCGCTGTGAAATATCGCTGTGCGGACGCGCTCTTAAAGATGGTAAATATTTAAGGTAAGAGTTAGCGCGTAACATCACTAGTCAGACAAGGATAGCGATTGCCAAGAGCTGTACAACGCTTTGAAGCCATTGCGCATGTGTCGACTGTCGAATGCTAACATTGTTGCCAGGTACGGTCTTTTCTTTTCCTAGACATTTTTGGGGTTACAAAATTAACTTTAAAATTAGCTTTCATTTGATATATAAATTTGTAGCAGTATTTGTAAAAGTAAAGATGAATACGTATCGATTATCATCATTTCCCGAAAGAAAACAAAAGTCACTGCTATGTAGTGTTGCCAACTCAAATTTTAAAAGAAAGCCAGATCAGCAATTAAAAAAAGCTAAAAATAGCTAAATATTTGAAAAAAATATAGCCAAAAGTTTTTTTATTTATTTAAACATTAAAAATAAAAGAACTTATAAATTAAACATTATGTCATCATCGTCGGCAACAGAAAACGATTCTGGTTTTGGCAAGAAATTTAATTTCGATTGCCGGGAAGCAAATGGCTCTGCCGCTTTCAAATGCTTTTTCCGTTTTGTGTGAATTAATAGATCACCTTTTTTAGAATTTATTTCGCAATTTCAGTACGAGCAAAATGCTTTGGTTGCATCTGTTTTAACTTCTTTAAGCCATCCTCGAAATTCAGGTTCAGAAAGCCATTCTTGTCTGAACTTTTGTATATAGGGCTTATTTTGCGCCATCTCAGTAAAAAAACAAAACTCACTGGCGGAAAAACACCCAGGGATAATGAATTTGAAACCAACACCAATTTCCAAACTATCTTAATAATTGAATATACACTATAATATACACTATAATATACACTATTTCAACTTACAAAATTTCTAACAAACGTTACTGTTTTCGAAGACAATATAATAGATCAATTAGCAACCATAAATACAAACTGAACGTATTCGTTTACGGGGAATAACCAGTCATAAATAATATTACTTACGGCACCACAGATGGCATACATTTTGTGCTCTGTGACATAGAATAAAAGTGTGGCGTTTATAAATTTAACATAAAAAAAGCTAAAAATTGTAGATAAAAATAGCTTAATAGCTAGATCGAATTTTTTGTAGCTGATGAAGTTGATTTAGAGCTAAATCTAGCTATAAAAACTCTCATTTGGCAACACTGCTGCTATGACATATTCTCTTCTAACAATGAAAATACTGTAAAATGTAAATTGAAGTTGGTATCTATAATAATGTCTGTGGTTAGTGGTCAGTACCTTATACCTATCTCTCTTATGGTACGGCCTCATGCAGCTGATCGACGTTCGTTTGCAGCGACAGATCTGGTCACGTGATATAGAACGCCAAAGCTGAAAATGTTGAGCTTTATCGATACATATCACGTGACCAGGAAATCAGCTTTCGAAACCAATCAGATCAATCCTGCAAGCAGCCCCGTTGACGCTACTAAACTTTTTTGAGTAGCGGGAATTCAAAATAGTGTCCCGTGACCCGATTTGTCGCTGCAAACGAGCGTCGAGCGGCTGCATGAGGCCGTACCTTTATGGAAAGTTGTCTGAATCTGTGATTGAAACAGTGTTGGCAACCGTACGATAATTATCATACATGTACCATAATATTTTGATATCACGTTACGATTGCGCGTCATTATCGTACGCAATTGTACGATAATTTTGGAAAATCCAATTTTTTTTTCTGAACAAAATCGAAGATCAGAGTTTCGAAAAATGACGTGTCAGACCGGTTGGACGGTCAAGCGCAATATCAGTTCATGAAAAATATCTATTTTTATTAATAACTAACGCGTTTTTATGTTATTTGAACATGTACGATAATTTTTCGGCAGATACGATCATTTTACGCCCCAGGTACGATCAGCGCCATCTCCTAGGTTGCCAACACTGGATTGAAAGTTGAAACTAAAAATTTGGAATTTATCTAGACTCTAGGTAGGTAGGTAGTATAGAATATTGTAATTTTGTAAAGAATTATTATAAAATCCAAAACATAAAGAGGACTTTGTCCTTTTTTATTGCATACTTTTACGTTAATAAATTTCAAGGGGAAGGGTAAAAAGAAATAAGCGAAAGAGTGATGATATTTGCTGAAACTCTATTGTTTGCACTTGCTCTGCTTATTAGCGGTGCATCATTCTTCATTCTTATCTATTACATTATCACCTTATCAGATTTGGAATGTGATTATTTGAATGCTCAAGAGTGTTGTGATAAATTAAACTACTGGCTGATGCCCAAGTTTATTTGCCAAAGTTTCACCACATTTTTGTTGTTGTTACATGGCCAAATATTATTATTTTTAGTAAACTTACCTATGTGCATTTGGCTTACTTTTCAATATTTCACTGTTCCTCAAGGTAATTTGGGTGCTTATGATCCTACAGAAATTCATAATAGAGGCCAGTTAAAGAGATATATGCGTGATGTATTAATTCACGTCGGTTATTACTTGGTATTTTTCTTTATCTATCTATATTGTTTAATTTTATCGCTGCTAAAGAGCGATCCTATTCAAAGAGATAGTGAGTATGAGATTGTAACAAGAATATAAGTGAATATGTCAGATTCCGGTAGTAAACCTTCAGGAGGTAAATTATGTGTAAATTCTATAAAAAAACTACAATTGGATGAAAATATAGCAGCATACTTAGAGAAAAGGCTTTTAGAGAGAGACAAACACATAACAGTTTGCTTCAAAGATAACATAGAAAGTATTGTCACAAATTATGTGATAGCTAAACAAATACTGAGTAACTTGAAATGGCAAGAGAAACTGCTCTATAAACATGTATGTACTACATGGCACTCTGCTGTGAATGCTTTGAGAAGAGAACAATTGAGCCCTGTTGATTTTTCATTAAAACATAATCACATAAAACAGTCATCAACATTCTCTAATGAACCATTAGCTGTATTTACTTTTATTAATATACCTGAGTTTCCAAACACAATAAATTGTAAGAATATTGTCCCCTGCTGTTGTGATCCTCCTTGTGATAAAGATCATCTTGGTAAGTTTCTTCTATTTTTAAGTTATTTTCTTTACTCAGAAGTCTCTTGCTATTATAAAAGTTGAGTGATGGAAAAAAATATCTTTAATTAGTTTTCTTGAGTGGTGCATTTAAAAAAATATTTATTTTCTGTTAATTTTCAGCAGTGGATATTATCCACAAACTCACAACATCACCAAAGGAGTGTATGATGGCTGTAAAAGCCTTATATGTTACTTATATGCCTCTGCCTCACTCGATAACCAAAGAAAACACAATGACATCAACCCAGGCCGCTCCATTTATTGGTGGAATTTATATACCTGTCATACCCAATGTTAAGTTTCATATGGTAAACTTGAAAGATAATAGGCAAATGAAACAAGAATTTTATACAGCAATAGATGATATAGTTAAAGATCAAGTGATTAAGGGTCTGTTAGTATTTGTGACTGATAAACACCTTTTGAATTCTGTTGAGGATGTTGTCTTTTTGAATCATGTTAAAGATGTGTAAGTAAAGTGAAGTTTCTGAAACTTATTTGTATCCTAATTTTTATATCCAATCTGTGGGTTGTTTATAGGCTTTAATATGTCTTCTCTAAAACCAAGTCTTATAATTAATATTCAACAAAGATGTGCTTAAAATTTACATAAATAGTTTAAAAGTTAAATAACATGCATGTTATTTTGTTTCTTTCTTTTAAAATTATTACTACTATCAATGATACATATTTAATTCAAGTTAGTTTTAATTTAATCCAAAGTTTTGAAAAGGGCATTCCAACATACACACATGTCAAACTAAAAAAAAGTGCAGAAAATAGACTTAGGTACTATTTTTAAAAAGGAAGTATTTGTTTCCAGACAACCTGATATACCATATGCAATGGGAGGCTGTATATGTGAAGATACAGTATGTGATTCAAATGATATTAATCATTTTGTAAGTGATACTTCAGGAGAGGCTGTAAGCGACAATCTTATTTCTATTGGCATATTCACAATACCCAAGAATGTAGAAAATGAAAATAATTTTGATATGTTCTCATTAATAATTGAATCTTCTGAATGGGATAAACAAAAGATACATGCATCTATTGCACAGGTAAGTATCCCTTTCATGAGTTTGATTCAATTTTTTAATAGTTTATTTAACCTTTAAGGGAATTTAATCTTAGGGAAACAATCGTTTTGTTGGCACAGTCGGCGACAGAATAGTGTATTATAATCTGTTTAGATCAATAATGAAAAATATATTTGCTTGCTCACTTATTAACTTTATATACTACATTTTTATTACTATAGTGGAGTCATTTTAAAGGTAACATTTGACGTCTTGTCAGTTTTATCTTCATAGTGAGGTGACCTGCTTAAAAACATCGATTAAAGTGAATGAATGGATACGGACTTGAAATATATGTGAATTTTAAAAATCATTGGGCGAATCCATGTCCCATTATTATTTTTTCTTTCGTAAAAAGAATAATAAATATAATTGTTTTATTATAATCACAACGTGGTTATTAATTTATGGTGATATTTCTTGACAAGTAATCATTGCATTCGATTCTACTTATCAGCTTTCGATTTTTAGAGTAACATCCCTAGTGTTTAAAAAGAAAAAGGGTTAACTGACGCAACATTGTAATGACGTTCAGTTCTTTAGATCAGAAATTGTTTGTTATGTTTAGAATGGTTTATTAGTGAATGCAAATCGGTAATTATTACAATAAGTATGTAATCGTAATTGAAAAGTTAAGCATTTGTGCAGTTCTAACAAAACGGAAAAATATATTATTTTATACCGCTGTTACAAGGTTACATTGTTGAATTTTGATGAACTGTCAAATGTTACCTATTAAAATGACTCCACTATATTTGTTACTACTGCATAAAGTGAAGTGAAATCCCAAGATCCTTGTGTGGGGCATAGGTCAGACACATTTCTGTGTTTCTTTCACTGATTATTTCCTTTACAGGCAAGTAGCTAATCAGCCCTCTGTGCCTACCCAACTGAAACATTTATCGGTTTTCTCGGGATTCGAACCCAGGACGTCCGACGCAACAGTCAGATACGTAAACAGATACGGCTACATCTGCGTAGACATTAAAAATTAACCTATGTCCTTCGGTTAAATCCGGCTTTCTATTCTTAAAAGAGTTTTTGAAATTGATCAAATTTTGAGTTTATCTATAAAAAAGAAAAAAAATGCTTTTTATTAAATTACTGAAATATTCCTTGCAGTTTTCAAAATCAGTCCCGCGCTTTGAACACAGCGTTTGTTTCAAGCTTGCTTGTATAGGCCGAGACCGAAAGCACAAGTTTGAGCAGGACACATTTCGTACTTTCTTCCCGGACACCCCCTTAGTTGGATGCTATGGTAATGGGGAACTGGGTATAGACCACCCAGCTAAGGCTATACCCGAATGGCCACAACAAAAGCCAAAAAGATTTCGTGGTAACTCTGGCCCGCATTTCGGAATAATTTACTCATATTCCACGGTGTTTGTTTATATGGGCTGGGGCAAGATGCGATTACATAAAGGTTGAAAGCTCTGTAGCTTATCAAAACTTTTTATAAGTGAACATTTTATAAGCATTTTTATTATGATACGAATAATACTATGTACAGAGGAGTAGATGCGCGGCCAAGTAATGACATAACATTATCAAAGTGGTTGGAGCCTAAAATAATCATATGACCAATCATCATGTCATAAAAAGGTTCGATAAATTTTACAATGTAAGTAGCTATTGTTACTTTACCTAAGTTAAACTTTTGCTAAGTTTGACAAAATTCGACTGCGCAGTCCAAAAGAATAAAGCCAGGTTCAACCAATTTTGATGTAGAAAATAGTTTTTTTGCACCTCATTCGGGTTTCAGTTATTGGACAGACAGCTGTCATAATTGTTTCGGATTATGCTTCTATACATATTGTGTTCGTAGGAATAATATAGTTTTATGTAAAATTAATTGTTCCTAGCAATGTCTAGGTGCACTGAGTTAGGTATGAGTTATGACATGTTTCTATTGCTGTATGCATTTGCTTTTTAGTATAAGTGTATTTTTTGTTCAGTGAACAATATCAATGACGGACCTAATTGTACAATTCATTAATTAAGGGACTTAGATATGTAACTGATTAGTGCTATAATATTAATAGCTTAAAAGAATATTGTTTTTTTTTTTTTTATCGAATAGGTATGAGGCAAACGGGCAGGAGACACACTTATGAGCAAATTGCCGCCCATGGACACCCTCAACGCTTGTTGGGCCATGGCCGGCCTTTTAAAGAGAGGTACGCTCTTTTCTTGAAGGATGTATTTTCTTCGGAAATACCTCGCGGCGCGGCTGGCAATGAGGATCAGTACTGTTATCGCAAATTCAATAGAACTTGTATCCAAATTATTCTTTATGACTTATGAATGATAATATATCGTTTTGAATTATCCAAGTCGGACCATTACTTACGAAGATATTATTAAGTTATAAACATGTTCCGTTCCTGTAAATGTACGCGGGTGCGTATGACGTCACTTAGGCGGTGTCTTACGTGAGCGAACTGGACGCGAACGCGAAGCGACGCGGCGCGGTGCGAAAACTAAACGGTATAGACCTATTGAAGTGGCCTACGTGATCAAACGTACGTAGGGTGCGGAGCGACGCGGCGCGAAGCGAACGCGATCAGTTGGCTTGATTTGTTTGCGCGAACTAGACGCGCTGAACTGAACGGCGATGGAAGGCGCGGGGCCGCCGGCTGTGGTGGTACAGGACGATTCGCGCGCACGTAGGACACTTGCCGCGTCGCTCCGCACCGCACTAATTCGCATCGAATCCGCGCTTCGCCGCGTCGCTTCGCGTTCGCGTCCAGTTCGCTCACGTAAGACAAATACTTAGACGGTTGCCGCCTTATAGCGTTAAGGCGCAATAATTAACCAAACAAAATACTGCGCGCCTTAATGCTTTATGACGGCGACCGTCTAAGTGACGTCATAGCTACTGCGGTAAACTTCGGTAGTAGGTAATTTGGTCATAACTTCGTCCATTATTATCGTAGAACAAAATTTTTTGCACTGTATGTTAAGGATTTCCTAGCTCTATAAATATGCTTTCTCAGCTAAAAACGGTACTGATCCTCATTGCGGCCGATTCTCATGTCTACTTTTGTTATTTGGCATTCGCAGTCTCTAATATTTCCGCATTATGTACCATACCTACCTCTGAGGATTTTGAAAAATTACAGTGCAATAGCAGAATCTCTCCTCACCTCTAGCTCATTGTCTCCCATCATACCCAAAACAAACATTAATGGGTGTTTTTTGTCACAAAATAGGTACCTATGATATGTGATAAAAATAACTTAGATTACCACTTTATAATTACTTCCATTTTTGCATTTATAAAAATGGCTCTATATTAAATCATATAAACAAGAATTAAGTACATATTATGTTTGTAGTTACATAAGGTCACTATATAGGTAGCGAATAAAAGTTTTACCACTTTATAATCACTTCCATTTTTGCATTTATGAAAATGGCTCTGTTATAATATACATTACAATAATTAAGTACATATTATTATGTTTGTAGTTACATAAGGGCACTATATAGGTAGCGAATAAAAGTTATGTAACGTAACATGATTTATTTAGTTTTATTTTAAAATTCAATTTTTGTAAATTTTAAGAGGTCACAAGCAAAAAAATCCTGAGAATACCATACTTTGGAAAAAAATCCGTCCTTCAAAAAGGAGGTTATCAATTCAATGTTGTTTTTTTTAATATGATCTTTTTTCCTATTACGATCATTAGTTTTCAGGATATTGAGAGTAATTTCACAATCGAGTGAGCTGTTGAATTTCGCGCGACCACCTCGTCTTATTAATGGCTTTAAATTCTTTTAAATATAAAGCCTTATCAATTAATTAGATGTTTTTGGATTCACTATTAAAATTGCGCTTATTAAATTGGGCCTTGCGATGGCCAAAAGTTTTCAATAAAGTTAGTACCTAATGTAAAAGTAATCGGCCCCGAGCCTGTCAATTAATTTACAATGGCCTGTTATTGGAGTATCTTATAAGGTTTTAGTAGAAGTAAACTTCCAAATCGATCATAATTGTCGATAGTTGGAAAAGTCAAATAGTACACTGAGTGAGGTCTCAGGGAGTAATCCTAAATATTAATTTCCCTTCCTCAGTTAAAATTTAAGAGACTCCCGAACTAGCTTCATTGTTAAAATTAATCCATTACATAAATAATGAAAGGTGACCAAAGAAGTGTTAGGTACTTCACATGCTGTTATTTATAAGTAATTGAAAACAGATTTGCTTTGGCTTGTATTATATGAAATTCAATTCCAGTCATTTCAACATACCTACGTTCAGTTGCACTATAAAGCTGAAGCCTGAACGTCCATTTGAGGCGGGTCGGGCCTCAACGGTGCAACGAACATTTTTGTGTATTGCGTCCACTATACAGGGCAGGCAGCGCCGCATTAGCGGATTTTTATATACATTTTCCTTCTTATTCATAAACAACTGCACATCAGCGAGTGTCAGAGCATTTAAGACCCTATTTCAACGCAGTTAAGGTTTGAAGACCTAAGAGAGTTAGACGATACTGTTTAAACTTAAAGCACAACAATCAATATATCTATAAAATGGCAATTTAATTCACTGCTTGGCCTTATGATGAAATTATGCCGCTATTGAATGAAATGGCCTAATCAAATTATAGTTTATTTTACTGCCTTGTTATTTATATAATTAATAATTGAACTGATCAGATTAACTCAAGTAGTAGGTAGATAGTAAAAAAAAAAAAATTACTACCGTCGGTTAAGGAAAAAGGAAATAAGAAAACGAGTGATAATATTTGCTGATATCTAATTGTTTGCAATTTCTCTTCTTGATTCTTACAAAATTATAGCTTATTGGATTTGGATTGTGACTATATGAACGCTCGAGAGTGATGTGATAATTATTAAAGTGTCCACTGCTTGTTAGCAAAGTTCATTTGTCGGAGATTTACCACATTTTTGTTACCTACACGGCCATATATTATAATTGTTTATTGATACTACTCAAGAAAGTACATTGTGCATTTGGCTTACTTTTGAGTTTTAATATTATTTATTCTACATAAAATTCATAACAGTGAGTTATTACTTGGTATTTTTCTTTATTTATCTGAATTGTTTAATATTGTCGCTGCTGAAGAGTAGTCCTATTCAGAGAGGGAGTGAGTAACATAATTGAAATTATAACCAGAAGATTACCTTTACTTAAGTGAATATGTCAGATTCAGATACTAAACCTTCAGGAAGTAAATTATGTGTAAAGCCCACAAAACTACAATTAGATGAAAATATAAAAGCACACTTGGAGAAAAGACTTCTTGTGAGAGACAAACACATTGCAGTTTGCTACATAGATAATTATATAGCAAATATTGTCACAAATTACGTGGTAGCTAAACAAATATTGAGTAATTTAAAATGGCAAGAGAAACTGCTCTATAAACATGTATGTAGAACATGGTATTCTGCTGTGAATGCTTTGCGAAGAGAAGAATTGAGCCCTGTTGATTTTTCATTAAAACATAATCAAATAAAACAGTCATCCTCATTTTCTAATGAACCATTAGCCGTATTTACTTTTATTAATGTACCGCAGTTTTCAAACACAATAAATTGTAAGAATATTGTCCCCCGCTGTTGTGATCCTCCTTGTGATAAACATCATCTTGGTAAGATTCTTCTATTTTTAAGTTCTTTTCTTTACTCACAAGTCCCTTACTAGATACCTATTATAAAAGTTGAGTAATAGAAAAAATACCTTAAATTAGTTTTCTTGAGCGGTGCATTTAAGTATTTAAAGTACTTTAAAAAATAGATATTTTCTATTAATTTTCAGCGGTGGATATTATTCACAAACTCACAACAGCACCAAAAGAGTGTATGATGGGTGTAAAAGCCACATGTGTAACATATATGCCTCTGCCTTACTCGAAAACATATGAAAACAAAATGACGTCATGCTTGGATGCTCCATTCATAGCTGGAATTTATATACCTGTCATACCCAATGTTAAGTTTCATATGGTAAACTTTAAAAATATTGAGGAAATATATCACAAATTTCCTAAAGCAATAGATGATATAGTAAAATGTCAAGTGGTTAAGGGTCTGTTAGTATTTGCGACTGAAAAACACTATTTGAACCCTGTTGCGGATTTCACCTTCACGAATTATGTTGGAATTGTGTAAGTACATCATTGTTTTTGAAACCTCTTTGTAAAGTAAAGCAAAAATTGGCAGATAAACTTTATATCCAATATGTGGATTGTTTATAGTCAAGTACCTAACCCATATACCTATTATTTTTTTTCTGAAACAAAGTCTTCATTATTAATGTTCAACAAAGATGGGCTTAAATAAATAGTTTAAATTATATAATATGCTTAAATAAACACTTGTCAAACTGATAAAAATGTGTTAAAAATAGACTTACTATTTTACGAAAGAAGTATCTGTTTCCAGACAACCTGACATACCATATGTAACGGGAGGTGGTGTCTGTAAAGATATAGTATCTGATTCAAATGATATTAATCATTTTGTAAATGATTCTTCAGAAGAGGCTATAAGCGACAATCTAATATCTATTGGCATATTCACAATACCCAAGAATGTAGAAAATGAAAGTAATTTTGATATGTTCTCATTAATGTTAGAATCAACTGATCACGAGGTACATAAATCTATTGAACAGGTAACTTTCTATCCTCTTCATTTTATGACTAATTAAATTTTGTAATAAATAATAGTAACCCCTGACGCATAAACAGGGATGTTATAAGATTTAAATTACAAGTTATGAGATATTCTTATTAAACAATTTCACTTGTTCAATTAGAATATATACCTACCGGGTGTAATCGTTAAGTGTGCACAGGCGATTATTCCGTAACTATTACAGATATCAAAAAACTTTAAACTGATATCGAAAGTACTTTACCTAATGAGTTAAATGACAATAATAATTTTTTTTAAATAAAACAAGAAATATCCAAAACAAAATATATTAAACACTTCCATACATCTCGATCGGATATTTCTCGTTTTAAAAAGTTATTATTCTCATTTTACTCATTAGGTAAAGTACTTTCGATATCAGTTTAAAGTTTTTTGATATCTGTAATAGTTACGGAATAAACGCCTGTGCAAACTTAACGATTATACCCGGTATATTAGTTTGCATGTTTCAAGAATGTACTTTAAATCAGAACAATAATCGTTTTGCTTCGGTTGGCTCAGTCGGCTGATTGAGAACAGTCTATGCCATATTATCTGTGGAGATCATCATTGAAAAAGATGTGTAAAATTTGTTTGTCCGCTCATTTTCCACTTTACTTTTGTTTATTACTGGCTTTGACCAGCGAATGCGTCTGCGTGAATATGCTTAGGTATATCTTATGTTGGACAAGATCAACTTCTGTCGCTGAAAGAATTATTGGAATTGGTCCAGTAGTTTTGAGTTTATTTATAAAATAGCAAAAATTTTTTATTTGTTTAACTAAGTGAAATATTTCCTTGCAGTTTTCAAAAATGGTCCCACGCTTTGAACACAGCGTTTGTTTCACGTATGGGCTCAGGAACCAAGATAGAACGCACAAGTTTGAGCAAGACGCATTTCGTACTTTTTTTCCTGACACCCCCTTAATTGGATGTTATAATATGTATTCGGAACTGGGCATATACCATTCAGCTAAGGCGGCACCTGAATCGCCCCAAAAAAATCAGAAACGATTTCGCAGTAAACCTGACGCATGTTTTGAAGGAATGCACGCATGTTTGGTGGAGTTTATTTATATGGGCTGGGGCAAGAAGGAATTTCCTAAAGATTGAACTCTCTCTAGCTTATTAAAACTTTTTATAAGTGAACTTTTTGTACTCATTTTTATTATGATACTAATAACACTTTGTATAAGAACTACAAATAATAAATGTGATCGAGTAATGACATAGCACTATTGAAGTGGCTGAGGGCTAAAATAATCAAATAACCATTGAACTAGAATAACGTTATTACTACTTTATTCATATTAAAACGTCACAGTACCAACATTTGAGACATCGAGGGCTTGCCGCGAAATTTGTGCTCCGCGCCACGGCTAGCAATTGCGGCCGATTCCCACGTCTACTATTTGGGAACAAATAACAACTCTTTCCAAAACTTCCGCACAATATACTCTAACCCTAAGGATTTTGAAAAATTGTAGTGCGATAGCAGAATGTCTTCTCCCCCTAATTATATCCCACCATACCCAAAACAAACAAGGTCGGGTACAAGAATAGATGAAATGCGTAAACTCCATATTATACCAAGTAAATACAATTATTTTGTGTTCGTTCCACCATTAATGGCTGTTTTTTGTCAAAAAATTGATATAAAATAATACCTATGTGATTAAAATACCAAATAGTGAATTATGAAGCGGTTATAAAGTGATAGATTACTACTATATAATCACTTCCATTTTTGTATTTATGAAAGTGTCTACATGAAATGCAATAATTAATACATATTATTCAGGCATGTAGTTACATAAGGGCACTTTAAGATAGCGAATAAAAGATACGTAAGATAATTTATTTAGTTTTGTTTTAACATTGCATTTTTGAAAATTTTAAGGTTTCCCAAAATTAAGAATAAACCTCTCAAAATCTCCTCCAGCTCCTATTTGAAGTCGGTTTACAATGATTAAAAGATCATTCAATAATAAAATTTAACCAAATTTAGGACTTTTAAAGTAGATAATACAAAGGTTTTCAATAAAGTTCGTAATGTAAAAGAACGGTAGACACTGGGCCCCGAGCCTGTCAATTGATTTACAATGGCCTTTGGAATGATCTTATGTTGCAGTCTTAGTAGATCGGTGACAATTTCTGATAACTGGAAAAGTTAAATTCTTAGACTCTGGAGTCAGAGCATTTGAGACCCTATTTCAACTCTGTTAAGGTTTGAAGTCTTAACAGAGTTAGACGATACTGTTTAAACTTAAAGCACAACAAAGCACTTATGATGAAATTATGCCACTATTTCATGAAGTGGTGTAATCAAATTATAGTTGGTTTTACTTATTACTTACATTATTAATGAACTGATCAGATTAACGCAAGTAGGTAGATATTAAAAAAAAATACTACCGTCGGTTAAGGAAAAAGGAAATAAGAAAACGAGTGATGATATTTGCTGATATCTGATTGTTTTCACTTTTTCTTCTTAATTTTTATAAAATTACACCTTATCGAATCTGGATTGTGACTATATGAACGCTCGAGAGTGTTGTGATAATTATTAAAGTGTCCACTGCTTGTTAGCAAAGTTCATTTGTCGGAGATTTACCACATTTTTGTTACCTACACGGCCATATATTATAATTGTTTATTGATACTACTCAAGAAAGTACATTGTGCATTTGGCTTACTTGTTTGCTTTGAGTTATTACTTGGTATTTTTCTTTATTTATCTGAATTGTTTAATCTTGTCGAAGGTCTTGAATTTATTATTGTTTAAAGAGCGGTCCTATTCAGAGAGGAAGTGAGTATCAGAATTGAAATTATAACCAGAAGATACTTTAGTGAATATGTCAGATTCAGATAGTAAACCTTCAGGAAGTAAATTATGTGTAAAGCCCACAAAACTACAATTAGATGAAAATATAAAAGCATACTTGGAGAAAAGACTTCTTGTGAGAGACAAACACATTGCAGTTTGCTACATAGATAATTATATAGAAAATATTGTCACAAATTACGTGGTAGCTAAACAAATATTGAGTAATTTAAAATGGCAAGAGAAACTGCTCTATAAACATGTATGTAGTACATGGTATTCTGCTGTAAATTCTTTGCGAAGAGAAGAGTTGAACCCTGTGGATTTTTCATTAAAACAAAATCACATTAAACAGTCATCAACATTCTTTAATGAACCATTAGCTGTATTCACTTTTATTAGTGAACCGGAGTTTCCAAATACAATAAATTGTAAGAATATTGTCCCCCGCTGTTGTGATCCTCCTTGTGATAAACATCATCTTGGTAAGTGTTTTCTATTATAAAAGTTGAGTAATGGAAAAAAATACCTTTAATTAGTTTTCTTGAGCGGTGCATTTAAGTATTTAAAGTACTTTAAAAAATAGATATTTTCTATTAATTTTCAGCGGTGGATATTATTCACAAACTCACAACAGCACCAAAAGAGTGTATGATAGGTGTAAAAGCCACATCTGTAACTTATTTGCCTCTGCCTCACTCGAACACATATGAAAACAAAATGACGTCATGCTTGGCTGCTCCATTCATAGCTGGAATATATATACCTGTCATACCCAATGTTAAGTTTCATATGGTAAACTTTAAAAATATTGAGGAAATAAATCACAAATTTCCTAAAGCAATAGATGATATAGTAAAAGATCAAGTGATTAAGGGTCTGTTAGTATTTGTGACTGAAAAACATTATTTAAACCCTTGTGCGGATTACACCTTCTTGAATCATGTTAAAGTTATGTAAGTAATTTTTTCTGAAACCTCTTTGTAAATAAAAGCATTCCGCAGACAAATTTTTATATCCAATATGTGGATTGTTTATAGACAAGTACCTAAACCATATATTTTTTCTGAAACAATGTCTTCGTAATTAATATTCAACAAAGATAAGCTTACATAAATAGTTTAAAATTAAATAATATGCTTACATAGGTACACACGTACCAAACTAATAAAAATGTATTAAATAGGCTTACTTTTTTTACGAAGAAATATCTGTTTCCAGACAACCTGACATACCATATGGAACGGGAGGCTGTGTCTGTAAAGATACAGTATTTGATTCAAATGATATTAATCATTTTATAAATGATTCTTCAAAAGAGGCTATAAGCGACAATTTAATATCTATTGGCGTATTCACAATACCCAAGAATGTAGAAAATGAAAGTAATTTTGATATGTTCTCATTAATTTTAGAATCAACTGATCACGAGGTACATAGATCTATTGAACAGGTAATTTTCTATCCTCTTCATTTTATGACTGATTAAATTTTGTAATAGTTAATAGTAACCTCCGACGCATAAACAAGATTGTTATTGATTGTTATAAAATTTATGAGATATTCTTATGAAACAATTTCATTTGTTCAATTAGAACATCTATATTAGGTTGAAAGAATAAACTGCATGTTTCAAGAATGTACTTCAAATCAGAACAATAATCGTTTTGCTTCTATGCCATATTATCTGTGGAGATCATCATTGAAAAAGATGTGTAAAATTTGTTTTCCACTTTAGTTTATTACTGGCTTTGACCAGCGATTGCGTCTGCGTGAATATGCTTATATCTTACGTCGGACAAGAACAGCTTCTGTTAGTGAAAGAATTATTGGAATTGGTCCAGTAGTTTTGAGTTTATTTATAAAATAGCAAACATTATTTTGTTTAACTAAAAGAAAAATTTCCTTGCAGTTTTCAAAAAGGGTCCCACACTTTGAACACAGCGTTTGTTTAATGTATGGTCTTTTGAACCGAGATAGAACGCACAAGTTTGAACAAGACGCATTTCGTACTTTTTTTCCTGGCACCCCCTTACTTGGATGCTATAATATTTGTTCGGAACTGGGCAGAGTCCACCCAGCTAAGGCGGCACCGGAATCGCCCCAACAAAAGCGAAAACGATTTTGCAATAAATCTGTCTCACGTATCAAATTAATTGGCGCATGCTCCATAGTGTTTACATATATGGGCTGGGGCAAGAAGGAATTTCCTAAAGATTGAACTCTCTCTAGCTTATTAAAACTTTTTATAAGTGAACTTTTTGTACTCATTTTTATTATGATACGAATATCACTATGTATAGAGGTACAAAGAGTTAATGTGTTCGAGTAATGACATAGCACTATCGAAGTGGTAGGTAGCTAAAATAATCATATCACCATTGAACTCGAATTACGTTATAAC
This sequence comes from Aporia crataegi, assembly GCA_912999735.1. Classification (NCBI taxonomy): domain Eukaryota; kingdom Metazoa; phylum Arthropoda; class Insecta; order Lepidoptera; family Pieridae; genus Aporia; species Aporia crataegi. The sequence continues at coordinate 6,508,352 of OU538744.1, read as the reverse complement.
AACTTAGTAATATTACCTATTTTTTAATTAATCTTCATAAAAACGTAAAAGTACCAACATTTGAGACATCGAGGGCTTGCCGCGAAATTTGTGCTCCGCGCCACGGCTAGCAATTGCGGCCGATTCCCACGTCTACTATTTGGGAACAAATAACAACTCTTTCCAAAACTTCCGCACAATATACTCTAACCCTAAGGATTTTGAAAAATTATAGTGCGATAGCAGAATGTCTTCTCCCCCTAATTATATCCCACCATACCCAAAACAAACAAGGTCGGGTACAAGAATAGATGAAATGCGTAAACTCCATATTATACCAAGTAAATTAAATTATTTTGTGTTTGTTACACCATTAATGGCTGTTTTTTGTCAAAAAATAGATATAATACTTACCTTAGATGTGATTCAATATTTACATTACCTCTTTATAATCACTTCCCTTTTTATATTTATGAAAGTGGCTCTATATTAAATACAATAATTAAGTACATATGATTTAGGCATGTAGTTACATAAGGGCACTTTAAGATAGCGAATAAAAGTTTTGTAAAATAATTTATTTAGTTTTATTTTAACATTGCATTTTTGAAAATTTTAAACTCTTCAATTTAAGAATAAACCTCTAAGGCATCATTCGCATGAGAGTTAAAACCCAGCGTTGGTGCATTATAACGTTCTTAATTTGATTATTCATACCGAACGCTTTTAAATTACTCTTGTCTCGTCTCGCTCTTTAGTAAGCCGTGGGCATGATTAGCGCTAAATTACTAGCAACAGCGGTTTGTGTCGCTAGAAGACAAAAAAAGAAACAGAAGGCATTCTGGGTACATTTTTACGAAGATATGAGGCAATACCCTGCAAATTTTTTAAAATATTTTCAAATGTCTATTGAAACATTTGACGTTTTGTTGAAAATGATGGGCCTTCAAATAACTGCACTTCAAGATACCAACATGCGTTTGGCGATACCACCTGTACAACGGCTGGTTGTTACACTGAGATAAGTAAAACAATAATAAAAAAATTACAATTATATTTATTAAAACGAAATTAATACAAAAAACATTCTGGCGAACTTATATACGAGGCCAAGGGGCTTTGAACCATTATTGAGATTGATGGTCTATATCCCAAGACATCATTGACAAACACAGGTAAACAAGACACGTCCGCTCACGAAAACAGCGACTGCAGCACCGTCGCTTATTTACCAATTACCGCTAATGTGAATAATAGTATGAAGTTTCATAATATGGTCTATTTAACGCCCAACATTGAAAATGCAACACTGCGCGATAAAAAGCGTCGCTTTTTAAAAGCGCTGACGTATGAACATATACTAGAAAATGTATCTGTTATAGTATTTGAACGCTTTTTTAACGGGCGCTAAAAAGCTCCCGTGCGAACGAGGCCTAAGAATCTCCTCCAGCTCCTATTTGAAGTCGGTTCACAATGATTAAGAAATCATTCAATAATATAATAATAACCAAAAAAATAAAACCGACCTCAAAACGCACAGAAAAGTAAAAAATAAATTTTGTATTATAAATGAACTTACTATAAAATATAAAAGACGTAAATAGTGTCGATAAATAAAATTCATGTAAAATTCAACAAGGGTACAAAACTGTCATGTTGCACTTTGAAAGGCGGCGCCAAGCCATTCAATTATTATTTTTTATTAGTCCTGGAATATTCATTCAATCTTTTTATTTAAATATTTAGCACCTTTCAAAAAGAAACATGACAGTTTCATGCCCTTGTTTAATTTTACATAAATTTTATTTATCAACACTATTTACGTCTTTATGTTTTAAAGTACCTAAGTTGATTTATAATACAAAATTTATTTTTTACTTTTCAATGCGTTTTGAGGTCGGTTTTATTTTTTTGTTTAAAATTAATTTATTTTATACTTTTGAGTGGCTCTTCTTAACCGTATAGTTGGTTATCATACATTCATATACTCATATATAAAACGAAACTGACATGGACGCTCTGATTGTACGCCTACCTTATACATATACTAAAAACTATTCAACGCATCATAGATATTTCTTAATGAAGATAAGAAGACGCAAAACTAAATCGTTTAATACTAAAAATTTAAGTAATATCGTTTATATAGATTATGATTTCATGGTGTTTTATAGTAAGCAAGTAAACGCACGTTGTGATACTCTATTCTCTCTATCTTTAGAAGTATTTCTTCTACCTTATTTATTTTACTATCATATATGACTCTTCATAAACTGATGTATAAGTCATCGCTATAAAAGGATATTTCGTCGAGATACAGAGATTTAAACTGAACGCGTAAACAATAATGCATGACATATTTTTCTCTGTTGATAAGTTTTGCTCCATAACATCAAATGTATGGCTCAGATTTTCATAAATTTCCGCCAAGAGTTTCACAATATGAATCTTAATAAAATAAAACTACATATTATAATTAGTATATATTTAATATAACATGGACATCTCTATTGAACTAATTGAAGTTTTTTTAATTTTTGATGTTATAACCTCAATATATCTAAAACTATAAGTCAAATTATCTTAATTCTGAAATTGAAAATTTAATACTGAATCAAAAAACATATAATTCATCGATAAGGATTCATAAATCATAGAGTTATAAGCAAATAAGCACGACATGGTCGCGCGGAATTCAGCGATTTCTCGCCCGATTGTGAAACTATTCTTTCAATATCCTGAAAACTATTGATCGTAAAAATTCTAAAAAAAAATGAGACCACTTCAACGAGCTACCCTGTCGTTTGACACCTCACTCATCCAAACCGGTCTAGAGATGGCGACGTACGAGCGAGACATCGGAAAAAAAAATACGCGTCGAATTGATAACCTCCTTTTTGGTTTTTTTGAAGGTCGGTTAAAAAATGGTAGGCACTGGCTACTACTGACTAGGCCCAAAGCCTGATTTAGTACAATGGCCATTGGAATGATCCCATGATGCAGTCTTAGTAGATCGGTCATCGCATTTGAGACTTTATTTTAACTTAGTTAACATTTAAAGTCCTAAATGAGATAGACGATACTGTTTAAACTTAAAGCACAACAGTGTATCTATAAAATGACAATTTAATTAACTGCTTGGCCTTATGATGAAATTATGCCACTATTTCATGAAATTGCCTAATCAAATTGTAGTTGATTTTACTGCCTTATTATTTATATAATTAGTTATTAACTGATCAGATTAACGCAAGTAGTAGGTAGATATATAAAAAAAATTACTACCGCCAGTTAATGAAAAAGGAAATAAGAAAACGAGTGATGATATTTGCGGATATCTAATTGTTTGCACTTTCTCTTCTTAATTCTTACAAAATTATAGCTTATTGGATTTGGATTGTGACTATATGAACGCTCGAGAGTGTTGTGATAATTATTAAAGTGTCTACTGCTTGTTAGCAAAGTTCATTTGTCGGAGATTTACCACATTTTTGTTACCTACACGGCCATATATTATAATTGTTTATTGATACTACTCAAGAAAGTACATTGTGCATTTGGCTCACTTTTAAGTTTTAATATTATTTATTCTACATAAAATTCATAACAGTGAGTTATTACTTGGTATTTTTCTTTATTTATCTGAATTGTTTAATATTGTCGCTGCTGAAGAGTGGTCCTATTCAGAGAGGGAGTGAGTAACAGAATTGAAAATATAACCAGAAGATTTCCTATACTTAAGTGAATATGTCAGATTCAGATTGTAAACCTTCAGAAAGTCAATTATGTGTAAAGCCCACAAAACTACAATTAGATGAAAATATAAAAGCATACTTGGAGAAAAGACTTCTTGTGAGAGATAAACACATCGCAGTTTGCTACAAAGAAAATTATATAGAAAATTTTGTCATGAATTACGTGATAGCTAAACAAATATTGAGTAATTTAAAATGGCAAGAGAAACTGCTCTATAAACATGTATGTAGAACATGGTATTCTGCTGTGAATGCTTTGCGAAGAGAAGAATTGAGCCCTGTTGATTTTTCATTAAAACATAATCAAATAAAACAGTCATCCTCATTTTCTAATGAACCATTAGCTGTATTTACTTTTATTAATGTACCGCAGTTTTCAAACACAATAAATTGTAAGAATATTGTCCCCCGCTGTTGTGATCCTCCTTGTGATAAACATCATCTTGGTAAGATTCTTCTATTTTTAAGTTCTTTTCTTTACTCACAAGTCCCTTACTAGATACCTATTATAAAAGTTGAGTAATGGAAAAAATACCTTTAATTAGTTTTCTTGAGCGGTGCATTTAAGTAGGTATAATTACTTTTAAAAAATATATATAAGTATTCTGTTAATTTTCAGCGGTGGATATTATTCACAAAATCACAACAGCACCAAAAGAGTGTATGATTGGTGTAAAAGCCACTCGTTTAACTTATATGCCTCTGCCTCACTCGAAAACATATGAAAACAAAATGACGTCCAGCTCGGCTACTCCATTCATAGCTGGAATTTATATACCTGTCATACCCAATGTTAAGTTTCATATGGTAAACTTGAAAGATAAAAGGAAAATGAAACAAGAATTTTTTAAAGCAATAGATGATATTATAGTAAAAGATCAAGTGATTAAGGGTATGTTAGTATTTGTGACTGACAATCACTTTTGGAAAGTTGTGGATGATTTTACCTTCCTGAATTATGTTAATATTGTGTAAGTAATTGTTTCTGTAATCTCTTTGTCATTCGACAGACAAATTTTTATATCCAATATGTGGAATTTTTATAGACAAGTAGGTACCTAACCCATATATTTTTTCTGAAACAGTCTTCATAATTAATATTAATCAATTAATAATTAGTTTAAAATTAAATAATATGCTTACATGATACATACTTGTCAAACGAATCAAAATGTGTTAAAAAAAGAGTTACTATTTTTTACGAAGGAAGTATCTATTTCCAGACAACCTGACATACCATATGCAATGGGAGGCTGTATCTGTAAAGATACAGTATTTGATTCAAATGATATTAATTATTTTGTAAATGATTCTTCAGAAGAGGCTTTAAGCGCCAATATAATATCTATTGGTATATTCACAATACCCAAGAATGAAGAAAATGAAAGTAATTTTGATATGTTCTCATTAATATTAAAATCAGCTGATCAGGAGGTACATAAATCTATTGAACAGGTAATTTTCTATCCTCTTCATTTTATGACTGATTAAATTTTGTAATAGTTTCTAATAGTAACCTTTGACGCATAAACAGGGATAGTCTACGAATAATAATATGTATAGAAACATAACTCTCATACATATAGCGCTTTAAAAATGAACCCACCAATGTTTGACCTTGACAAACATCAAGGTCAATACGTTCGCACGTGATTGGTCGCGTCAAGCCGATGTGACCAATCACGAGAGACCAAATATGTACCTATTTGCGTGGTGCCATTTTTGAGTTTGAGTTACACTTCTATACATATTTTTATTCGTGGGGGATGGTATAAGATTTAAGTTACAAGTTATGAAATATTATTCATTTATGAGATATTTTTATTAAACAATTTCACTTGTTCAATAAGAACATCTATATTAGGTAGGTTGAAGGAATAAACTGCATGTTTCAAGAACGTAGTTCAAATCAGAACTGTTGTAGTATTCCTGTTCATATTGTAATTTTATTATAATCATCCGAATCCTTCGTTTAATTTCTGGAGAAACAAAATTGTTTTGCTTTGGTCGGCTCAATCGGCTGATTGAGAACAGTCTACTGTCTACGCCATAATATTATAATATGTGGAGATCACCATTGAAAAAGATGTGTAAAATTTGTTTTACCGCTCATTTGCCACCTTATTTTTGTTTATTACTGGCTTTGACTCGCGAATGCGTCTGCGTAAATATGCAAAATAAATCTTATATGTTATGTCGGACGATATCAGCTTCTATCAATGAAAGAATTGATGAAATTGGTTCAGTAGTTTTGTCTTTATTTATAAAATACTAAAAAAAATGATTTGTTTAACAAAGTTTTACATTTCCTTGCAGTTTTCAAAAATGGTCCCACGCTTCGAACACAGCGTTTGTTTCATATATGGGATCTGGAGCCGAGACATAACGCTCAAGTTTGAGCAAGACGCATTTCGTACTTTTTTTCCTGACACCCCTTTACTTGGATACTATAATGTGTATTCAAAACTGGGCATAGACCACCCTGCTAAGGCGGCACCTGAATCTCCCCAACAGCGAAAACGATTTCGCAGTAGATATGGCTCAAGTTTTAAAGAAATTGTTTTTTTTTCCACGGTGTTTGTATTTATGGGCTGGGGCAAGAAGGAACTTCCTAAAGATTGAACTCACTCTAGGTTATTAAAACTTTTTATAATTGAACTTTTTATACCCATTTTTATTATGATACAAATAACACTATGTATATAGGTACAAAGAGTAAATGTGATCGAGTAATGACATAGCACTATTGAAGTGGCTGAGAGCTAAAATTAAAAAAAAAAAAAACAATTTTATTAAAAATTAAACAATTGAAATATAATTACGTTACTACTATTTTAGTAATATTAAAAAGTAAAAGTACCAACATTTGAGACATCGAGGGTTTGCCGCGAAATTTGCGCCCCGCGCCACGGCTAGCAATTGCGGCCGATTTCCCACGTCTAGGTACTATTTGGTAACAAATAACAACTCGCTTGGGACTCGCAGCCCTAGGCTTTCCAAAACTTCCGCATAATATACTCCAATCCTAAGGATTTTGAAAAGTTATAGTACAATAGCAGAATGTCTCCTCGCCCTAATTATATCCCACCATACCCAAAAAAACAGGGTCGGGTACAAGAATAGATGACACGCGTAAACTCCATATTATACCAAGTAAATTAAATTATTTTGTATACGTACCAACATTATGGCTGTTTTTTTTCAAAAAATAGATATAATACTTATGTAATTGTAATACTTACTTTACCTCTTTATAAACACTTACATTTTTATATTTATGAAAGTGAATCTATATTAAATACAATAATTAAGTACATTTTATTTAATCATGTAGTTACATAAAGACACCTTAAGGTAGCGATTAAAAGTTACGTAAGATAATTTATTTAGTTTTATTTTAACATTGCATTTTTGAAAATTTTAAGGTTTCCCAAACTTAAGAATAAGCCACTCAGAATCTCCTCCAGCTCCTATTTGAAGTTGGTTCACAATGATTAAGAGATCATTCAATAATAAAATTTAGCCAAATTTGGGAATTTTTCAATAAAGTTCGTAATGCAAAAGAATGGTAGGTACTAGGCCCCAAACCTGTCAATTGATTTCTAATGGCCATTGGAATGAACAATATGTTTGAGATCTTATTTGAGACCCTGTTTCAACTCAGTTTAGGTTTAAAGTCCTAACAAAGATAGACGTTACAATTTAAACTTAAAGCACAACAATCAGTGTATCTATAAAATGGCAATTTAATTAACTGCTTGGCCTTATGATGAAATTATGCCACTATTTCATGAAATGGCCTAATCAAATTGGAGTTGATTTAACTGCCTTATCCATACTAATATTATAAATTCGAAAGTAACTCTATCTGTCTGCTACGCTTTCACACCTAAACCACTGAACCGATTTTAATGAAATTTGGCACAAACATAGATAAAAAGTTGAGAAAGGACATAGGGGACGTAGAGTACTATTTAATTTCACTAAGTGGGTACATAATATATTTATTGTAACCATTTCAATGTGCTCAAACACGGTACCTCTGCAGTAAGTGCTGGCTTACCTACTAACTATTGTATTATTATGTTTATTATCAGTCATGTCAGGTCACCAGATACCAAATTATGAATTGATACGACCAATAAAAATGGCTTTTTTATGTCTTTACCGTCAGAAGCGAGCAGGTTGTCTTCAAAAGAGATAAGAACTATTCTAATACCTATCCAGTCACTTTTACTATAAGTAACTACATATATAGGTACTTAACGTAAAAAATAAAACTCCTGTCCAAAAAACTGTTTAATGCCGACGAAGTCGCGAGTACAGCTAGTTACTTATATAATTAATAATTGAACTGATCAGATTAACGCAAGTAGTAGGTAGATATTAAAAAAAAATTACTACCGTCGGTTAAGGAAAAAGGAAATAAGAAAACGAGTGATGATATTTGCTGATATCTAATTGTTTGCAATTTCTCTTCTTAATTCTTACAAAATTATAGCTTATTGGATTTGGATTGTGACTATATGAACGCTCGAGAGTGATGTGATAATTATTAAAGTGTCCACTGCTTGTTAGCAAAGTTCATTTGTCGGAGATTTACCACATTTTTGTTACCTACACGGCCATATATTATAATTGTTTATTGATACTACTCCAGAAAGTACATTGTGCATTTGGCTTACTTTTGAGTTTTAATATTATTTATTCTACAGAAATTCATAACAGTGAGTTATTAATTGGTATTTTTATTTATTTATCTGAATTGTTTAATATTGTCGCTGCTGAAGATTGGTCCTATTCAGAGAGGAAGTGAGTAACATAATTGAAATTAAAACCAGAAGATTTCCTATACTTAAGTGAATATGTCAGATTCAGATAGTAAACCTTCAGAAAGTCAATTATGTGTAAAGCCCACAAAACTACAATTAGATGAAAATATAAAAGCATACTTGGAGAAAAGACTTCTTGTGAGAGATAAACACATCGCAGTTTGCTACAAAGAAAATTATATAGAAAATTTTGTCATGAATTACGTGATAGCTAAACAAATATTGAGTAATTTAAAATGGCAAGAGAAACTGCTCTATAAACATGTATGTAGTACATGGTATTCTGCTGTGAATGCTTGGCGAAGAGAAGAATTGAACCCTGTGGATTTTTCATTAAAACAAAATCACATTAAACAGTCATCATCATTCTCTAATGAACCATTAGCTGTATTCACTTTTATTAGTGTACCAGAGTTTCCAAACACAATAGATTGTAAGAATATTGTCCCCCGCTGTTGTGATCCTCCTTGTGATAAACATCATCTTGGTAAGATTCTTCTATTTTTAAGTTCTTTTCTTTACTCACAAGTCCTTTACTAGGTACCTATTATAAAAGTTGAGTAATGGAAAAAAATACCTTTAGGTAATTAGTTTTCTTGAGCGGTCTTGTGGAAATATACTAGACTTTAAGTGTAATATGGTCATGGTCTCCCTGAGCAAATACTGTAATGCCTAAAATTTATGAAACTCTAGGGTATACAATTTGCTATTATTAATTAAAATACATATATTTTTCATGCTTACTCTTTTATTTTCTCTTATGACATTTTTTCGTTAGTGACTAAGAAGTCTAAGAAATAACATTGTAAAATATATATAAAATACTAACAAAATTTTACTGTTACTTCAGACATCAGAAGGTAATATATAAATAAAGAAAAATCAATGAGAGAATCAAAATATTTGACGATGTCATTTACACATTCTATATTTTGAATTCATATTCTCTAATAAAGCGCGTGGTAAAGAGTTGCTTCACTAACGAGTCCTCACGCAATTCACAAAATCGTCCGGGGTGTTGCAATGTGATAACAATTGCAAAAAATATAATTCATAACAAGTAGTGCATTTAAGTATGAGTACTTTCAAAAAATAGATATTTTCTATTAATTTTCAGCGGTGGATATTATTCACAAACTCACAACAGCACCAAAAGAGTGTATGATGGGTGTAAAAGCCACATTTGTAACTTATTTGCCTCTGCCTCACTCGAAAACATATGAAAACAAAATGACGTCATACTTGGATGCTCCATTCATAGCTGGAATTTATATACCTGTCATACCCAATGTTAAGTTTCATATGGTAAACTCAAAAAATATTGAGGAAGTAAATCACAAATTTCCTAAAGCAATAGATGATATAGTAAAAAATCAAGTAATTAAGGGTCTGTTAGTATTTGTGGCTGAAAAACACTGTCTGAACCCTGTTGTGGATTTCATCTTCTGGAAACATCTTGAAATTATGTAAGTAAATAATTGTTTCTAAAACCTCTTTGTAAAGCAAAGCATTCGGCAGACAAATTTTTATATCCAATATGTGATTTACCTAAACCATATATTTTTTCTGAAACAAAGTCTTCATAATTTATATTCAACAAAGATGGGCTTTTATAAATAGTTTAAAATTAAATAATATGCTTACATAATTCATACACACTTGTCAAACTAATAAAAATTTGTTACAAAAAATAGACTTACTATTTTTACGAAGGAAGTATCTGTTTCCAGACAACCTGACATACCATATGTAACGGGAGGCTGTGTCTGTAAAGACACAGTATTTGATTCAAATGATATTAATCATTTTATAAATGATTCTTCAGAAGAGGCTATAAGCGACAATCTAATATCTATTGGCATATTTACAATACCAAAGAATGAAGAAAATGAAAGTAATTTTGATATGTTCTCATTAATGTTAGAATCAGCTGATCAGGAGGTACATAAATCTATTGAACAGGTAATTTTCTATCTTCTTAATTTTATTACTGATTAAATTTTGTAATAAATAATAGTAACCTCCGACGCATAAACAAGATTGTTATTGATTGTTATTTTTTTTAAGTTACAAGTTATGAGATATTCATTTATGAGATATTCTTATGAAACAATTTCATTTGTTCAATTAGAACATCTATATTAGGTTGAAAGAATAAACTGCATGTTTCAAGAATGTACTTCAAATCAGAACAATAATCGTTTTGCTTCGGTTGGCTCAGTCGGCTGATTGAGAACAGTCTATGCCAAATTATCTGTGGAGATTACCATTGAAAAAGATGTGTTAAATTTGTTAGTCCACTCATTTTCCACTTTACTTTAGTTTATTGCTGGCTTTGACCAGCGATTGCGTCTGCGTGAATATGCTTAGGTATATCTTATGTTGGACAAGATCAACTTCTGTCGCTGAAAGAATTATTGGAATTGGTCCAGTAGTTTTGAGTTTATTTATAAAATAGCAAACATTTTTTATTTGTTTAACTAAGTGAAATATTTCCTTGCAGTTTTCAAAAATGGTCCCACGCTTTGAACACAGCGTTTGTTTCATGTATGGGCTCATGAACCGAGATAGAACGCACAAGTTTGAGCAAGACGCATTTCGTACTTTTTTTCCTCACACCCCCTTACTTGGATGCTATAATGTTTGTTCGGACCACCCAGTTAAGGCGGCACCGGAATCACCTCATCAAAAGCGAAAAAGATTTCAGAGTAAATCTGACTTACATTTTGAAAGTATTCACCCATGTTCCATGAAGTTTATATATATGGGCTGGGGCAAGAAGGAATTTCCTAAAGATTGAACTCTCTCTAGCTTATTAAAACTTTTTATAAGTGAACTTTTTGTACTCATTTTTATTATGATACGAATATCACTATGTATAGAGGTACAAAGAGTTAATGTGTTCGAGTAATGACATAGCACTATCGAAGTGGTAGGTAGCTAAAATAATCATATCACCATTGAACTCGAATTACGTTATAACAACTTAGTAATATTACCTATTTTTTAATTAATCTTCATAAAAACGTAAAAGTACCAACATTTGAGACATCGAGGGCTTGCCGCGAAATTTGTGCTCCGCGCCACGGCTAGCAATTGCGGCCGATTCCCACGTCTACTATTTGGGAACAAATAACAACTCTTTCCAAAACTTCCGCACAATATACTCTAACCCTAAGGATTTTGAAAAATTATAGTGCGATAGCAGAATGTCTTCTCCCCCTAATTATATCCCACCATACCCAAAACAAACAAGGTCGGGTACAAGAATAGATGAAATGCGTAAACTCCATATTATACCAAGTAAATTAAATTATTTTGTGTTTGTTACACCATTAATGGCTGTTTTTTGTCAAAAAATAGATATAATACTTACCTTAGATGTGATTCAATATTTACATTACCTCTTTATAATCACTTCCATTTTTATATTTATGAAAGTGGCTCTATATTAAATACAATAATTAAGTACATATGATTTAGGCATGTAGTTACATAAGGGCACTTTAAGATAGCGAATAAAAGTTACGTAAGCTAATTTATTTAGTTTTATTTTAACATTGCATTTTTGAAAATTTTAAGATTTCCCAAACTTAAGAATAAACCTCTCAGAATCTCCTCCAGTTCCTATTTGAAGTCGATTCACAATGATTAAGAGATCATTCAATAGTAAAATTTAACTAAATGTGGGACTTTTTCAATAAAGTTCGTAATGCAAAAGAACAGTAGGTCCGTGCACCGAGCCTGTCAATTGATTTACAATGGCCTTTGGAATGATCTTATGTTGCAGTCTTAGTAGATCGGTGACAATTTCTGATAACTGGAAAAGTTAAATACTTAGACTCTGGAGTCAGAGCATTTGAGAGCCTATTTCAACTTTGTTAAGGTTTGAAGTCCTAACAGAGTTAGACTTGAAGCACAACAATCAGTGTATATATAAAATGGCAATTTAATTCACTGCTTGACCTTATGATGAAATTATGCCGCTATTTAATGAAATGGCCTAATCAAATTATAGTTTATTTTACTGCCTTGTTATTTTATATAATTAATAATTGAACTGATCAGATTAACTCAAGTAGTAGGTAGATGGTAAAAAAGAAATTACTACCGTCGGTTAAGGAAAAAGGAAATACGAAAACGAATGATGATATTTGCTGATATCTAATTGTTTGCAATTTCTCTTCTTAATTCTTACAAAATTACAGCTTATTGGATTTGGATTGTGACTATATGAACGCTCGAGAGTGTTGTGATAATTATTAAAGTGTCCACTGCTTGTTAGCAAAGTTCATTTGTCGGAGATTTACCACATTTTTGTTACCTACACGGCCATATATTATAATTGTTTATTGATACTACTCAAGAAAGTACATTGTGCATTTGGCTTACTTGTTTGCTTTGAGTTATTAGTTGGTATTTTTCTTTATTCATCTTAATTGTTTAATATTGTCGTTGCTGAAGTGGGGTCCTATTCAGAGAGGGAGTGAGTAACAGAATTGAAATATTAAGCAGAAAATTACCTTTACTTAAGTGAATATGTCAGATTCAGATAGTAAACCTTCAGGAAGTAAATTATGTGTAAAGCCCACAAAACTACAATTAGATGAAAATATAAAAGCATACTTGGAGAAAAGACTTCTTGTGAGAGACAAACACATTGCAGTTTGCTACATAGATAATTATATAGAAAATATCGTCACAAATTACGTGGTAGCTAAACAAATATTGAGTAATTTAAAATGGCAAGAGAAACTGCTCTATAAACATGTATGTAGAACATGGTATTCTGCTGTGAATGCTTTGCGAAGAGAAGAATTGAGCCCTGTTGATTTTTCATTAAAACATAATCAAATAAAACAGTCATCCTCATTTTCTAATGAACCATTAGCTGTATTTACTTTTATTAATGTACCGCAGTTTTCAAACACAATAAATTGTAAGAATATTGTCCCCCGCTGTTGTGATCCTCCTTGTGATAAACATCATCTTGGTAAGATTCTTCTATTTTTAAGTTCTTTTCTTTACTCACAAGTCCCTTACTAGATACCTATTATAAAAGTTGAGTAATAGAAAAAATACCTTAAATAAGTTTTCTTGAGCGGTGCATTTAAGTAGGTATAATTACTTTTAAAAAATATATATAAGTATTCTGTTAATTTTCAGCGGTGGATATTATTCACAAACTCACAACAGCACCAAAAGAGTGTATGATGGGTGTAAAAGCCACAGGTGTAACTTATATGCCTCTGCCTCACTCGAAAACCTATAAAAACAAAATGACGTCAGGTTTCGCTGCTCCTTTCTTAGCTGGAATTTATATACCTGTTATACCCAATGTAAAGTTTCATATGGTAAACTTTAAAAATATTGAAGAAATAAATCACAAATTTTCTAAAGCAATCGATGATATAGCAAAAGATCAAGTGATTAAGGGTTTATTAGTATTTATGACTGACAAACATTTGTGGAAAACAGTGGAGGATTTTGCCTTCTTGAAGCATGCTAAAATTGTGTAAGTAATTGTTTCTGAAATCTTTTTGTTAATTAAAGCATTCGACAGACAAATTTTTATATCCAAGTGGATTGTTTATAGACAAGTACATACCCATATACTATTTGTTTCTGAAACAAAGTCTTCATTATTAATATTGATCAAAATTGGATATAAATAGTTTAAAATTAAATAATATGCTTACATGCTACATACTTGTCAAATGAATAAAAATGTGTTAAAAAAAAAGATTACTATTTTTACGAAGGAAGTATCTATTTCCAGACAACCTGACATACCATATGCATTAGGAGCCTGTATCTGTAAAGATACAGTATTTGATTCTAATGATATTAATCATTTTGTAAATGATTCTTCAGAAGAGACTATAAGCGATAATCTAATATCTATTGGCATATTCACAATACTCAAGAATGTAGAAAATGAAAGTAATTTTGATATGTTCTCAATAATATTAAAATCAACTGATGACGAGGTACATAAATCTATGGAAAAGGTAACTTTCTATCATCTTAATTTTATTACTGATTAAATTTTGTAATAGTTAATAGTAACCCCACACGCATAAACAGGGATGTTATAGGATTTAAACTACAACTTATGAGATATTCGGTTTAAAGAATGAACTGCATGTTTCAGGAATGTACTTCCAATCACAACTGTTGTAGTATTTATGTTCATATTGTAATTTATTTATGATCATCTTCCAAATCCTTCGTTCGATTTCCGGAGAAACAAAAATCGTTTTGCTTCGGTCGGCTCAGTCGGCTGATTGAGAACAGTCTACTGTCTACGCCATAATATTATATGTGGAGATCACCATTGAAAAAGATGTGTAAAATTTGTTTTTCCGCTCATTTTCCAATTTATTTTTGTTTATTACTGGCTTTGACTCGCGAATCCGTCTGCGTGAATATGCAAAATAAAGCTTATATCTTATGTCGGACGAGATCAGCTACTACTACTTTTTTATTTTGTTAAATTATTAAAATATTTCGTTGCAGTTTTCAAAAATGGTCCCACGCTTTGAACACAGCGTTTGTTTCATGAATGGGACGTTGACCCGAGACATAACGCTCAAGTTTGAGCAAGACATATTTCGTACTTTTTTTCCTGACACCCCCTTACTTGGATGCTATAATGTGTATTCGGAACTGGGCATAGACCACCCAGCTAAGGCTGCACCGGTATCGCCGCAACAAAAGCGAAAAATATTTCGTAGTAAATCTGACTCACGTTTTGTAGAAACTCAGGCATCTTCCCTGTTTATATTATATATGGGCTGGGGCAAGAAAGAATTTCCTAAAGATTGAACTCTATATAGCCTATCAAAACTTTTTATAATTGAACTTTTTATACCCATTTTTATTATGATACGAATATATGTATATAGGTACAAAGAGTAAATGTGATCGAGTAATGACATAGCACTATTGAAGTGGCTGAGGGCTAAAATAATCAAATAACCATTGAACTAGAATTACGTTATTACTACTTTATTAATATTAAAACGTCACAGTACCAACATTTGAGACATCGAGGGCTTGCCGCGAAATTTGTGCTCCGCGCCACGGCTAGCAATTGCGGCCGATTCCCACGTCTACTATTTGGGAACAAATAACAACTCTTTCCAAAACTTCCGCATAATATACCCTAAGTCTAAGCCTCAGGATTTTGAAAAGTTATAGTGCCATAGCAGAATGTCTCCTCGCCCTTGTTATATCCCACCATACCCAAAATAAACAAGGTCGGTTACATGAATAGATGAAATGCGTAAACTCCATATTATAACAAGTAAATTAAATTATTTTGTGTTTGTGGCTGGCCATTAATGGCTGTTTTTTTGTCACAAAATAGATATAATACTTACTTTAGATGTGATTCAATATTTACATTACCTCTTTATAATCACTTCCATTTTTATATGTATTTATGAAAGTGGCTCTGTATTAAATACAATAATTAAGTACATATGATTTAGGCATGTAGTTAACACATAATGGCACTTTAAGGTAGCGATTAAAAGTTACGTAAGATAATTTATTTAGTTTTATTTTAAGTATGCATTTTTGAAAACTTTAAACTTATCAACTTAAGAATAAACCTCTAAGAATATCCTCCAGCCCCTATTTGAAATCGGTACACAATAATTAGGAAATCATTCAAAAATAAAATTTAACTTAATGTAAGACTTTTAAAGTAAGTAGACAATACAAAGGTTTTCAATAAAGTTCGTAATGCAAAAGAACTGGGCCTGGTACTGGGTCCCGAGCCTGTAAATTGATTTACAATGGCCATTGGAAAGATATTTTCTTGCAGTCTTAGTACATCGGTCATAATTACCGATAATTGTAAAATGATTGGAAAAGTCAAATATGTAGATTCTCGAGTTAGAGTATTTGAGACCCTATTTTAACTAACTTAAGGTTTAAAGTTCTAACGGAGATAGACGATAGTGCTTAAATTTGAAGAACATGGCATTATAAAATGGCAATTTAACTAAATGCTTGGCTTTATCATGAAACTGTACCACTATTTCATGAAATGGTTTTATTAAATCATAGTTGGTTTTAGTTATTCCTTTAATAATTATTGAAGTGATCAGATTTACGCAAGTAGGTAGATATTTAAAAAATGTTTACTACCGTCGGTTAAGGTAAGAGGAAATAAGAAAAAGAGTTATGATATTTGTTGACATCTGATTGTTTATTCTTTCTCTTCTTAATTCTTTCAAAATTACACCTTATTGGATTTGGAGTTTTCATATAGTCACATATGAAAACTCGAGTGTTGTGATAATTATTAAAGTATCTACTGCTTACTACCGAAGTTCATTAGCAGAAAATTTACCACATTTTTGTTATACGGCCATATTGTTTTTTGAGATTTACACATAAGTAAGAACACTTCCCTACCTACCTCTTGGCGCACGTTTAACTTTAATGTAATAATGCAGTGAGTATTAGAATTGGGATTATAACTAGAAGAATATAAGTGAACATGTCAAATCCACGTAATAAACGTCCATATTTATATTCAGGATATAATATATTAGTAAATACCATAACTAAACTTCAATTAGATGAAAATATAAAAGCATACTTGGAGAAAAGACTTCTTGTGAGAGACAAACACATTGCAGTTTGCTACATAGATAATTATATAGAAAATATTGTCACAAATTACGTGATAGCTAAACAAATATTGAGTAATTTAAAATGGCAAGAGAAACTGCTCTATAAACATGTATGTAGTACATGGTATTCTGCTGTAAATGCTTTGAGACGAGAAGAATTGAGCCCTATTGATTTTTCATTAAAATATAATCAAGTAAAACACTCATTAGCATTCACTAATGAACCATTAGCTGTATTTGCTTTTATCCATGTACCTGACATCTCAAATACAAAAATATGTAAAAGCATCTTCCCCAACGGTTGTGAGCCTCCTTGTGAAAATTCTCATCTTGGTAAGTTTCCATTAAGTTCTTTCATAATAAATTCCTTATATTTAATATAATAATCAGAAACAAATTAGTACATATATAACATTTATTTTTTTGTTAATTTGCAGCGATAGATATTATCCACAAACTGACAACAGCACCAAAAGAGTGTATGATGGGCGTAAAAGCCTTATTTGTAACTTATATGCCTCCTTCTCGCTCGAAAACAAATGAAAACACAGTGACGTCCCAGCCTGCTCCATTCATTGGTGGAATCTTTATTCCTGTCATACCAAATGTTAAGTTCCATATGTTAAACTTGAAAGATAGTGAGCAATTATTACAAGAATTTTCTACAGCAATAGATGCAATAGTTAAAGATCAAGTGATAAAAGGTCTGTTAGTATTTGTGACGAGTAAATTTACTTCCCATTCTATTGACAAAATTGACTTCTTGGGTTATGTTAAAAAAGTGTAAGTATTAGATGTGATATATAATAGATACCTTATAAGTATTATATATAATATTACCTATATATTATCAGTACCTATAGGTAATGATAGATTAGTTCGTTCGGCTGATCTCGTGGGTTTTATCGTATTCGTTAAAAGGTGCGCGTGCTGTGTGGTTTAGCCTAGAAAATATAAACTCGGCCGAGCTACCTAGCTCACCAAACAGCCCATGTTTGTGCTATAAAAGCCATCAGGCTAACAGCGTAGAACCTTTAAAAAAACCGGTTTACCCCGAAGCCGTGGCACTCTGTATAAGGAGCGAAGTTTCATTCACAGCTAATATAAATAGCTGGCTTCTGGCTTGGTTGCCGGCGGTCCTTATTCAACAGTCGCTATTAGAAGAGAGTTCTACAGTTGTTCTTAAAAGGGTTATTATTCAATAGTGGTTTTTAGAAGGGAAAACTCTGTCCAATTGAATAGTGGTTATGTATTTCGAGTAAATATCAGTCATTCGGCGAAGTGTATTTATGTTTAGTGTGGTTTCTGTTATTCTTTTAATGGTAAATTCAAAATTGCTTAAATATATATATTGTATATATATATATATAATATATATATATATTGCTTATATATATATCGAAATATATATTATTATTATATATTTCACTAACAGAGATAAGCATGAGGCAGGCAAACTTCTATACAAAATCTGTGGATTGATAATAGGCAATGTTACCAGTACCTATATCTCCTCCAAAACCAAGTCTATTATTTATATTTAACAATGATAATCTTCTTTGAATATTTTAGCAAATTAAATAAGTAATATGCTTTATATTTTAGTTATTTTTAACATTATATCTAAAGATATGTATTTAGTCCAAATGTTTGGAGTAGGATATTTCTAAACATGCAATACTGTTGTTATCTTCAAACAGAATTAGTCTCGGGTCTTGTGCGCCTATACACTAAATATGTAAATCATATAATGACCATTATAGTATTCTCTACTATATTACATATAATACAGTAGGTATATACAAAGTAATTCTGTCACACTATTATGCTATCCCGTCTAAGCCGCCGAACCGATTTTAATGAAATTTACTACATATATAGACTAGAGTGAGATGTAGGACAGACACGCGAACGAAATCAAAGCAAAATCTTGTCTCGAAATCATTACTGTGATTGACCCTTCTTGATTTGTTTTCGTCTTTTTTATATTTATTTTTTATATACATATACCATTGTTTATTTTACGATAGGTACTTACTGTTTATTAAAACTACCTTAAGTTGTGAAACATTCGTAGTATGCATGTATATTTATATTAATTATTTCTTCATATTTTGTACGTGTTATGTCTTTATTTTGTTTCTTGTTAAATTAATAAAAAAATATGCAATAATATAAAAGAAATATCTGTTTCCAGGCAACCTAACATACCATATGCAATGGGAGGCTGTGTGTGTGAAGATACAATAGTTGATTCAAATGATATTAATTATTTTGTAAATAATACTTCTCGAGACGCCATAACCGACAATCTAGTATCTATAGGGATATTCACAATACCTAAGAATGTAGAAAACCAAAGTAATTTTAATATGTTCTCACACATTGTGGAATCCTCTGAATGGGATTCAGAAAAGATAAATGCGTCTATTTCACAGGTATTTACATCCAATTCATGTTTGTTTGATTTTGTTTTTGATGAAACTCCGTTACCTATTGATTTTTGATGCTTGACACAGAAAGAGGAGTGTTATAAGTACGTGTCTATGAGTCCGTGTGTTTCTCTGTGACATCTTAGATCTTTAATCAATCGTTTCCTTTGTTTGACAGCTGATCGAAATGGATCTAAGTAATAAAATTTAATAAGACCTTGTATTAACATGTTCAAGGTAGGCCTATTTTTTAAAACAGTGTAGGTTCAGTTTAAATCAGCATTCTGCATACAAAAACTAAAATTCAGGCAAAAATACTACTTTTGTTGTATTTATAAACTATTATTATTATATTCTCTCACCATTGGAAAGCTACATTCACCCTGAGTAACATAGCCTATATTAATTGTTACATAAGGTTAAGGATCCTTACTAAAACTTAAGTAACGTAACCCAAGGTGTGAAAAAGTGCCCTAAAACTTCTTTCGTCGCATGCGCTGCGAAATCACATTACGACGAAGTTAACGCGGGTGAAACCGCGGTGCACAGCTAGTATTTTATAAAGATTAACTTCCAAGTATTCTGAAATTTGCTTACGAGAGAAACACTGCATGCACAGCTGGTGGATTGGGAACAGTCTATAATTTGTTGACCAATGAAAAGTTGTGTAAAATTAACTTGTGCACTCATTTTTCACTTAATTTTTGCTCATTGTCCTTTGGACGAGTCCACCTGTCTATTGAGTAAAAGAATTGTTGAAATTGATCCAGTACCAGTTTTGAGTTTAAAAAGATTTAAAGTAGAAAATATTGTTTTTTGTTAAACTACTGAATTATCTTTGCAGTTTTCAAAAATAATCCCGCACTTTGAACACAGTGTTTGTTTCAAGCTTGCTTGTATTGGCCGAGACCGAAGGCACAAGTTAGAGCAGGACATATTTCGTACTTTCTTCCCTGACACCCCCTTAGTTGGATGCTCTGGTAACGGGGAACTGTGTGTAAACCATCCAGGTAAGGGGCCATCCGAACCGCCTCAAAAAGCCCCAAAAAAGTTTCATCTCGGCGCCCGTAAAGGCTTCCCCGGCCCATATTTTGGATTTCTATATGCTTATGCCTCAGTGTTTGTTTATATAGGCTGGGGAAAGATTACGGTGCCCGCTCAAAGTTCAACTTGAGCAATGTCAGCGCCCACAATAATTAATATACGATAATTGTATATTATCTAATTACTATTAACTAAGGGACTTAGATATGTAACTGATCAGTGGTAGAATAGTAAGAACATGTAATAATATTACCTAATTATAATTAATTTAAAAGAAACGTTAAAATACAAACATTAGAGACATTGTAAATTGGGAAATTTTTTATTCATTAATATTGTGTTGTAATTAAATTTACAATATCTTAACGGGGCGTGTGCAGATACATTTCTGCATTAGTTTCACTGTCCTTCATCATAATTGTGTCTACCGAACCGAATATTTATGTTTCCTCGGGGAATATTTATGTTTACCCGGGAGTCATACTCAGAAAATTCCTCGCTATTTAAATGGCCATTGAGTGACTGAGGTAAGCTGTTAAATATAAAAAAAATATTCTCATGTAAGGTATTATAATCTTTTATCTCAGTGAGGGTATTCTAAATCACGGTGTTAATTTATCTCATACTGCTTGCGATTAGTCAACGACGCGAAACCCACCAATCGCTGCACGATGAAATATGTTCGCAAGTGACGAATTTAATTCATAATCGAGAATCGAGATTTGCGGAATAACCTTTAATGCGATTGTGTGTGCAGGCGTGTCCGACATACAATGTCCGTATGGATTCTAGGGCCACATTAGTACTGGAACGTAGATTATACCAACAATAATTAGCAGTTAATGGAAAACAATTATTGCGGAAAAGGCAATTATGAGGTTTGTAGTAACACACTTTAAAATAATATCTATCTAATTATATCCTTAGATAAATAGGCTTTAAATGTGGCTCCTCCATTTATACGAACACAAAATACATTATCTAATTACAGTATTAGATTGACACCATAATCACTTCCATTTTTTACACTTCGTTTTATAAAACATCACTATATTTGATTTAAAATGTAGTACAAAATTTAAGGACATAATATGCATGTAGGTAGTTACATATGTATTGGAATGAATAAGTTTAGTAAAGTTTTTTTATAGGTACTTTTATTTCGAAATTCCATTTCTAAAAATAATTTTTATATTTAGAAAATTATTAAACTTCGTTTAGACCCTGAGTCTGCTCGACCAATGATCTTGTTTAACCAATCCCACGGTTTTGGAGTAGTAGATTTCCAAATATATCAAAATTGCCCAAAATGATGTTTTAATAGGAGAAAATAAACAGTAAACTCGGAGCCCTGAAAACTAAGATAGTTATTCTATTCATCCTTCAATTAAAATGTGTAAGACTTCCGAAGTAGTTTTATTATTTAAATTAATGCATAACATGAATAATGAAAGCAAGTGTCAAACACGACAAGGAATGTTACTTCCACATAGGTAGGTAGGTACTATAATTATAAGTGAAAACAGATTTGTTTTGGCTTGTATTTTATGGAATTTTATTCTTCCTTCAGTCATTGGATCATAAATTGTAACCGAATTTTATAAAGGTCATTTAATAAACGACTCGGTCATATGAAACGGCACTTTAATTATGTGAGTGCATCATTTTCAAAGATAAATTGAGTAGGTACAAATAATAACAGAAAATTTGTTGCATATCTTTTGAAAAAACTGCCTCAGTAACTCTGTGACAATATCCTCTGTAGCAACGTCATTCACGCGAGTTCATGTTGTGTCGGAGGTCCTGGATTCAAAAGCCGGTTAAAAAAATATTTCGATTATGTAGGCACAGAAGACTTACATTACCTATAAAGAAAATGAACAGTGAAACAATTGTAGAATTGTGTATGCCCCATGCCTCTCGCTAGTGTAACGGAATTTCACATGTATCTCAATGATTTAACTACTTTACGTTAATTGTAATTTTGAGCATTGTTTTATTTGAATTAACTAATCAATATTTTATAATTTTGTAACCCATTTTCTCAACGAAAATCAGTGGATCATGACAACAGGATCTATTACTAGATACATAAAATATACTTATTATATTAACAAGTTTTTTTTTTGCCTTGCAAAAAGGTATTCTTAACGATTTTATAATAACCGCCAAGTTCCTAACTAGCTGATTCTGCAGTGCGCAACAATGGTTCTTGCACGTTCCTCTATAAGCTTTTTATACTAAGTTTCTCTTGTAATGATAGGATTATTGCCTCGTTATAGAATAATGGTGGGTTCTTTTGAGCCGATGACTTCCATCATTAATTTCTAAGGTAAATATTAATCACGAAAATCGATTCAGAGGTGCGTGCGTGAAAGCATAACAAAATATAATATATTTTTGTTTATTTGCCGTATCTTGCTTATCAAACTGGTTCGTAGGTAGCCTGTAAACATTTTAAAGATCTGGTAAGCCATTCGGACAAAATCCCCGGCATGACTTTCAATTAGTGGTGCGCTTCATATGAGCTGCTACTCAAAATTTCATTAAAATCCGTCAAGCGTATTCGGAGATAGCTGAAATAGACAATGTTTTAAAAATCCTAGTTAAAAGTATTAGGGAGCATGAGCACTCCAGCCAAGGTGAATGATGAATACATTTAGTAAAAAGCTATTATTTTTATATTACAAAGACACACTTGAATTTTATTTCTTTTAATTAATGTTTGTAAGTCCACACATAAAGTTCACGACGCGTTGATGTCTTTATAATAGGTGATAACAATGTCATAGTACGAGCAAATTAGAACGATCCATTTTCTCGCTGCAAAGCTGTTTCAAAGAAGTATATTCAGTAAGTGTGGAAAATTTAAATTATAAAATAGTTTGATATTTTGTGGTATTTTGACAGGTACGTTCCCTTTTTTCTTGACATAATAAGCAATTCATTTAAGGGAGTTGTTTTTGGATATAATTTTCTCTGAAAACATTATCCCATAAAATAACCTGAGAATATATTTTTTTAATAGCCCATATTTTAAATGGTCTCTAGTCTCAAATCCTGACTATCTGTCACACAAGATGTTTAAATGTACCACGATCTTTCCGTGAAATTGTAACACTGAATGTTAATAGAATTAAAAGTGGTTCAATGAACGGTTTTCCGTATAATAGATGATGGTCCGCTTAGTGCGATTATGTTTTTATGCCATATTCATAGATTTAGCGTTGAAATCGCGTGTGCTCCACGCACACCATGCGTTTTGTTTAAGATATGGAGAGAAGCAGGTGACACCATTCCGTGATCATGTGAACTGCGTGATTATTGATTAATTAGCGTCTTACAAAGCTAGTGCACACGCACATAATCTCTTAGTTTCTTTGAGCTGTACTTAGATTATCATAAGTGAAGATGTTTTTGGGTATAAAATATTTTTGAAATATATCTGGCTATTCCGTGTAAGTATAATAATACATATTAAAAAAGGTTAATTCATATTAGGTAATAATGCACAATAATAGCTAGATATTCAGCATTCTGTGACTTCCAAATTGAACTTTTCATTTTCTATTCTCGGGAATTTTACATTAAATATTAGACGCTGTCAGCTTACCTACGAAGGTAGTTGATAATATATTTTTTTTCACGTCTTAAATCTAAGATCGTGAACTAGCAAGTTTCATACCGCTGTATGTACAAACAAAACTTTCCCCTCTTGTACCAAGGTAACTTATACTTTAATTTGTAAACGCTACATGGATGCGAATTGCAGATCTATATATAACAGAAAACTAGATAACTAATTTGTAGTAATATATACTTTGGATAACTAATTTGTATTAAATAAACCTAGAGTAGGTACCTAAATAAATTGTTATTTAAACATAATATTGTAAAGTTATAGGTATTATAAGCGCGTTAATATGGAAGGTAGCGCGTAGCATATAAACAATTCCGTATTGTCTTTTAAATTTAATTCGTATTTAAATGTATTTAACATTGCATATAAATACAGTTCACCTTTGTTTATATGTAAACAAAATGGTAGACAAAGATGACAGACAAAATTAATTTTGACCTGACTGAACAGCTTGTCAAGCTGGTTAACTTGCCGTTTACCTGGCGTTTTACGAGGATTAAACAATTTAAATTAGAATTAGATCAAAATTTAATTAAAATTTATATTCTGATTTTTTTTTGCTTTATGTAAAATTCATCAAATCGCTACGTTTAAGCTTGACAAAGACATTTTATATACTTACATATTATGTATACCTAGGTACTTATTTTGCATATAATTCGACTCTGCTTACATAAATTTAGATCTGCGTATACCTTACAAAGGCCATAAATATGATTAAGTTATTAATCAAATATAAATAATATTTTCAATCTGAAAAATATTCAATTTAATGTATCTTTAATGAAAACATAACATAGCTCAAATGAAGCGGAAAATTGTTTACGTCACGTAATGTGAAATATGGTCTCATTCACAAGTAAGTGCTTCATAAATTTAAAACTTGCTTTCGAATATTTTCAGTAAAATTAAAGAAAGCTGATACACACTCGCATCAGTGTCGAATTAGATTGTCATATTCTTATTTTTTGCTTCTTGAAGGTTAAAAACTATTTAGGAAAGATGAGAATGGTTTTATAAGTAGGTACTAATATTAACATTAAGTTATACGCGCCTTACAGCCAGCAATTTGGCACCGGGGAATTTATTCAACTAATTTAAGTTGATTAAATTGTATTTCTTCTAGCTTCCGTTTTCTTTCCCTCAATATCAAGTAATTTATAACCATATCAAGATTTAAATTAAGGCCAAAAAACTCACTTTCGAATTTATAAAGCCAAAAAATACGATAACACGTGTTTCCAGTTGAGTGGAATCTACAAGCGATTTCACGTCTCTATTTATAAAAATGTTTTCGCCAAGCCTAAAATTCTTCAGACACGCAAACATCTAATTATGATGACTAATTTATAACAACATAAATTAAATTTCACTTCTGACTATTATGCTGGATGATATCCAAACATTCAAATGTAGTAGTATTGAAGTAAATTATCTTATAATTCTTATTATTTATTTAATAAAAGTTTAAGTAAGTAAAAGCTCATTGCTCAGAACTCTTCACTTGCGACTTATCGTGTCGGGTGCTTCAAGCTTTCCAGCCTTCCAGTTCCAGACGACAGTGTCTATTCAATTCGCTTATTGAACACACGCGAACGCGAAATAAACGCCTTTCGCATCTCGCGATCGCCATTGAGTGCGAAAATTATTTCGTAAAAATATATACTACTAATATTGTTTTGGACTCAAAAGATTTCAATTGGTAAATAAAAACGTATTTAGTTCATTTATTATGATATTAAAATAATTTTAAAAGAAAAAGCAAGCAAATTCAGAAATAATTTTAAAATATCAAAAATAATATTCTGAAGTTACAACCTATGAAAATTGTTTAGTTTGTGATTTTATTTAGAATTTAGTAGATAATTTTGAGCATAGAGTGCAATATTGAAAAAACTTTTTTCATAAAATAGGTACCTACCTACTTTAGATTTTTATAAACAGATTTTATTTCTTTTTAATTAATTTTTATAAAATGTTTATCTGACAGATTATGCTTTAATTACTAGTACCTGAAAAACAATGGAGTTCTAATATTTAATGTTATGCGAATTAAACATGTAGATCGATTTAATAATATTTTAATTTAATTTAAAGAAATTTTAGATAAAATTATTAATTTAAATCGTTTGAAAAAAGATATAAATTGACTTGAAAAATAAATTGATTGATTTAATATCAGAATTTTTTAGTACTGTAAAAACTTGATGTACCTAAAATTTATATTTTTTAAATATATACATAGATAGTAAATTATTGAATTATATATACATTAAAATATATATTTAAAAGCCAAAATATAAAGCCAATAAGAATGCTAAAGCTAATAAAACAATATTTTTAGTAAAGGTGAAATCAAAAATTACGAATAAAATTAACTTATCCAAGAACAAATTTGTGAAACAGTGAAGTGAATTCATCTTTCAATCTCATTTCATCTGTGTGATTGCGCGGACACAGAAGCAAACAGTGAAAGTTTATAATTCGCCCGTGAGATAGTCCAGAGACAAAACAATCGAAAACAATGGACCACCTGTTCCGGCAACGGAGGCTAAGTGTGCCCAAGAGGTATGATCAATCTATTTATTTATAAAATAGTTACAAACACTAGCTACACTGGTTAAGTAACACCCAAAAGTAAGCGTGTGCATTTTAAGGCGAATACAGAATGCAGAAATAAATACTTAAGTTGGCTAAACAAATTATAATTAATAACTAAACTAATAATTAATTTCACTAGTAGCTTAAAAATAAATCATCTTTTTGAACCAGCTCAGCTTCAATGCGTGAGAGCGGATGGTTTCCGGAAGAAAAAATATTTCAATTTAGAAAGCCCTGACTGTTTTGCCTGTGATTATAAGACAAAAAAGTATAAAGTAATATAAGTAGTAGTAAGTTATATCTGTAATCGCTTATTTTTAGTCGTATTGGATATTCAATATAAAACAGACGCGGAAATGTATGCGCCAATTGTTCAAATGGCTCGCTAGACTTGAATTTAAAAAAAATATATAAAAGATTTATACCTAACATTAGAAACTTTACTTGCTCAATACTTTAAAAAAAATACCATAAATTCTAGATTTCTCTTGTTGTTTCTTTAGACATGCTGTCATTAGCAGTCGACGAACCTATATCTTGAAATTGAGTTTCCTTTACCATTGTTGAGTTCCTACTTCTCTATCGCATCATTAATTTTTTTTTTAAATAAAAATATCATAACTCTTTAATTTCTTGTTCATTATTGTTATTACATACTTGGTGATAATCATATCTATAATATGCTTTATTTTTATTTATCTTCTATAACGCAATATTAGTAATGAAGTTTAAAGAATTCGCGTTACAGCTTATTAAGCTGTCAGAAGTTAGCATGTGTACGGAATCATGATGGAGTAATTTTATACAGATCTTAGTTTCCCTGATAAACAGCTAAAGTAGCTCAGTAATTAGCCTCTCTACGAATTGAATTGAGATTTCCCTGTAAGCTACGGCACTGATTTCTACCCGGACGCGCACGATGCGAATAAATTGCAATTATCTACAATGCAATCGGGAATAAGTGAAAACGATTTAACTAAATTAAAGATATCGGACCTCTTTGAGGTTAGTAAAAGAGGTTTGTATTTATTTTATAAAAGGTTCTTCATTTGTTTGTTTAAGTAGATCAAATTTATCGCATCAAAGTAGACAATAATTACCTCTGAACCAGAATAAGGAAGTCTTTACCTTTGATCTACCTCTATCGATTTTTAATATATCATCGATTTTTTATATAATCTAAAACAAAACAGTTTGATTGGATCAAAGCGTGCATATTTATCATGTATTTGTATTAAATAAATTGTACAATTAAGTACCAATTTATTTAATACAAATTTTACTTAATACTAATTTAATTACCTATTATTACCTAAAATAGTGATACTAAATATACCTAAGCTCTTTAATCTAGTCAAAATGTTTTCTTCTAAGGGGTAGTACAATTACTTAATACAAATATATTATGACCGTCGCCTTCTCTGTCAACGTGGGTTATAATTATAATCAATTTAAAAATAAATAATACGTAGGTGTATATATATATGTGTGTGTGTGTTCAAAGACTGCGTGAACTGATTAGCCACAGCTATTATTTCATTAGCGTCATTCCTTAGCAAAATAACTGCATTTAACATACTTTAAGAAACATAAAACTTTCTAGCTAACATTCCTTAACGATCCAACATTCTATATATTTTTAAAATATTATCAAATAAACAGTTTTAATGCATTTAAAATTACAAGGAAGAAAATTCTAGATATTAAAAAGACATTTGATAATGTCTCCGTCCCGGCACCTGCATATGAGAAAATTATTGTATAGTCTATGATATTCCCATAGAGTGTATATAGAATATATATCATTGACATTGAATGGAAATGTCATTAACGCAATAGTCGATCCTTGCCAGACTTCTGGTTAGAACCAGAAGCAGACTTCGAGCGCAGGATGACACAGTAACTTAAATTAAATTGAAGTCAATTTAAAACTCTTAGCTTAATCAGCTTTTAAACAACATAATCCTATTCCTTGGATTTTGATCCTAAAGCATCAAAATCCATTAACGCTCTGATGCCACTTATCTTCATAAATTATAATTAACTGCAATTAATTTAAACATCCATTAATAAGGTACTTTACTGTAATTAAGGGTTTTTTTATATTATTTTCAATTTCACTAAAAAAACTGACCGTTGGTAGCTTATCAATGCTAGGCAAATTAATACTACAGATTGAGATAACAATATGTTATCTTCTTCAATTAACTAACTTGAGTTCTAATTACACGCTTTGAGCTTAGATACTATCAGTATTTTATGTTTTCATTCATATGTAATATTTAATTAGAAAAATTACACACCTTATGAAGTAGATAATCATACTAAAATACGTTACAATCAACAAATTATTAACATCTTAAATTAAGCCTTACACAGTAAAAATTTCACTCCAAAAAGGCCACAGTCATGTAGGCATATAAAATTAAATCGTCTTTATTGAAAAATTTAATCTTTTAGGCCTATTAAAAAACTGTAAAACGATTGGTTTTCAATGACACAATGATTGTAAATTTTTGGGTAACTCCGCCATTCTTGAATCGATTTAGAATATTCATTTTATTTGAAATGGTCTATCAGAATGGTTATGAGGTGTATATGTATTCGCATCCAACCAGGGCTTAAAATATTTTAGTTGAAAATAACTTTATGTACTGTAATTGCGCGAATGATTTTATTCCCCCTGGGTCCTTTAAAACCACCACTTCAATTCACAGTGATATGACAACTTGACATAACTGATTTTCTATGATTATATCTAAGAGTAGATGTGTAACTGAAGTAACTGCTGTCGGCAATAGCCACGCACCCTTGAGTGAGATTATTCAATAATTTCTTGAGGTGTGCTCCATGCTATTACAAGAATAACGTTACATTCTATTGATTAAATTATACCGAGGGAGTTCCGTATGAATGCATTCCAATTTTGATAGAACGCTAGAATAGCCTGCACGTATCGCTTCATTAGTGTTATTTTCCCGGGATTTTAAATCTTTATTGTTTAGTTTTTATCGACATCAGTGCGTTGTTCTGGAGTTTTTTGTTTCGTTTCGCTAACATTACACAGTGATTTGTTAAGTAAAATGGACAGTGAAACAGAAATAGCTTCTCATACCAAGAATGTGATGAAAGAAGAACTTTACAGAAGAAGAACAAATATATCATAATGATACGAAGTTCAGCGTTACATATTGTTTTATATATTTTTGAGGTTGGCACAAACATTTTTGAAAACTCCGGATATGTTTTGCAAATTCTTATTATTTTGAGACGAAGATGCGGATATTGTGTCGCCGCAGAAAGTTGAATTCCAAAATGATCCCATTTGAATAGATCATTATGCCTCAGCACAATGGAGGCTTTTGTTTGCTCACTGTGTATTGGGGCCGAAAATTGGCTATAACACGTACTTGGGGTCAGTAGTCATGTCTTTTTATGAGATTCGGGTTGCTTTGTCATTCTTGAACTAGTTTCTGTACGCTTTTAATATGGTCATTGGTTATATTGCACAGTTTTAATAGTATCGTTGCTTG
Source organism: Aporia crataegi (assembly GCA_912999735.1). Taxonomy (NCBI): domain Eukaryota; kingdom Metazoa; phylum Arthropoda; class Insecta; order Lepidoptera; family Pieridae; genus Aporia; species Aporia crataegi. The sequence continues at coordinate 6,477,885 of OU538744.1, read as the reverse complement.
TATGACATATAAATCTACTTTGTGGTAAATTTCCTCATATATTTATTTATTAACACTCAAACAGATAATAACTTAAGCTAAATGGAGTGCGACGAGCGGTCTTATCGCTAATCAGCGATCTCTTCCAGGCAACCCAACAAGGAAAATAATAAAAGTAATGAAGGGAGAGTGCATGAAGTGCGAAAACTACTAACTAAATCTTTAACAATAACAAATAAGGTTCAAACTAAAAACTAAAATGTCTAAGCGATATCAGCTGTTGCATGAATCACGAACATTTATAGAAGTAGGACAAGACAAGGATAAGAAGTGCCTGTGGAGGAGAAATTTGAAAGCGGACAAGGTGGGAGCCAAACAAATAGAAACAGGAACTGAGTAATATATAGTAATTATTTTTAAAATACCCTAATTTATTAGCGACCCGAAATTAACGAAAAGTTAAGTAGTCGTTTAGTTGACACGCGACATGATCAAATTAGTATAGGTAATAAAGTAGGAAAGTAATTTATGATTTTATTAAATAAACTAGGTGTTGAAGGTGCGCTGGGCCGCAAGCAGCCCGCGTGAATTTGAATAATGTTTTATAGGTAAAAGCTGCGCTGGTTAAATAAATTACTTTGTGACTTAATTATGCACACAAATGACTTTCAGTAATTTAAAAAGACTCACTCAGGGCGAATCAAAAAACTGTAAAAAATATTGTTTCATGTAAGTACAATTTTTAGTTGTATGTTACATGCTGCATCGGAAAATTGTTAAGATCAATTTGTGAGAATGGTATCTACTAATAGAAAAAGGTAAATCCAAATAAATTAACTGCATATAAAAGCAATAGAAACCAGGGTTCGAAAAAATCAGATTTTTATGATAAAAATCAAAAATCGGATTTTTTTATATATATCCGATATATCCTATCCAGGCTAAGACAAAAAGAAGCTAATTTCATTATGTAATTGGAATAACGCTTAAAAATGTGAGAGGAATTTTTAAAATAATATAAGTCATTAAGTAGTAGTAAGTAACTGTCAAATTACGTGGGACACTCAGAAAGTTTTGCGAAAATAACAATAAATGTTCTATAGGTTACTATTTCCTTAATATTTTTATTCGTTAATCTTCTCTTACGGACTCCGGACTACCTCAATCTACTTACGGACTTTTATTTATTAATGAATATTGGCTATTTTCATTATCTACCAATAAAATCTTGAAATTGTTAATATTAATCAATAATTCTAATGATTTCATAGTCCAAGATCTATTTTGGGTCATCCCGCTATAGAAGTGAATGTTATCTTAAAGAAATTAAAACGAAACAAAAATTTCGAGAGAATAATTGAATTAAATTAAAATGTTAAATATCAAAAAAGCCGGAATGCAACAAGAATTTGAGAATGAGGTTAGTTGACAACGGCAATTTTAATGCGTGCGCTAAAATTAAGTATGAATTAAGTTAATCCCAGCTTTCTTCAACCTTGATAGTGTGAAATACACGTGATATGGTTACCGAATGTAGGCAATGGCTATTTAAGTTCAACTTACTCTCGATATATCTTGTTAATGTTAATTCTATGACTGTCGCATATGAGTGGAAATTTTCACTTTCTAAAGTAATTCATTTTCCAGATAAACTCACTACCGAATGCCAAAACGTATACTGTGACCATCGTGTTAAATTCTGAAGACAAAACTCAAAAATTATAGAATTATTTGAATAGATCTTAACAATTTTTTTGCCTTACTATTCACGGTTTTAAAGTGAATTTCTGTAACCTCTGGGGCATGGGGCAGGCACATTTTTGTGTCTGTTTCACTGATAATTTTCTTTACAGGTAATTAGGTGATCAACCTTCTGTGCCTACCCAACTGAAACATTCGTTTCCCTGGAATTCAAATCCAGGACCAACAGAGTGATTTATTGGGCCAAAATGACCTACTAGACACGTAGATTATTGCAATTTCTTTCCTTCTAACACTTGAAGTGCGGCATTCATCTAAATTCTAGTTATTTGCTGAATAACATTATTATGAATAGTATAAAACTCACAAACTATGTGTTTGTTAGTTGTGAGACGCGAGCGAGCGACCGCCTCCTTGGTCTAGTGGTAAGCGCGTAAGCTTTACAACCGAGAGGTCCTGGGTTCGATTCCCGGCGGAGATAAAAAAAAACTCGGTCTGGCAGGACATAGAAGGCTGATCACCTACTTGCCCCTAAAAGAAAAAATCGATCAGTGAAACAGATGTGAAATGCATCTGCCCCATACCCCACTAGGGGACACGGGACTTCACTATATGTGTTTGTATTGTCATTATAAGTCACTCGGCGTTCTGTTATAGACTAAACTAAAACAATGACACGCCATCAATTGAATAATAAAACGGAAACATTTTAAAGAAAGTAGTACATCTCGGATATAATTGATTCAACACGAAGGTAAAAAGATAGCGGTCGCTTTAATTGAAATTTAAAGGTTTACTTTTTATGGAACTACAGATTTGTGATCTACCGATATCATTACTCGAATAGCTTTATTTCAATTGTCCGTGAAAAGAAAGTTTAAGTACGTTTTCATTTATCGTGAGAAATGTAACTCGATCTGTAACAAATAACAACTAAACATTTAAAAGTAATTTATCGCCTAAAAAGTTTTTTTTATATATAACCTAAATGGTGAATCTTCGTGTCTAAGTAGTTCACTCCACTGAAAATCTTCTAATATTCCCGGGGAAACAAGTTAATGTTGCGTGGGCACAAATGACCGATCACCTACTTGACTGTAAACTGATCAGTGAAATAGGCCTGCTACATGCCCCAGGGACTTAAACACAAATGTCTCCGTTGGTAAGACAATTTAAAAAAAGGTTCGGATTGAAAGGCACAGTCGACTTTCCATATTTTGTTGATATATCATTCATTTCATTTCAAAATGTCTTTATTAATTAACTTAATGAAATAAATAACATTGCCAGTGTTAGTATTAATATATCAAATGGATCAAAAGAACAAACAAATACAAGTTATTTTTCTTGATACAATAAATCTACAATGTAACGTTCCAGTCATTTTCTCTTATCTAGATTTGAGACCTACTTCATTTTTCTTAAAAAATTAAGACTTCTCCATTGTTGCATTTTTCTTGCAGTCATTTCCGGCCACATAGCCATAACTGTGCCACATATCTAACAGTGAAATATAATAGCGTTCTACGGAAACAGATTGGTCATGATTAAACGCTACAAGGAATTAGAATTATTTATCATCTTCAGTAAGACTTATTATTCTTTGAAGGTTTTTCAACCGCAATCAACGGTTTTGTCTTACCAACGTAAATTGCAGTAGTGTTATTACTAATGACATGTTACTTGGTTTTATTTGTCAGTAGGTAAACAGTTTCAAACATAGTGGTTAATTCTCGCAATTATCTCATTTGAACGTTTTATTTGTGGTTGGTTTTTCTGAAATAAATCTAAATAAATCTGATCTATACAACCAGACAAATTTATTTGCAAATAAGTATACAATTTGTTACTTAAACAAAGACAAGTAGTTTTTTTAAAGCCTAAAAAGGAAAGTGCTGGGGCTCCTTAGACACGGCGCGTCGGCACGCTGAAGCTACGAGTGATACACATAATTGACTTCGGAATTAATAGTAGCCTCGGATCAAAAGTAGTGCGTTATTAACCGTTATGTAATTTCTTTGGTTAAAGTAAATCCAACAAATAATGATGCATCATGTTGCATTCTTGCACGTACTTTTCGGTGTACTAGTTTCAAAGTTGAGTGCATCTAATAAGTTTTTTAATAGCACATTAAAGTATACAAAAGTAAAATTAAATTTAGTTATTTACATTTAATATATAGGTACATAAATATTATTAAATAGAATAACAATTCAATAGGTTTAAGAGAAAATATATTCGTTGTAATTTTTCACGAGATCTCGATCTAAAAGAAAGTTTAATAACTAGTCTTATGTCGGCTATAGAAGGCTTTTACATTTGTAGGTGACGCTTTCGTAAGATAAAGTGATATTTTCTGATAAGAACACGTTTCGAAGCTTCGACGATGCGCGCTGAAAAGGACCAAACCTTTCTTTTTCGGAAGGTTTTACGCTGCTAGCCTGCTGGCTTTTACAGCACAAACGCGGACTTGTTGGCGAGCTAGAAAGCTCGGCCGAGTTTATTTTGTTTTGCTACGACTAGCACAAGGGCGTCTCCTGTGAGACTCGAACCTCGGCTTGGGCCGTCGTAGAGGCAGGGATTGCCTGAAGGGCTGGCCGGTATTTGATGAATAAGGGTCCACGCCTATGTCGGTGGGAGCGGTTTCTAGCTCTGTTTTGGCTGTTGTCTGTTCGGGCCGCACGGGCAGCTGTCAGTCTGGCGTTTGCTAGGGTGATTGGATCATCCGGATCCAGTAGAAAGTGTTTAGGGCGACGACGACACGGTCCCTTGACAGGATAGGCGTTATAATTTATACTTTTACGTACTAACGGGTTAAGGACCAAACTATGCCGCGCTGCAGTTTTATGGAGCCACGAGCGAAACAGCACTAATGCCCCCGCACACATACCCTCTCACTCTCTCAGAAACCTAAGATTCAAAGAGTTCCACAGGAAGATCAGCAGATGACAACACCGACTTCACACCTGCCACCCGTGTTGAAGACAGTCACCACTTATAGATGTTTGTTGATGATGAAATAAAACTCCCTAATTGTTTTGCAGAGAAGAGTTGAGAATGAAATGTGGAATGAATTTATTTCTCTTTGGTTTCTGGTCACAAACCTCTCGGATTGGATATACCATTGCCGGTTTCAAGTGTAATGAAACGGAAGCCCGTGAACAAGTCGGCCGTGGAAAGTGACCAATGGCGCGTGGACTCTCACGTTGGCTGGATCATTGTCTTCTCTTGTTTATTTTACCACTTGTTCTACATGCTAATGCACTTTAAGAACTACATCCTCATCGTAGGTTGTTAAGGAAATTGCTTTATGAGTCACTAAGCCAGCATAATTGGCAACTGAGGGATTTAAGCATTGACCCCACAACATTTCTCTAAATTTTTTTTTGTTGTATGTAAATACTTTTTTTATGGAAAAAGTACCTAAAATTTTTTTTATGAAATTGATAGTAAAGTAAAGAGTAAAGGATATATTATTTTATTCTTATCGTTGATTGTCATACAAATACACTTCGCCCAATGACTTTCCTATTTAATCGAAATACATAACAACAACCCAATCAGACAGAGTTTCCTCTTGTATCATACATTTTCTATAGAATAACTTTAGGTATTCGCAACTCTGAAGCGATACGAAGTTCGCGAAGTCCACTAGTTTATTATTAAAAAAAATCTTTCTCCAAATTGGTAGCCATTTTCTAAAAATAAATAAAACGGCTGCATTATATAAATAGAATTCATCTCAATTAATGACGCATCTCAGATAAAACATACACGGTTCATTACTTTGAATGGCGTGAAATTTATCATGCTCTGAACATGTCTTCTGGTTGATATTTCTTGTTTGACAAATAGGCATACTATTTCGATCATTAATTTAAATACATTTAAGGTATGTAGGACTCCCATATAATTTATCCTTATACTAGATACATTGTATAAATACTTTTTACTACACATCTACAAAAAAGGAGGTTTAGAATTAATTACATGATGAATGTACATCGCTAAGTAGTTCACGCATCTGTCATCGTTGCACCGAAGGCCCTGAGTTCGAATACCTGTGAAACGAAAATGTTTCTTATATTTTAGAATATTTTTTAGGCAAACCTTTGAGATTTTTTTACAAAAAGTGAGAGAAAAGTACTTGAAGTATGGTAGGTGCCTACTACGTTTTAAAACTTTCTCTTCTGTGTAGTGCCTCTTATATTAAGTGGAAATGTCTGGATTTATTCAGCTCATTCTAAGCATAGTACCTACTTACCTAGATACTATTACGTATTTTGTCGCATTTACCTACTTCAAATCTAGCTATAACTGATACTTTTCTTAACTAACTGGAGTTAAGAAACTCAACATAAACTTTATAACATATTACCCCCAATAATTAAAAATTGTATGCAGATATTTAAATCAAAATTAGCACAATATTTTGTATATATCTATTTTTAATTTTATAAACATTATGTACACACCTAATATACACTTACGTCTTTTTACCAAATTATTGTTAATACATATTATTTCTTGTTAATATTACACATAACGTAAACCAATGACGCACTACCTGCGTAATATTTTCTTTTAAAATTATTGTAAAAATGTCTTATGTAAGTGACTGTTTTTGTCTTTTTGAGGAATAAATGTCTATAAACTTAACCGCCGTCATTTTCACTTACGAGCTTATAACGATGGACTAAATATCATATTTGTTTCTTCATAACAACATCTTTTACATTTTCTTGATGTATCAAGTTTTGATATCGGGATGTTTTAATTTTTTAGATACTCATAAACCGTGATAGTTTTAGTTCTTATGAGGATTGTGAAGTGCCGATACGCAGCGCGAGTAGGTATTAAAAAAAATGCTATGTGGTTCATACCGCTTTGTCTCACCCCGGGCGTGTGATAGAGAGAGTTGCAAGTCTATTAGTCAATTACCTACATTTCCTTTTAAAATATTGTTTCGGACGATAACGTTTTCACCCCCCTAAATAGTTACGAAATTAGACAATTTTGGTCTCTCTAGATTCAGTATACCTTAATCAAGGTCTGTACGTTTTTTTATATTATATTATTTATTCTTTTTATTAAGTTTAGTTTAATTTAAAAAAATAAAAACGCATGAGGAAGATTTTAAGTCAGAATAGATATTTAGATGCTAATAACTTCAATTATACGTAATATTTATTTAAAATAAAAACGTACAAACCTAGTTTTCCATTTTATCTCCAACATTTCCTATAATTTTGAAAATCAGACTATGTATACAGTATTTGGGGAGAAAAACGTTATCGCTTTTTGTATGAAAATGTACAGCTTTACAATCCTCTTAATACCTTTAGTTAATTTAGTTAAAGTTTGCTAATAGGTAAAATATTAATACTTGAATCCGTTTTCATTAAAAAAGTGTAAAAGTATTTATTTATATAGCTTGTAAGTAGTATGTATATATTATGTATGTATTTAATCGAATCATTGTGTGCAAATACCCTCTGCCGCTCTGAGTACGCACCGCGGTCTCATTACCACGTTGATATTAAACATTTGACGTTGACTGGTCTTTGTATTGTTTTTTACCGCTGAGAGGAAAGCTTATCTTGGCAGGTATCTACGGTCGTTATTAAGAAGACAGCGTCATAAGTGTTATTTTAAGCCCATTAAATCTACAGGAGAAAAAATCCAAGTAAATGGGACTACTTCGACGAGTTACCCTATCGCTTGACACTTCATTCATCCAAATCGGTTGTCGGACGGCAGTAGATGTGTAACATAAATTATACATCAAATTTTTAAGTGTTTTTTAAACAAAAAGTGAATTCCCGTAATCCTACAGTGGGGCATGGAGCAGACACATTTCTGTATCTGTTTCACTGATCATTTTCTTTACAGGCACGTAGGTGATCAGCCTGTACCTGTACCTAACTGAAACATTCATTTGTCGCCCCGTGATTTGAACCCAGGAGCACCGGCGCATCACGCAGACGCGTAAACCACTTAGCTACGGAGGCGATGTTTATGAAGGTTAAAAAATACATTAAGGAGTGGAATCCTCGGTACCAAATAAGGAGAAGATAAAAGAAAGCGATGGTTTGACGATATCAGGAAAACAGCAGGTCCTCTATGGCTTGGCAAGGCCAAAATTGGAGTTCTGGAAAGGGTTGGAGGAGGCCTTTGTATCACAAGACTCGCCAATCGGCAAATAGAGGCTAATAAATAAATAAACGAACAAAGGATAGCATATTGAAGCGCGTTGAAAAGAATACACGCAATTTTATGTTACATTATTAAGATACATTTGATTTCATTTGAAACATATATATGCGAAGAAACTATATGCACTTCAATTGATCAGAAGGCGTATAGCGTTCGCGTTCGTGTGTGTTAGAAATTAAAACCTAAATGATAAGTTTTTCGCATAAACCTGACGTTATTATGTGCATAGCTCGATATTCCATATTTCATACTTTTTGGTTCAAACTCGAATTTCATCTAAGTCATAGATCGATCGCTCTACAAAGCACCTACTTTAAGTGCCCTACATTTTATATAAAACTAAAGCAATTGATGTTTTTAGATCGTTTTATTTTGAATTTCTCTTAATAGCCACTATGATTGAACACGGGCGTGAGCTCTTTCAGAGAATCATGTTAGAACGTTCCACCAATAAGTACAATAAGACCTGAGCATCAGATATAGGTACATAGTGAAAGTAAATGTTTCATTTTACGTTGAGAATTTGAGAGCATTTACAATCTGCGCATGAACTATGCATAAATTAGTTCGAACGATAGAAAATGGAAACTGTGAATATTTTAGAACGCAACTTGAATCTAACTTGTTTTAAGTTAAATATATTCAGAACATAACATTTTTAACCTACTAAATATATCAATTTTATTAGTTTTAAGGACTTTCACTAGATTGTAGTTTGTGATAGGTTTTGGGATAGATACGGGCCCAAAAGTTTCAAATTAGCAGGCAGTTCTAAATTTGGCTATACCTACATAATTTCTATATATTTGTTAGATCTTATAAATTTCCCGTTCGATAGGTTTTTTATTGACATTAATTACATAAAATTTAAAATTCGTTATTATATTGGTAGATAGTAGATTTTCACACAGTTGTAGGTTTGTATGAAACCGACAATGTAAAATTTTAATATGGTACTTTCAAATATTTTGTAGAGCTTCCGTAACTTAATATATAATTTTAAAACAGTATGAGATAACGGTTTGTAAGCAGTCTGTAAGCGTACTCTTTGCAAGCGATATATTTATGCAATGTTTTGACAGCTCCCACAGAGCAATCAAATTCACACATTAGTTCTATTCAGTCTTGTCATGTTACTGTCAGAGTTAAAACTTAGCAAAAAATTAATGGAGTTCGAATTTTACATATCCTTTGTACCTATACAACCTATTTCTTCTTAGAACAGAACATATTTATTTTTTATAAAATATTTGGATAATAATGGACTTTCAATGTTGTCACTCTGCTTCTAAAACCCAATAGGCAATAGATTAATTATTTTATTTAAAAGTAAAGTTTTGTTTACTTTGTCGTCTTTAAGTTGGATTAACATACACTTTTCCCACCGCAAATTTGTTGTTTCCGATCAATAAGCCCAATAATTTTATTTCTCTAATTTAATGATTCCGAACAAAAATTTTTAATGGTTCATTTTTTGCAGTATTAGCAATAATCCAACACAGAATACTGAACATAAATCAAATGGTTGGTGAATTTGACCAATAAAGACCAAAGGAAGGCGTTGTGTGGGTAACCTAGATACTGCATACCTATACCCTTATAGCCGTGGGTAGATACGCAACAGCTCCAAAACGGATAAACCACTATATTGCAATAATTTTATGTAGCTCTGATTAAATATTAAAATTTAAAACACCGAAAGTTTATTAATTAACTCCAATTAAAATACCTTAAATAGAAAATAAAGTGATTTTTTTAAATTCGATGCATTACATCAATTTCTCAGGACATAAAGACGTCGATAAAAATAATAATAATACTTACTCTATTTCAGAAATTTCGTCCATACAAAAAAAATGAAAAAATAAAATAATCAACGTTTAGGTGGAAATCGCCAACCACCGTCGGTAAGTTGCAGACAGCGGCACCCTGTCTGCCCGACTTCTAATAATTGATTCTTACACATAGCAACTCTAGACATGAAGGACGCTATTATCTTATGCTGAATGCCATTGAACTCGCGAAGAACATTCCTGAGGCATGCAGCTCCACTGTAGACCCATCAGATGTCTAAAGATTGTATTATAGGCTACTCTCAGGGTGTTACGCGACTTCAAGGTGTGTTCGGTCCAGAGTTGACACGTGTAGAACGTATGGTGTAATTTTCTCGTCAGGCGCTGCTCCATTAAATTTTCTGACTATCATGTTACCTACAGGCCACTACGAACATAGCACTTCTCTGACGCTCCATATCTTCTTTATCTGTTAATTTAGAACTAATAGTGTGAACAAGGTACTTCACACCACAATCTTTACAGGCTGTCCAATTGTCCATTAACGCACAGCTCCGGTACAAATACTTTTTGTTTTGGACCTTAATATAAGCATTTCTGTTTTTTACTATTATATATTAAATCGTGCTTATTGAGATAACGTTGGTATATACCAAGTAGTTTAAGCAGTTCTTTAATCGTGGGACTCAACAACACCATGGCATCAGCGTAACTCAGGTTGTTGACAAATCTGCCATCCACCAGAGTGCTCATCCGGGCTAGCTCAGCTCCACGATCAAATCGTTTACATAATAGTTAATCAGGTCAGATGAAGTGACGCTGTTGTGTTGAAATGTTGATTGATTTAGGGTTTTAATAACTAAGCAATGAATTTTGATACGGTAAAGTTTCTTATGAACAAAGTGATTTTTGATTCATAAATTATGAACTAGGTTCATGGGAAGGAAAAGGGCGGGTTACTAGATGTAATAAAAACCGTAAAAAAAACATATAGTAATGCTATTCAATTTTAATGTGCTGGAACAAAAAATCTAATTTGATCTCTATTATGTAATTGGACGAAGCGAGATATAAAGATATCAACACGATCATCTAATTACTATTAGATTGTGATTGCCTATTAATTTGTACTCCAACCCTGAAGGCTATTTTATTTATAATTGTATTTGCGAGAAAATGGTAAGCCATTAAATTTAAGCTTGAAGAATCTTGATGTTATTATTAGTCAATATTACAATGGCATGAAATTTCTTGTTTCTTATTAATTTAGGTACATAGTTATACATCTTCTCCATGTGGCTTCGTCCCTACTCTTCACCAAAAAATAGATCTGTCAAGCCTCAATCTGTCATGTTTGCCGCGCTGTCACTCTTAAGTCAAACGTCATAGATTTTACTTGCTATAATGGCTATGGACATTATAGCCATGACAACATAAGTACTATCTGAAAATTGGAACTACGGCCCAAATTTAATTACATACAATTTTTAAGCCCATTTGACGTGTCTGTGTGTCAGTCTGATATCGTGACATCGTAACGAATGGATCGATTATGATACGATGTTTAAAACCTGAAGTGATAGAGATGGATGTCAGTTAGAAGAAGTTTATGAAAATCATTCAAAAGAAATTTTATTTGTAATTAATCTGTCGGGGGGGTCTTTAATTTCAATTGCAGTATTAGTCACATCACATAGTATATATTTAATTTAAAATAAAAATGAAAGGTTCTAAGAGAAATCGGGTCACATCTGCAATGTTTCATCACATATTCAATCTTCATGTTTCTTGGAGCATATCATTCAGTGAAAGAATCCGTGAAGACAATATTAGAGATCGCTTGTTGACATCCAGTTTATAAATTATATTTTAATAGAACATTTCTTTAGGTTTTTTATAATGAGAAACTTACAGCGTGTTGTGACCCGGGTGGTCACAGCTTGTTTGTGTAGCGTCATTCAATGCGTGTCATACAGATGCCGATTTCCAATTCTAGAGTATCATTGTTTCACTTGGATCGGCATTCGATATTTCACTTTTTATGCTCAATGGATAAAAAAATTCTTAATAATTTAAGAAAGTCTTCTTAGCTGTTTTTTTATTAAATAATTTCGGTTTTACAAATAATTTAGATGTGTGCAGAATTACAAATTTAATATTTATTTTTGAGCGTATACAATTGTTACGCGTCAATGCGACCAGCAAACGTGTCTGAGGAATTTAATGAAAGGGAGCACAGTGAAAGGTGTATGTCAGGATCCAAAGCAGTTTCTTTTGGTAGAATAGTATATCAAAAAATCAATTAATGAACTATCTGGCCTTTTTTGGGGCCAAAATAATGTAGACAGTTTTTGGGTACGCAACCCAACCACTATTAATGAATCTATTACATATGTGTAGAGAATTTGAAAATAATATAACAGTTGGTTGTAAATAAATATCGTTTATTCTTTCATATTATGTTAGAGAAGAAATGTATTTTAATCTAAGCTTTGGCGTTCAACGCACACTTTGTGAAGTCACGGTAAGTTAAAATGTTTTTTGATAATTATGTGGTAAATTGAATGCCGTCGATAATTTAGAAACTACTTTTAGCCGCACGAACGACTCACACGGAATTTACCATTTCAGGAATAAAATTAACATATTTAAGGAACAAACCATGCAAGTTTTATCTACATTCAGTCATGTCTTAGATAACTAGATTTTCTTGTTTTCTCCGGTTTTGTAATATAACAGTTTGTATCTTTATAGAAATCATTAATCTAAATCATTATTGATTTGTGATCAGGAACAACGAGATCGCTTACGATGGATGGTGGCCATCTGGCCCATGTTATAATATTTCCAGCATGTAAAATGTAGTAATAATTACAATAAATATTATAAAAACGTTTACATAATTATTATCCGACATAGTAGTGATGTAGGTAGTTGATCACTTGTAATCTTTTCCTCAATAATAAATGATGTAATGCATGTAAATATCGATAATTATTTGAAAGTGGAGACGGCAAACTTGTTCACGCTTCTACCATCTCGTTTTTAAGAGCCATTCACTCTAAGCAATAATATGTATTTACTTTTGTAATTTTATTAGGTTGAATGTTATGTTGTTACCGGCAATGTTCAACAAAGTTAACAGAAGTACCCCGCTGGGAACGCAGTCTTTCTTTGAAATTCACTTCCTATGCGATTTGACTAGTTAACAGCTCAGACTAATGACGTCAGAAATCAATCATTGATAATTCAATAGCGCTTTTGCAACGTATTAATAAAGTTATAATTTCCGGTCTTTTCGAAATAAAAAGCTTATGATAATAAGCCGTTTAAAACCATTTGTACCCCTAGCTTCTACCTAGCTTAGAAAAACTTTTGTATTTCATTTCTTTCAAAACAGACAAATAAAACAAGTATAAATACGTACTCATTATGTATGTACTACATAATATGTATATATATAAGCATTTAGGACATGTGCTTAGGGGGAGAAACGGTTTAAAAATTACTGAAATCTATTTAAACAGCTACATAACAGTTGTGAAAGAAAGTTTTTTAAAATCTTGTGTAAAAATAAATCTATGTATACTTACATAAGTTAATCTACACTACAATGTATAGAAAAGCAAAACCTGCATTGATATCGTTGCTCTCATCATGTATGAAAGTAAAAGTGGTTTATTTTGACATAATAAACTTACAGAATAGATGATCCCACGCTTAACCTCTTCAGAAAGTGAGAGGATGGTCAGTCACATGACTTTAATACTTTTGTGAAAGTAGTTATGCAATACATAATATATTAAATAACATATTTGGATCGACTATCGAACGTTAACGTTTAAAAAACGTATTTGAATAAATAAATAATTTTATTGTCTTCAAAAACAACATTCATGAAAAACTGGTAATTAGCAAGAAATGCTTGTCACCCGCTCTCCCATAACACTATTCAATGGTATCAACTATTAAGATAATAATTTGAAACATACATAAATACATAAGTTTAAGATAAAAAGAAACAAGACAAATCAATTATTATAGAGTAGTGTGTGCGTGGTGAATGTGCTGTAAAAATTTATTTATCACATTTGACAATTTAAAACTATTTTGAGTTACTGTTTGCTTATAGTCTCAATCTTTTTATAGGTTGTATTTTCAAGTCACCCATAGTTTATATTGACTTTCTGTTTTAGAATAAATATCCTTTATTTAGTTATTGGGTCTAATAATTGGGTTTTAATAAGATTCTAAATAAATAATAGTGAGTGCACTGTTGTAAAGTTGTGGGACTGGGGTCTTTGACCTCGTTGAGCCTAGAACGAAAGCCTTATTCAAAGTGTGACTAACTTTATAAAAATGTAATCATTATACAGAGTATATTTTTAGTACCTAAGTAATTAAACTGTTATATCATAACAGTATCATAGTATCCTATGATATGTAGGTATTATGTAAATGAAAAATTAACTATTTATACGTCCATTAGTACCTACTTACTATTTAGAATAATTTTGATTGTACAAAGTCAACGTGAGACAGCAACTAGTGGATTTTGTTGATATATTGAACTTTATTGTTAAAAATACAATTTTCGTTTTAATTGTATTAATTACTAGTGGACCCCGCGAACTTCGTATCGCGTCAAAGTTCCGAATAATGTGTCACCTAAAACGTCATTCCATAGAAAATGTATGAGGATAATGTTTTTTCTTTTATTTTATTTTTTCGACAAATTTACAAATTTTTCTCTCCGTAAGAACCATCCTCGTACTTCAAGGAATAATAAAAAAAGAATTAGCGAAATCGGTTCATCTGCTTTCGAGATTTGCGCTTACCAACACATTCAGCGATTCATTTTTATATAATATATAGATGAAAAAAATCTTTAGTTTCTTGTACGTTGTTCTGATTTGGGCGTGCCTTAGATTTAAGTATCGTTTATATGTGATTTTAAATGAATAAAGATTATTTAAATTATTTATTTTTAGTGTGTAAAATCTATCTATATAGGTAGGTACTTGACTCGACTCTAAAAACGATTATATACTTTAAATAATATTCAAAGTCCTAATGCAAATAATATAAGTAGGTAGGCTTAAATCGGTGCATACTTAATCACATTTATTCACAACTAGCTATGACCCGCGGTTTCACCCGTGTTAATTTCTTCATAACGTGATGTTATATAGCCTATAAACGGAGTAAAATAGCGAACAGCAAAATAATAATATATTCATTATGTACTTCGTCCGCGCGGAATAGTTATTTTTTTATTACTTATTTATATTAATTTCTAAAATAAATACTCTTTATGACATCAGCTATTTGCCCGTGAAAGTCCCGTCAAAATCGGTCCCGGCGTTTCAGAGATTAGCTGGAACAAACAGACACACAGAGAGAGGAAGACAAAAATTGTAAAAAATGTTATTTTGGTATCTGTACCGTGTGTATGCATTTAATAAAAAGCGGGTATTTTAATATTACAAACAGACACTCCAATGTTATTTATCTGTATAGATAAAACATTAAACAGTTTGCAATTATAGTGCGTGACCTCAGCAGGTGCTGGTCAGTATCAGATATCGGGCTAAGGATCGCTTACAGACATCCAACGGAAGGTTCTTTATAGTCTATGCCACTTTATGCAGTTTAATAAGCACGTAGAAACTATATATTGATGATGTATAGTAGATAATGAAACTATAGATAGAACAAGATAATTTTAAAAAAACCGACTTCGAATTGTAACTCTAACTACTAAATCAATTTTGATGAAATTTAAATGGGACCACACAATTCACCCAGTCGAAAGTTTTGAGGTAACAAACAAAAAAATACAGTCGAATTGAGAACCTCCTTTTTGAAGTCGGTTAAAAATGGTTTGGCTTTCGTGGTTTTGTTTTTATGGAATTGTTTGCAAATCGATTTTCAATTAGCCTCACTTTCCATTTAAATTAATAATTTTGTTTTTGTACATAATTTAGCGTGAGTGTATTTCCGGTTGCTAAGATGAAAAATGTTTGTAAATCTAAAAAAGAGAAATTAATACCATCAAAACATACCTTGCAAATATGCAAGTCACAACACGACTAGGAATATGTCAATGGTTCGTATAAGTAGCGACAGATAAAAAATATATTCCACTTTCATTTCAGTTTCCGTACCGCTTTATAGATAAAAAAGGCCTGCTTATAGTAGTATGAGTATCTGACCTAATATTGTGTCGGTATATTATTATATATAGTCTATGCTAATCAAATAAACCGTTGATAAGTCGTTAAGTATGTTTTGTATTCCATACCTGTGCATAGACTTAGCACATAATTATGGTATTTAGAACCTAATAATCGACAGTCATTAAGGTTAAATTTGTTTATTAACTTGATATCAGAAAGCCCGTGATGCATGGAAAGTGCAACCAGTTGGTGCAGATTGCACCCAACTTTCGAATCATGTCTAAACCTCGTATCAAGTTCGAGCACTTTCTACTTCTCTCTTCAAGGTGCTAACAAACTACATTTTTCTTTAACAGATTTCAGTTCATTACTTACTGTATGAGTACAGTTGATTGTGACTAAACTCTATTGTTCCTTGCAATTAGGTACGCATGCAATAAACTCAATTTATTTTGAAATATCTAAGTTTCATGAATCAAACAAGTAAATTCTAATTACTATTAAAATTGAATCTTGAAAAATGAAACTCAAAGGTTGTTCTCGCGGGAGTTGTGACTTCTATTAAATGTTTTATAGCAAATGGCCAAACAAAGCCCACATTTAAATGCAAGATAAAAGAATTTTAATATGATAGCTTTTTTTAAATATAGGAGGCAAACGGGCAGAAGGCTCACTTAGAATAAGTGGTTAGTCACCCACGGATACCCTCAACGCCAGTAGGACAGTTGCCGGCCTCTTAAAGAGAGGTACATTCTATAATTGAAGGTTCCTAAGTCGTAATGGTTTAGGAATACTTTTGAAAGCAGCTGGTTCCAGAGTCATGGTGCGCGGCAGAAAATGCCTCAGAAAACGCTCCGTTGTGGAACGACAAACAAAGTTATTTTGGGTTATCTTTATACTTAAAAATACATAAAAGCAAATAATTTAACGTCTTACTGATAAATTTTATAGTTCCAGTAGTATTTTACAGAACACTGACTTTTTACCCTACAGGCTGTTTGTATTTGTAGTTACTAAAAATATTTGTTATTTTATAATTTTATTGTATCGTTGGGATTATTTATATACTCACTAATTATTATCCTCATAAACGATTTTTTTAATTGTTGCCGCTATCAGCTTGCTACCCCTTGTTTGGAGCTTTCTATCTCGACAAATTCTACTGTGTTTACTGGGAATCGAAAACAAATTATACTCCGTTGCTCAAGTAATCGAGTCCATAGAGCTTGACATGACGGCTGATAAATGTCATAAAAATTCAATAAAAATGCGGTAAATTTATAAAAACAGCACAAAGTACCCTCATTTACAGCGTATCTGAGATTCACGCTCTAAAGAGCAAACTAGGTCTGTTATAAAATTGCTAATTTTAAATGTGTGAACAACTGAAATGTATAATTACAAAAATCTGAGTTAAAGCTTTGGATTAAATTCCCAATTATATGACTTATGGTTACAAAATACACATTAACACAGATATAAAAACTATTTCGTATTCATAAGTATAAAATGACAGTTAATCTGGAATGCAGTGTTCATTTTTATTGCCTTATTAAATTATAACAATGGCTGATTCCGCAAAAGGTAAAAGCTATACACATTTGGGCTATAAAATGAATATTATGATCAGTATTGCATATTCTTTATGAGTAGAAAGTTATGGTGACATTTAATTTTATGAAGGCAATTTGCATGGATGTAAATTAAGGGTTACAGACTATCTCAGAACACGCATCCATTTGAATAATTTATTGTCTATGTTTAGATTTTATAAGGTTAAGATTCATAGACCGCACTATAACCTTAATGAAAGGCGACTTTCAACTGTAGAGAATGGTTTTAAATAATAAAACCCGATATATGGTACTCACTTTTTAAATCGTTTGTAATTGTTATTCCAATATTATTATAGTGTATTCACTATTAGATCACTGCAATAGTATTTATATTCCTACCGTGAATTGCGACTGTGGCGCTATCTAGTGAGTTTAGTAGTTTACTCCTTGTAATATCAATTGAATTCCAATATAAGTTTACTGATTGTAGGTTTTTTGTGAAGTCTCGTGTCCCCTAGTGGGGTATGGGGCAGATGCATTTCACATCTGTTTCACTGATCGATTTTTTTTAGGGGCAAGTAGGTGATCAGCCTTCTATGCCTTGCCAGACCGAGTTTTTTTTATCTCCACTGGGAATCGAACCCAGGACCTCTCGGTTGTAACGCTTACGCGCTTACCACTAGACCAAGGAGGTGGTCTACAGATTGTAGGTACAAATAATAAAAGTATTTTAAAAATATTGTAGCTGAATTATTTCATAAATTCAAATGTTTTGCTAATGGCTAAACCCATACTTGACTTACTTTTTCTGCAATATTTATCGTATAATGTTAGTGATACATGATATCCAATTGTAGGTAATCTTTATAGATAGGATTGTATCGTGCTGAATGACTTGTCTTCAATAATTTACAATAATGTACTTAAATATACCTAACATACTGGTTACATTACCGCGTTGTATCGCTATAGTAACGCGTTGGCCAAAATATAGTTTTAATATTCTTATAGAATTTTCACCACATAACAAACCACAGAAGGTAATAAAAAAGAACTTAGGAGTTTATTAGGCGAATGCGTATGCTTAACAGCTTCTGAAACGTTTTATATCGCCTTTTTTTCTATTCAGTAATTTTAAAAAAATTCTCGGATGAGTTTTTAACATGGGAATAATTTCAAATCAGGTCCAGCCACTGCGCAGATGTTTTGAATGCATTTTTATCTCAAAATCAAAACATACAATATAGCTTAATATGTCACTCAGTAAAAGTCTGGCTTCCCAATGCAAGAATTTATATTCTTGCATTGATGGGAAGCCAGCCGATACAAACATATAAAATACAAATCTTTCCTCTTTATAATATTAGTGTAGAAAAATAAATAACACTGGAATGGTAATAATCTTCTTTACTTTTAATTATATACTTACATACATAAAAAATTAAATAAGTAGGTACCTACACGTTTCCCGCTATTTCATCGTGCTAAAAGATAATAATTATACCAATATTTATATTAATTTACTGCCCTTAATTTACCAGTTTCTTTACAATTTTAAATGCTGTTTCCTGTCAGTAACTTTCTTTTTCCCTTTTTAAGCTCCGAAGAACACCCCTCGCGTGTTTCTGTATTGGCTCTGTGTTTCTGTGTATCTAAATCTTTCTGTGGCATAGTAACTTAACTATAAAACCGATTTCGGTGCGTTTCAAATCCAAATGAATCGCTGTCTTTTATAAATATTTAAATATTCTATTATAAATATTTAAATTGAAAATGTTCAAAGGACACAGAGAGATATCAAGCTTGAAAATCCTTTTTTTTCGTTGCGGTTAAAAAGGACAGCTATATTTCCAGTAATTGTAATAAAGATTAATGTAACGAAGTATGCCTTCATTGCCTTTGCGGTACCTACTCAACTCTTTTATGGTTTTAATAATAACGTTTTTATTGAGAGATAAAATATTGTGATAATTTAAGATACATCAATCATTTGGGACGAAGTTTTTTGGAAGATTTTGAATTTATTCAATATCTTTTACACTATACGATTTCTGTCTGCGAAAAACGAGAATATGCGCCATCTAGCTTAGTTTTAATACATTTAACGACAGTCTATTATATTTATAAATAATACATAATACATTATAAATAACGATAATTATAAGTGTCATTTTTTTTTCATTTCAAAATGTCTTTATTTATAAACTTATGATTAACTTAAATAACATTGCCAGTGTTAGCAATATCCTAGCAGTTGTAAGTAGGTGAGTTGGAAGTTTTAACAAACACTCGGTTTATATAAAACTAATTGCTGGATATTTTGAAATATTTAACATGGGAGTTAGGTATATATAATAATTATGGAGTAACAAACATGTTTACTTTGAAGAGGAATACATTTATGAAAAGTTTTTGTTCAATTAAAGGTGTAAAATTGGAATAAGTTAACATAAATTTGTTTAATAACGGCACTTACTGACAAGAGACATTTTTAATGAAAATATTATCTGCGCTAAATTCGAAGTTAATTTTGTTGAATTTGTTTATGGCAGCTGTATTTGTGACACGGTTTTTAATGGAGATACGGTAGATAATGTCGAGTAGTGAAATAAGCTCTAAAATTTAGGTAACACTTCATTTGATTCTTTTTTTAATGCTGGTGCAAATTGCAGCAGAAAAGTGTCAGAATGCAAGTTTTTTTAAAAGGAACTTGTCAGGCCTCAGACGGAGTATTTCTTAATTTGTTGCTAACGCTTATAACTCTGTCGGAATTAAAAAGTTTATTTTATTTTTACAGCTCTTCAGATAGATTTATTTTACATAAGTAAAACAATGCTCGCCATTTATAAAGACTGTTGTGAATGTTGAGTAGTACTTTGACCAGTTAAAATTATTATTATTATTGGTTAAATGAATAGTACCAATTAATAATACTTACTAATAATTATTAGTGGTTGAAGAAAAGAGCGTACCTCTCTTTAAAACCCCAACCGTGGTTCAACTAGCGTGTCCAAGAATAAGCCTCCTGCCCCTTTGCCACGTATCTTATTAAAAAAGATGGATGCCACAAATCGCAGACTCTTTATCATTATGCACTTTATATCTTAATTAAAATACTGATATAAAATGAAGTTGACGAGCTAAAAGCTTACAATAACTTTGATTGAATATAATTGATTAATAAACACACCAGTCTAAAGACGAGAGAATAATAATTTATAAAATAATATAAAAATTGTACTTCTAATTCATCATTCATAGGAATATAAGTACACTAGCGACCCGCCCCGGCTTTGCACGGGTATTGTTTTATACTATGTAGCTACTATGTAGTGATATTTGTATTTTGATTGTTTTGTTTATAAATTTATATAAAATAATTAAATATGATACCTATTTCATTTCAGTGGCAACATTTAAACACTTTAAATAAAACACTTTATTAAGTAGGTATTTGTATTTTATCTTAATACAAAGTTGTAGTGTTATGTGGGTAGGTTCACTAGGTAGGTATATTATAACTGATTACTGAACCCATTTCACTGGGTTAAAGAAGCCACTAACCACAGAACGCATCGAAATGGTGGCGTGGTCTTTACAGAAAATATCGAATTAGTAATAGGAACATCTAAATGTTTTTAAATGCACAGTAATTACTAATGAGTACATGCGTAGTGCCTTTTTCAGTTTAAATTATAAATTAATTACAGAATACAGGCACGCGCTATAATATTTTGCAGCGTGCGACCTTGCCGTATTTCTCATTCCCTGAACCGCCATGGTCGTCGCCTCGCGCCGCTTATAGTGAAGTGCGATAGCGATAGATATATCTTGTCAGCTCTCTAGCGGTATGTAACCGTTTACCCGTAGTAAACCGATCGAAAGCGTCACAATCTTAGGTCACATTTGTTGAAAACTACACGATTTTTATTGCAAAAACTTTGTAAAAACTGATAATATTTTACTTGTAATTCTGTGATATTGTGTTATTTAATATAATTAATTCGATTCTTATGCGTAAGTAGAAATGCCGCGCTATGAAAGTGACATTTGGCAGCACTATAAACTGTTGAATTTGATCGGCAAGAAAAAACATACAGCATGCCGGTATTGTGATAGAGAATATAAAAACAGTAATCCAACCCGTTGCGCTACACATCTTGTGCAGTGTGATAATTGTCCTGAGGATGTTAAGGAATCTCTTAAAGGGCAACTGCCGAAGTCCGTCAGGTCTAAGATATTTCACCCAAACTACAAGCAATTTGTGCACAGAAAGGAAGTACGACAAAATCTTAAGACCCGTCATATGGTATGGGAACATTTTAAAAGTATTAAGAAGCCAGGTATGAAAAAACATGCAATTTGCATTTATTGTAACTTCGAAGTTATGGAGATCAGCATTCTACGGCTGCTCGATCATATTAAAAAATGTGAAAAAATCTCAGAAGAAATTAAAACTAAGTTTATAGAACTCGACTTGGAGCGTTATTTACCTAACAACTCGTATGACCCTAGAATTGTTATAAAGAAGACGTTCGCTCGGCCAAAAGTTTGGCAACATTATAATATATTAAATAAAACAGGCTATAAAAGGCATGCTTCATGCAAGTATTGTGGCGTGGAGTATAGATGCTCTAATGCCACCAGATTAGTTGTTCATCTTTGCCGGTGCGTGAATTGCCCTGAAAATGTCAAAGAAAGGTTCATGTATGGTTATCATATGAACATTGACCCACCTAAATCCGAAACATCAAAGAAACTAAGCAATCGACCGGCGGTCAATCCGCATTTGAATCGCGCGAACAAGGCAGCGACCCCTGGAAAACCTGCTAGCGATATTTGGCAATATTTTTCCATAATTAGTGAGGTGGGATACAAAAAACATGGTTCCTGCATTTATTGCGGCAAGGAGTATAAGCATTGTAACGCTACAAGATTGCTAAAACATATTGTTATAGAGTGCGAAGAATGTCCGGCTGATGTGAAAAAGAACTACTTGGACGATGTTTCAGATCCTGAAAGCAGTGAAGACGAGGAAGAATCAGTGTCAGTTCCACACTCAAGCAAATTCCTTACAACTGTTAAAGTTGAAGTTGAAAGTGATCATGAAAACATGGTGATGGACACCTCGAGTGCTAATAATAGCAGTATAGACCCACTTGACAATATTGATACTACTTATGAAACAGGTGAAAATACTTCGAAGTCACAATCTAAAATAAGTGGTACTGATAATGACAAAATTGACAGAGCCTTAGCAAGAGCCATTTTTGTGAGTGGTGTATCTCACAATATCTTAGAATGTAAGTACTGGAAGAAAGCCATTCACCTTCTAAGGCCTAATTATAAAATACCGTCAGTCGATGACATTAAAAATAAGCTCTTTGATGAGGACTACTTAAGACTAAACAGCAACATAGAAATTGAGGTTAAAAGTTCTGAAGTACTATCAGTAACATATTTAATCCTGGATATTAATAAAAATGGTAAGTTACATAAATACATTTATTTATTAAAAAGTAATTTTTAAATATTGGTGTTTAGTTATTTTATATAGGATTTTTTTTCATGCTATTTGCACTTAATATCCTAATATGTAATATCTAACTTCAATTTAATAATTTAAGTTAAATTTAAAAAAATGTGCAGTTTTTTGTCTTATAATTCTTCTGCTGAACTTATTTTTATTTTTCCTTTCAGATTATTTACTATATTTCATAATAATGACACCAAATCCAGTATGCTACGAAGTAAAATGGATGAAAAAATCTGAGTATTCTGAAGATACAGAAAATAAGTTGGAAGAGACAAGAAAAGTTATTAACAGTATTGGCTCCGACAAAGTCTTTACTATTATGTGTGAGAAAATACCGTTTTCTGTGAACCAAAATACATTTCCTAATATATACATCACACAGTGTCTATATGGCACTTTATTTTCTTGGTTCAAAAATCTTACACAGGAACCATTGTTTTCAAATGACGACATTAAGATAAATATAACATTCTTAAAGGAAAAAGTACTTCCATTACTTGTGAATGATAAAGACGAACCATATCTCAAATTAATAAATTCGCTTAAGATACCAGATGAAACAAATTTTGAGGAGTACTATAGTCGATTTAAACTATTTTTTGACAATAAAGATTCCGTCAATACATTGGCGTCTAGGTTCGAAAGAATAGACTATTATAAAGAGTTATACAATTCCGAAAGCTCATGGGAATATTATAAGAAAACTATTTTAATCATGGGAGTAATCAATGATGCTTTACATGAAGCACGATTAGAGAATAGCATTATTTCCGATGTACCCAGAATTTTTTCTAAATTACAGGTGAATTTGGAGAAGGAAACGCCAATGCATCGTTGTAATAGTATAAACTATATTATAGCATCAATGAAATACTGCAGAAAGGAGTGTGTAAAACCCATACATCTGGCAGCAAATCTTCTTGATCCACGTTATGTTGGCTCCCACCTGTCTGATCAAGAAATAGCTGAAGCCATGGCCTTCCTTTCCGATTATGCTACAACACATTCGGATTGTTCAGGGGTAATAATGAAGAACGTAGCAGAGTTTAAAACAAAAACAGGATTCTTTGGAAAGATAGAAGCCGTATGGAATAGTGTACATTTAGTCCAACCCCGAGTATGGTGGCAAAGCTTTTGCTCACATTTAAAATTAACACCCTTGGCTGTGCGATTATTAAGTACCCCATGTTCTATACCGCAATATACTAAGGCAAATATATTAGAAACAGAATGGTCTGAAAAGAAGGACAAAGAACGGATTACGAAATATGAAAAGTCACGTATGAATTATTATTTTAAAAATAAAGAACATACTGAGGAAACTACACATGGAGTAGAATAATTAATTATTTAATTTCAGGTTATTAATATATACCGTTGTATTTAGAACTTAACTTTGTTAGAGATAGGTTTTAGAATTTTTATAATAGCAATAAATGTTTCAATTAAATTTATTATTTATTGCTTTTTTATAAATTGCAACTTTCATATAAGTTAAAGTAGTATTTTAAGTTTTTTTATTAAGAAATTGAATTCAAAACCATAGGTAGTTAACATTAATGCTTAACCAATAAAGTTTCAGTTCAATCTCCGAAAAAAAAAACCATGATCACAATGATATTGGTGATGAAAGATTAATTCTGTTTTTTCCTAACTTTTAGATTTAATATTTCTGTTTTCTTTAAAAGTTTTATTATGTACCTACAGGTGCTTATTCATTCCTTATAGTGCCTATACAGGCTATAATTTCCCAGTTTAGCGTTTCCAGCATTTAGCTCGGAGGTTTTGCGTTCAAATCTCAGACTAATAAAAAAATAGGTATTTTTTTTAGGTATATAATTTTAAAGGCATGGAAGCTTAATTGCCTACTTCCCTAATAAGTTACTTGAAAGAAAATTTTTTTTTACCTAAATAAAATATTAGTCACATTGTAAATAATAGTGGCCTGCGGTTTCACCAGCATTAGTTTAGTCGTGGCGTGATGTTATACAGCCTTCGTTAAATTCACTGTATTATTTATTAACCAGTAGTTTTTGAGATTAGTGCGATGAAACAAACAAATTTTAGAATATTTGTATAGGTAGATTAATTAGGCAAACCCCTAACAAACCTTAGATTTTAAAATGTATTTTATAAATTAGGCGATTAGATAAGATTTTACTTCCGGACATAAATGCTGTTCTTCGTTATGATTGGTGAATTTGATGAGACACGGAAGTGCGATTGTAGAATACACGAATCATCGGCCATAACACCACATTCGAAAGTCCGTTACATTATATACAGATCTTCATAGGGACATACCTGATCACGTATTTTCTTTGTTTCAGAACGAGTGAACTGATAGCATTAGTGGCAGTGTCATGCACTTTGTTCCTGTTTCTACACACCAGAGATCTCAACACGAAACTTGAGCGCATGCAACGGCTTAACGATGACGTCACAGCGTTTAACCATCTCACTGACAGTTAGTATTATTAATAACTTATCATTATCAACTTATCAACAATTGGCCAATGTGTAAATGTTGATGTGTCTATACTATGTCTATACTATGTTATATTATATTAGCTACATTGTTGTTCGCTTGAGTTATGTAACTATTTTTAGGTATATGTTTGGGTGTTTAGTACTTCGTAATTTAATAGTCGTTTATGGATATTTCTTTTCTCTTTAATTTTTATGTTATTTTTTTTATGTTTTAATATTTTTGCTCCTAATTTGTCGTTGGATTTTGTCGTTTAATTTTGTATTGATAGTTTATGGATAAGATATGTCATAGTCCTTTCCTGTTGTACAGTTCTATTGCATGTTGTGATCTCCTCTAATTGAAGAAACACAATGTTTAAACTGTAACAGTACAATAGAATAGCTTGTAAAGTGTATTCTTTGTTGGAGATCCTAATAAAAATAAATAAATAAATTATTACACTTATTTGCGTTAGCCATTGAAAAAAACGTATCTTGCGAAAGATCGCAATTCATCGACGGATGTCTGTGATATAAAATTTTTACGCGACTGCGAAACACCAAAGGAGGGTTACGGGTTAATATAAATTGTGGTTCTTAACGATTTTCATTAATGAAACATTCTTCGTAGCATGAGTAGCATTGTGTCATTCATTTTTGGCACCGCATTCGGACTTTTCACTGGAAAAATAGACCTTGACATTATTAGGAGAAATACTATAATGGGTATTGGTCATTGATTTTTACCAACGACATTATATGAGCGTTAATAGTACGCCTCGTGTAACCTGCTCCATGTTTTAGAAGTTCGCTGATGAGGATGATGTACATACTATCATGATAGGTAGATATACTTTTACAACTTACATTTCTGCTCAAATAATGTTTGTTTAACGTTTTCGCATTTATATGTTAAAATATGATGAATTTCTATTTAGAATTTTGATCCATTATTGATAACAGAAATTTTGTGGTTTTGGTGAAATGTAAATTTCTTGTAATTTATCAATTTGAAATAAATTGCGGTGAATGTGCCAGTTGCGGCTTTCTGATACAATAAGTCTATGGGAAAAAGAATACAATTTAATAAAGGAAGTGAGTCATTATATTGAATTATTGGTTTCCGGTATTTAAGATTGTTAAGAGTTCCTTAGTCGATTGACCTAGTTCCTATTATTCGTTTGTTTTGAAAACTTTATAGATCAGCTGTGTCAGTCGTATTTTATCTTACCTACTTAAAATAAACTGAAGTGACTGTGTACAATATTAAAATAAAAGATTTTAACTTTTTGCTAAATGAATGTGAAAATAATAGATATGCGATAGGTATATTTTTAAGAAAGAAGTAATTTTGTTGTCTATCTGTCTTGCATGTCTGTTTCGCTAAATCTCCATTACGGTTAGACTAATTTTAATTCACTGACAATTTCAATGATATATTAAAATTTAGTTAGTGAAGTAAGAAAAAAAAATTATTTAATAATAATAAGAATACATTAGAACTAGTGTCTGGAGCCCCCTTTTAAGCATGCCAATGCCTGTGCCAGAGGAATCCACTCTTCCATAATATTCTAAATATTATTTAATTCTACGATATCATTAAATAGTATTAAAAAGCAATAATTAGTTGCATGAAAAAAAGCAATTAGTACAGTGTAGCAGATTAAGACTTAAAGTACTATTCAAAAATATTAAAATCCCAAAGCCGAAGTGAGAAAAGCTTGTATTATGTTTAATAAATGTATTTAAAACGAGACATAAAGAAAATAAGGAATGTAACGTTCGCGTAAATAAAGTTAGAAGTTAACGATTGTCGTAAACTTTAATATAGGCTATCAGAAATAAGTGGCTCCACTTAGCGAGCACAACTATCAGTGAGCACGCTCTGGAAACTAACATTATCTCTTCATAACTTCATCGCATTTTATTCTTTATTTTCTGTTTTTTTAAAGACAAGTGAATGATCAAACGGAAGCATAATTTTTGTTTACCCGAGATATTCCGTCTTCCACGTTAAATGAATTCTATGACTGTTACGTCACAGATTACATGGAATCAATATTTAATGCTAATTTTACATTAAAATATAGATGCATATGTTTCTTTTTGTCGGTAATATTACTTATTACCGACTTCAAAAAAGCAGGAGGTACTCAATTCAACGCTATATATTTTTTATGTTTGTTACCTTAGAACTTTGGACTGGGTGAGCCGATTTCCATGATTCTTTTTTTCTGTTGTGTAGTTTTAGAGCAATTTGAAGTTGATTTTTTTTTGTTAAAATTTTAACACTATATAATCTTATAAGAAAAGCTAGTAATTATGGCGATAATGCCGTAGTTTCAGCCTTAATCTATGATAATAGACATATGTCTAGGAGCACTAATTTGCATATGCCAGACGTAACTTAGCTGCATATAATCATATGCAATAAAGAAAAGGATGTGTGCGATTATGTAAACCATATTCCATGTTGATCTCGTGATATTTTAATTGAAATTTAAATCTTATATTTTATCTGAATATCTGTTACTAAATCACTTAATATTAACTAGTAGTTGTGCCCCGCGGTTTCACCCGCGTTAATTTCGTCGTAGCCTATAAACAGAGTAAAATAGCGGACAGCAAAATATTAATGGATTTGTATTATGTACTTTGCCCACGCGGAATAGTTATTTTTTTATTATTTATTTATATTATTTGCGTAAGCAACAAGTAATTTTTGATTGAATAATTCATGTGGAAAATATTAGCGTCCGATTTGAGGTAACAAGTTTTCAAATATAGAAATAATTCATATCAATATTAAAAATCGTCTCCGTGGTTCAGTATGTCTGTTCGTAACTTCACAATAGCTCAAAAAAGTTTGA
Source organism: Aporia crataegi (assembly GCA_912999735.1). NCBI lineage: Eukaryota > Metazoa > Arthropoda > Insecta > Lepidoptera > Pieridae > Aporia > Aporia crataegi. Next base: position 6,449,586 of record OU538744.1, on the reverse strand, counting down.
TAAATAATATATCAGATTCGTATCGATCTTGGGTGAAAGTAAAATATTTTTAACTTGATTATCTGTTTAAAAATTTTTCTGCATCTTAAAAAATAAAGTAATATTTTACGTACGAAGAGGGACGAAAAGTCGCGAATCGCTGAAACTGTTGAAGTTTCATTATAACTTATATCATAGCCATCAGTACTACTGTGCTGATAGGAGCTGAGCTTTCTATAGTAGAAAGCCTTGAACTAATGTAACTTTCTAAGATTCGGGATAATGGCTAAGCGGAGAGCAATAATTTTACGGCATATAAGATATTATCGACATCTTTCATAGAAAGCACGGGAGCTAAACTTTCTAAGCTAAAAGCAATACATACGTATAAACTTTAATATTATAACGAGAATGATTTTATTTTATTTAAACCGATCTATTTACAATAATATACTTTAATATACACAAATACAAAGCTCATTAAAGCCGTTGGGGTGTGTACCCAAAATACTGGCTACATTACCACGTATAAGAGAATATATATATTATAAATTTTGATTTTATTTGTAGTTTAAAAGTCGATACGTAACTGTTGCAGAAACTAATATCTTTAATCTTAAGGCACCTAAATATTCTTTCTTATATTTTCTTTGTAGAATTAGGATTTTTTATTTTACTTTTTAGTACACTGAAGTCGGTAGATCTATACAGATAAATATGGAGTGTCTGTTTATAATATTAAAACTGTAATAATTTCACTGGCAGATAGCTGACGTAATAAGGGGTAACTTAGGCTACTTTTAAATAATTAATAAAAACAAATAATAAAAATAACTATTCTGTGCGGATGAAATACATAATGCATATATTATTATTTTGCTATTCGCTATTTTACTCTGTTTATAGGCTATATAACATCACGTTACGATGAAATTAACGCGGGTGTAATCGCGGGGCACAGCTAGTTTTAAAATAAATTTTATCCACCTATTCCTCGTTCCCTTTGTCTAAGAGTCATTGACCGAACCTGTAAGTCGTGACTCCTTTATGAGCCTTAGGACATTTTCGTAGACCTAGAGTCTAGATTCTAGACGCTATATCATCATGGCAGTTAAAGCATTATTATATACTGATAACTCTGTATAGATAACGTAAATTGTAACGTTCTTTAACTTATATTTAATAGTAGTTTTCTTTGATTTCTATCAAATATTAAAAAACTGCCTTTGAGTAAAGAGCATCAGCTCAGTTGGCTTCTGTTTTTCTTGCGTGCTTGCAGCATTTCTAAGCTAATACATTTTTTGTTTTCCTGAAAATGGAACCTCACATTTCGCGAAACAAGAATTGTTTTCGTAGTGTTACTAAGCTACCGTAGTGTTTGCATTGGATAAAAAGGTCAATGAACAACAGCAATATCAACTACAGCAAAATGACAATCCACCTACAGTTTGCAACGGTGCACGCCAATTTAGAAGATTATGAGTGCGAAAGTGCCATGATAATTTCCAAAATTTTCATAAATAAAACATAAAATGTAAATAATGTTAGATCATCTGACCCCTAACTTGATAAAGTGATGAAAGTTTTAAGGATTTTATTATAAAATTATCCGCTTACAAATAAAAAACCGTTATTGACTGCGAATTGAATAGTTATTTATTTGAATGGGATTTATTTCTGAATCTATATGGACTATTGTTTGTTTAAATTGCACATAAATCAGGCTTTATCGACGATATGCAAAAATATAGGAACTATTGGAGAATGTAAAAAGATACATAAGCAAGATTAATTTGATTACAATTATCAATTATTTTAAAGAAAAGCTGGTCTAGTTACACCATTTAATTCGAAAACCGATTTTATAATTAATTATTTTGCATTGTAATTAAAGGTTAAGTTAAAATGTTATTAACAAGGGAAAAAAACAAAAGGGACTTATCTATTTGACATTATTTGTAAAAAAAATCCCGAATAACGAAATTAATGGAAAACAAGGCTTTTATTTTTTCCCCTTAATAGTAGATTGTTGATCAAGGAAGCAACCGCCATTTTTTATATTTTGGCAAGTGTTTTTTGAATCCAGAGTGGAGCGAAGGATTCATAGTAGGTACATACTCGAGTTTAAAATAGTGTCACTCCCAAGGTGAACACTTTTAAACAGCTTCTAAATAACCTCTATGAGAAAATATTTTTCCCGGGTTTTTATAGGCTTTATATCGCATTCTTAGCGTTCGATATAAAATTATCTGAAGTTAATACAATACCTTCATTATCACTACTTGAGGCAGACATCATACTTAAGTGTTATCTTAAATCCTAGTTTGATTTAAACATTTACTAACAATACCTAAGGGATCAAAAAGAATAGATGTACCTCTTTTTGAATAGGTGTGCTAAAAAAGTAATTTTTTAATGGTCAAGTCAGTAAAGTCTTAATCTTTTTCTTGAGAAAAGCTAAACGAGTCGAGACTGCAGTCACGATTCTTAAATGTCATTACCGCGCGCTAGAAATTCTAAGCAATGTCATGATAAACTTAAGTGAATTTCCAGGTGGCTTAGATTCCTGGATGCACTAGCATCCGGTCGGCTGTCAAAGTTTCAAGCAAAATAATATAATTGTGAAAATCAGAGTATAAACTACGCTTTCCAACTTATGCTTTCGTACCAATTTTATTAAATTACTAAAGACATAGAACTTGCAAAAATATCGACTAGTTGTTACTATAAATCATCAGATATGCAATAAAGAGGGTATATACATGTGTGTATTGAAATAGTTGTACCTTGCGGTTTCACCCGCGTTAATTGCGTCATAGCTAAAGTGAAGTCCCGTGTCCCCTAGTGGGGTATGGGGCAGATGCATTTCACATCTGTTTCACTGATCGATTTTTTCTTTAGGGGCAAGTAGGTGATCAGCCTTCTATGTCCTGCCAGACCGAGTTTTTTTTTATCTCCGCCGGGAATCGAACCCAGGACCTCTCGGTTGTAACGCTTACGCGCTTACCACTAGACCAAGGAGGCGGTCATAGCTAGATATTATAATATAGCCGGTGTAAGTAAGAAGTAATATATCTCTTTTAGCAAGAGATGTCATTTATAGGCTGGAAGATACTTGTACTATAAATGCTAACTAGGTAATTAAGAGTGAAACCAACTTAATTAAAGCATAAAAAACTTGTATCAGCATCCCGATTCGCTTGCTGTCTGCTTTCCGGGAATTTATATCAAACAATTATTATTACGGAATGAACATTACTGTATCGTAAGCTTATTATTTTTTAAAATATTTACGTATTTTTTTAAAAGTGTATACTAGCTAAATACATAGAACAATGTAGTTCAATAAATTCTATACCACGCAAAAACTACTCCTGTCAAGGCTTCTGAGGCGCATTTTGAGATCAATTAATCGTAAAGAACTTCTATTCCGCCTTTCCAGTTACTGAAGATACATAAATACCGTCTTATCTAAGGAGATTCCTAAATATCACGCTGTCTTCTTTTTTAGTCATGACAGTAAGAGATAGGAATTCAGTTAGGAGATAAGCTAAGATGCGAATCTTCCTGCAAAGTGACACTTGCTATTGCTTTTTTCTCAATGTCATCGGTAACTGTAATAATATAAACCATAATATGTATATTTGTATCCATTGATAACGATCAGTAACTAGACGGCTTAAATTCTTTTAGATCAATCAAAATAAATGTACTGGGAGCTGTGGGTAATTCAATCTGATACTGGCAGAGAACTTTCTTAGGACTTAAATAAAAACTAGCATAAACATTAGGTACTATTTATAAATTGATATGGTGTTTCTTTTCCTTTGGTATCACACCGCGATTCCCATATAAAGGTTAATGCGAAAGTTTATGTTAATTTACTAGTCTAACTGATGAGTACCTACAGACGTGGAATAGACATTGCAAAAAATACAAACAATTCCTTTGTGGAGTTAACTAACAAACCATAATATTTACTTTTTCCATAATTAATATTATACAATCCACTCTTAATATTATTAATGTCTTTATCTATATAAAATTAATCTTTAAATGTGTAAGTGAAGTACCGTGTCCCCTAGTGGGGTATGGGGCAGATGTATTTCACATCTGTTTCACTGATCGATTTTTTCTTTAGGGGCAAGTAGGTGATCAGCCTTCTATGCCCTGCCAGACCGAGTTTTTTTTTTTATCTCCACCGGGAATCGAACCCAGGACCTCTCGGTTGTAACGCTTACGCGCTTACCACTAGACCAAGGAGGCGGTCATACTTTAAATGTGTAGCTAAGCTCAATTCTTGAGAACGGTGGACCGATTTGGTTATTTCTTTTATGTTTATTCTTTGAAGTTTGATAAAGATAATGAGGAGGAAAATTGTCTCAAAAAAACGTTTGAGAAATAAGTGTTCTTTTTCATTTTATAGGTGGGATATATTTATATTCTCAAAGGATTGTCATCAGTGGCATTTTTACATTTTAAAATAAATTCTGTATGTAATTTCAAACAAAGTGATTACACCGGTAAAATATAAATGTATAATATTTTCATTAAAAAAAATATAAACCACACTAAACGTAAATAACTTCGTCCAATGACTTTCCCATTTGCTCAAAATTCACAACCACTACTCAATCGGACAGAGTTGCCATTTCTAAGAGCTACTATTGAATGTCATCTTCTGAGATAGTCCATTGAAATGTTACATTTTTTAGGCCTAACCTTGCGTTTTTTAGAGGACGCAATTTTATTTTTTTGATGTGTAGGGGGGGTCAGTGTAAAGCTAAAACCAAGTTTGTGGGGTCGCCACCCTTGTCCCACGGCCGCCATCTTGAAAATAGGGGTTGAAATGGTTTTTACGTCATATCTCTTAAACTATTAATTAAATAAAAAATTTTTTAAATGTTTTCTATTGAAAATTAAATTCTCTACAACTTTGATACAGTAACTTTTTGTCGTAGAACTATAAATAAAAAAGTTATAAGTGAAAATGTTCAGAAATTGGAGAAAAAAATTATATTTTTCGATATAACGTTGTTTTAAATCATTTTACGAAAAAATGATATCAAACCATTTTTGTAGATTGTTTTTTGAGGAACAACTTTTATAAACAACATTTTTTCATTAAGGCTATAGCTAAGGTTTTACAGCGCTCCGAAGTAAGTACTATTTTTCATACTCTTAACTATACCTATATTATACGTGTGTACTAATAATATATCATCAGTTATTGTGTTTTTTTTTTATTATTTATTTTGCTATAATTTTTTTAATTGTAAATTTTGCAATATTATTAATAATTAATTATTAACTCTTTTCCCCACCACCCACGTGGTATAGTCTGGCGGCGCGTTTTTTTTTACGTGGTATCCCCAATAGGCATAATCCACGGTGATTTTCGAAATTAGAACTACTCCGTCCTCAGTCTTTTCGATGGACCAGGCTGCGGCTCAGCATCTGATCGGCTTTCTGAATTAAATATCAGTGGGAGAACTGGAGAAGGAAGGGGTGTTAATGTCGGCGGTTCATCATCAAAGTCATTTTCATTTATTAATTCTGAGAGTTCCATTACGTTGCTGCAAGTCTCTCCAGAACAATGGAAGCACACTGCAGAACATTTCAGCCCTGCTTTTCGACATCCACACATCGCTCCACAGTTTCCTTTGCATTTGCAAAAGATCAATTTTAGAAGCTCAGGGGTGCTGGAGGTTTAGAGTTCTGCACTGGCATCAATAATTTTCCACATTTTTTCCAGCCCCAGTCTTCAGGATCATTATAATTACCAAGCCACGACTGGACCTGATGGTAGACAAATTTAACTTCTGTCGACTGATGTTTTTTCGTGCGGCGCAAACGCTCCCAAGACTTTGTTCCTGCGACATCAGGGTCGTCTGAGTAACCATCAAACACAATGCTTGCAGAGAGCCCGAAGTGTTCTTGTACATATTTGACATATTTAGTAGTTATATCATTGAACGATGAATTTAGAAATTATTTTAAAAATCAATAATTGTAAAATCCTGTTGTGGAGTGAAAAAGAGTCAATAATTAATTATTAATAATATTGCAAAATTTACAATTAAAAACATTATAGCAAAATTAATAATTAAAAAAAAACACAATAACTGATGATACATTATTAGTACACACGTATAATATAGGTATAGTTAAGAGTATTGAAAAATAGTACTTACTTCGGAGCGCTGTAAAACCTTAGCTATAGCCTTAATGAAAAAATGTTGTTAATAAAAGTTGTTCCTCAAAAAACAATCTACAAAAATGGTTTGATATCATTTTTTCGTAAAATGATTTAAAACAAAGTTATATCGAAAAATATAATTTTTTTCTCCAATTTCTGAACATTTTCACTTATAACTTTTTTATTTATAGTTCTACGACAAAAAGTTACGGAATCAAAGTTGTAGAGAATTTAATTTTCAATAGAAAACGTTAAAAAAAATTTTTATTTAATTAATAGTTTAAGAGATATGCCGTAAAAACCATTTCAACCCCTATTTTCAAGATGGCGGCCGTGGGACAAGGGTGGCGACCCCACTACTTGGTTTTAGCTTTACACTGACCCCCCCTACACATTAAAAAAATAAAATTGCGTCCTCTAAAAAACGCAACCCCAAATGTAACTTTTCAATGGACTAAGAATGTCTATAGAATACACCCTTGTTGAATAATGCCGGCCGACAGCCAAGTTCGCCGATTACTATATTAGCTATGAATCAATCCCTGTTCCTGATACAGAGTGGCACGGCTTCGAGCTAAACAGCCCAGCACACGCACCTGTTACCGACAAGTTCGAACACGAAACCCCACCAGGGCGTTCACGACATCAGCCGAGCGAACTAATTTATCTTTATATTTTGAAACGATGGAGGGCGTGGTACAAAACGGTTATATTTTCGGCTCGTGTTTTTAAATTGTTATCATTAAGTAACGAATGGTTACCATTAGGACGTATACCGTCACGCAAACTAAATAAGGAATAGTATATTTAAGTTAATTATATACAAGCCGCTTAAAGACTTGCCAATTTACGTCTGCTTTTTATTTGATTTTTTTCTACTTAATAATACTAATGTTCTGTAAAATGTCTTCAATTACGATACTAAAACTAAACTAGTTATATTTAAATAAAGGCACGTTTAATTTTAAACGGATATAAACGCTAAAAATACGCGTCGAATTGATAACCTCCTTTTTGGTTTTTTTGAAGGTCGGTTAAAAAGTAATAGGTAAGTATTCAGAACATCGAGTTAAATAAATTATGCAATAAATTCGCGTTTTTACGTCTTGGAGTGTAACTATACTACTAAAAGTTAAAGCGTGTACGTATAATAAAAGCAAAGTAAGTGTAAAAGCATGTATAATATATAAGTAGGTATATAAGTATATAACAATGAAATGTATACACTTTTATTTGATTTGCAACATAAACAAATAGATATGCTATATAAATCTGCTAATAATAATGCACGTTATGTGCAATACATAAATACAAATGAACTCCCAGACAATAATAATCTTTACACGATAGTTAACTGAACTTGAAGTAATAGCATGTCCATTGTTCATGGCACAGTTTTGATTTATTTGAATGCCGGATACGAGTACAAATTCTATTCATAAGATCTGATAATTAGGCAATGAATCATATTGATAGCGGCAAAAACGTATGTATCAGTATCGCACAATTGAAAATCTTTGATATTTTAACTAAGTTTAAGCAAATATTTCCGAGAACATAGCGAAAAACATTTATTTTAATTGTAAAAACCTTACATTTTAAGTAGAAGTATTTTCGTTTATAAGTTACATAATGCAAAAAAGTTAAGAAATTGTACCCTAGAGATGCTAAAAGATAAAAGTTAGACCGCAAAAGAGGTGGGATGATGATATCAAACTTGCAGGAATGATGTGAAATATAGTAGGTATCCAAGAAAGGTAAGAATGGGAACGAATAGAGGAGGCCTTTGCAGACAGATCTACAGAAGATAAATAAATATCAAATATATATAGACAATATAGATTCATAGAACTAAGTTTCACAATATTGTTATAAAATCTGTATAAAATGGATTTATTATTATTAAGTTACACAATACCCATCTCCAATGTGACTTTAATGCTCAACGGGTAATAAATCAACCCTTATACGACAAATAAAATTAAATCAGTGTAACCTCCGGTGGTCCATGGGGCAGATAACTGACTTTTTTTAACTAACCTCTCATAACGGGTAGTTTTCAATAGAATTGAACGGATTTGAAAACTATTTAAAAGTAAACTGAGCCTAATACCTATTTTAGAAGTAATGGGTTACTTTTGAGACTGTAGTCATTACGGTGGCTTAACACCGTTGTTTCAATACCATTACTGCAAAAATCAAAATCATATTTTTTCACAGTCATTATAATTCGAAATGAAGATGTAGTTTTTGCGAACTGCCGAATACCTTATTATACTCGCTCTCAATATGTAGAAAGGTATATTTTTTGTTTGCACTTTATTTCTAAGTAATCAATCGTAATTTCAGTTGTAACTTGTTATTCTAATTATAGACATTATGTGTGTATAGGTTTAGTAACGGAATAAAATTATCAGCTAATAGAATAAAAACAGTAGTGGAAAAAGACGAGTTGGGAAGTCAAGCATAGGAAAAATTAGGATGCTATTGCAAATAAAGCAAAAGACATGACCGACTGATGGTGACTTTGTGTCTACTTATCATTTTACAGTATCTCGAACAAAAACTGTTACATATATTGTATACCCATAACTAGGTACTTACTGAAAGTGGATCACTCATATTTCCAATATTATCGATTCGCGAAAGACAATTTTCATGTCTCCTTAAGATTCACGGAACTAAATCGATTCACAACGTGCATTGGAGAAATTTATAGATGACATCACCGTTATGATACAGGAATGGATAGCGAACTTGGAACTTCGTGATACATGGATGTGCTATGTCATCAGCAATGGTGAAACGAGAATTTATGAGCTCTCATGATTGATGAAATTGAGATCCCTAAATTCGATATATATCAAGAACTATTAAAACATACGTAATAGAATTATCAGGAATCGATTGCAATGTTCTGCACATCACGCTTTGAATCTAATTATACAACGTCCTAGGGGAACTTTCCTCAGTTACTGATCCAGCCTTCGGTGTCTGATAAGCGAAACATTTGTTTGTTCCTCTGGGATTCAAACCAAGTACCCATACGTAAGCATGCGTAAAACACTTACGACTTAACACTTCAAATGTTTTATAACACTTTTTTGTCAAAAGCTTGTAAAAAAATGGAGTCCAGGTGATAAGTCTTATGTGTCGACTAAAAATTTTTAGTTACCTCGGGAGTCATATCTGGAACTTCCGACGCTTTTAATGTCAGGTAAGGTAACGTTAGTATTTCTAATAAATCACATCATCAAGAGATAGAGTGATTCATAAGGAATGTTGAGGTATATCATTTTTCACGGTTTTATGTAATTTGGTTGATGATAATTGTGCAAGTGTCAGAAAAAGTCAAGCTATCATAAAAAACTGCCTTCCTTATTTAATCCGAGTAAGTAACCGATTAGTTCAAGAGTCATCAGCCTAGAGTCGTGGACCGTCGTGCAACTTTTTAGTTAGGAAACAAGAAACCCAAATTGGATGATTTAATATTAAAAAGTGTTACTAAATGGTTGTATCGCTTGAATTGTACGTGCTTCCTAAGTTATGATCATTTCAGAAAAATTTTTGGAAAAAAGGAGACTGAACTGAGATTTTTTTTAGTGGTTCTATGAAATGTTAAGTTATAACGAATTTTTTTTTTCATACATTTGTGAATGATACAGATGCAAAAGTAGGGTTACAGAATTTAATTTATTTTAGAATCAATTTCAAATAATTCGTCTATGCAAAGTCTAATATTGATACGTGTTCAAAAACATTAACAAAAATATCCATATAATTCGTTCCCATAAAAGCACTCATTATCTTAAGATCTACTTACATCTACGAACGATTTTAAATTCTTAAGTTCTAAAATTCCCAGTCTTTGAATAGCAAATTATTGGTTAGTAATCCATAGATTACGCATCTAATTTGAAACCATAAGTAGTGCATTATGAATGTTACTTATGTTCAGTTTTAATGGTCTTTGGGTCTATTCACCTTTTCTGAATCGTTCTGAGAATGATTTTTAATACTTATATGATACATACCACTTCACGTGGAAATCTAAAAATAAAGGTTTGTACAGCTTTTATAGGAAAAAGGATGGAACGATTTATATGATCTTCTATTTCTTGGTTTTGTCTCCATCCCGAATATTTTTAATTGAATGACGTTTTATGTAACACATCGGGAATAGAGCAACTGATTTTACGGAATCTATAGGTACGAGTCAACTTAAATAGAAGAAGAAAAACCTACCTACTATCATTAGGATTTGGTAGTGCTCCTGCCTTCTGCGCTAAAAGGTCCTGGATTCCCGGTAGGTGCATTTATTTGTGTGATGTGCGCGAATCTTTGTTTCTGAGTCTTGGTTGTTTATAAAATTATATATGTATTTATTGTGGTACTCTCGTTGTTTCTGATTACCATAACATATTTTGAGATCAGAGTAATGTGAGTTGTCACAATTTATATACAGAAAAATGTTACTTTTTTTTTGTTTTCATAAGATTTTTTTTTGCAGATGCTAGATCGAATACCTTAGCTAATTCATAGTAGATGCAATGGTTTTAAAATGTCTCAATATTTGTTAACAGGAGTCGAGACAGATCGCACAGCGTACGCATCAGGACAGGAATACAAAGAGGCTTTGGAGGCACTGCGGAGAAACACCGGTGTTGTGAGTCATTTCATTATAATATCGATTCATATATTTTAATGAACCTGTTCTAATGGACTGTATAATAGCCTTATAAAAGCCTGCAGTATTCATATGACATATCTCTTTAAAAAAATTAGAAAGATACTTATTCAAATATTAGTAATGCATTAAGTTTTTAATAGAATGTTTCAAATTTTGAAGCAGGGTTTTAAAATATAAATAAGTCTATCATTAAAAACATCCAATGTTCATTTCAGGAACGCTCAAAACCTCAAAGAACTCTCGAATCAGAGATTATCCGTTCTGAAGAAGTCTTGCAAGAGCTGACTGAAGAGGTTCTACCCGACCCATGGGAATTGAATAACACAGCCAAATCAGATGTCGAGCTTTTGTTCTTTAACCGAGTTCCAAAAGTGGGCAGTCAAACGTTTATGGAGCTGCTGCGGCGACTGGCTATTCGGAATCAATTTGGTAAGTAAATACCTTCTTTATACCATAAGAATCATCCGAAATAGAGATTAAAACAATATTAAACAGATCCATTAAGATTTTGCGCGAAGCGTATACAGATAAAAGTTCTCAAACAAACCAATGATACTTTTATCAATATCAGTTAGTTTATTAATTTTATATATATTTTTAACTATGCAAAAATGTGGAGGAGGCACATGGAAAGGCAAAAGCCTACTTATATTATTAGTTATTATATAACCTATTGAAACATAACGCTTGTCTGTTGCGTTATTAAATTATGAATGATATTTTATAATTTTATTGTTTCTGGTTTCTTGTATTATTTAAGACTAACATCTTTTGTAGGCAACGACGCGAGAAGTGAGTAATGGTTATATAACACGTTCTCAACTGAGAACAATACTAATGACTTTACCTTGAGGTCAAAAACTAACGATTTGACGACAGTATTGTTATAAAAAATGTACTGTGTGAATTGACTTCGAAAATTCTTTTTCCTAGTGTTTTTGTACAAGGGTTTATTTCTTAATTTATACCTACAAAGAAGCTCTTTTATAACAAATATAGTAACGGATTCTGTTTTTATTAGGTTCATAAAATCTTAAAATGTGGCTTATTTACCTAGAAAAGTTTCAGTATACACAGCTGTTAGTAACACTAAGCTTATTATGTTATTGGGAATAAACTAAAAAATAAATATAAGTATTTTTTGTGTATTATATTGCCGCGCCATTCTTATTTTTGTTTTATGCTTAATGCCATATTTTTTAGGTTTCCATCGAGATGCGGTACAGCGTGTGGAAACTATCCGTTTAGCGCCGGCTGACCAGCAGATCCTGGCTAGTATAGTGTCTGCACATACACCACCTGCTTCTTACATCAAACACGTGTGCTACACAAATTTTACAAGGTAATTTTATCGTTTACCAGGTAGGTACGACGTAACATTCAAATATTTCAAACGTATAATATATCTATCTTTTTTTATATCGAGGATTAAAAATATATATCAATGTCTTGACAAATTTTCGATAAATATAAAAGTGTGCATGTAACACGGTGCAGTAACTCATATTGATTTAACGGAGACATAATTTTTTCCCTTTAGAATCAAGTCCAAAACTTTTCGCAAATCATGCGCCTGCTGAATTTAGCAAGAGTCGGGTGTTCTAAAATGATCTTTCGTTATTTTATAGAATTTAGGACCGATGAAACTATTACTAAGGATTTATATTACTTAAACAAATTTATGACAATTGAAAATAGATTAGGTGTGATTCAACAACATTATTGTATCACTCAACATTTATCTCAATTCTCAAAGTCACTGTATCGCTAGATCTAAGTAGATAAATGCAATCTGATTGATCTTTATTACAATGAGCAAATCAGCTTTACATTACCTACAGCATACTGTAACAATTATTTGGCACATACTCGTATGTATATCGTTCATATGTAACTTATATAAATATATGTGCCACTAGCCGCGTTTCCACCGGGCGTTCGGACTCGCGCAGCAGCCTCGCGAGCCTAATACTCTGTATGGTCGTGTCTCGAGGTCGTTTGGGAGCGTACGTTGCCTCGGCTGAGCGTGCCTCGAAAGCCAATGGTGCAAAGTACCATTGGCTTTCGATAAACGGGACGCGCTCAGAAGTGCCTCGGTGTGCGCTGTGGACGATGGTCTAGGCTCGTGAGGCGTTTGTTGTTTGGTTAGTTGTTATAACTGTCCATTTTGAATGCTCAAGAACTTCAGATGGCTTGGTAGTTCGCCTCACAGTTTCCAGACAAACTACCGACTGCCTCACAATGTGCGGCTCGCGAGCCGCGCATGGAGGATGCCTCGCGAGCCCGTGCGCTCGGTGGAGACACGGCTATTCGTAATTTATATTAATTACACTTACATTGTACATTCACATGTATATAAAAAGTAAAAAGTTATGTAATGTATGTTTATATTTTTATTCTAACGTACATTAACATACATGTGCCAAATATGTTTAATTAGAGGAAACAATGATTTTAACAACAATCATTCATCATCGCTATACCTACATATTTATTCAAAACCGATTTACGATGATTGATGTTTCGCATGAAGAGCATTTCGCTCTACTGATTCATTCATTTGCTATTGTTCTAATTTAGGATTTGCGGACATAGATTCATGTATTATAAGCAAAGATTCAACATCGAAACAAAAAATAATTGAATTTGAGTGTCTTTGTCAAATGCCCTAAAAGTGTAATATTTTTTTAATTCTTTCAAGTTTTGAAAGGAAGGAGGACAAGGAATTTGGCCTTGCTGGATTTTTTATTTTATGTTATAAATTTATACTCTCTTCGGTTGAAAATTGAAAATGGCGTCAATTTTGTCTTTGACAAATTGTTCCAAATTGAAAATTCGAAAAGGAAATTGTGAAATCCGTGTTTCTTCTGCACCATAACTTCAAATATTTTTGGTGAAAGATGTAAATTTCCGGTTACAAATTCACTACCACATATAATAATTTATATACGTACCTATTGTAGTGTACTTATAAAAAGGAGAAGAAATTTTAACGTCGAACTATTTTTTCAGGTTCGGCTACCCTTCACCAATATACATCAATGTTGTGCGTGATCCCATAGAACGGGTGATTTCCTGGTACTACTACGTAAGAGCCCCGTGGTATTATGTTGAGAGGAAGCGGGCGTTCCCTGATCTGCCATTGCCCGATCCAGCTTGGCTTAAAAAGGTTACTTAATTAAATATCTCAACTACAATAGCACGAGAAAACAAACCAAATGTGACTACTAAAAATTAATTACAAACTTGAATTATGAACTTTTAGACGTATTTAAGAATTATTATGATACAATACAATAAGCGTAAGTTTACTGAAGTAAGCTCATAGTAGTTGTATAAAGAAAAATTAACACTAACCAAAGTAGGTCTTAAAATAAAAAAGCCTTTTATTTATTATTGTGGTTTATTTTGCATGATTATAATGAAATGAAAAATTTCGTTCTCACGTGCCGCGGTGCCTCATAAATAATTGATACTTGCAAAGTTTTTTCGCTCAGTTCATTAGCTAGTTTTCCAAAAATAGATACTATGCTCAACTCCAGTTACACGTAGTAACATGCGTTAATATCCTAACAAAAGTATACATTAGTAATGTAATTTGATGTAATGTAACTTAGTATATGTAACTTATGTATAGTGATAGTTTCAAAATGAATTTCATAACCTAACAGCTAACTCAGCTACTAGCTTGTTCACACTAATAAAGTTAGTTCACAATAATAAAGATTATAGAATAAGAAAAGCAAGTGACATATGCCTGGAAGACATCGTTTATTAGCCAGAAGGCCGCATATGCACTCCTAAAAATCTAAGTAATTATATTTATATAGGTCCATCTATTGTTTTCTTGCTAGAATATTGTACCTAAGAGGACAAAATTGCGAGTAAAAACTAGGAATTGATAAAACGAATAAAACACAATTGAATCACTCATCCTTCGATAGCAAAAAGTGGTTTTGCCGTAAAAGAACATTTTTCACATACCTACTACATGTGAAAAATGTTCTCGGCAGTCGCGTGAAATTTGCTCATCGACGTGAAGCTGACATTATTTCATGTTTCCCTTTAAGTCTTTATTAACTCCGTAACGACATACTATACTAATATTATAAAGAAAAATAATTAATAAACTACATAATTTTAATAACAATAAAGCGACATCAAATTGTAACTCTAAAACTACTGAACAGATTTGGTGAAATTTAAGTGGGAAGCACCAGCTTTAAAAAAAGTGAATTATCAAAATCAGTTCACCCAGTCGAAAGTTCTGAGGTAACAAACATAAATAAAATATAGTCGAATCGAGAACCTCCTTTTTTGAAGTCGGTTAAAAACTACTGTTTCATTTATCATTTTCTTTACAGACAAGGTGATCAGCCATCTCTAACCCAATCAAAAATATTTTATTTCACTAGGATTCAAACCTCCAGCTCAATTAAATACTGGCACGTGAGCAAATGCAATACTATGACGGTGACCATTACTAGTTACCATTTAAAAACATTTTTTCTAGCATTATGGAAGATTAAAAAATTGATCAGGTTTTTTTACTAAACGCAAAAAGTATAAATGTATTTCGATTGTCGACAAATTAGGTTTTATTGATCGCGTGTAAGATCAATCAATTTCGATAAAATTAATCAAATGTTTAAACGATTTGTAAATTTGATTTATAATTTTATAATGATTTTATAGTACTTGCCTAGTGATATATTTATCGTTTTAAAATCATTTTCGTTCCACAATAATTAATGTTTATAAATATATGGGTTGCTGTTATTAACATGATATAAAAAAGCTTTTTTATAATTAATATAGTGTGTCCAATCTGCAATTCATGGATCACTCCCAGAATCGATGGCTGGCCCTTCAGAAGGCTTACCTAGGGATTTAAGACATGCTATGTTTTGAATTTTTAGTCTGTTGGCAAGTTGGCTTGTAGGTCAACTTATGTTGTAACTTATGAAGATACAAATTTAATTAAGTTTAAGACGCTGATTTTGTTTACACGATAAAATAATTCATGCACACTAATGTGTACTTTTTATACCATGTTTTAATATAAATTTACTTAGTCGTTTTCGCGTCAAGACACAAACATTTACAATACTGTCATGAGTATTTCCCTACAACGTCCTTGTCTATAGAAGTATTTTTGAAAAGAATTATACCTATTTGTCTCGTAATTACTTTTTTATTCTCGCACTCGGTGACCGTCTCAATTGACAATGGACAGGTGCAAAGACCTACATAGACTATAGCTCTCATTTTCTCTGTCAGCGAAGCTTTACTTGTTACCAGACTAAAAAAGTCGTTCACTATAACAAAAAACCTCTGACTCAGGTTGTAAAGCAGGCTTTAATACAATTAACATGAAGAGCTGTGAATCCGGTAACAAAAAAGGGTTTCCACTTGAAAAAAAAACTGTGAAATTGACTCCGTTATAGGTACTGTCTCTGCTTTTTTGTGTGTAGCTCTACGGATACCATTGTTAGATTAATACAGTTACTATTGACTACGGATAAGACTTTTATACTGCAATATAAAATAATATTATACACATAATCTTATCATCATCCACGGATTCCCCGGCGGCACGCACGTTGGACCTTCAGGTCCTTTTGTACTTACCCCATGCCTCATTCACTCCAAGATCCCTGAAGAAGGACTGCATGAACTTCAGGATGTCGTTGGATGCGTAGTGTCGATAGTCCACTGTCCTGGTATGCCGATCCGAAGAGATCCAGTCGCTTAACACTCTTTATTTTTTAAGTTATGGTATTGGTAAAATCCTGAAACACCAGTAGACGTGACTATGTTGCGTTAAGTTCCACTGTTTCCAAGATTATATAATATCAAACTTCATAATAAGATTATGTTATATTTTCATCGTAAGATTATGAAGTAGGTACAAATACCTAAATGTTTCCTAAGTACATTAATACTTTATACTCTATACTACTTTTGATCTACAAACTTAATCAAAGGAACGTTAACTTCACTTATTTTTTTATATCATTTAATATCTTGTCAATTAGGCGATGAATGGATCTTATAATGATAATTTAATCTTATATCGTGATCGGTACAATAATAATCAGTCAGCGCGGCGCTTGTTGAAAAAGTTCGCTGGATTGTTCAAATATATTCACATCATCAAATTTTAATTATGTACCCGTACGAATGGTAATTATTATCAATATTTAGTGAATTAAAAAATTGAATATATTGAACTGTTGGTTATTGTTTAAAACGATTGTCTACTAATCTAAGGACAAACTATAGTTATTACAAAAAAAAAAGTTTTTTTAAAGTTTACCTTAGTTTAGCTTAGTTAAAATCTTGAATTTCGTTTTGCGATTTTTGTTCGTTTTTATTTGACCGATAATTTCCACAGGTTTAATACCTGTTGAAGAAATCGGTGAATTATCGATCTAAATTGTAATAGTTTACCTAATATTTTTTCGGAGATACGTCTATATCACAAGATATGACATCAATCTATCTATCTTTATAAATACATTCAATAAACGCTCCAATACATAATTAATCACACACATAAATATTGTACTTCTATTGCTTCCGGCTGATTGTCAAGATTTAGAAGTAAAAAAGAAATACCTACCGGATAATATGAGTCTATTGTTAAATGAGATATTGCTTCGACAAGCATAGACAGGACATCGGTCCACGCGAAGGAATAAAAAATAAATTAGTTTCGCACAAAAAGTGATGTTTTAATTATTATGCCGAAACGGAATATTATTAATCTGCGTTGCGTGAGATTTTTTAACAGATGGTATGGTTTTAATAGTCTTTTTTTAACATGACAAGGAAATAAGCATCTGCCACATGAAAACAAATGGCAACCCTATTTTTCATAATACTCGCTTTGCTAAATGAAAAATTATTTTAAACTGTGTTCTTTCATTTTTTTCTATGACTGCGAGTTATTTATTTAATTCACTAAAGTTTTTAGATTTAGTTTGATACGTATATGCGTAATTAAAAGAGGTTTTTGTTTAAAACAAGTGTGTCTATTAAATTTCAGGATTTTGAAACTTGCGTGTTGAGCGGTGACCGGGAATGCCGGTACATTGAAGGAGAGACTCATGAAGGCATCGGAGACCACCGAAGACAAACTCTATTCTTCTGCGGACATGAGCCTCAGTGCACGTAAGTTAAAATAGCAGTTATAATCTCAGTATATAATATTGAGGCTTTTTCGATTCTGAATTTTATCGAGTTTAATCCGTATGTTCCTATATTGAAAGAAAAAGGTTCCCTTTGTAGTACCTACACAAAATTAAGACAACCTACTTAGCTTAGTTGGTCAGTAATCTTAAATATGAATCCGCGGGAAAAAAATAACTGGTTCAGAACGCATTATAGAAGGCTACGTAGGTACTTGCCTGTTGGGAAAATTAATTAATATTAAATTTTTAAATTTTTCTTGTCTTGTGTCCCCTAGTGGGGTATGGGGCGGATGCATTTCACATCTGTTTCACTGATCGATTTTTTCTTTAGGGGCAAGTAGGTGATCAGCCTTCTATGCCCTGCTAGACCGAGTTTTTTTTTATCTCCACCGGAAATCGGACCTCTCGGTTGTAATGCTTACGCGCTTACCACTAGACCAAGGAGGCGGATAATTATATATAATTTACTAAATTATTTATTTATATAGATATTAAAACCTATATTTAAAACTCTTCCGTGGCTGTGGTTCACGCGTCTGCGTGTAGCGCCGGAGGTCCTAGGTTCGAATCCCAGGGTAACAAATGAACGCTTCGGTTGGGTAGGCACAGATGGCTGATTACTTAAAGAAAATGATCATTTAAACAGATACAAAAATGTGTCTGTTCCATGCCCCACTAGGGATAACGGCAATTCACACACAAAACCTTTATTTAAACCTTTTTATATCACTTTTTCATAATAATTTTCAGGCCTTTCAACACAGCGGAAGCGCTGCAGCGTGCAAAGCGCGTGGTGGAGCAGCAGTACGCGGTGGTTGGAGTGCTTGAAGACATGAATTCAACATTACTGGCCTTCGAGAGATATGTGCCACGTTTCTTTAGTGGAGCATTGAGAATGTATTGGGGTAAGAATTAACTTCTCGAAATATTTAGATAATTATCCAATGCAAAAAAATAGCTAGCTTTATCTCAATGTAAAAAGGGTTCAATAACAATTTCTTTGAAAGTAATTGTTGGTATTAGGTACATGAATGATAAACTCCTATGCTTCTCAAATAGATGGCGTTCATTCATATCATAAAATTCTGCGAGACTCCATACATGGCATTTTGACTTTTTTTATGTTTAACTGGTCAAACTTAACCATTACAATGCTTTAATGATCAAAGCATTCATTAGAAAAAAAAGTTATTTGAATATGCATAAATAAATTTTGATTGACCTAGATGTATTTAATCCTTTCAGAAGAGCTACACACATTCAACCGTATCAACCGAAACGCCTTCAAGCCGCCCGTATCTGAAGAAGTTAAGAATATAGTTCGCGCTAACTTCACACGTGAGATTGAGTTCTATGAGTTCTGTAAACAGAGGCTTCATATGCAGTTAAAGGCTTTACGAGATCCCACCATTAATCTGCCGTCTACACCAAGTGATAGGAGAATGCAAACTTATGATAGGTTATAGACTATATTTATATCCTTAAAGGCTTAACAGCCGCCAAGTTTTTTAAATATAAATATAGCCGCGGAAATAGACTTGCAGGACCTAATGTTTCAATGGAAAATAAAGAGGCTATGTTCATTGCCAAGTTTTGTATAAATCTCTTATGTCGATTCACTGTTGAAAATTTAAAATTATGTACAAAAAATTAACTATTATACAAAGGTTCATCATAGCCGTTGGGCTGTGTACCAAAATAAGCACAATGGGGCATTTTATCGTTCTCACGGATGAAATAATTTGATTAATTAATTATTTAATATTTATTTATTTTATTAATAATTTGAAATAATTTATTGTACTTAACTATTTATATATATAATGTAGTAATTCAAAAGTGTGTTTGTTTACGCTAATGATGGATCGAATTTGATGAAGTTTATTCTATACACTTGCGCGAGCTTAATCTAGTAGGAATTAAATGATAGTCGATTTAATTATAACAAATTTTGTAAATATTATTAATAAGTTATTGATTTGTTGCTAAATTATAAAGAAATATCTTTCTGTATATATTAATGTAAGAGAACCAATTTTTATAAGTAATTGGTATCTTCTTCTAAACCCTTTGTTACTTGTGATAATGTATTACAAAAATTAAATGTACCTAATAATAATTGATATTGTTTTCGTAATAGTATATTAAACCCCAAATATTATTAAAAATCGAAAGGAAAAAAATCGTTTCCAATAAACGAATTTAATTTTACTCTATTTAAGATTTCTAAATGCATATTTGCCTAACCTCGTTATAAAGGCGTGAAAAAATATGGTGGTAGATACAATGTAATCCTCAGGACACATGGACAGGTGACATAAAATAAATGAATGATTGTTTAGACTTATATACAAGATGTTTTTAAGGATAATTTAAGTTTGCCTTACTTGTTTACTATTAACGAGTCGGACGCAAAAATGTGTTTACGTCATTCTACATATGTAGATTTAACTTAAATAACAATCAGATTAAACTAATAATAATTAAAGGCAATTGACGACCGCAAATTTATTACTTAAAACTAACACCCTTACTAAAACTTGCTTCACTTTCACGCTGACGTGCAGTTGTTGTTGGAAAAACAACAGAAACACCACGAGCAAAGGTAAACAATGACCAAGTCCTAAGATAAGTAATGAGCAACTTTCTATTTATCTAATAAAAAAACAACATGAAAATATTTAATATTGGGAAAAATCCCTCATCTTATATTATATATCATCATATTGTATATCATGATCAAAATGACCATATTGTATTTTGCATGGTCATAAATTAAAACAACAAGATTGTATGCACATTCGTTTATTAAGATTTTTTTATCGTTAAAACAGTTCTGTCACTTTTATTCAATTACAATTAATGATGTAGGTATAATAATTATTAAAAGGCAAATTAATTTTAATTAGAAACTTAAATATTAATGGCCACATAGAATTCAGGTACAAGAATGAAAAAAAACTTTTAATAAATATCGATCATTTCTTAATCTAATAACTAATAATAATTTAATTTCGTAATTTCTAATAGTCTCTTGATAAATAGAATCTCAAAAACAAATATAATTCTATCCATAATATTAAAATTATTACATAAAATGTCATATAAAAATAGAAAACAATATTTTTAAATTCCTGAGTTGATATTATATAACATTATTTCATTACAACAAAAGTATTCATAAAACAAAGTCTCGGCGTCGATACAATTGTTCGTCTCGTGCTTACTCTAATATATTTTTAATATCTAAATTAAATTAACGTTAGAAGTCTGTGTGATGCATCGATCATACTAATGATTCATAAGGCTAGTACTATACTGAAAACAAATAGTAAAATATCCATATAATCTTTCATCGCCTTTCAACATAATATCTATATACAAACATCAGTATAAAAAATCGTGAGGGCAGCTCGCGAGCTAACGCTACTCTACATTAATTGAGTTTTATTGTCCCAAGGACGTAAATCTATCAAAATTAATATGAGAAAATTCTTCAAAATATGTAATTATTGAAATGGCACTCGGTACGAGTTAGACCCTTGTTTCAATTAATCTACTTCTAGTCTATAGAATATCACAATATTGCTTTACATTTGGAGCCTCGATAATGTAATTCATCAAGTTCTCTCGTGTAGGAACTGTCAGCAGTGGAAGTAGGCGCAGGAATGTGACTAGCAACGAGCGTCCCTGTGAGCCTGATAAGGCTTGCGCACACTCAGTCGAGCTTGGACTTGCCAGGTGCAACGCTTCTCTCCTACGACGCCATCGACGCATTCACGCTCTGAATTCGCAAATTCTATTTATTGACACCGTGTCAATAGAAAGAAGGATGCCAGTCTACAGTAGGGTGAAGGGCGCCAGGAGGCGACGGTAGGGTCAACGTTGCACCCAGAGCCAAACAGTCGAAGCAGTAGTTCGCTCCGCAGTTGTTATCCCAAAACTGCTGGCCTTTGCACTGAAATCTAACAGCAACTTCAAGTCTTTGTCCTGAAGATATACAGGGAGCGTAGAGCACAAATTGAAAGCGATCCGAATAACCATCACACGACCCTTGCATGTAAGTTGCTTGTAAATCGGTATAAGTCTTCCATCGATTCATCGTGTATCGAATATGAACTGTCTTATGAAAGTCCAAGTTTCTGACTCGAACAGAGCCACAAATCGTA
This sequence comes from Aporia crataegi, assembly GCA_912999735.1. Taxonomy (NCBI): domain Eukaryota; kingdom Metazoa; phylum Arthropoda; class Insecta; order Lepidoptera; family Pieridae; genus Aporia; species Aporia crataegi. Next base: position 6,427,353 of record OU538744.1, on the reverse strand, counting down.
ATATGTACGCCATCAGACACTTTCGAGCTTTCAAGACAGACGTTCTGTTTTTCGAGTTTATCTGTTAAATCGTTAGGCAGTCGGAAAAGGGGAACCAATGTTAGAGCACCAAGTCTCGGCGTAGGGCGAGCAGGAGGAGAATTTTGAAAGTCACAGCCAGTAAGATCATCATAAGCGGACTTAGGAATTACAGGAATCTCATCCATAAATGTTTTGACATCAGCTAAATCGAGCCCCAAAACGTCAGCAAACCTGACAATTTTTTTCCGGCCTGGTGTTCCTGGTGGAGTTTTTCCAGTTTTCAAAGATGAACACCGTCTTACACGCTGTGGTCTATCATCCTCCCCCTCTTCTTCTTTATGATCATTTACGAGATTTTGTTCCGTTTCAGGCACAGATGGGGATTCTATTTCCAAAAGTTGCCTTGATATAACTTTATTTTCAACCTCAATAATATCACAAGTTCCCGCTTTACTTTCACAATTATTCGATTCCTCTTCAAACCCCGTTTCTACTTCTTCAGGTAGTTCAACGTCGATTAAAGATACATTTTCTAAAGTTTCGCTGTTAATATTTTCGGGAGTTTTCTCCAACTCTGAGAAATCTTCATTCGCATCTGCAGGGTCACTCTTTGCAGATTCAAACTCAGAATCACTGTCGATTGTCACACTTAGGTGTGCGACTGAGTTTAATGTATCATTATCGAAGTGATTCAAAGATGGAACTACACAATCTATTTCATCACAACTGTTTTTCCGCGCACATCCCTCAAAAGTTATTGGAGAAAAAAGTCCATTTTCTTTTGGGACTGGTTGCACCTTGATAGGAGATTCTGTGAAAAAAGCTGTTGTGAATTTAAACCCATTCCTCCCATTGTCGGGATGTTTTAATACAATTTTATTTTGTTCTTTGAGTTCCTCGGAGTCGATATCGTAGAAGGGGAGTTCTTTTTCTTCGGACAATCGTTCCGTAAAAGGAGCTGCATATTCGTCCACAGGGCTGCAGGGGCTTTCACAATTCAGCTCAAAGTCATAAAAAGTATCTAGATCCCGTGATGATGTTGAGGGTTTGTGAACACCATTCTCTCGGGTCAGCCAGGAGCTCTCGCATTCACCATCTTGGGGAGTGCCAAGGTTGCGTAATCTGGATTGTAGGTCTCGTGCGAAAGCTGCGGCACGACCCCGACAAGACATGGGCAGCAGCGACGTCAGACCGCACTGGGAGCTGGCACGGTCACTACTCATCTGCGTCTGAAATTAACAAATTTCTAATAACTAAATGTAAAGTGCTCGGCTGCATATTATACAATCGTGTGCCTATTCGATCGTGACTGTCGTGGCACAAAAGTTGAATGTCAAGAGTGAACGACCTCGATAAGATAAAATTTACATACTTCACTATTATCCGCACGCACCATGGCGATAGAAAAAATATGATAAAGACAATAATAATAGTATAATTCTATCACTTGGTGCGTATATTTGGAGGTCATTGATAGCGAGTGGATTCTTCACTCGTTAAAATTAGAGATTCTTTGAGAGAATGGGTATTTTAATAGGCTCAGGATAAACTTGACCCTGTTTGTCAATGGTAACTGCTTTATGACTCAGCCTTACATTATAATATAAATTTTGATTAATAAGGGTTTATGTTATGTTCCTAATAAAACCTAATGAGCAATAATACCAGTGTTTTACAATACATCTATTCATTCTTTGAGAAATTGAACTAATAATCCGATAATAGCGACTACTACTAGATGAATAGCGTAGTGATACAAACTCATATTATGTACTATCAAGGCAACGCAAGCTCGGAGTCATCCAATCATGGTCATTAAGCCTATAAATCGTAAGGTTTTTTTAGCTTATTAGTCAATTCATTAATGTGAAGAAAGTTCTTGACATTCTTATTCAGGGCGATGAGTTAATGATCGCCATTTTAGTATTATAATACATAACTAGGTAGGCTAGACATAATAGATTAGTAGGTGTTGAAGGTGCGCTAGGCCCGCGTGAGTTTTGATAATGTAGGTAAAAGGTGCGCTGAACTGCAAGCAGCCCGCGTGAGTGTGACCTTTATCTTCAAAGGCCAGATTTTTCGTTTATGAAGCGTATAATTTTATTTTTTGCTTTGAGTTTTTTATAACAGGAAATTATAAAAAAAACCTGTATTTTTTGTTAGGTTTTCGATCCTCGAATGGTTAAGATATCAAAGAATAAAACATACTCATCACTATAAGCTTTTTATTTTCATAGCCAAAAACTATGTTTATTTTTTAACTTTTATTAAAATTAAATATTTTACGTAAGTTTGTTTCTTATGTTCGAACCCCAGACCCTGTAGAGAAGATATGCTTATTTCTCGACACCCACTAACGCTGTTTTGTATGGAAATGACGTTTTGTGTCGTTATCATAACGACACGACTTATGTCATTCCCATATAAATTTCCAGAAAATGGAAAAACATTTAAAGAAAAGAAAATAAATAGAATACCTATTTATTTTCTTCAATTCATATTTAAAAAAATTCGCAGTTATCCTTAACGAACGAATGTGCTTTTGAATCATTATAAATAACCGCTACACTTGTAAAACAAGACTGGAATTGACCTAAATTGAGAGTCTGCAGTGGCCATCAATTTAGGAGACCTTATACATAATTGAAATATCGACTATCAAAATTTATTTAGATTCCTTTATGAATTCAATGTGATTAATCAGCAAGTCACGTGAATAGTGTGTAGTGCCAAAATAAATGCGTATTTCAAGACGTCACAGCAGGCTGTTGGTACTGAAATAACATCGAGGTTCCAGAAATTTCATTGATCATTTTGTTTACCGGCAAGTATGTAATCAAACTTCTTTGCTAACCCAGTGCAGTGTGCAGTCCTAGCGGTAATAAATAGATCAGCTATACCACAATTCAAATAAAGTATTTTTCGACAATTTCTGCGTTAATTATTTGAATGGAAAATCTTACAACGGCCCTAGTGGTTACGCACCAACTTACTTGGTCGCTATGGTATCGACAATTTGATTAAATGGTTAACTTACAGATTATGTAAATACAATTGACCGTTTAAATAATATAATATTTAAATGTAAAATTTCAATGAATAAGTATGTTTATATACGTACTCGTATTTTGTAAGTTATGATTGTTTAAACAATTATGAATGTAATGTTATCCACAATCACCAGTTTCCGTTTCATTCAAGCACTGACCTACCTCAATCTATTTCGGTTAAGCACATAATTGATACTTTAAATCTGGCATTAAGTAATTAAACAACATAAATCATGTATGTATCTTCACCATATTGCATGATTATTTTCCATCTCATACTCATCAAACGAGTGCAGTATTTTATGCAGCTTTCTGTTCATGATGCTAGCTTCGGCTTTTCAGACTACAAATCTACCATACAACCTTTTTTTTACGAGCATAACATATTATACAATCATCTCATGTTTCATGGATGTGCATTACCATAATAATGCAATTAATAATACGGATAAAGATAAAATTTAAAAAAATACTAATTTAAAATTATTAATGTAGTTAAACGACAAAATATCAGATTCAACCCAGGATTTAAATTTATAGGTATCTATCTTAATAAGGTTTCAGGATGGCCTAAAATTTACAAGTCACTTTATAGTTTACTCATTTCAAACAAAAATACACATTTTTTCTCATTATATAGGCATTCTTATATGTGTTTATTTTACAAATAAATATATTATTATATTAACTAAGTAGATATGTATGTTTTTTACGACTCATTGCTACGCGAACGAATTTGAGTTGCACATATAAAAAATGCACTTATGATGTCACTCATAACAAGAACAAGGTTGTGATCATCTCCAATAAGTGTTAATTAAAAAAGATGTAGCGAGACCAATGAATTTGTTTCACTCCCATGACTGTTATGGAAATAATAATATGGATTTCACGAACGTTCTTTAAAAACAGTCATTTTAGCACCGTCATTGTTATGGAGGTTATTAAAATGTGAAGTGAGATGTAAGAAGTAAAGTATAGGAATCGTATTTTCAATGGAACAAGCATCTGTCATATGAAGAAAAAGGTTATACGAAGTTATGGTTAGTTGTTAGGAAAAGAAGAAATTCTTAAGAACAAATTTGATGCTGAATTTTTTTATATATAGCGATATATATACCGTAGTTGTAAAAACTATATTTTATAATAACAACCACAATTATTAGCTGATTTATTTATACGAATTGAGAGATTTTATATTGATATAATTGATATCATAAATTTTAAAGTACTTGTATGCTGGGTCGATATAATATGTTTTCCTTCTTAAAAGGAGTTTGATTAATTTTAATAAATTGAGTTTTTAAAAGAACGTAGCAGGTACATTTTACAGTAATTTTACTTAAACTTAATATGGTTTGTGAGATGCTTTGATAAGAAATTTTTAATTGTATTTTTACCAGAAGCATCCATTCTGGTAAAAATACAATTATCAGAGTAAATAAGAGGTATATTGGTACCGCAGTCGTATTATTTATTGATAAGGTCAAAATGCATAAATACTCAGATAAGAATGTTTATGCTTGAATTTTCTTCTGATAACACCTACCTACTTGTTTTTCATTTCTTATTAAAGCAAAATAAAACTAAAATAGATTTAGTGTTTATATTTTTTCTATAAATGGTATTTTAATTGGAAAATGACTCGAAGAATTACTTCCTTTACATAGAAGTATGGACATTTTATGAGGCCTACGTCCATGAGGCGACTACTTGGGAAAAAGAATGATTGATTTAAACCTCAAAGAAAGCTATAATTGAAACTGGAATATCCCAAACTAAGATAAATTTATTGTTATATACAAAATCGAAACTGTGTGTTGGTTTAATTAAATAATTCTTAAAAACGAACATTATACATAAATTTAGATTAAAAATATTAAATTATAATATAATATATTTTAAAGTAGATAGCAAAATGTCGTGATAAAAAGCATCGAAATATATGAAGGGACGTTGATAAAAATAAAGATAGACTTACATGGGATTTCACTTCTATTTTATTAACCGACTTTCAAAAAACCAAAAAGGAGGTTATCAATCCGACATGGTTTTTTTGTTGTCGAATTTCCGCTCGTACATCGCCTTCCGTAGACCGATTTGGATGAGTGAGGTGTAAACGATAGGGTAACTCGTCGAAGTGGTCCCATTTTTTAATAATTTTTACGATCACTAATTTTCAGGATATTGAAAGAATAGTTTCATAAATGGGCGTGAAATCGCTGAAATTCGCGTGACCGCGTCGTACTTAATTGCTTATAACTCTATAACATATAAATCTTTATCGATGAGTTTTATGTTTATAAATTAAATATTAAATTTTCAACAATAATAAATAAAAACGATAATTAGATTTACAGTTTTAGAGATACTGAGGTTAATAAGTCAAAAATTCAAAAAACTTCCATTACATCGCATTGACAATACAGAAGTCCAAGTTATATTAAATTTATACTAATTTTAATACTTAAATTTTATTATCTATTATATTTTCAAGTTATTCATAGAATTTCATGAAAATCCAAGCTATATGTTATGGAGCAAAACGTGTCAACGAAGAAAAACAAAAACACTGTTACACGCGACTGTTTAATCCTCTATATCTTAATGAAATATCAGTCTATATCGACGACTGATATGTCATTTTATAAAACATTAGTAGTCATATAATATGATAGTAAATTCAATAAGGTAAGAGAGATAGGTCTAGAGATAGAGAGAATATCATAACTAAATTCCTGCGATAAACCACAATGTGCGTTCTTGCTTGTTATAAAGCACCATGAAAACATAATTTATATAAACGATATTACTTTAATTTTTAGTATTAAATGATACAGTTTTGCGTCTATTATTAAGATTAAAAATATTAATAGTACGTTGAATAGTTTTCAATATATTTGGCCAATTCTGAAGCAATCGTTGAAATTTAAGCGACCACGTATTGACATAACACCCAAAGAAACATGAACCTTTCTCAATGAGTGAGATGTTTTTAAATTCATTATTTAATTTCTAATAAAAATAAATTAGAATTATTAGAGGTAACAACAATAATTTTCAATGGCTTCAATTTGAAACTCCAAAGATACAGGAGATATGAAATTAAGGTAAACTGTAATACTTTCATTAAACGAATTACCTGCTACATTTAAAAGATCTTGACGAAATTTTGTGAAAATCTTTAGATTTTTTTCTTTTAACAATTGAAAACAACAGAGTTAAACCCATATTTTCGTTAAAAGGTTAAAAATATTGACACGAGTTGTTATTGCCTTGACAATTTACATTAGATATTTTCATTGTGGTTGTTCAAGTAGTTTGTTTGTAATCAAAAATATGGTTTACCATATTTTTGATGTAAAGGAGAAAACCTTTTGAACGGGGAAAAGCCGATCATACACGAGTAGACATATGCTATACCGCGTCTAATTTAAGTCCCTCTTTCTCGATAAGAAGTAACATTAATGATTGACATATCATTTAATTAGCCATTATATCTCGGTCTACATGGGCGCCGGCAGAAAGATGCCAGGGTGTGCACTTGCACCCCTTGGGAATCTCTAAATCTACAGGGAATTGTTGAAATAAAAAGTACCTATAAAATAAATTCATAATGAATAGTCGGAAATTTGTAAATGTCTCGAACATAAAATAAACCGGGCTTCAGATGTTTCCGACTAAAATTTCAATTTTTTATTAACAATCATATACGGCGAAGATTGTAAGAAAACTAAAATCTGCACCACCTGGAAATTATTTCTGCCGGCGCCCATGATAGTTTCATTTTAAATACGAATATAAATGTATGGTAACAAACTACACAGTTTAGAAGAGCCATTCAAAAGTATAAATAAATTAATTTTATGATAGTAACTGAAAGTAACGTATTGCGTATATTTGGAGTAGATATTTTATTTGGATTAAAGCTTATAATGCCAAGTTACGCTAATTGAAATTATAAGAAATGTTGTATTGTAGTAGATGATAAGAAATTCATTGTTAAGACTAGTAACATAACGCTTACTTCAAGTATTTGATAAGAGTTCGTTGAACTGAGATAAGCAAATTGATTGTTAGAATATTTTGCAAAATTCTATTAAATAATGAGATTAAGATGTTTATTTGTATGTTTGCTATTATTGTCAGCCGCAATTTGTTAGAATATTTTGTCTTATTTTTAAAATGCCTTCCTATATAGAAATGGATTCAGTCAGTTTTAAAAGAAATTACTAAAAATATTAACATTATTTTAAATTGTAAATTTAGAAAGGTTAGGTTAGGGTTTTGTGTTTCGGTCTCTGGTAAGGCTGCCACTTGCCGGACGGGGTCTCATGAGTGGACCGGAGGAGTGGTTGAATTTCTACATGCTTGCCCGCAGAAATTTAACCAAACCAACAAAAATTGTGGGTTGCCTGGAAGAGACCGCTGATTAGCGATAAGGCCGCCCGTTGCACTCCACTGCAACAAAGTGAGTAAAAAAAGAGTATGGAATAAAAAGGCTATTATTATTATTAAAAACCTCAATATACTAAAATTTAACAATTTTAACACCAGCTGTTTTAAGTTAATAAGTTAGAATTCAAACATTGATGACAAATGAAGGTCTTTTTTTGTGCATATGATGTGTGTTATAAAATTCTTAATGAAGAACAATTGAAAACAACAGAGTTAAACCCATATTTTCGTTAAAAGGTTAAAAATATTGACACGAGTTGTTATTGCCTTGACAATTTACATTAGATATTTTCATTGTGGTTGTTCAAGTAGTTTGTTTGTGCTTTCTCTTTGTTATGTAAAAGGTTATATAGTTAATAATAATAATTGGAACAACTCACATACATTGCTCTGACCCCAAAGTAAGTAGCTGAAGCACTTGAGTTATGATAATCAGAAACAACGAGGGTACCACAATAAATACATATATAAGTTTAAAAACAACCAAGACTCGGAAACAAACATTCGTGCTCATCACATAAATTAATCCACCTACTGGGATTCGAACCCGGGACCTTTCGATGCAGATGGCAGCAGCACTACCAATTGCGCCAATCGGTCGTCGAAGTATGTTAAAGATTGAGAGGGATAATTAACTGAAAATTATTGAATAAAACAGAAAATAATCTAAATTAAATAAATATTACCAAATAAAAAAGAAACAAAAGTTTACCAAAACCAACGCCTTTTAATCGAATAAAAGGTGTTTTGTGTCTATCTTTCAACTTACAAAAATATATATATTTTTTTTCTTTTATTACAGAAAATCCCTTAAAATTATTAATCGTAAATTTTACTGTAAATCTTACGACAATCGCTATATAATTAGGATATTGTAAACAACACCTATTTTAAAAATATCTTATACAAAATCCTTTGTTTCTGAAATAACTAATATATATTTTGTAATCAACCACACTTTAGAAAAGTGTGGTTGATACATATATACCCGACACACCCGATGATTCTGCCAATGTGACCCTTATGACATTACATTTACCAATATCTGATATCTTTGATCAAATTACGTCTTTTAAGTGTTATAATTGTAAAACAGATTTATTAGACCGAAACATATTAAACTTAAACACAAACTTATTTCTGTACTGATTTAAATTACTTAAAAAAATTAAACCTATTGTCCCATACATCTTAAGACCTGCTTTCGTTTCTACGGTACAGAAAATATCTTTCGGTGTAGAATGAACAGAAGGATAATCTACTTACCTGTAAAGTAAATGATTAGTGAAATCTGATGTAAAAATTCCTATTTCGTTGATAATATTTATATGTCATAATATGTGCGTTATTAATTTTAATAATGTTATAGGTGGTTAAATGCATGCATTTGAAAACTGCTCTTTTTGTTAAATTATAATTTTATACGTTCCCTACGTACCTATATGCTTTATCGTGAAATAATCACTAGTAACAGCGAATTATAGTGAATTTTGGCATTAAGCGCATTTAACTGTAATACCTACACAGGTCGTAGTTAAATATTTCGCATGCTACAAGAGAAAGGACAACGCACAGTGCCAAACACGTGGGATAAATGATTATTTATACTCGTCTCGTCTATAAGCCGGTAAAGTAGATGCATCTGCGCTCTATTTTAAGCTTTAGTATTGAAAAGAGTAATAACGTAAGCCATTGTGTAAAATAAAAAATCGCCGATTCTTGCTAACATTGAATTGCATGAAAAGTCGAGTCATACCTGTATGTAGTAACATTCTTTATAAGTACACGAAATTGGTGCGTGATAGATATGAAAAAATACTTTTCAAAACTGTAAACACTTAGAAAATAATGATTAAGTATGGATTATCATTTATCAATAAGATAGGCTGACAGGATTTCGAGATTATAAGGCTGGCCTAACATCTGGAAATGTTTATCTGAATTGAAACTGAATTCAGAGAATTCCATACAATGACAAGAAATTTATAGGTAATCTGAAAAATTCAGATTGTGTGTGGAGCATTGTAACATTGTAATATGTATCTCTGGGCTTTCTGAATTAAGAATCTGAATTCAGGTAATCTATTTCGGATGTCTAAGGCCAGCCTAAGGCCTTGACACTGAATATGTTTGCGGCATGACAAATTTTATTTATGTATATAGCCTCTATTTCACTGATCAATGATTATTTTCTCTACAGTCGTGGGGTATTGTAACGTAACCTCACCGAACTTTTTTTTTGGGAGTAGAACAAGAACTATTAAAGACATTAAATGTCAAATGTGTAACCACTACTTCGTAAAGTTGTAAATAAAAATTGTAACCATACTTGGAGGTGTTTCTCAAATAAATAAACTTAGCCACATAACTATTTATAAGATATTGTTTAAATATTCCGTCATGTTTCATTTGTTATTTAAATTACAGTTGTTGACTTCCAAAAGCCGAGACATTCGGCTATTTATAATATAATGTATTCGAAATTAAACGCACATTTGTTACACTATTAAAACAGCAGTCACGAAAAGACGCGTGTAGTTGGTCTAATAATATAATTAATTTCAATCTTCTTTTACAGCTTTGTTTTGTTGAACGCGGTAATCTCAGGAATTATTCAGAAATTCAAGTTCGAATTAAATAATTAATTTTGTATTGTATATTCCAAGTATCAAGAAAGGCTAATAAAGCTACGACCAATGAAAGCGAAGAATTAATGAAAAATGTTGTAAAAACAGGCAAAAATATTCCTTTTGAGAGCGGGCGAAACGGCGGAGCACAACTTTACTTGAAATTATCTCTTAATAAAGAATAATTTTTATATCAAACTACTATAGATTTTTTTAAGATGGCACCTGTATCTTTCGTATTTAAAACCTAAATACTTTTTTATTCTTTGAGCAGGATTCAAAACTTTCTAACGCTTTCAAGAGCTTCAAAGCTCTTTTGACGACCGATTGGCGCAATTGCTCCTGCCTTCTGCATCGAAAGGTCCCGGGTTCGAATCCCGGTAGGTGTATTTATTTGTGTGATGAACACGAATGTTTTTTTCCGAGTCTTGGTTGTTTATAATCTTATATACATATAACAACATACATATATATAACATATTTATTGTGGTACCCTCGTTGTTTCTGATTTCCATAACACAAGGCAATGTATGTGAGTTGCCCCAATTATAAGAAAGCTTATATTATATTGTACGTTAAAAAGCTACGAAATCAATTTGATCCACAAGTATTGGATGATGATGATTATTATTATTATTATTAACATAATATTATGTATTTACATAACGAGTTTCAAATATTATGATATCGTATTAATAAAACTATCATTCATTAGAGGCTTAACCCCTTATCACGACATATTTATAGCTTGTTTTTATTAACTGACTTCTAAAAAGGAGAAGGTTTTCAATTCGGCTGTATTTTTTTTAATATTCGTTTCCTCTGAACTTTCGACTGGGTGAACTAATTTTGATGATTCTTTTTCCTTTCAAAACTGGTGCTTCCCGTGTGGTCCGATTTAATCTCAAAATCTGTTCAGTAGTTTTAAAGGTACAATTAAAAGACGTTTTTTTTTTGTTAAAATTATTTTTATAGGACTATATTAAGACTGCGGGTCATACTAAATTTCATCAACGTCTATTAAATAGTTTTGTGAAAAAAACATGTCCACAAATGGTGGGCTTAACATAAATAGGAATCAAGTCTTATACGATACATAAAATAAATTAATTACTGTCATTCGATAAAAAAATATGATAATAAAATAAAAATAACATTCCTTTAAGTATCAGGAAATTAACAATTCAACATCTTCCCGATTCAATAAATTAATCTCCTGATTGAAGAAATCAGTATAGAGGTGATAAAGCCAATTAGTGTCATATACTATATAGGCTAGTTTTGTAGGCTTGAATAAAAACCGGTTGCAAGAAAACCATGAACACTTTCTATAAGGTGTTGGGTGACATTTGGTGCAGATTTCCCGCAAGGAATGTTTGTTGCTAATGGACGATGTTTCTAAGCAGTTGTTAATCAGACTAACAGTTGTAGTTTATGAAAAAAGAGTTGCAGTTAGCGAATAACTAACAGAATTTGAGTTTTTAAGTATAAATAAAGAGGTGGACTCATGTAACGTTAAAGTTTCTTGGTAAAAAGTAGCGTCAGTAGCAAATAATGTACCTGTAAATTTTAATTATCACTTTTGACTCTTGAAAGAACTCAACTTCTAAAAAAAACATTGTCAAGAAGTTTGAACTAGGAAACATATTTTACAGTTTTAAGTGATATTTTGAGTTACAAAACGCGAAATAAAAGCTAGCTGATCCATAGCATCCAGACAGGAATATCACAAATGTGTATCCGTTAAAAACAGTAATAAAATTTTGTTTGCTTTTACGCCTTTTAACATCCGTTTTATGTCCGATATCCGTTTTCTATTACGTCAAATGTCTACATAGAATTAAATATATAACGCTGAGTAAGTAATAATATGTCATCCTAATATCATCGAGGAAACATTAAACATCAATTTTACAAGTATTTACAATCCATAAATCAAGTCCCGTAGATATTATACCACGATCAAAAATATTCAACTTCATAAATAAAAAACTTGAAACTAGAATTGATCTAAAAATGTAGAAAAAAACACAATAACCCTTAGTTTCATAACTTGAAACAGTGCCTCAAATTCCTTTTATTGAGATGTTGTTGAACAACGTTAATAAGTGAAAGGGTAAGCTACTTAAGGATAAAAGTTCAAATAAACATACTTAATCAAATATACTCAGTAATTGTTATTGTTTAAAAATAAATACGTAATATATTATGTATTTTTAGTAAATGCCACTGGTTTGTATACAGGTTTTAAGGTTGAGCATTATCTGGCCTTTCGTTTGCCCTCGTCTTTAGATAATATAAAATAAATTGGAACATTTTTATCAACCAGTGACACCCTTTACAGTGATTATTACCTACATATGACATCTTTAATGTCTCTGGTCTGTACAGAACATTAGTCGGGCATTTATAAGAATAAAATTTGAATTTAATTTGGCAAGAAATAGTTATGTCTTCTAAATAATCTAAATGCAATTTTAAAAAGTACCCAGTGATTGCTTAGAACGAACATTTCTTCTCCTTTTCGGCCTCTGGTAAAAAACATTGATTGTGGACATTGCGAAGCCAAAACAGGCCGCTATATTAGTATTAATTTACAAAATCACTCACAAACGGCATAGACTGTATAAATCTGTTTGTCTGTATGTCTATTTATATTATTGTAGAATGAAAAGCTAACAAAATAAAAAAGCAAAAGAACAAAATGTTGGTCCAATGTTAAGTATCACCACCAATGAAACTGGCATTGAGGGTTGGCCCGAAGGGCGATTCCTGTAAGATACGCTTTGCATACGTCAAAACTATTTCTCTCGGCAATTTGCTATGAAATCTAAAGAAATGGCATTAGAAATGTTTATTTTTACAATCGACCTTCAAAGCACTATTTTGGGACACTCAATGTGAGGTTGGTCAATAACAATTCTGTATTGTTAGTTCATATCATTTTCACATGATAACAAGATGATGATCATGTTTGAACTGTGATCGTAGTAATTTGTTATAATTACCGCAATGTTTATGTTCAATGCACATTATATCAATATTTTGTTAATTAAGAAATAATTGGTAACACGATTTTTTTAGGCACAAATATCGGTCAGGTTTTGATATATTTACTAACCTATATTGAATACATTTGCACAACAATTGTAGCGATGAGACTCTTAAATAATATGTAGAATAAAAAGTGCAAGAGATTTATTATACTATAAAAAATGTTGAATATTACTGAGTTGTGAACATTGTGAAAACAAAATAAGAAGTGAATCAAAATCTCACCATTGATAGCCGAGCCGTCGGAACAAGATTCTAAACTTGAATTAAAATATTAGAACACCTCCGACATAGCGCAAGTCAATGTAGAGATTTAGAAAAGTTAAGAGATACGACTGCGCAGAATAAAACCTACGTTCTTCGCAACCGAGCGCCAAAAGACGATCGTACTTTGTCCGGCGTACCAGTCCGGCAGGGTTATTATGTATCTTACAAACAATGAGTGATTTTTAGCAATAATTGCTCGCAAATCGCGTTTTCGTATTACTTATGAACAAAAACCATAGCAATGCAAATAATCGAAGTTTACGCAACAAACGCCAGGACAACTTATCGAACGATCGTTTTCGAGCGTGAGACAAGGTTGCACGTCATGCCTCGATATCAAAAAATATTAAAATTACGTTAGTTTATGCTATAGTTAAACAGCACCGTCACTAATAAGACAAATAATGGCTGAAAAACAGACAAGAATATATAGTCACATGAAACTAATTAGATATCTAAATGATGAAGACTTTAGAATACTTATATCTTCTAATCCTGTTCAAATTTCTTTTTGACATCGCCTGTAGTGGCACGTAGGTAGTCTGTTTTGTATTTATCTAAAATTATCTCCAACGCTTAATTGCGGGCTTTTTTATTGCAATATAAGTTGTGAGACGTTTACCACAAACACGGAAAATCTTTATATAACTCTACAACCTCTACAAATAGTTTTTTCTGTAGTTTAAATATTTTCGCGCTCGGACGCCATTTTGAGACTCATCACTCTCGGTTAAAAAATTAATTTAAAATAAAGGTTTTACAATTACTATCACTACTTAAAGTATATTATAATTAACGAGTTATGGATGAAAATAATTTGATTTACAATGTCCATCTTCTAGCATAATTAATCTTTCATTCTATCAAGTCAAAAATAAAAGAAATATGCAATCATCAATTATCCTTTCATGTGAAAGAATAAATGATGTATGTGCACCTAAAATCTCTCACCTCTTAACGGATCGAAACAACACGCACAACTACATAGTTGTTTCACACACATGTGTGAAACTATCACTACATAGTATAAAACAAAGTCGCTTTCTCTGTCCCTATATCCCTTTGTATGCTTAAATCTTTAAAACTACGCAACGGATTCTGATGTGGTTTTTTTAATAGATAGAGTGATTGAAGAGGAAGGTTTATATGTATAATATACCCATGCGAAGCCGGGGTGGGTCGCTAGTATTATTATAAATTTTTTCTCATAGATAGGACTTAAAACAGTGTAGGTCTGGGCCCGTCTAGACCGATAGATATTAAAGAAAGATTCGTAAATATTTACGAAGCATTGAAAATTATTCAATGAAAATATGAAGGATTTCACCTTCATAAGTAAATAGAATAGCCGTGGCTTATTTAATCCGCTCAATATAATTGAATATAATATTTACAGTAAAGATAAAAATTTACAAATGTAACAACTGGTGTAGTAAGCAAACATGATGAGTGATGATAAAAAATAATGTGGTGAATATAATAAAAACAAATAATATTGTATGAGAAAAAAATAGATAATTTGATGATTTTTATCAAAAGTTATATATATAATAATGGATAAATAGATAAATAAATTATTATCTAAAGAAATATACAAACCAATGAAAGTAGCTGAACTGACAAATTGCATAATTGTCTTGGTTTGAAAATTTCTTATGTACCTATGTAAAATTTAGCAGGTAAATGACAATGTTTGTTTTAATCTTGTCAAAATCACTACATAGTATAAAACAAAGTCACTTTCCTTTCCCTATATCCCTTTGTATGCTTAAATCTTTAAAAATACGCAACGGATTTTGATGCGGTTTTACTAACTTACTAGCGACCCGCCCCGGCTTTACACAAGTATAAAACATATATAAAAACCTTCCTCTTCAATCACTCTATCTATTAAAAAAAAACATATCAAAATCCGTTGCGTAGTTTTAAAGATTTAAGCATACAAAGGGATATAGGGGAAGAAAAAGCGACTGTGTTTTATACTATGTAGTGATAAACGAGATATTATTTATAATTATTTAATGAGATTCAAGATTCAAAACTTTGTTTCGGCACCGATCTTATAAAGTCGCCTTTAACAGCTATACCTCTGGACCTTAGTCAACAGTGGCGCCAACTGGTGAGAAGAAAAACGATAGTCCCCATTGTACTGTAGATCGTCATTTCCTTTTTTTTCAGGAACCAATGGTTAAGTGTATTTAACTTTCAGTTGTTTAATTGTTTCAATATACCTATATTAGTTTCTGAACCCTATAAGCTTCGTTTCACTTGAAGAAGGTTCATTGTAACAACATTCTTGATTGCATCCCGTTCCCTCCTAGTAATTCAGCGTCATTTATCAACATGATTACATGCTTCATAGACAGCCTATACATAAATTTAAATAATTTTCTTATGAATAAGTAAGCTACAAGATTGTCTTCTAGGTAGAAAAGAAATATGTTTGTATGCTATTTTATTAACGATCGAACCTGGCTTTGGGCTGGTTATTATTATTGTTTTTATTCTATTATTGTTAATACTTAATAAATACCTACATATACTAAAACTACCTAATACATACCTAATAATAATAATTTTAAGAAAATATATAAAAGAAAAAATATTAAAATATTTGTGTATCCTTCGATTTTCTGTAAATGTAACTAGTTTTAAACTTTAATGACTACTAAAAGGCAAAAAGCAAAGCCGAATTCGTAAGTTAACCAACCCTACAATAAATAAACTTCCAAGCCGTTAAAATAATGTAAAAAACTCACTTTCGTATTTAAAAAATTATTAAAACCTGTGTTCGCTCATTGATCGAAAATTGATCCATAATTCAAGAGTAAGTCACGTATATACATATGTGTGTGTATGTTGTATATCATCCAAACAATAGTGTGCGTAATGTTTTTTTATTATTTAATGTATTTGTGTAATTTTAAAAAATATAAGGATTCTTCACTCCTCTATAAACTATAAGTGTGAGAAATGTCATACTCCTCCGTCCGCGCAATTTTCGTAAAAAGGGATACAAAGTTTTTGCTTCACGTATTAATAGTATGATTAAGTTAGACGTAGAAATTTAGAGGCTCAAACCCCCGTCTCTCAAACGTTTTACTCTATTTAACAATTAATAAGAACCTCAAAAAAAACGTTAAGGTGAGGCATTGATAAACAATAACTCTTGAAACAGAGCGCTTGCGTCCCGCGCTCTGCTGATTATTCTTTCGCAGGGACGTTTGAGAGATGGATTCATAGATATCGTTATAGATTTTGGTTTTTTCAAACTTATAATTATATCTAAGAGTTATACCTATCCCAGAAAAACGTTTTTATGCGACAGAGTAGAGTATTGCCCAATTAATGTAATTAGTTTCGACGGAGCGCGCCAGTCCGAGAGACACAGAACCATCGCTGGCCGTATCGGAATGAAGGGGGTATCAAATGTATGGGAAAACGGGCACCGGCGCGTCTAAATAAGAAGGTCGTATGCGACAATACAGTTTTTTACGTTTAAATCAAAAACTGTTGCTAGTACAAAAAAATTGAACTGTACAATTGAAGTGAGTATTTAGGCTAATCTACTTAAAAATTATTGTGGAATTTTTTGAACCCGTACACCTGTAAAATGTGAATCTATGTTTAATGAGAGGTAACTTTGATAATTTTTTCCATGTTACAAAATTTAACCAATTGTGTAACGGCAATCGATTAAATGAAACCCATATCATGAAGTGTTATATAGTCAAAAACTACATTCCTAAGTCCTTTAATTTCTCCAGAAAATCGAATCTCCTATGCTGTTTTTCTCAATGCTTCACCTTAAATAATAAGAGTCGTAGGACCCTTACTCAACTACATAATGAAGAATGTTATATCATGTATAATACACCTTTTGTAATGGATTTCTCAAAAAAATTACTTGTCGTGTATAAAATTGTCTTATCAGGTTTAAAAGAGCAGTTGCATGTTTGTTTATTGTGTTACAGTCAAAGCGTTAATTTAGTAAAGAAGGCACGTATTAGTAAGTGAACAGATTTACTAATCTTATCCGTAAATGCATTACAAACGAAGTTCAAACTCGCTCTAGTTCGTGTATACATTTTCTATGATAGCTTAGTAAATGTTTGTGCTTCTATGTAAACACCTAACCTTTGAAAAAATAACCTGTAAACAATGTCATGACATTGGTAGACAATGACAATTGGCATAGCCGGCAATCGGCATAACTTCATACGCATCTAGCATCTATTCTAGTTTAGTGTGAATTACCAGTTTATTTACATAAGCAACAGTTTGTATATAATTTTTGAAGATAGTTGTATGTTTAAATTCATGATTGTATATATTTAACTTAAAAATAATTAATTGTTTATTTATTTATTTTTCTGTGTATTAAATATACGCTAAATATACATTTCTATTTACCTATAAATTAAGCAACATTACATATGTCTATGTATTTGTTAAACTCGAAAATATTTTTTAGTATTAAGTTACAAAGGTACAATGTTACCATTAATTTTATCATTGATAATAAATTGTTTTATAATTATACATTTTGTATAAAAGTATATATTATGTATGAAAGTAAGACCTGCATATAAATGAATAAAACAATTAGCAAGGAACAGAGACGATTATTACATCCCTGGTTATTTAAAGATCATGTTTTTCCTTGAAAACAAAAATCAGAACTGGATATATACCATTTTTGTTAAAATTTTAGGTTAGAAAATTTTATTGAAATTT
The DNA here is from genome assembly GCA_912999735.1 of Aporia crataegi. Lineage (NCBI taxonomy): Eukaryota > Metazoa > Arthropoda > Insecta > Lepidoptera > Pieridae > Aporia > Aporia crataegi. Next base: position 6,409,139 of record OU538744.1, on the reverse strand, counting down.
ATTCCGGAGCGGATATTTATTTATTCCTTCAACGAATGATTTCGACTGGTCCAAAAATAATGATACTTTCATTAACTTAGAGCGTAAAAAAACAAAACTTGACCTCCAACATATTTTTTAGACTTTATAAAATAAATAGAACATTTTAATCCATTTTCATTTAATACTCCATCATTATTCTAAAAATACATCGATTAGGTGTAAATGTATCTTTATGTGTAACCTATAGTATCTATCAAATCACGGTCCTACTAAAGCTTATTAGTAAATGAATGAATCTGCTAGAGTCTAGACTGTAGACGATGCTCGAATTTACTTCAACTAAAAGAACAAGTAAATGTATTCACTGACTCGTAAATATATTTAAGTGAAGTCCCGTGTCCCCTAGTGGGGTATGGGGCAGATGCATTTCACATCTGTTTCACTGATCGATTTTTTCTTTAGGGGCAATTAGGTGATCAGCCTTCTATGTCCTGCCAGACCGAGTTTTTTTTTATCTCCGCCGGGAATCGAACCCAGGACCTCTCAGTTGTAACGCTTACGCGCTTACCACTAGACCAAGGAGGCGGTCAATTATATATAATTTACTATTTATTTATTTATATAGATATTAAAACCTATATTTAAAACTCCTCCGTGGCTATCGTATTAACTATCGTAAATATATGCCTTTATATAAACACTCTTACAGCATATATATACACAAATACCTGTCCTATGTTAGGTACATAAACGTAAATGGAAAAATACTACCATTCCTATTCTTATATTTTAAAAACAAAGTATAAAATTCAATCTAGCGGAACCAATTCTTAAAAAAAATTGTTCTTAGAATGAGAGCTGAATTAGTAGTGCCATTTCTGCATCTGATTATTTTCTTTACATGTTAGGTGATCAGCATTCTGTGCCTACAAACCAAAACGTTTTTAATTTTCCCGGGAATCGAACACAAGATTTTCATGCTATCCACATTGATACGTGACTATCGAAAACGGTTCCACCTACGGAGCTAAAAATTTCATTCTGTACAGTTGTAAAAGAGTATTTAAAAAAGATCGCTTGTACCTCACTTATAAAATATTCAATTATTATAATATTCAATTGTTTAAAATTTAAATATATTCAACTTTCTCCTTTTGTTTAGTGTAATCGTAACTGACAGAAAAAAATATTTCGGAAATGAGATAATAATAATCATATAATATAGTGTTAAAATTTTAACAAAAAAAGTGACTTCAAATTGGAACTGAAATTTAAATGGGAGCACACGGGAAGCACCAGCTTTTAAACAAAAAAGAATCATCAAAATCGGTTCACCCAGTCGAAAGTTCTGAGGTAACAAACATTAAAAAGAAAATAGTGTCGAATAGCGTCTCCTCGTTTTTTGAAGTCGGTTAAAAAAGTCACGATAAGTGAAAAAATATTTTAATATTGACTAGTTCATTCATTGATGAATGAAGCCGTTAAAAATACTCATATTTTATTTTTTTTGTCCAAAAACAGCATTCGACAAAGAAAATCAAATAGTTTTAAAATTAAAATAGGTAATTGGATATGAGCACAGTGTCCTAGATATAATTAAAAACCTAAATACCTAAACCACTATCCATATTTAAATACATGTCACCTTGAAGATGACGGCGTTGCATGAAAGAATTTCAAAATATTTGTCTTCCAAATAAGCGCTAAAAATAAAATTATTCTAAGATAACCTTAACTATTACGTATGTTCATTTAAAACAATTGAATATGGTTTTATAACATTTCAATTTACCTTTTTCATCAGAGGTATTTGATGTTCCAATGACATATTAAATCACGGCGAACTTTTAAATACTGTCTTTCACAATTCAGTCACATACACAGTCTCAATCCACTCACCACATTAAAAACAATTTGAATTAAAAAACACTGTGTTACCGGAGGACCGGTATTTTTATTTAGGGAATTGCGGGTATTTAAATAAATTGATTTCAGCGCGGCCGCCCGTCGCACGTGCATGTGACGAATGAACACCGCGCGGACCGTTGTCACATTCTAACTTCTATCACTTCTAGTATATTTTCTATATAATATATAAAAACACAATTTTGTCATCTAATCGTAGCTTTCATTTCCACCTTGTTTGTATTGTATTGTCAATAGCAGATAATGTCGATCATGTCGATAGAGCCCCATAATTAAAAATAAATATCACGCGAAGAAAGCGTGATGTACATGCGTAGATACATGATCGAAGGCGCTTCGGTCCACCATTGAGAAGCTGGGAACTTGGCGAAATATTAATTAGTTATTATGGCAATCATTGTTATCAAAACATAACTTTTGATAACAATCATTACCGCTAAAACTTGTAAATTGTTTATAGGTATCATAAAATTGAATTGAAAGTTTATAAATTTCTTTAAATTAATAACATTTTTACTTACATTAATTATTGCATCAGAAATGATTCTAAAAATATTTTTTTATTTCAAGATAACTTTATTTTATATTTACAATTATGTACTCAATTATATTTACAAAAATACAAAAGGCTCATAAAAGCAGTTGGGAGTGCGTACACAAAATAAATTGATTTATTATAAGTATATCAAATTAAATTCAAGTCAAATCAGTAATATAGACTTAATTATATGCTTCCTTCTTGATCGTAATCAAATCTAAATGACCATATACATACACTACAAAATTATAATTCCTTAGTTATTCCCTAATATAAAATCAGAGTCATCCGATAAATAAATTTCAATTTGTTATGTTCCAAGATTTAAATTAAGCTAGACGAAGTTCGACATGCATTCAATGTGATAAATGCGTTGGGTGCGCCCGCGCACTTTAGCTCGGGATCGAAGCAAATATACATTGGACCCTTAGGGGAAACCAGACTGGCTTTACAATTGAAATTTATAACTGTTATTTTATTGTTGGTAGCTCTAAGTTGAATGTTAAGCGTTTGTAGCTTAAAATCTAATAAACATATATGCGCAAACAAGGGCTTGCATTGCTTCCTTGCTTCCATGTTAAATACTATTAATTTTCTTTTTGTTTTATACGAAAAAAAGTAAATTATTTAACACACTGTAGGTATTCTTTCTTTCGAAACGAGATGGAAAACAGTAAAATTTTTTAGGTTGATGACTGGTGGGTTGTAAGTTAAATTATACAATTACAGGTGAGCCCTTTTGAAATGCTAGGCTATAAAATAAATTGAAGATACTAATTACTAATCTGCCCATTAAGAGATCAAAATGATAGTGTAATATGTTATCCTAAAAGTTTATTATTTTTAAGTCTATACTCTTCTTAGGTTCTGTGTTTGTAATATATGTATATTCCTTATAAATAATGATCCTATTTCAACAGTTCGACAACAGGAAATCATATTTGAATATCTTTGGAATGTACATTCACCAGTTCCGTTGTAGAAATACGGGTTCCAACTTCCAACAACAGAATTGAATTGTAGGCTGTGGCTATATTTAATCAGCAAATAGGGTTACCAAATATAACAAAAATTCAAATATACAAATATTTTGCCAGAAAATATGATATTTTTATGATGTAGCTTACAAATGGGGACGAAGAAAAAATGTTTTTCTATCGTTTGCGAGAATTTCACGTTCCTGTAACCCTCGTAAAAAATGGGGTGTTATAACATTGATTTTGTTGTTTTTCCTACAGGTAGAAAATGCCACGTATCAGAGCTTTCAAACGAGTAAACAGATTTTTATTTATATAAAATCTGTTCTTTTCTAGATTTAGCTGAACATTTACACATGGCCTAGGCGTTTGTGATATTTTAATTTAAATATGCCATGAGTCAAAATGAGTTTTTATATATTTCGTTATTTTTAACAATTTTGGTATGTTCACTATTCTGATTTAAAGCTCAAGATACTCAATAGATGTAATACTCTACCGGTGTCTGGCAACTGGCAACGAATGTCGAATACTTAGGTACAAGTTAAATAATTTTGAAACACCGAACCTTTCAATTGAACCAGAAATAAACTGTGCCAGACACTGCAATGTATCTTCATATCTTAAAGTGCTGATAACTGACGATTATTACCACAATAATTCTGTTAATATTAGCGGAAATATAAATGGAGTCAACTCTATACTTAGGTATATTGTTGACATGAAAAGGCCTGATTTTATACCTCTACATACATACCACTTTTCTTTCCTTTCTTTTTTACCCATTCCCTTTAATATATTATTGAATTTCGAGAGATTTACTATCTATTTCATTGGAAAATGTCAGCGAAAAATAACTCTATGCAAACTATATGTTAAATTACCATAACTAGGTATTATTAATGTTTGTAAGTTGGGCAATCTTTGTCAATCTGAAAGTTATAAAACGTAAATCAAAATATGTATACATCGTGATTTTTCCAGAGAACAAAACAGACTACACAGGAGTTGCCAGGTGATACACGATTCCTATTTATTCAGGTAGTCGAAGGCTTCCCGTGAAGCTGTCATTTAGAAACTAGACATTCTATTATAGAACCAGGCAAATTGTAAGTGGATACTAAGTAATGCAGGCAACGGTGAGCGCGACATGGATTATAATGTCTAGTTACAGGCCCCTATTGTATGGAAATTATTAATTCTACAAATACCTCCGTCCGTAGTTCTGTTCAAATCGCTTATCTTGTGTATGAGTCTACGAATTACATGTGCATGAGTCGTATCTCAAAAAATGGCCAAAATGTTCAATTATCAATAAAAAAATACCTCGTCAACTGTTCTATGACTCCTGACTAGCCTTTGCTTTGCCAGGCGTACCTAACGTTATGTTTCAATTTACAACGTTCTAATTTTATTAATTTACAATGCAAATTCATTCGTGCAGTGAAAGCGTAGGGACTGAATGTACGTTTGCTACACTCACAATGCAACTTATGTTAGGTAAATTAAAAATGTTATTATTTTTATTCGTTCAATTAATGTAATTCAATTTTAATGTGGATATTTATTATAAAATAAATAACGCTGATGTAAGCCGGCGTCACAAAAGCTGACATGCATTCGGTGTTTGGCACCATGCCACCTCTATTTAAAGAGATTTCATTTAAATAGAGCTTCTAAATTATTCTATGGCTTTTATTAGCTATATTAGATATAAACACTTCCGTAGCGTCGTAGTTTCTATGAAAAAAAGTTTCGTGTTGAACATGGAAAAAATTAAACCAGAAATGTGTTTTCTGGCATTTATTCCCTTCATGGTGCAATCATTATGCAATCATTAAATAAACAGATTTTTACCCAACGGCGGAGACAAAACGAAAGGTTATATATGTTACATGATATGTGTCCCTACCTCTCAACTCAACGGCTCAACCTATTTTGAGAGATGATACGGCAATTGATAACTTAAAGGATTGAAGTATCAAATTTTTAGTATATATTAATTTTTCCAGCACATTAAAGGTTTTATTGGAACAATAGCTCTTGTTTTAGTTAATTCGAAGCCAAATTTAAGCCAATATTATTTTAAGCCCAAATAATATTTTATATTAATGCAAAATTACTTATGTAACAATAAATTATTCAATTTTCAGTGTCATATAATAAGCTGGTCTCAATAATTGGCCGGGGTCGATGACCTGGTAACGGTTTTATTTACGGAGGGCGGGCGGCGTCCGCTCTGACCTTCAATGACACCAGTTGAAATAAATATTCGACATTTTCTTTATAAAAAAAGATTATTTCTAATTTGAGTATGAGCAAAGTATTTCTTTACTAAAAAATACCGCCAACACTTTCTTTTTATAATGAATAAGCTGTTGGCGCCGTCATTTTCAATTATTAGTTGTTTTCAACTGCCTTTGCAATACATAAATAAGAAGTTTGAAGAAAGTAAGAAGTAGAAAATTCCTATTTATTAATTAATAAAGAGTAATATTACGAATTGTTAGCGCTCTCGGACGATTAAAATTCAAAACATGATCGAGAAGTTCTTTACAAAACAGGTTTGTGTAATATATAAATATTTACTTTACTATTACAAAACAACAAAATTTTCAAAGAGATATAAAGATGTAGGTAACTGAACAGCTTGGTAAAAAACAATCTCCTGATATCATTGAAAAATGAAAGACACACACCAATTGTTTACATTCCGATAATGTCTCATATCGAAATTAAACTGTTTATGTTCTCCCTTGTTTTCATAACCAAATACCTACCAACTAATAAACAAGTGCATTCGAATGAAAACTATAATTATATAACCTGATTTTCGTTGATTAATGAAGGTGTGTCCATTAAAGTATTGCGTCGTTGGCATATTACTAAACATTATACACCCACAAGTAAGTAAAAGTTTTATAAATGGAGGGCTCGCCTACAATGGCATGTGACGTGAAACACTATAGCTTAAGCACGCGGTCAGCGTGACCACAACGTCACAAGACTAGGAATTTATAGCTAAATCTAATAATATAACTGATTAAAGTACTTACGAATGTAATAAGTGGATATATACGCCGCTTTTATAAAGGATCTTTGACTGAAAACTGTAATAGAAAAACACATTACAAACTAAACTCTGAAAAGTTTTATTTTCGTTTTTAAATTTAAAAATTCGGTCTTTATTCTGGGCGGAATGAGTTCAGTTGTAGAAATGTGAGTGTTTGATGGTATTATAAAAAAAGGAATTAAATATAAATTCATAAAAATAACTTTACTCATTTCCACGCCGATGTCGCGAGCACCAACTAGTAGAAAATTATGGAGTTTGTTTTTGTTTCAAAGGTTAAGAGAGTTGAATTTAAATGCTTATTTATACTATTAAAAAACATGGCTTGGTTGCTTGTTATCTTACTTAATTCCATGCGCGTGTACTCTATTCTATAAATTGCTGTTGGTTATTTGTTTATTGATTTAGATTGACAGCTTAGGGAGTGACTACGTAATATAACTAAGAAACTAAGTGGATAATAAAGGTTAGAAATTAAAACATGTCCGTTTTGAGTTTTATATAACTAACCTGCGTTTAAAATAAAGTCGGGTTATAGTATACACTAATGTTTTTCAACCTTTTTCATTATGTAACCCTTGGTATGAAAAAATATTTCGCGACCCCACAACCCTTCGCTTTGCTACTTTGTTACAGTGTTACAAAATATATTCATTATATAAGTATGTATATAAAAACACATTATTTTACAACTACATACATCAAATTTTTGTTAATTTGTTTGTATTAACATACAAATGTTTATGAATATATCCTTTTGTTAAAATTCTCTTACTTAATAAATCAATATTTTTTCTTCATCTTCATCAATATTTTAATCTTTATTGTTTTTTTACTAAAGTTCTCTCGACCTCTGGTGACCCCACTACAGAAGCTTCGCGACCCCCAGGGGGTCACGACCCACAGGTTGAAAAACACTGGTATACACCAAAAACACAGGTAAACACGATTTTTTAATCATAGTTCTGTGTACCCGATTTTGATTTCTAATACCTAATTAATAAAAGAAATAATATTTTTATCTCATAAAGTTTGCTTTTAAAAGTAGCAACTTCTAAACATTTGTCAAAAATCGTATATTTTTTCTATCATCGTATAAAGTACAAAAGCAAACTTTTTTTGTATAAATTGAGTTTTTGGTTACTTTTCAATGTAAATGTAATACCTAGTCATTAAAAAACAGACCCAAAAAAAAAAGATTTTTTTGTTGACTTGTGTAGTTATAAGTTTATAACTGAGGAGAACGGCTGGACCGATTTTAATGATCTTCTAATTTTAATTACCTACTTATTTCATATTGTTGAAACATTATTTATTCGCTAATTTACTTCAAATTATTGAAATAGCTTCATATACCAGAAGAGTCGCATTGGGTATAAAGTGAATTTGTAGTTATGAGTGGTGATTGACTGATGTATTATTATTGCGTAGTAATTATTACTTATTATTTACGTTTTCTTATCATTTCCGTGTTAGAGGAGACGAAATAGGAACTAGAATACATACTTGCAAAAATACCACCAAAGAGACTAAATAAATATAATTAACAGCTGACAAAATAAAATGCCAATTTTTTTTAAAAACTACTAAATATCCAAAAAATAGGCTTACTTCAAATACAATTATAATATCCCTGTATTCAATTTTAGATTATTATTAAAGTCCTAAGTCCCCTGGATAGGGCAGAGGGCGTCCACAGTACGTTTCCATTCCGCTCGGTCTTGGTCTTGAGCTTGAGCGGTCGCTGTACTTCGCTATTTCGATGGTACAACGACAATTTTAGATGATAGGTAAGTATTTAGTTGTGGATTCCGGACAAGTTGTGAATGTTCTAATGGTAAAAGTAGACAGTTTCATGAATGGGCTATTAAATTTTTCATTACTTTATATTTCAATGATACCACTTAATATGTCTTATACTTTATTAGCATGATAACCCCAGTTTCAATTTTCCAGACACTAATTAGTTAAGTAATTCTTGAAGTAAACATATAAAGGTCGGTGGAAGTACATAACAATCATTTTTAATTGACCTAATTACTGTGTAAGACGAATGAATACATTTTTATTTAACGAAAAGTTCAGACTTCTACCTTTTTGAGTAGTAGCGCATTCGTAGTTATATAAGATAAAGTATATTTAGGCAATATATTTTTATAATTTCAAAATACTATTTCTCTCTCTTTTAATTAAATGGTGCTGTAATGACTTGTAACCATACTGCAGTACTTATTTGTAGTAATGTCAAAAAAAGGGACTTTAGATCTATCTAATGTGTATATTTTTTTGATCCTTGCTATATCCATATCATGGAGGTTAGAGAGATGGAAAATCGCTGTAAAAAATAGTGTCCCAGAAATATGGACAAAATAAGTGAGGCGCTGCGTTAGTAAAATTGTCACAATTTAACTAACTTCATCTATTTGTACTCATAAACAGCTAATTTCACAAATACTACCTACAATCGGCAGCACGGCTGATGGCTGAAAAATGAATTATAATTTCTACAAATTTTTAGGGACAGGCGGGCTTGCTTAAGCACGTAGCGATCTTTCTCCTTCTCTCTAACCTATATGATCAATATTAAAAATACCGTAACAAACAATAAATAAAATCACGAGAGAACAGGTCAATGAGATCAAATACTGTCTGACCATACATAGATAAGTTAAAAACATAAACCAAACACTGAGATTCCAATAAATATATTGACATTAGTATTTAGTAATAACTCACGAGACGTAATTAGGTTCCATGTTATATAAATCATAATATAGATTAAGTATTTATAGTTATACAATATAAGATTCAATACAAATACACTACTTTTCCGCGTGATGAAAATCATTTTATAATACATATATCACTCTTGGATACTCTATTACTTATGGACATCAAAGACTTCCAAAATTTCCCATTTTCTTTCAAGCTTAAAAAGACTTACTATATTAGTAAGCTCTCAAATTGGCATACTCAATCATAATCTCTACGTATGTGTATTATCTCTATGGATTTTTGAAATTTTTTCAGAAACAGTAAAAACTATCCGACCTCTCAAGAAAAACATTGCCTTAAGAGGCTTATTACATTTTATTGTTATTTTTTGCACAAAATGGTCAATTATGATACACTTTTTCTCTGAAACTAAAAACCTTTGACAAATTTGACTTGTACAATAGTATAAAATACTTATTAATATAATCCACAGCGGCCTAGTTTTTTGCAATAAATTTTAATTTATTTAAATATTTTCGAATGACGATGATCAGCTGATTTTCCAATGAGCGACAACTGTTTTTTTTAGATCATGGATTGATTAGTGGAGTGAGTAAACAAAATTAAATATATGTTATTAGTCCATTAAACAATGTTATAAAGTCCATAGCAGCCTCCAAATTTTTAAATACTTTTTTTAATAAAATCCCAATCTTTTTTTTAAATTTATGGTTATATAAATTTAAAAAAAAGATTAGATTTAATTATTAACTGACAATTTCTCTTTATTGTGAAGTCCCGTGTCCCCTAGTGGGGTATGGGGCAGATGCATTTCACATCTGTTTCACTGATCGATTTTTTCTTTAGGGGCAAGTAGTTCTCTTTATTGCATAGGTATTATTACGTAAAATTTCTACCTAAATATTTGTCAGTTAACAGAGAAATATTACATTTATTTTTTTTATTTTTTTTTATTATAAATTATTTGATAGACGAAATAATAAATGGTATTTAATTTTTTAAATAAATTGTGCGTGTCAGTTCTGTGATAGGGCAATTGTATGTGTATGAGATTTGTATGTGGCAACGCAATTTTGTAATACGTTCTTCTATTTAACTTAATGATTCACATTAATTCGATTATGGAAAATAAAGTTGTGCTGTCAACATAGGAAACAATATTATTCAGTCAATTTAGTATAAGAAAACAATCAATTCAGATATACGGAAAAATATACAGAACACTGGAATAACTAAGTATGTTATTCCAGTGTTATAATATATTACTTTATAATATATACTAATATTAGACGCTCCTCTAATAAGTACTCCTCACATTCATCACAACGTTCGTAGAAGCATTATGTACCTACAATTTTCATCGATTTACGCCGTGTGAACTGAGACCAGTTTACTACAGATCCTATGATTATCCAATTACATCTTTAGTACCAAGAATTATTGAAGTTCAGAGACGAACGTGCAATGTAATAAATACCTACGGCGCTTTAGAAGGTCTGTTAAATCATCATTATTTTATTTTGCAGAACCGATATTAAATCATATGTTTATCTTAAATGCTATTTTTTTCCGAAAAGATTAACATCATTCTGTTGCTTTCTCTTAAATCTTTTTTTGCACACTGTTGCAATGGAGTGCAACGGGCGGCTTTATCGCTAATCAGCGATCTCTTCCAGGCAACGCACAATTTTTTGTTGGTTTGGTTCAACCACTCCTCCGTGCCACTTATGAAACCCCTTCCGGCAAGTGGCAGCCTTACCAGAGACCAAATACAAAAATTGATAACAAATAAATTATTATTATAAATTGTATTCGGGACCGGGGATCGAACCCGATACCTCAGGCTTCGCGGTAGGCCTATAAGACCGCTTAATCATGAGGATTCTAATCTTATCATAACTCATAATTTTAGTGACTGGTTAATTATTTTTTTAATGATGTTTGAATTAAAGGCTAAGTAAACATGTGAAGTACATATAGGTAAATTAATATGTACCTAGACGACAGATGGAATTACGAACTTAGTTAATTTTATTGAGAGAATAAATATTAAAAAAACTTAAATTACTTTTAAATTATTTTTGTACATTTTATAAGATTTTCCCAAAATATTGTTTAAGATATTTTAGCATACTTTTGTATATTATAGGTAGGGCGAGAAACGAGCGGTGGAATATTTTTATCCCACAACTTTATTCGCAGCGACAACTTGTAAATAGTTTTAATATATTTTATATGAACGTTATAATTACACAGATAACACAAAAAGACTACTCGACATATTATTATATACATACCAATATGTTTTAATAAACTCACATATCTGAAGGTTATAGTATACAAATAAAGTAAAACAATGATAGTTTATTATTATTGAGTTTTCGGACATACAATAAGTCGATTCATCTCTTAATTTATCCTATAAATTTCCATTACACGTGACTTTGATAATGTGGGTTTGTTTAAGATATTTATTATTTAACTATTGTTCAGCTTTTATTAAGAAACTAGTTTTTGCTCATGATTTCGTTCACGAGAAGAAATACAGTTTAGGCTTTAGCCTATGTTACTAAATAATCTAGCATCTTATCAATGATATAATTTTGTAAATCGGTCTAAAAGCTTTGAGTTTATTGACAAATTAGCAATCTTTTCTCTTGGACTAGCTGATGTCTGCGTATACCTATGTTAATTTTATTACATTTAGAAGATAATAGCTTAAATGGATTAAAGCGCGTATTAATTTTAACAATTTTACAAATTTTGTAAGTATTATTAACTTATTACTATACTGCCTGAATAGTCACGGCCATATAAAAAAGTAGGTACTCTGTGGTAACATGGATGCTGATGACATGGTTAATGATACAAAATAATGATATCCGAAGACATTTTTAATATCTCTTTCCCAAATATGGTATTTGCTGTAGCCTTAATGTTTTTTGCTATAATTAATTATAAAATTATGATAAATATAAGCGCTTTCATCTGTCCAAACTGTGGTTCTTTTAAATTAGGAGTAGAGATAAAGTGTCACTTTGCAAATGGACGTGAAGTCGCTTGTATTTTGAGTCTTAGACTTTAATTCTAGCAATTGAATACCCTAACAAGATTCAATATTTTAAAACCCTCACCTGCAAATCCATGACATGTCAAGCATTACACGACACTTGATATAGTAGTTTTTAAACAAAACAAATAACAGTCAGTGTATTGCGCAAGAGTTGAATGCGCAGGAGGCCGATCCCGACTAGAGTAAGGAGAGGATAGGGCGCAATCTTGTCTATAGTACATATTGTATGTATGTAGCCCTGTGGTAGTCAACGAAGTTTGACTAGGAGGATATATTACGCGCTTGCGGCGTAATCTTTTATCAAAAGTATATTATTAAATGTAACTGAGAGTGAGTGGTTATCCGTTGTAGAAGGCTGATTTATTTGATGCATTTGAGAATCTGAATCATTAGTCATTCACCTGTAAATGTATGTTTTATCGAATAAAACATATCACCTAATGAAAGTGAACTTACAACTGAAAACTGAAATTGACTCTTCGTAACACGCAATAAAGCTGAATATTTAAATATATATATACAATCCACTAACATCCACAAAAAGCACTTAGTATTATAACGAGTTTAATTTTGTGATCAAAACCAGGCCTGTACTGACAAAGCAAGCTAGACCAATTTAGCAGCGACCAATTATCTTGATATTCAATTTATGCCTGGTCGTACTTTCTCGTCTTATCACCCAAGGGTTAACGGTATTCGCTTGGAAATGTACTATATTGGAGTAAATAAAACATCTATTTAAAGACATAACATTTGCAAAGAATTAGCACACGATAAGTGAGCTACATGCGGTGCATGTAGACATATTTAACCATTCAAATAAAATTATTTATTAAACCAGAATATGGCTTTACTAGGTACTGTACATAAAATGTTTTTAGTGAATCTCATATCCTTTAATAGAGGCTTGCACAAATACTACGTTATAACAAATTACACTCGACATAAACAATAAATATTTTTAAATCTTGTTTTGGTGAATTTATACATTTGAATTCATTTATTATGGGTGCTTTTGACCTACATAGGTACATGACCGTTAATAATTATATCATATCGTTATATATTCATATTTAAATTATAAGTAACTAGCCGTCCGTACGTCGTCGTAACGTGATGTTATATACATAGGCTAAAAGCTGTTAGATCTAAAAATGACGATACTTCCATAGAATTTTTCATTCCCTTTCAACCCTTTACAACCTTTTTTTCACATAAAAAAGGAGCCTATGTCCTTTCTCAGTTTCTAGACTATCTGTGCACCAAATTTCGTTTAATTCGGTTCAGTAGTTTTGGCGTGAAAGAACGACAGACAGACAGAGTAACTTTCGCATTTAAAATATTAGTAAGGTCTTTTGTAAGGTACAGTTGGCCAAACTTGTGATCTACTTACTTACAGTTGAGGTTTATTTGAACATCATGAAAAACGAGATGATTTCCTTGCAATAATATCATGAACAAAAAATCCCACTTTAAAGATAATTAGATCTCATAAAAACTTTAGTCTAAGCTAGTAGACCACCTTCTTGGCCGACATAGGTAAGCAGCCAAATCCTGTTTAGATGGATTGACTGGTAAATCACTAGGTTTAAACGTGCCAACTTTTCTTAATAATCAATATTGAATGTACGTGTTAATGAATTTATTCGATCATTGTGTACTTTTCTCATAATATCTCGTAATGCATATTTGATTTCTAAAGCAACAACGAAAAGTGCTTTTCATTACAAAATTCAATTTTCAAAATAATATCTTTACGTTTATTAATAATTTTAGAAAACCAAATATAATGACCAATTATTTCAAAAATATTTCAAAAGACTTTTATAGAAATAAAAAAGCATATTTTTTATTTTAAATTTGGATAACATTAAATCTAGGATCAGGTTAAGTTATAAATCGAAATTCAGTTTTATTTTGATTACTTTGAAATTATTAGATTTATAGACAAGTTTAAGGTATAAATCAAAAACGAAGTGGCGTTTAAAAGTTGCCAAAATGGATATGAAATCGCGATTATGGCTGGAAGCTTAAGTTTAGAACGATAAGAATTGTTTTAGTAAACTGTGTTGTTGTATTATAAACAGATATTATGAATATAAACTATTAATATTTTATATAATTTTCTCTATTCGCTTCGTATAGCGCTCTTAAGAATGTTCGCTAAAGTAAATGACATAAAATTGCCTTTGAAAGTTTACACTCGTTCGTGTTTGTATAGATGACAAACAACTTTAAACTTGATTGTTATTCAAATATGTGGATTTTTCTTATTTTGCCTGAGATCATCTTAAATTTGTTCGTCAGATCCGTGTTTTCACAAATAATTCCAATTTCGATTCGGATGCCAATTTGGCGATGTGAAATCTCAATATAGATTATATCAAAATTTAGAAAGAGGTAATGTAAACAGAGGAAAAACTTGAATTCAGATACGGTTATTGAGATTCAAAAATTTAACCGACCCGCATGTGCTTTTGACTATATGTAAATAATCCATAGAAATCTAAAAGCTTATTATTTAAGATGTTATGGAATAATCCTAAAACATGGACTACGTATGAATTAGATTCAGCTTTCAGTATGCTAAACATACAGTAACTTGGCTTTTAATTACAAAAGGCTATTAGAAAAATAAGAGATTTCGTATCCAAAAATTTTGTTAGTGGATTTTATTAAATAGTTCTGTAGCCAGAACAGCGGCTTTACAATCTTAACATTTTAGTATCATAACTCATAAGTATGTGGCAAGGATCTTTTATGTCCTAATTCTACGTATTCATTAAGAGAATAAGTCAGTTTTAAAGTAGTCATAAGTGTAGTTCACAAGTGCAATCAAAGCCATGTGGTCAACCACACCTAGTACACATAGACAGTGAGTATCTTATTTCAATATGCGTAAGGAATTATAATTTATATTAGGTCTTACTACATTTAACGTCTTTCCAAAGGTACGTATCGAATTAGGAAATAAGTAAGCACGAAATTTCAAAACCTAACTCTTATTAAACGTAAAAAACTGAGTGGTTATCCGTTATAGAATGCTGATTTATTTGATTCATTTGAGAAACTGAAAAAAAAATTAATTTCTGAGACTAGAGAAGCAACACACGTTGAATATCAGATGCGTGAATCCCAGCTATGCACGAAGTCTTTTATGAATCAAAGACTAGGAAACAAATCGTTAATCACTACAACTTAAAAGTAACTAAACTTATTTTTGTGAAATTTTTAAACCGAATTTTATTACACGCCATAAAACGTAAATGAAATCATCAATTAATTTTCTATTGAAATCTCTAAAACGAATGAAGTTGAAATAGTAGATATCTTACGTTAGAAGTATTAGCTTTTTACACCCGATTAATCTAACCTTGTAGTTAGATTAATCGGGTGTAAATAAAGATTAAAGACATGATATTTGTTATTTAGATATACAAATAAAAATAATATGAATATGGTATTGCAACTTTATGAAACGTACCTAATCTTGATACGCCAAAAGCAGAGTTGTGTTCGTGTAGACATGGTCAATAATAGAAGACTCAACGCACTTTTAATTAAATAAATAATTATAAAGTATTGGAATATTCCGCTTACTTTATTAAGCCAATATAACAATTTATTTATGTACACAACTAATTATGAATAGAACTTTAATATCAATACCTCAACAATGTGTCGAATTGACTTTAAAGATAAATACTCTGGTCGTTAACATTGACCAATGACCATATTCACAAATTGTTTATACACTTGGTTTAAAAATCATTCAAGCTCAGTTCTTACAAAATTGTAAGACAAATAGATATCTATTTATTATAGACTAGCGACCCGCCCCGGCTTCGCACGGGTATAAAACATATATATTCCTTATCTTCCTCTTTAATCACTCTATCTATTAAAAAAACCGCATCAAAATCCATTGCGTAGTTTTAAAGATTTAAGCATACAAAGGGATATAGGGACAGAGAAAGCGACTTTGTTTTATACTATGTAATGATGAATATAATAGAAAAAATATGTTATCTATAAAAATAACTATTTAATGTTCGCCTGTGGAGTTTGGAACTAAAATGTAATTACAATTGAACAAAAAAATGTTTTTTTTTTAATGCTTAAAGACTGCGAAATTAATATAGCGGTATAAACATAATAAAACATATTATTCAAAAATATAACTAAACCTAATAATATAATTTAATAATGAAAACATAGGTAAGTACCTCATGACCCATAGGCTTACATTTAAACGACTTTCAAAAAAACCAAAAAGGACGTGTGGCCACAGTTCGACGTGTATTTTCTTTTAATACAATCTTAGTAACTGTGCTTATATTATAGAACCTGGGCGCAAAGGAAACGGTTTTTTATATCGTATCGTTAGCTCAACTTTGTCAAAAAAGTTAGCAAACGAACTGTGGTCTTTAAAGACGTGATTTGGCACAAACCATTCGATTTATTTATACTTTCACCGTGCTTTCGTCATTAATTAAATGACAATTCTATACAATATGATAATGAATACGAATCGTAAATATTATTTGTATCCATCAATGAAAAAATTAGCGAAATTGCATACTTAGGTAGGTACCTAGTATGCAATTAATCAATTTCAATTTCATTTTTTGAACAATATTTTTTGTCCTATCGTTTAGCTTAATTTTATTGCAAATTATTTCTCTTAGAAATCAAAATATGTAAATACTTAGGTACGTAATTTTTCTGAGTTGATGAGTAATTGAATCTATTTATACATGTTCGAGAACGAAAAAGTTTAATGCAAAGACGTAATGTAACAAACATAACTTTGTAAATGTATAATATTTATAGTAAAAATCTTATAGAACTCTTATCGAATACGCATCTATTTACCTACCTAAGACTATGGCATTGACACACTATCGGAAATATCGATATTAACACAATTTAGTTCTTCCTTTTTACTTTTATTTTGATCAGAATTGCGAAAAACGAAGTAGGTACGTATTTTATTTTTAAACAGAAAAAACGAAAATTAAGCATAAATGCCATTAACAAAAACATTTTACGTAAAGACACACCTATACGTTTGCGAATACTAAATACGGTGTTTTTGGCTCATTGTTACGCATAGTTGAAATATATCTGACTAGATCAGGCGACTTTTTTGGCATGATTCCCGTATTTGTCGTGGTTCGTGCCAGAAACAATACTTCCTATGGAACGCATTATACATATATAAGATTCATTATCTGACAAGCGGCACCTGATGATTCATTTATTTTTTTCATAACTGGAAAGCTTTATAGGTACCTATTTAGTCAGTAGTACTGTTTCGACGTTTTGCATTTAGAACGGGATAATGTGTCAGAAACAATACTTTTTTTGCATAATATTCTAGGCTAGTTAATTGATTGCAATTTACTATGCACATTTGGTTTCAAATTTACTTACTATATTTTATTTCGTTTTGGGCGATAATGTTTTTACCCCCCTAAACATTTACGAAATTAGATAATTTTGATCTCTTTAGATTCAGTACAACTTAATCTAGGTATGTACGTTTTTCTTTTTTAGTAATTCAGTTTAGTTTAATTTAAAAAAAAAACTCTCGAGGAAGATTTTAAGTCAAAAATATAGATGTTTGTATGCTAATAACTTCTATCATAGGCAATATTTCTTTAAAATAAAAACGTACGGACCAAGTTTTTCATTTTATTTACATTTCCAAAAAAAATGAAAATTAGACTATGTTCATGGGGGGAAAAACGTTATCGCTTTTTGTATGAAAATGTCACACACACAGCTTCACAATCCTCTTAAATTCAACCAAAACAGTCATTTATAACTACAACCAATTTAGAAAGACTGCGATTTTTGGCAAATATATTTATATTACATTGAAATTATTACATAAGCGACATACAGTTTATGGCGGTATAAATCACACTTGAATCTATTACTCTCAATAAAACTTTATTTATTGTGTTTCTTTGGCGATCACGTGATATTAGATAACATATTGTGATATTTAATAATACCAGCTTATTTAAGTTTTCTGTGCAGTTAATAATTTTTTACTTGTTAAATTAATTTATAATATTGGCTGACCGAAAAACAATTCATTAATATAAAGTGGTTTTTTTTAAAAAAAATCGAAACTGTTGTTGCCCTGTCCAGTCTCCTGGCATATTCGGCAAAGATTGTGATTTAGCTTTTGGTTAAAATACCAATATATTTTGTTCATTTATGATTACCTAAAGCTCATGTAGAAGCACCCATTTCGGGATCTATAATTTTGCTTGGAATTATATTAAAATTAGGAGGTTATGGTTTATTACGTGTTATAATTATTTTTCATAAAACAACTTTAAAATTAGAAATTTACGGATTGTAATTAGTTTAATATGTGGATTTTTTACTACACCTAATAAGTATATAATTAAGGTACTAGTTAGTGGTTACATTATATTTTATGATTCATATTTCTTATTTTATCACTTTTTTACAATTTTAGAGTCCTTTAGATCTGACTTTAAATATGAACTTGCTATTAACGTATTTAAAGAAAGAGAATATGAGGACGTAAATTTATATTTATCGGAACTAAAGCAATTATGCTCTTAAAAAGAGTAATATCAGAGTGTTAACGAATCGGCACGACAATGAATCAATAATAAATCAATACAACATTTATGAAAATCCTATATATTATGTAAGATAAGATTTATTAATGATTTAATTAATTCAGTCAAGAAATTGCACACGCCTAGAATAAGTTTAGAGCAAGCTGTTGAATATGATGGAACTCACTGGAAGTGTATAAATATATTATTATATGTAGATATGTATTTAAATTGAGTAATAAAACAATTAGTCGCGCTCAATTTTGGCAAGGAAAAAATTCGAGCAATTGCTCGAGTTACCTATGTTTTGTGCAATTAAATGCATTGTTTAACTAGATGCGTATATTTGTCACAATAATTTTAGAATCATTTAAACTATTACTAAAGCCATTATGGGCTCTGACCGCCTCCTTGGTCTAGTGGTAAGAACGTAAGCGTTACAACCGAGAGGTCCTGGGTTCGATTCCCGGTGGAGATTATAAAAAAATAAAAAAACGGTCTGGCAGGGCATAGAAGACTGATCACCTACTTGCCCCTAAAGAAAAAAACGATCAGTGAAACAGATGTGAAATGCATCTGCCCCATACCCCACTAGGGGACACGGGACTTCACTTTATTATGGGCTCTATTTAGCTTAACTAAACAGAGCCCATAACTTAGCTCAAAAATTTATCTGTTAAACTTAAACCAATGTTTCGAAGTTTGATCCGAGCTTTTCGTGTTTGGTAACGAAAATAAAATCGCGAATTAAGTTTGCCAGGAACTTAGTTTATTGTTTTGATAATAATTAATTTAAAGTATAATTGTTTAAATAGGAAACAACACTCAAAAATCTCTTCAACAAGAGAAACATTTTATCACGTATAAAATTGTACCATTCTTTACATTATTATGAAATATGAATGAATCTGTTTCTGTTCACGCAAAAGGACAATGACCTATGTCAAAAGTCAAGGTCAAAGACGTCACAAACCGACGTCACAAGCTATGTAGTCTCATTCGTTTTGAAATCTAACTGGAGGAATCTATTTATAGTAAAAGTAAATTAAGAAATAATAACAATTATGTTTTTTACCTGTTCATTCATCTTTAAAGATATTTAAAAGTTAATTCTATATTTAAAATAAATAATCATTAATCTAGACAATCCAAACTATAAAGTTTAGCTTATAAGTGAGATTCAATATATTTTATAGTCTATAGACATGACACAGATTAAAACCTATTTAATTTTTTGACGTTTCAAAATAAGGAAAGGCCCTAAGTACCCAAAAATGAGTTAGAACGTTCCTAATTTTAAAAGAAACTCACCTTTTTCATTCCCTTTGCTTATTAAATAGTTGACATCACAAGTCAGTACCTAGTCACTACTCACAGACTTTCGTGCGAACGAAAGTGAAAGTGTTTTACGTCGTACCTACATGTGAGGCGTCAAAAATTTTCGCGGCGACTGGCGGTAAGGACGCAGGAAGGTCGCTTGCAGTGCCGCGCATGCGTCATGATGCTCACAAAATATTCTTGCTGCCAACATCTTAACATTAAAAATTGTATAATTTACACAAAGATTATACATAGTAATAATAAATAATAGGTTGATTTAATGTATAAATTAAACTATTTAGATATATGAAGTAAGGCTAGACTCTAGGGTTTTTTCTAATCAAATCAGTTTAGCAGTTTAAGCGATGAAAAAGCGTATCTACCGCTAAAAGGCCAGAAACACAACTGCGTCCTAATTGGCATTTGGCAGTCTGAATTAGTTATTCAAAATTAAACGAAACAAGCAGGTATGGTATTATTAAAAATTTAAATAATGTGTAGATAATGTATAAGAAATAATTTTTTCCGCCGCTCGAATATCTACTTATAGGAGTAGGTATACAGACAACGCCTTTAAAATGCATATTGATATATATTTATTAATACTAAGTTGCATAAGAAAAAACAATAATTAGGTAACAAATAATTAAATAGGGCCCATAAATTTTAACTATTTTAGGGTAAGCTGACAGTGTTTATATATACATATTCCTATTATATCCTATCCTAGAGATAATTCTAAAGCACTCCCGAATCGCAGATAAGCTACTAGCGCCACCTATCGCGGTTTGATGATAATAATGCTCTGGTACAAAATTACTAATTATCCCAACCTATTTACTATTTACAAAGACCAATAAATAATAAGATCTTGCTTTAATTGTCATAGCTTTATTTAGTAAATTTAAAGCTAAAAAGTAAAATGATATAAGCACAACTAAGATAAAAAGTACACACTCTTTAAGCACACTGTAAATTCAGATAATCTTCGTGTCTACAATACAGATGTCGTTAAAACATACTTTCATAATAATTATTGTCCTTCCGGATGTAAATAAAAATAATAATTATTATACAGTAAAGTAACTTAACACTGACCTACTTAAATTTTCAAACATAAAAACCTTTTATCACACTAATTATTTTTACTATTTAGTACCTTATTTACCCGGTTAGCGCAATAAGTAGTGCTCCTCCTACCTTCTGCGTCAAAAGGTTTTGGGTTCGAATCCCAGTAGGTGCATATATTTATGTGATGAGCACGAATGTTTGATTCGCGAGTCTTGGTTGTTTATAAACTTATTGCGGTACCCTCGTTGTTTCTGATTACCATAACACAAGTGCTTTCAGCTACTTTATGATCTCAACAATGTGAGTTGTTCAATTAAATTTTGTTGTAATTTTTTTAGTTATGTTCAAAAATTTCCAACAGAAAACCCCAGCTTTATTTTTATATATTATACTTATTTCATTTTGCCTTGCATATTTTCTCCTTTAATCGCAAGTGCTCAGATTACATTACGTGGCAGCTGCTGCCACGTTATGGTACGAGCAATAATGTCGAGTGACCAGGCAGCTCATATAACATTATTGCTCCCACCATACAATAATATTATGAGAGACCTACTTAGGCATGAGTACCTACAATAATTTGCCATGTCCTATTATTAGGGTGAAATATAAATTAAAGGCATAATAACAAGCTCGTTTTACAATTTTATTCATGTAAATTTGCAGATATAATTAATACAAATCATGGTCATGTAAATTGGGATCTATGTTAAAATATAATAAACCATTTCAACTGGTTAAGGTTACTGTATCAAGCTGCCTCTCAATCCAACCATTGTAAATTTCATTAAGAGACTTATGTCAATCATATAAAAAGGCAGTCTCGGAATTGTGGTGTTACATATAACGTCTTACTCTCTAAGTTCAGTATGAGATTTTTAGTGATAGTGATAGAGACAAACTTAAACTATGTGAAGTATCCATCCAAATAGCTACAGTGTATATGCATGACATTAGTTTTCACATTGCTTGGTGGCTTTAGTGCATAACTAAGTCAACTAATAAATTACTAAAGGTTAATGCAATAAAACCTATATTGTCTATCATCATACATCACAATTTTTACTACACCTATCTGTACAATTTTGGTAATGAGTCTTACATGAATGCCAATAATGCTCATCATGTACAATGCACTATATTTGAGCAGCAGGTATTATATACAGTGCTACTTTATAATATGAATCTCTTTATCAGCATAACATTGTACATTATAAATGGAATCAAGGACAGCTAACAATACCAGTAGAATCAAAACCATTCACAGACAAATCTATAAATAAACTTCTGATTAGAACAGAAAACATTCAAATACTTAAGTGTCATCACTACCGATTTAATAAAATTATCATTCATACATCAAGAGAGAGCATCTCAGTTTTCCTCTGATTCATTTTGTTTTTGAATTGTTGGCTTCAACCAAGGATGTTGAAGACATTCATAGGCAGTGGCTCGCCGATTAGGATCAAAATCTAACATAGGTTTCAAGAAATCAGCAAATTCCTCTGCATCATTCTTACTCCATTCATACTTTTCTGTTAGAACTGAGACTAATCCCCAAGGCTTTAAGCCTGTGATGTTCCTCAATTCCCCTTTTTTGTTAAAGAAAATCTTTGAGTATTTTCCAGAGGCTGCAATTCTTTTAGGAATATCTCCTAAAAGCTCTATTATGTGAGCTAGGTGATCTTCATCACGACTATAACCTTCGCCTGAGTGGGGTTCAAATAGGTAGTCACCAGTGGCTAATTCAAATGCCATACAAGCTGTACTCCAAATATCAGCAGATGTTCCATAGCCAGCACTTAGCAGGACCTCCAATGATCTATATTGTCTCGTTTGAATATCTTCTGTAAAGTGGCGATGAACCCAACAGGCATTACCTAGATCTGCAATTTTTACTTCAACATCACAAATATCAAAGGCTGGATCTGGCCGCTTTTCATCACTTTTTTGAATATTAAAGGATGGAGGTGTATCAGTCATATCTCCTTCTGACATAGGTGTTCCTGCATCATCACCACATCCACATTGTTTACTTCTTACCTGTACAGCTTCAGCGTCAGTATCAAAAGCCTCCTCGTCAGCTCTTTGTAGATCATTACAACCATTGACAGTGGACTCATTTTCAGATCTTGTCTCTACAACACTAACATCCTCTGGTGTTTGTGGGGAATCATCATTATCTTGAGACATTGGAGCAGATTCACTGTTGTTTGACCCTTTTTTCTGTTCCTCAATCTCTTCTATTTGTTCCATTTGCTTCTTGAGTAGCATTGATTGCCTTTTAGCTTTTTTCTTTAACTTTTTCTTTTTATTTCTACTCATTTTACCTGTAACAACTTGCTCCTGAAATTCCTTTGGTGCTGTACTAATCAGAGAATGAGGTAATCTGAGACCCAAGGAATGTAATTCAGTAGCTTCTGCTGCTAACTTTCGTATATATGTTTCATCAACACACACTAAAACATTTTCAGGCTTAATATCAGTATGAATTATCTTACACTTCGTATGAAGATAATCTAAGCCCTCTAAAACTTGTTGTATAATGGTTTTAACATTTTCTCGAGGAATACCTCGATAATTAGACTTTAAAATCAACTTCAAAAGATGGTGACCTAGAACTTCAAACACCATACATACATGTGTTCCATTGACACCAGTAATTTTAAAATCATTTAGTAATTGAACAGTTTTATTCCTTTTCGGATCAGAGGGGTCACTATCTCGGACAGATTTAAGTATTTTAATTTCATCTAATGCAGTCTCGGTGAAATGCGGCGCGGATTTAACCACTTTTAAGGCGACGAACCGCTTGTCCAAAAGATCCCAACACAGCCACACTGTAGAAAAATGACCCCATCCTAACTTCCTTGTGACGTGGTATCGGTTAAGGAATAAGTCACCGATTTTAACAGGATGGTAACCACCTTTGCAGTAATCAGCACTATCTTCCTGTTCCTCGTCGTCACTAGCGTACTGCTCATCGTCATCTTCTTCGATGGTTTCGTTAGAAGAACTGTGTGTCGGTTCAAGTCGATTCTGATTTTGATTGCGCAGCCCGTTTCCTTGTACACCAGCGCCGTGATCCTCCTCTCGGTTTTTCTTCTTACCTAATTTATGGCGTTTCTTTTTCGCCTGAATGGCGAGAACCCTCCTATTTACATCTGATTTAGAACTCATTTAGCAAATTACAACACTCAACCAGTTGCGATGTAAGTAAATTTATCTTTTCATCTCAATCTTTTTGTTTGAGTATGGCGGCCGGTTGCAGACAGAACAAAACGCGCTCGTAGTTACAAGAAAATTTTGAGTGTTACCAACGCATAGATATTTAGCTAAATGACATTGTAATTTTTATCTACTGCGAACCATAGAATAATAATACTCTGGTGAGCACAATACTTTCTAAATTTATAAAATTTAAATCCATGTAATAAGTACTAAAATGCATAATATTAGAAGGCCATTTTTATATTTTAGCTTATTTGGTTCGCCACTTGTAGGGATGGATGCAAGAGCATTGTTGGCGAGAATGCTTTTGTAGGGAAAATATGAGAATTACATTGACACCGCTAGAAACTAATGTCATTTCCATACAAAATAATAATGTCTATCCGCAGCGTGATCTCACTAATTTTGTTCTTGGATCGCCTCCCAGGTTTACGTCATACTTGACTTACTATTTACTATTGTAAAGTCGTCGACGAAAAAAATATTTCCCTACAGTCGACTAACCGAACTTTAGATTTTTCCCTAAAATATGATATATAAAAATTACATTACAATAAATTAACTTTTATCTGTTTAATATTCTTTAATAAAGGTGTCACGACTTCTTAATTATAAATTGAAACAATGGTCCTTGAAACACTGATAATCTACTTTCATTATTGAAATTTTTATTTATATTATGAAATTTATTCATTTACTTAACGGATTTTTCTTTTAACTGCTTTTGGATTCTAATTTCTTTTTGATTTTCTCTAAATGACAACTTCTTTATTGGAAGTACAACTAAACCACCGAGAGTAATGAAAAATCCTGCAACGTAAAAAGCAACAGAAAACCCAAACAAATCTTTCAAAAAACCTGCTACAGGTGCACTAAAAAAACTACCAAGACCTTGAAATAACAACATAACACCAGTAGCGTTCGTTAAATTATCTAATCCATAAAGAGATACTATTATCAGGCTTTTTAATGATGCCATGCAAGATATAAAAAATCCGTATAAAATACAGTATAAGTATTGATAATATAAGTTGTATGAGAAGCTTGAACATATCGTACTAGTTCCTGCTATTAACATTGATGCTATAAATAAATATATAGGTTCTATCCTAAGAGCTAGTGCACCTAATACAAGTCTCCCAAAAGCGTTAGATAATCCGATAACACTCACGAACAGAGAACAATGTTCTGGGTGTATTCCAGCACCTTCATTTCTAGTTTGAATAAAAATGTATGGAACCAGAAATCCTACGTATACTAAGAATCCAGCTGTACAAAGGCACCAGAATGAGGTTTTTCTTAATAACTTAAGATCCATCATAGTTGCTAAAACCCTTCTGGCAGCTGTGGTAAACACCCCTCTGCGCTCTCGTAAATCAACGGCAGTAGCAGCTCGCGATACCGCAAGCTGATATTCAAGTCCAGTTTTGTCAGCAGTATCTATCATACTTTTCTGATAAGCTGGTAGGTTTTGCAATTTTCCATCATAAAATACATCATCGCGATACATGGGCCTAGACTGGGCAACGTGTTCTTCCCATCGAAATAATCTTCCAAAGAAATTTGTCTTTTTTGGTGGCTCAACGTTTATATTCACTTCTACGGTTTTTTTAGTTTTGTCTTGAACGCTTGTTCGCGACATAATTGATTGTACTTGTTTAAGTTGTCGTCGGCTTATACCTCCCTGAGGTGCGTTAGCAGTTAAAGTTATTTTGGATACAGCTGCGTTAGAAGGTCCTGCCTGAGAAGATGATATTGGCACGGCTTCATCAATAACTGCAGCGGCGGTAGGAAAATTTGAGTTGGATGCTGCACCAAACAAACGCTCCGTTGTGGTTGGCATTATCCCTTCTGTTCTAGTTCGTGATACAGTGTTTTTTAAAGCTGCCGCAGATAAATTAGGTAAATAAGTTACTGTACGAGTTGGATCTTCAGTTGTTTGTACAACAGTTAATGAAAGTAAAGGTTGAAATGCCATACCAAAGAAAAAAATTAAACCGAAAAGTCCAGAGTGAAATAAAGTCGTTGCCCGCCAACCAGCTAGTTTAGATAAATGAGCATTTACTGGCGACAATATCATTACCCCGAAACTTGAACCAGTAGTTGATATAGCTAAAGCAACTGACCTTAATCTTTCAAAATAAAATCCAACTACAAGGCTAGCAGACAAATTAATAAGGCAATAACCAAAACCAGCAAAAAACCCATAAAACACACAAAGTGACGTAAAGTTTGTAGAGAAATATGATGTCAGTAATGAGAATGAACTTATTATAGATCCAGACATAGCACATGCCCTAAACCCAAAACGATTAATTAAAGCTGAAGCTAAAGGACTCATCATAAAATAGATTGCAATTGCAATAGAATTCACCAACGGTAAGGTTGCTACTGATATATTTAAATCAGCAGACATATCATTCAATAAGCTCCCAAAAGTAAAAGCAACGCCATCTAAGATAAAAATTATTAAAAATGATGCAGCAACAACTACCCAACCCCATCCTCCTTCTTCAGGTACTGAAATTTGTGCAGCTATTTCAGTTTCTTCGCCGCCTTCTAAGTTATCGGGCCGACTAACAACTCTGCTTGGTGTAAATAACATACTCTTTCTGGGCTCATTCTTTATCAGTATTGGTTTTGGTGGCATGTTTAGAAAAAATATTTCAATCTTGAGTTGCTTAGAGGTTTTCTAATTAAATATTATTATCTTCTCCTAAAACCTTCATGTTCTTGTTATTAAAAAAATATATATTATTGCTATTAAAGCCTTATTTAAAATAGAACATTTTAATTCTATTATTATAATAATTCATTGAGTCACAAAATTATATTACGTTCTGAATATTATGACTTTTATAAGTTCCGTCACAATATGACAATAAACGCAATTATCTCGTAGAACTCTGAATTTGAGGAGCTAAGTAGTGCCCTATATATTCAATGTACCTAACAACTTAAGTTTTCTAAATACTTGATATTAGAGACCACTCGTGTTTTGGCTTTTACTATAATCACATTTTTAATTAATAAATAGACGTAATGGTGATGCCGCACGTAGTTACACCGCGTAATCGCATCTGCATTCCAGTTTACGTTCGCCGAAAACTAGCTTACCTACTTACTTATTATATTATTATTTTGTAGTTACATCGTGCCATGTCCACTACTCGAAAATGAGGATAAAACACAAACACAACATGGAGGTGGCGATATCTTTATTAGTGATGGCTTATTTTATGGAATTTAAAATAAAATTATATTGGTCATTTGGTGCAGTACCTACTTATCGTTGTTTTCAAACTACGTAACATTGGTAATTCTTCTTATCTATGTATGCTCGAAAGCTTACTTTTGTTTTAGTTTGATTTGCCCAAACCATAGAAAGGCTAAAGTCCGTCTTTTTTACATAAATATAAATTACATAAATCTTAATTTTAACAAAATAGTAAAGGACGAGTCGCGTTCGGGTTAACACTGCCACTGCCCACTTCACATACTAATTATTCATCTGTGGGTTAATGGGAAACAAAATATCAAAGATGTTTAAATAATTCTGACATATTATTACATAGCAAAAAGAAAACGTTTTGACGCCTTACATTCAATTGTGAATTATGCCGGCTCTTTACGGTGAGTTATGCGTTCGCTAATGGCGTGGCTATAGACAGCAGAATTCTTGGCCAAGAGTTTATGACGGCGTCAACACGTTAGGTCGTTCAGTTTGATTCGATTCAGGCCAATGTGCGAATGATATTAATTATTTATCAAAAAGGATATTGAAGTTGGCGCTTTTTCAATTCATCATAAAAAAAAAATTTTAGGAAAGTAATTCACCATCTTCATTTGTAGTGGTGGTTCAGTAAGTACGCGTACATACCATTTCATTACTAGACTGCGTGCGCCGTGTAGTCTAGTCTAGTCTCTAGGTCCGAGGAGGTCGTTGCTAACTAAAGTCTATACCTTAACGGGCTGAAACCTGAAGTAAATGCTCGGCCAATGTGTGGATACGGCGGCCAACCCTCCAACCGACACCACTCTGCTGTCTATAGCCACACCATTGGCGAACGCATTCGCCAACGTCTAGAGCACCAACCAGTGTTGTCACATCTACTAACTTTTTAGTATATCTACCTATTTCGCCACCGTTCTATCTATCTACCACATTCGGACTCAAATCTACCTATTTTTTCAAATTATAGACAATTCTACACATGAATGTTACTACTATTAGGTACAAGACTGTAGTAGGTATGTACTGTGTCAATTTCAGTGCACAGTTTATCTCTTTGGCAGTGACTGAAACATTAGATTAGAAGGACTGCTGCACACAACAAGGTTTATTTCTAAAAGTGGTGAACCCAACCCTGAACATTTAAAACTATTTAATAAAAATATTTACAAACATCACCAAGATCTGAAGAATCTGCTGTTTAATTTATTTGACACAGAATTAATGTGAAAGTTTATGAGTATGGGTGAATGTTTGTGAATATGGGTGTAGTTTGTTACTTCTTCACACTCAAACGGCTGGACTAGTTTTGATGAAATTTGTTATGGAGGTAGCTGACAGCCTGAATAAACACATAGGCAACTTTTTGACCGTGGGTAGCAACGCGTTGCGCAGCTAGTAATCAATAAAACTGCATAAATTGACTTGAGTAGTAGATCTACCAATTTTTCATTTAAAATCCTATCAATTTCTACTAATTTTTGCATCCTGTTCTACCATACCTAAATTGTATGTGACAACACTGGCGCCAACGCTGCTTTCGGACTAATTCATAAAATTACAGTCGCGCCTTCTTTCTCTTGCAAATTGCAATTAATTATTATCTATTTGTTAATAGCTATATAATTATCCCTATTCTCTGTCTACGTTATTTCCAAACAAACCATTACCGTATTCCAAGTGATTATCCATATCACGGTCGTTACTCGTTATTCAACCGTCACTTGGAAATAATTAAACGTCACTCAAAAATACAAACAGTCAACGGATATTGACTTTGGAGGGAAAACGGTTTACGACACTAGACGTGTGGTCTGTCTATTTTTTTATTATACAT
This sequence comes from Aporia crataegi, assembly GCA_912999735.1. NCBI lineage: Eukaryota > Metazoa > Arthropoda > Insecta > Lepidoptera > Pieridae > Aporia > Aporia crataegi. Next base: position 6,379,535 of record OU538744.1, on the reverse strand, counting down.
AATATTTTCTTATACAAGTGAGATTAATTCTTGTATGGTTACTCTTTGAAAAATGTCCCAAACTACCTTAACAAAATTTTACAATACTAGAAAAAGACCAGCTACTGATGATATACTAAGTTCTAAAAGCAAAGTACCTCATCTAGATCAAAACTTTGAAGCTCAACCTCTCAAAATTGTAAAACGTGTACGACCTAAAGGTAATTGTGAAGCAATCAAGACTTTATATAAAACAGCGTCGATATCAGAAACTTCAAGCCAGCTTACAGAAGCTTCACAAGATAATCATGCCGTGGCTTCGACTACCAAGGAGATTTCGACACAGCAACAGACGAAAAATACAGTTTTCTGTAAGAAAAGTAACACTGTTAATGTAGCCAAGAATAATGCTTGCAAAGGAGACATAGTTACTTCTGCACGTAAAGAATTGAGCTTGGGTGATATAAGAAAAAAATTGGCAAGTAGTTCTAGGTTAGCAGAACTGAAAGTATCAGCAGATCGAATAAGCAAGGGGATCCAAGAATTGAAAGACAAAACAGAAAAGAAAAACCTTAAGGAATTTGGTTCTATTGATGTGGCACTCCCACAAAGGTGATAATATATAATTCTATTTTGAAATATAATATCTTTCTAGCCAGGATATTGTTTATACATGTTGGTTTTTTTTTTCAGCCCCTTTAAGAGAAACCCAATTCAAAATGAATTACTCTCACCACAGAAAAATGATAATAATTCAACACATAGGCCACTTATGTCTCCTAGAAAAGTGTTTGTTAGCCCAGTTAAAAGTCCAAGCAAAGTAAGTATACTAATAATAATTGATTATTTTTTACTATGAATAAGTATATTGTTAACTGCTTTTCTCATTTTATTAGGTAATGTCTTTTTTACCTTACTACCTTTTATAATATGTTGGCCTATGCCTTTATGCAAAACATTTAATGATAATAATTTATTACTTCCTCATAGGTGCCAGCCTACTTAAGACATGCATCATTGGCTTTATCATCATCAGGTTCTCTACCATTGCCACATCACTACCGATTTCTTGCTGAGCACTTCCGTGGTATGGAAACTGTTGTTGCTTTACTCTACAATAGAAATGAGAAGATTACATTTGTTAAATTGAAACCCTCCATACAAGAGATGCTAAAAAGGACTTTCTCAGAGAAACATTTAGCTCAGATCAAACATTTAGTGCCAGATTTCTATAATTTTGAAGTCCAAAAAGTCAAAAGCTTTAATTCATCATCTAATAAAGATTCTTATGAGTTAGTCATATCGCCTAACTTTCCCACTGACATTAAAGTAATGAATCCTAGTGTATTGTTAGAAAGAAGAAGATTTTTTTATGATACATTGCTTAAAGAAGTTAAGAGGCATCATACTCAATATTTATCCAGCCTTGACCCTCCTATTGATATTCCTGATGATAAGTTAGTTCGCTGGCATCCTGAATTTGAAATTGAAAAAATTCCAGAAGTTGAATGTGCTAAATTGCCAGAAATTCCAAATGTTGATAGGATGTCATCTGCTCAAGATGTGTTAGCAAAAGCAAGGGAGCTCTTTAAATGCAATACAAAAATGGGAAGAGCTTTAGAAAAGCTTGCTCAAGCTAAGGCTAGAGGACTTACAGAACAAGAAAAAGAAGTGACAGGGTTAAGAGATACACCCACAAATTCTAGTATTTCAACACAAACCAATCATCCTTCCACCAGCAATGTCACCCTCTTAAATCCAGCTTTACGTAACTTGCCAACTTCTTTGCTTGAAAAGGTCAAAGCAAAACAAGCTGCTAAGGCTTTAGAAGCAATGACGAGATCCTCAGAAAATGAGCAGAAATATGTCATCTATAGCCGTTTGCCTGATTTGGCCAGAACATTGAGAAATATATTTGTAACAGAAAGAAAGAATGTTCTTGCCCTGAACATAATACTTTCTAAATTAGACAGTAGCTTCAAATCTAATGTCTCATCATCAGATCTACAGCGGGATATAAAGATTTTGACAGAAGCAGTACCTGAATTGGTTCAATTGTATGAAATTAGGAAGGCAACATACCTAAAGTTGGACAAAATTACTGATCTTAAATTAGTTATGGCTAAATTAGAAGCTGAAGCAACCAAATATAAAATGGAATGATTTCATGACTGATAATTACTAAGCAGTTTTAGTACAAAGTGTATTTAAAACTTATAATTTTTTTTATGTATCTATGTTTTTTAGGTAAGAGAAGTTTTGACATGAAATCATTGACTTTCTTTTTAAAATTTATAAACTTGTGTCACAATATTTATTGCTGTATGAATTTCAAACTCTTCTCTATGGGTTTTTGACATTCAAAATAGTTTTCTGTTGTAAGTTTTTAGGATAATTTTACCTATACATTTAACTTTTCTTTAGAACTTTAATATAATTTGTTAGTTTTTTTGACCTGCTTTTTTAATGAAAACAGACATACTTATTTTTTTAATAAAATATGTTTATGGTGACCAATGCTCTTGTCTCTCTTTAATTTACCTTAAACATTGCCCGTATCATCATTCACATAATTTTATGAATTGGATGGATAGTAAGAAAATTAAATAAATCAATGTTTTTATTTTATTAAGTACATATTACAAACATCGATAATTAATTAATTAAATGTTATTAAAAAAAGTGTACAATGTACATGCCGCTAAAACTTTAAATTAGTCCCCGTACTATCAAGGGAGTTTTATGATGTGGTAACTCTCATCTCCCGTCCATGAAGAAGGTTCCCGTTTTACATGAAGGGCGTTTTAAAGATATTATAAGTTTCGCCTTCTAGAATATTCGGGAACATTCCAGATAATTGTGGCTAGTTATTTAATAGTTCATAATTAGGTGCTCCAGTTTTGTAACTTTCAAAGAATTTCTTATATATTTCATTTGGTATGATGTACTCATTAACAACAGGATCTTTCTTCATGCTCTTTATGTATTGAACCTGAAAGTAAGGGAATTATACTACATCTTGGAAATGGAATTAAGGGAACTATCTTACAAAATATTGTTTATCACATTTTCTAGTAAGATTTTTTTTATTATTCAATAAATTTATTTTTAGTATACAACTTAAAAGTAATTAATTAAATAGTTTTCAATAAGTCTACCAATATCATCATTGGGATAAGTCCATCTTCACAGGCGCACATCAAGATGATGCAGATTTTTTTATAAACAGATACGAAGAATGTTTATTGTCTCCTATAGGAAATATATTGGATAATTTACCAAAATTTCCCACTTATACTTAGATATTAAAAGGACGGATTACCTACCAATAATGGGTATTTCTTCTCATCAATAGCTATTCTGGAGTCAAATTCAACAATAACAGAAACTCTCTCAAACCAGGGCCAAATCATATAGTCTGCGTAACCTGGCTCACTTCCACCCAGAAATGTTGTTCCTCGTTGCTTTAATTCCTCTTCTATGTATTGTAATGAAGCGTAATAGTTATTGAGTGTATCCTGATTTATTGTATCAGGAGCTCTGAATATTTTGAAGACAATTGAATGTATCTGAAAAATATATTATGTACTTAAGAAGGAATTTTTAATTTCTAATTCCTGTTTTATTAATTTTTTTATAAGATTAAATATCATACAATCAATGTCAGTCATATGATTTCATTATGGCGGTGATTTTTGTATTTAACATATCAGAAGGTTTTTAAATTGCCTTCAATTTCGCTTATCACACGACTTAATGCTAATAAAATAGTTGTGATGCATATGGGGCGTCCCGTTTCATGGATAATTTTCTTTATAAGCAATTAGCAAATACTCATATCTTCAAAAATTTCCTTTTTTGTTTCCCTTGTAATATAACCTGGGACGGAAACCATTCTTAACGTCAATTAATATCCGACATACCTATAGAAGTGGTAAATTTTTAAGATAAATTAGTTAAGTATGAAAGATAAGATAATAAGAAATGGCATTCGGTCTATCACTTAATACTTTATTAATTACCTCGTTAACTGATGTGTGCAAAATAATTGTTACAAGGTTACAGACAATTGCAAATGTCAATAAAGCTGAGATCATTAGATTTCTGCTAATTAAGGCACGTTTTGCCTGCATTAATTTCCCTATAAGTGTTTATTTATTGTTTTACTTAATTATGATAAAAAATTTAGTTCTTACTTTTATTGTAAAGAAAATTGATCTAGTTTTTCTCTATTAGAAGGTAAAAGCGTGTTATATATATATCAAAGAATTTGATTAGTCGAATGCAGATTCAGTAAGTTTATTAAATTATTCCAAAATAATGATCTAAGTAGGTATATAAGATGTACCAATATGGACATCGTCCTTTTATTACCTACTCATTCTATTAATGTAGATAGTGCTGGGTTTATTAATAATGTTCATCAGAAAGAAAACTATTTCAAGATTTGGAATGTACCTAATCATCTACTATTATACTTACGGGAGTTATCATTTCTACAATAATTTTGTCCTTCGCCCTTTTAACGGGGTCTTTGGGTAGAAGTGGACGCTGAGCAAACACTTCGTCTATGTACTCGCTAACAATCAAACTTTCCGTTATGCACACTCCATCTGCTATTTCCAATGATGGAACTTTGCCTGTAACAATTTAATATACGAGCTATCGATTGCAACTGCATACATGGGCGCCGGCAGTGAGGTGCCAGGGGGTGCACTTGCACCCCTTGGGAATCTCGTGATCAACAGGAATTATTGAAATAAATTCATGAATAGTCAGATATTTGTAAATATCTCGAACATAAAATAAATCGGGCTTCAGATGTTTCCGACTAAAATTTCAATTTTTTATTAACAATCATATATGGCGAAGATTGTAAGAAAACTAAAATCTGCACCGCCTGGAAATTATTTCTGCCAGCGCCCATGACTGCATAATGCATTCATAGACTTAAGAACTATTAAAATCTAAATCTATTAGTACCAACAGTAGCTAGGTCTACAAAGTAAATATTTTTGTTAATATTAATAGGAGAATGACATTTAGAACTTTTAACGAAAAGATTGCTGTGCCTTCAAAACAAAAGCATTCAATATTTTTTCCCAGGAATCGAAGTCTTTATCGAAAGATCTATTCGCGCTATATTGTGTTAAATATCCGGTGAAAGAAGGTATGTTGGCTTAAAAAAATATGGGTTATATTTACCTAATGGGCTTTTGCTTTTGAGCCATTCGGGTTTTTCAACAAGATTGATATTCACAATTTCGTATTCAACGTTTTTAGCAATTAACGCGAGCACGGACCTTTGTGCAAAAGGGCAGTATCTCATGTTGTATAAACGAAGTTTGCCATTCCATTTTGGGACGGGATCACCTGAAAATAATAACTAAATAAATCCTAACCGAATTTTAATTAGCTAGGTAGCAACTAATATATAATTCAAAACTGTGTCAAACAAAATTCAATACTAGGTAAGTAGGTATTTGGATTTAAATCAGATTGTCATTTAGTATTAAATATTTGAAAATTTGTTAAGATTCGGCGTTCATTTCATGATTTGATTCTTGTAATGCAGTCTTTATAGCCTTAAATTATAAATGAAATTAAAGACAATTTAAAACCCGTCGATGTATATTAATTACAAATAAGAATTCCTCATAAATGGATGAAAAGTTTTTCAAAAATTGTTGCCAAGAACCATCGGCTCGATCATGTCAACATTCAAACAAAAACTAGCATCATAATTGGTTCCGGAGCTGCCGCAGACAGACACACAAGAACGTCAATCTTATGACACTCCTCCTTTTGCGTCTCGGGGTATCCTTACTAATATTATAAATGCGAAATTAACTCTGGCTTTCTGTCGCGGTTTCACGCCAAAACTACTGAACCGAATTAAATTAAATTTGGTACACAGATAGTCTAGAGCCTCAGAAAGGACATAGGTTACTTTTTAATGCGAAAAGTGTAAGGGGTTGGAAGGTGGAGGGTGAAAAATTCTATGGAAGTACTTATTGTCATTTTTAGAGCTAAAAGCTTTTAGGCTATAGGTACAACGAAGTTAACCCGGGTGAAACCGCGGGGCACAGCTAGTATTACATAAAATAATATAACATTATTTCGATGTTCATTATTTACATATTTTGTTCAAATAAAACAAAATCGGGTCTGTTAAACAATTTTAAATCAGTGGCTGGACTGATTTTAATTATGTTTATTTTGTCTCGTCACGAAAACAATATTATTATTACATAACGAAAAACTTTTTATCCTATTAATTTTACAGTAATTGATCAATTTAATCATAATGCAGACGAAGTCATAAATAAGACCATCTTTAATACAGTTAATTCAATTCCATATTAGTAAAAATACGAAAAAGGTAGAATTACTGTTTTTCTGTGAACGCAGTAAAACAAAAAGTAATAAATCAAACCTGTTTTCAAATGTTTAGAGTTGAAATCCACCGATTTCTTGATAGCGGTCGACATGTTTCTATATGTATACGGCAACAAAGACTGCAGGATGCTGCTAACTGGTGCTAAAACCCTGTACGAGGTTATAATAATATGCATAGCAAAACTCAAAGTAGTCGTTATCATATCGATTTTGTTTTGTAAACTATTTTTTGCTATGTCACTGAGATAAGATAATTTCTATAAAACGTTTTATCTACAAAATTAGTCAGATTTTTTCAGTTGTCAGACTAAAATAAATTACCTAACACATTTATAACATAGAAATATTACAAAATATTTACATACCCACAAAATAAACTATTGATTGCTTTAACGTGACACAATTATTTAGGTACGGAAAATATAGTTATTAGTAAGTTGTACGTGGATGACCTTGGCCTCCTAATGTCATGCGAACGAGTAGTAAGCGGGTTATTCAAATTGCTTGATGCTTCAATATTTTTTGTTACAGATCTTTGATATAAATTATTCGAATGATTTTATAGTGGAAATAAAACTCAATGCACACATATAAATTTGTATTATATATCTTGTTTTTGTTATATATTTAATTGATTCTTACTAGCAAAATTGGCAGAAGGTTTGGAAAATTTTATGTTGTTATAAAAGTTAAGGTAATACATAAATTTAATAAATAAAAACATCCAAAATTGTTCTAAAACATATATTTATTTATACACAACCTAATTTTGTATGGAGAATAAAATTGCATCATAGAATATATTAACTAATATAACATTTTACATTACAACATTAAATAAAGCATTGGTATAGGCTACAGCTGAAAAGATAGTTAACGATTTAATATGATGACTGTTAACATCACACTGAAATCTATATATATAAATCAATTGCTATTCGTTAGTCTCGCTAAAACTCGAGAACGGCTGGGCCGATTTAGCTGATTTTGGTTTTGAAATGTTTGTCGTAGTCCAGGGAAGGTTTAAACGGTGATAAAATATGTAAAAACTGCGAGGAAGATACTAAAAACAACAATTTCATTTACCCATATAAACTGTTCTACCTACTTTCCTGTCAAACATTTAACGTTCGATTCCCATTCTAGCTTTTATAAGCGGTACGAAGTTATATTATATATTATATATATTGGTATATTTACATATAAGTAGGTATATAATTTTTTAATATAAATCAAAGGAACAAACATGCAGTTACATGAACGTGTGAGCGAGATAGAATAACCTGGAAGAGATCGCTGATTAGCGATAAGGCCGCCCGTTGCACTCCATTGCAACAGTGTATAAAAAAAACCGTTAGCCAAATTAACTCTATTCACCTATAAAGATCGATTTTAAATGAGATTCATTACAATTATATTGTATTTTTACCATAATATAAATATATATAAATTTACATAGTTACCGTGCTAATTAATGTTAAGTATTTGTTGCCACTATATAACAGTACAACAAATTACATTTTTATTTGTAATAAATAAACTCAAAATAAATAAAATTATTTTAGCTATTTTCAATATTTAAAAGCAACATTATACTCCTGTCAAATTAAAATTGCAGTATTAGATAAAACATTTTTTTTTAAACGTTTTATGTCAGAAATGGTAGAAACACTCTCGTGTGAAAAAGTATAGAGAAATTTCATTTAAAAACATACGTACCAATTTTCAATAGTGCGAATTAATACATACTAGTTTAATTTGACTGGAATATTACATAATTTTTCACCCAGGCTATTACTAGAGTCCTGGTAGGAAGATAATACAGTAAGAGTAATAATAATATAGCGTTAAACTTACTTTAACTTGTAACTCTAAAACTACTGGACAGATTTTGATGAAATGGGACCACACGGGAAGCATCATCTTTCAAATAAAAAAAGAATAATCAAAATCGGTTCACACAGTAACCAACATAAACATTTTAAATAACGTCGAATTGAAAACCTCCTTTTTTAAGTCGGTTAAAAATAACATTTTAAATAAAACAGTTACAACAACCTTGTCATTGGACATTATAACATAGTTAATAGAAATATATGGAAGGAATAAACATAAACAATTGGGTATTCAAAACATTTGGTTGATCTGTGTTTAGGGCTCAGGCCAATGTCTCACTTATTATTTACTAGCGACCCGCCCCGGCTTTGCACGGGTATAAAACATATATAAAAACCTTCCTCTTCAATCACTCTATCTATTTATAGCATTAATATTTAAAGATTTAAGCATACAAAGGGATATAGGGAAAGACAAAGGCGCTAGTGTGCGAGTAAGAATTTTTTAGCGCCATCATCGTTTAACTTAATCTATAATATAAAAATGAATCGCAAAATATGTTGGTAAGCGCATAACTCAACAACGCCTGGACCAATTTGGCCAATTCTTTTTTTATACTATTCCTTGAAGTGCAAGGATGGTTCTTACGAAGGGAAAATTTTGGAAAATTTTCGAAAAAATAAAATAAGAGAAAAACATTTTTCTTATACATTTTCTATGGAATAAAGTTATAGGTGACACTTTATTATTCGGAACTTTGACGCGATACGAAGTTCGCGGGGTCCACTAGTTATAAATAAAAAATTTCTTTGAGTAAACTAAACTATATCAGAATGTTCTTGTGTACAACTCTGTACTTGAAAACGGGATAAATAATTTGGAAATACTTAAATTGCAACAAGATTTTATATTTTTTTAATGAATTTAACAACAAATAACAATTGGCATCCTCTTTTTTCGAAGTCGATTAATTATAAATACTTGAAAGAACACATAATGCCACAGGAACTCAAAATAATTAGGAAGCACATTTTTAGCACCGGACCAACAAACTGTTTTCGAACAAGTGAGCTACGGTCGGAATACACTATAATACTTTCAAAAATTACTTTAATCGAATCCAAATAAAAATTGTTTGTCTGCTAAGTCGATTTACGAACGATAATTTTACGTGATAACGTCATAAGAAAACATTGATGAAAAATTGCACACTTTTATTAATTGAATTGAGTTATCATCACACGCTTGCACGCTCAGCTCAGGCGGAACATGACACTTTTTCGTGCGTGCAGTCAGCATTCATCGATGTAGACGTTATCACGTCAAACAGTGGATACAAAAAATATATAGGTATAGAACAAAATCACATTGTTGAAAGCAATTATATCTTTGCCAAGCCTATTTTATATTTAATTAAAATAAATAAACTGATAACACAAATGCATGTTATTCATAAAATTTAAAACGCCTACTTTAAAGTTTTTAAATTCGAATTGAGTTAGAAGACAAAACATTCTATAATTACAATATTGAGTTAAAAATTTCTGAATTAAACACGGAATGTTAAAAATTACACTTAAACCTTAAACAGCGGAAAATAAGAAATTATAAATATTTTTTTTTAATTTGCCTGTCCTTTCCTCCTTACTTACTAAATATTGCATTTGTACTATTATATAATATTAATTAATTTACTTACATGTTAAAAATTAAGTACATTGTTTTGTTTTGTAACTTCGTTTATTGGAATGTAATTAAAGCGAATATAAGCTGTAAATAATAAAATGAGAGTATTATGTATGTAATTTCAAAAGTGAATTCTCGTAAAAAAGAACGTAGTTTTTTTTTCTAGAAAATTTAATATTTATTATCTAGATAATCATCTAGATCTAGCAATCGCTCAATTAATCAAACTAGGTTCTAAAAATATCTATCGTTTTACCTTACCTTTTCATACATTTTCTATGGAATGACGTTAGGTGTCACGTGACTTAAACTCGGAACCGACACAAAGTTCACGGAGTCAGCTGGTTTTACATAAAAATGTTTTATGCTAAAATGCGTTATGCGCGAAATTGTAATAAACTCTTTATGAACAAATATCAAAAAACAAGAATGGCAATTGACATTTGAAAGTCACGAGATGACAGAAGCGTTACTAACATGAAGGTTAGAGAGAAGGAGAATGATCGCTGAACACTAAAGCATTAAACTGCCTGTCCCTATCATCCATTTTTCAGCCACCAGACGCGCTGCCATCGATAAGTAATATCTGCGAAGTTAGCTGTTTATATTATACTTCTTCTACTTAGAAAAGTAGACGAAGTTAGTAGAAACTGAGATAATTTAGCGATCACAGCGCCTCACTTATTTTGTCCATATTTCTGGGACACAATTTTCTACAGCGATCGGTCTCCTTCTCTCTAACCTCCATGGTCATTGTTTTCCTCCATGTGAAAACAATTTGAATGGATTATTATGGTACTTTAAACTGTCTGAAATGTCAATATTAAGCTTGTTAACATTGACATATGCCAAAACTGATGCAATCTAACCAGTGGTACTAAGTTTTCTTTTTGAATATATTGGGTAAGTTGATATTAGTTTTTGACTGTTGGAATATTTGCGTCACTCGCCTGCCCACTTCTTGTGCGGTATGTAGGTTCGACGGCGGGCGAGGTGATGGCATGGGTGTCTCGTTTGTCGCCACGTTGAGTAATGCTTCTATAGCAGGCTTGAATGTCGTTAGCGATGGCGCTTGAACGGTTTCTTCTAGATTGCTGGAAATAATATCAAATTAATTAGTTAAAAAATTAACGATCATTCTGTGTATTAATCTAATAATAATGTTTTTTTATCTGTACAGATAAATAAAATTGGAGTGTCCGTTTGTAATATTAAAATAACCGCTTTTTACTAAATTCTTATGTATACACGGTACATATACCAAAATATCATTTTTCACAATTTTTGACTGTCTGTCTGTTTATTCCGGCTAATCTTTTAAACGGCTGGACCGATTTTGACGGAATTGATTCACTTACAGGTAGCTGATGTAATAAGGAGTAACTTTTATTTTAGAAATTAATACATATAAATAAATAATAAAAAAATAACTATTCCTCGCGGACGGTGTACATAATACATAATTATTATATTTTTGCTGTTAGCTATTTTACTCTGTTTATAGGCTTTATACCATTACGATAAAATTAACGTGGGTGGAACCGCGGGGCACAGCTAGTTTAAAAATATATAGAATGTTTTGTCATACCCCTTTAATGACGAATTAAGTTTTATACGGGAATTATAAAACTAAAATATATACAGAATTATTATTGAGGACTATACAGAATTACTCTTTCGTATAACAAAGCTTCTATGTATTAATAAATCACTATACATATTGTACCGAAGTAAATTTTGTGGTTTTAAGTAAATTTAATCGATAAAGTATTTAACTATTGAAAGTAAACTTCAATTTGTGTATACAAACATACATACCGTAAGGCCGGTAATAAAGCAGGATGATGCGTACAATGATGCACTGCGAGTTGCAACCCAGGGGTTAATGCAGAAAGGCATTCAGCAGACAATTGACGGTCACACAGACTACAGAGCAATGATACGGCTGTAAGACAATAGTCAAAGTCAAAATATCTTTATTCAGTGAAATTATATTTGATCATTTTGTATCGTCTATTATTGGTTTCTTAATATGTAGAATTTTAAAAATAATTATTCTAAAAATTTTACAATATTTTGTTTTATTGAGACAGAGTTAGAGCAAGTTCATTCATAAGTTTTTTTATCATCTAAGTAATCCGTTATTTTACAAGCTTTTTTATAAAGTTTTCTTTTGTGTTTTTAAATTTATTTATTGACAGTTTAAACATATCACTTGGGAGTTTAAAAGCGTATGCCCTTTAAATGATTTATTAACTTTATGGAGCCTACCAATGGCAACAGCGAGTTTATCTTTATTCCTAGTATTAAATTTACATTATTCATTTATTGACAGATGACTGTCACTATAGTTTAGTATTTATACTGGTATAAATAATTATACCAGCGTTTATGTACTTTTGTTTTGATATGAAAATGTGTACAAACTCATGGTAAGTATATAAAACGGCGAAGACTCGTCAAATAAAGAGATCTCACCTTTTTCCGAAACAGCGTGACTCTCCACAGTTGGAAGCACCAGCAGTGTTAAAGCTTCAGCTGCTTTCGCGATTTCTCGGTTTGTTAATGGACGAGAATTAAGGAGCTCTTCGAACGGAGGCCAGCAAAGTGAATGTACAGAGGCGCTGCTTTCTGACAGACCACGAACCACGCAGCTGCGTGCGACGCTGCCCCAAGCCGTTATAGCTGTCTCTCGTACTGATCTGTAAGTTTTTTTAAGTTCATCGTATCGTAATCATAAAGAAGGCTTTAAATGAGTTATTTAATAGAGCTTGGACAAATAAATTGGATATATCTGATCCATCATCCAGGAAATGCGCGAATTTAGTGAATGTAGATGAAGCGAGAGAAAAGTGAAGTCCCCTGTCCCCTAGGGGTATGGGGCAGATGCATTTTACATCTGTTTCACTGATCGATTTTTTCTTTAGGGACAAGTAGGTGATCAGCCTTCTATGCCCTGCCAGACCGAGTTTTTTTATCTCCACCGGGAATCGAAACTAGAACCTCTCGGTTGTTGCGTTACGGGCAAACAGGCTAGAGGTAATGAAAATAAAATTATTATCGGCATTAATATGCACCATAACAAAATGAAATGTAACTTCTTGCCTTGGTTTTGATATAAAAATACAAATACTGTATTTCAATTTTAAATATACACGTATAGTAGATGGAAATCTCAGATACTCACGTATCATCATCGTATAATAATGATGTGATTGTTGGCAACAATCGTGTTTCAAGACAAGCGTCGCTGACCTGACTACTGTTGAGGAGATCACTTAGTAGGCTCGCCGTGTATGTACGTATACCGGTGCTACTGTTTGCTAAAACTAAATAAAATTAATTATGAGAACTTGAAGAATTAAAGTAACTAAATAAAAGGCTAAGTAAATGTGCCTAATCATTTATTGCGATTGCGATTAAGTACAACGAACAAACACCATTGACATTGACAGGCTTAGTGTCACAGACTAAAAATCAAGTGTTACAACTATGGAGAGAGTGAGTTTTATAACCTGTATAATGGAATAACAATATTAAATTAAATTATTATGTATATTAGAAGTAGTATATTGAAATAGAATAGTGAACTAGATTGATAAGTAGGATAGAAAAAGCTTCCTGCCAGCACGCTCCTTAAGAGCGCAGCTGAGTTTTTGTGTAACCAAAATATGTAAAACAACTTATTCTAACATTAAAGTCATACCACAAAAAAGGGCACGGACAACCAAAGTCTGTGTAAAACTGTCTATTTTATAAAAAAAAAAAAAACTATAGAGTAAAATCCCAAACATTAATTAGATACATTACAAAAACTTTCTTACTAGGGAAACCTATATAGTAAGTATTGGCAGACCATAAAAACTAAGCTCATTTATCGGCCGCCGCGTTGTGAAATTCCTTATCCCAGAAAGGCAGACACAGTGATCTCTATTCCAATGATCATCATCAGATTATCAGTTTTTTGAACAGTCTTAGGTTCGACGCGCATTCAATACGCGTGAACTCTTAAGCTAGGTTTTCCTAGCGACGCATTTTTCGCGTCGCGTGCGACGTGTTCATCTCAGCTTAATATGTCACCTCCTCCATAAGGCGGCGTGGAACGTGTTGCGCTCTTTAGGAAAACAGTCCTATTGAATCCCTACGGAGGAGTAGGTGACGTATTAAGCTGAGCGTAACACGAAAAATGCGTCGCTAGGAAATCCTAGCTTTAGCCACGTACGCTACAAGCGGTGACTCGTTAGTACAATCAGAATTTTTCAGCCAGATCTTTAATCCGTTGTATTTGTAAATTTGTAATTATTGAAAACAATTTAAATTAATTACGCTAAAATTTACATGAGCTATATATTTTTGACAATAAATAAAAAAGCCTGTATTTCTTACAGAAATTAGGTACATTAGTGTTGTTAGTATTAAAAATTAAGTCTAGAGTGTTAGTAACTATTTTATAATGGTCTTAAAAGATATTTTAGAATTAAAAATTTATAACTTAATCTGCAAGAATCCCTCTACGGGTAAAGACCATAAAACCTATTTATAAATTATTTATATGTATTGTCAAAAAAAAAAATGCAAAAAAAAAAGCTCTTGCATTTTTGACAATACATATAAATAATTTATAAATAGGTTTTATGGTCTTCAATCAATGGTGATGATCTCAACGGTTTGAGGGGTAAGCGATTTAAGAGTCTGCGTGTTGCGCCGGAGGTCCTAGGTTCGGGTCCCGGGGGAACTAATGAATGTTTCGATTGGGTAGACCAGAAGGCTCTGGTCACAGAAATGATCAGTGAAACAGACAGCAATGTTTCTGCCCCATGCACCACTAGAGGTTACGGGAATTCACTTTTTTACCAAATCTGTAAAAAACGACCACAATGAAACACTTACACTCGGAGACCTGGTGGAGAAGTGGCTGTCTGAAATTTAAATTCCCGTCTAACTCTATTTAGGTACTTACATTCTCGAAGGCACTGCAAATAGAAGTCTAAAACATCTGGTCTGTTCTTGGTGAGCCATTTAAGCGGTATTGATAGGATTTTTGTTGGAAGATTTCGTATGCTGCTATAAGTGACCCATCTGAAATTAAACTATCCTTGTAAGACATAATTTAGTCTTAAAACTGCTAAGAACAACAGTTTTCATGACAATACGATCATTTAGTATGACTGGTCAATATTTACAAGATTGGACTGTCTATAAAAAGAAAGAAAAAAAACATAAAAACAAAGATTTCGCGTCCCTAATTAAAGAAAAACACAATAAAAATACGAATTACAGGAGATAATTTATTTATCTAAAATTCTTTAATTTTAGTTTACCCTATTGCATTTTAACTTTATTTTTTGTATAAATGGTCAATTTTGACGCTCTTATTGTCAGCTCTTGACTCTTGACAAGACAGTTTAAAAACCCCCCCCACATGATAATTACAAGTGAAGTCCCGTATCCCCTAGTGGGGTATGGGGCAGATGCTTCTCACATCTGTTTCACTGATCGATTTTTTCTTTAGGGGCAAGTAGGTGATTAGCCTTCTATGTTCTGCCAGACCGATTTTTTTTTTATCTCCACCAGGAATCTAACTCAGGAGCCCTCGATTGTAACGCTTACGCGCTTACCACTACACCAAGGAAGTGGTCAAGATATGATGATAATTACAAGAATACCTTATAAATGGATGAAGAGATATTCACACTAAAGAGTAATATTAAAAACACTTACTTCTGTAAAAATTCCGCTTGTCCCGTAGCCTCTTCCACCGCAGCTAAAATCGTTACCAAATAAATGCCAACAACTATTGTATTATCCACATTAATTGTATGCAATTTCTCCAATTTCATCTCCAAATCATTTATTATATTTAAGAATATCGGCTTCAGAATTTCACGTGTAAAGTGAATACCGAAATTGTATACGTAACTATTGAATAGACTTATTAAAAGTTCATATACTGCGGCGTGGCTGAGTATTTTGTTTGACGTCGTTATTTCGAGTAATTGTTTCACACTGAAAAAAAAACTTATTTTTAACAACAAAACTATATTAACAGTATAACCCAATTATTAAAGAAAATATTTTTTATAAACTATCCACAACTTTAAAAATGCGATAATAACTCGAATATAAAATAATAACTAAATACAGCTCGTAACAATAGCAAAAAATTATCACTTACACATTGACAAACCACAGTAGTTCGGCCCATCTGACATCGGAATCTTCTTTTAAAAGCGAATTGACGGCCATCAGCAATATCTTCGGATCTGTCTCGCTCACGTACCACTGTACATCCATAAAGCTATCCTGCTCGCACAGCAATACCTCTTGCAAATTATCACAGTCCATTCTAACAATATCTTTAACTATTTGTACATTCATCACATAAACAAGTTTCGCTAGCACTAAAGACTTCAGAATCTCTAAATATAGCAACACGTCTTTCCATTCGGTATCGTTTGTTGCTTTCACTAAATTCGATATTATACGGCTGTGCAAAGATGAGGTAAACTTTCCTGAAAATACATAATTATTTCTCAACAGTTCTCAAATTTATATGGATGCAATAATTTCTTATAGAATTTACACACAGATTATTGAAAAAAGTGCTTGAAAAAGTGACAAATTTTCGGTGTAATTCTTTGTTATATTAAAAAGGGGGTTTTGAATGAATAAAGCAAAAGTACATAAAAACTACTGTGTTATTCATAGAAAATATGTAATAAATCTATTTTAGAAGTGTTTTATCTCCTTGTTGTACACGCAACTTAACAAGAAAGTAATTGACAAAATATTTTGTCACAAAAATTAGTAAATTAGGAGTTTCATTATTGTATGAATAACACAGCTGCTCTATAAACAGATTTGTTTGAATTCTTATATATATATATATATGTCTTTATAAATGTGTGTAATGTGTTGTGTTACATAATAATAATAATAATTGTATCATCAATATTTAGCTAAGTGTAATATATTAAATAAAAACCTATGAACTCACCAGCTATCAGCGCAGTCCTGGCCAGTACAGGCACATAGACAGTAACCGTATCTTTCACTATTGTATCCACTGGATCCTTTACAAAACTGAATAATATGTTCTCCAACTGTCCATACTTATGCTCCCCTATAGGACATATTAAGCAGGCCGCTTTTAACCCCAAAATACGTATCTCCACTTCACTGGATTCACACATGAGTGCAACTAAGCTGAGAAGCAGAGAGGTGCAAAGCTCCATGGGAACAAATGGAGCAATGGCCAAACATATTTGACTTGCCAAAACTCTGCGTTCTGTCGATCTAGAAGCTAATAACTCAGCTATCGAGGAAAGTACTTCACCGCTCCCACCCCATTTCACTATGAGACATGCGGCTGGAAATAAAAATTCACTTCTTAAATTCCAAAATACTCTGCTATCCTCGTGGAGCCGTAACGTGATGGTATTAGTCTAAGAGCCGGTGGAAATCGACCTTCACCGATCTTATAACTCGATGAGATTTTATATATTTCATATATATAACCAGTTACCAGTCTCGCAGAACTGATCGATTAAATGCAAAAGGATTTTTTAATCCAACTACAGTTTAGCGTTCAAACAGAACATTACACAGACAAAACCACGTGGACAGTAGTTAAATAAATCAAGGATATAAACCGAAATAAACAAGAGATAATTTAATTTAATTTCAAGTGTTATGTCAAGTGAGTGATAAGCCTTCTGTGCCTATCTAAACAAAACATTTTTGTTTCCCGGAGATTCGAACCCAGGATCCGATTTAGGACGTTTTCAAAATCAGACGTGTTAGCCACGAATGCGTTGGAAAGAGCATACAATAGACATACCTTCACAAATAATCTTAGCGTCGGGCGGTTCGGGTTTCTTGAAAAGTGTAAGTAACGTGTGAAGCAGTTTCGCTCTTCGCGGATCAGCGGGCGGCAAGAGAATTATCGCCGCAGATAATAAAGCTGCGGACTCACTTCGACGACCAATCAGTATGTGCGGTAGAATCTGAAGAGTCAAAATTATACTCATGATTAATTATACACAATTTACAGGTATAATAATATTATAAAATACGGGGCCTCGGTGTTCAAGAACATATCAAGATAGCGAATTACAACGGCGCGTTGTAATTCGCTTGCGCCTGAAGTTATGGTACTTTGGATAGTACCATAACTTATAAATTCTGTCCGTGGTATGTATTAATATTCATAAAAATAAAAACACCTCAATAAAACTATTATTAACTCCCTCACTCAGCTCATAGCCCATCGACCCAAAATGGATTTTGAACGAAACGAGACTCTTTCGATTATATTTTTTGAAGTGAAAACTTGCTTAGCATCGCTGTGATTTGAAAGTCGATGAAACGAAAAAGCGACAGTAAAGAGACAGACATATAAATTCATAAGATTTAATGTGGGAGAAAATGAGATAGGAAGCATTATACAGTGTTTCTTAAAATTTTTGAAGGTTTCACTTCTACCACGTGTGAATTGCACACATGCTGTTTTTTTACGTTTTGTTTTACGAAACGCCCACACCTTTCGTCCACACTTCCTACTTCAAGCGCGTCCATGAACTCTAGCCGGTTAGCTTATAAAGGCGTGGCTTTTCTCATGTTTTTTTTCATTCTGTTTAATATTACCTACTAATTAAGTTCGAAAGAAAATTATTTTAAAATTAAAACAATCTAACAAAAACAGTAAATATTAAAAACAAACTCCCATATAATTTATAGCTGTATAAGGTATAGACCTATAAATTATATACTTATTGATTCATTCAATACAATCTAAGCGTGCCATTGAAATAATAATATGATATCTACATACCCTTGGTAATGTATCAGCAACAAGTTGTAACAGTGCCGGCAACACTACTGGTTTCTCATTATTTACCAATTCTGTTAGGAGATCGTTGGAGAGTGGTTCATTCACTTCTAATGACTCATGGCACCAGTTTAATAACGACTCTTTCAAGTTATTTGGGATTGAACTATGAGGAAAAAAATATTTAAACATAAAAAGTATTGTATACACACATTTTTAACAATTGTATTGTAACTAGCTGACCCGGCAAACGTTGTTTTGCCATATTAATTTTTGGGGTGGGCTGCCCTTATCACTTAGGAGTATGAAAAATAGATAGTAGCCGATTCTCAGACCTACTGAATTTGCATATAAAATTTGGTAAAAATCAGTAAAGCCGTTTCGGAGGAGTAAGGTAACTAACATAGTGACACGAGAATTTTATATGCATATAAGATGAAATAATGATTGTATCAATGGCTTAATCAAGAGACGTCCCTCAAATATTTCAATTCATTATTCCTCGTCCTTATCTTTTTTTTCTATACATTTAATTTTGCTCTTGAATTATCTACTTAGTCTACATATATGTAAAAATAGAACTGGATATATGTAAAAAAAATATATATTTTTCTTTTTTACATATATCCTATTTAATTATTTTAACAGTTTACCTATATTTTCAATGCACTATTAATAAATAAATAAAAAGATTTGTATAATATATTGTAGTTAAAACATTAATTTAACATTATATTGACTACCCTCAACGAGTTTAAAAAAGCCCTGATTTTAAATATATCATTATTTTAAGTTTTACAACCGACATGGGCCCCAGGCAAAGGCATAATTTAACACAATTAAATTTTTAAAATAAGGAACAGAATAGTACATAATGTTATTTTAATGTTCAAAAACAGAACTAATTGATATTGTATTAAAAGGTGACTTAAAATGTAGTGTGTAATTTAACATATGCATTAACAGTAGTTTAAGCGTATATGCAAAGGATACAAAAGAAAATAAAGAAGCTTTAAGCTACTTTGAAAATTCCGAATTTGAAGAATACTTTTCATTATAGACGTGTCCATGTTATTATCAAAAGTTGTAGGCAATGGTTCCTATACGATTTTGACGTAGTAACTGCGATCATTTTGATAATACCTCGCTATTCCGTGTGCATATTATCTAACTCTAAGATACATTGCAAGCAACGCTTAGTTCTCACCTGTCAATCCACGTGCCCTTACAACTCTCAGCCACGTTACAGTCGTAATTGAGCCGTGTCCACTCCGCGTCGTTCATACTGAGCGTATCGTCGAGCGTGTTCACGCTGCCTCTTCGGGCCGGACTCGCTCTTCCGCTATTTTCAAGCACCACCGGCTCAAATGAAATTGTATTGAATCCGTCTTTCTTGTTCCTATTTGAGGGTCATATATTCATTAGATTCTAAATGAGCGAAAAGCTTCGTCCGCGTCGGCTTATATTTTAATATAAGTGTGACATCATATATTTTATAGTTTCATCATATAGTTTCCAATCAATGAGGAATTTTATTAAGCCAATTTTAAGCCTGATATGGAATCTTACAATTTTTTAGTATAGAATAGAACATAGGCAGATTTTAGAATATTTTTCCAGGCTCTACAAGTCTTTATTGCTCTAGAGAGAAAAATCATCAGTCAAAAAACAAGGCAGACTAGATATTGCATTAAATTGTTCATATTATGTATTTATAAAAATGGTGATCTGAATATTTTTATAGTAAATAAGTTAAACTTACAATGAGCAATGTTTTTCGTTTTCGATCATTTCAAATTGCTCCGGTGTTGCACTGTGGGTAGAATTATTGCTTCCATAATGATTCTCAGCTGCCATACAAGTTATAGGTTTCTGTTCCTCATTTTCACCTCTTACCAAATTAAGTTTTGCATTGGAAATTTGTAGTTCTAGACTTTGTTTTTCTGACATTGGACTTGTGAGTGAATTAAGGCTCACAACAGCAGCATCATATAATTTTTGAAAGTTCAATTTTTCCATTTCCAATGAAATAACTTTTTGTTTCAATAAATTTATTTCCTCTGCTTGTATTAGCAACTGTAAAGTATATTCATGAAGCAAAAATAGGTCAACTTTAAATATTCCGACACCCTTATAATCTTTTATCAGGGTAGGTACAAATAATCAATAACATAGTCAAGCAGTAGACAGGTTGGTAATAACATATAAATCTATTCTGCTACAATTGAATAACTAAAATTTTTGTCAGAGAAAGAAGTTTACCTCATGATTCCAATCAGTCTCATGTTCCAATGATGTCTGACAACTGACACAAATATTATCATCGCCTTCTGTCTGACACTCAGCATCAGACCAATAATTGCTGTCACACTGTGTGAAAGCATCAGACTTAGGGGCATTCACTAATGTGTTATTGCCCCTAAACAATGATATTAAGCCTGATGGTCTAGGCATGTTAAGACCAACATCATCCCAGTCTTCAAATTCCTAGAAGAATTTTATATGAAAAAAATTTTTTTTTTTATACACAGCTGAAAATTCCATAAATTATAACAATAAAAAAAATTGATCTGTGACATATTGAAAAACCCAGTATTTAAAGAATACTGTTAACTTAAAATTAACATAGAAGACTAATTGATATTATTTTGGTATCTTATATATAAAATTCTCGTGTCACAATGTTAGTTACCTTACTCCTACAAAACGGCTTTACTGATTTTTACCAAATTTTATAAGCATATTCAGTAGGTCTGAGAATTGGCTACTATCTATTAATAAGTGATAAGGGTAGCCCACCCCAAAAATTAATATGGCAAAACAACGTTAGCCAGATCAGCTAGTTTTATTATAATATTATCATACACTTATACCAGTAATAATAATTTATTTCTGTGTTGTTCCATAAACAATGATAAATTTGTATCATAATCTCAATCTTTCGTGTACCTATCATACCTATATATAAATTTTTTTCAATATAATTATAATAAATAAACACACACACACACATTATTTGAAACTATTTCTAAATTATAATTTCCTATTCTCAGATACTTGCCTGATCAGGATTTTCATCTGAAAATGTTATGCTTGTCAATTTGTAATCTTGGAGTAACAAGTATTCATTTATCAAAAAGTTGAGAGCTCTTTTTTCATGTGGCTTAAGTGATTTCTGTTGTACATTATCTTTTACACTTATATCTAAAGTTGATTCGCCATCTGAAAATATACATATATTTTACCCAAAATTTTAAGAATTGTAACCTAAGGCCTGATCTAATTTAAAGGTTATGCCCAGCCAACACACTATATTTTATATTGTGTAAGGTAACACAATATAAAAACTTTAATGATTAAAAGAAAAACAATTGACTGGTAGGTATTAATAGGTAAGTTAAAAGCAGGTAATTAGAAGCTTCAACATTACATTACAGCATTTACTTACCAGCAAACTGAGTAAGGTTAGCTCTTAATGAATTAATGGTCTCCTTAGCTTTTCGCAATTCAAATTCAAGAACAGCAATATCACCACCACTTCCTGCTCTGTCTCCTCCTCCATCCTCAGAATATCTTGCAGTATCAAGAGAATCTAATGTAGCTAGGCTGGGTGTACGATCTAAAATGTATTTAATTAGACTATTTAGCCTCCTATTGAAATTATTGCTGATTATTTTTGTTATTAGTGGTAAAAGAAGTGCAGAACTGTAAAATATTGAATGATTTTTTTTTATTAATGTTATGCCATGTAACATCGTATAGGTACTTACGCATAGAATTCATTTCTGACGCTCTTGATACATGTTGTTCAAAATTCCCAGGATTTGAAAAGAATTCTCGCAACTGTGGAAGTTCCTTCCCACTTTCGACCAACTCCGTGTGAAATTCTAATGCCGTCAAAAAGAAATGGTCTTTCAACAACTTTGTAGCGATGTCCTCGTAAGCAAGTTGAGCTGCAGTAGCAAATGAATTATCTTCCAAATCTTTATACGGATTCATCGTGTTTATGTTCTCATAGCTGTTATACAGGCATACAAAAGTAAAAACTTAAAATTTAAATAACCCTGGAGACAAAATATTACTTTCAAACATTGCTACTACTTTCTTATCGTCTATAGCACTTTATAGTACCTAGTTATGGCTTTCAAAAGAAAAATTCTCAATTTATTATTTAAGTTCAAAAATACTAAGTAGGTAGGTACCTTAAAAATACTTTTGAATTCTAAAAATTAGCGATAGGCGACTCGAGTTATTTAACTCGGGTA
The DNA here is from genome assembly GCA_912999735.1 of Aporia crataegi. NCBI lineage: Eukaryota > Metazoa > Arthropoda > Insecta > Lepidoptera > Pieridae > Aporia > Aporia crataegi. The sequence continues at coordinate 6,356,540 of OU538744.1, read as the reverse complement.
ACCCGAGTCAGACCGTAAAGTGTAAACGGGTCGACCCGAGTCAAAATGTCTGCAAACCGGGCTGACCTGAGGAGTGCGCGCGGAGGAGGGCGTCATTCTACGGTTGTTCTTGGAAGAGAACAGTCATCATTATTTAAACACTTTTAATAACAATAAATGTCTGATTTTTGAACTAGTTCAATATTATTTAACTACCATTGACTCAACGCCACGCCACACAGCCTGCTGGGTCCGACCCGGCGAACCATGAACGTAGCATACTAGCAACCCGCGGAACAATGCACCGAGTTGAGCATTTATTGACTCGAACGGACGATGCGAGACTGTATCAAGTCAACTCGAGTTACTAAAAAGTCGACTCGGCCCATCGCTACTAAAAATATTTAAGGTATATGTACCTATGTATGTAATTGACAGCTGACAACACACATAAAATGTAAATTTTCACTATTAAACGTCAATACACGGATTGCCAATTGCCATCTCAATCCTATATTTGGAATAGACTGTAGAGCACAGATTTGGTTCATTTTAACAACGACAAAATCTTTACTATCAGAAATTGAAAAAAAAAAAAAATACATTATTATACTACCTGTTTTAAATTTTTTTAAGTATTTCATATTTGTATTGGTTTAACGTAAAATGAATATGAAATAAAAATGTTAATTATGTACTTTATTGCACGAAATAATAAAATGTTTACAACAATTATTATTTATGGACGTAATATGTTTTATTCCTTCTTCTTTCGGGGACGGAAGCAGCAGACATCGCTAGTGTCAAGCATGTTATAGTCCGGGTTTCCTTTCACCCGAGATTCGATGTACTTTGCATGGGTCTCTGGAGCTAAAGCATAGACCTTAATTGCGGGGTCGATCTTCATTGCTTCTATATATTTCAACTGTAAAAATAATATGGAAAACGGAAGTTAACATAAGATAAAATACACATACAAATATTTTCTTATACCTATTCCTATCCTTTTATATTTATAACGGTAAATGTGACAAATCATTAATAATTATCTATTATGTTTGTTGCTGATAACAACTTATATAAATTTGGAATAAAGTATAGCGTTCTCAATCAACTTATTCACGAAATGAATTCGCTATTTGCAAGGATTCAAATTTGGTAGACACTGCAATAATTGGCAAAGAGGGTTCATGAGGTCCCCCTTTTTGGGGGTGAGCTTCTACACCCCCCCTCCCAACACCCCGTGCCCGTCCCACCCCTTAAATCGATTGGCGTATTTCCAAAGTAACCATAAAATTAAATTATAACTTCTTGTAACTTGACCATGATTATGTAACCCCCCCTGAAAACAAAGCTGGATCCGCCCTTGATATAATTTCAATGTTTTTATAGTTCGACAAATAAACTCGAGTCTTATTTTACTGCTTTTACCTACGAGAGTACTGAATTAACAACTGCTAAAAATGATTAATATTAATTTTATTTTCACATTTATCAAATCAAGTAATCATTAATAATGATTGATAATTATTATCTAATCATTTTCAATTTATCACACTTATTGTAACATATATTGTACCATAACATAACAAAAAACTGCATCAAAATCGCTCCCATATGTTTAGAAGTTACAATGCCACACAGTCTCACTTAAATTTTCTAAGCATCGTTTTACGAGGTCAAAACACAGTTTTAGGAAACTGATAGCATATAAACATCTGCTAGATTTAATGTTACATATTAAATCTGGAAGTAAAATCTTTACACAATTTTTAAATATCTTAGTAAAATATGATCCCTAATTTATATTCATATCGCACACATCTGCCATTATATACAATGAGACATTTATTCTTAATAATTTCTGACATATTTGTATGATGTATAAAAATGCATTGTGTATACAATGTTACAAATAATGCAATAATAATTCACAACCTAACAATTTAAAAAATTAATAAGAATGTTTTTGCATACATCAAAAACCATGAATTTTCATTATTCAAATTTAAATAAATAATTTCAAACAATTATAATAGTTTGTAATATTATTCACTCATACAATTACTTACCAGCAAAGCATATTTGTCATCTGTAATAGCAAATTCGGGTTTTCCCAAATAAGGAAGAGACAAAAATCTTTCCAGAAATGGCCAGACTGTATAATCAACCAATCCAGGCTTTTCACCAGCCAGGAAGGGTGTTCCTCTTAATTCTATTTCCTTTTGCAATACTTCTAGACCACGATGGTAGGTCTCTAAGGTCTCTGAAGTGAGACCTTGGGCGTTGAATGCTGCTGTGTAATATGCTGAGTGGGCCTAAAATTAACACCTCTTTTCATACAAAGAATTATGACAAAGACACATTTATCTTTAAATTAGGGTCAAGTAAGAAGAAATGAAAATCTAAGTTTTTTGGCTGTTCTTTTCAAACCACGGAGCGTTCTTGTACAGCCTATTAACTTAAATTTAAGTCACATTCATAAGCAACATGATTGCTTAGATAGTTCTTAGTAGAACTTATTAGATAGTTCTATATTATTAAATAATTTTTGATTTTGACTAGCTGACTAGGGCTGTATAGCCTTGAAGTCTTTTTTTAAAGGCCTAAAAATTTGTGAGTAAATTTCAAAACTACACACAAGGAGCCCTAAGGCCTTTAAACATTATACAGTAGAAACTCGATCATCAGGCCCTCAGTTATTTCACAATAGCGACCAATTATATTAAATAAGTGCATACATCATACATTGGAAAATATATCTCTTTATAAACATTGATTTTTGTTGTTATATACTTGTTGCTTTTAATAGAAACATAACATTATGTGCTACATATGCTCAAAACCCACTTTTCATGATACATTTGATTATTAAGTTTTTCGATTATCTGAATGCCTAAGAACAACAATAATTATTCTGGTTGAACGAGTTTCTACTGTAATTTAAAAACTATTTGAAAGAATTATCATCCATACTTTACCTCTAATTATTCCAGATTACAATCTAGTAAAACCAACCAGGGAAAAGTAATTACTTTTATGAACCTTATTTCACAGTTATGCTACACAATGTGACAACTACTTACACATTTTATAGTTGATTATTTGCCTTAGTTTTAAATTGATTAAAAAAATTAAGATTTAATTATTTGTAATGAGTCCCATGAAACTGAATATTTTGTAATATTCTTTTCCAATAATGCCTTTATTAAATAGTTCGGGAAAACAATATACTTTGCTTGCTCAAAATTACAGTTTGACATAAGTTATAACTTAAAATAAAAAAATACTAACACTTGACAAAAGCTCCACAACTAACTTATCATGGGCCCTTTGTAGAGGGTCAGGAGACTGCAGGGGTGGGTCAGGATACTTTTCATCAAGATAGGCATTTATAATGGCACTGTCAAATATAGCTTTGCCTTCTTCATATTCCAAAACTGGAACTGCACCTAAAACCAAAAAGGTGATGTGTCTGGAGTTTCTCTTTGCATTATTTTATGTAAAAATAGCAACACAATTAAACCAATATCTTATAAAATGTTACAACTTACAGATACAATTTGTCTTGAAATATCTATGGTTTTTTTCTTACCCTTAGGGTTAAAGCTGAAAATCCATTCTGGTTTATTATCTAGATTGATATGAACTAAATCGTATTGAATTTTTTTAGCATTTAGAACTAAAATAGTTCGTTCAGCATACGGACAAAATCTCATAGCAAATAAACGTAATTTTCCACTGTATGGTGGTAAGGCATCTCCTGTAATTAGAAAATTGAATTTGTTTTTGAAAGTATAAGCTACAAACGTATTTTAATTATATCTTTTCTAGAAAATGTTGTTAACATAATATTATTATGAGTTATTAAAGATGACTACATTACATTTATGACATTTGTTAGGATTGATTATAATCAAAATAATAATAATTTATAAATTAAGGACAAAAATTACCTTTCTTCAAGTGTTTCTCAGACATTTTTAATGTTGGAATTAATTTCCTTTTTCCGTAACTGTTTATCTGGAAATATAGTTATTAGTTATCTTATTAGTAGTGTGTTCTGTTAACTGTAGTTATCTAAAAGAATTCAATGACATTAAGCAGTGTTGCCAGACCTAATTTATAAAATTGACCCATATTCTACACCCAACATTTGCCACACTAAGTAAATATTTTTTCAAGTGGATTTTTCCAGTTGTATTAGCTGTTAGTTCAAGTTCAAACTTTGTACATCCACCATCAGAATTATAATTTATAAATATAATGAAATATGTATATCTAACTTTCGTTAATACCATTAATAACAAACTTAAGTTATACCACAGTGTTTGATGTTTCTAAAGCTTGTACATACCTATTTTCTACTAAGGTCTATGACACAAATCTTTTTCTATTTATAACGAGATTTATATGGTACCTACCAACATAAACCTATTATAGTAGCGGCAAGCTATGATGGCCGTTTTGACGTTTGACCTAGGGTTGCCAACTATACTGTTTTAAACAGTATTATACTGTTTTTCACTAAATTATACTTTTTACTGTTGAACAAAAATAAAGTATACAAAATACTGTTTTCAGCATCAAAATGCAACACATTATTATGAGTTATACTTAGATGCTCACACAAATTTGTTTTTATTTAGCCAGAGGGCGCTCACTGAAATAGAGCATCTATTAATTTAATAAAAAATGAGCTAGTCATCATTTAAATTTCAGTTATAACTGTGATGAGGCGTATGAAGTTCTTAAAAAAGATTGTAAATTAGTAAGTTGTGCGAGAAGCTCAGAATATATGTATTTGAAACAATAAATAAATAAAATACTGTTCATTTTTCGAAAATACTGTTTATTATTCTTCATAGACCTGAATATACTTTATTTCTTGTATAAAAAGTTGGCAACCCTAGTTTGACCGCCCATCAAGTTTCGTATTAATTAATAATTACTTTTGAACTATTGAAGGAGCAAACTGCTATCCTTTATTGTCAATAGTGATGTGCAGTTAGTCATAAAATTTATTTATTACATTGATTTCTTAACTATTTTATATAATAGGGTCACGCAAAAATTTTTTTTATAAGATTATAATTATTGGTGTACTCATTTATCACACAACTCGGCATTTGTTTTTCGAAATTCAATTTTTTTAAAATGAAATCTAATATAATCGTTGCTAGGATCTGATTAAATATGGCCTTTTGTAGCACCTTTTTGGTCTCTTTTTGTATTAATTTGTTTCTTGACATGCATATAAAGTATGTATATTCATTTTCATTGCAATATTCAGTTTGTTCAAATATATTAAGAAAACATTTATATTTTTTTTTACTAAACTTTTTAAATCAGGTACTTGCAATAAAAACTATATAATAGATTTGATTATATTTTTTTTCCAGAATAGATTGACATTTCACATCACTATTGTAATATGTCAAAACGGCCATCATAGCTTGCTGCTACTTTAGTAAGTGTATACTGTATTGTAATTTGTATTGACAAATTATCAGTTGACATAAATTTGAAAATACAAATAATGAGTTGTAGACAAAAATTTCAATTCTATTTTTTTTTTAAATATCTCAAATTATAAAAGAAGTGATAAATGAAGACTAATATTACGGCTGTATAGTGACTAATTAATACTACTTATTAATATGGGGGAGTCTTATTTTAATTTAAAACGCAAACTCGAAGAGCTTGGGTATACTAACATTTTGCCAGTAGATGCAGTTAATTTAGTAGAAAGTATATTAGGAGACTTACTACAAACTACAAGAAGCTTACAACATTACATGACTATATCAAAAGAAGCAATTCTACAGCGCGATTCTTTACTATCACAATTAGAACCTTACAAATGTGATAATACCAAACTTATTCAGGAAAATAATCAACTGCATCATGATATTATTATTATGAAAGATGATCATTTGAGGTTGATGAAGGAAAGTGAAAGGAAAATAAAATTGCTTACTGAAGATCTGATAAAAAAGGATAACTTGATTAGTAAGCTTCAACATGATGTAAGAGATTTAAGTTTGAGAGGATTATGCACTGAAACACTTAGCAGTCGAAATCGTAGTAAAAGAAAAGATGCTGGGAACAATTCTGTCCCAAAAGCTTGTATTTGTTATGATAAAAATAGTAATTTAGATATGACAGACACACTGAGAACCATTCAGTCTCTACAAGAAAAAGTAAATTCATACAATGATGAATTAATCTTACTTAAAAATCAAGTTGAACATAGAGACAATGAAATTATAAGACTTAAAATACTCCTAGAGGGAGGTAGACCACTAGCTGCAATAACAAAAGATTTTTATAATGATAAACCAGACAGTAAAGTTGTGCAGTTATCCAAACAAGTTAAAGAATTAGATAATTGTAATGAAATGTTAAAGAAAGAACTAGAAAAGAGTCTTGAAAAACAACATGAAGCAATGTTAAGAGCTTTAGATCTTGCAGATAAGAATAAAGTATTAAAAAATGAATTGCAGAATATGGATTTACTAGCTTTGAAAGTTGAAGATGATTGTAATAAAAGACTTGCTGAATTGACTAATGAAATTACTTTCCTTCAGACCAAAGTTGAAAGCTTACTTAATAAAAATTCCAAATTAGAGAGAGATTTATCAGATAAAATGAAACAAGATTCACCAAAGTATGGATTTCATGCAAATGAAAATAGTGCATTGCAAAAAGAAATTAAAGATTTAATGGATTTGAACAAAAATTTGCAGGATAAAATAATATCCTTATCGCAAACCAGTAACTTTAAACAATATAAACTCAAAGAAAACAAATGTGACAGTCCAAAATGTCTCTCTAAAAATGACTTTCAAAAAATATTAGAAGATGAAAGAAAAAAATATGAGAAATATATTGAAGATGTACAAGTGACACTAAATGAAACAATTAAATCATTTAATCATCAATTGAAAAATGATAAAGCTTGTAATGGTCAACCGGATAAGACTTTTATAAAAGACTTGCATAACAGATTATGTGAAAGTGAACAAAAATATTTAATGTTGAAGAAAGAAAATGATGAACTAAAAAAGAACAAATACTTTCAGGAAGACGGAAATAAAAATAACTACAAAGATATTATAAGACATTTGAATTTAGAAAATAGTCAATTATCTAAGGAAAATATAACATTGAGCAAACAATTTAATCAATACAAAAATAAAGAGAATTTTGAAAACAACAATTACCTAAGTGAAGAAAACAGTAGATTAAAGAATAAGATTGACACACTGACCAAAGAAGTTCAGGAATTAAAAAGGGAAACTTATGGATACAATGCTCAATATAAAGACTTATTAGATTCATGTGATAAGCTTAAAAGGGACCTAATATTTAAGCAAAAACAAATAGAGCAGTTAGAAGAAGAAAATTCTTCTTACAAAGTTACTAATAGAACAGGTAAAGCATCAAGTGAAAGGCTGAGAGAGGAATGTACTACTTTAAAAGAACAAGTGAAAAAACTACAAAGCGAATTAATTAAAGAAAAAACTTTATCTAGTCAAATAAGGAATATACAGATGGAAACAGAAAGGAGTACAACAGAATCACAAAATGAATTGTTGTGTACACAAAAAAAGCTCAGTATAGCGAAAGATACCATTGAAGCCTTAGAGAAGAAATGTGAAGAATATCAGTCAGAGTTATATGTGCTTAAGAATGACAAGTCCAACTTAATTGAAAACATTAAAATATTGGACAAAGAACGCGATAAACTTGTTTTAGAATTAGATCAAAAGGCTGAAAATACAAATATGCTAGAGCAAAAGATAAAATCTCAATTATATGAAATAAGTAAATTAGAAAATGAAATTTCTGACTTAAAGCGTAAACTAAATGTAAATAAAATTTCAGAACATAAAATAGCTGATTATGAATCACAAATAGCATTTTTAAATGGTGAAATTCTAAGGTTAACTCAACGGTATGATACAGCTGTAATAGAGAATAAACATATGCAAAATAGCTTAGCTGATGCAAATGGAGCACTTAAACTTACAAAAATTGAATTTGAAAAGTCAAGAAACGAAGTAGATGGTTTAAAACAACAATTGCAGCACTATGTAGCTGAAATAAGAAGAATTGAAGAGCTACTTTCACAAAAAGATGCTGAAAGATCAGACATGCTTGAACAATTTGCCAGCTTGTCTGTTGAAGCTAATATTTTAGAAAACACAAATCATTCCCTAGAGAGTGAATCAGCTTCCAAATCTCTCCAATTACAATCATATACTTCCAAAATACAAAGATTAGAAGAAAAATTAATTGACAAAGAGAAAATTATTGATAACCAATCAGTTCACATTGCTTCCCTTAAATGTAAAATTAATGCAATAGAACAAGAATTAAGCTTAATTTCCGAAGAAAAATCTGTATTGGAGCAAAATGTGCAATATCTAAAAAAAATGTGTCGTAATTTACAAATTAATCAGAAGGACATGAGTAATATGGATGATGTGGATTCGGAGTTAAAACTTTATGAAAATAGAATTAAAAGTTTAACTAATGCCAAATGTAAATCAGAATCAGAAAAGAAAGAACTAGCAGAAAAGGTATTAATAACTGAGAATTTATTATCTAATGCAAGAAAAGAAATCATAGAATTAAAATTAGCTTTACAAGATGCTACTTCTGAGACAAAGTCATTACAAGAGCGCATGAATACTATTAATAATAGAATAGAATCAGATGTAAATGAGGTAATTATAATGGATATTTATCTTTTTAATCAGCAATCCCAAGGGCTCTGATTCTGGCCCTATTACCTCTGTTCCCAAAAAATGTATCCAAATGGGCAGCAGCCTATCGAATGTCTGTCAATATGGTTTCCAGTTACTTTTTGAAACTATTATTACTTCTTGTATCAGTTTCCTTATCTAATCGCCTCCGTGGTTTACGCTTATGAGTGTTGCGCCGGGGAAACTCAGGACGAGTTCGACTCCCAGGGAAACAATTTTTCAGTTGGGTAGGCACAGAAGGCTGATCACCTACTTGTCTGCAAAGAAAATAATCAGTGAAATAGAAACAGCAATGTGTCTGCTCTCCCCCACTAGAGGTTACAGGAATTCTCTTTATCGGTTTCCTTCAGGCATATGCAAACCAATTCATCTTAGGGACCATCAATTAGTGTGTCATCTGCACACATGATACCCATTTGCTAATATAAATATAATATAATGAAAATATAATGCTTTTTAAAGTGCACAATATTGTTGTGTGTATATTATAATGAACTAGGTCTTAAGGTAATTCCTTTTGTTTTAGGATATATTTCAAAGACAGGACTTGGCCCTACCTCTTATTTTAGATGATACTATTAATGAAAATAGTGACGATGACAGTGCACAAATAGAAAAAATTCAAAATAGATACTCCACTTACAGACATGGAAGTACATTATAATTGTAACATAATTTTATTAGGAAGGTTTAATAAAATTGTATACTAATACCTAGTGTATAAAACTTGTAATATAAGTTTTTAATGAAAACATTTTTTCTCATATGAGTCCTTTAAAGTAAAATAATAAATACATTGTTGTAGTACATATTGTTATAAAACTTTATTTGCTTAAATATCAAAGTTCATACAATTATAAATTATGAGATAATTACATATTATACAAACAGAACATCAATTGATACACAACACTTATTCATGTTACAAAAGTTAATAGAAACAGTATTGAAGAAGAAACAGTATATTGTAAGAAATAATATTCAGTTATAAAAATCACTATTGTTTCTAAAAACTATCTGGGTCAAAATATGGATTAAGTACAAGTAGTGTTAATATACACTATGCTTAAATGTAGCTTTTATGAGTCTCAATTTTAATGTAAAATCAAATATAACATAATTTTGGTAAATCGGTGGGTATTTTTTTCTAGTTAAAACAAAAACCATTTTTTAGTAAATGGACTAAGGAATATAACCAATCTTGAACATAAGGCAAATTTAAACATGCTTTTTACACTAGGTCACACATTCACATATAATACCAAATATATACAAATATAAGTATTTTAAGACAAAATGTACATAGTATGTAAGCATATATATAATCTATAAGACATATTTAATGAGTATTTAGATTACCACACCATATAATATGAACATGCTAAACATTCTATTGAAATATACAATTTAGCACCATTCATTATATTTAACTACATACATTAAATTTATAATTGACATTGACACGCATACATGGTAAAATAATTGATGTCTATTATAAAGTAGCTAATATTCTAGTGAACCCAATCCCAGCTCCTAATATTGTCTGTCCGATTCCCCAAATCATTGCATGTATTGGTGGCATAGTTAGATTAGCTGCACGGTAGATAAAGGCAATAGCTGCGCTACTCACAACACCTGAAGTTACTGGGCTCATTACTCCCATCACTATCAGTAGCACAGGAAAGAACTTCCCATATTTATGTTTTCTTAATGTTCCAAATGCAACTAATGCAGCACAAGTGTGAACACACACAGATGAGCACAAAGACCAAAGAAACACAGGATACCACATCTCACCAAATGTATCCAAAGGGTCAATTGGAGTCAATCTTAATATATCCACAAATGAATCAAATTCTGATACTCTGAACTCAGACAACATGTCATACATGTTGTCTTATAAATTCTGATGCATAAAGGCATCGGGATAGTTTATATCCTCTTAAAAATATAGGTGACTTCAATAAAAATAAACATACACAACACTTCGCAAATCCAATAATTTAAAATAAGCACGATTCAAATTACATATCAGTTTATAAGCATTTAACGCTTCTAATTGTTATTTCATCTCTCATAAATAAATATAAACTTTTGGTTTTCAAGTAACTATCACTGAATACCTACAATATTATTTTAAAAAATTTTATATTATATTTTTCATAGACTGGACATTTTAACATATTTTCTGTTTCAGAAATCAGAATCGAAATTCGAAACCTATGCATTTTCATTTTTGACAACAGTGAACAGAGTATAATGAGTACCCTGTAGTCTACTATCACTATCAGTAGTACTATTTAGTTCAAGTTATACACCACAGAATAACAACACCTTTATGAAAGTTACAAATTTCTTGTGAAATTACCTGTTTGTAGACATACTCTACGTTATCGTTAGATGTCGATGTCCATGACAATGATCGCACACTATTTTTGTTTGTCTAAAGTCTAAACTATAAAGGTGCACTGTTTACTACGCGAAGTTTTCGTTCCGACCTTAAAGTTGCGGAAATTTTAAGAAATTGACTTCGACTGTTATAAGATCGTAGTTATATTTCCCATAAGAATTTCGTATCCATCCAGAGACTGTCCTATAATTTGTGCAAACTTTCTAAACCATTTTTAATCGTCGCAACCACAGTCGTATATAGCTATTAAATTAAAACTCGATTAAAACGCTTGTTAGATCTGTGCTAGTTAGTCTGTTTTTAAAATTATAAAAAAACATATAATCTAGGAAAACTGTTTACCTGTGATATCATTCTTGTATAATCTGTGTGTGAAATAAGCCATAAAGTATGAATCATCAACCAACCATAAACTTTTATAGAGGTTTGCACCCGAGCGAAATTTTGACAACCGATTGAATTCACTGGTGATTGGGCAATCAAGAATCACCGGAGAATAAAGGTGCTTTTAGACTATGCTATACTTGCTATACTAAATCTGCTATAGAGCAGATGCCATACTATGCTATATAGCATGGCGTTCACACTACGCTATACGGCTATAATATATAGCAAGCTCAGTTGTCGCTACTTGCTTGTTTCGCTTACGGGACGGCCGGAGGCGAGGGAGGAGGAGCGCGCGATATAGCACAGCTGAACTCCGTATTGCTCAATTTTAGTAAGTATAGCAAGCCCATACTATATAGTATAGCACAGTGTGAACGTATTCATACTACGATATTGTTATTGCAAATATTATAGTATAGCAAGTATAGTAGGAGCTGGATTGGTCATACGCTTCGACGAGGTCCCAATCACATCCCTCGGCAAGCCATGGATTGGAACCCGCAGGGACGAAGAAAGCGAGGCCGTCCAAAGCAGTCTTGGAGGCGAACTATCCTGTCGGAGGTGCTGGACATCGGGATGGCGTGGAGCGAGGCCAAACGCGTGGCCCAGGACAGGACGAGATGGCGGAGCACAATGGACGCCCTTTGTGCTCCGCCATCGGCCTAGGGGTCGCAGGACTATATATATAAGTATAGCGTAGTCTGAAAGCCACTTAAAGAAATTTTGTTTCTTTTTTTCAATGTATACATTACAAATGAAGAAATAAGAATTATCAATTGATATACTTTATATAACCATTTATTTAAAAAATAATAATATTTAAAATTAATTTATTTTGTACAGTTTACTTATATTTTATAGTATTTTTTATAGATGCGGCATCACCAGAGATCAATCGGTTAATATCCGATTATTTCATTCGATTAGTTTTACCGGTTAATCACCGGTGATTCTCCGGTACTCACTGCTCCGGTGCAAACCTCTATAGTTTATACTTTATTATCCTGAAGTTAGCCTAAAATGAAAACAATGCACTGCAAATAACTTCATAATTTATAAAAAATAACTTCAAATATCTTATGCTAATTGATCTCTGTGAAGCTAATAAAATTGGTGTAACTGCGTGGTTGACATCACATTATTGTGTTAACGAATATAATTAAGTTACCACTCTAAGGTGAGAAAATTTCTGAAATAGTAATTATTGAAAGCTCCTGGTGTGAAGTTGGCAGTTGACGTTTCTTTGTAACTTGTAAGTCATACTTCATAGTTCATACTTTCATAGTCAATAAAGAAGAATAGGTGCATGTGAATGTTTAAATTATAACCTCATTTATTTTTAATACTTAACTTTCTACTCCCCTGTGTATGATATTTATAACACTAAGTTGTTTATAGTGATATAAAAGTAAGCTATAAAAATAAGCATGGGTAAAGTACGCTCAGCACCGGGTCCTCCTCGGAGACAGGGCTTTAATAAATCTGGACATTCTATGAACCCTGATCGCTCTACTGAAGGCCTAAAAGGAGTGGGTAAACCACGTACCAAAGGCACTATTAAAAGACTTCAAATGTACAGAAATTTTAAAGCAAAGAGAGACAAAACAGGAAAGATATTGACCCCAGCACCATTTCAAGGCTGGTTACCATCAGGTACACAAGCACGAGTTGAACCAAATCAAAAATGGTTTGGCAATTCCAGAGTTATATCTCAAAATGCCTTACAAAAGTTTCAAGAGGAGTTTGGGGCAGCAGTTAAAAATCCCTATCAAGTTGTAATGAAGCCTACAAACTTGCCCATAACTTTATTAAATGAAAAAGCCAAACATGCTCGAGTACATCTACTAGATACAGAGGGATTTGATAAAACCTTTGGACCAAAGAAGCAGAGAAAACGAGTTAATCTTAAATTTAGTGATATACAAACTCTTTCAAAAGCAGTTGAAGAAAGTGCTGAGAAATATGATGAAAGTAAAGATGTCGATAGAGTTCGTGAAGATACTGGAATTAAAGATGGTCAACGGGAATGGATATTTGGTGCTGGTATGAGTAGAAGAATTTGGAATGAACTTTATAAAGTCATAGATTCTTCAGATGTCTTACTGCAGGTACTTGATGCTCGTGATCCTATGGGAACAAGAAGTCCTTATGTGGAAAAGTTTCTTCGGGAAGAGAAACCACATAAACACTTAATATTTATTTTAAACAAGGTGGATTTAGTACCTAACTGGGTTACTCAACGATGGGTCGCTATATTAAGTACAGAATATCCAACAGTAGCCTTTCATGCATCTATGACCCACCCTTTTGGTAAAGGATCCCTTATAAATCTGTTGCGACAATTTGCAAAACTCCATATTGATAAAAAACAAATCAGTGTAGGGCTTATCGGTTATCCAAATGTTGGTAAGTCATCTGTGATTAATACCTTAAGGGCAAAAAAAGTCTGCAAAGTAGCTCCTATTGCTGGTGAAACAAAAGTCTGGCAGTATATAACATTGATGAGAAGAATATATTTAATTGATTGTCCTGGAATTGTTTATCCTTCAGCTGAAACCGACACAGAAAAGGTCCTTAAAGGTGTTGTTAGAGTTGAATTGGTTCAAAACCCTGAAGACTATATTGAAGAAGTTGTAAAAAGAGTAAGGAAAGAATATCTGGTCAAAACATATAAAGTCGATGGATGGGAAACATCAACTGAGTTTTTGGAAAAGCTTGCTGCAAGAACTGGGAAACTATTAAAAAAAGGTGAACCTGATATAAGCTCAGTGGCTAAAATGGTTCTCAATGATTGGCAACGAGGAAAGCTACCATTTTATGTGGCACCGGAAGGTTTTGAAGTGCCTCTGCCAAAAGAGAACAAGGAATATGTGAACAATGAAGTGGAGGAGATAGCATCAACTGAAAAATTGAATGAAAAGATTACTGAAGAGTCAAATATGGAAAAAGATGTGGTAAACTCACCAGCCTTAACAGTTAATAAACTGACAATAGCCCAAGATTTTGCTAAAATTAGAGTTGGCTTACAATTTGATAATGAAAACGATGTTAAAGAATTAGATGATATTGAAATCCCAGATGAACTTAAAGGTGTTGATGAAGAAACAAATGCAGATGGATCTGATGACAATAAAAATCATAAATATGTTGAAAATGACAGTGACTCGGATATAAGTAGTTTTTATAGTAATGATGAAATAGTTTGTAGTGATGTTGAGGACTACTTAACAAATGATACAGAAACTGTCAAAAAAATTAAGCAACAAAAGATACAAGCGGCCAGTGGTACATTTACTATTGAAGAAATTCCTCAGAATGACAGGAAACGCAAGGCTAATGGTGAAAAAGCTGCCAAAACTAAAATGACTGCCAAACAAAGAAGAGCATTAGAGAGAGCTCAAAAGAGAACTAAAACTGGAAGCAACTTCTATGAAGTATCTAATGTTAAGAATAGGAATAGAAATAAAAAGAAACCTTAATTCTTTACTATATTTTAAGATTGTCTGCTATAATTTCATAATAAACAATTGTTTTAATCGCTTTGGTTTCCTGTTATTTATCATTCTGTTAGGAATAAAATGCAAAAATAAGTAAGGTGACCTAGAGATTTTCTTTTTGTTATAATTTTCATTTTTTTTAACAAATTCTTAAAGCAAAGGTGTACTTTGAATAGCTAGTTCTCTATGCAAATATTTTCTTGAAATGAAAAGTTGATAGAGAATTTAAGCATAAATAAATAATATATTTCATATAATAAATAAAAATCTATACATTTCATTTTAAATATCTGTAAACTTAACAATTTCACAAGCGAGTACATAGTTTTATATAAAGAACTTCTGTATTGGTATACTGACCCATTTCTTATTTTTATTGATATTTTTATTTTTTTTGTTAAAAGCTATTATTTTTGTTTGAAATTATTAGTGTTTGTGCCTCAATCTTTCTTGTTAAATATGTTTATTATTAATATTATGATGAACTTTCATTTCCAGAATGTCTTCTGGGAGTGAGAGTGATGATGAATATGTACCAGAGGAACATGAAAAGCTGTCGGAAGAGGAATCAGCTGATGAAGAAATAGAAAAACAATATGAAAATGAAGTTGAAAAGGTTAACAAAAAGCGGCAACGTGCGCCATCCTTTAAATCAACCAAAAAAACGAAAGTAAGAGATGATAATAGTGATGATGAAACTAATGTATGTGAAATCAGAAATGAACCTAACTCGGAAGAAGAGAAGAAAAGAGAAGAAGATCTGTGGTCGAAATTTTTAGAGGGTACAGACTCTAAACCAAAACCTACAAAAGAGAATACCAGCCAGCTGGCTAAAGTTGTGGAGGATGATAATCTTATTTGTAAGAAACGTGAAAATGTTAATACTGATTCAGAAAAGGAAAGGAAACGGCGAATTTTTGAGTTTGCTGGTGAAACCATTGTTGTCGAAGATAATGTGATAAAGGAAATAGCAAAGACGACGGAAAAGGGAGCTTCAGGTAAGCGATTTATATTTTGACAATTTTTAAAATGCAAATAAAATTATCACAATATGAGTTCATCTCTGGCTTTAAATAAAGTAAATTTGGACAATTTCTGACTAATTGAACCTACTTATAAATATAGCAAGTACAAATTAGAAGAAGAGTAGAAATTAGTGTTAGATTACCAAAATTAGACCAGTAATGAGAAGTAGGAGTTAGCAGCAGTACAGCTGTTACACCTAATATTTCCCTTTTTCTTTATATGAATTTTATTAAAGTATAAATATAAAAATTTCAGTATTGAAAGACAGTCCAGCCCCAAAAGTGAGGAGCACGGGAGGCCTCTCTAGTATTGTTGGGCAACTCAATAAGAAGAACAAACTATCCACGCTTGAGAAATCCAAATTAGATTGGAACACTTACAAGAAGGAGGAAGGAATTGAAGAAGAAATAACAAGTCATAATAAAGGGAAAGCTGGGTAAGTATTTTGTAATATATTATATACTTGGAATAAAAGTTAAGATAATTTCTTGCAAAATTGATAAATTATTAACAAATTTTATAATGTGCATAGAAAGTTTATCCTACTTCTTGTGTAAGTATGAGTTACAGAATGATAAGCGAAACAGTCTCGAAAGTGTGTGTCCAAAAATTTTGTATTAAAAACGAAATCATGATATGTATATGTATTAACGAAAAATTTATACCACAACAATGTTTTTTGATAACTGTTCGTGTCTTCTTTCTTGTGTAGGTAACACAATAATTAATGTTTTTTTTATAGGTTCTTGGATCGTCAGGACTTCTTGACCAGGGCAGATGTTAGACAGTACGAGATTGAACGCGACCTGCGTCTCAGTCGGCGTAGCAACCGATAAATAGTGTGCCATACCTGATACCATCTGTAACCCTTAAAAATAAAGTAACTGCTTGTCTTCGAGAATTTAACTTTTTTTGTAAAATAAATGTAATGAAGAAAGATAGATATACTTAGATGTCTATGATTTATGGTGTTTTGCATTCTTCATCTAATATGTGTTTAATAAAAGATAGAATCGTATAATCGAATAGTAATATTGTCTATGTCAAGATATATAATAACACATTATTACCTACTTATTGCTGATTTTGCAGTGTCGTAATTAACGTAAATGTTTCAATATGATGAATATTAATGAGATCAATCCTCTTTTCATTATTTGTTATCTTTTGTATACAGGAAAAACCAATTGAAAACGTTTTATTCAAAAGTTTCCCGTCACGCTTCATATCAAAGGAAAATAATAACTTCCTTATATTAAATTTTCTTATTGTCAACCTTATTTTTTTGACATCAGCTGTCAATTCTATGGCTGAAGGTATTATTTCTTTTTAGAATAATAATCACAATCATATGCTAACTTAGGAATAATAAGTTAATGTTGTATCCAATAACAGTTGACAAGGCTACTACGGACGACGTCTTTATTAAAATGTAATCAAATATTTTCATGTTTTTATCTTCAATACTTAATTCTTAAATATTTATATGATCTTCGATCAATATTGAAACTATTTTATTAACAAACTATTGATCTTTATTGTCAGAAAATAATTGAAATCTATTAAATATCTGATAATAAATCGTTTGTATGAAAAGACTAGCGCGAATTTAGGTACATCAGCGCCACCTCTTGACAATTAGCCAACAAATTTCAAGTGTTTTTTAATATGGTCATATTTAACTCATAAGTGAGTATTATTTGTACCTTACACCCACAAAACAAGATGACACAAGCGAGTAGTAATAACTGCTTAAAACTTACTTTTCAATACAATGTCGCGTATGTTTTTAGCATATCCTTGCCTTAAAGCGCAAACTTCAAACTTTTTGAGAAATACTCGTAAATTATTTTCAAATGAAATGTAACGAATCGAGTTTTTAATAAGATAGTGTTGACTTAGATAGCTTCTTACATTATTATCTATTTAATTACAAGAAAAACTAAAAATTAGACCAGTAAAATTAAAATACCTACCTATACCTACAGTTAAAAACGTAGTACCTATAAAATCTAAAATCCTCATATAGTGATCCGCTAACATTATGACAATGTATTTATATTTTTGTATTAAAGACGAGAGTCGGAGAAAGTCTAACAGTTTCTTTTAATAAATCTCTGCAAAGTTGCAGATGTCTCCCCGTTCATACAACCCCGCAACATTATTGATGTTATAAATCCAAGAATTATCTTTTTTCCTAAGAGCTTCAGTGGGTTGGGGGAAATATCTGCAACACAATTGAATTCAATGCATGTAGTAGGTACTTTGTGACTGAGGTTAGTGAAATAAAAATAGTCGAGAGAGAACATCATCGTCCAACGTAAAGCGGGACGATCAATCGCAATTATCAATTTTACGTATTGTCAATTGCTATTGATCGTTTACAAACAATTATTGAAGGGATCTTAGAACATGTTGTTATAAATTCTTGAAGCGCAACCTTTGTTGGTGTGAGTCTGTCAGTGTTACTGACTTTTAAATTAATGGATTTTGGTATTCAATGTATCTATATAATAGTAGATACATTATTGTAGGCCAAGTGTAATTAGGCTATTTCAAAATAATTTTTCAGACGGTAGACCGTATAGATGAAAATTCATGGAAAGACTGTTATTCGAACGGTTTCTACTTACGTAAAATTGGTTGATTATTCAACGTAAGTATCAACCTAAATATGTATAACAAATTTATTTCTTATGGGTTGAAATATAAACTAAAAAATAGTGTTTCAATTTTAACAAAAAAGTCGACTTAAAGTTGTAACTCTAAAACGAATGAATAGATTTTGATTAAATTTAAATGGGAAGTGGTTTGGGAAGTTCCAGCTTTCAAACGGTTGTGAAGCTTTGGGAAGTTCCTGTGTGGGAAGCACCAGCCTTCACCGTTAAATTGGTTACCTCCTCCTTTTTTTGAAGACGGTAAATGAGCCGATTCGCTCATTATGAGGTAAAAAGGACACGGTCTCTTCAGATAGATAGGTTTTTTGAGTAGTTCGTACTAATTTGTCCTGAAATACATATGTAATGATTTAATTAAACAATAAAGCGGGCCTAGATGGAGTAGATAACCTGGAAATAGGTCTGCCATTTATTAGATTTTCAATTTAGATACGGTTTTGCTTTTTATATATAATAAAATTGTTAAAAATCAATTTTACAAAAAAAAAACCGTTTTACATACACCGTACTATAACAACAAATTAAAAGCCATGCGTTGCCAAGTTACTGAAAAAATGAATTATCCTCACCTTTGAAGTAAATAATCAAAGGAATACACATTATTTTACATAATTCTAAGTGTACTTGAATAAGATTCACGTTCAAGATGTGAGCGAAATTAATTAATTCTGAATGTCCAGACCATATTAATTGTTACGAAGATCTTCAAAACTTTACATATAGCGACGTAAGTAGGTACTCTGCCGAAATGTCAGAAGTTGAGACAGGCTCATAAGACTTAATGAGATTATAAATGTTAATGTTTAACTATCTTATTATACAACCAGGGCACTGTCTTTATATTAATAAGGTCCACTATTTTTGTTTTAGACTCAAGTGGATCCGGCAAACTTCGTATCAGAGATGCGAATCACCGTGTCACCTAAAACGTAATTCCATAGAAACTGTATAAGGAAACGAATTTTCTTCATAAACACTATTTCGTGAATCTTTATATATTTTTAATAGTTATTTTGCTATTCTCGGGTTGGACAAATCCAAAAAAACGGAGATCATTAAAATCAGTCCATCCGTTCTTGAGTTATAAATGGTGTAAAAAGGTCGGTTAACAACCTTTTTGTTGTTAACAACGGTTGGTTGTTTTGCCATATAAATTATTTCTTGTGAATATTTTGGTATTGATTAGTTATCGAAATTAAAAGAAACTAAGAGTTAAAAATTATTACACTACTAATATCGCTATTAAAAAATGAGGGTTGGTGAAAAAAGGGTGAAAATTGAGGATTTCATGCCTTTTTCAGTGCCAAATCATAGAGAAATAAATTTCGTCACAAACAAAATTTTTGGTAGGCCATCCTTATCACTTAAAATAGTTTACGAACTGTTCTCAGACCATACACAAAAACATTCATAAAAATCGTTATAGACGTCGTTAATAAGGTATATACAAATCTGAATATGTTATAAAAATCGATTTAATAATTTATATATATTTATAAACACCAATAATTCCAACTATTTAATTTTTACAAAAAATTATTATTATTATAGATAAGTACCTAACATGCAACGACAAACAATTTTTGATTTACGTATTTTTTATGATCAATTAAATTTTTATGATGCTGTAAACAAGCCGTTACCAAACATCATAATAGTAACTACATAGATAAAAGATTTTACAACATTTAAATTTTTTATCACAGTCTTCGTATTCGGTGCGAAAAATAAAATGAAAATTTTATAACTTCGTCAAATATTTATTGGCACCCGGGTGTTCAATTATACGTTTCATTTTATGGAAATTACATTTTAAGCAATAGACAGCAATGTTAGCTTTTATTATCTACCTACATCTTATTTTTTTCATTCCCAAGTACCAATTTTGAAACAAATTAATGTGTGTTTGCAGGGCCGGATTTAAATTTGTGCCGCCCTGGGGCACTGAAGAAAATGCCGCCCTATGACTTAAATTTTATTTTAATAGTTTTGATATCTTATTTTTTAAGAATTAGAATAACTAATTGATTGCAGGAAATTTATTATGTTTTATATATTATTTATTATGCGTTATGTTTTATTTATATTTATTCTTTATTTACTCATATATTATAATATATAATATTATATATTATTAATTTTTTACTTTTGTCCAAAGCGCGTTTTCGGTACTCATATCCACTTAATTTTTTGCGTCCATCAGCCATATTCAAAAATTAATTTCAGATTTATGCTGAACAAAATTGAAAGTCTTTGCAGGTTAGATTAATCTAAACGTCAAATATAAAAGAAACTATATTGCAACTGTCAAAGACAGTTGATTTGATTCAAAAATATAAAATTGTTCTTTTTAATTAAAATTAATTAGTGTTATTCGATAATTCTCCAATTTTAGAAAAATTCATTAATCAATAAAAGTTACTGTTATCAAAAAGACATACATAATTTCAAAATTTTTTTAATTCTTCAAAAAAACTACATAAATTTATCAATTCCAGAAAATAAAAATATCAACTTTAATTTTTTCAAACCTTTATGGAAATAAATTAATTAAACTATTTGAATAGTTTTTACTTAAATTTCCTATATTATAATATACAAAATTTTAATTTGATACATAATACTTAAATTATATTTCTTGAAAGATAAAATGTTTATTTAAAAGAATTAGTTAATTATATATTGTATAGAATTTTTTTTCTCACTTTCCAAATTTTGCCGCCCTAGAAAATTTGCCGCCCTGGGCACTAGCCCCGACTGCCCCTAGTGTAAATACACCACTGTGTGTATGTGAAAACGGCTATATAATACCTACTTTTCTGTGTTAAAATAGAAAACAAAATATCGAATTCTATCAATGGGAACAGAGTACCTACCAGCTAAACAGCTACAACCCCATCAGCGTCCTAAATGGTGAATGACTCGACTTCTAACAAAGTAGGTATCTATCTTGTATGTTGAATCAATTACTTATCTATTAAGATTTAAGAGCGCATTTGGACTTAGCTTTGGCTTACGTAAAACTCTTTTATTTTATACCTATATTATGAGATTTATTTAAATGTACTTAGTCATAATATTAGGTAGCTACTTACATTTTCAGGTTTATGTTTGATGATATGTTTGATTGATTGACACGGTTGCGTCCCATTTCACTGGTCACACAGTGTCTTCCAAAGTCGTAATATTTATTCTGTTAACACGGGAATCGAATCTAAAACATCCGCGCTACTTGCAAAGAATTGCCGAAGCGTGACCAGCTTTGGTGGCTAATGTAGAAATATGTGATTTTTACTGCCAGTTACTCCTCTACCAAACTAGAACTACTTATTAAAAATCTGAATGTAACTGTCTTTTGGTCTAACATTTATTAATAAATCAAATATTATTCCTATTACTCGGAAAGAACTGTCACAAACATCCGATGAAGTGCTTATCTTATGTAAGTACATAAATGAAGAATACATTTAAAAATCCTTTGATAAAAGTTTACCGACGGAGGTCGTCTTGAGTAGTTCCTTTTCATATTTGTTTTATTATTCATAGACGGTAAAGACATGGATCTAGGTCAGAGGGTGAGCAAAGTGTACTTATGAGATTCATTCGCTAGATCTTTCCTTGGTAAAGTTGAAATAGATATGGCCTGTAAAATACAATTTTTTTTCAAGTCTTATTTCATCACTTTATAAGGTGTTGTGTTATTAATTAGGTACATACTGAAACACTAAATACTGTCTTGGATATAATATCACTTGCCAATGGTAAGCGACATGATCTGACACAGCGGAGAACTTACATAAGCCTAGAGTTAATAAAAAAATATTTCCAATACGTATGAAGCAAAATAGACGAGCCTGAAGTTCCCTTAGCCATGACTGTTACTTATTGGAATAGCAACTATTCACTTCACGCTACGCTGCAATCGATGAGTTGTCAAGTAAATTCGACTATCGAGATTTACATAATAACTAATAGGTAGCCTTAGAAATACATAAAATATTATATATCTTCACTTCAAAAATGTTATTATTTTAAAGCCTGCTTGTAAAATAAACTGTACAAAGTAAAAACATGACATAAACGTTTTAAATAAGGTCTCTACTTCAAGCGTGAAAATGATACTTCAGCGGTCGTCACACGTCTCGTAATTATTCATAATTGTGAATATTACGAGACGGCCATTGGCCATTTGGTCATTGGCCTTTATTGAAATATTCACATAAAGGCCAATGACCATACAAATAAGAGCTAAATTTATTTTTGTAAAAGTAAAATGATTAGAAATATGTGATTGGTTTTTGAAAGAGAATTATTAAGGGTACATTTTTCTATTGGGTCTGTGACTTCTCTTCGCAAGAATTGCTGACTGTATTAATATTATGAGGGTATACCCTTTATAAAGCATGAAATTTGTTAAAATAATTTTGTTTAATCAAAATATTTAACCTGGTTACATTAATTTACGCCCTTGCGATAGAATTCTGGGGACAACTCAACTCAATAAACTCTGTGAAAAGCCTTAAGCTATATTGCGTACGTAGTACATAATAACTAAATAGTTATAAGATTTTTCATCACACGTCACGATTCGCGCCGTATCCATAACTTCTTTGCTGGTTCCAAGTGATAAGGCTAGATTCAACTCCTGCTTTTTTATGTCAGTCAAAGAAAGGGGCACCCATATTTCGAGGTGTCGGATAGATGAGGACATTTTAGATTTATGATGGTGTTTTGAAAAATCCTACCAATTTTCATCTGGGTGTGAATTATTGTATCCTCGGATGTCTTAGTTAACCAGAGTAATATACAGTGGTTCTTTTTATACAATGTTTCAGACATTATACATTTAAAAAATAGAAATATAGGATAGAAGATTTTTTTATTATTACATTTAAACAATTCGAAAGCGAACTTCCTAAACTCCAACTCTACTTTATAAATAAGTAGGTATAAGTGTATCGTCGTAAAGTGATATTATATTACTTTGAAATTACTCAAGTTGGTAGTGTCTATGCATACATGCTTAATGCGAACAAATATATACAGAATCTACTTTGCAGCTGTTACACAGAAAAAGCTTATATACATTGACACCACATTTCGTTGATACTTTATTCAGAAGGTTTTAGGATACTTAATAAATAGTAAAATAAAATGGAAATCAAAAATTAGATGACAATTACACACAAATTATTGCATTATAATTGTAATTTAATATGATTAGGATTATTAGATAATTTTTGTACTAATTAAATAAGAACTACTTCGGAGTTCGGTTAAATGAGTATTTGTTTAAAATATTCTCATCTTGCCTCAGGATAATGAACGGTTCAAAATGTTAGCATTTTTAACTTCGATGATAATTTTTGACATGATAACTTTTTGGAATTTTTAATGAACTATTTTTAGTTTTTCAGTTGAACCAGTCAATATATAGTTAGAAAAATGAAACTCGATTTGTAGTTTTTGCTTGATAGGTAATGTACCTATACAAAGGTACATATAACTTCTATTTGTATTATTGTATTATACATACCTTATAAACTTTGTTAATATTTTTTACAGCTGCCTCTGTTGCCAATTAGGTTACACTTCTGACATTTAATGCGTCTTTAATACCACCTTAGATATAAAACGTCACAAAATAATATTTCGTCCAATATGATCAAGCTTTATGTTGTCTTCGTTTGATGTTAAATGTGAGCATCGAATGCACATACTGTTGATTAAACGATAGTACAAAGTTATTTAACTAATACTAAGTATGTATTTCTTTTTTCTTTATCTTTGCACCGTTGTGTGAAAATCTCTTTCTAGGAAATAGAAGTAGATCTATTTTCTGTCCTATCATAAACAAGCAGCTGAGGTGGATAAGAAGAACAAATAAAGTGGGATTTACATGTAGCTATAAATCGTCGCGACTTAACGGTACAAACAAATCCTAACATTTTATTGAACGTGCGGATTAAGTTGAACACTTTCAAGTTTTTCACTTATCTAAAAAAGTATTGACAGAGTCAACGATTAATGGCTTAACTTGTTTCTACTTATATATATTTTTAACTTATGTATTTTATATTTGTATATAATAACTCTGTGGCATTAATATAATACTTTGGGAAAAAACGAGGCCAGACGCCCCTTTTTACCTTTTCGTCGCATAAGTAAAATGTATTTTCGAGTTTCATTCCTTAATAATTCTAGCGGCTCACTCATGCTTCACAGTGGTTTCAATACAATAATAGAACCTACCTAATTTTAGTAAAGTTACGACGATGAATTTATGATTTCGACCGAGTTAATTTCGGTGGTTTTAATGAAACAACTTTGTTGAGAGTGCAAACTTATAAAGATAGAAACAGATTTAATAATATCATATTCACTTATATCTAAAATTTGAGTTGTTGCGACGGCAATATATGTAATGTGTATTTATTTTTTAATTTAAGAAGACTTAAGTTTAAAATAATAAGTCTTAAGCTAGTTGGAGTGCAACGTGTGGCCTTATCGTTAATCAGTGACCTTTTCCCGGCAACTCAACAAGGAACATAATAAATATAATAATGGTGAAGTGCATGGAGTGCTAAAACTAAAACCTTAACATTAACAAATACAATTATTTAGTCTAAGCGGTTTCAGCTGTAATGTTGCGTGAATCAGGAACATTTATATTGCCATGTCATCATATAAATAAATAAATTTTATTTAACAAGTTCTCGTCATCTGCCGCCTCCGTGGCCGTGTGGTTTACGAATCTCGGTAAAATACATGAATGTTTCGGTTGGGTAGGCACAGAAGGCTGATCACGACTTGCCTGTAAAGAAAATGATCAGTGAATACAGCAATGTGTCTGCTTCATGTCCCATTAGCGGTTACGGAAATTCACTTTTCTCGTCAACTCGTCGAACCAATTATATATTTATCTCAGTTTATGTTTGAAGCAGTGAAATAGGTTCTAAGAATAAGAGTCTACCTCATGTCCCATTAGCGGTTACGGAAATTCACTTTTCTCGTCAACTCGTCGAACCAATTATATATTTATCTCAGTTTATGTTTGAAGCAGTGAAATAGGTCCTAAGAATAAGAGTCTACCTCATGACCCATTAGCGGTTACGGAAATTCACTTTTCTCGTCAACTCGTCGAACCAATTAGGTACATATGTTTATCTCAGTTTATATTTGAAGCAGTGAAATAGGTCCTAAGAATAAGAGAGCAAAGGGCTATTCAAATGCATTGCTTACAGACAGGATCTAAAGTAGAAATGTTCAGTTTTTTCTTCAGTGCTTAGATAATGAAGCTTTTATCTTAACTCAAAAGTCTAGCCTTGTCAAATGACTCTTTTGAAATGATTTCAAATTGAGATAGTAAAGACAAAAAGTCCTGCCCTAAGGCTAATTTTTTGAGTACTTAATATATAGCTAAGTACCTGGTTAGAATTTTTATGGGTACTTTTTTGGGTAGGTAGGTACACACCCCTACGGTTCCGACGGTTTTAGCATAAATAGGTTTAAACGTTATATGAAAGTAATTTTTTTTTTCTCTCTATAATTACAAAAAGGTCATTGAAACAATTGTTACGCGATCAAAAAATTTTAATATTTTCTAAACTAAAGAAGAAAAACTAAAGAAACACATCCAAGAAAATTTAAATTTTCAAACATTTCGCATAATTTAATTGAAATGTCGGTTTGATAAAAAATTATTGTGATTAATCATTATATATATTTACCTTATGAACACACGCACAGGACTGTGTGTGTGTTCAAACTTGTCGTTAACAGGTGCGCGTGCTAGCCTATTTAGCGCGAAGCTGAGCCACTCTGTATCAGAAGTGGGGATTGACTCACAACTAATATATTTTGCGTTGCAACGAAAACGTCGAAAACCATCTAAATTCTAAACGAAATAATAAAAAGCTGAATATAATTAATCATTTGGTGTCGGCATTGGTCGCATCTTTGATCATTAAATAAAATTAAAGTACATTAATTAAATTAAATATGTTTTACTACAGCATAAACATAGCAGTATATTATCTTTCAAAATTTTTGCTTCGACATTTTAAAAAACATCTACAGCTTTTTAGTAGGACATTCACGGCCTGCGGGTTTTATGTTATCCTTAAAGCTTCAGCCTTTTCGCTTTATTTTATAGAGATTTAGTAGCGTCAAACCCAATTCTTCAAATCAAATGAGTTTATTCAAACTATTCGAATCCACTTTGGTCCCTCGGTTGCGAAGTTATACGACAAAGTTGCATTTGAAATGAAAACTTCCAAGGATCCCACTTTCTCTTCAATTTTATCGGCTTAATTTAATTACAAATTCGATAATTGCTGTTTCTACATCAGGCAATAGATTTTAATCCATACCAACAACTCGCCCTGATTTCGGTGGTGTTACATACACAAATATAACAAAGAAATAAAGACATATATAATTCATTAATGCGATTTACATAACGATATTGAAGTACGACATAGAAACAGCCTACTTTCTGGTGAAAGCTTAAAATTGTTTAAGCTGTTTCAGAGTTTCGCCAGAATAACATACGATCGGAAAACAAAATTACCTTTGTTTACAAAGGGAAGAAAGTAATGGATTCTGCGCTGTCTACCGAGTATGAGATATACTACAAATAACAATTTAATTAAAAAATTGTAGGAACATTTAAGAGAGGTGCATGAGATGTTATACAGAAAAATCAAAGAAATGTTTTATATTATTAAGTATGGATAGATCGTTCACATTCAATTTGTATAAATTCTTAACAATTTTTATATTCAACAGAATATAGCAGTTTTCATTATCAAAACATTGCCAATGATTAACAACGTGGTTCGAATACTTATATACTTTTGCCGACATAATTAGATTTTTATACTTTTCTGACCACATATTTATAGAAAATACCTGTAACGTATTTGTATTATTTTCCGACCAGATGCAGTATAAAAATTATTGATAGTAGGTGCCTAGTAAGTATTCGAAAAGTTAAATACTACTTACTGACTTATCTTTTACTATGGTACTGATTACAGTGAAGAGAAGGCACGCGTCTAAATAAACATAATTTTGTGTTGTGTAGGTACGTAACATGGCTTCAATCTGTCGGTTATTAGAGGAAAACACGAAATGAAATTACTTAAATGTTAAGGTAGATAATTAACAAATTAATTTGTATAAACATTGTAAATAAGGTTATTTACTTTTAACTGAAATAAATAGAAGTGACTCTCAAAAGAAGTATAATATAATTAATATATACAATAAGAAATATAATTTAAAAAAATGATTTTCCTTTTTTGTCTGATACAGGAAACGTCATGGTAAGTGGCGGAAGTATTTTGCACTATTCGTATCTAGTTAATTTACAGATTAGTGATTGTGGTTTGCAAATTACATGCTATAAAATGCATATATTGACTGCGTTATATTAAGCCACACTCATTAAGCTAAAGCTATGTTATTTTAGTGAAGTTTCGTAACTTTTTGTCTCATGAAATAAGGAGCAATTATTGGAACAGAACAGGTTTCACCATGTCATCTCTTAAGTAATTGAATGTTTTGCCTATGCAGATCAGCATCGCAATTAAATCACATTTAAAGAAAAACACATTTATATAACAACACACACAACGAATATAATTCATGTGTGTATTTCTTGATATTATTACCTATAGCTTATATAAAGACAGATGTGAGACTCCTGAAAATCCGAGCACATCTATAGGAGTGGTTCAGATATTTGATTTTCATTTCATTTTAATCACACGTCACATTCAGGATGCCATTGGTATTATGCCAAAGACGATACATCAGAGACGCTCATTGCTCTTTCTCGCATGATGACGTTAAACCTCTACAAACATCCTTGACAATTTATAAGGCATTGTATTGCCTAATAAATTAATGTTCAAATGAATAAGTACACATTTCAATCTATCATTAGATAGGAGACGACTGAAGTGACGAGTTACATATTACAATATTAGATTATTAACTATGTCTCATCAAATTCTGTAGCAATTATGTAATCCTTATCGTATTGCCACGACAAGCCTTGTCTAATAAGCATCGCCTTTGACACCTGTTAACTATAATAAAAATAATATCATTTATTTGTCAGTTTAAATATGATGTTATAAAGAAATTCACATTTAATTCCAAGAATAATTCAACTAACGTTTTTTTTACTTTTGGGTCGTTCATTAATCACGTGATGTTTTTTATCAACTTATTAACCCCTTCCCTCTAACCAAAATCACATGTATTTATTGATACAAAATTGAAATTTTCAGATTGTTATCTTTAAATAAAGATAAAATCTGATTGAGTTCTGGAAACATCGTCCAGGACACGAGACATCAAGGTTTTTGACTGCCATAAAAATAAAAATAATAAATTTCATATTTTTTTACAAGGTGTAAACATATATTTGTACATGAATATACATATATATTTAATGGCCATTATCCTCGGACCACGGATTAGCGAGACCTTCTTCAATATTAAATAAATGGATAAGCATTGTGCAAGTCTGTTTGCGCAATGCTAAGATCAACATCGGTTTCATCAAGCCAAATTTCATACAAAATAAATACAAATGATTTCTCATTACCCCCACCCCAATGTGATATTTTGTGATTTATCCGAACCCCTCCCCTCCCTTTCGAGCCTCACGTGATTAATGGACGATTCCTTTACGAATAATAGTAATATATTTTAATAAAAAACTGACTTCAAATTGTAATTCTAAAACTACTGAACAGACTTTGATGAAATTTAAATGGGAAGCACTAGCTTTCAAACAAAAAAAGAATCATCAAAATCTCTTCACCCAGTCAAAAGTTCTGAGGTAAAAAACGTAAAAAAATAGCGTTGAATTGACTACCTACTCCTTTTTGAAGTCGACAAAAATTCATTGAGTGCGTGACCAACGCAATTGGGACTGTTATGTTCGATAGTTCTATAATA
This sequence comes from Aporia crataegi, assembly GCA_912999735.1. Lineage (NCBI taxonomy): Eukaryota > Metazoa > Arthropoda > Insecta > Lepidoptera > Pieridae > Aporia > Aporia crataegi. The sequence continues at coordinate 6,326,812 of OU538744.1, read as the reverse complement.
TTAGAAATGTACCTGTTTATTATTCCATTAAAAGTCCTCGTAAGTATAAAGTGTAGGAATATGCATGAAATTGTATTCCCAAGGTGAATTGAATCACGTAAAGCGAGAAATTACTTGCTCAGCTCCTCTTTCGAATACGATTTTATATTTTTATTTCAGTTCTCAATCCACATATTATAGTATTGCAAGTTCAGCCATTCAATTCTTACTGAGATTAAAACATAAATTTACTTTGCCACGATTCAGTGTCCCGAAGTTTTTAAAATAGTAAATAATAAAGAAATATAAAAATTTTTTTTTTTAAAATGGCATAAATTCAAAATTGCATGAAAATTTAATTGCACCTAATTGAGAAGTAGGCAATTATGGGTTCGATTCGATTTTTTTCGAAAGCTGACTCTGACATAAAGAGATTGATTTGAACTACAATTTATGGAAATCGGTGCATCCAATACAAAAAGAATCATTCAATTCGAACCAGTAGTTCCTGAGATGAGCGCGTTCAAAAAAATAATAATAATTAGTATTAAGTATTTGTAGCTTTTTTTTATTAGTACATATTATTTGTAGCTTTATAATATTAGTATAGGTTCCTATTTGTAGCCAGAAGGTTGGAGGAAGGGATTTTTAAAATTGTTTTCAATAACACTTGACAATTTCTATCTACTTGTCTATTAAATATCCTTATCCTTTACACTTTTACATGAAAAATACTAGACCTCTAGTTGAGAATGAGCTGGAAAACAACGGTGAGGACATTTTTCAGTAATTTGTTTGTTATAAAAATTAAGAACTATAAGAATAGAGTTGATTGAAGAATTTTTCAAAATGACTTGAATTTATTTTGAATGTTAGTTAAACATTCACGATAAGTGTATTTCCATGAAGCCTGGATTTTTGTTTCTACTTCACTATTATTTTTTATATATAATTTATTATATGATTTTTTTCAACTGATTTTGTGTCTCCAGGAAACGGAGTCCGTGCCTATTGAAAGTCAGACGCGTGATAAAATCGTAGAATTTTCCATGGGACGAAGGTGTGGTAAATGATTTTACTCTTTCTATTTATTTTTAGTTTCTACAGATAATGCTCCCAGTATTGTTTAGGACTTTAATTAGTTTAATCTTTAATTTTTATAGCTAAACAACATCCTCAATACTCGAAACTATGTCAAATAGACTTACCATATAGAGTATAGACGATATTAAATACAGTGCACGTCGCTATAGAGATTTCCTTCGGGAATTATTTTTCTTTCTGGCATACAAGCGAGCGAGTTTTACTACATTCTTGTCATTATAAAATAAAATTGTACCTTAGTTTTTGCTGATTTTCAACCATGAAGGTTATTATTTTGGATATTATTTAAATAACAATAATATAATTGTATTACAAACGTAAAACAAATTGTAGCAAGCAAAAAGGTGGGTTAAAATATCACAAACAAAGGTATAATAAACCCTTTAAATATTTTACTTTGTAATGAAAAAAACTTACATATAAATGTTTGTAATGTTAAAAAAGCAGTTTTATCATCGTTATTCATATAAATGATAGTAAAATTGAGTATTTACAATTTTTTTTTTAAATGGTTAATTGGTCTTGACTGAATATGGTTGATAAACAATTTATAGCTGACTATTTTAGTATAGTTACTTTGCAGTGCTCAATTTTTTTGAAAGCGTTAACCTCTGCAATTTCCAGTCAGATTTGAAAATATTTTTTCATTGCATAGCTTACCTTTTTGTGAGATTGGTTTCAATTTATATTCAATAACTAGGTATACCGGGTGTAATCGTTAAGTGTGCACAGGCGATTATTCCGTAACTATTACAAATATTAAAAAACTTTAAACTGATATCGAAAGTACTTTGACCCAATGAGTAAATTGATAATAATAGCTTTTTAAAAATAAAACGAGAAATATCCAAAAAAAATTACATTAAACACTCCGAACTACTCCAAACGGTATATGAGAGTAATTTAAAAAACTGTAGAAGAATAATGTTTTTGAGAATTTAAATACCTACTTCTCTGATAAAACACTTGATGTATCCAGATTTTCTCATATATTTCACAAAGATTGCCCTCAATTTTCAACCAAATTAAATTTGATCACTGAATTCGAATCACGTAAACCGTTATTGAATTAAACATTACCAATATTACATGTTACACTCTCGAAGCTCTCATAAAAAGCGTTCCAGATTTTTCTAGTAAATTAATGGTCGCCACATTTTCCATTTGGTTACATAATAGAAGCCTCAAAAATTTATAAAATTTTTTTTAACAAAACACAATAATATTTTTACCTTACAATTCAAATAAAAAATTGTCCTATGGAAGGGACCAAAACAAAAGATTATCTGTGTGAAGACTAGCGCAGCGTCACGACCAAATTGAATTAAGCCTTTAATATACTACCAAAAGCTCACCCCAGCTTCGAGGGGATTGTTGTACGTTAGGCTTAATACACACAGCCTTGTCCTGAAAAAAATCGTACACCATTTATACGTTTAAACAAATACTCACTGGACTTGTCAAGTAAATCGAATGAACTTTAACACATAGAAAAGCTCTGTCGTCTTCACACGACACTATGTTAATACGTTTTTGTCGAATTTTTGGCACATTTAATAATTTTTTCAAAACTTTCAATAGAACTCCGAAAGTAATTAAAAAACTTTTTTCATAATTTTTTAGTAAACCGTATAACTTTTCCAATGTTTTAGTATGCAATGATTCTTGATTTATAGGACGTACCATAAACCTTCTGTTTTGTCGACGGTGAAACCGTTGTTGGCGCCTTCAATACCAATATAAAAGTACAACCAAGCGTGAATCCATCACGTCTGCTTTCTGTTACAACTGTGTAAAGACTGCGGATATTCGTATTTATACGAATGAAAAATCTACTGTATAAAACACCCGGCTGAAAAAAAGAAACGTGCAGGACAACGCCGTGTGAACCCAGCCTTACATATATTTTCTCGTTTACTGTGTGTACTGGTTATAGATTAGAAATATATATTGTCGCGTCAACGTCACATCACGTCAAGAAAAGTTCGAAATCTTCAACCAACCGGTCTTTTTAATAGAGGTAGGTACGTTTATGAGATGTATACCTACGGGCCGTAACCCTTATAACAAAAAACTTTTATACAATTTTTCGAGATTTCATGTAGTATTCCTTTCGCTCTACAGAAATAATCCGAATGAAAAAATAAAGGAAAAATGCCACAAAAAATACATTCAAGCGGTTTTACAACGCGTGTAAAGTGTGTTCTTTATATGTCACCTTTCCACCCTTAAACCTTTTAACCAATTGTGATGGTCTTTGTGTACTGATAAATTAAAACTTGGGAAATAATAAATTAGAAAAAATATATACATATAGTATATACTTTTGATTTTATTCTACGAAGTTTAAGTCAGAAAAAAGACAGTTTTCATGAAAATGGCGGGATGATCAGCATACGTTGGGCATAATAATAACGATGAAAGATAATTAATTAAAGCCATTTTCTAGATATTTTCGATAAAGCAGTTAAATTTGTGCAATAAAATAAACATTTTTAACTATTATATTTTTTATAAAAATAAACCGAATCAGCTACAAATTGAATTAAAACTCCAAAGTAAATTTGCACAATACCCCTAGGGGCGCTTTAATATTCTTATACAAGTATTTTATATGAAGACTATCGACTAATAATAAATTGCCTTTATTCATTTTAAATTCGAGTTATAATAATTATCAGTTTACAATAAATTTATACACTTTACGAGTCTTACTGACTTTTACAGACTTAATCGAATAGTTATAAGCTACTTATATATAGGTTCAAATCAGGTTTTATTCTTTTTTTTCAGGCTTCAAGTCCGTAGAATAAGATTCTTATATACCTATGTAAACATTTTCAAATCAAATATCTTTTATTCGCGTAATAATGTAATTGTGAACACAGTTGTTGTCTTTCCGGGAACGCGCCCTACTCTGTAAAGAACAGCCAAGAAACTCAGCGGGGAATTTAGTTTTTCGGCCATGTTTACAAATTTATTATTATATATTATAAAATGATTACCTATTTGTTGAATAATATTTTATTAAATTCTTAGATGTACTACTTGTAATGTATAAACTAAAACTATTAAAGCATGCATCAAGCTTTTGGGTTACTTACTTATTATTGCGTCAGACACGTGGAACCACTTACGTGCGGGCGGTAGACCCCGGAGTTATAGAATTTTGGCCTATAGTTGGACTACGGCTAGTAGCTGATATAAAATAAACTTAAATCTATACGCAAATTACTCTGCATATAGATTTGCGAGATCTGGGTTAAAAAAACCATTTTAAGAACTACTCTATAATAGGTATGTATATCAAAATCGCGCTCGAAAAGCACATGTATTTAGTGTTTATAAAACAAGAAATGCAAATATTTAAATCTCTCATTTAGCATTATAACATTATTAAGGATATATCAATAAGGTATATAACATATTATTATTTATATAATAATGCGCTCTAAAAATGACGATACTTCCATAGAACATTTCATCCTGCTTGTCGCAGTCTCCGGCGCCAACCGCTACCTTAAAAGTAAGCACTTTGTCAAGAGGAGTAAAATGATATATCTAAGATTTTTGTCAAGAATTTAGATAAATATAGAAAAATAAAAATAACAATATTTCATTAATATAATACATAATCATAAATCATAACTAATTAGCAATCACAAAGGTCCACGTGACTGCATACCAAACTTACAAATTCAATCCACGAAACGTGTTCTGAAATCTGAATTATTAAATCATCGACTATTCTAATGTTGGTACAATTTCATTACTTGAGATCATTTTAGCTATTAAAATGACTTTCAATATCAACCGATTTAACTCGCTTTTAACATTCTAGCTCGATTGTCAAGTATACTCTGAGCAAGCAAGTTATTGGCGCTCTAAAAGTAAAAAGATATTAAAAATTAACAATGTTGAAAATTTAATTCACGCACTCTGTTCACACTAAAGCAAACCCTAAGGCTAATTTGCCTAGTAAAATAAAAAATCTATTCTCACCCAAAATACGCAAGCCTTCATCCAATTCGGCCAGACTTGTCGGCTCCTAATGAAAGGTTGTCTACTACGGTGTGATTCATACCGCGGTAATACCAGATATCAAGTAAGAGGTACGTGCCGCTTATCCGCCAACGAAAAATATTTATTCGTAGTAATTGAAGTTTGATTTTGACATCAATCTTGGTTTTACCTAAAGAGATAATGAAATTTACCAAAAAACTTCATTATCATAATTTAATTCGAAGCTGTTGGTATACGTAGTTACATTACTAGCTGAGACTGCCAAAATACAAAATCCATTTAGTTTATGAACTTTTCTCGTTAAAACACAGACATCTAAAGAAGATACCTACGGTATATTAAAGTTAGGACTACATTGAGCTTTTATTTGTATAAAATATATCTATACTTATAAAATATTTTTATTTTTATTTGTAACTAGTTGAACCCGCGAACATCGTATCGCGTCAAAGTTCCGAATAATAACGTGTCACCTAAAACGTCATTCCATAGAAAATGTATGAGGAAAATGTTTCTTCTTTTCTTTTCTTTTTTCGACAATTTTCCAAATTTTTCTCTCCGTAAGAACCATCATCGTACTTCAAGGAATATTATAAAAAAAGAATTAGCGAAATCGGTTCAGCTACTCTCGAGATTTGTGCTTAGCAACACATTCAGCGATTCATTTTTATATATATAGATAAATAAGTTCTAAAACAACTTTAGAATGACATAGGCTCCATCGCATATACAAGCGGACGACGACGCGAGTCGAATTTTTTTTTTTTTTTTTTTTTTTTTCTAGTGGCCTACCTCCCGGCGACTCACGCCCCGGGGCCGAGGAACTAGTCTCTAAACTATTCCCCTTCCATTTGGAAGGGACTTTGGGTACTTTAGTATATTTATTTACATTAGTTTTACAATATATTATTTTAGAATATTAATACACATTAATAAATTCTCATTACATTATTATACATTATATACCAAATCATTTATTTCTACTACTATTCCTTTTCAATAATGCCGTTACTATCTTTTCGCTATACATTATAAATTTAGGTGCCGTGTTCGGGTCAGACACGAGGTCGGCGAGGTTTCTGGCAGAGATGGCCATGTCGATCTCAGCCTCCGCGTCCCATCTCCATCTTGCAGTCACTGGACATTCAGTGAGGCAATGAACCGCGGTCTCCAGGGTTATGCCGTCGCATTTGCACGTCGGGCTCTCCTTCCTCCGGAATCTATGCAAATACTCCGAGAATGCGCCATGTCCCGTGAGCATCTGGGTTACGCGAGTCGAATTAAGTACCTATTACTGCTGTAATAATCTTTATTTACATGGAAGTTAAAAGGAAAACCTACTTATTTCAATTCAGTCTAACAGACAACACGTAGGTAGATAAAAAGGAAATTTATTTTCCAACTTCCATTAAATTGTTAACATCCATTGGTCTTGTTGCTTTAAGGTTTCCGAGTCACATTTAGCCTGTTTAATTGAAGTACCGAAATCTCTTTTTATTTAAAAGATAATTTAAAATTCTATTAAGATATCTTCTAATAATTAGACTTAAATTTGTAGACAGACATTGAGTTTATTTTGATGAAATCTATGTTAGTAATATTATTTTGACTTTGATGGATTATTTTTTGTAGCAAAGTTAGTGTTTTTAAAAGTAAAAGATAAGATGGCATTCAAATGTTGTACGTAAAGTCGCAACTGCAAATACGGTCTACTTATGAATATTTGACAAAACCAATGCTTTGATGAAACTATGTATTTACTGGGAATCGATAAAATTGCTTTATTTTTTTAATTACTTTGTTATGGTATGGTTAAGCAATGTCTATTTAGTATATAACTTGCTCGGTTTGGAATATTGCCAACCGAGTATTTCACGATTATTTTATGATAAAAGCGAAATTATAATTTTTTGTTACATTATAACCCTAAAAGAGGAAACCTTCTGATATGTTCGTCTGAACTTTATCACGCGGACAGTGTGGTAAACAGTATGAAACCTAAACACATTGTGATTGAAGTACAAATTTATTTCTAATTCCTGTAGCCCGTGTTATATCCCATCCGCATACGAAATAAGAATGAATTATGTTTCTTATCCTAAATATAAAAACATAATGTTCAGATTTGATAAATGAGATTTTTTTAATTTTTAAAATTTGACCAAAATGTGCTTTCTTCGAATAATTATAAATAAATTAAGTAATTCATTAAATAATTTCATAATTGTTATCATACTTTTGTAAATATAATTTTCGTGCTAAGTGCAAAAAATTGAAAATAAAATAAATTATAATAATTGTCTATAGTAAAATTAGTTTTTAAAATAACTATTTAATGACTTCAAGTGAAATTTATCAGACAGGAGATAAATATTTTTACCTGTTGGGTAATTATTAAAACAAAGCATAAACTACGTAAATACTAAAAAGAAAACGAGTGGGCCGATTTTAATTATCTGTAATATGTTGGATTGCTTTCTACTAAGAGCAGAATAACTAATAGAATTCTTGAAAAAAATATTTATAAAGAACAGATTTTTCAATACGAAGTTCGTAACGTCCACTAATCGAATAAATTAGAGAAGCTAACGCGAATTTCATTTTTATATTCTGTTTTTAAATATAAAAGCTGTGTAGTGAATAAGTAATATTCTGTTTCAACGTTCGCCCAGTACAGTTAAATAAAAACACATTCACCTTTACACGTAGATATCTTTTGAATTGAAAATTACTCTCGAAATTTATGCAGTTTTTGCTACGCATATTATATACAGTTATTATGTCCGGCGTTTTACATCTATTACGTTAAAAACGAAAAATAATTAACTATGACAAAAAATTTAAATAATTATATGCTCTAGTCATCTGTTTATAGCAATATCGCAACATATTCATTACACATATACAGTCTATTTTAAAAAATCGTTTAACTTTAAGGGTCCTAGTAAAATAGATTGCTTTCAAGATACATTTATTGCATTACTATCTGATCCGGCGAACTTCGTACCGCTAATAAAAGGTAGAATGGGAATAGAATCCAAATGTTTGGCAGGAACGGAAGTAGAACAGTTTATATGCGAAAATGAAATTGTTGTTTTTACAACACAATATTTAAAATACTGAAAACAAAATTTAAAATGAATAAATAATCCACTTTAATCCTTTTCTATACACACTCCGACCTCCACAACTTCCATTCTTTGCAAAAAGTATTTTTATATGAAATTTTAAGCAACTGTTTTATTTTTATTTCATATTCGAGTCATATTATAAAAATAGGCACTATGACTAATGAATCTGGAAAATTATTTAGAGGAATTAATTAGTTATTTAAGTAAGTATTAAGCTGTAATTTATTTTTTGTCCGTTGCTTAGTCTATTTTCTATTAGCAATAATAAGATAATAATACATACGTACATTCTGTACATTTAATATGAATGTACGATTAAGGTTTTTAATACTTATAATATTGTAGTATGATTATGAATGAGAACTTGCCTACTGCCTGCTGGTCCGAGCTTTTGCATAGAATTTTAAAGTGTCGAAATTTCTAAATGAGATTGTATATTTTCAACCGAATGCAAAAGAGGTTTTCATTTCTCGTGTATGTTGTTTTGTTTGTTATGATATTCTAAAGATTGTTGAATTATTATCTCTTTTTACTGTTTAGTGAAGTCGGTTTAGTTTTTTAAAGAAACTTTACTAAACATATAATTCGACTTTTTTTTTTTTTTTTTTAGGTATTGAAAACGGAGAGGTTAACTTTGGATAAGCGGTCCGCCGCCCATGAACCCTCCTTTGGTCTTTTGAAGAGAGGTAGGTACGCTCTTTTTTTGAAGGTCTCTAAGTCGTGATGTACGGTTTACCTCTGAAGGCAGCTGGAGCCACAGAGCGGTAGCGCACCACCTTAATGCCTTGGACAACGCTTAGTTGTGAAACTTCAAGGTTAAACGAATGAAATTTCCTATTCTGCCTCGACCAACATTCGAAGATGAAACTCAGCTGCTGGTAGTAATCCAAATAATAAAATATTAATTGTTATATTGTTTATGTAGACGTTTTCATTAAAATGTTTTACAGACATCGTGGAATAATACCAAACATATAGTACATGCATATATTGTGCACAGAAATATTATTTAGGTTGCGGTTGGACTAAGGTCTCCTTCTATAAATAACTAGGCTCTACTTTGACTGTTTCTAACTTCAAAACTCCCTAACTCGTTGTGATCTTAGGGAGTTATCCTTTGAAGTTACATTTAAGCAGATCTGCTAACTTGTTTTATAAAATACATTATCTCTTGAGGAAAAAATATCTTAAGAAAATGCATTTAAACAGCAATCCATTACGAAGTGTTCATTATTTATACATAAGGATAATCTGTTCCTTTGAACGTAAGCTTTTCCTTTTTCCGTGATAGATTTTTTATAACACTTCGTCGACATCACAGTTCCAGGCAGGTAAGTTGGCAAGATTATGACGTAGCAGGGGGATAGTTCTCCCATGTACACTTACGGGCAACAAAAATCCCTGTTCTTTTTATATACTATTTTTTAACAATGAATAAATCTTAAAAATAAGTACAATAAATCAAGTGAATTGAAATACAATTAGTTTTACTTGAAATTTATGTTAAAATAAAATATTGGTATTTAATTAATCATTATCGCTCGCTTTCATTACAGAATTTCCACATGATTTGAATTAAAATAATGGGATAGAATTGTTGCGATTTATCGTAATACTAACGTGCTTCCAAAATTTACTGGCTTATTGACAGAAAAAATATGAATGATGCAAAATTTGATGATAGTGTTGTGAAGTAAAAAATGTATGAATTCTCAATGAGAAGTGTTTCAATCGGTATCTTGTTTACTTATTTTTATTAAACTTTTGATTAATTAAATATACCTATTATATTATCATATTCATCGATTGACGACTATAACATTAATATCAATATTTTTTATTCTATTATATTTGTTTTACAATGACAGCTAGTTTGGTTTGTTTAGAAAAAGAGTTTTTTACGTTATTAAAACAAATTTTAAAATATTTCTCTTCATAAAAACCTTATTTCTAGCATGAAGATGCCTGGCCTTCTATGAATATAAAAAAAAACAAACTCCTCTAGCCAAAAATTATAGATACATTAGCTAAAAAAATTATTATCTACGTACTTATGAAAAAAATTGTCTATGGTAATTGACAGGATTCTTAAAAATAGAGTCAGTATGAAATTTAAGTATATTTAATGTTGATTTGACCTGTTTAATCGGTCAGTGTAATCGGAAAGCTACTCAAGCATTTTGCAAATAGACTCAGCACGGACTACGGAATAGATATCATATTGATTCTGGGGAAATGATTTCGATAAATTTCTTTTAGAAGGAGTAAAGCTTTAGTACCTAATATCGATTATAAAACGATTAATTGTCATAAGTAAAATGAAAGGTTGGTATGTTTAATCGGTTTATATTTAATTTAGACGAAAGATTTTTAAACGAATATGTTAAAATTTTCATCGCATTAATTAAAAGTTTATTTGTTTAAATGCGCTGCTTTATTAGTGTTATGGTTAAGATTATTTTATGTGTGTCTACAAGTGCAAGTTTTTTTTCGATGCATGGAAAAAGCTTTACGTCGTTGTGCAGACATTTGTAATGGAGAATAATAATTCTGTTATTATTCATACGCACCTATTAACTCGTAATGTTTGATACATCAGATTACATTTGTAAATGATTATACCTGAAACTAAACTGCTTATAATTAACAGAAACCAAATTTGTAGTTTAGGTAAGTCATTGTTATTGTCAACACAATGTTGCATAAATTTCCGAGCCAATTCCACACTAAGTATATTAAACACTTCTTCCAATATATCACGCAATTCTCATAACATGAGAAACTGACCGTAAACTTTTTGTTCGTCCTCAAACAAGGAGATGAAATAACAACCTAATATTAGCATTTTATCTTCTCGTCAGTGTAGGTACTGGGCGGCGACGCGATCTAATCAGTGACTTTATGTCCATGTAATATACTCTGTGTTGACTGAAAGCTAAAAGCAAAAGAGATTTGTGTCCCTTGTGAGTGCACAAATATTCCAAGAATCACTAGCCGAAGGCTTATGTTTTCTTGTTTCATTATATGTTTTATCTTAGGCTGTTTTGGTTAACATAATCACAGATTATATAAAAATTATGTATATAATATTTAAAAAATACTTCAATTTTTTTTTAAAGTATAGCCTTGCTATAATCGCACAAAATATTTAATTGATTATTTAAATATTTTTTTATACATTCATCTTTACATATTTATAAGCTAGTTTTTTAATACAGTGAAAAAATTTTATCAGAAAAAGCCGGATAGATTTCCTATTTAAAAAATAAGCAATTATTTCCTATTTAAATATTAATTTATTATAATAAAAACACAACATCCGCGTATTTGTTAATTGAAACAAATTATTACGATTTCAACGTTTTTATTTAGTTGTTTTCAAAAATACATTGATTATCATAAATTATTAAATGAAGCGAGTCCTAATCATTTTACAAATTATTAATAACGTCATACCGTTAAAGGAAAATTTATATAAACGAGAAACGTAATGACAAAGCTGGAAATTTATACTTATATAGTAAAATTTTTGTCTGAATCATATCATATGAAATGCACAGTGGAATTCTTCATTTATTGTATAACCATTTGTGATTGACGTTTAATTATTGACGTTTACATGAGTGAGATTTGTACCTACAATAATATAACCCTTTGATATATAACAAATTAGTTTTGTACCTACCCATTTGTGGTAATAATCATAAACTGTCACAAATAAAAACAATAACGAGCTCTGGGTCAAAGTAAATAAAATTAAATATGTCAAGTTTTAATTCATCGTATGTTAATAAAATATTAAAGTTAACCTTGAAAATTTAATTACCTACTTGGAAATTATATTAAATATGGCTATCTGTATCACAGGTAAATATACCAGTTCATATTCGTTACGATAAATAATTAATTTAAAAATTTGGACATATTCTATAGTTTTTAATGAATGCCGAGCATGTCTATCGCATGTTTGCGATACTCACGAAATCTGATGGTTCATTGATAGGGGCTTCATCCTGTTTCAAACGGGACTTCTGAATTTCAAATTAAATATAACTTCGCCAGGAAAATTAAGCTAATTCTAATATAATAACTAACATAATAAAATACTGAATACAAATGTATTATTACTATTTAGATGAAACAATAAATACAATAATACAAAAACTTAACATAAACACAAAATACTATCTGCATTAAACAGAAATATTCTAAGTGATCCTACTTGATTACTGAATACTGACAGAATCCAATTTTATACATATATCCTATAACTACCTTTTTAAATTAAAGATTAATAACTAAAAAAACGTTTTAAATTCGGCTACTATGTTTGGTATCAAGAAAAGGTATTTAAATTAAATTATTATATATTACATTAAAGATTTTTTTCATGTTTTAATAAAAAATAACAAATTCAAAGACTTAAAAAAAGAGTTCTGTGGAAAATGAAGAATGTCGGTATACCAAAAATAGATATAAAATATGAAATACCGATTCGCTGACCTATACTTTACCTACATTACATTTTACTTTCAAGTAGAGTAGTATTTGAATATTTTTACATAGTAAACTTTAGGGTCTCAAAAGTTTAATTGAATTGCAAAACCAACTGCTACCCGGACATTTTTTAACTTACAGTTTACTTAGGATCCGTGGTTTAACGTCACTTATAGTTAAAAATGACAAGGGAAATGATAAAATATGAAAAAATTGTAACGAGCAGAAAGCCGAGTCTAAGCCATAATGTTAATAGAATATTTATTCATTTTTCTATTTTCCTATAAGTGCCTCGGGCAAAAAATATTTCGGTTGGTTATAGGATCGCCTACTTGCCTGAAAAGAAATTGATAATTGAAACATATGCAGAAATAAATGACGCACATGAAATGACGCATTAAGTGAAAGTAGTAGTACTATTTTTCTGATAATCCTTGTATTTTGTTAATTGAAGAAATGACATATTTCACCATAATAGCGTAGCGATTTAGATTTAAATGAAAATCATTCGATACTGCCTGCATAATGTAATTTGAGTCTAGGTCCTAGGAAGCGGTTCATTTGTTACTAATAAGTTGTAATATACAAACGAAAATTTACAATTTATTTTAGCTGGTTAGGAAGTCTTAATAAATTTAGAAATATCCGGTCTAAATAGCTCCGCTGTCTGTAATTTGTTGTCGAGGCAACATTTCTCAAAGTGTCGACGAAAAATAGAAATTACTTTGCCAACGGATATTAAAGTGATGAGTTAATACGCTTCGCTGGAACCACTTGTAGAATTAATTGTATTACCGTTTTGTTATATTTTCGTTGGGAGCCTAAACTAGTTTTTGACGCTCGTTACGAGTAATTATTTCGTAAATAGTTTATTGACAATTTCTTGGAAAGATGGATGATTAATTTTATTTTTATTTAGCAGTCTCTTTTTTCTAAATCGTTTCTGTCAAAGCAAAATTAATTTCTTTATGACAAGTAGGCAACAAGGCTTTTAACGTTTGCCAAAGCCTGTCTACATCAGATAAGATACCTAAGTAAAAAGGTGTTATAAAGTTGACGTGTCTGTCTGTCTGTAGCATTGCAGGCCCTGAAAGGTAGTACCAATTTGATCAGTTTTCTTTGCTTAAAAGTGTGATCGAGATTGTTCTTAGTCATAATTTATGGAGATCTGTTCATGCACTTATGAGATATAATTATTTTCCACCTCCAACTTCTATAGTCTCTTCATTCCTAAAACTCCTTCTTATCTCAAAATTGTTTTCAAATTTATGGGTCCTTACAACTACAGTTTATGGTTCGCTGATAGATGTATCCTCGAATTTCCACCCCACAACTCTTCCTTTTTCGACATGTCTTACAGGGTCACCGCGGTAAGGCTCTGGAACTCATTTCCTGTCACCATTCATTTGGCTCCCACCTTGACTTCTTTCAAATCTCTTTTCCACAGGCACTTCTTGTCCTTGTATTATCCTACTTCTCTAAATGTTCGTATCCATGCAATAGCTGATACCGCTTAGGCTTTTTAATTTGAATTTTGTTATTGTTAAGGATTTAGTTAGTAGTTTTCGCACTTCATGCACTCTCCCTTCGTTACTTTTATTATTTTCCTTGTTGGGTTGCCTGAAAGAGATTGCTGATTAGAGATAAGGCCGCACTCCAATTAGCTTAAGTTATTATTTTTATTCTATTGCGATTGCAACGAAGTGTTAATCAATAAATAAATATTTGTTATTGACTGTGTCGGCAGGCTTTTGAATTGTCTTCAGTTTCATTTGTGTTACATTTAGATTGAAAGTTAACATTAGTTTACCTCCCGAGTACAACTTAATAAGCTCACGAACCGGAAGAAGGTCGCCTTAGACCTTAACAAGTAAACGAAGAATGTGAACTATCAACTACCCATAAAGTATGTAAATAGATTATATACTTACCTAGATATATAATATCACCTCCGCGTCAGAAGTTACATAAAAGTTAATTTATTGAGTTCTACAAGTAACTATAAAATCGCATCTTCGCTTTAAACGAGATTACAAACTGTCATTATTTATATGATACGAGTAATGTAAAATTTGAAATGTTTATTGTATATTGTCTTTAATTATGCATTATTTTAAACATGACAATATTCGTTCGAGGCAGGTACTTTTGCGTGCGATATCGTAAAATATATTATTGGAAGTAAATCACAGAATCCTGTACAGCGTTAATGCTCGCATGAATGGGCAATAGGCAATTTATTTGGGCGCCAAATTACAGCCTCAGAACCTCACGATGATTTACCGCAATTATACCATTCTCGATTGGAAATGATTACTTTTGTAAATAAATTGAATTTTGTGTTTTATGAGAATAAAACACATTAGACTGGTATATTTTGTTACAATATCTAAGTAATTGTAAAAAAACCTAACTTCAAAGTAAATTCAAGAGCCACATGACATTATTTGGATATATCATCACTTCTTTTACTTACTTACATGTATTAAGTATTTATTTTTTGTTTTGTCATAACTATTTTTAGACAGGCGTTTTACTGAAACCCCATTTGATTAAAAGTTGCAATCAGGCTAAAGAGTTCTCATCCACACAAATTCCTATTGGCTTAGAAAAATGTTATTAATAATTCCTATTTTGTTTACTCGACAGACGGCATTCAAGGAAAACAACTTGAATTAAATTTAGCTAACTAAGTGAAGCATTTAACTAAAGTAATTAAATAACATTTATAAATCATCCAACCAAGATACAACGCGGCATAATTTTATGCAATGTATCCTACTGCCGTAATATTAACGTTAAACAATTTATTACCACATACCACATTAAATTTTACTTTGCGTTATATTATACTAAAAAGATTCTTCTTTGTTAACTTATTTATATTTTAAGCTAAATTTTGTTTATAAATAGTTATGTAGAATAAAAATAGGGAAACTCCACATAGCATTTAGTGATAGTTTTTTAATTCAATAAAATAAATTGCGGTACAAGTACACTGTATTCGTACCACATTGGCTGAAAACTCAAAACATGCCTTGTTTGGCAAAAATAACCATTGAAATCGGTTCATGTTTGGCCCTCAATCGCATAAGCATTGAGAGAACCTCCTATTTTGAAGTCTTTTGAAAATGATTAAAGTAGTAACGTGTCGAAGATAAAAGAAATCATATAAAAAACGGCGCATTGAAGTAACTTCAAAACATGATTTTAAAATCTAGCACCTTCGTTGTAACTCAATATATGCCTGTGAATTTTTAACGATTGCACAAGAACTTTTACTTAAGATCATCAAAAATAGTTTCTTTAAAATTTTGTTTTATTGTATCATTTTCTAGCTGTTTTGGTGACGATAAATAACATTTAAGTTACTCTATTCAACTACAGTCGACCACCTCCTTGGTCTAGTGGTAAGCGCCTAAGCGTTACAACCGAGAGGTCCTGGGTTCGATTCCCGGTGGAGATAAAAAAAACTCGGTCTGGCAGGGCATAGAAGGCTGATCACCTACTTGCCTCTAAAAAAAGTGGTTTCACATTCATTTCTATAAATTAAAACAAGGTAAAAAAATGATAGAAAAAAATTTAACAGAAAAATAAAGAACAACTTTCAACATGGAGATTTTTTTGTATTCATTTAAGATTAATACAAATTTGTTTTATAGTTGAATCTTATGTCTGTCTCTACTTAAAAAATTAATGATTACCTGTATAACAAAAACCTTTAAAAGGTTTTTGTTTTATTTATTTTTCTTTTATTATTGTTTTGTTCAAATAAATGATTATTATTGTTATATGTAATACTATAATTATGTTTAATTTATTATCATGTCATGAAGGCTACATAACCTCAAAGGTTACTATTTACGATCACGTATCAATAATGAGTAGAAATGAAGATGCGGGCTGGAATCGTTTAATAAAAGCTTCAGCTCGAGCTAATACCTCGCTAACACGTCTCTACTGATCACACGATTCGTAATTTTATTTGATCTCTTTGATTGCTTCTTAAGAGCCCGATTATATAGACTACATTTTGTTTTATAAATTTTCTTTGCAGACCACGAAACTATTTCGCTTGCTCTCAGTCTAGATTGAATAAATAAAGAAAAAGAAAGATAACAGCAATAAAAAGAACGTACAAGACCCAAATAACTTCTATGTCATTGTTTCTTAAACTTTATGATCTTTTTATTAAATTTATATATTTTCAACACGGATAATTCACATTTTGTTACTCTTAGATGTAAGTCTAAATCATTATAATGTAATTCTATGAATAAAAAATGAAAATATTTTTTTAGAAAACCATGATAAAAATCTCCTACCTCAGTTTAATGTTACTGGACACAGATGTTATTAAAACTGATTATTCTACTAGAAACCGGAGGCAGGCAGTTTGTTTAAAAACTCATAAAATAAAAGTAAGCTATATAAAGGATTATATACTCTAGCCTATAGTTAAGTACATAGAAAAATAACACTTTATTCAGCATACAATAGACATGCCCAATATATTACATATCAAAGACAGATGAAAAAATATCAAAAAGGAAGCCAAGTCAGATCTAAGTAGTAGATAAGATATGGCTGAAAAGAAGTCATTTAATCACGCCGCGGAAGTTGGCTTTTGATTATATGTAAAACCATTGAGTAAAAAATCTCATTACTAATCCCTTCGTGTTCGAATTAACAACTCTTTCTTACCCTTACGAGTTACGATGAGCTCACTTTGAGAGCTTATTCCAAACACGGACTGCGCTGTGGTAGGCGACACTGAACAAAATTTCTGGAAATTGTAATCCCCTTCGTTAAAAGTTTCGCTATGCAAATCGGGCTTGTATATAGACGAGGAAGTTATATTTTTTAATTTTATTTCAGATCTGTTTCAAGTGATGTTTTTTTACAAATTGTAATGGATTATTTTTTAAATAGTACAGACCTTTTTTTTCTAATTTACGGTCTAATTTAAAAGTGGTATTTTAGGAGTTGTAAATCATGGCCATAGGTCAGAATATGATAAATGCAATTTCATTACTTTACAGGACAAGCAATTAAATTATAAAGAAATCTTAAAGGCACTATTAAAATATGAAACACTCGATATATGAAAAAAAATGTTTAAAAATTTTCAAGTAGTTATCCTGATATGACCGAATAAAAGAGCATTTTTGGCGATTATTTAATTTTTATTAATAAGTCATGCTGAGCAAAAATGTACCTATCATTGTCCGATCTATGAACCACAGAATCATAATACAGTAATAAATTTTGAACAAACGCAAAACCATAAAAATATAGTTCAATTGATACTCATTTTAGTTTGAGCCAGTATTTTGCCATTTATTTTATAGTTTTATAATTTTTTTGTGTTATACATGATCTTGGCACAGTATTTTTTATAGTGTCTATATGAATAAAAAGCTACAGGATTCCTTTCTTCCAACCTTGTCAACTATTTCAAACTTAACTTATCGATTATGACTGAGGTATTTATAAATAAAATTAATTTTGACATATGGTGAATACGAACAGTTTATTTTCATATTTTTTTTATCGCATCTATTCAAAAAGAGCCTGGTTCCCTGTAAACAAGGAGTAAAAGTGATTTGAATTTAGATCGTCAATATTGTTAGTTTCTACTAAATGTTTTTTACTAAATTTCACCTAAATGTTTCTATCACCAAAGAGATTAATCACGAACATTGTATGAAAAAGTTGCTGGCTGTTAAAAAATATTCCGTGTGCGAACCAAATTAAAAAAAAAGTTTCTGTCAAAGAAAAATGCGCGAAACGCATTATTACTTTTGTTATTGCTTGTTCAAACTCGGATTTATGATAATACTTGAAAATGATGTCTGCCTCAAGTAGAATAATGAAAATATTCTATTAACTCCAGGGAATGTTATATCGGACGCTAAAAATGTGATACACTGTGTGTACATACACACAAAAAGCCTGTTCCCTGCAAAATCCCGTGAAAAATATTTTCTTATAGAGGTGACAAAAAATTGTGTTCACCTCGGGAGCGACACTATTTTACACTCGAGTGACGTACTTTGAGAATGTATTTAAAAACTTTTTATTAAAATCTATTTGAGAATCTACTCAAAAATCCCTCACTTGACTTTGGATTTAAAAAACTCTCGTTTCACCATAAAAATAGTGGCTTGCTCCCTTGGTAAACAATCTACTATTTCCATTGTCAGTCGAGTCCGATAGGACAAAGAGCATCTCCCTGAGATGGTCTTTTGTTTCTAGAGCCTTCCTTTAGTCTATATTAGTAAAGTATATAGTAGTTTATCTGAAGTATACATAATAAAGCAAAAGAAATTTATTACCTTGCCGTTCGTAATCCATTCATATAATGCCTAAGTGTGGCATATAAATGCCACATGACACGAGATAAAACAACAGAAAATTAAATAAGCTAAGTTCTTTCCTCGTAGTAGTAATCTGCCGCCGCCACAGCTGCGTATTAGAGATGTAATTCAACTTCGGGAGCCCTAATGACTTTTGGACTTTAGCTGGGTATATAAAACAGCCTTAAAATATTTCCATGAAAGTGGTTGCAGCCGTTAACCGTAATTGATTCCAAGACGTGAAACCTTATGTAGAGGGTTGCTATAGAAATTAAGTAAGCCTTTTGGTATAGGCGGATCCCCGCTACTTCAGCTATATAAAATTTAATTCCTGATTTGAGGATTTTCTCTTGAAATAGAATTTTTTTCGGAATTTTTTTGGAAATGTAGTCTTAGAAACTTTGTTATTATAAAATGTCCAGACCTGAAATATAATGTAACTATATAAAATCCATTCAGTGATAATTCTAAAATTTAGTAATAAATAGCACGTCATTGATTATATTAATCAAGAATGTTATTGTTGTTGCGTGTTCCTTTGTTATATATTTTATACTTTTTTAAGGTAAACTTATTTATATAATTTTATCTAATTGAATATTTCTGTGAGAAACGTATTTCCCAAATAAATATCCTTCCCTTTTGCTACCGTTTTATAAAAGAATCGAACGATTATTAGTGATTAATAAATATCTTAAAAATTACTATAACATTAACTGATACAGAAGTCATCAACTCTGTGTGTGACTAGAGTATTTTAAAAAGATAGCCGTAGAATTGTAGCACCTCGTAGTGTTGTAGCATCTCGTAGCAAGCGTCTCGTAGCAGTTGCAGACCATGTAAATTAAATTGGCAAAGCGTGGCCTGCTGACAATATTAATCTTGAATGATCGGTTACAACATATTAACATATAATATTATCACACAATTTGTTCGTCACATATACGTTTTCATTACTTATAAACTATATGTTCAAATATTTATAAACGATACTATTCATTAATAAGAGAACATATAAACGTCTTAACCACGTCTTGAAATACATGCATGTTACATGCGATATATGCATGCTACAGTTAACGCGCTTGAGACTTGTTATATTTTGATCTTGTGAATAATTTATATTTAAATATATATTTATTTTGTTTACAAAGCTATATTGGCAAAACACAAATGTGTTGGCAATTCAAATATTTGCGATATAATACAAAACATAACTTTGTAAGCTTTGTTCTTAATTAATGTTTTCAAATTAATTATAGGTTAAGACAAACAAAGTTTTCTCTCTCATAAAAGTCACGACCTCTAAGAAGTAGAAGTCGATATAATTAATACATTTGGAATATTAAAATAGGAACATTGTTTATGCAAATGGTAAAATCTAATACTTGTTTAATTTGGACTTTGATTTTTTGTTGTTGTGTATTTTAATATTCTTTATTTAAAAATATCACAATGTAGTTTGAAAAGATTATAAAATCCTTTATACGCACGATATATCTCATATTTGCTTAATTTGTTACCCCGAATACGTATTAAAGTTAAATGGAAATAATTGAGCCCGACTTTACATTTAGGATAAAACATGAAGTCACTCCAACCCTTAGAATTCAATTTATTTTCAATGTGATTTCAGAGAGTGAGAAATAGAATATTTTAAGCTATTTTTATATGACGCCATCCTTAAGTACGAACCGAAAATTACTCTTATGACATATAATTTACTTTTGAAATTACCTAAGGCTGAGTACTTTCTTATAAAATTACTTTTGAACTGATATTAATGTGATAAATAAGATGCGATGCATCTCTTCAAGTAGATACACACATTCACATACACTTTAAAAAGTACTATAATATAATACATATACACACATATATATATATATATATATATATTTAATATAGTGCTTTCCTGGTGCAATTTTTTAAAAAGTATGTACAGATAAAATAAACTGGCAAGTCATCCAACAAATTTTGTGGCGCGAACTTTATATAACCAAATTTTATTTGCTCATTTTAAGAAGACTTCTACAACTTCCATAAGTTGATGTCCAAAACTGCATTTATTTAGGGTTGAATGGTTTTTAAAGTGGACATTCCGTTCACGGTAAGATTAAACGACACTGTACGCTTTGTTGTCTATTGAAGTTTTTGTAATAAAAATAATTAATTTAACACAATCAACACGTGTTGTTTTAAAACTTTAAATTAACAACAACACTTCTACTGTACACACTATTAAACGAAGAAATTTAAGATAACGATTCAATATGTAGCTTTAGTTTATATAAGAAAACTAGCGGACCCCGCGAACTTCGCATCGCTTCAGACTTCTGAATAATAACGTGTCACCTAAAACGTCATTCCATAGAAAATGTATGAGGAAACGAACGTGTATATAAACTGACTTTCTTTTATATATTACTCGTATTAAGATGTAAGCTATCCTTTCTTTCAAGTTGGATCAAACTGCACACGGTGTGCAAATTGGATTAAAATCGGTAAGTAAAGTTTAGTTTAGGAGTCCATCGCGGACAAATAACGTGACACGTAATTTATATATATTAAGACTATGCTTTCGTTGAGATTGTCATAATGTGGTTAATTTGCGATGAAAATTAGAAAACATGTAGGTGGAAGATTTTGGTATCATTCAATTGAAGAAGGTATATTTAAAGAAAATATAATTATTCGTGGGTTAATTATTGACTCTCAAATAATTATTATTATTATAATTGTTGAAATTAAAGAAATATATGATCCTCAAGAGGAAATAATATTTCAAGATAAATAATAATCAGGATAATCAGAATATCGACGAGGTATTCCTGCTAAACCTAAAAAATAATAATTATGTTAATAAAAATAAATAATTAAAATAAATTAAATTAAATTTAAAATTATGAAGTGAAATTTTAATTTTATAAAAATTTATATATCAATTATGAATTTAAAAATTTTATTAATAAACTAGGATTAGATACCCTATTATAAAAAATTAATTAAAAATATTAAAATAGTAAATAATTATTTATTAAAACTTAAATAATTTGGCGAAATATTAAAATATTTATTATTCTAAATGTCATAAATAATATAATTAATAAAAATATAATATTTATTAAAAATAAATTATAATAATATTTATGTTTAAATAAATTTTCTCTTGCTATAATTATTAAAGAACAAATTCAAATTCTTAATATAATTAAACCAAAAGAAATTATATCACATCCTAATATATAACTTAAATCATTAAAATTTAATCTATTTATAGAAATATTTATAAATAAAAATATTATTAAAAATAATATAAACTGAACCAATCAAAATATATTTCTTAAAAAACATAAAGGAATTATAAATAATATAAACCGTTACAAAATACTGACTTTAAAATTTTTATTGTATAAAGTACATTTGAAAGTTTTTATACAATTTATTTTTTCTACAACTGGTACAGCTAATATAATGAAAGAGTTAACTTACTTTGTATGAACCCGTGGGTGTTGGCAATCGCTTTTTTCGTTCGTCACCTATTTCATAAAATAATACTACAATGTTATTGCACCAACCCTATTTTAACGGAGGTCCGTATAAACTGGTGGATATCAGACATTCTAGTTCGGAAGATGCGACCAGACGGCGCCAAATTTTATGACTCACTTTTGCCAAAATACCGATTGAATGCATTTGGCACTATAACAACCCGTAGTGCTTGTTGGTGGATAATAAAAATCAAATTAGTAGAAACAGATCCTTGGTCCTGCAATTCATCTCGTCTGTCAATGAAATAGTTTTTTTGATTCTTTAGCAATACTGTAAGATACCTTTGCTCTAAAAATTCTATTTTAACTAATAGAAAAGATTAGATAATATAATATATAGACTCTTTTATAAAGTTATTGTTTTGCAACGGTTAATTTGATTTTCTTTTACCATTTTTACATTTATATACATCACGAACCTTTATTGCGGGGTGAAAATGTCCGTACATTTATGGTTAATATGCGTAAACTGATCAGATATAACGTATAACGCTGATAAAATGTAATGTATATTTGTTTTCCACATTTTTTGATTTTGATAAACATGTTAAAGAATTATTAAGTTGTGATTGTGATGTAAGACAGGGTGGTTTTTAGAGACAGGACAGTAAGAGTAGGTACCTTAAGCGCTATAGTTACAGGAAAACGTTCCAAGAAGACCAACCATAACTTTTAAAGATATTCTGAACTGCATTTCTGCAAAATTAGAAATAAAAAGTAATAATTATTTCAACATTCATTTTAAACAAGCGAAAAAATACAAAACAATACGGAGATAAATGGTGTAATATGCCAATAGAATTCAGTTTTCTTAAATATTTTGCATCCATCCCCAATCTATCCCAATTTTTCATAAAGCTCTGCTACAAAGCAGGCTGCGAGGTATCAAATGATAGTATAGTATAATTTAATCTCACAAACATTATATTCATTAACACTAAATCTGATATTTTAAAGATCTAGTAGTATAAAATACATTGAAACTATTGATTAATAATAAATTTTTAAAAACCAATTCTATTTACGAATTAAGCGTAAGTTCAATAAGTATGACCATGGCTTAATTTCACATAAGTAATTTTATTGGCTGCTTCTATTTGGCCTAGTTCAATAAGCTTGGAGGACAATAATTACTTTGGGTACCATCATACATCGTAGTAACCCTAAGAACTAGACACTTGATCGCTTAAGTTATTGATAATCTTGTCAACGTTACGCCCTCACATTGGGGTGGCTGACTAGGGAAAACTTTACAAGCGCCCAACTACAATATCCATAAAAATATTTTGACTCATTCCGTATAGCAATCTTTGTTATTTCCGGGGAAGCGTGAACAGCCCGTGTTGCGCATTGCGACGCAAAGCGGGGTCGGTATAAGCTGACTTATAAATTGCTTTAATTTAATACATCGCGACTGCAAAGTGAGGGGTTCACCGCTTACACTCATTTTTCTCTGGGGATGCTATCGTTACATAAATAACCACGAATTCAAACTCCAGAGCGTTCATTGTGACATTGTGATTCCCAACGAGATAAATGCGAGTTTATTTTCTTAAGTGTCCCAAATGGCACGGGCGACTTATCGCTCCGAAGATTAATTTTCCAAATAAAATTTTTGAATAGATTTTTTTAAGTCGAAGAGAATGGTGCAGAAAACTTTTTAAAACGAAGTTTGTCATATGTTTTCAGTATTTTTTTTTTTTTTTTTTTTTTTAATCTCCTTTTTTCTTGCGATCTGCCCAGTGGGCATTAAGCGAGAGTTTAGTGGTGGACGAAACGTGTCACAAGTCATGAGTGGTATGTGCCCAGTGGCCCAACCAGCTAATAATATACAGTTCTTTCTCCTAATCTTTGATGATGTCTTGAGGAGCTCTTCTCCTAATTCTCGAGAAAGTGACTGTGTTGGGATTCATGAGGTCAGAGGCTAGCTCATTAGGATGGCGGTCTATGCGTTCGGCGTATGATTTCAGTCTCGATGATATTTCTTCTCTGACAGTCGGAATCGAAAGATCACGGTGAAGCTGGTCATTTGTTACATACCACGGTGCGTTTGCGATCATTCGTAGTGTTTTCGATTGGAATCTTTGGATTATATCAATGTTTGAATTAGAAGCAGTACCCCAAAGCTCGGCACCATACGACCATATAGGTTTTAATATAGATTTGTATAGGAGAAGTTTGTTATTTAGGGACAGTTTTGATTTGCGGGTCAGGAACCCATGGAGCTTGCGAAGTTGTGTACTTAAAGCTTTTCTTTTGGTGAAAATATGTTTTCTCCAGGTGAGACGTCTGTCAAGGTATATACCTAAGTATCGTACGTCTTCTTGCTGAGGGATTTGTATTCCGTTTAGTGCAATTGGGGGGCAAGAGGCGTGTTTAAGTGTAAATGTAACCTGGACTGATTTACTTTCATTCGCTCTTATGCGCCAGTCTTTGAGCCAGTTGGATATAAGGTCGAGACTTTTCTGAAGCATGTTAGATGCGACTAACGCATTGGGATGTGACGCAATCAGAGCTGTGTCGTCTGCGAAGGTCCCCACGAGTACATCGTTTAGTGTCGGCAAGTCAAAGGTGTAGATAAGATACAATACAGGTCCCATAACACTTCCCTGAGGGACACCTGCTTGAAGAGGATGAAGTCCTGTTCTGTCTTCGCCTTTTTTGATATAAAAATTTCGCTCACTAAGGTAAGATTTAATTAATAAGTAGTGATTTATAGGTAAGGCTTTTAGTATTTTGAAAAGTAGGCCTTCGTGCCATACGCGGTCGAATGCTTGAGAGATGTCCAAAAAGGCTGCAGAACAGTATTTTTTGTGTTCAAAAGCATCATTTATTTTTGTGACCAGACGGTGGACCTGTTCAGTGGTGCCATGTGCTTCCCGGAAGCCAAACTGGTGGGAAGGAATTATCTTTGACTTCACCAGTTCTGGAGTCAATCTTTTCATGAATAGAATTTCGAAGACTTTGGATAGCACCGGCAGAAGACTTATTGGGCGGTAGGACGATATATTTTCTGGATCTTTTCCTGGTTTAAGAATTAGAATGATCTCCGCTACTTTCCATTGCGCTGGGACAAATTCACGGCGCAAAACTGCATTGAATATAGCAGTAAGTTGTGAAATGCCTAATTTAGGAAGTTCTTTTAGGACCTTGGCTGTTATCAAGTCGTAACCAGGTGCTTTGTTTAGCTTGAGATTTCTAATCACGCCGAGAACTTCATTTTTTGTGAATTTTTTGAGCGGTGGAGCGAGTTGGTATGGTATAGATAGGCTTTCCGTAATTTCACGGGTTTTTGTTGAGCCGGTGTCAGGATTTGGTGTAAAAACGTTAGATAGATGCTCTGCGAAGAGTTCAGCCTTATCGGTGTCGCTTCGGGCCCAGGTTCCGTCAGTTTTGCGTAGAGGTGATTCGAATGTTATTGGGTTTTTGATTGATTTTATAGCCTTCCATAATGAGTACTCCGTGGCTGCTGTAGCGTCAAGTCCTGTTAACATATTTTCCAGCTTCTGATTTTCAATATCTTGCATGGTTTTTTTCACCTTTTTCACCCATTTATTAAAGGTTTTCTTATCTCGAGGGCTTCTGGTAGTTTGCCACTGCTTTCTGTAATACCTCTTCTTTTGGATAATGTCAGTAACCACTTGAGGGAAGGTTGGTATGCAAGTGTTGGAGTGGTTTGGTGTTGCCTGCCAAGCCGCTGACTGGATACAAGTTGTTAATTTTTCAACTGCCTCGGTTATATCATCATTATCCTTTAATGCAATTTGAGGATTAATGTTGTTTTCTACCAGCTCCCGAAAATAGGCCCAATCGGTCTTTTTGTTGTGAGTTTTACATGGCTTGGTCACTTCGATGGTGTCATTATGCAGTTTAGCTAGTATAGCTGTGTGATCAGATGACAGATCGTAGGTGGAGTAGCAGCGCAAGGAGCGATTAGGTAGTCCTTTGGTAACGAAAAAGTCTACCAGGTCTGGTCTCTTTTTGACATCACTTGGCCAATAAGTTGGTTCACCAGTGGAATAGATATTGAGATTAAGTTTTTGTACTGATTTCTTGAGCTCCCGTCCCTTTGTAGTCGTTGTTCTAGAGCCCCAGTCTATGTGTTTAGCATTATAGTCTCCGCCAGCTATAAATTTGTTGCCCAATAGCTTAAAGAAAAAGGAGTATGCTTCAAACTTTAAGTTGTGTTTTGGAGGTATGTAGAGAGCTGTTATCTGTAAAGGGCCAGTTAGGCTTTCTATGATGATGTTGGTAGCCTGAATCTCATTAGTGGAATGAGAGTTAGATACATGGTGCTTTATCTTTTCCTTCACGATAATGGCCGACCCTCCATGGGCTGTTCCATCAGGGTGATTGGTGAAGTAGATTTTATATTTAGGTATCTCAATGTGAGTTTTCGATGTGAAGTGGGTTTCAGATACTAGCATGAAGTCTATGTCATGGGTATACAGGAAAGATTTAACTTCGGGAGTGTGTTTTGATAGCCCATTGGCATTCCACAGAGCAAGTGTTAGCGGTTTGCATTGCCGCGGGGAGGCAAGGTGGGCCGCCTGCCATCCCCCTGGACAAAATCCTGGCCACTGCCTGGTGAGGTTTGTACTCTCAGGTCTGATATTAAGTTTAAGAGTAGGTTAGACATGGTGTTCATCTGTTGCATCATTTGTTTGAACATTTCCATTAGTTCCTTGAAATTATTGTAGTCATCATTAGAGGTTTTTGCAATATGCTGTTGTTGATGGTGCTCTTTACTTTGACTTGTGACAGTTGCATATGTTTTATTTTGGTGGTTTTTGTTTGTTTGTTGTGGTTGATTTGTCATATCTAAATTTATATTATGTTTGTTTGTTTTATTTAGATCATGGACTTTGCATTGTTCATTCGAATCTTTTGGGACTTTGCTTTGAAGGAAGGTTTTATTTCGCAGCGGGGGAAACCTTTGTTTTTGCAGTTGTTTGTAAATAGAACACCCTTTATAGTTTGCTGGGTGGTTTCCGTTACATAGGGCACATTTGACATCGTCGGATTTTTCTTTTTTAGAGCAATCAGCGGAAGCATGATCACCAGCACATTTGATGCATCTCGGTTTGCGACGGCAGTATGTTTTGGTGTGTCCATAAGATTGACAATTTGCACATTGCGGAATGGTTCGTTTAGGCCTGGGTGGTTCAAACTTTACAATGCAATGTAGGAGATTTTTCACTTTGTATATGTCTTTGTTATTTGGTCGAGGTTCTAGTTCTACTACAAACATGTGTAAGGGGTTCCCAGTTTGCGTTTGTTTCATGTTCCAGATATTTCTAGTAGTATGATCAAGAGTAGCCAAGTCCTCTTTAATGTCTGCTGTGTTGGTGGATGGATGTAGATATTTTAGGATTACTTTAAAGCTTCTCTCCTGTTTTGGTTTATAGGTATAATATTCTGTGTTTTTTTCATCTAGTTCCTTGACAATGACTCTATATGCATCCCCAGTCGCGGGCTGGATTCTCACCCGGTTTCCAGAGAGGATTTTAACAACAAAAAGTCCCGGTACTGTTTCCTTTAGTAGTTGGACTAGAGGAGATATATTAGCAACTTTGTCAATAAATATTGGCGGTGCTTTTGGCTGTCTCTCAGTCTGAGTTTGGGATTTCTCTTCTTTATCATCAAGCTCTGAAAAAGAGTTGCTAGTTGGGACCGGTTGGCTTAGCCAATAGGAGCCAAGTTTGGTTTGTTTATGACTTTTGTCGTTCTCAGGGCTGTTCCGTTGCCTTTTGCGGTTTGGTACCTGTGTCCATGCTGATGTTGTAGGTTCTGCAGCAACGTTTGACTCACATTCTTCACAAGGCTGGTCACTGGTTGTTCTGAAATCCGACAATGACTGGGATCTTGTCCGGATAAATAAACTAGGATGAAAAGTTTGTTGGGTTAATGTCTTGTTAGCTGGTTTTTGCTGTTGGTTAGTTGGTTTATTGGAATTTAAGGATTGCATATTGTTCCCACGAGTAGGGTCGAAATACAAAAGTCACACACGAGGTAACGCCCATTCTCGTGTGAAGGCTGATACTACAATGTTTGCCAGGTCCATTGAAGTTGGCACTATCGAC
Source organism: Aporia crataegi (assembly GCA_912999735.1). NCBI lineage: Eukaryota > Metazoa > Arthropoda > Insecta > Lepidoptera > Pieridae > Aporia > Aporia crataegi. Next base: position 6,298,085 of record OU538744.1, on the reverse strand, counting down.
TGAGCTGCCCTATCAGTCAAGCATCCATCTCTTTGGCATGTTCCCACCATGAGATTTAGGGTAATTTTTTATAGAGGCTTTCTACCTCATAGTCCGGGCAATGAAGCCAAGACCGCCGTCCCCGCGAGACATGACCACGGGATTACGGTGGTGAAGGTTGGTACCAACACCTACTCAGGTTTGTTAAACCTGGTTTGGAACTTTAGAGGGGATTTACCCCCTCAAGGCCTGCGGTGGCCTACGGGTTATTTACCGCCGCCCGTGCTCGGCGTTGGCAACTCATTTTGCACCACCCAGGGGGCACGTGTAGGGTGGGCCTTAGGAAAGGTGGGACTCCTACGGACGCGAGCTGCCACTACCCCCCAAAAGTAAAGTATTCAAAGTTACTCCGGATATTATAAAACTTCACACATAGCTATCGTTAATTTAAGTTACAATATATTTATTGATTTATAAATAAATATTCGACTTCAAAAAACAGATCGCTGTAAAAGCGACACTAAAAGTTTTTACTACATGCCTAATTCCTAGCAACGTCAAACATTACGATAAATTAATTTAATTTGATATTGAGCAATTTAATCGTTACAAATTTATCGTAAAATTATTGAATCGCTTAAATGAGCCTCCAATTTGTTTGTCACCCAAAAAGTGTCCCAGTGATACATATCTAATATTTTTTTTTTGTTAGCATTCCCTTACATTAGTGTGAAAGTCTGTGAATATATTTTGTTATGATGTCAAAACTAATGTACCTACTACGTAATACGAAAATAGAAGGCAAACTGTCACTTTCAGGTCGTAAGATGCAGTTTATTTTGATGTCATTCCAACAAAGCGTAGGTGTTGATAAGGGTGTAAGCCGTTTGGGTCTGATGGTATTAAATTTATGATAAAGTCAGAAATAACTTGTGGTTTGGAGTTTATTTTAATTATAATAAACTTTCATATTATGACTAATCATATGAGAAAATAAATTTAAGAAAACTTAAAGCCCCTACATAAGAATATTATTTTATGAGGCAACACGGCGCAGCCGCAGTTTTTTGAAAAACTATCTTTTTTAATGATACAGCAAAAGTATCAACAGTAAAGTTTCAAATAAAACTTACACAATGTTTATAACAATTTCAGTAAGTTATTAGTACTCGTACACTAGTTAATAATTTAATCCTACAAAATTATTACTATTACTTACTTACTAGTGGACCCCGCGAACTTCGTATCTCTTCCGATTTCCGAACAATAACGTACACTGTCGTGTAATGTCGTGTCGTCGTGTCATTCCATGGAAAATGTACCAGGAAACGAATTTTCTTCATAAACACTTTTTCGTGAAATTTTCTCTATTTTTAACCGACCTTCAAAAATCCGAAAAAGCAGGGTATAAATTCGACGTGTATTTTTAAAAAAATACTTATTATATTCCGGATGAAGACAAATTCAAAAACAAAAATCATAAAAATTTGTTTAGCCATTCTTGAGTTACTGGCGTAACTAACACGACTTTGTTTTATATATATAGATAACAAAGGTACTTAAGTACACAATAGCAAAATTGAAGGTTCTCATAACTTTTTGATTGCTGCACTTTTGTTTCTAGAAGAAAACTTATAAGAAAATCAAGAAAATAGTTATGAAGAAAGTTCATTACCTCGTATTTTGTATTATGTGTTACAGTGAATTGATAGAAATCCAAAACAAAATTTAATACAATTAATAGTAACACAATTATTACTTCTTAGACATAACAAGACATGACAAGACATTTCTTGTTACAAAACATGGACTAAAGATGTTACAGTATTAGTTGTTATGATACTAAACCAAAACAAGACATGTTTGTATGAACGTCAGACTTATATCGTTTAACTCTTAGCAACCAATACTGAAACATTTTTAGTCCATGTTTAGTAATAAGGCCCAAGGAAATTTTGGTAAATCAGCTATTTGGACCATGTGAAATCAGTTGTTCAGAAAAGTGTGAAAGTGAATATTTCTAAGCTGCAGTTAATATTGTTAAATTTTAATAAATCGGACCATAACATAAGATCGCCTGTTTTTAGGTAACGTACCTACTTCTTTAACATTCCTATTGATTCATAATTCGTTCGTGTTATAACATTTTGTTCTAATTCTCCGTTGACCATATTCTTCGGAAGTTGATCATTATCTACAAATGAGTAATTATTTGTAGACAATGGAATGCTAGACTTTATCGGCCATGTAAAACCTTTATTTATGCGTATAAAAAACTATAATACTATTATAGAATTATATTTTTAAATAATTTGTTTAAAAATATTTCAGCGAGTCTTTAAACTAAATCCTTATGCTATAGATTTATATTTATGTATTGGAAATGACATATTTTATTTGTGCAAGTTGAAATAAAAAGATAAAATAGTCAGTAGGTACTCCATTTAATGAAATACATAAATTCGGGTTGGCACAACTACAATGTAGGTATCAACAATCCAAATATAGAGAAGAATTTTTCAGTCGTAGAAACTTTTTACTTCTGGTTTGAGGGCAACATTTATGATAGATACCATCTGATCACAACACTTTATATTAAATAATTCAACATATTGAGCATAAAATAACTTACATAATTTTAATTAAAAGTATTTATGACATGAAATAAATCAATCAAAATTGGTTGAAACGAAAAGTATCTTCACCGAAAGTACTAATTATATAAGTTAATAACGAAATTTCTACATAAAAATCAAAATTTATACAATCAGATACGAACCTATTTTTGAAGTCGAAAATTCACTAAATACACTAGATCTAAAAATTTACAACAATTATGGCTGACTCACAAGCATTTAGAGTAAAGCTTTGGTGCTGAAACAAAAGCCTTGCTTAAGTAACATCGTTTTAAGCATTCAAATAACAAGCAAGGCTTAGCTGCCCCGTTTTCTAATCATATACGCTACTGTATACGATTAGAATTCTGCTACATACAAGCCATAAATACAGTTTGGATATTTACTAATAACATAATATTATTGTTGTCATTTAAAACCAATACACATCCTAAGTATAGATACATAATTTAATTACGTATTATAATTATCCTATTTCAGATATGGAAAATATTACAAAACAAAAAAGACAATGTTTGTCATATTTTATGACAGATTTAATTAAAACAATCTTGATTACGGAAAAAGGGAAAAAGTAACCCTACTTTAAGATAAGAAAAAGGAAATTGTTGATAAGATGAAAGTAATTTTTTCAAAATACTACATTAAATAGAAACGGAGAAGTTCAACGAATACCTATATAATAAAGCTAAGTAAAGAAATAAAATTTTATAATATCTCGAGGTATATGGTAAATCATAAAAAATTCTACATAATTACTTAATTTACAATAATTTTCTCTAAGATAATTATTCTAAGACCTTATTTTCATTTTCAAACAATATCATGTACACATATATCCTAATTAGTCATTCGATTCAAATTGTTAAGATGGTAATTTGAATGTTATTTGTATAAATATTGAATAATTAATGAGATGGAAATCGGTTTAGAGATTCTGAGCAATTAATTGTAGACTAAATTCAATTCCACGTGTTGCCTGATTAGATTTAACCATAAATTTATATGTAACATGGCTCTGCATAAGCATATTAATTGAATAGTTTTATTTCGTTTTTAACAGCCCTGATGAGTTTTCCATCCCGCTGCAAGTTGCAACTACGTAGCCCAAAAGAAGGCTGTGTTCGATGTTCATTTCAATGTTCCTTTGTCTGCACTACGTCCGTCAGTGAATGTGAAAAAAAGAAACTAGTAATCCCTTGACCGGGCGTGGGGCAGGCGCATTTCAGCGACTGTTTGACTGATCATTTTTTTTACAGGCAAGGTAACCTTAGCGAAACATTTATTTGCTTTCCGTCGCAACACACGTGAACCAATGGACCAAGGAGACGATTTTACGCAACGTGCCCTCAAAAATACTCGAAAGCTATTAATCACAAGAGCCATTAACGCAAACATACAGGCTTGGCGCTCGGTTGCTTCTATGTTTTGCCACTTGGCAGTTTTCCCACGATGCTCTCCGCTTCAAAAGTAAGTTTCAAAACGTCTAGGAAATGGATTATATTTTTATGGAAACTTTTATTGGCATTTGAATTTGTTTACATATATTTAATACGTGTTGCGGTAAATTCACGCTAGAAGACCTAGAAATGTGTCTGCCCCACTTCACTACTTACGTGAAATATATCCTTGAAATGTGAACATATGTTTTCTTCCTATTTGTAAAACAAGAAAAGCAAAAGAAAGTTTAAATTAGAAGAAATAAAAACAAATATAACTATATATAATATGTATAAAGATACGTGTTTAGTTTTATTTATCAAGCTTTTTGTCATAACTCCCACCAAGTTTACAGATAAATGGGGAAAATTCTACACCAAACTTTGTTTTGTTTCGTATCAATTAAATGGGCTCCCGGGGCTACGGAGGCCCCCGGATTATTAAAAACTTTCAAAATTTTTTTTTTGACAAAAGTCAAAAAAAGCAATTTCTTTTTTTCCCGCGTAAAGCGTGCGTTCAAAAGTTAGCAAAAGAAGTTTTTCAAACTGATAAAAAAATTACCTTAGAACTTCGATTGGACATGAACGCCTGTCACTATTGTCCATAGAGACAGAAACTTTAAAAAACTAAAGTCATCATCAGCTATAAATAATTTAATCAATCAGTTTGCCGAAAAAATGGCAAGAAGAGTGTAGGTATATTTAATTTGAATTGTTTGTAAAATTTTTGGAAAAAGTGACATTTATGAATCTTGATGAATAAATATTTCTTTTAATTTTATGCAAACATTTTTTTCTTTTGTGACAGATCTTTACCCTTCATAAAGGCCCCCAATCAAAATTTTATACGGGGCCACGCCAAGGCACGCTACGCCACTATGCCCAGGAATGAAGCCCAAGAACTGAATTAAATTCTTTCTCTTTCAAAAAATCAAGTTTGAAATATAAAGTTTTATCGGAAAAAATGCACGTTTTATGGAATTTTTAACAATGCTTTGATTAACCTTTACTTGACATTACCTTATAAAGAGAATCACCCCTTTGTATATTTGTCAAATCATAAATAGAGAGATTAAAAATAGGTAGGTTAGATATTCGAAATGCAATTTTTCATTTCTATGACATTCAATTCTGAATAATGGATTTCGTTTGTCATATGTTTTAGTTTTGAAATTATGGCTGGCCTCACAAAGCCAAAATGTCTTAATTCATATTTAATTCAGATTCACCAATACACAATTTTTTCATCATCAAAACTAAATTTTGGGCTATATTAGCGTCAATGTACCTTCGTGAGTGGTTTCAATAATTAACTTTGTGCTAAAATTTACAAAAACTTATTTAAAAAAGTAGATACAATTTTTCTATAACTATTTACATAACTGCGTTTAACAATGATAACGTCTAGTTCATGACATTTTTCACAACATTCTTATAACTTTATCTTTTCATTGTTGTGATCAGATAGTAGGTTCCTAGCTACAATATAATATAGATCTATCTATAACTTATCTGACGACATAAGCGAGGATCAAAATTAGGCCTACTTCTCGGAGCTTCTTGCAATACGACATTCCTCGATTTTCGGACCCATCTGGAAAAAATAAACTCATTAGTTTTTTAATTATATTTGTGCCGCCTTATTAAAGGAAGAATATTATTAATTGTATTTAACAGGAGAATAATTTACATCTTCTGATAGATTTTAATAACATCATTACCGAAATTCCTTTGACTCATTATTCGACAAAGACTTATTGTAAGTCAAAATGATAAAGGAGTTTGTCATAGTAAATTACAAGCTGAAATATTCAGTTTTCTTTCGGTTAATAGCCTTTTACAACAAAGCAATTAGTCTATTGAAAATTCAAGGCGGTCGCCTTGTGGTATCCACAAGTATACTGTGTCAGTATTCTACTCTTGAAAGACAAATACTTTCATCGAAGCATCGATACCGGTACTAAATTTATATGAAAGCAAAAAGTTTTATTCTTGTCAGAACTACAACATGCGATATTATTTTATTCGATAAACTATGTAATATAATCAAAGATTTTTAATTATGCATATTATGACATTCATTAACGAAGTAAACGTCTATTTTTGTGGTGCCTTCAGGTTTATTTTAATGAAATTATCTTTATATATGTATACTAGCTGACCCGGCAAACGTTGTTTTGCCATATTAATTTTTGGGGTGGGCTACCCTTACCACTTAGGGGTATGAAAAATAGATAGAAGCCGATTCTCAGACCTACTGAATATGCATATAAAATTTGGTAAAAATCAGTAAAGCCGTTTCGGAGGAGTATGGCAACGAAAACTGTGACACGAGAATTTTATATATTAGATCATTATATATAATTATCATTATAGAAGATGGCTGAAGGATGCTTAGAAATGTATTAACGCCCGTTTTTTAACTTCACATTGTATCGTTACTTTCATATCATAATTTTGTATTAACAAATTATACCTATTAAACTATAAATAACAGTATTCAACTTTATATTGTACGCAATGCGCTGCATTCTGCAATGCAATTATGCAACATATGGGCTAATGGACGTGTTATTCAAATATGTGGAATCAAATTTAAATCAGGATCAATCATGGCATGCGTTAGATTTAAACTAGATATTACTAAACGTTAATGATCTTTTCGAAAATCTAATAAATGTTTACTATTTTTGAAACAAATTGCTGAAAATCAAAATTGCTTTCATATGTAATATGTAGATATTGAAATGTTATAAATTATGACGTGTAGCTAAAGTATTTCTGATCTTATCGCAGGTAAAAGTCGTTATTAGTAAAATTCAGGCCATATGCTTCCATAGACACGATTATGAGGCGAGGTCAGATATTCTAACAAATTATAATAATTAATGGCTATGAAAAATCAAATTTAGGTCACATAATATTTTACCTCTAAGCGAAAGATAGAAGTTCTTAGTTTCATTCACTTTTAAAATAACCTTTTATAAAAATATACGAAATTGTGATAGCTTCAGACGTTTTTTAATAGACTTCAAAGAAGGAGGTTCTTAATTCAACTGTTTTATTTGTGTTTGTTACCTCTGAACTTTCGATTGGCTGAACCGATTTTAATGACTACTTTTTTCTTTGAAAGCTGTGTGGTCCCATTCACCAAAATCTGTTCAGTAGTTTTATAGTAACAATTTGAAGTCGGTCTTTTTTTTTAAATTATTGAGATTAAAGCTGCATAAAGTAACAGACTAGCATTCTAAAAACGATTTGACTTCAGTGGCACAAATAAAATGTAAGCAATTTATGTATTTTGTTGAAGAAATATGTATTGTCTTATAGAACAAATATGATTTAATTATTTGTACATGTATAGATAAGGCTAGCTATACAAAACACTAATAGTAAATTTATAATGCAAAGTTAATTAGTAGTGAAAGGTTTTCTAGTAAATAATTTAAACAGAATGGACCACGTTTGAAAAAAATACATAAAGATAATATTTAAGAATATTTTTTAACGTCAAAGTTCTAAGATGTACTTACTTCATTTGACTGAATCTTGAAACAAACTTGTAGAAAAGTATGACATTTATGAAATTGTTTAGCATTAAAGTTGATCGAGCGTAAAAGCAGAAAATATATCGAAGCTAAGAAATAACAGTGAACTTTCCGATCGCGAATATCGGATATCTAAAGGAATTTTATCTTCAGGAATGAATTATCAACAAGTTTAAATTAAGGCAGTCTATGGTAGTAAGTGCTTGCTTTGTATTAAATGGTATTAAAATTTCAAATCTATCTTTATAAAATTACCAACTAACGGGGATTGTAGATTAATAATAATATTTTAGAGAGTATAGACGACAACCATTGCGCCCATTTGCACTAAAGCAGTCTTAGTTTAGGATATTCCTGCATGCATATCCATCTCTTACCGACAGGATTGAAATGTGACGGCTCTGAACCTGAGATTGGGTTAGAGTAAAAAACGTTTACAGTTTTTATTAGGTGTACATTTAACGCAAATTTTTCAGTGACTTTAGTACAATATCTAAAGCTGAAAAGGAATATAATAAATATATTTACATTGAGTAGGCATTAACACTGGAGTAACACAAGGAAAATATTTTTATGGACAAGAAAGCTTAACCGCGTGATGGATTGAGCCAAAACGATCCATCAAAATCTCGACTGAGGCGTGACAGGTGATATCAATTTACCTACTATTTAGTCTATTATATGTAGCTAAATGGATAGAAAATATACGTATCGGTTCTAATAAAGTAAGCGATTTAATAAACATAAAATATTATAGTTTATTATCAAAAACTGTTTATTATCATGTTAATGTGACGTTTCGTAGTTGATGAAAATCATTTTCAAAGATTACATTATTCAATATAATTAAATTGCATTAAAAATGAACGCTATACACGTTGGTAACAGCGATCAGGAGCTGCTGTATCGATCAGGCAATATTTTTTCAGTCTATTAAATTTTGCATTTAAGCTCGTAGAGAAATTTTTATCTAAAATTTACGACAAAAAGAATATACAAAAAAACATATTTTCGCCATCTCAAGTAATGGCTGTAGCAGAATTTAAGCATGATTGACAAACACTTCCTAAACACTTCCTTAAGTAACATCTTTACGCCCCAATTATAATATGATGTATGTTTTTCTAGAAACACTTCACACAAATCAAATACACTAAGTATTTGAATCGTCTAAATCAAAACCCAAAAATACATGATATATGTAAATATAAATAAAATTCAAGCTATAGACAAAGTGAAAAGAAACCCTTCGATAATTAAAATAAAAGCCCCAGAAATCCAAGAAGTCTTCCACTCCTAAAGTTTTTCCGGCTTTGATTTCCGTATTTACATAAAATAAATTTTATAACTGAAATTTGTTTTATATTTCCTCCCTTTTTAGTTTTTTTCAACATTCTGTTCAACTTCATAATCATTATGATTTGTAATTATTATTATATTTGCCTTAATATTGTATTGATGAATTTTTGAATGTTTGGTATTGATTTTTTGTAATTTTTTTACTGTGTCATGTGATAACATCTAAGTAAATTAAATTTAAAAAATGTGTATGTACTTACTATTTTCAGATATACGATGTATGGGAAAGACGATGGCTGCCCGCGTGTCAGGAAGAGGGGTAATGGTGGATCGGTCCCTCTCTTCCTCCGCAACCTTCTCGTAGCTTCTGAAGTAAATCGAATATACGTACGCCGAACACCGAATCTGCTCAAACATGAACACATATTTTAGTACATCTCGACTTTTCGTCCGATTACAAAGAGGTTTAATTCATATGAATATAAAAAGGAAACAATAATTCTACAATGGCAATATTTGAAAGTATTTTAAAGATTTGCGTTTAGCACTGTAGTTATTACTCACTAAATTGTAGACTCTGACCAGAAACAGCTGAAGCGTGAAAATTAAAAACTGTCGCGGTATTGTTTCGAATATTATTTTTAATCTGAAATATCCATCGTCTTTGTTATCGGTTACCGATATATAAAATATATTCTTTACTTCATTTTTTTTTCTTTTTGTCTTTATTACGAAAGGTATTGGAAAAAATCACACAGAACATAAAATTTCACTTCACGCTTGTATATTGCCATACATTTTTAATTACAAATCATGTTGCTGCTGCCCGCGACTTCATTAGTATGGAACTATCCAACAAAAATAATTATAGGTATATATATTTTTTTATAAAAATAATTGATTATGTATTGTCATATAAGATATACTCGAAATAGAAAATGTATGAAAAAAAGCCATAAACTGACTTTGAAGTACACTAAAATAAATAAAACAGTAACAATTTTACACGGCACATTTATTTCAATGCTCGGCAAATATTTATATAGTTCAAATTGTAATGAACCGAAATTAAATGTAACGTGTCGGAACCATATCATATGTTAGCCAATTATATTCATTTAATAAGTTGTTCGATTGACTTCCGATTTGTTAGCCAAATATATGTATGCATTTAATAAGTCTTGCAATTGACTTCCGATTTCTACTTGGCTATGGTATAATGTTGTATCAAGAGGAAGATTATCATTGATGTCAGCCATCTTGTGCGATAGAATTTTGAACAGTGCAGATAGTGAATAAACTAAATTAATTGTTATTGCTGAGTTTTATTGAAGAGGACAACACATATTAGTACACGATATGATATATTGAATATTCGTATAGGTACATACCATATACTTAAGAATTTTTAGTTGCTGGATTTTTCAAAAAGTGGCCTTCAATTTATATGGTACCACCTCTAGTATCACCTATCAAACATACTGAAACTGAAGACAATTTATAAACCCGACTCATAAATGGATAAATAATTCTATAAAAATTTTAGCTTCGAGTCTTAGCTACGAACATGTATCTAACACGTGCTTTCCAACTAACACACCGCTTCAAAATCTTAAAACACCCAAATGTTTCTCATATGAAGATTACAACATTTAAACTGTTTATTCATGTGCATCTTAAACAAGGCATTCTTACCTCATTCGGATTTTGTTGTATTCATTAATTTTAATGAAACATCATTAGAAATATTATGAATGTGGAATTTCACCCCTAAAACGGCTTATCGTCTAAATAATGATGGCGTCCATTCATACCCCGCAAAAGGTCTCTACGTTTTAGTAATGAGCTAACATTTACAACAATGAACAATGTATATCAATTTCATGAATTTAATCTATTGTGTCATGAAATCTCGTAAATTATATAACAGTTTCTGTTACGCCAAAGGAAATTTTATTATTCCAAACCGGACAGGAAAAAGTAGACCTACTTATTATTTTTAAATGGAAAGTTATTCTATTTTTCCGTGACAATGATTTTCGAATTAAAAATGATAAGTAATAAATTGAATATTTACAATAATGTACTTAAATATATTTACAAAAATACAAAAGGCTCATCAAAGCCGTGAGGGTGCGTACCCAAAATACTGGCTACATTACCGCGTTGTATTGCTATACTAACGCGTTGGCCGAAATATGAGCCAGCTTTCGGGTTTCCTGTGGTCTCAACTAAGCGCGTCGATATCTCTTTAAACAATCGACGCGCTTCTGGCCCCCATGGACCCAAAGTCTCCACTCCAAAAGGAACGAAAATATAAGAATCCATGAGACTTTCATATTTTCGCCTTTTGTTGCTTTCTGCAATCGATGCCGCGCCACCAGCAGCCACGGAAGTAGCATGGAGATGTGAAGACGCCAGTGTGTCGACGCAAGTAGCGTCCCACACAAGCGCCTTACCACGACTCCAAGCCACCAGTGTCATACCATCAGGACGCCTGCCATCACTGCGTATAATGCCATTCGGCTCAATATAAATAATAAGTATAAATGATAAGTAATTTTTGAAATAATTAGACATACGTATTAGAATCGACTGCTTGATGGATATAACCAATATTGTGTCAAGATATATATCATTTTACAAATGCATTTACTACTTGGCCCTGCGAACTTTGTATCGCTTTTAAGTTAAGGTCACCTAAAACGTCATTCCATAGGAAATTTATGAGAAAACGAATTTTCTTCATAAACATTTTTTCGTGAATTTAACTTTATTTAATAGTTATTCTGATATTCTTGGATTAGACGAATCCAACAAACCAGAGATCATTGAGTTCGGTCCAACCATGTTGTAAATGGTGTAAATAACCCGTCTTTGTTTTATGGATATAATATATTATTGTGTACGTATATTTAACCCTTGCCAAAGTATTTTCGTCAAGTAAAATGTTAGCCAATCTTTATTTATACTATAATACTTTGAACTTTCGATTGGTTTCTTTTTAATATTATATTTTATTAATTTATTCATAAAGCAAAAAACAATTTTCGTAAAAAATGATTTTTATGTTAAAAACAGACGTTTCAGAAGATCTTAATATAAGGATTCTAAATTTGTTTTAAAATAGATATCCTACGCCATTACAGATTTTATAAAAACTCCTATTTACCGTAAAAATATATTTTTACAAGAAAGCAACTCGAAGAATCGAAAACTTAAAAATAAACTTATTCACTTCCGCTGAGGGGCTATTAAACTGAAAACGTAGCACTTTTTTCTGATGAAGTTCGCTACCAAGAAAAAGGGAATGCGTTATCGGCTTCCCTTTTCAAGCTTTGCAAGTCAAGCAGTCAAAGCCTACTGCACTGTGCACCAAGCTTTACAAACAAAATTACAAAAATCTGTTGAAACTGGTAACAGCTGATGTGTTCTAAATATTTATTGATATTTTAATATTTTAATATATTATACGATATTGACACTATTCAATTCATAATAAATAATTCATTACTTAAACACTACACTTATGCATAATTATTTTAATCAATCAGTTTATTTTTTTGACCGTTAATAAGCTGTAATTAGAACAATGATTTAAAGCGACTTAATAATTTAATATAACTAAATTCATCCGAATTCATTTTATTTAAAAGATAAAGGTTGTGTGGTTGTATTTAGCTATAATAAAACCTCTCCTTACGCCTTTACATTCCCCAGAGCAATCAATATGAATGAAATTAGTTACATATAATATTTATTCATGCATGTTAATTTGACCTCTTTACCACTACACTCTCATTAGATATTGGAAAACGCACATGTTAAACGCAACACATGAAATTGCTAATTGATTTGCGAATTTCTAATAAACGGAAAATCTTATTTAAGAAAGCCAAAATGTCTTTTTTTATATTATACTTAATTAGAACAAAAATTAATGAAGATACTTGCTACGAATTCGTCGTTTTGTATTTAAGCCGAGTTGCATTTTTAATATTAGCAATAGAAAATTAAAATGTGTTAGTATAGGCTCTTTATAAGGTTTTATTTTAAAGGTTTGTAACGCGAAGTTATCTTAGTGGGCAGTTTAAGCGAAAAAAACAACCAGAAGTGTAAATACGTATAAGTGATGACAACATTAAAACATTGCCACGGTTTGTATAATATTGCAATAATAATATACTTAGGCCGCAATATAATATATATCAACATTGCGTTTAGATAAATGTATAACTCATTCATTATTGACGTGGGTTTAAATTTACAGAGCGGGATAGCTGTTAGAGTATTATTTGAAAAGGTTTCCTAATTGGTGGATTTGTGATTTCTCTGTTTGCACGGATTAACAGAGTGTATCTCTCTAATTGTTTGGAATTATGCTTCTCTATTATTCATATCGTGAACGAATAATCTTGTCCTAGATTCGCATAGTAAGTAGCTGTCGCAAGCTGTACCATTTTACAGTTTATATTCGCGTTGAAGTTTTACACTTTAAAAGGTTGCGGCAGCCAACGTGAAATAAGAAAGTGTTATCGGAAAAATCTTGAATGAAATTTAAATATATTAGCTGATTAACTCTCCTAACAAAATATATTTAAATATATAATTGAATAGTTTAGTTTTGTTAAATATGCGGAATCGTTATAAAATGAAATTCATTATGAATATTTAACTCATTAATTACACAAAATCAAAATTTTAAATCATTAAACCAAGTTAATATATACTAATATTATAAAGAGGAAAGATTTATATTTTTAACCGACCTTCAAAAAAACCAAAAAGGAGGTTATAAATTCGACGTGTATTTTTTTTTCCGATGTTCCGCTCGTACGTCGCTATCCGTAGACCGATTTGGATGAGTGAGGTGTATAACGATAGAGTAACTCGTCGAAGTGGTCCCATTTTTTTTAGAATTTTTACAATCAATAGTTTTCAGGATATTGAAAGAATAGTTTCACAATCGGGCGAGAAATCGCTGAATTCCGCGCGACCATGTCGTGCTTATTTGCTTATAACTCTATGATTTATGAATCCTTATCGATGAATTAGATATTATTCGATTTAGTATTAAATTTGCAACAAGAGAAAATAAGAATCAAGATAATTTGATTTACAGTTTTAGAGATATTGAGGTTATAAAATAAAAAATTGAAAAATCTTCAATTAGTTCGCTTTAGCAATTGAGATGTCCATGTTATATTAAATATTTACTAATTATAATAAATTCATTTTATTAACAGTCCTTATGCCTATTAAGTCTTGTTGAATTTTACATGAATTTTATTTATCAACACTATTTATGTCTTTTATTTATAGTAAGTACATTTATAATAGAAAATTAATTTTTTACTTTTCAGTGCGTTTTGAGGTCGGTTTTATTTTTTTGTTTAAAATTAATTTTTGTATGTTTATAACGAATAACTCAAAATATACTGAACCGATTTTAATCCTCGCGTTGATAGGAAGATAGACTTTTAGTGAGTGACATAGGCTACATTGTATGGCTACACAAACGCAGTCAGGAGTTTTATATATATACAAATACTTTCCTATTTTATATAAAATTATCACCAATACTCGACCATAGAATTTTAAATGCAATATTTTCAAGGTATTTATAACATGATTCAACTAAATGTCTTTAGTGTGCAAATTGATCAATTCAAAGGAATTAATCAAGAGAGGGTAACAAAAAAGTTTACCTTTATTTTGCCTCTAACAAAATGATGTTTTTGTAAAACGAATTGAATTGTGCTGTATGCGGTCCAAAGGCTCCCGTTTTCACCACCACCCACCCTGTGCCACACGTGTTGTGATAATGCCTAAAATAATTAAAAGTCCTTGTAAATGTGATTTCTATATCCTTTCATTTAATTAAAAACCAATTATAAGCATAGTGAGCTGCCTACTAATCTCTAAGGTTAGCTAAGTACTTTTGAACATATTCTAGAAGATTATTAAAAATGTTCTCTAAAGCAACTTGAAAACAAGAATATAATTGCTCTACATCAAGATAAAACAAGGTTTGCCCATTTTCCAACTCAGAAGTATATAAATAACTTCTATAATACCTAAGCAATCGGCTGCCCATGGACACCCTCAACGCCTGATGGGCCACGGGTGCGTTACCGACCTTTTAAACAAAGGTACGCTCTTTTCTTGAAGAGAAAAGAGTCAATTCTTTGAGTGGTAAGAAATAGTTCTTGGATAATGTATTATTTTTGCGTTAAAATGCTGAAAACGATTAAAAGCCAGGAAAAGTTATTTAAAATATATCAAAGTTTTTGTGGAAGAGTAAGTCTGAGGTTGACTCTATCCCTCCAAATAACATCACGGACCTTGTTGTCAACATGACTGGTTGTTACATAATATACTACAAGCAACGTAAATTAGCTAATTAATGACTAATTATTCAATTCAAAAGTTTTCTTTAGATATATCCCAATCTTAATGAAACTGAGAAGACCAGATGCCAATTGTATTTTCTATACCTAATAAAAATAAACCCAAAACAAAAAATTATTCCCGGCTGAGTTTCTTGGCTATTCTTCTCAGAGCAGGGCGCGTTCCCTAACAGCCTGATAACTTAGTTTGTCAGTTTGACGTTCACAAACGATCAAGTACATGATATAACGTGAATTAAGAATATTTTATTTGAATAAAAAAATAATGAAATCATAAATTTGTGTTTTTTTAACCCATCCATTTACTTTTATATAAGTTTATTTCACAATATTTTAAAATATATTATTATATAAATGCCATGCTCTTGTAAATGAAACTTTAATTTTGCAATACTCTATATTTTATTAAAATATTTGTAAAGTAGCCAATTTACATGTGCCTGAGTATACTTAGTATTGCTACAATCCGTAGCAATACTAAATAGTAGTGCCTCCATTGCAGGTTTTTTATTTTTTGATCAGGCTTTAGTAATAATAGAATTTACAGAGTGTTTGTTTTATTAAGTTTATTTTATTTATTTATATAACCAAATCGCTACAACTAATTATTAAAATTTTATCATGGAAAATTAGACTGGAATTTAAAATGGAACTGGAAAAATTACTAATTCTTCAGTATCAATTTTGTGATAGTAGTGTCTTACCGGCTCGTTGTTGATGAAGAACGAGAGATTAGCCGCCGGCATGGAGTCACGACTCACGCATTCCGCTTTTAGCTTCATCCCTGCACGGTATCGATGTTTCAAACCATTTAACTCCGGATCCGACTTGGGTAGGTCTGAAAACGATATCCCACGTTTAAAATTTATTACATCGATGACATTTTTGATACGATCAATGTAGATGTAATCCACAGTCTCTTTATTATACGTAGTACTTATCTATAAATAAAATATTAAGAATATTCAAAAAAAATTGTATATATTTATTATTATTATGTATCTCTGTTATACAATGTATACTTATATAAATTAATACAGATCGAATACGTAGTGGCCCTTTTGAAAACTTTATTGTGTGAGGGACACCAGCTGACTGTTTCAGACGATATTGGGCACCACATCATGATTAAATGTAACTTACTTAATTACAAAATTAACTAATGAAATCCAAACTGGTATAACACAATTGAATAAAAAATCAGTAGAGGTGATAATAACATATACAAGTGTAGTCTTCTCTTTTAAATAAATAGGTTTTAATCCTTTAATTAAATCATAAGTTTATTTTATTAAAAATCAATATGTACAAAATTCGTACATTTGCAAATGCTACGGTATCCCTAAGGAATTTTAACAAAGTTTAACCATTAGTTAGAGTGCTGGACAAGTTATAAATTAATTTAGACTCTCCTTATAAAGTAATATGATATACTTATGTCTGCAGTTTTTAGACTGGCTGTACTTAGTCCATTATTCACAGCGGATCTATCAGACTTTAACCATGGAATTAATTTATCACCAGAAATCAAATAACACTGTTATGTTCAAATGTATTAATTTTACAATCATAAGCAAGTTTATTTCAGTCAAATAAACATTATATAAAAGTGATAGATAGAAAGTAGGATTCAAAACCAGGATCTCCGGCGCAACACGCAGGTGAAATCATCCAACTTATTCAACTTTTAACCAAAAATTCACTTTAAAATCCTATCTTTTGTATCTAAATATTATAAGATAATTCCTTACTTTAGTACCTACATATTATATTTTGACCTTGATATACTACTTTTAGTATCAAAATCAAAGAAATGTTAACGAGTTTAAAAAAAAGACATGTTATCTTGGCGAGTGTTCAGAGCATATTTTACAAAGATGGACGTAAAGTCTCGAATTGATGTCAACATGAATAATCTGATTGTGAATTAATTTAGAACTGAATTTTTTATTTATTTTTTTAAATAACTCGATAGCTTCACTGATGGCGATTAAAGTATGACAGTCGATTTATATTACGATTCTGTTCAATTATTTTGTGAAAAATATTTTTCCATTTGTAAAAGTACTGTTCAACAATATTTTGCGTTTACCTAACGCGAATTTTATGCCTTGAAAACATTGTGCGTTTATAATCTATTATAAATTATTTTACTTCATTTAACAAGAAATTTAACAAGCTCAACTCAACAAACTTAAACATCTTTATTTCACGTCAATGCTTTAAGTTTATAAGACGTTCAAGAAAGCGCCCAAGTTTGTGAAGGATATCAAATAAACTTGGCCTGGTTACTTTTTTTTGATTTAACAATAAACATAGATACCGTAAATTAGATGATTCCCAAAACTTAACATAATTTAAATTATCAATAACTTTATTACATTCTAATCGATAAGTTTTCGCTTTACATAAGTGAATTCCCATAACCCCTAGTGGGGCATGGGGCAGATACATTGCTGATCTGTTTCACTGATCATTTTCTTTATAGGCAAGTAGGTGATTAGCCTTCTGTGCATATCCGACCAGAACATTCACTAGTCCCTCCGGGATTCGAACCCAGGACCTCCGGCGCAACAGGCAGACGCGTAAAGCACTTAGCCACGGAGGCGATTACATACCTACTTGTCTTAAATTTGTTTATCGATAATGTTTGTACACTGGATTTTAATGTTACATCGAATGCAATGAACTTGAAAGGAATAACTTAATTATGAAACCGCACACTTATTTTATTATTGTTTCTGATAATTTATTATTTTACCGTTCAAATATAAATTTATACAACAGTTTAAAATATCAATAATTCTTTCTTATACACCCGACTGCAGGCAAAATGAATACGGGCAAAGAGAACGAAAAGCATTTCTTAGACTGTTTGTATTTGTAATGTACTGCTCCCAGAATATGGAACCACTATGATATAACGGTAAATAAACTTTTATTACTGAGAAAGCTTGAAAATAGGACGCGCTTAAGACGCAATATTCAACCCTCTGCCCTTTTTAAAGGTGAAACTGTAGCTTTTCACTCAATGTTATATATACTAGAGTAGAATAGGCAGTGTAAAAGTTGAACGTTGAATTAATGGCGTTAGTAAAGAAATAAATTTCATACTTTTCATAATAAAAATATAAATAATAACTTATTACAATAACTTCTACAAGAATTACGTTTTATATTGGATAGGTTTTAAACTATATTGTTGTGTAATTGCCTCGCGTGGCTATGTGATTGTGCTCCGGAACAGCCCGCATCTGACTTTCCACGCGTTCCGAGGTTTCAAATTCGGAGAAGGAATAAATATTGGGTGGTGTAGGGTATAAAAAGCTGTGACGTCGAAATATGTCTGCTTTATGGACCATTACGGGGTAGGGAAGTTAATATATTACATTGTAATATTGAAATTACCATCACATTTTAATATAATTAATAAGTTTGCTGAATAATTTTTTTTATTATACCTTATTTAAAGGCTTTATGTTCGCGATGGCCTTCATACTTAATATATATTTAGTATAAGGGAAGTTAACTCTTGTATAAGCAATGAGGCTACAAATATGAACGCTACATTCAAAAGGAAATTGCGCATACGTATTCTCGCGCCCCGCTGATTTTCATTTCACAGTAAATATTTCGTCCGTGTGATACAAGATTTATTAATTCTATATTAATTTAACTAAGTGTTGTTTTTTATACTCGATTAAGAAATTATTCCTTAAAAACGTTATAATTTGATCATATTTCATGGTAAAAAATCCAACAGAATGCGTTTTTTTAAATTTTTCAGTCTTATTCATATATACAATTATATAAAAAGCATTAGATAAAAAAATCTTAATATTAAGGAGTATAAATTATATTTAATTGGTATTTTTAAAATGTAGTTGTAATTCAAACAAAAAAGTGAGAAAAATAACAAATGATATACAAAACAGCAAACATCTTAACTTATTCTATGTGTTTATTGTTTATACATAACAATAAAGTTTGCTGAACAAAAATTATGTACATAACAAAGCAATATATCTATAAGCTTACTTAGCAATCGCAGCCTGGTATCAATCAATGTTGCAATGGCGACCTCTTTTAATTTGAACTTTTGGAATTAGATATATTATGGTCAAGGCAGGTCGAGGCTCAATTATTATAGCAACTCTAGGCTTTTATATTTTTGGGTGTCCCTTTTAAAAAAGCCGAATAATATGCCTATAATTTAAGGCCATTTTCACCGTATTATTGGTCATTTTCTAGTCTATAGATCCTAAAATTCTTTTTTTTTAATTCAATATTTTTCCATTTAGCATAAACCAAGATTTTTATTTAAAAATGACGCTTCTAAACTCTAAAACCGCAATGAACCTCAGTTTGTCATGGCGAAACTTACGCAATTTTACTTGTTTAATTAAAGTCGAAGTCTTTCAAACTCGGATTAGAAATGTAGACATTCTTGTGAATGTAGTTTTGAGTCGAGTGTAATAATTAAAACATTTGGAATTTGTTGAGACTTATGTGGAAGAGTAATATGTGTATGTGGTGTAATATATATTAAAGATCTTTAAAAGTGCTTGTGGTAATATGTAATATATATTGCTTTTCTTTCCATTAATAAACTTATATAAAATTCTCGTGTCACAATGTTAGTTACCTTACTCCTCCGAAACGGCTTTACTAATTTTTACCAAATTTTATATGCATATTCAGTAGGTCTGAGAATCGGCTACTATCTATTTTTCACCTCAAAAATTAATATGGCAAAACAACGTTTGCCGGGTCAGCTAGTGAATTTATAAGACTGTGTTTTTGAATGTTTGTTGGCTTCACTCATAACTTCAATACAGACATAAATTAATAGTTAAATATGTATCATTTACATATTTATCTCAAGTTTGTACATATTAAAATATATACAGGAGTAAATATTGAAAATTATTGAAACAGCGAGACATGTCTTTGAAGAAACTTTGTATTCAAATATAAATTATACAATTATTAATCGACGTCCTTTGTATAAGGTTTGTAGCAATATGACATTAATTATGTCGGAACAAATTGGAAATTTCATTAATTGTAGAGTGGATAATTAAATTTTGCACCATTTCTTTCAAAAATATTATACAAAGGCCCGTTCCATAATGCGACAATTAACTCAAAACTATTTTCCATATCGGTCACATCTTTATGTCTCTATGTGTGAAGTGATTTCCCGTTACCCCTCAGTGGGGCATGGAGCAGACACATTTCTGTATCTGTTTCACTGATCATTTTCTTAACAGTCAAGTAGGTCAGGTAGGTAGGTAATCAGCCATCTGTGCTTACCCAACCGAAACATTCATTTGTTTCTCGGGATTCGATCCCAGAACCTTCCATTAAAACGGTGTGACGTTTCACACACCTAAATCACTAAACTAACTTATAATTAAACTATTCGTATGTTATATGTCCTACCGAAGGTCCTTAATTAAAAAGTTTTTTAATAAAACGTATCACCTACATTTGCTTGAAACAATCTCAATTTGCTATCAGCTATATGATCCGCTCCATTGCTTATTACTCTGAAAAGTTACTCAGGCCTCCAACAAAGTCAGTGACAATGTAACAGAAAATCATTAAAATATTTAAGCTAGCTGCGTATTATACATACAACAGGACTAACGGGTTTTCGTGAATTTCTGTCTACCTTCCCAGCTGTCTGTTTTTTTGTTCCAAATTACTTATGTCAGAAAACACATTTTAATAAGAATTTTATAATAGCAGGTAGCTAGCTTACATTATAAGAAGTAACTTAGGCTACCTAAATACTTAAACTTTAAGTTCTTTGAAAGAAAATGCTATCATGAAATATAGATTTGTGAGTGAATAATTTCTCATTACTATATGTGATATTGTAAACGGTCTAGAGTTTTATTATTAAAAATATCTTATAACCTTCTTTATTAAATATAAATAACTAAAGCTCGATATGAATAAGGTATCATATCATATTAAGAATTTTTATAATAACTGCACCCCGAGCATATTTTCTTTCTCAAGAAGCTTATATTGAATGGGCGGATGAAATATTTTCTTTTTATAAATGGACTCAGTACCATTGGAAAAATACAATATTTTATTTTAAATATTTAAAGAAAACTTTAAAATAAACCAACTTCAAAGTGCAACAAACGAATTGATAAATGAAGTCTGTAAAAAAAAAATTCTTCCGCCTCTAAGAAAAACTTATCTTCGTCCATTCGAAAAAAATTATTACGTACCTAAATAATATTACTATGAAATAGCTATTCAAATAGTGATTTATTCAAGCACCGAAGCTTCCTTATGCAACTAAAAATATCAATTGCTAAAGTTATTTAAAAGGATCATAAAGATAACCAAAAGACATCTGCAAATTTTATTATATAAATACAACAAAGTCTTACCTAATTGAAATTTTCGACTTAATCAGAAAGAAACATAGTAACTCTGCTTCAAAACGCATCAAAATCGGTTTGTTTGAGAGTCTAATAAACAGCTAAACAAATTTTGATGAAAGAAAAAACAAAACTATTAGGACACTCTTAATCGAGGCTGCTTTCAAATAAAAAAAAAATCAATATTAAGTCACAGATACATATTACAAAAATAAAGCTTTAAAAATAATTTCATAACTGATGGAAATTACTTCTATATAAAATAAAACCAGCGGTTTTTCATATATTGTTATTTTAAAATAATTGACATGAGTTAGTTGCACTGGCTAGCTTAATCGCTTTAAACAGCAACTTCTTGAACTTTAAACTTTAAATCAAAGATTGATGCAGAATTCTCAATATAGTAGATGATTTATGTACTTCTAAGAATTAAAAAAAACTCGTTTGACTAGAGCCAAAAACTCTAGAATTTTCTGTAATGTACCATATATGGTTCTTACTAAAATTAATATGTTATAATAACATAACGTATTTCTTCCTTTAAATACACAATCGTACGTATATTGTCCTATAATTATGTATCATTATTCATAGTACACAAAGCGTGAGAACAATGGAGACCTAAGCCACAGATTAGTTTGTGAATATTGTATTATGGTATTCAAATTATAACCCTTGGCTGTGGATGCAATCAATCTCTCCCTGAGCTATTTTCATTTCAGTTGTTAATACATTGTATTATCAAAAATGATCTCATATTTTCAAAGCTTTACCTTCATGCTTGTTCTAGAGCACTCTATCAAAATAATCAAAAATTGCGTATAAAGCGTATGTCAAACTTAAAAAAAAATTGTGTACAAAATTTTCTACGTCAGGTAATTCTAGAAACCTCTTCAAAAAAAAGTAGAAGGGGTCTAATTTTGATAGTAATTTAAATTGACTGAGCAGCGATTGTTTATTGGATAGATTTTTATTAAAAATTAAGAGAAAATCGCTTTGTGTATCTTGATACATTATTAAAATTCCTATTTTATTTAGTATCCTATTTTCCTTCGTGAGTGATTTCAGAGAATAAAGCTCACGTATTAAGTTCGACAATAATATTTTGTAAATAAATGAAGTACTTTCCTCGAAATAACCAACTTTCAGATAATTTGCATGTGCCTTCATTATAACAATTCTAATATTATGCAATTCCATTTCCTTTTTTATTATTAATTTATTAAATTCAGTTTAACCGCCGATTCAAAAACAGGTTTGTTTTAAGTTTGACGTGTCTGTGTTTTTGTGGCATCGTAGCGCTGGAGTGAATAACAATGCCGTTTTTTATTTGAAAGCTAAGAAAGGAAGAGTTGCTGCATCATGCACAGGATAAAGTAAGCTCCAGTAATGGAGAGGCACGAAAAGGTTTGAACTCTGACGTAACGAGATGGGTCTTAGAAATTTATGAAGATAAGTTCATTCTTTATGAGATATTCTTAGTTGTAATTAACCTTTCGAGGGTTGTTATCTACAATTCCATTTTATTGTGCACTTAATAAATTAAAAGTAACTTCGGTTCTGTGGTTCTTGAGTTATAAATGTTGTAACAACTATAACGTAATAATACAGCCTACTTAATTACTAGAATATTACTCTGATCAAACTAACCTGTACGCAAAGTTCAATAATATCTTGTCCTTTCTCTTTAGAGATGAGTAACGAGCTTAAATACACCTATCTTTTTTTCTCGTAACTTTCGTGTGGTTACATAAAATTCGATATCTTTTAATTTGGCATGTTACTTGGAAAATGTCTAGTTTTCTATCAGTGAATTTCCGCTAATAATAAACAACAATAAAAACGTCCTTATTGTATTTAATATCGACATACCGACTACTTCCATACTGCCGTGTACTTGCGCTGTGAGAAAGGACGGTGCATCAGCCGAAACTTCGCATGTGTAGCGACCTGGTCCTTGTTGCGTCACCTTTATTTTCAGTTTCTCAGCATTGCTCTCCTCCTTCTGAGAAGAAAATACACTCGTGTAAAGTCAAACACGCATGGTAACAAAAGATTATCAAGTCTAAAATCTAAAATTTTATTTTATTGTTAATAATTGCGTTTTTTGAGTTCAAAATCTAAACAATTTTTAAAATATAAATGATAATACAGAGCTATGAACTTTTTATCAAATTTAAAATATTCAAATGACTCTAACTTTGGGCAACAAAAGTTTTTCTAACAAAATCTAAAAAAAAAAATGTTCTAACGAAAAATCATTTTCGTTTGTTGCAATCTGTTCGTGCGTTGTATTTGTATTTTTCCATGTAAAATGTAAACAACATTAGATAATTTAGAATTTTTTTGTATAAAACTAATCAAATAAGTTTATAGGATACAAAGAGCTTAACAAGATAGGATGTTATAGTATATATTTATAATATTATAGTGTTAATTTAAAGTTCTTTTTTGTTTCAATTTAAGTTTACCGTACGGAAACTCAAACAAATTCAATTCTGTAAATGCCATAAGACGCTTCACATGTATGCAAGAAACTGACACAAAGTCACGTTCCGTTTATATACGAAATATATTTCCAATTCCTGAAGAAAAGTTAAAGGTTTTTGTAAGCAATTTGTACGATTGCGTCCTTTGCTGTCTCTTATGAATAAGTACATTTAGTTTGGAAAGTTTGATGAATGAGTTCGAGCTTTTTTACATGAATTTTTAAATTTCTTATTGATATAACACTTGTTTGTCATTTTACAAATGTATATGTAGAATTAATTATTTCAGATTTTATTTATATAATTTTATTACTGTAAATTTTTATATTACGGAGCAATATTTACCGTTTTGCACCGGTTCGTTGTTTTCACGGTTATGAATGATAAGTGATTATGCAAATGGGTATTTTTGAATGACGCGTTGATAAATTCTTCGCGTTTTTCATATCTCATTGTGATTTATGAATTTCTAATTTAATGCCTTCCATCAATTACAATACACATTTTACGCATATCGTAACCTTTATTAGCTAACAATATAATTTATTTTGGGAGAATATCAAGTCAGTTAAATAAAAATACAGTTTTAAATTGAGTAAATTTTTAATCCAAAACATTTCTATGTAAAAAGATGGCCAAAAACAGTAGTTTTGGCTTCTACTGCAATGTTATTTAACATCTTACTCCGATTTTTGATCAGTGTTTAATCAACCATTAGTCAACTATGTTATCTACTAGTTGTACTGGTATTATGACGAATTATTTACCTATGGACTTCATTAATAATTTTTAGCATTGATTAAACTAGAAAATGTGGAGACTGATTGACTGATCTCTGTACATCTCTGTACTTTACACATCATATGTATATTATGTACAGATATTACTTCTTATGTCAATCATGAAAATATGTCAGTGCTATTGCGAAAAAACGTTATGTCTGTGCGCACGTCATGCAAATACAACAACATGCTGATGAGGTTTGTTTCCAGCATTCTGCTCTCCACAAGACCGAATACGTATGGTATGTAAGGGAAGAAACGGATACAATCAACAGAGGTAAGTACTATTATCATGCTAATTTATTAAAAAATATAAACGTTAAATTCACAGCGGAAGAAGCGCCTATTAGATCATCCCACATGACTCGTTAAGAAGAAAAACCACTTAGTCCCACAATGGCGAACAAGAAGCAGTTATAGGATAAAAGGAAGCACCGTTTATGAAGAAAATGAATGTTTCTGTATTGTTTGCGGTATGTCATGTACCTACTGGTTTGGATTCAATGTACGAGTTGCAAAGACTGAGCCAAAGCTAGAAGCATTAATGTGATATCACAAAATTCTGAATTTTAATTCGAATAATGATTACTATGAATACGAATCTTTTACGATCATAGCTTTTTTTCATTTTCATTTTCATAGCACACATTTATTAAAATATTAAATAAATTGACTAGACCCAAATACTACGAGGCAATAATTAAATTATAGATTATTTTTTTGGCAGTATAGTCCTGTTTGTTTTCCCAATGAAAACATATATAAACCAAATAAATTGAAATTAAATTTAGGTACTTTTTTCTGTTAGAATACCGTTCACTACACTACATGAATTAAAGTCCAGTTAACAATGCTGGAAGACTTTTGTACCTAGACAATAAAAGTACGATTTCGTC
This sequence comes from Aporia crataegi, assembly GCA_912999735.1. Classification (NCBI taxonomy): domain Eukaryota; kingdom Metazoa; phylum Arthropoda; class Insecta; order Lepidoptera; family Pieridae; genus Aporia; species Aporia crataegi. Next base: position 6,272,200 of record OU538744.1, on the reverse strand, counting down.
TCGAGAAATAATATATGAGAATGAAATGGAATAATTCTTGTTATTTTTATCAAGTTGAAGCGCAGCCTTTCTGTACAGTTTGCATTTTTAGTTAGAAGCATTCTCATTTTGGTGGCTACGTTCTTTGTTCGCTAGTCTTCTTTTATACTTCAATAAGGACCATATAATTCATTAGTTTTTTTTATTAGTTTCTTAGTAGTATTTATTAGTATTCGAAATTTGCGTTAGTGTATAGTTGTATAAACTCGAAGCATTCATAAAATGAATGATTTCCAGTCAAGTAACTTATAAACACTTAATATATAATCAATCTCTCTCCGTCAATTATGATAAAGTTTTGCTTTATCGTTTTACATGTACTTTAGCAAAAATAATATTGCTCTGTTTTCAACGGAAAACCGATATGGCATTGCATGAATTTATACGTGATCATTAAAGGAATCGCGCGTGACCATGGAATAGCGAAATTTTCTTAGATTATTTCTGTGTTTGTGGCGAAACTATCATAAAACACAACGACAGTCAGTAATGCCATACAAAAACATTATAATATTCTAAGCAATTTAACAATTTACCATTAAAAAATTAATAGAAACCACACTAAAAATAAGTACATTTCATCCAATGACTTTCCTATTTACTCAAAATAAACAACCACTACCCAATCAAACAGAGTTTAACTGAGTTTCCCCTTCTTCCCGGCAATCAAGCCCGCTGATTATATTAGCTTTGAGTCAATCTCCAGTCCTGATACAGAGTGGCACGGCTTCGGCCAGCGCGTGCACCTGTTAACGACAAGTTTGAACACGAAACCCCACCCGAGCGTTCACAACATCAGCCGGCCAACTAATCTCTTATATTAATACAATACAAAAAAATAATTACAACTTTCAGTCATACGAAGTTCCCTGTTATATTATCAATTTATAGTATTTAGGAGAAAACTAACCCTTCATCATCATCATTAATATTATCAAAAAAAGAATCTCTGCTAAAATAGATCATTATATAATTTACATACCGTTATAGGTACTTAGGTAATTCTAGGATTTAAAAAATATTTATTTGAAAACCTACTTTGGACAATGCCGATTTTTTTATGGAAGTTGGGATATTGTTGCGTCTTAACCGAATTAACTGTAAAACATTGCAAATGTACTCAGGTTTATTTAAAATAAAAATCATGAAGATTTTCGATGGGAATTTTGAGTACAAAGAACGTAGATATTGATAAAATGTTATAAAGAGAAAATTGCAAGTGACAGTAATTTTTCCTAGATTAATAATTCCTAAGCTTAGATCAGATTTGGTCCTATCATCACTGTACTCCTCGATCAGCGTTGCCAGTTAACTGTAAAAATATGCACCCTACAATATTTTAAGAAATATAAATAATATTTTCTTATTATTTTGCATATACTCAATCAAAAACAAAATCTTCATAATTATGATTTCATAAAATAATCATCGACTAATGTTGAGTGAATTCATTTGGGTTTTCTTTCATTTATTGTATATCAATGAGCTTAGTATTTCGCTTTAAAAATTGTCTTATTATATAATTATTATATAATTAGAAACTGTCATCATTTGGCGTCATTAATATGGCGGTACCACTTATTTCGAATTCAATATATGTATTACTTTTTGTGATAACTTTTTAACCCCCGTTCGCTTATGAATAACATTAATACAAATACAATTATAATTAAAAATACTATTTTTGATATCTAAATTGTTAAAACTCAAGAGTAACGCAAAATGGCCCAGATTTCGGCCTTGTCCTAATTTAAAAATTATAGCTTCATATATTACGTGCTGTCGATACAAATGTCAAATACAAACAATAAATTAGCCTATCTTTGGTGGTGGAAATTTATAATTAGTTTTAAGTTAGAAATGTTAGAATTTATTTGTTCACTATCACACAATGGCGTATTTCAGTGAATCGTATACAAAACTAATATTATCTTCCACAATGCTATCTTAATGTGGAGAGCTGCAGGTCAGATCACAGGTCGATTCGCTTGATAAATCGCAATTCCCAAAGCAAATAATAACATAATCCATAAAACAAACTATTGTTTATATAATTTAAACATTCAGCTATTAAATTATAAAACCATTGTATATGTATATTATATTCTTATTAACTTCCCATAAAAAGTATATAAGTTGAAATTTAGATAATGAGTAACATCGAAAAATATAAAATCAATTTCTATTCTATTTATTTTTCCGATTAAATGACGAGTACCTACTATATTGTGTAGCTGAGAACGAATGTGAAAACTCTTTCGGTATTTTATTATTCTTTTTAACTTCGTAAAAAATAATATTTATTCTACCGGGCAACTAATGTATATAAATCTTGATACGTAGAAGAAAAATGATTTAAGTTCTTACAGGCAGAACAAACTTTTCTCTTCCAAGGAATTAGTCGAGGTGACGTATGGCAGCATTTATCTAGTTGAACAGAATTGATAGTCTGCCAACTACCAACTAAGTACGAGCCACGCTAGTTCCGCATGAAACCTAGCATTATTATTCATTACGTTGGCATTCAAACAGAAATACTCAAGTCCTCTTTCTGCGTTAATCGGTTCATATAGTGGCGACTTTGCAGTCTGCGTTGTTATTTTCTTATTTTTAAATTGATAACAATTTCTTAATATATATAATAATAAATAAACAAAAATATTTATAAAGGTTCAAAGTTTTAAATAATATTGATAGTTGAAAGTTGGTGATATTTAGACAAATGTTGTTTTCGGCACATTTATACAATTGTATAATATGGTAATAAAGCATTCTCCGATCAAGCTATGCACCACTTATTTTTCTTGTCGTAATTTCCATAAAAAATAATTATTCTCGAGTCACAACTATACAAAGGATAATACAGTCTGCTTTCATCAAAGTAAAGTACTTTATTATTTTAATAGTGTTTGAGTTTTACTAGACCCTTAGCTTAAGACTCAAAGGCCTTGGCTATAGAACCTGTCGGTGAATAGTAATATGAATTGGAGAAACAAAGGGTATCATGTTACTATGTAATGACTACTCTTATAGGGAACTCATACCAAGGCCAGAAACTTGGAATCAAATTATTACTGATTGACGCAAAATTTCACACGCACTCAAAACCTCATATTATGCTCCTACGACCAGACCTCTAACATTGTTTTAAAAGTTAACGTGAAGTACACCGAACCATGATCAGTAAATAATCAAAAGCTGAAGCTTTCTGTAAATTTTGTCATCGTATTAACCGATAAAATAAGGGTATATGGTTAATTATTTATCTTCAATCAAAAATAAAGCTTCGTAGTTGGCTTAAATTACTAATTAGTATATTATAATAAATTCAATAAATATTTAATTACGTTGCAATACAAATCTATAAATTAAACAAGTATTTTTAGACGATAGAATTAAATAAATTCCTGGAAGAGAATTATTTTTGGCTTTTATAGAATATTTGAAAGAAGTCAAGGTTCGTAACTCAGTAGGTAATAGAAATAAATCTATTGTTATATTGAATCGTAGGTAGCTTCAACATCTAAGCTCTGTGTATATCGCTAAATGTAAAGGATCTCTAAAATCTTATGAATGAATAAATCATTCTAAGACTTGATAAAACTTTCGTACCGAAATGTTGCTTTCAAAATGTTGGATTCTTTCAAAATTTCATATAAAATTAGTCTATATCGCCGAAATATTGGAATGTATTTCGTGCTTGTTTTTTATACCTTATCACGGCCCTATTTCACCGTTCATTTACTATTTATTACAATTATTTTACGCTTGACAGAAAGAAGAACTCAGATAATTATTAGAAAAAAGTGATAACACAAATTGTTCACGACGTAATAAGGAGAGTGAAATACTGCCACCTCTAGTGGAAAAAACATTTTTCAGATTGTAGTCTTTTACCTGATCATTTTCTTTACAGTCAAGTAGGTGTCTACTGTCTACCCAACCGTGGTGTTGTTTTGATGTGACTAGCGTAACTTGGCGCAACATATATTCCAATGTCAGATGCGTGAACAACTTTGCCAAGAAAATAGTTACATACAATCGCCTACACGCTTAGGAAAATAATCAGTGAAACCCATTAGGGGTTATTTCACAACTACAACAAAGTTCAACCACGTATAAAAATGCTTGTACATTTCACAATAATTGTCTACAGTAGTAGAGTGTGACTAGTTATCTAAAAATATCGTTTCATATAATTTATTTTTGAATTTTTTAGAATTATCTATGGATGCCGAGAAACATTTTTGTTGCTGTAACCAAACTGTACATATGCCAATAATATTCAACAGCACTTATACACAAGAATAACTGTAATATTTTCCCAGTAGGTATCGATATCACCACTTTTCCTAATGTATTTGTTTAAAAAGCATGAGGTAATATGATCTTAGCTACTGTCGCGAGCAAATAAACGTCTCAGTTGAACGAATATATGTATATAACACGAGACCATGAAGAAACGACTTAATATAAACATGCGAAAACTTTCAACATATTGCAGTAATTACATAAATATTAAAGCTACTTAAATTGAAGTTTATTTCAAGGTTTTGCGGTGTAAGATTGTAATAAATTTATCATTAGATAAAAAAAATTAAATATAGATAATACCAGTGATTCTGGTCTAGAAATATGCTGTAAATGATTATTAGTATCCACACAGACCCTTTTTCTCTATTGTAAATCTATTCAAGTACATCATTTCTACGTGCAACGTATAAACCACTTCCACATTGCCTTCTCTATGAAACTTTTTAATTATGTCAACCAGGCTTATGCCTGGATTCTATCTCCAAAAACATGTCAACAATCTACGAGTCGTCCCTTAATTAATTAGCCCCTAAACTAGACAGAAAACCAAAACATCAGAATTTTTTTTTGTTGATTAGTAAAAGTTCACTCAACTCCCAACTTTCTTGTGATTTTGTGATGAAATTCAATGTTATGAATAAGTACTGAAAAAAAATTCGGAGCTTCTATTTCTTAGTACTAATTTTGTAACGTTAATTAGCCCGAAGTTTCTAATTAATATTATTAATAACTACATACTTTTAATGTAACATAATTAAATATTATTTCTTTCATTTTCATTATAGGAACGGTATTTATTATAACGGAAATATTTAAATTTTATTATAATAATATAATATATAAAATATTATACTTAATTTTATTTCTTTTTTTTTAAAAAGAAATAAAATTAAGTAAAAAATAAGTCACGTTATGCCTACCTCCGACGCACTTAAAAGTATAATTTTTCTAACATTCCTTCAAAAAAAGCGACTCTCAATAAAAAAACTGATTCTAACTAAACTTAATTTTATGCAAAGTTGTGTGCTTACGTCGACCTCCACACCGGCTATGGGAAAGACCTTCAAGGGAGGTACATCTCTTGGCGAGTACCTGCAAAACTCCTGACCTTCTTTATACCATTTAACTTGATACAACTCCTCATTCTCAAGGTCATATATACATTTAACCACCACTGATTTCCCTCTTTCCACGGCTTCTGGTATCGTCATATGTACGTTCCGTAGACATAGAGCACCTGGAAATAAAGTTGAAGTTATTTAAGAAAAGTCATTGGTAATTTCTATACGTGGTAATTTTTCTACATTTATAGCGTCACTTAATAAATTGACTCACTACACGCAACTATAATCATAACCCAACACAAATTAAAATCTGTTTTTATGTTATTTAACAAATACGTATTTTTAAAGTATTACACATATTGAATTAATTATTACTATGTATTGAATTAATATAAAGAATTCAATACATCCGTCTAATTTCTACGTTATTAAACTTCTGATATCCTTGTATGTATGTGTAGGTAAATAAAATACTTTTAAAATATTACCGAACTAGATGTGTATAGGTACCTACTAATTTTTATTTTTTACGTCGGCGGTAAATATAGTCCAAATCATTTCAAATACGTATATATAACGTAACATAAAAAAACTATATAAATCTTTTGGAACAAGGTAATCATAAGATTACAATAGATAAAATCATCCATAGCTTTAATATATTTATACCTGTTTATAGTGTTTGTAATTGCCTCTAGAGCTAAACTGATATTGTGCTAACCATTATTATATAACATACTCTTATATTGCTATCAACAATACAAACTTCTTCGGCTATTATTGTTGTATTTTTCTCGACTGCTAGAAATTCAATTATCGAACCTTTTATATATTTTAATGCTATATTGATATAGGTATATCTTTTATTGCTTGCCAATTGAATATAAAAATAAGATCATAATCATATCTATCAATATACCGTTCTTTTAACTAACTCAATGCCTTTATGATTGCATGCTATCATTTGTCAGTTACTTTTTATATGGAGAATTTTAAACGTATGAACAACTGTCCTGAACTTTTTTTGATACACTTTTCTGTATGAAATAATATGTTAGGAGAACCGTTTCAAATATGTATATCCTTCATAAAAACTTTGTCCTGATTTGAATTAAAAACATCACAAAAATTCAACTAAAAATGCAGCTGTTCTGAGAATATACGCTTATACACATTTAACAGTGGATTTCTCGGTTTTATGAATCTACTTTTCCTGCCCTCTACAGGTAGCGGTTCGCGGCCGAGACCGAGACGCAAGATCGCGACGCGTGGTCGCGACAGTACTTGACGCTATGAAATGTATGAGCGCCAGTTCGCGAGCGAGACCGCGACCGGAGACCGAGACGCGAGACGCGCGACAGCGAGACGGTCGCTGCCCCGGCCAAGTAGTGTCTTCGGTCGCGCTCGAAAAGCACATGTATTTACTGTTTATGGAACAAGAAATGAAAATATTTAAATCTCTTATTTGGCATTATAAGATTATTAAGGGTATATCATATATAGCAATAATAAAAATAAATAACTATTCCGAAATTATAACTTACTAGCTGTGCACCGCGGTTTCGCCCGCGTCAACTTCGTCGTAATGTGATGTTATATAGTCTAAAAGCTTTTAGCTCTAAAAATGACGATACTTCCATAGAACGTTTCATCCTGCTTGTCGCGGTCTCCGGTCGCGGTCTCGGCCTACAGTACATGCCGAAGAGATCGAGACACTTGTCGCGGTCTCGCGTCTTGGTCTCGGGTCGCGGTCTCCGCGCAAACCGCTCTTACCGCGCTTACCAAATCAAAGAAATTTTAATATTAGGTTAAAATTCCCACGGCTCTGGAAGTATAAAAAAATGTACCTGCTTTGAAAACTTGATATATTCAGATTTACATTCAGTCTGTCAGTTTCTTCATTTAGACTTCAAATTCTAAAATTACAAGCTACATGTAACCCGTATAATAATTGAGTTACAATACTTCCAATACACAGTATCTTTTAAAATACTGTCCATCCTTATTACAAATATTATTATTCCTGTAAAAATCTCGTTAATGACTCAGAAACTCTTCCCACATATCGAAGTTGGTAACAATCATCTTTGCTTTGTTTCTTTTTTCATTATCCCAAGCTATCCTTATGATTAATAAACCAATTTAAAGAATTTCTTTGCCATCAGGAGTGAAGATACGTGTCCTGTTTACAAAGAAAAAACTAAGTGTTTCTGAAACAAAATATGGGTTTCAGAAACACTACTTTGTTTCTTAGATGTGTTTATAAACAATTGATTCGCAGTGACTACATGACTTTATTATCACCTTAGTCTATCTTGCCGAGATATTCATAATAAAACCGTAAACAGAAAATAAAACTATTCTAAATCATGATAAAGCTGTAATTGTGTATTCTGTACACAGCAACGGCACCTGCTTAATTCGCTCAAACAAAATGGATTTGCATCGAACACATCGAATCGCACACAAATACCTAGTCTAAAATCGCTTTCAATGAACCTATTCTAGCATTGAAATGTTTTAGCTTTAAATGAAATAGGTTATATGTTACTTAAATAAACCACTGAGGCACCTATTCATGTTAAGTTTTTTGGATATTCATTTACTTATATTCTTTATAGAGGATTTTAAAAGTATTATTAATTGAATACTTTAACAAAACTACTGCGATACTATATTTTTGAGACATATACATTGGTTTTGAATTATTTATTTAAATATAGCCTTTCATCGTTTTATCGTTCATTTGATATTCATAGTCGAAGTTATTGACAATATTCATTAGTTATGTATTTCATGTTTATCGTAATCTATTGTTAATTTATCTGACTTATTTTTTTAATTACTAGAACATTTGCTGTACAAACCATTTCCAAACTTTGAAACTTAGTTGCGCAGAAACAATGTACTTAAACGAGAGCTTTTGAGTTTTAATTGGATATGCAGTTATTTCTTTTATTTTGATTTCCTATATAGGTTTTTAACTAGTATTTTATATACATACAAATATACAATATATTGGATTTACTTAAAGAAAAAAAACAATAAAAATTAAATTTTAAATATTTAGCATATTTAAAATTTAATTTTTATTGCATACATAACTATAGATATGTCGGCTATATATACAGGTATATATTTTAATATTAATACAAATTATGTTAAGAATTTTAGTATTTGTTTTATCTCGTTTTGCATACTGTAAATCTACGATTCGTTACGAAATAAATCGATCATTTAAGAACCAAAATATTTTCGTAAAATGCGACACCTAATTTGAAAACTACCTTGCGTGTACTCTGCCGTCTTATATTATTCAAAACCGATAATTAGTGCGTTGGAAATATACGTAATATAGCTATATGTCATGCGTATTTCACATGAATATTTTACCCCACATATTATTTACTCGCCCCTAAACACGTCATAAACGGCAACTAAGATCCTTGATGTTAAGACTTTAGAATATAAATTAAGCTTAAATTTTGTTGTCTGTATTTTCAAATTTGATTATCTTCATAATTTTAATTGTATTTTACATCAAGTATATCTGGTGAAACATTTATAAAAAAAATTGTAAATACCAAGTGTGTTTATTTCTTTAACTATTTTGTAGTCTGAAATACTTGTACTTAAATTTGAATGCTTAATTATTATACGAATCTGTTTTACTCAAACAATTTTGTGCCTTAAATTTAAACAAAATGTTCAAATATATTTTTTTTATATAATAAAATTTAAATGCAAATTATTGTACAAACAATGCAGTCTCTACTGCAATGTCCACTGAATTTTTAATGTTATTAATTGTGACTGTTTGCATTTACAAAAATAGAGAGTTCTATTATGTTTATCCATTCTCGCCAGTTGTTGCCAGAGTAAATTCATGAATTAAATTTTTCCTTATTATTTTAATTTTTAGTATTATTAAAAACATAATATTTATAAGCATTTACAAATAATTCTTTTATTCTTACCTTGTGTTGTGATAAGAAAAATCACTATCCTATAAAGGACACTAATATTTATTAAAAACATAGTTAATTAACTATTAGTCTCTCTATCTACTGAGCACAATGTTTTTATAATAATTATTACCACATTTTATGCACTATTATATGTTTTTGTATTATCCTTATTAAGTTCTTGCAATGCTACGATCGAAACGCGCTACGACGTAGCGCGCGTAGCAACGGCCTCGGGTCGACTGACGCTAGCCTATGCCGATTGCCGCGTAGTTTTTCTCACCCTAGGAGCATCTTTGTTTATCAAATCCCTCATGTAAGCTATTAAAGACTTTGGCATGTACTCTTCTCCTTAACTTTAGACTATTTGATTTGACTTGACTTTAACGATGTCATTAATTTAAATATTTTATTACTTCGTGGCTACTTATTTTTTATAAATTATTTACTACTATTATATTCTCAACTAAATAATCATAAAATTTTCTAAACGTGCGCTTATAAGGAAACATCGGAGAGTTAAAGTAAATTGCAAAAGTCATGGACACAATGCTTGAGCATTCGTTCTACAGAGGTTTTTGAAATAGTGTTACATCTAACTCAAAATTAACTAGAAGACATCACCATTCTAATATAAAATTTTACCGTCGTGAATTACGTCACAACATTTAGCACTCAAGTTATTCATTGATCTTTTTAAACCTACTTCAGAAATATGATACTTATATGAATCTAAATAATAGTTATTTAACAAATCCATTTGTAAATAAAAATTTAATTTATACTTAAAGAAAGCCATAGTTAATTCAATTTATTCTTACGCTGTGAACTAAATAGACAGAAATTCAATAATAATACAGTTATTTCATGTAAGCCGTCAACAACATACAAACATGTACTTGGCTTCATTCACACGCATATCAATTATCAGGTCAACGATTTATAAGATTTTATATAAAGGAATTTATTGTATCTATAGAGTAATCAGTATTTAAGTTTCTCTTTTTATTATTTTTTTACGGGAAACGTACATAATGATTTCTTTATAATTCATATTCCGGGGCCACCACAACTCAGAAATCGAAGCGTTTCTATGACACGTAAGTCAACGAAGGCCTCTATTTATTTGTTACATAATATTATATTGTTTGTTATATTTTTTTATTTAATTATATTTTTTAACCCGACGCAAAGAGAAGTATGTTATAATTTGACGTGTATTAGTATCGCAGCTACTAAACGAATGGATACGGGGTTTTTTATTTACTACTTCTGTCGTGATCGAGATTAGATATTCTCATTCTAAATTATTATCGAGGTTTTCTAATTTAATTAAATTATAAAATATCCTTTGTAATTACATGTACACACAAGTTGAACAGAACAAAAAACAACAGAGTAATTACAGAGTTTATTTTATGTAATCATAGATAACATTTATAACAGTAATTAACATGTCTGGGAGTTTAAATTGTTTTCAATTTCACTTGATGAAGTTAATCTATGAATTTCAAATATTTATCTTTTTTTATTTGTTACAATGTTACTAAAGGATGCAAATTTGTGATATAAATATTTACATTAAATTTACTAAAGTGCAATATAACAAATGCTTTGTTAACAAAGCGCTTATTAAATTATTGCGGTGTGTGTTTCAAATATTTATCTGACCTACAAAATGACAAATAGATAGTGTATTCAAATCTCTAGTTAACGCTTTTCGTTACCAGAATTTTAACTAAACTTTGTACTGTGAGATTTTAATGACATCTTTAAATGGAGCAAGGCCTTTCTTGATAACACGTGAGCAAATTCAGTCGTCTAATGAGCATGGTTGTAATGAGTATATTATATACAAAGACATTTATCGTAAATTTACATATATTTGTATAAATTCTTGTTACTAATACATATATTTGACCGCCTCCTTGGTCTAGTGGTAAGCACGTAAGCATTACAACTTAGAGGTCCTGGGTTCGATTCCCGGTGGAGCTAAAAAAAAAACTCGGTCTGGCAGGACATAGAAGGCTGATCACCTGTCCCTAAAGAAAAAATCGATGAGTGAAACAGATGTGAAATGCATCTGCCCCATACCCCACTAGGGGCTTAGGGACACGGAACTTCACTATAATATATATCTATATTTGTTACATAGTCATCTTTGCTTCTGAAGCCGCCTCGTTGGCATACGTCTTCCCTAACCCTCTCGATTTTGGAGTACCTACACGTACCACATAAAATGATATACAGAATGATATATAGATGATTAATGTATATAAATTAATCATCTATTAGGTAGTGAAATTATGGTAGCATAACCCAGTGAAATCTACCGATCCGTATATGTGTTGCAAAACGTATCTACATATAATTTCGGCGGAACATCAGTGTTTGTACATAAAAGATATCCATTTATAGACAATGATTATGGCTTACATTATTAAATGTATATTTTATTACATATATTTATAATGTAATACATTACTATCTATTTAAAAAAAACCTCATCAAAATCCGTTGCGTGGTTTTAAAGATTTAAGCATACAAATGGATATAAGGGAAGAAAAAGCGACTTTGTTTTAGACGATGATTGTAATCAATTTTATTAGAAGCTAAAAATTTAAACAAACTAAAACAAAACCTACCTGCTTTTTCTTTGTTCAGTCAAATACTTAGTAATTAGATTAATGATGCGATTATCTGTTTTTTTAAATTGTTTTTCTTAGGTTTTGCAATTTTTCAAATTTATTGATGACATCTGAATTATTGCTTCGTTTTATAAGTTTCTACATTGATTTAAAATGCATAACAACACTATGAGACAATTACAAACAAGGGTTGTTTATACAGCTGGGTCTCGAGGCTAATGTTTACAATGGTCATATAATGACATAATCATAACATGCTGTCTTGCAGTAGATTAACAAAGTAAAGAAAATATTTGGGTGCTTTCAAATAGTAGATTTAAGGCCCTGTTTATGACTACTTGCTTGCTAATTACATGAACCCAATCTAAACAATAATAAGATTTTGAAAACAGTTCCAGCATAATATTGTTTTTAGATAATTTATACTAAACTCTGCATAGTATCTGATATTATTTAATTGCCGATTAATTTATTAGCATATTTTAGTTTCACTTTTAATAGCTTTCACACCTCAATTCAGGATAATTAAATTCCTTGCAAAAAGGGGCTAAAGCGACCGTGTGTGAAATGTGTCCTGATTAAAAAAATAGAATTATTGCTAATAAAATATGAAAATGCTTCATATTCAATTCTATCTAGTGTTATATATTTTGACATCAAAAAGTAAAATTCAACGACCTATGAAATAATACTTTTGTACGGATCAATAAACACGTGTAATCACTCAAACACCACCCTACATTTACTGTGCCAGAAAATAATTGAAACTAAAGGCATCGGTCATCGTGTTATGTCACCGTTACGAATGGTGCCCACACGCGTAGAACGTAAGTATTTCGTTGGTCTCAAATACATTTTTTTATAGTTCACATTTCAAGCTTAATCGAACTTCACTTTATTTTAACTTAGCCAACGTCCGTGACCTAATAGGTACGTGTTCCACTGGAGGTTTGAATACCGGGGAAACAAATAAATGTTTCCCTTGGACATGCACATTAGGCTATTCAGTTGCCTGTAATATAATAATCACTGAAATATGCCTTACGAGGGTTTCACTCTCAAGTAATAAATAACCATTACATCAGAAATTTATCTTTTGACAAATAACAGGTTAATTAATTAATTTTTCAGTTTTCCATTAGTTAACCTAACTATTAACTTACTATTTACTTACAGTATTGCTCTGGTTTTCACCATTGTATAATTATATTCAAATGAATTATGTTTTTTTTAAAAATAGCAATTTTTCGCTTTATCTTTGATTTGCACATTCATATATATTATTTTTGGATCTAGTATACCGAAGATAGTTATATATTTATGGAAATATTATGTAAATTCATCTATAAGAATAGGGATGAGGTTGGTGAACTCAGCAAACGTTACCGATCATTAATTCCAACAATGACATACATTTTCTTCAATACGATTCTGGTATAGGGAGTTATCCTGATGCGTCATCTATTCAAAGATACCTAGTCTTGATTTCTCCTAATACATTACTAGGTTGTAGCACCACTTTGTGTACGCCACAATAAAATAGAGATTAGAAAAGATGCATTCAGTAAATGCATTTAGAAAAGACCTTTATTCGTTGATATTTTGAGTGGTCAACATTTTATAAATTTATATAAAATTATTATATCAACAAAATCATTGAAATAAAATTAAACCCACTCCGAACAGCAATAAAAAATTTAAGAAAATTAATAAATAAAACAGAAACGGTCACTGTCCCAGTGAATCAGCGATACAGGAAGCGAATCCGCAGCGGCTGTGATTGTGGACGACCGATTGGCGCCAGCTACCCTTCATTCATATATACCGCCTTAAGTAGCTGTAAGCGCCTTAAGCTGCAACCGTTATTCAAATACATAGAATAAAATGCTAAGTTTACTATTGAGTAACTTAGAGGTACTTCTAAAAAACCTAGCTATGTTTCTATAATTACGAATTACTAGATACAACTGTATACCTCGTTGCATACGTAAGCCAAGTAACCCAAGATAAAACGTAGGTAATATTAATAACAATATATGATATGTACACTGTCAAGTTTATCTTGTTTATCTCTTGATGTAAACCGGCATCAAACTTAACTTTTAAAAAGTTATTCGTTCTGGTTTTCCGCTTCGCTATATTTAGCAATTCATCTGTGTAGATAGATGACACCAAATTTGAAATAGAAACATGGGTCGCTCGAGACAAAATAAACAGCGCTTTGAATGCTTATTTGCTAGTATTCGATTGTTTGTTCTGACTGAATGGGTCGTCGGCCGAGTGAATCAGGGGATAGTGGACTCAGACGAGACACAGACTTTGTAATCGTCCCCTCAGATCTTTATCACTTTATTGAGGGTGACAATGTACTTTGTCGAGAAAATAGCATTTTCCGTCTTGAATTTTTATTAAAAACTCTCGTGTTTAAAATGATACTTGATACTCTTGTCTAAAACTAAATCTAAATACATAACAGCTCATGTTGGAGCGGACGTTGCTATAACTTGTTGACACTGAGTTTTTATTTAACTCACAATACAAGCTTCAGTCGTTTTCGCAACAACATTATGTACCTCGATGTACAATCAATATTTTTCACTACATAGTATAAAACAAAGTCGCTTTTTCTTTCCCTATATTCCTTTGTATGCCTAAATCTTTAAAACTACGCAACGGATTTTGATGTGGTTTTATTAATAGATAGAGTGATTAAAGAGGAAGGTTTTTATATATGTTTTATACCCATGCAAAGCCGGGGCGGGTCGCTAGTATTTTTCTAATTTATAATTACTTCAATGATATGTCTATAAGTACCTACCGGTACAAGAAATATTAAATAGTATGTTACAATCTTTTGGAATTCTCCTACCTAAACTTTTACATTGCCTACATTATAAACATGCATTTATTAATATTAAGAAGTTCTTATGAAATAGCAACACCGTACTTACTAAAATTAACGTATCTAACTAATTAAATTAATTATTAGTAAATTATATATTATATATTACTTTTGGATCTAGTATACCGAAGATAGTTTACGTATTTCGTGTTTAGTATAGATACGAATATACGAAACTTTTTTACGAGAAGCAATCCGCCGTCCATGGATACCCTCAACGCCTGTTGGGCCACGGGTGCGTTGCCGACCTTTAAAAGAGAGGTACGCTCTTTTCTTGAAGGTCCCCAAGTCGTAATGGTTTGGAAACACATCGGGGGGCAACTGGTTCCACAGAGTGGTGGTGCGCGGCAAAAAATGCCTTAGAAAACGCTCAGTTGTGGAACGATAAACATCGAGTTGGTGTGGATGAAATTTCGAAGATAAAACTCACCTGCTGGTATTAAACCAAACAACTCCTCTGAACATTCCTTATGATAAATGCGATAGAAGATGCCGAGCCGATCGGAAAGGAACTGGTCGTCAATGATTCGAGCCGCTCTCCGCTGGATGCGGTCAAGAGGAAGAAGCTGATATTTGGGAGCTCCCGCCCAAAGGTGATTATTATGATTAAATGTTTGCATTTTTCTGTAAAGACTTGTAAAACGATAATTCGATACTTTAACCCTAATGTTAGTGTAATATTTGGCATCTAGCGGTTTTAAATTGACCAGTCTACAATAGTGAGTAAGAGTGGTGCCTTTATTCTAAATAACTTCCACCCTTTCAAATGTGGTTAGGTATACATACTGATATACCAGTCGCATTCTGATATAAAAGTATTTCAAGTAACGGTATTTCATACGTGTTTATTGAATTTCAATAATATAGGTCATCATGCAATATACGGTATTGTCACGTACACATTTCCCGGAGTTGTGACGTTTATGTCTTAATAAAGTGCGTCTCAGGCTCCAATGGTTGGCTTCCATATCAATAAGGGAGAAGAGAATTTAATGAAATTCCTCTAAGAATTCCTTCCCGCTCTTAGGTGGTTTAAATGCCAACCTCCCACGGAAGTATGTATTAGGCCTCGGTTTGAAATAGAATGCAAAATTCATTTTATCTTAATACTCATCTTTAATACTCTTTTTAATAAGCGTACCTAATAGTTATATACATAATACCTATTATCACACTTAGAAGGTAGAAAATTCCTTAATTTGTTATAGGTTAGGTTGTAATAATAATTAATTACGATACACATGACAACTTACATTTAAATCCCCAATACAAATAAATTTTGGAATAATAAAATCAATAAATTTGCTGTGTATGACCTACCCTATATTTTAACAAATAATACTAGGTCTTCTATCTAATAAATAAGAGAATTTAAGAACACCTGTGAATGAGACAAAATTCCTTTTATAGGCCGACACCTCGCAAATGCTGTCCATTGTAAAAATTCCTTAGTGATACTTTTGAAAGCGTAGGTTGACTCTTCAAACCATACCTAGTTGAGGCGCAAGGTGGCTCGTGAATTTGTTATAATATGAAAAGTAAAATTCAATAATATTAGCGAATGTGGAATTGTTGTGATATCTGTTCATCATTATCACCAATACAAATAATAATATAGGGATGTGTTTGTATATTAAACATTGTTGCTAATGTATTATTAAAACGCTCTATTGATTCGAGTGTCAGACAAATTTGCATAAAAGCTTATGGTAATGCGACCTATCACTATCTTCCAAAAAAGGATTTACAGATTTACATTTTACACTATAATATTATGGTATAATAATTTTTACTTAGGTGGGATTCGAGTGGAAAATTACGGCTTGCAGAGTTTCAGCGAAATTAGGAACCTTCATTACCATAATCTTTAGGTATATTTCTGCGGTTATTCCACACATCTTTTTTAATAGGCATGAAAATGCGGGAAACAGAATAGCCTTCCGCGCATTTTACACTCGTGTCACACGCAGGGCCAACTTAGCTATAAAGACTTTATAAATTACTAACAAATTCAAACCGAAACTTCATTTGATGACGAATTTATGACAATTTTGATTAGGTGCCTGTAGTATTAAATTTTATCGCCTTTTTCTTTACTGACTTATATAACCATACAATATTTTAATATATCATTGTATAATTACTGTTGTATAATTCACGACACTTGTTAGAATTGCAGTTGTTCAATTTAATAAGGAAGCGTCTACTGCAGCCTTTCCGGGCCATTTGTATGCAATGAAATATTCCATAAGGGACCAATTTATTCACAAATATGAATATAATATCTAACCCGCAGTGTACTTTTTATTCATATATATACAAAACTCATGAACATATTTTTTTTAAGTTTCCCTAATAACTTATAGCTTCTAATACTATGGCTTGACGTTTCTAAACTTTCTGGTTTCTCTATGTCTGTTCAAAAAAAACACTCCACAGCAAAATATGCTTATATCATGAAATAATCATATCTTTATAGACTTGGATATAGATTGCTTTGTCCTTTTTTAACCCCCGATAGAAAAAAAGGACAGCTGACGTGATCGAGATGGTTCGTAGCAAAAGTTTATGAAATCTGTTCATCTATGAGGTATGAACTTGTGGGGTTTTTAAATTGTTTGCAATTTCACTTGTTTGTTCGTTAATAAATAGGTAAATGTATACGTAGCTATTATATTTATATAACTAGGTATATCTAAATAAAAGGTGGTAGTATGTTATTTAATTGAATTAATTCATATCTATATATATATAATATCACACCGGAATTAATAGCGGTCAGTGGAACAAATTAATAATAAATTTGAGGGCATACGTTACCTGAGACCACACTTTACGGCTCGACTTATTAAACTTTAGCAATAACTACACCTGCGGCTTATAAATCTTCACCTCTTCGTTGTATTATATTGGACGTTTGATATATTTGCTAATTTTTATCATATATTTAAATACAAATACTACCTTTAAAAGGAGTTAGTTAAACCTTGGTATGTCAAGAAATTTATACAGATGCTATAACAAGACAATATTTGCATTTTTTATTGGAATGAAAAAATTCAAAAAAAATACGGGACTTCACAGATGGAAGGAAAAGTATTATATATTATGTCTTATCAACACAAGTAAACTCGAAAAACTAGAAATACTCATAGAAATTCTTGTGGCAAACTTGAATGATGGATCGATCCAATGAAAAGCAAAATGTTGGAACTTCGTTCTGAATTTTAACAGCACTTGAAAGCTTTAAACTTTAGAAAATATTTAAAAACATCTTATAGAATCAGACTTGAGTACTTTGTCTCTTTGATAATGTTATTTTTTTATATATTTTTATCGGATAGGAGGCAAACGGGCAGGAGGGTCACATACGAGAAGCAATCTGCCGCCCATGGACACCCTCAACGCCTTTCGGGCCACGGGTGCGATGCCGACCTTTTAAGAAGAGGTACGCTCTTTTCTTGATAGTTCCTAAGTCGTAATGGTTCCTCCAATCCATATATATTCCAAAAATGTATGTATATTAGTTACTTGCAAGGTTTGCCAACATCGTCTTTTTAATTAGTATTACTTACAATATTAATAGGAAAATAAGTTTAAACTAGGTATAATTTGTATTTGGGGTTAAAAAATTCTAATCAAGGAGTAGCTACATAAAACATTCCTTCAAGTAATATTGAAATCGGACCAAATTTCTACGAACCCAAACAGAAATTTTCAATTCTGCCTAGTTAGAAAAGCAATTAATGCTTTCGTTATTTTGCTGATGTCCTATGAATTCCGATCGTAAAACTTATTGTTTGATTTTAAGCAATTGGTTTATCTACGTTTCACTTACAAATGCATAATCAAACGTATTTTCATCATGATTCAATACCATATGATTTTATTATAATATACTATTATAATAAAATAACTAATATTGATAAGTATTTGATATAAACCCCTTTTTTGAAAGTTTTCAATCAAGATGAACATAAACCAACTGAATAAATCGAGCTGCCCCAACAATGACGAGCAGATAAAATGCGTAACTTTTTCTACTTGTGTATGGAACTTAATCAGTCGTCTTACGTAAAGATTTAACTCTGTATATATTCTCTTATAATAGATAATTATAACAATTTTTTGTGTGAAAGTGGCAGATATCCATCGAAACAGTCTTAAAAACATAAGATTTTAACCTTTATTATAAAATTAATGTGGGTAACTTTAACACTGCCTCCTTAACACTTTTTTATAATACTGACGTAAAAGATAACGTGGTACTAAGAAATTTTTATTAGTTTCGCAAAAATATCAAATTTCAAAGGGAAGATCAGAAGCCATAAAGCGATGAAAGAGATAGGTAGGCTGTCATGACTAGAAGCCTACTTAGATTACTTTAAAATTTTATGAAGAAATTTTCGGCTGCTGCTTTAGATAAATAATTAATAAAAAATTAATTTATTTATTCATTTAGGACCTACTATACCACAGATAGACAAACAGACACAAAAAAAGTCTATAGGAATACTATAGATACCTACTATAAGATTTAACTTCGATATATGTAGGTAAGTATAAAGTTGGAAGTTTAAAATCTGTTCGATGTTCCCATGAAATGCCGAGCTTTGTTGGCGATCTGCCAAACTGGCCCGTGTTTATAGTACATTCAATAGAACTGACCATACATTGCAAATTAAATTAAAACGGTGAAAGCTACATTATTAATTCCAAGTATTTCCTTCCTTGCAATAACTTTGCTTTTGCTAAAATATCTTTTATCACGAATTTTTTTTTTTAATATTTACACACAGTAAAACCCGACGACGTTTAACTTATCTGAATAACAAATTGAACAGAAGATAGTACATATTATTTACTTAATTTATAAACCGCTTCCGTGGATAAATGATCATTCGCCTGACATTCAATGTATGTTACGCCAGGTTTGAATGTCTGGAAAACTATAACAATGTTTCGGTTGGCAAGGCAACATCTACTTTCTAGTAAAGAGCAAAAAATACCGTACTGTTCAGGCGTAAGTTAGGCAAGTTTTAGCAACAAAAATACAAAACAAAACGTACCCACACGGACCAACTCTTTCTCATTTTATCTTAGTAGATATAAATTTCTCGTGTCACAATGTTAGTTTCCTTACTCCTCCGAAACGGCTTTACTGATTTTTACCAAAGTTTATATGCATATTCAGTAGGTCTGAGAATCGGCTACTATCTACTTTTCATACCCCTAAGTGATAAGGGTAGCCCTACCCAAATTTAATATGGCAAAACAACGTTTGCCGGGTCAACTAGTAATAATCTAAAAATTGTTACTGTTTTGAGTGATGAAAATGAGGAATACACAACCACTTTGTCCATTATTCATAGGTTAAAATCAGTCTGATCTGCAGCTATCCCTTTTTTGCTTGAACGACTTCGATGACTAGAGAATAGAGATAGCACGACTTAAGCAAATACCTACGGCTTAGATGTTCCCCTTAAGGTATTTCGTTATAGTTTTTGTACTGATATTGTACTCGTACGAATATTTTGATTAAAATAAAACCAAGGTGGAGTTTCAATATTTTATTATGTAACAAAATATAATTTGAACTCTTTAAATATTTTAAATAACACTAATTAAATTGAAAACTAGCTAAACAAAAATTATAGGAAACAATTTTTATAAAAATATATATAGTTGTGCTTAAATTCACAATAGCCAACACGTAACATTAAGAAGCACATTGCGGTGTACCAGCGGCACGGAAAACATTTATTTTATTGATTCCATGTACTTAACAATAAAATATATAACTTATATGGAACATATGGCCAGTTGCACTCAACCCGATATTCACTCAGGTATTTGATATAGGTAAGATTATCTTAGTGCAAAAGGCTACCATAATGATTATAACAACAAACAAATACAATAGACGTAACAATGAACACAAGGCAAGATAGGTTGTGCTACGAACCGTGAGACGACATTTGAACAAATTAACTTTGCGGTAAATGAGATGGCACACAATCCCCTTCAATATAATTATGTTTTCTTTGCGTACGGCCATTAATCAAAAAGTAACGTGCTTTCATTATGTCTAGAAATGATAGAATCCAAAACCTTTATTCGACATAAAGAACATGAAAAATTTAATATAAAATATAGATATCGATGACACTGTTAGAAAAGTCAAATGAACAGTTACTTTTAAAAGGCCTTATGAGAACGCTAGAAGGATTTTTATGTTCAAACTCAATCAACATCAAAAAAAAAATTAAATATTGCACAAGGAGCCGCTTCTGGCCATATCAGGTCTCAAATACATAGACAAAACTTGACAGAACTATGTAAAAATTGCCTCACGATTCGTATTGTTTATGCATTATGCGTTAGCAACGGCCGGTAACAATTCAGTATAGATATCGATGCCTTTGAGGAACACCTCCGCGGAAAGGAACTCGTCATGGTCGTGAAGCAGAACGGGCGTGTGATTCATTGGAGAAAAACCGATGGCGGGAATACCGACTCCCCGTACGTACCGACTGTCAGTCCCGCCCGGGAATATACGACACGACAGTTTAAGCTTTCTGAAACAATCATTAATTTTTCAGGGTCGCCTGGACCAGATCACTTATTATCGCTACATGTTGAATGAGAAACAAGCCAGGCACCTTAACAATGTAACGCGCGGGTTTACACAGAAGACGTGGCGGGACGTCGCTTGGAGACGCGGGCGTAATTC
Organism: Aporia crataegi; assembly: GCA_912999735.1. Taxonomy (NCBI): domain Eukaryota; kingdom Metazoa; phylum Arthropoda; class Insecta; order Lepidoptera; family Pieridae; genus Aporia; species Aporia crataegi. The sequence goes on along the minus strand of OU538744.1, from coordinate 6,250,535 downwards.
TCTTTTACGACAAAAACGACGCTATGCCACGTACTATGAGGTTTATATTGTGTTACTTTAGACTATCCGCCACCGCCGCACGTCTTCGCCACGTCTCTTCTGTATAAACCGCGCCTAAGTGCGTGTACAATCAACCAAAACAAGGAGAAAATTTGTTAAATGTTTATTATTACATAACAAAACTTGTATCTATAATCTATAATATAAAAATGAATCGCAAAATGTGTTGGTAAGCGCATAACTCAACAACGTCTGGACCAATTTGGCCAATTCTTTTTTTATAATATTCCTTGAAGTACAAGGATGGTTCTTACGGAGAGAAAAATTTCGAAAATTTTCGAAAAATAAAATAAAAGAAAAACATTTTCCTCATACATTTTCTATGGAATGACGTTATAGGTGACACTTTATTATTCGGAACTTTGACGCGATAAGAAGTTCGCGGGATCCACTAGTTATTTAATATATTCGCCGGACAAATTTGGAGGGGCCTATGAAATCTTTTATTATATTAATTTAATAAACAATTAAGCATGAAGTACCAAAATGCCCACATACCTACAATCTACATAGTATGTAATAATATTACATTATATACATATAAAAATCTCTTCGGTGTTTGTGTTCGTACTCCTCTGCAATGGTTCGACCGATTTTTATGAATTTTATTATATGTATTTAGTCATACTGATTAAGTCATAACATACTGATAATAGGTCATAATTTGTCACCCTCCTACCCCCACCAAAATTATATTTGTAAATAAAAATATATAGAGATTGTTTTGTTAATATTATACCCATTGCAGATTACATATTGTAAAATTGATTAGTGCTTAGCTCATTCTATATAGGATCATCTAAATTAAAAATAATAAAAAAGATCAAAAAATAAAATCTACTCTTACAGTTTATCAGCCACAGCTTTAAACGCCACCCAGAATTGATTAGTTTCGTCAAGCTTAGTGCATTCGATGGGAGGATTTTTCTGTTCAAACTCATATGTCACACCTTCACCGGCTTCTTTGCACCATTGCTTTACCTAAAATAAATATTGGTATCAAATTGAAAACCTCCGACTTTTCTAGATTTTTTAAATTACAACTAAATACTCCCCGCGCTTTAACAAGGCCACAAAACAGAGGATGATGAAATTTTGCTCAGAAAAGAGAAGCTCACTTGCTCTATGAAGCCAGACATAGAAACACACAAGTCACCTTGATTTTTGCGAATTTTATTTTCTATACATTATTTTTTTATTAATTTTCGATCAGTGCATTTTATCATTAGGTCCTAGCTGATGAACGCAGCGAAAAATAGCCACTGTGCCACTTATGTCTATGATGTAATTCATCAAAGATTCGGGTAATTAATTGGTAAATTTATTACAAATATCAAATTGACTTAGTGCAAGTGGGTAAACCGATTATTATTTTTCTTTAAAAGGTGATCTTTAATTTTTTGTTACAAAAATTGAGTGCGGGGATTACTAAATCATTTTTTATTTTTAATAGGGACAACTAACATTGATCTGATCCCAAAGTAAGTAGCTTAAGCACTTGTGTTATGATAATCAGAAACAACGAGGGTATCACAATAAATACCTATATAATTTTATAAACAACCAAGACTCGGAAACAAACGTTCTTGCTCATCACACAAATGAATGCACCTACCGGGATTCGAACCCAGGACCTTTCGATGCAGAAGGCAGGAGCACTACCAATTGCGCCAATCGGTCGTGATTAATATAATAATCATATTAAAAAGCGGCTCACCCTGTTTTCAAACTCTTCGTGGTTTACGGTGACCGCTAGACGACAATCGAATACCACTGACAACTTCTCGGGAATAACATTGGACTGAATACCACCCTGAAATTTATCAAATGTTACTAAATTGTCTTTTATTACGCGAGTAATACACATTTAAAGAAATCACACATTGAAATTGTTAAAGCATGTGTTTAGCACATTGTTACAAAGTTCCCCGTGGTCTGTTCGTTATTAAGTAGATAATCAGTTTCACCAATAGATAGTGATTCATGCGGAAGATTTAGGTATATATTTTGTCAAGATTTCGTGTAAATTGGCTGAAATATGATGACAGTTGTTGGAAGTGTCGGAAAAAGTCAAGCCATCTGGGAGATTTCATCGAAATCGGTGCAAATCCCTTTAGATATAACAAAACAATTTTTTTTTTTTTTTGATTAATACTTATTGTATCATACGTGAGAAAAATCCTGATAGAAAGCCAATGGATCTAATATAATTATAGCGTACTTACCTGCACTTGCGTCAAGTTGATGGTGGTAACATCGCCGATGGTAAGTTTGGGATCGCTGTCCAATAAACTCTTCTGTTCTTCGCGAAGCGTCATAAACTTATTTATTATGTGACGGAGCTAAAAAATATATTAGAATTTAATTTAATATTGCATAATTAAAACTAAAAAGCCGCAGTGCCGCAGTTCATTAAACTAAAATTAATAATATTTTAGATTACATTCATTTTCTACAAAAAAAATTGTAAAAATAATTAAATATACTCGTATTAAAAGAACTATTTTTCTGCCCTCACCTTCTCACCGGCTGTGTTAGGGAACAACAAAGAGCCGTGACCTGGCTGCCCTGTGCAGTGGATGTGAATTTCTGTAATCAAAATCAGCATCTATTAATACAGACACAAAATATATATAATTGAAACTTTAGTATAGTGTATAAAAAATTTACACAGAACTTATTAGCTGGTATTTCATATACATGATGTAGGTATAAACTGTTGGGTTGCAATAACAAACGAATTGGAAACTGTATACTGTCAAATAAAAACCATAGCAATATGCGATTCCCGTCATTGTGTCAGGGCAGTTTTGAGTATTATTTGAGTATTCGGCAAGAGATCAATGGAACGAAAATAGTTTTGTTTAAATATTATAGATAAACAATTATTTTGTTTAAGCACTATTGAATAATAACTTACGCCAAATGTTCCTTTCGCCATAGAACAACACAAACTCATCAGTGGGACTCGCCATACCCTCATCCAAAGCGAAAGCAACGTTCAGAGCCTTAAAGTCTTTTGTATGGACAAACTTCTTCATTCCGTCTAAACCGCCAATTTCTTCATCTGTAGGAAATATATTAACTACAGTTAAAACTAAACCATCTTTGCATAGTATGCTCTAAACGTCAATGTACATTTTTATTCTAGATGTTAATAATATCTATCCATACATTTATATATAAGCAAGTTTCAAATCGATTTCCGGTTAAGCGAGCCTCAGTGATTGAAGCAATTTGAACTTTTCTAAAGTTCTGATTGTTTTGAGTAAGCAAACAAGCGCAAATGATATAAAAAATATATGAAATGGTTTATTTTCATTACATGATCTAAACTAGATCATGTATAACAACATAAAACACAAGTAGGTACAGAAGTCTCATCTTAACAACATAATCATGCACCCATAGCATGTTAATAATCACCAGGGACGAAGGATAAATGAAGAGTTCTCTGCAGCTGAACGCCGGATTTCTTCAACTTCCTAACTGCTTCTATGTACTGGATCCCGACGCATTTCATATCTTGCGCGCCGCGTGCATATATTTTTCCTTCCTTATCTATGTGCCCGCTGAAGGGTGGATATGTCCAGCTATCCTGTAGTGTTTAAATAAAAAGTTATTTTTATGCTGTATCATGTATGCCGTGACATTTTATCTACTTAACAATAGATAGGATTTTGTTAAGTATATATAAGTTAATAGCCAAAATCAAGAACAAAATCAATAGGTAAAGATAATATTATCAAACAATATAATACAAAAAAAATACAAATACAAAATGATTAACAAGTTCTGTCTTTCCATACAGAAAACTAGTCTGTAATCATAATTCACCCACTTGAAAATCTATACCCACAGATCATTATTGCCAAGAGGAGTAAGAGAGGAAAATTAATTAAAATGTCACTCCAACAACATCTGTCTTTGCGTAAAATAGGCTATTAATTTTGATAATTTATCAAGTTTTATTTCGTTTGAAAGACATCTTGACCAAGATTTTTCCTTTTATTAGGGTTGTCAATAAAGCGTTTAATCACGATAAGTTCTTACCTCAAAGACCGGTACAACATCCATGTGGGAGTTGAGCAAGACAGACCCAAGTAAAGGTTGCTGTCCAACCCAAGTCATCACTACAATTGGCTTTTTCGGTACCACTTCATACACCTTGAACCCTAACTCCAAACCTTGCGCCTGCTTCTTCAGGTAACTGACACACTCATCTAAAACAATGAAAGTAAACGTTTATTTCATATTTATGTAATTTTAGTCGTATACGGTTTATTGTAGCGGCAATTGCATGCCTCCATATTTCTTTTAATAATTTTATTTTTATATCATAAACCATCGATACTCGACGTCCAATAGTAAACTGCTGAGTGCTGTGACTTGTAGGTATCTTAGGGCGCCTTCAAATTAGCCGCAAATTCCGCGCGGCTACAGCGCTGTTTCATAAATCCATATAAACAAAAAACGCATGATTGCAGTGATGCGGCCGCGCGTTAGGTCAACGATCGACTAGTGCTGTGCTCACGTATTTTTTGTACAAGTCTAAACATGAACGAAAATCAGGTTGAATAATTTATCAGTGAGGTTGAGAGTCGTCCAGAGATAAGGGATTTGAAGTCCGACAAGTACAGCAATAAAATCGAAAACAAAAGGGCATGGAAAAATATGCAATATATTTATTGAAAATTTAATGTTCAATTGTTAAATTCCAATATAATGTTTTAAACGGGGAAGTAATTTGTAAAATTGTTTTCTTGAAAATCTTAAGTAATTCTGAAATTGTTTATCACTGTAGCCTTTTACTTTATAAAATTCAGTTTGTTGAGTTATACAAAATAACGGCAAAGTTTTTTTAGGTTTCTTTTTTTGTTTTTTACCCAAAATCCTTTTTCGTTTTAATAATAACACTATGAGCAGAGTCCATCGTGAAACTAAATGTCGACATGACTACGATTCTCAAACCTTGCGACAGCAGCGCGGCCGCAGCGCTGCAGCCGCGCGGCATTTGCGGCTAATTTGAAGGCGCCCTTAATTTAAAAATGTAAGCAAATATTCAAATTTATTCAAAATCTTTACGATGTCTATTGAATGTAAGGTAAATAAAAAACGACTAAGGTTTATTTGCAATAAATATGAGACATATACAGAACATCTTGTTCATATACATTATATCTTACAATTACCTACATTACAAACAATAGACAGTTTAATACCCACTATGAAAGTATATATCTCGAGTTATCATTCAATTGAGATAACTGATGTCAGCCTCAATCTACGTACCAACTAGTATATAAATTCTTTTAACATCCTTTTTATCGCTTCCGTTCTTTATTGTGGCAGTCACGTAAAATTTTTGAAAATTAAACCTTTTACAAATATGAAAAATATAATCAGCTATACCAGAAAAATAACAGTAAGAAATTCAGTTTGACAGCTTTACATACCTACCTACAGCTGAAATTTTATATGAGGGTACAAATTGCTATCTTACTAACCTACCTGCAGGCTGCAGTAATCTTTTGGTACATAATAACAACTGATATCGCAAGACATTATAAATCACCCAGGTAATTTATAAGTAAGTATTTAGTTATTACGTAAGAAATTATTAGATTTCTACTTAAAACTACGGAATTAGAACTTTCCGGGTATGTAGGTACTTATCAATTATAATTGAATTAAATTGCTAGAAAAAGCATTCTTATTTCGTAGCATGAAGAATTTAACACAAGCTTAAACAAAAATTAAAGTACTGGACATTAAATGTTTTACTTGTACGAAGCTTTTTTGTTAAAACAAATGCTAGAATATATTTAGTTAGCAGGTAGGTACCTACTGAAAGCATAACCTTATAATTTATAATAATTTCAATACTTACTCTTACTAATTTACTCTTTAATAATTTCATACTTTAAACAAGGCTGATCTCTTAAGACATAAAGCTAGAAAAAAGGAACACAATTTTGTAGGACACTTTGATATTTCACTCACCGTAATTAATATTAGGTTGAACACTTGGTATTCTTAAATATTCTATAAAGTTAGCGACGGCCGGATTGTTGCTGTAGTCCATGGACATTTTCTTAGCTGCAAGAAATCGGATATTTGTTAGACACGTCTTAATTGAAGTAAGCTGCGCGCGAGACTGTTAAAATTACTTGTTTAAACCGAGTTTAGAGTTAGTTAATGTTGCCAGGTACCTTTGAGAATTTAAACTTGCCCGAAATCGCTACACGTGGTATTTTTTAATAAAAGCTCTCCTACTTAAAATTATAAATAAAAAGAAACAGACAAAGATATACATCAATTATTATTATATTTACATTCCAAAACTTTGCAGCTAAATCACGCCAAAGTACCTATAGATTTTTAAAAAAGGCAAATATTTATTTATTACTAACGAATTCTTTTTTTGCTGCTATTTTAGATTGCAGCAATAGTTTCCATTAATAATAGTTTCCCTGCATCAATATCTTTACTCGCGTTGTCTGCAGTTTCGTAAATTTTTTCTGAGTAAAATCTATTCAGCACCTTAAAACTTAATTTAAAGTGAATACATCTAGCAATGTATATCTAAATATGGATTCGGCAGTCTGTTTCGAAGTTTGCTTTTTATAATTATTGCAACATGGGAGAAGATTCTTTCCACTATTGCATTAGAAAATGGTAACAACAAAATTCCTAATGCGTTTTCGTTTTTAAGTGCTACGGTGCGCGGCGATAGTTACTACCTTCTTTGTGCTTCTTTATTTTAGGTCGCCATCAGATTTAGAAGTAAGAATAATCGCGATTAAAAATTATATTTTTAATCATCTCGGCTCTTCCTAGATCACAATATTGTTGCCTAATAAAAATCCTCCAATTTCAGTGATAAAGACTATTTACACTAACATCACATTTATAAATATATATATTAAAATAATGTAAGAAGTTTTCATTATATCTTTTGCGAACCAGCGAACCGTCTCAGCTTAGCAGAGGTCGCTTAATCTTATCACTATACAGTATACACAATCGCGTCTTGGTGTGATAATATTATTTTTTATAATGCCTATAATATTATATATATTTTTCCGAAATTTTTTTTCATGTGCCAGTTGCATGAATAACAAAGGCATGCTTTTGTTGCATGAAAAATAATATATATAATAAATAATATCACGCTAAGAACGCGGCTGAAACCGCATGATACAGTTACTTATAATGTGACCAGGGTATGGAAAAAAACAGTTTTTTTTTTTAGGTTAGGGCATTATTTTATATATATGCTGCTTCATTTCTAGACTAGATCTTTTCAAATCCGCCATAGTAAATTAAACGATCAATGGATAAACATTTATTTAATGTTATATTATTGTTTAACATTCACCTGTATATTCTAACCAATGTTTTTAAATACCTAAATAAGAAAAATTAATTATTATCTTGATCTTGTCATCTGACCTAACTGACGCACAATTTTGTAACTAGTGTTGTTTATTAATTAAAATTGTTAAGCTGCGTACGGGTTGCGACGAGTCGGTTACGCGTAGCCGGGGTACGCTAGCTACGCGTACATTGGATACGCATACAGCTCGTACAGTAATTGTAAGTTATGTATAGAAAAAGAAATTTATAGAATAGATTTAGTTTAGTAGTGGGTACACAAATTTGGCTTCACTACTGATTTTTAAATATTTGATCGGAGAAATCATTCTTTCATATTTTATACAAACATTTTGGACCATTTAGTGAAATAATGTGTTGCAATTTTGTAGATAGTAAAATAATAATACTGAAGTAGATATATTTTATTCTCTTACCCTTACAAGACTTTCGGTAAAAAGAACTTCTGATAAAAACTGTGACAAATCATATGATCAAATCAAACACTAAAGATGCTGAATAGATAAGATTGAAAGTATAAGATCTGAACTCTATGATGGATACATTAACACTTCTTAAATAATGTCTACTGGGTCATTATTAAGTGGCAAAAAATTTGTTGTCTGATGTTATAAAAAAACCACTCTTCTTGATACATTTAATTTGTTGGTTAGATTGGTAGGAGATATTGTTGGTTAAGCTTAACTTTAGCTTAAAAGCTATAAATGAACAAAGCCCTTCCATCATATTATGCACCAACATCTCATTAGTTAGTTAGTACCAATTCTCTAGTCCCCGCAATACTGAGAAAACTTAAGTTGATTTAATATGTAGGCTTGCCAGATGTCCCGGTTCAAACATTGTATGATTGTATGTAAAATTAACATTGGATTAGATTATGAAGATTTTTACAACAAAATTAAAACCAAAAAAGACTTTCTAAAAAAAGTCCTAGCCAATGCAAAGTACATGTAAGTATTGTCCAAGTTTTATTCATTATTCAAGGTGTTTTTTCTTACTTGTAACTAATAAATATTAACATGTTTCAATTCATAATTGTGTCATTTATACCGCTGGTTTAGGTTCCTAATCATTAACAAAATCCATAGCATTGGGAATATACTACCCTCTAAAACTCTAAAAACCAGCCTAGGGTGTGTACAAGTACTTTGTACTTGCTCCGTGGTGTGTACCCTTAAAAAACCTAGAAGGTTCTAGAAGGGGGGTTGAACATTTTAGATATCTGGCAAGCCTAATTATATGTACACAAATTTTTATTATAATTTTCACTGCTTAGTACTTACCCTTAGATGCCATTTTATATATGTATATTCCTGTTTATAGAACCTTTTTAATACTTTGATATAGATCAACTGGCTTATACTTAAAATCAATACCTAAATAATATCAAATCATCTGAAAGGAAAAAATTAAAGATTAATTAATACAGTTTAGGCATTAATGTTCATGTACCTATAATAATATTTTGTTTCAATAAAAATCAAAATAAATAATCTTTATGCATAATTAGAAAATTATGTTTTATTTATAACAACAATAAACTATATTCAATTATTACCTTTAATAAATCATTACAATATTAATAAAATCATCAAAAAAAATTGTTACAAGTTCTTCTTCCTGCAATGCACTACTAAATGCACTAGAAAATGAGGGTCATTAGGTGACCTACTTTTGCATGCTTTTATAATTTATGTAGTTACATACTTAGTAAAGATCCCAAATATTTGTTAAATATTGTATGAAATTTCTTTTCCATATTCAAATAAATTTTAGGAACTATGAATAAGATTTGTATAAAACATTATTTCATTAATGTTTTTACCTCATTGTAAAAATAAACATTGTCGTTGTGAAATTGTGATAACTGAAATCTATTTTCATTCAAAATTCCACTTTTTTTTAATTTGATTTTTTTTTCCATCACAGACTGCTGAATGGTAATCTGAGTTCTGAAATCGATCAATCAAGAATACATTTTTCGTCCAAAAATTATGAACCAAAAAAATTGGATTTTAAATCAATTATTTTGAGCAGTAAAAACCGATTCAGTGAGTCGATACTTAGTTCTGGAAAATCGAATATTGATTTTTTTTCTTAATAAATTGGAAAAATTCAGCCTCTGAAAAACCTGCACTGTGGAGATGTAGATCATGATTTTGTTGTGACTTTCGATCCTGATCGATTCGAATATTCCGAAAGAACCGCTATCGGCTATTCCCAATTCCTAAAGAATCCCCCATAATCCAACAAATACAGATTACTTGAAAAATGTTTTAAATGTTGTAGGTACCTATAAAATTTTGTATCAGCTTGTTAATAGTGTATAATTCTGTTGCCCAGGTGAAAAAGTAGGTACCGTCGACTGCTATCATTTCATCACCTTAAAAAATGATATTTTAAAATATTTAACTACACTTATATGATTAAACATTTTAATTAAAGGCATAACTTTACCATTAAAACAATTTGTACATAAATTTGATGGAGCAGGATCTCGCAATTTAAGGTTGGACACACTGTTTTTAGTATTCAGGCTAAAAGACTTGTATCCTTGGTCATTTAATTGAATAAATAATTAGACGTAGAAAAATTGGAATTTGGAGGTTATAAATTTGTTTTCACAATTCACTGATAATACTGCAGAGTGCAGACTGTAAAATAATAAACTACATAATATTTTAATTATAAAGAAATAACACTTAACGCGTATGAAAATCTTGGGTTTAAAAATATCATAGAAAATGGCATCACTGCTTATTAACGCCCTTAAAAAAATTCATATTTCTACGCCTATAATAACCAGGTGCAGTTTCTTAGGTACCTCCACGGCAACTTATAATGCATTAAATGTAACAAAAAAAGATTGGAAATATCCACCTCAATACACTAAACCTCGAGAGGTATGGATTGAAAATATGGACACAATAGAAGAAAAGAAATTGGGCCTTTTTGAATTACATCCTTTAGTGTACGCTGCTACTCCTCGTATTGACATAATCCACCGCAATGTCATTTGGCAAAGAAAATTTCGATGGGTTTCATGGGCTCACACAAAAACTCGCGCTGAAGTAAGAGGTGGAGGAAGAAAGCCATGGCCTCAAAAAGGACAAGGAAGAGCGCGACACGGTTCAATAAGATCACCCCTCTTTCGTGGGGGTGGTGTTGTACATGGCCCACGAACAGGAACAACACATTTCTTCATGCTCCCTTTTCATTTAAGGATACATGGTCTCACATCTACATTATCTGCAAAATTGGCACAAGATGACTTACATGTTGTTAAAAATTTAGAGTTACCTTCAGATGAGCCACAATACTTGATTGAATTAATTAAATCTAGAAATTGGGGTCCATCTGTGCTTATTGTTGATGAGTAAGTAATATTTAAGTTTCAGTATTATTGCAATAATTTTATTTTTTGTCACAATAAGACACACAACAGAAAGAGTATACAGATACTAAATTACTTTAAACCTTATTAGGGAAAATTCTGTTGTCTTTCTAAAAATAAGTAAAATTAAATATAATTTCAAACCCCCTTATCACATCTGATCATCAGTTAGGACTGAAGGGACAGATAAAAAGTAGGCTTCATTATTGAAGGAATTTTGCTTATATTGTGCAAATCTGCTGTCTTTAGCAATATGTGATATATTGAACTATTACATAGGTGTAAAAATTTTTTTCAGTACTGATTATGCATCAAAAAATTTAACAGTAGCAAGTGATAATCTTCCATATGTGAACATAATGCCAGTGTATGGACTTAATGTGTATTCAATGTTAAAGCATGATACACTCATTCTGACACAATCTGCAGCTGATAGGATTGAGGAGAGAATTCTTCACCATCTGCATTCTGATACTAGGAAACAGCAAGCGGAATTTAAATTAGATCAAGTTTAAAAAATATATGAAAAATAAAGTAATACTACTTCTTAGATTTTTTTTAAATATTCCTTACCTCACCATTAACATACAAAATATACCTTTATTAGGAGAAAGAAAAACTAGAATATCAATGAATTTTTTTATTTTTGTACAAGTTAGTACTGGTCAGTTTAAAAAAAAATTAATTAAATTTAATACTCTGGGGCAGATTAACCAGAACCTAATGTTGTAATTATTATACTTATCAAAACAGTAAAATCCTTGTCTATCTCTATAAAACAACATGGACAAGTCAAGGAACATGGTCAGCATATAGTCATATAGGTAGTATTGTTATGTAGCTTCATGACTCTATGTTTAAGGCCTAAATTAGTCAATTCTATCTAAAAAATACTATTAGTTCATTTATGTGAAAATACATGACAACCATTACCAAGACCTACTTGAAGTCATATTACAGGATGATATATTTTTACATCAAAAACACATTACACTTATGATAAGAAATTATTCCTTGTGTCAGTTAGTTATTTTCTTTTTAATTCTGTCTCTTTCTTGGTGTTTGTTACTGGGTGCCTAAAATAAAAAATATTATGTAGTTTACACTTCTAATAAACGGCCTTACAAATTAGGATTAGATAATTATTAATTTTATATGAATTAATTAATGCTTGCAATAAGATACATTTTGCAACATGTGAATGTTTGCTGTTGATATTTCTAACAAACTTTTCTAACTAATAGTTGATGATTTTGGATAAGTTATTGTTATTCAAAATATGTAAAATCCCTTATTTCAATCAAGACAGCCAATTTATTAACTTCAGTAAGAATTTTATTACTTTGGTACAGGGCTGCGTTTCCATTCCCACCATTTTTTGTCTTATTCTCCACCTTATATCGGCCCAGTCATTTTCCCCAGGCACATTTGGTTTGTACTTTGCCCACAATGATGAGTAGTAGTGATACAAAGTTACTGGATCACATTTCTTTTTTGCTTGTATTTTAGGTACTCTGATTACTGAAACCGAAATAAAAAAATCATAATACTGTTATTATTTAAAATCAATTCGAAATTAAAAAAGTATTACAATTATCAGATAAAGTGGTGGCTGGTTTTGAGGACTCTTTGATGCTTTCAGTTTTCCTTTCCATTCGAACACATGAACAGCCTCTTTGTGGATGTTTTTCTACAATTTTTTGTCCCAAAGCTGGTGCTGATTGTATATTCCTCATAATTAAAGGCTGTCTTGGCCGATCTCGCCCTTTAGTACAACACAAAGGCTTTCCAGTAAAAGCTTTAGAACGGCTACGTGAAGAAAAAGTACTAGCACTATGCAGTCGTTCTGGACCCTCATGTTTTTCAATATTGTTAGAAGACAGACTTCTTTGTTGCAAATCATATTTAATTAACTTTTTAAGATCTGAAATTTATAAAATTAAAATACTTATACAGAATATATTTACCTAAAAAGATATAACTTTGCAAGATTGAATAATATTTTATTACCTGTAATAAAATATTTAAGCACTTCGCCACTTATATTAAATATACCTAAGTAGTTCAAATACCTAAGTATTTCCCGAGCATCTAAATGTGAAGTTATATCTTCATAATTCTCCATTACGTTTTTTTGTACTAAACTTTAGAATAAAATCAGATAGAATATAAACGATATAAAAAGACAATAGAACTGAAATCTGAATCTGGTGGTTAAAATTTTTTTAAATTACTAGTCCAGAAGCAGATTTTTTTAATAAATGACAATGGAATATGGATACAAGTTCTTCGGTCGGTTACAGAGTTCTGTTGTAAACATACTACTTAGGCATCTGTGGTTTAAAATTAAAGAGTATACCTACACAGTGTAGTTGTCACCCGTAAAATTGTAATTAGGGTTATATTATAATCTATCTCGCGAGATTGTGAACCGCAACATATTGCTTACAATTTAACGCATTATTTTTCGGCAGATTGTAATCTATCGAAGTGAAAGTCTAGCGAGTCTTAGCGACTCGAGTTATCTGACTCGGGTTACATAGTATAAGTAGTAGATATTTTTAAAATGTTTATTGAAAGAATCAGTCAGACTATAATAAAGTCTGTATTATTATTATTAATTTTTTTTGCACACTTTATTGCACTGGAGTGCAACGGGCGGCCTTATCGCTAATAATCAGCGATCTCTTCCAGGCAACCCGCAATTATTATTTTTGTTGGTTTGGTTCACCGTACCACTTATGACACCCCGTCCGGCAAGTGGCACCCTTACCAGAGACCGAATACAAATACAAATTAAATTATTAATTGTATTCGGGACCGAGGATCGTACGCTTATAAGACCGCTTAGCCATGAGGCCTCTATTTTTATAATCTTTGTCGGTTACTTGGAAATTACATCATGCTTTGAAATGACTTTTTGACGAAAACTTCTGTCCATCATTCCCCAGAAAAAGATTTGGACAAATTTAATATAACAATGCATGATTTCAAATGTAGACACGGAAAAACAAGAAGATTTACAAATAGAAACTCAGACAATAATTACTTTGTAAAACGTAATTAAACTTTGATTTGCCGTTTCACTTTTACTATTTAAATATTTGATTTCATTAAGGTAAAACTTTGATTATAACATGATTTCTTATTTTTAATATTCCCTTTATTCCTTGTAAAATTTATTTTTTCTTATATCGAATAACTATTAAAAAAAACTTTAAACAGGTTTTAAAACGTTTTTTTAGAAATCTTCTAGTTTTTTTGGCATATCTGTAGTATTAGTGTTAGCCGAAGTTGGCAACACTAAGTAGTAAGTATTTAAATAATAATCCTATAAACACAGTACACACTTGACACTACTACACTTACAGTGATAAATTCACACTTCACAGTACAACTACAAAAGTTACCGTGTTGTTGTTATTTAGGAGTAACTTTATTCATATTGTAATGTTCCATAATTTAAAATCCAACTTGTGACTAGTTGCTATTAATCAAAAATGAATCATGTAATATGTAGGATATGTTTGGGAAAAGGTGTGCTGTCTTCTATATTTGCAAAAAACTACAATAATATATCCCTTAGTGATATGATAGAAAGTTGCAGCAGTGTTAAGGTTTGGTTCCCAGTTTTAATCTGGCGATGTACTTTTCATTTAAATTTAAATTATGCTTTGTTAACATTATCTAATGATAACAAACATTTATCCTTTAATTTTTACCCATATATATTTAATTAACTACCATTCATTTAATTATTGAATAAGGTAAATTACTTTCAGATACAAGACAATGATGGATTATCTGATAAGATATGTAGCAATTGCATTTATAAATTAGAAATATCTTACCATTTTAAGCAAACTAGTGAAAGCTCTGATTTACAAATGAGACAACATTTAGGACTAGAACTAAACAGCAAGTAAGGACATTTTCTTTTCACATATCATTCCTTACGTTTGAATTTAAAACACAGAACCATATACAATCTCAATGAAAAATATAGTTCACATGCCTAATTTTGGACTCAATTAGCAATTTTCTAACTTGTACCTACTTAAGTTTGAATTCTAGATTCAAGTCTACTTTCTATAGTAAACCCGAAGAAGATGTATTTATTAATCTAATTACTATTTATATTGCAGATATAAAGATGCCAATATAATGACTGATCCAATGGTAAGTTTCAAACATAAAAAATACCATAGCTTATTTTATCAGAAACATGTTTCTTTACTCAAAAAGTTAAGGATAATGAAGCGGAAAACCAATTTATTAGGCAAATCTCTTGTAAGTGAATTTTTATCACTTTCTGACTGTTACTAGCTGAAAATGTTTATTTTTGTCGGTTTGTTTTTATTGTAAGTACTGATTTGTTGATGAATCAATATTCTAGTGTTGGATATATTGATTTATTTAATAAATTGATAAAACCAAAATAAATGTAAAAAAAGAAAGTATTTCTTAATAAAAAAGTTTCAGGCTTCAATTAGTAGATAATGAAAAAATTATTACTTGGCAATATCACTTGCTATTCTTAACAAATAATATTTCTGTTCTTTAGGTTCCTCAGAAGACTACTTTAATAAAAAGATGGTGAGAGTTTTTTTAAGACTACTCACAGAAGCGGTCTTAAATAATATATTTCTTTTGAAAATATTGTCTTATTTTAGTAATAAATGCAAGCCAGTACAAAGAAAAAAATGTCGGAGAAAACCAGAATCTGAAAAATTGAGACGTGGTCCAAAACCAAAGCCTAAAAAAGTACATGAATGTTCTCAATGCCAAAAAGAATTCAGATGTCAAACACAATTAGATATGCATGTTCGGTAAATTTCAATTTGCTTTTCTATATGACATAATTTTCTAGATAAAGTCTAGGTTGTAGATAAAACAATTTTTTCCAATCCTGGAAAATATTATTTTACTTTAGATAGTTTTTTTATCAATTTAAAAACTAATATTACTTACAAATTATTTGTAACAAAGTATGTTAACATGTGGAATATTGTATATATTATATAAATATATGTTTCAGAACACATACAGGATATAAGCCATTTGCTTGTATGTTTTGCCCAAAACAATTTGCACAAAAGCATAACCTCACAATACATTTACGGATACATACTGGCGAAAAACCTTATCAATGTGAAATGTGCAGGTAATTATTGAAAATTTAAAAAAAACATTGACAAATGAGAAATGTCTCTTAGTTGATTGGTAATAGATACATTCATGGGGTTATGTTTGCAGTAGTGATTTATAATTTGGCATATTTTATGCCCTATCATCTATATAGCAAGTTTGAGTTTCAGCAAAACATTCTCAACTCAAGGTAACTTGTCTGTTCACTTAAAGACACATACAGGACAGAAAGATCATGTAAGTACCTATTGTTCTTTATTTTTCTCTTAGGGGTTGTATTTGGATACTAAAAAAATTTTGTTAATTTTTTAAGGTTTGTGAAATATGTAAAAAAGCATTTATAACATCTAGTGAATTAAATAGGCATATGACAAAGCATACTGGGTTTAAAAATTTTAAATGCGACCTTTGTGATAAAGCCTTTACTCAAAAGAGAGAATTGGTAAGTTGTTTCCAATAGACACATTTCTTCATAAATCTTCTTCAAGTAGATAGTCTATACTCTATAGTATAAACTCTTAACTAAGATACAAATTACAAAACAAAGTAATTAGAGGTAGATTTTTTTTATCTTTACAGAGACTACATAAAGCACGGAAACATGCTCTAACTAGTGACACTGAAAATCAAAAGGATAACTTTAATACAATTGATATAGTTAATGTCGAGGATGTCAAAATCTCACCCTCTACATCTAAGAATTTAAGACCAACAAGTGATGTGAACTTATCCAACAAAAACCAAGGCATCTACTTATGCCATTCAGTTTTTGGTGAAACTTTGAATTGAAAGATAATAACATAAAAATATATAACAGAACATGATATATTTTAAATATGTCAACAATTAATAATTATTACAAGTATATTATGTAATAATAAGACAATTTCAAGCCTTTCCTTTAATTCAGCTGTTAAACTATACAACTATTAGGTAGAATTACATAAATTATCTCGTTTTACATTTATCTTACAGGCACCCAAGGTTCCAGAATATCTGCAATCTTCTTTCTCTCTGAGGGGAAAAATATAAGAAGTTATTTAAATATAATAAGTTAATTCTTAATTCTTTTAATGTGAATGACTAAAAGAAAAAAATAGAATGCATAATATATTAATATTGACAAATCAATACTTCAAAAATAACATACCAGGCACTGGAAAATCTTCAGAATGCAACTCAATGTAATGTCTTAAAACAGCATCCTTTTCAGCTAAATAATCATCCCTGTACTTTTGAACATATGAAAGCAACCCACACCAGCCAACAGTTGCAATGGCATGCTTTT
Organism: Aporia crataegi; assembly: GCA_912999735.1. Classification (NCBI taxonomy): domain Eukaryota; kingdom Metazoa; phylum Arthropoda; class Insecta; order Lepidoptera; family Pieridae; genus Aporia; species Aporia crataegi. The sequence continues at coordinate 6,233,247 of OU538744.1, read as the reverse complement.
GAATGCCTAAAAGTATCAAATACAAAATGATAATACGGCTAATTTAAATAACATATTATTTTATAAAAACGAGAATTGTAAATAATATTATGTAATTGCTTACCACTCATAACTGGCCGACGAGTCCCGAAATTCAAGATAATTCCAGTTCCAAGACCAAAAGTTACACCCAAAATATACGACCAATATTGATTAAGAACTGGTTTTTTTCTTCCTTCATCACCGAGTTTCAAAAGATCAATAGCAGAAAGCTGGCTACTCATTTTGTTTTGAGATACTTATCACGAAGTCTGATTTGTGATATAAATACCTTATTAGCTAGTAGGTAGGTAATAGGTATCTAGGTGCTTCTGAAAATGATTTAAAAAACTTCAAAGCAGGGCTGCCAGCTAACAAAAATAAGTTATGGGTTATAGTGCCCTGTAAACGATCAAATTATTTGATAGTGTACTGCTGTGTTTGAGGCGTTTGTCAAACAATCTTTGATGAAAACGTGAAGTTTGACAAGCAAATTTGATACGCACGACTATACACTATGATTTATGAAGCCTCAATCCCAACCAACAAACTAAGCTAAATATAAACTCCAAGCGTGGTTATGACTGAAATATCGGAAAACTATTTTATATTGTGATTGCAATGATAGCTCAACGGTCAGCGTGCTTAAACAGTACGTAGAAGAGCTGGGGTTCGATTTCTGGTCACGATAATATTGTATCTCTTGATCACCTGGCTAATACAATTTTTACATTTATGTAGGTACCATGCAACTTCTTCATTTATCACTTAAATTAATTCAGTCGTAAGATTGCGATTCTACTGGACACAAACGTTTTGAAAATATCGCCAAATTGTCAATGGCTCTTTTCACACTTCCAATTTCAAACGTAAGTGACCAACGTGCTTTTCCTACTCATAACTTAATCACTATATAGTATAAAACAAAGTCGCTTTTTCTTTCCCTATATCCCTTTGTATGCTTCAATCTTTAAAACTACGCAACGCATTTTGATGTGGTTTTCTTTAATAGATAGAGAGATTGAAAAGGAAGGTTTTTATATATGTTTTATACCCGTGCAAAGCCGGGGCGGGTCGCTAGTTAAAAATAATAAACTATTGTTCGAAGTGCTGCCAAGCATAATGATGGTAAGATTCACTTTGCAAAGAGACGGCGGTTCATGTGTAAAATTTGTTCCTTTTGATCATATGCTCAAAACATTTAATGTTAACATGTATGATTTCAAATTTATCAGCAACAGCAAAATGCTGAGCGATAGCCAAGCCGATGCCTTCGACGAAATATTAAATATTGATAATAACATTTTGTTCAAGGGAAAAAAGGGAGACATTGAAGCAATTCGTATTTAATTGTTTCTCGTTTAACTGAATTAATGTATGTAAATGTGTAAAATACACCCGCATTAAAAAATATTTCATACTACTTGAATGTATTTTTAATTTTTCTTTGATATTACCTCTCATAAGTCAATTGCCAAACCGAGTGTATAAGAAAATTTTTAGGGATTTTTGATCGATATTTAAGTAATTTAGGGGTATTTGAAGTTGGATTTTAGGGGGAAAATTTTGTAGGAGTCGGCAACACTGCAAAAATAATAGTCCTAACACACGCTCGGATTTAGTCCGGCGGACTGAATCCGCCGACCAAATCCGCTCTCGCTACACACGACCGGACCGGACTGGATCAGACAGTTGCTTCACGTACGCCTTCATGTGCACACGTTCAGTCATCATGTCGTTGGACACAAAAATTATGGTCAAAGTCAAAGTCAAAATATCTATTCATTGAAATCATATTTGATCATTTTGAATCGTCATTTTTTTATATGATGTAGTTTACAGAAAAATAAATTATTGTAAAAAAATAATAATATAATATTTGGTTTTATTAAGACAGAGTTAGAGCAGGTTCATTCCCAAGCTTTTTTATCATCTAAGTAATCCTAAATAGATAATAATAGATATCATCTAAAAAAGTAAAACTTTATAAAAAAAATATAGTATGCTTTTTTATAAAGTTTTCTTTTAATTGTGTTTTTAAATTTATTCACTGCTTAAAAAAAAGCATATTACTTGGGAGTTTATTATAAAAGCGTATACATTGCCCTTTAAAAGATTTACTAACTTTATGGAGCCTATGGTTTTTAGATAAAGATGTTTTTAAAATATACCTGCGAATGAACCGCGAAACCTTTAAAGATTTATTAAATTTTCTTAAATCTCTCATCACAAAAAATTATACTTACTGTATATTGGCGTTTTTAATTTCATTACGTCATAATGTTTTGTTCTATTGTGTTTTTCTGTTGAATATACTTATTTGATTAAAAAGAAAGGTTTGTATTTTATAAAGAATTATATCAAATACTACTATACCGATTTTAAAAAATCTTTCGTATGCAGAAAGTAATGATATCAGCTGTTAATGAATAAACATGGATTTTTAAGATCAAATTTCTTTAAGGGAAAAAAATTATTAAATCTTCCGGAATTCAAGGTGTCAGATACTAGGTAAAAACAGGCAACACTTTTTTGCTGTGCTGCCAACTTAACAGGATAGGAATTATTGGTGAAAAGCACTATAGAGATTAGGACTATAAATATTATTTTAATTGCTATTTGTTTATTTGGATAAGATTTTAATTTTTAAGGTTAGGTTTCTCACGTGTTATTTAATAATAAAAATATATTTGATATTATAACACAATATGGTAAGAAATAATCATGCTGTTGTTAAAGATATTTTATGTGTTTTGTTTAACCTAATATTTTTATACTTATTATTTTAGGGTAAGCAAAAGAAAACTAGAAAGATAGTGGAAAAAAGATTTGCACAAATGAAGAAAATGATAAATCCTAATGATAGCAGAATAAAGTTAGGTGAACGCAAAAGTTCTACCAAAAAGAAATCAGATCCTCACGCTTTAAAAATTCGAGAAGTGCCCCAAACAAGTTCAGCATTATTCTTTCAATATAACACACAACTTGGTCCTCCATACCATGTAATCATCGATACCAATTTTATTAATTTTTCTATTAAAAATAAATTAGACATAGTGCAAAATATGATGGACTGCTTGTATGCTTTATGTATTCCATATATTACTGATTGTGTGCTAGGAGAATTGGAGAAACTTGGACGCAAATATAGAGTAGCATTGAGAATAATTAAAGATCCACGTTTTGAAAGACTGGGTTGTTTACACAAAGGTACATATGCTGATGATTGCATTGTACAAAGAGTCATACAACACAAATGCTACATTGTAGCTACTAATGACAAGGATTTAAAGAGGCGAATAAGAAAAATACCTGGAGTACCAATTATGTATGTTGCAGATCATAAATATACAATAGAAAGAATGCCTGATGCTTATGGTGCACCAAAAGGTGCTATTTAATTTTTTATTTGTGATTAATCATAATAAAATGTGTTCCTATTTCATGATTGTTAAATATAATAAACCCTGATTCACAAGAATTACGAATTACATAAATTAGATTTTGCCAATTTAAAATTATAATGGGTAGACTGGCAAAATTTATTGTATATTTAAACAGTTAAAAGAAATATATTTTAACCAACAGCTTTGCCTAGAATGTAAGTAAAATTTAAAGTAAAATAAACTAAAAGTAAAATTTATTAAAAAAAAATAAAGTTCAATAGGGTTAAAGATATTTATTTAATGATTTTCTGTTACTCTATTGGTTTTTGAGTAGAAAATTAAAAAGATATCAATAATGAATCGAGAAAGAAAACATCATCTAGATAAGTGTGTGAATTTATAGGTTTTGTAAAATAAATCTAGATAGAAATATTATTGGTTCATCTTTGAAGTATGAGCAATCAAAAATTTTTGCTTTTCCGCAACAAAGTTTAGTCAAGTTTAAAACCTATTCCTATTTTTGAAGTTGGTTGAAAATACAAAGAATAAACAAAAACATATTTTTTAGTTTATTCAATTTACACAAGTCCACAATTTATAAAAATCTTGATTATTAAAAATAGTCTTTCACTACCACAAAACAATGTCCACTTTAAAATATATTGAATCCTAAATAGTATTATTTAATGTACTTGGGGAGCCTACTACATCAATTATTTCACCAACTGGTTTTGATTCTCCATCGGTGCTGGTATTGCATATAGATGGTGGTATTGTCAGGGTCTGTAAAAATTTAAATCAGTACTAACATTATAAACACGAGAGTAACTTTGTCTGTTACACTTTCAAGCCTAAAACACTGCTGCCTATTTATAATAAACAGTGGCAGCAATTTAAAGTTGATTTTATTAACTAAACTCAATATGACTATGAATTTAATTTTAGATTATATATTGTTGCTTGGTTTTGTTCAACTATTGAAAATTGAAAAAATAAAATAAAATTTTAAGTCTCCATTTAAACAACAATGTGTAAATTAAACCAATATGAAGAGACAGACCTTGCCAGGATTTAATGCTTCATACTGATGCCGTAGTGCTTGCAGTTCAAACTCACAAGAAGCCAGTGCATTTTTCAAGTCTAGTGCTAAGGCTAAATCTGATCGCAGCTCATTGAAATGCTTACAGATTGCTTCTGTTGGTGTTGGTGCAATATCTGGAAGAGTATAGTTTCAAGATATGTTGAGAGTGACCTTTCCTGTCCAAACAAAATTGTTTATGTTTGAAACCCAGACATTTCATCTTTAACCTGTTAAATGTAAATAAATCACTAGAATAATGACAATGGAGAATATAGATATTCAATTTATGTTTTAGTAGTAAACATGCTTTTATAACTCATATTTTGAAAACCAATGATATACCTATAGACATGAGGCGTAACTCCTGTTCCAAGGCCTTAGTCTTCCTCTGACCAACACCAGGTGGTAATTTCATACGTTGAGATCGCAACCAAACTCCGGCGCCACGGGCTTCGGGGAACTTTATACCGGCCCATTCTACTGTCTGAATACATTTAATGTTATTAAATTCTAGATTAGGAATTTACCCCCTTAATTATAAATGTCTCAAATGCTCTTCCACTTTCTGAATCATGTGTAATTATTGTAGCAAAAATGAGACAAAACACTTTCGAGAAAGGATCTTAGTTACTTGAAATTATTTATCAGTTTTAATTGTATACTTTAAGAAATAGTTAAATAAATATAAAAATAAACAAAATTGAATTATAATTATAAAATATAATAAATTATGATTCAAATAGAAATGACATACAACAGTCTCAACAGCGCGAAGAGGTCTTTGTTGTGATGACAATTTCTTCTTATGCAATTTTCTATCATGTCTTCTAGCTATACTAGATGCACTTGTGGGAGTATTGGCACCATCATTTATGTTACTTTGACTAATAGTGTTCCCTCCACTATCAGCCCTAGATATGAGTTTTTGTAGATCCTGTGTCTTTCTTTCTCTCTCTCGCTTTCTTGCCTCAATCTTCTTTAACTCAGCTAACAGCATTTGTTCTTCATCAATCTGATATCAATGTAACATATTAAACTGTGTATGACTTTACAACAAAATTAAGTATGAATACAGTAAATTAATTATTTATATTCTGGTCCATCACATCACATCCTTATAATCATTGTCATGGAATAGTAATTGGTAAACTTAATTGTAGATTTATCAATATACATTCAGGTTAAAGATTTTCTAAATTTCCAAAACAATTATTTGTGTAAATGTAATTAAAAAAAACTTACTTGTTCTTGTGTTCTCTCAAATAGTCTTTTTAACTGTTCCTTTCTTTTTCTCTCATGATCTGCATCATAGTGATACACTCTCTTTTCACCATTCACCATCACTGTATTCGACCAGGGGTTTGTTTTGACCTGCCAATAAAGTACATTTATTTGAATATTATTGAAAACTGTTTTTGAAACGCCAAGGACATTTAACGGCCTCCATGTCCATGTCCATTAATTGCATAATAATAATTGGGACAACTCACATAGATTGCTCTAAGTAGCTGAAGCACTTGTGTTATGGTAATCAGAAACTAACATTTGTGCTCATCACACAAATATATGCACCTACCGGGATTTGAATCTAGGACCTTTTGATGGAGAAGCACAACTAATATTTAAAATAAGGTCATAAATATTGTGCTTTCGAAAGAATAAAGACTGACTAGATCATACCTTACTCAAAATAGCACAAATATTATAATATCTTTCTTTCAAATCTTCAATACTTCTATCTCTAAAGGCAGCTTTGTCCCATCTGTCGTGAATTATAATGAAACGGAGATCAAATCTTTGACAAAGATCAATTAAATGATCGGTTTCAGCTTGACTCCAGTCTTCTGACTTCAAGTATTGATTGTATTCTGATTCAGAGTATGATGGAATAGATACTTGCTGGAAGATTATTATATAATATTAAGATCACAGAACAAATAATTAAGAAAATAGGCGATATTTTAGCTTAAGTATTATCGCTAAATTTTAAAATATACTTAAATAATGTTTAGTATTTGTAAACCTTACCTTGTTAAATTGTGCAAAAGGATATTCTTTAGCTTCATCAGCAGTTCTTTTCCAATGATAAAAGACAGCATTATCTTTACGAGCTGGATTTGAAAATGGAGCCCATACCCATTTTCTAACTTTGCGCATTCCAAGCTTCGCTTTATTCTGCTTATAGGCTTTACCTTAAGAAAAATAGTATATATAAAAACTGATATTGCTCTAAAACTAAAGTGATTGTTTTACCTTTGCCAGACTACATTTGAATTGTCATAATTTCATAATACAGAATAGTGAGTACTTCTACTCGCTTACTATCTAAGCTTGTTGTTGTTGTATTTATAAAGATATTTACCAGTATCAGTAGGCAATAAAGGTGGCAGTTCCTTGTTATCATTATATAGCAACGCAAACACCTCTCGATGCATTCCCTCAGGCCTTCGCACAGCTTTTGCAGTAACATATTTTTTTTTATTTTTATCACCATGTATAATACTATCTTTTGTTATTTCAGATGCACTCGGCTGTTCAATGTCCAATATATCTAAAATATCTGCCATTGTTTACTTTTCAAACAGATTTATAATTATTTTTCTGGTTTATTAACTTCTAATAACTTGCGTTCAAGTCGTAGACTGTCCATTGCTTAGTGCTCAGTGCTCACGGCCCAAGTGTCAACTGTGAAAGTGTGAACTGTCAAATAATATTTTTTTTGGCTGTTGCTAGTTGCTACTAGTCCGTATTCCGTAATAGTCGATCGCTAGTCCGGCGAATGTTTTTTTTATTCGACCGCTAATCTGACGGTTTAATTATTTTATTTGGACACTTATTGAATGACTCATTTATTTTAATCAAATAAAACAAATTCTTCACCCAAGTAGCGTTCGACTAGACACATTTAAAAAAAATATATTCTTGACCATGGATACAAAATTACAAAGTAAAGGTGTTCGTTTATTTGTTTTAATAGGTAACTACAAAGTCTTTCAGCTGTTGTCGAGTATTGTTTCATGCTCCCATTAGCCAAGTCTCAAACATAAATCTCGCGATTAAGAGGGCGCCAAAAATAATTAAAAGTGCTTAATTTTGGTGATTTTCCTCAAAGGTGCGTCAACAGCAATTCTCTTAAGTTTTGGTCAGTGAAAAAACTTAACTTACTTAAGAAAAATATAATTCTATCTTTTCAACAGCCTACAAGTAGAACCGCCAGATTTGGTAGGCGCCAAAATTTTTTTGAAAACCATCAAAGTTCTTCTAGATCTGGCTCCAAGTTGGCATCATAACTAACAAATTTAAAGTTTGAGTTTTCAAGACTTTCAACAAGTTCACTCAATCTGAAATGTCACGAAATAATTATATTATTGTCAAACACAAACCACATGTTAGTAAATTTTTTTATTTTTATTAAATGTGTTTGGCTTGGTTACTAAACCTTTAAGCCGTCTTTATTTTAATTAATGTCTTTAATGTATAATTAATGCCCAAGTAAAATGGTGAAAATTTTACTTTAAGGTGAGTATAGACTAGAGCATTTACTTACAATTAAGTTGTTGGGAGGTTTCGAGAGCTTTTTGAAATGAAACTACTAGATCGAAATGTGTAAAAGAACTGCTTTATTTTAAAGATGATGACCTTTATACAGGGGATTCAATGTAAACATTTCCGGGTGTGACGACGGGTGGGCTATGAACTGCAGCCTCAACACTTGTGGGATACAGATGTCAGACGATTTAAGTGACAGCAGCCTCACATAACAGAACAACGAGCCGCTCTATTATATGTTCTAGTGTATCTCCCTTCACGAACCAGACTTGCATTGACTTTCATTGTACATACCAAAGAGCGTACTGGTATAACATTTTGTCGAGCCACTTGTGGGTCTGACATTTCAAGGAAGAATGAACGCAAGGTACAACGAAATGTTACCGGTAAATGCACACTCGCTGCCGCATCATTACGCCGAGCATTCGCAGGATCGTTACATTACATGGAAACGCTTCGGAAACTGGATTTTTTCTTTATTGTACCATCTGTAAGAACGTTACATTACACAAACATGCTCGAGAAAATGCTCTAGTGTATACTCACCTTTAGGCTTATAAGGAATTTTGACCAAATCACAAAGTCACGTTTTACTAAATTTTAATCACTTACCTTTAATTGTGCACATTGCCGAACAGTTTATGTTTAAAACTTCACCAAGTTTACACATAAAATCTCGAAAATACACAAATTTTAGAACTAGCATATTATACAAATTCATTGTGATAGACATATACAATGAAATTAGTAGACCTACCTAAAATGTCATGTTAAGCACATACCAAATTCTTTTTTATAAAAAGTAACTATGTAACAGAAAAACAAACTTATATAAAATGTTTGATGATGAAATCATTATAAGAAAATGAAAATATAGTACCTACCTATCTATTCTCATTGATTTTAAAAGTTGTAAAGAAAGGCAAATGATTTAGGTATTAATATTCATAATTATTTTCTTAATGTTATTACAATTTATCTTTTAAAATTGTAATCAAAACCAGGACAAAAAAGGGTAGTCAATCGCTCTCCAGGAATTTCATTTTATTTGCTATTATTTTTTTATTTTATTTAAAATATTATTTCAGTATTAAATGCAATCCGCATCTTATGTATTCTCTGTCGAGGTCTCCATGGAGTCCACGAGCCTATCGCGTTTTGCCAATTACTTCCACTTTGCAGGCGAATTTTTCACTACAATGCTCGCGCATAACTATCTACTTACTTAAATTTAAAAAAGGTAAGTTATTATGTAACTTAAATAATAATTTTTTATCTTGTATTTTAAACGTTAGTGTAGGTAAACTGCAACATGTTAACGGTTTATTTAAAAAAAAAGATTATACTCATAATATGAAGTGGTATGTTAAATGTTTACTATGCACGTGCATGTGACTAAGCGAACAGGAAAAGATATAGGTATATCGAATAATCACTTATAATAAAAGATATAAAAATATTTTTTTTTAAAAATTGAGACCCGTTTGAAGCGGCTGTGTTTGAAATGAGGTCATTGGTCAAGATAATAAAATTTATGTTGATCGAGATATTCTTTCAAACATTTTTTTGGTAGCAATAGGATTGTCCAGCAGTGTCTGTAAAAAAGAAAATGTTAGTGTTACTAAATTTAATACCAAACAAATGAACGCCATCTTTAACCAAACTTACTGTTCAGTTATCAGTAATCTTGCGTAGAAGATCTAAGTAGTAATAATTAATATCACCATTAAAAATGTTTTGCCTATTTCATATTAAGCTCTATATCCATTTCGTGTTAATAAAAAGAAGGAATTAGCAAACATTTCTGAATTCAATTTATTTTATATGGTCCTATTATAATGTCTAATAGGAAACTTGCTGAAAACATACGATAATTTAATTATCAACTGTAATGACGCAAGTAACAATAATTTAAATCTACAAATTACAATACAATCTACAATACTTTTTTATAATGATGATCGTGTTTTAATATTATTACCTACTAACTTTAATACTAATAAAATTTAGTTTGCAATATACATTTAGATTTTAGACAAATTAATGTGCTGTCTCTATTTTCATTCATAAAGTACCTACTAGCTGACCCGGCGAACTTTGTACTGCCAATAAAAATAGAATGGGTAAAGTAAATGACACCCCGGACTTTTTTGTTGATCTATAAGAGAGGAATACCCCAACACGCATTGTTTTGTTATGTTATCTCAAAGGGATTAATCAGTGTTTTCGATGAAAGCTCCCAGATAGCTTGACTTTTGCCGACACTTCCAACAATTATCATCATATTTCAACCAATTTACACAAAACATTGACTCTAATACTGGTGATCTATACCGTCCTCATGAATCACTCTATCTATTAGTGAAATTCGCTCAGATTCGCGATCAGACAGACAGATAGGGTGGACAACTTTGTAGTGATAAAGTAGGGTCAACAAAACGTACGTTCATGAAAATAAAAAATAAAAAGGGCTAAAAAAGGTAAAAAACCTGACTTCGTTAATATGTATACCAACTGCAATAAAACGTACTGGATAATACCGTGTGAAGCCACAACTTTCCAATAGTAAAAACCCTCTCAAAAAATGGAAAATTTCGATAGTAATCTCATGGTTGATGTAATGTTTAGTTTAAAAACACGTACCGATTGTCCAGCAACGTTAATCCAATAAAAATTAAGACGACTTGACTCGCGGAAGTACCCCTCGACTTGTGAGTTGATTATCAACGTTTGTCTCGCACTTTCAGCGAATTCAGTATTGCCTGGCCATTTTAAATCATTTACCCATTCTAGTTGTCCTATAAACAATTTCCACAATAAAAAATTTGCTTAAAAATTGAGCTAAGTAGTTTATTATTATAAGAAATGACAAGTTAAATAAAACTTACCAGGTGTGTTTGATACGGCATCTAAGTTTCCATTAAAAATGGTAACGGTAACGTTGGTCGTATTTAAAATCTCTTCCACTAAAATAAACAAAAATATTAATTAATTAATTAAAATACATTATATTATTTTATACACATTATAAAAACAGAAAAGAACCGTCAAATGTATAATACTTTTAAGTATTATACACACGATATAATATGTTATAACATAAAACGACATTAAAAAAATACTTTTAATTATTATTCAATTTACTTTTTCACTCCAAAAAAAAAACCACGCAGTAAAATACAAATATATAATTAAATGCGTACCTAGTATAATTATTTTACTGTGGAAAATAAGTGCTACGGCGTAGCAATAGGTTAGAAACTGCGTAGCACACGAAATTATGAAAGATTTTTTTTTCTATGGAGAATTTATACATAATAGCGCCTTGACCAATATTATCAATATACCTTTATCAATATTATTTCTCATATATATAGACCTAAAGGCATTTAAAGTAGAATACCGGCTTTCATCATAATTTATATTGCCTGACATTCCAAGAGCTGGTCCTATTGTAGCTTCCATAAATGTCTTCATATTTATATTCGATGGCACCACTCTTTCATAGTACAAATTTTGTCCAAAGTAATCTGAAAAGAAATGTTTTTAAGAGTCTAGGAAAATTAGCCTATTTTGAGCTATAATGTAAAATGTAAATAAGGGCTAGGGAAGAGCTTTGTTTAGCTTTAGGACTTGTAAAAAATATTTAATAAAGTGTTCTTTTTTAAAAAAGAGGTGAAGTGAAACTTGAACAAAACTCTACGATTTTATGTCGCTTTTTGTTTGCTATAAGGATTATTTATATTATAAGTATAAAGCCCATCTCGGCTTCTTACCGATGTAGTGAAAAGTACAGGTTGTATGTAGCTTATAAGTATCCCTATTAAACAAAAGTAAAAAATATCTCCTTATAATTCAACTAGTTTTGTTAAAATTGAAATAACCAACCTCTTTCAGATTCTGGAGTAAGCTTCTCTACAATGTGACCCAAATTTGCAGCAAACCCTCTAGCATTGTTGTTAATAATTTCCCCCAACGTTATAAACTGATCAAAAGCTTCCTCTAATTTCTGTGCAGAAACTAAACTATTTACTGAGTTCGAAAACTCTTCTGTAACAACTCTACCATCACCATCGATCATAGCCAATTCCTCTAAGTATAATCCTAGTTTTGTTAGAACAATGGCTGGAGCTATGATAGGGTTACCCAAAAATATACCTTTTAGCTTGTTTTCGAAGTTTTCATGCTGCAAAAGGGTAAAATGACAAACTGAAACATTGCACCTTTCGAGCTAACACACATTAAATAGACAGCCGATGCCTTACTCTCAATTAACGAGATCAAGGTAGGAAACAAAGCTATATCAAATGTCTAAAATACAGCAATCTAACCTGAAGATAAATGAATTTCTGTTTTAATCATAAAATCCTGGAGACGCTCCTTTACGTTCGAACCAATCCGAAAACGATTCAGCCAATTGAAATTCAGTATTGAATAATCTGTCAGACTGGTCTAACAGTAAGAGAAGGTTAGCCGCATAATATAGTTTTAAAATGTTTTCATCAGTGAAAATATACTTGTGTCTGTATTTTCAACTTACGTTTGCTAATTGGATTGTTAAAGGAACGGCTAACTGTGATCCGTCTCCTTGCTCGTAGATATATAAAGGTGCATCTCTGAACTCCTGATTACTATCGTAAAACGACTGTAGAGTATGAACTAAGTTTTTCACTGTAAATAGACATTTTTTTAATAAACAACACAATATACTAAACTTAAAAGGAATAGAAAATATTAATATAAAGCGTAACGTATGAAGTAAAAAGAGTGAAATAAACAAAAATACGACGAGCCAACTTAATATAAATGTTGCAAATAAAAATAAAATTTAGATTTAAATATGGAAAATAACAATATTTTTTGAAATCTTAGTCCTTATTGCTTTACCAACCATAAAAAAATCAATAACCGAATTGGAATATTCAGTAACTTACCTATTTCATCGATATTAATGGCATCGTAGTTATGTTCTGATTTGCTGAAACCTGTGCCAACTATACCATCTACAAATAGCAAACTGTAATCATTTACCTGAAATGCAACGAGTAAAGAGTTACATTCAAGGCCATTTATGCCACTATAAATTTGATAGTAAATACCCACCAAAGAGTCATTCCTCACGTTTAATTCGAAATCTAAAGGACCTATTTCACCAAAATTAAGTAGAAAACTGTGTGGTACACCAGTTAGACTTCCCAAGAATAAAATGATCGGCCTACTAACGCCTGTCGTTGACGGGAAAAACCACCAGAAAACTTCGCCCACTCCCGGGATTCTTGTAAATGCAGCGGTGTATACAGCATTTCCTAAACCCTCACCTTCAAGAACTAAAACAAGCAATGATAAATACCTCGAAACTTGGCACAAGTCACATTACATTTTAAATTTACTAAAAAAGCCTCACTAATGGTTTCAACTTCATTCGGATTAGTATCTGTAACAAGCCACCATATCAAAACTCCAACACCAGCAAGTACTACAATACCAAATATTACGGAAATAGCAATTATGCATTTTTTTGACATTTTCGTTTATTCACAAAAATTAATGAGTTTTTAAAAATTTATGTACGCTATACAAATGTCTTTACAAATTAGTAAAGAGAAATGTGAATTCTCTTATCGCTTCACTATCAGTATAAGTAGGTAATTATTTATCAGTCCTAGTTAACCCATTTCATTTATAAAGTAGCCAATGGATGAAAATAATATTTTATCTAAAGATGACAAAATTAGGTGATATCATTATTGTAATTATGTAATACCATACATGTATTTGATATGTACGAACTTATTAAACTCTATCGAAAAACTGTAGTGTAATAAAATTTATTTTAACTAAAAACGCAGCAGATATTGAACAAGCATAGTATCTCGCATCACCATTACCAATGTGAAAATATAGTACTTACCTAAAGATAATTAATAAAATAAGTACAGGAAAAAGTATTTACAAACGGATCATTAACGGTAAAGTGATATCAAAGAAAATTACAGATTTACAAAATAAAGAAAATGGTAGGTATCAGAAATAATATTCGAAAAAAGTAGGTATCAATATATAATGATAATCGATTGATAAGATATCTCACGTTAATCTGCATCTGAATATTTTTAGGTAATATGATTTCAAATACTTATGATTAACATATAGGTTTTTGTATTCGCAAGTGTGTTGAATAACGTCAGTAATCATCAATATTCAATTTCAATGTATTATGTATAGGAATATTATAAAACAGGTACTATTTGATGCTTGATGTTACCGCGAATTCATCTACATTCTACGTGATTAAGAATCGAGAAAGAGCACACTATATGCTTATTGCCTTAACTTATTCTGGCAAATGAAGCTGTCAAATAAAATTGTTTAAATCCGTTTGCTATTTCTAAAGATGAGCTCATAAAAAAAGTCGCGCGGACGAATTCATCGTTGGCACAGAAAGTTGACTGACATGGCTGTCAGGGTTCATCAAAATTTGTCCAATCTTTACTGAGATTAGGAACAAACTGGCGGCAACAAAATTTAACAATTGCATTTTTTTTGACATCACAAATTCACTTTAATATAATTTTAAATGTTTGACATTATTAGCAATTCAGTTTAATGTATGTTACGTTTGGAATACGCGCCTAAAATTTTACTTTTTCATAAATTATTTTTCATTGATTATTTATTAAATTATAGATAGGTATATAATCTACGCGAAAGAATTGAAAATTAATATTGAGATTATCTTATATTTATTTATAATAAATACTTGAAAAAATACTTTATCACGCAAAGTGGGACAAGGTAACAGAAGTATTATATGTTTATAGTAAATATTTTATCCAAATGACGTCATGTCTCGCAAAAAAGCATTGGTTCCAGCAGGGTTGTCTCTTGGTACCTGAAAAAGAAAAAAAGGACTAAAGAAAACATTAACCGACATTTCTATGATCTTCACTCACTAGGTATAACTGCATCCGTAGCTAAATGCTTCACGTATTCAATGTGTGTTACGTTGTAGATCCGTAAATCGCTTATTTATGAAGGCTTATAAACGCTGTTTCATTGTTGTTGGAGAAATCCGAAAAAACACAGCAAAGATACTATATAGTTGAGCAACGTTTATTAAAGATAAACTTCTATATAATTTATAGTAAGAAATCGACTCGAAATATTATAAAATTACATACGCTATGTCCAGCTTTGTTAATCCAAAAGAATCTTAAATTGTCATAACTCTTATAATATCCCTCTAATTGGTTATTTTCCCATATTGGTTGCCTGGCTGCATTTTTGTAATTGGTAGCTCCAGGCCATTTAAGACGATCCATCCATAATATTTGACCTGTCAAATAGACACTGTTACAGGTGTTTCAGAGAAAAGTAAATCTTACTTGGTAAGAAATTCATTCATTTTTTTAAATGTAGCTGAAAGTACGTTCTTACGTAGAAGTACGCGAGCAGAGAAAGATGTATGAAAATTAGTATTTAACGTGCTGTATTGATAATGTTACTGTTCAGTTGCTTTTGAATAAAAAAAAACAATTAATGAGTAATGCGTAGGTACTTGTACACTTTCTTACATCGGAGAACAATGCAGACTAGTCAGAGACCTAAATGCGGCTTCATTCTTAATAGAGACTAAGATTGAAGCCACATTTGGGTTGTAACATAACACATAGTATATTATTATTGAGTATTAAGTAGTGCTAATAATCAAGGTAGTCCGCGTGATCGAGACAACGCGTATGTGTGAATATGTATAATAAAGAAAACAAATCATAAGCTGCTAATTTAATCATGTGATTTTTCAATGTACACAAAGTATTTAATATTATATTATTGGACTATAACTGAAAATTGTGTATTTATTTATGTACTAAGAAAATCACGCCATAAGCCTTTTAAGACAAAATTTTTCACTAAGTTAAAAATTAAATATAAATATATATTTTTTAGAGCTTGAAACAGGAATTTCCATTGGTAGAAATTGCGTGTAATTTTTGTGATAATTTTAAAATACTTACCAGGAGTATCACAAATGAGATCCAGGTTCCCATTATATTTAGTTAAAATGATATCAGTTTCGTTTAATAGTTTCTCAACTGAAATATTATGATATTATTATGTATTATCAATTAGTCATCAAGTTAGTATGTCTTGCTCTAACCACCTTTGTGGTGGTTCTGCGTGTCGGGTCAGTTCGAAGCCCAAGGTAACAAATGTTTCATTTGAATAGGCACAGAATGCTGATCACCGATTTGCTTTTAAAGGAAGAGTCAGTGAATCAGCCGTAGAAATGTTTCTGCCCCAAACTCCACATATAAGGTAACAGGATTTCACGTCTACATAATATTATCTTTATCTGTCATCATGAAATTTTTATAAATAAATTATAAAAAGATGTAAGAAATATTAATAACAAAAAATATTAATACATATAATCAAATAATTGTTTCATTTTAATAAAACGAAAATACTTCTTGCTGAAATCAATTGTAATCAGCGGTTTGTTAGCATTGTGTAATTCCATTAACTGACATCCGAGTCAACTTCACAGGCTAAGAAAGCTACAGAGGTAGTTGCCAAGAGATTGAGCTTAGTCAGTACTTACTGCCATCAGTTACTGGTTTCATAAAATCTGTGCTCAAAGTTTCAAATACGTCTCCAGCTTGTGAGCCCCAGACTACGGATTCGGGTATACCAAGTGCTGGTTTAACCATTGTATTCATCAAAAAGTTAAGATTGTATTGTTGTTGTCGCTCAGGCAGGACATTTGATATATCCCTTATCATCAGATCCCTTAAAAAGTCTGAAATAAATATATACATGTAGCTATATATATGTATATATATTTATATATATACTAGTGGACCCCGCGAACTTCGAATCGCGTCAAAGTTCCGAATAATAACGTGTCACCTAAAACGTTATTCCAAAGAAAATGTAAGAGGAAAATGTTTTTTCTTTTATTTTATTTTTTTGAAAATTTTCCAAATTTTTCTCTCCGTAACAATCATCCTCATACTTCAAGGAATATTATAAAAAAAGAATTAGCGAAATCGGTTCAGCTACTCTCGAGATTTGTGCTTAGCAACACATTCAGCGATTCATTTTTATATACAGTGACTCCACAAAGTATTCGTACGATGGCAAATACTGTATTATTTTTTATTAATGTTAACATTTAATAAAACTTAACAATTGTGAAATATTGTACATCATTAGTATTTACACTACACATTATTTATTTACCGTTTAGCTATAAAAATAAGAAAAAAAATCATGAATATGTAAAAATGTTGCACCACAAAGTATTCGTACCCCCACCACCTTACTATAAAACATGAGTTGCCGATCCCGATGCGTCACACAAGCCGTGCATGTCGCGACACGTCGACGATCAAACAATTTTAATCACAGTTTCTACGTAAGTATACTTATGTATAATGGCAAAAACTAAAGAACTTTCTAGTGATGAAAAATTAAAAATTATTGCGCTTCACGTGGGAGGCAATAGCTATGAAAAAATTGCAAAAATGCTTCACAAAAGTAAGTCGACTATACAGTACGTTATTCAAAAATGGAAAAAATTCGGTACTACTAGTAATTTACCAAGAAAAGGACGTCCAAAAGTTTTAAGTATCAGAGATGAACGACACATTATGAAAGAAGTAAGAGCCAATCCTTTTGTATCCGCACAAACGATTGCAACAGACCTCGCAGTGTTAAGAGGAAAGAGTGTCGGTGCTGAGACAGTGAGGAAAGTTATCAGAAAAGGTGGATATCATGGACGAACTGCAATTAAAAAACCGTATATTAGTGAAATTAACAGAAAAAAAAGATTAAATTTTGCTACAGATTATCTCAGTAAGCCATTGGAATTTTGGAAATCTGTTATTTTCTCAGACGAGAGCATGTTTCAAATTTACGGTTTTAGTAGCAAAAGAAAAGTTTGGAGAAAAAAAGGTATGGCGTTATTAAAAGAAAATGTTATTCCAACAGTTAAATATGGAGGTGGTGGTGTCATGGTTTGGGGTTGCATGGGAAATAATGCTGTAGGAAAAATTCATTTCATTGAGGGTATAATGAATGCAAAAATATACCTGAAAATATTGCAAGATAATTTATTTGAATCTGCTAAAATTGTGGGACTTGGCGACAATTTTTATTTTCAGCAAGACAACGATCCGAAGCATACTGCTCAGATTGTCCAGAACTGGCTTCGCGATAGCGTTCCACATCAGCTAAAAATTCCACCCCAGTCGCCCGATTTAAATCCGATAGAAAACTTGTGGTCATTTCTTGACAAGAAAATTAGAACATTCAAAATATTAAATAAAAATGAACTGAAACAACACTTGAAATCACAATGGTATACTGTATCCAGTAAATATGTACAAAATTTAATTGAGTCAATGCCACGACGTTTACAATTAGTAATTGATAATAATGGATTATTTACAAAGTATTAATAAAATACAGAGTAAAATTATTTCGTTTTGCATTGTGGTACGAATACTTTATGGTGAGAATAATTTTGTAAAATGTTTATTACACGTAATAAAACATAAATAAACTTTGAGTAACTTTATATTTCATTTACATTAACCTAAAACACCACTATTATATTAGTAACTACGGATAATTTTCATTCTATATAAAGATATCATAAATTTTATTAGGGTACGAATACTTTGTGGAGTCACTGTATATAGATATATACCTATATATAGGTACTGTAAACTGGTCGAATGCGTTGTATAAAATACAAATGGTGAGCACATAATAGGTTATTTAAATAAGTCTTCACCAATCATACATTGTAAAGCATGTTGGCTCGCAATGGATACAGAAAGGCTAAGGCCAGGTGTATTGGAGAAACATGAATGAGGATCGAAAAGGGACCTAAAAAAATATCTAAGGATGATTATGAAAATTATTTGATAAAAACGCTGCGGACTTTCTCCTCAACATATTTAGGTATTATATAACATAACCTTTAGAAAACGTTCCCCAAAGTTTTTTGACTTAAACAGATCACTCTAAGTTATAATATTTTTTATATTATAAAATAAGTTCAATTTGTCATAACTTATAGAGCTTCGTGACTCCAATGTCTTCAGCCAATTTATGATTAAACATGTCGGCTTACCATCAATGTTACTAGGAGTATCCGGTCTTGCTACCATTTTTACTAGAATGTTATAGAAGTCAACATTGGTGGTTGCATCAAACACAGCCCATTGAGTTCGTCGCCATTGTTGAGTAGATTCATAGTATTGACCATCATTGAATAACCTTTCTGCCTCTCTTGCTTGTACTTGGATGTGATCATATCCAGCTTGGTCCACTAGGCCAGCAGCTAGTAATAATGGGGCCCAGGTCAAAGTTGAATCAATGGGAGATATCCAAGCATTGCCCATCGCAACGCCACGAAGATTCGAGCGAATACGTCCAGCCTGTTCCGCCTTTAGAAAATAGTGTATAGGTATTTTAATTTATGTCTAAAGTAAATTTACTATTTGTAATTAGATATTTATATCTTATCAAATAAATATTCACTTATATTATGGTAGGTATAAAAATTTCATTATTTACTTCTCGAATACGAATGCCCATATCTACAGCCATTTTTCCACCATAAGACTGACCGTAAATGTAAAGTGGTACTCCCTCGAATTCAGAGTGCTTAACGTAAAAGCCTTGCATGAGGTTGACAAAGTCTTGAGCTGAAAGATTTCTAAATGAATATCGCTTACAAGTACGCAGCAATGACATGAATAGTTCTATGTATTGAGATTCACTTATTGTTTGGAAAAAACAATCCTATTATATAACTATACAACCTGTGTGTTTTCTAAGGTACCATATATACCTAAAATCATTAAAAAACACCTTTGCCTTTTTAGTATAAATTTTGGATTTAACGATTAGAATAAATATAGAAGTTGTTGATTGTGGTCGGAATTCCCTTTTATGAAATAGGTGCGAAATATAAATAAATATAAAATAAAAAAATATAATATAAAATTATAGTTACCAATTTCATCATTCGTGGTAGTGAGAAGGGTTAAGTCATCGACGTAGCTGAAGCCTGTACCAACAGGATTATCCAAAAACAGAACATTAAAGTTTTTAATCTAAAACAATATCAAAACGTCTCTGTAATATAAGTCATTACAGCACATTAATAATTCAGTAAAATTGAAAAAAATTAAATTGCAAATAAAGTAATAAAAGATAGTGAAACCTGCCCACGTATAGTTTCTTTCCTGTAATGAAAGATCGAGGGGACCCAAAATCTCAAAATTTCCGGTAGCCGTTGAAGAGCCTCCGGGACCTCCTTGAAGCCAAACTATTAATGGCCTCTCTGTGTAATTGCTTACGTCAGCTATGGTATAATATAACCAGTAGAACATATGGGCACCTGTACGGACTTCTACATAGCCGAAGTCTTGTTTGAAATCACCGAACTGAGCTGTAATTATTACATTAGGTAAACATGCCATATACATTAATTATGACGTTAATTATAAATTATTTGCTTCAATAAAGCTTTGCATAACAGCGTAATTAAATTTGCCTTTTTTTACCTTCAACTGTTTGAAATGATAGAAATGGAATAAGAAACAAATATAACAACATCTTTCATGAGCTTTATGTGAAAGACTAAAATTATCATTTATTAATTATTGATATGACACTGTTTATCTTTAAGCTAAAATCTAAATTATCTTATCTTGAATATGTAATGAAATAAATAGGAATAAAGTGACACACATAAGCTTGTCTTTCACTTTAAATAAGTGGTGTTAGATATTTAATATAAATCGCTAATACCACTTATTTAAAGTGAAAGACAAGCTTATGTGTGTCACTTTATTTAATATAAATCGAGGTCTATTAATAAAATGTTTTTAGTAAATTTTTGTCATTTAAACATCTAATAATAATAATAATTAATAATTTTATAAGTCGAAATTTAAAAAATATGTAAAAATAGAGTCAAACAGAAGACAACTGAATAAAACTTGAGTCATTGTCTTTTTAAAACCACACAAAAAAGTGATAGATTTCAGTTAGTTTCTTAGTTTATCTTTTGAACCTTTGACGCAAAAAGAGGTTGCGTCTATTGTATATATGCGTGTCTGTGCGTGTCATCGAAGCTCTTAAACGGATGCACCGTCATGGATTATGATGCGTTTTTTTCTTCTAAAAAGTGAGGTTTTCGGGATAGACCAAAGTGCAGCTGCACTTTATAAGAACCGTGTTGCGTCGGAGGTCTTGGGTTCGAATCCCGGGGAAAAACATGAATGTTTCGGTTAGGTAGGCACAGAAGGATGATCATCTACTAGCCTATTAAAAAAAAAGAATCAGTGAAATAGATACGGCAATGTGTCTGCCCCATGCCCCACTAGTGGTTACGGGAATTCACAACTACTTTATAAGAACCTGTTCATTTATGACGTATTCTTCGGGGAGGATTTTTGTCTCCAATTTCACTTGTTTATAATCAACGTCACTTAATGATTTGAGGTTTGTAATAAAAATAAACAACAAATGCATTATTATTACAATAATAATGAATTTCACGTGGTCCTAAGGGAGGACGATTCGTCTAAGTCACCTGACGGCAATATTGACACTGAATATAATTATTGTTTGAATAAACTTTTAACGATTCGTGATGTTAGTATACTTATTTTTGAGGACAATTTAAATTTGCAAGGCTTTGCAATGTTTGAACAATTTTCTGTTCTTTTAATCGTATATAGTGCATAAACTATTCGTAATTAAATATTCATAAAACATTGCTAGTAATAGTCGTAATAATGGCTCAGTAATACATACAGTATATTTTTCGTTACATGGTACGATGTAAAAAGTTGCTACGCCTCGTAGCATGATTGTGATATTATCACGGATAAGCCATGGTTTCTCTTCAATTTTAACTGAGTCTGTTTCTAACTTCACCTAAATTTCATTTTAATTGTGCAGTTTTATTAAACCAAGCGGTGAATATAAGTGAATGTAAAATGATCCGTTTATTTTCTATTTGATATCAATAATGAATAGTCTAGTGTCTTAGTAGAACACTTAACTTCGATATTATTGTATTATATACATATAACTGACCCCGCGAATTTTACATCGCTTCTGAGTTTAGTCTCGTTTCACATAAAACGTCATTCCATAGAAAATGTATGAGGAAACGAATTTTCTTCATAAACACATTTTCGTGATTTTTAAATAGTTATTCTGATATTGTCGGATTAGACGAATCTAACAAAATAGAGATCATCAAAATCAGTCCATTCATTCTTGAGTTAGAAATAAATGGAATGGAAGAGATCGCTGATTAGCGATAAGGCCGCCCGTTGCACTCCATTTAGCTTAAGTTATTATCTGTATCCTATTGTTTATTGCAACGAAGTGTTAATAAATAAATAAATAAATAAACCGACCGGTGTAAATAAACCAACTTTTAATATAAATCCAGGCCTTTATTTTTTAGATTTTTATCTATATTTGGTTATACAAGAAATACAGCAGCTACTAAAATAATGGTTTTGAGCAGCTATATTGAGAAGACTCGAAACTGGGTTTCTGAAGAAACATTGATTATGGTTAGATTAAAAGTCAAAATTTCAATAATTATTTATTTTCGAATAGATTTAATAGATAGTATTTTTATATAATTATAGCATTTTACGTAAATGACTGATAAACATTGATATGAACCAGTGGCTATCTAAATTTGTTTTTTAAAGTGCTTATAGTTATTTATATATAATAGTTATTGTGTAAAATCAATGTTTCTAATACAATTTGTGAATTTATGCGAAGTGAATTATGGCTTATAGTTATATTATATATAGTAATGTAGTAGTGTTTTGTATTTATATTCCTTGGCGAAGCGATAAATGTTCACTTTTCAATATATTTGTTGCAGAATAGTAAAGCATTCAATTTTAATTTCTTGTTTCATATCAAGCACTTCTCAGTAATATTTTTACTGAAAACCTTCATAAAGTAAGGTTAGGAAGGTGTATGATGACATACAAGAATCTGATTATTTGTATATTCAAGATTGTTCCTAATATGATCAATAATTAATAACAGTGTTAAAATTTTAAATTAAAATAACCTTAACAAGTTAAATAACAACTTAAAATCATATACGAAACCTTTTAATTTACTGTTTTTTACTTATTTCGCTATAAATTACTTTTCCCATACTTTTAGTTTTAACAAAAGAATTTAATTTTTAATGTAATATATTTTTTTTATGTAATGAATTGTTTTTTTCGAAAATTATTGACAAAATGAAAACAATTTATCACTTGGCTATCTAATATTTGTTTGTATTTCTACTTATCGAATACAAACCCTAATCATCGCATGAGCGGGAGTAACTCACATGACGATTGTAAACTGTAAACGTAGGTTTTCGATTGTGATCTCTAATCTATTATATACATCATTATATTATTATATACGTTGGGAGGAAGCAAATTGCAGTCAGTAGCTTAGATCGAGACGCAGCGGTTCTGTGCTCTGATTTTAAAGTTAAAACATCGGGAAATAGGTTTTTACTTTTTACGATCAAACTGTTCCAAATTAGCTGTGATAAGAAAAATCGATATTAAATATAATGAAACTATCTACTGCATTTTTAAAACAGGTAACAAATTTCTATATAATTTATTACTTATTTATAATTCGAGTCAAAAATGAATTAAATATTGATTTTGAAATGAGGTTTTGTGTTTTCCGACTTAACGTTTAACAGATATAAATTTTATTTAAAATTGGAGATTGCTTTCAAACAAACGTGACAAAATTATAAAGTACATATTACACGGCTTTACATTGTTATTAAGATGACATTCATTTATTTACAAAAATATAGAAAAAGTACGGTAGACATAATTTTGTAATTCTAGAATGTATATAAGGATTCAAAGGAAAATGTTTCTGGTTTATTATATGAATAACAATATATAAGATTTGGGGATTATGGCTTATACCTTATGGCTTTATAAAATCTTTTAAATTTTTGACATAATATTGTAGTTATATATATGATTAATGAGAAATTGATTTGATTCGACATATCAAGTACATATTTGGAAGTCGTGGTCTCAATTTGTATTTCATACTTTCAAATGAAACATTCCCGAGACCAAAATTAACTTTGAAAAAAAATTGAAAATATCATGTCATCTAGTTAGTTTTGAAAAAATATATATATATATATATATATATATGAAATCATCTCTGATGCTCCTATCAAACAATAAAGTAATCTTTAAGATCAGTTCGTAATCGGTTTTAGGTTACAAACAGAAAAAACATATATCCGAATTAAGATTCTCTTCTTTTACAGTCTGAAGTCTCTCTTCTGAATTGAAAAAAAATCTAGCTTTTTTCCGTTCGAATCTTTATCATATTAAATAGGTTTATTAGCTTAATCATTTTATGCACATACGAGTATATACCACTGTTTATAGTTTATGCCAAACAATTTGATTGAATCTTGGGAGCTATGGCTACATTACAAATGAAATTGAAGGCAATTTAAAACTTCCCACATGATGGATTAATATCTAATAAACTGTCATTAATAAATTATAGCTAGTGGATCAAGTCAGCTTTCATACAATAAAAATAAAAAAATATCAAAATCGTTCGATGTATGCAACAGCAAACACGTTTACCTACAAATACACAATAGAGATACATCATACGTTAAAAACTAACTCGTGAAAAATAAATTCAGTCTAAAAATGTCTTTGCGGATCTATCGAACAACGCCAGCAAAGCTATTGCGGGTCGCTAGAATTTATTATTGTAAAGTATTGTAGTAAATGGTTTGCTCCGCGCAACTTTTAAAGATAGCCACTCTTTATTGGAACAAACTAACTAACAAAATACTGCTCTTTAGGTACACAAAAATTTATGAAATTGATTCAAATTATAGTAAATAAACATTTATTAATATATATTTATAATATGTTTATATATATACATAAACAAAGTCGGGGTTATTTATTTCATTTTTATATAACTCAAGAACGGCGTGTGATAGTGATGAATAAAAATAAAGGGATTTTATTTAACAATATTTTAATAGGAATGTTCTTCGTATAGCGTTCATTTTACTGCGTACTTGAAATAAGACTATCTTAACATTAACGCAGATTGACATTAGAGTCACATGATGATCCACTTAAAAATATCATTTTTATCTGATTTTTTAGCTTTAAGATACAAGTGATTAGCTTATCGAGAGATGAGATCCTTTTAAAACCAGGCCAGCTACAAATGTGATCTTACTAGGAATTTACTTCGAAACGTATGTGGGAAAATTGTATGTGACCAATATAGGTGATATTATAATAATTATTAAAATTAAAATCTCTAAATTGTCAGATGTCTTAATGTTTGAATCCCGGGAAATACAACTTGTAAAGAAAACGATCAGTGAAACGGTGGCAGAAATATGTCTACGCCTTAGGGATTTGAATGCATCTATAATTATTTATAATGACTAATGATTTATAAATATTGTTCCAGCTATGGTTGACCATTGCTGCCTCTTTGGCTTTTTTCATAATTGGCCTGGTACGAGGTTACTCTTCATCTGCTCTACCGTCAATAGAATTGCATGACGCTGGGCTTATGCAATCGAGTGAACAGAAATCATGGATTGGTAACTTATTTCAATTATTTTATAAATAACCTATTTAAACTTCAATGTATAATGTATTCAGATAAAGATCTGGCCCTAATGGATTTAATCATGACATTTACCTCTGGCATAGCGTGAAATAATTCCTTAACAAATAAGGGGAGGGCGCCTTTGAGAGGACAATTAAATTAGATACAGCAAGAGAAAAACAAAATAGGCAAAAAAATACCAAGGGAAATATAGTCACCACTTTCATACCATATTTTGTAGAAACTTTTATTCGCGGCCTACAGATATAGGCCTAATAGACTAAAATAATTTTCGCGCGCTTACACCGATCGCCAGACCAATGCTATTATAGGTAGTAGCTTGACCCGAAAATTATTACTCACTACCCTCAATAAAATAGAAGTTTTATTCAAAACAGTTGGTTAAAATAATTAAATCTTGTTTCTTTTCAGCTTGAATATTTTTGTTAAAAATACTGTTTTGACTACGCCACTGATGTCTTGTTAAGTTGCCTCATTATTAAACTGTAGTAATATGATTGGCAAGTAGCAAATTTGCTGCAATAAGTCATATAAATAGATGATTAGAATAAATTACTTACGATTGTCTGTTTCCAGCAACAATCATAAAATAATTGACGTAACTATGTTTTGACTGTTTTATGATTTTTAAAACAAATATTTTACTGTGTCATTTTTATTTTTATCATTACTATCCCTTTCGAATTTTAAAGTATACATTTTGTTTAGGTTCAATTACACCTTTGGGATCGTTTTTGGGCAGTTTATGCTCAGGGCCACTGATGCAACACGCGGGTAGAAGACGAACCCTCCAAATTACAGCACCATTATGGGGAGCTGGATGGCTCATCCTTGGCTTTGCACCCAACTTCCCCATCGTTCTATTAGGAAGATTTATGTCTGGAGTAGGAATCGGTTTAGTGCTAGCACCAACTCAAGTATATGTAAGTACTAATTTCAAGGAAATTGTAAAAGTTACCTAGTTGTTGAATATGAACCTTCAAGCTTTGTCACATGATGTAAAAAAAGATAAAGTTTTCTGTATTGTTAAAAACGCGTAAGGCAAAGTACAAAGCGCTCACACACACGAGCTGAAAAGATTTTGATATTACACATAAAACAAAGTCGGGTTATTTACATCATTTATAACTCAAGCATAGCTGGACCGATTTTAATTATCTATGTTTGATTGGGTTGTTAGATTCGTCTCCGTTCCGAATAGTAGAATAGTTATCAAAACATATAAAAATTCACGAAAAAGTGTTAATGAAGAAATATCATCTCGTCAAACATTTTAATGGTATGACGTTTTAGGTTATTATTCGGAACTCTGAAGCGATACGTAATTCGTTGATACAAAGCTATTAAGACGGATACCGTATTAATCCATAAATAAGTTAAGACAACTTTTATTGGCGGTACATAGTTCGGTGGGTCAGCTATTGATTAATAAACTGAAGAATCTTATCGATATTTTCACAATGAATTTATCAAATTATGAATTATCTCAAACTCGTTTGTTGTTTATTATTTCAAGTATTTGAAAAAGATACACTTATGTAACAATCTCGTCTGGTTGGGCTGGGCTTACAGTATGTTTCTTTGACAGGTGAGTGAATGTTGTGACCCTGAGGTCCGAGGTTGTCTGGGTTCTTTACCGACGCTGTCGATGTCTCTGGGTATCCTCATCTCCTATATCGCTGGCAGTTGGCTCTACTGGAGATATCTCGCTTTCTTCTCCGCCACCTTCTGTGGTTTGTACATATACTTCGTATTCCCCATTAAATTAAAACATATATAATTTCTTGGGTTGGGATTAGATTAAAAAAAGTATAATTATATTTATATCACTTCCTTACCACACTGTAAAATCGGAATGTCCCTAAACACCAAATTGTAATTAAAATACTTTTTGACAATTTTTTGCATATTGCCTCTGAGTTTTAACTGCAATTATTTTAATAATCATCTCAGATTTTTTGAACTGTTATTTTACCGCAAAATACATATGGAAGTCAACCTTTTAATTATGAACTCGTATAATCTTTAGCTACCATTTTTGTTTTTGTATACAGCGGCGTTATTCATCGTACTAATCCATCTACCGGAATCACCCGTGTGGTTGGAAACTCGGGGCATAGACAATGAGCACGCGATGAAATGGCTCCATCTATCCAAGTATGCAGTGGCTGCTGTGAAGGATGAGACGCAGGAGTAAGTTCGTGCTAATTCATGATTTGAAATTATATATTCGGTGTTTATCTTAGCTTTTTATTAATAAGTACTGCAAAGCGCGGGTTTACTTACGAAGAAAATAAGATCAAAGGGTACTTTTTACATGAATATTTTTTAACCCAAACACTCATTTTTACAAGGGATTTTTTGAATAAATTCTTCCATAAAAATCTCGTTTTGATATGAATTTATACGCTTAGATAATTATGCTTAGATATTCAGTAAGCGATCTCTATTTATATATTTTTTCTTTATGTTGACTTTCAGACCGGTGAAAAGTATAAGTGGCGATATCATGAAATCAGTTGAGACACCTCCAAAGAGCCTGTTCACCCGGAAGGTGTTCCTTTCACCATCAATAATTAAACCACTTATCATCGGGTTTGCGTTGTTGTTCCTTCAACAATTCAGCGGTATTGACGCTATAATATACTTTACCGTTGAGATCTTTCAAAATGCAGGTATGTAAACATATATTATGATGTTTGTAACCCCTGAAATCAGATTCAAATGTTTTGAATTTAATTTTTAGATAGAAACCCGTAAACTAATAATACGCTTAGTTGTTCGCCGGTTGTAACGCAGGTCTTAAACGGATAAACCGATAAGTCATCAAACTTATTAAATTAAGGTTTTTGAACGATATAATACAATTATAACGACTAAAAATATATTTTAACGACTTCAAATCAGGAGGATGTTGTCAATTAAGTTATATGATTTTTTATACGTTATATATAGTAGTGAATACAGTTTATAAATGTCACTATAGTTTGACTTGGTATATTATTTTTCTTTCCATTCTGACAGCACTGATTGGTTGTACAAGACTATTTTATTTTAATCATAAAAAGGTCTAGTACTGAAGTAGATTTAAAGAGATGTTTTTGTTTATCATAAATGAAACGGTTTGTATTTTATTGATACTTGGTTTCAGGAAGTACATTAAATCCGATGATCGCTACGATAATAGTGGGTGCAGTCCAACTCATCAGCAACGGCATCAGTACAATGTTAGTGGACAAGGCGGGACGTAGACCTCTCCTACTGCTCTCTGCTGTCACGATGTGCGTCTCTATGGTTTCAATGGGAGCCGCCTTTTACTTTGAATTTGAAAAGGCATCGTGGCTTGGGTAAGTTATCACAAAAATAATAAAAATAAACTTACTTTGCCTTATTCCAAAATATGGACTAAAGATGTTTCAGTATTGGTTGTTAGGATACACGTCTAACGTTCATACAAAAATGAAGTTTTTATCTGGAAACAAACCGATATATTTCAGATTTAATCTTAAGATTTATGGATTTGCATCATTGAAAAATATACTCTTGACATATTAAGTAGATATGTTATAAATGTCTAATCCTTTGAATTTCTTTGGTCAATCACCTTGGCTCATCGTGACTGGGTGGTTACTAAACCGACACTTTAAATTAACTCTAAATTATTTGTCAATATTGACCTGTAAGGTCTTTAGCCAACAGTAAATATCGCGTTTGTATATTAATTCGAATTAATACAAAAAAGAAACACATTCCCTATTTTTATTTCAAATTTTTGGCCGACGCAAAATTATTAGTAAGTTGTATTCTTAAAACCTATTTCAGTACATAACAATATATAATTTAGTAATAAATTAATTTTAAACAAAAAAATAAAACCGACCTCAAAACGCACTGAAAAGTAAAAAATAATTTTTGTATTATAAATGAACTTACTATAAATAAAAGACGTAAATAGTGTTGATAAATAAAATTCATCTAAAATTCTACAATGGCATAAAACTTTCATGTTGCTCTTTGAAACGCGGCGCCAAGCCATTCAATTAATTTTTTATTAAAGTCCAGGAATATTAATTCAGTCTTTTTATTTATATATTTGGCACCGCCTTTCAAAAAGCAACATGAAAGTTGTATGCCATTGTAGAATTTTAGATGAATTTTATTTATCAACACTATTTACGTCTTTTATTTATAGTAAGTTCATTTATAATACAAAAATTATTTTTTACTTTTCAGTGCGTTTTGAGGTCGGTTTTATTTTTTTGTTTAAAATTAATTTATTTTATACTTTTGAGTGGCTCTTCTAAGCCGTACAGTTGGTTATCATACCATCAAAAAGAAACTAATATGGACACTCTTGACTTTACGCTTACCTTATACACTAAAAACTAATTTAATTAATTTAATTTAATAATTTAAAATTAATGAAAATAAGAAGACGCAAAACTGAATCGTTTAAAACTAAAAATTTAAGTAATATCGTTCATATAAATTAAGTTTTCATGGTGTTTTATAGTAAGCAAGTGAACGCACATTGTGATTTACCGTAGGAACTCAGTTACTATATTCTCTCTATCTCTAGAAGTATTTCTTCTACCTTATTGATTTTACTATCATATATGACCCTTTTAATGTTTTATAAAATGATATATAAGTCATCGATATAAACTGATATTACATCGAGATATAGAGATCTAAACTGGACGCGTAATCAATAACGTATGACATGTTTTTCTCTGTTGACAAGTTTTGCTCCATAACATCAAATATATGGCTTAGATTTTCATAAAATTCCGTAAAAAGCTTGACAATATGAGTTTTAATAAAATGAATTTATTATAATTAGTATATATTTAATATAACATGGACATCTCTATTGCTAAAGCGAACTAATTGAAGATTTTTCAATTTTTTATTTTATAACCTCAATATCTCTAAAACTATAAATCAAATTATTTTGATTCTTATTTTCTCTTATTGCAAATTTAATACTTAATCGAATAACATCTAATTCATCGATAAGGATTCATAAATCATAGAGTTATAAGCAAATAAGCACGTCATGGTCGCGCGGAATTCAGCGATTTCTCGCCCGATTGTGAAACTATTCTTTCAATATCCTGAAAACTATTGATCGTAAAAATTCTAAAAAAAAATGGGACCACTTCGACGAGTTACCCTATCGTTTGACACCTCATTGATCCAAATCGGTCTACAGATGGCGACGTACGAGCGGAACATCGGAAAAAAAAAAAAAAAATACACGTCGAATTGATAACCTCCTTTTTGGTTTTTTTGAAGGTCGGTTAAAAACAAGTTAAAACTGTATAAGTATGTTAATTTTACAATAGACATTGTTCTATTAACGAGTTTCCTCATTAGAGAACCGTCCATTTTATTTGCAACTACGAATACCTGTTACCTATTGAGTATGTTTCTGCTAGGTACCTTCCAATCATGAGCCTTGTCGTGTTTATGCTGGGATTCTCTCTCGGCTTCGGAGGTCTTCCCTTCCTGCTGCTGGGAGAATTATTCCCCAAACACTACAGGTCGCAGCTATCTGCAATGGCAAGCGCAGTCAACTTATTGTCTATGTTCGTGGTTCTCAAGTCTTATCACCCATTAGAAGTATGATTTATTGTTTTATATGTGTATCTAATTTTAATTTTTTATGCACCACAATTAGCTAATATTCAAGGCCGTAGGCCAGTTAGGGATATCTAGCACTGGACGAAACCGTTGTTAAGTTTCGTAGCGTCCAACGAAGAAGGGTAAGTCACCACTAGTACTATGAGTCGCTACAGCCCATTGGGCCTTGGGCTGGTCCAACTAGAACCTCCAATCGCTCCTGTTTTGTGCCTTTTGTTTCCAATTCGTAATTCTAGTAAATTACTATAATGTATTGTTATTGATATACTTTTTTCAAAGTTATGTTAATCCTTATAATAATTATAGTAAATGACTAAATAATTATAGAAAATATTAAATCCTTAGATTAACCCCTCATCAAAAGTAAGAAACATAATTTATCATTCTCACATTTATAACGATAAAATTTGTTAAGTAGCTTAATTACCGATTTCTTAATTTCACACATTTATGTAGTAACAATACTTAGCTTTTTTGCCTTGGTGCTTAATACTAAACGATTCCCTTTATAAAGAACACAGCATTTTATGAATGAGAAATGTTCAAATTTATAGGTAACGGGGTTATAATATAGACCTCGACTGCTATAAATAAATCTATAATAATTAATAGGTTTTAAACTGCCTCCTAGGCTATGTGGATCAATTAACGTCTGACATTCAAAGTATCTTGTGTGAAAGATTCTGTGTTCGAATCCTGTTCAAAATGATACTAATTGTCGTTTTGCATACAAAGAAAATATCAGTGAAACAGACACAGATATGTCTTTTCCATACTCCGTTACTATGCATTTTTTAATGATATTTGCAGCACCTGATAACATCAGCTGGTACATTCTGGATGTACGCAGTATTCTGCGGGCTGGCGTTCTTCTTCGTCGCGTTCTTTGTACCTGAGACTAAGGGCAAGTCTCTCGCGGAGATCGAGCAGCACTTCAGGGGTAAACAACACCAGGAGACTGTTGATTTGCAGAATGTTCAAACGAAATTTTAAACCTGTATGTAGGTGAATTAAGGATTTTTGTTCTGTTATTACTTGAAAATTTTTGAGTTATAATAATCACTTATGCTATTTTAAGCATCTTTCCAGTTTATAGTACGCTAAAAAACAGCTGCTTCTTTTCCATTAATATATTAAGTAAGTATGTCAAACTACACGAATAAGATAATGATTAGGTTTAAAGAATCTAGAGTTTGGCTCATATATTGAAATCTGTACACAATTATGGAACAAACAAGCATTTGTTTGGAACACGACAAAATACAAACGCT
Organism: Aporia crataegi; assembly: GCA_912999735.1. NCBI lineage: Eukaryota > Metazoa > Arthropoda > Insecta > Lepidoptera > Pieridae > Aporia > Aporia crataegi. The sequence continues at coordinate 6,200,557 of OU538744.1, read as the reverse complement.
GGTAACTTCATATCCTTGCATTCCAGGTTTGTATTTGAAAATGAATTTTGTGTATGATTTTGAATGGGTAGACGTGTATTGTAACCCCAGTTAGGTTCAGTCACGAGGCAAAAAAATCTAATAAAACATAACAATGTATAAGCGTATTTTAGTGTACTTTAAAGATTACAAAGTAACAAACGTTTTTTTTTTGTTTTACGACTTTGTTCACACATTCGAATTCTAATAGTAGGTACTTAGGTAATAATTGAATGTTTATCAGATTTAGTCTACATTTTGTAACTCATACTTTTCTAGTTTAAACGAAAATTGTATCTCTTTGATTTACTAAGTTATATGAATATTACTACTCAAAAAGTATTGTATAATTTATTTTTGATTTTCCTAAAGAAAACAACATCTTGTTATATAATTTTCAGCTGTGATAAATATGCATTAGTTTTCTAGTCGTAAGATTGAATGAATGAAGTGATAAAGTTATAAGGCCATCATAGGTGGCTTCTAGCGCGGAACCTTAGTCTTTTTAAAAACTTAGGTCGGACATTCTATTTTAAAGAGACTAACAGATACTAAAAGTTGTTTTGGATATTAACCGAATTGTGTACAGCCTAAAATTATTTTGTGTTGCATGTAGTAAAACTATTTTATTCATTTGAATTTAAATTAGATTAGTCTTTCACTTCTTTCTTGTATATGAATTACTGTGTAGATAAAATGTATATTGTATTAAGCTAGGCTGTGTTATTTGTTTTAAGTATTAGTAAAATGTAAATAAAAAGGTTATTAAAATTATGATAAAAAATAAAAACTTTCTTCACAAAGTCTTTAAATTTTATTTATAAGGTCAACAACTATGCCTTATTATTTTTCATGTTTTTTAAGACTACCAAAAAGGCGGACACCAAGAGTCAGTTTTGCCAAAATCCAACAGGCTACAGCGAATACCATATTCGGGGAAATAGATGGCGCTAACAACAATACCTTCACGCACGCGCTTAATCCGCTCTAAGTAACGTCTGGTTCATTTTATCAAATGTCTCTGTAGATATTCTCCTAGATTCAGTCTCAGGCAAATAAAAAAGGCAGATTTGAAAGCATAGTAGAGTGGATCATCTATTTCCTAGTTTTTTGTCTCTTATATCCCTATGACCACAGAGTGTCTCAATGCCCACAGGTAGAGTGAAGAACTGTGTTAAAATATCAATTCGTATCCTTCAGTAAAAGGTTGAAGCAACAGTGAAAAAAATCCTTGAAGAAAACGTAAAAAGCCTTTGCAAAAAGAAAGAGCAAAAAATGATGCGAAACATTTTGCTCTCAGTAATTTGCATAGACATTTTAAAAAAAATGTAGTGATGTCTAAGTTCAGTTTTTATTATCTACACAAAAACTGATAGATTGGAGTTGTTCTTTACGTTAATCGCATTTCACAGGAAATTAAAAATGTTATTCCACTTTTTACGAATTTAGTCTCACGGATATTGATGGAGCTAAAAGCCAATAATATGAATGATTGTGGCCTGGTTAGAGTTATGTATTAATGCAGTTGACTGTTTATTAATGAAGTTTTTTTAATAAACCCAATAACAACCCGTTGACAATACAAAGAATTTTCTAAATTAAGAAAATTAAGAATATATCCAGTGACACTCACGCTATCAAGACTACTCTATTGCGTAGCATTTATCTAGATTCTAGATTGGTTGTGCCACTGAGTAGAGAACGGACGTAGTAGGTACATACATACAGATCAAATACATAACTTCACCTTTCGGCCTTCGTACTTCGTCCCAGTCGGGTAAAAAGATATCTCCCGATTTAAATCGCAGATATAATGCGTTTAATTTATTAAATACTTCTTAAAAAGGTTTTTTATTTCTTCCCGTATATAAATATACCTAAGTTATTGATAACTTATACAAATAAATAGGTGGAGGACAATGAACAAGACAATATATTTATATAATATCGCTGATTAATTAATTTCTCACATTTGTCTAATATTATTGTCGTATCTGGTATCACATAACGGCTTTGTAGGAGATTGATTGTAATCGTGTACAGTGTTTGGCGGGAGAGTTAGGGTGCAGTTGCAGCCGAGGACTAAGTCAGTGCGGTCTTCTATACTGACTAAATTTGTATATTGCGAATTTACCGTTGTCATTTTGTGATATATAAGTTTTGTTTTGAAATTAGCTACAATGAAAATATCAACGGCGTTTTTAAAACAGGTAACGTGTTTTTGCTTTTTTTCGATGTTTTCAAACATTGTTGTGAATGGGAATGCAGTAAACGAGAAGTATATATGTATCTATATATACATATAATATCATATACGTATATCATATATGATAAACCTAGATAATTGTATCGACTCCTTAATGAAAATGTTATCCTTGTGCAAGTACATAACCGAAAAAAAGTATTTTAAAACGTAGAAAAAATTAAAATAAATTGAACTAAATGTGTTTGATCATCAAACACATTCTAAAATGGTATATTTTATAAAAGTATAGAGTAGGGTTGCCAACCGTCCTGTTTTCCCAGGACATGTCCTAGTTTTTGTAGTGTCCTGGGATGTCCTGAATAGTTTTAAGCAGTGTCCTGGGTTTTTAAAGCGCCCTTAAAATGATGTATTTTAAAAATCGGTCGCCACTTGTTTTTTTTTAATTAAAAAATATGACTATTACAACGTTATTTGAATATCATTTCATCTATTTTCACTACATAGAGCAGAACTCTATTACTGCGTCCTGTTTTCAAACTGAGTTGTCCTGGTATTGCCGACTTCAAATCCTAGTTTTTTAAATTTGGGGTTGGCAACCCTAGTATAAAGCAATAATATTTTAGTCATTTGGCTGGCTTAGTTTAGTATCGAATGAAGTACAAAAAATATTTCCTACGTATTGTAATACTCCGAAGTTTTTGTAGTATCGTTTGTCCTTTTCACCGTCTCTAAAACTCGTTAATGGAAAAACCGAGTAGGTCGTTTACTAATTTAAATTTAAAAAATGTTGAATTCCGGCGTTTTTGCTCTAAAGAAAATGTCTTAAAGAAATTAATTAGCTTCCTTATGACCTTTATTCAATTGTATTCTTCCAATTGTAATTTTTTTTATAAAATCTTGAACGTTAACCTATTCGTTATATTTATTATTCGTTGATTGGTTAAAAGTTAAAACCTATCGAAATCGGTGCCTCAGACTGGCTTCACACAGCCGGAATGTTTCTCTGAATACAGAATCTGAATTTATATTATTAATTAAAATTCCATACAATTTCAAGAAATTCATAACATGGAAAAATCAGAATGTGTGTGAAGCATACTGACATTGTATGGAATTCAGAGAGAGAATTATTGTAAAATGATTTTTGTAGAATGATCATCAGAATTTTAAAAAGGAGGTGTTCAATTCAGGCGTATGTTGTTATTATGTTTGTTACGCTATTCTGAAGCAATAAAACCACATAAAATTTGGCATTATAAATAACCTGTTGTAGAGATATATATAGACGGAAAAAAGACACCTCGCGTCACCTAGAATCCAGTTTTACAATTAAAAAAAAAAACATTTTTAAAATGCCGTGTTAGGTACAAAAGTGATGATTGAGGTAAAAATGTGATAATATGTTTGTTGAAATCGATATGGAAGTTAATATCGACAAGTAAAGATAGTATGAAAGGCCCTTGAACGCTGCAATGTTGTGATAAAAAATATTAACTTAAGTAATTATTTATTAATGTTTTAATTTTTGTACGCAATTAGTTTTATGTTTAGAAAACTGTTCCCAGTTTTGTTTTACTAAAGAGCCCTTGATATTGATGCAATACAGCAAGGTCTATCTATACTCTGTATCATGTATGACTCTATTGTAGGAATAGGATAATTCCAATTGAAGTATTATCTATAAGAATATGATGTATTCAAGACTATATTTTCTAGAAGTCATCCATTGTGTATTGTACTCAAGTGTGTCCACTGTGTGAACTATTTAATAATAAAGAGACAAACGAATAAAGATTTTTCTTGTTTCCTCATACTATCATTCATTAACATATGGTAGTAATTATACCAAAAAACCAAACTTATAATTTTATGTGATAACATGGTGTTATTAAACCTGTTATTTCAAGTAAAACTTAATTGAACGTCAATTTAAGATTTAAATATTTTTATATTGTGATTGTCGATCGAAACTACACACATCAAAAGAGTTTAGGGATCAAGTACATTCGTCGAGCAGTATTTCGGATGTACCGGTCCTGTCTGCGATTGGTGATGCGAGATAAAGTGTAGGTACTTGATTCCTAGATACTTTTGATGTGTATACCTAGTTAGATCGACGAATTATTTTTATCCCACTGTAATCAGTAAGTTTGTCTGGTATTCTGTCAGAATTTTTTTTTTCAAAAAGTTAGGTATCTTATCTCGAATACCAAAATTGCAATTGGCTGCATGACTCTATATAAAGAATCATTAATCTTTTAATAATTTTTGAATACATACTCTTATTCTATAACTGTTCGTATCTACATTTAATATGTTATTAACAAAAATATAAAACGTCTCAATAAAATGTTGTCTCATTCTTTCAAATGACAAAACATTTTAAAACTAAAATAGCTTCATAAAACATCTTAATATTGAGATGTTTTATTTTAATTTATGAATAATTTGTCTTTATGAAAGTAAGTACCTTAGCTAAAACCTATTGAATTAACCCATATATTATGGTATGTGGTTGATCCATGGTTAATCACACGATTATTGCACAAAACTAAGGAGTTTGGTTAAAAATAAATATTAAAAAAACATGGCAAATCAACTATTTTTATTTTTAAGCTCAGATTTAGTTTTTGATTTGTTACATTAATTATTTTTTTGTAGAATAAATAATCGTTTATGTTTTATTTTGTACACAAAATTTCATAAGATCAAAAGTTTAATATTGTAAAATGCTGTGCCAAATGTTTTTCTTCGCGATATTACGATAAAACACATTTTTATCTTTTAAATTATAAAAAAACTACTTCCTTCCTCAAAAACCTTGTTAATGAATATTTTCAATTAACCTTGTGCCTTTTGATGTACATTTGAGTACAGAAACTACGGTAGTCATAACGCTGACTCCACACGTAGGCATAATTTTCTACAAAATGAATTAAAAATAGTAATAATTTAAACATGTATTTTTAAACACAATCGCAAATACAATCTACAAAATAAATTGCTCAGAATGACCGCCGTTTTCATTAATATTAATAAATTAAAGGTAATTTTCTTAGATGGTTATTATTAAAAATATTATAGAAAGTATAAACTTCTTTTTACTTCCTTCTTCAGCCAGCCCTACTCAAAATAAAAAGGTTGTTATAGTTACAGGAACCTTTTCCTGTAACTATAACGGAGGTACCTGCCCTTACTGTCCCGTCCTAAAAATACACCCTATATATATTGTTATTCATAAAATTCGAAAACGAATAATTGTTGAAAGTTTAATCAGATACTGCTTATAGTAAAAACTAGAGCAAATAGACTGTAAGTGGGAAGAACGATCTTCGCGTCTTGAAATACGCGCTCTTCATTGTTCATATGAGTGAATTTTTTGTTTCGATTTGTTCTGGCCAATCCTTGTGAGCAAAGATTGTGTTATTCCGAAAAACCAAGGCTCGATTGACGGAGGGCCGAAGGTCGTGGTAGAGCATCCCGCCCGATTAGATTTTTTGCTGGCTTTTTTTGCTTGCGCGCGATTCGCACGCGTGTTTTGTTTCCCTTGAAGCGTAAAAGCAAAAAGACATGCTTTTACGTTTTTTTTCTACTTAGGATTTTGGAGTGCCTTGACGTGGAACACAAGGAGCCAAGCTAGTAGCTACAGACTTGTTATAACACGATTGTAAGAGTCATTCATATTTTTATGCATTTATAACATTATTGTTATATTAAAGAGCGATCGAAAGAGAGACGTATTAAATTTGCAAATTAAATTTTCTGTTCCACTTAACTTTTATATTTTATCACGTGAATAGAAAGTAAACTAAGATATTATAAGGAACAGCTTTCCTTATAATCATTAGTAACCCATCCCATCGCTAGAATAATATTCTAACGTACGATTTGTAATATCAAAATAATATTATTCAATAAAGTTAAATTTAAACTTGAAAAAAAAGTTTTAAGTATCTAATCTAATCAACAGGCTAATCTCAGAAAGGATTTATTTTAATGGAAATTTAACTGGCAGATGAAGATGATGCATTTGACTACTTTATTTTAAAATGTTCTTCAATTTTACTGCCATTAGGGCACTAGAGCTATCAGTTTTGATGGCTAAGTATTATCACGATCTGAGTTGAAGTAGTAACTATATTATCTGTATCACCATTTGTTTCAGCGGTCGTTTGTAATTAGAGAAAAGATTTTAAGGTTTCAAGGTTCCTCGGAACTTCTACTAAAAAGCGATGAGATATATTTTGTAGCATTTGTAGGTAACCGCTAGAGATAATGTCATATTTTTCATATAAAATATTCTTTACCAAATTCATGGCTGAGTTTCAAATATTACACGTGCAATTTTAAAAATAACAGTAGTCCTTTAATGTAATGTTGTTTACATTACTATTACATTATTGTCGTTTCTTTAATTAAAAACTTTTCGACAGTTATGGCTAACCATTGGTGCTTCATTGGCGTTTCTGATCATCGGTTTGGTTCGAGGCTATACTGCGTCTGCATTGCCTTCAATAAAGCTCTACAATCCTTCAGTCATTCAATATAGCGAACAAAAATCATGGACAGGTTTGTAATCGTTTCAGTATAATTTGTTTTGGAAAGTTAGTCATTAAACATTACATTAGACAAAAGTTTAAAAATAACTTCATTTTCAATCTTATATCCCGTTAGACTTACAGTGTACTTTAGTTATAGAATGTTTCAAATTCAATTTCAATCTCCATCAAATTACGAAGTTTGAAATAAGGAAACAATGTGACTCTAATAATTAAAGTTGCCTTACTAAGCATTTAAATTTTGAAAATGGAATAAACTATTCTAAAATTAATTTAAAGCAAACATTCCAGGCGATTTTGCGAATCACTTTTTTTTCAGGTGCAATCGCGTCGCTTGGAGCTTTCTTGGGCAGTATGTGCTCCGGGCCATTAATGCAACGGGCAGGCAGGAAGAGGACGCTACAGCTCACAGCTCCTCTTTGGGCAGCTGGATGGCTGATACTCGGCTTTGCTCCCATCTTTCCTATCATATTACTGGGTAGAATAATGACTGGACTATGCGTAGGATTTGTGTTAGCTCCAGTTCAAGTCTACGTAAGTATAATTTACGAGTACGTTACACAAAAGGGCCATTCTAGACCAAGCTATAAATTAGACCTTCGGGACTTTAATAACTATTATATATCTTTATCAATTTAAACTTTCTTACCACCTATTTCAAAGATTTTTTCTATGGCTAAAAACCTTTAACAACGGCATCCGTTTGTGACAACAGAGTGAGTTCTACTGTCACAAAACTCGTGACACGAGGAAGATTATATTCCAAATGAGTGAAACAGACAGAGAAATGTCGGCATGCTTCCTAAGTATGGAAAAATAATAAACTTCATGTGACTGTGAGATAAATATTATCAAACACACAAATATACATTTGTGCCCAATACCACTGTGGAGCACGATTCACGCTTTCTATAAATCGTATGAATGTGTTCTACAACAAATTTAACATTTCGTTATTTACCTATGTTTGTAAAAATTTTTTGTACATTATATAAGTAAACTTACTGTTACTTAAGTAAACTTACTGTTGACCAACTCGTGTAGTAACACCACTTGGTCAACAGTCAGTTTACTTAAGTATTATCGAATCTTGCATAAGACCTCAAAGAGCTTCAATGTAATCTTATAATTTAATTCTTTTATATTATTATTCTATTATATCTATTAATTTTTTTATAATGTAAATAGCTAAAGTAAACACGTTGAAAGTCAATTGTGTGCGCATCCGTCCAAATTATCAAAGGTTTCATCAGCGTTTATTTTAAGAATATTTTTTTAAAGGTCTTAAAACATCTATTGATCTTTGATATTCCGTTTTACCGATCTACTGGTTTATATAATAGTTTAACTAGTTGTTAAAAAAAACATTTGCATTACGAATAGGTAACTTACTTACATCTGTTAAGTAGATCGGTATATCTTGGTTTTGTATAAAAGATAACTTTATCCTTTGTTTACTATATGAAGGTAATTAACAAACACTAGTTTTTGCCAATTTATTAGACAGTAAACATCTTTAAGAATATTAACAAATGATCTGTCAAATAAACGATGTGTACAATAGTACATTTCATTAATTTTTTATTCCATCACGGATTTAAGTAGGTACAAGGTCTTATTTCTAATATTTTAGATGGTTCCAAATTTTTTATAAGAGTCACGATGCTTTTACAAATTACAACACATACAATAGGTAATTTGGTTTTATTTACAATATTATAAATCTTTATTTCAGACGTTAAAATAAACATATTTAAGATCACTCAATACATACTTTGAACAAAAACTTTTCATAAATGTTTCCTCATTAAAGTAAACATGTTTGTTACTCCATAATTATTATATACCTACCTAATTCCCATGTTAAATATTTCAAAATATCCAGCAATTAGTTTTATATAAACCGAGTGTTTGTTAAAACTTCCAACTCACCTACTTATAACTGCTAGGATATTACTAACACTGGCAATGTTATTTAAGTTAATCATAAGTTTATAAATAAGAACATTTTGAAATGAAATGATTCAATACATAGCAAAAAAACTAAACTGTCTTCATTATGAAATAACTGAATATTAATAATTAATAACATGTATACCTATATATAATAAGTTAATAGAAATAAAATAAAGTGTGTAAAAACGAATTAGGTAGGTCTTCTTTCTTTCGTCTTTTTCATTTTTTAGATGTCGTTGCCAGCATTGCAATCGTCGTCACCTCAGGTCGTCACTCTAAATATCTTTTAATGGTCTATTATATAGGTAGGTTCATTTTATTCAGTTAAAAATATTTTTTAATGTAATATTAATATTTGGCGAACGTTAATAAATTCTATATAGCTCTCCTACAAATAATTGTTTATCTAACAGCCCCGTGTAAGATATACGTACGTAACATCCGACAACGAAAGCAACCGTTGCCGATTACCATATCTAAGTTAAGTCAATGACTGCATTGTTAACTAAGTCCAGGTAATTAATATTTAAACCAGGTTTAAAGCCATTAGAAAATTTATCTTTTATAAGATATTGATACGATTATTGATTGTTAAGGGATGCAGTTGCTTGATAAAGATTCGTTTGGTGGTGTGTTACCATACTGTATACTGTGTTTGTCAATATATAAGGTATGCTTAGTGAGTATTTTTATTTTACGAAAAATATAATATTTATCTTCATTCATTTCATACGCATTATGGAGTTACTGGCTGTTACTTCACATTGTACAATGTGCATTGAATCGTTTAACTATTGCATATTGAGTTTGTATAAACTTCTCATGATACAAAACCTTAGGCCTGTACACACGCGATTATTATAGTCTTTATTATGAGTATATTTGTGAGTATTCTTATATTACAGGTGAGCGAATGCTGCGACCCTGAGATCCGGGGTCGTCTGGGTTCTTTACCGACGCTGTCGATGTCTCTGGGCATCCTCATCTCCTACATCGCGGGCAGCTGGCTCTACTGGAGATATCTTGCCTTCTTTTCCGCCATCTTCTGTGGTTCGTATTTTAAATGTACTCTGCGATATGTTATTTTTACAAATTATTCATATCCTTTGTCATAGCAATTGTAAAAATGTTACATAAAGGGGCATCTTGAGGTCACTATGTCTATAAATTGTCTAGGACGTTTATATTAAAATCAGTTACAGAACGCGTGGGTCTTCTAATCCGACACGCTTAAAATTGTTACAAAGATATATTTCTTCACTTTTACATATTTATTGAAACTTTGAATGTACTGATTTACTTGAAGCCCGAATGCTAGGCACTCATAATAATATTTCGCTATACATAAGATAAGATTGCTTAGTGATAACCTATTTTAAGCTTTTTACGTGATGTTAGTGCCATTTAGAACCTTCAAATAAAACAAAAATTTTATTTTTATTGTTACCTAATAACAGTCTATCGTTAAAACGGACGGCTGTCAATCATAACTTTCCCGTCTATATTTAGTACCTACAAAATGAAAAATCAATGTTTCTAGCAACTACATTATGGATTCATCTCGTTCCGAGTGTGCTCACCTTATAACTGTTATTTCTTATTTTGTTATATTTACATTTTTACTTATATATAAGTAAAGATAAAATGTTTATTTTCTTTACTTCTTCGTTCAATAGAATGTTTAACCATAACTAAAATATGATTTAATAATATTGCTTTTAAAACCGATTTCCCATGTTATATTATAGAAAGTGTCCAATGTCCCCGGTACTTTTAAAAACATATAAGTCAAAGTAATTCAGAAAAATTTATGTTTTCAGCTGGTCTGTTCGTTATCTTGCTCCCGTTGCCAGAATCCCCAGTATGGCTTGAAACTCAAGGTATAGACAACATGGCATCTATGAAATGGCTTCTTCTTTCTAAACATGCAGTAGCTAAAGTCAAAGAAGACACTCTAGAGTAAGTAACAGCAAATTTATATATCTAACTAGCTTTTTTCCGCGACGGTTATGTCCTTTCCCAAGTTAATCTCTGGGTTAAATTTCATCAAAATTGGTTCAGTGGTTCAGTGTTTTACTGAAAGCGTAACAGACAGAGAGAATTCCTTTACAATTATAATATTAATACGGATTTAGATATAAAATATAACAACATATTATATGTGAATTTTAAAAGCCTCTGACAATGTTTGGTATACAACAAGTCTTAGTTTACATTTTTTTACTTACGTTGATAGATAGTATATGGTATTTTTATATATATAAATGACAATACAATAAATAATGAAAATATATAAGAACTTTAAATATTTTATTAATTAGATATTTAATTATGTGAATATATTCACAAAAAAGCGGCCTAATTTTCGGCCAATGCGTTAGGCGATGCAACCCGTTAACACTGCCAGTATCATCTGCATTTCGCATTCTGCATTTATGCGTCTTTTGTATATTTGTAACTAGAGCCGGCGTATTACCTTTTCTAACGACATTAACAAACTCTAAACCTTTCGATAAAATGGCTTAATTTAATTTAACGTCAATAGATGTAATCATTGTTCACCAATCATAATATGTATGTTTTAATAACGAACTGTGTACATTTTAGGCCAGTGAAGAGTATATCCGATAGTTTGAAGACAGCACCATCAGAACCTGAACCAAAAAGCCTTTTCACTCGTGAAGTATTCTTATCATCTCCTGTGATCAAGCCACTGATAATTGTATTTGCATTGCTTTTCTTCCAACAGTTCAGTGGCATCGATGCGATCATTTTCTTCACCGTTGAAATCTTTGAGAAAGCAGGTATTCATTAGTTACTAGCGACCCTCCCCGGCTGTGCACGGGTATAAAACATATATATAAACCTTCCCTCTTTAATCACTCTATCTATTTAAAAAAACCGCATCAAAACCCGTTGCGTAGTTTTAAAGATTTAAGCATACAAAGGGATATAGGGACAGAGAAAGCGACTTTGTTTTATACTATGTAGTGTTTAACATGCTAAAATTTATTAAAAAAACTATTAACCAACTTTGAACTGAACTAAACATTAATAAAGCAGAAGTTATAATTTTACAATTGTTTGAAAGGATATACAGATACATATTTAATTATATCTCTAATATCGTTATTTTTGTATTTACCTTCTTGATTAAAGGAAATTTAATATAAAAAATTATGTGAAACATATCTGATAAAACAAAGTTCGTACCTTTCGCAAGCTTTCGGCCCGGCTGTTACAGATGAGTATTTAGTCAATTTTATTTAAATTTGTTTATTGAGATTTGCGAGATAAATTGGCGATTCAAGTTTAAATGACATTTTACGAGCGATATATTTTTAGCCAAAGGAAATGATCAAATCATGCGCTCCATTCAGCTCCAATCATTGACTTTGGTGCAATTATCTTATTGTAGCTCATCCGTGCCTTTTTGTTGCTATGATAAAATTTTTCGTCTTTAAACTTAATTTAAAGTATGTAATTTAGAACAATTTCAGTTGTTATTGAATATATATTATTCAGGTAAGCGATATATGTTATATATCAAATCAAATCATATTTAAAAAAATCAAATCATCTCATTAAGAAGAAACTCTACCAATGAACAAAAGAAGTATTAAAATCCATTCATAATTGGCAATTGGAAATAATAGCGCAACAAAGATAAAAATAGATACATTGTCAAATTGAGATCAAAACTAAATCTAGCTTTACGTCACACGTCAGTGAAAGTATTTTTAAAATCAGTTCTGTAATTTTTGAGTTTATTAATTACAAACAAAAATATAAATGTTTACACGTTAAAATACCTATATAAATTGTAAACAAGACAGCACCAATACAACATATACAAACATAACCAAAACATCTTAAATCTAAATCCAGTCACAAATGCGAACCACATAAAAAATATTCAAATAACTTACTGTTATCTCTTTGCCAAGTGCCTGTGTAATGCACTTAGTTAATAATTATAACTAATCTCTTAGGAAACTTAAAAATAATTAATTAATAAAAAAATTATTGCCTTTGTAAATTATAGTAGTTAATCAAGCAAAGTTTGTTTACAATGTAATGTATATATAAAAGTATGTATCTTTGACAGGTAGCAAGTTAGATGCAATGATGGCTACAGTAATTGTGGGTGCGGTACAGTTGTTCAGCAATGGGATTAGCACAATTCTAGTGGACCGCGCCGGTCGAAGGCCACTTCTGCTGCTATCAGCGGCCACTATGTCAGTCTCTATGGCTTCCATGGGAGCGTCCTTTTACTTCCAGTTCGAAAAAAAATCATGGCTAGGGTAAGTGCTTTTATTTAGTATCTAATAAACTTATCCGAAATTTTTTTTTGAAGTGAAAACTTCTTAAGGCGCGTTTAGCACTTTTTGAGGGTACTGAATTGAACTGAGCCGTCACGCGTCACGCGAGCGTTATATAGCCGAGGCTATGTAACGCTCATTCGGGTCGCGTTCAGTTGGCTCGAGTCATGATGATGCAGATGAAGGCCACTCAGAGAAAAATTCACTGGAGTAATTTATACACTATTATAATTAAGTACATTGTAAAAATTATTAATTTATCATTATAGAACGCAAAAGAACTTGTATTTCGTATTATTAATTTCGCCTTGTTGAAGTTTTCATTTCTGTCGTGTTGTCTGATATATGCACACACACAATTTACAAAGAATCACGTGATCGTGTATGAACTTCATCTCGTCAAATTTTAAAATATTTCTTATATTATTTTTTGCTTTCTTTCTGTCGTAGACAAGTTGATTGAAACTGGACTATTGGTTCCAGACACTGAAATGTGTTTGCTAACAACACTCTCACGACGTAACTTCATTATCAATTTTTGGGCAACTGTTTGCACTTATCATAGTGAAGTTCGAAAAGACAACTTAAAATTTACCGCTTTGTTTGTAACTTTAGAACAATGTAGTTTGAAATGTCGTGACAAGACTATTATTAAAATTTCATATTATTAGTATTTTTAAGTAGCAGGCCAAGGTTATAAACATATGGCTCGTGAACATATCGCAAAGATATTGAACGTTTCATAATTAGAGGTTTCATATTTTGCCTGTTAAGAAAATGATCCTTGAAACAGACGAAGGAATGTCTATTCTATGATAACGGATTTTCCTTTTATGTGTTAATGCATCCATTAAATTTTCAGGTATCTTCCTATTGCGAGTCTCGTAGTATTTATGCTGGGATTTTCTTTGGGTTTTGGAGGACTTCCTTTCTTACTGTTAGGAGAACTCTTTCCTAAGCACCACCGATCTCAACTATCAGGAATGGCCAGCGCAGTCAACCTTTTGTCCATGTTTAGTGTAATCAAGTCTTATCACTCTCTAGACGTAAGTATAAATGTTAAAAGTTTGGGTTATAACATTAATGTAACCAGAATTTGAGTAATATTGACAAAATGTATGTTTTTGTTTGCTGGGAAATCAATTTAAGAAAAAGCAGGATTGTTATTACATTCCATAGCAAGTTATTTTTCAATCCGTACACATATTCTATAAATATTTAAAATAATAACTACCTAATACAATTAATGATTTCAAAACAAATCATTCGTAAAATACAAGACAAAATTTTTCTTGCATTCCTTTAAAAGCGCCTAGGTTTCCGCGTGACTTGCAGTCTTGTTTTCGCTTCTACTGTTTATTTCTTACAACAGGCTCCTGTATCTTATTTACATTATTACAGCATGTGTTAACATCTGCTGGTACATTCTGGATGTATGCAGCTTTCTGCGGCCTCGCATTCTTCTTCGTCGCAATCTTTGTGCCAGAGACTAAAGGCAAGTCACTTGCGGAGATCGAGCTGTACTTCAGAGGTAAAAATCATCAAGAGACTATCAATCTGCAGAGTATACAAACTAAGTTTTGACTATAATAAATAAGAAATATTTTGTAGTTAAATCAATAATCAGTTTAATATTTTTTATAAAGTCCACTGTATTTTTCGTATTGGGCTCTTTGTAATTAATGCGACTGTATCTTAAAAGAAAGCCAAATGAATGCTAAGTAGATGTAATAAGACGAGCATTTTGATTAAATTTATTTATAAAACAGCTAAGACACGAATTTTTACTATTGTGTATGGCTATTGTGAAGTGAGAGTCCAGTGTTATTATAGACTTATATACCTAGTAATTAAATATACTTATATAAAATATGTTTATATTTAGAAGTCATAAACATAAATGTATAAAAGCAATCTCAAACCATGTGATAAATGTTTTAAATAGTAAGTCTAGTCGTATAGAGTTGAAATTGACTTATTTCAAAATTTTTTTGGTTGGTTGAGATGAGTTCATTATTATTGGATTTTACACCAATCATCAGAATTGTCTGTAATATAACAATTAAAGTTACGGTTAGTTGACCGTTTAGTTCGCAAGTAGTTTCTTATTGTTGGCTGTGTAATGTTACTTGTTAATAAATAAAATTTTACTCAAAATATTATCTCAAATATTGTTTTATTCTTCCAGTAACGTACCTAAATATATTTACAAAAATACAAAAGACTCATCAAAGCCGTTGGGGTGTGTACCTAAAATACTGGCTACATTACCACGTTGTATCGCAATATTAATACGTTCTCCCTGTTTTGAGAAACGACTTGAATTTTTATGCATCGAAAACTCTCAAATAGTAAAATAAGAAAAAACCATAAAATAACTTAAATGTGTAGCTTAACAAAAATCAGAAGCATTTGGACAAATGAAGATGCTTTTTAAATACAAACCTGCCATCAACATAAACCTTTCACTGCCACGTATTTACGTGAACTATTTAGTTTTTGACAATATTATATATAACAATTCGTTATTTTTTATAATAAGTTAACTCAAAAGGGTTATTACATTTTTAGTTCGCTAGTTGACCATTTTCTCTAGAGGTATACATAATAAGGTACAGATAATAAATGACTATAATTATATAATATGACTATAATTTATTCAGTTCATATAAGTATTTTATAATTATATAGAAATGCCTTATGAGTTGTGTTAATATCTGGCAGGAGTCAGTAATTTTTATAATATACATAGTACGAGATTCAAACCCAGGACGTCCGGCGTAAACCACATAGCCACCGAGGCGGTTACTGTTATTTACGTCCAAGCAAATATCTTAGATATTTTTATTTTTGACAAAATATGACTATAGATCAGTAAATAGCCTTCATTAATACAGAATGAGAATGCAATTTAATAAAAATGTTGCTATTCAAAATCGAATATAGACCATTTGGTTCGTGACATATGCAACGATGTCATCCCGACACGAGCGTTGCAAGCGCAGCCGTGTGAGAATTGCGCAATGCATTATAGCTTTTAATGGCTTCGCTAGCTTAAATCTCTAACTAGCTTTTGAACACGACCTCGTCTGTGTAAACTTAGAAATATTTAAAAACTCCTTCTAATTTTTTTCTTGTTTAAATTAGCGATAAAAAGCGATCTTAATCATTGAATTATGATTTAATATAAAAATAAATAAAATAAAATAAAAATAGCCTTTATTACTCTAATTGGTATTGACAACACGTAAAACTACAAAAACTTAACTATAATTTTGTTCAATTAGGTTGTCCTTTGACATAGGCCTCCTCAAGAAGCTTCCATGTTTCCCTGTCCCTGGCTAGAGAACGCCATCCTTTTGGTAGGTCATCTTCCCATCTTTTTAATGGACGTCCTCTAGACCTCTTGCCGTCTCTAGGATACCAGTACAGCACTTCTGGTGTCCACTTTACTCTCCCAGAGCGCAGTATGTGCCCTGTCCAGCGCCACTGCAGCCTTTTAATTTTCCCATAGGCAACGGTTACACCTGTATTTTCTCGGATTTTGATTTAATATAACATACCCTATATTACTTTTAGAGCATAGGTACCATGCGCTAAAGTAAATAGTAACTCTTAAAGGAATTTGTGTTATCCTTAATCGTTAAATTCGTAATCTTGTGAGATTAGAAGGCATAAATTTCTCCATGAAGAAAGTGCGTGTCATTCGATAACCGGCTTTAATGTTTAAGAGAGAATATTATGGCCAATTATTATTTGTGCAATGATTGATGGAGGTTAATTTTTCATAGTTTTATAATGTTATTTTTTTATATTAATGTATAAAGAGTAGTTGTAGTTGACTTAAGATTGCCATAAATGGTGTATGTAAATAACTTAAATAATTGAATATCAAATTTTCAATTAATCATGGTCAGTAACCTAATTGCCGTGTATTGAGATACGTGTAATAAATACGAAACTAAATATATACAATATATAGGATTCAAATTAATTGATGTGTTCGAAAATGTCGTAATAAATTATACAAAAGCTTCTAGCTAGAGCTGTGCACGAAATTATACCTATGAAGGGACACGAAGCGCGTGATATACTCTTACATTACGGTTCATATCACGCTCTTCGTTACATTTGTACCTATATAAAGTTCGAAATAATCCATTTCAAATCATTCAGAAGTCAAGTCCCAGTAACTAAACAGCCGTTTATACAAAGGGTTTTTACTTATATTTTAAGCATTAAATATCAACTATGATTTTAGTAAGTAAAAAATAATAGACATTTGAAAATGCTTTAAAAAATTCATGCAAGTATTAATTTTACTTATTTCATTTCCAGTTGGCTATCTGCTTAACAGCGCTTGTGTGGACTGCAACTAAATGTGAGCCACCAGTAAACAGCTATCTACCTCCATCTGGATCTAATTCCAGACCATCTTCTCAATATGGTCCACCAGGCTTAGGTGGACAAAGAGGCCAGGGCCAACCTCAATCTCAGAGATTCCAAAATCAACAACCATCAGATAACTACAATACACCTGGCCAAGCATTATCTCCCGAATATGGCGCACCTGGTGTAGGATCTGGTTCTTCGAGGGGAGGACAACGTGGACTTGGCCAAGGAAACGTACCGAGCTCTCAATATGGAACTCCTAACGGCTTTGATGGCCAATCACCACTTGGTGGAGGTGGCAATCGTCCTCAGTCATCTTACGGTACGCCAGGTCAGGGTAATAATAGCCCTTTTGGAGGACGTAACGCTCAAAGACCCGACTCTTCATATGGTGCACCAGCAAGTGGTTTCCAGTCCCCGAGTGACTTTGGGTCTGATGGATTTTCCAGTTCTGGTTCTCGACCTGGAAGCAGAGGCCGCCAGTCTCAGAGAGGCTCACCTTCGTCATCCTATGGAACCCCTGATTTCGGTAATAATGTAGATGGTACAAGTCAAAATTATCGTGGATCAGGGGTAGATGGTTCTAATGTAAGTTCATGAAAATGTTTTATTCTTAATTTGTTTTTTTGAAGTTGTGAAATCTTAAAAGTTGTAATTGCGAATTGTATCTAAACGCATTATATTTTTCAGGCGCCTGCTAAATATGAGTTTAGTTATGAAGTAGATGATGCTGAGACAGGTACAAAATTCGGTCATTCAGAGCAAAGAGACGGTGACGTGGCTATAGGGGAGTATAATGTAATACTGCCTGACGGTAGGAAACAAATCGTTGAGTATGAGGCTGACCAGGATGGATATAAGCCTCAAATACGATATGAGGGTTTGTTACTCTTTCCAACAATGTACTAATAATATGATAACAAATGCAATGAAGTGATTTCAAATTACATATATTCATTTAAAATATATTAATAAAGAAAAGTTTTGCGCAGCTATTTATTTTTGATAGTTGACCGTAAGTAGTATATTTTCAGAATGAATCACAATGAAATTCACAGGCGTATTTTAAATGGTATCATCATATTTTTATAAAATGGCTTTTTGTTTGAAAACACTGGTTACGTTCGTTTCACTGGTCTCAATTCAAACTGTTCAGTGTATACTGTATATAAATGTTTCAGCATTTTAAATGTATTTTCACAATTCCAGGAGATGCATCTGGTTCCGGAACTGGTTTTGGTTTTGGTAAATATTTAAATTTGTACATTTATTTATACGCGTAGGCTATTTTTCGTGAGCTACTTAAATGTAGCTTTTTGCTTGTACTTGTAGCTAATTGGGGGCTTTATTTATTGTGTCTTAGTAAAAAGTGACCCATATCATTTTTTAGGATGTAGTATAAATATCAGTGTAGTTGATCGATGATAAATATTAATATGTCTAGAGAAAATAATATATTATTATATTTGCGGGTTTATATCGACAACACTATAAAATCTATATCGAAAAAACATTGCTGATAATTAAGATAAGAGAAAAACAATTGGGAGTAGATGTAATTACTGTACTTGTACTTAATTTTATTTGTTAATATTATTATTTTAGCTGGTGGTCGTGGAAGCGGCCAAGGATATCCACGAGGTGGAGCAGGTGCCGATGCGTTTGCCAATGCCGATGCTGGGTACTCTCGAGGCCCTTCTCAAGGTAGATTTGGACAAAACGGACCGAGCGAACAGAGTGGCAACTTCCCAGGTTCTGGCTATCCTGGTCGCAGCCAAGGTCAGAGAGGGGCTGGTTTTGGATCAGGTGGTGACGACGAGGGCTATCCAAGCGGTGGACCAAATGGCTCCAGAGGCTCAGGATATTAGTAAACCCCGGATATTGATTGTAGCTCACATTTTACCACTATACGCTTTGTAAATAAATGATCAAATAAAACATGTGTTTAAATTAAGCATTTAATAACAAAAAAGATAAATTCATATAAAGCTCATTTGAAAATGCAGCGGTACTTTTTGTATACTAATCTTAATACTGGTCACTAGGTATATAATATATATCTCTATACATGCTTTTATTGAAAAAGTTCAGGCAACTAGATTTTAAATTAATTATTTAAAGAATTGCATTTTTATTTTATTTTTTAATTCTTTCGTACAACTATTAAATTATTTAATGTAAAATTTTGAAAAATATACAATTACTTATCGGAATCTCAAAAAAAATATCAAATGCTGTGTAAAACTAAAATAGTGTTCTTAAATGCATTTAATACAGTTTATAGAAGAGTAATTTCGTAAACCTTAAGATCTGTGATTAATATTTAATGATGTCGATTTAAAGTACCAGTTGTAATATTAATAACATCATATTACTTGAAACTGAAACTTTCAAGAACGCTCCGCCATCTGCAAAAAGATATTTCATTTGAATGAAAAATAGTTTAGTGTATTTATAATATTTACAATAATGTACTTAGTTATATTTACAATAATACAAAAGGCTCATCAAAGCCGTTAGGGTGCGTACCCAAAATACTGGCTACATTACCACGTCGTATTGCTATACTAACGCGTTGGCCGAAATATGAGCCAGCTTTCGGGTTACCTGTGGTCTCGACTAAGCGCGTCGATGTCTCTTTAAACAATCGACGTGCTTCTGGCCCCATATTTAAATATATTATGAAAAATAATAGATATAAAAAAATATAAAAAAAATCTAGAAAATAAAATAAAATACGAATTAATAGAGTGACATAATTTATCTATAAAACCCACTCAAAATCTAAGAAGTAAATAGCTTTCAAATACAAATTTCGAATTTGACTTGGTTAAATACAAGAGTAAAGTTGTTTGACACCTCCCAATAGATGGCGTTAGAAACCTATTCGTCGTCATTTATATAAGTCAATTAACTTTTAAAAATAACCCTTGATGAATAAACGGTAAAAATATATTGTCTTTTGTCCTAGTTATCTATATGAAAGTAATTTACTTGATTATTAAATTGTAAAGCTTTTGAAGTATTTTAAACTATACCTCGGTCGTTCTGAGATTCTGCAACGGGGATTCCTAATCCTTCATTCGAGCTAGCTTGAGTTTGTTGATCGAATAAACTATTTATTTCCTCATTCAACACGTCTTCAGATATAGGATTGATTACATTGTCTTCAGCACGTACAATATGATGTACAACCTCATCTTGATATAAAGGCGCTATAGTGGCTTGACACTAAAAACAATTTTAAAGTAATAACAATTCGTTATGGCTCTCAATAAATCTTTTGTTCAGATGCATAGTGAAATGATAAATGCAAATACTCTTCTTGGTTTATTGTAATGAATTCGAAATCTTAAAAGTACTACACATTAATATACCGTCTCCGTTGCTAATTAAAGTAAATCCAGTCCAAATACAGAGAACTAAAAAACAATATTTTATGTTAAACTTTCCTACCTACCAAAGGGCTGATCATTTACTCATAAAACTTAAAAATGAAAAGTTGAAGAATGTAATTAAAACTCTACCCTACAAAATTCAAGTAGAAAACATTGGATTACTACTTACACTAGTTGAGCATAAATACTGACGAACTCTCGTTTTCAAAAGTTGTAATTTAAGTACTCCTACCTTAAGTTGTAGTATTCCATTTTTAAAATGCTCATTTTTTATTATGAATCTTAGTTGCAGAATAGTTTCTCGTGCATCCGGACGCTCCCTTGAAATCCTATACCAGGGTCCTGTGACAAGTTTTCTTGGAGCTGCCTCATTATTAATCAGCCATTTCAATTGAGTTTGTGGTCGAGACCTGGATGATGTGCAGTTTAAAGCTATAAGGTCTCCGACTCTATAATCTTCTTGAAGTCCTACCGCTTGCGGCCGTCTATTCGGTAATACTGAAATACACATTAGCTTTCATAGCTTCGGAATCATTCTTCACCTGAGTACCTCACCTTAGTTTTTAAATTTTATAGAACTACTAGCTGATCCGACAAACGTTGTTTTGCCATATTAATGTTTGGGTGGTGGGCTAACCTTATCACTTAGGGGTATGAAAAATAGATAGTAGCCGATTCTCAGACCTACTGAATATGCATGTAAAATTTGGTAAAAATCAGTAAAGCCGTTTCGGAGGAGTAAGGTAACTAACATTGTGACACGAGAATTTTATATATAAGATTTTAATTATGACAATAAAAATAGTTAAAATAAACTCATAAAAATATACGATAATATTAACAAAAACTTTTATTTTGTGTAGATAATTTTATATTAACTAATCACTCAATTATTTTAATTAATCAATTATTTTGATCACGTTTTGAAAAGTACATTGAATGAAAATAAAAAAAAATCATCTTTTCAGCTTGACGCTGTAATATTCAACTTACTATCCGATTTTTAATTTATTACCAATACAAAACGGTGGATTGGATTACCGAATTATTGGTGCGAATAGTTTATTTGACTTTAGCTTAGTTGTATGTCAAATTTGGATTTACCAGAGAATCGAATTGCACTGAATAATTGTTACATTCACAAATAATTTATAACAGCACCAATTTACAGTGACATAGTGAAATATCCACTATCTTTCAATCAAATAATCTAAAAAATAGCAATGTACATTGTTATTTTATATTCTAAGCTTTATTTAATAAAATGTGATTTAATTAATAATATGCTAATAACTATTATCTCGATAATATAAGGGTTTTAACAGAAGGCATAAGTCCTAAGTATTGTCTCTAAAAAATAATCAGTTGGGTACAAACATTTTAAATGCGAAAGTGCTTGATGCTTTCACATTTAATTCGTTGACCGATATTTCTGTTCTATTCTTCTTTTAAAAATCGTATTATTCCCACGTTTGCGTAGACAGTCGTAAGAAAGTATTTATTATCTTTATTCATTAAAACTGAGTTGCAAACGAATTAAATCAATAAAGCAAAAAAATAATTCGAAGTGCAACGGGCGCCCTCATCGTTAACAAGCGATCTCTTCCAGGCAATCCTGGTAAGGAAAAATATGTAAGAGAAAGCGAAGAAGCAGGAAACATACAAACTAAAACATACAATATCTTCATACAAATAAAGATATATCTTTAATACAACTTACGATGCACGCTGATATTTCTCTCGTCATGTTTGGTTATAAAATACGGGCCTTCTCCAGACACCTCACATCTATACAGACCAGCTGATCCGGACGTCAAATTTACCAATTTCACAACATTACCTGATGAATCTTTTTCCTGTAGTTTTAACAAATCACATTAAGAAATAATTGAAAAATTTACTAATCCTTATATAAACATCTAAATTGCACTTAACTACCCTCCATAACTATATCATTTGTCTGACATTAAATATGTTTTATGCGTGGTCATGAGTTAATTTCCACATATAGTTTGGAAAACACATTAAGCTATTTACTTATTTGTCACAGAAGACAGAAAACAGATGCAGAAGTGTGCCCCATTTATCTGCACAAGAGGTTAATTTAGGTTTTCACTTTTTTATAAATACTTAATAATCAAAAGCATTTTGTAAAATGGAGGTGTATATTCCGTGCTAACGAAACGTCGTCAGCAAGGAATTAATTGTAATTAAAGACCTAAAGATTCTAACACTAACTTGTCTATTAGAAATAATTGTTCAATTATCCACAAGTATTGTAATTCATAGTAATCAAAATGATAAAGTTATTCGATTTTTTTTTGTGAAAATGAGACAATATTTTGGGATTGTTAAAAAGAAAAAAACCATTACCATGTTCGTTTAATATAGCGGCAGGCACTTAACATGTAGCGTTACCTAAATATTGTTTTACGGAATCGAGTGTTTAACATCTAGTGGGGTCCTCGTCTATGAGAACTGGGGCACATTCAATTTCCCAATAATAAGTGTCAATTTTTAAGATTTTTACAATTTTGTTATCGATACTAGTTCTAATCGTCAATTACTAGTAAAGTCAGATATAATTATTTTGGATAGTTTATTCTATATGTACAAAAATACAAAAGGCTCATCAAATCCGTTGCGGTGCGTACCCAAAATACTGGCTGCATTACCGCTTTGTATCGCTATACTAACGCGTTGGCCGAAATATGAGCCAACTTTCGGGTTTCCTATGGTCTCAACTAAGCGCGTCGATACCTCTTTAAACAATCGTTGAGCTTCTGCCCCCCATGGATCCGTTTTATTAAGAACTATTACAGCTATAACACATACAAGATCACTACACCACGCAGGCGGGTGAAGCTAGTTATTTATTAAAAAAAACATTTATTAACACAAAAGAAGGGGTGGATTTATGTATTAGTTACCCGATTATGATTTACTTGTTTGAAATATCTTTGCTTTAGACGGCTTAGAAATTTGTTTTTTTTATTTAAGTTTAATTAATATATCTAATATGTGTATAGCATATACCGCGAAGTGTTTTGCGCGTCTGATATTCAATGCGTGTTGCGCCGGTGGTCGTAGATTATAATCTCGGAAAATTAAAAAGGCACAGAAGGCTAACCACTTACATGTAAAGAAAGATAAACATACCTAAAAATGTGTCTATTCCTTGCCTCTCTAGGAGCAACAACTTCACTTTCAATGTATATGAAGATTAACTCACATCCACATCTACTCCCAGCTGCGGAAAATACTTATACGATACACTATTGCTTGGGACGTATTTGTAGAACTCCTTTCCATCTTTGTACCAATTGATAGAGTATAGCATCTCTCCCTCTAGGTCATAGTGGCATTCGAGCAGCACGGATTCACTCTCTACAGCATGACTGGGCACTGTTAGCTCTGTGATACGAATGCTTATTGCAAACTCTACAATAACATTTTTATAATAAAAAATACAGTTTTTAGTTAAATACTAACCTTATTCGATTTATAAGTTATTAGTTTAAGTATCTATCAAAAGTTCATTCAAGTTTAAAACCTACTTTGCCAAGATGAATTTAATTCGCAACTATGCCGAGTTTAAAACTGAGTAGAATTAATGATAGGCCACTCTGCTTTTAGATACTAGACTGAACTTCTAAACATTTTAATGATTTGACTTAAACTGCATTTTAATTAATTTAGAATGAATTTGCAATTGAGCTTTGCTAGTGGGTTCAGATAGTATAAAATAAAAATATATTAAATTTTTAAGATTATTCAAAGTTACACGTAAAGATGTAATTTCTGGAAAATTACCACACAGGCTAGTTAGGTATAGTATATCAAAGAGATATATATCGATTTGTATAGTAAACAATGCCATTTCATAGACCATAAAGCTATTATGAGATGAAATATATGATTCATATAAAGTATGATATCATCGATTAATCGCTTAAGATTCCATGAGGATGTGAAAATATACTCATATAATTGCGACAACTGTACTATTTCACTCTCTGCAAATTCCCGAATCGTACCAAAACTAACCTCGCTGTAGAAGGAATATCAATAAACACAAATAGGCACTTTTCCCACACATATTCGCTTTTGTTTTTAACCTTAATTTATCACCATTTTTACTGTTGCCATCGCTATTCAAATGTTTATTCGCTGAATTGACAATGACTTACGCCGTGGTATAAGAATAAACAGGTCAGCGAAATCTGGCGACGCGTCTAATTTTAAAACTTAACTGTCCAGCGCATGCGCAGACTTAACGCAGACTTTCTATACGCTGCGTGTACCTACATTGGTAATTTATGCACCTTTCATTAAAAATATGAAAAAATAAAATCGAGCCCCAAGAAAGAGGATTTCGATAGAGCGCTAAAATCCACTGAGAATAAATGACGTGATTCGGAGCTAAGTAAGTTTCTAAGAAATACTAATTGTAATTGTTATCTATGACACCATTTTCGTTCAACATTTTAAAATGAAGCAAGTGTAGTTAGGCCTGTAAGCCTAGTGGCGTATAGGGCAGACATAAAAATTACGGACGTTAAATCTCTGTAACCCAGCGAAACTGGGCTAACAGCCCCCCCAAAATTATATTGTTTAAAATATCTATGTTCAGAAACTAGTTTTTAAATTCAAAAAAATTAGTTTATAAAATGCATACACTATTTAAATAAAAATGAATCACCGAAATTTATGTAAGCGCATAACTTCCGAACGACTGCACCAAATTAGATAATTGTTTTTTTGGTGTATTTGTTATTTCCAGAAAAAGAAAGAATAAAGAAAGTTGCGTGGAACATTAGAACATTTTCTATGTAATCTTATAGCGTTTGACATAACTGTCAGTTTTAAAATTATTATGCCAATATTCGAATTCAATATTCATAGTTAAGACAGGACAACGCATCTGGGAGCTTTCATCGAAGACGCTGCCTAATCCCTTTGAGATATAACAAAACAATGCATAGCGGGATATTCCTCCTTTATAGATGTAAAAAAAAGTCT
The DNA here is from genome assembly GCA_912999735.1 of Aporia crataegi. NCBI lineage: Eukaryota > Metazoa > Arthropoda > Insecta > Lepidoptera > Pieridae > Aporia > Aporia crataegi. The sequence continues at coordinate 6,174,684 of OU538744.1, read as the reverse complement.
AAGGTGGCATATTTGTAACTTTCAAGGATAGCTTACGATACGCATCTTTTATAGATGGTACAAAGTTCGCCGAGTCAGCTAGTTAATTATAAAAAAATTATTAAAATACACGTAGAAAACATGCTTGGTGTAAAATACAACTAAATAATAAATTTTTAATAACAAATTGTAGAAATTCCCTTAATTACAGCTAAAAGAACATTTTAAGTTTGCGTGAAGGGTGGAGTTAGTGACGTATGAAGTTAGTAATCTATTGGTCAGTGGTCAGCGTGACAGAGTTAATACGTTAATTGGCCCTTTCAATGACTCATTTAAACTTTCTCAGAACTTGAAAAATGTTTTTAATTAAGCTTATTATGTTATAAGGGAGTGTAGTTTGGTATGCAGTGACTAAAGATACACATATCAAACCAATTTTGTATTTGTTCTCTCTGATAGAATCCTTTTTCTAATCCTAATCGCCCGATCTTGGTATCCAAGATACAAATGGTGGATGGCCTATATAATATGATAGCTGTTTTTTATGGCGAAATTCTATTATACATACCACTAAACAACGCGACTGCGGAGGGTTACTTCGTGAAGGTTTTCCACGGGCAGTCGTCCGTGCTTGTCGCTTTTAGTAATATCGCTGCGAGCGGAAACTCGATGCCGAACAGCCTTTGTCATTCGTTCGTTAAGTATCAACGGCTCGTAGCAACTAATAGTCATTTCAATTTTGCATATAGAATGTGTTTCAAAGGATGGGAAAGAAAAATATTTCTCATAAACATTTCCTTTGCCTATATGTCTATGTGTTTTCAAACTAACCTACGAGAGTCAAATTTTTAAAACACGAAAACATAGGCTTACGAAGTAATAGGGTAAACTGGTGGGTGAATTTTAAATCAAGTCCAGTTAGGTTGTAACTCACGTGTAGTACCTTCGCCTTGTCTCCGAGAGATGCCACTTGTTTATCCTAACATAATATAGTATATTATATTTGTCCTTTTTTACATACAAATTAAGTTAGTTTAATTATTAATTTATACTTTGTATTAGCAAGCTTAGTTGCCGTGTTTAACTAACAATAAGTAACAATCTTAATAAGGAATGGATCTCAGGTGTGACTTACATTTGCCAATTACATAATATCTAACTTTCATTGGATATTATGAGCTTAAAATTAACTAAAGTGATATTCAAGGCATATATAAATTCATACGCTGACTATTGTTATTCCAAAAAGGTACCTACTCCTATGATGGGTAGGTACGTGGTCGTAAATTAAAATATTTTTATGAAACAGAAATCTAGTACCCTTTGTGCAGGACATGGGGTAGACACATGCGCCTGTTTCACTGATCATTATTATCAGCCTTTTTCTTCCAACCGAAACATTTTTTGTTTGCCCGTAGTTCAGCTCACGACCTCTTGCGTAACACGCAGATGCGTGGTAACGGTTGAAGTGATGATTATTCAAATACATTGAATGAATGTATATGAATAATCATATATGAATTTCGCTTCAATAAATCATGGTATTTACTGATGTGTAAATACTATCTTTTTAATAAAATCTTTACTGGAAAAGGCACAGTGAATAGGTCTTCCCACTCACCACTTACCTGAAATCTCAGGACTTCATTGTTAAAATATAATTCGATTTTACGTTTAAGGAAAAAACATCTCACAAAAATAAGTTTTTTTCGGGACAAAAATACTTTCACGGAGTTCCCTGTTTCCTACATAGGAATAAATGTATTATTTTCTGTAGTGAAACAAAACTTCACAGTTTCAATTCCACGTGTCAGCGGGCGGAAATTGAAAAACAACAAGAAAGAACTGATGTTTTACAAACATACGTGTAACTGAAACTAAAATCGTAGATGTATCTTGCATAAATGCTACATACGATTATATATTTTCTATTTGAAATATGATTTTATATTGGCTTTTACAGCTCGCGAATATCTTTGGGTAGACATAGATTATTTGGGTTTACTCTGACAATCATGGTGGATCTACATTTTTTCGGTTTTCTGTAATACGACTGTTGTCTTCCTATATATTATAGCATGTCACTCGTCATTCTAGCTTTCCGAAAGTGACAGTATTTTAAAATGTCAAGTACAAGGTATGTGTTAATTCATTACAAACAAAAATAAAAATCTTTTGTTTATAATATTATATAGGTACAGTCCGAAAAAAGTTTTACAATTAAATACCTATAACTTTGGTTGTTGACTAACCAGTCACAGACAATACTGTCTGCGATTTTCAGCAAATAAAGCTATTTGAGAACATTTCATATTCTCTTCGGGTTGCGTTAATTAAGCGGGCTCCAAGGGACGGACAAACTTATGTGGTTTGTAGGCCCTCACCCTACATTACCTTCAATCAAAGAAAACATAAGCTTTGCAATTACATAACGAAATTAAAATCGCGTATTGCTAAAAGAATCAGTATTTCACACGACCAGAGAAGAAATAAATCCTAATGAAGCAACCTCACTTGTAAGGAATGAATGATTAAGCGGAGATCTTCGTTTGTTTTTGCTGTAGGATAGTGTGTGTACTGACACCTCTGAGGGGAAATTACGCCGCCTTCGGGACCTCGCACCAGTAAATCATCATTAGAGAGCCCGCTTGTGAGACACGGTTTATAAAAGATTCAACTTAATACAAACGAGACGAATAATGGGAAAATTATATTCCGACGCTCGAAAAAAATCTCAAACGCCGTAAATCACATAAACATAATACTGGATTTCGTACGGAAGCTTCTTTGTTAGAAATATTCATTTTTCAAGATAATTAACTAGCCTATGTCAATTTGTTTTACCTCAGTAAATCTTTTATAATATATTTACTGTAGGTAAGTATCTTTTTTAAAGAATCTACTGTGTCTATAGATAGTCTTTGTAAGGGAAACCCTAATTACTAAGACAATGTAATGTTAAAGATATAAAACCCTTTTCTTTTATTTTATTATCACAAGGATTCTACTATAACAATTTTTGGTCCATGAGCAGTTGGATACATTTCGCTAGATTCTGGATCACGCCAATATAATATTATAATATATGTATGTGGAAAAGAAAAATGTATTAGAAGTTTACTAACAATATAAGTAATAGAGAACTGAATAATATTAAATTGCAGCGACAATTTAAAGAGAGGATTAACCTTTTACAACAATTAGCGGGCGACATACCGTTTTAATATTACACAATGTAATAAAGGAACTTACAAAGCTATTTAAGCTCAATATAATTCTCGGAGACGACAAAAGTTACAAGCATAACAGTAAACATGTCCCCTACGGGGTGTTAATAAGGTCAGAGCATTCATTGGGGAGGAGGTCGAGCCAGGTGTCAATGAGAGATTGCGGAATTGTTTCTAAGACAATAGTTTGGGATATGTGTAAAATTGTTTGGAATTTTCGTATTGAAATCTTTTGGTGCCGATCATTATTACGCGAGCTGTGCGTGGCTGTACGATTAGATGACAAACACCACTTCAGTTGTCATAATTAATATTATTAAAAAATATAATAATATTAATCTTTTAAAATTAAGGCAAAATGTGTCAATACTGTTTTTAAAATTTAGTATTAATATAATTGTAAAATGTTAAATGTGTTTAACCAGTTGAAACTATCTTTAATGTGTGATACTCGCCTAAATAAAATAATTATGATACTTAAAAGTTAATAAATAAATATATATTGAATCTGAAAATTTGACAAAACAATTTAAATTAAAACACTATTTTGAAGTTTACATAATTAGTTACCAGTTATTAACTTAGAAAATTAGTTTTGATTTAGATTCTGTCTTTATGTACTATGACGCTAACCATCTGGCATTGTGTGAATTGGATCCATTTCAACACCTGCGGGTATGACGGACGAATCTAGGACAACAATTAATTATCCCTCGGTAATAACACAGGTAACAAAATACGTTACATTTCAACAGATTATGCGAGATATTATTCTCTGAGATTATCGTTCGAATATATACATAAGTCTTCTTATAGTTTAAGTATAAGAAACCGGTTTATGTAAACAAAATGCGACGAATCTCAGTTAATGGAGAGTTATGTGTTTGTCCTGTTTTCGTGTAGGTATATATCATGTCTTCTCTTCTGTCCTATCGTAACTACATAAAGTTTCGGGCGATTTTGATAAATTATACGCTAAATTGACAGTAGGTGTGTCAAAATAATTATAAAGGGGATGCATAAAATGTTTATCTTTCGATCGGGTTTGAAAATAAATCTTGCATCTATTATTTCTAGTTAAAAGTTTGAAAACTTCTGCATAATTCCTTAAATAGTGCCTTGATACTACCAGCATTTTATAATATTAATAGAAATACTGAAATAGTTTACTTTTTATTTAGTACTTTCACACGAAAAAGTGAAAACTTTTTAAATAAATATGTAAATATTATAAAAATAACACTTAATAATCAAATTTTATATACATAATGGTTATGTTATATATATAATGGTTTTTCAACGATGCAGAAGAATAGTTTCGTTTCACCACATTAAGCGTAGTCAGAGGGAGATTCGAGGGAAAATCGGCAAACAATCGAATTACATTCAAAGTTAAATCGTGTGATACAAAATAATAAATTTGAATTTATTTTCTGTAGACGAGTGTTGTGGAAAAATACGACTTTATCGCAATTAGAAAAAGTTGAGGAAGAGATAAAACTTCTTCGAATAAGAAGAGTGTGTCTGCAGCAGAGAAAATTATACTTACATGATGGGGGTGAGATTTTAGTACAAAGTTAAACTCAAAGTACAACAAACACAGAGAGATAAAACGTATACTTAAATTCAAAGCTTACCGAATACCGATATACCTTTCTGAGAAATTTGTAGTAAAAGCTTTGGCTACATTGTCGGTCCACACTAGACGAATTGTGTTCGGCTCGTGCTCCGCTCGTACTCGGCTCTCCTAGCGTAGACGCAGCTTAAGCATTTCAGACTGACTTGCGTTGAAGCAATCAATATTTTCAAGAATATATTGGTTAAATCTACCTTGTTTTTAATTATCCAATTCAAGAATGTATACTCTCTGATTGTAAGATAGAGATATTATATACAATAATACTGAATAAATATATAGCTTTAGATAATAACGTCAGAAACAATGTCTAAATGCGGGCTATATTTGGCTAGTAAGTCCAACAATGCATTATTGTTTTTATTATAAATCTTGAGAATATAATATATACCTAATTATCAAAGTAAATATTAAATATAGTGTCGATTGACTGTGTATAATTTTTATTTATTATTCCAAATTGACACGTAGCTGGTAGTGATAATGATGCATAATTATTATTCCTCCATTATTTATTCACAAAATTATTTATCATTATATCGATTGTACACCGACTACTTCTTAAATATTGACTGAATAAATAATCATTTCCAAATATTATTTACTAATAAAACATAATATACGTCATTCTACTTACATACATCTCTAATGGGTAAATTGTAAATTTATTTATACTAGTTCTAAAGAGAAAAGATTTGTGTTTTTAATGTTCACTCATGTGAAGCTAGATTCGTTCTGAGCCCTGCGTTGGTCAAATATGATAAAATAAATAAACAGAAAAATCCTAATTACAAGTTAAAAAAAACTGTAAACTAAATAATTTAATCCTACAATATGAAATTCGCGAAAATTTGCGAAGGGTACCTACCCAACCGAAATATAATTTCTTTATCCGGGATTCAACCCCAGGATCTCCGGCGCAACACGCAGATGCTTGTACAACTTAGCCAGGGAGGTAGGTGGTTTTAATAATACAATTAGTGAATTTTAATAAAACACTTGTAGATTTAAACTTATTGGTTTTAGGAGTTAACCTTCATAATTATCTCGTTTTTTTTTCAAAAATGATCTAATAGGTAAATTGAAATCAACCACACCCTAATCACAAATCAAACATTGATTTCTGTGATTTAAACAAGAATATTTATGGTATCCGGGGAAACTTCACATGTAAAATATACTATTTGCTGATAAAGAGCCCTCGATATCTCCCCCTGGGGTATTGGACAATAGCGTGAGCCATTTCCACATTTCCCATTTAAATTTGTTCCCTTATCAAGGGGACTTTGAAGACATGCAAGGGGACACTGATGAGTCATCCTGCTATTGCAGACCATTGGCTTTCTTAGAAGCTTAAGCCCTGATTGACCCATTGTTAGCTCCCTCTTACTGTCTGATTTACAATTCACATAAAGATTACGTTGATGACTCGTGTAAATACCGCGAATCAAAAAATCTTGAGTAAAAAGCTATAAAGTTAAAAACGCATTGAGGATATTATTTATTGGTCGCCCATTGGTCGAAATTCGACCACAATTCAAGAGTAAGCCAGGTATGTATGTTTATGCTATGTGTCATCCAAGCAGTAGTGTGCGTAATGTTTATTTTATTAATTTAATGCATTTTTAATGCATTTTATATAAAAAATAGCTTTATGCACTTGTTCTTCATAATATAAACTTTAACTTTAACGTTAGCGCAATTTTGTTTTTGCTTCACGTATTAATATTATGAATCTTTGTTAATTTTTCTGAATAGATTTGTGGTAATACACTTCTATTTTGAATATTAGTATTTTGCCTCCACTATATTATATTTGTGTAATTGAAATTTATCTAATTACATGTATTCAATTAAATAAGATATAAGATTATTCAAGATCTTGACTGTTTTATTTTTGTTATACTGTCAGAGGTAATAAAGTTCCATAGACCCCTATCTATGGAGCTTTACACCAAAAAGGTGACAGTCGTACATAATATTAAAAGTTGCCACATTGACTGAATAAGAGAATTGAATTTATTTTATAGATAATTATAGAATCATTTTCATTATTAACTTCTCAGACACATTATCTGTTTATGACATTGTTAGAAAGTTGCGCTTTCCCTGGCGAGAAGAGGGGTGCATTTTTTCTTTGACACATAAATATTTTTCATTGTTCAAATAATAATAATAAAAATTAGTTTTTTTATTCTTGCGATGGCATCACCGTTCGGTACTTTATTTATAAAGGCTAAATATTGTGGAAAAGATTTTAATGTACCATTAATGTTTGTTGATGAAATCTTTCGATGTTTTTTGATCGGCGCGGCGTTGTCATTCCCGAATCGTATGGAACCGACTGAGCAAGGCAACGTAATTATGCCGGCTCTTACAAAAATGCTTAGCTGTCTTTTTCCCAGATAATTTGGTTAGGATTAAATGAAAACTCAGCATTGTTTATATATTCATATTTACTTCGAGCTAATTAACTCATTATTTACATATTTTACACTTAAACTACGAAATGTACAACAATAAGCAACAGTTTCTTAATTGAACAATATTAATAGACTTCGTATATAGAAAGTTTTCATAGATGCGAAAAATTACATGCAAATAAACAGTTTATAATTTCCACTTATATTAAAATTTATATCATAAACGTATTTTGTGTCCACGTCTGGTAAACTATATCGACCCCTAAATAAAAATAAACACTTTTGTCAATAGATTTAACTTTACATTTTTATAGATAAAACCGATTTAATAATACTTTTTATATTCTGTTGCTTTGTAGCTTCAATTAATAAATGAGCAAGAAATTTCCAAATGTAAAATGTCGATTGAAAAGGGTTTATTATTAACATAATAATTTTATAGGCCTTTATTACTGAAAGTCCTATTCTAATGACTAATAATAGCTTAGGAGAATCCTAAGTCATTATCTCTCAAGTTAAAATTGATAAACCACACTACGACTTTAAATTCAACCAAAAATAATCAAAAACCTCATGACTCAACTTCCAATCTACATTAACAGTTCATTTTTGGGAGCCAATAATATGTTGAAATGTTAATTAATCAACTCAAATACGATCGTAAAGAAATAATCTTTACTTTTTCTCACACATCTTCACTTCACCTAAGCCAAGAAAGAGTTGGTCAAATCGCCATAAATTACAGCAAACTTCGTTTTTATTATAAGATTTTTAGTCAATGACACAAGAATTTTCTTTGCAATCCAGCATCAGAAAACATATTACAACTAATATCAAAACGTCACTATATAAAATATACACGGATACATGGACAGTTATTATTTTATTATATTTGTCCCTGTATATTAGATAATAAGATGAATCTTTAAGTCTCTATCCTAAATAAATTTAAAAATTATCAGATAGCTTTGATCAATGACTAGTCATATAACATTACGTTTATGTATATTCTTTGTTTTCAACTGTAATGTTAACGATCCTAAGAAAATCGTTAAGCTTAGAGATAGAAGAAGCGAATGTACTGAAACTGAAAACAAAGCTTAGCTAGCAATTCTGCATTTTGATGTTATTTGAAAACAAAATTTTTAAGACAACAAAGCAGTGTTTAAAACTTTTTAATCGACTTCTAAAAAGTGGGACCTCTTCTGTTTTTGCATAAATAATGTATTAGTTTTACTGTCTTCATTTTTGACAAATTGATTCAGTGCTCTTTAATAAAATTAATAAAAACATAGATACATATTACATAGTAACTGTTGTGGTTTGGGATTCCCTTCTACCACAGTTGTTATCATTCAAAATGACGTAGTTAGTCGTAGAAGTCGATTATTTTAAATCTATTAAAATATCACAATGTCTGTTTCTTAATTTAAAACGGATTTTCATATGAACTTTCAACATTTGACCGGGTTGACTTTTCTACCAAGTTTACGTTAAAGTTAAGGTCTAATTTCAATAGAGTTTGTTCAGATGACTGACTGATATATCAGTCAGTAACATGTTATTTTATTTTATAATATTGTTTATTTATTGCCGAATCATCCATTAACATTTAATTATATTCTAATTTCATAATTTCATTTTTATTGTGATATGTTATAAAGCTCTCGTGTTTAATCAACCACCAAACAAAATCCAATTTTATAAATTTCATCGCAATTGACTTCATTAATGAATCGATTTATGATAACTACGTAGGTTTATGATTAAACTATTTTAAAATAAATTAAGTAGGTAGCTATTGATTAAAAATTCTGTTAATCTATTTGACCTAATAACTACACTATTATAATACACGCAAGTTTTAATCACCAAGCTGACCTTTGGAATCAATACGAGTAATACAAGTTTATACGATCAATTAACAATGAGTTGGTTATAATTACAATCAAATTAGTTTAAAGTATATAATTTTGATAATCAGCTTAAAACGCTGATAGAAATGTACCTATTTACATTTTAATTAAACAGTAAATAAGCAGAATGTATTCGATGACAAATTATTTGATATTAAAATAAAGCCGTGAAAGAAACATTCGATTAAGTACTCGTTAGGGAATTATTTAAAATAAATACAAATGTAAAATGGGCAATTAAACGATTCGGAGTGTCTTCGATTAAAGATTTTTAAATTCTTCAAGTAATAATTATAGGCTAAGACTAAATAATACTTCTATTTTAGTAACCAGAAATTACGGTACGTAGGTATGCTTGTAATATATAATTAATTATAACGGCAATCTCACTAAGCGTGTAAACATTTTTTTAACATACAGAATGAACATTGAAAAATACAAGCGTATACATCTATTTTATTGGTAAATGCATAATAATAAAAAACAGTAATAGTTTAAATGGGGTTAGCGCATTAGGGCTGGCACTTCCGGCTTGTACGCGGTCAGCTCGCGAATTCTCTGCGAGTTCCCGGGATCTGGCATAGCCCTTCATCCTCTCCCCTTGGACGCTTTCTTCGTTGCTCCTCCAGTATACTGTAGCTATTGTCGCTAGACACTGCAACAATACAAACTATATAAGTACGTTGTTTCAGCTCGTCGACGTTCACTGCTGGACAAGTACATTGCCCAATTAGGTCTTCAGCGCTCCACATCTAGAGCCTTTGTCACAAATCATAACAGAAAAAAATTAAAAATAAAAGACGTCTCTTTTGTGATGTGATGTGAATGGTTTCAGAGTGGCTTTATAGCTTAGATTCCTAGCAAATATTACGATATAAAACACAGTAGAAGGAATGAACTACGCAAGACAAGCTTTCAAATAACTATATTACAAATATAAACTAGTTATAAATTGCAAATATATATGTTTAAAAGAACATTATATAAGTGTACTTTTTATTACATGTAAGTTTTATCTCACAAAAGGTAGTTAACTTTTTAAAGGAAGCAAAATTTATCCTCTATACAATTCTCCAAGTTTACATAGGTCACAAATATAACAGGGATATGAAAGCCTAATTCTTTTATTTGGCATGCTATAAATAGATATAGCAATAATATAAAGCAATTTTTACATTTAACATGTTTATTAACAACGTATCCTATACGTACGGAAATGTTCTTAAAAAGCATTTCTCCTTTATAAGTTTAATTTATTTAGAAGTAGCGACCCGCCCCGGCTTCGCACGGGTATAAAACATATATATAAACCTTCCTCTTTAATCACTCTATCTATTAAAAAAATTGCATCAAAATCCGTTGCGTAGTTTTAAAGATTTAAGCATACAAAGGGATATAGGGACAGTGAAAGCGACTTTGTTTTATACTATGTAGTGATAAATAATTCAACGTAAAAGTTATAATTTATCTTTAAGTATATGTACTATTTACCAAGTTGTAACAATAGAACCACTGATTAATTTGTATCGCATAATAGATCCTTCAAGGTATGTTCGGACACTTTACAATATCCTAATTCCCAAACTTGCCATCTATTTTCGTTTCGTATTACGTAATTGCAGATTTGGATTCCTGTATTGCAATTATGTAATTTCTATCGCAAAATTGTCCTTTCGAACCGGAATGCGTTCTAGAATCACTGTGAAGCATAGAATGTCTGCACTTGTCTGAAATATGATGTTTCAACTCGCACAAATAACGCTTTTGCTTTGAATTTAGTCTAGAGTGATGTAGGTACCCTATATATTTTAGTTATTCTTCTCTAAAGGCTATGCAGATTGCAAAACCTTATGTACCTTTAAATTTGTTGGATAACAATTAATTCTATGTCAATAACTATGCGATACTTACTTGTTTTTTACTAGGTTATACAAACATTTAAGCCTCACAATTAGTAAGTATTAATTTTATGCAATAGAGAATTTCAGTAGGTATCTAAACATTAATAAAATGTATCTACAGTAATATTTTTCTTTTCAACACAAAACGCCTAATTCTTTGGAAACCTGCCAGGTGCTTATTACTCCAATAATACAATAGATTAAGGAAATCCATTATATCTCGAAGTCTCGAGGCGGGAATTTTTAAATTAAACACAACTTCCCACAAAGAAATCATTTAAAATCATTCGATATGTACAAATACTGATGTAAATAAAAGATAACAAATTTCATTATTGGAAAATAAATGAATATAATTTTTCTGCTTTAATAACATTTCATCTTCCTAAAAGTATGACCCGGGGAAAAGTGAGTTACTTTGAAAATATAAGAATTCTCAATAATAAGGAATTAGGAAAAGTTTAGTGTCTGGTATTTTTTTTTATATTTAAAGTAAAAAGAAAAGGAAGTATAAATGTTTCACAAACTACTTATTTTCTCCACGAGATTATATTAATAATAGATGAACAGATATTCATAAATTGAAGCTAAGATGTTTCAAATGTTCTTAACATAAGTGAGCGTTATTGTCTATCCGAATGCAACTTTACGGTTAAATTCATTAACAGACCTTAAAAACACCAAAAAGGAAGTTACCAATTCGACCTGCATTTTTTTGTATCTCTTGTATATTTTTTCCTCGTAGGTATAAAGTACTATGCTCGTGTATCACTTGCGTATATTGAGGGCCTTAATATTAACAATAAGGGTGCGCCTCGTGCCTTAAACTACACCCTCGGTTAGAAGCGGTCACTTTCTGTCCTTGATATACAATGTACTATTGTGCTCCTTCCATTTGCTAAGTGGAAAATTATTATTTTGGTAGTGAAAACCGCCTTTAAGGATTTAGGAAGTGGAATGTGTTTGGAAAGATGATGTAACATTTTATTTTGTAAATTACAAAAGAGTACTTACTTTTAATTTGAGGTCTCCCTTTCGAAAGTGTTTTGGTTTAACTTTGAAGTCGAGCGCTAAACTAGTAGTTTCCAAGCCGTCCTCATGTCGGTGCTGCTCTGGTAGGAGAACTGCAGCTGCTGGTGCTGGTTCCCCATTGATGTACCATGAGAGCCGTGTCGCTGGTCGAGATCGACCTGATGTGCAGTTCACTTGTACACGGTCACCCACGTGGTACCGAAGCCTAGAGCCGGTTATGACGGGCCCGAATTCTGGTAGAGCTGAAAAAGATATTGACTATAGCGTTAACAATAACTTGTAAAACAAAAATTAGCTAAATACATACATTTAGTCGCTCTTGAGTTCTGTGCTTAAAAACAGTTATCATTAAGCTTAGATTAATTTAACTTTTATAGATTCTTTGTCATCTGACAAAACACTGACATCCATGATAATTACCATCATAAATTGTGACTAGTGTTATTAATATTTTGCTCACCAACTATAATCATATCGGAGTGGTCAGAGACAGTAGGGAACAAAGGTCTTTCACCAGACACTTCGCAGCGGTATCGGCCACCCGTCTCCAAGGCAGCAGGTGCCAACGTCACATTGGCACCGTTTGGGCTTGAGTCCTGGTATAATTATATAGTATGATTAATAGTCTTGTCATCTTTCGGTGACGTGCTCTTGTATAAAGACAAGCTTCGATAAAGTTGTAAATAAAAAGGGCGACAGTTTTGATGCATTTAAAAATCTCGCTATATTTGTCCACATGACCCAATGCATTCTTAGCCGGCGTCGGCCTTGTCGGTTTTATTTCTTGAGAAATGGAATAAAAATAATGCTAATTTTATAAGTTTTATTTATGTCTCTGTAGTCATCAGTGGTATCAATTACCTAAAATAATATAGTTTATTTGTTTTCTGTTCTTTTTGGCTTCCTTGCTCCGATTAATAGAACAATATTATGTCTAAGAAGTTTGTGTATTAATATATTATGTTCAGATAAATTGTGGTTACTCATATAACGACATTGATATTTTATACTTTTGCTTGAAAGGTTTTCGATCAATTTAGTTCAGTTTCACATCTATATAATAAATATTTAATTCAAATATTTTAAATATGTATATAAAATATTTATTTTTTATTATACAATTTTCTTAGCTCGTGTAAATTGGTACGGAAGTCATTGAGAAGAGCGAACTTTCTACCATTGTGCTTAATGCAAAGTCCGTGAAGTATTTTAATAGTTTTCACCTAAGTTGCGGGACTTTTGCAAATAGTAAAGTTTGAACAGCATCGCGTTGGAAACTAATTGCGGTGAAGGTGAAATAGGTTTCCATACAATATAAGTGTTTACGCGCACGCCTCTTCACCTGCTAATATCCGGGCTTAGTTTGCCGCAAGTATTGCTGGCACAAGGGTTTGTCTGATGATGCGTGACCTCATTGTGCTCACTTTATCTATAAAGTGAGCGCATTAATGAGATAGTATTTCAGATAAAATTCTCAAAACTATAATTAAATTGAAACGTATCAGCATCTATCAGGATAACTTTAGAGTTTAGTAAGACGTTATTAAAAGGTTTAAAGAAACGAGAAATTTCCTACTTTATAACTTCTAAAAAAGAAATATTTCATATTAAATACACATTCGTATTTACAACTCCATAAAGCGTCCAAGAAAATATAATTAAGACTAATGAATTAGAAAAAAAGGATACAGGATATCGATAACTCTTTTCAACTGAGGCACAAGTTTAATTAAGCAAAAATATGAAAATCGAAATACGAAATAAGCATATTAGTCCGCCTTTTTCGCCATTATCGCCTGCACAAATTTTATTTTGTGCAGGCGATAAAGTTATTGTGCGCTATTAGATTAAATCAAATTTAATTTTCGAAACTGTCATAATTTTTGTCACCAACGACACATACCGTAAATATAATTTCTATAATAGGAGCTACCAGCTGTAGGTCAACTAAACGGCGATTTTTAGATTCGGATCCGGGCGTAGATTATAATTAAATTTTTTTTTTTTTTTTTTTTTTTTTTAATCTCCTTTTTTCTTGCGATCTGCCCAGTGGGCATTAAGCGAGAGTTTAGTGGTGGACGAAACGTGTCACAAGTCATGAGTGGTATGTGCCCAGTGGCCCAACCAGCTAATAATATACAGTTCTTTCTCCTAATCTTTGATGATGTCTTGAGGAGCTCTTCTCCTAATTCTCGAGAAAGTGACTGTGTTGGGATTCATGAGGTCAGAGGCTAGCTCATTAGGATGGCGGTCTATGCGTTCGGCGTATGATTTCAGTCTCGATGATATTTCTTCTCTGACAGTCGGAATCGAAAGATCACGGTGAAGCTGGTCATTTGTTACATACCACGGTGCGTTTGCGATCATTCGTAGTGTTTTCGATTGGAATCTTTGGATTATATCAATGTTTGAATTAGAAGCAGTACCCCAAAGCTCGGCACCATACGACCATATAGGTTTTAATATAGATTTGTATAGGAGAAGTTTGTTATTTAGGGACAGTTTTGATTTGCGGGTCAGGAACCCATGGAGCTTGCGAAGTTGTGTACTTAAAGCTTTTCTTTTGGTGAAAATATGTTTTCTCCAGGTGAGACGTCTGTCAAGGTATATACCTAAGTATCGTACGTCTTCTTGCTGAGGGATTTGTATTCCGTTTAGTGCAATTGGGGGGCAAGAGGCGTGTTTAAGTGTAAATGTAACCTGGACTGATTTACTTTCATTCGCTCTTATGCGCCAGTCTTTGAGCCAGTTGGATATAAGGTCGAGACTTTTCTGAAGCATGTTAGATGCGACTAACGCATTGGGATGTGACGCAATCAGAGCTGTGTCGTCTGCGAAGGTCCCCACGAGTACATCGTTTAGTGTCGGCAAGTCAAAGGTGTAGATAAGATACAATACAGGTCCCATAACACTTCCCTGAGGGACACCTGCTTGAAGAGGATGAAGTCCTGTTCTGTCTTCGCCTTTTTTGATATAAAAATTTCGCTCACTAAGGTAAGATTTAATTAATAAGTAGTGATTTATAGGTAAGGCTTTTAGTATTTTGAAAAGTAGGCCTTCGTGCCATACGCGGTCGAATGCTTGAGAGATGTCCAAAAAGGCTGCAGAACAGTATTTTTTGTGTTCAAAAGCATCATTTATTTTTGTGACCAGACGGTGGACCTGTTCAGTGGTGCCATGTGCTTCCCGGAAGCCAAACTGGTGGGAAGGAATTATCTTTGACTTCACCAGTTCTGGAGTCAATCTTTTCATGAATAGAATTTCGAAGACTTTGGATAGCACCGGCAGAAGACTTATTGGGCGGTAGGACGATATATTTTCTGGATCTTTTCCTGGTTTAAGAATTAGAATGATCTCCGCTACTTTCCATTGCGCTGGGACAAATTCACGGCGCAAAACTGCATTGAATATAGCAGTAAGTTGTGAAATGCCTAATTTAGGAAGTTCTTTTAGGACCTTGGCTGTTATCAAGTCGTAACCAGGTGCTTTGTTTAGCTTGAGATTTCTAATCACGCCGAGAACTTCATTTTTTGTGAATTTTTTGAGCGGTGGAGCGAGTTGGTATGGTATAGATAGGCTTTCCGTAATTTCACGGGTTTTTGTTGAGCCGGTGTCAGGATTTGGTGTAAAAACGTTAGATAGATGCTCTGCGAAGAGTTCAGCCTTATCGGTGTCGCTTCGGGCCCAGGTTCCGTCAGTTTTGCGTAGAGGTGATTCGAATGTTATTGGGTTTTTGATTGATTTTATAGCCTTCCATAATGAGTACTCCGTGGCTGCTGTAGCGTCAAGTCCTGTTAACATATTTTCCAGCTTCTGATTTTCAATATCTTGCATGGTTTTTTTCACCTTTTTCACCCATTTATTAAAGGTTTTCTTATCTCGAGGGCTTCTGGTAGTTTGCCACTGCTTTCTGTAATACCTCTTCTTTTGGATAATGTCAGTAACCACTTGAGGGAAGGTTGGTATGCAAGTGTTGGAGTGGTTTGGTGTTGCCTGCCAAGCCGCTGACTGGATACAAGTTGTTAATTTTTCAACTGCCTCGGTTATATCATCATTATCCTTTAATGCAATTTGAGGATTAATGTTGTTTTCTACCAGCTCCCGAAAATAGGCCCAATCGGTCTTTTTGTTGTGAGTTTTACATGGCTTGGTCACTTCGATGGTGTCATTATGCAGTTTAGCTAGTATAGCTGTGTGATCAGATGACAGATCGTAGGTGGAGTAGCAGCGCAAGGAGCGATTAGGTAGTCCTTTGGTAACGAAAAAGTCTACCAGGTCTGGTCTCTTTTTGACATCACTTGGCCAATAAGTTGGTTCACCAGTGGAATAGATATTGAGATTAAGTTTTTGTACTGATTTCTTGAGCTCCCGTCCCTTTGTAGTCGTTGTTCTAGAGCCCCAGTCTATGTGTTTAGCATTATAGTCTCCGCCAGCTATAAATTTGTTGCCCAATAGCTTAAAGAAAAAGGAGTATGCTTCAAACTTTAAGTTGTGTTTTGGAGGTATGTAGAGAGCTGTTATCTGTAAAGGGCCAGTTAGGCTTTCTATGATGATGTTGGTAGCCTGAATCTCATTAGTGGAATGAGAGTTAGATACATGGTGCTTTATCTTTTCCTTCACGATAATGGCCGACCCTCCATGGGCTGTTCCATCAGGGTGATTGGTGAAGTAGATTTTATATTTAGGTATCTCAATGTGAGTTTTCGATGTGAAGTGGGTTTCAGATACTAGCATGAAGTCTATGTCATGGGTATACAGGAAAGATTTAACTTCGGGAGTGTGTTTTGATAGCCCATTGGCATTCCACAGAGCAAGTGTTAGCGGTTTGCATTGCCGCGGGGAGGCAAGGTGGGCCGCCTGCCATCCCCCTGGACAAAATCCTGGCCACTGCCTGGTGAGGTTTGTACTCTCAGGTCTGATATTAAGTTTAAGAGTAGGTTAGACATGGTGTTCATCTGTTGCATCATTTGTTTGAACATTTCCATTAGTTCCTTGAAATTATTGTAGTCATCATTAGAGGTTTTTGCAATATGCTGTTGTTGATGGTGCTCTTTACTTTGACTTGTGACAGTTGCATATGTTTTATTTTGGTGGTTTTTGTTTGTTTGTTGTGGTTGATTTGTCATATCTAAATTTATATTATGTTTGTTTGTTTTATTTAGATCATGGACTTTGCATTGTTCATTCGAATCTTTTGGGACTTTGCTTTGAAGGAAGGTTTTATTTCGCAGCGGGGGAAACCTTTGTTTTTGCAGTTGTTTGTAAATAGAACACCCTTTATAGTTTGCTGGGTGGTTTCCGTTACATAGGGCACATTTGACATCGTCGGATTTTTCTTTTTTAGAGCAATCAGCGGAAGCATGATCACCAGCACATTTGATGCATCTCGGTTTGCGACGGCAGTATGTTTTGGTGTGTCCATAAGATTGACAATTTGCACATTGCGGAATGGTTCGTTTAGGCCTGGGTGGTTCAAACTTTACAATGCAATGTAGGAGATTTTTCACTTTGTATATGTCTTTGTTATTTGGTCGAGGTTCTAGTTCTACTACAAACATGTGTAAGGGGTTCCCAGTTTGCGTTTGTTTCATGTTCCAGATATTTCTAGTAGTATGATCAAGAGTAGCCAAGGCCTCTTTAATGTCTGCTGTGTTGGTGGATGGATGTAGATATTTTAGGATTACTTTAAAGCTTCTCTCCTGTTTTGGTTTATAGGTATAATATTCTGTGTTTTTTTCATCTAGTTCCTTGACAATGACTCTATATGCATCCCCAGTCGCGGGCTGGATTCTCACCCGGTTTCCAGAGAGGATTTTAACAACAAAAAGTCCCGGTACTGTTTCCTTTAGTAGTTGGACTAGAGGAGATATATTAGCAACTTTGTCAATAAATATTGGCGGTGCTTTTGGCTGTCTCTCAGTCTGAGTTTGGGATTTCTCTTCTTTATCATCAAGCTCTGAAAAAGAGTTGCTAGTTGGGACCGGTTGGCTTAGCCAATAGGAGCCAAGTTTGGTTTGTTTATGACTTTTGTCGTTCTCAGGGCTGTTCCGTTGCCTTTTGCGGTTTGGTACCTGTGTCCATGCTGATGTTGTAGGTTCTGCAGCAACGTTTGACTCACAATCTTCACAAGGCTGGTCACTGGTTGTTCTGAAATCCGACAATGACTGGGATCTTGTCCGGATAAATAAACTAGGATGAAAAGTTTGTTGGGTTAATGTCTTGTTAGCTGGTTTTTGCTGTTGGTTAGTTGGTTTATTGGAATTTAAGGATTGCATATTGTTCCCACGAGTAGGGTCGAAATACAAAAGTCACACACGAGGTAACGCCCATTCTCGTGTGAAGGCTGATACTACAATGTTTGCCAGGTCCATTGAAGTTGGCACTATCGACTGAGCTGCCCTATCAGTCAAGCATCCATCTCTTTGGCATGTTCCCACCATGAGATTTAGGGTAATTTTTTATAGAGGCTTTCTACCTCATAGTCCGGGCAATGAAGCCAAGACCGCCGTCCCCGCGAGACATGACCACGGGATTACGGTGGTGAAGGTTGGTACCAACACCTACTCAGGTTTGTTAAACCTGGTTTGGAACTTTAGAGGGGATTTACCCCCTCAAGGCCTGCGGTGGCCTACGGGTTATTTAC
The DNA here is from genome assembly GCA_912999735.1 of Aporia crataegi. Taxonomy (NCBI): domain Eukaryota; kingdom Metazoa; phylum Arthropoda; class Insecta; order Lepidoptera; family Pieridae; genus Aporia; species Aporia crataegi. Next base: position 6,155,927 of record OU538744.1, on the reverse strand, counting down.
CGCCGCCCGTGCTCGGCGTTGGCAACTCATTTTGCACCACCCAGGGGGCACGTGTAGGGTGGGCCTTAGGAAAGGTGGGACTCCTACGGACGCGAGCTGCCACTACCCCCCAATAATAATAAAAACTATAATTAAATAAATAAATTTTAATAGTAATTATTTTTTCTACATTTTAATATTTAAATATAGGTTTTATGAAAAGCCATGGCAAATTTAATGTCATTATTTTGATTGCACTGCAATACATAAGTTTCTAAACTTTACATTGTATTAATTTCTAATCTTGGGACCAACCTCTACATCCACGCCAGGAAGGAAAAATTTTCTCCTGGTCTCGCTGTCTCGTGGAACGTGTCTGAAGAATTCCTTGCCATCCTTGTACCACTTGACGGAGTAAAGCACGTCCGAGGGTCCAAGCTGCCACCTGCACGAGAGAGTAGGCCTCGTGCCCAACGGTACGTGTGTAGGGACTCGAAGTTCCAGCAGTTCCAAACTTCGAACTGAATATTCTGAAAAAAAAAAAATTCTTAAACATAATAAAAAATAATCGGTTAGCTTATAGAATGTATTATCATCAAAGACAATTTACAGATTGTCACTTATGAGATAACAATATCATAACAAAAGAAGACGTGAAATTGTTCGCCACTCAGAAGCAAAATACCTAAACAAACAAATTTTATACACACAAAAAAAAAACAACTTAAAACTAAAAATATTTAAAAAAATATTCATTCTGTAAATTTATTGTCCCAGATATTTTTTAAATAGATTTGGAGATTTTTTCTATAAAACATTTTGAGTGTTATTCGAAAAAATATAAAATTATATAAATTGGATTCAAAATGAAGTAATTTTATGTATGTTTTGAAGTAACTGTTGTTAGATTAAACCCTGTACAATGGCAATATATCTATGAACATGTGAGCTACGTAATTTTTTAGTGCTACAATGCAAAAAATATATTTCATACGTCTATCATACGTTTCACTTGTACATTCCTATTTTTATTTGCCTGTAGGTAGTTATGAAGGCAAAAATCCATTAAACGGCACGTCAAATAATTTCCCATGTGACGGCATTCGTGGGCCGTAAAAGAGGCACTATTCTGCCGCTGAGCTAGGGTTCCCACCCAGCATAATATTATTATTCCCCGTTTGCGTCGTGAAAAGGGATGCGTAACGTTGACATTGGATCTTAAATTGGGTTTTGCACTCTAGTTACAATTGTTTCATTCAATCCCAAAGAGAATAAGGCCAGTTCTCTGTGACAATAATTCAATATAAAATATTTAGCTCGAAAGCTAAGATTTTCATCATAAAGGCGTAAGATAGTGAGAATAAACTAATTCTTCTGTAATTTATAGGTATTTTTTACGTGTTTTAGTCCTTTAATGATGTATATTTATCTATTGCAAGAAATTACTTTTGGTAGTTATAACAAAAGATAATATTGCTAATAAAAATCTTAATATTAAAAAAATATATATAATCCTTTATTTTAAAGACCGTGCCAGTCTGTTTCAGTTGGAGTAGGGGAGTGGTATTGGCTGTGGTAGGCTTGGCTGCCAATGGTTATTCTACAGTTGTTCTTAGAAAAGAGCACTCTACAGTTGTTCTTAGAAACAGACAGTCAATAGTCGTTCTTAGAAGGGGAAACTCCAGTTGAGTAGTGGTTATGTATTTCGAGTAAATATCAAAGTCATTGGGCGAAGTGCATTTATGTTTAGTGTGGTTTCTATTATTTTTTAAATAGTAAATTGCTTAATTGCTTAAAATACTAAGTCATCAGATTAAGAACTGTTGAAACTGACAGCCCTAACATGGCGGGTAATTTTACATTACATGCCGCGGGGAACTCAAATGTAAGTAAATTGGTGAATAAAGTCTTCACCGCGAAAATATTATGACGTATAGCAATATAAGAATATTATATTAAATATGTAAACAACTCTTTTAATTTGATAGAGTCCTTTTGAAGCTGTCTTAATTCCGTTAAAATATTGTTGATGGTGGTTGATTTAAGTCACGGAACTTTGCCACATTATGAACTAATGAATTACCAAAGATTCGTCCAATAAGTTTTCCTAACTTGAATATCTGGAGTAGAAGAGATTATAAAAAATGTAGAAGTACCTCCGACATCCTACAATATCATTTAATTGGTTTCACAAAAATTCATTTTCATTTGTGTTCACTAACGATATGGAATTACCAGTTAATAATTTCTTTAAAGTAAATGAAAGCACTGAATTTAAAATTAATTATTTTTGTCTAATAACTAAATACAAATAAAATATACACTGGACATTTAATACATGAAAATATAATACATTTTCTTTGGAAATATCTCTCGTTGAAAGCTTCCAGCTATTTAAAACTAATCTTATTACAGCCTATTATAGAGCCTATTATATATGTCTACGAAACATTCAAACGCTTTCACCGCAATGTAAAAACGAAAATATAATCAGAATAAATTGTACTTGTGTTGTTATCTGTGCCTGCACTCGCCCCACGACTTGGATTACAATTCTAGATTTCATTTTTATTCAATTCTGGATACTGCATTTTCTCAAGAAAAATAGTATGCAAACTAGATACGACTCTTGTATACTGTGCAGTATAAACATAGTTGTTTGCTTTGCGAATACAAAGATAAATACATCTTAAATTAATTAATGTGAGATTATCTAGGGAAGAATACGAAGAAAAGTAAGTAAAACAGAAGTTCCGATGTCTATAGTAAAGTTTTTACTAAAAATTTTACGAAAACAAAATATTTTTGTTTTCATTTGTTTAACTGTAAAAGGAAGATTCGATCAATTTTTCACAGTAACATACATATATATTAATTTTAATATCCTACGTATCACTTTAACATTTGCAGATTAAAGCGTTCATTAGTGAAAGGCCGCATTACGTCACAAATCCTCACTCCGCACTCGGGAGTTATAAATTTTAAAAAACACCACCAGCGTTATAATCAGGGAGTAATACAATATAACCTCCAGACCGTGCCGCGATGAAATATTTAAATTTGCACATTTATTACCGCAAAACTCCAATTTTTCTTTAACAAATTGAGTAATGTTTGAGGGCACCTCTATTTTTGCGTGTTGCGGAGTCGTTTGTGAAAATCGTATGTAAAATGACTGAATGAATATACCAGATGTAAATTTCGTTTTTGTTTAATAACGTCGTATATTTTATTAATTAACATCTGATGATTAAGCTTTTATCTAAGTTAAAGTTTAATACAAAGATTTGATAATATTTAAGAAATACCAAGCACTGGCGGTTCACCCTATTCTATTAAATACTACACTTTAATGAAGGTGACGTTCTTTTCATGGTTTAGCTAACTATTGTGTTGTAGCGTAGGCTTGAACGTCACGCAAAGTGCTTAGACGACGATAAGACACGCCGTCGGCAATATGAGTCCTGTAGACATCTCCTAGAACCCTCAACACGGATATTGTCAAGAGAGTAGATGTTAATGAACACTGGAATAACTGTAAGCAATCAATAGTCTAAATATCTTCTCATGATGCACTAAAATTTTAGTATTATTATTAAGATGAATCTTTTTCCTAGAAATACTAGCGATAAAACAATTATGGTTATGCTATGCTGGTAGACAATCTCATATCAGCAAGTTTTCAGCAATAATTTAATAGTTTTACCAGCAAGAACTATTTAAACAATAGTATTTCTCGTTGGCTATCAATCGGCTGATAAACCACGTTTGCATTTTTGTGCTTTGAAACAAAAATCCAGGTATTTGAGTGGCTCGTTGAATATGTAATCGGAATCGCTATGGGTATCAGGTGTATTGATGTTACGACTCCAGACAAACATAATGTATTGTTTCAATACCCGGCTGCTATCCACAGTCGCATTCACCTATTTCCTATTTCCATTTCACGAAATATTCGAGTAAATCGCGAAGGTTTATTATACCTTCGTGACCGAGCTTCTATGAGTCAATTTGTTCTGGATCACGTTTCGCTAAAAACTTGCGAAATTGGTGAAACATGACGCTTCAACGCTGTTTAACGCATATTCGGTAAACAGCTTTTAAATAAAAAAGGCGGGGCGAAATTTCAATAATTATTATTGGCAACATAAGACATTATTATAAATTGGGCATAAAAGGTTGTAAGACATTTGTTGAATAACAATGGAATCAAACGATCTTGTTAAGGTAACAAATTTAGTATATATATTATAGGTATATATATACTAGTTGTGCCCAGTGGTTTCACCCGCTCTCGCGATAAAAAAACAATTCAGTGACACGAGATTTTTATTTAGGGACATAACATAATATATTTGATTTCAACGGACAAGAGTTTTTCTTCTATCCTTCTACTGTCCAAATATCGACCTCTAAGTATATGTCGATATTTGGACATCGAGGTCTACCCCATTAAATGAGTAATAACCCAAAATAAAACTTGAGTATAAAATCTCATTACAGAGTATAATAATAGTGAGCCCTGTTGTTACATAACAATGCCATTGAGTTCCTCGTGTGTCTGCAAATTAGAATGATTTAAATTAGCTTCCAAGAAGCTAGTATGATGAATATAGTCTACTTGAGATACACTCAAGAAACTTCATTCTCTCCGTCAAAGGTAACATTGGTCTCATCATTGTTATTTAAATATTGTATTTCAGTTTTGTGATTGACGAGGCATATATTTGCGACTGATCATATTTTACAAGTAATTAATTAAACCGACCAAGATGGAAAAGCGAAAGATTTTTCTTCTGTTTCCAGGGATATAAATGCAGGACTACCAAGCAATTCCATTCATAATTAGTAAATATTAAGCATATTCTAAAAAAATCGAACTGTAAATGAAGTAGGTGGACCTATTTTTAATACAAAACATTGAATTCCGTGTGAATAAGCGTTTAATCTGTACTTAATTGAGCCTCATGTGCGAACCGTTTACTCGCAATACCACTTGTGCACAACACTAACCAGATGCCTCTTACAATTGCCTTTCGGCATATTCCGATATGTTTACTCGTCCTTGATTTGTGATTCTTATAGCAAATGTGCGGCCTGAAAACCCAATAAATGTTATTTCAAGTGGCTATGAGAATAAAGCATTGTTTTCATTATGGTACCTACTGATTACTGATGTGCAATTTTCGTAAATATTTACATAATCAGGATACTAGGGCAGCAATGCCTTTAAAAATAATATTGTGTCAAAAATATATTTGTTTACGCTAAATAGCAGTCAGTCAAAAAGGACGACTATTGTCAACTTTTACTTTGACAGGTGTTAACCGAAGTGATTCTACTGGCAGTACAAGCGCAGCAGTAGTCGCAAGAAAACGTATTTTTCGTCCAAAATTTCTTAAAATTATAAAAAAACGTAATTTCTGTACAAAAAGGAGAATTGTCGGCAAGTAGAGAACAACCAAAGGTGCTAGTTTTAGTCTTCAGATAACACTGCCGATTCCTTTTATTTCTTATCTGACAGTGATAGCGTAAACCGGCGACATAGTTAATCGAGGGTATATCTTACCGATACCCAGGCCTTCATAATGTTTTCTTTAGTCGTCAGGTATTAAAAAATTAAAAGGAAAGAGAAAAGAAGTTGAAAGATTATTAATTAATCCTGAGAATTATAAATTTAACTAAATAAAGCACGCGGCTTTTATATTTCTATGACGGCTTTCGCTCAGGTAAGTGAAAATTCTTCAAGACATTATCCGCAACCGCGCAGCACGCGATAAATTGAAAACTTACTTAGTGGAGCTTTAGTCAAGTTAGCCGTATAAGCCTGGATCTAGTGCGGGTCACTGAGCTATAAACTATATCGAAACTAGTACTAAAACCATGATTAAGATGATAACGGCAATTGATTTTCTCAACTCGCTTGTTCAGCACAGAATATCGGCTAGTTTTAGTTACCCTTAACAAGCACGTCATTGATTTTACGGTATGCAATAAAAGCGAATAGGTATGTAAGTACATAAGTTAGAAATTTATAATATTAAAATATAAAATTTTAGAAGTGAATCGATTAGAAATGAAATCGTTCTCATTTAGATTCAATTGCATTTTTCATATCTATGTTTCATTTCATAATTGATAATGATCATTGTTAATATAAGTAACATCAGTAGTAACATCTCATTTGAGATCCACTCAAATACTCTGGTATACTCATTCATCGATGATGTAAAAGCAGTATTTAGAAATTTAATTGTGAGTTCAAAGATACATAGGAAATAGGAAATCAAATATAGGAGGTACGCAGGAAAATACTCAATTACAGTTGTGCTGAGGTCTCATTTTTCTCTTAATTAGTTCAAATGGCAGTTATTATAGCTGGTGAGTATTAACTTGAAAAAAAAGTGATGAGTAACAGACAATAGTTCTCTTAATCTTTAATTAGTTAAATGATTTCCTTACGCATTTCAGTTTTGTTAACATCTGTTTTTTCACTAGTAATTATATAAATTCAGAATCAAATTATGAATTTATATAATTACTAGTGGACCCCGCAAACTACGTATCGCGTCAAAGTTCCGAATAATAACGTGTTACCTAAAACGTCATTTCACAGAAAATGTATGAGAAAAATGTTTTTTACAACAACAAATTTACAAATTTTTATCTCCGTAAGAACCATACTCATACTTCAAGGAATGTTATAAAAAAAAAATTAGCGAAATCGGTTCAGCTGCTCTCGAGATTTGCGCTTACCAACACATTCAGCGATTCATTTTTATATATATAGATAAATAAGAAATGGAATCCTTAGCTGGATAGACAGGAACATATAATTAAGTACCTACTTTTGAATAAATAAATAACTATTACAGAAAATTTGTAAAAACTATATTGAAATGTATAGGCATCAAGCATTTGACGGTTTTTGCAAGTTCACCATATTCAAAGTTTCTTCAGACTCCGATTTTAAAAACAATTAAAAGATTTCGCTTAAAACTTTTACTATTATTTAGTTGGCTAAAGTGTACTTTAAATATAACGCTTAAGTATTTAATTTTATGGCTTGAAAACCGCGCACATTTTTGAACTCATTGAATGCACTTTATTACAATGAGCCTTAGAGTGTATGCAGAAAACTCTCAAGTATTTTAATTAAACAAGGTACTTGAATAATAAGCAGGCTAATATTGAAACCCTAACACAGAATAACAGCGGTACTTCACTCTTATTTCAACTTGCACTGCATTTCTTGACTTAAAGCCAACTTTAAATAAGAAATCTTTTGAAAATCTGTGTAAAGAACTAGCGTCCCAATTTCGAAATATATTTCTCAAATATCTTTATAAGAAAAAGGTTAATTAACCGTTACATTAAATAATTTCAAAGATATTAAGTAACATATTTAACAATTGTAATTGAAAGTTTATATAAATAAATTTTCATAACTCGGCTGTTTTTCGATCTATTTTGTAATAAAATGAATATTTTTAATATGGTATTGTGTACTGAGTGAACATTGAACTGTTTCATTTCAAGATAACTGTAGACGTGTTTTCTCGCGATGAGAATAAAACTTTGTCCATGAGAATAGTTTCTTCTCATCCGAGTAGATAGTCGTATACTTAGCATAATGTCTTCAAACATTACCTGATCTCCATTTTAGCGGAATCGTTGTTAATTAAAGGAAGTTTCGAGTCATACTCGCGAAGGAAGTTACTAATTTCACCGCTCAAGATTTAACACGCACAACTCGATAAGTTTACTGTGTTAACGTTAAACGAACTTGTTTAACGTTAACGTGTTTCTTTTTAAATTTTGTGAAATAGCGTTTAAATGATAAAATGTTAAGTGTGTGTAAAGAGGCATTTGTGTATTTTATGTATAATTAAACGCGTCGCTGACAGACGAGGTCTAGGCACCCCGCCGGTACTTGACAGAGCGTTAACCAACTGAACGGTAAATACTCGTAAAGTTACACCCACGAAACACTGTTTTAAAATTAATTACAGGGATGGTTAATGTTGCATTTATCCAAAAGTGAACTTTAATTGCATTAAATATAATTGTGGTACTATGGGTAGTGGTTTATTGGTTACTTTCATATTCAAATAAAACAACAATAAATTTGTTCAAATCATTTTTCACTTTTGTAGATCACCAAACACCATTTCATTTCCATTGATATTCTTGTCTACAGCCCTAGATGCCATAGATTTGTGGCATACCACCACAGTCAAAATTTCAAATACGATTATAGCATAAAGTCGTTTGATCCAATTCTTGCGACATGTATATGATATTAATATCATATTCTCCTTCCAGTGATTCTTTATTACATAAGGTTAAGTGTTAATACCGAGAATTTGATATAATAAGCGAGATGAAACAGTCCTTTGGCAGATGTGTCGAAGATGGTACGGAATTCCTTATTAAATTCATGTTACCTATTGTATAGTCAAATGAATGAAGGTTACGTAATATTGTAGAGAACCTATACTAGTTAAAGTAGCAGTTATTGGAACAGTAAACTTAGTCGGCCGCCCTAAAAGGCCAACTCTTAGAACGTTAATTAGTTAGGGAAACAAGCAGCAGCACTCGGATAATGTTTTTTGAACACTTGCATATTTCCATTTTTTTTCATGCCTTGTTATTGGACGAGCGAGAATTTCGTAACTTTGATTGCACATTACAGTTATTTTTAATTACTTCCATAGTACGTTGCGAATTATGTGAAACATATTTTTATTTTTTACACCAATCATTAAAAGTTCACGTTGAAATGTTAATGAAACCAGCAACAATAATTGATATCTGATAAATCGATACGTTATAATATGGCCATTAACATAGCTAATTAATGCTTTTGTACAACCTTCATAAAACTACGAATTACATAACCTTGATGTCAGAACCTTAGAGATACGAAGTAGTTAAAGTTTTCTCAAACAGACGCTTACAACAACCCCTTTCCGTTACATCGAATTTATGCACGCACTCCCATATATTTCAAATTATACGCAAAGATATAAGCCAAACGCTTATCCTTTCGCACACATCGGCCAAGTTCGCGCGTGTTTGAATGGCAACGACTGACATTATCGTAAAAGTAGGGAGTTGTGTTGAAACAGCGACGAAACACAAGGGGCTCACATACAATTGCCCAAGTTTAGGTCGTACGTAGCTCATACGTTTCCATTATACGTGTGATAAATGTCAAACGAATATTACAATCGTTACCGCTTTTATATCATATTTGAAACTTATATTATCTATATTGACTTTGATATTACTTTTTCCAAATCATATGATTTGGAAAAATGTATGATGATTTGCACGATTATGACACGTTTGTAACGTACATTTGATTGAAGCTCGAGAACTTTACCATAACGTATATATCCTACATAAAATTAAATATCAGATAAATATTCCTCAATGAATAAACGAAGCTATATATTAATGAAGTCAATTTTTCAGGAAGTCACGAACATAAATATTTACTCAATTTATCAATTTCGAGTTAGAGTAGTAATAAGTTGAGTTCATAACTTAAAATATTAATGGTAAATCGTTTTTAACAATGTTTAAGTATATATATTTCCATGCTAACTAGGTTCATCAAGCAGTTTTAATTTAGGTTCCTATATATTTAGGTAGGTATATTCTGATCAAGACTTTCCGTACTTCTGCCATAATATACAGAAGAATCATTTAATACACCTATAACTCATTACTTATATAGAAAGTTGAAATTTATGCAGCTTCAATTAAACATTCAAGTATTTTTCATGGTTTGTATATTCAATAAAATTTGTTGAAACAAATACAACTTGTTACTATAACATCTGTGTGTGTATTTTACTTGCGAGTAGAAATTTACTAGCTTGGTACATTAACAAAACTTCTCTTAGATGGATACAAATAATAATCATAATATTATGATAAATTACAACTTGTCTGTAACAAGAAAATAACCAGTGACAGTATTTGACGGAGTCACAGCTCCTTTTTAAATGCCTCGGGATTTCAATTACACTATTTTTAATTGAATGCGTGGCAAAGAGTTTCTTATCTTCTTTAAATAGGTCGTTCGGCATTCGCCACACACCGAATGCTGAGTTGTTTTGTTTTGCCCCAATTAGCTGTTTAAAAAAGTAATTTTTAAACAAACAAACATGTAATGCTTTTATATTGTGCAGTACATAGTGCCAAATATAGCAATATTTTTTCATATAATTATTTAAATTAAAAGCATATAGTGTAATAAATGCAAACTAACAGATGAGTCACGACACGCAAGGTGAAAGTTCAAAACACGTTCTACCTCATAACTGAAGGTGTCTCTATTGCTCGTCAGTGTAATAAAACTTTTACTCCTTAAATTTATTATTCATTTACTTATATGAAAGTTTCAAGTTTCAAGAATTGTCGGAAGTGAGAGAGTTTTTGTTTTTTGTCAAAACAATAGAACATTCGAGAAGTGCATGGTTGTAGTTATCGTCCAACGCTACCTTCAATTAATATGAATTTCACTTAAAATGATTTTAAATCCATGGCTTATTTGATTTCTATCTTTAGTGAAAATCGTTGGAATCCGAGTTAGCACACAAATTTTAATACCGCGTAAACCTTCCACAGCAGGGTGCTAGTAAACCCTACTACGTAATTTTCATTTCACTAATTATTTTTAGAAGCGGAACTGTCGAGTGGTAACTAAATTACAATACAGGTAATTACAACGGACAATAACTATGACTAACGCTTATATTTTTCCCTTGAATTTTTCACCAATCTACATTAGAAGGGAAATTGTTTGGAATATCTCCAAAAACGCACAACAATAGTAATAAATGAATCATAAATCATAATTCCACATAAAAGGCTAAAATTGCAACAGCATTAGACTATTGCAAGCGATTTGGACGCAGCACTCAACCCAAGCTCCCAAAACAGCAACGCTGCCATATTAAGTGATAAATTACTGTCTACTTTGCACCGAACACTGCTTGAAATCCAGCTCATGAAATTGGTATGTGGGAAATTAAAGTGATAAATTGAAATTAAGATTAGATTTCGTGTATATATTATAAGCATGTTACGTATATCCACTGAGGTATACATTTATTGAAAATACAGCGCCTAACAATATTTATTTACAAGCTTAGATGAGGATATGTAGTATATTCAAAAAATTACTATAGAACACTTCAAGATGTTGAGCCTGCGAGACTTGTATGTATGTATATCTAAAAATTTATATCAGAAAAATGTACCTATCTATTATTTCATCAAATTTCATTATTTACAATAAAATCTATAATATCTTAAGTCTGAGGAAAATCATCTATTTACCCGATTGCGTTGAAGCTTAATGTTTATATTCATTCTAAAGTATTAAGTAGCCAGTATTTTAGATACGCACCCCAGCGGATTTGATGGGCCTTTTGTATTTTTGTAAATATAATTAAGTACATTATTGTAAATGTTTAATTTAAAAAATTCTAACGTTATGATATTGTTGTAATTTATTTTAATTTTGTAATCACGTTGTGAAATATTGAATCTGTTGACACGCCTGGACGTACAGTTCAATTTAAAAAATCACTAAAGCACGTAATCGTACACCTTGTAAATTTATTAAAAACAAATCATTTTAGGAGGAGGTGCCACATAAACATTCAGAACAACGATGTTAATAAGATATTGATATATTAAGTTAAAAAATTAGAAGTTAATTTTATCTTTATTTGCGGGCCGCCTCGAATAGACCGTTTTATGAGAGGCTCAAGTGGCTATTTAGATAGCAGTCTTAATAAATCTTGCATGACGAGTGATATCGCGAATATGGAGAGCCATTAAGAAACTTACTTTAATATTGAAATGGGTTTCTTAAAAGTTATTCTCAGGTTGCGAAGCGCATGCAGTATCATATTGGTCATTGAAACTTCTTCAAACCTTCGATGAGTTCGCAAACTTCTTCCTCCTCTAAAGTATTCTCAATTTGTGGTTGTTGTGTGAAGTTAAATAATTAATTGTACAAAAATGAAAAATTACAGTCAGATGACCACATGGTGGGGCATGTGGTAAATATAATTCTCGTCAGTTTCACTGATAATTGTTAGTAATAGTAGTACATAATAGTAAAAAATACAATAAAAGTGATTATTTAAACATAAAATTAAAACGGCTATAACTTTATCGCTATAACATTTAGTTGTTGATGGTAACATTCTTTTATAAACCGCTTGCCTAGAGCAGGGCTCAGCAGTCCGCGGCTCGTGAGCCGCATGAGGCTCTTTTCGTAGGATTTCATAGCTCTATAAATAACTCACCGTGATGCCCCAGCACAAATGAATGCCTAAAAAAATCAAACAGCTCAAAAAAAATTATTTATTTAACTTGCGCGTTCGCACTAATGAACTTGGAGTTGCGGCTCTCTCAAAAATGGGAGATTCTTTAAACTTGATATGTCGCTCATCTCACTTGAAAGACTGCCGACCCCTGGCCTAGATTTACTTCAGATTAGATCGATATTTGACTAAAATAATTGTGTTATTATGGTTCGGTTATAATTGGTGCTAAATTAATTCACAGCTTTGTCTGCTTGGAATTGGAATAAGTCTCCATATCTTCTCGGCTAGTATGTTAAAATCTTCTGGCAAAATTTAAGCAGAATTAGTTCAACAGCTTTAGTCTGTAACAAGCTAAGTTAGTTTTTCATTTATAAGGATTTTCGTAGTTGAGATGATTCACAAATCTTACCTTTTGAATTGGATGTGAAGTATATTCAATCTTAAAATTTCCCCTGTAGGATCTGATTGCAAATATCACTATTTCTAGAAACAACCAGCTCAAAACGACCATGTTGTCGGTTTGGAGATATGTCCATATAATGTTTAATAGCATGACCTACTCCATACTCATTGTCGTATCTGTATATAACTAAAACAAAAGTTAAAATAATATTTACAAATTAATCTCTTAGAAATTCTAAGGATGTTTTGAGAATGTTTAGACTGTTTTGAAGCGATACCATTTGTTAAAATTTACATTGCTAATAATAATTTAGTAAATGTATATAAATTTTTGCTTTAAAGTAACTTTTCTGTCTTGTATGGTGTAAGTTTCAAGTTAATTTACTGTTTAACGGGGCATACCTACATACGTCTCGAAGACGAGGTCTAATGAAAAAAGGGAAATTCCTTAATCCTCTCTAAGCCCGTCGTGTTGTGGGACTTCACTCCTCGAATTACATCAGGATTCAATTAGCAAGTCCAATGATCGTTTAATGTTTGAATATATATGGGCACATTAATTACATTGTATACTCTGTATATTAAAATGTACTGTGTTCATGTAACCATGAACGTTTCACCTTTTTTCAGACCCTTTTTGAATATTGACTACCACAATAAACCATGTTTTATTCGAAACGTGTTTATTATCGATATGAAATTATATAATATTGATAAGAGCTGAAAGAGTACAGTCATTTTTTTGCCAACTTTTAAATAGAACCTTAAGAGAACAAAATTAAATATTTATTTGTAATATACTATAAAACTTAAAATTATGAGCATAAATCATTTACAGATAGAGAATTTATTTTAATTTAATTATCCAATATGTGCTTAACTCAATGTATGGCGAAACTATTCCGCAATATTAGTGGTAAGTAAGTAATGTTTCATGTTTCAGATATACCATAAAATATTATTTCTGTATCATTCTATCTAGCCAGGGAAAGCAGACAATTTTAGGTCAGTGATTATACGTGACAAACATCTAAAAGTTCTGTTTGCGAACCAGCGAAGTAAAAAGATTATTTTGATGTTATAAAATATTTACTTTTTTTCAAAGCATGAAACAGAGACCTGAATAAAACAAGGGTTAATATAAATCGTCGTTTAATAATTAAAAAAAAACAAAACCCTCTTGAAACTGAGTGGTTCTCACATAGTATAATTAAGAGGCACACTTAACGTGGCCCGAGTGAGGGTGCCACTCAATTATTCGTAACTCGATGCGAGATCACGGCTTACCGCAGGCGTCCGCAACGCAAATGTATCAAACAAAACTTCACATTACATGTACAGCACGGATTACTTAATGAGATGTATAACAGGTATTAGGTCGGTAATGTACTCGCATTTAAGTGAGCAAGACAAATGTGCGCTCAAGTTTATCTTCTCGGTAATATCGTTCTGCCGTTACTTAACTGTTAAAAGTGACATTACTCAAATCGCATGAATATAAGTATATATTTTCCAGAATAAGTTAAAGAATTAAAAATTGGGAATTGCGCGCTGTCATACTAAAAGACAAGAAATCACATTGCACCACCTGAAAAGAATATATAGAATTCGCGAGTTTACTTTCTAAGGCCCCATTCAAACGAGCAATTATAATCGCATATATGTATAACTCTTCATGCGTGTTTTCGTAAGGCACATCGTCACCACAAATGCTGTCTTAGAGCGGATTCTTAATAATTACGAGTGAGTGCCCTGTTCTTATTTTTATTGATGATATAAAGTATGGTGCGTTATGCGTATCACTGGGCAAAAGCGTCACTAAGCCATCAATCGGTTGGACAACGACGTAGTATTGTAACACGATGTACGCCGATCACAATCACTTGAAGCCCGTAATAAAAATATAATATAATGGTTTTCTAATTTATAAAAACTTATATGTAAACAGAATACATTTCCGGAATAATTAAAAATACCTGTGGTCTCATCTATGCAAAGCCTTATTGTCGTCTTGACTTTGGATTCTGGTCGGTAAACCGACTTAATAAGATTTACTTTCTCAGTGATAGGTGCGTCACAGAGAGATTAGGATATGTCATTACGATGCTCGTTAAGATAGGGGACATGAGGAATTGCAGATTTGAAACTGCTATTGTAACTGCCAGAGGATTAAGGAACTTCTTATTCTTCTTATATAACACTTTGTATGGATGTGTCTTTTGGAAAGTGACGGTAGAATACGATAGTTTAATTAATGAATAGCTTGTTCAATTTCGCAGTATCAATCTATAGTTCAGGGAATTTTATATATTTCAGGCTTCAATACAAAAATTATAATATACATTTTAGGAACATGTTTTATACACGACCAACCAACGTCTTCGGTGACGAAGAATGTAGTGTTTATATTTAGTAAAAAACAACAGTCGATATTTCTATTTTTTGGACTATAATTATTTATATAATTGTTTTCGACTTGAGTATTAATGTGTCATTGTTAAAATTTAATCTTCAATTGAAATAGTATAATCTAGATTGAAATTTATCGGCTCGTTTGATGTCGATCATCGTAGAATTGAATATTTATAACTTTCATTTTAGCATAATTACGCTGATGTCATCTCAATCTTTGAGTTAATTTTACCGCGTACATTAATTTATAGACATGTATTTTCTAGAGAGCCATTCTAGGCAGCATTGATTGATTGTAATCCGGATGAATTTTCTAAAACCTTTAAATGATTGAATTTCAGACATACATTTAGAATTACTTCGTCACAAACAAAAACACAAATGGTTTTTCTTTTTATAATATAAGATAATTGCACACAAGATAAAATGACTTCCTATTTCATGTTTACATTAAAAATTGTGTCAAATAATCTATCACTGATCCACTACTGACAGAAATAATTGGTGTTGACAGTCGCACTTTGTATTTTTATCGAAACAAAGCTAGATAAATTATTATGAAATAATTAGTTATATACTTTTTTATAGTTGGAAGTATAAAAAAATAATTGGCGGTATAATGTAAAATAGCATTAATGAACAATTTTAATAACGTTAAAAAAATATATGTAGAAACATTTAAAGCAAGCCATTTATTTGAACCGCCATCCCGATATTATGGAGTGCTACGAACAGCGGAACTAAAAGCTTAGAGCGTGTCTAAAAGCTCGCCTTATAAGCTCGTTATCAAGACAATGCTATCTTTGATACGGCCAATTCGGTACTTGAGCATAAATATTGTAATAACGTTAGGTATATAAACTACGAAACACGATTTTGCTTTATCCGGGGTCATGTTTAGCTTTATGAGGTTATTTTTTACGAATACTGCATCTTAACTTTTACATGCAGTTTCTTTAGTCGGTGTTTAAAGAAAGTTAATTAGACTTTTTTCAAAGAAAGCTTGTTAGAAGTTTTACATACTCAATGGTTTAAGACTTACCTAACTTCCAAGTTACAAATTCCTAACGTTTAGTTTGAAAATTAATTTTTTTTAATGTACTATATACTAAGTAGATACTTCACAAGTGGTTACGTAAATTTTATCAAAATTGATAAGGTACTTTTAAAAAAAATTAAAAAACGACATGTAAGTTTGATCTCTATTCATTATTAATACTGATGTCAGAGATGTTCAGTCATATATCATCAATAATACATGGAGTTTGAGTGTCATCGACTTTCTCTTGAGTGAGGAAGAGGACTAGGCGAGTATATCCAAAGAAATAATTCATAAAAAAAAGCTAAATTTATTATATTTTAGAGTATTTTGTATTCCAAATTTTTTGTTATAATATATTCTTAGTTACTTTATATAATAATTGTAAACAAATTTTTAAATTATGTTAATTATGATGAATAAATTAATATACATTCATAAAAATGTAGGTGTATATTGCATTTCTGAAATAATTAGTACAAATACGTTGTAACTTCGTTAATTTGACGTAACGCATTATTAACTTTCTCTTTCTATACTAAACAAAATTCTAACTTTTAACAAGATTAACTTTGCAAGCCTTGTAAGTTGTATCGAGAAATTGAGATATATCTCTAAATTATAATATCTTATTATATCTTTCCGTAGCTTATTTTGTTTAATTTGTATTAAAATACTGTTCTATAATTATTTTTGAAGAGATATTTTCCACATCTCTTTGATACATATTCTCGCTAAATATCATAATTAATTTGAATAAATTTTGATACAGTCTATATGAAACAGCTTTTTTTGTCTTATGTACAGTAAATTTTGGTAAATTTTTGGACAGTTTAGAGTTCCAGATATAAAGATAATGTATTTTTAAGACATTAATTAGGTCATTAACAGTGAGTCTAATTTAAAAAGTTAAACATTTATTAACTACCTAAGGCTTAAAACAAAGACAGCGTTATATCGTATATGATATATTTTGAAGCTTAACAAAAACTCATTAAGTATTCTATTAAATAGCGTTGTATTTTTCAAATCTTATTAATGAGCATGAAAACATTGTTTTCTAAGCTTCTTTCAAAATGTTTTTTGAAAGACATTTAGATAACAAAACGTTTTGCTTCAATTTCACCATTACAAAAATAAACTTTAATTACAAAATTGATATCTGTGTGAACTGTTTTAAAAGCCACTTTCTTTTTTTGGACTTAAAAGCCCTATTACAAAATTACGTTGACACATAAAACTCTGATACAACTGCCCTATCACAGAAGTGCCACGCACCATTTATATAATAATTTACCATTTGTAATTTCGTTTATTAAGTTAATTATAATTAAAATTTTAAAAAAAAACAATTTGAAATACTTATCTCTTATGAACTTATTTAGATAAAAATTTGACGTAAAAAACAGTTATCGCGCATTTTATAAAAATCCTACTCCTTAATTTAAAATATGTATATAAATATTTATATATTATTGAAATATATAAGTTGTTATATATTTCAATAATTTAAAACAATTTATTTTAATATATGTATTTGCATTTTGTTTTATGTAGTGATAAAGGTATTAATTATTACAGGTAAAAAATTAATTAATTAATGTAATTAAAATTATGAAATTAAAAAAAACTGCTAATAAAATAAATTTACTACATGTGTCTTAAATTTATTTATTACACAATTAATAATATATATTGAATATTAATATAAAAAATGGTAAATGGGAATGATTTAAAAGGTGGAACAATAAAGAAAAGGCTAATCTGCTCGGCGACTCAGCACCGTTTGCTCAACAAACAGACAGTGTTTGTGCGGACAATAGGCAAGTATAATAATTGCTCTTCGAGTACCCAAAAGCCACTATTCCGCTGCGGATTGTGTAAAGCTCAGCGCACATTCAAGCGAGAATGTGACGTTTCACGTGCTCGTCATATCCACAGAATACTTTCCATTATTGTGAGCGAAATGTCATCATACGTTAACCTGTTTATTATTTATGAATTCATCCGAAAAAAAATTATTTTCAGTTTTAAACTTTATCAACGTTTTCATGAATTGTATTATTATTAGTATGTGGTATCTAAACATTTGTATTTTTTCACTGTAAGGTCTTTTATATCCTGAGCACTGCATAATAATATGTATAGATACGCTAGTAAGAGTACTTCAATGGTTCCAATACTTTTTATATTCAGTTAATGTGTCTATAACTGTCTCTGCAAAAATTGTGGGAAAATGTCCAAACATGTGACTCGTTTTCACTAGGCCAGTCGTGATTAGTATGTCTCCCGAGGAAGTAGGATGATTGCCATTTTCATAACACAAAGCAACACCCGTTCTCACCACTCAAAACCTGTTCGGCGACTGTCAACTGTCGAGGAACACGAAGGTCGCGCGTGTCGACGCTCGCACGACACTTAAATGTCCCAAGCGACATCGGGCAATATCGCGCGGGACACGTGAATTTCGTGTCGAGCGACAGAGTCGCGGGACAAATGTCCCCTAGTGAAAATGCGGCATAAATTTATTTGAGTCACTTTTTTTGTTGTTGTTTTTTTTTTTAAGTCATAGAGAGTGAGGCATTGACAATAATTTTGAACTTTAGTTGGGTTTATTGATTCCAGTTTTTTATAAACAACAAAACAAGTCGTCAGTATTTTTTTACACACATCTTAGTGTACTTTCAGCTTAACCTACTAAAATCTGACAATTGTTTGCTTATGTTAATTAGATGTTAATGACAACAGAGGAACTAGATCAACCTCCGTTCGACTAATCGAGCGTTGCACTTTCAAATACTTTGTGTAAGCTTTCTGAACAAACAGTAGGTTCGTATAGGATGAGAAGGCACATGATTGGTGAGTCAACATAACCCGGTAATAGCCGCTCGCTATTGTGCTACTATTTTCCAGTTTTCGTTAATGTTAACAGTGATATACGAGTTTCTTTATGAGTTTACAGTAGTATCGTTTGTATTCATAACTGCGACTACATTCCACAACTTGTTTTGCATTAAAATGTGGATTTCAATTTCAAATGCGTACGTCAGTACAATTAACAATAGATCTGTGATACTTCATACTACCTATGAGCGCGCACACTTTAAAATTCTTATTCGTTGTTCTGTTCTTTGGATTAAAAGCATTTTTTTAAAACCTACGAATACTACGATTATATAATATATGTATAATTTTAACACTTTCACTGCCACCCACTCGGATCCGAGTGAAGCGGGATCATAGTAGCGGTGCCGCCTGTTTTACTGGCTCATACAAAATGAACAGGACGCTCGCAAGGATCCGAGTGGGCGGCACCGCTGCTATAGTCGGCGTCACTATGGGCGGCAGTGAAAGTGTTAATGAAAAGTAATATCTAATACAACCTGAGTAATTTAACTGAAGAAGAAAGAAGCAAGTATCTGTATTATACGATTAATATTCTTATTTTATTTAAAAAGTAAGGCAAATGACAAGTCACATTACAATAAAGCATAAATCAACAGCATATATAGCTAATGTAGACATGAATAATGTGTGCATCTCATATTACAACGCTTTACAGACATACGTTAAACGAAATGTACTATTTATTTTCACGCTCCTGAATAAAGAATGACAGAAGAAAGCCACTCTGATAACAATGCATTTTCACGTATAACTCATTGCAATTGCATCCGTATGAAAGGGGCACGTTCTCAGTAACGTACGGCCCAAATTTAGCGCACAATTTACCTGCAGATGCAACATACACAAAGAGGCTATATTTTTGCTGAGGAAGGCTCGAGGGAGCGCGGGCGAGGGAGGGAGGTGCGGGCAGCCTGTGCCGGCTCGGATTACGGCGGCCATCTGCCGCGACAAACAATCAGCCTAACGAGAGCTCGCGGCTCGCGACAGGATTAAAGCCTAATACAACTGCGAACAATGCTGTCGACGCCTTTTATAACTTGAACGCTAACAGATTGTGTCGCGACGCAACGTGGTGAGAGGCGAACCCTCCTTGTTCACTAATCCTAAGTGGATTACTTCTGCGCGATGACGTTCAGAGTCAACCCCGATCATTTAACAGTTCAAAGTTCAAGCTTGAGTGTTGACCTTTTCGACTAGAACTAATAATTTTCTATACACTGTAAGTACAATCAAAAATAAAATGCGATAGGACAATGAAAGTCGAAAGTGAATGACAGTAGTAACTCAAAAGTTAAATATTCTAATACTTCATCCCACTAACAAATTGCAGCTGTAAACAAAAACTTGAAAGAAATAGGTTGTACTTTATATAAAGAATGTTTCAAGAAAATCTTGCAACGAAATAAATGCTCGTGCTTTACTAAAATACAACAATAATAGCTGCCACATGTCAACATGGCTCAAACCGCAGAGCGGGAAAACAGTGTCACTAAGCGCGGTTACCAAAAGTACGTGACCTTAATGTATATCAATCCGAACGAGATTTATTCGGAGAGAATCTCTAAAATATGATATAAAATAAACATTGACAAGCGGAACGATGAAATATGACGTAGCTCTGTGATTTAAGGTCGCGTTTTACGAGATTTTATGGCGCTATAAAAATCAGCTCGCATCGTGCTCGGGGCGCACGTATTGCACAGATTTGACATAACAGACGACGGACATTTATTTGTTTTCTAGTTTTTTTGCGACCTTTATGGACTGCTGCCAACGTTATGGTCCCAGAGCACAGTCCGCTTGTACTCTAGATGAATCGCGTGATTTAATTTCTATCTCGTCAATGGGGTTTCGAGGATTCTCTGACTACACGTAATAAACATCTTTAATGTAATTAAATATGTCTGGTGAACGTTAATCAATAAGAGTGCGTAGTCACATAGTGTTTTAGTCAGTATTTTTGTTAAGTAACAACTATATGGTCATATATTGAAATACAAGTACCTAACACCATAAAAAAGTAATACGTAGGCAAATATTATTAAAGAAAACGCTCCATCATGTTTTCCATTATGATAAAGTTAAAGTCGGATTATAAAACAATGACACTGAGATTGTTAGAAAGGACCAGACCGCGACGGATTGTCTCTTCAGACATTCAATTACATCGTGCATTGTATCGAAGAGGCACCAACTCGTCCGACAGTGTTTCTGAATTGGCCAACAAAATAGTTAAATTAATAAATAATTAAATAATAATTTCTGACAGCATAGGTAGGTATATTAAAATTTAAATAAGGGAAAACAACTTTCTTCCAATCGTACAATATTGAGCAGGTCAGGCAAAAAGTTCATAATATGATATCATTCATTGATTCTTCATTGATCTAAATACATAATTATAAAATGTATCAATATTTACTGTGTTACTTGTTGTTCTTACAAACAGAAATGGAACGCACAATTGGTCATTAGAGGCGCTAACGAAGCAGCATTTTGGAAATATTTTGTGGATTCATCGCGGCCTTGTTCATCAAATAATTTATGCCATCCCCGACAAACGAATAATGTACAGACAGTGTGGTTAGCAATTTGTTTCGAATCAACCATCTAAATGGCGTGATCATCCATTGAAATAATCCATAGTAAATATAAACAAATATGTAAATATTTTCTGTTCTTCCTTCAAAACCTAATTTTTAATGTTATGTAATCTGTGCAGTCTATAAGTCTTTCTTATCTCTGTATCTTATCAAAGTAAGTCTATTTTTACAAATGTTACATTTTAACTTCAAACTTTATGAATCGTGTTTAAATATAACAACTAAAGAAAAGCCGCAAGAAAATAATTAAACTAAAAGAAACTGAAGTGGCTGAATAAAAAGGCAGAAAATTTATTATTGGCGCCCTCTATTTATCAAGAACAATGGCCACTTACTTCTAATTACATCTTATAATGGTACAAAGACCTCGTTTTGTAACAGATAATAACTATATTTTTCCCCGTCTTGTTAACATAAAGTAGCCATAATTAATAAAATATTATTCTTATTTAACATTCAAATAGGTTTAAGTGCAATTAAAAAATATACACAACATATTTAATTTTTGTTATAAAAGCTTTCAATTTTTTTTATCTTTTCTAAGTGTGCTTTGAAAATGTAGGTACTGTTTTAAATTCATAAGACTTTCTTAAAGAACCTTAGATACCTAATAAACTATCAAGATCAAAACAAAGTTTATACAAAAGCAGAAAATACGTATTCAGGTACAAAGTTATGTTTTAAAAGTCGTGTTTTTTGCTTAAAAGTATGATAAAACTGAATTCGTTGTACGGTCTAATAATCTGAGCTGTGATCCAAGTCAAAAATAGTATTTTTATGATTTAATCTTTAAAATAATACAACATTATATTGATAGTTTTGATAAATAGTTCATATCGTTTTGATAAACCGTTGTCTGTCATACGTTCTTGTTTTGTATAAATGTTACTGTAGTGCTTATAAATACAATAAAGTATGTACTAACGTAGTGAAAATTTTGGGATTCATTAAAAGAAATTCCCGCGGTTGGTTTATTTTTTGAATATTGCGATAGTAATTTAAACAGTTTGATTTTTTTCTTGAAAACACAGTTAATAACTTTAAATTTTTTAACATTAGTTCTAAGCTCATAAGAATTCTTTCAAATTGTTTCTCATATTAGAAATATTTAAAAATATATGCAATTTAATAAAATTACAACTTTTCTTATGTATACTTGATAAAAAATTCAATTTAGAGCGTGGTACTGCGGAGAGAGTTTAAATTAACATAATATTACACAATACGCATTTTCATTGTGAGAGTTGTTGTTCAAAGTATACGAACTTGACAAATTAGATCTGTTCTTGTAAGAGCACGAAATATATAAAGTCACAGCTTTATCAATACTTCAGATTCATAAATAATCTTTAGGCTTCTATTAATTTATATTTACTAAGATAGTTATTAAAGAAAAATATTTATTCTATAGTTATACGTAAGCTTATCTTCCCTGAAATACGGGTTAACCTAGTTATAAGACAAAGCCTCGCTTAGATATTATATTCGTAAATCAATAACGATATATTTTTAATCTTCTGTGCTTTTGTATTATGCAATAGAGTAATTTAACACACCAGGAAAACGTATACTTTCATATATATTAATAACAATTCTTAAATCTTGAACTCTAACATAGACAACAAAATGGAACATGTCTATAAGTTACAACTTTAGCATAGACTACATATTCTAGTAATGAAAGGTAGAGGTAATTGTCGGATTTTTCTTAGATCTGTAGGAGTATTCACAAAGAGTCGGGTTGGGAACAACAACTATGCAACGTGTATTCTAAAATCGCAATTGATGAATGTATTTTATACTGTCTGTTGCGTCTTCCATTTTTATGATAACATTACCTACTTCTTTCCAAATATTATTTCATAAATTAAATATTAAATCACATCACAAAATTGTCCTTGCCGATTTGAATTTGCTTCCGAGTGAAATATCAAATCAATGATGAGTCAAAAATCTGCTATATATTATCTACGTAATTAGATACATAAGACAGGAATTTTGGCAGCGTGATGGTGAACGCACAGAGTGATGCGGTAGCTGGGAGACGGTAGGCCACTAGATTTATATTCTGTGTTTTACTAATAGTATAAATACACCTGACAAAATAACTGAAAAGGAATGCAATACATTTATTTCCTTTATTTAGTATTAATCAGAGAACTATGTACATATCTATATTAAAAGTTACAACATCTCAGTTAATACAAAACGTACGTGCGTTTTTGCAGCAAAATATCACTCTAGGGATCTGCGTGTGATCATTAAATCCAAACAATTTCCTTCCACATTACTCTTACTTTACTGTATACAAAGTTTATTTGCCTCGCAAACAGTACTTAATCATACACACTGTAATATCATGCAAATATTAGGATTTCTCTTTTCTCAAATTTCATATACCTTTCTCAATTCAACGAGTGGTGTTTTCAGTAATTATTAAAGTATTGTCCTACGATAAATTTCCTTTACATTTAATTACGTTACGGATTATTTTTCCATTAAAGTATTAAAATTCAATATAATATAAAATGACATCTCGTTCGACTCCAATATTTATGAAATCTCATTCATCCGATCAGGCCGAAACACCTCCTATCAATTTAATCAAAATGCAATCGAAATAAGTTTCTATCTAGATATTTCTGAAAGCGTTTTTAGTTTGCTGTGCAATCACTAAACGCGATATTGCAATATAATATATACAGTTGATTGTAAACCGTTCTGCCCGTCGTCAACTGAATATTTATGATATCGGCTCATCGTACTCAATTTATATGTTATGCATAACTTATTCTCTATTCGAGTTTGATAAATATACCGCCGTAGAGATCGAACAGTCAATCTTTCACTTATGTCAACCTTTTGTCTATCTACAACTTACAAGTTTCTGATTTTGAGTTGCAAACAATGAAATATTCAATAGATTTGAACGTAATGTATCATTTAGGTATTTAGTCTATAAGACAAAATATAATCTAGAGACAAATATTATTATAACAGTAAATATGATTTTTTTATCGAATAGACACCCTCAACGACTGTTGGGTCACGGGTTCGTTGCCGACTTTTTAAAGAGAGATAGGTACACTTTTTTTAAAGGTCCCTAAGTCGTAATAGTTCAGAAATACGTCAGAAGGTAGCTGGTTTGATTTATTGTTATGATTTTGCCTAAAGATGAAAATAGATAAATACTAATATGGAAATAGAATACATCACGTTAATGTTAATTATTAGGCATAAATAATTTTAAAATGCACAAATTCAGTGTTTTAGGTAATATTTTGAATATAAACAACAAATGCTATTGCATCAAAATAATACTATAATATATTACGTACTACCTAAAAAGCATATTAAAATAGTAAAAGCTTCCAAAACTGTAGTCATAAGCTCAATTCCGTCCTGTCAAAGAACAAAACAATTATTATTTTATATATTTTTTTTACATTGAAGTAATTTTGTTAATTATTAGCGAGATACGCGGTGAGCTCCTTGAAAATGCTTTGCTGTGCTGTTAATTTTTGGAAACAGTAATTGTCATCGCACCAAAATTGTTTAAAAAATCCATATACCGATTTCCAAGTACGTACCTATGTATACTAATGTACTAAATATGTATGTAATGTAGTAAATATAATAGAAATAATTTTACAAAACAAATATTTAGGAGATTATATAATGTTTTTAACAATAATTTTAAATATATTTTTTAAAATATTTGTATTTTCTTAAAGACAACCAAATAGGTAATAAAAGAATATATAAGGTTATTAATTTAAAATTAAGGTTAAATGCGCCATGTTTGTGTTGTATCAATAAAAAGATTACTCATATTCTGAGCAATTGGTAATTTTGTTTAATTTTTATTGCTTATTTGTGAAAATTTTTGTATAGAATATTGGGATAAATGCACCTCTGTCTTGAATGCTTTGAAAGGTACTAAACAAACAGAGGCCTGAAACCGCTTAACTGTGAACACAGGTGTATATCTGCAAATATTCTTAAAACTTTAATTAAAGTAACCCTAAAATAACATTTCTGCTTCTTGTTTGAATAACCCTTAGAATATGTGAAGGCGTTTCAATAGGAGGCTTTAATTTAATCTCAACAATAAGCCTTCGCTGAATGAGTCGAGGGGCTCACTTCTTTGGGGCGTCAATGCAGACGTGGCTATTGTTTTACTGTGAAATCGCCTTTATTATATACAAGACATCATAAATTTTAATTTACTGGCGCACGCAAGAGAAATCTTAAGTAAAAATTAGGCAAGACGCTATTAAAAAAACGGACAAATACACGTGACCTACCTTCCTTAGCGATAGGTTTTGTCTCGGGAAGACCTCAAAGTTCTTTTTGTAACACTTCACCAAATTTTTTACAAAGGCTTTGTAAGAAACAAAGTTGGTAAGTTATAAAATAAAATTATGTCTATTATATTATAAATAATAATGAAAATAAATTATAGTAGCATAATATTATGAATGAAATAAAAAAAATATGAGAAACATTATGTTTAAAAACAATAAACCGATTTCAAAAAAACAGAAAAAAATAGAACAGAAATAATAATTCTACAAGGCACCCATCAAACAATAACAAATAAAAAAGTCAATTAAGAATCTGCTCCTTCTTTGGAAGTCTTGTAAAAGTATTTTAAATGTCAAGGTAAGTAAACATTTTTTAAAAATCGCATGACATTCCACAACACACAAAATTTAGAGAGGTTCACGTGCTTAGAGACAGAACGACAAACAGAAAATTTATTACCACAAAAATACCTTTCATGTTTGATTCCTATTATTGTTATAAAGACAAGACGTATCCATCACACACGTGTTCTTTAAAAATTTTATTTGTACAAGGTTGTTCTCCCTCTTTCAAGTAATTTATAAGAGAGTATTACAAAACCAAAAGCCAAAGTAATTTTGAAGTGTTTTAATTTTTTAGTAACATGGTTCTCTTATTAGTTTAATAAATGTACCGACAGCTTAACAACATACTAATTTATAGAGATATATATATATTATTTTCTTTATATTATTATACTCATATGAACGTAAATGAAACATGTTGAACAGATAACGGGCTTTTCGTCGCGAGTCACTATACAAGTTTCACTAAAGTTATATTACAAAAGTCTTGTGATAGTTGGGCTACAGATAAACTTTACTTAATATCAGCTACATATTTTGGGTTTTACGTCACCCAAGTTTTCATAACAAGAAAACGAGAAGCGTCAATAGTGTTTTATATTTTTAATATAATACAAACTAAGAATTATTAACAGTAGAACAGAAATAAAAAAATATAACCAGCCTTTTGCGTATTCAATTACAGCTTACAATTTATCTTATTGTAAAATTCGATAATAGATAATCCTAGATAAACTTAGTAAGAAAATGTATTAGATATTAGAAGTCCGAATAACAGTTAATATATGTATAGAGAAGTCTAAATTAAAGTGTCTTGATCCTACATAAATACAAAATAATATTTATTGTCATGGCTTTAATATATTTAACAGAAAATGTTATGACCAAAATACTATGATCTATTCACTATTACTATATATCCACTAGTAAGTATACTAAATATATATTAATATTCATTATATAATAAAAATGAAGACGGGCATAATATAATATCGTGACTTGAGTTTATGATAACGTCTAGTGGTAATTTATCGATTATTTTCTAATTTTAATCAAGGAGCCTCCCAAAATACCACTTACTTTTTATTCTCCAAGAATCGAACTTAGGAATTTTGAGAATGCATTAAAAGCCAGTATGCTGAAGCTATGTAAACAGTTGACTAGAAGAAATTAATTTAGTCAAAAGGTGGCTCATAAGGATTCACTCTTCTGGACTGAATAAAATTTCATGCCACATGACATCATTACGGTCTTGGCATGGAACATTACCTTAAAATTTTATTCATAAGACGGAAATTGTTTCCCTTTCACAGCGCACTTCACTGAACAAATCAAATTATTATTAGCGAGGTAATTTTTTTATGGTTGAAATGCGTTGAGTGAACTCTGTTAATCTGGTTTGATGTAAAACGCGTTCTGCAACACATTGGCATCCATAAATAAATATTACGTTATATTAAATATTCCTTGGGGAAAATTTATCATTTAAATAAAGTCAGTATTATACAAATCTTATAACATCTTTAAATTTGGAAATCGGTTAAATAATTCAATCTTTATAATTAATTCTCGTGTCACAGAGTTTGTAACCAAACTCCTCCGAAACGGCTTGACCGATTTATATATTTTTTTTTGTATATAAGGTAGGCCTGAGAATAGGTACTAAAATATTTATCCCTAAGTCATAAGGGTGGCCCAACCCAAAAAAAATATTTGTATTTTTTGGACAAAATTTGTATTTTTTATTTTTTAATGATTTGACATTTAAAATACATATAACGGGACAGACGCATTTCTGTATCTGTTTCACTGATCCTTCTCTTTACAAGTAAGTAGATGATCAGCCTGATGTGCCTACCCAATCGAAACACTTTTTTCCCTGGGATTCGATCGAAGGACCTCCGGCGCAACACGCAGATGCATTAACCACTTAGCCACGGAGGCGGTTATTATAAAAAAATATTTTAATGATAATTATTAATGATTACTTCAGCATTCAATTACGCAAACAAAAACATATTACCAATAATTATGACTTGACATTTTAAAAATTCCTGGCATGCTTTTCATTATGTTTCTAAAATTTCCTATCACATAAGAACAACAAAAACAATGTAACGGTTACAGACGTGAATTTATTATTCACACCATTAATTTATCTTAACGTTTTGAATGCTTTCTCTCAAATCCGTTCTGCCGTTAAGGCGTTATTGAGTCACAAACATCCAAACCTCACAAACTTCATTTATAAAATTAATGGGATGAATGCATTATTGAATGAGGTGTTTTTTACATTTTAATATGAAAATCTTTTATAAAGAACACAAACATAATACAGTCAAACCTGGAAGTGAGAACTGGGTAAGCGAGACAACTCTATAAGGAGAGTATTTACCAGGTCCCGTCATTTTGCACTCCTGAAACTTCTATAAGTGAGAAACAAACCTGTATAAGTGACAATCATTTTTCACGCGTGAACCTCTTGTAAGATTGATACTTGACAATACCTCTATAAGCGACAGTTAAACGTGTTTAACTTTTGCTATTTACGACTCATTCTTAAATTTCGAGGGACTCCATAGTTGAAAGTTGAAACCAAATGTGCGTCTACTATTGTTTTGTTATTGTTGTTTTGTTCCAGGAACTCATTCTATTCAAAAAGCCAAATAGCAAATGTGCGTACTGACTTGTTTGGCAAGTTTATTACAATCAGTTCATAAACAGCAGTTGCGAATAAAGTGCCTGTACTTACTCATAATATTTAAAATAGGGATGCATCGATATGCCTTTTTGCCAATACGATACTGATACCGATACAAACGCTTAGTGAATTTAAATTAAATTAAGGTAAAATATTATATGAAACACAAGTTTGGTTAAAGTTTTTAATTTCTATTAAAAAAATAAAAAAGTTAGAGACTTTGAATGAGATTCAAGGTTTAGCTATTAAAATTAAGAATTAAGTGTAATAATTAAAATAAAATCAATAACTGTTATATGTAATAGTTTAATAAAAATTAACATTAACAAGATTTTTGTTTAAAAAAACAGAGCATTCTCAAGTTTTACGGAGAAAGCTGATTTCGGAAGTCTGTCTGTATAAGACCTGCGGTGGTAAATAATCTCTCAGATGCGACAGAACTCATTTGAAAAAAAAAGTATCGTTGTATCGGCAATAAAAGTATCGCCGATGCTGATATATCGGCAAATCCAAAGTATCGCCGATATATCGGCATCGGTATCGGATGCATCCCTAATCTAAACGAAAACTCAATGTGATTTAAAACTGTGTGTATGGTACACACAATTTTGATAAAATGTATGAACTTGAAAAACACACACAAAATTTAAATATAGAATCGCAAAAGAAATTAACAGATTTTTTTCAAGTAAATGTAGTAATAAATGTAGTAAGTTATATTTACCGTATTTTTATAGACTTTTATAAGTGAGACAGACCCCTTCTGTAACTTTGTAAGCTAGACTCGGGTTAGTAAGAAACCTCTATGAGAGAAAAAGAAATCGCTGTCCCTTGAGCTCTCACTAATCCAGATTTGACTGTACAGTTTATTTAATATTTTTAAAATATTTTAAGCAAATAAAAAATATTACACCTTTTTTCTGTGAACACGGACTTTCTTTAATGTGTATACTTTGAATTATAAATAGACTATATTGTAAACTTTTTGATCTATCTAAAAACCTAGTTATTGCATATAAATTACAAGTTTATGTGCCCCATATTTGGAAAGCTCACTTAATTCTTTTATCAAAATATAACCCAATAACAATAATGTCAAGAGTTTTATCCTCCCAAACGACACCGTGGCTTTTATTAAAGACGTTATTATGTCGTATTTCATAAATTATATCACCAAGATATGCGACAGGGACTCAAAATTAAAAGTATTATGGCAAAGTAGCAATTTATAAAGGTAAAAATATTTTGGCTAGATGAAAATAGTTTATACAAATTTATACATCATATTAAATGATAGCTTGGCTAAAATACTACGTCAAATTGTATCTAATGTAAAGGGATACACCTTTTATCAGTTTAACGATTAACATAGATACAAATAGTTATAAAACAAATATATAAAATATCGTTTGGAAATCACATAAGCAGCCATGAAGTGCTTTTGTCTTTCGTTGACATACTCAGAATTGACTGAAATATAAATAAAACCCATAAACTGTACATAGTCAATTAGGAGCCTGTACTAGAGCTGGGTTGAGGGAAATAGCCATCAGAGTTCAAATGTTTATACAGTAAGTAGTGTAGAAGAGTGTTTTTTTTTTTGCTATATTTCAGAAGTCATTGTGACAAATCCAGGTACGGTAATAAATACTCAAAGTATGAAGGTTTTGCGTAAATCATTTTAATTTAAAGAAATCCCAGTTAATCTTATATAATACTTATATATAATATATAAAAATGAATCGCTGAATGTGTTGGTTAGCGCAAATCTCGAGGGCAGCTGAACCGATTTCGCTAATTCTTTTTTTATAATTTTCCTTGAAGTACGAGGATGGTTCTTAAGGAGAGAAAAATTGTCGAAAAAATAAAATAAAAGAAAAATATTTTCCTCATATATTTTCTATGGAATGACGTTTTAGGTGACACGTTATTATTCGGAACTTTGACGCGATATGAAGTTCGCGGGGTCCACTAGTATAATATAGATCTGTGTCCTCTTTATGATTCAATAAATAATTACTTTATTCAATGTCAAACAAAAATCAGAAATTGTAGTAAGTAGCGGACGGCAATACAATTTCTATCATCAAAGTTATGAATTTAAGGGAATGAATTTTAGTTATTCTTTGTTTGTAGACAATCAGGGACCCGGGTAGGTCGCGGTAAACCGGGTGGCGTCGGTTTTGAATACCGATGACGCTCAACTCAATCGCTACTCTATGCATAAGTAATGTGGAAAGTGGCACTCTATAAGATATACAATATTCTTTAACATTTATAAATAACTTCGATTTGTATTAAAATACATAAGAATATAGATCAAAAAAAATATAGGAATTTATTTATAGCACCTATTTATGAATCAATTCGTTGTTCACCGCGACTTCGCGTAGAAACTAGCTCATGTGAATCGTAAGTTTTACCGGGAATCGAACCCAGGGTTCGATTCTCGGTGGAGATATAAAAGAAACTCGGTCTGGCAGGGTATAGAAGGCTGATCACCTACTTGTCCCTAAATAAATAAAAAACCGATCATTGAAACAGATGTGAAATGCATCTGCCCCATACCCCACTAGGGGACACGGGACTTCACACATCATTGTAAATAATTTTGAAATTAGTAAAATGCATTCATACTTTCGTACATTCAAAATTTCTTACACTAATTTATAGGCAAAATACACAAATTATTATGGCCATTACTATAAAAATTGTAGAAGTAAATAAAAACCACTTCCTTTTATCAGTTGATGAAACTTATAACTGGAGATTCTTTTTTTTTAGTTCAATAATGAAATAAATAAAAACCACAACGGAATGATATTAAATTGAAATGCTAAATAGACATAACAAGCACAGGGCACATCTAAGCAGCGAGAAGCGCAAACTTTGTATAGGTGTGTAGAAGTTGGCGAACTTAAACAATAACTTAGTAGAACAAGAGCTGGGTCGAAACTGCGAGAATTGAAATATTTGTCTTGTGTTAAGCGTTTAAGTCAGAAGCTATGAACTCTATAACTTTTATATAATAAGATGAAAATGCTTCCATTTATCATAAATCATCATTTCATCAGAAATATGCAACTTTGTAGAAAAATTATCATAGCATCTTATTATATTAAAAAGAAAGTCCCTTATTTCCATATTTATAAAATTAGATTTGAAGTTATTAGAACAAAATTAGTTTATAAAATGTTACGGATTTAAAGTAAAATATTTAATTTTAGTTAAATTTTAAAGTTAAATATTTCGGATATTAAATGTGTCTCTGCTTTTAGAAGAATAACTTTTAAATCACCGAAAAATCAAAGCGATTTTAATACAAAGAGGATATTTTAAAATGGAATCTTTATTTATCTTTTATAAGCGCATCAATGATATTTTTAACTAAATACAAAGAATATAAAAGTCACCCAAAATATTGTAATGTTTTTATGTAAATTGCTTATGTATTTTTATACAAGTAGGTAATTTATTTTATGCCAAGTTAAAGAAAATATCAAATTTAGTTCCAACTTGAAAGTTGAAGCCCGGAAATGCCGAGCATAGACAATGTCTATATAAGAATAGGACGAAAACAGCTTTCTTTTAACCGACTTCAAAAACGGGGAAGTTTCTCAATTCAACTGCATTTTTTTGTTACCAACTTTCTACTGGATGAACCGATTCTGATGATTCTTTTTTAAAGCTGGTACGTTCCGTGTAGTCCCATTTAAATTCATCAAAATCTGTTCAGTTGTTTTAGAGTTACAATTTGAAGTCGTATTCTGACTGAATAGTCAGTCAGGAGTATTTGTGTCAAGAATTGAATCCAGGTATTCGCGGTGCGCATTGAATGTTCGACATGTGATCATCAACGAAGTTTTTGGTTTTGCATTCATATCCGCATAATTGAGATGCAAAACTGTTATGGCTTACTACGCTTTACCGCCTATTCCATAATCATATCCATAGGAGCGTGTTATGAGTTAGTATGTAAATAAACGAGCGGTTAGCATGTTTTGTATCTATTTGAAGCAATTCCGCGGCCATACTATTTGTGTCATGGATAAAGTGCGGGCGTGACTCCTAGTTACAATTCCTCTGTGCTACTTTACCTTTTTAACAGCCTCATTCAACCTCTACATTTCTTTTTTGAAGGCCAAACAGGAAGTCAACACAAAGTATAGTCTCATAATAGTACTTTGAATTACATACTCAGATTGTATTATAAATAAATCTTATTTCATTTATTTATATTATCAAGAGTATTTCCCAAAGCCATAGGCAGCAACCAAAGACTGCCCAAACCATTTCAACATTCCATTTCGTATCTTTCGTTTAATTTTTTTTTAATAAATTTAATGTTCAAAATTTAGTTATTATTTTTAATTGAATATTTTAATATTTTTTATAGCGACCGCTACATATGTATTTTATACCTATATAAAATTCTCGTGTCACAATGTTAGTTACCTTACTCTTCCGAAACGGCTTTACTGATTTTTGCAAATTTTATATGCATATTTATTAGGTCTGAGAATCGGCTACTATCTATTTTTCATACCCCTAAGTGATAAGGGTAGCCCACCCTAAAAATTAATATGGCAAAACAACGATTGCCGGGTCAGCTAGTGTATATATAGGTCCTTTTATTATTTAAATGGAATTAAATTCACGACAAAAAATATTATTTGTCTTCACATAAATATATCGTTTTTGTCGAAATTCAAAGAAAAACCAAGAATCTTTGAAATAAGAGACTTGACAAGGACAGTAATCAATTTCTTAATATTGATAGACAGTTCTGAAAATGTGTAAGCCTTTCTTGGATCACAATGCTTTGTGATCCCGAAATTTGAACGTTGACAATGAAGAATTTTCATCTACATATTTTATCCACATACCATGCCAATTCCGCTGCATACCATCTTAACTCAAGTAAAATTGTATTTATATGAATGCAAGACCTTCATTTTTGATTTAAGTTACATATTTAGTGAACTAAATAACTAAAAAACTCCAGCTATGAATAAATCAAACAGAGCATTCTTTAATTAACTGTGTTTTTTATTTGAATTTGGTACTTTAAATACTTTAATAATAAACGGGGAAGTTTAAAAACTAAACGAAAATTCTCCTACAGGTACAATAAAACCTCCTAAATTCATAGAACACGATAACTCTATTATGTAAAGTTTTTGTCACTTATATTTTCATGTTTTATTTATATATGTAATTATTTATTATAATTAATTATTACCTTTAATATTATTTTCCTTAACTGTGTTATTTATACCTCAAAATACTCCGCATATTCTCAATTATCTTTGTTGGAGATTTTATCTTATAGGCTATTTGAATAATTCAAGATCTACACGATATTAATTAGATCCATTGGAACGATAAATCCACACAGCAAGTAACTTGAGTACGGAAACATTTAGCAAAGTATTAAACAGATTAATTTGCATTTAATATGAAGCATTTGAAACTTAAATCGGTTTACTTCGTCGAAAAAGGAGAGACAAAAGAAAAACCGAATAAATATTCAGTAAGACTATATAAATAAAGTGGGTTTGAGCCATTTATTTCGATACATGGGTACTCCGCGCAGACACTGGAAAAGTTAGGCGGAAACGGGATTTCCTAATGCGATTTTAATTCTTTTCTTCCAGCCACGAGCAGGGTAATTTCAATAAAAAGCGACGAATATATTTTATTCAAGCAGAATATAAAAAAATCGTGTGACGCTTCATTAAAAAAGCGAAAGTTTTGAGCGTCTTTCCGCGGCGCCCATTCCAACTTGTGATTATGAAAAACATTGCAGTGTTCGGGACGAATTTTTCAGAAGTTTAATTAGAATTGAAAATTTGCGCTATAATTCCTTTACTTCTATAACATTTCATTTTCACACGTATATCTGTTTGCCTCTAAAGAGGATTGCAAGTAGGTACAAAAAAGTAATACCTAAAATAAATCTTGATTTATTTATTTACATACATTTACGGCCCTTAAGCCAAGAACAAATAAAATTAAAACATAAAAAAAACATTAAAAACATAGCAACGAAACATTTATGAACCGTTGATGGAACCTTAATGTACGTATATGATTTTTAATCACAATTAATATTTTTTTCCTTTTAAATATAATTTAAGAATATATACTCGTGGAAAAATAAAATGGGTCAGTACGAAACTCGGTCACTCGTTCTGCCGGCGCCTAGTCTTCTAATGTTCTGCCCAGTTTCTCGGAACCTTTGGACAACTGCACCGTCGAAAAGGACACGCCTATTACTCTCACTGTACTTCTCTGACTTCTGCCTTCTTCTAGCATTGTTGTAGCATGTGACGTTACGTGTACATTCTTTTGATGTTAGCAACATGAGATTAATTCCCTTTTATCATTTTAATTTGACAAATTGAAAACAAAAGTGAGAAAACAAACACGCGTGATTTGAATTTATTACCAAATCCGAACTTTCCTCACGTTTTTTTCCCATTACGTTGTATAATATTTATGGTTTTATATCATGCGATAGTAAAATTCTCTTTAAAATAAAGTTAGTTTTATGCATGTAACATTATTAATTTGCAAGATACAGAGGATTTTGTCGCTGACCCATATTATTTTTCCACGAGTATATTTCACTTTATACTATTCCTCTAAAGGAAGTGTATTCACATTTTGACTTAAATCCGGTACCAGGTAAATTTTTAGTGGTATAATTTTCTAATTAATAGTTTTATACCCAATTAGTTTTTACTCATAAATATTCTTCAAGTTAATATTTCTCTCGATTTTTAATGTAATTAGTAAATTTTAGTTTAAAATGTCAATTTAAAGTGCAAAGCCTTGCAGGTCACAAGTTCCTAATACACGATAGCTTATCTTGCATAAATTAAACTTGCTAACATAGTACAGGCAGGTCAGTAGCGCTAAGGGTTCAATCGTTAAACTAAGCTTCATCACGATCTAATGGTGATAGTATCTAGGTCAACAGGCGAGCTTCTGGCCATTTGGCAACCTGTGTTACGATCTAGATTAAGAGTATCATATTTTACTACAATAGCTTTGTAAAGAAATAACAAAGAATATAAAACTTTTTGAATAAAAAACACTCAAAGCTTCCTTCCTTATTTAAGGCGCAAAGACGTTTACACAACATGAAATTGTCATGTGATCTAGGTTGTGAGTTAGGGTTTTCGTTCAATATTTAAAAGAATACATATCGATTTGAATATTTAATTGGAATATTACATAGCACAATTTCTAAAATAGTACATATAAAATGAATCGAATCGAGAACCTTCTTTTTTGAAAACAGATTTTTTGAAAAACAAAAAATGCTTAATTATCACGATTA
This sequence comes from Aporia crataegi, assembly GCA_912999735.1. Taxonomy (NCBI): domain Eukaryota; kingdom Metazoa; phylum Arthropoda; class Insecta; order Lepidoptera; family Pieridae; genus Aporia; species Aporia crataegi. Next base: position 6,119,528 of record OU538744.1, on the reverse strand, counting down.
GCGTATAAGCTAATGAAATTTTAACTAATAGATCTTATATTTGACTAGTGGACCCCGCGAACTTTGTATCGCTTCAGAGTGCCGAATAATAACGTTTCACCTAAAATGTCATTGCATAGAAAATGAATGAGGAAACGAATTTGCAATAAAATAATATTGCGACTATAAATTAAGATGTAAGCTATCCTATCTCTCAAGTTGGATCAAACTGCACATGGTGTGCAAATATGATTAAAATCGGTTAAGTAGTTTAGGAGTCCATCGCGGACAACGTGACACGTAATTTATATATATTAAGATTAGCATACCTTTACATAATAATAAGAAGACAAGTAGTAATACACGCGAGCGAAGCCTTGATATCGCCATATTATCTGTCCACTATCGACTCAAGCTAAGTGGGATCTCATCTAAAATGGTGACCTGAAACAAAAGGAAAAATATAGCTTACTTTGTGTGTGATACAAAAGACCACTATACAAGATGTAATAAAAAAGTCGAGCGTGCCCGAGTGGTGAATGGAACATTAGTATTTTACCTGATATATTTGCTTAAGATAATATGTATTATAGAAACGAACTTCACCCATGAACACTGTTATATTACATTTATTTGTTTAAGAAAGGCATACACAACAAAAAAAGGTTACCAAAACACAGAATACAAAAATAAAAAGATTAAAAACTAAAACTAATTCCATAAACGTGTACATACAAGGAAACCGGGAAACGGTACATGAACATATGTATAGAAATTAAAACCAACAAACACAGACAATAGAAATAACAAATAAAAGTACTATTGCCTATTACAATAACCATAATATATAAATGAAACCAACAGACTAAGAACGGAGTTCCACTGTAGCTTTTTTATGTACCTAGACAAAATTTAACATGTTAATGAGCAAATTAACTAAAAGTACCTCGCTAGGAAGGTTATGATTTCTACTTTTAATCTGAAATTAAAAGCAGAAATCATAAATTAATGTTCATTTTAATGAAGATATTGATAAAATCAAGTAATAACAAAGTAGAGTCAGAAAAATTAAATCGTAAGTTATAAACTATGCAAATAATAAACCATAAAAGATAAAAGGCGGTAAGAAAGTTAACTAAGTCTTGTTTTATAAAAAATACTCATTACTCGTATACTCATTGAATTAAAAATACTTTTAAGTTACAAGTTGCAACGTTTTCTTCGGCTGATGAATTTCCTTTGATAATTTTAATAATTTATTCATCATTCATTCTTGGGTCATAACGGGGGAAGAACTTATTTTCTGGACGTAGCGGGAATTATATAATTTCAAAACTCACTATAATATATAGATAAAAAATCCCAACGTTTAGTAGGTATTGATTTAAATATAAAGACTTTCTTATGATAAATGGAATGGTGATACAGAGTATTAAATCCAACCAGAGTTAAATTTAAACACTGGTAAGTCAAATTATGGTAGGCAGAGCGCAAATATCAAGCAAATTTTGTTTTTTTTTTACAAAACAAATGTCATATTGCAAAAAATTCTGAAAATTACGACCGTTGAAACCTTCACAAAGACAGAATGATTAAAACTCATAGTTAAGGCAGAAAACATTATCTATTCGGCATACAAGTATTTACCTTAGTAAAATATTATGAAGGACTTTGAGAATCGTACCTGCTGGTGCAAAGACTACGGTATTTTTTTTAGATGCATGGCACTTAATTAAATGGACTAAAAAGGTTATTCAATAATATAATTTTTGCCTCCGTGGTTTACGCGTCTGCGTGACGCGCCGGAGATCGTGGGTTCTAATACTTTGGGGACAAATGAATGTTTCGGTTGGGCACAGAAGGCTGGTCACCTATTGCTTGTAAAGAAAATTATCAATGAAACAGATACAGAAATGTGTCTGTCCCTTTCCCCACTGAGGGGATGCACTTTAACATTAATTATAATTTATATATTATTATTCAAAATACTAATTATTTTCAAAAGTTTAATTTTATTTGAAATTAATTTCAACTTTAATTGCAGTGTTATAAATTTTATTAACTAAGATAAGAAACTAAACTTGAACTTAAAATTAAGAAAAAACCTTAAAGTTTATTGAATAATACCACAGATTCTAGGTTTGAATTTACAGAGAAATAAGTATGTAACTGAAATAGTCTTCTAGCATATCGGCGCTGCGTTATATAGAGTAATAATGACGCCGTTAATCTCAATTAGCATTAGATAATGTCTCACTGTATGACGGAGCGATATGTTTTAGTTACAAACTGCACCACCAAAGTATCGGCTATTCTTACAAAACAGCTGTTAGTTCTATACGGGTGAAGTTTAAACGATGGGGAGTGCCTTTAATTGGGGTTTTACGAACATTAATCAAGTGCTTTACGTCGAGGGAGCTGTTAGGGCGCGTGCACACTGCGAACATGGAGCAGATGCTTTGGCAACAATTTTATGGGCGCATTAAACGATTTGCCATTATGTCGGCAAAATTACGTAATGTTTTATTGAGAGTAACGTGATCGAAACAAGAACACGCAATCAGAAATGGGGCATTATATGTATTTTTATAAATGAACATGCAAAGTTTAATGAAATAGAAATTACATTATACATGTTGAATATATTGTAAAACTAATGTTATTGTATTTTCCCTTTTTCAATATACATATGATAAGTTTAACATATTTAAATAATATACATATGTAATTGCAATATATGTTAAAATACCTGCATCGAGATGGACCTCAATGAAAGTCATTTAGACTCACAGTTCCTAGTGACATTTCACTCTTTATTATTAATCTCAATTTTAAGATCTTCGTTGTAAAATCTTTTTCGTTGAGGTGTAATTTTTCTGTTATATATTTCTAAAACAGAAATAATGTAATAACTATTTTTATTTCATTTAAATTATTAACTCAGATTAATATATCATTATATTCCGTTGATTAAGTTTTTGTTATTGATTGTATTTTTTTCATATCCGATTAAGGATGGTGTACAACTGTGGAATACTATCGTATAGCGGTATACTTGTGTGTAGCCAGCTTTATGTCATTCAACGATCTGTCGTTTGACAAATGACGTTCGGCCACAAGGCTTCAGCTCCTTACATTCGTCAATGCATTTTTTGTGAATTAGAAACGTTCCAAATAAGAAATGTTTACCCCTAAAAATTTCCTTTCTGCCACATAATTGATGATAAAGTTATAATAAGGGGTAATATAATAATAGGTGCCATTTTCTAACATTTGTATAAGTATTTATATGAAGAAATGGACGACAAATAGTCATTGGTTTTTCCAAAATTCCTACTATCCTATACGAAAAATATTAGATAAAATGAATTCCGCAACTCTGATCGGTTCGTATTATGGATTAAAAAATGATGCATGTACGTCATCGATATAGAATATTCTATAGAATATTTATACGATATATCGTTGCATGAAGTACAGCATAATTTCGTCCCCTACTGAAGGGGGAAAATATGGATAGGTTACATATTTAATTTAAATGATTCTTATTAAGAAATATAAGTTCGAACTTTGAATATTATAATCAAAACATTCTAAATGTGTATATGATAGTTTCATTTCACTTTTTTATTTCGATTACAATTAATATGCTCCAACAAGCATACCACTTTATTTAATGCACGTGCACAGTGTTATATCACAAAAAACATACAAAATCAATAAGTATGTACCCACATATTTAATAACATAAAATAAACTTCTACTTCGGCTTTTACCGAAGTGACATTTAGCATCAGTAACGTCCGTCGCCCGTGACCATGCAGGCTGTACCTAATAATCTTTCTTTTTATTAAATAATCGGGCTTAATATGGTGAAACTTTTTTTTTAATATGTGATATTCGTTAAATATAAGACATTATTATACACTTATATTATTTGATAAAAATCAATTGAATCGTTTCGGGTGGTCTTTACAGAGAGCGTTAGATGTGTACAAAAATAAATAATTACAACGGTGCATGGCGGGTGTTTGCGGTCACTAAACTAAACACAGGACTTCCGACTTCACGATCAGAGAAATGTTGTTTCGTCAACGTACCGCCAATCGCCATCCAACCAATCATTTCAAAACAATGTCATTGTCAGATGGTCAATTTTATCCGCCCAAAGGACCATACCGCCTAGTCTTAGCCCCACGTAAAATGGCGGCAATTTTACTTGTGTTGTATAGTGAATTTTGACTACATCACAAAAAATTTTCACTGAATTATATCACTTGTCTTTAATAATGCATATTTCCGAACAATTTATGCTTAACTCCACCAATTTTACGCACAAAATCTCGGAAATACACAACTTTTACAAGATAATATAAAACATGACGCGCTTGTTGTTAAATCATTTCTTTCTAATGAATACATGAGAGAAATTATTTGTTTCACATTTTTTACTGCTAGCTAGACCCCCATTTATAATAAATGAAATTACTATCAACTGAAACTGTACAACACAAAAACGAATTGATTTGATTAAATTTAAAAATATGAAAAGAATTTCAATAACGAACTAAAAATATATCAGAAATGTAATAAATTTAATATGTACTATTAAACAGATAATGAAAAGTTGTATTCGTATTTCATTATAAATGGTCATTAAAAAATTTCAGAATTTAAAGGTAGCCCAAATTTATTTTATCATATTTTTTGTAATGCGTATAATAATGATAATAATAGACTAATATCTTAATTCCAAAAACTGAAAGATACAGAAGTAAAAACCCTTTTCACGTGATATATTTTATCAGTTAGGATTAATCCCAAAAGAAGGTATTTTAACTATAAGTAAGTATATAATGTATACCTATATGAACCTAAGTATACAATTCATAACTACTCAATGACTTAACCGATTTTGATCAACTATGTGCCATTAGATTCGTCTTAATGTACCGCATAAATATAGCTATTGTTATTCTTATAACTAGTAGAAGAAGAAAATTCAGAAGAAAAACATTAGATAAAATTTAAATAAAAATAAATTCACCACTATAAAACCTAAATACTGTATACAATTACCGCACCCGTTTCATTAATTTCACACCATCCGCTGGGTATTTCGCTAAATTAGCTTTTATAACCATTATTATGTGTTAATTTTAATTATCAACGCTATGTGATTGATTGTATACACGTAAGAGTGTAGTTAACGTATGCGGTATCTCCTTCATCCTTATACAGACTATACAATGACCACAGATAATGTGATTCTGATGAGAAAAGCACCCGATCTGTTGACATAACGTTATGATAAATATACAAAGTATGTAATTTAGTAATGATGGTCTTATGTAAGTATTACGCGTTTAAGTTGAATTTCATTCAAATTACTTCTTATACAACAATTTCATTTATTCTTACTACGCTAAAGATTATATCATAATAATAGGCTTGTAAGTTACTTAACAAAACACAACTGTATTACAATTTATTATGTAGATAAAGTAACACAATATTTATAGGTATGTTGAACTACAGTCATTAAAAATATATTAGAAAAAGGTAGCAAAAAGGCTCATAACGGCAACGGTTGGGATACGTGATACTCTACAAAATACTGGCATACCCGCTTTACTATGATCTGTTAAATACGCTAGAAATATATATAACTAATAAATTCTTCAAAATCACTTAGCTTTAACTTATTGGCCTTTGTTAGCTACGTTTATTAATATTATAGGTAAATAATAATACGGGCCATGGCCCTTTTAACAAACATCTGTTTAATATAGGTGTTACAGACAGCCCCATCTGCAGAGCGTACTTGGATGGAGAAGAGACGGCAGCCCACATTGTTCTGGAGTGCACGGGCGTGACCAACTACCGGGCCAAACACTTGGGGTCACCACGGACCCTCCCCGAGGTTATTGGTGACACCAGAGGTTTGATAAACTTTTTGGAGGAGCTGGGATGGCAGGACTAGCCGCCCGGCTCAATACGCAAAATAGGCGCATAGTAGACGTCGAGTTGCGGAAAACAAGCCCGTCAATACTATACTATACTATACTATACTATACTATACTATAGGTAAATAATACGCACATTTATACAGTTTAGTAAAATGCAAAAAATATATAAAATGTATAGCGAAAACTTCTTGATTTATTACGTACTAGCTGCCCCGGTGAACTTCGTACCGCCAATAAAAGGTAGAATGGGAATCGAACGTCAAATGTTTAACAGGAAAGTAGGTAGAACAGCCTATATGGGAAAATGAAATTCTTGTTTTTACTTTCTCGCAGTTTCTCACCATTTGAACCTTCCCTAGACTACGACAAATATTTCAAAACCAAAATCAGCTAAATCAGCTCAGCCGTTCTCGAGTTTTAGCGAACAGAAACTGATTTTTATATTAATAGATTGAAGCAGAAATCTTTATTCCATATTTAATATATAATCTGCTTTAAGTGTAAAGCCGGGTTGCGATTCGTATTATATTTGAGAAGATAAAATTATGTTATTACTTTATACCCCCTGAATACACTTTGTAGTTTTTTAATTTAAGAATAGGTATTAAGAACGTCTGATTATGTAGAATAATTTTAAACTTCCATGACCACCACAAAGAGTAAAATCTGTTTATATACGGAAAGGAATTATGAAATTTAACTATATTGTATCAAAAATATCAACTCTTCGTATAGGGAGAAAAATGCGGTTTCATCTTCATTTTATTCAATTTTGCTTTGATAAAATTTATCTTCATCGGAAACCCATACGCTCAATGTTAGGACAAATATTTTGACAAGAGAAAGTACTGCTCGTTGTATTTTTAGTTCCCCCGTTTTCATTGACTAACCAATGTTTACTTATAGAGTACTTAATAACCCTTTGATTCCTGCTTCCTTGAATAAAATATATATAGTCTCGTTTCAAATAACTCACTATATGTACCTAGTGTTTTCTTCACGCAGAACTTCTAAGGTCGATAAACCAAGCCTTAAGTAAACAGTGCTATATTTCTGTTTTAGGTTTAAGGAAATTATTCCTCATTAAAAATAATAATTTCATAAGTATTATTGAATACCATAATCTGACCGTATTTGGCAGTGGTACATGATCAGTGTTGTGGTGACTATGAAAGTGACGTACATATGAAAAAAACTACAAAGAGTAAAGTATAAAGCATTTATATAAATTAGTAAAATGTTTGAATTAAATATGTTTGCTTGCTTTCCATCACAACTTCTTTAATACAACTGTGTCTTTCAAAAAATTAGGCTTAATAATTAGTGTATCTCTTTACCTGAAAGATTTGGTTTTTCTAAAAAAACCTTTTGTACATTTATTTGCTAACTGCGCACGAAACTACTCAGCGAAGTAAAATGACAAAAGAAAATGTAAAGTAAAATTTTTGGTGAAATTAAAATTTAGTGTCTTATTTTAATTTGACACAGATTTGCTAGTTCGTCCCGGCTGTCCTTATTCGGCTACTCTGAATATTACAGAAATTTTAAAAATAATTAATTAAAAGTTTCAGCTATTACCTTAATTTATACCTACTTGGGGATTTCTAGAATTTGATTTACAGTTTTCTGCGCTGCAAACGAAACAAACGGAGGACAAAGTTTACCAGATCCAGTCGCTTAGATTAAATTGTGTAACCCAAGAGAGTACTTATACCTACTTCTAGTTCGAAGTTAAACTTACAAAATTATAATACAGCCAGTGTTCGACTGCTAATGGGCCAGAAAAACTTACATAATTTCTTTATAACAGCTTCACGTAGGTGCAGTTTGCTAATTTGGTGGAAAATATAGAATATTCTTAATATAAATTCAATTTTAATAAAATGTATATTCGTAACGCTACATTAAAGCTAAAATTCCTCAAAACTTTGAGAGTGGGTTAATGTTATTGTTAGGACGAACAAAGGAACCTAGACGGCGCTGGTTAATAAACCTTTATATTAAAGAAATCATCACTGGCTGATCTACAATGGCGAAGCAAAAGCCGCTATAGATAAAGATAAATTTGAAACAACGTAGATATGCATTAATTCATTAAAATTCAATGACTCGCTTTGATGAATAGGTATATCTAAAAGTCTTAAATTGTATTCTTAATTTAGTATCGTAATTTTGATAATTTAAAATATTAAACTTAAAAGACATAATTTCGCATATATAACATCGGGATATGTATAAAATCTGACATCATTGGTAGTTAGCCATATTTGTAAAAAAAAGTGTCTTAAGCGACAGTATTAAATCAACATTAGTTCGTTCTGAAATAGCTAACTGAGAAGTGTAAATAAATAGGGTGAGGATGTATTATTGCGTTTATTTACTTTGTGTTCAAACGACTTCACTGCGACTACCGATCCATTGTTACTTAGAAAATTATTATGTTCATGAAATACTATGTACTAATATCCTGATTGGGATTCAAAAGCCTGAATACTAGGTATATAATGTAATGTACATATGAGGTATTCAGGCTTTATTATTACATCTAAAAGGATAAGGAATCTTAGTATTATTAGACGCTTGCAATTCGAATTTAGATATATGTAATATATGATTATTTATATGTAATTTAGTGAGAAAGCTTAATAATTACTGAAAATCCTATTTTTTAAAAATAATTTACTTATAATCTATACATATATGAAATGCTCTGTCCGCACTAACGTATAAAGAGCATTGAACACTCGGCAAGTGTTTTTTTATCATACAAACTTTTCAGTCATAGTGAATCCTTTTTAATTGTTAAATCCTGCCTCAATTAACATTACATAGAACTAAAGGGTTGGTAAAGTTAGTTTCGCCGATATGTCTCTCATCATTAGCTTTGGTAACCTCTAAAAGCTTTTTACGAAATCCATTTCAATTGGTCACAACTTGTGGATCAATTAGTAACAACGGTCTGAGGTCGCACATCTGACATTCGTGGTTTGCCCGGATTGTCTTGTTCATTTACTGCAAGATCCCGAAGAACAAGAATCCGCCCAAGTTTAAAAAGAAAATCCGAAAACCTCAGCTGGGTTATTTTCTTTTCTGATAGAAAAGTGGGGATAAAGTGGTACAATTTACTAGCAATATACATATAAGCAATAGTGTTGGCATCTTACTATTAATCTATTAGATTTAGAGTCTAAAGAAAATTATAATTGAAATAAAACAGGTATTTTATGATCAAAAATTGGCTTATTCCTCCACACAACGAAGATCTTTGGTTCGGAATCAAAAATATGTTTTGGTTTCACATTGGTTCACTCCACTAGGTTTCGACAGAAATCGATCATAATACTTAATTTTTATTTTATTTAATAACAATATTATAATTCGGCAGTTTGATTACCAAGTTTGATATTGTGAATTAGAATATTTTTTTAAGAAGAACCTTTTTTAAAGCCTGTAAAAATTACAGTTTTCTCTTTAAAATGAACATCAATTTACTACAACCGTCAGTCGTTAAACTCAGTTGTAACGGAGGAATAAACTGAATTTCTAATTGCATTTACTTATGTCCAAAACGATTTAGCTCTGGACAATTTTAAGTCTGGTAAAGTAATTATTTTTTTGTTAGGGTGAGCTTTAATGGCCTGATGACATGTGGACAGGGCCTGTTTGTGAACCCCTTCTTTGGCTAACTGTTCTTACGAAACGGTTTGAGTTTCCTTAATTATACTGCGGGTGTACTATAGATAAGAGTAATTATTGGATGGCATAAAAAGTTTGGAAGTTGCAGCTTATTTCATACTACAGGTATAATGCTTTTGGCTGCCGTTATATTCTACGTAGGTATATGGGCGGGTTTAATGACTGATATATATGTATACCTACGTGGTCGTGTTCTATTTGAATCATTGTTTTGCCATTATTTAAAAAAACTATGAGCCATACCAAGTGTTAAAATAGCGCCTCTTGACAAGTTGTAGTAATTATTATCTAAACTAATATTATAAAGAGGAAAGATTTGTATTTTTTGCGTGTATGTTTGTAATGAATAAACTCAAAAACTACAGAGCTGATTTCAAAAATTCTTTCACCATTGGAAAGCTACATTCACCCTGAGTAACATAGGCTATATTTTATCGTGATTAATATTATTTATATTGTAGGCGTGGGTGAAACCGCGGCGCAGTGCTAGTATTTTATATAGACGGAAAACAAGCGGCCTATCCCTAAAGTATTCACAATGGTTAGTTTTGCGTTTCTGTCTTACAAAAAGTGAAGACACAAAGATAAAAACTCTCGAAATGTTTTAGTTTTTTTCAAATTAACAATTAATATTTTTTTTTAAACTTACTACTTTAAAAATTCAGTATTATAATAATACCCTAGCATAGTTGACATCATTATTATGAGCGTTCTAAGCAAGACTATATGCGTATCTAATGGATCAACCAATTTAATAATCAACTTAACTTGCTAGTCATCCAGTAATTAAATAACAAAAAATCGAGGCATGTGGGCAAAGGGTTTAACAATGTCCACGACAAAAACATCGCTCGCGTCGCAAATTAACGACAACGTATGACACACAACTTATGTGATAATTTAAAAAAAATGCAATATGCTATTCGCTTTACGCATCATTCATTTTCCGCCGAGTCAATTAAACTAAAGCCGTCAATAGCGGGCTTTGGCGCCCAACGAAAACGATGGAGTTGCATTGTTGACGGATCCGTTCGATCACTTTGATCGCCCGCGTGTCACACGTTACCATAGTTAGCCTTTATATTTTTTTGTTCGAACACGTTGCATAATTACAATCATTTGTTATACAATTATTACAGATATTTTTTATAATTGTATTTTTTACGCTCAAAATAACCAGCCCTTTCTTCATTTATATCAATATGCCTATTATTATGTGAAACACTGTAATTTCCTTTGACCGAGGCTGTTTCAGATTTATAAAGACCACTTGCAGATTAGTAGCAAGCCTAGCTTTGAGTAAAGGCAGCATTTAGCTCTGTTTGTGGTAAGCACATGTTAATTTGACCTAACGACCCTTCTGTAATACTTGCCTTACGGGTTTCTGTGTTTGTGGGCGTAGACAGATTTGCGAGAAGGAGCTGAATATTATCTTTATTATATACGAGCTGACCCCACGATCTTCGTATCGCAATTGCATGCTTCTACTTTTAAAAATAACTTTCCATACAACCGTTCATCGATTTACCGGCGAAACCCAAAAGGGTTATGTGTTTAATCAATTTGTTTAAAGGTATATTCGCTCATTAATTACTCAACATTTCAACTTATTTTAATGATACTTCTTGTGATTCAACTTGATGACGGAGTTTGTTGAGAAACTCTTGTTTTACAAAACACATGAACTACAAAATTTCAAGTTGTTTTTTCGTTTTTAATACAAAATGACGTAAGCAAGTACTTTTATACATAAATAAAATAAAAAGGACATAATAGTTACTCGTACATATGTACTTACAAAAACTATGAGGTTGCTTTAAAACTTATAGATATGTATTTAAGGTAAAGCACATCTTAGCTTTATGAAAATCAGTTTACCCATATCCATTTACTATGAGATATTGTATCTTCTTATATCTTCAGTCGCGGGGTTTTGTAAATTATCTTCAATTTCACTTGTTGCTCATATTCATACAAAATAGTATTTTGTCGTGCACAAGGACAACGTACAAGTAAATTAATTATTTGCAATCATGTAAAAGCATTTTGAATGAATCAAATAAAAATAAAATCTTATCGATTCCCAAGCCGATTATATATAAGTGATTAGTTTGAACATCGTGTTTGATTCATAAAACAAAAATTAAATCCAATCGATTCCCAAGCTAATTAAATATAAGTGATTGGTCCGAACTAAGTGGAGTTTAGAACAACTTTTCGACTCCAAAACAACTCTCGCAAGACCTCAACAATCAGTCAAGACTGCAGCCTTAATGGCAGCATATAAATCGCTATCAAAGAAATTCCCGGGGGTCGGAAACAACAAAGTTAACAAGGGTATGAGACGCTCATTTGCGACATTGCCGCATTGATGGCTGATTGCTTAATTGCTTCGTTTAATCAATTGACCGTTTGAGAACGTTCTGTTCGGACGCCGTTTAGTTATTGCGTTGTTCGGGTCACAAATCTCTTTTATTAGCTAGTTCTTAGTATTAGAAACGACTAATTAATTATAAAATTGTGTAACTAGTTCAATCAATTGTTAATCAGTGGTTTATTGCGCTAAATTTGGAAGTATGGAATAACACAGAAAAAACTATAAAACTATATTTTTTTGGGCCCTTTTGGGCTGTAAAGTCTTCTAACATTTGCATTATAATAATCTTAAATTTAGTAGGGATTGAGAAATATTATAATTAAGAGGTTAGGGAAACCTTGAACCATAAGTTTCTCCATGGCCTGAACCACTGACCTAAGAGCATCATGTTTTTTTGTACTAGATGATGACAACATACAATTTCACGAATAAACATTTCGTGCAATTGTATGTTGACTTTATTTAGCATCGCTAATACTTATCTTTACACTTTCTAAGAATGATGACTCGATTGATGTAAGCAATTTAGCTGATGTCAATAGTGCGAATTAAATCTTTAGACCATCGTTGTAAGTGTTTATCTAGACTGTATATTGTTGGAAATGTTTTTGAATTATTATTTTCTATCTATGTATACTTAGGTATTCCATTTTATAGTGTACCATAATTCTTATTTAATCTCATATAATAAGTTGTTATAATAATTTCACTTGTCATTTTCTTTACACCAAGGTGATTAGTGATCCTTCCTTCTTTGCTTAACCATCCGAAACAATTTGTCTACTCGGGATCCGAGCCCAATGCAACAAGCAATTAATTTTAGACGCGTAAACCAACAAACGGAAGCATGCCTCTTAATATATGCTTAATATTTTAAACTTAAATTGCCAATTTTTTTTGCAAATTGTATTTAAGTCAAAGAACGGAAGTAAAGAGTAGAATTATTGCCTAATATTTTCATAGAATCCGCTCCATTTTAAAAGTGGTTTAGCTCTTTAAGATGATAAATGTTAACTGAGTCGTCTTAACGGTCCATTAAATGTGTATTGACTATTCACTGTTGAGTACTTATTCAATAAAACGGAACATCTCAAGAATTCATAATACTACTTTCTTATTTAATTTTTATAGTTTTATGTATTTAGGGTGTTTGTCTTGCCTTTTAAAATACAATAAATATACTACAGTAATACAGTTAAAATAATATTCATAAAAAATTACTCAGACTGATCATTTATTAAATCACAAAATCACATTATATAGTGTTTACTATCAATAATATTAATTTTAATTCAAAAAATAGTGATACCGCTATTTTATGAAATTTAAATAATTATTATATTTATTTTTAGTTAGTACAATGTGTATACTATAATCATGCTTATAATGTACTAAGTTTAAGACGATTTTGTTGTAAACGAATAAATTCCATATAAAAAGTGAATGAGTGAGACATAGAAAGTAAAGGGAAGATTTGGTCTCATTTTCTGCATTCGTACCTGAGTGGGTTTTATTTGGTGTATTTACAAAATTTACCTATTTGTCATTACGTCTTCTGGTGCATTTACCATATTTAATAGTGTCTAGCTTCGACATTTAAATTTTTTAGCATAAGTTTAACTCCGAACTTATTTTCCAATTTAATGGTGCAAAATAGTAAATAGATTTTGTATGTATTTCGTTGTAAAGCAAAAAATGGTGCTTTGTGAACGTAGCCCTCTGCTTGAAAATCAGCTTTTCCCTAAAGCTTTTGGCGATATTCCAGTATCATAGAACAGTCTTTGTTTGGTTAGCTTCATTGTACATCAGTATACTCGATGAATTTTAAACCTTTGAATATTTGCTCAATTACAAAAATAAATAGACAGCAGATGTTTTAGATTCATAGTGATTTGTTTATAGATTCCTTTAGTTTGATTTTAGTGAATCGCAAGAACATTGGTGAATCAACCAACAATCGTATAAAAGTATTTTGTGCAACCTCAATATTATTTTCCCACACAATTTTTTTATTTTTTTAATATTTTTTAACTTTCATAATACAACATTTTTATATTAAGAATACATATTTTTTTCTATGTATTAAATATTTCCTTTTTATTTATTACAGTTACCTTTACACGTCTACTTTCTTCTTTAACTCCAGAATATAAAAATTTATAGCTAAATTTTGTAAAAGAAAGCGATCACATTGATATACTTATAACAATGAAGTAGGCGTAGTAGAACAGATATTGCGTAGATTGCATATTCAATCTCGACTAACCGTCACAAAACTTCGAAATGTTTGCCCACGACCAATAGATACTTGCGAAATTTTTATCCGCGACCTTAGATACTCAAAAGAATCGTAAAATTTGAAAATAAATTATTTAAAAACAAAGAAAAGACGCAATTGTCGCTTCTGATGGTAGACTATATTATGAACAATCACCATTAAAAAGGTACCTAACTCGGAACTTTACTTCCGCGGTGAATTACAGATTAAAAAAGGAAGATTATATATTATTATGATTGTTCCCGTTATTTAAACACGGTTACGCATCACGCTCATGGGTCACATCGGGTAAATTATTGTAGCTGCATATTAAACCATTTATCGCCATCATATGAAAAAATATTGTCACGGGTCTTTGATAACTAAAATGAAACTATGAGAAACGGCTGCAAATAAAATACTCAAGTGAAAATTATTTATGGAATCATAAAATTGATATTTACTCCTGTTAATTATCTATTATTTATTAAGTCATTATTACAAAATACAAATCCTCAGAGAGAAAATTAAAAGAATCGGTAGAGAGAATGTGGGTTTGCTCATACAAAAAATAAATCTCAATTGACAGTCACTTAAACGAATATAAGAAAACAACTCAAATATTTTCATTATATTATAAGCTAGATTTAATTAGAAAAATACCTAAGTTACTTAAAAATACATCGCTTGCTAATATAATTTATTATATTTTATTTTTATAAATCTTACCCATTATTGGAAATCCGTTATGAAACATCTAATAAAGTTCACAAAGCACAATCACAAGTCACATTACATCCCAATAAATCTTGAAAAAGTTTACGTCGCGATTGTGGAGCGATCAACTGAGTAGAAAAACGTGCTCAGTACACAAGACTCAGCGCAGGAATGAGCTTTAAGCTCTGTACTCTATAGTCTGTTGGCGCCGGAAGCCGTACGGAACTTCCCCATACAACTGATAAAGCTGCCATAGACTTTTATCATTTATATGAGAAATTTTCATGTGAAAAAGAAAGTCAAATTAAAATAACAATTCATATCTATGTTCAAATTAATCTGATTAAAGCAATAAGTTATATTGTTAGTTTTAAAATAAACTTATGATTTTATATTTATAACTGTCATTTTTTAATATTTGTCCTAAAGAGATGCTGCACGAAAATAAATAATGAACAATAACGAAAACAAAAGTTATTGTTTCTTTGTTTGACTTGTTACACTCTAGTCAACAGTCCCTAATAGCTTGCAAAAACTTGTATGAATCGCTAAAGCAAATGGAATTACATCAATAATAAAACACTGAACCTATTTAATATTAACGCCAGATATTTGCAATCCCATTTAAGGTCAAAGCCGATAAAAGCTATTAGGTAAGTAAATTTCGATATATTACGATTCGTTATTATTTATTCTGTTTAAATTTGTTAATTTTATTTGAATCTGTTAAAATGTCAATTTGATGAAATGTTATTTAATGAATTAATTTGAGTTTTTTGATTATTCTTATTTCTATTGTTTCTTAATGAATTAATTAATTAGTGTTTTTACAGAACAATTATTTAAATGTTATTTAAATTTTAATCACAATTTTTCCTAACTTCTAAAACACGGAAATGTTAGAACTACTTATAAATTGTAAGTCACTGCCATCTCTGTATATATGCGATAGTCTGTTTTTATCATCTTAATCATATAAGAATGAATTGTATTAAATTAATGTTAAATCTGCATGGAATGTTAAGAAGCTCTATTATTATTGTTATTTATTCAAAAGATAATTAGTGTTAAATAAAGTGATTAAATTATTTAAGCAGTTTTAATATGTGATATAAAAAATTTATCTATCCTATCTTATGTAAGATTTAATCTAGTTTTATTTAAATTAAACAATCAGTATCAGTAATTGTCTTGACGCCTTCACGTAAGTACCTATAACAAGCACATCCTATACTTTAAGAGCCCATTCTTGTAATAAATACAGTAAAACTCAATAAAATATCATTAAAAACGGTTCAGCATTTTTGTTTCTGTTTTTTTTTTTTGATATCAGTGTAAAGATACATAATATGTTCATTACAAAAAATACTTACATACTTATTTATAAAAACATATACTGACGGATTGGCAAGTTTAAATACCTTAATTACAATTATTATTAGAAATATTTAAATAATGAATACAGCAACAGTCTGACAATACGATGACGGTCTAGTCCTTAATATAATTTTATATCCAAAGGAGCTAAAACACAAATTGATAGAGTAGAAAATGTTTCAGTTGGTTTGTCAATTCCCTTTCATGGAGCTCTATGGCTCATTTGTATGCACACCGGCGTCTGTAGGCTTTATGGTCGACTAACCTTATTTCCCGATTTTACAACTTCCCTATACATAATGCGGAGAGATTATAAAATGAGTCACGCTTGTTTACATGCGACAATGAGCGGTCTGTGGTTAATTCAAGTTTAATGAAGTCCTTTTAGTGAATGCACTGAAAAGATATTCATTAAATAAATTATGCATTTATTTAAATTAATTTAGATTCACCATTTATTTCATCTAATTCAATAAATATAGCCGGTTTGCCTGAAAATTTTTACTTGGAGTCAATTCTCTAGTCGCCAAAAGTCAAAAGCTTAATAAATAAAACCTATGACGTTAAGTTTGGTCCTTTAAGTATTAGACAACATCATGCTTTTCAATACATTTAAGCAGTAGGTAGCCTTATTCACGTAAGTTCAAATGACGGAGTTCTAGTCCGAGTACATCGAATCGTTATATCGTACCTTTAAAGCATATATTGACACATTTCAAACCCTTGGGTTTTTTCATTTCAATAAAGAATTGATTTTGAATTATATACATTTCAATATAGTTCGCTATTTTTCCACTTTAATATGCTTTCACAATAGCTGACAGCTTGTGTTTTGCACGGGTATTACTGAAGTTTAACAGACTTTTTATAAAGATCTTTTTTAACAAGTAATTGTTAGAATAAAGTTTGTAAAAATATTACAAAGACAATCAACTATTTATTCATATCATTACCAAACCAGATTTGGTTGAGAATTTACGAAATTTTGTAGTAAAACATGAAAAGGTTGAAAGGAAAGGTTAAAACTGCAGGTGCAGTTTTGATTACGGCAGCCTTAAAACAAACAAAAAATATCAGATATAGATAAAACGACTGCAATGGAGTTTAATTCTAGATAAATCTATTCCCTGAAAACTTCTGTATCAAATTGTTTCCATCATCAGCCAGCGATATCATTGTGTGTAAAATCCCGTAAGCCCTACTGGAGCACGAGTTATTTTTTTATTATGGGCAAATATCAGACTTCTGTGTCTAACCAAACAAAACATTTTAAATTGTTTCCCCGGAATTCGAAACTAGGACCTTGGGCGCATCACACAAACCCGTGAAATGACCACCGAGGCTGTTTATACGTTTAGCGATTTATATAAAAAAAGCAAACATTTAAAATGTTAAAGAATTATTGTTGAAAATAAACCAAATAGCATTTGAAATCTTTTCTCAAAGTGAATAGGTGTTAAACTAATAACTAGAACACACAAGGCCAACAAACTCAACGCATTGATAGGAAGCATCTGTACAGTTTGTGATATTTGAAAATATTTTAAGTGAATGTAAACAAAATCTTCACGTTTTAATAAGTACGCTGGTAATGGTCTACGGTGTCAACTTCAAAAAAGCAGAAGGTTCACAGTTTGATTGGTTTTCTGCTCATTAATCCATCAATTATTAAGAATACATTTCATTAGATAGAAATTAATGGTACCTACATTTAAAAAGGTTGCACTGATTTACAATTAAGTACCAATGTGAATGATTTTTATTAGTTTTTGACATATTTTTAGCTTATCTTATTTATAAAATTCTCGTGTCACAATGTTAGTTACCTTACTCCTCCGAAACGGCTTTACTGATTTTTACCAAATTTCAGTAGGTCTGAGAATCGGCTACTATCTATTTTTCATATCCCTAAGTGATAAGGGTAGCCCACCCCAAAAATTAATATGGCAAAACAACGTTTGCTGGGTCAGCTAGTCTGATTATAAAAATTAAAAGATTATTTTTGTATAAAATAAATACTTGTCATTCGTATTTCAAGATTTTTCGTTTTTGTAATATTTTTTTAAATTCTAGTCGGCCTATCTCCCCGGCGACGAGTCACGCGAAGTGTGCCCCGGGGCCGTGGAAATAACTTAATAAATGACGCAGTAAATGTTAAAGAAAAGGGCTATTTTACGCCGTTCTTTCTTTAAACATCTTTTGTAGATAGTTTTGGCGGGGTTATTAATAGGTACAATTTTAAAAACTTATAATTAGCTTTTTAACAAATATTTAAATAATAAATTCTTTTGAAACTATAGATACTTTTCCCTTTTTTTTCCCGTGATCTTAATAATAGTAATATATTTACGAATATTATTTTTTGATTTTGGTAGAGCGAATATTGATTATCATTTTAATAATATATAATGGATAATTTAATTTTTGTTGATGCATCTTATTACCATTCTGAAATTATTGATGAAAATTGAAGCCTATTTTAAAATTTATTTGATAAATTTCCCGCTTGACTTGCTGTCGCTCGCGTCCTTACATAATATTATAGGGAGTCCGCCGACCGTTAAATTGATATTTGCTTTTCAGATATAATGCTTTTGAAGTTGTATGATGAAGCAATCGTCAGTCATGCATTTTTATTAGCTTATGTATTGGTCATAATTTGGGATTATATGTATAACAGCTTGATTATTCAATAATTAGCTTGTCATACTTGAAAATTATATTGAAATATCTTTTATACTTTTTACAAGTGGCTTTTAAAAACACTCTATACAAAAATTTATTATAATCTACTAAATGAATAAAATTTAACCTTTAACATTACGAACCAAGTACCTAATTGTTTGGTATATTAAGTTGAAATAATCTATACACTATTCCAACTATATAGAGAGAGAAAGAGAAAAGATTTGTATTTTTGTTTGTAATGAATAAATCCAAAAAAAATTGGTCGAATTTTAAACTACTATTTTAATCCCCACATGTTACGACGTAGTTGCGAATTAAAGCTAGCAGATAGTATTAATAATAATAATTAGGACAACTTGTGTTATGGTAATCAGAAACAACGAGGGTACCACAATAAAAACATATATAAGTTTATAGACAACCAAGACTCGGAAACAAACATTCGTGCTCATCACACAAATAAATGCAGCTACCGGGATTCGAACCCGGGACCTAATGATGCAGAAGGCAGGAGCACTACCAATTGCACCAAACGGTCGTCAAATAATAGCATTAATGGTAGTAAATTGGTAATACATAGAAAATATTATAGAACTACATATAAAGAAGCCACTTGTCTGCAATATTTATAGACGCTTGAATTATTTCTTTGTGTTCGAATAATGTGAGAAGATATAAAATATCTGAATGCAAATGGATGTTCATTTCCTCACGTCATGATGTTACCACGTTCTGAAGTCTCAACTCCTTCCGCTGTTTTTATATAGACATAGTTTTTTTATTTTAGAATGCTTAAATATATATTTTAATAAAGATTATAATTTTATTTTGCTTCTTATTTTGTTGACTCAAAAAAGAAAGTCTTCAATTCGGGTGTAGGTTTCTGGTTTTTTTTTTCGTATGTTTGTCGATTTAAATTGATTAACATTTAGCTTCACGCGAACGTAAAGCTAACTGTTAAAAAAGTGGATTTAATTGTTTCTTTTTTTTGATATACAATGAAAAAAAAATTGGCAGCCGGTGCCAAACTATTATATAACGGGAAATGATAAATCTTCAACCCTTAGGCACCACCTTTGTAAAATTATTATTACTGTGTAATTTCAAATTTTTAGTACAATATATTGAAATCGGTCTATAAGTTTAATATTGTATTGGGTATTGTACATTTATGTATGTATATATATTAGATTAGATTATCGTTCTACTGAATGACCATATTTGGTAAAATGTTAATTTCCCTGAATAAACTTTAGAAAAAAAGTAAGTTTTATAAGTAATTAACGGCAGTAAAAAATAATTTTAACTTGTATAAAAACCTATGAAACCTCTCTATTTTTTTGGTTCGACGCGACGTGTGCGGTATGTTTCCTCCGTCCTTGTGCGAACGCACGCGCCGCAGGCACCAGGTGAGAATGATAACATCTGCCGGACAGCCGGACCCCTCAGATAACACGCCACCGCTGACATGACAATATTATTTGGTTTAAATAATCAATCATTCAATCATATACATCTGTTTTATAATCAATTTTAATACTAAAAAATAAAATAGTAGTAAGATTACTAGATTTCGTATACAACTGTAAAGTGGTTTTATATAATTATGAAGTACCAGGCTATATGTAGGTACTTCTCTAGTACGAATTATCTAAGTGTGGTAAAATTAATTTAGCATGATTCTTCTACGTAAGCCAATTAATAACCCATTTAAAGTAGAGTTATAGGTACTTATACAATGTGTTATATTTAATATATATATTTTTTATTAAATATTTACAACAATATACTTAATTATTTTTTTTTATATTAAAAATTTAAACCTTTTAACAACCCTGACTTCAATAAGTACTTTTAAATGAATATTTAAAAGTACTTATTGTCGAATATTATACGCCTTTTTAGAATGTAATTACAATGCTCCTGCAAAAATGCTGAACTCGAGCAAACACAATACAGCCTCTTTGTAAACTAACAAACACTTTATATAACTTTATAATTGGTTTACTTGTTTTTGCGCTTAACACAAATAAAAGTATTTCATTTTTTTTTTAAGTTTTATTTTAAGATTGTCCTTTTAGGTAGGTTAAATTAACAAACTCGGATTACACCGAGTTACACCATTTATAACTCAAGAACGGATGGACAGTTTTTGATGATCTCCGTTAGCAGAATAACTATTAAAAATATAGAAAGGTGTTTATGATGAAAATTCGTTTTCTTATATACATTTTCTATGGAATGACGTTTTATATAACACGTTATTATATACACGTAACAGCTAGTTAATTATAAAATCATAGTCATTTTTTACAGCAAATATAGTAGGTAGGATGTTTTGAATGATAAATTCATATCATATCTTTGTAGTCAAAGTCCTCTTAGGACCTGGTCAGTGTCTTGAAGGGCCTCACAAGATCATCCGTTTGTGATTAAATTTCCAAAATATATCTATATATAATAAAGACTCAAAAGCTAGCAAGCGACTGGACCTCTTCGGATCGGCATACCCGAACCTAGGGGACTATCGGCACTTCGCATCCAACGACATCCTGAAGCTCAATGCAGTCCTTCTTCAGGGATCTTAAAGTGAGTGAGTAAGACATGGGGTAAGTACAAAAGGACCTAAAGGTTCGACGTGCATCCCGTCAGGGAACGCCGGATAAGAAAAATAATATTAAAAAAATATTTTCTTTGAACCTCCCTCGGACTTGGAGAAATTTAAAATGATAAATGTATTTTATTATTCTCGAGGTGTGAAATTAGCAAAACATTTAAGGGATGTTTTTTAGTTTTTTTAAATTCATGTCATATTATGTTCTTTTAATTCATGTCATATATTATTTAAATTAATTTTGGATAACATCTAATCTATATAAAGAACATTCTCAGCACAAAGCAAAGTTACTAACCGTGAATGTCAAAAAGTAACTAGCCTTTCACCAAGATTCTGTAAGGAATTACATAAAAAGGTGAGTAAAATTCACCAAAATCAGTTACTCACTTTCATATGTTAGAATTGTTATTCGAAAGACATTTCGGTAAATACACACACCAATATTCTTTGTGTTCACTTAAAAATAATAAATAAAAACAGAGTAACTTAATACAAATATACTTTACTTACTAATTGCTTCATGAGCTTCAGAATTTTCCTTAACACTTTTCTATTCAATTTGTTTTCACAACTTTTCTGGGGTTACTTAAAGCTGACATCGCAGTTGGTGAAATAAATTATGAATTAGGTAACGAGAACCCTGTTTTCTTTAAACAGTTAATTTAAAAAATAACTGTAAGCCTACTTCAAGGTGTTTTATGTATTCATTAGAAAGAAGTTGGTGTACTTTTTTAAAAATCTATTTTATCTACAAAATTAAATTGAATGCAAGTAGGTAAAGTAGCAATAAATTTGTTAATAAAATACCGTTTATTAGGACTTAATATTTGTATAAAATTTAAATGCTGGAATCTTTATGATGGAACCAATCTTGGCGATTGCCCGAAGCCAACTGCATTTTGTTTAATAATATTCTGAAATTGAAGTTGTTAAGCCTTTATTAAAATATAAGAAATTTTGAAGACAAATTGAGAAAATCTGTGCTCTTTTTTTTAAAAGTTCAATAATTGGCTTTAAATATTTAACCTTTGTTTTAGTCGAATTATTCCTATTCTATAATGTTGCTACTGCCAAAATTTTTTATTAGTTAAAAAATGGTTTGATGCTTAAACAGATTTTGATTTTAGAGTTTTTTTCCTAGAGCTAAGTTAAACAAAGGTTCTATCTTTCTATAGATACATGGAAAATCAGGTTCATCAGCTCTAGTAGTTCAGTTGTAGGGATAAAAAGAACAACCTTTCGCATTTCTAAAGAGAGGAGTTATTTTTAAGGATTCATACCATCCTCTTAAAATAAAATACTCTTTGCAAAAATATCCATTTTATCGCATTGAATTTAATTAAATTTAACCTCAATCAGTTTACAACAATAACCACCGGATTATCAGACTTATGAACAAAAGTTTAAAAGCTTAAATTTAGAAACTTTGTCCGGCCGTCAAACTCATAGCAAAGATTTGTTTTACGATCTAGTTACAAACTAATTATTATTCTATTTATGACAATCTTTGGATTACTTGTGAACGTGTCTGCATAAGGATTTAAAGGCGCCGTTTATTATTCATGACATAAATTTGCTGAGCAAGGTAGGTATTACACGAAAACTCATTAAAAGCAAGGCGCGAGGTGACTTTTCAAATTAGAGGCGTTAAGACCACGCGTGACGCGTTTTATAAGGTTTGGTTAATTGTCATTCGAATCAAGTTGTCTTGGTTATTAACCCTGAGATTAATATTTCATAGATATATAAACATATATACATATATATTTGGTGTAGATATGAAAAGATGTTCTTTATACACGATATATTGTAACTTTCCCGGACTTTTGTCTGTCAAATTAAATAATGCTCTTATATAAATATTCTAATAAACATGATTTATCAACAAATGTGATTAATTTAGTTAGTTTAAAATATGGGTCAAGCTTGATAATATGGTTATGGTAAGCTGGAAATATGATTCAGTCCATCTGAACAAGTTAAAAATTAAATATCTAAGCTAGAAAACAAAAAGAAGTCTTACAATGTAAAGTTTTATATAAGGCATTTGATTCCGTAAGTCGTAGTCAGCGCGCCTAAACATTCACAATAGTTACTATAGTTTCGCTTATTCCGGCAACTCGTAAGGAACATAAATTTCCGAGACTGTTTACATACTCTACGATATTAACATATTCGCGGATATCCCCAAGGTACAGCCTGAATTTAACTTAGCGGCTTATCTGAAAACACAAGCAAAGTACTTTAGGGAATTATGTGGAATGAAAAATCTAAACAATGTTTGTCTTAAGTGTTCCATTTCACTTCCAATCTATTTACATCAGTTGAGACTTTGAAATCTAATATGATCATTTTGGTTGTTTATTTTCTTATAATAATATCGGTCTATCCCCCGTCTAGTTTAATGATATTCATTTATAGTCTCATCATAATTTTACAGTAGTTTTCACGTAAAACCTTTATATAATTTCTTAAGTAGCCATAATAAAATCCAAACAGAAAATTAAATTATTAAACGTTATCATGAGATCAATTACTCTTAGTTACATGCTTTTTCTGAGAATATGAACTTTTTTCGCTAGCGGGAAAAGACAATACTAAAATCTTGTACAAAACTATCTAAAGATAGTTTAAAAATATCTAAAGATAGTTTAAAAATATCACCAAATATTACGAACATAATTATGGCAATACATATTTGGTTTGGTTGCACAATTCGAGGACCCATTAAGAGGATAAATGCCGTATTGCGAAAAAATGGAACCCGGATCTTTGTAAGAGTTTCTTATGCAATTTTAAAAATTATATTAATATGAGCTAGCTCAACGAACCTGATCAACCAGCTAAGAGACTAGACCGAGTTGGAAAAAAAATTTTGAATTCGTTAGTAAAGTTGTCTAATATTAAATAATTAGAAAAATTTCACTTTAATTGCGATCATAAAATTGACTTGAAAATATAAGCAGTAGTTTTAGCAAGGTATGAATGTTCGAATTAATTTTGTAAATTTAGAGTTACGAATTTTATTTATTGTTTATAAAAAGAAATCAATACTTTTTGATCATCGCTGTCATTCCTGAATCCTAGTAAACTAATCCAACATTATCAACGACGAATTTAGCTTCATTAAAATGCTCGATTAAAAAAAAATTCTTAACTTTTTAAGTCTATTCGCTAGGTACTATTTAAAATAAAAACTACTTTAGTTAAATTATCATTGTTCACTATGAAATTAAAATACATCTTCCAAGCGAAGTATCATTTATTTCCGCGGCGTTTATTATCTGTGGCGAGCTGCATTATCGCGCAAATTTAATTAAACAAGCTGAATCAAGTCATATTGAAACTTGCACATTATTATTAAGTTTATGTTCACAAATTATTATTACCTTACAAAGCTTGTTTTTTGTAATTATAACTATAGAAGTCTTGATTCGGAGCTAAGAATTAGTAATATGAATTCAAAATATTTGACGTTTTTAATTCGATCAGTCAAAACGATCTGGATGAAATTCCATCAAAAAAATAATAGAAACCACACCAAACACGACTAAATTCGCTTAATGTTTGTCACATTAACTCAAAATTAACAACCACTACTTAATTAAACAGAGTTTTCCCTTCTAGGAGCGACTATTGACTGTCCCTTTTTTAAGAACAACTGTAGAATGCCGGCCGACAGCCAAGCCCGCAGATTATATTAGCAGTGAGTAAATCCCCGATCCTGATGCGGAGTGGCACTAAACAAGCCAGCACGCGCATCTGTTAACGACAAGTTTGAACACGAAACCCTGATCTCATTATTCACTACTACAGCCCACTACAGCCGAACGAACAGCTAATATATTATTTTATTTAGATATATAAAAATTTGTACCCAGGTAATTTAAAATAGTAGACATGACGCCGACAAATTATAAAAGGATTATATGCATAGTAAAAGGGGTGATTTTGATGGACTATTGAATATCAAGGAGTGTTGTTGGCGTGCGAGCTCCTACGGCTTCATGTAAATTGTTGAACTATACATTAATTACTGGTAATTGTAGACTACGGTCTATGCCTTGCCAACTAAGTTGCACATAGTTAAACTATTCTAAAAATATTAATTTCCGCGTTCTATTGTAGATTAACAAGTGAAATTGAAGACAATTCAACGACCCCCTGTCAAATTACAAATAAAAAAATAAGAAAAAAAATATTGTATAAGAATTATAAGAAAGATATGAAAAAAATATATTCATATTCTCGATAAGTAGATACATTTTGTGTAATGATTTCGAAATTAGGTTTCAGTTTTTAATGCGGTTTTCGATTGTGACAGTTCTAAGTACCTAAGGGTTTTAAGGCACGTCTTTTTACAACACCATTTTGGAAAATTGACATAAGTTTTTTAATTGTGCAACGTGAGTTAAATTGTATTTTACCTTATCCCCGCAGATAATTTCCCTTTTTTAAATTAAAATTCCCAATTTATAGATTCTAGTTCTATAAATGAATAAAGTAGGAAAGATTACATATATTATGCCAAAGCATATAAATAAATATTGTTCTTAACATCTCCAGCAGTTCATACTAAATTCTGATTTTCAGTAACACTGATCCGAGATCGAATAGACACTCATTTTAACCTTATTTTTTATAAAATGTTAAATTTTGAGGCTCTTTTTCTCTGAAACTGAAAGCCTTTGACAACTATGACTTATTTGAAAGTATAAAATAGTAATTTATTTTAGTCCACAGCGGCCTCGTTTTTCAATTATTTCAATTTATTTAAATTTATCCGAAATCCAGCATTATAATTTTCATAAAATGCGCGACAACTGTTTTTTAAAATCGTAGATTGATTGAAAAATTCATTTTGTTTAATTACTGTGCTAGTAACTAAACAAAATAATTAATATATTATAATGTCCATTAAACAGTGCTTAAGTCTATACAAGCCCCAAAATTTTTGAAATACTCATGAAATTTTTAAAATGAAATCCCAATCACAACCATAAAATTACAAAAATTGCTTAGATTTAATCGAAAAATTCACTTTATTGTATAAGTATTTATATGTAAAATTTCTGTCTTAATATTTCTTAGATTATGTCAGAAAAAATTGTTTTTGAAAAATTAAATTATTTAATAATCATAATTACAAGTGTAGAAAATTATATAAATGGTGCGTGTCAGTTCTGTGATAGTTGTATAAAAGTTGTATGTGTAAACGCATTTTTGTAATAGGGATCTTAATATAATAAATAAATAACATTAATAGTATTAATGGCAAATTCTTACATTTCTATTTTACACTATTATTACCAAAAATCATGCGACATTTTATTAATACAAATTTTATCCTTCTGTGTAGATTAAATTAATTAATTTTTTGCTGGCAATGACGAGTTACGGGGACTTTAATTAAAGCTCTCAATTGTTACTCGAAGGTAAATTACGGCATTAAACAAACTGAATGGAAATTATAATAAAGTATTTTAAGAAGAATAAACTAAACGGTTTTTACGTACCCCATAAAACTTTTAATGTAATATCTATCAGTATTTTTCATACATACCTTGTAAAGTGAAGTCCCGTGTCCCCTAGTGGGGTATGGGGCAGATGCATTTCACATCTGTTTCACTGATCGATTTTTTCTTTTAGGGGCAAGTAGGCGATCAGCCTTCTATGTCCTGCCAGACAAAGTTTTTTTTATCTCCGTCGGGAATCGAACCCAGGACCTCTCGGTTGTAACGTTTACGCGCTTACCACTAGACCAAGAAGGCGGTCAATTTTTTCAAAAAAAAATACATACCTTACGAAACAAAAAGGATAAAAGATATAAAATGGTGGGTAGCTTTCAATAAGTAATTTTGGTTTAACTTATCGCTATTTTATTGTTACAAATTAAGTAAGTTTACTTATTTCATTTTGAAATTTGCCCACATGCTAACCAAACTCTGTAACAATCATAATAAGTTTTAAGTGATAGGTACTTTAGTAAAGTCGCGGGCTTTGGCTAGTAAGTAAACTTACATCACAACACACAGATCTGAGACTTTTCCAATGTCGTCCTTTTAATAAATCTCAATTACTTTTCGGCTTCGGGAAGTGGATATCTAAAGCCTTTCTTGTTTATGGAAGACGACTTAACTTAAAAGATAAACCGTTTACATTACTCAATATATTAAGAAAATTGTCTTGCCCCGCATTTAGCGTCATATATGAGAAGCAATGTATTGTATGCGATACTTTATATCGTTTCAAGTCTGCAAGAAATAGGCTTAAGCGTAGTAATTTTTCTTCATTCGCGACCATACTTCTCACAAAGAATGAAATTCCCTTTCTAATCCTTAGAAGTTTGGTTTACAGAGAATTGCTTTGTTATAAAACCATTGTGCGTATATTATTTTCTATATATATTATGACGGCGCGGCGTATGGCTCAGAAGAGTGGATTAATCAGAATCATTAGATTGACGTCTGACGTTTGACATGAGACATTGACGTCACTCTAGCGGAGTGTCATGATGATGGAAGCGAGGCGGTTTTTTCAGAATGACACGTGCGGTTAGGGCGGGAGCCGCAGGTGCACCACTGTTTATGACGAATCGCTTTATATTACTTCGAAATTATAATATTATGTTGTGACCAGTGCTCTACTTAGTAATTACCCGTGAGGGCAACTATTTTATTGTGATTTCAAGATTAGAATGAAGTATTGGAAATAGTTTATTGTTCCTGTCCCACAGACGCCCACTCCTAACTACAATTAACTCTGATGAAGGCCTTCCTTATTTGACATATATATTAGGAAAAGTTATTGATATAATATTAAATTAACATGAATAAGTTATTTTTATACAGATAAAATTAAAAATTATTATTTATATTTGATTGTAGAGACATACGTTTACAATGATAGGGTGGACGTTTTCTTAAAAAATCTTAACTGTACCGAGCACGGTAAATTATTATCATTGAAAATATTTTCATAATCGAAGCTGGATTTGAGAAAACAGTAACTTCAACAGTTTGTTAGTTATCCGACCGCTTTTCTGGAACAGGAAAATTCCCAACGCCAAAATTTGTTCGTGGAAATTGTTCACTACTCTCTATAATTTATCAAAGTTTATTTAAAGTTGTGAATATGTTTTTGACTTTCAATGAATCCTGCGGGGTTGTTAGACACGTACCGCTTTCGTCATCTTCAAGTACATTTGGCATTTTTGAATCTCAAAATGGTGAAGAAATACTTTAAAATTATGTATTAATTTGGCAAATCTAGAGTTAGTAATATGGTAATAGGTAGGTAATAGTAGCTTATTCTAATATTTATGCGAATGAAGTTTCGGACATCACATAGTAGCAAAATTACTTAAATCATTTCATAAATTGTATGTATTTTATAAATTAATGTAATGTATAAAAAAATCTATAAAATATATAAGATAAAAGAGTTTTAAATAATGTAGTTTTTGCAATGCCAAATAAAGATTAAATTGAATATTAAAAACCTTGAAATATAACAAGCTTTACAAAATGTTACTTACATGAGTTATATTTTACGCCTCCAATGACATCGTTTGTGCGCTGAAATACCATCCACCAGTTAAGACGACTAAAACCATCGAGATTTGTCTCGCAAAGCCTCCTGTCACCGCATACAAAGGCTCCATGATAATATCACACCAATGACGACGGCTCAAACCTTGTTTTTGCTTCCTTTTTTTAAATTAAAAATTAAAGTAGAAAGTAAATATTTGGAAAATGTAACGGATCGATATAAATAATAGCTCAATGAATAATAATAAAATCTTTTTTAAAATCAGGATGTTGGTACTAAAACAATTTTACTAAGGCAAGTAAACTTATTACAAGCTGATTTTTTTATAAATAGTTCAGTTTCTATTGTAAAAAATTATGAATTATTTTTGGTTTTAGCTTTTGCTGTATATAATATAAAAATAATACATTAATAACTCGTAAATTCCTGCAACTACTTCCTTATATGAAATTTGTTGAGAAAGAAGGTCTTGTAGATTCGAGGCTTAATTGGGTCACGATTGGGAGCATCCTGAACACGGGACAGTAATTAAACGACTTGTACGTTAACATCGTCTAAACTATTGAACTAGATTTTAAAATTAAGTTTCTATGTTATAAAACTTACGTGCAACTCTTAAAAGAATCAATTTGTTGGAAAAGATGAGTTATTTTCCTCACATGTTTCAACATAAAGACGAAAGTCCCGTCTCCGTCCACTCTCCGTGCAATAATAATCAATCTTTAGTTTTGATAAATGCGTATTTTAGAATATTAAAGGAAATATTTCTATTGTTTATTGAAGACTAATTGGCGCAATTGTGTCTGCCTTCTGCATCAAAAGGTCCCGGGTTCGAATCCCGGTGGGTGCATATATTTGTGTGATGAGCACGAATGTTTGTTTCCGAGTCTTGCTTGTTTGG
This sequence comes from Aporia crataegi, assembly GCA_912999735.1. Lineage (NCBI taxonomy): Eukaryota > Metazoa > Arthropoda > Insecta > Lepidoptera > Pieridae > Aporia > Aporia crataegi. Next base: position 6,089,399 of record OU538744.1, on the reverse strand, counting down.
AAACTTATATATGTATTTATTGTGGTACTCTCGTTGTTTCTGATTATCATAACACAAGTGCTTTAGCTACTTACTTTGGGATCAGAGTATGTGATGTGAGTTGTCCCAATTATAATTATTATAAAAAAAATTGCCATTTCCATATACATTCATATACCATTTTTTTTAAAATAAGCAAAATGTATTTCAATCATAAATATAATAAATTAGCGGATATAGCAGAGGCAACATCGAAACAAACAGATCTCATCTACATGAAAGCAATATTCAATTAATAACAGCCTAGTCGCTGAAGTTACATAGAATGGTAAAATATATAAAATTAAATGGTGTTTACCAGAAATATAGCTTCACTTTTATTTTATTTTAACAGTTAAAATGAGATTTACTTCAATTTCACAGTTAAAAATGAGACAATTCAGCATTTTTTCTGCCGAACGTAAAAGAGATAATCCAACACTGAAAGCTTATTACAACAACGAGAAATTCCTGCTTTATTTCTTATAAATAGTTAGTATGGGCAAGAACTGAGATAATGGGATTGCCTAGTTGACAGAATTACCTTATTTTCGCTAAAGAGCCTATACTGGAGTCTGTTTCAGAATAATAATAAAAATTGAGCGCTAATGAGATTTTATCTTTATCTATATATCTTTATCTCTGCGGAAAGAATATTTCCTTCGCCACATTTAGCGGTTCCTACATAAAATTACCTATTTATAGTTTTTTTGATCTTTCGATTAATACCTAATTGACGTTCATAAGCCATCATGTACGTGATTCAATATGAATAAAGATATTTTGACTTGACTTGAATCTACAGGATTTTTAACGATATATTCTTCAACGTTGTACTGTAACAAAACATAAGAAAATATTCGGTCAAGATGATTTTGAGGTTTAGAAGAAACTAACAAAACTATTGTTGTGAGATAAAACGTTTGTAGATAAAACATGTCTTGCGTAGCACGCGTTGAACTGTCCTCGATTTATCGTAGCACATATCTCAACGCGTGGGCAGCGCTTGTAGCTGGTGCTACGATTAACTATTACTACGTGGTCTTTAAAAAGGTACACAATTTTTTTCTACCCAAATAAAAGATAGGAACGGTAAGTATCCTATTATCTATTTCCCTTTATTGCATAATCGGAAGAACTTACCCAACATTTTTCCTATCGTTTTTGTGTATCGTAATGAGTTCCACAAAATGTAATTCAAAGCAGGGATATTTTTATCACAAAATTTAATTTAAACTTATCTAGATTATTTTTAAGATAAAAATTTAAAGGAGGCAAAAAATGGTAATAACATGGATGTATTAAGAATATTAATTTTTTCAATTTAGAAATATAGGTACTTCCTTGTAATTTTATTATTAACATTTAGTTTCAAATTTATAACTTTCTAGTAAAAGTTCAATCTTTTTTAATTTTAAATAAATATAGAAATTTTTCACAGAAGTTCCAAAAACATTAAATCGTTAAGTTTCTTTAAGGCTCAATTCCGGATTCGAACTACGTTTGGAATGTTCAGGGAGGTGATTACATTAATGAATAATGCTCACTTTTGACAATAATTCTTTGTATATGTTTCAATTTGGTATCACACCAAATTTTAAGAATAGAAAAATTACAAAGTACCTACTGATTTAATGAACGAATCCATTGATGCACTGGGTAACGTCAAAAAATGGTACTTTATTTCAAAACGGTATAACCAGAATATATTTAACCGAAATTAAAAGATTTTGAAGTTATAGACCGGCTCCTTGTCTGTTTAAAAGAATCAATAAATTTGAAAAAAAATTGTATCCATCCCATGATAATTTTTTCTTGGAATAATTCTTGTTGTTTTATACTTCCGTACATCTATAAAATTGTATAGTTTTATATATGTATGAGCTACCTTTATCATATATATGTATAATATGTAAAATTGCTAATGAAAAAACTAAAAATATATAAAATTAAAGTAATTAAAAACCGATAATAATCAATGTCAGTTGATTATTTTCTTTAAATTACTCACGTTCAAGTATTTAAAAATGTGTCATTAGAAATACATATTAGCTTGTTCATACATTTTTAAATTTTGTGTTGGTGTATAACATGATGGTAACTTATTAAAACATAGTCGATCCAATTGGCTTCATCTGCGTAGCAATTTTAGTATTAAACGTTACTGTGTTAACAAATTTCTATGATATTTTATGGACATAGAAGTCTAAACACGAAGCCACTTGTGTGGGTATGCAAACACAAAAAAAGTATAGAGGTATATAAAATTTAATTTGGGTTAATGACGATGGAAAGTTTAACTAATTAAGTCAATATAGGAAAATAAGTGTAGTTTAAGTAATTAACCTTATAGTATAAAAGATATTTAAATTCGTTTTAATTTTTTTACCGGATATTTGTCTTTTTTACGAGATAATTAACATAATTATCTAGTGAAAAAGATATTTACAAAATAATAAATTGAACATAATTTTTCAAGACAACATTTTGAGAATTTATAACCACGTCTTTACAAAGAATAGAGGGCTAATTACATTTTAATCATCTATTAAAATACGCGAGAGCCAAATTTTTCCTTACAAATTTTCCGAATAGAAGCAAATTGCTTAATTAGAAATGTTGTCGGGACCTACGCAAACTGGATTGCTTGTTCACGGTGCACGGAAACTTATCGCTGGCGCGTGCCCTTATCCTCTCCATTTTGAAAATATTTATTTAGCATCCCTTCCTAAGCCCGAGCTCAGGTGCGAGATCGCCTCAACAAATAGATGTGAACCGTTTAAATCAGCTTCGTTTGAGTTTCACCCATCACCAATTATTTATGCCATATTTTATAATGAATTTATTGAAAGTAGATGGAGCGAAAGAGGTATGTAGGGAACTTGGCAGGTGGCTCTGTGTTCGCTGCCTACCAAAACGACTATTACTACTAAAAAATATTTTATGTACAAAAAAGTAACGCTTACCCGGCGAACTTGTTGACGCCTTAAGAGCAACAAATCTATCATCTATTAGCATAGATTAAATTTAGTTGTATAAACTTCATGGAATATTTTCGAATCAGGTTATTGTAATCATGAAGCTTAACAATAAGGAACTATATCTTCGTCGTTAAAATAGCTTGTCGATTATAAAATATTGAAAATGTAAATTACAACTTACTTAATGATTTCTATTTTCACTTAATTACTTAAGGCGCATAGTGACTGATTGTCTAGGCAAAATAAGGGCAGGCATTTTAACAACTGGATTCCTAATAGCACCCAAAATTTTATTCTTATATAACTATTCGCTTAGTATTATTAATTTTCTACGGCCTTTAAACTTTTCATTTCACTAGAAGTGGGAACTCACAGATCCATAAGGCTTTCGGTTCTAATTAAGTCACGATCAGCAGCTCCTTTCCCTTTCACAGGTAATCACAACTCAAGATTGGTAGACATTAATTCAAAATTCTTTCAAGAATCGCTGACAAACACTACTTGAGCACGTCGGATTAACGACTTATACATACGAATATCCCAAGTGCCCCTTCAATTCTTAAGAAAACGAACTTATATTATACGAATCAATGAATTTTCAAGTAAGAATCTGAAGAGCCATTCTTTAACTGCTTTAATTTATTTGATTGCGCCCTTAGTCTGTCTTTAAATTTATATACATATATATTGAATTAAGCATTTTCTACGATTTGTTATTGTTATATTCAAGTACCTCAAATTTAATATTTAATTAGGTAGGTAATATAATTGTTTGGTCTGTTGTTACGTAATTAGTTACTATTAGATACTTTGTTTTTATATCGTCACAAGTTTATACTTTAACGATCGTTAGTGATTATCTGTAGATTGGCCGCCGAAGAAATAAATTTGTGACAAGTAGGAAGGATTCTTCAAAAAGCGGAATATTCAATAACATCAAACAGATGTGAATATCCAACGTGTTAATGCATTTACTCAGAAGAAATGTTTAGTATGGGTATGTGGGATACGCGTACTAGAGATGCTTTGCTATCTGATTGAGTTAGCTCAGAGCTTGATAATAAATACGTGTACCAAAACTACTCATAAGTTAATACTAATCTTTTACGCCATATCCAAAATGAAATATTAACAAAATAATAATTAGATAGTATATTAGGTGCATATTACTAGTGTGCAAAAAGTGAGAAAAATGAAGCACAAACACTGGCTTTTTAAAACACCGTTATATAAATTGTTCGCTGAACAAGAAACGATATTTTCCTCTATAAAGTAATTCTTTGAAAAATAACTTAGCATGGAATGGGTACACAGCGTTGTTTGAAAAACGACCAGTGTTTCTGAATTAATTGATTGGAAAATTGAATCAATTTCAGTTAAGCTTCAAACTAATTAGAGGAAGGGGTGATTTGTACTATGTTTCAAATACAATCATATCCGTTGCAATTACAAATAGGATCGTAACATTCCAGATAACGAATAATTTATTTAACTATTAGCTATTCAGTTCACCTGCCTTAGCTGATAATCCCATTGCACTTTGCATATGACTTAAACACATTTTTTAACTTGATAGAGGCTCTAGATCTCATGTGCGAGGTCCGTAAAACAGGAGAGACCTTGGAAGATTTAATGGAACGTCCCATGTTCGATATTTATTAATGAAGTACCTTACAAGTTATGCTGAAATACAACGAGTAATGATGCATGGAACATCTAAGATATTTTTACTGCTCCTTAACTACACTCATGCAAATTAGTAGTTAGATATAAGAAAATCTGTCATGTCATGAGTTCTTTACAATCTATTAAGACTTCAAAGCATACTTAGAGTCCTAAAATGTATAACTCGAAACAATAAATCTTCTTTTACGTCATAGAGCTACATGCTAGAGCTAAAGTTGCGAGGAAGCCAACCGGAAAATTGCAAAATGCGACCAACAATATGAAAGTGTGGTTACCTACTTACTTTACATAATGCGACCTATTCTATCACTATTCACATAATTCTCCACAAATAACAGCATTTTTAAAAATCAAAAAAAGTATGGATTTAAATAGCACTCACACGACTACCACCTGGTAGATATCGCCGTAAAACAAAGGTAATAATAATACATTAATTATAAGTACACATTACAAATCCTAAAACGAGTCCCAGTTATGGCTATATTAAGTGAAGTCCCGTGTCCCCTAGTGGGCTATGGGGCAGATGCATTTCACATCTGTTTCACTGATCGATTTTTTATTTAGAGGCAAGTTGGTGATCAGCCTTCTATGCCCTGCCAGAACGTTTTTTTATCTCCACCGGGAATCGAAACCGGGACCTCTCGGTTGTACGTGCTTACCACTAGACCAAGGAGGCGGTCTATGGCTATTATGACTAGACATATTCTATTAATAATTAAAGTACTTCTCGCTAAAAAAAATATTTAAACTAATTATTTAGATTTTAGTTAAATATTAACTTGTATTACCTACTACCAGTAGGTGATTCATGAGAATTAATAAATAAAGGATGCTAAAATTGAATGTATTATTCAATCTGGCGCGAACCGTGATAAATTTATATATTTTTATTATAGGTTACTTACCTGCTAATATTTTTTATAACTGCCTCGAAATTTCAGTTCGTCTCTTGTGTAGTACAGAAGGCTCTGGTTTCGATTACCGGAGAAACATAAAATTAGGTTGGTAAGGCACAGATAGAGCTACGTTGCTTGTTAAGAAACTTTATGAGACACTAAAATGTATCGAGTGAGTACTTTGAACTAATTCTTAATGAAAATAATATCAAATATTATAAAATATATTATCGCCTTGTCATTACATCGATTTCTATGAACATTAATATTATGGGGCTTTGGAAAGAACAAAGCCGACTTTTAATTATTTAATTAAAGTAGTAATTTCCTTTCCTGTTTTTCAAAATGTATTGTTTTCCGTAATCACTACATAGTATAAAACGAAAGTTGCTTTTTCTTCCCCTATATCCCTTTGTATGCTTAAATCTTTAAAACTACACAACGGATTTTGATGCGGTTTTTTTTAATAGATAGAGTGATTGCAAAGGAAGGTTTTTATATATGTTTTATATCCGTGAAAAGCCGGGGCGGGTCGCTTGTTTGTGTTTGTGAAATAGAATCCCCAAATTGAATCAAAACTTTTTGAATTTTAAATTTCTAAATTAAGGAACTTCACTATTAACTCGAGTTTTATTAAATATCGACGCGATTTATCTATTTGAAGAACATCGATTGATCTCAATATTAAAACAACAAGAAAAGGCTTTTAGCATAAAAGCCATTCCTTGTAGTTTTTAAACATAATTAAAATGGTTTATAAAGAATTGAAAATAGAGCATAAACCGATCAATACATTGGCTTGGGTTTTGTATAGCATGGTTTAAACAGTGTCCATAGTCTGTAGACAATTCAAGTACTTTGAAGAGCTCTCAGCTATACTGCACAGAACACTCGACCTGATGGAACGCAACCCTGACTTAATATAGTAAGGTAAATAGTTCACACAAACCGCGAATATTATTCAAGACTTCCGCCTTCCAAACTATGAACTTTTACGTACGGACAGTTACGCAAGTACTTAAGATAACCATACATTTTACTATGGCATGGAGCAGACAGATTTCTGCGTTTCACTGATTTTTCTTTACAGCCAAGTCGAACAACAGACTGGCTTGGAAACGTTTTTTTAATTCCCGGTATGCAATTTCAGTTTCGCATTTTTAGGACAGGATCCTAAAAATGAGCATTTTAACAAACAAAAAGCACTCAAAAAGCATCTCTTTAGAAAAGATTTTCTTCTATTTTATTACACTACTCTTTAACAAGTTTTCATAATTAAAAAGTCCGTAACATCTGATAGTAGCAGAAACATTTATGTACCCGTTTCACTGATTATTTTCTTTTTTTGTTTCCCCAGGATTCGAAACTCCCAACGTCATTTACAAAGTTAAAAGCCAGCTTTTGTCGAAACAAGTAAAAAGGAATGTTGAAAGAAAATAAGGAATTTTGAGAAAAAGGCATATTTTCTTCGTTGTTTTAATAATTAATGACAGATCTAAATATTAATGAAGTGTCACGTACCGATCGATCACATACATTTGAAATACATTGATTATAATTTTTTCACTCCTCGACACGCAACTACACATAGTACGAGAATTATGTTAGTCAATGTAATGGGAAAAGGATTATAAAGTATTTTAAGCTAAATTAACAAAATAAATAACGTTATGGTATAAAGTAAATATACAACGAGGCCAATAAAACATTTTTAAATAAACTATTCTTAATTAAATATACAATTTAAGCAATATAAAGTCTAAATAATACTCAACTTAAAAATATTAGGTACAAATCATCGTAATAATACTTTAATGCGATCATTGGTTGTGATTTTGGTTACAAATTATTATTGAAAACATCCCCGTGATGATAAAACAACAATACAAAAAATTGTTTCGTGAATGTTTTGTTTAATTATCTCAGGATTTTAAGAAAATACAAATTGCTCCAAGATATTACTTGTTAATTAATTTTATTTTAAGACAGACATAACAGTGAAGTTGCCATGGTCGCTATAATAGGCTTCCTAATTATTATTAAACAAAGTCGTCAGCCGCGTCTGTCTGTCTGGTGGCGATAAACCTAAAACACATTACACATGAGTGAATCATGAGGAAGGTTTAGGTCTATAATTTGTCTAGATTTTGTGTATTTTGGTTGAAATATGAGGACAATTGTTGGAAGTGTCAGAAAAATTCGAGCCGTGGTGAATCTTTCTGAAAGCTTACCATTATATTACCCATTCCATCTTTTATTGGCGGTACGAAATTTTCCGGGTTAGCTAATATTATATTATAATTTGGATTTGTAAAACGGCCAAGAATAATTCGCGACACTCTTACTTGACTGGATAAACTACACATTTTGATTTACAAAGTATCGAACAGATTAAATTAAAATTTCAAATGTGATACCTAGTTATTCGTTTATTTAAAGTTAAATTCGTGGAGCAATAGATATTTCGCATAATATTCAAGTTGCTAGTTAATATACGTAGTAAAAACATCTAGCCGTAATAAAAGGTATATAGACGAATGTAATAAGAGATCCTAAAAGATATAGTAGGTATTAATAAAAACTTAAAACACTTCAACAAGCCTACACCTCTTTCAAATTATAAATTGAGCTTGAAATACAAAAACATTATTTTATAATAGAATAGGCCGAATGAGGCGTTTGAAATTTTTATAACACCATCAGTTTATAAAGTTAAATGTTTAGTTTCCTTGTAATTGATATGAGAGTTACATTAGTCTTAACTATTATACATTATAACCAAAGACATTGTCCCCTGAATATAACTTAAAAATATCGTTAGTAAATCGATGTATCATGTAAATACTTTGATGTATAATTCTTGTAACGTAACTAAAAATATTGCTGCACGTGTAAGCGTACCGTTATTTACTTTGCGGTTCGAGTTAATTTTTTTGGTATGTAATGGTAATTATAAAAAAGCACGAATAAATGAACTTGCAAGATTATACCAAACAATACATTATTGAAATATCAAAAGTTAATGGCGAAAAGTTGCATTATATAAAATGCTAAAATACTGTGTGCTCGATAAGTCCTCAATTCATAGACCGCACTAGTTTGATGAGAAAAAATACAATTCAAATCCTATTAATATAATAAAGATTAAACGTGACATTCAAAGCATATATTTCAATTATAGATAAAGTATTTACTTCAATATCTCCAAAGTATGCTTTGAATGCTATTACGTTGAATAATTGGTTGAAAAAGTGAACTCTGATCTATGATTTTAGTCCTTTTTAGCCATAACTTTTGCATTAACTTTACCTTCTACAAGGATTATATTATATAAAAATATATTTCTCCCTGTAAGCCAGAATATTATGGAATGATACATCAATGCAATATTTTTTTCATATATTATGAATATTGTCATAAGATAACAATGCGCATATTACAGCTTTGTAGACTATTGGTTCTAAAAGCGACCAAATTTATATCCCTATTCGTAAAAATTCCAATGAATAATTGAAATGAGTATTAGGACGGTTTGGGCATGGTACGTTATCAAATAAAAAATGTTATTGATACGAGAGAATTGCGAATAAATAAAGCGAAACATTTTAGTCCAGCAATCTCACCCTCATTTCCTCATAGGCACTATTGTTTTTTTTTTTTTTTTTCAAATATTACGTGTCTCATTCATGGGGAATAGTGATTGGGGGAGTTGGTTCCACAGAAAGGTGATGTGATTAATAATTTTACTATATAGGGCATAGCATTGTAAAGACAATTTTGAAAGAAAAGAAATTTGGATACATGTCTTTGGCGGTTCAAGAAGTCGACGCAATTATAATATTGGAAATGCAACAACTGTAAAATTTAAGTCTTAATTAAAATCGAGATTCCTAATGGACATGACCAAAACCAAAGTGACTCGTTATCTTACGACAATCTCATAAAAATTGAATAAATGTTTCACGAGTTTAAGCAAACACGAACCTACCGTAAACATCCTTAAAAATATTCTTAACGAGACACTTAAATCACTAACTATTGCCTTTTCACTCGAAGACATGAATATAAACATTGCTTTGTAGTCTATGCTAATGTTTTCGATAAAGAAAAGCGATGTAGAGATTAAAAATCACGATAAAGAGCTGATTAATAAAGATTAACAGTCAGCTGATTATACAGAAGGTAACGGTACAATATAGTATAAAATTACAAATACCGTCTCAATTTTATATTCTTTCAAGTATGATGTGTCTTCAGAACCTCAATATCTCGTGTAGAATCAGTTGATCGCTTTGCTTATATAAGTAGCAATTGCGAAAATACAAGAAAAGACTATGAGTCTATAATATCTATACTAAACGAGATTGAATATTAAAATCCTAACATGATACACATCACCTACAATGACGACTTAATACGACTACAATAATTAAAGCAAATCTACTCTACATTCTGGGAATGTATAAATTCTACAAGTAATTTTTATACCTAAAAAACAAAAAATATAAAAAATATATTTTAAACAACACGACACTTGTCAAGGCTTAAATAATAAAATATAAGAGATTCATTCTTTGGAAGAAATTTCACCCGCGCATTTCGATGAGGCCAATTAAGTTGTACATTGAGTACTGTCCCCAAATACACGTCCCCTTAGGACGGGAACTGACCGGCGTTACGGTGTATGTAATACGTTACGAAGCAAACATTCGTGCAATCAACATTTAAACGAGACCAAACAAACTTACTGCGTGAATGTTCGCTTTGTAACGTGTTACATTACGCCCCGTAATACTGTTCAGAGCCCATCTTTAAGTATAACCAGGACAATAACAAAAAACAAATTTTATCTATTTTGTCGCGTGTATATCGGTAACATTCAATCAGATGTATCACAATTATTATTAATGGATTAAATTATACAAAAATTCAAATAAAACATTGTCATATTTCTCAACTCTCATTATTTTCATTTGACTAATTTATTCATTCAATAAAGTTTCATTTCATCATTTTAAATAGGAAATCATTCGTAACATATTGCAATGTACATGCAAAGTTAACAAAAAAACATCTTGCTCTAAAAATAAATTCTATCTAACCGAAGTCTCGATAAAAATCAACTTAAAAACTATAAACTAGTGAAATATTGACTTGTAAGCCGATTTTAATCTCAAAAAAGAGACAGAAGTCTCGTTCTTCCGATACTCTTTCATGAAACCAAACCACCATACAGGAAATATTACGCAAAATAACACTAGAGGGCGCCACTAACCACGAGCATAAGTATTAAATCAATGTTAAATAACGAACCTACAATCTACATATTTATAATAATAATGTAAGTGATCATAAAAGTCTCTTGGTCAATAAAAACTTCTAGTCGCCGTTTCTTAAAAAACGACCGAACACTTAAAGTTCGCAGTATTACCGAATTAATCTTTCACAGACATAGAGAACAAGTGGACCAGTGGATTAACTACAAAATAAATAGAATCACAGCTCGAACTTACGCGATTGCCTTCTCTCTGAACGCTCTGTACATCAAAATTCTACGGCAAAATATACATTATACATAATATTTTCAAAAGAAATTCATCTGTGACATCAAACGAGTCTATGGTAATAATAAATTACAAATTAATATTGATGTAACCATAAAGTAGCATATCTAGCGCCTCTAGCGGAAATAAATTGCACTAATATTTCCTATAAGTCGTTTAGTTCTGAGTGAAAGGTTCGTATACCTCCATATCATCCTCGTGTTATAGCGGCTGAGCCGTTTCGCCCGGCAGTGAGTGAACTCGAGCGGATAAAAGGTTGTGTAGGATAAACACGGCTGGCTTCGGACTACCTTCCATGTCTAGTTCCTATTAAAATATTTAAAAGTTTCAGTTGTCTTTTTTAATAGAAGCACTACAATTTTACTATACAATTAATTTCAATGTAAATTATTCTTACTTAATATATTCAGTTACTATTTTCGATTTTTATGTATAACTTAATCCTGTTTTGATATAATCCCTTGTGAGCTTAAATCATAAAGTACTTACCAGGGTATCATCATCAGCGAAGTGTAGCCAGAGCGCGGTACGGTCATCGTCTGCGGATGCGCGGAGGGCATGAAGCGGACGGCGGTATAGGGCTCGCGCCCCACCACGACCTAACGACCCCGCCGCCTCCCACACGCATACGCCACCCGCGCCCAACGACAGACGTCCACAGGCGCCGCGGTAACGACAGCCTATACAGACGCCATGTTGCAGTTGGTCGAAATCGAAACTTAAGGGTCAAGTGATGATAGTAATACGGCACGACAGTGTCATCTTACCTATGACTAAATAAGTACAGTATTTCACATCATGCTCACAGGTTATGAATATAAATAGAACAAAAAGATAGTTGTATCGGTCCAGTCGTTCTCAAACTTAGAATCTAAATATCTTAACTTCAGTAGAATGTAAATACAATATAGCAAATTATCTCCAGTGGTAGAGTATGAGATGGGTTTAAATGTAATGACAATACAGATATAACTAATTTAATTTAGAATATCAATATACTAACGGAAGGTAAACTCTGGTTGCTCGCGTACTGCGTGGTGCGCGCCGTCCACCAGGGCACCAGCGACCGCTGCTAAGTCGTGTGGGGTGTCAGCCCTCAGGGAGCGAACAGCCAGTCCGGCCGGAGTGCCCGCGCGGACGCCGAGCGCTGCCGCCCCAGCCCCCCCACGCCGCCACCACGCCAACCGTGTCACTGCCAACCCGAAACACTCGCTGGGCGCACACCACGCTTCCGATGACCAAGGCGCCGCTTCGTACAACCTGTATTATTAACATTTGAATATGGAATATCTTTTTTTCATTTAGTTTTTCTTAATCAACACTGTTTACGTATTTTTATTTATATATTTGGCGCCGATTTTCAAGAACATACGAGTTTTATTTATCAACACTATTTACGTCTATTTATTTATTAGTAGGTTCATTTATAATACAAAATTGATTTTTTACTAAATAAATTAAATAAAATAGAAATTATAATATGGCAACTTCTTCGATATTATATAGTTTAAAACTGTAATAGAAAATCATAAAATAAATATTTTTAGACACTGATTTTTATAAAATTATCTTATACAGTTATTTGTATTTATTTATAACTTTTAAGTGTTTGAAATTGTTTTATAAACAGGCATTCATTTCTTTTATAAAAATAAACTTTCTATTATAAAATTTCCAGATTGTACCCTTGGTGAAAAAAAAAACAATTCTGATAATGAGCTCGATGGTCATTTATTTGTTGTCATTTCGGCTATTTCCCCACTAGCTAACTGACATCATGGGAGCGACAATAATTAAAAATCATATGAACTGCAACACCTAAACAAAAATATAAAGAATATCAAATAATTAAAAATAGGTACCTTAATTCACGATCTGTAATGGCGACGAATGTCGGCTGCCAACCTTCAGCATCATCAGACTCATCGGATCCCACTGACGCGCCAATCTGTGAATTATATTAGGTTTTTATTAAATACAAAAAATACTTGTTCTCGACACCTTTCAAGTGTAAAGTGGATATAAATTACAGTGTTATTTGATACTTCAATGGCTATACTAGGCCCGCCCTAATAACCGCCCTGTATTAACAGGGCGCGGACCACAGTCCATTTGAAGGGCCTCAGGGCTGAACAAATTAGAGCACCGGCCCCGCGGGGCCTGTAACCACATACTACACAGTACTTCAATGGAAGACTGCTAGAGTAGGCTAAGGCCTATAAGGGGCTGTACAGTGTTTAGCCATTGATACATTGACATAATATACAGCCATTGACATACTAAGATATACTGTTATCAATAAAACTGAAATGTCTTACTCAATTTACTTTTGTCTCTCTCTTTCAACAAGTAAGAAGACAGAGGTATAGAATACCTCTGTCTTATAGAGGTGTTTCAAATTTGACATAAAATTTAAGAATAACACACAAAATTTATATTATGTCCCACTACATGTGTCACAATACATTTATATGTGTAATTTATATTTAGAACCTCATATAAAATGATGTTTCTTCAATTTTAATTAACGAAAAACAATAGTTGAGTGTTTTATACATAATAATATGTTAATGTGAAGTAGGTGGGTACTATTCATTCATTCAATCATCATAAAAATCTTTCTAGTTTGTTAATTGTATCTTACATCTTGTGGTGGTCTTCTAGCCAGCCAACCAGCATATCTCACATCCCCAATCAAAGGTCGAAGTTGCTGCCTAGCACGGGCTAAGGCCGCCCGACAGGCCCTACGAGCTGCTGCATGAAGGGATCGATGCCAAACTGTCGCTGTGTTACTACATGGAGCACGTAACGCCAACGCGTGAACACCATCCGGTGAGTAAATCTCAATTGTACGTTCCTCTGCAAGTGGAAATAATTTACAAATTATTGAAAATTATTACAGACATAATTGCGTTCACAACTGCATGTGCAATAGTTACTAGAGAATTAATTTGTAGACTATAGCAGGTGACAAGTATTTTATATATCTTCATACATTTCAAAACAAAAAGATGACTAAAAATTAATTCCATATTATCAGAATTACCAGGGTCATGGTGACGAAGGTTCTTAGCTACGCATGCCATTAATAGTGGCACATAACGAGTATCAGCACGTCGGCGACGAGGTGAAGGAGGCGATGGAGGTGCCTCCATCATATATCCACGCTGTAGCTCCCAACCAACTTCACTTATGATTGAAGCTTTTCGGAAATATGGAGTCACTTCACGTAGATATTTAACTAAGAATACAAGTACAACAATTATGTTACTTTCCTCACTTTATTAGAGTAAAATTTTGTTGGTATGGGTGCCCTAGATTGGCAGACCTTAGTTTCTACATTTCTACCACATTTATGCAATTGTATGAAAAAATTTAAAGCCACCTTCATAGCGAAGTAGATCATACATCTATGTACCAGAGATTCTGAGTTCACAACCTAGGAAAATAAGTTTTTTGGTTAGGTAGTTACAGAAGACTGATCAACTACTTGCTGTAAATGTGTAAAAAAGTATCAATTATATAAATATCATAGCCATATCTCCAAAAAATCCATTCTCTCTTTCTAACTAATTAACAAAGTTAAAGGTTAAGTGATTGAGCCACTTAGGCAGTGTTAAACAAGGTCAATTATTTAGAGTTAGAACATAAAAGATATTGAATTTGAAATCTTATAAAATAGCAAAGCATATGTATGTATAGTGATCATTGACTTAAACAGATTCTTAAGATCATATCTTGTAATTTATTATTAATCTTTTAAAATATAGTCAGACTAGTTTTTATTGTACTTCTGTGTGAGCTTCATGAATTTCAATAAAATAAATGATTCACCTTCTAATTGTACCATTTTTCCAGCTCTTTTAAGAGCTTTAACTGCCTCTTCATGGGTTGCATCTTTTAAATCTTCACCATTTACCGATAAGATAGCATCACCCACATATAACTGTTCTGTCAGATCAGCTGCCATACCCTTGAAGATTTTTGATATAAGTATAGGCATGTTGTTCTCAATTCCTCCTTTTATGGATATACCAAGACCATTGTTATCAGATTTTACCACTTGCACAACTCTCTTTTGATTTGCAATTGCTTCTGGTACTTCAGTAAAATCACTGTTTGGTGTTTCTACATTGTTGTTGTTTAAGGTACCATTAAGTGTTGTAGTTGCATCGTAGCCATCATCCAAACAAACACTTAAATAATCGTCTTCAAGAGAGCAATGGACACGATACCAGACACCCCTAACAAGCGTCTCCAGTAATCCTGATCGCACACATGTTGCATTAGGACTTTCACTACCACCACTAGATCCTCCGTTTTCCACCATATTTCAATCTCAAAAACTACACAATTCAAATATAATTTATTAATTCAATGAGCCTAAACCACTCATAAGACAAAGATACATCAAACCATTTCTAGTGTATTGCAAAAGCAAAATGAAATAAATTATATGAGTAATATTTAATTTTTCGTACAACAATTTTATTTAAAAAATACAAGATTCAAAATTGGCATACAATAATACAAATTTTGTCCAGATATCGTGGTTATTTGTTATTAGGTACTGGATTGCGGAATTTCGAATTCCGATTTCCGATTTTCGACAATTTTTATTTTTTGTAGGCAGGTAGGAACTAGGAAGTGACATAACTTTATTATCTATGGATTAACTGACAATTTACACTTTATCAAACCGCGGAAAAACAGTTTTTTTGTTTTGGGATATATTTAATGTTATACCCAGAAAAAAAATTGCGAGTTCTCGTAAACGTTGGCCATGGATTAAGCCCCAGGTAAAATGTAGTGAATTAATAAAACTTAGCCGCCCATACAGCCAATACCCAACGCACGCCTAATGAATTATTCGAAATCATTCAAGCTAGGCCACCACAGCTTCACTGGAAATAGGAGTATGCAATTTGCATCGATATAATATTTTTTTAAATAGCTATCCCCTTTTTTATATTTTTTTTTAAGATAAGAGGTAAACGAGCAGGAGGCACACTTACGATAAGTGGCCTGCCGCTCATGGACACCCTCAAAGCCACGTTTACTCAAGTTTAGGCCACGGGTACATTGCCGGCCTTTTAAAGAAAGGTACCTACGCTCTTTTCTTGAAGGTAATCGTAACGGCTTGGAAATACCTCAAAGAGCAGCTGGTTCCAAAGAGTGATGGTGCGCGGCAAAATATGTCTTAGAAAACGGTAAGTTATGGAATGACAAAGTACATCGAGGTGATACGGATGAAATTTTGTATTCTGCCTCGACATTCGAAAATGAAACTCAGCTGCTGGTATCCCAACAACTCCTCTGAGTATTTATTACCCATGTTATATGCGATATAGAATGTAAAGGAATCCTACATCTCTACGCAACGCCAAACGATCAAGTTGATCAGAAAATATCTGATCGTCAATAATCCGAGTCGCTGTAGTCGCAGTCAAGAGGAAGAAGCTTATATTTAGAAGCTCTCGCTCAAAGGTGAGAGCAATGGCCAGGCATAAAATACTGGTTTACCTTATTGAGCACTCCAAACTTCGTACAGGCTAATTTATTGAGGCTTCCAGATGACCGCAAAATTGAACGTCGTTCGATAATTATATTAACAAAACGTATTCCGATTCTAACTGAGGCAGTAAGTGGGTGTCTTGAAACAGAGGAGATACGGCAAGGGGGTATCTTTTCTTATTAATTCCAATATACAGTTTTAATTTTGTTAAAAATGCTATTAAAATCCATACAGACTATTGATTGCAAACTCTGATTAATAATAATCAATAATCGAAATGAATAGTGTGGCCTATGGGTTGTAGCTGAGCCTAGGGAGTTTTGGCGACATCACAACAACAAGTGCATCATGTTTTATATTCGAGATTTTTTTGTGTAAAATTTGTAGAATTTTAAGCATAAACTGTTTGACAATGTGCACAATTAAACCAAAGTGGTATAATTCAGTAAAACGTGATTTTTTGTGATGTGGTTGAAATGGCGGCAATTTTATAAATAAATATAAAATTGCCGCCGTTTTACTTGGAGCACGAATAGACTATAATTAAAATAAAGACATGGCTGTAGACTAAAAACCTAAATAAAAGAAATTAATCTGTAGAGTGAGCTGTCAAAACTCAAAATCATAATAATAAAATTAATATGAATTAATTATTACCTATTAGCTATCGCAATTCGTAGGCCGTAGCGTTTTCTCTTTGATACATTTAAACGGGTTTACTTTAAAGATGAGTTAATTTTTACCTTAATTTTATTTAAAATAGTTTATTTGTTTATTAAAGTACTTATAATAAGTAACTTAAACTTTAAGAGCAAAATGGTAATGTGTAGAGGATGCAAATCGAATAATATAGATTTAGTTTTGCTTGACGACAATAGTATTTCATATTTTAATATTCTCACGGGCCTTAATGTAAGTATCAAGTCAATACTTCCTCAGGTGGACACCACTTTTAAAGAAGCTCCTTTGTTTGAATTCCTAGAATAAAAATACTTCTCTTTTCACAAACCTTTACCAGAGATTTACATCTATTCATAAAATATTCTTCTTTTAATAATTCATTTCAGGTGGTTTTTAAATTATCTTGAATTTCACTTGTTTAAACAATCACACTCCAGTAGGGATATCTATAGAGATATATAGAGTAGTAATAGTACTACTATCACCATCAGACCGCCTCCTTGGTCTAGTGGTAAATGCGTAAACGTTACAACCGAGAGGTTCAATTCTCGGTGGAGATGAGTTCAGGTGAGAACGGTCTGGTAAGGCATAGAAGGCTGATCACCTACTTGCTCCTAAAGAAAAAATCGATCAGTGAAACAGATGTGAAATGCATCTGCCCCATACCCCACTGGGAGACACGGGACTTCACTTTACTATCACCATCATTTTTGTTTCAGGTACAAATTGATGATGGATTACCACAACACTTGTGTAGAATATGCAATACTATGATTTATAAATTTATACAATTCCGTGACATCTGCATCAGTGTTGATACTGAATTAAAAAATAATATACTAAGTAAGGTAGGTGGGATCTAATGTATTAATTTTGGTTCAGGATGACATGATCATGTGGTTTTTCAATTTTTTTTTAATAATTAATAAAATAAGAAAGTCTTTATTTCTTACAGAATAACATATTAAAAAATACTTGTTAGTATTAAAATTAAGTCTAGTGTCAGTAACTTTTTATATTATTTTTCTCATAAACATGTTAAATCCATAGAAATTCGAAATTCTAACTATCTATGTTATTCTGCAAGAACCCCCTCTGCAGGTAAAGGATTTTGCACTTTACAGTTGGTCAGAAAATATAGTTTGTATATTCGTATACTTTAATTAAATTAAAAATTGTTTAACTTTTTAGGTAAAAATTGAATTGGAAATTAATGATAATATAAAGTTGGACTATTTAGACTGTGAAGATTCTGCCATTTATGATGATTGTTTTAAAGAAGAACAAAAAGTTGAAGTAGAAACAATAAAAGAAGAAGTTGTTGGTATGAATTTTATATATATGTATTACACCATATTCTCCTGTAACTAGAAATTTTATAAATAAGTTTTAAAAAATAACTTTAAATCAGATCAACATTTCAGGCATAAAAGTATTAGAAATGACTCATTTTGACATTTGGTAGGAATCTACATGTTATAATATTTTGTAGTCTTTGCTAAATAATATTAGAGATTTATTGTTTGAAAAATCATCAAAAAGTTCAGTGCCAACTGCCACTCATCATTTTTAACAAAATTTAAACAAATACATTTCCTAAGCTGTTATTAAAATATATTTTTAGATGAAAAATCAGCCAGAGTTAGAACTCCTAAAAATATAAAACATTCAAATTCAAAAACATCTAAAGAAAAAACAGATAAAGCAAACAAAAAAGTAAAATTTAAAGAACAAGAACATCATTGTGGTAAGTATTTGTACATCAATAACATTTTGGATGAAATAAGAAAATATTAAACATATTTTAATTCCTCCTTTTCAGGATTATGTCCAGAAAAATTCACTGATGAATCATCTCATAAAAATCATTTAGATGGGCACAAAACTAACAATAAGTGCTCTATATGCCATAAGAAATTCAGCAACCAATATCAAACATTAGCGCATAGAATTACACATTTACCCACTGGTAAAAAAAATTGTTATATGTGTCATAAGAAGTTCCGAAAAACCCATTATCTTGAGTATCATTTTAAGAAATACCATTTTAATGAAACTGTAAGTTGTATTTTGATACAGAACCTATTCCAAGTCTCACTAGTTTAAGCAGTGTTAAAACTTATCAATAGTTTTAATATGGCTTAGGATGAGAAAAAAATGTTTCAGTTTGGAATTCAAAGAAGGCTGATCACTTACCTTTCAAAAAATGAACAGTAAAATAGGCATTTAAAATGAATACCATGAGTTTTATGTTATAATTAGAGTAATTAATAAAAATAATTAAAAGGTGCACTTTATGTCACTAGCCTGAGATTCTTAGCTATTCTCTCAGAACAAGTTATAAATTTAAACCAAAGTAACATTCATAAGCAATTATGTATGTGATTCAATATGAATAAAGATTTTTTTGTCTCATACTTCTGTGTAAATATTTCTGCATTAATTTTTCAGAATATTACTCTGGAATGTGATATATGTTACCATTCGTTTCGGTCACCAAGATATTTGACTAGGCATTTCCTGAAGGCTCACTCTGATACAAACATAATGATTTGTGATCTCTGCAAAAAAATGTATGTATTTGAATTTATTGATTAGGGAATTGAAGTTAAACTTTTTTATAATCCCAGAAGAATGTCAAAAAAAAAAATATGATATGATATATGAATCGGCTGTTTTCATTATTTTAGCAACTACAAGGTTTGTTATAAAACACATTGAAGGTCAAGTTTTGTATTGTTAATTTAAAAAATAAAAGTAGCCTAAGTTACTCCTTATTACATTAGCTATCTACCAATGAAAGCCGTCAAAATCGGTCCAGCCGTTTCAGAGACTAGACGGAACAAACAGACCGACAAAAATTGTAAAAAAAAATGTTATTTTGTATATGTCCAGTGTATACAGCCATATTTAGTAAAAAGCGGTTTTTTTAATATTACAAACAGACACTTCAATTTTATTTATCTTTATAGATTTTAAAAGAAATAAACTAAGAGTTTAATGAACAATTATAAGAAGACGTTCAACTTTAAATTAAATCAATGTGTCCGGTTCGCGTTTACAACAATATTTTTGAGAGATCCTTTCAGACCTTATAAAGATTTATAATAAATATTATAATGACTCAATATTGCGAAAATAAAATTATAACGCATTCAATCTTTCAACAAAATTTTAATAAATAAAAATTCCTTCATTTTTGTCCCCGAATCCCGAAATTTTCTAGATTTGTTCAAATTTCATCCCGAAAATACATAATACATTATGTAGACAAGTCGACTTCAAGCTATAGAGTAAGCTATCTCTTATTTGACAGCTCAATTTACCCAAATCTGTTTTTTCTTAAACCGCTACAATCGTTATAGAATTTTTGTTTCTGTAAATATTTATACTGAATTTATATTTCAGCTTTAAAACCAAGTATTTATTAATACATCACATGGATACACATTTTAATAGACGAAAATATAAATGTACAAAGTGTGATTTCGCAGCAAATTCTCAATCTAGTATCAGGGTATGTATTTCTAAGTTGTTACATTAACTGCTAGTTAATACTCTATACTAAATTTCATCAAAATCGGTTCAATAGTTTTGGTGTGACAGAGTTACCATTTGTTTTATACCTTTGATTTTGTTACACAATTCTTCCAATTGTAAAGTGACTATATGTTATTAAAGCGAAACACATTTTCAGAGACATAACATTTGCAAACACACTATAGGGAAGGTGACTTGCAAATTGTGCACGGTGTCTTTTAAAAGTAAGGAGCACTTCGCTAGGCACAAATGTCGACCACGGCAAAGCAAACAAGTCTGTCCTGTGTGTGGGAAGATCGTAATTGGCGTTGGGGTGAGATTTTGTTGCTTTTTCGGTCCCAACTCACACTATCACTCTATTGTATCATCACTTTATCATGTGACTCATACGATAAATCCCATAACCCCTGTTATGGACATGGGTTATACATAATAGTTTATTCAGTAGGATCTGTTTTACTGATTAATTTCTTTACAAACAAATCGCTGCCTACCCAACGGATACATTTGTTTTACAGAAATCGAACCCAAGACCACACGTACAATACGGAGATGCATGAATCAAAAAGGTGGTCAGTGGTTTATTTTAACTATTAAATTATTATAACCTCCACAGATACGAAGTCATTTAATTAGTCACTCAACGGAAAATAAATACAAATGCGATCGATGTCCCGCCACCTACAAACATCGAAACGGACTTCGCGACCACCTAAACGCTCATGACGGCATTCGGAAATACAAATGTGAATATTGCCCAATGGCCTTTGGTAGCGGCTCTGTTCTTATTAAACATAGACGGACACACACAGGTAAGATTTTTTTTTTGCATTTTATTGCACTGGAGTGCAACGGACGGCCTTATCGCTAATCAGCGATCTCTTCCAGGCAACCCACAATTTTTTTTTTTGTTGGTTTGGTTGAATTTCTGTAGGCAAGCCTGTAGAAATTCAACCACTCCTCCGTACCACTTATGACACCCCGTCCGGCAAGTGGCAGCCTTACCAGAGACCGAATACAAATACAAATTATAAATTGTATTCGGGACCGGGGATCGAACCCGGTACCTCAGGCTTCGCGGTACGCTTATAAGACCGCTTAGCCATGAGGCCTCAATTTCAGGCCTCATTTTGACGTAAGTGGAAGTCCTGTAATGTACTCACATTTCTGTGCCGATGGTGGGCTCTAGACAAGACAAAAATGGTTAATTGCATAAAAATGACATAAGTCGTATTGTTACGAAAGCAATAATTTTGTGATAGTGAACATTACACTAGAAAATCAAAATAGCGTTAATTAGATTTCACAAAAACTAGTCAAAACTGGTGCAGTGCAGTGTGTATATTGTGAATTTTCATTTTTGTTTCAGGTGAAAAACCGTTCGTTTGTAATATCTGTCAAAAGGGCTTCACGGGTAATCATAACCTCAAAGTCCATATGAAAGTCCACGGTATTACAAACTTAATTGTAAAGAAAAATCAAGATGGCGCGTGAATCTCATATTATTATTATATATTAATAAATTTATTATATAAATCTAATATAATATTATTATAAATAAAATTATTTTTATTTGTATAAATTATTTATTCGCCATTTTAATACAGTTTACACCTTAGTAAAAATTAATTTATGTAAAACATACAAAAGTCTTTGGCAAGTACGGAATGTGTACAGTAAGGTTTCCTAAGAAATATAAATTATAAACCGTAAAACTGCACAAAACTACGCTGCAAGTTTATTTCCATTGCTTTATTAATCCAATTATTATATTTATTATCAAGTCTCGTTAAGTATAATAAATGTCTTAAACGATTTTTTCTTATAATTACTAGCTTCCTTTCGTTACCACAGTGTACTTATATAAAAAATCACAAACAGACAAAACAAACTGGAAGAACTAACTAATATTCTAACTGGCAAGTTTAATTTCTAATGCTACTGCTCCATCTGCGTTAAAGTTGATGTTAATATCCAATTGCGCGTTAATGAGATTAAAAATGCGCGTTGGTTGAAGCAGTTTCACTAGTAACAATGCGCTTGAAAAATTATTATATGCATTTATGCAATTTCAAAATAAATAAAAAACCAAAACAAAGGAGATGGTGGATGATTCAAATGCATCGTAGTCGAACTCGGTGGGAAATGAAACGGCGTTAATGTAGCCGCTCGCTTAGCGCGCTTAACTACGCGCTAAAACCCTTTGATGTGTTAAAAAACCGCCCCTGAGTTATCGCTTAACGATTAATGCCGTTTCTAATTTAACACGTTGAGATGTTGGCCACATCTACGTAACGGCTTAACGCGTTAAGACGCAGATAGAGCACTAGTATAAAATGATCCTAATTAATAGTACAAAATACAGTCGGTTCAACTTGGCAGTGCTTTTTATTATTATAGCCTAATAAGAACTGCCCAAGATTTGTCATAAAAATTTGGATTACCTGTGCTTTTTTACAATATATCAGTCGGTAAACATACAACATAAAAGGAAACTTAACACTATTTAGGACGTCTTAGGAACACTAACATCAGATTATTGGAACATAAATGAAATTTAAGTAGCTCTCAAAACTTTGTTTCTGATATAATTAAACGTTTAAGTGCTACTTATTTTTGATTAACGTTTCAATATGCGGCCGCAATTTCTTGAAAATAATAAATACGTTTACTCATTACCTAAGCTTACAACTAAGTGTAAAAACGTAACAACTAGAAATAGGTTTTCTAACCGGTTCATGCAAATTCAAAGAAATTATGTACTATTTATATGAAGTAAAAATAAAATTATATCTGCTGCTTTTGCTGTCTGAAGTTTGACTTATAAAGATTTCAAATATTTTGAAAAATATTATATACTTAAAGCCTTAAATAACTGATGTATTTAAATGTTTTTCAAAGAAAAATATTTTTTGTTTTAAATTTAACTATGTAAAATTTAAAAAAAAAACGTAATGTAGGTAAAACCACTCTCATCAAACTTGAATTTACAATTTCAAATTATGTCATTATTCAAATACAAAATACTTAATAAAAACAAAATTCACAGTAAAACAAAAATATTTTTATCAAATTAAAAGGTTCAGAATAATCTTCATGGCCCGCATAAGCACTTAAATAAATGAAATCATAGTTTTTGAGTATCTTATTGGATCTATCAGCTATTTCAATCCCAAATTGGTCCTTTCGAAGCGCATGTGAATTTTAAAGAAATGTACTAAATAAAATAAATACCTAAAAAAAACTATACAATAAATAAAAGGCGGTTTTAATACTAATCTAGCGAGTAATTTAAGTGAAAATTTTAACTAAATAATACGATTAAGTCAAGACATTGATGCTTATTTGATGTTAACGATATTCAATGACTAATTTTGCTCTAAGTACTCTGTTACACTATGTTTAAACATCTTTTATTGAAACATGAAGTACATCTTTTGATATTTTGAATAATGGTTTAGTTGGTTTTTACGTGGTGCAGATGATATTGTAGATATATGCCTACGCACTCTATAATATGTCAAGTTTCATTCAAATACAAAGTGTGCGTACGTAGCTCAAGGAATTTTCACCAATCTAATCTTAGCTAAGAACTGCCTCCGTAGCTAAGTGATTAACGCGTCTGCGTGTTTTGCTGGAGGTCTTGGATTTGAATTTCTGGGAAATGTTCGAGTGAGCACAGAGAGAAAATGCTATCTAAGACTTGGAACAACTTGGAATTCACCTAAGCTAAAATTGGGTTGGTGAAAATACATAGTCATTATTTGAAATGCTACGCTTTGCTCCTAACGTTTTTATTGTTATTATTCAGTTTGTAACTATTAAATATCAATTTCAACAAAAGTGGGTTGCAGACACGCGGAGCACTATATCTCGTTACCGAAATGTGTGTTAGGTATTCGAACAATTGTTTCCTTACCGATTTTATCCGTATCAATGAGTGACCCAGAGCTATGTTTCTTGGTCTTAGGCGCAAGCGGTGGGACTTCACTACATGTTGAGAAATTGTCGTCGCCTCTTGAACTAGCTGTGCTAAATTTTTTCAAGCTGCCAGTAGCCAAAGATCCGTTCGATGATGAGCAATGCGGTGGTATGAGAGGCACTCTCTCTGGGAAATCCCGACTCGAAGTTGGCTTGAAACTGCAAGCATTATCCGTTTCAGGACAACCTCCCATTTGTATCCACTCTTGAATCCTGCAATAGACAAACAACTTCTGTAATTCTGTAATTTTTGATACCTATTGTCTATTTTTACAAATTATTGTTGCTTCGATCCATTAACATTTCTTCAACTATGCTACGAAATAATAGAAAAGTAAAAGATTACGATACATGCAAAGAATCATTTTTATGTTTGAAAGTCGACTCATCAAAATAGTTATAAGTGCAGTATGAAAATATAAGGCTAAAATGCATGCAATTTAGTATTCTTTCTAAACACTTTTAGAGTGTTGTACAGTGAAATCATATAATCCTACAAGGGATAGACATAGTACAGACTGATCAAAGTTTTGAGGCTGTAAAAAGAACCATTTAGTTTTCTCTAAAGATTTTTTTATGGTAGTTAAGACTTTTGAACTTCAAATGTTGTTTCATTGACCTACACACAATTATGGTCAGGTCAACTTGTGGCGTAAAATAATATGTATTTTATATTTATAGACTGTTATGAAATATATTTTTTGTGTTAATTTTGGATTCGAAATTAAGTATATTTGAAATTAAATTGGCAATCTAACCTTGTTAGACTTAAAAAATAACAAATTATCATAAAAAGATAATTTAGAGTTTAGTGTTAAAAGATTTTATCTATATAATTAATCGATTTACCTATTAACTATTTCTTCAAAATTGGGTCGTCTAAGTGGGGCATGTCTCCAACATTCAGTCATGAGAGTATACATTGGATGTGGGCAGGCAACAGGAGGCGCCAATAGTTCACCACCTCGCACCATTGAAATTACTTCTTGATTACTGTACCTGTGATTATTATCCAAATAAAGAATTAACCTCATAAAATGTCTTCATAGAAGCTAAATTAAAATTTGTATTTTGTATTTCATACATAACTTATAACTGGGCTATATTGTTTAATAATATTATTATAAATCAATATAGTGTCTGTTGGACTTTTTCAAAAAGCTTTCCACAACCTGAAAATACATTAACAACACTATTTTAAAATACATACCCATAATATGGTTGTAATCCGTAGCTATAAATCTCCCACAAAACTACTCCATATGACCAAATGTCACTTTCTGTTGTGAATTTACCATACAGAATTGATTCTGGAGGCATCCATCTCACTGGAAGAAGGCTTTTAGATTGCACCTGCAAAAATTATTCTATTAAATTTAAATGTGACAATTTTATTGTTCAATTATTTGTATAAAGAAAACTTACTCTATAGTAATCTGAACTGTAAATATCACGAGACAATCCAAAGTCTGAGATTTTAACAACAAAGTCGTCTGACACCAAACAGTTTCTTGCTGCCAAATCTCTATGAACATAGTGATGGGAAGCAAGATACTGCATACCAGATGCAATATTATATGCAATATTCAATAATCGCATTGGTGGCAATCCTTTGCCAGAAGGTGGAGCTCTACCCATCAGAAACTCATGCAAGTCACCCCGAGCCATAAACTCAAATAACATACATAAGGGCTCTTCCCTCAAAGCAACTCCAACGATACAAACTATATTTTCATGAGTTAACTCTGATATCAGGTCAATTTCCCTTCTAAAATCAGCTTTCGTTTTAGCAGATGCATTTTCTTTAAGAGCTTTAACTGCTACATACTGTGTTTCCCCATTCTTTTTAAGAGCACCTTTATATACTTTACCAAAAGCACCCTCACCTAGTTCTTCAAGAAATTTAATTTGTGATAGGGAATATTGTGGAACTCTAAGCACTCCATTTCCCCTAACATTTCGAGTCAAATGTGGCTGGCTACTACTGTTCTGATTTGTTAGTAACTCATTCATTTCTATAGGTGAATTGAGTCGTGAATCACCATAAATATTTTTATCTGCATTTGGCAAATTTATATCTCTTATAGTAGAAGCGTTTCCCTTTTTCTTACGTTTTAAGACACATCCAATAGAACCAGCTATAACCATAATTAAAAAAAAGAAAACTGCTAGTATATATATCCAAATTTTATGTGCACATTTGGGAATGTCACATATTTGTTCAAATTTTCCATCATTGTCTACAACACACCAGGGTTGTGATTTAATTCCACCAGGATTTCGACAATAGCTATGTCTACCAGCTAATTCAGGATGCTCTGACATTTTCACTATCATTTGTTTAGACCAGGCAACACATGGCATACCATTTGAAGCCACATTAACTCGACCCAGATATCCACTCCCATCTTCCCAGTAACACTCATCATCTGATACAATTAGGGTCCCAATACCTATTTTCAAGCAACCAGGGTCATCTTCAGGTAGATCTTGACATTCTTCCAATGTTAACTGTTTGCCAATATGTGGATGTCTCTTTGCTATTGCATACTCAGTTTGACAAAGTTCAGTCTCTAATATTTCACAATCTTGCTTACAAACTCTCTTTAAAATTGTTGAGTTGTATCTAAAGTTAAAAATTTCTATTGATATATTTTTATCATTTGCTAGTTGCGGCTGTAATCCATTTATTACATTAGCAGAATATATCACTTTTGGTATACCATTACTATTTATTTCAGAATCAGGTTGTAGTTTAAAAATTTTCTTGGCTTCATTGAAATACTTCTTATTAGTAAATAAAGGATCTCTGCAAATTGGAAAAGTTGAGTAGCAAAGACTGGGTACTGCATACTGCTCACAGTGTGAACTGATATCATTCGAATACTTAGTGACTTGAAATGCTTTTAATAACTTTTCTTCTAAAGCAGCTTGGGTTGTGTTATATGGTATATAAACAAATTGTCCACTTAAATGAGACTTACATACTTCTCCAACATACTCTTGACAAATTGGCTCTAATGGTTTTACAACTGTTAAGTTTCTGTTGGCAGTATCCTCTCCTACGGTCATTCCTTCAGACACTAATTTAGGTGTTGTTTTAATGTCAACAACATATTCTCTATCATCATCATTGTAAGAAAATACAGAAGATAGTTGATAATTGCCCATAAAATCATTTTCAACAATTAATCTAGATGTAAGCTTTTTCTCATAGTTTTGTTTAATGACACAAGTGTAATTGCCAGTATCTGTAGGATTTAAATTTATAATTTTCAGAAGAGTACCAATAGTTCCATGTGTTTTATCAACTTCAGTCAATATGTTGATCCTAGCATTTTCAATTATGCTGCTATTGTCTTTCAACCAATACACTTTTACATTCCTCATGAGAGTTTGAACAATGTAGTCTGGTGGTAATTCCTTTAAGGAGGTTTCAATGCCACCTTTATTTTTAGTAAACTTTTCAACTTTAGTAAAATTCATAATAGCTTCACATTTTAGCTGAACGACATTACCTGGACGCTTTCGTACAAGAGGCGGAAGAGTTTTCGCAAAATAAATATCAAGTTGTATATTCCATCCTTTTTGTTCTAACGAAGTATTTGATTTGAGCAATGATTGAGAATTGCCTTTTGTTAGAATGGGAAGAGTGTTATACAAAATAGATACAATTAAAAGGTAAAAGAGTTTCATGTTAGATATCGATAATTAAGTTATCATGCAATATAATCATCTTGAATCAGTTTTTTCGTATTTAATAACAATATTTCGTTCTTGAAAAGCTTCGTAACAGTAATAACTAATAATCAATTAATACACTGAAGAAGCCAACAAAATAATATAATAATCTCCTTATTCCGTTCACATTAATTGTAAAAAAACTTATTTAGCCAATAGCTCATAGCTCAGGTAAACAGACAAATTATGACTGTTCATTGTAAGACACAGGTCACAGAGTCAAATTTACAGATGAAGTTGACATTATCTAGCAGTGTTTCCAACTCTCGATCGCAAGAGTGCGTTAAAAAACTATAATAACGTGTTTTCCCAAAAACCGTCTAGTGCATTTTCTCATTGTGGTCAGTGGGGGGAGACAAATTTGGCTATTTTTTGCATTAGCGTACTTTTAGGCGGCACATGTCCTTTACTAAGCTCATGAAAAATATTATTAAAAGTAGAAATTAGTACGGATAATTAGGTACCTATACATTTAAAACCAATCAGCTATCAATGGTAGACGCTTTGATGTTCTTTAATCAAGAAATAAGGCCAGTTTCATTATCAATTAATCAAAATTAACTAATCATGTAACAATGAACATTATCATATTGTATATAATTTGACATTTTGATAAGTTACTGAATTTGGATCAGTAAGTGTTAATTAAGAAACTCTTTACAAAAAACGTACTTAGGTACCTAGTTTTATTGTGTCATCACTAGACAACAATGGCAAAGTATTTATTATATGAATCACTAAAACACAAAAACTGAAATTGCGTGGTACGTTATCGCGGTCCTATGCTCAGAAATTGTTAATATCACAAGATAATTTTTCTCATTACTAACTGTAGGACAAAAATATTACATAATAGGCTAGTCACTAGCCATTTATGAGAACACACTAGCCGCAAGTGTGTTCTCTGCCCAAATGGAACAATGTTCTACAAGAAAACAGGTATTACCTATCAGCTATCACTAGTCCGACATTCACCGTTATGACGATCCCTATTGCAGGACATTATCGAACTCTTAATCGTTTAAAAAATAATAATGAAACTTTATTAAATTTACTTGCTTTTTATTTGCTTTTTGGCTTATTATATTTGAATTTTTTTTCTTTCTATAGAAGGAATGTGTAAGGCGTGCACTTATGGGTTTTCAAAATTTTTTTCGTTTTCCCATTTATAACATACTAGCGACCCGCCCCGGTTTCGCACGGGTATATTATACATATAAACCTTCCTCTTCAATCACTCTATCTATTAAACCGCATCAAAATCCGTTGCGTAGTTTTAAAGATTTAAGCATACATAGGAATATACGGACAGAGAAAGCGACTTTGTTTTATACTATGTAGTGAATACAGTAAAACATCTTTTTAAAATTTATATAACTTTATTTTTTAGTAAACTAGGTACAAAAATTTGTGTACCTAGTACCCTATGTCCTTTCTCAACTTATTATCTGTTTGTGTCAAATTTCATTAAAATCGGTTCAGCGGTTTAGGCGTGAAAGCGTAGCAGACAGACAAACAGTTACTTTCGAATTTATAATCTTAGTATGGAATCTCGTATATTCATGGTAGCGCAGCCGAAGAAAGCGGCGCAGCAGTGGATTTCTTCTGATTTACTTTGTTTCCCGTGGGAATGAGAAGTTTTCCCGCGTCAAAAAGTACCCTATGTCCTTCTCAACTTATTATCCATGTTTGTGCCAAATTTCATTAAAATCGGTTCAGTGGTTTAGGCGTGAAAGCGTAGCAGTTACTTTCAAATTTATCTTATATATAAAATTCTCGTGTCTCAATGTTAGTTACCTTACTCCTCCGAAACGGCTTTATTGTTTTTTACCAAATGCTTTTGACCTTTCATAAGACAAATATTTAGGTTTCACTCGAAATTCTTTGTAACAAGAGGAATGATAACCTACTATTACTTCGTCATTCCAATTATCAGGCAATACAACATCACGATATTTATGTTGATGATGCTTTCGAGTAGATAGAAAAATTTTGCAACAAAGCCAAATGTCTTTATTAAATTTCTTCACTTCTTCTCTTTTCTCTCGGAAAGTAGGGTTTTTCACTAAGCAAATTACACAAAAAACACTCGTGACTTCTTTAGCGATACATATTGGGAGGGGACTCTTTGATCAAACCATACATTTTGTAAGACATATATTTTTTTCGAATAATTTAGATATTTATCTTGAGATTCAACAAAAATAAAACCAGTTACTAATAAATTTTTGAGAATCATCAAATCAACGTATTTTATCCCTGCTACCGCTATTACCTCCCACAATCGGGAGTTTTCGTAAGGGAATTGTTGGGCGTCTCATCGAAATGAAGCTACTCACGAAAAATTAGCTTGATAGTGATCAAATGCAAAAATGCTCCAGGGATCCCGGACTATATTGATCGTAAATTCAAAAAAACAACCAAAAATATATATATATAATATTACTTATACATTGATAAACTCCTTTTTGAAGATTGTTTGATGATGTATGAACGGTGTACCTTACACAGGACATTTATTATAAGTATGTATCTTGTAAGCTTATTTTGAATACGCGTCAATATCTTGTACTTCTACTCTAACGGAGCCCAAATTGCAGAATTTTGTTGAAAATATCTCCTTAGTCCTTACTAGTGCATTGTACAATCGTGACTCAATGTTGTGATGTCCGCTGCTTACCTTAGTAGTAAGTAAGCTTAGTTCTTTGTAAGCCTTTTGACAAACAAGTTGTTTAGATTCACGGAACATTAAGTTAACCGTAACTCGTAAGCATAACCTCTAGTCACGTATTTGCGTCACACCCGTAGTTGGGTACGCACCCTAACGGCTTAGATGAGCCTTTTGTATTTTTGTAAATATATTTAAGTACATTATTGTAAATATTTAATACAAATTTATTTTAAGAGAATTATTTTAGATATTCATAATCGTGGGTGCTGGAGCACCCGAGCACCCACGGAGTCGGCGCCCCTGAATACTTCACACTATCGCAATAGGTATGCAAAAACAAGGATAATAAACATTGGCACAACTTATGAATATAATGTGTATGGTAGAAAAATATTATTACATAGTAAATCGCTTTCACAATCAACATTCATAATTGGGGCAGCTGTTGCGGAGAAGTAATAAATTACTTGATAACACGTCCTCTGCGAACAAAACTATGGAAAAAAGTAAATCAATAAAAAAAAATATTTTTACTTGTAATATATGTTTTTCTTTCCGTAGTTTTGTAATTTTAGAGGGCGTGATAATACATAATAACTTCCCTGTACATACAAAATAAATGAAAAAAAGGAAAACATTAAACAAATCTCTTCTACTGTATTTTTTTCCATAAAGCACATTCCGTACATTCATAATATATAATTATTATTTACTAATTCACTAGTTGTTCCGAAAATCATTAATTTATCATACTTTAACAATAATCATAATTTTCATATTTTTTTTCAATATTCATAATTTTTTATCATAATATCTAGTATGACGATATCTTGTTAGCGTGTTAACACCCGTTTACGTTTAGTTAGTGAATGTAATCCTAAGCACGCGTTCCTACCAGCATTCTGTTGAAGGAGCCGGCAAAAACCGGATTCTCCTAAATTTGTCATTCAATATTTATTTATTTATAATTTAGATTGCCCAAAAGGGCACTAGGCTCACGTTAAACACCTCAGAAGAAAAAAAAAACTAAAAACACGTTATGTGCGCCCCTATTTACGGGTAAGCGGCCCACATTATTACAACTACAAATCGGTACGTTCGTACTAGAAAATTCAGAATTCGATTTAGTGGTAATAGAAGCAAGAATCCTGCAAAGAAATACATGCAGTGAGTCGGACGGTGGTTGTCTCCTCACAATTGAGTTTAACCAAAATCTTCTATTTCCACGGCGTCTCCTGCGAGAATGTCGCATCCAACGCGTCAAAATGGTAGTAAGAGACTGTGTGCTTTTCTCGGACACGTAGTCCGGTTTTACAGGACCTACAATGGACGGCCGTGTTCAGTTTTGTATACGGTTTTGCAGGATCCAATGAAAAGTAGATCCGGGCAAATTTGACGTCGTGTGAACGGTTTCATCGCGTTCATAATATCGAAATTACTTTTTTACTTTTAATAAAAAAGGATTGTTAATTCTTCAAATTGTTTAAAAGTTATTTAAATATAACATAAGTCCACTTCTATCTTGTATTTTTTATATCTCCATTATTAGATATTTTCATGGGAATAAAACATAAAAAATAAATATTATTACCTACTTGTAGTATTTTCTTAGAAATAATAATATGTACATTATGTTTCATCAATTCTTTTAATTTTCAACCGCCAATACTCCTCCTCTAGTCTCATTAGGTCAATTCTTTTTTCATGGATCTCCCTCTCTTGCTGCATTCTAACTTCGTGTGCATGTTTCTGTTGTAATATGAGTTCTTCTCTACTTTTCTTTGCAAGAATAAATAATTCATGTTCATGGTCATCATTACAGCAACTTGATTTATAACTGCAAAGTTATGGAGATATTCTAATTTATGTAAATTACTCTTAAAATCATAAATATTAAAATTGAAATAAATACACATGCATTGTTGATCACATTTAAATAGCTGAACCATTTTTAATACATTTTATAGAGATTGCAGACGTTGGAAAAAGAAAATCTACCTAGTTAGTATGTTTTAAAGATAAAAAAATTATTCCTTTGTTTAATATGCAAACTGTATTAGAAAATAAATATATCTTTATTAACTGTACCTTCCAAGTATTTGTGTTGAAAAATCATTTCTATTGTATTTATTACATTTACATTTTGGAGATGGATATAGTGTTTTAAATAAATTTTATTGATTATTTGGATTACAAGAGATAGATCTCAACAGCCAATGTTAGAAATAGGCATAATGTTATGACACTCAACATCCCAATATTATGTAGACTTACATCTTTTTTTTCCTTTTGGTTTGTAAACAAGGAGATTGTGTTTCTGAGGCCTGTGGTTCTTCAATCTAAAATTAATGTAATAATTAAATGATATATGGAAATCAAAGCATTCTATTTTTACTGAAGCAATTTTTTTGTGATTTAAAAAACAAAAATAGATTTCATTACAAAGATATGTATACGGTACAGTGTCCTGTAAAACTTATCAGTCAAATGGGTTTTTTTAGCACAATCTCATACATAATTTACAAAATAAAAGGCTAAGCTTACATACCAAATCTATTTCTGGTATAAAAACCTCAGCAGATGTACTACTACTTCTTCTATTATTTGGTAAAGATTTTGCACGATTCTTCATGTTCCTCCATTGATTGAGGATTTGGTTCAAATCCCTTTTATTATTTGAAACTTTATTAAAACTGAAATTTAAACAAAATACAATATTGCCATTTTCAATGCTTTTATGCTTTTCAATGCCATTACTATGAAATTGATGTAAATAAGTTATACAAATTACAATCCAAAACCAACCAAGACACAACATCCTCCCATACCAATTTTTTGGCAGCATTAATTTTCGTTGAAGTTTCTTTATTTTCCAATATATCAGCTCTTTGTAGCACTAATGTTCGGAGCACATTCTAAAAAAGGGATTTTTTTAGTCTTATAGGTATAAGAAATCAATATACTAGTACGAAAGCATCGTTAGACAAAAAAATAATAAGTATTAAGCACCTTGATATATCTTGTACTCACCTTGTCCTGCGCATCCCAATTAGAAGAGCGTACACGTTTATTTGTTGTATCATTCATTTTATAGAGTTCATTAGAAATCAAAAGTTTAGGTTGCAACATGCAATAAAATAATATATCATGTAGGTACGTAAACAAAAATAACGGGTCAAGTACCTCTAAGCTAGTCTATTGTCTAAACTCTTTTATTGGCAACTTGGCAGTTGGCAAGTGGTATTATCATAGATTAATAAGTAGCATAGAATTATACCATAATTAAGTAATGACTGATGTCTACTCAATGTCTACAATTTCTTAGACAGTACATTTCTCGATTTCTACGTTGCCAAGATGCCAAAAGCTAATGCTGAACAGTCAACACACAACAGTGACACAGATAGTATCTCTACTCTCTATAGTCTTAATAAGTCTGTGGATTGTGGACAGTGGCACAGTAGACACTAGACGCTCGGAACGGAGCTGTGACCCGACGCATCTGACATCACAGTTCACACAAGTCATAATTCATATTTAACAAATGACAAGACAAATACAAGCCGGCAGCCGCAAATAGCGGGTCAATTTGTTTGCGATACCTTGAAGGAACTTTTTACTGAATATTCCTTTATTAATTGAGACCTTATTTTTAGTTGTTTGCGATGCCTAAAAATAAAAAACAAAGGAAAGAAAGTTCAAGTAGCGACAGTGACGATGGCCCAGTCGACGTAAGAATTTTGTTAACTTTTCTCCACGTTTGTGTCTCATCATATTTGAGGCTCATTTTATCTTATTTAATTTTCATATGTTATTTATTGTAATAAACTTCCTTGCTTTTACATATTTTGAGCTGATCAATTTCACGAAGTTTTTATTTTAAAATAAATTCCATTTTGCAGAGAAATCCACCACCAGAAAAAAAAGCTAAAACAAGTACCACAAGAACAGATGATAAGGAGCCAACTTGGGTGTTACAGGGGAAAAAATTAGTAAAAGTGCGGGAATTTAAAGGAAAAGTTTATGTAGATATAAGAGAATTTTATGAAAAAAATGGTGAATTATTACCTGGAAAGAAAGGTATTTCATTACAGCCTGATCAGTGGCGGAAATTGCTGTCTTTAGGAGATGAAATAAATGAAACAATTAGCTCTATGTGTTGATAATGCTATTTTGTATTTAAATAAAGTTGATTGACAATCATGTTCTTAGTGTTAATAACTTCTATCATAAATTTAGTCGAACATAATAAGCATTCAAATTAAGATGTGAGTATAAATGTATATTTTTTTATAAACAAGAATTCTACATTTTCAATCTTCAGTTGCCAGGCAATTACTATACAGAATGTGAGTTAGACATTTAAAATAACAGGTACAGAAAATTGAGCACAAAAAAAATTAAAAATAATTTAAATACTTAGCCGGAACATCTCTCTGAATTCAGAGACAATTCCGGCTATGTGAGGCCAGCCTTAACATAAGTAAATTAACAATAATTTCAAGCAGGTCTGCTGTCTGCAGCCCACAACATGAGAGTTCATACTGTGCGGCACTAAAGGGAAGAGGTGAACTCCTATGCTAATTAAACTCTTGACTGGCAAGTATTGTAATAATAATAAGAAAAGCTAAAATCCTTATTAATTTAAAAAAATGTTATTCAAATTTATACTTCAGAATTTATAATTGGCAAATCCACGACTAGGTAAAACTATACATTATTATACTATTTTCATTCAATACATACAAAGCATAAATAATGCAACATAACAGTTACTATTACTAAAAAAAGAAAAAAAAAACAATTATATTTTTTATACATAATGCCATCCATGGCTCCAAATATAATAAAGTATACCAAAATACACTAATCAAGCATTTAACTGATATATATATTCTTTTAGCTGTATATAGCTACACAATTTTCATTTGACGAGTGAATGATGTATTTCTTTGAAAAATCATTTTATACTGAATATTAGTATGTATTCTTGTTTTTATTGCAAATTAACTGAAATTATTATATCTATATCAAAATTGAAGTATCAGTCATAGTCACAATTAGTATTTGGTATTATAGGTAGGTAGGTACATATTTTCATCTATCATTATTATTAGATTGTCTTATAACATCATGGAATACTTTTAACCACACTAATATATTATTATCACAAAAATTTCCAAATTATAAATCCAATTTTATTTTACAATATCATGGTGTTAACAAAAACTCCTCAA
This sequence comes from Aporia crataegi, assembly GCA_912999735.1. NCBI lineage: Eukaryota > Metazoa > Arthropoda > Insecta > Lepidoptera > Pieridae > Aporia > Aporia crataegi. The sequence goes on along the minus strand of OU538744.1, from coordinate 6,052,885 downwards.
CACAAATAACTTATTTAAAATTACCCTATCCTGTGGAGATTATTATTATTTTAATATACTTAATGTTCATTTGGTTATTGTAATAAATTCAACTTAACTTGCTTATAGAGAAACATTAACTTGGCCACTCAAAATAACAGAGGTTATTTAATCTAGGTATATTGGATATTTTCTAAATCTAATACATTCATTTAATTTTATATATACGACGATTTCAGCACAGTTAAGGTAATTTTTTTGATATAAATTGCGAAACTTCTTAAACCATCATCTCGCTTAGAACTATTACACAAACCACAGATACATTACAGTAACTTACAACTAATTTAAAAATAGGAAACCCCGAAAATGCAGATAAAACCTTAACTATCTTTGGAAAATAGTATAAATTAGATAACACTATAATTTAAATTGTGTCAAAAACATTAAAATTAAATAGGAATATGTAAAGATTCCAAAGTATATAATAACAATATAGGATATGGTACATCCCTCTGTAACTACGATTAATAATTTATAAGTCTCAGTGAAATATACATTATACAAAGCACTATTACGCACTTAATGATTTTGATATTCCTTTTAAAATGAATGGATTAACACATTATTACTATCAGTAGATACCAAGTATCTCCTAAATCCTTCGGTTTCTTTTACAAGCTAAATAATAATATGTAAATAAATATAAATTATTAATCGCAAATTTCATAATTTTAAACATTGAAAAATATAAGATCAAAGTCAGATCTCAAAATTAATTTATTACTCTACATCTACGACCAGACAAGTTAATCACAAAACATTAATTCTTTGGTTTTATGTGGAAACATGCAATATTGAAGTGATCGCACATTTCTCGCACCTGTAAAAAAGGTTTTTTTTATTTGTAACGAGTTACATTATATAATCAGGAACAGTGTAACAGAAATAGAAAGAATAGATTTAAAAAAGGCAATATAAAGTAATAAACAACATATTAATTTAATTTAATTCATTTATAAGACGTTATAATATAGACGTTATATATTTAACACTCAACTTAGTCTGTGTAGCTGAGTTGGTCATACATTTGACTCATTGCGTGTTGCGCGAGACATTCAATATCAGGGAAACAAAAACTATTTCAATTTGGAGGGAACAAAAGACGATCAATTAATTGCCTTTAAACAAAATGATCAGGTAAGAGACGAAGAAATGTGCCTGCTCCATGCCATTCACAGATTCATTTTTATTAATTTTGGATGTGCAAATCCACACCTACGGGCATTCAATAACTGTGATGTACCTAAATTTGAAGATAAACTCAATGTAAATCTTGAAAGATGAAAGTATACCTTTGAAACCTTATAGATTTCACTTACCACTTTGGTGCCATAGTTAATGTGTGCCCATGAGCAAGCAAGACATAGGACAGTTAGAAGTATCAATTCGCTCATGGGCGAAACTCTCCAATAGAAAACAATAGCCATCACAAGCGCATATGGAACTAGCAAATTGTTGAATATATCGCAACGTGTATTACTCATTTGCGATACGATGAGGCGACACTAGAAACAATACATTTAAAATATTATTAAAATTATGTCAACTTTTTACACAAGCATAAATAAATGGCATATGTAGTTCAAAAGGGTCATGAATTTGAAATAATACTTTGAAATAACGCGCGAAATGTCTCAATGATTCAATCGATTTTGATAAATCTCTTAAATGTCTCACTGACGTTACATAAATTGAATTGGCGGTTTCTTTATTTAAAGTCAAATTTTTATGAAAACAATGGTTCTTTTATAATATGTACTTCGCGTCTTGATGGTGAGTTTATTGACGAGACTAGAGTAAACTTGTTATACTTACATTAATGTTAGAGAAGATAGTTCCAGTGAGAACATAAAAGATTCTTGGGCTCCGATTGATGATATCCGATGGGGAGTACAAAGCCCAAATGCTACTAAGCAAGAAGAATATTGCAAGTGGAATCAACGGCCGGATCGCTTCACTGAACGACCGCATTTTGCCGGTGCGGTCCCGGTACGACCTATAAAAATTTATAAGCTTCTTTCAGATACAAAAGGTAGCATAGTACTTTGTGGAAGGTTTACAGTGTAAGGTTTTCTGCAAATCAAACAAAATAAAAAAATAGAGAAATAATCAAGCAGTAGTGTAGTTCAATCTAATTATGTATAAACTACATGCAAAACTAAGTATTTTTCGTCAGGACTTAAAAAAAAAGGAAGAAGACGGAGAGGTAGTGTTGCATTTTAAGTGGTGATTTTGAGCTGTTCGATTGCAATCTTTTTCAATCTCCAATGTCTAATAACCAGGCGTCAGCTGACGCCCCCTCGGTGGGTGTGGGACGTTGAAGATAAAATAAATTTCTACTTATTTAATTCTTAATAATAAGTTAATTTTCTATTAATAAATTAAGATTATACATTTCGCGCCTATAAAATCTAAGACCAATGACGAAACACTTCAAATTTGCTAGTTAAATTTAATAACTATTTTTATTTGACTAATTTACAGATTCACACGAGCAGCTTACGCATATCTCTCCCTCCATGATGCAGCTGACGCTTTTTTCAGCTTACTATGATCACAACTATTTTCGAAAACAGTTTCAGACAGCGTACTATTACTTAATTTTCATTTTTTTACGTATAAGATCAACTATCGATGTTGACCTTAGCTGGCTTATAATTGGGTATTTGCAACACTACCTCGCCGTCAATTAGGCGATGTACGTAAATTTGGGTCATAAAAATGAGCCTTAGTACATTTTTATTTGACTGACTCACTTGTAAATGTTCCATAGAATAACTGTTTGGCTTGTGAGCATAGCTGAGAGGTATAGAGTGACCTCAAACACAATGCCTGGAGTAAGACCGCCAGGCAAACTCACGTGCCATGCTTGAGGTCCGATTACTGATGTTACAAACAGTAGAATACAGGCACCCTACGTATACAATAAAACATTTATTTTAGCATAAAGAAAAGAAACGCCTAGTCTCGTAAAAAATCTACCGACTGCAAACTATAAGTTTTCTCCAATTTCCAATTCTAATAAATTTTAAATACACTCTTTTTTTTGTTTAAATCATTATTTTAATAGGCATCGCCTAAGTTTATTTAAGTAATACATAGTGGTTGATGATTAACTTACAATCATAGTAAAATCGTAGCCCCAAGGCAGAAACATGACTCCAGTGTTATATTTCTCCCAATGAGTGAGGTAGAAATTTATAAAAATGTTCCATATAACGAAGAAAAACCTTAACGGACTTAGTTCATCTCTGAAATAATAAATCGCATATAATATTATTCAATTTATTATTTCTAAATTTAAAAACGAAAATAACTTTCTTTAATTTTAAATTATTATTCACTTCAATGAACACATTATAAACCACATTCAAATATTATTTGTATAATTTATATAAGCTAAGTTTAGCAACCATTCGTTAGACAAAGTATTGATAGCGTTTGCGTGATATAATACGTACCTATATGTATTTGTATGAAAAATGACACGGTGCTCTTAGCACTCATGCATTTACACTACCATGTATGGGGGACTGACTCTTTTTGAACAGCAAATAACCTATCGAAACTTACTAATATCACATACCTTCCAAATATGCTGTAAAGATAGGTGGGCATGAGAACTGCGGAGTAGGAGTCCAGTCCATGATCGAATAATTCGCCTAAGGGCCCACTAGTACCCGTCCGGCGGGCCTGCTTCCCATCGATACCATCTGTAATATTTTATCTTTAAGTCTTCACAACACAATGAACAAATATTTTTTTCATATTATTTAGAAATCATAAAATAATCAAGCTGCCTCATTAGCTGTCATTTGTATGAATGAGAGGTTCTGGGTTCGATCTCAGCAAGAAAATTTAAAAGACACAGATGGCCGATCACAGCATAACATTTGCTTATTAAAATAATAAGCTAATGTTATGCTGTTAGGCTTCCCTTGAAAAAATAATACATTTATTCATGAACTAAATTATATTGTTGTACTTGATCTCGTGAACCTGAGTTTTATGTCTTACGTAATAATACATAATTCCTTAAAATAAAACATTGTACGGTATAATAATTACTGTTTGCGTCGCAGAAATAATTGAAAATGGAGATAGCGCAACTTCAAGATTGATCGAAACAATCAATTTCAAATTTTGGTTAGGGCCTTGATAAAACTTCAGAATAATGCCTAGTTGTGAACTTTTAATTGTATTGTATTTAATCACAATAACATATATATCTATTATGGAATCTAAAAAGCTCACTCTTATTATCATATAAACTAAAAGTTTCCATGATATATGAAAAAAAAGAAACTATTAATGAAATTATGGGATTGATAATTTATCAAGACGACGCCATAACTTGAGATAACAAAGGGCAATATTTAAAGCAAAGTATAGTTCCGTTATCTCACAAATTGTTCAACATTCAAACATCCGATGCTTAATGGTCTAAACATAGGTCATATTGATAGATCACTTTCAATATTTCTGCGTCGCTTACTACGCGTACTTTTTTCATTTAGGACGTGGGTATATGTAATCAGTGGAGCTGTTTCTGAAATGTGTGCATAAAATCATAAACAGACAAAATATAGATATGGTTATTTGTTAGATATATCAATCAAAACTGTCAGAAAAATATGAATTGAATATGAATTTGATATAATATGAATAAAGGGCAAATAAGTTAACCCTGATGGTTTATAATCTAATTAGTATGAAATAAGTTTGAACAAAACAAGACTTATTTAGTTAATAGTTGTTCAAACTACAATTTTCCTGCATTGATTCAAACAAACACATTAGACATGATTTGTGATTATGTAAAATGTAAATACATGACCTTATGTCAATAGTATGAAATGAGTTGGAATAAAACAAGAGTTATTTGGTTAATTATTAAATAGATTTTCAAACTACAACTTTCTTGCCTTGACTCAGATAAACACATTAGACATGATTTGTGATTATGTAAATACATGACTTTATGTCAATAATAATGGTAGATTTAATGTTACTATTATTATTTTTAACTTGTGCTGAAAGGCCAGGGACTCGTCATATATTCGTGGTGTAGCTTGGTAATGGGAAAATATTATTCAACAAACAATAGAAACCATACAAAGTTATACTGATATGGTTCTGATTTCTTATGAATCCATAATACATGAGATCAAGTTGCAATTAATAATAAAAAATTAAATGCAGCATCTAACATCACAATTGTCTCCTAAAATAACATACACAACTTCAAAACACAAAAGTTCATATTGAACTATAATAATAATATTACTTTAAACCCAAGCTAGTATTAATAACATACATCTTACCTAAAGTATATGCGACAAATAAATTAATAGCTGAGATAGCCCAAACCCAACTTGGGATATAGTCATTTGTTTCATTATTTTTAGTTAAGGCATTAAATCCATAATCATAATAGGAAAACAGCAGAAAATTTAATACTGTCAGTAGGAATCCGGAAAATGTAAGCAGGTTTGGTGCAATCCAGGGTGGACAAAACTGTAAACATCATAATTAGTCATTTTATACTCTCAAGCAGTTAGGAAAAATGTATTAAATAGAAAAATTCTTAGTAAAATTAATTACCTGAACACACCAGTCCCAGAAAGGGTGCATAACATATTTACTAAGGACACTCGTGTCAATTGAACTATACTGCAAATGAAATAAAAATTATTTATTAAAATATTTTGGTCATAATCACTTTATTATATTTACTGCTTAATATTTGAAAAAAAAAACCTTATATTTTTCAAATCCTTCCAATTTGTCTCGAGACAGGAAACTTGCCATTATTTCAATGCATATGAAGTGCCATTCGAAGAAAAAAATTAATCACAATATAGGTCCAAGAGTATTGTGAGTAAAAAAGATCAATGTGGTAATAAATTACTTTTTGTAATTCTACATTCTATAATTCATTTGCCGCAATATTTATTAAAATAAGCCGGCATGGAGCCGTAAGCAACACTATGAAGCATGAACTATACTGGGGCAGGAGCAACCAGAGACTAAAGAGGATATAATCATATAACCATTAACTACTACGTTTTAGTTGGGGCAACAGGCAAGTGGCAAGAGACTAGAGAGTATATAGACTAAAGTTATGCCGGCTGGCGGCTACACATTTAAAGATATATCTTTGCAAACCGTTTTGCGCAGATTTATCTACCGTGTATGAAAAATCGTTGCAGACTGTCGATTATCGGTGGAAGTGGAATTTCTATTAGATAAATCTTTGTCGATTAAATTTGCACAGTTTTATCAACGCGTGTGGATGGCGATCGCTTATTTTAGCAGTACTTCACGGAGTGCCTTTTTTTCTTTAAACACAAAACCAGGCCGAATATCGCAAATGCGTTATCATTTTCCATCATGAATGACATGTTTTTTGCGTAAGCTTCTGCGGAGAACTGAAGATTGACGCCGATACCGAAGGCGTGTGGAGACACTGGAATGTTCGATTTATCTGCACAGTTTGAAATCGCTACGATATATCGTTACGTGTGTAGCCGGCATTAGACATAAGAGTTGTTTAATATCTATTTTATCACCACAGACGGAAAACTATCATTTAAACCAATAATTCAACAACTTTTCAGGTCTATTCCACAGGTTATATTTAATATACTTTATGCCACAGAATATATACTCTCTAAAGGTAGCGGTTGACCGCCTCCTTGGTCTTTGACCGCCTCCTTGGTCTAGTGGTAAGCGCGTAAGCGTTACAACCGAGAGGTCCTGGGTTCGATTCCCGGCGGAGATAAAAAAAAACTCGGTCTGGCAGGACATAGAAGGCTGATCACCTACTTGCCCCTAAAGAAAAAATCGATCAGTGAAACAGATGTGAAATGCATCTGCCCCATACCCCACTGGGGGACACGGGACTTCACAAAGGTAGCGGTTGGCGCCGCGACAGAGACGCGAGACCGCGACCCAAGACCGCGACAAGTGTCTCGGTCTCTTCGGCATGTAATGTAGGCCGAGACTGCGACCGGAGACCGCGACAAGCAGGATGAAACGTTCTATGATAAACGCTCTATAAATCCTACCTATAAATTATAATTGTTAGGTTTTTTGTTAAGTAATATACATATTATATAGCCAGATAATATATTATACCTATCCCTCTGAAAAAACACAAATATTAATTTATAAGTATTTTACTTTAGTTTTATTTAAATTCAACAAAACTAAATATGTGTACCTATGTAGACGACATGAAATTTAAATTTTTATTCGTTGTTAATATTGGTCTCGAGAATATTGCTCTCAGACGTAAAATAATTTTTTTTAACTGTACATAAGCCGACTTCATAGTTCACTAAAAAGTAGTCACGTAGTACCTACCTAAACTAATAAGTAATAATCGTTTTAGGTATAAAGCACATTTTCAAAATATTTAATTTGTTGTCCAGTAACAAATTAAAAGAAATAGGTATACTATTCAATTTACAATATCACTTATAAATTACAACTATGATCGAAATAAAATTATTTGCTTTTCTTAACTAAATCTGTTACTGTGCAATCTACTTAGGTAGGTACCTACTACGCAAAACATGTCTTTAGTTACAGCCGTCGTCATTTTAGAAATTTGTCAAACCTACTTAAACGATACTAAAAGCTATTATTATTAAATATTATTCAGTGGGTCTGTCGCTGATAATTTTAAAACAATCGCAAAAAGTAAGGCGCCTTATCTTCATGCAACGTCACTTAATTCAAAATATCTTAGGTAGGGTAGGTACCTACGAAATAACATGCAGGATGATATAATATAACAAATAGATAATTATTAATACGTAAGTATTCCATACATAGCAGTCGTCTCAATCGTTTATCAGCATTACTCTTTAATTACCTACTGTATGTGATTGTATAATGTTTTACAAAACGGCGAATATTCGGGGAAAGAACTATTTGTTGAAGCAAATTGCCTACTATTCCACATCTAAGGTATGTTTAGGATCTATAAATAAAAAAATAAGATTTATTAGGTAGGTATTATAAGATACTTAATTTGTTTTTAATTGTAGGTTAAATTTATATTTTCTTTCTATTTGTAAAACTTTTAAACATTGCTAGATATTAAATAAAACCTGTTATAATAAAATATTAAGAATATATTAATTACTACATATTTAAATACTGACATCCAAATGACCGTTTAAACTTTAAAAAGAACATAAACCAGCCTGAAAGTATACCTAATCCTATATCGTTATATTAAATTATAATAGTTTTCCAAATCCTTATTAAAATAAAAAAATAGATTAAATTCTTAGCAACGACCAGAATAAATTGTGAATTTAGCTGTCCCAAAATACTTGTGTATTTTAATTTAAAATTGCTATCTAGTTAACAATTAGCGCAATCGTAAATTTTTACTGGATGTTGCATATTATGTTAAGTAAAAGTATCCAACCAATTAATATTTTTCTATACCAAAATATATCAATAGCTTCACTGTAAAACTACTTACTAGAAAAAATCAAGTAAAATATTAAAGTTCATCATAATAATTATAAGAAATTAATAAAATATTGAAATGAACCTTTTGCTACATATTGGTAAATTAGTAATTAATTAACACATTAAAATTAAATATTTTCATATTAATTAAACAGTTAAATACTTCCATTTTACTATATCTCTTATTTAAAATTCGATATAAAAATTCCATCAATTAGAGATAAGGTTAGTAGTAGATACCTACTTAATATAGTTACGATGGAAACAATTTATTAATCAATTTTTATCAATATTTATTTTTTTCTTTCACTAGTATCTTGAAGGTGTGTCAAGTTGTTAATAAATATTAAGTAACAAGGTCAATGAGTGTAAATAATATGCTGTTTAGGTATATACCTATTAGCTATTAAAAGTTTTAATGCCTTTAGACCTGCCTGTAAAATTTGATTTAGCAGTTAATATTACTAGATTCTTAAGTAAGTACTTTGATGAAGAATTTTAAAAATAAAAAAAAACAAACAAGTTAGCTCTGCAACTGTTGGTAGATGTTGCAGGTAGATTAATGTAACTAACATGAGTTTATTTTGATGTGCCTTTCATATTATATTAGAAACATTGAAATCGAACAAATAATTATAGAGTTCTGTATTAAACTGACGAATTTTTATAGAATAAATGATAGATTTGAATATGAAAAAAAAAATTAAGAAAATTATTTCTGTTATATACCTAAGTATTTTTATGAAAGACTATTTTTATATTTCGAGAATGGCTCAAGTCATCTGTAGCAGTACGAAGTTTATGCGGTTAGTTGTAATTTAATATTCCTTTTTATCAGCATCGCCGTATAATAGCAATACGCAGAGAGGATCAATCAGTATGGGAGAGACGAGCACCATTTTCCCCAACGAACGTCAGTCGACTTGTGCGAAAAGGGGTCAAAGTTATTGTACAGCCCTCGAATCGGAGAGCATACCCTATGCAGGTAAAAATCATTTAAAAATATCAGTTTAGACTAGAGGTTCCCAAACATATTTCGTCTAAACTTTGAAAATCAGTTATTTTATAGCGCCCCCTCTCCCTCATTATTTCATCTTAAAAACCTAAATAACAACTCTTACCAAAGAGAGCAATAATGATACAACATTACAATATTAAGTGTATCTTTTATTCAAAATTATCGAAAAATAAACATCTGTTTTAAAACTAATCTAATGTGAGGTGAATTTGATAATTTTTAACAAGTGTTAATATCAGGTTTAAATTGACTCAAGAACCAATTTGTTCAAGCTCCCCAATTTTCTTTGGGTCCCTTACCGCCCAACTTTAGGCCACCAGCGCCCACAAGGGGACGATATCGTCCACTTTGGGAAAGACTGGTTTAGACGATAAAAAAAGGTTTTGTATATATTTGAATTGAATAACGAGTTGTTTCCAAAGGCTACTATTGTTCTTTTATTATCAAAATATATCATCTAGCGGCTAGCCAAATTCTTAAATCTCCATATCTAAAATCGATGAAATTCAATGCATTACGATATTCCAGACCAGGAATTTATTGTTGTTTAATTACTTTTTTTGTGAAGTTTGTCATTTTTGACAGTCTTCAATTATAGATTACTAGTTGTTGCCCGTGTCTCCGTCCGCGTTTTTCCCTTATGTCTATATCTTCGGCAATCTTCGACTGTCAAATTTAAAAAAGTTCTGGAATAGGGCCTGCATCCTAAGTGTAGTTAGTTGCCTGTATTATGCTTATTTTCGCATTTATAAAATTGATTAGTTTAAACTTTTTCAAATAAGTTATGATATCCATATATTTTTCTTTTTTGTTTTCAGTCCTACATAAATGCTGGGGCCGTAATCCAAGAAGACATAAGCGAAGCTGGAGTAATATTTGGCGTAAAGCAAGTGCCGATTGATCTTCTTATACCGAACAAGACATATTGCTTCTTTTCACACACAATTAAGGCCCAGGAAGCCAACATGCCAATGCTAGATGCTATATTAGCGAAGGTATTACTTGTACCATCGATGTAATTCTTTAAAATCATATATTTATCCTCTTTAACGAATGAAATAAAACCAGAGAGTATTTTCTATAAAGTAATCCCAACTCTAGCTTTGAATCAACGGGATATTAAATGTACACACATGTACATATGCACTTTTGTATTGCTTCCGGCTTTTTCTTACAGCTAACATATCTTAGTTCTTGATGAAATAAATCCCACACATAAAGATGTAATAAACACTGAAAAGATACTTCCTTCACTATTATATACCTATGTATTTAATGCTATATATTCATACAACTTTTTTTAATTTAAGAGAATGAAAATATTTAATAATTTCTTCCAAACAATAGTCGTCTTTAAAACATGCCATAATATTATAAAACGTACTAAATTAATTTACTTATTTCCAGAATATTCGTTTAATAGACTACGAGAAGCTCATGGATGATTCTGGAAATCGTGTGGTAGCTTTTGGCAAGTACGCTGGAGTGGCAGGAATGATTAATATTTTGCACGGACTTGGCCTTAGATTGCTTGCTTTAGGACACCACACGCCGTTTATGGTAAGCTCATGGATCATTCTGTAATTATAATTATACATGCGCGTTTAATCCATTCCAACTGTTTTGAATTTTTATATTCGCGTAAATGATTTTGAATTAATCTTAAATTTATTAAATATTTACAATAATTTACTTAAATATATTTACAAAAATACAAAAGGCTTATCAAAGCCGTTAGGGTGCGTACCCAAAATACTGGCTACATTACCGCGTTGTATTGCTATACCAAATACTAACGCGTTGGCCGTAATATGAGCCAGCTTTCGAGTTTCCTGTGGTCTCAACTAAGCGCGTCAATATCACTTTAAACGATCGACGCGCTTCTGGCCCCCATGGACCCAAAGTCTCCACTCCAAAAGGAACGAAAATATAAGAATCCATGAGACTTTCATATTTTCGCCTTTTGTTGCTTTCTGCAATCAATGCCGCGCCACCAGCAGCCACGGAAGTAGCATGGAGATGCGAAGACGCCAGTGTGTCGACGCAAGTAGTAATTCGCGTAAATAAGACATTATTTTAAACAGTAAAATTCTATAACCCCTATTGAGTCATGCAGCACAAGCATTTCTTTATCTGTTTCACTGATAATTTTCCTATACAACATGTACCTATCCAACCGAAATCAGGCATTCGAACCCATCCTCTAGATTCTAGCTGCTTAGCGCAATACGAAGACGCGGGAACTAGTCACAGAGACGGTTAAAGAACATTCTAATATATAATAGTTTCGAACGTTAAAAAATCGTTTTGCTAATATTTGCGTCACCTGGTAGCTTAGTTAATCTGGAGTTCAAATCCCGAGGGAAAATTATTCAGTAATAAGAATTATTCGAATTATCAGAACCTCGATCAACCTAGAACCATAATAATATGAGCAACAAAAACACCTACTTATAGTCAAGAATTTAAATTATTTTTGTTTTCTTTTTATTTCTACTGCCTCATTTTTACAGAGGCTAAAGTGCTAAGCTCTTAACAATAATATCTTATAATTTTCTAACAAATATGCTTCCAAAAGATAAGAATAAAGATAAGTACCTATTTTTTTACAAAAATTAATTTAAATTTTCAGAAATTATTTCAAAGAGAACTTCTATTTATTTCTAAATATGCCTTGAATAAGAATCCAGTATAGATAAGGATAAGTGTATTGTTGTGCTTCCATATTAGATAAAATGGAAATACGATTAATAAATCACTTGATACGTTTACACAAACTAAAAAAAATTCGCGGTTTCAGCATATCTCGCGAGGAAAAAATTATTTTTCTCGTAAATTTAAGGGAGTAACAACATTAATATTTTAATCTAGACAAAAACTGTTTCGTAGCATGTTGGTCCAGCACACAACTACCGCAGCTCAAGTATGGCTCGCCAAGCAATCCGTGATGCTGGTTACGAAGTTTCCTTGGGGATGATGCCCAAATCATTGGGACCTCTTACATTTGTCTTTACTGGTTCAGGAAATGTGTCACAGGTGAATTTGCAATTATTACAAAAGTAAATACGTTCGCACTCGAAAATAAATAAATTTTCTATAAATTGCAGGCAACTAACAAATTTTTTAGTAAATAATCGATGTAAATCATGCATAAATTATTACGTGCATACGTGCAGTATCTTTTATAATACGTTTAATAGCTGATCTCGCGAACTTTGTATCGCTTCTGAGTTTAAAGTCACGTGTCACGTAAAACTTATTTCATAAAAAAAGTATAAGGAAACTAATTTAACTCATAAACACTCTTTCGTGAGTTTTTCTATATTTTTAATAGTCATTCTGTTATTCTCGGACAAATCTAACAAGTCAAAGATCATAAAAAACGGTCCAGCCATTCTTGAGTAATGTTGTAAATAACCCGACTTTGTTTTATTAATATAGATTCGAATTCGAAATGTTTCAAATAGAGACAGTACCGAACCAAACGGCATAGGTTCGTAGTACATTAGTTGAATGCGTGATAATGGAGCAGTTTTGATTTAATTTCCTGATGGATAAAGCGTTTCAGTTAGAGCTATTGTGATCTTAACTTGGGTTTTTAATATTTAAAAGTTTTTAGAATTAAAAATTCGAAGCATTATTATGTGATGACGATGATGTGGCCTCTACCACAAGTACCACTCTTAAATTTGACAAAAACCCTAACGGAATAGAGTACACTTGAAACAATACGATCGTTTACTTATCAAAGGTATTTTATTTTAGGGCAGCCAAGAAATCTTCCAGGAGTTACCTCATGAGTATGTACCACCGGAAATGTTGAGGAAGGTAGCTGAACATGGAAGTGAGTTAGATTTCAAAGTGATTACAATAATCTAGTTATTTAATAAGTTATTAAGCTTCTAGCCTATGGACCCCCTGAGTAATTGTGCATTTGGATAACCAACTTCCTGACCGATTGGAACATCAAGGTCGTTGTCGACGGACTATGTTCTTATCTTTCATTTAGTTTCATCTTCGAAGTCGAGGAAAAATACGAAATTTCATCCGTATCACCTCGATGTTTGTCGTTTCACAACTGAGCGTTTTTAAGGCATTTTTTACCGCGCAACTCTACTCTATGGAACCAGCTGCTCTCTGAGGTACTTCTAAACTATTACGACTTAGAGACCTTCAAGAAAAGAGCGTACGTCTTCTTAAAAGGCTTGCAACGCACCCGTGGACCAACTGAGGTTGAGTCCATGACCGGCGGATCGCTTTTCATAAGTTTTCCCGTTTGCCTCCTATTTTATTAAAAAAATCCTTGGAAATGACAATGATTTACGAAGATTGCCATTATTGATAAGATAACATACATGGTCGCTGCTAATTGAACGAGAAAGGTTAAGAGATATACGTATTTATTAATTCAGTGATATCATAGTTAATTTGCAAATATTTATATCTATATTATGTAACGTTTGATTAATGTTCTGATTAAGAAGCTGGCAACATTATATAGGTACCTAAAACAATATATTAAATATATATGGCAACATAGTCAGATGCTTATGGCGGACTTGTAATATTAGTTCTGAGGTTGTTACGTATTTTTTGATTTATTAAGAGGTTATAAGTTTTTTAAGTTGTGTGAATTGTAATAAATGATGAATATAATCATGAGTAATTGTCTCCTTTATACACTACATATTATATACAAGTAATATTATCAATCTTAAACCGATTCTAACGAACAGGAGGCAAATTTACGCGTAGCATAAACGAATGAAATTTAGTTAAAGAAAATAAATATTAACAGACAAATAAGCAAAAAATTTAGAATTCGGTTCAATAGTATAAAGCTAAAATTATGAAAGATATCATCACTCCAATGTATTTTTAGCTGAGATCACTCTCTACCAGTCTTTGGTAATATTTAAATCTATACATCCATTTTGCTCTCAAACATACACACATACACTCAGGTCTAATTGTTGATATTATTGTTAATATTATTGTTGACGTTAAATTAAGTGATGTAATATACTAATTTAGCATATTTTTCAGGCCCAAACAAAATTTACGGTTGTGAAGTTCGACGCCGTCACCACTTGGTGAGGAAGAACGGTGGTGGCTATGACCCTCAGGAATATGAGGAGTATCCAGAGCGATACATTTCTACCTTCGCTCAAAAGGTACAGTCTTACACCTACAGAAGAAAAAAGTCAAAACCTCGATGAGATTATCTGTGTGTAAACACACTATTAAAACTATTTTTACACCTAAAATATACAATTAAGTAATTGTAAAAAAGTAACGGCTAAAAGATTTATTCGCTGTGTTGCAATACGTATCATTGCAATACATTGCTTATTTTTCCAGTATTTTCTGTAGTAGGCCTGCTACTAAGATTAGAATTTACTTAATATTAACACTCGATACCTTTCAGTTGAACAAGCATATGTAAAATATACTTTTCTGGAAGGCAAACTCATATAATAACGCATTTTGTTTTGCGCTTTATCTATCGGATACAAACAAAAAAAAACATATCTACGCAAACAAATTAATATTCGTAAGTCATAACAAAGTATTAAGAAACTGTGGGGAAACAATATATTTACTTAATAATAACAATTTTAAACGTATAAATTTAAATCTTATCTCAGAGTTTTGTTTATATAGATAATTGATTATTTTTATTTGTCACTACAATCTACTTAATGCACAATGATACGTAAATGGATCAAAACGCAATGAATTTCATATTTACTTAATGCATTTTTTATAGATTGCCCCATACACATCTGTATTAGTAAACTGTATTTATTGGGCTGTGGGCAGCCCGAAACTGCTCACAATACCCGATGCTAAACACCTTTTACTGCCTTCTCATACACCATGGTTGCCGACGAGCGTTGGCGCGCCGGCCTTACCCCACAGGTAAAATATTAGTTGAATAGACATGCCATATCTATAATTGCGCGACTTGTGATTTTTTTATATAATATATATTAATTTAAGATATTAAATACTCTAGGTTCTTTATGGGCTATGGGGTGCTCATGCTCGTGGAAAAAGCTAAGCGTGTGTTATTGTGATGATTAGAATGTGATTTTATTTATTATGAATATATAGGCATTTGTACCTTTACCTATCACTACATAGTATAAAACAAAGTCGCTTTATCTGTCCCTATATCCCTTTGTATGCTTAAATCTTTAAAACTACGCAACGGATTTTGATGCGGTTTTAATAGATAGAGTGATTGAAGAGAAAGGTTTATATATATGTTTTATACCCGTGCGAAGCCGGTGCGGGTCGCTAGTTTACTTATAAACAAAGGACTGCTACATTAAATACCGTGCTATTCTATGATAGCCTTCGTGGCTAAGTGGTTGCGTTGGAGGTCCTGGGTTCGAATCCAAGGAAAAACTTTAAATGATTCATTTGGGTTGGCACAGGAGGCTGATAAGCTACTTGGCTTAAAGAAAATGATCAGTGATACAGGCGCAGAACCGTGTCTGCCCATTCCCCACTGGGGGTTACGGGATTTCACCTTCACATTGCCATTCTGGAATATTTCGAGCTTATAGAATACAATTGCCTTATAACCAACAGAATGCTGGCTATTTGCGATATATCAGCAGACCCGGGTGGTTCTATTGAGTTTATGAACGAGTGTACAACAATCGATACGCCATTTTGTCTCTACGACGCCGACAGAAATAAGGATACTAAGAGGTAATTAATGGTATTTTTTTAAATAAAATAATAAAATATTGTGGCGTTTACGTGCCGCAACGAAAATTGAAAAATATTTGTTCACAAATAATATTAAAAAAAAAAAATTTAATAATATTAATATATATAATATATATATAATAAATAATATTAAATAAAAGAAATATTAAAAAAATATGTAAATACTATCAATAAATTAAATTTCATGCTGGTAAATAGGATTTTTTCAACATCTTTTATAAAATCCTATAAAACATAATGTAATAATTGTAGCATAAATTTTAAAATACTGATAAATAAACCAGACGATTCAAATACCTATAACAATAAACCTTCTTAGTGATTTTATTACACTCATAATTAGCTATTAGCTTTATTATTTTTAACATTTCCAGTTTCAAAGGTCCCGGAGTTCTCGTATGTTCCATCGACAATATGCCCACACAACTGCCGAGAGAGTCGACAGATTTCTTTGGAGACCTTCTATATCCATACGCTGAAGACATCATGAGCTCTGACGCCTCGCGTCCGCTTGAAGAACACAAAATGTCGCAAGTAGTACAAGGGGTTAGTTCATCTTTGTTAAATAATTGGCAAATATATAAAAAGTTTATCATAGACCAAGGATGCGTATCCTAAATGCTGTAATTCGCCAGACATATCGGCGAGGAACGTGTTGAAGTCCAAGCAAATGGTAAAATATTTCATGGTTGCGAATTTGGTTTTGTATAAAATTTTCGTTCTAACCTTTCTTCTTTCAAAACTCAATAATATTATAAGTTTTTGTATGACATAAATAGTTTTTTGTGCACAACGATAACTTTAATTGAATTGGAATTAAAATATTGTTGTCTTTAAAATTGAACATCGCTTTGAAATGTTTATTGATTCAAAATCAATAAATTACTTGAGCAATTTAACCAGAAACTCGACGGGGAAGCAAAAAGAGAACCTTGTTTCTCAGTGATACTTCCGCTATTTCTAATTAATTTCATATTGTTTATCAAAATCCGCTGAGCTGCTGAATAGTCTCTGTTATATTAAAAACTTGATATAAAAATAATATTTTTATTCAATCCATATTTTAAATCGTGTTGTTTTTCATGACATCCCTTGGCCAACATATATATATAATAAGAATTGGGACAATTCACATACATTGCTCTGATCCCAAAGTAAGTAGGTGAAGCACTTATATTAAGGGAATCAGAAACAATGAGGGGTACCACAATAAATACATATATAAGTTTATAAACAACCAAGAATCGGAAACAAATATTCGTTCTAATCACACAAATAAATGCACCTACCGGGATTCGAACCCGGGACCTTTCGATGTAGAAGACAAGAGCACTATCCATAGCGCCAATCGGTCGTCAAAACATCAAATATATAACATAAAATTAAGCATGGTACATAATACTGCAGTTTCAAACCTGCCTTGGTGTTTAAATTCAAAATTTAAAGTTAGTAAAACTACTCGTTGAACAAAACAACAGTAGATATCTGATTTACGCAGCACATGTTTATTATAAATAACAAGCTTATCATTTCCATTAATAAAGAAAGATAACTTGTCCTAAATACTTTCACTAGATAACCGCTTTGATGGGCAATCAGTAAGATGTTTAGTCTATTATTATATTAAACTGTTTATACATACTACAATTCTATTACAAGTTTTATTTGTTTGTTAACATAAATATAATTAAAATAATAATTTTCAAAGTTATTTAATTCTGTAGCAAGAAAATCTGGCTAAAATCTATATTTAATTTCAATTTCGGGAATGAAAATCGTGTAAGGGTACTTGTTCTTGTTATAAGTCTCGGCGATCACCTTGGACGTTGTGAACATTGCGCAGAACTCAACAAAACATACGCGAGTTCGTATTTGCGGCTATATTCCGACCTGTTTATAATATTTTGCAACTTTTATAATATAGCTCATAGGTAATTCGTAAGAAATTATAATTTACAGGAATTTGACGTCACAGCGTTGATTTTGTTTTATCTTCTTTAAACAATAGCGTATATTTCATTTCAGGCCATTATTACAAGCAACGGCAAACTCACGTCCCCATTCGAATACATCAATGAATTGAGAATGTCCAATAAGTAAGTTTTAGTTTTATTTTCATATTAATAATTACTCTAATTGAAAAATGCTGAAAGCGATTGATCGTGTCTGTTGACAACTTGTATACAATCCCAAAAAAACAGTACTAAAAAATAAAGTTAAATTGCAGTGGGGAAGAAAAATAGGATAGGAAGTTCGAAAATTAAGCTATAGGTACTTGAAATCCTTAATAATATTATAAATGCGAAAATGACTGTCTGTCTCTCTGTTTCTCTTGAACGCCAAAACTACTGAACCGAATTAAATGAAATTGGGTTCACAGATAGTCAAGTCTACTTTTTAATGCGAAAAAAGAGATTGAAAGGGGGGGATGAAAAGTTCTATGGAAGTATCGTTGTTTTTAGAGCTAAAAGCTTTTAGGCTATATAACATCACGTTACGACGAAGTTAACGCAGGTGGAACCGCGGGGTACAGCTAGTTACCTATAAGTTAAAAAGAATAAAAAAACAGTGATGTTGCTATAGTTACCACTATATTTTACAAGTTATATGAAAAACATGTCAATATAAGTAGGACTTAACTTCCTTGAAACCTCTCCAGTCGTTCCCGTCACAAGGTAGAAGGTCACGACCAACAGGCGCCAATCGTCATCCTCGGGAGTGGACTAGTTTCTGCACCCGTCGTTGAATACCTCGCTAGAGACAAGAATATTGCTGTCACTATAGGTAATTGCGCATTTTTATCTATGTATTTCGTCGATATTTTTGGCTATTTGCTTGCTAAGTAGTTTTCTGAAACTTGCAAATGTTTTTCCCAATATTCGAAAAAAGACCTTCCTCTAGAAGTTAATTAAATAAGTGTATAATTTAGTAATAACGTTGTAGTCTCGACGAATAAATTTTATTTTATTAAACAGATCGATTTCAACTATTTTGTTCATTAAAATAATAAAACCCGTACAAGTATTTGTTAAACTTAAACGAATAACTTTCTAGCATCGCAATTCAAAGAAGAAGCTGATGCCCTGGCTGAAAAATACGGTGTCAGATCTGAATACTTACAAGCGAATGATGAAAATGCACTCGCTGCTTTGGCATCTAAATCCCGAGTGGTTGTTTCCCTTCTACCGTATGACCTACACGGCGCCGTAGCACGGGCCTGCGTTAAAACTGGAGCTCATATGGTGACCGCCTCTTATGTCCGACCTGAAGTACAAGAATTACATGATGCGTAAGTGAATAAGAATTCGTATTTAATAAGAAAATATACACATAAAACTAAAAGAAAGTAATTGTATAAGAGTTCTAGGTTCTATGAGGATTAAGGGTTAAAATTCATAGCGACTTTACGTTCGCCTTTTCAGATCTATAAATATTATGAACCTTATATTTTGGTATGTCTCTTTAGAACATATATTTATTTTTGTATTAATAAAAAGATTCACCAAGGTTTTCCAAATAAAAAACATTCAAACACTGATACAATTAAAGACAAATAAATTACAAAGGAAAGGATTTTGATAGAAATAAATAAATAGACTAAATAAAAAAGATTTGGTTTTGGATATTACCATTTTAATAAATTCATACTCTTAGGAATGATGCACATGCAAAAAGTACGCTACGTTCTTCGTAGCTGCGTAGCGTACTACGCTAAATGCTACGAAAAAATTAGTTTCCAAAGTAGTAATACCATGATATGAATATAGTTCATTTAATGTATAATATAATCATATTTATAATAAAACATTTTAATATCATATCAACTTTAATAAAATCTAAACCTAAACTTATAACTAAGAAAAAAATAAAATTATTTCATATTTAATTATTTTAAATTAATTAAAATAATAATTATAAATAATGTTAAAATGTAGCATATGTACAATGGCTGAAATTAGTTAGAATTACTTTTTTATTATAACATTAGAATTCATATTCTTAAGCTAGACGACCATTTGGGCGGGTCGGGCCGCAACGTTACGACGCGCATTTTTGCATACTGCGTCCACTAAACAGGCAATCCGCGCCGCATCGGCGGATTTTTAACAGTCAGTCGTACGTATAACAAGCGAGCTACCGTCTACTAGCGGGGCGGGCCGAGCCGGGCCCGACTCGCCCCAAATGGACATCTAGCTTTATGTTGCAAATGAGTGAGTTCTACTCTACTTCTACTCAATATATTTATTATAATTTTAAAATATTAACAGTGCAAAAGATGCCGGCATAACTCTCCTAAATGAAATCGGTCTTGACCCCGGCATCGATCACCTTTTGGCACTTGAATGCATCCACGATATCCAGAACCATGGAGGAAGAATTGACTCATTCGTATCTTATTGCGGTGGTAAGTATTTTTTTTGTAACAGTAAATAAGTCAAGACTTAGTTATGCCAATTCTAATTCTGAACAGAAACAAAACTAAGCTAATTTTGTTAATTTATGTCCAAAAACATTTTTTTTTCTTAACGTCTGACATAACTAAACTAAACTCAAATTTTACTTTAGACAAGACTATTTGTACATCAGAATTGGCACCAGTGTAAATTTTTAGTCCGAAGTTAATCTGATTGTAAAATTAACGTGTAATAAGTTAAAATTACAAAAAGGACAATAATACCAAAAAGAACTTTCTATAAATAATAATTCACAAGATATCTATAATGGCAAATCGGTCTTGAAATATTCGAAATTTACGAATTTTATTTAGTTTATTTTACAAAATTAGTAGGCATGCTACACGCTGCCTACGAATTTTGCAAAATTTCACATTATATTTAGAATTTACCAGTTTACTTTTAAACATGGATACTGAATGAACAAATAATAAAAAATAATCATTCTTTTTCAAGGTTTGCCTGCACCAGAGTTTAGCGACAATGCACTCCGGTACAAATTCTCGTGGAACCCTCGTGGAGTTCTGCTAAATACCATCTCAGCCGCTAAATACCTCAGCAGAGGACAGGTAAAACAAATTATATTTTATAATTCCGACATGATTTGTATTATTTTAGAAATAGACCCAAATATTTTAAAGAGTAATTCCAGAGAAGTGCACTTTTAAAGAATAATACGCAGATAAATTTGTGGGAACATAGATGTCTATATAACTAAAATCTCTGCTTATCTTTACTAATATAGGAGTAATACTGTTTATTTCTAGACTTAACGATTCTAGAAAGCCTATCATTGGTAAAAAGCTAAGCTTCCGTGTGAAATGGGATTAGTATTGTATTTGTCGACGCACACAAAGTTGCAATTTAACAATAAATTACTATTAAAAAAAATATTATTACACGTTTTAAATTAATAAAAAATTTCTAGTAATAAAACATTGTTTTTACTTAAGTAATGTAATTGTCAGATTGTTGAAGTACTAAGCGGTGGAGACCTGATGTCCGTAGCGCGGGAACTAGACTTCTTACCCGGGTTTGCTTTCGAAGGGTTTCCCAACAGAGATAGTACCAAATACTCTTCTTTATATGGAATAGAGGATGCTCACACAATGTTCAGAGGAACATTAAGGTATAGAGGTAAGAAAAAATAGAAATGCTAATACATAAAATGACTTCAAACTATAACGGACAAAAAGATTTTAGTCTGTACGGGTAAAAACGATTACCTCTTAGCTTAGCTTATAACGGAAAATGATCTTGTTTTGGTGTCTATAATATGATAGTAATATTTGATTACGAGACTTTACCGACTTAATAATAATATTAAGATATTTCTAATACTTATGTTACATATTTTATATTACTTTAAGGTTTTGCGGAAACCATCAAGGCTCTGCAACTATTCGGTTTCATAGACCCGAATCCCCACCCTTCTCTTCATCCAGAAGGACCACAGATTACTTGGGTAAGAGGTTTTTGTGGCTTTTTCTACAAAACTTTTTCTTAAAGTAACCCCCTGCGTGGCTAAGTGGTTTATGCATTTGCGTGTTGTACGCAAAGGGCTGGATTCGAATCGAGGGGGGACAATTAATATTTCGGCTGGGTAGGCATGATCATCTACTTGCCTGTAAAGAAAATGATCAATGAATCAGACGTAGAAATTACGAGATTTACTTATGACTAATGTAAGAAACATTATTCTAGAGACAATTTGCCTGTGAACTTCTTGGTTTGATGGACTGTTCGATATTCTATGAAAATCTAAAGACACGGCTAGTAGAACGTATCGGAGTTAGCGGTGCACATGCGGTCGAGTCCCTTGGCTTCCTTGGCGACGAGCCAATTATTAAGTGTGGCTCTCCCCTTGACACCATCAGCCACTACTTAAGCAAGAGATTGCAACTTGGTAAGTAACAAGTACAGCTTTCATAATTGAGCTAATAAGTCACATCATATTGCATTACATTCTTTCAATGTTTTAATTTCTTACTAAATTTGAATGTCCACAAGTGACATTGAAGGATCAACGATGTGAAATTCAATGAGAATATTTCATAAATGGATGAACAGGTTAAGAACTGTCGTAGTTCGTTATATTTTGTAGTATATTAAGTCTGTGCGTGTTTTCTGTAGAGAAAGACGAAACCGACTTCGTGGTCCTCCGTCACGAGATAGGAGTGACGTGGAGTGATGGTAAAAAGGAACGGCGTGAAGTGACGATGACTGTTCGCGGTGACCCTGCCACTCATACTGCCATGGCTCGTACTGTGGGTCTGCCCACCGCTATTGCTGCCAAAATGGTGCTTGATGGTAAGTGTACATTTATAACGAGTTATGGAGAATTATCCGTAATATATTACTCTTTAGTTATCTAGTAGAACACCGAGATGTCATTGCGTCGATTTAAAAACTACGCAATGAGTTTTCTAACTGAGATAAACATTGCAGTCAAATAAACCCGCATTCATTGTTTTTTATATACGATACAATCCCAACCAGCTTTTTGCGTTTAAGATAGATACAAATATAATATTATACACCTTACTGTGTAAAAGTATCGAACAAGTCACTATTATATTATTCTCATATAATAAAGTAATAGAAGATACAAAAAAATTTGCTTAAATATAGAAAACATTAAGAAGATGAAACGAAGGATTTGAGTTGCAATGTCAAATCTGGTTTTAATGATAATTTTTTTTACAGAGTAATGAGTGAATGTGATTTACTTTTAAAATTTAGGGAAAATATCAAAAATACTAATGTTTACCCTAAACTCAGCTAGAGTAATTAAAAAGTAATAGCCAAAAAATCTATTGACATCCAAAAATCATTGTTTTCATCATACACACCCTTTTTATAATTAAACTTTTTGTGTAAACTTTTTATAATTACTAGCGAAGTAAATCAGTTAAAATTTTAATTAATATTCCATGCTTTGCTTAGTTTTAGACTTTGTAGATTAAATATTATTTCGTATAAAAAAATACATATAATATATTTTCTTTTTTATTTTCAGGTGAAATTCAAGAACGGGGTGTAGTCCTACCATTCGCGCCTATTGTTTATAAATCTCTTCTTTCCCGTTTACGTTCCGATGGTATAACTGCAAGGGAAGTAACGGTACCTCTTAACTAAGTCGTAATAAAAAAATAAAAAATAAAACAATGATCGTCATAAGAAATAAGATAAAAGCATGTTATTTCAAGTGTTGTTGTTTCTTTTCAAGTGAAGTTATTACACACACATTTAAATTGCAACAGAAATGTTTATTTTGACAATTCTTCACATTTAAAAAATATTGACGGACTAACTTGTCAAGTATTAAAATTTAACTTAATAAATTTTTAATGACTAAATAGGTATTAATACTTATTATTTTTAGATATAATTAATCAACGCAACTTAAGTATACATGTTCTTTTATTTAAATTATCTACTTATAAGTATTGATTGAACGAGTTTTTATAATATTTATTATTTAATTATTGATTAATATATGTTTAGTGTTTCCTAGGATAACTCTTGAGTTAGGTACGATTGTGACATTTACCTAAAACTAACTTACAAAGACTTTAATTTAATTAAATTAGGAAAAAATTGGCTGCTCCTTTTAAATAAATCGAAAATATTTAAAACAATTGTATAATAATCGCTAAGAGTAGATAAAATTAATGTTATGTTTAAGATCGTGCTCTTACTCGTATATACTTAATTATTATTGTTTATATTATTAGATAAACTTTACCTCAAGATTGACGACATTTATAAATAAAATGATTAAATTTAGCTTAGTTGTTTCATTAACTTTTTATTTTACTTTTTATATGAATTAAAACTTTTTTTCCACGAAAATAGAGCCCACGCTCTAATGACCAGGTTAACTGAGATACAGTGTGAATTTCCGTAACCCCTAGTGGAGCATGGGGCGGACACATTGCTGTGTCTGTTTCACTGATCATTTTCTTTATAGAAGTAGTTCATATGTCTTATACATAGGATTTATAAAATAAAGTTGAATTAAATATTTATTACAAACGTTTTGGTATAAACCATAAACATATTTCGAATAGATTTATTGACAGTGAAAAACATAACAAAAGTTTTTGATTTCAGCAAGGCGACCGCCGAAATGAAAATATTGATATCAAGTAATGTCATCTGGAAGAAAAAGGTCTGACATGTTTTGTCATTCATATATCATTTTTTTGCTAACCTAAAATGTTTTATCAAATGACTTGATTTTGCTGTTTTTTAGACATTTTTACAATATTTTTTATAAATTACGAAACTAAATCCCGATTGTGTCTTGACGCGTCCAATATCTTTGTTGAGTTTTTTTTTCATGAGCGACAATACCTAATGATGACTATGCGTTAACCGTAACATGGAAAACGACCCGAATAACACTGTGAGTAACGTATTTGAATCAAATTTACGACTTTGATTGAACAATACAGTCTTTACGGTTAGTTTGAAAATAATTAAAGTAGTGCCAAGTTTCATGGCCTCTGTGAATATTAGCACTTCGAAGTATCCGTTTATCCGTAATGGCCACTACAGGAGCGGGTCATCATCAGGATTTAGGTACAATTTTCTAACGAGTTTTAAGGGGACCTACGCATGGAGCAGTAATAGTTTATTAAACAAAAAAATATGAAAACAATTCTAAATTAATGATTGTAAACTTTAAAGAACGTGCATCACTTTAATTAACTTTAATAAGACGCCACATTTTATGGTGTCGTATCATATATTATTGAATTTTGGGTGAGACCCCAAAATCAATATTGGTAAAAAATGGTTTCTTCATAGTGCGGTGGATCGACCATGTGTGTATTACTGCGTATGTATTACCGAATTGTCCTATGAAAGAAAGAAGATAGGTCATGGCCGTAGGTGATGGGGCTCAAACTGAAATTGGATTTCTTATCTGTGATAATTATATTTCAAGTTTATCGGTCAACTAATATTCATATTATATGTTCCCATTTCATTTGCAAATAGCAGCTTCCCTTCAGGCAGTCGAACTGAATTTCTCTCTTTGTATCATTTGTGGGAGTTAATTTTCAGCCCATGATTTTACATATCCAGAATGTGGTTTCTCAGCAAACGGCGGGTCGCGAGACAGGTCGATGCATGTCGGTGGCGGCGATGCAAGCGCTGCACCGGCTGCGCGAATCCCGGTTGCTGTGCGATGCAATCGTTCGCGCCGACGATGGCGGAGCCTTCCCTGTGCATCGCGCTATTCTCTCGGCCTGCAGCCCTTACTTCCTGTTAGCACAATACGATAACTATATAAATAATATTTTCATTTATTGCCAAAATGTTTGATATGTTACCATTTGGTTCAGAGGACACAACCACTGATGAGAACTAAAGCAATAAACTTCCTTTACGCATAAAACAATATTTATTACAATGACCACGACTTTAAGGCACATCAATTTATCTTCACAACGATCGTATCTTAAAGGAGAAGTTAAGAAAAAAAAACCGATACTATTAAGTAAGTTATTATTAACGAGTGTTTTATAAACAGGGCTCTGTTTACGACAACTTTGCATTCTCGAGAACAAAGTGACGTGCTCATATCTGGCGTTCGATCTGAAATTCTGTTGCTGTTAATTGAATATGCTTATCTCCGCCGGATCGATGTCACCGATACCAATGTCCATGAGCTGCTTATGACTGCTGACTATCTAGCCTTCCTCGGTGTACTGCAACTTTGCTGTGATCATCTCAGAGTCTCGCTTAGCCCAAAAAACTGCCTCGGCATAATGATGTTTGCCAGGTAAAAATGTATTCAATACATTTCAAAAGAACACAATACAGTCAAGTAGTTTTCTTGTTACCTCTATAATATAATGTATAAATCTGCAATAATATTACAAAGAGGAAAGATTTGTGTGTTTGTAACGAATAAGATCAAAAATGACTGATTTTAAAAATCCTGCATTGATGGGAAGCTGGACACTTACTGAGAGACATAGAATTTATTGGTAGGGCCATGCAGGCGAAGTGACTAGTAAACGCTAGTACTTAATATATTAATATTTAGGAAAATATTAGGTCGAAGCGGGACGACTCTTTTTATATACCTACTTAGGTACTTGTTGTTTTTTTAGAAACCTGGAACTTTTGATTTAAATGTAACCTTTCTATGTTATTCTAAATTACTAACATTATTGAAACATAGTCCTCATTAAAAATTAAAGATATTTCAGACGAGTGTTTTGCTATAAACTGGAAGCTGATGCAAGGCGATACCTTCTCCGCTATTTCGTAACAGTTGCCACTCAGAGTGACGAGTTTCTACATCTTGCTCTTGAGGAACTCAATAGCATTATCTTGGAGGATGAATTGAATGTGAAAAGTGAAGATGCAGTCTGGGAGTCTGTTTTACGCTGGGTTAATTACGATCCGGATGCTAGATGGCAACACACAGTTAAACTTATGGGCAGTATTCGACTTGGATTACTTGATACTCAGGCAAGAAATTATAATATTATACACTAGGTGTCAATGGCTGTTTGTTCACGTTGGCATATACAATTAGCTTCTCTAAATATTTATTTGTAGCTAGCTCAGCTTTTGAGTTTATTCATACCAAAAGCAAAAATTTTATCTCTATAGTATATTAGTACAGATGAAGAGACTTTTTATAATCACGACCACAACTAATGGAACTCTATGGTATGCTTCTCTCGCCACTTCTTTCCACGAACTATCTGTCTGTGGAATCAACATCCGTTTAGTAAATTCACCCAAGGGCCAACCGCCAAGGATATGATCTCGAAAAGTTAAAACGGCGAGAGTACCAATATCTGAAAGGCCAGCTACAGCGTCACATCGAAAGCACGGATCGCCGCGCGTGTGTCCATGGTCGTCGGTGGTCCCTTATCATCAGGGGACCCGCCTGAATTGCTGCCCACTGTGATATAAAAGAAAGAGTAATAAACTTTTTGTCTTTTCTAGTTCTTTTTGGAAAACGTAAAGGACCATCCCTACGTGACTGGCAATGAGAACTCACGTCCCATAATAATAGAAACACTTAAGTTCCTCTACGATTTAGAGATGATCGCACAAAGAGATGGTGAAGTTGCAACGCCTGAAATAGCACGACCAAGGGTTCCGCATGAGGTACACTTTATATTTTTTGTGACAGCCTTCTTTATAACCAAATTCTATTCACTTTTTGTGGGTACCTACTATGAGATTGTATGTTATACAAAATATTTTTATAGAAAATTGTGTTCCAAGAAGAAATAAAAATATAGTGAATAGTATCTCTAGTAGGTATAATATTATCTATCTAATATAATTAATAACTTCCAAATCGTCAAAGATTCTTTGGTGCCTTTTAGCGTTAAATTAAACACATTTTTTAATTAATTTCTGTTACAGTTCGGCATTAAATAATTGCCTTGTAGAATCAAAGAATTTTTATTAAGTACTTTTAAGTAAATTTATAGTTTTTTTTATTGGACTTATACTAAACAATGAATAGGGATAAAAATCAACAATCTAGGTGAATATTTTTGATGATTTTTTTCAAAAAAATTATTTAAATTTATATAGGATCTACTTACACCTGAAGTGACCTACCAAACATAAAAAAAAAATATTGAAATCAGCTCATAATCCTCTTCCTTTTTTAAGTCGATATCATCGTGTTTGATTACAGTTCTATCAATTATAATATTGAATTTTGTTAAATAAAATAAATAACAATTATATGATATTGGTTTTATTTAGGTTTTGTTTGCAATTGGTGGGTGGAGCGGTGGATCCCCAACAGCGTTCATTGAAACGTACGATACGAGAGCTGATCGTTGGATTAAGGTAAATATTTTGTATTAGATTCGACATCAAACATTTTATACAAAAATATACAAAGACAGGTCTTTTATCCTTATAATATTTAAATGGATAAATAAAAATTGATAATTCAACTCTATAAACTGAAATTGTATTTCTCTAATTTTAATTAAGTTATTTCAAAAACGCCATTCTGCTGTTCCGTCAAACTAAGTTTAGAAATCAGTGTGACAGGATGAATTAAATTACTCTAATTTGCGTCACAATCGAAAAATACACCAAATCTGCTTAAAATTAGCTGAACGTTTCTCGTACTCGTATTAGGTATTTTTATAATAAATGTAATATTCCATTCCTTTTAGATATTGAAACATTGTTTTATTTTTCGAAACTGCATGAGCTAGCATTGTTTATATATTTTTTCATGATGTGGGTGTGGCTTTCATTACGCATTGTTTGTTAGATACGCCAATTTAATTTTTATCATAAAATAAACACAGCTACCACGATTCTTGTTACAATCACTAAAATACCGCATGTTTGCTATCTTGACTATTTAGTTATCAAAAACTTTATTTTTAACTCTAGCACTGCAACGCGATTTCACCCGCACTAAGAATATATTATTAATAATCACAAAATATAGCCTATGTTCATGAGGGATAATGTGGAATTCTAATAATGAAAGAATTTTTTAAATTGGTCCAGTAGTTTCAGAGCCATTCAATTCAAACAAACAAACAAATCTTTCCTCTTTATAATATTAGTATGGTTAGAAACAGAAATACAATTTTTAAATAATGATATATAAGAATATAGAATCAAGAGATTTAAATATCCACATTTTCCAACTTATTTTAATATATTTAGAAAGTGTTTAGAGTTTTCCTGTCACATCTAATATGTATAACATTTTGTATGCTGTAAGACAAAAATTAAGCAATCTAATCATTTTTCAAAAATATTGTCCGAATCCAGTACTTTGAGTAATAGATATAAATGATTAATGGCAGGTAGAAGAAGTGGATCCAGCAGGACCGCGTGCATACCACGGCACAGCAGTGCTCGGCTATTGCATTTACGTGATCGGAGGCTTCGACGGAATGGATTACTTCAACTCCTGCCGCTGCTTCGACGCTGTTACGAAAACATGGCGTGAGGTTTGATATTTCATATACTTACTTGGATTTCATACCTTGTCAGACATTATAAATTTCTATAAACATTTATTTTTCTCTATGGCAGATATACATTGTCCTCTATATGCATAAAATGCAGTACCGTAGCGGCTAATCAGTTTTAACTTGACCTTTAATATTCGTAGTCTGTGCAATATCTATTTTATATGATAAATTGCATTAATTTTAGTTGATATTCTTTAATACAAATTGTTGGAAATTTATTAATTTACCATTAAATAAGTAATAGACCACACTAAACATAAACACACACGTCGTGTACTCAAAATACACGAAGACTATCCAATTAGACAGTTTTCCCTTCTAAGACAGATTATTGAACGGTCACGTTCTAAGAACGACTAGTGAATGCTTCTATTTCTAAGAATGACTGAAGAATAATTCCGGCCGGCAATCAAGCTCGCCATTTATGTTAGCTGTTTATGTTAGATTTAGTGTAGCATTTGCATTTACTGCCTTAAGTTTATTTTATAGTATAGAATAATACCTACAATTAGGCAACATAAATTTTTGAGTTTAGATTTGAGGGTACATACAAAGTTATCCGCTAAAAGGTAACTCATAAGAATATCGCTCATATATCCAGATATAATTAGTACGACAATCGCGCGTAACATTTAGTTAATGCTTGTAAAAATTCAGGTTGCGCCGATGAATGCTCGTCGTTGCTACGTATCCGTAGCAGTGATAGGTGAGACGATTTATGCGATGGGCGGCTACGACGGCCATCACCGGCAAAACACAGCAGAAAAATTTAACCATAGAACCAACCAGTGGTCGCTGGTTGCGCCCATGAATGCTCAAAGATCAGATGCGAGTGCTGCAGCTTTGGATAGTAAGTTATTTTAAAAAGTCATATCACACCTCCAGTTACGTTCATAGAGCATTCAGATTTATGAGCCAAATAGCAAGCAGGTTTTTCTGTTTTCTTTATGTTTCTACTTAAATGAGTGTATTCAAAAACTGTAGACTATTTTACTGTAGATATATGTTTCATAGTTAATGTAGAATCGTGCGAAAAGCTACGATGTTTCAAGATGGCAAAGCTGCTGACCGCTGGCAAAGCTTCTAATAGAAATAAGAATATAATAAAAATGAAATAAAACACTGAGCTTATTAATTCTTAAATGGATAATCCATTATATTAATAAAACATTCTAGATAAAATCTACATAACGGGGGGATTCAACGGGCAGGAATGTATGAACAGCGTGGAAGTGTATGACCCAGATACAAATCAGTGGACTAATTTAGCTCCTATGAGGTCCCGACGATCTGGGGTGTCCTGTATCGCGTATCATAACAAGGTATTTAGGTAACAATACATTTATTCACACAATTGGAATTCTATAAAATTTGTTATATTTTAAATCATCTAAAGAATGCATAGAACTTTCGTAACTCGTTTACAAGAGTTTGTTAATCTAACTCAGGCGAGATGTCTGGTTTTGTAAAATATACCAATGGGTTGCCAGGTAATTAAATATGTTATCATGTGCAATTACACGCTAAGCTACTAAAACATTTGTGAACGCGAAGAATAGAAATTATCTTTTCATTGCTTTGCCTTTGTACATAGCAGACTCAGGACCGACAGACCACTTTAGGAAAGCAGACTCGGAGGCGAGCTGCTGTCAATGATTCCGATTTTCAATTGTTACCACTTAAATATTAATTATCTACAATATACTATTATTTATTTATTAAACGTTTTAAAAAGAAGGCAGCTATTTGACCTTTCGATTAACTGCTTTGACCTATATGAAGGCGGATTAATAACACAAAAATAACAAAATAATATATCTACAAATGGTTGATATTGTATAGTTATGATGCTTAATTTTTGATAAACAAAGAATGAAAATAAATATTAGTATTACGTTCATGTTACAGATTTATGTAATAGGCGGCTTTAACGGCATTTCGAGGATGTGTAGCGGGGAGGTGTATGACCCGGCCACTAACGCCTGGTCACCAGTGCCCGATATGTATAACCCGAGGAGCAATTTTGCAATTGAAGTAATCGATGATATGATATTTGCTATTGGAGGCTTTAATGGTGTAACAACTATTTACCATGTCGAGTGCTATGATGAGAAAACGAATGAGTGGTAAGAGGTTTTATAAAGTACTTAAAGAAATTGTTTCCCGCGTTTTATAATAGAGCTAAAGAGAGAGGATAAAATGTAATGCAAGTCTTTATCTATCAGACTTTTTATGTATGTGCAAAATTTTATCCAGATCCATTCAGCCGCGACAGGCGCTTTTAGTTTCATAATACTACAAATTATAAAGCTATAAATATTTTTATGAATAAAAGGATAATTTAAAAAAATATATATTAGACTGAACAAAGAAATTAATTAAACCTTAAAGATTTGAATGAAAATGTGTTGAAGGTACGAAGCAACGGACATGAATATCTATCGTTCAGCATTATCAGCGTGCGTCATCATGGGTCTGCCAAATGTTTACGACTATATACATAAGCATCGCGAGCGGCTGATGGAAGAGAAACGTCAGAAGATACTTCTCTCGGAGACCGCGAGACATCCACAGCATCGGACTGCTTTACCAGATGTATGACATTTGCTTAATTGTAGGTACAGAATTAGAATCTCATCTTGATAAACTAAATGTTTATTATTAGCATAACAGATAGCAGAAAAATCTGAATAATGACAATCGCGTCATGACAACGCGATCTAATCATTGTAATTTTTTTAAATTCGTTAATATCACGCCATATTTTTTTTTTCTCTGATGTATCAAATATTTTACATTTGACGCTAAATTTATTGTTATTTAAATAAATAACTTATTGAGATACAACCAAACAATTTGTGTTGCTCATCTATAAATCTACAAAAAAGGTACCTTTTACTTTACCTGTTCTAACTTCAATAAACGTAATCACATAAAATAGAGTAATTGCTATTTAAGTATTTATTAAATTAAATTAAACAAGTTATAGTTATGTTGGTAATAATTTCATACATTATGTTGTATTGTATGATTTATTATATCCCTTTACATTCTTTACTTTACAATTCTAATGAGTATCTTATGAGTTGTCACAAAATTAAAAAAACGCGTGAAAAATATTCATGCAACCTTACAACGCGACGGGTTATGTTTGATACAATAAACAATCCTCATGTCAGTGTAATTACGTATTTGTGCTTACTTTCTGAGGTTAATAAACACCTCAGGTGCGCCTGATGGAGGATAATGAAGACATGTTGGAACATCTAGGACTTATGGATAACCAAAACAATATAGATGTGCCCGCTCCGCCTCCTCCGCCTCCACCCCCCATGCAGCCTATGGAGCAGGACCGGAACTGAACTGGTAACAAATAGTAACGGTATTTTCATTTTCTTCGGAATGGTGAAACATTATTGTTTGTTGTTATGTCGTTTGTTGATATTTTTCTTTATTTGACGAATATAGCTAAAAACCTACATATACTAATTATCTACTACATTCTACTTGCCTCACGCTATCCGGTTATCTGTAACACAAGTATCCTATGAGAGAGATATCACAATTAGAGATAAATTTCTATATTACCGAGCGTTTATCGTTTTCCTTAATATACAATTTGCTTAATTTATAATTTTTTCCAGGTCCTAATCCTGCTTTTCCAATATTGAAAACGTCTAGTCAATATTAATAAACCGTTATTGTTATATTGCAATGAATGCCAATAGTCTGAAGCTTTTACTGAAAATTGTTTCGTACTTTATTTATAAAATATTTACAATTATTTTAGTAATTTTGCAAATATTTTCATATGTGATTGATTTAATTTCACGGTGTGACTCATACCTGTACTTTTGGAATAGTTTTTGAAAATGTATAAATTTTTAGGAACGTTATAATATACGATATTAAAATTTTAAATTTTTTTTACTTGACAAAGGACGTGGGTAGTTGAATAATTAAGTACTCGATTAATAAGTCAACATATTTTTAAATTATACTTTTAACCCTATCAAGTAGTGAAGAAATAATAAATTAAAATAATAATAATCATATAATATTAACACCGTCCAAATATTGAGCGGGTCTTGATTGTCGTATTCTTCAATCACTTTAACGTTCACGTATCGTAAACATATTCTGGGCTATCTTTAACTGTTGTACTTGATTTCTGAAAAGAACTGACTGGACGATGCAGTAATTGTAGCCACACTCGTTCGGTCCACGCTACAGCAGTAAAACAAGCTCCGTTACTGAGAAAAGCTCTAATGAGAACAGGTCCAAGACCTCGAGTCATACAACGCCAACCATCTGTCCGTATTGATTGCATAAAACAGTCCCATGCACCAGCGTACTTTTGTACTACGTCCCCTTGCAATCTCGACTTGATGACGTCTATAGGGTATGAAACAACCCACGAAAGCGCTCCAGCCAGTCCACCCGCCATAAACACTCTTAATGCATCTTGATTTCCTCTAGTCATTGCTTCATACGATATAAAATACATTGTAAACCCTGGACTATCACGGAGCACTGTTAAGCCAAATCCTCGAAATAAGCCTCTAAATCCATTTGTTCTAATTACATAACGAGCACCAGACCAGGCTCCATTTGGAATCATTTGTCCGGGATTGGCCAGCTGTTGTCTCGTTTTGATCAGCTCTACGGGTGCGCAAATGAAGCTTTGAAGGAATCCAGCTACGCCACCGGCAATCCCGTGCGATATTAGAGATTCGGGGTTAGGCATTGATCTGATTGTGTTTCCATAGGAGCCAAAGACGATTGCGTTAATAGCTGCTATTCCGCCTAAAGGTGCACCGACACCACGGTAAGCATTTTTCAAAGTTCCACCCTTTAACAAAGCTTTCGTACATTTCGATACACTTCCTCTACCTGCCTGTACATGAACTTTTAAAGTGTCCAACGGATGACCAACTACGATTCCAGCACAACCTGAAAATACACACTTCAGTTATATTTAAAATGAAAAGTAATATAAGTATGAAATTATTTAAAATATATCGATGATAAAAAAATAACTTACCACCAATACAACCTGCTACAAAGTCCATCGCCATAGTTTAATTTAAAAAATAAATTACTATAATAGAGCTAAAGGTCAAGAAAATGCACCTAAAAAAACAAGTAAATAATTAATTGGCCTTAGTAGTAAATTAGTAGTTTTTCTTTTCTATCATTAGATCTTTAGTCTTTAAAAGAAACTTACCTATGTCTTATCTATATTAGTTATATATTATATAGTTCAAATCAAATAGTCGTAGTGAGAGTTGACGTTGCCTCCACCGGAGGTCACTCCAATGAACATATTGGTGGGAATAGCTTACGGAGAGAACGATACAATATGAAGCTTCACCACAAATGATTGGCGATTCACCAAGCATCCGTTCAATCTAGACATTTCCACTCATAATTATCATAGGTCGCACCTTATCTCGGGGGCACACGAGATTAAACTACTTGCTTTTAAAAC
Source organism: Aporia crataegi (assembly GCA_912999735.1). Taxonomy (NCBI): domain Eukaryota; kingdom Metazoa; phylum Arthropoda; class Insecta; order Lepidoptera; family Pieridae; genus Aporia; species Aporia crataegi. Next base: position 6,017,638 of record OU538744.1, on the reverse strand, counting down.
AATATATTTTGACGATAGCAGAAATGGATCCATTACGATGATAAAAAAAGAATGTTTTTACGTACCTTTAACTAAAAATGTGTTATGAAAATCATTTATTATTTATTGCGTACAGAGATTTATTTATATCAATATTATAATTAGTAGTAAGTAAATTCAACTTTTCCTAATTTCATTTACAGGAATTCAATTCTAGTTAAAGGCACGGCGTCATATAAAATTTAAGCTTCAAAGTGCATATTATAACAAACTCCTCTTGTACAGATTTTTAACGCCTGGCCTAAAAACATCCCTCATGTTATACCTAAGTGTGTGTCTGAGGCTTTGTGTATGTCCATGTCATAATTCCCAAATGGGTAAAACGATTTGATTTATTTTGATCGTTCTGAAATTAGCTCCAATATATATAGCACCACCTACCGGGTACCGAATTTCGTTGGTTTGTTTAGGAGCGGGAGTCGGAAACAGTGACAATATAGTAGTTACAATACTGTAAGAAGTTTTCAAAAATCGTCATTACCACCCTGCGGTTGTCTATTTAAGGAGTTATTAGGAGGGTACTTAGAAGTTATAGAAGGAAGTAGGGACTGGTCACGACTCGGTAGACACATTTGCTCGCGAGCGCTCGAAGTGTACGGACATATTATGATAAGCAGTGTTGGTTGTTATTAAGATCACGTAAGTTACTATTTTGATATTCATTTTGAATTTAAGTTCGTAAAAGTATTCGTATTAAGTGAACGTTTAAGTATTTGGTTTCGTAATATCTATGTTGATTGTACTTGTATCTTTTCTAGTTGATTTTATTTTGATTCAAATTGTAAATAAACGGATTTCTTGTTAATTTTTTTATTTTTTTAAATAAAATTCCACTTTTGAACCTAAAAATACAACAATTATAGTTCACCATCATGAATTGCGAATAGAATATCAATTTTCGAGCTCATATTTTTAACTTGAGGTGGATACTAAATGTCTTTACTATTTAAACAAAGGGTTCTGCTAGTGTGATGGGTTCCAGACTTGTAATCGGTATCGGTAAATCCTTTTCACTTAGTACATAATATTTCATTTAGTTCTGGTTTTCCACAATTTAAAGCCGGCATCAAGGATTATTAATATTTATTAAATTTTTAAAATAAAATTTATTTAAAACTATATTAAATATATACATATTTAATAAAAAAATAAACAGGTTTAAATAAAATATTACGTAAACTTTATGTAGTTTTTTCATTCCTGTTATCCACACAAGATGGACAAGTGCGACAAGCTGATACTCATATGCTCAAACTATTAATTCATTCATAAAAATCGTTATTGTGATTTGTCGGTGGACCTCACGGTCTTAACTCTTTATGAATTAGTTTCTATACATGATGGATTTAACTGTATCGGTGTCGTCCATTAATCACGTGATGTTTTTTTAGCAACTTTTTAACACCCTCTCCCTCCCTGGTGTTATGTGGTGAGGTTTTAGGCTTCTCTACTAAAAATACAGTATAAACTGTGATCATATTTTGTTAGTCTGTTGTCACATCTATTTTGACTTCACTATGACTATTGACTACAAAAGACTCATCATTTCACATTATAATGTCTAATGTCTATTCAATAATCAATTATTGCCAAAGTTAACCAAAACAAAACAAGTAAAACGTTTAACAATAATAATTATGAATTATCTTAATAAAATGAATAATTTAGAGCTGTAGATATTTTAATAATAAGTAGATTGTGAAGAAAAACATGAACCCAAGTAGCAAAAATAATGAAGACACTTCTACAAAAAGGTGTGAATCTGTTAAGAAATATGATATTTCTTGTAGTATTTGTAAAAGTTTCGACGAAATGTTTTTTAACCTCAGCTGGAATGAAGACGAATTATCTCTTGGCGATATGCTTTCATCAATAGTCTCCGTCGAAGTACGTATTAAAAATAATGTACAAACTATAATTGATTTGTTAGTTTTCAATTATTCTTCAAAAGATGAGCATCTATCCTATATTGTTGTTTTTAGTGGTGTTTTAGTTTAGTTTATTAGTGAAAATTTATATGTACTAATTTCTATTACAGATATTAGTTAATGAAGTAATTACTTTTTATATATGCACAGAGTGTCGCAATAATGTGGTTTATTGTTATAACTTCAAGATGAAATGTCAGAAGTCCATCGATGCACTGCATGAAGAAATTAAGGGAATTACTCAAATTAAGATTGACACAGTTAAGACAGAGCCTAAGTAATGAGAATGATATTATAAAGTTTAAATATTTTCAATACTTATAAATTACTCTTCTCTCAACCTTATAATAATATATTTTATTTTACTCTTACTACATTATCTCACTTATAATTTATAACTATTTTTAGTGCATTGGAAGATGTTGAAGAAATATTAAATATGAACACAATACAAACAGAAGATGATAAAGTGCATAATTCATTAAATATAAAAGATGAAGTTTTAGATGGTATGGTATGATACAGTTAGTAGATTATTTTTTTCATATTCATAAAAAAAACATAATTAGGTAAAATTTAATGAATAAGATTTTTTTACAGTTTTCTATCTATTTACAAAATTTGAAAACCAATTTATCAGTTAAAGCTTAAAACTAATACCGAAAACCTAAATTTTTCACATAAATTTGTAACATTAGCTGTTATTCTAATCAAAATATTGTTGCAGATGTAGAGTACTTAGATGATAAATTTTTGGATGAAAAGGAAAGTTTCAAAGATGATATGAGTAGTAGGTGAGTATTTTTTCATTGCATATGTTTTCCCTGTTATATTTATTACATGCATTTTTATTATTTGTGGTTTATCTAAAATAAATATGTTGGTAATTGCATTCTCATAGATAAAATAATTTAAGTCATAAAATAATCTTTATTTTTATTTTTTAGATTAAAAATCCAAAAAAGGGGTAAGTATATATTTTTCTGCTATGAAAAATACCAGTCTAACGTTTTTATAAAAATCTTTTTATTTTTAGCAAAGATTCCAAAAACAAACCTAAAGCCTATTCACAAAAGAGGGTTACAAAAATTTCATCTGTGTAAAATTTGTGACAAGGTAGGATAATAAATATTTTAATAGATCACTATAATATCAAGCAATAGTATCATTAAGAGAGATATAATTTATATTTTAGTTTGTAATTAACTTTTGTATTAAAAACTACTGAATTGATGTTAATGTGCAGTGTGCACTCGACTGTTTTGCAGCACTTAAAATCTTATAATTACATAACAAATGTTTGACACATTTGTTCACATTTTTAAACGCCTGACCAAGGTATTGAGGCAAATGTTGTTTTCGGCACATTAATACAATTGCAAAATGTTAATAAAGCATTCTCGGATCTACCTTGTCTCTTTGTACACCTATAAACTTTAGTCGTCGTAATTTCCATATAAATCAATTATTCCTGAAGTCACAATTATATTAAGGAATATTTCTTATTTATGGGCATTTTTTAGAAATTCGTGAGTATTGAGAATTTAAAATCGCATATGAAAATACATAGTTCGGAGGACAAAATTTTAATCAACTGCAAGCAGTGTAAGGAAAAGTTCGCCTCAGAACATGATTTGAAAGTCCATTCTGCTTTACATATAACTGGAAACAATAAATGGAGCTGTTATTCATGTTCTAAAGAGTTTTTTGGTAATTTTTGAATTATCGTAATCTTTAAAACATTTATTATAAAATTCATAGAGAAATTGTCTTTAATGTATAATTGTAGTTAAATGTGTATTGTCGCAACCGGCTCATGAGATAGACACACCTGCTTCACTGATCATTATCACGCAACTACATATACTTTTATGCCATCCAAAAGAAATCCTATTTATCTGGAACTGAAACTCGATCAACTGAATGCCCTCCACGCTCAGACTATTGAATTATCGATGACTAAACAGAGGTACTCAAAATTTGAATTCATTATGCACAATTTATTATAAAAATAAATTTTATAGATCGGGTAAGTTTTCGCCGACATATACGTCGTCACTACAAGACCAAGGAGTTTGCGTGTGAGTGGTGCGAGAAACAATTCGCTGAGTTGTGTGCTTTGCGGAGACATGAACGCGTGCATACCGGAGAGTTAAAAGAAACTCCGTTTCAGTGTAACCAGTGCGATAAGAGGTACTAGATCTACTTTTAAAAAAATAACCTGACTTTAATTTCTTATACGATAAAACATAGCATCTGCTCAGATCGAAATATTATCTTAGTAATAAACAAGTAAATCCAAAAAAATAAATTTGAAATTGAACCTTTTTTTTAGGGTTTGTGTATTTATTGCTATTTACCAGATTTTTTACCTTTCATCTTAGTTTGCTTGTAAAAAAAATTTAAATAGCCATTTTTTTTGCAGGTATTCAAATAACTATCTGCTAAAAGCTCACATGGTGCGTCACACGGGGTTACGGCCTTGTACTTGTGATGTTTGTGGAAAAGGCTTTCCTTCTATGCGTCTGCTCAACTCTCACAAATTAACTCACTCCGACTCTAAACCATACCCGTGTCCGCTATGTGACAAAAGGTGCGTATAATTATTAGATACATACATGAATAGTAATCAAATAAAATGATTGAATATAATTTTCTTATCTCTAATAATATTTTTTAAATATGTTGCTTTCATCCAGGGCTGTAGCTAGGGCACAATGCCCTACCTTAAAAATACCAAAAACTAAACCACCATCACTGGTCAGCGATATACATGGTAATTGATTTAGGATCCCGTGCTTCGAGGGCAGATCAATTTTAATTTTTTTACTTCCGTCCTACCTGTAACCCTACCCTTCCTCAAATTTGACTCTAGCTACAGCCCTGCTTTCATCACGTTAATTCTTAGGATAAAAAGTATACTAACTACATTTTCTTCTACAATCTGCATGCACCCATTCATTTCTATAGGTTTTTAAATTTCATAGTTTTATTGACGTTTAATTTTCTTCGAAAGTACTTAGGCACTTTAATGTGACTGCTAGGAGTGGACCTAATGTGCTAATGAAATAAAGCTCGTTAAAACTGATTATAGATAGATAGATTTCCATGTTTATGTTAAATTCCACACATATTTCGGATTTTACCAAATCTTCTGTAAAATATTTCAACTTAATCAATTTTCGCCAGCTTTCGTCACGAATCGACCCGAAAGTCGCATGTCCTTACCCACACTGGGGAAAAGCCGTATGTATGTTCAGTATGCGGGAAGACATTCCGACAGAACTCCAACTTTACCGTACATATGCGATCACATACTGGTACGTATTTTCTTATAATAGAAAGCATTGAATTTTCTCATATTTATTATTAGCGACCCGCCCCGGCTTTGCACGGGTATAAAACAAATACAAAAACCTTCCTCTTCAATCACTCTATCTATTAAAAAAACCGCATCAAAATCCGTTGCGTAGGTTTAAAGATTTAAGCATACAAAGGGATATAGGGGAAGAAAAAGCGACTGTTTTATACTATGCTTTTTTTAATACTATGTTAATACGATCGATCGATTCGATCAATGAATCGACGGATCAATAATTGACACTGCTGCTTAAAGTAAGAGTCGAAGTCAATGTAACAAGATATACATTTCTATGGGGCATTCCTAAGCTTAACAACTATTAAATCTTAAAGAGCTTACATTATCTATTCTTATGGTATAATTAAGAATTGTTGTACAGGTGAGAAGCCGTATTCATGTGAGGTGTGTTCGCGTAACTTCAAATCAACGTCATCTCTTAATTCACATATGAGTAGTCACACGAAAGAAAAACACTTTGCATGCACTGTTTGTGGAAAAAAGTGAGTTAAGCCATTTCTTACCTCTTCACATTTATATCAGAATTATACATAAGCTTCCACCCACGGCATTGAAATGTAATTCCGTAACTCTTGCATGGAATAGACACATTTTTAGGTTTACTTCAGTATAATAATATGATATTTCTACTACTCTTATTAATGGTATATACAGGTTTCTACGTCAATCTCTGGCAAATCATATGCGCTTGCACACGGGTGAGCGATCTCACGCCTGCCCCGCTTGCCCAAAACGATTTTTGAGCGCCTCGCGTCTAAAGGACCATTCCAAAATACATACAGGTATTTTTGTTATTATTTAGAATTATTAATAACTAGTGAACCTGGCGAACTTCATATCGCATCAGAGGTCCGAATAATGTATTACCTAAAACGTCATTCCATAGAAATGTATGAGGAAACGAATTTTATAAAACTTTTTTTTTTGTAAAATTTTCTATATTTTTAATAGTTATTCTGCTATTCAGACAGAGGCAAATCAAAAACCATGATAATCGGTCCAGCCGTTTTCAAGTTATAAGTTTTCGAACAATCCTGACTGTTTTATATTATTAATAATTTTATATAATTACTACTCTGCTTATGTCATCAGACTTTTTAGGATAATAATTTGCTAAATAATAGATATGTCAAATTTCAATAACCTCTTCCCTTTTTGAAATGGAAACTATTTTATTACTAACTTAAAAACTATTTTAGATGAAAAAGCTTTTGTATGCAATATTTGTGGAGCACAGTTTAAGAAGCAGGCCTCATTATCTAACCACACAAAGAGACACAATTACAAAGCAAATATTGAAAAGGTTAGAAAATCTATCAAAACTAAAAAGAAAAAACTATCTAAGGAACTGAGTGAGGATTACGATATGAACTTGCAAATAAACGAGGTACCAATAGAAGTTTCAGAAGAATTAGTTTTACAGGATGATAGTAACGTAAAAACAGAGTTAATTGTTATAGAAGAAGAATTAGCACCACAACTTATAGATGGCATAACTGTAAAATTATATCATATTGAGCCAGGCTTGGTACAATCCCAAGAATGAAAATAAAAAAATGAACTGCCTATGTATGCAGTTACAAAAAATATTATTTTTGTATACAATATACTTGTTCAAACTATTTATTTAATCAGATGTAATAAAAATAGTATAAGTGTACGATAATTCATATTATAAATAAAAATCAAATATAACATATGCATATTATTATATTAACATCGATTATTAATAAGTTGTGTAGACATTGTAATAAAACAATGAAGTTTTAGAATAAGTTATTTAATTTTAACAAATATATACCTATATCTATTTTACACACTTAAATGCAAATGAATGATCACTTTCGCTTTAAAACCAGGCCTTTTTCTTAGAAGCTTCATATTTCTGAATATTCACCAACATAGAGTCATGTATGTCCTTTGCATTTCTGTTCTGACCATAATAATCAACAAATTCACCATCAGGATTTACTAGATATATGATTATAGTATGGTCAACCTGAAATTTTTTATCCATTTAAAAAATGATTAAAGTATGTTCTTATAATAATAATAATTTTAAACTTGACTGTAACTGCTATAAAAGATTTTAGAATAGGACATTTTTCCAATATAAATGCAACAACTTTTATAAGATTCAGTAACAAAATTATACTTATAAGTAATACTTATACCTAGAACATTTTAACTTACAATATAGTCATTATCAACATCCTGTGGTCCTGCACTAAAGTACACTCTATAAGATCTGCAAGCCTGCTGCACTTGCTCTTTGGTGCCTGTCAGGCCAAGAAGCCGAGGTGTGAACTCCTTACAGTATCTGAAATCAAAATTAAGAATAGTATTTAATTTAAAACACCAACTCAATATTCTACATAGGAACTACAATTTTAAAGATAATCATTTATTCTTAAAAAATATTAACTAATATATAATAATATGTTGAACTTACTTGCCAACAATCTCTGGTGTGTCTCTCTGAGGATCAACTGAGATGAACAAGGGTTGCAGGGGTGGAGCCGATTGTGTCTTATCTGGAACATTTAATATTCTTACAATCTAATTGTGTCCCAGGATAAATTGTAAATAGATTAATTTAATACATACCATGTCTGTCGACAATTTCTGCAAGTTTTTCCAGCTCATCAGGACAAATATCAGGACAATGTGTGAATCCAAAATATATCAACAACCATTTGCCTAAGAAGTCAGTACTTTTTACAGTTTTATCCTGAAAAAAGTGCTTGTCCTTATGATGCAAATCTTATGCAATAGGTAGTTTTAAAAAACAAAAGTCACAACTACTAATATGAAACTATAACAAATCTGCATTTTCCTTATAGTTATACTGACCTCAGAATCAACTAATTCGAAAGAACCACCAATTTTGGCTTTTCCTAACTGCCGTTTTCTCTCGCGATCTAAAGCTTCCTGTTTTTCTTTTCTAACATAGAGCATAAAACTAGTTAATCCGCCAGCGACAAGTGCAGTCACTCCCATGGATTTCCATGTAACTGGACCAAAATATTTCTTCGGAGCCCGCTTAGGAGGATTCGCACATTGTTTTACTGTTGATATTGAAAAAGCTCGGCATAATGGTCTTACACTATTTCGGAGTAAAGAGTTCATTTTATATTTTATAACATTAATTCAAGAAATAAATTTTATAACTCAATTATCTAATCAAAATACGATTTTAAATGTTATCGTGATGATCATGAAACCGCAATCTTGGAACGGTGAACATGTTTCTAATTTCTATGACATATTTTATGTGTCATGTGTCACTGTCATGCACACAGCACAACACTCAGCTGTTAATATCAGTCAGTTATCATTTGTCAGCCCGTGACATTGTAATAAAAAATATTGTATTAACGTTACATATCTACGTACAATGAATCCGATTAAGATTACCTTTTAATGACGTGACTTTTGGATGAATGTTTCTGGTTATGATTGGTTAACTGGCAACGAAACTGTGATATCAGCATACAGTATAAACCAATCTGTTATAAAAAGGAGTTCGTATAATAAATTCGTATCTATCTGACTGGCTGGTATAAGAGACGAAATTGGTGTTCAAATTTTTATAATTAGAATTAGAAAAATTCTAACTGTCTTTTTATCATTTTATTTTTTTCCTATTGAACATGTCTGTAAAATTTAAAGAAAAATATATACTTAATAAAAATTTTAATTTTTCAAAAGTCTTTAAGAACAAGTTTACACCCTGCGTAGGTATTACAGAAGAATGTGGAATGAATAAGTGTATAAAGAACCAAAAATTTATTCAGGCTTTCACAAAAATAAATAATTAAAATAGACACTAGACTTTTTTTGTAAAATGAACAACATTCAAAAAAACAAATATATACACGCCTTTGCAAAAAAAAAGTGCACTTTTGATTTATTCGACTTTCTAACAATTTTCTTCACAGACACACTTTTTCAGTGTCTTCAAAACCAAAACATTTTTTTTTTCCAAGGGACTCAAATCCAAGAACAATCTCAACTATCGCACATCATTATAATATGTTGAGAGGTCCAACTAACTTAGCCACGGAGGTGGTAAATCTTGGTAGGTAGCTACTTCCTAATAAATAACTCTGTATTTAAGATGCGGCTTGAAAATTAGTTTTAAATTTATAGAAAGAAGTAAACTCAACCGAATTTTATTGAGGCGAAAAAATTGCCTTAGAAATTGTGTAACATTTTGCTTTTGTCCAGGACTGTTGTACCTAGACTTTAAATACACCATCCACCATGTTATCGAAATACCTAAAATTCAGTTTTATCTTGCATTATGGAAGTTATTAAGAGGGCTATTCAGAGACGTTCACGTAAGACGAATGTATTAGCATAGTTAAGAGTTATAAGTTCTCTAAATTTCGAGACCTGCTTGTTTTCTGAAGCATTGTCAAACAAGGAAGTGCGTTGATAAAATATAGTTAAACGTCCACTTCACCAAAAAATAAGTAATAAATTAAATATTTCTCATAATTTACAAGTATTTCATAACGATGTTTTGAATTAAAATTAAAGTAAATAATAAGAATCTTGAATTATTGATTTACTGATTGAAGTAGTCGATTTCCATTACTTGGCTTTTAGACTAATCACTTAGCGAAAAAAATCCTTTTAACATCTCATGGGCAAGTTAGTTCGCAATTACTTTTGTCTCTGAAACTCAGCCTAAGTATTATTTCGAAATTTGAACAAATCGTGAGAGACGATAATGAAAAAATAACAGGATGACGTTACTTCGACCGCAGCATTGTAAAACCCTTCATTTATATAGCCTGAGGCTTATTCTAATATTCCATAAATCTGAAGTATCTGTATCTCGAAGCAGCCGGCGAAAAATACGAAAAAATGTTAAAATTACGTTACGTAAGTTTGTCTAAGAATTATTTTATTTCATTTCTCAAATGGTTTTCTGAATAATACCTACCTGCTATCAAGTGAAGTCCCGTGTCCCCTAGTGGGGTATAGGGCAGATGCATTTCACATCTGTTTCACTGATTGATTTTTTCTTTTAGGGGCAAGTAGGTGATCAGCCTTCTATGTCCTGCCAGACCGAGATTTTTTTTATCTCCGCCGGGAATCGAACCCAGGACCTCTCGGTTGTAACGCTTACGCGCTTACCACTAGACCAAGGAGGCGGTCACCTGCTATCAAACAAGGTTAAATTGTTTATTTATTTTTTCAGATTATTTTAACTTGGCTTGTATGCTATTTAACATCGGCGCAAGAATACTTGCCCCCTAAAATAAATGGAGGTGCCAAAAAACCAATTTCAGAACCAACGGTAATATAAAATACTCTTGTTAATGGATGAAAGTACTTAGTAGTTGAAACGTTTTTGACCTTTGTTCTATTCAAATAAATCATGGCAAAAGTTTTGATTGATACGAGTAGATATCAATCTATAATAAATAATCAATTGGCAAGTGTAATTCATTATTTATTAAGACGTGTCTCTCTCGTGTATTCTCAATTGAAATAATAAACTTTTAATCTATACCGTCGTGAATTAATTTCACTGTGAGCTTCAGAGATCATCCTGCGGAAAGTGGAAAGTGTTTTTTGTATGGAAATGGTAATAGATGGTAATAAAAGTTAACGAGAGTGTCGTCAATGTTATTGCCATACAGAAAAAACAGCCAGATCTCGTTATCTATGGATCAACCCCCTGGTCGATCATTCCGTGAATTTTACATATTAAATTAAAAAATTAATAAAGCTACATAATGCAACCCGAATTATTACTAATTAGTTATTTTTTATTATAGTTACCGGCAAACTATGAATTTACATATGACGTGCAAGACAACGCGGTGTCTTTAGACTTTGGTCATTCGGAAAAGCGGAAAGATGATCGCGCATCTGGATCTTATCATGTGCTTTTACCTGATGGCAGGACTCAACTTGTTGAATACGAAGCCGGTCCAGAGGGTTATAAACCACAGGTACTATGAAACTTATTTTAGCACAAACATTTCTTAGTACGTAGGGTATTTCTTTCTTGACTTGATTTTGCAGGATTTTACAATAATTAGGCTAAGGCATTTGAAGTTTAGTAAATATTTATTGTTAAAGATAAAAACGATTAAAATTTTATACAGATTATGGAGACCGTTGTAAAAGTTTTTTAACTATAATATTGTTATGTCAGAATGTCATTATAATATTAATATAATCTTAATAATAACTTGACTATAAATATAATATACCAATATTATTATGTCAATTGCACATTTAGTAGCTGTTATCTTTTTTAAAAGTATAGCAAACCAAATCAATACAGGCAGCAGAAAAAATATTTGTCTTTTACGTGGTTTACAGTGTAAACTGCATTATACTACATTTTTTATTTCATGAACAAGACTCACCTAATTTTTGTTCCTGTACAAAAAGAAAAGAGGCGGTCAACTCACCGAAAAAGATTGCAACAAATATTTAACCTATTACTACCATCACTATTATATACTACTATATAATCATACTATTATCATACTATAACCAATGTTTATTTTGTAGGTAATGTACATGGGTACAGCTACATATCCCAGTCAAACGGGCACTGGCACGGGTGGAGATAAATTCGAAGGTTACCACTATAACGCAGCATCAAACAGACAGAGTGTCAGGCAATCCGCTCGTGGTGGAGCTCGTCAGCCCGCTATAGCACCCTCCCCCGCTCCCGCTCCGCCTGTGCTTTACGCCCCCGCCGAAAACACCACAGAGTAAATATTTATACGAATACCTACAATCGCTAATTATTATAAAACAGTTCGAGGCAATATTTTAATTTATTTATTAATAAAGGAAACCTGAAAAAAAGTGCATAAATCTGAAATGCAATTACGGATTCAAAATGTTTTGCTTCTTGTGTCCAAGCATTCATTTATTATTGTAACGGTTAACCACCAATATAATTTATTACAATTTTAATCTGCCATTTGCGTACATCTTTCAATGAGTTTTATGAATGACGTTCTACGCGTATAAATAGAACTGATGAAGAACTGTAGACGAAAATGCGTTTGCTCTAAGAAAATGTTTCAAACTTGAAACACATTGGTGAATTGTAGCATGAAAAAACTGTATCACTAAATTAAAATTGTTAAAGATGTTCGTCTAAAAATGTAGGTACTTTATAAAACACTACTTACTGTACTTTATAAAATGTATACAAGAATTTAGATTTGTTAAAACAGTATTGTAGTATTTATATAACTTTGTTTAAAGCAAAAATTCAAACAAAATCATTTTATTTATGCAATTCAATGTTTAATTATTTATTTAAAAAAGAGACATTTAATTTCAATCATTTTAAAAAAATAATTTAAAAAGTAAAAAGGTTGTATTTATAAAGGCAATAATGAGTAAAATAACTTAATTTTGCACTAAGGAATAAAATTGTTAGTTATCAAACGTTTTTTTTTTTTGTTTATGTATTTTATTCAAATATTTATTGTCAATTATATTATGTTGATAATAGGTAGGTAATATTTTATATTTATATTATGTACTTGGTGTCGAAGGTGCGCTGGGCCGCAAGCGGCCCGTGTGAATATGGATAATGTATAGGAAAAATATGCGCTGGGCCGCAAACGGCCCGCGTGTTTTTGTATAATGTATAGGGAAAAGGTGCGTTGTTTGTTTAGTTAATTTAGTTAAAATTTCAGCGATAAGACACGCACGGCGATTTTAGCAAAGTATGGCGTCCATCTTGTTTTTGGTTCTACGAGTGGATTCGTCACCCTCCATCTAAATGGCTTCAGCGTTAGTCCAAAAACCGCAAATGCGATCCCCCTAACTATCACCGTTTTAGCGGGCAGTTGAATTTTTTTTTACTCCTTTAGACCCTATAATTCGCTATATTTTTCCTCAAGTTTGATTTGGACTGTCTATACGAATTTGCTTTAGAAATAAAAGCCGATCAATGAATGAATGAATACGTGGTATGGTAGCTTTATACCTATAATATAATAATAATAAAATAATAAAAAAAAGATAAATAATTTCCCAATAAAACTAACAAAAATAGTATTTAATTATATTAATTACACTTAACTGAATGTTTATCATTATCTTCAAAGGCCAGATTTTTCGTTTATAAAGCTTATACATACTTTTATTTTTTGCTTTGAGTTTTTTTATTACGGGATTTTTTTTAAACTGTATTTTTTGTTACGTTTTCGATCCCCTAATGATTATTGCTAACTAATATTGTAAATTTAGATATAAAAACGATATATTTGCAAATAATGTTTTCCTATTTACGCACTTTTATTAAGGGTTAAGATATCAAAGAACAAAATACACTCAATACTATCAGCTTTTTATTTTCATGGCCAAAAACCATGTTTGTATATTACTTTTATTAAAATATAATCTTTTACGTAAATTTGTTTCTTATGATCGAACCCCACACCCTATATACAAGAATGTTATGCTTATTTCTCGACACCCACTAACGCTGTTTTGTATGGAAATGACGTTAGGGATCGTTATCATAACGACACGACTGTCATTCCCGTATAAATTGCCAGAAAATGGAAAACAATTTTTATTAGATTTATTTTCTTCAATTCAGATTTAAAAAACTTCGCAGTTATCCTTACCGAATGAATGTGCTTTTGAATAACTGGGGATGATTCTAGCGTAAAAACAAACTCCGCTTTTCGAAAAATACAGTATGTATTTACATCTTATATACTTATAAAATTCACGTGTCACAATGTTAGTTACCTTACTCCTCCGAAACGGCTTTACTGATTTTTACCAAATTTTATATGCATATTCAGTAGGTCTGAGAATCGGCTATTATCTATTTTTCATACCCTTAAGTGATAAGGGTAGCCCACCTCAAAAATTAATATGGCAAAACAACGTTTGCCGGGTCAGCTAGTAAGTCTATATAGTCCAACTGAAAAAGAAAGGAAAATAAGCGGGGGTGTTGTTACCTAGGGGTAGGGGGTACCGAAAATTTCGTCAAAATCAAGCTGCGACGCACCGTTTTCCCAGAAAATTAAAAACACTTTTATTCTATTTACTTACTTCAATTCGCAGTTATCCTTATCGAACCGAATGTGCTTTTGAATCTCTTGATAGTTAAACTAAGGATAACAAATAAAAAAAAGAAATATTTATTAAAAAATAAAAATGTAATATTTTTAGCTTAATCTTAAGCAATATATAACTATTAGCTATGTAATCTTTGGCTCTTCCTATGTATGCAAGGCGTCTAAATGTTGGTCCGGCCAATGCACTCTACGATGCGTTGAAGAGGTTTCGAAGCCAATATTGTCGAATGAATGGTAATCCTTTTGCATGTTCATTTCTGCTAAATTTCTATACCTGGAGAAATTTATATCAATAATTTTTATATTATTTATATAATATAAGAAATAAAGAGTTCAAGACTCTCTAATAATGCAACCGGTATGAGAAAAATAATAATATTCTAGTCTATGGACGATATTGTAAAGTTTAACCTAGTTCAGCTTACAGACATTCGGCAATTGATTAATTATTATTATTGGCAAATAAATATAAAAATAACCTCTTAACAAGGACGCAGCATCCCAGCAAAAGTAGAACTTGTACCGCGAGCCAAGCCAACCCCAACGCAACCAACAGCAGTTCATGCACGCACACTACCGCGCTATCACCCGCTTGATTGTTCTCCGCTGAAAATATGTGTCTTAATTTTAAACAGAGATCTTTTAGCTAGGCCTTGAGAAAGTAGTCATGAGAAATAGAGTTTATTCCATGTCTAGGCGGCAAGATTCCTACTATGTTATGAATTGTAAATAGATTTGAGTAAATAGAATAAAAAAAATTGTTCAAAAATATTTGAATGCTTCTGATTAATAGGCTAGGATATTAATTATGTTTTTTTTAATTTTATTTTTGTCAAAAGACTTGATAGACACGAAAATACAATATTTCATAATTATGTTTTAACTTGTTTACGTTACGTCACAGAAAAAATATATACGTTAAACTTTATTTATTTTTACTGTGGTTATCTACGTCCCAAGTTTAAAATAGAATAGATAAACCGTCCCAAAAAATAGATCGTCTAAAAACATTAAATATACTTACGCCAAGAAGAGCGATGATCAGCTCTTACAAGCGTATCAGCGGACATGATATTTCTAGATCCAACCACCATTTCGAGTTCGAGAGGAATCCGGCCGTTCTCACCCGCACATACCGCTGTGCCGCCCTGCGCCACAACATTGGAGGGCCATGCTCTCTTAAACATAAAGTCAATGTCATAATTCAAACGTTTAATTCTTCATAAAAAATTGTGAGCCGTCACGGGACGCCTGGCAGATGTGAAACATCGACATTATTTTGAAAAAGTAATATGCAGATTACGATAGAAACTAAATATGTCATATGGCAGACTGTATATTATATACCATCATATAGCGTGCCGACGCGTCGCCACGGCATGCGTCGCCACGCCAGAAATCGGCTTTACATACAAAGAGATGGTCTGATAATTTAAAATTAATTTATATATGCCATTGAGTTTGTGTAAGCAATTAAATGTGAACTTGCGTAAGCAAAAGATTACTTTTTGAGTGATAGTTGCAGCTACTTCACTGTCGTCATAATCGTATGAGTTATTGGTGTGCCGGGAACTCCGAAACTGATGCTTTCCACAATTCACCTGAAATACATATTTATTAACAATACCTATATTAATAACAATTTTATATTATTATTTATTAATACTTTCATAGGACGTACATGAAAAAGAACGTCGCTGCACTTTGACATACTTGGACAAGTCAAAAGCATATAGGTAAATAAAATGAAAACGGATAAACCAAAAAAAGTATGTACTAGGTGGATCTTTGATCACAGCTTACTTCATTGAGAAATAGGTGTGATTCTATAAATAAAAATATCTTTGTTTACCTCAGAACATTTAAGTTCACAGAACCGCACCATGATGGAAAATCTGATGACGTGTGAATTCGGGAACCGAAATGCTTTAAATCTCGCTGAGAGGCGCTGAGTGTTGCCCTCAAACGATCGTGTGAACGATGGAAAGTCCACCTAAAACAATAAAATCTACCTGTATCGAATTTCATCAAAATAGATCAAGTAGTTTCAATTTACCCTGAACACACAGAGACACAAAGACATTGTCTTGTTATAAAATAGTTATTTGCGGTTTCTTTATTTCTACCAAAAATACGATAGGTCATGCCTCTTATTATATTTATAGACTAATTAATGCCCGCGACTTCTTTTATTTTTAGTAAGTTTGGAGGATTTTCGTATAATTAGTTTTTTCAATTTTCCTTGAAAACGAAGGATTTTTTGTCGAGAGAAAAAGTAGCTGAAATTACTCGTTTAATAAGAAATTTCGTAATTTTTCGTTATTTTGTGTGATTTTTGACATAGACAAAAGTTCTAAATTTTTTATGGATTTGATTGTTATGTTATAAGTATGTTTAATTATGGTACCTGTCCTGTAGGGCATCCTCTACTGTCAAGCAGCAAAACAGAACTATCTCCAAGTCTGGATGATGCGACCAAGTGATACGCTTCAATCTCTGCATCATCTGCGATGTTTTTATTATTTTCATTTCATAACTTAATTAACTTGTCCAAAACAGCGAGCTCAATTTGAATAAAATAAACTGTGATTCCTCAAAATTTCATTAAATTATAATAATAATTTTTATTACTTATCTAAGTACTTATTTCGGTAGGTACCTATTATAAGTTTAATATTTCTCTATCGTTTATAAACAGTTATAACTCTAAATATAATAAATTTTGCCGTACCTGTGGTTTCGATCCTTAGTTCGAGTGGTTCCCCCAGAGAGGCGGCGCTTGGCCCACTATCAGCTCCAGTACGAACCACGTACATACTCAAAGGAGCCGCTGCTCGACCATATATTGCACTCGCGCCACTTTGAGAACTGGTCTCGCTTATTAGCGATGGTTTGCTATGGACATTGGGCACTTGAGATATCTGATAGATTTTTTACCCTGATACACTATCATGCTAACTACTATTAAAATCTATGAAGGTTAAATAGTTTTTTGTCTGTCTATTCTGCTATGAAACTACACTACGGAAGTTGATTAATTTTAGTTTAGTAAAAGTTTATTATTTACTGCGCCGTCACTGTCTTTGGATCCGTAAAAATATTTTGTATAATATTGTATAATGTAAACTATGTCTAAGTGCTATGTAGTACGTTGATTTGATTTTAACTAGTGAGTCCAACTTCCAAGACTAGGAAAGCAACGCGGAAGCGAACCAAGTGAGTCAAGTTACCTGGTATCTCGTACGGAGACAGTGGCATCGACTTTGGTGTAGCCACGTGACCCAGCCCCGGGCGTACAACCCACTCGAACCCATCTGTCACCTGCTGTCTGGATGATTGGATTGTTCTGGATCATCAACATTACGTACGCCATTGTCCTAGATATAAGTTAAGTGAAAACTTGTAACCCCTAATGGGGCATGGAGCAATAAATTTCTGCTTGTTTCATTGATCGTGTTCTTTAGTTAGTAGCCTATCCAACTGAAACCTCTTTTGTTTTGGGATTAGAATCTTCAGCGTGACACGCAATGATTGTAATTCGCATTCGGATTTAAGCCACTTCCGTGTGTGTATTCCACAGATAATATTCAACTGAAAAGTAGGCTATACTTCTCCCGTTGCTAGTTTTTGGAAATATAATAAAGGTTCACTTCCATGAACATAAAAAAATAATTACCTGTATATAATAAAAAGTTAATTGTGCAAATAAATAATAATTTTATGATTATAAATAATAGATAATTTTATATAAATAGCGGATATATTAGAATAATAGGTATATATTATCTGACCTGTTTACTACTCCATTTGGTCCTTTAGAAATCCCATATGCAAAATTAACATCACAATCACCATAGAAGGGCAGTGACAACTTGACTATTCCTGCGAAAGCTTGAGCACTGCACTTTTCACCCCTTCCCGGGACGTACATCCTGCCCCGGAAATTGCCACGAGGCCGATATGTCACCACCAACGTAGATTCTTCGCAGTCCACAGATACTATACAATTAATATAAATACATAAATAACATAATACAGTCTTTATTTCCTGCTACAGCGATGAAATTAACTCTACTTTTTGTGACAATAATATTTAAATTAAATTTGCATAAGTACTTACAACACTAATATACAATTTATATTTTAAAAAAACAAATCACTTAGGTAAAAAAAAATACATTTAAAATTTGACCAGCGATGAAATTATAGTATTCTTGGAAATTACTTAGGTATACACTTATATCGGAGAATCACTTACTGTTTAGACAAATAACTCGTCTATAATAAGTGGCATCAGAAATCCGTCGCAAAAGCCAAGAGCCAGTGGTTATGAGATCTTCACTGTGCAGGTCGCAAAGACCGCTATTCTGTCTAGATGTCCACGTGAACCCACGACATATAAACCGATCTTCATTTTCACAGGCTGACTTGCACTAAAAAATAGAAATTGTTTGAAATATCTGTTTAGTGTAGTTTTTTATACGAAACATAGATATTTTTAACCGCAATGTCAACTACTAGTGCCAAGATCGCTAAAGCAACGGCTATTTAAGTTATAAATATTATTAATAGTCAAACTATACAATTTCTTAAGAACGAAGTGTTATACACGAAGTGTATAAAGTGGGCGGCCTTATAGCTCACAAAATTGGGAACCCAAAATATTGGGTTGCCTGGAAGAGATCGCTTGAATTTCTTCAGGCAAGCCTGTAGAAATTCCACCACACTTCCGTGACACATGTCGTTTATTCTTAAATAAATGATGTTTTTCTATAGAATATAGATTGGTGAATTAGCGATGTCTTTACCTGTTCCTTTGATGTATTGGAAATACTCAATTCTACTCGTTTAAGTGTCTGGTTGCTATACTCTTCATATGAACAACGGTCAATTTTTTTCGGATCTGTAAATTGTAAAATAGAAATTTCTATAAAATTTATAAAATCTAGTTAACTCTCTAAAAAAAAAAAATATCCGAACTCCTTATCTTAAATAATTTCTACTTAAGACATTATAATTTCCGCTTGATTGCTATATTGTTTATTTATAATGGATTCTCTTATTCTGTCTCAAAATAGATTAAAATCCTAATTTAATATAAAAAGTTAATATAAAAACAGAAATCTTCGAGAAGCATTTAAGCTGATGCTAAGGGTAATTCAGTTCGACAAAAGAAGTAGGAAGTTTGGGATTTAAAAATGTTAGGCCTCGGTTCTTATAAACAAATGTCTCCCTTGCTGTCTTATGCTCATTGGATATGATTTTTAACATGTGCCCGTGTATATTTTTATTTTTTATTGCTGTTCAAAAACCACCTCCAACCAACCGGTTCAAGCATCTGCGTGTTGTTCTACAGGCTGATCACCTGCTTGCTTTTAAAGAAAATGATCACTGATCAATGAGACTTGCAGAAATATGCGTAGGGGTTATGAGATTTCACGAGCCACTACTTACAGTCATGATCACAGTCATTCTCTATGTAAAATGTGTAATAGTTTGACACCCGGTAGGACTCTGGTTCAGTGAACCTGTTTTCTCCGTTCAAGATGCAGTCTCCTATCGCACTGTCGGACACAACGAACGTGTCTAATGGACTGTTTGGCTCAATCCACTGCGCTGACCTGTAACATAGACTGCTAAACGGCAAAGCGACAAACAGAGCAGATTCCGGTGATATGGTTGTACCTGTGAAGTTTCAAAACCTAAATCGATGTTTAAGGGACTTTAGACAAAAAACAACACACATATACACGTTAGTTATTATAGTATATAAAACCCAAACTATTCCACGTAATGCATAATTACATTCCTAGGAGACAAAATACTAACCTATACGTCTTTTCGTTGGATGAAAAAAGAGCATTATAACAATCTTGTACGGTCATATTTTGAAGCACTTTAATATTGGTTCCTTCAGAATTTAAAGAATAACCAGGGTTACTCTCCAAAGACCACCATTTTCTTCTGCAGTTTGACGGTACTGTAATTAAGACGATAATAAAAGGGTTATTTTTAGTACTAGCTTTATTGGTAAACTTGTACAATGTACGTCATAATATTGTCATACATTGATAGATCTTATGTTATCTATTAAATTCATAAAATTTTATTATAAAAAATAACCCAAAATTTAATTAAAACTTAAGTATATACCTGTATAGACCTTAGTTTAAATTAAATTCTCGAGAAATGCAAAAATATACATTCTAAAAATCAATTGACATATTGACAGAACGACATCATTTATAGCATTGGGATAACGAACATTTTAAGCAAACTTTAGTGAAAAAAGCGACGTCATTGTCTGCACGGAGATTAGTAACCGCTGCGTGAGCAAGACCCTGACAGGCGCCCTTAGGATATGTGACCACTACAGAAGCACAGTCTTCCAACTCTCTACAGCGCTGCAAGCAGGCTCCTGTCAAAGAAAATGACAGAATGTTACCTTGACTTTCAAGCACATAATTGATACATGGTTTTTGCTTTAATTAGGTAAACTATGTATTTAAAAATAAATATTTAAGTAGGTACTAATATTTTTTTAAACCTTCCTGTAATTAAAATCTTTTTATCATTGTTATGAAATTGTAAATAGAGTATAAAATTCTATACTAATATTATAATGATCCAATAAACTGATTCCGGAAACCTTTGAAAATAAACCTGTATGGACGCTAACGCGTGATCTTAAGAGACTTGATACCATATTATATAGAATCACAAAGTTAAAGTTATTAATAAGAATTTATGTTGTTCCATTCTGACATTCTGTTTAATAACTTATTAACGTAGTTTTAAAATATTAAATAGGTACTTACCCGCTAATGACTCCTCGTCACCACTTGCAGAATACATGAAAACGGGTCTAGCCCGATCAGGAGTCATTCCTGGCCAACGTACGAAACTAGGCATCTCATTTTGATGACAGGCAGAACTTACTTAAAGAAATTAAAGATCGTTAATAAATGTATTTATTTATTAAGAAACGAGTCCTACCATAACAAATACTAGTATTTTATAAAAATTGTTACCTAGTATTTTTTTATTTACTCTATAGTCTATACCTACTTATTTTATAACTTAACACGTATGTATCGTATAATTGTATTGCATGGTTTATATTTTGTTCGCACAATAATTTAGGTATTTTATTCGTTGGTCCAACGAGGTAATCCTCAAAATATGCAGAGCGAACCGCGTTCTAAGTAAGTGCACACAGTCACAAACGAAAGCTTACAAATAGTGTAAATTCAATAAAGTGATTTTTATAAAATATTAACAAGAAATACAAAAACTTAACCAATCCGGAGAAATGCTTTATTTAATTTTATTACCTATGCGACCCGTATTTGATTATTTTTCGTTTCGACTCGACCCATTTAAAATCACCGAGGGGTCAAAAAAGAATAGTAAGACATAGGAATCTTCCAACAAACCAAACTTTTTTGTCTGGGTCAAATAGTGTCGATGTAGTTAAGTTAAACTAAAATGCGTTCAAAACTAATTTTCTATTTTGGAAAAAAAATCAGAATTGCGTTAGGATGCACTCAATCCCGCTTTGTGATGATGTATCCCGTATTTGCTTCGAATGGACAAAAGCCTTTTTGTCTTTTAAGTACAAAATAAAAGTAAAGTTAAACAACAAGAAGAGATTTGAGGAGAATAATAATAGCTATAATGCATTCGCAACATTTTATAGTTACGATAAAAAGTTACCTTGACCTTAAAGCTAATATTACAAATAATAAACATCAACGCGCACAAAGCTCGCCTGCCAGCATTCTGATGCTGGTTTTGTAATTGCAATTAATATGCAATTATATATTTTTTATTTTAGATGTTCTTTAGATTTAGATCTTCGGATAATCGGATGAATTATTTAATTGATGTCAAAATCCATAAGTTCTATATCTTAAATTAAATGCTGGGCGTGCAAGGACCTCCAGTCGGCCCTGTTTTAGTGCCTTTTGCATCTAGTTCGTATAATATACCATCGCTATTAGCTAATATAACTATATTATAATTTTTAAATCATAATGTCAATAATTGGTAGATATTATAATTTCAAAACTGGTCTTGTTGAACAGTTCACAAAGATTTCTTTTCTCAGCAAGACGTGTTTCAATGTGAGTCATCTACATTTATTTAATAACTTAATTTTTGATCATTCTTTTAAAGAAGCCTCATTTAAATAATAATGAGTTTTTTATTGATTTATTTACGCATTTTTTATATACGAACTATTGACACTAAATTCGTGTATAATTATATAGTTTTCTAACTATTTAGACGGATTCAACTAGACGCTATAATGAATATATTTTTCTCGGTTTATTGATACGTTTTTAATGGAATCATTATTCAAATATATTAGTCATTTTAACTACGGATCAATAAACTTAGTAGTGTAACTATTTAGTAGGTATAGTAATTATTTAGTACATATATATACACAATCATTATTGTACCGTGTTAAGATTATATCTAATTATATTAACATTTAATAATAGATACGATTCGTTTCATAGGTAATTCTTTCATATACACGATATAGCCACAAACACTGTCTTCGCTCGGGTGTTATTTTTCACTAGTTTTAATTGATCTACAATACGATGTTTTACATAGACTTTAAGAACATGAAGTTATTGGTCACACATTCGCGGTTCTGTTGCGCTCCTTTGACTCGCAGTGAATGGAGTCGTCAAACGTGTATCAGGTTGCAGAGGCTTTACACGTGAGGCTTAACACATGAGGCTTTACACATACAAAGTATTTAGATACTTTGTAAATAGTATTAGTACTTATTTAGTTTGTTTATTATGACTAAAGTTAGCCAGCGCGTTTCATGTTACGGGAAAAATAATGTCTATTTGTTCCAGATGAAGTTATTAGGATCAAGGCGATTTCTTCTACTTATTTTACTAGTTTTGATGGTTTTCGTCAACGTGGAAGGCCTACCAAAGATTTTTGACCCCAATGATAGTCATCAATGCCCTGTCGGAACAAAACAAGTAATGATTGGTGGCAAAGTAAAATGTATTAAACAAAAGCAATGAAATAAAAGCTATCTAATACAAGTGTTTTCTTTTTTAATTTTCGTTTAATGTTTTAATATGCCGTAAAACGGGGTGTATAGGTTAGTAGATACAAAACGAAAACAAAAAACAGAATTGCCAGATTCCAGCTTAAGCAAAAGGTCCTCCTATCCTGTCAATAGGCTAGTTGACCCATTTTTTAATTTGAGTTTTAATTTTAATAAGAGTCAACTAGCCTATTGTTTTATGAGCTTATTTATTTATTTCTTTTTGCATATAGCGACACTGATGAATGGACAAGTCACGACAAGTATTTAAACAAAGGTATTTTCTGCGGTCTTGTATTTAGGGTGAAGCTCTTCAAAACTTAGTGATTTTAATACAAAGATGAGTTTCTGTCGTGAGTGGATTATATTATCTACAAATACCTATGTTATATATTCTTGCAAAGGTAAATTCAAAGGCTCCATTACCCAGCTCAACTTAAATAGACCATATTTATTATTTATGGTATGTCGTCAAGTTTAATGATGAAGGTATCAATTATACTTTTTGTTTTACTAAATTCGATACATTGTTCTTCATTCAAATGATATATAATTATATATAGAGGATAAATAATAATAATTATATTAAACTTGTCACTTTTAAATTAAAAACTAGTTCACAAAATGTGAAATAAACAAGTGTGCGTTTCTCTTAGATACGTACCTTAAGTATATAAAGACTTTTTCGAGTTTTAGCACGAGATGAGAAAAACTTCACAAAACATGGTCAAGCCTTGCATTTCATCTCAATTAGGCCTACTTGTTATAAATTATCTAGTAGATAATTTTCACTTTGACAAAGATTTAAAATCCAATTGACGTGGCATGACATAAATGATAACCCGATTGAGCTTCTTGGATTCTTCTATTTTCTTTTATTTAGGACTAGTGGATCCCGCGAACTTCGTATCGCGTCAAAGTTCCGAATAATAAAGTGTCACCTATAACGTCATTCCATAGAAAATGTATGAGGAAAATGTTTTTGTTTTATTTTATTTTTTCGAAAATTTTCGAAATTTTTCTCTCCGTAAGAACCATCCTTGTACTTCAAGAAATATTATAAAAAAAGAATTGGCCAAATTGGTCCAGGCGTTGTTGAGTTATGCGCTTACCAACACATTTTGCGATTCATTTTTATATTATAGATTTGGACGCTCTTTCAGAATCGATCATGTATTTGATTCTATATGAATAAAGATATTTTTGCCTTTGATTATAGAGCTGAATGCAAGAACAGCGCTAGCGAGAACACGTTATTTTTTGTATGGAAATCACATTGACATATACGCTAACTTTACAAAACCTATTATAACTTCCATATAAAAAATAGTGTGACCTCGTTAGCATTGTCCTTGCATAGGCCCCATTTTGTTTCATGACGCTTAAATGAACCAAAGACTTAATACGAGTATACTAGACCTCAACCGCTGAGTGGTAGATCACATTTTTGGTTGTCGGTTAACGCTTTCAACGCAAAATTCTCAATTCAGATTATTCCTATCTTCTTCCGATAAAACCGTAATTAAATTAAAAATTAATTAAAGAATCTATTCTTAAATATTTTACGTATTAAATATACATTACTGAATATTGTAGTCTAAATAATATATATTTCGAAATTTATACTTTTTATTATTGTGCTTCATATCATAATTTTTATCCTCTCTGTTATCCTAGAACCTAGATATTATTACATATTAACGTAAGTAATAATTGTATGATCTGGTTTATATTATTATTAATATTAACCATTACTAAAAATGGCTTATGATATTAATTAATTTAATATTATAAATGTTAATGCTTTTAAAACACAACCGACATAAGGTTTGTTTCATTTTTATTGTAATTTCAAAGTCACGGGTACCATTTAGTATCTATTATATAAATAGAATTGTTTATAGGTATACTGGAATATTATATAACTAGCCTAAACCAAATATTATGTGCATTTTATTTTTAAATCATATTATATAATAGATAATATTAAGGCTACTGTAAATGTTCTTAGTCTTTTTTGTGTGTTTTTGCTTTAAAAAACTTAATTAAAGTACCTATGTATGTACTTATATGAAATTGTAAAACTTTTCATAGTGATAAAGTATGGTCGTATGAGAAAATAAATTTCTGTAACCACGAGACTTAAACCGAATACTTACCTTCATTAATCCAAAACATGTAGAACACCGCAGTACTAAAAACTATAATCCTTGTTATGTAATACATACTTGACGTCACAATCGAAATTTACACCTCACAGAGCAATATTAAACCAATCCGTGTGCATCGTTGAAACCTGCACTACTAAATATTCTTATATCATTTATGGTTCAAGTCATTCCACGGCCTTAGGGCCAACTGATTAAATAAACCAAATAGTTGGTCGTTAACGAGTAGTGTAATTTCACCGATTTTTACGGATTAACGGAAAAAAGTTTTCCTATTCACATCTGAATTTTCCGATGGACACCTCGCGTTTGTTATTAACTATTTACTGAAATCAAGTGCAGTTGAGTCCCCACTACTTGCCACGACCTTGCAGTTATTATGGTGTTACAGACAATTTACAATAGAATGACGAGTCAACGATAGTGAAAACCATGATAATATGATCGTTTGACGCCAAACTACCTATTTTGTAACGGCATGCTGGCGGGCATATTAGTTAGTAGTGCTCGTAATAACTACTGTACGATAACCAGCTTTTAGCGTTGCGAAAACATCCGTAATATTATTACTATGTTCGTTTGTAAATTTCGTCACGCACATTGGTATGAATTGATAAGGAACTCGGTATCCGTCTCCCGCAACCATGCAGGTTATTAAGGTTTTTTTAATTTCCTGCGATAAAACATGTCTTTACCGCCTCCGTGGTTTACGCATCTGAGTTTTGCGCTGGAGGTCCTGGGTTCGAACCCGGAGAAACAAATTAATGTTTCTTTTGGGTAGGCACATAACGTTGATCACCTACTTGCCTACTAAGAAAATGATCAGTGAAACAGATACAGAAAAGGGCCCCATGCCCCACTAGGGGTTAGGGGAATTCACTTTGTAATATCTACATGACGACTTAATAGATGCATTACGTTACGTTAGTAACGTGCTATGGAGCACTTGTTTGGTGGCCAAAGGTCCGGCAGGTGAAATGTATGGATGCTCTCGGGAAGCTACAGAGAATGGCCTGCTGCGCGATCTCGGGAGCATTCACTACCACACCAACAGCGGCATTGGAGATGATCCTAAAACTGCCGCCGTTAAATCTCTATATAGAAGGCGAGGCCTGTAAAGCACTCTACAGGTTAGCTGCATCGGGTGCATGGAACAGGCTCGCACCAAGGACAAGGCATACGCTAATGGAGACTACAAATGAGCTCGACAGAATGTTGGACATGGGAAGGGATAGAATACTCCCAGTGTACAACTTCGAAAAGAACTACAAAATTTATGTCCCAACAAGGGATGAATGGAGGGAGGAATTTAAGCCTCCGGAACGGGATAGCCTGGTCTGGTACACTGATGGATCGAAGACAGACTATGGAACTGGAGCGGGTATCCACTCTAAGGACATTCGTCTGCATTATAGCATGGGGCAGCTGTGCACGGTATTCCAAGCGGAAACGTTTGCCATAGCTGTGTGTGCGAAGTGGAATGTGGAGGAGAACTGGAAAAACCGGTCCATCTACATCCTTACTGACAGTCAAGCGGCCCTTGCGGCTCTTGGCTCCAACAGGATTACCTCTGGACTAGTCTTGGACTGTGTCAATGCCCTAAATAGACTTGGCAGACGAAACAGACTAAGGCTGGTCTGGGTACCGGGCCATATGGGAATAGATGGCAACGAAAAGGCTGATGAATTGGCAAGAGAAGGGTCGAGTAAACCACTGATTGGACCGGAACCCTTCATCGGACTGTCATATGGAACAGTAAAGGCGGCGGTTGAGACATATGTTGAAAGAAAACATGAAGCCGAATGGAGAGCAAAGAGAGGACTTATGCACTCTAAGGCAGTGATTGGTACGGATGGCAATAAATGGCATAAAATGATCTACAAATATGGCAGATCACAGGCAAGAACTCTAATAGGAGCCCTGACTGGACACTTCGAGTGTCGCAGCCATCTCTACAAGATGAGGCTTGCTGAAACCCCAACATGTAGAGCATGTGGGGAAAAAGAAGAGTCGATAAGGCATATACTCTGCGAATGTGACTCAAAGGCTGGCAAGCGACTGGACCTCTTCGGATCGGCATACCCGAACCTAGGGGATTATCGGCACTTCGCATCCAATGACATCCTGAAGCTTATGCGGTCCTTCTTCGGAGATCTTGGAGTGAGTGAGTAAGGCATGGGGTAAGTACAAAAGGACCTAAAGGTTCGACGTGCATCCCGTCAGGGAGCCCCTGATGATAAGATAAGATAAGATACGTTAGTAAACATATGGAAATTTAATCTGTATCTCGACTCCTAACAACAGTAAGCTGATGTTGACTTTGTCTACTTACGTGAAAATAAATTCTTCAACTACGTCCGACTTCAATGTAGTAGTTTCAGAAGTTTAATCATTAACCCATCATACCAAAGAAAATCACTTTCACTTTATAAATATTGCGTTAATATAGTTGAAGATGATTATTTAATGACAAATGTAACACCCAAAAAGTAACCTGTGTACCCTTATCTATTTAATTATCTAATTTATAAAAATCTCGTGTCACTGTGTTTGTGTTCTTAGATACCTACTCCTTCGAAACGGTTCGACCGACTTATATTTGTTTTATGTGTAATAAATAGGTTTGAGAATAAATCGACCTGATTTTTTAAATTGCGAGAGCAGGTGAAACCGCTGGGCGGTTTATCTATAATATGCGATGAGAAATTCGGTATATCATTCGATGTGTTTAAAATGAGATTTTACATTAAAGGTTTTTTTGCACCAATTATTAAGAAACGAAGGTGGACTATAGAAGGTAAAGCCTGAAAAATACTTAGTAAACGTCTTGCTCCGGACAATAAGCTTCTACTAAACGAAATGCCCAAATATACATGAGACAATTTATCATGATACCTAACGATACAAACACGTGTTGAAAATATGTTTTGTATAGACATGTTATCGTATACTAAGCTCTACATAATATTATATTTGATTTAGAGGGATCTTGTAAAAATAATCTAAAAGTCTATAGTTTTGGCACGGTTGACATGCAACCTTTTATGCTATGACCTATAAAAGCAATCCGTTATGCTAATACGATTACATTGAGCATTGTTATGCAAATAGCTAACGAAGAATACAATGATGGCGTGAGCTGTAGACGCGACGGGACTAAAAACATTTTGGTCAAGATTTAATTATTTTTTCAAGCTGACATTGATAGACCGCAACTGACTTAATATTAAAACAGATAAAGTTCGACTTAAACCAAAAGTACAGAAACTAACTTTATTTTGAAAATTATAAATTTGAACTCTTTTCTAAGAAACTTGTGTTCAATTCATACCTTGCAAGGATGGATATTGGTTTTGATTTCAGGATTTTTTCATAAAAACAACCTTGTGGTGATTTATTTATTGTGCGTTTGATACAAAATAACTTATAATTTACGCTCACATAAAATGGCATTGCAATGGCAAAGTGAATTTAAGCTAACCCAAAATACTAAGCATCTTCAGGTGCAATTTAATACTTTATAAGCAAAGAAGTTAAAAATCAATGACGTATAATATGATACACAAACATTCGTGCATTTCTTCATGATCACACGTGTTTCCTTTATCTTAAGTGTTAAAGTAAAAATTGTATAAACAGGAGTTCTTAAGAAATTATCATTGATAACTGCGAATTATAGTAAAATTTACTCGGAACATTGGATGGTAATTAGTAGGTAACTACTTGATAAACTAAAACACGGGCCAAATTTTAGTTACCAAAATGGTTAATTAATTTTCAAAGTTCGGTAATATTAATCACGATGTATATTATTTTCAAATTTATATTTTTTGATTTGAAATGCAGGTAAAGATGTCTAATATTTTATTTAATTATTTTATTATTAGTACACAATAATATAATATTTGTTTTGTGATAAGGCAACTCAGGTGAAACATGAAAGATTTGCTTATAATCTTATATTTATTCTGATTGTACATATTAATACAAAATATAATTCGTGATTTAATTTAATTTAGCTGCTACTTATAATAATACTCCTCTCAAAGAAAGTTAAATAGAGATTAACCATAAATTGAACTATCGAAATAGGATGATAAACATAACTGAATATATTCCAATGCTTGTTGACATTTAAGTAAATTATTGCAAAATCTAAATTTAAATATATTTTTAATGTTTGGCATATTTACGCCAAATTCAAATAATTTTACCACAATTCTAAATAAAATCATAATTTGTGCTCAATTTGCTTCAAAAATATATGTTTATGCGAATCAAGAAAATAAATCCAATGCAATAACTGGTATTTAAATGTCGAAATTTTATATAATCATAAGTAAAAAATATAATATCGTTATTTTTAAAATACTACAATATCATTGAAAATACCTCGTATAATATTGCATAATATCATTCTTAACTTTTCGATTATCACAGAAAAGCAGACGATAGGAGTTAAGACGTCAATAATTTTTCCGACGTACTGGAAAATAATATTACAAAAAAGTTAATTAATTAATTCAATGACAACTATTTGGGTTATTATTAGAATCGATTAATGAATTGATTACGTGCAGTACACATGAGCCTCAATATTTTTAGTATTTAAATTTAAACTTAACAAATTCAACAATGTAAACAAAATATAACAAAAAAATAATCGGCGGATTCAGGTACACGGACACATTTTTGACTAATTTACTTTGGTATCAAAAATCCAATTTTTAACCATTAATTTAACTTTAAATAGTAATATTAAAAAAATACCTGTTGCATGACTAAGAATAAATAAGACGATACATTTAAAAAATAGCACTATAGATGTTTTATACAACAATATTTTCATCTCTCTTAGCACTAGCTCAAAATCTTTTAATATCTTCATCCAATTTGGCACAAGCGTTTTGAGAGATATTTTAACATTTGACTTGTAATAAATTGAGCTTTTGCATATATAATTATTTAAAGCAAGAAGGAATACTGCGAATCGCTCATCACTCGATTGATTTGTACAATTTCGAATTTTAAGCTGTGATTTATAGATTTTGTATTTAAAAGGCCGCATAAAGCTAAACAGGTATTCGGTCTCGTAAATATGAGAGCAGTGATGCGGTTCCCTTCGCAAGAATCGCGTGACGAGGTTGTCTGAAGCAATTTCCCATCAGTTCTAATGACCTGGAAATGGGCCATTATCATAATACAATCTGCAAACAACTTAATGGCGAGGAAAAACCACTTGACAATTTGAATAGACAAGCAAAAAAGTCTATTTAAAGATGCAGGTTTACATTATAAATAAGGCAAAACTGAGGCCCGTTCTACAATATGACTTATTACACACATAATCTAAATTCTAGACAATCATAACCTAAATCTGTCAATTGTCAGATATTAAACTTATTCCAAAACGCGGTTTAAACATAGGCCGGGTTTGTTACCAGAGAAAAACCTCATTTTTGTATGAACATTAGACGTATCCTAGCAACCAATACTGTAACATCTTTAGTCCATGTTTTGTAATAAGCGCCTATTAAAAAAAATATTTTGACAATTCTTGAAAGTAGTTATATACGTATGTTTGCATTCGCTTTCACACAATCGCAAACCTAAAGGGTTTGGACGAATTATTCACTAGATAGCAGTTGTTAACTTTCATAAATGAGACCACAACCGAATATAGGTCACTTTTAATCCTAATTACTTACAGAGAATGAGGTAGTATTAAAGTGATTTTTCTTCAATAATACTTATGTTAAATATTTCTTTTATTCTTCCTTAAAAATAGGAGGCTTTAATAATAATTAATTAATAATATGTAATGGGTACCTGAGATGCGTAAAATTGCCAAGCTCTGGAGGCACGCTCACAATGCTGTTGTTGGTGAGGTCCAGTACAGCCAGCTTTTTGAGCTTGGCAAGAGCATCCGAAGATATGTTGATCTCAGTGATCTGATTTTCCGCAGCCAAAAGGATTTCTAAATTGTCCAGCTCATATACGCAACGAGGAATTTTTGTAAACCTGAATTAATATGAAGATAAACAATGTACGTTATGAGAAGATATTTAAAAGTTTTTCCAAGACCTTCGAGCAAATACCCAATAGATTAGCAACACGGGCGACTTAATTCCGCCATGCCTTTAACGACATACAAGTGAATGTGTCGTCCTCGCCGCGACAGTAGAAAACGAATGACTGATCTGTATGTTACAATTCTTTCAATTAGTAAATTCAAACCAAAGCAATAACAATTGTAATTGTGTATTGATCAATTCGTTTGTGTGGAAAAAAAAGTCAAACTTAAAAACAGATTGAATCACATTTCATTAGCATGAAACCGAAATTCATTCTGCATATCTATAGCAATTATATATTATATACATCACTATTAAGACGCCATGTTTTTGGATTGTCATAGCAACGGCTGTCGCGTTTGGTGGAATCATTTTCTAACAAACTGTGACGTGTCGTCTCTATTGGCTATTTGCTCGATGTTAAAGACAAATAATATTTTTCTTAAAAGTAATTCGAATTGAAATCTTAATATATATAATCTGTTAAACTAAATACTGAATTGAAATGTAGCAATTAGTAGCTTACTTATTATTAGATATGACAAGTTCCCTTAAATTCTTTAGCCTTCCTAGTTCCATGGGCAAGTCAGCGATGCAATTTTTTGCCAGGTCCATGAACTGGAGATGGGAGCAATGGCTGATTTCGGGTGGGACGTGTTCAATACTGTTTGACGAAAGAATCAGCTGTGACAACGTATCACTCAAGACTGTTAAACTGTAAAAAAACACCATATACCCCGTATATTTCGATGAAAAGACACAATTTAAAGTTGTGATGATTTTTAGCAGTTTCATTTAGAATTTAATGCAAGGAAATTAAACTACGCTCAGGATTTATTATCATTTAGAGTTGAGCTAACATAAGTTTGAAATACAAAACTTAAAGTTTTGTAGAAATAAGGACTTATATAGTTTTCGTTTTGTTACACATTCCACCCGTTAATAAACCTACCAGTCTCAATTGGTAACGTGTCGGACATTCAATGCGTTTAGCGCGACAGTCCGTGGGTCGATTCCCGGATAAATGTTTCAGTTTGGAAGGAGCAACTTGCACGCTAAGATAATCTGCATAATAACTGAAATCCCATAACGTCTCGTCGCCTGTGCACCGGCAGACACTGGTATTAAATCTTCTGTGCCTACCCAACACAAAAAAAGGATTTTGTGACCAGGACTCCCGACTCGAACCATTTAGCCACTGAGGAATCATTAAAACAGAAATATGTTTGTTCCCTGGCTCCGCTAGTGTTACGGAATTTATACATACCCTTTTGGAAAAGCTTGCAGCTTGTTTTTAGATATGTCTACGATATGCACTTCCGCGTCTGCCGCCGCCCGAAACACCTCGTCAGGGACTGACGTCAATTCACGCGAAGGGACTGTCAGGGACTGACTTTTCTTCAACGTATACCTAAGGCATGGCAATACATAAGAAATATCATTTTTCAACTACGTTTTTTAATTCTAATATAGCTAATTAATTTATTGAAAAATTTAACGCCGTTCTTATCTTATATATATATATATATATATATATTACGTGTCACGTTGTTTGTCCGCGATGGACTCCCTAATCTACTTAACCGATTTTAATCAAATTTGCACAATTTAATCAAATCAAGTGTGCAGTTTGATCCAACTTGAAAGATAGGACAGCTTACATCTTAATTTATAGTCGCAATATTATTTTATTGCATTATTTTATTTAATTCGTTTCCTCATACATTTTCTATGGATTTTAGGTGAAAAATTGTAATGTAACAAAATAATACGAACTTATCTGGCCACTCTGCTTCGTATCTGGCCTCGCCAACCACTTCTTCAGTAATGCGATCTCGTAAGTACTTCATCATGCGATCAGTGCCACCTCGGATGACGTCCTGCCGCACGAATGACAGTTTGTTACCCTCCATATTTATACTTTGTAGCTGAGACAACAAACCTAAATTTCGCGGTAACCTGTATTGCAAAAAATAATAATATAGACAAAACAAGAGTCAACTGGAACATTAGTCAAGATTGGGTATCTGTTAAAAACTTCATTAATTTACAGCTTTGGACCTTTTAGATGAGCATTTAAGCTCCAATACTTCAAAAATAAGATTATCTTTTCATAATAAGTACAATAAACAGACAGCAACAATAGGGTATAACAGTCATTTTTGAAAAATGTCTCGATTAGATACTGTAGTTCTAATAAACCACTTTAAGAAATTTTTACTGTGCCATAAGAATCCATTGACATTTTACATTTTCAAAATTCAGGCGTAATTTGATGAAAATAATGGACGCCATTATTGCTCTGTAGTCGAGACGTCCTTTGGCTGTTACAAACAATTGTGCAAATATTTTGTAACATCGGGATTTGCAGCAAAAAATTTACCAACCTTTAAGGGGTTGTTGGTAAATTTGTCTTTACAAAACTGGCTTCCACGGTAGTACATATCTTTTAGAATTCGGTTGGTTACGAGAAATTATTTATTAAAAGTACAAAGCAAATACAAATTAACAATTGAAATTGACACTGATACTTTTTGTTTACATAGCCCTATGACGAAATAACATGGCAGCTAATATTTCAAATTGTTCAAAAACAGATTAAATAAATTGTATAATCTAAAACTAGGGCTGCCATCCGTCCGGGTTTCCCCGGATTTGTTCTAGTTTAGAAGACGTCCGGGGAGCGTCTGGGCGGGGTTTAAATTGTAGTCACGGTTTTCGATCAAATCCTGTTCCCATAATGTATTAATTTAATACCTAAGAAGGTTAAAAAATAAAACAAAATTACTCACTTGTCGTCACAAGAACGATAAAACACACTATTTTATGCAACAAAAAAGGCTTAAAATTAAAGTTTTCTTCTATCAAGTACGGAGTAAAATATATTTTAATCAAGATGTAAGTGAATGAAAAAAGTATTGAAATGTCCTAGGTGAATGCTCCAAAATCCGGGAAAATTACGCTTCCGGTCCTGGGGGGCAGGTTTTAGAGATGGCAGCCCTATCTAAAACTAATATTTACCGAGTGCTGTTTGCCTAAGTTATCTCAATAATATATTTTTAGACATTTTCTCATAAAGAGTAAATTACCCTATTCGGATATATCGCGATGTCATTAAAGTATGAAATTTGCAATCTACAAGGGGCACAAAGATATGTTAGGTAGAATTCATAGTGTGGTATGATCGAGTGGTGGAAGGGCAGAATCAAGCATAACAGAGTAACTACATGTAACATGTTGACCTTGTCTAATACTGATGGTTTTAATATAGTAATTTTGTGCGAACAGCGCAGTTGGATCCTTACTTATTTAAATTATTATTCGTCAAATCCAGTCTCTTTAGTTTTTTCAACAATGATATGTTTTCGGGAATTACTTCCAATTTGTTATCTCTTAAATTTAAAACATTCAAATGTTGCATTTGGTCACAAAACTCTTCATTAATTTCCTGTAAAATAATACAAAACGATTACACTATTACTACAAAGAACTACACTAAAAATAAGACAGAAAAACAAGATAAGAAATAACTATAAAGAAAATATATACAAACTCACATCAAACGTTGTATAATTTTTTTCTATATAAATTTACAACCAAGATTTGTAGGATACGGATGATATACTTTGAGTCACATTTATATAAATGGAACAATTTACTTAGTATTGTATAAAATATTATATATATATACTTATAATAACTTGGTTCGGTACCGATTTTTCACTATATAGTTACCTTAATAAAATTATTGGCAAAATATATTTCCTTTAATGCTGTACATCCATAGAAGTCGGGTAACTGTTCAATTTCATTATGGTTTGCATCAAGTCTCTCCATTTTTCGTAATTCACCCATTGGCGGTAGTTTCTTCAAATTGTTATTGTTTATATTAAATTTCTTCAAATCTGTGAAGGTATTTTGTTAGTATTTAGACGTTTTTAAATATTTTCAAATAAAAGAGTTTTATAATATTATGATATTTTCTAAACAAAAATATTTTCCTAATTTATATGGATGTATTTAAGCGAGACACAACCTTTCTAGACACAATTATTTTCTATGTACTGAGAGATATTTATATCTCGTTTTTAATGACGGAAGCACTAATAGCAGCAGTTTATGGAAATACTTCTGTAGTTCTGTGGTTCACATCCAGTTGAGGATGACCTTGTGAAGCTCTATTTTTTATACCATGAAGGTATTATGATAAGTGTAGTTAAGTGTGATGAATTGTGTAACAGAGTACCTATAATGCTATTCAATATAGACAACAAGGACATGACTTCATTCAATCTACAAGTATCAAGTCAACCATGTAATTTGGTATCTAAAAGTTGTGTATATTTTAAAACATATTAATTTCAGTAATTTTGTATGTTGTTTCATCTCTGATATTATAGTTAATTATGATTCCTTCTAACTATAAAATTACATATTTTCACAGCTAACTAGACAATCCACACACACAACTCTTGAAAAAATAAAATTACCTCTCAAATTAACAATATCTGGTGGTAGTTGAAAAAATAAAATTACCTCTCAGATTAACAATATCTGGTGGTAGTTCTACAAGTTCATTGTGTGACAAATTGAGCTCCACAAGTCTAACCAAATAACCCATTCCAGGTGGTAGAGATGGCAGCTTATTGTGTGAGAGGTCCTGTTAATAATGTATCTTTGAATCCATACTTAATAATAATATTGTTCTGAACCTTTACATAAAGTCAAAGTAAATACATTGATGCAAAGGTAATTGTTATCATAGCTGAATGGCAAAATGTCATGACATGACTTTCACCTATAATATATACCTTAAGACATGTAGCTTTTTTTTTCATTTTTATGTTTTTTATGGGGTAAATAAACAGATTTTTCTTTAATAATTTTTGACATTTTGTTTATACAAACATGTACACATAAAGTAGAATAACAAAAATTACTTACCAAAAACGTAAGCATAACTAAATCTCCAAAATCTGGTTGAATTTCAACAAGTTCATTGTGTGATATGCTCAACCACCTTAATTCTGTTAGCTTATAGAATTCTATTGGTAACTCTTTTATTTTATTATGATCTAAGCTTAGATTAGATAGATTTTTCAACTGCCCAAATTCAGGTGGTAGATCTATTAATGCATTGTCATGTAACTGAAAAGAGAAATTTAACATTATATCATAACATTTGATAGGAAATATTAAGAGATGGATCTGTAGAGGATCTAGAATTTTCATTAAACTACAATGTTTACCTTTAGTGTAACCAGTTCCTGAAGCAACTTGACATTTGGAGATATATTGTGAATGACATTGGAACTGAGATCCAACATTTTAAGAGGTTCAGAGTTCCACCAATTATTTTGGTCAGATCTTGCAAAGTCTACCTCTTTGGTATCGTCCAGAGCTAGTTCGTCTATTTTCCATACATTTTCGGGTACTACAAACATTGATGTATTTGAAACGAACTTATTGCAATGTTTTCTAAAAACTTACACGATATATTAAATAAACTTACCACTTCCAAGTCCCCTGTTACATAAACTCAATTGACCTGTTCGCTTAGCAGATTTAATTAAACCAATTGATAATTCATTTTCGTCGGTCTTTTTATCTTGAAGATGAAAAACAGATTTATTACAAGCCTTTACACGCGATTTAATTGGCGTTCGGCGGGACATATCACTTAATAATAAAATGATAAATAGTAATAAAAATGTTTAATATTTTATGTCTACATATATTTTAAAATGATACTACAAGAATACCATCAAGCAACTAACAGTCTATGAGTCTAGCAAGTGTTTTTAGTTTCAATTATTGGCCTTTATTTTTAATTTTCGATTCGATTTGTAATTTTTTTTATTTCTATCCTGAATACAAGTCTATTGGCCGAATTTGTTTTACGTCGGCAATGTTGCTAGATCTAATTTCTGAAATTTTATATTATTTTCCCCAAATTAATACATTTTACAGCTTTACAAAAAATCTATGTATTTATACGTATGATGCAATATCGACAGCTTGCTTCTTTTCAAAAAGAATTTTCAGCAATGCTGACGTCACATTTCGCACGCAATACTTCTTGTTAGTTCTTGATTTATTTGCAAATGAATAGCGCTTATAATAGAGCTCTGTTTGATACAAACCAAACACACGCTTTGATACCTATTACATTCAACAATTAACGCATTATCAAGAAAATCTAAATCGTCTCTTAAAATAAATATCTTTATTAGTGAAATCTTACCTTTAGAAATGTTACTCTCTGTATTTGTTATTAAGAAACTTGAAGAAGCATAACAGTTTGTATCACTCATAACTGATTCGGGTTCTTTAATTTTATAAAAAAAAAACCTAAACTTCGAATTACCTACATAGCACAGTCATAATATTATGTACATGCTAATTTCACAACAAAAAAAAACAATATACAAAATAAACTTTTCATTGTATATCAAATCGAATAATCATTTTAATTTTTTCTTGTTTTATGATGCATTTAAATATTAATAAATGTAATAATATTTAATAAACAGTAGGTAATGTTTTTGGGTTGACATAAAAAATAGACAATTCTATTAATTTTTGACATAATGGATTAATAAGAAAAAGTTTATTTAAATTCATTTCATGTCTATTCTATTCTTGAAAACCTGATACATAATTTTTAATGAAAACTCAAATCGAAAACACATTAACGTGCATTGTCCATGTTATATCTCCGATTATGGCTAAATTTAATTACTTCTAAAATACAAAACGATTATAATACAAAGAACTAGGTATGAATAAAGTTATAAGCCATCATTTCCTTAACTCTGGAGGTACCTACACTACCTCCTTTTTTGGAGTTAGAAATAAGAATCCCTCAGAGAACTTCATAGTTAACTAGAATTAACGTTGGTTTTACATTATTTAGGTATTTATAATCGCAGACTTGCTAGATCATAAATTGAAGTCGAAATCAAGAGAATATGACAATTTTTAAAACATTCAAATATATTCATCAACTATTTTTATCTACAGCAATAAGGAATGTAATGGTCTGAATACTGTGATGTGAATTGACGAGGAACTAATGCTCTGACGTCCTTTTCAACTCGTATAAAACGTTTACTTTGACGATCTTAGCATCAGATTAAGCTAAAGCTTACAACAAGATTACATACCTACTAAGAGATAAAAAGAGTTTAGTATATAATTAAACACAACATGAGTGTTTATCCTAAGTTAGTGGCCGTTTTCTCTTTATGGATATTTTGGTGCATAGTGGCATATGACGCTGCACCTTCAAGTGCCAGATGTAAGCTGAAGAAATATTCACACAAAGCTGTTCAAATGGATTTAAACGGTTTGCGATGTTGGGATGATGTTAAAATAATGTCATGTTGGGGCTATTGCCTATCTTACGAGGTGAGTGTGCCTAATTTTATTATGAATTTCAAACTTTCCCCTCTCAAGGTTTAGTTTTAGAGATAATTTATATACTATTATTTTTCTAGATATCTCACTGGCAGTTTCCTTACAAAGAATCTCATCATCCCGTCTGTGTTCACGGTGAACGGAGGCATGCGTCCGTAAAGTTACACTATTGTGATCCAGGAGTTGAACCAGGCACGGAAGTGTATCATTACGTTGAAGCCGCCAGTTGTAAATGTCAGGTACCTATTTATTTATAATACAATATTTTCAATAAAAAAAATTCAATATTCAATGTTATTGAGTTTGATATGATAGGTAAGTACTTAGTAAATTATTAAGTTACTGTTTGTCACGAAAGATAAACGAATTTTTAGATTGTGAATATAGCTAGGTAGGTATAATAACTATTTTCACTTCAAATTGAATATATATATAAATATATATAGCTGTTGAATTATCAATATAGTATGGTTTAGTTAGACGTTGCCTCAAAAATATAGATAATAAGATGTATAAATATATGATATATTTAATATTTTAAATATCAAATTTTTAGGTGTGTTCATCAGAGGATACAAGTTGCGAGTGGCTTCCGCCAGACTCTACAATAATCGATGGTCTGATAAAGGAACAATTATTGGAAGATATGGAATAGTGTTACAATGATTTGATAGTTGTATGTACGAGCATTGAATTTTTAAGTTATCATTGAAATTTTTTAGTTGGATAGTTACACGTTTACAATATATTTTAATTAAATTAGTGACATCTTTTAAATAAATATTTATTGCTATTACCTACGTCTTTTTTTAAAAAACAATTAAGATTATTAAGATCAATGTCTGCTATAATATTAAAAATACCTCGAAAACGTCTTTCGCCAACTTTCGATTAGTAGGTGTATTGAAACCAATGAATTAATTTTTTGAAAGGTATCTAAATCATGGACACAACAATATTAATAAATGGGCTCGTTATCCGAAATGGCGGAAATTTATAATGAATTTTGACCAAATCACAAACTCACGTTTCACTTTCCTTTAATCGTGGAGATTGTCAATCCATTAATTATGCTTAAAACTCCATATTTATGTGTAAAATTTACACATAAAACCACAGAAGTTCACAGCTTTAAGAAAATAATATCTTAAGACATGACGCGCTTGTTGTTCAAATGACGCCAAAACTCACTATCAACCCTAGTAACCTTTACGCCATTTTACTTGGGGCACGCAAGAATATTTTTATGAACGAAATACGTAAGACTAGGCGGTACGGTCGAAAGACTTTTCATATCACAATTTATCGAGTCCTGCCTCTAGAGTTCTCTGTCTCCTAGTTAGGACTTAAGGTACCGCTTATACGGTAGAAATCGCCCCCTGCGTGACGCACTCTCAGTATGAACGCAAACGTGAATATCTATGTATGTACGTCTATCACAATGGCGCCGACGTATGCCTCTTCAGAGGATTTATTTAATTTGGCATAAAATTTATCGTCTGATATAATTTTATGGCTTGAAAAGTATGAAACGTCAAACTGTATCTCTATGCCTCCTGCATCTGCGGACGCCGTCGTGTAGAAGAACCATTAGATTAGACATGCTTATAGTGAATAAATCACATAAAAAAATTTAAGCTATAAAAATCTAATTGTGCAGGTGCATAGGTGTAGTGGTACAAATCGGAAATTATCATTTAATTGACAATAGAAGATTATTTTTAAAAAATCCTTAACTTAAAGGCGGAATATAGAAATAAAAATGAAGATAAGGACATCTGTCATCAATGCTGTGGCACACATTAAAAGTATCTTTACTAAAATTAACAGAAAAAAATATGGAATGAACAATGTCTTTCCTGTAAATAAAATAACTTGCAACATTTTGAAATATTTTATTCACCAAACCTTACTTGAAAAATGTAAGTTTGCATAAGCACCATTTGTAAAAAAAATCATGCATTAAATTAGACGTCAGGTACATTTTTAAAGAATATATATAAATATATATTATTATAACAGAATTGTCACGTTTTTACGTAAGCAGTTAACATTCATTAAAATGATTGATGATTATAAATAATAATCTCTATTGATACAATAAACAATTTAGTTAAAAAAAATTAGACAATGTTTAAGCTTAAATAAACTTATAAATAATTTGAATTAATTATCCACAATATACACAATTTATATGGAAAAATAATTTATTGTATAAACAAATAAGTATCAGATCATTACTTCAACATATATTATGTATGAATCTAAAACTAACAAGTAATTTTATTTTAAATGCTGGTACTTCACAGCCTATATCAGTTTCCAATAATATACATAACATTTTGATGCAATATTTAATAAATACTCACAAAATTTTACCATCCTGCCAAAGCACTCATACTCCCATCTAGTTCTTAATACATAATATCTTTGTAAATAAAAATGAGTCTTAAAAAGAAAATACTATATCACTGAGTAATTAGTTATGTTTATTTATGAAAAATGCTTCTAAATAAATATTTAGTTATTCAGCACCCTTTTTCTAATAAATAGAAAAACTACAATATACGAACTGCTAACTGGTACAAAATGAGCAAAATCACTTTCTTACACTGGATAGTTTTTGGAGCCGCGCTTTGAGGCCGCCTTGTTTTTTCGGTTGCGTAACAGTTTGAGCCTTTCTTACCTCTTGCATTTTTTTCGTTTCTTTTAACCTGAAAATATTTTCTTGTTATATATTTGAAATAATTTTTGATTTTACATATACCTAAACTGATTTTGAATCACTTTATAAAAAACGTTACGAGACAGATAGAAAGTAGCTCTAATATAGAGTCAATGAACCTTAGGGGTTAGATTATTTAGTTTAGATGACCTTTGGCATTTTTAGTGTAGTGCAAGTTTTCAAAATGTTTACTTTAGCACTCTTTAAATATATTGACTGGCGAAGGCAACAGGACAATGAAGAATGCGAAGTATATTCAATTTCAAATTTATGGTTTTTTTAAATCGTAATTAGTCTAATGAGGGATGGCAGGATTAGCCGCCCAGCTCAATACGCAAAATAGACGCACTGTAGACGTCGAGTTGCGGAAGTAAGTCCGCTCCTACTTTGTTAATGAGGAAAGTTCAGCACATCAGGGACTGTGAAATGTGACTTTGATTTAAACTTTTATTAGATTACAGTTATTTTGAAAACAGGGTCCATGTTTTTTTAGGGTAGCATGTTTGTAATGTGCTCAATTTAGATCAGCTAAAAATAGTATAATCGCTTCCATAGCTTTATTGGTCACGGGGCCTAACATGGTAGATACAAGAATCATCTATTTGGCATTTAGAAAGAATAATTCATAAAACCCTTACTTTTCTTTGATAGCAATTTGTTCTTCTTTCTTGAAGATATCCTTAAAATCAGTACAAAATGACGTCCACAGAGAGAAAAATTCCTTTGGCTCACAATCTTCGAGTTTTTCACATTTAGGCTTGTACTGGTAAAATTTGACGGTCGCTATGAATTTATTCCTACATTCAGACAAGTTCTCATCCTCGTTCTTTAACTTTTCTTCAGCTGCATCGACGAATGTTGTCATTTTGTCTTTAAAAACTTCTATTCGTTTATTTTCAGTAGGCACTTGCTCATCAGCTGAATTATTACTCTCATAACCATCTATGACCCTCTTCATTTTTTCTTTACACCCTAAAAGATAATAAATTACAGTACACATTTTTAAATATTTTCCTCAAATATAAAAGCAAAGTATAGTCATATAAGTTCTGATCGAATTTCATAAGTCCTCATTTGAAAGCTAATAATTTGGGTAACGTATAGTATATAATATACCCTAAATTCACTATCCCTATAAATTCATTCAGTAATATTAAGAGGATTGTGAAGTGCCGATACGCGGCGTGAGTAGGTATTTTAAAAAAAACTATATCTTTCATGCCGCTTCGCCTCACTCCGGGCGTGCGATAGAGAGATTTGCAAGTCTTAGAG
Organism: Aporia crataegi; assembly: GCA_912999735.1. Taxonomy (NCBI): domain Eukaryota; kingdom Metazoa; phylum Arthropoda; class Insecta; order Lepidoptera; family Pieridae; genus Aporia; species Aporia crataegi. The sequence continues at coordinate 5,974,454 of OU538744.1, read as the reverse complement.
GCAATTACCTACATTTCCTTTTTAAAATAGTTTTGAGCGATAACGTTTTTACCCCCCTAAACATTTATGAAATGAGATAATTTTGGTCTCTTTAGATTCAGTACACTTACTACCTTAATACTACCTTAATCTAGGTCTGTACGTTTTTCTTTTTTAGTAATTCAGTTTAGTTTAGTTTTAAAAAATAGAAACGCCCGAGGAAGATTTTAAGTCAAAAATATAGATGTTTGGATGCTAATAACTTCCATCATACGCCATATTTCTTTAAAATAAAAACGTACGGACCTAGTTTTTCATTACACTCACTTCATTCTACAACATTTCCAAAAATTATGAAAATAAGACTATGTTAAAGGGGGGGAAACGTTATCGCTTTTTGTATGAAAATGTCACACAATCTAACAGCTTCACAATCCTCTTAAACGATAGGTTAATAATTTACTGAATTACTACGAAGTTGAGGTACGTTTTTACACTTTTTTATGGAGCACTTAAGCATGTCGATGCGACGAGTACCAGCGCGCGACTGCGAGCGCAACTGTGCTAAAACATATTTTTGCAGTTTCTTCAGAACACTGTGAGCGTTGACGGTACATGTCGGGTATATTATCGATTAAATTATCTAATACTATTTTTTAAGTTACTATTATAGCTTTACAGCTATATTCACATATTAGGGTCAAAATGTGGATTCCCATTCCAAATACAAAAAATAGTTTTATGATTTTTAAAGTTATTCAGGGCGAAGACGTTTAAAATATTTTTTTTGTAATTATTTCAAGATTAAATAAAGGTGACACACCTTCATTAATTTTTATGTCGAATGGAAATTTCAAATGTTTATATCCATCATTCATAACAAATAAATTTAAAAACATCAGTTCAATGCAAAATACCATCAAGCTGTTTCCGTAGCATAACAAAACTGGCCTCGACGTCCGCGAAGTCGATAGCAGCCGCTCGATGCACGTCCCCCGGCTCGGGCACGGGCAACGTGCACTCCTCGGACAGTGCGCCGCCACGCTGACGCATGTACGTCCGCACTATGAAGTGCAGCAGTGTTACTGTTGACTGCTTTGACTGTGGACATTTTCACACTTAATAATCTTATATTTTTTATTAATGATTTCCAACTTAAAGTGGTTGTAATCGTCCACAATAATCAGCACAATATTTGTTAAGCCGATCAAACTGATTTTGATAAATTTTGGTATGAAGACAGCTTTGTTTTTAGAAAAAAACAAAGCACTCAACTGACCTCAATTACGTTGAGTTTTCTTCAGAAATAAAGGAAATAAAATTCTACCTCAAATCTAGCCGACATTTTGAGAATAGGTATGATAATGAAAACAAAATAAAAATTGAACATTTAGAAACAAAAATCATAAAGTACGTGCGCTATTTTCACTTATTTTAATATTTATAAAAATGGGAAATTAACGAATGGATGTTCGTACACATTTCTGCCAACATACTTTAAAGATAAAATAATATATATTGTATGATTTAATAAAATTTTAAATCAGTTTACCTTTACGTCCTTCAACTTGGCTAAGATTTCCAGACCAAAGCCATCAGCCTGCCCTCTCTGCCCATTACCTCCATTCATGTAATTGCCGAGAGTTAAAATTATTGAAAATAGATGCTTCAGAGATTCATTATTCAAAAGGAACTGTAATATAACAATTTCTTTTGAGTAATATTCCTATTAAAAATAAGTCCCGTGATGACAATAACAAATATATGTCTATTTCATTTATCATCAGTCACAACGGACAAGCTGGCCAGGTCAACCTACTATGCTCTGCAAACCGAAACTTATTTATTTCCTCGAAACCGAACCCCAGAAGCTTCCTCACATACATCAATCCTACATTCGTTACCAAATAAGCTACGATGATGGTTAACATAGTTAAAAAATCCCTACACTAAACTTACTTTTTTTTAGGAATTGAAATGTGGTAAATTTTAACTAAATCTTGAGGAGACAAAGCAGTCTTCAAATCATAAAAAAACAGAAACCGAAGGCAACAAATAGAATAGAGAGAATTATATATTTACCTCACATGTATGTTTTAAATTATCTAATTTATGCATAGTCGTGTTGATGGCATCCTCAAATTCCGCTTGGAACATAAAACATGATATTCGTTCTGCGAAATTCGGAATTCCTGATAGATCGTGTAAAAATGCTTCCGGTTTGTCCAACGGAATTTCCTTCTTATTTCTTAAGTGGTCTTTTATCATTTCTAATTCTTCACTCGATGCGCGCTGCAATTATTTATTAAAATGTTATATTTTTTTTACAAAAATAGTAATTAAAAGACATCAACGACAGTGAAGGGTCGGAAAAAAGCTAGTTTATAAATATCGAGAATAACTTACCAACTCATATATTTGTTGTAGAACTTCTAAACTAACAACCGACGTATCAAAATTGTAAATGGCATTTTCAATCTCCGAAAATTCTATGTGCAAACTTTGTACAAATATGCCGACATTTTGAGAGCGCCTACTATCCAATATTTTAATTGGCTGTATTTTCGTTTTGACTTCCACTTTTTTCTTTGCTGGGGCTTTGACAACTTGTCTGGAGAAAAGATCCATGAATTCATCGATATTGTCCAATTTCGTTTCGTCAATTTCCAGCCATAATGCTTTGAATCCAGAATCTACTTCGCCTTGACCATTCTGTGCGGGATTTGCTAATATTCGTGTCCAATATAATGGTTTCATTGGTGCTGTTGGTTTAATGGGAGGTTTTCTTAGAGCTAAAAAAAAAATAAGTTTAAATAGCAAAAATCTTAAAAATCAACTCATCATTTCTCTAATCAATCATTCATTGTTGGGTCATTCATCAAAGTAAAAAAGCTCTACGCTATAAAAGGGCAACGGTAAACGCTGTAAAATTTGAAATGATCGCGTGAATAAAACAAATTGTGTCTTATTGTTAAATTGGCAGATTGTGCCAAATTTCATCAAATACTTTTTAACAAAATTTTTAAAATGTGACTATCTACAATTACCTAAGTAGGTAAGAATTGTTGGTATTTACTTAACTCCTTCTGCTTCTTAGATTCCAAGATACCTCTAATTATTGTAATTATCACAGAATACTCACTAGATCTTTGCATACTCCAACCACCAATGGGTGGAGTGGGGAATGGGGCCGGTCCTGAAGGCGATGGTGCTGGGGGCGGAGGTGGGCCTAAACCCGTCATAGCTGGTGGTGGGGGACCCAAACCAGGAATAGGAGGCGGAGGGGGTGGGGGTCCCATTCCTGGCAAAGGAGGAGGTGGAGGGCCCATTCCTGGCAAAGGAGGGGGTGGAGGGCCCATTCCTGGCAAAGGAGGGGGTGGAGGGCCCATTCCTGGCAAAGGAGGGGGTGGAGGGCCCATTCCTGGCATGGGTGGGGATGGAGGACCCATTACTGGTACTGGTAGGGGTAGAGGACCTATTCCTGGTATTGGTGTGGGCGAAGGATACATTCCTGGCATTGCTGGGGGAGGAGGACACATTCCTGGCATTGGTAGAGGCGGAGGACCCGTTTCTGGCATTGGTGGAGGCGGAGGACCCATTCCTGACATTGATGGAGGCGGAGGCCCCATTTCTGGCATTGGTGGGGGAGGAGGGCCAAGAGTAGGTTTAGGTGAGGATGCTGGACCTAAATCTGGTGGAGGTGATGCTACAGTTGGCCTTTTAGGAAACTGCTCAAATAAATTATTTAAAGGCTTTGGTGAAGTAGGAATTGTAGTTTCAACATCATTCTGTAATGAAGATGGCAGGAATGACAAAGGCGGTGGTGGTGGAGAGGGTGGAGTTTTTGCAGTTAATGCAGCTATATCAGGCAAAGGGGGAACAACTGGAGGGATTTCTTTTTCCTCTGGTTTAATTGATTTTAATTCTTTGTCTGATTCAATGTTATTGTTTATTGTGGTAGTATTTGTTCCTGGAGTTGGTGGTGGTAAAGGATACATTCCTGGCATGGGTGGCGGTTGTTGTTCTACTGTTGTTTCTGTTAAACATTTTGATTCAGACACATCTGTAGATAATGTTGGTGGTAATAAAATAGATGTTGATTTTTCTGACCTTTTGTCACTTTCTGATAAGCATTTTTGTACAAATTTTTCTGCTACCTCTGTTACATTTTGTAATGATATATCACTATTTTCAGGTTCAATTGATTTCCAACTCTGTTCTGATTGTGTTAAGTCTAATGATGATAATTCTGAGGCACAGTAATTATTGTCTGGTTTTGCATACAATACTTGAGTGGTTTGTGGACTGAGTGTTCTGAACAGACTTTTGACACCATTTTGATTTTTAACTATATCAGTGGTGGTACTGACATAGGAAGTATCAGAAGAACTATCATGTAGCACATTCACATTTAAATTGTTACTAGAAAGACGATTATTTTTTTGTGATTCATTTATTTGTTCCTTTTCTAATTTATTTACTATATCACTATTATTTCGTTTTTCTAAGACATCATTTATGTGGGACAAATTACATTCTCTGCTTTTATTTAACTTACAATAATTTTCTATTTTAACAGATCTTTCCTCAGGTTTTGCTACAGCTTCATGATCACATTTATCATAATCCAAGTTACTTAATTCTATACTACAATCATTATTTACACTTGTTCTTAAAAGTGAATCAGGTTTTGATGATAATATCACTAATTTGTCATCCAATCTACCATTATCAATGTTTAATTTATTTGGTTGAATTTCTTTAGTAACTGTCTCTACTCCATATTTATCTTCTAAGTGGTTATTTGTACTAATTTTTTTAAATTTAATTATATCTATAGAGTGTTCTTTATAATTCTCTAACTGATATTCTAATTCCTGAAGTTTTCTTTTTAAATCAGATATGACAAGTTTAGCTTCAGATATATCCCTGACTTCTTCGATGCTACGAGAAAGGTACTCTGATTGGGAGTGTTGGGTTTGTTTTTCAGAACATGAGTCTTTTTCAGGTGGCCATGAAGTTGAATGTAGACGTCCAGGAGTAATAGGTTGTGAGACAGGTGGCTCCATATGTGCCCAATAGTACATTAAATTAGGCTGTAAAGTGAAAATAATAAGCTATGAAATATCATCATGATTAATTTAATTACAGTTTTAAAAGAAAAAACATTTGGTTTATTTTATTTTCTTAAGATATTAAGCATTGGGATTTTTATCACTATTCTGTGACTCTTGAACTCTGAATATCAGATTTATCAAACAATGTTATTAGTAATTCTGCTTGTGTTGATAAAATATGTAGTCAAAAATTTTCAAAACCTTAAATATTGTCTCTGTAGGTGCATCCTTGTCTGCTATCTGCCGCAACACTCCAGCTACTAATAAATGAGTGCAGTACTGTATTCCAAGGGCTCGCAGATCTTGGCTATTTGAGATGGTCTTAATATTAGCTTCTGCTGATGATGCAAACCAATTTAGAAGCATCTGCCCTGAAACAATATTATATAGGTGGTTTAAATTTAAAATAAAGATATTTGAAAGTTTGTAATTTTTTTACACTATTTCTTTCAAATTAGATCATTGACGAGTGGGCGTGGATGGAAAAAAATATTACTGTATTTAAATGCGCATTTGAATTAATACAATACATACCGCAGTAATACATTTATTAAGCACAAGGACTATAAAAATATGATATATTAAACCTTACGAGAAACAAAACCTTAGAATTATTTTATTTAATAAATTTTAACGTTCGTAGTAACTAATAGCCATTTATGTAGATTTTGTCATACATATTCATAGTGGGCGGGTAGCGGCTTAAAAATTACTTCGAAGCTTTAAGATTTATAAATAAAATTTATACATTTAATTAAATTGAATTATAAGTTCTAACTAAACATAAACTTACGCTGAATCTTATTCATAAAGCAGAACACTGAAATATGTATTGAATTAATTACCAGAAATTTTGAAAACAATCACAATAAATTTACTCATACATTCACAAATTGCACAGAATTTCTGCGATTATGACCGAAGTGAGAATACGAATTTTTAAATTGTATTGACATTGACGTATAGTCTCATAGACAATATATCATTTGTCAACTGACATTGCATTAATAACATTATCGTCATCTGTAAAGGTGTGAATCTGTGCTAATATCAAATCTAAAATATGCAGTCGCTTGTAAGTAATATTAATTAGTATGGAAATTAAATTTCACTGTATTTTCTAGTTAAAACTTATATTTTCAGAGATTAGATATAAATTATTTAAGACTAGTTGATGCTCGAGACTTCCTGTCTTTCTAGGTCTAAAAAAAATTCTATTTATATCAATATTCAATATAATCGAATGATCCACTTGGACTGATTTGTTATTCTCGGATTCGTGTAATCCGAGAATAGCAAAATACTAACTACTAAAAATATAGAAAAATTCACGAAAAAGGGTTTATGAAAAAAATTCGTTTCCTCATAGGTACATTTTCTATGGAATGACGGTTTAGGACGTTTATTATTCGGAACTCTGAAGCAATATGAAGTTTGTGAAGTCCACTATTATTCATTTTATAAAACTAGCTGATCCGGCAAACTACACTAACAAATTACAGTATTAATATCGCTATTAAAAAATGGGGGTTGCTGAATGGTGGTAAAAGGGTGAACATACCTAAAGGGTTAAGTATATGAATTTTTAATGCCGAATCATAAAAAATAAATTTCTAAATAAATAAATAAATAAAATTGGGTTTGGCCACCCTTATCAGTTAGGGGTATAAAAATAGTTTACGACCTATTCTCAAACCTATCGAATATACACAAAAAAAATTCATAAAAAACGATCAAGCCGTTTCGGAGAAGATTGATTACAAACACTGTGACACGAGAATTTTATATATACATATAGAAATAAATTATAAACGTAGTACCTAGTATCAGGGTGTTGATCCAACGACAACGTTGGCGAGATCACGCTGCGGAAAAACAGATTTTTTTTGTATGGTAATGAGAATAGATTTTGCAAAGTTAGCGTGAGTCTCCTACACGGAAAAAATAGCGAGACCTCGTTAAGGTTGTCCTTGGATAAACCCCTTGACCAAGAAAAACAGTTAGGTACCTACAGAAAATCGTTTATGCGCCCCGGCGCGGGAGATGATTGCAAATCATTTTATCTGTGTATATACTTTATAAAGTATATAATACGTTACCTAATTCTTTTTTGTCGATCATTATTTTATATTTTTATAAAACGCGCCAGCAAGACCACCTTCATGTAAATATTATCAAACTGGAAACAAGTTCGTTCTGATGAGGCAGTAAACAAAATGTACCTACTAAGCACCTACCTATAAAACGTGTTTATTGAAAGCAGTTACGACTTACTTGCTCCACGTTCGGGGACGTTAACATTTAGTTTAACAGTGATGTTTGAAAAACACTGCCTATTTAATAACTTAGTTCTCACTTCCCTTAGTCTTAAATCGTACACGAATTTCATTTTCACGATTTTACCGTATATATTCAACACAACAACATACCACCGTATTGTTCTTTTCATATGAATAAGCAATTTCTTACAAACACACAACATTAAAGCATTCTCTGCTGGCCTTTGCAACTTCACGTCACATTCCTCACTTTTGACGGGTTGGATTTCGCAAGATGCAATCTCATCAGTATGTAGCCCTAATATAGTCATTATATCCCGAATCCCCTTCCTTTTTGATTGATATTTGCACAAAAATTTCACATAATTAAATTGCGCGACAGAACTATTTGTGAAATTGACACGGTTTGCCATTTTCACAAATATTTTCCCCTTACACAAAATTTTATTCTACGTCACGTAGGTATATTCACCGCACCTGCTACTCATTATCTATACTGAAGCAAAATGATTCGTTAAGATAACAATTAGACGCTATAACTACCTACGATAAGATTATTATGTATCACTATTTAATACCAATTTCATACGTAAGGACCCAATATGGCGTTATTCTATTCATTCACATACACACGCCACAGTAGGTAGTAAAATAATAATGAATTCCATAAATTATTATTAATTTGAGACGGCAAGCTAGCAAATATTTTTAAAGTAGATAAATGAGATTTGATAGGCCGCACAATCGTTTTAGCAAAATGATTGTTCTACTGGTTATGACGAAGAAAATGTAATATTAACTTATCGCTTAGCAGCTTAATATGAATTATCGATCTCGATACTAATGTTTATTCGTAAAAAAATTATGGCAATGTATAAATAGGTCAAATTTTGGAATAAGAGTAAAAATCTACTAACCTTCAAATTTTTCGCACCGTTGAAAATCTAGTTTCTCAGGAACAAACTTGGGGCGGACAACTTTGTTTTCCGAATGCTTTTCTAATGTTAAAGATGCGACTTTTCTCAACACATTAGACTCAGCCAAGGGAGCATCGCTTAAACTCGAATGTCTTCGATCTGTCTCTGAAACATTTCAATACAACTGTAGATACCTACATCAGTATTTTATTTAAGTAAATAGTAGGTTATATGAGCTCATTTTTGATTTTTGGTTAAAGGAAAACTTGCGTAGTTTATATAGGAGTAGTTTATATTAAAACTATAAATGAATCTGATACAACATCGAAGCTGCTAGCCGATCACAAGATATTTGAGAGTAAGAAATTAATATAAAAAATGTAACAGTTTTATATAATTAGGATGATATTTCGTCATTCTGTACAGTCAGTTTTATCGTTGTCATTATGTTGATACAGCTAGGTCGCTATATAACATACGATAAAAATAGTATACTTGATTTTTGCAACAAGTCAGAGTTCAGTAGAGATAAGTAATGATAATTTTTAACTGATTTATACATATACATTATACATAGTAGGTACCTACACGTTATACTTTACTGGAAAATAAAGGAAGCTGTTTTAAATCCACGTTACTTTTCGTTTGTAAACACGAAACTACATAATAGGCGTGTAAAACCTTTTAGCCAATAATACATGACGTGTTAAACGAATTTTAATCCGAAAAAAATTGCTATCGTCGTTAGGTGTAATTGTATCATTTCAATGTAGGTAATATATAAGATACTGAGCGATAAATTATGAGGAAAAAAGTTATTAACTACTTGGAAATAGAAAGTTTATATAAATAGTAAACAATACTCACCATTCTCTAGCACAGATAGTGACGACTCTACAGCTACAGGAGGTAATTCAACCTTCCGATGTCTGGATAAGGTAAACGACGTTTGTCCCGGAGATGCCTTCAACCGGTTATCAAGGAAGTCATGACTGCATTCATGCATTCTTCGATCAACCGGCTCATCCTTTAATTTCGATAAAAGTCCCCCCATAACCTTATCACTCTCATCCCTGACACTGTTGTCATCACATATGTCACTGTTTTCTTTTTCTATTGTGTCACGTGCGGTGACATCGTCGTGCGGCATTTCCAGTGTTGTTCTATCGGCAAAGTCGAAATGCGTGAGTGCATTAACATCGAGCGGGGTGAGCGTGCGAGGGAGATCGTCTTGTGCGCTGTCACTCTCCGCGGAGTAGTAGCACTGGTTGAGCTCGACGGTGAGCGGTGTTGAAGGGCTGAGAGGATCCGTAAACACTGAGTCAGATGTTGACGGGTCCGCAGGTGAAGAGGCTTGCAGCGGCGCGGCGGCGGCGGGCGACTGGTCGCGGGTCGGTGACCGCGGGCTCGGCTCGCACCTGGTCACCGTTACCTCTGACTGCACACTCGATTCCACGATCCCTTCCATTCGTAATGTTTTGAACGCGCACTCGACCGTATCGTTATCGGATGCCTCAATCGTTTCATTGTTATCTGATTCTGATGTCTTATCAAGCTCCCTATCGATTGCTGCCTGTTTCGCTGTGCTCCATTTGCGGCCCTGCTTTTTTTCTCTCCCGGAGGCCCTTTTATTTAAATTTCTCATGAAATGCCTGCCTTTGCCTGCTGGAGATTTACCTGTTTTAGATTGTTTTTCGCCTCCCTGTGCATTGCCCATTTTTTGTTGTAAAACACAACTCAAACTAATCAAATTAACAACACTATAAACTATATCGTTTTAGAATGGTTATAGATATCGATTTGACGTACTTTTAGTGTATTTCACCTATTTTCTCTTTGATTCTGATAAAGTTAAATATTCTGCGGAGTCAGCACTCTTTTAAAAATCCCGCGGCTGCGCAGTAGGTACCTACCGTTTCCAAAATCAATGCTTTGTGTACCCTGTTCCCTAAAATATAAGTAATATCTTCTTATTAATATTTAATTTATTATATTATGTTAGACACACAATGCAATAAAGATACATAAGTTAAAAAGTAAAAAAAAATAAGTAAAATAATTTATGTAGACTTATCATAATAAACTGGGAGGCCGGAGGTTGTATCATCTAGGCTGCGGACTGTGAACATTCAACAACCACATTGTTTTGGCAGTAAATAAGAGATGGCGCTGAAATAAAAAAGCGAAAGGCTTTGCGAAACTATTATTGTCTACTCAATGTTTTAAAATTTACACAATAGATTAATTACTGTGATAATTATAATATCTAAAACGCATCACTAAGACTATAGTTATGCAAATATTTTGCCTCCTCAAACTCAATTTATAATCTGATGGAGAATAACAAAACATTCTGTACCTTATTTATATAGGCTTGAAATTTTAACCAATAATTACATATCAGTAGGTGCAGGCTGCACCTACTGATATGTAGGTTGCCTCGGCTCGACAAATGTGTAGCACGATTATGTCGTCACGACTCAATGGGAACGCCCCCTTAGTTTACGCAATTCGAGTTATAAATCGCGTAACTTTGCGATATGAATTCACGAAATAAAATTTGGAAAGATTTAATGTTTCTAATCATATAAAAAGAAGAAAAAAAAAGGAAATTACAAAACCTTGAACTGCAATATTACTAACCACGCATTCTTGTGAATACTCCAACTGGCCTACTAAAGTAAGAATTAAATGTATCGAATATTCGAAATATTTTCAAAATAAATAACTCGAAGTATTACAGAAAGTATTACATATTTATTAATAACTAATTTTAAAAGTACGTAAAGCTTCATATTCCGCTATATTTTTTAATTAATTTCATTTCAAGTATAAAAAAACAATTGAAGTGAAATCATTTATTTTCACGAAAGTTAATACATCAATATTTACAAAAATTCATTGTTATAATACAATAAACAATATAATCTTAAAACTACAATGTCAGATCTTATAACTAAAATATGGCGCATTTCGTTAAAAATTAACGTTTGGCGTTTAAGTACAGTACCTACAGATAAAAATATACATTAATTTACAAAACTTAACTATTATATACCTACTTATTTACTAAAAGCAAAAAATATTAAAATAAAAGTACAATAAGTTCGTACGTTTCGTTGTACATTGGTTTGAAGAAATTCATACAAAAAAAATTAAGTACTTACACAAAAATGATTCATAAATTTATTAGATAATAAGTATGTACGCACTAAAATATATTTATTTTAAATACCGTTAAAAAGTGGCAGTCACATCGATTTTTAATTGCTACAAAATGTCTGAGATCTTATTAATAAACAATTTATTTAAAAACATAGAAACACAAATTAAGGTTAAATGTATGAATGCAGATGTGTAAGAATAATTGTAAGTTTTTTAAAGTGTATTATACAATTATTGCATTGATCGTTTGCAGTAATTCATTGTTTTTAATATAGGTGGGCCCGTTACGTTACGTGCGTTAAACACTTATAAAATTAAATGAGTTATAATATATAAATTCTATCACATAATTATTTTAAATAATGATTTTTCTATAAATAATTATTACGACCCAAAACGGAATCGATGTGTATAATAACGTCTTATTAATATAATTTAAGAATTAACTATGAAAAAAGAATGTACTATTTTTATGTGATTTTCACGTAGGTAGAAGAAGCTACACTTAACGCTACACTAAAAATAAAAAGCAAACCGATTTGTAAATCAACGACTCATTAATTTTAAATAAAAATCCGTGACAACCATAATAATTTCTAAGCCTACCAAATAATTTTCATCTGTTGCTTTTTATGATTTATTGATCTTTTCAAAAAGGGATAAATTCACTTCTAAATAAATTACCTATATTGGTCCATCTCTGAAGATCTACTCACAAAAAAATGATAAACATTTTTTTAAAGTCAAAAATAATAATAATAAGTAGATAGACAAATGTGAACCTTATCGAAAATTTGTCAATTTTAGAGCTGAAACCGTATTTAAGTCAGGCTAGGTAGTCAAAAATCATAAAGCAACATGAATTGGGTAATGAAACCACTATTAAACTCTTTCCTCATTCATTGCAAGTTATGGAGAGCTAGATATCATGGCAACACTCAGTTTACCAGCATTTGACAGACAACATCGCTATGTCAACTACACCTTGTTGAACTACTAAGAATAGAACTAGAAGACGTAAATAGTCAAAGTTCTTCAAACCTTATAACACAATGGCACCAAAGTTAAAGAGTATTTTCGAGATAAAGGACGGTGTTATTTTTAATTAATGTAAGGCCAATTCAATAGATCACACTTCATAAAAATTCATCAACGTCACCTTGTATGGAGGGCACACAAAATTATTCATGAAAGTTTCACGATCGCTCAACTTTTTTCACTTAAAAATATATTAATTTTTACCCAAAAACAAGAAAGTCGATAACGGACGGCGTACCGCGCTTAAATGGAGGGGACACCTAATGCATTTTAATGCATTTGGCTAAATGTTGTCAATTATTATATAAAACAAACTTACGAACAAGTGTCAATATAATAAGAATGTTTCGAATGTGAATCTGCTAACTGTGGGCTCTTCCTGTGACCGCGTTGCAAAACAATAGGAATTGGGATGAATACAGAAAGATAAAACATAGTGCTTTCTTCATGCAAAAGAGATTGCTTTGATAATACAAGAATGATTTTGTTAAGTGTTATGTCTAAGACTTCTAATATGAAGAGTTAAAAAAATTGTGAAAACTAAGTTATTTATAAAAAATCTCGAAGTATGACCAATTAGATTCAAAAGAGAATGCTTTATATGCATCGGTAAATCGAGAAACATCAGTGACACATTTATAAATATTAATCGAGAAAAAAAATCTAACTGGGAAAGTAATGGGTTCGTTGAAAAAGGGATTTATCCTAATTTACGATAATTATAATGGGACTACGATATCATTTGTGATTTTTTTATTTAATTTAATGAAACCCTATTACAACTACAGTTTTATAAATACTATTTTAAAATTCACAGATATTTGTTAAGTTCGTATCGATTTAAAGTTGTTTTCAACTCGATTTTATTCATATGTCTACTTCCTTTCTACTTGATACATAAAAACTAAGGCCCATAAATGTGTTTTTACTTTGTTAGATTTTTTTCTGATGTGTTTATAAAAATTACGAACAATTTTTCAAAATATGCTTTGAACGGCAAAGACTACTCTTTGGCGTTACATTAACATAACATTACTAAACAAGTAGATGTAAGGTTATGTATTTCAATCGTGTTTTTTATTGGAAATCTTAGTAAAATTGAAGATATATTTTTGAATCTATGTGATAAAAAAAACTTCAAAGTGCAATAAAAAGAAATAAAAACTCCACGCGGCAAAAAAAAAAACTAAAGTATGGTCTAACAAATTGGTCTATTAGGCATTCAAAGCATACTTTGATAAGGTAAAGTCACGACTATGAACTAACATTGACATATTTCAACTGTTGTCTATTTAATTGACCCTACCATAAGATATTAGGTATATCTAATATTTTACACAAGCCTTACATTAACTTATCAATCAATATAAACAACTAAAAACTATGACAGTTCATTTAAAATACGCAAATGTCATGTCTTTAAAGACACCTGCAGTATGTTGTATATTGTTTGATGAAAGTGACCATGCGTTCAGGATCATGCTTTAATTAAGCTATAGGTTATAGATGTAGCTTATTATACTAGGATTATCATTTAATACAAATTAAACGACCCAAAAAGTAGACATTGTTATGCCATGTAAACCGAATCGCTTTTGTATAGTATACAAATAATCTCAAAATCTTAACGGAAAATGCCATCACCATGTCTCATTTGTCCCCCCCAGGATTAAAATCGTAAACAACTTAGCCATGGTTAATTATTTTACTCGACATAAAGATTATTTTTAATGGGACAAGTGGAGACTTCTTGGATGTCGAAGCAAGGCGTGGCTGAATTACGAAGTAGTGTTGTGCTATTAATGTAGAATTTACGGTAAATACTACATATAACATAAACCTCGAAACAAAACACAACTAGTGTAACAAAGGATTCACTGCTTAGCTTGTTTCACAGAGACGGGACGTAAATTATTGAGAACAAGATGCTTGTCGCTCAGTAATTAGAATTCCCTTTGCACTGTCAGATGAGCCAGAGCAAATATATTACTCGATTAGTGTGTTATACAATATATACTATTGTATAATTCTACATCCATTTGGATACATATCTCTGCTCTGCAAACAATGTGAAGAATATTTATATAAGTTGTACTTTTGTTAAATAGCGCAATTATATTGCATCCCATACAAAAATGGATTCGGCAATTGTATTCTGGTTAATGAAAAATTGCAGATAAATTATCATCAGTACTTCAAAATATTCAGCACACCTTATAAGAAAAATCTCGATGAGTATGAATATTTCGGAATATTATTGTTGCTTCTACGAGTAATTCAACAAGCCAAAGCCAGAAATTCAGCCTTGTCTATAATAAAATTTGTTTTGCGACAAAATTTACAAAAAATGTACACCTCGTTAATCCAGGTTGTGAGATAAAATTTTACGTAAATGTGAAAATCTGAAAAGAATAATTGCAGAATTGCCGCAGGGTGTGCAGAATTTACTTCCACTACTCGATAGTATATATTGATTAGTGATTTTTTATTCGTATTTGATAAAAACCAGTATCTACTGAGATTACTTCTAAATTAATGAATTACACAATGATTTCACGGATAACCCTCCGTGCTCTGGAGTTGGGTGTGGAATACCCAGATTCAAGGGACTCGTCGTAGCTAAGGGAGAGGTGGGGTGGCTTGTCTTCGGGCGTTGCATCTTCAGGCCCACCACCATACGTCTCGGGCAGACCGCTAACTTCGTGGTAAGGCGATTCTGAAAACAATTTTTTTACATGTATATGTATATATAAAACAAAATCGGGTTATTTACACCATTTATAACTCAATAAAGGCTGGACCGATTTTAATGATCTCTGTCTCGTAGGATTGGTCTAATTCGAGAATAGCAAAATAACTTAAAAATATAGAAAAATTCAGAAGAAAATTAGTTTCTTCATGCATTTGCTATGGAATGACGTTTTGGTGACACGTTATTATTCGAAACTCTGAAACGATACGAAGTTATACTAAATATATAAGAAATTTAAGTACGTTTCGTTTTATATAAAATTAAATTGAATAGCCGAGTAGCTTCGATGAACAATACTATATCAATACCGAATAGCTAGTAAATGAGTGTCCATTACCTATTTAACAACTCCAAAAAGTGAACAGTGAATATATTGCTGGTCGTTCCAAATTGATTTTTATTGAATACGTAAAATACGTGTCATAGCATCGGCTGGTGAGATTATTATATGAATGGCGAAAAAAAGTTATGGATGACATGAATAAATTTCTATCAGATTAATATAAAGCAAATGTATCATGTACTTATGTAATTATTTTATTTTTAGTTGGTAACCCTACAGTTAATTTATAAAGTATATAAAGCGTGCATAGATTTGTCTAGAGGAAATTCTTTAATAACAGATCGTTTCTGAGTCCTACCTACCTGTTAATAACGTCTTTATAATAAGCTAACTCACCGATATGTTGATCCACGCGTTTCTTGGGCTTGTGCACGGAGGCGTACGGATCGGAGCAATAGTCCTGCCTTGAGGGCGTCTGTGACGAGCGCATAGCGTAGTCTCCGCCGGCGTGGCTCCCGTGTGTGCTGTGGTTTCCATGCGGCAGTGGGGGGTACGGAGCATAATCATCGATAGTGCCATAGCCGCCATGAGCAATCGGATCATACCTAACAAATAAATTCCAATTGTAATTTTTGCCTCCATTCGCAAAACTAAACTCGCAAATATGGCCGTAGGCGAGGGTTGAATGGGAAAAGTTTAGTTGGATGCCCAACAAATTTTTTCAAACTTTTTATGTGCCATACTAACATATAATAAGAATGCAATTTTAATTTTAGTATAGTGTTATAAGTTTCACGTGTAGGTATGTCTGTTTGTTGTGTAAAGGAATGGAACGATTTTGTTGCGTTTTTGAAAGCTGACCTGATTCGAATCGCATCATATTAATTTATGAAGATTTGTGATAAACATGTCCGCAGTTTTTTTAATTGTCATCAAGTTCCGTTTTGTGTCGCAGGCTTTATGCAAAGTATAGAATAATAATATTACGTTTTTCTAAGTATATTGTGTGATACATATAACAAAGCGCCAAATTAGTAGTAGAAATCTTCTACTTTATACACATTTGGATAACTTTCTCGATCCTGATGTTCAGTCAAGGTAAAAGAATGTTTAAAATGAAGAAGTTTAAAGCGAACGTAGTTACTTTAATACTGTGTGCTTTCGATGTAAGGAGCAATATTTAAACATTATGCATTGAATAGTGCTGCAGTTAAGTACTCGAGGAAAATAAAATAAATTTTTCTTACATTATTTGCAATGATTTTTTCACACGTAAAACATAAATACATTATTAAATTGCTTCACCACCGTGCGTATAACCAGTTCAAATGTTTCAAGTTTTTTTTTGTGAATTAGGAGGTAAACGGTCACTTAAATTTAATGGCACGTGCAGACCGCCGCAAAGGACACGCACAATATTATTAGTTGTCTCGTTGCGGGCTTTTAATAAAAATATATAAATAAATAAAATATAAAATAAAAAGCCTTTTTATTTCTTGCAAAAAAATAATAATAACAGAGCTTTCTGTTTAGTTTGTTTGTATAAATGAATAATACTTAATCTACAAGAACCCCTCTTCGGGTGAAGGCCTCTTCCAAAGAAGCCCAGATACCTCTATCTTGTGCTGTCTGCATCCAGCTCGGGCTTGCCGTTTTAATGATGTCGTCTGTCCATCTCGTAAGCGGTCTTCCTCTCTGGCGTTTTCACCGTGGGCCTTCCCATGAACTTACTCTTTTTGTCCATCTATCGTCCGTCAGCCTAGCTATGTGCATTAGCATAGCATAACTAATTAAACATACCATCCCAATTATGACTTACCCGTAGTTACTCTGTCGATCTATCATCTGATGTTGCGGGATACCAGGGGCAACATTAGCGGCGGCCATCTTCATCTGCCACAGAGAGTCTTGGGAATTGACGCTGCCACCGTTGTTACTGTTCGTATAGCTGTTCTCAATATACCCCACGTTCACCCCTACAGAAGAAACGTTGACTTTACATAGGTCGGGCGATTCATAACATTCAACATGCAATATTATATTATTTTGTTTTGGATTAATTTTACCATCTACGTAGCCACTACTGCTTAGTCCTTGCGCGTGCATGAACAAATTAATCGAATTATATTAACTTACACAAAATATTAGCCATAAATTAATACTATAGCCTGATGGTGCAAAGTTAATTGCCAACAATGAACATTACACAAAAATATCTTGAAATAAATTGACACAAGTAATGTTATAATTATTATTGAATAGTGGAATTTGCAACATGTAAAGATCTTTTAATATTACACAATTATTTACGTAGATATATACTTACAGTCCGTGTTTGTCATATTTTGCCCGGGATGTACTTGAGCATGGGACGGCATGTGATACCCGTAGGCACCCTGACTCGCATACACTGCGTTCTTCGAGTCATCCATAGCCATTTGCAAGTCCATAGAATGTTCGAGAGCCTTATTCTCCATTCCCGTACTTGGGTAATAAGGAGGAGGGGCCTGGTTAGGCGGGGACACCATGGCAGGCCTCATTTCATAATTCTTTTTCCTATCTTTCTTATTTTCTTTGCGCTTACATCGACAGAAAATGAATAGAAGACTCAAGAAGAGCAAAAAAACGAGACAGGACACAACTATGGCGATAACTGTGGCAGTTGTTAATGCGGCCGCTTCCTTTGTATATGATGGACCAACTGAAAGTTCAAAGCGTTTCAAATTGTGCCACGAAGCGTATTTATTCAAGCATTGTTATATTCTTTTAGAAATAGGAAAGTTAAAAATGTAAATAAATTTATGAAACTTAAATACCGCTGACTTTCTTGAAACAGATATGTAATATAATTTTTCCTGTTTAAATAAACTCTACTAAAGTGGGAATCAAGCTTTTACGAATTTTTTGTATGTTTTTTGTATTGAAACGTTGGTTACAAAGAAGAAAAAATATCTGATAATTATAGCGGGTATGTACAAAAAAACATTGTGAACGTATCAAAAGTACTTACTATCAGCCTCTATGTAGTTGCTGCACGTATCTTGATTGTCTTGCAAACAAAGTCTTAACCGAACTCTGGGGTTTAGTTGGTCCAAGGGCGGCACAGACGAGCCTCTGCCGCGAGAGGTGGGCGGTTCCAGGATGCTTTCTTGTATTGAAGGACCCATTCCCGATACACGTAGAGGCACTGTCTCTACCACCTTAAAAATCCAAGTTTTTATAAATTCAACGGATGAATTAATTAAAAATGTATCAAAATTATGAATTACGGGATTTAAAACAAAGTTGTATGTACTTATATATTATTCAGAAAATACGAAATTAGGTTGTTCTGATAAATTATTAACTAACTTTAAAACTTTATGGAGACTCAAATTATGAGAACATAGGATATAATAATTATTAAGCACGAATAATAAACATCAGAACAATAGGCAAAACTAAAATAAATAAATTTTATAAAAATATACAAAGTTACACACTTGTTACAATAACATGTGCATGATTCGCTAAAAATACTTTTATATTATATTCTTGATATATTTGCGATTTTCTGTTTCGGTATAATGTTAGGCTCTATTATAAAATTAAATACATACGAAGGGAAACATATTTAATGCTATGCAGAATATTTTACTGCTAAAAGCGTTGGGAAAATCGAATTTTGCTATTAAATATTTCTTTAAGGACACTTTAATCCTTATAATATAGAAGTAAAGCGAGAGGAAATATAACAAGTTCATAAAAGGCCACGGTTCTTGCTGTGCATAAATAACATTGAAAATTGTTATTTCAACTGAAAACAGACCGATGCAATGTTTCTATTATTTTCTGCAAACTAATTGGATTAAGTGAAGTCCCGTGTCCCCTAGTGGGGTATGGGGCAGATGCATTTCACATCTGTTTCACTGATCGATTTTTTCTTTAGGGGTAAGTAGGAGATCAGCCTTCAATGTTCTACCAAACCGAGTTTTTTACCTCCACCGGGAATCGAACCCAGGACCAGAGGCGGCGCAAGGCGTGGGCGACGTGGGCCACCGCCTACGGCCTCGCGGTCCAAGGGGCCTCGCGCCTCGAAGGCCCGCGAACGCAAATATAGATATTATTACTCATCTAGAAATAAATAATTAAAAATACCGGCTAGCAAGTATCTGGCAATACTAACCTACCACATTCGTTTTTTTATAAATCTAATCTAGTAATATTTTCTGGCGTTGCGGGCGGTGAATGACGCCGGAAATCCTTGCTTCGCCCGCTGTGTTTAACTTTTGCTATTCGAGGGACTCTTATATTTTAATTCAAACCAAATGTGCGTCTGTTATTGTTTTGTTATTATAGTTCGAGGAACTTATTCTATTCAAAAAAACCAAATGTGCGTACCGACTTTTTTGTCAATTTTATTACAGTCAGTTCATAAACAACACTTGCGAAGAAAGTTCATGTTCTTACTCATAATATCTAAACGAAAACTCATGGTGCTGTCTTTAAGTGATAAACTAAAAATTGTGTGTACCTACCATATTTGATAAAATTTATGAACTTGAAAAAACATACAGGAATATACCTAATTAGGGCGTCAATTTGCGGTTTGCCGTATTTGTGTTCCAAACAGATTTCAATGTGAAAATAAGTGTTGCGTTTCATTGTTTGAAAAATAAAAAGTAAATAAAGAACTGTTTTATACTTTTATGAACTATTGAGTATTTGTTGAGTATTTGTGATTCCATTTTTATTAAATAAAGTTATTTAAGCTCTTTGTATCTGTCGAACCCTACGGCTCGTAACATTATTTACAGATTAGGTATAATATTTGAGGCCTACTTAACATGTCAGGCCCAGGCTCCAGTAGAGATAGAGATATCGGGAGAAAATGGGAATCTGGTTCAACAAAACGAAAAAGAAAAGTTGAACGAGCTGTAGCAAATCAGGTTTAAAGTTCAAGTATGATAAAGTTTCTCAAAAAAAACTCCTTCAGAACCATCTGAATCAATTGTTTCGACTTCCACAAGATATAAACATTTCCAATTCCGAGACTCTGTCAACTTTGGAAAGCACTTCAGACGCACTGAGTACCGAACTAAAGTCAGAAATACAGGTAGAATCAAACTCTAGCCTATTAGACTCTGAAAATTCTGAAACTCTCCTGTTAAGCTGTAGAATTCACGAAGAACAAGTAGTTTCTCCGCCAGTTAGCAGTGATACCAGTGATGCAATCAAACAAGCATTTGTGTGTTTGGATCCGGCACAGTGGAAGTTTCCCATATCGGATTCTCAGCGTCATGATATGGTTCAAAGCGGCCCTACACAGCAGTTAAAAAACAGTGATGAAGAATACCCGAAAGATGAAGATCATAGGCACTTTTCCAATTTTTATTTTACAAGAAAACTAAAAAATGGTGAAATTCAACATCGTCGCTGGTTGGTTTATTCTAATTCCCAAAATAAAGTTTTCTGTTTTCCATGCAAACTATTTGGCAATTCACAAACTCAGATGGTCGAGAAAGAGTCGCCAAAAAGAAAAGAATTTTCGATTATTAAAGAAGCGATGAACCTATACATTCTCCCAAAAGACGGTACGAAATAATTTTTTTTAACACCATGATTGATTCCATAGTGAGCAATATGGATTCAAGATTTAAATCTCTAAATCAACATTTTGAGAATTTTGGTTTTCTCTACGATATAAGAAAGTTGAATTTTTTTTCAAAAGATTATATATTAAAAAATTGTCAAGATTTACACACAATCCTGCGAGTGGGTGAGAGCAGTGACTTCCAACCTTACGAATTATATGAAGAATTACAAACAATGGTCCCCAATTTACCTGACTTCATGAGAAATGTGAAACAGCTGCTTCAATACATAACTAAAAATAATTTAAAAGAAATTTACCCAAATATTTATATTGTAATTCGAATTTTGTTAACAATACCAGTAAGTACAGCTACAGCTGAAAGGAGTTTTTCAAAATTAAAACTAATAAAAAATTATTTAAGAAGTACAATGGGTCAGGAACGACTTTCAGCGTTGGCAGTTTTTTCTATCGAGGCAAATATA
This sequence comes from Aporia crataegi, assembly GCA_912999735.1. Classification (NCBI taxonomy): domain Eukaryota; kingdom Metazoa; phylum Arthropoda; class Insecta; order Lepidoptera; family Pieridae; genus Aporia; species Aporia crataegi. The sequence continues at coordinate 5,952,867 of OU538744.1, read as the reverse complement.
GCATCTAATCTGGATTACTACACAGTTATTAAGGAGTTCAGTAAGGCTAAAAGTAGAAAGTTTCTGTTGCTTTAATTGTTTACTTTACTGTTAGTAGAGGTACCTATACTTAATAATGTAAAATAACTACAATGAACAAGTTTGCATTTTTATGAATAAAAGTTTGAGTTTCAAAAACTTTTTTCTCAACAAAATCCTTCATCTTGCGTCATCCATGAGGGGGCCTCGCAAAATATATCTTGCCCACATTAAATTTAGGTCTTGCCCCGCCACTGCCCAGGACCTATCGGTTGTAACACTTACGCGCTTACCTCTAGACCAAGGAGACGGTCGAATTGGATTAAGTATTATATTTCAATAACTCGATGATAAAGTCACAGAATACTGTTTAAATTTTCATCAGTGAAGTCACATTTTCGTAATTACCAAGACGTTCTATTAATCCAATGAATAAAATGTGTAATATTAAAAATCGTCGCAAAGTTGTTTTGTTTTAATGCTTATTTCCTCACCTGCCAGCTGCCTACGGCTCCCAATCCTTCCACCACACCCACTAGAGGAAGGCACGTAGGCCCCACTGTGAATGTTACAGTTCTTGTGCTAGGATCAAACGTCACTTGTTCAGGCGGCGGAATCGTATCGACTTTCGTCGTCACCGTGATCTCATTGGAGTAGTTGCTTTGCCCCTTCGTATTTACCGCTTTCACCTACAAATCAAAGTCTATCAAAACGCTCGAATGACGTTATATACACGAGCGAGACAATCGCAGTTATGACATTCGATCTTGTTGATCATCGTTTAATACTACAATCATTAAGATAAAATTATTAGGTTATAGTAAAAAACAATGTTTTGATGTGAAACATCTATAGACGTACGTAAAGCCGATTTGTGGCGTGGCGACGCATGCCGTGGCGACGCGTCGTCACGCTATATGATCGTATATATATACCTACAGACTACAGTCTTTATGTAGTAGGATATGTATATAGTAAATAATGTCGATGTTTCACATCTGCCCTACGTCTCGGGCGTCCCGTGACGGCTCACAATTTTTTCTTATATAATAACAGTGTCAAAACTAATTTGGACATCAACAGTCATGAAATAAAAGTGTTTTGTTAAGCTGGTTTCATTTAAATGAAATAAGGAGTAGGAATCACTCCAATATTTTCGATAAAAGAAATGATAAACTTAATATTTAAAAACAGTTAATCGAAGATACCTCGCTCGTGTACAGAGGGCTTAAGGCATAGCGAAAGTGACCAAAGCAAATGCACAAATCAAAATGTAATAATGGTAGCGATTGTAGTAATTTACCTTTAATGCAAATGTCAGATGCTGTCGGTAGCAATAACAATGAGAAAAACGTATTAGCGAATCTAATAAAATGTAAGCGATTCATTCAATCGTTTCTATAAGCATTAAAATATTTATAGACTTAAATAGTAACAAAAATATGTCGATATAATGACTTTGAATAAATTGAAACCGCAACAAAAGCTGAAAGAAAGGAACCATGACGTATTCAATTTTAAAATTTTCTTTGTGATACCATTTTGTCACTATTTTTAAAAGTTAGCCTTTTTTGTTACGTAAAGTGCTGGGTTTTTTGCCTTTGTACACTTAATTACTTTATGTTATTTTTAAACAAGTTACTCTGTTTTCATTCATAACCTAAACTGAATTTTTCATATCATATTTTTGTTGTGTATCTACGCTTTTATTCATGTCTGCACATTCAAAAACAATTCCAAAGCTTGTTAAACTTTAAATACCTTTATACTCTTTTTGTATTCATTCATTGCTGCTTATTCAATATAAATAAAATCACTATAATAAAACTGCTTATAAATTAAAACATAATTATCATCTCAATAGAGTATTACCTTAAAACTGTATGTATTGTGTTGCTCGAGGCGGGTGACGTTGCAAGGGTTGGATCTCCGACAGTCGTATTCTTTCCAGTCGTATTCATCTGTCCTTTCTGAGGCGCAGTGATCTCCGCCCGCTGGGTGTTTCAGTCTTCGGTATAGCACAAAATATTTCGTATTCGATAAGCCCCCATCGAATCCCGCTTCCCATTTTAGAGAAACGAAATTCGGCCCAACTTTTTGACTAGCTAAAGCTCGCGGAGATTCTGGAGCACCCTTCGGCTGCAGTCTTATTTGTGGACGTATACTACCTAATGAATTCTTTACTTTACAGTAATAATCGCCGTAATCCTGTCCTTTAATGTTACGTATGAGCAGAATACTCAAGTAGGCGTCGTTATTATCGGTGGTAGTGGTTATCTCGTAATGGCCATCCGAAGACATTTGCAATGGTGCTGTATTTGAGCCATAGAACCACTGGAATTCTGGTTTCGGATAAGCCTGAACTCTACACGATATTTCAGCGTTCTCCATCACATCGTAAGCGACTTTGTTTTGTTGCCGGATTGAAATCGGTTCATCTGGAATGAATTATCTATTCAATGAGCGTAACAGTGTACTTGCGAACAGTTACCTAATGAAATATAATACATAATAATAAAATATATATTAAAACAACACGTTGAATAAGAAGCTTCAACATGTTATTTTAGTTATTTATAATTCCCTTTAGTCGCCGTTGCAACTTAATTAGTCGAACTAATTTCATGTGATTAACATAAATGTTTTGGGCTCGAAAGATAGGTTGGTAAGAAAACAATAAAATGGATAACGAAACACACCTGATTTCCTATAACAATGCAACTACATTAATTTTTTTATCACTTAAGCTGATAAATTCAGTATAAAAGATTTTTTACGACTAATTTAGGATTATTTCAACAACTATTTATTCTATTTTTCAACATAATTTGTGAACGTCCTAACGGTTTTCGCAAGACTCAATAAAAACAAATCAAAGTAATGAAATACTTACGTTCGATACGTAGTTGCATCGTGGATTCCACTTTCTTGACTTCGTTTTCAAAGGAACAAGAATAGACTCCCCTATCCTCCGGAAGTAAGTCGTCCCCGTTCGGTCTCGCCCGACCCCTGAATCTGAGCATACTCTGAATATTGAATACCGCATTTCTACTTTCATTTATCTCTGTTTTGACTTCATACAAATTAGCATCCGCCTTTATTTCGGAATTGTCTTTGTACCACTTCACATGAGGTAGCGGTTTGCCCAACGCAATGCAGGTCAAGGAATAATTTCTTTCTCCGGCATTCTTGATCATGTGTGGCTGGAGTTTGGATTGGAAACGCGGCGGTTGATACACTTCGAGGTTGACGGATGCAATTTCACCGTGACCGAGTTCATTTGTGGCTTGGCAGTGATAAACACCTTCGCTCCCGAGATGTGCACTTGGTATAGTATATTTATTCCCAGTAGCGAGAACATTAGGCTTCACATCACTTACATCAATATCCCTGAACCATCTATACTGAGGTGACGGCCACCCTGGAGGCTTAGCACTACACGTAAGCGTTACACCCGCTCCCTCTTGAGCCACTGGACGATCTGGACTAATAAATGCCCTCCCCGGTTTATGCCTAACTAACACTGCTACAGAAGCGCTACTTGACCGTTCCATACGGTTGCCCGTGGACGATGTAATAACGTTCATAGCTTTACAGATGTATGTTCCAGCCATATCTGCATCTACTCTAGTTAAAACAAGGGTATTTCCTTTTTGACGAAAGTCAGACTTCCCTTCTTTTGTCCATTCGATTGAAATGGGTTCTGGATTTGCAGATACTTCACAGCGTATTTCCACTGTACCGCCCTCTTCAGCGTCGTAAGTTTTAGAGTCAACCGAGACGCTGGGAGGATAAAGAACATCTAGGTAGATATCCTTCTCCCCAGGGTGATCGAGACCATTGTCAGCGCTGCAGGTGTATTTGCCCGCGTCTTGCACCGTCACACCTTGTATGGTGTGTATGAAAGAATTCGAAATATATTTGCCATTTCGAGTCCAACGTACGCTGCTTACTTTGGGTTTTGCATCAACTTTACATTCCATCGTAGCTGTCCCATCAACTTCAATGTGCAACGGGTTTTCCGGACCAATTTCAATTCGAGGGAAATCTGGAACATTTTAATAATTGATGCTTATCACTTTAAAATATTATTTATTTATTTTTAAACTAGGATTCAGGAAGTTTTATTGATATTATAATAATAAATTAATTAAATCTTATATATTTACAATAAAATACTTAAAAATATTTACAAAAATATTAAAGGTTCATCAGACGTTGAGGTGCGTACCCAAACTACTGGTTGCATGAATATGGCTCATTTAATTTAAGAATTGTAATATCCAACAGATTTTATTTATTTCTAAGATGTGACTTTATCTCCAACATATCAAGATTATGAACGTTTACGTGTAAGGCCACTTTAATAAATAAATGTTTCACGATATTTCTTAATTTAGGTAAAAGCTGTTGTTGGAAGTAAAAAATCGTTGAATTTTAAGCAATATTTTCCAGCTCTACATATTTGCTGGACTAGTGTTTACATGTTGCGTGTATGCTGAAGTTTTATATTGAACTATCGGATTCGAAAACAAAATAGCAGCAGTTAATAGGAAACGGATGTAAGACTGCTCTACTTATAAGCAGATAAACGAATGTTTACCAAGTCGTGTACGTCGAAATTAGATTCGGGCAAGGCATGCGCCTTTCATTTAGGTCGAATTAAAAATGTAAGGCATCTGGCAGGCATTTCATGTACACTGACAGGAAAGTACTATGCAATTGATAAATATTTACATTGCAGGGCTGGATTCAAAATAGATATTAATTATGTCGAAATCTGATGTAGGTATGCAACAGAACATATTTTCTTCCACATTGCCCAATGATAAATAAACTTGTAAGTAAGATAGAAAAGTTTCAGAAGTTTTATAATTTATCTTATTGTTTTATCATCGATGGGTTTATAATCAATACTATAGATATAATTTGTAATACGGGTACTATTGAATAAGTACCCGTATTACAAATTACAATGGCTGGAAAATTATTGCTTTGTTCAATAATTTATACTGGAAATGATAGAAATAAATAAAAGAAAATGAGATTAAATTTTTTATCGTGAAATACGGATAATATTCAAGTAAAATCTCGCCCGTTGGTTAAATAAAATTAGCTCTACAGTTTTAATGAGTGCTGGTCAATTTACAATACTTACGTATGTTATGTACCTACATACTTATTTTAATTTAACTGTACTTATACGGTGTTACGTACACCTGCTTCGAAAGCGAGTTTGGCGTCCATCGTATCAAGAAGCTTTTTTTGTTAAGCTTGTGTAAATAGGCTTTTTATTCTATATAATATATCGTCTATTTTTATATTGTAGTTGTTTACTTTGTATTGGCATTCGTTACAATATTTGAAGGCTAAAGCTCTAATTATTTCTTAAGAATTGTGTATGAAGTCAGTTTTAATTGAATACTGTAACGAAACTTTTATGAGTAACGCGAGTATGCAGCTATGCGAAAAGGTAACGTAAGATAGTGTATCTTTAGTGAGAGTCAAGACGCGGCCTGGTTTAATTGCTCCCGGCCTCGCTTAAGGAGTCTGCCTACTTAAAACGCTTATATTTGCCGTAACAGCTAAGGAACTCAAACGTACAAAACAACTCCTTACATTCATCTCAGTTACAAAACGGGCGCTAATTTAAGATTCAGGACATCCGCAAGCGAAAGCTAAATAATAGTTAGCCATTGTGTAAGAAAAAACATTTGATGTAACACGTAACAATTGTTTCAATAAAATAAAATGTTATGTGCTGAAGAAAACTGTTAAGAAACCGAATCTGCCTAACATTTAAGTTACGCGTGCGATAGATAGATTGAGATAGATAAAGAGCTGCCTATGCGGTTTCATTTTACTGTTAAAATGACTACATACTGCAGTCGCTGAACAATGTTTATAAGTAAACACAGCTAAGAACATTGCTTAGTGTTTTGTTTCGTTTTTGTACCAAAAATTGCAGGTTTTAACTAAACAACGTTTATAAGTATGGATTTAGCGCCTCAATAAACAGAACATTATTTTACCACCCTTTCAATACTTTACCCACTTCAAAACCTTAATTTTCACACAGAATTCTCTTTGGGGAGATTATCAATTATTAATGAGCCGCAGCCAATAGAGCGTTACTTGAGTAGGAAGCCAATCATACTCATAATATTATAGTTCGTCATATAACCTATTTTATAATATAATAAGTAGCTACTTTCCCCGCAATCCTTGTACCTAATTATCGGGTTTTCATTTTCGAATTGAATCGAAATCTTAAATTGTATAGCGAAAATTTTCATAGAAAAGCTTCAATTTACAACCGTTAATAAATTGATAGGATTAATATTGGATTATATTTCAAAAGCAAAAAATCCACTTCAATACTTAGCTTAAGTTCATGAATTACGATTTCATAAAAAGGCAACGATCAATCGCAGAACTAATTCAGTGCAATTACGAAAACAAATTATTGTTTCTCTCGTATGTTGTCTTTGTATTAAATGAATTATCTGAATGTATTTGGGTCTGTCGAGATTGTACTTATGAATGCATCGTGGAGCATTATGCAAGCCAGTCTTTAACCAATTAATTATTAAAAAATATTCATTTTCATATTAAAGTTGAAAGCAATATATTTTGCTTTCAACAAATGACTTATAATAAAAAATATTGTAAAACTTGTATTCAACAAAATTAATCGATTTTCAATATGTTTTACAATTTTCCAATTTAATTATTTTAAATCATGTTTTTATTAAAATTACTAAATATGGACGGAAAGATACTAACAGTTAACGCTCAAATCGACGGTTGTATCTAATCGCTGTCCTTCAGGCATCGCACGGTTCCACACAACGCAGCGGAATGTCGCTCCATCATCCTCTCTATTAGGAGCAAGTGTCAGAATAGCCACTGAAGGTTCAGCCCGCGTTCTGCCGTTGACTACAATCGCCTCCAATGGGTATGTAGATCCATCCCGATACCACCTAATACGAAACTTAGTTAAGAACGAAATACTTGTATTATCTTGTCTACCAATACTAAAACTGGCATAAAAAGTTCATTTAATTAGGCTAAACCTATTGTTAATAACCTGTGGGCTCGGTTCACAGAACATGCTGTTATCAACAAATAAGTAATAAGAAAAAATATGTCTTAACTAATCAATTCACAACCAATATTAAAATTTTTAATGTATATACATATATTAAAGGGAGGTGTAAACTGCTTAGTTGCACTTTACACCAGTTTTATTAAGTTTCATTGCATCATACTCTCTGTGGACTTAATCGATTTTATGTGAGGCACGTACTTGATATCAGGGCTAGGCGATCCACCTGTCGACGAGCAAGTCAGATTGAGCTCCCGGCCTTCCTGTGCCTGGGCATGCGTGCCGGGACTCAGGAGGGGCGGCTGCGGTTGAGTAAGCACTACCAAGCTGTGTCCCTGAGAGTGCAACGTTCTCCCCGAACCACCTGCTTTGATACGACACTCGAATCTACCGTTGTCACGTTCGTAAGATACATTTGCTATCATCAAATCGTATCGTCCTTCTGTTGGAGCGTAGATTACTCTGAAACAAAGTATTTTTTACTACAAACGGTTCCGCGATTTAAGTGAGGAGGTATACTTAAAAAACTAGAAACCGCAACTAAATACTTCATATTAAAAATATTACGTATGATATGTAAAGTTTAATGTGATTACAAAGTTTCATACTTGTACCTATGATACAACCTCTTTTCAATCCTATTCTAATACACACAAAGTTTATGATTACTCTGCGTCCCATTAGAAAATACAACAACTGTTTTATGCGGTAAAAAGAAAATTCAGTTGTCATAGTAAATAATAAGTCTAAAATCCTAACCTCTTTTTAATAAAAATACGTTATGGTATAACAGTTTCAATAATAGTTTCCTGGCTGGAACGTAAACCAAAATTGTGTTTGATAGTATCAAAGAAAACTATCATGAATATTACTATACACAACTCGAACTATGTTTCAATATATTTTATACCTGAGTATTTGACTGTTCAATGGTTGGTAATAATTGTTATTGAAAGACCGGTGAAATAAAAATGGTAAATACTGTTTTCCAGGAACTATTATATGTAATTGCTCCCAATACGAAATGACTTATAGAAATTAGCGACTAGAAATTCTTTGCTGGGGACTCCAAAAAGGCTGTGGGAAAACAAAAATAAAAAAGAAGAATAAGGTTCGCATTTTATACGTAGTAGTTTACCTGCAGCGAAAAAATTGCATTTTTTTGAAATCTAGTGTAGGTATATTTTATTTCATATGTTTTTAACATTAACTGTCGCTATATTGGTAACAGAACTGATTGCTTTCAGATACGGGCTGGATACATAGCGTAGGACCAGGAGATAGAATAGCTATTATTATTGGAAGATAAAGCTCATTATCAGCCGTGGCTTCGTGGAGTGACTATAGTTTACTGTAACTGTTAGTTTACTGTAAAATACTACTCACTTGTAATTTGTTTCAAGGGGTATATTTCCTATAGCGACATTGTCATGTCCGCTGGCTGTACTCCGCACCCAATAATACGTTGGTGAATCGCCTGAGTTCACCTCGGAACCGAATCTACACTGCATCGTGACATCATCGCCTTCCCGTGAGTCGTGTTGCTCATCATCACAATATATTGTCCGGAATACTGCAAGAAAAAAACAATGTTAGGTATATAAAAAACAAAAACAACAGCATTTTTCATATTAAACAGCCCGACTCAACCAGAAAAAGCCAAAACTCTCAATCTATTAAATCGGCTTTCTTAATTCATATTTAAATCATGTAGATCGTCAAATAGACAAAACGAAGATAGTTTAAATTTTGTTCATATGTTTGAGAAACCACAGACTGAAACACATATACTCTGACAAAAAAAATAAACGAAATTATGCTCCGATATTAAGGAAAGTTATGCAGCAACATTTTACATTTACCATTTCATAAAATATCGCTTACAGTTTGTGTTTTTGTGAAATGGAATATAGGTATTAAAATCCAGCCAATTAAATGCGCCAATTATATTTTTATTTTTACCTCATTCACTATTAAGTACTATAATATTAAAATTCACTATTAATTACCATAGAACAACAGCAATATTTGTACGTATGACTTTCGAAATAATGGCTCCTAAAAAGCAAACGATTAAAATGATTAATTTACTAACCTCTTACACCGCGAAACTTTATTTCTTTGAATTGACTTTAATGAATTTAGTAGTAGGTACTTAATAGATAAACCAACTTACTACTTTTTATTCTAACGAAAAGTGATTTGAAGATTGTGAAAAAAGAGCTGACTGTCAACTGCCGACTAAACAATAGTTGGTGGGATTTTTTTCTCTTTTTTAAAGATTTTTATAAAAATGTCAGCGATGAAGACACGTTTATCTTTTTAAAGGATAGCTTACAAAACAATACCCAGTTTTCAGTTATTTATTGCGCATCCACATCGCTCACTCCTAAGTATACTTAATTGGTAAATAAATTGTAATTCATTCATATTTTAATGTCATCCTTTGTTACTCACATTAACAATTATTGGTTTATAATTAAAATTTTCATAATAATTAGCGTCTCATGCGTACATTATGTAATTCCATTTGTCCGTTAAAATCTCATTTTGAAAAGGAGGGGCCACGACGCAGAGGAAAGGGTGAGGGAGGCAGGGTCAATGACACGAGGTCGCGTGCGCTTGCGCCGCCAAGCTAGCAAGGTAGTGCTGGTAGCGATAGTGGTTACGAGTTACCAAACAACTTTGACTATTCTTCTACGACACTATAGAAAGTTGAAATAATTATATTTATGTATAAGTAATTAACATGTTTTATTTTAAGCAACTGATTTTTTTTTTTTTTTTCTGATTTTCTGTATACATATATGTATGAAAATCCTATATTAAAATAATTAACCAACCACGTTAACACATCCTTAGAACGGTTACTATAAGAGCACTTATCTAAGCACCTGGCATATACCTGAGTAGAAACTAATTTCATAAATCATAAAGTCAACAACACGATTTTACAAATCCACAAAATTTTAGAAACGTAATTATTGATATTATCTTTCGATTCCATGGAGATACAAATACCAAAGACTAATATTATTAACGACTTAATACTTATTACTAATTACAGTAATTAGTAGTTAGTAATTACTAATAATAACTAATAAATTGGTTAGTAGGCAATTGAAGTTGAAGGTCCAAAAGCTAACAGTTGTGTTTAAAACCGGCTTACACTGTTTAAAGTTTAAACTATTGAATATTTTAAGACCCATAAGCTCACCCTGTGGTAGCCAGATGTATTATGACGATGTCTGTTATAATTCTATTATATTTTGGTATTTGTAGAAAATTCCTTTGATAATATTCAAATTATAACGGATACAGTAAACTTGATAATTGAGAAAACTCTAGCGACAATAATGGTCAACTCCCGTCATTTTTATTCCGAATATATTTCCGAATATATTATATTCCTCTATGACTTATGTGTGACGTCGACGTAGTAGATATTTGGTATTTGTGTCCGCTGCCCTATAGGCTTATTAGACTTTGGGAGAACAATAAAGGTGTTGAGGCTAAAAGTATTTTTTCCAAAAATATTAGTGTTGTTCATTTACTAGTACCATTTTGGAGGATGATAAAAGGACGGTGAAGTGAAAATGTGACTGTTTATAAATATTTTAATTTTTGTATTTTTTTACTTTGTATTATTAATTAATTATGTAAGTGTTTCTTTGCACAGCTTTATTAATTAAGACTATTTTGATTCATGTCTGTAATATAGATAAAATAGACTAAAATATTAAAACTTTTATGTGTTCCAGTTAATAACACAATATTACAATTTACAAGATTACAACACAATTATTTGACCCTTTTCATATCCATTTTAATGCTTCTATGATAAGAATTTAATAAAGTCACTGTACATATTCAACCAAAATAAAATAGTTTTGAATTTTTATGTAACTTTAAATAGATTTCCTGATATATTGTGTTTGTACAGTGAACGCAAAAACGTTGCGAAACTCTCACTTGTAAGGATTCTCGCTAAATATGTAAGCCGTATTTTTATAAAATCTAGATCACTTTACCGTCACAGTATAACTACAAGAACACAAGCATGCATAAACAATTGTATACGAAGATGTAGGCGACAAACTTTATGCTTAAAGAGACGTCAGTACGTAGGTATATTTAACAAATAGTTAGATTCTGGAATTTTAACGGTCTTTGTTCCGATGCAGCCAACAGACACACGTGTTATGAATTGATAATAATAAGAACAAGAGCCGATTGTTATAAGTACGTTATAAGTGGCTGTGGTGAGAAGGAGACAAATATATGGTAACAGGATTCCGTGGGAGTATGCGGGCGCCATGTTACAATGTGTCGGATTGCAGCTTGCGGCTACCATGAACCGTGACAGACCTTGATACGCACATATATGTACTTGTTATCAATGACTTAAGTACTAAATATGAATAAGTATACTTAATATCAATAGACTCAACAGTTGTAACGAAACATTATGTGCGTTATACGTATATTTTTCCTCCCGGTATGGATTACATGTGAACAAAACAAAAAATACAAAAAAAAACATAATTCAAGATTTTTGAAATTTGGTTAGAATTTGGCGATTATTGTAGGATCTCGAAGGAATGGGCGATTTCATCGAAGGCGCTGCTTTTCCATATGATCCTTTTAAGTAACAATAATTTTAAAAATCAATTGTTTCTCTTCTATAGATCTACAAAGAATTCGCGGAATGTAATATTACAAAAGATGGACTAAAAATGTTTGCTAGGATACAAGACACGTTCATACAAAAATGACTTGTTTTGGTTTAGTATCATAGCTAGTTAATATCATACTGTAAAATCTGTAGTCCATATTTTGTAATAAGGCGCATAATCTATCTTTTAAGAATGTATCATTTTAACCGTTAGAACTTTTCATAAAATGGTCAAATAGAATGGGGAATTGTAAAACTATTTAAATTGAGTTAATATAAGTTAGTCCTTAATCATTTTGTGTATTTTATGAAAACTCTTTAAAGTTTAAACCATTCAATTCTGATGAACTTACAAGTAGAAGTTACCGTCCAGCTAAAAATAATGCGCAAAAAAATTCATGCTGTTTTCAACGACGCGATGCGTGTAACGCCGCTAGTATTTTAATAAATGTAACATGTCAAATTAAATAATTTGTTTAATGAAAAATTCGTATGTGTAAAACATAAAAATATTTTACAAAAGTCGACTTTTCGTAAAAGTAATCTTTACACGTCTTTACTCAAACGTCGTAAAATCTCGCTTATGTAATCCTTACATAGATCGTTACTCAAGAGACGAAATAATTATTTTGAAAAATTACTATTAATTCTGTCTTGCTATTAATTACTCGTAGTTCCCATATAAATTATTGTTATCTTTCATGAGCTCATACGTCACACTAGCTTTTATAATCCTGAACAAACTTAGCAACTGGGATCTCTTCGAGTAAACTTCAAACTTCTTAGATGTCGGCAATGGATATGTTGATAACTTTCATATTACTGTATCTAGCAACAACTAGTTGCTACTTCAGGTCTTCCGGAGTTTGTAACAATAATTAAATATATTAGAACTATGAGAATATTCAATACGTTTCAGTAATATACACACATACAAAAGTTTTAATAAATAAAAAACGAACATAATGTAAATTACTTAGTAAGCCTTTTAATCCATGTCTCAAGAAAAGAAAAAATCATTGTATAATTATTATTTGTTTTATCTGTTAAAATTGTTAAAAGAATCTGAATGAAATTCGGCACTTAGGATATAGTTTGGAACAGCAGATTAGCTGTTTGATCCCGTCTTATGTCTTGATTAAATACCTTGTAATTAATCCGTACGAAATTGCAATACGGACGAAATTGCAAGAAACATATAGGGTTAATATAAGATAAACTTAAAACATTTAGCCCTAAAGAAATAACATTCACAAATATGCAACATGTACGACACACTGTACACATAGTAATTTAATATAAAACCTATTTCTGAATAACAGACGGCATATAAATTGATGCTGCTTCATGTTATTTCAATGCACGCTGTCATTGAGTATAAGTATAAATATAAGTGGGTACGTTATTAACTCTCGACACAAAACAGCGCTGGACTTATTCCATAGATTTCTGAATTTAGATGAATTTTAGTTTTATTATGAGGATATTTTTTAAGGCTGAATTTATAGCCTAAAACAGAAACCAGATATCGCGTCGCAAGTGAAGATGAACAGGCCACAATCAATGGATGTCTATAAAATCGTAGTATGTAGTACATAATATTATGTAGACGGTCGTAGGTGTAGAGTATAGACTGTAGGTGTACGTATAGTTTCTACTAAATTTTGGCGGGTATGTTTAATAAAGGACAATGGCGATTTTTGTATGAAGAGTAGGGCCATTGTTGCGTGATGCGTCTTAACCGAATTAATTAATATCCCATGAAGATATTATTCAGTGGAAGTTTTGCGAAATCTGATTTAATTTTTAAGTTAAGTTTTGATTTAAATGTATATTTTATTCTAATTGTGTAGATAATATACCTACTCCTCGATCAGTGTTGCCAGTAAAATAAAAATATGTATGCTAAAATATTTTAAGAATAAATAATACAGTTAAATTTTCTTATTATTTTGCATTGATTTTATAAAATAATCATCGACTAATGTTAAAAGAGTTCATGTGGGTTTTCTTTCATTTATTGCATACTAGCGATCCACCCCGGATTTGTACGGATATAAAACATATATATAAACCTTCCTCTTCAATCACTCTATCTATAAAAAATACCGCATCAAAATCCGTTGCGTAGTTTTAAAGATTTAAGCATACATAGGGATATAGGGACAGAGAAAGCGACTTTGTTTTATAATATGTAGTGATTGATATTCATAATACTTCGCTTTAAAAATGGATTTTGTAAGAAACTGGGCATCATTTGGCGACATTAATAGGACGGTGTTGCTTATTTCGAAATCAATATATGAATTAGGTACTTTTTTTGATAACTTTTAATTTTTTCACTTATGAATAAAATGAAATTTTAAATTCATTTTCTCAATATTTTGTCATCGATAAGTTTGGAGTTTAAGCTGGAATGAGTGTGTTCAGATACTTCCATCTTCCAAGTTATAATTCAAAATACGATTTTTTAAAAATCTAAATGGTTAAGAAACAAGAGTGATGCGTCAATAGCCTAGATTTCGACTTTGATGGTCGCGAGAATTAGAACACTTTTTCATTGTATTAAAAAAAAACCATTTTAAAATGCTCACTGGATACATGTAATTGTATTTTTTTTATTAAAACTGCAAAACTAATCTTAGTGAAACAGTAAGCTTCAAAATGTTACAGCCATTGAAGCGCTTACTTGGTTGTTGATCTCAACAGCAGCGGCCACGAAGCCCGTTGCCGTTGCTTTTACCTGCTAAACCACTTCCCCCTTCAACCCGCAACCCATTATACGAACTATCTGACATCTCTTTCCTTCACATTACGCTTGATCGGCGCTCACGCAGTCACAATGAAACGTGATCTTTTTACCTGCGATTCCCGTCCTACACTTCTACCCGCCTCTCAGCTTATCTCTTTTGTGTCTTGATGTAGAATTAAATACATTTTATTCAAGAAGAATAGTAACAGTCTCTTTATTGCATTTCCTTGAATGTACCTGCCGGCAGCTTAACATGACAAAATATTCCAAGACTTTAGTATCCTTAGAATATCTTACATTTTCAGATATTTATTTATTAAACCTAATAAGTGGGCAAGTTGTCTTTTAATTGCATCCAGTAGGTATATATCTACTAGACAATGACGTTCACCAAGCTGTTTGCATTGTAGAGCTTCGACCATGTCAAACAAGTTATTTTACCGTTTACCAGTTAGAGAATATATAAGTATTTGCAATTCATCCATTTGTATTCATATATTTATCTTAATTGAAAACATACTTTTTGATATTATCCCACATCAGTGCTTTACCTAACAAATGTACCTACTATATATTTTAATTGAACCGCAAAAATCCGTGTGGATATGCAATAATTATTGTCAGAGTCGACACGCTAAAATCAATTCATATTGGAGGGATTAAAATAGGCGGTCTACGTCCCCGGATGTTCACAACAGCGAGGATGCCATATGTTGCGATGCCAGTCCACGCACATGTCGAGAGTTCCTCATTAAAAAACAAGCAAAAAATCTTTAACTAATCAGATACTTCACGTTAAGGACACGAGACTTTCTGAAGGTTTTTCTACACTGAGCCGACAGCTGCACGACTGTGAATAGTTAGTACCTACTGTCGATTGTACCATCATTGCGGAAGATAGAAAAAAATAGCTCAGACAATAATACCTATTTACTAAATAGCATCTTAGTTTTGTTGGTCTGGTACGCCGTAAGGCATCCGATTTACATCAAACAAAACTAAGAATAGGTAGGTACCTACCTAACTTTGGAGATTGAAATCACAAAGCTAATATATATTTACACAATGTTATTATTAAGTACCTTTGTGATATTATATTTAAATACATTGCACTAAACATTAATTAAGTAAGTTATAAAAGTAAATTTCACCAAGTTGGTATGATTTTAAGTACCTACCTAATAAATTCTTCTATTTTTATATTTACTTACTTTAGTGTTTATCACAATAAACCCAGTTAAAGGGTAGGTAACAATCTGGTTTATGATTAAATAAATGAAGAAAATTTTAAATTGGTGTTGATTAAAATCTACACTACATACAGGCAATATAAAAAATTCCCGTCCCGAAACCCTAGGGAAAAAAGAAATACTTTCCTAGCTTTAAAAAAGACATACATACGTATACCTAGAAGAAGAATATTACTTAGAATAAAGAAAGAATAACAATATTGTCATGATTGCATATTGAAGTCTTTTAACTGGGATTAATCGAATTTAATTACCTCAAATGCGCTTTATTTATGTTACCTATATTGTAGATATAACCTGAATTTTGTATACATTTAATATGAAACGCATCAAGACCGCTAGAGCATTACAAAAAGTAAATAATGCGAAAATGTTGTGCGAATGCGATAGTGGGAACGAAAAGGTGAGAACAAACGTGTAGCTATTGTATTAACTAAATTGTGGCGTGCAACCGCCCATTGTCTTGCCTATAAGCTTCTTCGAGTACATTTACCCCTAACTGTGACGCTCTTTGCCTTTCAATCACAGTAATTTAGCTTTAAAAGAAACTTACCTACCTAGAATAATAATTTATACCTATCTATTTATAGTCAAGATAAAGTGGATAGGTACTCCCTTTTAGACGAATCCCACGGACAGAGTTTAACATTATTTTAAACATAATACAATGTAATTAAAACATTATTGACGAATTTGAATGCGCAGCTGCGGTTTCAATGTTTATTGAAGAATCTTAACAAACATCTCTATTACTTTCAAATAAGTAACAGTCTGTATTGAAAATCCCTTATGTGATTTGAAACATAGTGCATTTGAACTGCATCGATGAAAATACCCATTGAATGGATCAATAACAGCATTTGATTGATAGAAAGATGTACATACGATTGTTCCATTGGTATTGAATTGGAAACAAGACTGTCAAGTATTCACTTGTACAGCTCGCCAAGAGAACGCGACCTAATTGAAGTTTGCAAATGCAATTAAAAAGACAATTATATTATCTACATAATACACATTATTGAGCGGTAACATCGAAGTCAGCTTTATTTAAAAGTTTGGTGTGGATTTCAGCAGACATGTGGATTTCACATGTTTGAAGATCAAATTTAAATAAGCTATTCGAACCAACTGCTGTAAATTGCAAGAAAGTAGATGTTACTCAGATGAAATTCCATAATTATCAGAAAAATAAATAATAATAAGCTTTCATTCTATCTATCTAACCTCACTCATGATAAATGTTATATGACATGATTATATATTATTAAAAATCGCGAATATACAAAATAATTGCTTCTTCATAATAATTAAATCGTCAAATAACATAGGTAAATTTCAGCGAAATATCATTCTTCAGTTTTAACTAGAGAAAAATATTTCGTCTCACCTAATCATTAGATTCTTATTGTTAGTGCCTATTTGTGGTTAATAATTAATTAAAATGGAATTTGTTAATGTTTATTGTCATTTTGTGCAATCGCATTGAAATTTAGTTAATGATTTTTTTTTACAATTTAAGTATTTTGTTTTTATTGTATTGTCATTTGTCCTTTAAAATGTGAAAGGTTTTTTATGTTTTCCAACATTTTAAAGTGGTTGAAATTCACATCAAGAATTTCATACAAACAGGTGAAGCTAATAAAAACAATAGATCTGTCGAAATACCCATACCACAAGAGCAGAAAAAACCTGAGTGCTCTCGTGATCTGTCTTAACTGAAGATTCAGCATCTGCCTCTTCAGTGAGGCATTGGGTCGGAAAGAATGTTTCGCCTTTTTTCTTTAGTTTTGTTTACTTTCAATGATATGATGATGTTGATAACTGTGCTCTGAAAACTTTATGATAAACTTACTTTGACTCACGACTTAGTTTTGCCTATATCACTGTCTGAAAGAGTCGGAGTTCTTCCCATTATTGAAATAATTTTTAGGTGAATTGGTCCCGCAGTTTTTGAGGTTGTTCATTACACACAAAACGAACACCTTTTCTGTTTAATATTAAATTATAAACTAGATGCGATAATTACAATTTAATTATAAATAGATATGGAACTCGTTTCATAAAAAAGGAACCTGCTTATGCAGGTTAAATTTCAACCAACGCAGCTTTACTCGAATGCATATTGTATGGAAAAAATATTCATGCTTGAAGAGATAGCTTGATGTTCTGAGCTCGCACCTGCATTGAAACTGGTTCCAAACATGTTTTCGCTCTTTCAACACTTCTTGTGCCTAATTCTGAACAGCTTCCACAAACATCATAACTTTCTAAATGAGTAGATTATAGGCACTTATTTTCAAATTAAATAAAATATTTTCGAGAGACCGTAGTAAAAGGCACGGTTCTTTAGGTAATATGAAGCCTATCCAACGTATCATTAAAATGATTGATTTTACATTTAAGTTACATTGACGATAAAAAATTTACGACATGATGATGAAAACTAAGAATATCTCATAAATGCATGAACAAATTTTCATAAATTGTATTTAATATCCATCTCGTTAACGATCAGCTTTCAAAGTAAAAATAACTGCAATTAAAGAAACTCACAAACTAACAAAAAGAAAATATATTGCGTTCTACTTAATTCTCTATATTCTTTAATCTTTTACCTATTTTATATACCTAAGCATTAAGTAAACACTTACGAGTTTGAATGCGAACAAAATGTAATTTATAAAAATAAATATAATTTTTCAACACACTGTTCATAAAGTGAGTTTTATCGCAGCGCACTTTGGAATATTAAGACGCCTGTAACCAATCTGTGACATTTTGATTACCATTACGCACTAGTGTGATATTGTAGCAGAACCTTTTGTTAAAATTCTGTTCTCAAAAAAAGTTTCGATACGAAATAAAATGACATTGGATTATCGCGTTCAATAGCATAGTCTTACTTATTTCATGCTTAATTTCGTGTTTAAATAAACTATTTTAACTTGTAACTTGTACATGTTAAATAAATCTCATTCAAATAAAATTTTATGATTTTTTTAGGTAAGCAACCTCATTCTTATTTTTATTAAAGCAGTCTATAGTCTATGGTCGTCATTAGGGATGCATCGATATGCCTATTTAAAATATGATATGAAACACAAGATTGGTTAGTTTTTAATTTCTATAAAAAAATAAAACAGTTACAGACTTTTAATGAGATTCAAGGAGCTATTAAAATTAAAAATTAAGTGTAATAGTAAACTAAAATCAATAACTGTTAATAATTAAAATTACCTAACAAGATTTTTGTTTAAAAAACAGAGCATTCTCAAGTTTTGCGGAGAAAGCCGAATTCGGCAGTCTGTCTGTATAAAACCTGCGGTGGAAAATAAATCTCTCAGATGTATCGTTGTATCGGCAATAAAAATATCGCCGATGCCGATATATCGGCAAACCAAAAGTATGGCCGATATATCGGTATCGGATGCATCCCTAGTCATTTTCAGCGCGCGCATGAGTCAAATGGAATAAGTGAAACTTTTTATTTAATAAATAAAACTTTTATTTACAAAACGTCATATGATACACGTGAGTGTTGACGATTACCGTCCTCGGTTCTCTTAATACCGCCTCGGCGGAAATCACCAACTTTACACACTTATATCATAATGTACTATTAATTGAATAGTCAATATTACAGATAGATGATGATAATAGGTATAGCCTAAAACATACCAATTGTGTGATGTGAGTGTGATACAAAATCATAAGCACGACCGCATTCAGTAGGTAGCCTGACGCGGACAAGTTCAAAAAAAAAAAGATCATTTTACGAAATAATGAAAGTTCAAAATAAAGCTAAGTTTTCTAAGTGACAACATCCGTCAAGCCGTATCTGAGATTGACAGAACTTACAGATGGTCCGTCCATTTAGAAAGTCAAAAAATATTGCATATTTGTTGTATTTAAAGTAAAAAATATAATAAAAACATACAACATTAATTTTCAAGATATTGGAATTCCAATTAGGTCAGAGCAACTCCGCCATTGAAATAAAATCCATTTTCCAAAAGGCAAAAATCTGCTTCCTATTTAAAAAAAAGTACGAGCATAATTACGTAGAAACAAGTGGACAGTAAACATTTTTAAGGCTTTAATATTAACAACTGCTGTTAATAGTGCAGAACAGTTTAATGGACTTTATAGGAATATTTTTTTATCCCCGATGAAATTAAAATATTAACAAGTGAAATTGAAAACAAATTGAATTGAAGAAAAAGTCACATGTTGAATGACAAATCCTCCTCATAAATTGATGAATGTTGTTATCTTTAGCATGGTTGTGCCTGCCTGCCAGTTGTTGACTTGAGACTAAGAAGAAAGTGTATCTAAAACACTTTAATTATTACGTAAAGCGCGAAATCACCACGTTATGCGCCCCTGAACAAGTATTATTTTGTCATTCTTTTAAAGTTTCTGTATTAAATTATGATCAGCACCAGCGCATACGAACATAGTTCTTTTATCAGAATAGGGAGCCAACTAGCTGATCTGATGATAAACAAGACCACTAAGTTGTCTACGGCCTTTGGCCTTTCCTCGCGTAATATAATTTTACGGTTCTCGTTGTTGTTTCAGGTCCTTGGTATGAATGAAGCCATGAGTAGGAACAACAAGTAGTTCTGTATAGAATGTGCAATGGTCTGCCATAAAAATTGAGAACAATAGAAGATATTAAAACAAAAAGTGCAGTTTAAATTAAAAATTTCTCCCAACCTTTTGTTTAAATTAAAATTAAAAACTGAATATTTTCAAACTCGTCGACTGAATAGTTATGATTATTACAATAGCTAGAATTTAATAAATTTTAAGGCTATAAAGGAAGTTAGTAGCTAAGTTAGTTAAGTTAGGTTTCTATAAAAATAGTAATACAAGAAGAGTCTGAGAAACAAAACTTCGAAAAGTCTGTTAATAGTAATAAACAGTAATAATATTGTTACACCTCTAATTCCCTGAAGTAGGAGGCAGAGCTGCACTTAGCATCTACACCTACAAATAATAAACAAGACTGGCAATAAATCCGTCCTAGCATGCTGAAAGAAATGTGTCGTAACATTTAACACATCTAGGTAACTGACAGCTTACTGAGAAGACCTAGATAGCATGGGTGTGAGTACATCGACAGTTATCTGGTTGAAATTAATTTAACACGTTTTGCACGTACGATTTGGTTGCTGATCGTTGAAATACCTGAGAATTTCTTAGTTTAGTTTAACTATATTATGGCCGCGTTCAAATTTCCCCGAATATGACAGTAAGTAGTTTAATATTTTTTACCCGGTACCTGTATTCTTAACTGACTTTAAAAAAATCAAAAAGGATTATAAATTCGACTATATTTTTGTAAGATTTAATAACTTGTAGGATCATCGTTGAAATAACCGAGAAAACTAAGAGTGATGACAGTGCGACACACTTATTCCCAGGGTTCGCCGATATATATTAGCGGATATATATCAAGATATGTATCAATTGATTTTTTCCTGTCTAGTGAACTAAAATTTTTAAAGATTATAGTTTACCCTTGCACAGGTAGCGAAAAACTACAATTCAGCATAATTTAGATTGTTTCCTAAAATGGCAACCTCATTTAAAGTTGGGGAAATACCATTTAACTAAACCAGCATGGATAGTTTAATTAAACATGTGGTAATTTAAGGTACCTACTTACTACTACTTAATGACTTATATTATTTTAAAAATTCCTCTCACATTTTTAACTGTTTAATCCAATTACAGAATCAAATTAGCTTCTTTTTCTTAGCCTCAAAAAAAAATGTTAACCTTAATCTTAAATCAAAAAATCGGATTTTTTATTTTTATTATAAAAATCGGATTTTTTCGAACCCTGCTAATTCCTTAAAGTTTTTTTTTTATCCTGTGTCTGATAGAGCCTTTTGATGGCTAAATTACTTTAATAAGAGAAAAATGTTTGAGTTTGCCCTAAAACTTCAACTACCTACAAAGGTAGGGTAGGTACCTAAACACATTTTTAAAATTGTATATTCTGTCTCTTAAAGATACCTACCTACCAATGATTATTAGTACCGTTACGAGACCTTTTGTATACTTTTATTGAGAGCAGACAGAAATTAAAAAGGTACAAAACACAAAACAGGCCGACTGCCGACTGGAGGTCTTTGCTCGACCAGGCCAAGGCCCAATTAAATGGGCTGTAGCGCCACTATAGTGGTAGTAGACCGAAATTAAGAGTAGGTAGTGCACAAGTAAGTAGGTACCTAAAATTGAAAACAAGTCAAAACCTCGGACATGTTAATTACGTAATTATTAATTATTAGTTAATTATATAAATATGTTTGAATATATTTAAGAGCTACGATGCTTTAGGCAGACGCACATACACGTCAAACTCGCATTTGTTGTTTCGAGGCTTAAAAATACTTACTTAACTGCCCTCAAGAATTGTAGAAACACATGTGTTTTTATTAGAGGATTCGTTCTTATTTCACAATGGCCAGTTAAGGCAGACAGCAGACTGTTATTTCTAAAGAATGCGGCGGGCGGGGTGAAGTGAGGTGAGTCAGAATGTAAGTAGGCAACTTATTCCGCTTACCTGTACAAATCAACACCAAAGTATACGGTGAAAGCAACCGGTTGATCCCCATCTCGTTGCTAAAGTCACTTTCTAATCAATTTTTCTTGTCTTCCAATAAATCTTAAGCTCCCATCATGATCCACAATATTATTAAATACTCGATATAAGCAATTTAACTATGCCACACTTTATAACAAACGTTTGCACTTAGAAACTTTGGCACTTTAAATCACACCACATGTTACTTCCACTTCATCATAAAATGTTTTTGTTTCATTGTATAATCCAAAAACTTTGGCGCGTGTTTGCAAAATATTGTGATGTGTACGTTACACTCTTGAGACTCTCGTACTCGAGACTGACTAGTGACTAACTGACTACTGAAGTCTGAACGTCGAAACTCGAAATTCGAATGCTCAATGCAGTCATTAGACATTAACCAATACCAAGCCACGCTGCGGGCTGCGGCCGTTGCCGTTCGGTTAGCGTCTACAAATGGTGTACACAGTTGACAGTATAATACGCGCGAGTGAAATGACAATATACATAGTGATAGAGACGAAAGATAAAAGTTAAGTTTTCAAGTTCCAGTGGGGTTATGGTAATAAGAAAGATCCAGAGACGCAAGTAAACTATCGCGTTTCGAAAACCTTAACTTTTTTTAATACACAAATTGAAAATCTTTCCATGTTATAGTTTCAATAATTATAACATTTCAGAATTTAAACATGATAAATTAATTTTTAAAAATCCTTTTATATAATTAATTAATTTATATTAAAATTATTTATATCTAAGTAAAATTTTACGAATTTCGAGCATTCAAAGAATTGTTAAAAACTAAGAAAAATTTTCTTAATATATTATGCCTTTGTTTAGATACATTATGAATTATTATTATTTTATTTACGTCTTTATTTGGCTCATTTAAATACAACCATTATATTTTATCACTTTTTAGTACGCTTTTGAGGTCGAATTTTGTTTTAAAATATTTTTTTGTGGATCGTTTTAAGCGTTGCTATAGTTTTCGTTATTTCGATAGATCTTATTATAAGCCCATTATTCGAAATGAAGCGCCAAAGACACGGCTCTACCGAAGTCACAGATCACCATTCAACCATCTGCGACCGAAGCAAAGGGCGCTAGTCCAGGTAAGTAAATAGTAAATACACAGCTTTATTTTTGTAATGAAACTTGTGTCTAAGAAATACTAAAATTCTAAATGAATCCTGTAAATTGATTATTTTTTCAAAAAATAAATTTTAAATCCCACTTATATTATAAATGAGATAGTTTGTGTTTGTGACTCAGACACGCTTAAACGACTGAACGGATTTGAATGAAATTATTTTAACATAAAATAAATAATAAATAAGCCTTCATTGCTGTTTAACATCTACTAAATTTAATTTCTAAACTAAATTATATATGTTTACATAGGTACTAAACTAAATATTCTCAACAGCTTTCCTTTCGACAAAAGCCTTCTCTAAAGGTAGCGGTTGGCGCCTCGACAGAGACGCGAGACCGCGACCCGAGACCGAGACGCGAGACCGCGTCCGGAGACCGCGACAAGCGGCATGAAACGTTCTATGGAAGTATCGTCATTTTTAGAGCTAATTATTATTATTATTATTAAAATTATTATTATAATAATAATATACCTTATATTATATACCTTATTGATATACCCTTAATAATCTTATAATGCCAAATGAGAGATTTAAATATTTGCATTTCTTGTTCCATAAACACTAAATACATGTGCTTTTCGAGCGCGACTAGTGTGTTCCTGTGGGATAATTTAGAGATAGGTATATATGAGTATTGTATTTTTTAACTTCACTATAAATTGTATGGATATTATACATTGCCCATAATATAATAAAGGACATACGAGTGTCAGGCTTATGGCACAGCCTATGGGCTCATTATCGAATGCTTAGTTGGAGAAGGGCACATGGATGGTTAATGAAAATAAAAAAAATTGGTTGCCTGTAAAGTCGGTATACGGGCGAAAGTTTTACGTGACAACGACTTTGAGTGGTAAAATAATTATCTTTTTATGTCTGTCTCTCTCGCTCTTAGGCGGGCTAACCATGCCCGAGTGGAAGGGACGCGTGCCTCTCACTCGCTCGCATTGTGAGCGCATAACGTGAGCGGAGCGTAACGCAGTTTCTTGAAGTGTCACCCGGCTAACCAATTTATAAGACGTTGTCACGTCAAAATGTAACATAAGTAATAAAAACATTTTTTATTACAATAAATAATTATTACATGAAGAAAATGTTTACTAACGGAAGTAAATTTTTTAATGCGATATTTGACATTGCATTTCTTCCGACAACTTAATGAAATCTAGCCTATAGTATAGGCTATAAAACATCTCGTTACGACGAAATTAACGCGAGTGAAACCGCGGGGCACTTAGTAGTTAGTACCTTGTTAGTACATTATAATAACGCAACTGACAACACATAATTTCTAGAACTTTTGTCTATGAATCTAGTACCTACTGTTTGTAATGAATTTTAATTCTTAATTTGACAGGTATAAGTACAAATCTATATACTTCTTATATATAAAATTCTCGTGTCACAGTGTTAGTTACCTTACTCCTCCGAAACGGCTTTACTGATTTTTACCAAATTTTATATGCATATTCAGTAGGTCTGAGAATCGGCTACTATCTATTTTTCATACCCCTAAGTGATAAGGGTAGCCCATCCCAAAAATTAATATGGCAAAACCGTTTAAAAACTTTTGCCGAGTCAGCTAGTATAATATAAAAATCAATTACTGTTCGTTTGTCTCGCTAAAACTCGAGAACGAATGGGTGAATTTAGCTGATTTTGTTTTTGAAATATTTGCCATAGTCCGGGGAAGGTTTAAACGGTGAGAAAATATGGAAAAAAACCAAATACCAAAATATTTACTAAAAATAATTTATATGGCAAACAACGTTTGCCGGGTCAGCTATTAAGTGTATAATTATGGCAAAATTTGAAAAATTAAGTCTGTTGTTAATAGCAATTGTATTGTACAAGCAATCGCGCCCTTGAGTTTTAGGTTATAAAAGTATTTAAGTACACATTTTTATTGTATTTTAAGCAATTTACCATTAAAAAAAATAATAAAAACCACACTAAAATATACACTTCGCCTTATGACTTTGTCATTGTTTAAACAGTACACGCAAAAGAAGTCCGCGTTCACGGAAAAAAGGTGTAATATATTTAAATTCTAATCGTGCAGGTAATCTATATAAATATAATACATTTCTTTTATTATAAATTTAAATATTTAAGTTAGATAATAAAATATGATTCTTTGAAAAGTTATGGGGTACATAATTAAATTATAATCATCCCTTTGGCTCACGATCTCTGATATTAAAACCGTAATAGTTATCTTTTGAGAGGGTTGGTTGTGCAATTATGAGCGTAGGGACTCTGGGGTACTTGCATCGTTGTAGGCGTCTGGTTTTCACCCTCCTCTAGTATGGTAAATACGTCCCGTGTCCCCGTGTCCCCGTGTACTCTTAGTTCCTTGTTTTTTAGTAATTCTGGATTCAATCAAGTTTCAAATCAAAGAAAAATCCTTTAGACGCAATTTGTCTTCAATTTAACCATTCCGGAACATTGAATCTTTCCGAAAGCGCAAACATTTTGCTTAAAAATAAAAAATAAACTAATCTCAAAGAAATCACATAATTGAAAAAAAGTGAATTATCGGACAACAGGAAATGAGTACAGGAAATGAGTGAGGCACGGGGCAGACAAGTGTTTGTAACTCAACCGAAAGATTCATTGGTTTCTCCGGGTACGAACCCAGGAACTCCGGCGCAATACGCCGACGCGTAAACCACTTATCCACAGAGGTGGTTACATAATATGAATTATAAAGAAAAAATTATAAGCTGATACACGCTATAGGATTCATGGAAGCATCACATAATATGACATGAGTTTCATTAAAACTCTGGACTGTTGTCAAAAGTTCTCGATTAAAATCATATTAGGGGAGGCGGCACGATTAACGATTGTCTTCCCCATATTCCGTGTCAAATTGGCCAAATTTATGCAACTGCTCTTAAAGCCGTACCCTAAGCTAAAGAGCACATCAAACGTCATTATTTAAAAAGGGTGTCTGTATTTGAATAATCATGACATAATAATAAATGTCATTTCAATCAATTGCGTGTTTTTTTCGTAATTAATGATTATTTTTTATATTAGCTAAAGTCTCCAAAACCATTAAAAACCTTATCTTTTTCGTTTCTCTCTTTACATGGATGACTTAGGATTTTGTATGTGCGGTGCCAAATATATTAATAAAAAGACGTTAATAGTATTGATTGTTTAAAACTTAATACAATGAACTTAAAAAAAAGAATTTAATATTCAAGGACTTTCATTAAAAACTAAATTAAAATGGCTTGACGCCGCCTTTCAAAGAGCAACATGACATTTTTATGCCCTTGTCGAATTTTACATGAATTTATTTATCAACATTATTTACGTCTTTTTATGTGCGTTTTGAGTTCGGATTTATTTAAAATTTATTTATTTTAGTACGCTTTTTATCATTAGGATGATAATTTTTGTATCTTATGAGTTACCCATACGTAATATTTTTACGATTCTACATAATTGATAATATCATGATACATTTCTGTGCTCAAATAATATAGTTTTCTGCAAAATTTCAATGGGATGTTTGGAGGATTTAGCCTATTTCAGATTTTTGATCTATTTTCTTCGATTGATAAAAGATCTTTGATATTTGCAAAGAAATCTTTAATTATTATAGGTACAATTTCAATTTCTTACAGCAATAATATACAGCTGTTTCCTCAACTTCTTCCTTGACCTCCGAAGCATCTTAATATGTGTTTCTATTTATTCCTTTATGTTTTGATTTAGGTCATTAGATACGTAATAAAAAGATGTACGTCAACATCTTAGTTTGATGAGAATCAACGCAACAATATTCAGGATCATCATCATGTATCGTTTTCCGCCACCCCTAAAATAACAAAGCATACTGGCCGGCGGCGGTGCATAAAACGCAATGAAAGCATTTTCACATGAGCAGTTTTCATTTTATAACTCCCCTTTTATACCCTAAGGAATTCCAAATAGATCACTACTCTACCAGACCCTAATATTGCCACGGGGAAGAGAACCGCGAAATTGTTTTCCATTTCTCCCTCGCCCAAAATTGTTATTTGAATCAATCTCTAAATTCCTAATTTAATATTTAATTCGAGATATATTTTCACATAGTATACTTAATAATTACTTGAGCGTTTTATTTACTAGGGTACCTAATTTAATGAGAACTTTTTCAGTAATAGATACATGCCTGTATAAGTTATTTACGTTTGTGTTTACTATTTATTTTGCTATGATTCGATATAATTTATCATTTGGATTCATTAATAACGTTAAGATACGGTTAAGAATAGATACTTATAAAGATATTCAAGATTTAAAAATGGTAGAAATATGGCGATGATTATTGAAGAAGTCGAAAAAAACGAGCCAATTAGAAACATCGAAATCGTGGGTTAATCCTTTGAGATATATAAGAAATCAATTTTGTATTATATGTATATGCATAGGTGTATATAAAATTAGTTCAAAAAAATCTTTGAAGGATGATAGCTCACAATACACACACACAACCCGTTCAAATTTTTCGATTTTGTGGATTTTTTCACCCTCGCATTTAAATGAGAAGATAATATTTTAAAAAATGTTTTGGAATGTTATTATAATATGTATCTGTGAGTAATAATATTTTACTTCCTCTTTCTTTTCGAAAAACATATAAGTAGGTATGTTTA
The DNA here is from genome assembly GCA_912999735.1 of Aporia crataegi. Classification (NCBI taxonomy): domain Eukaryota; kingdom Metazoa; phylum Arthropoda; class Insecta; order Lepidoptera; family Pieridae; genus Aporia; species Aporia crataegi. The sequence goes on along the minus strand of OU538744.1, from coordinate 5,924,648 downwards.
CGTTGTGCTATAATCTATATCAACAACTGTCATATGATATAATTTTATTGTAGTCATAAAAATTAGTTTGTTGTATATATATTTTTTAACTACAACTCCTTGCAATTTCGCTGAATCTTTGCGAATAATCAATACCTATTGGTAACCATATTTTATTAGCCTAGGCCCAGACTATTATTATTACACTAACAAATATAGAGAGCCAGTAGAATGATTGACACTTCATTACTTCTGTCTTTCGTTAGGTCTACAGTCTACACAGTGCCGAAACAAACGAAGAGCTTAGCTTTTTCAGACACGCTTTGATGTACATACGCTTCTAACTGCCAAAACTCTAGGGGCCTTGTTACAAAACATGGACTAAAGATGTTTCAGTATTGGTTGCTAGGATACGTCTAATGTTAAACAAAAATGTTTTGTTTCGGTTTAGTATCATCATAGCAACTAATACCTAGTTGTTTAATAAGGTTTACGTGGAAAAATAATAATTCCTACGCCTGATAGACAAAATATATTCCAAAACGAGACTACGGTAAACGAGTTTTTTGTTTTTACATTTTTATTTAACATGCATAATTATCTGTGTAATTATTGCGCTGGTAAATGATCAAAGTCCTGTAATACGATTTCCAAATTTAGTAAGAAAGAATAAAAGCGCTTATTCCACCTCACTGAATTCAGACGTCCTAAATGATTCTGTAACTATATTCAGTCTGTTAAAATAATTCAATTTCACTTGACTGAATATAGTACTGAAATAGAACTATTTTACTTGACTGAATATAGTTACTGAATCATTTAGGACGTCTGAATTCAGTGAGGTGGAATAAGCGCTTAAACTAAAATTAGGGAACTTTAGTTAAGTTCAGATAATTGTATTTGTACAACAATTGGCACCATTATCTTATCTTGACGACGCGAGACTGAGACAATACTTTTCAGATAAGTCGACAGTTCCTCGAAAGACAGTCATCCTCTACTCACGTAAGTTGCACACCGACACACAAACCTGATTGCGTAATGATCAATATAATTAATACAATTATAATAAACGAGTTGTGTTGGTACTTTCAAATAGATTTAAAAAATAAAACATTTCGTTTACATAACAATTATTAATATAATACTTCATCCGACGCCGATTCGACATTTTTTTTAATGTCCGTTACCTCAGAACTTTCGCCTGGGTACCTATACAGATTTCGATGATTCTTTTTATATTTCGATGAGTTACAATTTGAAGACGGTTTTTTTGTTCAAATTTTAACACTATTATTTTTAGAATTTTTAGAAGTTTTTACTAATATTATATGTTGTGTGATAAATGGAATTAGTTCGATTTAAATACACGCCATTCTTTAGATCGATACTCGATCGGTATATGTACTAGGTGTAAAGATTGTTAACTTTAGTTAAACTATTATTGGAAGTTTATAAATTATTATATGAAAGCAATAAATATAAATAAAGGAGATTAGAATGTATGTTCTATACTTTGAATACCTTTCCATATCTAGGTAAAGTTATTTGAGGTATTTATTAGTGAGAATAAATTTTTATATTATATATTATTTTATATTTGAATAGTAGGTAGGTACCAAAATAACAATTGCCTTGTTAATGTTAAGTTTTACAATGGTGGTTTATGTTGATAAACACAGAGCAATAATGCAATAAAGTTGTTATCTAAAACCTTTCCCTTTTTTATTGTACAATAAAAATAAAAAAAAAATAGTATCTCTAGTAAGCCTGCCATGAATCATTCCTGACTATAATCCATTTCTGTCCCAAAACGACCAGTACAGAACTGGTATACAGTTCTGTTGTTTTGTGATTAATTTAGAAACTACTAATTAACCAAATTTTCGTAATAATTATTGAATAATTATAATTATATTAATATTAATAATTGAACATAATCAATTGCCATGATATGTGTACCATCAATGTACCTCGAACATGTGTAATTTGTACTTTTTCGTACTATGACTTAAAATATTTAAGAGAAATTCTATCGATACGGCCGGAGTCACCACTACATATATACATTTCAGCAAAGATCCTACGTATTGTTCTAATAAATGGCGACAATAGAAACAGCACAAGGCAAGCTAAGAGGCATCCTTTGCAATGCGGAGTATGGCAGTAATTATTACGCTTTTAAGGGCATTCCATACGCAAAGCCGCCTATTGGAAAATTAAGATTCAAGGTGCGTATAATTAATTCGATCCTATTTTGGGCTAACTGCTTCCAGTTTGTGGTTTCTAACGTCGTTTGGCCTTCCATAGTTTTGCCGTTACCCCGGATTTCGTAATACATAGCTAGTTTTGTTTTGATCCGTTACAACCGAACCAATATATTCAAATTCTTTACGATACTTGGATACCTTCAGATATTTAGTTTTCTTAGATTTATCTCAAGGCCAATTTAGGCTACCTATAAGCTACTATTAAACGAGATCGTCCGCTATGCGAGTCAAGATTAGGTAAAATAATTTATATTAAAGGTGGTTTGATATTTGACTTATTTTGACATTTGTTCCATTATACGACCCACGTGGATAAAGTCGCAGAGTACCAATCATGTTCCAACTACTTTTTATGTATTAATTTTAAATCGAATTATACTTAAATGTAATTTAATTTTAATAAAAACAGTTTAAATAATTCAAATCCATAGGCACCAGAACCTCCAGAACCTTGGGAGGGCGTCCGAGATGCCTCAAAACACGGACCGGTTTGCCCACAGTACAATGAATGGCTCGATAAAATAGAATTAGGAAGCGAGGATTGTCTTTACCTCAACATCTATACAAAAGCACTGATGAATAAGGAACGCCTGCCTGTTTTAGTTTGGATTCACGGCGGAGGTTTCTACACTGGATCGGGAAATTCGGACTTTTACGATCCAGATTTCTTTATGGAGCATGATGTAATTCTGGTAACAATCAATTATCGATTAGAAGTTTTTGGTTTTCTCTGTTTAGATACCGAGGAGGTCCCAGGTAATGCGGGCCTTAAAGATCAAGTAGCCGCACTGAAATGGATCCAGAAAAATATAAGCTCTTTCGGTGGAGATCCGGAAAATGTAACCATTTTTGGGTGTAGCGCCGGATCAGCATCCACGTCATACCACATGATATCAGAAATGAGTACAGGTCTCTTTCATAAAGCTATTTGCCAAAGCGGTGTATGTCTTAACGAATGGAGCTACAATATTCACGCTCGTCAAAGAGCTTTCCAATTAGGAAAATTACTCGGCAGCGATACTGAAGACGTTCACGAGTTATTAACTTTTCTGAGAAACATACCCGCTGAATCTTTTATCAACGTCAAATTACCCAAAGTCAACACTAAATATCCCGACATAAGTGACAGTTTAATCTTCACTCCAGTTGTTGAAAATACTGTTTTGAATGTAGAGAAATTCATCAGCGAATCTCCACCTACGTTAATAAAGAAAGGGCAAATTGCAAAAATACCGTTAATATTGGGATATACATCAGCCGATGGCATTGAATTATGCCGTGGTTTTCCAGAATCTATTTCCTTATTTTCAAAACAAGGCTTCTTTATACCCAGGGAAATTAAACTAAAAATGTCACAAGACGATATTACAAAGTTAGATGAAAAAATTAGGCATAAATATTTCGGCAGCAGTTTAATAACAGAAAATATGCTCGAACAATGTGTAAATTTAGGAACTGATATTGTTTTCGCTTATAATACTAGAAGATTCGCGCTGTACCATTTTAAAAACTCCTCAATGCCTATTTATTATTATAAGTTCTCAGCAGAAACCGAAAGAAATTACCTGAAGAAGAAGTACAAGATGGAAAGAGTGCCCGGAGCATGTCACGGCGAGGAGCAATATTACCAGTTTAATGTTAAATGTCTTGATATTCCTCTAACAGAAGATTCTAAGCCGGTTATAAACAATTTTGTTACATTGTGGGTTAATTTTGCAAAATACGGGTGAGTTTCGGATTAAACATAAATTATAAACACACCGTATAGACTATAGACTATTAGTATAAGACATGTCACATCAGAAAAAATTGTTATGAATGAAATTCTGGCTTCTAATTTATAAACATACTAACAAATCAAAAAAACGACTTCACTGGGTATCCATTGCTAATATTTTATAGCAATCTTTTATTATTCTTATTCTATTTTAAACCACCGAGCAAAAACGAGGGTGCTATGTTTGACATGTGTTTATCTGTGCTATATGTAGCTCCTAAACAAATGGACGTATTATGATGTGGTTTTTGTTTTTCGAAATACTTTCAGAAAGCTGACATGATCGAGATGTAATTTATCAAAATCGACTAGAAACAATAAATATAAAGCCAATTTTTTATCTTAATCCTAACAAAACCGCAGGCATGAGCTGGTCATACAAACATAAACTAAGGCCTATTTGGTTATTATACAATTATTATTATATTAAATATATCAAAACATTTTACAGAAATCCAACTGCACATTGCAAAACTGTGGAATGGAAACCTTTCAAAGAGGAAGAGAAGAACTGTTTTATTATTGATAGAATAAATAAATGTGTTGTCAATGTTGACGAAGATACCATGACATTCTGGGACGGAATATATGGCGAACAACGCATTTGAAGAAACGATTTAAAACAATATTAGATTTTCAGTGTTTATCGTCTCAAGGCCTTAAAAATTTATAAGCCCACTATGATTCACATACAGAATAGACGTGGCGGCGGTGGCGGATAGTTTTCAATATCTCAAGATCTCCTTATAAGTTGGTACCTGATGAGCGCTGACAGAATCGATTTGTTGACTTGAATCCGAATATGGATTTTTAACAATTAAATTAACTTGTGCATTATGTTAAAGAATACTATATTTACGAAATAATATTTTCCTATTTACAACTTCTTGTTTTAAGTCCGATGACAGTTTTTTTATTAATTGATGTATAAACAACGGTTGTCATGGTTATCCCAGACTACTGGACATAGACTAAAGTAGGTGTACGAAGTCTTTATTATTTTATCATAGCATAAAGACTCTTCTTAACATGGATGAGGTAATTAACGGACACAATTTACAACATACCAAAACTCAGCGGCGTTTCACTTAATTTTCTATCTTATATAATCCTTGACAATGGTTGATATTCACGGCTATCTTTAGTATTGCAAGATAGATTTCATTATTACTACAAGCATTGTATTAATTTTGACCTGTACCTGACACCAATTTTTAAACTATTTCAAATAGTTCAATGGATATGTAATACGGTATATTTGGTATTGTTTTCTTAATTTATGTAAAATAAATTCGGCTAATTTATTATTTGGTCAAATATATATGTTAATTAAATTGGTATTTTTATTTTTTATGTCCCGATATTTTCAATGAATTTCGTTTTCATAGTTATCGGACTTTTTTTTGATCAGCGAAAAGTCAAAAATGATATGACAAAAAAAACAAAAAATTATGGAATCAAACTTATAATTAGTTTTAGAATGGCTTAATAATTCTAGACCTCATATATGTAATATGCTAAATAGTACAAATTAAAATATTAGTTATATAAGTATATTGTAGTTCATATAACATACCGAATCGTCGTCATCGCAATTAAATATTGGACAAATAAACCTATTGAATTTACTTGTTTATTACACTTAAGTAGCAAGTATTATTATGCCAATTAAATATTATCTAATTATACCTTGAAGGATATATTATATATTGTAATGTATGTTTATACGAGTATAAACAATTTACTTAAAACATATAAATAATAGCCCTAAAATAAATCTTTCATTTCGTAAAATATATCACATAATTATCGAGTAATAAATGATAATATATTTTACTTTTCAGACAGATTATCTTGAAGTCAATCATGACCTTAAAGTGGTATCCTGCGTATTTATTACATTGAATATTCAACTATGTATAAAAATATTTTTTTACTCTCTTTTTCGTCAAGTGTACTTTAGATCAGCAAGATTCAAATCGTTCACAAGAATTTTAATACATATGTATATTCAGCATATATTGCGATGAAAAGATATAAATTGTAAAAAAAAATACGCACACTCACGCAATCTTAAACTGAAACCGTTAAACTTCGCAACTGGCACTCGGTCACTATCCATGCATTTATTAATTACAGAGAAATAAAATTATAAACTAATTTTATTAAAATAAAGAAGGAATTTTAAAACTTTGATAATAGTTATCGCTTAGTCTCTTAGCGTCATACAAGTAACATAAAGGCATTGCAATCAGCAGATAGCAGACTGTTAAAAAAAAATATTTTTGAATGGGTTTATATTTTATATTCACTTAAGTACATAAAAAAAAACCAAAATCTCATAGCCGGGTATAAAAATTCAACCAAAATCTGGACACAAAAATGTACTGAGCAAATGTATTCGAGAGATCTTGAAGACTCCTAAAATAAGATAGTTATGTTTCTATTGTCTGTTATAATCTATCAAATGTTTAATAAAAATGTACTTAATGTTTTCGTTAATGAGGTTTTGACCTTCATTTACAATACGCCTCTGTAAACACTGTGGTAAACAGGAAGAAAAGGCTCTGTTCATTATCTGTGATTGTGGCAGGAGCGTGAGTGTGGTATGTGGTGCGTCTAGTAACGGCCAGCGCGTGAGTGTGGTATGTGGTGCGTCTAGTAACGGCCAGCGCGTGAGTTACGCGGTGGGTCGCGACGACGTTCACGGGAGCGCGAACGACGACGACGTTCACGGGAGCGGGAGCGGGAACGCTTTCCTCCCTTGCGACGGGCGTATAAGTACCTGGAAATTAATAATACATGTGATAAATTACAGTTACATGCGTAAACCGCGCATCACTCGTTTTCCACTGATAACTTCTTGAAAAAATTCCTTCATGTACAATTTGTACAACAATGCACCAATTATAATAATTATAGTGGAGTAATTTTAATGAGTAACATTTGACGTCTGTCAGTTTTATCTTCATAATGAGGTGACTTGCTTAAAAACATCGATTAAAGTGAATGAATCGATACGGACTTGAAACATATTATGTGAATTTTAAAATTCATCAGGCGAATCCCTGTCCCATTATTATTTTTTCTTTCGTAAAAAGAATAATAAATATAATTGTTTCAATATAATCACAAAGTGGTTATTTAATTTATGGATTCTACTTATCAGCTTTCGATTTCTAGAGTAACATTCCTAGTGTTTAAAAAGAAAAGGGTTAACTGACGCAACATTGTGACGACGTTCAGTTTTTTAGATCAGAAATTGTTTATTATGTTTAGAATGGTTTATTAGTGAAAGCAAAACGTAAAATTACTCGTATCGGTCATTATTACAATAAATATGTAATCGTAATTGAAAAAAGTTAAGCAATTGTGCAGTTCTAACAAAACGAAAAAAAAATATTATTTTATGCCGCCATTACAAGGTTACGTTGATGAATTTTGATGAACTGTCAAATGTTACCTATTAAAACGACTCTAGTATAGTTACCCCAATTATTATTACTTATACTTTAATAGTAAAATAATAAGTTTAATATTATATTTATTTATATATGTATATTTAACGACCGGTTGGCGCAATTGGTAGTGCTCCTGCCTTCTGCGTCAAAAGATCCTGGGTTCGAATCCCGGTAGGTGATGATTTGTGTGATGAGCACGAATGTTTGTTTTCGAGTCTTGGTTGCTTATAAACTTATATGTGTATTTATTATTGTGGTATTATCGTTTTTTCTGATTACGCAAGCAACAAACAAGCAAGTTGATCAGAGTTATGTATATAAGTTGTCCCAATTATTATTATTAAATTTTTTTTATAACAATAAACAAGTTTAATTTGAAAAACATATCAATTTATACATTAAGATTTATGCTGATTTAAAATGCATGAATGTTGAGTCCGAATTAGAAAAGTTTTCAGTAGAATGTAAAAAAGTGAAAAAAATAAATAATTCTTTTGAAAATTTTTATAAAAAAGCTTATTTAATAAACATACCGCCTCAGTTCCCTTGAGATGGGTTTAAGATGCATAAAGTTGCAAAAACCACTACGAGTACACTCTCCCATTTCATATTGGCGGCAGCAGGCTTCTCGAAAATCTGTTACCGGCGACAGCTCAGCATAGACTGGACGCCCGCCAAACCAGCGGTTGTTGAGATCATTGACAGCTTTCTCTGCATCTTCTTCACGGCGAAACTATAATTTATTTTATTTAATCTCTATTATATATAAGTAAAGCAAATTTACTTCATGTTTTTTTGTGTCATACAGAAAATACATAAAGTACATTCCTCCTCCTTCAAGCCCGTCATGTCTGAGGGTTGTGACCAACTGCAGTACATAACTTTATTGTTAGTTGACGGTGCATGGCACTGTAACTATATTTTTTTTTTGTAGTCTTCTATAGTGAAAAAATCATTAAATAAATAAATACATTACCTTTATGTAAACATTGCCCACTAGATGATCACCTAGATTGTCACAAACATTCATTTCTTCAATTTCCCCATACTTGTCTTCACATTCAACAAAAACATCTTCAAAGAAATTGTCATAATGCTCCTGCATCTCTTCATCTGATACATTAGCCACTACCACTGGAATTATTATATAAATAAATTGTTAGAGTGAAAAGAGTCTATATAGTTTTGGTATAGATCTTTTTGCTCTGTATGAATTTATTTTGCTATATGTCATTCATCTTTCCCTGTCTATTGTTTTTTTCTTTTCTACTTATTGATCATCTTTGTGAAAAAAGTCTTTAGATTAAAATTTACAGCCTGCATATTCTACGAGTTGGTTTGAATAAATGTATAAATAAATCAAAACATTAATTCTCGCTCTATCATAAATACATAAAAAATATTATAATTTTTATTAAATCATGAACACAATATATACATATTTTATTATTATATTGTCATATTTGTGATTGAAATGATAATAAATGGAATAACAAATATAACTAGATCATATCTATGTTGGCTTTAAATGTCTTTTACACCTTTGATTATTTAATCAGGCCTGACATCTCAGGATTCATATTCAATAAAAGTTTTGTGACAGCAAAGCATTCTGTGTAGTTTAGAAGTTTCCAGGTTATAAAAATTAATTTACATATAACTTATAGGTACTTCTAAATGAAAAAATAATAATTTAACAATCAATTGGAGGTATATAATATATAAGCTACAAATTAAACTAACTTACAATGACTCCCATCTGCAGATTTTGCAGAGTTCTGTGGATTGACATACAAATTCTGAAGAAGTACTGTCTGGGAAAAGGTTGGTTTGTTGTGAATTCTAGAGCATCTGTCTCCATGTCTACAAGCTCCAATTTTAAAATAAAACGAACAATTAACTCTGAAATAAGAAAGAGATGCAATACAATAATTTGAACATAACCTATGTATTGGAAAATTAAATTGTTTGAAAAGTATTCGCGCAATGAAGAACAAAACTGTAAGAAATAATACATACTTATCCTTTTCGGTACCAAAAATAGCAGCTAAATATTCAGCCATTCTCAATTATACCTAGTATGGGTACAAAACCTTTAAACTCTCAAACTACAAGAATGAAAAAATAAAAAATATAGATTTGGTGTTTGCATCAAAGCGCATTCTAGAATTGTAGATATTTGATGTTTCTAGAATTCTAGTTATAGAAATTTAAACCCGAAGTTTAGTTTAAATTATAGTTACGCTAAAGTTTAACCACAAATCAAGTAATAAAAGTATATAATGTCAAATAACAAATGAGTTATGAGTAGGTAAATTATCGGCAAAATTTTTGACCACAGTCCACACACCACAGACTACAATACAAGTCACAAACTCATAAGTCATAACTACAATTCACAGAAAATTACATACAAGTAGCTTAGGACACACTTAAGCATTTATGTTTACATAGACTATAGAGTACAGATAGTAGTGTTTTGTGCTCTAGATAATAAATAGTATTTATCAATACAATATTACGCTAGACATTGAAGTTGTCGTTAAAATAACAACAAACATCAAAACAAACGAGAACCGAGAAATATAGGCGTGACGTTCTTGCCTAAAGGTCATTATAAGACATGATCCTTGAATGGCAAATCACGCGTATATGCAATGCACGTAAATCTGTATCCAAACTGGGCTTATAACAATATTTTGGTAGTTTATAAATATTTTTTTCTATGTATCATCTTCTTTCAATGTCACAAATCTTTTTCTTTTTTAAAAAAATGGCTTCTCATGTAAAAATGGATTCTGCCAATGTTTAGACAGTCTAGTAGTTGTGTGAGTATCAAATTTTAAGTTTTATAACGTAATTAATAATTATAAAAAAATGATATATGAATATGCATTGAGTTTTCGTCTGCTAATACTATACAAAAATGACAAATACTCGCGACGACACAGAACATCAAAATAAAATAAATATTTTAATGAAATGTCAGAAGTCACCACCTATTGTAAAAATATTTTGATTATTGTCAATTGATTATTTTTGAAATTTAAATTTTGAAGTCGACAGCACACGCCGGATACTTACAGTCGTTTTGATTTGATTATTTTGTCATTCCTTTCCATTTAAATGGAGAAAAGTATATCAAACGTGTTTCATTTTGGTTATGTGATCAATTGGAAGTAATTCGTTTAATTTATGTACGGTTCTCTTCTGTGTTCATTTGTGTTCAGTTTAAAGAATAAATAAATAGCATTTAGTTCAAGGAGTTTACGATTTTAGATAGCATCGTTTAAAGTTTTTGTAGATCGTATAATAATTACGGTCCAATGGTGACTGGACCGACTTCTAAATGACCGGTTTTACACAATATTTTATATATTTTGTCACTGACAAGACAGTTTTTTGAAGTTTTTATAATATTAGATCAGTTTTACAATTACTCGTAATGGCTTACAATTCTTCGCTTGACCAATTTTGCGGATCAAAATTTTGGGTGAGTTATTAGCTATATTCGAAAGTTTATACGTGAAAACAAATTTTTACATAGCATGATTATTATATTGCAATGAAGTTCATTATATTAAATATTTCTGTTCTTATAGTTTATGATATTAATTAGGGATTAAAACAAATTAAATTTAAACACCATATCTCTAATGAATTGCAATGACCAAATTATGCCAAATCAAATCATGACCTAAAGATATTTTTCATTTGACATTGTAACTTTACATGAAACCGGTTTCTAAAGATTGTGAAATTATGTACTTATATACTAGATGTTCACTACTATTTTATGAAACTTGTAGTGAACTAATATATAATGTGAGATACTTATTATATACTTATTTTTTATCATTCTTTTATTTTTTATTTTAAATCCTTACTAGTTATTCTATAATTTAGCATTTTTAAAGTAAATCAGTTTAAGCCATCAACTACTATTAATATTAGCTAATATTATGACACACATATATTATACATTATATTAAATTTATAATAAGTGTAAAAAGCCTCAAAATTAAAATACCCATTATTCTCAGAATAAAGGTGTGTGATACTTTAATATTGTATTCTTAGGCTGGCCTCACACATTCTTAATTCAGAAAGTCCAGAATTACATACAATGTTCTTAACAAATTCTTGACTTATGGAATTTTAAGTATCTGAATTCAGATAGACAATTCCAGCTATGTCAGGCCAGACTTCTTACTTAAATTTCTTATTCTTCATTTTAGGATAGCAATTTATCATGGTATACTGATAATCCGGAGTTAACACCATGTTTTGAGAAAACTGTACTTGTATGGATACCTTGTGCTTTCCTTTGGGTTGGTGCATTATTAGAAATATACTATATTTTAAACAGCAAAGAGAGGAACATACCATGGAACATATTTAACATCAGTAAACTTATAATCACAATATTATTAATTGTACTTAAATTTGTGGATCTTGGTGTTACTGTTCATAAAGCTTCAAAAGAAGAGGAAGATGTCTATAATGCAGACTACTATGGGCCTATTGTCAAGATACTCACTTTTGTAAGTAATATATTTTTTATGTATAAAGCAAATAATTATTTTTTTTATTTACTGATTAGAAGTGGATACAAAATACAAAATCTCATTGATTTAAAAATCAGATTACAAACAAAGTGCAAATTTATCTATATTGGCAATTCAATATAATTAAATTTGCTCTTTGGAGTCACATAGTTGGTTACACATTATTTCTCTTTTTTTTTACATACACAATACTACATATTAATACAATTGCCAAACATCTGTCACTCCTCAATACATATTCGATTTTTCCTACTGAGCTCTGTAGCTCTAACACAAGGTATTTTTTTCCCCATAGCATCTTTATTAGGTATTTGTATGAAAAACCTTATAGCTACTCTAGTGGCTACATGCAAACTAACTTAGCCACTATGGGGATAACACTTTTACGATAGTAAAAAACCCATCAAAGATTGTGACAGTAATCTCACTGTTGTCTTACTTGTTGACTTACTGTATTCTGTACCCACAAAATTACCCAAGTAAGTCGGATCTGCCTAGTGTCTCGACGTCGTCGTATTGTGTTAATTTCCAATACGATTTTTTAATTTTCTAGATTAAAGTTGTTTCATAAATTGAGCTAAAGGTAAAAGAAAAAATATACCATTACTAATTCCTTATTACAAATCAAAACATGTAATTTACTCATTGCACTTCACTTGTGTGGGCTAAAAAAAACAACTCGAAATCAAGATCGTAAGATCGCAGCCCTCCGGAGCTAGTAGGTAACGAGCGTGTGAAGACTGTTTTCAAATGATAATAAATAAGTTCTCGCACATTGCGATGCGGCACTATTACTTAAATAAATTTAGTGAGTGTGAATTGCCGTAACCCCTAGTGGGGAATGGGGTAGACATATTGCTGTACGGTGATCAGCCTTCTGTGCCTACCCCACCGAAATATTCATGTTTTTCCCTGGGATTCGAATCCAGGATCTCCGGTGCAACACGCAATCGCGTATACCACTTAGCCACAAAGGCGGTAAATAAATTTAGTAGGTAGTTACTTTCTCTTTGTATAGTTACATTAAACTCAAAAACAAGCAAACTAGTGACATCCATTCTTGCAAGTTTAATTTAAAATTAGAGACATAAATTCAAAGTTAATTATACATAATTATACTGTGCTCGGCCCTTAATCTGCTATTTGAATTCTTCCATTATGGACTTACTTTACACATATTATGCGTGTTAAGCCGGCGGTCCTGGCTTCGAATCCTGCTGAAACAAGAAAATAGTTCGGTTGAGTAGACACAGAAGGCTCACACAGGATGAAATTTTACTTATCATTATAATCATTTCATAGTTTACTATGTACAACAAATACAACGGGCATAATAACATCATTATTTTGTCATTGACATACTATTGTAAACGACAGAACTCGATGCCCAGCACTGGTGTAAAGACTTGCTAGTTTAACAATAATTATTATCTATCTGGTGTTATTTAAACATGGAACACGAACTTTAATTAAAATTGATTATACACATATTTTTTAACCTTAACCTAATTGACAGTAACTTGTGGGAAAAAGTGTAGAGAGGTTTCAATATTTTATTTTCGCAAATATATTTTGTTTAACACCTCACTGTTATTTATGATGTGGAAACATAAAATGGCAGAATCTATTGACATTGAAAAATTATCTTATTAAATGTCGAGTGTTATAGGTATTAAATAGATATTTTGTGGTATATAAAATCTGACATATCATCATCATTATATTTATGACGTCACCGACTTGTTTTGTAATTATATTTTTTGTTGTACAATCTTTATACAGTAATAGATGCAGTTCATGTCTTTTTAGGTTTTGGCGGCCACACTTCTGTACTACAACAGGAAATGTGGTATGCGCGCCTCGGGTGTGCTGTTTTTCTTCTGGTTATTATTAATACTAGCTGGATTACCCCAACTCAGATCTGAAATTGTCAACCACCAACAACTGACTGAAGATGAAAATGTTCAGTATAACTTTGTCAGTTATATGATATACTTTCCTCTGATTCTACTTATGTTTGTGTTCAACTGTTTCGCTGACCTACCACCTAATGATTCGCCTTACAAGTTTGAGAAGGTGAGCTAATTTTATTACGATAAAGGTAAACAAAACATGAATAAGGGTTATAAATTAAAGTTTTGTTCCCCAGAACCAATGTCCAGAAACTGCGTCTGGCTTTCCAAGCCGTCTGACTTTCAGCTGGTTCGATCCACTTGCCCTCACTGGTTTTAGGAGAAGTTTAGTTGAAAGTGATCTTTGGGCCTTGAATCCGCAAGACTCGTCTAAAGAAATCGTTCCAAGATTCGACAAATTCTGGCAAAGAGCGTTGAAGAAACGGGACATGTAAGTACCTATGATACGAAATCTCTAAATATCTACAAAGAAGCTTAATTTGCCTGCGAATATTGTCATGATTCATTAATGAAATCGAAAACGAAAGATAGCACTAATGATGCTCGACGTAAACATGCATGGTATTATAAAATGACCTTGATACAACTTTTTGTCGACCCGCTCGGTAAATAAAGTCAGATCATGATTTTTTTCTACAATATAATTTTTTATTAAGTACTTTGTAATCATGATTTATTGATAATTTCGTAGGGCAAGCGGTACTAAAGCTACATATAGCAAGACGTCTGCCAGCGTGAATTTTAAACCAGAAAATGAAAGAAAACCAGCCTCAATTTTACCGGCACTTTGCTTGGCATTTGGAGGAGAGTTCCTCTTTGGCGCGTTACTTAAACTATTAAACGATGTACTTATGTTCGTCTCGCCACAGTTGTTGAGGTAAAGTTTCCAATAATTAACGTTATGATTACTGTAAAAAGGCTGTCTCTAATATCTTTATTTATTTTAGACTCTTAATAGGATTTGTGGAAAGTAATGAAGCTGTATGGAAGGGTTATCTTTATGCTGTAGCACTTATGGGATGTGCTATGGCACAAACGCTGCTTTTGGGTCATTACTTTACGAGGATGTATTTAGTCGGTATGAGAATAAGAACAGCATTGACTAACGCAATATACCGAAAATCTTTACGTATATCAAATGCAGCTAAGAAGGATTCAACAGTGGGCGAGATTGTGAATCTAATGTCTGTGGACGCGCAAAGGTAAATTATTACGCTAATGATCGCTGTCGTTGCCCGAATGACAAAATTCAAAAAACTTTTATAAGCAAGTAATTACATAGTTCACTATCTAAATGTTGTGCATTAAGTTAAAATAAAAATTCTTATTAGGGCTATATATTTATAGTCATATAAAAAAAATGTTAATGAATTTAAGAAAAATTCGGACTTTCACGAATATAATACGCGCCATAAAAATAATATAACTGTACGATGCACTAGACTGCACAAAATAAATAATTCATTTTATGGCAATTGTATACGCTACTTTAACAAAATCCCAAGCTAGGTACAAGAATTGTATAAATTTAAATCTTACGCTAAGCGTCAATTACTAGGCTTATTATAAAACAATTGACTATTTTAATGATACCTACGCTTGGGAAATCTGCTCCAGTTCGAAATGTATTTTTAATTTCTGAACATGGTCGGGAATAAATGATAACCTAACTGAGTTTCTTGGCTGTTCTCAGATTTGGGGGCGTTCTTGATCAGCTTGTAAACTTAAACCTAAGTGACGTTCATATTCAATATGAATAAAGATTTTTATTTATTTATACATTTCAATCTTCAAACTAACTTGACAGGATATGACCTAATGCGTTAGTAAGCATCAATACAATTTGCTATGAATACAATTTACACAAAAAATTGCTTCAATTTATACTCCATAACAAATGATAAAAAGCGTTATCCTAGTGAACTCAGGCCGCAACAGAACAGGTCCAACTCAGATGCTACCCGATTTAGAAGCCGTAGGGATCGCGTAACTTAACTTTGACTTAATCGCAGTTTTCCAAAACTATACATAACCATGAATTTGCAAGATTCCGTTATGATATGTCATTATTTTCAAAGATTTACTTTTTAAGATCGATTGTGAATCTTTTGAGTCAATGAGACCGTATTTAATCCAACAAGTAAGTATAATACTAACATGAAAATCCATTCGTGGTAGGGTTTCCCCTAATCAGGTTAAATCAACAAAAAATATTTTCAGATATAAAGTAGGTCCTATGGTTCAAGTACTGTGTAATTAGATCTCTAGATGGTAAATACACGTTACAGATAACGTGTTTTTCGTAAATAATAGATACTTATTATGATTCAATAGGAAACTGGCTAAAAATATGCGCCGAATTACCAACTAATCTTACTTATTTATTTGTATATATAAATCGGTGCTACATATAACATGATTTTTTTCTTTGCGAAATACAGTGTGAGTAGCTTTTTGTTTTTCAAAAAAAAATGCCTGTTTAGGGCTAAAAGAAGGGTAGAAATATGCATAGAAGTATGGTAAATTCTGAAGCATAAATAGTTTTTTGTAACAAGTTACTAAGTAACTGAATGGAAAATCCAGCTTTAGTTGCTGAGAAACATTTCATAATATTAAATGTTCCTCTCCAGTACTGAATTCCCAATCAATTGATACGTAACGCAATCTATTTGTTAATTGTTTCACAAATATGCCATTCGTTAGATCCAACGATCAATTGTTATACCATGTTTGATAAATTCAATGATATTTTTAGATTTTTGGAGTTGATGGCTTATATCAATATGATATGGTCCGCTCCTCTGCAGATTACCCTCGCGTTGTATTTCCTGTGGCGTATCCTGGGTCCCTCAGTTCTTGCTGGATTGGCTGTCATGATCGTGCTTATACCCGTCAATGGACTAATCGCTAACAGGGTCAAGACCTTACAAATACGGCAAATGAAATACAAGGATGAAAGGGTTAAACTTATGAATGAGATTCTCAATGGAATTAAGGTAAGACATTATATTGATACAATTATTAAAGCGTTTTTAACCGACCTTCAACAAAATCAAAAAGGAGGTGTCGATTCAACGTGTCTTTTTTTCCGATGTTCACTACTACGTTGCCGTGGACCGACTTTTATGAATGAGGTTTCAAAGTGTAAGGCGTCAAAGTGGTCCCATTTCTTTTACTTTTTACTATCAATAGTTTTCAGGATATTGAAAGAATACTTTCACAATCGGCCGAAGATGGCTGAAATTCGCGCGACCACGTCGTATTTATTTGATTGTATGAAATATGAATTCTTATCGATGAATTAGATGTTTTTTATTCAGTATTAAATTTGCAACAAGAATAAATAATAATCAGTTAATTGGATTTATAGCTTTAGAGATAATGAAGCTAAAAAAGTCAAGTCAGTGGCAAAGATTGTGATAGATCAAAACAAACAAGATATGTAATTATAATACAATAAAGATAAGTGTAATGACATATTATTATGATTGTGATATGGAGATATATATAAATGAAAAATATAAAAGAAATTGTAATCAGCTATCCCACGACCCGGGAACAACTTAGCCCGGGGGTAGGTCAATTATAATTTTTAAAAAAGTACTTTATTACCTAGTATATTTTCAAGATTTTGATGTAATTTTATGAAAATCTAAGCCATATATGAAGCAAAACTGGTTTACGCGAAGTGATATGATGTACATACTTTTATTTTGCCATCTGATCTTTAGTAATGACTCGTGTTTTTGTTAACTGCACTAAAACTGGGTACACTATGTTTTAATCAACACTATTGACGTCTTTTTATCTATAGATTTGGCTCTGCCTTTCAAAGAGCAACATAACATTTTAAATCCCTTGTTGAATTTTACATGAATTTAATTAATCAACAATATTTGTTACGTCTTTTTAGTTATATATTTATCACCGCTTTTCAAAGAGCAACAACATTTTTACGCCCTTGTTAAATTTTACATTAAGTTTATTAATCTTTGATTTTATTCATAGGTTCATTCATAATACAAAATTTATTTTTCATTATTTAGTGCCTTTTGAGGTTGGTTTTATTTTTATTTAAAATTAATTTAATTAGTTAAAAGTATGTATAAATCATAATAAACAAAAAAATATAATAGGTTTACTAAATTAAAACATATTTTTAGTAAAACCATTTTTTCTCTTTGATAACAAAAAAGCATGATATGTTCTGTAAGCTGATTGTATGTGTAGCCATTATCAGTTTCTTTGGCATCTTCCTTCAAACTTTGAATATCTTATCACTATATCTTTCGCCTTATCAATATGTACTAGTACTAAAATTAGGTTATTGTTAGGTAGTATTAAGTTGAAGGTTTATAGATATGGGATTTTTTCTATATACTTATGTTTAATATACCTTAAAATAAAATGTAATTAGCTTTTATTTCTACTTCAGTGATATGATGAACCTTAACTATTTTTATAAATATTTTTTTAAATAAAACAAAATTTCAAATGATAAAAAAATAATTGTGAACATACCTCTTATCATTTTATTAGTAAGTTAAAAAAAATCGTTTTATTTTTCGTTGAACGCGTGATTTTTAAACGAAAAAGCGGCTTTTTACAAACAACAACAAAAGCAACCTAATGTCTGTCAGAACATTTAAAAAGTTGTTAATAAACGTGATTAACTTGACGACCTCAATTAAATGTATCTACATAATATATTGTGTTTGTCAGCTAGTCAAATTCACCTATCTGACAAAATTGAAAATTCTCTTGGTTACGTTTTTTTTTCCAAAAAAAAGGGTTGTCCATTCCATCTTAATATCATTATCGTAGTAAAAGTGACTCAGTCGTGGCGAAGGTTGCGTAAAGATAAATTGCTTTACGAGGTTACGGTTAAAACAATTAAATATAATATTTATATTGTTGTAACAATTCTTTTATTTCGCATGTTTAATTATATTTTTGAGCTATAAAGATTTAGTATTTATTATTAAAATAGTTATTTATTTTTGTAATATCTCTATTTAACTGATTATTATTTAACCTTCTGCGACTGTGGTGACTTTGTTGTAAACATTCCACTGTTGAGTGGTCTGTCAGACCTAGTTTTGCAATAACATGAAATCTTTGAAATATTTGAACTATCTTGTTTTACATTTTAATTATGGGGTTTATGTTTGATAAAAAGCACTAAGCAAAGAATTGTCAAAATAAGTTGGTCTAATTACATAATCATTTATTGAGATCAGTTAAGTGAGTTGGCAACATTTTTCATGCTTGGCGGTGTCTGTCAGACCACCACCACAGTTTCAGAAGGTTAAATTAATTATAGTAGCTCTTCACCAAATAATAATATTAAGAAACTATGAGAGCAGGACCACAAATTTCAATTAATTGTTCATGTCATACTCTTCAACTTACTGTTTTTAGAATTTGCTTTGCAATTATTATTACAATACACATTTGATGTAAAAAGTTGTAATCGGTTAGTACATAAGCTATATACATAGACTATAGAACTTCAAAAACTATCTTAAACCAGGTAATGCAAGAAAGGATTCAATCCACGATTCATTTATCATACAATGGCGGAGTATTTACCAAGAACAATAACGATCACGAGGAAAAATTATACATACAATATTTAATATATGTTATATTGTTGTTGTTATGTGTTGTATGTTATAATTTCTTTTAATTGTAAAATATCTTAAATTTTTGATTAGAAATTAATAATTAGTAATGACAATGACTATATTTGCTATACATGAAATCGTACAATTAAATGTACACGACAAACGTATTGGTTCGTATTTATATACATATTATATAATAACATTGAGTCCACCAATATTAATTAATAGTGATGGGCCGAATGTACCAACTTTGAACCGAATACGAAGTTCGGCCAAACTTCGGTTTTATTGCTTTTGACAGATTGATCTGATATTTGGTACACACACCTTTAGTTCTGATGACAATACAATTTAAAACATTCTGTATCATTGTAAATCCAAGATGGCCGTCGGTACAAAATGGTGATTACATATTTTTTCACAACTACCTTAATATGGGTATCAAATGAAAAAGGCTTGATTAGTAGAATAGAATTTACTATAAAAAAATGAAATTGGCGCCAGCCAAATGGCAGGTTGCATGTTAAATTTAATTTAGGTTAATTTATAATATAAATAAATGACCATGTATATAAAATATTTTTATTTTACAATTATTATTACAGACATGTTTTTTTATTGATTTCACTCAAGGGTCTATCTTGAAGATAGATATCAAAAAACTTAAACCGAATGTCGAAGCTCGGCTCAATCTGCCAAAATCCGGTCAAACCGAATGTTAAACGAATTTTGCCCGATTACACTAATATTTAGACATATTTATTAATTGCAAACGAATCAGTCTTATGTGCAAATTTATGCATTACATGAACTGAAATACAAATATATTGTTTTTTCAGGTCTTGAAAATGTATGCGTGGGAACCTAGCTTTGAGGATCAAGTTATTAAAATCAGAAATAAGGAAATGCATGTCCTGAAGCAAACGGCCTATCTAAATTCTGCCACATCTTTTATTTGGTCGTGTGCACCGTTCTTGGTAAGTTTTTAATTTATAACAATCATCAAAAAACCATCGCTGTCACTTATATCCTTACAATTGGCATTTACCAAAGCTATACAATTAAAATTAAGAATAAAACATTGTAAATTTAATGTTGTGCACTATATTATAATGTGTAACATAATAGAAGTACCGATGCATTGGTTCCAACCGTATTGAACCAGTATCAGAGATAGCAATGTATTGTAGCAGATTATCTATAAGCTTTTGGCATAATCTGAATATTATATAAGATTTTTATTTATGATATGAGTATACAGGTCACGTTGTTGATACAGTTTAAAAATTAAGTAGCAATGAAATCTTATATATAAAATTCTCGTGTCACAATGTTAGCTACCTTACTCCTCCGAAACGGCTTTACTGATTTTTACCAAATTTTATATGCATATTCAGTAGGTCTGAGAATCGACTACTATCTATTTTTCATACCCCTATGTGATAAGGGTAGCCCACCCCAAAAATTAATATGGCAAAACAACGTTTGCCGGGTCAGCTAGTTTTTATATAATAATTATTTCATTGTTGCTTGAGAGTGAGAGATCACGTTGGTAACGGTTTCCCGAAAATTGAAAGGGGCATTAAAGAACATAACTAAAATCCAATCGAAAAATTTGATATGATTTCCTGTTAATATTAACGACCTATAAATACTTAAATATATAATGATTAACAAATCTTTCGATCAAGATAACGAAGTAATAATAAAATATTAAATAATCTATCATAATCGTTCAATCTGTGTTTATTACAATAGATAGACATGATATTATTTATTATCATGTCATATAAGTATTCAATATTGATTAATTGTTGTCATGTTATCGATGATTACTGTATTTTATTATATACAGATGTTTGTAGCAGACAAATCCAATAAGTCAAAAACCATTTTTAATATAAATTATGTAACTAGCCTGTTTTTATACTAATTATATTAAAAAATGTAAGTATATTTGTTTGCAATGAATAATTTCAAACCGATTTAATAATTCACTGATGGCAAGCTAGAATATTTTTGAGAAATAAAAGCTAAGAACATATCTAAAAAAAATCTCGTGTCACGTTGTTTGTGTTCGTACACCTTCGAAATGGTTCGCCTTTTTTATGTATTTGGTATGAGTAGAGTAAATTATTTTTCTACCTCCCACCAAAAAAATTTGTCGCGAGAGCAGTGAAATCGCTGGGCACGACTAGTTAATATGTAGATATAAATATTCGATCTACACATGGAATAACACTTTCTGCCCGTATAAATTCGATTCTATTAATTTAAAAGAAAAAGACTTTATTACACAAAATAGTTAATCGAGACCCTGACCTTTAAGATTGTCAGACCGAAACGTATAGTTGAATATAAAATGCCTACGTATCAATTATTAAATAAAAATCCATAAACTACGCATAATATGCCCTTAGAGCTTAGATCAATAATATTTATAACCTTGTAAAGGTTTTTAAAAATACAGTTTGATTATTATGGGATATTCAATAAATACGTTATCATTTAAGTATATACGTGGAGTTTTTAACGTTTTACGATTTCAAATTGCGACTGGTTGTCCTTGACATTGCCAAACATCGATTATGTTACCTACAACATTTAGATATTCTTACCAAGATAGCTTGCTTAGAGGTAAATATTTTTATTATAATATGACGTAATTGTAATAATAGCTTCAAATTCATGGTTTTTTTCACAGGAATGTCGTATTTAGTTGTCTCTATACACCAGACCCTTAGTATAGATACATTTAGATTTTGATTGAGCAGCTATGAAAAAGTCTTTTTTTATATATGTTTTTACATGATATCCCAACAATACAAGTAAATCATGGATACAGTGTACTTAGTTGCCTTATCGCTACTAAGCGATCTCATCCAGGCAACCCAGTCATAAGAGAGGAGGCTAGACAGTAAAATAATGTATTGAGAGGGAATGGAGAGGTAATATTTATATAGGAGAGACTTGAAAGAGAACGAGCAAGACGGATATCATTGAAAAGGGAATTTTTAGACTAAAACTAAGGTCGCGTCGTACCGTAAAAAGCTTAAAATTTAAATAATTTTTTCAAGGTTATCTTCTTAACTTTCACGACATATGTGATAAGCGATCCTGAAAATCATGTTTTGACCCCGGTCAAAGCGTTTGTCACGTTGGCCTTGTATGCCACAATGCACCTGCCCCTAAGTTTACTGCCACTCGTCGTGGTCGCGGCCGTTGAGGTACCGCCACAAAGCTACTCTGGTAGTTGGCTGTCTGGTTGCGGTCTCACGTGCATGCTAACATCATGACAAGATATCTAAGTATACTCATCAATCAGGGTTTTATATGTAATAAGGAGTCGCGGTACTTCTTTCGCGTTTATCATAATGTTATGGACCAGAAGACAATATCATGAGTCATAGATTATTTATTTAAACATTGACTTTATAATTAATCATATTCTTTATAATTATCCATAATCAATAGCAGCACCTAACATAATATAAGCTACTACATTAACTGGTGTGGAACCTCAGGTGTCACTGATGTCATTCGGATGTTTTGTACTGGTAAACGACACCCAAGTATTGGATTCTAAGAAGGCTTTTGTCGCTCTGTCTCTTTTCAACATTCTGCGTTTCCCACTATCCATGCTGCCTAACGTTATATCGAATATGGTGCAAGTAAGTTATTTATATTACATTCACCATTTAATACTGCGCAGATTCATCTTCGCATAACAAACAATGTAAATATTTTATCTTTTCACCAAATGTCTTTCGGTGTCCCAATATTTCTTACATCAAATTGTGAAAAAGAACAAAAAATCGAACCGAGCGATGTTTGTATTATATTTTTAACTAAATTATTAAATTAATTCATTGGTGCCTGGAGCCGTTTGCATGCTACTAATTATTTTTACATATTAGATATAAATTTTAATAGCATTGTATTTTTTAGACCTCTGTTGGTATTAAAAGATTAAATAAATTCATGAATGCCGAAGAATTAGATGTGGAGTCTATAGAACACGACCCTAAAGATCGTAAGTATTGATTTTTTATCTACACGATGTGGTGTCAGTATGGGCTACGCACAAGTTATTTACGCCAAAAACTTGCAATGAAAAACAATTAAGTAATGTAAATAATACTACAATATTGTGTGATTACACGCTATCTCACAATACAAACTTGAGAACAATGTAAATAAACTGTGCAATTCGCTATATAAATTATTTATCTCAGGTTAGTCACATCTACTTTTAAATGAACTTGAATGTCTTTCAATATACAGCAGTTATAAATCATAATTTGTAGAAATAATGTCTATTCAAGCATTTCTATCTATGAGGAGTAAATAATAAACCGTAACCCCAGTGTAGCAGACATATCCCTTTTTATCAACAAGTTTTCTCTGTTTCTTGACAAGATGTAATTGGCCAGCTGATTATCTTACAAAAAGTTTTTTGTATACCTGACCTTTCGGTCCTTAGTTCGATTTCCGAAAAGCACTCCCATTGTATACATTGAATCACCAAATGAGTCAATAAAACATAATAAAGTGTGTAAGTGAAGTCCCGTGTCCCCTAGTGGGGTATGGGGCAGATGCATTTCACATCTGTTTCACTGATCGATTTTTTTTTA
Source organism: Aporia crataegi (assembly GCA_912999735.1). NCBI lineage: Eukaryota > Metazoa > Arthropoda > Insecta > Lepidoptera > Pieridae > Aporia > Aporia crataegi. The sequence goes on along the minus strand of OU538744.1, from coordinate 5,900,419 downwards.
GGGGCAAGTAGGTAATCAGCCTTCTATGCCCTGCCAGACCGAGTTTTTTTTATCTCCACCGGGAATCGAACCCATGACCTCTCGGTTGTAACGCTTACGCGCTTACCACTAGACCAAGGAGGCGGTCAATATAATAAAACATAATAGTATTTGTTAATTCTTCAGCGAACCCACTATCAATCGAAAACGGTCACTTCTCATGGGGTGATACAACTGAACCCATACTAAAGAACATTAATTTGCAAGTGCCCAAGGGTCACTTGGTGGCCGTTGTAGGAGCAGTCGGCTCCGGAAAGAGTTCGCTTTTGTCCGCTTTACTTGGAGAAATGTACAAAACATCAGGCAGGATTAATACCTGTGGTAAGAACAAAAAAATGAATTGACAAATATTTTAATATCATGGTATTGATAGAACTTTCAAACATCTCAGTAGGCCTATTTTATTCATAGAATATTTCTTTCTTTTCTACCAAACTAAGTGTGAAAAAGGATTGTATAACTAAATGATTCTCAGTTAAACTTTTCAACCGATTCTTAAAAAAGAGGTTTTCAATTCGGATGTATTTTGTTGTTTCCTTTTTTTGCAATGTTCTTCGCGAAAGAACTGAATATCATTATTAATATCTAAATCGTAAAGATATACCTTATCACATAACAAAGAATATCTTATTAATCAATTTCATATAGTTATGAAATATTTTAGTTTTCACTCTAAGAAAACTGGCATGTTGCAGATCTTTTACTTATATTGTAAAAAAAAATGTTATAATATATGTTTATTAGGGAATGAATAGAAAAATAGATTCTAGGAAAAAAGTCTCAAAAAAAAAACAAATTCTAATATAATTTTATACCTTGTAATTCATAACCAATTTTTTTGCATCTAATGCGTTCTGTTATTCTGTCTTGTTTTTGAGCACAATAAAGTAAGAACTTACAGATCTTATCCAAAAAGTACTGATTTTTCTATATAGGCAAGATCAGTCGATTTTTTTGCCAGAATTCAAACCAAATTATTAGTAAATATTTTATTTAATAATTTCAATTAAAATATGAACTATTCATGCGCAATACGCATTGAATTTCATACGCGTGATCCGCTCAGTAACAAATTACCAACCAAACCAACAAAAATGGTGGGTTGCCTGGAAGAGATCGCTGATTAGCGATAAGGCGATGCACTCCAGTGCAACAAAGTATGCAAAAAAAATTAACGCGTTCCACAATATTTTTCAGGTACCATAGCATATGTTTCCCAACAAGCCTGGATCCAGAACGCTACACTACAGGACAACATTTTGTTCGGCAAATCACTTGACATAAGCAAATACAACAATGTCATCGATGTGTGTGCACTCAAACCGGACTTTGACATCCTACCTGGTGGTGACCAGACAGAAATCGGTGAAAAAGGTACCGACAGACGCATGTATGTGCTTTTATGTAAAAAGTATTGGATTCATTTCTATATAGGCTTCTAAATTTAATTTGTCAAAGTAGCCAAGTAAGGGTGCCTATTTTCATAACACTAGAAAAACGTTCTCACTAAGAGATAATTGTTTTGAGGTGGCAATTAAAAAAAAAAAGTTTTCAATTTATTGTTTGAGTATTTTAGTATTTTAAATAACTATTAATATAATTCTTCATCGAGAAAGATTTTATGTTATCGAATTCCATCAGTTTTTTTAATGTTATTTAACCAGAATGTTAATATTTTAAATGTATTTCAAAAAGGTATCAACTTGTCCGGTGGACAGAAACAGCGGGTCTCACTTGCCCGTGCCGTGTATTGTGACGCCGATAATTACTTCTTGGATGACCCTCTCAGCGCCGTCGATTCTCATGTTGGAAAACATATCTTTGATAAGGTAAGAAACCGCTGATTTTCTCAATCATAATGAATATATTCAGATTTTTCTTTCCACGTAATTATGACAGCTGTAATTTTTCGAAAAATCATATATTATAAATATTGCTTTGAATTTTTTTAGATATAAAATAACATAAAATATGAAACATAATGACAATGTAAATAGTGTTTGTTTTTGGCTTTGAGAATGTAATTTTTAATGGCTAAATTAAAAGCAGAGTAAAACCACACGACAGACATACGCGGCCTAAATATTTTACAAACAAATAGATTTTCTTAAAAATTTAATAAAACCTATTAACCTTTATTTTTTATGATTATTGCCAGGGATTCCTGTAATCTATCTTCTATATTAATAATTTCGTCAAGGGGTACGGTAGATTCGATCGAAACCTTAACTGAATAATAAAACGTAAAAAAATAAAGATTTCGTGTCGGCAAAATATATCCGCGAAATACGGATTTTCGAGTATTTTGTTTAATTCTACTGGAGCTGAAAGACAAATCGAACAAACACTTTAGCGAAACGTCACTGCCACTATCTACAAAAATATCTACTTAGGTAAATTTGTCCCTACATGTGTATTTTGAGTCACATTTCAACCGAGCGAAGCCGGGTTTTCATCTAGTAGAAAAAAATCTCTTGTTTTATTTAAAATATTATTATTATTTACTCAATCGCTACTTCATTTAGTCAGATTCCGAAAAATATTCTCCATTCATATTCATATGACTCGTACTACTAATCTTCTAATTAACTCAACCAATTTTAATGGAGCGTTTAATGATGGTAAATTAAGTTACTTAAAAAAAATGTTTTCGTTTAAAAAAAAATCATTTACAGATTTTTTAAAATAATCTTCGCGTAAAATAAACATGATAAGAGTAATAGCGAATAAAATGAATTTCCTTCATGTCAGAATATAATTGCACCAGATTATGAAACATAATGTATCGTACAAATAGAAGTTGATATTTAACTTATCACTCGACATGAATCTGACATAAATGATAAGCTATCGGCAATGCACTATGACATCATGCTAAAAACTTGTGGATGGTGAAATAGAACTTTTTGGTGCCCTGAATGTAGCCAAAACGGGTAGTAAAAAATGAACTCATTTGCCAATATGAAATTAAATGTCCTAAGAAATTCTAAAAGATCCCTTTATTTGATTATGAAGGTTGGCTGATGTTTCATTAATATTAAATACCAACTTTTGCCAAAAAAACTCAAATTAAATATAAATACTTTCTATAGAGGTGTCGTTTTTTAATTTAAAATAAAATCTGCTTCTGGACACCCGTTATGTGATTTCGTTGGGTCAAAATGATATTTATGACGTTAGAATGAAACCCTGTTGCACAATGTTCTACTATCTGCATAAATTAGTATTCAAATTTATTGCCAAGGCAAGCAACATGTAATTCATGTTACTTACTGGTTGTCCTGCTGTTAAATACTACATTATAAATTTTTAAATGATTGCTTGAGTAGGATTAACTAAAAACTTCTATAATCGCAGGTAATAGGACCAAACGGATTATTACAAAACAAGACTCGTGTATGGGTAACCCATCAAATGTCCTACTTGGCCCAAACCGACCTCGTGGTTGTCTTACGCGATGGAGAAGTCTCCGAAGCAGGGACTTACCAACAGTTGTTGGAGAAGAAGGGTGCCTTTGCAGAATTCCTTCTCAACCACTTGAGCGACGCTGAAAGAACTTCTCCTGAAGGTTAGTTTTAACCAAATTCCAATAAAACTGCTAAATAATAGTTAATTAGTTTGGTTGAATGCGCTTATCTCATGAATCGTGACCAATTAGGAAATAAAGTTGTTACACATGAAACGTCATGTATGGGTCTGTTTCTAGAAATTTTATTAGTTTAACAAAAAAATTGCTTATCTTGTTATTTTTTTGGTTTCAGAGTTGGATGAAATCAAACAAGACTTAGAAAGCAAATTGGGTTCAGAGTTCAAGAATAAGTTGAACAGAGCTCGATCACTGTCTGAGAGCAACTCAGAGTCTGAAGTACCAGCGGGAGGTAAGTTTTCCTGAAATTTTTGTCACATTATTTATATATTAAAATTAAAATAAAGTGTTACATAACTCAACTTATTTCCAAATTTTACAATGATGTAATTTTACCACTGCGAGGATTAGATGCCATTTTACAATTATTTAACTAGATTCTAAAATAATCCCGATTTTTGGACTGAAAACTCAATAAACGATTGAGACAATTGAGATTTCAATAAGCGATATTTGCGTAAAATAAGTCTGACAGCAAAGAAAGGTTCCTCAGGTTAGGGGATTTAAATTTTTTGTTACATCTACCACCTACAGGTGACCGTCGTGGTAGTGTTAAAAGGCGTACTCCGGAAGACAATGCTGATGAACGCAAAGAGAAGAACAAACTCATAGAAACTGAAAAAGCCGAAACTGGCAGCGTAAGCATACTTCTCTCTAAAATAAATACATTTGTTCGTGTGTTTTCATTATTGGCTCCAACATGGCTCATTTAAAGCACTGTATATTGATCCGCCTCTGTGGTTAAGTGGTTTACGCGTCTGCGTGATGCGCTGAAGGTCCTGGGTCGGGTTTTGAACCCAGGACCTTGGGAGACAAATGAATGTTTCGGTTGGATAAGAAAATGATCAGTGAAGAAATATATAGAAATGTATCTGCCCCATGCCCCACTAGGGGTCACGGAAATTTGTAATCATTTAAGGACTTCAGACATTTATATTTTGTATTTTTTATATCCAACATTGATATATAATCTCTGCATTGTCTAAATGTTTAATTTAAAATAACTATGTGAAATAAATTCATTAGCATACAATGTAGACCTGTGGAGTTTGCTTTCGAAATTAGATTAGAAGTCACCAATTTAGTTAAGTTGAAGTGTGATGAATGTTTAATTTTCAGGTGAAATGGGCGGTTTACAAACAGTATTTGACCAGTGTGGGTGTAATGGCGTCTCTCGTTACCTTCTTAATGAACATGATACTTCAAATGTTCCAAGTCGGCTCCAATTATTGGCTCGCGAAGTGGTCCAATGATGATCAAATGGTAACAATATTTTCATCCTATTCAAAACGTCTAATTCGAAAAGTCGAAAGGAGGTACTCAATTCGACGCTGTTTTTTTAATGCTGCTGCTTCCCGTGTGGTTCCATTTGAATTTCATCAAAATCTGTGTAGTAGTTTAAGAGTTACAATTTGAAATCGGTTTTTTTTTTGTTAATATTTTAACTATTATTTTTTTCAATTAGTTTGATTTGGTACACCTTAGACATTGGATATTGTTTTTCGCGCAAAGTTGTGAACATCATGTATTATATAACAATTAAAATATGCGTAGCAATTGATAATAACGTTGCTTTTGCTATTATAATAATTGAATTTTTATATTTGCATGACAAACAGTGTATGTTTTTGTAATACCGCCGTTGTTGTTTTATTATAAACTATCGACCCGCCCCGGCACGGGTATAAAACATATATAAACCTTCCTCTTCAATCACTCTATCTATTAAAAAAAACCGCATCAAAATCCGTTGCGTAGTTTTAAAGATTTAAGCATACAAAGGGATATAGGGAAAGAAAAAGCAACTTTGTTTTATACTATGTAGTGATGATTAAAACGCGATAAAATAAGAATGATTTCATCTGCCTTACATTAGGGTGATACATTAAATATTTGTGATGCATTTATAACCTTGATTGATTTTTTTTTTTCATTGATGTTCCGTGTCTTATTAATAATATTTGAGACCACAGGAAACTCGAAAGCTGGCTCATATTTCGGTCAACGCGTTAGTATAGCGATGAATCGCGGTAATATAGCCAGTATTTTGGGTACGCACCCCAACGACTGATTTTTTGTAAATAAATTCTAGTAATATAAATAATAAATATAATGATTTTACTGAAATTTTTGTACAGTTGGTGAATGGCACAGTGGATAGAGCAAGGCGTGACTTATATCTCGGAGTGTACGGAGGTCTGGGAGTTGGGCAGGGTAAGTAATTTCTCATACGGGAATACTTTTGAAATTATATTTAAATAGGTTTTTATTTTACTTTAATTTAATGATTTTTGCACTACAAACAATTATATAATACAAAACATAGTTAAAGTGTAATGGGTTGCCTTATCACTACCAAGCGATCATTCAGGCAAGCCAGCCATAAGACAAGGACAGCGAAATAATCTCGTTTATTATCATTGATTGAATTTAAAAAAAAATATGCGTTGTATGCTGTTTATATTTTCATTTAAAATATTTTTCTATTTAGAGTATAAATATGATATAATCAATTAAGAAAGACATATTATATAATATGAGAGCGAGACAGTTAAAAATTGGTAATATCTGTCTCTGGTACAATATAAAAATATTTTAATATGTGAGGTGACTTGTATTTTCTTTATTTATTAAGTAATTAACAGGTATTAAAATAAAACATATATATATATATATATATATATACAATAACAATACTAAACTAAATTTACACCCATTTATATAATAATGAATACATTATTTACACCTTTTCAAAATATTTTTTATTAACTCTCTAAGTATCAAATATAATTGTTTTCATATTCGGAGGGAATTGGTCATCGCTACCGCATGATTTATTTGTCATCATCCTTACATATACGTTACATAAAATTCTTACGGATAATCCACTATTTATATAAAAAGTATTTTATTAGGGTCATATTTTGGGTACTATTTTATAAAATCAAAAGACTAGAAAAGATAATATACAAGTGTATCTACCAAGAGTTATGTGTTTTTATTCGATGGCTGCGTAATATTTGTACGGAAGATAACAGCGCTTCTAAGTTCTAACATTTCCGTATGTGGGCACTGTCCGATTCATAGTTTTGAAACAATTAAAACTTGAAAATTTCCATATTAACTCCTAGTAGAAACACATGTTATACTTAACGGGTGTTGTTATAATGCATATAACTTTAAATATAGTAGGTACTTAAGTTATTACTTGTGGCCTGAAACTATTTTTTTCTGACTCATTGAATTGTTTACATTTCTTTTAAAGCATGGGCTGTTCAAAAGAATGTTTCGGTCACAAGTGAATCGAATCGCATCTCATTCAATTTTCATCCGCTAAACGTACAAAAAGTCCGTACTGTGTTTGGTACAGGAAAACTAAGCAGCCATGGGGATCATAAATCATATATTTTTGTCTAGTTAATCAATATTGTTCATTTAAGTATCTGTATGAAATATTGCTGAATGGGAGGATACTATTTATTTACGATAATTTCTATCCCCCTGACGGTTTGATATCCTAAACCAGTGGGATTGAATGTGATACGAGTCGTTCAGTCAGTGGCTGATTGACATAGAAGTCGAAGTGGTATTCTGTGAAAAAAACGAGACGAGTATTGCAATGTTTTGTCAGTGGTCTCTGTGTCGGTGTCGTCGCTGGCATTGTACCTGGGCACGCTGGTTGCGGCGCGTACCCTGCACTCTAAGCTACTTTCGGGCGTGCTTCGAGCGCCATCTATTGGTTTCTTCGACTGCACACCAACTGGAAGAATCCTCAACCGATTCAGCAAGGACATCGAAGTGCTAGATAACGTCTTGCCCATGACGCTACGAGGATGGACTGCCTGCTTTTTCTCGGTACGCCGGCGAGATTTTGCCAAGTTTATATCGCATGTAGACTTAGAACCTTTAGATGTTTCTAGCGTCAGCATTAATATCTAGCAATTCTTTCTGACACAGCCGACAGCTCATCTTATTTGGGATCAGTTTATCCACTTAATAGTCTTTTGTTTGTAAATTATTAGTTTACAGAACATTTTAGCTCTTTCCATGAGGCTACGTCTCACAGTTTTTTTCCCTAAGAATTATTATTTCACTTAAGTACGATATTTTAGTTAACCACTTCCTAAATTAATATATTTTTTATGTTTAATGATTCTCGAGTTTTTTTAGCAATTGCACAATGTAAGTGAAGTAGACATGAGCTTTTTATTTATTTTGACTGAACTCCAATCATAAATGGGATCTTAGGTACTGTTTTAGTTACGATAGTGTAACAAATAATTATTTGTGTGATTCGTTTATAATGTTACGCCGTCGCTTTGCATTTAGCAATACTAATTTTGTTGCTGCATGTATACGTTACAAACTTCACAGTATTAAAGTTAACACCGTCTAGACAACATTCCCAAAGTACGGTAGTTGTATCCTCTCATGATAATTCTTATATAAAATGTCTCATGTAAAATTTTGAATTCGGACGTAAAAATGTATTCATTATAAATGGGGGATCAAAATGTTTCTAATAGTGATTCACAAATTAATTGGCCGGTTTTACAGCTTTCGCATCAGTTATCGAGTCACTTGCGCTGTCATTGGGTTGCTGGCGCGCAGCGAAAATCCTACACAAGGGTTTAATAACGAATGTCTTAAAAGTTCCCTTGCAAATATTCGAAAAAACTCCCATTGGTCGATTACTGTCTAGATTCTCTAAAGATGTAGACGTTATCGACACCACGCTGCCAGAGCAACTCTCCGACTGGTGGTTTTGTGCGGGACAGGTAAAAGTCCACATTCGTTTCTGTCGTTTGTGGCTTTCATTTTGGGATTTTTAATATATTTTTGATCGATCTACATTTGGGAGAAGATTCGTAAAAGCCCAAAGACTACCAATTTCACATTCACTATCCACATATAGCTTGACGTTTAACATATTAGTTTAATTTCACCATGTGTATGTTTTGTGACTTATGATATTGTTAATTAACTTTTAAATATCTACTTAACAATGTGAACCTATCTATAACTATAAACTGATCCCACACATTTAATGCAATATTTGAGGACGGCTCATAGTTTCTGCTAAAGAAAATTCAGATTATTTTCTGTTATCTCAAGGGATTAATAATATATAGTTTTTTTTTATACTATGGAAATAATAATGTGATCTGACTAAATCGCTTATCAAGATATTATTGCTTGTTTTAAGAATTTAATGGTTTAGTTAGATGCCGCATAAGGTATGTTATGTCGCTAATAGCTTTTACACGAAAACCTATTATAATGCCTAATATTGTTTGGAGAAGAGGTTTCTATTGTACTTAATAATAGAATATTTTTCAGGTTCTTGGAACGTTGTTCGTCATCAGTGTATCGACGCCAATTTTCATGGTAGTGATTTTGCCCATCGGTGTGTTATACTACATTATTCAGCGGTTCTACGTGGCTTCGTCCAGACAGCTTAAGCGTCTTGAGTCTGTATCCCGTTCGCCAATATATTCACATTTCGGTGAAAGTATAACAGGAGCCACTACAATCCGTGCCTATGGAGTCACTGAAAGGTGCGTCAATATATTTAAAAATCAACGTCAAGTCTTTATCAAGCGAGCTTCCCAAACCGCTACCTCGCCTCACAGTTGATTACGGTAACATCTCATAAAATTTAATAGATTCGTGGCAGAGTCGGAGCGTGGCGTTGACCATAATCAAGCTTGCTACTACCCGAGCTGCATCGCCAACAGGTGGTTGGCCATACGTCTCGAGATGATCGGCAACGTGATTATATTCTTTGCGGCACTATCTGTGGTCCTTGGCCGCGATACTATTGACCCCGGCATTGTGGGCCTCTCGGTTACCTATGCCCTACAGGTATTTCTTCCTTCATATTTTATTCTTTTGTTTTTTCCTAAAGCTACTTTACCGATAAGACAATATGTTTGAAAGCCTACATGTTTGAACTTAATACCAGGTAAATCAAAATGCTATGAGCAATGAGCATGTCATGCATTCCAGTCGAGTTTGATGATGATTTAAATTTATAATTCTGCACACATATTGTTAATCCCATTTGATTAAAAAAAAAATGTTTTCAGATTACTCAAATCCTTAATTGGCTAGTAAGAATGACTTCTGAAGTTGAAACCAACATCGTTGCCGTTGAAAGGATTAAGGAATACTCGGACACTCCTTCCGTAAGTTAATCAATCAAAATCGCAATTTTTAACATTAATATAAAGTTAACTTTGAACCAAAAATATAATCCATAAGCCTAAATTTGCACCTAGAATATTCTAAAGCAAAGTTAAAGAAGTATTTGTGGATCTTAATAAAAATAATCTGTTTATAAATCTGAGGCTTTGTTTGGCTTTTTCAATTTCCTCCCAACTTTCACTTTCAGAACAGTGTAGTTTAATATTCACCATTTCTTACTTGGGTTGCTTGGAAGTGATCACTTGTTTCTAAATTGTTTATGTTTTCTTTTCAAGGAGGCGGCATGGAATCTCCCGAACGGACCAGGCTCGACGTGGCCCGAGACGGGCGCTTTGCAATTAGACGGATTAACTCTCTGTTATCGACCCGGTGAGCCAGTACTAAAGAGTCTGACTTGTACTGTCTCACCCCGGGAGAAACTTGGCATTGTCGGACGCACCGGAGCCGGAAAATCTACCCTTACTTTAGGACTTTTCCGGTAAGGCCATTTCTGGGAACATTAAATTATCTTCCATTTCCCGTAATTAAGGTGGTGTGTTATGCAGAAGGCTAATCATCGCTTGGAGGTAGTTGTAGTGTCTATGAATCTATAAAATTAACTGTGTTACTGTTTTTTTTTAGAAGTTGCACGCCAAAGATTAGTCAATTTTTGGAGTTCAACCTATACTATTAATAACATATTTCCAAAGGGCAACTTAAGTCAAAATAGGTAATGAATGATTCAAAATATTAAACAGCATAGTGGAGCCGAGCAGCGGCAAGATAATGATCGACGGCATCGATATATCGTCGATTGGCCTTCACCAGCTGCGCTCGCGCATCACCATCATCCCTCAAGACCCCGTGCTATTCTCGGGCACGTTAAGAATGAATCTGGACCCCTTCGAGACCTTCACCGATCATCAGATTTGGAGGTCTCTTGAACATGCCCATCTCAAGTCGTTTGTAGAAGGTTAGTGTAGCACTTGACGTAAGTTAAGTAAGAAGTATGTTCACTATTAATATTCTCGATTTTTAACTGTAACAATAAATTATTCAACTTTTTTCTGAAAACCATTTCACATTATTCATTAGTGGATACTAATAATGTTTATTTTTATTTAAAAAAACAAGATATTTATCAAAAAAAAGCAATTCACGCGTATTAGAAGTGAAATCTTCAAAAATTTTGAACATAAGAAACACTGTATAATGCTTCCTATCTCATTTTCTCCCACGTTTATGTGTCGGTCTCTTTCGTTTCATCGACTTTCAAATCACAATGATGCTAAAGAAGCTTTCACTTCGATAGCCTGCCATGACGGTCCTAACTACGTTGCCTTAATTCTTAAAAATATATCACCTGATCATGAACCTGATGAGGAAGATGTTATGTACCTTAAGTACTCGAATCTCCTGCTGTGTTGTAAGTTCTTTTTCTGTCCATTATATATAGGCCTTCCATCGGGTCTACTCCACGAAGTGTCAGAGGGCGGTGGAAACTTGTCCGTGGGCCAGCGTCAGTTGGTTTGCCTCGCACGAGCCCTTCTCCGCAAAACGCCACTACTTGTGCTCGACGAGGCCACAGCCGCTGTTGATCTCGAAACTGACGATCTCATACAGGTATTGTAGCCGCCAATTTTCTTATCCCAACCCCAAATAAAAACGCGATTACTATATTATGGCCTATAATTTGGTCCCGTGCGATGTAAATAGAGTTGTTATAATCTATCGTCAAAAAATCTATCAAATAAATTAGTGCACTTATGTAAAACTACTTGTACCTATAAAAGACCAATATTTTTTTTATAAAATCGGTTGTCTGCCAGTGAAAGTTCCATCAAAATTGATTTTACCGCATCCGAGGTAAAATAACAGACGTAGCCAGAAATCAAATTCACAAAATGCATAGTTATAAAAGTTTTGTGTGTTCATTTAAATACGTTTAATAAAAACCTATTATTGTTTATATCTAAATATTATTAAAATGGAAAAATGCGTACTTTAAAATAATCATAATTAACCCTAATGGATATATTATAATATTAATAATTATATAAATCCAATAATTCTTTAAAGTCTAGTAATTTTTTTTTTTCAGAATTTATCAAAATAATATACCTAATTTGAGTCTGTAATTTATACAAATTTGTAAGTTTTCTTAATTCTCGTAACCCCTTAGTGAGATATGCGGCAGATACAGAAATGTATCTGTTTTACTGATCATTTTTTTTACAGGCACGTAGGTGATCAACCTTCTGTGTCAACCCAACCAAAACATCATTTGTCCTCCCGGGATTTTGAAGTTTTTAACACCTTAAATTAAATATAAAATTCCAGAAAACAATCCGTACGGAATTCGCATCATGCACAGTATTAACAATCGCCCACCGTCTCAATACAATTATGGACTCGACCCGAGTCATGGTCTTGGACAAGGGTCAGCTCGTGGAATATGCCCCTCCAGAACAACTTCTTCAGGACAAAAACTCCATCTTCTACAGCATGGCCAAGGATGCTGGACTTGTCAACTAGATAACTTGGCTTCTGAATAGGCAATAGGTGTTAATTACAGTGCAGCCGCTAAGAGAATCCTATCCTCACATGTCGCAATTGAACGAACTTTAAATTGACGAAACACAATCAAATTATTATTGAATTTATTTTTATACTATAAAATAATTTCTTGTATTCGTTTATACTTTCGTTCATGTGACATGACGTCAGCGTTAACTTGTGCTTATTTTGTATTAATAAAACTTCCAACTGATTCGCCGCAAGTTTAACGATATGCCACATATGCGTGCTCACCTGCCATCTCTACATCTGTTATTGTTGTCTAAATAGTGAATTAGCGTTGTGTTGCAAATTTAAGCTCTAGTTTTCGAAGACGATTTTATTTTACTTAACTAATTCTCTTTCTAATTGATTAGAATGTTCTCTTCGTCATGCCTATTAAGACTTGACCGTAATTTCGTCATAGGTTTTAGATATTAAAGCGTTTTAATTAAGTTGATAATCACATTATTTTAATATATAAAACGTTAAGGCCTTTGTTTCTGTCATATTCTCAATTTTGTGGTTGTTACAATTTCTAATTTATGAATTCAGGAATTTAGTTTCAGTACTTAACTTATCAATAAGCAAAAAGACAATAAATTGAGAAGTTCTTACTTTTTAATGAAATTGCAAAACAATTAATAAGACTTCCCGTTAGGAAATTCCCTAATTTTATTTGAAACTACAATTTCCTGTTGGGAAGATCAATATCAAAGTGATTACAATAATAATATTATTGTAATCACTTTGATATGAAACTTATTACATTAGAAACATATTATGTTTCTTAGGAACATCATCTGATATGCAAAGCTTTCATTACATATTTAATTTGAAGTTTTTCCATATGTAATATAAAATTCGCATGTGATGGTTTTAAATTGCTTGCTCAAATAGGTCTTGCCTGATTTGATAAGCTTGAAAAAAATAAGATTAAGAAGTAGATTTGAATGTGAAGATTTTATGCAATTCTGATTTATATATACACTTAAGTGTAAAGTACTTATAAAACATGTATGTGTTACCGTTAATTTGCGTAAATCAGTTAGAGTGCAGATTAACGAGGTATTCTGCAGATTATCTGGCTGAGTCAGTTAAATTGGAAAAAAATAATTGAGTTCCTACATTAACTAGATAATCTGCAGACTACCTAGGTAATCTGCAAACTAACGACCATGCATACGGTAAATTCCATAAAATAGGTTCTTGTTTGAATAAAACATTTTAATTAGTTGCAGGTAATCTTATATATAAAATTCTCGTGTCACAATGTTAGTTACCTTACTCCTCCGAAACGGCTTTACTGATTTTTACCAAATTTTATATGCATATTCAGTAGGTCTGAGAATCGGCTGTTATCTATTTTTCATACCCCTAATTGATAAGGGTAGCCCACTCCAAAAATTAATATGGCAAAACAACGTTTGCCGGGTCAGTTAGTTATTTAATAAAATTTCTAAGACATAAACAAAGGAATAAAAAACCAATAACTAAAACCTTACTCCACTGATAAAATACAAATCAAATCAAATCAACTACAAAAAAACAGTCTGAAGTTAACGGGCTTAAATAGGCATATAATCATTTATTAGTAGTAGCTAAAGATTGGTGACATTTCGAATTACACAAAAAAATATTTTTACGACAAGCACATCTATTAGTTGTACATTTAGATTTGTACTCACTACTCAGTACTCCCACGACACCGTGTGCTTTAAACAAGAAAATTCTCTTTTCATCAAGAGAAAGCCTATTGGACATCACATAATTTTAAACAATAATTCATGTCATATGTACATTACATTTAATTTTTTTTAAATAAGAGTTGTAGTTTAAAAAAGTGTTCGTTTTTACAATAGATTTTTATGAGATGTTTTTTAAATCTTCACAATATAATATGTATTGTTTTTACTTTTTCGTTAAAACTTAGAATGTCATTTTATTTATATTTGTATTTAAAGTAGGTATTTTTTCTTTATAATTTCGAATTCGTCCATCATACCTCACGATTTTAGTCCGTACTCCAAACGTGGATCAATCTTAAATGTTCTTTCAAGATTTTTGTTTTTAATTTTTTATACATCAAGCTTTATTTTGAATTACGGGCTAAAGTAAATTGAAGGTTCCTTATAATTATGCTTAAATCAAGTAACTACTTAATATGAAATGAAGAAAGCAATAAAACTCCACAAGACTGAATTCGAAATTAGTTACTTAAGGGTATATAGGTTAACTTAACCAAACTGACTTTCAGCTGTTAGGTAGGTACTTAAGAATTGAGTTTGAGTCCCGTTTTCGGACTAGCAGTTTTGAGACATTATGTAGCGTTCATAAAAAGTATCACTCAGTGTTTAAAATTGACTGTATACTGTTTGAAAATAGACAAGAAAATAACAATTATCTTATAAATTTAAATACTTTTTATTAAAGAATGCCATTGTAAACTTAATAATACTTTCAGTAATTTTAGTATGGATTTCTTTGACATATATTTAAATTTACGCTACATTCGAATTTCGACGCGCCATTAAGCTTCTGTAGGTAGCGTTTTTGAAGTTGGAGCAAAGATTTTTAACTCCAGTCAAGGGCAAAGCGATTTGCATTGATTGGTAGTTGTTACTGCTCCGCACGATTACGTGAGTCGTTAGTGTTTACCACATATGCCGCCCTTAATAGAATTACTGTTGAGTTACTCGAGATATTTTTTGCGTAGTTGCGAATATTTTAATTATTTTATGTTATTTATTCTTTATTATACTCAAGTTCTTTTTAATCTCTAAAATGTAATGTTACTATAAATCTTATATTTTCTTTTTGATTATCAAGGTTTTAATAGTATCATAATTAAGAATAGATAAGTCATAAGAGAATATTAATTTTGTGGTTTAACAGTGTAACCATTGCTACCTTAATATTTATTCAAGTTTATTTTAGATTTATCTTTTTCCTTCATTTTAGTGGTAAAAGCTGTAAGTAGTTCATATGTAGAAGCTACAAAGTGCCTTTTGTCACCTTGAAATTCACACTTAACCTAAAATACATTAACTGCAGCTATTATACACATGCAAATCTAAAGGTTAAACTAATCATATATAACACTGCATTTGAATTATTTATAGATTAAGGTTTAGTTGTACATTAAGATATTGATTAACTGGTGCAATTTTTACTAACAATTTACTATCTTGCTTTATTTTATATAGATTACCTACATGCCAGTAAAAATCGATTTCGAAATATGGCTTTTTAAAACAATAGATTATTACACAACTTATTTTAAGAATAATGGCAATGTGTTAAAGTGTAAAAAGTTTTTGTTTTGATTTCCATTTAATGTTTTCCTCAAAAAACAAATTGCTCATTTTTGTATTTTGCTAAAACATAATTACAGAAACTAAGTGAATACATTATTTGTAAAGTGTTAGTTCAAGTAACATTAATAAATATGAATTAATCTCGAAAAGTTAAATAGTTATAGGAAAACTGGCTTATTCGTTTTCAAAATGAATTTCTATCTCCTATATAGAAGACAAAAGTGCCTGAGACTTAGTTTTAGCAATCTTAATAGTAAAATATGTCACAGTTATTTAAAGCTGTTTGAAAAATATTCCAGCTGTATATTATTTGGATCAATTTATTTTACCAATTTCTTCAAAAATAAATACCTTATTTCAAGTTTTAATAGTGATGTTCATAAATATATCAATAAGATGTATAATTTTATAATATTCTGTTGATATTACAAAAAATAGAACCAATGTGATACAATGTATTAATTTATTTTACAAATTGTATACCATTTTAATAATTTAAATGTAATAATTAATATAGCTCTTAGAATTTTAGTTATGAATGCAGCAATTAACATTGTTAATTCAATAAATACAGGATTAGGCATTTAGTTTTTGTTTCAATAGAACCTTTAATTTTTACACCATGACTTTAATTTTCACTTAAAGCAGCTGATGATGAAAATTCACAACTTATACATTAATAAAAAGGAGTTGACAATAAATCTGTAGCAAAACAGGTATACCTGAAGAATAAACCTTTAGTCGAATCTTGCAAATTGTAGAGGTAACAAATTTCCAATGCATTAATATTAATTTTAGATTAACTTAATGTGACATTATTGTGAAGAAGATCAATATTTTCTAAAACTTCTATTAACTTAACTAGCATATTCTTATCAATGTCATACAATCTCTTTTTTTCTCCACTCTGGTTAAAAAATGTTGTAAATGTAAGTTGCAATAATGGGTATTTTAAAGTCTTCAAATCACTAGTTCCACAAATTAATTTGACTAGCCAATCAAATGTGGCAACTGTCTCCCCTTGCTTACAAGTTTCCTTAAGAAGCGTCAAATAGAGTAATTCACTTTTTCTTTTATCTATTGAAGATGCAAAATAATTTACTTTATTATTTTCATAACCTGCACTTAGCAAATTCTGAGTGATTTCATCTGTATTACCGTGTGTAGTCAATATTATTTCATGTATTTCCTTTCGTGCAGAATTTAAGAAATAATTACTATCATTTTGGTCTTTTTTGTCCAATAAATTTGTAAATATATTATCGCACGCCTGCAAGATTTTAAAAGATGATTATACGAAAATGCATAGCTATCTTTTAAGCGATTTTAACAGTTTCGAATTATACTTACAACTGAGAAATCTTCAAGTAATTCTATTTTAAATAACTTATCCATTATTTATGAACTTATTCTGGCTTAAAAGCATCCAACTAATCCAAATTAAATGATAAAAAAATATTGCATTATGATTAAAAACTATTTATGAGTACCCCCAGTTTTATTTCCTGTAAGAACTAGCTTTATTATTTTGATTATTAGATAATTATTAAATAGGTAATATGTCAATTAAATTTACCAGTAACTGAGAGCCAGACAGGTATAGTAGCGGTAATCTCTCTATTTTCTTCTTTAAAAGAATGACATTGACAATAACGCTAATTGTCATTTTACAAAAAACTGTCTTCCGTGATCTCGCTAACATAAAACATTGTTCTAGCGATGGGCCGAGTCGGTTTTTTGGTAACTCGAGTTGACTTGGTTACCAACTCGAGTTGACTTGATACAGTCTGCCTTAAGTGGCTTTCTATACTATATTTGCTATAACAATATCGCGCACCATATATTTAGTGTGGACACGTTCACACTGCGCTATACTATATAGTATGGGCTTGCTATACTTGCTAAAATTGAGTGATACGGTGTTCACCTGTGCTGTATCACGCGCTCCTCCTCCCTCACCCCCGGCCGTTCCGTAAGCGAAACAAGCAAGTTGTCACAACTGAGCTTGATATATATTATAGCCGTATAGCGTAGTGTGAACGCCATGCTATATAGTATAGCATGGCATCCGCTCTATAGCAAATATAGTCTAGCAAGTATGGCGTAGTCGGAAAGCACCCTTAAGGTCCGTCGCGTCGTTCGTCCGAGTCAATAAATGCTCAACTCGGTGCATCGTTCCACGGATTGCTACATTGCTACAAGTATCATTTGGCACGTGGCCATTATCCGGAACCGCCCCCATTGCCACCATCTTGAAAATCGTCAGTTTTGACAGCCGGCTCGAGTCATACTTAAAAAGATTTAATAAATTTCTTTTTATTTATTCACAACAATTTTACAATATAATTTTCCTGTTATAAATTATGTCATTCAAATATTTTATTTTTTAAGTTGAATAACGGAATAGATTTTATTTATACCAATAGGCTGGTAGCAATTGAACACACAGTTTACTATATTTAGCGTGACCCTGCAAAAACCATTTCTCAACTTGGTTACATATTATTTATCCAGTACTATCAAACCCCAGACCCCATAATTAAGACGAATTCCCTAAAACAAGGGAGATTTTTTTAGCTGGTAACCGTTTTTGCACACCCACGCCCTCATCCAAGTGCCAAATGATCCTTGTAGCACTATACTTACTACTTTACTTACTAGTTACTAGTATGCTACGTTCAAGGCTTCGAGCTGTGTGGCAACTGGCATGGCGTCGAGTCAATGGTAGTCAAATAATATTGAACTCGTTTATAAATCAAACATTTATTGTTATTAAAAGTGTTTACAAAAATAATCATTACAAAGCGAACTACTTATGTAACACAAAAGAATGGTAACAATAATTTTACCTAAAAGTAAATAATAAGAAACTAAAATAAATCGAATGGCACTTTATGCATTAAATTAAACACCGCACCGCTTGGTATCTGGTCATTTATCTATCAACTAACTAGTACATAAAAAGCTAATCAAAATCTAAATAATTGCACTTATTTTTGAATGAGTACCAGTCTAAAGTTATAAAAATACCTTTTATAGGTACCTAACTATATAAAAATAACTGTAATACAACCTAATCAACTTTGAAATAGACTTAATAGACCGTAGGTACACACGGCTACACATGAAGCTATACAAAACCAGTTTATCTTGGTCTCGCTTTGTACAACCTTTCCACACAATATTCAACATTCAGTTTATACTTGTTTTGCATAGCTTGATGTATAGCCGTGTGTACATAAGGACTACGGTCTACTAAGTCTATTTCAAAGTTGATTGAAACCTAAAGTTAAAATATCAATAAAATAAAAATCTGTCTTAAATTCAACAATACTTTCTTGGTACCTAAGTAGGTAATTATGTGACTATGTATAATGGCAGTAATTTCTGAATTTCAGTCTTAAGTTTAATAAATAACTACAAAAGATCAACAATGTACCGGTTTGCAGATATTGACTCGAGCCGTTCGCCGCGGGCCACCAACCCGCCGCGCGCACTCTTCGGGTCAACCCGGTTTGCAGATATTTTAACTCGGGTTGACCAATTACTCTGTTCATGAGTTTATTAATTAATTATAGGCTATCAGAACTTGAAAATGGTTCCAAATACTGTACATCCATAAAAAAAAGTCTTCATCGGAAGAGGAAGACGAGGAAGACGCAGTATTTATGATAAACCTTTCCTCCTGCATCTCAATTAATCGATATTGTTCTATGAACTGATTTTCAATTTTTATTACATGTTCACAAGATTTTCGCCATTCTTCGATCCGTATTTGAGAGAAAGCTTCTTCTGTTAAAGATTTTATATCACTTGCAGGTCTATTGACGGTTTTTCCCGCAACTTTTTGTTTCATTATTCCCCAGATTAATTCTATGGGGTTTAACGTACAATGATATGGTGGAAGCTTCAAGACTTCGTGGCCGTGTGATTTTAAAATCTCATCTCGCTGATATTTAGGTTCAGACCTAAGGTTTTTCACTGCTTCCAGTAATTGACATTTACGCCAATTATCGTCGTAAGGGATATTGTTTGATTGAAGCCATTCTTTTATAACAGCAATACGGTCGGCTTGTGTAGGCGGTTTGTTTAATTGTACAGAATGGTACTTGGCGTTGTCCATGACAATTAGAGAAGGTTTTGTAAGGTTGGGAATCAACTTCTTCGTAACCCATTTTGTAAAGTTATCTTTATTCATATCATGGTGGTAGTCAGCAGATGTACTCTTCGACCTATACACCAAACAACAGTTTGGCACAAAACCATTTTCTCCGCCAGCATGTACAATCATCCATCTAGGCCCTGCTGAAATACTTTAGATGGGCCTGCAATATCTTTATTTTGCCAGCATTTGTTCACTGAACATGAACCGTGTATGTAGGTTTCATCTAAATAAACCACATCTAGCTTATCATCGGCTTCTCAATTCTTTTTCATACGCTCCAAATACTTGAATCTGTGTACCTTTATGTCATGTCGCTCCATTAAAATAGTTCTTTTTGATTGGCACTTCACGAATTCGAATCCGATGTCTTTCAAAATAAGTCTGAAGACAAAATAAGATTGTTATTTTTAGATTACTATGTTTTTAGATTATATTCAAACTGAAAGAAAATGAAATTCATTTTTGTTACCTTAATGATTCTCTTCCTCCATTGAAATTGATTTCCTCCCGAAGAATTTGTAGCATTTTCATGACAGTGGGTATTTCTTTTCGTACGGTGTAAAACTCATTTATCTTGTTTCTGATCAATTCTAAATCAAAACTATCCAAGTTTTTTTTTTGCCACCTTTCCTCTTTTTACCGGGTGTACTAAAAACGCCTCTATTAGATCTGCCTTCAGCTACAATTCGTCTTATGGTAGTATTAGAAACCCCTGAAATAAACCAAAGTTATATAACTTTGGTTAACATTATATATTTATATAGTTATATACATAATATATTTCACACGAAATTAACCAAAGTATCAAGACGTGTCATTCCTACTAACCAGTCAACGCTTGCACATGGCTCAATATCGATAATTGTGTTTGTTCTGCACCTTGTTCATACAGTATTCTTTGATAAACATTGAACAAAATATTTCTTGCTTGCGATCGAAGAGGTTTCTTCGACATTTTCACCACTTTTCAAAAGAAATTTGAAGCCAAGTCAAAAACAATTCCTCGAAATTTCAGACAGATGTTGACAGATGACATTGTTTGTTTGTTGCCAATCGCTATTTTTTAAACTTTTTTTTTGCCATCAGATCTTGGTAGACCTATAATTAATTAAAATCTCGGGAGCTGTTCTCAACACAACACGACCTTGAGCACTGACGGATAAAGTATTGAACTAAGCCATTATGGCTTAGTTTGAGTTGCCTCACTTAGCGGACGCGGACTCGGCTTCTAGTAGTTATTATTCTAAGCTTATATCATAGTAAATTCTTATTTTTGGTGAATTAGCACATAAGACGAAAATATAACTGTATCTCATGACCACACACTTATCAGCAAAGTTTATACTGTATTAAAAACATGTTTTACTTATGATTCAATGGTCAAGTCCCAATATTTTTTTCTTAACATTTGTCACGCATGCGCACCGGGGTCGATTTCGTCAGCTCACTGATCGAAAAATAACGTATTTGGCTAGCCAGAGGTGTGATACGAAAGAAAAGGATAGAATAGATGTATCATATATTTTTATGCAAAATTAACACTAATCGCATTCGCATTTTTTCAAGTGATCATGAGCAGGTGGTGATCGGTGAACGGGTCGAATCACCCTATGAAGTCTCAAAAAATCTTTGTACATTTTTATTTTATTGTTATTTCACTAAATTTTATTAATGCAGTGAAATTTAATTGATTATAATTAAATTCGCTGTAAATTCTTTATTAACAAAAATAATTAATTTATTAATACTTTAAGCCTTTTTAAATTTTATTTTCTTATTTCATTTTTAAATCAAGAATAATATTACAATATGTAATTACAAAAACCTTATTAAAACCGTTCGAGTGCGTACCCAAAATAGGTACTGGCTACAATAATATTAACATTTTCTGAAATAAATTAGTTTTCAAGATAATAAGGCAAGCTAATACTAAAGGAGACACTACTGCAATAATGCTTTACTTGTGTACATAAAGTGAGTGAATTCCCGTAACCCCTAGCGGGGCCTGTGTCTGCCTTGGGGCAGACACAGTTCTGTCTGTTTCACTGATCTGATTTACAGGCAAGTAGGTGATTAGCCTTCTGTGCCTACCCAACCGAAACATCAATGTTTCCCCAGATTCAAACCCAGGTCCTCCGTCGCAACACATAGATGCGTTAACCATTCAGACAACCACAAACATCTCCGTGGTTGATAGTTGGTACTTTAATGATACGCATGTACATCATTAATATTGTTTGCATATAATAGATTCACCAAGTGAAGCGCAGCCGAAATTTTGGCAAAACGAAGTAAAATCATGTGTAAAGGTAGGTGTCTGGCAATGGTCTGGGATGTCAAAATTAAAAACCAGTTCGTTTTATAAATTTATTATTAGAGACATTCACACATCAACATCAATTTTCTTTAATATGAATTAAACATGAGAAATAGCTTAATTAATGAATTACATGAGCCAAACCTAATAAGCTGCCACCTCTAATTTCACTTAATCACATTAGGCAATATTTTTTAAATGTTAGCGTTTCGTGCTGTCGACAAGTGTGCGATTTAATAAACTTCAAAAAGGATATGGGGTAAAGTTTCCAAAAATACAATCACAGTATGTACAATCACAGACTGTTCTAAAAATATTATAATAAAAGCTAGCTGTCTTTTATATTTCAGTGCTTGTTAATTAATTACTACATATTTTAATTTTATATCAAAAAATTGTCTACAAAAATTCATAAGTTATGAGCAAAAAATTATAAAACGCGAATCGTTTTACATTTGATATGGAATGTCTCACTCATGTTTACAGCTAATAGTTTGAGTTAATACCTGGCTTACTCATGCATGTGTCACTTCTAATTTAATAGTAGAAACATATAAAATTACAAAATTATCAGGAAATAATTATATGGACACAACTTTAGAATAATGACACATTAACTATAAATCAATGTATATCAATATCAAACCTTACATAATAATATATTAAATCTAAATGTATGATGAGGTGGAATATTCTAAGCAGCACTATTGGGCTGCATTTCCTAACTTGTTACATGAACTACGTCTAAATACCATAATATAATCAATTGTAGTCGGTATATGCATAAAAATTGTATAATTCAATCAAAAAAACTTGGCCTCCGAAAACTTCGATCAAAATTTTGATGGTCACAATCTTAATACTAAATTTATACATGAATTTACTCGCAAATTTTCTCAACCAATTACGTTATCTCACTTGCGATAAGAGTGACTTATCCAATACATCAATTGAATTCATAAATGCTTGCATTAAAGAGAGCTCATTCAAAGTAAATATAACTTATTTGATTTAAAAATAATAGTACTAAATTTAACATGAATGCATAGAATACAATTTATTATAATATTAAAGAAAATCAATTTTATATTTTAATACAACTAAATAGATGTTTTTTTTTTTTTCAACAAAATTATTAATTTGGGAAGTGATTCAGTTATATACACAATAAATTTATGAAAATTGTTCTATTGAGTTACATTAATATCATCCAATATATTAAATATTAATAAACATGAAAATTATACGATTTAAAATCTAATTGCTTCCAAAATTCAAATAATGAGATTGTATATGAGCGAATTTAACATCGGCGAGATAGACAAATCGCCAAAACACAATACATTTAGGAGAGTTCAACGCCAAACTTCAACTAATACCCCTGTAATAATGGCACCAACTTATCGCACCGTATACTGCCTACATAACTTTGTTATTGTATATAATTATAAAAGATCGATCTTAGCGATTTTAAAATGTTTAAAATCTTACTTTTACATAAGCAAGCACTAAACTTAATCTATAAACATTCTATAATAATATGAAGGTCACATTCCAAACTGAAATCCATGTTTATAATAAAATTCATGTTCGAACTAAGTTCGATATACACCACAGTACTAAAGGAAAATAAATTAAAGACTCGTTTTTGATGTTTCCTGGACTATGATGTCACTTCGTATGTTGCTTAGTTCGCCACCGCGACGTCGGTTGTCGTCTCCTAAGGGAATTTTTAATTAAATTTATAGTTCATTTACAATTTATACTTATTTGTTATAAAGAAAAAGTGTATCAACCATGAGTTTACCAAAGTAGAACATATAAAAGTGATACTCGATGTAATATAAATTATATTTGTATGAAAAAAGTGGCAACACTCTAGACAGTGAATACACCCAATATTGATCACTAGTTTAAAGATTAACAAGTTAAAAACCTATCAAACATTTCCATAAACTCATAGTTGAGTACAAATAGCATTAAAATAAGAGTAGTGAAATTCCGTTTTCATAGTTTGGTTTATGGAATCTTAGAAAGTACGACTCAATTCTGATTTGATTATTAACAAAATAATAGTTAAACATACTGATTATTCATAAAAATTATGTCCTTAGTTTATTTTAATTTAATAATAACAACAATTCAATTTAATAATAACATAACTATTTCAAAACTACATTTCATCAAGAATAGAAGCTAGTGTTATATAAAATTGTTTTTACCATATCTGTGTTTAGCTCTGGTACAGTTGGAATTTCAGGAATGAGTTCAGCCATCTTGTCGGCGATCGGCAGGGATTCCTAAAAATTAAAGCGAAATTTTGCATTTTAAGAGCAGCTTTTCGGTATACATACAGTGCAATTTATACATTTTTTTATACAGATATAGATGTATGTGCTAATTTATTAATGTGAAATGTTAACACAAATACCAGGTAGCATAAAAATCTAAAACTTAATGTAATGTACAAACTTATATAAAATCTTTACATTATTAGGTACTCAATATAATTTGTTTAATGTTGCTTTTAGATTTACTGTGCTAATAATTAATAATAGTTTTTCTGAATATAGTTGAATAAATTTATAAAATTACATTTAAGGTGAAGTATGAACATATGAATGCAAATAAAAACAAATCGTCAATCCAGGTTACTTAAAATCAAATGAAACCAAAGCATAAGTCAAATTGCAAAGCGATAAATACATGCGGGAAAGTTCTAGTGAAAGCAGATTCGGACGGGGTCTAGGCGGGTAAAGGGCAAATATACATGAAGGCCGATAAAACGTTCAGTTGCCGTCTCTTCCGTTATTGACGTCACACATGCTGAGAGAAGGATGCTCAACTACTAAGAACATGATACCAAAATGCTCCAAGGATCTATTCCTCTACAAGGTCACATTCACCTGTTCGGGGGATATCTCCGAGTCAGTGCGGCAGAGGTCGGACGGCGGCATCGGGAATGACTGTTCTTCCTCAATTTCCGGCGAATGTTCGTCAGGGGATTTCTCGCCGTTCACCGCGTCCCCGTTCAACACTGACACTTCTTCGTTTTCAATCATGTCTTTGGCTTTCACTTTCAAACATTCTGTTACGATTGCTTCATCCGAGCTTTGATTCAGCCCGTTTTGTGATATTACACTCATATCGACGTCGGTCTCTTTTAATTCGCAAATACCACTGTCCTGTTCCGTTTTGGAAAGTTCGCTATTGCTTGTTTCTTTTGAAATGTCCTCAGGTGTTGCAATTGTTGGATCATTAACTATATCTTCAACTGTTTCCAGGTTTTCCAACAGTGCAGTCGGTTTGATTATTTCAGCTTCCGGTTCGATCGCTATTTCATTACTATTTTCTGCATGCGCAATATCAGCGTCACTAATATTTTCTTCTACAGTCTTGGTAGAAACGTCGTGATCGTCCTGACTTGGCAAACTCTCAAGTGTTACTTCCATGGTAGAACACTGTTCAGAAGTGTTTACATCTTCGACTTGCATTTCTTCAATAGAGGGTGAAGGATGTTCGATAGTCTCTGGTTCGTCATTAACTTTAACGGTTTCAATGGGAAGTTGAGTAGGGATCGTATCTATATTTTCAATAGCAACAGGGTTGACATCGGCGTGTGCAGATTCATTATTATCAGCATTATTAGCGAGGGAAGCATCCGTGAGTTCGGGAGCCATAGTGGTGGCGGCGAAGGAAGCCACGGACGAGGGAGGAGGATTAGCGGGAAGGGGAGGTGGCGTAGACTCTATCAAAGGCTTTTGATCGACACAAACCTCTTTTTTAATGGGACATTCGGATGTTGGCACCAATTCGGTTGTTTCAACCATAAGTTCCTCAGTCTCGTTTGAATCAATAGCGGGAACTTTAGGTTCATCTTTTTTGGCTTCTTCCAAGGAAATACCATTAATAGGCAATTGCTCAGGTGCGATGACTTCCGCTTTAGATTCCGATCTGATGTCGCTAGCATTCTCATTTTTAGGTTCCTCAATAATGGGAGTGTCAACTTTAGGGGACTCAGGTGTGCTGCTTCCATTCGTGAGAGGCTCTGTGACGGGAGTTTCAGGTATTTTTTCATCTTTCTTTTCTGTTTCAAGCTTTGTTTCCATATTTATTTCTTTTTCTGCAATTTCAGGTATTTCAGCAGGCTGTAATAAAAAGAGTTTCTTTTAAGCTCAGAAGATTCCAAAAATACACAATTAGAACATTTACACAAAAATACTTAACTAAATAAATAATAGACTCAGTTTGATTGCACTAACAAACTGTTGTATTAAATGCAACAATGTTTAATAGTAATTCTTGTTATGCTTGACTGCTTGTCTTCATTTTATGATAAACATGGGTTACCCTTCAGTGATCTGAGCATTCATCCCAAACAAAATATTAAATTGCTATGAGGTCATAGTTGCCAAGTTTCAAAATTTTGTATGACAAAAAAGAAAAATATATTTAAAAAGAAAAAAGCTGGACAGATCTTAAATATAGACCTTAAATTAGGTTTATTAAGATCTTTGATACGATGAATCGCGTCAAAATTTGGGAGGTAAATAATAAAGAGATATGAAATGTTATTTCATAACATTAATTCGCCGTATTGTGAATGAAAGACAACGCTTTCTATTCCGAGTAAATTAATAAGCTTCCAGTTTTGTGCACTCACAACCGCAGAGCTGCAGCAATAAAACGATACATGCTTACAAGGTCGCCTTTGTTTACTGGAATAGAAATAGGTACTACTATTGTGTGTATGATATATAATATGCTTTCTGTAATAAATCCTACTAAGAGAAACATTATCAGTTATTTATAAATTATAATGCGAGGTTTCCTTGGCTGTACCGAAACATATTATATTTTCGTAACTGATTTGAGTCTTATTATGTCAAAACTTTTACTTAATATGAAACATTAATCATATCAACATATAAATTAGGTTAGTGAAGTTTTTTTTCTAAACAAGTGTTTATTTCACTTGTAGGATACAGATTTAAAAGAAATGTATCATTAAAATGCTAGCTTTAACCATGTAAGATTCCCTGTATTGGACCGGAACAAGCTGTTATTTGATAAGCATACAAATTCAGAGGCTAAACCGTACTCTTAGTGACCATTAAGTTCATATAACTGTAAACAATTATAAATAACTGTCTGTGTCCTGTCTGCGGATTAATTTTTGTTCGCTACATTAAAATATCCATAAATTATAAAGATCTAGGAATAACAGCAATCTACAAAAGCATACATATACGAAAATGAACGCTTGTATATTATATTTGTGATATTTTTACTAATAAATGCCCTTTTATAGGTATTCAAGAGTGCTCTTCGTCAAATAGAAATATATATATGGCTCGACGATTGTTTTGTCCAGTCAAACTTCTAAAAACGAAAATGAGCTTAAGGTACTTTAACTAAGGTCAAAGTCACATTTTAATTTTAATAATAACCAACTGACTTCGCGAACTTCGTATCGCTTGAGAGTTCCGAATAATGTGTCACCTAAAACGCCATTCCATAGAAAATAATTTCCATAAGAGGAAACGAATTTTCTTCATAAACACATTTTCGTGAATTTTTCTATATTATTAAGTTATTCTGCTATTCTCAGATTAGACGAATCCAACAAAAAGAGAGATCATCAAAATCGGTCAATCCATTATTGAGTGCTGGTGTAAATAAAATAACCCGACTGTTTTTTATATATATATATATATTAGTTGAAAATAAAGTTACTTAAAAATGTAGTAATCAACTAATCAACAGGTAATTGTGTAGATTGTAGATGAATGGTTGGAGCTGTGTTCCCCTTTGGGAGCACCGAGCAAGGTAGGTAACCAAAAGCATAGTCCGAAACGAAAGTAAATTAAAAACTCCGGACAATACATCCGACGGACGACAGTCACGCACAGGAAACAACGTTGTGTTTAAATAACGCTAAGTATATCCATTGTATTTTTATCATAATGTACACTTATATACATTTGCCGCTTACATATACTGTTTGTATTAACGATACCAATTTCGCAGAAGTTTACTTTTTTTTATTTTTTCGCTTATCCAATCCCATAACTGCGCTTAATAAGGATATTATTTTTTTATTTGTCGATTTTTTATTTCTCAACAATTGATGCGAAATGAGCAAATAAGATCTACAACTTCAGTACACAAATTTCAATATTAAACAGAAAGTACGTACAAAATTAACATTTTTTTAAATACAATCTTAGATTGCAGGACTTGTCGAAAAGTACGATATTTAGCAATTACTGGCAAAACGCTATTTAAAATGGATGCGGGCTGTTGTTCTAATTCATTTTTGCCATAAAGACGACGGTATCCACAATTATCTACTTCATAATATTGTTGTAAACTAGTAGGGACTCGGAATACTAGAGAAAGTCATTGTAAAATTCACATTTAAATTAATATTGTTTTTTCAGAGCTTCTGCCTTTACAATGTTTTTGAAAGACAATGCCGTGATTCACGGTCTTCCTAATTGCAAGCGTAAATCAAGGCAGCGAGTTAGTACTTATTTCGATAGTTAATGTTCATGAGCGCTCATTTATCCATGCGATAACGGTGAACCGGGTGAGTCACCACCACGTAACACAATGGCTTTCTGTCTATGGAAACGATTTTCCGCTCTATAACAATACACGTGCCTATTTTCGATGGTGGGTTTTTGTTGACACTTAATTTGAATCTAAAAAACTCAGGGTTTTGTACTTTTCGTTTCTAATGAGAAACGAGAAGTACAGACGATGACAGAAAAAAGAAAGAGGTGATGGTAAAAAGACAAGTTTGTGAACGAACAACGATTCATTAGCACTATCGACTAATATCCAATTGAATGAAAATGTTGAACTGTTTCCTCAGGTAAACAATTCACATAATATTGTAATGAACACAGTTTAAACAAATTTCGATGCGCTCGATTTAAAAACATTTTTTTGTGTGTGACATTTTATTTTATCAGTGACATCACCGAATTGACACAAACAACATAAGTTTCCGTTCAGAAATGTTAGGTTTGAAAATTAGGTAGGTAGTTGTTAAATGTTAGGTTTGAAAATTAGGTAGCTGTTAAATGTTAGGTTTGAAAGTGGCAAACAAAATCTCCTGGTGGCACTACAGCAACATCTTAGCGAGCCGGTCCAGACGCAATACTATCAAATAACTCATATCTACTTGCTCTCGCTATCAGAGGTTGTCGCCCCGTCTTGGCACCGATTACACCAATCACCGACCGGCTATCGAATTACTTACTGCCTGCATAAAGCCAGTAGTTAGTATATAAAACAAGAAAAATGCACAGATACCAAAAACTTTAAACATTATATCTATAAATATAAATTACATACATATATATTCCAAAAATAATTTGTTACTCTTGCAAGCTTAAGTAGTTAATTCAATATGAAAGAATGTTATAGTGTAAACATAGATAAGATTTAAATAAAACTAAAAATAACTACATATTATACCCTAATACTAAAGTAGTTATCAAAATCCGTAATTAATAACAAAATTGCTCACTTTTTTTATATAGTTACAGTAATGTTTAATTAATTATTGCAGAATTTCAAATAATATTTAACTAGCAGGCTCTCAGCTCAAGTTGTTTTATCATACATCGTGACAAAAATAGACTGTAGCATAATGGGATAACAATGGTCAATTTAATAGGCGTTCTCTCAAGTTCCCACAAGACTGCCGGTTAACAGAAAAAACACACAACAATAGCTGTCGATAGGAAATGGAATCTTCCCTTGTTATGTCAAAACTCCATTGAACGTTGGTATTATGAAAATACGACAGATGAGACGCACAGTGGCGACCATTTGCTAAACATGCTACATGAACTGTTTAGTCGGGTTACATCGCATTTTAATACATGTATACAAAATATATAAGTAGATCATTGTTCATGCGATGCCGTTCGTTAGAACACGACTCAAACCGGTCCCACTTACAGATAGTAAACTCGTTGTCTTAATATTTTAAGAAAAGACTTATCGGATATCTTTATACAATTTAATATACGAATATAATACTTCGACCTTATGTGACGATGCCTAACACATGTGGCATATCCTAGAGCAGTTTATCGAACTCTGAAAATGCTAACATAATATTATCCTCGTAATAACCTTTCAATAATAATAAGACGTTATTTCTTTTGTATTTTCCATTTTTTTGCATTTCAGAAATGGTAACTAAAAATCTTGAGATAAATCGTCACAGGACATGAGCAGTGGCACATGGATAGTTTGCAATCGCACTGGCCTTCGCCCCACGCCCACTGCAAACCTCGCAAAACCTGCCCCGCTCTGCTAATTTTATTTTGCACCTAACAAACGTGTTTCAAAACATTCCCCGCTTAACAGCCAACACGACATAGAATTTGAAAGATATTTTATGGCGCGCTAAAAATTCTATTATAGACATGTTCGTCGCATTTCTGTATAAATTTTATCTCTGTTATTTAAATATAGTAAAATTTTAAAAAAGAGTACATTTCCTTTTAATCCCTGTACCCGCTCTGTTAATTTAAAAACGTTACAGTTATAGAAGCAGTAAAACCCAATATAGGTTATTGTTAAAACAAGTCAATTCTCTTTGGGGGCTGAGGGGGAGGGATGTGAATCCCGCGAGCTAATGACCGTACATCAACACGTGTGCTGACATAAACACGTCACGTTTTAATATATTTATTACACACAACAAATCAATTCTAAGCTGTGGGAAAAGTCTTCGCTTAAGGTAGTGCCAAAATGTTGAATATTTAATTTATGTTACGATAAACCTTAATTTCTTAATGTGTCGATAAAATTCAACAATTTCTGTATGAACGGGAATGTTGATGAATGTTGCTATAAAATATTATATCTGTAACCAGACGTGAGACATCGTCAACAATAAAATACAATGTCTTTACTCGAGCTTATTATAGCCTAAATTAATTAATGGACCACTTTGTTTTAATTGAGATAACAAACAAGAACCGTCTCCACGCTTTTGAATTGTGTTCAAAATAGTAAATATAGCATCTAGGAGTTTTCTGAGAAAATATATTTTGAATGCTACCGACTTTAGAATACGCGCTCTTCGAGTAACCTCACTCGACCGGTTCTCCCAAGATTAGTTTGACGATTACAGAATAATTTCGATGGAAATGAAGCCGGGTCATTGACGATAAATTTTATGTATGATTAATGTCCCGAAAGAGTTAAGACAGTAGCGGCTCACGTTTGGTTAGCGCGGATATAGAGCCACTTTGAATCATAATGTGCATTGTTCGCGACGCGACGTCGTCCGCCTCGGTTTGAGTGCAATGCACCTACGTCGCAATAGATACTCTGATAGAAATCAGTTTCTGTCCTGACCGCAAGGCTAAATCGACAAGATTTTCATAATTCCATTTGAAATTCTAAGAAAGTTAAGTTTACCATTATATACCGTTTGCAGTGTTACTATCATCAAGTTTAAGAGGTCGACACTTTAATATGACAGTCTTGAATGTTTCTTATCCACTCGAAAGCGATTTTGCGTCGCACATGACGTTGAGTTTGAAAGAGGTCAGTCACATTACATAAATATAATTGTTTTAATTGTAATATTTCACTTTCAGATAATTTCAATATTATTTCTTTAGCGCAAACAGGTGAGCGAAATGAAAGTAGGCCATGCCAGTTCAATAATGGTTGGAGTCATTGCATCGAGGGTCCGAGCGAATGTACATTATAATATGTACATTGCATTGTGCCTACTCACTGAGAAACGTAAACTGAATACCTAAGAGACATCCATAGAGAGCTAGAAAGTTATTGCTTTAATAATAATAATTTTCACAAAAGCTGAGTCGCAATTTATCAGCGTAGAGTTTGTATAAAATGTAGAAAATTATTACAATTGAGGTTTATTTACCCTTTCGAAATTGATCAAGATAATCAAGTAATTTAAACAAGGCGAGAATAATGAATGTTGTCATTTGTTTTAGTTGTGCGGTGAACAAATTAAGTATTTAAATCGGAAACATAAATATTACATTTTATTTGAAGTTTATCGTACTTTTTAATCCTTGAGCTACATTGAGTTCAGATGTTCAATAAAACGTTCAGTTTTAATCGAAAATTAAAAATATAAATGAATTGACTGTCTCAAAATTCGATATTATTTTGTCCCGTAAATTCGAGTAAAAATTGTAATGCATTCATGCGTAAAAAGAAAATCTTGAAAATATAACATTAATATTGACAAAATGAATTGTACATATATATAATGATTTATAATCATGAAATAATTAATTTCCACCTTAACATGATGCGTGAAATTTACTAATATGGCAATGATTTCTACTAAAGATCTATGTATAATTCATATTTAAAAGTTATGTAGGTATCTTTAATAAAATAGAGAAATAAAATGTTATATTTAAGTACCTACAGCGTATTCAAGAAAATATAAAAAATCCCCATTTTAATTTAGAATATCACAAACGGATATAAATATACATGTATTAATGAAATTTAGCCCTCAAATTCGTTTTCAAAAAAACACCAGCCAATCTGTTTAAGAGCTACTGACGCAGGCAGACACTTCAAACATATAGCATCTATCTCTGCATTGCAGATAGAAGTGGAAGAAAAAGTTCATGATAAAATCCTTACCTCTTCAGGAACTTTCTCCGGCTCGCCGTTAGTTTTTACCTCATCGTCTTTTTGCTTCTTCTCCTGCTTGGGCTTATCCTTTCTGTTAAAACTGATGGACCTTAGCGACCATTTCTTCTTGACCTGCGGGGCGATAAAAAATAGTGTTTAGATACAATTCTGATTCAACTTGCAATCACAATCTGATACGATCCTATTTATACTTATTCCTGCGCTTAAATTTTCACGTTTGTCTTGGAATTGCGAATTGACCCATCGAGATTCGTTTTCGTTTTATAGGTTCAGGCTTGGGGCAACTATGATCTGTCGAGGTTTTAGTGCGATACTATACCTTGTAAAATGCCATAATATGAACATGATTTAGGTAGCTGTGGTAGTCCTGATTTAATGTAATATGCTAAGTTATATTAATTATACAATAGTAAACACTTTATTGCATTTTTCTTTTCTTCTGAAAAACCTCTTAATAAATTTTAAATAATTTCGGTCTGGAAATAGATAATAATATGATGTTGGAAAAGAAACATTTAACTTTTTACTTACTTCAAAACAGACATAATATGCTAAAAAAGGTGAATGATTGTTATTAATTGTTCTGGTATATTAATCTTAAGGGTCGGATCTCAAATTGAGGATGAAAATAATTAAACGTAGTACCTACCTAAACAACTATTTAATAAAATAATAACTATTAATATATTATAAATTTCTAAAATAATTAAATATGACACGCAAGATGTACTAAACCTTTTCTTTTTTGTTCTTCTTTCCATCATCCGACGATGGCGTGCTTTCTCCATTCTCCACTTTTTGATCACCCTCTCCGTTGGTGACGTTGGTTTTCTTTTCTTTCTCGTTCTCTTCTTGATCTTTCATTTCTTTTTCTGTCGTTGCATCTTTCTCGTTTTCAGGGGTACCACTTTCGATTTGCTTTTCTTTTTCCTGTTCATTTATATTGTAGTCAAAAAGGTTTGTTGGAACTTAATTTCATATGAACATCATCAATCAAAATACAAGCAGTAATTACTTATATCTTGGTTGTAGACACGTAAAAAATGTAATTCAGAAGTCAATACTTAGTGTTAGGCAAAGAACCCTAATTTTTCGGTAGTTTCACAATGAAATAACTACTTAATTTCATTCAATTTAGAGGCATACGGATTCCCAACGAAGCCACATAGTGATAAAATGTGTTTGACAATTGCTAATTTATAGCCCCGATCCAATATCCGTCGCGGCTGTCGTTTGAATACAAACTATGCGGGTACATAATTGCGCATAATAATAACAATATAAGTAGGTAGGTACCTAGTTTCTGTTTCGTTTAAAATGTTAAGCAAGATCTGCATTCTGCTTTGAAGGTAACACCTTTACACCAAGTTACTGATGCAAAATAAAATTCGTGCGAAATTTCGTTATTATACGAAAAACTTACTGGTATCAACTTCGTCAATTCAATAAGAAAAAATTACTTTTGTCAAAAATACTACTCAATGTTTAAGATGACAAACCAATTTGACAAAACAATTCCGGTTTGTATCTTTTCTAATGTTCAGAATAAACAGGATGCTATATAACTATGAATGTAATACATAGGATACTCACAGGGCTATCGTGTATGTGGGCATCGCCATTGGCTTGAGGCTTAAGCGCATCGGTGTCCGCCAATTGTTCCATGCGACCTTCGCCACCGGCGCCTGCCGCTGCCACTTCGCCGGCACTCTCCGCCTCCTTGCCGCTTATGTCCACCGAGCGCTTGCTCTGCTTTGCACCCATTCTTGATGCTCAACTAAATTAACAACAAGAAACTTAATTTAAAATAATATGTCTTTATTTTTATTTTACTTTCACTAAAAAAACCGCGTCCCAGACGAGTCACAGACGATGAATGTAGCACAGTCGTGCGTGTTCAAGTACTGTTATCTTTTAGTTGTTTACTTACAAAATCAATTTAAAATAAAAATATAATTAGTAAACGACTGTTAATAAAAGTACTGTTTAAATTACGAACTTAATGTCCCTATTACTCATGTAAACAACACATTAGCATTAATGCTAATTAATGTTTTTGTCAGTACATATAATAGTACGATACAAAAAGCTGCATCTGATTATCTTATGTAGGTTACAACTTACAATACTGAGAACTCAAAATAAACGAGTGCTGACCGAAATAGCTTTCGAGGCATTATCTGGTATCATTGCAATCAATTACTCCATAGGTTTATGAAGGCCAGCAAAAAAATTAGAAGAATTAAAAATGAAACAAGTTGAAATGATTCTATAATTATTATGAACATATTTCACTCTACCATTGGTTTGCTTTGTAGCATATATACCTACCTATAAGTTAATAAGCATTTTGTGTCACTATAATTTTCTTCTGTTACAAGAATGGTATGAGTTAATAATTGCGACTCCTCATCCTCTTTTTGCAATATTTATTCTTGGTATTAAAATATTAGTATGATGTATTTTTCAACCCAAAACACCTAGTTAATTTACTGCTTTAAATTGTGCTTATGAAGTTGAAAGAACCAAGACATTAACAGAAGAAACATCAGTTAGTTACTGTATATATATATATAGCCAGAATATCAGTCAAATCAGTCATGCGGCTCTATATGTACAAATATTGAAATAGACACTACATAACTACAATTTAATGGGTTAAATATAAACATAATTGAATCATTATTTTAGGTCAATGTATGTAAACAGAGAAGATAAAAATTTAATCGCTATCCTGAAACTAGAACCAAAACTCAATACTTATTCATACATTTGTGTATATGAAATCCCATAACCCCTGGTATGAGGCATAGTTCAGAAGCATTACACACAGAAATATGTCTGTACTAAATTTTTTATTTTATATGCAAGTAAATGATTAGTGAAAAAAATTGTTTCACTGAGATTCGAACCTAGGACTTCCAGTGTAACAAGCAGATACGTGAACCATTACGCCACAGGCACTTCGAAGCAGTTAGTGTGAGCGATAGTTAATATATGGAAAAATTATGTTGTGAAGAAAATGTGATAAAATATTGACCTTGACGGGTTCTAATGTAGTCTTATCATTACAGACATTGTTTTTCATTATCACCTAAATCTATTATAGTTATATTTGTGAAACCATTGTACTAAACAAACTTCCTTTCACTTACACATATGATAAAAAATGGTGGAAGTGGAAGTTATGATAGCTGACATTGATGAATGTGTAGAAAAAATTAAAAAACAAAGTAATGTTATACAATTGTTAGTACTTTTTTATCTTTCTTTTCCTAGGTATTCATGATGTGACTAAAGTATAGTAATTTTTAGGTGACTCAAGTTCTGTATTAAGTTAAAAGTTTTCCTTATTTTCCATAAGAGGAGGAATTCTCAGAAAAGCAACTTATCTAAACTGTTATAATATAAAATTTTGAATGATGTCAGATCAAACACAAAAACTCTAAAAATCATAGATTTGATACCTATTTCATGTTTAGAACACTTACAATTATGTACTAACAAAAATTTTGTGCAGACTTGGCTTGGTATTATAAAATGTATAAATAGATATACCTACATAGATTAGTCACATAAAGAGTATGATGAATTATTCGATTAAAGATACCATAGATGGTCAAGTTACCAGAAATGCAGCTATAGATACCTACAATAGATTATGTTAAATGATATTTGGTATTTAATAAAATCACTAACTCATTTTAATTTACGTTTGCACCATAATCAGCTTTAAACAAAAATTAATTAAAAGATTTAGATAAAAAAATTAAATAATTAAAATTATTAGGGAATAAACGTAATTAAGCGACCTCTGATCGAGTCTATAAATCTGTGGGGATGTAAATATTAAAACCTAGTTATTATTCGTTCCAAAAAACATTGCTTCAGAAACATTAGGAAGATTAGAAAAATATGTTGTGCATCAGGATTTAAGCAAATAGTTTTATTAATGTTAGGAGACTAGAAAGACTAATTTTACCTAAAATTTTTTCCTATATCACTATAAGTTAGTTAAGATATTAGTTAAAATTTATAATTGGAAATAATGAAGTCGAAACGGGGGATTTTCCATCTAAAATATTGATATTCAATAGGTATAGCAACGATGTTTAAACCTTTGTTTAACAGCTTGCATCGGTTCACTTTCAACGATGATTCATCGCTCGATAAGTTGAATAAGTATGCAAATAGGTAGATTTGTACACATTATTATACAAGGATTGAAAAATATTTTTAAAATTTATTATTACTGAAACAATACAGATGCATGGCTGAATTTTTAATAATTTTTACAACGGTTTTAGCTTCCAGTAGAAAATTACACATGTTATTACTTTACAATATATTTATTATTAAAAAATGACATTTTGAATTGAATGTGAAAAGTAAAATAAAGACCACATGGTTTCAGTTATTAAAGCGATTGGCATGGAAATAATATTTTAAATAGCGACGTTGTAACTGCCGGCGAGAACGCTTATTTATTATAACATACTACTTATTTTATTATATTGATTATGATGACAAAAAGTGACATTAATATTTCCTTACCTTTAGACTTTTCAATCCGAATAATAAAGACAAAGAATAAACACTATCAAATTTAACAAATATTCACTTAATGCACTCACAGCCCAACACAATATGGCGGCTGTACAAAATCTCCACCCACTAAGAACAAATTCAAAATTGAAACTTCTGGCGATTGGTCATTCTGGCTACGACGCGTCAGATTCAACAACTTTAAATAAACCATATGCTACATTATGACAACCTTAGAGAATATTCGAATTATGATGCGTTCATAAATATAATTTTTCTTCCACGTTTTCGTTTTCATTTATAAGAAAAGTACTTATTATTTTATCATTAATATTATTTAATAATTATACCTCCTTGAAATACCTCCAAATATAAAATTTAGACCTATGTAATAGTCTATAATCTACACAAACTAGTTTTAACCGAAGACCTTAGGAGTTAGGACTATGTTGTTGACAGAAATAAAGTTAAATTACCTAAAGACTTGCATTTATATATTATACATATTTTAAAGTATTGTGAAATGAACTTCCATTATTAGATATTCTTTAAAACCAAATATCCTTTATTCATGTAAATCGTAATATCAGATAGATGATCGTTTATGCACGTCAAAAATACAAACTAAGCTTACAGGCTGCTTTATATAACTTTTTTAACGCATTTTAACATAAAGATTTTAAAATATAGATCACGCAAAATGGACACTTTGAGAGACGACATAATGACAATATTATTATTTTATAGATTGTTGCCACGTGAAAATTAGTAATTAGTTCCAATAGTTTTGCGTAATGTGAGGTTTTTTATTTTACCGGGATATACATTTCTTTGGTATGGTTTTAAACCCCGACGAAAAAAGAGGGGTATGAGTTTGACATACCTGTGGCATTGGTGCTCTCAGATAATATTAGAGCGTTTTGAAAGCTTTAAAAGTTCATTCGATCAAGATTTTAGCTACAATTTATGAAAATTGATTGATCTGTTTATGAGATATTCTTATTTATAATAATTAACATGTCTGGTTTTTTTTAAATTATCTTCAACTTGTTTGATTTTTATTTTTATTATACCCTGATGAAGTCTTAGGAATTCGTTTAACGTTGAATAAAAATACTATAATAACTTCAGCTAACGGTATTCATAATCATTAAAAATCTAAAATTATTATTATGGAATTTATGCATTAATTAAAATACAAAATGTGATCCAAGCAGAACTTAATATAACATAAGAAGAGAAAAAGTTTTTATTAAGGAAAGAGTTCGGTTTTTATTGTTAGTTCATTCATTAAATTTTTTCAAAAATGTTTAAATATATAAATTCGAAGTTCGCTTTTCTACTTCAAAACGCAAGATTGGTAATCCTCATTCCTCAATAATTATTGTAGTCTATGATTGTTACTTCGTAGTTCGTTTGAACTCTATGTCTATAGTTTATGGTAAACATATCGATATGTCGCGTCGATAAAGTTGTCCGTGACTCCGTGTATAAAAATACAATTTTTCGTAGTTTACTAAATAATTTTAGTGAGAATATCTGTAATTGATAATTAATTACGGTGATTAATCAGTGGCGTGAAGAATTCTACGTCTAATAAGGCATCCTGCTGTATTAAAATTGTGTAGCGTCACCTGACCGAGCTCATTGTCATTTCCCGCCATTTGCTTTGCTAACTTTTTATGTTTTTATTGAATACTGATCGTGTGGAGTCCTTAATTTTAGTGTAATTAGTGCTCAAGTTATGTCATTAGATAGTAATGATGCTTGTTTGTTAGAAGTGGAAGATTATAACTTATACGAAGAAGACGCACCAGATCACGCTATCCCAAGGTAAGTAACCCGGCGTGGTTTCCTACATTTCTTCTTGAGTTACATTCAGTTAATGATGATGCCATTTTTTAAACTCATAGTTTTACTAAAATGCCGGTCATTTGTGGTAAGTCGAAAAATTTGCAATAAATATTTGATTCCGCCCCGTGCCGGCCTTTAGTCAGCTGTTGTGCCGCCATGTTTGGTTGTCTTAAATAGGCGTAGTAAGCGCTATAGGGGCACTGTTTCACTACAGAACATGTGGTTTATCGTAACAATTGTGAACTCTTCGCTTCATTCATTAAATTTTTTTCTTGTTACAATAATAAGATCGATATATTAAAATTACTTAAATGGGTATGTACTTCTACAGCATTGTAAATACGTAGTACATTTTTAACTCGCGAATACTTTATCAAAAAATTGCAGATTGTTTAAAATAATAATTAACATTTCAGAAGTGAAAGACACTCTTTATCTGGTGGAAAGATGGAGGCAGAAAAGAGAATCCGACGGGAAATTGCTAACAGCAATGAACGCAGACGCATGCAAAGTATCAACGCTGGATTTCAGGCTTTACGGACTTTGTTACCTAGACATGAAGGGGAAAAACTTAGCAAGGTATTTATAATGATAAATTAAAGGCTGTTATAATATTATTTACTAAAATATTAAACTAAAACACAGATTTTCAATATAAAATTTATATTATCTCTCTGTGAAACATTTATAAATTTTGTTTATAAATTAATGGATGTAAATAGTTGTGTTTTTGTGAATAAATATATAATTGGTTTAATTTATTGTAATATCTATGACAATATGTATGTAAATTGCAGGCTGCCATTTTACAACAAACAGCTGAGTACATATACTCTCTAGAGCAAGAAAAGACCAGGTTATTATCACAGAATTGTCAGTTGAAAAGGTTATTGAATCAACATGAAGGAGGTGAAATTCCTTTGAAGAAAAGAAAGAATGATATCATTACTCATGTTCCCTCAATAATACCTGACTCAACTGATGACACAATTAATACAAGATCATCAGATACTGTTGCAATGATTACTGTTTCCGGTTTACTTACAAAGAAGGAACCTGATAATGGAGAACTGTTGGTTCAATTGGAGAGAGAGAGACAACTGAGGAGGTTACTTGAAGAACGTTTAAGTGCATTAGAAGTCCAGATTTATCCAGAAACCAGAGAAGTTCCACACACAGTTCTACACTATGAAGAAACAGAAGCTACAGAGTGCAAGATTGAGGAGAAAGAAGTTGAGATCCCACAAGTTGTGGAAAGTCCACCTGCGCCCTTGCTGGAAGCTGCTATCAAAGCGGAGCCACGTGTTGAAGTTGAGGTTCTACCTGATGCCACCAACGACCAACCCTCACGATTATATCTGGCTAGTACTAGCCGGC
Organism: Aporia crataegi; assembly: GCA_912999735.1. Classification (NCBI taxonomy): domain Eukaryota; kingdom Metazoa; phylum Arthropoda; class Insecta; order Lepidoptera; family Pieridae; genus Aporia; species Aporia crataegi. The sequence goes on along the minus strand of OU538744.1, from coordinate 5,859,731 downwards.
AGAATCTTGAAACAATAGTGGAAGCTATTCGCCACTTGGAAGGAGACCACCTGTTCCGTGAAGAGACAGGCGATGCTCCACTCGCGCTCACTAAAAAAACTGAAATAACTCCCCCACAGCGACCTGGTGTAATTGTAGTCAAACACTCGTGAGTGCATTAAACTAGTCCCTTGGTTTAATTTTGCTTCCAGTGGAAGAGTACTCCTTATCCTCCTCGAATATTATTAGATATTAGTATTTAGTTGTCTTTTCCAAAGTGACAAATCAATAAGTCTGTGTTTTGTTTATGTTTCTTTTACAAAGTAAAGAATAATGAAGTAAGGATATGGAAATGAATCAGGACATAGATTGGCGCTGTGCTTAGTTAAGTCTCAAATATTTTAATCGTATTTGATTTTGTGTTATTGCAAGCTTATTCTTATTGTTAGGTAGAAGATTGACTGACTTGTGTATATCATACTTATAAGTTTTGAGACAGATTATGCCAGTTCAGCTGCATGCCAATATATCAATTATTGTGGTATATATCAAACAGCTAATACCTTATTGAATCAAATTATCACAAAAGATGTGATAAACAAATATTCATTTTGTCTAAAATAACAACCATAATAGCAATTAGAGTGATAATTATCTATATAACTATGTAAGAGCATTATGAACCACTTTAAATGTTGTACTCAATAATATTGTATTATAAATAGACATGCATGCAGCATTGCAGTTTCTCATTTTTATATTATAGTAGATAAATTTGACAGTGAAATATACACATTAGTTAGAATAATATAATAACCCAGTTTTTTATGACTAAGCACCAGTTCTTTTTAATTTTAGAATTTTTTTTTTTTTTTTTTTTTTTTCAAGCATTCCAGGCCTCACTCAACTGAAGGTGTAATGCAAATTTTTAGACATGTTTTGACATAACACATGCCTCTCTTTTAGCGACATACCCAGTTAGTCTAATGCCTAATTTACATACAGCCGAAGTGAGCAGGAAAGGACGAGTGTGTGAACACGATACTTCTCATGCCACTGCCGTTGCCACTCGCGCTGCTTGGCGCTCCTCAAAAGATGGGTTTTATATGCGGACGCCAAAAGACCGGCAGCGCGAGCGGCAGTGCGTGTTTACATTCTGCTACATCGGTCAGTACTCGCCGAGCGCTGGAGGAGAAAGACATGTGTTTTTTGTTTTTTTTTTAAGATCGGCGACCACTTAGCTGGAAATGTAAAAAAATTTTTTTATTTAATTTTGTTCAACCAGAATCAAAATCGGTATAAGACATTCTGCCAAAGTTAGAAATTCCACAGATTCTTCACTATTCATCTCGTTGAAAACGTTTTTCGTTACATCCATGAAACGAAACAGGTATACCTAATACCTCGTAGAATTCGTATAAGCATTTAAAAAATAGTTAAATAGGTCGGTATGTAGGTACTTACAAAGTTCTATTAAGATATCACCATCTACGACGATTTTTTTGTATTTGAACTTTAAATATCGAACATAATTATGTATTGCAAAAAAAAACAGCGTGGACGCTGTAATTATATACCTATTTCGACGTCTGCCATTGCCGAAACTCGATAGCGAAGTGAGTGGTAGGGTAACATGTAAACACAATCCTCTCGATCCCGCTGCAGCAGTATATACGGAATTATTGCCGGCGGCAGGGGCTGAATGTAAATCCGGTATGATAAGCCTAGTATTGAAAACTGTCTAGTGTAATTCAAGATGATGTAATCATCTATATTTCTGAAAAATTGATGTCAATCTTGTAATGTAATTTTTAGGAATAGTAAGTGCGGGTTGCTTGATAACATTTACAGATGTTGAAAATCTATAAATAATTTTTGTTTGCCTTCAATGTGCTGTAGATTTGTTGAAGTTTAACCAGTAATGCTTTTTGTTGGTAACTCTTATTTTAACTTTTAAATGTACTTGTGGTTTAAGTTAGACTCAGCAACAGAGTGATGTACAATGTATTATGTCTGTGGTCCTTTTTACAGGATCATATCTAGTTAAAGACTGATCATTAATCCATTATTAAGTTATGCTAGATGGATCCACCATGTCAGTAGTGTGTTGTGTGTGTTGCATATGAGAGTGAATAGCTTGCAATTTGCATGAAATTCCGTCAGTTTTACACAGATTGTTATATTGAAATAATGACATTTCAAGTTGATTAACAATCTTTCTAACTCTGATGGATGATCTTTAATTATTTTTTGAATAATAACAATTTGTTTACAGTGTAAACTAATATTTTTATCTTTTTATACTTCCAGTATTTAAGTGTGAATGTATGTTGAAATGTATGCACATACATTTTTGTATGTTGCAATCGCCGTCTCGTTGGGAACATATTATTAGCACTCTGTTCCTGAGTCCATAGTAGTAAGGAGTCATCTGCCTACCGCCTTTACATTACGTCATTATAAGATAATTAAATATGTAACATAATTGACTTGATTATACTATTAGTGTAGTCAAAATATCTAGGTAATAAGAGATTTTAAGTCAAAGAAAGCAAGTTGAATTGTTTAAATTGTGTTATTATTTATGTCTTAAAGTATTAAAATGGTTATTTCTTATTAATTAGTTTGTAAACGTCAATAATCAGTATAATATTATTTTGTAACAACATTCATATTTTAAACCAGTAAAACATTTTCCATTCTTTTAATACTAAAAATCACTATATATACTAAAATACACTTAGTATGTAACTAATGAAATTTTTTCCTTGTAATTTTTAATATCTGTAGGGTTCTTATATATTATTGAATCTGTATTGTATTATTGTTTTCATCATGAAATTTGAAAACATATTTTGAATTTTTCTACACTCTATCAAATATTTAAACTTGCAGTATCTTTAATATAAAATATGATTGTAAAAGGTTTAAGGCCCATATCCAAAAAGTGAAACAAAATAGTTTCAAGGTCTTGAACATTTCTACACTATATATTTTGACTTCTTACCTTGACTTGACCAATGGTGTCAAGAGAAGATTGTAACTTAAGATATATTTTGGAACATGGGCTTATGGGCCTCATAATTTTATTAACACATGAATTTACAATTTGGGTTTGGTAAATGTAGACATTTATTTTAAGAAATCTTATTTCTGTTTAGTGAGCCTCTATATTAGGGATAGTGAGAAGATACAGTCAGGAGTGCGACATTATTTTGAACTTTATTTTTATTACTAACAGGCTCAGTTCCTATGCATTATAGATAGTAATTATGTAATTTTTACAGTTTGTATTTTAGGATACTAATGATAAAGTGTAGAAAACGCCGCAATGGATGTTTGCTTTTTGATATGAAGTTGGTAAAAATATTTCCTCTGATTTAAATTGTACCACATTTGATCTACATTTACGAATATTTATAAAATATTGATATTTAATTGTTTTTATTTCTTTTACCCTATGGAATCTACTCTGAAGCCGAAATAATAAATTTAGTAATATTACCGATTAACCATTATCTTTTTGTTTTACACAAATTAAAAGTTATAAAAAAAAAAGCGATTTGGCGCAAATGAAAACACCTCATTTCAAAAGAGAACCGATTTTTTTAGGTCAGACATCATAGATGATAAAGCATAGCTTATTTCAAATGAAATTATTTTTCCATATTTTCTCAACCTTTTCTGGACTACGACAAACATTTCAAAAACAAAATCACTTATCGGTCCAGCCGTACTCGAGCTTTAGCGAGACAAACGAAGAGCCATTGATTTTGAAATATATAGATAAATAATAATTTTTATAGTCTACAGTCTCATCAATTTATGACAACAGTCGTGTCCGGCGTCTTCGTAATCGACTAGCGACCGTAGTTGCAATTTCCAGTGTCATCAAGCTAAACCTCAAGGTTGTTTAAAATTCACTAGACTGATCAGTGATCAGTGAGTAGTGACTAGTGAGTACTGAGTCAGTGACTGAATCACTATTCAAGTAATCACTGAATAATGTTTTGAGGTGTCGTTAGTTGTGTCAAGAGTCGTTAGAGAGTAGACGCGAATTGTGCGTTGTTGAAAAACGTAATAAGAGTATACCATAACCGAATCCGAAAATATATTGTGTCGAGTGAGTATTCTTTTGATTACATTCATATAGCAGCTAGGTATATTAAAATAGATGAAGTTGTATTACATTATGTGCGAATTGAGATAATTATACCAGCAACAATACACAAAGGATAGTAATTCAAGGAAAATAATTCATGCAGTGGTTTCGTCGTAATTTTATAAGAAATATTTGGATCAAATTTAAGGTCAGGTTGATTGTTTCATTACAATCACAAAATTTAAGGAAAGATTGTTAGGTAGCCTAATTATAAATATTTAGGAATTAAGTAGGTTTTTCCTACCTTGTGCTTCCGCCACAAACAATTTAAATAAATGTAACTTTTACGAAGCTTTTACGTAAGCAAGAGTGCGGTAATTGAGTTTCACTTTTGTCGAGTTCAAATTCTGGAAATATCACCTATAAAATACTACCTAATAAAATAATACTTACATATTATTTACAAGGTGATGATGAAGTTACTCATAAATCTACTATGGGTCACCCTAATGCTATCTTTGGCTAATTCGGAAGATGTAATATTTTCAGAGGATATCGGGTATGTAATTATTTATTACTGACTCCTAATTTATTTTGAAAAAAGTCATAACTATAAAATAAAACTGACTAGATCTTCCTCACAACTTCGTTCGCAAGGGCATATACAAAAACTTAATTGTTAATAGGTAATTATAGTCTAGCTTCCCATGCGTGAAAAAATTCATAAAATCGGTTCAGTAGATTTGTGAGCTTTAATCATTACAAATAAGGCTGGATAAAAACAAATCTTTTCTTTTTATAATATTTATTAGTTTAGATGCAAAAAAAAATTCCCAGGACAATATGATACCTAACTATCTAGAAGTACCTAATTCTTATGAATTTTGCTATTTACGTAGTGGGATTTTGGTCTGATCTTACTCTATGAGGGTAGTCTGAAAAATGTCCGACCTCAACGTTAAGATAGCTGCACTCGTCAACAAAAGCCAGTAAATGTAATTGTACTGCTTTTGACAGAACTCACCATAGTCCGTTGAAAAGTTACAATTGGGGTTTCATTTGTCAGAGGACAGAGGACACAATTTAATTTTTTAGATATCAAGGAGGGGTGTAAAGTTAAATCCAAGTTTGTGAGGTTGCAACCCTTGTCGTACGGCCACCGTCTTGGTAAAAAGGGTACAAATTGTTTTTATGGTTTATCTGACAAAAAATTTCAATGGGGTACCAGTTACGCTATTTTGGAATTTGGACACGCATGCGGCTAGCGGCATGGCACGTTTATTATTTGACAGTCGTTTGAGTAAGCCGAGTTTATTTCGCTGCACAATTACTAAACAGAGAAAAACAGTACCTCCTTTTTGGATGGGTTAGAGAGATGGGAGCGTCGCTAGGAGAAGTGTGTAGTTACAACGCCCGTACAAGGAGACTACTACGTAGTCTCCTTGTACGATGTGTGTATGTGTGTATAAATAAAAATATTAAGAATATCTTGTATCATTGTTAGCTAGGAAACTTTTCAGACCACCCTCGTAATACCGTAGTTACTATTGATATTATGCCGCGAACGAAATTGTGACTACTTAATCATAAATGTTTACAGAACAAAAATACCAACTCCAGAACAACAAGCAATTGAAGGAATTTCATCATCAATAAATGAATTTGGCTTTAGATTAATCAATGAATTGATGAAGAGAAATGAAAACGAAAATATCGTTATTTCACCAGCCGGCATTTCTGGTAAGTTTTATAAATGAAGTAGGTAATGACTATTTAAATTCTATTTCTTATCGAGATTTACGAAGTAGTAAATGTTTCTATTTATATACCTTAGTAAATCAAGTCTAAAATTTCCTTGGATGTCCTTAATGTGAGCAAATAATTTCCAACATCTTACCCCTTAAAGACAAAACATACCTTGTGAGTAACCCATTGTATGGACCTTTTGTAGTTTAAATATAAATAAATAGACATTGCTACAAGCAATGAATTAACTATTAGCTTGTATCCAGTATGTATTATTAAATTTATCTTGTTTGCTTTACAGGATTGCTTGCTATGGCGTTACTAGGAAGTGTCGGTGATTCCTACGAGGAACTTGCGCGCGTACTTGGGTTTTCTGAAGGTGAGCGCCTGTAATAAATATTTCATTTTCACTTAGAATGTATCCTTATCGTTTTCCTTAAAGGATTTAAATTACATGATGTGTACCTACTCACTACACAATTATTAGGTACCATTGACTAGTTCATATTGTCACTTTAAAGCTAAACAACCGCAACTTATAAATAGCTATAAAGTAGTTATTTATTTTAGATGTTAGAATTAACCGCGAGAACCACGAGCATTTTGGTGAGTTATTGCGGACATTGTATATGAATGACACATCGAGTAAAACCATGTATGCCGACGTAATTTTTGCTGATAAGAGCTCTAAACTTCGCGAGGCTTACCGTTTGTACCTTAACAGGGTGTATGGCGGCGATGCCATTACTACCGATTTTCGAAATCAAGAAGCAGCTAAAGATATTATAAATGAGTAAGTATACGCTCCTGAAAATAGGACCTTCTAGTAGTCACCACTTCCTTGCTACTTTGCAACAGATAATCAAAAACCTTAAGGCACCTACTTCTAAATATTTTCTTCGTAGATTTATCATTTCTGTCTTATTTATTCCTTTTTAGTGTTTCGAAGTCGGTTTTTAACTTAAGTATGACATATTAATAATCAAAGTTAAGTGTTTCGTGAATAATTTCAGATGGGTGAAGGATAATACTAATGGGAAAATTCCCAATTTCTTGAAACAAACCCTTCCAATAGATACAAAAGTCGTGTTAATGAGTGCACTGTACTTCATTGGGCAATGGAAGAATCCATTTATAATAGAATATACAAAAAAGTAAGTTAAGTACACTTTTTTAAATATCTAAACAGCAATTTATTGTTTAACTTTTAATTCGTTGCATAATTTACTAGTAGTAATATTGTTTCTCTATTTCAGACTTCCATTCAAAGGACCAACAGAAAATGTTATGGTTGAGCAAATGCTGAACATGGGTTCATTCCCTTTTGTTTCTTCATATACTGAGGGTATAGGTATTTATTTTGAACACATTAAGGTTTCGCATATAAACTTTTATTCCCAGCGATTTAAATTTTGATATCATTTTCAAAAACCACCATCACGTGGAACACGTCGTTACAGCATATGAATTATGAGCAATATAAACTAAATAATTACCTAGCACGTCTCAGACAATTAGTCTATACATCTACAAATATATATAGTTGGCATTTCTATTATTTACTTATTTCTGTGATTATTACTTATTTTAAAATTGTTCCATTTTAATGTTTTTTTGGTCAAATTTGATAGATAATGCACTAATATTTTAAGAAAATTATTTATGACACTTTAATGCCAAATAAACACAAAACTAATTAACATAAAGTACACACAATATAGATATTCTTTCGAATCTAATACTCGCATAACCTAACTCTATTAGAAAAATGTCAGACTCGGAGCCTTCTACTCCGACTTCGCGCCGCAAAGACGTAAAACATCAAGCTAGTGTCTTATTTATTAATTTTTCAGATTTACACATGATTGGTCTACCCTACAACGATAGTGTTAATACAATGTATGCGTTAAAACCTCGTCGCTCAAACGACAGCCTATCGGAACTGCTAAACAAATTAAACTTCAAGAAAATAAATGACCTCATCGCAAAAATGAAAAATAGAAAATGTGTCATACGGTACCCGAAAATGGATTTACAAAAAACATTAAATTTAGAAGAAACTTTAAAAGCTGTTGGCGTTAGTTCCATTTTTAAACCTGGCCAAGCAAATTTCGCCCTAATGATCGATAGCAATACGGTCATGAATAGGACAGAGAATGAATTAATTAGTAGAATAAATACGGGAGATTTTGAAGAATCACAGTCGCTTAAAAAAATTGTAGATAGCCTTCCCAATCCAGGTGTATACGTAGATACAGTTTTACACGATGTAAAACTTACTATTGACGGTAAGAAAATATTATTACTTTTATTTCCTTTAGTGCAAGATCCCAAAGCTGCCAGACAACTTATTTTATGATGGACAAAATATGAATTTAATAGAGTAGTATTAGTGAACCTATACCTAACGTGACCATTAATTTTTTTGTCAGAGCGGGACATCTGAGGAATTATAAGTTTTTAGTGTTTTATAAGTATTTTATTATAGAAGATAGAACACAAAATAATCAAAGCACTAAACACAGAATAGTTTAGTAGGCATGACTTACTTAAGCTCCAGTAGTGGCGTGACTTCTAAGTCACAACTTTGTTTTGACTTAGAAGTAAACAAATTTGTTTCAAAATACCGGGTCTTGTTGTTAGATAGGTGCGGAACTTAGTACCTACATGATTTATTTATCTTATCTTCGTAATCAAATACTTTTCAGTACTGCGACACTTAACTGTTTTATCACTTGTCCATATTTTGTTCTACAAAACAAAGACAGTTTAGTTGTCTTTATATATTTGATTCAAAAATTTCGTCCGTAAATAAAAGTGAATTCTCGTAACCCCTAGAGGAGCATGCGGCAGACACTGACAGACATTTCTGTATTTTTTTTTCACATATTCTTTACAGGCCATTTATTTTCTTCACAACCCAAACATTCTGCAATAATTTTGATAACTAGACATAAAGAAATGATTTAATTATTATTAAAGGCTTCCATTAAACTATTTAAAAGATAACTTTAATAGAGGTATTAAATAAGAACTTGATTACCATGAGCGCGCTCTTACCTACTCACGGCGGCACTTTAATACGCTTCGAGATGTTTGGCACCTACGAATTGTTTGGTTACTTATGTAGGTATATTAAAATAGCCCCTTAAATATCATAGATAAAAATCAAGTCTCAGATTTATAAGTAAATCACATTATATATGAGAATTAGCCGTCGGCCCAAAATAACAGGTATGTTCACTCACACTTACTATATTACTTTATTGTACATATTTTTTCTATCAAAAAATAAGTAGTCTGGCGGCTCTGGGATCTTGGAACACTTTATTATGCTTCTCTAACATATTACACAACTAATTAGTATTAGACTAATAAATAATAACTAATAGATATTAGATATATACATATGTATCTATTCTAATACATAGTGTTGACTATTCATTCAATTCTAATCCAGATTTGTGAAGTTTTTACTGGGAAGCAAGATATTCAGATATTGCGTGGAACAAAAATAAATTCAGAATTTAAATTTATTTCAGAATATGGAACAGAAGCCGTAGCAGCAACCAGTGGTATTTTGGCTCGCACTGCTGTACAATTCTATGCAGATACGCCATTCTTCATGTTTATACGAAACGATAGAACGGGATTAATAACCTTTAGTGCAGTTATTTTCAATCCTAAATCTTTGCAAGTTTAAATTGTAATTTTATTACAAAAATTTAATAAAATTTAAACTTTTATTTGTCTAAAGTCTAAACACACTGTTTACTTATTTTAAATGCCTTGTGGTGGCTTTACAACGTAAATAATATATAAATTTATGTATGTACATCTTCACGCTCTTTCGTATTTCGTTTAAGTCAAATTTAAAAAACTTAAATTAACAAAATATATATTTACAATTACAAAATTTATATTAATTACACAGAAGTTAAAAACATAGAGTATAGACCATACACACATTGCCTTACTATATTGAAATGAAAAAAAAGGGGTCTTAACAAGTAACTGCCAAATATCTCGAACATCTTTATGTAGTTCAAAACTTTAGAATCTAAAGGCCATTACATTATCAATTGATTTATAAATAGGGGTAATCATTCAAATTGATGACCATTTGGTTTTGATTACTATTTTTGCAAAACTAAAAGCACCACTAATTAAATACATGCCTTTTATATATGTACTTGTAATATAAAAACATACTATAATAATTTTATCTACTTTCTTTTAATTTTTCTATTCTATCATGTAAAGTTTGTTTCCATTGTTCTTCTGTTATACTCTGTGCCCATTCAGGTATGGATGTTTCCGGTAATGCAAAATTAGCCATAGCTGAGATAACCTGTAAATATTAAAAAAAATTGAAAGATTTGAATGGAAATGTTACATGAAATAAATGAAAAAATGAAATTCAAATAAACATATAGTGGTATGCAGAGTTACTGCACACCTTTATTATTATTCACAGAAGTTTGGGAGAAATTCACTTTTGTTGTACTTATTAATAAGATTTAGCGATTTCAAATATGGAATAGAAAGTTGCTAATATTAAAAATACTTACATAAAACATAATATTCAATTTCGAAACCTTACATTTAAGAAAATAATTACCTGCTGGGCTCTCTCATTGTCCATATGTATAGAATCTGTGGTTCTTGGTGAATCCCATACCTCTCTTGTTAGTGCACTCTCCATGGGTTCAATAGGAGGAATGTCAGATGGGGCCTGGTCTGTTCCAACTTCCTGTATTTAATAGGTATGTGTTGTGTTATTATACTCATACCATAAGTTAATTAATGTTAAGGTATCAAAAATAAATAATAACTTGTCTACAAATAAAGAAACTTGTTTTTAATGTTGTTTTACGGAGATACCTCAAATGATTTCAATTCTATCTAAATACTTACATTTAAGTCAGCTTCTTCATCACTATCATGACTGTGAACTGCTTCTGGACCTTGAGGTAAGGGCTCATATCCAAAATGTTCATTTTGTTCTTCATCACTATCCTCTTGGTGACCATTAGTTACTAACTCATGTCTAGGCGGCGGTGTTAACTTTTGTGGAGAGTTTTCTGGCGGTTCGGGGCTTTGGCAAACCATTTCGATTTCTCTTGTTTGTTAAATGATACGTAATATAATTATTATAATTCAAATTACAACATAGGCGCAGACTAAGAATACTATCTATCTAGTATCTACATAGGTACTAAATAGTAAACACTAAACACTAATAGTCGCAACACACACTCGCATTTAGTCCGGCGGACTGGATCCGCCGACCTAGTCCGGTCTCGCTAGACACGACCGGACCGGACCGGATCAGACAGTTGCTTCACGTACGCCTTCATAATTCATATGCACACGTTTAGTATTGAATAAAGCCTTTATTTCTCAAGGTTTGTCTTTAATTATGTATCAATTTATTCAGTTTTAAAACAAGACATTAGAATAACAGACAATAGATGAATGACAGTGACATCAATCAACTAGTAGCAAGGAGTGTTTTATATCAGTCATCATGTCGTTAGACACAAAAATAATGGTTTTTAGATGAAGACGATTTTAAAATATACTTGCGATGAACCGCGAAACCTTTGAAGATTTATTAAATTTAGTTTAACCTCTCATCACAAAAAATGATACTGTTATGAGAAAGTCTGTTTCTGTGGAAGAGCGACTTAGTGTCACGTTAAAGTATCTTGCATCAGGAAGAGAATTTCAAGAATTGAATTTTGTAAATAACTCGGTCTTATTACTACATTCTATGTTAATAAAACTTTAGTTTCCAATTTGTTTATTTTTTAGTTATTATTGCATAGTAGGTATATGGCTTACGTTGTCATTTCGCGATCACATACACGCGATACACCTAGTACGCACTGCGAATAAAATTTTGTGCGATTTTTGTCAGTTTAATGTAGTTCCCAAAGTTCCCAGACATAAAAAATCATTCGATAATTTACGACAACCCGTCAATAGCTTCGTTGCACGACTGAACGAAACGCATGAATTTTATTTCGCAGTGCGGATCTAGCCATACTTACTTGATACTGTACGAAACATTTGCGCGGAAATAAATCGCATCGCATCGCGTTTAATTTATATCAAATCACAGATTCTATTCCCGCGAATAGCCGAGTATATAGTAGCCGATTCTCAGACCTACTGAATATGCATATAAAATTTGGTAAAAATCAGTAAAGCCGTTTCGGAGGAGTAAGGTAACTAACATTGTGACACAAGAATTTTATATATAAGATTAAGATGTAAACTATTATTAAATATTATATCTTTCAAGTTGAATCAAACTGCACACTGGTGTGCAAATTTGATCAAAATCGGTTTAATAGTTTAGGAGTCAATAGACACGTATTTTATATTTATTAAGATAGGCAATAGGCATAAGAGCTCATAGGTAGCTGGTAGGTACCTATTACCTACTTAATCTGTAATAGTTTGTGCCACTGTTACTGTAGTCTGTTAAAGTTAAAGATTACTTCTACTTAATCTGTGGTTGTTCTATAGCTGTGGTAGTCTAAATGTCAAAATAAAAAAAAACGATCATAATTTCCAAAAATTCTAATAAAAAGTACGTTATGGTAATTAGTATTCGCACGTAAAATAAAATTTCATAGGAATACTGGCTTTACAGTTTAATCGTTTACATAATCTAGTTTGTTTTTACGAATATGGCTTGGAGGAGTCATGGAGTTAATAATGCAGATATGATACGCAATCTCAGAGGTGAAGTTCAAATCAAAAAGTTCCACTTTATATAATCGTAAATGTATCAGTTAATTCTTGATTGTTTATATCGGACTTGGAATTTCGAAGTTTTCTACTTCAATATCATACTTTTTGTAGGCTCATCTAGCTTACTAAATTTCCATACATATGAAAATTTTAATCAAAAAGTAAAATTAATTTTTCCAAGAAAGTAAGGCTAGGCAGTAGGCACTTTGAAAGCTAAGGCACGTATGACAATAATCAGCATAATTTCATCAATTTATATCTTTTATTGCAGCTAATGGCATAATAAAATCAGATGCTGTGGCTAATGCTATGCTATCTGTAGACAGAAAGAACTATTGTCCATATGCCCCTTACAACGACTCACCCCAATCAATTGGATACTCGGCCACAATTAGTGCCCCTCACATGGTAATCTAATTACCTATTTAAAACATTTTGGTTTTTGTTTATTACTAACTTTTATCCTTGAATACTTCCACATCAGCAAACTATTCCACAATGATATATGTGCATATGTGCTACTTTAGCCTATAATCTCTGGGCATAAATTCAGCTACATCCCGTCTTTTTAGTGTGATTGGATTGAGACTTTAATTTATTATTATCATACTCAGGGGACCAGAGTAAATTTGACAATATATCCTTGAGTATATTGTATGCTAATGAGAAAAATTTGAGGAAAAGCTTGAATTAATGGATAAATTGAAATAAGGTTAGATTATTTATTTTACTATTATACAGGGAAGATCAATACCTACAAACTTTATTTTTAGCATGCCCATGCTTTGGAGAAATTGAAAAACCAATTAATACCAGGTGAAAAGGCACTAGATGTAGGATCTGGATCTGGGTACCTTACAGCATGCATGGCTATTATGTTAGGAGAACAGGGCAGAGTAGTTGGTATTGATCATATACCTGAACTTGTGGCTCTAGCAACAAAAAATTTAAACCATGATAATCCAGAGTTGCTCAAATCTGAAAGGATTAAACTCATTGGTATGTACCTAATCAGTACTGCAATATTTGTGAGTTATCTCATATAACATATTAATGAATATAAATACTAGACACTGCATTTCATTAAAAATAGCAAAATGATATTCATCCATTGATTCTCAATTAATTTAGAGCTTATGAGAACTGTTTTGTGTTGTTAAAAGTATGAGTTACTTTTAATGTTGTGTATGTCATGTACCAATTTAATTAAAGTTAGATCAAAAGGTTAACTGGAAAAGAAAAATTAATAAAACAATACCCATATCAGTATTTTATTATAACACAAACTTAATATATTTTACATATACATACTTATTGTTGCATAGCTGGAGATGGTCGCCAAGGTTATCCTGCTGAAGCTCCTTACAGTGCCATTCATGTTGGGGCAGCAGCTCCCACCTTACCTCAAGCAGTAAGTTATTTAGGTTTTTTTTTTTTGAGAATGTAATGTTAAATGTCGCTAGGTGCGAATCCCTGGGAAATGAATGTTTTGGTTGGGTTGGCACAAGACTGATCACCTACTAGGCTTAAAAAAGATCAATAAGTTACTTATGTGAGGTTATTCGAAAAGGACAAAACCAGGGGCAGTCAAAAAAGGTACCAGCTAGTTAATTTTCTTAATAATTTTGGTTTCCCCAATTATAAATATAGATGTATTTTCAGTTGGTTGAACAGTTGAAACCTGGTGGGCGTTTAATTGTACCTGTAGGACCTGAGGGTGGAGAGCAACATTTAACACAAGTAAATCATTAATCCTCATTCTTGGTTAAGTGGTTCACATGTTGCGCTGGAAGTTCTGGGTTTGAAGCCTGGGAAAACCAATTAATGTTTCGGTCGGGTAGGCACAGAAGGCTGATCATCCACTTGCCTATAAAGAAAATAATCCATGCAAGGCGACGACCACCTCTGTGGTCTAGTGGTAAGCGTGTAATCGTTACAACCGAGAGGTCCTAGGTTCAATTCCCGGTGGAGATAAAAAAAAAAACTCGGTCTGAATGTCGTCTGTGTATCTCATTGGTCTTTCAGTTCATGTCCATGCGCCCTATGTGGCCTGCCCACCTTCACTTAGATGTAATTTTTTATTTAGTTGTTTATATCATGTAGCATGTTCCAAATACTTTCAGTGTGACTCTCGTACATAATTAGTAAATAAATGTTTGTTTCCAAACATGGTACATCATTATTTTTTTAGTTTTATTAATATAAGTTATGTATTTTCTTTGAAAAAGGAATCCAGGTTCTCATATTTTCTTTTTTTTATGGAATTATACATTGAACAATTTATTTTGTTAATAGGTTGACAAAGCAGCAGACGGTACCACCACTGTGAAGAAATTGATGAGTGTTATATATGTTCCGCTAACTGACAAGAACCACCAATATCGTGAGTGACCCAACGTATTTCTCATTATAACTACAATCGCCGGTATGCTGACCGCAGCCATTTTCATTCGCCATCTCGTCCAATCCTTGTATTCATGAATACATTACACTCAGAAATAAGTCCGATAGCAAACTTTTTTGGTAAAATATTCATTAAGCAGCAGTTATTCTTTATTTCACTGTATCAGCATAATATCAGAGACATCAAGAGACTACAGAGACATGAAGTATTCTGAACTGACTTTATCCTTGTATATAATAATTTATGTTTAGCTAGTATGTAAAAGAATAATAAGTTATTTAAGATATCACAATATGTATATTTTTGTTTAAATAACTTTTCAATTTTGTAGATATTTGTAATTTACTACTATTTAGGTATTTATTGTTTTCTAATGATAACTTATAATTATTAATATTTGATAATTTGGTAATATAACTTGCTGAAACACAAGAGCTTTACCTAAAAGCTATTGGAAGGAAATTTATAAGATGTAAATTAACGTTGCGTTGTCCCTTATAGCTCGTTTACTTGTATTAAGTAGGCAAGTGATTAACTTAATTTCAATTTGATTTTAACTAAATTTCCGGCTCTAAACAATCTTAACAGCATTTTAGTCACAAGTGGCAATAGAGTATATTTTTTGTTAAGAAGGCGTACAAAGCTAGAAAAAAAACGCCGGTACATCTCTTACACCAGCCTAAAACATGTGTAAATATATGCGCCGGTAACAATGTATGTATTTAAATTTTAAAACTTAAATTTTAGTTAGAATTCTGTAATTAGAGAACCACACACAAATAATTTATGGCACTTAGTGGTAATTTATTGGTTCCTAAAGTATTTTAAATGTAATCATTGTTTTAGGTACTTGGCGTTAAAGCGCTTATGACAACAAGTAAATGCAATAAAGATATTTTTTTAATTTAAATAAAAATATTGACTATGTACAGAATTATACAAATAATATTTTTTGTTTAACAAATTATTTTTTATTGAACATTTTTCCTCCAAATTTTCTTTTCCCGTGTGGCTTTTCGTCTTTCTTAGAGTCAGGTGGCTTAGCTTTTACATGCAGAATAGAATACAACATCTCGGCCTCTTTCTTATTTTCTAAAATCTCACAAAGGTTTTCCTGTAAATGATTTTTTTTTATTAAAAAAATAATTTCCTAGTAATCTGCAAGATATAGTTGGTGTTTTAAAAATGCATTTAGGATATATGCCGAATGAATATATAGAAGCTTTTTCTAACAATTACGACTGATATTTTTAAAGACAGATGCTCGTTAAAGCATCTCACACAAATATTTTTATTTAAGTCTTACCTGAGACAAAGTAATAAGGTGATCAAGCGAGATGCCCCTATTCATAATCCTCGTGATATTTTTCGAAGTGACGCCAGGTAGTTTCTGCACAAAATCGTGGACTACTGCGTTGTATCTCTCGTAGCATACATCATCCGCGTTCTCGCCGCTTAGAGCTACGGCCTCTTCTATGTTGGGGTTCATTCTACCTTGCTGGCATGAAAGAAATATAAGTCTCACTAATCCGGCACTTAACTATTTCAGTTCATCCGATTAACAGACACTTCACAGTTTACGTTGCCTTTTTTTTTTGTTATTTATTCCGTTTCTGACTTGTTTTATTTATTGTGAATATTTAAATACAATCCAGTAAAACGAACATTCCAATAATCCTGTTATAATTGATGCCGGATTAGTGAAATTCTACTGTAATGACTTATGCCATTTTAAGCATCAATTATATTGTATCTTGGATTATAACAATTATGTAGATATTATATATGCTGCTAATTAAAAAACGCATACATATAGACCACCAGTGATTTTCAAGTGAAATTGAAGAAAATTTAAAAACCTCGTCATGTTAAGTACAATTAAGAATATTTCATAAATAAATAAACAGATGATAAATTGTAACCTATTGTATTTCTTTCTTTTTTCATCCCTACGCATCTGTTTCTAATATGTGCCCGAGGTCGGAATCGAGATACAGCAAATCTTTGGTAAACACAAGGTTGATAAACTAATTGCGTGTAAAGAAAATCAGTGAAAAGACGCACTAAATGTGTTCAAGCCACACAATCCTTAAAAATAAATATTTTATTGATAAAACGACTTACGACTAGTAATTACTAATTGATTACTACCTTGAGTTCATAAAAGAGTTCAGCGGTTGCGTAAGGGCTCGGAGACCAAACGAGTTTCAACCTCGGGAAATGTATAGTAAGGAGTTGCAATTTCTGCTGTATATCTGCGCCAGACAGGTCTGTGGACACGACGAAATTACCCTGCAAATAAAAAACATCGTACCGTCGAATTGAGAACGTAAGTTTTTTACAAAAGTAGATTCTTATATACCGTAAGAATATATCTTAATTATTGTATTGATTATATTCGAAACAACATAAAACATAAAAATGGACACGCGTGACGTATTACAATCTGTTCTGCCTTTCATTATGTTAGGCCGCCCATTGATCGAAACTCGATCACAATTCAAGAGTAAGTCAGGTTTGTATGTGTGTGTATGTTATGTGTCATTCAAGCAGTAGTGTGTGTAATGTTTATTTTAATTAATGCATTTTATATAAAAAAAGCTTTATGCACTTCTTCTCCATATAAACTTTAACTGTGGCAAATTTCACGATCACCCGTTCGTGCAATTTTCGTAAAAAGGGGCACAAAGTTCTTGCTTCACGTGTTATTATGATTTCACCTTAATATAACCTTTCCTTATTGAGAACTATTTAAAATATCTAAAATCAGAATGTATATAATGAAGAATAAGAAAATAAAAGTGTAGAATTAGTTACCTGAAGATTAAAAGGCTTATTCTGATCAAACTCAATGAGCAATATCGGGCGCGTATATGAGCGGCACATCTGCGTGCATTGCGTATATAGACGACCCGAGTTGAGCGAACCAATCAGATCTGATATAGATTTGCGTTCAACGCATATCTCCGGTGTCAAGATGTAGTCGCCAATCTGAAAAATATTAAGTCATTAATATCAAGTATTTTTACAGCATCTGCGTTAATATTTCTAGGACTGTGCGCCTAGCAGTTAAGCACAAACTTATATGGCTAAGTCAGTTTGAAAACCTATTGGATATTTCATAACTAATACCTAGTTGACTTACTTGTTTAAAAATATTCATTTTCAAATAAAACACGAAGTATTTTAGATATAAGTAATTTCATAGAAAATTTATTTATTTATTAGCACTTAGTTGTACAAGATAGAAAACAATACAGCAAAACAAAAAAGGACAAAAGGCGTGCAACAGCTGGCTTTATCGCTAACAAGCGATCTCTTTTAAGCAACCATGGGAAAAAATAAGAGATCGTGGAGAAGTGAAAAAAATCTTACAAGCTAAAATATTCAAATACTTACAAGGATGTTTACAGAGAAAAGTTAAATATACAATATCTTAAATAAATTGCTTTTATGAATTCTACCTTTATATTCCTTCTGTTATAAATATTTAATATAATTTAATGGTTTTTTTATGTAAGTTTACTCAAAGTTATTGTAAGTAATAGTTATGTAAGTAGCATTTCGCAAGAAAATGTAGGAAAAAGCTCTTATAAAGAGAAACATACTTAAATACTTACTAATTGGAATCCACAAACCAACTTAAACACTTGATAATATAGTTTTTAGTGTACCAGAAGAAATAGGGAATAGTTAAATTGTTTTTTAACTAGTACCCATTTTGAAAAATAAAAATTTAAAATGTTAATTACAATCAATACAAAAACAATACCTCGTAATGAATGAACAATCCAGCTGACAAGATCAGCTTTCAAACGGAAAAACCGCATCAAAATCGGTACATTTGTTTAGTAACTACGACGCCTCACATAGACGGGGGTTAAGAAATACTTTTTTATAGATTTAATAAAAACTACTTTTATTCTTGAAATTCAGATCAGGGTAAGATGTTACTATTTTAAAAAACTGTTATTACTGAATAATTATTTATTTTTTAAATAAATAACAGTTTACAATTAGTATAGATAAAGCAAAACTCACTGCTATTGTCACAGGCTCAATATTGATTCCCTTTTTATGAAGTAACGCAGGCAAATCCGAACGAAATTCACGCATATCTACTATAACCACTGGCTTTTCTTTCATTACATTTTGACCACCTATAAAAAAAAATGATTATTTTTCTTAGCGAAGAGATAATATATAAAAAATGATAAGATACAATTTATTAAGTGAATTGATTTTTAAACAAACAAATTTCCTCCTCTATGATAAATATTTAATAACTATGTATAAAGTGACCGCCTCCTTGGTGTAGTGGTAAGCGCGTAAGCGTTACAACCGCGAGGTCCTGGGTTCGATTCCCAGTGGAGATAAAAAAAACGGTCTGGCAGGACACAGAAGGCTGATCACCTACTTGCCCCTGATGTGAAATGCATCTGCCCCATACACCATTAGGGGACACGGGACTTCACTTATGTATAAAGTATTGGTTCCCCGAGATTTAGAAAATATTCTGAAATACTTTTATGTTAATAATAAGTGAAATAAACTCAAAAATGTGTCTGTCTTTTGCCATTTGCCCCAGTAGCTATTACTGGACTGTCTGAACTACCTCAGTGCTAAACTCACCGGCTTTTCTAGTGTCGTCATTGGTCTCAGTTTCTTCGACGTTGAGGTTAAAATATTCATCAGTTTTGCCGTCTTGATAAGAAGGCACCACCATTACCTTTAAATATACCAAGATAATCATGTTGTTTCTATATAATTAATTTTAAACTAGCAACCCTTCCAACTTTGCGTCAGTAATACACATTTGTAGAGGAGAAAAAAATTTGATATATACGATATCAAAACAAATCCAAATCAGACAATTTAGCAATCCTTGTTTCGCTGTTTTTAGTTCCTTATTTTAACTTATTAACTTATGTGTATAGATCGTATGTATAGTCTACATAATATACAGATAAATAAAATAGGAGTGTCTGTTTGTAATATTAGAAAATCCGCTTTTTACTAAATGTATATGGATGTATACACGGTACATATACCAAAAAAAATCATTTTTTTATTGTCTCTCTGTCTGTTCGTTCCGGCTAATCTCTGAAACGGCTGAACCGATTTTGACGGGACTTTCACTGACAGATAGCTGATGTAAACGAAGTAACTTAGATTACTTTTATTTTAGAAATTAATATAAATAAATAATAAAACAATCCGTCCGCGCGGACGAAGTACAGTATTATATACATAATATATATTTTACTCTGTATAGGCTATATAACATCACGTTACGACAAAATTAACGCGGGTTAAATCGCACCGCTGGGTTCACCAAGATCGTGGCAAGAGGTCTGGGCCAATCTGATTCAATCCTTCGAGCTTCCGTAAGCCTGGGATATGGCGCAAACAAATCTCTGGCCTCATTTATAGTAAAAAAAATCAAAAAAAATTCAAAAACCTTACACTTTTTGTCTGTATCAACGACTCAAACGCCTGCTTCTCTCGCCTTAATGATGTAAGATAGGCTTGTTCTTCAACAGTTTTGTCGTGTAGGATAAAATACACTTTCGACACCGCTTCATCTGGCTTTTTCCTGGCCTCAAATAGTTCAATCTGTCTCACTGCGGCCACTTCACTGTGGTAAAGAATTATGAATTCTGGACGTAAGCTTTCTAGTGTTCGTTCAAGAGACAAATGGTTCCCGTTCTGTTTAAACGTTTGTATGCAAATTATCGGTCTTTCCCTTTCCATTTGTGTGAAGTCCAAGTTTTCTATCTGAAAATACATATTTTAAAAACGGACTTCAAAAATAAAACTACTGAACAGATTTTGATAAAATTTAAATGGGACCCCACGGGGAGCATCAATTTTGAAACAAAAAAAGAATCATCGAAATCGGTTCATCCAGTAGAAAGTTCTGAGGTAACAAACATAAAAAAACAGTGTCAAATTGAGTACCTCCCTTTTTTGAAGTCGGTAAAAAATATATGTGACTGAAGGAGTCTAGTTTCCCATCAGTGAATTTCTCTTTATAATACAAGTTTATATTTACCTCTATATTAATAACCCTTGAACAACTAAGATCTTTGCTCAAAGCATGTTTTCCCGTTCTAGCAACAATAAACGCACGTCAGCGAAAAAGTGACGAAACATTTATAGCTAAGCAATATTTATAAGGATCATAATACCTGAGTGATTGGTTCAAATAAATTCTCATCCATTTTGTCTTTCGCACCCTGACTAACATTTGAGAGAGTTAAAACAAAATTGGAACTATTAAATTCCTCTATATCATTTTCAGAATTCTCTTCACTCCCTTGTGAATTTTTTTCAAGTTTTACATCATTTAAATTTTTATACTTTGAAGACACCGCATTTATCGTTAAATCACGACGGAAAGCTGTATAAAAGAGATATTTGTTCGCTCCCATGGTCAAAAAATGATTTAGTTGGCAACAAGTCTTATTATCGAAACAGAGTATGAGAATTTTTGTTTTATTCAACGATAGTTTTTTCTTTTTAACTTCATCTGGTATTTCGTTTATTAACAAATCGCTTAAACATTGCCATTTCGGTGCAAGTTCCGGGTCGAATTCTGAAAGTATTCAAAATGAAATTAATTTTATAAAATCTAGGTGATGCTCATATGTCTGACATTCTTGTCTGCCACCCTGCATCGCAAAGGCCCTGTGTTCGAAAAACAATTATCTATTTTAAAAGACAGACATACTTGAATCTAATGAACATATTGAGGAAAACAGAAGCAGAAGTCATAGCATAAAAATAAGTCATATTACTTATTTTTGTGTTTTCTCTCTTTATAATTTAATTATATTAATTATTTATTATATTAATATATAATTAAAAATTATGAAAACATTTACAGTGATAATGTAATGTTTTATATTTTTTTTAGAATTGTAGATGATCCTAACGAATTAAACTTAAAGCCCAAAAAATGTTTTTTGAAAATTATCTACATAAATTATCCTCTGAGCAAAAACTGCAATGACTTTGAATTTATACTAACCATTTTTAGAATTAAATACCCGTCCTTTGGCCAATTTAAACAAATGCTCAGCTGAGTCAAGGAGAATCCATCCCGAGTTGACTTGCGCATACTCAGGTGTCCTGTATTTGCTAACTAACGCATAGAATGATACTGCATCGTCGTGAATTAAGCTCCTGAAAATATAAATCGTAGGAAGTAGAAGTCATCATGTCAACACCGATCCCGGAATATTAAATCAGACGCGGATATAAAATAATTGTCACATTGTTCCTATTTTTATTTTTTTTAACACTTCGTTGTAAAGGAGTGCAACGGGCGGCCTTATCACCTCCGGGCCACTTATGACACCTCCGTCCGGCAAATGGCAGCCCTACCAGAGACCGAATACAAATTAAATTATAAATTGTAATCGGGACTAGGGATCGAACCGATACCTCAGGCTTCGCGGTAGGCTTATAAGACCGCTTAGCCATGAGGCCTCGAAATTGTCAATAAAAAATAAAAAGCAAGTTGACTAAAGGCATTTCTTTTAATAATACTTACATAATCATAGTTCGCAAAATCTTCAAATCTTGAATATATTCCTTTGTACGTGTACTGAGTTGATGCCACACACAGTCCAACTGAGATTGCAGAATTTTGTGAAACTTCTTTGTGATGCAATTTTCCGTTGTGATTTCCTAAAATATATAGATACTAGATATGTTGAGTTAAAAAAAAAACACCAATTGAAAATTTATTCAGTGTTTACGCAATTCTGTAATTTGTAAATCAAAATATGTATTCAAATGTATGTGGGATTTTTTGATAAAATGGCGTTCAATTTCCTTTCTGCCATTTTGAGCTTCCACTTATAAAATATGCTTGTTTTTATGTATCATACCTGCATATCGATAGTTCTATTAATACTCTTTAGTTGTTTAACTGTATAGTTCATAATGTCGAGTAAGCAAGACTGAATATTGTTCATATTTGGTGTGAGTGGCACATGAAGTTCTTCAACTTGAGCCTGTCTGCTTTTTAAACACTTTATAATGTTCCCATGAAACCTTAAACAATTTTTTTTTAAATATGTTATTAAATTATTTAAAATATGTTCAATTTTCAGTCTTAATCTTAATTCATTAAAATTATTTAGGCTTGTTAGTGTAACAATAATTCTCGTTTATAAGTAATATTATAAACTATATTACTGATACTTTTTCAAATAAGTACTTATTTAAATTTTTTTAATTTGATTAAAAAGGTGATTTTTTATGTCCCTAAACATACATTATAAATTCATGCATTATTCATAATATTATAAGTGTAGCACAAGTATGTGTTATCAACAAATATTATGTACCTTTGCTAATAATAATTACAATTTGAAATACATAAAAGAAAGTAGGTATTAATAAAACTATAACTCAATTTTTTTTTTTCAACTTACCTAGGCCAAAGAAACAGTTCAGTGACAAACAGGGCTCTCATCACTTTTTCAACTTGATTGTATCCAAAAGTAAATGATATCGGTGAGTTTGAAAATGCTTTAATAAAACCAGTCTGAAAAGCAATAGAGTTTTACAATATTATCAAAGATATTATATATATATATGTTAATTACTACGTTCTCATAGCAATTAGTAATGTTCCCATGCATAGTAGCAGATCCCATGGTCTGGATTACATATTCTTATATTACCTTATTATTTTGTCGAAACAACCTCAAGACAAATGCTTCTTGACAGGACTCAAGCACAGTGTGTGCTCGTAAAACTATTATTCCTGTTACATGTTTAACAGGCACACGGTTCTTCAATAAGTCCACTACAAGTATTCTTGTGGATGCTACAAATATGCCTCCTTCTAAATAGGTTTTTTCCCTGGAATTTTGTACATGAAAACTTCAAAAGAAATATAGAATAATTCTGGTCTTACAAAATATAATGATATTGTGCTATTAAATTAAATGCTGATTAAAGAAGCCAAAATTATCAATTTTTAAATAATGTATATTTGGATGCTTTTCTTACAAACTACAATATTATTAAGTGTTTTGATATTTCTGGTAAAATTTAAGAAAAAAATTAAAGAAATTACTTTTTTCTAAAATAGTATTTTATTTATTTTAGCTACTTAAACCGGGTTGCCTGGAAGAAATTGCTTATTGGCTGTAACACCAACAGGGCCGCCGTAAGCGGGCGTGCAAAGCGTGCACCGCACACGGGCGGCACGACCGGGGGGCGGCAAATCGAGCGACTCATACCTAATTTAAGTCATTGTAACCCTGGCCTGTCTACTCAGAGGGTGCGCATAGGATACCAACTTGGGGCGACCTAGAATCCTAGATCAAACAATGACTTCTAAAGGATAGATTCAACGAGTTAAAAACATTTACCGACGTATTTGGTTTTTTTAGCAATAACTTATTTAATTATTCCAATGATGAGTTAATGAAATATTGTAAAGATTTAAATCTACAACTTAAAGATGATTCAAGTAGTGAATCAGACATTGACGGATTGATTTATTTAGGGCGATATAGGGCGGCACAATCGGTATTGCACGCGGGCGACAAAACAGCTAGCGGCGAGCCTGAACACCAATATAAATATTGAAATAGATGTAAATTTATTTACATATAATTACTTATGTAAATCACTATATAGTACAATAGTATAGTAGTATAGTATAGTATAGTAAAACAAAGTCGCTTTTTCTTTCCCTATATCCCTTTGTATGCTTAAATCTTTAAAATTACGCAGCGGATTTTGATGCAGTTTTTTTAATAGATAGTGATTAAAGAGGAAGGTTTTTATATATGTTTTACACCCGTGCAAAGCCGGGGCGGGTCGCTAGTAATAAATAAATAAAAATACTAAACAATTTTATTTTTCACCTTTCAGATCCAGTATTAGGTAATGTTGATAAATTGAATTTTTCTGAAAAGTATTTTTCTTCATGTTCATTGCTATTTAAAACCAAAACTAAGTTTGCAGGATCTTTATATACCCACAAGATATTTGAAACAATATTATTGTAATTGATACCCCTGGAAAAAAATTACAAAAATGTATTATAATTCTACTAGGCAACTTATAGGTAGATGGTGGGTCCGGGGCCGGAGATTTTATGATTTTGATGAGTGATGAATAAACGAAATTAACATATTTTTCCAAATAAAACAGGTAAGTATAAGATTAAAAATGAGTCTGTTGAATGTAGCCAACACAAACACCACCATAATCCACAGAAACTTGAGCACTTACTTTGCCAGAATCAAAATAGCATCACTTTCGTAAATATCCTGAAAAATTTGTTTTTCAAAAGCTAGTAAAGGATATTTGGTGTCCAGATTACCAGAATCCAGTGGATCCAGTTCTGAATTTTCCTTATTCATTATTATTTATAATGTTTATAGAATTATTATTATAAGTTCAAAATTCAAATGAAAGGAGAAGTTGGAACTTGATAACCCAATTAATTATGATTTTAAATAACGTTGAAAAACTTATAAATTATTTTTTTATCTTTAGAGTTATGCGTGTAATTTGTAAACTGTAACCCGAAAGGGTTTTGAACAATATACAATAGTACTCTGGTTTTGAAATCTGAGTGATGAGTGATGACTGATGACTGATGACTTGACTGATGAGTGATGACTGCAGACTGATTCCATTCCTACCAGTGTTGCCAACTCTAAAATCTATCGGATGGTCGAACTCTTCGAAAAATACGGTAGATTTTTCAAAATTATGTTGTATGTAATTTATAGCCCTAACACACGCTCGGATTTTGTACGGAGCGGACAACGCATTTGATCTGCTCCGTATCAAATTTGACCGTCTGTAAAGTAGTCCGGCGAACATAATTATTATTAACTGAGTCCGCCTAGGTCCGCTGGTTTGCACATCGGATATGGTTTGCTCCGTACCAAATCCGCACGTGTGGAGGGTCGGACCGGACAAGTTGTTTAGAGTGAGAGAGACTTATCGCTCCATATCATTTGTTAGACAAGGATGTTGTAACGAAGAATGCAGTAATTGGCAAAAATAATCATGTAAATTATTTGCTTGAAATGACAACGTAAGCCATACACTATGCAATAATAACTAAAAAATTGGAAACTAAAGTTTTATTAACATAAAATGTAGTAATAAGACCAAGTTATTTACAAAATTCAATTCTTGAAATTCTCTTCCTGATACAAGCTATTTTAACGTGACAATAAGTCGCTTTTCCGTAGAAACAGACTTTCTCATAACAGTATAATTTTTTGTGATGAGAGGTTTAACTAAATTTAATAAATCTTCAAAGGTTTCGCGGTTCATTCACAGGTATATTTTAAAATCGTCTTCATCTAAAAACCATTATTTTAAAAACAAATTTTTCGAAGAGTTCTACCATCCGATAGATTTTAGAGTTGGCAACACTGCACTGATCAGTCTTTTGACTTGAGTAGTTCTGAGTTTAGAGTTTAGAGCCACCATTTTGAAAGTGTAGCTTTGTGGTTTGGTGCGCCGTATTTCAGATTATAGATTTATTTAATATTTATGGTGAAAATACCATTAACTTGTTTTAATTTATCCAATTACTAGCCAATAGTTGTTTCAGTAAGGTATGTAGGTACTTAATTTATTAATAAATTTAGATTACACCATGGTCGGACTCAATGGCGTCCATGATTTTCAACGCTACTTTTTCAGTTTTAATGCAAGGCCAAGCTATGAATCATTTTGGATACAGAGGATATGGTGGTCCGCCCCAGCCGCAAAGACAAGGTGGACGTCGTGGAAATAGAGGTGGAGGTGGCTTCAGAGGTGGAAACACTTCTAGATTCGACCAAAATCAACGAAATCAGACTCAACATGGAGGTCAACGCCCTAACGAGGTATGAACGTGGCGTATTTGTTTTTAGATAACTAAAATAACAATTGTAAATGCTAAAAACAGTACTAGGTACATTGTTTGACAATATAAATTATTGAATGAAAATTAAGATCGAGTTGTGCCGCCATTTTGTCATCTGTAGTTACTATTTTAGTGAAACCTAAATGTTTTATGAAAATAAACTTAAATTGCCACAATTCTAAAATTGGTCTTTGTAATCTATACAGATAAATAAAATAGGAGTGTCTGTTTGTAATATTAAAATATCCGATTTTTTACTAAATGCATATGGTTAATGGATGTATACACTGTACTTATAACCAAATAGGTAACATTTTTTACAATTTTTGTCTGTTTCTGTCTGTCTGTCTGTCTGTTCTGGCTAATCTCTGAAACGGCTGAACCGATAGCTGATAATAAAGAGTAACTTAGTATTAGTTTTAAAAATAAATTTGTTTTAGAAATTAATATAAATAAAATAATAACTATTCCGCGCAGACGACTGTCGAAGTACATATCTTATTATTTTGCTATTTTACTCTGTTTATAGGCATATATAATGGGTGATACCGTGATGCATAGCTAGTAGTAAATAAATATATTCATAATATAAAAACTGTGTAGGTTTACACACACCCATACTAGTAACACAATAGAAAGTGCTAAAGTTCATAGCGACCTCCAAATTTTGAAATACTTATGAAATTTATTTAGAAATATAAACCCAATCATAACTTCAAAATTATGAAAAACACTCAGATTAAATTATTGTATAGGTATGACAATGACAAATATTGCAAATTGCTTTTAAAAAGTAATTTTAAGTGGTTTAATAATCAAAATTACAAGTGTAAAATTATTACATAAATTTGTTTATCAGTTCTGTGATATGACAATTGTATGAGAGTTGTGTCAGTACAATTTTGTAATAGGGCTCTTAACACTGACTAGAACAGCATTGACAATGATCTAAAGTTACATAACATTTTGGATTGTAATCTAATTGAGATGATGATTACCCTCATAATAAGTCCATGTGAGTTAAAACAACCTGGTCTTTTCCCACATGGAATTGACACATCTGTATTATTTTATACTGTTTTGTTAATTGAATATAGTTTTTAGCCAGTAAAACCAGTTATACAAGAAAGTCCTCCACAACAACAACAGGCTACTCAACAACCTCAAAAAGATAAAGAGCCTGTAAACCAACAGCCAAATCAACAAAATCAAAAGCCTAGTCCACAGCAGACTCCGCCAAAAGGATTAGATCAACAACCAAAACAAAGCCAGGCTGCCCCAAAACAAAATGTGAATACTGTCCCAAAACAAGAGTCTAAAGATGATGTAGACAAGGGTGTTTCTAATGAGCAGAAGAATTTGATTCATAACAATCAATCTAATTTCCAAAAGGTAAAATATAATAACTATTTTGATAGTTAGAGGTATTTTTGAAATAAAACAAACAACTATTTTTTGTAATCTGTGCAACATTTGTTGGTTATTATTCTATTTAAAGGTTAAAAAACTTATAACATATTTTTTATGTTATAGAATGTCAATGGTAGTTTAGGTGGTCCTAGCAAGCAAGGAGGTTGGAGTCAAGGAAATACTGGTAATAAACAAGGTGGTGGTAATTTTGGACAGCCACGGGGTCCAAGAGTTGATTTCAACAAGGGGCCAGGAGGAGCAGCAGGTCAAGGATCACCTGGACAAGGCCCAGCCCGTAATCAACAGCGTACTAACAATAGGGCAGGACCACATGATGGAAAACCTTTGCAAAGAGAGGTAATTGTTATTTGTATGCTTCATATTTTGTAGAAAAATTAAATTACTTCTTAAAGTACCTATGGTAAATTTATAATATAATAAATAAATTATTTATTGAAAATAATAAAATAACAATAAAATAATAAAGATTTTTTAAAGACAAAATAATAAATGCTCTTATTTCTTAGGAACATATGCTGGCGAATAAGTTGAAAGAACTGATGGGACCCTTGACTGAGTTGCCAACCATAGAACAGCCAGAAGTTAAATTCAATGGAAGAAGTCGACTGTATATTGGTAATCTCTGTAATGATGTGACAGAAGAAGAACTTCTTAATCTCTTTTCACAGTTTGGAGAAACTTCAGAGCTATTCTTAAATAAGGACAAGAATTTTGGATTTATAAAAATGGTATGTGCTACTTACATAAAAATACATTAAGATAGTTATTATTGATGGTACTTATTATTTTTGTATTTTAGGATTACAGAGTTAATGCCGAAAAGGCGAAACGTGAACTAGATGGTAAAATGAAGAATGGTAGGTCCATGAGGGTTAGGTTTGCTCCTCACAATAGTGCAGTTAGAGTAAAGAATTTACCACCGTTCGTTTCTAACGAACTCTTGTACAAGTCATTTGAGATATTTGGTAAAATTGAAAGAGCATTTGTGAGGGTAGATGAAAGGGGGAAAACTTTAGGAGAGGGAATAGTGGAATTCTCTCGAAAACCCAGTGCCCTTGCTGCAATCAGGAATTGCTCTGAACGATGCTTCTTCTTAACATCGTAAGTTAAGTTTTTATTATATTAAAATGGATTCTATTTAATTAAAAATTTTAGGTTACAATACAGATTTATTATTATCAGTAACAACATTTTTTAAATAAAATTAAAGAAAATATCTTAACTGTGGGTTAAACCATTAAATTATATAGGTATTAGGAACAAGATGGTATGTGGTGAATAAAGTATGAGCCGGACTGCATTATTATCTGTTCGACACTTCATTAGCCTGTCCATGATAAAGATGGTCACTATGATTATATTGTCAAGACGAGATAATATACACTTAAATTCTTTGGTTTTTTTTAGTTCATTACGCCCAGTCATAGTTGAAAACCTAGAAGAGCCAGACGAGTTTGATGGCTTCCCAGAAAAGAA
The DNA here is from genome assembly GCA_912999735.1 of Aporia crataegi. Taxonomy (NCBI): domain Eukaryota; kingdom Metazoa; phylum Arthropoda; class Insecta; order Lepidoptera; family Pieridae; genus Aporia; species Aporia crataegi. The sequence goes on along the minus strand of OU538744.1, from coordinate 5,829,920 downwards.
CATTCCTAAGAAACATCCAGAATATTTAAAAGCTAGAGAGGTAAATTTGATGAATATTTTAAATTTAATTGGTTGAGTTCATGAGAAGTATCAGATTATACAAATAGCTGCTGTAATTTAGTTAGATTATTTAGCGTAAATTTCTTACTTTGTATTAGTAAACAATCTAATAACATTGAAATAAAAGTGAAAGATATGATTAAAGCAGCTAGAGGGAGAAACATGCATACAAAATGGTCCCAATGACCAGTGGCATGTCTATAATGGTTAACTTTGTTATTTATTTAATTTAATTATAAATATATTTTCTTACATTAGATTGGTCCACGATTTGCTGAGGCTGGTAGCTTTGAGCATGAGTATGGCACAAGATGGAAGCAGTTACATGAGCTACATCGCCAGAAAGAAGAGGCCCTTAAGAAAGAACTTGCTGCTGAAGAAGAGAAACTGGAGGCACAAATGGAGTATGCCAAGTAAGTTTAATTGTTAGTTTTTTTTAAATTTCCTTTTTGTTTCCAGAACTGCTAACTAGTCAAATTTTTGTTAACAGATATGAACACGAGACAGAGCTCCTGCGTGAACAGCTACGTCAACGCGAGCAGGATAGAGAGCGTCAGAAGCGCAGTTGGGAGATGGCGGAGCGTGCGGCTGATGAGCGACGGGATGCGGAGCGGTTGCAGCTGATGAGGCACGAGGAGGAGCTCTCACAGCGCATGCGCCTCCAGGACGACGAGTTGCGGCGCAGGCAGCAAGAGAACACACTCTTCGTGCAGGTATGCTTCACATACTCTACACTTACCAATTTATTTCCAGAATACCAGTCCTAATTCCCCTTATTGTTGCCCTTTAATATCAGCTGGCAGCTACCATCCATACTCATTAATTTTTAATACGCCTTTATTAGCTTGACCTGTATGTGTATCAAGTTATACAGATATAAGTCTCGTGTCACAGTGTTCACAACCAAACTCCTTGGAAACCAGCTTGACTGATTTTTATGAAATTTTTGTGTATATTCAGTAGGTGTGAGAATAGGTCGTAAACTATTTTTTTAAAGCTCTTAAGTGAGAAAGCTGGATGGCTCACCCTAAAAAAATTTTTTATTTTTTTTTTGGACAAAATGGTTCAACGTTTTTAATTTTTTTATATCTGTTTATCTTGTCTTTTAGCAGTTAATATGCTGGGTCGCCACCACGCAATACAACAAACGACGATTTAATTTCTACATTGGTACATGATTTCTCGAGTTCTCGACTTTTCTTGAGCTTGATTTCTCGGGAAACAAACCCTAACGATTTCACCTTGTAACAAATGAACCCTAATAACAAATGAATACCCAGGATACCCTGCCTGATGACGCGCTATTTGAAATTAATATAAACCATAATTTAGAAAATACTTCAAAGTTCTGCTTCACTTGTTTTGTTGTTTGTATTACATATACAAAAATCACGAGGTATTCCAATAACATCTACATAGTTATGTACGATATGAAAATACTTTTTACATTTTCCAGGCACAACGACTGAACTCAATGCTTGATCGTCAAGAACAGGGCATGTTTGACAATCAACAACCAATGGTAAGTACCTAGTAATAAAAAAATTCTGGTATAAATGGAAACCATAATTTTTTTCCTGTCGAGATTATGTCGAACATACATTGCCATATATTATTGCCTCATTAGTAACTTACAAAATTTAGGCCAGTTACCTTATAAAACTTGCTTCTTATGTATATTGAGTACTACAGATTTATACATACTGTCTGGTTTTGGCAATGTATTAAAAAAATTAGTGATGCAACGAATACTACTTTTACGAATACGAATACGAATACGAATATCAAACCTACTATTCGGCGAATACGAATACGAATACGAATATCTCGCCATGGTAATCAAAGACTTATTTATTTGAATAATGTTTACTCTTCTAATAATTAAAATTTACAACAGGCAAATTTTTATTTAAAAAACATAAAATTTGTAGATTTTCTGGTTTTAGGCGATTTCTTTTTTTAGTCTGGATGTTCCCAGCCGTTGAAAAAAGTCTTTCCGAGGCGACTGTACATGGCTTCAGTGAAAAATATTTTTGGGCGAGCTTTTTCAGACTTGGAAAATGGACATCTTCTCGCCAAAAAGCCAGTGAATCAGCAGTCGGCGATAAATTTGGGAGCTTTAGATAAGCATCTATCTCGTTTTTAGTTTGCGAATCCCCAGAAAATATTGAAATTGGCTCTACCATTTCAGCCTCTTCAATTATTTCTTGGCATACTTGCCAAATTCCTCTACTTGTCGACGGTTGAGGTTCTTCTGGAGGTCTTGTCGGTCTTACGGCCTCTCTGTTATCAAGAGCAGCGTTAAGAACTGATCGAGCGGTTTCAACGACCACTGGTGAGCTGAAAATCCTTGTTTTGAATGGGGAGTCAAGGATCGTTGCTAATAGATAAGTTTCATCACATTCCATAAACGCAAATCTATTCGAAAGTCCACTGAATAGGGAGTTTGCCAGATTTTTCACATCAGGATGAGAAGAAGGATCATTTGAAATTTTATTGAGGCAAGATTTAAGACTTCGTACTATTGGGATTGCTTGAGATAACGTCGTTGATTCTTTGCTCAGCTCTTTAGTAGCTTCTTCAAAATTGGCCAGAATATCAATGATTTGGCTCATAAGACCCCATTGCCTTGCTGTGATTTCATGACGACAATTTGGTAGAGATGGTAAAACATCTTGAATCGCTATGCGTTGTTCATGTAATCTCTTCAACATCTGATATGTTGAGTCCCATCTTGTTTCAACATCTTGAAACAAAACATGTTTCGGTATATTGTTAGCTTGTTGAGAATCTTTCAGTTGTTTGAGTGCGGAGGTTGAGTGATTAAAATGAGTAATAACTCCCCTGCATGTGGTTAATATTTCGGTTATGCGTTCTTGACCAAACAAACTTTTTTTCAGCACTATTTGGATGCTGTGTACCAAACAAGAGATATGTTTAAGGCTAAGATCAAGCTCATCATTTGCTTTAACCATATTCCGTGCGTTGTCCGTTACAACTGCTGCAACTTTACCCACTAGCTGCCATTCCAGAAACATCATATGCATATTGTGGGCAATATTTTCTGCTGAATGTGAGTCGCCTTCAAAAGGAAACACTTCCAGACAATAAGATTTGAGCTGGAAATCTTCATTGACTCCATGTCCAGTAAGACTTATAAAATCATTGACTTGTGAGGAAGCGTCACTGGTCTATAATATTAGTTTTTAAATATTCGTATTAGTATTCGCCGAATACGAATATTCGGTAAATGTCTTCTATTCGGCGAATACGAATATTCGTATTCGTATTCGTTGCATCACTAAAAAAAATACATACTATCTACTATAAATCTTAAAATGTTTCATGGGGAATGGCAACCTATCTTTCATGATTTAGTAAAATAATTTAACTAAATTGAACATATAATTGTAATACTAAGATTTTTCTCCAATTATTATTATCATATACAAAATTGAACTTTGTTCAATGCAAATAGCAAATTATTAAATACAATTTTTACAGCTGAGATTACTCCTTGGATATAGCAAATGTTAGCATACATTTTATACATAAACAAGATTTTAGAGAACATGAGTAGATTGTGGAAGGCTTGAATATATTTTACAATTTAATTGAAATGACTTGACAGTTGACTTATCTAGAATCTAACATTCTAGATTAAATATATAAACCACCTTATTATGTAGCTCTACGAGATCCCAATTACAATCGTTTAATTTGCCATAAGTATGTAGGTAGGCTTATATGTTATATGTATCATTTTTCTCTGTGTGAAAGTTATGCAGCTGAATTTTCGATCATATTTTGAGTGTATCATAATTATTTGTACTCACGACATCGTCCGCGATATTAAATAAAACAGACCATATATTATCAACTTGTACTAACATGGGGCTCTCAAGAAAAGAGTGTACCTACCTTCTCTTTAAAAAGCCAGCGACGCACTACGGCACGCTGCTCATTTGGTGTCATAGGGCGGGCGGTACACTATCACTAAATAATCGTTTTTTTTAATCTATTAAATCTACTTATCACTTAGATCATCACTTTGACGTGATGATCTCGAAAACGGTTCATTCTTGAAGATCTAAGCTTTCTTTTGCTACAATCTTCACATGTATGTATATTGACACAATTTACATATCAATTTCTCGTGTTAGTGTTAAGTTAATTGTTGAAGTGATTATGCAGTAGGTCGACACACATTTATGCTATTATTCACTTTTTAAGTAAAACTTTTTAAACTCATTACTTAAAAGTCACTGAAACATGACTAAACGGTAATTATTGAGAATTGGTTCTTGTTGAGTATTCGTGGGTTACCTTATCAATAACAAAAGTGAATTCCCGTAACCTCTAGTGAGCAGACACATTTCTGTGTAGATTTCACTGATCATTTCCTTTACAGGCAAGTAAGTGATCAGCCTTCTGTGCCTACCCAACCGGAACATTCATTAGTTCGGGAATCGAACCCAGGACCTCTAGCGCAACACGCAGACGCTTAGTCACGGAGGCGGTCTATCAATAACAAGCACAACCTTATATAGTTCTCCTAGTACTATTGCCTCCTTTTAAGAAGGTATATAAGTAAAGATGGGAGAAGTATGTTGAAAATTGAAAAAAATATATAAATTATGTATTTAGAAAGGAATGCTTTCATCAATGAACACCTAAATTTTACTTTTATGCTAGTCGTATGTTTTGAGGTTTTTTTATTGAGATGATTTTATCATCTTAATTCACTTTATGTATCAATCTTCCACATTCAACAAAGCCTTCTTTATGTAGGTCTCGAATTTCTATAGAACATTATAAAATGTTTTTTATCGTGTTTAACAGTCTGTAACTATTCAACCACTTACAACAATTTAAGTCTTCTAACATATCGAAATGGTGATCTTTTAAAATATTGTTTATCGTATAAAATGATAGTTCTAAGTTGATTTCGAAACTTCTTATATTCTATTATTTTATTGCTTGATATAATATTATGAATGTTTGAAATCATATCATTATAATCTATTTTTATGCAATTTATGATACTAAAAAAAAAACAAGTTTTATTAATAAAATCAACATGCCGATAATAATTTTACAATTTTGCAGTACATGTTTATACATACTCTCAATTAATTCAATAAACAAATAATAAAATTAAGGTTCAAATATTTATTGAAATCCAGGTTTCGAATATCGTGCCTTTAAAAAAGGATATTTCGGATATATCAGGATATTTTCTAGAAACTTCTCGTTTTAAATTTATAGACAAGGAAATTGTGAAAAAGAAACAAAAATGTTGCTAAAAACTGTATTTTTTAGCTGTTTTTTGTTTGTTAAAAATGGCAGCCAATTTAAGCAAAAAAAAAACAAGAACGAATCGTCTTATACGCAAGTTAAATCATAAAAAAACGCGTTTTTTGTAGTTTCATTAATAACATTATTATTAGTACTAAAAATGTTATCTTAGAAACTTAGAATTTCCACTTTTGTGATTGCTCACTTTAGGACGGAGGCTTCAGAGACCAGTTCGACATGCCACGTGGAGGTTTTGACGAGATGCCGCAGAATCGAGTTTGGGAAGGACGCCAAATGGACGATTATCCAAACAAGCGTCGTCGTTACTAAAACTAGTCTAGTGACGTCACGCTCTATTGCCCGCTTATTCTAGGGAAGATTTGGTTAGGTTGAGATAACACCTTCCTTGGTGGTTTATTTGCGATTCGAATAGTTACTCGACGGCATAATTATTATCATTGTACCGCGAGAATCGTTAAGCGATCTAAATTTCACTAACCTACAATTATTTGAAATGTTCGTTTAGACTTTAGACAATTTACAATCATGACCTTCTTCATATTAATTATAAAATTAAATAAACTAGTGAAATAATCTGCAATACTATCTGATAGTAGTCTCCGTGGCTGAAGTATAGTAAGCTCCTCGGGTTGAATCCCAGGAAATCAACAAAAACATTCGCGGTTGATAGAAGACATACATGCATGTAGAGAAAATTATTTCGCAGAAACGTATCTGCCATGGGATTGCGGAATTTTATCATTTTCTTAATAGGTTTATAATTTATAGATGATACTTCAGACGTAATATATTTTTGTGAACAAGAAACTTATGTCACGGTGTGTACGTGTTTCACGCTGACATGCATTTTATTGACATTACTGTGTTTATTTACAACTGTGTTTATATTCAGTAATACTTTCCATTATTATTATTTACTTTTTTAAACCTCCGTTTTTGTTGTCTCTGCCGTATAAATAACATAAATATAGTTTTACAAAGTTTAAGGCAATTTTAATAGGTACATAATAGTTGTAGCATTTCTAGTTATTTAGGTCCACTTTAGGTTTGTAATTTTTTATAGACATAACAACATTTGAAATTTCTATTATAAAATTATGCTCGATTGTGCTATAGTAGTTAGTGGATGTGTGCAAGAATATATTTTTAAGTCATGTTTTGAGATTCTGATTATTTGTTTGAGTACATATCTCTTAAAAGTTTCTTAAATAAATTTAAACTTGTATCAATCAATTTTACGTTCCTTACTTTAATTCCTCTTTAAACCAATCCTTTTCTATAAACTTCTTATAATTATTGAGTAGTCAATAAATTCTTAAGTAATACATTCAAAGTTTTTTTATTTTTATGACAGTACGTCAGACGTCAACACAAAATTATAACAATGAATGCATAAATCTTCAATTGCTTCTGTAAAAAAATTTCGTTCACGCTTTTGAGTGAAATTTACAACAATGAGCAGAAACTTAAAAAAATACACGTCGAATTGATAACCTCCTTTTTGGTTTTTTTGAAGGTCGGTTAATTAACATGTCGTCTGTGAGTTTTTTTAAAAGTTAACATATAATATAAACATTAAACATATCTACACTCGAATTGAGAATTTTGTCTTTTAAAATCGCTTGAAAATTGACTATCGGTCGTCACAAAATAAAAGATGTCCCAATCTTTTGAATCCATCTGAGTTACGATTTATCCTAATCAATTAAACAACTTAACGGTATCCGTTCAAACTTTTTTAAATAAACACTTGTTTGTTTCCTTTTTAGCAAAATCTTTGTATGGGAAAAAAGTTATTGTATTTTAGACTCAACTTGACCAACATATATGATTCGATTTCAACAAATGAACATGATATATTGTCAAATTAATAAAAAATGATAACTAATGTCTTAATTTTAATAAATCATGCATTAAAATTAAGACGGGAGTAAGCCATTTGGTAATGGAACTTCGTGGTTCATACCAACTAGTTGTTATTACGAACTGCTAACGAACTTATTTAGCTATTTTAATTGCATACTTTACATTTAAATTATCATAAATATAGTTCGCCTATTCTTAATTGTTGATTTGATTATCTTTAATTTAATGTCAATGAGAAAAGACTTTCTATTTGGGAAGGACAACGATTTATATAGATCTAAAAACACAAACAATAACTCTAAAAGGCATTCTAGCTTTTAAACATTATCGAGGTCAATATATAAAGTAATAATAATAAACACAGATTGATATCGAAACGTCATCTAGGTACCTATGTCAATTTCACCAAAAAAAAAAAAAACCAAAATCATAACAGTTGGATTAAGAACCTCATCCTTTTTAAAAGTAAATTCTTTGTATGTACATAGAATGCTTTTATTTTTCTGAATTCTCTTAGAATCTACGAATAATAATATGTGTAGAAACTTAACTCTCATACAGATAGCGATTGGTCGCGTCAAGGCGATGTAAGTGATGTGTCGCGTCAAGGCGATGTGAGCAAGTGATTGGTCGCGTCAAGGCGATGTGGGGAAGTGATTGGTCGAAGCCCACACAAATATGTACCATGGTATCTATTTGCGTGGTGCCATTTTTGAGTTTGATTTACACTTCTAGACATATTATTTTTCGTAGCTTAGAATTCAAGTGGCCAACTTTTTCATTTATTTTGAATAATCCTAAAAATGTCCAGCGGCCTGCTCCAGTTTCTCAAGGATTGCTACACGTTATTCGCGTAGTCTCGTTTACTGTGTGGATGATAGGAGATTAAGAGTTAAATATTATAGAAAAAATCAACAATGAAGTTAAAATGTTAGCTAAATGTGATATGTTGCTGAAGTATTCTAGCGCGCTGTTCATATTCAATGCAAACATGAAATTAATTCATAGTTGATTGTTTGTACTTTACCTCAAGTAATTTACCTATATATATATATATATATATATATATATATATATATATATATATATATATACACATACATGTATATATAGTAGGTACAATTATATTTTGATTTAGCCGCATCGAGTAATTTATCAAAAGTTGAGCTAAAGAAACCACACTTATGTAATCGCTAAGATCAAATTTTATATTTTTACTTTTATAAGTCGAAAGACTCAACTAAAAACCTGCTGGAACAGCTGATTTTGAAATTGTAGTATGGATTTATAAATAGAGAGATAGATATTACCTTGGCGTAAGATCATGACTATTATTATTTTATTTCTACACAGATGCAATGCTATTATAATTTTGTACATTATATAAGAATTTACGACAGCGTGTGGGGATAGTGTTTTTTAATTTAGATTTTACACAACGGATGGTTTTTTCATATTATTTTAAAGAAACATTCAAGGTAAAACTAAAAAAAAGTTACAGTTACAGTTTACAGTTCTAAATGGTAAGTACTTTTCAATTGAATTTACAGGAGTGTTGTTATATGTTTATATTGTTATATACACCAATAATTAAAATTAACACAGAAATGACTGAAAATTCAATTGAAAACGACACAATATGTATGTATGACGTGATCAATTATTACGTCATACATACAATAATTATTAATACGTTAACGAATTAATTTTGAATGCAGTTGCATATACATTGAAGATGAAACTTTATTTCAAAGATGTTGTAACCTATAGGTGTAGTAAGATATATTAAAATTGTTAGTCGCTCTTGGTGAAGGTGCGCTTTGTTAAAATTGTAATGTGTCTTTTGTTTTAGGTACACACGCTTAAACTGCCGAACCAATTATTATCATTTATGGATCTTAGTATAGAACATTTTCCTATTCTTTATTCTATTTCTTAGCAGAGGAAGACGCGTATATTATAGTAACATAGTCATTTTTACAAACTTTTTATTAAGTAATTCATTACATTAGTTTTAGTATTTTTTTCAAGTTCACTTCAACTGCTTGTTTACATTCCAAAGTTTTTAGTTGTCTTGATTTTTTTATATTATACTAACCCATCATAAAACGTACGAATCAAAATTGAATGACAACGTTTGAAACAGTAAAAATAAATGAAGCAGTATGGAAGCTCGACTTGTTCTTTGAAATAAATACCAACGGGGTCCAATGGAGTGTTAGGGTTGTCGATTTAATTTTAGTAAAATTGAAAAGTTTTTATATAGTTAGCAGCCGTATACTGCGCAATACGGTCTTGGCATCTTTAAAATAAAAAGAGCCGACTGTCTGGGGCGCACGCACGCACACGCAAAGCACTACCACTCCACTCGACGCGACCGGCGACACGCAAGTTGCAACTGACGGCACCGCGAGAGTGCCTCAGGGGCCTTATAGGCTAATAGGGACGAGTGTCACGACGCACTCATCGTTTCGTATGAAGTTTCTCTACTGCTTGTATATATGTTTTCTGTGCCTTTGATTTACATACTATTCTAAGTTTAAAATGATTATTCTTGGTTCGTAGAGCCGTCATCGATTTTGATGGAAAGTCAAATTCAACCTTGTTTGTAGGCAAAGAAGAAAAACATAGCTCTATAAAATACAATAAAACATTTCATGTCACTCTTACTTGAAAATGGTTAAGAATCAAGAACCTCATAGGCAATTCTTTGTCAATGACAATTCCGTTTTACTGCATATTATCTATATTAAAATGCGTGTGTGTGCCCAGTGTTGTTAATTTCGAATTACATAAAAAAATAATAAGATTCATTTCTTATTGTTCCCTTTTTAGTATTTAATCAGAATGTTTATATTGTTATAATTTTAAATTACCAAACGAATTAATAATAACAAAAATATTTTACGTGTATAAAAATATTTGAACTTGTTTAACTTTGCGCCAAAGTTTATTTTCCGTATCAAATTAATTTGTATGAATAATCTGATATAGTATCTAAAATGTATCTTAGGTACATGGAAGTTCAGTCATTACTTGTAATAAACGGTCACACGTGGACAGCCACGTCTCAAAATAATCTCGAAAACGAATTTCACAAATATACACGTAGTCTTGCTTCAATTCAAAAATCTTTAAACCACATCTGAGATAAAATTGGGTACAATGATGATTATATTTATTAATAGCAAAATATACATGATAGATTCATAAATTCAGAAACATAGCCATCAAATACAATTAAAAGGGATAAATATTCATAAATATATCTGTTACAATTTTCTAAATAAATGTATTCCAATACTCATCAAATAACAATTACTCCAATATAGGTAAACATAAATGCGTTATAAAATGTAGATTTTATGCCCTTATTCCTATCTGCCAATACCAAATACTCTGAAAGAAGGCAATTATTAATAAATGTTTTAGGCGATAGACATGGTAATTTTTTGTATTATTGGAATGTAGTTGACATCATTAAAATTACTTAGGTTTGTATGACATCTTTTTTTCTTTGAATTAAAAAAAAAATCATGGCGATGTGATTATGAATATTTATCCCGTTTACTTGTATTTGATTGTATATGTATACAGCATGCAGATGGCAGATGTGGAGAAGTTTCTTAAATGAATTTTAAATATATATTTTTGAAAATTTCAGTTGACATATTTTTAGACGTGACTGTACTATGGACGTATTACTTACTTACACTCTAGAACTAGAATAAATTGTAAGTTTGACTTAACCACCTTTACTTGTTGCAGATTTTATATTTCAGCTTTATCGGAAAAGATCAGTTGGTTTTATTATTTGAATGTTTACATATATAAAATTTCTATATTTATGTTCTCTTTTATTTTTGATGTTTGTGATAAAATATTTAAAAATCAGCGGAATTATTAGTCTCAAGAAGATTTATTATTGTTAGGTCATTACATATGAAAATTTTGGAGAAAGTAACACTTTTTCCATACAGAAATACCATTATTTACTTATGCATTTATGATTTACGCCATTTCATAGATTCCTTTACAGAAAAAAGTGGGAGAGAATCAATAAAAACTTTTGAAGGCCGTTTGGATTGCTTTGTCGGATTTTTTCCCGTGGAAGAAAATATCCAAATTCCGTAAAAAGTGGTAATCAGTTTGAGTAAAGTCCGGGGAGTATGGTGGGTGTCGAAGACATTCTAATCCAATTCACCAGTCTTGGTTTTACAGCTAGCTTTTCCATTACTGTTTGCAATTATTGACAATACACATCTGTCGTTATTGTCCTCATGAAGCTATAGTGGACAAATCCAGTACTGGTCTAAAAGATGCTCACCAGTATCTCCTGGGTTCAATCATTACGAAGAGAATCCTATGCTCGTACAGGATCCATTATTCGTCACAAGTAAAAATACGATTCAAAATCCCCTGGTTATTGTGACGGTTGAGCAAATTAACGCGGCACTCGACGCGTGTTTGCGTGCTTTACGCAATTCATGCGGTACCTATTTGTAGAGCTTTTTGACTTTTCCAATTTGTTTTAAATGAATCAAAATTGTCTTATCATTTACACCGAAGCCTGCAATTCTGACTTTTTGGATTGGTTTGGAATGAATCTGCTTCCGCGATCACTTTCAATTCTTCATTGTTAACTAAAGTTTCCGACTGTCCACGGAGTTTGTTCTGTAGATCGAAATCTCTAGAACGAAGTTGTGAGCCAGTTCGATAAAACGCCAATTTCATATGTGGTGACCTAATATTACTTATAAATTTTAATGTGTGATAAATTATTGGTTATTATTGAAGATTCGAAAATGGATCTGTGTATATACTTTTTTTTTTGTTGATGCTTTTAATATTGGGATATTTTCGACTAACTTGGAGACTTCATTAACACCATATTTAAATAAGCACATGAAGTCTCAGGCACCGACTTGTAACACAAGTATGCAATATTGATTAGAACCACAATGCAGCATAAATATAAAGTGCATTAAGCATTAAGTCTACCGTAAAAATAAAGCAAAACGTAACACCAACCTCAAAATATCAGCTGGTCGCCACTAACCAGAGTCAACTTCTCTTGCCATGGCCCTTGACTAGTCGCTATCGTTAACCACCTATGCTCCTCTACGCTAACGTCGGATCCGTCCGTCAAGCCAGCATCTGTGAATTCTTCCTTCCTTTTCTCTATTTCTTTTCTTCACTTTTTTCATTTTTATGATGGACAGATTATAGTGTGTTCCTTCCCATCAAGCATAACCGGCAGTGCGCTGCCGATGTATTCAACAATTGAGATGAACTTTGGGAAAATTGTTCCCATTTAGAGCTGGAAAGTTATTTTTATACAGACTGGAGTTGTGTACGTGCAATATTTTTTCATAATATGGTTCCTTGTTATTGTGGACGATTCACGGTACTTCAAATAAATTATTGTGGCGCATGCCCATTTTCCCTTTGATAATATGCAACTCATGTACCGATAGAGAAAGAAATAGTTATATATTTACAATAATTAATCGAAGATAAAGGATCTTCGATTCGACTACTTCTCCGTCATCTATAGTAATTTACATTTTGCTATTCTTATCTCCGATGATGATCTTTGTAAAGTTTGTTTGAATGCTTCAATCAAATTGTAGACATTATATATTTACTCATTGTACACGTCAGGCTTTTTCGTCACTTTTAGCTATACAAATTTGTATAATCTTGTCTAGAGGAGAGCCGAAGAATGTTTTAACATGAAGAATACTTGAACTGCAGCTAAAACAGTTTTGGCGATCCCGTTTCTTAAATCTACACAGATGCATATGATATTAATTATAAGCGGTAAGTTAAAGTAATTAAACCACGTTATTTTGCCATAATATGATATAAATCGTTTGGGGTAAAATCAATGTATCTCAACAAGGAATAAATACTGTTTGTACTTATTTATTAATTTTGCAACGATATTTGTAGATATATTATGCAGATTCGACAATGTTTATAAGTGAGATTTACTCATTCACATTTAACTTAGCAACAGCCGACTTATAACAGCCGACGTTCTTAGACATGTTTTTTAAAATCTCTTTGATAGTTTGGTCGCCCTGAGAAAACGAACGAAACTAAAAATGACTAACTTTATACTTAGTTGAAATATGAAAATCATTAATGATAGCAATATAAATCATAAATATCATTAAAAGTACGTTTAATGGCAGATTTCGTTTCGTTTGTAGGTAAAGGCTTTTTGTACAATGATGAACAATCTTTTCGCTTCTGTCCCCACAATAAGCAACGAACTTACGGCTGACAACGTGAACGGGCATTCAATAATCAAATAATAATAATTTAAATTGAAATTCAATCCAAAATTGATTGAAATTTAATTGAAATGTCATTTACTTTTTTTTAATAATAAATTGTTAAATTGCTTACTACGAGAGCAGAGCAGAAATTTAATTTCTGTTGCTCTCGTATTTTGATTTTCAATATATTTAACTGACAGACGTAAAGATCGCATTCTCTGGGCGACAAACGATAATTGCAGTGGATTTACAGAAGACTGACTTTTTCCATTAAAATAAATAATATACTTACATATTATGGCAATTCTATATTAAAACAATGTTTTTGAGGATTTGTTCTATTATTACTTATTGTTATATACATTGTGCGAATATGAAAAGCTGCCTGAATTTTCAAACTGTGATGAATTATTTTTCGAGCTCCATGGTTCGAACATTATACCTGACCTTATTTATTACCTATTAAGCAATAATAAATGTGTACTTGTGCCCTTCAACTTATCCATTCATAAACTATAAAATATAACAATTTAAATCAACGTAGTAAAGTTTTCTATGATCTTATTATGAATGGAATCATTACCGATGTTGAATGAGATTAATTTATTTATCATTTACAAACATACCTATCATTTATACTGAAAATTAGTTTGTGTTAATTTTTCTGAATTAATTATAATTATCTTACGCTTTTTAGAGCTATTGCTCAACTATAACTATTATAACAAATAATAGCAGAGAAAACATACAATTTTGTTATTCACACTTTACAATGACTTTTTTATGTTTCACAGGTGTCCGTATTTAGCTAGGGCCAGAATTGGATTTTTCATAAGGTTTGTATGTTATTTTCTCATTCGTTTAAATACCTACTATAGTAAAACTATTTGTTTCCGAACTTACTTTTGTTTATTATATTGTGTACCTACTGTAAAAAAATGGTTTTTATTCAAAATTTGAACAATTATAAATACAATATTGATCTAATGATTGTTTTGCATTTATTATAAATATTGATTTATTTTTCAGAGAGTGTGAATCGTCCCAGCTATTTGAGTTTTTTCGGTAACATCGTATCTACGCTGAGGGGGTACGTAACATAATATTTTTATTAGCATAATATTTACCTATAGGATGTTGAACCATACATGATGAATACTTTTTTATTTTGTCTTCTTTTCCCGTCGGAAATATGATGACGTACAAACTTATTCTGAATAAAATAAACAGCTATTAAATATAGAGTATATTAGGAAAAGTAACACAAAATAGTCGGATGGTTGTATAATCATCATCATATAATGATGTATTAAACGAAGTTTGATAAAGTATGTAAGAAAAATGTGGCAATGTGTCATCAACAATCTTTGCAACTTCTCAATAGTAAAATGTTATATACTCGAACCCCGCGTTATAAAGCTGTTTAAATATTTAACACTAATCTTAAGAAAAGTTATGTACAAAAAATATTTATTTATTTTGTCCTTTCCAGGAGCGGCTGGACGTATTTGGCAGAGAAGAAAACATAATACACATGAGCTTATGCTCCCGAATTATGAAAAAAATAATCCTGTTTTTAAATCTTTACTTTTAAAGAACGCGCTCTATAAAATGAATGTAGATGTATATTCAAATCATACTATAAATAAAATAACTAAGACTAAATATTTATGTACATAAATGTAATTTTTAAATATCAGCATAACATTTTAACAGATTATAAAGCGGAATCTGCAATTAGCTTTCCAAGAATGCTAATATTGATATTTTATTAAAACAACAATTACATTAGTAGTACCTACGAGTAACTAAGCACAATACTTCAGTATATTGCAAAACTTCGTTTTATTCTTAACTATAATGGAAATAACTTTATATTAAAAATGTATTTACTGGATGTTCGAAAGATATTTATTGAAATACAAAACGTCTGTATCAATTGTAGGGAAAAACAAAAACTTGAATGCAATTCTACATTTAGCAATCAGGCACCAGCTAGCGCATTGTCCAGTTCGAAGTTCAAATTTTTTATGGTAAGTGATGATTAGTAGATATTTTCAGTGATTCGAAAGCACATTCGGATTAAGGTAACAATTCTTAATTATATAAGACCGAAGAGAAAATAGAACTTTGACTCGTTAAGACTTTGAGACATGAGAAATTGACGTTGCAATGTACCTTTTGAATCAGAATGTGCGTTTGAATCAATATGTTTCTAGTATTTTTATATGGCTTAAAAACAGTTTAAATGATGATTTCACTTTTTTGTCTTCTTTTCCCGACTGAAACATAATGACGCTATTGGGGTATTTATCTGATATTTTTAACAATAGATTTCCGCAAAAAAAATTATAAACATTATTTCTACAAGTTTTTTTTTATTACAGGTAAAGGGCGCAGTGGGATTTACATGAATCTTATATTGTCTAGTCCCAAGATTTTAAAAATACATATTTATGTTAATAATCTCTTAACGTCGTAGGTATCTGTTTAGGTCTAATATTTTGTTTTTTAGTTTCTACGAATCAAGTATGTATTTGTATAATAAACTGTAAAATAATAAATTTTTATAAAAATTGCATTTTGTAAATTATAATTTTGATATGGTCCATAAAATTATATCTGTTTTTTCCCAACAGAATAGAATAAAATATTACAACATAATAATATGTAGGTAGGTATTACACACATAGTATTTGAAACGAGTCGCGTTTTAAACATCAGCGTATTTATAATGATCACTTGTTGCAAGGTAATATATTCCTCTAGCCGTATTTGGTGTTGGCAAACCCATACTAACACCGTTGTTCTTGCATTTGCCATTTTGATAGTCCTCCCAGTTATCACATGGATAGGCTAAAAAGCCTGTATGTAGTGTGTAGGAAATTGATTCATTGAAGTAAACACACGCTCTGCCATGACTACAAGCTGTTTCTGAAAAAGGAAACTTAATTTTATTAAAAGGGCATATTGAAACATGGTATTTCTATAACGGTCCGTGACTTATGTTGATCACATAGATACAATTTGTAGTCACGAGTAATTAATCCAACTTAAGAATAACTCGTTTTCATCAAAAATTCCCCATTATTAGGCAAAGTGAAATTACCTGTTTCACATCCTGGTTGTATTTGAGTGCCTTTATTAGGATAAAAATCAGCATGGCCATAGTCTGCTCTGTATCCAAAGGTACCAGCTGCTGTATGTATGATATCCACAAAAATTGCGTCACTTTTGTCTAAGACATAACTGTTTGGCATCTTAGGTATTTCGAACAGAGGTCGTGCAGGATCTAAGCCTTAAAAAAATCAGATACGGTTTAAAGAGATCGACACGAGGCCTCTAGGAGAGGTTTCTCCAATAAGACTCAAAATAAATATTTGTAGAAGTGAGTGTGCCACAAACAACAATGGTATGCGTTCTGCTGCAATTTTAATGGAAAGAAGCTTGTTTTAATTATAGTTAGAAACCTGTTATCCGTGAAATAGATCCATTCGAAAACATTCCAGCGTAGCCCATAACTTGGGCACCCAAACTGTGTCCAATTAAATGGATACTCTCGTAATCAATTCCAAAGGTTTCCGTAATAACATTTAATAACTTGGCAACTCGTTTACCAACGTATCGAGTGCTTAAAGCAGCCCACGGGTAAAATTTATTTCGCGCCAGTTCGCCCCAGTTAATAGTTATGATATTTAAATCACTCTGTCTTAGAAACGAGTCTTTCATTTCTTGGACCCAAATAGTATCGTCAGATGAAAGCCAACCGTGTGTTAAAACTTTAATATCATTGGATTTGTTAAAGGAAGTATTTTCAATAAATGTATCATTTTTCTCAATGATCAGTTGTTCAGGTGTGTAAATATTATTTCTGAAAAATAAATAAATGTTATTTATAAAGTAGGTAGGTACGCGTTATTAATACCTAAAAGTAAAATAAGAACTCAATTTTGTACATGTTTAATATAAGAATACTTCTTAAGAACTGTGAGATCAAACCCACATTGACCCGAAGAGTTTTGCGACTGCGATAAGTGGGAAATAAATTTACGAAATGATTGAGGGGTGCCCCATGCCAGATTGCCAGTCCTTTGTAATGACACAACTTATGTCATTTCCTTACAAATTGCCAGCCTTAGCGGGTATCGAGAAATAAGCCTGATGCGTGAGGGCCTTGTCCAAAACCCCAGCAGTAGCCAGCAAGTGTGATTAGTGGCGTGATAATTCTGTAAATATGTATCTAATAACACGTCGCGCTTGCTCGCCTCAAAACGGCTTCGGCCTACGCGTTTTTGATACCAAATAATTAACAAACATTTTCATACCTTGTGTACAGATTAAAGTAGGCGTCGCCAAATATCATACTGCCAGTATTTTGGGGAATCAATGAATAGTTCATGATAAGTCTCGTGCCATTATCATCAAAATAATACAGCCATTCGTCACCATAGCCGGGACCGTAATCTTCACATTTTGCATAGAGCCATACTGAAACGCATTTGAAAAG
The DNA here is from genome assembly GCA_912999735.1 of Aporia crataegi. Lineage (NCBI taxonomy): Eukaryota > Metazoa > Arthropoda > Insecta > Lepidoptera > Pieridae > Aporia > Aporia crataegi. The sequence goes on along the minus strand of OU538744.1, from coordinate 5,811,881 downwards.
AGAATAAAGATGGGCACAGCTGATCAATGATATGTTCACCTACCCGTCTACACTTTTAAGAATTAGATTATAAAGATAAAGAACGAAAAATCATATCATAGATTAAATTATAATACAATTCATTATAAAACTATTTCGACGTGCACTAAAACGTAATAAAACAGAAATAACAACTATATTTGGAAGTAGATGCCTTAGATCTTGGGACATGCGCGACTCTGGTTATTATCAATTTTTTACTGGATCCCGATACACTATTAATATAACATACCAAAGACAGATACTAAAAACAATTTTTCTTGAGGATTTAACATTTTCAGATGAATTTTAGATCGAAAGAATACGATGCCCAACCAAGAACAAACTTAATACTGTTGCAAGGCGTATCTTATACTTATTGAATACTGAAGGATTTATTAAAACGAGCTTCCTGAATGAGAAAAAAACTAGGCAAGAACGTGTCGTGTTAGCATTTCCAAAAGAAAATGATCAGTGAAACTGACAGAAAGGACGCTGCCCCATGACCACTAGGGTTAATGTAGGTACCTATAGGAAAAAGGTGCGCCGGACCGCAAACGGCCCGCGTGACTTTGGCTAACTTTATTTCAACGTAAGATTCTCTATGAAAGTTAAACAATTGTTAACAAGTTAATCTATCATGAACCACAAAGATGTTATTCCCATATAAATTGCCAGAAAATGGAAAAACATTTTTATTAGATTTATTTTCTTCAATTCAGATTTAAGAAACTTCGCAGTTATCCTTACCGAACCGAATGTGCATTTGAATCATTGTGAATAAGTACTGTGGATGATTCTAGCGTAAAAAATAAACTCCACTTTTCGAAAAATACATTATGTACTTATTTACATAAGTAAATATAGTCTGACTGAAAGAGAAAGGAACATAAGCAAGGGTGTGGCCACCTAGTTAGTGTAGCCTTGTCTTTTTTCTCACAGCATGCTAATAAAATTATACCTAAATTATTTTTACTCGTGTTTCCAATCCTTTTATGGAACTTGTTGGTAATTTTAAAAATTTACCCCGGATCTCTAAAACCATATCACCTACAAGTTTCATGACATTAATTATCTGAAGGTAATGTTCATTATCTGTGTCCTCAAACGAACGTTTAGGGTTATTTCCTATACAGTTAAAGATGAAGAATTTTTATAGCCCCATCTTTCCAACTGGAACTCATCATATTAGCCTTTAATTATAGGTATCAACGTATCTGATCTACATAAATTGGGAATCTAACCCAATGCATTGATGAAAGATTCCTGTATTAACAGATATTTTTGTGCAACGTAGGTAAGACTTTATTTGCTACCTTAGGTTGTGTTGATTTAATCTAATCGACGAGGAATGTAGTTAAATGTGGGGTGAATCGTAGTGGTAGATGAAAATGCTGTCAGAATTGAGCTAGTACGCACTATTTTCCGGAAAACGTAAAATTAGTATTTCCGAAATTGAACGACTGTTATCTCAGATTCTCACTTCATATATGGCTTATGGGGTTTGTAGGAGACCCCCTAAGCGGGTACCAACAAAGTGGAATGGCTAAAAAACGAAGTATTCTTAATCTTAGTTTAATTTAACTGGTTGAAAATGGCAAAAAATGAAACGACATTTTATATCATAGCAACGTTATTGTATTTTTAATTTTTTGAATTGAATCCTTTGTGTGCTTACACAGTAAACACTGATCTCAACACTTACAACTAAAGATATTCTAAAAAACAAAACCAAAGGCTGTTTAGATTTACAAAATCGTGCCTTGTGCATTATCTTATATAAAACCAGGCGAACACAGGCAACGTGGATTTTATTGGAGAAACGTACCTATTTAAAGTGCTGGGTATGATATTTTGAAGTTTGGAATACATTACTGTGCTGACATAATGTGCATTTGCCTTAAGATTTTAATATTGGGTGCTCTTGTATCACCCTTACGTTTGCCAATGTGCACATAATCGTTCACTTATTACTTTTAAAGAAACTGGTATATAATATGTTTTAATTACATTACACTAAAATATTGCTATCTTTTCACTTTAGTCTAAAGAAGTCGAACGTGTTTAGAGTTTTTATTGAGTCCCTCTAAATAAATTAATTAGGTACTAGACATTCAAAAGCACAATTTTTGCAAGAAAAAAATTAACAAAAATAACGAATTCACGGTTAAGACGTCACGAAATTTGTTTTATTATGACAAAGACTAGATATCACATGGATTGAGCCGTGTTGTAATCTAACTATATATTGGTGGAATTTAACATTTTTACTACATCAATTTACAAATATGTAACATATGGGTAATAATACACTATTTTGCGATTATTTCGTAAATGTAACGGAAACGCCTTATTAATTTAACTCTAGCTAGGCACGTTTTTATTAGAATGGTTAAGACATCGTTATTGATATTAGCATAATATTTCGGAGCTGTCTATTTATACATTATTCAACTGATTTTCACGTCAATGGACCCAATATGTATCTATTTACTCCTATTTCACAAAATAAACGAGATAATTGGTGTTTCAGTTTTCGTCAGATCATTTTCACCGACTACCTATTGTTAAAAAAAATCAATGCAAGATAGTGAAACGTCTTGTTTGCACGAATTTAAAATAAATAATTAGATAAGTAGATATATTTGGCTTAGTACTTTTTAAATATTAGATATAAGTATAATCTTTTAAAAAAAGAAACCAAGCGGGCGATTTTTTAAATAAATCAAATTGTAAACTACCTTGCTATAAATTTTTCTAAATGTTAAAGATTTGCAAAAGATTTTAATTTAATACAGTTGGTCAGTCGAAAAAATTGAGCATAAGTACATTATATTTAAAATATTATATTTAGATAATTGTACCGAACGGAGAAGTTATTGCACAATCTGACACTAACAATCTAAAATGGCGGCGGGCGTCACCCACTAACGTAAACCAAACGAACTACTGTGTAGATATACCTCAGCTTAATCTAGTTGCCGGCAGTGACCTGAGTGATGATGCATCCGTGTCATAGACTCCTGTACTGGACGCTCAATGGTCTACATCTCCATAACAAAAAGTTCATTAAATTTCGATAAACGACGAGATATAGGTACATTCGGATACCGTCCGGGGGTAGATGAGACGTTCTTTGTTACTATTTATGGATTGGAAGATTGCAGATATGACACGTTACTTATGACACGAACTTACATCAATAATTGTTAATAATTCTGTCACAACTTCTATATGAGAGAACCACAATTCTTGGATTTTTTGATTGATATTGGCGCCATAAGTTGTCGTGAATATGTAGACCATTGCGTTCATTACCTCTTTGCTACCCACACGCTCACGCAACATACCTACTACTTATCTCAGCTACCTATTTTACGAGTAGGTATGTATAATTTTCTTTAAAGCGTACATTTTATACTTATTTCATAGGAGTTCCTTAAAAATATTGTTATCGAATCATCCAGAATATTATTCCGGTACAAAATTCACCTACAATCATTAATCATCGTGTACACAAAACATCACTTATCAACATATAACTTTTAAAATTGATACGAACTAAGTAAACAGTCTTTCATTTGACTGAACAAAACTAAATAACATTAACAGGTGGGATAGTTAAAGGAACCTGGCGGCTTGTCGGATCTATTTTTTCATAATTGAAAAGAATTTTTTGATAAATATCGTTTTCGTAGCACCTCTTTATTAGCCATTTTCCAACTTAATAAGGTACTCGCTTCAAAAGTGGATGAATAAATATGTAGTCGCCAGTTTACAACAACTCGTATATTACTCGTGTATTGTGTTGTACATTGTGTCATATCATATATATTGAAATTAGAATACAATCTCTAATTATACAATATAAAATGGTACTTAAATCATTGCGGTATCGTATAGCGAGTTGTACAATGATGTTATTAGTTGTCTTCCCATTGGTCGTCTAGCGTGTAGAGGGTAACATATTGTGGTGTGGTAATGACGAGTTGTTGTAACGTAGCGAACAATATTTAACATATTAATATACGCTAGTGCCGTACACCTATTGGCAAAATTCATCTGAACTTCATACATAAATATTACACAACACCTAAATAAATAAGTGTATAAATCTAACATGTCTTTACATATGTACAGTTCAAAAATAATAAAAAATAACTAGATAAGTAACAGATAAAAATTATAATTTGTACTTGGAAATAAATAACTTCATATAAAAATTAAACAACATCCGTTAACTGCTCAACTTACATATCTATCTAATAATATTATTTGTTTTGTACCTTATATCCGAGTGTTCGACGCTGACTGAACATTTTCGTAATTCAGTAAAAACAGATAATTGTTTTTGCAATTATTCTACGTTTCGGCATTTTCTCACACGCGCACATAGTTGTCTCGTCATTGTTGAAACCCAAGCGTGCATCGATCGGATCCTTAAAATATTTATATCACTACAGTAGTAAAAGTAGCGTCGAACACGCAGTACTATAGTATCGTATAATTAACGTTAATAGTTACAATAATAACTACCATATAATGTTGGTATGAGCGGTGTCGTGGATGCCTTCCCGCTCATACCTAAAGCGTTTAGGTGAACGTAGCTTCGCACTGCCTGCCCGCCACAACACCGGCCTATAATTTAACATAACAATGGCGCTTTATTATGACCTATTTCATATTGTGTCCTTTCACATTCTTGTCTCGAGTTTATTCCTAGAATACTCAGTCCGCTGTCATTTTCGACAGTGACACAATGAAATAGTTACAAAAAAGTATAAATCATTAATTGACATGTAAATCGCTTAGGAAAACAGACAGTGCGAGCAGAAACGCCACTGCATCCACATAGTTTACACGAATGTACATTTAATATATGTAGTAATCATTGACGCTCTCGTCCCGATCTCTTACCGTAAATAGTCTCCAGCGATTTTTAGTCTACTTTTGACCAAGGTGGGCTTACTTAAGCTAATTCGACGTCATTACCTAACTAAATAAATTCAGTTCACAAGTCAAGTTTTCACTAGTCCGATCTACTTTGGAAATGCGATATTTGCTGAGATTGAACTATAGGGTTAAGAAACTATCGTCAACTTGTCTTTAAACTTTTTACACAAACCCGTGTCGCTCTACACACCGGCTTTAGAAGCTAATTTTGATGTGTTAAATCGTATTCGTTGAACAATCTACCTAAGTGCCGTCTCGCTAAAAGGATCTCTAGCAATCAACGAAGAGCGACACCCTTAACGAATTGATATAAATAGTTATCGGTGGGGAATATAAACGCTAGTCCTAATCGAGTCAGCAAACAGTTTCAGCGGGGGCCGGCGGCGGAGCGAGCGGAGACAGCGCAGATAATGCGGAGAGCGGGGGCGGCGGGGCCAGTGGCTCCGGCGAGCGACGTCGCAGCGCCTGTCGCTTGCGGAATTCCAAGAACTCTTCCTTCATGGCTCGCACCCGCGCCTCTACATCGTCCCGAGTCTGGCGAGCACGCGGCCGCTCAGGCGTCGAAGGCGTGGGCGTGCGTGTCGCGCGGTCCCACTCGTAATGTACGTCCACTGAGCCCGCGTCCGCCGCTTCACCAGAGCCGGGACGGACCGGTGGGGCGGGAGGAGGTGCGCGGTATGGGGGCGGCCTCCACTCCGCCAGGCTCCCTGTCCTACTGCTGCGGTTGTGCTGAGATGAAGACGCGTTCTTACTGCCGAAACCGCTAGACGACGAGCGGCTCTCTGGGGATGCTTCATGAGGTGGCGGAGGATCGGCTCCGGGGCGCGGCCGCGCATGTCGGGGGACGGGGCGCCATCGCGTTCGTTGCAAAGCACTGCACATCACCCGTGAGTCGTTGGCTTGGCGCGGCGGCCGCAATAGGAATGACGGCGGGGTTGGAAAGGAGCCATCCGCGGAACTCGGAAAGGGAACGGAGCTAAGGTCAGAGATATGGAGCGGCGACCACGGAGTCCAGGCGGGAACCCAGGGAGGCAAGGGAGGCCAATTTGACCAATAGGCGAGGGCAGGAGAGGAGGCGCGGAAGAGTGGTGGTGCTGCGGCGGGCTGTAAAGGAGCTCGTAGACGCGGCAAGAAGCCGCCGTCGTCTGAAGAAGAAGGTGCTAGAGAGGGCGACGGCGAGGGCGGAGGGTCGGGGGACATGCGTCGAACCAGCCCCCAGTACGGCGGTTCCTCTCCGCACCGTGTCGCCGGCCAGATCCAGTTCGCCGTGAACCGCAGGCACTGGACTACACTCGATATTCCGCTTTCTCTAAATCTGGAATGCAATTATTACCCTCAACACATTCCTCAGGTGATATCTTACATATTTAGGGTAATTATGAATAGGTATATAGTTCATATGGAACTGGATAACTGACCTGATCTCCTATAATATAGCAGCGGAAAATGCAAATATATATATCAGATGAAGTGAAGTCATTAATTAAGGTAAAACTTAAAAAATCTCTTAAAGTATCAATTCAATGTATTTTCCAAACATGTACAACTTTACACATTAACTAAGTCGGCTTTAAAACGTGTAAGCGCCGAAGAATAATTTGAATTAACTTACTTCTTAAAAGGCACTTGTGTGCTGTCAGTGGCGCGCAGGTCTGTCAGCCGCGCGGCTACCATGTTGTATGCTGCAACCGAATTATTTCTGAACATTAATGCGTGCAGATACTGATCACCTCGATTCGCACGGCCGCCACCCGCAACCGACACCAAACCACACAAAAACCCAAAAGCCTAATACAATCATCCAAACACCATATTGTCAACTTAAAAACGATCGATGAATTCATCAGAAGAAAAATAAGTATTGTACTTACAAAATTAACAATAATTTCACAATAGCGGACTTACCGCGCAAATAAACATTATTTATTTACCTCGACGTGTCGACCGTGTTGCAACGGCCATGGTCACGAGAAGAACTCGTTCGCTATATTTAATAATAATGAGTTCTAATCGCGAAAATCTAAAGTTTATAATTTCTAAATAATATAGTTATCGATCGAATTAATTCTCTTAGTTTATACTTCCAATGAATCCAAACGACAATAAAAAATGTGAAAGATAATTAAAATCATCAAGCAGCATTTTTAAATCAAATGGTGTTATTGTTTGTGAATAAAATTTACGTTCCAGAGAATCAAGTAGGAATCAGCACACAAACAAAGCATAATTTACCAAAACCACAGCATTGTTGCAACGTTTTATTAGTAAGAGCAGTATCCTTAGGCATGCGAACAAAACATTACAATAAAAAAGCAAGAATAATGAACTTAGTCACCGACAATATGGCAATAATTTATAAGAGGAGATCAGAAGGGTCTATAAGAGATCTAAAGGTACAGAGCGTCGGGCGCGAGCTAGCGGCCGCGTTCCCTTCGGACTCACCTTTTTCCTGTTTGCGTCGCTTACGCTTATTGCATATCTTAACAGCACATACGGACAGTATAATGGCGACTATAAAAAATAATATCCCGCCAACAACGCCAGCGGTTATGGCTTTGTGCTTAACCCGCGCTGGTACCGCAAACCTAACTTCTTCGGAGCTTTCGTAACTCGTTGCTGAATTGGCTAATATGCGGAAGTAGTATGTGCGACCACCAACTAAGTTTTTCACTGGAAATAGAAAGTTTAATTAGTCTAGTCTCTAGACTAAAGATTAAGTTTTTAGGTACATTAAGTACCTAAACCAATATACGGAGTTAACTGAATCTTATATACTAAATAATAAATTAGAAACAATTATTATGCCAAGCAAGTCGGTTTTTACTTTTAAATTTGTGAGTATTATATCGTTATAACCTATTAATAGGTTATAACTAAGATACCGGGACATATAATAATCAAACGTACCAAGATAGCTAGTTTCTTCTGGGCGAATCTGTCCACGATTAAGGGTCTTCCACTGTGCATCCGTTCTGTATTTGATAGTATAGTATTGAACCAGGTGAGCACGATCAAGCGGCGTTTGCCATGATATCAAAAAACCATTATGGACTTCCGTTACCGTCAGGTTACGAGGTTGACCAGGTTTTGGACCTATGCAGATAATTAATAATAAAAACAAAATAAATACTGGCTAAAAATATAAAAATCTAGTAAAACCTGGTTATGCAAAGGAAATATTAGTATGTTAGTCATGCATTTTGTGCACGTACCTATTAATTAGTAAAATAGGTCAACAATTTTTTTAAAGAATTTTACGGTCTAATTATTTCTCCAAATTGCTTGAAATAATCATTAACTTAAGCCGTAAGTTATTTCGCAAATAATAAATGCTAATATTATGTAATAGTGCGAAGAGTACCGGATCCCTCGGGCGCATTCTGAAAGACTTTTTCGTCTATAGGTCCTGCGGCTGTGGGTGTAGCCTTTGGTTTTGCGCCTACATCTACAAATGCAGAAAATATTAATAAGGTCCAAACTTGTTCTGTGCAGAATTATTTTCTTTCTAAAATGTTAATGTGTTGTTAGTAGGTAAGTAGATACATCTGCTGTAAAGATATAAAAGCTGTCTCATAGCAAAGTTTAAGATAAATAAATACTTTTTCGGCGGTTCTACCTTACAAAAGCCAAGTAGTAATTTAACACAGTAAATACCAGTGTGCTTTTTGGCCAATAATGGTGTTTAAAAAGCCTGAAATTGTGCCTGGTGTTTGGCAATAGACTCGCCCCCTATTACCATGGGGCTTAAAACAACAATATTTGGCGTGACGATATTATTATTTATTAATATAAAAAATACCCAGTTATTTAAAACTTAAAATTATACATTTTAATAGAATAACTAAGGTCTACGTTCCAGTGTTATATTTATTATTATAAGTAAAATTTAGATGAGTAAAGAGTTATGATTCGATTCTAACAATTCTTTCTTTTTTCTTATAGGAAATTAGCCTTTTTAACATTTTATTGTGCCACAGAAGTACAAAGGCTCGATGCCTTTGTACGTATGTAAGTGCATAAAACATACCAAGTGTTCGAATTGTAATAGCCTTGCTCATCATTCCTTCTCCGATAGTATTTTTACTATTGACTTGGAATTCGTACGTGGTCCCCGGCTGAAGCCTATTTATTGTGACCTAAAAAAAATATAAATAAAATTACTAAATAACATATTTTAGTTACGAAAGCAGGTTTCTTTTAAAATAATTTTTTTTAATACAATTAGAATTTAATCTAGCGTTTTAAAATAATAATTTATTTGGTAACTTATAATTAATACAAAAAATACACACATCAAGAGTCTAGGGATCAAGTACATTTTTAACTATAAAATTTGGATGTACCGGTCCTGTCTATGAGTGGTGATGCGAGTTCGACCTCCATATCACTCGGCCACGCTGCCCATGATACGATAGCGTGTCCAGAGGCGTCTTATGACGCTCTGTGTAGTGCCAAGAACGTTAGCCACAGTACGTTATCTGGAACCGACTTGCAATATTCCGACGGATCACATTTTTCTCATGTCAAATGATCCCTAGACGCTTTTGATGTGTGTAGTTTCAGCTGTTAAAGCCGTATATACATTACATTGATTAAAATATTTTTATTTAATCTATTAAATTCTTGTGAATTAGCATAAAAGAAACAGTTACATGGCTAATGTTTACTTTTATTTTATGACAATACGTACAAATGTAGCACCAGATGGCGTAACAGGCACTTTGGTCCACTCAGAGAATCCCGCTTCTCGGTACCAAATGGTATAGTCCTGTTTATAATCTGGTCCACCAGCATACCCTGGTTGCCACCGTAAAGTTACTTGGAACTCTGTGGCTGTTCCGGATACGTTGTATGGAGCGTGAGGCTGAGTTCCTTCTATTACGAGCTGAGTGTCCGCTACTATCGTTGCTACCTGGATATTAACAAAAAAATTATTCAGAGACGATAGGTATAATCAAGTACCTTAACTTTATTCACGCGGGCGGCCCGGTTTCGATTCCAGGCGGATGCAAGACCAAATCATTTATGATTAATTTTGGTACTTATACATAATTAAATAATTTTGGTATACAGACAGCATACAAGCGTTAAGTTGCATATACACAATTAGGTACATTATTAAGAAAGATGTTAAAATTATTTAAAACTTTCGTTCAATTTGTTATTGTAGGAGGGTTTAAATTAAAAAAAAAAATAGATAATTTTTTAAGGAAGCTGCGATACAAAATACATATAGAGAACGCACCTTCTTTTTGGAATTAGCATCTTACCTCATTCGAAGCCACGCACTGGTAAATTCCAAAGTCCTGTCGCCTAAGAGTGTCGATGGTAATATTCCCTCCCAAAGCCCGCACTCTACTCTTCTGTAATGGGAGACCATCCCTGCGTCTCCAGACCACGCTGGGGCGTTGCGTACCTTCAGCCTCCTGAGCCTCACAGTGCATTTCTACAGATTCTCCAACCTATAGAATTAGATCCTAGTTAGTGGTATAGTTTTAAAGTAGTCTGTGGTTCTTAAACCGAAAGGTATTTTGTTCACCGAATTCACAGTAATTGCACGTATGTAACTAGGAATGTATATCTATTTCTCTTTTTGCGTCGGGTTTAGGTTAAAGCTTAATGCTATAAAATATTTTGGTTCATATCAAAAGTATTATTTTAGACTGTACCAATTTTAGGGTATTACCTTTCTTTGGTACAATGGTTCAGGCTCAACGGTGAACATCGGTGGCTTTCTGACCAACACTTCCATCGGACCTGAAATAAGATTTACATACAATAAATTATATTTAATATTTTGCCAAACAGAAAGTTTTTCTTTGATAGCGGTTCGAGACCTGACCATGCTTTGAATATTTTAACTAGTGTATAATTTAAAAAAAATACTTTATTAAAACTTAAAACCCTTAAATTTAAAAAAAAAATTGGCAAAAAAACTTATTTTTTCAAATGATGATCGTGACCTAGTTTGCGTAATAAAAGTAGCTTATGTTCTAAAAAAAAAACTAAGTTATTCTCAACAAAATTGATTTTTTGTAGCCCAGAAACAGATTTTTAGGACTGAGTGGTAACAAAATCTAAAACAATTGCGATTTCTTACCCGAGGACCCCTGTGTTCCCTGTGCATTATATGGTGTGCAGGTATACCTTCCCTGGTGATTTTGATTAACCCTCGTGAATAGAAGGGAGCCATTGTTCATTATAACAATGTCCTTCGTTTGATAAGGCTCCAGGAGTCTTTTGTCCTTAGTCCACGTGACGTATTGCAGCGGAGGGTTGGCCTTAATGTAACACTGAACCACGCCAGCCAGACGAAATGGTAAATACTGAACTGTTGGTGTAAAAGTCACTTTCGCTGGATCTATGGGAAAATTAGTCTTGTTTTAGATTTATAATGATTTTAAAGTTGTAAATAACTTAAGTATATAATCATGCAGAAGGCTGGATTTACCGAGGATATATAAAATAGCAGCATGGCCAGTCCATATCATATTTACGTTAAATTATGGCTAAATATTCATTCCTGCAACTGTCAACTCTGACCGCTTAGAGTAAATAAGCAATGACAAGAAGAAATAAGTAACTGTGTAATCAGAACCGATCAACAAATGTAATTCTAGAATTATGATTACTTACATTCCACGTTCAAATAGGCGGAAGCACTTTGAGGGTCTCCAATGCCATTGGAAACCTCGCACAAATACTGGCCAGAGTCGTCGGCGGCCACAGGGTTGATGACTAAAGCTCCGTCCCGTCTGATTGTGACCCTTGTTTCTAGAGCTGCCACCTCAGCCACAGGGGCACCCTCGCGAAACCACTTTACCGTCACATTGCCTGGTAGCGCTTTAGCCTCGCAGGAAAACTGAACTTTCTCTCCTTCTAGCTTTGTCTGGTTCGTTGGCGGCATCTTAAATTTTACAATGTATAATTTCAGAAATGGATCAAGTCTTTTGGGTCATGCACCTTCTATGGGGTATAAGTGTAACAAATGATAAGTGGATACATTTTTTTACTAATAAACAAATATATATTAAGATACGATTTTGGTGCAAACGAAACAGATAGCATGTTTAAATTCATTTCCCAGTTGGAATTACATAGACTAAAAATATCTACTAAAATTAGTCGTTACCGTAATAACGGCGCCACCAGCGATGATCACACGCGCGGTATGAGAGACCTGGCCCTCCCCATTACGTGCAATGCACGTGTAGTCTCCAATATCTTCGTGCCTGATATTACTGATACGTAGTTCGGTGCCGTCATTGAAAATGCCCACAGTACCAGATGGCTCCACGGGGTTAGCGTCTTTATACCATAGAATTTCTGGCGTTGGCGTGCCCTCCGCTTGGCAGTTAAGTATGATAGCATCTCCTATTTAAAAATATATTTATATTTCATTTATATATATTAGCCCTCTCTGTGCAAATTTTATTATAATATAAAATTTGATACTCTACTATTATACCTCCATAATCAATTTTTTTAAAGAAAATACTTATAATTTTTTTGCTCAGATTCAAAAATTATGAAACTCAGAAATTAGAATATTAATAACTACACACTATAAAGCACAGTCACTGAAATCTATATCATATTTAATACTTCTGTTGTCTTATAGTGAGACTAACTTTTGTCATTATTACTAATCTGAGATAATAATTGAATTTTGGTGAGGCATCATCTATACTGGTCATACCAAGATTGACATATATGATTTCCTCCGGCGTTATAGAGAACCTCGGTGGCGCGTGCACGTCCAGGTGGAACCACGTGCCGTTCTTGTGCTGGTTGGGAGACCGGTTGAGGAACACCACCTTACATTCGTACCATCCCTGTGAAAGAACGAAATTTGAAATTGCACGATAGCACGGTTATCATAAGATTAATAGGCAAAAGCAAAAAATTTGTACCTCTTTTTACGAAAATTGCGCGGAACGTGGAGTATGAAATTTGCCACACTCATAGTTTATATAGAGCTAATATTAATAATGCTAATACCTGACTTACTCTTGAATTGTGGTTGAATTTCGACCAATGCGCGACCATTTGTAATATAAATTGCCAAAATATCTAGTTGTACCTAAACTTAATAAAAAATCTGTACCTACAAGTCTTCACCATTTTACTTATTTCTCTCGTTTTTGCAAAAACAAAAGCAATCAACGTAAAACTTTATTTTACTATCCACGGTTATTTTCCACGTAATATTAATTATATATTTTTTTTATTAATATAATATTTACTTACATAAAAATATATTAGTTAATATTAGATTGATTCTTTGCGCAAAAGAATTGAATGAATGATGAATGAATTTTTGTATGTTGTTGTGAAATTGAGTCTTTACTGCTTGAAATAAACATTTATTATTATTATTGAATAATTAATTATGAACGAACATAAGTGAAGTTACATTTGAAACCTGTCTGATTCTCGTATATGTTTTACCTGGTCTGATTCACGTATATTAGTGAGGTTGAGACTGGCAGCGCCATATGGCGAGTCCGGGGCCACGCGCGACACTCTGCCCTCATAGCCCTCTCCGCTGTGGGTCGGGTAGCTCTCGTACCAGATGTAGATCGGTATATCCTGACCCTATACATACCAACACTTGTTATCATCACGCAATCATTGGCGCTATACACCGGTACCTAACTACATACAATATCGACCACAACGCGCTCACTACATATATTATGTACAATATACAATGTCTTGTAAGATGTTGAACTAAATATGTACCAACAAAAACTAACTACAAGCATGCCAGTGTTAAATAAATATACAAACAATTTCACAAGTAGGTACGTAAAGCTAGTAAGTTCACGTATTGAACAAAAGCTTGTTATGTCCATGCGGAATGATGCCAAACGTTGTTATTGTTAAATGAACATGCAGTACGGCTTAGATACGAGGTATTATATAGATAAACCACGTCAAAAAGGCGGATGAATACTCTTGACTGGCGACAGAAAAACAAAATGCATACAGAAAGGAAATGTTCCGCCTTGGTGAAATGGGTGGAGTTCTAAATTAGCAGATACAGCGTGGGTACAGCCCACAGCCACAGGAAGAGAGACAGACAGAACCACCGCCAGTGCGCGAGGGAGTGCGCGTGCGACGTGTTAGTTAGCCTTTATAGCTTTCGCCAAACATACTGCAAATAGGAGAACTAATTTTTACGCTTGACAGCCTTAACTCCACCGTAAGTTGACAAAACGCTCTATTTTATAGAAAATAATTGTTTAATACATGTTTTTTGGTTAAAATATGTTTGAAATGGTAGAATTTGAATTTTTTACATAAATTGACAAGTCGATCTTGCCATTTATGAGAAATATGAGAAAATGAGCTTCGCCAGAAAGAAATAATTACAAGATATTTTATTGTTGCCAAATATTTAATGTCACAGTCTGGCTGGCGATCGCATAAGCTACGTGCTCCCAATCGGTGAGAAATCGGTGCGCCCAAACAAAGTCTGAATATGGAAAAAATATAAACATGTGAGAGTGTAATGTATGTTCTTTGTACGGGGATCTGCTGCTCTCTCGGACACGTTACTAAGGTCTTTGTCACTGTGGTGTTATGTCCTAATTAGTGGGCGACACGACGATTAAGACGTTGAAGAGGCATCACATTGCTGCATACAAACTTCACCAGAATCATGACAGTATTAATAATTTAGGTGTCGTTTAAATTCGATTTAAAAATAATATTTATTTAACTGTTTTAAATGAAATTATTACTTACATGGCTGTATGATATTACTTAATAGGATATTACTAAGTTAAGTTATGTTTAGTTAATGGTCAAGTTTGCATGCAGCATAAGGCATGCGCGGGGCCTCGGGGTAAGGACAAACCCGGCCCGCATCTCTAGCACGGTACAATATGTGTCCTGATAGGCATAAGATATACTTTACAGGCTGCGGAGCGCCACGACGCCACGACCTTTACTGAACAGAAATACACACACGAAAGATGAGCAGCTTTGTAATGTAAGAGTGGAGTGTGACCGTCATACCGTTTCGCCTACCTTCTTCTCCCACTGCAACACGTACGGCACTGGAATGTCTTCGGGGAAGTCCACCTGGCAATTGAACACCACGCTCTCGCCGAGGATGGCCGTGATGTGCACGGCATCTTGGTGGTCTTGATGGCAGGTTACTACAATGAAACGAAAAGTATTTTAACATTAATAAAGTGAAATCCTAAACTAACTTTGCGGATATATTTTTGCATCGATTTTTATCAATATTTTCCTCACACAAGTACGTAATATCAGCATTTTCACTTTTCAAATCAAGTAAGATACAAAAAGTAGTTAATTAGAGAAATCGTGTTATAACTTATAACGGGTTGAACTGTAACATATTATTTATTTTATATGGAATATATTATAACGTGTTATGATTCCAGAAATTCAAAAATGTGTTACCCCACGCCCCACTAAGGGTTATGGGATTTCATCATTCCACATTTTATGCACGTTTGACACGTCTATATTACCTATTAATTTTACTCTAGGTTAGTTTGTGTTCACTAGAAACGGCACCATTGATCGACAAAGCAATGTAGGCCTGTATTATCTATAGATTAGTCTCCCACATTGAACTAACTAGAATTACCTCAGTGCACCTATTGAAATCGGGTCATGTGGGAGTGGACAGCACACATTATTATGCCTTCTGTTAATAGCTATCTATTTGTGTATCTATTATATCTACATTTAATAATATGAATCTGTAATTGTCAATTTGTTGTAACATTATATTTTACAGTATACCTACATCCTTATAAATTATAATATAAGAATATTATCTATTTATCGATGGAGGATCGATGTCCGTCTAATAAAGTATATAAATTGTAAAGTATAAAGATTAGGTACTCATAACATTTGTTATAAGTTAGACATAGTCACTTACTAAATAAGTTATCAAAAACATCCAGGAAGCGTTCTTAATATAAAATTATTAAATAATGTAAAAAAACAGAGGTAAGATAAAAGAACACGCTTCATAGATGCAGCAAAACACTTATTGAAACAAAAAATTTACTAGGCCGGTCAGCAGTAATTTAGCCAGGATGCCAAAAAACTGATGGACAAGAAAAATAACAATGTGGCAATCTAAAACAAAGATTTAATAGAAACAATAGGAAATAATTGGGAATGAACAGAAGGACACGAATGAAAAAAATGTTAATTAAATAATTAAAATAATAGATGAAGGCGATTCGGAAGAGGCCTACCGCCTAGGGCAGAAAGACTTTATGAACACACAAATATATTTAGAATACAATTGTAATCAGTGATAATAAAGGCATTATTATAACTCACAAAATATTTTGCAATCAGTAGCATTCTGATGAATTAATACGTGAAGCAATAACTGACCGCCTCTTTGGTCTAGTGGTAAGCGCGTAAGCGTTACAACCGAGAGGTCCTGGGTTCGATTCCCGGCGGAGATAAAAAAAAAAAACTCGGTCTGGCAGGACATAGAAGGCTGATTACCTACTTGCCCCTAAAAGTAAAAATCGATCAGTGAAACAGATGTGAAATGCATCTGCCCCATACCCCACTAGGGGACACGGGACTTCACTTAATAACTTTGTACCCCTTTTTACGAAAATTCTGCGGACGGAGAAGTATGAAATTTCCCACACTAGAGTTTATATGGAGAATGCTAATATATATTTTTAAATTATGCATAAAAAATATCTACATTAAATCAATAAAATAAACATTACGCACACTACTGCTTGGATGACACATATTATACATATCTGACTTACTCTTGAATTGTGGTCGAATTTCGACCAATGGGCGACCACTAGTTCTGATGAATGTGTGTGATGAATTTTTAGACATATAAATAAGGGCCAAAAGGTTGTTCTTACCCGGCAGATAGACAATCAGCAGAAGCAGCAGGCCGGCGGCGATGTGCGGCGTTAGCTCGGCGCGCCAGCCCATGCCTGCGCTCCCATGTCACGGCCGCGCGCGGCGACTCATCCTCTCTGCATCACCTACAAACGCATGCTTTAAATTATATTGGCTCAAAGATATAACAATTAAACCAACCCCTACCTTCCATTGTCTGTAATAAATTGCTTAGTAGAAAAAAAATGCCTGATGCACTCCACAAAAGAATATTTGATAATACATATGCATGTATATTACGGCACATCAATCATTTAATTTACAGTTCTGTGGGTACACAAGGGTAGATCTATTTTTCAGATTAACTTATTCGGGCTATCTATATGCTATCGTAATTCACTTGATAAGTCAATACTTACCTTTGAATGAATAGTACATTTACAATGTTTTGATTTTTATCCTGTTATTTACTGGTTTAATATAAGATTAGGTTAAATAAATAATATCATAATAATTGCAAAATTTTATTATTTGTTTCGCCTTCACGTATATATACCGCTGAATTGACGTTGACTTTAATACAAAGTAAGGGATGCTTATGCATAGATAACAGAATAGTCGGGCACATCAGCTAGTTTGCTTACATAACGTATGTAAACCTTAATAAAGGTTGGTAGTAGCTGACGAGGCTGTACGGTAAGTGGAAATTGAAGTGTTCTTGAACCGTATGAGCACCGTGATAGCCATCAGAATTCAGGGGGTCTGAGACAAACGACACCTTAGGTTTTCGATGACACTAACATTTTGTTAAAGGAAAAAAATAACCCTGCTCATACACTATTATTCAGGGACTATTTTGTTTTTATAAAATTCTAAATTAGAACACGTAAATTAAACACGAATACTTGGCTCGACTTACACAATCTAGTTGTTAACTGCCTCTAGATCTAGGCAGTGGTACTATTAAATTCATTCATAATACTTTGTAAGTCTACAGAATCTATCGACATAATAACTAAATATATTCTGTATGATGTTTTATGAAATAGTTCAATGTTAAATTTTGATTTTAATATATACCTAGATTTTATTAAATGTGAGATCTTGAAAATATTCTATGTTAGTTGATTTGATTTTGAAATATTAAGTACTTTCAGGAGAAGTGCTATTAATTTGACGCGTAATGATAACTTCTATCGAATTGACTGAATTTTATAGGTCTCCTAAGATTTTACATTGGAAAATTTGGATTTGAATCCAAATTCCAGGAGTTTTATAAAAACAGTTCTTTTATAACAACGGAAAATTCAAACTAAGAAGTCGTAAGGACATTAAAAGATTTTAATATTAATGCACTTCGAATTATTCATTAAAAAACCACATAATTTCTACAGGCATTTAGTACTGTTAATGGTGAAGGGTGGGTACTTTACAATCAAATTTGTACGTCGCGTTTGGCCTTTATATCGCGCGCCCTTGGGCTATTTCTTTACCATTGAAATAATTGCACTGCATCACGATATTTCCACTAGCGACCAACCCTTCATGTTCATGTCATTAATAATATGTGAGCTCCAGAATTATTTTTCTGTTACTTTTAAAATAATAGTAAATTTATAAGTTATACATATATTATTATAGGTAACGTATTCCTCATAATAAATTCAGCATGCAATTGTACTTCATATTCAAATCTCTTTTATTAGCCTTAGTTTAGCTTAAAACACTTGGCTTCAGGTAATAATGTTAGCGGATAAATTAAGGATATTTTATGAGTCCATTACTCAAGTGGCGAAAGTTCAGTGCTGCATATTATTCTGAAAAAACCTCCAAAGTAAAAGTAAGTAAAGACAATCGATTTCGTTTGATTCGTTTTTGATTTTCAAGGTAAACATTCACTTTTCAGATAAAAGCAATCAACGCAGCTCAATAATAAACGACATTTTTTGTCCGCGAGGGAGGGCTGGTGAGCTATTACCATTTACCACAGGTCTTTTGGCCTTATTTCGGGCACCAGCCTCTCACAAAGTAAATTTTGATATCTAACGTTGGTGTTAAGTATTTAAGTACCTAAATAATGGATGTTTATTTAATAAACATCAAGACTGAAAGAAGTAGGACCGCAGTTCCCAGGCGGCCAGCGATCAGCGAAGGGGCATTATTGATTTTCATACCTTGTCACAGCGTGTGCTCTCGCTATACCGGGCGCGCAGAGAGCAATTTCGCTAGGTCGGGGACGTGTGCGACAATGTGTAATGATGCGGGGCTCCGTCATCTGTGGAGAGCGGTCATGGGCTCGCGGCTGGCGCGTACGACAAGTCGCGCGGCTATCTGGGCACTGCCCGCCGTCTGCCGTATCGATCGCTGCGCGCGCAGCCGCCGCCCCGTGTCAATGGTCCCCGGCTCACGTGCTGAGCCTGGCTCTGCTAATGCTGACTTTAAAGACTCCTACTGGCGCCGCAGCCCCGCCGTACAACTGTGGCCGTTGATTTGTATTACACGTTGATAATTTGTTACAGTTACAACAAATAACGACTAAGCTTTATGTGGTAGTAGTAATTAAACAAATTATAAGATTTCTCGAAAATATAGGTATATTTTAAACTATCCCTGCTAGTCAAAATCAATGCAGTAGGTACCTTGTTAACTACTTATAGAAAAAAAATTGTGTACAATTTTCAAACAAGATCTCAATGAGCTCCTGCAGCTGTGTGTCAAAACCTTCAAAACGAGACCGTTGCATGGACGTTGATCCAATAAGACATAAAATATCACAAATGGCTTTGATATCGAATAACCAATTTTAGTACATGCTCCGAAACCGGGCCAAATGTAGTACCTACGTTATTTTATTTTTTGATCTCGCTGTTAGAAATATTTTCAAATAAAAATTATTTGTTCTTTCTATAAGATGGGAGAACCGGGACAAGAATCCAAATCAGCAGTGTTACTTTAAGAAGGAGTCATAAATAAGCCAACTTCATTTTAATAAAAAATAAGTTAAAGGTGATCCGTACTTGTTTGTATAATATTATGTTAATTTCGTAGCACGCAGTAGAACTTACAAGAGCGATGATAAAATTAACAAACATCATAGTATTTATTGTAACTATTTTAAATTTCGTGATTGAATATTTTTTCACATTTTCAATGAGATCAATAATAAAAAGATATTATAACACGCTTCTGTGTAAAGACAAATTGAGTGAGCTATGACAGAGCTTTAAAAATTGGAAGCGTTTAAAATTTTGTATAAGATTCTAACTTTGTTCTATAAGCAAGTTCAATATGGATCCTATTACTCTTTGGTGAAACTTTAAAGTAGAGAATCGCGAAGAGCTATCCATAAAGTTGCGGCTGTCGCGACCAAAGCGGATAACTTGTAAGACTTCTGCACAAGGAATCTATCAAACCTAACTCGATTATATTCGGATAAAATCTTTGAGAATCTTTCATTGTTGAAAACTGAATAAGCGATTAGATGGTCATCAATTGCAAACATTTAATTTTTGGTAGACATATTTTAATTTATATATAAATATTTATTAAATTTTAAAAAGAAAGTGAAATTAAAATAAAGAAACATATTTTACTTTTGTCGAAATACAATAATTTTCGTTCATGATTTCTAGTTTGAATTTCATTTCATTATTTAAAGACGTAAAATCAAAATTTTATTTTTACTGTACTCCGTATTTGGAATGCACAGAAAAATTAAAATGCAGTTTTTTTGTTTTATACATGTTAGAATAAATTGGAGTATCTAATCAATAATGAGATTAAGGTAATTGACGGTTTCTTGCAAATTTCCACCTATAGCCTCTAACATTGTTATTAAAAATATTTTTGATATTTAAGAGCGATTTAAATAATTTTCTCATATTGTAGAAGCTTCCTCGGCATTTGAGGCAAACCTTCCTTTATTGAATTCTGGATAAAGCCCCTTTTATCAAGTGTCTGACATTCTTTTAGAAATTATAAACACGTTCTATCGAACACTGCACCCACTCTGTTTTGCTCAAATATTTTTTTAACTATTATAATTCATTTTTATCTAATAATATGTATATAAATTTTTATAAAATTATACTTAGTACAATATATATCAAATGAATATTAAATGAAAATACTCTTTTATCAGCGGAAACGAAGATTTTCTTCAGATAAAAGAATATTAGACCCTAATACGTGTACATTGTTTGGCGTATTCAATACAATGAACACTTTTACAGCCTTTTCAACGATGCCAACTTTGTCCAATACGTAAAAGGTGCATCGAATGTCAGACGAGAGGCCCCCCCTAAGTAAGCTGAACTCACAACCAGATGAAAGACGAAAATCCAGGTGATCGAAGCTGACAACGCTCCTTCTAGAGATTCAAGACAATACTTTAGACTTTCTTTAGACCTAGACTGACGAACTACTCACATAATGACTCCAGTACTTACACCGATACACTTACTTAGCAAACCCTGTTTCTTGTCGCATTCCTTAAATACCTACCCGATTATAAACCTATCGTCACTGGTTCGCTCCAGACAATTTATTTGATTGAGTGTGAACGAATAATCCCCAGGAATGTACCACGCTTAGTAATTTTTCTGTTGTAATTTAATCTATTTATATTCCTTTCAAAATTAAATAATGGACATAAAACAGTTTTGTGGTAAAGTATACCTACTTCTCGCGTGAAAATTTATTTAAAACACCTAAACCGACTTCAAAGTGCATTAAAAAGAAATGAAACAGAAATTATTCTACAAATAAGTATAAAATTGGTAGTTAAAAGTTGTATGAGTTTTACAGCTTGTCCCGAATCCCAAATATTATATTATAGAATATAGATATGTAGGTAATTCCAAAATCAAACAAAAAAGAATAATTCTAATCTGTTTAGAATCGAATTAAGAACCTTTTTTTGAAGTCTGTTGAAAACAATGCTTATACTAGATTATTACGCCTTACGATCTCTTAAAATTTGTTTGTTCTTTAAAGTATTATTATGATATTATTCAGACTCAAACCGGCTTATATATGACTTGAGATACGTTGTGGAATATCCACCAGCCATCTAAGTCATCCTTTCGAGAGTATCAACGTAAATCATCGTCAAGTTGATATCAGTCAGAGCGCGTCAAAACAATATGGGTTCGGATAAGATATGACAGGGCGGTTCAGGTCCTCTCGCATTAAATAGCTGAAACTCCACTTATCAATCACAGCTTCCAGCCACAGCAACACTCGACAGTCTGTAGTCGCATACGTGCCATGAGAAAACTGTTGTCTACCCGATTTAGGGCGTATGAATCATTTACCGTGAGTTTCCCGAAGGGCATTGACTATAAAAATTAACTAATCATCTATCAAATCTATTGTCAATAGTAAATTGAGTTGCACAAAGCTCGATTAGTTATTTTGATTTGATCAATTTGTCAGTTAACAAAAATCTCATGTCAAAGTACATTCTCAGTTTCTAGAACGCTAGTTAAGTCATAATCATAGATTAAACTAAAGTCAAATCGTATGTCAACTAAATATTGCATCTCGGCAAATAAAATAGTTTTTTACGCGCATCTAATAGTTTTTCTACAGATATTTCTTTCTGAATGTATATAAAGTGTATTTACTAAGTTAATTTGATTTTTGCAATATTGCTTATTACTTAAAAATGAATTTTAATAAATCATAGGACTTGCGGTATTGTTAATATGTATTTTGTCCAGAAAAAATTACTTAACATACTGGTTTCAGATAAGTATTTTTTAATTGCTTAAAATATTTAAAAATAAATAATGAAGAAGAAAAACAATTGGTAAAAAAAATATTACCTATAGCAAAGTAGGTTATTGAAAAATTCCATTTTGTTCTCATCTTAATAATTGTTGTTGTATCTTTGTTTCACCGTCGCGTAGTTGGGCTCTTGAACAAAAACTTCCGCAGTTCAAGCACTTGAAATAAAAAGTCGATTGCAATTTTTCACTGGCGATACAGTTCTAAAATCTGATTTTACCTGGAGAACGACGATATCGCAAATTAATACAGGATATATCACGTTCGTTGAACACTCAACGTTGTCGCCGGATATTGCAGGTTTCTTTGGAGTTTCAATCAAATACACAAGAGTAACTTGAAGTTCAAAATTAGTTTCAAGGGCCGGTTCCTGTATAATTCGCGTAAGGCATGTGTGAAATATAAAATGTTTATCCTATTAAATAATGTATGTGGTTGCAGAAAATAAGTAAATTGACTAATATCGCGTCTCCGTAAAAGCCACACATAAATACGTAACCAGACTTTCCACGAAGCTATACGTGAAACTAAAAATGTCATGAATGGCATTTTAGAAGGCACCTTGTAAGAAAAATCTTCAATTAAATCCGGTGCCGGTAAAAATGATTAAAACACATATATGGTTTCTATACGAACTGATGGAAAGATTTTTGGGTGACATCAATGGATGTTTGCCTATTTACTTAGGTGATATAAATGCGAGCATTAAAATATGATTTAAATACAGTAAATAATATTGATCAACTAGTTAAAATTTTATAACTTGAAGCTTATAAATATTCCCTTTAAAAGTAGGGAGTTAGCGATTTTTTACCTTGGATTTGTTTATGAAAGTTGAGTGTTTCAAAGTTTTAATTAGTTTTGTAGGCTCCGGGAAGGTACGATGGAAAAATATCTACTCTTTTATTTCATTTTCAGACGAGTTCAAAAAAGGAGGTTTTAAATTCGACTACTGTTTTTCAATTATCAACCGATTTTAAGAAAAAAATTTGAAAAACTCAACAAAAAAATCCATAGATCGTAACAGATAACGAAATAATTTCAGTCTCTGTTAATTGGTCTCGAGAATGTTCCACTGAAGAGCATGAAATACAATTTTGTTTAAAAAGCTAAAAACAGACATCAAGGTGCACTAAAAATAACAAAAATCTAATTAACATATAGGTATATAAAACAAAATAACAAATGATTTTTAATGGCGATAATACTCATATTATAAAAATAATATTTAATATAATATATTTAATAAATAATGTACAATAAATGTTACCAAATATTAGTACTATTATCTGTTTATTTACACGTGTACAACGCAAAAACTAAGCCAAATTGCAATTCAAGTTTAATATTAAGTAAAAAAAATTCAAAGCATATTCTGAAATATTTGTAGGAAAATTGGCTAAATTTCAGCTTTATCAGTGGAACGAACGGGAAGGGAAGCAGGCTAAAGCGGCTGCGGGACGGATGTATATGTTTTGGCATTGAAACCAGACCACCGTTACGTTCGGAATGAGTATTATAGTTGAGTCATTTTAATAGGTAACATTTGACGTCTGTCAGTTTTATGAGTATCTTCATAATGAGGTGACCTACTTAAAAACATCGATTAAAGTGAATGAATCGATACGGACTTGAAACATAATTATGTGAATTTTAAAAATCATCAGGCGAATCCCTGTCCCATTATTATTTTTTCTTTCGTAAAAAGAATAATAAATACAATTGTTTTATTATAATCAGAACGTGGTTATTAATTTATGATGATATTTCTTCACAAGTAATCATTGCATTCGATTCTACTTATCAGCTTTCGATTTCTAGAGTAACATCCCTAGTGTTTAAACGAAAAGGGTTCACTGACGCAACATTGTAACGACGTTCAGTTCTTTAGATCAGAAATTGTTTATGTTTAGAATGGTTTATTAGTGAAAGCAAATCGTAAAATTACTCGTATCGGTCATTATTACAATAAATATGTAATCGTAATTGAAAAAAGTTAAGAAATTGTGCAGTTCTAACAAAACGAAAAAATATATTATTTTATGCCCACCCTTACAAGGTTACGTTGTTGAATTTTGATGAACTGTCAAATGATACCTATTGACGACTCAACTATAGTAATATGCATTACGTTTAAGTTATATATTCATCAGGATGGAACCCGGATTGCGCTGAAAGAATGCGAATAAGTTTCAATAATCCCAATATATCCCTACTTGTATTTTTCTACAATAAACGTTTCGTTTAAAAAATTAGAAACTTGTTACTAATTAATGCAAGTGCCGTGTTTCGCTTAATGTTAAGGTTAGAAGCTGGAACAATTTTATTCTATCTGTCAAATAGAAATTATAACCAGTATTTTAATCATCATAATTATTTTTTCCGAATCCAGTGGAACCGACCGAATAAGGTCAATGGAATAATACCTACTTTACATGTCCTATGAACATATGCATAATGATTCGATTACTTAAAATTAGTGTATTTTGTTTAATACCAAGTAAGTATTAAGTCTTATAAAAGTGTAGTAAGAAAATTAAGCCGATGTATGTGGAATTAATATTAAAAGTACAATTTCTTCTTACTGTGCTCGAGATCTCGTTATAGATGGGAATTGAATACGAATCTAAGTACTATAAACTTCACAAAAAAGCTCTTTCTCCATGGGAGAGCCTCGCTGATGCACTAATTGGGCCGGCTCGTCTGGAGTTATAACCACGGGCTCACAAATACCAGCATGAAACGGCACTTGAACTGTGTTTCGCTGAATGAGTGAGGATATTGGAAACACACCACAGTCCACAGTACATATATCAAAGGCTTAGCAACGCAACAAATAATAACAAATAAAAAACGGACTTTAAATTGTAACTAAAACTACTGAACTGTTTTTGATGAAAATGGGGAAGCAACAGCTTTCAAACTTAAAAAGAATCATCGAAATCGGTTCACCCAATCGAAAGTTCTGAGGTCCTCAGACCTGCCTGCCCTGTTGTCCGCTATTACATAAAAAAGTCTCACCAGGCTAAATCTAATTAGGTAGATAGGCTGCATAGAGATTCTTCCTTCTTTCATTTTATTTTATAAAAAACTAGCGACCCGCCCCGGCTTTGCTCGGGTATAAAACATATATAAAAACCTTCCTCTTCAATTACTCTATCTATTTAAAAAAACCGCATCAAAATCCGTTGCGTAGTTTTAAAGATTTAAGCATACAAAGGGATATAGGGAAAGAAAAAGCAACTTTGTTTTATACTATGTAGTGATGATATGCGTAAGGTTTTATTTTAATATGAAAAAATAAATGAGAACTTAAAAATACTTAAGTTATTTCTGGTCAAATATCTGGTAAACATTGTAGCCTATATAATTAAATTTATTCGTTAAGTTTAAAAAAATTAAAAATATTGCTTGTCTATAATTTAAACTAAACTCAGTTTACTTTAGAAGAAGTGAAAAAGCCTAGCTAGAGTAAGATAATATTATCTTAATTCCTTATAAAACTTATTAATTCTGTTTTAAAAAGTCTATGCAAAGTTTTATTTTTGCGTCGTCATTTAGTAGCTTGTGTTTCGAATTATTTTTTTTTTTGTTGTTTCAATAAATCCGTAAAGATTTATTAAATAATTACAATAATGTAATTAATTATATTTACAAAAATACAAGGCTCATCAAATCCGCTGTTACCGCGTTGTATTGTTATACTAACACGTTGGCCGAAAATTTTGAAACTAAACTATATAATATAGTTGTATGAAAGTTGATACTAAAGTAAAAGGTATTAATTTTTACAGCTCTTCTAAAGTATTTTTAATCTTGAGTTTTGCGTAGTACATCCCTCGATAGCAATTACAATCGTAGCTGAGGTAGGATTTAATTAATCAACGTGCAAATTTTACTAGAGTCACGGAATCTTAAATTAAGATTCATTTGGAAATTGTACCTAATAATCATTTGTGTTCAATTTTATTTAAACGGTTTGCTTTGTCTGACAGAACTTTAACACAATGGATTTCCGACTAATTTCGTCGGTAACGTGCGATTTTTAACAGACTTCAAAAAAAAGAAGTTCTCAATTCGACTCGTGTTTTTTTATTATGTTTGTTACCTCAGAACTTTCTACCGGGTGAAGCGATTTTAATGATTCTTTTTTTGTTTCAAATGCTTCTCATGTGGTCGAATTTAAATTACATCAAAACCTGTTTACTAGTTTAAGAGTTACAATATTAAATCGTTCTTTTTTTTGTTAAAATTATGTGTCGTTTAGGGCAGTAAGCTATGAGTACAAATATCCTATTCCGTTACAGCTGAGCCCTCCGACTGGTAACCAGGAAACCAGTAGAAAGCTCATATATATTCTTTGTCCTATGGCATAAATATCGAAGTAAACCCCGTCCATTTTCTTGCAATATTGAAATAAATAATACGTAGTGTTAAAATTTTAACCAACAAAAAAACCGACTTCAAATTGTAACTCTAAAACAACTAAACAGATTTTGATAAAATTTAAATGGGACCACACGAAGTACCAGCTTTCAATCAAAAAAAGAATTATCGAAATTAGTCCACCCAGTCGATAGTTGAGGTAATAAAAAAACATACGCGTCGAATTGAGAACCTCCTCCTTTTTATTGAAGTTGGTAAATAATTATAATAATACCTTATTCTTCCTTCACCCTTATTGTAAATTTTTATTGGAGGTATCCGGGAAAGAAACCATATACATAATATGTAGTTTGTATGTATTATAAATACGCATGCTGGATTAGGTTTCAATATCATTGCACCTGACCACAAGTCGACTTCACCTGTACAATCCGCCTTAGACACGTCTTCCATCGTTCGACAACAAAAAGCACAGGATGTGGTGTTTTGCCTTTATTACTAAGAAATTTTTCGAATCTTTCATATTATACTTATTTCTAAAGTACCTATTTTCTACTTAAATGTTTACTTAAATCATCAAAATCATTAATCTAATCATTAATTAAATATAAATACTAATACTAATAACTGATGTGTACTTATATAATATTTAAAGAAATATCCATAAAGAAAAGTATATAACGATCATATATTTTAACCTAAGATCAAAAGATCTAAAATGAGGTTCTTAATTGAAGACAAGAAAGTGTCTTCGATATGCTTTTATTTGTATTTACAAATTTCTATCACAGCAACTGAATTATATCGGTGAAATTGATAACATAGATGGCGCTGATTGGTTTTAAAACGCGCTAGCAAAGTAATCATCGTGCGATATAGATGTCAGGCATCACGTGTAATCGTTGCATTTGCCGGCTCGGTTGCCTAGGATTTACGAATGTTAGGGGGCCGAGGCAACTAACCTAACCATCTTCTTGGGCCTCTTTAGCGGGGTGGCGGGTCGACTTACGAGTCAAGAAAAATTGAAACCCCGCAACACAAAATCAAAAGCAAGAAATGCGAATTAATCTGATTGCTGAATTGATCAGTTTTTGATGGCCGAGGTAAAAATATTAAACAACTTAAAGACAATATTAAAACTTTTTTATAATAGCTGAATCAAATTTTAAATATTAAGCTTGCGAAACGTGCATCGAGTTATTAAAATGTATGGTAATTTCACTTGATTGATCAACGAAAAACGAGTACCACGTTAGTAATATTAGTTCAGTATAGTTAATTTTGTAATCAATGGTCGCAAATACTATTATACCAATGTCAAAGAGTCGGTTATTGATTTTAGCACATTCAGTTGTTTTCAGGGGGGGAGAGACGCGGGACGGGCGCCCGGTGGAGGCAGTAAAATGCCAACCTTAACTCCACATGTGAATATTTGATGGTTGAATCTGACTGTACCCTAGAGTCTAGACTCTAGACCAAACCTGTTACTGGGTATCGAGAAACACAGATCCTACCTACACTTTCGAGAAAACTTTTGTTTCTACTTCAAATTGTTAATTGAACGTGATACGAATGTTATGTAGATACGTATTCAAATTTTAATCATTTACAATAATATTAAATTGAAACCAGTTTTTGTTAAGAATATCTAATTTTATATCTATACAGATAAATAACATTTTAGTGTCTGCTTGTAATATTAAATACCCGCTTTTTACTAAATGCATATGGATGTCCGTCTGTCTTTTCTGTCTGTTCGTTCCGGCTAATCTCTGAATCTGCTGGACCAATATTGACGGGACTTTCACTGGCAGATAGATAGTTGATGTAGTAAGGTAACTTAGGATACTTTTATTTTAGAAATTAATATAAATAAATAATAAAAATTTAAATATGTATATTATAAAACTTTTATTTTTTTACAGAGCCACATATCAACACATATTACTCGTATATAAGCTATATAACATCATGTTACGACGAAATTATACACGAAACCGCGGGGCACTGCTAGTTTAAATATATAATAATTAATAGAGTTAAATATAAAGTTTTGTATAAGCCCCCTAAGAGATATGACAGAGTAAACAGAAACAAATTAAATAACTATTTAAATATTTCATACACATTATGATAGTTATTTAAAGCACACAATTTAATGGTACCTTCTTATATTTTAGAAGTTTTCGTTGAAATAAAAATAACGAGAGAAAGAACAATTGAAGCGTTCTTACAATGACGCGAGTAATGTTTAGCAAACCCTTGCAAAGCCGTTCCTATGCAAATAAACCTAGTCATTATTTCCTGTCATTATAAGCGTCTTCTATAAGGATACATATACTATATGTATATTAAACAGTATATAATAACAGAAGAAATAATCCAAGTCTTAAGAGGATTGTGAAGCTGTTAGATTGTGTGACATTTTCATACAAAACTTTCCCACCCCATTAACACAGTCTAATTTTAATAATTTTTGGAAATGTTGTAAATAAAATGAAAAACTAGGTCCGTACCTACGTTTTTATTTTAAAGAAATATTGCGTATGATAGAAGTTATTAGCATCCAAACATCTATATTTTTGACTTAAAATCTTCCTCTAGGAAGACTATAGACGCTAGAGCGTTTTTATTTTTTAAAATTAAACTAAACTGAATTACCTTAAAAGAAAAACGTACAGACCTAGATTAAGGTGTACTGAATCTAAAGAGACCAAAATTATCTCATTTCGTAAATGTTTAGGGGGGTAAAAACGTTATCGCACAAAATTATTTTAAAAAAGAAATGTAGGTAATTAATTGCCTCTAAGATTTGCAACTCTTTCTATCGCACGCCCGGAGTGAGGCAAAGCGTTATGAAAGAGATAGCATTTTTTTAAAAACTTACTCACGCCGCGTATCGGCACTTCACAATCCTCTTAGATGGATAAACTAAGTGTAATGCAAAATTATTTATTAACTGACCCAGCGAACTTCGCACCGCCAATAAAAGATAGAATGGATATAATTAACTATCCTTAAAATGTATTTATTTACCACCGCGGACTTTTGTTGTTGTTGTTGATCTATAAAGAGGAATATCCCACAATGCATTGTTTTATTATATCTCAAACGGCCTTTCGATAAAAGCAGATGGCTTGACTTTTGCCGCCACTTCCAACAACTTTTCAAAATATTTCAACCAATAACCTCGTGAATAACTATCTATTGGTGAAACTCGCATGATAATTAGTTTTTAAGTTTATCGCGAACCGACAGACACGCGGCGGACGACTTTGTTTTATAATGCGATAGTGATCATTCACAATTTTTCTTTAAAATTGACTTGACCAAGCCAATGTTTATTCATCAAAATTCTTGCGCAATATGCCTACTTAGATTTCAAATCTATCACATCTCTTTAAAGTTGCTTTAGGCATACATGACGTTGTGTACTCGTAAATGCCAGTCGGTTTTCTCGTTACGATTTAAAAGAAGGACCGGCTGCGGTTATCCACAGCCGGTACTTCTTTTAAATTGCCACAAGT
Organism: Aporia crataegi; assembly: GCA_912999735.1. Lineage (NCBI taxonomy): Eukaryota > Metazoa > Arthropoda > Insecta > Lepidoptera > Pieridae > Aporia > Aporia crataegi. The sequence goes on along the minus strand of OU538744.1, from coordinate 5,781,324 downwards.
CAACAACAGCTCTTGTAATAGCTCTTGTTTTTTCATCCGTGGTCACTCCACATTGCACATATTTCTGTGCTGATATAAGCCATGTGTACCATAATAATTAAACTAGCTTTGTGATAGAGAAACATCAAGCAGCTTTTTATTGTCCTCTTTATAGACACTTCGCAATTATATAAGAGTAAGATGATATTTATTTTACTCTCCTAGAATGGTGTGATGGTCCACCATCATAAAGTGGACACAAGAGGTGCTGTACGGGTATCCTAGAGACGGCAAGAGGTCTAGACGTCCATGAAAAAGATGGGAAAATGACCTACCAAAAGGATGGCGTTCTCTAGCCAGGGATAGGGAAACATGGAAGCTTCTTGAGGAGGCCTATGTCAAAGGACAACCTAATTGAACAAAATTATAGTTAAGTTTTTATAGTTTTACGTGTGGTCAATACCAATTAGAGTAATAAAGGCTATTTTTTTTAAAAAAATTTTATTTATGTTTTAAGATGATATAATTCATAAACTTAACAAGAGATTTTTAATAGGATTGCTATATTAAAACCAGTCAATAAATTAATTTTAAATAAAACAATAAAACCGACCTCAAAACGCACTAAAACGTGAAAAATAAATTTTGTATTATAAATGAATCTACTATAAATAAAAAGATGTAAATACTAAGTATCTATTGATAAAGAAAATTCGTGCAAAATTCAACAAGGGCATTAAACTGCCATATTGCCAAATATATAAATAAAAAGACGTAAATAGTGTTAAATGTTTATAACGTAATAAAATTAACTTGAAAAAATAGAATGATAAGAAATTAATTGAATGGCGCGGCGCCGCCTTTCAAGTACAAAAATAATGTATGAACCATTAAAAATGTATCTGCTCCACCAAACAATGGGTTCCGAGATTCATCAAGCGTATAATATAATTTCTAATATAAAAAAGTGTGAAACGAAGAAGACAGCTCGCAGTCAGAAGCAGAACTATGTTAGTGCCGTGTGCGCATACCCTAAATGCTGCTGTAATATTCATGATTATGTTCCTGGTCCTGAATTCAAAATTTATGTGCCAAGTGCTCGTTATATCTGTCTTTAAATAATTGATTTCCTCTCGAGACGTAAGATTCTCGATGTTTGTGAATTGTGTCATATAATCTAATGTATCAGATTAAATTTTGTTTCAGATTATTTCGACCGAATAAACGCTGGAATATTTAGAACGCAGAGACACAAAAAGTCAGTCCTAACTAAATTATTAAGTACATACACTTGAAGTTTAACCTTTTAATAATAACTAGCGACCCGCCCCGGCTTCGCACAGGTATAAAACATATATACAAACCTTCCTCTTCAATCACTCTATCTATTAAAAAAACCGCATCAAAATCCGTTGCGTAGTTTTAAAGATTTAAGCATACAAAGGGATATAGGGACAGAGAAAGCGACTTTGTTTTATACTACTCATGTAGTGATTATTGTAAAATATTTACACCGAAAAATGAGTAAGTGGTTTTACAACGCGAACCTTTCATGTAATTCATTTTTTCACATTTTGGTTCTACTTTCTGAATATGTTAGCTATGTTACGTTAACGGTAACCTACTTCAAGTGTTGTTCCATAATCCTTCTAGCGTTTAAATGTCAACAGAGAACGTCCAAGCAACAGCGACGCTGTTTAGATAAAAAGTTGTACGAAGCTAGATAATGATCCCACATCATAATATGACGGAGAGCAGACGGAACCTGTGTGATATTTCCTCTGCTGTAATCATACATAAGAATATAGAAAGTGTTTTAACATATGTAACGTGTGAATTAATGTTTTGAAAGAAAAGGAAAATCTACTTGCCTGTATAGAAATATATTTTTACATGCATTAAAATATATGTTAATTTTCAAGCCTCGTTTTTGAGCTGAAGAGAGAAAAATGCAGATAGTAAAATATTTAACAATATCTACCTAATAATATTAGTGTTTCTAGTGTGGCGTCGCGTTAGCTACCTACATCAATTATTTTGATGAGGTGTAAAAAGGATTGGTAAGATTTTTAACAATGTTTCAAGAAGTTCGGTTTAACCATTTCGAAGTTATTCACTGTTTTCAGAACTCGGAGATGTTTAAAATTTAACGCCGAATTCGTGATTGCTTTTAAAAAAGGTATTTTAATACAAACAAATTAAACAATTGTTTAATACAAAGGACGAACAAAAACAAAGAACTTTAATAAGGAATTTATGAATCTTGCGTGACTGTTTTTTCTTTAGGTTACTAAAAATGTAACCTACATAAAAAGTAATTTTTGTCTACATAACATTTTACTTTGAATAGTATGAATGTATTTTACCCGTAAACATTGAAAAATTAATTAAATATTACCAAAAGCGTCCTAGTAAGTAAATGGCCCAGAGACGAGGGTAAGGCCCTTTCCCTCTTGATATATGAAACATAAGCCTAACCAAGTCAATTTTAAGGGGAAAGTATTACTTAAAATCACCACATTCATTTCTTTGGCTTCATTTCGCTAGGCGGCAAGTGGCTGTTTTGTGAATTATTAGTGTTGATTTTAGAATTTAGATTTGGAAATAAAGACACGGAGCAGTTTCTCATATCCCTTCCTCCTGACTCTTAACCTCGCACTTGCATATTACGTAGCGAAGGTATTTCTTTTTACCAATCAATAATTAAACATTTTTTGAATTCGTGATTAAGTTTTTATTCACACAATTTTTATTTCACCGAAAATCCGCTACTAACGCCGGGGTTCTATACGGAGGTATTTGGCTCTACAGATGGCAGCTGTTATTATAGTAATCCTCAATTATTAAACGCAATAAGGTAGCTACAGACTACAGAATCGGTGTTAAGCCAGGTCAGTCAATACGCACAAAGGCAAATTTTCAATACAAATTAAAATCCTCTGACCCTAAGTGGGCAAGGGGCGTCTATTGTGCTTGAGCCACACGTTTGACCTCGCCCACGTCATACCGATATCCCGCACCTCCGACAAGATTGTTCGTCTCAAAAATTTTCAATAAGAAAACTTAATATATATATATTATAACTATACCCAAATGTTTATCCAATACGTTGCTCAATTAAGATCTTTGCTCAGTGTTTTGTCTCGTTTTGACAGCAACAATTCTCAACTCAACGTCAATAATAGTGACAGAAGATTTGAGAGTTAAGCAACGTGTATAAGGGGGCACATGCCTAGTGCCTACGCCTTTATGTCACCATTCTAATAACTATGGACCTTGACCTCGTTTGTTTTTCACATAATTTATGTAAATATCGACCTACGCTTTACTAAAGACGAATTAAATTTACTCATACTATGACTCCTTTTAAATATAAACATTTTATTTAATAATATTCAAGTAGTTTAAAAGGGTGCAGGAAAAAAAGCACGGTTGAAATATGTTCAATATATTTTTATGTATTAATTAAATATGATATTTACATATATTTGTGCATTGAGATGGATTATACACATAAAATTGGATACACATTAATGGGAAATACTTATTTATTGAAAATAGTAAAGATTTGAACATTATTCCTATGTATTGATTTAAATGCATATCATGCAATGCATAAGTTTGCAGGCGTCATAAAGACGACATTTCTCAAGTCGTAGGTCATATTTAAGTGTTTCAGTTTTGGGTAAAGTAAAACGGCTAGGGCTATGGTCATAGCAGCAATGGAAATTGGCGAGAACTGTAGACAAGATACGTTACGTAATGTAACCTAACTGGGGACAGAAATTTTGCGTATTTTTTCCACTGGCATAGTTAGATTCAAAAGCCAACTTCAAATTGCAACTTCTAAACTACTGAACAAGTTTTGATGAAATTAATGAGACCACACGGGAAGCACCAGCTTTCAAGTACAATAAGAATCGAAATCGGTTCATCTGATCGAAAGTTCTGAGGTAACAAACTAAAAAAAAACAAAATACAGTCGAATTGAGGACCTCCTCCATTTTTGAAGACGGTTAAAACTATGCCATGCGTATACGTCTTGATTCTACTCGTAAAGCATTGTTTACCTTCACATTAGCATCTGTGTCAGACTCCGTTGAATGAAATTACACAATGCGACGGGAAATCGGGACGCCTACGCAGTGTTCACGCGACTATTCTAAAACATTGGATGTACTTAATTCTAGGGACATTAAACAATAAGGTTAACATATTACAATAAATATTATTTAATGTAAACTTTTTTGAATATATTTTTACTTATAATACGGTAACTGTACCTACTTTTTGGACTGTGTCTGTCAGATATGTAATCTTCAATTGTAAAACTAATTCTTATTACAATATATTAATTTAGTTTAATTAATGCTATAGTTTTAGAGCTTATTAAGAATTTTCACTGATGTCGAGTTATATGAGCATTTTGTTGTTACTTTGATTAACAAAATAACCTTAGTACAAGTACATAATTAGTATAAAATAATTAGACGCGTATTTTAATTAATAGCTCAGCGTTGGAGTGGAAAAGGCGCCCATCACGTCTCGGACCGGTCTCATGTCAATGACCCTAGTGCCTAGCTCGCCATGCTGTCTTTATTCGAGTATTCTGCTGATACTGTTATGTCGCGTAATGTTAATTCAATATGCAAGCCCTAGAAAATTAGGACGTGGCTTTTCCACATCGTATCACCATCATTAATAATTTTAACAAAAACATACTTAACAGGATTTAAAGAGGACCACACGGGAAGCACTAGCTTTTTAACAAAAAAAGAATCATCAAAATCGATTCACCCATTCGAAAGTTCTGAGGTAACAAACATAAAAAAATACTCTTCGAATTGAGAACCTTCTCCTTTTTTTGCAATCGGAAAAAAACCGACTTCCAAAAAAATTTTGATGATTCTTTTTTAGTTTGAAAGCTGGTGCTTCCCATGTGGTCCCATTTGAATTTCATCAAAATCTATTCAGTAGTTTGAGTTGTCGGTCTTTTTTGTTAAAATTTTAACACTACCATTAAGTCGGTTAAAAATATAAAACAGCGTCCTACGTAAATTGATTGACAAAAATAAAACCTGTAAATTCTTGTTTGTTGTCTCCACTCGTATGAATCTCGTGTTTATAGACTGTCCAATAGTATATCACTTACTTACGACTAATAATGGGGATAATTGTTCCTTTGTGTAAGAAATTTCTTTTATTTATTACTGTTATTTAAAAGTAACGTGACTGTTTTTCGTGACTTGTTATGGAAATTTAAATAACGATATCAAACGAGTACCTACTATGCGTAAATCACAACAATTTAGTGAACATAGTGATTCCCCTAACCCCTAGTGTTGCATGGGGCAGACTCATTGCTCTCTCTGTTTCACTGATCATTTTCTTTACAGGCAAGTAGGTGATTAGCCTTCTGTGCCTACCCAACTGAAACATCTGTGTTTCCCCGGGATTCGAACCCAGGACCTCCGGCGCAACACGTCGGCGCGTAAACCCATTATTCCATAATATGAAGTTGTAATTTATTTAGATAATTTGTTTTTCCTTTTTATTGTATGATCTAAAAGGGTCGATTGCCCGTAAATGCCCGCAGTTATCTTTGTTTAATGTAGCCTTCAAAATTCATCCATCAAAATTATAAACAAATAAGTAATAACGCTTACAATTTTTGGAAAAATTATAAATGTTTATCCAAAAATGTTTTCTTGTGTAAATAAACAAAAAATAACTAACCATCTGTCGAAAGCACTGACGCTTTCAATGCACCCAACTGCACAGAGAATTAACTGCACCTGTTCCATTGGCCGTTTTAACAAGCATTACAGTTGACAATTATTTATTTATAATCTATATATATAAAAATGAATCGCTGAATGTGTTGGTAAGCGCAAATCTCGAGAGCAGCTGAACCGATTTCGCTAATTCTTTTTTTATAATATTCCTTGAAGTACGAGAATGGTTCTTACGGAGAGAAACATTTGGAAAATTGTTAAAAAAATGAAATAAAAGAAAAAACATTTTCCTCATACATTTTCTATGGAATGACGTTTTAGGTGACACGTTATTATTTGGAACTTTGACGCGATACGAAGTTCGCGGGGTCCACTTCTTTGTAATGAAAATAGAGAATTGATGTTGCTAAAACAATACTAGGCTGGATGATATTGAGTAATGTTACCATTAAAAATACTACCACTATAACCACTATATAAGGTTCTATTTTACAGAATAGTAATTTTTTTCTTATTTTTCATTTTATGTACGAAAATGTATTGTATTTTATTAATTGAGGTAATACGGCTAAATGTATCGTGTTAAATTGAAGATCAGAATCAGCAAACAAATTTTATTATTACCGTAGACCCAAAATAGGAAAATACTAAACAACACTCCGGCAACGAGCCAATGTAAACAGTTTTATTCTAACCGATGGTAAAATGAAATCTGGAAATTTCTAGATGGAGGTATTTACAAAAATACTTTCATAAATCAGTTTATGAAACTTTAACTTTAGTCAATCTCTTATTTATCATCGCTCTTATATATTAGCTAATTTTGACAGAGAAATACAAAACGATTCGAAGCATTTTTATTTGCCTTTATTAGCTCACGGAAAGTGGTAAGCACCAGTTAGTAACTACATAGTATAAAACAAAGTCGCTTTCTCTGTCCCTATATCCCTTTGTATGATTAAATCTTTAAAACTACGCAACGAATTTTGATGCGTTTTTTTTTATTAGATAGATTGAATGAAGAGGAAGGTTTATATATATGTTTTATACCCGTGCGAAGCCGGGGCGGGTCGCTAGTATTATACATATAAAGCGGCTATACAAGATTAAAATGCCAGGATAAGCAATTTATTTGATTGACTATCTCCGCGAAGCTTAACGGAACAAACCAAAGCCAGCTTCAAGCCAGTTTATTGTTTTTTGCAAAGTTTTACCATAAAGCTAGTTTCGGAATATAGTCAAAGCAAAAAATGGATGCAGGATGCCACAATCTACTGGCGATGTTGTTACATTGTTTTTTTACTTTAACTACTGCAACTTCAATCATGAGATCTTTTATACAATTTTATGGATACATACACCTTTTTACTTTAATAAATTATGCACGACTTCTTTTGGAAACCGTTTCTCGGGAACCATCCATTTTGAAAAACGTATTGATGCATAAACAGATAATTTTCGCTGATACATTCTTTGATTGATGAATTTCAATGTCATTGCCCATTTTAACATCTACCTGCAGCTAACCTGACAGATAGGAATAGTTTGTATAGAAAATCAAAGATGATGCCTTAAGTAATTATTATATTATAACACCTAATTCACGATGTAAAGCTTAGTAAAACAACAGCGTGTCGTTTTTATATAAATAAATCATAATAAGATATTTTCCCGAATCTATCAGATACATAATCCGCAATCAATGTTTCAAGGCCCCGACTTGAGCTATATAAAAAAATACTTAGAAAGTAATTACTACAATCATTACTAATTTAACTTCCTGGAATATTATAAAAAAGCTGAAGCAAAATTTAATAAATTCTGAGAAACGTGAAGACTATTGCCAATATAACATCACCGATAAATCACCGAGCGAAGGAACCAATCTCTTTACGGTTTCATCAAAGCCACATAATATATTTTAGTGTGAGGGTAGCGGTCTTACCAAAGATTTACCATGCATTACAAAATATATTATAGACATTCAGCTTGCTGTCGTATATGGATTATCGCATTAGATACGAGATTATAGTATGCGAAACTAGTGATATCCAATCGTACCTACTACGAAGTCATCAATGTGAAATGCGTTGATAAGAACGTAATTTTACGGTGTATTTGAATCATCGATTATGAAATCGTGCACATTATTGTAAAAAATGTATTGAGTTAAACTTTATCATTCGCTTCGGACTGCGACAAAATTAATAGCGGTTTGATAAACAGAATAAGGATTTTGTTTACAACTTAAAGAGACATACTATACACAAACAACTTGTCATATATATAAAATTACTAGCTTAACCCGTAACTTTGTACATACGCATGGCCTAACGGTAGTTGCGTGTTCAAAAATAGCCTAAAACCATATGCAAAGAGCGGACGTATCAAATGCAATAGATTTTTTAAATACTAATATTATAATTGGGCAACTCATATATTGCTCTGATCCACACTTGTGTTATGGTAATCAGAAACAACGAGGGTACCACAATAAATATATATATATATATATATTAGTTTATAAACAACCAATACTAAGAAAACATTCGTACTCTTCACACAAATGAATGCACCTACCGTGATTCAAACCCATCCTGGGTTTGAATCGCAGAAGGTAGGCGAACTACCCATTGCACCAAACAGCCGTCATAATTTATTAAAATTAAGTTATGTAACATTAAGGATCATCAACAAAATAATTATATAATAGGATTATGTAATACCTAATTACAGTAGGTATCTTAATAGTGTAATTTTCGAAAAAAATACATTATTAAGGTAATAAAATCGTTTTAAGAATAATATTTTTTTCTAACATTGACATTAACATTTTCTACATTTAAAATTTTGCTTGTCCGTGGGAAAATTTGTACAGCTCAATCATGCATGAATTAACACTGGAGAATTGGCGGCAAGTTAAAAATTTACGTTTTGAAGTTAACTTTTAAAAGGAATATAGATATAAATACGACCACTAACAGATCAAATAGAAGCAGACATATATTATAACTACTATAATAATAATAATAATAAAGCCATTTTATTTCCGAAAGTGCTACAAAGTCCAAACAGATTATTATATATTATTTGTTACTATATAATGTCTCGCAATTCGGTGTGCCTCTTGGCATAGGCCTCCTCCAGCTCTCTCCAATGGGCTCTGTCATCTGCGACTCTGGTCCAGTTTGGACCCAAGGTTAAGCGGATGTCGTCTCTCCATCTTACTCTTGGACGTCCTTGTTTTCTTGTATCCTCCCTTGGGTACCATAGAGTTACTTGCTTGCTCCATTTGTCCAATTTGCAGCGCAACATATGTCCCGTCCATGTCCATTTTAAATGTTCAATACGAGTTACTATATCTGTTACTTTAGTTTTGCTCCTTATTTCCGAATTACTGATTTTGTCACTAAGTCTGACTCCCAAAATGCTTCTTCTGTACCTACTATACATACATTATAAAAATCTAACACATAATTTCCTTTTGGCATTTTTAGTTTTTAAGAATGTTATATCCAATAACACTCGAATCATTTAGCTATCTATGACGCTAAATGGTAAGTTAACCAGCCGTTAATGAACGGATATATGAATGGACTATACAAGTACCTAAAACACATAACCTATTTTTTCGGCGTCGCCGTAATAAGGTTTACTTACCTACGGTATCTCCAAAACGTATTTAAGAAATGCAAAACGAAATTTCTAATCTCTTTGTGAATGTCGTAGGCTTTAAGCACAGCTCTTCGTTTAGATTTCAAGCTTTCACAGAATTTAATATAAAGTTAATAGGTATAGCTTAGGTAAAAGATGAGTCTTTCGGAATTATCGGTCAATTTAAAGTAAAGAAGGCTTAAAATTACATTCCGTTGAAGTGCTGAAAGCTCCATAAAGACAGTGAGCTAATTGGTAAATGCCTATGGAGGTAAATATTCAGCCATGCAGACCATCACAACGTGTTGACGTCCGAGCTTTTAACTCGGAAAACAAAAATACGTGTCTATAAGACCGATTTTTCTATAAGGGTGAGAGGAATGGACGCTAACCCTAAAGGAAGAAGATAACCATTTAGTGGCTGAAAGGAAAATTCTTCGCAAGATTTACGGCTCGAATAAAAGGAAGGAGAGAAACTGGGGGATCGGAAAATAGCGCATTCAGTACCTAAGTACTTATGGTAAATAAGTGGCATCTCTAGTGAGGCATGGGGGCAAGTACATTTTTCTTCTGTTTCACTGGTTGGTTTTTGATAGGGAAGTAGGTACGTGAAACTGTGCCTATACAACGGAGATGACAAGACTGTCAGAGACGGTAACATAACATAACAAATAAACATTAAAGTACAAGGAAGAAATCATTCTATTAAGTACACAATATTTACGCAAAATATAAAATGGACAAAACCTTTAAAAAAGATAAAATAGTTATATTTGCCTACTACTTACAAGATAATATTTAATCAAAATAAACAGTTGATAGGCTGAATATATTGACATAACTGTATACTTAGACCTGATTTCAAAGTCAACATCCTCATAAAAAGTCAACAATATACTGTTTTGGTATTTATCAACAGATATATTTAAATTGTGTTAATTATCAAATAAAAAACTAATTCAAAATAATCTTATTAGATATATTTACAAATTTAAAGTTAAATGACGAATAAATGCGTTATGAATTATAAGTAAGCTTTTGAGTAGGTAGATTGTAGAATTACTTTCGAAACTAACAGACGCAATTATTTGTAGGACTTGGTAATGGATGTATGTCCAAGTAATAATAGCTTAGTTGAATGATGTAACCGTTGCGTGCAATAATAAGAAAAAAATGAGCTTTCTAACCTCGTTTGTTTTTCTCGCAATGGCAGAGTCTAATGATCAGATTAGTGTCGCTGACCTGCTTATATTATTAATGTACTGAATATATTAAATTATCTACTTATAAAAACATTATCAAAAGACATACATAAGACATAATGTACTTCACTACAGAATGTTGGTATTTATTAATGAAAATGTAAGCTATTACATATTATGAAGTGAACTCAAACATGGTTATAAAGCATTAGTAATTCCGGGTTATTTTCTAAGGCCTACCGGCTACCAGTCTAAAAATATTTTCAGCGTGTGTTGGAAATTATCTAAAATAATAGATAAATCATTTTACAGTATCCTTTCACTATCGATTCATAAATATTGTTTCACAATAGAAAAATATAAAACAATGTGAAGCAAATACAACTATTAAGAAACCATATACTATCTACTATATGAGCTACCTAAGCTGAAGTAACATTAAATATATGGAATCTTAGGGCGAGATTGCATATATTCAAGATTTTATGATATTCCGAACCTGTCGAACTTTGCTCGTATGTTCCACTGCTCATGCAAAAATTCTCTAGTAAATGAAGTGAGCGCTTTTAAGGCAATTTCTTCACTAATGGAAAACGCAATGAATGAATACTGTCTACAATATTTCATTTACTGCCTACCGACGAAGAATAAAACAGATAAATATGCGTTAGTTTGAAAACACCTACCCGTCAGTCAGACTAATTCCATTGAAGTAGATACCTCTTCACCACGGCTTAATGCCTCCATCGTTAGAGGTTGAAATATATACATTAATGAAGGAGGGGGCCACTTTGCTACTAGACCACTGCCATTAATACTCAAGTTTACACTTCCATATTTGAAGTATTTGAAGTGAAATACTTAATCTATCTCAATAAAGATGACACTAAAATAACCATCGAAACCAGTCTAAAAGTCGGCAGTTCAAGTATGCTTTGTAAATCCAATGCAATTCAAATGAAACCTATTTAAACTGTTAAACTTACCACTATGAACTACTTTCAGGGAAATTGAGTTATAGAGTACTGCATTCAAATGGGTGTAATAATGCTCGCTCATCAGTTAGTTCAGAACGGCGAAGTAAGTTGTTAATTAACCTGAACTTAAGTTTTACCTCAAACGAATAAAGAAGATAATATGAGAAAACTTCTATGACTTCAAACTTAATTTGACACTTCCTTAGAAAATGACTCGGAAAATACGGAAAAAATTACTACACTTGCTGTGAAACGACAAAACGATGTTGAATTTTACGTCTCGCACTCGTGATTCGGCAAAGCAGAAATAGTGAAATATTGGAAAAGTATTTTGAATATGAATATCTAATTTTTGATTTGGTATTTCTGGCATTATTCTATCAACGTTGCTAACGAGTAACATTAATAAAATCTTTGTCTTCTACTTTCATAAAATTAATTCCCATTAAAATTATTTATTTAACCAATTTCTATTCTATTCAGTATGCGAGGGTAAAATTCGGAGTTAAAACTTAAAGTAGGTAAATAATAAAACTATTTGTATATCAAAGTAAAAGATCAAAGCCAGTTTATTGCACATGAAAGTAGGTATGTACGTCCAAGCCTTATTAAAAAAGTCCAAAACAGTTCAACCGATTTTGTAGATAGCTGAAGTTATAAGACGTAACTAAAGCTTCTCAATAAATTAGAAAAGTTTAGGATTTCGTGTCGTTAATACAAATAATTTATGCTACATACAAGCCAGGCAGGCGAAGTCGAAGCACAGCTAGTTTAAATACGTCAATTTTAAATGGTTCAAGTTTAATACAATATCTAATGAGTTATTCTACAGTCGCGGCCTGGTCTATTAATAAAATTTAGCTCTTATCATTAAACCTTAACCTACTTTATAATTCTGACTTGAGTCAAATGAGTATTTATTGTTTCAGATTATTTTTTTAATCAAGAAGCAACATTGACATATTATAGAATTATTTATACTATTCATCAATTATACTAATTATGGAAAATAAATCAATAAACGTACGCACCTGGTGTTTGCGTTATCACTAATTACTGTTTAATTTATCACTATTCCATACGATATGGACGCAGCGCAGACGCTTGTATCTGGTCTCAGCTTCTCAATATTCCAGTTATATTATGTAAGTTGTATGAAAGAATATTGTGTGATTTAAAGCCATTACACAAGCATATTAAGCCACGGCTTCTCCAGACTGTATATTTTTTCTAATATAATATTATTTAGTTTAATTTATATGTATATAATCAGTACACATGAAAGGATGAGGGAACTCATGGCAATTATATTGCTAAGAAAAATAATTGCTAAACCACCCCATCAATAAGACAACTTCGAGGTGGTCACGGCCCTTAAACCCACCCAGACTTAGCTATAATTGAATGATCAAAGTAACTTACCTGTAAGTGCTCTTCGATCACAATTATATGAGTTTGACGCCTCCTCTGTGTATTGTTTACTTTGTAGTCATGTCTTGTCGGTTCAATTCACACGAAGCTTTAAAGACCAGTAATTTTTTTTTTACTGGCCACACAATTTTCTTCTCATGGCAACCCTATAGTCTTAACCTCCATTGTAGTTTAAAGTAATATCAAAAAATTAAAGCAAACTAAGGGAGGGCTAAAAATAAAGTTCTGGAACTGGATAACAGAGGGTTGGGCTGGACACAGAGGAGGCGTCAAACTCATATAATTGTGATCGAAGAGCACTTACAGGTAAGTTACTTTGATCATTCAATTATATTCATTTGACGCCTCCTCTGTGTATTGTTTACTTTGTAGATGTTGAAAGAGAAGTTTGCTTAAATTTTATCATTTATTGTAAGTAAGAAAAGACAACTATTACTATAGTTACAATTGTATAGTGAATTAAGTAATTAAATAGGTTAAAAAAAAAAAATTAGTCTTTTTTTTTTTCTTTTACAATGACTCAAGGACACTTGAACTAAAATTATTGTTTTTATTAATCAATGGTTTATTTTAAAAGGATGCAAATGTTTTGGATGCATTAGTCCAGCCTGCAGTTTTTTTTTTTTTTTTAATTAAATCAATACTAATACCTTTTCTATAAGCTTGGGGGGTAGAGGCATGTCTTCTACTATGAGCAGTGAAAATAGAAGTATCAATACCTGCCTCTCCAAGAATATTTTTAATCCATCTGGCTAATGTTTGAGTTGATGCTGCATAGTGGGGCTTTTTTTTTTTTTTTTTTAAAAATGATAAAGGGATTTTCAGATTTCATCTAATCTTTTGTACAATTTATGTAATCTTTTAATGTTGTGGCTGGACAAATACAAACATTTTCTTTATAAAAAGGAATTTCTAGCAAAGGATGAAATTTGTTTAGATGTTTTAATTAAATCTGGTATTTTTATTTTTATACTGTTTTGATATATATCAATATTGCTTATCTTAATTAAATGCATAGTTTGTAATCTGTGACCAGTTACAAGTAGAAGTAAAATTATTAGTTTTTTTTTTTTTTTTTTGATATTGTTTCCAATGATAAATCTGAATTGGGATATAGATTGGCTACATGATTTAACACAGTAGATGGGTCCCAAGTTTCATCATACTTTGGTTTATTTGGCCTTAATTTATAAATACCTGCGAAGAAACGTTTTATATCCTTATGAGAACCCAAATCAAAATTTAGGATTAGTGATAAAGATGATCTTAAACTATTAAGGGTACCATAAGCAGAGCCACCTTCAAATTTCTTAGTTAAAAGACTTATCACATTAGGTACAGATAATACCAAGGGTTCTACCTTTAAATGATTGCAATAATCCCACCATTGTTTCAAGCAGGAATCATATTGCTTAATGGTATTTTTTGATAACGAACTTATTATAATATTGATACTTTCATACATTTCATGGTAAAGTGCGTGAAAAGCTCTGAAAGGAGACGATAAGAGATTTTTATGAGGTGGAAATTTAGCCCTCAGCTTTGTCATTTTGTATCTTTTCTAAACATTTTAATATTAATGAAAATGGAGGAAATGCATAAACTGTAATTTTGTCCAAGAAATGGTAAATGCATCTATAACCATACATCCAGGTTCTTGATGCCAATATACAAATTTTTGACATTTGACATTTTCTCTTGTAGCAAACAAATCAATCTCCAGAAGGCCAAATTTAGAAACAATTGTTTGAAAAGCATACGGATTTAGTTCCCATTAAATTCTTTATTAATTTTTCTAGATTCTGTATCAGCCAGGTAGTTCTCTTTTGATGAAATATACGAGGTAAAAATGAAAATATTTCTAGCTTCACAAAATTTCCAGATTTTTCTTGCAAGATCATTTAAATGTGGATATTGTATGCCACCCAAATAATTTATATGGTAATTTTTATCATTTTCATTCCAGAATTACAATCACTTAAAACATGATTTCTCCACCACTTTAGATCATCAATTACATAACTTTTAAGTGTAATTTTTGACTCAAAATTACCATGGCTTTTCTTTAAATGTAAGTACTTACATCTTTCTAATCTCTTTGTATACATAAATCCATAAGGAATTGCTGGACAAATTGATATTAAACTTCCAATCAAGGAAGCAAATGACCTTATTGAAGAATTTTTTTTTTTTTTTTTTAATTTATAAAGGTGATCAGTTGTTTATAAATATTTTTACGTTTTTCATTCAGAATAGAAATGGCAAAGTTTTTAGTATCTAAAATAAAACCAAGAAATTTACAATTTTGTGATGGAGTTAATTGACTTTTCTTCATAATTATAATTAAACCTAAAGATTCAAACAGATGGCGTCCTTCTGTAATATTAGAATTACACTCTGTCTTTGAATTACCAATAAACAAAAAATCATCTAAATAGTTAACACTTACTATACCTTGTTTTCTTAAATGTGACATTATGGGTCTAATTAGCTTTGTAAATACATATGGGCTAGAGCAAAGTCCAAATGGCAAAACTTGAAATTCATACATATTACCATCAAAAAGAAATCTAAGAAACATGCGACTTGCAGGATGAACATTCAGTAAAAAATATGCATCTTTTTAAATCAATTGAAGCTAGATAAGATTCTTTACTCATTAGTTTTATTACTGTTCTTATAACTTCCATTTTAAAATGGTATGTTTTTACATATTTATTAAACAGTTTTAAATTGAGTATGAATCTAGAAGGACCATCTGGCTTCTGAACTAAGAAAATCTTTGACAAAAACTGATCCTGAATACTATGGCAAATTTTTATTGCCCCTATATTTTTAAGTTCTTGAATACAATTATATATGAGGATCTTTTCGGATTTGTCAAAACTATTATTTGTGGGTGGATTAATTTGGCATGGTTTTGATATCACTGGTATTTTATAACCTGTTTTAACCCATTGCAAAACAGTTTTGTTTTGTATTATTTTTTGCCATTTTTTATAGAATAAATATATGTGACCAGCAAAACCTACCTCTATTCTCTCTTCCTAGGAGGTTGAGCTGGATGTCTCCCTCGACTTGCTCGATAATTGCTCCACTGATGAGCTGGAAATGAACGAGCTGGAGCATGAGCTGGAGGTCGGGCCACTGGAGGAATTGTTTGTTTTATCCTCGACTGATTTCCCTTGTTGGTCTGATAACCTCGATAATGTTGATAAGAGGACGGGCCCCAGTAGTTTAAAGAATTTGCATGTCTTTTCAGCTCTTTTCCAGATTATTCTAAATCCTTACTCTTCTTTATAACAGAAGGCAGTTGGTCGAAAAACAAGAATTCTGTTATAGGTGTTTCCTGTAAGCATTCTTTTATTTCATTCTTTTTTTTTTTTTTTTTTTATTATTGAGGCCAGGCAGAATTACATTTCTGCGAGTGCTAGATTCTGCATAATGAAGATCACACAAAAGGCGAATACTGTCACTAATGTCTTCAATGTTTTGATGTTTGTCTTCTCTGATTAAGTCGAAGAGGAATTTATTGAGAATGTTATTAGTTAATACAATTTGCTCTTGTTTTTCACTTAACTTTTTGTCTCTTGATTTGGCACCAGAACTCAAAATTGAAGCTGATTCTGGGTTTAATTTAGGTGCATTAATGCTTAAGTTGGGAATTTTTGGCGTTTTTGATTATATTTTTCCATACTTCATCGAGTTTTTGATTGATTGATATTTTATTTTCCTTTGGCTCTGGTTCACCAATCAATTTAAAATATCAGGCTCATTTTCTTTTTCACTACTGCTTATGCTTAAACGTCTTATTCGGCTTCTCCTTGAACAAGGTTCAATATCCTCATCACTAGACGAGTATACTATTATAATACACCTTTTTTCTTTGGTGCTGGAATAAGATCAATATTTTATTTTTTAGGTAGATACAATTGGCCCAGTGTTGATATATAGACCCTCGTTCTATCGCACAACACAAACATCACCTCGTGTTCCCTCCCGTGGAACCTCAAGATTTATTTTTTATTTCATTATATATAAACGGCGTTGAATGTTGGTTGATGTATAGACCCTCGTTCTATCGCACAACACAAATATCATCTCGTGTTCCCTCTCGTGGAACCTCAAGATTTATTTTTTATTTCATTATATATAAACGGCGTTGAATGTTGGTTGATGTATAGACCCTCGTTCTATCGCACAACACAAACATCATCTCGTGTTCCCTCTCGTGGAACCTCAAGATTTATTTTTTATTTCATTATATATAAACGGCGTTGAATGTTGGTTGATGTATAGACCCTCGTTCTATCGCACAACACAAACATCATCTCGTGTTCCCTCAAGATTTATTTTTTATTTCATTATATATAAACGGCGTTGAATGTTGGTTGATGTATAGACCCTTGTTCTATCATACAACATAAAAATAATCTTGTGTGACCTCTCGTGACACCTCAAGCATTGTTATTAGTAAAAAACTTCGTAAAAACATAAGTGAAAACAACTACGCAGTACGTCGTAATAAAGTGATTACATAGTACATTCTTTCATTTTTATCTTCCAATAGGTTTAAACACGATTCAAGAAGTTTCCTCTTCCTAGACATTTCAAATAAATACACTTTTCTTCACAAATCATTATTTGTTAACGAATAAAATAAAATTACGCTCAGTGAATTTAACACGAAAAAACACAATGGAGGTTAAGACTATAGGGTTGCCATGAGAAGAAAATTGTGTGGCCAGTAAAAAAAAAATTACTGGTCTTTAAAGCTTCGTGTGAATTGAACCGACAAGACATGACTACAAAGTAAACAATACACAGAGGAGGCGTCAAATGAATATAATATATATTAATATACCGTACTATAATATATATTATAGCAAGCTACCACACACTGAGAAATATATATTTTGCCTTCATTTTATAATGGTCGTCCTAGTGCAATAATATATGGTAACATGCAATAATTTATATTACGGTATAGCTTGGTGACGTCACAGAAATATGTATTATAGCTGAGTGTGCGGTCGCTCGAAAATTAGTATAGAAAATGTATAGTAATATACCTAGCTATAAAAATATTAATATATATTATAGCTAAGTATGTGATGGGCTTTATGAGTGAGAAAGATGACGAAAATCTGTACACAGTACACACGGTATACAACGGTTCTAGTTAATATTTAAATGTGTTTCTTTCGTCTTCTATACTGAATTCGTAATTTAAACAAGAGATATAACATTCACTAACTAAAAAAGGTTTGTTTAAAGGTGTTTTGAATCGTTAACGCGATAAGTCATAAATACAATGTTGTTGGTGTTAGCTTTTTTTTCTATAATTACATTCTTGCATCATGATAATAGTTGCACCATGGGAACATAAATGCATTGTTTATTATTTACTGATTATATTTCGTGAGAGCTGTATGACCTCTATAGCTGATTATCATTACGAAAACCATCAAATATTAAAGCTTCTTGTAAAACATAGGTAAATAAATGCCTCTTCCACTTATTCAGCTGCAAAAGAGCAAAGATAATGAACCACGGTTCTACATTTAATTGAGTTTTGAGTATTTGCTGTATGGACATAATATAATATTATAATAGCACTCTTTGTATATAATATGATCTATACAAAGAGATACACCACTGGTTTCAGACTGGCTAGTTTGACGCGAGAATTTAAAACAAATGAACGAGTAGGTACGCTGTGCTCTGATTGATCAGTTTGCTTTTAGGGGTGTAAAGCCTTATTTAAAAAATCGATTTGACTTTTGTGGGTGTTGTCGATTTTTAATTTTACGATATAGTTTAGGGTCAAAATAACATAAAGCTGAATCCTAATACGTTTAGAGGAGTGTTGTCTTAAGGCTATTTGCGATGGCTTATTGACAGCAAACAACGTTGTTAGCAAATACGTTCCCGCCGCCGGGAATGCAATGTCTTTATTCGACTAAACTCTGACAACCACATTGGCAAACATCGATATCTTGAATTTCTTCCATTTTATCTTTTGAGATAAAAGTTTTATTTGTATAGTGTTTCTTCGTGTGCTAGAGGTCCTCGAAGGACGAATGTCAAAATTGGGTCGATGGTCGTAATACATATTATCACGTCAATTAAACTAAATACACGATCTTAAGGCGTTACTTTTATCATAATAGACAGCTAAATCTAGATAAAATAAATAACTAACATTCATTGAATGATAACGGATCACCATATAAGAAAATGTTCTCAATTTCGAAGATAATTTATAATATAACATATTTATAATATAAGAATTGATTAAACGTTGTGCCTTTCACTGTAGGTATATAATAACGTTATTCAAGAAAATATTATTTTTGTTAAAATATTACGAAATTAAGTACATTTATTTACATAGATACTAAAAAACTTTATTCACAACCGTTGGAGTGCATACTGGTTCTGTTACTGTGATAATTATACCTATATTTTTTTGTAAATAGCACACAATGCATGAAGGCAATGCTCAATTATCTGTCATTATTAGCGTTCAAGGATATACCATATAAACGAGCAGTGCATAACAATGCTGGGTATACAATACCATTTATTATTCAAACTTTATTGGACTTATAATAAAAGAGCGTAAATGTCCTTGAAACCAGTGTGTACTGTACACATGGCATCTTTTTATCACGAAATTACGCGAATGAAGACAAGTGCTCAGACCGGGCATCGAACCGGCTTCGCAGCAGGTTCTGCCCGCCTTGACCACTTAACATCCGTCAAATGAAATTATGTAACGATACACTTGAATAAGCCTTCAAATATTTTTAAGGTACATTTTGTGTAAGGTTACTTTAATATGAAACACGGACAATGTTGATTTCATTTGCAAATTTATAAAAGCAATAAAAAATATTCCAGAATGTAATTAAGAAAGGACGAAGTAAGCCGCTAAATACAAAATACGTAGACCTCTTTATCATAGTACCTAATATATACTACTTAATAATATTTCCATAGAGGTAAAATTGTTTCGTTTGTTTTTCTGATTCTTTCTGAGTGACATACCTATGCTATATTTTATTGTGCCCTAACGGTAGAAGTCGTGAAAAAATAAAAAATAAAATGAATATAATAATAGTACTTTTATTACTGGATAAAACGAGAGGTCGTAGCTTGCGATTAATTTTAAAAGCATACTTTATGGTATTTTAAATAGAACTATGATAATATGGGGAAGTTTATAACTTGTTGACTAATATCAAAACTATTCTGTTATAAGGATAAAAGTATAAAATTATATAACATAAATTTAGAGAAGTTTTCTAATACAATTTGATAAAAATAATTTAACGGAAGAGGCAGTAAATATGTTGTTAATAATTAATCTTAACCTTAATTAAATTATCTCGCGCCTTCGATACAGACGTTAACAATTTTAATTTGCGAGACAGAATTTTCCATAATTAATTAACCCGTTATAACTAAAATATCGGTCAACATGACGATGGTAATTAAAGAGTATTTTCAGGGTATAATATAAACGCATTTATTTATTGTTTATTTTACAAGAAACAAAACAGAGACAACAAATATAATACTTATTATGTAAGTCGAATACCAGGTATAAGTATAATCCTATCCTATCCTCCTTTTTCACAGATAAAATTTGTCTATTCTATAAATAAAAATGTTATCTATAATGAAAATATACATTCAAAAACTGTGCGGATGAAAATAAACTATGCGGATGAACTAAAGAGGCCGCAGGCCACACACATGTTACTATAGCATGGTGAGAATTTTAATCTGGACCGGAGCCGACCCTCTGTAAGTAGTACGAAACGCTTCGTTGACTTCGGCCATACCAGGATGAGAAAGCGTCTACTTTTTAGTGACAAAGTTTTCGGACGTGTAATCACCATACGGCTTGCGTGAAATTATTTATGAGAATATATTATACTCCTTCATATATTTATAGAATTTCATATTTAGTGGGCACACTATATAAGCTAAATCGTCCAAAAAACTCATGACAATAAATAGGAGAGAGCATTTTCAATTGTAGGTACTATTTGTACTTTTAGAACGTCTACCTACTAGTCCTGTTTAGATGTAAGCAAATAAGCCTACGTCAGTGTGTTTCCCTTGGGAAGTCTTATGTAACCGACGAACATGTTTACCATTGTTGGTCGAAACTTGAAATGAAATTCCATCTCCATGAACTAACCGACTTACTATTAATGTTCAAAAGCTATTTGTAAATTGGAAACGTAAACAATTTCGTTAAAATGGAGATAACTTTGTAAAAACTCGTTTTTGTAAAAGTAAACAATTTGTTGACATTGATACCCATTATTGTATTGTATTGTCAAATTAACATAGCGTACTTTTGTTCAGTCATGTTTTAACCCATAATCTACTTTCTTGCAATATCGAAAAAATGTTTTATATACTTGATAAAATCTTCGGTATACAAAGAATACTTAAAAAAGACGTTGTCGTGTTATGAATCTGACCCTAACAAAACCATACTTTTATATGCAACGGAAGTAAGATTAACAACCCCACTAAACCTATTGATATCCGGAATAGTTGAAATAGTCGGCATTTCTAAAAGCACAAAGCATTTGATATAGTTATCCGATAATTATACATTATACAACCAAAAATAAAGAAATTTTTCTGTAACACTGTTACACATAAATACCCACCGTCACATATTACATAAATGTATACCTACTCGTACTAAGAGATTATTTTAAAACACTTCGTTGCAATGGAGTGCAACGGGCGGCCTTATCGCTAATCAGCGATCTCTTCCAGGCAACCACATTTTTATTGGTTTGGTTGAAATTAAATTAAAAATTGTGTTCGGGACCGGGGATCCCTAAGATACCTAAGGCTTCACGGTAGGCTTATAAGACTCTATTTTTAGATTTATGCAATACTTCTCCACCTATCGGAATAGTATGATGATTTAACATCTCATATAAAGCCTATTTTAACCGAATGAACTGTACCACTAATCTATAGTACCTACTTTCAAGTCGATATTATGGGAATGTTAAAGTTATGCCCTAGTTTCGTTCGGCGTTATAACCTGTCCTAAGAGGCGTTATGCTTAAATGTCTCGGCTAATACGTAATAAGCTTTATTTATTTAATTATTTTTTTAATATGATGTCCCCTAATGTAAGAGATAACCATCGCCTATAGACAACCGCGCCGCGATCCGCAAATTAGTTTCGTTGCCAGACTATTGAGGTAATGGTGGGCCTTCGGAATATTACTAACTCAACGAAACACAGTATAATACGGTGTGCCTTGTTAGTGCATCACCATAAGCTTCAGCGTGCTCTTCCATTGAAGAAAAAGTGCTACATTTTCGTATTAAAACGTATATATATATAGGTATTTTTTGAATTAATCACGGCTCGGGTTTTACAATAGATGAGTAATTACTATTACTAACGCATTGGTAGAAAAATTAACCATTCACGGTGATATTCTGTTTTATTTAAATTTAAATCAAGTTATTTGCGTGTCTGTTTTGATTTGAGATCCTACCCAAGCGAAACAATATTGTTTAAACTTTAAATACATGACAATATTTATTTTAATCAATTTGAATATATTATATAGGTAGGTAAACTTTATATATACAAGAATACAATTGCTTCGACAAAAATTAAAGATTTAAAGAAAATTATCACGATAATTAAACTTTTCTATTTGAACGCGTTACGATACAATTATGAATCATAAGGTTTCACTTTTCTGCAACCATAAGCATTATAAAAACTCCGTGGGAATATGAACGTAACTCAATTCTTTTTCTTTGTGCTTATAACTTCAACTGGCTTCACATTCCAATTAAATGCTTTAATATAAATATTTTCTGTTTAAGCAATTATAAATTATTTTTTTCTAGATCTAGGTGTACTATTTTTAATTTAAACTGATAACTTTCCCACTCAATCAATTTTACCGTTAAAAGTATATAACTGAATGGAAAAACAAGCCAGTACAATGATTTATTTATCTGTACGAATCTGTAGAAATAAATTGAATTAATATGTCTGACATATTTCCAAAACTGCTTCACAATTTTTTATTAGATTTTTGTTGAGAGCTTATGTTATAGGGAATAAATGAGTTTTAGATATTTAAATAACATTATTAATGTAGGTACATATCTTATTAGGAATACTTAAGCTGAAATTCATACACCGCACTACCACATTTAATCATATTTTATAATACAAATGAAATTGAAGACATTTTAAATACTTCTCGACATGTTAATTATACAAATAAGATAACCTCATAAAAGGATGAACAGATTTACATAATTTGTTGGTAAGAACCATCTCGATTTATATAACAGTCTGTCTCTGATTATGATACTATTGTTGAAAACCTAAATCACTCTATCAATATTATTCTGCTTTTTCCTTACTTGATGTTTATAAAATAACAATTTATTATTTAGAACATATTTACTTTGCTAAGATGGACGTCATGTTACGACTATGAGTACCAGCCTTACATATATTTTGGATTCCGTTCAAAAATTCAAATGATTATTACTTTAAAACGAAGGTGAAATCACAGACATACCTAGCTTGTCTATAAATTTCTTTAGTTATCACACTTTGTTATACAAATAAAACCGAATTATTAATGTATGTTATAATATACTGGTTGTAACGGTTGTATTTGCTTTTTATCATATACCTACATGTATTAAATTTTCACTTTGAATGTTTTAAATGTATAGTTTTTAGTTGGGAATATAAATATTAAATTCATTTTCAGTCTAGTAGTGTTTATATTAAATTTATAATCGGCTAGATAGCGAAAGTTTCGTAGGTACTTTTTGAAGCGAAATAGTAGGTAAACTATTATTTAAATAACCCCAATACAATTTAATTCTTAGAAGTCACGCCAATTAGTAAATATTTCACACCGAGACCGATATAGAAAAAGAATGCTTTATTATCTGTGAATAGACTCACCTTTTTTTAGGAAATAGCCAGACACTCCGAATTCGGATATGGGTCCCGAGGTCCGCAGTAGTTAAAATTGCCGCATTCCACTACAGGGCGCGAGGCAGACGCAGCCTCCCTATCTGGACCGGTTGTTTACTTCGCGCTGAACATCCAAACTCACGTTTTGACTGAAACCATCACATAAACACCTATTGAATCACTATAATTGTCTTGTCGGTGAAACAAATCATGGCTGCTCGATGATTTTCAAAAAGATCGGTCACGATCAATGTAGCGGGTTCCGGAATAACGAAAAGCAGGTAAATCTCGTGTGACGATGCGCACAAAACTGCCGCGGTTCGCTGCGGCGATGCCAGCGCCCTCCGCGCTTGCCGCGCAAGCGCCACGCACCTCACAGTTCTCTTAGGTACCACTCTCAAAAGTCAACTAGGTACCTTCATAAAGCCTCACACAATAATACATCTACATGAGAAACATTTTTTGTATGAAGTCTAGGCTCTTGACATAACGAGCCCTCTAACGGGAATGAGATAAGCACCCTCGCGTAGGAGTATCTCTACTGACTTTTGCAACTAAACTTTAATGAATAAATTAATACGTTCGTTTTTGAAATCGTAATTCTGAATTTAAAATAAAGCTCTTGAGAGATTCAGTAAGATTGAAAGAGAGTTTACTTGTGTTATATAATGCTGGGTGTTCGTGCAAAATAACTATGTGAGCATGTCCATCTACCTACATATTTAATAAAAGTTGCTACAGGTTTGACCTACTTTGCAGACCACACAAATATTTAACCAAGTGTGGGTGTGGCATTTCAGTTTTACCCTTACAAAATGTGCTACGATTTCTTTGCAATTCGGTCGCACATAAAGAGTTGCATCGAACAACTCATTCTTCTAGCGCTTTTATTAACTTGTCAACGTACTGTTAAAGTCTGGGTGGTAAGATTTTTCATGAAAGCGTTGAGGAAATTAAGTTACAATTTTAAATTTAAATATTATGTATTAAATACACTAGGTAGGTATGTATTATTTTTAAAGCTTGATCAAAATTATCATCAGACAGTAATAAGAGTTATTTCTAATTAAAAATATAATAGAATTATTATGTTAAATTATCCCATAAAATCCCAAGCAAGTCCCATAAAATCTTAAATTTGGTGAACGAGTTATTAAATTTTAATAATAAAAATTAAGTGATATAAGTTGTATTTTCTACTAAATACTTTAACAAAATATTATACTGAAAAACTTTTGAAAAATCATAAAAGTGAAAAACAACTCGAGCAAAGACGGTTTTGGCTTTGACCGAGTGTCACAGACTATAATCATCATCATGCTATCATCTATATTTTACATGATATATTAAGGCTGTGATTCTGTGACAAACTGACAACTGACAATTTGTATTCATTAATAATAATGACAATTTGTACTTAGTGCGAAAATTTTATTAAATTTGTTTATTTATAAATTAGCAATTAGAAGTCATTAGTCATTACCCGCTACCAAAAATGTCTGATTAATGTAGTTTTCTTTAAGTTAGATGTAAATGTTTTAGTCTAGTTGTAAATAATATTATTGTTTTAATTTCACCCTTTATTGTTTTCAATATTTACCCGCAGCATAACAGATTGTCTAAGTATTTACCATAAAAATGTCCAAAACAAATGTGGTTTTTCATCCCATTATAAGTTCTATTCAACGTATTGCCTTATATGAGACAAAAGCGGTATGTAATGTTATTTTTTTGATTAGTTGTTTACTTTAATTTTATTAAAGATTTATTAACGGACCTTCAAAAACCAAAAAAGAACTTGAGTATCTATTTGACGTTAATTTTTTGTTAATGTTTACATTTTGTTTCAGAGATTTTATCTTATAGGTTCAAATAATACACAAACTAGATTTCGGGTGTTGAAGATTGATAGAACTGATCCAAGAGAATTAGTATTAGTTGACGATAAGGTGGAGTACAATAAACAGGAAATACATCAGCTTTTAAGCATGATAGGCTTTGGTAACAGAGGAAGTCGTTCTGTCGGCTTCAACAAATTAGTGTCAGCTTTTGGGATTGTAGGTAAAGAATGTTTGATGTTCTCTTAATTCTATAAGAAGTTAGTGTACAAAATAATATGTTTTAATTATACCAATATTTAGTTGTTCTTAATTATATTTAGTAGTATGTATCTATAAGACTCATTAACAATTTCCTTTTAATGAACAAAATTTCTAGGATTCATCAGATTTCTTGAGGGTTACTACATTATATTAGTGACAAAAAGAAGAAAAATTGCTGTAATAGGTCCACATTCTATCTATAAGATTGAAGATACAGCCATGATTTACATTCCTAATGATACCAGTAAACCTCAACATGTTGATGAACAGAGATATGTAAAAATGTTTTTGGCTATTGATTTATCAACCAACTTTTACTACAGCTACAGTTATGATGTTACTCATACATTACAAATGAATATGGCTCCACCAAGGAAATTAGCACCAGCTCTTTTCCCTGAACCAGTAACGGCAGCAGTTTATCAGTCAAATATTAACTCGAAAATAAATAAAGAATGTACTTGTAATGTAAGCTATGATGATGAAGATATTTTTGAAACTTGGAAACAACAATTGCAACAAAGAGAAGCAAAAATAGGGTATTTTGACAGTACTTATTCATTAGCAATTTTTTTTTTTATAAAATAAGAGGCAAAAGGGAAAGAAGCTCACTTATGAAGAGTGGTCTGCCGCTCATGGACACTCCTAAACTATTTGCACCCAGGTGCATTGCTAGCCTTTTAAAGAGAGGTATGCTCTTTTCTTAAAGGTCCTTAAGTCGTAATGGTTCAGAAATACCTCTGAAGGCAGCCGGATCCCATATAATTTTAATATTTGCATTAGATTTATATTCTTTTTTCTACCCACCTTTGCCTATGAAAAGTGTAGTTTACCGAATATTTTTTCTACTGCCAATGTATTATTGATCATTAAGTTTTTTTAAAATAAATATGTTATTTTATTTATAGCCAAACAACATCAAAACTAGAATTTGGTGTGAGGACAGTACCAGAATGGAGATTTGTATGGAATAGCCACTTACTCTCTGTTGTACATTCACAATTACATCCAGATTGGATACTATATATCATCCATGGATTCATAGAACAGAGCAACTTGAACATTTTTGGTAGACCAATATATTTGACCCTTATAGCCAGGCGAAGTAATAGGTATGCAGGTACAAGATTTTTAAAGCGAGGTGCTAACATGCATGGTGATGTGGCCAATGAAGTTGAAACAGAACAAATTGTTCATGATTCGATGATCTCATCATTCTCGAAAGGCAGGTATGTATAATATTTTGTATTATGTATAGTAATATTAGAAAGAGAAAAAATTTGTATTTTTGTTGGCACTGTACAAACTTAAATCTAGTGACAGTATAGTAGTATGCAATATATCTGAGTGTATTTCTAAGTATTTTAAGTTTTTTGCATTTTATTACTTTTCAGATTCAGTTCATTTGTGCAAATGAGAGGGTCAATACCATGTTTTTGGTCTCAAGATGTATCTAAAATGGTGCCTAAGCCGGCCATATCAATTGACAGGAGTGATCCCTATGCCCAAATACCAGCAAAACATTTTAACAATCTTATGAAAAGATATGGATCACCAATAATGATTTTAAACTTGGTGAAAAAACATGAAAAAAGAAAGCATGAATCATTGCTAACACAAGTTATAAGTAGTGCTGTGAAGTATTTAAATCAATTTGTGCCCCCAGAGCATGCGATACAATACTTTCATTTAGATATGGCGCGAATCAATAAAGGGGCAGATGCTCAAGTTCTTGATAAGTAAGTTCATTCGTTATTTTTTAGCATTTAAGTTTTAATTCATTTAACTTTAATTCCTCATGATTTGGTACAAAAACGTCAGTTCAAATTATCTTATTATTATTTTTTTAAGAATAAATAAATCTCTTAAGCAGCCACCTACTAAGCTTTATAGAATATGACGGCCCAGAATAAATCAAACCTTACAGACTATCAGCAATAGCACGGACAGTGGTGAGACGAACGGGGGTATTTCTGAGCTGCAGTGGGTACAGCGAAGAGATGGGGGTTGAAGGTCATCAAAGAGGAAGACTGCAAACAGGTCTGGTCCGCGTTAATTGCGTGGATTGCCTCGACAGGACAAATACGGCGCAGTTCGCTATTGGAAAATGCGTTTTGGCGCATCAGGCTAGTTAACTTAAAATATTTTACGGTTTCCGCAATTTCGACTACATCGATCGCCTAATTCTTGGTATATCTTTTGCACTGAATAATATGTCAATTGAAAATCTAGGTGTTTCGAATCAATCATAACAATGAGATGGACATACGTCATATAGTCAGGTAGTAGAGAAAATAAAATTTAAAATTTTTCAACCAATATTTTAAAGAAGAGAATTTTTTTACTATGCGTAAACTGCTGAACTGACTCGGATACATTTTTGTAAAGTAATGAAAAAGAGATGGCTGTTCGTAAAGAAAAGGGTAATTTGATCCTAGAATAATTAATTCTACTCAAATGAAGGGATACAGTAATAAAATATTTTTTGTTTGTTTGCTAATAGCTTCACGCTCTTGGTCTTATAGCAGAGCCGGTGATAGAGTTTGATTCTGATTGCGCTCGATTGCTTGAAGGGTTGTATGAAGACCATGGCGACACATTGGCTCTGCAATATGGCGGATCTCAGTTAGTGCATAGGTAAAGAAATAGAAAATCTATTGTCCATTTCAGAAAGTCTTATTTAAGATTTATAATTCATCCCTAAACATAACTATAATTAAATATGATGATGTTAACTATTCTACTAAATATGAGAAGTTCAAAGCCAATCAAAACTAGAGTTATTTGTTTATTACTGAAAGTTAATTGTTTAAAATATATAATTTTCAGGATAAAGACATACCGCAAAACTGCCCCGTGGTCATCCCACGGAAATGATATAATGCAGACATTGAGTCGGTATTATTCGAACACATTTTCCGACGCAGAAAAACAAAATACAATGAATTTGTTCCTGGGCTTGTTTGTGCCGAACCCAAATAGGCCTGCCATTTGGGAATATCCAACGGATTATTATCTACATCATCCGGAGACAATGGTCTATATTCCTAATAACAGGTGAGGGGTAAAACGACTCATGAAATTTTAAAATTCATTTAAATCTCCATGTAACCATTGGCTAAAACATTAGTTCATTTACTTTTTTTTCTTGCTCCTAGTTGTTCTTGTTTTCTGTGTACATAAATTGAAAATGATTTCGAACATTTTGTACTCGTAAGGATTTATTTTTGATTTAGCGGCATATATTTTCTATATCATGCAAATAAAGTTGCTTATCACACGTTTTTAAGGTCTTTAACAAAATGGTGGGATGATGACGTGATCCGTAACTTACCCAAGCCATGCAATGAAATGCGCAAATTGTGCTGCGAAATCATAGGGATGCAGGGTGATACTGCATTGGAGATTGTGGACCCTTACCAGGAATATAACAGACCCTTTGAATATACCGTGTTTATGGAATGCTTCGAGTTTAAGGTGAGGTATTTCTTAGTCTTAGTGGAGAGGAGATCGGTGTAGAGAGATGGTCACCTACCTCTCAATAAGCATTTTAACTAAAATAGCATTCTTATGTTTTAAGTGTGTGATTGTTAGTAATTATGAATTTTTTATTTAAATTTATATTACTTATTTAAAAGCATAAGGACTAAATTTAATTTTGCAATTAAATTAAATATTGTATTTGCAAAAATTCTTAGAGCTCTTTCGAGTATTAAAATCGTACAAGATCTTTACTAATTAATTGTTTACTTTTAATATTTCGATAGAACATTGCCAGTAAGCTGGCATTAAGGAAATACTTTGATTTTTATTAACCAGTTATGGTGAAAGTAAAGTCATCGAACCCATCCTGGGTTCGGTTACTGTATGAACAAAATATGTTTTAGAGGTTTTGGGACTTCATAATTTCTTGGAAGGTATACTTTTGGTATTTTCATAGCTGATTAAAATATCTAAAATCTCGTCATTATAATATTAATACGTGAAGCAAAATTTTCGTAAAAAGGGGTAGGTACAAACCTACCCCTTTTTACGAAAATTACACGAACGGATGATCGTGAAATTTACTACAGTTAAAGTTTATATGGAGGAGAAGTGCATAAAGCTATTTTTCTATATAACATGCATTGAAAATACATTAATTAAAAAAAAAACATTACTGCTTGGACGACACACAGCATACACACACATACATACCTGACTTACTCTTGAATTGTGATCGAATTTCGACCAATGGGCCACTAGTAAAATATAAATGTGTTTTTACTTATAAAAGTACTTAAATATATAAAAATATAGGTCAGTATAGCGGTTAAATATTTTGTATGAGAAAATGAAAATCTATCCTAATATTTTGGTATTTTCAGATGCTCCATACACTCCGCGACTTAGCGCCATCTTTCACGGATAACATTAGCCCGTTCGTGGTGCGGGGGAGGCCGCCCGGTTACATAAAGGGGCCGACGTCTAAAAACCCGGTCATCAGTGGACGGTCCAGCACAGCATCTAATAATTCCAGCGAGTTAGTATTTTATTATTTCTCTTATTTAAAAAACTAACATCAATTAGATGTGTTTTCCTTTTTTTTAGTAAACATGTGTGAATTCCCGTAACGTATAGGGGCAGACACATTTCTGTATCTGTTTCACTGATCATTTTCTTTACAGGCAAGTAGGTGATCAGCCTTCTGTGCCCACCCAACCGAAATATTCATGTGTTTCCCCGGGATTCGAACCCAGGACCTCCGGCTCAACATGCAGACACGTAAACCAATTAGCCACGGAGGCGGTTGAGTAGTAGTAAACATGCTGAAGGTATATTTAAGTTCAAAGTATAAAGGTTAACTATAAATATGTTTGTCTAACATCACCTACTTACATGAATGGTATTATAGTATTTTATCCATCGGTATATTCTTATTATTGAGTAGATAAGGATTGACAGACATGCTTTGCTCTTTTTCTCTCAAAATTCGACTGTGTTTCAAATGACAAAATATGTTTGTTTGGATATCTTGTAATATGTTTGATAAATTATGAAATTTATCAATTTATTTTATGTGTACATATAATTTGTTATTTAAATTTTATTAGTTATAATTTTTTATTAAACTACTTTAAAGAAATTAAACTTCAAAATAAAATATTAAAACTATACTATCTATAACCACTGTGTACGATTTCAAGTTAAACTTTGAAGTTGCTGTTCGTAATTTACCATGTATTATTCGCCAGTTCAAACGGAGACTCTTCATCAGACGACGATTTAACGAGTTCCACTATGAGCTCCAGGATTCCATTATCTTCAGCGGTGCCTGTCAAGTTTGACGAATTATACGAACCGACATTCACTTTTGTCAAGCGAAGCACTAAGCCGTACGTTAATGAGCCAAGCAAGCGTGATATGCTAATGTAAGCACCACATTCTGATTTCCACCAAAATATATTCCATTGAAAATTAAGGACTTAGCAAACTTGATTAAGGTTGTATTTGTGATATTCAATGCAACTTGCATAGAAGGTCCCGGATTTGATTCCGAATAAACAAAAACTAGCTTCGATTCCCGGGTAAAGATAATAAAGTTTATAGGTTAAGGTTAGGTTACCTTTATTGTTTTTACCCTGTATATACCTTAACACCAATTTACCTGTAAACAAAATTGTATTACAACAGATGTATAAATGTATCAGCCCATCATCAGGACTCAACGAAGTTACTACAGTGCTATAACTTTTTATTGGATCTTTACTGATATTTTTTTATTTTCAGGTATAAGAGATACGTGAACTTCGAGAAGCGGTCGAATCCTCGGTACGATCCTGAAATACCCATACTCTTGACTTGCAGCAGCGCATTCACAATCGACAGTTCAGTTGACATGATTCCACCCACAATTATCAAGGCCTCAAAGGAAATTTATCTAGACTACATTAATCGCGGCACTGGAAAGCTTTCCGTGCCTCTTGAGTCTTTACAAATGTACAAAAATTATGTAAATTTTAGCCTGTGAACCATGAATAAAGTTATAATTAATATTTTAATAGCAATAACTTAAATAAAATTTATTTAAAAAAATTAAAAATTTAAATAGTAGGTTCATTTATAACATAAAATTTATTTTTTACTTTTTAGCGAGTTTTGAAATCGGTTTTATTTTTTATATAAAATTAATTTATTTTATACTTTTGAGTGGCTCTTCTTAATCTTATAGTTGGTTACCATATTACATTCCTACTCGTATATAAAATGAAACTGACATACACGCTCTGACTTTACGTCAACCTTCAATTACTTAATTCTCTGTATCTCATATAAATAATGTGTCAACCACTAATATTAGTTCTTATTTTATCGAGAAATATGGACTTAGACGCGGTATAGCGTAACTATACGCGTGTATGATCGGCTTTTCTCCGTTAGAAGGTTTCCTTCTTTACCTCAAATATGGTTTAGAATTTCGATTTTCACTTAATTTCGTCAAGGTCTTCGAAATGTACCAGGTAATTTAGTTGAATGAAAGTATTACAGTTTATCTTAATTTAATATTGCATGTACGGTGTACCTTTGGAGTTCCTCTAAATCTATTAAACGTATAATAATTCTTTCTTCGCCTTGTTATAATAATTCAATATATTATAATATTAAAATTAATAAAAATATAAATAATAGTTTTTATTATTAGTAGAAATTAAATAATGAATTAAAAAATCTCTCATTTATTGAGAAAGGTTCATATTTCATAGGTGTAGTTTTAGGTATGCCAATAAGTACAACGTGGTCGCTAAGACCCTGTAAGGATGAGGCGTTTAACGCGCGCACGGACTCGCGCGTAGTCGAGATACTACAGGCTCTACATACATTTTGTCCAGATGAAGCGTTACTCGCGCGTAATACGCGCGGTTACGTTGGTAATAAGCGCGACTCTCGACTCGCGAGTCGAGGTACTCGGGCGCCTATGCTGCGTCCACTCGTCCAGTATTACGCGCGTATCCAGAGCGAGTGGACGTATTGTGGATGTATTTAGAATTTTTTTTAATGATTCACATTTTTTTATTAAATTGATTCTTTCTTAGTTCACAGGTACAAAAGTTGGGTTGATATTAAAACAATATAAAGTATTAAGTACCTTAAAAATACAAAACTGTATTTTGTATTCCAAATTTTTATGTTATTAATATTATATATTTTTAATTTAAGATTTGGTTTAATTGTTTTTATAGAAAAACTTATGTAAAAATTATCTGTAATAGTTATCTAGTTGTAAATAAATTATTAAAAAAAAAAACTATTATAAATAATATTATAACTGTCCCTCTCTGTGAAGGAACGCGCGTAAAACGCCTCATCTGGACAGGGTCTAAAATTTCAACAAGTGACAGTCACGCGAATTACAGCGATTTCTCGCCCGATTGTGAAACTATTCTTTCAAAATCCTGAAAAACTAGTGTTCGTAAAAAAAAATGGGAGCACTTCGACGAGTTACCCTATCGTTTGACACCTATCCAATTTCCAAATCTGACTACGACTGGAGACGTAGCGGAAGATCGAAAAAAAATATCGAATTGATAATCTCCTTTTTCGTTTTTTTAAAGGTCGGTTAAAAAATAAGGGGAGAATGTAATAAGAGGCTTATTTAGACAATGAAATAGTAATGTAGTGTCGTCTATAAGTTATAGGTATGATTTTTAGTATTTGTCGAATTTTTTTGTAATGTTTTGCAATCAATTTATTTCTTTTCCTCCTTCCTCTGAACACAAAAAAAATATATATATATTTTAAACTGGCTCTTATTCCAGTAACAAACATATTATACCCGAATTGGGAACATCCTTATTTCATCCGTCCGAGAACTGATGGAAGTTCTCCACCGTCCCAGTGAGGAGGACGATTGTTACGCAATCGAGGCGTTAATTTTAGATAGTGGATTTACGCCTCATCCATTGGAATGCCGATGGGCTTAGATGGTCGACTTCATTAAAATTATCCTTTGATCCAGAATCGCTTGACCTTAACTTCTCGTCTACCGCTTTTAGCATCCATGGACTATGTACTTTTAAGTAATAATTTTACTTTGTACCTCCAGGCCTGCCAGTTAGCAGAACCTTCGAGCTTACCAATCTCGATCTTCATCCCTGTGGTTTGCATAATCGACAGCTCTATTAAATTTGAATTTTTTTTAACGCTTTGCTACCATGTTAGAAATTTCTTTCAAATGTAAAAGAATATAGTGACAATGACATAAAAAAAGAATAAAAATAATATTCTAGAAGAAGAGTAAAATACAATTATAAAACCTTCATAACAGAAGCAATAAACATAGATTATATAGGTACGTTGATAAACTGCATTTCGTGTTAACTGTTCATTGACACTTTGTGCAACAATATATATTGTCATAATGTCATTTTTGAAAATGACATTTGATGGAATAACATTGATTGAATTTATTGAAAGAAATATTTTCCGATTTCTGAATTCTACGTGACGCTGAGGCTGAGTGTTGTTTTATCTGGCAAATCATTAGAAATCACATAAAGGGGCGGATGGCTTTTTATCCGAGACGTTAGAAATTTAGTTTTATTCAGTATGGCCATGTCTAAAGGTTTTAAGGTGCTGGAGAAGTCTGCACCACCAAATCCTTACAGTATCATCTTGCAACATCGAAATAAAGATACCGCTTTATTATTTGAATCTCAAGCTGTCGTTTCTTTATCGTCACAAGAAACTGATACTCTACGTAAGCAGTATCATAAAATCGCTGATGCTTATGGATGTCTAGGAGTCCTACAATTAAATTCTGGCGAAACTTGTATGCTGTATCTAGTTCTCGTGACAGGGTGTAGTTCCGTCGGAAAATTAGGTGATACAGAGGTCTTCAAGATAACTCAATCTCAGTTTCTTCCTCTCTTCCATCAAACACAGGGAGAAGATAAAGTGAGTGAAGTTAGAAAACTTTTGAACTCTGGGACTTTTTATTTCTCATGGAACTCTGGAAAAAGCAATGAAAATTTTTTTGATCTTACTCTATGTGCCCAAAGGAAAAGTAAAGGAGCTAGTCCTGATAACAAGTTCTTTTGGAATAGAACCTTATTCATTCATTTGATCAGATATGGAATTGATTGTGATGAATGGCTAACTCGTGCAATGTGTGGTTCAGTAGAAATACGTACTATCTATGTTGGTCACCGCTTAGCCAGGGCTGTGTTAATATCTCGACTTAGCTGTGAAAGAGCGGGCACTAGATTTAATGTAAGAGGATGTAATGATGATGGCAATGTTGCTAATTTTGTTGAAACTGAGCAAGCTATATATGTAGATGACACAGTTTCATCTTACATTCAAACCAGAGGATCTGTTCCTTTGTTTTGGGAACAGCCCGGTATTCAAGTTGGATCACATAAAGTTAAAATGTCTCGTGGGTATGATGCTTCCACAAGTGCTTGTGAGAGGCATTTTTCACAACTAAAGCGAAATTATGGATCTGTGTATGTGGTAAATTTACTTGGCTCTAGTATGATAGGAGGTACAGAAGGTGAAGCAACTCTTAGCAATGCTTTTCAACGCCATCTTAATGAGTCTGCACATAGTGACATTGTACAGATTATATTTGACTATCATCAGGAAGTAAGAGCTTCATCTATAGATTCAGCTTTAGCAAAATTCAAAAAGTTAGTAGAAAAATACTATGATAACATTAGCATATTTAGTGCCAAAAATGTTGATATTTACAATATTCAAAAAGGTGTAATAAGAACTAATTGTCTAGATTGCTTAGACAGAACAAACGCAATACAGACTTTCATTGGGCTAGAAATGCTTGCAATACAATTAATGTTGCTACAGTGTATAGATAAAAAACAAAATGTTAATAGATTTGAAGAAGTATTTAAACAAATGTGGATTAACAATGGCAATGAAATATCAAAAATTTATGCAGGCACTGGTGCTATTCAAGGTGGGTCAAAGTTGATTGATGGTGCAAGATCAGCTGCTCGAACTATTCAAAACAATTTACTAGATAATTCCAAACAAGAAGCAATTGATATTTTGTTGTTAGGTTCTACATTAAATTCAGAGCTTGCTGATCGCACTAGAATTTTATTGCCATCAAATATTCTACATACATCTACTCCAGTGCTGCGGGAAATGTGTCGAAGAGCAAATGAGTTTACGCAACCTACAAATATCCATATTACAATTGGTACCTATAATGTTAATGGTGGCAAGCATTTTAGAAGTTTAGCTTATAAAGATGTCTCTCTGGCTGATTGGTTGTTAGATTGCCCAAATTCAGCTTTAGTGAATACTGTCAATTTAAAAGATCATCCATCTGATATATTTGCTATAGGATTTGAAGAAATTGTTGACTTGAATGCCAGTAATATAATGGCCGCTAGTTCAGATAATGCTAAAGCATGGAGTGAAGAGTTAGAAAAAGTATTGTGCAGAGATGCATCATATACCTTGCTTTCTAGTCACCAATTAGTAGGAGTCTGCCTATTTCTATTTGTCAGGAAAGACTTGATTCCACACATCAGAGATGTTGCATTAGATTCAGTTAAAACTGGCCTAGGCGGAGCCACTGGCAATAAGGGTGCGGTAGCTATCCGCCTAGTTATTTATGGAACTTCATTATGCTTTGTTTGTGCCCATTTTGCTGCTGGGCAGTCACAAGTGAATGAACGAAACGCTGACTACACAGAAATTACGAGAAAAATTGCATTCCCAATGGGCAGATCTTTATATTCACATGATTTTGTTTTCTGGTGTGGTGATTTCAACTATCGAATTGATTTAGATAAAGAAGAAACACGTTTATTAGCCTCCCAAAATAATTTACAAAGGCTATTAGAACAAGATCAACTAATACGTCAAAAATCACAAGGTTTGGTCTTCAAGAACTGTTTTGAAGGAGATATCACATTTCCTCCAACTTATAAATACGATTTATTCAGTGATGACTATGATACCAGTGAAAAATGTCGAGCACCAGCTTGGACTGATCGAATTTTGTGGAGAAGTAAAAAATATACAATTGATCCAGAAACCACATCTGAAGCAGCTGCAGGAAAATTACTTCATTATGGCAGGGCTGAACTCAAACAAAGTGACCATAGACCTGTCATTGCTATTCTAGAAATAGAAGTATTGCAAGTTAGCTACACAAAATGTATGGAAGTTTTTTATGAGGTGGTCAAAGACCTAGGACCTCCTGATGCATGTGTCATTGTACAACCTGTGGATGAAATAGATTCTGATGATTCAATTTTCGATGATAACTTAATGTCGATAATTTTGCAAGAATTAGCTACTTATGGCGAAGTGACATTAGTTCGTTTTGTAGATGACCAAACATTGAGCATTACGTTTAGAGATGGCCAAAACGCTTTGGCGGCTGCCCAGAAAGGTACAATATCATCCTCCACAATTCCTTTACGAGTATCACTGAAATCTCCGAATTGGATTGATATAGTGAAATCTGAGGTCAGTTTGTGTACTAACAATACCATACCGTTATTCGGTGAGATTTCAGCTGAGCGCCCACTTAGATCAGCGCCGCCAACTCCTCGTCGTCAGCAGCCAAGTCGGCCTCCTGCTCCTTCACCTACTCCGCTATTGCCGTCTCGAGCACCGGCACCGAGTCCTGCAAGACCACCTCGTCCTGCCCCCATCACGCCTGAACCAGTGGTGTCGCAGGCTTCTGTTAGCTCTCCGCCCTCAGAGATGATGCCTCCTCCGTCTTGCGCGCCGCCCCCTCCTCCCCCGAGCGGTACTCCTCCGCCTACTGGGCCTCCGCCACCGGTGCCTGCACGGCAAGGCGCTCCACCGCCTCTTCCAGCTCGTCCCCGACCAGCCACATAGATAACATAATGGTAAGAAATATCAATAACGATAAATTCTGCTTCTTATTATGTTGCAATCATAGAAAATAATTGGCTGTGATTATTTCAATGCATTTTTACATTATTACTGAATGACATCGAAGTCTTGCTAGTGTTGCTTGAATTTATTTTTCCTACTTAATCTTGCTTAAATTTTACCATTTACAATAAGCTAATGAAAAATTAACCAAATAAAAATATTGGTGTGTAAAATTAATAAATAACACTTTGTTTAAGGGATATAATTGTTAGATAAATTTAATATTTATTAGTAGGCCAATAGCATTTTCAATGCCTGGAGCATGAGGAGTAAGAATATCAAATGATTAGTATTTTTCGATAGGTAGGTAATAGGTGTAGATGATTATATTCATGTTATCTAGTTGCCTTTGCAGTACACTGTTTTAATTAAAAATCGGGTTTAAAATTTACATTTATTTAATTGTATAGGTTTTCTGTTTTTCGTTATTATGTTTTGAGTTATGCTGTTGGATCTAATCCTTGATCTCTTTTTTAAGTTTTGTATTTTTTTTTACATATTTCTACTCTTTTAGCGGTATTCACACGTGTTATCAATATGCAATACTGTACTTAACACGATCTAATTACGAAACGAGCTTTTTTTATGTAATAGGTATGTATTTATTTTGTGACACATGAACATAAACTGACATTCATGAACAAATATTTTTCTTTTTACATTTAATCATAATCCTTTAATATTTTTTTTTACCTCAATACGAAAATGAGTTGGTTTCGTTATGTTTTTCGTTCTGAACTGATTTTGATATAATAGGTATGTGTTTTGATATAGAAGTAGAAGTGATTATGGAAAAGCACTTCTAATTCTACGCAGATGTAGTCAGGAAGTCCTTAATTATAATCGACAAAGACATCTAATAGCAAATCTTTGTATCAGTAATGACACTGAAACAATATTTACGTCCAGTGCTCAGCGACGTGTGAGTCGCTCGTCCGACTCAGCTGTCGGCGTTTTTAACCGACCTTCAAAAAAACTAATAAGATCAATCAATTCGATGTCTATATTTTTTTGTTATTGTGCTGCGAGCGCTGGTGTTCAGCGTGATACTAAAATCATCCTTGTTAATGCCATGCTATTTATATTTTTTTATTGTTTACATAATCCTCATATTAATTTTATTAATCGGTAATAGATTAAGAACTTGATTCATGTGTTCTATATTTACTATATTATTGTATTTTAAATATTGTTCCTCCTATTACAAAACTAAATTATTATTTTAATGATGTTGATATTATGTCGATAAGATTATAAATTGATTATTTAAAATTAGTAAAAAGCTATAAGCGGATGTATCCTGTGTTAATATAGTATATTTATAGTTATAGTCTCGAGGAAATTATTTTATGTAATAAATTCTTAAGAGGCCTATTACATATTTATCGTATTCTTATTCTCTGACACCGAAAGCCTGTGCAAATTAAACTCATAAAATAGTTATTTTTCGGCCTTTTTGCAATATTTTTCAATTTATTTAAATAAATCCTAAATTCATCAGTATGATTTTTATAAAATACAACTGGTTTTAAAAAAAAAAAACAAAATTAATTGTATGTTATAATGTCCATTAAATAGTGCTAAAGTCCATAGCGATCACCAAATTTTTAAATATTGTATAGGTATTTTTACGTAAAATTTATATCCAAATATATGTTAGTTCATGACAGAAAAATATTGCCAATCTCTTTAAAAAAATAATTATAAATTGTTTAAAAATTGAAATTACAAAATGTAAATTATTAAATAAATGGTGCGTGTCAGTTCTGTGATAGAGAGTTGTATTACGTGGGTGATCGACGGTCGAGTAAAACCGCGGTTTTATGGCTCGTCTGTAAAGCTCGCTTGTGGATTGATACTACCGCGGTATTAAAAACCGACGAACCCGGCTCGCGGTTCGTTGGTTAAATTTGAAATTTTGCTGTGTCGATCAGACGATCACCACTGACGAGCCGCGCTCAGCGCTGACAGTTTTCCGCGACAGCGCTATAGTGAACAGACGTACCTACGTGCACAGTTTTAATGGATTTGCGAAGCTGTAGTTACGATTTCATAATAGAATTTATAAACGCTTTCAGAGACTGTCCTTGCTTATGGCCATGTACATTGAATGAGTACAAAAACAAAGGAACCCGTCTTAATGCCTACAATAAACTGTTGGAGATTTTTACAAATAAATTCGGTCATTTCGAGCTTCATATAGAAAAGAACGAAATAAAGTTACTGCAAGCATGAGGAAAAACCGTCGTCTCTCAAAACCGCGGTATACGGCTCGCCTGTTGATCAGCACCTACGAGCCGCGACTCGGCATGTAAAAACCGTCGTCTCCAAAACCGTGGTATACGGCTCGCCTGTCGATTACCGACTTTGTGTCAACTCAATTTTGTAATAGGGCTCATAAGAGTAAGACGTGAGACAAATTCATAATAAGATTGAGTGAAGACAAATTATTTGTCCTCACTCAGGCGCGAGACATTTCGCACCAGTTGGTATAGAAATTTCAAATTGCACTAGATGAAAGTTGGAAATTTTTGTCGTTATCTAGTATAGATAAAATTGCAGATATTAGCAATTTTGAATTTTTTCCTCTAATGTATTGCGTTATGCCCGGAGCAATTCCTTCAAAAAAATGCTCTAATTAAGTTAATGCCTCATATTGCATAGAATTGTCGATGCTATCATAGGTATTTTTCGGATATTATTATATATTCGCAAATTGTTTGAAAAAACTTAGATGTATCTAAATGGTACTAGTCTATTTCTATGCATACTTATTAGGTGTTAATTTATGAGAAATCAGTAGGAGGTTTCTGCTATTACAATTAGGTACTAAAAATTATATCATTTTGCCTATGTGCATTTACTATAATACTGATTTCAAATAGGGCATAATTAAAAAATACAGACCAGTCATTTTACAATTGAAAATGTACCTAATCTAAGAAATTTTATGTAGCATTTATAAAACTTGACAATTTTTTTCTCTTCATTTTAATGAAGGATTCAATGGTAATATTATGTTGTCAAATTCATTTGTATTTTATTTAAATATATAGGTTTGATTTTAATCCAATAATAAATAATAATAATTTATCAAAAAATTGTTGCTGTTGTAACTAGGTATGTAAAAATATAATTGGGTTTTTGCACATTTTAATGACATCTAAGCAAATACATTGTGGCCGAATCATTGCTGAATATATTTTTCACTTAACTATGTACTCAAAACTAAATAAGCAATTATGATACATAATATGTTACAGTCTGTGTTTAATAAAGGAGTTCTTATTGCAAATTTTTTTTTTACCCCAGTGTTAGAAAATGTTTCTTTTTAATCATCAGTATGATTATTAAATATTAATTTACTATTTTTAAGGAAAAATTTCCTAGATTTTCTCAATATTTTATGTATATAATTTAAAATACAAGAACAATATTATGTAAAAAACATCCATTGATTAATTTTAACAAACAAGCATGAAGTATAAAATTAAAATCAATAATTCTTTGATTTTTTATTGTTACTGATCCACATTACATAAATTATATAGATTAAACTACTTTCATTGTGTTACACACTTAAATTATTCAATTTTGGGGTACAGCATGGATGTAGACAGTGTGACCAATTCCAATAAGACCAGCGACACAGAGCAGTAATGTGAACCGGTAGAGAATTGCATCAAGTGGGCCTCCCTTCAAGAAGACGGGGATGTCATTTTCTTTCTGTAATAAAAATATTAAATCCTATCTCAGTCTAGATTATTAAAAAACACTATTATTTAATTTTAGTTAAATTGATTAATTATACCTGTAGTTAAAGTGATATATTACTTTTAGGTCTTACAGTCATCTAGCCATAAAGTTTTGAATATTCTAAAAGTTTTGAATATTTTAAAAATGTATAGAAGTTACGAAGAAATAAAATAATTAATTGTATAAACACTGAACATTTATTAAGATCACCACATAAGTTTAGGATATTGTACCTACTCCAAGTAGGTATGGTAATTAATGTGTTATGAATACTATTAATAATTTCTGTTTGTAACTTTCATGTCTTATTTTTAATTGATTGTTATTACCTGGAAACGTTCTTGAAGTTCACGGATCTTAGGAGACAAGGGTGCGTACGGTTCGTTGGTACCGGGGACGAGACGCCTTGGCGGCGTGGGGCAACTCTCGGATACGGTAGACATTTGAGAAGTATTATACTGAATAGCAGGTGGGTCCACTCTTTGTAGAGCAATTGGAGCCTATAAAAGAAGTAAAAAATCACGTTATCACTCTTGATTTCCTGGTTATGTAGTTACCTTCGAAAAAAAAACTTACCACTGGGAAAAGTGGGCTCTGTAAGTTAGTCGCAGCTACAAGCCGACCAGTGAATCTGTTCAGTT
This sequence comes from Aporia crataegi, assembly GCA_912999735.1. Lineage (NCBI taxonomy): Eukaryota > Metazoa > Arthropoda > Insecta > Lepidoptera > Pieridae > Aporia > Aporia crataegi. The sequence continues at coordinate 5,738,908 of OU538744.1, read as the reverse complement.
GATGATACATGTCTCTAACAGCACGAATTTACTTTTAATTCCAAATTTTTACAGTGAACCTGTTACGAAACAAGTAGGCACTTTATCGAATTGCGAATATTGATAACGTTCAGAAATAATTATACTCTGTAGACTCTTGGAACATATTATTATCTTAAGTTAATAATTGTATCTACTACTAGTCACTTATATCAACGTTTATTTTGTTCTACTTTTCTTTAAAAGACCAAAATATTTACGGATCACTGTTTTAGCTACCAAAAATACATTTAGTTTAATTTTTTAGTTTCCGAACGAAAACCTAGTTTAAACCAATTAGTACCAACTGCGTCGCGATATTTACAACTATCAAAATATTATACTTTATCCTAAAAATACAGTTTTGAGTCTGATGATGTTTTCTTGGTAAAGGAATATATTTTACTACTATTATATTTTATTAATACCACTATAGAATCTATAGAATATAAACAAACCTTTTTTTTTATTTAAACATCTGCAAATTAAAATTCAAAAGCAGGTAACACTGGCGCCGTCATCAAAATGCTTCCTCTGGGCTCTGAATTCTGATAAACTGCTTCCTTTTATGCCAGTTTGACAGATCAACGAGCACATTTCGAGGAGGTTAGTTGTAAAATTAAAGTATTTTTATATTTATTTGTTTGAATTTTAAAGAAATACATTTGTTCGTTTCATCTTACACGATCAATAATTAAATAGTAGACACGTGAAAGTACTTTATAGACTGTTCGAAATTCGAAACTGAGCGTGGCATGTCATCGTCAATCTTCATTTGTTTTTTTTCGATTTGAAATAATTCATTTCAATCATAGTTGTGTGACAAAATTTTACGTGTACTTGAAGATTTTCCTGTTTTTACAGCTGAAACATGCAGATCTTTGTGAAAACCCTCACGGGTAAGACCATCACCTTAGAGGTGGAGGCTTCCGACACCATCGAAAATGTGAAGGCCAAAATCCAAGATAAGGAGGGAATTCCACCGGACCAACAGCGTTTAATCTTTGCTGGTAAACAACTTGAAGATGGTCGCACCCTCTCCGACTACAACATCCAAAAGGAATCCACACTTCACTTGGTGTTGAGGCTGCGTGGAGGTTAGTATTGATTAACATCTTATGACATAATAAATTTCAATGCAATGTAGGTAATGAAATCATTTAATGATTATATTTTTAAGTAGAACTTCTGCCTCAATAGATCAAATTTGGTCGAAGTGGCACATCGATAGCCAAATCATAACAATAATAAATATTAATTGTATCTAAATAATTTCTTTGTGTTAAATTTTAGGTACTATTGAGCCATCCCTCAGAATCTTGGCTATGAAGTACAATTGTGACAAGATGATTTGCCGCAAGTGCTATGCTCGACTCCACCCACGTGCTACCAACTGCCGCAAGAAGAAGTGTGGTCACACCAACAACCTCCGCCCCAAGAAGAAGATCAAGGATTAATTCCATTTCATATTTTTATTACAAGTCTGGCTTACTCTGTAAATTAAATGTTTAAAAATAGATTTTTTTTAATTACTCATACCTCTCAGATTCAATTTAACTTTTCAATCTTCAATTTCCTTGGCTAAATCATCTAATTCCCAGTTTCAATTACAGGAAGGTGTTTGTGTGCAATGCAAAGAATGTTAAAATTGTAGTCCACATGCCAATTTGGTAAAGGAGAAAATATATGTAGTTGGGACCTTGACTAACTTACTGATATTGTTCATTATTAGGAGCCATAGTTTTTAAATATAAATAATACAATTAGTATGTAGTAAATGGAAAAAAAAAGTTAACATGGGTTCAAACACTGATAGGTTTCATGGTGTTAAAAAACTAAAAGAATACTTAAATGATATTTATTTTTATAAGTTACTAAAAATACATTGCATTTGGAAGCACAAAAAACGCTTACAATATGAAAATATAATTTACATAATAATATTTTATTCTAATAAACTAAAGCTGGTCTTTTTAAGTCTTCTGCACACTAATATTCGTGAGTCAATAAATCTATATAGTACCATTCATCACAACCATGGAAATGTATTTCTTCAATGATAATAAAAACTATTTGTTTATAATGTTATAAGAAAACAAAATTACAAGAGTATTTCAAAAGATATTTTGTCCATTGACTGTCAAATACAAAAAACATTCAAATTCATTTGTGATAACTTTAAATTTAAATATACAATACTGCATTGTTTTTGCCCTAATTTATATAAAAGGTAGTAAAATTATAGTACTACTCAAACCATGCCAAAGTTATACACCTTAATTTTTGGTGGATTTCGCACTGCTTCCCCATCTGAAAAAAAGAATTGAGCTTATATATTGTCTGATGGGTAATTTTTGTGCTAAATGACAAATGTTTCTATGTGCTAAAACAATTTTTTAAATAAAATATAATATCAAGATTTGATTGCTAAGTTTCTATAAGTATTATAGTTAATATAATAAAATTATGTTATTTATTAAGTCTAGGGGAGATGACTTGCTATCTTCTTACATAAGAGATAGGTTGATGATTACGATGTCATTCAAGTCTCCTTAGCCTCTCCTTACACCAAGGTGAAAATGCAAATTAATGAAAATCATAAATATTTTATATAAAAATATTATAATTATGTTGCATCCCATTGTTTCAATTTTATAAAACCAAAACATTATCTAGGTATGTAAAAATATTTCAAAAATATATTCGACACATATAATACGTATACGATACAAACGTCGTTTGTCAATATTATGTATTAAAGGTGTATTGTAGATGTGCCTTATATGAATTATTTATTAGCGGGAGTATTGAAGAAATGAATCCAAAATTTCAAATCTAATAAAAAGGTTATGTGCACAAAAAATATACTATAAACATTCAATGTGTTATTCATAAAAACTTAATATATATATATATCTAATCACTTAATAGATTGTTTGTGTCTTTTAATTCTATTTACTTCAGTGATTTAATGTTTTGTCACTCTCATTCTAATTGCGAATTGAATTTATAAAAGGAGACAAAACATGCTGATAATTCTGGTAATTTGTTAGGGATCAATTCCTTTTTATCCCAAATTAATCACAGCCATTAGATTCGTTTCTCCAATGCGCTAATACGTGCAAGTGCTTTATAGTGCATTTAAAAACTTAGTTACTTTTTATAGAGAAATATAACATATGTTCTTAAACTTATGTCACGTTTTGTTACAAATTTAACATCTTAATATTGTCTGTCTGTTGTTGTCTTTGTCAACTTAATGTTGTCCCTTAAAATTTGCAAATGTTTCTTTAGAAAAAGTAACTGCGGTGCGGACTTTTACTCACAAACAAACAATAGTATCATGCATCATGCAATTCATGCGTCACACTTCAACGTAGTCGAGCGTAGTACCGAGCGGCGAGCGCGAATGTTCATTCGCGAACGGCTGAGGCGTGTTCGGAGTGAACGCTGCGAGATATTTGTTTGGCGGACACAGAGGCAGACTGTCCGCTAACTCACGGTCTACATCCGATTGAGGTTGTTCCTGAAAATGTATTTCGATGTAACAAGAATCGACGACACAAAGAATTTTAGTTTTTTTTTTCATAGAACCATTTTGAAGAAAGTGCCTTTAAAAAAATTCTTCATCTATAGAATCTATAGAATAGATAGGGAAAGTCCCCTTAAATAAGTATAAGTGTATAAGAGATTAGAATAATCAGAGGAACGTATTATGAATAAATATAATGGAATAAAAGATACATTTCTACTCACTGGTACAACAGCTATTGTCACTGTGTCAGAGAATTTAACTTTATTCCTTTCCGGAAGACGACTTGGCCAGACAGTCTTATCCTGTCGATATCTCTCATTAAAGTTAGCATTTCTATGTATATTATTATATCTATACGTATTCGGTATGTCATTCTTTATATCATGAAAAACGTGACCAAATTGTGACCTTTCGTTTGTACGTTGAACTAAGTCTGTGGGCTTAATGACACCTTCACTTATTCTTGATTTAAAGTTGAGTACATTGTCAGCGCTATTCCATCGTATATTTGGTTTGCGTTCGAAGTTTGCAATGTAAGAGTCATCTTTGACATTTGTAGTCCATATAGTGTTGTCTCTTTCTAGATACTGGTGAAGATTGGGGCGAATACTGTTTGTGGAAGGCGGATCGTGTGCGATAGGGATAGGTATAGACTGTAAGGAAACACGAGGTAAGGGAGGTGGGTTTGTTTTTCTAACATCTGGGGGCGAACGTTCTGAATCTGAACATGAATTTGAACATTGCGAACATGAATCTGAGCATTCGGAATCTGAAAAGATATTTATAACTGAAGTTTTATTCTGTTTACAGTTTGTCAGAAAAAGAGTTCAGTAACTCAATCCTAATATTCAGACTGCATAAACATCAATATAACCCCTTTAATATTTAGAAATTGAAATAGTTGAGAAAAGTGTACGGATTGCGGGATTTCCGTATTCAGTCTAGGAGTTTATTTTATATACTTATATGTTAAATCAATCAAGGGAGTATATTAAGTTGCTCCCACCTAGCAACGCTTATTTACAAAATTCTTTAAAGCAATTACCTGGGTGAGTGGGTGGAGCATAGTGTGCGACACAAGCGGCTGCCTCCTGGGCCAAATGGTTCTGTCGTGCTCGCACAGCGGCCCATTGCGCGTCGGCGAACAGATCCCAAGCTTCGAGTTCTACTCCTAGACTCATCGCTTTTTCGATACGACCCCGCCTACGAAATAAAACTTTACAAATCTTATCGAACTTCAAGTTTGAGCCTCATATAAGTATATATTTTGATTGTTAAAGTTTAAGGACTATAAGGTCTATCGAACTTATTTTGCAGCACAGAACATGCTACACCTATAAACTCAGAGCCAAATAAAAAATTTAAAACCAAATTATACCTTAATAAATGGTGAAAGAATTTTCTAGCCAAGTCATGTACAGGTGGTGCGTATCGACTAGCCGACGCGGGCAAAGGCGCCGCTGGTGCCAAATAGACTCCCAAAGCACCCTGTATAGCGTTTTCAGCATTTATATCGAAGGTATTTCTTCTAAGAGAACTGACCACGATTTCGCTGATACCATTCAAGCACTCGTTACCTTCTTCTTCCCAATCGAATGTTCTAAGGAGATCTATGGCATTATTCGGCCTACCCATGCGTAGCCATGCCTAAAAAAACATAGTAAACTTTAAGCACAATCAACACGATTGAATTATTTTAATTATTGAAAGAAGCGTAACACACGGGTCAGTCACTAATTTTCTATTGTCAGTTGTATGTCGTTAAAGAAATACGTATAGCAGAATTAAATCGCCCGTGTTTCTAATCTATTGGGTATTTGCTCGATGACTACAGCAGACAGCATTATCATTATAATAAATCTAATTCACCGATAGTAATTGTGGGTGACATATCCGAAGCAAGGCGAGTGGACCACCAGAAAATGCAGCCAATATAACGGGTCCGCTTCTAAAACTACGTGTTCCGAGGATTTGTATACGCCGTGAATCTCTGCAATGAAAAAAAATAAGCGTTATGAAGACTTTGTTTTCCAGACAAAAGAATTAATTCATTTAGTTTAGGATCCCACAAGATTCAAAAACTCGCATGCAGGTATAACAGTCTCATAGTGCGTTATAAATTCAGAAATTATGAAACCGATTCATTTACCTATTCACAACTTTGTAAAAAACATCAGTTAAGGCAAATTGATGGTTCAAGTATCGGGTCAGGATTACTAAAGGAGTCAGGAGAACTAAAACTATGAAAGTATTGTTTTTATAGTATAGGTGGCAAACGGGCAGGAGAAACACTTTAGGATAAGCCCATGGACACCCTCGACGCCAGTTGGGTAACAGGTGTGTTGCCGGATTTTTTTAAATCTCTCATCCGTTTCAACCGCCCATTTACCGTTCACTATAACGGTAAGTAAGTGAAGTCCCGTGTCCCCTAGTGGGGTATGGGGCAGATGCATTTCAAATCTGTTTCACTGATCGATTTTTCTTTAGGGGCTAGTAGGTGATCAGCCTTCTATGCCCTGCCAGACCGTTTTTTTTATCTCCACCGGGAATCGAACCCAGGACCTCTCGGTCGTAACGCTTACGAACTTACCACTGCACCAAGAAGGCGGTCATAATATATGGTGATTGTTCAAAAACCACACATAAAATAAAGCAAACTACGGTCATTAATGTAGTAAAATATAATTACAATTCATAATGAGGTTCGTGTGCGCGCGCAAATGATTTGTTTTAGGGTGATACCGACACCAAACATTTATCTGCGTTTTAAACAGAATATACCTTAAATAAGAGCTGACATCGATGCATTTTGTTTGATGATGTAGAACAGTAAGTGCCCGATCGAAACACTGAAGTCGCCCGTTCTCCTCACTCGCGATCACTAACTCACCGGCCCATCGCACGTCTGTCGCTATCTGAAAAATATATGAAACCTAATGTAAGTGTAGGTAATGACTACTGTTACGAGCGTAACAAGCCTGTTTTGTTTAACTTTATAAGAATTAATACAACTGGGTTTGTTGGCTGTTTTTTTGAGATACTGGACGCTTTTTTGCATCTACTACTCTATATACTTCACGGAAGCGAGACACTGACGAAACATTTTAAACATATTTAAATAAAATGCAAAATCACTTATTGTACACCCATTGTATCATCATTTCTAAATGCCAATTTTTTAAATTAAAACACTTCAATAAACTAGGGCACTCTTCCTCAAATGACCAATTGAGTTTGAAATACTATACTTATAAATGCGGCTTAGCTTGAAACAATGTCTCAAATTCACTCACTTTATAGCCGATGTGCATTTCATCATAGACAAAATACTGCAAGTATTTATCTTAGTTAAGCCAGTTTATAAGAGAAGGATGTTAGGAATTTTTGTTTTTATGAATACCTTAAATTAAATTGTTTTAATCTTTAAAATACTTACAAAACCCGCTCTTATCGAGTGTGTGAGTCCCGAAGCATGATGTATAATGTGTAAAGAGCCATCAATGCTTGCGACTAAAAGCCGTAAGTCGCACGGGGAACGCCGAGCCATTCGCGCATGCGATGGAAGAGACACTTGGGTAACATCTTCTATTGACAGCTGATATGTTCTATCAGTCCTTGGTATCCCATACCTTAACCACAGAAGATTAACACCATTCTAAAACAATTCCTCATTCAGCGTTCTTCTAATAATAAAAATAACAAGTAATTCTTTACAGCTAGAGCATATTTCTTTAGTATTGCCAATACTCAAATATCATCGTAATAATTACAATGTACTTAAGAGTACTATAACTCCTTCACAAGCAATATTTTGTTAATGGATTGATGTTAGCTTGGATATTTTTGAAGAAAACAACAACTATTAAAATTTTATGAGACTTGAACAAAATCATCACTTTATTGGATAGAATATTAAACAAAAAAGAAATAGTTAAATATTGTTTCCTTAAAGATGGTTCAGTAGTTGTCTTGAGAGCAGGCAAGAAAGTTGATATTATAAAAATCACAAAAATTAAGATTACCTTATGACATCCAGTTTGTTCAATAACATGTATAATATTTTGTTTCTGAGATAGTTCAGCAACCAATACCTCATTCTCCACTTGATGGAATGCTATCAGAGATACCTTCTGTCTAAAATTAAGAATTAAATTATTTTCTCTGGTTGATATAGTAATATTAAAGTAGATTATAAAAATACACTTGGCATTAAATACTATGCCAATTCTTAGTAACAAGGTTCAAAAGTTCATATTTATTTTATAAATTTGTGTATTAATATTGGCAAATTAGATTTGATTAATAAATTGCCTTCATTTCTATGCTTTACAGTTTACTATTAAAAATTAAAAAAAAAAAAAAAAAAAAACAATGTTCAAGCTTCACCCTTCAATGTTGTAAAGATGTAGATTTGCATGATCTTCAAGATGTGGACTCCATGGTGCTGGATCAGCTATGTTGTTACTCCAAACCAGAACTCTGATACCAGCATTGTACTGAGACCAAGACACATGTCTCTCTATTTTACGATTAATTCCACCCAGCTCTATGCTCTGTAAATTGTGCATAATTAAGAAGGCCAAATCCAAGCATATTCATTAAAAATACATGCACATCACCACATTCCTCCCACATAGATTACAATATTACACACAATTATTTAATCTTATAAGTAATGTTTGTTCCTTTAAGACTTATGGCACCAACAGTGGACATGTTTGTAAATAGAAGTCAAAATGGTAAAAATACTGTAAAATTTTATTTTATAGAGTAGATAAAAACATATTTTAAAACACTTACTTGAAGATGTGGATCTCTATCTGATATACGACATGGCACATTATTTTCATTTTTCTTTCCAAATACAATCAATGTAGCTATTCTCTCTGGATGAACAAAAAGTATGTGTGAAGAAGATATAACAGCTGTAAGTAATAAAAATTGTGTTAAAATTGTTATTTTACAGTTAAAACAAGTATATTATATATTGAATATGTAAATTGAATCAATTGAATTCTTACACCTTACCACTGATAACATTGTTGCCCATTAATCTTCCAATACAATATCTATCAAAGAGTACTTGAGTTACATCAAGTGAATCAGGTTTTACAGTGAGATAGGCTATAACTCCAGATGAAAACACTAATGTAACGAGGCGGTCATAATTCCATTCACAGGCAACGACTGCACCATCCCGTAGTTTCGATTCCAATTGTTTTATATGGCTCAACCGTGGTGGGCGATGGTAAGCACCACGACTCTCACAAAACAAACGTTTACCAGAGTCATAGATAGATTCTTCTAGTTTCTTCTTAGATTCATATCTGTAATTAATGAAATATTATTGGAAAAAAAATATTCAATTGAAATATTACATTACCAAATATTTTCTGCCTTACTTAAAACTTTTATAGTCATTATTTTTTACTGTAACCACATCGTCACATGTGAGAAATTTTATATCATAGGTAAACATTTTAAATAGATTGTTATTTAATTACATTTTGTTAACATCGAAATAATAATTGTTAATTAACAGATAAATTTGGTTTTATAACTTTTGTTTTCTTTTTAGGTGCACCGTGTAACACTGTGAATTACAGTGTCAAATAACTGTATTCTGTAACTGTCAAACACTTACCTATTGTATTTCTCTATACTTTACAAATGACAGTTATTAATGTTTACTGTTATATCAATGTCATAAAACAACACCAATTCATAGTCTGGGGGCCGATCATGACATCGAAAGAATTCCTTAATAGGTCCTGCATTAAGACTGCTTTGGCTGTTTCGTATCATGACATTCTAAGTTAAGAGTAACGCAGTTATGTGACGTCACATCGAATTCGTTCATTCATTTAGTATGAAATCGGTATCACGACGTCGCTTCTGACGTTTCGCCGAACTGCTCATCTGTCAAACTAAGAGGTTTTGAAAAAGTTGCTTTTTCAAAACCTCTTAGTTAGAAGTTTTGTATTGATTAAAATTTTAAGTCCGCATTTGAGCTAAAATTCTTTTATATTTTCAAAGTAAGTGTTAATAATTATACTCATATTGTAATAGAAGCTGTATCCATAGTATTTGTGTACTTAAATAGTAAAAATGTGTGAAGATGTCTTAATTAAATTAATAATTAATGTTGCAGACGGCGAGTGCAATGGATATTTTTGAATTTCTGGAAGTGGAAATTGACAAACTTAGCCATACAGAAGGAAAAAATAGAGATGTTAAATTTTGAGATCTACGATCCGTTTATTTCTTTGAAAACTGAATTTCGAACAAAAATTCTGGCTAAGAGTGTGGGAGGCAATAAGGCTTCTAATGAAGTATAACCCAACACGACTGGAATCTTAAAGTAAATATTCTATATATTTTTTTCAAATGTATGATGTTGCTATTCAGATTTTTAGAGGTTATTACTTATAACTCATTAAAATGCTATTTTCTTTTATAGGTTTGTATTGCACTAGCTATGCCAGGGGGTCCTATAAAAAGATTACTGGCGATGGCCTGGAGTATAATGTTGCATAATCCAAAGTAAGTATAAGTAAAGACGGGCTTATTTCTGCAACTCTATGATTACAATGCACCTATTTTGCATATAATCCACAGTAAGTGGCATTATTAAATTGCTCACAAAATGTTTCAACTATTTAGAACTGCGAAATAAATATAATCGCCTAACTAGTGTAATAAAATAAAACATCTTCAAATTATGGTATGTTTTTTTGGTCTGTCTACTACTTAATTTAATTATTAACTATGTAGTTTTTATGAAGTTCTATTATATTGTATAAGGCTTCTGAATTTTTATAGTTCTTTTTTCTATTAATATATTTCTTAACTATTATATGTACCATGTATTATTTAAACGACTGACTAAAATCTGTATAAAAAAACTATTAAAAACCTTCCATTTAACTTTACAAGTATCCACTTCACTTGTTGTGATTTCGTTATAATTTTTGAACTAGTTCTTGTTAGTCTTACACATATAAGAGAGAAGAGACTGACAAGAACTAGTTTATATTAACTAGTATGCATTTCCTTATTACAGATTCTACCAAAAATTTAATATACTTGGAGTACCACAGCATTGACTTCACCTAAGTTGCTATTATTAGACAAAACTAAGAAATGGGATGACAACTTTCCTGTGGGGTGGCATGGAAAAACAATACTGGAATCATCTAGAGGAGGCCTATATCCAGGATTAAAAACCTAGTTTTTAAGTACTTATAACTGAAACTGTAAATATGTTCTAGGAATAAAGAATATTTTAATTTTTTATATTGTTTTATTTTATTACTGATGAGGAGCATTTCTTCTGTTGAAAACACTATTAATAAATTAACCAGGTTCAATTTGTTCCATTTCAATTTCCTAAGTAGACACAGTTGCTTCTGGGGTAAAGCTTGACAGATGTGTAGATTGCTGTTAAGAAAAAATGTTGATATTAATACCACAACAAAGTTACTCTGTAATACTGCATGTAAATGTTTATTCTATGTGCGAGTAAGATGGCGCGTTATCAATTTTCTATCATTTAATTATTTTCGATTAGAGAACTTGAATCCATGAACATAATGTGATATTCTTAAATATCATACGTTATAACATTAATATATTATATCATACGCTTAAAGTTTATTGTTAAACAGCTATTTAACAAAAAATAAAAAATTCGTTTTAGATAATTTTTAGGCTCTAATTAAACTAATTTATTATTATTTAAACGATTAAGGTAGACTAGTACATTATGCATTGACTACCTTGATTATTTAATGCCAGTAACAAAGGTATATTTTTTTAAAATTTAATTAAATAAAAAAAGAATAAAATCTAGGTAACTTTTCCCAAAATGGCACCCTGTATTTTGTTTCTGAGTCATAAAGGCGCAAGAATAGTTGGATATTGACCTACATATTGACGTTACATGACGAATAAGCTACGGAGTAGATTTTTACAGATTTATCATGTTTACATTCAGCGAAAGCAATGTTCTCTATATGGATAACAATCAAATAAGTCGATTTGTCCTTTGTATTAAGTAGTATGAGTACAGTAAGCTCTGAGTCATTTTTACCTATGAGTAAGATTTTAGTACCTACATACACACGACTTAATGAAGAAAAACAACTAAAAATCATTATTTAAATAGCTTTTATTATAATTTACAATTATTCTTAATAATATATAAGTAATAATGGGATTTTAAATAACATTCTGAAAAATACTAATGTCGCTTCTCCGTGATTGTAGCTTCCTAATCGATAAGTGTAACTAAGATAGTTCAAGGAGTTTGGCCTTCTTTCCTACGTTTCTAATTTGGGGGAGATGTCATAATGAACAATAAATCCTGTTCATTAAATATAAGTGCTCAATAATGAAAGCCATCTGGCAAAAGGAATGGTAGCATTAAGCCAGCCCCGTATAATTAGGTACAATTTCATACACTGCTAAATTTACTATTTCGAAATAATTTTAATTACTTAATCACTTGAAAGTATCAAAAGTATGTTAATCCTTAAAATAGGCATTTGTGTCTATTGAAACGAGGATTATGTCATAACGCGTTGGCAATCATTTAACTAACGACTTTTTAATTTAAAATGCTGTTAAAATTTAGTTAATTAGTTTTAAAATGTATCAGTTATATGACGTATGGATTTTTATATATTAATATAAAAATCCATACGCAAAACACGTTTAAAAATTGAAAAGCCACTTTTGTTGAATATTAAAATGTTAATTTATACGTGTGTCTTTTAGAAACGTCGAATTGCTATATTTTTTACTTATTTAGCTATTTTTTTTCAATTAGATCATCAATTGAACATTGGGTACAAACATATTTCTATCAAAACGTTTTTGAAATAACGTAATATATAATAATTTCTTGCCGAACCGGTGGTTCTATGAACAGTTGGCAAACTAGATAGATCTAAATTAAACCGATGATTCAGAAGTGTAAAAACTTAAATGAATAAAGTTTATTTTAATGTAAAATAAAATATTATCTACAAAATTTCCAAACTGAGAAAAGCTAAGAAGTTTTGTGATAATAAAATAACGGTAATAATAATTATAACGGTAAAATAAAAAAATGTACCTCAATGTAAGTAGATATTATGTAAAATTATGAGGTTAGGTTAGGTTAGGGTTTAGGTGGACAATTTAATTGTGTTACCTAAAAATTAAAATGATTTGATAAATTTTTAATGCTTCCCAATTTATTTGCTAGTTCATGTCTTCTGGAACCAATTAACGACAAACTATGTTCCAGAAAATAAATGCAAAAGTTTCAGCTAGCAATTAGCGTTAAAAATTGTTAAAAAAATTCAAAACTATTTGCTGAAACAATATATTGCATGAGTGAAATATATTTTACGTACACGTTACGTTTTATTTTCTAGTATATTGAGAAAAAAGCAAAAATGTTTGCAATCTCCAATCTAGAGGATTTTACTGAACTACAGTAACAAAATGCTTTTTATATGTTTGTATCTGATTACTTTTTTATTAAATCGTTGTTCGATTTTTAAACTAAGCAATTTAAAAATTATGAAGAAACCATATAAAAATGGATAAAATAGTATAATTGAAACAATTTTAAAAACATTTTATATTAAAAGGTAAGGTCAGTAGTTAATACTTATGATTGGCAACGTCATATGAAGTTATGAAATAATGCTAGTTTCGATAAACAGTTCTCCCAGTTTCGTTTCCTTCAAAATATTCTAACTGTAACACGTTCATCCTTAAATTTAAAGGGGTGTTTAAGTGTAATGTGTACTGTACACCATACATTTAATCACCCCTTTAAATTACAAATTATATTTAGGTACCTAGCCTGTACACGGTTTAGTACACAATAGGTAAGATATACCTCTTAGTTATTGTCGCACACGGCGCGTATGAATAGATGATTAATGATGCTAAAAATAATTTCGGCTATACTTACATATCCCAAAGTGACTATCTATATATTATAAAACACAGACGGGTTATTTACACCATTTATAACTCAAGCACGGCTGGACTGATTTTGTTGATATCTCATTTGTTTGATTCGTCTAATCCGATAACTATTTAAAATTCACGAAAAAGTGTTTCTGATGACAATTCATTTCCTTATACTTTGTCTATGGAATGACGTTTTAGGTGACACGTTATTATTCGGAACTCTGAAATGATACAAGTTCGCGGGGTCCACTAGATCATAATATTAAAAAGGATGCAACTATAAACAATACATGCAATGAATCACTATAAGGTGGTACGAAAACTCAGTTCGGTGTTCTGATATTTGTAAATACGTATATACGTACATAGATGTCATATACATACAGATATAGATTAGAGTACAGCTTCTTTAGATGTCTAAGTGTACCTGCCTGTAAAAAAATGTAACGGTGATTGATGAATTATAATTTTGGATCAAGATGGGAATGTAATTATGTATCTTTAGAATTCTTGAAGATTTTCGTTGGAAGAGTAAGTTCGTAATTGAATTTGTGATTATACCAATTTTCGTTAAAACCGAGATAAAGTACCTAAATATGGAAAATTTCATTAAGTAAAACAGAAGTTTTTCGAAAATATCTGTAAGTTTTATACATAACTACATAAATAAATATGTAGAAATTAGTAATTGCATGATTAAATAGAATTATGCTATAACATCACGTTACGATTGCAATTGCCATGCGCCATTCAGTAGCGTTTCAGTATTCCTAATAAAATTTTGGTACAAGGTTTATTACAAAAAATTAAGCTGGATTCAAATACAGTTTGTACGTTGTTTGAAAATACTTACAAAACAGGAAACGATTAAACATACACGAAATACAATAGATAGACACAATATTAAGAAATTAAACTGAATTCCTAGTACCCGCATACACTATTCAGGCTGCAATCCTAGTATTAGGTATACACGAGTATGCTAAATAAAGAATCGAGGTGAAAAATACTTGGTCAGTAAATTTCAGAATTGGTTTGTATGTATTTATGAAACGTTGAGCCAATTACAGGGAGAATAGACACATTACAATAGTATCTGTTTGTAATATTAAAATAACATCTTTTTACTAAATGCGTATGCAAGGTACATAAACAAAAATAACATTTTGTACAATTTTTGTCTATCTGTGCGTTCCGGCTAATCTCTGAAACGGCTGGACCGATTTTGACGGGACTTTCATTGGCAGATAGCTGATGTAATGAGGAGTAACAAATTTATTTTAGAAATTAATATAAATAAATAATAATAAATAACTATTGCGCGCGTGTGAGTACATAATACACATCTATATATTTTTTTGCTCTTCGCTATTTGATGACGATGAAATTAACGCGGCTGAAACCGCAGGGCACAGCTAATACTACATAATAACAACAATATTTAAAAAAATACAAAAACAAAATAAAATGAAACGAAACCATTGTAAATATTAGGGCACTTATAACTTAATAATTTTTGTAGTAAAAAAATTCTAATTTAAAAATGTTTATTTTATTTATAATTAGGATAATTATTATGATATATAACTTTAATTTGAATGAAATATGATATAAATAAATTAAAGCGTAAATAAATAATAACACTGTTTTTTTTGGCTTCTAGAACGATAAAACCTTAACCAAATAGGCTATTCGTTTTAGATCTGCGAGGCCACAGATTTCGTAATGCCTTCAATATAGTATACAGTGGAAACTAATGAAATAATTATAACCTATGGATAAAAGTACATAGGTTATGGTAGGTTCCATAAAAATGGAAAATATTAGAATGGAATAATTTCAAGGTACAATCAACATTAGCAATACCTAAGTCCTAAGGAACAAGTCAGTATTTCCATATTTTTATATTATTTTGCTAGTAATTAATAGTTTATTTAAAATCGATTCGCGAAAAAGTACAAAACATTTAATCATCAATTTACTCCATGTTATATCAAATCTATCGGTTCGTGTGTAATATCTAAACACACTCAGTTTTGTATTTATAAGGATATAATCGGAGTTGTTAAGCTGATAATTGATTGGATTAACGTCAGCCAGTATTAGCTGATCAATTTGCTTCTCAGAGCTCGTGGGAGAAATAATCTCCAAGTATTTCAAAATGTTATGAAGTATAATAATAGCTAGCTGAGAGATATATATGAGATTATTATTATATTTTATCTATTTTCCACAATGATTCCGAACATTACACAATATCTCAGAACGCTCTGGAACGTTGTGGAATGCTCTCGAATACTTTCGAATATTCTGAACTAGGTACTCTAGAAATTCTAGAGGGGCGAAACTTTCAGGCCTTTTATTTTCCAAAGCACGCTGACCATTGACATCTAAGATTTAATTCTTAGACTGATTCATGGACATCTAAGGTTTACATAGTTTAGTATTATATTTTCATAGAAATATGTTAATATTATTCTAAGGTATATATATTTTTTTATCTCGCTGATGAACTCTGCCAATTACCGAAGAGACAAGAGTAACCTTCAACACAAATACCGTATAAATTGATAACTATATTCTTGTTTCATTTTGAATTTAGTCAAAAATTTCGAATTGCATTTCTACAATATGCACAAAGTAGGTTAGAAAAGTTGGATCGCACGGAAAGTATAAAGACTCAACTTCATCGTGTCTCACTTGCAGATGAGAGGTTTATTGTAAGCGTTCTTGTTCGAATTAAATTTGAAAAGAGTTTTGAATAATATTTGGCGTGCCCGATACCACGTAGCGTTCATTATTTCTAGTATTCTTAAATATTAAACTTTGGTTTATAAACTTTAGCTTGCAATAAAAAAATACACATGTAGATATTTATTTATACCTATGTAGGTATATGAGAAAAAAGAAAATGAGGTAAAGCAAACTAAATAATTTAGGTGAGCAATGACTTTTATCACTAAGAAACGGTCTACTCCCGGCTACTGAGAAGAAATTCATGAAAAATAATACCTTGTAATCCCTAAGGAATAAGGGAGAAATTGCAATATATTTTTTATATGTATTTAAGTCCTGAAATCCTTCCGAGCAACACACTGATTGAATCCCAATTGAGCTTCGTAGGTTACAACTTACAAGCTATCTATTAAATCGATTTGTTTCATTTCATAATATCTATGGTTTTTGTGCTTTTTCTAAATTAGCCGCGAAATAAAAATCTAAGTTTAATATGAAAACAAATGATCGTTTGCTCGTCACATTTTTTGCATATTTTAAGGTTGAATTTATTAATAATTATAAAACGCAATAACAGACGAACAAATGTGTGTTCAGCTGTAATAAGCAACAACGTAACATTGAAGTTATACTCATTATCACTCTTTATACTCAAATAGCACTCCGAAAGATACCACCTTTCCATCGGAGAAATATTTTTTTCTAATTTCTGTTTGGTATGGTAAAAGATAACTTATGAATTGTGCGAAATTAGACTCAAATAGCTATTCAACTCATATATTTGTACATATGTGCTTGGAATTATCATCTAAAGAGAGCAAAACAAAAGTTAATGCAATAAAAAGTTGTGTTTTTTGACTATGACCTTTGTGAATGTTCCGCCTTTTCTAAAATTCTCACGTTAACCATCAACCACTTCAGTTCTGTGCGTCGCGTGCCAGCCTACAGTAGCGCTTCGTTGTCTCTTTCAAGCAACAGAGTTCGTAATACGGTAAATAAAATATTAATACGCCGTGATTGATGTGTTTATAAACAAAATTCACCGGCACTTCGAAACTTTCTAAAGGTTTGTATATTTTTCATGTTTTAAATTAGAAATTTGTCACTAGTTGCTTAAATTATAAAACAGAAGTATTGAACAGCCAAGATTTCGTATTTTTTGATATAAGTTTTCTGAATTAAAAAACGATAGGAGATTTGCGTAAAAAAGAATAAAGATTACGAATTATATTACGTAGATACTATATATAACCTTGAATTATTAAAATCATCATTAGATTATATATTTTTTAAATTAATTTATCTTTGCGTACTGTAATGAGGCATCAATTATTATGATTATATAGGATTCATACTAGGTTTATACAAAAATAATAATTAACAAAGCAACAATCAGTATTCATGATTGTTGCGTAGTTAATTATTATTTTTGCGTAGTTAATTATTATTTTTCTTAAATATTAAACTTAAGTTATTTTTCTTATAAATCGACTTTGAATTGCATTATTTTAAGGATAAAGCAAATTTAATATAATCAATTAAAATTATTTTGCTTTTAATGGAATTTATTAGAAAGAATATTTTATTGTAATTAAAATGAATTATATATATATATATATATATATATATTATAATTAAAAAATAAATATTTAGCATAATATTTTGATTACACTGCCTAACTTTTACGAGAACTAAAACATATTATTTAAAAAAAGAGCAACAAAACTAATTAAGTACTCGCGTTTTCTAAAACTAAGCTTCCAATAATAAAATAAGCTATTAATTGATTTTTAAATGAATAAAAACAGCGTGGGTTAGAATTATGTTAGTACTTCTTATAAAATCTTAGTGTAAATTATTTCATTCGGTCCAAATAGCAACGGATTCTAAACCCTATATGATAGTTGTTTCGTAGCCCGTAGCCCATAAAGTTCAAACCTCAAGGTCCCTCTAGGGCTATTAAGTTTACTAATTGTGAAAATGGGACGTTATCCCTTTATATTATAAATTGCAAAACTCTAAATTATATTAATAAATTAAGCTGCGCCCACGACGTCATTTCTTCACTAATAAACTTGCCATAATATGTAACATTATAGTGAAAATCGTTATTCAATCAGCTTAGTCGATTTCTTACAAAGGTACAAGTGTTTTTAACAAAAATCACATGTAAATCCAAAATAAATTCCAATGTTGAAACAGGAAGAACAATAGCTATTCTATTCTATTGTATATATTACCTATATCCAAATCAGAATAATAACGAATTTCATTTACATGAATTATTGCCCATATGTATACATTTATTATTTATCTGTCTGGATATGATGAGCAATAAAAATATATTATACCTATAATTGATTTTTTTACATTACGAGGCTGTGCGTAGGTCAAGCAATGAGAGATTTTTATCGTAGGTACCTACTAGCTTACCCGGCAAACGTTGTTTGTCCATATTAATTTTTGGGGTGGGCTACCCTTATCACTTAAGGGTATGAAAAATAGATAGTAGCCGATTCACAGACCTACTGAATATGCATATAAAATTTGGTAGAAATCAGTAAAACCGTTTCGAAGGAGTAAGGTAACTAACATTGTGACACGAGAATTTTATATAAGATAAACAGAAATAACGTTAACTTATTATCGTATCCTTTACAATAAAGTTTAAATAACATAAATAATCTTTACATAAATGGTTATTTATTATGATTATAATAAGCTCTATTGATTATAGAATTTTAGTTTTGTACGTGTCTGTACTCTCAATAATGTAACACATAAATCTTTTTGAAAGTCCTAGAAACTGTTTGCGGAAAATATTCGGCAAATATTTCCATTGTTCCGCCGAATGCTGGAAAAGTCACTGAGATAGTAACGTTGCACAATTTATTTCGCTAACCAGAATATTTTTTACTTGTTCGGGTTTAATTTTCTGTAGCCATCTGATGATTATGTCTTCTTATTTTAGAAGTAATGATAGCTTGAGTTCTTTTCCAACCTTAATGAAACAGCATAATCTTTCTAATGCACATAAATAGATCAGAAAATATAATCGAATATAAAATAAGAAAGAGATAGTTATTGTTTTGTCATTATTTAATAGTTATTTGTATAGGTATAAGAAATAGCTGACCCGGCGAACTTTGTACCGCCAATAAAAGATAGAATGGGTATAGTAAGCTATCCTTGAAAGATTTTTGTACCTCTATAAAAGAGGAATATCCCGTAATGCATTTTTTTGTTATATCTCAAAGGGAAATTACTCTTCGATGAAAGCTCCCATATACGTTGTCCTGTCTTAATTATGAATATAGAATTCGAATTGGCATAATAATTTAAAATTCATTTTTGAAGTCCCGTGTCCCCTAGTGTAATTTAAAATATATACATAATTTAAAATACTAAACGGAATGTATACTGATGAGAAATTATGACAGTTAAACATTTTAAAACTGACAGTTATGTCATATGCTATAAGATTACATTAGACAAGTTTATATTAATTATCAGAAGCACTAAGAAGGTGACATTAAAAAAGTTGATATTGTCGTTAAGTTTTCTTAAACTTTCTTATGTTCTGCACAACTTTCTTAATAATTTATTTCATAAGAAATTTTTCAAGATAATAATATCTATCAAACACAACAAAAAAAGTACCTATACAATTGCTGTCGTTCAGAAGCTTACTTACAATTCGATGATTCATTTTATTATTTTATATAGATTAGTATAATTTATAACTGCTTCCATGGCTAAGGATGGCATGGTTTACGTGCGTGTTGCGCCGCCGATCCTGGATTCGAATCCCGGAAAGATTGGGTAGAGAGGCACAAGCAGGCTGATCACCTACTTGCCTGTAAAGAAAATGATCAGTGAAAGAGATATATTATTGTCAAGGTTTTCTGTATTTTTTTTTTAAATATGATGATGATTGTTGGAAGTGTCGGAAAGAGTCCAGCCACCTGGTAGCTTTCATCGAAAACGCTGCGCTCAACCCTTTGAGATATAACAAAACAATGCATGGTGGGATATTCCTCTTTATAGATTTACAATAAAGTCCGCGGTAGCATATAGTATCCACCTTTTAAGTATGGCTTACTATACTTATTTTACATTTTATTGGTGGTACGAAGTTCGCTGAGTCAGTTATGTACAAATTATTATTTATATATTTAGAACACGGACTTAATATACTAACTCAAAGGATTAAGAGAAATGTGGTAACATAATATTTTTTTCAATGACAAATTCAATCTCAAGTGCGTAAGACAACTACTTTTAGCAATAAAAAAGAAATAGGCTCCAATTGCAGCAATGAATACTATATTCAAATCCATTTGTTTGAGTGTGTTTTATTGCCTTGTGAATATTTTCGTAGATTGCTATTCCGATGTGATACACGTGTGTTTGATGGCAAATTGTGGTGTTTTCTATGGTGAATTGAATTTCTATTGTATAATTTATTTTACTGAAAGCAAGCACAGGTATTTATTCAGGACACAAAATAAACATTTAATAAATGTATAAATCCATTATAACGATATATTTTTCACTATAGCAAAAATCGACACGGAACTTTGAGTTTTATTTTCATCCAAAAAATAAAAGTTAATGTAATTGGATTAAGATTTGATACTTCTGTATTGAATGCTAATATTGTTATTAAGTAGTTAGTAGAAAGAGTTAAAATTTTCAAGCATTGCAATTTCTATTGCAAAAATTGCAATTTCAAACAATCTCAAACATTTTGGGTGTTAATCTCCATTTTAGGAGTTTGTTTGAGAAAAGAATATTATTTTACATAAAATGAATGACACATACGTGTAAACGTATCTTATTGTCTTCAGATTTCATCTAATCCTTCTGCACCAGTTCGGAAACTATTTACAAAACAAATAAACAAGCAAATGTACATTTGATATGGCAATGAATATAATATCGTATCCAATATTCCTCCATCACTACATATTGAAAGACATTCTGATCCATTCTCTTAGATACACATACTCATATTAAATCAGAACTGCGTCATAGGCTTTATGATTCAAAATTGTATAAAGACCAAACACACTTTGTTAACCAAGATCGGTTAAAAAAGGAGGTTATCAATTGTACGTGTGTACGTTTTCATTTTATTTTTAAGTTATGAATGAGATGTCAAACGATAGAGTCTTTTGTTATTTTATACATTTCCATCTTAATATGAATCCTTATCGATGAATTAGATGTTTTTGGACTCAGAATTAAATTGGCAACAATTATAAATATGAAGAGATTTATAGTTTTAGAGATATTGAGGTTAATAAATCAAAAATTTAAAGACTGAAATTAGTTTGCTTTGGCAATACAGAAGTAGTTTGATTTTATATAAGAGTATGAGTACAGAATATTATGTGCTCGGGTATAAACAAAAATATTATTATAGTTCTATTGGTCAAATAAATTCATGCTCACAAAGAGATTCTTTGTATTGCTCTAAGTACCTACTTTTGCGTTATGCAAATCGACTAATGATTTTCACGCTTGTTTCTTGCAAATTACACTTACCAGAATAGAAATGTCTCCTGAAATGGTTT
This sequence comes from Aporia crataegi, assembly GCA_912999735.1. Classification (NCBI taxonomy): domain Eukaryota; kingdom Metazoa; phylum Arthropoda; class Insecta; order Lepidoptera; family Pieridae; genus Aporia; species Aporia crataegi. The sequence continues at coordinate 5,717,068 of OU538744.1, read as the reverse complement.
GCTTCCAAAATAATATCCTCTATGATTTACTCTGTACGTAATATAGATTTACTAAATCCTTTATGATCATAAAATTTTCATTCAAAATTATATTTATTAATAGTTTTACTTAGACATACCTCTCGACGTTGCAACATCGGTCTATAACTATATATATAGTTTGTTGAATTGAATAACATTATTGTTAATAGTAGCTACCTCGTCATGAAAAAAAAAATTTTTTTTCTTGCAGTTAACAAATTTCATACAATATTAATCGGGTAGGTATATGAAGGAACCTTTATAATCTATTGAACGTTTTAAACTAATTTATTTAAACACCGATGTTGCAACGTCGAGAGGTATGTCTAAGTAAAACTATTATACTACTAATATATATATATATATATATATATTCAGCCTTATTATATGCTAGTTACTGAAAAAGGTACTGAAGAAGTAGCTGATTAATTCCCTGAAAAAAAAAATCGTTTAAAGTTGAAATGTAGCTAGTAATTGGCAATTATTACAGTATTATTAACTATTAAAATGACGGCAGGTCGCCGTTATTACCTTTTACATTATTATTATCGGCATGGTATCATTTCATTTAAATGTAAATGAATTTTATTTTATAATTTAACTTTTTTTGCTTAAATAAAACTGCGTTTGATTAATGCCGGATTATCAGGTTCAGCATTAAATTACAATAATGTTATTAAAGTTGAAAGCTTCTAAATATTAATTTAAAAATTTAATTTTACATAATTTGTTCATTAGCAACTTAATTTAAATACCTATAGGTATATGAATTAATTATAAGTTATAGTTATTTTATGATTTTCTGTTATAGTTTGTAGTATGACGTATAAAATCAAAAAAGGTAGTCGCCTGTGACCATGCAGGCTGTAAAGCACGCGAAACGTTGAGAAAAATTAATTTTACTCTATATAATTATTGTAAAATTTTGTTATTCCCTTAAATTAATCCGATGAAACGGTTTTTGTTTTTGTTTGTTGTTACATCAAAAAAAAATTCATTCAGATTTGACAAGCTGTATACATTAAACATAATAATTACATATATTTTTCAATATTCAATTACAATATTCAATATTCATACGCGTTGTTGTTGATGTAAAATGTAAATATTAATGCTATTATGTTATGAATGTGAAACTTTCCTCTTTACAATTTCTGTCTAAACAAAGGCTTCTTGGAAAGAATTTCTGGTAAGGTCAGCTAGTATCAGGATATCATGATTTTTTAAAGCTTAATTTACATTATTTATTTAAGCTGTTAAAAGGTCATATTGTTTTTCTATGTGTGTCAATAGTTTCTATAGTTGTTTATAACAAATCAATCCATTGAAATATCTACGCCTTCAGGCTTCAAAATAACAATTGACTCCATAAATAACTGTCATAAATTGTCACTGCCCTATTGTCGCGATCTCTCATAAAAATTGGAACCAACTTGCATGATGTTATTGTGTCGTAAATAGTATTTTTATCGTTCATAAATGAAAATTGTCACTAAGCGTTATTGTTTTATGATAATTCAATAAATTATTTGAGATTTATCGTCTCTACTGGTACTTAATTGTTTTATATACTCAGCATTAATACTTGTAGGTATAACTTAAAATCCATTGGTCGAATTAGGGAGAAACGAAAATTCTAATTTTAAAAGCAGCTGAAACAATTACGCAGTAATGTAGGTTATTCTATGACCCAAGGTATAATAACGATTCAGGAGTTAACACGCCTAAATACACACTGATAAAAATATCGTCATGATAATTTTTATTTTATAATTGCACAATTATACAATAAATATTTGTTAGTTATTATTAATTATTATGTTCATCTATTCACATTAAAAACATTAATATTTGAGTTTTTCCTTATTCAAAATCATACTAAGCTTTAAAAACCATTATTTTTACTTAATTAAGATTCTTGTGATGATATTTTATCTAAAAATAAGTTATTTTTTGCATCAAAATCTCCCGTGCTGTCATTTGCACCAGAATATAATATTTAAGTAATTTGTAATAAATTTTATTATTACTATTTTAAAAACGATGATAAATACGTCCTTATATTTTTATAACAAAGGAAGAATTTAATTATTTTATGAGTATTATTACTTTGTAAAGTAAATATATATATATATATATATATATTATATATTTATAAGTTTTATATATATATATATATAAAACTTATAAATCTTTCAGAGGTCGCATTTAAATTGATAACAATAGATATTTAAATATATATATTTATTAAATTCCTAATATAGAATAAAAATAATTTATCTTGTCTTCAAAATACATGAATAACTTATGATAAACCTCCTTTTAAGCAAGAAATGCCTTAAATACTATACAACGGTATGAAGACAAAAAATTTAAACATAAAACATACATAAGTTAGGATAAAAAGACGTTTAGAAGAGGAATCAATTACTATAGAGTAGTGTGTGTGTGTTAAGTGCGTAAGTGTGAGTGATGGTGTGTGTGTGTGAAGGTGCTGTATTTATTTATCACATTATAATAATATGCCTCGCACATTTACACACTTAATTATACAATGAATATATTATACATGATAGCACCGTTTAATTAAAAAAAAACATTTAATAATCTATGTGAAAAACGACATCTGTCCATTCAAACAATCGGACGTGATTCATTTGCATTTGGCGAGAGCCCACGTTATTTGACAAATATTCATAACAGAACTTATAGTTGATACAAATGAAATGTTACGAACGAAAGAACTGACTATTAAGTTACTAGAAAATGGCAGTAATATTTGGTATAATCTGTTGAACATTTTATGAACGAATATTTGTCATTTCATTCAAAGGTTTCAATAAAACCTCAGATTTCTTTTCCTGCTTACCTTACATTCTACTTTATATTAGATGTGATTGTATATTCTTATCTATTCAACATTTTTCAATCTTCTAAGCAATCATAATCGGCGATTATGCAGTAATGCATATTCTGTTGATCTATCTGCCTGTCTCCATATTTGTCAGTCTGTATGTGTCGGTCCGTTTTTTTCAAAAAAACAATTATTAGAGTACACACTTAAATATTATAATGGTACCCGTGGTATGAAAATAACTATTTAGTTATTTACATGCTACGGATTCACCGAGGTAACAAAATACTTTTATTTCAATTATTACAATGAAAACATGTGAGTTATATTTGGTATGTAACGAATGTTTCTGTTTAAGTAATGACGCAGCTGAATAGTATTTATCTACTATATAGTTATGTAGTTATCACAGTTGTAAATACCAGCGACAAGCGACTTCGTTTGCAATATCGTAAACTGAAGCTGGAAATTTTGTTTACGTAGAACATAATATTATTATACTCAGTCTGTCTAGTTCATATATAGTAGTCTATAGCATAACAGGCGTAGAAAAATTAATCAAAATAATAATAAATAAGCTTAACTAATAAACAAGTTATTCATAGTTTTAAATAAGATTTCGACGGATCTAAAATATCCGCCTAAATTGGTCTATGGTTTAATGTACAAGGCCGCGCGAACAAATAATATTTCATATCATTATCATTGTAAGGCGCGTCGGTCACACGAGCTAGAGTCGAGGCGGCGTCAAGGCGCAGGCGTACAATCCCATACTAAAGTCTCACATACTGAAGTCGCGACACGGGCGAGGCGCAGGCGGCGCGGAGTCGAGCGGAGAAGCGGCGGAAGCGCCGTGCCCGATCGCATCGCGACTCTGCCGTCATTTTGTCATTTTGAATGAATTGGAATGTATGAAGGAAGCATAGCCGCCTGCGCGTCGCCGCGTCCTTGCCTCGACTTACCAGTGAGCGACGCGCCTAACTTCATCAATCAGAGTCAGATAAATTAGTTACAAAATGATTTTTCTTGTTTCAGAGCAAGTGATGGGGTAAAAATAAAAATGGAAGCAGATAATAAAGTGTGGAACGAGACGAATGTGACTGCATATGACGTCGTGGAACCCTTTTATTCCTTGAACATCATTATAATCCTGACTGTCATTTATTCAGTCATCTTCTTCGCTGGGATATTGGGAAATATTAGTACCTGCGTGGTCATTGCAAGAAACCGTTACATGCATACAGCAACAAACTTTTACTTATTCAGCCTTGCTTTATCTGACCTTCTACTATTAATCTGTGGACTTCCCATAGAGCTATATCGTCTTTGGGATCCCAATAATTACCCTCTCGACGAGCCAGTCTGCTTGTCTTTGGGCCTCATCTCAGAAACATCTGTAAATGCAACAGTGCTGACGATAACAGCCTTCACCGTAGAACGATATATTGCAATATGTCGACCATTTATGTCGCATACAATGTCAAAATCATCGAGAGCAGTGCGTTTTATAATGGTAATATGGGTGTTTGCCTTATGCACAGCTGTGCCGCAAGCGATACAGTTTGGTATAGTGAAAACTGAATATAATGGACAGAATACAAGTATTTGCACTATAAAAGGAGAAGGAGTGCATGAGGTGTTTGTTATATCCAGTTTTGTGTTCTTCGTAGTACCAATGTCGTTGATAACAGTGTTGTATGCGTTAATTGGAGTTAAGTTGAATACGTCAAGCGTATTGCATCCCGTGAAGAAAACTTCAGTGGACAGTCATGAGAGAAATGGTTCTACGCGTTATAGGAATGGAGCTTCTCAGCGAAGAGTTATTAGAATGTTAGGTAAGATTAAATATTTATTATTGTCTAGTAAATAAAGCCATATAGATAAAGTAGTTTTCAAACACCGAAGAATTGCTTGAATTGATATATACAGTAATGTTTTGAAATGGATGGCTGTCTGTGACACAATGATTATATTAGAATTTCATCCACTAAAAATATATTGAACAATTTCATTCATTACTATAACATTTTTAAAGAAATATACAAATATAAATTATAACCTGACAAACAAATTCAGCATATTAATAATATTAATCGTATTTAAGTAATTTTCTCAAAATGTTTGCCATACCTAATTGCTTAGGTGAAATCACAACATGTCAAATGAAGAGCGTCGCCATGGACTTTTAAAAAAAATTATGAAATCAAAACATGTGAGGCTCAAACTATGTTTTATAAGAAAATACCTTTGAAATATTATCTATTAATATTTTAAAGGTATTTTTTTACGTGACTGCTAAAGCTTACAAAGAAAAGCAAAACTAAGTGAAGTCATTCAGCGTTCTGAAAAAATAAACATAAATTAAAATTCATATATGAAGATTATATGTATTTTGTGCACAAAGAAGTCATTTGAAAAAAAAAACAACTTTAATAAGGCAATCCACTAATTTGTCACGGTCAAATAATTTAAATTCCTAAATAATTATTCTCGAGTCAAAAGTCTGAACGGCAATCCGAACTTGAACTTGAGTATATCGGGTGGTAAGTATTAAGTATGATAATTTATTCTTATTACAAAATTACTACAATTTATTTCTCGCTTACCAAAACAGAACGAAGCCGATAGGGACCTCAAGTTTGTAATATATTCATATTCATCCAAGTTAATGTTTAGTGAAGAATTTTGAGTTCAAAATCGTTTAAAATCTTAGACGCAGAAATCAAATTGCAAAAACTTGAAATTGTTATATCATTATTGTTATTATTCCGATTCTTCACCCATAAAGGGGTTAGGGATACTTATTATACTCAAAGAACTTAAGTTGTGTATTTCGTATATATTTAACGTAAGTGGAAAAAAGCGATGTAAACAGAAGCATTTTTAACTTTTAATCATATAGCTTTCTCAAGATAGAGTTGTGCTAGTAAATTGTACATTGCGATAGTGACAAATAGTGACAGGTTTTGTAAAGCGAACGAATAACTAAATTTATCTGTGCCCACGGTTTCGTCGACTTCACTGGAAATGAACCATAGAATATGTACCTAGCTGTTTTAGAGTTACCATACTTACTTATAAGTACCGTTTAATTTGAAACAGTGTATATGTATATAAAGTCTTATATTTATCAATGGCGAGAAGGTAACATATAAATTATGGCTTGAAGAACTTTTGTAAGCAAGTGTTAAAACTTTATAATTAGATAAATATTTTTTTATTATTATTGAAAGATAACACTTCCACAACTGGCTATTTTCTCACGGAAATTATTCCGTGAAGTGACCGCGATAATTCGTGAAAGGTGTTAAGGTTTCGAAGTTTCAAACTTAATACAAACTACGTTACTTATAGACCAGTTTATTTTGATTAATAGTATCTAATAAACTTAATTGCATGACACGTTGCGTCTTTAGTAGTAAATAATGACGTAGATCGTATTATGCGATTATAAATGGGCGAATGAATTAGGGTTACCTACGTCTTCGTGCTCAAAACGTAACGGTTTTGAATATGTTTATTATTGAGATAGATAGATAGAGATAGATATGATAGAGATAGAGATGATAGATAGATATGAGATTATTTGAGTAGCAACTGGAAAATATTTCTCTACATATACCGTAATATATATATTTAATATATGACGATATGTTAGTGCTGTGTCTTGAACGCCCGGGTGGGGTTTCACGCATAGGCATACATATAGCGCTTCAAAAATGAACCCACCAACGTTTGACCTTGACAAACATCAAGGTCAATACGTTCGCACGTGATTGGTCGCGTCAAGGCGATGTTAGCAAGTGATTGGTCGAAGGCCACGCAAATATGTACCATGGTATCTATTTGGGTGGTGCCATTTTTGAGTTTGAATTACACTTCTAGACATATTATTATTCGTCGTCAGCGGGCCTGACTGCCGACCGGAACTGTCTGATTGGGTAGTGGTTATGTATTTGGAGTAAATAAGAAAGTCATTGGACGAAGTGTATTAATGTTTAGTGTGGTTTCTATTAAGAATTTTGTAAATGATAAAAATTGTTAAATTGCTTAAAATACTAATTCATTAAAGTCAGCGGTATAATCATGACAGCGGAACAAGAAAATACAAACACAAATTAACATGAGTTATTTTGGATGAAAAAAATATTTGTTATTAACAAAAAAAAAAAGATATAAACAGTGATCCCTACAAAGAAGTATTCTGCGAATAATTTCGTTATAATCAAAATGACATTTTGGATCACAACAGGCTTACTCTAACAAACTCTGGTAACATGAAATGTCAAAATATGTTATAAGAGTCAACATCATTAATTGCTGAGTCAACATAATTCATGCTGAATTTATCATTGTACCTGAGAGCGTTCTAAATACCTAAGCAATTCGTCTGCGCCCTTCAAGTGTGGGCGTGCCTAAATTACCTTAATAATCCACCATGATGTGCTATATCTAATTCGTTCTCCAAACTAATAACATAAATAAGGAAAAACTCATCGCCATGAGAAGCTTATTGGCCTTTGAATTACTTTTTCTATTGCATTGCTACAAAGCGAGTAACGTAAATATTATAACTACTAAAGGTATATTTAAAAATAATAGGAAAGCCTTTTGACATCACGCGTAGAAAAAATAACATATTACTTTTTTAAAATACATAACAGTTTAACAAATAAAGATCTGTTAAATAAGTCTGTTTAACAAATTATGTCCTTCATGTTTCACGAAACGTCAAAAGAATTACAAATATATACTTAAATATATTGGAAATGGCGTTATTTTAGTCAATTTCATTGCAGTAGCTGTCTTAGATTAAAATATTTTATGCATAGTATCTATGCAGTGTAAAATATATATGTAGTCTAAAGGTCTTTAGCTAGCATATTTGTTGTCAGTCAGAAAAGAGATGATTTAAAAACTTGATCAATCATTTAACGGAGTGCTATTATTACCCACACATTTTCAGGGTGTTGTAATTGACATGTCAATAAAACGAATAACATTAATTTTAAGTAATTATTAACTTATAATTAAAAAACGCACTAAAAAGTAAAAAATAAATTTTATATTTTAAATGAACCACTATAAATAAAAAGACGTAATTAATGTTGGTCAATAAAATTCATGTAAAATTCAACAAGGGCATACAACTGTCATGTAGCTCTTTGAAAGGCGGCGAAAAATTTAACAAAATTCTTACCCTATCGTTTGACACCTCACTCATCCAAATCCGTATACGGATGGCGACGTACGAGCGGAACATCGGAAAAAATTAAACGTTGAATTGATAATATTCTTTTTGGTTTTTTCGAAGGTCGGTTAATGAAGATCTATTAAAAACCAGAAGATACCACGACACTGAGTTTTGTCCTCGCATCGGCTCGGGCATTAAAAGTGAAGTCCCGTGGGCCGTGTGGGGTATGGGGCAGATGCATTTCACATCTGTTTCACTGTTCGATTTTTTAGGGTCTTTATCTTTAGGGTCAAGTAGATGATCAGCCTTCTATGCCCTGCCAGACCGAGTTTTTTTATTTTTATTTACCTCCACCCGGAATCGAACACAGGACCTCTCGATTGTAACGCTTACGTGCTTACCACTAGACAAAGAAGGCGGTCAACTATCGCTCGGGTATTAACCGCGTATATTTCATTAGCTAGTCAAGTTCTTTTGTAATAATTTATTGTATAATTATTAAAGTTAATTGGTTTTTTTGGAGATCGACGATCGCCCTAACGTAATTAGTTATATCATTTTAATTTTTTTGTCTTAAAACTTCTCAAAGATATTTGAGATATTTAAAAAATCGATTTTTAACTATGCCATTTGTTCCAACTTAAAGATAGGATTTTTAAATTGTAATATTGGAAACATATTTTTTTCACGTTTTTTAACTTTACGTCAGGAACAAAAACCTTTTTGATATAGGTATAAACAAAGATATTACAAAATTATCTTTAATTACGATCTTGGGAAGTTTCGATTTAGCGAAGCAAAAAGATCTTGTGGTGTTGTGTGAATGTTAAACCTATTTTTTAATATCTATTAATCTAGAATGCCCAGCAGCTGATTTCGTTTATACATACATATAATATCTTCTTCTATATAAATAAAAATGAATCACCGAAATGTATGTACATTACTTCCGAACGACTGCAAAAAATTGCATAATTCTTTTTTTGTTGTATTTGTTATTATGGAGTATGGGGTTAACAGCATGGTGTGCCTTATAAACGGATTTTTTTTTTCCCGGACATTAAATCCAGAGGCTGAAGAGTCCAGGATGAAATCATATTATTAGTATATAAGTTATGTAAAGCATGGTTTTAGTTTTGAGTAATATACTAAAAACTAAAAACATACTAAATTAACGAGGTATAATTTATCTTTATATGTACCATCTCTACAAAATTATTTACTTTCGCATTGAAGATGATAACTCAGGATGATATGATATTAACTTAAACACAAGATATAATAATGCGGGTGAAGTTGTGGACTAAACTTAAATCAAGGACTTATTGGTCTATTTGTTTAAATGCTCTCGAACTTACTATTAAATTTTCAGTTTACTCAAAGCAAACAATTGAAGATCGGTTTAGAATAGGACGTGTAAACTGTAATCTGACTTTAATCAATACTAGTAACAGTATACTAGTGATATTATTCGTCATTCGAATAATTATATACGAAAGTTTGGGCGGATGTTTGTGTCTCAATCACGCCTAAACGGCTGAACGGATTTGAATGAAATTTGACACGTAAATAGAATATGCTCTGGCTTAACATACTTTATTTACTGGTAGTGTATTCCTGTGGGATAATTTAGAGAATTTCAATCAACTTCAAAATGTCCCAAAACGAAAGTATACACATTTCTAGATAAACATAGATATGTTACCCCCGGATATACACGAATGATTCTACAACCCCTCCTCACCAGATGAGCCGTAAAACTATATGTACATACATATTATACATAAAATTTTTGAAGAACTGACAAATATTTTAAATCATTTCATCAACCTGAAACCAAGCAAATGGGCTTCACAACGTATTATAACAAATGTTACCGTTGTGGAAAAGACGATCTGCCGCAAGTGTCACGAGGAAGGTCAGCTCTCCGAGTCTGCCTCCAGAGACGTGCCAACAACAATACAAACGCACTGGAGAACACGACAATGTGTCAGCACTGAAAGCTCACTGCTCAGCAGATGTTAACCTCACAAAAAGCGAAATTTCTGACAATAGTACCTACATTGTATATTAATGGGAGAAAGTGACTGATACTAACCGAGAGTGTATATCGGGAGTTTGAAGTATGTCGGATTTTCTATATCGATGTATGTCGTGGCTAAAATTGTTTTTAGCTTAGCCTTATATTGCCAATTGCAACATTCTTTATTTCTTCTCATTTCGGTTTATAGTGTTCGAAGTTTAAGGCTGGCCTCACACAGCCGGAATGTATAATGGATTCATAATCTAAATTCAGAAAGCCCAGAATTACATATAATGTCAGTATCCTCCACACATTCAAGTTTATGAATTTCTCAGAATGATTCTGACGAGAGTGAATGAGCTGTGCGATTAGTATTAATTCCTCTACTATAAAGACGTTTGTAGTGCGGGGATCACGAGAGTACTGATCAATCTGAATTTGATATAATATTGTGTGAGGCAAGGTGCCGGTACTGAGACTTTTAATTTAGAGAGAAAATTTCGGCTGCGTTCGACCAGCCTAAAACCTGAGATTAGCTATCATTAATTAACCTTCTAAACTGTCAAATTATACTTAGTATTTTTTTTATATGTCTTTCAGTCGCTGTGGCAATGTCATTTTTCCTGTGTTGGGCCCCGTTTCATGTCCAAAGAATTCTTGCTATGTATGGTAAAGACTTGGACCATCCTAGCGATACATTATCTATGGTAAGAACAATTTTGTTTTTTTTACATGTTATCCACTATTTTATTAATAATTTACCTCATTTAATAAGCCAGCCATCATAATTTATACCAGATTTTAAATAATGTTATTAAATAACTTTTTTTAGTAGGAATTGCAATACGATAAAACATTTTTAAACATAGCAAACTCACTAGGCTATCTAGAGACAATCCAATCTATTAGCTTTTTATTTTAATGAAAAATTTTGTTAAGTTATTTTGTTTTTACTACATTCACAAGTATCTTAACAAGTGTGTGCCTTTTACAGGTGTATATAGTTCTAACAAACCTGTCAGGAGTTTTATATTACTTATCAACTGCAATCAACCCGATCCTCTACAATATTATGTCAAACAAGTACCGAAATGCTTTTAAGGTAAGAATATATTAGATGAAATGTATGAGTCAAATACAGATTAAAAGTATGAGTTTCTTTAGCACGGTTAATTGACAAAAATCTCGTCCATAATATGTATTATCGTAATATATGGAATTATGACTAAAATAATTTGATTACGCGTAGACATCCGTAACAACCGTAACGGCGTAGCACACGACACTTCTACAGCGGTCAAAGGTCGCTCGTAACTATGTGGTATATTCCATATAAACGCACGTTTCACCTTGAATGACCTATAAAGCCTTCTGGCATCACGATCTGGAAAGTCACAGATTAACGTTTAAAATGCCGTTTTCTTGCTTCCAAAAGATTTTAATGTTCTTCTGGGTACAGTTCGTAGCTTTGATAAATTTTATTTGCTATTGGGTAGAACTTTCGTGAAATTATTTTGAAAGTAAAGTACCGTTATCAGTTTATTATTCTTTTAAGTTATAGTCATAGTTATATTAATTAATTATTACATATAAAAAAATCTTCATCAACGGAATACTAACGGTACTAATGATTGCTTCAAGTGCCGCTTACTTATGGAAAACGAAAAATTTATCCTTACAAGACGCACAGGTGCCTTATTAACGATTCTTTATTTTTAACATACTACTTAGTACTAAGTAGCTTACGTTACATACATACTGTTTGAAACAAACAAACTTTATTTTTTACATATTATAACTTTCAAAGGAAAGTTAAAGAAACATTAAAGAAGAAAATTTTTCTTGTAAATTTATTATTATACTGCACATATTTAGTTTATATGTTTTTAATAAAAAATTAATTTAAACTTTTAAATGTTGAAATATTTTACATTAGAGTGTGTTAAAACGTGTTTGTTTCAAAAAAACTGGAACAATGTCTTAATAAATATAACGCATTATAATAATTTTCCGCAAGGTAATTTTCCTTTATTCAATTGTACTCAATATTATAGCAGTAAATACGTAACTTCAAATAGATTACCTTGTTCATTTCCTTTATTCTCTTTCTGAGTTCCTTTATTTTTCTCAGAAAGAAAATAAAGGAACTGTGACGGCGTTATTCAAAAAATACATTAATAAGAGTTATTCTTACACAAAAGTTAAAGTATTAAGTTTGCGTGACATAGAAATGAACTTGGCAGAAATCAGGTTTTTAGCTTGGTATGTTCAAAATTACTAATTTCTAGATGAACTAACTGCGCTAACGTCTAGAATTGAAAAAAGCGCTTAACTTTTAAGTCCTTAACGACAGGTTTAAGTTTTGAATGCGCTTTTAACTTTTATATATTTCGTGGATTTTTAAGCAAAATAATTTATTTTGTAGCAGATATCGGAATCCAAACACGCTGTGGTGTAATTTATCGGGGCGTTCTGCCACCGGACCACAGAGATAGAGAATTACCGCATAATAAATATAGCTTTACCGAATCAAAGGAATTATGACTGATTCTTTATATGATCTATAAAAAATATAATTATCCGACTGCGACTTAGTCCAACAGAATGGTTATATTTCACATTTATATATGTCCGGTTCTTTTACCGCTTGTAGCTACTAAGTGGCTCAACCTTTTTTGATAAACAATCCGTCCTTAGTCTTGATGGTACGAGACATATTTTTCTATTAGAAAATAGGTGTTATATTTAAAGTAGTTTAATATTTTCCAAGAATTTAATATAGGTATTAAGAGTTTTTAAAGGGCTCACAAAGAAGGCTTTGATAAATAAATTTTCCTAGAATGCAAATGAATGGTAAGCCTGATAAAGTAGTTCATTATGAAAACGGTCCTTGGTCATGATCATTGAATTTTCATTCTTATCTCTATATTTCCATATGTTGCAAAGTGTCTTTCATGTGTCTAAAGCAATCTGATTAATTTAGTTTTTTAATTTAATTGACTTCAGAATCGGACTACGAGCACAAACTTAAAAACAAAGTTAAAAATTCTTTATTCTTATACTAAACCATTTTGCAAAAAATGAACACCTTAGGTCTTTACGTCTACCAAAAAAAGTTTTATCAATTTGACGATTTTTTGACATTACTGCTTACGTTCCGAAGTTAAATTTTTAAATTAACAAATCAAAAAATAATGATTAGATTAAAATTGGCCGTTCTTTGTCAAAAGAGTATTATATTTACTTGTGTTTTTTTATGTTATCAGTTAACACTGGCGTCTTGGTGCAACCGAAGTGACGTTCCACGCTTAGGTCGCACTTATAGCGCTCTGCTGGCGTCACGTCAGCGGGCAGCAGCTGCTCAGAGGTCAAAATCACATCCAAAACTGTTAAAGCGACTCTCTACTGCTACCACGCACCTATGTGAGGTGCCCCTACGTACGCAGGTGAGGTTAGACCGAATCTTTTACTATGACGTTTGGATTGGTTGCTTTACTAATTTTCCTATTCATTACTTCGAGTACTTACAGCAAACTGTATGTAGGGTGTCAAATCGTAGATATATTCTAACAAATAAGATTGAGTAGCCTTCGAGAAAAAAGCCTACCATTTCAATAAAAGTTCGGTACCCAACGCAATCTAATTTAGCGATTGGTGGATTACGCTGCATTGAGCATACTTGGAAATACATTGGAATTCGCTTTTTTCAGATTAAAAAAATCTATTTCATAAATTAAATAAATTTTAATATAATTAAATTATAACACCTTTTCAACAAGATAATTTTCATTTATAAAATTACTTAAACAAAAAAATTACAGTACGCAAGGAACCTAAGTAATGAAAGATTTTTACAATAATTGTGTATTGTATTCAGTGTTTATTGCAAATGGGTTGACATGTGTTGTCGTAATAAAGCACTAAGCACCAATTGTTTCTTTATGATAAATATATCAGCAAAAATATCGCCTACTATATGAGCATAAAACAGTCATATTTATTTTAAATTCATTTAAAACTAATATTTTACATTCTCGACTAGCCCGTGACTATCCTTCAAAAGAGGATAGAAAAAAAATTAAACAATTAATATTTAAGGCTTTTTGAATACTCACGTCTGCATTTATCTTTCCAAAGTAAGCTCTGAATAAATAAATAATTCTTTTTATTATGGAAACTCTGTCATGGCAGTAACTTAATCTATGGTTCGAATTTCAAAAATTTGTTGAAAGATAGATTATATACCAAAAGTCATAGCGCCATTTTGATTTCATTTTCGATATCAGTGGTGAGATCTACCGCTTTAATTCCATCTAGCAATGGAACCGTTTTCGTGTACAAGTTGCGACAAAAAGTATGTGACTAACATAAATTCAACAAAGATCCCACCATCTGACTTTATTGCCGATAACGAAAGCCTCATTCCAAGGAATTGATTTATATTCCATACTTTACGCAGTTAAGGATAACACAGAAAAGTCGTGAAAAAGTTGATCGTATCGCTGGTAACAAATAAATTCAGCTTGTTGCGTGGCCTACAGCGACATTTTGCGTTCAAATTTTAAAATATTACGAAGATTTAAACAAAATATTTATTTTATATAAAAAGTGTTTATTCCGTTACTTCGACTTCGTTGTATTATGATGAAAAGATCTCGGAAATCTTTCTCTTTAATTTACCTATGTAGACAGTTTAAACCAAACCACCCATAATGTGACGAGTAGGATTTCAACATTTAATTTTATTAAAATAATATTAAACAAGTCAGTTCGTTGTTATCTAACCAGTTTAATTAAAATTTCGAGGCAAACCTATATTGTGCAATGTAACGTATCATAATGGGCGCTTACTGCTTGGTTCTATTACTATTCTCAGTTTTATTACTAACATACTTGCTTGACTGGGTTAAGCTTGAATTTCTGTTTGTGTAGCTGGAAATTGACAATCTATTTCATTGAATTTACTTATTGTGTGTCAGTGAACTACCAGTAAATTTCAATTTGTTTAATCAGAATAAGTTCTTGGGCTTTCAGTCACTGAAGGTTAGCCGCCAAGATCCGGAATTCTTCTTTTCCAAGGGGCTATTTTTGATAATTGACATATATTTTACTCGCTATACCAAAGATTTGATCCTAAATACATATAATGTAAAGAATTGCCTTAACCACTGCGCTGCTGATAAGGTAATTATTTTCATAGTATTATGCAATATGAAAAACTATCGTTCCGTCGACAACAAGTATTAATTGTTGTACTATGTAACATTTTAGTATCTTTAAAAATTAAATAAATTCCAGGCCACGTATGAAATAAGATGTGGAAAATTCTTATAGAATAAAAAATTTCATCCAAACTATTTAAGCACAACTCGCGAGTGAGTTATAACAGCCATTTAATAAATAAAATTCAATTTTGAATGTTCATTGACAGCGGATAAAACGGTGTTCTTATTAGATGAGCCTTCTTCATGGATAACTGGATTAAATGATTCTGATATCTTCACCAGCCTAATAAACCTTTTTATTTCAGCGAAGAAACCTCTCCATCGTAAACGAATCACCAAATGGCACCTGGGTGTGGCAACCACCCCGTAGCGAGGTTTCCGACTCCTACACATCGCCTCGGAGTATATCCAACTCCAGTTTACACGAATTTGAACAAGAGTTGAGCGGAAAAGAACTAGCTACGTACATGTATCAGGTTAATTGTAATATTGGCGGGTTAACCTGAGACACGTGTGTTTAGACTGTACGCGGTCTAAACTATCTTCCATTATCCGGTAATAATTATCCTCTATGAGTTCTATGACTAGTCTGTGATAAAATATAAAAATTGTTAAGTGTTGAATGTGGCTCTCCAAAATTGTGTAAGTACATAGATGTTTAGAAGAGATTTTTGGATTTGGAATTTTTAAATTGATGTGAAACATAATTGTCACTTGTTCATGAGTGTGTCAGTATGTTCTTAGTGTATCTATATTTGTATGTACAGTGTACGCCCGTGTTTGAATACGCCCCAACTTATCGATGTTTAACTGAAGGATTTTCTGAACCGATATTTCATCTCGATCGTTTTGAGTAAAACTGTCAATAGTTAGTGATGTTCGAACATACTTTACCTTTTAAAGTAAAGTAATCTACAATGCTTCTGAAATCATGGTCTAATAATTTCATTTGGATTTAAAAATATTCGTAATTAGGTATAATTTGTAAATTTTACGAAGCGTTAAAATTTAGGTAAATGTCGACGAAATGGTTAATTTATATGTAAATGAAGCATTAATGATATAACCACAGTATATAATATTTAAATAAATAACGCCATTGTTCTCATTTTTGTCGGTATTTTGATGTACCTATTTGTTAATAATTGAAAAATAGAAAGGAATTGTTAGAACCTTAATGTGTCTTATCGTTGAATTGTATATAAATTACATTTTATATTAATTAAAAACGTGTTAATAAAAAATGTTATTGTTGTAGTATTTGTGAGTACAAATAGTTTATCTTAATGACTGTTTTAATATAGAAAGTATTAAAACAATTTATTTGATGTTTTAGTAAATAGTTAATTTTTATAACATGTTTAAAAATTGTAAATAAAGTTTTTTTGTAAAGATTCTTTTTAATTGCTTTATTTATTACCGTATGTGGTTAAACCATTTATGTTACTTTTGCGTGTTCAAATTATTCAGTAGACTATACTTTCATGTTTGTATGTAGTAAAAAGACCCGGATTCGCTTCACAGCGAAATGAATACAAATTGTTAATTCTTAAAGGCACATCTACTTTCCTTTTAAGAAATTTGTTGAGTGAAAATTAAGCAGAAATGCACATATGTGCATTAAATGAAATGTTACGCATAAGCGTACAAACATACTTGATAAAGACTTGAAAATGTTCTGTATCCATATTTTGTTATGAAAAAAGGTAATAGTTAACTTAAAAAAAACTAAAAAAATTATTGTGTTTCTATGTTAATTCTGAAAAATTTCCCATTTTGCAGAAAAAAGCTCAGCGCCTGGGCTCAGCTGGACAAAAGATTCTAGTCACGTCTATTATGCTAGTTCACGGGAAACTAATTAAACTATTTTTTATTTGATCTGCTATGTTAGGGATATTATCTTTCTGATTCTGATTTTCTTTTCAATGAAAAATGTTAAACAGTTCATTACGCATTACTCTCTAGTCTCTCACCTGCCAAAAAATTACAAAATGGTACTTCCTACCATATTATGATAATGATTTTATCATAACATGCCGTATAAAATATAATTAATTTAATTACCTCATTAAAATACTTCCGTCTGAACCAAGATATAAACTTTGAATCCTTCCAAACGTGTGTTATTCACGCGGGATTCAAAGTTCAAAGTTTTCAAATTAATTAATGTAATATAAAACACATACGAAAAGGAGATTCGTAAATGGTTTGTTCCATTGTAATTGCTGGCGGCTTCTTGTTAAATGGTAATGTCTTCATTTCAAAATAACTTGAATATCAAATAAAAAGTGTGGTTTGTTTGAAATTTTTAATTTCAAATTTGTATAAGAAGAAATATTGGAAATGTCGAATAGACAAACGCAATATTTTAAAGTCGGTTGGTTCGTAAAAGTAATATAAGTATGTATATAAATACTTCTTTATAATTTACTTAACACTAGTAGGTACGAAACGTAAGTATTTAGGTACTTACTTAACCTTTTTTTATTTAGTAAATAAAATAAAATACGAATATTAAAAATTCAATTTTTTTATCTAAGCTTGAATATTATTAGTCAAACGAAAAGAACGATTAACATTTTTAAATTACTTTTTTGGTTTTTGGGTAGCGTAAATCTGAACCCTATTACTAAGACTTCTCACGAACCGTGATGTACAGTTGAAATTTTCACCGATGATATATTTCTGTTGCCGCTTTAACAATAAATACTAAAAAAAGATTAAAATAAATATTTAACGGCAACAAGTAAACGCTTTACACAGAATATTTAGATATGTATTCACTTTATAAATAAATAATTAAATTAATATAAAATAAAAATTTAAGTGGGGCTCTCATACAACAGACATACTTTTTAATGCCGTTTTTATATTTACGGAACCCTTCGTGCTCGAGTCCGACTCGCACTTGGCCGATTTTATATATATATACATTAATATACATACATTATTAATATATTAATATATATACTGTATATATATATGTAATTCACATAATTCACACAAGACTAAAAAAGTATTTTTTGACATTTTGAATCGTTCATAATCAATCTCTTGCGTGGTCTGAATCCAAAATTCTCTTAAAAGCATACTTAAATATGTGATCCATGTTAATCGCAATATAATACCTACATTCATAAATGTAACGTAGCCACCTCCGTGGCTTAGTGACTATCAGTTAGTAATATTTGACTATATTCTAATTCCTGCCTTTATTAACCGAAACATTAACAATTAACATGTTTGAGAGCGAAAAAAAACGAAAACAAAAAAAGGTTTTTTTACGATAGTTTTTTTACTAGTCCTTGGACTATAGTAATTTATTATGTAGTGTCAAAAACCCAAGATATAATGGATTACTGTCATGCGCCCTACTTAGCGTATGGTGTAGAACCTAACCTTCCGCGTATCTTATCTCAACGGACTTAGCGCCTAAGATTTAGTTTAACGACGACGAAGCACGAGAGACTAAAAGAATCAGGTGAAAATGAAATAGAACATTGCAATATATAACTAATTCTAGACTTTTACCCAACTTATTTGATTATACAAGTTTTACTCCGTGGAGGATACTAGGAAAAACTTGACGATATTGTCTCGAATTTCGTTAACGGTACGTTTTGATTTTCTACTTACTTTATTTACTAGTAGTCGACTAGTGGTCGAAATTCGACCGTAATTCAAAAGTAGGTAAGTAGGTAATTTAATGTATTTCTAATGCATTTTATATAAAATTTGCTTTATCCACTTCTTCTCCATATAAACTTTAACTTTGTCAAATTTCTTGAAAAGGTGTACAAACTTCGCTTCACGTATTAATTAATATACAGATGTGTCAGGGGTAGCCTCTATGTAATGAAGGCAGTTACTTTGTCCGACAAAATGAAGATAAATTGTTGGTTAGACGGTCTCACTACATATAATACGTAACAAAACCTACGTTCTTCTCTAGTCTGTCGATTAAATAAATTATACCGAATTAAAAAATATTTTTAAAAATCATTTGTATAAAACAAATTCTCTTTTTCTTTCCTTATATCCCTTTGTATGCTTAAATCTTTAAAACTACGCAACGGATTTTGATGCGGTTTTTTTAATAGATAGAGTGATTGAAGAGGAAGGTTTTTATATATTTTTTATACCCGTGCAAATCCGGGGCGGGTCGCTAGTATTATTATAAATAAAAAAGTTTACATAGTTTTTTAACGCTAGATAACGTAATAAAATGCAAAATTAATTTCTAAACGCATCCTGTTTCACAGGCATGAACTGGTACAAACGTCATTTCATTTTTAACCGACCTTCAAAAAAACCAAAAAGGAGGTTATCAATTCGACGTGTATTTTTTTTTTTTTTTTTTTCCGATGTTCCGCTCGTACGTCGCCATTTGTAGACCGATTTGGATGAGTGAGGTGTCAAACGATAGGGTAACTCGTCGAAGTGGTCCCATTTTTTTTTAGAATTTTTTCGATCTATAGTTTTCAGGTTATTGAAAGAATAGTTTCACAATCGGACGAGAAATCGCTGAATTCCGCGCGACCATGTCGTGCTTATTTGCTTATAACTCTATGATTTATGAATCCTTATCGATGAATTAGATGTTATTCGATTTAGTATTAAATTTGCAATAAGAGAAAATAAGAATCAAGATAATTTGATTCATAGTTTTAGAGATATTGAGGTTATAAAATAAAAAATTGAAAAATCTTCAATTAGTTCGCTTTAGCAATAGAGATGTCCATGTTGTATTAAATATATACTAATTATAATAAATTGATTTAATTAAAACTTATATTGTCAAGCTTTTGACGGAATTTTATGATAATCTAAGCCATACATTTGATGTTATGGAGCAAAACTTGTCAACAGAGAAAAACATGTCATACGTTATTGTTTACGCGTCCAGTTTAGATCTCTATAGCTCGATGTAATATCAGTTTATATCGATGACTTATATATCATTTTATAAAACATTAAAAGGGTCATATGTGATAGTAAAATCAATAAGGTAGAAGAAATACTTCTAGAGATAGAGAGAATATAGTAACTGAGTTCCTACGGGAAATCACAATGTGCGTTCACTTGCTTACTATAAAACACCATGAAAACTTAATTTATATGAACGATATTACTTAAATTTTTAGTATTAAACGATTCAGTTTTGCGTTTTCTTATTTTCATTAATTTGGAAATATTAAATTAAATTAATCAAATTAGTTTTTAGTGTATAAGGTAAGCGTAAAGCCAGAGCGTCCATGTTAGTTTCGTTTTAATGGTCTGATAACCAACTATACGGTTTAGAAGAGCCACTCAAAAGTATAAAATAAATTAATTTTAAACAAAAAAATAAAACCGACCTCAAAACGCACTGAAAAGTAAAAAATAAATTTTGTATTATAAATGTACTTACTATATATAAAAGACGTAAATAGTGTTGATAAATAAAATTCATCTAAAATTCTACAAGGGCATAAAACTTTCATGTTGTTTTTTGAAAGGCGGTGCCAAATATATAAATAAAGACTGAATGAATATTCCTGGACTTTAATAAAAAAATTAATTGAATGGCTTGGCGCCGCGTTTCAAAGAGCAACATGACAGTTTTATGCCCTTGTAGAATTTTAGATGAATTTTATTTATCAACACTATTTACGTCTTTTATATATAGTAAGTACATTTATAATACAAAATTTATTTTTTACTTTTCAGTGCGTTTTGAGGTCGGTTTTATTTTTTTGTTTAAAATTAATTTATTATGTATAGATACATAGGTTCTAACGTGAAAAATTTGTATATTCAGTATATATGAGTACCCACCCCAACGGTTGTGATAAGCCTTTTATATATTAGTAAACTTGGGTTGTAATATAAATATTTTATTCAACTTTAATGAATTTGGCTCTGATTTGCCAATAAATTAATAATTAGCTTTATATAAAAACAATGTGTTATGGATTTCCTTTGGATAACATAAAGTTTACAAGAATTTTATTGTTTAATAATAGGTATATTTCTTGTAAAGTTTGTAAAAGTGTAATATAAAATACTATATTTCTATTAGTTAGTAGTTAAAAATACATTAGTTAATCGCTGAAAAAGGTATCTATCTAATAGGTAGATACTATTTATTACTGAAAGGAAAGTTCGATCGTTACAAAGATTAGGAAAAATAAATAAGATGGCGATGCTTCGCGAACAGGTTCTCATTATCGATGTAATATCGGATTCTCTGGGCCATTGCACAGTCTCGGACTGATTGAGAAACTTCTAGTCGTTAGCCAGTTGTGTTTTTAAATAACAACTGTTGTTTGCTTTTGAGTGCTGTTTGTATTGAAATTTTTACACTTGTACAATTATTAACCATTTTAAAAAATGTAGGTATTTGAACAAAAGATCATTCTACATGTGTTAATTTTGTATTTAAAAATATTGCGAGTAGTGCTATTATACTTAAGATCATATAAAAGAGATTCATAATATTGTAAAGCACAGCTAGTTCAGCTTGAGTTTTACTCCGACCTCAGCTGTATCTTAGTTCCTTCAAAGTGTAAAGTGAAGTCCCGTGTCCCCTAGTGGGGTATGGGGCAGATGCATTTCACATCTGTTTCACTGATCGATTTTTTATTTAGGGGCAAGTAGGTGATCAGCCTTCTATGTCCTGCCAGACCAAGTTTTTTTTATCTCTGCCGGGAATCGAACCCAGGACCTCTCTCGGTTGTAACGCTTACGTGCCTACCACTAGACCAAGGAGGCGGTCACGTTCCTTCAAAGTAGATATGTCTAAAATAAGGCAGAACAAATGGATAGACCAACAAACACTTTCATTATTTGAAACAAAGAACCCCGTAGTCTTTTATATACATTTACACCGACAATATGACGTACAAGCTCCCAAGGGATACCATAATATATACCAGGAGTAACTTAATGAAACTTTCAATTGGAATTATATAACACGAATAATTTTCCATACAGAAATATTAGACCCATTTTCTTCGTATTCAGAATCTTAATTAAGAGTGGGACGGATGAATAATGTATTCTATTACCCATTATTCGATGTGGAATTGGAATGTGTGTCTTTTAAACCAACGTACAAAAACAATAGTAATAGCGTTATATTATTATAATATGTTAATTTTTCTATAACCTATATATCAATTTATAACTATACTCACAATTAAAGAGTAGAATCTACTTGTCTAAAGACATATTCAATAGTTTGACAGAAAAAGCGTGGGAGGAATAGAAGGTGAGTAACAAAAATAAACGATTTTTAATTATAATATTTGTTTAATTATATAAAATATCTATGTATGTATTTTTTGTTGTCGATTTATCACAAGAATTTATTAGGTAATATGAATTCTAGTGGGCGATAAACCTGAAGGTTTATGTTCCACCTTACACATGTTAAATATATATATATGTTCTAAAAATAATAACATTACGTAGTTTTTATTAATCTACTTGATTTATAGATAGACACTTAACTATAATAAGGTCGGTTACATTAAGACTTACCAAGACGTTATTGTGACTTGAGCTCGTAAATAAAGATATAAATTTACTATAATCGTCTAACTTTCCCTTCTGTTTTCGAGGCAAATGTTAATTCCTATGTTTGTACCATTATAATATAGGCAATCATCGCAAAATCAAAGGAATTCCAAAAATTCTACTTTTAAAGTGAAGTCACATTTCTATATGTTTCACTGGTCTTTTTTTACATAAGTAGGTAATTGCCTTTCTGTTCTATCTAATCAAACTATTTCTTTAGACCGGGACACAAAGCCTGGACGTTCCACGCAGGAGTGTCGGACCTCAGACCAACAAAAAAAGATTGCGCACATGAATTATTTTTGCACCATTTAATCACACAGGACGGCATATTTTAATTTTTTCTTTACACAAAATTAACGACGTTCGCAGTCACTTACTAAATACGAAATGCCGGGCGGCCGGCTTCCTATGGCCCTATCGGCTTCCTTTTGGTTGCCTCGCCACGTAGTATTAGATGGTTCTGTCTATCTTTTTTTGTTGGTCTGAGTGTCGGACTATCAGACGCACTGTTACTGATAAGGTACGAAAGTAGGTACATATTTTTAAAAGACACGAACGAATAATTTTCAGTTACTAGGTATTTGGTTAAGTATATAGAGATTCCAAGTCAATTCATTTATTGATACAGACGTACTAAAGGTTCTGAAATATCTCACCAAAATTTATTAATCTTATTACTCAGGTTGTATCGCTCTCATTATTACATCTAAAATATGTCTTTAAGAAAATTAGCGTTTGTAAATAATATGAATTTATTTTATTTTCCTAAACTCCAGAAATGTAAGCTTCAATCTAAGCTTACATTTTTGGAGC
The DNA here is from genome assembly GCA_912999735.1 of Aporia crataegi. Classification (NCBI taxonomy): domain Eukaryota; kingdom Metazoa; phylum Arthropoda; class Insecta; order Lepidoptera; family Pieridae; genus Aporia; species Aporia crataegi. The sequence continues at coordinate 5,693,375 of OU538744.1, read as the reverse complement.
TTAGGAACCAATTTTCGGGAACACTAGACTCAACGTTTCAGTATGTCACTTTATTAAGCTTCTTGAAATCCTCCATTTTGCGAATATTTGTCCTTGAATCTTTCACAAAGTTATTTAAACAAGTACTTTAGCTTAATGTAAAACTGTATTTTTTAATGAAATAAAATCAAAAAATATTTTTTCAAATACAATTTACTAGTCATAGTAGCAGGAGTGAATCTCTGTCTCTCTCTGTCTCTCTCTCACACACACACACGATACCTACTCATACAATAGTATAGGGTAGTCTGTTAATACTAAAGTATATTAGATAATTATATTACATATAATATATTATTATATACTTCCTATAGATAGTAATCCTTGAAATCCTAAATAATTTAGATGAAATTAAGTTGAGATTCTGTTCACGTAATTATGTTACTGTTACCGTGAAATAAATCTAAGTACCTAATTTAAGTTACAATGAAGGTTATTAGAAAAGCTCTGTGTTGCCACATTGAATTGAACTATTTTCCCATTACAAAGCGCTGTTACTGTAATAAAATGTAAAGTAAACAGAAACTTTTCTTTTCTAGCACGGTCAAACCACGGATAAGAATTATGTTATAGCAAAGCAACGAGAAACTTATAAAAGGATTATGACAAAATCTAATACTCAAAGATATCTTAAGAAAATTTTATAAAAGAAGATTATGGAAATTTATATTTTATTCTAACACAATTTTTTTTTGAATAGCTATTAAGTGTCGGCAAAGGAAAATGTTATCTATTCTACCAATATTGAGTTTCATCACTTAAGCTGGTATGAATCGGAACAAAACGAACAATTAAATGGCTCGTGAACTAGATAAAACATAGAGCCCCGTCACACTTAGTTACTGGCATCTTACCCAAGTTATCTGAAAATACTTGTGGTCCATAGATTTAATATATTGTCAAACATTTTCCTGTTTCAGTTTAAGCTATATTATATTGTTTTTGATAATGTTAGCGAAAATAGTGAATTACTTAGATTCAAACTAATAATTTTTCAAATTATTTGTTTTGTATTGTAATTTATTGTATTTTCTTCTGCTTAAATAATGAAATTATAAATACTTAAAAAGTATTTAAAATTATAGTTCATATATCAAATTATGTAATTTTTAACCGACCTTCAAAAAAACCAAAAAGGAGGTTATCAATTCGACGTGTATTTTTTTTTTTTTTTTTTTTTTTCCGATGTTCCGCTCGTACGTCGCCAATTGTAGACCGATTTGGATGAGTGAGGTGTCAAACGATAGGGTAACTCGTCGAAGTGGTCCCATTTTTTTTTAGAATTTTTACGATCAACAGTTTTCAGCATATTGAAAGAATAGTTTCACAATCGGACGAGAAATCGCTGAATTCCGCGCGACCATGTCGTGCTTATTTGCTTATAACTCTATGATTTATGAATCCTTATCGATAAATTAGATGTTATTCGATTTAGTATTAAATTTGCAACAAGAGAAAATAAGAATTAAAATAATTTGATTTATAGTTTTAGAGATATTAAGGTTATAAAATAAAAAATTGAAAAATCTTCAATTAGTGCGCTTTAGCAATAGAGATGTCCATGTTATATTAAATATATACTAATTATAATAAATTAATTTAATTAAAACTCATATTGTCAAGCTTTTGACGGAATTTTATGAAAATCTAAGCCATATATTTGATGTTATGAAGCAAAACTTGTCAACAGAGAAAAACATGTCATACGTTATTGTTTACGCGTCCAGTTTAGATCTCTATATCTCAATGTAATATCAGTTTATATCGATGACTTATATATCATTTTATAAAACATTAAAAGGGTCATATATGATAGTAAAATCAATAAGATAGAAGAAATACTTCTAGAGATAGAGAGAATATAGTCATTGAGTTCCTACGGTAAATCGCAACGTGCCTTCACTTGCTTACTATAAAACACCATGAAAACTTAATTTATATCAACGATATTACTTAAATTTTTAGTATTAAACGATTCAGTTTTGCGTTTTCTTATTTTCTTTAATTTGAAAATATTAAATTAAATTAATTAAATTAGTTTTTAGTGTATAAGGTAAGCGTAAAGTCAGAGCGTCCATGTTAGTTTCGTTTTGATGGTATGATAACCAACTATACGGTTTAGGAGAGCCACTCAAAAGTATAAAATAAAATAATTTTAAACAAAAAAATATAACCGACCTCAAAACGCACTGAAAAGTAAAAAATAAATTTTGTATTATAAATGTACTTACTATAAATAAAAGACGTAAATAGTGTTGATAAATAAAATTCATCTAAAATTCTACAAGGGCATAAAACTTTCATGTTGTTTTTTGAAAGGCGGTGCCAAATATATAAATAAAGACTGAATGAATATACCTGGACTTTAATAAAAAATTAATTGAATGGCTTGGTGCCGCGTTTCAAAGAGCAACATGACAGTTTTATGCCCTTGTAGAATTTTAGATGAATTTTATTTATCAACACTATTTACGTCTTTTATTTATAGTAAGTACATTTATAATACAAAATTTATTTTTTACTTTTCAGTGCGTTTTGAGGTCGGTTATATTTTTTTGTTTAAAATTATTTTATTAAAGTAACAGTTAAGTATTAATGTAAGTAATAATGTATTAGAGCTTAAATTACTATTAAAATCTATTGTAAAACATGTTCGACAGATATTATTTTCATGATAAAATAATGTCATTAATCTAATATAACATATAATATCTTTTTGCGTCACGTAAGGCAACTTTTTCGAAGTCATTTTGGAACTAAAATTGTACAGTATTAAAATAAAATTTGAAAAGTAAAGCCGATCCGGGTTTATACGAAAGTGCCGTATTTTAGTAACAGGCGCTCGGCAAACGCGCGTTGGCGATGGGCCAAAGGCTAAAAAGTCTTTAATAAAACTTTCCTTTTCTTTTAGCAATTTTCCTAAACGGTGTCATATCACGCACTCAAATTAGAAGTAACGATACATAACATCTGTACTGCCATCATCCTATTGGTACTTGTTCATAACATATTGACCTACTTATAAACTCATCTCAACTTTAACTTTACCATATTAAGTACTGATTAAAATTGAGCCTTTGCAGAAGAAGTTTTAAATACTTTTTGAACAATATGATCTTTTGCGAGATACAGCCACTCTTCTGTCGTGATGCCCGTCCACTCCCTAATGTTCCGCAGGCATAATTTTTTTCTCTTCCCAACCCGCCTTTTATCTTGGATCTTGCCCATTATGATAAGCTAAAGGAGTATGGTAAAGGTCATGACGCAACACGTTGCACACCGCCCAGGTCCACGACTTACCGTCGCTTCATTATCAAAACCCCTAATACACATTTCTCTAATAAATAATTACGTATAGAAAAGCAGACACGGAAATTGATATGACTTGGGTCCACGGAATATGCGAGAGGCGTGTAAATAAAGGTCTCTTTGCCAAATCCTTGCCAACGCAGTTTACCAACATCGTTAATTACAAATGCATTTGAAAACCAAAGCAGTAAATTTTGGCAATAGGACAAATCAATTATTGGCAATAAAATATCACTAGCTCTATGTATCAACCTGGATCAGGTTAACACTACTGACATATATTTAGTTTAAATGATGTATCTAACATTAAAAAAATTACAAATTCAGTAGATATTTTATCCTATAAAGTAGCCATTCGCGTAGATTAAATTTTGTAAGCATTTGCGTGGCGTAGCGTTGTTAAAAATAAAAAATATATTTAATATTTTCACAAAAAACCCTCATAGCTCAATGGCCACTTAAAATATTTATTTTGAATTGGCGACTTGTGTTTGTAAATGATGTTGATGATGAAATAATTATGACGTTACACTCTGAGGTTAAACGTAAGTAAATATCATCTTAGTAGTTAAACTAAAATTATATATAAACTATACTATTTTTGATATTTTAAATGATTTATCTCTACAACTTTTGATTTCCTTAAATTTTTTTTTTGGCTTTTGTCCTTTGATGGTTTTTTTATTGTTCTCTTTAAAGTTTGTATACAAATTTATTGACTGAAAAGTGAATGCGTAATAAAGAAATAGTCAAACTCAAACATTTTTGTCTTTCACAATATAGTTAGGATAGCTTTAAGGATAGATTTTCGTCGGCCTAAGTTTACCTTAGACCTACGAAAATAGACTGAACTTTTTTGATATGGCTTCATTATGGTTGATATACAGATTTGGCAATCTACTATTCAATTTAAAAAATCTAAATACTTCAATCGATTAGGCTTTGAAGGCAGTGGTTGAATTTTAAGTAGGCCGTTTTTTCAAAGGGAATGTCGAATAGCATTAATAAATCATTATTAGCGTGAGAAATATAGAGGTCGCTAGTGGTTTGTAGAGCGCTATAAATTCTTAAAAGGTCGTACTTGAGCCGATGCTTAGATTTCTTAAGATAGAATATATAATATTTAAATATATATATATATATACTCAACAATGGAAAAAATACCGGAAGAATAGTCACTTATAATTTTGGAAAATATTTCGTTAGTTATACGATATAAAATCGATTTTCATGAAATCACTGGCAGCAAACACAAAATTTTGAAAACAAACCATAAAAGAGTAAAATTGAAATGTCTGTTAAATTAATTTATAGACTATTTTGTTATAATTTCGGAATCGGACAAAAAATCATACAAATATAAAAAGATTATTAAATTTTTTAACTATCCGCCTGTCAAATAGATAATGATAAATTTTGGTAGTGAATAGTCTATCTTCTAGTTCTACAAAGGCAAAAATGGGCACAAAAATACAACCCAGTAAAACAAATGGCCAATTATTGCTATTGTTTTAGTTCTAAAATAAAACCTTCAGTAAATATAAAATGTAATGTCATGTCAGTAAGCACGCTTGTCCTTCAAGATAATGATTCTGTTTTTCATTCGGAACCTTAAATGCAAAAAAGCTTTTTATTAATAGGCGTGAGTTATGTAACGTACCACAGTACTTTTAATTTAGAAAGTAGTATATATTATCTAGTTAAATAAAATATAGTGTTAGAAATTTATCAATTTACCAATAACAAAATAATAGAAGCCACACTAAATATAAATACACGTCGTACAATGACTTGCCAGAATCAGAAAGAATAATTACTCAGAATCAACAAAGGTAGCTATCGAAAAAAAGGAAATTAAGAACAGTTTAGAACAATTAGTAAATATTAGATGCTAAATGTGCGATGCGAATGTGATTTTCACCACTACTAACATTGACCAGTTAATTAAAAAAGTATTTCGCTTTTTAATATAATATCTTTGCTCAAAGTAATTTTCTCCGCTATAATGAGGAAAGGTGGCAGCGAAGTTATTCTGCGTCTTGTACCTTTTAAGCCTTCGCTACGCGCTACACTATATTATTATATACCAAATATAAAATATTTATTATATTATTTCGATCATATAATTTCAAAAACAAATCATGCCTACAAATATTGTTAATAATCATCTAATAGTTATTTTATAATCTAAAATGTTTGAGACACCTCACTCGCTAGTAATACTGCACGAATCAACTTACTAGTATTACATTGCGAGCCCTCGGGGATTGAACTCAGGCAATGTGCCGCTCTGGCCTTCTGTGTATATTCTACATCCGACCCAGCTGGTAACAACCAGCGCCCTCCCCCTGTATCCTTCCCAAAACTCAGCCGTCTAGGTCACCAAGCTGGTTTCAAACCAGCCCTCCGTTCAGCCGAGATTTTTGGGAAATTCAACACCTTTTGAGACCCCTCAGGCAAGTAGCCAGCCTTCCAGAGGCCGAATACAAATTATAAATAAATTACAAATTGTATTCGGACCGGGGATCGAACCCGATATCCCTAGCTTCGTAGCATGCATAAAATACAACTTAGCTAGGAGCTCCTCAATTATTTTTAATTTTATAATCTACGCCCACTTAATCTGTTTTTACAATATTTTGTTAAACATCTAGAAAACCTCTGTCTTGACAATAATTAATAAATATAAAAGTCTTTAAAAATACAATTATGATTGATACATATTACTAAATTTGAGTATATTTAAAAAATTGGTATACTTAAGTCATTCATTTGATTCTTCTAATGTCTTGAGTATGAACATTTTGAAATCAGGTAAAACTTTTAAGGCAATTAGCAGTACATACTTAGAAGCTGTAGTGCTATTCTTAATGTTCTCTACAATTACGTTCATCTATACAGATAAATAATGTTGGAGTGTGTCTGTATTTAAATTAAATAACATTTTCTTTTACAATTTTTCTCTGTCTGTCCGTCTATTTGTCTGTCTGTCTGTTCGTTCCGTCTAATCTCTAAAACGGGACTTTCACAGGCAGATAGCTGATGTAATAAGGAGTAACGTACTTTTATTTTGGAAATTAATATAAATAAATAATAAAAATAATAAATATTCCGCTCGGACGAAATACATAATACATGTCTATTATTATTTTGTTGTTCGCAATTCTAGTCTGTTTTTAGACTATATAACACACAGTTAAAAATTCCAGGACTTCCTTTATTATAATATAATATACCTACAACTTATCTGTTATGAAAAATACAATAAGCGTTAACAGTAATTATTATACAAAGACATTTCCAAGTTCCTTTTGACAACTGTACATAAAAACTGGCTGAACCGGCAAACGTTGTTTTGCCATATTAATTTTTGGGGTGGGCTACCCTTATCATTTAAGGGTATGAAAAATAAATAGTAGCCGATTGTCAGACCTACTGAATATGCATATAAAATTTGGTAAAAATCAGTAAAGCCGTTTCGGAGGAGTAAGGTAACTAACATTGTGACACGAGAATTGTATATATAAGATGATAATTTTTATCAAAAATTAATTCCTCTTTGCACGTGATAGTGTTGTTTTTAAAGATGCAATCCACGTGAATTTATTAACATAATATAATATAGATAAAACAATAATCTCAAGTCTCAAGAGCAAATAAAACTGATTATAGAGATATTTAATTGTTTTAATTAGGTAATTTTTTTAACTTCGAATCGGATAGAAACACACCTGCCAAATAATTAATATCTCATTAAAACGTGTTGAACCGATCTAAAAACCAAATCATAGAAGCATATTATTGTAAGATTTTGCAAAACTTTGAATACTTTTTTAAAATATATGAGATCACATTACGTATAAATTAGCAAACACAAAAATAATAATTAAAACCATAATTGGCACATTTAAACCACATAAAAATATACAACAAAGCTTTCTCGTTTTTTAATTCTGTGGAAGAAATTAATTATCAGTTCAAAAAGTAACATAGCGATATAAGGACAAATTTGCCTACGAAGAATTTTCGTAGCACAATAGTGCTACGTGGACACCTTAAATACAACGTATTGTATAAAATAACCTATAACCTACAATTTTTATTAAATATACTCCCACAACAATCCATAATCCAATACATTGTAATTAAAACGTTATCAATTTCTGTAGGTCAAAGATTTACATAACTACAAATGACACATTAACTGTAGGAAAATTCCGTTATTCCGGAGATTAACTTTAATTCTGTTATACATGTTGCATGAATTTCAGTAATTACATTATAAGTACTGAAATGTAAAAGGGTCTTAATTAAGTTTCCACTGGCGTTAATAACTTCGCACAAATTTGACCTTTCAATACTGAAATTGCGCGGTGCATATTGCACGTTGTAGTTATTTATGGTGGTATGGTCTAGTGCAGTGGTCGGCAAAGTGCGGCTCGGCATGTGGCTCTTTGGCCCCTTAAGTCCGGCTCTGGTACAAATATATATAAATATTTAATTTATCAAAATATGTTTGATAAATTAAAATTCTTCTATAAATCGAGAACATGTATAATTTTTTGTTTAAGTTAAAAGATAGATAGAAAATTTAAATTTTATATTGTTGTAAAAATACGTAACGAAAATTTAATGTGCAAACATTTCCGGATGAAATTTGTAAAGTTATGGATATAGTGATTACCATTATCAACTCTATCTACTAAAAGCTCATAATCATCGCCAATTCAAAGAATTTTTATTTGATAAAAGTTTACTAAACAAGCAGATATGGCTCCCAATTTTTTTTTAAATTTTTGTAATGTTCATGTTTGGCTCTTTGGCTAATAAGTTTGCCGACCACTGGGCTCTAGTGCAATGTGTGTAATATGCACTCGACATTACTGGGTGACTTTTGCCCTAGATAATTATAATATGTAACGACATTTGTATTCATTATAGAATTTAAAATCTAATGGCCAACAGTAATCTAAGTTTAGGAAGTTTAGGAGAATCCTTAGTAATATGGTGTCCTTTTCTTTTCATAAATAACAGTGAGATATAAATAGTAACTAAGTAGTTTCAAATAAGTATTTACTATTAATTCACTCTATAGTGAACTATGACCGCCTTCTACCATCTTATTTTATATCATACTATAATTAAGATAAAAATATAATTAAGAAAATATAGTATAACAGAAAATATTTAAGAAAACGGACAGTCGCACGAAATAGAATATTGTCTCTCCCTCGGGATGCCTATATATAATTAGGTTTTAATATAGATTGAAGGCGCAAGCCATTGCTACCTTCTCGGTGACGCTGAATTCGGATTGGCGATGTCCTCTTCAACAGATCCTGAAAACAAAAGAAGTTATGACGTGCGGAAAGGGTTGATGTTACTTGTATTTGACACTTTTGTGAAGAACATGTGTAGTTGAAAAACGATTAACGCCTAAAGCCGATATAAATTTTAAATTGGAATGGTGTGGTAGTGGGGACACTTGGAGACAATGAATGTGAAGACTCATGGATGTCACCTACAAGTAATGTTCGTGATTCATGCAATACCGCTTAGGCTTTTTAGTTTGTATTTTTATTTGTTATTGTTAAGGATTTAGCTAGTAGTTTTCGCACTTCATGCACTCTCCCTTATTACTTTTTATTTGCCTTGTTGGGTTGCCTGGAAGAGATCGCTGATTAGCGATAAGACCGCCCTTTGCACTCCAATTAGCTTAAGTTATTATCTGTATTATATTGTAATTTCAACGAAGTGTTAATAAATAAATAATAATAAATAAGTGTGAATGGTGGGGTTAGAACTGGTTGATGACGTCGTATTTTTCTAGACCTACTATCTTCTTGAATCTACTTGAATACGTAATCAGTGGGCAAGTATGGTGAATGTAATGAAAGTGTTATGTAAAAATTGTAGCAGGTGAAGATCACTGCCTCTAGAAAAAGGCGTGCTTTATATTATTTTAAAAATATTGAATTAACTTATATTTCTTATTACAGATTAGATTTAACTATATTTTTATTTGTCTGAAAAACAGCACATTAATGCTTAAAAGAAAAATACTATTATTCTGATATGTTGATGAAACTCTTACTTTGAAAGCGTGTCGAAACTTCCGGGACATTAGGCTGTAGAGTATGGGGTTGACAGCTGTCGACAAGTAGCTATTAATGGTGCTAAGGTAGACGAATACGCGCTCCAACTGCAAAAATGTCACAGGTATCTAATATTTCACCTTTTGGTCAGAAGCTCCATACGGCTCTAGAAAATTATATAATCTTTAGCGGGAAATTGGCGACTATTCGAGATAGAGATAAATTATAGTCAACATTATGTACATTAGTGTAACATAAGTGTAATTTATATTTAATATGCACATTATACAATGTTAGAGTTATAAATTTACAATTGAATTTAAAATTCAATTTACAAAATTAATTACAACAATGCACTTAAATATATTTACAAAAATTCAAATGGCTCATCAAAGCCGTTGGGGTGCGTACCCAAAAAAATTGGCTACATTGCCGCGTTGTATCGTTATACTAACGCGTTAGCTGAAATATGTGCCAACTTTCGGGTTTCCTGTGGTCTCAACTATGCGCATAAATTTCTCTTTCAAAAATCGACGCGCTTCTGGCTCCCATGGGCCCAAAGTCTCTACTATAAAAGGAACGAAAATATAAGAATATATGAGACTTTCATATTTTCGTCTTTTGCTTCTGCAATCGATGCCACGCCACCAGCAGCTACAGAAGTAGCATGGAGATGCGAAGATGCCAATGAGTCAATGCAAGTAGCGTACCACACAAACGCCTTACCACGGCTCTAAGCAACTAGTGTTCAACTACATCAGGACGCCTGCCGTCACTGCGTATAATGCCATACGGCCCTAAAATGGCCGGCACATTAGAGAGACAAACGCCCTACGGATAACATCATTGGTGCTGGAGTGGCGAGAAAAACGACCAGCATTTTTGAGACATGAGAGACCATGACGCCCAAGTGAATAAACTAACGCTCCACTATATGACACTGATGAAGTCATATGATACGTTGCGATGATATGATATATACATGTTAGAGTTTAATGTCAAATAGAGTTAATTCACAATGAAGTAGAATAACTCTCTAAAATATTCATCCTCCTGCTCGCATCTTGCTCCTCATGTCTGAGGGTCGTAACCTCCACCTCCCAAATATAGTGGGTGGGGGTTTTCTTGGGACAGTAATCACGGTGGGTTCCCACGTCCTTCCGTGTCAGTCTTTTAGAGGATATTTAGAGGTTACTGTTTACCGCTTCACGTGCGCGGGGTGGTAAAATCAGGTTATTTACCGCCTCCCAACACTCAGCGTTAATATTTTACGGTAGGTATGGTCCCACCTGACCAACCTTCCTCCTTTACTCGGGCTTGGGATTAGCAGTGAATGAATTCAAATTCCAGGGAAACAAATGTTTCGGTTGGGTAGGCAAAGAAGGCTGATCACCTCCTTATAAAGAAAAAATAGTCAGCTGCAAAGATAATACAGATGTGTCCATTAGTAAAAGGAGAAATCTCGGGTATCATATAAAAGAAAATAGTAGTCTTATTTTAAAAAACTGAGAAAGTAGTATATTCTGAGTTAATTATATAAAATTTAAGTTAATTATTTATATAAAAGAAATCTGATGATTTTTAGACTTTTGATTGAATACTTTAAATTTCTTGTAGTTTATTTAAACATTGTTTTCTTTGCCTCTATATATTAATTGTGAAGAAATATTTGGATCAATAATAATTTATTATTGCAGAAGATTAGAGATAGTACAATATTGTATTTACCACCTGATTTTCGTGAATTATATTACTCATATGACTGGTTAAGTAATTATCTATGATAACATGTAACAATAATATCACTAAATGTATCATATTATTTATTATATATAAAAATAAATAAAACTTAAATATTTGTTTATAATAAAAAAATAACAGGTTATTTAATTAAGTATATATAATACTTTTAGGAAAATATTATCTTTATTTTTGTTTCTATTATTTTTTTTGATTGCGCCTGTTTGATGCGGACCGTCCAAAGAAACAAGGAGTAATTTATTCTACATTTACGAAATAAAAAATTAGAGTTCCATACACAAGAATTTAGGTCTGTAAAGTCAGTGTTACAATATAATCAAAAAATTACAATAATATCGCCTAATTTAGCGACTTTCAAAATAAACGACAACACGTATTTCATTGTCGCATCGGTTATCTCCACGGAAATTGTAAAGATTACTATGATTTTGATTGGATATCAATACTAGATAAAGATTATTACTTCCAGGTGTATTTTGTCGTAAGAATTTTAATGATAACACTATTTTTGCCGGAAGTATGCGTATGGTACTTACATGAAAATAATCGTTATAGTTTTGCCGTGGGATCAGTATGATAAGGCGAAGGACAGTATACGGTGACCAACAAATGAAGAACGAAGCCGCCACTGCCGCTGAAACATGAGTACAAATTGAAGTAATAACTTGAGGCGAAGTCTTGAAATGACATTTATTTCTTTTTAGCTCTCTAGCGACTTCTGTTATGTAGAATTGAAAAAAAGAATCAATTTTTAGAATTTAAGATTCACTCTAAATATATATATTCAGCATCAATTCAAAGCGAAACTAAAGAAATAAGCGAACTTGACAATGAATTAAAAAAGGCTTCTTTATAATTTTACCCAAATCATTAGGTATAACCAAAATTCTATCTAAGTACTTATTTTTTATTTATATTTATATTCTATCTATAGTAAATTTCTTGAATTATTTTCAATTTATCATCGAATCCAGCTATGCCAATTTTTTCACGTCCACTTACGTACATAACAATGTACAACATCCTTACATTCACCAGTTTCTTAGTCTCAATCATTGCTAGTTTATTGATATTTTCATTGTTAAATATACGAATTTGTTACCATCGTCAGTCTAACTCCAGCAGCCCTTGAATACTCAAAACACTAGTACTTAAGTGTGTAATGCAAAATACAAATTTGATTACATACCTAACATTTTCACAGCCTTGTTCTTGTTCTGTGTGCCCAGAGCGGGATGAGTTGTTGGCAATTTTTTTGTTTTTAAATTGATTGCTATCAATACGTAGAGTACAAATATAACAGTCATAGGTACAACAAAAAATACTATCAGTTCAGCAGCTATCATATAAACTTTATCATTATCTCTTATCGTTAAGACACAATAAATATTATCTCTTCTATCCACTACGTATGCGTAAAAACCATTAGGAACTGAAAATATGCACGCGATGGTCCACACCGCGGTGATTACTTTAAATACACGTGAGTTCAAAGCTAATCTCTGTCGCATAAATGGTTTTGAAATAACGAGGTAACGTTCTACGGTAAATGCAAGAATTGTTAGTACACTACAATTGCTAAGAAGATCCCAAATGAGAAAATGCATTCTGCAACCTTCAACACCGAATGGATAATAATCCTGTACCCAGAGCATGAAAATTTCAATGGGAATAAAGAGAGCAATCATCAAATCAGTAATGGCTAGATTCACTAAGTAGTAATTAGTTGGAATTCTCATGGATTTCTCTCGGGCGATGACAGCACATGTACAGGAATTACCGATTAAACTTATTGTCATCGAAGCACCGAGTATGAGGCTCAGAATAGTTTTGACTAAATTAGACTCTTCAAAAGAGGTATTTTCGTCGTGAAATGAAATACCGATGCCATATAAAGAATACGTGTCGTTTGTGGAATTGGACATAATAGGGATTGATTATAAATCTATTTCTTGTTAGAAAGACACGTCTTGTATCTCGATGAACGCGAAAAAAACTGAAACTTGACAGAGAGAATGGCATTGCGTAAATTAAATATAGAGGCTGTTGCAAAACTTACTTAACTTTGTGATAATTTAAACCACAAACCACGTTAAAATTATCACATAAGGATGGGAATTTAGAAAAACTACTTTTACTACCAATCCTCATACTTTCATAAACGCAGAAATCAGAACATCAGTTATCGTAATATATAGTATGTTAGGAGAAATATGATTGCCTTGGTTTGAAAATGTTAGTAAAATGTTTCCTCATAATTATTTACTCATTACTAATTTTCTCAAGAATTTTATCATTTCTCATAAACTATATTAAAATGTACACTAGTTATAAAAGACAAAAAATGAGTAGGTAAATTCAAAAGCCACCTAACCAATTTAAACAATTATTTATATCACTGATGAGTAGCTAGACTCTTTCTGAGTTGTTCTAGATATTATTTGATTTCAATGTAACTTATTGCTTTTGATTTACACAGATGTCAGTTTAATGATATGTATTTTTTTGTAAAAAAAAAAAAAAATTGTGAACACCATAAACATAAAGTAATTGCTGTATGCATACAAGAGTTCAAATTGACAGCAGCCTTATAGTGTATCCACAGTCCTAATTGAAATTATAGGTTTCGAAACATAAGGGTGTGACTACTAAGTATTTAACCTACTAAGCAAGCTATACGGTATTATATATATGTAAATATTAGACAACAAGAGCACCACACTTTCGCCTAAATATATTTCAAGTCACAACTTAGAGGATTGATAAAAAAAGTTGCGGAGAAAATTCCTGTTTAAAGTGTTCACTTCGAACTCAATTACGTTAGTTGGACCTTGAAGGATTAATAAAAAATCTCCAAGCTACTGTACAATATTTATTTTACAAATCTTTAAGATTTTTCGTATTAAAATATCAAAAATCTTACAAAAACTATAAAGAATAACAAAAATAAATAATTATATCACAAATCCTCACTAACTATCAATTATAGATTTTAACAATCAAACACAATATTATCTCTTCCTCTTCTACCTTAACTATATTGCTTACCTATAATAATTCGCCTTGTGCTTTTTAATTTAAAAGATACTAACTTATTAATTTCCTTTTTACAAGTTTATCTCCAATCTTAAAATAAAGCCACATATATTCTAAATCTGAAAATAAATCTAGTCTCAGACTAATAGATGCATTAATCCTGGCAAATTTTTTCATTAACACTATCATGTATTTCCTCATAGCCCCATTCTTCATGCGATCCATCCCCAGTCCTTTTCACCCGCTTTTCAATAACCTCTTGCGACACAGTTTTCAGATCATATGCCCATCCAATCTTCGCCATTGTATCTATAAAAAGCTTTGTAATATTGAAGGAGTAGTTTCCTAGTTCAGCGGTTTTGTAGTCCCATGGGAAGACGTGATGGTAGTTGTGGAAGCCTTCACCCAGGACAACGAATGAAACGGGTTTAGTTTCTACGGGGTTGATGTTTTTGTCGTAGGGTTTGCTGCCCCATTTGTGTGCAGCAGAATTTACCAGCCAGGTCACGTTTAGGACGTAAACGTAGCGGAAAATGGCACAAACGAAGTAAGCGTTCCACAGTGTTTCACCCCACAGTGTGGGAACGAAAGTGGGCATGACAAAGCATGCTAATGGCATCAGGATTAAGTAGTGTCTGCAACAAAATATTGATTCTGTTATAGTGGTAACATTTTAACAAAAAAAAACAACTTGAAATTGTATCTCTAAAACTACTGAATTGATTTTGAAAAGATTCACCCGAACCGACCAGAAGATGTCGAAAGTTCTGAGGTAACAAACATAAAAAAATAAAGTCAAATTGAGTACCTCCTTCTTTTTTAAAGTCAGTAAAAATTTAATGTAATATTGTGTGTTAATGCGTCTGCTTTAATAAGCCTAAGCAAACGCTTAAGATATATTATTTATACTCTATTTATTATAAATTGAATTAACATGTAAACAAAGATGGCGTACTTTAAAACTAGAGACAAGGTAAGGACATGATAGTGATGTGCAATTATAAATCTAAAAATGTATTAAATGGTGAGTTGTCAATGTCTTATGTAGTTGCAAATTTATAAAATATAATTTATTCTTCTACATTGATGATGGTAACTCATAAATGTTTAATTAATGTTATGTAAACGATATAATATACGAACTTAATTAAGATTTAGTAAACGGTATTATAATTTAAAAACTAAACAACAACTCTTAATGGTGTTTATTTGCTGTACCCATAAATACATATATTAATAATAATAGTATGTACACACTAAATTTTGTACACTTCGTTTGCATACCCACGCATTATTTTCAAATAACGTTAAGTATAAAATTTGAATAATGAGATATATATTAATTACATAACTTTTATGAATGTAAAATATTAATTGATCTAAACAATTGATATTAAAATGCAAACAATAATATTAAAAAAGAAAAGGTTTAAATTCTGTTTTTATGAACCTTTACAGATTACAATAATTAATAATAATATAATTAATTATTAATTAATATAGTAGGTATCCAAGTTCTAAAACCGTATACAAAAGTGTGGGATTGGTGGTGAAACCTTGATTTTCTTTCACGCTAAGGTGTAAACTTTACCTCAATTTAGAATAAATTGATTATATATTTAAACTGCGTATAACTCAAGCCTAAAATACATTTAAGCAAAATTTGAGCAATAGACCACCTACCTTCCGTGCCTTGGTTACATGCGCTTACCCGAGCGTAAATCTGCTACGAAGCGTCAAGCGTCATTTATAACCATTATAATATTATGAAGGTACATTGTAGGTACCTACATAATTTCTAACATCCACCCATTTAATATGTTGTGGTTAGTTTAAGCCATAATATATTACAAGTCTAGCGCATAATTAATTGGTAATTGATAACAACATATCACCGTGTGGTTCTATAATAATCAACCAGTCATCGTTGTTCTACGCAGTTTTCCTACGGGAGTAAGTATCTTATCAGTAATTAAAGAACCAAATCGTAGGAAAAGCCAATTACATCTGTTTTTTGAATCTTGGATAAGCCCGTTTATCTATAAAAGAGAATTTTTGAAAAAAGTATAATAATTGTATGACATGTGTAAATGTTAAGTTACAGTTTAAAATAAAAATGCACACACGCACAATTTAAGTAATAATTTCCGCAAATAATGATATTTCCTTCAACTGGTACTCATTTTGTTTGTAAGTCCGAATGTCCTAATAGGCTCCAACAATGGTTTTCATAGAATCCATTAAACCTTCTTTAGTATAAATTAGTGTAATGTTTTTATCAGCATTTTACGTTGTTACGCTGAGAGCATACACCTTATTATTTGATCAGTGTTTATAAGTTCATTTATTTATAAACCTCATGTAACAACGAGTAGTCATTCTTCATTTCCTAACTCAAATATTGATCTAGTAATTTTAAATGATCACATAAAAACGACTTAAATTAAAAATATGACAGAATACATTAGATTCAACCTAATTCTCATTTTTTAAATCTACTTAATTATTTTAATATTACTGTCTGTGATTTCCTAAAAAGATATGCCTTAAAACGTTATCTACTATAAATATTATTACTTAACATAATATTGTCGTTTGATTTATCTTGAAAATATTGCGATTAAAATATTAATCTGTTATTTAAAATACATTTTTATGTGCCTAGAAGAATATATGTCAAGGAGAATTACATTAAACTTCACCCCAATATCTCGGACAAAGTTATCATTATATGAAAACTATATCCGATATAAAATCTTGAAGCTATGGCCCACGAAGCGCACGGGCTAACAGCATACTAACTTGGCAGTTTTCACAAACGACCAGAAGGGAAAATACAGCAGACAGATTTAACTTTTTTTATCAGTTTTTAGAATTCTGTACCCAAAGGGTAAAATGGGACCCTATTACTAAGACTCTGCTGTCCGTCCGTCTGTTACCAGGCTGTATCTCATGAACCGTGATAGGAAGGCAGTTGAAATTTTCACAATTAATCTATTTCTGTGGCCGCTATACAACAAAAAACAGAATAAGATAAACAACACAACAGACATTATTTTTTTTGCCTTTTTTTTAGATAATGGTACGGAAACCTTCGTGCGCGAGTCCGACTCGCACTTGACCGGTTTTTTATGTATCTACATGTTTCTGACTCATCAAAGTCTATTTGCTCGCGGAAATAAAAGTAATACTCACTTCTTCTGAAAACGTAGAATTGGATCAGCTTTAAGGTCGCTCATGTCTATCGTGTTTCCCTTTGCTTTGATTTGAGGGTGCTTCCTCACTAGGAGCCATCCTACGTGTGAAAAGAAAAAGCCCCGGGTAGCGTTGTGAGGATCAGCATCAGTCTCTGAATATTTGTGATGCATTCTGTGGTCTCGCGCCCAATCTAACGCCGAATCCTGGTGGCAAAATTGTGAATAAATTCTACGTAGGTAAGCGACTTCATTAATTATTATATTTTAATTGAGAAACAAATACACTAGGCAGTATTTTTAAAATGTCCCAACTATTGATAATTGTTAATGTAAATTAATGTGAAGTTAAATTAGCGAAATAGAGGGGACGTTCACCAAAATTCAAATCACATCTCATTATATTATATTATGTAAGTCTTTGTTTGTTTGTTTTCGCTTAATTCATCGGGCAAATAGTTCTATAGGTAATATAAGTAATTAATATAAGTCAAATAAAGTTGTTTTAACTTTTTATTACTTATAAGTTTAATGACATTTTCCACGTGTATTGTTTATAATTTGAAATAATTAAACCTGCTCCCACTACTTCCATCAGCTCCGTATTTAAGTGAAGTTCTAATTGAAAATCTTAGCTGCTTTTGTTATATACGTAATGTCATTATGATCAACATTCAAAGAGCAAAACGAAGGCAAAAATTGTTATTTGTCCTTTATATTATTTATATAGTTATGCAAACTTGGGTATACGTTAATTTCTGATTTGCAGTGTTATTCGAGCTAACTTTTAAATTAGAAATAGAAGATGATGTGACATCATGCGGTATTCCTTTCTTAAAGTGATTACAACATTGTATTGATGTAGTGACAAATGGATAGTGGACGGAAGCAACTCCACTCTTGTAAACCTAGTCTCAGACGTACTGGAAAGGGGAAATGCCGAAAGCACTACCCGGTGAGCATGTATGGCAAGATGTATCTAAGAATTCGTGCTAGATGGAGAAGTCTGACCACTGCCTTTCTTTTAGAGTAAAAGACGTGTTAATAAATTTAAATAAAATAATTATAATAACATTCAACAACTCCCTAGATGTTATTATAGGAAAATCCCTGAAGTGAAAGTGTGACATGTGAATGTCATCACGTAAGTTGATAGTGTTTGTTGGTGCACAAGTTCAATGATAAGAGGGTCAATGATAAAACACATGACGATTGCATGACACCACTTATGCGTACGTTACGTAGTGATTCACATAGTTTTATGATTTATATAAGAAACGGCTTCGTAATTAAATAATTTAAGCCCTTATTGGGTTCGCTTAGCATATAAAATTAAATATTGCGAGTCCCACAACATAATTTTTCCGTCGCAAAATGTTTGCAGCTTAAAGTATAAATAGGAGGCAGAGGAGAATTTTGATGCGTCAATTGGAATTTTATTTACATCCCAAAGATGTCCTAAATCTGACAACTGAGTGGATTAAATATGTACGAATATAAAGTATTTTAATACAGTTAAAAATAGATAAATATTAATAAAAGATACTGTGTCTTCACCTTACATAATATATTACTTGTCATTAAACATGCTTATCACGCGTAGTTACGTGATCGCGATCGAAAGTGTTCTTCCTGTAGGTAATGTTATTAATGACAGTTTGAGGGAAATAAATGATGCATTGTACTTCAACAAAGGGAATAATGAAGCATCACAATTCAATATCTCTTTGTGTTTGTATCGATGTCATATCCATACTTATCAGGGGTTTTTAAAATTGTTTTCAATTTCAATTGTACCTAATGTCAGTGGGAGGTGCGTCACAAATAAGTTTCCATCTTTTCTTTCAATTAATTGGAATTGATAGGACCAGTGATTATCGATTGTAAGGGACAAATAAATCAATAATATTTATTTATTGTATTAGTGTGATTTGCGAATTCCTGAAATAAGTGAAAACTATCTAATCTTACATAGCAAATACTCGGCTGTTACAACGTATCCTGGTCAGCAAATTCGGCTTCCCTTTGTACACAATCGCCGATTTTAACCATTATACTGGGTACAATCGATCGGTGCGTTATTGGAATTCGGAAAGTTTTCCTACACCCAAGTTAACGTCAGTTCAGACATCTTTATGTTTAAGGAGGCTGTGCCACTATTATTAATCTATGCTTTGGGACGAATATCGATACTTCTTCTAAGTTTTATATTATGTCTATTTTTTAGAGCCGTACTTCATCAAAGTATAAGTAAGTAAAGTAATGGCTTATGGTAATGGCAATTAAGGGATTTTGAAACGTAAAATATGTATTTAATGTAAAAAGTATCCTTATTTACTCTTAATACATGTCAAGTTTTTTCAAGAACAATGCTTTAACAGGTCTTAAAGCTAGATCTTTTATGATCAGTTTTGTCGAGCATTTTTAATTATAATTTAAATTGAATACTGCCATATAAATCAAACTGGCAAGTCACACTTTTGTTTTATATTGGTTCATAGTACAACAGGTGTCTGGGGTAATATTTTTATATATTTTTTATTATTTATTTATTCATTATGCACCCAAACATCCTACATGCTAATTTAAAATAAAATACAAAACATATGGACACACAAAGTTGAGCATGTAACGCCTGGCGATAGACACCTTTTTATGAAACATATAAATATCCTTATTACAATTGACATTGTTATATAATATAATCATTTTTTTTATTGCTATTACATTACTAAGTTAAATTTATAATGCCCACATTTAACATAGCACTTTTATTAAGTTTTCGTCATTGTTTTGTGATTTTAAAAAAGATATAGAAACAGTACATAGTTCGTTGTTTAAAGAGTCTGTATTATCGTTCATAGCATTAAAACTTGAAAAAACTTTAACTTAAGTGCCCTGACTAAGTCTAAGTTACCTGAAAGGCCATTGTGTTGAAAACTGTAAGCATAATGCGTAGAGGTAGGCGAGCTTTGTAGGATTTGTGTGCCCAGAGTCTATGCGCACCTGCAGTTATCCCCAGACCAGAGCATATGTATAGAGCAACCGCTGAAATAAAAAAATATATTATTACAAACTAGTGGACCCGCGAAATTCGTATCGCCACAGAGTTTCGAATATCTAATAACGTATCACCTAAGAGTCCTAAGATGTCATTCCATTGAACATGTATGAGGAAACGATTTTTCCTTATAAACACTTTTACGTATATTTCCCTAATTTTAGACGAATCCAACAAAAAGATTATTAAAATCGGTCCAGCCGTTCTTGAGTTATCAATTGTGTAAATAACCCGACTTAAATGTTTGTGATAAAGATACAATATAAAAATATTTAAAATAATATGAATGTTGAAATAATATGTTTCAGAAACGGCAGAAAATGTTTATTTTATATTTGAATAAATATTTTCTTCAAAAGTTTTTGTTTCTAATAAGCTGCATCACTGAATAAACCAATCAACGGAGACTTCATTAGATTCCCTTTTATAGACTATAAAAGGGAATCGCTTATTGAAAACGATCCTTACGAATAAAGTATAATTAATTCGATATACTTCAAGAAACTTCTTTGTACACACTTTATGCTTTCCTCATCACATCTCTGTCTCATCTTTGTAGTCGTGACAATACGTTCACATTGGCAAAGTATATTATCAATGCCATGGATTGAGTCTCTTCAGATTGCTAAATATTTCTAAGATATACAAATTACTAATATACGAGCAACTTTAGGTTTCTGAATAGCTCCACTATTGTATAAACTTTCATGAAAGTAAATCGTAGCACGATAAATTCAAGGTTTGAATTTCATTCTGCACCATCGGTTTAGTGTGGTAGAATTTTAAAATTTCACCTTTCTAAATCAATACTGGCGTTTTTCTTTAACTATTAAATAAATATTATTAAATTCGTTTTGGTAGACTGATACCTTGTAAAAATCTTATAAATTTTCGTGAATCTAAATAAAATTTCTCTTTTCCTAATCATTATTATTACCTTATGGGTTAGTTGGAATTAAATTATAATTTATTTGTTATTCAAAAAGTTCAATAGTTAAATTATTATAATGAATGTGTTATGTTTATGTATTAATTACATTTAAGCGTATAGTTCGCTTCCAGTCTGCGTAACTCAGTACGTTGGTATTTCAAAACGTTTAATCAATAGTGTGGGGATATTAATTTCTTATTCTGGGAAAGCATAAAAAAGGTTTCAGTTTGAAGGCACAGATTATGTGGTGCATCTCAGGATGAATCAACCTGAAACCTTAACTAAAGACCTATTAATATGTCGACTTTTTGAATTCACTATCGGTACTATTCGATAAACTACTTAGAAATAAAAACTTACCGAATATCCGGGTAGCCCACATAGCTTTAAACAGAAACAAGTAAGCGCCGTACACGCCACCTATATGTAACAACGCGAACAATATCACGTTTCTCCAAACGATCTGCCATTTTCGTTCTTCAGCAGAGGGCGGTACTGTAGGAGCCTCTTTGTTTGCATCCGACTCGTATAAAACCCACGATTGTGTTTGTTGATGGGGAGTCATTTTTCTGCAATATAATACAAAAAAAAAAAACTAAAAGCTAAACTTTAAAAACTCCCGCTGCTACAAAACTTCATCAAAATAAGGAAATTATAAGTTTTACGTGTACGTGTGTATGACTAAGCAATCACAGCTCCTAAACAAAGGCTAATGTGATCGAAATGACTGTCAGGGATTTTTTAAATTGTCTTCAGTTGCACTTGTTACTGGACTGTGGTTGAGACCAAAAGACAAAGCCATAATAAAGAATTAAGATTAATGAAAATTGTTAACAAAGTTACTGACTTCATTTGTTATCATAAGATGTCAGCAGCACCTGCTACCAAATTAGAGCTTTCAGCTTTGTATTAAATAAAGAAGAAAAAGTTTTCTTGATAATAAACTACAAATAAATAAATTAAAAAACCTCAAACGCACTAAAAAGTAAAAAATTAAATTTATTTATTTAGTTTATTATAAATTCATGTATAAATTAATTTTAAATACAAAAATAAAACCGACCTCAAAACGCACTAAAAAGTGGAAAATAATTTTTGTGTTATTAGTGAACCTTCTATAAATAAAAAGACGTAAATAGTTGATTAATAAAATTTATGTAAAATTCAACAAGGGCATAAAACTGTCATGTTACTCTTTGAAAGGCGGTGCAAAAATTCAGCCGCATTTCAGTGATTTCTCGCCCAAATGTGAAACTATTTTTGCAATATCCTGAAAACTATTGTAATTTTTTTAAAAAAGGAACACTTCGACGAGTTACTATCGTTTGACATGTCATTCTTCTAAATCGGTGCACGGACGGCGACGTAGGAGTGGTACGTCAAAAAAAAATTACACGTCGAATTGACCTCATTTCACCACTGTCACACTCACCTCCTTTTTGGTGTTTTTGAAGGTCGGTTAATAAGTAATATATACAATATACATCCACAGCGTAGCGAAATCCCTTATTGTGTACTTAAAGTGCTTGCTATCAGCAAACAAAAATTTGTGAGTTTTTATGATATCTGTTTTATTAAATAATATATGGCTTCAAGATTAGAATGATCTAATCTTATAACTTTATTAAAATAAGCAAGAAAAACTTTATTTAAAATTAAGACACATGTATAATATATGCATGGAGATATATGTAATTGTTCATAATAGGCAATTAACGTTGTAATAACCATATAAATATTCATATAATAAAAATGATTGAAAGCATTCAATTAATAAATACTATCTGAATATAACGATTTGTATTATCCTGCATAGATCGATTAAACATTGTTGTATAATATTTTAGTAGACACAATCACACTTCAAATTACGAAACTAAATTCGTTGCGTAGTAATTTACCGAAAAGCAATATTAAATCCTTTAGTAAAGATGACTAAATTTAATGGGAAGGAAGGGAGTTTATTAACTGAACATCTCCCAAACGTGCAATTAGACACAACGAACGACACACACAATACTAAATTGTGTTTGTAGCGTCCGTTGTATTTTCATATAATACGTACTTCCCATTAGCGTGAACCAACGGAGTCAAGCCAAAATTTATAAGACTGTTTTTTTAAATCTATGTAGTCAACTATTAAAATGAAAACTATAAAAAAGCTTATAACAAATTGAGGTACTTTTTATGAATTACATTGTATCTTATAGTAAACTTCCGTCAGAACAATGCTGAAAAACAGTCAACATTCAAGAAAAGAGCGTACCTCTCTTCAAATTTGTTTCATCTGACCTTTTCCTGGTGTATCCATGGAAGATGGTTCCCTAACACTTCTATTTATAATATAATAAAAACAGTTACTATCAGGAGATGAACTCAACTAAAATCGAACCATTGTTGAGAGTTATGATAAAACAATCATACCATCATCCAATGCATATTTACTTTGCAAGAACATGTTTAATTTTATAACAATGGTGTTTTGAAAATAACATATTTTCATTACACATTATTTCAAAAAATAATACAAAAAACTAAAGTTAAAAGTAGTATCTTACTAATTTATAAGCTGAACGAATAGTTACTAATTTATGGCATTATGAGCTACATCATGAGTGATGTTAATGAATGACTCAAGTTTCACTTTTGAATAGCGGAACGAAATGCATTTACCGATTGCTGAACCATAGTTTTTGATATTGGGAACAAAACTGTACAATTAATGCCATAATTAATATTGGATTCATATCACATCGGTTTTCTTCAACTAAAAAAATATATTAGTAGAAATCCATACAACTTAGAGCGAGCTCAGACCAACAGAATCTGTTGGAAAGGACGAACTAGGATTCCATTGTACAAATTTTGCGTGCTAACTAATATATAAGAAAAAAATACAGGTCGAATTAATAACCTTTTTTATTTAAGGTCAGTTAATAAAGAATAAAAGAGAGAAATTGCAAGTGAATATTACCATAGTATCAATAAATGAAATTAGAGTAAGATAAAACATCCCAAAACCTGTAGTTACATATGGGTTATATATAGATAGATGGGTATGAAACAATATTTCAAAAACTGTGGTTTATTCAAATAAATGGCTTAAAATTAAAGTAATTTGACCAAATTGAGCTTTTACCACATTTACCAAACGGTTTAGAGGTAATGGGTCATTAAATTCACTAGATATAATCACAATCGTTAGGCACACGCAAAATCAATTTCAAAGTTCATTTTGATATTACGTGGAGTACCAAAACACCTATGAGGTGTTCATGAGCTCATTGCACATATACATACTTAGTCACGACGTTCATTTTCAAAAGAATGTTTTAAACGTCAAATATTTATATCCTTTCTCGATTTATAATCATTTCTTATTATCAAAGAATAAGAAATTTAATTCAAGTATTGACCAGCGACTGATAAGTTTTCAAGAGCCCTAAAGGTAGCGGTTGGCGTCCGAGACCGCGACGCGAGAACGAGACGCGAGACGGAGACGCGAGACGCGCGACAGCGAGACGGTCGCTGCCCCGGTCAACTAGTGTCTCGGGTCGCGCTCGAAAAGCACATGTATTTAGTGTTTATGGAACAAGAAATGTAAATATTTAAATCTCTCATTTGGCATTATAAGATTATTAAGGGTATATCAATAAGGTATATAATATAAGGTATATTATTATTATTATAATAATTTTAATAATAATAATAATAATTAGCTCTAAAAATGACGATACTTCCATAGAACGTTTCATGCCGCTTGTCGCGGTCTCCGGTCGCGGTCTCGGGCCTACAGTACATGCCGGAGAGACCGAGACACTTGTCGCGGTCTCGCGTCTCGGTCTCGGGTCGCGGTCTCGCGTCTCTGTCGCGGCACCAACCGCTACCTTAAGAATTGCGTTGTATAACTTGACACACAACTCTCATATCACAGAACTGACACGAACCATTTATATAATAACTAGCTCTGCTCCGCAATTTCACCCGCGTTAATCTCATCGTAACGTAATGTTTTATAGTCTAAAGCCTTCCTCAATAAATGGACTATCCAACACAAAAAAAATATTCAATTCGAACCAGTAGTTCCTGAGATTAGCGCGTTCAAACAAACAAACTCTTCAGCTTTATAATATTACTATGGATTTCACACTTATAATTTCGATTAGTAAATCACTTATATTTTTTTTTAAGCAATTTGAAATATTTCATTGTCATGAACTAACAAATATTTAGATAAAAAAATTCAGTTAAATCTGAGCGTTTTTTTTTAATTGTATGGTTATGATTGGAATTTTATTTCAAAAAACACACTATAGATTCTAGCTCTATTTAATAGACATTTTAACATATAATTATTTCATTTTGTTTACTTACTGCACTAATTTAATCCACGATCTCAAAAAAAAGAATAGTCGCGCATTTTATGAAAACCAAACTGCTAAACTTTGGAAATATTTAAATAAATTGAATCTCTCATTCCAAAAAATGAGGTCGCCATGGGCCGCAATAATAATTAATATTTTATACTATAAGTCAAAGTTTTCAAAGGCTTTTAGTTTCAGAGAATAAGAGCGTCAAAATTGACCATTTTACGCAAAAAATAAGGTTAAAATGTAATATGCCTCTTAAAGAAGTCGAATTTC
Source organism: Aporia crataegi (assembly GCA_912999735.1). NCBI lineage: Eukaryota > Metazoa > Arthropoda > Insecta > Lepidoptera > Pieridae > Aporia > Aporia crataegi. The sequence continues at coordinate 5,667,306 of OU538744.1, read as the reverse complement.
AACCAAAAATATATTTCAAACACCAAAATTGTACCTAACTTATTTTTACTTTAATATTCTTTATAAAAAAGATAACTCTGGCATTCAAAGTATGGTTATTTTCGATCGACGTAAATTCGACTACAATTAATAGCTTTACAATTAATATAATAAGTTTTATAACCTCATATAATTAAGAATAAGGACACGTACCTAAAATTTTCAACTGAATTTGACACGCAACTAAAACCTGACGAAACTGCGCTACGCTAACAGCGTCAGATATCAACAACTAAGAAGTATTATTGTTAGTTGTGCCGTCACAAACGCGAGCGTGGCGTGATCCATCATCCGATGATACAATCAACAAAGATCGAATAATAAACTTTTAATGTGAACAGTTTTTTATTGCAAGCCGTAAGAATTATAAAATTCTGACTTCTCAAAGTAAAATATTTGATAAACCAACACGCAATGCATTTGCTGGACATATTTAAAACGTTATATTATTGTATAATTATAACTTCAATATGTTATTAATATCTTAAATTTATACAAGTCACATATTATCGAATATTTAAAATAATAATAATAATAATAATTGGATTTAAAATGTGCTTAATTATTAGAATTTTACAATAAAATACAATTGTATTGTATCTATCCACTTTTTTACGTACTTAATTTTCAAAAGTTAATAAATTAGCGTCTATGAATATGAGCCTCCTTTGAATACTTTAGTTAAGTAAGAAAGCGTTATAACAAATTTAATAATTAGCAAATATGTTACTTTTTTATCTTATAGCTATTTCTTTCAATCGCATTTTCATTTTATTAGACTTATTAAATGCCATTAAATTATATATTCACGATTATACTAGATATAACTACGAATTTGCCATTAAATTATGTATTCAATAGATATAACAACGAATTCAAAAGAAATAAAAAATATGTCATACATGTATAAATTAATTTTAAATAAATAAATAAAACTGACCTCAAAACGCACTAAAAAGTAAAAATTGAAAATTTTGTATTTTAAATGAACCTACTATAAATAAAAATACGTAAATAGTTTTGATAAATAAAATTCATATAAAGTTCAACAAGGACATAAAATGATATGTTGCTCTTCAGTTACTTAATTCTCTGTATCTGCAGCACTGTATATTGGATCGGCTTCTTCCCGTTCAGGTTTCGTCCTTTAGCTCAAAAATATTGTTTAGAATTTAGTCGAGATCTTCCAAAGTAAAAGTAATAATAAATTTATAAATTAAAGTTGTGATTTATCGCACAAATTCAGTTACTATATTCTCTTTATCTCCAGAACTATATATATGACCATCAAATATGACCCTTTTAATGTTATAAAAAATGTAATCGAATACGTATATATTTTAAACTGGACGCTTAAACAATAACGTGTTTTATTGTTTGTTTTACTCCGTTGACGAGATTCATAACATCAAATGGCTTAGATTTTTATGAAATTCCATCATAACCTTGACAATATAATAGATAATAAAATTAAAGTATTATAATAAGTATAAATTTAATATAACATGGACTTTTGTATTGCCAAAATATTCTTAAAGTAATAAATAGTTTTTTTAAGTAAAAATTCCGAGAGAAAAGACTGACGTTTATTTATAACTTATATTACGTTATAGAAAAATAAAAATAAGATACGTTAATTAAAAAAATATTAAAAAATAAAGTAAAAATTATCGTTATTTTAAATTTATATTACTATAATTTTTACGTAGATTATAAAAACAAATTAAAAAATGATATTTGTGAATTAATTGTCAAACATACCTTAAACTGTTATATTATTAAGACACTAAATTTATTTTCCGAGATCCAATCACAGTAAAGGCGAGAAGATCACACACGGGACTGCAAATAGAATATAATTTTCAGAGATTATATATTGTCGTTTATATGTACTATCACGTCATTCTAAGAAGATAATAGTTCGATTAAATATCTTTATTAAATCGTTATATAATCTTTACCCGAACTACTGTTTCAAAAACGCAAGCTAGCGCTGATTCAAACGTACCTACGTATTTCACGTTTTATTGTAAAACGAAAGAATTGTTTCATCAAAATTAATTCCCATTTAAATTGCTAAGGTTCAAAGTGCGTTATATCAAAACGTATACACACGACTCGTTTGACAAAAATTACGTATAGAGTAAACAAAATATACCTAGGTGGCTACATGTAGATATTATGTGAGTATTGTATCAGAATAATTTTTATGTGTTGTCTACAGTTATTATCTAAAGCCATTTAGATAATCACATTATAATTTTTTTTATCACTAATATTATTTGTTTATATAAAGGATTAATGGATCTGAAGAGATTATAAAAATTGTTTTACTGATTGGAAACTAGACTTGTGAGGGACGTATATTATGTGGGTACCCGTCATTAGTAAAAGCTAACAAAACTAAGTATGAAATTATTATGCTTACGTTTTTATATTTTATATACTATGGTACAGGTCGGCCTTGAAACACAGGGAACACTTGGATGTTGATCAAGAAAGCCCACCCTTAATCTCCAAGACTGTGGACAAAGTTATTGCATTTGCAGGGAAAGGGTCAGTTTTGGACTTACTGGTTTTGATGCTTGATTCTGTAGCAGTACTTCGTGGAAACTTTATTTTGAGGTCCCAGACACTCCCAAGCCACTTCACCACAGTTGAGAATAATGGTTCACCCTGCACACTACGCGAGATCTTTTCTTGTATGAATTTTGTGTGAGATGTTACGTTGTGTCGATCGCAGCTATCGCCATATCGCTTTGTAAAATGGTTGTCTTAAATGCGACATTAGATGGCGGTGGGAGGGGATTAAGAAAGACAAGTAGAAAAGACAGTACCTATGCAAGCCACAACACACTACATGTGCTTGAAGTATTCTAATATGAATATTAAATGCCAACTAAGCAGTGAAAAGATTTAAACATAAATCTCCATAATTTAAAAATCTTAGAAAGTATATTTTCGTTAATCTTTAACAACATAATACCAGTGAGTCTTACAAGCATCGTTTAGTACAATAAAATTACATTAGTAAAATTGTCGTTCGTGCGATATTGTGCATAAATTGCATAATAGCTAATATCCGTGCTCATGGACCAACTCCAACAAGTGGCATACAATTTTTGTTTGTTACAAACTAAATTTGTATACCTACCTATTATTTGTTCAAGGGGTTATAGTATACAGTGTTAAACTTGTATATGTGTTTAAAAAGTTTTTTATTGTGCTATAAATGACCAGACGATCGACATCCTATCGATGGATCGATCGTATTACAAATGCAATACACAATACAAACAATAAGACATTGGCCGCGTCCAGACGCGGGGAGCACTGGCTCGCAAAGCTGGCCACAGCGCGAGCCCGTGCGTTGAGTGGAGATGGCTATTGTTGTTTGATATCTCAAAGGGAGGTAATAGACACCAAATTGTAAGCCAACGTGTTTTCCAGTATTTGTTTACATATATATAGTTATTAGAAGACATCATATTTACAACCTGTATAAATCTAATTAAATGTTGATCTTCAAAGTTAATAAAATTACTACACATTTAAAGTTTAATTTATTCTATATACAAGATATATTTTCGAAATATGTAAAAAAACTATAGTACGAATAATAATTAATTATGGATAGTTTTTGACATCTGTTTTTTAGTATATTAAGGGAAATCTTGTCTAGTGGGTTTTTTTCACTGTCTATACTTTTCTTTTTCTTTCAACAGTCTTATTAATTATTTGGGGAACCATAGGGGATGTTTACTTCTGTGCATTCGTTTTATAGGAACGTGTTATTTAATGCCATTATGCAGGGTTTCATAAAATGAATTTAGCATATCATTGACATCGCTGAAAAATAGCCGAATTGACAATCGTGGCCTTCGAGGAATTCGTTTACAATGTTATAAATTGGCTTTGTGGTATTTGCGTAAATTATTATTTTTGTTGTAAGATGACTAACAGTAGGGAGCTAAGGGAGCGAACTCGGAATCTATTTTGCTGAGTGGTGTTATGATATGAAAAACCTAACATGTCTCTAAATCTATTCAAACTAGGTCTACTATGTAAATTAAGTTACATTGCTTAAGCTACGTTGATTAAGTATATGGTAAAAATTGTTTAAATTAAAAAGGTGGATAAAATCAATTAGACTGTGTGCTACGGCAGATGTCTCAAATGTAAGGTTAACAATATTCCAATCAATGTAGTTGAACATTTAATAATAATAATAATCATTTATTTTCAAGCAACAAAGACTCACAACATTGAATTAGAAATACATATACAGTCACATTAAACACCAATAAAATTTACATACAATTACATTATTTAAAATTATTACATTGAACAATTCATATGACAATATTATTTATTACAAATTATAATTAATCTATCAGCTCCTGTGTGTCATGTGCAACCTACAACATTTATTTATGTACGGGCAGTCGAGCCTAGCAACGATCTCAGCCAGCATGCTGTTGGCGCTCCCCCGTACGCACCGTACTAGTGAAGTTCCACGCTTGCGCATTCTAGTATAAAAATAATCCACACGAGCCTCCGCGAACATTTTTGACGCACTACAAAAGCGGGGGAGCTCCACAAGCATACTAAACGCGTCATTGAACTGGACTCGCAGGGCGCTGTACGATTTAACAGTGTAGTCACACCATAAGCTACAGGCATAAAAGAGGTACAAAAGGCTCTAAATAATGTTATCTTTACCTTTGTGGAACACCTTGCAAACCTACGAATAACCATATTTGCTCTCATCGTCATCATCCTTCAGAGCGGCAGTGACTAAATGACCCAGATATTTTAAAATTTCGACCCTGGCGAGTGGAGTGCCATTCAGAAGTAAGAGAGGCATCTCAGTTACTTTCCTGGGGCCGCCTTGAAAGACCATGCATTGACTCTTTTTAACGTTGTATATTAGCCCATGATCAACTGCGTAACCCTCGCATATATTAGATGATTATTTTATTTATCTATTTGAGATAGGAGATTTAAGTCCCTATTTCTCGTTAAAATAAGAACTAACATTATTGGTTGACACATCATTTAATTAGCCATTATATCTCTGTTTTATACTGTAGTAAAGTCGATAAGATCCTATGTACAGTGCTGGAGATACAGAGAATGAAGTAACTGAAGGTGGGCGTAAAGTCAGAGCGTGCATGTTAGTTTCATTTTATATACGATTTTGAATGTATGCTAACAAACCATACGATTTAGATGAGCCACTTAAAAGTATACGTAAAATAAATAAGGTAGGTATGTTATTTTTACGGTTTTGTTATTTATCGCAAATCGTTAATTTGAATTTGTTCATAACCAAATTAAGGAATAAATTTAAAGTTGCGAATTTATACTACAATAATTGTAATGTATTGTATTAAGTTGTATCTTAAACATGAAGGAAACAAAAAACTAATGAATAAAACAACGCTTTAACTGTAGAAATATATTTTAATAAATTTGTTTTATTATTCCCCGCACTCACCTACTAGTTATAACACATTATTTTCTTTATGTAATCAAATTCACCTTACAAGGAAAGGGTTGAACTCGATAAACGGTTGCAGTAGGTACATAAAATAGTAATTAATTTTAAGCACTATTCCCGTCATTATTATGCAAATAGTGTTACAGGTTATAAATGAAATATAATCGCAAAATGTTAATGAATACTTTGTGCTTTAAAATTAAGAGAATTTTTTATAAATCGTAAAAAAGAAAGTCTATTGCATTCAAAACATATCACATTAAAAAGTTGGTTATGGAGTGGTGACGACTGCCTTAGCCATATAGAAGACATCCTGGATCTTTATGAGAACGGCACGCTTATTTCTCGATACCCACTTACGATGGAAATTTGTATGGAAATGACATTTTGTGTCGTTATTGTAATGACACGACTTATGTCATTTCAGTGTTAGTGGATGTCGAGAAGAAAACGTCACGTTCTTGGTTTTAGGCCCTGGGCAATAGCTCTGTCTTTTTTTTATTACATAGCAGACAAAAGGACAGGAGGAATACTTATTAAAAGCGTTTAGCCGCCCAAGGACACCCCTAACGCCAGTTGAGTCACGGGTGCGCTACCGTCCTTTTAAAGAGAGGTTCGCTCTTTTTTTGAAGGTCCCTAAGTCGTAATGGTTTGAAAATATTTTCTGGTTCTCAGGCAAATCTGTGACTGGTGAGTGTGACACAGCTAATCTGAAACTGAAAAATTGTCTGAAAACTTGTAGGCAATATTTTACCGAGAAGCTTGTCTCGTAATAAACAATATTTAAAAAGTTCTTGAAGAATTGTCTTTTCTTCGAAATTTTGTGTTTAAAATTGGTTAATTATAGTTAAGTAACTTTGTAATCTAGCTTATTACGAAATAATGATGAAATGTTTAAAATATAAAGTTCTTCATTTCTTTGCTTTGGGAAAAATATTTTTATATTAAAAATTGCTAGGCTTATTAAGAAAAATTAATCTCATTAATTTAAATTTTGTCAGAAATAAATCAGACAGGCAGTTTTGGAAATTATTTTGTGTGTTTATATGTGTCGATAGTAATTTTGTTGATATGAATCATTAGTTCCTTAATAAATAAAACTTTCTTTTTGAATGCTTGTAGTAAGAATATTCTTTAACTGAGATTACTTTATTTAATTAATTTACTTTAACGCACAAGGTAGTCGTTTTTGATATCGACTGGAAAAATAACTACGACACATAACTTCTTGTATTATTTTCTGTAATTATCTACAAAAGTTCTATGTCTTACTTACTTTCAAATTTTTGAACCGTTTAGTCGTTTCAATTATGTTTTCAAAAATAAAAAATCATATTAAAGTAAGTACAATTTTTAATAATAGCAAGGTATTAAATGATTTTGTTGATTTTGGTTACTTCAAATGAGTAGGTAATGACAATTTTTTGTACGTAAAATAATCTTGGTAAATTTTATAAAAACAAATTTATTGATACTTTAATGCAAGAACTATTTTGGTACTTATATAATTTTAAGGGTAAACAACGAAGATCATTTAAAAACCTATATTAGTTTCGATAAATTTAAATTTTGATTTTTTCCAAAAAAATACTACAATACACATACACTTTTAATATTTGTAATTTTTTGTATTATTCGCAACTCTTGGCAATTCTGATTAAATTTTTTAAAACGACTATGGTAGCATTCAATATTCATTTACCTATTTATAATGGAGCATAATATATTCTAGACTGTACGTGTATGAGTTTGTACATATTACTTATTTCAGTCAGGAAAACATGATCTTTCTGAAGGCCGTATTAAAGAATTGACGCTAAAGAAAAGTACAACTTTTGAAATAACAATCAAACACTGGATCAAGATGACAGGTTTGTGGTTTGGCCCGCTGGCAGATGGAACCAATTGGTTTGCAAAGATTTGTATAGTCCTTTTCTTTGTTACCAACGTGGCCCAGTTTATATCTCTGGTAAAAAGTTGGAGTGATCCAGAAAAGCTCTTTGGATGCTTTAGTGTACTTGCCTTCTGTGGGATGGGTTTCGTTAAGCTGACGTCATTGCAATTTAGAAAGTTATCTTGGCGTTTTCTTTACGAAAAAACATATCTTTTGGAAAATGAACAATTGAACATCGATGATACGAGTGTGAACTATGAATCGGATTGTGAAGAGAGGAACCAATTTTCTCCACATATTTTAATATACACAAAGAAGTTTGCGTCTACCACAAGCCGACTCTCAAAAATGTATAGATTCACCCTTGTTGTGTATATTTTGTCTCCGTTTATCGAATATGCTGTTTATAGAGTTCAAGGAAAGGTGGATTATAAGTTTAATAGGCATGTTTTGCCGATTTGGTCCCCGATGGACAACGTCAGTATATTTGGTTATGTCTTTACAGTGGTTATCGAAATAATAGCATGTATATATTGTGTTTTCATTCATATAACCTTTGATATTTTTGCTACGGGGGCCATGATTATAATTTGTGGTCAGTTTTCATTACTGCATGAATTTAGCAAACATATTGGAGGCAGCGGAAAAGAATATAACTTGGACTTAAGAAGAAATGCTCGGGCGCGCTATCGGATTAAAAAGTGTCATTTGATACATACGACATTGTTGAGGTGCGTAAATGGGCTAAAGCCCGATTTACTCTTCAATAAGTACAGTAGCGAGTTAATATGTTATGTTAATATGTAAGTTGTCGATTAAGTTGAGTTGAATAGATCGCCTATTTTTTGGCGAATCCAGTGCGAAGTAGTCCCCTTCTCTCACTTCTCCCGCGTCCCGCCAACTTAACTGGCCGGCATGTAGACGGGCGAGTTTAGTACAGTCCATAATTTGTAAAGTGCAAAGTTTAAAACAACGCGAAACGCAACTAATCTTCTTCTCGGCAACTTATGACTACTCACTCCGCCCGTTTGGACGTTACTTACAACTTACTGTTTATTACTTAACTGTCTGAGTTCTTAACTCGCTACTGTACTTACTGAAGTGTAAATCGGGCTTAACACCCATTTTAACAATTAATACATAAGAGTTGTAGGTTATCGTGCAAGATTACAATTAAAAAGTTGATAATAGTAATACCTCTCCCGCTCCCCCCTTAAATCCGCCCTTGACACTGCATTTACATTAAATGTTGTAAAATAATGAAAATTGTTAAAAATAAGTAAAAGTAAAGTCACACAGTTCTTACAATAATTGAACTATACTTAGACGTCAATGATGCTCATTGTCGGTGACAATGCTTTTTTGTAAAAAATTGTTTAATTTTGCTTCAATTTTGATGCCTTATTGGATAAAAATAATATCCATTTGGGTATCAGTTATTATTGTAGCAAAAAACTATGATCTAGCACTGATTTTATAAAATCATGAAATTTTGCACAAAAATTGAAATTTGATTCATTCACTCATTAACCTCTGTTTTTCTTATTGTAGCATGGTGAACAATCTGAATGACCTAATACAAAATATAATTGGCATATATTTTTTCCTAGCGACTTTGACGTTGTGTTCAGTTGCTGTACAACTTCAATCTGTAAGTAGATACTTATTATGCATTAAGTGTTATACATCTTTATATTTTATAATACAGAGCTAACTCTGCGCCCGTTTCACAGATCATTTTCTTTGTAGGTGAAGTCTTCTGTTGCTTTTTCTCTGAAAGCGCCAAGTAGACCCTTCCGTACAACACGAAGTGAATGTCAGATAAGTGATCTAACATTGTTTAAATTATATTATTCTTGTAAGTGAGTACGTAATTAACAAATTACGTTTTCACTCCAAAACTACTCAATGATTATGTAATGATGTACCTATACATTGAGAAATAAATAAGGATGTTAGGATATTTTTTTCTATTGTATTTATGGCTAGTAGTGCCCAAAATCGGTTTGAAACTTAGGTACCTACTACAGTTGAACCAGTTTTTACACAAAGATTTTTAATTAAAATTGCTTAAGTATATTTTCTCACTGCAGACGGAGTTAAGCGCCACTCAACTAATCTCCCTTCTTCAGTATATGTGCGCGACTCTTACACAGCTTTTACTTTACTGTCATTATGGAGATGCGGTTCAAAATAAGGTAAACTAAAGCTTTGAAGGTACTTAATTAGAAAGAAACAAATGCTAAATTAAAATTTAATAAATGTTTTTGTAGCGGCTTTAATTCAAAACAATCAAATTTTGCCGTTTTATATATATTTATGGTTATAAAACTATTCTTTTGAATTAAATTAATATGTAATTTGAATGATGTAAGTGAAATTGAAATTGAGGATACCTATGTTTTGGAAGAATCTCACTAGTTAGTTTTGTTATTCATTATTCAGACGACAAGGGACATTTAAAATATTGTTTTAATATAATAAGAAATAATATATATATAAAAATATATTATTTTAATAATATAAATTAAATACTCAAAACCTGTTTTCGAGTTAACAAAAGGCATCCCTTAGTCTCGATGTTATAATAGGTTATTCGGGTGTACTTAGTAAAGGTCATCGACATCCAGCCGTTTTTTCATTTTTAAATAATTTAACATACCCGACTTTCGGTTACCTAAGGTTCGACATTACGTGTATTATTAGTGATATTTGTGATGCATTTTGTTTCACAACAAAACGTAGTATTCAAATTCAAGTATTTCAGAGTGCTGTGATCCTTGGTGATGGACCATTCGCATCTTCCTGGTGGGCTCTTAGTGGTAAAGTACGACAAGACGTAGCTATTCTATGCAGCGGGATGTCACGCGGTTGTAAACTTTGTGCTGGGCCGTTCAATGTCTTAAATCTACAGTCATTTATTCAGGTATATTTATCTAATTGCATTTTGTGTAGTAAAGATTTCGTAAAATCTATTAAGTAATATCATATCTTTTAAGATTTAACTTAGTAGAGCTAAACTTGTACAGTTAAACCATTCTTGTCTCATAAATTTGAAATTTACATACACATGTGACGCATAGCATCACTTGAGAGTCGAGGTGAATCTTTACTTTTGTCCACCTTATAGTCGGGAAAATAATTAATATCTACTACTAACTAAAAACTAGCGTTATATATTTTCTATAACTATAAAATTAAGTTCATCGCCGAAAGTCAAATAAGTCATTTATCATTCAAAAACATGATATCAAAATCGATTCATCAATTGGGGCCTAAATTTCTGAGTTATTAAAATTGTAATATCACTTTTTATTTCAGATTGTTAAGACTGCTTACAGTTACTACACTGTGCTGCGACAGACATCTGAATAATCTATTCATATATATATATATATATATATATATAATGTCACCGGTCATTGTCTGCACATAAAAGGTTTCTTAAATGACAGAAAAAATATAGACAACAGTAGTTTTTCGATGTTGTATTATTAAGATCTAGAATTTAGCAAAGCTCAAGTGATGTTCCTAAAATTGAAGCCGTAAATGGAGTTATCCGTGTAGCGCTAATACTAAAATTGCAGTGAGCCCCGACTGAGTATTAAAATGATGATATATCACTTAATGTAAGAAATCAATATCAGTATATTTTTTTTAAATTTGTATCTGTAACACTTGCGAGTTTATATTATGATGATAATTATACCACCTATTAATTATTATACAAGATAAGACACTATTTATAAGTATAAAGGCAATTAAATAAACTGCTGTAATTTTTGGACCATGCTAGCTGTAAATGCTTATTCACGTTGTGACACAGTGACCAGCGCGGTCACGCAATATCAAACTTCTCTATAACCCAAACAATCAATGTTCACAGCGGCCATAAACGCGTGAAAATTCCGAAGCGTTCTTACAACAATTATTTTCGCCCCGTCTAGCGATTTTTGCTTTTCGCAACTCCGTTTCTACAGACTTCAGATTTGTATACATTATTGTAACCTAATGCTGCAATGAGGTAATAACAACAAGCGAAAAACAAGATTTTTTTTACTGATTTATTATGTCGAAATACTAGGTTATGGTCTTAATATGACTTTCAAGCCACGCAGCGACCGTCGGTTCATGGCTTGACGTCCACTTAATGTTGTTACGCACATTCTCAAGTGCCCGTTGGCGCGCTGAGGCGCCAGCGCCGGCGTTAGAGTTCTTTTCGAAGAATGCCTTCATCTGCAATTACGGAAATCAAGTCAAAAGTGAAACTATCACAGACATATTAAATTCAAATCTAAGATTACACAAAAATGCGTTCCGTTTCTCGATTATAGAATAATTCGATAAGAATTCGATTGAAATTTAAATTTATGATATCAACATAATCTTCATATTTGATAAGAACAAGGAATGTAAACAACATGAAAAAGATTATATTTCTTAATTCTTATATCCCAAGAAGGTGAAATCCTATGGAAACCAAAATAGGAGAATATTTTTTTCCGTTTATGTTTATTAAAAAAAAAATAGATTTGAACTGGAGACATTTATAATACAGCAATAATAAAGAAATAAGTGAAGTACAGAAAATATTGCGTAATAATTTGGAAGATAAAAAAGGTATCTTGATTTCATTAATAATACCATTTATTTAAAAATTAAATAAATATAACAAAAATAATTGATTGTTTTCATTAATGCCACAAAAACTTACCTCTTGTAATCGTTGTTCCGTGCTAAAGTGACCAGTTATGGCGGGTATGAGGTTGCCGAGGTATCTGCTATTAAGTGTGAAACGATCGACAAGTTGATTCCACCGGCTGCGAACCTCGTCCCACACGAGCGCAGTGCCAGCGGGATTTCCACTTATCAGTTGTAGGACGTTGAGGTAATCCTGACTACGGATGTTTTTTTCGTCCCAAGCGAGATCCAGATATCTATTAAAAGTATAAAAATTTCATATTATACGTATTTCTCAATTTATTTCTCAGTCAGTAATCATTTTTAACTATCAAAAAACGCGTCTTGTTCAGACTTTCATGCTCCTGATTCACAAAATAAATGCACGCTGGTATAAATGAAATATAATATCATAATAATAATGATACGTGAACACCTAGAAATTGTTCAGTTTCTTTGAAAATTGGAATTGAAATGCTCGTGAGATCACTGTTAGATAAAAATATAAATATTTAGTCTTACCTTTTGAGGATAACGACATCTTCTGGCGCAGAAAGAGCGGATCTTAGTTTTGTTTGTTCTTGTACGTCTTCTTCTTGTAAATAGATGCCCCACAATTTCTCCCACTCGTCAGCTGTAGCATGCTTCATACCTGTCATAAAATTAATGTAGATTATTGTTTTCAAAGTTGCCTATGGACAGAGAGTTAGTATACTCAAAACTTTTCATTGTATAAGGAATGAAAATATTATCATACAAACACGTCATGATTTTACTAATGCGTAGCGCCATCTAGTGTCGCCAGGCAGAAACTATTGTGTATATGTTATATTATCTATTTATTTATTAACACTGTTGCAAAAATAACTGAAAAAAGTAAGAACTTAAGCTAACAGTGCAATGGGCGGCTTTATCGCTAATTAGTGATCTCTTCAGACAATTCATTAATTAATGTTAAATTAATGTTTTTATAGACATAGTATCCTTCAAGTATTCAAACCAAAAAAATTTGTGTAGGTCAACAATATTGTGCCTAATTAGTTTGACAATAATAAGATAACAATATTGGCATAGATTTTAATTGCTAGCCCTTAATTATGCAATAAAAATAGACAGCAAATAATACGAATCTTTGGTCGTTTTGTTGGGATTAAGGTTTATTATTCAAAATGTTGAAGACAAAAATAGTTATCAATCTAGAACCTAGTTTATGCATATTTACTATGTAGTCAATGAAAAATATTCTTATAATTCATTAAATTATTAATTTGTTCTTAATTTTCCACTTTGACTAGTCACTAGTCAGTCTATTACACAGCTGAGGCACGGAGGGATTCCTCGATGAACTTAGACCTACCGTAGTAATAAACTAAGTTGCGAAGATCAGGCTCTATAGTTTGAATATTTGTTGTTCCGTGGGAATTCAGCCAGTTCAAAAACATGTCCCTTACTCTACGCTCTGCGTCGGGCAACCCGCTAGATGTCGCTAATGACAAAATTCTCGTGCGGAGTAGTCTGCAATAGAATATTCTTGCGTTTTGCATAATTGTATTTGCTGACCTACTAAAATTTATGCAAAGTGGATATGGCAAAACGATGTTTTTTTTTGTAGTTTCTCGATTATAAGCGACATAAATCATAATGAGTTTATATTTTTATTATATTTGTAATAATATGTCATTATTGACAGTCGAATTTCAGATCAATATAGCTTAGATGGAATACATTTTTAGCTTCGATGTTTAAATAATTTACATATTAATACGAGACCATGAAAATTAGGCATTTTATCCTAATACTGGCGGAGTTATAAAATAACCAAATTATTAGAGAAATGTCCATACCCTTGAATTACATCTAAAGTAGTATTTTGCCAGCTCTGTTGTGAATACAAACCGCCATGCCCGATCAGATGCTGTATATATTTCTGCAATTTTTATTAACTTTATGATAATCTTCTGTACTTGTATATAAAATACACTTCTGTATGACTGCCACTTCGACCATGTCATAAAAATAAGCATAGAAAATTAACTATATAATAGATCGATAATTGAAATATTTATTTGCTTCAAACATTACAGGCATAAAAAGCAACATATCAATAATTTTTGCCTTATACGCAGCATTTTTGAAATGTAAAACCATTAAGTACTTACAATGCCAATCTATAAATACCTAAACTAGAAATAAGTGAACTTGTTTCAAATAAAAATTGTGTAATAATATTATACATATTTAGATTATGTAGTAAAAATTACCTTCAGGTGTTCATAGGCAGGGGTATCCAGTAATCTGTTTGAGAGTTGATTAAATTTCCCCGCAGCCGTCTCCCAGGGCACAAAATCTTTCTCCGTAGTGAGGTACTGTGTGAGTGAAAGCGCGATATCATACGGCAGAAGCCCGGCATCTGATAACGCGAATGCATCGTCCAGTAGATGTGCCCTATCTGATATTGTTAGCTAGAAAAATGATGGTATAGTTAGATGGCACTGTAGAAATTTCTTAAGGTATCTTGTCACGTGATATGGAACGCCAAAGCTGAAATGTTGAGCTTTATCGCTAAATATCACGTGACCAGCAAATCAGCTTTCGAGATCAATCCTGCAAGCAGCCCTGTTGACGCTACTACGCTACTGTTCGCCGCGGCGACTTATTGGCGTTACTTTTTTGAGTTGCGGAAATTCAAAATAGTGTCACGTGACCAGATTTGTCGCTGCAAACGAGCGTCAGCGGCTGCATGAGGCCGTACCCTTAAAGAAATATCTTCGTGTGAATAACAATGCAAATATGAAATTTTAACAGTAAAAGATTCATCTAGCCCCCTTCAGTTGTATTCAAGAATAGGATAATTAAAAATTTGCTTCTATGATTTTGAATTTTTCATACATTAAATGTTTACGTTTCTCTTACATCTTCTATGTATTACTGTCTAAGTGTCATATATTATCTATGGAGAATATGGGTATGGCAACCCTAAAAAGTGTAATAATCAATTCTTCCTTTTTCTAACGTGGCCATGATGGCACTTATTTTTGTTGTACTGCATTTAAATATAACTAAAGCAAGTTTTAAAGATCAGTAACTATTTTATTAAAATATAGAGAACTCAGAACATACTACTAAGTATGTCTTGTAATGTTTTTGTGAAACTGTTAAGGGTATGTCTTCATTTATATCTTTACTGTATTCTATTCTATGTTTTCTGTGATGTATCTGTTTTTTCACTTGTAATAAATAAATAAAATTTATCAAAAAAGTGTGTGTAAACCATGGAGGTTAGGAAGGAGAACGATCGCTACGCACTGAAGCATTAGCCTCTCTGAAAATTTGTAGAATTTATAATTCATTTTTCAGCCACCAGCCGCACTGCCGTCGGTAAGTCTGCGAAGTTAGCTGTTTATGAGTACAAGTAGATGAAGTTAGTTGAATGTGGGCTATCTCGTGTGAGTTTGCCACTAGACGCGCTTGTGTCGCGTGAGATCCAAAAAATTCAATTTTCACTGGTTTTAGCGGGCTCCGTGACAAATATTATAATTTCTTTAATTTACCGATTGAAGAGTGATCTCCTTTGTGAAATAATCGCAAATATGGATTATTTGGCGATAAATGTGAACGCTTTGAAAGCGAAATTAAGAAAAAGAGGCGCAAAAATATGATGACATTTATTTATTACTAATAAACGAGATATTATTTATAATTAATTAATGAGATTCAAGATTAAAAACTTTGTTTCGGCACCGATCTTATAAAGTCGCCTTTATAAGATCGCCTTAGTCAACAGTGGCGCCAACTGGTGAGAAAAAAAAACGATAGTTCCATTGAGACAATTTAGCGATCGCCGTGCCTCACTTATTTTTCCCATATTTCTGGGACATTATTTTCTTCAGCGATCGTTTCCTCTCTTTAACCTCCATGGTATAAACAAATCCCTATAGAGGTAATTATTTTCTTTACAAGCAAGTAGGCAACCCCCGTAAACTGGCTACGGAGGCGTTAAATTACATAGGTATATTTTGGGTTAGGAGCTGAAAATAAAAAATGTACCATTTCAGATTTGAGTTTTAGTTGCTCCAGAAGCTCCTTCCACATATTCAAAGGGTAGTTAATTCTGTAATACCCAACTTGGTTGTTGTTTATTTTCAACAATTTCTCTTCATCACTTAATGATATTTCCACTGAAAATTATATATTATTCTTAAATAATGCTCTAATGAAAGGCTTATGCTTGCATTTAATTTGAGAAACGGTATTCTATAGAAAAGGTAATCAAGTATTTTAGTAACAAATTTTAATACGCTTCCAGTGCAAAAGTTGTTAAATTTTTTTTAACAAATATCTAAATAATTCTCATTTACTTTCGGCAATAATGTTTTATAATATTAGAACTGTACATTTCTAAAATTCACTAATTCGTTACAAGAAATTGAAAGTTTTATGTATGGCACGAGAAACATAATTGCAGCTACAACGCTTGCGTGAGTAGTAATATATTTTTAATCAGTTCATGATGCATAGCAATCATTTCACTATGTAAAGCAAAGAAATCTATGAATGACTTTTGTGTGTGTACACGAACTTTGGTAGCGTAATTATAAGTACCTACATCGATGCCATCTTTTGACATTAAGCCGAAACATTTCAAATTCATACTGTTTATTTTTACCCAACGTCAAAGGAGACAGGTCTCAATTCAACTGTATTTTTTATGTTTGTTACCTCAGAACTGTCGACTGGGTGAACCGATTTCATGATTCTTTTTTTGCTTCCCGTGTGTTCCCATTTAAATGTCATCAATATCTGTTAAGTAGTTTTCGTCGGTTTTTTTTGTTAAAATCATTAACCTTAAAACCAAAAAAGAGGTTATCAATCTATAACCAATAAACAAAGTAGTGCCAAAAATAAAATAAGATTTATACCGGTATCTGAGGTGTCAGGAAACCATAATATATCGTCATGCTTTCCTCTACTTGTAATATACGTAACAGGCACGAACCACCGGTAACTGTGGAATTATTATCATGAAGAAATATTTTCTTTTTTATATTATATTATATTTTTTTTAATCTGTCCGTTTTTGTGTACCTATACAATACCCACGCAAACTTACTGAACGAATTCGAATGCGATTTTAGTATATTATTTTATTTTATTTGGAATACCAACAGCAAAAACAATGAAAATATACAAAACAAAACAAACGATCTTAACAAAGCCATTAACAGGTACTCGCAGATAAACATCTAACAAGACAATTCACATGTTATACAGTATATATATATATATTAACCTATATGTATAAGCTAGGAAGCAAGTAAAACTAATAATTAATTAATAAAAATTTGCTTTATCTCTGCGGGTTTTGTGCAAACATGTCCAGAGACTTGTGTAATCCTACCAGGTCATTCAACAATTTACTCACTCTCAAGAAGAACGAGTTTCGACGGTAGTTTGTGCTAGCCTGATGTATTAACAGTGGTTTATATGTCTAATGTCTCTATATTATATAGTCACAAAATTTGTTTTTGTTTGTATACAATTATTTTAGTTGGACGATTGCCCTTAAGTAGCGGCGAAAATGATGGTATACAATGTAAGCAATCTTAAAAATATAAGATTAGTGAGACGGAAGCAGAAATATGGTTTTGCTCCATGCTAGTGGACTAGAGGTTACGGTGCAGTGCCTGGCGATAAATATTGCACATCAAAATTTGGCAAATTTTGTCTTCATAGAGCGTTATTTCTGTCACACACTGCCTAATGATGTTCGTATAACAATAACATAAATTACTTACTTTCGAATTTAAAATCAAACGATAACATAATAATTGGTGGAAATGGAAGTTTATATTCAGATATGATTGCCGATGTCCAATATTTATTCGCCAGACCTTAACAACTATATACATACAGAGTGAAATATTTCAATACTTACTGAAAATCAGAGTCATCATTATAAGTAGCGTTTGGATCTAAAAGAAACCGTGATTGCGTCAAAACAAATGTATTATTTTCATCTCCAGGTTTCACACTTATAAGAGGATAGCCCATTTGTCTCGTCCAAGTATCCATTATATATCTGTCAAGATTAAAAAGTAAGATTTAATGTAATAAATACAAGATTGTATGTTTTAAAAATTTACTAAGTTGAAATAAAAATTTCGATACCAAACGAAGCAATGTACAAATATAGGAAAATAATGACGGCAATTAGGGCTCCACATTTTTTATCTTAACTTCGATAGGATAGCGTCAATTGTCAAAATCGTGGCAATGGAAATTGAGCGATATAATATAACATTAAGGTTCATGTTTGCACGCACGGTCAAGTGACTTCTGAATAGGCCACTCCTATGATTCTTTTCACTCCGATAATACCGTAGATATAAATCATATTCCTAAACTTTTGCACCTCAATAAATCCTATCACCACCAAAATAGATACTTAAAATCGAAATTTAATTTAATTTTTTTAGTTTAAGATTACCTTATTTAAAATCGAAATTAAATTTAATTTAAATTTAATTTCGTAAATAACTTACTTTAGGCTAAGATTTGGGTAGAGTTTCTTAAAATATGGTTCCAAAGAAGACAATAATTCTTGAGTGACAGTGTTGCCAAATTTATACTTTTTTAAATAATCTGAAACTCCTCTACGGAAGTTTTCTTCTCCAATAAAACCTTCCAACATTCTTAAAATCGATGCACCCTGTTGAAATTTATTTTATTTACGCGAGTAGGTATCACACATTTCAATATGCACGCGAAATGTCGGCAAAATGTAGTAATAATCAAATTATTATTTATTTATTTTTTAAACAATTCGTGGCAATGGAGTGCAACGGGCGGCCTTCACGAATCACTAATCAGCGATCTCTTCCAGGCAACCCGCAATTTTTGTTGAATTTATTCAGGAAAGCCTGTAGAAATTCAACCACACCTCCGTGCCACTTATGACCCTCCGTCCGGCAAGAGGCAGCCCTACCAGAGACCGAATACAAAGTAAATTATAAATTGTAATCGGGACCGGGGATCGAACCCGATACCTCAGGCCTCGCGGTAGGCTAATAAGACTGCTTAATCATTATTAGCTCAGCCAAAGAAAAGCATCCAATAATGATTTTCTTTTCCTTCCACACATACATTTTTCTTGTTTCATTAGAAACTATATCTCGCTGGGTTTTTAATCGTATATTATCAGCTGCGTGAAGTATTTGTTTCAAGTAATTGTATTACTAAAACAGGATCATTGAAGTGCTTTACATTTTTGTGCGCAACCTTGGCTAAACAACTATGCAATTGACAGTTGAAATATTTCGAACTGATAAGTAAGAAATGAAATACAGGCGGTGAGTAATTGAATATATATCGTCTTACCTTATTATATGATATAGAATCGAAAATAGCGGTTATTTGATCTGGAGTCTCCACAGTCTGAACTATCGGATGACTTGATAGTTTCGCATCAGTCACTAATACTGAATGTAGAGTTTTAATTAGAAATTGATCCAGCTAAAAAAAAATACAAAGCTATAAAACATACAAAAAAATAACAAGTCAATTAACCTGAAACCATAGAACTCGAAATGTTGTCATGTTTCTGAAGCCAAAAGTGAAGTCTGAAGGTACTGAAGACTGAAGGGTCTGATCTTATGGTAATTTCAATTAGGTTTATTATGTTATCTTATTATATTCATAGAAAAGGCTATCCTTGCATTGAATTGTATTTAAGTACATAAACAGGTGAGGTTGTGAATATAAAGTAAATAATAATGGTCCGGAATGGATAAATTTACCATAGTCCACGAAGGCTCTATTGCATTCAATGATTTCACTTGCATGTATGATGCAAAGCCTTCGTTTAACCAAACTTCATCCCACCATTTCATTGTTACTGAAATTGCAAAAAAAAATTAAAATCATAAAACACCTGTTACATGCAAGCAAAATGAAACCAGAATATAACAATGCAATGATTTGAAAATAATTAAGAGATTTCCAGATTTTTAAAGTAGTTTTCTACTCGATGGAACAGATCAAAACCCCAAGGGCATAGTATGTCAAACAAATTCTTAGTGTGCGTCCACACTGAATGCGCGGTGACGGGGGCCTAAGGCGGGCGCGGCGAGCGGATGCGTGCGGTGGCCACAGTGGGCCGCGAGCCCTCGTAGCGGTTCGAAGTATGTCAGGTATTGCAAACTATGGACGAGGTATTTTTACTTGACAGTCCAATTCTGAGATGGGAGGTGTTGAACATTAGAGACGGTGTACACGAAATAAATAAAAACAGAGAACAATGTGGTGAATTTTTTAATTTGTATGAATTGAGGTTAAATACCCTAAAAAATTTTTTTATTACACTCAAATGATCATATAGGTGGTTTAGATTGAATTGCACTTATAAACAATTCAGTATTGACCGACATTTTACAACAAACAATATGCAGCCGCGCAAACGCCGAGCGGTAAGACCGAACTAGTTTGATATCACCGCCACACGCGCGCTAGGTCGCTCGCTGACTAGGCTCGTAGTGCGGCCATAACGCTCGGATAAGAACGTTTGAAACCTCCGCACGCTAACTCGAACCCGTCGCGCTTCGAGTTAGTGGCTCCCGCCTTAGTCACTTCATTATGGACGCAAAGGCGCGTTTCATATGTTTGATATTTCGCGTCGCATTCGTCGCATCTGCGCTAGGCTCGCAGTGTGGACTTCCACTTACCTAAATTACCGAACCACATATGAGCCAGTTCATGTGCGATAGTATTAGCCACACTGATTTTATTCTGTGATGATGTAGTAGCTTCATCCACTAGAAATGATGTTTCTCTATAAGTTATCAATCCCCAGTGCTCAGTGGCACCTGATACATAATCTGGGATTGCTATCATATCTAAAAGCAGAAAGAAAATAATCATTTATAACATTTATATTTTTGTTTTCTGGCTGTAATACATTAATAATAATGGTCAGAAATGTTTATAAACTCATAGAAACCTTATTTCCTATAAACTATGAAATTTGAAGTACATAAATAAGCACCAATGTACAACAGTAGGCAGCAGTGTAAGTATGAAAAAATGTTTTTACATTTAAAATAATTTGAGTTACTTTTTACATACCAAGTTTAGGAAGAGGGTATGGAACTTCATAATATTTAATATAAAATTCAGTTGCTCGTTTTCCAATATCTTGTGCAAAATCAATCTTATGTGTTTGTTGTTTTTGCGCGAATGATCTCAAAGTGAAGTCTTTTCCAATCCCATTTGCATTTATGACTGTTTCCTTGTGATCAAAATTGCAAATAACAAAGCAGGCCAGGTATGTTGACATAGGCACACTTGTAGCAAAGGTAACAGCTTCTGTTTTGGAGTTTTCATCTAATGTCCTTGATATTTCCTGAAAATAGTTTATTTAAAATGCTATTACTAATGCTTGTAAAGCTATTATTCTATATTATTATATTTGTATGATACTGGCTATTTCATAACTTGTTGAAGTATTGACAGCTAAACCATTACAATATATAAATTATAGATTCATGAATTTGCAGATTTGCAGAACCAAAATAGTGATAATTACTAAAGTAATGGTTTTATTAAATACAAAAAGCAAAATACTAACAAAATGAACATAACTATTGGACCATTTATGATTAAATAAAAATCTGTAAGTATTTGAGTGACATTGATTCTTGATAATTAAAATTCCAAACTAGACTGTTAATAATAAAGATAATATTGAATATTGAAAACACCCACCCTATTTGAATTGGATTATCTTAACATTATATTTTTTAAAGTATTACTAGTAGCTATACATGTATATTTATCGTATAGCCAGTCTTATCATAAGGCAGAACAAACAGACTTGCGGAAAAACAAAGAGCCAAATGCTTTTTGTATACTTATTTTGTTATTGTAAACAAATATGTCACATACCTATTTATTTTTACATGAGTTAACTATTTATTAGTTTACCTTAAAAACTTATCTTACATTCATATTAGAAAGGGCTACATAATCAAGTGGCTTCACTAATGTTATATCATATGTTGCTTTAAAATCTGGTTCATCAAAACAAGGAAATGCTTGGCGAGCATATGTTGGTTGGAACTTGCTCGCTATCATGGGACTGAAAATAACAGACAGGTTTTATAATCGCTGTGATTAAAAAAGTATAATCAGAGGTTATAAGAGTTTAATATGAAACAGAAGCTGATGCGCTTTAGGGCTTAGTAGAATTATTTATGAATATTGATATTTACCCTCCTAATTTAAGCCTGGAGAGATAGAAACCCACAATATTCCTTGTCAAATCTCCACTAAATTCAATGTTTATATCATAACTACCAGCGTTGATATTCTTATCTAATTGAATGTAAAGTTGCTCTAAGGATTCTATCTCAAAATATTTTTGCACCGGTACTTCAATGTGACCAGTCCGCACTTTAACATCTTTGATACTTAAGAACTTTGTATGCAAGCATACATTATCTCTTTCATGCTTGATTATAACATTAATGCTTACTTCGCCCTGAAATTTACCAGTTTCCAAGTCAGGTTGCAATTTTAACTTGTAATTTACAGGGCGAATTAATTGAGACAATGTTTCTGATAACTTTATCTTCGATGTTTCCATAGTATTTATACAATTAGACAGAAGCTTGTTTCCAAGTATAATACGTAGAAAAATATGTCGATTTGCTAAGTTTATGGCATAAACAGAATATTTTTTAATTATCATAGAAATGAACCACGATTGCACTTGAAACTTGAACACTTATTAATGACGAAATGCAGGCATTTATCAAAACTGAGCCCTGAGGTAGGATTTCTGATTTATAATATTGACATTTGTAGTTTGAATTTTGAAACTCAAATCCTACTGTGTAAAATATTTTACCTATTTATTTTATTTCTATCTTGAAATAAGAATCACTGATCAACAACAAGCAAAACAAATGAGTTCAGAGTTTAAGTTTGTACATTGTCAAAATAAAGTGTCATTGTGAATTAGAAGTTTTGTCTACCATTCAATGATTGAAACCATTTTGTTTTATGTCTTCGCCCAAAGGACAGGCCAAAGTCTTTTTACCATAGTCCATACCGTCTAGTCTAGCCCCAAATAAATGGCGGACTTGTTGCTTAAGCGCTTATTCCACCTCATTGAATTCAGACGTCCTAAATAATTCAATTTCACTTGACTGAATATAGTTACAGAATCATTTAGGACGTCTGAATTCAGTGAGGTGGAATAAGCGCTCTAAAGTGAATTTTGCCCATATTACAAAAAGACACGTTTCAATGAATTATAATTATCTATTGAAATTAAAAGCTATATAAGGTAAATATTATAATAATGAATATTAATAATTGATAAAACATTAGGATATTGTGTTGTGGTTGGGAGACGCAACGTAGATAATTCATAATGCATTCGAGTTGAAAAATATTAATGACGCGGACCGAGTGTACCTTTTTCCATTTTTAGCAATGGATTAATATTAACTGACTTATATGGTGAATATAACGGTTATTTGCTATTTGATGCGTATATATTCAAGAAGTGCAGTGAATTGTGGTGACGACCGTAGTAATTTCTTAATTAACTTTGACCCAATAAATAGGTTAAACAGTTATCTTCCAAAGGGAGCTCTTCTCCCTTAGTTGTTCTTGTTTACAGACTGATACCACTGGATGTAGTGTTAAGAAAGAGCATATTGCGGTGTATATGGTGTATACCTAGACGTAATATTTTGCCTAACTTTGACCGCATAAGACTATGATTCGACGTCCACTGATTTGTCTTTGACGAAACAATATCACTTTCTATAATCGTGCACATTGCCATAAAGATTATGTTTAAAACTCCATCAATTTTACACATAAAACCTTGGAATAACACAACTTTAAGAAAATAATATAAAACTTGTCGCACCCGTTGTTGTGATGTTGCTAAATAATGTGATTGAAACGAAGCTATTATAACTAGATGCAAATTTATATTACCTTGATAACCTTATATTAAAAGCTTTACCCTAAAGTTACGGAAGCAATAACGAAAAACGAACATTTTATAAAGAAGACTCATAAGTCGTTATTTATGGATTACAGTGCACCAAAGTTGAAATGAGGGTAGAAAATTTCTTACATTTGAAATATTAACTATATTACAGATAGCTCAATATTAAGTGGTAGGTAGGTACTTACATGCCACTCCGCATCGTACTTTGGTAAAAACCAACAATCCCTCTGTCAAGTCTTCCAGTGAAATTCAATGTAAATCTATAAAATCCTTTGCTGATTTCTAAATTTCCAAATTGTATTTGGAACACTTCCCTGTTTTTTTCTTTTTTTGTTGTGTTAATTATTATATTTTTAAGTTTATCATCAGAGAAAACTATATTGTGAATCGACAAATTTTTGAAATGTACTTCAATTTTTCGCGTTGGCCTTAGAACGCGCAATCTTATTGTTACTTGCCCCTCAAAGGTTTTACTTACTAAATCAGGCCACAGTATTAGGGTGTAATTCAATGGTATTACATCTCTGGACAGTCTATAATTTGTAACCTGTGGACAAAACATTTTAAAATCGTTCTGTAAAGCCGAAAATTTTATGCTCAGAATTATTGCACTCATCGAGTGTTTCTAGATGAGTGCACTAATTCTGAAACTCCTAATCATAAATATGCGTAAAAAATTGGTTTTTAGCACACGGATCCCATACTATTAGTTATAGAAACAATATAAAATATAATTTTTATATTATTTCTGAAAAAAAAAACAATAATTTAACTACGTATTTCAAAAAAAGATCGTAAAAATTGTAAGGTCGTATTTGACTTGACATTTTACTACTACAAAGCAAAATTCAATATTTCACTCATGACGGTGCGACAGTACTACATCCCGTATATAGCCGCCCATTAGCCGTTAGAAAGTTACACGCGACGGAAAGAGAACAGCGATTTAATGCTGTTGCCTGTCCTTATGCGCCAGTCACCACTCACCACTCACCACTACAGCAGTCACCACTGCCAGTGCCACTTACGCATCACGCGGCGGGAGACTTATCAGTTATCAGCCACCTCTTTTTTGACATCAAAAAAACATACAGCCCTCTATACCGTACCATACCGTGACCGTGTGAATGTATTAGGATCGGAAAACATGATACGCTCTGCTATGCTCATTAAAACATACAAAATATTCTCGCTGACAATTATTGACGCTCCGTTCATGGCAAGCGACGGTGTTGGTCCGTAGACGGTAACGGAACAGGGCATAGTCTCATACTTTTCAATACAAAGAATATATTTTGCCTAACACGTTCCTATTACGGTCATAGTATGATACGTTGTAGTGGGCAGAGTCATTTACAGTTTATATTGTTACGGTGATGTAATGTATATACATTTCGATCCAAAAATATATTCATTTATTTATCAAAAAAAAATTATTGTATTAAAATGGAAATATTTTTAGTAAAAATTCATATTACATTGTTTTCCTTAATCATTGTTTTCTTGAATATGGTATTAGCGGTGCTTTTCTGTTCACTGCATTTCTTGTTTTGAACAGATAATGCGATTGTAGATACAAATAAACAGAATGATAGCATACTCAATATTATAATGAGTTTTTTATAAGACATCCAGGTCATTATGTCATTTTTCATCTGAAAAAATAATTAGTTACTATAAATCGAATGTTGATAGGTAAATAAATTTAAGAAAACCACATTTGACCCCTTTTCAATTGCTCTTACGAAGGCTTTCTAGGAAGTTACGTTAATTATTCACCTAAAGTAGTGAATTTATATAAATCCTTTATGAACACTTCACTTACATTAATAAGTAAGAACGTAACGTAATTTACCCAGTGAGTAGTGACCTAACATATAAACATGTAACCTCTACCTAACCGTTATCTGGTTACGTTTGAGGAAAATAACGAACCTTCAGGCGTTGGTGACTTATGTCATTTTCAGTGACCTTAGTCCTCATTAACCCTGACCAAAAAGAGGGATGTTATAAGTTTGACGTCTTCGTCTGTTTGTCTTTGTGTCTATGTGCGTAACTTCTAAACGATCTTATTTATATTTTGTCATGTCGAGGATTTTTCAAATTGTCTTAAATTGCCTGTCTTAATAAATGTCTTATCTTAAGAAAATGTATTATCTTAACCGACGGCTATTGTCTAAGCATTCCTCAAGCCTGATATTGGGATCGTATTGTAATCAAATCTAATATGTTCTGAAGATCTAATTATAACGTTAATTTAATTGGAGCATTCAATGCAATTCAATGTTGAAATGTAATCGTAGTAAAGAAATGAATGTTCGTTTTACTATCGATATTCATCAAAGGCTTATTGAAAGATCTGAATAAAAGTTATAAGGCCGCAATTTCATTTTAAATCCTAAAAGTGGAACAAAATGTAGCTTATAGGGGTGAGACCAAACGAGCGCAATTTTGTGAGTTGTGACAAATGTGAGAAATGAGTTCTCTGCCGTCTCGACTTCTATGAAAACGAATGAGCAAAAAATTACGCAACCGAAACAACGCGACTTATAAAAAACAACTCAAAAACACATAATAACTCCTTTGGTTTCACCCTTGGTTTCTGTTTCAATTTCCCATTATTTATAAGCATTTATCAAAAACAGTCCAGAAACAGTAAATACTAAATAAAATTTTATAAATGATTGTTTACAAATTAACATTATGTAAGTTTAAATTATCAAAGATAAGCAGAAGCTCCTACATAAAAGTATCTACAATTTAAGTATTGTTTTACTTCTTACGAATATCGTTCATTTTGAATGGATAGTTAAAAGTTAAATATATCATGGATTAAGACAATAAAGCAATGTTATGTAATACCTTATAAATATTTTATTACTGAATTTAAATGTACTTACCCTTGATTCCTTGCAATAGAATATAAAAGATCTTTTGTATATATAAGGTAAATAGGTTTTACTTTCTACGGCACTCAGTTCAAAAATTCACTAATCGATCGCAGTCGACAAACGAATTAGTGAGTGAATAGAAATCGATCTACGAGTTACGACACACACATTTCACTTGCCTCGAACTAAATGCAACCTGACTTGATTGTTTTGAAGTTGTACGCGAAATGACGATTTGCAGCATATTTACAGTTACATAACCTTCAGAGTTCTCAGGTTGAATGTTTTCCTATTAATATAATATTGTATTTAAATTGTCTTTCCTTAAATAACTGGTATACCAAATATACCAAGTTGTACCTACACCGTCTCTCCAATGAAATCTGTAAATATCATGTGAGTCGCTAAGGGAAATGTTCTTAATTCTATTATTTAAAATGTATGATGAAAATGTCACTGACCTCGTAATATAATCGAGAAATTTAATCTGTGAATGATGAAGATATCAAAAACGGATGGGTATCAAATTATCTTAGGAGGGGTCGTAAGTCATGACCTGGTAACCATAGTTACGGATTATGTTGAGAGTATTATAACCCTTATTCCTTTGTCTTACTAATTTATCAGCTTAGAGGTTATAATGAAAGGAGATTATATATAGTTCCAATAGTTTAATAGGTATTAGGTAAGTAAATCTTTTTCAATGTTTGTTTAAAATTATTTTTGGCTACTTATTAAATACAAATTAGGACAAAAATAAAGCACAATATTGTATTACCTACTAATATAAAATCTAATATTAGTAGGTAATTTCTGAATGAGAAAATAAAAAAAATCTTTATCGCCGATTTAATTTAGTGACCAGCGCTTAAAATATTTTTAACCAAATACTGTAGATAGTAAGTACTTAGGTACCTATTAAATAGGTGGCAAGGCAGGCAATGGATTGGCCATCGTAGATATGGTCTTCATCAGATGATACTCCCGGACTCAGAGTCTGCTTCATGAACTATTCCGAAATATTTCTGTTGTAGCGTCATTTTGGTCCATATGTATAGATTTGGTTGTTTACTAGTAAATCCGTCATACCATAATTGCTGACTATAATAAACAGCAAAGTCGAAGCCTTGACTACTTTTCACTAATGCCCCAACTTTTTTGCTGCAATTGTTTTCGTAAAAATGACAACTACTATTTAGATATATTAATTAATACGAATATCATTGGCTCTAATAATGACGTGAAATTTGAAATATTGCGATAAATTAAAACAACTTTTACATCCACCAGAAAAGAGCTCAAATTTTATATATAACAGAATATAACAAAACATAATTTTCTTCAGAATCTATAATCAAATAAAAGCTAAATCAAAAAATTGACTTAAATTTCGCAGAAAGAGCCACTAAATAAATCTATTTATAGCGCATCTTTGGCCCTAAAAGTAAATAAATAATTTGGTATAAAGTAAGTCACGGAATAACAGAATCCCTTTTTCATATCGCTTTTAAGCGTTCCAACTGTGTTGCTAGCATAAATATAAAACTGCTAAAGAATTAATAGAACAAATTTCATTCAAATAAAATATTTCAAATGTTAACTGTTCCTATTGACATTTATATAAGCACCATTATATTCATTCTCATGGCCGCTGAAACCGTAATTTATTGCCGCTAAATCCGCATCTCTTCCTTTCGCGCTGTTACTGTTTCTAAACGCGTTAATAATTATCAGAACCAAGGCCAGTTTGCCAATAATAAGAGACTTAAAAAGCATAAATTTAATCATACCGAGAAAAATTGGTATGATCATGCTTTGAATTAAAAACGGCAAGATCATCATTGGTAAGAATCGTTCTAATAATTTCTTATGTCTTCCACGACCTGAAACAAAAAATAAAATAAATAGCTTAATAAGTATTATATATACTTTTAATCTAGATGAATAGCCAAAGATAAGAAATACAAGATAAAAGTATAGATGAATCCTACAAATTTTTCACAGGTGGAGTAAAAAGATTTAATCATTTACCGTACCTGATATAAAACTACACAGAATTAAGAGAATAATAGATTACTTATGACATCAGCTTTAAGCCAGTAGAAGTTCCATATAAATCGGTCCAGCCGTTTCTGAGATTATCCGAACAAACGAATTGACAGACATATACAAAAAATATTTCATTTATTATACATATTCAAATTGTTATGTTTTATCTGTTTTTTTTTTGTTATTATAGCTACCTATCGTTTTTTTGAAAAACCAGTAAGTTAAAACGATTGTTACTTCGAAACATTTATGAATAGACATTCAATTTAATATTTATAGCTATGGTTTCCGCACAGTACACTATGAGTATTAATGATAAAAGGCCTATCCAAATTCCAGATGTCTGTGGGAACCGACTTTTATGCATAATTAAAACTACTACTAGAAAACAAAGTAGAAAATTGCAAGGATATTGAAATAAAAATAAAATATATACAAAATATACAAATATACTGAAATGTAAAATAAAATTGCAAAGAAAATGCAAATATTCTGCAATGTCCTTCTTTTCTTTTTGAGTGTTTAAGATAAAGTAATAAATTTCTCACTGGCAGCAACATAATATGTGTTACTGCTGTCAGAGTCGGACATAACGATGCTTACAAGTAACTAAATAACTACCAACCACAGAATTGAAACAAAATTTAGTTCTCATCTTTGCGCGTTGTTTGATGTAAACGCTAAAAATGAGGTTTCGTTTACACTAAAAGATCGAGAAAGAATGCTTTTGTTCTAGCTTGATGTTCGTTTCATTTAAATCGGCCCCAATTAAAAAACATGTTAACTTGAAATCACTTTCGAATTTCGACTTAAAAAAGCGTGTATGAAAGGATTGGCTTCTTTTTCGTGAAATATGTAAATTAATACGGAACTTTGTCTGCATAGCCCAATAAAACATAGCCTACATCTTGAGATATTTTAGAATGAGATCGGTTGATACAGTTACGTTTTGTTTTGAAAAATACTTTATTTAACACAAACCTTAATTGCTTACAATACAGACTAGTGTTAACAGTAACTTTCAATTTGAGAGTCAGACTAAATTAGCCTTTAGAGTCATTTTAGTAAACAGATGTTTAAAAAATTAGATATGTATATTTATGAACGTGATTATTATAATAGATATGGTTGTAGGTAACTACCCGCTATTGATTTTAGTTTATGAACATTTTGTCACAAGTTTATATTTAAGCATAAAAATACAGTTGATTACATCCAAAATGAATTACATAGATTACATTTTTATAGGCGAATAGGTGAGATAAACAAGGTAATATGTTTCACACTTAACTTCGATTCACTTTAAGCTAATTGTCCTAAGAAAAGAAAATTAAAAACAGTAGGCACAGTAAAATTTATGCTGTTAAAATGAATGATTTTACTCCATGAAAATTGATTAATTTAATGAAACATTGAAAAGATCAGAGTTGTTTAGCACTTTGTTGTTGATTGAGTATTTGATTACACTCCGCGGTCTGACCTTAACTAATTGGAAACATGATTATAAGTCCTTCTTGAAAATAATATTATTTACTTAATTGTAAAACATATTATATACTTTAAATATATTATCATCACTACATAGTATAAAACAAAGTCGCTTTTTCTTCCCCTATACCCATTTGTATGCTTAAATCTTTAAAACTACGCAACAGATTTTAATGCAGTTTTTTTTAATAGATATAGTGATTGAAGAGGAAGGTTTTTATATATGTTTTATACCCGTGCAAAGCCGGGGCGGGTCGCTAGTTTATTGCTTTCATTATTAAAATTGTATCTAAGACATGCATGTTTAAATATAATCTTTAATAATTAACAGCGTATATTTAATCAAACCATTCAATCAATAGATAATATGATCATGATATAAATAAAATTTATTTTAAGAAGCTATAAACCGAGCTAATTTCAAAGTTACTAAAAGGCAATAAATGAAACAGAAATAATAACTCCACACGGCTAATATTAAACGAATAACTCTCAGTCTTTATTAAAAACTTAGCAAGAAAACACTTACCAGTTTCGAAATTCCTGTGGAGATCTACTTCAAAGGAAATGAGGCTTTCCGTACTGTTTTCCCTCGGAATCTTGGCGATTACACCGTCATATATCTCCACTTTTCGTGTATATTGTGTATCATGGTCACAGGTGACACCACATGCAATAACGATTATAAATAAACCTAGTGCGCGATGTCCGATCATTGTCACGGCTTCGACATCAATGTTTTTGTAGAACTGCCCCTCCTGATGCACCACCCTGCAGTCAATGACTTTTAGAAAAGTAAAATGGCTCTGTAACTGCAACTGTATTTTATTTAACTGTTTTGTGGAATTCCGTAAAAGATACGTTTATGGGAATGACTTATTATTATATTATTATTTATTATTAATATTATTAAGGAATATTAGGGTAGTTTGATCAGTGTATATATAATCAAATTATGACTATGCAGATTTAAAAGAAAGTAGGGAACATAATTTGGCACAATTGCATAATCTTTTATTTGATTTTTAATTGTACAATAAACCAATAATAATTATGTAATATATTTGTCGTACATTGTATTAATAAATCTCTATCTATATTAATAAAACAAACTCTGGTTATTTACACCATTAAATCAAGAACGGATGGACCGATTTTGATGATCTCTGATAAAATGTAGAAAAATTC
This sequence comes from Aporia crataegi, assembly GCA_912999735.1. Taxonomy (NCBI): domain Eukaryota; kingdom Metazoa; phylum Arthropoda; class Insecta; order Lepidoptera; family Pieridae; genus Aporia; species Aporia crataegi. The sequence continues at coordinate 5,635,549 of OU538744.1, read as the reverse complement.
ACGAAACATTGTTTATGAAGAAAATGCGTTTCCTTATATATTTTGTATGGAATGATATTTTAGGTGACATGTTATTATTCGGAAATGAGTGTCTCCTTGGTCTAGTGGTAAGCGCGTAAGCGTTACAAGCGAGAGATATAAAAAAAAACTCGGTCTTGCAGGGCGTAGAAGGCTGATCACCTACTTGCCCCTAAAGAAAAAACCGATCAGTGAAACAGATGTGAAATGCATCTGCCCCATACCCCACTAGGGTACACGGGACGTCCCTTTTATTATTCGGAACTCTGAAGCGATATAAAGGGTCTACTAGTAAAACATAAGATTTACCTAATCAACATACGAAATCTTGATGTTACTGAGCCCAGGATTCCTAAAAGCGTTTCAAATAATTAGTAACTACTACCATTCGAACCTTGGACATTATAACCCGAGAAAAAGAAGTGTATATTATTATAAAAATGGCGGATAACCGGCTTGAAGAAATTTCTAGACAGGAGAGACATCGATGCAGGGAAGTTTAATATATTTAGAATGAAACTTGTATTAAACTGGTTAGAAATTGAAGCTGTTACATACAATCAATTACTATTGCTGTATGCTCATTGGATTAATAAGATCACTTTAAACTCAATTTCGAGGCAGATTATTTTCCTCCGTACCTACTACTTCCTCATAGTATATATTATTTTATAAATAAAAAGTACTTAAGTATATATATGCTATTAACTGTTGATGGTTAATTATTTGGAAAAAGTTGTCATTTTTATGTGCTTGTATGATATCTCATATATCGTGTATGAATTAGAGCGTTACATATAGGTATGTACAAACGCAGAAACTGTCTCTTCGAATAACCATTACTTTAATGTTTGACAGAGTATAATGCAATATAATTTTTCTTGGTTCCTGATACAGATTTTCCAGATATGATTCCGACTTATGTATGTTTATGTCGTAGGAAATGGAAATGAACAGGGCCTTGAGAATATAATATTGTGTTTACATCTTAAACACGACTTGATTTATTCGCGAAAGCAAAACTAAATTTTGGATTTAAGTGTTTATATTTTACGATTGTAGTTAGTAGTAGTTTTTTTACTCTTACACTTGACTTGGGCAGTAGTCTTGCAAAAAAACTTGCTTAAGCGAAATGTAGAAAGCCTATTTATGACAAAAAACACAATGTTCGCGTTACTTTATTAATATGATATATTTGAACACTTACGTAAGAAGAGGTGTCTGTATGTATGTCTTGGACATCGTAGTTTCTAAACGAATAGACTGATTATGATGCGGTTTTTTTGTTTGAAACCTGAAGTGAAATGAATCAATTCTATAATTTATTATGATCAATTTATCCATTTATGAGACATTATTATTTGTTGTTAACATGCCGGGGGATGAAGGTTTTAAAGTGTTTTCAAGGTGTCCATAACATTAGCAAATCTGAAATTTGTAAAAGTTTATCAAATATGTAGGTAGGTCTACTTAAAAAATAAAACAATGATTATTTAAAATATTTTATTGCATAAATAATCTTATATCTAGTCATCGTCGTCTGTCTTTCACGAGTTTCATGGAATACAGACAAAGGTAAATGCTAGTACCTATTTGATGCATTTTATCGCATAAATGCAAAACATTCGTCCATTTCTATTCAGTTAAGTCTGTGAAAATGTTCCAATTACAATTTAAATAAGATGAATCAAAAAAACATCTGACAATTACAGCGAAACATCGAACTGAATCTTTAGAACTTCTTTGTTCAATCAACTGAAGATCAATTTTCATGCCTGTAATACAATATTCATTACTATATCTTACAGAATAACAGCAGGGCTATTCGTAAATCAATTTAGTAGGTACTAAGTGAACTCATTGTGGATTCCGACGTCAAATTTCGATTTGCCAATGAAGATTATGCGTAATCAATCAAATGTTTCGTGAATTCACAAATGTATTAACAAAATATAGAGTGGCAACTTATTTACACATGGAATATATAATTATCTCTTAACTGATTAACAAAAGTTAAATCTCGCCCGCCAACCCGTACCTATGAGAAATCACTCAGCACTCAAGCCTTTATCCTAAAAAAATTATAGGCTAGTGATGGTAATGGGTGTTAAGACGTCGGCGAAATCCATAAAGAAATTATATTGAAAGTAGATTGATAATAATCAATGATTTTAATCTAGTTCCTGCTAGTTGAGGTCGTATAACATTGTAATAACACCCTTATAGTCGTTGGGTACTATTTACTTGTAGTTCGGATCTATTCAATAATAGCCTCGTTGTCGGATCTAGCCCAAGGTGATAGCAGGGGACCGTTGACAGGCCAAGGAGCTGGAAGAGCTGGTGGGAGGAATTCAGCGCGTGGGTGGAATACCACGGGTGCGGCTGGTACTGCTGCAGAGAAAAGTCTTGAAGCCGCCTGTAAATAGTTCATTAATTAAGTATACTTACAATCCTGATCGCGGGTGGATTTTTTTGTAGCTTAAATCGATTTCAAAGAAAAAAAAGCTTTATAATGATAAATAAGTCCATTTTTTTCGAGTTACGATGCCAGAGACAGACACATAGACACGTCAAACTTAAGCGTCTTTTTTCGACGGGACTTAAAACATCACTTAAAATATGTATTATAATTTCATATTCTATTTTTTAGAAAACAAACAAACATCACGGGAAAAATTACAAGAAATTAAAAGATAAGTAATGAACGAAACTTTGTCTAATGTACATTTTCTCTACGAACAGTAATACCTTTCTTTAAATACTTCGTACTTAAATACTACTTAATAGGTACTTTTAATACCTGACTGACTGCTACGATGAGGAGCATGACTCCTATAGCGAGATTCTTAACAGAGATCACAGCCAGAGCCATCAGTAGAGTTGAGATGACACCAAGAGTGAACATCACTGGTAAGAATATGAAGGACAATCGTTTCAAAGCATTGTGGCCGAACGTTCTGCCGACGCTCATATCTGAAAGAAATCATTTATTTTATATTGTTAATCAATCGTGTAATTAAATCTTATTTTTATTAAGAATAGTTTTACAACAATCTTTAAAAAAATATACAAATGCGATTGATTAAAAAATGCAGCTTTGTCTAATGTACACACCAACGGTTATGTAACGGTATTAAAAGGTTTTAATGTGTATGTATATAAAGTAATATACAAATAATCAATAAATAATTATTCCTTCTTTATGTAAATAGATTTATCATGAAAGTTTACGCTTCAGTAATTTAACAGAAACACGCAAATAATTCCTGAAATATATCATAGTGTTAGACGCACGGTCAATCACTTAACTCTTTTTCATAATTTCGTAATAAAGTAAGGTAATCAGTTTTTTATAATATACACTATTAGGTATCCTTATTTATATTAAATAAATGGACATTTTTAAATCAAAGTATATACATACTTTGTTTTCAAGTACATAATTTATACTTCGATCCTACTGTGTGATTCTACTTTGTTCTATTCGATCAAGCATAAACATTTATGTTTTTCCTCTTTTATCACCAATGACGAGACCACCTTTGAAGGTAAGATAATGTTACACACATTACCTGTATTTAGATAATCCACAATCCCCTTCTCAGGCACTTCCTCACAATTCACCACCGCAAACGCAAAAACAGCAACGTACGCCAAACTCAGAACTCCGAACATTTTGCACATCTTAGGGCTCAAAATGATGATGATCAGTCGGCTGATTGAATATGACTGCTTGCTATATAATCGATTGGAAGGATATAAAGTGTCCTGCGTATAACAATGGGCAAAGCAAATTGAAAAGAAAGCGATTGACATTGACAACGTGATCGTGCCGTAGAAATTTCGACCCCGATAACGGCATGCTTTTAAGGACTAATGTCGCATCATTAACGTACCTTAGACATCCTTTGATTGTTATCTGTGCACGAATTCGTGAAAGTGACAGTTGAAAAACAAATTTTTTTTGGTTTCATTAATTTGCTAGATACCCCGCTAGTTCAACGGAAGTGGAAGACTGAATTTGAATATCGAATGTTTATAATAAAGGATGTGGTTGTGTCCGTAGTAAATATACTTAATATATTTTAGGTACTTTTAATTGAGACAAAATGGTTATCGTTACAAAAACATAAGCTATTTTCAAATTTCCAATATTAAACCCAAAATAAACTGAAAGAAACCATACAAATGAAATCTATTTAATGTATCATTTATTAAAATCGGCTGAACTGTTGAGCAAAGCACTAATGGATATATTACATATTATAATATTATGTTGATAATTTATAGATTTTAAACTTTAACTACTAGGAATACGCGAGTGGAAATGAAGTGGAGTGGAGCCATTGATGATGATGATGATATAGATATTCATGTAACCTATACAAACTTTTTCTGGCGTTTGGGTAAAAAAAATATATATTTAAAACCCGGAACTAAAGCGATAGAAATTTAGGACATAATCTATATCAATTTATATTTTAGCGCCTATACAAAAAAATGATGGAAAAATTAAATTTTAATGCATTTCAGAGAGATATTTATATTTAATATTGTTATATGATTCCTACAGAAATGAAAAAATATGTGTCAGCAAAACGATATCTGAAACTAAAATCCACAACGTCTTTCTTATACATTAAAATAACTCGATACATACCAATCATTAATGATCAATCATCAAACCATTTGACTAATACCAAGTTATATTGATTTAAACAATCGTAAAAATTTATCATGAAGTCTTTTGATTATGTTAATCACTTCTTATTTCAGTAATGTTATTATTTTTAATTCGTATTTATCGTGTAAAATGATGTATATTTTTGGAATACTGTTGGCGTAGAACTTAGCTTACCAAAATATTAATTATTACTAATTATTCATATAAAATAAGAATAGGCATTATAAAGGCTCATGTTCGTAGTATTTTCACACCTACATTTAATTTAAGCTGTTGTTCCCTTCGTAATGTGATCGTAATATTATACATACAAAGTTAAAGGACCTGGAAAATGCTACTAACAACTTTTCAGAAGGTTATTTACTTTAGCGTCATTCAAAGACAAGTCAGATTAGTTTTCTTTAAAAGTTTAGTCTCCAAAATGATTTCTAAACGCACCCTGTTTGACGAACAGTTTTAATTGTTGTTTTAACTATTTTCATTACACCTAATCGGATAAAAAAAATTAAAGCAAACATACGCTCGTTTTATCGTTAAATTTTCAATACTTTTCAACTCTAGAAAAACAAAGTAGAAATCTAAAAAAATATTATAATAACTAATAGTTTATTTCTTTTAAAAGTAGAAATAAAATCGATACACCAAAGAAAACATAGAAACGAATATAATAAATATTACATAGTAAATGAAGACATGTCCGATGGATTATTTTTACTAGAAATTATTTGAACAAGAACACGAAAGACATTAATATCATAGAGTAACTAAGCAAATTACGAGAAGCGTCTGAGACACATGAATTCATTCAAGAATCGCGTCACGTAGAGAAACCCAGTTCGTCGACCAAGCACCCACTGCGACGGTTCGTCCGTGACCGTGCGTATGTTAATTATCGCTGCATTTGAGATATAGGCCACTTCCTGCCAACAAAGAATGCAAAACTTTCCCTCAAAACGTTATTCAGATCTGCTAGTGGACGTGCTATTGCGTGTCAAAATATTGCGCTCATTTTGGAGAAATTCTGTTTTTCTGCATTCCGCTCTTGTTTCACGCAATTCAACGTGCTGTTGGCTAAAATACAAAGGTCAATTCTTTATAGATGGAAAGTTTAAAGATAAAAATGTCTTTAATGTTAAAGTAAATTAGATTGTTTATAACGTATAAAATAAAATTCTTAGTTTTTTATTGCTTTCAGTGCAATAAACTATATTAATTTAATTTAATGTTTTAAGGCTTTCCATTTTGCTTTCGATTTGTACAATCGTAATAGTATATTGCAATTAAAGTCTATATTTAGGAGAGGGGACGCCGCGCATTTTAAATCCAGTGTGTCGTGTGAGTTACAACTATGCGCGCAGCCATAGTGATTTTCTTTCTCTTAACCACATCTATAAATGGCTTTTATCGGGCGAATAGTGCAAAGTTACTTCGCGATGCTACGAGCTGTGTTAAACTGCTGGGTTTCTCGAAATGTGTAACCGTTTATAGTGTATGGCGAGCAGAGAGGGCTCTTGAAATTAATAACCACTCGTTTGAATGGCATGATTATGTTAATAATACTGACGAGGAGTTGCATTCAAGGCTATGTGAAGACACGGAGAGGCTGCTGCGATATCGTCCGCTTACTATGGACTTAGGTGAACGCTATATGCTAAAGATGAAATCTACTGGGAACAATTCCTTGAATTTTGACATAATTGAAAGTAATTATGGCTACTTTGAAACTGTTACTTTTTATTATTGTGCCTTATAACATTGGCTCCCATCCATAACTTTGCCCGCATGGTTATGTTGATCACTGATTATTTTTAGTAATATAATATTGTTAGTAAATAATTTCATTTCACTTGTGATATTAATATGAACGTTTTACGTAAGTTTAACTGTATTCTTGTTGCGCTAAAACCGCTGAAACGATTTAAATGTTAAAGGGATAGGATTTGAGTTTTTATGACGGAAATATTATCTTAATGTGTTAATAATATAGAGTTAAAATTTTAACAAAAAAAAACTTCAAATTTTAACTCTAAAACTACTGAACAGACAGCTTTCATACAAAAAAAAAATCATCGAAATCGGTTCACGCAGTCGAAAGTTCTGAGGTAACAAACATTAAAAAGCTGCGTCGAATTGAATACCTACCTCCTCCTTTTTTTGAAGTCGGTAAAAATAGGGCGGATGTTTCAAGATGTAAATAATTATTTTTCAAGATTATATTATTTACCATATAAAATGGACTGCCCAAAAATGAAGCACTAAATTATTAAAAATATTGCTGACTATTGATGATGCTTTTCAAATTTTTCACACTGAACTAAATTCTATATTAATACATTACTCACACTAAAAAAGCACTCCCAAAATTATCCAGTACTAATTAAACGACTGCAAAAATAATATAAAAAAATATAAGAAAATGTAAAAAATAATTAATGGAATTAATAAATTTCCAGACTTTATCGGGTAAATATATTTTTTAAATATTTAATGCATTTTATAGAAAATTAAATATAAAGAAAATAGCCGGTGGATCCCCGTTCCCAAGGAAGTAATCAAGGGAGCATGACCATCCTTAGGCTCTCAATAATTTTGCATTAAATTAAACAATTATTTACTTTTAATATGACATGAACTATAAAGAAAAGGAAGTTTTTGAATGCAAATATAAATTAATATTAGCTACTTATCGCGGAAAGAAAGTAGCCCATTTATTAAGCTTCCTTACATGTTCAGCGATGCGAGATAAATAAATCATGTTGTTGTATTGTAATTTCTCTCCTGACCTTTTACGTAGCGTTAAGAATCGGGTTTACTTGCTATGTGCAAGGCCTCTAGGTGCAAGAAAGTAAAAGCACTATTACAAGTTAATTACATCGGTTGACGTCTTGTAGTCTTGGATGGGGTTTCGTGTCGGGACTTGTCGTTAGCAGGTGCGCGCTGACCTGTTTTTCTCTAAGCTGTGCCAGTTTGTATCAGTTGGAGTGTAGTGGTATTATTCCTACTCCTAGTCTATATAAGCGGTGGGCGTGGCCTTTTTTTGAAGAAGATATTTCTATAGATACATTTCTTTGTAATTTTAGTTCAATGTTGTAAAATTAAAGTGTAAAATAACAGGTTTTTCTTAAACTTTAAATTAAAGCATTCGATTGATAAACATGAGAATATCCAAACGATAATATTGCACCCACTAAGTTGCTAGGTAGAGTTAGTGAAACCGCACAGCAACATCTGCACGCTCTAATAAAAAATCTTTTGGATTTCAGATAAAGATGGCACAGGCCGCACAAGTGAGAAGAAGCTAACAAAAATGTTCTACCGAGCTCTGCCATTTCTAATACTGCCCGGAATCGTAATGTCGGCCATATTGCCATTTTTCTTGCCCACACTTAAAATGGCAACCCTAGCCACAGTAATGCTGAATAATATGGCTCTTATGGGGGCTATTTTTACCCTTCTTAGAAATAATGCCTTTAATGATCGTAATTACCCGAAAAAAGTGATTTACATTAATGCAGGATATTCGAGGCCCAAGTTTGATCCCTTGGTAAATGCACCTTCAGAATCTTTAGACGATGTTGCACCTCCTAATTTCGAAACCCATTACAACTCAGAGGTCACCCATGACACTAAGGACTACCACCTCGTTGAAGTAGACCCTAATACGGGCATCTCATATCCATTTAATGAAGAGTGGTTGAAAAATAACGAAAATAGTCAAGGCAAGGTAAAAAACGTGCAAATAATAGGTGAAGTGCCTAGTGTAGGTGATTGGCTGAAACCTAATTTTAAATGGCCACCTACAACGAACAGATGAACAATTTAAAAAAATTATTACCTCGTAGATTATAATATAAAGTCTAAGATTAATTTATTCATTAAGATTCACTGTTTTCATTTGCGTTCTGTATATAAGGTGGATACTACACCAAAATATACATATAGTTGTCACTTATTTTATTAGAAGAGTTGACGAGAAAGTTTTAGCAATATTCATAAATCATGAATTAGTTTTAAGAGATAGATTTAATTAATAGGTGTGGCATTGTTTTTGAAATATTATAAAACAATATAATAAAACTGACAAATTTTATTTTATATACCCTTTGGTTCCCATAATAACCAAATATGTACCTTTAAGATGTTACAAAATCATATATTATATTTTATACTTATAAAAAATCTATTGTAGGTATTTATTTATAAAAAGCTCTACGATTTTACAGACCTATTAAAGTTACAAAATACTTTATCCATTTAGGAATTATACAAATAGTAATTACTTATAATTTTTTAAACAGCTAAGGTACTAGCGTTTTAGGTCTTCATAAATAAGATACATAAATATCACAAACTATCTAAACGTATGTAATCAGCACAACCAAAATTAATATTACCTGGTACATGCATAAGCACCCTACGTTAATTGTAGTTACAACAAAAAAAAAACATAATATTATTAGTTAGGAATCAGATTACAATAATGTATCACCATAAATAATTATTAATATATTATATTAAATGTCTCTATTTGTACTTATCGTGTGTACAATACTTAAGTAGTCATAATAATTAAAAAACTTATGTTAACGAATTTGTAACAAATCATGTTATCCAATCATATTGTTAAGAAATAACCGTATCTCTTACGTTTACACTTCGTTTGAGAAAACTCTCAAGTTTTTTATTTGAGACATTCTATTAAAACGTGTATATTTTATTATTTTACTTCTTTTTTTACTCTGGAATTAAATACAAGACGATTAATCTTTTGACATGATAACGTCTTATAAATCGATGAACGCCTGCTGCACGCACGAAACAGTGTCACGTTTCACAAGCGAGAACGCTGAAAAAGCGATAGAGTTCGGCTTGTGACGCAAAATAATGATAATAATTCAATTCAATTCATAAAAGTATGTAATTTTTCATCAATGTTTTCTTATGACGTTATCACGTAAAATTATCCGTAAAAACCGACTTTACAGACAACCAATTTTTTTTATGAACAAATCGAGAGAGACAAAATCTAAAGAGTTGTAAGTAGTATTTTACATTGATCTCATAATACATAGTGTGAAAGATTTGTGGTTGAAGAGCAGATACAGGGAGAATATCATGGAGGTCTCCCGAGAGCTGGCCTTGTATTTAGCAATTTCATTCAGTTAACTTTTCAAATGTATGAGAGTTATAGGTACTTGTTTGATTGAGTGTCATCGGCTAAATTTCTCATTTATTAATGATTGTATTCAATGGTATCTATGATTCTTTACAAAAATTATAAGAATATAAGTATGAGCGTTTTGAAATATTTACATTTCACTTCATAAATTAGTCTTAATTAATATTTTCTGAATTAGAATTAATTGGTTCAGTCTACTTTGTTAGCAATTTCCGCTAATTTTCGATCTTCTTCTGTCATATCTGTATCATCCCAACCCCAGATAGGGTTCTCAGGATGATGATGATGGTCATCATCTTCTTCTTTCTTTTTTCCTAAAGGGTGAGTTCCATCTCCTGTCCTTTGAACTCGTTTTCGTATCAACTCCGAAGAGACGGTCTTTAGATCGTATGCTAGACCTATAGAATTAAACAAAAACATTAATTCGTTTTAGATTAAGGTCGTAATAAGCTAGGGCTGAAATAAAATAAAAACAACTTTTTTTTTTAAGCGAAACGCTAAGTTTACTGGATTACCTCGTAAAGAATTGAATAAATATTTTTGTACTGTTGGTGTCAGCTTGCTATAATTTATAAATTCAAAATATATAAAATAAACAATTTATTTTGAAAATGAATGTCAGTCATAGACAATATATTCAAGTCAATAAAGAAGTTAATTTATTGACTAACTAGTGACCCGCCCCGGCTTTTCATGTGTATAAAACATATGTAAAAACTTTCCTCTTTAATCACTCTATCTATTAAAAAAATCGCATCAAAATCCGTTGCGTAGTTTTAAAGATTTAAGCATACAACGGGATATAGGGAAAGAAAAAGCGACTTTGTTTTATACTATGTAGTGATAATTTAAGACTTTTTTATCAGAAAAGTGTAGAAGTGTAAAAAATAAATATTATATAAATGAAGTATTTATCTATAGAACTCAATAGCTCATTAAAATTTATAATTTTCTTTCTAGTTTAGAGTTGCGTATATTTTAAATTCTTGCAGTTTTTCAATAGTAATTTATTAGAATACACTTACCCAATTTCGCAGCTAAATCTATTAAAGCTGTTGAGAGGTTAGTGCGATAATTTCCAAGTTCGGCTGCCTTATAATCCCATGGGAACACATGGTGGTAATTATGCCAGCCTTCCCCAAATGCAAGGATTGCCACAACTTTGTGATCAGTAGCGCCTATGTATCTGTGAATAGCAATCATTACATTTTTAAATTTTGCTCTGTGCACTCACAAGTAGTTTTTGACGTGAAAATTATAAATCGATGAACGCTGGCTGCACGCACAAAAAAGTGTCACGTTCGTTACGTTATCACGTAAAATTATCGTCCGTAAACCGACTTTACAGACAACCAATTTTTTTGATAGTTTAAATGTATCTAAATATGATGCAAATAAACTGGATCGCCCTTACATCACTAGGAGATACGGGAATTCACTTTTTAATCGCAATACATTCTTATTGTATAATATTTTTATGAAATACAATCTTTACAAAAAGTTTAAGTCTTCATCAATATCTCTGTGTGAAAATGCATAAAAATATGTTTATTGGCTTACGAGTGAAAACGCAAACTCACCTTTATTAATTATTTTCTAATATTTAATATGCGGAAATGATAAATTTGTGAACCAAAGCTTTGAGTTCAAGTTTATTTATATGTTAATAGTTATATCAACATTTAGAACTTTATCTGTTTAAAAGCAAAAGGTACTTACTTATCATATGGCCGATTGCCCCATACATGAGCTGCTGAATTAACCAACCAGGTAAAGTGGAGTGACAATGAGTAGCGGAATATAGATGCAATGTACCACGACGCCCAAGGGCTCTCATTCCACAGAGCGACTGGCACCCAGGCGGGAATGATGAAACACAGTATCGGCATTACTACTAGATAAGTCCTGAAATTATTGGAATGGAAATATAAAAATACAGCCTCCGTTATTCAGAAAAAGTATGGTTCCAATGCAAGAAAGCCTTTTTAAAATCGGTTCGTTAAATCCAGAGACAGATCCCCTTACAGACAAATAAATTTGATTCTTTAAATGTAGGTATAGTAGAATTATAAATAGATCTGTGGGCATCTCAACTATAGATAAAAAAAATTAAACCAATAGTTACCGACAATTAAACTGCATTAGTACAAAGATTTTTTTTCATAAAACTCAATGAATATCGTATGAATATGATTGTATTGACAGACGCTTACTTATAATAAATTGATTTTAATAATTATTTAATAATAAAAAAATATAAAAAATTCACATATCATGTAGTGAAACAAAATTGCTTAAGTTTCTGTATCTACCGGATTAATCTAAAAAAAATAATACTTAAGATATAGAAATAAATTCTCTTACTTTTTCTGAAACATGACGATGGGATCCTTTTCAAGGTCCGACATATCCACGAGAGCCCCTTTCTCCAACACATCTTTGTGCTTTCGCAACATAAGCCACCCCATGTGTGAGAAAAAGAAACCACGTTTCGCGTTGTGAGGGTCCGCATCTGTTTCTGAGAATTTGTGATGAACTCTGAAATAATTAAGTCACATCTGATATATTATGACAGTAGTGTTCATTTACATAATTCTTTACGTATCATTTTTGACATGATAATCATTTTGAAATCAATGAACGCTGGCTACACGCATGAAAAAGTGTCACGTTCCGTCTGAGACGAGCAGGCAAGCGAGATCACTGAACAAGCGATAGAGATGCACGATCAGCCTAAGCGTAATAATTCAATTCAATTCGTAAAAGTATTCAACTTTTCATCACTGTTTTCTTATGAAGTTATCACGTTATCATCTGTAAACCGACTTTATAGACAACCAGTTTTTTTAATTAGAAATTAACTTTCCATCGATGTACAAATATTTGAACCGAGACAGATCACGAACCAGAACTTGGTTGAGTTAGTGGTGGTAGCTTTGATTATTGAAGTCTATTTTATCTGATTAAATATAGTTATTACCTGTGATCTCGTACCCATTCGTAGATATGGTTTTGAAATGATATAGTCTGTAGTATAGCCAGGAAGAGTCTCAAAGGCCATCGGGCTTTGTAAGCTCTATGCGCCCAGAGTCGATGAGCACCCGCTGTAACACCCATACCTGCTATTGTGGCGAAGACCAGCGCTAGAAATACATGTATACTATTTAAGATAGGAATATATACAACTTAAATCTAATTTTAAGACTATGAAAACAATTTCTTCTATTCGATGTCTGAAAATATTTCGAGATCAAAGACTGGTTTTAGATTTCGCATAAGGCGAGGTTTCTCTTACGTATTCAGGGTAAGGATAAGTTGCTCGCTTAAGGAACATCAAGATTTAATTCTCTAGGAGTGCCTTTGATGTTTTGACGACTTTGACTTTAAGTTTTTGTCTTCACAGGGTTTGTAGTAATAAATAAAAAAGATGAATCTTCTAAACTTTTTGTAAATAGGCCTACAGCAAAAGTGTCAAAGCTTACCAAATATAAATGTTAAAATCTTGGCTTTTCCAGTGAAGATAAGATAAAGTCCATAGAAACTGCCAACGTGTAAGTAAACAAACGCTAGGACGTTTCTCCATACTATTTGCCATCTGGAAATAATATTTGCAATTAGCGTAAAATTACGTCAAAAGTACGCTTATAGGTACCTACTATGTAACACACTAACAGAATTTAAAAAAAATATATATTTTTATACTTTTATGGTCATTTGCTGACCACCTGCCTATGTAGCTAAGCGGTTTTGCAAATCTACGCGATAAGCCAGAGACCCAGAGTTCCTATCCCGGAAAAACAAATGTTTTCTAATAAAAGCCAGAATAATAAACTATAACTATGCGAATTTTATTAAAATCGTTCCTCTAGTTTCAGAGTTAATCCTAAACAGACATCAGAGAGACAAAATTTTAAAATCGTTTTTTACGGTATGTTCTCCAATCTCTGCGAAAAATATTCAATACTCAACCAGATCAATTCTCTCTAATCTCTTTATATCTCTAAAATGTAGGTAAAGAAGATTACCATAAACAAACTTACTCATAATCTCTTCTCTTGTATTGTGTCACGTGAGTCGCAGTTATGTTACAATTTCTATCGTAGCAGTCAGAATCAGCAGTCATGATGTAAGCTCTGTGTTCTTCTAAAAAAAAAAAACAACTATAAAGCAGATGAATGTTTGTTGTGAAATTTTTTGTAGTCTATGTAGATTGTAGATAGGTACACAAAACCAATTTCGTATAAAAAACCAACACTCGACTCTCTAACGCCCCTGCTGTTCCTTATTTTTAACCGACCTTCAAAAACAACAAAAAGGATGTTATCAATTTTAACAACGAAGGTGCCACAATAAATACATATATAAGTTAATAAACAACCAAGATTCGGAAACAAACATTCGTGCTCATAACAGAAATAAATGCACCTACCGGGATTTGAACCCTGGACCTTTTGGCGCAGAAGGCAGGAGCACTACCAATTACGCTAACCGGCCGTCTAGTCTCTAATACACATAGGTACAACACTTAAACTATTTATAAATTAGCTTTTAAAATCTAATTTTTACATATATTTTTTGACAAGACCGCAACACTTCTTCGAGATAACGATATCTTTTTTCCTTTTCGCACATTACTATAATACAAAATGACAACGTTGCGCGTAAAAATTACGTTGTTAATATTGGAAAAAGTAAAAAATAATTCCTGTAACCAAACGGCTCGTAGTGCATAATGAAATTTTGCAAATCGTCATAGGTCACGTTCTGTTCACTTCACGCACAGTTCACACGTAGGACAAATAAATGTGATTAGGTAGTTAACACATTGCATATACAATATTGTGAACAAATTAAAGGTAGCTAAAGATTTTTACCATAAATACTCGAACATTAACATAAAGATCATTGTTTTAATTCTGAATTTTTTTACACTTTTTATTACAAACATTTAAAATATAATTAAATTTTGAACTCCTGTAACAAAAAAGAGGTGTTTAACGAATTCACCGATTTGAATGTGGTCGCGTTTTATTATATATTTTTGTAAAACTACCTAAAGATGTATCTAAAAGTACCTAAATCCGTCAAAATCAATTTACACAATTAATAAATTAATTTTAAACAAAAAAATAAAACCGACCTCAAAACGCACTGAAAAGTAAAAAATAAATTTTGTATTATAAATGTACTTACTATAAATAAAAGACGTAAATAGTGTTGATAAATAAAATTCATCTAAAATTCTACAAGGGCATAAAACTGTCATGTTGCTCTTTGAAACGCGGCGCCAAGCCATTCAATTAATTTTTTTATTAAAGTCCAAGAATATTCATTCAGTCTTTATTTATATATTTGGCACCGCCTTTCAAAAAACAACATGAAAGTTTTATGCCCTTGTAGAATTTTAGATGAATTTTATTTATCAACACTATTTACGTCTTTTATTTATAGTAAGTACATTTATAATACAAAATTTATTTTTTACTTTTCAGTGCGTTTTGAGGTCGGTTTTATTTTTTTGTTTAAAATTAATTTATTTTATACTTTTGAGTGGCTCTTCTAAACCGTATAGTTGGTTATCATACCATCAAAACGAAACTAACATGGACGCTCTGACTTTACGCTTACCTTATACACTAAAAACTAATTTAATTAATTTAATTTAATATTTTCAAATTAATGAAAATAAGAAAACGCAAAACTGAATCGTTTAATACTAAAAATTTAAGTAATATCGTTCATATAAATTAAGTTTTCATGGTGTTCTATAGTAAGCAAGTGAACGCACATTGTGATTTCCCGTAGGAACTCAGTTACTATATTCTCTCTATCTCTAGAAGTATTTCTTCTACCTTATTGATTTTACTATCATATATGACCCTTTTAATGTTTTATAAAATGGTATATAAGTCATCGATATAAACTGATATTACATCGAGCTATAGAGATCTAAACTGGACGCGTAAACAATAACGTATGACATGTTTTTCTCTGTTGACAAGTTTTGCTCCATAACATCAAATATATGGCTTAGATTTTCATAAAATTCCGTCAAAAGCTTGACAATATGAGTTTTAATTAAATTAATTTATTATAATTAGTATATATTTAATATAACATGGACATCTCTATTGCTAAAGCGAACTAATTGAAGATTTTTCAATTTTTTATTTTATAACCTCAATATCTCTAAAACTATAAATCAAATTATTTTGATTCTTATTTTCTCTTGTTGAAAATTTAATACTAAATCGAATAACATCTAATTCATCGATAAGGATTCATAAATCATAGAGTTATAAGCAAATAAGCACGACATGGTCGCGCGGAATTCAGCGATTTCTCGTCCGATTGTGAAACTATTCTTTCAATATGCTGAAAACTATTGATCGTAAAAATTCTAAAAAAAAATGGGACCACTTCGACGAGTTACCCTATTGTTTGACACCTCACTCATCTAAATCAGTCTACAAATGGCGACGTACGAGCGGAACATCGGAAAAAAAAAAAAAAAAAAAAATACACGTCGAATTGATAACCTCCTTTTTGGTTTTTTTGAAGGTCGGTTAAAAACATGATTGATTATTTATTATAGTCTTGTCGTCACATATATTATACATATTTAAATGCTGGTGAATCGGCATCCATATTAGGATATCTTTACCTTCGAAGTTACTGCAAACGCTCATCAAAATTCATACAATAATTTTTAGCCCTACTGGTAAATAGACTGTCGACAATTTTATTTAATCTTTACTTGCTACAGAATATCTACTCTCATACCTAATAAATTCCCTTTATGACGTATGTAATAATTTTAATTATTATAATTCGACGTACGCCGATTGTATATTTTTTATCAGACCTGGGAACTTCATAAAACACTGATGGGAACACACTTTTGTGAATAAATTATCATAATTTATTTTAAAATCGGTTATTATCCAATTAACTAAATAAAAAAATAAAAAATTCTTACTAAACATTTATTAACAATAATATACTTAAGTAAAATTAAATTAAATTCTTAATCCTTAATGTTATTAATAATAAAAATTTGAACAATTGAATTCATAAATTAAAAATAACCGGAAATTTTTTCAACAATTTAAAAAAATTCTATAGTGATAATTCATGTACATACAATAATTGTTATTCAATCGTTTATACATTGTAACACACCAATAAAATTTCACTTTTATCGTAAAATCTGATGATGGTACCGTCCGCAAAATAGAGGCCGGCCACAAATAAATACCTACTTCTACAACATTTATTACAATTTATTTACAATAATTACATTTATTACCTACAGCAGTGGCTAAATTGATAAATTGCACTTCCTTATTGTGATCTAACTTGCAATTAACATAACCTAACCTAAATTTCTATTTTGATGAATTGTCTGTCTTTCTAAATCCTGTTTACTGAAGTTATATTTTTGTATCAAGGTATAGCAATTTTATTGAGGTAACGAAATCATAATTACCATAATATGAATTAAAGTAACCATAAAGTACATTCTTAAGATTACATTTTAACTTTATCAGTTTAAAGTACAACGGTTTGAAGGAAAGCGTTTAAAAGCCAAATCTTTTAGGAATGGGCACAAAGCTATTTTTAGAATGATATAAATAAACAAAGCCTGGTTTTGTTCAAACAATCTAAGTTATTTCTCATCAAAGTTTGCGATCTATGAATTAAGTAGGAAATTTTATATGGGTTTTCTGTGGTATCAATTGACTACTGCCAACTTCCCAATAGGGAAACCTTTAAATAATAAAACTCTTTAGATATAAAACTAATAAAATAGCTTTCTTGCGTCTTATGAGGGCAAACTATCGCATACATTTTTCACTGATCATCAATTTAGTAATTTCTTGTTGTAAAAAACCACAACGCTTATTGATACAACATACTTATCAGAATTTATAATCTCGGTCAACTTATCAGGGCTATGAAGTACCTACCGTTGCATGATTGTTACTTTTACTAAAGCCATGAATGTGTTTCCAAAGTTTTGGTTTATAAGTAGGCTAAATCATCTTTGACGAATTCAATAGAATATAAAAGTTTAGACTGCTAAAAAACATGCATCCACAATTAAATAAATAAAAAATGTTAATAATAAATAAATGTTACCATAAAAGGATGGGGGAAAGGGTTGGGATAATATTTTTTTACATTTACCAGTATATCAAATATTTTCACGAGTTTTTTGTGTTAGTAAATTAAAACCAATTCATTCATCGACAATAATAAACGTCAGAAAATTTATTTATTTTATACTCTGTGCTTAAAATATTTGTATTAAAATTAACAAAGTGCAGGGCGCATCCGTACAGTTTAGTCCAAAGTTTTCAAACGATAACCAATGAATAGAAAATGTAAAAACCTTCTGACATGTTAATCACAAATAACAATATCTTTTAAATGAAATAATAAGTCATGATAAGTTTAAGCTAAGAACAAACTCAATCGATGTCAGCTTTCAAACAAAAACATGCATCATAATCATTACAAAATTCGTTTAGGAGTTACGACGCCTCAGACACACAGAGTGTATACACTATATAAATATATAAAAACTATGCTATAAAAGTCTTAAATAAAAACAGAACTGCCGGGTTAAAGGATTCAAAATTCGAAATATTAAATTTGTCATCAGTACCACCAATAAGCTCAGTCACAAAGCACACGGTGACTTTTACTTCCTCGAAAGAAAAGTAAATGTGAAGTACCTGTTTTACTCTTGACCTAGACTGTACGTCAGTGAATTTACGATCCAATGGCACTTTCACCGCATCGTCATTGCAATTATTACTTCGTGCGCTCATATATCTATAAAGTATGGGTTCGGTAATGAGATTGAGTGAGTTGCAAAGATGTATAGGTTTATTTTAATATCGAATTTTACAATATAACAGTTTTTGAACATCAAAAAACGAATACAAGCTTTGCCGGTACACATTCACATAACAAGCATTGTGTATGTTTGTAAATTGTAAGGTGAGGTGGGTGCTTTCTGGACCAAATCCATGACATACCTGAGAAGGGGCAGATCAAAAGCACCAAGCGCAATCGGCGAGCATGTATAATAAATTTATTGAAGTAAATTAAGCGAAAGAGGTATGTAGGGGTCGTGGCAGGTTGCAGTGTGGTCGGTCTACTCTTTTAGGAAATAGGCGTAATAATATAAAATCAAATAAATGTTATATTTTGGTACCATAGGTGCCACCCTATCGCGGCGAACTGATTAAATTTTGTTTGAAATTTAATTGACAGTGTAGCTGTTTAAGCTGGCAGCATTTAATAGTTACAAATTATTTTTATAAAAAATTATATAACAATCACGCTTTTAATTACTTGACTTATGTACAAATAAATCATTTAGATTTTAGCTAAGTCTAACTGAAAACAATTAATATTTACAACATGTCGCTTTTTCCTGCCTACCTTAGGCCATAATATTATTTACCAAGACTCTCATATTAAGTTCATTACTAAATCCATTTTCTTAAGCATTGAATATGTAGTGTTTGTGCTAATAATTATTATGACCGAATTATGTATCTCTAATTATTATATACTTAGTATAGTTGTATATGTATTATATATACATATTGTATACCTATGTATTATATTACAGGGTTTTGGTTGAAATCTTCTCGGCATAATCCGGCTTAAAATAAGTGCATAACGATATATATAAATATAATTATATATAAAATTATAATTATATATGATTACAACTAATTTACCTGCAAATATTATTAAACGCGGGCAGTCAAATTAAACTGGATTTCATCCTAGGCTATTACTCAGTAGTGCTGACATTATGTTTTCTATAAGATACACTAATGTATCTACAAAGTACTATAAGCAAATTCTTCGGTTTAACTCTATTTATATATTTGTGCTCAAATCAAGAAATTAAGTATTTATATTTTTATTTATTTCTCGAGGAAAACCTTCAGAAAAGTTTCTCAATGCTATAATAACTATGTTTTAAATAGTTTCTATGAATCAAATTTTTCATTTATTGCTAAATAAATAAGCTAATAATATAATAAATCGTTATATTATAAATAAAACGTAACAGAATACATTCGTAATAATAAAATTATATTTTGAAAATATATTTTAATTTTTAAAATTATAACCCTGATTTTTAACAGTTGCAATCCTAACGACATTTTCGTCGGCATTATTCTGATAACCAACACATTAAAAAAATATCCAATTTGATAATAATTGATTTGTTGGGCTTCTACCCATCGTTCTAAGCACATAACTTAAGAACATTTTTATACATCGATAAAATATTTTACTTCAATTTGATTAAACTTGACCGATTGCAAGAATCCAAGTAATAAGTAGGTAATAATTTTATTAAGTTTATTGCATTTGCGATATGAATGAATCGTTTAGTATTCAAAATATCCTAAACAAAAGTTTGAATGTTTTATTGTTTCGTCCTAGAAACTTGTCGTAAAATTTATTCTCTCAACACAAAGATGACGAATGATTTAGCAACATTTACTCGTCTATACGTACTGAGAAAGGCCTAGAAATTATTAAACGCAATTTGTGACCTCTTGATGTTTGTCAATCTTTCTCTTTTCTTTCTTAAGTTTTGATTCATATTCGCAGACCACACTACGATTTTAATTTGAAAAGTCAACTTTCAAAATTAAAGATGTACTAAAGCAATTTTTAAATTAACTCTTCGAACAATATTTAATGGTTTGTTGAGATTTTTCTTTACCTTTTCAATACATTTATTTTTTGGGTAACTTCCGTTGCATGCGCTGCGAAAAGCCCTCAAATATGGATAATTTTCCCCGTTTTTACAAATTTTTAATTATGCTTCGCTCCTATTATATATAGCCTAAAGCCTTCCTCGATAAATGGACTATCCATCACAAAAATAATTATTCAATTCGAATCAATCAAACAAACAATCTCTTCAGCTTTATAATATTATAGTATAGATTCACTATAAATATAAAACTTTATTTGGAGAAATCGCACTAGGGACCGTGAAACTTTTTTCGTAATATCAACTGTGTATAATAGTTAATTATTAATATTATAATCCGTCTAACGACGAAGAATCTTTTTTAATATTTAAGAAATCCTATTCTGGTAATAAATAATACAATTGAAAATTATAAATTCTCAACCATTTATAAAAATCGGTTTAGACACTGAGTCATAAGATTATATACAGCGGATTTACAGCCCGAGTCAGGTAACAAACATCTGCTTTATCTACTTCCACATAGACAAGTCGCATAAATTATTCATTAATCAACTGTGTATGAGTACTCATTATTTGGACTCCTAGGCCGAAATCTTCTGCCTATTGTTTTTGTAAGGTGCCTATTGTTTTCCAAAATTTCATATAGGTATATAACCAAAATATATCCAAATTCGCGGTTTATCACTACATAGTATAAAACTAAGTCGCTTTTTCTTCCCCTATATCCCTTTGTATGCTTAAATCTTTAAAACTACGCAACGGATTTTGATGCGGTTTTTTTAATAGAGCGAGTGATTAAAGAGGAAGGTTTTTATATATGTTTTATACCCGTGCAAAGCTGAGGCGGGTCGCTAGTAGTATTTATAAAACAATGTCGCTTTTTCTTCCTCTATATCCCTTTGTATGCTTAAATCTTTAAAACTATTCAACGGATTTTGATGCGGTTTTTCTTAATAGATAGAGTGATTAAATAGGAAGGTTTTTATACAATATTTCATACCCGTGCAAAGCTGGTGCGGGTCGCTAGTAGTTATATAGTTGTTATGTTTATAATAGTTATATAGCCTAGTACAAAATAATCGAAATGCAAAACCTCAAGCCGCAACCCTGAAACCAATCTACGAAATTTTTATAGCTAAAGTCCTAGTGCTAGATTGTAGGCCGTTGTGATATTCACGACGTAAGCACGCAGACCAGAATTATATTTTTCTAGACTTAATATAAATCCTAACCGTAACCCCCAGCTTCAATAAATTTAAAACATTTTCTTACTGCAATTCATGCAAAAGAAAATATGAATTGATTAATTAATTGTTCCTAAAACATTCTTATTTTACCACATCAAGAAGAATATTTTATAAGGCCAAGAAAAAAACATTAAAAAACAAACGATGCATGCTATTTAATTGAGTCTAATGTTAGCAAGAAACATTGCCGTAATAACTAGATAAGATACTCGATTCGTCACCATTTGGTTTATTGAATACGATCATAAGTAACATAAACTATTTATTTTTAAAAACTTATACATAGCCTTTGGCACTTAGAAAGTCTAGTGTATCAACAGTTCGGTCTAGTAGTTTTTGAGTTTATCCAAATTAGAAATTAAATCTTTTCTCTTTATTATACCAGTAAAAATTATTAATTGTTTTAGTGCATATTATGTTGCTTCTATAGTACAGAAATACCTACGGATTAGTAATTAATATGTATTGATAGTAGATATATATTAATTTAAATAGTATGTAAAATTCACGTTAGTTATGTATAACAAATTTAACAATACTGAAAAACAAATATCAATTCTGATATCAAACGTTAATAGTTCACAAAGTCATGACTCGTGACGTATCGGTCCGCTGGTACTGGTGAGATTGTTTTCTTTATTGTATCAAAATATTATATATACAATTCTTGTGTCACAATGTTAGTTACCTTACTCCTCCGAAACGGCTTTACTGATTTTTACCAAATTGTATATGCATATTCAGTAGATCTGAGAATCGGCTACTATCTATTTTTCATACCCCTAAGTGATAAGGGTAGCCCACCCCAAAAATTAATATGGCACAATAACGTTTGCCGGGTCAGCTAGTAATACCATAAATATTTCATTGTTATATATTACAAAAACATATTGGTACATATTATCTGAAATAAATGCATTATGTATGGACGCCCAGTAAAAATAACTTTAGTTGTGTGTAACCGGAATAATTTCATATTTAAAATTGTTAACGTATTTCAGTAAATAGAAATAAACCATTTGATGCTCACGTAAAACTCACGAACCTAGGTAAAAAATAGAACATAGAAAGGGCTATATATACTACACAACCCAGCGGCACTCATCATTAACTACTAAACGACTAAGTATACAATTACATTAATTTAAAAAAAAGTAAAAAATCCCGGTCTCGTGAGTTTTGAAAATAAAATAAATAAATAATAAAATAAACTCCATTCCGCCACCGCGGCGGGCGTGGGAGAAAACCGCTCCGTGAGTTTTTAGCCGTAATCCTAAAATCCTAATAATAATAATGTTTTAATAAATACAAATAAATAATTATGTATCATCTTTACACAATAAATAATATCACTATTTACTGTCAATGTGTATGGTGAGTTTTTAAATTAATAATTTCTAAACCCAACTTATTATGACCATGTCATAAAAACTTAACATTACTTTTCCCTTGGGAAAAGTTAACTTCAGGTAAATCGTATAATTGGCAATACATTTCCAAAAATGGTAACAGAGACATCAGAACAAAGTAATAAATAGCTAGTATACATGACATTCAAATAATATTATCAATTATTTAAATTTATCTTAAGATTGCCTGTGAAAACTTTCTTTCAAATTCTAAACTAGGACACGTGCTCATTTAATTTAGAAATTATTGAGCTAAAAGTTAGGTGTCGACATTAATATTTACCATTCATCTTCATACATTAATAAAGTTAATATATAGACAAGACAGCTGAGTCGACTAACCAAATTGCTTTCCCCCGTAGGTACCACTAGAATACAGGATTTAATGTTTACAGATAGCAATGTATTGTATTTTTTACTTAGATGTAGGTGATTTTAAAATGTTTTTTTTATCTAGAAAGTATCTATTTAAAAAAATATAGATACATTTACGAAAATAGAAATGGCTCATCAAAGCTGTTGGGATGTGTACCCAAAATACTGTAAGTGTTGGCCGAAATATGAGCCAGCCGGATTTCCTGTGGTCTCAACTAAGTGCGTCGATATCTCTAAAATTGACGCACCCCATAGACCCAGTCTTTAAGTAATTAAAATCTAAAAAGAGCCAGCTGCTTACACATATCTTATAATACATAAAAGTTATTAATATGGTAATATTAATAAATGGTAAAAAGTAAAACACTGCCCCACAATTTCATTCACCTTCACTAGTTATTTAATATATGTAGTTATACAAACTTCTTTGGCAACATATTCTAATTTTATTTATATTGCCGAATATTTGATACATATTTTGTTTATGTCGCACCGTTAAGTATTTAGAATAATTTGTGAATCGCGTAATTTAAAATATGTATTTCATTCAAATTAATTGTTAATTTAAATTAATTCATTTAGAAGTTATAATATATGTATTATTCGACGCTAATAAGACATAAAAACCACAATAGTTTTGTCTAACTGCCGAAAAATTTGCAACATTTAACAATTAAAAAATTGTCTTAACAATTTACCTATGCAGGAAAAAATTGAAAGAGTAACGAACTTTGATTTATAAATCGCCATAAAAAGTAAGTACGGAACCGTAAATTGAAGACTCAGACATTTTAATAATAGTGCCGTATGTATGGGTAATAATAGATATTTTACTAAAAGAAAAGATTTGTATTTTTGTTTGTTATCAATAAACTGAAAAATGATAACGACCCAAAAATCTATCTACTGCTTATACATATAATCATCATAAAGATATTGAGTTTAGAAAGCTTATCCAAGTAACTTGTGTCAAACATTTGTCTATTGTATTCCACATTAGTATTATAATATCATCATACAATATGAATTTCTACTTTCTGATGCTGTACTATTGTTATTTAAATTATTACAAAATGTTATAAGTAAGTCTATTCTGTTACTTTTACTTCGACAATTGTTAAATGTATACTTCATACATTAGTTATTATTATTTATTTACTTTAAATAAGAAATATTTCTATTTAAACATTTAGGAAAACATATAATTTTATTTTCTACTAGCTGACCCGGCAAACGTTTTGCCATATTAATTTTTGGGATGGGCTTCCCTTATCACTTAGGAGTATGAAAAATAGATAGTAGCCGATTCTTAGACCTACTGAATATGCATATAAAATTTGGTAAAAATCAGTAAAGCCGTTTCGGAAGAGTAAGGTAACTAACATTGTGACACGAGAATTTTATATATAATATTTATTTTACAACGCGATAGGCTTTGAAGAGCCTTTTGTATTTTGTAAATATATTTAAGTACATTATTGTAAATAAATTTTAATAAAAAAACGTACGTCTTTTTCGTTTGGTTAGCCTTATTAGAAATCATTATATCAGGAGACTTCATGTTCATGCAAGTATCTACGCAGACCTTTTCACACAAAATATAATTAACCCGATCAAAAGGACATCAGGCAGAGTAATAACAGCTTCGCTTGCATTTTGGTACTCGAAATCCATTCATCTATGCATCAAGATTTTCGCCAAAGCGAATATTGTTAACACTGATCAGCCAGTGAAGTCCGCAGTGAAGTATTAGGAGAGTAGGAGAAGTAAGAGTATTGAATGAGTTGAAAACGCATTCGGATTGGAAAGAACTTTATAATATCTCTTCATTACTCACGAAATATAATACATATGAAGTAATGTTTCTAGTCATAGAAATAGAAGACACTACTGTAATTAGATTTCAGCTTTCGTGATTCTATAATAATTCACGTTGCAAAGTTTCGGACGCTGATTTATTTTTGACGCATTGTGTACGTATACCGGGGCAATACTTGGGTAGAGCCTCTGGAGTAAATTCTAATGAAATAATAGTTTTAATTTAAAAGTGAAGTCCCGTGTAGTGGGGTATGGGGCAGATGCATTTCACATCTGTTTCACTGATCGGTTTTTTCTTTTAGGGGCAAGTAGGTGATCAGCCTTCTATGTCCTGCCAGACCGAGTTTTTTTTTATTATCTCCACCGGGAATCGAACCCAGGACCTCTCGGTTGTAACGCTTACGCGCTTACCACTAGACCAAGGAGGCGGTCAAAAATAAATTAAAATTATTACTATCGATAATTTTAATTTATTCTAATTAAAATAAATATGTAGAGGCAGAAAGTATTTTCCTGTTAGAAAAAGCATTAGACTGCAGTTTTATTTAGATTAAAATTAACGATGTCAGTTAAGTTCTATTTTAAGTATTAAACCTCTATGAATTTATTACTCGCGTGGAAATAACTTAAACTTTATGTTTTTTTCCAGAATTTATTTCATGTAGTTACGTTTATGCTTGTTAGGTTTCATATTATTACGTTCGACTGGTAATCTGATATTAACAAAATTTGATATAATATGAATTAATATTGATAGAATTTACGGATTATATATAGTCTATATATAGTATTGTTTTGGGCACAGAGCTGAATCTCCATTTTAATTTTTTTTTAAAAATCGTTATTTTATTACACTGCACTGCGAGCGTGGTTTGCTTTCTACGTATTAAACGTAGGCACTATCTATTTAAAACTGGAGTTTCCATTTAAAAATCAGCAAAGGGATTTGAATCTGGCAGTGTTAACCACGACAGGTCTGCCAAGAAGAAAATAAGGTGGGCTTTTTTAGTTCTTTTAGAACCTCTTTTGAGACCGTTATAGTAACATTTACTTTGTATATTATGCCGGCAACTTATATATTTTAGAATAGGTTGGATATTCCTATTTAAAATATATATGAATTAAAATATTATGAGTATTGTTATCCATTATTTACTTTAAGTATTGTTCACTATCTAATACCTTCATCTCCCGGTTCTCTTTAAATGCTTAAAATAAATAGATTTTAGCCTGTATTTATCAATGTTATGTAAATAACTAGTTTTCATCCGGAGTAACATTGTCGGATGTCAATGCTTCGTCATTGTAAATTTAAAGATCGTCACATTTTGTTCAGGCCAAGATTGTAATTATTCTAAGTGTTGTTAGTACAAGCCATTTTAATATTCTACAGCATATGTACATAGTCATTACAATAATTAGATTTATTATAAAGTATAAATAAAAGATTTAGATTTATTATTAAAAATAAATAGTAATAAAACAATTGTCTCTTTACCAGTAATAGGTATACAAGTGGAAAACTGGGCCTTTTATTGATATTACTTCTTAATATACTTTTATTTATATATTATTAATTATACGAGTATGAAAATAAATTGTTTTTTAAGTTGTACTAACAATCTTAGGCTTAATTAATGCATTTTATATTTGTTTACTTATCGGCAATGAAATTTTTAAAATAGACATTTAAAAAATTTAATATTATCTACATTACTTACGATTAGATGCCGTTAATGATAAGTTATTTAATAAAGAAACATAATTTATTTATAATTATGCACTTAAATATACATATGTATTTACAAAAATAAAAAAACCTCATCAAAGCCGTTTAGGGTGCGTACCCGAAATACTGGCTACATTCAACTCACTGGCTACATTACCGCGTTGGCCGAAATATGAGCTTTCGGGTTTCCTGTGGTATTAATGTATATTAGATTCAAATTTGCTAAACTAACACCTAAATGGGATGTTTTCATTTAGAAAGAGATTTCATTTAGAGAGATAGAAGCTCAATTTAAGATAAATAATTATATTTTAACTAATTGTGCCCCGCTGTTTCACCCGCATTAATTGCGTGGTAACGTTATAAAGCCTATAGTATATTCGTATCTCTAAATTTATAAAATAAGACATACAATTTACTATAAAGTGGTGTTTTTAATTATTCCTAAGGATAGTTCCCTAAGGATAATTTAAATCATTATGTCCCTCTTTTATGTGCAATGTATATTCCGGTAATATGTATTTCGGTATTACTTAAAATATTAAAACATATGTATCCTTGTATAAAAACGTATTTATACCGTCAACTATCTATTTCCCAAATAAATAGTTTTCAAGTTTGATAACAATCCACTTAAGAATGAGAATCGAACCTATAAATTACGGGGATTACAGGAAGATACCGGGACAGAAATTAGATTCTGTCATACTTAATTCCTCCAACTATACCCTCGCCAAAAATCACGTCAATATGGTGCTCCGTTCAGACGAAATAAGAAACGTTTTTTAAATAGAATAACATTATAAATTATCCCACAGAAACATACTACCGGTATATAAAGTACTTTATATGTTAATCCAGAGCATATTCTATTTGCGTGCCAAATTTCATTCAAATCCGTTCAGATATTTAGTCGTGATTGAGGCACAAACATGGAAACATCCTCATAAACTTTTGTATTTATAATATTAGTGGGATTAATTTTTATATTTACATATTTACACAAATAATATTATTTAAGAACCAACTATGATTATTATAATTTATCTTAGTAACCACTTTCATACTATAAAATGCATTTGTAACCATAACTTATGTATAATAATAAATGTTTATATAAGTTTTTTGTGTTACTTGATATTTACCTAATTGTTAAGTAGTGTAGTGAAGTCCCGTGTCCCCTAGTGGGGTATGGGGCAGATGCATTTCACATCTGTTTCACTGATCGGTTTTTTCTTTAGCGGCAAGTAGGTGATCAGCCTTTTATGTCCTGCCCGACCGAGTTTATCTCTGCTTATTTTTTTATCTCCACCGGGAATCAAACCCAGAACCTCTCAGTTATAACGCTTACGCGCTTACCACTAGGCCAAGAAGGCGGTCAATTGTTAAGTACTTAAGTAAAAAATAAAGTTCACTGTTTTCAATATAAAATGCATAATCAATGTGCAAAAAAGTGTCCTCATTCGTAGTTACACAAAAAAGCCATAACAAAAAGTAAAAGTCACTTACATTGCAGATGAACGCTCGGTTGTAGGCACTTTCTTTACGATACAAATCAGTGTCAATTCACTATGCACTTAAAAACAATTTCAACGGAACACCCGACGCAGCCTCCAGCTTCTATTAAGGCAGTACCATTGAGCGGCCGCGCGGCCTGACATCTTTCTTATAGCTTCGGCTAGCCGTGTAACACTTTCCCCACCAGTTCATCATCTCATATAATAATTTCACTTTTTTTAAAAAACTTTATCAAAGAGGTATTTAAATCGTATATAGCGAAATATATCTTATGTGATCGAGAAAGTTTTTATTGGCCTTAATTTTTTAAACTTTTGTATTTTCGGTAAAACAAACCACAAATTAATATTAAGTCAGTTGTGTTTATTTCTTATGCTATCATCCCATCAGCCATCATGGAAATTTCGAAAAAAATTGTCGGTTTGCGTACGCTTAACATTTTCTCTAAAATACTAAAGAAATTGATGATAGTATTTTCTACACATCAAAAGCGCAGCCGTCAGCTAATGTTTTTACTTATAAACCGATAGGAATGTCCATTTCGTTGAACTTTTTTCAAAATTGTATGGTTTTTAAAACATCACACTCATAATTAGCCAAGCATTAATGTGTTTAAATAAACGTTAAAACATTAAATCAAACTTAATAGTCTAGTAAGTTTTTAGAAAGTTGTTACAATTTTTTTATCTGAATTTATGTATTATAATTACAATGTATTATAAAATGTTAGTAAGCTAATGCCTCCATGCTGACGTGCTCGCTTTGACATATTCTTTCATTTGAAGAAAGTCTTGCTTTTGGACATATTTTATTTTGCTTGAACATTTTTGTGTAAGTTGAAAAAAGTTTATTAAAAATGCAACGTCATATAATTACGAGCAATATAAACAAAGTAGCGGTGATAGTCACGACCTTAAATTCGTTTCTTTTTTTTTACAGCTACTTTTAGGTTATGATGACAAGGCAAATGTTTAAGTATGAAAAATACCTACTTAATGGCTTTCTAGTCAAATAGCTGTTTTAATCACGGACCCTAAAAACAGGTCATTAAAGTCTGTTTTTTATTTGTATTCGCGACCATTAGTCAAAAGTGATACTCAATGGTTATACTTATTAATATAGACAACATTTGTATTAAGTAGTTGACAACCGTTTTTGTATTAGTTTAATTTTTTTGATGAATAAATGAAATTAAATAAAATGAAATGAAATTATTATATTACATATTTTGACAACACAATTTTACATTTGCCTTTTGTTGAAATTATAAGGTTATCCTTAAAAGTGCAATAAAAATTTATTGTGAAAAAAAGTGCACTAAAAAGTAAAGAATAGATAAAACAGATATAAAGAAAACGTTTGAAAGTAGTAGCCTTAGGGTTAAAGATTAGCACCGACTCCTTTTTTGAAGAAGTCAAAATAGCATTATGCTGAAATAGTAGATTTGTAACCAAGGATTGAAAGTGACCCATTTCACCCGAGTTAAACACTAGTTTTTATTACATCTGTGAGGATGTTAAAATAGTGCACGCACATTTTATAAAATTTGATATAAATTAATAATTAGATATAAATAAATTAAATTTACCCATATCTAATCTCCAATCTTGGCCACTTGCCACGGCGCGGCCGACTAGATAAGACTAGATAATAATCAAGTTGGTCCCGTGCATCTAGATGGCCATGCAATTACCTTCTTTCTACCCTAGGGATGAAAAAGCTATTTTCTACCCGCTGTTTACCTATGAAAATTAAACTTTCCGGACAGAAGAGATGACAATAGCATTTGCAGATCCGAAATCAGATAAAGATATCAAATAAAATATAGAATTTAGCTGTAACCACAACTTCATATATTTAAAATACAAAATGTTCGATAAAACATGTTATTATTAAATCCATAAGTGGCATAAATTAATCGTTTTGGCGGTTTAAGATGTGGGTACGGATAAAAAAACATATCGTACCATATTATTTAAGTTTCCATTAGGTAGAACTAAAACTCACGTCGTAAAAAACACTTGTCAACAGCACGATTTTGATCGACAATTTTCTCGTTATAATTGGCCGAAAAACTAATTATGTAGGATTTAAAAAAAATATATATATTAAAATGTGTGCACTGTGCCATTCCATCAAAATAACCGACTTCAAATTGTAACTCTAAAACTACTGAACAGATTTTAATGGGAATAGGAATGAAATCTTAATGGGACCTCACGGGAAGCACCAGCTTTCAAACCAAAAGAATTATCGAAATCGGTTCGCCCTGTCGAAGGTGAACTCACCTCACCTCACCTTTTTTGAAGTCGGTAAAAAAAACTGAGCGTTACTAGATCTTTATACTTATGCACTGAATACTTATGAGCAAGGAACGTGCCAGACCGGGGGTCCCCGGTCACCGGTGGACCCGACTAGGCGCCAGATTTGGTCTGGTCAGACAGCGGGCGGGTCGGGACGCTGGCACGATCTAATGTACCAATTACTATAGTAGAGGTCACACAGAGGACGACACATCGTGGCGCTTGGCCTGTCAGAGACCCGTTGCGTTCCCGACGCGCCCGTTGTCTGACCAGACCATAGTTCTTTGCTGCTGGGTATTTACACAAGGCCATTGCAGGTTATTCGGGTCCAAAGTAAGAACTCAGGTAACGGCCCATAATAAGACCCATTTATTCTCCAATGGTTTAATTAAATCCCATCCAAACTATCGTCTCTAATGCCCGTTGGTACTAAAAGAGCAGAATAATATTTTTTTGGGTGGTAAAGGCCATACAAAAGTAATCTAATAAAGAAATCCTTCTTCACATAAATTTATTTGTAATAATTTTTCTACAATATATTATTTTATAAATATTACAATTTTATTATATTTCATATTACAGTATCATATTTATCGACATTTTGAAGGTTTGACATTCGTGCTGGAAATATAATTACACACTTTACTGGATGTTTTTTTATTAAGTAGGTACTTAAGATAAATTGAATTTTATAAAAAATTATTACACAATATAAATTAAAGATATGTTCAAAAATTAAGCAAAAAATATACCTACGTCATATAGCAGAATATATTATAAATACAGCAAGATTAAAATCTCTATTCATAATATTTTCTCATTGAAAAAATCGAAAGACCTTGAGAGTTCGAGGGAAATTAGTGAGGAACAAATAGTTATTGTTTGTGTTGAACCGAAGTAGACAGGAAAACTCCATGTGAAGAAAATCCGTGAATACCTTTAGGTACTATTGGAGTTCACGTTCCTTTATAGTGAAATTCCCTTATCCCTAGTTGCAGTATGGGACAAAAACATTCTGCATCTGTTTCACTGATCAGCACTGTTACCAACCCTACCTACTGTTTAAACAGTAGATTTTCTGTTTTCACATTGATGTCCCTGTTTTCTGTTTCATTTCTAATTTTTACTGTTTTTCAACTACCGTTCTTCAGCGCCACCTATTACACTATGCAAACATTTTCTTGATGTAACGTCACATTACACACTAAATCCAAAATAACCGATTGCTATTCATTTGAAGCCACAGAAAGGCACATGAAGAAATTCAACAAAAATATATATGATTTTAAAATGAGTGTGAAAATACTGAAGATGAGGCAATTGAGAATGAAACTGAAAAATAGTTTGACTTTGGTTTTTGTTTTTTGTTGTTGTTGCGTATAGCCTCCTTTATGAAGGAACTCTTTGGCACGCGCTAAATTGATGACTAATAATATTCGAATTCAAATCAAGATTGGAAGCCAGCTGTGATATCACAAAATTTCACTTCTTCTATATCATTCATCAAGTCATAAACATTATTTCCTTCTTCTATCTTTATATGGTTTTATATAGTTATGTATTACTGACTTATTATATTAAATTATCTTCAACATTTAGAACTATTATTAATCTGCAATAACCAGACAACAATGGGATGTCGCAGCCTCTAATAACAAGAATGGAGCCTCATCAACCATACAAAGGAAGACCAACTAAATGGCTTAATAATGCTAAGAGTAAAATACTTAAACGCTATAATGGTGACCCTCAGTAACTATGTGTGTGTGTATGTATGTAAGAAAATTGTTTATTGTTTAATTATATGAGCAAAAGTATGAAATTTGCCTTTTTTACTTTACCTACTGTTTCCTACTGGCTTTTTTTGGCGAGTTGTTGTTTTTTAGTTTTTTGGGGTTGGCAACACTGCTGATCAGTGATTACAGACGAGACCTTTGGCTGCTAAACTCACATATTTTGGTATATTTTTTTAATAGACATCACATTACATTTATTACAAATTATTACATAACATAACTAAGAATATATTTTAAGATAAAAATTTTAAATACAAAATACTCTAAAATATAATAAAATTAGATTTTCAATTATAATTTAAAAAATAATTTAAATAATTTTTTGTTTGGTTAGAAACCAAGACTCCAGCGCAACACGTATTGTATGTGAGACGCATGAACCACTTTGCCACGGTGGTGGTGGTGTTCTTTACACTTCTATCACAATTTTATCGACTTAAATCTTATCTGTAGCTCACTAGATTTAATTATTGACATAATAATGCATTTTACTAGCAACTCACCCAGTTTCGCAGGGTTAGAATCAGCTTCGCATAATTGTAAGACCGCTTGAGTATATTTTTTCTCCTAAGATATTCATTATTAAGAGAAAATATCTGTTTAGTGTAAATTGCTAAAATGAGGTGCATGAAGTTATCGAGATAATTATTTTCTAAGAAACGATTAAATAAATATAACATGACTTGCGGTCCTAAAATGGTAATTGTCTTTGGTTAAAAAGACCTAAAAAATTCTATGACGAACTCGATGAAGGCGGTTTTTAAAAATAAAATTACTTACATAAATTCATTTATTTACATAAAATTTACAAAAACGTATCTAAAACTAAAATGCATAATGAGAAATAATAATACTACTAACTAATAAATAAATTCATTAAATTGAATTGAGTTTTTTGAATAACAGAGGTCCCTTGAAAATAGTATAATATCGTGTGCAAAGTTGATTTTTATGTTAAATTTTATCGTTTTTATAACTTTGGCAGTAAATAAAAGGGAATGTAGATGTTATTTGCAAGTACTAAATTTAAACTAGAACAAAATTTGGAGGCTTTATCAGCTATTTTTTATTTGTTAATAATTTAAAAAACTGGCGACGTGAAAAGTAAGTTAGGGGTGCTAAAATTTGGCAAACAATGTACCAAACACCCTCATATTCGTATTCACTCAAAAACTCTTCCCTGAGGAAGAGTAGAAGCCGCACCCTCATAGGTCCACATCCCGACGAAGAATCTGCCAAAGATTATTAGAAAAAAACATATATTAGTAACATAAGTTGTTACTTACAGTATTTTATTTATTTTAGTATTTACTTCATTTTCTCCATATCACTGTATTTTTCGCAGCAAATGAGGAAACATTTAGGAAAATAAAAAATCTTGGACATTCTAAATGTAGTTGTGTTCAAAATGAATGTAAGTCGCGGCTACAAATGGGCCAGTATTTCGCTACTAGGAAAAAATCGGCAACGCGATGATCAACGTAAATGACATCGTGTATGAGTATTCGAGATTAAAGCGAAATATCGTTTTTAGGAGGATTGATAATACATGAGTAATCAATCTCTTTAAAACTTAATGCGTATATAAATACCTATACGAGAATTCAAATGTTTATAATTTGTACAATTGATATTATATCAAATATTGCTTTTGTTTCGTTGGAACGATAATCTCTTAGCAAATTTAATTTTAACAAAAATTGCTAAAAATAAAACGTCAGGCGTGATGGAATTCATGGAACGTTTATAATAATTCGATTACTCTTGCACGCATAATATTTATACACTGTAGATATCATAACGCTGACGCCAACGTAATACAGTTCATCAAAACTAATAGAATGTCCTGACTTGGTCACATGCAACGCATGGGAGGTAATAGAGTGCCGAAGCGAATGCTCGATTCCGTTCCAGATGGCAAGCGTAGAATTGGAAGACCTAAACTCAGATGGTTAGATGGAGTAACCAAAGATCTTAAGACCATAGGTCTAAATAACTGGAAGAGTGCGGCTCAAGACAGAGAGGGCTGGAAAAAGGCAGTTTTTGAGGCTCGGGCCCACAAAGGGCTGTTTAGCCAATGATGATGATGAGATATCATGACGTACGTAATAACTTAAACCCACTACGTGAAATAGAGTACACACTACCTAATTATCACTGATTTTCCTTCCTTCTTTGAATTAACCTTCTCTCAATGTACATAGAAAAAGTTCATCATCGGTTCGCTTTCTTATGTTATCATAGAAGTAGTACTACTTGTGTCTGGTAAATTATTTAGAAATTTTTAGATTAACTTTCAAAGAATTTACCAGACACAAAGCAAATAAGAAAGTTTCTCTAACATTATTTAGAGTAAAGAATTCCATTTAAGGTAAGAAATTCCATTCAACTATCAAATATATTTTATTTCTTTTTAATTTATAAATTGCTCGCTTTTGGTCAAGCTATGTTTAGTATTTGATTACTATGGACATTAACACATCCTTTTTTCAACAGACTTAATAAGAGGAGTTGCTCAATTCCGTGTGCGATTTCTTATTTTGTATGTTGGTTATACGATTGTGCAGCTAATTTTAACCGATTTTAATGATTGTCTTTTGTTTCATAGGTGTCACTCTTTAGAGAGGGTGATAAATTTATTAAAATTGATTTAGCACTTATTGAAAACTAAATAATTTCAAGATCTGTTCATTGTTAGTTACTATTGAGGCTGCTGCGCGAGCCCGTGCGCCCAGTGGAGACGCAGCTATTGACGCGAAGACTGTGAAGCTAAGTAAGTATTCAACGCCCTACTGCTAATCAGAGGGACACCAAACTACTTACAGGCGTATTGAGAGGCCATACAACTATTACACGGTCGCGCAAAGGCTTTCTAGACAAATACTGGTGCTAATGTTAGATTTTTTATTATTATTGTTGTTGAAAATCGAAGTAAAGACTTAGTGAAAGTAAACCCATAACCACTAGTCGAGCGTAGGACAACACATATCTAAATACGTCTTATGTACCTACGTACACAACCCAGATATTTTATTTATCGATTTTTTTTTAAATTAATTTATTGACGACCACAATATATTAAACATTTATTAAATTAAGTTTAACATGTTTATAGCTTTTTAAAATTGAAGCGTCTGTATAATTATCCTTATTTTTAAGCAAATTATTAAATTATCAGGAAGATTAAATTGTATTCTTTCATTTTAATAATACATAGAATTTACCAAAAGATATAAAGTCTAGTCTAGGTCTAGTCCACATTTGTACTTATTTGGGTTACTTTTAGTCTTTTAGTTATAATTATGTAGACTTGTAATGACAACTTGATATTTCCTACAGGCGTAAGAATTCGGTCTTTTACTGAAAATCGATTTCAAATACAAGATAGTTTACTTGTACTATTTATCTCCCATTTAGTGTCCCAATTTATTTTTATTACATGTTTAAAGTGTTTTTTTATTATTTCTGATATATAAGACCCAATTGACTTATCAAATTTACTTTCAACTGTAGCATCTTTAGCTAGTTTATCAGCTCTCTCATTTTCGATTACACATATTTGTAATTTTTCAATTGCCATAAATATAGGTGCTACGTTTTTGATATTTTGTAAAGCTGTTAAGCAGGAGTTTGAGTCTATATATATTATATATAGTTTCTTAATTAAATCATTAATTATATTTTTTAAAGCCTTTAGTATACATGTAGGGATTAAAATTGATTTGAAGTCCTAAAGTGGGTTTTTATAATTTCGGTCAGCGTGTACAATAGAGGAAATTGGAATATTCCTTTTTTTGTCTAATTAATGCAAGATATGTGTTTATTAGCTTTCCATGTGGTTGAGGATAAAATCTTTAGTATTTTTAATATCTGACATTCTGATTTTAGTTTATTTAAATGTATTGTAATGTATAATGTATTTCATGCCTTTTTCCTATCAAATGTTAATCCTAAATTTTTTAGTTGATTTACTTTTCTAATACTTTGCCTATTTAATGAAAATTTTACATTATTGGTGTTCTTTTTATTGTTCGAAAATATTACAAATTCCGTTTTTGTGTTAGTAAATCTAAAAACAAATTTATTAAACTGTAATTTAATAGACCCAGAATTCGAATTTACTTTACCATAGTACAACGCAAAGTAAAGATGAGCGTGGGCCGACACACCTCGCCTTTCCGCCGCCATGACGCATCGATTGCGACACTGCCTAGTGCCCACATCATTTTGGCGTTTTCCCTGATAAATAAAACAGTACCTAGAATTATACTTGCTATTCCAAACTACAATTTTCATCTATCAATTAAGCAAAGTTGAGATTAATATTGTCAAAAAGCCACAAAGTATTTTAAGTAAATAGGCCCACTGCGATGATTACATAGTGGTGATAAATTGTCATTCGATTTGTTTTTTAAATAAATATCTTATAGTATATAAGATAGTGTTAAAATTAAAAAAAACTACTAAACAGATTTTGATAAATGGAACCACACTGGCAGCAAACTTTTTTCAAACAAAAAAAGAATCATTGAATTCGGTTCACCCAGTCGAAAGTTCTGAGGTAACAAAAATAAAAACAGCGTCGAATTGAGTATCTCCTCCTTTTTTGAAGTCGGTAAAAATAAAATGGATTTTTCAATTTTCCGGGACATAAAGTAGCGTATGTAATGAGGCATCATTACTTTCAGATTTTTTCATAATTCGTTTAGTGGTTATCATATTGTAAAAAATAACAAAAACATTTTTTTCATGTCCTGAAAATAGATATTTATCTAATAATAATTTTATCGTATAAATAAAAAACAAATTTATATATAATAAATTATTTTTAATAAATAATATTAGAATCAATAATATAATTAATATTCAAACTTTATGCTTAGAAAAAATTAATACATCTCATTTATTTCTTTCAATATTAAGTATTGCTTAAATTTATTTAATTCGTGGTAAACTACCTCATATTTATAAATAGTTTTTTTTTACTTTAATAATTAAAAGGTTCTTTTAGGTTGTCTAGTTTTAGTTTGTTAAGTGTTTGAATTTTCGTTTGGAAATTTTTATTTATATAAATATTATTTTATTATTTTTCTTATGTTCAAGTGAACTTATAAATATAATATATTTATTAGAATATAATATATGGTGAACAAATTCAAACTGAATATGTAATTAAAATTATATTTGAATGAGCCTTGTTGTACTTTCCGTAAAAAGTATTTAACTTTATAAATTCTATTTACAAAGGACAACCTCGGACAAACTCAACCGCGCCGTATCGCGTGGTAACGCTCGATACAGCACTATTATACAGATATTATAATATTGGTCTGGTTCTCAGACTGGTCCGTTCTCTAGCATAACAAAGGGAAGTGTCGTAATGGCGCGTAATGTGAACACCATAACTGAGTACCTTTACTTCAATACTCTATAGAAATGTTTGTCCCGGAGGCCTGAGCCCGACCCAATCCAATAAGTAAGTAATAGCTATTGGACTGTATGGACGCTTCTAGGCCACAGTATACCATCGCCCGTCGCGCGCGCTGTTGGTATCAAAATTGTCGTCGGCAATCTGACGCCATGACTAATTCAGTCCGGAATTTTCCGTGAATTTCACGCGCACACAACAAGGTTGGTTCGTGATACATGAAAACTATTTGTTATTATTTAATATTTTTACTTCAATTACGAGTTATTGTGGCGACGACAGCTTTGTTAGAATTCCAAAAACTTAGTAAGTATATTGTATGTAGGTACAATAACAAAGTGTCTGAAAATCATTTAATTTGTCCATAATTTAATTAATTTATATTAATGTCGCTGTATCAAAGACATGGGAGAAAATGAACTTAATCTTCCAGTAAAGCTTTAACGTCGTCGCCTATTTGATGTTGATGAATTTGTGCGAAAAATGAA
Source organism: Aporia crataegi (assembly GCA_912999735.1). Lineage (NCBI taxonomy): Eukaryota > Metazoa > Arthropoda > Insecta > Lepidoptera > Pieridae > Aporia > Aporia crataegi. The sequence goes on along the minus strand of OU538744.1, from coordinate 5,596,792 downwards.
GATTGCTTTATTTATCGCATTATGAAAATAAAATTTTCTAATTCAGTGTTGCAAGTTTCAAAAAAATTTTCGATTCAGAAAACTTTTTTTAGTCTCCGTCACATAAAAGAGGTTATATATTAATAATAGGTTATATTGATAAATAAGATATATTTTGATTCGGTATTAAATTTGCAAAAAGAATATATAAGAATCAAAATAATTTACAGTTTTAGAGATGTTGAGGTTAAAAATCAAAAATTGAAAAAATGTTGATAAGTTCGCTTTGGTAATACAAGTCTATGTTATATTAAATTGATACTAGTTGTAATACTTTAATTTCATTACCTATTATATTGTCAAGCTTTTGACGGAATTTCATGAAAATCTAAGCAATATGTTATGGAGCAAAACTTGTCAACGAAGATAAACAAAAACACGTTATTGTTTACGCGTCCAGTTTAGATCTCTATATCTCGATATAATATCAGTTTATACTGATGACTTATATCATTTGATAAAATATTAAAAGGATAATATATGATAGTAAAATTAATAAGATTAATTAATAATTTTATATTTAATATATTATATTATATATAATAATAAATAATAATAATAATAATTAATAAAAATAATAGATAGTTCTGGAGATAGAGATAATTTAGTAACTGAATCCCTTCGATAAATCACAACGTGCGCTCGCTTGCTTGCTTGCAAACCATAAAAACAATTTATATGAACGATATTACTTTAATTTTTAGTATGTAACTATTGACTTTCAGTGCGACTTCAAGTAACCTTTAATAAATATCTATTATACGTTAAATTGTTTTTAGTATATTGGGCTAAATTCTGAAACAATCGCTGAAATTTTCGCGACCTCGTTGTATCTACTTATTTGTATTTACTTTAGCAATAAATGAGTTGTTTTTAAATTCATTATTCAATTTCTATAATAATAACTAAGAATTATTATAATTAGACTAATAGTTTTATAGGTAACAAAAAAAATACCAATTAGGTACTTCGATTTACATGAGATATTAAATTAAGGTAAACTGTAATACTTTCATTTAACTAAATTTGGTCTTATATTGTTGTAAAGTCGATAAGATCTAATGTACTGTGCTGGAAATACAGAGAAATAACTAAATGATGGGGGAAAGCCAGAACGTGCATTTCATAGTTTCATTTTTTAAACTTAAAAGTATAAAATGAATGAACCTACTATTAATAAAGATACATAAATAGTGTCGATAAATAAAATTAATGTAAAATTTAACAATGGCATACAACTGTCATGTTGCTTTCTGAAAGGCTTGTTCATTTATAATACAAAATTTTCTCTTTTTAGTGCGTTTTGATGTCGATTTTATTTTTTTATTTAAAATTAATTTATTGTTTCATTTTTGCGTGTGTGTTTATATATATTTATGTTATCATGTAAAAAAAACTTTCTTAATTTATAAATTTATCTTAGTTTATGAATTTTGTACAGTAGGTACTAGCTAAATATTTGGTTTCGGTTTAGGACATGAGCTATTTTCCCTCCGGTAAATTCAAAAACATAAATCGAAAATTGTAATTAAATTGAAAATTATAAAAAATAAATAAAGATAAATTGAATGACTTATAGCAGATCATCGCTTAAGACAGTTTCAGATTGAATTATAGGTTTGCTTTTCTAGTTAAACACTGTCAGCTATCTACCGTATCCCACGCCGCTATCTTCATCATAGTCATAACATTATAATGGCGCGTTCACACGGAGTCGTAAACTGGGCGAGAATACGACTACTTAGGAGATTTAGTCGTGATCACTACCTGGTTTTAACTGGTAGTCGTGGTAGTGGGAGTCGTCAACGACCGGTAGTGGATACGACCGGCTTAGTCGTGAAACATCTGATGACAGTGAAGGTTCTCGCGTATATACTTACCTGTATTTTTTCGATTTTTGTGCGACTTTATATATTATATTTTTATATAATTTTTTATAGTCAGACACCTATAGCCTACGACCTACGTTGTCGAAATGTTAGCTCCGTGTGAACCGGTGGTCGTATATTATCGGTCGTAATTAAGCAGTCGTGAGACATGCGCAGAACGAGTGGTATTCTCGCCCAGTTCACGACTCCGTGTGAACGCGCCATAAAGGCGAAAATACGTATATTTGGTACGATAGTTTCACTATTATGTTTCTGTAGGTCAACGAAGTTTATGTCGAAATATTCAATAGGTTTTTTACAATTGGAAAGCTAACAATAGTATGACTGATATATACCTAAATCTCAGTATAGCATATTAGTCGCCGAAACGGTTTGAATGAATTTGATGGAATAATATATATTTTGACGACCGATTGGCGCAATTGGTAGTGTTCCTGCCTTCTGCATCGAAAGGTCCTGGGTTCGAATCCCGGTAGGTGCATTAATTTGTGTGATGAGCACGAATGTTTGTTTCCGAGTCTTGGTTGTTTATAAACTTATATATGTATTTATTGTGGTACCCTCGTTGTTTCTGATTACCATAACACAAGTGCTTTAGCTACTTACTTTGGGATCAGAGCAATGTATGTGAGTTGTCCCAATTATTACTATTATTAATATAAGCGAGGAATAGGTAATATGAAAATTTTCTTTCAGGTGTAACATAAAATAATGGCGTTAATAACGTACAACCTTGCGCGGATGAAACGCTCTAAAGAATGATATCATCAGACTACACTTACACAATTATAGCTTCGTTATACTCGCATGTAATAGAGGAATAGTTGTGACTACGACTAGCGTTGTTTCCTAATAACGAGTTTCGAGTTTTTCTGTGATTTGTAGTTTAAAGTAACTGCTTTATTATAGAGATTACTATTTTAACCATCGGTGAAACAATTTTCAAACTGGTCCAGTACATTTTGAGTTTATTCATTACAAACAAAAACACAAATTTTGATACAATATTTGTACGGACTTTCAGCCGTAAATCGAGTATCAACCGTATCTTGAATTATAGTACCCAGGCATAAGTTTACGGGATTTCTTTACACTTCACTGATTCTTTCCATACATTCGAACCCAGGGGCTTTGGCGTAACTTGCCTTGAATGTCAGACGCATGAACTACAGCCTCAGATGTGTATGAAAAGTACACTTTTTTATCTACCATCATATAAGGAAAGCATAGCTAAGCTGTAGGTCCCATAAATTGAGGTCCCGAGTCTGTTATTTAAGTTGTCTCAAAACTATTCCATTAGGGCGACACTATAGTTCTATATTTTATTTTTTCTATATCTAAATGGTTGACCTAGTGCGCGTTTTTGTACCCACTAACTTTACGGTATTATAAATTACGGTATTTCAGTTAAATTACGAATTGAGATAAAATATTATTTTACTTTACTTACTGATGCATTTTGAGTGTTTATGAATAACAAGGTTAGTGTATTATATTGCCGTTCCCAAATTATCATGTGAATGATTCACTATGTTCATATCAACAGGAAAATGTGTGTATTGTCAGAAAATAATAATAGAGTAATAACAATAGATAGGATACCTTTTTTAGGCAAACATTACCATAAGTCAACGTATTTGACAAATTATCGCTAGTTATCGAGAATTCTGATCAAATTATTACTAACTACACAGTTAGAAATAATCTTATTTCAACATGGCTTCGACCACGTCCCGGTGTTTGTAAGGTTACTACGAGTCAAGGCTGTTTGTAAACATCAATAAGATACGCGGTATTATCAAAAGCCTCAAACGAAATCCCGAAAGCCATAGTAAAGGCAAATAGATAGTATACTTAATACTAGTGGACCCCGCGTTCTTTCACTTTAAAGTTTCGAATATCATTAATATTAATTATAACAGAGTTGTAAGAGTTATATAGAATATAGTTATATATTATATAGGTAATCAATACATAATTTTAATTTAATTTTGATTCAGTTGGATTTTGGCTTTATTCATATATTTTATCAATTTATAAAATAACTAGCGGCCCGCCCCAGCTTTGCACGGGTATAAAACATACATAAAAACCTTCCTCTTCAATCACTCTATCTATTAAAAAAACCGCATCAAAATTCGTTGCGTAGTTTTAAATATTTAAGCATACAAAGGGATATAGGGACAGAGAAGGCGACTTTCTTTTATACTATGTAGTGATGTTGATATAGTCTGAATCAATGTACAATGAAGCTCCTTGTAAAGATTTTGAATAATTTTGAAAAAAAAACTGTAATTGTGAAAACTGCATCCAATTCCATTCAAACGTTTTTTTGTGGACTCGATTTCTTTAACATTGTAGTTTTTGTATGTACGGTGCTAAATAAATTTCAAAAAATATCCATTGGTCCATTTATTCAAATTAAATAGTAAATAATAGGTACCTATTTAAATGCAAAGCTCGACTTAGTGCTGCAATCAAAAATCCCATTTTATCCTCCAAGAATTAGTTAGTTGTATGTAGTTGTAGAGTAAATTTTTATAAAATAGAATTAACATCTGGTAAAATTGTCTAATATAAAATGAATCAAATCAACTTTTGAATGATGGAGCTATAATGTAACGAACGTAAAGAAAATACATTCGAAATCCTTATTTAATCTTCTTTGTTATTAAAACATTGAAGTTTATAAATAGAAATTCTCGACAAATTTAAGTTAATTTTAAAATAATTCAATGATTAAAATTTGTGAACCTGCTTGCTAACATATTACATTCACCTACGAAAATACCTAGTGACAATAATCTCTGTTGATTTTACTCGTGAAATTTCAAATGTCTGAGCATTTGAAGTATGCGGTTTAATAAGGATTTATACAATATAATTTTTTTTATGTGCATAGCGAAATGTCGCGACTGTGATTATCGGCCTTGGAACTAAAATTAAATTTTATCTGACAAGAAACAAAGCTATCTAATGAGCATACAATTCATATACTCATAGGTATATTATGTAGAAACAATTGCAATAATAAGTGCAAGCTGTGAAACTGAAAAACGCTTTAAAAATGGCAGTCCACTCTGACCTTTTTTGCGAATTAATCTAGCTACAATACCGTAAAACGATATCAATTAGTTAAGTCAAGTAGATTTATAACTAGAATATGGCTTCTACGTCATCGTTAACCTAATTGTGATTATAATTGACCTTATTTACTCACCCAGCTTTTAATGCTTATTGTAGACGGTGGACGAGTTCGACTTAAGGCGGGAATACACATGCCTGTAAAACGGAACAGTAGCTTGCATGCTAGTTAACGGCATGTAGAAGTAACTGACACACTTTGAATACATTTGCAAGTCAGAGCCATATCTAATTGGATGCCATGGCGACACCAGCAGAGCTTTCGTGGCTACTCTTGGCGTCCATGAGATGCCAAACCTGGTCGCCAAAGCGGATGCCAGAGGAGATTAGTATCGCTTATTCGAGCAACCAAAATAGACGTCGAAAAGATCGCCCTCGCTATCCTTTGCCGCCGTAGGCTAATTAAAAGAAAAAATAAAAACTTTTTGCTTGTGTAGTCATGTCTTCCTTTTCTTTAAATATATGTACTGTATTGCATATTCATGTATCCCAGAGAGCAAGTCTATTTTCAATTTCAACTATAAATCTTTCGGAATTGAAAGCCATTTTAAAGCAGCTACTGGCCGAATGAGCAGTGATTCATACACACGTATTTTCTTGGAAGCGTCGCCAGTATAGCGTCGCCGCCAAAACAAGCACAGTAGGCCGTTCGGTCTGGTTGCGACGCCAAACTGGCGTCAACGCCATGTCAAGTCGCCAAATGAGGTAGGGTTAGGTACGTTATAATATAATATGACATGTTTTGATTGGCGACGCTGTCGCTGTTGGCATCCTAATGAAATATGGCTTTTATACTTGCATGCAATTTGTGTCCTTGCATGTCTGTATTTGCAAGACGTATACATAAGTCAGTTCACGAGACAGCACGTGTTGATCTTAAGCTTTTATGCAATAGAAAACATTCGTAGATAATTAAATAGCCTCGCATTGCAAGTACTATTTGTGGCAAAATTAATGAAAGAAAAAAAGAAGAGTAAAAAAGACGGATTTAGGTGAAAGATTGGATTAGCAAAACGGAAAATTTTGGAACAAGTATTAATCTGCTTACAGAAAAGCGACAAGAAGATACAGATGATTACAGAAACCATTTAAGAATACTGACAGAAAAAATTGATGAATTGTTAGGTAAAATTGCGGACAAAAAAAAAGAAAGATACTTCATATGCGAAATGCAATTTCGTCCAGAACTAGATTGGAAATAACTTTAATCTTTTTAGCTACTGGTAATTCATTTGCATCTCTTGAATTAACTGCATCGTTTTTTCATCTCCCTATCGTGACATTGTGAACAGTACGAAATACAAAACAAAAAAATGAAGCTAACCCAAAAAAACTTATACCAACGGAGACAACAAGTCAGTTACTGGCATGCTTGTAGTTGTAGGCTTTAGTGTACCTGTAGCGACTCGCGACGTTCACACAGACGTTCGCACATGCCAGTTTCGTAGCCACCCGCGTCTCCTCCCTCACGTTGCATGCCAGTAGCCACTACTGGCTACTAGTTAGTTTAGACGCATGAAAGTAGGTGACATGTGCAAGTAACTTTTATGCAAGTGTGCAGCTACAGTCATGTGTATTCCCGCCTTTAAATTCATAGACTGCACTGTCAAAAATATGACACAAAAACTATACGCCTACCTATATTAGAAATGAATCCATAGTTTTCATTTACAAAAAAGAATTTAAAGTAATGGATGTAAAGTATACCTAAACATAGGAAGGTACATATTATATGAGGATTTTACCTTTTAAAATTTAGGGTTGCACGAAATTCCAATAAGCAAATTGTTTCAAGATTTAAAAAGGCTAACAAACAAAAATTACTGAATTTTAAACCTTCGACGCAAAAAGTCGTTAACCCTACTGTAAGTGACGTATTTTTTTCTATGTTCCTGTGTGTTTGTCTATGGCATAGTGACGACTAAACGAATACATACATGTACCGATTATGGTAAGGTTGCTTTTGAAAGCTGATGTAATTGAAATGGATCTTAGTTACAGTTTATGAAGACCTGTTCATCCATTTATAAGATATTCTTATTTATTAATGAACGTGCAGTTTTTAAATTGTCTTCGATAATTATAAAACCGTTAAGTCACATTTATATTAACAAATATGAACTTTGTTTTGACACCCATCACGTGTAAATAACTTTTGACTTTCCCATCATGATCCTCGCTAGGAATGGTGATTCGTTGTTCCCTTTCGTTTATCAATCGATTTATGCTGTATCAACTTAGATATGAGTCCCTCACCTTACTTTTATTTAGTAAAGAGGTACTTTACTTTCGAATTATTGATTTAATTCACTTTACACAGCTTTATCTTAAGCCAAAGTTAGTTAAACGAGTGTTTGATAAGAAACACCTGCTATTTCATATCAGTAAACTTTATCACCGTATAGTTTCTAAATAGGATAACGGTTATAAACAATCACGGCGGCTGCATTTTGAGTTTGCATTCATGCATTATAATCAGTATTATGTCAAAATCTCAACATAATAGGTATGTATTTCTGTAGAATAATTGAGTTGAAACTAGCTGATAACTGATAAATAAAAGAAGAAAATTATTTAATTATGAAATAGCTCCTTCAATCCCAAAAGGTCTACTAACTCCAACCTTACCATCAATCCATAGCAACCAACATTTTGAAAAAGCATCATAAATCTTATATATAAAATTCTCGTGTCACAATGTTAGTTACCTTACTCCTCCGAAACAGCTTTACTGATTTTTATGTCATGTTGCTCTTTGAAGAGCGGCGCCAAGCCATTCAATTTATTTTTAATTAGTACTGGAATAGTATTTACGTCTTTCATAATATGTTTGGCACCGCCGTTCAAAAAACAACATGACAGTTTTATCCCCTTGTTGAATTTTACATAAATTTTATTTATCAACACTATTTACGTCTTGTATTAATAGTAAGTTCATTTATAATACAAAATTTATTTTTTACTTTTCAGTGCGTTTTGAGGTCGGTTTTATTTTTTTGTTTAAAATTAATTTATTTTATAATTTTGAGTGGCTCTTCTAAACCGTATAGTTGGTTATCATACATTCAAACCTGACACGGACGCTCTGACTTTACGCCTACCTTATACACTAAAAACTATTTAACGTAGGTATCATAGATATTTTTTAATGAAAATAAGAAGATGCAAAACTGAATCGTTTAATACTAAAAATTTAAGTATTATCGTTCATATAAATTATGTTTTCATGGTGTTTTACAGTAAGCAAGTGAAGGCACGTTGCGATTTACCGCAGGAACTCAGTTACTATATTTTCACTATCTCTAGAAGTATTTCTTCTACCTTATTGATTTTACTCTCATATATGACCATGATGAAAATGATATATAATTCATTGATATAAACTGATATTACATCGAGATATAGAGATCGAAACTGGACGCGTAAACAAAAACGTATGACATGTTTTTCTCTGTTGACAAGTTTTGCTCCATAACACCAAATATATGGCCCAGATTTTCATGAAATTCTGTGAAAAGCTTGATTATATAAATGGTAATAAAAGTAAAGTATTACAATTAGTATATATTTAATATAACATGGACTTCTGTATTGCTAAATCGAACAAATTGAAGTTTTTTTAATTTTTGATTTTCTAACCTCAATATCTCTAAAACTATACATTTAATTAACTTGATTCTTACTTATTATTGTTGCAAATTTAATACTTAATCTAATCTTATTTGTCGATAAAGATTTATAAATCATAGAGTTACAAGCAAATAAGCACGACGTGGTCGCACGAAATTCAGGGATTTCTCGCCCGATTGTGAAACTATTTTTTCAATATCCTGAAAACTATTGTTCGTAAAAATTAAAAAAAAATGGGACCACTTCGACGAGTTACCCTATCGTTTGACACTTCCTTCATCCAAATCGGTCTACGGATTGCGACGTACGAGCGGAACATCGGAAAAAAAATACACGTCGAATTGATAACCTCCTTTTTTGGTTTTTTTGAAGGTCGGTTAAAAAGAAAAAATAACCCAGATCAGACTTGTTGGGAGCGACAGACAGAAGCGGAAAAATGAGAAACTAAAATACGAAAATTCTTAACTAAAGTGATTTTTATTAAATTTTACCTAATATTGAATCTATTTTCCCTTACGAGTTGGAAATAATGAACTTGTGTTTATATATTGATTGTATTTGTCAATTGCTTTGTTAAGATCTTTTGTTGTGTTAAGTATATTTTCATTGTTTTTGCTGATGGTATTCCAAATAAAATAAATAAAATATAAGACGACATACTGACATTAAATGAAACCATGACCTTTAACCATAATTTAAAATTTTACTAAAGAACTTTTTTTTGATGTTCCACTCTTAGTCAAATCTTACTCGTAGCTTATAGGAAATTTTGACCACATCACAAAGTCACGTTTTGCTGAATTATATCACTTTCCTTCAATCATGCACATTGACGAATAGTTTAAACTTAAAATTCCACAAATTTTACCCATAAAATCTCGAAAATACACAACTTTTAGAAAATAATATAAAACATGACGCATTCGTTGTTGCGATGGCGCCAAAACTCTCAATGATTGTATGGTAAAAAACTATACAGATTAGAAGAGCCACTCAAAATTATAATATTAATTTTTTTCTTAACTACCTGGGTTGCCTGGAAGATATTTTATTAGCGATAATGCCGCCTGTTGCATCTCTGTTTTCTTTCTTGTGCAACCAAGTTTAAATAAAAAAGTAAGAATCCACGTTCGCCCTCTAGACGAACCTTATGAGTCTATTTATTAAAAAATATTACGTTTATTAAAAAAACTGTTAAGATCTCAAACAATACTAAAGTAATTATTAAAACATTATAATCGGCCTGTCAATGTACGAGCAAAGGTGTACATTTGCCTATTAAGTCTGTTTCTAATTTTATAATCACCGCGAATCGCGGATTGATTGTAGTTTAACAGCATATCTAACAAAGAGTGGAGAACCGTCGCCTACACTTTTTTATTTAATATTATTTTAAATTAGCATAGCATTTTTATATCATTTGTTGTAAGTGTGAGTGATTATTAAAGATATAGTATTGAATTAAATTAAAAGCATCCCCTGATTTAGTGGCTTCTTTAACCCTTAACGTTTTTACTTCGAAATGGTATTTTATCTTAAAACTCCGAAGCTAAGTTTATATAACACGAAGAATATGAATCAGAATCAATTCACTAGTTATATGTAGGTGATATTCTAATAGTTATTGTTTACTCAACAGGATGCCGCCGGCGCAGAACTCTGCTTCCTTTCAGAACCGTCATGTCAACCTTTTAGACGCCTGTAACCTCAAAAGTGACCCAGTGAACGATGAACAAAGTGAAAAAAGTGATGAGTTTGATATAACCTATTATGAAAAAGTAGAATTCAAGTCGCGAATCCGATGGCCCGATTTGTTAGTTCAAGTATCTTTACATTTAGTGTCAATTTATGGTTTGTACCTGATATTATCAAATCAAGTGAAATTGTACACACTACTTTTTGGTAAGTCTGCATTTATTTGTAATTATATTCTTCTTCTTAAATGTTTTGACGTACTTATACCTAAAAAGAATATCTACCCCTTGTGTCCAGTATTTGAGAATCTAAGAGAATGAGATTTGAAGTTCAATATAATCATTAATATAGCTAAAATTCCATAAAGAAAAATATTAGTACACTTTAAATCTACATAGAACTTAGTGAATTACACAGATTCATATTTTTATTTGCTTAATATTACGGCGCCTCTAACTTTGTTTACCTGAAATTTAGGCAAGCCTTCAAATGTGATTCACCGATAATTTCAACGAAAAAAAGTAATAAACTTACGTCATATTAAAATATAAATTACATGACTGTTCAAATATTAAATAAGTTAGGCAGAATTTTCCTGTTGCATAGAAATAACGTAATAGTATAGGTACTTAATCGTAAATAATAATTAATAAAATTAATTAATTAATAATCGATTTTTCAGTCATATTACCATTATAGCCTAGCCCTAGCTCAATTGAATAACCATTGTTCTTTTCAATGCTTAGTTTGGAACTCCTGGTTTCAATTTTGCAAATAATATTGGTTTAAAAATAAACTAGCTAAACAACCGGATTCAAAATGCTCTAAATAATTATAAATAAATCAGGTTTTTTTTTAAATTTTATTATTTTCTGTTGGATTTGTTGCTTCACGATATTTGCTTCGTTGATTGATTATTTCTGTTTTATTTATTTTTTAGGAAATAAATTTTATTTTATAATTTTTTTTAGTTACACATTTGAGTGTAACATTCCCGAGACCAATATTAACAATTGAAATTATCAAATTGTCTAGATTTTGATAAAATTGATGTGGGAACTCTGAAGAATGATGGTCAAGTTTAGAATTAGTTTCACAACCTCTAGAAAATAAAAATATTTTTTTTTAGAATTACGAGTATCAACAAAGACTTAAAATCAATTGATTTAAAAATTCGTAGTAAATAGGTACCTACGGCGTGAAATTTGAAAATAAAAACTTTTCTCTGAACTTTGAAACAAATTTTTCATTTCGATGATTACAAACGAATTCAGTCAGAGGTTCAAATTCTTTTCTAAGGTTCCATATAGCTCAAATTTTCGCACTATTTTATCCTAGTGCAGTCATTCGAGGTAACTAGATACCTAATTTATTTAGTACCAATCTGCCTGCACTACTCCTCACTAGCTATTGCTATAACATAAGCTCCAGTTATGTTGGAGTACTTGCCCAGTAACAAAAATTCAGTCTTTTTTATTATGGTTGAATTGCTAAGTAAAGATTCATTTTACAGTCCTTGCAACAATATACACTTCAGGCTTCGGGATTACTGCTGGAGTTCACAGACTGTGGTCACATAGAGCATACAAAGCCAAATTACCTTTGAGATGGTTACTCGCACTTCTCTTTACCATTACGGGACAGGTTAGTGCTCACTGGATAGTTTACATGAATTATGAAGTATAATATTCATATTACTGTAAATTTATTATATCCTCAGATTGATTCTTCAAACCGCGAAAACAATAACATTACGTATGTATTGTGTAATACTGGAATTAGCCAACTAGGAAATTTGCACCTATGAACATGTTTTTGCTTTATTTAAAACCACTTTTTTTATTTTAAATTTAAACTAGTTAAGACTATAAATTTATGATTGAAAGCAATTAGGTTCCCGAATAGAAATAGAGGACGTCCAACACAATGATTAAAGTCAATTTGAATTGACCTATTAAATACAACAATCTTCATATTTGTTATAGGAACATTAGAATGAATTTTGTACAAAACAACGTCTGCTTTTAAAGTATTTTTCTCTGATTTACAGCGAGACATCTATACTTGGGCACTCGATCACCGAGTTCACCACAAGTATACGGAGACGGTGGCTGATCCACACGATGTTCGTCGTGGTTTTTGGTTCGCTCACGTCGGCTGGGTCGTGCTTACGCCCCATCCTGCTGTAGAGAACCGGCGTGAGGCACTGCAGAAGAGCTCACAAGACCTTATAGACGACCCGGTTGTTAGATTCCAAAGAATGTAAGTATAACTAAAGATAAAAGATTAAGATTTAATGCTTGACAACTGAAGATGTTCATGTTTTATGTTAAAGAAACGTATAAATCACAAAATATATGATTTTCTTACATAATATGGTTTTTTCCAAAATACAGTCAATTTCGAATCCCGGTAGGTGCATTTATTATTCAGCTGCTTTGGGATTGAGCAATGTATGTGAGTTGTCCCAATTATTAATACACATCTACTAAGATGTTCTTCAATACTTATACAAAATAGTTGTATCGGAAACTGGATCGGAATTCCAGGGACTAAAAGCTCTTCTTGGATTGGCAAAGAAAGACTTGCTTGTGATGTTTGTGTGACACTTACTGACTATCAGTTAAATCAGTAATGAACCAGCTATAAATAAATATCAATGGAAATAATAATGCTCAAGAGTTTGATTCTGTAATAACAGAAATTAAAATATTTTTGTGTTGGGCAGTTCATTTATCGAGGCAGGCTATAAAATTGTTGCAAAAAAAATATTTCTTTTGAGACAGCTTCGTAAGTTATTTCCTTAAATTAACGGGGGTAAACCGCGGAGCATAGCTAGTAAACCATAAATATTAAGAGGATTGTGAAGTGCCGATACGCAACGCGAGTAGCTATTTAAAAAAATGCTGTTTCGTTCCGCTTTGCCTCACTCCGGCCTTGCGATAGAGAGAGTTGCAAGTCTTAGAGGAAATTGTTTAAGGCGATAACGATTTCACCCCCCTAAAGGTAGCGGTTCGCGCCCGAGACCGCGACCAGAGACCGCGACCAGAGACCGCGACACGAGACCGCGACCGGAGACCGCGACCGGAGACCGCAAAACCGCTACCTTAAGCATTTACGAAATGAGACAGTTTTGGTTTCTTTAGATTCAGTATACCCTAATCTATGTCTGTACGTTTTTCTTTTTTAGTAATTCCGTTTAGTTTAATTTTAAAAAATAATAACGCTTAAGGAAGATTTTAAGTCAAAAATATAGATATTTAGATGCTAATAACTTCTATTATACGTAATATTTCTTTAAAATAAAAAAGTATGGACCTATTTTTTCATTTTATCTACAACGTTTCCAAAAAATATTAGACTATTTTTATGGCGGGAAAGACGATATCGCTTTTTGTATAAAAATTGTAGAAACAAAATTTTTATGACTAAATTTAATAATCCGTTCCGTACGAGTGGAGATTAATGAAGTAGTGGGTACTTACTATTTATCGCAACAATTAAACGGGTATAATTTAACGCATACTTACCGCCTAAAATCTTTTTACAATTTTTAATTTTATATGCTAACCATGTCCTGACAATAATGTTATATTAAATAAATTGCAATTTAAGCATATTTGTAAAATATAAATGAAAATTAACACGTAACACACATATGAAACTCAAAATTTTATCACTGACATATTAAGGGATCGTCAAATCCAAAAAAAACTCGAAATATCACAAAGTGGGGGGACCTACTTATCACGTGTATTTATTTTTCGTTAACCTGCAACCTTAATGTTTCATCTGGTCATTTGTATCACAATGCTTAATTTAAAGATAATATTGTGAAAATTTCAACATAGGTTTTTTGTACCAAAAAGTACACATGATTTTGGATAGCCCAAAATCTCACCAGTCACCACGGGGGAGGGGACGGGGTTAAAAGTTGGTAAAAACATCCCGTGAGTAATGGACGACCCCTAAGGTATTAAAACTCTGTTGATACTGTAACTGTATAATGAACTGTAAAGAAATATTAAATACCTTTTTACTTTATAAAAAAAAAGTAAAAATATGCATTGTTCAAGAGGTAGGTGACGTTAAAAGCTTTCTTGGCGTGTCTTTCACTTCATATTTAATTTCAACTTTCAACAAATTCATTTTCGTATCTTCTTGATACAAAAGTGAATTTTGTTGGTAATATTTACATTCCCAACTTATTATTATCTAGCAATAGATAATCATTGCTTCATCGATGAATCATCGTTTCTGACTCAATGTGGATTAAAGAAATTAATTACAATATTCATGAAGGAAATACATTACAATATAAACCAAAAATTCGAGGAAATGTTTTTGCTATCATACCATGTTATCGGTTTTTATTGTCATTTTCTTTAAAGTAAGGATGACATAAGTCAAAGCCATACATAAATATTGTATGGTATAATCTTGTTAAGTGTCAATAACCTGCCCGTATTTATGACTAAACAACCACAACGCCCTTTGGTTAAGATAGAAAGTTTTTTATTTTATACCTTACCTAAAATCTTACTCATTTCTTTACAAAATTCGTCAAAAGTAAATTTCGAATTTACGATTATATTTATATACAATACTCTTATATATTTATTAATAAATAATATTTAATAATAAATAAATAATAATTAATATTTATTAATACTCTTATATATTAGTATATATATACATATAAAATACCCTTTTAATCTAAACTATTATCGTATATGATAATAGTTTAGATTAAAAGAGTAAGTTTTCGCAAATAAACAAATAATTTTATCGTTATCTTTATTAAATAGTTGTCTTTTACGGTTTACCACACTCAAACATGTCGACAAAAGTAAATGACACATACATATACATAACTAGCGACCCGCCCCGGCTTTGCACGGATATAAAACATATATAAAAACCTTCCTCTTCATTCACTCTATCTATTAAAAAACCGCATCCAAATCCGTTGCGCAGTTTTAAAGATTTAAGCATACAAAGGGATATAGGGAAAGAAAAAGCGACTTTCTTTTATACTATGTAGTGACATAAATGGCTGCCATGCTAATTAATTATATGACACCGCACTTTAAATATATGGAACACTTTTTCACATTTCGTACGATTTCCCAATTGATTTCTCTCCTACAAACCTTGTCCTGCAAACATTTATACTGTCCAAACATTTATATACACGAAACCGATGCAGCCAAATATGTAGCTTCAGCCGTTCTACTCAGTTTATCCCTTAGGACCTCTGACCGCACCAACCTTGAAAAATAAGGCGAATCCGTTACAAAAACAGTGCATGTGACTAATTTTGTAGACTAGCTGTGCCCCGCGGTTTCACTCGCGTTAATTTCGTCGTAACGTGAAACATCACGTATCAATATAGCCTATAAACCGAGTGAAATAGCGAACAGCAAAATAATAATAGAAATGTAGTACTTCGTCCGCGCCGAATTGTTATTTTTTTATTATTTATTTATATTAATTTCTAAAATAAAAATATAAGTTATTCGTTATTACATCAGCTATTTGCCAGTGAAAGTGTCGTCAAAATCGGTCCAGCCGTTTCAGAGATTAGCCGGAATAAACAGACAGACAAACAAAGATTGTAAAAAAAAAAATTAATTTCGTATATGTACCGTGTATACATCCGCATTAAGTAAAAAGCGGTTATTTTAATATTACAAACATACATTCCAATTTGATTTATCTGTATAAATATAAATTACACTATGCAGAGAAACAAATGCCAATGAATCGTGAATAATTTAAACTCATACTAATTTGATAGGTAAAGTAAAGAGTGTGTAGTAACTCATGTTAGGCGATAATTTGACTAGGTCTTTAATTAAATGCTAATATTTACCACACGTATGAACTCTGAAAGGTTTTACAATTGTAATTGCAAAGTTTTTATTTGTATGGGTTGATGATTATCAACTCATTTTCTGTAGTCATGATTTAATTAAATTCAACATTCGAAGCACTATTTTATAAGGGTGGTTTAAAAATAATTGGACGGGCTGGGTCCCTTAGCCTAAACTGCTGGCCTTGAATGTATTTACACTTCCTTTTATCTAATTTCTTTGATATAATTTAATGTAACGAAATGTACAATTTAACGATGACATAATTAAAGTATTTTTATAAAACCTATAAATACTTACGAATTTTTTTGTTTGAATTCACAATCTACTAACACAATTTTTTCCGATAACTCCGTTTTTTGGACATAAAATATAAGGAAAGCTAAAAAATAAAGTAAAAGTTGAAATAAGTATAAAGTTTAAAACTAGTACCAAAATCTAAAAACAACAATTCGTTTGAGATGTTTTTGAATAAATTCGATAAACGCTCGTTCAATGCTGTATGAAGCGTCGATTTTGCTGTATTGAATTATTCAGGCAAAGTTTAAAAATTTCAGTAATTAACACCTTTTTAGTTTACCTGTATCATGTTTGAATCTAATTATCTATGAAGTTGAATCTTTGATCAATATTTTTTCACACTTCAAAGCATCGAATTAATATGAAACTGAACACTTATCAAGGACCGATGACAAAAAAAATAATCAAATTTTATTACTCGATTAATTATTGTTTGTTTCTTTTCAGGTTCTTCATTCCGCTATTTTTAATTTTAAATATATTACTCCCACTGGGTATTCCCATATATTATTGGGACGAGGACTGGGTGACCAGTTTCTCTGTCAGTTTTGTTCTACGATTCACCATCACACTTAACATCGCCTATTGTGTCAACAGCTTTGCACACTTATGGGGAAATAAGCCTTATGATAAGTACGTATCCTAACTATTTTTATTAAACGTAGGCACTCCTAGTGGGGCATGCAGCAGACAGATTTCTGCATCTGATTCGCTGATCATTGTGATTAGCCTTTTGTGCCTACCCAACCGAATCATTTATTAGATTCGAAGGATCTCCGCACAACATACGCACTTAAATAAACCACTTCGCCACGTAGGAAGATATTTTTATTTATCGGGTTACGCCTATGCAATATCTCTTTTAGGCGAGATTGAATATTAGGATGTAACAAAATAATAATTATCCATCGTATATTTAGGTAATATGTATAATTACTTTCGCTGCAGTTCCTACGAAATATACACACGTTTACTGATTTTTTTTTCTATCTAGCCAGACTACAATGCAATCTGACATATAAAAGAGAATCTATAAATCGGTCTGTTTGTATTTATGTGGTTAAAGATGAAATGTAATAAACAATATCTGTACATTATTGAGAGGAAAATATAATATCCTTTTGATAAAAAAAGAGGTTACAAATGAAGATTGATGCAAATTGCTAAGTATTTTAAATAAGGCGCTGATGTGATAAAGTGATTGATCATCTACATAATTTATTTGTAGCAATTTAAATAACTGTCTTATGTACCTATATCTAACTTTGTTATAATCAAATGTCACCTGTTCCTCTTATAATCTTTTATAAATTTAAAATCTAATAATATTTAATTATTAGATTTTAAATTTTAATTCATAATATATCTCAGTCTCAGTTGGTCTTACAACGGATGTTCAATTCGTTTAGTGCAAAAGTTTTAATTTCCGGGGAATAAAGTTAAGGGAAACAGACGGCAAATATTCAAACCTTGTGTTTCACTGACTCTTCTATAAGTATATATTTATATATTTGTCCTCAGGTATCAAGTATATAATTAAAATGGATTTATTGGTTACAGGTACATTAGATCTGTGGAGAATCAGATTGTCAGCCTTGCAGCCCTGGGTGAGGGCTGGCATAATTACCACCACACCTTCCCATGGGACTATAGGACTTCAGAACTCGGAAAAATTAATATATCGACAGCTTTCATCGATTACTTTGCTAAAATAGGATGGGCTTATGACTGTAAGTAACCGCCTCCGTGGCCAATTGGTTTACTCTTGTGTGTTGAGCCGGATGTCCTGGGTTTGAATCCCGAAGAAACATATGAATATTTCGGTTGGGTGGGCACAGAAAGCTACTAAATCACCTACTTGTCTGTAAAGAAAATGATCAGTGAAACAGATACAGCAATGTCTGCCCCATGCCCCACTAGGGGTTACGGGAATTCACTTTTTTATGACTGTAAGTGAGCTTTATAATCGCGACTTTTAGTCGATTTAAAACCGTTCAGTATATTTTAACTTTATTGCGACAGAAGGACGCAGGAGGAGCTTTCTTTTGTCTACTATAATTATATTCAAATATAAACTTTTTTTCTATTTAAAATGACTAGTACTGAAGAACGGCAATTTCATAGGTAAAGATCTATTATAAGAAGCCGAACGAAGCGCGTCCTGGGTTCGAGTCCCGGGTAAAGAAATATTGTTTCAGTTGGGTAGGTACAGTAGGTACTTCGTTATTATTTATTTGCAATACTAATTATAGTAATTTGTTTTATTTTTCAGTGAAAGCAGCTACAACGACGTTGATAAGAAATAGGGCTATGCGAAGTGGAGACGGCACTTATCATCATCAAGAAGAACCCTACCCAGAATCAAACCACCTCCATCAAAACTAGATCCATTATTAAGCTTTGATAATTTTCATTACCGCCTTAATATAAAAACATTTTATATTATTTACATGAATAAAGGTTATTTATTTAAACTTATAACAGTACTTTTAATTACTAACAACATAACGACAAATTATATTATTATCTAAACTTGTGTTTCATATAATATTTTACCTTAATTTAATTTAAATTCACTAAGAGTTTGTATCTGTATCGGTATCGACGTCATTTTTCTAAGAGTATCGGTATCATATCGGAAAAAAGGCATATCGAAGCATCCCTAATCAATACATAGCTACCCAACAGTCTGACTTTTCAATTTAAACCAAAATTAAGGTAGTGACATTAATATCAGTTTTTGACTTTTAAATTATTCTATTATTATTATTATTTTTTTAATGTAATAGTGAACAACAGAGCAGGTAGGTTCCCAGATGGTATGAGACCACCGCAGCCCATTGACAACCGCGCCGCGATCCGCGCATTAATTGCGTTGCGGGACTTTTGAGGTAGTGGTGGGCCTCCGGTATATTCAAAGAACACAGAACAAGTACTGTTTCACGCTGGTATCATTCCAGACGAGCCGACCCAGTGAGTGCATCATCATAAGCTTCAGTGTGGTTCTCCCACGGAGAAATTAAGGAACTGTCAGCTATTTAGAGACCGAATACAATCTATAACTAATTATAAATTACATTCAGATCGGGAATTGAACTCGGTGCCTACCCATGGCGTCACGGTAGCTGACAAAATCGCTAAAAATAGAATGAATATTTTTATTGAGGGTAGCAGTATTATTTTTGTGGTTTCGGGTTGAGCCACTATTTAGATTAGTGCATAATCGAGGCATGTTCTGGCTACATGTATGAGCGCATGACTATTTTAGTATATTAACATTTCTTCGTGAATTTAAGTTAATATGTCTGTACGCCGCGAATAACTGTTTCAACAATAATTTTTAATTGGTATTGTGTGAATTTTGTTTTGTTGCGTATTTAGTGACATTCTTTTGCTCCCTTTGTCTCCTCTTGCTATATCAGAATATTTATTTATCTTTTTAAGTAATTATCCACTCAAGAGCGCCCTCTCTTTGAACTACAAAACTGACACACCACATTTGTAAAGGAATTATTTCACGCTATGCCAGAGATAATAAGTAAGTATAATTTAATACCAGACCATTGCTGATATTTTGGCACTACCGCCCAAAGGTGAGAGCAGTAGGTACTCCAAATGGGGTCGAATGTGCGCTTTATAGAATTGCAAGCGATGGCTCCTCGTAAAGTACCGCTTTGCCTTATTGAGCATTTCAAGCTTATTGGAGTTAATTTAGCCTTTCCCTCCAGATGACCGCAAAACTGAACGTCGCTCGATATGTTGACGCCAAGAATTCTGCTACTAGCTGAGGCAGTAAGAAGGATTTCTAAGACTTTTAGTCGACCCCAAACTATGAAATGCAGACTCGATTTCAGACACAAGCTTGTTCCTGCACTAGTCGACCTCACTTTGAGAAATATTGGCATGGCCGATATATAACGATATACTCAGCACAGCGTGGCTATTTGATACCTGAAGCCCATAAAGTCAAAACAGATTAAAATAAAATTCGTACCTACGATATAAGATTTTTTAGTTTAAGTTCCCAATAACAGTAGACTTTGGGCTCAAAGTAAATTAATTAAAACTGATATTTTAGGTTAAATTTGTAGTTTTATAATTGATGTATAACTTTAAAAATTTGGCATTGCAAAAGATTTTATTATTTTCCTTTTTTTGGAATTTTTATTCTATTCATAAATAGCCTCGTTGGACATAATTATCTATAACTCGTAGATATGTCAAATTTAATCAGCGTTAGCATCTTCATCGCCTTATAGAGTCGTTTTCTGTATCATGTTGCATTAAGTTTTTATTTTAAATGAGTAGAAGAGTATTTATTTACAACTAGTGGACCCCGCGAACTTCGTATCACGTCAAAGTGCCGAATAATAACGTGTCACCTGAAACGTCATTCCATAGAAAATTTATGAGGAAAATGTTTTTTCTTTTCTTTTCTTTTTTCGACAATTTTCCAAACTTTTCTCTACGTAAGAACCATCCTCGTACTTCAAGGAATATTATAAAAAAAGAATTAGCGAAATCGGTTCAGCTACTCTCGAGATTTGCGCTTACCAACACATTCAGCGATTCATTTTTATATACATAGATAATGTACTTAAATATAATTACAAAAATACAAAAGGTTCATCAAAGCCGTTGGGGTGCGTACCCAAAATACTGGCTACATTACCGCGTTGTATTGCTATACTATACGCGTTGGCCGAAATATGAGCCAGCTTTCGGGTTTCCTGTGGTCTCAACTAAGCGCGTCGAGGAAATAAATATGAAGTAAATGTTTTATTTGATTAGTTTGTTTAGGAGTTGGTTGCAAAAACAAGGTGCGCAGGTTTAGCCGACACTCAGCATTCAGTACCTACTCAACTACTCAGTAGTAAACGAAAGGTTTCGGGCTGAGTTACACGTTTTTCGTACTCGTTGATGTTATCAACTTTTCGACGTACGTGTGCGATTTTGTTTTCAATATTTATTTTCAGTGTGAACAAAGGAATTTTGGATTAAAAATCAAGTGTTTATTTAAACTGTAAGTAATGCAATTTTGCATATGGTTAAAGTTAATTAACAAAGAATATTGTTTATTAATCATCTTGTATTTTTATCGCCAATTTCAGTTCAAATCTTATACAACATCACACATGGTGCAGGATATATATTAGGCCCATCTTCACCTGCTAGATGTAACCAATTTTATATCAAATTAGTGGCCCCGCGAACTTCGTATCGCTTTTATGAATAATAACGTGTCACCTAAAATCATCAACAATATCAGGTATCATCAAAATCGGTCCATCCGTTCTCGAATGATATTTGGAATAACGTGTGTAACCTATTGGATAAAGCCCTGGTATGGCTTAGGGCAAAGGACACCAAAATTTTCACACCTGTTAACGGGTAACAAGTGTGAAAATGTTGGTTTCATATTTTGTTTACGTAGATACAAAGACGCCCAACTTATATCATAACCACCTTTGGGGTCAGGGGTTAAAATACTTATATTATATAGTTAGTTGTAATATCTTCTTGTAATGTCATTCCAGTTTCGAGCTAAGCATATCTATATAATATCTACTCACAAGTAATTGAATATCATGTCATTAAAATTATAATTACATTGAATGGGTAATAATATAATTTGATACAACCTAATCCATTCTACTTAGACCTACATAATATCTAGTCTCAAGGGTCTTACAGACTAAATTTTAGAATCAGAAATAATTATAATAATTCTATTCTTATTTCTTGTTATTCGCAATTATCCATTAAATTGATACATAACTTCTGTGAAGTCCCGTGTCCCCTAGTGGGGTATGGGGCAGATGCATTTCACATCTGTTTCACTGATCGATTTTTTCTTTAGGGACAAGTAGGTGATCGGCCTTCTATGTCCTGCCAGACCGAGTTTTTTTTTTATCTCCGCCGGGAATCGAACCCAGGACCTCTCGGTTGTAATGCTTACGCGCTTACCACTAGACCAAGGAGGCGGTCATACATAACTTGATAAATAATAAATAAATTTCAAACTTCGCTTATTTAGACAAGGAAGTTATTACAAAAGGAATTATTTATACGTATTTTGGTAAACATATTTTAACATTCGTAGCGCAAAAAGTTGCCCGGTTTAACTTTAACTACTATTACATTCTGCATAGCGGATATTTTGTCTATTAAATATTTTACTACTTGGCTTAAGATGGCAATAGCATTTACAACTCACTAGACAGTAAATGCTTTCATTATGTTAAGATTTTACATGATTCATTCAAATTCATAACATCACCGGTCCACAGAAAATATTATACAAAATAATTAATACACCCGTGTGCCATTAAAAGTTCTGCCTATGTTTAAGGATCGTTCTTTCGTGCAACCATGAAGTACACTATTACAACCATGAACGTAGCATTAATTCGAAAAATAATAACATTTAGCATTAATAATAATTATTATAATCTATTTCGTTACTATATAAATCTGAAAGTTAAAAATCCTTCGTGGATAAGTCTAAAATCTCAGTGAAGCTTTACCTACTAGATAAATTCTATTTATTCTGAACTAGCCACCCGCCGCGGCTTTGCACGGATATAAAACATATATAAAAACCTTCCTCTTCAATCACTCTATCTATTTAAAAAAACCGCATCAAAATCCGTTGCGTAGTTTTAAAGATTTAAGCATACAAAGGGATATAGGGAAAGAAAAAGCGACTTTGTTTTATACTATTAAGTAATAATACTTAAATGCCAGAAATGTATTGTAACAAGTATATCTTAATTTGACCGCTTCCTTGGTCTAGTGGTAAGCGCGTTAGCGTTACAACCGAGAGGTCCTGGGTTCGATTCCCGGTGGAGATAAAAAAAATCGGATTAAACGAATCCAACAAATCAGAGATCATCAAAATCGGTCCAACCGTTCTTGAGTTTTAAATGATGTAAATAACACGATTTTGTTGATAGATTAACATGACGGGGTGTTTTAAATTGTCTCCAATTTTACTTGTTATTACAGCAAAGAGTTGGGCTTCAAAGGTACAAAGTAAAGCACTGCAATTATAAAGAATTCATGACAAAGACTCACCACTAATTAAGCTTATGAGATAAAAAAATTATTATTAGAAAATAATTACCGAATTTTTTTTATTCATGAACATATTGCATATATATTTAAAATACTAATATAGGCAATTTCGAATGTCGACTTTAAAGTCGTAATGCGACCTATTAATATGAATACATGAATGCATAATCTTCGAAGTCACCACAAGTCTACACAATCATAAGTAGTATGAGGTAGAAAATTAAAATACCGATTAAGTACCTATATATTATAATTCTGAGCAAAGTACTTAATTGCGTCTAATGGCTCAGCAGTAGGTACATTTAATTACACAGATATTCCTGACTTGTTGACTTTCAATTATAAATTCAAATTTTGTTTTTAATGATATTGAATTATACGTTTTTGATGATATTGAATACGAATTATGCTGTCCGGTTTAACTTGAGCAATCCACTACGTTTTTATCCCGTTTATACTTACCGGATATCTGTGAAGATATTTTTAAACGAAAAAAAACAATATATTTATGATTTATAATCAAAACAACTATATTGATATCTCATCAAAACTCCTACAGAGGGGAAAATCGAGATTATCAGCTGTGTAAGTATTTTTAGTCATTATTGATTTCTCAAAAAGCGTTGAATCATTGTTTTATATAGGACCACTTTATAAATAGGTTCCTATATCCAACGAAACAAACAAACAGTCCAACTGATAACCTCTTCCTATTTTGCAGTCGGTAAAAAATTTAAAATATTGTTACGTTAATGGGTAAACTTTTTGATAGCCATGTTCTTTGTAAGTCCTCAGAGTTAAGCTAAGGTTTTTTTTATATTTCACCTAATTAACTTTTATGTTGGAATATTTAATTATCATAAAAGGAAACCCTAGCATTGTCAATCGTACTCAGCCTGTGAATTTAATAGATATCATTATTTATATGTCTTTGAAGTAGCTATAATGTCATCTGCCAACTCTCACAAGTTTTCTAATAAACATCTTTTGGGGGGTTCAATGTTTCAATTTTCAATTTCAAAATTTCTTTATTAAGTAACTTATAATTTAAATTTTTATAACAATACCAGTGTTAGTAATAAGTATCCTAGCAGTTATAACTATGTTAGTAGAAGGTTTTAGGAAACACTTGGTTTATAAAAAACTTTTTACTGAATTTTAAGACATTTTATATGTGAGTTGCGTTCATGGTTTAAGATAATATTAAGTTCACAAATATGTTTCCTTAGGAGAGGAAACATTTCTAAGTTTTTGTTGATTGGTTGATGGTTCAATGTTTAATTTGACATTAATTTGATTTATGGATTTATGATATTAAACTAATGTTCCCTAAACTTCATATTAGTCTAATATAAATGTTTTCATTCTTATCACAGTTTATAAAGCTTCTTTTTCCGAGATCTGACGTCGTTTTCGTTGGCATTCACATTATTTAATCTTTATTACTCAGAGAGCCTAGCTTACTATCGTGAAAGAATCTCTAAAATCGAATAAGTTTATTCATTACAAACAAAAATATAAATCGGTTCTCTTTATGATATTAGTATAAAAATGAGAAACAAACCAAAGAACTATTTTTATAATTTTTGTCTGTTCGTCTGACTTTCTTTAAAGCTATAAACTATTATTTTCTGTTTCTTCTGCTTTTATTTCAATTCACAGAAAAGTCTATTTTTTATAAATAGATTACTTTGACTTTAGGTACTATCCGTTTCAGATGACCTATATTAACAATTGTGCAATATAAATGTAACTTTTAAAACAATCGAATGTTGATTACACTGCATTAGTTCGTGTCTATGCTTAAACAGTTTAAAAATAGTATATATCTATCATTTGCATGTAATTTTAATATTTGTAGCTGACCTAGTAAAGTTTGTACCTTGCAATTATCAATAAATATTAAATATTAGCTATATTAATCATGTAAGGGAAATAAGTTTTAAATAGTGCTAAAGTAGCATCAATGTTTTTCTTTGTAGGCGTGAACCGCGCAAGTGTCTATATCAAGTACCTTCAGTATTTTGTATAAAGAAATACTGACGCGTTTACATGAAACTTCTGGGAACACAAAAATTTGCTTATATTTCGGCAAACGCATAGTATAGCGCTATGACTCGGCAGCTAGTAGGTACTTTGGGTACCTACGTATATTTGTAAATAAAGGGTTATAATGTGTTTTTCAATTAATATGCAAATTTTATGTAAATATATTGGTAAACATTTTAGTTATGAAATTCCTAATTTAATCCGGAAAACAATATTACGTAGGTTTATAATGAATACATAAAAAAAATTGTATTGTTTGCGGGTTAACTTAGCAATGAAATTCAATTAGGTAAGTGAAGTCACTTTCCAAGTGACTTGACCAAGTAATTTGTGTCAAATTCGTGACATTCTACTAGTGAGGGAGTTATTGACAGATAATTATTTATAACTTAGCCAATAATTAACTAACATATTAACTTATTTTTTTATTTGAGTAACTTTGGTTATGTCTTGTGTATTTAAACTTATTGATGACTAGGTACTTGGATCTTAAATAATTACTATATTAATATTCATATTATTCAAAAAATTAATGCTGTTCCATGCTGTTCTTGTCAAGACAAGTAATCTCAGACTCCTGCCAGTCAACGAAACCACAAGACGACCTACCAATAAAAATTTCAGACCTAAAAAACTCTAAACCTTCATCGACGCCAAAAGTCGAAGTGACCTGGGAGCTCCAAGTCATAATTTTATGCTAGTTAATATACAATTGATTTGTTATTTGTTCGTAACCAAACATAATACCTAATATTATGCAGTAAAGTAAAAAAATAATGTAAAAAGCACAAAGTTTAAACTTGTTTTAAATTTAGTCTTAAGTCGTGACACTACTTAATTTAAATACAATACTCGGTGAGTCGTCAAATTTTTGGGATAAAATCACATTTTACCTAGAGTTAGGTACTTTGATTTCGCTCAGTTTTGCTGTCTTGTAGGCTCGAATTCGTTGTGAAATTAATTTTATACACATTTCTCAAAGGTAGATAAGACTAATAGGCCTAAAAAATGGAAAAAAAATAATCAAATTATTTAATTTTAAAAAATTTAAGGTAGACGTTCAACTAAAAGAATCATAATATCGTTGATCGGTAGCAATGTTGAAGAAATGTCGGTTGAAAAAAATCTCTTTCTAGTCTTTTTTAAGAATTATTTGGAATATTGGACAAGTATCGTCTATGAATTTGAGCCCTTAATCATTGTACGCAGAATTGTTCACATAATAAATATGATTTATATTCTAGAATAATAATAAGTTCTTTGATTGAACCCATTCCATTTCTCGTCTACAAGTTACACTTCATTGTTTGTTTGTCAGAAACACTTTGACCTTAACTTTATAAGTATAATACTTTACTAGTGATCAACGAACTTCGTATTGCGTTAGAATTCCGAATAATAACGTGTCATTCCATAGTAAATATAATATGGGGAAACCAATTTTCTTCATAAAAACTTTTTTGGGAAATTTTCTATATCTTTAATTGCGGACGAAGACAAATCCAAAAACACGAAAATAAAAAAATAAAAATTCAGCTGTTCTTGAGTTATAAATGGTGTTACTAACATGACTTTGTTTAATATATATGGATGTACAAATTCCTATTATAAAGAAGTCTTTCGAATACTTTCGATGATGTGTAGTGTGTTTAAACTAGCGGTACCGATAGTTGTTGTCTTCTCAATTTAAATAAAAATATTAATATTATTATACTAGTATCATTCAAATTGTATAATAACATTAATATTATTTTTCTTTGTCTTTTGTTGACCCTAGGACTATATTTTATAGTTGACAGCTGATTAAAATATCAATTTCTTTTTATGCCAATTCCATGTAGACGAAGTCTCGGGATTCAATACTTTGGTCAAGTATTTTTTGATAACATATATTTGTTCGTATAATATTTCTATGAAAAGGTGACAACGCTTCTAGCGGTTACGCTCAAACGTACCGACCACTTCCACGACCGACCACCGGTTGACCGCTTCCGAAATGTAAAATACATATCGAAAATTTCGATACCAATTTCTATGTAAAGGACGCGTTCTGGAACTTTCTATTTACGTAATTAAATTCACATACGATCATGTAAATGATATAACGTGAAGAATATTTTTTTGATTTTATTAGGTACCTATATATTATTAATTACCCGCTTAGAAGGTTGTATAGTAATGGCACAGTAGAATTCAGAATCCGTATAAAATGATATCGAAGGGAAATGAGGAACCCGTGTCTAAGCGGACTTCATACAATTTTCACTTAAAATATTCATTTTATAGAAATTATACAAACTTCTGTTTTTGTTACATAAATGTATTTATTTTAATATAGAAACACAACATATTAAATAAAATTAATAAGAATGCCTTTATCGGAGTCAGTAATGTTTGCTTTTGATTTCTCCTTGTATTGTAATAATAGTTTCTAATACCATAATGTAAAGAAGCAATGGTGAAATTACTATTTTTAATATTGCTATGAACAAATCGTGCTAATGATTCTGTAACCTTTAATGCCCCATCTGCTACTATCAATTTACTCACCGAGACTCAAAACAAACAAGCCACGAATTACATACCGAAGGTGTTAGGTATCATGTTGGTCACTCTAGCTGGACATAATTTATTCAAAAAAAATACACGTCGAATTGATAAACTCTTTTTTGTTGAAGGTTGGTTAGAAATGGGTGATAATAAGAAACATATCAAATGCGATATCATTACATCCGACTATGTTAGAAAGATTTGTTGAAAACCAAACTTCGCGTTGTAACTTCAAATTAAGTCAATATAGGCGGAGTCATAATAAACAGACTCCATGTGGTTTATATCCAAACGATGAGATGTAGGTAAAAAACATTAAACACCTAACTCGATTTGTATGTCGTCTCATTAGTAATATTGATTGCGTGTCAAACAAAATTAGTATTCTTGAAAGAAATAGTACATTAAATAACTAAATATTTGTCTGTTTGGACAATGTGCCAATACAAATACAATAAAAAAATATTATATAATATTAACACCCAACTCAATTAGTATGTCGTTTCATTAATATTAATTAAACCTATATTTTGATTTCGCATCAAACAAAACTAATATCCTAGAAACAAATAGTACATTACATAAGTAAACATTTGTCAGTTCGCACATGTGCCATTACACATACATTTAAAAAACATTATATATATATATATAGGTACATGTTATTCCAAATGGAGATTTAACTTTTTTTAGTTTTACGCCCTCACTGTTTCTGCTATTTTACTGAGTTTTGGTAAAGGCTGTATAGCTTATTAAATTCATTGTTTAAATAATTATTTAAATTTAAGATAATCAACTGAAATGCTTTAATGTGCAAGGCGAATGCTTGAATTAAATTAAATTAGAAATTATTAATAACTACCTGATCCTCAGCTTCTTACATTAATTTTATAAAGAATATTTTATGATGTATAATTTTTATGTTATTTTTATTTTTAGAACAAGATAGCATAAATACAACATAAAGACAAACAACCAAAACACTTATTCTAAAAATTCTAAATGCAGCCCCGATAGCAGGTGCAAATCACATACAAAAATCAAAGTAAAAATATGTATAAAATTAGAAATATTAACTATAAATTACTTCACCTGACTCTAGATAAATAAAGACCCTACCTTATATAAATAATATATATATACTACATATACATATAATACAAAATACATACATACACGTTACACACCCCTGTAACACATCTACATAAGATAGGATAAGTTATATACGTCATATTATTAAAACACTAGGTACCTAAAATAATATGTTATTAATAAAGTTCAGGGTCACGTTTAGAGCTAACAATTAAGATGTTAATTGGTAACATAGTTCACAGTGTTCAATTCAGAATACCTAAATGCAAGTAATGTTAAACCGCGGAATGGGAAACTGGAAACTTGAACTCTCAAGTTTGCACGAACCTCTCACACGCCTATAAAATAAAAATTATTAATATTGGTACTCGAATGCGAGTAAGAATCATTTTCTGAATCTACTGTAGTCACTAAAGCTTACTCGTATACCTCCTTGAAAATATTCGGATAGATCTTGGCTTTCCATTTATTGTCCATAAAAACATGTCGCTAAGGAAACTATCCTAACCATGACAACACGTCCGTGACAATAAAGATGTGCCCAAAGGCTATGAATATGAAGATCGTGATTTTTGATAAGACATAACCATATCGAATAAAATCGCAAAAACATTACACAGAACATCAAAACTTACCACTAAACGAATTTTAAAATATTTAAAAAGAGTTGGTGATATTTTATCATCAACTTTCTTTGAAATGATTGATTTTTCTTTGATTTAATGTGGTATATGCTCTTAACTTAATAAATGTTTTTGTTTAAAACTTTATAAGATTGACAATCGTTATTCTACTTTTTACCACCTCCGAGCTGGAATCCAGGATTTTGCAGAAGACTGCGTTGGAGAATACCTTTAATCTTATCGACTATGACGTTTTTATACAAGAAAACTCTTTTATATATTTCGAAAATATATCTTGTATACTTTAGAATAAATCAAACTTTAAATGTGTACTAAGTTTACTAACTTTGAAGATCGTATCCAGTTACATAAACACACACACAAAAAAACAAAAAACAGGATTTCAATTCGATGTGATTTTTTTTATAGATACAGGTTGTAAATTGTAACTAAGATGTTGTCTGTTAACTATATATACAAATATATGTATACAAATACTTGAATACAAGTTGGCTTACAAATTGATTTCTATTACCTCATTTTGAGAGGTCAAACGTCAATCAATGTCTATGCATTTATAATTAAAAATAATAGCGAGATTTTTTTCGAAATAATGGATATGCCATTAAGTAAAATCGTTATAAATCATCGTTTCTTATGTATCAATCAAATCTTAGAACTGAAGTTATATAAATATTGGAAATATGTACATAGTAAACTGCCTCCGGGGCTAGTGGTTTACGCGTCTGCGTGTTGCACCGGAGGTCCTGGGTTCGAATCCCGGGGAAATAAATGAATGTTTCGGTTGGCTGAGCACAGAAGGCTGATTACCTGCCTGTAAAGAAAATGATCAGTGAAACAGAAAAGTTTGATATCCTTGCCCCATTTCCTCATAGGAAAACTATAGTTTATTTTGATGAATAATGAAAAACGATAGTTAGGTCTCTGGCCGTAGCCGGAAAACTTTCATAATTCCAAAAAAAATAACAAAACAGTACTTTAAATATATGTACTATAAATACAGTCAATTATAATTTTTAACGTGGATTAAATAAATAAACATTCATTTTTTATTTATTTAATAAGGTCTGCCAATGGATACTACAATAATACATTCTTATAAATAGAACATTTTATACTATACTAGCGACCCGCCCCTTATATAAAAACCTTCCTTTTCAATCACTCTATCTATTAAAAAAAACCGCATCAAAATCCGTTGCGTAGTTTTAAAGATTTAGGCATACAAAGGGATAAAGGGAAAGAAAAAGCGACTTTGTTTTATACTATGTAGTGATTAAAGATGATGTAATTATATTATTTTAAATGAAGACAGCATGTATATTATTAAAAATTAATAATAATATGTAAATATTATAAATTTCACAAATTATTTTAGAAAAATTACCTACTTAATAATGGTACCATTCTGAACTTATAGTTTTATAAACATTATCATAATTATTCCATAAACATTTCTTGCTATTTTATATGAAGGTATATTTATGTACATGACTCTGTATCTAAAATTGTAATGTAATTTTAAAAATGGACGGGGAAATACTTCAAGCAATTTCATCAAAACAATCTCATACACTTTCATCGTTATTATATATCGATAGAATACATTATAGGCAATAACCATGTTTAGTGTTAATAATTTCATAAAATTTCCATACCGTTTTGGGTTGCGTAATAGACAAACAAGTAGTGCACAGATGATTAACCACTACAAACGCCTTTTAATCGCTGAAATGGTCGAAGTTAATCTCAAGATTGCCTCTATGTCATGGAATATTTCTATGTATATTTTACTGATAATGGCCTTTTCAGCCAAGTGAGTAGTCGTCACCTGCCAAACTGAAATATTTATCTTTTTCCCTATGATTCTAACCCAGGATCTCGGGCGCAATACGCAGATGCGTACACTTTACCACGGAGGCAACAGGGACAAAGATTGCCAAACGGAAATTTTTAATTGTTTTAATTATATTATCTTTTATATCTTATCATCGGGTTAAGATGAAATAAATAAATAATTAAATATTAATTTCATTCTTTCGTTTCAGATATCATTAATTTGATGATGACAATTAAAATATATTATTGGAGCAAATGATACTAAATAACGGAAAATACAATGAGTTTTATGAACAATGAAACCAATTTCACAGTTAACAATATATCAAAAATTGTTGACTCTACGCTCATCTTTGGACCGCAGCGAGATTCTTTGTATATAATTATCCCCATAACTATAGTATACGTCATTATTTTTGTCATAGGGTTATTTGGAAATGTTATTACATGTTTAGTTATAATACGGAATAAAAATATGCACACAGCTACAAACTACTATTTATTCAGTTTAGCAATATCGGATTTGCTTTATCTCGTAAGTGGAATGCCGCAAGAAATTTATTCGATATGGTATAAATGGCCTTACGTGTTCGGGCACACATTCTGTCTTCTCCGAGGGCTAGCAGCTGAGACTTCAACTAATGCCAGTATTTTGACTATAACTCTGTTCACAATCGAGCGATATTTAGCGATATGCCATCCATTTGTTTCTCACAAAATGTCAAAGCTCTCCCGAGCGATAAAGCATGTTATCTTACTGTGGATTATATCATTTGGACTGGCATTACCGCAGGCTCTACAATTTGGCATCAAAACTCAAAAAGGTGTCGCTATGTGCCTACAAACAAGGATCATTATTCAGCACTCATTCGAGTTGTCTACGATATTCTTATTTTTTGCGCCAATGGTTGTTATAACCGTCCTTTACTCGTTAATTGGACTACGATTGAATAAATCAAATGTATCCAAAGGAATAACAGAGAAGGAACTATACAAAAATAAAGGAGTAATACAGAAAATACAGAGGAAAAACAGTACACAATCGACGAAGAGAGTAGTCAAAATGTTAGGTAAGTTTAAAAAGGACTATAGCCTATTGTATAATGGAATGTGGCAACATGTTTTTGTTTGCTATAAGTACCTAATATATAGTAAAACTTTATTCTAAAAATAAAAAAGTAAACTGTACAATTTAATTGTTAAATAAAATGTGAATATTTTTCTAATTAACTTTGTAAAAGAGAAAAATGATATTTCAACTTAATTTTGAAAGTAGATTAACATAATTATTGATTTCCTATCATAAAAGATCTAATCGTCTTTACAGTGGCCGTAGTAATAGGGTTTTTTATCTGTTGGGCGCCATTTCATGCTCAAAGACTTGTAGCAATCTATGGCACAGCCGACGATCACTTAGCGAAGTCTTCACTGATGCTGTTAACTTACCACTTTTTGACATACACCTCTGGCGTCTTCTACTACGTGTCTACCTGTATCAATCCTATATTTTACCACATAATGAGCAACAAATTCAGAGAAGCCTTTAAGGTATATTTTTATAAGTTTTCGATTCACCGACTCTTTTAACAAGCTCTTTTAAAAGAAAATTAATATTGTTTCAAATTTAAGATTATAATAATAAAAAAGAAACATTAAAAACAACGGGCCACTAAAGCATCGGTGAAAATAATAATTATTCTAAGATTTAATATCGATGAAAAGATGTATGTAACTAAAGCTAAGAAATAATGAAATTATTTTGAAAAAAATTTAGTTATGTTGCTATTATTTTTATTGAATTACTAAGTTACTAATACTTTATTGAATAGCATTGACACAAACTTATAAATCGTGTGAATTAACACATTTTTGCATATTATGTTTCACTGACCATTTTCTTTACAAGCAAGTAGGTTATCAGCCTCCTTTGTCTGCCCAATTGAAACATTTTCCCGGAATTCGAACAAAGGACCTACTGAACACAGAGGCAGTAATCTTATAAATTACCAACGAATTATATCTACCAACGAATTTTATCCTGGTACGTATCAATATATAGATGTAACTTTATAATAATCTGATGCGAAGTGACGAAGGACCGCTTCAATGAAATAATCCTTACAAAATGTAGTTTTTAATCGTATCAAACGGAAGCTTAACAGACTTCACTTCTTAAAGATAACAAAATTTTATAAATAATTTCAGGTAACAATAGCTCAATGTTGTTGCCGGCAAGCAGCCCGACCTGTATCGAAGCGATGTTCGTACACAGCTGTACCACTCTCAAGGCAACCCACGACAAGCGGCTCTATGAATTCTGGTTAGTTCCTAGTCACTTCTTAAATATCTGTAAACTCTATATGGTAGTGTACGACTTGCGGACGCAAATTTTCCTAGGTTCATAAAACACATAGGTAACAGAAAAGTTTTGCGAACGTTTTGCGTCCAAAACGCGTATAAGGATCATATTTTAAGTAATGCTTCAGGTGTTGGGTACGTATAAATTTTTTTCTCATTAAACTTAGATTTAAACTTTTTTAAGCTCTAATGATTTATTATCTTTTTATATGCAAGTAAGTGTAAGTGAACTTAAATGTGAACATTTCATTTCAGGTTCGTTTAAACAGCAGTTGAGTGTAAAAGGACTGAAGTCAGAAATCCCTTGCATCAAAGAAAATATACCAAACTCCCGAGTGTTTAAAGTTTGTGAGAAATGTAAAAGGACATTTTCTGTTCCTTCCCTAATGGAACTTAAAAGTTGTAGTCACCAACCACATATAGAAACACAATTCGCTAATAGTACTTAAAAATAAAGATTGCAAATTTTTGAGTTTGATTAGTAAGATTGATAGAAAGCGCAGACTAGTTTGTAATTTCTCACTGGATAGAACAAAAAACGATAGTTACCTATTTTACCTTAAATTGTATTAAGTTAAATACTACAGCTGTTTAGCCGTACTCGGTAAAAAATGCCTTATATTAGGCCTATATTCATTGTCGCGACAATACGTCTATCTTTCCAAAATACGCTTTGAACATCAAAGTTTATCTAGCCTCTTTACAAATTCTTAAATTTGCTACAAAATTAAGACTATTAAGTCTAAAATAAAGTTTATTCGAGTATAGTCGATTTGCAAGTGTTTAAATATTGAGTGTTTTAATAGGTATTGAAGTAGTTTCGTATGAGAAGGCTTCTATTCGGGTATAGGTTAGAATATTGGGATTCAATCCATGATTAAAAATGCTTTATTATAATATTGTATTTATTACAAACTAATGAGGTTAATCTGTAACGATAATTAGTGATTTGTGAGTGATAGATAGTCTGGGATTTCTTTAAGGCACTTTTTCAGCGAAAGCGGCTACAGCGCATTGGTATAAGCCTGCCTCTTAAATATAACTTAGTTAACCAAGTTTATACCAGCTGTAAAAGTATTCATCGTAATTTTAAATAACGAAATGTTATATTATCTTATAAATTTTATTATTTTTGAGTACTATCGTGTTTATTATTTTTGAGTGACTGTACCGTCAATGTGGTGGCTGGTAGGTAGATTAATTTACTTCCATGAGCCAACCCTCATTTTCTGTATTCGAAATGGCGATCAAGGTCTTGCGCGTGCGCAGTGGAGCGTTCCACTTCCACCCACAAATTAGTCTACTTTAGACCGTCGGTAATGAAGGTCTCGTCCTCCAGACGTTCTGCAGTGTACTGTCATACTTGTACCAGCCAAGGGAACCAGTATGATGCAGAGGTGGGAGCCAGGTGAATGGATGTATTTCTATTTGCCAGTGACCTTCAGTTACAGACATTCGTAATATTATAAATGTTATATTTATCATTTTTTATTACAAAAACATACAGTCCACTACAAAATCAAAATGGTACATGTTAAGGGCCCAGAGCGTGGACAAGCGTCCTCGATTTTGCGCGACCGTAGAGCACAATATTGGTGGTGCTGTGGTCTATCCGACAAGCATGGTGTCGCCTTAAAATCCCAAAACGTACTGGCGAATAGAGTCCTAGGCATCGCGTCGATACTCGATCGGCAAAGCGCGTGATTCCTCATACATTTTCCTATGGAGAATTTACGTAAAAAATGTATAGATTTTAGGGCTTTAAAAGAGAAAGATTTTGTTTGTAAAGGTTTTGTACCTTTAAAGTACAGAGTTATATTTATTGATTTCTTCTGTGTTCAAAAAGTGTTGTGTTTTATCAATTTGTATTGATTTACTGGGTTGAATCTGAAAGATACGAAGGCATGTTCTTGCATTTTTTCTCAATTTTGTGCATTTGTTGACGTTTATTATATAATAACTATAAGGTTTCAAGAGTTAAAATGAGTAGGAAAATAATTTATGGTCTTTCATTTTAATATATACAAATTATCACTGTTATCAATCATATATAAATAGGTTAAATATGAAAAATTGTAACACTCCTTTCGGTGATTTTCACGATCTGGACCCTTAATAAAGTTGTAAGAAATTTTATAAATGACTGACTGATAAGATTATATCTGCATTAAGAATAGTTTGTATGAGATTTATTACAATTGTCAAAGATCGATGTATGTATATTGAAGTGATTTAACAAAACTTATACTATAAACAATAAAATAAAATTTAGATCTATATTATTATGAATCGTATCTTTAGAAGTTATATGGTATTTTTTTTAATGTTACGAAATAAACACCTACGTAATTTTTATAGCAGAAACGCCATTACCATATAAATATAGACAAAATGTACAATTTTATGTATATTAATAAAGAGTTTATTTTAAAGTGTTTTTAATTTCATATGTAGTTGACATGTCAATATCCTTTTAAGATGAGTACCGGGAACAAAGCCATGAAATAACAAGCACAGAATAGATATTTTTCAAAATGGTGGTGTTTTTAAATATCTTGTATGGGTTCCATACCATACATGGGTTCCATGTATGGTACCAGCATTCCCAGTTATTTATAAGATAACATTAAATAACAGGATACATTATTATCACAAATAGCGCGTAAACAAAAAGCGCGTAAGCGTTACAACCGGGAGGTCCTTAGTTCGATTCCCTGTGGAGATAAAAAAAAACTCGGGCTGGCAAGGCATATAAGGCTGATCACCTACTTACCTCTAAAGAAAATATTGATCAGTGAAACCGATGTGAAATATGCATCTGCTCCATACGCCACTAGGGGACACGGGACTTCACTTTACCTACAAAAGAGCTGTCTTGTCTCGCTCTGCCGACTTTCAGCTCTGGATCCCGCGACACTCCTATTTACAATAGCCAGTCAAAAATGTTCATAATATTATTATAATACTGGTAGTAGTCAAAAAGACACGTCCCTATTTTCAGCAAGATCAAAATGATGAAAGATATACAAATCTATATAAATAAAAATGAATCATCGAAATGTATGTGTGTACGCGCATAATTTCCAAACGACAGCACCAAATTGGATAATTCTTTTTTTGTTGTGTTTGTTATTATATGGAGAAGGTTCTTATGAAATAAATAATTAAGAAAGTTGCGCGGATCGTAAGAAAATAAATAAAAAATTCTAATATAATCTTATAGCGTTTGACATGTCAGTTTATTATTATGCCAATTTGAAGTCAATGTTCATAGTTAAGACAGGACGACGTATCTGGGAGCTTTCATCGAAGACGCTGCTTAATCCCTTTGAGATATAACAAAACAATGCGTAACGGAATATTCCTCTTTTATAGATGTACAAAAAGTTTCAAAAGTAGCTTACTATACCCATTCTATCTTTTATTGGCGGTACAAAGTTCGCCGGGTGAACTAGTCAACTAGTTACTAGTACTTAAAAAACAAATTTATAATATTTCCACGCTAGAGATTGGAAGACTACTGTTCTAAAATTATAAGAAGCGCCAAATAAATAAATAGTTATGTATACTTTACACAATTTAACTACCATATTTACTATCCATTTGCTTACTTTTATTTATTGTTAATAACATTTTTTTTATTATTAAAAAAACATTAATTTGATAGATTATTTTTCTTTAGTGCATTATTAAATATTCTTTTCTTTCTTTAAAAATTGATAACTGTTAATTTACGAAATTCTTCAATGTAAATACCTGCCCAGTAGTATATTAATTATGCATGAAGTAGCACTACTTCATGCATAATTAATATGTCAAAGAATCTTAAATTTGGTTTAGTTGCTTGTTTAAAACATTGTTATAAAATTACTTATATAACAATGTTTTAGCAATGCGGGTTTGTTACAGAATAT
This sequence comes from Aporia crataegi, assembly GCA_912999735.1. Lineage (NCBI taxonomy): Eukaryota > Metazoa > Arthropoda > Insecta > Lepidoptera > Pieridae > Aporia > Aporia crataegi. The sequence continues at coordinate 5,558,696 of OU538744.1, read as the reverse complement.
TTTATATTATTGAAAAAGTAGATCTAACACAAATTCTTTTAACTAGACTAATTTTGTTTTATTGGCGTATCTTATCGAACCCTCTCAAATGCCATTTTCTAGATTCTATCAATCGTAGGCTTTTCACTTTTATGTTATATTATTGACACAGGTGCAATCACTTAAATAACAATTATAACAATGACAAAAAAAATCTAATTTGCTTGATTGAACCCTAAACAATTTCATGAATATGTAAATATTAATAGTAGCACATTGCCAGTCATCGAATTTCTTTTAAAACAAAAGGTGATCGCTACAACACACGTCGTCATTATTGTGAGTACTAAAGTTCTTCCATTTAAGTTTCTCATTCACATTCTATACAGCACGACGCCTTTACTTTGATTTTCAACTAAAGATACGATTTATAAACCTATCTATGACTCTTGAAGTTTTTACTTTTGTATATGATATTTACTTTATTTTGACTTTGATGGTCTATATAAAATAAAACCTTTCAACCGACGATGCGTTTGTGCGTCGAGCGCACAGCGAATGTGAAAGGTTGAATAGTTTGTTTCGTATACACGTATATTTGTCTGTTCTGGCGTTAAGAGACCGGTAGTAATGAAACCTATTCAATCCGCCATCAATTTCTTCATGCATGCATGCATAAATAAATAATTCTAGCTGATATAACTTTCAAAGAAGTAATTAGTTTTTGTATATTCAATATCTATAATTTGGTATGTTAGGTACATATCTATACAACACTATAGGTATATTTTATGATAAATACTTAATTTTTAAACCTTTAATAACATACGGTCTATTCTTTGTTGCCTAATAAGCGATCCTTATATCTATATAATTATGAAAGTTATTATCCATATAATCCTGCCTACATGTGTATATTGCTCAACACACAAAATCGCTGATTTATAAGACATATGATACCATTGAACTATATTACTATGATACAGAAATTAAATTAGCAAAATTTGATTATACGGTTATTAAATTTTAATTTGAGTTTTAATTTAAACTTACATTATGTACCTAATATTGAAGACTTTTTACATAATACCTACCTACTTACTTGGTCTAGTGGTAAGCGCGTAAGCGTTACAACCGAGAGGTCCTGGGTTCGATTCCCGGCGGAGATAAAAAACAACTCGGTCTGGCAGGACATAGAAGGCTGATCACCTACTTGCCCCTAAAGAAAAAATCGATCAGTGAAACAGATGTGAAATGCATCTGCCCCATACCCCACTAGAGGACACGGGACTTCACTTCCTTGTCCGATAGACTATAAGCTTAAATGTTAGAAAGCGTTCCTTCTATGTTTTTTACAAGATTAATGAGAAAGAATAATTTATTTTCCTTTTTAACTCTTCTTCTAAATTTCCTGAAAGTATTAAGAGAATTATAAAATGTCATTTTTTCAAGTAATGTTAAGTGATAGTCCGTCCATGTTTTTAATGATTTTTATAAAGACAACATGACACAACATAAATTTAAATAACGTACTATTGTAGTTGAAATGACATTCAAGCATAAATTATTTGTTGATTAATTGCTAGTAATAGTTATTGATCTTTAATAAATCTGTATGTGATTCATTTTTTTTAATTTGTTTTTTTTATCGATGGTAAAAATACGGAAAATGGTGTAAAAATTTTATCAAAAACACGGACGGATGTCAATGAAACTCTATAGGTATTAATATTTACTTAGGGAAATTCATCTCTAAAAAGAGAAAACTGGAGATATGAAAAAAAGTAAGCCTAAATATAAAACGAATCGGAAAAATAATAAATTTTAACAATGGAATAGCCTTAGGCACACAATCATTATTAAAAACTATTTTTGAAATTTATTATTTATTTAGTAACACTTCGTTGCAATAAACAATAGGATACAGGTAATAACTTAAGCTAAATGTAGTGCAACGGGTGGCCTTATCGCTAATCAGCGATCTCTTCCAGGCAACCCAACAAGGAAAATAATAAAAGTAATGAAGGGAGAGTGCATGAAGTGCGAAAGCTACTAACTAAATCCTTAAAAATAACAAATAAGGTTCAAACTAAAAACTAAAAAGTCTAAGCGGTATCAGCTGTTGCATGAATCACGAATATTTATAAAAGTAGGATAAGACAAGGACAAGAAGTGCCTGTGGAGGAGAGATTTGAAGGAAGCCAAGTTGGGAGCCAAACGAATGGAAACAGGAAGTGAGTTCCAGAGCCTTACCGCGGTGACCCTGTAAGACTTGCCGAAACAGGAAGAGTTGTGGGGTGGAAATTCGAGGATGCATCTATCAGCGGACCGTGAACTGTAGCTGTAAGGACCCGTAAATTTGAAAACACTTTTGAGATAAGAAGGAGTTTTAGGAATGAAGAGAATGGAGTATAGAAGGTGGAGAATATGAGCATCACGCCGGAGCCGTATAGGAAGTCAACCAAGCTGCTGCCGATAGGACGATATATGGTCGAACTTTCTTAAGCCAAAGATGAAACGAATACAGAAGTTTTGAAGACGCTCAAGTTTGCTTAGCAATTCTTCATTCATGTCAGAAGAGCACGGATCGGCGTAGTCTAAGAGTGGAAGGAGGAGGGACTGCGCCAGCATGATTTAAATGAAATATCACATAACAATTATTATTTCATCAGCTATTTACATACAATACTTCAAAATGAACTTTACTTAACCTTAATACTATGTATATTTTAAACTTACCTGTAGTAGAATTATATGCAAAATAATACGGGTTAAAGTATGAATTGACATAAAACCTTCATGGTGTGAGATTTTCGTGTCAAACTTTTTTCACATGACACCTATGAAGTTTTTTTCCCAGGAGGCAGTACAAAATGCTTTCACATAGTTTATCGAATCTAGATCTACAGATTTCTATCGTAAAGGCATATGTATAGATAATTAAATAATATTTTAATTAAAAAAATATGTTACATCTTAGAAAAAAAAGAGTTTCAATTTTTTTAACAAATCCGCAATTTCATATTTTAACTCCTAATTTTTAGATACTTTTTACCCTGTATCGGTTTCACTTTATCAAGAACTGATTATATTTTTCTCGTCATATAAGTAATTTTTTGTGATTTACTCACTGCCTACCTCTTTTCAAAGAACAATGTAAATACGATTTTATTCATGATTTTTGAAGTCCTAATCTTATAGATCCCGAAATTCCTTAAATAAATCCAGAACTTTAATAAAAAATGTAGTTAAACTATTGTGAATCTTCTGGGACATCGTCTTTGTATAATTAGATTTTTCCTATCTCTTTTCTACCTCTGTAATAAAATTCATCTCAATCGTTGTAGTACTTTAACATCTAAAGTATAAGAACCAGAAGGATAAACGATTTGTGCGCATTGCAATAAATTTAAAAGATATACCGGTATACATAATATGACCTTGGAACTTTAATCGACTTCTGTGAATTGAGAGCAGTGCTTAGGTAGCCTGTAGTATTGTTTTCTTTTTAATTACTTATTGCAATTATCTCGCGATACCGACCGTAAAACTTCAAGGCAGCACGATCCCAATTGAATAGGTATTTCTCAGTAAACGTGGGTCGTGGGTATTGTTTATTATAAGGTAGGTAGGTACGTGTTTAACATATTTCGCCGTTTTATACATATGATTCAGAGACGTCACACGTCGACTAGACTAGCCAGTTACAAACGGAATAATTCAATGCGATTAACTATTAAGGCGATCGAAAAAAGCGCTAAGAATTACTTTGTTAGACACAGATGGTTGATCACATATCTATTTGCACGTAGAAGATTATCACACCAAACCTAAAAATAGTAATTGTAAAGTAAATCGTGCAATATGTTTTACAAAATAGATTTTAAAAAATTATAGACTTTTCATAGTTGAATACATAAAAGATAAATGAAACCTTAGTCCTAATTCATCTTTAAAAACTAACATACTAATTTCATTCAATATAAAAATACAATATGACCTTAATACTCTGTACCGAGTGCAATATCATTGTTCATTCGTAAAGAAATCTGGAGTAAAGGTAGACGTACGGTGGCGTTTGATTTACAACCTAATTTTGAAATAAGTGATATTTTTATGGACTTGTTTATTTTTAGCTCAGTAAGTATTTTTAATTGTTATGAAATATGTTACGTGTCATCTACTTTACTATATTAAATACCTATTTGAAAGGTACCTAGTTATATTATGCTATATTATGCTTAACAAATAAGTAAAAAAACGTAAACAATTAACAATGTATCTTTCATAATTACTTTCTTAAAGTTTTTGTTGTTTGTTTGCCCTGTAGAGAAATACTATCAGCATTTGTGTATTTTAATGTGTATCTAAAATAATATACCTATGAATACACTTTCGTTGATTTAACCAAACTTTAACAGCATTTTCTAAATTCGTTGTTATTAATTTTTGTTATTTTATTCGCTCTAAGGCTTCTCGAACATACCTCATTGTCTTGTATACTCAATCAATTTATTAATAACAACATAATTGTTATTAAATTTAGATTGATATTGTATCAAGATAATATATTAAATGGGTTAATAAAATTACAAAAACATTAAATACGGAATATCAACAAATGTTATACAATGTTATATCGTTAAAAAAAAAATATTTTTAGACAATGAAAATATACATAAATTTAACGAATCCTTTTATCAACATTAAAAACTAGGAAGCACCTCTAGATGCACCTCTATTTTATGTAATTCCAGCATCGTTATAGAATAATTTTCAGTCATAAATAAAATCGCTTAAAAATCCCTTTCAAAGGCCAAAAAAACCTATGCTTCTATACAATGAAACTGTGCTATTTAATTGCTAATGCTAGAAGATTAATTATTGATGATGAGTGTATTTGTTTTTTTTTTACAGCTATGACGTCAATGATGACGGAGACAAAGCAGCACATAGACCTGAACAAACTGAGTAGGTCACGGGAGTCTGACTGGCCGGCGGTACTTTTCTTCATACATATACATCTGCTGTCAATTTACGCCGTATGGCTTATTTTCACAGAAGCTAAATTACTTACTATATTATTTTGTAAGTATAATTTTTTTTTAATTATGTTTTACGTTCTATTGTGAAAATAGTTTTTATATGTTAGTTATATTTCTTAATGCGAAAACAATGGTGAAGGTGAAAATATAAATTTAATTATGATTAAAGAATAAAAACTTTTTAGTGCTCCTCCTGACATTACTGTCTACACTAGGAGTAACGACCGGAGCACATAGGCTATGGGCACATGGAACATATAAAGCAAGCACAGAACTCAGAATATTCCTTATGCTTTGTCAAACTTTAGTTGGACAGGTAATTTATTTAAAATGTTTACTTATTATTCTTCTTCAATGTAAGCAGTAAGTCTTGAAAATGACGCCTGTGTCTATAAAGGGCGTCTATTTTTTATAATAAAATTCCTAAAATTGGTTTCCGTGTATAAGCTTAAAAAGCGAAAAAACTCTGAATTTTTAATATTCAGATAGGTACATTTAAAGAAACACTCAATACCTATGACTAATGGCAATAAAACTGATAAAATAATAATGAAATGTAAATTTAACAAGTTACATGACGTATCCCTTTAAGAGGAATTTTCGCATTGTCGCGTGCTTATATTAGTCCATTGAAAAGTTACATTTGGGGTTGCGTTTTTTAGAGGACGCAATTTTATTTTTTTGATGTGTAGGGGGGGTCAGTGTAAAGCTAAAACCAAGTTTGTGGGGTCGCCACCCTTGTCCCACGGCCGCCATCTTGAAAATAGGGGTTGAAATGGTTTTTACGGTATATCTCTTAAACTATTAATTAAATAAAAAATTTTTTTAACATTTTCTATTGCAAATTAAATTCTCTACAACTTTGATTCAGTAACTTTTTGTCGTAGAACTATAAATAAAAAAGTTATAAGTGAAAATGTTCAGAAATTGGAGAAAAAAATTATATTTTTCGATATAACTTTTTTTTAAATCATTTTACGAAAAAATGATATCAAACCATTTTTGTAGATCGTTTTATGAGGAACAACTTTTATTAACAACATTTTTTCATTAAGGCTATAGCTAAGGTTTTACAGCGCTCCGAAGTAAGTACTATTTTTCAATACTCTTAACTATACCTATATTATACGTGTGTACTAATAATGTATCATCAGTTATTGTGTTTTTTTTATTATTTATTTTGCTATAATTTTTTTAATTGTAAATTTTGCAATATTATTAATAATTAATTATTGACTCTTTTCCCCACCACCCACGTGGTAGAGTCTGGCGGCGCGTTTTTTTTTTACGTGGTATCCCCAATAGGCATAATCCACGGTGATTTTCGAAATTAGAACTACTCCGTCCTCAGTCTTTTCGATGGACCAGGCTGCGGCTCAGCATCTGATCGGCTTTCTGAATTTAATACACAACTTCAGCTCCTTACAATATCGGTAAAATGAAATTTTTGAAAACCCTGGAAAAGCATTTAGAGTTTTCTAGTGGAACGGCTTTGTTTCTCAACAAGAGAGTTGACCCTGCTTTGCTCACTGTAATTGGTGAACGTTTTTTTATCTCTTTATACGGTGGTAATAAAGATGATAATTCTCTTGACAGCCTTAGATACAAACAATTCGCCAAGGCAGTGACAAAAAGTACATTTAACTTATCTTCACTTCCTCTGACACAAGACAACGCTCGCTTTCATACTTTCCGAGTCTACCATCAGGTCCAGTCGTGGCTTCGTAATTATAATGATCCTGAAGACTGGGGCTGGAAAAAATGTGGAAAATTATTGATGCCAGTGCAGAACTCTAAACCTCCAGCACCCCCTGAGCTTCTAAAATTGATCTTTTGCAAATGCAAAGGAAACTGTGGAGCGATGTGTGGATGTCGAAAAGCAGGGCTGAAATGTTCTGCAGTGTGCTTCCATTGTTCTGGAGAGACTTGCAGCAACGTAATGGAACTCTCAGAATTAATAAATGAAAATGACTTTGATGATGAACCGCCGACATTAACACCCCTTCCTTCTCCAGTTCTCTCACTGATATTTAATTCAGAAAGTCGATCAGATGCTGAGCCGCAGCCTGGTCCATCGAAAAGACTGAGGACGGAGTAGTTCTAATTTCGAAAATCACCGTGGATTATGCCTATTGGGGATACCACGTAAAAAAAAACGCGCCGCCAGACTCTACCACGTGGGTGGTGGGGAAAAGAGTCAATAATTAATTATTAATAATATTGCAAAATTTACAATTAAAAAAATTATAGCAAAATAAATAATAAAAAAAAACACAATAACTGATGATACATTATTAGTACACACGTATAATATAGGTATAGTTAAGAGTATTGAAAAATAGTACTTACTTCGGAGCGCTGTAAAACCTTAGCTATAGCCTTAATGAAAAAATGTTGTTAATAAAAGTTGTTCCTCATAAAACGATCTACAAAAATGGTTTGATATCATTTTTTCGTAAAATGATTTAAAAAAAAGTTATATCGAAAAATATAATTTTTTTCTCCAATTTCTGAACATTTTCACTTATAACTTTTTTATTTATAGTTCTACGACAAAAAGTTACTGAATCAAAGTTGTAGAGAATTTAATTTGCAATAGAAAATGTTAAAAAAAATTTTTATTTAATTAATAGTTTAAGAGATATACCGTAAAAACCATTTCAACCCCTATTTTCAAGATGGCGGCCGTGGGACAAGGGTGGCGACCCCACAAACTTGGTTTTAGCTTTACACTGACCCCCCCTACACATCAAAAAAATAAAATTGCGTCCTCTAAAAAACGCAAGGTTAGGCCTAAAAAATGTAACATTTCAATGGACTAATACCCTAGACGTACGTCAAACGGTTAAAGTTATTTTACCAAAATCTGTACATAAAGTGTAACAAGCCCTTGTCTAGTGATAAACAACTATTAATAACTAGAAGATGCATCCGCTTTTTGTTATTGTGAAAAATTGTTAGATAAAAAGTAGTCTATGTCCAGATTCGAATAATAAATACAAAAACAAATAACATTTTTACAGATAAATCCTATTGATGAGCAATCATTTTTAGAATTTCTATTTATTCGTCTTACTCTGAATAAAAAATCTAATAATTGAATTTAGATATATAGTGTATGTTTTTTGCCGTTTTATATACCAGCGAATAACGGGGCGTTTCACTAAGGATTAAATAACTAAACATAATAAAGATAATTAAGCTTGTTTTATGCTTTAAACACTACACCGTCCGCGAAGGCTCAAAGACACGATATTCAACATCAACTCTAAACATCTGTAAAAGGTATTGTTTAACAATAATATACAAGCCTGCGAAAATATTATTCAGTGCCTATATTCATGGCTAACATCCAAATGCTCAAAATTGTTATATCTCTTCAGCATAAAAGCTAATTTTAACAGTAAGGGAATTTTGTTTGGTCATTGTTAAAAGAAAAAGTAATTTTTTACTTATTTTTTCAACCTCCGACGCTATCTTCGTACGTTCGGCAGAACATTGAATTCTGCGTACTTCTGTGTACTTCAAACCGTTTGGTTTATCCAGGCCTCGAAGCCAGACCATATCCAATTAACGCAATGAACCAGAGCGTGAATAGAGCTTTAGGTACTGATGGCAATTATGTGTGGACAAGCTTATATATATCATTTCATACAAGAATAAATTGATATATACAACGGAAGGTCTAAATGCCGAACAAAGTAGTTTACCTTAAAAATGTTACCTTCCGGTCTTTTCAAAACAGGTTTGGATTTTATACAATCATTTTTAATAAAACACAGTTTTAAATATCATTTCGTTCGTATACAATTTCAACTAATGTTATTTACTATGTAACGCATTTTTATATATTAATTATTTTTGAGGTCATTTATTTATGCTAAGTTAAATAACGATATTGATAATACGAACAAAAGCCAAATTAAATCAAATCAAATATATCCTTAATTCACGTAATATCATATACACGATCGTTTGTCAAACTTAAATACTAAGCATACAGACTGTTCGGGAATGCGCCCCGCCGCCGCTTATCCGGCCATGTTTACAAATGTATAATTATTATAAAAATGTATGGCATAACTTCTCCAGCTGGTCTAGGATAGAAAGACAAACTGATGCCCATTATCTCGCGTCTCTTTAAAAACAATATGTATTGGTAAATGTCGTTAAGCAGACATGTAACCATAACAACTAACTCGAATGAACAAATCGACTGATATCACCCTATATTTGATATAAAGAGCAGAATTATTTATGTGCTAGCGTTCAAAGAAGTGATTAACTTTGGGAAATGTATAGTGCCGTGCGTATTTACCTGGATTTAACGTGATAAATTATTGATTTCCGTTTCTTCTGGAATATTTCATTAATTAAACTTTTTAATTAAAAGTCATCGGGTATGTAAACAGCGGCGCCTCGATGTTAATTGGTTGTCAAAACTATATTACACAATATAGTTACTAGTACTTAGTAGACAAAAAATACTATATTTTATAAATATTTTTTAATTTAAGAGGGTGAATGTCAAATAGCACTCAAAATTGAGGATTTTAACACGTTTTTAAGTTTATCGTTATAATGTTAATTTGTTAAAAAATTCTCAAAAAAATGTTGTTACGTGTATTTACGAATTATCGAACTACATATTTGAAATTTTACTTTGATTATTATAAAGGTTCCTATGTCCACTTATTTTTAATTTTTAGACCAATTTTACTCTATGTTAGTCCTTATTAATATTAAAATGTAATCTATATTTAAAGGAAAGTAATATCCAGCTGAGGATTAGATTACCTTTTATAAATTTAGCGTGACACATTTTAATAACATTATTCTAAACTTTGTGACACTCGCTATGCTCGAATTCCATGGTACCGAGTACCGACTGAGCAGAACAGCACTGTGCTCATAAGTGCAGTGCTGTGTGCATATAAGTGTATATTACGAGTTGGTGCCTACTATTTTTTGCTCTAGTAAGTAACTAAGTAGTATAAATATTTATCATTCCTGACACGTTATAAGTTTGACGTGTCTGTATCTGACTCCTAATGGACCGATTATAATGCGGGTTTTATTGTTTGAAAGCTAACATGATCGACAGTGGCGTAACTATACCATCTGGGGCCCGTGGTAAATTCTTTTAATGGGGTCCTATCAGTAAAATTTGTCAAGTGTCAAGTACTTAGTTTAATTTTAATAAACCACTTAAGTAGTTATTCAACACTAATAACAATTTTATTTTCAAAATCATGGGTTTATACATTTACTTTCATTCACATTTACGAGCCTATAAGAGTACCTATACGTCCCACTGCTGGACATAGTCCTCTTCTCTTAGGCGAGAGGGAATGAGCTATAATCCCCACGCTAGCCCAATGCTTAAAAAAATATACTTTTCAACTAAAATAAAATACTCAGGTAAAATGTTAAAAAAAGATTTCTGTTCACGGCCTCTTGGGTCGAGGCCCGTGGCATTTAGCCAGCCCTGCCACCCTATACTTACGCCACTGATGATCGAGATAGTTCTTCAGTACAATTTGTAAAGATTTTTTCATCCATTTACGCGGTATTCTTAAAGCTTTTCTTATTTTTTTAACAGGGTTCTATATACGAATGGGTTCGAAATCATAGATTACACCACGCTCATTACAAAACTGATGGAGACCCTTACAACTACAGACATGGGTTTATTTACGCACATATCCTTACGCGACTACGAAAACTAAGCGCTTATCAACAAGCGCTCAAGGATAAGATAGATATGTCAGACCTCGAGGAGGATTCTGTGGTCATGTTCCAAAAGAGGTTAGTACATATATTTTTTTAAATATAACATTTTTTATAAATTTGGATGAAAATTGAAATCTATTTAAAAACCTGTTGCTTTTAACATTTTATGTTAAAAAAATGGGCTTTATGACTTTAAAAGCAAACATAATTTTTTAAATATCCTTAAACAAATAATAATTAAAATGTAATAACAGTTTTATGTAGACGCTAATTGGACGTTTCCATTTAGCGAATACAATATTATTGTAATGCCAATTTGTAATGACATTAAATTTAACAATAATTGGTTATCCTAAACAATAGATGAAAGTTAACATTTAAAGCAATTATATCTACAAACCAAACTGATTATCAGAATATCGAACAAACATAAATACTGCTAATTTGTTTTTCTTCTTCTTTTATTTATGATTAAAAATAGGGTTTTCATTCCTTAACCGCATTGCACGACAAAGACTAATAATTAAGAGCCGGTGTAATCTTATCTTACGATATATTATAGAATTAAGTTTTATTTGGGTAAGTAGTAAATAGGTACCAAAGAGTTGTGGTCCAAATATTATTTGTAGATACATATATTACCGTATATTTATTATGACTTTTAGGTTTTACTGGATACTTTATGGTGTATTATTCATACTTCTTCCATTGAATGCACCTCTTGAATACTGGAATGACACCATATTGAGTACAATATTCGTTATTGGCTTTTTGAGATATTGCCTAGTCTTACACGCTTCTTGGCTCATTGAAAGCGGAGTCGCTCTTTGGGGACTGAGAGAAGGTGAAAAGTAAGTTTATCTATAATAATAATAAAGGTACTAGTTGTAATCTATTATTTTTCAATAAAAATTTACATAGAAAATACATTAGCCTTACTTTCATATATTCAATGTAATCATTTGTTGTGTCTAAAAATCACTACATAGTATAAAACAAAGTCGCTTTCTCTGTCCCTATATTCCTTTGTATGCTTAAATCTTTAAAACTACGCATCGGATTTTGATGTGGTTTTTTTTAATAGATAGAGCGATTAAAGAGGAAGATTTATACATATGTTTTATACCTGTGCAAAGCCGGGGCGGGTCGTTAGTATTTTATATAAGAAGAAAGGCGATTCTAAAAATATTTTTTCAGGCACTGAAGGGGCTTCTAATGAGTATTTATTAGTTATTTGTATTATTTTAGGTTTCCTCCAGATAGCAACCTTGTATTCATCTTAAACAGAACATTCTGGCCTCACTACCACTATATCTACCCAAAAGATTACAAATCTGGAGAGTATGGATCTTATGGTATGGAAAACCTTTGCTTGCTTTTCAAATGTTATTTGATGGTAATAAACCATTATTGTTGAGGCGCAAAATATGTTTGTGTGTATTGTATGAGTCGAAGATAAGTAGTTAATTCATTTTTTAAAGTTTGTTTTGTATAAAGTGTCTCTTAAAAAGAGATAAATAAAATTTATTAAGCATATTACAGATATTATAAACTTGAAAGCGTCCTCGTTTTTTTATGAAATAATAAATTAATACAAAAAAGTTCTATTCCAATCCGATTTATTATAATAAATAACAGTAGGTAGGTTTTACATAAGCAAGAAAAATAATATATTAATATGTTAACAAGTATGTTTAATTAAATCTTAGTATACATAATATACTAACGTTCTTTGGATACATAGCCTTTATTTTGTCCTTACTTTTAATTGCGTTGGGATTCGAACCTAAACTAGTGCGTGTTTAACGTGTAGTCTATATAGGTAGATACAACCTCAAGTTAATATGTACCTAGAATACGATCTCTCCAGGCTTGCAGTAGATTTATTTTATATAAATATTATATAATATATTATATATATATATTTATATATATTTTATTTTTTTTATTTTATGTCGCAGGTATATTGTCAAAGCCGTGGTATTACAATTTAAATAGTGATATTTGGTATAAATGAACGGTAGATTATCAATCGACTTCATTTCTTACAATTTATATTGACAATTTCCCTGGTCGTTAGATTATGAGTCTCTGATTGGTCTGTAGGAAACTATGTATTAACTTGAAATAGCATAAGCGAGCGAGGTGCGGCGTTCAATCAAGGTGTATTTGTAAATGTCTTTAATTCCAGGATCAGGCTGTTCAACCGCGTTCATAAGAATATTTGCAGCTGTAGGTCTTGCTTCGAACTTAGCAACACTTGAACCGCGTACTTTACAAACCGCATTGGCAGAGGCAGCCAAGACTAAGAAACCTATACCAGATTGCATTGAAAATGCTCTAAAAAACCAAACACTGCAAGACGACCATTTTCTACAATAGTAGATAAATTAGGCCAAGCAATTTAAAATAACCAGTACAATTGAAGTGTTTTAATAAAATTTAATATTTATTAACACTAACCAAGTTATTATTAATATAGTCTATTTACTGAAATATAAAACTGTTATGTAAATATCGTATTTTTATTTGTATTTATATTACAGCGTCATTGATTATAATGACCCAAATTCTATAATTATATGCACAACAACCCAACGGATTCATTGAAACAAAACCTTATAGAAATGCTATACAATTCATTCTAAACCTTCGTTTCTTATTTCGTCTAACGCTCACTTTGAAAATCAGTTATTTTATAGCGCCCCCCAATTTTTTTCACCTTAAAAACATCAATAACAGACTTCTTACCAAGGAAAGCAATAATAAAACTTTACAATAGAGCACAATAGAGTTTATTTAATTCAAAATTAACCAAAAATAAACATATGTTATAAAACTAATCTAATGTGAGGTGAATGTGATGATTTTTAACAAGTTTTTTGATATCAGGTTCCAATTGACTCAAGAACCAATTTGACCAAGCTTCCCAATTTTCTTTGGGCCCCTTACCGCCCTTTACGCCTCCAGCGCCCACAAGGGGGCGTTATCGCCCCTTTTGGGAAAGACTGTTCTAAAAAAACCATCGACGCGGTAAAGGAGCCCTGTGTATCTATTCCAATCCATTATTTATTTCAAAAAACAAGTGATAAATTCACGAAGCGAAGAGTTTTTCACGTAAGGCTAGTATATTGCGAAATGTATTAATTTCATCCTTCAATTTAATATTTATTACCGCAAGAATCGAGTAACTTCATAGATATATTTTTTTAACATGATCCATATTTCTCTACGAGTTTTCCAACAATACTCTCCGAATCCTGCAAAATGAAAGATAACATCTGATGATAATATCAAAAAAATTAACATAATAAAAGCCACTTTTTACTTTTTCCGTATGAATTATTTATATAAGTACTGTAGAATTTCATAAACCTTTAAAATAATATGTTATAATAAGAAGACTAAAGAGGCATCATATTGAATTCTCTTTTTAGCTCTCATCTCATATTCGCATTTATTACACATAGGTATATATGCAAGTTAAAATTATTATAGTAATAATTAATATAAAAACAGTTGTAATTGTAAAAAATTCGTGATTAGCTTTAATCGCATAGCGTTTGTGAAATCATAGTATCTAGATATAAATACTTTAATACAATAACTCTTTTTTGAAGGCAAAAACTTTGGTGTCGTTGCATAGGAGTGCTCGTAAATGTAAATAAAGTTGGGCAAATTAATCTGTTCTTAACGCCGAGAAATAGTTAAAAATGACAAAAATATACATAGGTTTACCCTACCTTAGCAATGACTGTTATATTTAACGATTAACAGATGAACGATCAAACATACCAATAGCAAGCGATGCAGTCAAACCAGTGACAATGACGAGAAAAGCAGTTTGGACATCAACAGCCCTCGCTGACGCGAAACCGGATGGTGAGGCACACTGAGGCATAGCAGGCACCAAACTTGTAGCCAGTCTTGATAAAGTACCTCCACTTCGAAGCCGAAGTAAACTATACAGTTACCAATTTAGTTAGCATATGTGAAAAACATTATTTCAAATGTTCGATAATTGAGAATGTTCACACATTTTGATTTTTAGCCCACCGTATTCTCTATTGAAAATGGAAAAGTCGTGTAAAAAAACTATTTGATACGTAAATTTGTTCCCGATATACAGAATTTTAAGAGTAAAACGACGAGTCGTCATTTTACAACAGCTTGCGTAGTCCGTCGCGTCGCTGCTCGAGAAGAGAGACAAAGAGAGGAGTGTTGTACAGTGACGCCACGCTGCTGACACGAGCTGACGAACTTTAAAAATGCATGCAAAATCAAAACTACTCGCTCTTTTGAATAAAACAAAAACTATAGTGTATTTGTATACATAAAAACTCTACTGTGACAAAGTTTCAAGCGATTTGCGTACCTAGTAACTTCTCCATTGCCAATCAATTATGGTTACATTTAAAATATCACAAGTGCTCACAAATATCCCATATTAAAGTGAAACTACTGAGTCTAATTTGTAATGCACTTTATGAAAAAAAAAATTACTGGCATGATTTATTAAAGATGTCTTGACAAATCATAAAAAAATCTATTAGAAATATAAAATTTCTCGAAGACAATACATCGAACTTGCAGTCAATAGCATGATAATGATGACTTTCTCAGGATCTAGTTAGTTCACAAGTTCTAATCACACGTTCTACAATACCTAACAAATTTCTATAGAAAAAAATTTAATTAAATTGTTTTAATAGTACAATTTAAGTGAAAAAGTGAAATACAATCACATTAGACTGGGAGATATTTACAGCTATCCTAATATAATCTATCAGCTGTTATCAATCGATATCGCGAAATATCAATTAGTAATGAGTACCGGTTTTGGTGTAGGTAGACTATCCTGTCCTAAGATGTAACATTTAAATATTGATGAGACCTTGGAATAACATTTTTCACGTTATTTACCACAAAGGCTATACGTAAAACATTATTAATATGCAAAAGAAATAAAAGTAAATGAACATTATGAAGTTGAAACGTGGCTAAATGTCAAAAGATGTGTGAATTGTACATGTGTGATTGCGCTGTCAAGGTTCTTTCATACAAAAACAAAAGTAATTCATAGATTTCAGTGCTTTATCCTTTGTTTTATATTATAAATCTCTCAAGAAACTATCGTTCCACAGAAAAGAATTTTTTCTATATAAAAACGTTTTCCTTTCACCAACTTAGATAACAAAACTTTGTTGTTCAATCTACTAATCATCCTATAGATTTTCACGAAATTAAAATATTGCAGCAATTTTTTAAAGTGAACGTTTTATGCTAACTAGAGGTCGCCCATTAGTCGAAATTCGACTACAATTCAAGAGTAAGTCAGGTATGAATGCATCATGCATGTGTATGCTGTGTGTCATCCAAGCAGTAGTGTGCATGAGGTTTATTTTAATTTATTTATTTCTAATGCATTTTATATAAAAAAAATAGCAACTATACTACTACACTACTAGCAACAAAAAAATAGCAACTATACTACTAGCATAGAAACTATAAGTGTGGGTAATTTCATACTCCTCCGTCCGCGCAATTTCCGTAAAAAGGGGTACAAAGTTTTTGCTTCACGTATATAGATAACTTACCTGACAAGGATTGGTCTCGAGTAGGGTGAACGTCGTGGTAGAGGAAATGAGAGTTGAGAGCGAGTAGAGTGAACTGGCAGCTCGCGTAGACCGCAACGCCCACGTGCTTGACTCATTGACCTGAATAATTCAGATACCACCTAAAATTATTACCTAATTATTAGGTAATAATTTTAGTTAAAAACTGAACTGAACTTTACCGGTGAGATGATTGTGTCTGCAGTCTGCTATTTAAAAATCAATAACTATCTCTTTACTACTTCTTCGAAGAATTATGAAAAATATGTACGTATCTCATGCTCTAAGTTCTTCATGTAGGGAATATGTAAATCTGTGGCCGTAGATCAGAATATGATAAATGCAATTTCATTACTTTACAGGACAAGCAATAAAATTATTAAGAAATCTTGAAGGCACTATTAAAATATGAAACACTCGATGTATGAAAAAATTATCTGATTAGTATTCAATACATAGTAATATTTTGCATGCAGTTATCCTGTTATGACCAAATGAAAGAGCATTTTTTGGCGATTATACCTATATTAATAAGTCATACTGAGCAAAAATGTACTTATCATTGTCTGATCTTTGACCACAGAAACATAAATGAAGTAATGATCTAAAGAATAGTTTTAGCATGTAGTTAAGAACAACTCATACTTTAGAGTTGAACGCGCAGCGCGTTGACCAGCGAAAAATGCGTAATCTTGAGTGGCAGCGTTCACGATGCCTTCTTCAATTGACGACACGAGATTTTCAGCCTCCGAATATCCACGAATGTAGAAAGCATTCAGTTGTATATCTTTTGTTGACTGTCAATATAAAAAGCTATTGCATTTTTAGATATTTCTTATATAACACATGAAATACTACAAGAATTTAAATTAAATTTATTTGAAACTACATTCTACCAGGACCGCCTCTTTGGTCTAATGGTAAGCGCTTAAGCATTACAACCGAGAGCTCCTGGGTTCGATTCCCGGTGGAGAAAAAAAAACTCGGTCTGGTAGGGCATAGAAGACTGATCACCTACTTGCTCATAAAGAAAAAATCGATCAGTGAAACAGATGTGCTATGAATCTGCCCCATACCCCACTAGGGGACACGGGACTTCCCACACATTCTACCAGGCTCCAATATTCACAGATGTTCAAATTCATTAAAATTGATACACTGACTTATATAACTTACATCTATAATGCACATCGATCTTTGGAAAGGACAGTCGCAAAATTTCACCTTTGTAGAGCGTCATCTCTACATAGACAGTGAGCGAATAAGATGCGAAGGGAGAAGACGCAAAATGTTATATATATTTTTTACTGCTACAGGTATTTTCATACTTAATAGGAAGTCTCAACCACGTTTGTAATCTATAAATACTTTTTAAAGAAAATAAACAATTTCATTTTAATTTTTGAGAATGAAGTTTAAATTTTGTTTAATAAGTATGCAGATAAAAATAAAAACAATAATTAGAAATTGATCGTCTTACCATAAGGTATACTTGATCAGCTCCATTTTTTATATACCCAATCTTCATATTAGGTGACTGCAACACATCTGCTACAGTTCCAACGTTTTCCACACGGACTGACAACACAGAAGTTATAAAGGCCGCATAAGCATTATATGTTACTAATCCATAAAATAGGCATACTATGAGTAGAATACTTGCTGCAGAATTTGAAGGAGTCCAAGTGCCACCTGTAAGAAGAACTTAATGGAAATCTTTTACTATCGAATAAATTTGTATAAAATTTGGCACAAAAGTTTTCTGTAAGCGTCCAAACACACGAACAGCAAGTTGCTGTCGACTGCAGTCGACGTCAGCCGTTGACATCCCAACTTCAGATTACATAGTATAGGAGTCAGTTGCAGAATGGAATGATTGAATATAAAATATAAATATAAAATATAATATAAAATAGAATGAAATGAATCAGTAATTGGTTCTTTTGACGACCTTAAGGCTAAATTAAAATGTTCAAAATCTCGCCAGGATACCGTAACTTTTTTAGTATACGTATTTATTCTTGAAAGTTGTTAAGTACCTACTTTAAAAATAATAAGGTTGATCCTACTACGTTTTCACTTTCAATAATAGAGGATTTGGTAAGTTCAGATTAAAGTCTTCATTAGGTAAATAAAACAAAGTGATAATATTATTAACGCGCACTCATGAACTATTGTCAGTCGACAGCAACTTGCCGTTCGTGTGTTTGGACGCTAAGCTGTAATATAAGTATGAAAGTCGTGGAATACATTTTTTATTGACCAACTCTCTTATTATTTAAGTACATGAGGTGAATCACGCCTTTTTTTATCTTCGCAATCAAACTTAGCGCTGAACAAAAATAATCTTGCGTATGACCAGGAAATATTTACGTTTCGCGTATTAATTTTGCTACATTATTAATATCAATATAATATTATGAATATTGTTGTCTATATGTGCAATAGATCTACTTTAAGAATAATTTATAAAATCGTATATAAAAACCTTGCTGACATAAAATTCCCGTCGACCATACCAAAGCTTCGATATAACCCATAACACGAGTTTTCCTTTTTAAATAGCTCCTTGATATTTTTGTAATTATTACTATTACCCCTGCAGCCAACATTATTACAGATGCCACACATATTAGAAGACTTGTACTGAATGGAGCTAGAAATATATCGTGAACCGATGATGTTTCTTGGTTGCGTATGTAGATGTTATACCTAAAATATTACAATTATATAAAATGATATTTTTTTAACTTATATAGGTAACTAGCGACCGCCCCGGCTTCGCACGGGTATATAATATAATATATATGTAAGCGGAAAAATGTAATTATTTACGACATCACATTAGAAACCTTAAATAACAATATTTCTCCACTATTTAATGGATGTTATTATACATATAAACCTTCCTCTTCAATCATTCTATCTATTTAAAAAAACCGCATCAAAATCCGTTGCGTAGTTTTAAAGATTTAAGCATACATAGGGATATAGGGACAGAGAAAGCGACTTTGTTTTATAGTATGTAGTGATAAACATTTAAAATTCAAAAAGGCCAAATATATACGACAAACTATTTTCTCATTATAGTTATCGTAATATTATATTTTGCATTATCAATGTAGTATTGCCGTCATAAAATGTATGTGCGTCTGGTACATCAATATATATACCATATTACATACATACACACACACAACCATAAGTTTACTACTTTCGATAGCCTTTTTAATATTCGCATTCTGTTTATCCCATAATACGTAGGTATTATGGGATATATATTTCACTAAGGTAGCTTAGTGATATGATAATAATGCTTAATATTAACTTTTAAAAACCGCCCAAAAATTCTTCCGTTTTTAATATTACATACGCTGAATTTAATATAGTATATTAAACTCATCGTAGTCCTATAAAACTGCATATTCTTTTGAATACATTTTTCTACGTATTAAACTATGGAGGAAATTACATAGTCTCCGCGATCGGGAAAATAAAGTCCATTTCTTGCTGACGCGGCGCTTCCTCGGTGACTGGTTCGAGAGCAATATCTACAGAGTGATCTAACAGAGCCCCGAGCAATCCCGACCACGATCCCTCGTATGTGCGGAATCCCAATGTACTGTAATATCGTGTCAATGACCTGTTTGTAACAACTGTGATTAATATATTAATGCAGTACAAAAATATACTTATTACATATATAATTATAATAATACGCTAGAGATTTCATGGCATAGCATATGCCCACGCGGATGCTATATTGCCATAGCCACGCGAATTAAACGCGTATGTAGGTTTACTTACTACAAAGAAAAGAAAAAACTATTTTTATTCTGTTTGTCGATTTTCAAAAAGTTCTATTTGGTTATCTCTGAAACAACTAGATGATCATAAGCAGAAGGTTGATGTGGAAAGCAACTGTAAGAAAAGATCCGTGCTAAACTTTATATTTCCACACTCTTTTAATATACTGAATGTACTCACGTTCCATTCATTCTGACAGTAAGATAATGCAGCAAGTCGTCCAGCAGTCCGGCTTCCGAAGGGCCGTCCTCATAAGGAACAGATTTCTCTTCTGTGTAATTGCACCGTCCTACAATTAGCAGCTCGCCCATGAAATTGCGAGCTTCTACTGGATACGGCATTTCCATAAATGACATCGATTGTTCAGGACTCCAGTGCCCTGAAAATTATATTCTTAATTCTAATTAAAATATTTGGTACGTATATTTTGTAGCTGTAGCTAAAGTCGAATTTGAGGTAGGGCAGCATTGGTTACAGGTAGGGCGGAAGTAAAAAAATTATCATAATTGATCTGCCCTCGAAGCATGGGCTCCTAAATCAATCACCATGTATACCACTGACCTCTAGGTCAGTGATGGTAGTTTTGTTTTTGGTATTTTTAAGATAGGGCATTGCCCCACAATGCCCTCCCTTAGTTACGGCCCTGGTACCAACTCTTAAAACATAACCCGTTCAGGCAATTAGTAATCAAAATAAATGTTGACGGATCAAGTGCAAAAAAACAATAATACATAAACAGTATATTTACCTAAATATGATGCGTACAATGTAGAATTAACTCGAACTTTAAAATACTGTACTGCATGAATCGATTTCAATATGGAACTAGTATTTAATACAAGCTCACTTGCGTTCTTCATATAAAATTTTCCAGTGAAATTAAATCCAATATTCCCACTTCCGAGGAGCGGTACTTCATGGTCATTACGATTTATTTTTCTATTTTTCGCTATATTCAAATATTTTTTTGAGCTCCTATAGTAACTTATTCCCTTCTCGACTTCGGTACAAATCCGAGAATGGAATTGTTCTTGGGAGCATGTTTTTACTTTCTTAAGATATTTCAATGGTCTATATTCAAAAATACCGTCACACAGTACATTCTTATTTTTATATTGATCGTCCGGAAAAGCGACAACAATGTTTTGATCATACCGAATTTCTGTTGCATTTAATACGTTGTGAATATACTGTAAGTCATGTATAGATTGAGACGCAATTATCCAATCAGACGAAGCTGTGTTTAATTCCCAGGCGTTCAGCTATAATACATAGAATAAAAATCTTAAATTCTTTTACATACATACATACATATTATATCAGAATTCCTGGATCTGGCATCAAATAATTTCTAAGTCGACTTTTCAATCTCTCTTTCAAGAACCAATATTGATTACCTATTATTTATACTCACTTCTTTGATATGTTTAGTCAGTGTAGATATATTTTGAGCTACATTAATCCATAAAGTAATCACTCCGATATTGATATTAAAACGAGGCTTTCTTTGCACATTAAGGGCCACAGCAACTCCATTAACTTCCAAACATTTGATAAACCGCAAAATCATCCAATTGCAATCTATACAAAGTATTTCTCATTGAAACAACCTTATTATATACTAAACCTAAGTAATTTGATGAATTTTAGTATAGATAAAGACAGATGAGACCTTGTAACCCGTAAATTACTCTTTAAAGTTACGATGCCGTTGAATAACTCACCAATAACAATTAAAGAAAATCATCCATCACTAGCTATTAGCTAATAAATTACTTTACAAAAAAAGTGTCTGCAAGCGGCCGTCGGGCCACTTGCAGTGTAGGAATTCGTAGCTACTAGTCATGTAAAACCATAAAAATATGCCTACGTTCCGTCCCTGCCAAGTTCAGCTTAAAGTCCGTTGCGTGATTCAATTAACTTTGTTTACCTCTTTTACAATTATTTTCATTTTTATGTAATAGATATGTGCAAAGTATTTTTTCTCCATGTACATTTTATAAATTGGTCGGAATCTTTATCTTGAAAATCCTTCTTAGCAATAATTAATTACTTTTTATTTTTAGATATACTTATATTTAGGTAGCTGACACTTGGCAGAGAGGGGAACGCTTGTCTCTAACAAAAATTAGCACTTAATAACTAATAATATATCAAAACGGATCCCTGAATATTATTGTAACTCAATCACAAAATGTTTGAAAAAAAGGACACCCCACACCATGTGACGAGAAAAAAAATCATACTTTAAATATGTAGTCAGTATCCAAAAAAAAACCTTCAATATCTTATTTTATATCGGCGTAAATCAAGATTTCAAGTATCTACTAAAGATCTGAGCTAAACCGCAGCTCGTAGGTTGACAGACAGACGCACAAGGCGAAACTATACCTAAAAAGGGTTCATTGTTGACTACTGAACCTTAAAAATGATTTATTTATTTTTTTCTTGAGAAATTTTTAAACTTATTATACTTATTTTTCAAAAAACAAATTATAAATTTTTTAATAATTTTTTTTTGAAAAGGCTAAATTTAATTAACCTATTGAATAGCTCTTATTGGAATTTTATGAAAGCTGCGTTACGGATTTCCCGGTGGAAAAACTATACAATTTACATTAGCATACAAAATCGAAAAATATGTTGTAAAAACTTAAAATTTATTTTCTAAAATACACTTATATTTGACAGATGACATCTTTATGCAAATACCTAATGAGACAAGTGTGGCGGATTTTCCATTTTAAAATCTGAAGAAATTAAAGATCGCAAATACACCAAACTAAGTAGATATTCACGGTTTTTATTTTATTTTAGCAGTTTAAGCACAAATATTTAAATTCGCATAAGGGGGACCTAATTAACATAAGCGATTTTTTGCTGATATTATCTATGTAATATTCGCTATTTCGTCTACAAAGAATTAGGATAAAATAGTAATTTGACTCGTCTTTTGGACAAAATATAAAACAAAACCTGTCGTAGGTACGTTAGTTCAACAGTAGGTACTCAAACACATTTGCAAATATTGCAAAGAACCAATTTACTTTTTAATAAGTTAAAATTATTTCCTACTTTAGCTGATACCTACCTACATTTAGCAAAGTTTAAGGAAGCGTTATTATAAGTATTATAAAGTAAAACTTCATTTAATTTCTTTGCGAATCTGGGTTTAATCAGAATAGATCTAAAAAAAAGACATATTAAATTAAATTAAGTAAGTCTTAGATAGTTAATACCTAAACTAACTGAATGCAGGCAGTGCCTGAAAATCGACAACTTTTAAATTATGATACTACTTAATATTTATATGGTTGTAATAAACCACTCATATATCAAAATCGTTTATCTAGTCGTAAGGATCGTTTTTAAGTTGTGTTGTGCCGTTGTGTGTGAAGAAATGTATTTTATGCGTCTACATTGTTATGAGGAAATATTTACCCCAGCGAGAATCTAATTGTAAATCCTATATTACTCTCCACCAATAACCGTCTCACAAAATATATGATACAAATTGTCGAAGGTACATTTTCAAAATTGCACTGGACGTCATTAACAAAGGTGGATTAATTATACAGTAAGTAATAACAATATAAACAATATAAAAATTACACACACTATTATGTAATATTCAGAAATTTTCTACGAATTTAGTTTTGCTAAATCATAAATAGGGAGAAATAATTAAGTCCCCAATTTAATTTTAATGGATATTGTTTATTTATTTACGTCAAAATTGTATATTGGTTTACTTATATTATTGTCATTACCTGATTTCAAATCTGAGGTAAATATTAATGCTTGATTCCAGTTTCGCCATACTGCGTGTTCAACTATATACGGAAGTGTTGCATAGATTTCTGAATGACATCTTTGTTGTAGGCAATTGGTAAGATAAAAAAAACTAAAACACAGTAGTAATCTTATTTTCACCATTACTGATTAAATATTCTTGAACAAAAAAGCCAATAAGGTAAAATAATTTGATATCTAATAATAAGGAAAATCAACTACACGTTACGCTTGCTTCCCTTAAATATGCACAAAATAAAATATAAATGGTCGCTCTGTCACATAGATATTTATAGTAGGTACCTACTGATGATAATAAGTCGATAGGACATAAATAATTCCATAAATAAAGGAATTCTATTAGGTTCAGCTACACCCACGTCTTTTGATTAATTGAGTCACTAATCCAGAATATTTATTACCTACTATTTGAAAGTTATAAAAACCCATCAATCATAAAACTATGTAACCATTTCCTTTCTTGTAACTTAAATTCATGTTATGATTTACTTACGAACGAGTGTGTTACGCAGGATTGTATTCAATTCTTGGAAAAATATTGACCACTAGGGTGTCAAGATAATTATCAGGAAAATGGAAATGTCATGCCCCATGGGACTACACATTCAAATCGAAAACTAACCAACCAACAGACACGAAGATTTAATAATACAATTTATAAACTCTCCGACAATTCAATTAGAATCCTACTAATTATTATTATACATGCGAAAGTTTGATGATGTTTTTGACTCAATCACGCTTAAACGGTAGAACGGATTTGAATGAAATTTGGCACACAAATAGAATATGCTCTGGATTAACATATAGGGTACTTTATACAGGTACCGGTAGTTTGTTCCTGTGGGATAATTTAGAGATACGAGTAATTTATTTTTCAACTTCAATATAAAATTGTTTGCATATTACACATAAAATAAAGAACATTATTTAATGAGTTATCCATAGGGACTGTATAACTATCCCTGAGTATAATAAAAAAACCACTATTGTAATTTATGTTTATTATTTTATAAATTTATAAATACGAGTATTCTCTGGCTTTAAATTAATATCACCACACTACAAGGAAATTAACGAGGGTGAAACGGCGGGGCACAAATGGATGAATAGAACTTAATAAATTGTAGTTAAGATCTATTTCGATCACGTCAACTTTCAAACAAAAAAACGCATTATAGTCGGTATATTGACCGCCTCCTTGGTCTAGTGGTAAGCGCGTAAGCGTTACAACCGAGAGGTCCTGTGTTGGATTCCCGGCGGAGATAAAATAAAAAAAAACTCGGTCTGGCAGGACATAGAAGGCTGATCACCTACTTGCCCCTAAAGAAAAAATCGATCAGTGAAACAGATGTGAAATGCATCTGCCCCATACCCCACTAGGGGACACGGGACTTCACTATAGTCGGTATATTCGTTTCAGACACAATGACAGATACAGAAATGTCACTTAAAAATCCATATTTTTCAAGCGTTACAAACACTATAAATACCTCTTACTGGCATAATGGTGGACTGAAGATGGCTAAGGTCTGATGATGAATTCTTATTCAATGGAGATTTAAAGGAGACAAGTATTTTAGTTGAATTACATTTAATATTTTAATCATAAATTGCTATTATGACTAGTAAAATACTTGAAGATTAATTATTGAAATAATAAAAAATATTAAAAAATTAGAAATATCAGACAAATCAATTTTATTTTTAAATTTACCACCATATTTGGGGCACCTGTTTAGGAACACATAAATCTTTAGTTATTACCAACAAAATTATATTATTATAATATTATACATTTCATATTGCGTAAAAGCTAAACAATATATTATAAATATGCAAATAAAACGAAATCAGCATATCATAAGTCTAAGGCATATTACAATCTTCAATAACCATACACACATCCTTTAATTTCTGGGTTTCAGAATCATTTTTATTATTTAAACATAGCTTGGCTTCCTTTGTGGCTTTGGAATTTTCATCTTTACAAGTCTTTCTTTTTAAACTAAGTCCTTTACTTGTATTTCCAAGATCGTTTTGCTCACTATTAGATACTTTTCTTTTTTTTGATTTTGTCACTACAAAATCTACATCAGAGGAATCATCATCATAGCCTGCATATACAGGAACAGAACGACCACTTCTTGTTGATCTGTGTGGTTGGATCCTGGTAGTTTCTTCAAGTATTTGTAAAGGAGGGGGCCAAGCAGCAAGATTAACTGACTGCCTAGCTTGCCTATAATTATTTAAGGACATAATTTTAAAATATACTACTAGAAGTCTAGCTCTCTCAGCAGCAGATGTAGAATTTGGAAAAAGACTCCAAGGTAGGCGCCTATCTTTGACATTTAAATGGCGTCTTCTCATTTTTACTTTAGGTGATGCGCTGCAAGCATTTTCTTCCTTCTGTAAGAGTATTTTTTTTTTATGTTGTAATCAAGTATTTATTATTATCAACTATTTATAATCATACTTTTAAGGAAGATTTATTAAGATAGGAAGAA
Source organism: Aporia crataegi (assembly GCA_912999735.1). Lineage (NCBI taxonomy): Eukaryota > Metazoa > Arthropoda > Insecta > Lepidoptera > Pieridae > Aporia > Aporia crataegi. The sequence goes on along the minus strand of OU538744.1, from coordinate 5,532,197 downwards.
TACATAATATCTATAAATTACCTTCTGCCTTTCTTCTTCTTGTGCTGTACATTTCGAAAATTTTAAAACTTTTAGCAAGTCGGTCATCTCCTCCTTACTCAAATTATCTTCATTTAATCCATATTCTAAAATACACAAAAAAAATATTTTAAGTGAAAATGAAATAGTAAGCAGGATAAGTTTATTGGGTAGGTATTCAAACCAGGTAGTTACCGGTTAATTGATGTCGCAAACTCTTGATATCAGTATCCGAGCTTTCTTCAGAGGATAAGACATACTCCATATTTGAACTTTTATTGCATATTGTCGATAATAATTTCGTAAAATTTATTATTGAAGCTGCCTATGCCAAGTGAATAGGCAAGTAAATGAACTTTTTATAATTATTCCTGCCACGAACTACTTTTAAACCTTAGTAATTGATTACGTTTATTTAGATTAAAAACATTTCAACGAGATATAAAAGTAAAGGTATTCTCGATTATTAACAAAATATTTTTTTTACTTTACTTCATTATTTTATTTTGTAAATAAAATTAACATCAGTTTACAGATAACACGCAATACAGATTATAATTACCCTTCCGTATCAAAGGCAACAAAATTACATATTAGGAGTCTTAGATCTATCTGTATTTTATATTTTAATGGACTTATCTTGGCCTTTAAACTTATTTTTCAACATCCACTAACGCTGAAAATTTGTAAGGAACTGAAATAGGGTGTCCGCCGTCCGGTGTGTGCGATAACGACAGCAAACATGATTTCTAGCGTGACGTTCTTGTTTTGGATTTAACCGAGATCACGCTGCGGAATGTGGATAAATAATATTTTTTTATACTAGTTTTTTTTATGTACTATGTTCATGCTTTAAATATGTAAATTGCATCAATCTTTGTATGGCTAATGGTCATTCATTGTCTATGATCTTCCTCTCTATTCAAGATTCTGTGGTCATCACATTATTTCATAATTTTATGTTATTGACAGTTGACACAACATTCAGCAAGCTATGTTTTGATTGTTTAATTTTTTCACATGTACCTATTTCGCTATTATTATTCTGTTTCAAATTTTTTTTTATTAAGTAGCTTTTGATTTTTGGTTGAATATAGTCGATTTAAAAGTTTTCTTATTAATATACATAGCAAACGCAATGTAGTGATTGAACTTTCATTTCCATGATCCATGCGAGTTTTAACTAGGTACCTACTACAAGATGGAAGAAGAATTAAGATGTTATGTGTGTAAAGAATTTTATAGAGAGCCTGTATTGTTATCTTGCGGCCATGCCCTATGTCGTGTTTGTGCAGTTAATCTACAAAATCATGTACCTGAAGTAGAAAATGCATCTGCTTCAGTATCTGACTATCAAGAGGCGGACAAAGCCTCAGTCTCGAGCGAAACGGACAGTGGTGTAGTATGTGGCTCGAGGCCGAATAGCTATGCTGGCACACCAGCTGCACCTATTTATCCGTCCACAGCTTTTAGCCTATCTTGCCCCATATGTAACAAGCGAATTTACTTGGATGACAATGGCGCTGAAGGTTTACCGCCTTTCCGCGTTATGCGAACCATTGTTGAAAGATTTGGCGGCATTAACATAGCACCACCAGCTGAAGAAGCATGTCAAATGTGTGAAGGTGAAAAACGTGCTGCTATAGTGCGATGTGAGCAATGTTCAGTAAGATATTGTGCAAGTTGCAGAGATGCTTGGCATCCAACTAGAGGACCACTGGCTCAACATGAGTTAAGGGCATTGGGAACAACTTGTGGTGATCATGGTGCATCTCCTGTTCTCTATTGTAATATATGTCTAATACCAATTTGCCAACGATGCCTTGCTGAAAGACATTCTCAACATGAAACACAACAGCTATCAAATGCTGCTAGAGCTCACAAAGTAATTTCTTTACCTATAAAGTTATACATTCTTTAGCTATAACTGTATAATTTTCAAATATTTAAGAAAGGCTTACAATTTTTTCCAGACTGATTTATCTCAAACATTACAACAACTTTCAGAAGAAGCAAAGGCTGTTACAGAGTATATTCAATTAGTAAAGGGATCTGGAGAGAAAGTGAATGTAAGTAATTTAGTAAAAAATAAATAAATAGTGGCATCCACTTTATAGAGATAAAGAATTTGCCAATAGAAACTCAGACAAATAGTATTAAGTATTTAATTTTGCAAAAGTATAATACAAAAAAACAATGATATGCTTTGTACTATGTAGGTATATATAATATACTAGCGACTCGCCCCGGCTTTACACAGGTATAAAACATATATAAAAACCTTCCTCTTCAATCTCTCTTATCTATTAAAAAACCACATCAAAATCAGTTGCGGAGTTTTAAAGATTTAAGCATACAAAGGGATATAGGGAAAGAAAAAGCGACTTTGTTTTATACTATGTAGTGATACTTCATAGATTCTTGAGGTTCAATTTTTATTTGGTTTTATGTCCCTGTCATAAAACTGTACATGTCACTGTATTTATTTAAATGTAATTACTAACTAATATGACAGTCAAGTATTGATAAATACTTGGTTTTACAATTATTGTACTTAAGACAAAATGTTGTACAAGAGTCAAAAATTTTATTTTATATTTCACATGTTACAAGAAATAACCTGAATCATATTAGTTAGGCAACTATTATGTCACTAATAATATGATTAATGGCTTAAAAGGAATCCTGTGAAGAACTGGAAAGACAAATTGATCAAGCCTGCTCAGAAATAACTCATGCTGTGGAACGCAGGCGTGATGAATTAGTGAGAGCAGCAAGAAATACTAGGTCCCAAGCTGCAACCAATATGCGTGCCCTGACGGCTCATGCAGCACAGAAGTTAAGAGAAGCAACTGCTTTATTACACTTTTCCATAGAAGCACTAAAGGAAACTGACCATGCTGCATTTCTTCAGGTATCTCCTACTTAACACATATTGCTAATTTAGATACAAAGGGTAAAATTGTATATATATAATGATAGATTAGTTCGGGCTGCTGATGTGAACACTCAAGTCAGGTTTCGTCTTGAATCTTTTCGTTAACGTGCTAGCTGGTTTAGCCCAAAGCTGTGCCACTCTGTATCGAAGATTGACTCACAGCACATAAATAAGTCAAGTGTGGGCGAAGTGTATTTATGTTTATTGTGGTTTCTATTTTTTTTTAATGGTAAATTGCTAATATACTATGGCTATAAAAGGCTTTCTAATGACAAGGATATTTTAAATTTGGCTTATTAGTTATTAACTTTAGTAAACAAAATTATGGGATGATTATTCAAATATGTATTGCATTAGCCACTGAGGTATACAAAAATATTCTGCTTGTGATACATATAAAAATAATAATTCTATCAAATGTAGTAATACTGTTAATTATTGTTTGTGTTATCTTAATACAGTTATCTATATTGACTATACAATATTATATCTAAAAAAAGGGAAAAATACCAGCAACTTAATATGAAAATATTTATCATAACAACGTTTTTTACGATACAATATTTTCTAGATAAAATTTAAACAACTGTTAGCGATAAACTCGAAATCTATTGAACAGATTTTCATACAGTTTTAATAGATAGATTGATGTCCAGGAAGCGCCGAGATGTATAATTTGTAATAGTTTTTTCATAGTTTCTATACAATTAAAAAAAAAATTTGCAAAAGTAAATTTAAAAATTATACTATAAGCATACAAATATCATGTCCTATGCCTAACATAAGAGCTCAAAAATAGAACTCATTTTGAAAATATGAACATTTATTGACAGAAAAGAGATTAATAGATATGAAAAGCAAAGGCAATTTTTCCAACAAACATCTTTATCTATATTTACATCTTTATAAAATTTATTTCTCTTACACAAGAAGATCTTACACGATAGGAAAAAAACATTGAGCAAGTTACAAATTAATTATTTTAAATTTATTCCAGGTAGGTAACATCTTATCGGCGCGTGCGCAGGACACTGCAAGTGGTCTCCGCGAGTCCTTGGAGACTCCTCCATCACCGCCTGCCCTCACGCTCGACATTGAGCCCGTATTACGCACAGTCAAGACTATGAACTTCATTGAATGTATTCGTAAGTATACCGGGGTTGCTACAGTAGTATCGTATACTCGCGTCGCATCTTTCTGAAGACCGTTTGAATTCACTTTTTACTGTGTCATTTAAAAATTTGCGATCTAAGATGTTCATTAGTAGGTACTGTCTACATATCTACATTTTTTCATAATGTGCATGGTAACTTTTTAATTTGAAAAATATTAATAGTAACTTCGTTCGAATAATTTACCAATCACCGAATTATCAGTGATCATTGCTTTAAAAGTATAGTGGACTATCCTCAAAATATAAAAATCTTGTTTATCTATAATATTTTAACAGTGTGAAAATCGTATGAAAATCCGTGCTTTTTTATTATTTTTATCTTTAAATCTAAATCTTTATCTCTCGTTTAATATGCAGCTCCGGAAAAGGAAATGAAATCATCAGGTATATATTAATAATTGAAGTACATAGTTATAAATATATAATATAATTTTGTTATATTCATAGAATTCATCCTGAAGTTCAGAGAATTCAGAATGTCAAAGTTAATTAAACTTGGCACACTTGTAGGATTGTAAAAAGGTGTTGTTTTAAACCTTTAATAAAGTATTGTAACACAAAGCTCAGTTAGAACCAGTTAAGACTCATAGATGGCGTTGTGTATCTGTTGGAACTTTTAGTTCTCCATTAGGCACCTACGAATATATCAAAAAAGTTATAGATTATTTGTGTCCTTTTTTAATTTCATTCATAATTTAAGGAGAATTTTCTAATATAGTATAACTAAGGTAAGCTTTTTTAAGGACCGCTTCCTTGGTCTAGTGGTAAGCGAGTAAGCGTTACAACCGAGAGGTCTTGGGTTTGATTCCCGGCGGAGATAAAAAAAACTCAGTCTGACAGGACATAGAAGGCTGATCACCTACTTGCCCCTAAAGAAAAAATCGATCAGGGAAACAGATGTGAAATGCATCTGCCCCATACCCCACTAGGGGACACGGGACTTCACTTCACAAAGTAAGCTTATTGGGGTTAATGTTCAGCGCCAGGTGCCCCTGAAATGGCAGTGGAAGCGTGTGCGGCGCGCGGGTGTTCGTGTACGTTAGCGTGGCGGCCGCCCGTCGCGCCCCATGCTGTAAGAGGCTACATATTAGAACTGGATGACGGGATAGGAGGACCTTTTCGGGTTGGTATTTTCCAATACACCATTTACCTAACTTTGTATACCTCTCATTCTTCTGGATAATATTAGTCTATTGTCTAATCTTCAAATCTTAACTTTTTTATCAATTCCTGAAAACTATCGTTTAATAAAATCAGCATTACTTGTGCACTAAGACACTCAATACAAACACGCTTTTAGTGTTAGTTACACTATTTATAACTCAAGAACCGCTGGACCGATATTAATGGCCTTTGATTTGTTGGACTTCGTAAAATATCGGAAAGATCCACTTAAATAGTGATGTGCCGTTATAAACCTATAAAAATATAGGTAATTATACCTAACTTTTTTGACATGATGTCTGTAACACTATGATCTGTATGTACTTTATTCTCATTTATAAAATATTTAAAGCTAAAGAAGCAATAATAAATTGGAAATCTTAAGGTTCCAATAGAATGGATCAATCCATTTTTGTACATACTGTTAACTTGTACTCAGATTAATCAGTAAGTACAGATTTAAAGGAAGGGTTAAAGCAGTGCATATCTTGAAAGGGAATATTTGAAATAATATAACTCCAACATAGTGATGATAGATGGCCTCATATAAAAAATGATTTGCAGGAAGTGTATTGTGGCCGTGAAACAGTATGTACTGTGGACGGTCTTCACTATGCCTCTCTCTACAGTGCTAGGGTGAAAGCATTTAATGGAGCTGGTGAAGGACCATACAGTGAAGTTATTGGTCTTCAGACTTCGCCAGGTTGGTGTTTTTATATTTAAACCCGACTAAAAAATGAGGTTATTTTACGTGTCTGTTACTGTTTTTGTAAGCTAATGTGACTTATTTGAAATGACCATTTTGGGCTTCTTTAAATTTTCTTTGTTTGTAATATGAATTGTCGATCGTTCCAAACAATTCGGTTTACGTTTTGCGTAAAATCTAAAAACTCAAATATGGAACATCAAGCCACTATCCCTATACGTCAGGGTCATTTGTCTTTAATTGGCCGGGAGATAGTGACAGATTTTACTGTATCATTTGTAACAGTATGGCGGTTCTTCAGGGGTCTTATTACGCAATAACGTGTAATAACGCAATAACGTATAATAATAATAATGGCGTTATTTGAAGTCGTCAGATTAATTACGAGTTCATGATTTTCCACTTAAAGTCGTCGAAACATACACAATACAACTTTTCTTTATTTCAGTTTTGTTTATTCTTATGATTATTCTCTTCACTCTTATAGTAGCTTGGTTCTCCTGGGATGCGCGTTGTGCGAGCGGCGAAGGGGTGTCAGTGTGCGCTGAAGGTTTGAGTGCGCGGGCAGCGGGATGGCAGCCCAGAGTAGTTCTCGCCGACCAACCGTTAGCACGTGGCTTGCACTATTGGCGTCTGCGTATTGACCACTACGATGGAGATGCTGACCCTGCTTTTGGGATCGCGAGAGCTGATGTCGCCAAGGACAAAATGCTAGGTAATTGTTACGCATTATTGTTTTCTCCAAGCGTTTGGTCGTTATATCACCTAGTCTTAAATGGTGATATGGCCTAATGGGGTGTATGATTGCCTAAAGAGATGTAACCCAATTGTGCTCCTAGATGTACAGAGTCTAAACGGGGACGACGAAATGAGGTTGTGCAATTCTTTTGAACATTCCCCTAACTGTGATCGGTAGAACACCGAAAGGCGAGCAACTGCGCGGCGATGATCAAGGCTCAAGAATCTTGATCCTACAAGTGAATCATCGCCTATTCTTGGCTTTGCCCGCGCTTCTGCAATCAAGCAGCTCCGGCCCACAAGATATATTATGTTCTTCAAAATAAAAATTATACGCTCATCATGGGAGAGAACTATGGAGGGGCCAGAGCACCGTGCCAGCCAAGCCGATTAACTCTAAATAGATATAGGCACGTGCCTATATCTATTTACGTTAGGGATGTGGGGTTTACGGTTCATTTTCCTACTTCATCTTGGACGTCCTTGTCCATACAAGTCTTTTCTGTTAGCCATGATCTTACTATTTGAGTAATTTCATGACATTTTTTTAAATATTGATTTTGTACGTGCACCCCTCCCCCACTACCCTGATCTGTATCCTCCTATGGGCTTAATAATTATTATCTTTAAAGTATCTTTTGACGTCAGTGTACTTTATCGACTCTGTTCGTGGTTTTAGGCAGTGATGCGTTGGGCTGGGCTATGTACATAGACGGCTCCCGATCTTGGTTCGTTCACGGCGGAGCGCACGGGGGTCGCGCGGCCGGTGGCATCGCGCCTGGTGCGACAGTTGGCGTGTTATTAGACCTCACACGGGGCACGTTACAGTTCACCGTCGACGACCAGCCGCAGGTACTTTATTACTTCTTTGAGATCTATTGACAGGGGATGACAGAATATCGTCCCTCCATCTCATATCTGTAAAATATAATTTAAATTGGCAAACAAACATAAAGTTTAGTTTGGTTGTCACGCGCATTTTTATTTGTTTAAAATTTAGCGTAAACCTAAAACGGCTCAGTAAGCCCTAAGCCTTTTAGTTAATAAATGTTTTTTCTTCTAATACGTAACTTTGAATGTAACCTAGCAGTCTTTAACTATAGGAAGCTTATTGTAGCGTTTTTATACCTTTATTATTACAGACCTAACCAGAATTACCTTTAATTACAGGGCGACATAGCATTTACAGGCCTCCGGGGTGCGTTTTATCCAGCGATTTCGTTAAATCGCGGTGTCGCCGTAACTTTACAACCAGGCATGCCACCACCGCCTGACCTTATTTCTAACCTCCCTTTAGAATAAACATTAGCTTAAAGGTAGACCTTTAACCTTATATCTATTACTATAAGTAGTAGGTAGACGGTACTTACTACTTACCTTGCCATAGAATAGGTGTAATATTGTCAATTTCATAATATTTATCTATCAACCATGCAAAACAGAGAATATTGTTTAGCCTATGGGAATTTCCAACTTGCCATTGTATAAATATAATTTTCATATTAAAATAAAAAGTAATAAAATAAAAAATCATCCATAGATTTCATACCACACATATCCATATATTGTACCTGTATTATTTCTGTATGACTTCTGACAGTCGGCAGTTAATTATGAGTTATGCTTTTCTGAATCGATTCTCAATGCCCAAGAGATATTGTACTGCTTATAATATCAAAATAAAATTGCATATTAATTATACATAATAGAACTATTCGAAAACATAACAAAAAAAGTTTGTTTCTTTTTGAGTGATTCGGCTAATTTCCGAAACGGCTGGCAATTATGTCCCGTTAAAAGAAAAAAACTTGCGTAACTGCCAAGTATCAGAAGTTATACAAATTTATATTTTATTAATTTATAATAAGTATATAATTAATAAATTGGTGCCTTAAAATAATGGAAGGTTCTTCAAACATTTGCACATTGAAAACATTAAGTAATTGTAATTAATTTGTATCCAAATTGCAAAAATTTAAACCTATTCTATGGTACAAATGACTGATTCCGAAAAATACGAATTGATCAAGAGAAACCACGGAAGGTATCGTTGTACTTAATTTTTTATGTTCTGAAATTGTTTACATATTTTACATTTTATAGAAAAAAAAATTAGAATTTCATTTATTTATTTTTCGTAGTTTCAAAACTATTACGCTGCTAAATTAACATTATTATTAAGCCGTTGTCAATCAAAATATATCGTAGTCTAAGTAACTGACCTAACCAGTACTTAATACTTTAAGAATTTTGTATTTAATTATATTGTTCTAATAGACTTCCGTAAGTTACATGATGTAGTTTTTAAACATATCTTAATAGTTAAATAGTTTTCGCCAGAGAGCAATTACAGACAATAAGAGAATCGAATTTATTATATCAATCTCGATGTCTGATAAAAAATATTTAATTTATTTAGCAATGATTTCAAATTTTTATTTTGCTTTTGAAGTAAGAAACTGCAAAAGGTACCTGATATGAAACAGAAGATTCCGAAACCCACCTGCATTGGAAATTGCTGCTCTTCTATTAAAATTAATGAGTTAATTAACTTAAATAATTTAAGATACAAAATTTTGATTTTAGCACGCACATAAGTTATGATTATTTTTTCTAAATGTGAAAATTTTACTGCCATTTTTTAGGGTTAGCATTATTTATTTTTAAAAATCTTTTATACATAATGATTTCGACAGTCATTTAGTTTATTTTGAGCAAGAATATTTTATTTTATAAAAAAATTCCGAGATGTCAAAATTCTAGTCACACAATACTTACCTATACCTTGCTCTTATTATTAAATATAGCGGTAGAACGGTTCTTCTCGTGACCACGGCCGTTGCAACACGCTCGAAACGTCGAGGTAAATAAATAATGTTTCTTTACGCGATAAGTCCCGCTATATTTAATAATAATGAGTTCAAATCGCGAGTCTACCTAATGAATTACTAATTATCCACTGAACCACTGTCTATTTGAAATGGTTGATATTAATTACTTCATTTTTGGATGCTTATCGTATTTATTTTAATATAGTGCCAAAATAAAATGATTTTTTTTGTAATCAATTGGCTTATTAGGGTTTTATTGAAATACATCTTATTGTTTAACCTATAAAATCATGACTACGCAAACTAACAACAAAAAATAAATCTAGAACTGATTATATTCATAACTAAATACTAGTTGTACCTACCTACATTACTTTAAGCCATCTTTGTTACTTATGAGCACTTACCTACATTTTAATACCTAGGAACTACCCTTAGGAAGATTTATACGATTTTATTTAATTGTAGTTTCTATTAACTTATTTAGTGAATATTAATAATATTTTATAAAACATGCATTGCCATATAAATTATATTTAAAAAACAGATGGGTATATATTATAACCTATGCATTTATCTGTAACACCGTACCGTCATTGATGTATTTATAATAATATTATGTACCTGATATCTCAGTTTTTATTTTGTAATATTTTATTGGCAGTAAATAATTTAGGTGTCGTATACTTGTTTCTTTTTAAAATATGCCTTTTTTTTTAAAGGGATTTTGGACACGAGCCAAATTTTTTAATTCGGTTTTTTGTAGTTCATTATTATTTTTAAGAAGTATTCGAGACAGTGTATTATTTATACACTATTCGACTTTGCGACGATTACGTCTGCTTATTTTAGAAATTGTAAGGCTACTTTTATCTTTGAGCTCAAGTAAACTTTTTTTACACTTTGGGAGTAAGCGAGAGTGATTGGTAAACAAAAGTAAATTGAGAGATATGTTAGCGAAGATAGAGGTGCGAGCATACATTTTAAGTTTTACAGTAGTGTGATCTAAAGCACACTTTTTATTTATTCTTTCCCACACAAGCAGTGTCAGCTGCCGCCTGGTTCACTTATTACCTAATTACCTATTCGAGATCTATTGAAAAAGGTGGCAATCGATCATAAAAACACTACCTAAAATGCAACGCTATCTATCTCCTGGACTATGCGATGTGTCCCACTTGATATTAAAACTCCCATATTCCTATGTTCAAGAAATAAAAAAATTTGAATGTGAAGAGTTTATTTTTTGGCCCACTCTCAACAACAATATATTTTCTTTAAACTAATAAAATAACATAAATTTTGCGAACAATATAAAAACCACAAGTATTTCCTCACTAGGTACATATACATACTCATCGAAAATAAACAGTCGATTCTGTAGGTACGAAAATAAATACTTTGATGGTTAAAGTAGGCATAGATTCATTTTACTATTTATCGGGACGCGAATAATTTCGATGAACACTGAATGTACCTTTAAAACGATTAAGGGCCTTAAGGCAGACCGAGGACGGAATGGCAAAGGATTTTGCCACCGGTTAGCGCACATTAGCCGCTTAGATACTGTAGCATCCTGGCGGCTTACCAAGTAATCCTACGAAGTGCTGCAGCACGCCGAATCACTAAGTTACACATGCTAATAAGGTTACATTTTGTGTTGACAATCTATGAAAAGCACGTCACAACCGGTCACGGCGTTCTTCAGCGTGCCGCGACATTAACGCAGTGCGCCCCGGCATTCCTTAGCCCGCTCTCCAATGCCGTTTCATGAAATCCTTTTCGATGCCACGGAATCTATTTAAATAAAACATATAAGTTTGAATGTTCTTTGGTAAAAAAATTAAATCATGTACCATTCCGTCTTCGGCGTGCGTAATGCGCCCTAAGTCGAATGACTTGTATACTTTTACCAGAGCATGATTTAACTGTAACCTATAGAAAAATATCTTTGATATGCTAATTCCGTCAGTGCACGGTTTACAAATGAGTTAAACTAATACAATTTTTATTATTAATTTTGTATCTAAGTTTGTACCACATCAAGTATCACTTTAGCTAGAGACCCTAAAGCCTTTAAATTATTCAGACCTGTCGGAAGACGAAATAACGAAGTTACATCCCAATAGCTCACCAGGCTTTTTCTTGCACACACTGAAATGTATCACAGATAAAGATTTAAATTTTTGAAAAATGTTTTAAATACTTCAAAAATAAGGTTTTTACTTAAAGTACTAATGGTTTGAATTTTTTTGTCTAATACATAGTTTTACAAGTCAATAATTAAAATAATTCCAACAATACTGGCAAAAGGCAGTGTCTCTATTTTAGTATCCAAATGAGTTTAAACAAAGATATGATGCTGACCAAATAGCGCAACTCTTCACGTGAAATCCACCAAATGTTAGAACCCCCAGAGAGCATTTTAAAAGATGAACATAAATGCTCCCATTATATCCCTCAGACAGAGTAATGAGCAAATTGCAAGCCGATACAAAATGTAACCATTCCTCTGCCTTGTTATAGTCACAGATTTTTATAATAAGCTCATTTCAAGCTCTCTTATGTGAAGCTTTAAAGCTTGTTTGAAGAACTTATTTCAAGTTGAAGACATTTTTAGACTGTGACTTTGCCGCTTTACTTTTAAAATTAAAACTTCAAAGGAAGCACACAAGTGAAACCAGGTTGAAACAATACAGAGTTGAAATTATAAAAAATCTCAAATGGTAAAGTAGATTTTTTTTAAACAATTGTTTTAACCTGGCTTGGAAATAAAAACGGCTTGTCAAAATAAGCACTGTTCCAAGCGGAGGGGAACAATGCTCCTAACACTGATAGCAAAGATTCTTAATATATTTAACTTTGCACATTTGAGCTAGACTTAATAACTACCCATATAACAGAAATTTTGAAGTTTTATAGATTTGAATGTTTTTAAAATATAAACTTAGTGCTAGCTCAAATTCCAACAATATGGGCAGTTTAATTTTTACGCTGAAAGTCTACCACAATTTATTTCAAATTCACATACAAATCTAGATAGACTCTCATACGATAGGTGTTCTGATAAATATTTTACTTTATAACAATCATAGGAAACCACGCGCAGAATCCAATATGGACAAAGAGCGTCCGGGGTACCTTTCATGAGACCCGATGTTTTATATACACTTTAAAAAAGTAACCTTCTCATAGGTCAGTGTCTTATATCACGATAAACTATATACACGCACATTTTGTTACAATAAATCCATTACACTTTTTACAAAAAAGTTTTTGTATTTTTAAGTCCTTACAGCAGTCATTGCATTAGGGGCGGTGAGAGACGGCGAGAGGCGTTACTTATCCGCATCATCTTCTTCGGCCACGCGCGCCACGTACAAGGCGGGGTCGATGACCTTCGGGATCGGCTTTATCTCCGTTCCAAGTTCCTGCTCGATGCGATGGAGAGCGAACCGATCCTCATACGTGATGAGATTTATAGCGATACCGAGATGGCCAAACCGGCCGGAACGACCGATGCGGTGCAGATACGTCTCAGCCATGCGCGGAAAGTCAAAGTTGATGACCACGTTGACCGCCTGCACATCGATACCCCGCGTGAACAGATCCGAGCACACGAGATTACGGCAAAGCCCCGCGCGGAAGTCGTGGAACACGCGGTTTCGGTGCGCCTGTGCCATGCGCGCGTGAATGTAGTAGCAGCAATAACCTAGCTCCGTTATCTTTTTCGCCAGCAATTCCACACGCTGAGTTGAATTACAGAATATTATGGATTGGTTAATTTGTAACTGTAACAAAAAACTCCATTAGTTGTCCAAAAGCATACTTAAACAAATGTGACTGATGGATGTGAAATGTACCTTTGAAAAGAGTGTATTTAAGCAGTGCACTTTTTGCCTTTCTTGTACAAAAGCATAGTACTGTGTGACTCCTTTCAATGTCAGTTCCTCCATCAAATTAATCTCATATGGTTCCCGAAGGTGCTTCTCCATAAACTGTTTTACACTTAATGGGAAAGTGGCTGAGAATAGCAAGATTTGGCGTTCTTTTGGTAATCTGCAATGAGATAAAAATAAAAAAATCCCCAAAGTTTTCTGTAAAGATGTCATCCTCAACCACTAGACTGATTTTGATGACATTGTCATATACAATAGAGATAATTTTTTTGGTAGGATACATATTCTACTCTTAAATCATCATAATAATAATTTATAATTGTTGTACACAACAATACAATAATACATTTCACAGAAAATTCGATATAATAAGAATAAAATGAATGAAAATTTACCTTGAGATAACCATATCTAACATGCCTTTGAAGTCTTGAGAAAGAAGTTTGTCAGCTTCATCAAGAACCAACGTCCTACACTGGTCCATTTTGGCTACTTGTTTATCCATGAGATCAATAATACGGCCAGGTGTGGCAATAATCACTTGAACTGCAATAATTATTAAAAAATCTTTTATAGTAACACTAACATATTATATTGTTACATTGAAAGTGTACTTTTTTTAGTAAGACTAGGTTTGTCAAACATAAAATAAACTGTAATTTAGAAAGCCATTTGTATTAATGATGTAAAAGTAGATTATGATACAAGTGTGTAATGTTGGTGGTATTTGAATCCGAGGCGAAGGCGAGGGCTCTTATGAGAGCCAAGAACGGTATCATCAATACAGCTCACGTTTATCATACGTTTTTCAATACACTTGTCAAGAAAAAAATATATTTATTTAGTCATTCTTATGCGCGCGCATCTAAAAATGGCGACCATAGACTAGCTAGAATGTTTTACAAAAAAATATATTTTTTTATAAAATTTTATTTGATTGAAATACTTAATAAACATGTAAAAGTTAAAATATTTTTTTTACACAAAATGACATGAAATAAGCAAGTAAGACACTAATTTATATTATTGAACGCGATAATCCAGTGTTTTTTTTTCGTATCTGTTTCCGAATATTTTCCGAGCTTTAACAAAATGGTAATCAAAATGTCAGTTTGGTTTAGTTTTGTTTTTGGTTCAGGCTCATTATAAAAGTGCAGTGCGTCACTTTCAGAGAAAGTGTGTTGAAAATTACTTTAAACATTATTTGAATTATGTATCTCTATTGACATGGATAACATTTTTAGCATCATTTAATAATAAAATAAAATAGAAAGTAGATGAGAAAAAGTTACCATTTTGGTAAATACGCATGATGTCATCTCTGAGGTTTGTGCCTCCCGTTGTGACCATAACACGTATATCAGTGTGTTTTGCCAACTCAATGCAAATTTGTGATGTTTGTAATGCTAACTCTCTTGTTGGTACCACAATTAAAGCTTGAATACAATCTTTTTTAGAATCAATCTAGAAAAATAGATAGAGAGTTTATACCTGCTTTACAAGAAAAAAGGTTATTCATTTTTCTGTTTCTTATCAGAATTGGTATTATCACTTATATGAAGTGAAGGGGAATCCAAACAATATCATCATTTGTTGTGTCAAAAATAATTTTGTGTAGTTATATTTTATGACATAAATGTAAATGAATATTTACCTGTTCTATAACTGGAATACAATAGGCACCTGTTTTACCAGTACCATTTTTGGCCCTAGCAAGTACATCCTTTCCACTGAGAGCAATGGGTATTGAAGCCTCTTGAATTGGTGATGGCTTTTCCCAACCTTTTTCGAAAATACCCATTAATATTTCTCTCTTTAGACAAAACTCTTCAAACTCATTTCCTCTTGTGTCCGTCACATCCTAAAAAACAAAAGTTTAAATAAAAAAAGATGACAAATTCAACTTGGTGATTGTATGACCAGTAATGTAATAGTGCCTAAATTTGTTACTGCATAATATAAAGCAGGCATCAAAGTCATGTCTAAATATATAGAGCAATAATATAATTTTTATCAATATGGACTCCAAATTCAATCAACACCGTCGTGATAGTTTGTACAAAATTTCTTAAACTCTAAAAATAATGGTTGGTATTAAAATCTTGTAAAGAAGCCTTATTATATAGCCTTTTTAAATGATTTTAAATTTGAATTTAAATAAAAACAAAAGATTTTTGTGGCATTACTCTATCAAAGGTTTAAATTTTAAGTTTCCAATTGTAATTTAATTGGTAATTTTTTGTAACAAATTGAAGTTTTAAAACAAATTATAGATTAATTTCGAATTTTTGCTACTAAATGGATAATGCAGAGGCACCATTTAAGTAGAGATGGAAATGCTAAGGGCAGTAGGCATGCTCCAAAAGCTGGGGTTACGCAGCAGAGTATTGCTGAGAAAATTAGAACAAAACAAAATGTGATATCAAGATTATGGTAGCATTATGGTGCTACCAGTGAAGTGGCTGAAAGACATCCAGGTGTGAGGCACATAACCACCTAACGACAAGACCAATTTTAGCAAGAGAAGACAACCAAATCTAACGGCCTTGCAGAAAGGCTACAGTCAGAGCATCAATAGTTTGTAAGTGACCAAACTGTGAGAAGACTTCATGAAGTTAACCTTCATGTTCACAGACTACTTTGTACTCCAGCACTACGCCGAGAAAATGATGGATGATGATTAGTGGGCTCATGAAAATTTGCTCTGGGAGAATAACCAGTGGTCCGCAGTGCTATCTACCAATGAGTCCTGATTCATGAAGAATATTTGTATGGCGAGTTACAATGGTTCGGGTATTTCAACTTTCTTCAAATTCTAACTTTGTGTAGATGCTAGAGGAGGGTTCTTTGAAAAGATTTAATTTAAAAATAGTTTAAAAATTGAATGTAAATTAACAAAGTAAGGCTCCATTACCACGGGCAATAAGAGTTCTCAATAGTCTTGTTAAATAAATCAATATTTTTGTCTGATTTGAGAGCCAATTCACAAAATGCACATTGTATATAATCAGAAATAATTTTTAGTTTTTTTAATTTTAATTTGTAGTACAACACTATCACATCAGCTGTAAGGATAGATGTGTGTATGTTTTGATAAGTAAATATAAATTCTACATACACTAGGTATAATATGTAGAATTTCATAGATGCTGAAATTCAGTTTATACAAAGCAGACTAGTTTTGCCAAAGTATCTTATATTACATACAATTAACATAATGAATTTTTTCTTCAGTAATAAAGTTGAGAATACTAATTAATAACTGAATATACAAATAATACTCACACTAGTCTTTATTCTTCTGTCTTTAGGTGGCAGTTTTAATTCTGATTTCCATTCCATGTCGTGGACTGTTTTATCAACATCTCTACAAAGTAATATACAGGTATATATTAAACTGGAAAGTTCTCAAACAATGATAAAAATGAAGGTACCAATGAACTCAAAATGGAACACATACCCTTTCTGATTATTTAAACTGTTTCCGACGTGATTTATAGTACTAATTCTGTTTTCGGTCATCATTAATACACTTTTCCTATTGAGATGACTAAAATTAGAAACTTATCACAAATCTAGTTCGATTCACAACAAAACAAATTTCACGATAAGTCACTTTTTCTACACATATATTTAGGAAGTCAAGCACGTAAACAGGCAGATTTCCGGGATATCTGAAATAAAAATATAGATAGTTATGATTCAACGGTACATTAGCATTTAAGAAAATATAGACGCGTCAACAACAAGATGATTTCTTGTGTACAATTTGAATTTATCAATGCAGATTATCTCATTCAATTTACTATAATTACATACATTTTGTAGGTATAATATTTTTAAATAGCATTTAAAATGATTATAATTGAAAATAAATAGTTGATTCGTCAGATAGAGAAAGATTAATTTGACCTTTATGAGAACGATTTTAAATTTTAATATGGCCGCCTTAGAAATAAACTCCAATAAGAAGTTATCTTACACTGAAAATTTTATTAATCTAAACATAATAAAATTATAAATAAATAGCAAACTGTAATAAACTCTTAAAATAAATAATCTGAGTATTATTACCTTGATAAAACTTTATAAAATACGACGACACTCGATTCTCGACGACGACATCACAAAGTACCAATTGAAACGGCAGACCGCTGGGTTGCAATTTAAAAAATCGTTAACTTACTTTTTTTAACTAACTTACTTTATTGAAATAGAGTCACTGTAGAACGAAATCTGGCAACAATGCAATACAGCTGTCTACCTTATTAAAAAATACCATGAACCGTCGTAAAAGGAAAATAATTATTTAATTTAATTGAATTTATTAAAATATTTATTTAATAAAAAGAAAAATCAATACCATAAACAGTGTGAGACAAATTGATGTAATCCAACCATTTACACATGTCACGGAAAATAAATACGCTATTTGATGAATTTGATTCGCACTTCAGTCGAAAACATCAATAAATTGGTTTGGATTTTGTTATATTATATAGACTTTTTAATAAAAATCTGCATAATATCTATAGAAATTTTAATTTACTCATCAAAAATTCCTGTGAAATGAATTTTTGGCAGATATGGCTCACTACGGCTATTATAGTCAATTATATTGCAATTCACTATAACTGCACACTTTTAGTAAAAAAAAAATCCTTATATATTTATAAGGTTTGAAAACAATATTTTTTCGAAATTGTAATTATTTTAGAGCAACATTTTTTGATACACGTTTGTCACGAAAATATTGTCTGCCATCAACGGAACCGATGGTCAACAAACAAAAAAACTATATAACGTAACGCAAGATATAGAAACAAAAAACTTAATATATAATATATATAAAAAAATATCATTGCAAATTTGCAACACTCATGAAAAAGGTACTAAATGTACCTTTTTATAACTTAACTAAGTAAATCAGAAGTGAACACATTGCCGGCTGCTCATTCGGCATTGTACACAATGCCTAGCCCAAGTGTGTAATAAATAATATTTCATGCATTGCCTGGACGTTTTAGGCATTCTATACGTAGCCTAGGCATTGTATACAATGCCGAGTTATACATATTACCGTTAACATATTATACAATAGTACTCTATGGTAGCGTGTAGTAGCGTTAAATTCTCTTTGGTTATTGCCGTAATGACTAATGGTAGTAATGGTTATTTAGATTACGTACCTACTTAAGTAGATATATAAATTGAATTTTAAAATAACATTAAGTGTTATCTAAAATATAAATAATAATACACTGAATTTAGTTGTCTCACTTGTTGATTTCCCTAATCCAAAAGACATAACTACAAAAAGCTTAAAATGTAAGTTATTTCATAATAATTGTCCACATTAATTGCGTGCTTATAATTAATCATGTTTAATATTGAAATATTTTTTAATTCTAATTATTAGTTTACTGACAAGCATGATCTCAAGGACTTGCTTAAAAAAACAAGAAAGTAAAGAGTAAACTCACATTCTTTCTATTAAATGTTTTAATAATTGTACAGAAATATAAACCAAATCATGTATTTTTAACTTGGGTAGGTACATATTTTCAGGACAGAGTATTGGCAATCCCAGGCCCGAAAATATTGTGAATTTTGCAAATGCTGGTTTGCAGACAATAAAGTTGTAAGTTTTTTAGATAGATCAACATCTGATTTGATATAATATATTACTAGCGACCCGCCCCGGCTTTGCACGGGTATAAAACATATATAAAAACCTTCCTCTTCAATCGCTCTATCTATTAAAAAAAACCGCATCAAAATCAGTTGTTTAGTTTTAAAGATTTAAGCATACAAAGGGATATAGGGAAAGAAAAAGCGACTTTGTTTTATACTATGTATGGTGATTTGGAATAATATAGTATTATTTTTTCACTTTTCAGTCAATTTCATTTCATGAAAATGGGAAGAAGCATAAAGAAAGTGTTAAAAAGCACATATCCCAACTTAGTAAACGGAGTGCAAAGGAATTTAAGGCTAAGGAAAAACTTGATGATGACTTACGAAAAATGGAAGAGGCTGCCATGGGTGCATATTTGAAAGATGTCCAAAATAATGCTGATTTGACTTCTCAGGTAGTCTTTTGGTGAAATGTGTTATTAAGAATATTTATAAAAAGTAATTAGTGATTCTATGTCAATTGTGTGGGTCCATAGGTCTATCTATTATGTTGTATTAATATGTTGAGAGTTGAGGATCACGTGCCAAAAGCACACTTAGAAATATATATGGGTTGTATTTAACAAATTTTTTAACCTTATTCCAATAAAAATAGCAATTTCAACTACCTACCTACAAAATGTGCCAAATCATTTTGAACTAACATTTTAACTTTAACATTAACACAACAGTTCTTTAGTTATACATGACATGTCATATTTTCTTTGCAGGAATGTCATTAACAAAAGGTATTATTTAAATATTATAATTTTCAGAATATCAATCGAATGTTAGGGCAAGATGGTAAAAGCAGCAGTGACATTATTGCACCAAGTCATAGCTCCAAATCAGAGCCTGTCTGGCAAGAAGTTAAAAATGATGATGGCAACACATATTTTTGGAACACAGAAACAAATGGTAAACTTATTATAGTTTTCTTCTATAATGATATGTTAGTTGGACTATATGATGTTGATACTTATGTTATATGTACATAGATAATTAAATCCGTTATTATATTACTATATGATACATACCTCATACCTGTCCGCAGGACACTCAGAAAGTTTTGCAAAAATAAAAAAGTGTTCTATAGGTAAATATTTTTTTATTAAATCTTTTCAAAGTACTCTCCACCAGCCTCTATACAATGTTTCATGTGTCTGAACTAGTTTTCGAAACACTTCAGTCCGCCGTTTACAGCGCATCTTCCGGCGATGAAAATTGTAACCCTTTGAATGTTTTTTTTTTTTTGGTATAAAAAGAACTGACACTGTCAGGGCTGTAAGGAAGGTGACTTAGGAGTTTGATCGGCGTGCTGTCCTGAAAGCCCCTCGATTTCAGCGCGGTGTGCGCGGACGATTTGTGGTGGTGGAGCAGTAGCCTGTATTTAGTTGTTTGTTTCTCATAACAGAGAAAACTTCTGAAAATTATTTGGTAGTTATACCATTCAGCATTGATGCTTCTTTGATTCCGTAAAGAAATTGACACCAAAAAGCCAGTCACTGAAAAATTTCGCGATCCAAGCCTTCTAGATTGCTTCACTTTGATAGGCTCTTCTGAGTGACCTAGCATAAGAAATATTAGTATATACTAGTAGTGCTTAGTATATGATATTGAAAAAAGTTGTTGCTTTTTTGTTTATTGCATAGTAAATAAAATGATGGTTGTTTGCAGAAACAACATGGGATGCACCAGATAATTACCTATCTATAGCTCAGCAAGAAGAGAGAAAGCTAAAAGATAATAAAAAACAGAAAAAAATATTGTAAGTGGATTTATTTATTAAAAGTTGATTCAGTATTGAGATGAGTATGGGTTGCCCTTATTTTTTATTCGTGTGTGTGTGTGTATACATTTATCATTATCATGATATAAACATAACATATATATATATAACAAAACAAAGAAGAACATGAACAACATTGATATTGGAAGAAAGTGATAGGTACATAATAAAGAGAGAGAAAAATACTTTATAATAATATTAACAAACTAAATCCAATGTAGACACAAAATCCCCAAAGTGACAAGACCACGCCTACTCCATTTATTTCCAGTCAGTGTAATTTATAGTCTTAGAAGTAAACATTTAAATAAAAAATGTTTTGACAAATAAAGGAAATGTTTTTTTACTTTACAAGGAATGAATGAACATTTCTAATATTTTTGTAGTATAAATACGAGTATCTTTTTACATTGGACATGAAGTTTTCGTGAAACTATTCAATAAAATACAGATAAAACTAGTACATATTTTGATTAAAATTATCCACTCATTTTAATTTACACAATATTTATAATTAATAATTTTCCAATAAAAAATTCTACTAATTGTTACAGAAAACAAAAGCAAAAAGAGGCAATGATAGAGGTTAAAGCACATTTAGCTAGACAAAGTATGAAGGAATTATCAGTGAAGCCCGAAAAACCCACTCCTAGTACATTTTCTTATGGCCCCGAACCTAGGAGTAGTATGCCATATGGAAAATGGAAAACTGTTATACAAGAGTAAGTTTTTATGACGACCAACATTTGTTATAAAATTACATATCTACCATATTGTGTGTGCTAAGCAGTTAGGTTTGTCTGCCTATACATAAAAAATCCTTATTAAAACAATATGTTTAACCAATTTTATAAATTAATATATATTGCAAAAAATGAGGCCGCTATGTATTATAATAATAACTATTTTATACTATTCTATAAGTCCAATTATTCAAAAGTTTTTAGTTTCCGAGAATAAGAGCGTCAAAATTTACCATTTTATGCAAAAAAAGGCCTATTATACTAGTTGACTCCGCAAACTTGTATCGCTTCTGAGTCAACAACGTCACCTAAAATGTCATTCAATAGAAAATGTATGGGGAAACGAATTCTCTTCATTTTCACACTTGTGAATTTTTGTATATTTTTAATGATTATTCTACTATTCTCGTATTAGACGAATCCAACAAACCAGAGATCATCAAAATCGGTCCATCCGTTCTTGAGTTATCAATAATTTAAATTACCCGACTTTGTTGTGTTAGATCCATTATGTTGGTAATACAATTTACTTAAAAAACTAAGCGTGTAGCCACATTGAATAAACTGTTTCCGTTTAAAAATCATAACAGGACAATATAACTCGGCGCTTTAGCTTAATTTTGCTAGCGATAAATAACTATGTATTTTTATATCAATTTCTGTGGTTTCATTTCAGACCTGTTGAGAAAATTGATTTGCAGTTGCCGAAGAAAGAAGTTTATCTACCACCAGTTATAGTTGAACCTGAAGTTGTGAAATTTAAGGAAAAACGAGTCGAATCTTTAGGTGATGGACCAGTCGAATTCAAGAAAAGGAAATCTAATAATGTCAAAAGAAATATACGGCAAAAAGTGGATGATGAATAAAAATAGTTTCTGTAGTACCTACTCATATGTTTTATTTTGATTAATTCCCTTTGCACAAAGCACAAAATTTTAATGGTGATATTAATTATGAACCTTTTTCTATTTTTATATTTTTTTATTATTCAAGAAACTAAACAGACACATCAAAAATAGAACATTAAGAAGCTACTTATTATGTGTAGTTCATATTCATAATAATCAATGTACCCAATTTATGATCTTAATAATAATTGTGACAACTCACATACGTTGCTCTGATCCCAAAGTAGCTGAAGCACTTGTATTATGGTAATCAGAAACAACGAGGGTGCCACAATAAATACATATATAAGTTTATGTACAACTAAGACTCTGCAACAAACATTCGTGCTCATCACGCAAATAAATGCACTTACCGGGATACGAACTCGGGACCTTTTGATACAGAAGGTAGGAGCATTACCAATTGCGCCAATCGGTCGTCACATGATGTTAGATGTGGATAAAAGTTTTTGATATAAATGGTTAAAATAAAATAAATAATTATTATTCACTGTGGTCATAGATAAAAAAAATAGTTTAGTGTCAGGCACATAAAGGCAAACAGCATGAAACAATAAACTGACAATCTGGGTGTGGAGATCTAGCTGCATAGTTGAATACGTCTTATTCTGGAGACAATACTCCCCGTATTTATGTAGTTTTCACTAATATTTCCAGGAAGAGTTTGTATATAATTTGTAAATTCTGCAAAATTATAAGCGCGCGAAAAAATTAATTTAAGTGGTTTTACAAAGCGACGGGTATAGCAACCCAATCGAAGCTGAGAAAATTTTATTTAATTTAAATTAGTTTATCGTAATGAAACTTTTACATGATCATTATTGCGATAATAATACTTATACTTATTCAGTAGATAATAAGGTAGAGATTAAAAGTAAGAATTCGATATTAATATTCATATAGCGTTGATGATGACAGATAGGTATTAGCACATCGATGACATGTAGGTACATATTTATTATTACATCATAGTTATTTTAAAATCTATATCTTGTATATATATAAAAATCAATTGCTGTTCGTTAGTCTCGCTAAAACACGGTAACGGCTGGGCCGATTTAGCTGATTTTGGTTTTGAAATGTTTGTCGTAGAACAGGGAAGGTTTAAACGGTGAGAAAATATGGGAAAAAACAACAGTTTCATTTTACCATATAAACTTCTCTCAAAAGCTTGCTTCTACCTCTCATTCTACCTTTTATTGACGGTACGAAGGTCGCCAATAAGTAGAAAATTGTTAGGAATTGATAAACCTATACCATACTCTAGTAAGTGTTTTAAATAGTACCTATTTAGCTTCCTACTATCCGATGCCGGTAACTTCGTCCGCCTGTAAATAATGTAAAAGATAGCAATACTTATGTTGTTTTTTGTATCATCAATCTCTAATCCCAAATTCATTATAATGGCTTCAGCATCTTAATCGTGAAACGTATCAAACACATTATCAACTCATATTTATCATTTCATTAACCCCGACGCAAGAAGATAGATGTTATAAAAGTTATTGACGTATCTGTGTGTTTGTTGCGTCTTAACTTCTAAACGAATGAATCGATTATAATACGATTTTTTTGAAAGCTCCTATTTTTTATTATTATTGTTATTGGTATTAAAATGATTAGTAATTTATGTTTACCTACTGTTTAAACATTTTTTATGATTTTCATTTTGTGTACAAAATACGCAATTTAAAAAAATGAACGATATTTGATGAACTATCTATCTATCGATAAACCGATGTATTAAACAATCTCAGCGAGCAGGCATATAACAACATAAGTATAAAAAGAAACCTCACATTCGTAATTACTAGAGCCATTGTTATTTTCCAACTACTTTATTAGCTTGAAATCCCACAAGCTCCGAGATAATAACATTGAAGGGTGTTTGACTTTTTCAAAAGAAATTGAACCCTTCAAATTGTACCTACCTAATCATCAATCAACTTATAACAAAACTGTAGAAACACTATTTTTGAACATCACATATAGACAATGTTTTCTAAAATTTCACGAATGAATCTCAATATTGTCTTATTTTCATTTTGTTATATATACATAGGTATTTCGAACAATAAAAATATTAAGCCAAGAAGATAGGTACCTACAATTTATAACAAGCTAATCCAAATAATACGAAGGACAATCAATTAATATATCGCCATTAAACGACCCATTATTTATTCTTACCTTTTCATCCGGGTCTTATATGGAAACGAGTTGGTAGGCTTAATGCGGCATTGTGTTGTGTCCTCAGTCCTGTATCATTGAACGCTTATGTAGGCTGTGATATTCAGATCACGACTGTGCTGTCAATATCCAGGTGTAGATATATATAAGTAAGAGGAGACTTCGGAGAGCACTTGAGTCTTGGCAGTCGACAACAATCCTGTTTAGTGATCTTCTAAATTGAGTTTTGTTGTGAATATTTGTGCATTAAACTTCCATCCATAATGTATAAGCAGGTAACATAATATTTTGATTTTTAATACCTAAATTTCATCGTTAATTAATTTTCGTGTTTCGTATAGGGTTTACATAATTATAATGGGTTAACACAGGGTTGCTGAGCTAGTTTCGCAGAAATTTATTCCAATCCTTTAGTTGGAGGTCCCGAGCTTGGAACCCGGAAAGCAAAGAAATGAAATCTTAAAACCGCCGCCATACAAAGTTTCATTATTACAGAACTTCGCCACAAATTTTGTAATCTAGATACTAAGTAATAGGAACATCAAATTGAGGTCACTTAATCTAAAATGCAGTTTTTTACCCAAACCACGTCTCATTTTTCATACTTACAGAAGTGAATATTGTTTGTTTTTTAATTATTTCTATAGGTTAATAAATAAATAAAAAATTGGTCGAATAGTTTCCGAGGGGTAGCTACATTTTTATATATTAGATAGATATAATTATTACAAAGACGTAAAAGTCTTGACTATCCTTTAGAGGTTACTAAACTGCGTGATAAGAGAGAGAGAGAGAGAAAGGATTTGAATATTAATTTCACCTCCCTATTATTTTATTTTTGATTAATATTATTATTTTTATTTATGTGTAGTTTAATTTTTCTTCCAGTGTATCTTCGTAATCGCAGCTTTGATGCTGGTTGTTTCCGCGGTTGCTAAGCCACAGGTATTGGTGGACACGTATGGCTACTACGCCGCTCCAGCCTACGTAGCTTCCTACAGCACCCCTCTGGCATACACCTACCCTTACGCCTACGCCTATTCATATCCTCTTGCTTATTATTAATCTAAAATAAAACTTATTTAAAGCTGTACCTACTTTAAAGTTGTGCATAATTTCGTCAAAAACACGAAATAGATTTCAAATCAGTCAAATAACTCATTTTAACTGGTTTGGAAACTTTTGTATCATGTAGAAATTTCTCTTTAATGAGAGTATTTATGACTTTGATTATTTTGAGTTATATATAAATAAATTGTTTATGGTTAACGAATTTTTCTGAATTATTTTTATTACCTAACCTAATTCCCGTCCGGTTACTACTCATTTTATGCCTCGAGTGAGGCATGGAACAGACATATTTTAAAAAAATTAAATTATTTTGCAAATTGTCTTTCTAACAATTATGTAGCATAACTATCCTCTCTAAGCCGAAATGTTTTTTTTTTTGGTTACAACCAATTTGGAATTTTGAATCAGGGCTGCTGGAGTAGACTACTCGTGTGCTCCTTGTGGAATGGACTGCGTGACTAAGTAGTAACAATAACTTGGGGCTGTTGTCCAACCATTTTTAAAGAGACATCAATACAGTCCATAATCCTAGGCATAGCCTAGATGACCACGACTCGTCTGTCATTAGTATGCGCAGGACGTTGCAGTAACATTGCATTAATTGTCACTAGTCATCAAAGCCAAAAAGGCAAAATGCTTTATTCACACTAGAACCAATTAAACTGAATTAGCCTTCATAATTAAAAAAACCCCTACATTTTATTTACAAATATCAAATCGTATTAATATTATAAATTCGAAAGTAACTCTGTCTGTTACGCTTTCAGGCTTAAACCACTGAACCTATTTGGATGAAATTTGACACAGAGTTTTACTGGAGCTTGGGAAAGGATATAGACTAACATTTATTGCGAAAAAAAGATAAAGTAGTTGGAATAGGTGAAATTGGTCATTGTCAAAAGACGTGGACATTGTGTAAACACGTGGACAGAGTAACTGGAAAAAGCTAGTATTTCATAAATGGATGAAATAATCTTTATAAATTGTAGCTACAATCTTCCTTGATCATGTCGGTTTACAAACAAAAAAGCCGTCATCAGTTATTATGTCAAACTTATACATACAACCTGTCTTTTTGTTTCGGGTATTGTAATACATATTTCCATTAAAAAAGAAATACATTTTGAAATATTTTCTGAAATCAAAATTCTCCAAATTCATGCATCACATTACCAACAGAGATAGGAACAATATTTCTTAATTATAAAAATATAAATTTTCTTCTTTATATTTCGAAGGTTTTAGGTTAGTAAACACAAAAAATTTAATCATTAAAGTTTTAGCAGAATAAATATAAATACAAAGGATGAATAAGCGACTTTATTATTATTTAATTGCTAGTTTATAATATACTATGTTACACAAGGTATTAGATATTCTATTATTGCAACTTTACAAAAAGCTACTAATTGTAAGTAAGTATTATAGAATGCTCGAGTATGAAATTACTATTATTAAAAAATATACAAATAAAATTGTTTACTTTACTTAAACGTTTACTATTATTTTACAATTAAAATATACAATTTTGTTAATAATGCTTTGGGATTTAGTCAAATTTGCAGTGCAAAATTCGGCTCAGATAAAAATGTCACTGTATCTGAACCGAAGGCGGCAACGCCATCTTATTGGGGTCCCTACTTAGGTAAATATTTTTATGTCAATTGTATTGTTTTAATGCAAATTAATATACAAGGAGTATAGTATTTTACCAACCCCATTTTATATAAAGATACATTCATCTTTTTTTTCTAATAAGTAAAAGAGATGTGGAAATTCTAATTTTAGAGGTATCGGCTATTACTAGAGCTGTGAATAATATAATATTCAAAGTACTTATAACATAGCTAAAGACTACTTGTATTAGGTAGTTACTGAAGCCTCTGAAATACGGATATAATTGAAAAAAATTAATTTTAGTGTACTTACATTTTCTTATATACTTAAATAAATAGTTTCAATGCTATTTAGTCCTTTAATCTCTAAATATTTAATAAGTACTTACTGAATTTATAAGTCTATATATTTTTTAACATGAAAGTATAAATTAACGTTACAAAACTGTATGGCTAATTAAATTACAAAAAAATATATACAATCTCCAATCTAACGCAATGTCTTTAAGTAAAATTACATAGAACCACTTTCAGAAGAAGTCTTTTTAAATGTAGGAACAAGAAAAATGGACTCTTACGTTTGTATGCGGTATATTGAACGTTTTCGTAAGATTTCTCTAAAAGTGACCATGGACATAAAAATTAATCTCGGGAAAAAATCTTGCGTTTTTATAGAGGGCGCTGTAAAGTTCATATTAAAAAACAAAAGGCAGATAGAGTCAACGCAACAAATAGTATGAAGGCACCTATTTATTTATGTGTGCGTAATGAGTACTAGTAGCGACATATCGCATCCTTAGAATGAAAGTGACCTAATCAAAAAAACGCAATTTGTGGTGAATTAGCATTAAAGTCTTTAAAAAATTATAGTATTGAATACATCTTAATAATATATAAAGACCGAAGTATGCGCTGCCCCCTGGTAAACTAAGATATAGCTCACTTCTACTTTACAAGGTTTTAGAATATGCTTTATAAGGTCAGTTTATGGTAAAATCGAGTGTTACAGGAATTTTGAGTTGAGCCACTTTCATTCTAAGGATGCGATATTATTATTCGTAGGCAGTAGCCCTAGCAATACTGTCGGGACATGTGCATCTCAGAAATAGAAAAAAAATCCTGTATCATGATTAATTGTTATTATATGAATGCAAATTTAGATAATAAATATAATAAATAATAATCCTTTGTGTATAGGTACCTACTCAAATCACATAATTCGATTATAAATTTTAAAAAATAACAATTTTTAAATAAATTAATGATTATTTTTTCTATTTAGTGTTAGAAACACATTTCAGAAGGTTTCACAAAGATTCATTGACTGACCCTGGACTCCGAGGTATAAACCTTACGACACTCTACTGTTCTCTGCGCTCAAAATATGCGGTCAACAAAACACAGAGGCACATAAGCTTTTCATAAAAATTAAATTTAAGTTCAACAGTGATAATGTCAATTATATTGGATATATAAAATAAAGAATTTTGTGTGAAACCGTACATAAGTTGCAAGCGTACCTGACTTATGGGCTAGATTGTGCTTGCTATGTTATTATCACTTCACTTTAGGCGACCTCAAGGTCAGAGTCCTCAGATTCATCTGTGTAAGACCTAGGTGTGGGCGGCGCCAGCGGCGACCGTAAAGGTGACGAGATGTGAGCCCTTTGCTGAGCTAAAGCACGACCACAGGCTCGCTCTTCTTGTAACTTGCGAAGTCGGTCCTGCTCCTCCCGTTTTTGTTTTCGCCATTTAGCACGACGATTTTTGAACCAAACCTAAAACAAACATGATATCCATCTGATTAAAATGCAGTACTATCATATTTTTTATTAGATTGCCTGATAGTTAATATGTAGGTACCAAATTAGAATACATGCTTCTTAGAATTGGACAGAGATGATCCTGTATTTATGATTTTGACATTCTTTGGATTAAAAATTAAATGCTTCTGGGATCCCTATAGACTTAATATAATTCTATTGGGCATTCATTACTCAGGTGTACCAACACGAAATTATTCGAGTGTAAAATTGTATGCAGGTTTCAAAAGATATCGACTAATATCTGTAACGTGAAGACTCAATTCAATGTTTTATTGTGCACAACAGTCAATCAATACACTATATTTATCTTTATCCGCGGACAATGAATAGACCGAAGCATTTGACAAGCTACTGAACTAGTATTACTCGTATGGTTCGTGAATAGATTTTTTGTTGTATTTATCAATGAGGTTTCCTGGGATGTGTGTTGCTACTTCCACTCGACTTAGCGGGTACAAGTGTCGGAAACTGCGTGTGGTCTACGTTTTCTTTTGTACTGACCGTCACAACAACATTGGTGAAACATTTCAATGGACTGAAAAATGAAGCTTTTTAAGTACAATTTTATTTCATAAAATTGGAATGTTGTGAAAATTTTAGGTACCTATCTGAAAAAATCATACTAACACATAGGAAGTAGGAAGGATATAAAAGAAGGAGTAATCCGTAAATTAATAATTCATAATTTGGGTTGCCTGGAAGAGATCGCTAATTAGCGATAAGTCCGCCCGTTGCACTCCATTGCAACGAAGTGTTTAAAAAAAATCTTTGGTTTTAAAAAATCGTTGCTTTTGTATGAAAAATAAAAATATGTCCCATTGAATTTTTAGATTCTTTAATTTTTACAAAGATTTTTCCAAATTTAATATCTTACATACTATCAGTTGTCAAATAATAAAATCACTTTATTCAACTTTATACAATGGAGATTAGTTTGCCGTTAAGTCTTCAGCAAGGCGTTGAAGTCAATTCATCAAGGACGCGCCCATTGTTCAAGTTAATTGCATTACAAGTGTCGGCCGGTAGCTCTACAAAAGCCCTATTAACTTTCGGATACCGAGTGACGGGCTTTTCGCACATCGGCTGCTGTATTGTTGGCTATTCGAGCGGCAAATATGGCCGCTGCCACCGGCAGACCTTGGGGCGTCTACGATCATATCTCTATTCTCCATCCTCCATTGTCCTACTCTCCCGCAATAAGATTAGTTTTACGCTTTTGTGTGCTCCCTTTTGTGAACCATAACTCTTTTATTATTTGATTATAGTGAAATCTCGTGAAAATTAACTGAGCCTATTAAGAATTATAATTTTTGCATATGAATTGTCAATTACGAATGTTTCTTTATAACAATGTAAATAAGTAGTTTACTTTAAATACTAATGGCATTCACGAACATTTATGTTAATTGAAAACAGCTATGAAAAATAAGAATCAACTTCACAATATAAAGCAATCTCACATAGAGTATGATACGAGTACCTAACTGTGCCAACATGAGAATTTGGTACCAGAATTACCAAATTCTATTGTAGTCGGTGCACTGTTGTGATTCATGCATAGCCAGCATATTACATAATTTCAAAGCACCCGGGACACAGTATACGAAAGTCAAACAGGCTTTATTGTAAACTTCAATAGTGGATTATTACTTTAGCCTACGTTAGCGTTTATGGAGTTATAGCGACAATATTCCTTGTTAACTTCCTAGCTGAATTTTGAAGTATATTAAGTTGGTAATTATCGAATAGTATTTTTTATTTATAATTTATTGTAATATCTTTATTGAATATTTACAATAATGTACTTAAATATATTTACAAAAATACAAAAGGTTCATCAAAGCCGTTGGGGTGCGTACCCAAAATACTGGCTACATTACCGCGTTGTATTGCTATACTAACGCGTTGGCCGAAATATGAGCCAGCTTTCGGGTTTCCTGTGGTCTCAACTAAGCGCGTCGATATCTCTTTAAACAATCGACGCGCTTCTGGCCCCCATGGACCCAAAGTCTCCACTCCAAAAGGAACGAAAATATAAGAAACCATGAGACTTTCATATTTTCGCCTTTTGTTGCTTTCTGCAATCGATGCCGCGCCACGGAAGTAGCATGGAGATGCGAAGACGCCAGTGTGTCGACGCAAGTAGCGTCCCACACAAGCGCCATACCACGACTCCAAATTAATTAAAAATTAAAAAAAAAATTAAATAATTGATTGTGGTATTTTTTACAAATTTTGTGCACAATTAGTGATAAAAGTTTTTTAATTATCTACTTACTTAATGATATGTGTCTTATAATAATGTGTAAAAATCTAGCCAGCAATTACACTCAGGGCACCCTCTCCCCAATACTTAGAACAATTAACTTGCAATATGATGGCCTAATAGCGTGACGAGTGTGTTTTGGGAAGAGGAGCAGATGACATGGGCGGAGCGCCTGCGGCTATGCGAGCCACGCCTCGACGCCTGCACTCCATTACGTATACAAGAATTAGGAAATTAATTGATTAGAATAAATAGAAGTATGTAAAGGACTATCCCACAGACACTTTTTATTTTTTTAATGTAAGGATTACTTTATCTTATGTTACCTACTTGCTAATAACATCTCTATGCCTGCTCCTGTGGTTTATGTGTAGTGATTTTTTAAGCCACTTGAGTATTTTTGAGTTTAATATTAACTAATTTTAATCAAAGTAGCTATCATAGGTAAGTCTAATGCCAGTAACGATCAAATTCCCTTTCCTGTTAGTGTGCATCACATTCATTATTATTTTATACATTACAAATATTACAAATCTTTTCTGTTTACATTATTAGGGTATATCTTATTTAAATATGTATATTAATGGGCCTAAAAGTTAATCGCAGGGGTTTTACATTACCTACTCGAGTCGAATCGTTATTAAAACGCTTGAATTCAATTTGTCTCTTGAATTATTGAATTTAATTTTCTCCGATTGAATCTGTTTTATATCAAAGGCTTTCTTATTAAAGGTCTATTTTGTTATATATCAAAGGCTTTCGGAAATGTTTTCAATGAAAGCTTTAATTTGTTTTTTGCGACGTCTTCATCGCCTTATTACATTTTATTTAAAGAATATTATCTTTCTTTCAATACGGTTTTCTCCATATGGAAATCCATTCAATAGATTTTGAGATTAATGAAAACAGACAGACAGCGCCGAGGAACTTTGTTTTATATTGTGTAGGATAATATAAGTTTGTAAGTAGTAAGTAGATCAATAGTACTTATTGAATTGATCTACTTACTACTTAGATATCATAAGATTAAAAAACATCAATCATAATTTTCATAGACGAAGTCCATTCTAAAACTGCCATTAAAAATAAAAAAGCAAATTGTTTTAATCGATTTATCAGTGTAGGTATCTATGCCATAACTGTACTTATTTCAAGTATTATTGGTAGAGCGTAAGATCGTGTGAACTGCACAGGATGTGCACAGAGTGGCGGTGGCGAACCGAACCCAACCTTATTGTAATAATAATGTTGTTAGAACAAACAGTTCCCCTTCGCCTTGTTTGAGATTACAATTACGGTTTTAGCGAACTGATTTATTAATGGACCGCCTGATCCGTTTCTGATACTTTAATGTCGATTAAATTCACTATTTATTGCCTTTCCCAATAGGTATAAGGATAATTAACCGTACGAAAGTGATAAGTATCCGATTGATGCCCACGTTATAAGCAAAGATATTTTTTACAACACGCCTGAATCCCTTAGTAAAATTACAAATAACTATAATACCAGAGGCTGTCTGTAATCTTACTAAATAAAAGCCGTATCTGGAATATAGATGACTCGTAGAATATAAAACCCGGTGGCATATTTAAGATTTTTTAGTTAAAATTCACGATGTTAAAATTTTAAACTGTTGTTTGTTCATTACACTCGTATTAAATATGTTACACTTCTAGTCTAACTTTAATAGACATATTTTGAGGTTTATATTATAATATATTTATCTATAAATATTTGTCTATTTAAAAATAAAATAATAATTAATTATAATGAAAACCCAATTTATAAGAACTGTAAAAAAACTCTTCATAAGCCGTGTCAAAGCTCTCACACCTGTCGTGTTGCTACTCCCCATTAGCAGTGAAATGCATTAGTCAATATTAAAGATGCCGTCCGCGAGTGTAATTCCACAAAGGGCACTTCAAATCACACCCATCTCTTTTCGCTAATGTCAAAACATCATTCCTCTCCGCAGCCGGAGGCAGAAAAGAATCCCCTAGTGTCTGTCACTTCGTATCAATTACCACACGCAAACACCCATGATCGTTCCTTCGTACAGCCAGAAAGTCCTATCTACGGACAGCCGAATCGAAATTCAATTGTCAAAAGATTGCTTTTGTAGAGCTCCGTATAAGGCTTAAATCGAAAAAGTATTTTATCACCAAAGTTCTTTTGCAAAATGTAACTTAATGTATTAGCGTCAAGAGCGAAATTCGTTAAGCGGTGAATTAACGTAAGGCTCCCGGGGGTCGCTTTCCAAACATCGCTCTCCCCTAAACGTTATACTTTGAAAACAATAATTTATATTGCGTATCGAACGCGTCCATAAATAATAAAGTGATACTTTAGCCAGCGGCTTCACCACGTTCTCGATATCGCCGTGTTATGAATTTTGCTAGCTAAGAGGATTGTTCATTTATAAATTATATTATCTGACGGTCGATATAATTTATATATAAATTAGGCTAATATAACTACAATTTTTCACAGAGAATGGCAAAAAAATTAACATAAGTAGTACAATACAAGAGTATCTACAATCTAGAGCTCCCCAATATTAATAGACTATCGTATATAACGTCCCATAAAAATATGCAATAAGTACCTAAATAAAATAATTGAAATATTTGTAATACATCTCGTTTGACGTAACGAAGTGGAGTAACAAGCGGAAAACGAAGCAGGGTAGAACTCTTTGATCACTTCATCCCGGATCGCTGCGCAGTTATAAAAGCGTTGTTGCTTTATTGCGGAAGTGAAAGACAAAATGGCGCCGCTTTATTACTTAGTAACACATTGCGAGTATCTCTTTTATAGGTAGCTATTACGAGATAAGTCCTGAGGGCCCGGGGAGGCTGTGCAACATGATGAGGAATCACCCGGCGGCTGGGCGGAGCGACACGCCTACTTTTTCATGTCTACGGGATAATATCTAGTTTGTCATTCCGTTGCAATTCGATCGCAATACGAAGTAAACAGTAGGTACATTATGTATTTGTATATTATCTGTAATATAGTTTCACCAAACTCGATGGATTCTTGAAATTTTTCATTCATAAACTAATTAGGTAATCATAAATCATTAAACAGCTTAAAAATTGCTTTCGTAGCTAAGCGCCTCTATTGACATTACCATCACACGGCATACAAAAGCTATAGGATTTCATTTATATATATAAAACAAACTCTATAGGTAGATATATTTCTTACCTAACCAATACTAAGTGTTACAAAAACTATTTCAATATTGAATATTACGTTTACTTTTTAGGTAATTTTATACTAAAAGGTGGGGTTAGGTTTTGACTACACATATCGATTTTATAATTTGGCTTTAATAAGCCACTTTATTGTGATTTAATTAAGAGTATCAAATGTTTCACACTGAATGAGAAGAATAAGCCCCAGAGATTTAATCAGACAGAGCTTGGAATAAAGATCAACATTGACATGGAGTCGCGCGCGCCTCGGGCTGTGCGCGAACCTCGAAACGAGCCGAGATTACATCTC
Source organism: Aporia crataegi (assembly GCA_912999735.1). Taxonomy (NCBI): domain Eukaryota; kingdom Metazoa; phylum Arthropoda; class Insecta; order Lepidoptera; family Pieridae; genus Aporia; species Aporia crataegi. Next base: position 5,497,132 of record OU538744.1, on the reverse strand, counting down.
TATTTAATTATTAATTAGACAAAGAGTTAAAATGTCTACCACAAAACAAATATGCTGTCTCACCTTTTATATTATTCAAGAAATAATATTGTCTCTGGAAAATTGGCTTCAGAATCTTTGTAAATGAAGTATTTAAAATTTATAGCTTGTATGATGAATCATATCATATGCCTACCTAATGTGAATAATCTTATTAATTCTCCCGATGCAAGAGTCTGTCTATGGCACCTTATCTCCTATACGAATTGACTGATCATGATATAACTTTTCGTTTGATGGCCGACGTGATGAAATGGTTCTTATATGCCATTTGTGGAGATCTGTTCATCCATTTATGATGTGGGGATTCTTATTCCAAATTTAAATTGTCAATTGTCAATTTTAAATTGTCCTCAATTATACTTTTTTACTTTCAAATGTTATTATAATGCATAAAATAACACAATAATGTACACGTTGATACATATAAGATATACCTTATTTATTATATATATATATATATATATACATATCTTACATTACTTATACGTACTGTAGGTTACGTTACACAAGTACTTATACATATCATCCTAAATAATCTGCAGTCAAATAAAAATTAAAGATAAATTTAATTCATCAGAAATTTTTTTTTATTCATTCATGATCAAAGAAGTTCAACAGAAATTCGAAGTGATTAATTAAAATAAATTATATACGTACTCGTGGACCCCGCGAACTTCGTATCGCTTCAAAGTTCGGAGTAATAACGTGTCACTTTAAACGTCATTCCATAGAAAATGTATGAGGAAACGAATTTTCTTCATTATACTGTTTTTTGTGGACTTTTCTATATTTTGATAGTTATGCTGCTATTCTTGGATAAGACAAACAAAGAAGAGATCATTAAATGCGATCCAGCCAATTTTTATTTATAAATGGTGCAAATAACCCTACAATGTTATATATAAGAATTATGTTAATTATAAAAACATTTTTCTAAGATCATTTGAGATTTATAAATGCGCATAATTTTTTTAGCTCGTGAACTCGTAGCACCGTAGCGGCATCTACGGAAACCGTAGCTTTGTTACTGCTCCTCGAAAAAAAAATTAATACCTATATAGCCATTTTCCTCTTTACATACCCAATCTAACTACATATTATATATCTACTCCTTTTAATTGCAACAGTCTTTGATATATATATAAAAAATTGGGTGGGGGTAGGAGTGTACAAAATACTTAACGATCTATTCTCATACCTACCAAATATACATAAAAAGTATAATTAAAATCGATCGAAACGTTTCGGAGTTCATATAATAAGAACACAAATACCGTGACATGACATTTTTATAAGATTTTCTTGAAGGCAGGTATACCTAAAGAGGTTAAATAGCATTTCTTTTAAACAATGACATATACCTACGGCGTATATTATTTCTTGATCATTTCTTTTTAGAGCAACAGCCCTCAAAGGTCAGACCTTCGTTATTTTGTAAAAGCTGAAAATTTCTCCGAGCATTTAAGAACACAAGTAAGAACGATCAGTGAGTTTGGAGTTGGAATTGTTGTTACTTGTGCAGGTAACAGATATTATAGGTGTATAAAATAGTACCTCAAATTCGTTATAGCATATAACTTAATTTTTTAAGAAAATATCTTCGGAAGAACATTAAGAATCACATCAACTATTGCCAGATATTTAGTACGGTTACAACCCCCTGCCAGACAGCCCTAAACTTTAATAAATTATAATTATACTGTCGTTATAGTATAAAAACTGGATTTTGCATATGTTTTTTGGGGACTTATAAAGAAATGAAATGATACCTCAATAGCTGAACAGTTTTAATGATTTTTAGATTTTGCCCGACACATTAACAGTCTGCTGTAGGTGCGAACGCGAGGTGACAACTGTTCGTGCGGGTGTGAGTGAGAAAGGGCGTTTAAACTTTTTACTGCTACAATGGGACTAAGTACACATAACTTTCAAAAAACATTAGAAAAAAATATGTTTTAAAATATTAATATGACGAACATAACAGTAACCAAAACTCGATTTAGAGCAAGTGTTGCGATGCCAAAACAAAACAAAAGCGATTTAATAATGCAGTTTCCAATTGCTGCTACGTAAATAACAGGGGAACAACGAAACCGGCAATTTACTTAAACAACATATTTTTGGTTGCTATAGAGAGAGAGAGAGAGAGAGGATTCATCGTAGGGTTTTTTATAATAACTGCTAGAGATCAGTCGTGGTTTCATGTGCTTTTCTCTGTATAGTATCTGAAAACCTATGCATATACTAATAACTTCACTTTTATACAACAAAGATAACTTTAGTATAAGTTTCACAACATTTTGATAGAACAAAGTTATGAGAAGATTATTTTGGCTTCAATTACTATATTCATTATATAATCTGATTTTGTTAAACAAAGTAAGTAGGTCAGTAAGCACTATTTTAATTAGAACATACATAAAAACATAAGTTTAGCTCTTATATAAATATATTATTCATACAAACAAACAACAAGAAATTATTTTATATGGCAAGACTACACATATATAAAAATATTTAAAATAATGATTTGTATATTGCATTTAATTATCTACAATCCTGATTACAAATGAATAAAAACTTTTTTAAATTGGAGCTCAAAGTTATGTTAACGGTGTAACGAGTTTCTTAAACAGAAATTCGAAGTAACAAATTACGTAAATCGCGAAAACTCCATTATCCGGGAGAAAGCCGTATAAGTGACCCTCATTAGCCGCATTGTTGTGCTTTTATCGTTTTCTCAGCCGACTCAGGCTAGCATAAATAAATCAAATTTAATTAACTCAGATTAATTTTCGCGGCCCCGTCTACCCGTCTTATGAAGGGTCCCTTTTTATTTAACCGGAGGTACAATTCTCCGTTCTAAAAGTGCTGGTTGATTTTCTATGGATTCTTTAATAAAAAGTTTACACTTGAACGTGTCGTCCGCTCCCAATTCCTGGGAATCCTTAGTAGGAATATCAATTAAATTAATCACAATTGCCTTTTTCGAATCACAAATGTTATGGATTATGCCCGTAAAGTCATTAACTATTGTAATATTCGGTTGTACTAATTGATTAAATAGACTAGTAATTATCCTTGATTTTTCACTTACTTAACAAAATTACTTAGTAACTTGTTATGTTCACCGTGATTAATAATAAATACATTAATTCAGAAGAATAGTTACTTTTAATATCGATATAAATGCTACACAATAATATATTTTGCATAATATTTTGTTACTACTGCAACACTATAATGGGAATTTAGTCACTCAATAATTCTTGAAAATATTGAAGTCAGCACGCAATACTTATGTTAACCAATTTGCGCAAGGTGTAAAAGAAATGCGGGCAGTCAAATATCGCTGTCTGGGTGGCTCACTGGAGTGCGCTGGAGTGGTCGGCACACACTTGATGCAACACCGGTAGCCCGCAAACATCCCTATAGTACCTACCTCATATCTTAACCACATTATAAAAAATAAATACCTAAACTTTCAAATTGAAGTAATGAACTTGTCTTTTAGACTTTATTTGCCTGTAGACTCATACTAAAGATAAAACGATACAACATTAAATATATCAAGAGTTACTTTATTATATAATATCTTATGACTATAAATTACAGTTGTCGTGTAGTTGGGTGTCACCCACAATACACCCGTATAATGTTGTTAATCACGTATAATTATTTATTGGGTTATATAAGCACCGAGTTATTTTTTAATTTCTATTTTAAATCCTTTGTTTATCCGATTACAGTTTAATTACATAGTTAAAACATCTTTTTTTGTGTTGACAGGTAAAAGACAAAATGCATAACTTTTTGAATTATTTGTATGTTAAAAATAATGAAACCTATTAGTAGATTAAGCTATTGACCGAGGTCCTTCAACATAATACAGTTTTTTGGTATGGCCACCCACATTTAGTTGGCGAGTGGAACTGTCACGTCATTCGTGTTTACTTGTTTACTTTTACTGTTTAATAACGTTTCTTTACAGTAGTTGATTTTAAAATACTTTAATACAACGACACATGTAATATAAGTTATCTCAAATATTATACCTTTACGTATCTAGGTAACCAGATACCTACCAGTTACAATGTAATTTCAACTGGCCATTGTCAATAGGTAGATAATTTTTGATTTAAATATATTAGAATTTGTAATAGTGAATATGTAACTGTAGTTAAAATAGCAGTTTAAATGCAAAGAATATACGTAAAAGAAAGCTGCAATTTTGAATTTTTTCATCTGTCTATAGATACATTTCATTCTTTTGTTTGGAATAGCTGATGTCATAAGTAAATTAGCCTATATTCTTATGCCCGCAAATTTTACCGGACAGATCTTTTTTAAGCGCAAAATTACCTTAACTTCCTGCGACAAGACTTTCAAGCTATTTAACAAGCCATGTTTGTAGTCGCGGTCACAGCGAGTTTATTAGAATAGCTAGAATAATAGTTAAATAATTAAGGTAAGTAGGTACGTACCTCAACCCTTTCTTCCTTCAAGTCCACTCTCAACGCCAGTTGCTCCCTGAGTACGACGTCGGGATAATGCGTCTTGTCGAAGGTGCTCTCCAATTGTTCCAGCTGTTCCTCTGTGAAGATCGTCCTATGTCTGCGCTTGCGTTTCGGGGGTGGACCTGATAAGCCAGCCAGCGCAGCCGCCGCGTAACCACCGTATAGATTTGCATAGTTACTTGCATTCGTCACTGCATTACTCACACCTGCAAATAAACCTTGTTTTAACATGCAGTAACAAATCGCTTAGGAGGTGCATTAACAACACACAGCAATTTTATTATTTATATTAATATTTTGGCAGAAGACCGCCTCCTTGGTCGAGTGGTAAGCGCGTAAGCGTTACAACCGGGAGGTCCTGGGTTCGATTCCCGGTGGAGATAATAAAATAAAAAAAACTCGGTCTGGCAGGACATAGAAGGCTGATTACCTACTTGCCCCTAAAAGAAAAAACCGATCAGTAAAACAGATGTGAAATGCATCTGCCCCATACCCCACTAGGGGACACGGGACTTCACTATATTAATATTTTGATAGAGACAAAGAAAGTAAAAGATTTCTTCTTACGCTGCAGTATTAGTGCACTCTGTGCATACCTATTTATAAGCAGTAAGTCGGTCTAGTTCTAGGCCTTGACAAATTTTCATTGCTTATAGAAATATTTTGGCAGCTAGTAAGTAGGTATGTGTCCATCTAAAATTTGACTTTTTATTTATATTTCGTGTCTTTATTGATCCTACTTGAGTGAATATTAACCACAGCTCAGAATATAAATGCATCGCTTTAATATTCTGAATATTATTATCGCATTTTCAATGTAGCTCGAAGAACCTTGTTTTGATTCCACGCAAACAAGAAAAACTTTTCAGCCCAGAATTTTGTAGGTATATCTATTGCATGCCCCATTAATCATTTACGACTTACGACACAACCCTTCACAATATTTTACCATCGCAATAGTGGAATAGAAAAGACAAGAGAATGTCTATATTATGAAAAAGATATTTTACTATAATATTATTAGTCGGTTTGATTGGTGTAGGTACTTGTTCTTACTGTATTAATCATAAAAATATAATTCGCGCAAAAACGTTATTATATCTACTAAATCTGAGCTCCTGTTTCCAACAAGATAGGAACAAAGATTTTTAAAACAAACTAGGAATTTGAGACATAAACTATAAAATAAAAAATATCTATTTCCATTTTTATTTAAATATTTTCCTAGAAAAGTAGATACAAATGCATAATATTTTCAAATTAGGTAAATCGCCGGTAAAAACAACATATTTTTAAAATAAATGATGTACAAATCATTTAATGAAATACTTATGGGATCAGAAAAGGTAGGGGTAAGCGTATAAGATAAATTAATTTTAAGTAAAAAAATAAAACCGACCTTATAACGCACTGAAAAGTGAAAAATAAATTTTGTGTTATTAATGAACCTACTATAAATAAAAAGACGTGAATAGTTGTTAAATTAAATTCATGTAAAATTCAACAAGAGCATAAAACTGTCATATTACTCTTGAAAGGCGGCGGAAAGGAATTTTTATTTATTATTGTTGCAAATTTAATATTAAATCTAAAAACATCTATCTCATCGATAAGGATTCATAAATCATAGAGTTATAAGCAAATAAGTACGACGCGGTCGTGCGAATTTTTGCGATTTCTCGCCCAATTGTGAAACTATTCTTTCAATATCCTGAAAACTATTAATTATACAAATTCCAAATAAAAATGGGACTACTTCGACGACTTACTCTATCGTTTGACATCTCATTCATCCAAATCGGTTCACGGACGACGACGTAGGTGTGGTACATCCAAAAAAAGAACACGCGTCGAATTGATAACCTCCTTTTTGATTTTTTCGAAGGTCGGTTAAAAATCGATTGTTAACGTCCGATAAGTTATATTGAAGCAAGTAGGTAGAGTTTAAACTTTAAAGCATGATTAAATGCGTTTCTTCGTGGCATGATTGTGAGACTTTCATGAATCGGTAATCATTCTACTAAAGTCTCTTCTTTTATTTGCCAGCTATTTAAATAATAGTAGATAACTATCATTAAACATAAAAGTATTTTTTTAAAGTGGGTACTTTGAAAATATTTTCCATTTAGTACTTCAAATACCGTCAATCTATAATTATGGTTATTACATAATAACATCTGATATTTATCTGTAAGCCAATTAGAATATCGGCAACTCGTAGGTGTAGGAGGGTTTTTTCATAAAGTAAAAATTTGATAAAATTGAGATTGAAGTTTCCTGCGCCGCTCACTACACAATCTTTAAAATATGAGGTGAGACGTCATAGGGCATTAGAGTTAGCATGCGGGCAAGCGAGTGGAGCGTGAATATCCCGGCTTAAGGCCCTCCTGGAGCCATGAGCCCCGACGGACCTCACCAAGCGTTCAAAATACTGCTACAAATAAGAATTGAATATTTTTGCATATTTTCTTTAATATTGGGGAGTATTACGCTGTATTATTTCGAATGGAAGTATAAAAGCTTTTAGTGCCAGCGGCATAGCGTTAAGACGCTGCCGATGCTAAATATACTGATAATATATATATGTTGATAATATCAGTGTACACACTTTCAACGTAAGTTTAAAAAAAAATTTTTTCTTACAATTGAACAATATTTTTTCTGTTTAATTACAAACAGTATAATTTAAAAAATTAAACAATTAAATGTAAACTGTGGTGTGTAATTTATTCTAAACATCATGTAGGTAGAGCTATTTAGCTCATATTAATCAGTCAGTCAGTCATCGTCAGTTATCTTCCATCGTCAGGCTTCCAAAATTAATACAAATGTTTCGTATTCTACATAATTATTTTATTGCTTGCTTAGAACTTAAACCGCTTATTTAAAAAAAACTTCTTTTTAAAATTTTCTATTATATCTTAATTCTACGTCAAAAAAGGAGGACCAGAAAATAATTTTTATTCTACTTTTAAATTTTCAAATAATCTCGATTTTCTCCATACCATAAGACGACAGCACATAGAATCTCCACAATTTACTTATCAGCATAAACAAAATGTTTCTTTTATTTCCACGTAGTCAACATTGAAAGCCCTTGAGATGTTTTGAAATTTAAAAGTGTTTTTCTTGAGGAAAAATACTTTAATTGAGATAAACCCTGTCTCCCCTTACCACAGCGCGAGGGTCCGCCCGGGGCTTGGTGTTTCTTATTCGTGCTTGACTAAAGTAAATTGTTATTGTAAACAGAACGTATAGAACTGATCTCAATTTTATTTAGTTGTTTTTATCAAAGTGATTAACTTTGAAACAGATGGTGGCTCTTCAATACTTTATAGTTTATAGTGAGCAGTGGCCTTTCAAACGTCTGTATATTTAAACGAAAATTAGTGTCATTAAAAAGTATCGTATTAGATTACTGTTAGAACTTTCAAGTGAAATCAAATTAAAAATTACAAGTTTGTTTTCTAAAGAAGAGTAAATGGAAATTTGTTATCGCCGATGCTAGACAACCATGACGCACCGTGTCTTGGATGCGATTTCATGGCCGGCCTAAGAGATTCAGTACGTAGCTTATAGATATCCTTACTAATAGCTATTAATGCGAAAGTTACTCTGTCTGTCTCTTTGTCTATCGTGCTTTCACGACAAAACTACTGAAACGATTTAAATGAATTTTTTTACATAGATAGTTTAGAGTCTAGAGCCTAGACTCTAGGCTAATTTTTAATGTGGAAAAAGGGTTGTAAGGAGTTGAAAGGGGGGTGAAAATTTGTATGGCAATATCGTCATTTTTAGAGCTAAAAGCTTGAAACTTATTTTTTAGGCTGTTGATTCGATATAAATAAATATGAGCTAAGTACATAACATCACGCTACAATGAAATTAAAGAAGATGAAACCGCGGGGCACAACTAGTACTTTTATAAAACGGTTCAAATAGCTATGTAGATATTATATATCTTTTGTAGATGTGTAGACGTCATGGCCAGATCTTGAAATCGACCATTTCATGATTTGCTTGGCCATATCATAAAATGCCACTGTACATAAAACGACACGCTCAAATTATATTATAAGCAGATAATAAATCAGTGGATATGAATATATGTAGTTGGTAGTTATCGTATTTTCGGCAGTTGGTTTGTAAATTTCAGTTTACAAAGGTTTGGCAAAGAAATAAAATACATAATAATAAGCAAGTGAACACACGTGATTTATCGCAGAAATTCAATTACAATATTCGCTATTAGAACTATCTATTATACCTCATTGATTTTACTATCGTATATAAGTATTATGGCCCTTTTAATGATTTATTAAATGATATATTATAAGTCCACGATATAGACTGATATCTCATCGAGTTAGTGTTTTTGTTTTTCTCCGTTGACCAGTTCTGCTTCATTATATCAAATACATGGCTTAAATTTTCATGAATTTCCATCAAAATTTTGACAATATAATAGGTAATACAATTAAAGTATTACCATTATTATAAATTTAATATACTTCTTATATATATATATATATAAGAAGTATATTAAGTATATATAAGAAGTCCATGAAATACATATATATATTGCCAAAACGAACAAATTGAAGATTTTTAAATTATTGATTTTTTAACCTTATTTTGATTCATATTTTTTCTTGTTGAAAATTTAATACTGAATCTAAAAACCAATCATATGTCAAGTACGACGCGGTCGCGCGAATTTCAACGATTTCTCGCTCGATTGTGAAACTATTCCTGTGGAACATCCAAAAAAAGACACGTTGTATTAATAACCTCCTTTTTGGTGCTTCTGACGGTCGGTTACAAATTTATTCATAATAAAAATAAAGAACAAAATCACTCCTTAAAAGTAACGGACTCTGCCAGTGACCATTAGATTGACTTGGTGGATTAAAACTCAGAAAATCAATCAAAAAACTAAATAGCATATAAAAATATTCCTTGACCTAAATAAAAACTATAATGAAATTGAAGACAATTTTGAATACTCGTTAATTACAAATAATATAAATCAAACAATTACTTAATAATTATTGTTTTACCATAAAGGTAAATATAGAGAGAGTCGCCCATGGCCATGCAGGCTGTAAAGCACGCGACACATCGTGAAAATTTAGTTTTACTTTGTATAAGTAATTATTATAAAATTGGTTTAACAAACGCGATTAATCCGATGAAATTGATTTCTTTCAATCACAACAGACATGTCATTGAGTGATTTTCATAATATTCCATCACATCAGCAATATTTTGAATGTAATTTTTCAATAGATTGAACATTATTTATTTGCTTGGTAGAAATGTTTATACATATAAGTAGTACCTATTAACAATACACCAATTTACGTTAGTAATTTGAAAAAGCTCATAATAGAGGATCAAATAACTTTTATTTAAATAAGGTACCTACCTAATTGTTTTTTAAACACATTATTTTGTTATCAATATGATATAAAGGTTAACCAAATATCGTTTCTACTTTGCTAACCGTTTGACATTATTGAAGCAGTTTCATAGATATTGCTATTTTTATCTAGATATACCTATTATCTAGTAGGTACCTGCAATATTTTAGTCACGCAAGTCTCAAGAGACGTTCAATTTTTTAGCAACTTTAAAATATAGTCAAGTATAGTAATGCGTCTAGGTATCCCTCTTTTAAGTAAAAGGTGGTAGGTATAAAAGCAAATTTTGGCTTTCTATGTAGAATTCAATCGAAGTTCAATCTTCGGTAGGGTTTTAAAACGTATCATAGATTAAGCACTTACACGTACCGAAAAGTTCGTGTGCTCTGTGGAAGGGTGTGTGTGTGAGGTGATGTAATTGTAGCGGTGGAATCTGCGGCGGAGGCCGCGGCGCCAATATGCTGTCGATCGTGAAGAGCGGCGGCGGCGGACGGTCGGCAAACGACCCTGCGCCCGCGCCGCCCAGAAGCAGCGCCGTGCTCAGCAGAGCGGGCGCATCGCGGTTCCACGCGCCCGCTCCGCCCATCTCACGCTCCGCCACGCTGCACGCCACTCTCACCGCTCCCGCAATCTTTTCGCCACACACTGCATTATATACTCATAGTACACTTAACACTTATGCACTTTTAATCCTTTTCGTTTATGTTGCGTCTCTAAATAATTTTGCACAGATAGAAGGTAAATAATAATATACCTGAGATGATAATCGTCCAACTGATAGGCGATTTAAATAATTATTGGATAATAAGTTGTGATGCGATTGCGAGTAAATCGTGTAAGTGAATCGCGGAGCTGCGGCCGGGTGTCGCAGCCGAGGACGTGTGGGGAGCAGTGACGCAGGGCGGTTGATGGGCGTGTACTGCACAGCCCCGCCCCTCGCGGAGCTTAATGGAAGTGACAATACGACGCTCCCAAACATTTACAACTGGTAACCCCTCCTCGTAATTCGTAATAGGCGAAGATTCAATGCATTTAGGAAATATCATACGTACGACTTTGATAACTGTCGAGGTCGAGACTTAATGTAGGTAAGAGTTATAAATTACCATTAGGTAGATACATTATATTACCTAGTACTGTAATGATTTTAATTTAATCTTCGTTAGGTACTTTACAGCCTTGTTACCTTATTAAAGAGATGATTGCATTTAACTTAAGTATAACTTTCCATCCATTTATATCCTCTTCCTATATAAGCTTCCTTCCATATATTTAAACTTTATAAGCAGCCGCAGCAATTTAGAGTTGTATATATATATACAGCTATAACTATACATAATATACCTAATATATTCCCGCTGTAATTCAGCTAGTAGGTACTTTGGGTAAGCACCCCAACGGCCTTTTGTATATTTGTGTTTTGAATGTAAGTACCCACATTATGATAATATTAATACGTGAAGCAAAAACTTTGTATCCCTTTTTACGAAAATTGCGCGTAGGAGGAGTATGAAATTCCCCACACTTATAGTTTATATATATAAAGACGGAGTGGAGAATGCTAATATTTTTTTTTTTTCAGTTATGCATAAAAAATACATTTAATCGATAAAATAAACATTACACACACTACTGCTTGGATGGTACACAGCATACACAACATATGTACATACCTGACTTACTAAAATATATATATATATATATATACATAATAAATAATAAATAAATAAATAATTTAAAAAATTACAGATGTTTAAACTAAAGTAGCTTTCCTTTTCTAAGTTAAGATACAGCTTTAGTTATAAGTATGCAAATGATTTATTTTTTCTAGAAAGAACCTACCTACATGAAAGGTACCTACACTGCACACAATAATTAGAAGTCGTGCAGAAGCAGATTATATATTTTCTTTTACAAAGTGCACGTAAACAGTCGTTGCCCTTGGATAAAGCTTACAATGCGAGCTTTGCGCGACAGTTGTGAACGGATTACTTTGATATCTAACGAATTGAGTCGCTGTTTTGTGGAAACTTACGCCTGAGGCTTGTGTGATGTGTTCGCCTTTTTGCAGCTTACCACGTTAACAATATAATTTCTGATGCACCCACTATAGGTTCACCTTTTAACCATCGTTAAAGAGCTCAGAAAAAGGACAATTTATCAAAATCACAAGAAAAAATGTTAAAGGCTTTGTGCGGTTTTGTCATGATAACCTAAATTTTATTTGAGAAATACGAATACTTATAGAATTAGAAATAGCGTACTCTAATTACCAATGTATTCGAGAAGGTTTATCTACTAACATGTAACTAATTATATCAAGACAACCAAGTTGTACAATAAAATAACAGTGCAATAGGTACAAGTAACATTGAAGCGAGCATTAAGCGTAGGTAACAACTCCCAGTAGGCCGTAGAGTCACGCAAATATTGACAAAGGTGGGAACTGGAAACCCGAGCACTCTTCTGTTTGCCTGTAATTGATGTAATTAGTCGTGTCGACCATCTGCTAACGATAAAACTTGGAATCCAATGTTTGAATAGTTAATACGATACTTTCATGGACCGGAAACATCTCTACGGTGTCCTGTTCGGGCAAATATTGATCGCACTCCGCGATGCGTGACTGAAGTTTGACGCCATCATCTATTTTGTGATATTTTTTATCATTACCTCTATAACATTATGATATGGATAAATTGGTAATAGTAGATATAAAATTTAAAAAAATAATGATATACACGTATAAGTTGTAAGAAGGTATGTCACCGATTTGTATGTAAACAGGCAGCTGGCAGTCCCTGCGCTGCGTAGAGGCAATGGAAAATTAACTGAGTATAATACGGCGATTATCCGCGTATGACTTAATACGAACGGTCACATAAAGGGCATAAGCATTAAAATATCTAACAATAGCAGGGATTATCCCGGGATAACCTCTGGAGCGACAACAATATGTTCTTTAACCACGTTCTCTGTTAATAAGGACAAAATAGTAACCCATGTCAGCTCATTTTTATATGTAGTTTATCTAGATAATTTTTCAAACTCAGTTAGCTATACATAAATATAAGAATATCCTACTTTACAAAAAAAAACGTATTGGTTTTAAATAATGAATCGAAAAAAATAATAAATATTTACTGATATTTACTCGGCATAAATCGTAACACAAATAATAAAAAATAAACTTAAAAATAACTTTAATTTATCACATTAAACAATATTTAATCTAAGCCATATCATAATAATATAATAAACAACGGAATTGAAGACAATTTAAGAAATCCCGACATGATGATTTCAAATAAATCTCATACCTAAACGATGTGCCGTGTGATTGTGAGTGATTAAATGATTTTCATAAATTGTAGTTATTAGGATCCATCTTGGTTGGAAATCACTCCATGCCTTTAGGAGCTATGGTGCCACAGATAGACAAACTCATAGACACACGGACACTTGAAACGATACCTAATTCCGTTTCTCCGGCGTTAAAAATTGTTTTTTAAAATACCTAGCTACTGATGAATGGCATTAGGGTTAATAAAATCTATTGTAGTAATGGCAAAAATCTGTACCTACTAATATTATAAAGAGGAAATATTTGTATTTTTGCATATTATTATTAATTCTTGTTTTGCTAGACTCTTTCTGAATGACATATCATGTCACTCCCGCCTGCGTGGCTAATTGGTTTACGCGTCTGCGTATTGCGCCGGAGGTCCTGGGTTTGAATCCCGGGCAATCATTATGAATATTTCTGTGGGCACAGAATGCTGATCACCTACTTTCCTTTAAACAAAATGATTAGTGAAACATATATAGAAATGGGTCTGCCCATGCCCCACTAGGGGTTACAGGAATTTACTTTCTGAGTGACATAGGCTATTTTTATGGCTATATTGTATATGTTTGAAACGAGTGAGTATCTATGTGGTATCTACCCGCATTATAAAAGATACCGTATCCGTATCTCAGTCATTCATGGGTCACTCTATCGTGTGTAGAGTAGTGTCCTGTACACTATAGGTACACGCATTCGTTGAATCCTCGATTCAAATAGATAGTTATTGAAAAAAGAAAACAAAAAGTTTTTTTTTTCCGTTTTGTAATAATAATAATTGAGACAACTTTCTCTCAATATTCATGCTCATTACACAAATAAATGCACGTATCTGGATTCCAACCCAGGACCTTTTGGCGCAGAAGGTGGGAGCACTACCACTTCGCCAAGTGGTCGCCGCGTGTACTACTCAATACCTACTCATGTTATTCATAAAAATTTAAAACATCAATAACAGATTATGTTGGTGTCTCATTCGTCAGTTCGAAAAATGGAGACAATTATTTTTTATGTAAACAAGGTTTATTGGGTGTTTTAAATTTTTATGAAAAAGATTTATTAATCAGTATAATTTTACAATTTATATTCAAGCATACAGTATGATCATACAGACGTGCCTTTGACTTCACTTTATTTACTTACCCTAATTATACACAAACCTATTTAAATATGCCGTACGAGTCAAGAAAAGGTAGTTACAGAGGTAATAGCATTACTTCAGACTTCGGTATGGCCTAACAAGATTTTTTGTTGTAGTAGGTAAGCTAGGCTTCTTATAAGCAAATAATTCTCATAAGTATGACGCCCTGGTTGTCGTAAGAGCATTAGTAACTGGATAATGTTTTAACTAGGTCTTTGTTATATTTCTAAGTGCTTATTATAACTAGGTAATGGGTTTAGAGCAGTTACTACATTTCTTATACATAGACCAGCACTGGCCAATTATAATTACTTAGGCACCTAATACTTACAGTCTAACTACAACGTTGAGACTGTTGACAACCAAACATATTTCTGGGTCTGATTTTTGAGGCAACCCACATATATTTGAACACTAATCAAATAAAACTAAATATAATTTTAACTTGTATCTTAGACTTGGAAAGGACAAAAAGTCCATTGCTCTAAAATAAAAAGTCACTCTTAGCTTTGCATATCTTCGCATATCACTATAGAATAAGGTACATATTTACGAGCAAACATTTTTTAAGCACCTGTATCGATTATTACCTACATTTCAATATCTATATTATTAATAATACAGTAAGATAATCCCAACGTTGCCTTGAAATCTATTACTTTGCGAAAGTCTCCGTTTAGAAAATAGGTAGCAAGCAGACCGTAACGATCGTGAACTTATTTCCTACGACACTTGAGCAATATCATGACGGTAAGTTAAATAATTAACTACATAGTATAGGTAGGTACCTTCGTAGGTATATTTGGGCATTGGTCACAGTAAAATCGTAAGAACCATCCTAAATGCAGTTTGCTTAGTTGTTAGATGCACTTTTACGCCCAAACCGTTAAAACGATATAATTAAATTGGCACAGAGACGGCACGTTTTAACATTATATTGTCTCCGATTACACAAAGTTTAGGTTAGGTTTAATTATTTCTTAACAGAAGCAATTTATAAAAAAGGTTATATTAATTAACTATTAATCAATGTATCTATGATTTAATTTAGATTTTTAGTAGGTATGTGTATATTTTTATAACTATGCAATGTTTACACATTAGAAAATCTAAAATCTATCTGAAAACCGCATCTGGTCCAGGGATTTTGATTTTACCGCGGACAGACAGACAAGTGCAGCATTTGTTTAAAAGGTGTACCTACCTAACGTCTACAGATACTGATATTATACTTATCTACACTATTATTATAAAGAGGAATGTTTTTTATTTAAGTGTGTTTGTGAAAAATAAACTAAAAAAACTACTGGGATTATTTAAAAATTTCTTGCATTGATTTGAAGCTAGACTCTAACCGAGTGTCGTGAGAAGTCGCAAGTAAATAGTAGTATAATATATTTTTAGAGGAGGGTCATATTCCAAAATTTATGTTCCATGAGTCTAACGTGCCATGAAATATACCTTGTTGCTGTCGGTTTTCACTCAAAACGTCTGTTACTACAGAAAAAGATTAACTTAACCGAAATGATGTAGATCCATGTGTAATTTTACGATTATAATTTACTATATTTAAAGATTAATTAAAATTGGTCCACAAGTACTTTGAGGCTGGATAACCTCGACTCGAGTCTATTTATTACAAATACATATCTTTTTCATATTTTTAGTGTACCTATTATATTATAAAATGACCACGGCAATGTGGATCATCTCTTTAACTATAAAGATCAGTACTTGTTCATGTTTTATAGAATAGAAATATATTTTTTGTATAAATAGCCATTTCATTTTATCTTGTAGGCGCATCAGCTCAAGAAATATTGAAAAAAAAATAGATGCAGAAGATGATATTATATATTTTACAGAAAACAGACCGTTTGTCGGCAACAAGGGTGTGGAATTAACAAGGACCATTCACTCGGAAGAATTGTTTAACACTAACCAAATAAAGCCAATACAACTATGAAAAGATCCACTAAGCATATAATTTGGATCGGTTCAACTTAGTGTTTGACCATTTAACCGAAAAAAAATGTATAGGACAATGAAGATATTTTTGTATAGGTGAAAGATTCGGTATATATACTTCAACTTTTATGATACGTAATATATATACACGATTATAAGTTAACACGTAGATATGTAAGTACCTAAGCAAAAATACTTTATATATTTCAATTTACTATCGGTAAAGATTACTTTATAAATCTAGGCAATCTCTTAAAATCAACTAATACCAACGTAGATGCAAACCTCATTTTTTAATAGACAGAATTCATTGACCTTGGACCATAAAGTAAAAGAAATACTAATTGTAAAAAAATGCTAAATATTTCATAACAACCTTTGATAGCTCCGATATTTGTTGGTATAAAATAGATTTGCTATGTTCAGAGGTCAGTTACAACCGGACTTCCGATAGCAAACCACAGGTATTGCAGCAAAGTTCAACATGAGGGCTGTGATTATATTGGGTGGACTGTGCCTTTTTGCGGCATGTACTGCTTACAAGGTAGACGACCAAGCCGTCGCCGCAAGTCACCATGAACATGGCGGTGGTCACCATCACCACGCGCATCATCATCATGAACATGGTGGAAAAGGGGACAAAGGACATAAAGGCCACCATCATCATCACAAAGGCGACGAAGGACATTATGGCAAACACCACCACGAAGGACATCACCACGAAGATGGAGGAGGACACAAAAAGCATTGGGATGAACACGATCATCATGGAGAACATCACGAACACGGACACCATCATAAAGGAGAAAAACACGGGCATCATGAACATCACGACAAAGGGGAGAAAACCGATGGCTACCACAAGAAATATCACAAGGATCACTTCCACAAGGACCATCACTTCCATGATGGCCATCACGACGAAGGCAAACATCACAAGTATGGACACCACCACGGGCATTATGACAAACATGACGGGCACCACAAGAAGGGCGGACATCACGACTCCGGTCATCACGAGAAACACTTTGGCAAACACGGACATCACGACCATCATCATCACGATGAGGGGCACCACGGTCATAAGGGCCACCATGGCCACGAGGAACACGATCATCACCACCATGGCCATGGCAAGAAAGGTGGACATGATGACCACAAGGAATGGGGATTCCACCACGGAAAACACTAAATATTGTCTAGACTCTAAACTGTACATATTTTGATATAGATATTGTTATCTAATGCTTCTAAAGTTTGTTATTGTTTTTATCTTTTGTAATTAAAAGTTATACCGACGTGATCGAAATTATGTCTTTGGAATCAAATTTAGAACTTCTTAGAATTTCTACTGAACTAGTCCTGAGTTTTAAAACTAGACTAGTTCAAGTAGAACAAAGAAGTCTTGGAATCCCGAGGAAGTGATCTTTTATATAATATTATCAAATGAGCAATAAACTATAATTATGTCTACATAATAGGGTACCTATTATGTAAAATTTATAATTATATATATAATATAATTTTGTAAAAGCAAAAGTACAACATTTATTCGGAATTAGGAAGCAAAATTATGGAAAATTAAAACAACTCAATACACTAATCGTCGCTTTCTATCGCTACCACTTGATACAGAGTAGATACCTTTTTGACACCATCTCTAAGTACAGAAAAATATAAAAACTCGAATAAAATTTCTTGAATCCTGAAATTGCGTTATCTCGATTTGATACTAAATCACGTATTTCTATAACGCAAAGTTCCTCACAAGGTCGACGTCGCGTATCTGTCTGTTCGCGTTAGTTTCGAAACCAACGTAACTGATTATCATGCAGTTTTCACCAATATTCCAGCGAAAGATTTATTTGAATAATTTGTCAAGGTTTTTGTAAATTTGTTAAAACATGATAGTTGCAGATGAAAAAAGAGCCGACTGGGTCGAGCTTAGGTACATCGAAAACGCTGCCAAACCATTTTGGTTGAGCATCAACCAAACCATTTATGGCCATTTTGTTTCTCTTCTATAGGTCTACAAAAAAGTCCATAAGAATCTTTTAAGGACGCCTATGTCGTTTACCTTAAAATATCTAACGTAGAACGGGATAATTGGAAAGCTTTTTTAATAAAAATATAATTATTTTTTATCAAATTAAATAATGATCTATCTTAAAAGTTATCGTAAACTTCAATATGAAAAATAAACGAAACGTTTATTTTTCACCACTAGTGAAATTCAAGAAGATTTCGAAATCTCCTCCATATGATGATTACAAATAAAAATATCTCATAAATGAATGGATAGATTTTCATAAATTATAGCTAACATCCATCGTTACGTCAGCTTTCAGACAAAAAATTCATAAGATTTATCTACACAATGTCATTGAATCTGTAAGCCTTTTAGCCTAACGATAGGTTAGAAACATACATAAAAAAAATTGTGAAAAATACGAGTAGGTATTAGATACTTACTACTATTTCACAACCTTTTTCAAGTATTTTTAACATATATATTAATTCAGTTTTGTTTAAATATTTATTCTGAAAACCAACTTGTACCTATCACTCAAAAGTAATTGTGCAAACTTCTACATTCTAAAGCCAGGAACTTCTCGTTATTTTTGATGAGTCTATTGTTGCAATAAATAATAATTACAATGACATTATGAATCGCATGGCACCGATTGCTTTGCACGAATCTATGCACAATATTCTTTGAACAGATACGATCTTCTTTCACGTTTTTACATTACTTCAACTTACTAAGAAAAGTAGACTAATAAATACACAGTGTAGTTTTTGCAAGGGCAGAAAATTGCTTATCTAGGTACAAAATTAAGATTTGAATCGAAATTTTGGTTGAAAGAAGTAAAAGCATTCTAATGATGCTTGAGCACATTTTGCAAGAATCAACATTGCTCAACGACTTTTAACAGGAATACTACCTACATACATTTAGGCGGCATGTTATTTCTTTAATTAACGAATTGCCATTGCTAAAATTGAGTCAAATATGGCTGGTTATTGTATCAGTACATATACATTTTACTATACTTATTTTGTTCATGTAAGGCAGTCTCCTGATATTATCTTAATAAACTATTGCTACTATTCTGACATCAAGTATCTATACCTACATTTAGTTGCAAAAATTATACGGCGCGGCGTTTATAAGCTTGAAAAATTTGTAGTAGGCCTGAGACTTGTTTTGATTTCATAATGCAATATACAACAATTATAGCAACAAATCCTTGTCAGAAATTTCACCAGCGGCGTCGGAGTATTTAATGGTCACTATAAATATTATCTTTGAGTGGTTGTCAATTCGGTTCAGTTCATTCGCAGTATGTATTTTAAAGAAAAGTCGCAGGAAGGCGAACCGTCATAATGAGGACGCTAACCGCCCTTATCCTAACAGGATGTAGGTATTCTAGTTTGATGTTCGGGACGTGAAGTAAGTCAAACAGATTTAGTGATGGCAGCTGCACATCACAAAGGAAGGTGGTGGGAAGCAACATCACGCACATCAACATCACGAACACGGTGACAAGGGGACACAAAGGACATCATCACCACCATAAAGGCGAACATGGCGATCTACACAAGCACCACCACGAAGGACACCACCATGAACACGGAGCCAGTCACAAGAAACACTGGAATGAACATGACCATCATGGGAAGCATCATGAATACGGCCATCATCAAAAAGGAGGTAAACATCATCATAAAAAACATTTCACAAAAGGTGAAGAGACTGAAGGTTATCACAAAAAATACCATAAGGATGAATACCACAAGACAAAGATGAAAAATATCATGGCCACTACGATAAACATCATAAAAAAGGAGATCATCATCACTCCGGGCACCACGAAAACCACAACGCCAAAAAAGGTCACCACGATAAACATCATTATGATGAAGACTACAAAGGGCACGGACACCATGAAGAACATCATCACCACCACTACGACCATGGCAAAAAGGGAGGCCATGAAGATCACAAACATTGGGGATTCCATGACGGAAAGCACTAATAATTTTGTAGTTAAGATATTATATCTAACGTTATTTAAGTAGGTATTTTTCTAGAATTTGTAACTTCATTCTCATTTATTAACCTATCTCGGTTCACAATAATGAACGAGAATACATTTCATCACCACAACAAACAAAATCAGTCGTCTAGAAACCTGCGGCAATGATTGCTACAGATCACTGCAACCGACAATGAAAGCACCGTCATCTATAAAATCAAAGCGCGGAAACGATTAGAACACAATATAGTTTGGCGTACTAAGCCGCCCACTGAATTGGTAAGATTCTTATACTAGCTTCCAACCGTGTCTTCAAATGCGAGGTTTTGTTTATCACACATAGGCTATCTACGTTATATAACACTAATATGTTTACGAATTATGTGTTATTCTAAATTTTCTTGCTGCTGCTGACTGTTTTAAATTCTGTTAAACAGTTTATGGGTGTAAATTATTTTGAAAATTAGTCACGAATCAGATTTAATTAATCTTCTAGTATTTACCTATTTACTTTATCATTTCAGAAACATGAAACGAATACTATTACTAATTATTGCATCGTGTACGATCGCTGCCTCAAAACCTCGAAATGTAGACAACGTCCCAAAACCGTTTAGTTTGAAAGGTGACCTCCTTCCAGCAGACACTGAAACGCTCGACCAAATAATAGCAGGAAGTGGTAAACATGAAGCCAAAGAAAGTCACCAAGAAACTGGGGGTGGGCATGAACATCACGCGCATCACCATAACGAAAATGAAGAAAAGGGTGATAAAGGCTATAAATCTCATCACCACCACGACAAAGGTGATCATGGCCATCACGAAAAACATCACCACGAAGGCCATCATGATGAGCACGGTGGACATAAAAAAAAGCACCATGACGAACATGACAAACATGGCGAGCATCACGAAGCTGCTCACGGACATAAAGGGGGAAAATTCGGGCACAAGAAAGGGCATAAAAAAGGTTCGAAAACCACTGGATTCCATCATAAGTCACACAAAGATGAATATCATAAGGAACATAAATTCTACGACGACTTCCATAAGGGCGGACATCATAACAAACACGGAGATTTCCATGGTCACCACGACAGTAAAGAAGGACAACACAAAAAGGGTGGGCATCATGAAAAAGGTCACCATGAGAAACAACATGGTAAAAAGGGCCATCATGATAAGGGTCATTATGATGAAGATCATAAAGGGCATAAAGGTCATCACGGACATGAAGAACATCATGCCCACCATCATGATCATGGTAAAAAGGGAGGTCATGCCGGTGGTAAGGAATATGGTTTTAGTCATGGAAAAAAGGCATAATGCAATAATTAATCTTTTAGAAATATACCATAAATTGTTAATATTATTTAATTTATATGTAGTTGTAAATTGTTATTTAATTTGAATGTACATAGTTATAAATTTAGTACTTGATTAAACTTTTTATATTAGTTGAGTAACATAATTTATATAGCAATAGTCAACATATAATTTTTTTTAATGCATATTGCATGCTTACAAAAAAAATTAATTAAAGATTCATATCCAAAAGCCAGAATACAGATAAACCTAAGTTATTTTTTTATTGACAAGACTAATGGAGTCTCTTCTATTTAACAGAGTAACTACAAGATATTAATTATTGTATAATAAATAAAACTAAAATTAACTTTTAAAAAATTTGTTTTCCACAAATTACAAAATTGTCATCAATGGTGCAAGATGATCAAATTCAATCTTTTCTGTAATGTTTTTAGTCTTTATATTCTCATCTTGGTTTGCAATAAAAATCAAATTGCCCTCATCTTTCCAACCATACTTCTTAACCCAGTGTTTCAAGGTCACATCTATAACAAAATTATAAATAAATAATCAATTAATATATTAAATATTTGAGAAAAGATATATATTCAGCTGCAGTCGAATTATACAAATCGATTAATAAAAAATATAATGGTAAGTCCATGAATGAATTTGATTACAGTTCAATAAAATTGTTAACATAGGAAATTGGTGCTACCCGAAACAAATGGATGTGCTTACCATCAATTCCTCCTAAAAGATTAGCCAAATTGTTCTTATCAATCGTCTGGAAAGTAATGCCAACCACATGACATACGAATTTGCGTATGGAGTCATGAAAACTGCTAATACGATTACACAATTCCGGCATTTGATGTACTCTATTCCAGAATTGGGCGAAATCGCATTGCTCCAATATATCAGCCAAATACTTTATTTGAGAAATTGTCTCATTCTCAACCTGTAAATAAAATAAACTGCAGCAATGATTTTACATTCTTTTAACCTTACAAAACTAAACAAATTATGAGTTCTAGATTAAAATATCAGTAACAATGATAGATAAGAAAAATGTTTATATTTAACCAAATGGCACTTATTTGAAAACTTACTACTGACTCCAGTAATAGGCATTTGCACAGAGTAAAATCAGTGTGAGGGAAGTTGGTTAACGCTTTTAGAAGAATTTGACACGTAATATCCGGATTAAATTTTTCTGGATTGAATTGGTACAGCTTTAATACAGCTAAATTCGCTTCCAAGTCATACGTATTTTCTCTTGACTGCATTTCAACATATCTTTCCAATGTTTGAAGATTAGCTGGATTGTATCTCTCGATGCTTTTCAGAATAGTGGCAATAGTTTGACGCATCGTCTCAGCCATTTTCGCTTAGTAATTAACAGTCGATTCTTGGAAAACTAAGAATCAATACGTAGAATAATTCAATAACAATTAAGAAAATCCGTGTTAACGACGAATGTTTAAGACCAAACTAACCTAAAAGTTTAAACTTTGACTTTTTAATTATGGAGACCATAGATGATGGAACAATATTTGTAGCAACATTATCCGTGAGATGGAGCTCCGTACCATAGAGTATAGTTAATTTTCTTACTTCCATAAGTTTATTAAATTTAATAAGATTAATTTTTAAAGATATTATTATTATTTAAGAATTATTAATTGTTGATAATGTTACAATATATTATGTAAATATTTGAGTTATTACTACTTTTACTAGTGACCGGAAAACTGATTGGACAAAAACCCCGAAAACACCTCACGTCTCTTCTATATGATTAATTATTGTTGAGTGGTAATCACTAATCTCAGAGTATACATACTCTTTGGTTTATGGATATAAACTTTTACAAGCAAGTGGGTCTTTGTTAAAAAGGAAGGAAGATATAAAGCTAGATAAGTAGTAAGAGGTTTCAACAGAAATATAAAGTGGATTATGAGGAAACCTATAGCCCTGTGGTGAACAGGACAGCATTTTTACAACTGAATTTTTCTTAGTAATCTTTTACAGAATTTTTGATATCTCTTCGTATAGTGTATTGTGTTTTTTCTTGTATTTTTAACCGACCTTCAAAAAAACCAAAAAGGAGGTTATCAATTCGACGTGTATTTTTTTTTCCGATGTTCCGCTCGTACGTCACCATTTGTAGACCGATTTGAATGAGTGAGGTGTCAAACGATAGGGTAACTCGTCGAAGTGGTCCCATTTTTTTTTTAGAATTTTTACGATTAATAGTTTTCAGCATATTGAAAGAATAGTTTCACAATCGGACGAGAAATCGCTGAATTCCGCGCGACCATGTCGTGCTTATTTGCTTATAACTCTATGATTTATGAATCCTTATCGATGAATTAGATGTTATTCGATTTAGTATTAAATTTGCAACGAGAGAATAAGAATCAAAATAATTTGATTTATAGTTTTAGAGATATTGAGGTTATAAAATAAAAAATTGAAAAATCTTCAATTAGTTCGCTTTAGCAATAGAGATGTCCATGTTACATTAAATATATACTAATTATAATAAATTAATTTAATTAAAACTCATATTGTCAAGCTTTTGACGGAATTTTATGTAAATCTAAGCCATATATTTGATGTTATGGAGCAAAACTTGTCAACAGAGAAAAACATGTCATACGTTATTGTTTACGCGTCCAGTTTAGATCTCTATAGCTCGATGTAATATCAGTTTATATCGATGACTTATATACCATTTTATAAAACATTAAAAGGGTCATATATGATAGTAAAATCAATAAGGTAGAAGAAATACTTCTAGAGATAGAGAGAATATAATAACTGAGTTCCTACGGGAAATCACAATGTGCGTTCACTTGCTTACTATAAAACACCATGAAAACTTAATTTATTATATGAACGATATTACTTCACACTATTTACGTCTTTTATTTATAGTAAGTACATTTATAATACAAAATTTATTTTTTACTTTTCAGTGCGTTTTGAGGTCGGTTTTATTTTTTTGTTTAAAATTAATTTTTAGAGACATTGATGTATTAAAAATCCTAGATACACAGTCACATACAAATTCAAGTTGAAAAAGTGTCCCATGGTTAGTTGTAAGCATCTGTGTGCAAATCATACAAAATTTAGCCAATACCACATTTTAAAATTTTGTAATACAACTTTATTCCGCAAGTTTAAAGTTTTATTTCTAATGCAAGAGTGAGGCGGTTATGACATTACGTCATGCGATCGTTACATTTTATTGCTTTCGGCCGTAAGCATAAAGATTCTACATCTTAAAAAAAAATGGAATAAGGTCTAATTTAGTTTGTGCTAGGCAAGAATCGTCAAAAATATATACTTGCGAACATAGGAGGCATGGAAATTATACAACTTATTTTTGGTGTATTTATGCCATGTTTTATACAGACCTTTTAGGTCTTATTTTGGTAAATAATATAAAACGGTAAGTAATGTAATGTACTAATTACTTTTTAAAGGCAAGTAACATAAACAATAGAATAAGGACGTAATTATTAAAACATAAAACGTAAAAAGAATAATTATTAAAACATGTATTTTAAATGATATAAGTATAATATATAAATATAAGTAAGAATGGGCTTATTTCCGCAACTCGCCATCTACAGTGCGCGGTAGTTGCATGCCCGTGCACGCCAGAATAATGTGGGCGGCCGTCTCTTCTCCTTCCAAGTATGCTCTGCAAAGGGAGCTGTCAGCAACACCTATATTGAACAATAAATAATTGATAAAATATGTAAACAAAGAAACTCGTCATCCGTAAATTATATGAGATAAGATATATAACATAACATATAAAACAATATCAACAAATAACATACAAGTTATATTATATAACATATAAAGAAAAGAATATTTATGTTATCAATGTGATAAAAATCGTCGAATTGATGACCTCTTCGCCTTTGAAATTTGATTTAAAACTATATTATAATATATAACGCATAAATATATCTTAAAAACTTAACAGAAAAATTTCAAATTAATTAATTAAAAAATTAAACATAATAAAAAAAGCGACTCCATTGACTAAGAACAGAGTCATTTGTATTATGCGACTAAAATAAAAGGTGACTACAATGCACCGTTCTTACACTGACAAAGCGGCCATTGAAAGTTACCGTATTATACTAGGACCATTTCGTGAAGTTTTGAAACAAATTAAATCAAACTCACATAATCCGTTATCTATTAGGTCATAAAAACAACAAAAACAAATCAATAAACTCTTTTACTTACTGAAAATACGATATCCCATCCTTTTTTTACGTTCTTAACGTGATATTTTTACAATTTCTCAAGGAACACTTCGGCATTTTTAACTAGCATGCACTATGCAGTGACGTAGACAACGAGAGACTATTTGAAATGCGCGCACAATTTTCAATTGTGCGCTTATTTTATGCGGACGATTTTGAGACGCTGACTGTGTATCTAGGTTTTTAATAAATCAATGTTTAGAGAGAATGTTATTGTTGTTTTATGATTGGTGGTTTGTTTGATGATAGTTTCTAAATATATTGGGTTTTCTGTACTTGGTGTTATGATGTATATCTGAGATTAAGGGGGTGTGTTGAGTGGTATACATATTCTTTGGTTTATGTATATATTTGTTACTTTGAATATGGAATGTTAGGTTTATTTTTGTTTAGATTGAACTGTCACAGTTGATTCTGTAAAAATATCTTAAAGAAGCAACATGTATTTTTTTATATAAATTCAAAATCTCTATAATCTAAAATAAATAAATAGTTTCCAATCAGTCTCCAAATGTTCTCATTAGCCACTTCTACCATTCAAGAATTATTAAGTTATGGGCCATAATATAAACTCATTACTTGGCATAAACTTCGCCACATAAATTAAGTTCAAGTGATACATCGTACAGCCCTGTAGCACAAAACAGACAAAGTAATCTAGAGATTTCTAGTAAATAAAATTAAGGTCTGGTAATTCGTTAATTACTTTCCTGGTAACCCTCCTTCCTATATTATATAGGAAGAAGGGTTACCAGGCTGGACTTAAATTAACTTTGTCTAGTTTGTTACATCAGAATTGAAATATTATACTCCATCCATTGCAATGGACTAGATTAACTAGATAATAGATTTATAACAGATTACTTCACAGTTAAATAAGGATCTGTCAATTGACTGCAGAGCTTGCATCACATTTTAAAATTCAATTCACGGGTTCATGAGAAAACACAGGTAGATAGGAACTCATAAAACATTCCTATAGCATAGTAAACTATTTTCATCCGACTTCAAAAAATAAGGTTGTCAATTAGGGTTTCTTTTGTAATTTATAATGCAATTGTGTACCGATTTGAAACATATTTCTTTTACAAACATAAAATAAGGGTAGGGTTTCATGGGTATTGCAAATCAAAAGATTTATATTCACTTGTAAATCAATTAAAACTTTCTTATACATAAACCTTAAACAATTATATACATTAATACAAAACTTAAGCACTATTGTTTTTTAAAACTTTTCAATATTGGATAGATATTATCAAATGCCTCATAAATTTCTTGTCTCACTTTTGCTCCTGTTAACACCACTTTGCCAGACACAAAAATCAGTAGAACAATCCTAGGTTTAACCATACGATAAATAAGTCCAGGAAATAATTCTGGTTCATATGAACTGAATTGAGCATGCGTTAGCACTAAACCTTCCAGACGAATTGGAAACTTGACATCACAACTTCCCACCATGTTTTGTATTTTGAAGTCTAAAAATTTAGCCTGGAATAAAAAAAAGCACAGTTTTGAACATTTTCTGATAACAAATATTATAAAAAACTATTATTATATAGGTTTATTTTAAATTCTGTGATGCAAGCATAAAATTTCAGATTATTTATAATTAGACTTACAGAGAAACCAAGTTTCTGTATAATCCTAGCATATTTTCTGGCAGCCAGTCTTGAATCCTCTTCACTTTTTGCTCCTGTACACACCATCTTCCCCGATGAGAATATCAAAGCAGTGGTCCTTGGTTCTCTAATCCTCATAATAACAGCAGCAAATCGTTTTGGATTATATTCTGCATTCCTTGCATGCAAAGCTATTTTTTTCAAATCCAATTTACAAAGTAAGTTGACAGTAGAAACAATGTTTCTGGAAACAATTTTTTAATCCATTTAATTTCATTGTTTTTAATATTTCCTTTAAACCAAAATTCATGTTATTAATTTATATTTACTAACTGAAGCTGAGGTAATATGCCTGGATCTGCTGAATGTGGAGTCATTGGAGTCATCGGTGAAGGGCAAGTCTGATTAAGCATTTGCTGGCCAACAATACTTCCACCAGATACCATTGGAGACATCATATTTTGCTGAAAGGATATTATAATTAATTAAATTATGTATATATATGTGTATGTAAAATTAAAAAAAAAAACAACTCAAACAGTTGTTTGTTTTTTTATTTTACAATATAAAACATTTAAAAATGAAATAATTATTCATATATTAAGAAGGTTGTAAACATACTGGTGTCTGAGGCTGCATCATCTGCTGTGGAGTTGCATAACTGGCAGTTGGTGCATATGTATGTATAGAACGTTGAGGAGTACCCATAAGAGAAGCACCAAAACCAACAAGTGGTGAAGAGCCCAAGGAGGCCAAGGAATGTTGTTGTTGATGTTGGGGGTTAGGTTGCTGCTGCTGTTGTTGCATAGCATTTGGAAGAATTTGTTGATCTTCTTCTGGTTGATGCAAAGGCGTACCAATGCCCGGTATATTATACGGACTTGGTAACATTTGATCCATGTTTGTGTCGTACGTTTATTTCAAAACGATTTTATAGACTGGATCGCTTTGATAAAATCAATTTGAGTTATAATATTTATCTTTAAAAATATTTTGAATTATACACAAAATACAATTAATATCACAGCATTCAGCAGACATGGGCCAGACCTTTAAAAAAATTATTTAACTCTTGCAATCTGCAAATTGCATGAGCCTACGGTACAGAGTACAGACTAAAGAGTAAAGACATTAGTTATCACTTACGATTTACGAATACGATAATCTAACGCACGCTTAGTGATCATAGTTCAAACTTCAAACTAATTACTAATCTGTATTCACTATGGAAATGACGTTTGGTTTTGTTGACTAAGCTAATGGAGAATGTTTACATGGAAAATGGAAAAATCGTGTGAAAAAAACTATTTGATTCGTCAATTTGTTCCGGAGATACAGAATTTTAAAAGCAGGATGATGTGACATCATTTTACAACAGCTCGCGCAGTCCGTCGCGTCGCTGCTCGAGAAGAGAGACAGAGAGAGCGAACGTTGTACTGTGACGTCACGAACTGACGAACCTTAAATGCATGTAAAATCAAAAATACTTGCTTCTTAAATAAAACAAAAACTAGTGTATTTGTATATACATAAAAGCTGTACTGTGACAAAGTTTCAATCGATTTTGCGTTCCTACTTCCTAGTAACATTCTCCATCACGAAACGACACTGTCGATATCGTGAAAAAGATTTGTGTAGCTAATAGGTACATAAATAAATAGATTACAAAATGGAGAATGTTCACACATTTTGATTTTTAGCCCACCGTATTCTATATTTAAAAATGGAAAAGTCGTATGAAAAAAACTATTTGATACGTCAATTTGTTCCCGAGATACAGAATTTTAAAAGTAGGTCGACATGACGTCATTTTACAACAGCTCGTGCAGACCTTCGCGTTGCTGCTCGAAAGAGAGGACTGTTGTACTATGACGTCACGTTGCTAACACCAGCTGACAAACTTAAAATGCATGTAAAATCAAAACTTTTTGAATAAAACAAAAATTAGTGAATTTGTATACATAAAGCTTTACTGTCACACTGTGACAGTTTCAAGCGATTTTGCGTATAATACCTAGTACCTTGAACCTACTAATAGTAATTAATAGTAAAGTAGTTACGTTCATCTCCTGAGTCCTGTCTCCATTGTGTGTAGACTGTGGACTGTTGAATGCCTGATAGAATGTTTAGACTTTAGGGTTCTAAAGTGCATCTCATAAATTTATATTTTATTAATCTTCGCCAGCGTCAATTGCAATTCTGATTTCTCTTTCTAGTTTCTGCGTTCAAATCATAATTCATAACGCAGTCAAACCTATAGGTAGGCAATAAGTAATTTTTGTTAAAAGTTATCGTTATAATTGTTTGAGTAATGCGCTCTGCCTCATCAAAACATTAATAATACCTATTATATTTAACAAAAGAGTTTGGAGCGAATAGTAGCTTTGTTGTTCATTACTTATCTAAGTGATTATAGTATGTCCATTAAATTGTACTCTTTCAGTAACAGTGAAATCGTTACAATCATAGAAAGAAGAATCTAATACTAAAATCATGGAAATAGAAAAAGCTGGGACACTTGTTTTAAGGAATTATGGGCAATTTTTTAAACAACAATATCAAGATAATGTACTAATTATAAAAGATACCTCTGACCAAAACAAAACATTTCTTCCAATACAAATTCAATTGATGCCAAAAGAGCTTTTACCTATAACAGAACTAGTTATATCTGATAATCCAGTTATGACAAAAATATTGAGTATATTTACATCATTGTGCATTGAAATTACTGAATTAAATAGTGAAGCATTTGAAAAGTGAGTTAATATTTATCATGATTAAACTTTGTTACTCTTAATTATTAACATAATTTTTAAACATTTTAACTTGGTTAATAATTGTATTTAATTAATATAACTTTTTCAGGCATTTTCAGTTCTTGGCACTATATGATGAATATCCCAATAGTGATATTACGAATCAGATGGAATCAATTTGCTTGCTGAATTCATTTTTAATTCGATGTAATGATACCCTAAGTAACATATTAAGTCAAGTGTTTGCTGTATTCAGAGAAGATACTATAAATATAAGTAAGTCGATAATGTTTTTTACTAATTACACTTTAAATTTAAAATAAATACGCAGATTACTTATACAATTACGAGATTTGCACAATATTCACTATTTTACAGATGACATTCAATGGCACTTTATAATAAATCATATTGGGGAACTATTTACAGTATTGGTTTTAACAGAACTTCTTATATCTAGATGTTCATTACCAACAAAATGGAATAAATTTTTAAAAGATTTTAAATTGTGTAATATTATGAGTGAGGAAATCAATGAACAGCAGTTATTTGCTGTAAACAATGCACTAGAGAGTATTTCAAGGAGGCTTATGTGTGATGACATAGTCCAGAATACATTAACAAGTTTACTTGCTATAAGAAAGAATGATCTCTCTGGGAAATTAAGTGGGCAAGTAATGATGGAATTCACCAATTACATAAAATATGCATTGCTCAATCTTGAAAAGCTCACACAAGAGAAGCCAAACTCTGATAACATGTATAAATGTATAAAAATGAATGCATTGTTTGTCTTAAACTGCCACTTATTCAGCAACAATGACAAAAGACTGTTTAAACATTTAAATGAGATAAACTTGAAGGTCTGTAAAGTACAATATATTTCATATTTTTAACTTCTGTAAGTAATTCTAAAAAGTAATATAATTTTTTATATTATTAATTTTATATGTTTCATACTTTTTAGGCTCACAGTATCTATATAATTGGAAATACAATTTGGTTTCCAGAACAATTTTTGCACAGGTATATACCATCATTAAGCAGTAATACCAATAGAATGTCCCAAATTATGTTAAAAGCTCGTCAGAGTTATATACTATCTAAAAAGGCATCTATTTCCAAGGATATGCTGAGTCTGCAAACTATTTGCACGCAGTGGGTATTGACAGTAGAAGAACTTTTTTCACCAAATAATAAACTGAGTGCATGTGAGATGGCTCTTCATGCTAAAACTTTAACTGATGGTCTTGAAATGGCATCAAATTTGTCCCATTCTGTACTCTCCTTCATTACTTTACATTTATCACTTGGCATTCCATTAACAAAAACATTATTAATGCATCTATTTGAACTGATACATATTTTAAAGATGTTAAAAAATGTTATACTTCGAAACTATTCCCAAATATTGAATTCTATAACAATGATTATTCAACATTTGACATTCCAAACTGCATCTGCCATCCTTGAAGTTAAAAAGACTATCATAGAAGATAAGAGATATGCCAATAAAAGATTGGATGAGTTGACATGCATTGTTATAGCAGAACAAGCCATACAAGGAGCACCCACTTTAGAAAGAAATAAAGCAACAAACATAGCTTTAAGTTTCATTCCAGGGGCCAGATACATAGATGAAAGTTATGTAAAGCTTGGGGTACTCCTTGAAAAAGAACTAACTCTTTTGAAATTTATGAAATCCATTGATAGATTTTGCAATTGCTCATGGATTTTGTGGCATCAACACATTATTCCTCTCTATTTTCTACAGAATTTCAGCACTGAATATTATGCTTTAAAATTAAAATACATTTTAATGGTTATTGATGATTGCATTGATCTGCTTAAAAAAACAGATATATATTTTGGCAATAACAAGACAGCAGAATTTACGTCCATTATAAAAAATATGGTTGATGAGAATGTATTAAACAATATAAGTCAGAATATTGAAACAAATTTGCGTCTACACATTCATTCTCATTTGCAACTTGACATCGTTAATCCATTAACATCTGACATGATAAAGAAGCTTCTTCTCATTGAAAACCTAAGGCTTGAAACAATATACATGCGAGTTATGCCTTCAGTTGAACACTACTTATCAAAAACATATTACAACTTGACTACTGTTGTGTTGTCGGATTGGAAAACATATGGTGAAATGCGTCAGATGGCAAAATTTAAGTTTAATTTACAGCTAATTCAAGATGATCTTCCCACACAAACATTGGAGCAAGGTTTGGATGTACTAGAAATAATGCGAAATATCCATATATTTGTTTCTAAATATAATTACAATCTTAACAATCAAATATTCATTGAAAAAAGCAGCAACAACAAACATTTGAATTCCATTAATATAAAACATATTGCAAACTCCATTCGAACTCATGGAACAGGGATAATGAATACAACAGTAAATTTTACTTATCAGTTTCTCAAAAACAAATTTTTTACATTTTCTCAATTTATGTATGATGAACAGATAAAATCGCGACTAATTAAAGATTTGAGACATTTCAAAGAAACTACTGGTGGGCAGGGAAATATATATCCATATAAAAATGCTGATAGATTCAATAAAGGCATTAAACAATTGGGGCTAGCTGAAGATGGCCAAAGTTATCTGGACTTATTTAGAGATCTTATAACTCAAATTGGAAATGCAATGGGATATGTCAGAATGATCAGATCTGGTGGAAGGCACTGTTGTGCAGATGCAACTGCTTTTTTGCACAGCTTTGAGCCAAAAATCTTTAAAGACTTGTGCACTGATAGCAATTTCTCAAATAGATCAATTGAAACAGCTGAATATTTGGACGAAAGCATCGGTGGTCTTATATCTAACTTCATTCAGGGTACAGAATACTTCAAACTGCTGGTTGAGGTGTTTGCACCTGTATTTAGAAATCCAAAAAATTTACATCTGAAAAATTTCTACATAATAGTTCCACCTCTAATTTTAAATTTTGTTGAACATATGATATTAACAAAAGATAAAATGTCAAAAAATAATAAAGCCGGGGCAGCCTTCACTAATGACGGATTTGCAATGGGTGTGGCATATATCCTAAAATTACTCAATCAGGTATATTTTGTCTCACTTTTATGTTTAATTGTGTTGCATCACATAAAGAACTTACCGTAATGTGCATCTAAAAATACTTACGGTAACAAACCTATTTAATTCGAGTAAGGCTTTCCTTCTTATAAAAAGTAGAGAGATTTGAAAAATGCCATCAAGGTCTTTATTTCAGATCTATAAAAGTCGGAAAATACCATAAATTGTTTTCGATTAAGGATTTCAGTCAATTTGTTTCTTCAGACATTTAAAATAATTATCGTCATGTTTCAGCTTACCTATTAATGACCCCTAATCTATTCAGTAGATTTTGAGTTTATCGCGAAACTCCATGGAGGACTTTGTTTTATAATGTGTTTTAAAACCAACTGTTAAGGATCAAGATTTTAAAACTTATTTTGTACACTAAAATTTCTTATTTTTGACATAATTTGATAAAAATATCATGCATTTTAAATTGTTTCGCGTTACAGACAGCTTTGCGTATCCTCAGCTTCATATCATGAAATGATTGGAGTTAGACAAATATTATTTTAATGCTTTTAAGGTGAACACAAAAATAATTCCGGGTTGCAAGTCACAAATCGGTAGTCTGTTTATAAAATGCACAACACACTACTTTTTTCAAAAATAAAGTTTTGAATGAAAATGAATATTAAAAAATATATTTTTATAGGACTCAAACTTTGAAGCCTTGCACTGGTTTGATACCATTTGGAATCATATTAAAAGTGAAAGGGAACTGATTCAGCTGCAAAAGAATAAAGGATCTATTCAACTACAGCAGGCACTAGCTCTCTCTGAGAAGAAACTTAAAACGCTGGAAGAGGAATATAAACTTTTTTACTACAGTTTAACAAGCGCTAGAATATTTTTTAGATAATCAGTTACTATTGATATAATACATATTTTAAGATTTATATTTTGTTTATATGAAAATAACTTATTTATAACATTGATATTAAATATTTACTGTACGTCTGCGAAAGTTTTTATTATTAAATAAAAATCATAAAAATGTGTCTGTTGTATTTTATTATACTCTATATTAGCAAACTTTTATGTAACAACTATGTTGAAATAAAAAAAAAATCAGTTCATATCATTAAACAGTTAACAAGTGTTGAAAAACTGTTAAATTTTACAAGTAGTATTTTTATCTTGTAAATAAAAACCCAAATGTACAATAAATATATACCAATTAAGTATTTTTTTTATTATAAGAGATTGATTTTGTTAACGTTAGGCACGTTAATACATCTTAAATTAATACTATTCTAAACATATTCAATATGTTTGCGATTTGCATAAAAAGTCAGAAATATCTACAGTGTCAAAATACTAACTATACTACATAATATGCTTAATTATTTATTATTAAATAATTCTCTGAATCTGAAGTGTCTGCTTCAGTCAGGGGTTTTTGGGTGTTATCATTTTCGGGGTTGGAGTGGTCGTGAGTGGTATCAAGCGCGTCAGGCGAGTGAGTGGGGTCTGTTGATAGAACTGGGTTGAAGTCCGTTGTGATCGGGTGAGTGGGGTTTGTTGTGGTCTGTTGTGCGGGTCGATCGCGGCGTGGATAATCATTGAAGATGTGAATGTGCGGGACGCGAGGTCAGTCGGCCTCCTGCTCGTGGAGTTGGGCGAGCAGCGCCGCCCGCCGCGACTCTAACTCCGCGTCACTCCACACCGCGCCACTCGACCTTCGCATTCCAACACACATTATTTACCTCCGCCAATACCCCTTTACAACTATCTAGGCGCGTAAAATTTAACGCAATCTGAAAATCAATTATTAAATTTTTTTACCGACTTAAAAATTGGATAAAGTTCTGCATTCTGTTATATTCTGTTACCTCAAGACTTTCACCTTTGCAAACTGATTTGGGGTCTGGTTGTTTTATTGACATCGTTAGATTTTTTGGGCTTGTTGGATGTTGACATTGAAGTCGTTTCTATTTTTTAAATTAAGTAGTAATCCTGAAAGTAATTTGACTGAAGTGATAAAAGAATACATAAATAAGGTCGCGCAACACTAGAGGAGTGTGGCGTTTTATGCCTATTATGCCTTTCAAACCAATATATTCATTACGTCCTTACACGAGAATCGAACTCATGACTATTAAAGTTGCACGCATTGCATGTGCTCTAATCACTGTAAAGGTTTAAATAGCCGTTAAATGGAAAGCTTTTCAGGTAAAATCAATTGTTAACATAAACAACCATTACTGGAATAAATAAACACTATACTATACTTACATGGGAAAACCAGTTTGTAATAAAAGTAAGTGTGTTTACTTTTGAGATATATTTAATTGATTCTACATTAACTTACAAGAAGGCCTCTATTACTATTTACTTCTCAAACTCGACTCGTTCGGCAATAGTTCACATTACTGGCCCGATCAATAATGTACAATTACCTTTCTTTTTTGTCTTTTTTATCTTTCTTCTTTTTTGGTTTGTGCGAGAGGTCTTCTTCGGGACTGGAGGGCGCCGATCGCTTACTTTTTTTCTTGGGACGGACCTCTTCTTCTGAGAGACCTCCTTCCTCCGGTATAGGTGATTGCTAATTATATTGATTTCACTTTTTAAAGGTTGTTTGGGATAGTAACATTAAACTTTCAATTTGTAACTTATTTCACAATATACACTGACGGACTCATAAACTGCATCAAAGTAATAGACGACTTTGAAATAAATATTTTAACCAAGTATGCAAACTTTCTATACAGATTTAAATTGAAACCTCTAGATTGGTTCGTGAACTTTAAAACAGCGTAGGGTCATATCCTTAAGTTTAAATTTGTGTACTGGAAAGGACCTTAAGACTTTTTTGAAGGAAAAACAGAAATTTAAGGAATATTGGTTTAATAAAAAAATTGGTTTTACCAATAGACACAAAATTTATGCAAGGGTTTATTTATGTTTTAATAAGGTGTATTACCTCCACGTACCCTTATTACGGATTCTAATCGGTTCCGCATAGATTTTATTAGGGTTATTAAAAGATCTTGCGGAATATTGTCCCATTCTTCTGAAAGTGCTGTTCTTAGTGCTGCCACTGTCGTGGGCACAGGATTTCTCGCATATACAGCTCTTTTTAAATTGTCCCAAACATGCTCAATGGGATTAAGATCCGGGCTGCGTGCTGGCCAATTCATTGTACGTATCCCAACCTCTTCGCAATATTGTCGAACTTGTGCAGCAGCGTGCGGCCGGGCATTATCCTGCATTAAAGTAAAATTTTCGCCTATGAATCCCATGTAAGGCACCACGTGATCTTCTAAGACCTCTGTTATGTAGCGATGTGCAGTCAAACCCCCTCTATTACCGTTTTGACGGACCATGTCTATGAACACAAGTTCTGTTCGCCCGTTCATCGAAATGCCACCCCAGACCATACACGAACCGCCTCCAAAAGGAACACGCTCCTCAATGCAACTTTGAGCATATCGCTCCCCACGTCGACGATAGACTCTTCTGCGACCATCTGCACCATATAAACATGTCCTACACTCGTCCGTGAACAATACGGAGGCCCATTGCTCTTCTGTCCAATTTAGGTGATCACGCGCAAATCTTAAGCGAGCTTGTCTGTGAGCTACAGACAACTTTGGACCATTTGCTAGTCTAAAAGGGGTGATATCCGCTTCCTTTAACCTTCTTCTTATTGTTCGTGCACTCACATTTACTCCACGCACTTCATTAAGCTCTGTTTTGTTGTTTACTGACGTGAGGAAACGATTTCGCAGGGAAGTTATAACAATAAATCGGTCATCACGACCGGTGGTTGCTCGAGTCCTGCCTGTACCACGTCACCTTTTGTAAGAACCTGTCGCCACAAACCTTCTGTATATTCTAGAAACCGTAGACTGACTTAAATTTAAATGTCTACCAATCGTTCGTTGATCCAAGCCCTCCCGCACCAGTGCTACAATTTGAGCCGCTTGTTCGGACGAAGTATCCATATTATGGTTTAAAAACTCTCGATGAGTTAAAAAACTAACCCAACAATTATGCTGGTAACAATAATTCAATTGACAAAAGAATTAAAAATCAATGCGAATCAATTTAAAACTGCAAAGTTTGCATACTTATTAAAAAAAAATCATTTCAAAGTAATCCTGAACTTTGATGCAGTTTATGAGTCCATCAGTACATATATATTTTTATTAGCGTTGATTACTTTTAACTGAACGAAATGTTAAAATTAAATACATATTTTAAATGCTATTAGTAAACCAAGTTCAGTTTCATGTATACCTACATATAGCATGTAGCAATGGCACACATAAATTCATTTTATTCTATATAATGGCAAATTGCAATTGTTTTATTTTATATATTTTTTCATTTGTATATTATGTTATATAAAGCTATAAAGGATTATTCTAAAAACACATCGGAGCAATGTTAATTGTTACAAAATATAGCTTCAGCACTTTTTAAGCGATGAGGAACTAAAATTATTAAAATTTTATAAAAATATCTGTTATTAGGTACAGTTCGCGAGGCGTAAGCTGAGCTTTGCATTGGTGTGAATGATCACAAGTAGAGTCAGTCAAAAAACTTTTCAATTTTTTTTTTTAAATTATGTTTTAGGTAGGTGAGTAAGTACATTACATAAGTGGGAGAGGTATTCTAGTTTAAAAATATAACTAATAAGCAAAAATTATTAAAGTAAAGGCCAGCTATGATATGTGTATGTGTGACCGAGAATTAGTCAGAGATCAATAAATCAAATTCAAGTATTAAAAAATTATAACAATTCTTCTACACCGGACATTGCAACTTCATCATTTTCGTTATCACTCGTCTTAATTTACAACTATTTAAATTGCACAAAATTTATTTTACTTTGCTATTTAAAGATTTTCGTATTCTTCGTTCATTTGGGTTGGCAGCCATTTCAATAATAAATAATTAATAATTACAAAAACAAAATATTAAAAATTTATCACATCACTTTGCTACCACTACAAGAGGCGAAACGTGCGGGGACGCACCGCACCACAGGCCGATAGCCAACAGCCGCTTTAGGTCGCGTCACACCTACACTATTGATGTGCACTCACACAAACGCAAAGCTCAGCTTACACCTCACGAACTGTACCTACCTATATTTAATTCCCTTATTAATATATCTTAATTATAACCCAATGCTTTGAATAGAAAAGATTTGATTTTTGGATTATTCATAATGAATAAATATCTAATGCACGGAAATGTTATAGGAAGCTAATAATTGCCGAGTAGCATAGGCTATGTTGTTTAAAAAGGCGTACTCACCGGTGGGGGCGAATGTTTCTTGTGTTTCTTCTTGGACTTCTTGTGCTTTTTGTCATCGTCGTCAGGCGCGGGCGAGGGCGGCGGGGAAGGCGAGCGGCCAACCTCGCCTTTCTCTAGGGAACTGTCCCGCTCTCGCTCGCGAGACTCCACAGGCGACGCTGACCGAGAACCTGACTGTAAAATAAAGTCCTTCTTTTAATGTTGTAGACGTGAATAAATTTAAATACTAACAAAAAAAATTATATTAACGTAAAAGCTATTGGCAGATTGACTATTTTCATCAAAAATCCCAACTACATTTTAATAATTTTTAATTGGCAACATGCGTCATTGCGTTCATGCGACATCCTTGTCTAAATTAATGCTACCTCAGAAATGAAAAATGGTCAAATTATGTATTGTATCCAAAAAATATGAATAAAAATACCATAGAATCGGAACGTGAACGTTTCTTCTTCTTAGACCGCTTCGCTTTCTTGGGTTTCGGATGATGGTAATGCATGCAGCTATCCTCTTGTTCGTGTTGATAATCCTGCAAAAGTATTACTAACTTTCTTATTTTTTGAAAAAGACAAAATTATTCATGTTTGTATAATATTTTCTGAGACCAAATAATATTTTTAGAGCCTACAAAAACACATAAAGTTCTTTTTATGAAAGACGTTCCACACATATATGATATGTATTATATAATATAATTAACTTTTTAAAATGTTT
Organism: Aporia crataegi; assembly: GCA_912999735.1. Lineage (NCBI taxonomy): Eukaryota > Metazoa > Arthropoda > Insecta > Lepidoptera > Pieridae > Aporia > Aporia crataegi. The sequence continues at coordinate 5,457,571 of OU538744.1, read as the reverse complement.
TTAAGATTAGTATAGAATATTCGTAACAATATATATATATTTTAAATTTATAGAACAAGAATTATTTTTCCAATAAAAAACACAGGTTTCTTAATGACACAAATCTAATCTATCAATACAAATCTAATGACGTATCTTATAAGAAATCGGAAGGGACGTGATTATTAATTACGAGAGGACAAAGTAATGGAAAAACATACCTGGGACAGATTCAGGAAGAGAATCATGGGGTTTTTTATCTCATGACAAACATAAAAGAAAGAGAAAAATAGCGCACCTTGTAAATACGCTGGCGGTCTTCTTCATCAGATACTGCCGTGAATTCTGGTGCAGTAAGGTCAAGTTTCTCGCGAACTTCACTCCAAGGCAAAGTGTGGTCGACTTCCGCTTCACTCAGCGCCCATTTAAACGCACTCTCTATCTTTTTCTGCGCCTTTGACTCTTCTTTCATCTTCTCTTTGTTCTTTGTTTCCGCCTTAAATTTTGAAACGGATCATATAAATATTTATTTATTCAACTGTTTTTACCTTTTTCCTGCGACTTCCATCTATGTATATATACTATGATACCCGTACCAATAAAATAAAAAACCTTGCCATATTGCTGAAAACTATTGAGCTAATTTCTTTAAATGGCAACAATCTTGTCATTATTGTCGTCTGTCAGTGTTGTTTCGTGGTCTATTTCTTGCATATGGTGCGTTAAAATGCCGAAAACTATTAAAAGCCAGTTTAGAAAAGTTGTTTACAATATAACGAAGTATTTGTCGGAGAGAAAGTCTGAAGGAATGGACTCTATCCCTCTAAATAACATTGCGGACCTTATTGTCAACATGACGGTATATCAGTATATGTGCAATGTAAATTGGCTAATCTGTGACTAATTATTCAATTCAAGTTTTTTTTAAGTATTTTAGTTTAGATTAAACATAGCTAATGTGACAACCCCATAGGAGGTTTTTTAGTTATTAACTATAACTTATACATACAACATTAATATATGAAGTATTATTATTTGTAATAAACACGTTGAGGGCTTTTTAAATTGCCTTAAATTTCACTCGTTTACTTGATATTATTACACACCTTTTCCAACAAAGAGTTATATGTGAGTTTAACATTGCCGGCATCCAATGAAGCCGACTTGCTGTCCTCACAGACAACGGTCGCGAATTCTTCAAAAGTAGTGTCAGCTTTCACTTCAAACTGCTTTTCTTTCAAGATTTCTTTAATCACTTTCTTCTCGTCATGGAATCTTGCCTTTAAGTTCTCTACATAGAACTTAAACAAATCTAATGGTGTTGAACCGCTCTGCCCTGCAATAAAGTTTCGAAAGCCTTTCATTTCACAAGTAGGTACTCCAAAATATTTAAATTCATAATTTTCAACATGACTTGTGACACGTTTCGTCCACCACCAAACTCTCGCTTAATGCCCACTGGGCAGATCGCAAGAAAAAAGGAGATTTAAAAAAAAAAATAATAATAATTTTCAACAGACAACAGAAAGAGGTTTTTTTTTTGTTTGTTAATGACATGATATTTTAATTTCTGTTCGTTAATAATGTTGGTCTCGGTAATATTCCAAAGGCGTGATAAAAAAGTTATTTCAATAATTATTATAATAATAACAGAGATAATCATTGTACAAAAAAAATGTTTGTAACTCTGTACCAAACTGTAACAGAAAATCATAAAAACTTTAACCCTAGCACCGACTTCCAAAAGTTATTTGTTAGTGCACTAAGTTTCATAGTGCACTTTGAAGTCGATTTTTAGTTTATTCGTTTATTTTAAATTATATTTGCCCTTATATATAAAAATAATTTATTAACAGATACAACCACGTTTTTGAACTTATACAAACGCTGGGCAACGAATATTTAAAGGACAACTTTGTGAAAGTTCGATTCTTCCTTCGATTACCTTATAAGTATTATGTAATGTTTTAACTATTGAACTTTTGCCTTACCAGGGTTACCTGAAAGACTACTCATCGTTGCATTCGTAAATCTGTAACACATTTATTACAGTAGTTAACACAAAGCAAATAAAATGTATACGAACACCGATATTTACCTAGCATTGCCGAAAATCTCATATCAGCCGAAATCACTGGGTACAACTCGACCCAGAGTGACATCGATGTCAACTTTCCTTCTTCATGTAGACCGTCGAGAAGAGCCTGTCATAAAAATTTCATTAACGACGAACAAATTTTGCAGAATGAGAATTTCTATAATATATATAAATAATATAAATAGCATACAATGTCTATAATCTATAGTTCAAAATTTTAAAAAGGAAATGGATATAAAATTTTTAACATATTAGAAGATGTTTAAAAATATACATCCGAATCCTTGTTTATTAAAATATTGTTAATTTGTAAGTAAGTGTAAATGAGAGTAATAGGACATTTACATATATCTATTTTAAATTTATAGAAATCAGTTAAACCGTTTTGAAGTTAACCAATTAACTAAAATATTTAAGGTCATACTATAAGAGATTTAAACCGTATAAAGATAATAATGAAAATGTTTTAAATTTTCTACATAAAACGAAGACCTTTAATTCATAGAAAATGTTTTTATAATTAAGTGCTACACAAATATTTTAAATTCATAATATTTTATATTTAATAATAAGTTCGTAACATACAATACAAAACGACATAAATGAACACCTTCTAAGCGAAAATGCGATATTTTTTCATAATATTAGATTACCTATAGGTGAAATAATACTGAAAAGATGCGTCAGATAAAATAACAAATCATAATTTAAATCAAACATGACTAAAATCTTACCAAGAAATTATCTCTGTTTTTTCTCTGTTGGCGTTTATTTCTTTTCTTGATCTGTTCTTTCTCTTGCACAAACTCTCCTTCCAGATTTCTTATGTGTTGTTCGAAAACTGAGACAAATAAGAAAATATGTGAATAAATTAATTTTGTTATGACTGTTTTGGTCAATCTAAGCTTAGGAGTTTCCTGAGTGATGTGTCTCCTTTGTTCATTTTACAACAGTAAGATATATTTAATCACTTGGACCTCTCCTAAGCTATGATTTAGTCGGTGGTATTGCTGGTGATAATGTTCATTAATCATTTATTTGGTAATTAAGTCTTGGGCTCAATACCCGTGAACACAAAATCAAAATATTTCACATGCAGGCTGTTTCACTAATTCGCCTATAAATTATAAATGAAAGAGATATCAATAAAAGAGAAAATTATCAATGAGAGAGGCAGACATATTTCTGCCCCAAGCCCATGTAGGTGGTGCCTTTCGAACCAAAATATTTTGCTGTTTCCCCCTATTTAAAATCTGAGACGATTTGACCGCTATTTTTATTAAAATGAAAAATACCTATAAGAGCATCTTCTTTATCCATCCCAAGTAAGCTGACATCGTTCTTAAAGGCCGAGTTTTCTAAAAGCAACACTTGCGCTTCGCTCCATGTACTGTTATATGTTATCTCATTCATATTTTCTAATACCTGTTAATACCAAATATTTAAGATATATAAAGGTCTCTTAAAAAACAATGAATAGCAAAACAATTATTGGTCAAATTCATCTTGAAGGTAAGAAATAGGTCATCAAATTTAACTAATACATTTTGACAGGTGTTAGAATGTATTTGTTGTTTTTCTAGCTGAGAAATGTGAACCAAATAATCGCCATCGAAAATAATCGATTCTAATGACTAATCGATATTGATTCTAACTTGTTGATAATCGATTATTTTGTTTACAATTTAAACAGCTGAACTTCGATAATGAAATACAAAACAAATTATTTTAGTAAATTTATAAAAAGGATGTATAGTTTGGGTGAAATAAATAACTTTAAACATTAATTTTTAAACAGCTATAAATGTCAATTTTTAATGTTATTGTGATCATTTGTATGACGGCACGTCACGCATGATAATTAATAGCGTAAAAGAATATTGTTACCTGCGCCAACATTTTCATATTCCGCTTTTTGAGAGCTTTCGCTTCTTCCTTTTCACGTTTGGTTATTGTAAAAATACAATCTTCGTAGATATCACGTCGATCTGTTTCAGGAACACAGCGCCAAATCTTTGAAAAACAAACATTTCATAGGTTATTCAATTTATCGATCAATTTAATGCAACAATATTATAGATTATATTTGGTGTACAGAAAGCGATACAGTGATTATTAAATTAGAAAAGTAATCTATTGTTTGAACGGTCAAATATCAATAGTTTTCACGATCACGATTTTTATGCATCTGTAAGTTTATTACGCAACAACTGTACTTTAGTTGCGGCGCCGAAAACCACTGAACTAAGAATATGATATATCCACATCAAATTAATCTATTTATTTTAACACTTTTTTGCTTTGGTATAAAAAAAATATCAAGTCCTTAATTAACTAGTTGAAGTGCAATGGGCGACCATATCTCTTCAAGGCAACCCAACACGGATAATAATAATGGGAAAGTGTAAGAAGTACTTTATATACAGATCATATTGTCCATCATCAGTATTTTCGATGATGTTGCAGCGCCCCTAGCGTTGAAAACCTGTCAAAAATTTCGATAGTAAACTCATGGATTGCACTTATAATACCTATGTATTGATAGAAAGTAAGGAATGGATCGCTATTCCAAATCCATAAAGATCGAATAATAGGTTTACAGGATACAATATTAGGCGAAGTCCGCAACTTTAATTTCGTAGGATTATAATAAATCTACCGCTTAGTGAAAATTATTAAAATTAACTGACACACCTCAAGATTTCCAAACATATCTTCACACTTGTAGTACTTGGTGAGGGAAGTTACTCTATCGCAGGTTAATAAAAATTCTTCTAAATTCTCTCTATTCTTCTTCGTCTTTAGTCTGAAAAGATATAAAATAATATTTTATTTACTAACATACAAAATGTGGGCATGAAAAAAAAGAATTTCAATACCTTTGTTCTTCTCTTTCGTCTTTTAGTTTTTGGGTCTTGTATCCGTTGAAAGCTTGTTTCTTTTCATTTAACTTCTTAAACGATTGATATCGCGGGTCTTTAGATATTATTTTCACACACTGTTCCCAAGTGGCATTTGATGGAACATTCTAGAAGAATAATAACGTGTTACTTAAAACGTAATTCCTTAGAAAATGTTGCCTGCAAATTCGTTGCCTCATCAACGAATTTTCTTTATATACACACTTTTTCGTGATTTTTTCTATATTTTTAATAGTTATTCTGCTATTCCATGATTAGACAAACCCAACAACTCAGAGATCATCAAAATCGGTCCATCCGTTCATTAGTTATAAATGGTGTTAATAACCCGACTGTTTTATATACATACATAGAAGATAGATAATGGGACAATAGTGTCAATGATATTTTTCCTTTGCTGTTCCACTATTAACATGAGAGTAACAATTTTTACTTTATCACTTAAAAACTGATAACTGACTTTTATCAATAGTAGTGATAAAAAAAACTTTATACTTTGGCTAAACATAAAATAATGCGATTTTTAGACTCTTACCCGCTCACGTAATAACTCCTTAAAAGCTTCAATGGCTTCTTTTTTATCCTTGTACTGCAACTCAATTGGTTGCTCTGATGTATCACCATTTGCTTGAGCTGGAGGTGCTGCTATTTCTTCGGGTTTTACTGTTTCAGAAAATGGAAATTATCTTTACAAATAAATAAAATTGGAGTGTCCGTTTGTAATATTAAACTAACCGCTTATTACTAAATGCATATAAAAGGATCGATGAATTCGAGATGTGGTGCTGGAGGCGATTACTCCGAGTACCTTGGACCGCAAACGCACCAATCTTGAGTCAGCTCAAAATAAAAACCCGTTTGTCGACCACATGCCAACAACGCATCCTGTTCTATTTCGGCCACACAGGCAGACCCGGCAAACGTTGTTTTGCCATATTAATTTTTGGGGTGGGCTACCCTTATCACTTAGGGGTATTTAAAATAGATAGTAGCCGATTCTCAGACCTACTGAATATGCATATAAAATTTGGTAAAAATCAGTAAAGCCGTTTCGGAGGAGTAAGGTCACTAACATTGTGACACGAGAATTTTATATATATGATAATAAAAAAAATAACTTTTCCACGCGGACGAAGTACATAATATATTTTGCTGTTCGCGCGAAACCGCGAGACACAAGTAGTATGCACTATTTATTTGCATAGAAATATACATAATATATATTTTATCTACTACGAAATTCTTATTATGTATCTATATATAGAATATATTTCCACAACATCAAGCATTTTTTGGCGATAAAAGGTAGCCAATGTCCGTAAAGGAAGCTCTAATCTATCTCTGAAAATTTAATCGATATCGGTTCAGTGGTTGTGACGTGAAAGCGTAACAAATCGACAGACAGAAAGACAGTTACTTCTGTCATAATATTATTATAAGTTATATTACATTAGTAATGATCTCAGAGATATAAAGCTTTCAAATTTTTGAAATATTACAAGAAATACCATGTAAGTATTTGTAAGAATAAAGCATCATTCAAATTACTTACTTTCATCTGGTATTGGAATAGTATTTGTTAATGAAGGATCAATTGCAGCCAGAGTCTTGGCCATGGCCTCATCTAATGCAGAGCTCCCTGATATTTGCGTGTTCACTACCGGAGAAGATGGCAAAGGTACATCCCCAGCAGATATATCACCATGCATCGCAGCCCTGTTTCATGAACGGTACAGACAATTATACATTGATTAGTTATTCATCTTTTATTTACTTCATTGTGCTAATCCCTACTAATATTAAAAATACAAATACTCTATCTGTCTGTTACGCTTTAAACCACTGAACCGATTTTGATGAAATTTGACACAGATAGACTGGAGCTTGGGAAAGGCCATACGCTACAAATTATTTCGAAAAAAAGAGTAAAGATGACATTGATAAACAATAATAAAATCGATTATTACGCAGAGGTGCGCGTCGCGTTTTCAACAACTTTCTTTTTTATTCGTGGATGGTTAGTTACTCGGACGGACTCTAACAAGCTCATACCACGTTTATTATTTAATATTTATTTACATTTTAATAAGAAAATTCAAAATATATTATATTTTAATGTCGTAAATATATTTTATTTATTTGTTCGTTGATAATAATAGAATACAAAAATGAAATCTTAAGCTAATTAGAGTGCAACGGGCGGCCTTACCACTAATCAGCGATCTCTTCCAGGCAACCTAGGAAAATAATAAAAGTAATAATAAAATTATTTCTAACTTGGTAGGTACATACTGTGCTTCCTCTGCTTCAATGTTTTCTTTAATTTCTAGCAACTCCTTAGGTATCACCCAACTTGATTCTTTTGTTTCGATATTGTGATAATAAACGCGACCAGCATCTGTAGTATATTCTTTCCATACACAAGATGATAAAAGTTTCTGCAAATATAATAGTACTAGATGAAAACCTGGCTTCGCTCGGGTGAAATGTGACTCATAATACACATGTAGGTACATAATGTAATTAGATATTTCTGAAGTTAGTGGCAGTGACGTTTCGCTAGAGTGGCGACTGCGATTTGTCTTTCAGCTCCATTAGAATTAAACAAAATACTTGACAATCCTAATTTTGTGGATATATGTTGAGTTATTTTTTTGTTTTATTATTCAGGTAAGGTTTCAATTGAGTCTACTATACTCCTTGACATACATGTTTTTGTTTATTTTTTTTAAGTAAAAGATACAGTAATTATTACTTGTCGTCACTAATTATATTATATGTATATTAAATCATATATTTATTTTTTATATTTTTACTAGAACATTTATTTATGAAATGAAGAAGCAAGTGATAAACTTACACCCCATTAGGCAGAATCACCTCCTAACATCAAGAAAATTTGCAGTCAACTGCTTGTCTGCAATACACAATCATCAATAATATGTCAATAAATACTCACTTCAGCAGGAGTTTTCAGATCATCTGGTTTTTCCCAAAGACTCTGTTTAGTGATTGAATTATAATAATAAGTCCTTCCATCTGGGGATTTGTGTTCTGACCATGGACTTGTTTGATTTGCCATGGGTGAAATTTCAGGCGCTGGTGCATTTAAATCCTATAATAGCCATTGGTTATTGTTAAGTAAAAATATATTTTATAAAGATAATGTCTTTACACTATTGCAAGATATTGATAAAGATTCTACATCAGAATATTATACAAACTAAGCTACAGTAAAATTAATATTATCTTCTCAAACATGTACTGTGTGAAATTCTATATTCAACAAAAATTCCATGAAAAGTATTAAATATGTCAAAACTCTATATAGTTTCCTTACGCACAGGTTTAAATGGTGGAAATCCAGGTGGCGGCATGGTAAAAGGAGCCATCATAGGTGGGAAACCCATAGGTGGTGGAATAGCAGCCATATTTGGAGGCATTCCAGGAACAGGAGGCATAGCTACAGCAGGCGGCATGGGCGGCGGCATTCCGCCTAGCATAGGTGGCGGCATCAATGGGGCTGGAGCCATCATACCCGGAGAACTGGTTCGTGATACATCCTAAAAATAGGCAGTATAGAAAGAATAGATTTAACAGATAATTTTTTTTTTCCTTCATAAAACTACAATTAAAGGATTACAAAAAATCTCACCATTATAAACTAAAGAACAAAACTCATTAATCAAAAATTAAAGATTATATTTTCTTAAATAATAAACTTCAAACTCAAGCGGTGGACGGTGGTCGACGGTCGTTGCGAAACGTAGCTGGTTATTGAAACCAGCTAACGGCACAATAACGGTTAGCTAGTTTAGCCGTATTGCTTTAACCTGCTAACCCGCTATTTCACGTTTCACGTCGATCGCAATGCAACAACGTTCGGCTATTTTCGTGAAACAAGCTAACCGCTATCTGATAGCTGTTAGGCCTGTTAGTTGTAGCATGATTTTTTATTTTATCTCAATTCAGCGATGCGAAGATGGATGACTGGCGTGCGAGCGATATCAATCACTATTTAATATTTTGTCTTTTTCACACATGCACGTTGCGAGTTGTGACCTTTGACCACATAATTACACAAACTTTGACTGTGGCCTATAAATTCCTGGAAATAGATGCGTTTTTTCTATATTATTTTTATTTTTTTAAATTTTACTTTTTAACTGACCTAATTAGAACCAAAAAGGAGGTTAACAATTCTACGTGTATTATTATAAATAGATCTAGAGATAGAGAGAATATAGTAACTGAATTCCAGCGATAAATCACAACGTGCGTTCACTTACTTATTATTAAGGACCATGAAAACCTTATTTATATGAACGATATTACTTTAATTTTTAGTATTAAACGATGTACTTTTGTGTCTTCTTATGACCATTAAAACATATTTACGATACGTTGAATAGTTTTTAGTATATTGAACTAATTTCTGAAGCAATCGCTGAAATTTCAGCGACCATATTGTACTTATTAGCATAACATCAATACTATGAAATATGAACCTTTCTCAATAAATGAGATATTTTTAAATTACCTATTTGTTTAACTTCTAATAATAAAAACTAAGAATTATTATAATTAGATTCACGCAATTAATTTTAGCTACCTTACATGGATAATACGCTCTTAATTACTATTGGTACAAGGATTCAATGTAATAGCAAAATGCATTTATTATTCTTAGGGAAGAACGCATTCTTATGACATAAAACATGTTTATATATTATAGTGTTCATATTATCCTACCTAACAGTCGCCTCCAACCACCCCTTACAGCTACTTCTTACCTCCCTGCTATACATATTAAATTTATAGTAACAATAACTAAGAATTATTATAACTAGACTAATAGTTGTTTTAGAGATGATGATAACTGAGATGTTTTTTTTTGCCATGTCAGAAAAGCGCCTCCAAGCACAGCGGGCACCGCTCGTCGCTACTGCTTGAAGTGGCTTTACACATATCCTATTACCCATTACCAAGTTGTTTAATGTTCCTGCCAAAAACCCGCTACATAAATAGCGCGTTTTGAAAACCGTAGCGGTTTTGTCGATAGCTGGGTTTCGTAGCAGCCCACCGCTTCAAACAAGTGCAATTATTAACATAATATTATAAATTAGAAATCACAGAACATCTGTCTCTGTCATTTGAACATACCTGTGGAACATACTATAAAAAATATATCTATAATCTGTACGTATAGTTTACCAGCATGTAGTTAATCTATGCTCTGTAATTTCTGTAACTATAATAACATTTCTAAAAAACATATATTTTTTAATGTAACGACATATGAAATTAATTAAATCGCACTCTGTTTATATATATATATATATATATATATATATATATATATCTAAGATTTCCCTTTCGAAAAACTTGGGATATTCATTATTCTAATGTCATGAAATGACAGGAAATAATAAAGTATTTTTTAGTTATTTATAATCTGTTTACTGTTACTTTACCGCTTGGCGCCCTGTCACCTGTGTAAATAATTATAAAATTTATAAATAGCTCTATTAAGTACAATTTACATAGGTATTAAAATTTATAGATTCTCAATAGTCATTACTTAAATTCATATAATTTAAAGTTAAAACTGGGTTCACGGCTAAATAATTTAAAAATTACAAAATGTCTAGCACATCTCAAAAACATAGGAACTTTGTTGCTGAACCCATGGGCGAAAAAGCTGTGACAGATTTGGCTGGAATAGGAGATGTTCTAGGAAAACGCTTAGAAACTGCCGGTTTTGATAAAGTTAGTAAATAATTATTCATATTTTTTCAATCATAATAACAAAATTATTTTATTTATCTACTGAGACTGTTAGGTTAAAACAAAAAATTGCATTTTTTGTAATAAATATTTTTTTTGTGTAAAAGATAGATTTAGATTTTTAGATAACATTATTAAGGTAATTGAGACAACTGTCAATAGTTTTATAAAAAAATTCATAATCTTTCACTTATCCTTTGTGTTTCAGGCCTATGTAGTATTGGGTCAATTTTTGGTTCTGAAAAAGGATCGGGAACTATTTCAAGAATGGATGAAAGATACTTGTAATGCAAATTCAAAACAATCTAATGACTGCTACCAGTGTCTTAAAGACTGGTGTGATGAATTTTTGTAAGACTAAGGTGTGTCATATGCTAATGTGATGACTTATACAAATATGTTCTTTTACTTCATATTGTTTTTAGTAGTTATTCATAATTAGAATTGCCATTACATACTACCTTGTCATTAGATAGTCTAATGTACAGTCGGTGTTCGAAAACCTTCGTCAGATATCAAATTCATTCCTTTATAAAGTCATACTCTTAGTACCTTTTGAAACCAAAGTAGTAAGACAAGTGCATATAAAATTCTACTTACTTGATAAGATAACAAGTATCAAAATAGTATACACCTCTGACTTATATCTAGTTTCATGAAATCTTTTTAATGGTTAAGTCAAAAAAACTTCATTAGAGTTCCAATTAAATATATTATATTTATGATTGTGATTAATGCGAATGGCGGATATATTAGTTTTTGACTAAACTTTTTATTTTAAATAAATTATATCATTACAACTACAGCTTATTTTAATTCTGTAAGAAAATAACACAAAATGTCGACATAAATAAGCCAATATTTTAATACAATTAGACGACAATACGATAACATGACTAAACAGTCATAGTTTTGCGGTTGACAGATTTCACTGCATCTTTATTGATTGACTGGTCACTATCAGTTGATTAACGAGTTATTCCAAATATCAATGATCTCTGTGATATTTTGTTTGAAATGAAACTTTGGCAGGACAGTTAATAATTGCCTTGATGGTGTAAGCAAATGTCGATTTAAAGGTGACGAACCTTTTCTTATCTCGACTGTACTCATAAAGTAAGACTTCTTACATATAATGGTATATAATAATGTATGGGATATGGTTTTCCCTTAATTATATTAGTTTCTGTTGTTTTAAGAAAATTATATTATTGACAAAAAAGTGGTGCCCAAAATATCACAAAAAATATATTGAAACAACAAAGGAAATTCCATAATGATTTTAAACCTCATACCTAATATGTAGTTATAATGTTAGTAGGTACTTTATATAATTTATAGATGTTGATATGTCATTTTAATCAGCTATTGTTATAGAAAAAAAAAAGCCTTTTCCAAGTTAAGGAGGTTATATTGAAGTCACTCTCTCAAGAAGAACTATAAAAAAATATTTCAAACCCCTTAATCTCGTTGAACAATATTGAAATGTTATAATTCCAAATGCTTAATTCTAATAGTGAAGTATTGCATATTACATGCAGCATATAGCAAAACAGTAACAGATTCATCTAATCAAATCTCAATTTGAATGTGTACTGTAATATTATGTAATATTTTTGATTACAATTTGCATTACATATTAGTAAAATTTACAAGTGATATAAAAAACACAACCTTGAATGGGTAGATGATTCTCATTATAATTGTAGGTATAAAATAAAAATTATGATAAGGTATCTTTTATATTTTTATAATTTAGCACCTTCAATTGTTTAAATACCTAAGATTTTATATATTTTAAACTAATTTTGTAGCAAAACAAATAAAAACTTATAATTATGGTCTTTTATACTTTTAAATATTATGACTTCCTCTTTGAAATTTCCCCACCCAAATAATGAGCCATTTTGTATAGGTATCCAGAATATATCTAAATAGTAATTCCATGGATTGATTTGCCAATCTAAGATTGTTTACACTTTTACCAAAGTCAACAAAAAAAGTAAAATTAATAAAAAAATGAAAAACGCACACACATGCACGGCTAATAAGTAGCTCTTTTTTAAGATGTCGGGCGTGTATTGAGGCTTATGGTAAACAGTTCGAACATTTATTGTATTAAAAAATGTTATTTCCCTATCTGACTTTTATTCCAATCAAACTAAACTAGGTCAAGATTTTTAATTTTTTTAATAATTTTACTTTTTCATGTTGACTTTGGTAAAAGTGGCGTCACTATCTGTCTCGCTCGCTCATGGCAAAAATGTCCACTATCCATCTCTCTCATCATTTTTCCATAAAATATAGAACCTACCAAGAGCTTGTGCGAATAAAAAACATTTGAACTGAGTAAATTGTGTTAGTAAAAATCGGGTTCCTTGATGTTTTTATTTTTTTACTCGTTTTTTTTTTAGTATAAAACTAACAAGTATTGTACCATTTTACAATCCTGATTAAATGCACAAACTTTTGATGGCACTTGCCAAGGCACTTTAGTACATTTTTTTTAAAGGAGGGTCTTTCAAAGTCGACAAATTTTGAAAATTTTAAATTCATAGTTTAACAAATATGTAGTCTTAAATCTAGAAAACTTGGGGCATTGTGTCATTATTTTTGACTGTGGTTCTAGAAATGTTATTTAGGATTACGGTTCTAAAGTTAAAATGAACAAAAATAATAAAAATTAATCACAATAACCGAAAAATGGGTACAGTTTGACCAAATTTTTAGGTTTTTCTTAAATGTCCATAATTTTCAAACTATATGGGATAGATTTTTTTCTGATTTTTCTCATGATGGTTACAGTCAATCCTGTCACCCCGTTTCGGTTTGGCGTTGAGTTCAGGGACATCCTGTATACATAGGCCGGGAGATAGCGACAGATTTTACTGAATCATTTGTTACAGTATGGCGGTTCTTCAGGGGTCTTATTACGCAATAGGAAAAATGATGGTACCGGCAGCCGAATCGCGTGAGCGTTAGTCAAACTCGTCGAATTATTACGATTTGTTCCACAAAAATTCTAGTATTTTCCAATAGTCCATAAAAAGTAGCAGTAGTTTCATGCCATACTTCTCCGGTGTGACTTAATTATCGTCGTGTAGCCATTTACGAAAATCACCTTGCCATACTTTTCCAACGGTTGCCAATGGCCGCCATACCACCACAAAGGAGTATTTTTTATTATTATTATACTTATACTCCCACGCTGTAGACTGTAGAACATTCAACATAGTGTATGATGCCGGCCATATAGTAATAATCGCCCAACGCTACTCATTTCCGAACTCTTGAGTCTGAGTATATTGTTCTCCGGGTGACACGGTCTCGGGTCCCCGCCCCCCGGTCCTTCACGAATTACGATTTACGTGAACTGTTAACTATTCAACAATTACTATAGGCAGGGTTCACAACCGTACGATAATTATCGTACATATGCGATAATTTCATGACTGCGTACGATGTACGATGATACACTATTATCTTACGCAGATTGTACAATAATTTGCATTATGATGCAAAATTTGATAATTACTTTGAAATCCAATAGCCTAATTCCAATTACAGTTTTTTTTACTATCAGTGCCATCTGTTGGCTCATTTCTTTATTAGTTGATTTCGATTTGTGGGTGCAAATACTAATAAAGACACTATCTGTGTGGAACGTCGACTGCTCCGTAAACTATGATCTGAATGTGTCGGTGTCGGACAGGTCGGTCGACTAGTCAGTGAAGTCACATGATAAATCCTACAACGCTTTCCTTAGGAAGCAGCGCTGGGGCATTATATGAATTAAAACGTCCGCTCTCTCGCGCGTTCAGTAATTAATGAAAAGTTGGATAATAAATCCAAGAAAAGCCACTTCAGCAAATATGTGAAGCTGAATGAAAAATTACAACGGTATTTGTATATATGTGTTGCGACCATATTTTATTGAAAAAAAAAAACAAGTTTACAAGGGTTGAACTATAAAGCATTTGCAACACATTATTGTCACGTTTCATATGATTTTTTAATGTAGGTATGCTAGTCATTGTCCTAGTGGATACGATAATTTTGATCGATGTACGATAATTTTACGGCCCTGGTACGATAGCTAGACGTCTGGCTTCAGGTTGTGAATCCTGACTATAGGCGCACTAAACTAAAATCAATAATGCTCAGACCAACAACAAAAAGTTCTTTTTTTATTGGTCTGAGCAATAATGTTGGAAATGAAGTATGAATCACTAAATTAAAAATTATTAGAGATAGTTTCTTTAAGATAAGATACTATCTTACATTGAATATTTTGATAAATGTAGTGAACTTAGCTATGGCAAAAGACAAAGCCTTTGTACAAGATTCTGACTATATTTCCTATTTATTTGGCTTAAATCTAGCAATTTTATCAAGTATATTTATTGGATTTAGTTTTATAATTAAGAAGAAAGCATTAAAACGTATAGTAGGAGATGGTTATTTGAGAGCTTCATCTGGAGGTTTCTCATACTTAAAAGAATGGATGTGGTGGCTAGGACTGTTGACAAGTAAATAGTTAAATAATAAGTGTTTGATTTTATTAGATAAGTAACAGTTCATTATGATTGAGTTTTTTTATTATAGTGGGAATAGGAGAGGGAGCAAATCTCCTTGCATATGCCTTTGTGCCAGCAGCATTAGTCACACCTCTTGGTGCATTGAGTATACTTGTAACAGCAATATTGTCTTCTAAATTTCTAGATGAAAAACTTAACTTAATTGGAAAGGTATTTTCAATTATTTTTTAATACTTTTATGCAAATTGCATCCATCCAATTTAAACTTTTTGAAAGACTTCTTGACTCATCTCAAAAATAATATTTCTTACTGTATATTTTTTTATTTCAGATTGGTTGTGGTCTTTGTATAATCGGCTCTATTGTTTTAATTGTACATTCTCCTAAAACTGAAAACGTTAAAACCTTTTCAGAAATAGCTGTGAGATTATGTGATACATTTTTTGTTTCATATGTATTGTCTGTAATGTGTTTATTTATAATTGTTAAAACTCTGCTAGTTCCTAAATATGGAAAAATAAATATTACTGTTTATCTTATAATTTGTTCTACTATAGGGAGCCTCTCTGTTGTTTTTTGTAAAGCTATTGCTCTTGGTATTAAGGATGGCATCAATATTCATGATACAGAATTGATTATATTTTGTTCAATTTTTATAATGGCAATTGTTGGTATAATTATACAGATTAACTATTTAAATAAGTCATTGGACTTATTTAGCACTAATATAGTTACACCCATATATTATGTTATGTTTACAAGTTTAGTTATAGTTGCATCTGGAATTTTATTTAAGGAATGGATTTATATGGAGTTTGGTGACATTCTAGGATGTGTCATTGGTTTCATTATATTAGTTTGTGCTGTTTTTACTTTGAATGCATATAAAGTGACAATTAATATTCCACTATATAAGAATATAAATTAACCTACTAAAGTTTCTAACCAATATTAGTTTGTAATAATTAGTAATTAATTAGTCAATGAAAGTTATGCATTCAAACATAAAATCCATTCAGATTTTACAATTAAATTTTCTCTTCCAAACAGTTTCTCATAGTTGCAGACATGAGCTAAAAGGGTGATAATTATATTATACAGCATTTCCAGATGATACAATTTCATTAGGATTATGTAACTTAAACATAGAAACTTGCTGGTATATAGTCTTAGTTACACTTTCAGCAATATAGCAATAACAATACAATACGAATTTTCTTTATATTATTTATTTATTAAACTATGATCACAGTAACAGATCTTGAACTTTAAATATCACAAATAAATTGTCACCGAGTGATAAATAAAGGTTCTGCAAATAGGGCATGTACGTTGATAACCATAAAGACGGAGACAACACTCCCTACAAAGACACACATGTTTGCAAGGTAATATGAGAACACACTTTTGTCTTTCTTGGCATATAACACACAAAGCATCAGCTGGATTTATTTCATCCACATTTTCTTGTGGTATATCTCTTGTCATGACAGTCTCTCTATTAGCAATTCTAGCTATCACACCAACATCTGTATCTACAAAATAGTTGTAAATTGTGTGATATAAATACCATACTTTATGTACAATAATCCAATACAAATTATGCAATTCAGAATGTATTTGCATTTGAAAGCTTATATAGAAGCGTACTAAGGCTATAGCAGATAAAATTCCTATAAATGATTCAAAAGGCACATCCGATAAAAAGTTAGTTAGCTTTAACAGATTTCTATAAATATAAAGAATAGTATTAACAACTAATTCTTTAATATAATTCACTAATGTTGTTATTAAATATGGTAAATGAAGTGGTAAAAAGGTTAATATTATCCATAGAGCTTCTCCGAGTATCAATACAGATCTTTTTAATAATAAAAATATTTCAATCAATATCAAAAGCAGAGTATCAATAGTATTGCTGATGGATGTAAGTAAAGAGATAATTTTAAAATTTATTTCGTTATAAACAAGACACAAACAACTTTTTGTATTCGAGTATTGTGCGTGCACAGTATCAAAGTATAATGATAAACAATTCGGTATTTCTTCTGTAAACAAGAAAACATTGTCTTCGTAAACAATTTGCAAAAATATGACAGCACTTTTGAAGATTTCAAAAACAATGTTTAGAACAGTTGTTAATACGATTACAATCACTTGTCCAACAAACGATGTTAAGTGTAACACCTGCTGTAGAATTGAAGCCAGAATATTAAATGTTTGCGTGAGAAGAATAATCATTTTATTTTCTTTTTCATGGCAGTTCAATTATGAAATGAAACGAGATTATTTTTCGTTATCACTTTTTTTAATTGTCAGAAAAAAATATAATAGTTTTACTCTATGGTTTTTTCCCACTGCCAATGTCTAATTTAGTGCCCTCGTCGTTGCTAAATGCCACCTAAATGCTAATGTTTTGGATAAATTACATCGCACATACGGTGCTATAACGTCACTTATGCAATGTTTGTCAAAATTGAACTGAGTATGATAAAATACACCTAATCTACCTCTTCACTTGGTACGTTATTATCACTTGTGTAGTACGCATACTTTTTATTTGATTGACATAATTGTCCGATTAATTATTTTCTAGTGCCATAATGTCACTTTTGCGATGATAGTAATTTTTAAACGTTTATATTTTTTAAATAGTAATTAGTGAGAAAAATGTCGCGAAAATTTGAGATGTGCTCACTTGTAAACAATGACTGACTGATGACGCGATCGGCGCTGGACACGACTTTTAAGCCCCGCCTAGTTGGACACGATTTATGTTGGGTCATTTTTTTAATGCAGTTACATTTCCTGACTTATTATTTATTCGTAGAGTCTAGCAAGAAAAGAATCGACAATAAATACAAAAAATTTGAAACTTTGACTTTCATTATTTGCATTTTCTGAGAACATTTACTAATGTAATGTAATGTATATTTTTTATACCATTAGAAAGAAGAGATTTCAACGAACAAAAAACACAAATTTTTTAGAAAAGCAAATATTTTGACGTGAGAATTTTCGATTGAAAATTAAGTGCTTTTTCGATATTAAATCAAAATAAGGTAAAAAAATAATATTTTAAATCAAAAAAAATTACTGCATGTTTGGGACATACAAAGGTTAAGGTTTTTTTCACCATATTTCGTTAAAAATTTTTTTTTTGCAAAAGATGAAATAAAAAAACCAAAAACTCGGTTATTTGAATTTTTCACATAAATTTTGAGCTTATGTGAAAAAAGTGTCGTTCCAAAGTTGTAGATCTTTTGATTACATACAACTTTGCCATTTAACTTTTTTTCATAGGACTTGCAGTTTTAACTGAAATCGAGATTAACCGTTTTTTACCCTTAAAACCTCCCCCCTCCCCCTTCCTGACCTCAGATCGCCTGTAATTTATTTTTCCCTTCATTTTTGTTATATTCTCTACCTTTTCCGATGGGTTTCATCCTCCTATAATTTTGTTTGGTCTCAAAAATTATCGACCGGTCTAAAACGTCATTTCTATTGTTTAAAAGTTATTTGCCCACAGATTAGTAAGTAGTTGAAATGTGTATTTTCATTTTTCCCGCCTTTTCTCGTTTTTATTTTACAAATTGTCAAACACAGTACAAACTACAAACTACAAAAAGGAGAATTAGGTGCCTCACTCCACACTCCTTAGTTCCACTCAGTTCTCACATCTTAATGGAAATTTAGGAAAAGTTCTCGAACCTACAACTAATCTAATTCATAAATAAATGATAAAACAATTCAGGTTTGCTATCGCATTTTTATTACTCTTTTGCTTTCTCTTTGTAAGCTTTGCTTTGTAAGTATTAAATATAAATTTTCTGTTACTTTATGCCATACATACATAAAATACTAATTTGATCTTGTAAGCTTTCATGTGCTTTGCTAGCTTGAAAATGAAACTAAAACCGCTGTTGTTTGTTTTCGACAAAGAACTCTGGTAATTGTTGTTACATCAGCATTTCAGAAAAAGACTATTCAACTTCGACTTTGCAGTTTGCTCTTTACTCAATCAGAACAGTTTATTTAAAGTTCAGTAAAAGGCTATAAGTAAGTCTTAATTCACAATGGTTGGAAAGATGAATAAGTTATATGTTCATAAACGTGGTGAGTATTTTTAAACTGAAGTAACTTGATTTATAATTATTTATGTTCAAGGAAAAAACATTTTTGGTACCATTATACTAATAATGTCTTTTATTTACGTGAATATCACACAATTTTGTTAAATGTATATACACACTTAATTTGAAACCGTTTTCTTTAAACCATTATCCTATTTTATTATCAAAATTTTTGTGTGGTTTTAATTAATAGTGAACTAATAATATTATGCTATAAATATATTCAGGTGGTAGAATGGAAGAGGTCCATATTGATAAGATTACTTCAAGAATTAAAAAGCTTTGCTATGGGCTTAACATGGATTTTGTTGATCCAGTAAGTGTTAAATTTTTGTAACTGTATGTAGTGTAAAAATAATTTTTCAAATCAAACTCACTTCAAGAGGCTAGTGTGTTTTAACCGCTAGTGCCAGACTGTGAATATCTACAAGAAAAGTTCTATAATAATCAGTCCAGACATTTGTGGGATAGTTGAAAGCTATTATTTATTTAATATCATACTACATAGACAGTTCTACTTTCTATAGTTTTCTGATATTAATTATTTTTAAAATGGTTAGGAATCTTTTCTTTTGGCATGAGATCTTGAATATAAAAAGTCATACAAAGAGTTAACTAAATTGCACCATTAAGGCACCACTAAGCCAATTCAACAAATAGATAAATTGTATATCTAGAAAAATGCAATTTTAGTCTTTTTAGTAATGCTTTGAAGAAGTTCTCATTTTCCCTATTTTAGGTAAGCATTACACTGAAAGTAATAAGTGGCATTTATTCTGGAGTAACAACAGTTGAACTTGATAATTTAGCTGCTGAAATTGCTGCTACGATGACGACTGATCACCCTGATTACGCTATACTTGCAGCCAGGCTTGCTATATCCAATTTACATAAGGAAACAAAAAAACATTTCTCAGGTAATTTTTTTAAAATTTTTTGTTACATAAGAATTAAATACAATGATATGTAGGGAGTGTTGTTGAGAGTTGAAGAGTGACGATGATTAACAATTCATTAAGTGAAAAAGTGAAGTCCCATGTCCCCTAGTGGGATATGGGGCAGATGCTTCTCACATCTGTTTCACTGATCGATTTTTTCTTTAGGGGCAAGTAGGTGATCAGCCTCCTATGTCCTGTCAGACCGAGTTTTTTTTTATCTCCACCGGGAATTGAACCCAGGACCCCTCGGTTGTAACGCTTACGCGCTTACCACTAGACCAAGGAGGCGGTCAATTCATTAAGTAGTATGTACAATATATTTACACTTTAGATAATTACAACGAATATACAGTTACACCAATAAAAAAAAAAGATTGATTAGTTTGGTCGTCTGATGTCGTGAATGCTCGGGACCCGTTCGGCTGGTGTCCTGAACACTGGTCGGGTGTTGTGTTCGTTAACAGGTTTAGCTCGAAGCCGTACCAGTCGGTATCAGGAGCGAATATTGAAACACTGCCGTGGTTGCTGGCTGCCACCATTATTCAACAGTCGCTCTTAAAACCTCTGTCCAAATGAGTAGTGTTTATCTATTTCGAGTAAATAGAAAAGTCATTGGGCGAAAGTGTATTTATGTTTAGTGTGGAATCTGTTATTTTTTTATGGTAAATTGCTAAATTGGTTAAAATACAATCTGTATTTAATTTACAGATGTTATGACAGATTTGTATAATATTATCAACCCACATACAAATAAAAAGGCCCCAATGATATCTGATTTTCACTACAATATTATTATGAAAAATAAGGACACATTGGATTCAGCAATTGTATATGACAGAGATTTTAAATATAACTTTTTTGGTTTTAAAACATTAGAACGATCATATCTTCTAAAGATAGATAACAAGGTTAGTGATCAAATTTTATTTTATATTATTTATTTAATGATTATTACATTACACCATTTAAACCAACAACAAATAATAATACAATACAAAACAGTGTAATGAGTTTCTGTATATTAGTTATACAGCAATATAGTGATCTCTTATAGGCAACCCAGTTATAAGAGAGGAGACTAGACTGAAATAATCTAGAGAGGAAATGTGATAGGTTATGCAGGAGAGACTTGAAAGAGGAAAGATATTACACTTAAGTATTAGTTCATATGTTTAACTCTGTCTTTACAAATTAAATGTATTTATTTATGTTCAATAAATCCAGTTTTTTTTTTAAGTCCTGACAGAAAATGAAGGGTTAAGTTAAGGGATGAGTATAAGTTTGACCTGTCTGTGGTATCGTAGTTCCTAACAAATGGACCAATGTCCTAGCGTTTTTTTTTCTTTGAAATCTGAAGTGATCAAGTTGGATCTTAATTAATATATGAAGGTGTGTTCATTTGTTCATGAGATATTCACTTAACAATTTCATTTATCTTTGTAGGTTGCAGAGAGGCCACAACATATGTTAATGAGAGTGGCAATTGGTATACATGGTGATGATATTGATGCGGCCATCAAAACATACAATCTACTATCTGAAAAATACTTTACTCATGCCAGTCCTACTCTTTTCTCTGCTGCTACACCTAGACCCCAGCTGTCTTCTTGTTTTTTAATTGCTATGAGGGATGACAGTATTGAAGGTATATATGATACTTTAAAGCAATGTGCTTTAATATCAAAGTCTGCTGGTGGAATTGGTCTTCATGTACATTGTATAAGAGCTAAGGGGACTTACATTGCGGGAACAAATGGTGTTTCCAATGGTCTTGTCCCTATGTTGCGAGTATACAACAACACAGCAAGATATGTTGATCAAGGAGGAAATAAAAGACCTGGTGCATTTGCTGTTTATTTAGAACCATGGCATGCTGATATATTTGATTTTTTAGACCTGAAAAAAAATACAGGAAAAGATGAGGTTCGTGCCCGTGAATTATTTTATGCTCTTTGGATACCTGATTTGTTTATGAAGAGAGTAGAAAATAATGAAAATTGGAGCCTAATGTGTCCTCACAATTCTCCTGACCTTGCTGACTGCTGGGGAGAAGAATTTGAAAAATTGTATGAACAATATGAACAACAAAACAGATATGTTAAACAAGTTCGTGCTCAGATTTTATGGAAAGCCATAATTGAAGCACAAGTTGAGACAGGCACTCCATTTATGCTGTATAAGGATTCATGTAACAGAAAAAGCAATCAACAAAATCTTGGCACAATTAAATGCAGCAATCTTTGCACTGAAATTGTAGAATATACATCTACAGATGAAGTGGCTGTCTGTAATTTAGCTTCCATAGCGCTCAATATGTTTGTAAATGAAGATAAAACCTACAACTTTGAAAAATTAAAAGAAGTTACTAAAATAATTACTCAAAATTTAAACAAAATCATTGATGTCAATTATTATCCAGTCCCAGAAGCTAAAAATTCAAACTTGAGGCACCGGCCAATTGGGATTGGTGTTCAAGGACTGGCTGATGCATTTGTTTTAATGCGTTATCCTTATGAAAGTGAAAATGCAATTAAATTAAATCAGCAAATATTTGAAACAATTTATTATGGGGCATTAGAAGCCAGCTGTGAATTAGCAGAAAAAGAAGGTGTTTACAGCACATATGAGAATAGCCCTGCAAGTAAGGGTATTTTGCAATATGATATGTGGAACAAAACACCCACAGATCTTTGGAACTGGGCAGCTCTAAAACAAAAAATTTCTAATCATGGCCTTCGTAACTCCTTACTTATTGCACCAATGCCAACGGCATCCACTGCACAAATTCTTGGCAACAATGAATCGTTTGAACCATTTACATCTAACATATATCAGAGAAGAGTACTTTCAGGCGAATTTCAAGTAGTCAACCACCATCTTTTGAAGGATTTAACACAGGCAGATCTTTGGGATGAGGACATGAAAAATCTGATCATTCATCATAATGGTTCCATTCAAAACATTGAAATTATTCCTAAAGAAATTCAGGATCTTTATAAAACAGTATGGGAAATTTCAGTTAAAACCACAATTCAAATGGCGGCCGACAGAGGTGCCTTCATTGACCAAAGTCAGTCATTCAATATCCATGTTGCTGAACCAAACTATGGAAAATTGACATCTATTCATTTTCATGCATGGAAAATGGGTCTTAAAACTGGAATGTACTACTTGCGTACAAAACCAGCTGCAAATGCTATTCAATTCACCGTCGACAAATCTAAAGTCAAAGTTGGAAATGGTAAAGCTGAAAAAGAAGATGCAGAGATGTCAATGATTGCATGTTCATTGCTTAACAAAGACCAATGTCTTAGCTGTGGTTC
Source organism: Aporia crataegi (assembly GCA_912999735.1). Lineage (NCBI taxonomy): Eukaryota > Metazoa > Arthropoda > Insecta > Lepidoptera > Pieridae > Aporia > Aporia crataegi. Next base: position 5,433,854 of record OU538744.1, on the reverse strand, counting down.
ATAGAGTTTTAAGATATAATAATGCAGTAGGTGACATTGTATTTTTTGTATACATGTTTTCTTAATTAAATACATATATAATTTTTAATACAATTGTACATTTTTTTTTTTTGACTCAACATTATATATTAATTAACCAACCTTCAAAAACATCACAAAGGAGGTTATCAATTCGACGTGTATTTTTTGATTGAGAAAGAATAGTTTCACAATCGGGCGAGAAATCGTTGAAATTCGCGCGACCCCGTCTTGCTTATTTGCTTAATACTCTATGAAATATGAATTCTTAATGATGAATTAGATGTACATATTTGATTCAGTATTAAATTTGCAACAAGAATAAATAAAACAAAATTTTTTTAAAATGTAGTAAGTTGGCTTTGGAAATACAGAATTCCATGTTATATTAAATTTATACTTTAATTTTATTACTTATTACATTGTCAAGCCTTTAACGGAATTTTATGAAAATCTAAGCCATATAGTTGATGTTATGGAGCAAAACTTTTCAACGCAGAAAAACAAAAACTCGTTATTGTATACCTATTACCTACACGTCCAGTTTAGACTGTCCAGATGAGGCGTTTTACGCGCGTTCCTTCGCAGAGGGATTTGCCAGTTATAATATTATTTATAACAGTTTTTTTTTTAAATTATTTACGACTGTATAACTATTACAGATAATATTTACATAAGTTTTTCTATAAAATCAAACTAAATCTTAAATTAAAAATAAATAATATTAATAACATAAAAATTTGGAATACAAAATAAAGTTTTGTATTTTTGAGGTACTTAATACTTTTTATTATTTTAATATTAACCCAACTTTTGTACCTATGAACTAAGAAAGAATCAATTTAACAAAAAAAAATGTGAATCATTAAAAAAAAATTCTAAATACATCCATAATACGTTCACTCGCTCCGGATACGCGCGTAATACTGGACGCAGCATATAGCGCCCGAGTACCTCGACTCGCGAGTCGAGAGTCGCGCTCATTACCAGCGTATACGCGCGACTCGCGAGTGACGCTTCATCTGGACGGAATGTATGTAGTATCGGCTACGCGTGTATGCCTACGCGCGAGTCCGTACGCGCGTAAAACGCCTCATCTGGACAGGGTCTTAAATCTCTATGAAAATATATCACTGTTGATGACCTATATAATTTTATAAAACATTAAAAGGGTCGTATCACATATGTGGTAGGAAAATCAAAAAAATGGTTTGGAGGTAGAAAGAAAATAGTAACAAAATTCTTGCGATAAATAACAACGTGTGTTCACTAGCTATAAAGCACCATGAAAACAATTTATACATGTACGATATTACTGTAACTTTTAGTATTTCACAATTCAGTTTTGCGTCTTCTTGTTACCATTACGAAATATTTAGGTATGATACGTTAAATAGTTTTTAATATAGTGGGCCAATTTCTGAAGCAAAAGCTGAAATTTTCGCGACCTTGTAGGTACTTATTTGCATCACACCCAATAAATGCAGTTGTTTGGATTAATATCGGCTAAGTTTCATATTCGAACGTCGAGGAAGAATACGTAATTTCATTAGTATCACCTTGATGTTCGTCGTTCCACAACTGCGTTTTCTGAGGTATTTCCGAACGATTACGACTGTCTCCTATTTCATAAAAAAAAAGATCGATTCTAAATAAAATAAACAGATTTAATTGAAATATCCATTATTTATTTTATATACCAAATATAAGAGCTTATTTCAATATCAATTGGACTTCATGTAAGTATATGTCCAAAAAATATTAATTCTAAATGCATCAAATTGAGACACAAATATTAAAGTTTTGAGAGGCATTTAATCCACTATCAATTCAGTTAGAAAATTAATAAATTATATTCATTGTATATATTCTTATTAGTAGGTATAGTACCTAGTAGTAGGTAATATAAGTATTTTACTTACATAATGTGGGAATGAATTAAGATAAGTCTTACAGTAATTATTCTAGAGTTAGGTACATATACCTTATTATTGTAATTTAAGCTATTTATTTAATTGCAATCAATAGCATCTTACACGGATTAATTTTTTCGGTAACTTCTAAGAATGGGATAAATTATATCTAAAGACTCGTGGATTTCACTCCGAGATTTGCCACCTGAAACGAGAATAACAATTTCGTCTTATTTATCTATAGCAAAATTAATTATTTTTCTATATTAATTACATGACTAATTCCCCTGCGTAGGATTAAGATGAAATTTTAGTCTATTTTACATAATATCTAATTATATAGACATAAAAAATGGGTATATTTTCTTATTTAAATACTTAGTTGCCATATAATAAAAATATTTTTAAACCCTTAAATAGTTGGAGTGCAACAGACGGCATTATCGCTAATTAGCGATCTCTTCCAGGCAACCCAATATAATATACCCAAACGGAAACTTAAAAACATAAATTTTGAGAGTCACTGAACAAACTCATTTTCACATTTATTATGATGCTGGCAACGTTAGAGACGGCTGTCTTTTAGTGAAAACTGCATTAGAATCCGTCCAGTATACTTTAAATTATCGCGAAGACAAATTCAGATGAAGCTGAACATTATCTTACGATTCATACTTGCTATACATTACCCGTTTTCTTGTCTACTTGTGTACTAGTTATTACAGAGTTAAATATAACTTATATTAGAAAAAATAAACACCATAAACTTGTTTTGGCTAAATGTCAAGAAAAAGTGAATTCCCGTAACCCCTAGTATCGATCCTATAGTATATGATCAGCCTTCTGTGTCTAACCAACCGAAACATTTGATTCCCGGGGAAACATGATTCGAAGCCAGGACCTCTAGCGCAACACGCAGAAACGTAAATCCTTATTCACGGAGACGATTATATGCCAAATATCAAGAGACAGCGCCAATATACATTAAATCGCGTTGTCAAGTTTTATCATACCAACAACTAATTTATATATTCAGGAGTTGGTGTTTTGCATTTCACCATTACTATGTAAAAAGGGAGTAGGTAGGTTTCTGATTTGTACTTGCCTGTTATAACCATTTTTCCATTAACAAATACAAGAAGAACAACTTTTGGCCGTACCATTCTATACACTAGGCCTGGAAATAATTCAGGTTCATAAGATGCAAACTGGCCATGTGCTTGTTGCAGTGCTTCTAATCTTATAGGAAATCTTAAATCGGCTGTAGCAATAAAGTTTTGTACTTTATAGTTTAAAAACTTGACCTACAACAAAACATCAATGAATACCTTATAAAACAGAATCAAGGGACCAATGAAGAATATAAATACAAACCGGAAATCCTAATTTTTGCACTATCCTAGCAAATTTTCTTGTTGATATGTAAGCATCGTTTTCATTTCTTGCTCCAGTGCAGACAATTTTACCCGATCTATAAAATAATTACAGTTTACAAAAAAAAAACACATCAAGAATATTACCTAGTAATTTCTAACAAGTGAAATTAAAAACGAAATCTTCCCAACATAACGAAATATTTCATAAATGGATACATAGATTTTCATTACTTAAGTTCCATCACATCAGCTTTTAAAGATAATCACATTGAAATAGTTTAAATAATAGATAGATTTTTTTTATATGGAAAAATGAGACTTATACATAGTACCTACATTTTACAATACATAGTTTTATCTAATTGATCAAATTATTGTAAATTTCTTTTATGTAGTTGTGTAACATATAAATGTAATTTATTTTGTGTGGATTGAAGCACCTCCAAAACCTGGATGGTTACCATAAATAATAGTGGCATTGGAATCCTGAGGCCTTTTCACAAAAAAAATCAGTTTAAAACATTGATTTGTTTTCCTGTTTAGAAAAATTATCATTATAGCAAATACAAAGATGTGATAGTCATATGCCTACAGGAATACCGAGACCTTAATTTTTTAATTATTTAGTAAATTTTATTATACCGGAAAACCAAAGCTGTTGCTCGGGGTTCCAAAATTTTCATAACCACACCATGAAACCTTGCTGGATTATATTCAGAGTATCTGGTACGACAATAAATGTCTAATAAGTTAAGTTCACACCCTAAGCTGACAGATGCAACACAATTTCTGAAATATTTTCACATTTCAAGTTAATGATAATCTTAAGAAAATAATTATAAAATATAAAAGTGTTTTTATTTTTTTAATCACATCAGTGCCAGTAGATTTATTTTTAAGGTATATTAATAATAATATACACACAGGTTACAGGCTCTTCACACACAGACACACAGAATGAAAATAAAGTTGCTGTTTTATTATCAAAATAACAGTATTTTACTAATTGCATGCATATTTTTCTACCACTCCCTTTGAGGCAGCTACTTTAAACAATGGCTGGACCTGTTTACATAACACTGGCAGGGAAGTGATGCTATAAAAACTTTTATCTATTATGTTTAAATAAACTAGTTATGCCCACCACTTTGTTCATATGGTCAGTGTTGCAAACTTGACTTAAGAGTTCGTAAATCAGAAATATAATGCTATGTTAATCAAAAGTCCTGTGTTTGCTTTAAAGAAAGACAAACATTTCTCAAAGGTATTGGTGCCTATTATAATGATAATTTATTTGTAAGAATATATTACCAGCATATTAACAAGAAAATATTATCAACAAATACAAATATATTTAAAGCTTGCAGAACCATGAATATTCTTATTGTACTATTCTATGTCAAACTAAAAACGTAACTAAAGGTAAATTATAGACTATTAATACAAAAAAATTTTACAGGAATGATCATGGAAAAAAAACATTGCTTTATTTAATATTTTAACAAAAAAAAAAACACCTTTATGTTCCAAATACATTTATATTAATAAACATTGAATAAACCACATTAATTTAAAAAGATATTTTAGAGGTATTATACCTCTGTATATTTACATTAACAAGTTTTAAAGCAATGTTAACTTACTGCAATTTTATACTGCTTTTTACTTGACTTGCAGCACTGGCCATAGGGGTAATAGCTACCATTGAAGAATGTGGATTAAAAACTTGTGGAGTGAAAGATCTATTTGTGGGAGTCAAAGCAACTTCACCTACAATTTTCGTTTTTGATAAAAGCTGGGATTCTGAAGAGTTATTTTTACTTGGAGTTGAAATTGTAACATGATTTGGGTTAGTTTCTCCGTGATCCGATTTGCTAGGCATTTCTTCTTTCTCTTTGTCCTTAAAAAAGTACTTGCACATTTATAACAAATAAGGAGAAGGCTTTAGTAGATACATTTAATTATACTCACATTGCAAAATTCTTTATCATTCATTTTATTAGAATTAAAAATATTAGAAATTCTCGTGTACAAGCTTTTAGAATTCAAACACAGAACTGGAAACAATACTGAATACTCAATAGTGATTTATTGATAATTGACTGTATGTGAATGACATTGACACCACAGAGTTTGTCCGATAGAATCAGCTGTCAGTAAAATTGTATGAAGGAAGAAATTTGTGTTAATTTGGAATTGCGAATTGTGAACATTCATAATTAATCCCTTTTTATCGTTCCCATCTTACGCTTGAGCTTTTATATTTTTATTAAACATTAAAAATGGCACCAAAAGCTGGTGGAGACTCAGCAAAAATAAATAATCCTTCAGTGTACAAGGATAAAAGTAAACCAGCCGATATTCGCCTGAGCAATATAAATGCCGCAAAAGGTAAATAAACTTGATTTTTAAATATTTCTTCTTTGTAAATATTCTGTTTAAAGTAACCAATTCTTTATGAAACTGTAATGTTTTTTTGGCCAAGGCCACAACTTAGCTTCTATTTCTTTTATAATAGGTAAGTATAAGTAGGTTTCTTTTATATAAGTTATTTGTCAAAGGACAGGAACAGACGGTAGTAATTTCTTCATTTTTGTGGTATTTTACAGTAATTATTAGTTTTTAAAATTTTGATTATAATATTTATGATGAAAATTATAATAAACGATTTTTTGTTAATGTTTATATAATCGAATTTTTAATTTTTAGCTGTATCTGATGCCATAAGAACAAGTTTAGGACCACGAGGGATGGATAAAATGGTATGAGTTATGACAACTTTATCACTATCTCAATTTTAAAAAGATCTTGGCTTAAATTTTTGGATATAAAAAGTTTAGTGTGTGAGTAGCTATTGAACTGTTGGTTTACCTTAAATAACTACAAACATCAAATATGTAAATTATTCCTTCAGATCCAAGCAGCCAATGGTGAAGTAACAATAACTAATGATGGAGCTACTATATTAAAACAAATTAATGTTATCCACCCAGCTGCTAAAATGGTATGTGTATAATATTTATTACAAGCTAGTGCCCAGTCCAGATAATAGGTAGAACAGAAAGTTCTTAATGAAGCTTTTTATTAGTAAGAACTGCTATTTATTTCATGCAGTCAGTATTCTCATTTTAATAAGAATTTCATTGGCATGGTTGCTACCATATGTGTGATGGATTAAAGGAATTGTGCTTGTTTAAATAAGAAATATGATAGCTTTTGGACCATTATTGTCAGTCTGTTTTTTCCTGAGATCTCTGCATAACATGCAGTTTGCTGCTTGCTGGACCATGTCCTCATCATAAAATATATTATAAACTACTCTGCCAATACAACTAAAAACAAATAATTTTATACTATTACTTTTCCTGTTGAAAAGTTTTCAGATTGTCATGGTTATATTAAGTAGGTATATAAAGTTTATTAAGATCTACTGTGATTGAAATTATATGAGAGAGAACTAGATCTAACATAAATAAAATAAAATTATATTGCAGCTGGTGGAATTATCTCGTGCCCAAGATATAGAGGCGGGTGATGGCACAACATCAGTGGTTGTTATTGCTGGTGCTCTCCTTGATGCTGCTGAAAAATTGTTGCAGAAAGGAATTCATCCAACGGTTATATCAGATGGATTCCAAAAGGCGTTACAAATGGCGCTACAGGTAAAAACTATTGTTTTTACTGATTAAATTTTATTAAATGATTATATTTGAACAAATAGCCATTCAGTAGATTTTGAGATCATTACAAACAGACTGACTCGTCGAGAGATTTTGTTGTCATAATGCATTTTTATAATACCTAAATAATACAAGTGACAGTTTAGACAATTTAAAAAACCTCTAACATGTCATTTTCCTCATAAATGGATGAAAAATTCGTATAAATTATAGCTAAGATCCATCTGGATTACGTTAGCTTTCAAACAAAAATACTGCATCTAAATCGGTCCATTTGTTTGGGATCTATGATTCCACAGACAGACACATAGAAACATCAAACTAAAACGGGTTATAAACTGCAACCAAGATATATCTGTTCCAAATGCTGTCCAGAAGCTATATCACTGTTTGCACTTTATAATACGCTATTGTTTAGGTCAATGTATAGCTTTCAACACAAATCTCCTGTCTTAAAAAAGTATAAATAAGTTAATTAATGCTTAAATGTCTCATTCAGGTTATCGAGAACATGTCTACACCAGTAGATTTATCCAATGAAGATGCTCTTCTTAAAGCTGCAGCTACATCTCTAAACTCAAAAGTTGTGTCACAACACTCTACTATTTTGGCTCCTATTGCAGTACAGGCAATTCGTGCAGGTATTGTGTTTAATATTTAAACTTGTGTGTCAGTCTTTCTTCTTCTCATCTTTAAAATTCTGTTATATTGTGTAAATAAATAATTTATCAATCTTATTAAATTAAAATGATGAAGCTGAAATAAATAAAACAAAATATAGGTTATATTAATATGTATATAAGTTAAATATATTTTGTTTTTTCTTAACATAATCAAGAAATATCTAAATATTTTTTGTCTGCAGTTTTCCAATTTTCCAGAAAACTTTTTGTCTAGAATGAAAGTATGCTTACTGTTTGGATTGTAAACTATGTATTAATTTACCAACCTCTTAGACCAATAAGGTATATTGTATAATATGAATCTATGCAAACAAAATCGCATTAATCATAACTACAGTAGTATTAAATATAGTTGCTTGCCCCAGTTTCATAGATCCATGCTCTACTGTCGAGTTTTTGTTAACCGCATGAATTAAATTTATTGAAGGGTAGATTACAGATTTCGCTTGTAAGTTTGTCATAAAAACGAATACATTGTCCTTTAAAAGAGTTACTGATCTTGTGGAGTCCAAAGGTAGATTCCACAGCGGTGTGTGTTTGGCCCGCGTAATAAAGTTCTGCTTGTCGCAATTTTTCTTTAATTTGTCTAAATTCTTATGAACGTTTATACGTTGATAAACAAAATTTTTATTGTTCGTTTTTCTCTTCCACCTCATTTATTCCACAAGCACAAACTTTGTGGTAAAATTTATTTAATTTCTTTCCTTCGTGAGCTCTTAATCACTAGTTTAGGACTAATTTGTTTCTAATTATGCTTTCCATAGCTTATAAATATATCCGAGACTAAACTCAAATCAAAACGTCCGATCTAAAACAGATGTCACAAAAGTTTTAGTGGCTAATAGGTAAAATTTCGGTGAAAACAGTGAAAATCCCAAAAAAATCTAAAAAAAAAATGGGTGGTCAAGGATTCTTTTTGGCCAAATTGTATTCTCTAAATGTGTCCCCGAACACGCCCAATCAGTTTGTCTAACCCTCTACCAATCACCCTGTATATTGAATTCTCAAATATGTATTGTGATGGCACAGTCATAAATCATAATATTTATCTCTTTAAATATTTCTCTAAGCGACTACTTCCTACTTAACTTATAATTTGCATAAATGGCTCTCTTTTCAGCACTAAAATCGATTGAATGTCATAATAAAATACCGCAAGCCAATTATACTATAAAAGTAACTAAAATACACTAATCAAGCTATATCGTCATCAGTCAGTTCTTGAATTTTTTTCACTGCTTTTGCTGAGCCGATTTGAGACTTTCTACATGTGGGCCCCATTAAAGCTTTTCATCTAGTGTAATGCCCAAGAAGACGGTGGTATCCACAAAATCCAATTCCTCACCATTAACATGCACACTCAATTTCACCTTCTTAACAATAGGTGTTTCAAAACACCACGGCGTTAGTGGGTGTCAAGAAATATGAATAACGTTCTTGTCTAAAGGCCTAGTCAGTTTTAAGTTATGATACATACCAGATAGCTTGTTCAAAACATTATTTCCGTAAGTAAGCATTATATTTGTCGTAATAAGCCTCCAGTAGATTTAGAAATTATCGCGAACAGACAGACGCGGCGGGAAACTTTTTTAATGTGTACTGATATAATGTAAAGATAGATAATTGTATTAAAATACTTTATAATGGATAATAGTAATGGAGCCTATTCCTGGTGGAATCGGCGCGCGTGTGGATTTACGAGATGTTAAGGTGATCGAACGTATTGGGGGAACTGTTGAAGACACTCAGCTGGTGCGAGGATTGGTCATTGCCCACAGACCAGCCAATGTCAATGGACCTCATAGAATTGAAAAGGCTAAAGTTGGCTTAATACAGTTCTGCATTTCACCACCTAAAACTGATGTGAGTTATTTACATAGTTGTTTCAATACTTTCAGAAAAAAGTCTAAAAACATGTATAAAAACTTGTTGAAAGATTAAATGAGAAAAAAGATTAGAGTTTTAACCATACAATTAGAATTAAAACAATATTTTCTAATGTAGCCTAAGAACCAGTTCTTATAAAACAATTAAAATGACTTAATTCTAGATGGATCACAATGTAATCGTATCAGATTATGCTGCTATGGACCGAGTTTTGAAAGAAGAGCGTCAATATATCTTGAACATTGTTAAGCAAATCAAAAAAGCTGGCTGCAATGTGTTGCTGGTTCAAAAATCAATCTTAAGGTAATTTTTAAACATAAAAGGTTTTGATAACAAAATCTGCTGCTTATATGTATAAAATAAGATGTTTTTATTCTGTCTACATACATAATTTGTATATATTATATACACTAAGCTCCAAGAATTATTTAACATGAAAAAAATCATGTGTTATTTATAAAGTACAGCCTGAAACATTGTGTATTTACATTCATTAACAGAGATGCCCTGAGTGACTTGGCGGTGCATTTCTTGGACAAAATAAAGACGATGGTCATCAAAGACATTGAGCGTGAAGACATTGAGTTTGTTTGCAAGACCTTGGGATGTAGACCAATTGCATCCCTGGACCATTTCACAGCCGAAAATCTTGTAAATGTGGATTTAGTCGAGGAAATCAATGAGTCTGGTGGTAAATACATAAAGGTTGGTTTCTATTGTCATAGCAATATTACATTTATTATTAAAAGTGTTGTTTGTTAACACTTAGCAGTTTGTTAACGCTTGTTTGGCTGATATTAACGCAGTATACTTTACTGGGCGCAACTTCAAATTAAATTAGGTAATATTTTCTAATATGTAATAAATGTGATACCAGATGACGGGATGCGTTCAAGGCGGGCGCACAGTGTGCGTTGTGACCCGCGGTTCGAGCGGTGCTGTGGTGGCGGAAGCAGCGCGTTCGCTCCACGACGCGCTCTGTGCCGTGCGTTGCGTTGCAAGACGACCAGCACTGTTGCCTGGTTAGTGGTTTATTAAAACTGCTATATACTAGCTGACCCGGCAAACGTTGTTTTGCCATATTAATTTTTGGGGTGGGCTACCCTTATCACCTTAGGGGTATGAAAAACCTACTGAATATGCATATAAAATTTGGTAAAAATCAGTAAAGCTGTTTCGGAGGAGTAAGGTAACTAACATTGTGACACGAGAAGGTAAAACGCAAAGGCTTACAGAATGTAGCCTATGTCACAGTGATAGAATTGTTGCAGTTGTTTTTATTTATTACTAACAAATATTTCTTTATTCTTTATAATTAAACGTCCGCTGATCGTAAATAGATAAGCGATAATAAATAGAGAATATAGGGGACGCGGTGAACTTTTATTTTTAAGTATTTAATGGAACATTTTAAATTAATACATTTAAGGTGGTGGTGCACCCGAAGCTGCAGCTGCCGCAGCGCTGTCTCGGGCCGCGCTAGCAGCGCCTGGCGCTGATCACTATTGTCTCAGAGCCTACGCTGATGCCCTTGAAGTCATACCTTCAACACTCGCTGAGAATGCTGGTAACTATACTATAGTATTTGTTAAAAGCTTATTGCAGGCGTAAAACTAAAATTTTGCTGACAAATGTAAGGTAATATTGTATTTATTATGTATTTTTATTCTTTCTTGATTCACTAACTTTTTCTGTGCTATAAACGCTGCTACAAACCGTTGTGAGTTTTGGCTTCCTAAATTTCAAATATTTACTTTAAAAATATAATTGAAGAAGGCGGATTTCGCATTAGGATAGATGTGTTTCTACCACTTTACGTATTTAATTCATCTGCAACACACAAGGGCAACTGTCAGCAACCTCAATAAATATCCTCGCGACGTTTTGTATTGCAATAAATTTAGTTTAAATAAATTTGTGGATTGATACCATTTCTATCATTTTTCAAATGGCCATTGACGTACAGCCAAAATATACCTACTTTATCCAAATATAGCTATCATAGGGTTATTATACATTTGGGAATCATCTATATTTGCCTATATATTCTATCTTTGATATTATATATTGATAGCATGAGTACCACGGCAAAAACATTCCAAATCGTAATATTATTTCAAATGTAAAGTAGTCAAGTGATATAGCTAATTTTACTAATTGGTATATTCTTTTGTGATTTTTTAGGATAACGTGGCAGTGGTAATATGTATATTGGCTGATGACAAATTTGTTTAATGACTTTTCGTCTTTCAGGATTAAACCCAATTGAGACAGTGACAGAGCTGCGTGCGGCTCACGCGAGCGGCACCGCCGACGGCGCGGGTGTCAACGTACGCCGCGGCCGCGTCACCGACATGCGGCATGAGCACGTGTTGCAGCCGCTGCACGTTACCGCTTCAGCTTTGGCACTCGCTACTGAAACTGTGCGCGCTATACTCAAGATTGACGATATTGTATGTCTTGTATTGTATTATTATTTGTTGATCACTCAGACAATGCCTTCTAATAATGTACAAAAAAATTATTTTATTTCTCGTTATATTTTGCAATGGACTCGTAAAAACATCAAGAAAATCGGTTCATAATTGATCACACAATCGTGTATCACTAAGACATCCAGTCAAATTGAGAACCTTCTCCTATTTTGTGTAGTGTGTTAATTCCCGTTACCCCTAGTGAGGCATGGGCAGACACATTTCTGTATCTTTTCCACTGATCATTTTCTTTTATAGGCTAGTTATAGGTGATCAGCCTTTTGTGCCTGCCTACCCAACTGAAACATTCATTAATTTCCTGGGATTCGAACCCACAAACTACGGCGCAGACGCGTAAACTATTTACTTTTTTTGTAGTTGCTTGAAAATATATTGTAAAATGTCTTTAAAATAGTCCATTCAATTGTGACTTACACCATAATAACCCTTTTGTTCCAGGTCAACACAATAAACTGAGGATGGAATTATTATTTGAATTATTTTTCATAGTATTAACATATTAATTTATGACACACAAAATGTTTATTGAAAAGTAATGTAGATCCATTGCTAATTTTGTGAGACAAGCTAGAAATATAAACTAATTAAAACAAAATATGTATGCTTCATTACTTTTTGAATTCTAATAAATAAAATAACATCAGTGTTTGTTTTCATTTCTAATAATTCTGGATCCCTTTTGATATTTGTTAATGAAAATTGTTTAACGCTGATATGGGTGTATTTGATTAGCTGCTTTTATGTTAGTCTTAATGGCTGATGGTGCCTTAGGCATTGTTGGAGCTGCAGGTCCCATCTGTGGTGTTGGCCCTCGTGATGGACCCATTCCTGGAGCAACAACTCCTGGTGGTACACAAGGAGCCATACCAGGTCGCAGGCCTTTGCCCGTGCCCACAGCAGTCACTAGGGCATGTGTATCAGCAATACTATGAGTAGGCTGCATACCTAAAACAAGTTAAACATTTTTGTGAATTAGTTGTCGTTTATAGGTGTTTAATCTTTTAAGGATACCATACTTATTAGAAACTAGCGACCCGCGCCGGCTTTTCACGGGTAAAAAACGTATATAAAAACCTTCCTCTTCAATCACTCTTTCTATTAAAAAAACCGCATCAAAATCTGTTGCGTAGTTTTAAAGATTTAAGCATACAAAGGGATACAGGGAAAGAAAAAGCGACTTTGTTTTATACTATGTAGTGATAAACACACGTAATAAAATTGGAGTGCTATTTAGACTAAACCAAATTAAAAATACACATCTATATATCATAGATATTGTACCACATTTTTGCCCTTAATACCATACAATTTTACAATTGCTATTTCTCACTGTTACTCTGGGAGCAAAACATCCATAAAACAGAGGAATAATGGACTTTGTTGGAGGAAGCTAAATTTCTTAGTTGTACAGCCCGTGATGTGTGAATGTAAGTGCTAAAAATATTATTTATCGTCTTAGATAAGATCTGGTCACATAGCTAGTCCATACTAATATTATAAATTCAAAAGTAACTCTGTCTGTTACGCTTTCACGCATAAACCACTGAACCGATTTTAATGAAATTTGACACAAACATAGTAAGTTGAGAAAGGATAGGTAGGGTACTATCTAATTTCACTAAGTGGGTACATAATATATTTATTGTAACCATTTCAATGTGCTCAAATACGGTACCTCTGCAGTAAGTGCTAACTTACCTACTAACTATTGTATTATTATGTTTATTGATCAATTATGAATTAATTATGAATTGATACGACAAATAAAAATGGCTCTTAATGCCTTTACCTTTAGAAGTGAGCAGGTCGTCTTCAAACAAAAGAGATAAGAACAGCTATTCTAATATCCAGCCACTTTTACTGTAAGTACCTATATAGGTACTTGACAAAAAATAAATCTCCAGTCCAAAAAAACTGTCTAATGCGGACGAAGTCGCGGGTACAGCTAGTCTTAAATAAAAACAAACCTGCAGATCTCAGTGATTCTCCTTCCCAATCTTCACGGCCTTTTGATATAATTTCCCAGACATGACTAACTACTTTAGTAAATTGTGCTACTTGTTTCTGAAAAATATTAAATATATGGGTTATTCTTAAGAATTCTAAAAAAATTACTTTGAATAAAAATGTATATGGGAGAAAACCTGGGCAGTGTCGTAGTTTAATGTACTAGCTTTGTGGATAAGTTGCTGTAGTCTTTGTTCTGCTTGAGGTTCGGGCTTTGTACGCAAGAGATCAGGTACCAAATCATGTGTACAAGCAGGTACCCTCCCTTCAGTTAGCCGAGATAGTTCTTCATCACGTTCACAACCCAATTGAAGAGGTAGCACCACAACTGATCGGAGTGATGGTGCGAGTTCAGCTTGTAATATTTTACTGAGTCCAGTTAACTGCAAACAAATAACATGACTTCTTAGCTAACTTAAAGCTTGAAAAAAAAAAGGATAAATAACAGTATAAAACAGGACAGGTACCTACGAACTTTTTTTGTATCAATCGACAGGGTCAATAATATAGGTAGGTTTTAAGGAACAAATTATTTTGTCAAACGTGCATGGAAAAACAAAATCTTAATATTAAATTAAGTAGTGCTTACATGTCCCGATAAAATTGCATAGTTGTCAAGAAAGGTAGGCCAATTTATTGTTTCATACTCTGTTTCCAACTTCGTAATCAGTGCTTGAATTGCTAATTTTAAATCATTTACTCGATTAAGAATAGCATGTAATGTTGCTTCCAACTGTTTCTCTTCTCTTTGCATATTAGTAGAAATACCAAACAATAATTTAAATTACACAAAATATTCACACAGCACAACGAATAACGATATACAATAACAATGTGTTCAGTGTTCACATTTCACAAATCACAATAATGAATAAACTTTATGGCCGGCCGTACATTGTCAGAAATTACTATTAGAAAAATTCTAACGCTCGCCGGAATGCACTCCGTGCATATATTTTGTATTAGCTCCCGCACACTGTTAGAAAAATTCTAACGGCCCGTCCGGTTCTGATGCCAGCCTGATGGCTCCTTTGCCGGACGTAAGAATTTTTTCTGACAGAAATTGCGGAAGGCGTGTTTATCATACATTTTGTACTAGGCCCCGCACACTATCCGTATTCACTGCACTACACTACTCGCGAAGTTGAGCGAATACGATAGTGTAGAAGGGCACATCGGTTCACTTCGTGCAACCTCGGGCGACTTCCAGTCGTTGTCGGTTTTTGCGCCCGAGTCAAAGGACTCGAAGTGTCCCGAAGTTTCAACACGAAGCGTCTTACTAGTTACTACACTACTCGACTTACTTCTCAGATTTGAGAATTGAAATGTTATTTGACAATTGACATATTATCTGAAATATTCTATTTTGTTGTGTTTAAACTTTAATTATTAATCTTTATCTTGAAAATTCTACTTGAAGTAATATGGATTATGGAGTTAAATAATGTTGTTTTCATAATAAAAATTGTAAATAAAATTCATCAATAATACACTGCTTAAGTATTGATTAAAATATTTTATTTTTTGCTATTATATTCTTGAAAAGTTCTGTAAAATATCAATTTTTTTTTACTATGTGTAACGTAGAACAAATAGCAGATTGTGGTGATATATTAAGTTTAGGAAGAGCATTGTTTATTCCCGAGAAGGAAGGTAATTTACCTTTATAATGATTTCAAAAGATACTCATTGAAATTTATAAGCAGTTATATAAAAAATTCAACAAAAAATAATTCAACTTAAATGTGTCTTAATACGTATTTTGAGTCGATAATAATTGTCTTCAAATGCAAAAGACCAAAATAATTTTATTATTTCAAATTTTAGTTGAAAGTAAGTAGGTACTAGTAATATTTTAATATTAATTTTGAAATTGTTAATTTTATAGTCTTATTATATAGACACTTCCTATCAACTTACATAATATATTGTTTTAGATTCAACTTGGCTATCCCAGTGCATCGTATCATTGTCCTCATGTGGTAACTTTTTAGCTGTTGGGTATAAAAATCGAATTTGCTTTCTTACAACACAATGGATAAGTTCTATGAAGAGCAACAGTTACTTAATATCATGGAGTGGAACCCTTCCTTCAGAAATAACATCAATTTTAGCAGTGACCCTTTGCCCCACACAACAATCTTCACAGGTAAATTACTATGCTCAAGATTATCTTATCATGAATTATTCCACAATCTATATTTTTAATTAATACAATATGTTTTGAAGCTTATGTTGTGTGTGTACAATATCACATTTTTTTATCTTCTAATAAAATTTATTTGTTGGTGATATTTTCAAATAACATAAATACATGTTACAGAATGGTCCTGATTGGTTTTGTGTAATAGTTGGATTTAATAATGGAAGTGTTGGATTCTATATGAATACGGGTCATCTTCTCTTACACGAAAAGTTGGATGAGAAACCTGTACTGAAACTTTCATGTCACACTGGTACTTATGGTACTTTGCCAGATGATATTCACGTCTTATTTCAAAATTGTGTATATGTCATTTCTGGTTCAAGTTTATTCCCAACACTAAGAAGTATGAAGGCGCAACTTGCTAAAGGTATAATATTTTTATCTCTTTAAGTGAAATCTAATAAACAAGTTTTGGGTATGGGGAAGTCACATATTATGAATCCAATTTTTTTTAGTTTTCCTGAGTTTTGAACCCAGAAATAAATCACTTAGCCAGAAAAGGCCTCAATTACAATAATTTGTAAAGGTTGCATGTTGTTATGTTGCGTTTTAACCAAAGCCTTCCTTTAAATTACCTGAAAAGTTTAAAAGTTTTCTATTTCCTTGTTCCACTTATTAAAATCATAAAACATTTAAGTTAAAAGTTTACTATTATAATTACTGAAATGAAGTATTTTTCCATAGGTTTCCAAGATTTTCATAATTTTATATAAAATACTTGACATTATTGTTTAAAGTGGATTTAAAATATTAATTGTTTAAATCTGTATTGCCTTTTAAAAGTATTATAGTTTACTAGTTTGCATTAAGTAAAAGACTGAGTATTGATAAAAAATAATAAAAATTGTTTATATATATTCAGAATTTAAATAGTTCATGCAGGTATCCAAGATGACTATCTGGTTGATAGTAAAAATATAAGTATAAGGAAATGGACTTTTTCTGAACAAGAAGTTATTTCTGATGCTGCAGTGGTAGGATTGGAACTTAAAAACACATATGATCATTTATTAGCTGCTTCTACATATGGAGGATATGATACATGGTTAGATGATATTGCTATTTAACAATTAAGGGTAACACTTTTTATTGTTATAAATGCCATTTCTTACAATTTCAGAAGCAAATACACTCTTTTGTATTTGCTTCTGCATCCTTTTACATCCTGAGACCTTTCTTAGGTCTAACCTGTCAATTAAATAAAATGTCAATATTTTCGACCAACAATGCCAACTAGTGAGACTTGAGCTCTGATTTTGTTTAGTTCACTTGTAACACTGCTAATGTAATAATCGTAAGTACCTATAAGATAATATTTTGAAGATTTGTGACTTTATTACTAGGTGCCATAATTGTAATTAGGTTGAACTTAAAACTGTTTTAAAACTTATCTCAGTTTGTTAGTGAACAGATGTAGCTATTTAAGTTTATATGTCCGCGTGAGGACAGCATTTCGCTTTGATCTCGTACGCGACTCAATATCTGGTTGATATTGTTGATCGAAGATATTGACATTTTATTTAATTGACAGGTTAAAGACCTAAGAAAAGTCTCAGGATGTAAAAGGATGCAGAAAAATACGTAAAAGTGTGTTTGCTTCTGAAATTGTAAGAAATGACATACACACGAATTCGCTGGGATGCCATATATACATTAGCCATTAAGCCATAAGAAAACATTATATCGTTCACAAAAGGCAAGTATGTAGAGGATTATCAAAATTAATTGGATTGATTACATTATTAGTTTTATTAATGACTTAATTTTGTACAGGTATCGATCTGTGCCCCCCGTAAACACTTTGGTATCATCAGCTGGACAAAGTCCATATCTGGGTTTTCATTATGCTATTGAAGGAGGTATTACACCCCCCTTACAAGATGTTGCAAGAGCTGTAGCTCACAAAATAAAAGCAGCTCTACCGTAAGTAAAAAAAATAATATTCCAGATATTCACATTCATTCACGTTAAACTGTTTAATAATTAATAAGATATTACAAATTTTTCAAAAGAATCCTGTTTATAAACGGCAATTAATATTTAAACATTTATGAGTTTATAAGTATGTCGAATGTGTTGTAATACCTGGATAAATTTAGAATAACGGCAATTTTTTTATTTTAATAGTGTTCTAATTTTTCAATTTAGTGGTTGGCTGGGTGGTTCCACGGAGAATGCGGTTCCTAATAATGAACCACTCATCCGTGCTGAATCATTAGTAATGCGGAATGGGCTTTATGACTCGCAACGACATGGCAACTCAATAGTGGTTTCGCCTGATCGAAGGCTTGCAGCAATTACAGATAACCTTGGAAGAGTCTCAGTATTAGATATCAATAAGGGATATATAATACGATTATTCAAGGGTTACAGAGACGCCCAATGTGCTTTCGTTCAGGTATGTTAGGTCAGGTTGGTTACTCTAATCTTGTTGGAATAATTTTTTGCGATACTTATATTGGGTCTTTACATGTGAAATTAGCGTTATGTCGTACTGACCACTTTGATCTAAAATGTCTCCTCTTGTTGCGCCGTTATCGTTCACTACAGATTTCTAAAATCTGGCCAAACGATTACGGCAGATATCTATGGTCAGCAACTGCAAACCATGAAGGAAGAACCAGCTGCTTCACGACAACGCAAGACCAAACTGCACAACAAACAATCACTATGTTAGATTAGCTACAATTTGAATGTCTACGACACCAAACGTACTCCCCGGACCTTGCTCCAACAGATTACCATTCTTTTGGACAACTTGCAAGGAAAAAATTCAACTCCGATGCGGAAGTCCAAACCGCCTTCAAAGAGTTTGTTGATTCTCGCCCCCTTGGTTTTTTTTAGTAAAGGGATCAATGAACTACCTATCAGATGGCAAAAGTTCATAGATAACAACGGTGTATACTTTGATTAATTAAATATATTTTACAAAAAAAGACTACATTCCTGCCGTACAAAACGCCAATTTCATATGTTAGGACCTTATATTTTATATATAATATATAAATTCACTGTGATCACTGCACATCGCGATTATAATATACTTATTAATTTAATTTTTAATATTTTTTATTGTAATATTTTTTAATTCGGTGAAATAAAGAACTTTGTCCTGATTTCTTATTGCTTTATTTCAGTTATTCGATTCAGACACTAAAAAGCCTCGACTTGCAATGGTAAAAGACATAAAAAGAACTATATTCTTAATTATTTACAATCCCAAAAAGGGTCTCATAGACATAAGATTGATGCAAAAAGGAAGCAGAGTGGCAGTGTTTACTGCAACCAAAAATGGTAAGCTTTTGTACAACTCCTGTGGACTAGTCGGAGCGGAGAAGAATTACGCCCACAAGAAACTCAATGTCCCTGAATTTCAGTGTGTTCTAATGGATCCGGATGGCAAACTTAAGAAATTTAATATTCCCTTCTATTATTCCCTTGAAGGGGAACATTTGGATAGATCGAAAGATTTACACATCTTACGTGGAATACGAGATGATATAAAAAAAGGTAATCGCTTAGATGAAGCCACAGCAGATGAAATATTAAGAAACATAAAGAATCTGAAGACGTTTGAATGTAAAAAGCACTGCATTGATATTCTGATTAAAAATTATGAAATTTGTGGTAATTTGTTACCCCCTTGTTTAGATATATTTTGGGATGGCTTTTGCGATGATGTAAACGCAATGGACCATAAAATAAAAATATATTTTATCAACATAATATTGGTCACTTTATTCTATCAAAATATTCATGAAAGTCTCACGGATGACATGCATAATGTAGCGATAAAAGTGTACGAAACGTGCCATATAGATGCCGGGTTTAAAGATGAAGACGAATTACTTACTACAAAAGAGAATGTGATTGAATTTCATCTTTTAGAAGACGATAACTGTGTATTAGAACGTTTGCTTATATTGGCACAGGAGAAAGAGTATAAAGAATACCAACACGCTAAAGTCACTTTTGCTGACGCGGAAGTAAATACTTACAGAGAATTCATTTCCAACTTTAGTTTTGACGACGAAAACAATAGTATTTCATTAAAGTTCGATATAAGTGAGGACAAACTTAGTCTTCTAGCCTCTGATATTTCTAAATCAATTTTCAAGCTGAAAAATCTTTATGAATTAACTAAATTTATCAAATATAGTGTTATCGATCCAAAGGAGATCGTCAGACTTGTATTTACATATTTAATGTCTATGCCGTTGGAAGACTTTAATCTAGATTTGATCGAGAAATTAATCGAAATTTTATACTATACTTGTTGTGCTACTGAAGCGGCAACAAATATAATTTATAATGAAATATCGCCGTGGTGGGACAGTATTAGAACAATGTTAATAAATATGACTTGCCCTTTGAGAAGTATGATAATAGCAATGGCTTGTAAGTCAGTGGTTAAAATATTTGAGACCTGCAATGATAAAGATGACTCCTGGGAGTCCGTTACCGCTGAAAACGCAAAGTGGGGCATCCTCATTGGTAAACTAGAAGATATATCTATTCTTAGTATTATTTTGATATTCAAAGATTCATATAAAGGCAAGACAATGACAAAACTGCAGCTTGGTGACATTAACGTCAACTTCAAATATATCTATACCCGAGGAAAAGGATCGGTTACAGAATTAATTGCAAAATGGCTGTGCAGCATGGGAGTGCCACCAGAGGCAGTTGTAGTTCATGAACTAATGGAAAAGTATGCTTTAAAGGCTAAAGAGAGTGAGGAATTGGATGAAGATGATGCATCTTTCTTTTTTATGGAAAATAACAAACAATTGGTGGATGAAAATCCTAAAATATTTAAATGGCTTTCTCTTTTACGTCGGCAATTCCCGTTGAGTACGCAATCGGACTATATCATTGCTAACATGAGCTGGGAATATGCCGTCGAGTGGCAGAAAAGTATGAAAAAATACGAAGAACTAGCTGCAGTAGTACATTGTTTAAGTTACATATCTAATGGCCATCTACGTTTAGGACTTTTCTCAATTACGTGGTGCACCTATATTAAACAAGTATTCGATTTGAGCTGCCGTTTAGTAAATAAGGTGGGCAAATTACCTAAGGAGCAACTGTGTTCGCAGGATTTGAATCTTGACAGTGAAAGTTTGAAAAGAATTCTTGAAATTATCACAAGATTTATGAACGACTTTTACGAGTGCTCCATAAAGTCGCCCGATGAGGCGAAATGTGCGATACAATTTGAAAAAATATGGGATGAAAGTTTACCGTGTTTGGTTGAGGTTGCGCAGGATACAAAGAAAATTAATTGTGATATATTGAAACTAATTTATCAGATGTCTTGTACTATTTATTACCAATGTTATTTTAACGTGAAATTTTCAAACCCGTTAGATACATTGTATGATATAGATTATCAGGTTGCAATCGAAGCTCTCACGGGAAATACGCAACGGGTTTTCAATTTAAAGCCATCTGAAAAATTGATAAATCCAAGGATGAAATACTTGACAAAACTCATTCGGGTAGCAATTGAGACAATCAGCTGTACGGAAAATAGAGGACAAAGTGAAGTTTATAATGACGCTGAATGTATGATATGGATCGAAAATATTTCACGTCTGGCTGAATTATGGGAAGTAGACACCAACTTTGTTCATCGTCAACACGTAAGTCTTAATGATGTAATAAATGCCTATCTACTTGATTGCAATTGACTGTTTTTTCCCAGTGCATATAAACCTTAGCTCTGCAGGTTGGCACTCTATTAAAATTTAAAGCTCTTTGCAGTTTGATTATTCATTCTCGTACATCCAGTAGAATATTTAAAAAAGATTAAATTATGTAGATAAAGCGTAGCAGTCGTGTTTTCAATAAAAATTATTAAATTTTAATTTATTTTTGCAGATTATAGGCTTGTTTCATATGGGATATGACGGTTTAGCTGAAAATATATTGATGTTAATAAACAAACCAGAGTCACTGTTAACGCCTCTTCTCGCTATAACCACACAAAGGCTTAAAAAAAGCTTAGAGCATTCAAAGAATCAGCCGGAGTGGATAGTATCTATACCACCACAAGTTTATAAGAGGATTCAAAATACGGTTTGTATTTAAAACTATTTAATATTAAAATATATTTTTTTTACCAAATTTCAAAAGGTTTGTAACTGGACATTTTAATCTGTCGAGTTTTAGGGTCGATTCATTTGAGTTACTTTTAATACGCTTAAACGTTAAAATGTTATTGCGAACCTAGTGTGTTTGACCAAGCCATCTTTGCAAGGGTCTAGGTTGATTGAACTGATTGCAGATTATACATATAATATTTATAGACTATTATACGTACAAAAATATACAACGATTTTTTCTTTAATATATTTTAGGCTCCTGATTCGTCGATTCCCCCGTGTTCATCGTTGTCGTCAACTGTTGTGATTCTTCAAAAATTATTAATACAAATTGATAAAAATAACCCTAACTTAACCGAGACATCAATTAATCAAGATTTAAAATTTGCTAAGCTGTTAATTGAAACTTGTGAAATTTTAATACGAAAGAAATTGTAACTTGAAAATGAAACAAGATATTAAAAAAAGATGATTTGTATATAATTAACAATTGAAAGAACATTTAATTTGATTACTAAAAGATGAATCTTAATAAACGGTAATTTGGTTGATTCAAGTTGTCTAAAATGTATATACCTATATCATGCAATGAGATATTATAAATGGACAGTGATTTAGTCGTTTATTGTAAGAAAATAATGAGTTAAAAGGCAGACTAATATAACATAATATTATATGATTTTACTTGGATATGACATTATACCAGAAATGTTGCTCATTGCTGGCACGGAATTATTATGTGAGATGTGAATAGCTTGTCAATACGTTGGTACTCAAAGAGGGTTACCAATATTAATACAATAAATATATTGTCAAATTTTGTATTTTATTGAAGGTCATACATTAGGGGCCGTCCAATAATGACGTGAGACTCGAAAGGGGTGAGGGTAGGCGAAATATCACACGGGTGTGGGAGGGTATAGTAAGATATCACGTGTATTTATTTTTTCTAAACAACTTGCAAGACATTTTTATTATGGTCCTTAATTTTTTAGATTATACTTTATATATATAATAAATAATAATATTCTAAAAAAATTAAGATTACTTTTTTAGCAAAAATTACACATGATTTTGGGTGGGGTAGGGGGGGGTTAGTTTTAAACCTCACCACGTATCACCAAGAGGGAGGGAGGGGTTAAAAAATGCTCAAAAAACATCACGTGATTAATGGAAAGCCTCATAATATGCGTCTAATAATGACTTTACTACTTACTACCTACTTTTTTGTATGTAAATGACAATAGATGTTTTCAAGTACAATAAACAAGTATTGATGCTTAATACAATGTTTATTTTATTTACCTATTGCGCTCTATACCTCTGTAATAGTTCATTGCTTACGAAAACATAATAAATTTGTTTTAATTCTGGTTTCGTAAAGTTCCGGACTAAAATAGTATAAACTCTATTGATCTCTTAAAATAAAACTTTATTCAGTTTTAACTTTCTTTCACTAAGGTACGTTTTGTGTTTAAAATTAATAACAGACATACAATATAGGTACATATAAAATTCAAAATTATTCTTTAAAAAAAGTTTTGGTCACCAAATATGAAAGGGACACCAGATATCCCATTTTATTACCATTACCCATATTTATCACACTCGGCTCGTATTTTCGATACAAGTGCTGAGAACTTGTATCCCTGGTAGTATATTAAATCTATGGGTGTCGCTGTCGAGAAATAAGCGTGAGCTGTTTTGATAAAAACTGACAACTAATTGCGCGCGAGAGAACGCGCAGCTTAAACAGCTTCAAAAACAATCGCGCAATCGATTGTTTGTGAAGGCTTTCCGTCGCGCAATCCTGTAGACCTACACGCTCCTGAGAACGCGTGACAGTGTATTTGTAAAGCCAGGGATACACTAGGGAACATTTTGTCCCGCAACATTCAATATACCTATGTGACGCTCCAACGTTTTATAGTGTCCCGCAACATTCTACGTGACATGGGGCATTTTGCTTAATCACGCTTCGAGAGCGGGAGAACGTTCCCGCGTTATTGTCGCGCCATATTTTGACACATATTGTAGTCGCACACGCAACGTGCCTCTTAATATGTCTTTAGTGTGGGGTAATGATGTCGTGCTTTCACTTCTTGAGCTTTACGAAAGTCATCAATTTGTTTATCAGTTCTTTATAAACTTCTGGTATTATTTTACGTATCAGTTGTTTTGACACTCTATAAGTGTACGACAAGGAAGCATAAGAATCTCCAGTGGACAAATACCTCAATGTAATGGCAAGTCTGTTAAGAGGACTAATAGCGTTCCGTAGTACCTATTGTACCCTGTTTGGCTATGGAAGGTCCGATCATTTGCAATAAAGTTTCGAAATCAGATGACGACATTCGAGTAAAATTTACAAACAATCCGTCAGACATCGGAGATCACTTACAAATTACAATATTAATTCTTCTTTCTCGGAAAAAATCCGCATCCACCAACTTCTTTTTCTCTTAGGCGCGGGATATACAGAAAAAACGTGGCGAGGACGTGCGGCGGTGGCGGATAGTTAAAGTTAACCTTATAATACATAGCGTCGTTTTTGTCGTAAAGGAGAATAACGCCCGCACCTCGAAGCGACGCCACTAGGTGACGCGCCACCGCCACCGAGTGGGAAAAACGACGCTATGCTACGTACTATAAGGTTTATAATGTGTTAACTTTGACTATCCGCCACCGCTGCACGTCCTCGCCACGTCTCTTCTGTATATCCCGCGCCTTACGTTTCAAAACACTCGATATAGTTATAGCCACAACCTCCTGGAGAGTGGGGCGACATTTCTATAAACACACTAGTGTGGCCTACTCAATGTTCCGCGACATTTCTTCGACACGTTATCAGTAGTTGTTGAGGAACATGTATAAATATTAATGTATGTGGTTGTGTCGATTATACCTATATAGGTAACAACACGATAATATATCATTTCCATCTTCTACCAAATAAAAAGGTAGACGTAACCATTTCATACATTACGCCTTCAAAAAATGAAATCATTTCAAACACAAATATATATTTGTGAAATGATTACGTCTATTTTTTTATTTGGTAGAAGATGGAAATGATATTTTATTGTGTTGTTACGAGAGTACCTATTTTCTCTAGTCTCTTTAGGTGTTACGATAATGACACGATTAGTCTTAAAGTACCTACATGGTCCCTGTGAGTAGGTACCTACCTTACTGACAAAGTTATCAAATTCATTTAAAATCACAATCGGAGCGATTGAAAGAATATTATTACCAATTGACAGTTTGTCATTAGTCAAAACTCTTAAATCTAAAATCTAATTTATAAAAAAATTATAGAAAATAATTGTCGTTAAATTGTTATTTCGAATAATTGATAACAATAAAATTTGATTTTTAATATACCCATACCCACCACTACATTTTGGTATATTAAATATTGTGAAGCTATCGGTAAAACCAACAAAGAAGATGCAAAGGACTGTCTGCGGTTGTTTTGATTGTCTTCATAATCACCTAGATAAATAAATTATAGCAATGCTTTGAATGCATTGCCTTGGAAATCACAACAAATTGGACAGTTTTAAAATTTTCTAGTTCCGCGATGGGATGTTTCTATAGCAAAAACGAAATTTCTGACTTGCATCCCAACATATTTTCTGTTATCAATGTTGATCGAGATGGAACAGATCTTTGTACCGGTCAGTTAAAAATTACTGATTCGGATATAATTCTATATAGAGAGGGAAGAGATTCAATTGTGTGGCCATTACATTCTTTAAGACGATATGGATTTGAAGACGATATATTTAGTTTTGAGTCTGGTGAGTTACTATATACGTATTTGGAATTATATTTGCACAGAGTACGGAAATTAATTAAAATAACCCGCAGGACACCTTGAGTCAGAGAGCTGTGACCCTGCAGATCCCAAGTTCCCCAATCCCAAATTCTAGCTGATTAATCACCTCAATAGACATTAATTTTGCCATTGTTCTACATCGGCTGCAAGATTATTGTGCAGTCATGGGTAGTTTGTGGTTGGTGCCCACACCCAATAAAGTTCTCAAAAGGGTCACTGCATGCATCTGTATCCAGATGTAAGCCTTATAAGAACCAGGATCTCCCTTTTCAAAGTAACCAGTGAATTGTTTATAGGAGATTCATTTAATATGTTTATTTCAGGTTCTAATAATTACAACCCGTACAAAATTAAAATTCTATATAAAAACATTTTAGCAATAATTGAAAGACTAAGGGATATGATAATGGGGCTTATTTCTTATTAATTTCAATGGAATAACATTTCAACTACATGAAAACTTATATATTTGATTACAGGCAGGCGGTGTGAAACAGGTGCAGGAATTTATGGATTTAAAAGTCAAAGAGCACCTGAGCTTTTTAGAACATTGCAACAACAAATTCAATTAAAGAATGTAGTCCATGATTCAGTGGCATACCCAGTGTCAAGAATAAATCCATCCACACAAAGCAGACAAACTCTTCAAGCTAGTGTGGTCCATAGATCTTCAATAGATAATGGACAACCAGATCCAGTTTTGAATAATAATTTCGGTAATCCTATATTACCACCATTGCCACGTAATCCAGCACCTAGGTCTCCTTCAAGTGCTGATATATTAGAGGTGATCCAACCTTTACATGGACGTTCCCAAACAAATACTCATGCTACAAATGTTTACCAAGTAAGAAATTTTAAAAGAGAACATAATAATAATCAGACTGAAGTCGCAGATGGTCGACATATGTACACTAATGATCTCAACAGGGACTTGGCAATGCTGAGAAAGACTTTAAGACGTGAAATGGCTTTAATTGCAATTAGAGACATTGAAGATGAAACCAGGTTTTTAGAGGGAAGATACATGGACAATAAATGTGGGAAAACAAAATCAAACAAAGAAACAAGTGAAACTACACAAGAACCATCAGATGTCAATAAATTCCATACTGATCCTAATGTGCAACAGACAAGTAACTCCGAAATAATTGTTGAACAAAAAGATGTTGGTATAGATGCTGCTAGATTGTATGTTAATATCACTCCAAATGAGATGTTTCTCACAGAGGCAATTAAAAATGAAACAATACCCATCACACCAATAACACCAGTTACTCCCAAACCAGTAGAGTATTGTAATTTAACTATTGGTTCTAACCCAGAAGTCAACACATATGCTAATCTTATGATTGGTGAAATGGCTGACAGTATAAAGAAACACGAAATTAACCAGAAGTTTTCAGAATCTGATACTTTTACCTCAATGTCACCTGTGGAAGAATTAGAAGTGAACTATGCTGTTTTAGATATTGACACAAATAAGGAGACTCTAAGAATGGATTTGCAAGCAGCAATTCCTGAGAGTCAATCAAATAATAGCTCTAAAAATGATAATATAGTATCTTATTCCTTACATCCAAGGAGTCAAATGGTCTCTCAAAATAGTATAGACAAAAGTTCAAGTATCAATGCTGTACCATCAGTGGCAACGGCAAGCATTGGCTACACAACTATAGATTTTGATAAAACTGTTGCATTGACTTCAGTAGCAGCAGCAGCAGATGCAAATTTAGATGGTCGTAAAAGTAGGCATAATTCATGTGTTATTATTTGCAATGGTTCTGACAGAAAGTAAAAAAAAAACAAGTAGAGATATTCATAGACATCCTTATAATAATCATTATTAATTCTCATTATATTATGTTGGCTTTATGTATGTATAATTGTGTATTTAAAACTACTTAGCTATTTCAAATTGATATCTAAAGATAGTAAAAAAATAATATAATAATAATAAAAAATAATAAAATAAGTAAAGATGTTGATGAAATTAGAAATGTGTAAATATTTTATTTTCTAAATATGACACAAAATGAATGTATCAACTATGAAGTGTTATCAATCACTTCAAGGTTGTTATTAAATACATAAGTTATTAATATTTTAAGACAATGATAGTTATTATTTTTGTATGTCCAAAGTTATAATTACTTAAGACCAAAGTTGACCGAAAATTATTTATTAGGTAAATAATTTCTAGTGGATATCAGTCAAATAATATTAATTAAGGACAACGAGATAAGACAAATAGAGTAAATAAGATTTTTGTAGTTAATACCATTTCTACAAGAATAAATTTGAATAATATTGTATCATTGGAGTACTTTCTTTAATGTAGGTAATTTTTCACTATCTTTAAATATCATTATGAGGATAGCACTAATGAATTTTTTGGTTGATGGAAAACCATGAAAAATATTAATGTTAAGGATTTTAATTATTTTAATTGTAAATTATAATTATAGATTTGAAGTAAAATTTGGACGTCTAGTATAATGATGTAAAATATTTTAAATAAATTGATTTAAGATATAAAGAGATTTAAAAATCTCAAGGCCTAAATGAAAGGAAGTTCCTTCTCTTAAGTTTTCGACTTTATTTTATCAAGAATAAATATTTGAAGTTGAAGCTCTCATAGAAGGCTCTGTTAGGTTAAATATTAGGATTACTACTTGCATGATTTATTTAAAAAATGCCAAAGAAATATATTGTTATGCGTTCAAATATTCCACTCACTTTTTTATGATTGCTCTCCATGAATGGGAAGTAAAAATATTAAGTGTACAAAATTTAGGACTATAGATTATAAGGATTTGTTAAGTAACAGTTTAAAGCCATTAATTATTATTATTGTTGAGTCAGGATTCCGTTAAATAGTACAATTCTTGTGTAATTAATATTTATTGAATTTTATGTAATGCCTATATACCATATTCATAAGTATTGTAAAAAACATTGCACGAAGAGGCAACAGAAATTTCTCCCGGTTTCGCCAAAATTCAAAGATCAAAAAATAATAATCTTTTTGGTAGTTGTCTAGACATGGGATCAGGAGTAGTAAACTTAGTGGAAGAGAGGACGTGGGTCCGTCAATGGAGACGAAAATTAGAGTTGGAGTTTTGATTATATGTGCAATGGTGTCAAATAAAAGGAGAAACACATTGGTGGCCAAGCCGTCGAAGCAAGGTTCAAAATTGGAATTTATAAATGGAAAAGCTCGACCGCAACCGTTGCAGTTGCACAATTAACAATATTTCTCCTTCGAACTTAGATAACATTTTGTAATTTTGAATTAAGTACAAACAACATTGTGACTCGTTTTTATAGCTAACCGCCAAAAATGTGTAAATAAAAATATTTTTAAGCTGATATAGTTATTTCATTTCTGCAATCGGTGTTTTACTCTCAACAGAATTTTTAAAAAAAACACGCATGCCATTCATATTTTTGTAGATGTATGCAATTTTTACCTAACCCTTCGAAGATACACCCCGTTAAAATGCTTTTCGCTTCAAAGTCAAAATAAATTATTTTTTTCATATAGAATCACATACACGATTAGCAAAAACCTCCAACTACGTCGTATGATTAATCCCACGCAATAAAAATATCTGAAAAGGTGCTCAGAACCAAAAAATAAAACATTTTATAAATATTTTATTATTTCCAAATTAGTATTTTTACTTAACTACATTAACATAATGTTACATTACACCAAAAAATGTAGGTATATGGAAAAAATTGTACCTGAGAGAGAAATTTAGGAATGTATGTATCATTTCATACGTTCATAAATTGTTAGTACATAAGAACATAATATATGTATGTACTGAAATTTTTAAATAAAATTTACCTACGTGGCACTTGTTTTTCATTCTCTAAATATATAACGTTTATCTTCATGTTAGGTTGATTGATACAGAACTGGATGACCATTGATAGTCTTACATATAACTAAAAATAAGGGGCATTATGACGAGTATCCAAGAGCATAAGATGCCGGCTTGCGCTGAAAATAAAAGAACTCAAAATAAAAAGTACTTAGGAAGTATATCTTTTTTAATCAATATTTTATTACTTTTTAAAAAGGTATCCTAAATATTTAGTGTTATGTAACTTTTTTATAGTGGAAAGGGCTGAGTAGATATAGAAAATATTACAATAGTTTTTATGAAAATTGTAAGACGAATCGGGTAATATTTTTTGTAACAGATTATTATCAGAAATTTGAAATGCTAAAATTTAGCTACAGGTACATAGTTATGTGTTTTTAGATGTTTAACATTTTATTCGGCAAATTTAAGCAAAGTACAATCAAACTGTATAATTGTTGTTAATACTGCAAAAGCCTTTTATTTCAATTAAGTCAAATACTCAACAAGACGAGTTACAAACTTCCACACATTACTCATGCAAGAGATAAATCTTAAACAACACTACTTTGAAATAGAGTTTTAAATAAAAAATATATCATTTATGGGAACTAGAAAAATATTTGATAATTATATACCTTGATATTTCATACTTGTGAATAGATTCTGATTAATATTAAGTTATATTTTGTCAGTATATATTTATATAGGAATACATATTGGTGTTAAAACTTACAGTTGATTTCAACGCTTTCGTAGGCCTCGGTAGAAGCCATCTCAGTGGGCATGTCCGATGTGAACCCTGTCGTTTTGACAACCAAAGCGTTAGCGTGCCTTATCACATCAACCAAGCTATTAAATTAAGCAAGAGAGAGCGTCGCTAACCGAAGGCACAGCAGTTTATATAGTAGCATCGGCATCGCCATAACTAGTATTTTGGAGAAAGTCTAACTAAAAATACAGCTGAATGTGGCTTACATTCAACACCTCTTCATTCGGCATATTTTTTTACTCACTCCCTCTCCACTTAGCGACGCCCTTGAAATTAAAGCTTAATAACACATTCTATATTAAGCAAGAAAAAGCATTTAAGGCAAAACTTAAATAATTATACATTCCAAAGAATGACGAAGTTTACCAAGACTTCTTATATTATTGAAATAGACGTTTCTCAACGACATATTTTGTATCGTTTTTGCAATAACAATTTCTCGTTTTTGAAAAGGAGATAAAACAATAATTGTGACATTGTAGAAAGTTTATCAGTAGGTAAAAGGATAGATAACATAATTGCTGTGTATTTTAATGATATGCCCCCGTCTTTCGGACCTCCTTGGCCTAGTGACGGTGGTTTGAATTCCGGAGAAACAAAAATATATATATATATATGTTGCAGTTGGGTAGGAACACAGACAAATCGTCATATTGCAGGATTAGTAAATCAGATGCAGAAATGTGGCACACACAGGATTTTACTATCTTGGATGGAATAAAGGACGTACCTAAGTAGTAGGTATTATTAAAACCTATACCATTTAATACTAATTCATAAACTTAATATCGTATTAAGAGAAATTTAAAATATGGATTGTATATTATCATAATTAATTGCAAAGATGAACATGCTGTTATTACTGGGCAAAATCGTCTGGTTTTTTTCGCAAACGCACACGGCACAATGCACAAACAAACAAGTCGAAATATTTTAAAGAAAGCCATGCTAGCCATCTTCTAAACAGATAACTTTAAGGATTTGTATTATACAGACATATTGTATTATTAATGTTTAACTTTATTACATTAAACAAAATTTAAAAAAAATATTGTTCTTTATTTACTACAATCTGTCTCCTTCGTGGGACATTCAGAAGTATGTTGGTTGGTGCTATTGTTGGCTCGCTCAGTATGTGACCTGTGTCACATCCTCATTGTTTAAACAGTTATATTTACTGTGATTGGAATAGGTCTTAAGGTAAGACCTAAAGATAAATTAAACAAAAAATGAAGAGTGAAAATTTGAAAATTCTGAATTTTCAAATTTTCGATTGCTTTCACAACCGTTTATACAAAAATTTAACCATCCATAATCGTACATTTAAAAACAGCGTAAATTTGTTTTAAATGAAAGGAAAGTTAATGCATTGTTTACACACAAAGGAAGGCAAGAAATTTGGGATCTTTTTCTAACACAGTTTATTACTGGAAAAATGGTGATAATAACATACCGGCCCCGTTATATACTTCTGTGACGAGAAAACTCTCGTCAGAAATATTGAGGTTGGAGAATGTTAGGAGGCAGGATATTTTCTGACCAGCAACCACTTCGCTGCTCAATGTCACGTTAGTGTAAACATCGTATAAATCCTCCGATGGACTGATAACTACATCCGTAGCGTTTATCACCTCTCTGAAATGCACCATATATTTATTTATACATTACACTCTCCTTATATCAACTATCAAGGCGATAGTCTTACATAAATAATATAAAAAAATATCAACTGAGTCTCTTGTACAATATTGGTTCTGCCCCCTTGGCACTGCGAATAGTCTTCTCTAGAGCCGCCTTAAGTAGCCGATCGGAATATAGTTGATAAACCTTGTTTTTAGGGTAAATTTAATCTGAATGACTCTAATATCAGACAGTTATAAAATATTGGCTGATAACTATGTGTATAAAAAAGAAGATGTATTAGTTACATCATTAATATTCAATACCTTAAAAACTCTCTTGTCCCTGATATTATCAAATTATGTTTTTGATCAGACCAGACCTAATTCTCTTCTCTTAGAATTTAATTCTTCACTACTCTTTAGTTAGTTGCTCGAACAAGCACTGTCAAAAATTATAAAACTATTGCATCGGCTTAGGACTGCTATAAAGACTCTTCGTTTTCAATTGGTTTTCACCGATTAAGTATGTAACAAATATACTTTATGCATTTAACCTACGAATTCTACGATGACTGTTTGGAAAGTAAAACATTTATTTTTCCCCGTGCATTAACTATTTTTGATAAAACGCACCCGTCAACAGTGATGGTGAGATCGGGGTAAGGCGCGACTCCTACGGCTTCACAAGTCACGAACACGTCATCATTATCATCAGCGTCAGGCCCGTCTTCTATAGTGCTAACTTCCATTTCGACACCGTTACCTGCATCTGGAACAGATAGACAAGAAAAATGTTAAGCTGGGTCGTTCTACTGTTGATAGTACCTACCACCACTGCCAGAGCTTGATCCTCGGGGGTAAAGGGGAAATACAGGTATTCCCTTTGACCGACAGACCGAATGTACCCTTTATAATATGTTACATTAAACCCAGTTACTCTACCCTATTAACTGTTCAGGACATCCGGGTTCATTTATAATAAAAACTTATTTTCAACTTTTTAGTGCATTTTGAGGTCCGTTTTACTTTATAACTGAAAAAGTTTCGTAATAAGAAAATAATACAATTCCTGCCTCACTACAATAACTGCCACTGTTAATAGGAATTAAATCTGTTTTATTTTTGAGATCGTCGCAAAGCGTGCCAAATGTTTTTAGAGACATTTTTCCGAACTATAGCCGGAGTAATAAAGTGAAAATCGTGTTTGATACTCACTATAAACAATTAATGGTTCGTATTGGTGAACTTCGTCAACCATATTTGAAACCTCGCACTCATATATCCCGGTGTCCTTCACCGTCACATTGCGCAGTAAAATATCGTCATCTTGTACTATTTCTGAAACACAAAATTACTCATAAATTTAATCGTAAAATATTTTGTTGATTTTTCATCTTGTCATCTTTGGTCATTTGCACTCATTTTAGCATAGGAAACTCATCCGTGACTACTTCTCTTCGTCTTTTAAGAAGTGAATACTGTAACATTGTAAAAGTGTTAATATAGTGTTGCAAGACAATATTTTAAGGACAATGGACCATAAATTAAGTAAAAAGACAATATTATAATATTAAGATATATTAGAACTGTTTATTAACATCTTTGCGATTTAAAAGAAACCAGTTTGAACGCATTTTTGACGGTCACGGGCAACTAACTGACCTTCCAGGCTATAAAGTACGCGAAACTTCGGCAAAATTAAGTGTAAAGTTAAATAGTTGTGCTAAACATGCGCGCTTTAATTCGTTCAACTGTTTTCTTTTAAATACTCGCGTAAATAAAATACATTATTATTGAATGATTTTAATGAAATGTCATAAAAAGAACTATCTCTTATCTATTTTGGGTATATGTAAATAGCAACTCGAATGTAATATCGGAAAGACCTGTAAATATTGAGAAACGTATTATTTAGGTATGATATAGGATTACTATTATATTACAAATCTAAATAAAATAAAAATTTATCACATCAATTTTGCTTACATAAATCTTACCTATATTATGACGTGAGGCATCCGGAGGATGACCAGCTATCCTCTGATATAGAAGAATTCTTTCATCGCTTGACCCGTTTCTCGGACTGCGCCACCATTTTACAATCAAAGATTTATCAGATTCATTTGATTTAAGTTCATACCCGCATAGCAGAGTAGCATCATCGCCCGTTCGCACAAAATCCGGTACTTCAAACTCTGATAGAGACAGTTGCTTGCTAACTGGAAAGTAAATAATTATTATTAGTTCAAATACAGATACACGAATTAGTTTATAACAAGCCAAAAATGGGTTAAATTAAATATAGAAATTGAAGCATCAGCAGCAGTGATCATGAGTGAGGGTGATGTGTAAATAATGATGTGGATGTGAGGAATAAGTTATGGAAATTTATGTTGTGTGTGTATATACTTATTAATAATAAAATATTATTTTCAGTTGCGTTGACTAGACGAAATTTTTGCAACATGGTCGAAACGTCGGGGTAAATAAATAAAGTTTCTATGCGCGATAAGTACCGCTATATTTGCTAACAATGAATTCAAATCGCGAAAGTTTAAAGTAGATAAAATTTACTTACCTAAATGACGGTACAAATTATTGTGTAAAGCTTACTAATGAGAAAACAAAGACACACCAATTATATGCTACAAATAAAAAAAGCATGTGTGCAATTCACACGTGGAAGTGAAACCTTCAAAAAATTTAAGAAGCACTGTATAATGCTTCCTATCTCATTGTCTACCACGTTAAATTTTATTATGTGTCTGTCTTTTTTTACTGTCGCTTTTTCGTTTCATCGACTTACAAATCATAACGATGCTAAAGAAGTTTTCACTTAAAAAAAATTAAAATAAGTCTATATGATATAATATTATGTAAGAAGGTAGGACAAGTATGAACAACATTTAATTACAATATAAATTAAAAAGGCTTGTTTAACTAACCATCAGATCAAGTGAAATGTAACGACAAAAAACCACTTTATATTGCCAAAAATAGTAAATGATCACAAAAATTAAGTCCCCATTTAGCGTGAAATTAGAACCAAAAATTCTACCTGTGATCTTATTTAAACCGACTTCCCAATTATGATTTTTAAATTCAAAAATTTAACAATATCTTATCCCATGAAAGTAAATTATTCCAGATAAATCATATACCAAAAATAATAAACAAATATGAGTCATTTTGAAATTTACTGAACACATTAATTCTTAGGTTTTTTCTGGTCGTCCTCTTTTACGTTTCACGCCAATTAGAATGGCTCTTGCCTCTGAAGATGGCTGGACGTGTTTGAGTCACAATGCCAATCATCTGGGCACCAAATGTTGCTTTTTGCAAATACATCAATTTACAAAATTTGGTTTCATACAATGTAAAGTGCAGTCATTACTAAAATATCTATATTCTAGTACAATTATTAATATAGGTTTTCATTTTTAAGTTTAGATTTATTTTTTTCTGCTGATTGGTATACCCTTAGTATACCTATATTTTAGGTAATAGAGGTTGAGATCACAAAGTTATTTTTGGTGGGATAAATATAACTCAATTATAAACTAAAACTAAACACTAGTCTAGAATTCTCGCCAATAGATCCTTGTTATATTTGTAAACACTCATTCATCTTTATGATTTACAATAACGCTTTGTCCGCCTACATTAATTTTTTTAAATTACGTGCCGGGTACCTTGTAAACAATATCGGGAGTCTTCCGATTACAACATTTATATAAATAGCTTTAGGTATCTATTATACAATATTTTAAGACATTTCAATTGTTATCTACCTTTCTTTTTTGGTGAAATAATTGGAGAGTAAATTTATTTCTTAATCTCAATAAAATTAGGTCGTACATACATAAATGAATATCTTGACCAACCTTGAGTTGGTCCGGGAATGTTAAAAATACCACCGCGGTCGACAGCGACCTCAGTGTGGATCGCACGCGCCGATTATTCGAATTATTCGATAGAGTTATATTATCTAATCATGGATAGGATGCGCAATGCGCATAACTTCGATACTCAATCTCACAGCAAGGCATTCTTTAGGCGTAAAAAAAAGCTTAGCAAGGATTTTAATTATTAATATAACGATGCATACCTAAATAAACTTTTCATGTAGGTATGCAGTCGACCAAAATTGCAATTTCTATACAATAAATATATAAAATTATCATGTTCATCGTTATATAAATATAGAAATTTCATTTACCGAAAATTAAAAAAAAAATGATAAAAGGGCAAGTATATTTTTCTTTGTTTAAACTTGGGTAAACATCAACATTATTTATAAATCATGATGAATGTTTGTATGGAAGGTACATGTGCCAAACTAAAATGCGATGATACGAAAAAATTAGTTTTTAGCACGTAAACAAAATTCACTCACCTGTGATAAGAAGAAGGACCAAGCCGAATCGCCACATCGTCCCTGACATATACTTATACCGTGAGACCGCCCGCCCTATTTATTGCACGGCCTTCAGTGAGGCCAAGAAAACAAATTAAATTGCAAAACGTTAACCACTATCGTTAATAGAACAATATTCCTCTATTTTTCACTTTTCTACTCGAAACTTTTATATTTTTAATTCTTGAAATAATTTTCGCGTCCACTGCCGCTTCGAACGCGACATAAGTACATAATGGCGAAATAAACTGTTGGTGCGTAGGAGAGAATTTTCTTTTAGTACAAGCTAGGTATGTATTCTGAACCTCGGTATCATGAAAATATTGGTGTTACAGTCTTCGCATACGACGAGTAAGTATGGGAATAAATGAAAGTGTTTTTAAAAGAAATAAATACATTTATTCTGATCATAAACAATTATTTGTTTAATCATTTTTGAATTATACGATTATGCTATGATTTTTGTCTTTTAAAAAACTAATTTAAATAAATGTGGTTATTTTATTTTTACATTTCTTAAATTATGTATGATTAGACTAGTCTCTGCCCGTGGTTTCACCTGCAAGGTTATCGAGGTTTTAGGCTTATAATTCTGTATTATCTGATTGGTATATCGAATCAAAGGTGTCTTCTATTTTTCAGCAATAAATTAAATTTTGATCTTCCAGCTGATGTACGCAGCTATCTACATAAATTTTTCCATGTACAATCTATGTTAAATTTCATGCAGATCCATTCTGGCACGATAGAGTAAATCCATCCAAATTTATAATATTGTGGTTTAAGAGGATATTATTTGGTTTAAAACAAATGAGTAACTTTAAGTATAAGGAATACAGTAAATTTTTCTAAAATTCCTAAAGCGTAAAGTGTGAGAGAAGTCGATCATTGAATGTGATATATTTGAATAGTGAGGGGTTAGTAGACGGCCTCGTGGGTCGCTTAGTGGCGCAGACATGAGCGACAGTGTCCCTAACTTGGGCCCGGGGAACGTCTCCTCGAAGGGACAAAAGTCTAGCCAAGTGCTCCTCACTCACTTCAGGACACTTGTCTACAACACCGTGCAAATCTAACGATAGCATTTCGATGTCCTGACAACGGAGTACCTTAAAAAGATTAACTGTATTATAAAAATTAAATTGTGAAATTAGCGAAAAACCCTAAAGGAGCAGGTGGTAGAATGTGTTGCATCTGTTTTTTTTTAAAGATAATTTTCTTGACAGATGGTCAGCCGTCTGTATCTACCAAACTGAATGTTTACTCCGGGATTCGAACGAACTCCAGAACCATCCTGTCTCCTCCTAGGCGAAATTAAAATAAAATAAAATTCGAGAGAATATATATATAGAGATAGAATTCAACTTCGAGAAAATATAGTTAAATCTGTAAAGCAATTTCATGTCTTAAGTCTTGAACATTTAAATAATATTAAAATAGGAATGCTAATTTGACATTCTTAACATGATTTATGAAGAGGGCAATTCTCACCTCAGCTAATGTGGAGATAACCTCAAAAGGCCAATCAACATTGATCCCTTCTGCAGCAATGGCCTGGGCTTTAATCTTCTTGAAGAACGCCCGTATTTGGTTTGCTTCCTTCACTATTTTCGTCGCTGCCTGTTGGGCCTCTTCCACGCTCTTGAAAGTCACTTTCTTAGACAGCATTGCCGTTATATACTTTCGGTAAACTAAGTTCTGCGCTTCATTAATTACATATTCAAAATTTTTCTCCCTCAAGTGATTATAGTCTAAGAAATAATCTTGCAATGTCACACATATAGTGTCTACGGGTATTGTCGTAGTTAACCACTTGGCGGTGAAGAGATTGCTGAAATGTTCTTCGAGATCTAAAAATGCCTCTTCGAGCAAGAATTTCGCTGCCTCATCGCGCAAATTCTACAAGAAATATTTAACATAAATCCCTGTATTTAAAGCAGTATTTGATGTTAAATAAATACATTATTTAAAGAATGATTTAAATATAAAAATGAAAATTTGAAATAAGTAATAGGACGCAGTTACGGGTCAATGAATAATTAATTCTATATTATCGGTACGGTCTTAAAGTAAGAAAATATATTTTTTATTCATAGAATTGGTGGCAAACCGGCTAGATGATTTAGGACAAGAGGATATTTATTAAATTTCACGCGTTACTTATTATGAAATTATGAATAAATTATTATTTTTTAACCTGAAAGGTGGCCAGCATCTTGTTGAACTTGTCTTCTGCGGCGGGATCGTGTCGTCCGGGTGGCCAGTGTCGGGTTTGCGTCTGCTGAGCAAGTCGCACCATCTGCTCGCTGTTATTCACTATAGTGATCATGTGATGAGTGAAGTACACCAAGCGGGAACGATCCGCGAAATGAGTGTTCTGTAATATATTATGTTGAATAGGCGATTCGACTAACAATATTTATTGTTAGGTTGTTTAACTATCCTTTATTAATTATCCTTATACACTAAAAATAATGTTTTGTTTATTGTTAGTACATATTTTCATTATTTATTACCACAGTGCATAGTAAATTTATAAGTAACATTTTTCCCCATACAAACGAGGTTTTAAAGCTGGTATGAATAAAAGTATGTAGATGTATTTTTCGTGTTTTTTTTTTGTGATCAGTTAATTTATTTTATAATATATTAAGTCTTGCAGTAAAATGTTTTAAAAACTATGAATCGGATCAGTTTTGAAGGAAACAATAAGGGATTCCAATCAAAATTCTGTACATATTTTTAAATTTTTTGGAATAATATATGGATGGATCAAGTTACTTTAGAGACAAGACGCAGAGCGTAGCGATACAAATTGAAAACGCCAAGCCTATTTTAAAATTTAGTGTAGACCACAAATCAAGGAAATATTTTCTCGCATTACATTTTCTAATCAAAATCTTACCTTAAATTGTATAACACCGTCCCTATACATGTTACCAAAGCGAGTTACTTGATCAATACTCAAGAGAAGAGCTTTGAACGTAATGTCCTTCGTGATTGTCTGGGTGACCTACAAATTATTATAAAAGCTGAGATTATGAATATTTTGTTTTTAATTTATTAGTAAACACGCGCTATTGCTAATCTGAATCTCACCTTCTGTTACTTAATTTTCCCAATATTGTAATTTTATTTTATTTGTATAAAAAATATACAACGTATAAAATGCACATAATTTGCTGAGTGAAATGTGTACCTGCAGGTTCTGATCGATCATCTGAAATATGATGACGGGCGCGTGCGTGTGGAAGGCAGATGTGTGGGGCTCCACTTCGGGCGATCTCTCCCCGCCCCACTCTGCGCGTTCCGCCTCCAGTGTCTTGTCCATCCACTCGCGATAGTTCAATTCCATCCTCTGTAAATTTAGTGTTTACTTACTTTATTGACAAATTTTAAGTTTTAAGATAGAGAAAAACACGTATTAATAAGATTGCGATGTATATTTTTGTTTGTTATGAATAAACTCAAAAACGGAGACGGATTTTAAAATTCTCACTCAAAATTTTGTGAATGATACAAAATAGCTAGTATTTAATAAACTCAAGATTTATGTTTTTTTTTTATATATATTAAGCGAAGTGCTAGAGCACTTGAGTGTATGTGTGTTAAAAAAAGCTCGCAATATTGAAGCGGAGAGACTCAGAGAGAATAAGAACTGTAAGAGATTTACTTATAAGTTAATACAAAGAATTCTCACCATTCATAGGCGAGCCGTCAGAGAAATATTCTAAACTTGAATTAAAAATTGGAAAAGCTTCGACATAGGGCAAGTCAATTATGAGAATTAAAGAAGTGCGCCCACGCAGAATAGAAGTGCGTTGTCCGCAACCGTTACAATCTATGTTGAAAGTGGTCACCGTTCTTCTGTCGTACTGTACTTGCGATAAATGCCTAGCTCATTATATTAGAATATTTGTATAATAATTACAATTAATTGCCGTCTTCTTGTCAAATATTCCAAAAATATTATAGCAATATGTAAGTATATGGTAAAAATGGTTTCAATTCTAGATTTTGCGGCATACTATAAAATATAAATGCTTGTCGTAATACATTTGTTCAAACACTTATTATTTTCAATTGATTTCAAAATTTTGTTAAATACGCGCGTTTAATCCGGTGATAATGTTATCTTTAAATAAATAAAATTATAATTAATAGCCTCGGGGGCGCTTGATGCGAAAATACCTGTAAATAATCATCTTCCAATTTCTGCATGATTTCTTTACAGAGTAGCGGTTTAAGTGTTGTAACATCAATATTTAACTCAGGACTGCCCATCAGCTCTGAACCTGGATAAGTGTTTAGAATCCATGACAAAAGTGTCACATTTTCATTTCCTTCCAAGCCATTTTGTACAACATCTTGAAGCTACAAACAAATAAAACTTTAGTTAAAAAATAGAATAATGGCAAAATTGACAGTCTTACAGCCATTTATACCAACACAATATTATCCATAATGATACAGTAGCACGGAAGTTAGACTTAGATATCAGCTCAGGATAACAAAAGTTTTACTTTATATTAGTAGTAATTGTAAAGAAATTGCCCCGATAGTGTAATAATATACCGTCTAAGTTTTCTGTTTGACGTGCTATAATTACCTAAGTACGAATTAGGCAAAAGATTTAGGGAGATTTAGGGAAACAAAGATTGGCTGTAACACTGAACCTATTCTTACGAACTGTCGTATAGTTCTTAACCAAAGTAAAGAATATTGAACATTTATTTGATAATATGAAGATGAACTTTAACTGAAGTTTTCAGAAACATAAATTTGGTTTTTTAACTTTTTAATCTTATATATAAAAATCTCATGTCACAATGTTAGTTCTCTTACTCTTCCGAAACGACTTTACTGATTTTTACCAAATTTTATATGCATATTCAGTAGGTCTGAGAATCGGCTACTATCTATTATTCATACCCCTAAGTGATAAGGGTAGCCCACCCCAAAAATTAAAATGGCAAAACAACATTTGCCGGGTCAGCTAGTTATTTTGTAATATTTCAATTCTACTTACACTTGCAGATAAACAATTATGATACATGTCAACGTATTTGTTCACAATATCATAGTGTGGAGGGAAGCAAGGGACACAAAGAGTCTTCACCACCCGTAAATCTTCCAATATCAACTGTCGGGTCAGTTCCAAATACCTGATAAGCCACAGTTTATTGTCCTCCCTTTCATCTACACGAGTGCCTTCAATACGCTCTGTGACTGCAGATTTTAATACTTTAAAAGCCATATTCCTCCAGTTTTTAGGGCGGCCAGGTGGCATGAAACCAGATTGATCTTGCTGCTGAAAATTAAAAGACTTTGCTCGTATAACTACTCATTTGGATATATTAATTATGGCCAAAATAAAAATTAACGATTATAAAGATTTAAACATAACTTTGTACAATATTTTGAACTTGATAATCTAATTTTCGGATCTTTAGAATATTGTGGTCTGTCTTAACGGGTATCGATTTGTATGTCTCTATTCAACGCCAGTTTAACGCTTCTACTTAGGGCTTTTGCACTTAATAATTTCAATATTTTTGTTTTAATTTCATTGGCAGTAAGTAGATTTAAGGTTTTTATTTTATACATTAAAACATATTACTATATGATTGCATTAACAGGGAACGTCCGTCATTTGGGTTTGTGGGGTCCACTAGTTGGATTAGGATTTCTTTTTTATATGACAACTAACTAAGGCTTCCAAAAATCGTTTTCTACCTACTTGTAATGCCATTTGATCCCTTTTTTCTTCTCTCTCAATAATTCTTAAAGCGGTGACAATGACTGTGGGCTCTTTTCGAACTGTATTTAGTGTTCTAGCAAGTATAAGTTTAATTTGTTTCTCCAATAGCTCTGAGACTGCTTGGACATCATCAAAATAGGCCTTCAACATGATTTTGTCATGTGAAGACTGATTTGGCAAACGATGTAATTCATACAATAAATCATCCCTTGAATTCTCTAAATCATTAAGGCACTAAAAATATAAAATAAAAACATTTAAAAAAATAAAATGAATTATTTTTCATAAAAATGTCTAGTGAGGTTTCTTTAAAAAAAAAGAGATATGCTGATATGCACTTTTTTTGTCATCATAGTATAAACAGAGAAAAAGTTTTAACCTGATGAGCATGAAGTAATTTTCCTTCTCCAATCCATTGCTTTGCTTTAGCAACACTCTCTGGCACTGTAAAAATATGTTTTAAGCTGTCCATTGCAGTCACGTACTGTGAGTGACGACAGTCTTCTTCCCGCACAGCTTGTAGTGAAGCAACTAAAGGTGGCACACTCTTTAAAAGTTCTTCTAACTCATCCATTCTAAAATTATATAATAATATTATACTGCATGACTAATTCATTAAAAATCAATATATCTTGACTTAAAAAATTAATTACTTTGAACCAATCTCTTGTACATCATCAAGACATTCTTGTAATTGTTGCAATCCAACACTTACACCATCTAATTTCCCCTGAACAGCTGATTTTAATTGTGCTTCAATTGAAGCTTTCTTATGTGTGATCCTTCTTTTGTATTGTTCTACCTTAAATATATTAATATGCCTTTAAATAATTTTACTAATAAGATTGTTTATGATTTTGCATCCAGGACAAGAAAATTGTGCCTCCCTGTCATTCTAAGTACAGTTATAATACTATGATATCAAAACAAGAGACTATCCAAATGTTTGCTGGTTTTCATGTGGCTTCGCCAAAAAGTTAAGACCCAAAATTTAGAACTTGGCACCATGTGGAAATACTTCTTATAGGAAAGATTTTGGTAGCATGTCCTTCCTTCTTATCCTGCTGCCCTGAGCCATAGCATTCATGGTTCTAAGGTTATTACACCACTGGATAACAAATGAAATGTGGCTTATTACACTATTCAATTTGTATAAAATTTATTTAGGATCAGTTTACAACCTAAATCAATAGCTAGTGATTACAATACACTAAACTGAATAAATTGTACAGATGGGAGACCACAGTCTTAAAAAATATGGTATTGGATTATAGAAGTTCAAATAATACTTGATATTTAAAAAAACTTCCCTTATGAACACAGTACAAGTTTTGAAACTGATTTTAGTTGAAATTGATTTAAAAACTTGTTTAGACTCAATTTAAACCAATTGAATTAGTTGTTAAGTTTGGTAGCCTAGGTATATTGAAAAAGTGCATTTGAAGAGAAATTGGGGGGGAGGTGTTAAAAGAAGACGTCATTGATCTTGAAACTTCGATTTCTTATTAGTTTCCACAAATTGAGTA
This sequence comes from Aporia crataegi, assembly GCA_912999735.1. NCBI lineage: Eukaryota > Metazoa > Arthropoda > Insecta > Lepidoptera > Pieridae > Aporia > Aporia crataegi. Next base: position 5,389,671 of record OU538744.1, on the reverse strand, counting down.
GTGCACTATAAAGTACACTATTACTTACTAATAAGGCTCAAAAATAATAATAATTTATTTAAGCTTACTACACCTACTTTCTCTAATTGACCCGGTCTTTGCATCATGTTCATCACCATTTTCTCTGCTAGAGTTTTAGCTTCTTCTTCAATTTCTTCCATTGTACTCATTTTACTTTAAAAAATATAAAATGTAACGAAGTTTTGAAATATATACTAAAAATGTAAAATAATAGACTACGTAATAAGTGTACCTACAATTTTAACGTAAGTAAATAGTATAAACTATTCAGCCCAAATACTATTTACTAATAAATCTTTTTGATACAAAAAAAATAATCATAAATAATTCAGTCTCAATAACACATTACACAGATCAAGTAGAACTTTAATGTTTCAACTTAAATTAAAATTCTTTAAACAAAATACTGACTTCACAGACTAGACTTATTAGAGATACTATGAAGTATGAATGTATCACTAACACATTTGACATTATCGATTATTTTGGTTGGATAGATAAAATTTTAATAGGCGCTCTACACTCACGCGAGAATCTCGCTTGACGTCTCGGTGAGAACTTCTTTGGGTACACACTCGCAACGTTCTCAATACAGTTCTCACACTCAGTGACGATGGACCAATGGACGTAGAAGTAACTGCTGCGTCAGGCCCATTGCTACACGCATTTGCATATTATAATTATGCTTACATCAAAGATAAAAAACAAATTAAAAAGAAATGGAGAAAAAGAAGATGGTGGATGACAAGTATTCATCGAAATATATAATAATAATATATAAATATTTTTGTGTTTTAATTCATCAATGGGTATTTCCATTAAGGTACTAATACGTTGCCATGCATCGTTTAATTTATTTTTATATTCTTTTGACAGAACGAGAACTTGAGAATATGTGAATCGGTTCTACATTCGCTTTTTCGTGTTTTCCTTGCGTTCTCGCAATATTCTCGCGTGAGTGTAGAGCGCCCTTAATAAATTAACTGTTAAACTGCATGTATATTGTATAATATAATGATAGATTAGTTTGGTCAAACAAATTAACACAAAAATATAGGACCTACACACAGCGTGGCGTTCGAACTTCGAGCGCTAACTGAAGCGATCGGCCGGATTGCGCCTACACATGGTCAGATCAGTCCATCGGGTCCAGTCAGGCAAATCTTTTGAAATTCGTTCAGTTGCTCCGGCGGCCTGATGCGAGTAATGAGTATGAGTAGGTGCGGATTTGTATCCGGTAACAACTGTGTAACTGAAGGCAAAACTGATCATGTATGGTAGGCTTTACAAGATAGACGGTCTATCCTGTAACTTGTTTCTGTTTATCATAGACCACAAATTAGCCAATAAGGTATCAGAAATTGCAACGATGCGCGCGCACTTTCTCACGAAAATTATTGAATTTTCGAAACACATTGCGCGTTATCGCGATAAGTATAACAGAAAAAAATTTTAATAAACTTATCAGTTTAAAGTTAAAATTATCAGTTTGAACAAATTAAAAAAATAATAACAGCAAGTTTCCTTACAAGTATATAAACTACAATTTACCACTTAAATAAACAAATTATAATAATTGTTTATAATTCGTTACCAAACATCAAGTTATAGAAATAGTAAGTGGGTATGTCATGGACACATCTCTAGAAGACAAAATGCTTCAAGGTATAATAAAAGGTGATATCAATGCTGTTATTCGGCATATTTCACAAGGTGCTAATCCAAATATAATAACAAAGCAAGGAAATACTTGTTTAGGAGAAGCATCTAAAATGGGTAACATAGCTCTGGTGAAGCTGTTATTGGATTCATGTTCTGACAATGAAACAAAAGAAGAAAATACTTCGAAAAAATCACATAAGAGAAAATTAAAAACTATTGAGCAACACAGCAGCAATGTAAGTAAATGTAAAAGTCGAAGTGAACAATTAAACATAAATAATTATGGAATTAAAAGTGAAGATAACTCGGTATTTTTGAATAGTGTTGCTTCCAGGAGTGTTGAAAATAAAGTAGAAAATACAAAATATCCTGCATATTGTTCTCTAGGCACAAGTTCTAATGTTGACCTAGAATGGGATGAGGATATTGTCACAGTTGCATCCCCTACTAGTGAAGATGAAAGCTTGTCATCAATGTACAAGTGGTATGCTGCTATATTGGAAAAAACAGGAGCAGCCATAGCTACAGCATCAAATGTTACAGATGGCATTAATCAACAAGATGCTTATATGAGAACTGCTTTGCTTTATGCAACAGAGCAAGAACATACTGAAATTGTTAAATTATTAATAGATTCTGGCAGCAAAGTAGATGAACCTGGAGGAGATGGTTTCAATTCATTGCACATAGCAGTTATAAAAAACAATATTGAAATTGTCGATTTGCTTTTGTCAGCAGGTAGTCAGATTGATTATGAAACACCTGATTCAATGACACCACTACATTTTGCAGCTTTAAAGGGACATTTAGAAATAGTGAAAATTCTAGTCAAAAGGGGAGCTTGTTTAGAGATAAGAGATATAAAAGAACGCACAGCATTACATATGGCAGTTCAGAGATGTCACACTGATGTGGTTAAGTATTTGATCTCTTGTGGTGCCAATATTAATGTAGAAGAAATTCAGGGCTTTACTCCACTTGGTGAAGCTGTTCGGCAAAATATTGGTGAAATTGTTAAAGTTTTATTAAATGCAGGCGCTCGAGTAACACATTCTCATACGCTACTACACAGTGCTATAAAGGAAGGTAAAAAAGATGTAGCAAGCGTTCTGATAAATAAAGGGACTGGCATTAATTTACCTAATGAAACAGGTGATACCCCTTTATTGGTAGCTGTAAGATTCTCAAAAATTGAAATAGTTAAAGAACTTTTGCAAAAAAAAGCCAACGTAAATATTTGCAATAATATTACAGGTGCTAGTGCATTGCATATAGCAGTCGAAAGTGTTAAAAACCCAAAGCAGTTTGAGCAATTACTTTTATTGTTATTAAATAATAAAATTGACATGAATACAATAGCTCTGACTGGTGATTCAGCCTTAAGTAGAGCTTTATTATTATACAAAGATTCTGCAGCAGCATTACTTATTTGTTATGGAGCAGATGTAAATACAACTGACAACTTATCGATAGTTAAAAAAAGAGTGACAAATTACTTAGCAAAACTATTACTTAAAGCAGGTCATTACAGACCAGTTCATGAACAGTGCTGCATTTTACCGAAAAAAGATACAACTGCAAATTGGTTGCATAACATATGTAAAGAACCATTTAGCTTGTTAGATCTTTGTAGGATTCAGATAAGAACACATTGTACACACAGACCCCTACATCACAGTATAGCTTTATTGCCTATACCAGTCAGCCTAAAAAGATTCTTGATGTTTGAAGATATATTTAAGTAGATAATATTATGTAAAAAATATGTACCTATGTTATTTTTGATGAAAACTTAAACATATTACTTTCTAAAAAAAGTAATGTAAATACCTAAATTAATATACTTTGTAAAATGTGTTAGTGTTATATTTTACTGTTGTATTGTTAAATCTTGAATTACTTATATTTTAAGCAATTTACAATTGAAAAAAATAATATAAACCACACTAAACAAATACACTTCGCCGAATGATTTTCCTATTTACTCGAACTACATAAATACTGTACCAACTACCAACTAGAAATATTTGTCGAGCGACATGTGTCCCCGGAAACATCGGGCGACGTCGCACAACATAATTATATGAATACGGCTTGTCGGCATCGCTCGATGTCTCCGGGGCACGTCATGTCGCTCGACAAATGTTCCTAGTGGTTACAAGGCTTAACTCATGGTTTATACTTTAATCTAATGTCATCTGATGTTATAGGTACCTATATACAGATAAATAAAATTGAGTGTCTGGTTGTAATATTAAAATATCCGCTTTTTACTAAATGCATACGGATGTTAACACGGTACATATACAAAAATAACATTTTTTAATTTGCTTAAATATTTTATCAAAACTTGTTCTTTCACAATAAAATTTTCTTTTACATAAGTAAGTAATATGACATTTTTGTTGTAATTTTCAAAAGGAAGATTTTTCTTTCGGTGTACTTATTAAATCGTCCCAATTACTGTTTACACCGGTGGTTGAGAACACTAGCATTCGACGCATGCTATCCTTGTCTTACTAGTTACCCGCTAACTCTTACCCTACCTTAAATAGTTACCATCTTCAACAGCCATTTAATAGTTACCCTTATTTGCGGCCATATTTAATTAAGCAGCCGTATATCATAATAAACAAAAAAAGCTTGCTTTAATTTGATATATAAATAATAAATGTAGGGTACTTTTTACCGCGAGAAAACTTTTCATTCCCACGGGAAATAAAGTAAATCAGAAGAAAAGCACTGCTGCGCCGCTTTCTTCGGCTGCGCTACCATGAATATACGAGATTCCATACTAATATTATAAATTCGAAAGTAACTCAGTCTGTCTGCTACGCTTTCTCGCCAAAACCACTGAACCGATTTTAATGAAATTTGGCACAAACATTGATAATAAGTTGATAGGGTAGGGTACTATATAATTTCACTAAGTGGGTACCATTTCAATGTGCTCAAACATGGTACCTCTGAAGTAAGTGCTGGCTTACCTACTAACTATTGTATTATTATGTTTTTTTATCAGTCATGTAAGGTCACCGGATACCAAATTATGAATTGATACGACCAATAAAAATGGCTCATATTGCCTTTACCGTCAGAACCGAGTAGGTCGTCTTCAAACAAAAGAGATAAAAACAGCTATTCTAATATCCAGTCACTTTTACTATTATAGAAATAGTCTTAATCGTAAAATCTAAACCTATGAAATATGTTGTTTAATAGATTACATCTGTGATCATTTTACTTCACAGATTCGTAATTACCGGTGGTAAGTACAAGTGACATCTGTCATGTATAGTACATAATATAAGTCATATAACTACTATTATTTACCAATTTTTATACTTGAATATACGTAAATTCTACATTGTGAATGGATATTTCAAATTAAAATTTTCTATAACATCTGAGATTTATTATTATGTACAAATGTACATAATTTAATATACATAATATAATGTAGCAGTATTGCTTATACTTAAGACGGAGTAATTAGTATTTTTTTTGTTTATGTTCCTAACGCAAGTTTAACCGGCTATTCTAACTATAGTGTTTTTAGACTATAAACTAGTAAAAAGTGAAAAATATATTATAAAAAATGAATGCGTTACTGGAATACAAAAAATGTTTTCCTATTGTAAGCATTCAAAAAGTATGTGAACTATTTGAAGAACAGCTGCGTTCAGAGAAAGAGCCAGACTTGTCTTTTTTTTCAATAATTATTGGAGCAATAGAAAATAATCTTACTAATATTAAAGCAAGTGATAAAGATGTTAATCTGGCTAATAATAAACTTAAGATGCAATTTCCCACATTGACATGGGATGAAGTAAAAACGCTTTATGAAAAGTTTGCTACTTTAATGAAAAGTAGTGTGGATGTTAAATTGCTAAGTGGTGAATACTCAACTAGAGATTTAGTAAAACGAGTAGCTGATGTTGTTTGGAACTCCTTAACTCGTAGTTACTATAAAGATAGAGCCCACCTTCAGTCCATATATAGTTTTTTGACAGGAAATAAACTAGATTGTTTTGGTGTTGCATTTGCAGTCACAGCTGCTTGTCAAGTTTTAGGTAAAATTGATGTACATCTTGCTCTCTCTGAAGATCATGCATGGGTTGTTTTTGGGAAGGATGGAAAAGAAACAGCTGAGGTATATTTTTTTAAAAGTTATTCCCATTCTAGTAATTTGTTCTCAATTTTTGTATGTAAACCAATCTTTGTCAAAGTTAAAGGCTTGCACAAATAATAAAGATTATTAAAAAAAAATTTGTAGCATGCAACAAATAATAAACCTGAACAACAATTTGGACATAAACAAGAAACAAAAAAAAATAGTATTAATGTAAATATTTTGCAAATTTTTTAAATAGGTAACATGGCATGGTAAAGGTAACGAAGACAAGAGAGGGAGGTCTGTTGGAGATGGTGTCTTAGCACATTCTTGGCTTTATGTAGCTGGTAAACCTGTAATATGCACAAGAGTTATGGAACTAGCAGCTTTAGTGTCATCTATTAATCCTGCTCTCACTCCAACCATTGACGTTCATGAAGTGTCCCTCATGCAGTATAAACTTTTATGGTTACTATATGAAAAAGGTATATTGGATTTTTAGGTTTATTAAGTTTTAATACAAAAATAATAATTTCCAAACAAATTCCAGGTCATTTAGATACTTACCCAATGGCTTTGGGAAACCTTGCTGATTTAGAGGAATATATGTTTTTAAATTATGCTGATGAATGTAAGCAATACACTTTAAAAGACAGTAATACAAATTCAAACACAGCAAGGCCAGACTCTACAGCACTATATCTACAAGGCATCCGTTCATCTCGAAGTCACTATGATGATCGCCATGTTTATCCATATACATTTCAAGGAGGTTACTACCTTCGCCATAAAATGTACAAGGAAGCTTTTCATGCATGGGCATGTGCAGGCGACGTTATCAGACAGTTTGTATTTAAAATTATTTTGCAATAGAATTAAAATATTAATTATTAACTTTTATTTAATCTTAAGGTTGAAAGATACTTATTCTCATAAACAATGTTAAATATGTTAACATATTTTGCAAGAGAATTTCACAGACTAAACTATTAAGAGATATGAATAACAAAAAGTTTTATTAGTTTGTTTATTTATTTTTATCATACATTATTAAACAACTACAATATAAGTATATAGTTGTTTAAGGTATAATGAAATATAATTATAATATATTATACAAGAATTGTATAATATTTTTCTATTAAAATAATTCCTACTTCATATTATAAATGCCTAGTAACTGTCTGTTACATTATAGAGATAGACTAGATGGTGGAAAAGGAAAGATTGGTTTCTTTTTATTTCTAGAAAAAAGATAAAATACACGCTAAAATAAATTGTTTTTATTTTTTCAGTTACAATTATTCACGGGATGATGAAGAAATTTATAAAGAGTTTGCAGAAATAGCAAATGAATTAATTCCACAATTGATGAAGGCTGAAAGTTCAGGTCATTCTGCAAGGTCCATTTTAAAAGATCCCGAGTGCTTTGCATCCTTATTGAGGTAATGTATTCGGAATATTAGATATTATGCAACATTCTACAAAAATCTTAATAAAGTAACAAGCTGTGTAGTTTCATTATTAATTAATAGTTTTAAAATTTCAGATTTTACGATGGCATTTGTAAGTGGGAAGAAGGCAGCCAGACACCTATTCTTCACATCGGTTGGGCGAAGCCTCTGGTAAGCACAATATCTAAATTTGATTCTGAGGTGAGGGCTCAAGTTAACATTGTTTGCAATACTGACAACAATCATATCGGTGAGGACGTGAAACCTACGCACGAGGGTGGAAATAATTCAAATGGAAGCAATGATAGCTGGAATGATGCATCGAATGTGGAAATGACTGTTCGCGAGCAATTAACAGCAGCGGTGAACAGCAGGCCTCGTGTAACGCTCTACAGCCATAAAATGGCTGCTCTCAAACCCTTGCTGCTCGCAGAGAGATTGAATACACACGCTTTGCAATTACAATTGACTGCTCAAAGTCAATTGCAACGACCCCAAACACAGAGACGAGACGACGAAGAGCAGAACAGCGGCTCTGCGGGACGCGCCAAGCGAGCTCGTCGAGAGCGATAAATATTCATCAAACGACTTCAAACAGTCAAACGGGTTCTCAATTCTATCGTTTGTTTTTATGATTTTTCCTTCTTCATCCAAACTGTGTTAAGTGACTTACACGTATCCTGAATATACTCATGTGTTTTAATCTCTGTATGATAATGTTGTTCTCGGAAATGTTTCACTTAAAAGCGTGAAGTAAAGCAACTATAAACATCAAAGTGCACTAAACTGTAATTTTACGCTACAACTACTAAAGAATACCTGATGTTCTATGTTCAGTACAAAATGTATTTATATTAAACCAACATAACAAACAAAGAAAACTCTATTAAATCTTACAAGGTAGTCTAATATAATATGTAATAAATATCGCGATATGCCACGGCGGTGCTGGTTGAGGCGGGCGAGCTGTGCTCGTAGAGGCGGGCGAGCTTCGCTCGCTTGCTGCACTTCGTAAGCGTTGTATTCGTTGCATTACACTAAGTAATAAAATGAAAATAATAATTTCACGAGGTCTGAGCCGAACTGTAACAGAAAATAATATAATAAACCTTTTTAACCCTAATCCTACGCATTTTTTAAATCACAAACTAAATTGCGTCTATATTTATTGAAAGGCATAAAACAAAAATTGCCCAAGCGGGCACTGTTTCGTCACTTTATGGAACTTACAATTTTGTCCACATAATTGTGGAAAAAGTTGTAAGTTCCATAAAAAGCAGTGTTAAAGAGGTACTTAGTTTATTATGTATAGGTACTTGGTAAGAAGTTAATACTTTATGTACAAACAACAAACAAACAAACAAGTCTGCATTTATTTTCTAAATTTAAGTAGGTACTGTGTTTAAGTAGTAGATGTTAAAGTTAATAGGTCTCGATTAGGAGTCAAACTCATAAAAAATTTTCAGATTTTTATTACGTCTGTAAATTCATGTTAAAAATTAACTCTACATAGTAGATGTACGTTTGTATTTAAAAGAAATCATTTAACCTTACTTTAAATAAGGTTGCAAATTTTTAGCCTCGCAACTCGCAAGTATCAAATGCGACTGCTGGCCTGTACAAGAATAATTAAGTAAATTATGTATATTTATTTTGTCGACTATTTTTTATCACTATTTCTGTTAATTGATTATACTTTTTTTATGTTCAAAATAAAATAAATAACTACTTTAATAATAATTTATTATGTAGTACATTTTGAAGTGTGGAACGATAGAATGCGAAAACAGCAGAGAGTTGATCGAAGATTCTAAATAAAAACGTGACTTAATAAATAAATAATATAATATATACGTTCTGTGTTAATTAGGCTCAGACTGAAATATGTTTTTCTTTTAGTCTGAGTTAACGTAATTTAAATACTATAATAATAGTAATATTATAATTTCAAGATTAATGACAAGATTCCTGCGCATGAATTGCGGGTTTGATTTAGAATATTACGATACAAACGATTTTTTTTTTGTATTATAATAGAACTATGTTAGATAAGTAAGTTCAGATTTTAGTTATTTATTAATTGTTTAAGTGTGAAGATACATTATTTTATCTAAGAAAGTGTTATAAATTTCAGTATATCCTTTATAATTATTATATTCAGATATGATACTTTTACATACTGACTACTTCTGTTTAACCGGGGTGCCTGTGTAACCACGATACAATTATACACAAAATAAAAAAAGAGACACACACTACACAGATACGTTTACAAACATCGGGGATTTAAAAAAAAAAAAAATACACGTCGAATTGATAACCTCCTTTTTGGTTTTTTTGAAGGTCGGTTAAAAAGGACGCAGGTACCTTTAACCGGTTTGCATAAAACCTAGACCTAAGCGAAGTAAAAGGAGACAGTTGAAACTGTAGCAAATACATAGGTAAGTACAATGATATTACCTAAAACTATTGACATAATAAAGACACCTAAGAATAATTAGTCGCTCTCGTTTTTGGAGGCTATAGCATTCTACTGTCACTTCCCACCGACTATATACTACCGCCTACCGGTAGGTGTTTTAGATTTATAACTAGCACATTTCTTTGTTTATAATGTTAAGGAGTATTATAAGAAAACATTACCTCTTTTATTATTAAGAAAATATGTAATAATTATTATGTGTTTCGCATATTGTAAGACGACCCTCGGATGGAACTGCTATTGTAAGTTTAATGATTGGTGAATTTTTCGAGAAACGAAACGTCCCGTTTTATAATTTGCGGTAGATACTCTATGCTAATTAGTTATAGACTAGGGATGCATCCGATACCGATATATCGGCGATACTTTGGGTTTGCCGATACAACGATACATCTGAGACGTATTTCCGAATTCGGCTTTCTCCGCAAAACTTGAGAATGCTCTGTTTTTTTTAAACCAAAATCTTAGTTATGGATTTTATTTTAATTATAGCACTTAATTCTTAATTGTAATAGCTAAACTTGAATCTCATTCAAAGTCTAACTGTTTTTATTTTTTAATAGAAATTAAAAACTTTAACCAAATTTGTGTTTCATATAATATTTTACCTTAATCTAATTTTAATTCACTAAGAGTTTGTATCGGTATCGGTATCGACGATATTTTTATAAGAGTATCGGTATCGTATCAGCAAAAAGGCATATCGATGCATCCTTATTATAGACGTAAATTATATTCAAATTATGTATGGTGTAAATGTTGATGTGAATTAGTTTAAAATAATAAATAATACTTTCGTGTAAATACCTAATTACGGCATAGTTTTGCAAATAAAATACTTAAAAAATACATATTAATTATTGAAGTATAATTATTTTTTTATTTCTAGATAAGCGTTACATTTTACATAATATTTGGATCCCATTTTTATTACTTCAGAGACATATTTCGACTGTGCGTGGCCAGCCTACTCTCATTAAAATTATTTCCGTTGCTTGGTAACCAAATGCACCTACAAAATTATATTTCAAAAAGTAGTAGCAACTAAAAAGGATAATTTAGAAATAAGAGCATAATTTTTTAAATATTATCAGCATTGAACTATATTACTACGTAGTACATAATAACTGGTTATTAGCATTATTCTATTCGTTAAAAATGTCAATTCCGGAATTAGCATCTCAGTTAGTAAAGAACTCGTTTAGTGAATTAAAGAGCAGCAGTTCCTGCAGTATTATAATAGCTGGAAGTAAAAATGTTGTAAGTATAATTATAATATTATCGTGTTCTAAGCTTTTAATTCTTCAGGAAACGTAGATAAACATCAGGAAAACCGGAAATAACTTAATCATAAATTATTAAGCTGTTTAGTTGAAAATTTTGCATAACGAATGACTTCATTATAGAAACTTTTATATGTATAGGTAAATATAATTTCCTCTTTCTCTCTTATCGTTTTTTTTTTGCAGGGAAAATCATGTTTAATTCATTCTTTCCTTGAAAAAAATGAAACTCCACGAGAGTCCTTGGTACTCGAGTATTCCTTTGGAAGAAAATCATCTCAAAAACATGGTATTGACAAAACTATATGCCATGTTTGGGAATACGGAGGGAAATTAGAAATGATGAAAGATGTGCTAACGGTCATTCCAGTTGAACCTAAGTCCTATTTCTGTGTAATGATAGATTTGAATAAGTTTAGAAGCTTATGGAATGTCTTAGAAATATCTCTTGAAGCGATTGAAAAGAATTACAAGAATCGGTCGATGGAAATAGTTATGATAGGGGGAAACTACGATCTTTTTAAAAATTTAGGTTGGTATATTATCTTTTTATTAATTTATCAATAGCACCAATATTATATCTGACCGCCTCCTTGGTCTAGTGGTAAGCGCGTAAGTGTTACAACCGAGGGGTCCTGGGTTCGATTCCCGGTGGAGATAAAAAAAAAAAACTCGGTCTGGCAGGGCATAGAAGGCTGATCACCTACTTGCCCCTAAAAAAAATCGATCAGTGAAATAGATGTGAAATGCATCTGCCCCATACCCCACTAGGGGACACGGGACTTCACTTTTACACTTTACCGACCAATATTATATATATTATAGTATTGTTACTTACATTTTTTTAGACACAGATGTAAAGAAACTGGTTTGCACAACATTAAGAAGTGTTGCCCTTTTAAATAACGCACATGTTATATTTTACTCTCAAAAAGAATCTGCTTTGGTTAAGAAAGTTAAAGATATGTTTTTTGGAATGGCGTTTGGGAAAGGTATTTCTCTGAAGGAAAAAAATACAAATTTCTTGAAGCCTCTTCTAATACCTAAAGATACTGATAGCTGGGAAAATATCGGTGTCCCTCTATCTACGTTGAACCAGGTAGGTAATTTCCATTAGGTATTTATAAAAATTAAGTAGGAATTTGTTTGTGAGTATGTAATATTGAAATAAAATAGTGGGTTTTTTTAACTAAGTGTGTATATTAACTACAAATGTCAGTCCATCTTTTTGTTCTGGTTAATCTTGGCTCTTGATTTTCACGGAAGTTGGTACCTAACTCGTAATCGGAGTAACTTCGCCTTTAATTTAAAGTCTAAACTATCTGATTTCTGAGCGCGCGATCTTGTCCTGTTGCAACTTGCTCTTTATTAATGCGTATAATTAATTTGCGTAACTTCTAAGGTAAGTACATAGGTATATTAATCTTAATAAGTTATGGTATTATCGTTCTGAAACATCTTCGAAATGGAAGCAGGCCGCTAGTTATTAATTAAATTCTACTGTTATAGTAGGTAAGTATACCTGAAGCATTCTTTTTGTTACTTACAACAATTATGTATATGCATAATTTTTGGATTACCTACTCGTAAGTACTACTTACAAGTGCTACTTGATTAAGACATGTTATAGGTAGATGGTCAAAGGTGCTTTAGCCAAAGTAGCGTCCGTGTGCAAGCAATAGGTGCACTTTAGGTGAAGCCATCTCTGAGATAGGTACTGAAACAACTAAGTAATTATTTGAATATAATTTTATATACATAGAGCTAGATGAGAGTGGAAAACAAAACAAGTTAATCTCGTGTAGGTAATCTTCGTTACAAGTAGAGCAAACATCTATTAAATTTTGAAAATAAATTAAGATGCCTACTTACTTACTCCCGCGAACTTTATATCTCCACAGTTCCGAATAATAAAAAGTCACCTAATTGTTACTCCAAAGAAAATGTATACGGAAACGATTTTTTTTACATAAACACTTTTTTGTGAATTTTTCTATATTTTTAATAGTTATTCTGTTATTCTCGAATTAGACGAATCAAAATTGGTCCATCCGTTTTTGAGTTGAAAATGGTATAAATAACCCGACTTTGTTTAATATCTTAGATAGATTTGAAAACTTAATAAAGTAAAATCATATTCAAACACATTCTACGTGATTTAATATGTGCAATATATAATTTCACAAATTACACATATCCAATAACATTCTCACAACGTATTTTTCAGATAAAAACACGTTATATATCAAGGATATCGTTGGAACCGGCCATTACAAGCACTCCGTCAGAGATACAGTGCACCCATCCGGAACCCATATTGGATACATTAGCAGCTTTAAAATGCGAAGAATTACTGAACCTAGAATATTTCGATTCCTCTATTAAAGCACATTTAACTAATTTAAGTTAAAATAAATTTAATAAGAGTAATCTACTTTTTATTGTTTCATTGATTTTTATTCTATTTGTTACTTTTGTTTCGTGCTTTTAGCTTAGCGTTCAAAGCAATGAGTGCTCTGTGGGCGGAGACATGCTCAGATATCGCTATACTGTTTTGTAAACAGCGTAGAGTCAGAACTAGGTCACCTGCAGCCTAAAAAAAAAAGAATTCTTTTAAAAAAAAAGAATTCTTTAAAAAAAAAAAGAATTCTTTAAAAAAAAAAAGAATTCTTTAAAAAAAAAGAATTTTGTTCAGAATTTTAAAAGTATGTATTTCGGCCAGAGCAACCATGTAAAGATTGATACTATTTGACATGTTGATGAATATAGATTTTCTACGTTTAAATATTTACTAATGTTATAAAGAGATATAACATTATATGATTTGTTTTTTGTTTGTAATGAATAAATGCAGAAACTACTAGACTTATTTTAAAAATTCACCAATTCAAAACTAAGAACTAAGTGACATAGACTATATTATTGTAATTGTAGGTATATGCGCGGTTAAAAATTTGTTCTAAATAAATTTATGAATGGATGGATGATTTAGATAGGTAGATACTTACAAGAGCAACATGCGCAAGGTTGTACCAAATGTTTGATCGAGCATCTGAGCTTGTTGAAAAATAGAGTGCCTGTTTAAAACAAGGAATTATAAGATCCCATTGACTGCAATAAAGGCAGCACAGGCCCAAATTGTTATAGATTTCTGAGCCAGGTGTGTGTGTAGCCAAAATTCGTCTAAAATAAAATATATAAATAATTATTATATTAGTAATTACTCAGAAGAAGGTGCTTATGTATTATAAATTAAATGCACAAATAAGTTATTTTCACTTATCTATTAATTCTGATTCATCGTGAATGTATAAAAACGTAACACGCGTGTGGTATTTAGGTACTACTTACTGAAAAGATTAAATCCTAATTAAATAATAATCTTAATAATTTACCTGTAGTATCGCAACGCAATTTCGGGTTGATCGTTGTAAAAATTATACATAGCTATATTTGCTACAGCCTCCATGTTTGATGGATTTTGCAGCGCCACCATTCTATAATATTTAACCGCCACGGCAGAATTGCCCATCATATCGTGAATTTTTGCTTGCTCCAGTAAAAGTGGACTGTATTCATGGAAAACAGACAATCCTTGCTTACAAATGTCGAGTGCTGAAAGAGGCTGGTTAAGACTAACATACATGGCTATCAAACGTAAATAAATTGCAATATGTTTATGTTGCTTTAACGATTGCCTTAAACAGTCTTCAGTGTTCCTATGCATTCCAAGTGTATAATAACAACGAGCCAATGAATAATTCCACCACCAATCGTACTTATCATCTAGTTTTTTAACTTGAAAAATGATTTCCATTGCCTAAAAAATAAATATGCACTTTTATTTTATAAAATAAAATTAAAGACAAAAAAACCCATGCTATTACGTGTTGATTAAAAATAAGAATACTTATAAAATGAATGAACAAACATAACTTTTTGCGTCGAGAAGTTATAATTTCAAGAAATAATCCTTATCTTTTATAAAATTTTCATGTCACGTTGTTTGTCTGTTATGAGATCCTTATTTATATTTGTTCAAACTTATAAAATAAAGGTAAGTCGTTAGTATTGTCCAAATTGTATTAGGTATGCCGTATGCCATACCTTGCGAACATTACTTTCACAATAAAATATGTATTCAAACAATATTTTCGCTGCGGGTAAGAAATCGTTATCATCTTTAGATAGAAACCGAAGAAGCACAGGAGTGTCAGTATAGGTTGAGCCTGCTGCTGCAGCCGTTGCTGCTCGAGAGATCCGAGATGCTGTCAGCAAAGTGGAATGTGCGGTTCGGGCACGCCCACCAGTTACAGCTTTAGATCCCAGTGTAGTAGTTGCCAGGGTTCGCTCTAGCTGAAATTACATAAATCACTCATCTACGTACAATAATTAGATCTTTGCTACACACTATAGGTATTTTACTATCTACGTACCACGTGAATAATTGGTATATAATAATATACTACAGATTATAACATTGTATGTACTAACACTTTGGGCTGTTTTAATTTCCCTTTGAAAAGATGTTCCTGGTCTTGGAGTCTTGGCTACAGCTGTATTTAGCAGATCATTATTTTGTGGATAAAACTCCACCTCTTCATATCCATTCCCTGCCACCTTTGCCTGGACTGTCATAGCTCGCATCCGAGTAAATTCAACTAACTTGTTAACATTATTTCGAACATCTTGCGAAAGTTTGATACACATATCATATTGTTTTGTTTTATATAGATTTATAATTTTGTATTCGATATCCATGGCATACATAAAGGTTTTCCAACTCTTGTTTGATGTTTTGCGTCGCCATGGATATTTAGGTACATAGAAACCCACAAAATTTTGGATGTAAATACATTTCAACATATTTAAATTTTGCACCTTCACTTTGAGATTTATGGTTTCAATTCGCTTGTAGGTGCCTACATAGGTGTTCCCTACCGTAAGGCAGCGCCAATTGGCGATGTCTAATCAAACATGATTCCAATTTCCACTATAGTAAAAGTGATAGTTGTACGTAGTAATACAGCCTACTCTTCATTTTAAAACATGTAAAAACAATGGATTGAAGTTAAATATTAAATTACCTATAAGTAAACTCATAATTCTCAAGATGTTCTGCATTTCAGATTGAAAAAGCATTTACTATAAACAAAATCTTCACTGTTTTTAAAAAGGATCTCCAATGAGTATAAAGTATCTACTTAAAGTCTTCATCTTTCACTACATTCACCCGATGTTGAGATATAAAAATTTATGAAACGAAAAAATTTTACGGCCTTAGCCAGAGATAACAAAACTTTGGTAAGTACACTCCTAAAATTCTATAAAAACTTTTTTAGCCGTTTCTACCGATATACTGTACCTACTACTAACATGTAAGGATAGTCCATCGCTATATGATACTATAGATACTAGGTATATATACTATAAACGCAAAAGGCAATTTGTTTGTTCGTGTTTATAGTGAAGTTTTCAAGAGATAAATATCATTACCACATCCTTTTATATGTGAAAAATACACGCAGTTGAAATCGCGAGCTTATGGCTGTTTTTAGTGTAAATATGCTCGAGTAACAACTATTGTCATTAAAAAAAAATTGTTGACTACAACTGTCTCAAGTGCAGAGAAGTTTAGTATAAAAGGCAAAATGTTGAATGCTAGAATTCGTAGAGTGCTGAACCAGGAACTTCGATATGATTTTACAAAGTTTTTTAGTTACTTTTTTTTTAAGTCATTTGGTTGCTACTGAGTCATGGAAAAAACCAGGCTGTCACCGAATTGGTAAACTTATATCTTATAATAATTTCTTGTAACAACTCTAGTAGTTTAGGAATCCGTTTTTTAATGCTTGCGTAGCAGTAAAAATCCTTTATTTTATTATGTAAAATTTCTTTATACGCTCTCGTTGTATCTATAATATCATATATTTCTCAATATTCTAATAGGTACTAAAAATTTGAATTTTCATTATGTACTTTTTTTAAATATGCTTTTAACACGAAAAATACATTTATATTATATCTGCTTTTTATATGTCAGTAGGTACACTGTTAAGTCTACAGCAATGAATTTGCGTTTTAACAGTTTTATATAAAACAAAAAACCTTTTTTAGGTCATACTAGGACCATTAGTATTCCGGACTGTTTAGAATTTAAAATAACAACGAATGCTTGTCGTGGATTTTGTGAGTCATGGTCATTGCCGAGTATTATGTTAGGCTTCAAAAGACACCCGGTAACTTCATTGGGACAATGCTGTAATATTATGGAAGCTGAAGATGTAAGTAATCATTTAATCATACCCTTTTAACTTTTAAAACTTTGTTTTGATTTAAGCGACCTTAGATCAGTGTAGGTATGTAGTATGTAGATACCTAAAGTATTTCTACATTAGAATCACGGGAAAAAATAATTTTTTGATTTTTAAAACTCCAAATTGTCTTAAAATTTTCTATAAGTTGAAGGAATACTCTATTTCGATATTCTTAGATTTGACGTAGTAAACAATAATAATGGATTTTATTCGCAGATACCCGCAAAAGTGCTATGTTTGGACGGAGAAAGGAACTTAATTTTTAAATCTGCTGTTTCTTGTGCTTGTTATCATTGTCAAAAGGAATAGGCATGTTAATAATATCTGTTGAAATCTAAAGCATACCGACTCGACGCCCAACGTCAGATAAGCATAAGCTGTACCTAGATCATTAGTTATTATTTAAAAAATATATTTTATTAGTTACTTAATACTGCTGAGGTATGAATGATTATAATATAATATTATGATTCTAAAAAAATTGTTAAGTAAGTAGCGCTTAAATATTGTAAAAGTGTAACTATCCAATACTTAGAAGTTTAATAAATTATTCGTTCGTCTTTAAGACGAATCAATTATCTATTTATATTGTTAATTATTTATTTATTAGCCTAGTTGTGCCTGAGACGACGTCTACGTGACTTAAAAGAATCAGCGTTAATGTTTTATAATTTTTTGCACAGAGCAATAATCCTTTATTTAATAATAGTAGCCTAAATTACCTCATAAGTTCAGCTATCTGCCAGTGAAAGTGCTTTCAAGCTCCATCCACTTTGGAGATTAGTTCGAAAAAAGAAACAGACAGATAAGAAGTGCTATTTTCAAATAAAAATCCAATGTAATGTATACATATACGAAGTTTTTATTAATAAAAGGATTGATTATAGCTACCTAAGTAATAATATTAATAATTATTATAATTAATCACATTAGTAGATAGTTCCTATACCTATTTAATTTTGTAGGCACTCGCCCAATAGTTCTTATTTTTTTATTATACTATTAGCAATTTTAAATTTTTAAAGTTTCATGTCCCCAGTGACAGTTATTTAGGCGAATCTAATTATCAAAATTGGTTGAGCTCTTGGATAAAAGGTACATTAACAGCAATAAAAAGAAATTCATACAAATCAAGAACGATCTATCAAACATAATTAAATATAATTTTTTGTTTGATAAGTCATAGATAGGTACTTCAGAGGTACCCCCGGGTGGGACCCCATTTAAATTTAATTAAGGTTGATGTCATTCTTAGAAAAATTCAACAAAATCTAGGAATTCATACCTAGACGCCATTATACTTTCAGTAAAGACTGTGATATGTACTTAGGTTCCTAAACTAGAAAAAATTGTGGTATATCTGGGTATATAAATAAAAATGAATCACCGAAATTTATATACTAAGCGCATAACATCCGAACGACTGCACCAAATTAGATAATTCTTGTTTTGTTGTGTTTGTTACTTCCTGGAGGTTTCTATGAAAGAAAGAATTAAGAAAGTTGTGCGGAACAGAAAATGTATAAAAACTTAACGACAATATAAACTTTTCTAATGTAATCTAAAGCTTAACGTCCACTTGAGGCGGGTCGGGTCGCAAAGGCGCGACGAGCATTTTTGTTGTATTGCGTCCATTATACACTAGTCCAGTAGTAGTATCCAGTAGTCACTAGTCAGGTGACAATAGATAGTTCCGGTGAGGAATTGTTTTTATTAATGTTATTGGATGAGGAGCAAGAAAATAATAAACGCCGCAAACATAAAGTTCACAATTTATGTAAGAAAAAAAGATGTTGTTGTGAATTTCATCACTAATTTGAATTGAAGAATGATCCGGTGAAATTCTTTGAATATTATCGAATGTCTTACTAAAACTTTGAAGAATTAGGTAATATTTTACTAGAAAATTTCCATAAATGCTGCACTCCATTCGTCTACTAGAGGCGGGTTGGGGCCGGCCGGGTCGCATTGACGGAAAAATACGCTCGCTGAGCAATCCGCTGACGGATTCCGTCGCGGTCCGGACCGCCCCGCCTCTAGTGGATGCAGTTTCATACAAAATGTATAGCAAGTGGATTTTTGCGTTGCGGTGTGACCCGATGCGGCCCCCTTCGTGGACGCTAAGCTTTATTGCGTTTGACATTAAACTGTCAGTTTTGAAATTATTATGCCAATTCAAATTCAATATTCATAGTTAAGAACGTAAGACAGAATAACGTATTGGTACGTGATCCAAGTGCACTCATCGAGTAAATATATGCTTAAAATCAAATTTTAGATTATGAGAATATACATCTACCAGAATGCCTATCAAAATGTGGCCACTAGTATTTTTAATTAAAGTATTGTTAATTGATTTCATTCACTTGTTTTTTTAACTTTCATTCACTTGTAAATATACCTGCAGGAAAGGCCACTTATAAAGCATAAACTAAGCATTTTTTTTTGTTGTTGTATTCGACCAAAGCTCAGGCTATAGTATTTTTTGAAACCTCGGAAAGACACAACCTTGCAAATAATATTATAAAACACGACACACTTGTTGTTGCGATGGCGTCAAAACCCCAAAAAAAATTAAAATTATTGTCTCCGTCACGTCAACATGAGCTTAACGCCTTTTATATTAGCGGCCTTTTTTAAGGCTTTTTTTGGCCTTATCATACTAGCGGATTGCGAGCGGATTCGCGGCGGAGCGGGCACGCAGCGAATTCGTTGCGGACGCGCAGCGAAGCCGCCTTGAATAGCAGTGTGGACGCCATTTGGTACAATCACGTACAAAATCAATCAATCAAAAATCTCGTACAATCTCAAATGTGTGTATCCGTGTCTTAAGTCAGATTCTATCAGATGCAACACTCATAAAATGTAAGTCTTGACATTCGCAGGTAGGAAAAAAATGTTTTGGATTATTTTTTATTCGTTAACAAAACAACACAAGGTAGTCACTTTCTTGCATACGATTACTAATGGATCCTCCCAAATTAGTCGATGTTTTCGTTTTCGTCTCCGGCGTCTTCGAAGTAACAAAACCAACAGGAGTGTTTCCTCGTCGGAATCCATTTTGTAACTGAGTGTATTGTACGTCGTCAATCCGCTGCGCGTCCGAAATGAATTCGCTGCGCATCCGCTGTGCAGGCGCGGCGTCTTCGCGACGTATTCGCTGCGTGCCCGCTCCGCCGCGAATCCGCTAGTATGATAAGGCCTTTAGTCACTAGTAACCTTTGACACGAAATGATAAACTTGCAAAATGCTGAAATAGATTCGATGACTGTGAAGTTTGTAAAAATCACAGAGCAGCTACTATTTAAATGTAATCTGATTTTGACTGTGTGACAACTGACACATGTGGCAGGACACTGACAAAAAGAATTCTGAAAAATATAATAATCACTGACTCGGGGAAGCAATGAAAGTAAGAAATATGTATTGAAACTTGAACTATGTAACGTGTTTTTGTAAAATTTGTGATCGTAACTTAAATTTTATTAGAGAATAGAGATGAATATATAGTTATATTAAGTTTACCTTCGATAACGATAAGTAAAACGTCTCGTGGAAATAATCATGTTATGGAGAATATTTCCAATGCTTGTTCTAAAACGCCAATATGGCAAAATTGTATCCATTGCCCAAAACTACTCTTCACTTCATCCTCAGAATTCGAGAAGTTCGTATCTTTATATTTTATATTCCTTATAGAGATTTTTTTAGTAATATATAATATAATAGATAGAGATTTATTTTAGTAATATTTCAAATAGATGTAATTTAAAAAATAATATTTTGTTTGACATAAAAATTTCAGACATATTCAAGAAAAGCACAGTATTAAAGATGGATCCATGATACTGTGTCAGTATGGGCCAAATGGAATATGTTCTGCATTGCAATTTGGAGATCTGAGGAAAGCTGGTTTTAAATACCACGTAAAGCAACATCACTTACACCATATAAATGAAACTGAAAATTGGGATTTTTATTCATCATCACAAAATTTGCCAGCTGTTTTAAATGATCCTAATAGGGGTAAACAGAGTAATTTTTTCACGAAAACTTGGGGTGACAATTTTATAGATAAAACAGAAATATATCCTAGTCCATATTTGCCAGAAATCACCTTATTACATTTTGAAACTTACTGTAAAAAGATTACGAAAAGATATAGAAGACATTGTCAACTAAAGGAAAACATACCACTAAAATCAAAGTGTCCAATTGTTGAAAATGAATGTGAAGTACCTAGTATATTCTATGAGCAATCACTAGCATTGAATGATCCAAAAAATTTTGGACAAATATTCCCAGGACTTTCCAATTCACAGGATATAAATTCAGCCATAAGAGTGCTTCAGGAAACACTAAGTACATACCTTGATGTTGTTGAAATGAAAATATCTAAACAAGTTGCACAGAAATCTGATGCTTTCTTTCATGCTATGCTATCTCATGATACTATAATGGAGCAAATGGCACGAGCTATAAAAACAGTTAAAATCACCAGGAAGGAAATTATTAATGTAAAAAATAATTTAACTTCCAGTCCCCTTAAATTAATAAGCCTCACAAAAATTAACTATAACTTAAATAATGTACATGAATTACTTAAATTAATAGGTACAGTTCAACAAACCCAACCAATGATACAACTACTACTGAGTACTTCAGATTATGTAGCAGCTTTAGACCTAATTGGTTCAACTCAAAAAGTATTATTAACTAAACTATCTGGTATACAGGCTTTTCGACATCTCTCTTCTCAGTTAACCGAGATGAAGAGATTAATTCAAAAAATGTTAAATGATGAATTTTCAAGGTATATTATTGCAGATCTAAATAGTTCTCAAAGAGATAACAATGAGTTTCCAGACAGAGATAGAATAGTTTCAATAGTATCAGGCATTCTGAGATTAAAAGAATTAGAGTTTTTAGATATTTTTAAAATGGAAGCAATAACTTCAATTCAAACAACAATTAAGCAATGTGTTGTGGAAATTATTTCAGAAAGAGATGGAAGTTCAGAAATTGTGTTAAGAGGGTCCAGCACAGATATGTGGCTGTTATGCGATGAGGGAATCATATTTCTGCAAAAGATAACTCCTAAAATAATGAATTTATTTAAAAGAGTTTTAGCGCTTAGCAATGTGATTCAAGATGTTACCCAAATGAGTGACATTACTGGAAATGACAGTGAAGATAGTTGGGAATCCGAAGATATAAGTGCTTTAGAAGAAAAAATAAAAAAAATAATTATTTCACTTTCAGACTATTGCAATGAAAAGTGTGCCAATCTTATTGTAGCTAGAACTGACAAAGATTATGTTTTATCTGATTTGTGTCAATTATCTAAATTGTCATCATTAATAAATAGCTTTTCATCACAAAGTGAGGAAATAACTGGACATTCCAGCAATGCAATGAAATTAGCTCTGAGGAGCTTTGCTATGAAATATATACAAAATTTACATTTAGAAAGAAGAGCTCAATTAACTATTGCACTTAATAATGAAAAATGGAAAATAGCTGAAGTACCTTTTGAATTACAGAGTGTTATTGATGTGATGTGTGAAATTGGTGAAATACCATTTGTTTTACAATATGAAAATGGAAAACCAGATGGCAAATTTTTAATAATTAACAAAGAAAACTATGCTGTAGTTGCATCAGTTCAACTCTTGATAAAAATATTACTGGAATATTGTGATGCAACTAAGCAGTCTCAAGATATAGTCCAATATTTAGTACATTGTATGCTAGAATTAATAAGACTATTTAACTCACGGTGCTGTCAATTAGTATTGGGAGCGGGAGCAATACAGAGTGCAGGATTAAAAACAATTTCCACTTCAAATTTAGCCCTGGTTTCCAGATCTTTGCAAGTTATATTATGGCTATTACCCATGATAGTAAAATTGCTTGAAAGATTACATTCAAAAGATCTGTCTCTCAATGGATTCAGTAGTATAGAGAAAGACATTGAGGAACATAAAAAAGAAATTGAAAATAAAATATCAATTATAGTTAGTAATATGTTGTGTTCCCAACTTATTGGTTGGGATGCAAAACCACCAGTACCTTCACAGACATTCCGAAATATTTCAAAACATTTAGTTAAGTTGCATGAAGCCTTAATAGACATATTGCCCCTAAGTCAAATTCAAAAAATATATATGACTGTTCATCAAAATTTTAAAGATAAGCTCCGAGAACAGTTGGCAAGAATGAACATTGTTGCCAACGGAAGTCCTCAACATGGCATTGTCACTTCAGAACTAACATTTTATCTGCAAACTCTTAAAACTTTAAGAGTAATAAATGAAAATGATCCAGAAGATAATATATTATATGAAATTTGGTTAAATTATGGAAAAGATATATAAAAAAAAACCTATGTAATCAACATATTATTATGAACATTAAAAATAATATTAATTGAACACTGATATTTCTAAACTTTTTTTTGTGCATACTGCACATTATTTTCTCCAATGTTAAAAACAGTATTGTTCTACTAACCAATTTTTAAAGAGTATTAGGTAAGAGTAGTCTCTTTCCATTGAAAAAATCTATGTGTAAAATGAAATTGTTTTCAACATAATTAGTAAAAATTGTTAAGTTTTTTTACAGTGTTTATTACATACATAATTTTCCTTACATTAAGAAAATAACATGATAATTTTTTTTTTTTTTTGTTTTCATAATATTATGGCTTTTCAAGACTGTAACATGTGTAAACATGTGGTATAATACCACACTTTACTAATTTATAATTTATAAAAATATGAAGCCATTGGATATCTTATTAAAAATGCTAGGCAAGAACATAAGCACTGAAATATTAATAAACTCATTGTAAGTCTAGCTTCTGAAACTGGACCAAATTTTATCAAAAAAAAGTTTATTAAAGTTAGGTTATTTATGCATATACATTGATGATCCTCTACCTTACAAATTAGATGTAATAATGACAATAGTTTTAAAACCATACTACTTATGGAATTTAAGCTATTTTTTGGAATGACCGTTTTACTCGCTTCAAGTAAATTAGTCTCTGCACAGTATTTTGGTAGTCGATGTCTAGGACATGGGATAATATGAAAAAGTTGTGGTATGGAATAAATAAAATTTAAAATTTGAGGAATAAAAAATAACAACACAGTCTTACTGAAGTGACCTAAAATTGCAACTACTGCAAATGTCATTCCAGATACATAGCAAAATGTATCACCAATAAATATTCTTGAAGGATACCTGAAATAAAAAATATTTTGATTTATATGACATTATAAATATACACATCTGGAAAAAAATTAAATTTAGAAAATCATAATCCAGTGAGGGAAGTTTACAATATCAGATTTATTCTCTAAAAACAAATCTTTAATAGTTTATAGTGAACAATAATATTCTTGAGTATTTAAAGAAATAAAATTTGTACTAAATAATTACCAATTATGTTTCAGTAATGCCAATGTTGTAGCTATGTATGGCATCATTATGTGCAAAGAAAAAGTATGTGCTTTCTGCTGCTCTCCAGTAAGTTCCAAAACATTAAAAATTATTATTGATACTGCAATAACAACAGACTGTCCAACTTCAAGACCATTTATACCAGCTAAAATATTTATTGCATTTGTACAGAAAACTGCCAACATTCCCATGTAAACATAATAGAGAAATCCTGCAACAATTTTAAAATTAATTACGGTGCTTATTTTTTTTTAAAAAAACAAGTAAAGTAATATGACAGCAAATGTATTTTAAAATACCTTACCCCTTACCTATATTCACTGAATTTCCTAAGAACTGTCTTAAAGGTACTGGTACTATGATTGTTGTTGAGTTAAAGTTTACATAATAAACTACTAGTAATGGAAGTGATGCAACTGTTGGTAAAAGAAGTTTATATCTCCATCGTAAATCTAAAACATCATCAGCAAAGCCCAAGAGCAACATACAGCATATTGACAACAAACCTGCCAATAATTCTGCAAACTATAACAAGATTTATTATGTCAAATAAAATATGTAAGTACAAGTATTTTTTTTATCTATACCTGTTTTACATGAAAATTATTTTAGAATACCTCATTATGTGGAAACAATCTTGTATCCATAAGGTTATTTCCAAAAACTATAGGTATAAATAGGAAACTTGTCACTAAAAATACACATCCTGATACAACTCCTATTGCTTCTGGGCTGAAAATTTCAGTTTTTTAAATATATTTATTTATAATAATATCTATCAAAAAGTTTATTACACATTAATTCTTACATTTTGTCTTTTGAGACTTTACATAAGTCTACACCGTAAAGGCCGGCTTTTATAAATAGTTCCTTTAACTTTGGTATTAAATTATCTGTTACAAAATATGCTATAAAAGATAATATTATTATAATGATTAAGGTCCACATTTTACTGGTTTACACTTGTTACAATTATTATTGTATTGAAAACTAAAATCTTATGTATTTTTAAAACAACAAAAACAATGATATATATAGGCCATAGCTATGTACGTTTACAAATTACAATGAATTAATATTAACGCTTGCCAAATGCCGATTATTATTATTTTAGACAACTCCTAAGCCATGTCTAGGGATGACGATCTGAGATCGATTTATCGAAGAATCGATTTTTGTAGCCAAAAAAATCGACATTTGATTTTATTTAATTTTTTCGGTCCCATGGCCCATGTCCCTAAACCCCACTGTTCGGCTGTTTCCAAGATACAGCCGTTTGAAGATCGTCCTTAATAGAAGAGACTTGGAATAATTTTCATCAAAAAAAATCAACACAATTAAGAGTAGTTTTTTTTATGTATATCGATGCTCCTTTGAAATTGTCGATATTCAAACAGCTATATCTCGGAAAAGGTGGGGTTTAGGGACATGGGCCATGGGACCGAAAATGGTCAATTTGACATCCCCGATCGATATACATAAAAAAAACTGTACTTAGTGAGGACTACCTCGTGGCGGGTCAAAAAACCGCAAATTATAAAAAAAAGTCCCGCCGCCATAGCGCACATAAGGGTATCTTCTGAGTTGCCAATTGGCAACAACGCACGGATAAAAAATCTAGTTCGTTGTGTCCGTTCTATACGCTAGTAGTAATAGTTCAATGTGAAAATACAACGCCAATCAATAAACAAAAGACTGTTTGTAAAAAGAATGTCATGTCTTTAAAACAAAATTAATTTGAATTTAGAATACAAAGCCATTCCAAACATTTGAAATGACTAGTACTGAAGAACGGCAATTTCATAAGTACCTATTATTATTTTGTATTGGTTAGATGACCTATATGCCATGTCTGTATTTTAGTTATAGGTAGGTATATTATTTCGTGCCCCAAGTAAATTTGATTTGTGTTTTATAGGAAATTTTGATCATAGATACTATAACAAGTCACGTTTTACTGAATTATATCATCGTGCACATGACCAACAGTTTATGCTTAAATTTTACACATAAAACATCGTACTTAAATACGCAACTTTTAGAAAATAATATAAGATATTATGACGCGCTCTTTGTTGTAATAGCGTCAAAAACTTCTTGTAATGCTACTGCTTCACGTGCGTCTTAATGCGTAAATTATCGGGTTAATTAAGCCGTGCCCGTTACGTGTGGCCATCTTTTTAAGTTACAAACGGCATTAATAATGGCATTGGAGTCAGATTTAAATCGTCGGTTTTTTGACACATCAAAGGGTTTTAGCGCGCTAAGCGATGTTGACTAAATTGACGTAGGTATAATAATAATTATTTATCGCGCTATAAATTATTAAATACATATTATTATAATAACCACTAGTGGACTCAACTAAACTAGTTTGTGTGCATCAGAGTCGCCTCAACAGTTTGAAGGGATGAGACTTGAAAGGCTATTCACGTGTTAATTTATTATCGAGATTTAACAAAATACCGGTTATTTTTATAATTAATCTTTGTAGTAGAAGTTATTTAGTACAAATTTCAGGTAGGTACATGTGTACCTATCTAAAATTTGTATGTACTTACCTTAAATTTAATTATGCTTTTATAGTTAAAAGCATCACAAAACAGGATGTAGGTTTGCAAATAAAAAATAAAGACATTTATTTGTTTATTTCAAACACAAAAATGAAAGACTTACAGTTCATCAGGCCGAAAATGAAGATGGAACAGAGAAATATTAGATTCCCAAACCATTGAGAAGTTAGTTTCGACAACATTAAACAAAAACGTTACAAACAGCAATTTCAAAATTTGTCTAGAATCTACTCATAATACTTAGATTCCGAGCACATACAGAAAATCCAATATTGGATTCCATCACAAAGATTTATAACCCCAATAAAGAAAATAGTCAGGCTTTTAAACAGTCAACAATTTAAGAATGAAAAATAATAATTGATGGAACTCATTTAGAATAAAAATAATAATAATGCGTGTTTCTCGAAATGTCAAAACTGTAAAAATTGAAAAATAGTGATTGTTTAACTGCACTTAATATTTTCTTTGGGAATTTAAATAAATCCTATCACGCACATTAGTGGAAAACTTGATTCTATTGCATTTATTTATTCTCTAGCAATGTAAAGTTGCATGATTTCCTCCTTACACTTAAAAAAGGCCATACTCTAATTATCTCTTGTGCTTGCAAAATATACCTTATCTGTAAGGTTTGTGTTAACCTTAACACTTGCATACATCATCTAACATTTACCATGCAACCCTCTGTACAAACTAACAAAATAAGGTTATTAAACTAAGCACAAGTACTATAGTAAACTCGATAACAGTCCACAAATAAAATTAAATTTAATGAAGATACTGTAATCATTTTTATTATTAAAATTATAAAATATTAATTTAATGTTGCTTATGCACAATGACCATAAGCATAATAAGCCACTTAAAATCAATGTCAATACGTGAACTGTTATCCTAAATCATGTAACTAATTGTTATAATAATTAATCTTGCATCTCCTCAGGTAGCTCATGCGGATTGATAATGCCTGGCACCGAAAGTTGGACCCTCCGTTTTTCCTCTTGGGCCTGGCTGAGTGCTAACAGTCGTTCCTCCAAATACAGATCACTATCATCTTCACCCGTGTATTCCTGTAAAACACAAACAAATTTCATTTACCATGTGGCAGACGATTTTAAAAATTGTCGTCATAGGTTATCAATATAAATTGCAGGCAATATAGGCTCTCTGGATATGATATCCACTAACGTTGAAAATTTGGACATATGTCGTGTCATTACGAAAACGAATCTAACATAAAGCCCGAATGTCTCTCTGATTTGGAGTGGCACACACATACTGAAGTTAGAATATAAATTATTTCAGTTGTCACTGCAAGAGCAGTGCGATTAGTATTAATTCCTCTACCATAAAAGTGCACGTGCTGGGAATGACGAGATTACTGATCAATCTCAATTTTTATGTGTGAAAAATGGTGCCGGAATTTAGATTTTGAATTCAGACCCAATTCTGCCTGTGGGAGGCCAGCCTTAGAGGATGTCGAGAAATTTGAGTGAGGGTTTTGTTTAAGGAACTAGGTACCGTTACCGTCGTAGCTGCAGGAGGAGGCTAAAAAACTGTATTTTTATGAAAATTTTTCATCAACAAATAAAAAAATGCATACTTTGTTAGCAACTATTTTTGTCAATTTATGCCTTTTCTGGATGAATTTTAAAACTTAACATGTTGGAGCTACAAAATAATCGGCAAATATTTTCCACATATGTGTTAAACAAAAGACAGACATAAGTAAGTATTTGTAGCTCTTGCCTTGTTTGAAAATGGCTTTTCGAATACTTAACAATGAGACAATAGAGTCAAAAATTAGAAAGAATAACATTGCTACTACAAGTACTCTTTTCATTGTATAAGGGCGTGTACAGATTTGCGAAATGTAGCATTCAATGTAACATGAAAGGAGCATTTCACAAGTGTGGACGCAGGGCGCGCACGAACCCAGCATGTACGTGCTCGCATCTGTTTCCGGCATGCGCGCGGCACGCATTCAGTTTTAGATATTTTTTGTAAAAAGATTCATTTTGTGGATTCCATAAAACTTCTCTTGTTCTGTACAACTCAATTAACTGCATTATTTTCGTTTCACTCCATGATTCAACTGTAGCCTCTGCCGTAGATGTGTTTTCTTCCATGGTGCGCGCGCGTACCACAGTACACACACACACAACCCGTCCACACTGGCGCTCCGTACACTCTGCGTGCAGTGAACACGGTTCGTGCGCACAAGCCGTCCACTCCATGGGAATTCTGTTACATTGCGAGAATGTGGACGGCAAATTCTTTCATTTCGCAAATCTGTACACACCCTAAACAACGCTGATGTTAAAGACACGTTTTATAAGAAACAACGCGCACATGAAAAAGTGTAAAGGCAAGTACACCGGTAATACTAGCTGAATCTTGCTGAGAAAACAATCGCGAAACAACAGATAACAAATATTATTAATATTTTAAAAAGTATGTGTTTAAATTTTTTTATGAAATGTTATTTT
This sequence comes from Aporia crataegi, assembly GCA_912999735.1. Taxonomy (NCBI): domain Eukaryota; kingdom Metazoa; phylum Arthropoda; class Insecta; order Lepidoptera; family Pieridae; genus Aporia; species Aporia crataegi. The sequence goes on along the minus strand of OU538744.1, from coordinate 5,359,806 downwards.
GTATGAAACCTATCAACAGTTCCTTTGAGAATCACAAGGAGAGATGTTGTCCCCATTTTTTCCAACAACATACTTTCAATTTATTTTACTATCTTTAGTCAAGCCTATTCTATGTGCAAAACTATTATATATTTTTTAAATGATGCATTTAACTAAACATTTCCTATTATACAGATTGTTACATACCCTAATCTGAACTAAGAAGTCTCTTAGGTGGTCCTTGAATGCGGGAATATCTTGATCCAGATTAAATAATCCCTGGACTGTGATTTTGACTTGATTAGCAGTTAGGTGAGGAAAAGCTGTTCTCAGAAGATTTGCCACATATTCCTGAAATGATAATAATTATTAAAGGTTTTTGTTAAAAGTCATGTCTTTATTTTAATTAATGTCCTTCTTTCGTGCCCCAGGTAAAATGGCGGCAATTTTAGTTGGCTTATATCGAATTGTGACCACATCAGTCACATTTTATGAATTATTATATCACTTTCCGGTAATCGTGCACATTGCCGAACAGTTTATAAACTTCACCAATTTTACACATAAAATCTCATGGCTAAGCGGTTTTATAAGCGTACCGCGAAGCCTGAGGTACCGTGTTCAATCCCCGGTCCCGAATACAATTTATAATTTAATTTGTATTCGGTCTCTGGTAAGGCTGCCACTTGCCGGACGGGGTGTCATAAGTGGTACGGAGGAGGAGAACCAAACCAACAAAAAATTGTGGGTTGCCTGGAAGAGATCGCTGATTAGCGATAAGGCCGCCCGTTGCACTCCAGTGCCATAAAGTGTGCAAAAAAATATATCTCTAAAATACACAACTTTTAGAAAATTATATAATATAACATATTATCTCGTTGCGATGGCGCCAAAATTCTTAATACTTAAATGAGGTCAAGTTATAGGGATTACAGATAATTTTCATTGAGTATTTTTATTGCTGACGCAGAGGGGTGTTAAGTTAACGTGTCTTTGGCTCATCGTAAGCTAATGTTAGCTCTTTATTAAGATCTTTTTATTCATTGATGAGGTACTCTTATTGTTAATTAAATTGTCTTTAATTTCACTTGTACTAACTGTAAAAATGTACTTGATAAAATAGATTTAAACAGGCTCATAGCTGATATTGATAGCATTTGCAAATAATTTTAAATAATCCTGAAATAAATAGAAGCTTACCTGAATGTAAACTACATTGTCTGGTGTAGGTCCAAGGGCGATACTGACACGGCCTGTCTCAACCAGAGAAAATATGTGTGCTAAGATTGTGGCATGCATTGTAAGACCAGCCCCATGAGAAGTATCAGTAACAACACTAAACACATGCTCCAAGATGTCACACAAATATGTCTGATAGAAACTCTGTGCTGCCTGAGGATGCTGCTCAACATTTTGTAATAATCGGTACATGATCTGCAGACCAGTATCTGCAACATTCCTCATTGTATGTTTAAATGCCCAAATTATGGAATCCAACACCAATTTAAACTGTGCTGGGGGTATACTAAGGAATGCTTTAAAACAGTATGAGTTAACAGCCTGCAATAACAGGAAAAATTCAGTTCTGTGTTCAGGATATTCTTCAAAGTCCTTATTGATCATATCTAAAGTGCATTCAAACACTGCATCAAAGATTTTTGGTACTTCAGATGTTATATGACCGCCAAGTTTGTGTACAATTGCAGACATGCATTCCAATACTTCTGGCTCCCGAGCATCAGGGACTGTAGTCCTTTGATAATCTAGCAGGACAGCATCTAGGAGAGGAGGAATAAAATTTTCCAAAACCATGCTGTTATCTGTTGATCTAGACACCCAACTTCCTATCAACTTTAAAGTTTCTTTCTTTATTATCCTCATGTTTTTAATAAGAGGTTGTTTAGTGACAGCTACACCATTGAGAGCAATAGCTTGGCTGATATTTTCAGACATAACCTTGTAAACATTTAACATGTCCAAATATATTCTTCCAAGTTGCACAACATAGGGGTGACCTAATGCACGACAGGCACTGACATTTGTTTTAAGTATGCTCACAAGCTGCTTGACTGCTTCAGGATCTTTAAGAATATCCACATTATGGGATGCTTGTGATATAATGTCATCCCATACTTGATTTGGCAACAACATGTACTTTTCAATGAGTTGTTCTTGTGCCACTTGGTCCACTTGGGCACTTATCATGTAGCCAACTGCTTCATAAAAGGTATGCACTTGGAGTGTTTGTAAGTCACAAATAATTGAACTGATGGTACTTAAAATCTCCTCAATAAATGGACATGCTTCGCCCACTTGAGTTGTTACAAAGTGCCGTCGACATTTTAATGCTATCTTAATAAATGTGTCACATGCCATATCTTGGACACCATCATGAGTTTCATGCATAAACTCAAACAATTTATTAACGACGGTTTTTAAAAATTTCCAATGGGCTCTGAGGAAGCGAGGGTACTGCCCAACAACATACATAATGTTGCTAGCAATGATTGCTTTGTTGTCTTTACCTTTTTTCTGTTCACATAAACCCAATAAATCCTTTATAACAATTACTAGAAACCTCTTTTCATCCTCTTCCATCATAGCCCCAGATATAGAGCCAATTGCCCAACATAATGTATTCAAATTTTTCCATGACCACTCAGTTCCATTAACTTGATTTTGTAACTTATCAGTCATAATGCGTTCAGTATCTGCATAATCTAAATGAGTTAAATATACCAATGTTTCTCTCATGTTTTTATACAGGCTTATAGAATCAGTATCTTTCATAAACTCTCTCACAACTTCACCATTTTCATTTTCCACCACAAGAACCTCCTCTGGTTTTGCCATCCTGGATATCATAATGTAACGCACATTACTTAGAACATCTGCATACAGAGCCTTTCTTCCCATACTCTTCCCTAGACTGTAACCAAGACCAGCAGAATGGGAACAAGGAGCAATTTTATATAAATCAGCAGCTAAGGCATTCCAAAATTCTAAACAGATCTTAAAAATTTCTACTTCTTCAACCTCTGATATTAAAACTAAATATCGCAGAGCATTCATTAAGGTGTTTGTTAAGCCACGTCTTTCTATCAACTGACCATGCTCCTTCAAATAAGTACACAGAAATAAAGCCAAATTTTGAATAAACACTTGTTCCTGGTCTCGTCCTGCAGCATAGGCATCTCTTATGTTTGTAGTAAGTGGGAGCATTATCTCTAATTGCTCCATAGTTTGCACAAGCAAAGCAACAAACTGTTCTTCATAATTACTAACAGTCACACCAGCAATTTCAGTCAAGCAACTTAATGTTACATTACGAAACATAGGGACATTTAAAAATTTAAAAATGAGAGTACTTATTAATTTCATTTCGAAAATATACCCTAAGGGTATCCAGTTCAAAAATCTCAAAAGTGTGTGAAGAGTTGCATCAACCAAGGGTGCATTTTGAGAGTTTTCTAGAACAAACTGGCATAGCTGAAAAATTTGGCTAAATTCAGAACACATGGTATCCTTTAAATGTTTAGCTTTTGTTTGTGTCAGTTGTCCTGTACTGAAAACAAACACTTCTTCACTTAGAAGTTTTAGAATAACCATATTATTTTGACAAAGGCTTTCATTTGTCTTTGATGCTCCAACTATGTCACTGATAAAAGTTTCCCAATTGTGCGGCCATTCTCTTTTCAAAACTTGTATTAATATCATGTTGAGTTTTTTTAAATAAACTTTATTGTTTTCCATTATTACAGGATCAGATGAGTTCTTAATAATCAGGCCAACTATATACTTTTTGATACCTTCACATTGGTTTCTTGGTAATATTTTCCACTTTGTTTGTATTACTTGTTCTAATATTTGTAAGGCATAATATTTAGTTTCCTGATTTTGTGAGAACTCTAAAATTGTGTCTACACGAGTCCAAGCATCAGGATGTTCTTTTAGTGCTGTAAGGATATCTTGAGCAACACGTTGCTGATCACCAACTGTTGAATATAAGCATCCAACAATGGTATCAAGAAGATTGATATCTAACTTTTGATTAAAATCCAAGAGCTTAGAGGCTTGTTGTTCTAAAGTTGCCATTTTATTGTTATTTATAACAAAAAAAAAAAAACTTGTTAGCTCTTTACTTAATTAAGCATAAACGGTTTTGTTCACATTCATTCCACACTGAAAAAAAAAATATACCATTAGAAAAATTTAAGATATTATAACCTATAGCGACCATGTAAATAACAATAAGAAAATCATACATGATTTTACCTCAATCAAAAAACAGCTATTTTACTTATGTTTTATTGAGTTGTTTTATGCAAGGCACTGCAACAGTTCAATGGATAGAAATTTACAGAACACACCCGTAGAATCGAAGTGACATTTTCTTATTTTCATAAAAATACAATAGGTAACGAATCTCACTGCTTAATATGTACATAGCCTATTTTAAAAATAAAACTTGAGAAAAAAGATCAATAGTCTGCAGAAACATAAATAATATTCTTTTTAAACCAATCTTACCTGAAGTTCATTAAATGCGGCGCAATCAGTCAAATGCACTTCCACTTCCATACACAAGCCCGTTGTTTTCGTCGTTTTCGGCGAGGGCTACAGTCGAATGACTATAACCACAAAATACAGATGAATTAGAGAACCACAGAGTACATCTTTGGCGCTTGCTTATAAAGTTTGTCCATTTTATTATTGGTTTTTTGACAGCTCGACGACTGACAGATATAGTGATATCCTGTCCTGTCGATATCGCAAATTTTCTTCTTAAAAATATAATATTTTCATATTTATTAATATGAAAATAAGTATTATATTCGTAAAAGTTATATATACGTCAACTGGGAGAGAGTCAAAATGTCTGATTGGGACCGTGACATTGCATTTGATAATTTATGCACACAAGAGCTAATCATTAATATTACTGAAGACTCCTCATTGGACGAATCTAGTTTAAATGATGATTCTGACGACTCATGCTAATAAAAGGAATTTAAACTATTGTAGTTGTTTTATTTGTATGCCATAAACTTACTAAAAAGAAAGTAAAACTTTATAAACCTAATGTTAATATTTTAATTTATTGGTTTAAACCTCAAAATTTTGTTGTATTCCTGATTAGATAACATATTACACCTTATTTACATATTAGCATTTATTTCTACCGATTATTTATAATTTGTAACAAAATCGTAGTAATCGTTATGTATGGCACATCACTAAAGGGGCCGTACCCGTCCATGACGTACAATATTATTTGTATGAAATTTTTATTAAAACAATATGAAACTTCATGGGCGTGACTCGTGAGCTGTCAAAAAACCAATAATAAAATGGATAAACTATAATATATGAGTTTTGTATGTATCTTATTAAGTAGGAACGTAGTTAATTATTACGTTCAAATTTAGGACTTTGAGTGTTTGATAACTGTAATGTTATTACTTCCACTTATTATAACTACAAGTTACTTTCTAAGTAATCGAAGTTTGATGTCCAGAGGGTTTTTAGGATGTACCTTTGTTTGGGGGGTAGATTATTCAAGATTTTTTTTTTGAACGCACGACTATACAATTTAGGTATACATACATATTTAGCCTTGAACCCAACCAACAAACTAAGATAAATATAAACTCCAAGCGTAGCTATAACTGAAATATAGTAAAACTATTTTATTTTGTGATCGCAATGATAGCTCGACGGTCAGTTTGATTCCTGGTCATGAATGAATTTTTAATTTATACTAGTGGACCCCGCGAACTTCGTATCGCGTCAAAGTTCCGAATAAAAACGTGTCACCTTTAACGTCATTCCATAGAAAATGTATGAGGAAAATATTTTTTCTTTTATTTTATTATATCGAAAAATTTACAAATTTTTCTCCTCGTACTTCAAGGAATATTATAAAAAAAGAATTAGCGAAATCGGTTCTGCTACTCTCGAAATTTGCGCTTACCAACACATTCAGTGATTCATTTTTATATATATATAGATTTAAAATTAACTCTCAAACCGAGTGTTCTACAAAGAAATTTAAGGGTTTTTTATATTTAGGGGGATTTGAAGTTGGTCCTGGCTGGTACATTCGTACGAGTTGGCATCACTGGTTGAGCCGCGACTCGTGAGTCGTGTGTTCTATGGACTCGTGAGCGCACCATGTTTGCAACGAATTGATTTTTATCAGTTTGAAGTTTGAACATTAAGTTGCTTTCAGACTACGGTAGACTTGCTATACCATATTTGCTTTAAAGCGGATGCCTTGCTAGGAGACTGGTTGTTTCTTTCATTTGTTATTCGATAGAAACGTATGTTCCTACTTTTTTCCTTTTTTTTACGTTTATTAAAAAATTATAGACATTTACGTCAAGCAATGTTGGATGCATAAAAGTCTATTGAAAAAAATTCGTGAAAATAAATTTTTATCTTATAATACTTATAATATTTACAATTTTTTTCCTAATTTATTCAAATATTGTGATTAAACAAAAAAAACAAAAAAAACCACCAAACTGCTAATCTCGCGAGATCTCGAAATTGGCGAGATCTCGCAGTATTGTTATTCATAAACTCGCGGGATCTCGCTTAAGCCCCAATCTCGCGAGCTTTGCATTCCCAAGTCGCTACTTGCTTGTTTCGCTTACGGGACGGCCGGGGGTGAGGGAGGGGGAGAGCGGCGCGCGATATAGCACAGCTGTGAGCTGAACTCCGTATCGCTCATATTTTGCAAATAGAGCAAGCCCATACTATATAATATATAGGATAGTGCAGTGTGAACGTGTCCATACAAAATGTATAGTGCGCGATATTGTTCAAGCAAATATAGTATAGCGTAATCTGAAAGCAACTTTACAATAATATCATGCTCTCTATTACCCGCGAGGACAATAATTATTTTATTGTGATCTGATTACTGATTTTACTTATTTTAAGGAAATGAAGAAATTACGTTTTTTAAAACTGCCTCCTGAAGTATTGCTACAAATATTTAAACTCCTCGATATAAGGGACTTACGAAATTTAATGTTAACCAATAAATATCTGAAGAAGTTTATAATAAATGAATCTTCTTTGTGGAAATTTATTTACAGAGATAAGTTGATAATAAACAGAATGATTAAAGTGTAAGAATCAATATTGTTTATTGTATAGTATGTTAATAATTAATATGAAGTTGGTACACAGTAGTAGCAGTAGATTTTAATCTAACTTTAAATATTAAGATTTATCCCATGGTTGGAAGAGAGATTCAAGTGCTCAGAAGTAAAGCACCGCTTAGGCAACTCGTAAAAGAGCTAAGCGGGCACCTAGTTCAGTCCTGAACACCCCAGACTGGCATGAGTATTGAGATTCAGCAATGAAATGCCGCTTGTGGTAGTGGTTAAATGCCACAAGGCATACACTTTTTAAATAATTTTGATTATACGCTCCGGCCTCGTAGCTTGCCGAATATCCGGCAAACCACTCCGTTTTATCTCTAATTTTTAAGTTGTATGTAAACTATAAACCTTTTTTATAAACAAATTTAATAACTCGACAAACATTATAGATATGCATCATCATTGGTAAAATTGTCTGAAGTTAATATTTTACAAATTACAACTGTTAATGTTATTTATTATTAATTAGAAAAAATTCTATATTACATTACATATTGAAGTATATTTAATTCAATATTTACAAATAATAAGGTTTCTGTTAGCACTTAAAATGAGGTACCTAGTTATAGTTTTAACCCTGAATGATTTGAGTTCAATTAAGATTATTGGTATTTACCTATACATCATTATTTTTTTCAGACGCTATTTAAGCTGGTATGATAGATGTAGATTAAGTCACAATTGGTGCAAAGGAAAATCTACAAGAAGAGTAAGACTGCATCTTTTTATATTCTCAGCTTAATAAAAGGCTATCCTTATTTATAGAATAAGGTATTATAAATAATTAATGATATTCTTACCAGAAAGTGACCTATTTGTCACAGGGGCAAGAAGACTTATCCACAATATTTGAGCCATTGAGTTTCTGCTCAATGGTTCATAAATGTTTTGTTATTGTATGTTTTCCATGTGGTTGTTTTCCTACTTTAAATTCTTGTTCTTGGTGTAAATGTATTAATAAATAATAAGTCTGACCTAATACATCCAGAATTGCCTTACTGAATTCAGATTCTTAATTCAAAAAGCTCAGAATTCCATACAGGAGCATAGTGACTGTATGGAATTCAGAGAGACATTCCGGATGTTTGAGGTCAGCCTAAGCTTATTATAAATAATTTTATAATAACACTACAGATAAAAAATTGCTTGATTTTAACAAGCAACATTTTAAGTACATATTTAAAATTTTCTATGATATTATTCAAAAATAACAAAATTTGAAATGTTTTAGTTCATCATAGAACATAATATAAATTACATGCCTTGGGTGCAGCTATTGACCACACAAATTCTATTTCTATCCTATGGAAAAGAACTTTCATGCTATTCTTTTGATCACACTGGTTATAAGAGACAATTATTGTGGAACTTAACTGTGCCAACTGTAGAGAGATTTGATGTTCGCACAAATGACATTTCAAGATTTATAGTAAAGAAGAATTTAATTGTGTGTGGAAATAGGTATGTTTTTTTAACTTTTAATATTACTTAATAGCAAATAATATATATTATAGTTTAAATAAAAGCAATATAAAACCTGTTGTAAGTTGCAGCTATATATCTAATGCATGAATGATAGAAAATGACTTTTGTTCCTTTTAAAATATAATGTGGTTGACTCATAAGCTAAATAAGCTGCAATAATACAAATAAAACTATCAGTAACAAAAAAGCACTTAGTTTTCATTTCTAATACGGAGTCTTATGCGCCTAAAAATACTAGATTTAATGCAAATTGTATATCTACTCATTTTCTAGCATGGTTTATCATGGAAGTTGAGATTTTTAAATAATTTTTTTGAAAGATTCTTATGCGGCAATAAACAATTTTACTAACTTTAAAGATTTTGTTTTCAGAGATGGCAGCTGTGCTATCTACGATTTCCAAGATAGAAATAAAAAACCTGATTTAGTAAATTACATAAGAAATTGCCACAATCTTGGCCAAAAAGAGGTATCAGCCGTTGAAAAATGGAAAAATTGTATCGTCACTGCTTCTTATGTTAGTCCATGTATACATTTTTGGAGTATGAATGAAGGTGTATGTAGTGAAAGTGAAACCACTGCAAATAAAAGTAAGTAAAGGTAAACGAGAGACATTTAATTTTTTTTTAAACTTATAGAGAATGTAATCGGTTGAATGGCTAAATGGTTCACGAATCTCCTGTTTCACTGGACGTCCTGGGTTTGAATTCCGGGGATACAATATTGAATTTACTGTTTCGGTTGGGTGGGCACAGAAAGCTACTTGCCTAGATTTGATACTATAACATCATGTTCTAGTATCAAATCAAAAAAAGAATATAAATTTCCTATTTGTATTGATCAATAATTAATATTATTCTTTGTATGACAAACATACTCGTTTTGCTCAGTAATCGAGTTTCGTAACTATGTTCCTTCTATAACTATATACCTTTGTCAGGAAGTTCAAATTTGGTTATTTAGCAATTTATCACTTTTAGGCACTTTTTATTTCAGATGCAATTTTAAAGACGTTTGAGATTCCTGAATGTGTTGGATGTCGGTCATTAGCAATTGATTGGTCAGAAACGAAAATGGCGGTTGGCTTGAATGGAAACTACATTCCTATTTGCATGGATCTCAATACGTAAGTATTGAGATTCTAAAATAATCTTTCGAGATTATCATGAAAATTTTCTACGAGTAAATAATTTGATAAAAATTATTACCTAATAGGTAGTTTTTACGATTTGTTTTTCAATGTAATTAATTATATAATATAATGAATTACATGGAGTATTATTATTAACGCGTTGGAGGTCTTGGGTTCGAATTCCGCGAAAACAAATGAACGTCTCGTTTGGGTAGGCACAGAAGGCTGATTACCACCTACTTGCCTGTAAAGAAAATGGTCAGTGAAACATATACATAAATGTGTCTGCCCCATGCCCTACTAGGGGTTACGGGAATTCACTGTATCAATCTGATAGTATGGAGTGTAAGCAGATAGAGGCAATTTATTGAATGTCTTTGAATACCTTTAATGTATTAGAAATATTTTTAAATGGAAAGAATAGAATGCGAAACAGAATTATTTAACTTTGGAATCGAGATTTATGGGATAGACTATATATATAGCATAATTTTATTAACATTAATTAATTTTCGGATTCTTAGTATGTATTGTAAATTTTTTAGTACTAATGTAACGACTGATCCATGTGATCTAGGCAACCGAAGTACGATTTGCGTAAATCGCTGAGTTGACGTTGTTTTTTAGTGATCAATATTTAATTCATCCGCAAAGAAAAGCAACATCAACAAATGTAGTAAGAGATATACAATGGCATAATGACGCTGGGATAATAAGCGTGACACATACTGGTTACTTGCAGTATACTGATCTGAGGACAGGTGACGTGGTAAGAATTCTTAAAATAACCTACCACTGGAGATTTGGTGGCATAGAACTAGGGTTGCACGATGGTCGAGAAATCCTGAAAAATCCCGGAATTTCGCGTCTTGTCCCGTATTTCGTTATTTTTGAAACATAACTAGTAGCAACAAACGGCATTGTATTTATTTATTCTTTATGCACAAAACAATAATGGTGTCAAAAGACATTTGGCATTTTATAACTAGTTAACCGTTAAGAATATTACCTACCTACTTTTCCCATATACATACATATATTTTAATTTCAACAAGGCAGCACCCAGTAGCTCGACATTTTGGAATTGTAGGTACCGGACGTGATGAGTTTCTATCTGGCAACCCTAAATAGAGCATGTTTATTTTGTTTTGCTGATTCTTTTTTCTACATCCCCTGCAGATATTTTATCCACTATCCAGTGTTTCTATCGAATACTTATAACATTTTATAAACACTTCATTAAGTGACTCATGAGTGTGTGTTCTATTATTCACGTAAATAAATTTGTCTAAATTGTAAAAATCACAAGCCTATGCGCATTTACTGTGCTTGTGACGTGAAATCATCTTGAATCGAACGGCTGCGTGTAGCTACGGTTTAACCACGAAAACAGCGGATCGAGTCTAATTTAAATTAATCCAAAATTAATTTTACCTGTTTCTAATTTCAGACTTATAAAACAAAGGATCCATTCGAATCTTCACTTTATTGTCTGAAAACTGATGGAGATAGAGCTGTCGTGGCCGGCTCCTCAGAATATGCCCGTTGCGTACTCTTTGACTTGCGCTCACCGTATCCTGTGCAGGTAGTCTGTTATTAAGCGTGCTTTGATTTGCTAAGTCCAATGTCTTTTCTATGATGAGTAGTGAATTTTCTTTGGCAAGTAACGAATTATAAAGATCCGACATCATTGTGGTGTGATCCTACTAAACGAAAATCGTCGCATATATCAAAAAGCTTGAAACTTATCATGAGAGAAGAAATAAGTTTATTATAGTATTTATACAAAAAAAATGCATATATTTTATCTTGAAATACAGTGGATTCACCTTTTTTCTATTACCACCTGAAAAAAATAATCCTACCTGGCAGCGCAAGTTGCATATTATGCTCTCGTGTTATGCTTTATTTGTATAGGATTAGCATAACACGATATTAGGTATATTTTTAAGTTGCCACCTACATATTCCTAATTCCTACACCAGATTCTAAATCAATTCGTCCATTTAAATTTTAAACGTTAACATAATATTGTCTTATTGATTGAGTGACACTTAAATATTTATAATGTTATTGTAAAATATAGAAGAAGATAATATTTTACACCTTTATTTTTTTGTCCAATACTCGAATTTTATGTTTCAGATGTACTTCACTCAAAAAAAGTTCACACCAATTTATAGTTTAGACTTCGATACTAAGAAATTGATATCAGCAGGAGATCGAAGAGTAGCAATCAATAATTTTGACGGGCATGGCATTAAAGCGAGAGATTATTCGTATAATTTTCCATTTGACAAAAAATAGGCGTTATTTTCACAGACTATATTTTTACAAAGACATTACTTAAAAATTTAATTTATTCCCTTCTTACTGAAATAACAAGCTGACTAGCAGATTCCATTTCCATAATGAATGTTAAGTTTCGCCACAAAATATATTATGGTAGTTGTTAAAACAATTGATTACAATTTTTATTGTATTTAAAAGTTTAAAATAACATAATTGGTGATAGAAACCTACATCTTAGACAATTTGGAACTACAAAATACTTATAAGTTATTATTCGTGTAGCGTTTATGACGTTTAAAGTTGTTGTTGTGTTTGTGTGTGTGTGTGTAGAAAAAATGTTAGTATAGTTATTAAACAAATAAAATAAGAACTAATATTATGTCCTTAGATAAGTTATCTAGATAGAGTGTTTGACAGCCGAAAGGCAAAAAAAAATCAGTCAACATTTTTCCGGTAACATCTGTGTGGAATTACGAACTACGCTTAAAAACTGTTAAAACAATCACCTATCATCAGTAAGTACACTTTAAATTACTATAAACCTAAGCAACAATTATGAAAATAATAATTTAACATTTTTGACGACGTCGTTGTATAAATACAATAAAGAAAAAGCCGTTGCGAAGATGTTTGGGTACCAACTGAAACTGCCAAACTACTGTCATTTGCTCTGACTATTTCCATTCTAAGGAAATGGTCAGATTCTATTTCGCTAATGACCAAGGGCGTCAAAGATTTTTTTAAAAAAATCTAAATTTAATGAAAATTACACTTTGTACTTATTCCTCACTACATAATAATATATTACAATAGAATAACGTATACATTACTATTATCCTGGCCCATATTATAATCACAACATAATTTTTTCCCTATTCTTATGGGAAATATTCCTGTTACTGGTATCATTTCCTGCGCATAAGGTATCGTATTGGTGTGTGTGAATACGCACACAAGCGCTCGAATGCTGGCCTGCTGTTTAAGTTGCGATTGTAGTGCAATACTATCTAAACAAGTTAATTATTTAAAATTATTATCAACCATATTTGGAATATGTATATAATTGACGCCTTTCCATCTTTTTAGTTAAAATAATTTTGGTTAAATATATATAATAATAATAAATATTTATATGATTAACAGTAATTGTTTATTTTAAAATGCTGAATGTTTAATTTGATTGTATTATAACCTATTTATTTTTGAATCTATAGATTTTTTTATTTTATAGCCTTTAAAATATATTTTTATCACGTCTATTCAAAAAGAGCTAGTTGGTTCCCTATAAACGAGGAGCAAATTAGAAAGTAAAAGTAATTTGAAATTGAATGTGAAATATTGTTAAGTAGTAATTGTTTCAATCATCAGAGATTGATCATGAGAATTGTTTCATGTTTGAAAAAAATAATACGAGCGCGTACCAAATTAAAAAAAATGTGTGTGTGTGCTTAAGACCACACGACAGAAGTGAAAACTTTAACAAGGCGAAATTAATAATACGAATTACAAGTTTTTTTGCGTTTTCTCTCTCGCTCTACTGACTGTTCCTCTCATGCTTAGTCGACTCGAGCCGACTTCACCTGAATGAGCGTTACGTAGCTCAGTTCAATTCAGTACCTATAAAAAGTGCTAAACGCGCCTAAAGAATTTTTCACTTCAATAATGCGTAAATGAAAAATGTATGTATATTATGTGAATATTAATTTCTTGCTCCGTTGCCATCTTGTCGAAACGCTGAAGAGACGCGACTCTGCGACTGACTTGGCGAGTCGCGTGATACTAGTCGCGAACGCGTAAGATACCAGTAGCGTAGTGTGCGAGCCGTCATTGAAATGTATGGGAGATACTCGGTGGCGACTGGTCTCCGAGACTTGAGTCGCCTGTGCGTATTGTAATGGGAGAAGGGCTTTATAGCGGCTGTACACACACGCCGAGATTCCTCGTCGAGAGTCTCGGCCGAGAAGGCTCTCAACGTGAGCACATCTGCACATACTCGTTCTGTTAGTTGTAGAGCCAACAAGATCCTTTGACTCGGGCGCAAAAACCGACAAGCGACCAAGACCGACCGAGGTGACGCGAGGGAGAGCGAGACGAGAGCACATGTTGCAAAGTTAGCATCAGTGCCAACTGCCAATATCATTCCCATACAAAAAACAAAATGCGAGATCTTGTTAACGTCGTCCTTGGAATCAACTACCAGGAATAGAATTTTAATTATTTCTGATTGTTTCTTTCGTTAGCTCAAATCATGGACAGGCTTAAGTCTTGTGACCATGCCAATTTTTTTACCTAATCAAACATTTGTAAATATATAAATTTTATCAAAAATTAGTAAATGACAAATCGCACCGAATATGTTTACGTTTTAAATAGTAACCAGTATGACTAACTATATAGGAACGGCTTCACAGTATACTAAATTGACGTCATACTGTACAGTGGTCGCAGTACATAACGGAACATACCCAAAATAATTATAATAATATGTTTACCTACAACATTGAACATGCATCCGCTGGACCGCTGTGCAGTCTTCCTAGTCTGTGGCCTAGTGGTGTACCGATTCGATTATGTATTTAATCGATTATGTGATCGCAGGTGAATCGATTAGGTTTGATTATTTCTTCGAAATAAAAATTGTTACAGCTTCTCCAGATTATATTAAAAAAAACAGAATTTAATTACTTATTTATTGAAAAAGAAAAAGTTTATTTTAAAAATCAAAGAAATATATCAATTTCCAATCAGAGTCCACCTAAAACCGTAAAACAATACTAAAAACATAATTCGAGATTTCCCCTATATTAAAGCTTTTTCACTGAACTTGTTACTTAACTAGTAACGGAGGTTCCTTGTTATTGTTATTTTCTCCCAATAATCGATTTTATAAAAGAAAATCGATTGCAAATGATTATCGTGATAATCGATTCCGCACACCACTACAGTGTGGCGTGTGCAGTGTGCACTGTGCACGGAAATTGGAACATAATGTGGTATCTATTCTTCGGCAATTATTAATCATTTATTTTAAAAATGAATAGAAAACGTAATGTAAATTTTATTAAACCAGAAGATCCACCTTTTTTGAAAGTATTGAAAAAGCAAGCTGGTTATGACGATACTAATCACAAGTTCGATCAGCTTAAAAATAATGAAGAAGATTTTGTTAGTGATGATGAAAGTGAATTACCCCAAGTTGTTGTATTAAAAGAGGGAGACCTTACAGCAGAAGAAGTCAACATGGAAAAAGAGATGAGAAAAAAAATAGATGATGAAACAAAAGCTGATTTAAGTCAAAGAATAATATTTAAAGTTAAGAAAAACGACAATAAAATTAAAGAAAAGTCATTAAAAAAACAGACTAAAAATAAAAAGCATTTATTATCATTTACTACTGAAGGGGAAGATGGCTGATAATAATTTATTAAGTTTCAAAAAACTTAAATTCACATACACAAAACTTATATATTTCTTATTTATAAAGCTGGATAGGTATTCTTTGTTATTAAACATTCATTTCAATTTCAAATTCTTTTCTTAAAAAAGTGATGTCCTTTTACTTTCCATTATGCTGAGTGGAATGGTGGTTTCTAAGAGGTAGCAGAAGATTATAGAATTATGTTCATATAAGAATATTGAAATATAAAGGACCTTTAAGATTTATGGTATAATTTATAATTTTCATATTTAACCCATTCCTTGATTAAGTGGTGCACTTAAAATTCTTCCTATAGTATGTACTAGATGTGTTAGATAATTACTGCATGTTACTGAATATTACTTGCTTGTTGCTATATATTTTTTATATGAATCAGTTATGTTATGTTGTTATACTTGCAAATCTTGTGTTACAGTATATTTTGTAAGTCTCTTACTCACTATCAAAAGTAAAAAATGTGCATCAAATAAGTTTTTTTAAAAGAATAAATAATACATTTAGGGTACTAAAGACTTTCCTGGCTCTTCTTGACTTCTTCTTTTTTTAGGTTTTGTTTTAGACCCATTGGAAATTGATAAAACATCACCTTTATAATGGTACTGGGAACTTTCAATCTTATTTTCATGATCCATCAATTTACATAATAAGAATTTTCTTTCATCCTTCACTATTTGAATATTTTCTTGTACTTTAGCAATTTCATCACACAATGCTGCATTTTCCTGGATAAAAAGTACTATTTTAATATATAATATGGCATCTAATAACTGTAACATGTAGCCATTCGTTTACTAAGGGACAAGACATTATGTTACAGTCACAAATAAATAATAAATCTCCTTTTTACTTACCTACGTAGGTATTCTATTATAGTAATAAACTGGATAACTAACTACCTAGTTGTCGAATATAAATTAAAGTAGGTAATACCTTAATTTAATAACCATAGCAATACTTACAATAATTAAACTCTTAACTCTCATTTTCATGTATTTAAACTTCTTTTTATATTTTACATTATTGTTTTCTGTTTGGACAATATTCATGGTTAATTAAAACTATAAAGTCTCTAAAAACACCTTAAACTAATAAAACCTACGATAGGTATTAGGAACCTAGGAGGAGCTCTAGTGTAGTATCACAAAATATGAAAATAATAGTACACAAAAACAAATCAACTTAACAAGTGGAATTTAACAGATGACACAGATAAAATTGGTAGGTACCTACCTAACGTATGTTATCTGCACTTTTGTCTAAGCTTTGAGTTTGACATAGCCGTCAAGTATCAGCTCTAGCCTCTACTTGATACCATAGCCGATTAATGATTATCGTTAAAGTTAATCGCAGACCTCGTAGACAGTAGACACAAATCGTAGACTCGGAAGTCGGAAGACAATTTTAGAATTTAGATTTAAATCAATATCATAAAAATTTATGTTAAATCATGGCCAATTTAACAGAAGAACCTTCTTCTGGTGAATCGGATAATATGATAGTGCAAAGTGAAAGAACTGAAGAGACTTCTGGTGTACAAAACCAAAATTTGGACGTAAGTGGTATTATAATAAAATATAAAAAAAATTCAGTCGCACACCTAATTATAAATCTTGATCTTATAACTGAAGGGCTAAATATTTTTATAGTTACAATTTTTTACAAGAATATATATATATAAGTATATAGTCAGAGTCACTACTTTCATCATGATGATGATGACAACCATAACCTACTTATTGAATTTTCAGATCAATGCTCAAATTGATGAACAACGTCAAAGAATGCAGCCAACGAAAATGGAATCATTTTTTGCCATTACTAAATCGCTTATTATAAGGGCTCTAGTAGTTTATTTTATTACATCTATGTTTCGCCAACCTTCTGCTCCAAAATCTGATGTGAATAGTTCTAGTGGTGTAGCTCGAGTACCAGCAGTAAACATGTTTGAAAACGGAACAGTTTTGGATATGTTTGTATATATATCGGAGCAGGAATTTTTAGATAATATTGATAATGCACAATTTATATGGAAACAAACTGATCTTGTGTATGGTGATTGGTATGGGGGACCAAATAATGATGGTACATATACTTTTTCCACAAGTATTGTACCATCTGAATCCTTGAAGAATAATGGTTCCATATATATTCATGTTTATATAGTCAAAACTGGAAAGTCACCCAATCCAAAAAATAAAAATAATTTTGCTGGATCATTAATTGCATATGGTAAAAAAATGGTAAATAAATATAAAAAGTTAAAGTATCTAAAAACCCACAATCTTCTTACTGGTCAAAGTGAAAAATCTGAAGAGGAATTGAAAAAAGCTGAAACAATGAAAGAAGAGATAGTGTCTCATTGGCATCCAAACTTGACTATAAATTTAGTTACAGATCAGACAAATTGGATGCAAGGCAGTGTGCCTCCACCACTAGATGAATTTATATATTTTTTGCCTGATGGTAAAATGTATAAACCTGCTGTATTTTTAAATGATTATTGGAATATGATGCGTGATTATACACCACTCAACCAAAGTGTTACAAACCTGGAGCTACAACTTACATTTCAGCCATTGAGTCTTTTTAAATGGCAACTATATACAGCACAAGTCATGAGGGACAAACTAAGTATGTTCTCAGCTCTTGGTGCCGAAGAGCAAGATGAAGAACAGGACACTGTAAAAGAACTGCTCTTGGATACATCTCCTTATTTGTTAGGTTTAACTATATCTGTTTCTGTTCTGCATTCAATTTTTGAGCTACTGGCCTTTAAGAATGACATTCAATTTTGGAATAATCGACAATCTTTGGAAGGACTTTCTGTACGATCAGTATTTTTTAATGTCTTTCAGTCAACAGTGGTATTACTTTATGTTTTAGATAATGAAACTAATGTTATGGTACGAATTTCTTGCTTTATTGGTTTAATAATTGAAATCTGGAAAATAAATAAGGTAATGGATGTTAAACTGAATAGGGAAGAAAGGATATTTGGATTTCCAAAGATTACTTTTACTGACAAAGGTTCTTATGTAGAATCAAGTACGAAACAATATGATATGTTAGCCTTTAGATACTTGAGTTGGGCTTGTTTTCCTCTGCTAATTGGATATGGAATTTATTCCCTTTTATATCTGGAGCATAAAGGATGGTACTCATTCATTCTTAACATAATGTACGGGTATCTCTTGACTTTTGGTTTTATCATGATGACACCACAATTATTTATCAATTATAAGCTAAAGTCAGTAGCTCATTTACCATGGCGTATGATGACATACAAATTTTTAAATACTTTCATTGATGATATATTTGCATTTGTCATTAAAATGCCAACAATGTACCGCCTGGGATGTTTCAGAGATGGTACGTATAAAATAATTTGATCACTTAATGCCAAAAGATAAGATAATGGAAATAAGTGGTATTTGTTGCAGATATTGTATTCTTCATTTTCCTGTACCAGCGTTGGATCTACAAAGTTGATCATAAGAGAGTTAATGAATTTGGATTCTCTGGCGAAATGGAGCAACAACAGAAACAGACCACAAATGATAATTTGGCTATAACACAAGAAGAAGCTACTGATAAGAAGAATGATTAGTTTTCAAGGTCTAGTATAAATTAGGGGCTTATAGTTTAATTTACTTAAAACTTGAACTAGATATACAGGGTGTCCCTAAACTCAACGCCAAACCGAAACGGGATGACAGGATTGACTGTAACCATCATGAGAAAAATCAGAAAAAAAATCTATCCCATGTAGTTTGAAAATTATGGACATTTAAGAAAAACCTAAAAATTTGGTCAAACTGTACCCATTTTTCGGTTATTGTGATTAATTTTTACTATGTTTGTTCATTTTAACTTTAGAACCATAATCCTAAATAACATTTCTAGAACCACAGTCAAAAATAATGACACGATTGCCCCAAGGTTTTCTAGATTTAAGACTATTTGTTAAACTAAGAATTTAAAATGTTCAAAATTTGTCGACTTTGAAAGACCCTCCTTTAAAAAAAATGTACTAAAGTGCCTTGGCAAGTGCCATCAAAAGTTTGCGCATTTAATCAGAATTGTAAAATGGTACAATACTTGTAAGTTTTATACTAAAAAAAACCAGTAAAAAAATAAAAACCTCAAGGAACCCGATTTTTACTAACACAATTTACTCAGTTCAAATGTTTTTTTATTCGCACAAGCTCTTGGTAGGTTCTATATTTTATGGAAAAATGATGAGAGAGATGGATAGTGGACATTTTTGCCATGAGCGAGCGAGACAGATAGTGACGCCACTTTTACCAAAGTCACCAAAAAAAAAAGTAAAATTAATAAAAAAATTGCGAATAAAAAAACATTTGAACTGAGTAAATTGTGTTAGTAAAAATCGGGTTCTTTGAGGTTTTTATTTTTTTACTCGTTTTTTTTTAGTATAAAACTAACAAGTATTGTACCATTTTACAATCCTGATTAAATGCGCAAACTTTTGATAGCACTTGCCAAGGCACTTTAGTACATTTTTTTTTAAAGGAGGGTCTATCAAAGTCGAAAAATTTTGAAAATTTTAAATTCATAGTTTAACAAATAGTCTTAAATCTAGAAAACTTGGGGCAATCGTGTCATTATTTTTGACTGTGGTTCTAGAAATGTTATTTAGGATTACGGTTCCAAAGTTAAAATGAACAAAAATAATAAAAATTAATCACAATAACCGTAAAATGGGTACAGCTTGACCAAATTTTTAGGTTTTTCTTAAATGTCCATAATTTTCAACCTACATGCGATAGATTTTTTTTCTGATTTATCTCATGATGGTAACAGTCAATCCTGTCACCCCGTTTCGGTTTGGCGTTGAGTTCAGGGACAACCTGTATATCTACACGTCATCAGTGCTTAGAGATGTATCTTTTTCAGATATAAATTCAAGGATATTTTATTTATTTTCAGTAACTTTTTACCATTATCATGTTAAAGAATCACATTTGTTTCTCTTGATCAATTCCAGTTTTTCTCTATTTCTTGCATGAGTATCAACAGCAGTTGGCAGTAGAGATACAAATCATTGGTTTTGTCTGACATAACTGTAAAATAAACAACTTTCTTCCTCCAGACACAAACAACCATCTAGTTCAAACTTAATTTTAGTTTCGCAATATCAAGTAGAGTTTGACTGCCTTTTGGTCACCTATGAAAAGTAGGTAATTCACAACACCTATAATACAATCCACATGATGTTTCAGATTCAGTCTAAGATTAAGGCTGGCCTCACAGAAATTGTCTCTCTGAATTTAGAAATCTCAGAATTCCATACAATGTCACTATACTCCATACACATTCAGATTTTTTTCTTGACATTGTATGAAATTTTAATTAAGAATATGAATTCAGACATACATTCCGGCTATGTGAGGCCAGCCTTAACAAGTCAATAAATAGATTTTCAATTTCTGTGTTAGTAAATTATGGCAAAAGATAATGTTATGTTTCCTGTTATTATAGCATAATAAATACTAGTAAATAGAAATACATATTTAAACATAGTTCAATTTTATCTGGTTAAAATTTTCAACTTATTTATTTTCATATTATCATTAAGTTGTTTATTCAATTTAATGGTCTTATATTGTTTTATTCTGAGTAAATCTGTTACCAACACTATAATACCATTTATTTAATTATACACTACATAATAATAATACAATACAAATATAATTGTTACTATTTTCGAATTGTTAAAAACTATAATACTAATTACTTTTTCCAAAAAATGTTATCGCATTTTATAAAATCATTATAATTGTGATTTCATATTAAAAATATTTTTTTATAATAGACAAATTATTTAACTTGCAGTATACCTAAGCTTTAGTAACCGAATGATACAATCAGTTAATGTGTCACCGCTGACACCTTAACCAATTTATGTTGTTTAAGAATTGAATATTCATCATAGCTCAAAATATAATATTTGATTATATCTTTTGTGATGTCATTTTATCATAATATTTATAAGATCATAGCCCATAGGTGTTTTTATCTTGTGTAATCTTTTGCACAAGATTCGTAAGAAGCTAAATATTGTTGCATAGATATACAAGGTGTTCTGTAAATAATGAATTAAACTAATTTAAAAGTTTTTGGAAAAATGCGTTGTTCTCGTAAAATACATTTTACAAAGAAGTAAATTTTATTAAGTACCTATATTGAACTTATTCTGAAGTTTCTTAAAGAAGAAATAAAAAATATTTGAACTCAAAAATAATTTGTAATCTCGTTTCTAAAAATGTAAGAAAAATAGGTCTACTACCATCCTACTTAGTTTATTTTGAAAATTTGCAACAAGTAATTTATCTGTGTCTCCGATAGCGACAAATAATTAAAATGCTTGAGTATTTCAGTTTAATTAAGCTTTCTATTTTTTACATAAGACGTTGCTGGATAGTTAAAATATATATTTTGCGAGAATTGCATTTTTTAAACATTCAAATAGTCTAAGATAATCAAATAAACTACCCATGTTTTAGTGTATGAATCGCTAGATTGTATGAACGCTGGTAATTCCTGACACATTTTATTGATTTGTTATTGTTAAGGCAACTTATAAAAAACATACTTTCTTTGACGATATCCCATTTTTGTGAACACCATGTACCATGTGCTCAGTGTTGTCTGTTGTAAATTGTAACTAAATATTTAAAAATATGTATTAATTTCCGCTCATTTTTATGGTAAATTTTATCAGTTAATGGAATAAATGAGTATTGTGGTAAACGGTGATGAATTAGAATAATTAGTTATTGGTTTCTTTCTAATTTTTTTTTAATAAACTAATGAATTGTCATAATTAGAATTATAGTACCTACAACTATCCATACGAATTAATTGTGGACATCGCTAATACCTTTTCTCGCGATTCCCGCAGTCGGGGATTTTTGTTCAGTTTAGTATTTGTTTAGCTTTTTATTTATAAATTCTAGATCTTATATGATCTATTAAATGAAACATGCACATAAGAAAACTATATATTAGTGCAAACTACAAAAACTCGATTTATTTAGAACTACACTACTACGGTATTACGATTTGTCTATGACACAAACTTAATCTGTATGTATATATCTAAATGTTTTTTAGTAAATAAGAACCCTTCATGTTACCGCGAAGTCCACAGTTAACCTCTACGTCTACGAGAAATAAATGGAATATTTTGCCACTCAGGGATCTTTTATGCATTGGTATTTTAATAATTGTTTAATAATTCACTTATTTATGCCTCTGATCTTTAATTAAATGCAATAAATTAAATTCATGGTTTGTTTTTCTATAATACATCTCGCATCTGGATACATATTCAAATTTATTTTAATTATAGTATCTTGTTTATAATATACCTATTTTATTCTCTTTCAAACAATAAATCGGTATATGAAAATGAGCATTTAAAATAAAATTATTTTTCAACACGCCTGTAAAGTGACATATATATAAAAGCGCTTGTAACCAAACTATGACATTTTGATTACCACTACGAACGAGTGCGACAATGTTACAATGTACCTCATTGATGTATTAATGATTTACCTAGTAAAACTTTTGTTCTCAAAACGAGTTTTGATACGAATTAATAAAATCACATAATATATAATAGGTAGTAGAAGTAAATATTTTTATTTCGTGTAATAATGTTTTCGCGTTTAAATAAAAGATTTTAACTTGTACATATTTAATAAACAAGTCTCATTGAAATCAAAATTTATGATTTGTTTGTAGGTAAGCAACCTCATTCTTATTAAACCAGCAAGTCGGTGTTGTCAATTTCAGATGCGCGCGGCGGGCGGGCCTCCCGGATATTACCTATAGCTTAATTCCACTTCTCGAAACATACATTATGTATTTACATAAGTCTATATAAGTAGTCCAACTGAAATAGAAAGGCCTAAGCCGGGGTGTGGTTACCTAGGAGGGTACTGAAAATTTCGTCAAAATCGAGCTGACACGCACCGTTTTCCCAGAAAATGGAAAAACATTTTTATTCTAGTTATTTTCTTCAATTCAGATTTAAGAAACAGCAGTTATCCTTACCGAACCGAGTGTGCTTTTGAATCATTGTGAATAACTACGAGTACTGTGGATGATTCTAGCGTACCTTATAAACAAACTCCACTTTTCGAAAAATATCTAGGGGGTGGCGAATTATAGAGTTGAGGAACGAGGAATAAGTATAAAGTTCTTGTGTACTGAACTGCCCCTGAACCCAATTTGATGAATGTTTGGATATATCTCTGTATTTGGTCCTACGAGTCAAACCGCCACCCCTCATTTAATTGCCTCCAACGTTGGTCCAAAAACAGCAAATCCGGTCCCCCTAATTATCACGGTTTCGGCGGGCAGTTGAAATTTTTTGACTCCTTTGGACCCTGGAGTTTGTTATATTTTTATGCTATGCTATATTTGCTTATTTCTTTTATCTTGATTACTATCACTTATCGTGAAAACACGTTAAAGCAATCAGTAACACACCAACTTTTTGTTTTTAATGTTAGAACTTATTCTAATTATATAAAATCAATGCGCATCTTGTACACACTCGTTAATTTAGTCGGGGTATTTCTGTGACTTCACCCTGCTTAATTAAGCCAAACAAATGTTATCTTGGGAGACTTGTACAATAAGTGTAATATATATTTGGTTATTTACAAGGCGTATGTTGCGAATATTGTACCTACTTACTTATCGATACTCCACTACAAAGAATATCTTGTTGTGTAACAAAAATAATTTCGATTGCGGCGCCCCTACTGTCTTGGAGCCCTGTGTGTACCGCACATGCGGGCGGCGCGGCCCAGGCGCGCGCACAATGGCATGCGAGTCCTTAAGATTTCATTGTCAGGCTTGTGAGGTCGATTAATACAAAAAATGGCAGGTAACCGTTATTAAGGAGAGGGACAACTAAATACTGATCAAAACTGTTTCTTTGTTTTTATCTTTGCATTTTACGATTACTAACGATTAACACGACTTTTCTCTGTGAAATCCTTAATAAACAATTAAATGATTAATCTACACATTAATTATAATCATAATCAAATTCACTTTCTGTAAGTACCTTTAACTGATATGTAGTTGTACCTATATTGTACCTACTTTTGAGAAAATGGAATCAGTTTCAAAGTAGTATGTTTATTGCTGTTAAGTGTACGTAATAGTAAACACACACACACACACACATACATATATTACAATAATTAAACCACATATTTATGAATATATTTTTTTATTAATCAGTATAATGTTTTTGTACTTACACAAACGTGTAGTAAGGTTCTTAAATACGTCCTTTCTTTATTGCAAAATTGACATATTATGATTTAGTTATAATTGGAATCAAGATCCTGGAAACAGATCCAGATGAATGATTGAATTTCAGACATTTTATAAAGAAAATTGACAAAAAGGATCGCTTTAAGGTCGCCCCCTGATTTCATGTCAGGCATAAAAATGAATCGCAAAATGTGTTGGTAAGCGCATAACTCAACAACGCCTGGACCAATTTGGCCAATTCTTTTTTTATAATATTCCTTGAAGTACAAGGATGGTTCTTACGGAGAGAAAATTTTCGAAAAAATAAAATAAAAGAAAAACATTTTCCTCATACATTTTCTATGGAATGACGTTATAGGTGACACTTTATTATTCGGAACTTTGACGCGATACGAAGTTCGCGGGGTCCACTAGTTGACAATAAAAATATTCATGAAATAAAAATGTTAGTTAAATAGAGACCCTGGCCAGACCATTTAAGTTATTCTGGATCTTCCATTGAAGGAGTTATAGAGTGGAATTTTGCCTAGTGGGGGCATCCAGGGGCCCAGTGACCTCTTGCACCGCACCGGAAGCACCGGCCGTATCCACCGTAGTAGGAGCCACGGATTCCCGGGACGCGGTCTCTTCGTCTTCTATGACTATCACTTCTTGTGGTAACTGTAACAAGAAAGCTGACGATATAAGAAAGGTTTAAATAATTTATTTTCTCACAATTGTCACTAGAGAATACTGTTCTTGTTTAGGATTACAAATTAAGAAAACCAAGAAAACTTTTCGTTTTGGAAGACACGCTTGCAAGAAAAGTGACCAATGAAGCCGACGCAGACAGCAGAAGTAGGCATTCAATCTAGTCAATGCCACAAACGAGTCTCTACCACTCATTAAAATCGGTCCAATAGTTTTTTATTACAAATTAAATCTTATAATATTAGTATAGAATTATAGATAATACACATTTAATTAACACATTTTGAGCGAATTAAGATGCCCTTTTAAAAGTTATACATTTATCCCGAAGTAACAAAAGTAAGCTGACCGTTTGAGATTCACTTCGTGAAGAAAGAGAGAACGATCATGGAGCGTCTTCTAAAATATATATTTAACATACTTATTTCAAGGATAGACATTCCATGTTATCATTTCTTTTTACTCACATACCAGCACTTTTTCTTTAATGTGGTATAACATTTTTAAGTTTCAGAAAGCGCTGTCTACCTATAACCCTCTATTTATAAAACGTCATATGAAGCCGTGGGAATTAGTAGATAATATTATACAGTAATTGTTACAACTTACCATAACTCTCCGTGTCCAAATAGGGATTGATGTTAGATCTACCGTTGGAAACGTTACGGAGATTGGTGTCGATAAATTGGACTCTGCTACAGAAAAATAAAAAAAGTCAAGTCTCGGTATGGTAACGAACTATCCACTCTTTGTAAAAATTATTATGCTCCATTAAGCCGCATAATAAAAGTATAACATTCTAAGGATATAAATGCTATAAGCGATAAGACTATAAACCGAAGATGCTTGTTTTCTTAAACAACTACATGGATCACTGAATTGATTAATATAATTTAAAGTATAATAAATTAAAGCCTCAACTTTGGAAAACACACGCTACTTTCACCCGAGCGCTTCGCAGATGACGGTCTTTACACAAAGAACTTCAGTGATAACTACTTATAGTCCAGTTTACGAAACCAAAAAAAAAATGTTTTGTAAATTACGAAATACCATGGTATTACTATTATTTTATGACATTTAAAAAAGATGTGACTAAATACAGTGGTTCCGTAATCCGGCGAACGTTATGCAGGGCGGTATCCAATTTGTCGGTTTATAGGGTATTGCCACAGACCTTCTATAGTCCGGAATTATTTGAAGAGTAGCTTGTAATCCGGCAAATAACAGATCAAAGTGACAAGATCTATTACTAATTTAGTAATACATTTTACTATACAACTTTTTAAAAGAGGAATAAGAAAAAGGATTTCTACGTACTAGTAATCCTGGCTGTCGATATAGTCGAGGAAATCCCAGAGGTCCTCGCTCTCCTGCCCCTCGCTGTCTGTGGACAGACCCTCGCTTTCGTCCCACGGCGACTCACTCTCGCTTTCGGCCGCTGCTCTTCTACATTTCATACATTCTCCAATAATCAAATAGTAAAATCAGTGTAAAGCCATTACAAAAACTTTATTTACTTCAAACTTTGTGGCGTTAAATCGAAAAAAAAAAAATTTGAACCGATTTTTATATCGGTAGTATGTAATTTTTTAAAGGAATTACAGTAGTAAAAGCTCTTTATTTGCGGGGGATACGTAAATATGCCGCGAATACAGAAACCGTGAATATGGAATGGTATTTTATATGGGATTCTAGGAGATACGTTCCTAGGTGATAAAATAAAAAAACAAACATATAAAAAAAAAAACAATTTAATTGAAGTTTTTGACTACACTTATTAATTATTATCTTCAGGCTTAGGTAACAGTTTAAAGAATTTTGTAATTTTTTCTTACTTGGCAGTTTTTAAAGGCAAAAGCAGTGGCATTAGCAATTTGCCTCTTAAAAATAAGACTTAGTTCCATAGACGGATCAATTTTCATAAAAAAATTACAAACCTCATTAAACATTCACTAAGATTTTTCAGATAAAATGTCACATTTCCAGTGCTTGTTGAAGCCTCTTCTTCAATGGGATGTGAATTTAACATTTCCTTTAAGTCGGTTTCAACGGCGAAGGCGGTTTATGTCAAAGGCCGAACCAATCAGCGGCGATATCATTTAATAACATACTTATTACATAGTTGTAATAAGGTCTATTTTACTTTTTTATTAGTCCATTTATCGGCGCGTTTACAAAGGATATTTGGTTGGATACATATTGGAATTCTTTTTATTATATATGCATGTACTATGTACCGATTACATCCGCGAATAAGGAAATTTTAGCCGCGAATTTAGGAATTGGGTCACAATTTTTTAATCCGCGAATAGTGAAAACGCGAATGATGGAAGCGCGAATAAGGAGCTTTTACTGTATATAAAATACATCTAAATGATAATATCATCAATTAAATTTGGACTGTTTTTCCCATAGTTAACAGACTCTAAAAAAACACGGTCTTACTATTATATCTATATTGTGACAGTATTTTTTAAGTTAAATATCGTTAAAAGATTTTACCACGGTAATAATCTATAGAAAAATTAATTATGCACTTAAAATGTTTTGCCTTTCCATTAAAGGTGTTGAACTTTTCTACCAATAATGTATGAGCGCGCCCACATTAACATTGTTATTTATATGGAATCTGATAAAACAGTCTATAAAGAGTATCATCTGGCGACAAAAACAAGCATAATATATTTTATGGGAAATTAATAAAGACTGTAGTGAAAACGAAATTTTAGTAATCTTATAAATAGAAGAATCATACCGCGTTGTTTCCGCATTAGTCTTCGATCCTGACTCGTCTTCTGTGAATAACACAGCTTCATAATTATCATTAATTGTTGGAAGCAAACTTAAGGGGATTTAGGGAAATTTTTAAATAACAATATATTTAATTTAGAAAAATATTGACTCGTTTGTTTATAACTTAAGCGATGAGTAGTTTTTATAAACGTTTAGGGGGTCGATATATCTACTTATATATTATGAAAAATTTATCAGAAATAGCATCACGAAAGTGGAGGTGGCGTCTACTAATTTTAAATTTTATTACATTAATAATATAAAATAAAATAATGCAAATGTCTCAACACAAATTTAATGATTTCAGATTAGTATCTCCAGTATTGAAATCATTCAGAGGGCACAAAATGGTACTACTTATTACCTACTTTGCGCAAAATGAAATCTTTTCAGTCATAATATTTTTTTATCTATTATTAAATATTCTACAAAATTCGATATAGTATAATGATAGCGACGCAATATTATTTAAATCTCCCGCGAAACCGTCGCATCTCGTAGTTTCCGCTCCCGACGAGACAATCAGACTCAATAGCGACATCTTGTATTGAATAGAAATACCACGAAGAACGTTCTAGCATGGACTATTCTAGAAAGGAATTCTCGAAACAGGTATTAGCTGCTCCCCCTAGCTGAAATCCTGGGTACGCCCTTGGTTAATGGGGTTATAAAACAATATTCAGCCGTCACAAGAACCGTCTTAGTGAACATCCTTACCCAACTGGCAGTAAACTACCCTAACAGATTGAAAAATATGGTGTCCATATCATAATCTAGCACAAAGAGAAGAATGAAAGTAAAATAAGGAAAAGAGAGACACTCAACGCCGTACTCCTCCTGCACGACAATACTACTCGAAACACATCTGCTTATTGAGACTGATCCCAGATAAGTCAAAAAAAAAAAAGATTTGTATCTTCAAATTATGTTTTGCAATATTTATAGCTCTTAGAGCTCATTTATAAAGGAAGCAATCATAAATTGTATTATGAAGCTGTCTTTTTCACAAAAGCATGAATATATTAAAAAATCTTACCTTCTCTACTCCTTAATGTTTCCTCGCGTTTCTTTTTCATCTCATCTGATAAGTTTGGTAGAATTTTTTCTAAGAATGATTCCACCACAATGCTTCTACATTCGAATTGTATTCGTGTTCTTAAAAAAGACAAATGTATTGGCACTTTTATAGTTACAAAAGAATATATATATACACACATATATTTCGACTTTAAAATAATGGGAATTTTCCTATCTTTGAATATTGCAATTTATATGACATCTATTTATATTTGTGCGAATTCATCTATTATAAATTTAATTTGCGGTTCAAATGACATTCCTCTTTATTCTGCTCATCTATTTCTATTATTCTTGATGACTATATTGTAAAATTTATATTTAAAAAAACTGATAACTTCTGTAGAAATGTTATTACCTGCAGATAGGACAATCCTTTTTCTTTTTCTTCCACAAATTGATGCAATACTTGCAGTATGTATGTCCGCAGTTAAGAAGAACTGGGGAAACAAATATTTCTGAACAAATACTGCATTGGAGTTCAGTTTCCATCATTTCCCCAATTTTTGCTAATGGCTTTTCAGATTCCAGACAGGCACTTGATGGACCAGCCACTGGTGTCTCATTTTTAGACTCACAATTATTAATGGTATTCTACAATCAAGGAAAACAAAGGTTGCAGTACAGGGCCCGGAGTTTGCTATTTACAGTGTTATTTTTGTATTATTGTTGAATCAATGACATTCTTTTGTCATTGATTCAACAATATATATATATAAAAGTACTATTGTTCTATGACAATTTTTTTTGTAAAGTTCTGATCTCGTAATAATTACTTAATGTTAGGATTAAAATAATATATGCATTATGTGATTCATTTTCAATACTCATACTTTAATATTGAATAATATCATTGAAATTGGTTCAGCCATTTAATTATAGACAGACCTATGCAATATATATTTACAGCAATCACGAAAATTTGTTATATAAATTAAGGTATTGTTAAATTCAAGCAATCATCACAAAAAAATAGTTTGTATTGATGATTGATATTTATGTATTGTGATGATACATAATTCTGCAAGTATTCTGCTTAAAAACAAAATTAAAAAAAAGAAAACTATAAACAGACTTCAGTTTGCTAAAAAATTCATAAAAAAAATATTCAAGAAGTGTTTTAGTGTTAAAATTAGATTTTCTTTTCCAGTTCGGCATCTTAAGAATAAAATAAATAAACCACCCTATGATTTTCAAAAGTTAATTTCAATTCAATATATATATTTGTACATATATTACTAATTTTATTGGTATAAATTTGACCATTGTCTATGACAGCAGTTTTTGTAGAAATCAATGCCATTTCAAAACACTGTGTAAAGATGGTCATAGAAGTCATGATTATAAATAATTATTTATTAGGGTTATGATGCTAGCTTTAACAATTTATTGCTTACAAGTTGTTCAGCATTTCTTTTTTCTTTTTTCATTTCTTCTATTTCTTTTTCTAGGTCTTGTTTCACCTTCTTGTGCTCTTCAAGTAATTTTAATTCTCTTTGTATATTTAACTCTGCCAATTCATTCAATTCCTGAAAATACACAAACATTTGAATACTGTGGAAACAAAAAAGTGTTTCAAATGGATAGGCACAGAAGATTGAGCATCTAATTACATTCAAGAAATACACATAGAGTTGTGTCTATTCCTTATTCCACTAGTGGTTATGATACTTTACATTTTTAAAAGAGATACTCAGATGCATAAGTAGTTAGTAAAAATATATCAACATTTATGTAGATTTTAATGTTGATATATTTTTTATTAATAATTCTGCTATAGCATAAAATATGTAACAGTAGATTATTACTTTGTCTTTTGCCAATCTTAACTTCTCTGTCTCCATTTGCAACAAATTTTCTAACTCCTTTTTCTCTTTTAGACACATTTCTTCTTGTTGCCTCATTTTTTCTTGCAATTTATCGAGTAAATCTTGTTTAGAAGAACTTTCTTTATTAAGTTCTGTAAGGAATTCTTCTCTTTCCTTAAGCAATTTTTCCTTAAGTGAATTATTTTCAATAACAAGCTGAGATTCTTTTTCATTGTGCTTCCTTATTTGACTCTATAAACAGAAAAGATAAATAATAATTAATAAAACAATTTAATGTTTTCATTGGCGATATTGTAGGGCTTACTTCAACCGAGAAAAATAGAAAATTTTAAAAATATTAATAATTATTTAAAACTTTATATATTAAAATAATAAAGGTGCATGCCACTTAGGAATGTTATAAGTTAAGATTGGATTAGTGCAAATAGCAATAATATTACACACACCATTAGTTCTGTAATTCTAGTATCCATCTCATTTTTAAGAGCTGCTATTTGTACATCTCGTTCTTCAATCAATAGTGTTTTCTGTCTTTGTACCTCATCTTTTTCACCTTTTAAGTTTTCTATTTGTAAAGCAAAACTTTTTTCAAGTTGTTCCACCTTAATATTTGTTTGTTGATAAACTTGATCTCTTAATAACTTGTTGGTAACCTGTAGTTGTTTCTGCTTTTGTATTTTTTCTTCTATGTGTTGTATTTCAATATTTTGTGATTCCTCAAACTTTGTTTTGACATCATCAATAATACTAGAATTTTGATCTATCTCCAGTTTGATTTTTTTTTGTGCAATGTGGCTATTAGTCCAAATAAATCTGTATATAAACTGCTGTAGTGAATCAAATTTAATTATATCATCATTTGATAGGGTTTTAGTTTTGCCTTTTCCCACTTTTATGCCGTTCACTTCCACACCGTAGGTACTGTAATCTTCTATGACCCAGTTATCATTTTCTTTTTTGAATTTGCAATGATTTCTAGATATATTTATTGAGGGTAGAACTACTGAATTGTGTAGTGCTCTACCAAGTGAAAACTGCAAAAAAGTGTAAGTCATCGAAAATTAAAGGATAGAATATGAGACAAATAAATTATAGTTCGATTACTTACATCATTTTCAGAAGTAATATTTATTTTCTTAAATTGGCTGAATTCTGTATTGATGGGCTTACAAGAAATTAAAACTGGATAATCTTCTTGCATTGCTCATAAATTGCAATACAAAGTACAAAAAAGAGAAGAATCCTTTCCTTTTTGAGACAAAGAGCTATTTATTATTGATAATTTTCTTTAAGTAATACAGTTATAAAATACCTATAGCAAACAGAAACGTGGATTAAAAAATTTGTAACGTAAAAAACCAATACATATTACATACTTACAATTTACGATTAATAGGTAGTTATACATCATATTTTCATCAAATAGTTCTTGTGCCGTTATGTTGGCTCCCCTGTCTATTAATCAAAAAGGTTACCAGCTTCAGTTTGATAGGCCCCTATATAATGGCGTTTTTAATTTCATTACATGTTTTGTTTTATTGTGGTTTTCTGTTGAATATACTTACTTTATTAAAAAGAAAGAAACGCTACTTCCTACTTCAGATCGATTTAAAAAAAATCTTTCACATGCAGAAAGTTACGATATTAGTAATGAATAAACATAGATTTTTTTAAAATCTATTTTCTTTAAGGGCAAAAAAATATTAAATCTCCCAGAATTCAAGGTATCTCATTCAAGGTATTAAGGCAACACTTATTTCCTGTGCTGCCAACATAACAGTATAGAAACTGGTGAAACGCACTGTATGTACCTACTGTTTGAAATTTGAATTAATCAAAGAGTAAAGAATAAAAAAAAAATAGCTATAATAGACTACCTACCCGTCTATCAAATGCTTCTTTATGGTCTTTTACACAGATTAGTAAGTAAAAATAATAATTAATAATAGTACATAATTATTTTACTCATACATATAATTTTCTATCTATTTTATTATGATAATTTTGACAGCTCACAGTTAGGATGCCATATCTAGTGTCATCGATGCTATGTACAAATAGTATTTTTATATGACGTTGTCATCTCTTATAAATTAAATGTAAACCTATTATTGTAAAACGTTCGTATTCATTTTTATGTGCGTCTGTCTCCCACTAGCACCCGTATCGTACCCAACCCTCGTTTCAGACAACTGCGGGTGCTACCTGTAGGCTGTACGGTACTGGTACAGCCTACAGGTACGGGTCACCCATGCACGGACGGTCCGTACGGATTCCTGGATATTTGTGAACCAGCCTAAATGAAAAAAAAAAAATAGTTTTTTGAATATAGCTGTCAGTAACCCCACATAATTTTATATTATCTGAAACTTACCGCATTAAAAGCTCTTCCTAAAACGAAGATTTCGACTCGTGCGTATTTTGGATTGACCGAACCGCCGATGGACCGATCAATAAAATGGCGCAAATGTGATTACCATACAAATGTAATTGAGGAAAAAACCTTCAATCGAAGCAGTAGGTAGCTCCTTAGATTGTTCTTAGTTGTTCAACCAAACAAATAAAATTTTCAAATTTTGGAGGTTATCATAATATCAATACGTGAAGCATAAACTTTGTACCTCTTTTTATGAAAATTGCGCAGACGGAGGAGTATGAAATCTCCCAAACTTATAGTTTAGATAGAGAAGGAGTGGAAAATGCTAATATTTTTTTAAAATTAAGCATAAAAAATACGGCATAAGTAGCTTTCTAGAAACCCAAAATGTACTTTGACATGAGATTTTTCTCAACTGACAAATTGATCAAATTAAAATATTTTTAGATTAAAGAATTAAAGGATTTCTACCAGGCTTGCCTGCAGAAATTCAACCAAACCAACAAAAATTGTGGTTTCCCTGGAAGAGATCGCTGATTAGCGATTAGGCCGCCCGTCGCAGTTTTTAATGAAACAATTAAAAAAATAAATAAATAAACATTACGCACACCACTGCTTGGATGATACATAGCATACATACGCATAGGCATAAGTATATACCTGACTCTTGAATTATGGTCGAATTTCGATCAATGGGCGACCTCTAGTGCATATATAACTGCATTATTGAAATTCCATTACAAATTTACACAATTAAATCAGACATTAATTTCGTTACAGAAAAAATAGTATGAATGACATTATTTAAGGTACCTGGGTCGTATACTTATAGTAGTGAAGTCCCGTGTCCCCTAGTGGGATATGGGGCAGATGCATTTCAAATCTGTTTCACTGATAGATTTTTTCTTTAGGGGCAAGTAGGTGATCAGCCTTCTATGCCCTGCCAGACCGAGTTTTTTTTATCTCCACCGGGAATCGATCCCAGAACCTCTCGGTTGTAACGCTTACGCGCTTACCACTAGACCAAGGAGGCGGTCGACCGAATCGTATACTTATACGACGGGTGAAATTAAAAATGAAATAGTAAAATATTAATAATTAACTAACAGATAAAAATTATTATTATGAGTATTACCATAAACTGTTTACGTTGTTATTGAAAAAA
Organism: Aporia crataegi; assembly: GCA_912999735.1. Classification (NCBI taxonomy): domain Eukaryota; kingdom Metazoa; phylum Arthropoda; class Insecta; order Lepidoptera; family Pieridae; genus Aporia; species Aporia crataegi. The sequence continues at coordinate 5,325,046 of OU538744.1, read as the reverse complement.
AGATTTTTAAAAAACCTATTGTAAATAACATTTGGATATTATGTTTAAACCATAGAAAAAATATTTTTATTCCATTGAATGTTTTGAGCTAACCATTGAACGAAATCGATAGATTTAATAACTGAGAAGTTTACCCTTTTTAATGGATAAATTATAAAAAATAAGGTAAAATAAAACAAATACGTGAAAGAATCAATAAAATATATCTAGAAATAACAAAGTTATAGCCTATAGGCCTTTGAAATTGCGCCTGCAAGAATAAATTTGTTACCTACTCGCGGATAGGTCAAATGACGTCACAGGCGAATACGTGACAGAACCTATATGGATTTTAGCTGGAGTTAAAGGGTTCAGGAAATTTCAGAAATCTCTTCTATATTTTAGAAATTTCAAGAAGACGAAAGTAAAGAATAGATACCATTCCACAAAATATATCGTTTTCTGAGTTCTGGTACTATGTTTACACCTACTTTATAGGAGTTGAAAACAGCAAAATTCACCGCAGTGCCTTATGGTAGCCCCTTAATCTATTTCTCAGTCATTTATTGATGGATTTGAAAATTTTTTTCAGTGATTGTTTAGTTTTGATCTATACATATTTTAATACCATTCATATGTTAAGTATAATATTAATAACATCATGAAACTTCTCCATTAAAATAATATTTACAGTCAGAATATATTAAATGCCACGCGAAGAATTATAGATTCATAGAAGAAACAAAATAGGTAATAGGTATATAAATAATGAGTTAACAGTGTCATAATAATATGACAACAGACGAAGTGTAGTTAGATAACATTTCTCCTTTATTTATGCGAAAAGCGTGAAAAAGAAAAGCTATGGAGAGTGAAAGCACTGTAACTGCAAGTGCTTCTCGTCGGATAAAACGAATAGATAGAGGTCTTTAATATAAACGAAGCAGACTTTAGTACTCTCGAAAAATACAAGCATGGCGGTTGGTTACACGCTGAATTTTTAAACGGCAAGGTTTGTGGCTTTCCGGCGCGTGTACAGTTTTAAACGTGGTACTTATTTGTTACTTTTATGCTTTTTATCTTTTTTTTTTCCCATTAAGTACTTAAATTAAATATAATTCTCAATGGTTTCCTTAGGATTCACAGAACATAAGTAACGACGAGTAATTAAAAGCCCAATCTATTTCTATCATATATTTTAAAATGTATTAAAATTGTCTCACCAATTTTACTGTTGAATGGTGAATCATCATAGTAGCAGTTCAGTAGTTTCATTAGAGTAACAATTGAAAAGAAAGAAAAGTTATAAGCTAGGAACTATAAAATTATAAGGCATATGAGATCTGTATTTGAATGCTTTGTATATAATCACTACACGATAAAATTTTGTTACGAAATAGGGAAATGAGTTAGGTATATTATTACTGCCTTTCGGTAAGCGCAGTAGGTAACGCCTTCACTTTGGTCCTCGATATATCAACGTAGACAGGACGAAAATTGGAGTGGACCCTTGTTAATGTCCCGCACTTAGGCCCCTCCACCCTTGTTTGTGATTATTTATTTAGGGCCCATTGATATTTATCTATTTGTAAGGGTGCAGACAAATTATTTTCATAAATAACATTAAAAAATGAACAATCTGTCTATTATTTAAAATATGGACCGTATCTATCTTGAAACCCTTTACATGATATTTTAAACGTGAAAGAAGTAAGTTAATTCCCATAACTCCTAGTGGGGCATAAGGCAGACACTTTTTCGTATCTTTTTCACTGATCATTTCCTTTACAGGCATGTAGGTGATCAGCCTTCTGTGCCTACCCAACAAAACATTCATTGGTTTCCCCAGGATTCAAACCCAGGAACTTCGGCGCAACATGCAGACGCGTAAACCCTTTAGCCACGGCCCACAGAGGCAGTTAATACGACGACGCACGACGCATACATATGCATAAAAATAACTCCGAAATAGACTTTTTACTGTAGCATGCGAAACCGCCAGTTGTAGGAGCTTAAAAGCTCAGTTATTTAAACATCCATCGAGATATTATGATGATGACGATATGGGATAATCTAAACTTACTAAAAAAAAAACGTGAAAGAGATTCTGACTAAATGCAAGTTACTTGTAAACCGATTAATACGCGTTTTAAATAAAATGTGTTGTTAATTTATTAGATACTAAATTCTACGCAAATGAAATGTTAAGCTTCTGGCTTTCATTCGTTGAATAAAATTTTGTTTTTGCCAACCTATAGCGGATGTCACAAATTGTAGGTACTCTAGAATAGGATCATGGACATAAAATACTACCTGACAAACGAAACCAGAATTATTCGAATCGGTTCAAAATATCATACAAAATTGGCGAACATACTAACAAAAAAAGCACATCCGAATTAAGAATCTCCTTTTTTGAAGTCGATTGAAAAATAAGTTATGGTTTTGATTAACATATTTGATTTACTATCTAGTTCTTAGTAAAAGGGCACATTTTATATTCCTAGGCGTGACTTCGCACTGCTCGGGTGGTATTTTCATAAACAATTTTCATAAAAAAGATGTCACATTTTGCTCTATATTTTAAATCAAGAACTTTGACGTGCAAACAACAACGCAACATGACTCCACTTTAAAATTCTCAAGGAACGCCTCAACCAAAAGCCTTCTCTTTCTTGTAGTGCCTCTCCATTACTGGAGGCTGGCCGTCAGTTCCGAGAACCTTCTTTTGTCCTGTGCAAGATGCAGCAACTCTTCAGCATTCGTGATCCTCATTCACTCCCTGATGTTACGCAGCCATGATGGCCTCGAACGAAAAAGTTCTCCAGCGCATCGGAACATCTTGAATGCTTGAGCGAAAGATGAAGCGTCGGAAAATTGCAAAGTCGGGCCATGTGTTATGCCATGACCGCTACCACCTCCTTCAGCTTATAATGATGGGCAAGATCCAAGGTAGAAGGCAGGTCGAAGGAGGTAAAATCACGGCTGCGTAACGGAACGCCAGAATTAGTACCCACCGATCAGCATCAACATTGTCAAGTTTCATCACAGGTGCCAACAGGGGTTGGTCGACTGAGTATAACCTATTACTAAAACCGGCATTATATTTTTTTTTGTCATGGAATGACCATTATAATTAGGTACCACACTGAGAGTCTAGATTTATTACGCCGTCAGATAAATTTTGGAAACCTATAACTAACCATTATTGTATTTTCATTTTTGCTCGTTAAACTTTAAAGGTGAAGCCGCGATTGCAATGTATCTACTGCTTCGTTATGAAATATTAATTTAATGTTTGACGGCGGCGAACAATTAAATAATGCCGGGCAGCGGTAACGAATTGTGGAAGAGAATAGCATAAGTTAATTACACTAATGAACAAGCGAAGAAGGTGCTTTCAAAAAAATCCACCCCAAGATCACTTCAAAGTCTTTACTGCGATGTTCATCGCGCGCTTCATTAGCGCCCGTAATACTGCAAGGCTTACATGATGCTTTCCAATAATAAGTATTTTTAAATATGATGTGTGATGTGTACACGTTTGTTTTGTTTATATTTCAGTATGTTTGTTTGTCTGAGTGTCGCTGCTTTCATCGGAGGTTAAAAAGAAATAATAATTTTAGAAAACAAATGTTTGTAATTCGGTGGCAATCTGTCACATCAGTTTACGACGCGATGCATGTCACCAGTTACAGGGGAACATGGCGAAACGTCATAAAAGAAAGGCTTCTGGGAGGTGATGGTTACGACCGTCAGATATGTGGAACACGACTCAAGGAGGAAGAAGCCAATGTGTACTAATAGAAAAAAGTTGAACAACAAATTTTATAGTATTTACTATTTAAGTACCCTACCATTTCTAAGCTCGTCATAATGTTATTTTCTCAAGTATAAGAAATATGCTACATCAATTACATATTTTAATACTGAATTTATATATTATTTTCGACGTAACGTATACGAAACGTCTCGCACAAAATTCATACAAGAAAAGATCTAACGTGGTGTGAAAAGTGAAACATTGTTTTAAGCTGTGGTGAAGTGACTTATAGTGAGTTTCTGGTGTATCAAAACAAGGTTGTTGTTTTGATCAATCATCAAAACCAGTAAGTCCAAACCTGACCCTTTCCCTGTAAGTGCAATATTTTAACATTGCACTTACAGGGAAAGGGACAAAAGTCCACGTCCTTGGAAATCATGGCTGGGCTTCTTCAGATACGGTCTTGATCAACGTCAACTTTGAAACCCAGGGAACACCTGGAATTGAATAATTCTATACCTACAATTGCATAATTAAAAAAAATACTTATACCTACAAATTAGAAGTTATATTCTCTATCTCCTTACTGATGCAATAAAAAAGTAGAGATGTGTTTTTGCGGCATGTAATCCAAGTGGTAAAATCGAGTAGACCGTTCATTAGAAGCAACGTAAAACTGTAGTCTTAACTATTGAACATTTTTTGGTTCTGTAACAAAGTCAAAAGTTTTATATAAACTTCATAAATGTTTTTGACCGTATGTAATAAAAAATATATATTCGTATTGCGGTTACCTCCCCCTCTATGGCTAAGTGGTTTACGAATCTGCGTGTTGCGCTGGAGGTTTTGGGTTCGAATCCCGGGGAAACACATGAATGTTTCGGTTAGGTAGGCACAGAAAGTTGATCACCTTCTTACCTGTAAAAAAATGATCAGTGAAACAGATACAGTGTTTGCCCCATGCCCCACTTGGGGTTACGGGATTTCACTTTTTATTGCGTTTAGATTAGTATTATCCTATTCTGTTCCCTTCTCTTACATTATTTACATCACTACTTATTTGCTACTTAGCCATGATAAGTATTCTTATAAATAAAAAAAATTATCGGCCGTTTGAGTTTAGAGTATGTTATAGTAAATTTCACCTCATTTTGCGTTTTGTTTATAATTTCGTTTTTTTATAATTTATAAGTTTAGAATAATCATATATATATCATAATAATGGTTGAATTCTGACCTACCTACCTACAAAATAATAAAAAAAAGTCGATTTCCTTAAAAAATATTTTGTGTTTTTATTTACTTAAAAGAACCTTTTTTGAAAGTGTTTAATAATTTTGTAGTTTATTTAAATTTGTAATAAGAACGTATTGCTTATGCTGAGATTAATGTATTTGCGATTGAAAAGGCTCGGCCTGGAGCGCGGATCCGATAATCCGTCCATCACGCCATGTAAATTGAATCACGTCTCTCATCTGTTCACATGAGGGCTGCTTCTAGAAATCGTATCTTCACTCGAACGTGTCATAATGAACTGTTTTTCAGATTTCTTCTTAAAAATATTCTATGTCAATTGTCATTTATTAATTATCCCGTTTATATAATATGGTTGCCATGTTTTTCAGCTTTTTTATTGAATAAATTTACGATTCTATATAGCTACATAATATATAGTCTACTTCATTATAAATTATAAATAAAATTACATATTTATTACTAGCTGACCCGGCAAACGTTGTTTTGCCATATTAATTTTTGGAGTGAGCTACCCTTATCACTTAGGGTTATGAAAAATAGATAGTAGCCGATTCTCAGGCTTACTGAATATGCATAAAATATTTCATGAGAATCGGTCAAATCGTTTCGGAGGAGTATGGGAACGAACATTGTGACACGAGAATTTTATATATAAGGTAATTATTTTCTATTAATAATCAATGTTCCTACCCGAATTCATGATGTCAAATATGGAAAAGCTTTTGACATTCATCGAGAAAGATATTATCTATATATAATGTATTTCTGAAACTTTGTTTATCATAAGTAATTTGCGTCGAGGTACTTTAGAATGCTAGTGTGCTTTAGATATCCGTTTTTGACATTTCTTCTCACTTGTTTACTATCTACTATATTATCCACGAATTTCACGTTTATTTAACACCTTTTAGCGTTCTCAGCATTAATTTACAGCAGGTTATTACTTTAATATAGTCAGATTTACAATAACAAAGTAATTTCGATACTAAAGAAACGTATGGCTTCCACGTAATACACGTGACAAAATAGTCCGTAAGATTATTTATATAAATTTATTAAATACATGTAAGAATGATATGTTGATTTCCGGCTACGCAAGCATAAAATGTATGTAAATTTATTAGGTAGCTATTTTATTGTATTATTTTATTGTAGTAGTTAATATCAGACCGAAAGGACCTAAGTAATAAACCCTATTACCTACTCTAACTCATCTTTCATTTCGACACTGCAACAAAAGGCATTTAGAGAACGTGTCGAAAAAATCTACGAATCCTAGCAATTACTTAGTACAGTTTGTAAAATACACATCTTTATTACATAGATTACGCTTAAACCACGTATGATGTGAGCTTGTATTCAAATTCAATAAAATTTTACATAGTAATTTACTGAAAGTCTTAATTCAATTTTAAAGAATCGCGAAGAAAATAAGAAAAGTTTAACCTGAACGCTTTATAGATAATTGCATTTGTTAGAAAGTCTCGATAAAAAGTAAAACAAAGCACGATTGAAGTTTGTTATGAAATGGATACGTAAGTATGAACAACTTTCCATAATCTTTTGAAGAAGATAACATTTTTTTTATAAAATCTTCATCTTATATAACAAAGACTGACTGCACAAATTTTAATTATAGCACCATAATAATGTTAAGAAAATATGAACACTGAAAAAGATTACTGTCAAAACCAAGGTGAGATCACATTTTTAACAGTAATTAGGTATATGTTTTTTTAATCACCTTGGTTAATGATTGTTTAGAATACATAACAGACATTGTTGTCTGCAATAAGCTTGATTAATATTTTCTGCTTCAATTGGGTGGTAAGACAAAACCGCTGGCCGGGCGCCCATTGCGGCGGCGACAGTCTCAACACATTACAACGATTTATTAAACCGGAAACCAACAACGACTCGACCCCGATGCACTATTTATTTAACACTGGCTTATTTAAATAACTGAAGTTTGCGTTTCTCACATTACGATTTGAGTCATCGTTTGTTTGGTTCCTTTTGTTGTGAAAAAAAGTCTTCAAAGATCTTCAAATCCGATTGGCGTTAGGTTCAGAAAGATAGAGGTTTTGTATAAAGATTTTGGAGGCTAATGCCCAATTAACAAGTAATTATCTATAATATAAAAACGAATCGCAAAATGTGTTGGTAAGCTCATAACTCAACAACGCCTGGACCAATTTGGCCAATTCTTTTTTTATAATATTCCTTGAAGTACAAGGATGGTTCTTACGGAGAGAAAAATTTGGAAAATTTTCGAAAACTTAAAATAAATGAAAAAAAATTTCCTCATACATTTTCTATGGAATGACGTTATAGGTGACACTTTATTATTTGGAACTTTCATGCGATACGAAGTTCGCGGGGTCCACTAGTATTTAAATAAAACAGCAAGTTAAAAAGTATTATATACTATTTTGGTATACTATATGTATGGTGTGTTGGACTTTGGTATATTATACATGTATGTTGTAATAGCACACACACATCGTGAATTATATTTACAAATTATTGTATAAATTCTGCGCTCATTATGTTGTATGCTTAGGTTGTATGTATAAATAATTATTTGTTATGAGTAAGGATTTTTGCTTAATTTCTTAAATATTGATGACTAGCTGTGCTCTGCGATTTCGTCCGCTCTCAAAAGAATATTTCTTCCCGTTTTGGTAACATTTTTTATTGATGTTCCACTCCTATTGGAGGTAGAGTGAGTGATGTTATATGTGTATTTTATACATTCTAGATAAATCGATTATTCAACACAAAAATAATTTGCGTTCAACCAAACAACTTCAACTTAGACAATATAAATATTACAAAAAGATTCCTGTAGGTATTGCTATTTCTTAGTACCGAGAATTGCTTGTAGGTTGCAAGTAAAACGAATATTTCTAGAAATTCATCGTTGCACAGATGCAAAATTATAAGTCTAAAGCAAAATAGGACCAATTGGCTTGTTGCCAGTGCGAGAAAACGCATTTGTAACAAAAGTGAATATGACTCCACTTATTGTGAACATAGTGCTAATTCGAGCAATTAACGAAATAGTTTCAACAATATTTGTTGTAAGGTTACTAGGTAAGATTTGGAATTGTGAGTTTTTAAATGTATAAACATAATGAATGTGTGTGTATACCTTGTTATATTCAGGGTATCTAAATTTACACTAACGGCGGCCAGTCCATAATTCATTCTACTCAGTAAAATATAATGCGATGTTCTCTTAATATACGACGCGCAACTTAATCCCGACGACTTTTTCCGCCACAGATACGTATTTAAACAAATGGCTAGCAATAAAAGTAATAACAGCACTCAGTAAACTAAGCGTATGAGATACTCTGGAACACTTTAGCGTATGAACGTAATTATTGTTGAGATTGCTTGTGACATGTACTTTCGTACATTAAGTAACACTTTGTGCTCAGTTTTGTTATGTTGCGTAAAAATATGGTCAACTTAAGAACATAATAACATACAATAGAATGAAATAATATTTAGAAATTTTATTAGAGACAAGACATCCGACACCAAGTAGTGCGTTGTCTTTATTCGTAAGAAGGTACTTACTGATAGGACGTTGGTATGCGGCCTACAATTATTAGACAAGTTAAAATAATAATTATTGTCAATTAATTTTTAATTAACTCATTGGTTATAGATATATATTAGTCAAAGAAAATTTTAGTGAAATATAGGCATTGCCTTTAAGATCGGAGATAATGGAATAGTGGAAGTCTGTTTTTTAACAGAGTACTTTTTCATAAATTTCATATTATGAGTTTTTTTATGTATCAGGACTCATTTTTAGTAAATTTTTTTAATAATACCTTTTAACTACCCGTGTAGGTATAATTTTTTTACATAAGTTCAGGTTTAAATTAACAATAAGTATTTGTTTTTTAATTTATCTAACTTCAATTCCTGTTTAACTAAAATTTAAAGTTCTCTTAAACAATATAGTACAAATGTAGGTAGTAATAGTGGGTATTAATTTTTTGACATCGACTCACATCATAAACATAATATGAAAGTAATAGTACATAATATTAGTATTGCTGGCAGGCTATCCGCCTTTCTTCTTCTTGAAATTAATTCTTACCGGATGCATTAAAATAGAGATAATATTCAATAAATTTCACATATCTCATACCCGCCGGAAATCAAAAACACACGTCATCCGTTGAAACAAATTATGATTGCTTGAGGCAATTGCAGGTTACACTTGGTGATAAGAAATGTACAAACCATTTTTAATATGGGATATAAGGAATTGAATTGATAGTTTTTTTCCTAAATAGATAATTCGTGGCCTAAAAGACTGTCATAAATAACTAATAAAAATAAATTACTATAAATAATTAATAAAAAAAGTTGCCATAAGTAGCTAATTAATGAAATTAATAGGTAGGAATATACTTCAAAAACTTCTAACTTTTGTTTATGCGGTACATTACAAGCATTTTTTATCCTCGTTAATTACTTCTTTCGTGGCATAACTTAATTCTTTTTTATATATACCAACATGATGCAATTAATTTTTATTTTCTTATCGATACTCTCCATAATACACAGTTAAAATTAAGTAAAAGTACTGTATGTATTTTCATTAAATAACTTTAATTCAAGAGTGTTAATAACTTCATTAATATTGCGTCAAATTATTTTAAGCTTTTCAGACTATTTCTTACACTCTCACTCGTATGAGCATATATGTAACTATATGAATATTGGCCTTCGAATCGAAAATCATCCAACTATTTGGGACTGTTAAATATTAGTCATCTTCTACATTTAATAACTTCCGCCAGATTTTTAGCTTTTAAATATACAGAGAGCAAAATATTAAATACCTTTTTGCAGACACTCTCAACTTTTAGTGCATTTGAAACTCACAGCGCGAATCTCTGAGCTCTTTATCTCTTATTAAAAGCGGCGAAAAGCCTGTATTCCGATCACGTAGACAATTATTCGAGTAAAGTGTGCGGGCTTGAATCACTAACCTCGGTGAACGGCCAACTTTTACAATAAATCCATCTTGAGCTCGACACTTAATCAGTCGCGATAAAAGCTTCAATCGGGAGCGAGTACCTGAGAGGTCGCTACTCATTTTGTCCTCATTATTCTCTTTCACGAAGTCGGCTTTGGGCAAATACATAATCGATTTACTAAATAATATAATATTTATTCAACTAAAGTCAAGATCCTAGTAGTATATACCTACTTCCTGATATTATGTTCCTTCATTTACAGCGCTGTCTTGTTTCAAGATTCTTGGAAAAATGCTTATTAATAGAAAGATGTTAATCATATAATCACTAATCTGATGATGTTGGTAACCTACCAGCCTATTTAGGAGGAAAATTTTTGTTGACTTCAATCTCTAGGCCCCACTACTAATAACTTCAATAATAATTAATCTAGAACTATGACAAATTTGTCTAATTTCGCTGTGTAGTTTTTGCGTAATTCCCGAACAAACATTGCTGACGTATCAGTTTTAAGTAAAAATACCTAATATTTAGATCACCCTACACAGTATTGACTTGTTTATTGTTTTCTTATACCCTTACTTAATTATGTTATATAAACATAAGCAGTATTCAAAGTGTTTTGTCTCTATTCTGTAGGAAGTAGAGACTTTACGTATAGTGAAGAAGTTTACGTGTATGTATATATTGTACCTACTACTATTGTTAAATATTATGATAAAAAAATTAAAACTAGTAAGTAATATCATCTTTTCCTGAAAGATTTAGTTTTCTGTGATCTTGTTTAAAATTAACATCTTAATTATTTACGGCGTGACGGCCAACTGGAACTCTACCCAAGAGAACGTTTTAATTTGTGGACACTTGTTTAAAAGATATTCTTGCTCGTTCGTAGAATGGATTTTTAACACTGAAGGAGTACTTTAAAAATTAATTTGAAAATTAATAAAAGCTCAGAGTAATCGGGGGAGGGTACGAAGTACACGTGCCTCTGTCTTACATTTTCTTTTTCGTCAGTCTTGGCTACACTTCATCTTTGATAATTATTTTTATTAAAATTAATTTACTTAGTTTTAATTAAAACTTTAATTTATTACAAAAATGTTGTTAAGAATTATGATAATTTACCTATTAACTAATTTATTGCTCGTCTACAATTAATGTCTGGTGGATTTCGGTGGCCGTGGTATTTTAATTTCTTCTAAGTCAAAATATAATATTATTTATTTGGGAAGCAAATAAATAATAATATCCAACCAAATTATTTTATACTACAATATTGGCAAGGCCGCATGTAGTACCTCATATTAGGGTACAAATTATGAGGTCGGAACGTGCTCGATTTTTTCAGTGAGATAAGGATACCATTTTGTGTTTATTCCACAAAGCGGATTTGTACATAATATATGTGTAATTTGAGACGAAATTTTGAAAGGGTCCTTTTGGGTGGTACCATTCAACGTGACCTACTGCGGCATATAAGGGGTTATTTAGCGCTGTCGCCGGCAAAATTTAATGAGGATCGTACGAGCTGTTTTCAGTCTTTTCAAAGTTTCCTTTGAATTTTCCGCAAACATAAAATCTGCAATTCATGTTTAGCCTTGCCTTAATGTGCTATTTATTACAAGCATCATTATCTTTGTTCAGCAAACATTTCGTTCTCCTTTCTATTAACTTATGACAGTTTTTAAATTGATAAATTAACTTATAATTAAGAAAATAACGTAATTTATTACCATTCAAAATATCTACTTAAAATAGTGTAACCTTGTTAAAAATTCACATCCTGTTAATTATTATTATGTTACATACGACGTGACGGCATATGAATATACCTACAATGAAATGAAAAACCGAATATACAGCAACGCTTTCGATATGGTCTCCTAAGTTCACTAAGATATTATAAACGACTTCAGTTAATTCTGTGTATAAGTTAGCAGGTTAGTAAAATGTAGATTCTATTCGAAGAGTTGTAAATAAGAGGATTTAATGGTTATGGAGCTGTTGGAGTTCCTAAGTGAAAATGAAAGTGATACCCGAGAGTATCTTCACGCTTAGTGATTATAAGAGAAATCCTTTAGCGTTTATTTCGTAGGATAATAAGAGCGCGAGCATCCATTGGTTTTATTAGCATCTGCTTATTAATTTTACCGCATAGTAGCTGCAAATATGATTGGGAGGAATTAAAAATTTCTTTGTAACTTTAAGCTCAACTGAAATGCAAGCAAATTATTCGGAATCCGAATTTTTTTTCGGAGTTCAATGTTTAATGTCTTAAGGTATTATCGTTTTTAACGCAGACAAAGTTTATTTTTAGGACAGTCATATTAGTATTGAGCAATTTTTGAAACTACTACTTTAATATTAGTACTCCTAAATACACGAAGATAATAAGTTATTAACTTATTTTCCCAAGATGGTCTTGTGAAACTACTTCCAGATCGAAAATGTTACAAATAAGTCTCATGAGGCATGGTCTGGTATGATATTCTCTTTTAACTGTCGGAATTAGTTACTATACATAATTATTCAAAAGTGTTTAAAATTATTGTATAGATTTAGACATAAAATAAAAAACTTTATTATTATAATTTTTTTTACATTGGTATGTACTTAGGTATGCTTATAAAAAGTAGAAAAAAATTATAGTGAGATTCTTTAGACGTGCTGGTCCAACAACTTAATATTTAAAAATTATGCATCACTTTATTTATGAATAGTTATTTGATGGCTGGAGCTTTTAGCTCTAAAAATGACGACACTTCCATAGAACTTCTAATCCCCTCCTTTCAACCCATTACAACCCTTTTCTAGCCTATGTCCTTTCTCAGGCTCTAGAATATGTCTAAATTTCATTTAATTCGGTTCAGTAGTTTCAGCGTGAAACCTCGAAAGACAGACAGACAGAGAGACAGAGTTACTTTCGCATTTATTATATTAGTAGATAAGAATATTATATAGAGGTAAACTAGATTACGAGATACTAGGATTTGTATTGTGATTTATAATGGTTTCAAAAGAACTTAGGTAATTTTGAATCAAGCAAACGTAGGTTTGGTGGAAGTCGTAAAGGATTATAAGAACTACCAAAAACGAAGATTTTTATGAATGTCGTGTAAATTTTTCTATTTTTGTACTTTTTTGAAAGCTTAAATGTAAGATGGTTTGTATATCAATAAATATATTTTTAAGAAATATGGTTCACTTAATTCTCAATATTATATTATATACAACTCTAAAGCAGAATGATAAAATAAATGGAATGTCAAACAATCCAATATTGTACATCTTAAAATCTAGATGGTGTTAGCTGTCACGTAAAAAACGTTTAACTCTGAAATCTCGCACCTAGGAACATTTATTTTATTCTGAAGTAGCCAGTTCACTGAACGGCAATTTCATACTTATACTCCTATAACATACATATATATGCCAAGCCATTGCCAAGCTCACTCTAGCCGATAATAGAGCAAGCTCAGTAGTCAGTTGAATTTGTCAGTGTAAATTCAAATGTAATCATAGCCAGTGACACTATGCAATCATATACAATACCACAGTCTGTAGCGTTAACTGGAATGTATTGTCATTGATTTCTATGTGGTTTACCCTAACGCATTACGCATGTATGATCATTGCGTTGCGATCATAAGCTATGTCTATTACCTACTAGCTCATACTAAATTATATTATAATTATTATATCTCAATTATAGCGAAACAACGGGGTAATGCAGCAAGTATTTTGGGTACGCACCCCAACGCTTTTGATGAGCCTTTTGTATTTTTGTAAACATATTTAAGTACATTATTGTAAATAAATATTTATATTTAAAAAACGAATAGGTAATAGACCGTAAAAGTTAATTACGTAGAATTTTTTACGCATAAGTAGCTTAGCTGATATAAGTAGATTTTGCTATAAAAATGGTACTTTACTATTTATAGACAAGTTTTCGGATTAGCGTGTTGTTAAAAGTAATTAATTTTGGTTAAGTATTATTACAAATTAATAAGTTAAATATTTATTTTAAGTTTATTATTTAGCTGTTTTTCCAATTAGTAGGTATAATATAGAACACTCAGACGAATCTAATGTCGTAGCTTAATCAAAATCGGATAAGCCGTTAAGGATTTGAAAGCGGAAATAGGAATATAACGTAGCTTTCGTTTTGGACTTTGACTTAGTTGGATAAAAAGAAAAAGTAATTTAATGCATCTTGTACTTATGAAAAATGTATGCCAGGATAGTTATGTTATGTTTGTAGGAACCTACTGAGATTCTTATTAAAGCAAGCGTGTCTTTTTTCATTTTAATTATCCAACTTTTTAACATTTAAAATACGAAGTGGATTTAAATCATGTTTTTGTTACATTTACACGTCAATTTCAGTTTGATATTGTGATAGATGGCAGGAGAATGAAGACTACGTGTTAATTATTACGCATTTAAGTAACAGGTATTAATAGTGAAATCTTAATTTAATAGTACAAAATACAAATCCGATACTTGTATTAGAAGATACCTAACAGCGTAGCGTAGCAGTTGCCCGTGACTTCATTCGTATGGAAATGTAAAAAATGTCAACCGTAGGTACAATTTTTTACGAAATGTTTAGTAGGTTAGGGTGCTATCAGTGGCATAACTATACCATCTGGGGCCCTTGGCAAATTCTATTGGTGGGGCCCTATCAGTAAAATTCGTCACGTTGTACTTGGTTTAATTTTAATAAACCACTTTAGTAGTTATCCAACACTAATAACTATTTTATTTTCAAGAACATTTGTTTATAATACATTTACATTCATTCACATTTACGAGCCCAAAAAATATTTCTGAGCTCACGGCCCCTTGGGCCGAGGCCCTCTTGGGTCGAGGGCCCGTGGCATTTGGCCAGACCTGCCACCCTACGCCACTGGGTGCTATGTTACTTGCTAATAAGTTTCTATGATAGAAGAATTTGAATGATTTGTAGGTATGTTGGTTTTTAATTTGAAACATACTAAAACAGTTCTTAAATCATTATAATATTATCTACGAGCTTTTATTTGCGAATAGGCTAGTCTTATCGTAGCGAGCTTACGATAATATGTTTATGCTATTGCGTATATTAAGGCATATCTAGCTGCCATTAGTGAAATATTTTTTAAAAATCCGTTAAGTTTTTAAGTTTATTTGTACGCACTTTACAAAAAAACTTTAAGTATATCAGTGTAGGTTTTTCCCAGTTATAAAAAACGTTATTTATACTGGAAACATGTTATTATTTTAAGTAAACAAAATCATATTGGCTTGCCTATATCAAAAGAAACCAAAAATAAATTAATTTCAACTTCATAAAGCGTGGGTAACATGTTTGACGACAAACAATATCCTGTAGCAGAGACGTTGACGGGTTTTGACGCACGAAGCTTCTGCCGAAATATTTCAATCTAGTGCCACAGAGTATTCCCGAATGTATCAAAGACAAGATTCATTCTAAAACACCTCTAGATGGGGTTATATATTAGTTGTTTTGGTAGGTTAAATCTGTATTCAGTTTTGACCGGTTCTTACAATATAAATCGTTATATACTTTTATATACATAGTTATATACTTTTACATAATTTTGAGTAGTTACTCTTTAATTCGATAAGAAAATATTTTGTTTTAATTCTGGTTTAATCTTACATCAGTAAAGAAAAATGTTTAATTGTTAGATAGTAACGAAAGTATCAAAATGTTGTTATCAAACCTCTAACATGTTGTATTTGGACAACTCATTTAGTCGTGTGGAAACACTACTTGAATCTGCGAGTAATTCAAATTCATGATAATAAAACTTTTTGAATTCCTTGATCTGTTTTAGTTAATGATTCATATAATTACGTATTGACATTCGATAGAAACAATATAATAATTTTTGCATTGTTTTTTTTAATTCCAATTATAAAATAATTATTTATTTTTGTACCATGTTATAAGCTCAACAATGACTTTGGTAATATTGGACGTATTAGTTGAAGGCAACTGTTAAATCTATAGTAATATTATAAAACTGATGAGTTTGTTTGTTTGGTTGAACGCGCTAATCTCAGTAACGACTGGTACGAATTGAAAGAAAAAAAAAATTTTTTTGCAGTAAAAAGAAACACGGTGAAACCTCGGGGTATCAAAATGTAACGACAGTGCCACTAGCTGTTACGCGTACATGACCACTTTCATAGTCAATTGTATATTAACGGTTTTAGAAAAAAGCAAAAGCCAATGGTAAATTTCTATAGTTAATTCATTGTTACCGGGTGAACATAATATTAACTAGGGGCGTTTATACTTTATAGCGAAATCTTTGTAACGATTCCTCTTTGGCAGAAGCAGGGGGCCGCGTGACGCGTCAACATCCTCATTCCCTGTCTCCCTAGTCCCTTCCCTTTCCCCGGCCCGTCTTCGGTCATTATGCAACCGCCCCCGCCAAGCGCCAATCGCATACCGTGTACCGTCGCTATATTGCTCACTCGATAAACATTACTATTGTTTTTATAGTTGCTCGTGAAATGTTAATGTTACACGTTTTTAACCGACCTTCAAAAAAACCAAAAAGGAGGTTATCAATTCGACGTGTATTTTTTTTTTTTTTTTTTTTTTTTTTTTTACCGATGTTCCGCTCGTACGTCGCCATTTGTAAACCGATTTGGATGAGTGAGGTGTCAAACGATAGGGTAACTCGTCGAAGTGGTCCCATTTTTTTTTAAAATTTTTACGATCAATAGTTTTCAGCATATTGAAAGAATAGTTTCACAATCGGACGAGAAATCGCTGAATTCCGCGCGACCATGTCGTGCTTATTTGCTTATAACTCTATGATTTATGAATCCTTATCGATGAATTAGATGTTATTCGATTTAAAATTAAATTTTCAACAAGAGAAAATAAAAATCAAGATAATTTGATTTATAGTTTTAGAGATATTGAGGTTATAAAATAAAAAATTGAAAAATCTTTAATTAGTTCGCTTTAGCAATAGAGATGTCCATGTTGTATTAAATATATACTAATTATAATAAATTGATTTAATTAAAACTCATATTGCCAAGCTTTTGACGGAATTTTATGATAATCTAAGCCATATATTTGATGTTATGGAGCAAAACTTGTCAACAGAGAAAAACATGTCATACCTTATTGTTTACGCGTCCAGTTTAGATCTCTATAGCTCGATGTAATATCAGTTTATATCGATGACTTACATACCATTTTATAAAACATTAAAAGGGTCATATATGATAGTAAAATCAATAAGGTAGAAGAAATACTTCTAGAGATAGAGAGAATATAGTTACTGAGTTCCTACGGGAAATCACAATGTGCGTTCACTTGCTTACTATAAAACACAATGAAAACTTATTTTATATGAACGATATTACTTAAATTTTTAGTATTAAACGATTCAGTTTTGAGTTTTCTTATTTTCATTAATTTGAAAATATTAAATTAAATTAATCAAATTAGTTTTTAGTGTATAAGGTAAGCGTAAAGTCAGAGCGTCCATGTTAGTTTCGTTTTGATGGTATGATAACCAACTATACGGTTTAGAAGAGCCACTCAAAAGTATAAAATAAATTAATTTTAAACAAAAAAATAAAACCGACCTCAAAACGCACTGAAAAGTAAAAAATAAATTTTGTATTATAAATGAACTTACTTTAAATAAGACGTAAATAGTGTTGATAAATAAAATTCATCTAAAATTCTACAAGGGCATAAAACTTTCATGTTGTTTTTTGAAAGGCGGTGCCAAATATATAAATAAAGACTGAATTAATATTCCTGGACTTTAATAAAAAAAATAATTGAATGGCTTGGCGCCGCGTTTCAAAGAGCAACATGACAGTTTTATGCCCTTGTAGAATTTTAGATGAATTTTATTTATCAACACTATTTACGTCTTATTTAAAGTAAGTTCATTTATAATACAAAATTTATTTTTTACTTTTCAGTGCGTTTTGAGGTCGGTTTTATTTTTTTGTTTAAAATTAATTTATTAGAGTTGATTTTTAAACACTTGAATACCATAGTAATAATGTTTTAATATGTATAATGAACTAATATTTCACAATAGTTAATTTTAGGAAGAGTATCACGTAGGTCATACATCCGTACTATTCATACAGATATTATAACTGCAAAAGTAACTCTGTCTGTTATGCTTTCACACCTTAACCACTGAACTCATTTTGATGAAATCTGATAGAGCTATAATAAATAGAGCGTGGGAAGTAGGCTACCATTTATTGCGAAAAAATAATCGGCCCTAAAGTGATTGAAATAGGACAGGACAGGTTGTATGACAGTTCGTTATTATGGGAGGTTGTCGAAGATATTATAGAAATAAGTTACGCGGACGGAGTCACAGGCATTTTATATTTTAACTTCGTTATCTAATTTCATCTCAATTTCAGATATAAATTAAAAAAAGCTATGATAAAGTTAATTTAACTACGAAATTAAGTCGAATTTGAAATATGTTTTCTAAGTCAATTTTTAGTTAGGTGTATAAAATGTATTTAGTTAAAATTGTGTTATTATTGTCATGAATAATTTTTAAATTTTATTTAAGTTGCATTACATGAAAATGAATATTTAAAGTGTTCATTTATTATCTTAGTACGAGCGAACATCGATATGAAAGGAATGTGCGTGGGCGCAGCTCTCGCCTTTAGCCCTCGCAACATATTTGTACCTGCCTGTTTCAAAACGTAAGTATAATCCGGGTAAGTCATTGTAAGTAAGAATGGCACATACAAAGTGGAAAAAAAAGTCTTATAATAAATAGTCTCAAACGTTTAACTACGAAATCGTTAAAATCAAATTTTCAATCCTATAAAACATTTAAAAATGACTTGGCTTAACAAGGGAAACATATGTGTTAAATATGTGTTATTTATGCAGTATATAGGTAATTGATATTGACTACAAATCTCTCAAGTATTTTCGAGGCAACACAAGAAAGGCTGTATGCTATAGCGTGTCCGATAAGTTGTTTCCGTTCCATTGATGCAACGAAGTCTTTTTTGTCCTGTTGTTTATGTTTTTGTACCAACACTAAACTAGTATATGGACTTCGGGTTCCATTGAAAAACTAGCTTCATTCATAATAATACTTGAGAGAACGCTTTAATACTAAATAGTTTACAGTTAAAACATAGAGGTTCTGCCTCAAACTTTACAAATTAAGTAGGTACTTACTTTGTAGTGTGGTGTGGGTTGTGGTTCTCTTCTATTATAATGTTTTATTTACGAATACATCAACATAATTAAGAAACACTAAGCATAAAACCACTGTGGCTATTAGGGATTTACGCATTTATAAATTTCACCGGATTTCCTCGATTTGAATCCCAGGGAAACAAATAAATGCTAGCTTGTGAAGGGAATGATCAGTGGAAAGGACGCCGAAACATGTGTATTCTATGCCCCAAATAAAGAATTTCACCGTCACTGAACATAAAATCAACTTGAAGCAGAGAATACTAAGTAAAATAATATTATGGAACAAAAAATAGGAGAGAATGTACTTCCAAAGCGACGAAAGCCTGGTTTTATAGTTAGGAAACACCGGTTTCCTGCGAGCCAGAACAAAACGAAGCTTTGAAAAAGACTTGACATTCCTACACAACTTCCCTTTTAACTTCATTACAACGGTCTTGCTTTATGAATAGATAATATAACTATACATAATAAATAAAGTGTTTAAAGAATTTTTAAAGGGGAATATTCCATTTTAATTTATAGTACCTAATAGTTGAATTGAATTTATAGTTAAACATTATTATTTAAAGAAATTGTAATGTCACGGAGATTTTGATGGCTAAAATATACATACCTACTTAATAAAGAAATATATTCAATATTGCACTCGTAAACGTTCTATTTAAACAAACTCGAATGAATTTTGTTATTTATTTTCATATTTTTATTAAATTGTATTTTTATATACCTTACCTTTTATCTAACTACAAACCTACAAAGAAACATGATGAAATCCTAACAAGTCTGACTAATACTTCTACCTACGAGACATCCTGTCGCAAACTATATTAATAAAGACACGGTATCATGAGTCAACGACGTGGCTATATTATCAACTCATGTTCAAACTTGTATTGACCTGTCGATTCAATCTTTGTGGTTTATCGCTAGTATGTGGGCTTAATAAAAATAAATTTGACTCATCGAAGCTATGTAAATAAAATCTGTTTTATAAAACGTAGCCGCAGCCGTCGGTAAATGTTTAAAAGATTCGGCATTTCAGTTTGAAGCTTCTAATATATTTAAGGTCCATATTCATAACTAGAAAAAAGTGAAGTCCCGTGTCCCCTAGTGGGGTATGGGGCAGATGCATTTCACATCTGTTTCACTGATCGATTTTTTCTTTAGGGACAAGTAGGTGATCAGCCTTCTATGTCATGCCAGACTGAGTTTTTTTTTTATCTCCGCCGGGAATCGAAAACAGAACTCTCGGTTGTAACGCTTACGTGCTTACCACTAGACCAAGGAGGCGGTCATTCCTAACTAGAGCTTGGTATATAATACATGAGGAATAGTGAGATGGGTGGTGATAGCACAGTCATACGTTTCTGGGCCAGATCCAGGCCTTAGAAGAGGTAGGTCAAAAGCACCCGTAACTGGCAAACATTTTAAGTGAATATACTGAAAGTAGGTATGTAGGTATTGTAGCAGGTCGAAGTCTATGGTTGCTGACTAATGTTTTGGGAGATATAATTTTAAATAATCTAATTAATAATTTTAATTAACGTTTTTTTCTTCAGGACTTTTAAAATCAAAATAAACTATATACATAAGCAAAACCTTACAAATATAGGTACAAAGTTAGACTTTTGAATCGTATTTTTTATTAAAAGGTGACTTTCATCAAAGTAAAGTCGTAGGACGGTCTATGAATTTAAGTATCAAAGGCAACAAAAGCCGATGATCGATGACCTACTTTCAAGTAAAAATGTATAAAAAACCCTTTTCTTAAACAGGTAGGTACTTTATATCCTTTTACATTTTATCGTCACAAACTTTCATACTTTATTTAAGATTAATTTGACGTTTCAATAGTAATTAAATCCATTTCGGAATGGGTTGGCAACGCAATAAAATAAACCTTTCATATAAGTTCTCCCCACAAGTGTGAGGTTTTATTTGTATCTGCTTTAATGTTCAATAATGTCTCGAGAGAGCAACAATCTAGACCACGTTTTCGTCTCTTCATACAACATTCAACAGTTCTATTGACTTAATGTTCTATCATAATATGTTTGTCTATGCAAAAGTTAGTTATTTCCATTAAGGAATATAGAGGTGATGTTGGGCTTGGAAATTATATTCTTACGTCTATTTCACTTTTATGTAGATTATAGTGAGTAGTCATTTATTCATCCTGGATTCGAATCCGAACTGACGAGTTACCGAATTACAAACACGCTATTTTTAAATACATACATAAAATGAGTCACTTACTGTATTGTACACAAACTGTGTTATAAAAAAATAGTTACAGCAGCTATCAATTTTTTTATATCTCATTACATATTTAAAAGCCAATAAGAACGATTACTGTTATTTTTAAAACTATTAACAAATTTACGTTTCTAGTAAGTAGTAACGAACATCTTACTAATTACAACCTTTAAGTTACAACAGGGAGTTTGGTAATAGATACTAATAGATAACCATAAGTGATTTGCATTGGGACTACTTTATTAACATAACAAACAGCCGATGTAAATTGTAAAGCCTCAGCTTGAAACCTGCAGATTCCGTCGAATTATAAATTCATTTCATTGGCTCTCTAGGATTAGTAACTTTTGGGAAACGAACCGGATCATTTGGTACAGGATTTTAATAAAGGCCGTGGTTAAACCTTTGACGGTTGCATATTGTTGGCAGAAATGACGCCTGGGAATGGAGCGTGGCGTGATTTGCATGAAACACGGTACGTTTTCGCTGTTAGTATGGTTTAAAGTTTACACGCGGTTAGGGAGAAATGCGGACAAAATGGGCTCTAGCGACGTTTGTTCACCAAAAATGCGACTCATTTTCAATTTAATTGCTAGCTGAAAACTACACGTTTTATCTGGGTACTTTTATGAACTGTTTACGTTCATCGAATTATGTAAAATATAAACTCAATCTATTAAATTTATTTCTGATAAAGTTTATTGTTCTTCCGGTCAGATTAACAAGCTTTTAAAAATTATATCCAGTTATTTAGCGGAATTTTATTTTCATTTTGGGTGAGAAACTAAGGTTAGAACCACCTTGATGAACGTGGTAAAAGATTAAACCAATGCGCCATCAAACGAGCTTTAGTGGCCGGACAGACCAAATTAAACAGGCCTGCTTAATTTCTTTTATTAACTGCTGCAAACGAAATGTACAAAAAGCAGGAAGCGGGGTGGGATTATAAATACGTGACGTGGGACGAAGGATGTTGATTTTGTTGTACCTTGTATACCTTTTGTTCAGGGAATTGCAAACATTTCTCTTGTCTTCAATACCCTCTACCTGAGGTATTACCTAATTTCGTTTCAATGTCTGTGGTAGGTTCTACGTGCTTTACTAGCATTACCGACTCCATAACGATATTGTGTTTTTAGCTACTTTGGTATTCATTGTCTATAATCAAATATCTATTGCCCTAAGTCCTTAGTTTATGTTTATTATCTTGGTAAAACTACATAAACAGTTTATCGAAAAATTTACATCATAATTTACATTTGAAATATTTTATAAACTCAAAACATAAGAAATGGATGAACAATAACAATTTATAGAAATATTACAAATATTGAAGACAATTTATGAAAGCGATGAGCTGTGTCTGTCTGTGGGATCTTAGCTCCTACATGAATGGACCAATTATGATGCGGTTTTTTCGTTTAAAAGGTGACGTGATTGAAATGGATGTTAGTTATAATTTATGAATATATTTTATTCATTCATTTATGAGGTATTCTAATTTGTTATTAAAATTTAAGAGTTTTTTTTAAATATTGACTTTTGTTAAAACTCTTGCTTATCGAAAAAGAACGTGAATTTTTATCTTTAAATTAATTTAATTTTTTTTGTGGCGATCTATTGTTATGCTTTAAGCTTTTCACTCTTTGACAGTAAGATAATAAAATTAAATTATATTTCTTTTAAATTTTATTATAGTCTTAGTAATTAATAATGAATTTTACTTGTGAAATTACGAACAAAAACGATCTCAATGACAGCAAAATGTAGCCGTAATGGCTGACATCCGGTTCATTCAATATTATTTTTAAACAAGATTACTCATACATTAAGATATTAAATTGGAGTATGACACTATTCAGGCAAGACAATTAAAATGGATCGTAGCGAATGAATGTTTCCTTATTTACAAGTCACAACATACTTGTGACCATTAACGTGTTACGTTGTCTACCAAGAATCAACTTAGCAAAGTATGAAATTCATCTTGGTCTTTATACTAAAATTACGTTATTAAAAACAGATTCGGAGTATTTTCTTTGCGTTAAACAGATATCTACCGCATTTTTCATAAATATCAAATGTCTCTATAAAGCTATGTAAGTGAATATTAGTTGTTTTATTATTTATAACAATGTTGTAGTGTCTAAGTATTTAAATTTCACAATTAAAATGTATAGACATCGGTACAAATTTTCAATTAATATTTATTTAAAATATGATTTAGTATGACTATACACGTTTTAGATGTATGGTTAAAAAAAAGCTTTTATCCAACCTGGTATTTTAAATGTTCAACATGATGGATCAGTTCCGCTTCACAGAAAATTTTATTTTAAAAAAGGTGCCATTTAAGCAGATTGCTTATAATTAAACTTTCCATTAAGTGTATTACGTAGGTATTTGATTTTCAAAGTTTAATTGAAAGCCTAACATAATAAAATATATATTTATGTAGGTAACTTTTCGTAAATTCGCCTGGAATTGAGAAAGAATATAAATTTTCTTTTTGCCAAAGACACGATGACAAACGAAAATGAAGAATGGTTCGCGGTTTAAGCATAACATACTTATAAAATTAATTTTTTTTCACCTTTTTAATACTTGTGCAATTTAAAAAAATACTTTTAGGAATGAATCTATCTTAAAAGTAGTAGGATACGGCAAAAGTACTCCAATGTATAGATACTTTTTCTCAACCAGATTTAGGGTCAAGACGTCTGTCGATCCCACTCACTTGACCGGTTTATTTCCGTCTCTTGGTGGCGGTGGCGCCGTGAAGATTTTATCAAGTTGTCGTCTTCAAAATGCTTCTATATATCTCAAATGATATCTTAAAGGAACCCATTCAGATTATACATAGCACGTTTCTATGTGAACCTTTGTATTAACTAATGGGTATTCGATTTCGTCCATCGAGATCCATATCGTTTGGGTAGGATTGTTAAAAACGAAGAAATTAATTTGGATGGGTCAGGATTGAGCTTAATTTATGAACACCGATAAGTTTCAATCGTTCTTTTGCATCGATTTCGACTTGGATTTCCAATCACGTGTGATGATTTAAATCAATTTTGGTTTGATTTAGACGTTATTTAAGTTGACTTATATAATATTGCTTTTTAATGATTTAATATATTTAGTCACATTGCGCACTTAAATACTTTGCACTTATGTCAAGAAATTATATCAAATGGAGTAGGAAAAATCAATATTTCCATAATATTTTAGTTTACTTTTACTGCTCATTATTTGATTAAAAAAGTACCTCTACAAGAGCCACGAAACTATCCAATGCACATTCAATGCGTGTAGTATCAAGATCGATTCCCGGAGAAACAAATTATAGCTTGGAATGCTCAAAAGACCGATCGTTTACTGGTTTGGAAAGAAAATGTTCTGTCTCCTTTTGCTCCTTAAGATAATAAACACTTGAACTGTTAATATGTCTTTTTGTCCAATTATGAGTTCTTTAAAGAAGATTAAGTTCCGCGGATAATGGCCATTGTTTTAGTGGTGACCGCCGGAACTAGCTCATAAGCATTAAATTGGGACGTTTGCCTCGCTCCGTTAATTATATTTTTGACTCCATTTGTTTAAGCTAAGACAATTAAAGCCCGTGACTTTATTTGGATAAAATCCTTATTTATAAAAATTTATGAAGCGGTTTTACTAAATCCTTTTTGACTTTCGCGTATTTTGTAATGTTTTTAATCTAACTTTGCGACAGGTAGTAGGTATAACTCCTTGGTTACTTTTAAAAAAATTAAGATTTTACATTTAAAATATTGTTCCTTTCTTCATAAAAATCCAAGATGTAGATAGAGCTTTTACTTAAAAAAAGTAATGTAAATACAGCTAAATATTGTATTTAAGCTTTTAACTTTCTCTTTGAGAGAATGTATCTATAAAATTTATTCACAATACTGAATCATGTTTGTTATTCTTCCGTTTCTTCAATGGTCGTTAAAACAGCTATGATATTGAACAACTGTATGAAGTTTTCTTTTTGAAATAAATTGATTTTATTGATAGCGCAGCCAGCAGCGTGTGCTCGCAACCTTTGATTATTTATAATCAATGCATGCAACCTAAAATTTATTACTTCTTAATTTTTCGTATTTTAGGTTCGGGTTGATTGTTTAAAATGACATAGTATTGTGTTTCAAGACATCGATATTCGATCGAATATTAGAAATGCTTAACTAAATTAATTTTTGATAATAAATAATAATCTATATATATAAAACATTTCAACCTGAAAAACGGCTGAACAGATTTTCATGGTTTTTGGTTTGTTGTATTTATCTCTGTCCCGAATAGCAGAATTAATATCATTGGGAAATTGACGAAAAAATAAAATAAAATAAAAATCATTTTGCATACATTTTCTATGGAATGACGTCTTAGGTGACACGTTATTATTCGGAACTCTGATGCAATACGAAGTTCGCGGGGTTCACTATGTATTAATAAAATCAATCTGATTTTAATAATAGAGTTAATGTAATGATGACGAAGCTTTATAACTGACATAGCATCTGTGGAATGGCAGTTCTCCACGAGTTTATTCCAGGTGCGTAGACAGCTGACAGTCAATATAAGGACATATGGCGGAGCGTGCCAGCCGCGTGCCATATCAGGCGCTCTGTTTTTTCTGATATTGCAGATTATATACATTATTACTCATAACATGTATGCGCAGATGTGGCAATTGTTTTACTAAACAAAATAACTTTAATAAACACCGTCTTTCTTATCTATATACTTAACTTAGATTACTTACGTATATAGCGGCAATATTTTATCACTATTAATACTTGACTTACTTTCTGAAAATATGTACCTACCTAATAGTGGCCTGGTCATAGGAAATGTCAACAGCACCGCCTTTTCTTATTGAAAATTCTAAGACTAAACAATTATTTACAAAGAAATCTAAACTTGTCCTTGTTAAATGTAAGAATATAAATTCCTTGCAAGTTGCAAGTGAATTGTGAATAAAACGGCTTAAACGTGACCATTGTGTCACATCCTGCCAATTGTCGTTACCTGCTGTCCCTTACCTTTATTAATAATTACCTACTTTTGTACCTGAACGTGATGTTAACAAAAAATGTGTGCAGTATAACAATCGGCTTGTATCTGAACAGTGAACGGAGCTTGCGTGGTATTGTAATATTCTCGCTCTTTATAGAAACTATCGCTTCCACCGCCGACAACACACGAGCTCAGGTATTTATGAATGAACGTGACGGTCTGGCGAGCGGGATTGTCGGCCGCGGTAACAGCCGTCAGCCAGGTAGAAAATTACACTTTAGGAATTCTTTCAACATGCTGAGTATGGCTACTCAACTCGGTGGCCGTGGATAAGCCGCAAAGCGGGGCGTGGGGAGCTTTAGGCGCGCATGCGCTTTTCATTTCGACGATACCTCCCTCTCAGTTGATTCACAACCTCCGTAAGTGTGCGGCGTGCCGTCATGCAGCGGTCACCAACTTTCACGAGTAGTGATGTGATACGGTTCTATTCGATATCGGTACATTAGATATTTCTTTGATTTGATATTTTGGATTATAAACACGAGTGTGAAAAGTGAAGTGAACCTCAGCAGATAATGATCGATAGTGAGAATTTTTTCTAAATCAAAATGAAGTGGTTAATTGTGGCTATAATTGTGGTTACGTTCCAAACTATGTCGGCTGCTTTTGCGCCTCCCGGATCGTGTCCTGCGGTATGTGTGTGTAAATGGAAGGGTGGTAAGCAGACTGTGGAGTGTGTGGACCGAGCATTAATCACAGTGCCTGAGCCTGTGGACCCCGCCACTCAAGTGTTGGATCTTTCAGGAAACAATTTACAAATACTTCCGCAGGAGGCTTTTGCGAGAACAGGACTTGTTAATTTACAAAGAGTGTATTTAAGAAGTTGCAATATAGGTCAAATTCACGACCGTGCATTTAAGGGTCTTACTAATTTAGTGGAATTAGATCTTTCTAACAACTTGCTCACTCAAATACCTTCTTATAGTTTTAAGGATGCTCCATTTCTTAGAGACCTTGCTTTGTCACATAATCCTATTTTAAAAATACATTCTGATGTCCTTAATAACCTTGGTAGCTTAGTGAAACTTGATCTATCACGATGTGAAATTAGAGATATAGCTGCTGACGTATTCAGAAATTTACATTCCTTAGAATCCCTGAAGCTCAATGGGAACAATCTTCGGGAATTACCATTAAGTTCCTTAGAAAAGCTTGAAAAATTAAGAGTTATTGACCTGTCAGAAAACCCATGGATTTGTGACTGTCGTCTTAGAGATCTTAAAATGTGGCTTGCGAATCATAAACTATTTTCAAGTCCATCTTGCTCAGCACCCGCTAGATTAGCGGATAAAGCCTTCTCTGAGCTATCTCTTGACGAATTTGCATGCAAGCCGGAAATTTACCCAGTGAGTAGACACGTTGAAGCTTCAGTAGGAGAAAATACGACTATAATATGTAAAACGGAAGCTATACCAAGCGCTAACATTAATTGGTATTGGAATGGTAGACTTTTACAAAACGGTAGTAACTTAAATTCTCATCAGAAGATATTTATTTTCGAAGCAGGGGATATAAAAAAGAGATCCTCATTAGTTCTTACAAATACACAAGAGACAGATTCTTCAGAGTTTTACTGTGTCGCAGACAATAAGGGTGGAAATGCTGAAGCAAACTTCACAGTTCACGTCACAGAATTGCCGGCTGGAATGGCATCTTTGGGTAGCGCTCAGATAGCTAGTTTGGGTGCTGCATTATTTTTAATTATCATTGTAATTTCTCTGGGGCTTCTTATAACTTTTGTTCGATTTCGTCCTGTAACTGCATGTGAGAGTAAAACACCGAATACTTTAGATAGAGTTGTCTCTGGAAATGAGGTACATCCGACCATGAATGATAGACCACATGTTGCAGTTTTAGCTAATGGACAAGAATCAATGAACTATGATGAGAGAAAATGTAATGCTGTTACAAAGCCTCCGCGTACAAATGATATCCCATACACAACAAACCATTACGAAGGTCGAGGTAGTATAGTTACCACTGGAGGAACCGTGGCGGTCTCTCCTACTATTTCCGGGGCCATCGATCCAGACCTTATAAATGACACGCGGCCTGATAGCGCCACTAGACCTGAGAGTGGCGAGTATGCTCGGGAGGCATCTGACTCTTTATATCCATCAGGCCTTTGGGATCAAATTAAAATGAATCAAGCGAATAACTTGGCACGCGCTGTAAGTTCAGCGATCCCAGCATATTACAATGACCGCACTCCAATAATAGAAAATAGTAGCGTAAATGGTTCTCAAGAAGAATTGGGATATATGAGCAGAACATTTCCACGATCGCATGCTTTAACAACAGTGGCTCCAACACCTGGAGATGGTCCTTATCCGCCTGACTACGGCCTGCCGGTGGGGTCAGCGCGAACATTACGTGTCTGGCAACGTGCCCCTCCTGTACTTCCACCAGTATCAGCCTTAAAGAGGGTGTTAACTATAACTAGACCTTCAGAAGATAGTTTGCACGACGGATGTGCCACAGATGTTTAAACAAATACTATTACGTAATAAATATTAGGTAACTATAACTTTATAACTATGAGTCAAATTGTAAATATTTGTAAATGTTATTATAAAAATAGATTTTGTATTATATGATAATTTATTTAGTATTTAGTTAGTGGAAAGTTAACTTGGATCCGGATGTGTTGGGTCACGACTGATTAGATGAAAGGTGTAAGTGTAAATTATTATGTGATACGGAAAGGTATTAAATATTATGATCGCCAAATAACTAATAATATACTTACTGAGTATTATAATTGTAACCTGAATATTGATATTAAAATAGATGTTGCATAAATGCGTAATAATAAAATTAATGTCGTGGTAAGGTGTTCACAAAACAAAAGTATCCAAAGATTCCCTCTATTGTAACGAAAAGGTATAAAGATACGAATAATCTATAAATGTACGCACGATGAATGTTAATCGATGTAATTAATCTATGTGAATATTTTTATGTTAAAAGGATTTATAGAAATAAAAAGTGGAAAAGAATAAACAGGCGATTGTAAAATTTTAAATTCTGTTGTATGATTTCACATCTCCTATACATCAGCATATTTTGCGTTGCAAGATGGCAGCTACTTTAAACTTGCAATATTTCAAAAAAATAAGTTCTACGATATATTTTTTTTCCTGCGAAGAATCGAGCCATAGCTTTAAAGACATTGACACCGGAAGCGCTGTAGATAAAACGTCCGCTGTATGTATCTTGTACACTAGAAACTGGTTGTCAATGTCTTAAAGAAACATTAACAGTGAAGTTGAAATAGTTTATTTGCTCAGGAAGTCAAGAAATATCGTGAGAAACTTTCATTTCAATTAAAATGTTATAAATGATAGTAAATTTAAACAAACACCTATAATGAGAAATTGGTCTATTACAAATTTATATAAAAATCATACTTAAATTTATCAGATATGAAACAAAGTTGCAAATTACTTACATAGATTGACAGGAATAGATATACATTTAATTTTGTACAAGTATGTAGCTATCTATTAAATATGTAGTTGACACAAAAATAAAAAATAAACGAGTAAGATTCATTATTAAAAAATCTTTTTTATTAAGTACTTAGTATTATTTTGAAACGATACATAAATACAACATACAAAAAAACTATGACAGAATATTCTTTTTTTTATGTAGATAATATTTAAAAATATTTATTCTTTACAATATATGAGCCACATAGCGAGGTATGTATTGAATAAGGAAGGAGTGGGAGGACAACCATTGTGCGGTGTACAAGACCTGCATTCCTACGACATGACATCCTTGCGTAAGTATCCTATGAATTAAGATAAGTATATAAATTTGGACTTTATTGCATCTAAATTACGATATAAAGCACTGTGCTCTAAATATAAATTTATTTTACCTTTTGTTAGCTACCTTTTCCTTTTTACAAAAAGTAGGGTCACGGTACCGGAGAAAAACCGGTTAGCGTTATTTCATTTCCGCTCAATTTAGTTTTTTATTAGAACCGAACCCTAAACGGGTTCATTGGCGTCGGCTTTGAACCTTGAAGTTAGTGGTCAAATAAAGAGGAATCTGAATAAAGATCAGGTCTTTTTGTTGTTCTAAATCTACAAATATTTGAAATAATATTAAGTTTAGAAAACCAAGTTTTCTTTCTGAAATCGTAAATGATTCTCTCGTTACGATTTATTTAGGCATAACATAAAATACATTTGATATTTTACAGTGTAAAATTTACTTTTCACCGTTATTGTCCGGTGGCTTTCCGCTTTCTTATTACATTGTGAGACTTTCGCCAGAAATGTTTTGCCATCATTCATAATTCACTCTCACAACGCTTAATTTAGTTATTGCAATAATTCTGTGTCACATTACCCTTATACACAGTACTTATATTAATAAAATATGTTAAACATAACACCATCCATTCACAAACAAGCAGAGAAATATAATGCAATTATAATTAGAATATTAGCGCAGTGATGATAATTGCACATGAAAGAATTTGAATGGAGTTATTTAATTTATTAAATTATTACCCCGTCTGTCAAGAACTTGGTGTCGTGCCAATCGAGCACTTGAATCCACTATCTTAAATACGTTAAAAATAATTTATTATCTGTGACGTCCAAAATATTTTTTACGAAATATTTTAAATATGATTGGTTTGTTACTCTTCGACACCTAAACTGCTTGGTCGTCGGTAGTAGTTGGATGAGATATCGGAAAATACTTATTGAATTAGGTTTCTTTAAAATCCATATTCGTCCATATTAGTTCATGACTATCTTATTAAATATTTAACAAACCATGTATTACAATAACTTAGCAATATATATGTATACATACAATAAGTAAAAATATATATACATATTTTATAGCGTAGGTAGGTATAAGTAGGTAAAAGACTATTGAAGATATATGTAATATAATACAATGTAACTTAAAATTACAATTATTAAGTTACAAATTAGTGAAATTGTGTAGTATTATAAACACTGCAATCAAATTAAAACGTATACATACAACATAATTTACGCTTTCATTGTTTCTAGCTTTCTATCGATTTAATTCATAGAAAGTTAATATTCCACTCGATGTTTTTCCATGCCTAAGAGTTAGAAACAAAGTACTGGAACGCTCTCTAAAATTTATTGTAGACCTGTCTTTGTTGAATATTAGAATGAAAGTGACTCAACTCAAAATTGCAGTAACACTCGGTTTTACCATAAACTGACCTTATAAAGCATATTCTAAAACCTTGTTGTGTTAGTTTACCAGGGGGCAGCGCATACTTCGGTCTCTATAAATTATTAAGATGTATTCAATACTATAATTTTTTGGAGACTTTAATGCTCATTTACCACAAATTGCATTTTTTGGATTAGGTCACTTTCATTCTAAGGGTGCGATATGTTAAATAGATTTTGTAATTACCATGGCTTTTCATATAAAATTGTATATACCGAAGTTTAGTGTTTTGTAGAATTTCGGTTTGAAAAGATTGAAACTTGAAATAACCTTTATTTTAGTCGTAGTTGTTCCATAATTTACTGGAAGAATTCATGTTTTAACTTTTTTAAATTAAAAAAACCACAGAAAAAATATTTTCTCTGTAACAGATGCTATCGGACAGTCGAAGTGTCGGTGCTCAATTAGACATGCCGCGAATAATCAAGACTCATCGCTCAGATAAAAAGAGATAAACGATAAGTTGATAGTTGGCAACACAGGTTCACATTCATTAAAACATCGCTTACATCATTAGTTTACCTCGTTTTTGTCTCCACGGTAATTACAAGTTGGCTCAATTATATAGGACATCGACAGTTATTCCAATTTGAATGCGTTTACTTTAATTGTACCTTGTAATAGTTGGCAACATAAATACAATTTGGTGCCAACGAAATTAAAAACTTTTTTCAAAGTTGTTTAAGGTTTAGGTAAAATGTATGGTTCTTAAAGTTTAAGAAAACAGAACGGATTCAGTGCTACATTCTTCACGAATTTTTTAAATTATTTAATTAATAATAAATTCTAGCATGGTCACGGGCGAACTAACGACAAAGATGTTTATTCACAAAATCGTGATCGCACAATCCGTTCAAATGATGGTTCAAACTACGTACGTAACGCGTAAATAAAAGACATGTATTTTTCTTACCTTTTCTTTTGTCATTTGTATGTATAATCATACAAAACGAATTTTGTTTTAGTGTTTTTTCCTTGTCCTCTAGATAATTGAAAAAGTCGTATCGTTTTAATAAATCGGATCGTGACGGAATTGAAACAAAGAATATTATTATTTAGGCTAAGTTATGGCGATAAGGGAATATTTTTTTATATAATCGAAAAAATGTTAATGCGAAGCCATTTATTTAACGACAGCAGATGATCCCTGATGATTATTGCCCAACACGTGAGCCATCTGTCATTTTTTAACCTATTGAAAGGTAGCCTTACAAAAACGGGGCTGAAATTTCATTTTACTAGTTTACTTAAGACATAAAAAGCATTACGTATGTGTAGAAATTATAATTTTTTACATGAAAGTTGTATGGTTTTCCAATTGTCAAGCAGTGTTTTTAGCTTTGAGTGTCAGGTGTCCGGATTTACTGCTCTCACCCACTTCCATAATGTAGTAATTTACTAAACTTACTGAATTTTAACTGCTTTATACTTGCGTTAGCATAATCAACACTAAATGCCCGTAATATTAGGCATCATTGTAATAATTGGTATCAGAATAGCCTTATTAAATTTATTGGAAAATAATCGTCATTACAACCCTTAATATGAAATAATGATACGCAATTCATTACAGTAAAATCGAGCACGCATAAATAAAGCAGTCGATTTTTATTTAAATTGTATTGACACAGTATGTCGCACGATTTAACACAGAATTGGACCTCTGTTCTCATGAATGTGTCAATGAATTGTCTGTTACACGTTGATTGCAATAAATTGTAATCGAGTTGTACTACATATTTACGTGAATTCGCTATAAATATGTTGTATCGAGGTGTAAAAGATATTTATGCTACTAAGTTTGTTGGAAAAGTTTCGCAAAGAAGCTTTAGGTTACGTATATTCCGTTTAGTTCGACCTATGAACTTTTAGCACAACTTTTAGCTGAGCAACTGATTTATTGCCATTGAAATGTATTATTATAATATACATTTTTAGTTTTTAAAATAAATTTAGGGATATTTAATATTTTAAATTAGTGACCAATATTGATAAAGCTCAAGCTAAAGTCCTACCACGTATGGCCTATGAAACACAAAAAGAATCATTAACATTTACAATTGCGTTACGAACATATGAAAAAAAACATACACCCGAATTGCGAATCTGGGTTGGTTAAAAATACGGATAACCTCACTGATAATTGACTTGATGGAAAGGTCTCCGAATTATTGCCAAATTTTGTATACGATCAAATCAGGATGTACACTTGATTTGAATACTCTCCGTATTGTATTTTTAACAATTCGGGGACAATCTGTATTCAAACCGGTTTTTAATTTCCGTTGTAATTCAATTAATTCAATATTCGTTTTTCTGACGACATTAAATTTGGCGTGAATGCTTGATTAAACGGTGAGTTTGTTTCGACAATTGATTTATGAAATGTTAGTTTTATAATTGTATCGGTTTCACAGATCATATTTATATTTTTTACTTAGACTTAAAAAAAATTGTAACTGACGAACATAATTGTATAAAGTAAGTGATATAATATAAGATATAAGTGCTACTGCTGTTATTTAAATGTATTTAATTTAATAAAATAAAAACTGGCATCAGCACTATTATGCTGTAACTATAATTTTATAAACTTCTTACATTAGGTTATATACTGTTACATTATGTTGCAATAAAATAAAATAAGTAAAACAATAAATATTCATCTGCTCCTTTGTCTAGAAGCCAAGATACATGATATACTGAAAGAGGACGAGTTGATAGTTATAGAAAACATTAATAGGTGTAATGTAGAGTTAAAAAAGTCAGCAATTTAGTTAAAAGCTAACAAAAAATATAACTAAACTAAATAATGATCAGAATCTTCGCATTCACTTACTCGGAACAAAGTTAAGACTACATAAAATCTGGTTAGGGTAGATAACGTTCTCTTTTATACTTCGTTTGGCCGATAAGTCGGGTTTGCTTGGGTTTTGTGTTCACCGCTGAGCTTCTAAGCCTTAGCACCTTAAGACTAATACCAGGGATATCCGTATCGAGCTTCCGGTGCGGTCAGTCGCTGTCTTAACATCAATTAGCACCTTTTATGACTGTGACTATGGTAAGCTACTCCCATAAGCTTTTTTTATGACTGCTAGGTGAGAGATACATTTGAGAAATAAATTAAATAAAAATAAAAGTGTTATATTTTACTACTCCAAACTTTAATGACCCACGAATAGCTTATTTCTTTATTTATCAACTAGAAGCTCCCCACATTCGTATTGGTTAGTAGGTACCCGCGTGTGCCTGTATCGCATTCCGCTTGATTTATTTTTTCGCAGAAAGCATATTATAATACCCATGATATTTCTAGCCTGATTGTCTCTATATTAGATAGATATTTCATATTATACGTATTATGTGGAAATATTATTATTTCTATTGTCAGGTTGGCTATTAATTATTATATTAATTATTAACTACAAGTATGCAATATACTTACTGCGACTTATATAAGCTACAATAATCATTGATATAAACCAGCCTAAGTTGAGTTAGAGTTGTTAGACTAAGGTTAACTTTCAATATACTACCATGAACATTATATGTTATGTTAAATTAGGTTAGCTTCGTCACTTTATTTACTGTTCTTTGGACGTTTACGAGACCGTAATAAAACAAAACGATTGCAAGAAGTATAACGTTAAAGCTCTCAGTAAAATATAAACAGTGATATACAAAGCTTTGTGATTACGAACCTTGCTTTTTTAATTTTAGTAGTGATTGTAAAAGAAATCATAGATTTGTACCAATGCTTCTGTCTTTACTTCTCTCTCTTCTGCCAAAGCTAGTATTTAAGTAAGTCGTATTTTTTGTTAAAAATTACGACTGCGGTGTACAAAAAAGACTTACTAGCGTAATCACACCTCTTATGACATATAATTTATCAAAGTCGGTACAGCAAAGCTATTAGGATGCGAGTCAAACATGTAACCAATTTTGATTTCACAGTAAGGTAAAAAGGTAATTTTTATCTTGGTTTGGAAAACTTCAAACTGACAAAATTATTGTACGTATTTGTTTCATTTTTGGACGTTAGCATTTAAAAAAATAGATAGATAGATAAACACTTTATTTGCAACTTCAGACACACAAACACACAAAATACAGCAATTATATAGGATACTAGGAAAACAAATAATAATGGAACACAATTGACTAAAACAATAAAAAATAAAATTAAACAAACAATGAATAAATTCAAGTAAAATGTGTGTGTGCTGCAGTATGTCTATAAGGCCTTGGCTCAGCGTAATATTTTGCAAAGAAAAGAAGCAAAATAACTGATTTTCAGCCAGACCTATTGATGTGAAAATACCGACAAAAAGGCGGAAAATGTTGCATAATAGTACGAAGGCTGTATTACAGGAAATAAATAGTGAAGAGCCGTGTTTGATGAAGTGCTAACCGCCACTCAAAGCGTTCTTGAACATCTGCAACATTAAATAAAAGGTAATTACTCATTTGCCAGTTGCCAGCCTCCTCGTGGCATCTGTTCTAAGTTCTTAATCTATATTATGAGATAATAGAAACACCGTATCTTTGAATATTTTTGGCAGAAATAGGGAGAGGGCGATAAAAGATGTACAAAAGAAACACAAAAATACAATAGAGTCATAACTAATATACCCATATAACTACTGTCTCCTAAATTGTTAGCTTATTATTTTTGACTTACTAAATCAATAATAATGCTGTTAATATTTTAATTTTACGCAGATGAAGACTATTTTTATTATTAGTTATTATTACTTTAAACATAAAATTGTAACGCCTAAGGGCGGTTACAGACTAGCATTTTATACGCGCGTAATAGTATATGACGGAATATCTATATCCATGGATGTAGAAAATACAACACTTCTTGGTAGTTCTTGATTTATTTGCTAATGAATAGCGATTTTACAAGAGCTCTCGGTTCTAAGGCTCGATCAAGAGTGTGTAACCAGCTCAAGTAACCCAGCCAACACTCGGAGGTAAACAAGTTTAATATTAAACATTCGCCCGAGTTCTAGGTTGAAAGTTTACAATGAATTAAATGTTTTTAATACCAACCTATACATGATTAATGATTTTAAAAGAAAACAATTGGAAATCAGACGCCATTCTGATCCCAAATGAAGACCTGCAACTGGTTACGCCGATATATAAATGAAAGGTTACATAAAATCTGTTATCGGCAAACTGATTCGCAACATACTGTAAGTGTATTTGGTGTTACAAATTAATATAACTCATAAATTAACACTGTATAATATACTAACTGTGCCTCGCAGTCTCACCCGTGTTTATTTCGTCATAACGTGAGTAAAATAGCAAACAGCAAAATAATAATAGATGTGTATTATGTACTTCGTCCGCGTGGAATAGTTATTTTTTATTATTTACTTATATTAATTTCTAAATTAAAACTATTACAAACACCTTATTACATCAGCTATCAGTCAGTGAAAATCCCGTCAAAATCGGTCCAGCCGTTTCAGAGATTAGCCGGAACAAACATCCAGACAGAAAAAAGTTGTAATATATTCCGTGTATACATCCATATGCATTTAGTAAAAAGCGGTTATAATTTTACAAACCGACACTCAAATTTCATTTATCTGTATAGATAAAAAGATCGATCAAGATTATTTAGATATATTCTTGATCTACCTCAAAATCTCTACTGCATTGGCGTAACCACAATAATCACTTATCTAAAATTATTCAAGAGAAAGAAAAAAATAATTTAAGAGAGATTCAAGGATCACCGAGACGTTTACCTTAAATTAATCAAAATACTTAAATGAATGTGTGGGAAATGAAATCTCCATGCTACTTCCGTGGCTGCTGGTGGCGCGGCATCGATTGCAGAAAGCAACAAAAGGCGAAAATATGAAAGTTTCATAGATTCTTATATTTTCGTTCCTTTTGGAGACTTTGGGTCCATGGGGGCCAGAAGCGCGTCGATTGTTTAAAGAGATATCGACGCGCTTAGTTGAGACCACAGGAAACCCGAAAGCTGGCTCATATTTCGGCCAACGCGTTAGTATAGCAATACAACGTGGTAATGTAGCCAGTATTTTGGGTATGCACCCTAACGGCTTTGATGAGCCTTTTATATATTATATTTGTAAATATAATTAAGTACATTATTGTAAATACTTATTAATAAATAAAATATGTGTGGGAGATTTAATTACAAGTTTTAAATTGTGAAATATGAACAGCATATTTACGTATAGATGACTGACAGACCGAGATTAATGAGGACTCGTTGTGTACCTGCCAAATTCCCCTTTTATTGATTGCCAACACCCTCGCCATCACCCCGGTGTTAATTCACATATGAATAAGGAATAATGTTACGGATTTAACATGTTATATTATTCCCATATATGCTCTATTTTTAAATGTCGGGTGTAAAAAGAGGGATGTTATACATTTGATGGGTCTGTATTTCTTGTAAAATCACACAGCTTTAGAACTGTGTTAGCCTATGTAAAGATTGGACGGATTTTATGGGTTTTTTTTGTAAGAAAGTGACGTGATCTTAGCTATAATTTATGAAGATTTGTTCATCCATACATGCGCAGATTTTATTTTTATTAACATGGGATTTTTTAAATGGTTTTCAATTTCATTTGAAGGTATATTGATGTTATTAAAATAAATATAAAATCTTTGTCTGGGAGGTATAGAAAGCCAACTTTAGGTATGGATGTTATGGAGCCTTTTTCGATAAACATCTAACTCTTAAATTAGGGAATTTGAAGTAAACAATTAATTTGTGGTGAAATTGAAATAAACGCCTCAACTGCGTCCTTAAAACAGCGGATGACTTTCTAAAGGCTAAGCCGACTTTCTTAAAAGTTACTTAGTTAAGAAGAATCTCATTTATCAGCTTTCAACCAGAATTAATCAAAATCGTTTGTAATGCTTTAGTCATGCAATGGATATTTAATGCCGTCACAGTGTAGATCCTGGGCTCGAATCCCGGATAAACAACGAAAATGTTTTTTGCCTGATGGCGGTCCTGCGTGTTTTCTCTTTGTTTCTTAGTTTTTATCTTTTTTTTCTATTGTTTTAACCAAAATACCAAAATATTTTTGTTGCTTCGTCAAATCCCATGAAGGCAGATAAATGTTTTACTTCTATTTTTCATTGCACGTTTAATGAAAGTTATATTAGCTATATAATATATATATACACTTACCACTTATGAAAGATACTGCCACATTGGCAGAAATTTGTTTGCCCACAGGGAATTGCGGGACTTCAGACCGGACAGATTTTAGTTTTATGAGTATTTTAAGCGTTGTCATTTAAGTAGCTCATAGTAAGGCGTAGGTAGCGAAACTTTGCGGTGCTTAATCGACAAAGTTAATCAGTATAATGCCTAGGAGCTGTTAACTCGGTTACGAAAGGAAAGTTTCCAACCTACGCTTCAGTATAAATTGAAAAGAAAATTGGGAAATCACTTTGAAGTTTTAATAGGCTTTAGCACGTTCCACTGGGAAATGGCGTTTCAAAACACTACTAACGGACTAGAAGGCTTTCTTTATAATTGAATAAATTAGTATTTTTCAAATTATCAAGGCTTGATTAGTCTTCACTAATAAAACAATGAAGACCAATAAGGCCGTTAAAAGGTTTATTTGTAATATAAATAAGAAAATAACCAATATCTTTGTCGTCAGTTGCCCGTGACCGTTCAGGCTGTAAAGCACGCGAAACGTCGAAATAGTAAAATTATGATAAATATACACAATCCGTTGAAAATCTTTTCTTTAATTGTGTGATACTCGTTTGGATAAAATACATTACTTATTAGGCTACCTAAAAATTAAGTTTTCTATTTGTGGAAGTTGGTGAATATTCCCATTTTATTCTCCACTAGAAAGGTAATAAAACGAAGTCGTTTAACAAAAGATGGAGGAAATATTATCACGTCTACAGAGCTGCTTATTTCATTTTCTCTGAAACTCAAAAGACTGTAAAATATGGAAAATTGCAGATAATAAAAATAATTTTTGCCAATAATCAATTATTCTTATTGTAAAATAATTTTATCTAATGAGGTAAATAATAAGATATTATTTATTTATATATATTCTCAATCGTTTTAGATGAGTTCCATATACTTTCGTGCCGTATCAGAAGTGTAGGAGATGCTTTACATGACACTTTTCCCATGAAAAAAAGTGACACGGATCGTTACAGTGTTTTAGGATCTTTATAGTCATAACTTTTGAGATGCACAGAATACATCTTTTCAAAGTGGGCCTTTAAATTATCTTTTTAGTTCATTAACTTTTTTCAAAGTAAATTATGTAAAAAGGGAGAGAACTAATAACATGAAGTCAATTGTTTTTAAATAGCATTTTTCATTAAAGTTGTCTTAACATCAAATTAAAATACGATCTATTGATTTGAGCAGTTCTAGAAGTTTGAGCTTAACGTCTTTCCAAAGTGATGCCTGTTATTCAACAGCATTCAGCAACAGCATTCAACAACAGAGCATTCAGCATTGCAATGATACATCACAATGTCAACTATTCCGAAGTGTCATAAATGATTTCCCTTCTCCATCATACTGAGTGGTTCTATTAATTAAATAAATGTTTGGACTTAAACTTTTTTAAATGGTACCACCACCGTTTAATAAGGAATTTTAAATAAGTGTGCTAATTACTAGTAAATATTTTTTTAAACTGCGACTTAACTAGAATACAAATAATTCTGTTGCATTACAAGGTTTTATCTGTCTCTATGTATCAACACCGAAATGTATGTGTAAAAGCGTAAACAAATAAAACAGCCTTTATTGCGTAAATGTTAATAAATTTCACTATGTATTTTATGCCAAAATACAATATTATGTAAACTACAGTTTTCTGTAATTTATTTACGACCTCATTTTTGAGTGAAGGTTAATATTTCTCCATTCAGTAATTTACATTCACACTTTTACAAACCGTTCGAAATATTTTGAAGAGCATAATCGTTAAACTAAAGTAAATGGAGTTTCAATTATATGACGTTTAAAAGGAAGATGATGGAAAAGGTTTAATCTACATTTTATCAATGTAAATAAATATAGTAATTTAACAAGTATATCATATAAGTTTGTTACCATAATATAAACTTTTTACTCGATTGCTTTGACTCATAGACAATCGCAATCTACTTTTCCCACACTGTATCAAAACTCAAGAGAAAAACAGAGACAATGATCGAGACTATCTTGTCATATGTACACAATACACATGCACCGTATTATTTTAAGTTTTTCTTTGATTTTCTTTTAAGCTTTTGATGCTTTGATACGCATTTCGACATGAATAAAAAAAAACAAGAAATGTAGTTAAGGATATAATTGTGATCTTTTATGACTCAATTTTCATGATAAATTGTCTTAATTAATCTTAGTTGAGAAATGATTACTAATAAAGTCTTATTAGCTTAATTAATTGATATAACGTACGTAGCATTTTTAATAACATAATATATATTGTGTATTTAATACACAATATATATTATATATACAATATATTTTACGTTAGGTATATTATTTTCAATGATGATGAACTGTTAATTTAAAAATAAAGACAGAATCCAATCAAGTCTTTAAAAAAAATGTTTATATTCTTCTTGATCAAACAAAGATAAATATCGGAGCAATTTTAAAATATATAAATACGTAGTTGCATTGAAGTGCGCTCAAAACAGTACACAATGCACTCTTCCCGGAACTATCTTAAACTCCAAACAGAGAAAATGTATGTATTGTACCTATGTGATATAATGTTGTTACGAGGACAATTTAAGGACATATTTAATTTTGTTATTTTTCTGTTACTAAGAGACGTTTTCAGCAGGCTGCAACATGGTTTCAAGATGTTTAAAAGAAGGCTCAAATAGCAGAGAATGCAACCCATTTTTCCATTTTTGTTTCTTTGTATGTCTTTTAAGATGTTTTAGGGCAAGGACAATTATGTTGATGCTGGACAACACTTTCTTGTAAAACCTGCTTTCAAACATTTTCATATATCTGACGATTGAAGATTTTGGAAGATATAGGACAAAAACGGTAGATACACACACTGTAAGGGAGGAAAAATGAAGATAACAACTAGATAGTTAATAGATTTTATTATTCTTCTTTCAAATGTGAGAAGAGTTTGAAAGAATTTTTTTTTATGAGTATGTTTATCAAAAATTTACAGCATGCGGGTTAATGATTTGTTCTTCCACGTTGATATTTAAAAGTTTATTGTATAAATTCAATAAAATTAGTTATTTCTACCTAAGTCGCCTACTTAGTCGCCTGCATTTGGCACCCACTGGTTATTTGAGCAAGTCTCGGGCGATATAATATGCATTTCATCAATTAGACAACTGAAACTGATTTATTGATCGACCTCTATCTATAATACCGGGTCGACCGTGTCAGATTTACGATTTGTAAATGAATCGAACTGATGCACAATTTCTTCTTTTAATTGCGATGTGTTTGTTGGGTTGCTCTCATAGACTTTTGCCTTAATTAACTCTATTAGAAATCCATAGGGGTGAGATCCGGCGATTTGGGTAGCCACACGACGTCACCATATCAGCTAATCAGTTTTCTGAGGAACTATTAACGGAGGAGCCTCACGCTCTCGCTGTGTAAGGTGTGGCGCCATCTTGTCGGAACCACTTAAGTAAACTGTCAGGCGCAAAGGTTTTAAAGATATTTAAATTTGAAGTTGTAAATCTGCTACGGCTACACCGTATAATATGAAGAAGTACGTGTCGTGACGCATTAAGTACTCCGAAAAAAAAATTACTTTAAACAAAATATCAAAACACATTTCCAAATTTTTTATCACGTTATTCACACATAATATTTAGTTTGTTAGAAGCTTTCAAAAATCAATTTAAGTCGCAATAGGTAACAAAAATTGTTGAGAAAGTAAGTTTCCAGTTTGTTGCTCACCCTTAACAGGATTCATAGGTATTAGGGAAAGTTTGAGAGTTGAGCCACGATTCATTGGCGATCGATGTCTGGTCGTCGACGAGCTCCTACAGATTACTGAACCATTTACATATGAAACGTTTTACTGAACGCCTGCAGCCTTGTACTTTTATCCAACACACTTATTCTTGTAAATCCGTCTTATGTAAAACGAATCCCCTTATATTCATATGTAATGCTTCGAAAATGTAAAATTTTCTTTTGTCTCATCTTTGTGTTTGAATCGTTCTTTTACATAATCAGAACTAGTAGTTTTTCTACTTTATTTATAGAGTATGAACAAAGAAAGATGTTACGTAGACAGAAGAATGCCACACTATTTATTCTAGTTACTTAGTACTTAGTGTAAAGTAGTTTTGAAAGTTAGATGATGGCTCTAAATGTCAACAATTACGCCACTTACTGACATTCTTGTATAGGTTTCCTAGGGAAAAAATGGTTTGGAGGAAGCAAAAGGTTGATCTGTTTGCCAATAAATAAAATTGTCTGTTGTCACGATCCGCTAGATGTTACTGTAGGTGGTGCTTTTGGGTAAAGATGCATACTTACTTTATACAAATACTATATTTTACGCTACATTCCTAATACAATGTTGAAATATATTTTGCGGGTGAATAGATTCAGACAATACGGAATGTGTTGCAAGTTTATATTGCAAGTTTTAAAAAAGAAAACTCGTGACGAGTTTTCTTTTGAATCTTACATACATTACATATGAGTAACTCGTGTGTAATGTATGGTATGACGTCTCTACAATTTTCAATGTACCATTTAATTACTTTCAAATCTACAAAATCAGTTAAAGCAGGCATGCCTTCGTATTTCGAATATTAAGTTATAATGAGAATAAAATATATTTACTTAAAACTGTATATATCATCTTTACATACCTAACAATACCTTATGTAATCATATTTGCTCTTCAAGCAACCGTCGGATAACGCTACTTCACGTTTTGGAATAACGATATTTTGACTTGCACTATTCTCTGGCTGAAGCTTGGCACTAAATATCTCCAACTTGCAATAAATTCAGCGAGGTATTCAAATTGTCTCATTGCTTCGAATGTGATATTCGCTTGAATTGGTTTGAACTTTGTCGAATCAGATGGATTGCGAATAGTTATGAGAGACATCGAAAATGGTAAGCTTACTTCAAAAATCGA
The DNA here is from genome assembly GCA_912999735.1 of Aporia crataegi. NCBI lineage: Eukaryota > Metazoa > Arthropoda > Insecta > Lepidoptera > Pieridae > Aporia > Aporia crataegi. Next base: position 5,281,021 of record OU538744.1, on the reverse strand, counting down.
TCATTTTTAAATATTTGTGGTTTATTGGTTAGTGGAAAAGCCATATTTTTATATTTATTCACAAGGCAATACTCGATTTAGGTACCTAGTAGAAGTCTACTAAAATGCTCTCATTTCTTATTAGGGTAAATTAATATTATAAAATTAATATATTATTATAGTGAACTAGCTAACCCGCAAACGTTGTTTTGCCATATAAATTATTTCTAGAGAGTTGTAAATTATGGTAGTACTAAAAATGCTATGAAAAATAGGGGTTGGTGGTTTCTATCACCAAAAAACCAAAAATACATATTATGTATATGTATTTTTCGATGCTAAATCATAAAAAAATAAAAAATAAAAATTTGGGGTTGACCACCCTTATCACTTAGGGGTGATAGGGGTTTACGTAGTTTACGATATATTCTCAGACCTACAGAATATACACAAAAAATTTCATCAAAATCGGTCAAGCCGTTTCGGAGTAATTTGGTTACAAACCCTGTGATACGAAAATTTTATATTTAAAGAAGATAGATATAACTGTATTATGAAGAAGATATAATATTATCTATTTATCACTTGATTGGATTGCCTAAGACTGCCTTTCCGTGAAATGTACGTAGTAAAACTTCTGTGCTTACATGCTCGTATATAAAAATAATATATTTGCTCTACGATAGATATAAACGTGCAAACATAAAAATTCAAGAGTTTTTTTTGACAGATAGAGTAAGGTCTATAACTTTCGATAATCTTTGTTAGCTATTTATAAAGAATGTTAACAAAATTTGATTTTCACGATTAAGACTTGTTTTGATTTAAGAATTTGTTTATAAAACTCTCACTGTAAAAATTCTCTTTATGCTTCGTAAGTACGCAAAACAATTCTTGTTTGTTTTAACATGAGCCGCCTGGCATAAAATCCAATGTGATATATTTTATGTAGATTAGGCAATTTAACTACAGCAACGGTACATGTTTCAATTACGTAGCTTTATACTGACAACACACATTCCATTCTTCTTAAACAACGTTCAGCTTTGTGTCTCTGCCATTACGAGCTACATTTCAGAATATATTTATTGTATGGGAGAACATACGCTACATTAAACTTTGGGAATGATTTCTGAAGTTCCGGCTGTTTTTCAATGTATGAAAAGGAGAACGGTCCCATATTTCAGCCGTCATTGCTCCATTAGTGACGTCGCGGCCCCAACCAATGTGGTGGGGTGAATCTGCAGTGACAGGGGCATTCACCCGGGGTGCAACCCTCGTTTTTGTTACAAAATCGATTTATTTCGAGCTTTCTATTTGTATGAAGAACACCAGACGCACTCATTACGAACGGTTAGAAATTGATTTCAACATCAAATATCTATGAAGAAGAGTTTAGTGTTCAAAAAACCTTAGAAAATATAAACTTGTTTCTGATTTTTATTCTTACTTAAAATTACTCTTATTGCTCCAACTAAAGAAAGTCATACAATTTTTTTCAATTAATTTAACTTATTGCAGTGTTTCTTAGACATTATCTCGGCATACGACGAATACTTATGCATAAAAAGAACCCCGAAATAGCCTTTTTTACTGTAGCACGCGAAACCGCCAGTCCTAAAGCTTAAAAGCTGTTATTTAAACATCCAGCGAGATATTAAGATGATGGTTATATGGGATAATCTTTACCAACTAAAAATAAAATCCGTTGGAAGGTGTGTTTTTTGCGTTAATCCCTGAAACGACTCGACCGATTTAAATCCAGTTTTACTTGTCACAAACTTGTCTCAACATTTCTATGTTGTACGTAGGATATTGATGTAAAATACTGCTGCTTCGGCGTTGCTGAATGTACTGCAATGTGTTGAATTAACTCAAAATGTTAAAGAGGGATTTTTCTTTATTACACTGTAATTATTTTCTTTTAATAATTTCAATACACACGCAGGTGGTCAATGTCCACAAAAGGTTATAACTCATTTAGTTATTTATAAAATAATAGGTCAATTTGTTTTAATGTTAAACTACTTTTTCATGTAGAAATGTTTTTCAAAGTTTAAACACCAAAACAGAGTTCATCGTTCTAGGACTGTATTTTAAATAAACCGCATTCTTAATCAAAATAGTGAAGGATTTCAATAGTCTATACGTAAAACCGTAGTTACCATGTCACATCAGATCGTAGACGTAGGATTTTTGGACACATTACTGATCGAGTTAAATATATTTCTGTTTGATAATTCGCAGCTGACTTGTCGTTAATGATTCCCAGGCAAAGCGGGTAAACCTTAGTTTGTCTTGATAAGGGCGGAAGTGAGGCCAATGTTCCGCACGATAAAACAACACCTGCTTGTTCGCAGCGAAATGTTACATCTGATAGTTATTTCATCCGAGTTAAGACAATGTACCTACAACTTGGTTGTGTGAATCAGTTAATCGGCAACACTGATTCTCTTGTTAACCTATGGATTAATCGTATGTGGTTTAGAGATTAATTCAGCTTCGCTAAACTTAAAAAATTGTATACTCGTTTTTCAGAGACATCGAGAAGAGTCTACAATTGTAGGAGTAGATATTTCTATGTTGGTTTTGTTATGAATATTTCAATTTTACAATCAAATAAAAAAGGTTTTTTCAATTGCAAAAAAAATTGAATAAAATTATATATACATATATTGGATGGTAACGTGGGTATTATATAAATACATAGTAGGAATAATGTATTAAATATGTAATTTCATTTTTCAAACTTTTCCTATGTGGGAACTAATATTGTCGGTGAGGTACAAAAAAGGGCTCCCCGAGGTCCGAATTTAATCAAAATCGGTTTTACGGTTAACATAAGAACAGTGAAACTTTTTGACACATTATTAAATATAAATGATCATCAGTGAAAAGACTGTATTAATCAACATTACAGCGTTCTGTCACACATTTTTGTTAAAATCCTTAGTTAATTTAACTTTAATCGTACTCTTCTTAATTTAATCAAGATCAGATTTTAATGTAATTGAATCAGACTTCATTAAAAGAAAGATTTATTATCATCTATTGACATACAAGGTACCAGGCTTAAAAGACAAATTGCAAATAGTTGAACGAATCCCGGTTTCAGTCACAAAAAGTGTAATTAAACAAAGCTAAGTCTGGGACTAAAATACTTAGTATTTGTCTTGTAAGAAACTGTATTTCTTGTATCCTATGTATAGATATAAACGTGAAAGTTGCGAGAAAGGATGTATGTTCTTCAAAACTATTAAACGAATTTTAAAAAATTATGCTATTTTTTATAAAACAACCTCTTATATACCTCTATTAAGAGTCAAACTCTCTAATTACATAAAATAAACTAAACTTAAATATTGGTTCAATTTAACTAAATACTTACTAAAAAAATGTGCGAAATCTAAATCTTTAAGTCTGGAATCTAAATATATTAGTTGTTAAGAAATTATGTTTATGTCAGTTTAGTGCAATTATGGCGAGTTACAATAACCTTCAAATATAATTATAATATACTGATTTCTGCTCTGTTCTGTAGATTTCTTGTTTACAAGCATGATGTAATAACGATGACATCCTAAATATGTCTATTAAAAATATATCAGAGACACCAGTAAAAATTCTAACAAGAAGAGATTTTATGTTGCGTCGTAAAGCGACTACTTTTTGGTTAACGATGTTTTGATGAGCGCGGCTGTGACGCGTGTAGATATTTTGGCCTGAATTACTATAATTGTGATTAGATTGTTTATGAATGTACTATCTGACTACAAAAAAAAAATTTAATCATCATCTAAGCTGTCAAAATATTTGCCTAAGCAATATAGATTGTAACATAGAGTCACAGGATATAGCCAGTAACTGCAACGTAGAACAAATGTGTCATAACTTTTATAAGCTAAACAAAACCGTTTGCACATCGCGCACATCACATGCCACCAATTATACGAACCACTTTTGTATCGGAAAGGACATCTTTGCAACGTTTATTCTAAAATAGAACTGCACGATCTTAAATTCTATTTTCATTTTCGCCTTTGATGTTTCAGAATACTTTTTAAATTTGATTTCGTTCGGCATTCATATCACAAGTTGTCTTTCCAACCCGAAAGTGTTTTGAAATCATTGTGAGTACCTCTACTAATGTTCATATTGCATTCAAAGGATTAACTAAAGCCTACCTTGACAGGCGAAATTTTGTATTTAGCCCCTCAATATATTATAATTTTTGTCATGATTCATAGTTAACGTAGGTTAAAGACTAATTGAAACTTTATTTAATCATAAAAAGCATAATTAAATTTTAAACGTTCGCGGGAATATTCCAAATCTCAATATTATTATTTTATTAAAGAGATTCCTGCGGGAAAACGATTTATTCTTCATTTAGAATTCTAACGTGGAGTCACCTCACGCTGCATCATACATCCTCACATATGAGGATGTATGATGTAGTCGCCCAATCGCTGTGTAGTGTGAGGTAAGATCGTGAATGAATTCGACAGTCCACTTTTACGTAGGATATTACAATAATACAGGGACTGCGCAAGCTTTTTTGATTGCCTCATCAATAATGTCCTTTCATAAGCTCGTAAACTTTCTACCTACGCATGATCTCAAAATCAAATGAGTCACTTTCATCAGTTCCCCAGTAGATGCAATTCTCATTAATACTGTGCTCATATTATAGAAATGACTCACGACGAATAACTTTAAACCTATAAAGATTTCAATCTATAATCAGTATAGACCATCCTACGTACGCTTTTGAAAAAAAAAACTTATTTTGCACTTATATTAGTAATTTTTGTTATTTTACTTACTTTAGTTTGACCTCGATAATCTATTTTAAGTTGATGAAATATTTATGAATCTAAAAAAGGATATGTGTAAAATTGTAAATGTCAAAGTAATTTGTACATAACGAATATCAAGTCGTACTACGTGGCATTTATTAAAAGTTCTTTGAAACGAAAAAATGATTTTTTAAGATATTTAAAAAAATAAGCTTGTGACTTGTGTCCTTTAGCCGCAAAATATCAGAGACAAGACCGTTTTACATATATAGAGCTCTGTAATGGTCGCGTAGACGAGTCAGGCGTAAACCGATTTCCAATAAATAGCCCATTTATACAATTGGGTATCGGTTTACTTAAGTGTCCCGCCAAGTATGCACGAGTTTCGCTGAGGTCTTTGTTACCGAATCGCTTTTAGTAAGAAAATATTTGTAAGCCTTACAGGTGACTTTAACCTTCCCAAGATATATTTAATAAACTTTAATACTTTTAATTGCGTAATTGTTAAGAACCAGAGTATATTTTTTACGTTTTTATCTCAGAAATCAGACCTTCGTGTTACTTTCTATTTGGTTTCCTTCTCGTGTTCATTGAAGCCATTCACTTTTTATTGTTATGTACTTTAAAAATGCTGGTATATTATTAATAAAACTGGAAATATGGTTTTTTATTGAAGTTTTTTAAAATACATTAATTATTTTATATATTCCAGATCAAACAAACACGTATTAGTAGGTAAAAAGACATATATCTAATAGTCCTACTATTAATTTATAATTTGGACGTGTGTGTGTCTGAACACCAAAATTGCTAATTTAATGTAACTAGGTACAAAGATATCTATCTATCTTAGTACTCACATTAGAGTTAATGTGTTATTTGAACATAAACTTCCTAAGCTTTTATCCCAGAAAATGTATTGTTTCTGTGGAAAAGTTTCCAAGCACACGTAGTCGCGGGAAAAAGCCTATCTTTAATATTATAATCTAGTTTTTAAGTTACACGAAACAAGCTACCTTTTATTAATTCAAATAGTAAAATATATACCTAATTGGTACATTTCTAGAACTGAAATTTCTAAAATCAAAGTGCCCACGTGTTACGTGACCATTATTGTGAGTTTGTAAGCGAAATAATATTAACTTATACCTCGACACTTGCTGCATTTTATAGCGTGCGATAAATTGAAAATTTCGTATTCAACTTGTAGGAAAGCTCTGTACGAGATCACGCTTATAGTACCTAAATTATATGCTCTGGTGCCCTTTTCCCGTTTCAGTTACTGCGAAATGTATTTGAATTGCGTTTTTAAAAAAGCAAAAATAGTGAAATTGAATTTTACGATTTCAACTAATTTTATTACATACAGCTTCAGAAATGACAAACCTTCTCTGTGTTTCAGTTGATGCCGCACTGTTTTTCACATTTTGATTTTTTTTCTAATTCCAGGAAAAACAGCTTTAGGTCTGACACACACGTTCCATTTCCATATTAGGTGCCCGTTCAGAAATTCAGTTTTGAAGTTCCATGTGTGTCCGGGTGTGTCCGGTTTTTCGTTTCGAACGCTCAGAAAATTAGGTTTTCCGTTCGGAATAAATAAGAATAATGTGCGTATTATTGAATATTTTATTTGTAAGCAAAGCAGAGAGATTCGGAAACCTGAATCCAAATCTGAATTCCTGATGAGGAAACCTGATCCGGAAACCGAACGTTTGCACCCAGCCTTATGCCATATGTTAGTTAAGTCAGAAGTTTTTAAAAAAATTACAAAGATTTTTTTTATTTATTTTATTTTTATACATTAGGATACAAATGGTTAGGGCAACGAGTGTCTCTAAATCATAAATTAAGATATATTATCACGTTATTTGTTAAAAATTAAGCCTTAGTAGGAACTAACTCTTTATAGAAATAAGGGGTAACACTTCTCGCACTCTGATCTAGAAGAATGCCATATTTAATATTAATATAAAAAGAACAATATTAAACCTATTCTCTGTATTTTTATGCGTAATAATCTCATCAGAGGACCTATTTGAATTTTTCGAGAAAATAAAAGGGCTATAAATCCGTAAATTAGTTTATATTTCATTGTTTCTCGTCTCCAATAAATAAGTTTTAAAAGCTGTCTTCATTTCTCATCGCAGTAATAAGAAAAGTTGTTGAGACTGCACTAATAGGCGAATTTTTGTGTTTCTAGTTATTAGCACTGTTTTTATTAACAGTATTTAATTTAATTTAATATCACTGTAAAGTTGGATAAAATATGTTTAAATACCAATCTGCTAAGTCTATTGTCTATAGTCATATATATTTTTCTTCGCATTTTTTTTATGTATACATTACCAATATAAATTTATTAGAAAATTCCAAAAACTGCTGTTACGATTTTGATGCTATTTTAATATTAGTATTGCAAATTCGTAATGCAAGTAACTTTGTAAAAAGTATCAATTAAACAATTTTATTTAGTGGCAAACAGCGAAATCGTAAATTATTATAAAAAACAATTTAAATTTTTTGTCTCTCTTTTTGTTCAGATAATTTTCAAAATATATGGTGGGATTTTGATGGGACTTTACAGGATCCTTATTTTATAAGGACGCATATTTTAGGCTTTACTTTACAAAAATATTACGTACACATTATAAACATTTTGAAAAACGCCAGCGTATGAATATTGATCGAAGCGAGACTCATATTCCTAGTCACTTCATTCAGCTATGCAGAGTATGCTTTGAGAACCAAACATTATTTTAGATACAGAAAAAAATCATATCAATCTTCCTATGAACAATAGACCATCAACGTCAAAGACAAAAACAAAAAGATTTTATTAAAATATCTTTTATTGTGAATATTGAATGTAACTACTTACTTATTGACCGCCTCTTTGGTCTTAGTGGTAAGCGCGTACGCGTTACAATCGCGCATAAGGGTTCGATTCCCAGTGGAGATAAAAAAAACTCGGTCTGGAAGGGCGTAAACTAAGGGCGTAGAAGGTTGATCACCTACTTGCCCCTAAAGAAAAAAATCGATCAGTGAAACAGATGTGAAATGCATCTGCCCCATACCCCACTACGGGATACGGGACTTCACTTTTTACTTACTTATACTTCTTTTCAGCTTTCGATGAACGTCATGAGTATTTGCAACCAAATCTAAAAATGTAAAACGCCAATTTGAAATATAGAATATTATGTATTGAATGTTTGTCTGTTTCTTTCAAGCCGAATACGTAATTTGAAGGAGGGACCTTTCATTAGACTAATTGAGTTATTTACGTTAATATAACACGTATTAATATTAAAAATTTAATAAATAAATAAAATATGATTTTGCTTTTGCGTAAGACGTTTCTATGTAAATAAGACGGATATCATATAATTGTCAAGATATGTACTATTATTGTTTAATAGGAAATAAAGTTACAATGTATAAAATGAAAACATCCCATTGCCCAGACGTCGAACAAAAGAAAACTTATCCGCTGCCCTCAAGTATTTCTAATTTATCGAGCAACAAAAGCAATTTTGCAACATTTGTAACGCGTGCGATGAACACCGCCCATATTCCTATCTAATCTTCTCGAAGTTATAAAACTCTCTTTAACCTAATTTTAATGCTTTACAGCGATTTGTGATTCACTCTATTGAAATATTATTTGTTAATATATTTCTATAATGAATTAAACCAAAATGGACCTTATCGACCATTCACTTACCGAACGGTTTCCGTAACTAATTGGGTCACATGTTTGTTATCCAAGATTTCTGGCATCGATTCCAAGTAAAATAAAAATGTTTCAGTTTGGACGGTACTATAGAAATCTAAAAAATAAAGTGTCTTATTTTGTACTATAAAAATATAGTGATATTTCTATGGGAAGGAACAGGATGCCTTAAAAATGTCCAGTGGAACAGATGCAGAAGTGTTTCTGATCAATGTCCCATTAGAGGTCAAACCTCAAATCTAAACTCAAAAATTTATGTTGCCTAATTGCAGGTATTTTTCTGTACTATAAAATAAACTTAAGCCAGTAAATGCAAATGCTACACTAAAGCTTGCATAAAGTTGAAATTTTTGTCTATTGTCATTGTAAATTATCTAGTTACTTAGTTTTAAGTATTTATGTTACGTAACACGTATTAATAAAATTATCGCTATAAGTTTTAGAATAAGCGCTTAGCTTAAAAATCATTGTAAATTATTATGTTTGTACGCTCTAGGATTAAATTAACACTGCAAATTGTGCTTGTAAAAATAAAAATTGAAATTAGAGGTCACTGGAATTCATTTTTACGCTTACAAATCATTCATACTTAACTCATTACTCATAATCACTTATTCCTTCCTTATTAATCATTATTATTTATATCCAATTTTTAGTAAAATAGCTAAGAACATGAAGCAATAAATTATGACTCATATAAACTTGCGTAAATAGCTATTTGTAACCGAAATAATCCATTCGCAACAAAATCAAGAAGCACACATTACTTATATTGAATCTAAACAGCGCAATCGTGGCATCGTAAAGAAAACGTAGTCAAATCGACACGGCTACAGATGTATAGCTGGGATTCTAACGATTTATGAGGCAATATGTTTAACGTCTACTACGGGAACCCTCTTCGGCATAACGGCTGTTACGTAAACAGATTGCTCACGAGCCAAAGTTCTAGATATCGACAAGACTGTGCACTTATGCTTTTGTGAAAAGATGACGTCACAAGTACAGTTAGGTCGCGACTCAGATGCTACTTTTGACTGCTTGTTGGTACTTCAGAATATAGCGTATTGTTGGGGTTATTTTAAGTACCCTATGTTATCTGCGTATCTTTACCAAGGTATTCTTAAACCCAAATTCTAAGGATTTTGAAAATGCAAATAAGTTCAAATTAAAATTAAGCACAAATCAGAATCTTTCTTTATTTACAATTCAAAAAGTATATCTTTGTTTATTTAAACGTAAAAAATAAATTGCCGATTAAGATGAATTTCGCTGTCAGGCCATACAGCGAGTGAGCTCATTTGCCACAACATAAAAAGTAACGCTATATTTTATTTCCTTTAGACTTAAGTAACCCCGATTTAAGACGGTATTATATTTATTGAGACGCATTGCTTTCATTTCGCGCATGCGGTCGTATTTTTTATTTTATTTAATAAGATATGAGTGCGGTTCTGTGAAAATGGAGCATACACCTCTTTTGCTCTTATTATAAAGCTTATTCAGGATTGTTGCGATGACTGTACTGCGCAGAAAAATAAATATAATCTATGTACAAAATTACTAAACTATATAAGAATAATTTTAGGCCAAATATCCAATCCATATCCAAATGAAACATTTATTTGTTCCCCGGGATTCAAACCCAGGACTTTCGGTGCAATACTCACGTAAACCACTTAGCTTTGAAGTTTGTTAATATAAAATAGATCGTAGGTAAGACTAATAATGTATTTTATTTTCGAATATTTTAGTATAAAACGGCACTGTGGCCTTGCGTTCTATGAAATAAAAAAAATCAATTCTGTTCTGAAGAACTGTTACTTGAACTTAACTTTTTCTATATTCGCTTAAAGGTGTTGTTAATAAAAACTCACTCACAAGTACTTATTTTTGATTGATGTGTTGATTAACATGTTTCTGCTAAATGTTCATGTTGTATGAAATAACATTAGGTAAGGAAAGAATCCTGCGTCCCAAATTTCAGCATTGCGTGTCCGTTGACCTAAACCTTATATTAGATTAGATCTTAATATTGCGTGGTAACTGCTTATACACATAATGGACAAGCTCTAACCGCCTGAAATAACTACTAAATACAGCATCAAGAACATACTAGGCATAATCAGGATTTGTGATGGTAGATACATTTGTCATTATCTTTGCACAATGAGTGGAAATAAGGAGATCTTTCTTAATTTTCATTTATTAAACCACTCTTAGGTTAAATGATCTTACATTTTAATAGTAACCTTTTTAGAAAACTAAATAAATTTTTCTTAAACTGTTCATTTCTTTCATTCATAAGATTTTACATCTTTAGCGTATGTTAATTATAGAATATTTTGTATTCTTCTTTGAAACTCCATTCATAATATTAGGAGAGTGAGCAAATATTATATAAGAAAGTTAAATAAGGTGTTTTCAAAACACATTAATTAATTCTTTATTAGCACAACGATATGAAGTATTGTTGCTCTACGCAATATTGACATGAACCTTGACGAATATAATATCAAACTTATTACGTAGCGTTTTAAAATAATATTGAACTGTCGGCTCACAGTTTTCGATTAATCATTGATAATTTGTAAATGATACATTTATAGTTTGATTAAAAAATTTAGATACTTATTACAGCGGCGTTCATACTGCCTTATGATCTGAACGCTGTAATATTAAATCCAGCTCAAGGGTCCAACAATGGCTTGGAATCAAAATTGTTAAAGAATGGAATAAAGTAAAAAAAACCAGAATGATCCGTAGAATGCCTGCCCGATGACTATTAATAGTGTATGTTTTTTTAAATATAAACAAAACAATTAATTTTTCATTTTAGAAGCACTTGCCTGCTAACATATTATAACGGTATACGTAGATAAAGTACTTCAACATGTCAAGCGATGTAAATACACGACATAATTAAAATAACAATCATTTATCATTTCTCTTATCAAGTCACTTTGTTAGTTTACTTGAGGTGGCTTGTTATCCATTCTCGTTATTATCGTCCGGTAGAAAACCCGTGTGAATCATTCTTGGTAACTAACTATATAAGTGTATAAGTCCACAATCGTTATAAATCATTTTAAATCTATAACGTACGGGAACGACTAGTGAGTCTCTACAATGAAATTCTTAATAATTTTAAGCTTTATCCTATTGGTGGCATTGTCATCGTGTTTTGCCCGTGATTTGATGCTTGGTACTAGCTATAATGGGCGCTTAGTGTGGCAACAGAAAGCTGAATATATGGCAATACCGTTTAAGAAACGGGTTAAAGAAGTGTTTTATTCCGATCCAGGACAGCAATTAATAAAAGTGAGTAAATAGTTCATATTAATTTCATTTTATTTATCCAAATTTACAATATATACCTACGTTTTTTTGTTTCCATATGAAGGGGTTTATCTTAACACTAAACTATATTTTAAGGACCATTCCTTTTTTTATCTTATCGATTTATATTCTTTAAAATTACTAGCTTGATATTTCGAATTATTATTATTTTACTTACTAATAGTAATTTTGAGGGAGGTTTTACTAAAACATTCGTAAGATATTGTTAAAACATAATTTATATATCAGATATTGTTTTTTTTATAGGGAATAATTGCAAGAGATCTGGATCATACGGAGGCTGTAGCGAGCGTCACTGCAGGAGGAATAGGCTCATCTTTCGCCAACATCAAACTTAAAAGTACTCGCGGTGGTAGCTTAAATTATCAAATTGAATTTTATGTTTAGTTATAATTTATAAAATAGTATTCTGTAATTTGAGTTTTTTATTGTCTATTGTCTACCTTTATGAGAAAAATGAAATTTGATGCCAAATAAAAGTTTATGCCCACATATTATTATAAGTAATTGACTACTATTAGTTTGATATGGTATATAGATACGGATATCAAATAAACATCGAGAGGATGTTTGTCAAAGAGATTTGACAGTAGTGAAATGAGAGGGCGGTAAAGATGCAACAGAAAATTATTGACACTGACTGGTAGGTACTTCTAAATTATTTTTGAAATGTAAACTATATTTTAATATTTAAGGGAATATGAAAAATACAGGCAATAAGTATCAAGATATCTATTTGCGTTTAGAATACCAATATCGAAATATAATATTTGTCAACGAGTCGTGCGTGTAATTACGTCAATTAAGTTTTCAATGAAAAATATCGTAGATTTTAAATTTTTGGACAGTGATTAAAATGACATTAATTACTTAGTGTGTATTGGTTTTGTGGTTAATGTGTAATTTGTATTTAATGATTCAGTTAATATATTTGGTACATTTCGAGCTATTTTGCGACATTGTGTAAACACTGAATATATTTTCATTACTTTAATACCATAAAATGCCACTTCTTCATAATAATGCTTACAGTCAATAGTAGTTATTGCTTAATTTTCGTTGCATATTTTAATCGCCAGTAATTCCTCATATTAAAAACGATCTGTAAACTAAATTAAACGATATATTTGCTTAGAGTGTGCAATCAATTTAAGAGCCGTAGAGAGATCGATCGGACGATTAGGTCCAGCTGATGGATGACGTTGTCCTAAAACAAGGACAATCAATCAGACTAGCCCAATTGCCGCTAGATATTAACAATAATATATTATTACGTTGAATTATACTTGCACCCCAACGGCTGTGTTGAGCCTTTGATATTTTTGTAAATATAAGTTTTACAATAATGTAGGTAACATTATTGTAAATATTTTATAAATTTTATATATATTCTTTAATTATTGTGTACCAAAATCCGTTCTAAATAACTAGATACAGTCATTCGAAAATAATCAAAGAAATTTTCTTCATCCTTCTCTAACTCATTAATAAGAGTAACAAATAATCCATAACGATCTCTTTCCGCAATCAGTGGATGCACCCAGAATCTTTTAGGCCTTCTTTTTTTAATTCTTCTGTGAAGTAAGTATAACGCAACAGCTCGTTTCGGGGTTGTGTTCATGGCAGTCTGGAACTCAACTGATTGTTTAACCGCCCATCTTGCAACCGCCCGTATTGCGATAATCAACCGCCAAGTTTGCGAGCGATGATCGCAACCGCGACGGCTGCGTAACCGCACAAAACTCTGGTCTCGTGAGTTTTGAAAATAAAACTCCATTCCGCCACCGCGGCGGACGCGGGAGAAAATCGCTCCGTGAGTTCTTAGTCTAAGAATGAAGGGTTATGAAATATATTCATTAACAATCTGTAACCTGGATTGCCCTAAAATAGCGGCGCTTTGAAAATGGTTTTCTAGATGACTGTTATTTTGAGAAGTCCCCAAAGTATGAATATATAAAACTACGAATGATCGATTTAAAATAATTTAAAATACAGTCTCTTAATTGAAACCAAAACAATTGGAAACATATCCGTTTTAACCCATAATGAATCCAAAATCTTAATTGAATTATAAAGCCCATATTTTTATTATCCAACAACAAGTTTTCTTTTCTTTATCATATGTGTATCATATTTGAGATGCTGAAGCTGACACTAAATTCAGTAGGTATGTTGGAATAAAAAAAGTAGGTCAAAATTTCATAATACAAACATCTAGTGATATTTTCAAAGACACGTAGATATGAAATTTCTAGCTACAGATATGATAATATTAATGTAATTTCGTAATTTATTAACATTAGCAGCATGCTTGAGTTTTGCAACGATTAGGTACTTGATTTCTAGGGTATTAAGATAATATTTATTATACTTTATTGTTTTCTATGTTTTGATTGTTCAATGTTTGATGCAGTGGCGCAATTCAGGACTTAATTTCTACATACGAGTACTTAGAGGAATAATGTATATATTTTTTTATTAAATATCGCAAGTTCTATAAAATAATTATCATTACACGAAGAAGTGCATTTTTTTGCTATGAGATATTACTCTGTGAAAAAATATTAAACTATTTTTAATAAAAAAACAAATAAAGGATAGCTCAGTAGGTACTAGGTACTTAAAACGTGCTCTACTTTTTTTCAGTCGAATGATCTAGCCGTTAGAGTCGAGCGTTAGCGACAGGAGACAAGGGTAGATACCAGCAGTAGGTCCAATATAAAAATACTTATATAAAATAATTGTATGAAAATCAAGTCTATGCCTTATTTTGTTTAGTTTATAAAATATTAAATCCCGTTCTTAAGTAAGATGGGAACATAAAAAGGGTTGTATATTTTTTAATTTATGAAAGTTGTATACATGTTCATTACTGTCTAATACTGTTTATAAATTAAGCCCTAGACTGGAATTTTTAAAGAAAGCTGAAACGTGGCCACGCTAAGTGGTGGTGGCGGACGATCACTGCAGAGGCGAAGGTAGTTGGTATGGTGTGAGTGATGTGAAACGCGTAGTTTAACACCGTGCGGGATGGCGATGTATTGTAGACGCCTTCTGACCCATCCAGGGGACTTAGGACCTTATGTCAAGTAAGTCAAGTTTTTATAAGACAGCGACAAATTTTTATTCTATGGTGGCAATGTAAACAAGTGAAATTAAAGACGATTAAAAACCCCCGACATGTTAATTACAAATAAGAATACCTCATAAACGGATTTACAGATCTTCATAAATTGTAGTTGATATCCACCTCGATCAATTTAGCTATAAAACATAAAAACCGCAACAAAGTCGGTCAATTTATTTATGAGCTACAATACCAAAGATAGACATAACAAACTTATAACAACTCTTTTTGCTTCTGAGGTTTAAAATAATCCGTCTGTCATCCGTTATAATGTTTCTCTTTCTGAGATACGCAATAAATACTTATAAGAATTTCTTGTCTATGATTTAGGCTTTTGTCCAACTGGTTTTTAAACTCTGTGGTATTGTGAGTTCAATTCCGGTGTATTGATGTTCATTATCGGGATCGGTTACGGCTGCAGTGAGTCGTGATGCCATTACAGTCTACTCCATGACGATTCGTGCTTCACGGTCGGGACCCGTAGTGACTTATATTACCAGTTTTATTTGGAAAAATCACACATAATTTCCGCCAACATATACTAAAATTATTTAGAGGACAATAAGTTATAAGAACCTGTATTGTATCATAATTATTTTAGGTTTGGAAATAAACATAATTTATTATTATAGATTTGACGGATGCAGTATTTGTGTTATGAAGAAAATAAAATAAACGAATAAATAAAATTGAATTCGTTTATTATAGAATATAGAGTTTACCAACAGAAGTTATTCTTATTATCTTACCTTACCATAACTGTATATATTTCTCCGTCTACGAACCTTTGATTAATTTATTCTTACAAGATAATGATAGATTTTTCGATGTTTGAGTATAAATGCTTCAGTCTTATTACCCCCACTCACAACCAATATAAAAAACGTGTTGAAGATCTATATGTCAACCGTGAGATTTTCAATAGTTCCAGAAAAAGAAACAGAGAAAGACATATTGTCTTTCACAATTCCGGAATCAGCAATTACATATCTTGTTGCGTTGTTATGTTTATAACTGTAATTGCGCATTTAAGTTTAAAGTCATAGTGCCAGGAAACAGAGCAGAACTCTACGAAGAGCTCTTATTAGACGCCCGCCTCCATGTATGCTTCGTCGAGTCATAATCGCGTTATGTTACGAAAAGTTTACCTACCAGATGTGCAGTTTAGATTTTTCAAATAAGGAACTATATTTCTATTAGGTAAATTATTACTATCTAATATCTTACCAATATTGACTGGCATTTCATATTGAATTTTTAGAAATCGTTTTTGATATGTAGGTATGTCATTCTAAATCGATCGTAAAATGAAACTTTAAAAGTAAAGACAATCATATTTGTTTTAAATACTTTCTTATATATGTTAAAAAGTATTCAAATATCGAAATATATAATTTAACCTTTCACAAAAGATATAGTCATAGCTTTGTAGTGTAACTATGACACGCCGCAGTCTACTTAACATAAATCACTTAATAAGAGCGAACTTAATAGGCCACTCGAGGTGACTTCCTAATGATAAATTAACGTCGCCTGTTGGATAATTATAAATTAAAATTATGTTAAGTAAGACATGCTGTTAATGTCCTTTTTATATGAATTGTTATATGTATTATTGCTTTTAATTTTATGGTATAAGTATCGCTAGGCTCGCGAGTTCACGTTATGAGAATGCGGTATCAATCTTTACAATAAATGTTTACAGTGAAAGAGTATGAGTTTCCTTTTAACTATAGAACCACTGAGCCGATTCTGGAATTGACATAGTTTTAAAAATAAATCTATCTATTATTCAATAGTTATAGTCAATAGTAGGTTATAATATATTGTATTGATAGTAATCTAAACAAGATATTCTATATTTATGTATGTATTTCTATATTATACGTTATATAATGTAATATTAATATTAAAAGTAAAGTTAAATAAATTTATGTAACTACTTAGTAGAGGGCAGACACATTACAGCATATTTGCACTGATCTAGGCTTTATTAAACATTTTTTTTGTTAATCACTATTATTATTTTAAAGTATATAACATATCTAACAATTTTTTCCCAAATGTTTTGTTTTCGTTTGATTTTAATTTTTAATACAATTGTTTATTTTAACATAACCTTTCTACATTCAACTATCCGTTGTTGCGGCGTAGAGGGATCAAAGAGCAGAACAGCAAAAGAAAACTTGCGGTTTGTTTTTTAAACATCACAACTTCATCCACAAAGAACATTCGTTCATAGTGTAAATTTTAGTTTAATTTTGTTCTTATACACAGCATCACTTACAGATATTATACTCGCAACATCGTATAATATAGAAACACATAAATATTCTATATATTACTTAGCTTACTATCTGTAAAAATAAAATCGATTCGATGTTTCCACAGATTATCCCTAAATTACAACATTATTACTTATTGAAATATCAAGAGATACAGATATAGACCACTAGAATAATTTCACGGACGCAAGCCCATTCATAAGCAAGCTTTGGCCGCGACTTCGTGCATGAAGAAAGTTTGTTGAACGTTAGTTCTGTCTATGGTTTGTTGATGAAGAAAGTTTGATGTAAAAAATTATTTTTGCGTTTTATATTTGAACTGCGAGAATAGTTACAGTTTATAATCAGGCTACATAGAAGTGGCGGGCACAGTTTGATTAGTAAAAAATTCTTTAATGAATGATCCGTACCCATCGGTACCCATCCGTGAATAAAAAATAAACGTGGAGCTGCGTTTGGAGACGCATAGCGAGGGCAGTGCTCCGGCGTCATTGTCGGTGGTCAACCATGTGTATCGGTCATCCAACCACGAAATCGCTCCCAGCAGCGCACTACGACTTGCATTTCAGATTTATTCTAAGCAAAATAGGTACCAACACGCCGTTGGTGTTTTAATTTTGAATGAGTTTGCTTAACAACATTTACTAGTCTCATTTAGTACCGGTTGAGTTTTATATATACCTTGAATGTATAAAATCTTAGTCGATTGACAACAAAGAACCAAAACTTTCATTTTATGGCAGGGTTAAAAATAATGAGCATACACGTACGTGGATTGATATAAGAATCTAAATGAACTTAAGAAAGGTTAAGAGCAATTAGTAATACAATAGCAAGTCAATGATATGCTTCAGAGCTCGAGAAAAGTCAAATAGAAACGTATGAATATTCATACGTTTACTAAATATATTTTGTTTTCGGTAAGAATAATAAAGAGAGGCTGGCAAATATACGCTTTGATTATTTTTGGTACGAGCATGGATTTCTAATATAATTTACAATAGTTACAATAACCATATCTAGGACCTAGTGCGAAAATAGATTTTCTTAACATTGAGTCATTTTGAGGCAGAAAATATAGGAGACATTATACCTAAAGTAACAAACTTAATTTCTCATTCATCTACTAGTTAAACATTATACCAACATATTTATATTTAATTATTATTTAGTTTTAGATTCTTATTTATAAGTAAAGAAATCTTCATGGAAGTTTCTTTTTAATATCTCATTAAATTTATACCAAGGTTGTTAACCGACCAAAGGCAACCGAGTGATACTTAATCAGATCAGAACGAAAATATCGTTTTTATGTCTTGCTAGCTGTGCCCCGCGGTTTTGTCCGCTTTAATGTCGTTGTACCATGATTTTATATTATAACTTATATATATATATTATATATATATATATATATATATATATATATATATATATATATATATATATTAGTTATGTATTATGTACTTTGTCCGCGCAGAATAGTTATTTTTTATTATTTATTTATATTAATTTCTAAAATAAAAGTAACCCAAGTTCCTCCTTATTACACAGCTATCTGCCAGTGAAAGTCCCGTCAAAACCGGTCCACCCGTTACAGAGATTAGTTGGAACCGACAGTCAGACAGTCAGACAAAAATAGTAAAAATATGTTATTTTTTTATAGGTACCGTTAATATTACTAACAGCCACTCCAATTTTATTTATCTGTATAGATAAGGTAACAAGCTATAATAGGTTAAAGTAAAACTTTTCATACATTTACAAAAAGTGTCAGGCAATAATTTTAATAATTAAGGCCTAATTGTGAGCATTCTAAAGTAATTGTCTTCACTGAGTCAGGTGAGACATAACATTTTTCAGCATTCTGTTTCATGAAGGTGGTGTCAATAAGACTTTTGTATCGAGCCTTCGATGATTTAAGATATTTCTTGTATGAAAAAATAATTCAGACTCGGTGGGATATAAAAATCCTGTTGATATAATATTTTACGTAGAAAAAAAATTTAACTGTTGAAATTATGTGTCTACTTTTTCCCAACAAATTCTTAACCTTAATTTCATAAAGTCAGTTACCTGAACTAAATCTATTAATCATGTTAAGAATATAAGTATTTAGTAAGTAGTTTTGTATAAGGCTTAATAATTTTGATTGTTGGTTTTGAATGTATTTTAGTTGAAGTATTTAAAATAACAACTGCCCAATTCAGCTGATTTCAAAAGATCTTTTACCACATTGATTCGCTTGTTTCAGAATTACCTGCCTTGGTCTGAAAATGAGATTGCAATTCTACTTTCATATAGTTTCTCAAAGTTATTTTGAACGCACCCACGTTGCGAGTTGTATCAATTTTTTATACTAGACTTCTTTAAGCGCCAAAGTTTTTGTAAATGTGATGATTTGATTACTTTCTGATGTAATGTTGTTAACGATTGAAGTCCTTTGACCCCTATGTGGGGCGTGGGACGAATTCACTGGGTCTGTTTCAATGATTTTTTTCTTTGCCTAGAAAAGGTGATCAGCTTTCGCTCCAATCCATTTATTGTGGGATTCGAACCCAGGACCTGCGGTGCAACATGCAGACTCTTTAACCACTTAGCCACACAGGCGGTTAAGTAATGTGCAATGCGTCGATTTTACGTCACTATGCAAATATGCTTTTGTTATTTACAATCACTCATCCGTAACTTTGTGCTCGTTAGCAAATTGAGCCAGGTATTGATGTAGCACCTACCTGTATTATAATATTATGAACCAATAATATACCTATTACCACGTAAAATGTTTTATGAACTACTGAAATACTAGGGCCCATTGTCACGATTTCCTATCTTTGACTGTATCTTATACATATATATGTAATGTATGTATGTAGTCGTAATATTTTTTAAAGTTGTTTTGCATCATGTATGTAGGTTCATTACCTATATGCACAAAATGGTTTAGTAGTTTTTTTTAAACACTTTGTTGCACTGGAGTGCAACGGGCGGCCTTATCGCTAATAAGCGATCTCTTCCAGGCAACCCACAGTTTTTGATATGCGGTAGTTCTATATGTAATGAAAATTGAAGATAAGTCAATTAGCCCCGACATCTAATTACAAATAAAAATATTTAACTCACAAATGCATTAACAGATGTTTAAAAATCATCTCAATTTCGCTTAAACGAAATTTAAAATTAAACAAACACAAAAATCGGTCCTTCATTAAGAAGCCACAGCCAGATAAATACACGGCAACACGTATCTCTAAGTCGGGAGTTAATCCTTTTTATATTTTAGCTTCTAATTAATAATAAATGTTCCTCACAATGTTTTTCATATAATAGATATCGGACAATAATGAGCGGCGTCTTTGCCTACTTGAAAAACGGAACATGAAAATCGGCGGCATGATAAAAGACTTGTTCCGACCGCGTATGCCATTCCTATATGTATTTGTAGTTCTTCAAGGTACCAACTTTGAAGTCATTTATATTAATTGTGACATCGTTACAGACACATTTAATTTAATTTAATTTATTTGAGTTAACAAACAGTCACTACAGAGAAAAATATACTTACAATATAACTTATTCAAATAACTATTTGTAGCACCCACATCGCTAACTACATGTTACTTATAAATAAACAAACATATCGTACTTTCATTTAAAGAAGTATACTTATTACATAACAATTTTAAGAGAGAAGCAATTGAATAGCGTGGATTACTTGATCGTTATTATACAATACTAGGTGAAAGGAGTAAATTTTGTGTGTGGGTAATTTTTAATGTTAAAAAAATTCTCGTAATTTTCATTATACATATTTTGACTAGCGCGACGCGGGACTTCTATGCTTTTCTTGACATATTTGTATACCTGATAAAATATGGCTCATGTCAATAAAATGATGTTTAGCTGGCTATGGGTGAAGAAGCTTTAAACTCCATGAGTTTTTAAGTTTATTAATTACAAACAAAAATATATTTAATATAGAGCGACAAAAATTGTGATTAAAATCAGATAATAGAGCCTTATATCATTTATTTTTAGTTATCGTCGTAATATTGTATTATTGAAGTAATTATCGTAAAATAAGTCAGCTGGGAGCTATTAAATGTGAAATGTCGTCGGTACTTATTAAACTGAAAATAGGGCGGTTAAGTTTAGTTGTGCGCCATTTTCCGAGCTAATCTCGACTTCGTAAACTCTACAAATTCACTTTGTTATAATTTTGTCATTGATAAGAACTTTGATTTGTAAATTGTTTTAATACAATAACTTTGTAACTTTGTGACAGTAAATTCAAAAATATATTGTACTTTGTTAAAATATGTCAATTTAATGAGCCGAATCAGTTGAATTTTGCGAAGGAATTCCTTGCCTAGCTCCGGTGTGTACTTAACGAGTGTACACAACGTACTCGAAAGGACGAAATAAAAATCCTATAAAATTAAAACCTGAGCCAATATTTATATGAACGGAGACGTAATCGGAAATTCCAAGTAATTGTTTAAATAAACTTAGCTGAAATTGTCTATAAATTGCCAAATAATGCAGACTGTTTGAAAAAAAATTGAAAAGGGTCGACTTATTGAAGACATTTATCCGCAGATTATCCTATTATTACTCTGAAAACTCTCGGCAAAAGAAAAAAGGGATCATAACAGAATTTATTCAATACATAAAGAGTATATTTTACCGTTGGCGCCTACGGGTTCGGGGGAAAGTTTCAAGTGGACTGGGAAAATTATTTTCAAAAGTGACCATCGCATAGGCTTCGTACAAAAACTTCTTACACATAAAAAAGTTTTATGGTCCGATAAAGACCATTTGAAGGGTCTGCTTGGATCTCGGAGCTCGCTTTTCAATGTAAGAGTGTCATGAACGATTAGTTACTTTGGAATGGAAACCGCTACCTGAAATTGAATTGGCTTTATTACGGAACTTAGTTCAATAAGAATCATTAAGTGGAATGCCTTAATAAAATACTGAAGATACTCTTTGTTACAGAAAAATTGTGTTTTGGAAGTCCACTAACTTGAGTTCAATGGTTTTATTGACTAATGATAAAGTTTATCAATCTAACATCAGTAAGAATGAGTGTACCTTTGACTGTATGTATTAAATTAGTCTATACTAATTAAAAATTAAAGTCTATACTTTAATCATCTACTATCTGAGGATAGTTTAAACGTCCAAAGTTGAAATATTGCTCAGAATTGAGTTGTTATATATTATTATCTTCAAAAAAGATACAATGCCACTATAAAACAGCTGGATACTAATTAAACTAATTAAATGGTATATTAGGGGTTTACCAACAGATTTTAATTTAAGTATTGTTAGACGTTATTGGGTTTACAAGTGAAACGTTGTCATGAAAAGGCAATATCGTTAACGTGTAATAATAAGATGATTAATGGCCCAGGCGCAAACTGTTGTATGGCTTTTATTTGATACTATATTATCTTCACCACAATCCATTTCTTTGATACGAGTATCGCTTAAGCGGCGCACATTATATTCGTGTATATACATCATAATAGCGGGGTTTGTTGGGGCGGTTAATAGATTCTAGGGTTGAAATGAAAAGAGCAATTTATCAAAATTGAAATTTCGGAGATGTTTGTAAAATTGACTGTGAAAGTATATGAGCATAAGTTGACGCGATTTTTATTTTTTTTTACTGGCCGAGATCCGAATTAGGGATGCATCGATATGCCTTTTTGCCGATACGATACCGATACCGATACTCTTATAAAAATATCGTCGATACCGATACAAACTCTTAGTGAATTAAAATTAGATTAAGGTAAAATATTATATGAAACACAAGTTTGGTTAAAGTTTTTAATTTCTATTAAAAAATAAAAACAGTTTGAATGAAATTCAAGGTTTAGCTATTAAAATTAAGAATTAAGTGCAATAATTAAAATAAAATCAATAACTGTTAATAATCAAAATTAACATTAACAAGATTTTTGTTTAAAAAACAGAGCATTCTCGAACTTTGCAGAGAAAGCCGATTTCGGAAGTCTGTCTGTATAAGACCTGCGGTGGGAAATAATCTCTCGGATGCGACAGAACTCATTTGGAAACTGAAGTACTTCTGCGCCATTTTTTTCAAGTTTGCAACGAAGTAGATCAAACAAGATGTGCGTTAAAAGTATCGTTGTATCGGCAATAAAAGTATCACCGATACCGATATATCGGCAAACCCAAAGTATCGCCGATATATCGGTATCGGTATCGGATGCATCCCTAATCCGAATGCATATGACGAAAGGTTGCTCATTATGTTGCTTTTCTTCTTTTTCCTATCTCATCCGTTTCTATATTTGTGTTATAGGTAGATCTATTATAATTGTTTCAGAAACACGGTTAAATGATAATATACCAAATGTGTTATTAATTTTATAAGAATTTATGATGTGATAGTGACTGTACAGAAGACAATGGATTATTTTTAGATTTTGGAAAATTATGATTAATCGGTGTATTACCATTAATATTATACCTTATGTATTTTCATGTCTATATCACCTATAGTAAAGTTCTCTAATGGTACTAATAACTACAAAAACTTCAAAAATTCTTATTTGGGTCATGTAAAGCATTGCTGAATGAATTTTATGAAAGAAAGGTATTCAAACAATAGCTTCGAGTTTACCGATGACGTGGATTAACGAGTATTAATGAAAAATCAAGTTTTATAAATATCAAAGAAAATAAAACCCAAAATTTGTATTAAGAAAAAATAAATAAAATATAGATCCGTTTTGAATGTCTCTGTGGAGTACTCTTGAATAATAATTAAGCTTAATTTAATTCGTACTCCTGAGACAAGGACAATTATAACATTAGGTGTTATCTATATTGTTGAACTTAATTCAGCCACATCCTAATGGAACAAATCAATTAGTGAAACCTAATTATTTCGATTTTATAATTTCAGTAATACTGGCAATCACATTTTTGCATCAGTTTCATTCATTGCTTTTTCCTCAGGCAAGATGATTTAACTTCTGTAGCTGTAGGACAATGTTTTGGTATATACATTGTCCTTTCTAGGAAATTCTCACAAATAATTCATTGAGATAAATGGTATTACATTTACGTGTAGAGAATTAGGTTTGTGCCGCACCCGTGAACTACGTTGAGATGTAAAACTGGCAGGTTTGATCAGCGTAGTTTATTATAAAAGGAACGTGTAAAATAAGCTATGAATAATCTCACTGGAACAAGTATTATTGATTGATAAAGTTTGTTTTCATCCATTATCTGTTCTGAAACATTATTTCATATTTAACCAACAATATTTATGGTGGACTTGTTGCTGTCAATTAATAAGGAAACAAGTTAACAAAAAGTGCAATAAACTTCGTTTAGAAAGCTTAATTTCCGATAGGACTCGAAAAGCTGACATTAATCAAGTAAATTCGTTCACGAATCCTGAGAATTTCATTACAGATTCGGTAGAGACGGGGATTAACATTATGATGATTTTTTCTTTTGGATTCATCATGTATTCAAGACGCATTATAAAAGAGTTTTAAGAAGTAGGCTTGCGACTAGATTTAATGAAAATGCTCATTAGTTTATGTTAGTCGCTTAACTTTACGTTCCAATATAGTTAAGATAAAGTAATTCTGCTTAAAAAATCTTACGACTTGAATTTTATACTAACACTATATCAAACACAATGTTCTACCCAGTGGCGTTACTGGCACCGGGACGTGGCAAATTCTTTTGATGGGACCCTATCAGTAAAATTCATCACGTTGTACTTAGTTTAATTTTAATAAACCACTTAAGTAGTTATCCACCACTAATAACAATTTTATTTTCAAGAGAGTTTGTTAATACATTTACATTCATTCACATTCACCAGCCTATATACGTCCCACTGCTGGGCATAGGCCTCTTCTCTTAGGCGAGAGGGAATGGGCTATAGTCCCCACGCTAGCCCAATGCTTAAAAAAGTACTTTTCAAGTAAAATAAAATACTCAGGTACAATGTTAAAAAAATATTTCTGAGCTCACGGCCTCTTGGGTCGAGGCCCTCTTGGGTCGGGGGCCTGTAGCATTTTACCAGCCCTGCCACCCTATAGTTACGCCACTGGTTCTAGCATCTGACAACGGTTTCAGTCGCGTAGTTTATGTATTAGTAGTAGTATTACTTTATTAGAGTATTTACTAACTCTTTTGTAACTTTACAATTTCTATAAAAATCGTTCAGTAATTTCTGCGTGAAAAAGTAATATACATTCATTCAAGTTTGCCTGTAGAGTGTAGACTTAATGGGTGAATTAATTTGATATATTATTAAATAAGTATATCAAATTAATTCGCCCAGTCTTTGGGCCTTTTTATGTTTCATACCCCTTTAATGGCTATTTACGAAGAATAATTGTTATTTTAAGAACTGCTTCAACACAATAACAATCAGTCCTCACGAGAAATGCTTTGAAGAATTTTCGGGACAAAGAATAATGAAATTGCGTTCGCTTTATTTTCCATTTGTTGACAGTAATTTATTATACTTTCTCTTAGCTCATGATGTATGCAATTTGATAAAAACTAAATTAAGTTTCAGAGTTTTGTTTACACTGACTGCAGATTACGAAATAGTTTTAATAACGCAGATTATTATATTAATTAACATTGAGTATTTGAAATGTTTAACGCTCAAAAATGAGTTAATTATTTAAAAAAGGTGTTCAAAGTTTATAGAATATTTAAAAGAACTAATTAAAAGCCTTTCAGTCAAAAGTATTCTAAGCTTTAAAGAATTTATTAATTTTATTTAAAACTTCCTCCTGCCAGCTTCGCCTGCCGGGATTTAACCAAGGTATCTTATACTTTTCCGTAGGCGCCATCTTTCTCCTATCCAAAATTAAAATGAGTTTCAGCAACAATTAAATTTATTCACGTATTCATATGACTTAGAATATACAAGTCATACAGGGTCTAAAGTTTTGTTAATACCGACGTCATTCCATAGAAATTGCTTTGGAGCTTGCCATTGTGTTTACTTTGAAGAGTAAACCACCTTGTGACTTTGAAGTATCGATCAAAGACAACGAATAGAGTCAAAGCTCTTTGCAATCCCAAACTTTCCCCATTTGCATTACTTTGGGCGAAGGGAGGCCTTAAGTGACGCTGTGATTAGAGAACTCATGGTAACGCCTCTACTTCTAATAATTGTTTTCGTCTTTGCCCACTGTTAGCAAACACAGACAACCCTTATATACATATATACTATAACCAATTATTTTTTATAAACGCCAAAAGAATTTAAAAGATTCATAATATAGCTCTATAGTTTCAGATATTTAAATAAAGTTATATTTTAAAAGAATACTCTCTTCGTACGCATGTAAAACAGTTAAATAAGCCTGCTTTAGTCTTCCGCAAATTATGAATAAAGTTTGAAGGAATAGGTACAAGACAAAACATTATATACAACTAACAAAATGGCGAAGACAAGCCCTTAGACGTAACATATAATTTGTATGTTTGTGAAGTCTTATAATTACTTAACTTAATAAACAACAAGTGAAATCGAATTAAATTTTAAAACCTTTCGATATGTTAATTAATAATAAGATAACTTCCTCAACGAATGAACAAATCTTCGTAAATTATAGCTAAGAACCGTTTCGATCACGTCCGCTTTTAAACAAAGATACGCATCCTGGTCCATTCGTTAAGGAGTTACAATGCCACAGACACTCAGACACCTCAATTTTATTTTGGTTTTGCGTAGATAATTCAATACATAGAATGTTACAATGAAGAAAATTTAGCTCATACACCAAACAATTTAAACTTAGGTGTCATGGGAATAGACTACAGATCTCTTAATTAAGCGACATTAGACCCCAATTAAGACAACGAATAGAAATTAAACATTTACAATTAAGTTTTATATGTACTTCTATATTTCCATGTATAGACTGTACAATTTATAGTAGATGCAGCCTGGTCACAGTAACATCAATAAATTTTTAAAATTTTGCGATTCAGCCGCACCATATTTAACTAACGCATCTCATAAAGATAAGTCAATGACTACATGATGTGTAGTCGAATTAAATGTCGTGCATTGAACGCCCTAGAAGTAGGAAACAAGAACGGTTGAGCGTCTCATCGGAACACCTTTAATTATATCCGATATGGAAATGCTGTTTTAAGTCCCAAAATTTATCGGCCTCTGTGAACACAAGGATGTTATGCTGCAAGGCACAAGATTAAATAATTTTAACCCTCACCAACATAGGTTTTGTTTTGATGGTGTCATTATTTGAGCATATTTACTTAACGCTGCTAATATCTCAGCATTTATTTTGATTACTTATGTAAGTAATGTAAAATTAAAAATCTACTGAATCGAAACTGTTTATGGAATCAGTAAAAGCATATTTAACTTTAAAGACAATGCATTTGTCGTTGCTAACTCTATGTGCATTGTGATGTGATCACAAGTGAGGTTAATGGGATGGCGTTATAGAAACTGCCTTGCTATCCATCACTTGTAAGTGAGCCCGGATGGACCACTTTGCTTCTGTCCGCCATCAAACACTTTACCTACTTCCGTTCACGAAATATCTTGTATCTAATGTACATGTGTCTAAGAGCTACGGAATGTTAATTATGCTCAAATTCTCCGAAGTGAAAAATCAGTTAATTAATTCTTGAGATTCCTAATTATTCCGCGACTTGTAAACTCATTATTTCACTCCATGCCTTTCATATCATCAATAGCGCGAAATTAACGCAGACAGGTGGACCGAGAAATAAAATGGTAAAAATGGATCTTAGTGTAGGTATATTATGCGAGTTATTATATGGTTCATAATACATTTTTATTGGAAAGCGTTCAAATAATATTTGAGATTAACTGAATCGGGCAACTGGGCTACATAACAATAAATTCCAATATTTTGCCCATTATAATCTACAAGGAAGTTGGGGTTTTTGCAATTTGGAGAATAAAAATTGTAATTTTACTGCCTTAAATTACGATTTTATTTCAAACTTTTTGAGTTTCCTTCAGTTTCGCAGCTTTGTTTAAGTGATTTAATGGATTCTTACATCTTACTTTAATTTATAACCAACTAAACAGGACTTTATAAGTTTAAAGATTTTTAAACTATTAGATAAATTTTAGGCTTATTCATAAACTAACATTTACTAGCGAATTTATTATGAACATTTACTACGAGAGCATCTATATTTTTTTTAAATATAGCACATATCACTCAGAAAAAGTTTATCTTCGGTATAAAAATATTTTCTTTTTATTATAAATGTGGATAAGCTGATACCCGCGACTTTTATTGAGACTAGTCTCAATAATGAGTCTCAATAGTTTCAGAATATCTGAGATTTGATTCAAATAGTGAAAGCGCAGAATATATTGAAATGCTGTATCGCCGCGCCCGGCCGGGATTTTTTATTCTGTTGCTAAGGAATAAAATGTTTTGGGCCAGCGCGTCGTTGATTTATATCCTGTAACAATCTATCTATCTCTGTTAAACACTGTAAGTTTTTTTGTCAATATAAATGAAAAGTTTGTAATCTATGCCTAGGTGTTTTAATCTATGGCAACTTACATTCCCTTACGACTTACGTCTTTGATACAGAGATAAAGATTTTAAGCTTGGAAACTTAAATGTAAAACTTCAAGTCTCATGAGTAGTTATAAAATATTTTTAAATTACGAAACTACGAGACTACAAGACTTCAACGATTTTCATTCTACTAATAAAGTTTTCAAGATACATTTATTACATGTTTTTAGAAATACTTAATTTTACGATCTTTGTGAATTAGCTTCAACCTTTGTAATTACTGACAATAATTTTATTCTTATTTACCCTTCATCAATACAATGAAGGGTAAAAATAAAATTCACGTCGACGTGGGCTTAATTTATTTAATTTAGATCATTTGATTAATGTATGGATTGGAGCTGAGAGATAATAAGTCTTTGGGTGCAGAGCTATTTCAAGGGACATTGAAAACAATTTATAATAAAAAATCAATTCGATCGTCAGATTTCAAACAAAATAAAAACCGTATCTTAATAGAAAATGACCGTAAATAATAACGTCATGTGTAATTTTTACTTCTAGCATACTTACAACAAATTGTTCATGAGAGATAATTCTAAATGTCATTTACATTGCTTGCTCCTTACTCGAGAGGCGAGAGTCCATTTGTGAGTTTTGTATAGCGATCTTTGTTAACAATAGATTCTGATTTCGAATTTATTAAATTTATATTAAGTAATGAATGTTATGAATCGTAAATTTTCTACACAATCTTGAAAATATAAGTTTATTCCTATAAACCATAGTTATGGTCTTATCTGGTCTATCTATAAAATAATCATGCGGTATACCAGAATTAAATCATCATGCATTGCATATTCCTCAGTTTTTTATATCTAATTGTCATATTTATTAATTATATTTCAGGTGAGTGGGTGGACGGGTGAGTTCTCGCTCCCTAATGGCCCCGTCGCAAGTCAACAAGGCGACGTGCTTCGCGTTCCAATTAACACGTCCTGAAAGAAATAAACATGTTCCGATTGACTTTTCGCTTTCGTATATCCTCCAACCCAAACCCCGATTTGTTTGGAATCATTTCACGTATAAATCTTACTATAGTGGGAAGCATTCTGGTTACACGTTTCGTGATACTTCATGGAATAGAGATTAAATAAAACTTTTAATAGAATTATGTTAGGGTTTATGAATCTTAACTAACAATGTCATTTAAGTGATTTCCTAAAACTCAGTCTTTATTCAAAAAAACGCACTAACACATAGTTTAATTTTTCATTTAAGTTACTGCATTTCCTTTTAAGGTTCAGAAGCTTTAAAACTACTAAGTATATAGTTTCAAACTAAAGTCAATTTGCTAGCACAATACACTTGCATATTCATTATAAGTAGGTACGTCTCGTTTCGTTACCGGCTTAGGCTACATTTGTTTCTGGGAAAATAAATGCAACACAATGGTTTAGGTTTGGCAAATTAAAATAAATTCGTTCAGTTTTTTATATTTATATCGTCTTTTCAATACCATTTCTAAATATAACTCCGCGTTTATGATGCTATATATTACCTACCTAATAAGTAATCAACAAGTGATGATATTTTGCTGAAAAGCGCTCTATACAATCATTATAAGTCCCATCCACCTAAGTCATGTTGTTATTTAATCGCATTTACACTTTTAATCTCATTGTTATACATTTTTAGTCGGCTTATATATAATAATGTCAACGGCTGTTTTGTGCTAACTTCCTAAGTTCAATATTGAAGGCATAATAAAATTATTTGGAAGGCGCACAAGGCCTGAAAAGAAACCGGCTAGTGGTAACGGGTTACTCTATAAATATTTCATATAAATATGTATACATCTTGTATTTCATGGAATACATCCGTATTATATCGCTTTGCTATTGAGAGATCGATAAGTAGCAGCAGGTTGTAGAGATATTAAAAATAATGACAGACACAATCACAAAATATAACTTCAATTTATTTGAGATTCACAATATACCAACATATATTATTTATATACGGACATAAAAGAGAAAGTATAAGGCTATTGAAGAATCATTATTGCTAGTTGATGACTTCAAAGGAATTGATTCTCTAGGTTAGCATTCCGCCTACGAACAACATTAAACATTAAAGTTAATGAGCAATGGATATTAAGGCCAAAGGTGAGGTTTTGTAAAAGGTCTTATCTTTATTACCTGATGGGCAAAAGTAGCGCAACACAAAATTTAAGTGTCATGTTTATTATTAGCACAAAACTGAGCTTTTTTAAGGCATGGACAACGAGTCTTTGGAACCAGTCATTTATTAAACACCTGTAACGAATCCTAATATTAATTAACATCAATTTTTGGGACAAATTTGTATATTATACAATTACAAGAATATACTTTTCTAAAACGTTATTTCACATTAAAAACTGAGCACCGCTCACCTTGTATCGTGGTTTATTGATACATTAAACAAATACATGTTTAAATTGTAGTGGGAAAGTTTGGTTGCTCACTATATGCGACGAAGTGAGCCCGAGCATGGAAGTGTATTGGCTTCGAGCTAATTGCGATCGATAGACGCTTCCTTCGCCGCCTATTCAATTACGGCAAATTAATTTAGCTTAATGCTTTGATTGCCCCAATACTTATATTTGTAACGAACAAATTTAAGCAGTGATATTTTTACATGCATGTCTATTTTGTGTTTTTGACATCTGCTGACCAACAATATATCAATGTAAGTTGAAGTCTAGTTAAAAACTAGACAAAGTCTAAATTTGAGGAAAGAAAACTCTGAAATCGCGTCTTTTTCCGCACCATTGCATTTATAATTTTAGTAAGTTTGCTTAAGCATAAAACGTCAAAAACAAGTAGATCCGTGGGGAAATACCCTCGGGTTAAACAATACGTGAGCAGAATCAGAAGCAGTTTAGTCTCGACTTGAAGATACATTCAGAATCGTAATTAGTAAAACTAAACTCGTAAAGCCCCGATTATATAATTTTTATACGGCACCGAAATTCGGCCTTTTGGGACCAATCCCTCTTGTTGATTAACAATTTATTTATTATAATTGAAAATTAGATCCGGTAACTTCATTTGAACATTAAACAAAGAGGAATACCATAAAAATAAGGAAAGATGTTTTCTTTCCCAGAAATAAAATGTTTTAACCGAAACAAAAAAGAGTTTTCAAATTTTATATAAAACTTTCGTAATTTAAATTTGCTATTATATATATTGCGAAAAAGTGGCATGTATTCCACTTATTTAGGAATTAAATTCGCTAAAAAATAGATAGCAAAGTGAAACTGCTTTTTTGTGAAATGTGAAGAAGCCATTCAGAGAATTACATATTCTTTAATTTATTTTTCAGTTACGCACCCCAACGGCTTTGATGAGACTTTTGTATTTTTGTAAATTAAAGTACATTATTGTAAATAAATGTTTAATAAATTAAGAGTTAGTCATTTTATATCCTTAAATTGACATTGTGTGTTTCAGTCACGTACATCAATGTGATAAGGAAGCTACATTGTAATTAATTGAATTAAAAATTTTCACATTACCATTTTCGATTACATACTCAGCAGAAATTGAGTTTACGTTACATTAAAATAATTTCTAGGGTTAACATTTATTTAAATTAGCGGATTAACAAACAATCTATAGCGTAATATGTGTCCGGGCCATGTAATCGCTATAATCCGGGCTTAAGCCGTTTTGAGTAGAGGTGAACTAGGGTTCGTAATGCCGGCATGATGGATGCACTGAGGGATTATCAAACGGCCGCGTGCTGTTAGATGACCAGGATGTAATAACTCTGCATAGCAATCCTAACAAGATATTGTGTGCATTATTGCCATTAATGCATATTATTAATTATACTTGATGAGGTATGAAAGAATGAAGGGGCTTTGGCTTATCCAGGCTTTTCTACAAATGATTGTCGTTATTTTCTAAAAATCCAGCTCCTTTTTTATTCACTTTTTAGTGTATATAAATATACTTAAGCACTATTCACTTTTAAAACCAAAAAAAAGTCTAACAATAAGATGTTTTGAGCTATCGTGTGAAGTTTCACAATGAAATCTCTCATCAAGGAGCACTTATTATAATCCAAAGTAGCCAGTGCGCCAAAACGGCAATTTTATGATCAAACCACAGAAAAAATAATAGCATTCAATATTAGTAATAATAGTATATAATAATATTATGTGAATGGAAATATGTTTAACTATTAAGTAAAAAAATAGGATTTTTCAATAGGGGCGCGTGAACTTTGACAGTGAATAGCGACCATCTTGGTAAAGCGATAGCTCTCAAATTTGGTATGAATACATATTTACTCGTGAAATTTCATGTGGGACGTTACACGCTTCAACAACTACTCTATTCGCCTAACGCTGCGTGCGTTGCGTCCAATTTATGGCGTTCATGGCCGTCCTGCAGTCATAATAACAATTTTTTTGTGGCCCAGGTTAGAAGGTATGGATCTCTCAAACATGTGGTTCCAACGGAACGGCGCCACAAGAAACATTAAATTTATTGAATGAGAAGTTCTGGCCACTGATATCGTGTGACTTAACACAGCTTGATTATTACTTTCTGTGAAATTTCTAATCTATACAGACGTTGCGTTCTTCATTAAATTGAACCCCACTTATGCGAAGATATCATCCAAAATTGGTCCACCAGGATACACCACCTACAGCGGATTCGTGGCGGCCATTTGGCTGAAATTATATTCCATAAATGATGTCATCGAATATCTTTTAAAATATAATAAAAAATGTGGCAACATCATTTACAACAGGTTTAAAACAGGTTTCAAAGTTCGAATGTTCTGAATGAAAAACCCTGTACTTCAGATTTGTGCTAAAAATATTTATGTAGTTCACGATTTTCAAGTACTTTTACAATCACTCGGTAAACTTTTTGAACTTCAAAAATGTTTGAATATTTATAAGAATTCTGTTTTTATTTCTTGTAATTTCTTATGTGGAAAGTTTAGAGTTTCTAAGATATTAAATTACGAAAGCAAAGTTAAAAACAACAATGTAAACATAATATTTGGTATCTGCTTTAAGTTGGACGCGGAGTGTGTTAACTGAAAAAACACACAGAGAGAGTACGTAATTTAAGCGTATATTAATAAATAAATTATATATTTTATGATTTTTTTATATTTCTACAAAACATTGTCGATATCTGTCATTTAAAGCGTGTTGAGAAGAAGCTAGTTTCCCGAGGAAAAAAAGCGGCGTATGCGTAAATAGGATTTTCACTTCGGAGATCAAAAGAAAAAATGTTTCGTTTTTTAGGACAGAAGGCTAATCACCTAGACTAGGGATTAAGGCATTTTACTTATATCGAAACATCCACTCCTTTATATATTACGTGTTTGTAAATTTAACATTAATCTACGCATATTTTACCGTAAAAACACAGATATAACTAGCAAATATCACAAGAGAATAATCAAGGCTGTAATCGCAGTTACTGGGACATGATGTTACTAATGGTCCTGGATAACCGGGGGACGATCATAATTTTGGTGAACAAAGGGGCCTCGTGAAGGACGTGAGTCGAGTTCCTTAGAACAATAAGATAATGATTCGTCCGCTCGTGAAGTTTCCCTGAGTCTTATATTATTCAAGATATTCATTTTCAACGATAACATTTCTGTTCAAATTAAGATACTTACAAGCAAAAAAATTTTTCAAGATAATTTATATATACCCAATATTAATAATTATTAATTTATTTATTTATACAAGATCGAGATTCACTGTTAACAACTCGAGAACATCTGAACCAATTAAAATGATTTTATCTCATTTCTGTTTCGAATAGAATAATATGAATAGCTATCAAATATTCGAATTAATTCACGAAAAAATAAAGAAAATTTGTTCCCTCACACATTTAAATAATAAAGACTAGCTTTACATATTTATTCAATACTAGTGGACCCCGCGAACTTCGTATCGCGTCAAAGTCCCGAATAATAGTGTCACCTATAACGTCATTTAATAGAAAATGTATGAGGAAAATGTTTTTCTTTTATTTTATTTTTTCGAAAATTTTCCAAATTTTTCTCTCCGTAAGAACCATCCTTGTACTTCAAGAAATATTATAAAAAAAGAATTGGCCAAATTGGTCCAGGCGTTATTGAGTTATGCGCTTACTAACACATTTTTATACTATAGATTTACAATAATGTACTTGAATATATTTATAAAAATACAAAAGGCTCATTTAAATGAAGTTGGCGTGGTCCATTAGTTTGTAATAAACTTAGCGCTTGACAAAACATTCAAAGCCTTCAACCTCGTTGTTTTCTCGCGAAAACTATTGTTCGAAATAGAATGTTGTAAATATAAATTTTTCTTTCTGTGGTTGATATATAGATCAACATAAAGAAACCAATTCCTTCCTATATAATTAAAGGAGACACAGGGCCCTATTACCATTTAATCTATGAATATAATGTTTTCTGAGTAGCTCATTTAAAACTTTTTATCGTAGGGTCATCTTACATGTGTGCGTGGACGAATACGATGAAAAGAAAATAATTCGAGTTTATCGATGCGTGATATACGGTAGGTATTCTGGCTGATATTGATTTCCTTGAAATGTTCTCCCGTCGCAAATATAAGTATCTGAAAGATTGATTATATTGCTTCACTGCTATTTGCTACACCATAATCAAATAATAAATGGCACTGTCGAAGGCTCAATTTGTTCGTTTTTACTAAGATTTTTTTACTTAAGAGATTTTGTTTAATTTTTTGTTTCTGTATGAAATGTCTTACAGAAACGTGCTATTCAAGGGATTTGTTGTCTATCACTATGAGGGTTCGTAGTAATTTTAAGAATATAATTTCATGACCTTAGCAAGGTAATATGCATATGAGATTAACTTCATTTATATTTAATGCATCCACTTGACTTTATAAAACAAATATCTAATTCTCTTCAGGGAAATTGTTACGTTGCTACTACAAAACTAACGTATTCCCAAAATGTGACAACTGATCTTTTAATAAAAAGGCTTTTAATAAAGCTGTCGATTATTAAAATGAAAAGAAATAATCTTAGGAAAGAGTTATTCTAGTTCATAAATTAAATACATTATTATTGTATACGTGGTCAGAAATAATGAGAAACTTACTGAGTTTCTTGACTCCTAAATTTATAGAACAAGGCGTGTGCTTGTGAACTAACTGTTCATTAGTGTTGATCTGAGTTTTTTATGAATAAATGATTTTTGCAACACGTGATCTCTTTCAGGTAACTTTAAAGCAAAACAGGAAACGTAAAAGAAAACATAACACAAAATTCTTTGATTTTATTGTATTTTGTTAAATTTACATTTAGCATTTAATATAGAAGATTTTTAATGACAATTTTCACAATCGAAGTACCTATAGCCTTATCTATGTACATATCTTGCCGGAGAGAAACCAGTATTTAGGCAAGTCCGCAGTTGATTAACGACAAAAGTATTTATCCACGTTTGCTTTTTCTTGGCTGATAAATTTGTTTTACTTTGTAGTAGGTATGTACAAGAGTAGATAACATTTTCTCAATTCATTCTTCTAAATTTCTCAGATTATTTTTATATTGCTTGCAATGATGATAATCTCAAATTGTATCATTAACGTTAAACTGATGTTGTTGGTTACTTTTTGTAATCTCAAATACAGACCCACAAAGTATTATAAAAACCACCCTAGGTACATTTCATAGTATTACATTAAAAATTTGTTAATAATACTGAATACATTTAGTTGTGTAAGCTAAATGTTAAATTCTTCATAAGACATCAATCGCACCTGTGATGTTGCCAGGTGACTAAGAGACTAATGACCGACTTTGAACAGTGATTTACATTCCTTGTAGATATGTCATTATCGTACACCTCACATATGCTACACGTTACCAGTATTTTAACTAAGAGCTTTAAGCTCTTAGTTATAAGCTATACTGACACACAAAGTTTTATTTTCGACTTTAATCCATCTTCGAAATTATCGAATCAAAATAATCCTACAATAAATGTAATATTTGTTTTCAGGAATATCAAAATGTATTTCATAAGAATTATACTAAGGAAACTCAAGACTCCCGAAGGAGTTTATTAATGTGATTGAGCCAAGCTCCTTGGCTCGCTGTGACTGTTGACTAGACCATAACGAGCAATATTCTGACCGATATTGTCGACCTCGTTTCAACACCGGCCACGGCTTGATTACTCTCAGTCTCTCTGTGAAGATAAAAGTTACACCCAACAATACTTTGGTATTAAAATATATTCTGTGTCCACAGTCAGTATTCGTTATTCTGAAATATTCTCTTCACTTCCGTTTTGCCAATCGAATCTTTAAGTCTAAGATAATTTTTTAGAATGCTTCCAACAATTTTATTCTTATACTTTGTTGTTTTAGCACAATAAGATTATTGTTATTAAAAGTATGATATGAGCAACATGCT
Source organism: Aporia crataegi (assembly GCA_912999735.1). Taxonomy (NCBI): domain Eukaryota; kingdom Metazoa; phylum Arthropoda; class Insecta; order Lepidoptera; family Pieridae; genus Aporia; species Aporia crataegi. The sequence continues at coordinate 5,243,682 of OU538744.1, read as the reverse complement.
CCGTTAATAGATCCTTAAGTAATTATTAAATTTGGATACCTATATTTTCAATTTTTAATGTTTTTACAATTATTATATTAAATCGAAAAATATGTTGGTTCATATGAAGGTCTAAGCAACGCTTGTAATGAAATGATGTTAAACTTCTCATGTAATAGATGTTTTATAATGTACAGATCGTTTAAAACAATCTAGTTGGGTCTGGATTTAGTTATAGTCTCGTGAGAAGTATACAGTGAGAAGGAATTTCAATTGTTGCTGAATTATTAGACACGCAGTAAGCATATCATTAAATTTTATCTTGAAAAAAACGTAACACGAAAAATTACTTATTTAATTCATTTAATATAGACGTAACACTTAGATTTCGAATGAAATCAAAAGAAAAATCATAAATGGATATACCAGGATATAAGCACTACGGACAAGTGACACGTCAAGGTATATAGTCCGGGAAAACAGTTTTGGGAAATAACAAATTCCTCGACGTATTTTCGCTCGTTTGTCAAAGCAACGAAAAGATGCGAGGGAAGGGAGGCAGGCAATCTATTTGTCCAGCTGCCACCTTCCTTCTTTTAACAAGAGCTTTGCTTGATATCCGCGAATTTATTCTTACCATAATTTCTTGTTATGACAGCGCACCTTTTGACTAATTTCACACCCCTTAAATATATACAAAAAATATTTCTCTTAAAATCGCAATGAATCGTTTTACATAAAATTAGAAATCAACTATGTCGTATTAACTTCTTAAGTTAGCCACATATCTGACACAAATCTTGGGTGGAAGATCAAAGGTTCAGTTCCCGAGCAAAAAGAGTAAAATAAAAAATCGCGGTTTGAAGAACATGATTATAAACAACATTTATGATATAATTTTGTATTCGAAGCAATGAAACCATTATATCTTATAAAATTATTCCAACAATATTACCACAACACTACCCACAGAAAATAATTATGATACTTCTCATAAACATATATGTAGCGTAAAATTTAAATCAAACATGGTAAGAAGTTTTATTTAAATATACTGAGTCTCGTTTGACGTTTAACGTTCAAAGCATAATTATCAAAAATAGCCGTAAGTCATGAATATGCTATATATTAGCATTGTTGACTATTTCTTTTTACCATGAATGAAAAGATGAAGACATCACTGTCACTTAAGATTTTTTAATTTAGGATTGATGGAAATGGCCGAAAACCATCTTGAGCCAACACCACAAATGCGATTACATATTATGTAAATTTAAATAAAATGATTCAATAAAACATAAATTGTTTTATTTCAAATGAATTCACGTTTAAGAACAAAATGAAACATTCCTGGAAATAAAATCCGAAAACATTCATTGGAATTTCGTTAGTAATTGGTTAACCCGTGCCCTTTTACTTACATACCACCTGTCACAAGTATGTGGAGTTATGGAAGGTCCATTAAATGAAATGTGGTTTAAGGTAAGCACTTAATTAAACTGAATACAGAAAAAAGACCTTTAATATACCTAATTTCTATATAATAAAATTGATTTTCATGCTTTTTTGCCTTTTTAATATGCATCACGTAGTTAAAGCATTCTGTTTAGAATAATATAAGTAGTTGATACTAATTAAGACATACGATGTTTGGCGTGTTTAACCTTAAACCTAAGCAATAATAGTAAGTTAAAATTGTGCATCTTATATTAATTAGTAAATCTTCCTTGGTGTGAATGATGCTGTGTGAAAATATAAATGATAATAATGGAGACGATGAGAGTTGTCTGAAAGAAATTGTAACCATTATTAATTTCAAATAAAAATCGATAAGCAGATCTTCAAAAATGAGAGCTTTAAAAAAGTTTATCTCGATCACGACAGATTTCAGTTCAAAATTGTATCAAAAAAAATTTGGGTGAAGAATAAAAGAGATGCTTCCATTATCTTTCTACAATGATTCATATTAGGCAGTAGCGTATTAATTAAGTAAGTAGTAACTACATAAATAATTTCTATGATATAACTTCAACTATTACAATGTTTTTGCTTCACAATCGTAATATAAGTATGGTATTGAATAAGTTGCCGTGGCTCTATGAGAATAAATTATAAAAAAAATACATTACTATAGCTAGGATTTTAGAGATTTTTAATAAATTTTGTAATTTTATAAGTAAATATGCTTTTGTCGATTACAACCTTTCCGCTTCCTTTGCTACTATTTCATTATTTTAGGTTTAACAAAAATCCTTCAAAAAGATGCGTATATTATGTTAGCTTAACAATATTAAATATTTGCAACTTAATCTGTGGATACAAGATATGACTGACCATCCAAAGTTTGACAAATGCAGGGCAAACTTATGCTAAGTATGAGTGTTTGCTACGGCGTAGCATTTACGTCGTAGCATTTACGTCGTAGCAGAGAATATCGAGACGACATACCTACATTTTTATTATTACAAATGTAATAGAAAGTTTTCTATTACTAGTATAAACTATTGAATAAATTTTACTGACTTTTGTAAGTCATATAATTATTTTATATTATAATAGCGACAAGCTCTTTGCCGCTGTCCATTGGCACGGAGAAGGTGGAAAGGGTCCACAAATTTGCCTACCTCGGTAGTATGGTATCGGAAACGGGGGGGACCGAGGAGGACGTCACTTCGAGAATCGCCAAAGGGAGAGCAGCCTTCACCCAGCTCCGTCCTGTATGGCAATCGCGGAAACTGACTAGAAGAGTTAAGCTCAAGATATTTCGGTTGAATGTGAAAACTGTATTGCTGTACGGATGTGAGACGTGGAAGGTCACTAAGGACATCACGTAGTGGCTCCAGGTCTTAATCAACCGCTGCCTTCGCCGTATTCTCGGTGTATTCTGGCCAGAGAGGATCGCAAACGTGGATCTATGGGAATGATGTGGCGAGACTCCAATCGACCACCAGATCAAGCGTCGCAAGTGGAACTGGATAGGTCACATGCTACGAAGGGATTCCCAACATATACCGAGGCAAGCCTTAGACTGGAAAACGTGGCAGCCCTAAGTAATCCTGGCGGCAGACGATCACCGCGGAGGCGAGGGCAGTTGGCATGACATGGAGCGAAGTAAAGCGCGTAGCTCAAGACCGAGCGGAATGGAGACGTACTGTGCACGCCCTCTGCCCCATCCAGGGGACTTAGAACTTTAAAGAAGATAATATCATATTGTAGTGCGAGAAGCAGATACATTTTTCAATCTGTTTTAATTATTTTCAGATGAAGTCATCCAAATTACATCTTAAGACATGCTGTACAGTGTAGATAGAGTTTATTCAGAACTATCTAAAAAATATATATGATATAATCATAATAAAATATAAATAAGTACACTTTTTCCGGGTGGGCTGATACAATATTATATCCTACGCCACCCAGAAATAATCTAGCTTACCATCAATAAAATATTTTTATAATGAGTTCAGTAAGTTATTAATTACAAATTAAAATACGAATCTCTTCTCTATGTGTAATGCTAGTGTAGATATATAAAACAAAAATTAACATTGTTAACAAACTGTAAGTTTTTTACTCGAAAGCAGGATATTTTTATTCAGTGCAGAATGTTTGATAACAACCACAGCGAGATCCAAACAAAAGTTTTACAGACTAACAAGCGTTTCGGATTTGCATTTCATCGCATCCGAAATCAGCACTTTAAAAGAAAGTGTTGCTTTTCTTGGAGATTTAAATCGATTGTTCATTTATTTTATTGAACCCATATGCTTATTTTAATATATTTACATTAATTTTATATTATTTTGATTGACTCATATGTATAAATTAACACTAATATTTTACATTTTTATATATTTAGAAATTTATCAATTTATTATTAAAAAATAGTAGAAACCATACAAATACTAAACGTAATATATACGTCATCCAATGACATACCTATTTACTCAAAATACACAACCACAACCCAATCAGGCATAGCTTCCCCTCATAAGAGCAATAATTGAATGGTCCCGTTTTGAGAACGACTAGAGAATACTCCTCCACTATTCACTTCCGTGAATGGTAAATTTCTTACAATATATATATTTTTTTTGTAACGACTAAACTCAAAAAGTGCTAGCTCGAATTAAAATTATTTTACTGATGGCAAATAAACTTAACTGAAAGTTCTAGTCTTGTAAACAAACCTGCAATTCTTCATGACAATTGAAGGGAAGTGTTGTACTTCCGAATAAAGAGAATTTATTTCTCCGTCTTTTTCCATACAAACTAGCCATGTAAAAAGCAAGAAAAATTAAAAACAGTGACATTTTGAATTGGTAGCGTAAACGTATGAATTCATACGCATTCCGAGCCAGACGGTAAAGGATAATCATGCGTAACGTTTACGCGTAATATTGTATGTTAGAAATACATACATATAATATTTCATATAAAGTATATAAAAAATTCAAGAAATGTATGGCATGCGTTTACATGGTTCGTTAAACATTTGTTAAATAGCGTTGCTAAGGTTACCATGCTGTGAATTTTTTTTTTCGGTTAAAAGATAGTTAATATCATGCGTAACGTTTACGCGTAATATAGTTTGTTAGAAATAGGTAAGAATATACGTATAATATTTCACATTAAGTTTATAATTTCAGTAAAGTAAGGTATGGCATGCGTTTACATGGTTCGTAGTTTCACTGCGGTTCACTTATAACGTACAAAATAATTATTTACCTAAAACTGTGTATCAAAAAGATTCTACAAAAATGGATGTATACATCCATATAGTCTAGTAGTCATCCATGTAGACTTTATACATATAGTCAAATACGAGTTTTAGAACTTATTTACGAGAATCTTTATTTAATAGAAAAGTACAGGAAAATTGTGGAAAAAAAAAAAACAAATTTAAATGCCTTTGACATTGAATGCTGCAATTTCAAGGCAAATAATTTTAAAATACATATTTCTGTAATAATTAAGTCTACTTGCTGTTGATCGGTTAGGTTATCTTAATTTACCCATAAATGCAATTCTTATTAAATATCTAATAAATCGTTCTTTTCATAAAACTCTTATTTTTAAATGTAAAATTATGTTGTTTGTATAACGTTTATTTCTATTGCACTTAAAAGTCGGTTTAACGTTGTTTTTTTAAACAAATTTTATCCTTACTATATGAATCAGACTTACTATAAGACGTTTACACAGTCACGGGTTAAAACTTTTCATAATCTTACCATATACAAGTAAGTTTTGAAGTTACATAATGAATAACAATAAGATTTTATATGGGTTAGCGAATGGAAGCCTACTAAAGTTATATTGTTTGTGATCCCACTGGGCTTTAAGTCCCTTATCTATGTGTAACTGACGTGTGAAGACTATATAGCCTTTGTTTTTTCTATAGGTATATGCAGTTTAAATTATTGTTTTTAAAGCAACAAATACCACGTTACCAGGAAACTAGTTTGTTTACTATAATTAATTACTCAAGTAAATAAGTTACTTATGAAACGTTAAACGAAAGTTATTTAAACTGTAGTTTATGTTGATAGCTAGAATCAAAGAATGTTACGTGGTAACGAAGCTTTATATAATATAATAATGTAACTGATTTAAAGACAAGAAAACTAATCTAAGACTGAATATTTCTTTAATTATATTTATACATAATTTTAGACGTAACAACATACTCTCAGAAAAATAACATATTGCATTCAAATTATAAGCATCAGGCGAATAGTTAAGCTAGAAATCTGTAGCTATGCTGAGGTCAGGTATTGAAAAAACAGTGTCGATATCACAACAAACTCCGAGGCTTAAGCGTCGTTCCGTTGTTACCCGCACGTGACCCGAATACCCACAACCTAATGTTCGTGGATACTTCAGAAATGTTTCCGTTCCGATCTTTTCTTAACCGAATCAGATCTGCGCAAGTAAATAGCTATACGATCACCTTTATTATATCCTTTCCATATACTTAGGCTTCGGGTATGGCCAGCCTTATCGTTTATATTTTGATTTAAGAATGGACTTGAATGTAATGTATGAATAATCGTAAATGTAAATTATTGTGTACTAGCCACCCGCCCCGGCTTCGCACGGGTATTATTATACATATAAACCTTCATCTTCAATCACTCTTATCTATTAAAAAACCGCATCAAAATCCGTTGCGTAGTTTTAAAGATTTAAGCATACAAAGGGATATGGACAGAGAAAGCGACTTTGTTTTATACTATGTAGTGATAATAGTAATTATGAAGACGTTGCAAATGTTTTGACATTTCAAGTATCTGCGTTGTGTTAATAGATGATAATAACAGCTTATGTCTCTAATTTCATTTGTATTATTTATTAGAATTAAAATAAAAAGTAATTTAATTATTATGCTATTTGAATTGTGCACACTATTTCTGCGTTAGTGATAATAAACATCAATCGAGATGATGATAAGTTTATAAGTTAATCAATTCATTGACTTGCATGGCGTTGGTACCTATTTTAAGTGGTAGTTTTAGGTAGGAATATATTCTATTATTACTTGGAAAATAGCTGGCATTAGAATCTTCGGCACTGTGTTTTAATAGCTTATAGAGTCTCATCTTAAAAGTGTTTTCTCATTCTAACTGGAGAAAACAGAAAGTAAGTTGTTCCACGAAACTCGACGTTTCCTACTTTAAATAAGTAAGTACAAGAATAAATAATGAATACTTAAAGAGAAAAACAAAATAATTTGAAACGTAACATTTAACTTCGCAATACCTTAATACTTTGTTACAAGGGAATTGTAAATTAGCAAAGGATGACAAAAGCGTACCTGAATTTGAAAGTAGCTTTATGAGAGTTCAATTAGAATATACATTTTTAAATATTGTTTTGCTCATTTACTCTAGTCTAGCTTTAATTTTAGGTACATATAAATATAATAAAGAAAGCTCTCATACGTTGCACACTATGGTATAATGGGTATGGGTAAGAAACACATAACTAAGTATCAATCAATCAATGTATATTGCCTAGGAGGATTCAAGTTAAATCTTAAGAGTAAGAAAAAAACATCCTTTTATAATTATGATAGGTATGTATTATTTGGATATTACAGCAAATACTTAATATCGCGAAGTTACTTTATATACGGTGTTGGTGGAAACCTAAGCGCCATATTATTGCCTATTATATTTAAAAAACATTTTATTATTTGTTTAAATGTTTGAATGTTATATTTATGATATGGGCGATAATCGCGTAAGTAAAAAATTAACTGAAAATTATCTCCTCTATTTAATTAGGTTGATTTTGAAAAGGGTCAAGTCATAACTTTTCTAGGTTTAAAAGAGCTGAAAATTGCCATATATGTTAATAGCAACAAAATACAAACTGGGGTCTTTATTGCCAGTCACCGGAGTCGTGCGGCGCGTGACGTCAATATTGACCACCCATTTCACTGAAAATCTAATGGAACGAAAGCTTTCGCTGTTCTGTTTTGAAAACGCCATTAAAACATCTATTGTGTTAAAGTACCTCATGTATAGAATACTAATGTTTATTAACAATATTATATAAGTTTCATATATTATAATTATATTTATCTATTATAAATTTCGAATTGAAATATTCTGCATTTATCGAAGTTATAAGCAAAGTTATAAGAAGTTATAGCATCAAAGAAATGTTGCAAAACGGGCTCTTTCGAGAGCATATCAAAATAAGAAAAATAAATTTAATTGTTTTTACTTTTGCAACATAAAATGTAATTAATGTAAAATTTTACGGACGAAACGGAGTGCAACATATTGTGCGTAGATTTTAGGTTTCTTTAATAAGATTTCACCACTTTTTTGTATCTTTATCTTTCTGTGCCTTCGAACTCAAAATATCCACCTGAAAGCCACTACATTTAAGTAGAGGCGGGTAATATTAATTATTACGTTCTACTGAGTAAAGAAAGTGAATTGATGGTTAATGTACAGAACTATCAAAAAAATTAAATTATATCTTTTAAAACGTATAGAGCTCATTCCAAGATTAATATTTGAGTATGAAAATGCATCGTGGTAGCTAAATACTTATGATAAAAGACGTTTCATAGCAGCATAAAATACTGTAATAAAATGCGAGCTTGGAGAGTTTAATAAAAAATATTAGCAATAAAGTCTCCGTCGAATGACACAAGTGAATAATAAAAGTAGTGGTTCCATTACTGACTTTTTCGCTGGTTGCGTTATTTTTAAAGCACAACAGAGATATTGGCCGGGCGGCTCCGAGATATTGCATGTAGCCGTCAACGACAGAGGTTTCAACTCGCTTATGTAACTTGTTTTATCTCGCTCAAGTACTAACAATGCCTTGACTCTGTGGTTTTCGTATGTCACAAACAAGTATGAGAGAAGAATCAGATATTTTGCATCTAAAGAATATGTTTAGTAATAAAAATGTAGTGATTATTTTTTATAATGTTATTAGACAATGTCCGAACATTCAGCTGTTAATAGTAAGAACTAAATATAACCCATCATATTTATTTGTACCGAAATCTGAAGTGATGATTCTTAGCTAAAATTTATTAAGAAGTGTTCATCATAAGGGTATCCTTATATATATTAAAAATTTCAAAGGTTTTCTTCAATTGAACTTGTGATTTTAAATAAAATTTGATACGGGTGGTATCCTGTTCTTAGAAACAGTCATAAAGCACAATAAGAACTAAAATATACATGTATTGAAGGGTCGATGTGGTTTTGATAGGTCCCATTAAGACAATGCGTTCAGGTGTGAGGATATAAAAGAGTTATTTGCACAAATTCATCGGACTAGTGATAGCCCGCCCCGCTACGTGTCCGGTGAATCAACGACCGCTCCGCTCGGTCGGACAAAAACGGAAAACCATTTTACGGTCCATTGTGAAAGAGGATTGGCAATTTCGTACCGAGCTTACTCGACCGTCGGCTGAAGTTTTACAACGTCTCGAGTATCGAGAAGGTTCTGATGAACTATAATACTATAAATGAGTTCGATCTATCCGACTATATAACATATTGTTTGAATAAGTTTTATTACAAATGCGTATCATTGATAACGTCCAAGAAATTTTCTGCTCAAAATAAAAGAATTTATGTTCTTTACCATCAATATTAGTGAATCTGTACATTATGGTTATCAAAATGTATCGGGTTACAGGTTTAATAAAAAACAGTTCTCATTTATAGCATTAGTTAAGATGTGTCGATGTCGTGCCATAAAGCACAAATGATCCATAATAATTCTAAAAAAAACACATTAAATTACGAGTATATGAATATTAAACCCCTTCAGACCTGATGTTTATCAAATTTGATAACTGGTTAATTGCGCGAAACTGTAGGGCTCGCGTCCACGATGACCACTCGATGTCAGTACGGTGGTGGAAACCATTGAGGTAATTACAGCGTCGCGTATGACACTGGACACATCATGTCAACCCAACTCGAATTGCGTTGGTTTCAATTAAATCCTGACATGAGCGGCCCCGTTTACAAGCTTTTATTCATTGAACGCTCGGGTATAACAAAGCAATCCGATTTTAATTTATTATTTAGGTGTACGTTATCAAATGGAATGGTTGTTAACTTTCGCTTTATATAAATCCAGATTTCTGATATTAATATTTGCCAAATAAAAGAGACATTCAACTATTCAAATTCATGTAAAAATTAGTTGTGCTTTCAAGATTGATGGATATCATAGAGAAGTAGAGAGATCGCTTCTTGAAATACATACAAAGTATCGTTACATTTAAAGTAAAACTCTTTATACTTTAATAATTTAACTTTATATCAAATACGCAAATATTAATTGGGATTTAAATAACACAACTGCTAGAATTACAATTAATAGTTATTCAAGTAAAATTTATTTTAAATAAAGACTAAAGTTATAATCTTGATTAACTAAAGTGCCTTAAGCCATGTTAATTAATATTATAAAGAGTATCAAAATTTATTGTAATAATACAATATGTACGTTGAACTCTCGTAGAATCGAGTATTTCGAAGACTTGAAAGTTTCAGTTTACAGGCATTGTTTGGAAATAAATGAAAGTTATTTTACAATTACCGTTCGAGAACATCGCGTGAATGCCTCCATTTGTCTTGAGCTCTCCAAGTGGTTCCCACTGGGGTTCTCAAAGTGAGTCAACTTGCTCTGCGATAAGATACACTAATCCTTTCGCTTTCGTATTTCTCGCCTTCTTCTGGGAATGGGCTGAGGCACTTGTTTATGATTACTTTGAGACTATATTATTGGATTATTTTGGAATAGACATCAATTGTTATGATTATTGACTTTTTTCTCGTCTTGAATGCTGGGATAATCCCCCAAAGTATCCCACTCAAACCAAAGTAGGCGCGTGCCTGCCAAGTTATAAACGAGCGCACGCGCAAAATTTTCCGGCCACTGTACTCTCATCAATCCATCGGTTTGTATGGTAAAGCCAACCTATAACAATTTTTATTTCTATCACTGTATATACCAAGATCATTAAAATCTGTCTAGCTGTAAGGCCAACAAAACTTATTTCATATTTATTAAATTATTATTAAGAATGATTATTTTTTTCTCAAACTTTAATAATATATCGGTATGTACTTACTTATCAAGCATGTTCTATATATCACAGTATTTACTATATATTTTAGTTCAACATATATCACATAATGCAAAATTTCTAAAATAAGATTTCGGTAGACGATGCATCTATAAACACAGACATTTCTAAGCTTTGAAGGAAAGATTTTTGGCACGATTTTTTCTCAATAAGATTAGCGATGGCCTCAGCAAAACTTCCAAAGTATAACAAGGATATTCAGGCAATAAATCAAGTCACTAGGGGATTTTATATCGCGGTAATATTAGCCCCGTCATCGTATACTAAAACCTGTTGAACATGTGCCCTACTTTGTCACCGGTATCACCTGAATTTGTAATCTACGCGCTTAGAGATTTACGTAATAAGCTTGGATAGAAAAAACAGGATATAATTTTATGGTTGTTTGACTTCTAATCTTGCACACAGCATAAGTACACGTGCGATAAAACCTATTCTTTATATACACATTTAAAATTTTCAGAGTAAAGTATTAAGGACGTAATATATGAATTGAACTTGTTAGAGAAAAATGTTTCTTTCAAAATAAGCTGACGTTCACACCTGCTGTCGCCAGTTTGAGAAAATTTGGAAAAATGGGGGTAATTTTTCAAATGTAAGTGCCTGAAATGATGGGTTTTCGTAATTTATTAATGCTCGTACTTGTCAGATACGTCTTAATGCTTTCCAGAGAGAATATCCTTAGTGATATTTTTCTAAAATTTACTAGGTAATGAGATAATGCGATATTCCAAGAGATTCGTTCGATAGATTTGTAATTCTTAGGAATGTCGTAATGTTAACCTCGTGATAACATAATCAGAACAGTACGACACTTAAAATCGTCTTACCTAATTTAGAATAATATTTTTTTATAAGGGCTATATGCTATGTCATTTTGTGTATTCCTAAGTACTTTACGATGTTAAGTAATTTAGACAAACATTAATAATAGTACTTATTAAGAATAACCACAAAGAGCTTAGTAAAAAATAATAGCGGTTAGTAATAATTATCAGTGAAAAATAAAGTACCTATATAGAAATGTTGCTCACTTTACGTAAAATTTTTATCATTAGAAAATTTTTTAACGTATAGACAGACAATACAAATAAAAACTCTTCAATAAGTAAAAAATAATTCAAGTAATATGAATAAACCTTTCTCAATTGTGATTTATCTTCAGCCACATAAATAATAACTGTTTTATAAATCTTGGGATTTACACTTCGTCAATTTATAAATTTGATCGCGTACTGAGCCCACAATTTTCGAGCTTTTCGATCGCTAGAGTGTACATAAAATGAAATTTATGGCCCGTAACGGCCCTACGAAAAGCTGCCACAAACAAGGTCTACCGTCATTCTGTACACCGCAAATTCAACGAAACGTCTTCAAAATTAGGATTTGTGTGAGACAAAAGAAAAATTAAGCTAATTTAATCTCGCGCAATTCTCTTGTATTGTTCCTAAATCTGTTAAGTCAATTTGTTAAATTTATTACTCAAAAAAGTTTTACAATTATTAGATATTTGGAAATAGACGTGCTGGCCAAAGTTACAATATGTGAGGATGGGTAACATTTGAGAGTAAAATGGTATCATACTCGTATGCTGTATAAAACGTTCCCTATAATATTTTCCGTAAGAATATACTGTGATTTCAATGTGATAATAGTTAACCATGAAATGAAGGGGCACCATAGTATTGAGTCGTATCCGTAACTAAGGGGTTCACGCGTTAAATATTCAATGCGTATTCCGGTGAAAGTACTTGGTTCAAATCCCGTGAAAACCAATAAATTTTTCGGTGGGATTAGCATAGAAGGCAGACTGGCTGATTTGCCTCTTAACAACATAAATAATGAACTATCACTGTCTTTGTACTACTAGCGACCCGCCCCGGCTTTGAACGGGTATAAAACATATATTTAAACCTTCCTCTTCAATCACTTTATCTATTAAAAAAACCGTTGCGTAGTTTTAAAGATTTAAGCATACAACATTAATACAACACAACACAAGCATACATACAAAATTTAAACAACTAAATTTTCACAAAGTAACCAAAACTCTTCTATTACGAGTACAAATGGGAAAGCGAGTTTGTTAAATACGTTTTTAATTATTAACAATAATAAAAAATCATTAATATTTTATTTTCAAATATTACAATAGTTTGTTTAACATGGTTTGGGAACTCTTCTGGCAAGTTAATAAACATGTGTTGGAAGAGTCCCTCTTATTCGTGGCTCATGACTTTGTAATATCTTATCTATCTTAATACAGGCTAAATACAGGTTAGATACGTAGAAGATTAAATTTAAAAAAAGAACATTAAAAAAAGTTGAAAAGCAGAGGAAAAAACAATCTTATGTTTGCTCTAGTTTTAGATATACGTATATAATATAACCGTTTTGTATTTTGGTATAAAACTTGAAATATAGCTAAAGTCGCGGCTCTGAGCCAGTTCAATATACAATTAGAATAGTATATAGCTAGTACGCATAAGCCAAGAGTTTAAACCAATCCGACTAGTCTAGATCTATAACAATTGTGTAATGTACCGAGCAAATATTGTTTGACGAAATTCGTTCTAGTTTCTATTCCAAATCTCAGCAAGTTTAACAGTAAGTTAAATTGAATGTCAGAGAGCTCAGTATAGTGGATTCAGTAAATGCCTCTCGTACAGGAACAGAGTAAAGTCTGAGACAATCCACTGCTTTCTGTCGGCTTTAATTTCAGTTTAGCTCTTTCTAGAATGAAGCCATTCTGCCGTAATCGATTCGCCTTGTTTCAAGACAATACTAGGTATTTCTTCAAAGCAATGAAAAAAGATTCTTACTCCTAGTCTTATTTTATTCTCCTTTTATTATAAAAACATAAGAAATTGATATTTGGTTATCAAGGTTTATTATATATGTAATCTACATGCCCAGTTAGGTGTCTAGGACCTAGGTGATAGAATTATATAAACATATTCTTCCTCCTTCCATTTATTATTAGTTTATTGAAATCATTAGTATATACTTGTATATATACATTACTCGCTATGTAGGATTTTTTAAGTCAAACCAGTTACTGAGATTAGCGCGATCAGCTAAATATACAAACTCCTTTATATATTAGGAACAGATTTTCGTATTTACATAACATATCGGATATTAATAAAGACCTATCTTATTTGATTTTGTAAATCAATTTTATTTGATTTGATAATATTAATTCACGAGCAATACCGATAAATCCCTACGGAGATATTTAACTATTGTTCTACAACTTGCTCGTAGGTACATAAAATTGTGCTGAAAAGTCAAATTGCAAATTTTCAAGTCTTCAATAAGTACTACGTCGTTAAATGAAAACGGACGGGCGCGGAAAAAATTTGCTCGAAAAATAAATACTTTCTCGAACCGCATGTACCGTTCACGCCGAACGCAGGTGTGACTAATGTATCTGACCCGTTTCATGGTGACGAAGGTGCTAATAAACGGTACTGAAGCACCAGTGATCATGATTGAATATCAGTTACAAATCTTACCTTTGTTTTTACACTTCAGAATGCTCCTGTAATAATCCTTATTGCCAATGCCACACTTTTATTTTATTTTTTTATTTTTACGTTTAAGTTTTGAAAATAATACGAAAAATTACCAACTAAATAAATCGATACTTTTATAATCTATATAAATATATATTTTGTTAATTTTATGTCTAGCAAGTTCTTTAGTTTAATGAAATCTTGCTCTAGTAAATAAATTTTTTGAAGTTAAAAGAAATGTCATTTCAGATGAGCAGGGAATCATTGCAAGACATCTCAATTTTCTCTTTCGACTGCGGCCATTCCACTGTAGGTATGCTCGAAACTGCAGAATTAATTTAAATGAAATCATCCCAGTTTATTCTAGTGAGATGGTTGAGCGTTCAACCGACAAGAAAGAGACTCATTTACAATTCCAATTAAGAACAATTCTCATTTACTTTGTCTTGCAGCAGTAACAAATCAGTGTAGCCCTTTGAACTGAAATTATTCCAAAAGATATTTGTACTATTTTCTCGTTTGATTGCGTTATGCATTGATATCGGAAATAACTGATAGATATATTTTGAGTTAGATATTATATAATACATCTTCTTGGTAAAATAACATGTCTTTCTAGGTAATATTCTGAAGGTAGAAAATAATGAAAAAAGGCCAAAAACCTTTACTTAAGAAACGGTAATTTTCCATGAATATGTCAGATTATTTATAATATTTACATATTTATATATAGTATATTGTAAGCAAGACGATGTTAATTGACGGGGTAAGCACTCAATTCACAGTTGTTTCTGATAGTTAGCACTGGCTTATTTAGGATTCATGGCAAATTGGACAGTCAGTAAATAAAACACAGTAGAATGGTAAAAAAATATCTCTGTTTATATCACGACTTTAAATTTAAAACACTGAATCGATTGTCTATGAACTCACAGAGCTTTAAAAAAGTAAATTATATAACATTTTTCTACTTATTATTTTGTCTCTAAACAGGCCAAATTTCAGCTATATGTGTATTTATTGACACATGTCCCCAGATACTTATATATAGTAATATTTCCTTTGTGGTTAATTCAAAGTCACCATATAGTTCCCAATCCGAAATGTTAAAAATGGAAGGAATATTGTATTCCTTCTATTTTTAAGATAGATGGCATAATATATAGCAAATTAAAAGGCATCATTGCATTATTACAATGAGTTAAGTCACATCGCTTCGCTGTACTGGAAATACATTTCGTTTAGTATTTACTGACTTTGACAAAACCTTTTTCCAAATAAAATCCCCACTTAAGTACCAAGACCCAGTAATGATGTTTACGAACGAAACTCTTGGATCAAAATAAAAAGATTTTTAAAAATCAAGTTTAATGCTTTGTATATCCAATTATAAATAATAGAAGATAGATAAATAAGAGATATAAATTATCCATGTTTAAATTAAAACCTTATTATGATAAAGAATTTTAATATCTTATGATACAAAATCATAAATTTTATACAAGTAAAAAAGTAACAAAAGTTTGAATTTGGTAATAAATTGAAATCACGCGTGTTTTACTTTGTTAATTATAAAAGGCAGTTATAATCGTCTTTCACGGTCATTATTGAATTACTGTCATGTCGCTAACACCAGAAGAATGCACACGTATCGTCACTATGCTAGAAGAAGGTAGAAGTCAGAGAAGCACAGCGAGAGTAAAAGGCGTGATACTTTCTACATATACGGTGCAGAGTCGTAGAAGTAGAAGACCAGAAACCGGCAGACCGAATGACCGAGTTCCGTACTGACCCGTGTTAGACGTTAGGTGATCGATCAATTTTTTCTGATACATTGTAAACAGAAAAAAATAATTCAATTTAATTGCTTCAATGAAGTTGGGACACAGACAAACAGTTGGCTCCTTGGGATTAATTTGTAAGCTCTATTTTGTACTTTGGAAGTATAAACTACTACCAAAACTACTATAAGTAAGTATTAACTACTACTACTGTTAAACACCTCCGTAGCACATACGATATTCTATGTGTGTTGCTTGGATGTCCTGGGCTCAATTTCCGGGAAAACAAAAGCTTATCAAGGAATTGACCAATGAATACGATGCCGAAAATATGTCTAACACATTCCATATTATAGCTTTTAGAATATCAATACTACCAGACTAGAGCCTTGAATAAAAAGAAATAAAATATAAAGAGTGAAAAATTTAAATTGATTAATGTGAAATCAATGTTAAAATTTACTTTTATCACCTTTCCACCAATTTTGTAACTAAATCCATTTTAAATATTCTTTTCCATTTTTGCTTACGCTTGTTTGCAAATAAATTATAGCAAAATCCCTTTATGCTTGTTTCACTGTAAGTGCCTTGTCAAAACTTGTTTTCCCCGGTACCCCTTATTGATTTATGACTTTGATATGTCAATTTCTTGTCAGCTCACATGATTTATTTGGTCATTTACCAAATCTTTGTATTTTTCAAGTCGATATATACAAAAAAGTATTGAAGTTATTCAGTGAGTATTTTCTTTATCTGTCAGTGTCCTCTATATTATATTAACCATTCTGGAAGTTTCCGACTAAAAAATCTCTAACCTATCTATGCTTGGAAAGACAGAGACAACATGGCTATTGTATAATTATCTAAATTTGTTTGTAGAAAAGTAAACACTAAATAAGTCTGGTATTTTATGTAAATAATCATATAACAATGAAATTTATATTACTAAATATGAAATTTCAATTTCACGCGAAAAACAGTTTCAACAAGCTGTGCGTAATTTTTTGGATTTTACACGCTCGTAGCACGAACATTTCTTAAGATAATATGGAGCTGTTGAGTACCCACTGCAATCGTTAAGGGAAAATATGAGCTTGAAGCTAAACAGTATGTTCCATTAGTGTCATAAAAAGGCAGAAATTCGGTATAACCGCAAGCCCGGCCCATATCCACGTGTGAAAATGCGCACTAACATTTTATACGGGATCTAAATGTGAGCAGATGGCACAATGCGAATCGCTGAAAGTACCACGTAGCCACAAGCTATTACATTTTATGCAAACACGAATGATTTCAGTACATCCGAAGCCAGCCTTTTACAATGTTTATGGAATAGGCATGCGCGACGCTGATTCAACCATGAAACCGTGTTGTTACCGAGACCAAACCTAATTACCTGTGCTGTAATGCACAATAACATTATTATGCAAATACTTTGCGATAAAATGTTTCATGGTCTCCTTTGTGGTGTTCTGTGTTATTTATGCCGTGTGTCCGGTTGATATAACACATAACATGCAAGCTTAAAATTCATACTTCCTATTTTAAATGCAAACAGTTTCTTTGTTAAGCCTGCGCGACTTCGCCACCGAACTGTTTTGATAAATGTTGAGCTTGAACTTTTTCTCTTTAAACCGTTAAACTTAAAAAAGAAAGATATAAAGAAGTTTGTTTTTGTAACTGACTAATAAATACTTATTTTTTACTTACTTTACTTACTTATATTTAAGCCACGTCTCGGTTATGTTCGTAGTTTTCTCGCATAATAACATAAAACTAAAATACATGTGTTTAATTTTTATGACATCTTAATAATATTCTATTAACATCGTTGTTCCAATTGACTATCACATAGGAATATACAGTGGACTTAGTCTCAGGAGTGTTATATTAATTTATTTTAATTAAAAATAAAACCCACTACTATGTTAATTTAACTTAATTATTACTTTCACACTATATAAATCCGATCGTTTATATTTTTAACAATTAGAATGTTGAATGTGGAAGATATTAAAAGTACTTCATTAAATTATTATTTGAATATTCCAAATGAATACATAAAACTTTGTACTGGAAAAATAAAATAATAATATCATAATATGTCAATGGCTTTTTAAAAAAAGGGACTTTCGCAACGTTGCATTCATAACATGAAAAAGTTTAAAGTGCAAAGTCACGAATAGTCTGAATTTAGACATATTTTTCCTTGGGCACTGTAATCGAATGTCATATGCGGTCACAACGCGACAGAACTATTCAGGGTCTGCCAGCTGCCGCACTCCGCGACCTGATTTATGTGCCAACATTGTCCAACTTTCTGCACCTTGTTTCTGTAGCACTTGTACATGACATCTTAAATATACAGACAGCGATAGCGGCATGACTACATTTTATTTAGGTTCTGCAACTCGAAAGAAAATCCCCACCCTTGCCAATACATGAGTTAATCTTTTCTACATATTTTTACTCGTATTAATAAAACAAAGTTGAGTTATTTACAACATTTATAACTCAAGAATGGCTGGACCGTTTTGACAATCTCTGATTTTTTGGTTTCGTCTAATTCGAGAATAGTAGAATATCTATTAAAAATATAGAAAAAAAATCACGAATAATGTTACTAAAGAAAATTCGTTTCCTCATACATTTTCTATCGAATGAAGTTTTAGGTAACACGTTATTATTCAGAAGCTTACGGGGTCGACTAGTATTATATAATAAATTTTACTATATATATAATACTGTCTTTATTTAGTAAAGATTTGAAGGTTTGAATTTCTTTACAAATAATATCATCTTCATACAAATATGTAGGTACTATCTGAGTTTAGGGCATCATAATTCTGTATCGACGGTAGAGGATCAAATTACATGGCTAACTAAGTTGAAACATCAAAGGCTATGGTGAAACTATAAAGGTTCCTATTAACTACGAAACAAAATGGCTTTTCAAAGTTTAAATGATTTAATACAATGAAATTAGACATAAAAAAGAACCAAAATTTTTTTATATAGCTTTGTCAAAAAATAATATTCAAATAATAAAAAGTGAATTCCCGTAACCATTTCTGTATACGTTTCACTGATCTTTATCTTTACAGGCAAGTGGATGATCAGCCTTGTGTGCCTACCCAATCGAAATTTTTACGAATAATTATACTATACAATTAATAAATAATAACCGTAGGTATTTGCAGGTAAAACCAAATGCTCTTAACTGCAGTTTAAGCTGATAATAAAATCGGGGTTGAGAAATTGAAGTAAGCGCTCAATTGAATATCGGAAAGCGGTAATTTGTAAGACGTCAGTGCAACTTTGTCACGTAGAATCTAGGTAACCCACGCGGAGACTCATGAACTCATTAAAAGTAAGTTTATCGTACGAATAGGATTAGAATTATCCATATAGAGGACAGTTTTAATCGAGAGCGCTTTACGAACCATTAAAGTTGCACGACCAGGCATTGCCGGGCTGGGACTGTTAAATGAAATTTCAGATACAGGGTTAAGCGTGGTAATCTCCAATATAAACTAATTGCTCCTAGTGATAAATATGTTAATTAACTTAATATTTGTTTTGTCACGCGCGTGTTTCATCAACGCGGAATGTCAATCTATTTTAAGGTTATTGTTGGCACTAGAGCTATTGAGATGACTATCTACTAAAACTAATTAAAATTTTATGTAATATTGAAAAAGTGTAAAAAATTCAATAAGTGATAGTATTTGCGGAAGATATAAAGCACTGAGTGTCTTTGTTAATGTGTTATAATAGTTTACATTAAAATTTAACTTATGAGAATTTACCAAAAACTAAATATCTTCAATATTTTTAAATGCACAAATAGAAAGGGTTAATATTTTAAATCTAGCATTTATAAAGATTCAGTTTGAATTTAAACCATTTAATGAAACGCATTAAAGAAATTCGTTAGTCAGCCGAACTGTTTAGTATCAATGAAACGGTTACTTAATATTAAATACATTCATATAAGCTTAATGTAATATAAACGAAAAGCCTTTGAGCTCGTAGCGTCCACTTGTCCTCAGGGGCAATTAATTGTCAATTACCGCACACTTCTCGTGTCTAGTATTAGCAGAAGTACATGCTTTGATCACATCATACATAATTAATTTGTAAGTTTCTTCAGTAGTGGGGAAAAATAATATTATTAAATATGTTTGTTACTCTCTTATTTAAACTTCCAAATATAGGTAACAGCCTATATTTAGCAGTGTTAATGGCTCCATTTAGACACATTATAGGGGTACTCTTTTATTTGTTTTATTATACCTTCTTTTGCATTATACGTGTATTTCCTTGTCTGTATTGTCATTATTTTTTTATTAATTGACCAATATAAGCCCTTTGATGCGGTGTGGAAGGTATCTTAGAAAATAACACTTTGTTGTCCTTATTCTTTGCAAATAAAATTGAGAGTATCACATTTTTTGGCAACTAATCGGAATTTTCATACACTGCCTTATTTCACGGCATTCTCATGTTGATACGAAAATTGTTTGCAACCATCATGTCATGCCAGCGGTCGTGAAAGTTCCGTAACCAGATGCCGCGTAGCGAGGCGGTAAAACTATGTTAAATTAAACGCGTCTAATGTCAGCAGTATCAAACCACGATAGTGGAACTCTACGTGTTTGTTACTTCTGAATAACTTCCTACACGAGTTACAAATACATAAATTCATATAAAACTCATTTCAGCGGTTTATCTCAATGCCATTTGCCAAATCCAATAGAACTGAATCTTTGAAAATGAATCGATACCCAATGAATGAAAGTAAAGTGATTATGAACGAAAGAGTGATTGTATGTTACGAGCACATTTAAAAAAAGCTGATAAAGCGATAAGAGTGTAACACAATTCTCTTTGAAAGCTATATAACGGATGAAAGGTGCGTAGTTGACTAAGTCCCAAGTTTGCCGGATTTTAAACGGCCCGTTTTCTCTTAAGTGGTTGCTTAATCTTCAAGAAAAGAAGCGTCAAAAGGAAAACGGAATGTTCAATTGTTGGTGAACGTCGGCCCATATAAGACTATATAAACTCATCACCTTCCGCAACCAGCACCGCCTCTTTCGTGTATAGGGATTTCGCTCGTTCATTCACCTTAAATTGACGTCATTGAGTAAGGCAAAATAGAACACTCATGAAAAAGAGTTTCCGATAAAGAGGGACCATAAAAATTTTCAATATCCATTTAGTAGGGAATAAGAACGAATTATACGCATACCGAGTAACTTTAATCCGGGTTAAGGATATTGATACACGCGCACCCAAAACATCCTGCGATAAAGTTGAATAGTTTACCAAGTATTAGGTACGTGGTATTGCTTTATTATTTAAAGCGAGGTCCATGTATATTTTTGGTAATGTTGATATTTCATTTATCTAGTATTTATGTAGTATTTAGCGTGGCCGTTCCAAACAGATCTGAACAGAACAGTCGTAGCTGAAGCGAAGAAAGCTGGAGCTTAGAGCGAAGTTAAAAGACTCGCCCAAGATTGAGCAGTCTTACTTGTTTCTATGGTAACCCTCCGCCCCAGCTAGGAGACTGCAGACCTTTAAGTCAACTATGTATTGATATTTAAATATTTTTATTTCCTAGATTAATGTTTCTTAAATGTAGATATTAATTTCTCTATTACGAATACAAAAAGTATTTTGTTTAGTGTGAAATGTTAAAAATTGCTTTTCTATTTAAACTTGTTTTATGTAAAATATTTTTGGATTATTATATGACTCAATTTTAAATAAATACATTAATAATCTTAAAAAATATCAAATATTCATCTAATCTATTAACAAATTGGTGTTATTATTAATTTACCAAAGTTATTTCATTCATATTTATTATACTATTTGTATAATTGGTCGTACTATAGTATTAGAAATATATAGTCCACGAATCAGAGAATCCTTACAGCTAAAAATAAAAACTCCATTCCTTTGGGAAAACAGTCAACTCAACCGACTCATCATCCGAAACCGAGTGCTTTCTCAGCCAACCACCCTTGGGACATTCCTTTCCACTTGTTAACAAGCGAAATGGGTACAAATAGAGATTTAAATTAAATTAAATAACATATTTACGACAAATAAATTATTACAAACTAGTACAAAATCACAGCAATATTGATAATCAATTTATTCCCATGTATGGAATGGATGCGTCGATTCCAGTGCGTGTGTTCCAAGGGCCGTTGGTACACAACTTTACAAAAGCCACACAAACACAAAACAATAAGACCGATCAGCCAACTGATCAGGGGCAGATATTGAAGCTCGGTCTCAATTATCTGAAATATCATAGTCGAAAAATTACAAAGAACTAATACTATATTACAAGTAAAATTCTATTTTATTTCGTTTATTTCTTTGATTTTTTTCACGCTATAAATATAAATAAATTCTATCTTTTAAATTAATTATATCTTAAATTAGTTTTAAAAAAAATAATAGCCGTAAACGAGTTCTTCTTATTTTCCTATATTAGGAATAAGGTATAAAAAATGACAATTTTGAGCAGAATAATTTTTTTTTGAACTTTCTTGTGTTTATGTTACGTGAACTTACTCGTACTGCTACTCATAAAATTAAGATTTTATGAGTAGGTACTAAAAGTATCTTATTTCTGCAAGGTCTCGGTAATTTGATAGAATTACCGAGCCTTGGCATGCTATGCATAAATATTATGTCCGCATTGAAAAACTTGCCAGTGGATTGTGGCATAAAAATGCTGATATGCAAATACATCACAAAACCGCTAACACACATATGAAGGCGCTCTCTGTAACACCACATGTCATACACACATCAATAGATATAATACAACAACAACAACAATATATAATAGTCATATCATAATATTATAGTCTAGTTACTAGTAGGTAGTTGCTTAATTCAACGCCTTACCTAGTAGATGAACTGGGTTCTGACTAAGAATATGTTACAAAGTTTCTTAAGATAAACAGTCGAATCTTATACTTATTTCGAAGCTTCATACCAAAGTAAATATAAAGAGAAATTTCGGTGTTAAAAGTGAAGTCCCGTGTCCCCTAGTGGGGTATGGGGCAGATGCATTTCACATCTGTTTCACTGATCGATTTTTTCTTTAGGGGCAAGTAGGTGATCAGCCTTCTATGTCCTGCCAGACCGAGTTTTTTTTTATCTCCGCCGGGAATCGAACCCAGGACCTCTCGGTTGTAACGCTTACGCGCTTACCACTAGACCAAGGAGGCGGTCAAATTTCGGTGTTACTAATATGGAATACATTAAAACAGGCTTATGCTTAGGTTGAAAGTATTAGAAATCCGTTAATATATTTTGAATCAACATAGGGACAAATAATTTAAATACTTGCTGTACCGGTTTTCACAACAACAAAGTTCCCATACGTTCGATCTTAAGGTAGTCTAGAAGTGAAATATTCTTTGCATAGAGTGTATACTTCGGTGTTGTAATCCGTAACATAAAATATTGTAAACAACAAAAAACTGCTCAGACCTACCTACAAGACTTTTTTTGACACAATTGCCCACCGCTACCACGCTAACTGTGCGACTGCAAAGTGTGTGAAATTTCGAGATGACTAACTTATGAGTATGATTAGTAGAACTCCACAGATGGAATCCATCATAAATGATTCAATAGATCTTCCAATGAAGGGCGGGTGTTAACAATGTCAAGCGGGCGCTCTCGTATTTCTACTAATCTACCGTTGACACGGGATTGACGAAAGCTACCTGAATAATTAATTAATTAAAATGACCTGCAGGAATATTTATATTAGAGATATAAATAGAAAAGTCGAATTTTTAATTGAGTTGTTTTATTCCTTTTCTTACGTTTTGTTAATTCTATATTTGAACTGACATTTTCAGTCAGTCTAATTTTCGTTTTATAAAAGTCTGGGATTCAAAACATACTTTTGAATGGTGAATTTGGGTTAGATTTCTCTTTGTATTAAAACAATTTGCATGGTCAAATAAATTCAGCTCGCATTATGTTACTATGAAATTCTGTCAATAAATTAATACTTGCAGTGTCATTGATATGCTAATAGCTAATGACCTTAATTTTATTTTTGATAGTAAGAGAGAGATTCAGAAAATCAATTAGAATTAAACTAAGATTGGGTTCTTAGATACGGTGGTATAGTATTTTAAATTAAAACTTTTTTACTTAAAATTTATAAAAATATTTTCATCGGTTACATAAAATCGATGACTAAACGAAAGGAAAATAATATTTGGACAGGAAAACACTAGCTTCACTCTCTTCGCGTTTCCTTGAAAAAATAAAACATTTTGGTATATCAGAAGCGTAGATAAGATAAAAGTAAAAGCGAATAAAACAGGCATTCATAAATAAAATATTTTTCTTAGAAGCACTGCCCTAGAGCTCAGTTTTCATTTGTTTCACAGAAGCGGTTAATGTAAATGGTTGCTCTTTAACATTTAGCTCGATTACGTCTCATGACTAGCATTGTTCTTGCTTAACAGTACTCGCAGAAATAATGAGAACAATTTCTCAGGGGTGATGTTTTTTAATTCGCGTAGACCTTATTAAGTATTAGCTTTTTGAAACTTTATCAGCGTGGGCGTAATTAAATACAGCATATAATGGAAAAAATGTTGATGCTTCTGACAGTGAAATACAGATAATTGTTAGAGATATTCGTGCTTGGAATTTGTTATTTTTTAAGAGAAAGGCACGGTCTAGTAGGCTGATTTTTAAGCGCATCGTTTTTTGAACACCTAATCTCTAATCACGTTCAGTCTGAGAAAACTAAACGGCTAAGAGAAAGACTTTTATTTCAAACTTTATTAGGTCCATAAGGAAATTGACTAGGTCTCATGAGGTCTTAACTGATCCCTAAAAGAAAATTGAAATAAGTAAATTAACGTAGTCTTATTTTTACCCTTGCAGATGTAAAAGCGTGCTATTCCAGTATTCAAAATACCAAATTATCTGTAGTTAAATACATATTTATTTTACATCTCATCTCGTCTGCGTCATTTCTTAACAGAACAATATATATCAGGTAATCTAAGAAAAGTGAAGTTTCTTAACTAGTTTGTGGGAGAACTATTGCTAATCTGTTAGGCAATCACTTTGTGTAATTGTGATGACTACTATTAGTTGAATTATTCGTTTAATTATTCATTACATAGATATTCATATAATAGACATTTCGCACTTGATGTCTGAATTAATTATAGACCGATGCTGAAGATTTAATCGCCTTATAACGCTAATACTATACTATATTTCTAATATTACTATTATTACTATATTTATAATTCCTATTCGAGTGCACTCTTAATATTTAACTAAATATGACAACTACAATACACAGTTTTTTATCATTCAAACTATTAGCAGACATATGCTTTTGTAGTTTTGTAATTGCTTCAATAATGTTCAATGGATTTAAGATCGTACCAATAATGTCAAGTATCAATATTTAAGTAGATTATAATTTAAGGTTACATACATTTAATAGGATTGACATTAAAAATAACTATAATTGTGATATAGTTAATTACCCATAAAATCCTACGAGCACTTTTAGATGTCACAATAATGCTACACGTAATATATTTCATGGAGATATTAGTAACTTCAGCTTACCAAACCCATGATCGTAAAATTGTCCTTTGATATTTGACTTGACTAACATTTGTGTTCTTTGTAGAATTCACAACTATTCAGCCCATCATGAATTTCGCTAAAAAAGTTATATTTTATTTGGTGTAGGTATAAGGTAAGGGATATATATATATAAGGATATTCGACAAAATGGAATAGATATCAAATCTGTTATCTGTGATAATAATCATTCAATTAGAGACAAAGTTAATTTTCGCTTATTAAGTTTTTAATTTAATAGTCGCATTTACGAGTGGTTAACCAACAGTTTAGTTTCTAAATTCAAATTGAGATATAAATTGATTAAATTTTTCAGTCTGTTAAATTGACGTCAAAAAGGCATAAATAAAATGTCTGTAGAACATTAATTCAGGTCAACATTTAAGTGAAGTTGTTCTTAAAATAGATTTTGATGCTGTATAAAATTTTGTTTTTCTTGCAATAAATTCTATACCTGAGTTTAATTAGCTTATTTGCCGCTCTGTAAGGAAAGTCGTATTTATATGGTTTTGTATGGTATTTAAATCCAAACTAATATTATAAATACGAAAGAATTTCTGATTTACTTGGATAAACATAACTAATGGCAATTGAGAAGAGACACTACTTTATGGAATTGGTATAGTTAAAAATACCAAACTAAATGTTTACAAAAAAATTCTAAATTATGACACTTATTATATTGAATTCAGTTTTAAAATAAATAATATTAAATCAGGCGAAATATGGGTGTACTAAATGCACCTATTCTTACCCCTTCGGAGAATTAAGGCGTGACGATATTTTTATTTATTATATTAAACATTAAAATAACTGACAGGTATGTCAAACGCTAGAAAATTAAATTAAGAATGTTAATATTGTCGTTGAGTTTTATTAAATTTTCTAATGTTGCGCGAAATTTTTTAAATTTTTTCTTCTATAAAAACCTACTGACAGTAACAAACAACAAAAAAAGAAATATCCAATTTGGTCCAGTACATATATTTCAGCGATTCATTGTCATTTTTATAAATTACAATAATAAATAATATTACTAAAT
Organism: Aporia crataegi; assembly: GCA_912999735.1. Lineage (NCBI taxonomy): Eukaryota > Metazoa > Arthropoda > Insecta > Lepidoptera > Pieridae > Aporia > Aporia crataegi. Next base: position 5,217,048 of record OU538744.1, on the reverse strand, counting down.
CGATAATATGATAAACGTAATGAACTTCAAATAAATTGGTTTCGCGATAATATCATATCGAAATATTTAAGAAGGAATTGGGGTCACGTTTCTGGGATTACGGCTTATTTCCCGCATCTCTTTTTCTTCGTTTGACGCTAATCCCGGGCCTTTCGGAGATCATCCTCATGCCTTTGTTTTTCTCAACTTTTAACTATGTTTACTAATTAGGATAATAGTGGACTCCTTTAGTGACTACATAGGTACACTGTGTTCGCAAAACTTGTTTATGTGAAAACTTTTTATGTTTTTTCAACCATTCTAATTTTAAAATGTTTCAACAATTTGTTTTCTTAGTTGTTACATAGCATTAACCGGTTCACCTCTGCCCTCTAACAAACACATATAGCACTTAAGAATCATAATATAACACATTGCAGCCAAAATAAATAAAATATTATTTTACTTCAAAGTAGGACTGTTACCTACTATAAAGATTCCTTTAATGAGATTGATACAACACTGTGTTCAGAGGTTAAAGCGTTCGGGTCGCTGATATTAAGAACTGATTACATAATCTAGACGTGGATTCTTAAGAGGATATAATTTTAAATAAAAGGGATCGTTTAAGTTGCAAAATTATACAAATTTAGCGAAATCTGCTTTAGGAAAATGTCGTCGTTTATCATCAGAGGCGAGTCCAGCTAAGCCGCAAAAAGGGCTTTATTTGCATAAGACAATAGCAAATTAAAATACAACTTATCTTTTATCTCTGTTACTGCCTAACAATATCAGTTTGTTATCAACTAATGGGGTATCTGTTCAGAAGTCAAACACAAAGTCGCCATTGAAACAGAAGTAGATAATATTTCAGATTCTGTTGCTTATTTCTCTTTTCCATGATATTTTTATTAGTGGCCGTGATTTCGTGGTCATATAATAAGGACTGATGTTGGGTTATGTTCCTTTTTTGGTCTTACTGGACCTATAACATTCTCTAGATAACCTATTTCTGTACAAAAAAAAATTAAATGGAGTATAAGTAAAAACATAACTTCGCATACAACTTATATAATCAAAGATTACATTATTAATTTACTTATTCTTAATTTATACATACATAAACACAAAAAATATACTGGGCTAAAGCGCCCACGTAGTACGATCGATCACGCACTAATTTATGTTCGATCAGCTTCGAGATTGAGATTAATAAATTTCCTACTGCATAAAGAAACAAAAATTAAGTGTTACTGTTTGGAAGCAACAACTCCTACTTGCCTCTTTTAATCCCCAACGGGTTATGGTGCTTCCTTGTATGTCCTACACCTACATGCTTAGCTGGGCTTCATGTGCACAAAGACTCATCGCTTTAAGTAGACACGTCGCTTTAAGTATATCTTTGCAAAGAGTATTTTGAACTTTGACATTTTCTTTTTTAGATCCACATTTTCTTCATATAAATAAATATAAATAATTAAAAATAGATTACAAAATGAAGTGTTCACAAAAGCAAGGTAATTTTTTACATGAGAAGTTAGGTTTTGATTCGATTGATTGAAAATCGACTTTCAATAAAGTAACAGTGCAGCCTATGAGCCTTCAACGCATGCAAGGCTCATAGACTCCGCATAAGTATATAACGTAATAAATAGTGACCAAGCATTGTAAGTGAGCAAGTATTTGAGGGTAAAATTCGTATCCCAGGCGCCTCTCCACCAAAATGCAATTAAAGCTCGACCAACGTGCTGCGAGGTTATGTGACAAGATAAGCTTTATGCAAATTTCAGTTAACACAGTTACAGATTTCCACATCGCCAAAATAGATTAATAAGTTTACGCTACAGAATATAACGTGCATTATGGAAACAAAATACTCGAAATTGTGGCTGATTATTGATAATTATTTTATCTGCGTAGAAGTATAATTATTATAATTAATAAATACGCCGACAACTTTTATAAACATATTACATTTGAATTGTGACCTCGTTTTCCAACCAATTTAAATCGTTGTAAAACTATTGTTTCTATCTAAGTTTTAATAAACGTATTACCTGACATATAATTTATTTTTGTTGTGTGCAAATGTCGACGTCGTGTTCCCAATTCTAACAATAAAATAAATGTCTCACCCTGAGGCCGGCTTTCAAATATTTGCTCCACAGAACTTTTTTATATTCGTTTTTATTTATATTAGCGTCTAGCGATTCCGAAAATCGAGACAAATTAGACTTTAATGTGATATTATAAATAAAGTGAATTCCCGTAGTGGGGTAGACACATTTCTTTATCTGTTTAATTGATTTTTAATTTATTATTATTATTATTATTGATTAGTTTCACCCATGTGAGCTTCAGTGTCGAGCTGAAGGGAATATCATGCTTTTTCAAATTTCTCACATTTATACTTTGATTTTAAATAATTCCTTCCAACTTAATTCTATAGAATAGTTAACTAGTGTTAATACTTAATAGTCAAAGCAGTTCGTGTAAATGAAATTCCAAACGGCGCTATTACATTCGTTAATTACGATTTCTCTTAGCCTTGTGTATCAATACAGTAAACGTTTTGGATTTCCAAATTATGCACTGCGGTCTTAATAATTATATGATATACAGTTCTGTATACATACTCAATTTTCGGATTATGATTTCTGTAAATCCAAAGGCGCAATTTGCGATTAATATTTTTTTTGGTTAAACTAATGTAACGCGGTAATACAACTATCTAATATTAAGCATTTTGTTATATAATATGTTTATAGTGAATATACCATTTATTTAATATCACTACATAGTATAAAACAAAGTCGCTTTTTCTTTCCCTATATCCCTTTGTATGCTTAAATCTTTAAAACTACGCAACGGATTTTGATGCGTTTTTTTTAATAGATAGAGTGATTGAAGAGGGAGGTTTTTATATATGTTTTATACCCGTGCAAAGACGGGGCGGGTCGCTAGTTTATAATAAAATGTTAAATTACGTGACTCCGGTGTGAAGCCTTTAAACATTTATTGATTTCTTCGGGACTCGAAAGAAGGAATTTCTAGAACTAGGTTAATATTCTTAATAAATAAATAATAAATATCAAGACGAATTATTTTCGCAATTTACATTGATTTAAGGAATCAACTATTTTTAAATCACAAATTGTCAATTGTTATACAGATAATGTTTAGGTAAGCAAATGTAAATTCAAAACGTTGGACCAACAAGATCTTTATAACTACAGTGATAGTGCTCAATATTGATTAGGTTTTGATCAAGCTTACAATTTCAGTTACAATTGCAGTCCGTACGCCACTGTAATGTATGATTGTGATTTTCATACCGATAAACTACTTACAGCGAGAGATTATGATGTGGAAGTATGCTTGTTTTGTGTTTTTCTAGGAGTATTGTGTATTAAGTTATACTTTTTATAGTTAACGAATAAGAATATGTAAACGGATGAATAGATTTTGATAAACTTACAGTAACTATCCATCTCGATCACTAAGCTATAAAAAAGCCGCCTCGAAATCGGTCCATACGTTTAGGCATTGTTAGCTTAATTAATAAATAGAATTGAGAGAAATACACATTAAAATGTATACACGTAGCAAAAATATATCAATATTCTGATAATCTCTATTATAATTGGGTGATAGAAATTTATGATATGCATCTAAATGAGTCTGGTGAGCATTTAATATATTTTAGTCGTCATAAAAAAAATTGTAAATTATCAAATCTAATTAAATTTCTAAGAAGATCTAACATATAAATACCATATAATTTTACATTTAAAAAACAACTTGACGAAGGTTAGATTCTATAATTTTTCACTGTAATAAAGACAATATAATAAGACAAATTTCACTAGTTTAACGAAACATTAGGTGCTTACAACAGTCTCAAGTTAGCCAATTTCATTTAAATAAATTATTATCAACGGTAATATATATAATGGTATAATTGAATACATTAGCTATGAAAAATTAGCTTTTACCACTCTAATTAATTTACCAAGGACTCCTTATTCACTGACTAAGCGCGAAAGCATAAATTTTAATTTTAATGTAATTTTTTCAAGCAATCGCATTTATAATATTATTAAATTACAGATATCAATTGCCTTTCATTGAAAGCATAAAAGTTTTGTTACAGTTAAAATTGAAACTAAGGAAATTATAGTGTGTCTTCGATTAACGTAGGCATGCTATGCTAGCTAAATAATATTATATAGCTTACCTATTGAAAAAAAAATGTTTTTAATTGACAAGCCTGATTTGAAAATAGTATTACAAAACAGTAAAAATAGTATTAATTCCACGCACACATATTAAAGTTAAATTTGTATTTATCTGCATGGAGTTTTAAAAATGTATCAACTCAAAAATGGTCTTATTGAGGAACACAAAAAGAGAATAAAAATACCTTCAACAATATATGCGCCCGCAAACTGATCGCTGCCTCTTCTTAAGCGATTTTTCATGAGCTATACCACGTTAATGTGTACAAATGCGCTTGGCTTCGACGGCATACTTTGCTCTTTTGCAGGAAATAAATTATGCTCAGGGATCCTTGCGGGTAAAGACGCGTTACAAAGAATTTTTCCCCAGATAAGTTAATATTCACATTAAGTTCAACCCCGAGTCGGCAAATGTGATTAATTTTGAATTTTTCCAGAATTTCAGGACGGTAAAAATATGTTTACCGCAATCTCTACTGAGAATACTTTATTGAATTTAAAGGTAATATCCAGATGACATGTCTTGTATTTTTATTAGGTATTACATCAAAGTATTAAGTTTATTATTATATATTTTAAATAGCTATGTATGTCATGGAAAAAAAATCTCAATACGTACAAGTTACTTCGATTGAATTTAATATGATTCAGACCTCCCTACCTTATATATCGGATAATGAGTCTCATTAATTGTAAGTAGCATAAATCAGGTAACTAATAACGTAGAAATACATATATCTTCAACCTTGTAGGTACAGCAAAATCTGAATACCTACGTAGTACGCGTCGACCCCGTTTAATGTTTTGATAAGTTTTTTCCGCTTACTCACACTATGAGGTAATCGACTTAACCACAGATTACAGAAGTCAGAACCAGTCCAAGTCAGTCAGCTTACATACGTGAACCCATTCGCACATTCGTAACGATTAAATAAACAAGATGAGAACGACGGCCATTTTGTTTATTGTTGTAGTATCGTGCATTTCTGCAAGCTATAGTAAAGACCTCATAGTGGGAACCAGCTTCAACGCGAGACTCATTTGGCAAGAGAAGGCTGAATACAATTCTATACCTTTTAAGAAGAGGGTCAAGGAGGTCTTCTACTCGGATCCGGGACAACAGATTATCAAGGTAATTATTATTAATTTTAATATATAAATTCAACTGTAGAAGAAGAAACGCGAAGAGAACACGTGTGAGAGTTTCTTTTTCACGTTTGATTTTGATAAATTTAGGATCATTTTTTTTTACCGACTTCAAGAAAAGGAGAAGGTACTCAATTCAACGCTGTATTTTTATGTTTGTTACCTCAGATCTTTCGACTGGATGAACCGATTTTGATTATTCTTTTGATCTGCTTTTTTTTTGTTAAAATTTTAACTCTATATTATTGTTACAGTCAATTATTGTTGTGATGTCGTTAAACTCTTGATACGATTTTCATTGTAACTCGTATGTCTTGAACTTTACGAGCGATCGCACAACATACGTTTGCTTATTAAACAATATAGGCAAACCGCATAAAATGTACGTAATATATATTTTACTATTTACTTACGCAATATTGCAAAAGACGTAACCATAAAAAGAAATAAATTATTTCACTGGCCATAAAACCCTGAAACCGTGACCCACATTTTCCTATCAAAATATTTATTTATAATACTGCAATTATTTAAGAGAGTTTCTACTTGTCATCTTTCCATTTAAAACTTGCTTATTAAATAAGCAATACATAAGGGTTAATTGTTTTATGACTTTCCAAATATTTCCTTTGTAGAATTATTATTTCTCAATTTTATATTTTTAATGTAACGTTGAAATCGTGAAAGTTAATATAGACAGTTTTTATAAAATAAATTTTATATCATGCTTTTGAGTTGAACATTCCTGAGTCCAATAGTAAAAATAAATAGAAATTCAAAGTAATATGTACTCTAGGTAATACTTTGTTTAGTTTTGTTGAATTTTTCTTATAGTATCCGCTTAATTTTAATAATGTTGTATGAAACAACCTCTGTATAACATATCCTAAAAAGAAATATTTTCAAATCGGTTCACAATAGCGTAAAAAACACGGGAAAAATACAACCTACTTCCGAATTGAGGACATCCTATTTTGAGGTCGGTTGATAAAATAATTTATTCCAAAGTTATATCAATAAGTGTGTGTGTGTGTAAAGGTAGCAAAATCTAAATAAAAAAGCTCAAATTTTAAATGAAATTTCATGAAAGGACCAAAACAAGTGTTGACTGTCGAGCAATTAAGGCCGCCGTTTTTTAGTTGTGGTATTAAATATTTAATAAGAATAACCGATTTTCTGTTTAAAATGTAGTGAATGTCAAATAATTAGCGCTAAAGGTTATCATCAACTATACAACTATATAGTTTACTATAGAGAGAAACGATAAGATATTAGTTACTTAACTAGTATCTGTATTTTTTGTTAAGTAAAGAAAAATTCAATTTACGGGAATATGCAAAAAAAATCTTAAATCCAAATTACCGCAAATCAACTTTTTTAATAGCGCGAAAAATAAACAGACTTTTCGAGACTGCGCCCTATAACAGCCAAGAATGTTTAAAAAATTTCAAAATATATATTTCTGAACTTAAGTCCTACCTTCTTCTTAAGAAGGTAGGTAATTCCCGAGTATCAGTAATTACCTACCTACGTGAATAATGATTTTAATGAGATAATTTGTTCATTTTCAGGGCATAATAGCTCGAGATTTGGATCATACTGACGCCGTAGCAACCGTCACAGCCGGAGGAGTTGGTCAGTCATATGCAAACATAAAATTGAAGAGTGAACGAGGATCCGGACTGAATTACCAACTTGAGATATATGTTTAGATATTTTTACCATTTTGTATACACCACTGTATTCCGCTCAATCAAGATAAAACCAAAGTACCTAGTAAGAAATGATTTAATTAAATTTAAATGAAAGATTTTATACGCTTTATTTTATTTTGAATTATAACCCCATAATTATGTAGGTATGTTTTGGCGTGTGGCCTAAAATCGGATTTATTCTCGCCTTGTTTAGACGTCCCTATCTAGGTATAATGAATCAGATTTATTCTATGCGTCTGAATCTTACTCTTAAGTTAACATCGCAAAGCTGGTAAAATCCGTTTTTTCTAACAATTCCTACAGTTAAAATAATGCTTTTTTCAGCTCGAAGATGTAATAAATATTACAAAACAGTATGAATTACTACAAGTACCGCCGACCAAGTGATAATAATTCCACAAATAGTTGTAACACAGACAAATTCTACCATTTGGGGTTTATTCATAATGCAAACAACTCTGGGAAGTTACCTCAGTCTATTAGCATTTCAAAGTGAACACCTAGGCTGAATTCAACGATGAAGTTTACCTTGCACTAGTAAACGTTTCTACAAACAAGTCCTAACCTCAAAAGAGCTAAAGTATTTATTTTACGCGTTACTACAAACATCCAATCCACAAAGAATAATTGTTTTGTTTATTATTTAAGTTACTTCAAATTGAAGATTTGTGGTTATCCCTGTAACTGTGAAAGAATTACTAATATTTTGAAATAGATACTAGTTACATTTGAGCGGGTTATATATTATGTATTATGATATACTTATATGTTAGTCCCAGTTTAAATCAAAAACCGAAGTCGGTCTTAGACACAATCGTTTAAGAACTGTCAATTTAAAGTTTGAAATTGCAGAAAAACGAAAAGAGATTTTAATAATGTTGAATGACTCTCAATTTAAATGCAAATCTACACCCACGAAACGACCTCGTCATGTAAAAAACTTGGCTCGAAAGACAATTACGGCCCAACTTCCTGTTAGGGACAACAGGAAAATGTGTGAATAATGACAATGACAAGATCGACCTGCTTCGAATACATTATGTGTGATTTAAACAAAGGTAAACTATCTTACGTATGGTGATTTTAACAACAATGATTTCGTTTAATGTTACAATGCGAACGTGGAACTTTCGAAATTTAGTACTAAGCAGAAACTAATGAACTAGATTTTTTTGTAATAATAATTTAATTATATACTGTCGTTTTAAAAATTAATTCCATAGAATGTTTCCTCTCATGTTATTCTTACTCGCCCCAAGTAAGTAAGTATTTCGCCCCATATTATGATAAATGAACTTGTAGTAAACAAAAACAAAACCCAGTAATGTTCTACAATAATAATTTATTATGTTGATGTTTATCGGCTAACAATAATTTGCTACTCTTAAAAGTGAAATTCAAGACAATGAAAAACTCTCAACACATGATAATTACGAATAAATATATCTATTAAATAAATGAACACCCGTCAGCTCTATTTCTAAGATCCGTTTCAAGCACGGCAGCTTAGGCCAAAAAACATCGTATCGAAAGCAACGAATTACAATGCCACCCACAGACAGCGTAGTGAGGTATTGTCCATATTAATTTTTAACCTGCTGTAATTTACCACAAACAATTAAGAATTTAAAAGCACCGTTTATGTCCAGTAGTAGTAATTTAATAGGACTATGTATTATATTATTTATATTTACTTTATTATAAACAACTAAAGTCTAAAGCTCTAAAGACTAACAGATAAAGCTGAACTCTTTAAATTCAATGTATTGAAATTTTTATATCCTACTAATGGGAAATTCTTGTAAAACATAACCAAAATGTAAATTAATATAAAATAGGCGTGTCATATCACATCGAGCCGCTATAATTTCTATACAATAGAGCTCAATAACTCTTCCTTATGTCTTAAACTGTACTTTACAAGGCTTTTGTCCCTTGTCTGTGATAGAAAGCCTATTCGATTGATGACTACTATTTGCACGGATCTTGAACTCTTCGAATGATTCTCAAGTTTACCCTTAGTGACAGTGATTTGAATGTAATTTAAAAGTTTTATTTGCCACTATATTATTGTAAATGTTTCATGTAAAGCTATGAAGAACTGGACTTTCAGTTGGTTCCTACGGGAACACAACTCAATAGCAATTTTATCTCGGTACCTAGAAGTGTTTATTACAAATTAAATGTGTGTTCATACTATAATCATGTTGTGCTGTCGACTTTATATACCCAAGATAAAAATAAAAATTTGATTTAACTCTGACAGTTCACAATTTGTATTCTTTGCAGAAAAGTAGCCTTAAGTGTCTCAAACCAAAAGTGTTTTATTTGTTTCCCTGGTATTCGAACTCAGGACCTTCGACGTAACAGCATTAAAGTCGAACAAGAAATTTTAGTTCCCGTTTTTTTAATACAAAAATTTTTCGTTTACTATTTTTTACAAAAACAACAAAAACATGAATGTAGGTAAAGTAATACGACACAGTAACATGACAATGGCCTTATGAACTCTTTAAATAGTTTATAATATTTTCTAATTAATTGAAATTACTTGTTATAAAACATGAAGTAATTTTTATTTAAAATATTGTTTTATGCATTAATATATTATATATATATAAGTCGGATGAAATGGATTATGTGGCTTAAATAATAAATATCTAGTGTGTATATTAATTGGGTTTTCAATGCAACCACATCAAAGAGACCCAAACATCTCAAACATGGGTTACATTACTACAAATCGTAATACAAAGGACTGTAATATTGTAGTCCTACTTATTGTGGTTTTCGATTGAATAATTATACAAACTTAATTTCAACATTAAGACGTATTTGGAGATAACTGAAATTGGTTCGCAGATTCTATGTTATCATAGGTACTTAGTTAAATTCTGAATAAATATACTTAAATTACGTTTATTTCTTCACAACTATAGCATAACAAATCCTAACATGTTAAATAGAATTAGCTCTCGTTAAAAAACTTTAATGTAATCAATATTTCATTAAAATAAACTCGAAGAGAAACTGTAAAATAGCATTTGAATTTAAGTCGCATTAAAAGTTTGTGTGAGCAGAGTTCGTAGCACAATGGGGTGCTGGAAAAATTCTAATTACTTTAGCGAGTTGGGCTGGAATTTAAAAGTTTCATTCGTTTGGCGGCTCAGGCCGGTCTTAACTCCAATAATAAATTTTGCATCAAGCAGATATCAATAACAGCGTTCAAACCCTTCAATACATTTGATTAATTGGGGAAAAGTTTTACATTTCTCCCTCGCTCTTTAAATCTTTTGTTCTTCTCGGAGCAATGATTAAGTATATTTTTCATTCGTGATTCAGTTACTTTTCTTTTATTAATTTTAATACTTTTTGAATCCTCATTATACAGTTTATTGCGATTAATTTTGGTGTAAAAAATTTATTCTTATTACGTTCTACGTAATACCATCTTTCTTCAATCAATTGTCAGAAAATAATTTGTGTATTCTCAAAATCGATACATTTGTCGACAAATACGTACGGGACTTTTAAAAGTGACAAATGAGCTAATCTTTAAAGTTAATATAGCAAACAATAAAATGATCACCTATAGATAAAAGCTAATAAAACGATTTTCCACAGCTGACATTATCTGTAACCCAATTCTACCGACAGAGTGATAGAAGTTCAAAATTTTAAACAATAATATTTATCATTCATTTACAAAGACAGAAATTTATTAGTTTTTCTTAAATAACTTTAATGTACTCAGTCAGTAAAAAAAATATAGAATTTCATTTAGTAAAATTTAATAGTATATAGTAATAGTATACAGAATTTATTTACAATAATGTACTTAATTACATTTACAAAAATACAAGAGGCTTATCATAGCCGTTGGGGTGCGTATCCGAAATACGCGTTGGCCGAATATGAGCCAGCTTTCGCGTTTCCTGTGTAAAATATATACTAGATAATATCTAAGTAGGTAAATTATAGCTATGTTACTAAGTAGGTATATTTTTATATGTTTTTTTAGTAATTAACTTTTCAAATCTAGATAGATGTATTACAACGAATAATGAAGTGAAGTTCAGCAAGTGCCCCGGGCACCCGTGAAGTGTTGGCAATTTGATACAGCCGGCACCGCTTGTTGCCGTCGTTTTTCTCAACGTTTTGTTCGGAAAATGTACGCTTCGAGAGCCTTTCTTATAGTGTTATTATATTCCGTCAAATTTCTCTGTATTAAGGGCTTAGAAGCGATATTATTAAATTGGATTCGTAAGGTAGATTAGTCGATTTAATATGGAATTAACTGATGAAAATAATATAATATAAAAAAACCAAAATTGGTTTTAGAAATATGAAACTGATAATGCATAAAATATTTAATAAGTTGGTATGACTGTTATGCTGTTACTCCAAGAAATTATAATATTTAAATCATTGATAAGGAAAATATAGTACAACCCCGGTGATATCATTCAATTACCAACACAAAATATAGACGTTTCCTTGTGGTAAAAAGAAGGCAAAGTTCTGGCATTGGTATTAAATTACTTGACCTTTCTTACGTCTCTCACATTTTTTGTGGCAATCTTTCAATAAGAGGACGGTAATTGATTAAGAAAACATTTTATAATTAAAAAATGACAATCGTAAGTGAAAAACGCTCAGGACTTGAGCGTCCTACAATGCCAGTTGGCTCGAGGGTGTGTTGCGATTGACGATGAGTTGGGTATTTTCTTGTAAGTCATATATAGTCGTATTTTAAACTCTTTATTATTTATTTGCGCACCCAAAATAATTTACATCACTGATCTGCGAAGGTTAAATGTATACCCAAGATACAATGCAAAGTCAACAATCAACACGGCAATAAACTGTTATTTTGATGTATACATAGAGATCGCACCTAAGTACTGAACAAAGCATGAAATAGCTTATTAAAGCGGTGAATTGATGTGGTGTGAAGTGTTGGGGTGAATTCCCAGCAGGCTGGAAAAACAGTACGAGATGAATACAGTGTGGTGTAGCTGAATTAAAAATCTCAACAATACGTGTGGGTCGAGCAGGTGAACTATGTTTATAACCATAACACGAGTACACCATACTTTTAAACCGTTTTCATCTTGCACACGCGGGTCGGCGTAATTTATTACCTATTGTGCGAATATTTCATTTATCACGGTGAATTCAATTTACAGGACAATTAATCATTCCTCAGTACCCACTGGTCAACGGTATTGGATATGGTTAGAGTATACAAGTTGGTTTTAGAAATAAGATGCTTTACTCTGTGAACTTTAAATCAAATTGTTTTAAGATTAACGGTTTTTTAGTTTCAGGCAATTATACAATATTAGTTTTTCAACACTCGCGTAGGCTTATATAATAACCTAAATATTTAAAGTAACAAACAACTTATAATCTGGACTCGATTTTTTGTTAGAAATTTGTCATACCCGTGCCCCTTTCTCTTTCCCTTACATAGTATAATTACAAGTAAATATTTTATTCTAAGAGGATATTATATTATAAGAATAACATGGTAATACAATTCTCTATCTAAAATCGCGCGGGATTTGCGAAAAGCGGTCCTTTAGTAGCTAATAAACCAACAATTTGTCTTCTCGTTGGATAGTCTCCAACGAGATTTTGCCAACTTATTCGAGTAAAATACTTATTATTTAAATATTTGTCTATACTTAACAATGCGTCTAGTTTCGCAAGAGGCCAATCACAATGAAGAGAAATTTCAATCGGTAAGAATATTTAAATAAAGTCTTTATTTCAGATACAAAGTTCCATATTAAACAACCGAAAAATAAACATTTACATAAAATTTCATTTGGATCCAGAATTACTTCCTACTAAAAACAAACAGTTCTCCCATTATTTTATTTAAGTATTATATTTGTTAAGTAAAGATAATATTTATGACCGCTTCTGACATTTAGCGCGTTGCGCGGATGGACCTAGGTTTGACTGCCATGGAAACAAAAAACGATTTATGTTTTTAAGTCTCAGAGGGATCACCTAGTCGCCTATAAAAAACTTTAATTATAACAAAAACAAAATATTAAGAAACATCTTCAATACACACGAAAATCTTCATTCTTACTTGCTTTTCAAAAAAATGCTGAGGACGCTGAGGTAGAGTTAACTATTTTATTGCCATCAGGCACAAAGCTGAAAAACGCCTACCAGAAATACTTTAACTATTTAGACTGAAGTCGGTAGTACGCCGTATCTTCGTATTATTTAATGTTTCTGAAGACTGTAATACACAGAAATGTAAGGTATTTATATAATATAATATAAAAAAATTGCAACTTGATTTGAAATATTGCCATGTAAAAATATTGTCAAGTTTTTATATACTTTTTAATTTACAATTTTGTATTAAACGAAGCTTTGCTCCTAGTGGAATTTTCTTTTTTCTCGTGATAAATTGTGCTGTCATAACAAAATTTTTAATAGGTAAACATTTTTATTTGATCTTTTAACCTACATTACCTACCCTTTTTAATGAAAGGAACAAAATGATTACGATGCTTTTTTTGATTCAAAGATGACGTAATCAAGATGATTCGTAGCTACAATTTATGAAGATCTGTTTGTGATTTGTGAAGGGTTTTTAAACTTTAATTTCACCTGCTCAACTAAATGCAAGTAAAAATACATATAAGTAGATACATTTAAACATATCTTAATCTAATTTTGAATGTAGATTAATATTTATAGTTTAATACATAAAATATTTGGTATGTAATAAGAAAAGTGTAGGTTCGACAATGTGAATAGATATTATATAAAAATGAAATTAGAGAAGTTTGGTGTGTGAGTTTCCGTCCTATCAAATAACAAAGTTCCACAATCAGCGATAAGGTTGGGTACTGATTTTCCTTCATTATCTACGCTATATTCTCTTCAAACAATTTTTGCCGGATAGTCATTAAAAATACTGTAACTTCTCAAAACTTTTGATTAAAAAGATGGATTAATTTTTTTCCGTAACACGAGTTATTTTTAATAGCCTCTGCACTAGTGAAAGATAATTTAGAGAACCGGGTGAATACCTAAATCCTATAAGCTTAGATTTACAGTATCCACTTAAGGTGTATGTATAACGTCTTTTAATTAAATCGTTTGAAATAAATTACATAAAACAGTGTGAGGAAAATTTCTAGTAAGTTCGTATTGCGAAATTTGCGAAGCTATTTAAATAGATAGCATTATTATATACTTATCTTTATATTTTAGTATCGTATACAGGAATATGATACAATGCTTTGGATTCTTATCTCTTCTCATATCTTATTTAATAATACTAAATTCTGTAAAAGCAAGCGGTTTATACAATACCTAGTACGCCGATTATTGACTGTTCTTGATCTGCGTTGTGATACAATGTTATAGTTATGAATTCGTCAACCGTATTCGTTGATACTAATCCACGTAGATATTTAGTGTTCTAAAATGTTGTTTTAGTAAAAATTTGTGCGCATAAGTTAAAATAACATCATTTAGTGTTTATGTCCATAAAACTATATCTTTTTCTGCAGATACCAAAACCTTAAATGGCTTTAAATCTGTCGAGCATTTGTATTCAACGAATTAATTCTATTACTACCTACAACCAGTGACATATTTGTGAGAAATTGTTACTTTTACACAAGAAGACATGTCGTTTAACTTAATATTGTTTTGACGACTGCCCTATGTTAAATAACTGGGTCAATTTATTATAACTATTAATCACATGAAGAACAAAACGTGTTATGATTACGGTTCCGCTCAACTTTGACGTTAGTTTGGCGTCATATTTGAACTTCATTAAAAGTTTGAATTTGTATGATGAGAAACTTAAATCATTTACTTACATACTCCTTGCTTTGCGATGACAAGAGATCTGCACACGTAAATTTTAAAGGAATTTAACGATAAGAAAGAATAATTCAACATATCGCATCTTCGTAATCATAATACGAATTATAAGCAAGACAATATAAGCATCCAACGATGAAGTACATGTATTACAAGATACTTGTGGAGTCCTAATTAAACAAAGCTGAGTAGGGATATTTATTTTACATAACACTTTACAAAGGTTTTAGCCGTACTCATTACGTAATAATTGTACTGCGTAAGCAAAGACAATATTTGCTGAACCCCAAATAGCATATTAAAATTTTATTTAGCTTAAATATACTAATATTGTATACGTATCTAAAAACGGTGAGCACGATGCTGTTAAAAATATACGTAAACCGTCTTCTCATTTACCTACTAAATATATAAGAGCTAATTGAAAAATTAAGTCTAGCTAGACCAGAGGTTCCCAAACTTATTTCGTCTAACGTCCACTTTCAAACTCAATTATTTTGTGGCGCCCCCCATTTTTTTTTTACCTGAAAAACCTCGGTAAAACATATTAATCTCGCCTGGATTAATTAACCTATATTCTAAACGAGACTTTTACTAGAGAAAGCAATAATAATGCAACTTTACAATATTAAAATTTCTTTATATTCAAAATTAACAATAATAAACATTTGTTTTAAAACTAATCTAATGTAAACGATGATTCCATGATTTTTAACAAGTTAATTAATATCAGGTTCCAATTATCCCAAGAACCAATTTGACCAAGCACCCCAATTTTTTCTGGGTTCCTCTAGGCCTCCAGCGCCAACAAGGAGGCATTATCGCCCACTTTGAGAAAGACTGGGCTAGACGAAATAGAATAAACTCATAGAGCTAGAGAGGTAGATATATATACGAATGTATATACATAAGGTGTTAACTACCTAATCACATTTATTTGTTCTACGTGTAGAGTACATTGACCTTAGACTTTTTGCAAAATTTCATTTATGTACAACAAGCCGTTTGGCCACAGGAATTTTTTTTTCACTTTTAACAATAATAACACGATGTTTGTTCTAAGATGCTCTCATTCATAATTTTTACGCGCGACGTTATCATTTTATGTTACAAGAATGTGCGAAAATGAAAAATGTATAGTTAGTTATCTCGAAGAAGTGGCGCGGTCTTGTCCTTAAAACCACAGCCGTCCCGCTTGTCCCGCGTGCCTCACGTGCCCATGAACAATGTTGAATGTTCTAAATTTAGAATATTGCATTCATTGCGCGTATCCCGAAAGGTGTTGACTTAATTCAAGACGTTGTTGTATATCGCTCATTGGTTGTCAATGAATTTGCAATGGTGTTAAACCGTGCGACTATTTTTACTTTAATTATTTTGTATGAAAAAAACGGGCTTCATTGTTATTTAGATATTTACTTTTTGGCGACTTGAGTAAGTATTTCCAGTTTCCACCCACACTACTATGTGTTTTAAATAATGTGATTACCTACGAAACACATATAAATATAAACTAAATAGTAAAAATATCAAAAAGTAAGAAATAATAATTAATTTCTCAAACAGGTAATCAAGAATTGAAAAAGATTGTTTCGGCTTATATTATTCCTGTAAAAAACTCTAAATCTTTTTTTAGGTATCTCTAGTTCATAAATATTCATTACCTATTTATATTTTAATGTCAGGCGACCTTTTCATGACCCAAGAATATGAATCTATTATAAGTGACTTATAATTACTTAGATAAATTATTAAAAGTGACATTTAAGTTAGTTCGATACTACGAATATGGTTTTAGATGGGTGGTATGGTTTTACGTAGCATCGATGGGAGGGTGCAGGAAGTGGCCTACTGCCAGTTCTACCGGACGCCTTGATTATAACATAATTAAGTGTTTCCGCTGTTATAAGGAGCCTCCATTAAGGTTATGCAACATAATACAAGTTGAAATGAAACCCATTGAAAATGATCTCATAATAAATAAAATTATTTGCGAAATTTATATACGTAATGCGCGCCTAAGTATATCAATTTGTTCATAATTTCCATATAAGATAATAAATAAACTGATTTACCGTATTTAAGAATCATGACACATCATCTTGCCCATACAATTTAGATACATAATAAATTGAATGCAGAAAAGTGTCAAGAAATCAATAAAAATCTTCCGTTATCAACACATTAGTATTTAATAATCTTTCTTTTAATGTTTTCAGGATATGCGTCGCAACGCCACAGGCCTTCACTCTTAGTTTTTCGCTTTATGTAAGTTATAATTATGAAATTATTAAATCAGCACTACAATTACATGGAAGAATTAATTCCATAAAATAATCCTGTAATGCCCGCCGAACTTAACTCAAAAACAATTTTCTTTTTATAGTTTAAATTGAAGTTATCACATAATATATATATAAATTTAGATCAACTTTAAAATTCGTAAAACTGTGATATCTAAGGAAATCTATTAATAAAAATGTATTTATTTAGTTAAAGAGGATTGGAGTAGGCCTACCGAGGTTTTAGCATTCGTTGGACTTTATAATTGGTTTCTTGTGCCCTCAGCAAGAAAATATTTAAAATAATTGTTAAGCCATTTTGCGTGTCAAAATGTAGGAAATTTTATTGGTTGGATTTGTGGACAAATTTTAATTTTAAAAATGTATAAATAAATTTTCTTATACGTTTTAAATGTTATGGCTCTATACATTTTTTGTTCTTTGCACGTTTTTTTAAATCATAAAATTAAATACGACACCGTAATCTGTTACTGGTGCTTCTTAAACTATTACTAGGTATTTTTCCTGAGAGTCGACATTTTTATAACTTTCTCAACTAACAATAAATAATCTCTTGGATAAATTACAACTTTATTCCGTAGAGTCGTATATTTAGTAAATGTGGCATTTAATCTCTTAAGTTCTGGATTTCCACATAAATCACTCGCATCGCCTTTGCTCGAGATTATTTTTTTCTTAAATGCTTTTATATGAATTCGTTAGACTTACTTTTAACCAACTTTCGAGAAACAAGAGGATAATCAATTATTGTATTTTTTTGCAATGTTCCACTCCCACATCGCCATCCTTGGACAGATTTTGATGAATGAGGTGTCAAACAAGTTGCTTTGCTGTTTTATTGGTCTCATTTTTGTTCGGTAGCTTCCAGGATATCGAAAAAAAATTAATATCGAGCGATTGGCTTTCAAAAATTGAGCTTAAAAAATCTGAACGCCTTTGTAGATATATTTTAACACTCGTCTTTGAAATCAAGTGGGCTGATTTAAATTTAAAAAATATACACAACTGGCGTTTCTCTACTTTTCGCTTAGTCTAATTGTATAGCAGTATAATGTCAAGTGTCTTAAAAAATAGTACCTAGGTGCTTATGTTACTCCCACAACAGTAAATCGTTCTTTTTATTAAAGTTTTCAAAGCTAAGCGTACTTGCACATAACTATTTCGAATGGACTTTCTTTTTTTCTCTGTTAACGAAGTAAGAATTTTGTAGCGAAGTAATGGCATTCGAACAAACTTAATCCAGTAGCGAGTGTCGAATCGAGGCAATGTTAAACTGGGACAATAATAAGCACTCGATTCAATAAAAGTACTGCGACCAGTGCCGGGAAACGGTCAACTTCTTACGGCTTTTATTTCCTTTCAACTCCGCCCTGAACCGAAATTATTTGCTACCAACACTTTTTAATAAAGTATTCGTACCGATACATTCTTGTTTTAGGAAAAATACATCGTTCACAATAGTTTGTTAACTTTTATGAATTTTGTATTTCGTTTTATTTTCGATGTGAATATACAAATCGCAGCTTACGATCTATGACGATGACTATAATTTGACTTTTGGTAATTTAATAGATACAAAAACCCATACATTAACTACATAGATTAAAGAGAAAAATGTAAATTTAATTAAATTACACCTTCATATCCAAAAATTCTTAAATATAAATAATAAATTTTACAAAATACATCAGAACAGCTTGACTGAAAAGTTCCTACGCCGTAGGAATCATTACCCTAAATTTATGGGTCCTTCTGTTTCCGACATTCAAGGAACTCTTTAAAGCAATATTTAATAATAAAGAGTTGAGTATCCGTAGTCAGATTACACTGTTAGATTAATCTCACTCTTTGGTCTGCGCGGTGAGGTAAGTTTTAATCTAGAAATCACAACTTTGTTGTTAAAATCAAATTAGTACCTATTTTAGAATATGCGCAATAATTTTCACAAATGACTTAAGCAATTATGATCACAAATTACTGTATCGAAGTAACAATTAATATGCATAGTTACTTTAAACTTTGCTAGGAGTCGAGTAAGTTTTAATAAGGGTCTCTTTGGGTCATTATGGGCTCGTAGCGGTAATTGTCAGAGACGGTACGAGCCAGCACTTAACGACACTTCTGCTTGACGTAGCTCCTCTTGATGGCGTTTGTGCTTCGAGTGCCGTCTATAGTCTATACTCGGGAATAAATTAATGTCAAAGATAATGAGCTTTATAACAGTTCTTAAATATCTAATTAAATAAAGGGCCAATAGCGATATTTTAATCATGTTTGTCCGCATTAGGTTGCATAGTATAACAATGGAGGTAAATTATTTTTCGAACCAACATTTTCTTTACTCCAAGTAAAATTCGGTCCAGTTGAGATTTGAAGACGTAAATTGAAACTGTTTTGATATTCTATAGAATCTTAATTGCAAATGATTTTCAGTAACGTTATACTGTACTATATATAATCTCAAACGAATTGGATTGGAGGTTGCAAGAATTAGTGTAAACAATAATCAAATTCACAAAATCATCGAAGCCTGTTGATTGCCAACATCAAAGCTGTAGGTAACTTTACTACGTTTTTTCTCGGATTCATCGATTTTTAGAAATTTCTTGGTATTACTTACTTTTAAAAGAGGTCATATACTTCAATAATATGATATAACGCTATTTATAGTATAGTTAATTAATTTCTCTAGTTAATATTTAGTTCCTTGATTAGTAATATAAATTTTATCTGAGCTTTGAGTCAGTAGCTAAATCTATAATTCTTTTATAAAACATAAAAAAGAACGCACAAGCCCTTTTGCGTTCAAAGCATATTTTGCAAAGATTAAAGTAAACTGTCAAAATATATGAATATGAGCCTGACACATTCATTATCACTTGCATTTTACCGGAGTAACAGCGGCGTCAGTCATCTGGCAACCTTATATATTAGTTGTATGAGAAGCGAGAAGGGTGTGGACGTAGGTACTTTTCTGTGGTCGCATTTAATGTTATTAGAATAACATGTTGTTAAAAGGTTTAAAATAAAAACCGTATATCCTTTTATGAAAATATTTCTGTAAATTAAATGCTTGAACCTAAACAAACAAATGAGCAAATATTTAAAAGAGGACTTTTCAATTTAATATTAGAAACGAAGGCGCCTTTTTGTTTTTATTTCTCTTTAACAACGAAATGTAAACAAGCATTTGGAAATAGCATTTTTTATTATGCTTACTTAGGATTAAGCACAGAAGAAAATTGAATTACGAATCGTAGACTGCTGATTTACATTTTAATATAAGCAAACACAAAACAAGTACAAACCAACTGTAATTTTACACAATACTAGGTATATCATTTAACTTAATAACTAAAGAAGAACAATAAACGTAAAGGAATGAGTGCTATAAAATAGAATACATAATAAAAATAAATTCTTTTCAGACGACCACACTTATCGGGAGTTACTTTGACGACTTTGTGAAGGTTACAAATTAAATGATTTTACGTCTAAGCTGACTGCTGAGGAAAATGAATGCCGGCTTGATTAGCGAAATAAATTGTCGTCATTAAATAGACACTCCGGTAGATGATCTTAAATGTTGAACAACTTTGCAAAGTTAAGGTCGCTTTAGCTGATTTATATTTCTTTAAAGACATACCTATTAAAACTTTTTTTAGATTGCAACTCCTTTAACACTTTCAATTCCAACTGCAATAAATCAGATCTAACCGCGGCAGCTTTCACGTTATGACTTCCTCGTAAAATTTACATTTAAAAGTTAATTTTCTCATTCCCGGCTCAGGGCAATTGTTAATCGCGGGTTGCTTTTGGTATGGCTTAGATGGAGCTCACAAAAATATGTCCAAACGAGTTGTCACCTTTTCAATCGAAGTAATGGCAGTGCTTCTGTTAACAAAATTTCTATATCATAGTACATACTAAGTAAAAAATTAATCATTAAGGAAACTTTTTATAATTTTAATAGTCTTCAAGTTTAATAATATTATTTATTTCTTGTTTTATATAAATCTTTGCATTGTACTAACAAGAAGTAGTAGGGATGTAGGTATTCAGTAGGTAAATATTTCGTTTAACAAGCAAAGGTTTAAATAGTTGAAGGTATAAAGAATTTTAACATATGTTGTGTGTATTCAGAAAGAAGCATTTAAATATAAAATAAAATATTTATAATTAAGCGGTTATTTTTATGAAATTTTTTCTTAATATATAATAATATATCGCTATTAGTTTATTAAATGATTTTAAATCTCGCAAATATGTACTTTACCTTAGTTAAAAATGTTTAGGAACGTAGGCTGACGTACTTACAGAATCGAGGTGCTTTCTTCATAAAAACAGAAAAGTGATGTGCAAGTTGAGCTCTTTTATGTAGGTGAAAAATATTATGTGAACTGCATAAATATACGCTGGTGTTTGAGTCGTTAACCGGGAATTCCACAAAAGAGTTAGTCTTGCGGAGACTATTTTGTAGTCCACAAACGAATTGCAAATTCGGCCGCAGCGCTTGCTCACCCGGCACCCGCTTGCCACTCGCCAAACACGACCGTCTCACGCTGAGCATGCTGATGCTAAATTCTAAGCGTTTCTCACTTCATTCCACAAGCGACATTCAGAGACTTTACTTTGATTTCAAATAAAAATATGATTCAAAAACCTATGTTACTGTTTTTCTGTTTTTTTTTCTAGAAGGAGTTGTCTGTTATAATTTTTGCGTAACAAACTTCGAAAAAATTTTATGATTTTAAAATAGTCTAGTCTTTGGCATTCAAAGCAAACTTCCAAGCAAAGTTTGCTTTCTACATTTCTGCCCGGCTGCGCACAGGTACAAATATGAAGTACTTTCTATTTACATCTACTTCTATTTTTTCTATTTACTTCTTTCCCACTCACGCTACTTCTATATATTATGGAGATTTTAAATTAAATTTTCCATATATTACATACTTATATATTATAACATAATGCTAGGTGCCATAGGAGCGTAGCATTAATAAAAATGTACCAGAAACGATAAATACTTATACACCAAACATGTAAAAAAATCCATTAAAGAGCTAGTGAAACGGCGGGCAGAGCTTGTATTATAATATTTATACGTGAAGAAAAACTTTGTACCTACAATTTTTACGAAAATTGCGTGACAGTGGAGTATGAAATTTCCCACACTTCTAGTTTATATAAAGAATGAGTGAAGAATGCTAACTTTTTTACATTATGCGTAAAAAATACATCAATAAAATAAACATTACGCATTCTACTGCTTGAAAGACACATAGCATACATACCTGACTTATTCTTGAAATGTGGTTGAATTTCGACCAATGGGCGACCACTACTTTTAATATATTAACAAGAAAAATCTGATACTTCAATAACAGGCTGGACTGATTCGAAGAAATTTAATTAAGAACACTCTCGACCAAGTAAATTTACAATATTCGATTATATTACAATAGACTAATTAAGTTGAAAAGATTTATAAGAATTTATATCCTGAGATACTCTTACTAAAATAAGATTAAACTTCCGATTTGGTCGAGCTCACTCGATTCAATCGGGCTGCTTGTAGGATAACTTTTCTACAAGGTTACTTGATAAAATAAATGGAGCAACGTTCAATAAATCCTTAATAAGGTACGCTTTAATAAAAACTAGAAGTAAAGTAAGTATAAATAAAATGAATACATCCGTAATACATATATGCAGCATAATTTTTAAGAAAGTTAAGTTTAAGTTTAAAAGTTAAGTTTTTAAGAAAAATGCTACTAACAAAGTTATGGGAATACTCCTGAAATAAATGTTTTTATTTTTATTATAATTAAGGAATGACTGCACCGACAAATAAGATAATTCTTTTTCATTTTTTTGTTATTATCAGGACAAGGTTTGAAAATATATTTTCTTTATATCGCAGAAAAGTGAAACAATCATTATTATTAAATATAGCGGGACTTATAGTCTAAAGTTTATGGTTAAACAATCATCAAAATGAGTAAAATATCGTATCCGTGTGAAGTCTGATACACATTACTCTTATTAATAATTGGGGCAACTTACATACATTACTCTGACTCCAAAGTACTACTTACTTTCTGAAGCACTCATTATGGTAATCAGAAATAACGAGGGTACCACAATAAATAAATACATATACAAGTTTATACACAACCAAGACTCGGCAACAAACCAACGAAGTTCATCACACATACTCGTATGCACCTATCGTAATTCGAACCCGAGACCTTTTGATGCAGAAGTCAGGAGCACTACCAATCGGTTGTAAAGTGTTATGAATGTTTGCATTTGCCAAGTCAAACTAATAGCACCCTTTTTTTAGCGTTGCGGATTAAAAATAACTCTGAGGAATGTAGATGAGCTTAAACATTAAAGGCGTCGTTATTCGCAATGCAAAAATAATTAATTCATATACATTTATTTTCACTAATTGAATTACTAAAACATTTATCGCTTTGTGAAATAATACACTGTTTATTTTATTTTAATTTATAATATATATAATACCATAAATCTATTTAAAAATCATTAAATCGAAAGTTAAGTATATATTAATATCATTTATAACGCGCACCATTCATATAAGAAGTATAACGAGTATATCACTGAGTACATAGTTTAAAACAAAGTCGCTTTCTCTATCCCTATATCCATTTGTATGCTTAAATCTTTAAAACAACGCAACGGATTTTGATGCGTTTTTTTTCAATAGATAGAGTGGTTAAAGAGAAAGGTTTATATATATGTTTTATACCCTTCCGAAGCCGGGGCGGGTAGCGACTCGCCCCGGTTTTACTAGCGAGTAAATTTATAAATCGTTTTCTTAGGTTATTAAACACGTATACACGTATACATTGTGTTGTAACAGTAAGTACTAAATGAATCACAAAAACGTATTACATAATATGTTTATTTTGGAGATGACTTGGAATTGCTGAAACAGAGCGCGAGCGGCATGCGGCAGCGCCTGCCACCGAAACTGAGCCTTAAACCGCCTTTCTGAGAGTAATTACACAGAACTTCATTTAACTTGCGCGTCTCAGAACGAATTTGTGTGCCGCTAAGCAGGAGTGCTTAGGCTGTAACAAAATGATACAACTTTAAGAAGGATTGTAACTTTGCTATTTATTACAGTTATTATAATTATTAATTTACAATATTGATTTATATTTCTTCATAACTAATTTATAGAGATGGTATTATGGCAAAAATGCTACCTATTATTTCCATTAGGTTGAATGTAGCAAGCTTTTTCCTGTTTCTAAGAACGTTAGATATAAATAATATCTTTTCAAAAAAACGTAGTTATTTTAAAAAGCTTGATATTAATAATACTAGTGGGAGGTTCTCGTTCAAGTTGTTTTATTATTTAAGTCATGTCTAAGTAAAGCCATAGAGTACGAAATATAGAATAAGTCTGTGTTTCTAAGAGGTCTGATGAATTGCCTCATAAATTGTGCCTCGCTTGGGTCTCCATCTGTGAGGGGCAAGTGACGTGCTCATGTTTTAGTGCTTCTTAAGATGTCTCATTTTTCTAACAGCTAATAGTTGTAATAGCAAGGGATTTAGGGTACTAAATCATTGCCTAAGTAATTGATTTTCAAAGTTTCAGGGTATTAAACCTACAAAGTTAAAAACGCTAGATATAAAGAACTGTTTAGATAAGAATGATAAAGAGAAGACTTCATCTTTATCCAAAGCCCCATTTATCAATAATATTAAGTTTAGCAACTTTATCGTGAAACCATAACATATTTTATATTAGTATTGCAGCCTTGAAGTTTGAACTTCAAATAGATTTGTTTGTTCCAAAAAACGTGGAAAGTGATTTCAAATGTGACATTTGATGTCTGAAGCTTGCACGTTTTCATTAACGTGAGTAATTTCCAGACCAGGAAATTAAACTCGCTACGAACAGCCAACAACCTGCCTCACAGATTTACCTGTAATAGCTACGCATTTACTCGTATGTAACGTTGGGCACGTGTAACACTCACAAACATGATATGTTTTGTATGGCATTATTATTAAGAATAAGCTTTTTGTTTGCCATTCAACAATAATAAAAATCAAATTGGATAAACTGTATGATATGATTTTTAATTCACCTAAATTTGCCTTCCTAAATACACAAAATCCCGCCGTTTTAATTTATTAACTGAAAATTGATTTGTTTACAATTCTGCAAACAGATAAATATTCAGCCATCGCTCTTTTTACTTATAATTAATATTTTTTAGTTAGGAGTTTTTGATAAAATAAAGGAAGCGATTGGTTTAATATTACTTAAATTAACTAAAATCACATAGTAAATAAATAATAATTAATTAGTTTTCGATCTTAGCATAATAATATAGTTACAAATTTCCTTATTGCAGTAGCATTGGTTCAAATCTCTGAATTAGTTTGGAAAACAAAAATAATTATTACTCATTTGTATATGAGAAAATATTATAATTAGCGGTACAGAAATTCCGGTTCTTTACAAGTACGACACGAAAAGTCATTATTTAGGGTAAAAAGTGAGCTTTTTGCTGTTTCTTTCTTCTTTGAGCTTTCATATAATCGGCGTTTATATATTAAGTAATTGACGCAAGAATAGTATTCAAATATTTAGTAATATAATACTGAATAAGATTTAAAAAAAAAAAAACAAAAAATACGTGAGTACAACTAAAATGTCCAAATATGTGTAATGAGATAAAACGAAACAATAAATAGTTGTAGCATTGTTAAGATTTCTCTTTAAAAATTATAATAATAATAATACAACCAATATGACAACCAAATACAGTCCCAAAATCTCCGATTACCTAAATCTTATGTAGGTATTTATTTCGGTAAACTAAGGGTTTTATATGTTACACATATAAAATTGACGTAAAAGTAACCATAATTGTAGAAACAAAGAAAACATATTGCTAGTATGTAATTGCAGTTCTCAGTAGCGATCTAAAGTGTTATTGGTGCTACGTTCAATCTACGGCTAGGAGTCCTCATCGATCGTAGCGTGTTGCACTCGCCACTTACCGCTACAACGCAACATACGTATTTTAGTTTTCCTGCTAACATTTCACGCAAGAGTGCCTTTTACTAGACTTCCAAATTTTTATTTTGAAAGGTTACTGTTTTTGTTGAAATGTGTTTTAAAGCGCGAAATTCGAACTAAGTATGTAAGATTCATAGAATTGTAAAGTTTTGATATAACTCATATATGACATAAAAATTGCATAAAGCTGCCGTCGTAATGGAAAGGGTATTTATAAACGTCATGTCTGAAACCTTCTCTGGAAGTTGGGTAATATTTTTTGTTTGACAAATGGTTACGGAAACGAGACTTCGCTAAAGTTTCACCCCCATTAAAGTCGAGCACCTTTCTGGTTTCCCGCGTTTTTACTACATAAAATCTTTTACAGTTTTGGGTAACCAAATTAAAATTTCCCTTTATTAATACATTTTCACTTTTTAATCATTTATTATTACTATATAAAACTGTGATTATTCACAAACAGTTACACGATACTTATTAGCTATAAATAAATTACATAATATTAACATAATTATTTATTTAAATAATACTATGTCACTCAATAGTCAATACTATACTTACCTATACAAAAACGCCACAGTGAATATAATAATCCATTGGTTTGCGTTGTAAAAACTAAATTGTTAAAAGTAAAACAAACTATATTATTTTTAAAGTATTTTTTTAACATAAATCAATTGTAATTTTAAAAAAAATTGTTTGAATACGACATGTATTAAAAAAATATCGCAAATTTTGAATTTCCGCAGACTACGTTCATGCATTTTCGATATTTTTGTGTCGTTATGTATACGTTGTGTATACTCATGTCCCTTACCTATGCTCAAGTTCGGTCATTTTGAATGTTCAGTTAAGCTATTTTGCTTAGATGTGTTTTGGCTTGTCTTTGATTTTTGTCTAATAACCTAAGAACTTGTATCACATTTTGTGTGAGAAACAACAGTGCAACAAAGTGTGTAAAAAAAACTTTAAGTGCGCGATTGCAATCCGAATATTGACTGTCATATTATGGTAAAGCTACCTTGGACCAAAGGAACGTTTATCGGTGGTACAAGATGAGAAAAGAGCCGTGCCTGAGCACGTCAAAAACAGACGAAAACATTGATTAAGTGAAGATAATAGAATGAGCCAATCTTCGAATTACTGTTAGAGTAGTTTGAAGAGGATCTAAACATGTTTATTGGCTTGTGCCATTCGATTTTAACCTAAGATTTGGGCCTGAGACAGGTCGCCGCGTAATTCGTTCTAAAATTGCTAAAATTCTACCAAAAACAGTATCGCTGTTTGTGCGAATTTTT
This sequence comes from Aporia crataegi, assembly GCA_912999735.1. Classification (NCBI taxonomy): domain Eukaryota; kingdom Metazoa; phylum Arthropoda; class Insecta; order Lepidoptera; family Pieridae; genus Aporia; species Aporia crataegi. The sequence continues at coordinate 5,189,424 of OU538744.1, read as the reverse complement.
GGTCAAAAACAATGTTGCAGCCACCGCATTTCCTAGATCTCGACTCCTGTGACTGTTTCGTGTTCCCAAAACTAAAGAGGCCCATTAAATAACAACGCTACACCACTATTGAGTAGTAAAGACAGCATCGAAGGAGGAGTTCAACAAACCACAAAAAAAGATTTTTTGAAGTGCTTCGAGAATTGAAAAAAACCTTGGCAAAATGGTATAATAATCTGATGAGAATTGCTTTAAAAAGGGTAAAATGGATATTCATGAAAAAATCAATTCTTTTTGAGAAAATACAACATTAGCGATACTTTTTGAACAGACAGTGACAATTTGACTGAGGTGCTCTAAGTCATGTTTTTAATTAGGCTTATTTGAAATGAAAATGAATATCTCTTTCCCATCGATCAATGATTTAATTTGTATGATTATTTTAAAGAAATTGAAGCAGAAGTTTCAATACAAGTGGCTGAGAAACAAAGGAAATCTTATGAAATCGAATTCAAAAAACGCGACTGGAAAATGGGAGAGATAATTTTAGCCTTCATCGACGGCTGGAATGAGATGATAACAAGATATTTAGTATTCAAGAAACGAAAGGTCGATCCACCTGCTTTTCATATCACGACTATTGTTAACCCGGAGGATTCGAGAGAGATTCTCCATCGGAATGACAATTCTCTTTATGAAAATCAATTGAACGTTGTACGGCAATGCAATTTTATTAATAGTTTCCGTTTAAGCTGAGCGATCCTATTGCTGAAACATCGGAATAGCTTTGGCCTTTTCTAGTCTCGATACCAATTATTAACGGGTACTTAAATATTATTTGCTCAATAGAAATTAAGTTTCATGAGAACTGTAACTACAGTCGTTGGATTATTTAAAATTAAAAAGTGACGAAGATTATAAACTTATTATCTTATATAATTGAAACTGTTATTAATATATTTATAATGAAATATTTCTTTATGTAGACCATAAGTATAAAAATTATTAATAACATTAAAGATTTGTTAAAAAATTAAGATTTGTAGGTTCAATAGATTTTCGTAATTACTAAAAATTAAATTTTTTTCACGTGCTTTTACAGGCTGTAAATATATTATATGAATTCATAAATTTACGGGTGTAGTCTTATATGAATGAATTAAAATACGCGTGTAAGCTCCACAAATACGTTGAAAATTTGCCTTTAAATTTCGTTAATGTACTAGTAAAATCTGATAAATGTAGTTATTTACAAAATTCAGTTAAATGCAAGTAATTTTCTACAGCTTCATGAAGTGATAAATGTTACAGCCTACCATTTCAATGATAAGTAGCTTGTATGAAAATGTGATGAATATTATTAATATTGTCATACGAGAAATGCAATGAAAAATTCATCAATTTTTTGTTATGCACAAAAAATAGCCCGCAGACACTGTTGAAAATATTAAATATTGTTTACACTATTTAGTTATAAAAGTTAGTTAAATTGTGTTGCCTTTGTGATGATTTTTCTTTGTAAGTTCTTCATAGTTTCAGTGCACGTACAAGTATCAACCCTCTAATTCATTGCCAATTAATTTTGCAATTAATCGATATTAATATGAAAACAAGTAGCAGGGATCATTACGCGGCTATTACAATCAATAATGGAGGCATTGTTAACGGAAACGTATACAGCGCTATCGACAAGTAACCGACGCGATGCCGAGTTAATTGACCCATTTATTCTGCATTCGCAAACTCTAAAGACAATTTAATATGTGTACTAGTTGTTTGTATCCGTAGATACATCGAGATTTTAGATCAATTTCCAATTTTTCTTGTATGTATTTTAATTGTTTATTTTTTAATTATATGTTTTTTTACATTTCAATTTTTCGACCGCTTCTTTGGTCTAATGGTAAGCGCGTAAACGTTACAACCGAGAGGTCCTGGGTTCGATTCCTGGTGGAGAAAAAAAAACTCGGTCTGGCAGGGCATAGAAGACTGATCACCTACTTGCCCCTAAAGAAAAATCGATTAGTGAAATAGATGTGAAATGCATCTGCCCCATACCCCACTAGGGGACACGGGACTTCAATTTTTTTTTAAATTTATTCTCACCACAGATACTACAAAATATATAAGACCAGGGACACCAAAGAGTTGACCGATTTTTTGGTCAAATCAATGTGTGAGCCGAATCTTTTGTATATTAGGTGTCAATCTTTAAATGCTACAACCATATAAGTAGGTACCCAACAGAACAAGACATTTTAATGATAAATATTGCTGGGAATAGATTTTATATAAATATCAATTTGTATGTTGTCATATTTATCTACAACTTACATTTTGAATATTTACAAAAGGTAGTAAGGTAATTAATTACAATATGTTTTAAGCTTCCTTACAACATACCTTCAGCATTAATATTTTATTCGCAATCGGGGTCATTCTTGACGAATTAATTCAGATGTAGAGAGTAATACAATAACTTCAATCAATTTAAATATGAAATATTTTCTGTAAATGGCTGGAGGCACGCGGTTTTATTGGTAATTGTAAATATATTGAGAAGCAAGCCGTGTGCACCGGAGCGGAAACGGTGACGCAAAGATCGATGAAATTTAAAATAAGTTAATATAAAAAGTATAAAAACAGCAACAACTATTTCATAATATCACCTTGACACGTACAACCTTGACTTTAGTGAAAACGACAACCGCATCCCAAAAATTCTTCTATCTTTGACAGACAGGTAAATAATAACTTTTAGAATAGTGCAGTACTGACAATTTATTTATATATTAAAGCCATTTTGTTACAAGTTCGATCGTATTTCTTGATTTTTAGCCCTCTCTCTTCGGTGCTGCAGTGGCACCGAAGTCTGTAGGTTGGCTGCCAAATGATCTCGGCAACTTCTTCCCGTGCAGGGCCAGCTTGAACATCTGTCCTACTGACTTGATCCCCGCCTAGTCTCGGATATTTCTCAGCGATGATTTGCTTATCCCTTTTCCAATCTTAATTTTTGCATAGCCCATACTGGTTATTTCTGATGATGTGGCTGAAATATGAGATGATATGAAGATAATAAATTTAATATTTTAATGAATGCAATATGTATACATATTTAACAAAAACTATGTTGTTACTAAAAAGTTATATTTTTTATGTTTATTTACTTAATATAAGTAGTTCAATTCATAAAATGACCTTTATTTTTGTCATAAAATGCTTATATTCTTAGAGAATCTATAACTTTAGCAACTAATACCATAAGGTTTTAATTTATTTTATTGGATGTGTACTTCGATCTGAAAGCAAAATCCAGGTCACTTGTATGATTATTATTACGGTCGAGTTTAGTTACCCTGACACTTAATGTTGACACTGAAACAGAACAATATCAATACCTCTTTACAATTATTAAGCAATACTATATAAGCAGTCCGAAATTTGCAACAGGCATCATTTGGCAATCGTCCATCTATCATCACATCTCACAGATATTATAAGACCATGAGGATCGCGGTACTCTGGTGTTTATTTGCTATTATAGCAACAGTATATTCGAGAAATTTAAGGCAAAAACGAGGAGCAGATCTCGAAGAAGCAGCTTCTGGACATTGGGTAAAGGGCGATGGTGGTGAGCATCATGGTGAATACTATGGAAATGATGGAGAACATAATGAAAAGGGTTACAAGGGGTACCACGACCGTAGCTATGGCGAGAAAGGTCATTCGGATCATGAGGGCTCCAAAGGGTATTTTGATGAAAGCGGCGGTCACAAGAAACAACATCATCATGACGAAGGATACTATGATGGCCACGATCATGGAGAAAAAGGAGAGAGTGGACATAGTTTTGAAGAAAAAGGACAATTCCATAAGGGTCACTCAACAAAGGGCCATCACGGAATACACAAATTAGACGAATTTAAGAAGGACAAACATTTCCACGATAAACACGGCGAATCAGGATTTGAAGAAGGCTATGGCGGGCATCATGATGAAGGTGGTTACAGCGAAGGAAGCGAGTTCCATAAAGGCCACAACGAGGGTGGATTCCATGAATATAATGGCGGCAACAAGGGATCTTTTGAAAAAGGTGGCCATCATGAAGATCATAAAGGTCATCATAACGAAGGCGCTAACGATAAATATTGGGCAGATCACGAAGATCACGGAAGCAAAGGTGGACATGAAGACCATAAAGGATGGGACTGGGGAAAAGGACATTATTAACACAATGTAAATAATTGCACCTACTACCAATAATCATATTTTTGTTACTGTTGATTATTTTGTCATATGAATTAAACGAATTAATATTTCTTATTTGTTTAATATCCTAATAGTTCCATCATTGAACCATCTTCTTCCTCGAACTTGGACAAAATACTTAGGTATATTTTTTTTATTTCCTGATTTTATATATATATTTTTTTAAATTAATACTTATAGAATGTATATATGTAAAAATTTATATATATGCGAGTATATACTTATATATAAATGCAAAAATAACTCTTTCTGCCTATTATGCTTTCACGCCTTAACCACTGAATCAACTTTGATGAAATTTGACACAGAGATAGACTAGAGCTTGGGAAATAGGCTTCTATTGACGACTTAGTGGTTGACATAGGGGATGAAAGCATGTATATAAGTTCGTCATAGTCGAAGATTGCCGAATATATAGTTAATATTCAAAATTGCAATAGCCGTTAATATTCAACAAGGGACAAGAGTGGTATAACTTACAAGTACTTTTTGTTAATAGAATATAATAGAATTTATGTAGTTAACTAACAATTTTGTTTTGAAAATAATTTAAATAAAAGTTAATATCATAATATTTGGCAGGATAGTTTTAACCTGCAAGTAGAAATCTATAAGCCAATGTCCAAAGAACGACCTTGACTCAAGTCTGAAAAGTCAACACTACATTTATTTCCTAACCACTTACAGTTTATAGTATAAAAGATTTCAAGTTTGAAGCAAATATCATTCAACTAACAATTAGTCAGAATGAGAAGTTACGTGCTTGCAGTCTTCGGACTGGTGGCACTTGTTGCCACTGTCTCTTCGAAAGACATCAGAGACAAGAGATCTGCGGATTTGGAAGCCGCAGCTTCTGGCCACAAATGGGACAAAGGTGGTGGTCATGAACACCATTCGCATCATCACCACGACCACGGTGATCATGGCCATAAGGGCCACAAAGGCCACCATGACGAATACCACGGTCATAAAGGCCATCATCATCACGAGGGACATAAAGGACATCACGGAGAACACGGTGGGCACAAGAAACATCACCATCATGATGATGGTTATCATCATCACCATGATCATGGTGAAAAAGGTGAACATGGCCATGGACACGATGAACATGGGCATTGGCACAAAGGTCATGATACAAAAGGCCACCATGGCGTTGAAAAACACGACGAATTCAAAAAAGATAAACATTTTCACCATCATCATGGAGACAAGGGCCATCATGAGCATTATGGCGGACATCATCATGAAGGCGGTCACAAGAAAGGAGGTCATTTCCACAAGGGGCATAAGCATGGTGGACATCACGAACACAGTCATGGTGACAAAGGTCATCACGAAAAGGGAGGACATCATCACCATCATAAAGGCCATCATGGAGATGGTGGACATCATGAACATTGGGATCATCATCACCATCATGGAAAGAAAGGTGGCCATGAAGACCATAAGCATTGGGGCCACAAATCTGGTCACTAAAATTGTTACTTTAACCGAGCTAATTGTTGTAAATACCATTTTTCAATTTTTTAATAAAAATATAAAAAGTTCCTACAACTAATCTAGATACCTATTTTGATTTACTTCTTTAACTAAAAATCTACAGAACGGAGTTTTACTTTATTATATAAGCATAAATAAGATAATTTGTACTCATTTTATGTACATTATGAGCGCTTTACATGATACGAAAAATTCAATGGTTCTTACAATCATGCGAGGCCAGTAACTGCTAATTGAATCCCTGTAAAGCTAGGGCGGGTTGTTAAATATGGTATAAAATACTGATTAATACATTAAATAATGTTTTCCTATATTTTTTTCCATGGTCCTATTTATCTCTAAGCAGCATTAAAAAAGTTTTAAATAATATAAACCAAATGTTAGGGTCTGGGGATCTGGAAGCTATATCGAAGCTTATACTTCTTCCCTCTATTGTATGATTTCGCTGGTTCGCGCTACCCGTGTTAGTATATACGAAAAAAAGGAATCCTCAAGTCAATCCGACTAAAACTAGTACCATCGAATGAGGTGTCATGTAGCAATCAATTACCCCAGTACATTTTAAATAACAAGAAAACAAAATTGCGTTAATTAAACCCGGGATTTGCGCGCGTTGAAGATATCCTAACGAATATATCTTCTATCTGTTCGCGACACTATTATCACCTGACCACCTCTTCAGTTCTTGCCTCAGTCAATTTTTATATTGTTTTAATTAATGATGAAAAACTTTTTAAAAAGTTTTTCTTTTAAATTCACAGATACTTAGAGTTGTTTACATTTTTTTCCTATGCTATTATTTACATAATGTATGAGCCTACCCCTGAAACCTACGTTTTTATGTAAATTTAAAACACAGGGCTTCAATAGATTAATTATATCTAAATTCCCGTCTGTTGCCTTGTGTTTTGCCCCGGCGATCCTGAGTTTGGCTCGGAAAATCTAAGGAAAATAAAAAATAAAAATTGGGTTAGCTAGGTTATCTCTAAGCCCGCCCTACCAAAACTTACGATATAGTAATATAACTTTTTAAATTCCAACTTAATTCAATCCTCTTTTTATAATTATAACTTTCGCTCCTTTTTAACTACCGTCGTAAATAGAGACTAGTTAGAGTCAGTATGACTGCCTCCTTGGTCTAGTGGTAAGCACGTTAGCGTTATAACCGAGAGGTCCTGGGTTCGATTCCCGGCGGAGATATAAAAAAACTTCGTCTGGCAGGACATAGAAGGCTGATCACCTACTTTACCTTAAGAAAAAATCGATCAGTGAAACAGATGTTAAATGCATCTGCCCCATACCCCACTTGGGGACACTTGACTTTACATTTTACTTTTTATTAGTCAGTATGACTATAGGTCTGTGTGACTGGGTCTGTGTGTCTGTTGTGGAATTGTACCTGATGGGCTGATTTCGAAAGATTCTTCTGTTTGAAAGCTGACATGATGGAGATTCGTTTGTTATTCGTATTCAACTTGTTTTTAAATAGTCTTCAATTTTACTTGATACGAAATAAAGTATAGATTCATAAAATTTGATTGAATCAAGTGTGGGCTTTAAAAACGATAAGCATTGCATAGTTTTATATTTATAATAGTGTGTTATAAATTTTTCAAATATGATCTTTACTTAATGAAAAATCTTCTTTTACTTGTGTGTGTGTGTGTGTGTGCTTTTGAAAACGTCTAAATATTTAATATTACAATAATAATTAATCATTCTAATAACTGAATCTACGAAATGTAATGCAACCATATAATACATAGACAAGGGAAATAGTTAAAAACTTAAACTATGAAAATTATGAAAGCTTATAGTTTTAATCAGTGAAATTGTGTCTAAAAAATAGGAAAGGGCATACCATAATTTTCACAGACTTGGTCTAGTGGTAAGCGCGAAAACGTTACAACAGTGAGGTAATGGGTTCGATTCCCGGCGGAGATAAAAAAACCTCAGTCTGGCAGGACTAGAAGGTTGATCACCTACTTGCCCCTAAAGAAAAAATCGATCAGTGAAATAGATGTGAAATGCATCCGTCCCATATCCCACTAGGGGACACGGGACTTCACAATTTAACTATCACAATTTTTAGTAATTTTTAACTGAACTAATTTTATTTTAGTTAAAAATTAATATTCATTAAATTATTATGAGCATCGTGTTACCGACTGAGATAAGGACAAAATATATACGTCTTTAATGATTAGACTTGTTACCTTTTAATGCTTTTTGGACTCTTCTTAAATATTCTTGACCAAAGATTCTATTTTGCTCTAAAATAAAAATAAAAATCAATGAATTATTAATTTAACTGTAATTAAAATCTGGTGAAGTATTGTCCATTTTAATTACCGACCCGGCCTTGGTAAGAAATATAAATAATAGAGTCAACTGCCACGATTGCTTAAGAAAATTGTCGGCGACGTGTCTATAAAACCTTGTTGTAAATCGGCGTATTCATTAAGAATCAAGTTCTGGCAACAATAACATTAACAATGAAGGCAGTGGTCGTGGTGAGCTCTCTCCTAGTTATTCTTAACATATCTTTAGCACGAGACCTCAGAAAAGAGACCTATGACGACCTAGAAATTGCAGCCTCAAATCACCACGAGAAAGGTGGTGGTAAAGAACATCATCAACACCATCATCACGACCATGGCAGCAAAGGACACAAAGGATACAAGGGCCATCACCACTTTGATCATGGGAAAAAAGGCCATCATCATCACAAAGGTCACAAAGGGCACGACGAAGAGCATGGCGGACACAAGAAACACCATCACCACGACGATGGCCACTATCTGAAGCACCATCATGGTGAAAAGGGAGAAAAGGGGCATGAATTCGAAGAAAAGGGACATTTTCATAAAGGCCACTCTACTAAAGGCCATCACGGAGTGCACAAATTAGATGAATTTAAAAAGAATAAAAAATTCCATGAAAAATTTGGGGAGTCTGGGTTTGAAGAGGGATATGGTGGTCATCATGATGAACATGGCCACAAGAAGGGAGGTCACTTCGAAAAGGGGCATAAGCATGACGGACACCATGAGCATCACCATGGGGAAAAAGGCTTCCATGAGAAGGGTGGACACCACCACGACCATAAAGGTCACCATGATGAAGGCAGCCATCATGAGCATCACAGTCATCACCATGGTCATGGAAACAAAGGAGCTCACGAGGATCACAAGCATTGGGGGTTTAAAAAAGGCCATTAGTCGTTTAGAATATTAGATGTTGTTACATTGTTTATTTATTTTGTTATACTTTGACAGTAAATTTATAAATAAAGAGCAATTTATTATAAAAAAATGATTAGTGTTGCTAAGCTTTATACAATCTAAATCACGGTACCTCTAATTCATAGTAGATTCATTGTTATATAGATAATATTATGTATGTCCTATGATAGTTGGGCTATTAGCATAAATAGTAAACCATTTAAATGATAAACTGACATATTTGTACATTCACAACCCCCTAAGGTTTGGAATTGCGACATTGTTGTGATTTTTTGTAATATACCTACTCGGCTTTTACTGGTGAAATCGTTGGCATTGACATACAAAATATTGGAAAAATTCTGGATTCCTTTTAAAATCATACCAGCCGTTTATGAGTTAATTATTTAAATAGAACAATGTAAACGTTATATAAGAAATCGATTTAATGGTAGGTAACATTCTCAATTTTTAAGCTTTCTTTATTCATAAAATGTTCATGAGTATGAGTCTATACTGATAGGTTAATTTAGGTAGCTACCATAATATAATCATTAATATAATTACAGTTATCACAGATTAAATTATTGGTAAATGTTAGAGTAATTAGCGAATGTCACTCATTAAATGTCACATTAAGTAACAGTAGCTCACAGCGTGAAGGATTTAAAGTAACGTCACATAGAGCAATAAATCTAGTGTGAGGTGTGACACCAGTAAGCCCGTTCATTAGTGTAGAAGCGTTATCAGCAGATTACGTACACCCTCACACGTTTCGATCATTACCTGTATAGATGTGACTAAAAATTTTTTCAAAATCCAACCATGCTTTCTTTTGACTAAGTTAAAAAACGATGTTAATATAAAGTATCGTAAATTATAATTAACTTTTTAAAATCCTTTATTAATAATTATTGTTCAGACTTAGAGTCGCAGAGTAAGGTGCGTCGTTCCGTGAAAATCTCTTTTGAGGCCCCTTTATGGAATATCGTGACTTATTTACGTGGTGAGTTATTATCCTCTGATTATTTTCGGCATTATTAGTTAAGCCGATGATACCTACTAAGGTTACAGGTTACTGCAAAAGTCGTCACCTTTAGAGAAGTCCACCAGGTTGTATGCTAATAGTAATAAATTTAATATAATTTTATTTTTGCGAATGATTCAATTAAACAAAATTTGATGATTATTTTTTATTTCATAAATTAAAAAAATATTTTCATAATAAAATAATAAACTATTATCTAACTACTTTCAAAAAATAAATAGCTGAGCAGACGTTAATACTTATTGCCGCAAACCAAATCGTAATTTGTTTCGCTAAAAATGTCAACACAAAATAGTCTATTGACCTTTCTTGTAACCCCATTTTTTATGATGTTCATGGCCACCTTTTTTGGCATGATCGCCATGGTGATGATGGTGTTCATCGTGCCCTCCAGACTCCTTATGACCCTTATGCTCGTGGTGACTTCCACCTTTTTCGTGATGACCCTTCTCACCATGCTCATGCTCATGGTGATCACCATGGTGATGGCCTTTATGGTATTTGCCACCCTTTTTGTGGCCATGTTCTTCATGAAAACCTCCATGTTTCTCTTCATGGCCCGAATCTCCTTCTTCATCAAAGAAGTGCTTATCTTTTTTAAACTCATCTACTTTATGAATTTCGTGGTGACCTTTTGTAGAGTGTCCCTTATTATAATGACCCTTTTCTGCATATTTATGTCCCTTCTCACCCTTTTCTCCCTTGTGGTATTCATCATAGTGTCCATCTTCATGGTGATGCTTTTTTTCTTTGGCCCCATGATCATCATATTCTCCCTTATGTTCTTCTTTGTCATGATGCCCTTTTTTAGCTTCTTCGTGGTGATGATGTCCCTTATAGCCTTTGTGGCCCTTTTCGCCATGATCATCATGATGTTCGGCGTGATGATCTTTTCCACCACCTTTCTTAAACTCATGGTCATGAGATTTTTTATCATTTTTATGCTCAGAAGCTGCATCTATCTGATCTTTGACTTTGTCCTGGATAACATCTTTTTTTAGAGGTTTTAATCGTCTTGCATCCGTGTATACAAAATAAAATAGCAAAAGTCCTAATAATATTACAGACCTCATGATCCGGCGTAATCACTACTAGTCTGGATTCAATGTACTTATTTCTTAAATTGACGATACAACTAATTTCGCAGCCGTTTTATATAAATTGTTGTGTAACGTTTTATAGTGACGAATCTTAGTGGTCTATTGCAGCAAGTATTGTGTTGTCTCTATGTTACGAATTTTAGAGTAACATTAATATTCAGTATTGTTAGTATTATTTTCAGTAACAAAGAAGCTACATAATGTTATACATACATATCTACACAGCTTACAAGAAAAATATTACAAAATAATTTATATATATTATCAATATATATATATATATATATATATATTAAATTATATATATATATATAATATATTATTTTATATATATTATATATTATCAATTTTTTTCAAAAGATAGAATAGAGTAAAATATTTTTATAAGAAACACTTCAAAAGAAACTTGATTAGGAAAATAAATCAAGAATCATTATAATATTCATATTACTAAAAGCATTAAAGGTAATGAAGAAAGATAAAAGCTTTTAAGTGAAATTATTCTCTGTCGCTTAATTATTCCTTACCCGTGCACTCATAATGCCTACATCTGCCTACATATCTCGGATGTACATATTATCTTTTTCGCAATATGTGTTTATTATAGAGTTATGTTCATATACCTACCATGAATATATTTTAAATAAAGTTCTACTAGTAACAAGTAACCCGAAAATTATATAAATTCGAAGTCAAACTATTCTTATAAATAATTATTTCTAAAAACCTAAGTTCTTCCTTTTTCTTCGTTCATTAAACGAATTCAGAGGAATTTAGCAAAAAATATTATTTATATAATATATATTTTTCATTTTGTACATTAGGTACCTGCAAATGGAGGTAATAACTTTATTTTACATATTAATAACATAATATATTGTCTTGCACAAATGTGTTAATTTACAGCCTGCCAAGCTTGGCCATAATAATATACTGAATTCAATGTCATTGTTCGGCGACCTTGGGTTCGAATCCCAGCAAAACAAACAATTACTTCTTTCTCGTAGGATATCACAGAAACAAAAATAAATTGGTTGTACTTAACTCACTTTACTAATTTTTTTACTAATATACAAAAATTAGTAGGCTGCTCGAAAAAAAGTGAAATTTAGTAATCAATCGCTTTCACCCTTGTTTTAAGAAAATTATCCTAAACAGTTGTAAGGTAATGCAAATTGTATTTTTGTTCAATAAGTATTGTACTTATTATATAAGTATATACCTAATAATATTACATTACGCTAGGCATAAAAAGGGCTTTGTAATAATTTTACGGTCGACCAATTATTACGGGCCGCTAGCCGTTATCGTAAATATTTTATTATTAACATACTTATTGCTATTGGACAGATATCCAACAATCACTAGGGAAATTATTAGCTTCAATTCGATTACCGCACAAATGTAGACTATTTATTTTTCTATTCACTTTATACAACATACTTACTAGGTAGGTACTTACTTGTTTGCTATAGACACTAGCTGTGACAACGGTTTCAGCCGATCTCGTGATTAACAAAAATTGGGTGTGGGTAGGAATACTCACAAAAAAATCATAAAAATCGGTCGAACCGTTTCGTTTTGTCCGTCTGTCTGCTTGTCTTTTCGATCCGGCTAATCTCTGAAACGGCGGAACCGATTTAGACGGGACTTTTACTGGCAGATAGCTGATGTAATAAGGAATAACTTGGGCTAGTCCATCCGTTGATAGGTGGCAACAGTAAAAAACTACCTTTATAGGCTATATAACATCACGTTACGACGAAATTAAGACGGGTGAAACTGCGGGGCACAGCTAGTACTTAATAATTAGGTATGTAGAAGCAGATACAATTTAAATGATAAACATATTTTAAAATAGAAAACACAAGTTATTCATTCGTATGTCCAATTTTATTTTTTATTTCGTTTCGAACGAATTTTGTTTATTTTTTATTTGATTTTCTCAGCTTTTTAGAGTAAGAGACTAACTAACGCTTTCATGTAAGAATCTAAAAATACATATCTTTATTCGTGATTCGTTAAAAATTTTAGATTTCAGATAGTCTATGCTTATTCTTATATCTTATCCTACTGTTAACTTTGCCAAATTTCGTCGATAGCAAAAATGATTTAACTTCTGTCAAAACCAACTTCTTTTATCGAGATTTATTTCAAGTTTGCGTACAAATGCCATAAATATTATTTTAATCAAGTGTATAGGTAGGAGGCATCGATAAATATGGTCATTAAAATGAACAATATCCAGTAAAGTGATAGTTTCTACCGAAATGACTACCACTGACTATATGAATGGTTTTTGTTTATATCATGTATTCGATATTTCTTAGTCTCGTCGTATGAAGGGTGTGTAGGATTAGTCTTAAAAACTTATATTATAATAATATATAGTTTATATTTTTTTATTAACAAAACACAACAGTAAAAAATCAACAATAAAAACAGATAAACTTAATTAATTTATAGTTAACTTATCTATAGAATAGTGGCAATCGGTGGGCATTTACTTGTGTCCCTTCTTGAATCCCCAGTGCTTATGGTCTTCGTGACCACCCTTCTTTCCATGATCATGGTGATGATGATGATGCTCGTGATGATCTCCTTCATCATGATGGCCCTTATGGTCATGATGGTGTCCTCCCTTCTCATGGTGGCCCTTCTTCCCGTGTTCGTGATGGTGATGTCCGCCATGTTTATGTCCCTTGTGGAATTCACCTCCTTTCTTATGACCATGCTCTTCATGATGTCCACCATGGTGTTCGTGGTGTCCACCGTCATGGTGATGATCATGGAAGTGCTTCTCCTTCTTGAACTCATCATTTTTATGCACTCCATGGTGTCCTTTTGTGGAGTGTCCTTTATGGTAATGTCCCTCTTCATGATGACCATGGCCTTTGTGTCCCTTTTCACCATGATGGTGTTCATGATGGTGGCCGTCATCGTGATGGTGGTGTTTCTTGTGTCCGCCATGTTCATCATCATGTCCTTTGTGTCCTTCGTGATGATGGTGGCCCTTTTTGCCATGCTCGTGGTGATGGTGGCCTTTATAACCTTTATGTCCTTTTTCTCCGTGATCATGGTGATGATGTGCGTGGTGCTCGTGGCCACCACCTTTGTCCCACTTACCTCCGCCGTGGGAAGCAGCAGTTTCGAGATCGGTATCCCGCTTTTCTCGTGTCACTTCCCGGCAACTGACATATGCCAGTGCCCCTACTAATATACAACACCAAAGTATGCTTCTCATGGTTCCACTGTATCCGTAAGGCTGTGCTGAAGAACTGATAATTTTTGCCCATAACAATTCATTTTTATACGTTGTATTCTTAAAGTTAGTGCTTGTGTAATTTAAAGCACCAAGGTTGAAACTGTGTCGTAGAGGCGAGATACGACTGCATTGCGCAGTGGGACCCGTTGTCCGAACAAAACATTCATAAAAAACGTGCTTGTTACTGGCGTCCATTGCAATGTGAACAACGCAATATTTCCCTCCAGTGGTTTCAACTTGAATTCATTCTCTTTTTTTCAAAATAGAACCACGTTTACATAGGTTTTAAAATAGTTTTATGGTTTTATTCAACGTGCGAGTAAAACTATTTAGGTTCGAAGTGTTTCCGTTGTGTGCAGTGTTTATTTGTAAGTTTAATGTTTTAATAGCTAAACCAATTCTGAAGAATTTTGGTATAGCAAATGAAACTTTCTTTCTAGGTGAAGACCTAGAAAGAAAGTTTATTATCTTCTATCTATCTTATCTCTACGAAGGTACGAGATAAGGGGTCGTTCATTAATTACGTGATGTTTTAGCAACTTTTCCCTCTCCTTGTGATATGTGGTGATTTGAGTGAGTTAAGTCGCACTTAGCTACAACTATACAGATTAAGTACTAGCATCGATTAATTCTTACAAGTTTCAAATATATTGCACGCCTTTTTCAAAAAAGGAAGGCCATATTTTTTTCGCTTCATCCATTTCCATTAAATCATTAATTGCTTCATGCTTGCTAACCTACCTACCTACCTACTCTTGATCTATCCCTTCTCACCGTATGTCCTGGATCTGGTCCAGAGAAGTACGACTAGGTCTCAAGATCCATGCATTAATTTCATATTGTAACCGAATTGTATTTTAAAACAACATAGTGGTACCTTAATACTTATAAATAATAATTAATATCCACCTAACTTTAAGTAGCACTCAAAGGAAGTGTATAAGTTTTTATTTTATCGCAATTTGATAAAACTTATTTCAAATAGTATTTTTACATCCGTATTATTTTATCGTTAGTAAAAGGCGATTAATTTCATGACCATTGTCAAACCAAAACAATTTAGTTTGATATCAAATAAAACTTATAAAAAATATTTATTAATGTGTTGAAATGTACTATTATAAAATCAGTACCGATAAACAGAGAGGAAATTTTAAATAAAAACACTTATCATTTTACTTATTTTATTCATATCAACAACAAATAGCAGAGTTCGTTCTACAAAATTCTAAGATCTTGTTAATACCTAAACGTAAATTAAAACTAAATATTTTCTCCATATTATATTTAATAATCACAAACAACTTTTAGTTGGAAAAATCAATCACTGAATAAAAGTGTTAAACACTTACGAAATTGCAATTTCTTAAGTCCTTGTAAATCACATTTCAGCATTTTGAATAAATTTTAGTGATTGTAGGAAAAGTTATATTATATATCGGAATTCAAAATTATGGAATAGTAAATAATATAGGTCTAGCAGATTTTGAGTACCACAAATTTAAATTTCATTAATGTAGATAATACAACGAATTAATAAATACATTTGATATTAACAACACGATCTTTTCTATTTTTCTAGATAAAAACATAGTGGCGAAGCGTGGATTAAATTGATTATACAAACATCTTTTAGTTAAAAAAAGATTTTGATTATGAATTTCAATTACCAATAAAATAACGTAGATAAAAATACTTAAATCTATGAATGCAAACCGTAAACGGGATATTAACTTACATAATATGATAGCCTCAAATACACAGACACATTCTTATTTAGAAAAACACACATAAGGCAACAATAATGGTTTATTTAACTGATGAAGTTGAAAATTTGAACTCTAACCTCGTATAAGCAACCCCCAGCCTTCTCATTATTTCCTAGATTTTTGAATATAATTAATTTACTAATAAAACGTGTTGCATATATTAATTGGAGTAGCTAACCTGCTTTATGGTAGAAATGCATAAATTACATCATTTCAAACATCATTATTTCTAATACAAATATTTGAAGTGTAAATGGAAGTATTCTGACTGTAACTAAATGGATTTTTTCGTCCTTCTTATTTGAAGTTTTTTCGGGATTCGAACTTGGAAGCTCCAGTGCAACAGATCAGATGTATGGACCCGTAGATCCAAGGAGGCCTCGCATATTAAAGATCTTTTAAATATAGAATGCTTATTATATAGTCCATCAAATTTAACAAATGCATTTAGGCTTAGCAATCAATTAATTTTAATGATATAAAACTATGAACATAGAAGAATAAATTAAGTGCAAAGTACAAAACATGAGTAAATTAATAAGAGGTGTTGTTTAGGTGAAAAAGAAATATGAAACACTGATTTTTAGGACTATACTATAAACTAATTGTGTTCTTTAAAAATGACGTGGTTCAGAAACAATTTACTCAAACTATTTAATAAAAATATCTTTATATATTTTGTATAGATTATTCCGTAGCAGTTACGATTATGAATTTAAAACTATCGCAGCACAAATAACAAAAAAATTAGCTTAGTATTTATAGTTTAAAATTAGGTGTACTTTGGAAAAAGGTTATGGCCTAGTAAAAATGCGAAATGTATTTTTTAGATTTGATAGGACTATAAATGGAAATGTTTATCGAGTGCGTTTCGACGTTTCAAAAATGCGATGATATACTTTAACATTTGAGATAACAAGGTCTATCAAATATTAGTAAACAAATGGTCTAATTAAGATGGAAACCCCGTTCGTTGGTAGCGGCAAGGAGTCTCTCACGAAGTACTTCTTTGCATGAATATTCAGGCAGCTTGAGATAATGCACGCAGGTGTTAACCGATGGGTAGGAACCGTCGCCAGCATCCACCTGAAGGCAGAATAAGAAGACATAGGATAAGAACTATTGTCTATTTTCTTATACTTCATCTAATCGAAATGATATTTATTTCTAAAAAATAAGGAACTACGTTCTTGGCTTGAATGCTGAATATTATTTCTTTATTAAAAACTACACAGTCATTTGAACGCAATCCCACCTGATTGGTGAAGCTGCCAAATGATAGTAGTAGGTCTACTTCTTAAAAAGATCTGAAAGACCCTTTTTTGCACACTTTATTGCACTGGAGTGCAACGGGCGGCCTTATCGCTAATCAGCGATCTCTTCCAGGCAACCCACAAATTTTAAAAAAATGTTGCTTTGAAATTTATTGATAGATACTTGTATTGTTCGGTAAGCTGATAATATACCTTGCGAACTACGGTAAGTCTCGGGTGTAGATTTGCGAGTCCGCCGGGCGGCAAACTGCTGCAGCCCGTCGCAAACTGAAGGAAGGCTTTGCGCTCCCGCAGAGACATCTCTACTAGGACCTCTACTAGACGCAGAAAACCCGGGCTGTAAATCATAATAATACTCTTATTAGGGTCAAATAATATATTGATAAATCACTTAAGTTAAACTTTCAGCCATTCAATATATTTTAAATGTCACACCAGCAACATAAAGACAAAAAATAAAATATATTCCAAGTGTAAATATATCATTGGCCTTCAACCTTCTGATGCGAGGGGCGGTAGTCATTAAATTTATAACTAGCTCGATGAGAAAGTGTAAATTTAGATGCACATACTGGGCAAGTAATAAAAATGTTAAAATCACCTATCACGCGTGTATCCAAGCTTGGGTTCCGTGTATTGTAGCAAGTGATCCCTGGTCCATACTGGGCCACGTTCGCCACAAACAAGCAGACGTAGCTCAGCCGGCGAGAATGCACGCAGACGCCTCGGCGGGAATACTGCGCCGAAACCACGCCGGAACTCGGATATCTGACGCTCGATGCCCTCGTTTACCATCCAACGGGCGCTGGATGTTGCGTATTCTCGAGCGTTGTGGGCTCCCACCTTTAAGCAGAAATCTTTGTATTGTAGATAGGATAAAATAAACCCTTCATTCAGTGCCCATCTTTACTTAAGCAAAATAAACACATAAAACATTAATAACTCAATAATAATTACTGTTATTCATAAAAATCTAAAATGTTGTGGCCGTTCTAATTCAAATTCCAAAGAAAATTACTGTCTTCATAGCCAAATCTTTTTTGTTTCCACGGAAATTGAATCAACGCTATAATGAACTTAGCTACCAATGTTGTAACAATGAGCAATATTCATTACTATTTTTGATAAAAAGGTCGGCCATTGGACGTTATTTTTTTTAAATTCAAATTTAATGGAAATAATTTTACCTCGATATGTTCCCCACCATCGCACAGCGGCTGAATCGATATTGATGGATCACTAGCGGCTGCGACGTGGGTCATGCTAAGTGCGAGCTCCTCAAATGTGGCGCCCTCTACCAACAAATCCTTCGATCGGGCATCCTTTTCAGCCTCATTGAGTGTCGTATCTTGTTTTATTGAGTCGTATTCCCTAGCCGCCTCTAATACACTAGTAAGGAACCTAAAAAGTATATGTAAATGGAGTTATCTCACTAAAATTAGTAGGCAAAAATTTGTCTTTTAATTAATTATTGAATTATATATATTTAGGAAAGTAGTAATAACTACCCGAACCGAAACAATTTTATTTCCGCTGCAACACAACGTCAATATCGAAAACCGTTCACATTAAAACCATACGGTAACAAATACAGTAAATTATTATGATTTTGTATTTATCATACCTATGCCTAATTGGGTCAACTTCCTCCAAATGCTCAGTAGTAAGTTCTTCGCCGCACATGATTCGCAAGAAAGGCTCAGATAAAGGTAAGTCAACTAGTCGCCCGTCTTGTAACACCTGAAACAAAGTCGAATAATTTAGGGAGAATTTTCTAAGTTCAGTTTAGTTTTGCAACTTCAAAAAGTAAGTTGCCAAATTGAGAAGGATCCCACAGTACAGACAGATCACTTACAATCAGCGCTTTCGATTGTGAACACCGACCGGAAACAGCAAATAATTTTCTAATGACTCAATTTTCTTTATGCAAAATTAGGAACACTATAAAGACCGCCTATTTCAAAAATAAAACCAACGCATGAAAATAATTGTGTCTTCGACAACTCTGACACAATGTACTCTCTCTCTCTCTACTCGTCTTTGGTACTTACCTTAGCTAAAAATACTCCTAGGAACCAGAAATACTTGCAAACTTTATCACAGATTTTTGATTGTTGCGGCAGCGGCGCTGGGAACAGACCGCCGGCGCGGGACACGTAATAACCGATCGATTTTTCAACTGAAAATATTAAATAATTACTTCAAATGCATATTTGTTATGACAGGAATTTGAATTAGTATGTATTTATATAAAACCCTACTCTCATAGTGTAACACTTAATATATCATAGAAAAAAAATTGTTGAAAAAAGTACCATTATCTATTTTATGATTTTTTTTTCATGGGCGCATTGCGGCACTATGCATGCTAACGTTTAAAATTTGTTAAAAATGGCAAAAAATAATCTAACTTCCTATTAATAAAATAATTTTTAGAATAGCATCGTTGGAAACTAAAATTATATATACCTATTTATATAAATATAATAATAATATAACGAAAATTATATACCGATTGACACTTTTATATAGAAGCGAAATTCTACATCTTAGCCACGAAGTACATTGTCTCGTATATCACTACATAGTATAAAACAAAGTCGCTTTTACTTCCCCTATATCCCTTTGTATGCTTAAATCTTTAAAACTATGCAACGGATTTTGATGCGGTTTTTTTATTAGACATAGTGATTAAAGAGGAAGGTTTTTATGTATGTTTTATACCCGTGCAAAGCCGGGGCGGGTCGCTAGTACTATATAAGAAAATGACAAAAGCAATACCGTCAGGCAGGGTGATATGTGGCGCATTGTTTTCGTGTGTAAGCGCATCATTGAGCCACATATTTAGGTCAGCGCGCTGCAGTTCAGCAGCAACCAAGGCGTAGAACTCTAGAGTAGGACCTAAACCTGTGCCTTCTTCACCAGCAAATTCCACTTCTAATACGGATTTGCGGCCAGCGTGAACACGCATCACCTAAACGATTTTAACATATTTTTATAATACTTATATTTTTATTTATTTATTTTTTCACTCACACGGCGAAATGTCAAAATAAAATGAATACATGAATAAAAAAACAAGTCAACTCACAAAAAACAAGAGTGGAAAATAATTATACAAAAATACGTCAAGGTAAGCCCTTACCTTGACGTATTTTTGTGTTATAATATATATTTGTGTTATATTGTGTTATAATATATAAGTGGGTTAAAATATACATATGTTCTTTCTGCAAATGTTTAACCTAACAGGCGTTACCATAACGGTGTGAAGTGAATTCCCGTTACCCCTAGCGGGGCACGGGCAAGACACACTTCTGTGTCTGATTCACTGATCCTTTTTTTTATAGGAAAGTAGGTGATCAGCCTCCTGTCTACCCAACCGAAACATTCATTTGTCATCACGCAGTAACAAAAACGGTGGGCTGTCTTTAAATCCAGCATCGAAATCAGCTTGAGGCAATCTATAAAAATGTGAGCAAGCTCATATATATAAACTAAATTAGCTACATAGAATTGCAAACACACAACAAAATTAAAGTACACCTGTACCACACACACATGTGTACACATGTATTCATTGTAAATTCGCCGCATACATATAATTTTATTATATTCATGCATATAAATAGTTGCTATGTTAACTTTTCTTTTAATTTCGTAGTAATATGCCATTTACCTGCATGGCGGAATGCAGCAATTTTGTATCCCGCGGTATCCTAACTCGCTCGTGTCTCAGTCTTCCCAGGCGGAACTCTGACGCTTCAAGATCGGCACGACGGGGCGACACGGTGTTGCCCGCTCTGAAAATATTGTATGTTATGGCTACTGCTTTAAATTTAATACATACGAAAGAACATATATATGCAATCTGAGCACCGACGACCCTATTTCCTTAGTGAAATTTCAATTGTAAAGTATATAATTTTAACATAATCTATGTTATAAATGGGACCACAGGGGAAGCACCAGCTTTCGCACAAAAGAAAGAATCATAAAAATCGGTTCACCCAGTTGACAGTTCTGAGGTAACAAACATAAAATAAAAACCATACACGTCGAATTGAGAACCTAATCCTTTTTGAAGTCGGTTAAAAATAATAGTGAAACCACCTCAGTAGATAAGTCAGCCAGCCATACTTCGACATTACGTGTATTTAAAACGTAATATTAAAAACTCTTACGTGACAAGAAAGGAAGTGAACTCTATTAATTGTTTAAACTAATCTACCTCTGCCTGTCTAAAGCCCGGTCGCGTTGAGCTTGAAGCCACACTATCGTCCTCGAGGTGCCGAAAGCAGTACAAGCGAAGAACATCTGCCTCGTCTCCAACGGGAAGAGGAATGGACACCAATCGTTTAACTGTTGACACCTAAAATTAATAGAGACGATAAAATGTTAAAATAGCGTCATCAGATTTTATTTTGATTGGTTAGTAATGAATTCTAGATTATTATTGTATACCTAGCATCCAGTTAATTTGTTATTCCACAATATTATATATAGTCGGATTTTTAATTCCGTGGAATTATGACAGCTGAGCTTTTTGTACATAGGTAATAACAAAAAATATGAAACAGAATTAGATGAAGTAGAATATATGTATGACAATGTAAATAATTGAAATTCAGTTTGATTTGACGTTGGACCATAGGAAGTTTTAAAAGTAGTAAAAGGTACAATTAAATACAATTTAATAAAAATTTTAGCGGAGGGTGTTTAATTCAAATCTCCCGACGAACATGAACGTGCGTGAAGGAGTATTCGTGCAAGTGCACGTGTTCTTACCATCGCGGCGTGGCGGCAGCTGCAAGCGTAAGCGGTTCCTGCAGCTGATGGTGGAGCTTAGTGGTAAGTTTGGCTGAGATAAGCGCGTGTGGCGGCAACGAAGGCACCACTGCTTGAAGCCGACGGAGCACGCGCACGCAGCATGACACCATAGCGCCGCGTCCCGTTTCACCGCCACACCCAACAACTCCACGTTCAACTAAAATACATTCAAATACAAGTTCTATAATATTTACATTTCTCTGTTTTATTCGCTTAATAGTATTTTTTGTTAGGTTTTCAAGTAATTCTAACAAACAATTAATATAGAGATATGACTTTATCCACAAAAAAAATAAAATGACATCCTTATAAATGACAATATTTTTTCAACCAACTTAAAAAAAGATTCTCAATTCGGACGTGTGTGTTTTTATTTCATTGATTGCTTTTAAACCTACAGTGTTTATGTATTGTCAAGATAAATGAATTACACATACAATTTTACCATTGTAAAATCATTATTTAGAATGTGAATAACTATATAGAAAATAATCCAGGACCAATGTAGTGGTGTGTGTGGCTACAATTTGCTGATACATGATTTTGATATAACTTCGTAATTTAATATACCATAAAATCTTTTGGATCTTAGAAACCCTATATTTCATTTGATTGATAATTAAAATATATTTTCACAAGAATTAAAACAAAATAAATCACTTACCGGGATCGCCGAGTTCGTCATCTTCATTATCGATGGATTGCGCCGACGCGTCTGCGCTATCCACTTCACTGTACGTTAATCTGTAATACAAGGGCTAGTAAATCCAATCAGCCTCTGCATTTTTTATTACACCATGTAACTTACCCCATAGATTTAAAATCCTGGCTGCGTATATTATAAAGCTAGACAGTAAATTAGTCATAAATATACTATAAATGGTCATCTGTATATGAATTCGGAATTCTATGTTATCGATCTTCGATAAGTTTTTACTGAGGCTGCCCTATTGAACTATCATGGGTTCGTACAATTATTTTACGCAAACATTGTGGTAAATACTTTACTAAATTCCTGGTATAATCATCGCCCCTTGCAAATATTATTTTATCTTTTATTACTGATAAGAAGTCAATTTACTCGTAAACATCCGGATATAATCAGCATAAAGACCATTTATCGTTTCTTTCCGAGAAATTTAAATCGAAATTCTTCGAATACTTTGCTGTGATGATGATAAAAAATGTAAATATAGTGATAGAAAAAGTAATATGGATTCCATACTATATCAATTATTATTTCATTTATTTTTCCTTTTAAAAAAGCTACAATTTCCTGAGATTATATTATTAAAAATTTAGATATAAAATATTACTCACGTATATGTTGTGTCTCTGTGCGAATCCTGCGGAGGTAGCTTAACGTTAAGTGTTAAAACTGCGCGGTAAAGCGTCCACGACGGCTTATCTAAAGGCAGCGAAACGCCAGCTGAAGTTAGCACAAGTTTCAATGCGGGTAGTCGTGTAGCGGGATTCGAGTTATCTGTGAGTGTCGCGTCACTCCTGCTAACTGTAGGCTCATTTGGTTCTTCCGTATCCGAATCTTCGTTAAGAGGTACATCGAGATCTGTAAACATTTATTTTATTTTATTTTAAAAACGTCCCAACAGCAATGAGTATATTTTACTCATTTAAGAATCGTTGTTCCACAATTTTTCTGTAGTCGGATTTTTAATTCCGACTAGTTTTTTTTTTATGTCTACACATATTTGCAGCCATTAGTTGTTTCTATTAGCTTAACCTATATGTATAAAACTATACATCGGTATATAAATATTTTTTAAACACCATTTAAGTCAGAACATTACTTTAAGTTCGGTAATCTTTTTAGGGATGTTTTTATGTTGCGTTTGCAATTATTCAATTACGACGGAACAGCTGAAATAAACTGGATTAAATTTGGAATAGCGAATAATTTAAGTTCACAATACATTCATCCTGGAAATATATTCGGTTGAAAATAATTTAAATGGGAATGAAGTCGCGGGCAATAGCTAGTTTCTTAGATTAACTAACCAACAGTCTGGTTGAGATTGGTTCGTCCCGGTCTTGGATCAAAAGCGGGAATCAAAGCCGAAAACTGTCTCTTCAAGACGAAGTCGTCGTCCCAGGGCTTGCGCGCGCGCCACACGGGATTCGAACCACGCTGCACAGCTTCTAAGGCTTCCTCTTCCATCAGAGATAGGAGGTTTCGGGATACCTGTAAATAACATAACAATCCTTCTTATTATATTTCTTTAAACTTCACAAATGTTGCGTGGTTCGGTTATTCAAAGGAGTAGGAGAAAAGTGTCAGATTAATACTGTTAATGGGCATAAAATTTTACATCACAGATTAATCGTTTTTTTGTTGTTATAATAACACAAATATTATAGGTAAACTTAAGTTTGCACTCATATTTAAGTTGAACAACAACTTTAGTGAATGTTACAAAAAAAAAAAAAAACGAAATGAATCATTTTGAACCCATGATTTGTAATTGTTAGAAATAAAATATGGTGTAATATTATTTGAAATACTTACGCAAGTAACTCGAGGTAAGTCCTGGTAACCAGGTTCGTTCTCTTTGTCGCTATCTAAAGCATCATCACCTTCGTCGTCATCTTCCAATTCCGTTAACAGAGCGGGGGCACGACAGGATTCTAAGAAATCTTCTAGAGACACCTGAAATACATAAAATATCATCAGTTTCTTCAATTTACACAAACGTTATTTATTAAAAAATAAAAGTTTTACTTTTAATTCGCTTGTAAAAACAAGATCTTCAAATCTATCCAACAAGATTAGAATTTAAAATAGAATACATACGCTATAGTGTCCTTTATGGTCTGGTCGGACAGCGGGCGGGTCGGGACGCTGGCGCGATCTAATATACAGATTACCAAGGCAGAGGTCACACAGAGGGCGACACATCGTGGCGCTTGGACTGTTAGACTCGTGGCCGTTCCGACCCGCCCGCTGATTGATCAGACCATTAGATTGACACTGACAGCAAATATTTGAAATATGTACCTGTTCGCTCTCACTGGAAGTTGAAGTAAGTGATAGGGTGAGAGCATTCTGTGCGTTTGGAACGAGAGATGGATAACTTTGTGCGGCCGAAAGTAATCCGCCGGGGAAGTTACTTGATAATGCTAGGCGTACTAAGCTGGAATGAAAAAAAAAACCTTTAAAAAATTATTAATTTAAAAAAGTGCTGTTTTAATTTTTAAAAAATCATGTTCTTAGTGTGCTATAGTAAAATTTCTTAGAGTTTAATTAAATAATATTACCTAGGGAAGAAACTGCTTGGGTTGTTTCGGTTTGATCTCTGTTGGTTGGAGTTGTTTCTGGAAGCACTCGCCATACGACACACACCCAAAGATTCCAACAAACGAGCAGCTCCCTGTAATAAATACTTTATATTATATATTTTTTATTTCCACGTCTACTGACCTATAACCTACTTTTGCTACTGTAAAACCAATAAAGTACCTACAGGTGATTAGATGTAGAAACGTTTTGAAAATGATGTCAAATTTATATTCTGCTGTTTAGTTTGGTTATAAACGAAGTCTTCTAACTTTACCTGTTGCGTCAAATCTGGTTCACTGGCACTCATTGTACCGCTTCCCTGGCCATCATTTTTGTGCTCAACATATTGACCCTCGTTGTTTTCGTTTTCTTCACACTAAAAAAAAATCTACTTACAATACCAAAACATATAAAATGATAAATTCATAAAAATTAAATATTTTAAATAAGTATTATTTACATTTATATAATTATTACAAGACACAGCAAGATATCTACATAATAAAAAAACATTATTATAATAAAAAAATAGCTTTCGACTAATAAATATTGACTGTATCTACTGATAAATATCTTCCCTCATATTCTGAGACATTATCTATTGGCTTATGAATCGTCTCAATCGATTACGTTCAAGTAATACGTGCACATTGTACATATAAGAAAAATTCAACTATTAAAATTACCGAAAATTTGTCCCACATTCGTGTATATATCTCAATTTTATGGTCGTTTTTTAAAAACCCGAAATACGAGCTCACGTAAAGTTTAGACTGGGACGCATCTTTATGACAACTTTCACAACGTAAAGCAGTTCACGATTATTTCACATTATATTAAAAATGTAAAGATGCCAAAAAGTGAGTATGAGCAAACAGAGATCGAACATTTAGCATTTTATCTCAATAAATCTTCACTAACTTTCACCACACACATTTTTTAATATTGTCTCACTATAAATACAATGTTTTTAAATTGTTCGTGTTAATTATCAACACCTCAATTCCAATTTAATCTTTCTAATCCCAATACTCATACAATTGTTGTTTGAATTAGCACGAATGTGGTGGTCTCAGAACCGGTGGGCAAATATACCTGTATGTGCAGTCTGTTAGCATTATTACGCAGTGTGTGCAACAGGGTGGCGGGTATGGCGAGCAACTCGCTCGATAGCAACGCGTTCGCGCTGTTCCGCTGCGCCTCGCCGGAGCTGCGGCGCCGCCGATCCTCCTTTACAACACACTACACTACACTAGTTATACGCTACCAAACTACTATTTGTGAATGTTATTAAAAGTTTTAGTTTGTTAACAAACGAGTACCGACTAGTTCACTTCTGGGAAAACCTAGAAGTCTACGTAAACGTCTGTGAACATATACATTGTAGGAATGTGCCTTTAAAATTTGAAAAGGGAATAAAACCACTGGCTCTGTCTCTAACAATAATCACTTTGTGTCAATATATTTATTATGTATTTCCACACCCAGTTAACACTGTCCAACTAGCAAGTGAGGTGTTAATTAAAATTAGCAGTATTAGTACACAAACAAACACATACACAAACAGACGAAAATAAAAGCATAATATAAGATACTGACTTCTTGGCTGTTGGATTCTGGTACTGGTTCTTTGGCTGGATATGGTTTTGTTATATCAGTAATACTAGTCGGTCCCATTTCCATGTTCGTTAGCGAGGTGTTCGCCAAGTCAGCCATGCAATTGTTGCCTTCCGCTCCCAGAGTAAGCGATTCCACGATTGTAGCGAGATCTGTTTTAAAAAAAATATATTTATAGTAGACATAACAAAACCGCCTCCGTGACTACCCGTTTACGCGTTTGCGTGTTACGCCGGAGGTCCTGAGGACTAATGAATGTTTCGGTTGGGTAGGCACAGAAGGCAGATCATCTACTTGCCTGTAAAGAAAACCAGTGAAACAGACACAGGAATGTGACTGCTCTATGCCCCAAAAGGGGTTACGGGAATTCACTTTAAATTGAAGACAATTGATCAGATCAATCAGTGATTAGATTTTGACCACTGGAAAAAATTTCAAATGTCAAGAGGGAATATTTTGGGAGAGATGATACCTAGTGATGATGAAATGAAATCGGCACTGAAGCGTTAATGTTTAAGAGTTTATAAATACCAGTATTAATATGGTGCGTGGAGTTATTGATAGCTGACAGGTCTGCAGCGTGCATTCGTGGGCGCGTCATGTTGCTCGTCATCTCTTCACCTGATATATTATCAGCGGACGAGGCCTGCTCCGTGGACGCAACGGATACCTGAAAAACATCCTAATTATTATTATGAACTAGCCGATACGTACGACATTGTCTGCGTAGTGTTACTAAGGATAAATAAAAATCCTTATAGCCCAATCCTAGAAGTCAAGATGGAAAAACTAACTATGCGTTTGGTTAGAAAACCTTCAAAAAATTAGCAGCAAAACAGACAGATAAATAATATTTACATTATATTTATATTGTATTTGAACTTTTCTACATTTGGAGAATAACAATAGAGCAAATCGAAAACATTAGCTAATTTTTATAATCGTCATACCTGGTTGTCGTTATTAGTGGCGTCCGGTAAACTGGGAGTAGAGTGACTCTTTCGCGAACGAGGAGCGTTTGTGCTATGTTCATATCCGCCTACCAACTTCAAATCGAACTTTCCATCCGCACCCATGCGATAAGAATTGCGACCACCATGATCCCACCTATGGCATACAAAAAATACATGAAACAATATTAGCGTATTGGAGCTTTATAGGTATCAGATACAATTTTTTAATTACTGTCAGTACCAAGTATTTTTACTTCATACTTGTATTGTAGTGTCCGAGGCAACGATTGGTTTAGTTTCGTACTCTGTACTTTTGAGACGTAAATGAATAAGATTAGATTAGTCTGATCCTAGTATTAATTCGAAGAACTGTCACTTCAACTTCTATTGAATTCTTATATCCATTTTTAAACAAAAATATACTATTTATAGTGATGACTATAATGAAAAAAATCTTGATGGAATAGATACCTGACATCAACCCATCCATTATGCAGGTCAGACGTGACGGTGCCCATCGCTGGCTGAGATCCATCCTGGTCTCTCCACTTCCAATCGGGGCCTCGGGCTACACGTGCTCCAACGCAAACGCCGCGTGAACTTCTTGACATGCGACGTGTGCGAGTACCGCTCCCCGTGCTAACTGACGTCACAGCGGTCACGGCTGTCGGACCGCCCACTTGACGTGGCACTGAATCGCTCACGCTTACCACCTACAACAAAGAATTCAGTTGCACTAGGGCTCTACATACAAGGTACTAATTGTAGTCGGCCTACGGATGGTAAAAGTAAAGTCCCGTGTCCCCTAGTGGGGTATGGGGCAGATGCATTTCACATCTGTTTCACAGATCGATTTTTTCTTTAGGGGCAAGCAGATGATCAGCCTTCTATGCCCTGCCAGACCGAATTTTTTTTTATATCTCCACCGGGAATCGAACCAAGGACCTCTCGGTTGTAACGCTTACGCGCTTACCACTAGGCCAAAGAGGCGGTCCTACGGATGGTAGCAGTACTATAAAAATCAGTAATTATATAATTAAATGTTTAGATTCATAGCACTTAAGGTATTTTGTATATGAACCAGGAAATTATTTATAAAAACGCGCCCTCCATGTCAAACAAATCTTTAAAAAAACGTACGCGTTTTTTTGAAATCAGCTAAAAATATACCCCTTACCTTCCCGTAGATCTCAAAACCGGACAGCGAGAGGTAGTGGCTTTGTCCAGAAGAGTTCTTTCCGTTCTGTTGTATACGGAGATATCTGTATGGCAAGTCGCAGCGTACGCTCCAAGTAGCAGTACTACCGGGCTCTTGTAGTGCCTGCTCGTCCGTATGAGATAATAAAGTAGTCCATGTGACACCATCAGCTGACATCTGTACAGATTAATTAAATTATAAGGCAAAATAGACACCAAAAACACGGAATACAATAAAGGCTCACAATTATTACAATAAAATGACGTCTTAATTAAAATTATTATTATAATATAAAAGGAAAAGTGAAAAAAATAAAGAACAATTGTGCAAAAAACAAAATAAAAAGGGAACTATTAAATTAAGGACACTAATTTCTTAAAAAACTACTAGAATACTATTGAAATGGTATTTTACACGTAGTATCCGGACAAGACGCACAATACATACCTGAAACAACCAATTTCTCAGAGCGGATCGTCCGTAGCCACGTGCGTGTCTCAACGTATAAGCGTAAGGTACAACGTTCAGGCCTAGATCCATAGCTATGAAGGCCCGTCTGTCATCATTAGTATGAACATTCAAGGGTTCTGGAGACCTTGATAGGACATCTTCTGCACGTCCGTATGGTAATTGACGACCATCAGACGACCAAACACTGACGAGTCCGTGCGCGCCAGGGTTCACCCATTCACAAGTCCCTGCGTTGGTTCCGATGAAGTAAATAATGCCGTTCTCATCGAAATCGTGCTGCGAATCAAAATATTTATTCACTTATTTCCATATCATGTGGATTGAAGTACAAAAATTACAAATTGATTAAACAAAGATACGTTACATTGACCTAATAAAAAAAAAAAAACAATCTATATCATATATTTCATGCGACTCGGCCAATCGGTTTTACTACTGTCTATAAATAATTCCTATGTTTTTCTTTATATATCAACGATCAGCCTGTATTGTGGTTAAATTAAAAGCTAAAATTAGAATAATAAAAAGTGATAAGTAGACTTTCATCCTAAAACATTTCTCTGTAAGTTTCTTATAAAAAAAATATATACATAATATTCATATAAAAGATTTCATACAAAACTTAAACACCAGAATTTTTAATATTATAATTATATAGCAAACATTATTTTACTTACATCATGTGTAAAATTGATTGGAGCTTCAGCTTTAATTTTCTGAACAAAATTGTAAGTTGATCGCTCCATATCGTACCATTGTCGGGCGACAGACTTGGCAAGGAAACGCTCCAACTGACGAATTGTCGTTAACGCTTCCACTCTCAAATTACGACTGCTGTTATTGGATGTTGTTTCTTCAGAGGATTCATCATTTGCACGCTCCACACGAAGCCTGGGATATTATAAAATACAGATTAATAAACTAATCGTTCAAAATTTATTGTAATAATTCAAATTCGCTAAATCTCCGCAAATTTTCCAAATTATTTAACAAAATAATATGAATATCTCATACGGTTTTCCATACCTCATAAACGGTTAAACGGAATGTTATCTGATTTAATAAATATGTAACAGTATACGTTACACGCTATATATATCGAAATCGCTGAAAGGACCTGAATGAAAGTGGGAAAAAAATAGAGAAGCGTGGATGAAGATGAAGGAGACCTTTACCCAAAAAGTCTACTTCTCACACTCAGAACACACTAACAATACAAACTAACATAAGATAACATTAACCAAATACTGACAAACATTTTCAATGTAATTTGAGAAGGGGATAATGAAAATAATAATAATACCTTATACGCTTAGTGAGGTGATGTAGAGCAGCAGGATGAGTGGTGGGTGCGTCCTGCACAGGCGCAAGCACAACCAGTCGTTCCACGCTCTCCAACACCGCGACCAGCCGTGACGCAACTGTGGCGCCAGTCTCGCCCTCCATCAGCCACTCGCGAACTATCCGCTCGCGTTCAGCTAACTGATCCGGTTCATCTAAAAACATCAGTACATATTATTAAACAAAGCACCTTGCTGCACCTCTTTTTATAATCTAAAACTTACTGAAGGGTTCCAGCAATATTCCTTAAACATTGATTTTCGGGTTTGGTTTATGTGTATGTTACAGTTGTTTAGTAAATAGTTTTAAATATTTATGTGTTGTTGAAAAATATATAATAGTTATGTTAAAATATATTTTATAAAACAATGTAGGCTAATCTTTATCCTAATTATATGTTCAATCGCTGTTTATGTTAGGACATAATCTTATAAAGAAGCGAAAAAAAAAAACAATCATCAAAGTATCTCATTCAAGAAACACGAAAGATAGCCATGTCTGATCTTGATCATGCTTGCTCTGTGTCAAATATATTACTCATTAAATTTCCCAAAACTATTGAATGTACAGACACGGTGTTTCTTGAATTTTATTACATTATGTATCGATTGATTGACGATGGAGATATTGAAAAATTATTGTAAGCTTCACCATTGGGATGTGCTGATAGAACTTGTAAAAGTGCAGGCGCTAAGCCGGATGATTCCAACTCGTAAGCAGACAAAAGCTCTTCCCCAGACAGAAGCTCTGTCAAATGTTCCAGTGTTTCTTTTAACTCCTTCTTCCATTCACCTTAAAATTAATACAAGTATAATTATATTAAATTTCAATATATGAAATTATAAAATAAATATTAAGTTTTGACAGATTAATAAGTGTGTGCTTTAAACAAAAGACACTACCAAAATCAGATAAATAGTATTCGGCAATTTATTTTACCAAATATAATACGTTACGCGAAACAAACCCGACAAATATACTCTGTGGATTACTAGCTTAGCTTTTTTCTGTTTTATATTTGTAAAAGAATGTATTCGTTACCGCTAGCATCCGTGGAGAGTTTATGTAACAACGACAATAATGCTCGCAGCCTGGCGACTGGGGCACGTGGCTGTCTGCTCGCAGCGCTCGCCAAGTGACGGGAATACAATGCACGAGCACGCTCGCCCACCTGAAAGCAATACGTTATTAGGAGGCACACAGGCACGACTCTCATTTAACATCGGTTGACCTGAATGTGTTGCCGGCCTTTTGAGAGAGGTACAGTTTATTCTTGCAGATCCTAAGTGCTGTTTGAAAAGAACAATATATTAAAATTTCAGTCAAACCACACAGAATACCTATAGATTTTGTATGATATCCTGGTATAAAGAGATAAGATTCTTAAAGCTCAAGAGCTCCTTCGAGCATAAAGCAAAAACGTCACCACGATCTTTAAACACACGTATATACCATCTTAATTTTTTATAATAGATAGCCACCATTACACTTCACTGACAAATTCATTTACAATAAATTAACCATACTTGAGCCTTCTGTGCCTCAGACTTTGCGGAGAGACGACTTCTTCCTTGGGACACACTCCCATTGCTCGTTGTCGCTTGGCGACGATCCACCCAGCCACCTGCTAGATCTGGACCTAAAGCAATTACATAATTATTAAAATCTTAATACATTAGATTTTGCTAGCACTTACTAACAAGAATGCAAATATAGCTAAATATACATAAACTTCCCATTAGATAATCATTTCAAACGTCGATCTTATATACTAATTTTACAGAATGTTCAAGAACGAGACCCGGTTTAAGGACTGTTGATTTGATGCATTTGTGTCTATCGGCTGTCGAATGGACAACTAACCGCATTATTCGTGTATGAAGACATGAGACAGGTGAAAATGATTTCACCTATCATTTTAACAATTTAGCTACAGGCTATCTTTACCATGCCGCTATAAAAAGTTCTGGATAATGTAACTATAAAACTGTTGTTTTAAAAAATGCTGATTCATACCTAAAAACGTTTCAGCAGTAAAAGAGTGCTTGGTGCCTCTGTTGGACTCGAATATAAACCCAGGTAAATCTTCTCGCAATATTGTCGTCTGTTGCTGTCCATCGGTGTTATGAATGTGAAGTTCTTTTTCTCTGCAACGCAAATTCAAATATTATTCAGTCAAGTCATTTTTACCAATTTACATTCCCGGACAAATAATTTTACATCAATAAAATTGTCTATTTTAACAGGCCCGTAGTCTATACATACCATCTGTATTTCAAGTGCTACGTGAATCTTATGTTATGACAATATCACGCACTCTTTATTTTACCTCACTAATATCATACAAAGAAATGGTATTATGACTTTACAACAGCTATAGCTGTTGTAAAGTCATAATATCACAGAGCAAGGAATCGCTCGCGCCGCGCCCTACTAGAGACGAAACTAATAATAATACCGCGTGTCTAGCCGGACCGGCTCTGTAGGCGAAAGTCGCATACTTGCAAGTCCACCGTTGTAAACACGTAAAAAAAACCGTACAAATGCCCCAGTGTGCAGTGATGTGGTGCCATAATTACAGTAAAAAGGTTAATAAACAAAATTCTGATGTAACATATCACAGGTAAGTAAAAATTTTCAAATTTTTGCATATTTTAGAATTACCTTGAAACCCAAAACCTCAACATAAACGGTGCCGCCCGCTGACACGTTGTTTTGTATAAAATGTGTTGAGAAAGGCGCCTCTAGTAGCGCGCGAGCGACTGAAATTCGTTGCTCTGTGAGCTATACGCATCACACATGCATACTCATATGAAAAGTATTAAATAAAACCATTCACACCTCAATCACACTAAAGAAAAACAAAATATGCAGAACGAGCCACGCGACGAGCACGAAACATTATTTCACGTTTGAGAGAGTAAACTACCGCCCAATACATACCGAAACTATTTTAATAACTAGTATTTTTTTAAATGTATATGAAATTGTAAAAACTCATGTACCTTGTCAGGTATTCTCCATGAGAAAACAAATCCTTTAAGCACAGTTTTATTACTAACATGAAGTACAAACTTGGAAAGATTATTTTATAAAGACTACTTACTTTTTACATGACAGCACCCAATTACCAAGTATTAGCTTTGTATTACTTGGCTTAGACAGTATCGGTTGAAGAACAGAATTTTTCACTGACGCACGCGCCCTTTGAAGTTTATCTATAAATTCACCACGGTTTTCTGAAAATATATAATTAAAATCTATTATATTCGATCTGTTTCTTAATTATAAATGCGAAAGTATTCATTTATTAAACCGATAAACCATTCAACAATATTTATAAAGAAATAGATTACTCTATAAATAAATCATAGGCACATCATCCCGAACATAGATGGACAGAAATCGTTTTATATATAAAAATCTAAAAAGCTTTATTTATTTTTAATTCCTTTAACCCAATTTATTTAATAAAGTATTTTCCTTCTTGCAAACTCAATTTATAATGCTGAATACAAAACTATAATGATAAGGCGTTTAATTTTTTAATAACACAAATTAATAATAACATAAGTCAACACGAATTTAGTGTCTAAGTTCTGTGTATCCGATTTTGATTTCTTATACCTAATGGCTTATTAATAAAAGAAATAATATTTTTATCTCAAAGTTTGCTTTTATGAGTGGTAACATTTGTCAAAAATCGTATATTTTTTTATCATCGTATAAAGTAGTTTTTCTATAAATTGAGTTTTTGGTTATATTTCAATGTAAACATTCAGACAATAGTCATTAAAAACAGACACACAAAAAAAAAAAGATTTTTTTGTTGACTTGTGTAATTGAAATACGAACCTGTATTATCAGTCTGATTTTCTGGACTGCCGCTCGAGTACATGGTAGCCAGTTTCCCGTCTAGCAAAAATCGGAACCATCCATTGGAGCCCGTACTAAGTTCCAAGGCAGCCGCGTCACTCCACAAGTACAACGCGTCCCGTCCGCGACATAAATACCATTCTCCCCACGTGTACGCTGTGCCACTAGAGAGGTTAGATGCGTCCTCACCGGCCGACTCTCCAGCTGATCCTACATTTTAAACAAAAAAGATTCAATTTCAACAATAACCAACTCGCATCATCATATATTTTAGTATGATTTTTTAGTTAAGCTTGCTTTTTTTCTTAAAAAGACCCCGAATCAATTTTGATTCAGAAAATTTATATGGTAAGTGAAGTCCCGTGTAAGTGTAGTGGGGTATGGGGCAGATGCATGTCACATCTGTTTCACTGATCGATTTTTTCCCACTAGACCAAGGAGGCGGTCAAATACATACAATACTTGTAATTTATATGGTACCACCTCTGAAATATGTATTATCTATCGAACAAAATATAATTCATAATCGCGGCGGAAATTTATAAAATACAGACAGTTGAAAAGCTCTTTCCTTCTCCGGCTCTTCTCTTGGGATTACGTATTCCAAACATAACATGTGATTATTGCGAGGGTTATTTCTTAGCCAAAGTATTCTTTCTCATGAACACGGTTTTTAAATGACATGACCAAATAGTAACTGTTGTATAATTGACAACCATAATATACTTAGGAGAAATTTGATTTTTAAGATTATTTTTTAAATCAAAAGTGGATTAATACTAATATAAATAAGCAATATTTTCATGTACGTAAATTTTTTTGAATAAAAGTAGCTTACATTACTCCTTTCAAATTTTGCTATCTACCAGTAAAAGTCCCATAAAATTTGTAAACGTGTTTTGGAATTAGATATGATACATTGTAGAGGAAGAAGTTATAACAGTGATATCTACAAACCTGCCGCTATCACAGTTGTGTTATCTTGAGCGGGGGGTGGTGGATAGGCAATGGCCAACGCCTCTACTTTACTAAAAACGCCCAATCTCGCGAATTGCTCCAAGTAAATATCGGCCGCCTTGACCATCAGTTCCTCTGCTATACCCAGTACGGTTAAATGTCCATCATCGTCATCCTGGAAAAAGAATATAATTATGACATAAAACTAAAATCCAAATAAAAGTACAGAAAGTGAAATTAAGTATTCGGTAAGAATTATTCATTTTTAATTCATACAGATGAAAAATAAAATTACGCAATGATACATAATTATTACTGAACACATTTCATTAACAGTTATTCAATAAGAATATGAAAAATATAGACCAATGTTAGTACTTCACCATGTTATTCTAATAAGGCTAGTTTAATTATAGAATGTTTTGACACTCTTTTAAACTATTAATTTTCCTTAAAATGTTAAGAAAGAAGAAAAACATATAAATAAAAAGTTTTAATTTTATTATGAATAACACGGTATAAATATTGGACTTGAAACATTAAAAAATGAGTTTCAATGATTAGGACACATTCACTGAATGCGGGTAAAATTCGATGGTGTGATGCTTTAATACATCAACATTTTTAGTTATGATATGAGAAAAACAGGAAAAATTATATTTGTTATATGAAAATGTAATATTTGTTTACATCGAATAACACTTTGGCTAAAACATGTTACAACTTTTGTTTATATTTGAAGTAAAGTGTAAATTTTTAGAGTTAACCCGTGCTAGGGACATTAAAACAATGAGAGGAAGGAGCATCCACACCATCGTAACTTTACCACGGGCGGGCGGATATAGCGACTGCGCTGATACCGCGACTGTGTCCGGCGACCCGAACCGACATCCTCCTAATTGTATAACAATTTTACTATTCAAATAAATCAAAACACTTATGTTATTCATAAAAAGTTGAAACACCTCAATAGGCCACGCCTACTTTAGTTTGACACTCAAAAACAAAAATTATGAGTAAAAAAGGCTCATTGGAGATTTAGATATAAATAAAACGGTGTATTTTGACATCGTTCCTTGTATGTATGTAGTACATTCTAAGAAATGAGACTAATTCTCTTCTATTTTGTGTACGGTGTTTTACAGTATATCTATTCCATGCATAAATAATTAAGAGTAGAAGGAAGTAACTAACTTGAAAGATCTAAGTAAATGCATGAATTTTAAGACTTCACTATCATTGTTTCGCTTAAACCTTCACAAAATTCTTCTCTGCTGCCTGACTTTACTGACATCCGGTTACAAATAGAGTAAAATCGATGTGTTTGATAAGATCGTTACGGACAAATAAATAGACTGCAGTTCTGCAATCTATCGATTTTGCTTATAAATTTTGCATATTAAATATTTTAAATTATAGGATATACCTGTGTATCAAGCACTCTTGCAATAAGCCTAGTGAGAAGTGAAGCAGTTCGTGGTGTCGACAGCGTACGTAGATGTATTGCTGGAGCGTAATGCACCATTTTACGTACGAGCGATAGACATGCCCGCTTTACGCCCACGCCACCCGCCGCTATGTACCGCGAGCAAAACACTGGCACCAGACGCCTGGAAAATAGTACACTATTCACAGAAGGGACGAAACTGACTGATTTTCACCGAGAGTAGTATCTCTCTATAGCTCTATAAGAGCAAAACATTAATACTGACGAATTGGTTGGACAAGACGTACTTTTCTGCCTCGGATTTAAAAAAGGAATAATTTAATTTTCAAGCAAGTGTATATAGGAAATGGAGAAATAATTTAATTCATTTTTAAAGACTGTAGCTTACTCTAAATAAATAGCGGCCATTTCCTTATCTCCAGTTTCAGGGAAGTCCTCATCGTTAGAGGAGGCTGGTGAATCTTGGTTACTAACAACAAGCCATTCCCCGGGACACTGCAAAATGGCTGCCACTTCACGATGCCCTATAAACATTTATTGATTATGGAACAACCACAAAAGTATGACAAACAAATTAAGAAAAAGCTATGAATAAAAGATAAATTTGTTTCAGAAACGGTTATTGAAAACAATTATTTCAGCGACTACTGACTACTGACTATTGTTGACAAGAAAAAAATTATCAATTTGTTTACTAAGAAATTATCAAACAGTATTTTAGGTGTTATATATTTTTATAAATAACACGGCTAAAATAATTTGTACTAGAACTTGTTCTATTTAGACGTTATAAACTTATTATTCCACTATGAAACTATAATTGATTTCGTACAAGGTGTATGAATATGACTTTAAAGGGTTAAGAGGTGTTCAATAATAGGGTTAGTGATAATGAAAATGCGAACAAACTGACCGGTCCGTTTACCTTGATCGTGCCTTTCCCTCGCTTTGTCAAGCGGCGTTTTACCATCTTCGTCCCTAAGGTCGGCATTGGCACCGTATCGAAGGAGCACTTTGGCTATGGCGGGCCGACCGAAACATGCTGCATAGTGAAGGGATGAGCTACGTTGGCCTCGGTTTACATCTGCGCCTGTATATCATAATTTTACATTTTTTTACCTTAGTAATTAAATACCGTAACCCCCAACGCACAACAGACAGTTATGTCTGCTTTCTTTTTTACAGCCAAGTAGAGGTATGGGGAAAGAAAGTTGAATGTCTTCCAAACTGATCTTTGTTCTTTGGAATTACAACTGGGTCCGCGCAATACGTATTTGAATGACACACAAGTCAGCAATTCGCTTAAAGTGTTATATACTTTTAATATAGTCTATAAAATTAAAATTTGGTGGAGAAATCTTCGAAAAATTTGATGGCATATTGAATTATAATTTTGGTAAACATGTAATGAAAATTAAAGCAATATATAGAACAACATCTTCCATACCTTTCTCACACAGGAACTCAACCATCTCCTTTGTCCCGAATGCAGCGGCCCAGTTAAGTAAAGTCTGGCCCACATCATCAGTAAAGTTGACATCTACGGCGCCACTGTTGACAGCTGTCATAAGGGCATCCGTATCCTTGCCCCGAATGCAATCAATCAACTGTCGATGAGATTTGTCTCTTACACCACCTTCACCACTTGCAGTCACATTTGAGGAACCCACTACTGAGGAACTGCTACTGGCAGCTGTCGACCCGTTGCGGTTTAGCCCACTGAAACATGTTATCAAAACTCTTAATCAATAAGTCCTTTAAAGCAGACCTTAAACAAATATTCGGCTATTTTTACAACAGTAAAAGGGAGACCACACAACTGCACCACTGAATTATTTCTTACACCACCACTGAACCACTATGCCACTACTTAGTAATCTTCCACCCGACCGTTCGTTTGTGCCCCACACCGACTGGTTCCTAGCCAAGCGATCCGTGGCTCGTGGCTTCAAGCATCACCCTGATGTTCTCCCTACTATATTATTGTCTCGACATCTGTCTACTATATTGACTTTTACAGCTGACATTTAGTCTCTAAATTAACTGATTAAGTAAAACAACAAACCTAACCACTGTATTATTAATCAATCTAACATTAACATATTGTACTACAAACCAAGGAAGCTATTCACATAATTTCAATCATACTTTATCAAATTCAAAGTCAAATACAAAAAAATACACTAATAAAACAATTAATGCTAAATCCACAACCTTGTGGAACCAGTTGTCTTCAGAGGTAATTTCCGTACGTTCAAGAAAAAAAACCGTACCTATTCGTAAAAGGCCAGCAAAGACTTGCAGTCTAACTCACGTTGCGTTGTCCATAAGCGGTGGTCCACTAACACTTTGTTAGCCTCTTATTTTATAAAAAAAAAAATACTTCTTTCGTGTCATAGATTAGCCTCTAAATATTGAGTGAAACTTTGGCGATCTCAAAAATTATTTTCTCAAGATAATTTTTGTCCAAATTTTACACAGATTCGTGGTAATTTAATAGGAATAAAAATTTAATTAAATTACAAAATTATCACTTACGTTTGAATAGCTTGACGACCCTCGCAAAGAAGTACAAGTAATAGATCCACCAAGCGCATACACTCTAAGCTCCAGCGCTCATCGGACTGAACAGCTGCTTCTATAGCCGAACACAGGTCCAAGCGAACTAAATCCTATTAAAAATGTCATTTTTTAAATTTATGATTTACTAGCGATCCGCCCCGGCTTTGCACGGGTATAAAACATATATATAAACCTTCCTCTTCAATCACTCTTTCTATTAAAAAAACCGCATCAAAATCCGTTGCGTAGTTTTAAAGATTTAAGCATATAAAGGGATATAGGGGAAGAAAAAGCGACTTCGTTTTATACTATGAAGTGATTATCTTTTTAAAAAATTAAATACTGGACTAAAAAGCAGACAATACAAATTTTCACAATATCAGTACCTATTGACTATATTTTTTCCAGTAGATAATATAAAAGATTTTCTTATAAATAGCTGCCTATGTAAGTCTTGAATAGAGATTTATGTTTATTTATGATGAGCTATAAATCTAAATTGAAATTTAAAAATTTTGATTGCGTTGGTCTCTAATAATATCTTTAATCTGGTCAATGAACTCATAGCAATACTTACATGTGTGATCTGCTCAGAGCCACGACACAGAGTCGTTAGAAGACTGACAGTTGTGGACACAGATGGTACTGAACATTTATCATCGCTTTTTTCAGTACTACCCAGACGATGTACCAATTCTTGAATCAAACCTGGAAAAAGCAAATTATGTATCAACCGGTTTATATATTTAAAATATCTCACATAGATTGCCGAACGCGGGCGTTACTTGGAAATTAGGTAATGTGAATCAAATGCAAAATGTGCCTTGTGAAATGGTGGCAATAAATAAGAAGTAGAATTCACAAGAGACTTCAAAATTGTAAAACAACATATATTAGATTCACTTTTAAGCTTTGAAACTCCAATCATTGGATAATAATTGAATAATATTTTATATAAGGCGTAATAGTATTGTCACTGGTAATAATAAAAAACCAAATTGTGAAATTTACATTCCAAAAAGTAAAACTTGTGATCTGCGTATTAGATAACACTTTATCATGTTAATCATAAAGCAATGGCTTAAAAACCTTAATAAAATACGAAATGTTTAAACTTTTTGCTAGTAAAATATATATATTCATGACGTATCTCTTAAAATATCCACGTACCGTGTTCCGCGAGTGGAGCTGGGTCCGCGTGCGCCCTTGCAAAACGGTCTGCAAGCGAGGCAAAGCAACGTAATGCAGCATCAGCAACGCGAGTATCGCTGTGTCGTAGTAGCGAGGACAAGGAACTAACTGCATCACCCACACGAGCGTCACCGGGCTCCATCTTACCGCATACCCTTAAAAAAAATCAAATACATTTCCCCATTTACTTACATACAACTAAACCTAAATAGTTTAGTTTATGAGAAATGTTATTGGTAAATAAATCAATCTTGATGCACAACATGCATGACAACTTTAAATCAACCAGGTTAAATGTGTTGAGCATTACCTTGAAACAACAGCCATAGCTGAATGCAATGTGTCTTTATGCACTGAGGTTCCATGGTGAGTAATGAAATGAAGAACAGCTGGTAGACCACCACCTTCCCATACTGCACCAGGTTCTCTAGTACATACTAACTCTAATACCTGCAAATAGCAACAAAAAATTACATATTTTTCTTAAATTTTCTTAAATAAAACTTATATTGATGCCAATTCAGATGGACACAAACTAAACTACTACAATGAAGTTTAGTTTGAGTAGTTAAATTAGAGAATTTAAGAAAGTTGCACAACATAATTAGTACCATTAATAACATATTAGTTTTTGAGTTAAAATTCTATACAGACTTGCTGTCTATAAAATCAGATATTGTAGTTACATATTATATGGCAAACCTAAACATGTTATGTTGTTTTGTTTTGCACAAACCTGTAGAATTGTACAAATTGTAGCTCTCAGGAGAGCTCCAATGTGTAATTTTTTATGTATAGATACCTACCTTTATACATTGTTCTGCAAGATCCTTGCTTGTTCTATTGTTAGGATCAACACTAAATAGTCTGCTACATATAGCTTTTACAGCACCCTCAATAGCTACAATTCTTCTGGTACATTCAGCTGTAATAAAGAAATACATTATTTCATTGCTGTAAAATGAAATAAAAATATTACAAGCATTACATAATTCAAGAAGTGTCTTATTCAGAACATAGCGCAACCAGAAACCTATTTAGCACTTGATATGCAAAAATATAAATAATACAAAAGACAAGAATGGATGACTGACCTGACACGTCCAAATAGTAGGTGATAGCTCTTGCTGTTACTTCTAATACATTATCTGGTGCATATTCATCAAGAAATATTTTGCACAATGCTGGCAGGAAGGTTCGGGGCGGGCAGCTAGAAAATATTTTTTTTTTAGTTAGGTAATACAAATTGTGCTTTTAAAACTTTTTGTCTATATCTTGAGCAATATAAATAAATACAGTGATTCTATTTTAATATATATCTATACATATATTTAAAAAAAATTCAGGTTTGTTTGTAACACTTATAACTCGAGAACGGCTGGATTGATTTCCATGGTTTTTGAATTGTCATATTTGTTCCGTGTCCGTTCCGAATAGCAGAATAACTATTAAAACATAGGAAAATTGATGAAAAAATAAAATAAAAGAAAAAACATTTTCCTCATACATTTTCTATGGCAAGACGTTTTAGGTGACATTATTATTCGGAACTCTGACGAGATATTAAGTTCACTAGTTACTTAAATAAAAAGTAAGAACCTTTCAAAACATCTGTCAACATTATCAGACATCAGCAAGAGCATGCAAAGTTGCTCCAGTGCAATGAGCTGCATATCCCGCTCATCACCCTGCCCAGTTAACAGCCACTCTAACAAGGTTTCTGGATCCACCTCTGCCATCTGAAGAAAACATAAAATTAATTTAAGATACATTTTCAATTAACATTCAATTTTTTATTTGAAAAACTAGCTATGCTCAGCAATTCCACCCGCTTTCACAATTATAAAATTTGGGTGGAGATAACGATTCTCCTACCTACCAAATTCAGAAACATCATGATATTTATTATATTTAAATATATAGATTACCTTTGGCGGAGCTAGGTGCTTGCTCCTAAAACAAACAAAAAATATTTTTAATATGTTTTATATTGACAGAAGAGATTGATTATAACAATCAAACAATAACATATGTAGCACACTATGACAATGGAAACATAACCAAGCCATTTAATAGATAATAAAAAATCTATAATTAATTATACCTAAATCCACAATGCCAATTACATAAAAAAAAGTCAATTTTTAGAATGTTAACACATTTCTAAATATTTCTCCGTAATTAATTGTGAACTTTGCATTTGAAGTGGGCTAATTTTAAGTAAATGAGAGTAATGACCTTTTCTCTTTAACGAATACCCACGTTTGTGAGTACAACGTTTTAAGTTTTACATCCACATTAGTAAAATACCACAACAGTGAACGTGTTTTATAAACAAAATAAATAGGAGTATAAAGTTTCCTAACAATAATTAAAATGCGTGACAAAATTGAACAATGAAAATGGACAATGTCAATTCACTTACCTCTAATAGTTCATTAGTAATGTAACTAATCGAAATATGATTTATTTTTTAATATTAACGTATCGTGTAATGCGACTTTCACTTAAAACACAATTCATTAAATGAGAAACATCTTTTTCTACCTAAAATTTTCACAACATCATCTGTCACACATCAAGTAGAACCAAATCCCAAATAATCGCCATCACTAATCGCACAGACTAAAAGATTACAAAGTGATATCGCATGATTATAAAAAAATTACTACACTCTGTGGTGTTATCGCTTAAAGGTACGACCTCATGCAGCCGCCCGACGCTCGTTTGCAGCGACAAATGTGGTCACGTGACCCAATTTTAAATTTCCCGCGACTCAAAAATCACGTGATATGTAGCGACAAAGTTGAAAATGTTGAGCTTTATCGCTGGAAACGAGAGTCGAGCGGCTGCATGAGGCCGTACCCGTGTAGTGCTGCAACGATTTTTTAATTAATTGCTTTAAATAATGGAATCAGACAAGGTAAATACTTTAAAACATATATAAATAATAATAATAATTAGTAAAGTATGGACAAATACGTTGAATCGATCATTTTGTTTCTTCATTGTACAGTTTTATCGAGATTAAAGCGTATGTAACTTTCTAACCACTTGTTTACATAACACTTGGTTAACAACTTGTTTCTATATCCAGTTCAGAATTAATATAGTAGAGAATAGAATTAATATAGATAGATATTAATGTTTTGTTTTTCATGTGGTTGTTGAAGGTTGTCTATACGTGTGGGATATGTGAGACGATTGCGAGGACGAGGACTGGGCGAATCACCTATGTATCGAGTCCATGGTCGTTCTTAACCGTATTATTTGTGCAATGGCTAGAGAGGAACCAGTGCCTGCACTACATCCACCACCACAAATGGACGATATTGATGGATTCCTACTGGGGGTGTTAATTTGAAACGACTACCACTGTCGGGACGGATGGCAACGGTCATCGAGATTTGGAATCTGGTCCA
Source organism: Aporia crataegi (assembly GCA_912999735.1). NCBI lineage: Eukaryota > Metazoa > Arthropoda > Insecta > Lepidoptera > Pieridae > Aporia > Aporia crataegi. The sequence continues at coordinate 5,144,833 of OU538744.1, read as the reverse complement.
CCAAAAATGTCTGAAGTTTTCATCGGACACTTAAGATCTTTTTTCGTTAGTAAAATTATTTATATAAATTTTGTAAGGACATTATTTTTAAGAAATTTCCCATAAAATGCGAGTTTAGACAAAAGTGCACAAAGTCGTGAATAAATCGAGAAAGTCTCCTGAAAAGTTAACAGAGTGGTGATATACATATACTATAAATTCTTGTTCCTCTATTATTAAAAAAGTTCTATTTTATAATTGTATTCATTGAAAGATCTAAAGCGACAAAAACTATTCATGTTGACTAGATTGATAATATATATGATTGTTAAATCAATAAAAATACAGTTTGATATCTGGAATAAAACAGAATAATCGTTGTCGATATTTTTGGCACCATTCATCCCTGTTGTTCCTACTCTAAAACAAATATAATATTTCAATTATTAACTATTTTGTATCATTTTTTTTTTCAGAAGTGTGTGTGTGTGATATTGAATATTTGAGTTTTCTGGTAACTATTGGGTTCGTTCCGGTTTGGGTTTGTATTTGAGGACTTCTTGTGATAAAGGTTCCTTCCAAAAACATAGAAATACAACATTTTAAATAAATAAGTCGTATAAGCCTTTCGGAACTGTCTTAGAGTTGTATTGAAGTTCGCAGATTATAATGATACATAATTTTATTTCTACAGTAGGTACAATTTCAGTAATCTCAATTATATTATATAATTCATTATTCTATACAGTACCTACTAAGTACATGAACGTTTATGTATGTTAATTCGACTCAATTATTATATTATACAATTCATTATTTTACACAGTACTACTACATGAAGGTTAACGTATGTTTGTTGTACAGAAAATTAAAAGAAAAATGATAAGAAAATAAAAGCAAAATCAATAAAGACATAAATTTCATAAGAGATAGCGATTAATATTGGAGCTCATTCATTACGTTTTCGTTGCTCTTTAAGGAGCAGCTCGGGACTTAATATTATATTGTTATTTTTATGTACTCCTATTTCTTTCACTTATATCACTGTCACGAGCTACGAATGAGGTTAGGAAATCAGCAACACAGGGTCGCGTGACCACATTTATCGCTGCAAACGAGCGACGAGCGGCTGCATGACGTAGTAGCTTTTTAAGTCGCGGGAAATTTAAAATGGGGTCACGTCACCACATTTGTCGCTGCAAACGAGTGACGAGCGGCTGCATAAGGCCGTACCTTTAAGTGACCCACACATTTTTAGACGTGACCCATCTGTCCAAATTTCACATCTTTTAAGATAAAAGGTAATAAACAATATTATGTTCAACAGAAAAAATACTTTGTTATCTCTTGTCTCGTTGTCTCTGTAAGATAAGGTAAAAGAATATTGCCGAAATAGCAGATATTATATTACATAAAGTTATTGTGCCTGTGAAGACTGAATAGAACGCAATAAGAAGATAGCTTTCCTTGCTGCAGAGAAAATGATGGTGATTTACCCATGGACTTACCTATTACATTTTAAACCCACAGATGTCGAGGACGTCTTAGAACACACAATAGAAAAATAATAATACTAAGGAGTATAGCCAATCAATGCTGCCTGGTCCCGCTTCTGCAAATAAGTACGCAAATTCCTGGATTCCATCTTTTGGTCTGAAGTACAGAATATCGAAACCTCGACTAAAACCTATTATGTTTAGAAATAAATAAATCAAATAAAAATTGTCGCATGAATTTTGCAGCAGACGCCATTTACCTAATCTCTCACGGAAATAAAATAATTTTGAATTAATTTAAGTTTTCGATTTAACTACTATGTATATTACATAATAATATGTAGGTATCAAATAATTAAACTATCTAGTCAAATAAAGTATATTTTATAGAAATTAAAGTAGGTATTACCTATTTATGGTTGTTTATGCAATGTTTTAACGCACTTATATTTATTTGAGTATAGCTGTTATATGTACACTGCGGTAAACCCTTACATACAAATTTCTAGACTTATATAAATTTATTGAAACAGATTTATATTTTATTTAGAAATCAATCTTAGCGATTTCATTCGCAAATCGCAATGATATAGAATGGGTGCCATCACAAAAAATCATGGTATACCTAACGAATTGCTTAAATGCTTATGATCGCAGTTTTGGAAAACTACACAACAAGATTATGTACCTACGTTAATGCACCTATAGATATTTTACAGAAAATCCGCGCAGGCTGTAAATCGATTTCAATGTTTACAGATTTTCTTTCTTAGCAACGCGACGGTAAAAAATTTGAATCCGTGATCAAAATTTAGTGCTATTGTCTGTAAAAAAGCAAATAGGTACATAAATTAAAAAATAATGGAGGAAGAAAAGAGTAAAGAAGAAATTGAAGACTGGAAAGTTGAGGCTCTACGTGGTACAGACGTAAGTAAATATTATGTAGTTAAATACTTATTCTTTTTTTCTTATTCTTTCTATTGAATCGCCTTAAACGTTTGAGGAAAATTCGTCTCGAATCTATTATTAATCCTACTTACCGTTAATTTAGAAAATAGTAACTAAATGAAAATAAGAATAAATTTAAAAATTAAGCTACCGCGTAAGCCTGTCTTTTTGATAGGTACCCAAATAGAAACGTATGTATGTATGGTATACTAAACGTAGACAATGATCATATGTCACTCGGACGACAGTGTAATTTTTTATCTGTGAAAGATTTTTTTTTATTTAATCAATGAATCGAGAGATTTCCCCTAATAAACAATGTAAGTAGATACCTCTGTTATATTGGTATCTACTAGGGATGCATCGATATGCCTTTTTGCCTATACGATACCGATACCGATACTCTTATGAAAATATCGTCGATACCGATACCGATACAAACTCTTAGTGAATTAAAATTAGATTAAGGTAAAATATTATATGAAACACAAGTTTGGTTAAAGTTTTTAATTTCACAACACACACAAGCAATAAAAATATCGCCGATGCCGATATCGGTATCGGATGCATCCCTAGTATCTACTTATGTATTTACCTATACATTTATTAGTTATTAAATTCTGGTATAATGTTGATATTTGATGTTTTTTTTATGAAATAGCAGATAACAGGGCAGACGGATCCCCTGATGATAAGAGATTCGCCGGGCCACTATCAGCCCTTCCAGAGACCGAACATACTCTACAAATTATTTGTATATAAATTGCATTCAAACCGTGAATCTTCTAGGGCTATATTGTGCCCGAACCCAACACCGCTCTGTATCAACAGGGTGCGAAACCTAGTCCGTCTGCAGGTCCGAAAGGACGATCAGACCTGAGCATGGGCCCCTCCAGGCCTGTGACCTGAAACTACAGGAATCAATACCGGTACCCTTGGCGTCACGATAGAGCTTACAAGACCGCTCCGCCACGAAGCTCTCAACATTTGACGATGTTATTTAAAAAAGCCACTGTAGAAACTCGATTTTTATTTAAATGCATTAGAGTTAAATAGTAAAAATATTTCGATATGTTTATTTTTTACTGAGTGATTATGCGGAAAAGGTTTCTTAAAGATATCAAACGAGTATGCGCTTCGGCGTACCATGCACCGACATTACCTACCTTCGTTTATATTTTCTTCAATAGGTATGGTAATAATCCTCGAATTAATCACGTTATAACAGTAACAGGCTACCAACTTTTTAAATACTTAATTTAGCAAATAGATTTCATTTCAATACCTATCGCTGTAGCTAATTGAATATTTTTATTGACAAAAGCATTGAGTTACTATGTTAATCGTAATAAAGCATAATGAACAGAATTAATTAATTTGTGGAGATGAGTAGGTACCTAAGATAATAATGTTTACTTATCTTTGTTGTTAAATCCTATTATATAATTAGGCTAAACTAAAGATATATTAACCACGAAGTTTCAATCACGGTGCAATGATAAAAACCGCATTTTAATTTGCATAATACAATATTATATATTATTATATTTTCTACATAATATAATATTTTAACATAAACTACATATTTTCTGACAGATTAAATTAAATAAGTATGTACTATATAAAAAGTTATGGTATCTAGGTATAATATTTTTATCAAAACAGTTTTAATTTTTGAAAAAATGTTAATCATTATTCTATAAATAACATATGTATACTTTAGTTGTAGTAGCAAAACAACTTTTTTTTTTAAATCATGAATTTAGAAAATAGGTAGGTACTTTAAAAACTAAGATAAAGTTAGGTTAGTTAACCTTTATAGAAATTGAGTTATGTATTGGCACTTTAAAAACTGTAGTCATAATAATTAAAAAACTTGAAGACAGGTGCGATATTTAATTATTATAATATGCTTAGTAAACAACTGTAATCATAATACGTTAGTAATATAGCTTAATGAACAAAAGTATGTACCTATGTAATTCCGACTTCTGGTCGAAACTTGGCATCATCATCTTTTAGCTTTATTATTTAAATTGGAATAAATATAACTTTTTTCTTTGAGGAAAATCAGTCTCTGAAACCTTCCGTGTCTACTAAATCTAAACAATCTATATTTTTTTAATTACGTGTTAAACTCGTTCTAAGTTTCATTAATTAACCGATATAAAGCTAAGAAAGAATAATATTTTTTTAAAGCTATGAAAAACGTATGAAAATGTTGAAAAAATTTCTTACTTAAGTAGATTTTTGCTAACTTGAATATTTCATTAAAATATCCTGTTACATAATATCTTTTATCTTACCTTACTGTAACCTTAACAACGAATTATGTATAATTCATATACATAATAGGCACAACTCGTAAATATCGTGCAGCTTGCGAGGTTGAAATAGCATTCCTTATCACGCTACAGCAAAAATGCTTTGATTCCCGATCCTTAGTTGTCTTTGGCACGCCAACAAATACTGACTCCCTTAATCATAACACATTATCATGGAATTTTGTAAGTTCTTTCATTATTTTCCCATTTTTAAACATAGTAATTTAAAGATATTTAGTCTATAGTCTTAACATATTACCTAATATGCTTTGAGTTTGATATACTTAAAAAAATTATCACTGAATATCAATTAACATTTTTTTCTATGGTTACACATCACTTAAATAGTGACTTATGTCAGCTGTGTTAGGTTTATGTTATAAATGAATTTCCGTAACCCCTAGTGGGGTACAGACATAATTTTCTTTACAGGCATGTAGGTGATCAACGTTCTGTGCCTACACAACCGAAACATTCATTTGTTCCCCAGGATTCAAACCCAGGACCTCCAATCCATCACGCAGACGCGTAAACTACTTAGCCATGGAGGCGGTATCTCTTTACTATCTACCTACTTATTTTGTTGTCAGATGGATCCTGAAATAGGAAATGATATTGTCACTGCACTTAGAAGTGATTTAGCGGGACTGCAGTACAAACGAGATAAACTTATTTCAGAGGTAGTTTAATGTCTGTGTTAATTTTTTAATAATCATAAAAGTTGCTTTAGTTCCTTTTATCTTACAGAATAACGACTTGAAAAATCAAATGTTGTCACGGGATCAACGAATCTTGGAACAACAAGTAGAAATAGATCATCTTCGCGAGCAAAATGCTCGTCAGAATGCAATCATTTCGTCACTTAAAAAGAAAATTCAAGATCTGGAAGAATTCAATCGTAATTTGCAAACATCGCAAGGCAGAAGCGACTTGACCATTCAAACTTTACAAAGAGACAATCGATATTGCGAGGAAAAGATAAAAGATTTAGAGAAGAAATTAAGGTCTCTGGAACTGGATTGTCATAATGAAGAACAACAAAAGGAAAACGCTCGGTGTCAATTCCATGACCTTATAAGAAGGCTGTCCGTCGCTTTGGACGTTGAGTTTTGTGACACAACTCACACGCATTCGCCTGAAAGTTTAATTATAAAAGCAGCAGAACTGGTTCAAGATATAACGCGATTAAAAAACAAATGTATGAATACTACGGAAAACTTATCAACCATAGAACAAGATTTACGCAGTTGCAGGGATAGTTTGGAAAGAGCGAACTCCGACAAAGACATTCTTCAAAGACAGCTTTCTTCACAGCTACTTGACATTGAGCACTTAAAACAAGAAAAGGAGACCTTGTCAGTATCAAATAGGGTTTTAGAGAGAGAACTTCATGAAGCTCGAGAAAAACTATCTCACTGTTCAAAAAACTTAAACGTTGTAACGGATAACGTGAATCAAAACGAATCAATGATTATTCAATTAAAAGGTATGCAATTTTGTAAGACAAGTTTATTTACTTTTGATAATGGAGGCTACTGGCTTCATCTAATAGCGCAAAGATGAATGACATAGCATAATTATTAATATGACAGAGATTTTACGTTTTATATAATAGCGGACAACACTGCAGGCGGGTGGTAAGAGATGTAGATGGTAAGAGATCTCCGCCGCCTATGACAACCTCGCCGCTATGGGTACGCGGTGAAGTTGGGTAGTCGGCTTTTTTTCACATTTTCTCATGAATAGTTATTTCGACACGATATTTACATACAAGTCAGTTCATAATAATTAATATTTTTAATATCTACTATCTATGAGTTTTATTTTTAGAGGACTTGAGGCACCGAGACGAAAAATATCAAAGATTACAAACAGAATTTCGTAATACTATGGAATCTATTGCAATCCTGTTAAGCTTGCCAACTCGCTTCGTTGAAGCTCATGAGAGTACTATTAAAGACCGAATTAGAGAAATTCTTAGTGATAACAAAGATAAGTCAGTGGTAAGTATATTACAAAAAAAGCCAATAACCACTTCGTTAATCTTCTTTGAATATTAACTAAAAGGAAGAAAAATCAATCGAAGCTACACAAATTTCGATGTAAAATTATCAATATTTTCGTTAGGTAATATTGATATTAGCTTTAGAAATCTCAAATAATTTTTGCATGTTAAGGACATAATACTTTCAAAGTACCTAATCTTAATATAAAAAATCACTTACAGAATATTTTTATTGATATGTTGATTGAACTATAAATTAGGTATTCAGTTTTCTGTAGGTATATTGACTAAAGTAAAGCGAACCGTTTTTATTTCTTGGTCCATATTCAAGACATCCGTACTTATATGACAAAAAATCAAAACAAATATATATTTTTTAGCAATTAGAAGCTCTTCGCGACAAACTTAACCTAGAAAGTCAGCAGTTGGGTAGGACAGCACATTTGCACGATCAAGCGTCAACCCGCGTTAGAATCCTAGAAGATGAAAGAAATATGCTCGAATCCAAGCTACACAAATTGGAATCAGAACTCAATACGCTTGAGGTGTCTAGGGATAGCTTACGTAAGGATAAGGCAAATGTATGTATTTATCTTTATGTAGACTAGCTCGTTAGTACTATTAAAAATCTTTTGGGAAGAAATATTTTACTTCAGATGGTGATGGTAAGTTTTTACTAAATTGGAGTATATTTGTGTATAGTTCGTCGCGTTCCTTGAGCGGCTAAGCCGAACTCTAAATATGGATGAGTTAACACAAGACGTCGGAATTGAGCTCCACACGGAGTCCATTATTCATAGGGCCGAGCAACTGGCAAGACTTGAGAGCGATAAAATTGTAGACAAGGTCAGTTCCAATAACTTGGTGAAAGGAAAAACATTTGTCTTTTTTATTCCAGTCACATTCAAGTATGGCAACATTACTCGACTTTAAATAACAGTTAATAATGTATCCTGGATACGCTATTTTAACGTTTTAAATAGCATACAAGGTGAATGATGGATGAGTATTTTTATAATAATGCTTATTTAAATTTAATTAAATCAAGCTTTATTATAGGTAATTCTATATTTAAATAAAATAGTCCTCCAAAAATGTTATTAGTATTTCCTAAGTAGCTAACTTCATATTAAATTTGACTTATTAAAATTATAATAGAAATGTATAATTTATGTATTCTGTATAGCTGCTATACTATGGATATTATGGCACATTACCGAGGCTGCGCAGAGAAAGATCTTTTCATGATTTACCCTATTTGAAAGAAGTAAGATATAGACTGGCATGATCCTATAACTTAATACACGTATTTAGGAACGTAATATAAAAATTAACAACGCTAAACTATCATCAATAAAATTTGATTTTATAGTTAATCTAATAAAGCATGCACTATATTATATATAAACTAATTAAAAACTCTAGTTAAAGTAATTAAATTAACACGTATTTCTAGCTAAGGTCTTGTTGCATTAAAATTACTTGTAGATAGCGTCATCTAGCAAACATTATTTAATATCCGTTCATTTATTTTACAGTTTGTTAGAATAGTCATAAATGCATATACCTATGATTAGGTCTTTAAGTTGTTCTCTGAAAGTATTCTAAAAAGCCTTTTTCCAAATCCTTATCTTATCCTTGAAGCTCAAAGAATAATTATTTTGCACGGTACCTTCTCATAATAAGGATAGCTGCGATAAAAATATAGCAGTCATATTACAAACTTTTCTAAATGTTTTTGAACACATTTCAGACTGCAGTGGTATATCAACTACAACGACGAATACGAATTTTAAGGGAACAACTTCAAAGAAAAGATTTGCATTTAGACTTGTTGCGTCGAAAACTCAGCGTTCAAGTAAGTCAGTCTGTACTTACTAATTACAAAAATAAAAGTGAAACCTATGGACAACATACTCGTATATACATAGGATATGTTTCGATGTAGGTACCTAACCTACCCTCTAATCGAAAAGAAGGTTCAGTTGCATTTTTTATATTTTTAACCTCAGAACTTCATTATTTTTAGAGCGATTTAGGAAATTCTTTATCGTATTATTTTCTGTCTACTCCTATTTCTCATTAATTTCTCAATTGGAATGTGTCTTTTTTTGTATATAACGCGATTATGGTGCCAATTAACCGATTTTTATAATTATTAATTGTTTCATTCATCAGAGGTGGTGGTGATATAAATTATTTTATCGAAATTGATTTTTTAAATAATTCCTACAACTGAACATTCGTATACCTATACGACGTTACTTTCTAGGTCCAATTTTGAAATTGATTTTGGGAATGTTCAAAAAACGGGTAGGTAGTCAGTATATCTCAAAAATCAATAATCTTACAATCATAAGGAAATCACTAATCATTTCTTTTTTATTTAAATACTAGCTGACCCGGCGAACTTCGTACCGCCAATATAAGATAGAATGGGAATCAAACGTCAAATGTCTGACAGGATAGTAGGTAGAACAGATTATATGGGAAAATAAAATTGTTGTTTTTACTATCTTCCTCGCAATTTTTCTCTATTTTCTCACCGTTTAAACATTCTCTGCACTACGATAAACATTTCAAAATCAAAATCAGCTGAATCGGCCCAGCCGTTCTCGATTTTTAGCGACAAACGAACCGAAATTAATACTTTGAAGTTTCAATTTTTTTATACAAAGATGACAATTATTTAGGATGAAAGTTGCCGGGTTCGGGCGGTCCTTCAAGCAGAAAGGGACGAAGCAGTAGGTCGTAGCAAGAAGTTGGCTCGACAATGTGACAAACTGAGTGTCCAACTAAGCGATGCGCGATCCCAACTCCGCGATCTCAACGCGCAACTAGCTGATGCCGCTGAATACAAGGCACGTATATAAAATAACATTATTTTTTCAGTGCAAATAAAATATTTAGTCGTTTATTATTCTTTATTAATTTTTGTTTTGACTAAATAAAATGTGGGCACAAGAAACAGGTGTTGAGAGAATTTCATATGTAAGAGGAAAACACCTTTATGTCTATTTCGATTTGAGCTTTTTATGTGCTCAAAATTAGACTCCTGACCCTTGTATCTATCAAGAACTCGATAAAATCATAAGTTTTTTTTTCAAAAACTTGGCAGGCGAGTATCAGACTTTATAGATTGTAACAAAAGGGTAATTAAAATAATCATCGTAGGTACATATTTATCAATAATGCGGAAGTATGGTTACTTCTTAGATATACAGAGCAGCGTGTATATAAGGTAAGCGTACACTTGATTTACGTAATTTATAGAATAAAAAAAGCAAAAAACCTCTTAGAGGAAGAATGTATGCGCTAATTAGTCACGATTCCGCGAATATTTATTGATTGGCATTAGATTTCACAGATTAAAAATTTATGTATAGGTAGTTTTGTTTTGCTACGAGTCATTAATACTGCTATGAAAAAATCGTCAAGTTTGGGTTATGGGTCTATCAAAGTTCTACTATAGCGAGTGTTGTTAAACAGCAACACTCGTTGCTGATTGATTTGCGTTACAGTCGCTTAGTTACAATCGAAGTATATTATACACAAGCGATTCAAAGTAGATTTACTGGCATATTTTCTAGAAGGTTAAAGTAATTACTTTGTATAAATCATATTGTAGCGAACCGTTTACTTACGCGATAATTTAACAGATTCACTGACATTTAAAGATCCAATTCAAATTATTTATGGCTCTTAAATGCTGCAATGAAAATTTTTCGTATATTTAATGGATATAAAGTAATAGCGGTCCTGTACGGTTTCGCCTTTGTGCAATATAGAATTTAATTTATAATAAGAATAGTATATATTGAATGTTCATAGAATTGCATCATAGAATTTTTATCTGACACCAACGGAAATTACTTTCATTTCTATTTTATTTTTAATTATGATACTTTTAAATAATTAAAATATAATTAAATACATACTAACTATAACTTAATAAATATACTTAGCCTTCATTACCATAGATAACATCTCTAGAACGAGCCAGAAAGATAGAGGAACTGCAAAAGAAGTTAGACGAAGCGGAATTCTTAAGAGCACGTTACAACCGCAAAGTTAGCGTTTTAAAGGACCAAGTACGTGCTACTGGAGAGACTTTTGAGCAAGAGAGAACCAGCATAGAGCATCAAATGAGTGTGCTAAGAGATGACTTAGCTCGGGCTAAGGAGGCTTTAGTAGAATGTCAGAGGCGGGAGGCGCAACTGCAAAGTTTTAGGTGACCATGGGATATTGTTTAGCATGATAGCACAAATTATTTTTAACAAGATGAAACTTTATTTGTAGGATGCTTAAATATTGATGAATAGGGTTTTATGTAAATTTTTAATTCTTAGAGTCTTAAAAATTCAAATGTTAAAAATGCTAGTTTATTAGATAAGAAGATTAAAACACTAGTCATTTAGGTATTAAATATATCAATTTTTTTATACCGCCTCTGTAGCTATGTGGTTTATGTGCCTGCGTATTGCGCAGCTACTATGTTTGTATCCAGGGGAAACAAATAAATGTTTTAGTTGTCTAGGAATCATAGGCTTATCATCTTTTTGTCTGTAAAAGAAATTATCAGCGAAACAGATGCAGCAAAGTCGGGTACCTACTATTAGTAACGGGATTCTACTTCGGTCTTTGCTAAAGTCACATAATAGAAGCAATGCACCCCTAAATCGGGCAAATTGTCCAAGAGAATTGAAAACTGGTAGGATTTTTGGAAACTTACCCTCAAACTCCTTTTCAGGCAATCAATAGCTAAGTTGCTAGGCATCATAGTACCATCATCTGTATCAGATTTTGAGATGGTATCTCGACTCCAGAAGTTAATAGATGCTCACCACGACTTTACCACAGTGTCGCGACGGTACGACGACCCTGCTCTATTGAGGGCCTCTTCAAGATCACCTCCACCTTCTCGATGTAGGACAAGGACACCTGACAGGTAACTATCCTAACATAATTACTTCAGAATTTAATAAAAATATAATTTACATCTTGTTTACATATGTACATTAACGTCAAAATGGTCTCAATTCTGATGTACGATTCTCTAAACTTGACTAAAATTCTCTGATTTAGTTTTTAGTAGTTGTAGTTAGTACCTAGTGATTTCAAAAACGCTGTTCTATTATTCCTTCGAACTAATAAATTAAGCAATCATGATGGGACTGATATTGATTTTGAACTCTAGTTTAGTTTCGTTTTTGTACATCAGAATCAAAAAAAAAATCGACTTTAAATTGTATCTCTAAAAGTACTAATAGATTTTGATGAAATTTAAATGGGACCACACGGGAAGCAACAGCTTTCAAATAAAAAACACACAAACAGCCGAATGTTCTGAGATAACAAACATAAAAAAATATACTCGAATTGAGAACCTCCTTCCTTTTTGAAGTCGGTTAGAAATAAATGGAATTGATTTGTTACACCTTTTCATATAAACTGCTAGTTTAAGTTATAGACACACATGATCAACCTATTATATTCTATAGGTCTCTGCGTTATGACGATTCTGGTTATGCCGACCCAGCATTCGACCTGGAAGACGATATTTACAAGAGTCGCGCTCCCTTGTGACAATCCCGACGACGCGCCCGCTTCTAAACAAATACGGCACAGAAGTAGTTAGGCGCATATTTTAAATTATTTTGTATTTATTTTTTGAAGGAAGTGTCAACTAATTCATGACAACTCAAATTAATTTAATCAAAAAAAAAAAATGAGAGAGAAAAATCTACTCGTTGATCAAAAAGCACATTCAGCGACTTGCAATGAAGTTAATCAGCGGCTACTTGAACAATAATGTACGAGGAAGAGCTTCACCCAAATTCGATTAACCTAAAAGTTTAAGATTTAAAAAACAGAAAAGGATTTCTCTTTTAAAACGTTTCACAAAGATATACAATATAAGTATAAATTTATGCGACGAACCCCTTTCATGATTTATTATATATTTTCAACAACCATCGTTTAATATTTCAGCCAACAAGTAAAACCTAAAGATAATATGAAAAAGTTTCCACGTAAAACTTCATCTAATGGTGAAATAATGATAGTATGCGTTAGATAGTTATCTAGTTTAGTAAATTTAGTGAAGGACAATGTCTTGTTATATAAAGACAAGTCATTTAAATAATTTATTCTGATTCACTCCCACGTTCTTAAAACACATAATTTAAATATTGCTACTGGGTACTTGCAATAACTTCCGTTCCTAATTAAATTAATATAGTATTTATGATTGCGAAGCTTTTTATAAATATTGTTTTTTAAATAGGTACTTTAATATGCTTTAACATAGATTAATTAAGTAAATATGTATTTACTTTCTTCTATTTTTAATTATAACTTATAAATTTATAATAATATGCTCGTATGTTATTTAATAATTGTGTCTATTATAACCATGATTTCAATAATTTTGTCAAGAGATTTAAAGTTGAAAAACCTTTTGTGTTATAATTACCATTTAATTATTTTAAATAAATATAATACAACACTTTAAGATAGTAAAAAGAATATTCTAGTAAAAACTTGGTTAGTTTAGAGGAAGTTTAATGCCCCATTTAAGATTAGGTGTTAGTAATAGTAGTCAAAAACTATTTAAGTATATATTTGTTTATAGTGGTATTTTCTATAATTACTTCAAAGATCTCATTATATACAAAATTTATGTGAAGATACATATCATAAGACTTTAAATAATAATAGAAAATACATATCCAAAAATTGAAAGCTATTGCGTTTTTAACTTGTATAATGTACATGTCCGCACTTTTGTCTACTGTCAACGCCTCAATTTTGATAAATAATTCATCGTAAATTAAATCTTTATGGTGCGAGCGCCACTCTTTTTTATCCATGTTAAATTATAAGTCTCGCGTTAAAACAGTCGTAGTTTTATTTGACAAATTTATTTAATATGAATACTTAGATTAATATTCAAGTAGATTTGTTTAGTCTTTGTTAAGTAAGTAGGTACATAATTGTTTGTCTGTGCAATGATAGAAATGTTAAATTTATAAAACTATATTTATTACACGAAATACTTTTGTTTGAATTTATTATTAATTTTGGAATGCAATCAAATATGGGATCATGTATGATGTATCATTGAATTTTAATATCAATACAAATTTTAATATTTTACACCTAATTATAGATTATATACTCAATTCAAAGCTTAATATACCTCTGTTCAAAATTATAAATTAAATTTCCGAACGTCTACCTACCTACCTATTTTTTGGTCTGTATCACGTATTTTCGGGGTAAGTGTTCAGTTCTAAATCATTCCATATCCACTCCAGTTCACGGTCCGAGATGTTTCTGTACGCATTGATGTTGCTGTTCATCTTTAATTCTGGTTCGTACTTTTATTATTTTACTATCTTTTTAAAGTATTCACTACTATTCTTGCTAAAAAGTATAATACATGTTATAAAACTGCACGTAATATTAAAAATATTATATGTAAGTAAAATTGTAATCGTATGGATACCGCCGCCATATTGTCTGATCTATTCTACTTATTAATTAATTAATGTAACATGTGTTTACAAAGTGTATTACAATTATTAATGCCATAAAAGTAGTAAAAGAATTTCAAATATGTGCCAGTGTGGTTTATCGTAATATAATAAATAGATAATTTTACATCCAACTCACCGCGTATTGGTAAGCGTAAAATTGTATAGTAGGTATACCAAAAAACGAGTAAGTTTTTGTGTTTTTGCAGGTCTTTTTACTTTTTTACACGTCACCAACACCACTACGTCACGTACATAATACAAAGTAACATTTAAAATGTTTGATTGATTGATTTATTTTTAAATGAATATAACTAGTTCTTACTTGTGACTTCATCCGCGTGGGCTATTTCACTTTGAAAAAGCTAACTTCTCATCGGTGAAAGAATTTTTTAAATTGGCCCAGCCCTTATCTATATAAATAAAAATCAATTGCTGTTCGTCTGTCTCGCTAAAACTCGAGCACGGCTGGGCAAATTTAGCTGATTTTGGTTTTGAAATGTTGGTCCAAATGTCCAAGGAAGGTTTAAACGGTAAAAAAATATGGAAAATTGCGAGGAATATATTAAAAACATGTATTTATTTTGCCATATAAACTGTTCTACCTACTTTTCTGTCAAATATTTGACGTTCGATTCCCATTCTACCTTTTATTAGCGGTACGAAGTTCCCCGGGTCAGCTAGTTTCTTAGCTAGTGTAGATATAAAACATGTGAACCAAGCAGATTGTTTGTTTCGTTGTGCGATATATTTACTGTATCTTTTTCAGTGACGTCCAAGACAAGTTACACTGACTTGGATGAAGATGATGAGGAATTCTTTAGGACTGCCTATAACACCCTTTGCTTAAATAATGAATGTCTTGATGAAGACTTTAGGTCTGACAAAATAGATTTGATCAATGATGGCTTTTGGGCTTTGAAAGCAAAAATCCATGAATTAAAGGAGTTTAATAAGGCATTGGCAGAGAAATTGCGTAAAACAAAACTTAAACTTAAGCAGCTATATATAGCTACCATTAATGAGAATAGAGAAGCATATGAAGGTCTTAAGAAAGAAAAAAAAATAAAGTATCAGGTATACCTATTCGTAATTCAAAACTTTTCAAATATTTTTCTTTAAAAAAGAATTCTTATTTGATATAAATATTTTGAAATCGCAGCAAAAGTGAGGGTTAATAATGGTCTAGATTAGGTAGGTACTTTCTGGCCTCAATATGGATCAACTGATTATTCTTTTAACAATTAAATTTTTACAACGACATTATTATAATATTTATATTGACATGCTCATATAAAATGTTTCTATTTCAGGTGCATGAGCCATCATATTCACAGTATCAAGCAATACCCCATGGCTACGATCCCTATATTAGAATTTAAAGAATAAGAAGAATATAGAAGAATATTAAGAGGATTGTGAAGTGCCGAACGCGGCGCGAGTAGGAATTTAAAAAAATGCTATCTGTTTCATACTGCTTTGCCTCACTCCGGGCGTGCGATAGAGAGAGAGTTGCAAGTCTTAGTGGCAATTACCTACATTTACTTTTTAAAATAGTTTCGGGCGATAACGTTTTCACCCCCTAAACATTTACGAAATGAGATAATTTTGGTCTTTTTAGATTCAGTAGGTAGGTAAGTAGGTACCTTAATCTAGGTTTATACGTTTTTATTTTTTAGTAATTCAGTTTAGTTTAATTTAAAAAAAAAAATAAAAACGGTCAAGGAAGTCAAGTCGCAATGTTTCTTTAAATTAAAAACGTACAGACCTAGTATTTCATTTTATCTACAACTTATCCAAAAAAATTGAAAATTAGACTATGTTTATGGGGGGAAAAACGTTATCACTTTATGTATGAAAATTTACAGCTTCACAATCCTCTTAAGTCTTAGTCGTCGTCTCTTTCGTCGGTATAATAACGACAGTCGTATAAAGAAAAATTGACATGAATAAAATACAATTTTTAAAAAAAAATATAATGATCCGTGATATTTTTTCAAAATTGTACACGTGGTTTAATATCTATATAAAAATGTAATAGTTTTAATATCAAAAATCTTCGTTAACTACTAATTCTTGATTAGTAAACGAATCAATTAATGTTAAATTTAATATATTGAATTCTTAATAAAATAAAGTTTTGCTTTTCTTGTAAATTATTTGTTTAACATGTCTCAAATAGTTTTATCGGTAACCTACAAATAACACACTGAAAGATAAAAGCTACGACAATTCGTAGCTCGATTATAAAGACATCAACGAGTCCAGATCGAAATGCTATCTCAGCGCGTGTATCAAATTATTCTTACTTATCAAACTATTCTTCATCTCCTGTTTCCTGTCACGCATTCAAGTACGTCATCGATTCTTAAGAAAGTGCATTACATAAATTTAATTCTTAATTGTAAGGTCACATAAGTAATCGTTACTGGTGAACAGCGTAGTTAAAAGCGGCGCGCGCGCTGGGCACACGTGTACTAGAAGTGTTCGCTCTTAGAGATTCGTTTGTCGAATACCTAATAAGAGACCTCGCTTAGTTTTACACTGTGCTAAAAGTACAAAAGCCTTCTCAAGTGTATAATGACATAACAGTGAAAAGCTTAAGGATAACGTTCGAAATGTTTTTTGTGATTATTCCTTTCAAAGTGGATATGTCCTTATCAATTCAATAATTCAAGCAATTACCAAAGTGGGACATACCGTCCTATCACGAGATGAGGATCAAATTTGTTTGGATTTTATTAATGGTGGGTATTTAAAATTTATGGAATAAAATTCCGATCTTTAAAAACAAAGACAAGACTGTGTCTTCATATTTCTATGTTACATTATATTATATAAAACACTTAAATTTTATATTTTCTCTCTGAATAAGTCAAATTGAATTTATTTCAAAACAAGGTAAATGTTAACACGTACAAACATTTACTGCCCACATCACTCACTTTATACATTCAACCTTCAATAATGAAACGTGAAAAATAATTCAAAACAACATTGCTCATAGTTTTCTAGTCTATATACCAACAAAATATTTTTTAATAGTTACCCAGCTCGACAAAAAAACCTTTCAGTTTTATGAATTTTAGAAATTTTTGTTACAAACCTTCTCATCTATCAAAATTATAATTACTTTACCATTTAATTGCTCTTAAAAAATGTTAAGTATTCATACATGATTCAAAAATATATTTTATTTCGGAAATTTTTAAGATGACAGTTTCTTGTTTAAACGTTTAGCAGTCTGAGCTTAAACTTAATACGTTTTGAAGCTGTTAACACGTACATCCCTTTAATAAAAGTCATATCTGGTTTAAGCTTTGCTTCGTGATTCGTGACTACGTAAGTATGTTAATAGCAATAAATATATGCATAATTTAAGTAGGTACTTTATCCATTGCCATTATAATTTATATCCGCTAAGCTTTAGCGAAATCAATTCAAGTTGATAAAATATATTTTGTAATAGGAATAACTTATACACAGGTAATCAATATATAAACTATTAATTGAAAGAGAACAGATTTGTTATTGTTTGTAATAAATAAAGTAATAAATATCTGGATCAATTTTAAAAATTCATTCACCAATAGCAGACTTACATACTGAGTGACGTAGGCCATTTTGTATAGGTATGCCCACGTAAAAGAAGTCGCGTGCAAATGCTAGGACGTAAATATTTCATGAACACAAGCATCAAAGGGACCTACAAAATATACAAGAAAGTTTATATTTATTTTAAGACTTAAAATGGTGTTTCATCTTTTACGCAATTATTGCAATACCAATCTCAATCGAATTTATTTCAAAATAAATAGCCCTATTGAGTAACTAATATTTGTATCGATATGAAAATACCTTCTACTTAAAATATACTGTAATGTACTGTATATTATAACGCAATTAACATAGTTAAAGAATGCAGAATCTAATAAAAAATATACCGCGCATTATATATTCAATAAAAATATGATATCGTAATAAATGTCACTGTGATCTTTAATAACTTGATCTGTACTTACAAATTTCAATCCAGTTTAGGACGAAACGAGTCTAGGTATAACTTCCTGGAGATACCTAGTTACATACACCTACGTGTTATTATAGTTTGACCTCAAATTATATCGAATGCCGATTGAATTATAGACGATTATGTACTCATAAGCATTCTTGCTAGTTTGAAGAAAAATATTTCAATTCTGAAGCATATAAGTCTTAGATGACATTAAAAATTCATGTGTTTCTTTTTCGAATTCTTCCTTTCCAATAAAGAATTGTCAAGATCTGTTTTTGTTTTTTTATGAGTATGAAACGAAATAAGATTACTAACTGAATTCTGATTGATCATCCTGCATTTTATTTGCATTTAAATAAAATTCCTCACGATCTGGTAAATCTGAACTGGTTTTCTTACCTTGTCATGCACACAATATAAACCTTCTAAAGGTAATAAAGACAATGGAAATTCATTTTTATTACCCTCAAGTGAAATGAATTACAGAAATGCTTTAAAGGTGAATTTATGATGAACAGAATTTACAACCTGATACCGTCTTTACGAAATGGGAAGTGAAGTCCTTGATTTTACTAAATTGTCACGAAAAGAGACAGGACAAACATACAGAAAACATACAGTAGAATTGAAAACCTCGTTTTTGAATTCGATTGAAATAATGGTTAGTCAAAAGTAAATAAGTGATTTTTTACTTATTTAAAGGTATTTTAAAAACACGTGAATTGCGATATTGCATGTTAAGTATGTTTTATTCAAGGGTAGAAAGCGTATCGATAAAAAAAATTAATTTATCAATCTAATTCCATTTCTCGTTTTTATTAGTTGTTTGTTAAGTTACGTTTCATTTGATAAAAGGTTTCCGAAGGCCAACAAGGGGCGTGTAGCATTATGGCTGAGCTGTGATTGTATTGATTGGAAATAAATGATCCTAAAAGAGTAAGTGGGTACATAGCGAGTTGCTATACATATTATTGTGGTCTCTGCAACATCCTATCTTGTGAGGAATGTTGATTTATAATCACTATTGTAGATTAAATAAGAGACCCAAGCACTGCTGATAATTTATTATAAGTAGATATACCAAACACAGTTACATTAAGATCACATCACTGAATATAAGATTTTATAGGTATGGCGATGAATCGGAGGAATCTGATAGAATGAAAATAATTTTGCCATGACACAGCTCCTTCCCGAATTCTGTAAAAATTTCGAATTATTACTTTTCAATTTAGCGCGCAGCAGAGTTACATCAATAAAGAGGCCGCACGCAATTAGGTTTAGGTTTAAAGACATTTATTCTCACTTAAGATACACTTATCACTTACATGAGAATAGGTACTTAGAAATAAATATGTAGGTAGTTCGTCATCGCAGAAATAGACAGTAATACAGAAATTCTAAAGAAAGAAAAAAAATATATTGGTATAAACATTAACATTGTAAACATTTAGTTACATAATTAGTAAAAACTGTTATAATAACTAATAATAAATGTAAAACCACTCGGTACCTACCTATTTTGTCTTTTTAAATATGCGTCTTAAGAACCTAGTTTGAAAGTCGCTTTTTAAATGCGTTAAATGGCTTAATTTTTCTTATATCTGACGGTATTTTATTATAGAGGTGTGCTCCTTCGAAAGTTATCATGGAATGGCAATTTGCCACAGGTACATTAACTACCCTTACAATGTTAACCCAATCTCACAAGTGAAATTGAATGCAGTTTAAAAACCCTCCGATATGTTAATTACAAATAAAAATACCCCATGGATGAAAATTATCTTTATTAACCGACTTCAAAAAGGAAAAAGTTCTCAATTCGACTGTATTTTTTTAAAAATGTTTGTTACCTCAGAGCTTTCGACTGGGTGAATCGATTTTGATGATTCTTTTTTTGAAAGCTGGTGCTTTTCATTTAAATTTCATCAAAATATGTTCAGTAATTTTAGAGTTACACTTAGAAGTCATTTTTTTGTTAAAATTATACTATAAACTGCTAAGGCTCCTGTAAGCTTTTGACTTTTTAATCACATTCCCTTCTTGCCATAGTTTTCTAAAACATTACTTTATAAGTCTTTCATGCGTCTATGAGCGCCGAAGTGCCTTGGTTTGAATCTCGAGGAAATAAATAAATGTTTCGGTTGGGTAGGCCAAATATTACTTAGCGATATAAGATCCACATACATCACTTTATAATAAATATGTACTAGTAGTAAGAAGTAATTATTTTAATTAAATCCCATCTTTAGCCTTATATTGTAATGATCTATGGATAATACAAAGACGTACATATATATACGTAGATGTATAAAAGAAAAACCTCTTAATGTAGTCTTTTAATTCTAAATCTATAATTCTTTTTATGAAAGGAAATGAATATATATCTCAAAGAAAACATAAAAGTAGGTACCTACAATAAAATATAAATAATGTATAAATATTTGGTTGTTTCAACTACAAAACCAGAAAAGCTAGCGTAGATACACGCTTAATTTAAAAAAAATGTTATGCCTAAAGATACTTATTAGTGTTTTATTTTTGTGTCCGTGTCTTCTGTGTCATACCAGATTGGCGCCATTTTTTATCTCAGCCAATATTTCACCAAGTTTGTGTCACAATTACTTTTTTCAAGAAAGGTTTTAAGTATAAATTACTTTTCATCAATCATCAATAAAAAAATTAAGGACACTAAATTTAAAAAAATATATGTTTAAGCAATTTTTTGATTTGCATCTACTTAAGGCTGGCCTCACACAGCCAGACCTGAATTCAGACGGTGAATTCATAATAATAATTAAAATTCCATACAATGTCAAGAAAGTGATAATCTGAAAAAATCAGAATGTGTGTGGAGAATAGTGACATTGTATGGAATTCTGGACTTTCTGCAGAACTCAGAGAGACAATTCCGGCTGTGTGAGGCCAGAATTACTTAAAGTTATGTCTGATATATTTTGAATTTTAACTAAAACTAAATAACTCTAATTAAAGATAAACATTCAAAACAAACAATAATTAATATAAAACATATTTTGTCCTTCACCTGCAATCGTTTTTTTTCTAGCAGACTCAAACAGTATTTTTTAAATATGTACAAAGTATGGTCTTTTTTTGAACACTACATGATGTAGGTAGTATTCTGTAGTCTAGATATCAACACCTGAATGCAAGGCCAGTGTGCGGTCACTGACAGACGCCGGTCGCGTCGTTGCTAGGCCATTCAATTAATGATTTCCGCCCTGGTTTAAGTACTTGAACTACATTACCACAAAAACTTTTACATTACTCGTCCTATTAACGATCTACGTACATATATGTCAATGTAATTTCCAATAAAGATGGCCTGGCTATATTATAGATATGGTGCGTAAGATTGATATGAAATTTATAAAAGTACTAGCTGCACCTCGCGGTTTCACCCGTCGTAACGTGACGTCGTTTCGTGAACGTAGCTGTTCTTAAAAGACAAACATATACTGTCGCGGACATTTTTTAAGATCATTTAAAGAGTAATAAATCTTTCATACATAATATATTTTGGGTAACTTGAACTGTTTACGCAGCGCACGCAACGGAAGCCCTCAAATATGGATAATTTTCCCCGTTGTTGCAACATATTTCACTGATGCTTTGCTCCTATTCGTCGCAGCGTGATGTTATATAGCCCAAAACCTTCCTCGACAAACGGACTATCCAACACAAAGCATTATTCAATTCAAATTAGTAGTTCCTAAGATAAGCGCGTTCAAACAATCAAACTCCTTCAGCTTTATAATATTAATTATTTTAATATAGATTTAGCTTTATGTCGTAAAAAGTAAGTAAGATAGACAAACACTTATTTTGTCCATATGTACATACCTACATACTTATATCATATTCAATCGTATTCGCAATGTAATTTAAAATGAATTTATTTATACATAAATCGCGAAACAAAGTGTTATATTTAAGTTGTAGCTCTGGCTTGACATTCTTTAAGTACTTAAGGGATAATAAAACTTTAACATTTATGGTTATAATACAGAATTTATTATAATGGTTTATTTCGTATTCAATGACAGTGATAAGTATGAATGCGATGGAAATATATAGAACACACACAGGTCCAGAAATCCTGAATCACTGATTCTCAGCCACCTCTGCCACATTTTTTATAGGTCACACTGACATTTTAAAACTTTTGTTTTACTGATTTTGTATCTGTCTTTACTACTGGAAATTGGTACCTACGTTCATATTATTATCCTTTTAAATCAACCGCAACATATTTTTGCAATTTAATTAACGTAGAATTAACGACGAAGGAACGATGAACATGCATTAATTAATAAACACATTTTGAAAGTTTGTTAATTAATTGAGATGTAGACAATGAAAATTATCCCTCTATAGATATTGTTATTGGAAATAATGTATCAAGGAGTTTATTCTTCGCGATAACGACTAATATGGTTTAATAAAAATATTTTTGTTGTTTACAGATTTTACCCATTATATTGGTAAAGACACTACCAGTGCAAGCCTACAAAACTGACAACCAAAAAATAAATACTGCTCAATTAATACCAAAGCTTGAAAACAAATCAGAAGAAGAAGGAAGAATAATATCAGTAAGGATTACTTCTTCTGTAGCTGTTGGGAGAGGAACATCTGATGGAAAATCAAGTTATGGAACTCTAGCTACAAATGAACATACTACAATCAAACCAATTACTACAGCTTCAGCTGACATAACAGGCTCTTTTGAAACCGCTACCAATTTTGAATTTATAACAACTACGTTTCAGACAACAGAAGCTTTGACGGATATTCCACCTCATCTTGCAGGTGCCAATATTGAGTATATAAAACAGCTTCAAGCGAAAAAAGAAACACGGGCCTTACTCACATCTGAACCAGCATATCAGTTATTTCCATCGAGTTATGATCATTCAAATGACACGGAAGAAGACTCTTCATTACAAGATACAATAAGTAAAGTTCAAGAAAACTATGAACTCATTGAAGATGTCCCGATAGCGAGATCTATTCCTCTTTCATATTCATCTAAAAGTTTTATTAATAGGCAAGGACATAATAATCAAAAACTCACTACTGTCAGTTTTAATATAGTCCATGATTCACCCAAAATGTTAAATTATAACGAACAAAGCTCAACAAGTGGTTATAAAAATCGCTCTGGGGAAACATTGGAGAAGTTTTATAATGAACCTTCTAAAGTTTACAGTGAACCAGCTCAAATTTATAGCGAACCAGCAAAATTTTATAGTGAGCCAGCAAAGGTTTATAGTGAGCCAGCGAGGATCTATAGCGAACCAGCAAAAGTATACAGTGAACCCGCGAAAATTTATAGCGAACCAGCTAAATTCTACAGTAAACCCGCTTCACTTTTTACACAGGAAGCAATTCCAAGTAATCGGAACCCATGGCTTCCGCAAACAGGTAGTACTACACCCTCTCAACAGATCCGGCCATACTCAATCGATGGAAGAATTGATCATCAACCTGAAAAGAACTATGAAGTAGATGAAAAAGTCAGCGTTATGACTGATGGTCGCAGTCATGGCGAACAGCCGAATAATCCAGAAAACTGTAAACAAGAAAATTGTAAAGTAGGTTATGTAGTAGAAGGGAGACAATTTAGAAAATACCGGGTAGAAGAAAGAACTTCAGACGGCTTCATAGTCGGGGAATATGGAGTAGTAAGAAACGAAGACGGAGCGCTGAGAGGTGTTCGGTACACCGCAGATAGTGAAGCTAGTCCTCGTCTCATCCAAGATGCACTTATGAAGTTCCTACAGCTCAAGTAGAATAGATTTGTAAAAATTAAAGAATTTGCTCAGTTCATGTTGCCATTTTGAAACGATATACTAATATTAACCCTTTCGACTGCCTATTTTAAGTTCACTATTTTGTTTTAAATTAAAGTGTTTTGAGACTGAATTATGTTTTAACTAAATCATTCTCATTTGTAAAATTGTTTCTATCAGATTTGATCATTGGTAAGTTTAATATTTTAATATACTGAATATAAATTTAACGGCCAAATAATTCAGACAGGTAAAGAAATTAAAATATTTTTTATACCTTGATTAAAATATTTCAAATAATATAAAGATTCCTGATCATCATCTATCTTCACATACAATTATCGTAAGCGTACCTACAGATAAAGCTGCAATAAAATAATATTCTTCATTTTTCTGAATAAAATCAAAACGTCGTCAAACATTCAATCTATATAAAATTATCTTTAAACTATTAGGTGAAAAAATAAAATAATATAAGAACAGAATTCCTTTAATTCGTTATTTAACACATCTTAAGCCTTAAATCGAAAATTCCTTATAAATATTAATAACCATTATATTAAATTTTTATTATTCAGTTAATATAAGTAAACCTAACATTTTTATCTGAATATAACATTTATGAAAATATTATAATTTGTTATAAACATTACGATTTTGGAAAAGCATGTAACAATATGTAGGTACTTAAACTGCTAAAAGGATATGTAATTTCTTAACAAATGGAATATTAGAGATCTGAACAGCTAAAATTTTGTTAGAAGAACAGTGATAACAAAAAGTGACAATTTACTAAATATTCTTGTAACACTTAATAAAATACATTACTACGCATATTCTTATTAGATATTGGTGCCATTGAATACAAGTCATTTGCCTAATTGCCTTCAATCCTATCCTCTACACAAGACGTACATTGAAAAATTAATAAGTAGGTATTTCATCATGTTCTTTACCACGTACACAGTAACAGCTTGGTACTCGTTATGAACCGTTTTTGAATCGATAGCGAACTTCCTTTCTACACGTTTCAGTTAAATACTAGTTACAATACCTTAATACTAAACGTGTCGAGATCGTAAAGATATCACACAGTTAGCATCGATAACAGTTTGTGCATAAACAATTAACAATAAAATACAATATTTTGTGGAAGCACATTTAGTATAAACATATCGATCTCCGTCGATACTAAACTATGATAAAAGATTTTGTACCTCCATTCTACAATACAAAGCTAATTATAAAGTTAAATAGTGCTGAATCAAAGTTCAAAATTCAACAATTCTTATGGCTTAGGAACTTATTTAGGCAAATAACTAGAATAATATAGAATTTTATCATCAAGTTTGTGAAATCATACAACCATAAATATTATAGTTTCAATAGAAAAAAATAGTATAGTAAGACTCAATTAATTAGTGGAGGTGAGTAGGTAACGTAGGTACTAATATAATCTTGTTTGCTGGCAATAACTATTTGGTAGTTAAATCCCATTATATAACTAAGCCAAGCAAAGAAAAATATTTTTATAGAAAGTTTTTAAATTTTTGAAATTTTTTTTAAACATTATTTCATAAACAACATATCATTTTTTAGCAAAACAACTTTGAAATCGCAAATTTAGTGTATATGTCAACGGAAATGTATGAAATCTAGGAATTGTATATAAATCCTAGGAAATGTATATACCTAAGTATATAAAAAAAATTTAAAAATTTATGAAAAACTAGATAAAGGTACCTTTTTAGAAATAGAGATATGTATTGGCATTTAGTTAAACAACTGTAGTCATAATAAATAAAAAAAAACTTGAAAATTTGAAACAGTTAAATAAAAAATATTACAGTAAAGGTGCGATAGTTCATTATTTATTTTTTTATTTCAATAGTTTATATTCAAGTATCTTAGTAAGTATTCACTCACACAATATTTAAAAAATAGTGATTATTATAACGCCTGCCATATTTTTTTCTAATTAATGCCTTAAACTAACAATGCAACATTTTAGTACCTATGACACGCAGTTCAAAATAAATATTAGTAGCAGTTTTAATATTGTGAATTCAAGAATTAAGGCGAGTATTACACAAACACTAAATGCTACGCATAATTGCGTTTAAAAATATCAAAAACATTTAAAAATACCAAAACTCAATCACATCTACTTTGTACCTTTTCGGCCGTTCCACATATTGCAAACAAGCTTGATTTTTCAATAAATGCAATGGTATTAAAAGGTACTCATAACTAATCCTTCATTTACGACCTTGAAATACTTTTGATGCAACTTATTTTCACTCTGCCTTAATCTACATCAGCATTTTTCTTGTTTTTAAGTTAAATTAGCTCTAGTAGCGATAATATGAGTATTTTAGTCATAGGTTTCAGATTCTTGTTGCACAAGCTTGAATCTACGTGGACTCTTCACCGCAATAGACCCGTGTCCTTCTAAGGACAGACGACCCTTCATTTGTAAGTATCTGCAGAACAAAAATATGTTGAAATAATTTTAATCAAACTAGTACCTTGTCTTTGATTTACAGTAACACGACACATTTAATCGAAATAACGCCCTAACGGATCTAAGCGCGAATTATGACATTATTATAATTTTTAAACATTCAGACAACAATTTATAAACATCAAATTGAATTGAATGTGTAATTTTATTCAAAAAAAAATCGTAGAAATAATTTTAGTAATAATCGAGGGACCACCTCTGAATAATTAAATATGTAATGTCTTAAATAAAATAAATCGTCAAGTACGTTATATTTTTACCTTTTAATGTAGAGAGAAACAAGTTTAGTTGGACGTTGCTGCCACTCATCCAAAACTTCCTTAGGTGCTAGAACCTGAAATAATTAAGATTTCATTTTAAAATACAATCAGTGTCACTTGGGAGATCTAAATATACATACCCTGCACCAAGTTACCTGGTCTCCTTTCAGTCTGTCCAATAATGTGACACAGATGACGGCTGCCTTGATGCCAGCGTGATGAGTAAGCGCCGCGAAAGCCAACGACTCCATTTCTATATTCACCACACCAGCCTTGTGAATCTTCTCTAAATATTCCATTTTATCAGCTTCTGTGAAATCGCAGAAGGCACCGTCCAGCCGACCTTGACCTAAGAAAACAGAAGTTAAAATATATTTTTGTTCTACGTACATGCATAGACCATAGTAGGTGCCTAAATAATATCTTAATAACAAACCAAAAATTAATACAAAAAATATTATTATCGTGTTTAAAAATTATTCATGGACTTTATCAACGGTTTTCAAACCGAGCATTTGATATA
Organism: Aporia crataegi; assembly: GCA_912999735.1. Lineage (NCBI taxonomy): Eukaryota > Metazoa > Arthropoda > Insecta > Lepidoptera > Pieridae > Aporia > Aporia crataegi. The sequence goes on along the minus strand of OU538744.1, from coordinate 5,117,405 downwards.
TGTTTGCCTTCTATTCTATGAAATTTTTTTATCTAATTAATGCCCAAAATATCAGACGCTGGTAACGCAAAATTTATTATACCGTTAAAAGAGGACGTGATTAAATTCTCCATCCCTTAGCTACCTACAGAAAAGTGTTACCATCATGTCTGTTTTATAATTGCTTACTTAAACAAAAAAATTCCATGTACAAGCTTGTAATGGAATAAAAATTAGGTACCTTCATAAAAATCGTAAGTGCACATAGTCTTCCCCGTAACTGTGTCGTAAGGATCTTCAGGATCTGCCAATCCCTTGAGTTCTCGAGCCAGTCTCCTGTCCAATTTTGCCGGGCGTTGAAGGGATTTACCAAGAACTGTCTGTAATTATGCAGAGGTATCATCGTATTTATTCTAAAACCTCTTTGTAGTTATTAGCCATCAGCCCGGCTTCACATGGATGTAAATAATTTTGTATCAAAATCTCTTTTTTCAGCTTGCCTACATAAAATCCTGTATTTTTGACACATTTATGTACCAATTAATATACAAACATCCACGCAACTATTTAAAAATCAATGGCTTCTCTTGATAGCTGAACAACCTCATAAATCACTGTTACTACTACACTTCAAAACTGATGAACTCTAGAATTATAATTGGCATCCAAATGCAGTTCGCACAAATGTTAATCAATCGACGTTGTCTATATATTGTTAGACTATTAAAAAATCAAACAGTATCTTACATATTAGATTTAAAAAATATTTAATTAAGTACTAATCTTTATCCATCCCATCTATCAATAAAAAGAGTTCAGGACTCAAGTATAAACAAAGACCTTTAAAGAATTGCGTAGGAATATGACATACAATCACTTTACGAAACATCGGAATGTTATCGTTTGGCCCTGGCACTGAACTAAACAGCATGAAGTGACGAATGTACCCGTATTGATATAAAAGCAAACAGTTTGATATCGAGAATGATGGTATAAATTGCAATCTCGTGTTTAAATATCTAAGATGAGATTGAATTTCTTATGTAAATAATATAAAAGTCTGAATAAAGCAGATTATGTAAGTACTTGTATATGAAATGGGTATTGTTGAATTAAGATACCTACCTATTATATTAAAATTACCTAAATATTATTTAAAATATACAACAAAAAATAACAACATTACACATAAAGAGGAAACAATAATACAATATAAGATAGTTGCCTGTACTATATAAGTATATCAAAATAAAAGGTAATATTTTATATCTGTAAGGAAATCATGAGTAAGAGAATTCAATTAGGCAGTGGTCGTAAACCCAATTATACAAAAACGATCAATGAAAAAGTCAAGTCCCCGTTTTAAAATATACAAGATATTATAATACATATATAAAATATTTCAGGTTCACTAAATATAAAAGAAAATATCTTACCAATTCAAGGACATTACGTAGCGCACCATCCACGACTTCCTCAGAAATAATCACCGTACCGCCCTCATAACCGACTCCACCGCACGTCCCTATTCTGAAGAAAACTGGATCACGTACTTTGGCGTGGTACATCAGCTTTATCACTTCATGGAGAAGAATGCCCACGGAGGGGATCCCCATGCCATGCTGCAAATTAAATCATTGAGATAAAAAATTAAATAACATAACGATATGAACTTAACAATACAGATTTAAAATAAGAAAAGAAAACGATTAATCAATCGCACCATGATATTGTTATTAGATTAAATTGATGTGATATTTCAATTGTCTCAAACGAATTACATAATATATAGATACATAAGACAAGCGACATGCTAATTTATCCCAATTGAAAGTACCCATCAGTAGGATAGAATAGGTCAAATGTTAAATCATTCATACGCAGACTGATTGTTGATACTCAAATACGTGTAGGTATATTATATTATCTAGGGATTTCTTGTAATAGAATATTTATTAGAAAAACTACATAATTAAAATTTTGCAACACCTTAAAACATAAAAAAACTTACATAACTATACCTATACAAATAAATCTCAAATATTAATGGTAGGTACTTATTTCAATTGGATACCCACGAAGTCGGAACAGCTAACATAATCTACTTTATGCCATCATCCACACATACAAAATTGAATAAATAATAAAATATAAACTAATTTAAATTCTTACACTTATAGACAGTACGGGTCCGACTTTAAACATAGAGTAACGGTAGGAGAAATGGCTGATGTCCTGTAGAGTAGTCCCGCAGGGCAACTTGTGGCCTATCTCTGCCATTATATTGTAGGCGAACTGTTCCATTCGTTTGGGAGTTCCACCCATGCAGACAAACTGAGAAGTAACAATTTTGATATTTAATAATAATAATTCGATATTATATAAAAATGAATCGCTGAATGTGTTGGTAACCGCAAATCTCGAGAGTAGTTGAACCGATTTCGCTAATTCTTTTTTCATGATATTCCTTGAAGTACGAGGATGGTTTTTACGGAGAGAAAAATTTGGAAAATTGTCGAGAAAAGTAAAGAAAAGAAAAAACATTTTCCTCACAAATTTTCTATGGAATGACGTTTTAGGTGACACGTTATTATTCGGAACTTTGACGCGATACGAAGTTCGCGGGGTCCACTAGTTTTGAATAAATGTAGACAGATAAAAAAAAATACTTTTCTACCTGATCAGTTAACATTTTGGTTAAAAGAATTTTTATTCTGATTTGTTTAGAAATGTTTGTAAGTTCGCGTAAGCAACGTACGTTAACGATTAAACAAGATTATATGTAACTCCATTAAATTAAAAACGTTGCAAAACGTTAAACAAAAGTGTTATGTTTTTGACCTGTGTAAGTGTTTCTGTTCCAATGTGCGCTCGTAAGTATTCAATCGTTCAATCGATACTGAAATGATGAGTATATTACAGAAATGATGGCGCGGGAGTATTTTGTACTACGTGAAAAAATAGATTTAGTTTTAATAAATGAACATATCATATAATCAATCTTTACCTTGACATCCCCAAACATCTCGACCAAGTCATGAGAGCCACTGCCCAATGCGAGGTGGTATAATATATCTTGGTCCATAAGTTCAATGTTTGGGTTACGGAGCCGTACCGAGCCATCGGGATACCTGAACCGTAAAAAAGTACCTAAATAATACGTTACTTAAATTATATAATTTTAATCGAACTATCGCCATAGATACGCGTACCACGATATTTATCAAACCAAATAATTATAAACAAATCTTTTATGGCAGATAACAATTTAATGTATTTAAATAAAAGACATAATATAACAAATAATTACAGTATTTGTAAATTCCACAATGTTTTGATCAGTTCGAGTACGTACTATATTAAAAATATAGGTAAGTAAATCTTATTTCATGTAGATATTAGTTTTTTGAACAACCTAACAGCATCTAAATTGTCGATATTTGGATCATTTTGAGGAAATCCTTCTTCATCGTAATTTTTTCGATGGGGCTGATGGACTGAGCTGTTTTGGTGGATTCCACTCTTTTCGCAATTTTGTTTTTTGCCGTTTTCTACCTCCACACCATTTAGAGGCATCTCTAGATATTGGAGCTGTAAAAATACTATACATAAATAAATTTTTAGCATGTTGACTAATTGATACTTGAATTTAACAAATCAGCAAAAGCAAAAGTTTTTTTAGAAATAAAAGAACCGAATCTTTAACAGAAAATATAAGGCTAATATCTAGATATATAATAAATGATCTCACAAAATAATTTGCCATAATTATTCAAAATATTATGTGTTGCATATAAAAATAATATATTAACTACATTTAAATTATATTTCAATAACCATGAAGCATGAATAGTTTTTATTAATAAAATATATTATTTTCAGTAGGTACATGCTTAGGTAATACCTAGGTAATTTTGTCATTTTCATTTGTGTGTAAAAATTATGTCGTCACAAAAAAGATTAAGTGCAAGTTATTAGAGCCTTGAAATTAAATTCTAACTTCTCGATTTCTTTCTTACAATCTCCTGAAATTAATACCTACTTAGATAGTAAATAAATATATTTGTACACATTTTAACTTAAAGAATTTCTAAGACAAAATTAAAAATAGTAAAGTAGGTAAGTGCAAAGCCTTAGAATGAGATTTGATAACTTACTTGTTTCCTTAGCACAATATCACACACAACCCGACGTATAGTTACGAGAGCACAAAATGAAATGCGGTTGAATGGCTAGCAATGACTGAGTTAATACTAGTCATTAGTGTTGTTCATTGCCACTCCTACATTGCAATTTTTCAACGAAATTTACTTTTACAGTTCAAAGCAGACGTGTTTGGCAAGATATGTCTTTTTTCATCCTATTTTGCTTACCTATACCTACATCCTTTTCATACTTGTATGGTTAAAAGGAAATTTAAATCCTTAGGTATTGTCGTTGTGGTCATCAAATAAAATAAAACAAACCTACCTACCTATAAAAAATCGTTCATTTTGTTTGTGGCCAATTATGAATTATTTTAAATATTCTATGAAATTTTAATGATTTTTATACATCATATTGCTGAGATAAATTTAATCGAAATTTACTGAGTGTTTTTCGACAAAAATTAGTTAACTCTATAGGTAATTCATATATTGTTTTCGTAAATGTACCTACCAGTCAAATTGCAAAAAAAATTGTTTTTAAAATTAATATACATACTGACTTCTAATGTACTAGCGTCAGTGGCGTAGCGTGCCTTGGCGGAACCCCGAATAAAAAAAAATTGGGAGCCCTTAGGAAGGGTAAAGTTTCTCACAAAAGAAAAAATGTTTGCATAAAATTAAAAGAAATATTTATCCATCATAATTTTCTATCTGTCACTTTTTCCAAAATTTATACAAATAATTCAAATAAAATATACCAAAAAAAAAAAATTTTTTTTTCAAATAATTCAAATTAAATATACAAAAAGAAATTGGGAAGTTTTTATTAATTTTTGCTTACGCACGTCGTCCTGTGGCCCGGAGGCCCCGCATAATTGATATGGAAGATACGGCGTTAGCTATGCCCCTGACTAGAGTCTATCTCTATTGAGATTGCACTATTCTGCAATCTGATGACCTGTTTCGATCCGATAGAATAAATTCAGCAATTTTAGCATGCTTACCATTAATCACGACTTGGTAGCCTAGATAGGTATATTTTCCTTTCTACCTTTCTATTGTCTCATCACTCGATTTTTTGACAGATTTTAAAAACAAATTAATTTATGACTACTAAATAAAATATAAGTACGTACACATACGTTTGATAAATCACTTAATATACTTCCTTGCTACTTGATTTAAACTAGGTTAGAAGCTAAATGAGGTCAAGTCAAGTTCACCTAGATTCTAGTCATAAGTCTAGATATCCTATTGTTTTTATAAAATCGCAAATGTACTACATGATCCAAGGTAGAAATTATTATCATATAATACATAACGCTACAATGCTCGAACGTGAAAAGCTATTACCACGTAAGTATCTACCTACGTAACAATAATAGGTAAGTAACTAATAGATACCTCTTACCTAATTTAAAATTAGTTGGTACGTTTAGAATATTTAATTTGATGTAGTTTGTCAGGCATTAATTGGTAAATGACATTTAAGATTATAGTCAAATTATTCTAAAAATCGAACTAAATTAATTATCTAATAGGTAACTCTTCTAATGACGTAATGATTATTACGTCGATCATATGATCAGATACTCACTCGTCGCGAAGCTCATCTGTATCGAAGGACATCGTTGTTAACAAGCACTACACTATATTGTAAGATAATTCTATCTGACCGGCGGATCGATTAGTACTGGTGCGCGGTTTACGGCGGGAAGGCGCCCTGAGGCTTGGGCGCGGACAAGGCGAGACTTGCGCAGACCGTCTAGTTTTCGACCACGTTTCGAGTCTATCTTGACGACAAAGAATCCGCTGAATGTTATTTTGTATACTGTATTCACCATGTAGATCAAATAATCAAAACTTATACACTCTAACACTAAAATATATAAACGTATTGGGAATTAAAACATAATTATTTTTAAAAATTAAGACTGTTTCTAAGGCTTGTCATATTATTAAATGAAAAAATATATATATTTGTGAAAATAAAATATAGCTCTTATATTTCATCCATTAGTCCATTTGTATCAGTTCAAATAATTGAATCAATATTCAAGTAGCTTTAAAACTTAAAAATCTATTTAGATTTGAAAATAAATAAAACAATACATGTCAATGCGCAAATGTTTATATAATTCATAAATCCACATATACACAGGAATCCAAGTATTTATCCTTAGCAAAAAAGGTTAAGGAAAAACAATTTAGCTAAAAAAATGACTAAGCTTTTAACCTAAAACTGAGATATTTAAGCTACTTCCAAAATTAATCTACTTAAATCTAAAGCAGAATTTAAAATAAATACACTTAATACATACAATTTCATAAACTAATTCATTTCTTAACTTACCTAATTGTTTTATTTTTTATTTGAATAACAAAAAGCTAAGCTTTATTGTAAAATCACTGGCACGACTAGGATTTTAAATGTAAGTAGATACTAAATTCCCGGCTGATAAATGAAATCAGAGCATCGTTCTCCACTGGTATCGGAAATTAACTTTTCTCTTACTAATATTTAAGTAATATTTATTAAACATAATTATGCTGAATTATAAGACTAAGCTACAAATTTTAAAATTGTTTTTGAGTTATATCAAATCAAATACACGAGGTCCGTTCTTAAGCTCAAAAGCACAAAAACTAATTATCGAATATTATGACAAACTAGAAAAATTGTACTTAATTTAATAATTACGAGTAACATCGTGTTAACGGAAATGAACCGAAGCGACAACAAGGCTATTTTGAACATTTCCTATTCATAAGACTTTATATTTTATACATATACAATCATGATTGAAGTATGTGTCTTCCTCCAAGCCCTTATATGCCTTACTAAATTCGTAAACAAAGAGAAAATTATCATAATTACGGCAAGGGAATAAAAATAATTGGCACAAATACAATACATAAAAATTGAATGAAATTCCAAATCAATATTACCTTAGTTAAGAACTTCGATTGATTATTATTTTTATTAGATTAGTGTTATATTTGATGAAAATAGCCTCACGTGTTATTTTATATTTTAACTGGCTTAAACTAATTTTCAATAGAATAGAGATAAAAATATCTCTCAGATTTCTGCTTTACAAAGCTATAAATTTGAAGGTAACTTACTAGTTACCTTCAAATTTATAGCATATATCTGGCACATCTTCCTAAATTCCTTAATAAGTTACCAGATAACACGATATTATCTTTGAGAAGCTTTGAAATACACTGCTATACAATCTACTCCTGGGCACTTAACTTTGTTAACATGTTTTACGGGTACGTACGTATACTACGTATTTTTATTATGAAGTAAAACAATTCACAGGTAAAAAAATTCTGAGATTATTTTAACACGTCTAGGTGCGGATAAGTTTATAAAGCATTAAAACGTACGATCGTAAGGATATAGTAGAATGCATAAACTATATTACATAGATTAAAATTGTCCATCAATGTTACTATTTATAGAGAACTGTGTTGTTACTATTGTTCTACATAAAATTTGTTAATTTCGTAAGCAGAGTATTGTGATAACATTTCCTATACTATTACCAAAACGCTAAAAATTAATATAAGTAGTTTTTCCTAGGGAATACAGCATGCGGCTCTTTGTAATTAGGGTCGGGTTGATTGCGAAAACGTCGGGCGATCCATACAGCGAACAGCTGAAAATTTACCAAAACTTATGAGAACTGTTTATTTATACTAGACAACAAACTCACACGGCGTAGACATGCTGCTATGAAATGCCATAACTAAGGGATATCAAAATGCATGCAGTGTGGTTTCACTCAACAAAATATAAAGTACATATAAACAATCTTTTAACATTGAGCAATATCATCCTGGCAACTCGGCAACATTACAATAACGTAGGAGTTACCCTGTGCTTTATACGGGAACTAATTTAATATAAGTTTGATTGTCTTGTATTGAATAACACGACACTATTTGGGAAATATTTTTATTATTCGTCAATTATTACTTATATCTTGTATTTCGTCTTATATGTTCTTGTGTTGTAGGTACATATGTGTTTCGTTTCTTGTGTACCTATACATAAATACACAAAATTGGAATGTTTTGTTGTATAATTACTACTAGGAAGGTTTTCAATAAGTCGCGGCTATGAATGTTTTAGTTAGGTACTCTACATATAAAATTTTAAATTGTGACAAAAATTACATGATTTATAAAAATTAATTGGTATATCATCTATTATATCATAGGGATTGACTTTTTTATAATAATTTTTTGTCATGCGTCACTTCAATAATTTAAACAAAAAAAAAACCGACATCAAATTGTAACCCTAAAACTACTGAACAGATTTTGATGAAATTTAAATGGGACCACACAGGAAGCTCCAGCTTCACCCAGTCGAAGTTATGAGGCAACAAACATAAATACATAAAATACAAACAAATTGAGAACCTCTTTTTTTTAAGTCGGTTAAAAACTGTAATTTTGAAGTGGCCTTTTTTTTCGAGAAAGGTTTATAAGACTTGTGACTGCTTACGCAACTTGTGATTTTCTTAATCGTAGCTCGAAAATTCATGCGAATTATTTAACCTACCTAACGCGCGAGGCGTTGGTCTATGAGACCGACGAAATACGATTTTGTATTTTTTTTTTAAATAGAAACACTGTCAAGTCAAGTATTTTGCTAGCTGCCGGGTTTGTTGCTAGCTTCATTTCAGCACACTCCGCGCATTCACGAGATACTCACGTGTAGTCGTACTTGGCGCCAATTGGTATGTGAGACCGACGCGGGTATATGTGCAACTCTGTACGTAAGTATTAACTTTTTTATTTTCCTTATTTTTATTATTATTTGCTATGTTATTATGTTTATTATAACTATTTCTTTTTATTTTACAGGTAATATTTTTTTATATTAAGATGAATGAAGAGCAAATGAGATCAGTGTTGGAAGAAGACGACGAAATTTCTGTTTATGATGATGAAAATGATAGCGAGGCGGAAGATTTTGTTGAGACACAAGAAGAAATAAAAAAACTTTATTCTTGTATTCAATATGCAAGATGATTCTGAAATCGACAAGGAGACTGGCAAACCTGAAATCATAATGGAATACAACAGAACCAAAGGAGTTGACACTGTGGATAAATTGTGCGAGACGCACAATGTTACTCGAGGTACAAACAGGTGGCCTATGGTGGTTTTTTACAGCTTGATGAATGTAGCAGGTGTATATGTAATATACCTAGAAAACAATTCCAACAAAAAAGTCAACCGCAGAATCTTCCTTGAAGCTTTGTATAATCTTATCAATTTGCAACTCAGACGTCGAGCTTTCATCTCATCCTTACCTAAACCATGAAGCTTAGGCTAGCTGAAATATGTCAATTAGACGGTCCAGAATCTTCAGCAACATCTAATAATAATAAAACTGGCCGATGTGGATATTGCTTATCGAAGAAGAACCGCAAAACCCGATACAACTGCGCTAAACGCAAAAAATACTTCTGTCTAGAACATGCGGTTATGCTATGCCCTGACTGTTATAACGCTGATGAGATTTAACTGAAAATATTTTTTCTATGTGATTTTATATGAGATCTCTTAATATTTAGAAGTTTATATTTGTTACGGAAGTAAACATGTTTTAGTTCTGTTTTTATAGTAGATAAGGCAAAAAAGTAAATTTTTAATCTTGATTCATAGAGTGATAGTCTGTAAACCAATTAATAATAAAGTAACTGATTAGTACCCATTGTTTCATTAGATCCTATAGTTTTAGAAAATAATAATATCTATATAGGTTATTAAAGTAAATTACAAGAAATAGGGTCCCGAATGTTCGGTCCATGAGACCGTGCGCAAGTATAGGTGTCACAAAATATGGCGCAAATATAGGTAGGTTAAAACTGGTATTTTTGATGATTTATCTTATCTTATAATAATATTTTTCTTAAGCAAAACACAATATTTAGAGGCTGATATCGTATTTTTAAGAACTGGAAACATATGCGAGAATAACGAAGCTGCAATATTGACGTTCTTATCGATTATTTACTTAGTTGAACGAATTGCGCATATCATTATTTAAGGTCGACTATCTACGCATTATTTATGTTATATGTATGAGTGTGATAAAGCAATCTTTTCATTTATCTTTAGACCGTAATCCATAGATTTAGCGTGAACACAACAAACCAACTTTGTTATGCATATTTTTCGATTTAATTTTAGACTTCATGCCAAATGCTGTATACATTCAATACATTTGCCATTTTATATATTATAACAAACTTAAATTTAAAAAAAGCGGTGCATTTGTAATTCAGTCTTCTAATGTGCAAATTTAATTTAAATGCAATGTTTGGCGATTCTATAGCATGCGTAAGTAGTATCATTTTAGTGGTCGAAATATACAAGCATCAATGCAACTACGTAACAAACTGTTAAACCAGAGCCATGTAATGTTAGAATTGCAAAAGAACAAGATGCATGCACAATAGTGTTATGTAACACGAAACCATTCCACCTTCAATTAGTCCACAAAGCATTCACAGAAATGCGCTGGGATTAGCGCGTGGATCCTTCTGATTGCGATATCTTACTGTCAACCACACACCCAGAAACTGGAAACCATCATTTTGTTACATAATGTTAGTTATGAAAGAATATTATTAGTCACCCAATGAGTTTTTTTGCTAGATGAAACTAAATAGATAGGTTAACTTAGCCTGAAATTCATCAACTGGAATACGAAATTAAAAAGTATAAATATTACCTCAGTAAAACTAAAGAAGAGTCCAATTCCACCACAAAGTTTAAATGCATAATCTATTGTTTCCTTCAATTTCTCCATACAAGGTTGACATTTACAATTGTCTGTCACAGCCATGTGATTACAACAAATATTCTGAAACACATAAGTAGATAGGCAAAGACACATACTAATAAAATACTGTTTACTCTAAGAAATCTCAACAATACAATGTAACATGAAACAAGAATATACTTTCAATATAATAACAACTTTACTAAATAATGCCTTTCTATCAAAATTTAGGGCACCTATAAGAAATTATTAAAAATTACAATCAATTAATCAATTTCAAAACGAATCAATTAAAATCATTTAAAAGAATTCCATGTAACAGCTAGTGTTTAAAAAAGTAAATGTAACTTACGTCAACAACACTACATGAAGGGTAATCCAGTGTGGCATTAGGTGCAAGAGATCGGCTCTTAAAGCTGCAGCACTGGAATCTCTTCTGTACTTCGTCTTTCATATCTAGGTCAACTGAATTCCATCCCTGTACATACAGTTAAAGGTTACTTACCTTGTAGATATTATTATATTATGAAAAGAAAACTGATGATTACAATAATTAAAATGTTAAATTTGAAGAAGAACAACATTCATTACAATATTATATTATTCAATTAACTAATTTAACCTGAACAAAATCATAACCAATTTTATTATTTATCATAAAATAAATATTAAATATTTACACCTAAGTTATACATATATATAAAAAGTTATTTAATTCAGTTATGATACCTGTTGTGCAAGCATCTCTTGCTGATCCGAATTAACTCCAAGACAAGCACAAGCAATTGAAAACTGCACCAGGAACAAAAGGAACAATATTACCATGTACTGTTGTGTTGTCAGAAAAATTATTATTATAAAATTGATAATACATTATTTAACAGCTTATGTATTGCTAAAACTTCTTTCAGTTAGCACCATCAAATTAACCTTGTAATGATGAAAGATTATTATTGGACCATTTGTTTAAAAAAAATCCTTTCAACTGAAACAAAACTATTACTTTATCCACAAAAAGTATACTTACTTCTTCTTTGTCATGTAACTGTCATTTTCTATAAAAACAAAAGGATACAAAGAATAACATGACTTGATGATGTTTCACTGCACCCGCTAGGCCCAGTATTGATATTAATATTAGTAAAATTCCACATGCCATAATCCCTCCAACTATAGGCAGAGTGGTTAAGGCAGAAGCTTGTCCATAGACGGCTACTGATATAAGAATGGAGGCCACGACCTGTTTAAAGAAAAATTGTGTTAGTGACATTTACATTTAGAACTTACATACAAGAGACAGAAGAACATACATATAGTATTAGTCCTTACCACATAAAGTATGTTTAATGTTATGAGAGCATTTTTTGAGCAAGTAAACCCACCACACATTTTGACTTTACTTTTGCCTGGTCAATCACTTAAACTTTCCGTACTTCTAATAATTTTATTTAAGAGTTTTACTGTGTTATAAATGAAACAAATAATTTACACTTTATTTTGAGCACATGACATATTATTGTAAAAAAATTAAAACTTTAGAAACTAGAAAGTGAATTTCATAAATCATAAAACTGTTAATAAGATCTTTAGTTTAGTTGTCACGATTTAAATACCCACTGTACCAAATAGTTGTACAGCTGGTGATAAATATCGAAATTCAGTTTTTAATTAATAGGTACTGTTTTTCTAATTTATGTTATTTAAGTTCTATGATTATGTAGTGAATTTTTTTATACAATTTGATAATGTAGGTATAGGTATACGTATTGTTCAAACAGACATTAGTGATACGTAGTACATATTGTCTGTGCATTAGTGATTAGACAAGTGTATCTAGATTCTAGAGTAGCGATGGGCAGTGTGACCATTTCAAAAATGGCGAATCTGCCCAAGATTGGCAGATTCGCCATATATATATTAACTCCAGAAAATGTCAAAAATGTGCCATCGTATTATTGCACCTATTGATTATTTGAGACGGGTACAAATAAATAAAATACTATGTGTTCAAAGAAATTTCTTTATTACTCAACTACTATCAAAATATGTATCAAAATTTTCTGCACACTTCATTTTCATAAATTGATTTTGACGATATATAAAACGCAACATCAGGATCCTCCTTCGCTCTGGAAATTCAGGACGAAAGACGAACGCTCGTATTTTCTCTTCATCAAGCACAGAATACGCAACGCACTGGCACTGCACACATTAAACGCAAGATAAACAAAACAACAAACATTGATTTAAACCTCGATCAGTTATTATATCATTAAGAAAAAAAACCTTATTATATTACTGATTCATTACCATTCATAATCATAATATGGCGTACCTACATAAAAACAGAATACCTAAACGGGAAATCCCCGTATTATCTGGCATAAGACAAAAGTGGTTACCTTAGTAAATAATTTCCAACCAAATAATTGCATAATAAAAATACAGAAAATAATAAGACCTAGAAAATTATAAGTATTCTAAATGGTATAACATACTTAAAAATGTATTTCAAAAAAATTAAGGATTTCTTCGAAATCTGCCAAAACCTGCCACTTTTTTGAATCGTCAGCTTAGTCTGCCAGGGTTAAAATTTAGGTGCCAAATCTGCCCAAATGGCAGAAATATGCCACAAATGGTCACACTGGCGATGGGCGATTATTACTAAAACTTATCGAATTGGTCGATAAAAGTCGATAACAATTTATGTTAGTCGATTTCAATTTTGCCGTTAGTCGATTGTTATCGACTAACGGCGCACGACTAACTTTAGCGACTAATTTATATCACTGCGGAGTGCGGCTGGATCGTGTGCGGTGCGTTGCGCATTTATTACTTACTAATTAGTAATTACTATACAAGTATTCAGTATAAACGTACGTATTTCTAAAAATAAGTAATTACTAAAATAGTGCGTTCGTGTCGTAGTTATTGTGCCACTACTTACAACGAATGCGAGATTATACAACTGAATATAGTAATCATTAATCAATCCATCAATTGAGGGGGTGTCCGTTTCATAGTTTCGTTCGTAATGCAAGTTGATACTTAGCTTAGCAAGTAAGAATAAAAGTCTTAAATTGGAATTAAGTATAAAAGTTATTATTATTCGTATTATGTGTTTCACAATATACGTATTTAAAATAGTCATTGGTTTGAAAGAGATTAATCAGTAATTAAGGTTACCGCGGAGCTAAAATCTAATATTTTTATTAATAATCATGATGCCTATTATTTATTATAAATAACTGGCGAGAATTATTTATAATATTTCATTTCACTGTTTATTACATTTTTTGCCAGTAACCAAGTTATATAATTATGTATATTATTATTCAAATAAAATGTCCAGTAGTGAATAAATTCTAACAGGCAAATTTATACATTTTGTCTACGCATTAGATAATTTTCGTTTAAATATAAAACTAAATACGTAGCATAATTATCATGCGTTTATGAGTGACATTTAATTAGTGAATATTTGTAAATCAAAGGTCACACAACACACCGCACTCACGCATCGCATACGTACATTAAACATTTAGTAGTTTATCGATTGTTAATCGAATAATCAGTGTGCGGAACTACTAAATCGACAATCGATGCGCTATAGCACAATTTTCGATTTAGTCGATAGTTTTTTTTGCAACAATCGCACATCGCTAATCTAGAGAGTAGAGGGAGTATTCAGTATCTACGATGATACGATCTAGGGTTCAAAATAGCTTTTATAATATTATTTAAATAGATAATATATATATAGCTATAGCTTACAGCCTATAGAACAGATACAGTTGGCCTATAGAATACCTACCTACCTATATATAATAATAGACATCTCTGGCATCATGATATCGCACCCTTAGAATGAGTGACCTAATCTAAAAAATGCAATTTGTGGAAAATGAGCATTAGTCTTCAAAAAATTATAGTATTCAATACATCTTAATAATATGTAGAGACCGAAGTATGCGCTGCCCCCTGTTATACTAAAGTATAGGTCACTTTTACTTTACAAGAATTTAGAATGTGCTTTATATGGTCAGTTTATGGTAAAATCGAGTGTTACAGGAATTTTGAGTTGAGTCACTTTCATTCTAATGGTGCGATATCATGCAATATTATATTATTTCCATATATTACCTATGTATAATAAAAAAATAATTTTATGGGCACTTCACACAGCAATTTATTTCTACAATTCAACCTGTGTGTATTATTCTCTACTCTTGAGGGGTTATAAATTTGAAGTGTCTGTAGTCTGTACTCACTACTTAGTAGCATTGTACTTTGCTAAACGAATGGACCGAAATCGATGCGGTTTTTTCTGTTTAAAATTTGATCGAGATGGATATTAACTTGATATATTTTTATTTCACAATCATGTCAGTTTTTTTTTTAAATTGTTTTCAATTCCACTCATATAAAGTACATATTAGTGTATTGCTGTTTATAAGGTATTGCGACGTTGTCCTATGGCCACTTACTAAGACAAAAAATATATATATTGTATAATTACTCTTTATTTATTTAATTTTTTGTAATAGGTATCTTAAATAGTTTAATATCAGTTATTGTAAAATATACATAAAATAAATGTGACTAAAGGTTGTATTTATTTTATGTCCTTATTAGATTTTTCACCTTCCTCTAAATTACTATTAGTGTTTTGCTTCAACATGCTTTCAAAGAATTGTTTTCTGTGAACTAATGCAACATGTGGTTGCCGTATTCCATAATTGACATTTCCTTTTATAGTATACTTTCTCTCTCCTTCTGATCCCATTAATTTCCGCAGTGCTTGGTTTCTTGCTAATAGCTTTTCATAGAAAATTACACCACTTTCAATATAATCTGGACCAAGTTCAACTAGAGCTTTATCAGTAGAAGTCTCATAATGAATTTCTGTTACATCCTTAAGTAAAAAATAGATACCACAACCAAAAAGTCCAGTTATAGAATATAGCATAGCTCTCATAGCAACTGGTGCTACATATAAATTTAGTCGATGATTTAAATATGACGTTAAATTATATATAGCAAAAATTGAGAAAAAAGGATATACAGACTCAAACATCACTTTATTGTTGTGTGTCATCAATATTTCTCTGCAAATTGCAAATTCTTGAACTTTTTCAGGAAGGATTAATGCTTCTCCAAGTTTTTTTCCAACTTCAGATGACAGATCAATAGTTTTCTGGTTAACCTGAAGATCAAATGAAATTTATTATGAAAAGAAAAATATTGTACCACATGAACATCCAGTTTTGTATAATATATGGCAGTACATATCATTTTATCTGAAAAGATGTATGTTACATAAAATCCCTGAATAGGTAATTTAGAGCATCAGAATGTTGAAAAATAATAAATACAAACTACATTTAGGTACAAAATATTCATTTATTAAAGGTATGAATTTTAGTGTAGTGTTATAAAACTAAATATTAAGATGTAATAAATAATATGAAAAAATAAACTTATAGCTTACTTTATTTCAATAAAATGATAAATCAATTATAAGGTATAGCTGATAAAAAAAAAACATGTCGAATCAATAACCTCCTTTTTGTTTTTTTGAAGGTCGGTTAAAAATAGCACACTATGTACATATTATCATAATTTTATAGTGATGTGGTCTCAAGAATTTTTACTTAACTTTGTGGTTTTTTCATGGGTCGCAACATAAAAATGGTTGAGAAACAATGATTTAGAGCAGTCTTTCCCAAAGTGGGCGACAACGCCCGTTATGGGCGCTGAAGGCCTAAAGGGTAAAGGGCCCAAAAAATTGGGGGGCTTGGTCAAATTGGTTTTTGAGTCAATTGGAAATTGATATCAACATGTCTTGTTAAAAATCATCATATTCACCTCACATTAGATTAGTTTTAAAAGAAATGTTTATTTTTGGTTAATTTTGAATAAAAGAAACTTTTACTATTCTAAAGTTGTATTATTATTTCTCTCTTTGGTACAGTTTGTTATTGATTATGGGGGGGGGGGAGGGGTCGCTATAAAATAACTGATTTTCAAAGTGGGAGTTAGACAAAATACGTTTGGTAACCTCTGATTTAGAGGAACTGAATGCAATGGAAGTTAACTTACCTGGACATAATCTTTTGCTACATCATCTAAATTATTATAATTAAAATTGACTGGTATACCAACTAATGCACCAAACCTAGAACTTGTGCTACCTAAAATAAAAATTGATTTGTTTAGATTTAGATTAAGCTACTGATTATTGACATAGCTATCAATAATATATTTAAATTTTAGTAAGAACTATACTTAAATCCTAATTAAGTAAAATTGGCTGTGATTGATACAATAACAGTACAGATTGTTTGAAATCATTCCTGATTAAATAATAAAATTAGACTTACCAGCATGAAACAAATCAAAGCCAAATACAGTAAACGGTTTAATAAGTTTCCTATGTGTTTCAGAAATATTTAATATGTCAAGACATTTCTTATATCTATCACGAAGACTTATTGTTAAGTCTACTGGTTTTCCTGCACTGAAAAAATTATAAATCCTAATTATATGAGATTGAAGCATGAAAACCATAATAGGTTATATAATCAGTTTTCTATCTTTCAATATTTCGTGTTATAACTAAAATCTAAGATCATAGATTGTTGTTGTAATTTACCTGTAGTAATGAACATATTCTCTGTATTTATCAATTAAAAATGTATGCGGAGTATATCTGATTGCTGTTAATGCTATAGCGGTACCAGTCACCACACAAAAAGAAAACTTTCTTCCCTGGTCTGTTAGAAACCAAGAAATTGGTTTCCTAGTGGTCATTTTCTTCACAGTACTCGGTCAGAACTTACGAAATCAGAGTGGAATCAAAGGATTAATATTATGTACCTAATTTATTTTGTAATCATATTTACTGACGATTAAGATTTATGTTTATGAATGAGCAAAGACATGTGAGTTATGACATGACTGCTGGCAAGTGCCGACAAGCTGAGTGCCACTGCCGAGTGCCGACATAACTAATGGCTATTGACTATTGACTCATTGAGTATTGGCTATTCTAATACTGTCTGGGCCTGTTTCAAGACATAATTTATAATCTGTGACTAGCTAGACAATTTTAACCGCCAAGCGCCAAGGCCAAAGTAAATAACCTTAAAAATAAAAAAATTGATACTATTATATCATAAAATAATTCTATATTTTGTAATACAGTCATGATCAGTTATGGACGCTATTCGTTATTCATTCAATGATTAAAACCAAAGCATTTACTAAGTGTTTTGAAGACAATAAGCATCGAGCAATCACTAATGGACCACCACTATAATATATTATCCTTTAAGTGAAAAAAAAAAGTATAATTAATATGCAACTTTTAGAAGCATTGAGTCATTTGCAGTTGCAGTACCTTGAGAATGATTGGGTTCAATCAGTATACGATTCTGAATTTTTTGAATTTGGAGATTTGCCTTCTGAATACCAAAATGCTGTTGATTCTTCAGAAACAAAATCAGTTTTACATAATATCATCCTTGCAATTGATGATTGGTTGACATGTACAGAAAATTCCAAAAATGATGCTACATGGGCAACACTCTCACTTCAACTTAAACATAAAAAACTATTAGCTCTATTAGGATATTATATTAACTGGGGAAATAAAAACATTCTTCTAACTGAGTCCAGAAACAATGCATTGTGGGCCTCACGATTATATTATAAACTCTTATCTATTCCTGGCTATAAGGCATACCATATTTATCATTCTCAACTTTTTGCCCACACTCTAGCCTGTTTAAGCTTTCCAAAAAATGTATGTGAGAATGAAGATAATTTTTTTAATCCTAAACAATTGATTAGTGAACTGAATTTTATTATAAAAGAATTAAGTGAGTTTGTTTATGAGTTGAAGTATGTTGTTGAAAATTTACAACTGAAACCTGGGGATATGAACTTTGAGGATATTCTTTCTAATTTGATTGATATTACTGGAATTGCTATTGTCACAAAATTGAACATTGGTATGTAGTAGATTGGTTACTTACAACAAATATGTTTACTTTTAATACTAATAATATTTTTTTATACTTTGTTACTGTTTTTAATTGTAATTTTTCAGATAAGATAGAACTAGCAAATTTATCAAAGGTTGTATATGATGTTATTGACTCCATACTTTGTGATTTAAATGGAGAACCAAATGCCCTAGCTATTAAGCTTTTATTCAAGGCCATACTTCCAAAACTTTTAGCGGCATCATTAGATCATAAACAGGCAAATGTATGTAGTGTTATATAAATTTTTAAATAATTAATTTAAATACTTAATAGGTATATTAAATATTTAAATACATATAAAGACTACATAAAAATTAGGTATAATGAAGTTTAATTGATCTTAGCCAGAAAGTAGTCAATAGATCCTATGGAGATTACAAATTTACAGATAGCCTTTGTTTAATTTAAACTTAACAGAGAGAAACCTGTCCTCATAATTAATTATCCATTGTCAGTTAACTGTGATTTTCGTAAAGAATTTATAGTCAACTACCTTGTACTTAATGAATAAACTAGCTGATTTATGTGATATTAAATAGTTACACGATTTATTGTGAAAAGATAATGCAGGGAGAAACTTAAAGTGACTCCCCGTAACCCCATGTGCAGACACATTTCTGTATATGTTCACTGATCATTTTTCTTTACAAGAAAGTAATCAGCCTACTGTGCCTACTCAACCAAAACATTATTACCCGGGATTCAGACCCAGAACCTCTGGCGCTACACGTAGACGCGTAAACTTAGGAGAAATTTAATTGTTTTTTTTATTCTGTTGCTCTGACAAAATATGTCTAGTGTCAGACTAGCTGATTTTACTCATAAGAGTCTTACTCTTAGAGTATACCATTGTAACATTTTTAAGTGTAATTTTATTTTATTTTTTATTTTCAGAATATAATAAGAGCATCTTATGTGGCATACTCTGGTCTAATCTTAACTAAATATGGTAAATCAGCACTATCAAGTTATGTAGTGCTCCTACAGCATTTAACTTATTCCTTAGATGGATTGGTAAGCTTTTTTACAGTTATGAATAATACTACTTCACATTTTTTTGTTCTTCATAGACTTAATTTATGTATGATGTAGATTGAATATGGTATATATATCCTAATAGAATGTATGGAAGGATACAGCAAAATTGTATGGGTTGTGTGTGAAATATTTATAAATTTGTCTTCATCTTTATAAAATCATGTTGAAATTAGAGTAAATTATTCAACACTTGAGTAATTGAATATTTAAAGTTGTATTTTCAAAACAATATTGCTGCATTGACTAAATTTATTTAAAGGAAAAAGCTGAAGTTCGACA
This sequence comes from Aporia crataegi, assembly GCA_912999735.1. NCBI lineage: Eukaryota > Metazoa > Arthropoda > Insecta > Lepidoptera > Pieridae > Aporia > Aporia crataegi. The sequence goes on along the minus strand of OU538744.1, from coordinate 5,097,096 downwards.
AACACGAATATCACTCATAGTTGGTCTCATGAGTCTTCTCCCACAGAGATCATATAGAAGTACTGTAAAATGGCTACTCAAGTTATCAACTACTGCAAAAGTATTTCATCGGCAGTTAGCAATGGTATGTATGTACCTAGTACAATTTACGAGAGAAATATATATACTCGATTTAATTATAATTTATACAATTCAAAATTAAAGTGATTTAAAAATTTAAAAAAAAGAACCCTCCATACTTTATGCAAATAGTAAACAGGACATTGGCATCAGTTTTTAATACAAGCAATAGTTAAATTGTAAAGCTTGGCGTCCACTAGGCGGGCCGCATCCGCTTGCTATACATTTTGTATAGAACTGTGTCCACTAGAGACGGAGCTGGCCGGACCGCGACGGAATCCGTCGGCGGATCGCTCAGCGAGCACATTTTTCCGTCGATGCGGCCCAGCTCGGCCCGCCCCGCCTCTAATAGACCGTAGCTCGCTTGTTATACGTACGACTGACTGTTAAAAATCCGCTGATGCGGCGCGGATTGCCTGTATAGTGGACGCAGTACGCAAAAAATCGCGTCGTACCGTTGCGTCCCGAGCCGCCCCAAGTGGACGTCTAGCTTTAAAGTATTATAATAGTATGGTATAGTATAGTAAATTTAATATTATAATGAAGTCAATATGTCAATGAAGCATAATATTTTGTTATAGTGCTTCCAAAATTCAGCAAAATTCGTTTTCAGAGGCTTTGTGCTCAGAGACTCAAGAAGATTTATTTTATTTTTAGGAAATATTAGCACAACTATTACCAAATGATGCGGACCTAAGTTCTTATTCTGAGACTGACAGTCGAGAAACAACTGAAGATGTACAGGGTAATATATTTTTCATAGTAGTGTAGTAATGGTAAATATGTAGATATAAAAAATATAGTTCAAACCAAAAAACATTTTCATTAACGTTAACTGAACTGACTTTGTATTTTGTCAATAAGTAATGCTTATTTCTTCATTAATGTATTCGAGTAATTGAGTCATGGAAACGGCGTTACTAGTATCTTTTGCATCGGGGTTAAAATCGTTTCGAATCGAATTTAATAATAAGCCTTTTTTATGGGGAAATGCTGTTACGCATACCAATCCGCGCCGCGACTGCTTGTGTGGAGGCTTAACTATAGTATTTCACACAGTCAGTCGCGACTAGTCGACAACTCGACATTGCGTAATAGCCTAATTCCTAAGCTGATCTTGCGGTGTGGTGCCGTCAGTCGCGAGGAGTGGTCTTGCTTTGCTTCTGTTGCATGCACCTGAGACAACCCGCAATCTTTTTATTTTAATGACGCCAAGAGCATGTTACGCAGTAAATGGCTGCTAATTATATAAAAAACGAACAAACCGTCAACTACACAAAAACTTTTCAATATTATTAAATAAAATCGACAACCCTAACGCTTTATTAGAACAGGTAGATATCTCAAAAAATAGACCGAGCTACTTAATTTATTTTACTTTTATTGTAAGCCATGTTAAAGTGTTTTAAGTTTTTAATTATAATAAAATAGATAATAAATAACTTTTTAGTTTAAAGTTTAGAGATAGGTACTGTGACTTTCATCACAGTACCTATCTATAAAGTGGTTGAAGTGAAGTCCCGTGTCCCCTAGTAGGGTATGGAGCAGATGCATTTTCACATCTGTTTTACTGATCGATTTTTTCTTTAGAGGCAAGTAGGTGATCAGCCTTATATGCCCTGCCAGTCCGAGTTTTTTTTATTTCCACCGAGAATCGAACCCAGGACCTCTCGGTCGTAACGCTTACGCGCTTAGCACTAGACCAAGGAGGCGGTCTAGTACCTATCTATAAATTAGTCTAGAGTTACGTGTTGTAATACTGAATTAATCTTAGTAATCCCAAAATTGTTTAAGAGATAGCCTATAGAGATAGATATAATAATTTATATATGTATATTAAGAGATAGATATAATTTCTTAATTTTCTTTTAAAAGTTCAAAAAACTACAAAAATCTTATTCTTTAAGTAGTATGTATTATTGTTTTGCTTTTTTTTGTATTTATGATTAATTATTTACAGGAAACCGTAATAAAGACCCAGTGGTATCAGAATTAGAGAAAGATAGTGATCAATCAAAAGTGACAACAGAAGATGATAGTAGTCAATCGCAATCGTCCTCATCAGAGGTACAACATATATTTTTAAATAATATACTATATAATTAAATAACTGTTAATTAAGTTCAAATATAGACACCATTTTATGTCCATCTTTCCAAAGTATGCTAAATATTTCATAAATTTAGATCCATATATACATTTCTTCAACTTTGAAGTACGGAATATAGTAATGTTGGCTATAGTCCAAAGTAATGTATATACCTTTAACACCACATACATTGCAATCATAAACTTTAGACTTTCGAGATTTGAACTCATTATTATTAAATAAGCGGGACTTATCGCGCAAAGAAACATTATTTATTTACCTCGATGTTTCGACCGTGTTGCAACGGCCGTGGTCACGAGAAGAACCAGTCAGTCGTGACCTCGGCCGTTAAGCCCGCCATAAGTCCCGCTATATTTAATAATAATGATATACATTGCAATTGTCAATCTAATTATAAGTTCTAATTTGGCTAATGAATGTTGTAGTCGAAATTTGTCTCGAAGTAAATTCATAGTATGCCTTTTACAATTGGGTAATTGTTATAACTTTTGGTTTCAGATCGATATAGATCCATCTGATGAGGATATATTAAACTTAAACCAACGTCGTCATTGCGTTGCACATGGTGAAATCATACGTGCAATATACGAGGGGGTTAGCGACGTGTCAGGCACCTTACGCGCACGTGCGATCGTTCTGCTCACAGATCTACTTGGATCTGACCATGAGCCCGTTAAAGAAGCTATGAGAGTTAGAGCCCTATTTTTACTTATAGTTTGGTATTTTAACTAAACTTTAAATATATTAGATAAGAACACGCTTTAATAATTTAAAGCGCGTTTTATGATAGTTCACACTAGATACGACCTATTTTAAGGGGACTTTCCTTACAACCTCAAAACAAAATAAGATAAAATTACCGTGAATAGTTTATATTTTTAATGTCATGATTTTCGTTACCGAGTTATTCTTAATCTAAATTATATACGTATATAAAACATAGTCGGGTTATTTACAACATTTATAACTAGAATAGATGGCCGATTTTGATGATTTTTGATTTGTTGGATTCGTCTAATGATTAATTCGAGAATAGCAGAATAACTATTAAATAAATAGAAAAATTAATGAGTGTTTATGAAGAAAATTCGTTTTCTTATAAATATTCTATGGAATGATGTTTTAGGTTCTGAGTTTAAAATAACGTGTCAGACTAAACTCGCGGATTCGTGGAGTTCGCGGGATCCACTAGTCATATATAATAATGTATATATGTTTACATTTTATGCTATCTACGGTCAAAAACGTAAATAAAATGGTGTTAATGGTTAAAGTCAATAATGTTGAAATGCATGGCAAACTGTTTTAATATTACTGTATATTTTCTATATCAAAAGCAGAACTCTTACCACAATGCGCCTTGAATGTCAGACCCATTACTCTATATCTGTCATGACATAGGGTTGTGTACATACAATTGACCACATAAAACGTACAACGGCTGATCTGACACACGAGAGCAGTACCATGAGTATCGCAATTTCCAAAAGATTTTTACCCGTTGACAATCTGTCAATACATTTTTCATGCATACAATATACATAGACGCTATTAAATATTTTACTAAACTCATGGATGATACAACTGTAAAAGTTTGATTGCATTTCATCTAAATATTATGTTTAAATGCAATTAGGATATAAGTGGCGATGGGATACAGTGCCAGCTAGCGAAAGCGGGGTTTCGATGTGCGTCGGATGAACGCGCTGCAGTACGCAAGGCGGCCGTCTCGCTCATTCATCGGCTGTTGGTTAAGAGCCCGCATCCTTCACATTATGCCGTGAGTATTTATTAATTTTATTTATTTATACATTTCAGTCTTAAAAATAACATGACAGGATATGACTTAATGCGTTAGTAAGCATCAATACAATCTGCTATAAATACAATTTACACAAAAAATTGCTTCAATTTATACTCCATAACAAATGACAAAAAGCGTTATCCTAGTGAACTCAGGCCGCAACAGAACAGGTCTAACTCTGATGCTACCCGGTTTAGAAGCCGTAGGGATCGCGTAACTGGGGCGTAAAGTATATTTTAAATGAATTAAAATTTTATTATAGTTAATCTCTGGGTGAGTACTATACCTATTAAATATAAATATTACTTGACTTGACTTAAATTCTTTTATTTTTGCGGGGATTCTATCTTCTTGAGATGTAAGAAGAGTAAAGAAGTACAATTTATTGTGTTTACCACGCAGTGGCGTTTCGAAATGTCTCTGAACCGTTCCTAGTTCTTAGTGAGGGAGTTTTGACGCCATCGCAACAACGAACGCGTCATGTTTTATATTATTTTCTAAAAGTTGTGTATTTTCGAGATCTTATGGGTAAAATTGGTGGAATTTTAAGTATAAACTATTCGTCAATGTGATTGAAGGAATGTGATATAATTCAGCAAAACATGATTTTGTGATGTGGTCAAAATTCCCTATAAGCTACGAGTAAAATTTCCACCATTTTATTTGGGGCGCGAAATAAAGACATTAATTAAAATATAATCAAAATAAGAGTTGACCTAATGATTGTCAATACCAGGTCATAAAATCCCAATAATAATAAAAAAAGTTCTCAGTGAATAGAAATTTTCATAGATGCCATTCAATTTTCACTGTCATTATTTCTTGTCTATTGCAACTTTGATGCAATGAAAGAATAATGAAAGCACATAAAACGAAAAAGGTATCAGGATTGTAGCTGTTTGAAGTCTGTTACAATTCCGATATAAAAAGTCCAAAAGCTTGTGTACAAGTTTATTCCTCTTTCTCTTTTTATATAATTATTTCTTGACATTTGTGTATTTACAGACATTAGTATCACTATGCCGAGATGCCAGTATTCTGGTACGTGGCGCGGCCGTTAACGCACTAGCCGATGTGGCCCTTAACAATCCTACTGAAAACTCAATTAACGCTTTTTTAACTGGGCCCATGCATCAACTGTCTGATCCTGAAGTTAAGGTAATACTTGTCTAGGATTTTTTAACATTATTTATTTTAATAATGTAGCTTTTCGAACCTGAAAATATTTGAAATTTATTATTTCGAGAGATCACCACCGCCTATGGACAAACGCGACACTCTCCGCGCATTTGTTGCGTTGCCGGCCTTTTGTGTAACGTTTTTGTGTTTGAATATAATTAATTTTACTCGCGTATATACCATGAACAGATCAATTATTTGACAGATACAAGAACAAGTAATCAACCTCGCTCAAGCGATAATGGTAACACCGCTTCAGAAGTTCGATCCATCCTGCACTGATGAATGTTTGCCTTGGAGTTTTCTAGCGGGTATCATCAAGCTTAATATGAGAAAACATCTCCAGAAAGCCTGTATGCTTCTCGTTAAATCATCAAACTGTATCAAGTATGTTTTACTAATTTGAAGGCAATATTTGACGTATTTTGGAGTAATTTGTGCAAACACTTCCATAAAGTCAAAAGCTAATTTTAATGCTCAAATTTATAGTTTGACGACTACTTTACTTTAATGAAAGTCGCTTTCAATCAATAATACGAGTATAAAACCTAATTTTACATATGTATTGGAATCATATTCAATCAATTTTGATTATACATCTAGTTTTCGGAGCAATTATGAAGAAATGTTTATGAATCTAAAACAAAAAATTAACGTGTACCATTCAATACATGGAGATAAAGTCGAAGAGTATGAATAAGAGCTTCTTAAAAGCTCCTGTCCCTGTCTGTATGCGATTTTTTAAGTACATAGTTTATATTATTTATTATACCTAATTTAAATTTTTCAACCTCACGCAGATGTTGAGGAACTGCTCAAACTTTGAATATACCTTTTCAGCCATCGCTTAGTAGACCTCGTAAGCACGCACCTTGGTGTTTTGTCTGATGCGCGCGACCTGCAGAGCCTCGTGCTATTGACCTGTGTTGCGAGACAGGTCGAATACAATGATCTGGCCTTCTTGCTCGACTACTATTACAAACTGGCAGATACTTCTCAGGTCAGAATAACTTTTCAGTGCTTATTATTAAATAAACCACAGTTTAAGACATTATTAAAACGGGTTGAGCACTTAAAATATAGTGGTCTAAAATTAAACTTCTAATCTATAAAACAATACGCTGTTAATTATGTATACTGTCTAGCTTCGTTTTAGTCCAAAATAGCATCGAAAAATTTCGAAAGGAGTCATTATGGAAACACCTTTTTTAAGGCACATTTGATGACTTCTCGAAATTGCAGTGATTGATTTTTCCTAAAGGATTTTTCAAAAGCACTTGAAAATTTTTAGGTTAAACTGCCAAATGATTGGAGTATGACCATTTAAATAATGAGTTGGATGGAGAGTAGTTGTGGATAGTTTGTATTTGAAGAAAAGTTGAAAAACTGTTTATAAATTTAAACAAAGAAATTAGTCTATTCTTTTATTTATGACCAACTAAGGTTACATATAAAATAAAATCTTAAACAAAAATCAGTAATAATTAATTAATATATATGAACGTTATAGAAAAGTTATAGAAAATGTGAAATTATAAAAACTTAATTTTAATAATAGTTTTTATTGATGATACTGAATTTATAAAGATGATCTCCCTTGCCTTAGTAGATCAAAGGCCAGGATGATAATGACTATTTAGTAATATTGTAGGAGCTTGAACGCGATCGTCGTCTAATGCCTCTGACAGTAGAGCTTTTATCTCTTTGGTCTGGGTATTTAGAAGATGAGTCGCGGAGAGCATTACGAGAACACCTTATTAAGAGACTACAGTCTTCAAATGATGCTGGTATGAGTTAATTACATCTATATTAATTATATTAAGAGAAAAATTTGTATTTTTTCTTATTTCAAATGAGTACTCAGGCAGTCATTATTTTGATTTGCCAAATTGATTTTTTTTTTTTGGGTCAAAATGCTTTGAATACTACCCTTAGTTGAAGAACGCTTATCGAAGTCTTATTAATGACCTGTCTAACTCCAATTTATCAAAATTGGTTTTAAATTCTTATTTTTTTATAGAACAGGAATTTAATTTCTTCATTTACTTGAATTAGTTTATGCCCAATAACATCGGCGTCTTTGTTAATTCAACAAATAATATTTCAGATTGTCGTTCGGCGGTTGTATCACTTGCCGCAATTTTAGATTCTAAAGATTTGCAATGGGCTACAGATTTGATGAAATTGTGTAAGTAACCCAAGCCAACGCATTTTCAAGTGAATGTCGAAGATTTATATTAGATTAAAGCATAATTTAATCTAATGAAATTGATAATAGTAAATAATGCCACAATTTTTTAAAATATATCCTACACATGGTAGGATTTTGCAAACTGAATAAATTCGAGGGCACAGGTGTATTTTATTTATTTTGTGGCACACGAACAATACACAATATAATAAGTTTAGAAATATGCGTTTTATAAGACACGAAAGCGCTTTCTTTTAAATGCGCGTGTGTTTTTCGATTTCTGTGATATTTTATAATAGTAACACAACTTGGTCCTTCGTGCCAGGTATTTAATGTAATAAATATAGTAAACAAGATTTGTATAATATATCATTATCAATGCCTTGTTGATACCTAATTAACATAATTATTCCATTACTTCTCAGCGGAACGGCGAGCGCTAAGCGGTGGATCGGTGGATGAATGGGTTCGTGCTGCCGATTTGTCTGTGATTGCGCCTGATCCACCATCAACCGCACTTATCAACCTTTACGTTGCCGCTCTGCAAGCACCTCCACTTGGTAAGTATAATTTAAAATAAATGTTACGTAAAGAAAGCTTTACTAGGTTCTATCATTTGCTTTATGTGATCTGGGTTTAATATATGTATATCCGTGACCCGCTTGTTCGGTTGTATTGATAATTGAGACAAAACTATGCATTTTTCTAAGGTTCAACAAACCACTCAAATGAAAGAAATAAAAAATAATTGTGATTCTTTTAACAAAACGCCTTGTTACCTAGAATATATTTTTTTTATTATTATTGCATTTACGAATTGATTTGATTTCTTTTACAATTTAGGAAGGCCGACATTCTGCGTGATTCTGTTGATTTTATTCAATCCCTAAACTTTTTTAATTGAAATTTTAATTGATTTTCTACTTATGTCTTTTCGCTGTAAAAATAAAAATTCTGCGCAGATCAGACTTGTAAAAATCCATTAGCCTCACTGTATGGTTTAACATATTATATAGAATGGAGTGGGACAGAACGCGGTGCGTGCGTGGCGGGTATTGGTCGTATCTGTATACGTTTGCGAGAAGCGGCCGTGTTAGCCGCACCACAACTTGCCTTATTGCTGCAGGATCCTGCCGCGCCACTTTGTGCCCGGCTTAACTCCTTAAAAGCTCTAACGGACGTTTGCATCAGGTAAATGACGCATAAATTCTTATATAAATATTTGCATTGTAATCTGTTAATTTGAAACATCAATGAACGATTCGTGGATCAGGTTCAATGAAACAAAATAATATATTAGGACTAGGTGAAAATTTGTATCGTGTTGGTCCTTCGTGCCGGATAGATACTGTAAATATCCGGTCGGTCCTTACATTCTGTCATTTGAATGTAATTTTATGACCATTTTTTGTTGTGATTATTTCAGGATCGACTAAATACTTTGTGTGTGTTTGTGTTTTTGAACCACTAGATTATTCTACGGCGAAGTAAGTTGTTAATATGTTATCTACCTACCATAACGAAATAAAAATTATAATTTGTATTTTATAGGTACACCTGCATTGTAGAGCCGCTTCTTAAATCCATATGTGGATGTCTGAATAGCGACGCGCCGTCTAAACTGCGACGCGCTGCCGCAAGAGATCTTACTCGACTCTTGCTCGGTGGATACTTGAGGTTGCGGACGCCGCTCTATTACAGGTATATATAATATAGTACAAGTCTCGCCAACTTTCTTGTGAGTCGTGACTCATTAACATAGGTGCTTTGCGTATAAACAAATTATAGATCATGCGCGTAGTTGCAACTTTATTTACAGCGATCGAGAAAATGAGCCACTGCTGTCACAAACTTGTTACACGTAAAATCCTCGATGAACCTTATCTCCATAATATCTCTACCTTAGCAATCTTTGTTTAATGTGAAATCCTATAAACCTTAGTTGGGTTATTCGGGGAGATACGTTTCTGAATATTGTCACTCGTTATTTTATTTAACAAGCAAATAAATGTGAACGACTAAGCCACGAAAGCAAAATATTTGCTTACACTTACCTAATTATCAGCTAAGTCTTCATCTTTGTGGACTTTGGATTGCCGTTTTCTAGTGTTTCTAATTTTTATGTATTAAGCCAACATACAGTGATAGTTCATGGAAGCCCTACACAGATTTTAATATATCCAAGACGTTCTATTTATTTACCAAAATATTTAATTTTCTGCTAGGTTTTGCGCGTTACTGGCAGATGAAGATTTAGAGGTCCGTGAGCCAGCGGAGTATTACGTGACCTGCTGCCTTACAGTGGACGTCATTTTCCATCACTTCGTGGACTGCGTTCTGCACTACAATAATGACAGCGAAGGTTTGACTAATAAATTCTTCTGAACGATTGTCTCGTAATTGGGACCAACCAATCACTTATCTGCATTGAACATGATATTTTTATTGATAATTTTAAATATGCAAGCTTTGAATTGAAAAACATAGTAATTTCATATTGAAAAAACCCTCGTGATCTTTTTCCTAAGTCTTAACACTATATAGGTTTAGTAGTTTGGGAATAAAAATTCACACTTACTACGATGGAAAGTCCAACATTCAAAAGTTCAATGAAAGTAATCTTATATTTTTGAAGCATGCTCTAAGTGAATTTGATTTAAGTACATATTTAATTTTAAATAATGATACCTACATGTATTAGGTTCGGACCGCCCCTCCTTGGTCTAGTGGTAAGCGCGTAAGCGTTACAGCCGAGAGGTCCTGGGTTCGATTCCCGGCGGAGATAATAAAAAAAATCTCGGTCTGGCAGGACATAGAAGGCTGATCATCTACTTGCCCCTAAAGAAGAAAATCGATCAGTGAAACAGATGTGAAATGCATCTGCCCCATGATGGACACGGGACTTCACTTTTCTTAATTTTAAATAGTTGCCTAATTTCAGACAGGTTGTCTTTCGATTCCCGTCAGCTCATATACGACGTGATGCTTCAACGAATGTCAGTTGTTCAAAGATTGAACATTCAATGTCGGCTCGCAAGGGAAGTTCTGACGCATGCTGCAGACGAAATCGAGGAACTCGGTGATGATGAAGAACTTCCAGGACCACTTAATGCTGCTCTACTCGATACTATTACATTGCTCTGTGGACCTCGAATGAAGTTGCCTAGTGAGTGCATAACAAATTCTCCAAACGGATCCCCTTACTTACTAACTTTAATTTATACCAATGCTTTAAACGCTCTTTCATTGTTTTGCTAACGTCAATTTGAAAAAGCGAAGCTAAAACTGAACAAAGCTTACAGGAGATAATACAATTGAAATGACAATAAAGCTCGATCGATTCAAACTGTCTCTAAACGTAGCCTTATATAGAGTTATTTCTTTAAACGTTGAGATTATCATTTTCGTCTTGTGTAAACAGTTTTCGAATATATATTTAAAAGATTTTTTTAAATATTGCCCATGTTAACGTACCTTTAATAACTGACTCTTAAATTTTATTAATTTTTATCTGATCTTAGGGCTTTATTACATGATGTTATAAAGTGGAAATTCTACAATTTTCAGAAAAACCTGAAAAGTCTGGAGAAGTTGACATAGACGATTTACAGGAGAGAGTGACTACAAATATTGTATCGCATGTGAGTTCATGAAACCTTCTGTTGCTACAAAATATACCTGATTCTCATGTTTTAGTTTCGAAAATAGTAAAAAATCATAAAATATTTTTAACTCCAAGCACCGAATTCCAAATTGTAGCCTTTGTTCTGTTATTTACTATTTTTACGACTACTCTTTGAAGTGGAACTATGTACTTAAGAATTTTATGCTCAGCGAAGACCTTGTATACACACTGTCATTGACACAGAAATATGTCTGTCTTAGGTATTCATTTTTATAATGTTTTTACAGAAAATGAAGCGAACGGTTGCAGAAGTGCTGGTACCCGCGGTGTTACGTCTTTACGCACGTTTACGAACGCGCGGTGGACAACTCACAACGTACATTGTGAGAATTGCTACGGATCTACACAACGACTATCGCCAAGAGGTAATAAAACATTTGTTTAATGATATATTCTTGTTATCATTTAATTAAATTATATCCACCAATTGCAACTTCAGTGATCAATATGCTGCCTTTATTTTTTTAGAATCTTTAATGGATCATTGGATTTTTGAAAGAGTACATTGTGTTTCAGATTGAGGAACTTATAGATGAGGATGAAGACTTGGTTGAGCGTGTGCGTCAATTCCAACAGACAATAGGTCTTGAAGTTTCAGCAGGCAATGCACGAAACCTCGTAACTACGTCCGCACCACCCGAACCAGTTACGCCAAGCACTCGAAAGAGACCACGCCCTTACGCACCCTCGCCAAGGAAACGTAAACTTAAAATATAAAACTCGGAAACATAAGTCCGAATAACAATCTTAACATTTTAAACTCTGGAAATGTAAGTTTAAGATATAAAATTTTTTACCCTTTGAGTTACGACTGGTGTGGTAGCTAAAGTTTGAATGTATTACGTTTAAAACGATCTCAATTACATTTTTCTCTACTTGTTTCCTAGAAAAATGGAACTTTATAACAATGTGTTTTGACCTTTTATGATTGGTTTGGGTTATTTGCAATACTTACGCAACCGATTTCATCTTCATCAATAATTATTGTTTTTTTTTTATTTACACTAGCAGCTAATGACTTAAGCCATAATCCTTGCAAACTTCATAAAATATATGAGGCATATATTATGCGTCAGTAGACGCAGTAACTGACATTTGTTTCTTGCTACACCAAGAAATTGTACATATGTGAAACAATTGAATATACCCAGTTGTTTTTTTCCTTTCTTTTGTATCACTTCCACCCCAGAGTCAACATAATCAGAGACATCTTTTATACCACAATGGTCAATCTATATCCTTGTTTTTGATTGTTTGATATTTAAAGTAGTATCCTTTAAATATCTGAATAATCTTTTAAGACATTGCCACAACTCTATTAATTTTTCTTGTAAACTTACTTAACATGTATTCAAATCTGGTACATAGCATTATATGTAATAATAATATCATAAAACTAGCTGATCCGGCAAAGGTTGTTTTGACATATTAATTTTTGGGGTGGACTACCCTTATCACTTAGGGGTATGAAAAATAGATAGTAGCCGATTCTCAGACCTACTGAATATGCATATACAATTTGGCAAAAATCAGTAAAGCCGTTTCGGAAGAGTAAGGTAACTAACATTGTAACACGAGAATTTTATATATAAGATATTGAGTTATATCCGCTTGTAGTTTTTAAGATAAATCTATTTTTCAAACAGCCGATTGTGTTGCTATACTTTTACTCTCATATAGATTGTACAGATTTTTCTGATAGATACTCTTAGCGATTCGATTGTTTTTTGATAATAAGATCCTCATCTAGCATTTTCATTACGTTTTACTCGGATAACTGATACTTACTTACAAAAATGTCAATCATACAGATATTTTGTGTCTTCGACTTCAGTATTGTACAATTAATGATTTACATATAATATAAGGAATTTATTTTAAATATAATTAAGTATAACAAATGTTAAAAATAAGCGTCATTTAGGATTTTGGGTCTTGCATAAGCTGGACCGTTGAAATTACTTCTTACCTGGCCGCACTACAGTTTTATCCAGCAAGCGATTGCCGCTACAACCGCGAAATCGCCTCGAGAAGCACGCACTACGAAATATAAAAAAAAGACGTCAACGAAAATTTTACAAATATTGAGTCTATAATCACTAGCCGTAGATTTCAGAAAGGTATTTTTCATAAGAAATATCGAGTTTTAAGAGAACGGTTTTTTCCCGCGAGTCATTTTGTATGTTACATGGTTTTAAAATCACAATGTTCAAAACCGTTGCGGTTTAACCGTAGTGCGACCTAAGACTTAATGTACTATCTACGTTTATTAATCATAATAAAGTTATCTATAAATAGGTATTTAATGATACCTACAATAGTAAAAACAAGCAACACCTTAATTGTATAAGAAGTTTGATAGTTCTAGAATATAATATACTTAGGGATATAACCAATCGTCACTTGATATTGTTTTTTTGTTGTTTTATATATTTGGCATTTAATAAATATTATTATGTATATAAGAATAGGTTTTTTAAATGTTATTTGGATGCATTTAGATGTGTTAATTTTGAAATGCAAGTCGATAAGTACAAAAGTACAATATGAGTGGAGAATAAGACAAAATGTTTTCTGATCAGTCGTGAACACATGTTTGTCGACGCTGTCGGCATAGAAACAATTTATTATGAGGTGATATTGTGATGAACAGAATTGTCATATGTTAATTTAATTATGAATATTACTTATAAAATTATGATTATAAATAAATATTAGTATTCAAAACAGAAATTTTATTGCAATCTTATTTACATTTATCTTTGCGACTAATGCCAGAGGGGTACACTTATAACATTATCTCTGAAGTATGGAAAGTGCTGACATCTCTACGTTGCAACAGGAACTTTTTTGATTTACAAGTACCCCAATATTTGGCTGGGTACGGCACGTTGCCTTGTCGTGCAAATATACAGCGCCGTGCCATTGGCCGCGCCGATCCCCCGCATCGCCTGTGTGCGAAACCTATGAAGCGCCTCTTTTTTCACGAATGTTCATGATTCAACATTTTTTTATTATTTGTTAATTTTGACCGAAATAAATGTTCTCCAGTTTTATATACTTAGACTAAGTGTTGAAGGTGCGCTAGCGTATAAAACAAACTTCACTTTTCGAAAAATAGATTACGTATTTAGATAAGTCTATATAGTCCAACTGATAGACAAAGGAACATAAGCGGGCGTGTAGTAACTTAGGGGTACCGAAAATTGCGTCAAAATCAAGCTGCGACGCACCATTTTCCCAGAAACGTTTTCTTCAATTCAGACTTAAGAAACTTCGCAGTTATTAATATATTGATATGAATAGAAATTGTATATAAAATATGTATATAAAGAAGCACCACACATCTGTTTTTTGTCAGTGTTTGAAATCATTTATTGGACAGTAACTATAATATATATCGTTTATTTATATTATATTGGTCTAGTTATTTTATTTATTTACATGTAATAGCGGATAGAAGTAAGAAATTACCGCCGTCCATGGACAACGGTGCCGCTAAGCGTGGTAGTTGCGTTGTTGGCTTTTCAAAAATGGTATGCTCTCCGCTTAAAATTATCAATTAAGGTCGAATACACGAGGGAACGGTCTTTATTATAAACAATATTAAAACATAGGAAAGTTTATTTGTTATTTAAAAACAAAACATTTTAGAACTCTTATTAAACGACATACAAGAATAATTCTTATGTATAAATAAAATTAAATCGTAATATGTATGTACAACAATAAAATTATTAAATGTCTTTGCTTAAGTTCAACTTAGTATTTAAATCACTTTCCATTTCTATTGTGATGTCTTTGCTGAACGTCTTCTTCAGTAACATATTTATGGCAGCTTCCTCTGAAATAAAAAATTATATATATACATATAAATTATTAATTTTAACAAACAAAAAAAACGACTTCAAATTGTAACTCTAAAAATACTGAACAGATTTTGATTAAATTTAAATGGAAAGCACCAGCTTTCAAACAAAAAAGAATCATCAAAATCGGTTCACCCAATCGAGTTCTGTGGTAACAAAGATAAAAAAACATACGCATAGAACTGAGAACCTCCTCCTATTTTAAGGTCAGTTAAACACTATTGAAACTCTTAAGCGTATAAAGTCTGAACTAAAAGCTAGTTTTAATTAAGTAACAAAAACTTTGTTATTATACTATTTGTAAAGAGGTGAGGTGTATAAAGAAGCAAATAAATTTATTTAATCATATTTCACTACAAACCGCATGAAAATATTTTCAAAATAAATTTATTATTTCTAATAGTTGAATATTTTATAAATATTGAGCACCTAATTAACACACGAAATTTTAAAGCGAATATGGGTGTTCGTTTATTAAGCTTCTTTCTGACTGATTCAAGCTTATGAGCCCTATTAATAAAATTTCGTTGACACACAACTCTCATACAACTATCACAAAATTGACACGCACCATTTATTTAATAATTTACTATTTGTAATTTCGTTTATAAAACGAAAAAATAATAAAAATAATTTAAAAAAAAAAAAATTGCAATATTCCTGTTATGAACTATCAAATATTAAGGTATAAATATTACGTAAACATACCGATGCAATAAAGAGAAATTGTCAAATCTGAGCGTTTTTTGTAATGTTATGGTTATGATTGGAATTTTTTTCTAAAAATTTGATAAGTATTTCAAAATTTACTAAAGACCAGAGCGGCCCCTACCGCGTGGTCTTTAGCACTATTTAATGGACATTATAACATATTCCATTTTGTTTACTTACTCCACTAATATGTTTTTCTAACTATTTTATACCATTCTTTGAGTCAAGTTTGTAAAAGGCTTTCTTTTACAAAGAATAAGTCAATATTGACAATTTTATGCAAAAAATAAGGTTAAAAAGCCTCTTTAGAAAACATAATAATGAAAAATGTCAACATACCTGTAACCTGAATCGCAAGGAGCTGGTGAACAATATGTCTCGCTGTAATTTTAAATAACTCTCTATTACTTATTTTATTTTTCTTATAATAAGGCATCAACAATTTAACAACTAATCCGGCAACGTCTACTTTTTCACTTTTCTTTTCTTTCGATTTTTTCCGCTTCGTGTGATGCTTCGTATCATCTTTTTCTCTTTCTTTTGTTCTTGCTTTAATGCGATCCTCAGACTTTTTGATTGAAATATTAATATCTTTCCGTGGCTTACTGTCTTTAGGAGATTTAGTTTTATCTATTTTCTTAGGAGAACTTTTGATTTCAGCAGTACCGATTTCAGCAGTATCGATTTCAGCAGTACCAAGTTTTTCTTCCTTCGTTTCGGACAATGGTTCTGATTTTAATTCAGCAAATTGTTGAAGTTCTTTTAAAACTTTATCTGCTTCCTCACTCAGTTTATACGCTTCGCTCAGTGACTTATCTTCCAGTTTTTCCACTATGATGGTCGTTTCATTGCCAGAAGTATCGGTTTTATTACCATCGATATTTGTTTCATTTATATCTGTGATTTGGTCATTTATAGTAGTTTCAGATTGCTCATTTTCTTGCATTTTATCTATGATTATCGTCTTATCCTCACAGCTAGAGTTAGCCTCTATACACTCAGTTTCATTTATAACAAGATCTCTTTCGGAGCAAGCACTGCTTACAGAATTGTTTCTAGGCTTCTTCTCAGACTCACATTTCCGATGTAGCTTCGATTTATCTGGTGATTTCTTCTCTTGATCATTGTTACTCTCATCGATCACGAGATGTTTTTCCGAACTTGTACTACTTGTTGAATGTTTCCTTCTTTTTTTCTCAGTTTCACTACTATTTCCATGTCGAGATCTAATCGATTTTTCTTCCTTATGTTTTTCTCTATGTTTATCTTTATCTCTGTGCCTATCCTTTTCTTTTGTATGCTTATGTTTATTTTTATGCTTATCCTTATGCTTTTCTTCATCTGTAAGTTTGTCAGATTCTTTATTTTTTAGTGTTTTTATTTTTTTATAGGGTTTTGACTCTAAATCACTGTCATCTGATGATTCACCAAACAGAGCTTTAATTTTTCTTTTAGCTGGCCCATGAACCTTTTTAGGGGAATCTTTTGTACTTTCTTCGGCCTTGTGCGTCTCAGCCTGTTCCTGCTCTAGTGATTCTTTTTCATCTTTACTGGGAACACCTTGCAGAGTAATATTTATAATTAAAGTTTTTGTTTGTTTATTTCGGTTACAATTATCTGTATTTAATAATCTTTTATTTATAGGTATTTCATCAACTTTTAATGTCTTGTCGTTATCGTCTTCATCAGAATTATGATCAATTTCATCCATATTAAAAGTCGATTCACAAGGATCAGATTTAGAGAGCTCATCAATAATAAGTCCTCCCTCATCTTCACTGGCACTTGTGCTAATTTCTGAAGATTCTTGTACTGTCTTCGTTTTCAAAAAACCTTTTATCTTAGTTTGTGTTAATGAATCTTTCTTGAAGGAATTAGCTTTTCTTTTAGTCTCTCTGTCAGCTTTAGAAAGTTCGCGAGACCCGTTTTTATCTTTTATTTGTTCTGAAATAACATAAATTTCATATTTAACATACACATTTAAAATTGAATTTTTTATTTAAATAAAAACAGTTTTCATAACAACACCTCTTTCTAACTGTGCAGCGGTAGTAAATCCATGCGTCTTCTGAACGGGTTCAAAATGTTTAAGGCGAGAATACAGACTATCTTTGGACGCTTTTATTTTTGCAATCTAAAAAATGTACATTGATATTAAAACACAGAATCTATTGATCGTTTATTCCTCATTCCGAATCTCCGGACAACACAAAAGAATGATGGTTGAATTGGGCAATGGTTAAAGGTGGTTGAATAAAATTACAAGTATTAAACTATTCTTAGAGTTTCAATTTTCTAAAAGAGTTCTTAACTTGCTAGTTTTAGTATGTAGTAGATATTAAATGAACTAAAATTGAACGATTTCGTAATAATTCAAATTGCAAACACAGGACCCAGGATAATATTAAACTTACAAGTTTAGTCATAGCTCGTCTATACAGGCTGATGACTGTACTACTGGAAAAGGCCTCATATTCCAATTCAATAGCACATTGTTCCACATCATGCTTTGATAGTGGCTTAACAGGATCGTCTACGCCTTTTAATGACGACAAATTCTCACTGAGGGCATTGTTCAATAGAGACAAGTAACTTTCTCTGCTTGCCACTGTTAATCCGTTTACCTACAAAAAAAATCAGTGATAATCCCAACTTGATACTATAAATGCGAGTGTATCATAAGAC
The DNA here is from genome assembly GCA_912999735.1 of Aporia crataegi. NCBI lineage: Eukaryota > Metazoa > Arthropoda > Insecta > Lepidoptera > Pieridae > Aporia > Aporia crataegi. The sequence continues at coordinate 5,078,742 of OU538744.1, read as the reverse complement.
CTTTAAAGAACATCTGCGCAAGGTATTTAATCACGCCAGAACGGCTAAATGAATTTCGATAAAATTTATCACAGCGATAAATTAAGTATATATATATATTCAATACATACGTATGTACAGTTGCCGTGGGAAATTTTCGCAGGCAACATCTATGTTTTGATATAATAAAAATGCATAATACCCGCGACTTGACATATATTTCGGTTAGGCTTCATCGAAATCTATTAAAGTAACTAAGAAATTGAGCAGCGTTTATAAGTAAGGCAGTTAGTATATGATCATTAGCCATTACATTATCGATAGCATTGCAGTTAACGTAATAATAAACTCAACCTAAGAAGAATTCCGTAAAATATGACTTACTTTTGTGCTTGTACTATCAGCGGCTCTGCATTTTGAGTATTTGGCCGATTTTGCATCAGGCTTTTTATTTTTTTCTATAGATTTCCTTCTGATAGCGAACTCTTGCATAATAAGTGATCTCGTTTCTTCAGCCACTATGTGTCGACTATTTTCACCGTCCGATTCCTCACCGCCGTCGCCGTAATAGGATTCTATTTCCCTGACGAATTAATGGACAAAATTATATATTTAATAATATACTATAGAGTATCAGGCTGCGGTGCAAAAAATTACTATATAATCACAAATATTACACAATGTTCTTTAAAACACATTCAGAAAAAAATGTCATTAAACTATTAATATATCAACATAAGTAAGTACATTACCTACATAGTTGTTTTAAAAACTTTTTGAAGAAACGGTAAACAAAATTTTAAATCATATAAAAATATAAAATATGTCAAAAACAGTTGAGCCGTTAGATAATTACGAATGGACTTACATACATACATGTCAAACATATAACACGCCTTTCGGGCGTCGCCGCAGTCGGGTAAAAATAAATTTAAATGCTATTAGAAACAGAAGTTTATAAAAATATAAGATTTTATATCAAAACCGGCAATAAACCTACTTCTACGTGTGCTAAAAATTAATAAAAGAGAATAATAAGTCTACAAGGTATTTAGTTCGAAGTCGTTGCTAAGATCAAAAGTTGGTGCAGTTGGCTTGAGCTCTACAGATGGCCACGTCTCATTGTGATTATTACTTTTTCTTCTTTCATTTATTGCAAGTTATATATCTGTGCATGTTGAATTCGGTAATACATTTTAGAACGTTTGTAGTGTATATTTAATTGTTTTATTATAATTTGGGCGTCACAATAATGTACTTAAATATATTTACAAAAATACAAAAGGCTCATCAAAGCCGTTAGGGTGCGTACCCAAAATACTGGCTACATTACCGCGTTGGCCGAAATATGAGCCAGCTTTCGGGTTTCCTGTGGTCTCAACTAAGCGCATCGATATCTCTTTAAACAATCGACTCGCTTCTGGCCCCCATGGATACTAATTTAAATTTAATTGTTTCATGTTTTAAAACATTTAATAATAAAATACAACTGTAGTAGGACTGTACCTTTTCTGTCCGTCTCGGCCGTGTCCATAGAGCTCGGAGGAGTCGTCATGAGAAACGAAACCGGCTCTTTGGAGCGTGGCACTCATGGCCCGACGCATGTGTTGTTCAAGAGCGCGTCTGACGGCTCGGGCGTCCGTGCAAGCGTCACAACGATTCGTACAACGTGGTGTCTCTTCGCCAAAGTATTCCGCAAATGTTTTATGTCGACACCTGTAAAAAATTTAAAACGAACTTCCATATAGACACAATTTCTATAGTATTTCCACTACAATGCTCCGTCAATTAAAAATTATTAGACTAGCTTTTAGCGGACTGTATTCGAAAATTTAGCTTTTAACTATTGAAAGATTTTTTAGAATAGGATCGTTAGGTCTATACACAAATAAATTTACTTCAAGATTAGATTATTTGTTCACAAATTTTCGGGGAAATACACATTACATTCGTTGAAATCAAAATGTCTTTATAAACCGCGACTCAAAATTTTAGAAATTTCAGAATTTCGTCGATGAATGTTTGTTAATATACTTCAAAGAAAAAAATTATACTTTTGAATTTTTTTTTAAAATGATTCAAAGCTTTTTGAGAAAATGTATAAAAACAAGGAACTCACACTGTGATGATAATAACTTGTTATAATTTTAGCATAGCATTAAATTTTGATGTTTAGTTTGATCACTTACCCAACATCCTCACAATATTTCACCATGATTTCGAAACTTTTATACGCATTTTTACAGCGTTGCTTTTGTTCAGGAGTTTTTGCGCGGGCGATTTCAGACTTGAGCAGAAAGTCGACCGCATTGCGTTCACTACGACAGTAGTAGATACGACAAAACGCCGGTTTCCCATCTCTACCAGCTCTGCCTGACTCCTGAAATCAAGGTTTAAATGATAATTATTTTCCCGCCTACTTATAAACGCAGCTCAACTTTAACCAGTGTTTCAATGATGTCACTTTTTCGCTATCGTGAAATAGCCGTAGCAAAAAGAGACAAAACATTTCAACTGATCAAAGTTGAGCAATATACATAAGTAATGCTTAACTAGATTACATTCTTAAACCGTTCAACACGTTTTGATAAAGGTAATGTAAATACTAAAACTGGCTCGACTCTGATTGACTTGCAAGTGTCAAAATCATTACACCTCAGATAAGACTTACTTGATAATAAGCTGCAACGTTTTGTGGTAAGCCCCAATGGACAACAGCTCGAACCGTTGCTTTGTCTACGCCCATTCCAAATGACACAGTTGCGCAAACACAAGGAAATTCGCCATTGAACCATTGCTCTTGCACTGCGATCCTTTCAGAACCTTTTAAACCTGCGAAACAATGATAAAATTATGATAAGCTAAACAAAAAATATGGTATTGAGAAAAAGCTAAACATTTTAAAAAGACCTTTCACAGAAATGCAATTATTAAATAATAAAATGGCTTTAATTAAAATAAGTTTTGTATATATACTGTAATATGCATTCAGTTAAGCAGTTATTCTGATGTAACAATTTGACACTTAAATTTTATTCATTTCAATTAAATCAAAATCCTAAATATCTATCTGCATAAGATCCCTCTCTCAATCAGATCTGTTTATATACTTATACTAAAGAGATTACCTCCGTGATAAGCTAATGATTTAACCCCTTTATTACACAGCATCCTGGCAAGATCCTCAGTTTGTTCACGAGTCCGACAATAAACTATTGCAGCATTTTTATCTTTCTAGAAAATTATAATTTTAGGTAAGGTAATTTTATTAAAAAAACCGCCTTTATGGCTAAGTGGTTTACGTGTCTGTGTGATGCGCTGGAGGTTCTAGGTTCGAATCACGGAGGGACAAATGAATATTCCGGTTGGGTAGGCAGAAAAAGAAGGCTGATCACCTACCTTCCTGTAAAGAAAATGATCAGTGAAACAGCCCCACTGAGATTTACGGGAATTTAAAAAAAATACTAATATTATACTTACCGATTTTAAATTTTCATCATCTTTCATACATTTTTTTAGGAATTCAGCCAGGTCACCAACTTCATCTTCAATGCAATTTTGGTAGACTACATCATAGAACAGGTTACGTCTAAAGCTGGGAGTCTTGAACTGTGCTACTGGATGTAGCAATTTAAGGTTTTCTAATATATCCTTGGTGACTTCTGTACTTGCTGTAGCCGTAAGAGCAACCCAAGGTATACTTATAAATTTTTCCCTCAGAGAGCCCAATTTTAAATAATCAGGACGAAAATCGTGACCCCATTCACTCACACAGTGTGCTTCGTCAACAATGATATAAGAAACCTTCTTATACTTGACAAGATGCTCTAGGAGTGTTTTAAATGTAACCGTGGCAGCCTGTTCTGGGGTTACATACAAAAATCGGGTATTTGGTTTCATGCTTTGTAGATCATTCAAAACTCTTTCTCTGTCCTTGCTTGTCATTTTTGAATTTATTGATTCAGCTTGAATTTTTAATCTGGTCAAATGATCTATTTGATCTTTTATTAGTGCAAGCAGTGGTGAAAATACTATAGCAACTTTGTTGTCTTGTAACATAGCAGGCAATTGGAAGCAAAGAGACTTTCCAGAACCAGTTGGCATAGAAACATATACATCATGGACACCTAAAATAAAAATGAGCAATTTTATTTAAGATCTTTGAAAATTATGGTAACCTTTTGTTATTTAAAGAATTTGAAAATAGAAAGTGTAATTTGGGTTTTATGAAGGTCGGAAGTAAGTGTTATACATTTGAATTTTGACGCGCTTTTATTTAAAAGTTGGTAATACTGCATCAGCATTTCATTCAGAATGTTACGTACTTGGTTTACATTTTTACAAATCACAAAACAAATTGAGTCTAATAATTATTCGCAATATAATATTTACGTTTAAAGTTGTTGAAGGATTACATAAATAACGTTATTACCTCTTGCAATTGCTCTAACGGCCCTTTCCTGCAGCTCACTTTTGAATTTTTTATGACCAAAACATCGCAAAAGTTTTTCTGTTACGTTATCCATGACGGTGATTTCATTGGCACTTGAAAGATCAAAGGTACGGCACTTTCATTTTTTTTTTAATTTATGGAACACCCCTGATAATTGTTATACTATTTTACTTAACTATAACAAATAAAATGTTTGGAAAATATTATTTAACCTCGAATTAACATTTTGATACTTTTGAGTATTGACACTTGGGTGATTTGACAGTTACAATTACGTCACAAAGATTTGCGCTTGCTAGCGTAAAAATAAAATTAGAAAAGCTGTGATGCCAACAATGATTTTATATATATTTTATAATATTATCTCTTTTATAATACAATACCATTGGATGCCAATGATGTAGAGACGGCAGAGTTTTTGATGGTATCCACAGTCCACATGTTGAAAGTAGTAAGTGTTCTGTGCACTGAAACGTCGTTCTGCGTAATGCGTTCACGGTTCAGTTTGCTTTGGCCTTGATATAAATAATTTATTAAAATGGATATTGGAGTACTAACGGCTGCTTTTTTGATATAAAAGTGAAGTCCTGTGTGGGGTATGGGGCAGATGCATTTCACATCCGTCTCACTGAACGACTTTTTTCTTTTAGGGGCAACTAGATGATCATTCTATGTCCTGCCAGACCGAGTCTTTTTTTAACTTCACCGAGAATTGAACCCAGGACTTCTTGGTTTTAACGGTTACGCGCTTACCACTAGACCAAGGAGGCGGTCATGCTATCGCTTTTTTGATATGAAATAAGTTTATTATTTTTTCGAAAAATAAAACAAATTACTATAAAAATTAATAATTTTGCCTATATTTCAGACATAAAAAAATAATTTAAATTTTAAAAAAAATCCACAATAATTTTCATTCGTAGTGGTGGTTAAGTACTTAAGTAGTGTGATACATACATACATACTCATACTAGACTAGGAATTATCAATTATATTATAAGGTGCGCAACGGCCAACAACTTGAAATTTGCCATACAAAGATTGCGTTGTAAAACCGACACCACACGGATTTAGCGCCAATGTGTTGGCAAACCCTCAAACTTCTACCGACTACAGACCTCCTTTCTATACGATGGCGAATGTCGTTCGCTATACTATTAGCGGACGCATTAATGTATAGAGACGGCATTAGAAGTGGTACCATAGATACACATAATATTATAGCGCGGTTAATTTAAACTTTAAAGACTAACTTAAAAGCGCACTCGAAAATCGAATCTGGCGCCGGGCGTGCTAAAACTTAAAAAACATAATATTATAACCATTTTAACCAATCTATTAAATTTTATTTTAATTTTTTAGATTTACGCTATAAAATGAGTAAACGCAAAAATCCATCAAACAGCGATAACGTAAATGCAGAATTCTGTGAATTCCTATCAGAATTAGCAGAATATGAAAAGAATGTAAGTCGCAACATCCACAAATACAATGCATATAGGAAAGCCGCAAGTGTACTGGCTTGTCATAATAAAAGAATTCAATCAGGGGAGGAAGCTAAGAAGTTAAATGGCATCGGTGAAAAGATTTCTAAGAAAATTGATGAGTTCTTGCAAACTGGCAAATTAAAAAAGTTAGAAAATATCCACAAAGATGAAAAAGCTCAAGCTATAAGCTTACTAACCAGAGTTTCAGGTATTGGTCCAGTCAAGGCGTCGGAATTAGTCAACAGCGGCATAATGACAATAAAAGATTTAGAAAAAAATAAAAATAAATTAACACATCATCAACTCATTGGTTTAAAGTAGGTACTTTATGGGATTTTATAACACTATAACATTCCATATATTAACATAATTATATATTGTATAGAATACCAATACATGCCTACTGTTTTAATTTTACAGATACTTCGAAGACTTCGAAAAAATGATACCAAGATCTGAAATTAGACAAGTAGAAACTATGATGAAGAAAGTTCTTCATGATCTAGACCCAGAATTCACAGTAACAATATGCGGCAGTTATAGGTATGTACAAATTACGGATATTTATTTATTTTTAAGTAAAGTATTATATATTTTTAGAGGCTTAAGATGGTTTGCTGTAGACGATTTGACTTTACTTTGTCAGTCATATACATTCAACTAAAAATAGTAGATACTTTTGGGATAATACCTACTCCCAAATCCTTTGGGAACTTTGCACCTAAATTAGTTATTTTTGCATTTATATGTACTTATTTATTATTATTATAAATAAACTACATACGTACTATAATTTTCAGAGGAAATAGAAATCTATAAAATAAATGCATCTTGCTTGATTGTGTTTTCATGTTTCTGGTAGGGTAAGTTTTATAAGATAGAGAACAAAAATCCATCCGATCTAAGCAAATCCATAATTTGAAATCATACACGAATGTTTTAGAAGGTTTAGAAAATTCGTCATTTGCAACAAAAGAAAATTTGAATTTTAACTAGAATTATTTCTAATATTAAGAACCGTGTCGTTAAAACAAAATAAAATTCTATATTTTCCAGGCGAGGTAGATCAGAGAGTGGTGATATAGATGCATTAGTAACACATTCTTCGCTTAAAGCATCAAAGAATAAAAAGAAACACGGTGAAATACTTCTTGACAAAATTATCAATTCTTTGAAATGTCTGATCACTGAAACTATATCCAAAGGAGACACAAAATTTATGGTAAGGAAATATTAAAACTTTATTATTGCCGACACGAATCTTGGCAAGTAGAAAATAATGTGTGCTATGCAATGATGTAAAATCACTGATGTTATGTATTAATACATCTGTTACTGTAAAATTGTAAAGAACGTTAGGTTATAATGTATCTCCCGAGATTATGAACTGTCGGAAGATTGTGAACCGTAACATATTGCTTACAATTTAACGCATTATTTTTCGGTAGATTGTAATCTATTGAAGTGAAATTGTTAAATCACAATCTTACAATCGTCAACTTATTGACTGTTCGAAGGCTGTCCTTGATTGGTCGGCCTTACAGTAGACCGTTCTGTGTCCATAGTTAGGAATGAAACACAGGTCTCAATAAAATAAATGCACTTCAAGAATTATGATAACAAGTATTTATTTATTATTAAGTAGGTAATCAATAAATCTGACATCACATGGTATCAAAATAAGAAAATCAGAAACGTAACAATATTTTATCCATATTATAAACTTTAACTGTGGCAAATTTCACGAAATTTTTTTTTTGTGTATAAATGCACAAGTTATACATTAACAGTAAGGTTAAGGTTGTCATTAGATTCATATAAAATTATTTTAAAGTTTACGTTATTTTTAGGGTGTATGTAGATTGTCAACTGGCCATCCATCAAGACGCCTAGACATAAGACTGATTCCACATGAACAGTACCACTGTGCAGTGCTCTACTTCACCGGAAGCGATGTTTTTAATAAGGAAATGCGTGCGCACGCTTTGGAAAAACGATTCACTCTTAATGAATATTCCCTTAGACATATTGGAGTAACTGGTAAGAGCCCCTACTAATCACGCTAATTTAATAAGACGGTGGAACTGTGAATAGGTACGTACCAATTCACCTCTACTGATAGAAAACTAGATTTACTTATTAATATAAATATCTCGAGTCACGGTGTTTGTGTTTGTAGGTAGGTACTCTGGACGATTCGACCGATTTTTATGGAATTTTTGATATTTTGTAGGTATGAGAAAATCGTCAATATAACCCCACCTATTTTTTTTAATCGCAAGAGCGGATGCAATCGCTAGTATTAACAAAAATTTTGTTGTGGCACGCAGTAAATGTAATGTTGCGTATAAAGGTCAGCATGCTAGTATAATGAATGCGAAAGTGAGATGTTCCTGTTGAAGTTTAAAAAATCTCTAATTATAACTCCTGAAACTACTAAACGAATTAAATCTTTCAGAAAATATTTTTCCTTTTGTTCCTAAACCTGCCGATTTGAATGATGTCATCTGAACTCTGGTAGATAATACCTTAGACAAAGTAGACACATGGCGTGGCATAGCGGCACAGTTACAAAAGACCGCTAGCATTAAATTTTCAACATTTACTTCTACTCAGAGTAAAAAATTTTTTGCTCAGGGCGCTATCGACATTTGATATTCCTCGACTAATAAAAATGTTTTAGGTGTACCAGGCGAACCAATTGAGCTCACATCAGAGGAAGATATATTCGATTACATCGACTTCCCTTACAAGAGGCCTGAGGAAAGAAATCTCTGAAAAATATCCAACTGCAATCTCATTTATTTAAAAAAATATATCTCAATCGAATCACATAATTCATTAAACATTAACAATTAGAATTTGATTATTTCTTTAATTTACTTTCATTACGTTACATATTTATGGTATCTTATGGCGATTTGTTCTAAATCATTCGCTAAAGGGACACCTTAAGTGATCTCCCACGTAAGTGAATTAAAAAAAATAGCATATCACTTTCACCTAAGCCCAGAATATGTTGGTCCAAATGACCATAAGTGTCCAGAGCTTGAAGCTTACATTTAAAAAAAAATGTATTGAGACTTTTATAGTTATCACTGAGTTTCAAACAAGACGTAATTTTCCGTTCTGGAGTAATTTTACATTTCGTCACGAATAATTATCTATGGCAAGAAGGTATCTATATTTCTTGATAAAGTAATTTGATTAACATTTAAATATACCCACTATCACTATTTCATTTTAAAGTTATTATTCCTAGTATGCATTTTATAACCATAATAATATTATACACATTTGAATTTGTGTTAAAAACTTAACGACAAGCGGTTATATAAAATAGCATTTATATGGAATGTTAACATTCATTAATAAGAAATAATAATATAATACAACTTATTGAATACTTTTTTTGGTTTCAACTTTGTTAACATACTAACTCTAATACGACCGAAAAGGTTACTGTTTTGAGACCTATATTAAAGCACTAAAGCTTTAGAAAACATTGGTATATAATTGACACGGTTGAATTTCGAATAAGCTATTACTATCTAGGACTTTATCGTTGAGCAAAATCACTGGCAATCTCGTTAGAACAGTAGAGAGTCCATTAAATCAAAGGAAACTTTTTTCAACTGCTTAACAAATCAAAACGCAAATCTAACTAATATCGTAGGACGGCAACGTAAGGTTTTGAATGAACTGTACTTAGAAAACCAAAAATGAACATAACCTAGTAATTAGTAAAATATTCAAGTATCAACAAATAAAAAGCGTATTAGTAAATAACATGCGAGAATAAACAATATACAAAAAAAAAAAATAGATCTGTGATTATTCTAATATTTTTTCGATGACATTTTCTTCTATTTCTTTATAGGTTGTTGATCATCATCTCGAATCTCCACTAAAAACTTTGGTAGGCAGCAAAAAAGGAACTAAATCAAAACGTAACTCAGGAGGTCATACATAAATGATTATATTCATTTATTCTTATATAATAGGAGAATTAGTCTCCATCTGATCTATGAATTTCAGCCTTTTTTCAGTTTGTACCTTCACTCAAATTTTAATTATTTAAACGATATTATTTTAATTAATTGACTTGGTTTTTGTTATCAAAGTTCGTCCGGGTGGACCAGTTTGTAGAGATGAGAAGTAGGATCCGATAGAGCGTCATCAGGCTCCCTCAACTCCACCACTTCGCCAGCGTACAACACAACTACGCGCGAACATTCTAGCACGCCAGTCAATCGGTGCGCAACGAATACGACCGTACTCCCAACGAAAGAGCAACGTATCGTGTCTAATATCGTCCGTTCTGTTTCTTGGTCTAGGTTCGCTGTTGCTTCGTCTACCAGGAGAATCTGTAAAAAAAATTGTAAGGAGTTAGTTGTATCGGCTGGTTTCGTGAGCGCTCGGTTCGGGTTTTACGATGCGAGCGGTAGCCGATATGGCTCGAAGGCCGTGTTACTCAGTGTTAGGAGCGAGTTATGACTCACAGCGATTTAAATAACAGGCTTGGTTGCAGGTAGTCAGTCATTCTGCGATCACTATTCATTCTACGTTTGTTCTTGAAAGGAAACAGTCAATAGTGGTTCTTAGAAGGGGAAACCCTGTCCGATTGAGTGAGGTTATGAATTTCAGTTAATGTGAGAGTTATTGGGTGAAGTGTATTTATATTTGGTGATGTTTCCATTATTATTTCTTTCAAGGAGAACAGAGTGTGTTGTGAGCTGGAGTTCACGGTGGGGCAGGGAGGCTGGGGCTCCCCACACCCTTTTCAGGATTATATAAAATCCTACATAGCTATTTCTTATATAACGAATTGTCACACCTGATTGGCTTGTTGCCGAAAGATATTTATGTTGTTTGTAGGCCTGAATATTAATTTTATGTTCTTTAACCTTAATGAATTTTTAGACATATATGTATATGTAGATAATAAAAGTATAGATTATAGAAATTACCTTGGCTCGTTGGAGCAGAGCCCGTGACAAACAAAGCAATTGCTTATGTCCTCTGGAGAGGTTATCAGCTGGGGCAGTTAACCCGCCTCTACTTGATACAAAATCACCGATTCCGCAAGCGTTTAGCGCTTGCCAAATCTCTAGTTCGAAATACTGATTTAACGGGTCCACATTTTCCATTATACTGCCTGAGAATATGAACGGCTCTTGCGGTATTATACCTATACGCGAACTGAAAAATTAAAATTAAAATTACTTTTCTTGCAAACTTACACTGTTAGGCTCTAAATGAATATATTATGCATACTTAACTACCAGAAATACAATGATATAATATTATGTGGAATAAAAGTAATTGCCACTACTTTATGGCTTAATCATTTGATTCGATTAATAATGTAATTTTTTTCTTAAACAGGATTTTTGTGATTTCAGACGTAGAGTGTCACAAGTAAACTACAGATCATACATGGTATCAGCTAACTGGATAGACCCGTTTTTAGACTACGCCAACTATGTAAAAAATTACTAATATCTGTATATTGGTAATAGTCGCGTAAAATGTTTATAAAAGTTAAAATACTTACCGAAGTGCATGCAAATTTAATGAGGACACATCAATAGCATCTATAAGTACACGGCCACGGGCACACGGGGCCAGTCTCAAAATAGCACGTAGCAAAGAACTCTATAAAAAACATTCAAATGTATGTAATGTATGTAAGTTATCATAAATTCATTCATTTATTTAGAAGATATATATTATTTTATACATCAAGTGTAGGGATCAAGAAAATAATAGACTAGAGGAATATTTTTTAACTTTTTTGGATCGTAATTGATAAGTTTTAGTGATTTTCACTATTTGAATAAAGTATAATTATACACTTTAAACGCTATTAAGCGTTTTTACGAAACCATTACAATTTCTGCATCGGAATTGAAAAAAATTGAATCGATACGGAGCGGCAACATCATTTGTCATGAGAAAGGATGATGAGCTATCAGAATGTTGCAAGTTGATCCCAGGCAAACTGTGGCTGTCGCTCTCGGCACCACACAGAGGACGATCTCGCGTCACCACTCGCAGACAGTGAATGTACTTGATCCCTAAACTCTTGATGTGTGTACATAAGAATTATACAACGATATTATGAAAAAAGTCAATAATTAATTTTTGGCTATTTACCTTGCCCGCCCCCGTCCGTCCGACCACAGCGAGTCGTTCTCCGGGCTGACTACTAAACGTCACTCCGCGGAGCGCGCCGGTGCGAGAAATCCTTTCACTGAAAATATAATATTTTGTTTGTTTATAAAAAATTAAACCTGTTCGTAAATGCTCTAAAAGCATGGTCAAAATATATTATAAAATTTCGTCTCAATAATATACGGGAAATAACTATGTAAGTAGTGGTTCAATGTCAGAATATGCAAGGTTTCTAAATTAGTAAAGTATTTACTATAGTTGAGCCATTACAAACATGCGCACTGAGTCATAAATCATTATGTCAAAGGGATGTGTCAATGCCGCACAACTCGTCGAAAAAGGGATGCTGCTCGAACGCAGGTAGGTGTTTGTGCAAATGGAGGACTGGGTAAAATGTGTGAGGCATGCAGAGGAGTTACAGGATCGCGATTAAGCCAAGGCCATTTTAAGAGATCAGAGAATACAGCCTCTGATAATTAATTTACATGAAGATGACAGCGACAGCTGCTCAGACGATGACGATGACATCGACGTAGTTACACGCAACACTAGCAGTGCGAGCGAGAGTTCCGATATGCCTATAAGTGTGAGCGAGAGACCTGATAAAAATGTTTTATGACTCAGTGCGCACGTTTGTAATGGTTCAACTATAGTTGCTGTCGCTTATAGAAATGATATAAGGATAACTTTGAACCTTCACACAAGTCAGTCAGTTTGTGGATCTAACCACTGAAATGAACTTCCATTCTATAGCGCTCCTATTTTAAGATAATAAGAAAAAATACCTATAATTAACGCAGACATCTTCAAAACCAATAACTCCGTGTGACGGCCAACCATAAGGTGGAAGTTCGCCGTCAATTTTTTCCATTTCCACCTAAGGGAAAGAAAATATCAGGAGACTACATAACATTGTGTCAGTATTGTAAGTGGTGAAGTTCCGTAACCTCTAATGAGGCAAAGGTTAAACAATTTTTTAAATATATCGTAAACAAATTTACTAATTATTGCTTCATATAAGAAAAATAAACAGTTTTCATATATAAAAAAATACCTAAATAATAATATTTATTACAAGTTACACGCTTCCAAAATCTCAATCAGCTTGTCTTATAATAGTGAATTTAATGTTCACAACTCTAAACCTACACATAAAACATTAGCCTTAAGAGGATTGTGAAGCTGTTAGATTGTGTGACATTTTCATACAAAAAGCGACAACGTTTTTCCCCCCATGAACATAGTCTAATTTTCAAAATTTTTGGAAATGTAGATAAAATGAAAAAGTAGTTCCGTACGTTTTTATTTTAAAGAAATATTGCGTATGATAAAAGTTATTAGCATCCAAACATCTATATTTTTGACTTAAAATCTTCCTCTAGCGTTTTAATTTATAAAATTAAACTAAACTGAATAACTAAAAATGTTTAGGGGGGTGAAAACTTTATCGCCCCAAACTATTTTAAAAAGGAAATGTAGGTAATTGCCTCTTAGACTTGCAACTCTCTCTATCGCAGTGAGGCAAAGCGGTATGAAAGAGATAGCATTTTTTTAAATACCTACTCACAAAGTGTATCGCCACTTCACAATCCTCTTAAAACAGCATACGAGACTAACCTGCTTTATATACTCTCCTACTCGTTCAACAGCGATCATTTCTCGTTCAGTTTCAGTGAACGAGTTCAATACGGCACTTAGCATTGACGTCATAGACAATGCGTATGAAATCGCGAGACCCACCAGACCTGTTAATATGTACCTATTGTCAATAAAGCTATTTACGGAAAACGTAAGCAATTTTAAAATAAAAGGTTTGGATAGTCTAAAACGCGTATATCACTAACGATTTCATAATTTTTATAGATTTTGCCAACGACTTAACGTGTGTTTTTCCTACTATAGACCCTCAAACCTTTTTGCGATAAAAGGTATCCTATATCCTTACCCAAATTCTATAGAGATAGAATTTGGGTTATTATTATTATTATTTCGTTCGGCCAAATATCCCGCTCCGAATCTATAGTTTCACATTGCTGTCCAAAAGCCAGTCTAGTACTCCCGGGGCCATCTCGCTCAACGAATTTGGTTTGGTGGTTTTTGGTTTTGGTGGGTTTTGGGATATAGGATACCTTCTTTGATGTCATTTAGTACAGAGGTTACATCAAAATCTGTATATTAGGCGTGACAGTGTAACAGAGAGACAGTATATAGAATAAATTTTCTCATTGTTAGCATAAGTTCCATTTATGTTATTTTTTATCTTTTTGGTTGTTGTGTATCTACTGTACGTTAAGAAATAACGTTAAAATAAATAAATTTTAATTTTAAAGGAAAACCTGGATTAGCAGCGTGCGTGGCTCGTTGTAAAACAGCGAGTAGGGCTGCAGCGGCCAACGCAGCGGCGGCCGCAAACTGGAGCCGCAAAGCGAGCCATTGTGCCGCCGCTGAACCGCACAACGCAGCTCGCTGCCAACGCTCGACTAACTCTTCTCCACGGACGCACCAAGCCTCAGTTGCACCAAGACCGCGTATAGAAGTCAGTCCTGTAATTAATATGGAACTGTGTATGCATATTATTATGTATTTTATTTGTACCCTCGTTGTTTCTTATTACCATAACACAAGTGCTTTAGCTACTTACTTTGGGATCAGAGCAATGTGTGTGAGTTGTCCCAATTATTAAAAAATAAAATTAAAAAAATTTAAGCCATTAATTTGCTTAATCACTTTAATAACAGCCAAAAACACGAACTCATCATACTGCTTAGTTTGCTTCTCACACAAAAAGCGTCTTTTCACAGCAATTAAGAAAAAATGCGTTAAAAATTACTGTTTTACTTAACTGATGTATGCGATATGACTGATATAATTCTTATTTATTAATTTCATAACTGCCCATTGGTGAAACTAGATTCGCGACTTAGCTTGCTTAGGTAGTCAATTTTCATTGCTTGTTTAGTTTAATTTATACTAAGTGAATGCTTTCCTTTCAAAGTTGCAAAAATAAGGGTAAGTTAATTTGCGTTTAATTTCGTCTGAATCTCAGCCAAGTCAATATTACAATAATGTAGGAAAAATCAAAATAATACCTTCCAGAGTTTCATTAAAGTGTACGTAAACAGGTGACATGGCGACGCTCTGCAAGCGTTTTAACTGACGTGACGTCACACGATAGCGCCTCTGTAATCTGTAAAATAAAATAAAATAAAATGAATAAAATAAAATAATTTTTTCCCGGGGTTGCCTGCGATAAGTTTTTTTTCTTGTGCAATTAAGTGTTAATGAATATGAAATAATGAAATGAATAAAAAAGAAAACACTCCAAGGCAATGATTGGTACAGATGGCAATAAATGGCATAAGAAGATCTACAGATATGGTAGATCACAGGCAAGAACTCTAATAGAAGCCCTGACTGGACACTTCGAGTGTCGCAGCCACCTCTACAAGATGAGGCTTGCTGAAACCCCAATATGTAGAGCATGTGGGGAAAAAGAAGAGTCGATAAGGCATATACTCTGCGAATGTGACTCAAAGGCTGGCAAGCGACTGGACCTCTTCGGATCGGCATACCCGAACCTAGGGGACTAGCGGCACTTCGCATCCAATGACATCCTGAAGCTTATGCGGTCCTTCTTCAGGGGTCTTGGAGTGAGGAGTAAGGCATGGGGTAAGTACAAAAGGACCTAAAGGTTCGACGTGCATCCCGTCAGGGAACCCCGGATGATAAGATAAGATAAGTGTTAATAAATAAATAAATAAAACTAACTCGTCTAAGCATCGTATTATTATAATAGTACTGAAACCTATCCTTTACATACCTATAATAAATGAATGACATTGGTAATATTCCAACCAGAAGCCAAGGTAAACCGTATACAGTCACCGCTATGGCACCTGAAATATACAAACACAATTATTTTTTTCAAAATCTGTGGAAGTGAATGTAATCATTAAAATGCTCTAACGAGACATAAATATATAAACTTCAATAAACACCATATTGTATCTAGTATAAGTTTCATATTCTATTTAGATTATTAAAAAACAAAATGCATTTTATTTTCTCTGTGACTATTGCATGAGTTAGATTACATTTATATGTTGATTTAACGAAATATATAAAATATACACACCGATGAGACCAAAAACTTGCGCCAGTAATATATTTAGAATGAATGGCAAACTATCATCCACTGTATATGTATCTGAAGAAAATCTATTTAGTATCCGTCCGGTTGGTGTAACATCGAAGAATTTAACGTTCGCCTAAAAAAACATTTTAAACTTATTATTAATTACCAAAATACAAAATATAATTTTTATTATCGAATTCTAAAGCAATAAAAATCGCAAGCAGCGCTTCGATTCAGCTATTTGAATTGTTTCAAAATAGCTCCTTTATCATTATGGTAGATTTTGGCAGACCTTGTAGGCTGCTATTAAAAATGGTATGATATCATTATTCTGTCATTGTAAATAGCAGACTCGTGAGCCAAGAATACATATTTAAAAAATTACCTTGACTATAACTTTGAGTAATGCATTATGAATTCTATCTGCAGCTTTAACACCGCCATATGCGAATAGAAAAGCTCGCATTATCGTGAACAAAAGATTAATTCCCGCTAGCACAAAATACATTATCAAGTAATAATTATCCGAGAACGGAATGCTTAGACTATCCTGTAAATTTGGTGATTCTTTTGCATCAATCGGTTCTGTTGAGATTTTACTATGATTATCCAAGTTATGTATAGCTGCCAATGAAAAATTGAACAATGTATGAACAAATGTATCGGCCGTGTTGAACCCGTGATCGAGGGCTGTTGTCTTTTCATGTTCTTGCATTTCTAATGTTGTCGAATTTGTTCTGCTTTTTATCCAAAATGTTAGCCAGAGGAAGGTGAAGTTCTGTGACAGTTGCATCAGTATTAGAGATATGAAGATACAGAGAGTTAGGAAGGAACCAACTGAGCGTAGGTACATCCTTATAACCCACCAACCGACTGTGCCTACGGACATCGCTTCCTGTAAAGAAATATTAATATTATGAACAGTCTTACAAGACGTATTTAGTAAAATATGAAATTAAGCACTATCTCTTTTTAAAATGCTCTTAACATGGGTTGCCTGGAAAAAGATTACTTAGCGATAAGACCGCAACTAAGTGTAAATCCATTTTTTCATATCTTAGTGATGAAAAGTGCAGAAGTTAATGTATCATAGCATTCTTTGCCTTTTCATTTATTACTTTGTTTGTAGGCTGTAATCTCTGAATTCCCAAATCTGACTTTAAAAATTCTTCAACAATAGGAATCTACTTTCCTTTAGAATTACATATACCTATAATATTTTTCTATGCGGACTAAGTTAACTAGAACTAGTTACGATTAATAATCTTTGGAAGTGTGAAAAATTTAATGTTTCTTAAATCGCCTAAATGGCTATGGCTTACGCGTCTGCGTGATGCGACGGAGGTCCGATGGCACAATATATGAATGTTTCGGTTAGGTAGGCACAGAAGGCTTTTACCTACATACATAAATGTGTTGCCCCACGCCCTACGGTTACGCGAATTAATTTTTTTCTTACATCATTATCCAAACTGTTTCTACTAATGCTGTCCTCTTCTAAGTCCGTCATCGACGCCTGATCGTTCGTAGACCGCGTGGTCTCTTCACCAATCGACTCTGTTTCACTGTGCAAAAATTCTTCGATCTCGTTCAGTACTGTTTCAGGTGGACCTGAAAAAACAATGAAATCAAAAAATCATTTAAACAATTTTGATATTGACGGGTATGAAATACATTCTTATTGCATGTTTTCTATATTTAATAAAACGATGTGCCGTTAGCTCAAGTATCTATATATATTGAATAACACGAAAATAATTTTAGTTACAAAATTTTATAACATAATATATAGTCAGTCAATGATAAAAGTATCTTATTGTGATAGTAGGAGTGAATGACAAAAAAATCGACTGTAGTGGTGCCATAACCGAAAATTTAAAATAGAAACAAATTAGCGCTGATTCCCTTGTATATACGATTCTTGATATGTAAAGGAACACAGCGTATTTAAGGTTACATTACCGTATGTGTTACATTGTTGCAAAAGTCGCCGGAGCATTCTTTGTTCGTAGCGATTTTTACGATTCTTTTATAGTTTGAACTAAAACTAAAAAATTAATATTTAACTAGATTGGAGATTCTAGACGAAATTTTAGTTTAAATGTCCGTTCATTTGACTATGGAACGACTCAAAACCATGAAATTATTCCTAGGTGCCTTAAGGTTAAAGATTCTATGATAATCTGTTTTATTAGTTTTTAGTACACTTTGAAATCGATTTACAGTTTTTTAAAACATTTCGTTTTGATAAAGTTTAACTTCTCTTTCGCGAATTCCATTTTCAAAATCTTTGCAATCTTATCGCAGTTAACAAACTACTGAACAGATTTCGATGAAATTTAAATGGGAAAACACGGGAAGCACCAGGTTTAAAACAAAAAAGAATAATCAAAATCGGTTCACCCAGTCGAAAGTTCTGAGGTAACAAACATAAAAAAACATACGCGTCGAATTGAGAACATACTCCTTTTTTGAAGTCCGTTAAAAAGTTATTTCATACCGAAAGCGTGAACGTGGCCATCTTGCATGAGTAGCACGCGATGCGTGCGTGCGAGGTGTCGCGGCGAATGGGTGACCAGGAGTCGCGTTGAGTGTTTAAGAAGACCCAGAATGCACTTTTGCATTATATGCTGCGCCACCGTCGTATCTAGACCGGACAGTACGTCATCCAGCAGGTAAACTGTAAATTATTCGCCAAATATAAAATTAACATACTGATCTGGCAAATCCATCAATTTAGAACTAGTGGAGTGGAAAGTTCCGAATGTGCCACCTAAAACGTCATTCCATAGAAAATGTATAAGGAAAATATTTTTTCTTTTATTTTATGTTTTCGACAATTTTCCAAATTTTTCTCTCCGTAAGAACCATTCTCGTACTTCAAGGAATATTATAAAAAAAGAATTTGCGAAATCGGTTCAGCTGCTCTCAAGATTTGCGCTTAGCAACACATTCAGCGATTTTTATATATATAGATTAGGACACAAAGCAACACAATGCATAACAATGATAGCCATTGTTATAAATCTGTCTTATTCGCTTCAAAGATTTCAAAAAAGCAAGTAATTTTCTAATAATGTTAGGATTTCAAATCATGTTAAAATAAACACCTTTCTTGTCCTGATATACGGCGCGCGCTAAAGCGATCCGTGCACGTTGTCCTCCACTCAGCGTACACCCGCCTTCACCTACGTAAGCGTTCCACCCCAGTTCATTCAGGTCCTCTGAAATATTTATTTAAATTACATGTAGAAAAATCTCAATTAAAGCTATGATATATACCGTAGACTTTTGAGATTCTCATACGTTCATGTTAATGCCAGTAACCAATCGTACGTGGATTTCATGCAATCTTAACTTCCAACAAATACGTTCTTTATTTTCAACACAAAAAGGGAATGGCATATCTGTAGCAGTTAGCTAAACGATTTCTGTGGTTGAGTACTTTAACTAATATATTTTTTTTTCATTTAATAGCTTTCTAATCGAGTGCTTTAGATGACAAGCCAACAGAAAACGTTCGCTATGATTACCAGAGAAGAAAACATAAAAACGTACCCTTATTTTTTTATAATTACGAACCTGTGAGGGCGCAAGCGTCGATCACAGCTCGAAATTTGGTTTCATCGTAGGGCTTTCCAAACAATATATTGTCCCGAATTGTTCCTCGGACCAACCAAGGTTGTTGGGCCGCATAACCAAAACCTGGGGAAATAAATTATACTGAAAATACCCTTCTGGCCATTTGCATTAACCCGTGGGTTAGTGCAAATGGCTAATTGCAAATGACCTTTTCATTAATGACAGTAGGATATTTTTGGAGTTCACTATGATGATTGAGTTAGTATAAATTGCCATTACGGCTTACCGAATATTTTAAAAGGGAAAGTTTGTTGGGTCTTAACGCGTAATAGATTTTCTTGAATTTTTTTATATAGATACATTATAGTTTTAAGATCGAATATCTTATTTGCATAACTTAAAGGAAGCACTTATTATATGATCTTTACCTATATTGTCGTCATTACGTATTACTGATTTATTATTGAATATCAAAAGTATAATTGGGTAAAGTTATTTTTAATTTGGATTTTTTATATTAATTTTAATAAAATAGGTAGATTTACACACTAAGATTTTCAGCAACTTGTATTTCTCCGCTTAATTTCACCATGGCGCCCATTATGGCGAGCAGCAACGAGGTCTTTCCACTGCCAACTGGTCCTGCTATGCCGATAAACTCATCCGTTGCAATTTCCAACGAAATGTCCCTTAAATAGTATACATTCCTTTCTTCTAGAGTAGTCTCGACTGAAGTTGCAGACGCTCTCCGTTCGCTTTTGGAAAGCTTTGATTTTCCCTTATTTTTCTTTGACTTCTTTCTTCCTTCCTTTTTAGGAGTCCATAAAAATCTAACATTTTTCAATATTATTATTTTGTCTTCGTCGCGATTTTTATTTATTTTTTCATAGTAACGATCTGGATCCATATCCTCCATCTAAAAATATCAAACCTTTTATATAAAATATCAAAACACTAAAAAACCAGTCAAACATTGGGTAATTAAATATCATCAATAGTACTATAAGTTTGATGTGTATGTGTGTCTATCTATGGCCCTGGCCCTTAAGCGAACGGACCGATTTCGATGCGGTTTTTTGTTTGAAAGTTGTCGTGATCGAGATGGATCTTATTGTTACCTAAAATTTATAAATATCTGTTCATTATAATTGAGCCACATAACACATGTTAAGACAATCACAAGAAGAAACCAACACAACAATCACCAAAAAATTATGACAAATTAAACAAAATAAAAAAAATCACAAAGTTAACCATTACAATATTTAACCTGTTTTAGAGAAATTTCAGACTAACAGCAGTTTTTCAAAATTTAATATGCTTATGTTTCTCAAATAACAACCTAACTTTTTGTGCCTCCCAAAAAAGCTTGTTTTGTTTCCCCGAGAATCGAACGCGGAACATGTCACCCAACACGCATTGAATGTCCAACCATTTGACCGGTGGCGGATTAAGATAGGTGAGGCATTGTGAAAAAACATAGCCATTTCATCCTCATTCCAATTTCGCCGAAAACGCGAATACTCACATCCAAAAGCTTCTGAATACGTTTAATAGACACCCACGCTTCAGTCAGTCCATTAAGCACCCACGGGAATGCATTCAAAGGCGCAATCAGCATGTTAATTAAGGCCACAGTTGTAAATACCTGTTGATTAACAAAACATTTTAAAATAATAAAAAAGGAAATTGTTGGTTGGGGTAATCCAATTATTCGATTGTAAAACGACACAGACAGAAAGATTTCTTGACTCTTACCGAGTGACACAGCATATTTTACTTTGATTACATTATTAAACTAGCAAATATTTCAATTATATTCTGCTACTGTTTATGGAAATTAATAATTTAATTTTACTATATTAAAAAGTTTGAATTTGGGTTGCCTGGAAGAGTAATTTTTGTTTAGCGACAAGGCCGCCCTGTATTTCAATTCTTATATTATATTATTTGTTTCCTCTTTTTTTAAAGTGTTTCAAGTTGTTGTTTAATAAATAAATATAAAAAATAACAAAAGGTTATAAAAATCGTAAAGAAAAGGTCCATCAAAATTGATGCAGTTTTTAAAATAATCAATGGAAACAATTACCTTAAAAATTGCTTTTTTATAAAAATATATTATAAAGCATAAGTAATTATTAGTTTATCATTACTAAATACCGGCAAAAGAAGAAGGTATTTATTTGTATTACAAGATTAAGCATAAGTAATTTGTCTCGAGTATCTGGACATTTTAAGCTGATTAGGTACACTGTTGCAGCTTAGAATTTTCTTATTGCAGGTAATATTATTTTACAAACTACTAATATTGTAAATGTTTAAATAAAAATATTGCTATGAAAATTCAAAGTTATGTTTTAAGGGGATGCACCTTTTTAATTACTGAAGTTTGAAAGTAGGTTTTTCCTTATCGCATTCGTCAACATTATTATCAATTCGACAATGTAATAATGTAAATATCTGTATATAAAACAGTGTCACGCATCCTTGGTATGCCTACATAACAAGTTTCATCTCATAAAATATAATATCCATTACCTATTCTATATTTTATTAGAGGTAAGAAGTTCGGCGGGTCAGCTAGTTTTGAATAATTTTTAGAAGACAAGACAAGAAAAAAACTTACGGTTGGTGCATCAAGCGATTGTCCTCTTAGGGCATGGGTGCCCAAAGTCAGAGCGGCAACCAGTACTGGAGTGGTCGCCCATAACACAACGCATATGGCGTCAAGGTATTTTCTACCACGGAGATACTTCAGTTCTTCAGTTCGAGCTCCTGTGTGGAAAAAAATTGGAAACGAGCTATAAAAACATGCCCATATAAATGAAACCGTGAGCTAGCTAATGAATGGATTTACCTGATACCCTATTAATAAAGTAATCCTCCCATACGTGTGCCTTAACCGTCCTCACGCCTCTTATAAGATCACACATTAAGTTTACTCGCTCATCTTTCTGCTTCATCATTTCTGTGCTTAATTTACCAATTTTATTAGCAATTACTTTATTTATAGGTATTAATATAATAGAGAACGCCACTCCGGCCAAAAATGATACACCAACTTGGTCGTATAGTAGAAATAGTGTAATTGTTAGCTGGAAAAATATTTCATTGAACATAAATGTATTAAATATATATTATTAACATAAATAACATTTAATATCTGGTACAAATCATAATATTTATGGTCAAGGAACATTTTTTGTACTAGGAACGATAGTTTTTGTAAGTATTGTTAAAATTTTATGAAAACATATGGTAGCAGAAGGTAAGTACTACAGGTGGATGGCCTGCTTGTCGCTGGATTCCGTAGAAGAGCAATAAATCTCATACAAAAAATATACAAACCTGTAAAGGAATACTCCATAGAGCATGAAAGCTTGGACAGGAATTCACAATCCGATCAGTATCAGTTGACATGAAATTTGTGATTTCTCCAAACGAAAATCCATCCATAAGTTCACTCTGAGTTATACTGAGAGATTTTCTAAGTATTGTGAAGACTATTGCACCTCTCATCTTAATACCAATGAGCGACATAAGCCAGTTAAAATGACAATTGCAAAATGCAGCAATAAGAGCAGAGGCGAGTAGTAACGAGGCATAAATATAGCTAGAAAAATTAATATAAGTTATATTATATTTGTTAATGAAAATAAAAAGAACTTTTCAATGTTCAATAAACATATACAGGTAAATACATAATATATCTACGTAAATAAAAAAAATAGATGTAACCGAACCGTTATTAAATAAAAAATACTAACCCATAATGTTGGTCAATAGTTTCATCTTCTACAAATTTGACCAATTTATTTAAAAGAATAGGCCCCGCAAAACCAGCCATATCACTGGTCAGTTTAAATAAGCCAATCCCATAGAACTGCAGGCCAAAACATTTATGGAGAGCCCTCAATAGTGAAACATTATGCCTATGAGGTGGACGCAGCAATATTCTGGATACGGGTGTTACAGGAGTAGAAACTTGTGGTTGTGATTCACCAATGGCACCATAACCTAATAATCAAATTACCTATTTGAAAATGAAAGCATAAAATCTTTTATTTCATTAAAATTATGTAAAATTAAAACAATTTTGTTAGCAAATTTGTAATAATTCATTGATTAAAGATTAAAATTCAAATTCCAATGTTGAAAATCAGATTTAATATAAATATATTCAATGAAAATTAAAGTACCTCCAGAGCCTATAAATGGTTCATGTGGGACTTCAGCAAATCGTTGGTAAAGATCAACATTCCCTACAAGTGCTCGGTCAATCCTTGCACCAACATAGGAGCATCTGTATGTGGCAGGAACGTCATACAGCTCTTCAAGATCATTTAATTTATTTTCTAAACCTAAAAAATACATAATAGGAAGCATTAATTGAAGAATTATAATTTCTTGTACCGTAGCCCATACTAAATTCATCTACCCTAAATATTATGTAGGTGCCAAAAACCTACAACACTATGGCAATGATGGATCAGCTTTTAACCTGATGGACTCATATCTACAGAGAGAATCCAATGGAGTCAAGATCACAAGTGACACTGGGGATCCACGGGAGTCTATTATCATCAAAATGGTGTTATTTTATGACGACTTCATTTTTAATAAAGATTAAAGATATTGTTAGAGTGTAAGCAATGCCTATCTCTATTGTAATTAACTAATTCAATGTAAATAATTTAAAGTTAAATGACAAAAAATTAAATAAGATTGAAAGAAACCAGATTGTAGAAAAACTAAATTACAGACAATGAAGTGATCGTTGTTATGAAGTCTTTCGAATAGGCAAATTCTGCAGCTTAAGCAGTTAAACAGATTTCTCAGGTAACTGATATAGCTACAGCAAGGTTTGTGGATAGTCATGTTTAATGGGATTCAATTAATTGTTAATGACATACAATCAATTTTTGCATTTCAGAAGTGGGTTATTTAAGCAATTTTTGTTTATCTCCATGGGAGTCAGTGCGTACTAACTACTAAACATAAGAACATTATTAAATATAATTACCTACTGTAGCAGGCCAATGTAATATATTGCCCTGCTATTGTTATGTTATATAAAAACTTATTATACATTATTATATAAATCTTACTATAAGTGTAAGCTAATGTCATTCATTCACAAAACTTTCAATTATTTATTTAAATGATACACTAAGGAATGATTTGCTCAAAATGTTTTATATGAACATGGTAAAAAAATCTCAGATTTGGCCACATTCTAGAACCTATACACTTACATTTAAGTGTCATTTATAATTGATCATGTATGTTATTCTGTACAAATAAAGATATTTTTGAGAAAGATGTCAACCAAAGAGAGTTGTACTAAATAAATAAGAAACTATACATGCTTACTTAATAATGCAATAAATACATTTACAATATGACTTCAATCTAATTAAATAAGACATTGTTTAAAACACCTTTCTTAAAAAGTGGGTCCACCCAAGAGAAAGTCAATTTTGAAATCCAATGGACTCCTTGCATAGCTGTTCCTAAAATTCCTTCATCAACATGTGGTAGCAGTGGTGTATATTCATTCTAAAAACATAAGTCTAACACAGTTATTTTTATAAATATTATAAATAAGAAAATTCTAATATTCCTTACATGAGATTGTTGAGAGCCAACAAGCCAAGGGGAATAAAATGTTGGTCTTGAGTCACTTGCAGGTAATAATGTTAAGAAGTATAGGGCATGACAACAAAGGATACCAATGCAGTAGGCTGGTGGATCACCAAGTAAAAGAGTACTTCGTAATTCTACTATATTCAAAATAACTATGCCACTCCATAATAGAAGAATGCTTAGGGGCCCTCGAGAACTCTGTCCCAGACGATGTTTTAATGCTAATAAGTATCCAAAATGCACAAGCCATGTTATGCAGAATGTTCCTGCAGTAAAATAATCAACAGGATACAATTTTGTGGTAAGATTAGTTAACAAAATATACAGTTGTATTATTGGTGATGTGGCTAAAGCAAGAATAATAAAACTTCTGAGCATTATAACTCTCTCTTGTGCTTTCTCTCGTGTAACCCAATCCTTTCTATATCCAACATAATAGCCAGATATTATGGCCAACAAAAAGTATAAAGGGATTTGAAGGAATAACTCATGAAAACATAATCCAAAATCCATTGAAGTATCATTCCATATTTGAAGTCCTGCTGGACCACAAATATCCTCCCATTTCAATGACATATTCATAAGTGTAACCATGTTGATCACTAGACAATAATTGTTAAGTCCATACTTGTATGAAGGTATTCACAAAATAGAAATCACGAACATTTTGATCACAAAAAACTGCGACTAAAACTTGTAACCCACATAAATTACGTATTAATAGTTTTAAATTATAAAATTGAATATGAGGAAATTAAACAAAGTGCGAGCTTCAAGTTAATGCTTAAATATACAGTATTATAAAGGAAAAAATAGAAATGCTTCGTTGAACAATAATACTATTAATCAGATTTAAAACCTATCCTACCCCTAAAATAAAACAATGTAGGTATTTTCTTCAGTTACAAAATATTTTGTTGGTAGGTAATTGGTATGCTTAATTTTAAAATCATCTAAGAAAAGTTAATTTTAAAATATTATTAATCATTTCACAATTCACATCTGTCAAGTTTTAAAAATTAATAAACATCTATAGATAATAGAACTTTGTAAGACAAACATTTAAAAAAAAAGTCAGTCAAGATTGCGTTAAAGAAGATATCTAACTAAATATAAAATAAATAAAAAACCTCGCCTGCAATTTGCGAAAAATTAATATTGTCAAATGTCATTATTGTTGTCTGTCAAACTGTAGTGTGTATGTCTCGTGAGTATGAGACCAGAGTCGTCATCTCTCGTCAGTGGTTTTGACTTTAATGATTGACGATTCACGATTGTGCTTGTACTCCGGACTCCCAGTAATCAAGTAGCTGCAATTATTATTTAATGTAATTTAATTTCGTAGCTTTGGGTTTTCGTTGTGATTGCTTGACCTACTGTCATCATTTTGTTTTTAGTATGGACTTTCAAGCATCAACATCTAATTATGAAGATATCAAAGCAGATGTCTTTGATCCAATATATGATATTATTGATTACCTTGTGAGATGTGCAAAAGTTTCCTTTAAAAATTCTCACGTCAATGAAAAGGATATTCGAAGCGTGGATAAAACAAATTACGCTACTAGCTTATTTAATAAATCTCCAACAAATTTTCTACTTCAATTTGGAAAATTCTTGTGCCCAAATCATTTAAAGTATTTTGAAGAAATGCACATATATGAGAAAGATACAGACTTTAGACACTGTGTCTCCCAGCTAAAATTATACCATTCAGAAGAAAATAGAAAGAAGCGAGTTAGAAATAGAAGGTATAAAGCATTACATAACTTAAAAGACACTTCAGATTATTTCAGTGAAAAACAAATGATGGTCAGAAATCCTTTACTCTATGAACAGCTTGTAGGGCAGTACTTAACTGATGAAGAGATACAAATCAGAGATTCAGCAGATAGTGAAAACTTAACTCTACTCAATCTTATTTTGGATACAGTAGACAGGAATCAGATGAGAGAAACAAAAAATAATCAAATGCTTCTGGAAGATAGTGAAATAAGTTTGAATACAACAAAAGTATCTAAACAGAATTGTTCTTTGAAGAAAAAGTACTGGGGTGAATTTGATATCCCTGACACAAAAGATGTTGAAACTCCAGAACCAAGGAAACAATCAATGATCAGTGCAAATGAAAGAAAGTTATTTAGAGAAGAATTTCTTCAGGAAATGTATAGTAGTTTTATAGAAGGCAAAGATATTGATTTTGATTATAATAGTGTCGACAACAATGAAGATTTTGACGATCTCAATCAAATATCTCAAGATGCGGAAGACAAGTATTTTGATTCTGAAACAAATGACAATGAAACTTTGGAAGCACATATGTCATTGGTTCAAGAGAGTAGCTTTAAAAAGCATAACAATGATGATCCATTAGATGTATTTATGGAACACATTTCTAATAAACTTAATACTGCAACTTACATGTAGCATTTTAATTTTTCTATTAACTATTTTTTTTTAACTGTTTTATTTCATAGAAGTCATTGTTAATATCTGTCTCTTCATTCATCTATAGGGTTAAAGAATGTGGTGAAGAAGAGTAATTAAATCTTAGCAACATCTAGACAAATTTTTGTAAAATAATGTCAATAATATAAAATTGTTATGCCTTCAACACCCATAACCACTAAACCAATTTTTATGAGTGCTAGTATATAGATAGATAGAAACAAAGAGTTTCTTTATAGACAAAGCTGCATCTCTACCATGTTAAAAATAAAAACATATAGTTTAGGTCAGTACCTAAACTGTACTTTTTTTGTCCATCCCCTTGATGTTAGTTAAAACAATATGACAAATTAATAAGAACTATGTCATTGTGTCGGTGAAATTTTCCGGATGTTTCTTGTCGCCTCTAATAGCCCGTTTGTACCCAGTACCTCGGTAATTAACTTACCTTTAAGGCTAAAAGGTGTATTTACCTACTATACCTTGGCCTTCGCTATGCCACGTTTTTATGTTAAAAAAGTCTAGAAACTAGTACTTTGCCGAATTTCTTGAAATTAATAAGGCTACACAGATTAATAGACATAAATGGCTGAAAATTTTCTAGAATTGAAATATACCAATTCTAAAGGATATTTATTATAAAAAATTAATTGTTTCCTAAATTCTTAACCTAAATCAATTTAAATTGTTCCGTGTTCTTAAAATCAAAGATTAGATACTAAAATAGGTGCTCAACAGAAATCAATGATGGGTTTCTCGTAATACAGAATAGAAAGTGAACCAATATGATTACAAAATATAAATAAAGAATCCTAATATAGATAGAGTTATGGCATACATTACTTGACGATTACATATAGCAACGTAATGGTTTTATAATATTAATGATTGTTTAAGGCACGTCCTAGACTAAAATATAGCAGCGTAATTATTACGATTATTATACTTATACATATTGTTAACATTTAGTATTCGTTTACAAAAGATACTTCACACAGTAGAAGTGGTAAGTACTCTGCTTGTATTTTTTAACAGGCGTTAATTTTTTTCCAAAATAAACCAAGGTTTTCGCTTAAGTGTGTACCTTCTACACAAATTACTAATAAACCTCTCTGTGCTACATGTACATGAAGATATTGATATTGGCAAGGTTCTGCGGTCAGTTTGAGTAGGTCATAGTCTAGTGTCAAACAACTCGCCAGTAAGACGATGCGTTATTTATTCTTGAGAAAACATAATTTACATACAATGCTTACGAATTAACGGTATTTATGCTTGTAAAATGAAAACAAATTTAACAATATTTTAATTTCTTTTCAGACTTTTGAGTAGCTACTTGGTTTTAGTTGGGTTGGGCTTAGAAATGTAAACAGTATGTATGTATGTAAAATAACAACCAGTCATAAAATTGACCCTCCCAGACTACTGAACGCTGGCAGAATCCACATTTATATAAAAATCAATTTTAAGAAAAAACGGTTACAAAGCCCATTTAGAAACGTTTTACATTTATAATCCTGCCTTTATTAGGTGTGTACCTAATAGTTCATTATTAAATAAACTATTTACATTGTGGAGCACATAATGTAAATAATTATATCAATGAAATACCGAAACACTAGAACCTGTTTACAAAGGAAAGGAACAGAAAAAGAAGAAGAATAATTTTTTTAGCTCTTGACTTTTAAAATAAGAAGATACGATTTGTCCAACTTGTAATTGTAGATAGTACCTAGACGTAACCAAAAGAAAAAGTACTAAAATAACTTGTGGGCGTGTAACTTGAGCGTAATACAAACACAGTTATGCGCCTATTTTACTGATTATTTTCAGCCTTCTGTGCCTTCGTTCTTACCCAGCCGTAATAATTTTTGTTTTCCTGGAATTAGAACTCAAGACCTCCAGTGCATCATACATAAAGTATCAAATGCGTGAACCACTATGTTTTAGGCATATGTTTTAGGTTTAAATTTAAAAGATTCGATGATCAAAATAATGTCACGATTGAAGCTACAAGCGGAGGCCAGGTAAATTGTGATTAATGATTTATGGTTTAAGGCTAAGCTATTCAAAACCTGTCAGGCACTAAGTTAAGCCATCTTACTATGTAAGTAGGTACAATTGGTTAATGGTTTGAAAATCGTCAACAGGTCCTCTACGTTTGACAGTCGTACGCAGACAGCCCGCAGACATCGCACGGGAAACGCGCACAGCTGAATGTGTATTTGTGAAGTGTGATAGTGCTTTTTTGATCAAGAAATACTTAACACTATGTTTGTAAGTAACCATTTTTAAATAACCGTATCTATAAAATTGCGATGAAAATTTGTTATGGTTATTACTCTTTATTCATATCTTTTATTAAAAACACAACTTTTGATAAGGTATTAATTACCTATAAGGGCTTATTACCTATATATTTTTTGCAAATGAAAGAAATACTATTTATCAGTAAATATATCAGTCTTTAGGACTGAAATTTAAAATTAATATTATATCTAAGACGCAAATCAAAAACTTATAAAAACGTTATTAACAAATTAATAAAATACACTCTCTTATCAATAAAGTATGAACCTTGAAAAGTTAAAACAAAATCGATCATTATTTTAGAAGGTACCATATCGCAGATTTACAGAACTTGAAATTAAAATCGTGGCGTTTTTCTCGAAGTAAATGATAAGCATAGACCATACACTATCAGGTAATGGTTATACATATGAGAAAAGAAAGTTAATTTTAATATTATTTATTTACATGAAATATCTACTATAGATAATATTAAAAGCTTAATTGTTAATTTTAGACACTCCACGTTTATTGTTAAAGCCAAATCGATACTTAATGGTGAATGGAACTTTATAGTTCCACCCATTTAAATAATGTGTATAGGTACGTTGATATAATAACAATATATAAAAATATAGTCCAATAAGATTATATTAATAACAGTGGGACAACATCATCATGCTTGATATTATAGGTAGCTTCTGATCATCGATACAATAGGTATGTGAAAGTACTTACTTATAGATTAGTCAGTAGATCTTGTATTTCTTACTCTTTGTACAAAAAGTCATTAGTCGGAGGACTATAACCTTAAAGCCCTTATAGCAAAGATAACAATCGTGTAAGCGGTAGTTGGGATATAAAAAAGGATCAAGTCTCGTCATAACAACGTATCACGATTTTAAAGTTCAAATAAGTCCGTCAGTCATGCAGTGACTTTAATTAATAGTTAGTAAGCTAAGGCAGTAGAGATCGTGGTTGTCAAAATGCCCGTAGCGCCACTCGGTCTCAGCATTTGTTTCCCACGCCTACTCGATAGTCTATCAATCCGAGAATTAAAAAAATGTCTTAAAACTTTCACTCCCAAATAAACAGATAGCTACAAGTTCTATCGGTGTGTTACTTAGTTATCATTTAAAAACGCAAGAACACGTTTTCAATTTTAGACAATAATAGTAGGATTACTGGAAATTAATTAAAGATTCATACTCAATAGATTTAGCACTTAGGCAAGTTTTTTCATTTACTATTTTCATGAAATATAAAGAACAAATATATTTTGTACTAATTAACAATGTATTATGGCAGTAAAAATAGTATATCATTTTTGTTTTCTAAACATTTGAAAGTTCGGTCTCAGAATCACGTATTGAATCAGCCAATGCATGAAATACTGCACACTGCATTGATGCTTCAAAACATAAAAAAATATATAAATTAAATTAGGTTTCTTTCAAACATGCAAGTTCTATAGGCATTTTTTGATATGCTCCGACTTGGGTAGACCTTCCCTTAAGAATTAAGTCGCTCAAAAAATATGATGTGAAGTCATAATACTATAATAATGCTTTCTAAACCTTGACATAGTGTAACTGAATATTAATAAGACACCACTGTTTTCACTTTTGTCCACAATAACGTCCGATATAGGTATTAATTTCAATCGTTCGGGGATTGAGTAGGTACCTACATTAGAAATGGAAAGTTGTCTCTACAAATATTTGTTTTACGTTAAGTTTATCGCACTCTTTATTAATTTGTAAATGGTATTGATAGAAGTACCTTATACATTATAAAAACGTCACTATACTGATTTACACGTCTTAGAATAATGCCTAGGTGTGTATACAGCGAATAATGTTGTTGTTCCTAGCTTACATAATCTTATATATAAAATTCTCGTGTCACAATGTTAGTTACCTTACTCCTACGAAACGGCTTTACTGATTTTTACCAAATTTTATATGCATATTCAGTAGGTCTGAGAATCGGCTACTATCTATTTTTCATACCCCTAAGTGATAAGGGTAGACCACCCCAAAAATTAATATGGCAAAACAACGTTTGCCGGGTCAGCTATATATATTATAAGTAGGTAAATAATTTTAATATATAGATTATATTATAAGTTTATTTATTAATGGTTTTTACTCTATATTACAATACAAGTAAATATACTATATAATAGACAAACTGTAATGCATTGCCTTATCGCTACCAAGCGATCTCTTCCAGGCAACCCAGTCATAAGAGAGAAGACTAGACAAGGAAATAATCTAATTCTAAAATCTTACGAAAGAGGCGAGAGAACGAACAAGACGGATATCATTGGGAAGAGAATTGCGGAGAAGAAATTACTTCTGTTGGTCGGAATTTGAAAAAAGATTTTATCTGTAGACCGAAATGGTTATTCACTATTTTCTAGAAATTTAAAACCTTTTATTCAAATATCCATAAATTACGTCAAAGGTAGGGCAACGAAATGTGACATCGTATGACAAGGGGCAGGGGATCAAAAACTTTGTGACGTCACATGTCAAAATTTAAAATATTAAAATGCGAAATTTATATGTAAACAAAAATTACGTCATTGGTAACCAAACGACGTGCGACATCTAAGTGCCTACGCGTACCGACTCTACCGAGGACTGAATACCAAAGATTTTGCCACCAGTTAGCGCACACTAGCCGCTTAGATACTGTGGCATAATGACGGCTTACCAAGAAATCCTACGAAGTGCTGCAGCATGCCGAATCGTACAAGTGGCACATGATAATAATAGGGTTAAAAGGAGATTTAGAACTAACAATCTATGGAAAGAACCAGTGGCACGTCACAACCGGTCACGGCGTCCTTTGGAGTGTCTTTGCATACCTACGTCCGCAGTGCGCTGCGTGACTCTCCAATGCCGTGTTATGAAATCCTTTTGGATGCCACGGATTCTATTTTTCCTTTGAATGCCTTTCTTTGGTATAAAAATTTAAATCCTCTGCCATTCCATCCTCGGCGTGCGTAGGCCCTAAAGGTTTGTTTACATAATTATAAAACTGAGTGTGCCACACACGTGCCTGTTTGATTAATATTAACGTAAATTGTACTTTCTTCGGCTGTTTACCACATTGAATGCTGAAGCCCAGTAGTAATCGTTACCAGATAGTGAAAGGACTATAATTGAAAGATAAATTAGATGCAAAACGCCTTAGCCTGATTCCTATCATGTAACATGATGTTAGTGATTCGCGGCACGCGTTGCTTTCACTGCGGCGCAATGCGTTTCCACCATGTCCTGATAGGCAACGTCCTAGTCATCGCCAAATTCGTCAGTAGTGTATTAAAGTAGTCATCTTACATTAAAACGAGACGCGATATGATGTGTGATATAAATATTATCAAAGCTAATAACAAAATATTAAATTCGATACAAGAGGATCCTGCGAATGCTTTCATGGTTCTTCCGAAAAATTTATCTATAGGTATGAACATAAGGAGAACCTGTTTTAAGCCTTTCTTAGTATCTTTGCGTGAATATGAACCTGCCTGTAATAACTTGATGATTAATTGAACGTGGAGCGGGGACTTTATGATTTTGGAAAAGATTTAAAAGTACAGAGGCCGCCGCTCGTCAACATCACATACTCAGTCATTAACTATGTACATTTTTCCGTAATAAGTAATCGAGGTCAAGAATTTCGCATACATAAAGAAGGAGGATGGTTATAATATTAAATTAGCTCGTCTTTCTTCCTGCCATGCGGCTCGGTATTTTAACGAGGTGCGTGTCCAAAAAACTGTTACTAACCAACACCGCTCTAATTACACGAAATACGGGTATTGCATTGAGAGAAGTGTTGATGATTTAACTAACTTTAAACAATTATTCATATTTATTTAAACTTGAAACTATTTTGAAAATTAATGGCTGCCGATGATTGGTATAATGTAATAACTAAGAAATATTATTTTAAATTTTACTTAATTGGTTTCAGGTAGGTTACCACATTGTACTCGTTGTAATACTACTGCAACGAGATGCCATTGCCGAATCGAGTTCATCGGGTAAGATTGTGGTATAAAGACGCATTGATTAGTTATAGGATTATGGTCTATTGAAAATAATTAATTTTCATTTTTAGATCCACGTGACAGCTTGAGTAGCATCGCATCTATTTTCTCACCTCGCATGGATTTTGATCAATGGAAACCATTAACAGGTCGTGGAGACCCATTGCGCAATGACCCCACTTATGACTACGAGCCACCAATGCTAGAGAAAGTGCACTATTGGGCTGATGATAGTCGACTTGAAAGAGAACATTACCCGGAAAAGAAATCTGAAGTCTTGATGTTGGGAGTGTCTTCACGCAAACCAAGCGTTTCATCTCGACCGCCAACCCCACCAAAAAGAAACCACTCACCGCCACCCTCTAAATATGAAGATTATGCCTATAAGTTTAATGAGTACTATCCAATGACTATACTAGTTCCCCCACCACTTCCGCCTTCGGGTTATAAACCATCTTTATTCATTCCTCCTGAAAATAAATTTATACGGCCGACACTCCCTACGTACGTGGAATCTACGTACCCTTCAAGGTATACAGTTTCGACTCCTGAATTAATAACATCATTTGCCCTCCAAGAAGCTAATCTAATTTATGAAGCAACTGACAATAACCAAACATGGTTTGCGGACTTTAACAAAACTCAGACACTAGGAAGCAAAACGGTAAGTAGCGACTATGCCGGATGGGGACCAACAACACCATTCAGCGATGAAAATACGCATAGTGATTTTAGTAATTTAATTCCGCATAGAGAATTTATTGGCAACATCCTGACACAATCAAAGTACTTCAATACTTCACCATCGAAAATACAAGAAGGTATAGAGCAAACTACTCAACTACCAACGACAGTAATTCCAAGTTTCCTTCCGACTGTATTACCACCTACAAAATCCACTATAAGCGACACTAAAGAAACTTGGCCATATTACGATCAAGCTATACCTGAAAGTACAACTGAATCATCTACAGAAACTACAACTGAGTCAGATACAACAACAGTAAGATCACAAACAAGTGCAATAGATATGTTTGGAGGTATGATATCTATGCCTATGATAACAGATCCAGAAAGGGATAATCTTTATGCTCACGCATCAGAAAATATCCAAATTTACAAAGATCACGCCACTGAAGATATTCACAAATTGGAAGATATGCAAACTATGCAACCTCCACCACCTGTTCCATATCCTACTTCTACGGCACCAACTGATAAGCATTCCTATCAAGTAAACCCACATGTTCTTAATGTCTTATTAAACGATCTTCAAAGTCCACCAACTCATGATCCATATTTACATATGCGGTTTACTACACCATCAACAACTACATTAGAACCTACACATGAAAAGCCTGTGACGGAGAGTACACCAATGTATCTTATCATACAGGGGCATTCTAAAGTTAAAACATATGGATCAAAACCAAAACCTACACCTAATTCTATTACAGATGCTGAAATTTCTAAGCAACATGAAACGCACGAGGTCAAACATTTACATCCTTTAAAAGACAAGTATTTAAAAAAAACTGAAACTAAAGAAAATAACAGAGAGAGCAGGTCACAGAATCTCACTTCTTTAATAGAAGCTGGTGTTGGTTCAATAGAAATTCATGAAGCCGACGTAGGAATTAAATACGATGTCAGCGATGGAAGTAAGGTGCCTGTAGAAATATACAGAAAAGGCTTCGTTGAGAACGACGAAAATAATTATATTTTATCAAAGAAAACCTATACTAAACGCGCTAAGCGACAGATAGAGCTAAGTGATCTTATACCATTCGATGAAGACACTATAGAAGAGTTAGTATATAACTTTTTTGAAACACGAAAAAATGATACCGGATTAACAGGGTTTATTGCTAAGGCGATCACGGGTGACGTACAAACCGCTGTCAAATATGCACTCACAGAAGACAATGAAAATCATAGCGAGGACAAGAGATAAATCAAGATGAAATGTTGTTGAAATTTAGATAATTAATTAAAAGTATAAAAATTTAAAATCAAAGTAACGTTTTACTAATTGGTTTAAATTATATTTCTACAGTACTTTTTGAAAGTACTGACCGATACCGACTAATATTTTAAAGAATATCTAAAAAAAACAGTTCCACCTCATAAATGAACTTTCATTTTTATACATATTTTTTTATCAAAGACTAGATTTATCTCACTTATAAGTACATTGTTTCCGAAGTTTAGATATCCCTAAGGCATCTCTTATAGAATAAGACGAAGATATTTATTTTAGTCTTAGATTTATTTCACTAAGGACATCTCAATAAATTTATATTTTTATAAAATTGTTGTTTTGATTTAAATGATA
Organism: Aporia crataegi; assembly: GCA_912999735.1. Taxonomy (NCBI): domain Eukaryota; kingdom Metazoa; phylum Arthropoda; class Insecta; order Lepidoptera; family Pieridae; genus Aporia; species Aporia crataegi. The sequence continues at coordinate 5,042,148 of OU538744.1, read as the reverse complement.
AAAAAACATAAAGGCTACATAAATTGTCTAATGAAAATATTAATGCAGTAACAATCTTTAACTAAAATTATCTAGGCTCACGTTGACACTAACTTAACTTGTCTACAAAAAAGACGTATGCAGTGCAGCGGACACGGCCCACTAACACACACATTTCTTACCATCATTTTCGTAGAAATACACGCAGGCAGCTTAGATAAGTGAAAGCTGCTTATAAACCGATAAAGTCAACATATATTGCAGTTCACATTAACAAAGTACATATAAGAATATGACCGGAAGATTGAAAACTACATTACATGTACAAAAACAAACCGCAGCATACAAGTGAACCAAAAACATTTGACAGTTTATTAATTGAGAAGCTTAGGTTGCACCAATCGGCTTGGCAAAAACAGACTCTGTAATCGGCGTCTGGAAATCTGTAAATATTTCTATATTTATGATCCTTAATATCGGAGGTGGTTATGCAAGTTCCTTGCGGTTTGGTTAATCGATGTGTTCGATTCATGGGGAAACTAAAATGTTTCGACATAAATATAAAAGACTACGTAAGTAGTCGGTACTTTTATACTAACTTCTACCAATTTTATGCTTTAGGTACCTACCTACCAAATTAGCAGAATGAGTTGAAAGTCCATAATTTTTATGCAAAGTATAAAAATATGAAAATAAGCAAATACCTCTCATATTTACAGGACATTGATCTTGTCGGAATTGTCATTGTCCGTGGCAGCAGATCATCTTTTTGAATTTTATAGCAGCCCCGTTGAACAATCCATGCATGCCTTGCACGAGCAGTCCATGATCGTACAAAACACATTGTCTCATCTTAAAAATACATAGATTTGATAACTTAGCAAATAACTAATTACCATAATGCAAAAATGAATTTGTTTGTTACGTTTCGCTCTAAATCCCTAAACGAATTTACAAACAGTGTAATTATAGACAGAAGTGAACTGAAATAAGAAAAAAGGCTATTTTTATTCAGTCTTTTGCTGAGTGAACATTATCTACTTAGTGAAAATAAAATAAGTAAGTAAAATATGTATCTTCCTTTTTTTGTAAGTATATAGATAACTTTTATAGTATAACTTTTTCCGTCCGTAATCAGCATCTGCCTCATCGAAATCTTTTTCCTTGTATCAATCAATAGGTGTACCTAAAGTGAGAAACTTTCAGATTTCTTATGCAGATACAAGCGCAAGAAAATTTCCGAGTATGGACGATAGACCTAAATTCCATTACGAATAAATAAAATTACATGGAAGAGCAAATAAATAGTTAACATATCGCACCGCCACTACAGTTGGTTATTATGTTGCGAGTAGAGTTGAACGCGAACGATGGTTTAGCAAAGTCTCCGGCACAGCCAGGTTCGTCACGATGTGTCGAAGTACAATTAAAACATAAAAGACTTAAGGATTGTTCACAACACATTAGTAGGAAAAAATATACAAGAACCATAATAATACTATTTACATTATAACAAATTTAAAAATCTGATGATGATGAACAGGTTCATGCAGGATAATAATAAAAACTAGTAACCATTTGTTTAGAAAAAAATGACATATTAGCTATTATTAGTGTCGTATGCATGACATGCGAATAAGACAACCAGATAATCCGTGGATTACAGATGATATTATCCATAATTATTTAATTCATCAGCCGTGGCATATTTTTGCTCTTATATTTATAAATGACAAAGCAGTATTATTTAAGTAACAGAGACGCGGAAAAACGGAAATCAAACTAAAATTATTATAATCAATCTAATAATCATTACTGACAACATATTTTGGGGCAGCAGATTTCTGTGTCTGTTCTTTTTCTGATGATCATTTTGCCCTATCAAATTAGGATTCGAACCTGTTATTTTCGTTAGAAGCAGTTGTGTCTTTGTGTGCTTGTGAAATAATTGAACGTCTGTAATATAAACTATTAAAACCACTAAATTATTTCATGCCAGCGTTCCAAATCTGAAATCAAAATTCCAGTAGTTTCAAGAAGATTAACATTTAAAGCAGGGTAAAATTAGGTTACGTCCAAGAAGCTTTTAGAAAACACGTTGCGACTTGAGTCATATTCTCGATTGACCCAAGAAATTAAAGCAACCCATTATGATAGTATTTAAATTCTCGTGGATTTCGAAAATAATTTTATTATTTACCTTACCTTTACACTTTAACCCCGAGGCACAACGAAGTCTTGCGTGATTCTTTGTATACGTAAATAATGTCGTCCGATGAAATGGATCCTCTCCGTGCACATCATAACTGTAAGATCCGTTATAACACAACAAACTATGTGATTCTTTAAAAATATATATGTAAACAAAGATAAGTATTTGTAGGTACATTACAATTTACAAACCATGACCTACGAGTTTTCACTACTTTATGCCTGAAGAAAAATCCAAAGCAATCGGCACTTTTAGTCGATGTGCGCAACATTCTGTGATAACATTAATGGGAATATATTTATTATTTTTGTCCGCCGCCTCTGTCTGTTCGTGATAAACTTAAAAACTACTGAACGGATTATTATGCGAGTTGCACAAATAGATGAGGAAGGTTTAAGGTTAAATTTGAATTTTTGAATTCAATTAGTTTAATATTTAAATTCTTTTTTATTCGATTCTTATCGGTTAGAGAAATTTAAAGTGGGATCCAGTGATTGACCCCAACAAACAAAAAAAATCTTTTCTATGTTATTATGAGCTGATATGAAAACTTAATGCAATGAAACACTAAATAATTTTTATGTATATATTTGAAGTTTTCATAAATTGATAACTATTTACTATCGGTGAGGTAACAACTCTTATAGAACCACATTAGCAATCTAACTTGAACCATTTCAATTTACTGCATTTAAAGTGCATCCAATGTCTGTAGGTTATTTCAAACTGAATTCAAAGCTAAAATTCTAACAAACAAAATATTTTCGAATAGTATTGTACTAATATTTGCCACCTATTCATTATTTGGATGCACACTGTGTACCGCGATAACTGTCCCATTTAGTCAATCATAATTCGCGATGTATTGAATGTGAATTGTGATATTTGTAATTTAAGAATATTATTCATATATAATTATGTGTAACAAGATATATACATTTTTTTTGCATGCTTTTGGTTTCTCTATGGCTCTTTGTAATACCCAAAACAAGTATTAAATGAGAAAACAAATAGCTAAGCCAACAAATTTTATACAATACCGTTTGTAAGTTTGTAAGTTTTAAAATGGAATGGAATCATCATATTTACTACTTGTCCTTTATATTCCTAACTAGATTAAATAAATGCCAAGATTTTCAAACTCTAACTTCAATATGAAGTAAATGTTTTCTTAATAAAACATTCAATAACATTCTTAAAGCAAACATTACATAATAAATTTTGATTGCAGAGTTTTTTAATCACAATGAAAATAAAACATAATCACTTAACTAACAGTTAATATTTAGATAATAATGTACCTAGTGTGATGTCAGAAATTTAAAGTATGTATAAAATATGGATAGTCATCGACGGTAACATTATACAGTGTATTGTTGACTCACTCTATAAAATCCAAAGTAGGGTAAATTTTTATAAAGCAATGTGCATTATCAGAACCATTACAATGGATTTGCTTCTATTACAATTTGAGCTTAATAAAACTTGTCATACACTTTTGCAAACAATAAATTAAAACCAGCATAACAAATGAATTAAATTACCCACCCTACTTTGACATTCACAACAAATTTATAAGACGATAATATTATTCTTGCTGTCACTTCAGAGCTGCCTAGCTCACAGTCCAATCAAGACCCCAACGTTCTGACACCTTTAATTGTGCAGCTGCAGCATCCTTAAGGCTGAAGAGATGTGTCATTTCCAATTCTGTTTTGGCCAAAGCAATTGCCTTTTCAAAAAGTTCCAATGACCTTCGTAAATTACCCCTGAAAATGTATATTTTTAAATATCTTAGCTTAAAAATATTAGAAGTAAAATTACGAATATCATGTTTTTGAGTCAATCTAATGAGATAAAACAAATACTGCATTTTTAAATGAAAAATATTTTTGCTCTAACTGCTAATGCGCTAATGCTAATGTGCTAATAGCGTTATAATATACAAATATTATACAATTATAATATGCATAATATTATACAAATTTGGTATACAAAACAGCATATGATATCAATCTTAATGAGTTATTTAATGAAATAATATTTAATATAACGTTTTTAGATTCTTTTCTAGCTTATTTCTGCTGATGTTTGTTTTTATGGTTATTTATTGCATAATCTTAATAGTAACAAATCAAAAATATGCAAATTAATTGTGACCAACCTTTGTACTTCTATAGTTCCAAGAGTTTCATAGGCAAAATCACACTTGTCATCCATCTCAATTGCTTTGTTAATTAATTTCACAGCTTTGTCGAAATCTGTGCTCTTCTGCAACTGAACAAGACCCTTATGGACATAGAGTGTAGCATTATTTGGCTCTACAGCTAATGCAGAATCAAACAAAGCTTCAGCTCTTCCCCATTCTTGTTGGTCAGACAATACTTGAGCATACAAGATATATGCTTCAGAACATCTGGGAAATCTCTCCAAGGCACGTTCAAAATCAGCTCGCACTTGTGACAAGGCCCCAATGTTCTTATGAAGTTGAGCATGTCTGTAGTCAGCATAACATTTCTGAATGTAGGCAATTGAGAAGTCAGGGTTCAGTTCAACTGCTTTTGCAAATTCTGAAGTAGCTTCATCCATTCGCTCTAATAACAAATATACTTGCCCTCGGTGATGATATATATCAGAATTACCAGCATCCAACTGTGCAGCATTAGCAAAGTCCTCAAGGCATTTTTCTGTATTCTCCAATTGGGTATAAAGAGATGCACGCTTGATCAGTGCATTTACTTTGACTTTAGTAGAAGCATCACTTTCAATAACCTTACCCAAGTCTATTTGTGCTTCCTCATGTCTACCAAGAAGTAGGTAGAAAGTAGCTCTCAAGAGAAGCGCTTCAAATTTAAATTTGCCTTCTGTTTCTATTTCTTCAGAACAAGCCTTAACAATGGCTTCATAATCTTGGGTATCAAGTGCATGCTTGGCTTTTGCAAATCCACCTGCTTCTTTATCTTCAATGTAAATTTTAGCAATAGGATCCTCTGAGAATGCTGAAAAGTATGTTTTAATGAAATGTTTTGAGGGCATTACAGGTTGCCGTTTTTCAAGTGCTTCTCGAGCGTGCTGTCTTCCTAGGGCCTTTAATATACGATCAGCATTCACTAACGAACTTTGAACTTGGAAACGTTCGAGTATGCAAGCTGATGTTACATCTTCTAATGCAAGAACAAGATCACCACTTTTCTCAGCTGCACGGGATCTTCGCAGATACGCTTTGACATATTTTTCATTAAGTTTTAAAGCAAATGTGCAGTCTTCCTTTACCTGATCCCACATTTCTCGTTTTTCATAACAGGCTGAACGGTTTTGGTAAAATGTAGCCAAATCTTCGGATCGGTTAGGAGGGCAAGCCTCAATCGCTTCGTTGTATAAGGCGATTGCCTTATCATATTCTCCTGCATGAAAAGCACGATTTCCTGCACCCTTTAACTTCATGGCCCGGTCGATAGCACTTTCGGACGCTTTGGCGTTTTCTTCATTGTCTAACGAGATAGTAGTCTTCGCTTTAAGTTCAGCTTCCTTTTTTTTCTCTGGATCTTCAAACCTGTTTCTCAAGTAAAGGTAACCTAAACCGATAGCAAGAGGAGCTCCGAGAAGAATGGCCAGTTGCCATTTAGGAAATGGTGTACTTCCCGTGGATGCCATCCTCTTCTTAAGTTCACTAAATTTAATAATTCAGCATTTGTTATAACTTTAAAAAAATAAACTGAACTCTAAATTTTATAACTTTTACGCAAGTCTATCCCAAAATAACCTTTTCGAAGATAATTTGACAAGTTGAAAATAAAAAATAGATTATAGATAAGTTAATCATTTTATGTGTTCACAGATAACACGTGATTACTGTCAGTTTCAAATTAAGAAACTATTATTTGTCTTTTCTTTTAGTTTTATCTGTAGTATTAAAATAAAAGTGCATTAAATTATAGATGGTGCTGATACAAATTATAATGGTTCGGTGTTCTGAATTCTTAGATCTTAGATCAAAAAGAAAAAAATATCGCTAGACATTTGCAGGGAATGACACTCGATACCTTATCGATACCCAGCGTTGGATATCGAAAAGGTGTCGAGAAATAGCGTCTAGCGGTGGCCGCCTAGGCCCCTAGGCGGTTCGTTCGAGCGGCCAGCCGCAGTGTAAACGCAATGAAAACGCGATAAGCAGTTGGACCACTCGAAAAGCGTGTTAGTCTATAAACGAAATGTGTTAAAATATAGATCAAAATCACTGAAAAAATTTTTGAAATCCATCAATACCTAAATGATTTAGAAATAGATTATTGAAGTTTACGTATTTCTGATTCGCCTGTGACGTCATTTGACCTATCCGAGATCGCAAAATTATTCTTGCAAGCGAACTTCAAAGTCCCATAACTTTTTCATTTCTATAGATATTTTATTGATTCTGTCACGTGTTTTGTTTTATTTTACTCAATTTTTTCATCTGTTTCACTGATCATTTTCTATACAGGCAAGTAGGTGATCAGCCTTCTGTGTCTACCCAACTGGAACATTCATTAGTCTTCCCGGGATTCGAACCTAGGACCTCCGGCGCAACACGCAGGTGCATAAACCTCTTAGCCACGGAGGCGGTTACTTAGGAATATAATAAGATTTATTGCCGCACCACCCTTTAAAATAATAAATATCTAACTTATACATATATACCTAGGTAACAGAGTAAATTGAACAACGCTATATTTTTTAGTTTGTATTGATTCAAATGACTTATTTCACTTTCATTTGAATATTTAAGAATTAGTAAATAATCTATGTAACTATTATGTATGTTTACCCTGTATAATCATCGACTTATAAAATTGATCCTTTAAAACGTCGATGAACCTTAGTCTAAGAAGTAATCTACGTGAGATGAAATTTTTATTCCGTATCGCTTTTGTTTAATAATTTAAATCAATTTTACGTAGAAACTAATTCCAATTATAATATATGGTACTTAGTCGAGACACAAAAGTAAAATAATAGTAATAATGTACCTGAAATAATATAATCAACATATTGATTCGTGGCTTAGAAATATTAATTTTTAATTAATATTAATTTAATTTATTAATCGTTACATATTAATTGCTTATATAACGTTGGTTTGTTAAAAAAGAAAACATTATTTTTCATGGAAATTGAATTTTTTTTATTTAATAAGTATTAATTAGAATTCACATTGCAATGAGGTTGAAAATGTGGTTACACAACTTATTGACAAATATACACTTAATAATTGTTTTTTTTTTTTGAATTATTATAATACTACAGTAAGTTCGATATTATATTATTATCTACTTTCTAATTAAAATTTTTGTTTTTTACTACTCAAGATTAATAAAGCTTTCTTGTCATAAGTTGAAGTTGTTATTGGCATCCACCCAATTTTATATTAGGAAAAGGAACTGTGCTCTCCCCAAGTTGTTGCATTATTGGAACAATGATTTCTCTGCCCCACTTTGAAAACGAATCGGTTATTAAATAACCCTCGAACTAGAAATAAAAAAATAAGTATTCATATAAAAACGTAAATTAAATAATTACAGCCATGCCAGCCCGTTAGGCTGAAGCGGGAAGCCTGAAGACAACAGCATGACATTCCCAGTCAGCTGTCAGAGTGGTCTCTCACTCACTCAGTTTCTGGAAGGGTTAACAGTGGCCGGGCGTGTGTCTTAATACCTACTGTCTAAGGCCTAAGCGTAATAATTCAATTCAATTCATAAAAGTATGCAATTTTTCATCAATGTTTTCTTATGGCGATATCACGTACCTGCAGTATATTTATCTTATGTTTGAATCTAGAAAAAAGCAGTGCCAGTAAAAGCATCCTATAGAAAGATCGCGTAAAATCGCGACTATGAAGGATTAACTTTAACTTCAAAGGATTTGTTTTTTGACAGTGACTGAATTTGTATTTGACGGAACTTACTTTTCTTCCTATAACTTGAGAGACGTTGGTCGAAGGCAAGAAGATCATTTTATTAAGCCTGCCCGGTTGCGACTCAGTACTCGTTGTATAAGTTGTCTCATTAGTGTTTAAATCTCGGATTACCTAAGAAATGTAAATAAGTATAAAATACATTATAGTATATAACCAACTAAGTATTTAGTTTTTTGTTAGTAAGTATTTTTATTCTTATGTATAAAATTCTCGTGTCACAATGTTAGTTACCTTACTCCTTCGAAACGGCTTTACTGATTTGTACCAAATTTTATATGCATATTCAGTAGGTCTGAGAATCGGCTACTATCTATTTTTCATACCCCTAAGTGATAAGGGTAGCCCACCCCAAACATTAATATGGCAAAACAACGTTTGCCGGGTCAGCTGGTTATAATATAAAAAGAAGAACTTGGAAAACTTAATGTCAGTGTTTGTGGATGACGTATTTTTATGCTTAATTGTATTTTGATGCCTTTTTTGCACCAGAGGAAAACTGTAAATTCTTTTTAACTTCAAAAGGCCCTTTGTGGACGTCCACTGAAAAAAAATTACCTATGGCTATACAATGGGCCTAACTTTATTATACAAATCGCAGAAAAATCAGGTAATAATCTATAATCTTTCCGAAATCTAAACCATTATTTGTTGTCTTCATGTTGTTTCTATTAGCTTGCTTTCATCAGATTTCAAAAAAAAAAATTAATACTGAAACTTTCTACGATATTGAAATGAAAACCTTTCTTATTATAACGAACTTACCCTTAAAGGAAAAGAAATCTCATTGTATGTAAAGGTTGACGTAAATCGTTGATCTGGCTGATTATCGAGCTGCACTAAAAGATTAAAGCCTAGTTTTGGGAAATTAAACTTCAACGTAGCACTAACACTCGCATCGTATTGCGGTACGTCATCAACCATTCTTCTGGTGATCCTAGAAGTAATTTGGGTCAAAGTTACGTAGTTTATGGAAATGAGAAAAGTGTCCGTATAACGTGCTGTGCCTGATAAATGCCAGGAATATATTTGTTCACTGAAAAAAATAAATGCACTATAAACCAAAAAGTTATTTCTGTTTCTTTAAACAATTACTTTTATGTAACAAGTAGATTAATTGTAGGTGCTTTAACATATAAAAATGAGCAATATTTTTAAAATAAATAATCTTATTCCATCTAATAAGTATAGAAATATTTGGGTTAAGTCTTACTTAATAGTTTGATTAAAATCATCGACTCTCAAGTTGCAAAATTTGACATCTTTTTCCAATTTATACATCGTTTCTTGGGCAAGTTTTTCGATATAGCCATCATGATCGTTAACACAGGCCCTGTTATCTGTAACAAGTGATCAAATGTTAATGTTTGAGTACCTAATAAGTCGATTAAAAATTCTTTAATATATTTCCCTCCCTTCTTTAGATGTAAGTACAACCTGTGGTGTGGCCTTCCTGAATTCTAATTGATCAAATAAGAAAAAATAGAAGAAACTGTATCAATAAATTGCAAAATTGAATAAAATAAAATTATATTTTTTATTAAACGATTCACTCATTCTTTATCTCCTAATACCTACCACACATCTGCGTTTACACTTGCGCAATCTTAGACGAAATTAAATTATTTCAAGAAATTAAACTAGTGTTCCAATCCTTACTTAAAAACCTTGATCAATTTTAATCAGTGTTTCAAAATTCAAATTTATTCGATATGTAGGTACAAGTTACAAAGGTAACACAGCTACCATTTCCCAAACGATATACAGTGGTTCATTGTACATTGTTTCAGACTATTGCTTAAAGTGTTACATTGTTTAATCTCGTTTTTACAAAGACAACGACAACGTAAAGAAGAAATTATATAGCATTTGAGACAATAGATAAAGCAAAGTAACGCTTATGAGTAAGATGATTGATGAATAAAGATGTTATTAAGAAACTTACGCCATGTTTGACAGAGAATCGCAATCGGAAAACCCAAAAATAATGCACATAAAAACGACAACATTGTTAGGGGATGCATGGCAATACGTCCCAAAACGATATTTATATTAAGAAGATTATAATAATCATTGCACTTTATCACTGTTTGATATGAATTATTATAAGTAATTTATTGATAAAATATTGCACAAAGACTTTATTCGTAATGAATAATATTGCGACTCATAAATATTGCACTATTTAAACTGTTTATTAAAATTTATTAGTATTTTGTTTATATATTTTAAATTTATTCAAAGATTTATTAAAAGTATAACAAATCTTCCTTTAAGTTAATAATTTAAAATTATTAAAAAGTCTAAAATAAATGGTGTAGGTACCTAAAGGTTTTTTTAGGTACAGCATTTATTACCCAACGAATGGAGGGATTTTGTTGGAATTGTCTAATCCGAGAAGAAGGAATAAATTTGAAAAAGTGTTTATGATGAATATTCGTTTCCTCATACATTTTCCATGGAATGACGTTTTAGGTGACACGTGACACGTGAAAGTTCGCGGCATCAGGTAGTTTAAAATAAAACATTATAATATATTGTTAATGCTTTTATTTGAAGGTTTTTAGCTTTTTTTATTTAAAAATTGCAGAAGCAAAATACGGATCGTACAAAATACGACTAAGTTCTATTTGATGCAAATTTATATGCAAAATTATGGACAAGCTGTTAGCAGTTAGGCAATAAAAAGTGTATTCATTAGCAATCGTAACAGAACGGTGGTATAGGGTGTTCCGTTTGAGCTAAATCGAGGACAATTGAAGCGAACACATTGGCCCAACTCTCGACACTTGGAAGAAAACTGTTCCAGTCATACTGAAAAGAAAAAGTACTTTATATTAAAAATATCTAAAACAATAATCCAAGTTACATAGAAAAGCGACTTTATGCCTTTTTCAAACCGATGAATAGAATTTGAGGAATTTGGTATTTAGCAGAAATGGACTTGAATATAAATGACATTTTGGTCGGATGGTAGCGGAATTTAGGTGGTAGGTACTCCCAACCCATTTGCTTAGTATTTTCATCAAATTCTGGTCAGCGATTCAAACACAATAGAAAAGTTTTAGTTTTATGTATGTTTGTTCATAGAATTACTAACTTTTTCCCATAACTCAGTCCGCAACGACGGAGTTACGGACGACGAACTTCAATACAAGTTTTCATTCCCTATTCCAACTATATAATTTCTTTTTTTCTCAATAAAAGATGTTGCCTATGTTCTTTCCCAAGCTTTAGTCTATTTATGTGTTAAATTTCATCAAAATGGGTTCAGTGGTAGCGGTGAAATCGTAACTCTACTTTCGCATTTATAATTTTAAGTTGAAATAACACTTAAAGTGTACAGATCACTCACCAAGTGACTTAAAACCTGAGTTAATTCATCTTGAGGCAAAAAATTCATTTCATTGGTTGTTCTTGTAAGAACTGGTACGACTTGTGACGATAGTTCATCGGTGTATAAGTTTTTGATTAACTGGAAATAAGTAGAATATATTTATTAAATTATTTTTAAATATTTTCCGATTACAAACTGGACAAATCTACAACTTTCAGTTTGTAAAATAAAGTAATGATTAGCAAAACAGGCACAGCAACAGAAAGTTACTCACACCCATGTTACGAGGCTTTATCCATTACTAATTGCCTTTAATATTATTACTTCTCTATTATGTAAACATATTACAAACCGATATCTGGAACTGAATGAGTGGATACAAAATTGTGCCGGTATTATGGTATTTTCCTCCATCGATCATTCCATCTACGTCATATCCGATAGTGACGTCATTCATTCTCATTGTACTTTGGAGTGATAGAGTCGTGATATTGGTTGTTCTTGTATATAACCAGACTTGCTGGATCGTATGAGGAATAAGGTCTATATGCTGGATAGAGACTATGAAACCATTTTTAAACGTGACTGTACCCTGGACGGTTTTATTGAGGACCTCTTCGCTAAGAGAGAGAAAATAAATATACTGTAGGTATGTCATGATAGCTAAAGAAAAACTTGTTATTTCACCTAAGCTAAGGAAGAAAATTTTATATTTCTTAAGCTATAAATTAAGATAAAATGAAAAAACATCTTAAATCTTGTGCAAACATAAACATATACCAAATTTTTAGGTTTTACTTATATTATGTACAATAAATATAAATAAATAAAGTTTCGGACATTTAGAACGAGACCAAATATAGCAGTAAAAGACATCTTACTCAATCTGCATGACGACATCATGAACATTAAGGTTATTCCAATAATTTTTTTGGGAATAATCTATGGTTCTTTGAACAAGTTCCTCGATATAGCTCGTGTGGTCGTAGAGTCGAACTCTACTTACTAAAAGTAAAACAAAATAATATGAGAATCTTTAAATAAGTAAATAAGTTTTTTTTATATAGATCGTGTATTTATGATCCTTTGCCTAATGATTAAATTAGCAGAGCATAATTAATTAACTCAAAAAAAAACCTGGAAATTGGTCAATGCATTCTGTTTATTTTGGACAAACTTTTTAAAAATATGGTTCGTTTTGTAAAATTACTAATTAAGTTAAAAATACTTGCCTGTCTGACCAAACACAAAAGCTAACAAACTGGAAAACAACAAGCTTAAAAGAAATCGCATTTCTTTGACGGACTATTGAATAAGATGTGACGAATCGAAGAAAATATTAAGGAATAAATTTTATCATTAAATCGATATTGATAGATATAATGTGAATTACATTTCGTATATGTTCGGTAAAATGTAATTTTTTGAATTTTTGCAATAATTGGTCGATCGATTTTGATAACAATCATTCATACTTCTTTAGCTGCTATCGCTAAAGACATCTGTTGACATTGAGTTAATGAATAGACTACCACTTATATATACAGATAAATAAAATTGGAGTGTCTGTTTGTAATATTAAAATAACCGCTTTTTACTAAATGCATATGGATGTATACACGGTACATATACCAAAATAACATTCTTTTACAATTTTTGTCAGTCTGTAATACTGTAGATGTTTGTGTGTTTCTTATTCAACTTTAAAATATAAGTGGGTAATACCTAAATTGTAGGTTATTATAATTATTTTGTAGATTATAAGAAAAAAGTACTAGTAATTACTATATGTACAAATATCCCTGAATAAATAAAGAAAAAAAAGTATATTTTTAAGCACTGAGGCAAAAAGTTAGCGCTATAAGTTTGACGTGCCTTTGTTTCTGTCTGTGACATCGTAACGGAGAAACGAATGCACTGATTTTGATGCGGTTTTTTTTAATGTCTTCATCAAGATGAAGCTTAGCTACAATTTAAAATCTGTTCCGTGGAGGTACTTTTATTTGTAATGATTAAATATGAAATTGTGTTGTGACGAGAGAGTATTTTGCCAGTAGTGACTGAATGTGACATTAAAGTTTTATTATGTATTTACGTAAAACTTCGTTTCTGTCCTTGTAGAATTCAGAGTGGAGGTAGTTGGAAAAGTAGTAGTGTTACTCAAAAATGAAGGTAGTTTGAAGATTCGAATCCTCGATTCATTAAGATTTATCTATTTTATTGTTGACAAACAAAAATTCAATTATTGAATGAAACAATATACCTTTATGCAACTGTCTGCCTCGAAACCAAGATGTACCTATTACCTATACATACTTCACTTCGAGCTACTGTTTACCTTAAAGAAGAAATGTTTATTAATCTAAAATAAAGAGAGCACTGAGTAATTTTTGATATTCAAAGCATGCTTTGGAAAGGGCGGTGCTTGAAAATTTAATAAAGGATCAAAGAAAACAAGTAAAAAGTACTTAAAATACTTTATTTATTTATAATTTTCCACTTTCTATCATTTCTTTTATTCTATATTTCTGAATTTTGCCTGAAGCAGTTTTTGGGAATTCATTTATTGTTTTGAGAAGCCTTGGAATTTTGAATTTGGCAATTTTTCCTGCGCAAAATGAAGACATTTCTTTAGCATCGAATACAGCGCCATCTTTTATTCGTAATACGGCACAAAGTTCTTCGCCTAATCTTTCATCTGGTACTCCAATGACCTGAAAATTATTATTTTTAAAAAACTCACCTATTGGTGTTTATTTTTGATCACTGTAGCCGCTCACACGTGGCGTTTTTTGTATTAAAAATGTTTCAATTTTGAGGGGTAATCCACTACTAACGGCTATGTTAAAAGCCAAAAAGGAAATTGGCAAGACTTATGGCAGTATATACTTACCATCCAAGTTACAATAGTAACTTTTTAAGCCAGTTAAGAGTGAAGCATTTAATAAAAAGCATGAAATAAGATTTTACGTTACCTGGCTCTCGAGAATATCGGGGTGACTATTCAACAGGTCTTCTATTTCCTTTGGTGCTATGTTTTCCCCTCCTCTTACAATTATATCTTTGATGCGTCCTACTATACGCCCGTATCCATCGGGAGATATAACAAATTTGTCCCTAAAATTTATTTTTATTTAAATTCCTTCGAGCCCGTTGGATATTGTCAAAAAGTTTGCAATCGGGGCACTAAGCACACGAAGTAAATATTGCATTCAATTCAGTCTAGGCGTTAAGAAATACTTTCAGAATTAGTTACAAAAATACTTACTTATATTAAAAATTATTTATGCTTATTCAATTTGTAGTTTAAGTTAAAAAATAAAATACTAAATTTAAAATTATGGAAATTCATATAATTTTATATTCATCCCAGAAAAAGTGTGTCGGGTAATATCTATTTGAAAGTAAAAATCTAACCAGTTTAATTCTTTTTTAATAAAAACTCAAGCTTACCCAGTATATAACCAACCCTCATTAGTAACCATTTTTTTAGTTTTTTCTGAATCATTCCAATATGAGATCATGTTAATATAACCACGAACCATCAGCTCTCCGGCCTCACCGAATGGTACTCTCGCTCCATTGTTATCCACAACCTGTAATTATTAAACTTATGTAAATTACCTAAAAAGTATAATATCAATTGTCATTTTAACGTAAGGACTGCTTTAACTCAAAAATTTCATTTAGGTAACCCTTTGTTATAAATGTGGTAAACGTAAGGGCCTCTCACCACTTTGATCGCTTTGTTATAGCAAGCGTATAGTAGATCAAGGAAGTTAGAGCTGGGAATGAAAGGAAATAGATGTAGCGTACAGCCACATCATGTTTATTTTTTCTGTAGAGTCAATTAATTAAGGAGTCACAGCTATATTGTATACAACCATGTTGTATTTGGTATCCTAATGAATAACCAGTATTCGGTTGCGTTCATAATAAACGCATGTATTTAACACGTCTTTTATTCCCAGCTCTAACTTATTTGGTCTACATGTGGCTATACGCTACACCACCTTCAAGTAAAGAGTCAAGTAAACTAACCGCCACTTATAGTAATCAGTAACACATATTACATTTTGTAAGTATCCCCTACCTTTAGTTTTAAATATTAACCACACATTTGAATACTGTTCTTTATCTGTGATTTTTATTATAATTAATATAATAATAATAATTTATATCAATAATAATTTATATTAATAATTTTTATTATTTTATTATAATAATAAATTTTTCTGTAGGCTTCTTCATTGATGTCTGATTTGTCTATGCCAATAACAGCCATAAACAAATCCTTAAACCTATTTTAGGCATTGCATTATTATTTTATAAATATATGACAACATCCGTTTACACACATCACTGAGTGTCAGGAAATTTTCAAGAATGCAAGTGCAAAAAATGCAAGTTTTGCAAGTGAGCGCTTTTAGGTTGTCTTCCTCGAATATATGCATGCACTAATTAACAAGATTGGTAGAAAGTAAGCGAGCATGCATGCATACTTGCCGTAAACCGGAGCCAGAGTGCCGGCTACTAAATTTGTAATATTATATACGAGTAATGTATATAATTAATTCTTACCTGAACTTCCACATGATCTTGGATATAACCTACTGTTTCAGCAACGACATCGACACTGTCATCAGGCAGTGATTGAAATACACTTGCTGTTGTTTCAGTCAATCCATACAGAGCCTGAAACATGAATAATGTAATATTTAGAAATATGAAAACTGTTTCAATATTTCGTTAATATTATTCGGATTACAAGCACAATATTTTATTTTATAATGTTAAAAAATTGTAATTTTATATTATTCTAAATAAACTTGTAATTTAAAATAATTTTGAATAACGCTAAGCTGTGGCAACTACTACAAAACGCAAAAGCTTATAAGCTTTTACTTACTTTGTACTTACCCTAACAGAGTTTACATGAAGGTATTTATTCATTTGATGTATGATCTCGGGACTGCAAGGTGCTCCAGCTGCTAGCGCCATTCGCAAATTTATCGGTAACTCGCCTTTTCTTTTTATATGAGAGAGGATATCCACGTACATTGTTGGAGTTCCTGTTATTGCTGTACATCTGTAGATAGTAGTAATATCTGATAAGACCATAACTTCTGCGTATTATCCTAATAAATAGTTTTCACTTATCTGTTATTTCAGATATTAGCAAAACAAATTTTTAAAATCGCTTCAAAAATACCAATGTTTTCTCTTTACTTTAGTTAATTGTTTTATTTAAATTATAACTATAATATAACAATATTGGTATAGACAGTTATAATGAGTTAATTTCGAGGTAACTGAATTTTTTAAGATTGAATCGCTATGTTTTGGCTCTTAATCGTTATAATGTCGTGGTCCGTGACTTAAAAATGTGCAGTATACAAAAAAGTTTTTGAAATATATGTTCTTTATATAAGTTGATGCTTATTTGTATGAATTGATACGTACTTCTCAGCGAGTATTGCGTTTACATTAGCAGTAACACTGTACGTTGGTGACGCTAGAACGAGAGTTGCTCCGTGGGTGAAACCTCCCAGTAAGGTGATAATTGAACCCAGGGCATGGAAGAGTGGTACCTGGAAAATAAACAGTTTTTCAATAAATATCATCATAAAAAAAGATCTAATTCAATACTTTTTCTATCAGCAATATATCGACGCTTATTTGTAATAATAATCGTATATTTATTATGTTCACGATTTTAATACCTATTGAATTTTTTTCATGTAAAAATTTATTTATTTATTTGTTATATTACAAATTATGTGTAGGTAAACATGAACAAAAAAATTTTATACATTTTGATAAAATATAAATACTTTCGAATTAGAATATTAGTATGGATGTAATTTAAATTTAAATACTTACTTGTACGCAAATAATTTGGTTTTCTTCGTTGAAGGTATTTCTTAGTCCCGTGTAGTAACTATTATTAACTATTCCTTTGTTTGAATCCAACCCAGCTTTAGGACTGCCTGAAATTATAACACGCTAATGTCGGCGAATCTTCTGTATAATAAGGATAGTAAGTTTTTTTACTTCATAGGTAAATACAGAAAAATATAGAAAAGTTTTTTGTTGGGTATACGACTTTAATGATCTATGTTATAATAAATCTGATTTTATATTAAAACAGTTGCTTTAATGCTATATTCTCGTAAAAATATGTATCTAATAAAACCAGTACATTACTAACGTAGTTTTTTTGGAGGTTATGTCAAAGAAAATTAAGTTTTAATATAACGTAGATTACCTAACTCATAAAATCATTTGTCGTGTAAGCGTTCATACACACGAACGGCATGTTGCCAATGGCAGAGGTAACTGCATCCGTCGACATCCCAACTTTGAAGATCAACGGCAGCCGTTGTCCGATTACATAGTATAGGAGTCAGTTGCATAATGGATTCCGAAGAAGAAACACTGTTATTGCTTCTACTTCGTCGACGCCGACAAAAATGAAAAATAAAAACACGTTCATTATGGGTTCAGATATGGTTTACTGCCTCAATTAGCAATTCAACATCAATTTCATTACTAGAACTCATTTTAGAAATTTCTGACGCATGCGTGTCGACGGCTGCAGTTACCTCTGCCGTTGGCAACATGCCGTTCGTGTGTATGAACGATAAGGCTGAAAGCGTAAGAAATACACTAACATATTTTTTTATAATGTAGTATAAAAGTACCCACCAGTAGTGCCTGATGTAAAATGAATTAAGCAGCCATCTTCTGACTTGATTTCTTTCACGTATCGAGAAATATCGTTGTTCGTGTATTCCTTTGTCAATGAATCTAATGTAAAAGTTCCACTAAACAGGAAAAATAGCCAGTCATTATATATATATTTTTTGTTTTGTTAAAACACTATTATTTATTAACACTACTTTATATCGAAAATCACACTCTGAATCTTCAGTACCGCACGAATTAAATGTAAGCGTGACTAAAAAAAAAATTAATGATGAACTCAACAAAATTTAACAGACATATTGTAATGTAAAGACAATTTTCTAAAATTTTACAAGCATATTATAAGTTACGAATTGGCAAGATAAAATTAAAAAAAAAAAACGAAATCTGTCATAAATTTCAGGCCGAAGCTTAAATCTGGAATTGGTTTCGGGACTTTTAAAGCATTACTTACTTCAAATTAGTTTTGCCTGCCGTAACGAGTGTTGTTAAACTAGGCAAATTACTCGATTTGATATCGCCCGCCCTTGATGTATCGAGTTCAGGTAATACTTGTTGTAAAATTTTGTAATAGTTCTTGCTTGGTATTTCATCTCCCACGAGTATACCTTTCATTTCCGTCTTATTTATGCAATAACTCAGCTCTGGAGCTTCATATAGAGGATTAATAAGTACCTGAAATATGTTAACATAAATATGAAATAGATTTAAGATACAATCCATAAATTAATTGCATATGCAGCATGATTTTACTGTGAAACTAGGTTCAGTTCTAAATTTTGTTCATGTTTTCTATTAAAGACTAAAGTTTTTAATTTGTTAAATATTATAAACATTAAGATAATTTTTCAATAATATTTTATAATATTAAATGCAAAGTAGTAATTGACGAAGGATGAACTACTCAAAAATAGTCGTTCATAAGAGCTTTACACTCTCTATATCTTTCTCGCCATTTAATGTAAACTTAAACGCTCCTTACAATTGACCAAAAAATCTCTAAGATAAAAGTTAAGTATAGTTTCCTAGACATAGCAAACCTCAACTATACTAATTTCACAAATCATTTTCTTAACATGCGTTTGATAAGCCTTCTGTGCCTACCCAACCCAAACATTCGTTTGTTTCTCTCGAACACGACAGTCCTCGGCCTTACAAGAATGTCACGCTTATTATTATTTCTCGACCCTCTAAATGGTCTAAGATCCCGCCGTAGAAATGCACTTATCGCGAACATTTATAATTTATATATCAAATAAAAGCTAATTTTTTTCTGTTTATTATGATATACGGCTGCTTAATTAAATCTGGCCGCAAGTAAGGGCAAGTAGCTGTTAAAAATGGTAAATAATAAGTAACATTTGACAATTATTAAAAATATGCTTTCAGACTACGCTGTATCTTTATGCTATATAGTATAGCAAGCGTATCGCTCAATTTTATAACGTACAGTAAGCCAATAATATATAGTAGTGTGAACGTGTCCATAATAATGTATGGTGCGCGATATTGTTGTGCTATGAACTATATGCTATTATATTATAATGTAGTCTGAAAGCACCTGAAGGCTAAGAACTCATGGAGCGGTTACAAGTAGTCGTGTCATTACGACACTAAACGTGACGTTCTTATCTAGAATACCAGTGACGCCGGGGCAGTACGCAGATAAACACACCACGAATGTCGTATTAGGTTGTAACATATGAAAAAGACAGTAGAATAATTAAAATACATACAGAAATAAGGCCAGCCCTAAGCGCTGCAATGCATGCTATGATCCATCCTGCACAATTATGAGACCAAATACCGAAACGATCACCTTTCTCGAATCCTTTATTTCGAAGTGCATGCCCAAAAGAATCCGCCTATAATACAATGATATAAATTTAGATACCACAATTATTACAATTAAATATTATACTAAAATTTAACTCTAAATCACGAGACCGTCCTTATATAATGTTCTATATATATTAATTATGTATAAAGTGGAATTAAGATAAAAAGCATTGTAAGTACCTACTTTAATCGCTTCTAATACGTAATTCTAATTTAATCATCTATGATTATTATTACGTACTTTATCTCGATACAAAAATCCATCAGAATTTAAGTGGAAATTCGTCAAACAAATACGTACCTGTTTAAGTAACTCCTCGTATGTGATACTTAGATTTTCATGAATAGATTTAACTGCAATTCGATTTGGATATTTTTTTGCGACTTGTTCTATGATCTCGGCGTAGGTAGCAGTGCTGAGAGGTTCGTTTCCTGGATGATACAAATAACTGCCTTTGTCCAGTTGCAGTTGGTGAACAAATCTTAAAAAAAATATATTTATAATAATTTATATTAGTTTTTTATATTTATAAAGCGGACAACAGGGTAGGCAAATCTCCTGATTGTAAGAGATCTGTCCATGGACAACAGTACCGCTATTGTCTAGACTCTAGGGTCTAGACTACAGCTGATACTGAAAAAAATAATTAAATATTATATTTGTATGTTGTCTTAAAACATTTCTCCCTCTGTGGTCGAATTTTTTTTACGTGAGACAATTCTAAATCTGTAGGTGTAATATACCGGGTGTAATTGTTAAGTGTGCACAGGCAATTATTCCGTAACTATTACAGATATCAAAAAACTTTAAACTGATATCGAAATTACTTTACCTAATTAGTAAAATGACAATAATAACTTTTTAAAAATAAAAAAATGACATTATACACTCCCATAGATTTTATTTCTTAGTAAGTACAAAATTTTAGATGCAACAATCATGATTGAAAATTGAAAAAACACAATAAATTGGCGGGAACGAGAACCCGCGATAAAAATTTGAATTTAGAACGAACACCAAAGAGTGTGTTATATTAATGTAGTAACCATTTCATTGCGGATCTCTAAATCGTAATTCACGCGGTGCACGTTGCATCGCGTCACCATATTTGACCCGTGGGACCTACTTTATTAAATTCTAGTAATTTTATGATTGTGTAATTTTTTAATTCTTTACCTAGCATCGGTAGCTTTAACATATAAATTGTAACTCTAAGTTAACTAAGTTATTGTCATTTTATTCATTAGGTAAAGTATTTTCGATATCAGTTTAAAGTTTTTAAATATCCGTAATAGTTACGGAATAATCGCCTGTGCACACTTAACGATTTCACCCGGGATAAATCCTTTTCAGAAATACAAAAGTGATTAAATTAATGCTATAAGTATAAACTGTTTTTGCTATTTCTGTGAATTCATCAACGTAGAATAACTTCAAAACAAGGCAATTAGTTATATAATATATGCATGTATTGCACAGTTGTTTATAAATACATACTCGGTATTTACAATCAAGTATTTTTGCGTCATGAATCGTGTGGTATTACTATTATCATGTATTAAATAATTCATAAAACAATGATAAACTCAATTTATACAATTCATATAGGTGTAACAACTATAGATTAGTTTTAAATGGTCCACGACAAGAAATTTTATAAGCCTTATCTATTTATTACATAATAAAGTAATATGGAAACATTATTTTTGAATCCAGACTAGTGTAATTATGAGCCACTCAAATCTAAATATTTTAATAATACCTACTATTATTGTGTAAGATATTTTAAGTGTAAAAATTAAAATTTTAAATCAATGAGCGTACGTGTTAAAGAAAATATTTATTTTTAAAAGGATTTTTAAAGTAACAGTTGCTTAAAAAACTATTACAATACCCATTTCCCAATTACGCATTTGTCTTCTTGTTTCCTTACTCTCCATAAATTATCGTATGAATATAACAATATTCCATTTTTCAATACATTTAAACATTTCGGTTAAGTATTCACTAATAAATGTGATGATTTTCGTTAAACTTGTGCTGAGCTACCCGAATCATAAAAGCTGTTGCGAAGTTTAGACAGTAGCTTCATAAAATATTATTCTAAAGTCTGATTAGTCTGATTTTGATTTGAGCGTCAGTTTAAAAAAAATTCAAATAGAAAATACATATACCTGATTTGTTTAAATTTTATCTTTCTTCTAAACAACACGTTATATTTAAACATAATTTATCAGTACTGTATACGGCGAACGGCAATAAAAGACTAATGATAAAATATGCTGCGTATACTTATATTATTAATTATCATTATCAATGAGTAAATGAAATGCGGTAACAATATGCTTTTATTATATTCTAACGCGTTTTTAAAATTTCCATTTATTATCTCATAGTAACGAAATTAGTTCTGATAGACATTATTAGGGTTTAAAGTTTATGGAAAGTTACTGCAGTGTGTGTGGCTATTTTGCTGACAACTAGTTAAGGTTTTTGTAACATATAATAAAAACTTAGTCCGGCGTAGGTTCGTCTCTCTACCATGTACCTGTACGTAGTGGTAGTTAATTTTTTTCACAATTTATCACTACATATTATAAAACAAAGTCGCATGACGCGTCTGTCTGTCTCTTCGTAATAAACTTAAAAACTACTAAACGGATTAGTATGCGAGTATACCTATAGAATAATATTCACTAGGAAGGTTAAGGTATATAATTTGTCAAGGATCTGTGTAAATTGGTTGAAATATGATAATATTTGATGGAAGTATGGGAAAAGTCAAGCCACCTGGAAACTTTCATTGAAAACGCTGCCTAATATAATAAAATAAAATACAATAAAACGCCCTTTGAGATAAAACAAAACAATTAATGGTGGGTTTTATTCTTAGAAGTTTGCTGGGTCAGCTAATAATATATAAATTGATATAATAAATAGATATGAACAGGTAAAACTGTATATTTTAGGGAGTAATCTCTGATAATCTAAAAGTAACTACAAGATTGAAAGAAATTTTTAGTTGTTAAAAAATTAATTAATTTTTTTAAATCAAATTAAAAAATAATAAAGGTTTCACGTAATATCATGTACCTGATCGTTCGTGAACTTCAAACTTGCAAAGTTTACAGGCTGTTAACAGCCAAGAAACTACACCGGGAATCGATTTTCGTACCTTTTTTACAAATTTATAATTATATAATGTATATTTATATTAATATATGAACTGGAACAATTCAGTCCCAAGCGTTTGTATCGTTCAAATAATCTAGCACTTTATAAAAGGCTTTATCAACGTAATTTTACGTACTTCGCTTCGGATTTTATTAAAATAACGAATACAATAAGAATACGTTAGATGTTTTATCCGCACTCAATTTTTTCCATAAAAATGTTCAATTGCATATGTTAATTGCTTAAGATTTTATTATGAAAAAGCAGATAATGTTACATGTAAATTGTACTAGTGTTCACAATTATCATTAATGACTTTCTAAAAAAATGCCTTCTTGTGTGTAATGCTCAAATTATACTTGGATAATTAAAAGTGACGATGTTTTAAAAAATGTACAAATGACGCGTTCATTGTAAATTTTGAAATATTACCTAAATGGACAAGAACTGTATTTTCTATAATTAAATCCAACTTGAAGTTCTTAGCTAGCTTTCTCGTTTGATAGAGAACACTCCATTTAAAATAAATGAGAAAAATTCGCCACAATAAATTATATCAGTTAATATATAGTAGGGATACGTCTAAATATGTAAATTTTTGCATTTGTAGTGTGGTGTAGCTGGTTTAGATTATTGACTGGCTGGATTATTATTTAAAAAATACATATATATATATACATATGTATAGTTAAAGGAACTATTTATCCATTAATTATACTTAATAATTTTGTTTTACCAGTGTCCAAACTGTTTTGTCCCAATTTCACATTAACGAAAAAAAAATAACTTTTTATATTAAATGCAAGACATCCTCATTATATCTTGCAAAAGCATTATCATTGACTCCAGTAAGATAAATATAATTGCGAGTGAAGGATAATTTGCCGCCATGACATATTTCACATGCTTTCATTTCCATTATTATATTTTTTGTTATATATTGTACCTATATTTATGTGCTACATGTCACGATTGTAAAAACGGCTAAGACTGGAGAACTTTTCATTTAAATTATTGATTATTTAAAATTAAACAATAACTGAAGGGAATTTAAATAATTTAATTTTAAACAAAAAATAAAACTCATGTAAAATTCAACAAAGGCATAAAACTTTCATGTTGCTTTTTGAAAGGCGGTGCCAAATATATAAATAAAAAGACTGAATGAATATTCCTGAACTTTAATAAAAAAATTAATTGAATGGCTTGGCGCCGCGTTTCAAAGAGCAACATGACAGTTTTATGCCTTTGTTGAATTTTACATGGATTTTATTTATCAACACTATTTACGTCTTTTATTTATAGTAAGTTCATTTATAATACAAAATTTATTTTTTACTTTTCAGTGCGTTTTGAGGTCGGTTTTATTTAGATCAATCTGAGAAATTCATAATCTAAAAGATCAGAATGTGTGCGGAGCATATTAGGCAAAATTGTATTGAACCCAGGGAGACATTCCGGCTGTGTGAGGCCATTTTATATACCTACATAGTTTTACATACGACGCATCGTTGCAATACAATAAAAATTGAGCGCCATCTAGGTAAAAATATTCTACTTGTAGGTACTTATTGGCATCACATAGAAAAAACCAAGGAATAATTTTCTTAAGTGTGTAACAGATTGCGCTTATTACCTATAGTATACATTTTGAATAATATAATAACTACAAATAAAAACGTACGTTAAATCTTAATTGTTGTCGAATTAATTGGTTACCACAAAAACTTCCCTTAGTGCATAAAAATATCATCCATTTATAGCTAAAGTAAATAATTTTCCTACATTTTTCAATTCGTTGAATGTGAAAGTTTTATACCGTAGATGACTTCGTTGCATCGGTCAGAGCCTCTTTATAATCTCTACTGTCTGTCACTTCATGCCTTCTATTCTATAGATAAGGTTAATGGTCTTCCAGAGGCAGATCGAATTAAAGTTTAAATATTTTCAAGGATAGTTGTAAAACATAGTCATTAAGACATATGGTTTGTCTTACTACTCATAAGGTCGACATATCGCACGGTTTCTTTTCCTATCTGATTCTAACAAGAATCGAGGCCATGGCGTCCCCTCCGGAAGCAAGCTCCGCACGCGACGCTGCCGTGTGACGAAACAAGCCAATTTTTACTCCCTTTTATTCTAGGTCTCTCTACCTTACTATGAACGTTTTAAGTGTTATATTTGTACCAAATTACACTAAACAGTCTCAATCGAAATTGAACCGTAACTTTTTGATTCAACAATATCAATAAACTTTTCTCGTATACTTACAATGTTACGTAGGCAGATATTTTTTTTCTAACTGAATTATTTACTTACATAAAACAATAAAATAACAATGTATAAAACAATCATATAACAACTGTATTTATAATAATGATTCATTTTCTTTGATTCTGTTTCCACAATGCAAAGTACATAAATCTCATTCTCACCTAATAACGGAAAAAAGATTTTAATGCTTTCATGCATTTGGTAGGTATATGTGGCGGAGGCCATTTTTAACTTAATTATCAAAGTTAAGTCAGTTTATCAATCGAAGAGCTTAATTATGAAATATATAACAAAGTGTCAAAACAGTGATATTAATCCCCAACCACCAAATTTAAAAATGGTTCACTGCACGAGACATTTTAAGACATCGACTTCATAAGTTTGTTTGTAAAGCTAGCTCGCGTTACCGTCGTCTTTATTTACTTGAATCATGCAAGAAGTCAGCCATGCTACGCAACTGCCGCAGTTATAATCCACCCGCCCAGCAATTCACCCGCCCTAGTCATGTATCGCGAAGTGTATTGTGAATATTAGGTTATGTGACTATGTCGCAAGCCCCGGGAGGGAAGAAAGGTGGGAAAGGTCCCCCTAAGAAGCCAGTGGATGAGGATAAGATAGCCAAGGCTGAAGAGAAAGATGAGACCTCTTCGAATAATGGGGATAAGAAGGAGGCTAAGGACACCATCGCACCTGATGTCCCGAAGCCTCCGAGTGCCGGTGTTAATATGCGAGAAGCAGCTGCAAAGATCCTGGTGCTGGCACAGAAAGGAGAGTGGTCAGCGGTGGAACAGACCCTTAAAGCTCTGGAGAAGCTGGTGGCTGCTGGAGGGGAAGATATAGTATCAGTCCCAATGGCTGGCATAGTTGATCCGGTATGTTAAAAAAAT
Source organism: Aporia crataegi (assembly GCA_912999735.1). Lineage (NCBI taxonomy): Eukaryota > Metazoa > Arthropoda > Insecta > Lepidoptera > Pieridae > Aporia > Aporia crataegi. Next base: position 5,015,787 of record OU538744.1, on the reverse strand, counting down.
ACGTAAAAATTAAATTATATAATTTATTCTTATATTGCAGGATTATATGGTACTTTATATTTTTTTAGTTGAATTAACTCCTTATAATAATGAATATCCCTACTATAATATTAATCATTAAAAACTTCTCTCAGACTGCGCATTTCATGAATTCTACAAAGAGAAATGTACCGAATGTATTATATTTAATCTTATATACATATTTGGATTCAACACTTTTGTATGAAACGAAACAATACATACCTACTTGTTTTCTCATACTTAAAGCTTTAGACTTCAGTATATTTTAAAGTTATGTACGATGAACTTAAATATAACATTACTCTACACGACAAAGCCTTCAATCACCTCATCGTTTAGACATAAACGACAATGAAGCTACTTCCGTAAATTTAAGTTTCAGCCGCGTTGACACCTTCCGCCCTTTCAGGAATTAATGTTTAAAATCTTATTAAATTTGATAAATGATATTTATTCTATGAAGGGTACTTGTATAATACAATATTTACAACATTTGTATAATTAAAGATATATAATGTTATCTTATAGATTGGCACATTTATAAATATTATTTGGTGAATCAAAATGTATTGAGTGAAACACATCCGAGATCTTCAGATTTAAATGTGTGATATAGGTATTTGAACTTTGTTCACAATCAATTTAAAAAATATATATAGGACCACTTCTGAGGTATTACCTATCAAACAAGATAATAATTTTAGAATTATTTAAATTATTTCTTAATTGGCCTCACAATTATGTTAAAGAACAAGTTTCGAAGTGAGACCTTTCCAATTGTTTGAAGTTTTTTTAAATATAATGATGGATTACTGGATAGGCGTGGTGATAACTGCACCGCGATCCGCGCATCTATTGCATTGCCGGCCGTTGAGGTATTGGTGGGCCTCCGATATCCACACTGACTCAGCGAAACACAGTACAAGTACTGTTTCACGCTGGTATTTCGTGGTATCACTCTGGATGAGCCGGCCCAATTAGTGCATCAGCTTCAACGTGGCTCTCCTACGGAGGAAATCTGTTGAAAAAAGAGAGTGCATAATTTTTCAGTATATTTGACGAACTAAAAGATTTGGTATTTGACTTGACGTCAAAGCATTAATAAACTACGGGAATCATAGATAAGGGTACGATTGTGTAGACCCGGCGTAAAACAAACTAACTGATAACATTAAAACAGGACGTTATTATCTTGACAATGATATGAATGTTTCGACTTGTACCAATCTAGTTTAGTATTCTGTCAATACTTATTAGATATAATAAATTTAACGTTTTTGTTACTATTTGTTTATTGTTAACTTGCCCAGTGTAGTATTATTCCACGCTATAGTCTCACGTTAATGAGGCTTTTCAAAAGTCTCAATTTCCCATGTAGGAGAAGCTTAGTTTGCACACTTTGGAATTGCGTGGCTTGCCTTTTAGCCGAACACCCTGGGCAATGGCACAGAAAATTACAGGTTCTAATTCTGGCAGGGTTGGGAAATCTTATTTTTTTATATATATACAATTTGCAAATTGGCTACTACACATTATGTCTGTTAACTTTCAAAATAAAAATCAGTCTACGGATGGCGATGTACGAGCGGAACATCGGAAAAAAATACACGTCAAATTGATAACCTCCTTTTTGGTTTTTTTGAGGGTCGGTTAAAAAAGGAAGGGTCACGTCAAGAGGATTGTTTTACATTTTTGTCACTGTTAAATTTTTAGGTTTGCAGTTAATTGGCAATTCAATCGCATTTTTAGTACCAATTTTTTTATCAAAAATCACAAGTTGTAGCAACGAAGCGTTGGACAAAATAATAATATTATCATTTTTTTGTTTCTATTTCTATTACAAAATATTAACATTAAATACTTTTAATTTCATAGAGTACTTTGACCGATTTTAAAGTTATTAAAGCGGATTCTTGAAAATATTCAGAGATTCTAAAAGAGAAATCTCTGTTCCGATGGGCTGCTTGAAATTAACCATAATAATAATTTTCTTATAACTAGCAGTTCTTATTAACGCCTGACCTTAAGGGTGCCAATCTTAAACCAGCTGTATAATTATAAAAGTTCACTTCATTCACGTAATCAACGCGAAGGCCATACCGACCCTTTGATAATTTTACTAATACATAGTTTTCGTGTAGGTATGTTAAGAAAATCGCGTTTGACGTATCATTCCCTTAAAGGGCGACAACACACTAGCGGCCCAACTAGCATGGTGAATGCCCATTGAATGTGGTTACCACCTTAAATCAAACCCAGACAGAATTTATGAGATATTTTTAACCAACCTACAAAAACACCAAAAAGCAGGTTATCAATTCGATGTGTATTTTTTATTATTTGGATGTTCCACTCCTACGTCGCCGTCCGTGGACCGATTTGCATGAGTGAGTTGTCATTTTAAGATCGGTTTTATTTTTTAATTAAAATTAATTTATTTGTGTTTGCTGTGTAAATAACGATTAGTCTTGATTAACATTTTTAGTTTAAAAGAAGGCTTTAAAGTGAGTGTATTTAAATAAAAATTAGATGTTTTTGTGTTTGTAGTTTTCACATTTTCAACATTACCATTACAATTTTGGAGGATCATTGAGTTATACAGCGTACCATCGTGCTTTTATATTAGAAACTAGTGTATAATATTATCTAGTTGAAATAAATATTATTATAGATTATTAAATATTAAGATTACCACGAATCACCCACAATAACGTAATCTTATAGCTCACATATGTAAATGTATCCACATACTACATACCCCTGTTATCAATATCATTTAAAAAAGACGACTTAATAATAATTGAATCAACAAAATATAACAATTATATCATCATATCACAGAATGTGAATATTCTCTGTTAACCATAGATAGTACATTATTAATTTAGACGATATTTTTAATTACATTATTTATAAATGAATGCTTTTATGATTCCGCGTCGCATGGTCACCACTTTGTGTTAGATACAAACTAAGAATATGATTAAAGTCAGTTAGCACTTTACTTTCAGGTTTTTTATTACAATCTTAAAACCGTCGCCAAACTTAACGAAAAAAATATAATTAGATATCTAATGTTTTATAACAATGGTTAACGCTTCGCATTTCGCAATTTTGCATTTTATATAAATACCTAAATTATGTTAAACAAGTTGCAATTATTAAAAAAACGAATGAGTTATTAAATACATACATTTACATACATACATTTAATACATAGTACAGTCTCTCATACATAAGGCATTTATTTTACTGTGTACCATAACTTTTTGTGAAAAGTTCTCACTTACAAAATATCGAAAGGTTCTATAACATTTATACTAAATTGCAAAAGTGGAACTAGATTTTAGACAACTGAACTCTTGATACCTGTTATAGAAGGAGTGATACAGAGCCTATTTTAATTGCAATATGAACCAGTTTAAACATACACAAACCACTTTAGATTCGGCGATGACATTGAGTTATTGTACCTACTCTCGGAAAACAAATTACCAAAAACAAAACTGTCAATCTAAGTACAAATATCTTAATATGAGTTGCATAAACAGCAATAGAAACTATGAAAAATAAATATAAATATTTTTAGTGTCTATATTAAGTTTATTTGTTTGTATGCTTTCGTGGTCTTCAATATTATTATACAATACCGTTCCGTTACTGCACGGAGCCATTGAATCGTTGAAATACTCCATCTAACGTAAAATATAATAGAAATAATTCATTGAAAAACAAATATTTCAAACCATAGCCTTTTATCGATTTTGCAATAAAATTATCCCCTATAATAAAAAACAAAATTCGAAAGATGTATCGTAAGCACACGCGATCCGTTGCCAAGATATCGAACACACAAAAATATGAATCATGTATAGTGGAATTTTTATTAAATACAAAAGTAACAAGATAGATTTTCAACAATATTTTAGGTTACTACATAAGTAGTATTTACATCTGTATGGTCTGAACTAGAAATATCTATAAATTTTCTCTGAGAATTTTTGCAGATTTACACAAACAAACTAATCTTTTTTTTTACTATGTTTATTAAATATTTAATAAATAAATAAATAAAACAAAACACTCATAAAAGCCTTTAGGGTGTGTACCCAAAATACTGGTTACATTACCGCCTTGTACCGATATACTAACGCGTTGGCCGAAATATGAGGCTTAAATTAAAATAATTTTAATTTGGATGTGCAAAGTTTCTAGCTATGTAAGTATGCAAACAAATCGCTTGAATAAATATTTACAAAACAGCAACGGACATTGATACTTAAGATTTTATTTTTAAATATTACTTATTTATAGATTTTTCATATTTCCATGTTAATTGTAAAATGTTGACCACCTTATTAACTTTAGTACGTAAGTTATTACATCCTTTAAAGGTTTATGAGAAAGCATATAACGTACGATTTATATGCTGTTCCGTCGTGCACTTCCGCTGTTTTCTTTTACAAAGGTCGTTTATAAATAGATATGGACTGCATAATTGCACCGTGTTACGCATAAACTAGATCTTCAGCATAGAGATAATAAACAATTTACTTACATTATACGGGCTAGATTTTTGAGACGGGACAGTAAGGGCAGGTACCTTAACGCTAAAGTTACCGGAAAACATTTCTAGGAGATTAACTTTTTAAGATATTCTAAATTGCATTAACAGATTTTGAAAAGCAATCGGTTTTTTTTCGTCGTTTGGCAATAAAGAATACCTATTTCGAGTTGATTTATCGTTTTTTATACAAAATGGTTAAAGTTCTTGACGATTTCTGTAATTTCATAGTTTTCGATCCCTATATGAAATAGGATCGAATCAGAATATCTTAAAAAGTTATGGTTGGTCTCGTAGGAACGTTTTCCTGTAACTTTAGCGTTAATACTTGCCCTTACTGTACCGTCTCAAATATCCGACCCGTACATTATTTTTTGTTTTCGCCAATTGAACAAGTAACCAAGCTACTTGAATCCAAAAGTTTTTTAGGTAACTTTTTTTTTTCAAAGCGCAAGACAAAAATTATTAATTACTAGTTGAACCGGCGACCTTCGTACCACCATTTTTTAATAATAATATTTTTTTTTTAATAATTGGAACAACTCACATACATTGCTCTGATCCCAAAGTAAGTAGCTGAAGCACTTGTGTTATGGTAATCAGAAAGGGTACCACAATAAATACATATATAAGTTTATAAACAACCAAGACTCGGAGACAAATATTCGTGCTTATCACACAAATAAATGCACCTACCGGGATTCGAACCCGGGACCTTTCGATGCAGAAGGCAGGAGCACTACCCATTGTGCCAATCGGTCGTCAAACCACCATTTAAGTTGTCTATATAAATAAAACAACTTGCAATGCAACCTAGTTCCTTCCAGTATACTTTCTAAGTTTCTCTTCTAGGCTTTTCTTCATAACCACGTAAATTCTTGATCGCGATATGATGATAAAAATCGATTACAGTTAGGTAAAGATTTTATTTACCAATATCGACTGCGCCTATTAAATTACTGGGAGGTTTAAAGAGCTTTTCAGAAATATAACGAGTAGTTTGAATTACGTATAAGAACTGTTTAATATATAAAGTGACATTTATATATAAGACCTAACGTAAACAATTATGTAGGGTTAGCTATGAACTATTTAGAATTATATGATAGTAGCCTATGTAACTCGGAGTTCTTTTTATAAATTTAGTTTTAATTCACTCAGTTTCAAAGTACGAACATTTGTATGGGAAAATAAAATTGTTGTTCTTACTACTTTACTTGCGATTTCATTATATTTTGTTACCTTTTAAACCTTCCTTTGAATTTTTCAAATATTTCAAAACCAAAATTAGTCAAATCGGTAAAGGGTTACAACCGAGAGATCCTGGGTTCGATTCCCGGTGGAGATAAAAAAAAATCTCGGCCTGGCAGGACATAGAAGGCTGATCACCTACTTGCCCTTAAAGGAAATTCGATCAGTTAAACAGATGTGAAATTCATCTGCCCTAAACACCACACGGGACTTCATTTTCATAACATTAACAAATCAATCGATTTGAAGAATTTAGGAAAGTGGTTACCATTGCATAATATGAACTTGCTTTGAAAAACTAGATAAGTAGGCTTTTTTTTTCATTTTATGATATTTATTATATTTTCCAAGCTTCATGAAAAATAAGAGAATCACCCGTGAATTGAATGAACCTCAAGAAAACATTAATTCGTGTCCTACATAATTTTGGTTAACTAAGTCCAGTTGTGTGTCAAGGGCATAGGGCCAAAAGATTTGCGTGCAAGCCACTTACTTAGCTGCTGCTGAAATCGATAGGAGATTTCCGACCTTCTGTCCTAAACTAGTCCTTGGGAAAGTTTTACTCGTCTAAACACATTTAAAGAAACCCCTAAATAGTCATTATATATAACCTAGTAGGGGTTTTTGGAAATGTCTTTTTTGTTTGTGAGTTGCTACACGATTTTTAAGAAATTTAGCCAGTTTAAACTAATATTATTTTAGAATTTTATTTTATTGTCTTCAAAAACACAATATACATGGTAATAGAGACCTCCTTATCAACAAGAAATTTCTGTGCCAGGAGACCCCGCTCTTCGATAACACTATACAATGGTATCAAGAATAATTTGAAAGATAAAATTTATATAGATTTTTATTGATTTGAATCTTTGTTTATAATGACTAAGCTCAGAAACTATTGCGACATAGGCTAGCAGGCGAAATCACGGATAAAAGCTGCGTAATAAAGTAATTACCGAAATACTGAGATATTTTATAATTTATAACCAATCGTAAAAGCGTAACATACCGACGAAATTTTGAATATTAGCTTATTAAACTAAATAGCCAATCTTAATTTTTTGTAATAGCACCCTAGAAAGTGATATACAGAAACTTCTAGAGGGATATTGAGCACGTGTATTTCTACATCTGTTTCTCGGATCATTTCTTTCTATGGACATGTAATTTTCTATCTTTTGAGTTTCATCTTCGAACGTCTAGACAGAATATGAAATTTCATCCCTATCATCTCGATGTTGTTCCACAACTGAGCGTTTTCTTACAATTCTTAGGCATTTTTACCACAGAAAAAACAGTGCAGGGCTCATACCAGCTGCCTTCAGCGGTATTTCAGAACCATTACGAATTAGGCACCTTAAAGAAAAGAGCGTATAGCTTTTCATAAGTGAGCCTCCTGCTTGTTGGCCTCCTATTCCATAAAAGAAAAATCTTAAAAACCGAATCATTTTGTTTTTTTGCCCGAGATTGCACCCCAAGAACATGCATTAAATGTAAGACGGACGACCAACTTACAATTGACGCACATTTCACATTTAATTTTCATACATTGTTACGAAAATTACACACATTAACTTAATATAATTTTTTATCACAATGTAACATTGTTGTTAGAGCTTTATTTTGTGAGTTGTGTTGTAAAGAACTTTTTTTTTCACTTAATTCGGTTATGGAGGTCAAAAATAGCAATAATAACTAGTAAAAACATTCTAAGAATCAGTTCTATAACCCTAGGTTTCTTTAATATCGTATACTGTATCCAATTTCCTTACATGTCCTGATTTTCGGGTTTGCCGCATCGTTAATCAACAATTGCAATATCCGGTAAGCTTTTAACCAAATTAAAAGTGACCATCAAACTGCTGTATCACACCTTTTATGAGTTATAACCGTAACTTTAACAACATGACTCATACTTTTATACCAAGTTTAATGTATTGAAATAAGAATAAACTCTATTTTCAACGGTTATTTCACACCAAGGAAAAAAAGTAATTCAAATATTTACATGCAGTTTACTAGCGTTACATATAATATAATATATTATAGCATATATTGCAGTGTATATTATAATAATCCAAATATTATTTTGAGTTACAGGTTTAATGTCTATGAGAAAGTTATAAAAGATGTCCTATTGCTTATATTTTTTAAATAAACATATAATAATATTATATGTTTATATATATGTATTACTATTAATATAATAAATATGTAAGTATATTTTATCAAAACGTTGAAATATATATCATATAATTTGCATCATGTGTTTAAGGTAATGACAACATTTATCTTTATCGCGAAAGGTGTGACTTGACATGCAAGCCGTAAAATCTTTAACACATCGTAAATAAAATTTAAACTTCCTATTCTTTCGAAAATTCGGAAAGCATATAATAAATTAATATATAAATATTTTTAATCTTTGTAAAATGAAAATTTGGAATACAGATACTCTAAAATATAATAAAATTAGCTTTAAAAATTCAAAATATTTTTAAAAAATTATTCCATGTGGCATAGTACCCTTAATGCTGGCAGCATTTGTATATTTAGGTACTTATATAAATCAATTAGGTAGTACTTGTTAAAACTCAACTATTTGCCAATTTTGAATTTGTTATTTTATTTTTTTAACATCAAAAACTTCACAATATCATGTTCAATTTACCACGATTTTTGTGTCAGCTAGTTATTATTAAGAATGGAGTGTTATTTTAGGGTAAAATATTTTACAAATTGTTTTCGACGACTGTTGCAGATTAGCTTTGAGATTAGCTAGCTAGTCGATAATGAAAGAAACTATAGTAACTAATTTGTATTATTTAATTTAAAAAAAAACTATTAGCCAAAGCCCTGCAATAATCTGTACTGAACTTATTTAATTATAACCCAATTTAATAAATATTTTGGAATTATTCAAGGCTTTTATAATGGTTTACTTTATGTAAAAAAATTACACAAATACTTATTTTATAAAATATCTTTAACGATCACGGTCTTTTATTAAGTCCAGCTGAATCATGACCGAACTCATTATTATTCGATCCCTTTAAGGCCTTATAAAATGTAATAAATAAAAAATATGGTGTCGTAATAGAAACAAATTTACGGAGCTAAGCTAAAAATAGTAATTGAAGTCATAAAAATGTTTTACTGACCTAAATCACCAAATCGTTACAGATTTTGGTCCGCTCGTTTTTACTGACCTGCAGGAGTCATGTGTATTCTCGATATTTAACTAACGAAATGAAAATTTGAGAGAAGTAATATTTCTTATCATAAAAATAGGTGGACACTACCTCTATAAGAAAATAAGTAAATGCAACTCATCAAGTAGAATTACGTTTATTTATTTACAAACAGTTGGGAACAATAAGAAACAGAAATAATAAGACACATAAAATAGATTTTCTGAAAAGATTTTGCTCCTCTTGCATTTTTCCAATGGATAAAGTTGTCATATGCTTTCAAATATTTTTACCGGGATTTTGTAGTTAACAGGCTTTGTATCACATGTTTAGCGTACGGAAAATTCTTTTATCACATAATATTTTACGTTCTACAAAATATTTTAAACTTTGAGATTACAGATCATAATATATCAGTTCCTAACAATTTTTTTTAAATCTCTCAGTAGATTAATTACAGAGCCTTAGGCACTTAAATATGTTTATTTTACGATACCACGCGCTATAAATGCACGAGTTCCGAATCCGAAAGAATGCGTTTCGCGCGTTTTTACTTTGACAGAAACTTTTTTTTTAATTCAGTCCGTGCCTGAATTATTTTTGGACAGCCAATAACTTTTTAATAGAATGTTCACGATCGATCTCTTTGGTGATTGAAATATTGATTAACAATATCCACATTCCAAATTCAAATCACTTTTACTCCTTTACACTTAAGTTTACAGAGCACCTAGCTCATTTGAATAGATGTGATAAAAATATAACTCAGATCGTAATTGCAATTTTAGAATACATTATGCAATGTTGACGTTCCTGACACGAATTAGTTTACGACACATTGTGAATAGTAAAAAGTCTGACTGAACAGTGAATAGCAAACATTGCTTAAATAAAAATATAACACGAGGAAAAAGAATTGTCGATAAGACTGTGTTCTTGGGTATTACTACATTGTAAACACTAGTGAGCTCACACAAAAAATCAGTACGTCAACAACATCGAGTTTTCGAAAGGTTATATGTACCTATAGGTATATAAATTTCATTGGTTATTTTATGTTTTTTTTTTTTACAAGAGGCGCTGTAAGTTTTATTCAATAAATTAATTGTTTGTAACATTTTGTTTCTTAGTATATCTACTTAATTCCGTATTAATATTGTGTATAAAGGTAGACTTCCGAGCTGCGCGGCCCCGGCGTCACTATATAACGCAGCAATAGTAACGCCGCGATAGAGCGATAGTATTTATTATGCGGTTCGGAAAAGTATGAACTAACGTTCGAACGCAGCGTCACTGTCGCAGGGCGATAGCGGCCGTACCATGTTTGCGCAAGCACTGTCGCTGAATCGCTGCGACCACACGTGGATTTGAGGCTATCTTATTTTTTGAAATCTAAAAAATGGACCGAAATAACATATTCACTGGTGAGGAAGACGAAACACTTATAAATTTAGTGTCGCAAAATTCAATTTTGTACGATTTAAGTGAAGCAGGCTACAAAAACGGACCTAAAAAGGACAAAGTCTGGAGTGAAATTTTTATATTTAATAATATTTAATTGAAATATGTCTTTGATTGATCGGTTCATTCTGATAATTATAAGAACACAACTGCACCACCTTTAGGCATGGAATAACAAATGGAACTGACACCGGAGTGGCGGGGCGGCTGTCGCGCTGCTCGGAAGCCAATCTTAAAAAAAAAGCCAGTCTACTTTTAGTGATGTCTTTTATTTACGCGAGTATCACAAATTTTACAATCATTTAAATTTTCCTGACGTTACGCGTGTTTTACAAGACACCGTGAATCAATTTTGTCAAAATCACATAAACTTCAAAAAAATAGGTGGCGCTAAAAACAATACCTTTAATTTCACCATTTTTACACTTAACATCTTCGTATCAGCCGCCAGTGACCATGCAGGCTGTAAAGCAGAACATCAAGAAAATTACGTAATAATAAAATACTGGCATAATATGTGATAAACATTCGCGCATATAAAATAACCGACTTAGGTCACTACATTTGCACACAAATTGCTTTCCAAGAATACATTATGATTATGTTACTTGGTAATTCAATTGGGCGTGGAACATAATTTAAGTTGCGACTTAGCATATAGGTACCAAGTTTGAAATTTTAATAGTTAAAGGGAGATATGATATGACTGTTATAATTAATAGATGATTATCATTAGAAGAAGTTTTAAATAGAAAGGCTAGAATTTTAATTACGTAGATGAGTCCAGTTAATTTTTGAAGGGCCACTTATTCAACATGCAGTGGATCATTTTATTTTATTGTTGGATACCACTGACATGGTTTTATTACAGATGTAGGGCCTATTTAATCCGCGCAATATAATAAACGACGGAAATAGTTTAAAAAAGCACGTCAATCATGACTTTATTTTTAAAGTTTTAACGTTTTGAAAATTTCCAAAGGTAATGCTTAGGTTTCTTCATACACAATTTTACAGAGACGGAATTAAACAATACAAAACTAATTTTGGTTGTACAAAAACCTAAAGGTTGCACATATATTAAAATATATGTGCAATAAATTACCATGATTGTCCCTTTGAAATCGAGGTTGTACTATTTTTACTGTTTTTATAACGTGTGACAAGATGATAGACCACACATAATTACAAGCGAAGAGAACTTCACTTCACTTTTTAATTATTTCATCATCATATGATGATTATATAATTATGTAATTATTTCAGGCGACAGGTATGACTCCGCTAATGTACGCAGTAAAAGACAACCGAACATCATTTGTGGAGCGACTCATAGAACTAGGTTCTGATGTTGGCGCTAGAAATAACGTGAGTATTTAAATATTTTTTTTAAATTCATTTCCAAACATTACACAAATTTCATCACAAGCTTCAGTTGTGGCAGAAACTAATACAGGCGCCTGTATAGTATATAGAGCCTTTTTATATATGTACTTACTCTAAAGTACAATATAAAAAGTGCAACCAAACCACTAGTGTAGCATCGTACAGACACATCTAGCGTCTGTTTCGCTAATAATTTTCGTAACAGGTATGAAGGTGATTAGCCTTGATGCTCAACAACAGTTCATTTAATTCCTTTCTATATTCATGAATTTAATATTCATTTAATTTAACATATAATTTTTTATATAAATATTCACTGTTAATTTATTTTTTAAAAAACAAACGACAATTTTAAAATAATTAAACCTGTGGTATTTTTATCACGATAGGTGATCTTTGCAAATGATTAACTTTGAGTCATAAGAACTGCGAAATCACGAAAATTCGACCGTCATCTAATTCACATGTAACAAAACACGCAAAGTGAGAATTATACAGTAATATTGCAATAGCTATGTACGAGCTCATATTTCGACTAACCTACTTGTATTAGCCTGTACTTTAACTCAACAGTTATTAAATCTTTTAATTTCAGAATGTATGTATAAATATTTATACTAGTGGACCCCGCGAACTTCGTATCGCGTAAGAATTCCGAATAACGTGTCACCTAAAACGTCATTCTATAGAAAATGAGCAATATGAATGTTTGCAATAAAATAATATTGAGACTATATATTAAGATGTAAGCTATCCTATCTTTCAAGTTGGATCAAACTGCACACGGTGTGCAAGTCCATCGCGGACAAACAACGTGACACGTAATTAATATATATTAAAATAATATATTAAAATAACATATATATATGTTATTTTTAATTTTAAGTTTGCGATGCTGCTGGTGTAGGCTTAATTTAACTATATTTGTAGAAAAATATTATATATATAGATCATCATATCAGATATCAAGTTTATTTATTTAATATTTTTCTACAAATATAGTTAAATTAAGCCTACACCAGCAGCATCGCAAACTTAAAATTAAAAATAACAATAAGTAATGTTAGTATAGTTTTAACATCTCCGAAATGAAACATTGAAATTGTTTTCTGAATACCTAAAGCTTATGTCTCATTTAGTTGTAATGGTGTTGCCTTGTTGGAGCAATTTTAATATATATAAACAAATATATAGAAATTAGGTGGCAGGTACACTTAAAGAGTATATCTACCACCTTTTCTTGTTTCCATAAACTAATTTATATACCTACTTTATATATATTTGTTGAAAACGTGGTTTTTACGAAGGAAAAACGTTTTCGGAGCTCCGAAAGTGACTCGATATCATGTCATAAATGAAAAAAACATGTAGTGCAGTTGTAATACCATTAATTTGTGGTTTTAAAAAAAGAAAAATTTGCCAAACGAAGTTCGATTGCTCAGGTCTAAACTAAAATATATTTTTATATTTTTTTCGTGTAATAAAAATTTTATTCAATATTTACAATAATGTACTTAAATATATTTACAAATTACAAAAGGCTCATCAAAGCCGTTGGTATACGTACCCGAAATACTGGCATTACCGCGTTGTATCGCTATACTAACTAAAATAATATCTGAATTGTTTCTGCATATAGATTGCAATTAAGCGTGCGATGCCCAGACAGATCACGCGATGTCTATAATGCGTGGAAAATTGCATGGGTTTCCTACCCTCTTCAAAATCACTTTTTAGTGATTTAACTTTAGAAATAACATTTGTATATAAGATACGTATTGATAAACAATTAGAAGAAACTTCACAACTACGAACTTAGTAGTTAGATATCAATTAAATCACATCACATAATTGTAAAGTTCTCAATTTACGTTACTTTTTATCGTAAGGTAAGGAAATTTTTGGCTAAAAAAATACAATGTTATTGTAGCAAATAAGACCGTGTCCGATTTGATAGTGGTGGCAAGTGTAGCCTCGTAGCACCGTAGCTTTCGTAGGCGTAGACATAGAAATTACTTGTGTACTAAGATATTATTAGTACGAAGCATTAAACTACATCTTGCCTATGTTTAGCGTTTTTATTTTTTAACATTGCAGGACAACTACAATGTGCTACACATATCAGCAATGTATTCTAGGGAAGATATCGTCAAACTACTCTTGTCTAAGCGAGGCGTCGATCCATTTGCTACGGGCGGCGTAAGTTCCTATTAAATCATTAAAAAAATCATACAAATACCATTTATTTATACACAAAAATCTAGAGGAATATTGCCTAGGTATCTATCAATAATTTCAATTACCTAGTTTATTTTTTATTTTGTAGCATTTTTTTTCGTTTCTCACGAATTTTATCTCAATAGTTTCTCGTAAAATATATATTAGATTTAAAAAAATAAATATTATTTTTATCTCCGTGTTTTTAAAGTCGGTTCAGTAGTCACGTACTATAATTTATATTATGGTTGTTAGAGTCGGCAACAGACTGCAGTTCACTTAGTATCAAGCAGACAGACAGGGACGGCGACATCCATTCTGCGAGCTTTACTAACAGCTGCTGGCAAAGATATACGACTGCGTCCTGATGGAGTAAGTATACTTATCAGCTTCCTTTAAAAAGGCGAGTTTATGATATATCCTAGCATACCATGGCAGCTTGTGGGACTCCCCATACACCAGCTTTAGACTCTGTGCTTCAGAAAAACGAATCTCCTATTCTAAAAAAATACTCTTCGACAGCTCTCACAAGCTTTATTTAAGATTCTCTAAAATTGCTCTGATGGGTCGTTATGGCATAATTGCATTGATTTTATAATAAAAGAAGGAAAGAGTAACGGTGGAAGTAGGAATTAAAATATGGCGTGAATGTAATTACAGACATAATTTGCACGTCTCTTAGAAAACAAAGCAGGTAAATACAATTATAATTAAGCTAAAATTAATCATAAGCATTACTTGAGTTACTTTCAAGATATAGGTGATGATTTTGTAGATACTGTACTTTATTAAAATAAAGACAACAACATTGAAAAGGATGGAATCTCAAAATATATTTTCTGCGTAGTTTAGTAACAGTAAATGCGTCTTTCCTTTACTTTATAGTTCAGATATAACAATAGTGACGCTGTTGGAACCAGTAAACTATCAACTTTATTATGATATTCGAAGGGTCTGGATTGTAACATGTAAATAGCTTATGCAGCGGTCATGAAGATCGCGTGCAGGCTTTACTCGCCTCTCGCCTGGTACCGACATCCCCAATCAGGAACTGCCTCCACGCTTGTAAACAAACCTTGCTATTTTACCCGCTTAAAGACAAAAGAAATTCCATTCTATTTAACGCAAAACTATCAATCAACCTAGCCTACTTCCACACGCGTGATATTTAAATGTTAATAATTAAAACGTGAAATAAACGTGTTTTACGACATTCCAATACAACCCTTTGGCCCACCACCCACGAATAGTAACTAGCTAATTAACTTAAGCTTTGCCGAGTTAAACGTCACCAAGCAAAATTTACAATGCAAATCGCTTGTGGAATATTAGTTATAACGTCAGTAGTGAAATTCAAAATTAGTTGTTTTAATACAATAGGTCTCAGTCCGCCTTACGACACGAATAGAGAAAGGCACATTTATAATGTCCTGGAAGATCTTTGTTTAAGTGCCGATGGAAGAACAAGTACGTATAAACAAACCGACGGGTTCAACTTGTCTAACCGCATGCGAGGAGCAATTTCAAAATCGATTTTGTGTTCTGCCAAATCGAATGTACACAGTAACATCTTTCAAGTGTGATCTAGAACTTGCAGTGTTACCGCACTGCCGTCAGTTCGCGAATAGACATTTCAACGAATGGCGTTCTTGGGTGTGAATTCGCAATGTCAGAAAATGATAAAACTATACCAAGAAGTGCTAATCTGCGCTCTGGAAGTCCTCCCATGAACTTGTCGAAAGACTTGCAGAAGCTCGAGTTGAGCTATATTGAGCTTAACAAAGAGCGAGCGCGCCTAAAAGAATGGAAAAAGTTAATTCGCGAAATGGTGTTGCAGAGAGGCAAGGTCCCGCTGCTCCTGGCTGTGGAGGCTGGGAACCAGAGTATGGTGCGGGAACTGCTGAGTGCGCAGACGGCGGAACAACTAAAGGTAATATTATTTTATTAAATACACACCAGAAACTTGAATGTTAGTTTCGATGTTAATATCTTTACCTTGATAGTCGAACATTATCCACGTAAATTAAATAGCAAATTATTCAGGGATAATTATTATATCTTACAAATTATTCGAGAACGCTATAACCGCCAATTCATTTCCAAAATCTTACTCAGTTATTATTTCCATTGCAATGCAAACCTACTCTGTGTGTACCTGTGTATTTTAATGAAAAACCATTAAATTTAACATAACTCTTGATTTTGGGTGATGTTTGACTTCAGACATTTTAAACATTGGTTTTTCGTAATAGTTATAATGATAGATTAGTTCGGTCGGCTGATGTCGTGAACACTTGTGTCTGCTTTCGTGTTCAAACTTGCCGTTAACAGGTGCGCGTGCTAGCTTGTTTAGCTCGAAGCCGTGCCACTCTGCATCAGGTGCGGGAATTGGCTAACAGCTACAATCCGCGGGCTTGGCTGTACAATAACTATAGAATGCCGACAAGGCAGCATTCAATATTCAGGTAGTTTCTTAGAAGAGGAAACTATGTCTGATTAGGTGTGGTTATGTATTTCGAGTAAATAGGAAAGTCATTGGGCGAAGTGTATTTATGTTTAGTGTGGTTGCTATTATTGTCTTAATGGTAAATTTCTAAATTGCTCAAAGTATCATATTTTTAAAACTTCGTAAAATAAGAACAAAATCACAATTTCCTTTATAATTCGATAACATTTGAAAATGTTAAAAAAATTACCTTTGTAGTCATCAACACCAGCTGGTGATACAGCTTTACACTTGGCAGCGAGACGGCGAGATGTGGACATGGCCCGAATCCTAGTAGACTATGGAGCTGTTGTGGATGCAGTAAATGGCGCTGGTCAAACGGCTTTGCATATTGCAGCTGCTGAAGGCGATGATGCTCTAGTTAAATACTTCTATGGTGTTCGGGCGAACGCTGCCATTGCGGATAATGAAGGTTTGGATAAAGGGAAACTTGTTTCATTGTAAAAAAAGCTTGGAAATTATAATCTGTTTTTGAAATGTTTGAAGTAGCTTTTTAAATATACGAATTTTCAATACGCACACGAGATACGCGCTGGTTTAACTGGTTGGGATACACATAAAAATGTATGTACATATATATAATCACTTCCCAATTAACATTACCAACATGTTTATAATAAATTATTTAATCATTTAAATGAACATGTAAACAACATAAATATATATGTAGGAAGTACAAAATGTTTAATTTTTGAAATCATCAGCTATTATTATGTGAAACTAATGGACTCCGCGAACTACGTCTCGCTTAAGAGTTCCAAATAATAACGTGTCACCTATAAAATGTTATTCAAATATATGAGGAAACAATTTTTCTTCATAAACACTTTTTCGTGAATTTTTATAAGCTACATTTTAATGGTAATTCTGCTAAATCATCAAAATTGGTCCATCCGTTCTTGAGATGTAAATAACACGACTTTCTTCTTTTATTCATTCTTGGATTATTACAATTATAACGTAGATCGAACTCCCATGCATCTTGCTGCTGAAAATGGTCATGCAGCGATCATAGAACTTCTGGCCGACAAATTCAAAGCCTCAATCTTCGAAAGGACGAAAGATGGGAGTACTTTGATGCACATTGCATCACTCAATGGGCATGCTGACTGCGCCATGATGCTGTTTAAGAAGGGAGTTTATCTTCATATGCCCAATAAGGTTTGTTATTTTTAAAATGTTTATTAGGGTAGTTTATATGTTTTTTTTTTGTTCGAGTTTTTAAGATCAATAGTTTTTAGGATATTGAAAGAATCGCTGAAACTCACGCGACTACATCGAACTTATTTGTTTATTACTCTATGAAATATGAATCCTTATCGATGAATTAGATGTTTTTTGAATTCAGTATTAAATTTGCAACAAGATTCAAGATATTTATAGTTTTAGAGATATCGAGGTCAAAAAATGAAAATTTTAAAAAAGAATGCTTTGGCAATATTTCTATATTCAGTCCATGATTATATTAGATAATATATTGTCAAGCTTTTGAAGGAATATAATAAAAATAATAAAAAAATACTCTTGTTCAATTTTATATGAATTAGATTAATCAACACTATTTACGTTTTTTATGTATATTACATAAAAAAACACACTCTCAACTCATAACGGACTATATATTTTGAGGTCTGTTTTATTTAATTTAAAATTAATTTATTTAATAGACACCCTTGCAGTATTTGCCTACATTATATTGCACGATGCGTCGTGTTTTTACAAGATTAAAATCTGCTGTTGTCTTGGACCTTCCATATCTCGTATAGGGATCTAAATTCAGTTATGTACTTTAAACTTATTGTCTAGTTTAATCTTTTTAATTTGTCTCGTTTCTGCAACACCAATTCTACATTTACAAGCAAGTAACCAAGCATTTGAAACATTGTTTAAAGTTAAGGAACGCTTAAAAGTAAGGGGAAAGTAATTAACTTTAATTAAAACCTCTCTCTCATACACTTTTCAGGATGGGGCGCGAAGTATTCATACTGCAGCGAGATACGGGCATGTTGGCATCATCAACACATTACTACAAAAGGGGGAGAGTGTAGATGTTACGACAAATGTAAGATTTTTTAAACACATAAACAACGTAACATACCTACGCTGCTGTATTTAACTTGGACTAAATGAACAATTTGCTACCAATTTAATTCATTTTTATAAGAGTCTGCGTTTGTTACAATAATTAATTTGAATTGAATATTTAAGATGCAGACCTTACTTGGTTACATTTATTAAGACCTTTATTCCTTGTTATGTGAAATCTCGTAACTCATATATCCTCTTATATAGATCATTGATCATTTTATTTATAGGTAAGTAAGTAATCAGCCTTTTTTGCCTATCCAAACGAAATATTTGATTTTCCGAGAATCGAACAATATGTTTTATATGCACCACGCTTTAATCCTGTCAAGATGTTAAATGTGTAATACATAATGTTATTTATAATTATTCAAGGATAACTACACGGCTCTTCATATAGCAGTGGAGTCTTGTAAACCGGCGGTTGTTGAGACGCTCTTGGGTTATGGTGCGGATGTCCACATTCGTGGAGGGAAACAAAGAGAAACTCCATTACATATAGCTGCCCGGATACCTGATGGTATGAACTAGATTTTTAAAAAATAATTGAGAAAGATGAAGAGTAAATAGATTATTTGATGAAGAGCATAGATAGATGAAGTCTTAGCAAAAAAAAATAATGTATCTGCATGCAACTACTAGTTTTACTACTGCTCATTTCAGGTGATAAATGTGCCTTGATGCTGTTGAAGTCCGGAGCAGGACCAAACAAAGCGACAGAGGATGGAATGACACCAGTACACGTTGCGGCTCGGTATGGTAACCTCGCTACACTTGTGTTGTTGTTGGAAGACGGTGGTGATCCCCTCAGAAAAACAAAGGTATGTACTTTTCTTTTTAAAATAAAGCATTTTTGTGAAAAATATCATCAGTTCAGAGTAAAGTATGTAGTTAGTTTTAATCTCAATTTTTGTTTTCTAATATCACACAAAATCCGTAGAAATTGATTATTTCATATTAACAGGCAAATGAAATATTTTTGGCGAATGTAACTTAAAAGATCTTATTAGTTTTTCAATAGCTGTAATTAAGCTGAAGATTAAGATATCTTTTATATCTTTTTTAATGATTGTGACAGGAAATATTTATGTTATACAAGCTAGTTTTAAATAATTTATTAAAAATATTATATTAACAGAGTGGCGAAACACCTCTTCATATGGCGTGTAGAAGTTGCAAGCCAGACATCGTTCGGCATTTAATAGAATTTGTAAAGGAACACAAAGACGAAAAGGTTGCCACATTATACATTGATTCAGTTGACGAAGATGGCGCAAGTGCTTTACATTTCGCGGGACAGATAACTAGAGAAGAAGTGAAAATACCTTCAGCTGACAGAGAAGTTGTTAAATGTCTAATGGAAAATGGAGCTGATGTTTCCCTGCAAACGAGACATAATCAAGAAACAGCATTTCATTTCTGCGCGATCGCAGGCAACAATGATGTCCTTACAGAAATGATCGCTGATATGTCAACAGCCGATGTAAGTAGGGCGCTTAATAAACAAAACTCTATTGGATGGACGCCATTATTAATTGCTTGCAATAGAGGACACATGGAACTCGTTAATACCTTACTATCCAATCACGCAAGAGTAGACGTTTTTGATGTTGAAGGCCGATCGGCCTTACACTTGGCAGCAGAGCATGGTTATTTACAAGTTTGCGATGCATTACTTACTAATAAAGCGTTTATAAATTCAAAAGCTAGAAATGGTCGAACGGCATTGCATTTAGCAGCCATGAACGGATACGCTCACCTAGTCAAGTTTTTGATCAGAGATCACAATGCTGTGATAGATGTATTAACATTAAAGAAACAAACTCCTTTGCATTTAGCAGCTGCAAGTGGTCAAATAGAAGTTTGCAAATTGTTACTTGAACTTGGTGCCAATATTGACGCTACAGACGAATTGGGTCAGAAACCCATACACGCTGCAGCTCAAAACAATTATTCAGAGGTGGTTCAATTGTTTCTTCAACAACACCCAAATCTAGTAATGGCAACGACAAAAGATGGTAACACTTGTGCTCACATAGCGGCTATTCAAGGATCAGTAAAAGTAATCGAAGAATTAATGAAGTTCGATAGAACAGGAGTAATATCAGCGCGCAATAAACTTAATGAATCTACACCACTGCAATTGGCAGCAGAAGGTGGTCATGCAGATGTTGTAAGAGTTCTAGTAAGGGCTGGTGCTTCTTGTACAGATGAAAATAGAGCTGGATTGACTGCCGTGCACTTAGCCGCTGAACATGGCCACACAAATGTGTTAGATGTTATGAGATCAACAAATACATTAAGGTTATCAAGTAAAAAATTGGGATTAACACCTCTTCACATAGCAGCCTATTATGGCCAAGCAGGTATCTATTATTTTACCTACTTATATATTTTTATATTTTTAAATCATGAAACATATAACATTAATAATATTGTATTTTGAGCATTAAATAATATAAATTTTTCTACTTTCAAGAAACCGTGCGAGAGCTATTGTCACATGTTCCTGGGACGGTAAAATCAGACGCTCCAACGGGAGTATCATTAGTTCCTATACTAGGAGCGGAGTCTGGTTTAACTCCTTTACACTTAGCTGCTTACAATGGCAATGAAAACGTTGTCCGATTATTACTTAACTCAGCGGGTGTACAAGTAGATGCAGCTACAAATGAAAATGTAAGTTATGTTTATAAATTAAATATATGTTTTATTAATTTAACTATTAATGTGAAAATTTTAGTTAAAATTTACTTAATATTGTAGGGTTATAATCCATTACATCTAGCTTGCTTTGGTGGACATATGTCTATTGTCGGACTTCTCCTAAGCAGATCTGCAGAATTGCTTCAAAGTACAGACAGACATGGAAAGACTGGCTTACACATAGCTTCAACACATGGCCACTATCAAATGGTTGAAGTACTACTTGGCCAGGGAGCTGAAATCAATGCGACTGATAAAAATGGATGGACTTCCTTACATTGTGCTGCAAAAGCAGGATATCTGAATGTTGTAAAACTTTTGTGTGAATCTGGAGCATCACCAAAAAGTGAAACAAATCTTAACTGTGCTCCTATATGGTTTGCGGCTTCAGAGAATCACAATGATGTTTTAGAATACTTACTTCATAAAGAACATGACACACAATCATTGATGGATGATAAGAAATTTATTTATAACTTAATGGTTTGCTCGAAAAATCACAATAACATACCAATCGAAGAATTTGTTTTGGTTTCACCAGCACCTGTAGATACCGCGGCAAAATTATCTAATCTTTACATTAATTTATCAACCAAGGTACAAAATTTATATAAGTCTTTTTACTTCTCCTTATATATTGTAACTCTACTTATTTTAATGGTAAACGATTAAATGAAGTGTATTGTAAAAACACTCACAACAAGCCTTTAAGAATTAAATTCTTATCTCATTAACGAATCGATCGACTGAGATTCAAGGTAATCATTTGTTTATATGTAATCCTGCAGCCAAATAACAAATAAACATGAAACACGTTACAAACTTATAAAAAGTATGGTGGTATAAAAAGTTTATAAGAAGATTTAACTCGAAATATGTTTTCGCAGGAAAAAGAGCGTGCGAAAGATCTAATAGCCGCTGGTAAGCAATGCGAGGCAATGGCCACTGAGTTGTTGGCTTTAGCAGCCGGTGCTGATTCCGCTGGACACATTCTAACAGCCACAGACAATAGGAATATTGAATTTTTAGATGTTCTCATTGAGAATGAACAAAAAGAAGTCATAGCGCACACTGTCGTCCAGAGATATCTTCAGGTAAAAAATAGGTAACTTCACCTATTACGATTAAAGCCTTTTTTAGTATTTTTCATTAAATAAAATATTATTATAAAATTCAATATAAAGGTCTTAAACACAAACTAACCAAAATCTCAAATCTTGTTACAGGAACTCTGGAGAGGAAGCCTTAAATGGACAGGCATCAAAATAATGCTCCTTTTCTTTGTTTTCATAATTTGTCCGCCAGTTTGGCTTATCTTTTCCCTTCCATTAGGTCATAAATATAATAAGATACCAATAATTAAATTTATGTCGTATTTAACGTCTCATATTTATCTTATGGTACTGTTAGCCTTAGTTGCCATAACGCCAATATACAATTCAATATTTAGGGAAAGTTTAGTTCCACGGTGGTATGAGTGGATACTGCTTATTTGGCTTAGTGGTCTTTTATTATTTGAACTTACAAATCCTAGTGACAAATCAGGTTTGGGGTGGATAAAAATTGCAGTATTATTATTAGGAATGATCGGAGTAGCGACTCATGTTGTCGGCTGGATATTTGTTTTACCTAAGTACTGGCCAACACTCATGTATTGTAGAAATCAATTTTTCGCTCTATCTTTTCTATTAGCATGTGTACAAATTTTAGACTTTTTGTCTTTCCATCATTTGTTTGGTCCATGGGCCATTATAATAGGTGACCTTATGAAAGATTTAGGTAGATTCTTAGCAGTTTTGGCTATATTTGTATTCGGTTTCTCAATGCATATAGTTGCATTGAACCAGCCTTTCAGAAATATAAATAAGCCCGAAGATAACAAATATGCAAGAACAGCTAGAAGAAAGTTATTTTCAGACGGTAAGAGCTTCTTTTTTGCTATATTTTATCATCGTCATACTTTTTAGGCTAAGAATTATTTCTAAATTGATCAATCAAATAATGTATACAAATAGTTTGGACTATCCTTATAATAGATAGTCTTCGAATGAAAAGACAGGCGTGGATAGCCTCAGGGGAATCATATCGTCGAAAGCAAGGTCTTGTGGGCCGTAAGTCCTAGAAGTAAAAAATTACATTGTGAAAGTTTTAGATGACACTTTTCCAACAGTTTCATTCATACCGTGTGTATCACAATGTGCTTATACACAATTGGTGTGCCATATGCTTACAGGCTTTATTATGTCGTCATCGGGAATGATTTCATCATCAATGTGAATACTATAAAAATTCTCAAGTGCCATAACCATCACACAGTGGAATGTGTTATGTCTATGTACCATCCAAACACCAACTTTATGTTATTATCATAACTCATGACATGTGTTATAAAATAAAATGTCGTAAATTATGATAAGAAGTGTTAGATATAGTTATATGTTAAAAAATGCAGGCGTATAATATATATTCTGCTGTCGTTACTTTTAATTATTTACATTTAATTCACCAAATTACATATACCACGAAAAATTTCAGATATGGCTATCAGAATGTACGTTATACGTCAAAATCTAGTTTTAGTGGAATGAGTGACCGACTTCACCGCATTCGATGGAGCATATGATTTGCGCATGCCCCGGTGGCTTATCCTACGTATGTCACCGGTGTCTTGAGGTACCACTTTGTGTTCGGATTTGTTTGGCTAATGTCTTCATTGTGGCGTTGTCTTGCGCCCACGCTGGTTTTGTCGCTACACTTGTAGTTGGGACTGGGGTATATTGATGCAGACATGTCAATAAAAATATATGCTTTGTTCAGTTCAACAATTCTAACCACAAAATGACACATTACACATGTTTTAAGCAATATATTATTTATTCTTACATCAATCAATCTACCCCACCCTCACACATCTTTAGAAACCTACTGTCACTTATGTATTGTACCATACAGAATCCACTTTTTTTAAACATTAAAAACATAAAATTTAAGCCTAAGATTTGGGGTAACTTGATGCAATAATACATAGACAATGTCTGCTTCAACGTACCCCATCGATGTTTACCTATTAGAACAAGGTCCATTCGCGTGTTGGTTTCTAGCGACTTTGTCACCATTTGAGGCGTTGGAGAAATTATTCTTTGCCCTATTTGGGCAGACTACCCTATCAGACTTGAACTACATAACAAGTGTGCGACCTCTCTGGACCCAAAACCTGTTCAAGTTCGTCTTCGGTGGCTACTTATTGATGTCGGTGGTGGTGCTCATAACGCTCCTCATTGCGATGATGTCGGACACTTATCAGCGAATACAGGTAAATGTGCTATCAACCTATTAATTGTTCACAGTGACTATGAACCCAGTTTTTTCATTCGAGCTTCTATTCTTCGCGGTATTCGGGCAAACAACCACAGAGCAGACAAGAGTGCATCGTAATGATAGCAACACACAACCGCAGTGGACAAATTATTTATTCAAAATTGTTTTTGGAATTTATATGTTGGTGTCAGTCGTAGTACTAATCAACTTGCTGATTGCTATGATGTCTGATACATATCAACGGATACAGGTGAAATTACGAGAGTATATAAAATAATATTACAAGCTGAACAGCCTAATCTCCTTGAGACACAATTTAAATAAATGATATTAAAATAATGTATTCTGTACCTGTATAAATTTTACAGTTTCCATAGTAAGAAGATCTTAGAATAACTACTCAACTTTTCAAACGCAATATCCCTCCCTCCCTTTCCCTCGTTGATTGTATTTACATAAACATTTAAGATGGAAATTAACAGCAAGGTTGCTTGAAGAAAATTCTTAAATGACACCCTTGGACTTAATAAGTGATTAATTATACAACGTAATAGTTATTATATCATCCTTTTTATTTTAGAATTATTTACGATACCTACTGATGGCATTTTCACCAAGCCAATCTTCTAAATTCCTAAGTGAGATACTATTTTCTTTCCTTCTTTCCATTCATAGCAGTTGTATAGGTAATAGCTTAGAAGCCTCCCAAGCTAAGATTGGTTTGCGAAAAAGTGCCCTGTGAGTCAGAGAGAAATTTTTGCGTAAGTATAATACGTATTTAAACGATTTTTTATGTTACAGGCGCAATCAGATATCGAGTGGAAGTATGGATTGTCTAAACTAATCCGAAACATGCATCGGACGAACACGGCACCATCACCACTTAACCTTGTTACTACGTGGCTTATGTGGTTGATACATCGGTGTCGGGTAAGTTGTAAATGAACAAAAACTTCCTAGGTAGTGAAGTAGGAAGTGAAAAAATATTTTCAGACTATGAATTTTTATTGTACCGTTTATTAAAGTATTTAGTTAATAAGTCTAAACTAAATACTAAATCTTTATTTCTTATCAATTATCTACATGAAATATTTAATCAGGAGCGGTTAACGAAAAAGAAACGACCAAGCCTAGTACACATGGTTGGACTGCAGAGACAAGATCAAATGAGCGCGAGGTCGAAAGCCGGTGCCAAATGGCTCTCGAAAGTCAAGAGGGGTCAAGTTGTTCCTAAAGGTACAATCTTACATTTCATGTTACTATATGATATAAATAATAATTGGCATTAAAACTTTCCTGATTTGTAGATAGCACATTTTAAAAAATTATAATCATCTAAGTAGTTTCATTCGACAAATAACATCTAAATATTGTGGAAGTTTAAAGAGTTTTAACTTTTTTTAATTCGACGCAAAACAAGTACCATTTAGTATTCTCATAGTTCTTATTTGATAGTTCTACTATTTAATCATAGTTTAACTATTCTACTATTATGCCAAAAAAACTGTATTTTTCAATACAACTTACTGTATATACCTAGCACCGATTATAAATTATTTAAAAAATATTCACTAAGTATAATGTAGATATAAATGACCGCCTCCTTGGACTAGTGGTAAGCGCGTAAGCGTTACAACCGAGAGGTCCTGGGTTCGATTCCCAGTGGAGATAAAAAATAAAATAAAAACTCAGTCTGGCAGGACATGGAAGGCTGATCACATAATTATATTTGGAAAGAATATTAGCAATTTATCCTATTTCAAAGTACCATAATTCTTTTAATTATTACAGATTCAACTCGCCTCTCTGTAGTTCACCTTAGTCCACTAGGCTCTCAGTTAAGCTTCAACAACATGACGAGAATAGAGAATGTAGTAGACTGGGAGATCATAGCGAAGAAATACAGGACATTAACAAGGGATGAACCAGACGAACCAGTTTCTAAAGACAGTGATACGGATACGGCTGAAAACGAATCAGAAATCGTACCGAATAATATAGCAATGGCACCTCCTTGAATGATCAAAGAATTTCACTTAGAATGTATGTGATTATAACTTTTAATCGACTGTTTTCACAGACTATACATTCAATATTTAATGCGTTTAGTGCGGATGTCTTAGGTGTAATACCTAAGGAAACAGGAAACGATATTTCGGTTTCGATTGCAAAATAAGCTGGATATCCTAATTGCCGAAAACTATTAACAAAACAGGCGCAAAATTCGTTTGCCGCTGGCCTACATTCTTACGGACTTCACTCACTTTGATCAAGACACAAAAAATATATTTGTGAATATTTCAATCATATTGTTTGAAATGGTTATGCAACACGTCCTCGGTTTCAAATCCAAGAAAATGGAATTTTAAAGAAAGGAATATAATATATTTTTTCAATAACATACATTGTAACTAATACTTTAAGAGCTGAAACCTAATTTTTAAAAATACCTACCTGCATCTATGTAAATAATACTAATTTTATACTTAACAGTAAGTATGAAATTTAATAAAATAAAATAGTGATACTAATAAATATTTGTAAATAATTAATTGTATATTTCATAGAAAACTGTATTTAAAGTAAAAAAAAGTAAGTAAAGTTGTTTTTTTTTTTTGTAAATAAAAATCGGATTACGTAACGTATTTAATATTTATATACTTAGTATTTACCTAATAATAATGTAAAATAAAAACCATTTTGAAATGATATGTTTTCTTTCAAACAAGTCATTACACGTGGACTCTTTTAATTTGTTGTCCTACAAACTCATTCGTGGATCTTAGCTTCGCTCAGTCAGTGCTACTTAATTGCTTATGACTAGGCTTCACTCACATGGATTTTATATCAATCTTCTGTTGCTGCAGTGAAAATTTTCACCGCAATTTCTCAGCTAAAGTTTTTTCTCTTTTATGTAAAAACATTAATGCGTAATAGTTACCTAAGTATATTCAATAGATAACAAACAGTTAGTTATGTAAAATTTCCTTTGTGTTGAAAAAATGAAAAGGTTTTTTCCAGTTTTTTATTTAGAACTAAATATAATTTATTACTATTTAGTGCACTAATAAATTGAATATTTACAATAATGTACTTAAATATATTTACAAAAATACAAAAGGCTCATCAAAGCCGTTAGGGTGCGTACCCAAAATACTGGCTGCATTACCGCGTTGTATTGCTATACTTTTTTCAGTTAATTTATAAATGATTGTTCAATGGAAGGTTATCTATATTTAAATACAGAGTGGACTAAGTCTTTTCACTTTTCAAACAATAAAGTTAAGTCCCGTGTCTCTTAGTGGGGTATGGGGCAGATGCATTTCACATGTTTCACTGATCGATTTATTCTTTAGGGGCGAGCAGGTAATCAGCTTTCTATGCCCTGCCAGACCGAGTTTTTTTAAAATAACGGTTGAAAAAATTTGATAAAAACTTTTTATTTATTAGGAAGGTATAAAATAGGGTTATTATTTCTTAAACATTATATCATCCATATGTGATCCTTGATTATTTTGACACTGCTGTTCAACTGGAGCGGAAATTTTCAATAAAAACTTTACAGATTGCCTTGTAAAATTTTCTGGATTTCCTTATTTACAAAATGTATATATATGTATTTATTATATGTATAGCAAGCGGATTTTTGCGTTGCGATGCGAACCGATACGGCCCGCCTGGTGGACGCTAAGCTTTAGATTACATTAAAAAAGTTTATATTGTCGATAAGTTTTCTTAAATTTTCTAATGTTCCGCGCAACTTTCTGAATTATTTATTTCATAAGATAATAACAAACAACTAAAACATAATTATCCGATTTGGTGCTGTCGTTCGGAAGTTACGCGCGTACATGCATTTCGGTGATTCATTTTTATTTATATATATTCAAGGCGCCTTAGAAATAGAAAACAGGCCAATTTCTAGATCCATAAATAATTATCATAATATATATATATATATATATATAATATCAAAATATGTTTCTTCTAATTACTTTTTGGCTCATGTTTTTAATTTTCTGATAAGAACAATATACCATTTCCTAGAACTAAACAATTTTAGTAATTTTAAACTTGAGTTAGATATAATAAAACACTCATAGGGATGGGTACTATATTTGTTTGGCTGTGTGTGATATGCTTCCGTACGTTTTTTATACATACATATTTTTTTTTTTAATAATTGATGATTGCTGATTACCTGCATAAATGGAACGATTTTATTTCAGATTTCTATGATGTTCACACTGCAAGCTTACTACTCTTTGAAAGGTAAAATTTTTATAAAAAATATTGTTTAAACTTTCAGTTAAACTTTAGGGTTAAAAGTTAAAATTTAGATTGTACTAGCAACCAAAAAAAAAATATCCAAATCAGCTTTTACATGCTTTGCACGTCTTTTAAATCGCTATCTAATTTTGACTTTTGAAATTTTTTATTGCCTATTTTAGTAAAGACAATTACACAACGACGCCCCTTACTTCGCCTTTAGGATTATTGAATACAACATTCAATAAGAATTTAAAAACCTTTATTTATGCCTTTGGATTTAACGGTGCACCACGTACGCCGGGTAGCATTGCTATAATAGAAGCATTTATTGAATATAAAAAACATAATGATATAAACTTTATACTTCTGGATTGGGAAGAAGAAGCCAGTGCTGAAATTATAGCTTTGTACGCAACCAAATCTGTGTATAACGCTAAAAAAGTAAGTATAGATTACGATACCAGTTCGGTAAGAAACGGTATTTTGAAAAAATATTTGCAATAACGTTACAATGTGGTAACACAAAAAAAAAATTGAAAAATTAAACAATTAATGAACAATTCGTGTCGGGGTTTATAGCAATATTAAGCGCATAAATGAACAGTTAACGCGCGCTCTCAGAATCGATCCCTTTTAACAAATTTTGCGAATGGACAATTATAAAACTAAATAATACTCATAACGATAAAATCTTCGATGATAAGATAATCAGCGTTTAATTAATTTACCGGTAAAAGTATTGTTAAATTGTGTAACGTTATTTTTTTTAACGATATCTACAGTTGACACCTCCAATGATACCATGTTTTTACCGGTATTTCAATCTTTCTCTGGTTAAAATAAATATCTCTATTATTATAGCGTAACTGGGTACATCTTTAATAAAATAAAAAAGGGCACACAGAATATGTTAAGCGCCATGCATTTATTTACGCATAAAAGTTAAACCTTAGAACCGTTACCATACGCGTAAAGTTATTACATTTTTCTGCACTTGTTTTTTCAAGATTGGAGAGCAGCTAGGAGATGCTCTTATAGAATTCTCAAAGATGAAACTTAATTTAGATGAAGTACATTTAATAGGCCATTCTCTTGGGGCTCATCTCGTAGGACACGCTGGCAGGGAAGCGAAGAAGAAAGGACAATCTATTGGAAGGTGTGATGTTTTTTTTTAAATCCAAGTGATCTTCAGACTTTTCTAAAAAAGGTTGAATTATCTTTTAGTAAAAAGAGAAACTTTTCTTCATCTGCTCCTCTCGTCTCTTATTAAATATTATTTACTAAAAAGGAAAAATATTTTCAGACGTAATTCTCTAAAAATTCTAACATTGTATGGAAGCATAAAAACTAACTAACTACTAACTATTGTAACTATTTTAATTTATTATAACTATAATAGAACTTATGAACCGTCAGGTTCATAAGGTGATGTAAGATGTTTTCACAGAATCACAGGTTTAGACCCTGCGGGGCCTCTGTATACAGAGCCTACGCTTCTAAAAGGGTTACGAAAGAGTGACGCCATCTTTGTCGTAGCCATACATACAAATCCACGACTTTATGGTACGCCAGACAATGTCGGCCATGTTGACATATGGTTCAACTGTGACTTGAAAGTACAACCTGGATGTCCGGATAATTTTTTAGGTATTTTATTAAACATTCATTATTTTAATGTCCTCTGATTCTATGTATGATGATAGCGAGAAAAACACTATCTTTAAGATGCCTCATCAGATATTTTTAAATCATGGTTGATAAGATCACATTTTAATTTCATAACATGTTTTATATAGGTGAACAAGAAAAAATCGAAAGCCACCGCTTTACTTAGCAACACATCCAACATTATCTCAGACTTCGAACCCAACGAATATTTCAATCGATCTACATAAAAAATCTCAAGTCGCTCTAGGACACCCACTAACGTTGAACATTGAATAACGTTTGATGTCGTTATCTTAACAACACGACCGGTATTTCCATACAAATTTCCAACGTTAGCAGACTATATGTATATTTCTTTATTATCTTTCAGATAACTGTAGCCATCAGCGCGCGCCTCAATACTTTACAGAGTCTCTGAACTCCCCGAAAGCCTTCTTAGCTATCGAGGCAAACAGTTGTGATGAATGGAAAACGCTGAAAGATACCAATTCTCTCACTATTATATCTTTTGGACTTGATATTGATAGAAAGTAAGTTGATATAAGATTACTTAAGTTAACTTTATGATCTGATTTTTGATCTTTATTTTTTTATGCCATTATGTTATATTTACTAAATATTCACAAGGTCCTTTTGTACATATTATTTAGTAGAATCGTCTTGGTCTAAGTTCAGAAGGATTCCCGGAAAAACAAAAAATATTTGTATTGGAAGTAAATTATCAGTGAAACAGACATATAAATCTTGTTCTATGAAAAATAAAACTATACAAAACGCGAGAAAAACAAAGTTTGATAAATATTTTACTACATTTCAAATTAATAATTGGGTGATTTTTTTCAGAGCCAGAGGATTATTTTACTTGAGAACAAATTCGACCTCACCATTTGGAATAGGGGTCGACGGCATATTATCTCATTAAATATTTTCAACTATTTGTTTTAGATTGCCCTTACCTAAATCTTAACTGCATGGGTTTCTGTGTTCATTCTTAAACTGCTGAAACAATTTTAAGGTAATAAGCTACTGGTCATTGCAATCCAAATAAAAAGATATTAGTTGAAGCATACTTTAAAATTATTCGTTTAATCTAAGATGAAAAATTCTTAGATTTTGATTAAATATTTTATTTTTTAAATAATTTATAAGTATATATGTAAAATGCATTTTGCACTGTAATATGATGCGCCTTCATGCGTCGATAACTCTCCGTATAAATTTTGCTAATATAGAAAAAGAAGGCATCATTAAATTATTCACACAAAAATATTTCGGTTCTAACGTTATATCTCTATGGCTTACATTCATAGTTAGGTTCAGCTATGCAAAATATACTTTAGGTGAAGTATTTTTTAGTTTAATATCGCATCGATTCTATAGAAATACAACGCACATGAAGTTGAAGATACAATTTGTTTAAAACAACAGTCATATTTACCTGGAACATGCATATAATAATTACATAGCACTATAAAACGCATATTCTAAACATGCTTAAAAAACTATATCGAAGGAAACTCGCACAATTTTCCTTCACAAAAAATGGTAGTTACAGATGAATGGTCACAATACCCGTACTGGTTACATACCGTTCCAAATAACACAACAATTAATTTGTATTAAATTGCTTGAATAAATTTATGTTTATCACGAATCAATTTATTTTTAATCCTTATGGAATGTCTTCCCGTATAAAAATAGTTTTTGCCAATTGGCCATAAAAATCCTACGATATTTTAATCTATATACATAAAAATGAATCGCTGAATATGTTGGGAAGCGCAAATCTCGAGAGCAGCTGAACCGATTTCGCTAATTCTTTTTTTATAATATTCCTTGAAGTACGAGGATGGTTCTTACGGAGAGAAACATTTGGAAAATTGTCGAAAATATGAAATAAAAGAAAAAACATTTTCCTCATACATTTTCTATGGAATGACACTTTAGGTGACACATTATTCTTCGGAACTTTGACGTGATACGAAGTTCGCGGGGTCCACTAGTTTCAAATAAAAATGAAATGAGACAGACACAAATACACAATTCTACTTGTATTGTTTGGTGTTGTTGATAATTATATCTGATATTAATAATATTTATTTTAACCAAGTCTAGAACTCTCATTGGAGCGATCCTCAAAAAAAAATATGAATTCTTTTCTGATCTGACTCTTCCTTATTCTGATATTTATAATAACAGTTTTATGATCGATTAATATTAAACAATACGTTATACAATATCTTAAACAATTCACCTTAGAATACCTACACAACGAGTTCAGTTTAAAAGAAATAGACATGTCTATTTAAAATATTATTAATGTGTTTTGGATTATTATATTCTCTTGGACTTGCTACGTCAACCGACAATATTAAATAACGCGCGTGACCAAAAATTATACGGACTATTAACCGAAACAAAAAAACCTTATCGCACGACTCTGTTCATTGTCAATTTTTTTAGGATTACCTTGATCGAAATGTTATTTTATTATAAATTTATTTGAACAATTTTTGTCTAGGTCATTTATAATATGATGGCAATTTACAATCAATTGAAGACAATTTAAGAAAATCTGGTTAAGTTGTAGCTAAGAACCATAATAATCACTCACACACAAAAGGTTTCATACATTTTTTTTTAAGTTTACTAGTTCGGATTTCACAGACAGACAGTCAAACACGTCAAATAACATCTCACTGTTTGCATCCGGGGTTAAAACCGCGAGAAAACTCTATAATAATAGAGTAATGATATTAAGCGAGTAAGCTCCTTTTCCCTTTCAAAATTTAAAATAGAGTTTTGTCCTAAAATTAAGGAAAGGCGTGATAGGGAAAACATTTTTATTTTAAGTTTAAATTTGCTGTTTTATTAATTTTCTAAGAAGTTTACCTGGAATTGGCATTAATAGTAAGTCAAGTTCATAAAATCAGACTTAAGCCGATTAAGCTATTTAGCATAATTTATTATATTTAAATTTTGGATTCGAATGCATAATTATTTGGAAGACGATATATCTTTAAAATGAAAAGAAAGTATTCTTATATCTCTCCTATTGAAATCCCAAATATGCTGCTAAGTGTTACGGCTAAAAGAAAAAAAAATATTCAGGCAAAAGCAAGTAGTGAAATTCAATATTACAAACCATTTAATGCGTAACAAATGCATTAAAGTGACAGGGTCATATAGTTCTAATTGTTATCGTATGTAAATTTTACGTTGTATAAGATGTCTCAACCTTCGGCTATCTGCAAGGATGTGGCCATCATGGTCACAGTTGGCATTAAATAATCATAAATATTTTCTTTACACGAGTGGGTATGACATATTTAAATGATACAATAATGAGCGCTGGCAGCGTACCTTGGACATCAGATAACAAAATGAAAAAAAAATTTTAAGCGATTGCTTAGTTAAAAAGAGGTTTCTATCTGAATTTCTTCATCTTAAATTCATTATCTTTCTCTACTTTTTTCTTGTGAATGAATGAAAAGAGATTTGTTTAATTGAAAAACCGGGCGTTTCAATTTCTTTTTCTATTTATATGCATGATATACATTTTTAATTCCACGTTTTATATTAATATTTAATAATGTGTAGATGCAGATACATCTTCTTAAAGTAACCTTGGCGTCGCCCATGGATGTACCTACAAAGTATTGTAATTCGAACCTTGTAGCGTTTTTACAAATAATTATTAGAATTTAATTTTTATGTTGAATCTTTAAGAGTTATTAACATATGTCAAACTAAAGTTTCAACTAATAAACATATGAACCGTTGCAGACTATGAAAGCGCGCATGATAAATGTATAATTTTTAATTAAGAAATTCTGATGAATTCAATAAAAATCGATCCAAACCAGTTTTGACAAATGTTTCCGTGGAATCTAATTAAGCTAAGCTCGATATTTCCAACTGTTATAATATTATTGCAAGGAGAAGTCGACCTTTTTTTCTTGACGATCAAATAATAATAATATTGGGACAACTCAGACATTGCTCTGATACAAGATATGACACGGAAACAAACATTCGTGTTCATCACACAAATAAATGCACCTACCGGGATTCGAACCCAAGACCTTTTGGCGCAGAAGGCAGGTGCACTACCAGTTGCGCCAATCGGTCGTCAGGATGAATCTCATCCGGAGGTTTGTAGCCCAGTTTTGGTCAACTGTACGACAGAGTTTTGTTTTAAAAATCATGTAAGACATTACATGATTTTTATTACTATAATTGAAAATCTAGATTAGGTACTCCTTTTTTTAAAATATCATAATTTTATAATGGATAAATTATCATCAAATAAAAATGACGTTGTACTTATTTTGGATTTTCCCCAAAAGTCTGATACAATCATAATACGCATCATGTCTTACAGAGGTGTACCTATATTTTGCATTGAGCACCACACCACGAAATAGGCTGTAGTTATTATCATTCAGAACGTCTTACTTAACACGCGTGTTAGTGAAGAATGTGGAAGAAAATATGGACAGTCAGCTTTCTTACTGGTTAGTTTTTTTTCATCTTTCGACAACCCTTTTAGCAATAGAAGAAAATTAAAAAAAAACTTAATTCTTAACTTTCTGTTGCGAACTTCACCCAAAAAATTTAAATAAAAATTAATTAGTTTCAAAAAACTTTTTCTTATAATACAAATATTCCAATTTTAATAAAATATATAATTCAAATCTATGGCGAACTTGTTATTCAATAATATGTTATGTACTTTTAAAATACCTAAATATAATGTCAGTTGCATTTAATTCGGATGAAATAAACTAATGTCAATTTGTCTATACTAATATAACACTCTCACTTCCGAATTTCTTAATCTGCATTATTCATAAGAGTAATGTATTAAGAAATCTAAAAGCAGTAAAAAAAAAATCCCTACTGTGACAAATAAGTGTCTCAATAATTTTTAATCATAAATTTGTGTTAAAATCTAATTCATCAATTTAACAATTGTTGTCTTAGTATTTTGTAACACACGTGATTGAATATTCGTGGTGTCTTATGTCTTCCGATTGTCTTAACTTGTGGCTCAACAAAAGTAAATAAGTCATAAACTAAGGTTCAACTAATTTAGACTTCTTTTTTACAAAATTGTAATAAAGGACTGCAAAAAAAGTACATCTATAGAAGTGCAATCACTAGATAAGGACAAACAAAATAATATTTTAAAGGTCCTTAGTTATATTGAAGATCAAAATTGCCAAATCATACTTGTTCGTATTATAAAAGTAATTGTTAAATGATGAATATTTTTCAGGTTACATTCAATTATGTAAACCTGTGACGCTGCGATGTTATAGAGGGTAAGCATTTCAGTTAGATCAGTTATAAGGTCTCAGAAGAAGTCATTTCTTTTCCCACTGACCTTTCCAAACGTTTTCAGCAGGTGCTCCCCATATCCACGATTAAAAAATTTTACATACCCTACTGAGAAATGAACACTTGACAATTTGATGTGCTTGTTGAACTTAAGTATTCTCTACAGGTGATCTGCCTTTTGTGCGAAACATTTTTTGTTTCTTTGGGATCCCAATTCCACACGCAAAAAAAAAAACAACAAAAAAGATAAATGCGCCTCTTATAAATCGGGCCTCTTAGAACAATTAAAAATAAAAATACAAAATATACAAACAAAAAAAGCAATCAAAATGAAGATATTTTTTTTTAACTGACCATGTATCTTACAAATAAAGCCTGTGAGTCATTCAATAAGTAATCATTAACATAAACTATGTGCTAGAAAACTTATATACCTAAATCTTGATTCTTTCAAATTTTATTAATTCTTTAATCGGTCCTTTTTTAACCTCCGCGCAAAAGGGGTGTTATAATGACGTGTCTGTGCGCATAAATGATTGTGTGTCTATGGTATCATACCTTTTAACCGATTGGACCGATTTCAATGTGGTTTTTATTTGCATGATTGATATGGATAAGTATTTATAGAAAGAAAAATTAGAAAGTCTGAGATATTTTTATGTCCTTTCACTAAACAAGACAGTGCTGTGTCAAAGGAGTTGACAGTAGGATAACCCGGAAACATTATGTAACACAATCTATGTTTACTGACATCACAGTCGCGTAACAAACAGAAAAAAACATTCACATAAATACTTCAAAATTATAATACCCCTCTTTTGCTTTGGGAATGAAAAGAATAGATAAAATCTTGAAGAAAATCTATTAGTTATTAATATGCGCCAATGAAAATAAAAGGTAAAAAATTAAAGTTTGTGCCTTTCCCAAAGTCCGTCAAAGTTCTATATAAAATTAATTAAAAATTGATCAGTTGAACGTGAATAATAAAACTAGCTTTTGCAAGTTAGAAGTCTTGTAATAGTTAATGCGCATCTAGCATCTGGTATCAAACCTAGACCATCCTAGATATCCCGCATGAATGTTAGCGTAACCAACTTATTGGAGATGGTTTCTCATTTAGTACACTTATAAATGGGAACAATGAGTGAATTTTTAATCTACATCCACAGGAAATAATGTTCATTATACTATAAAACTAACGATTTCCTCTATGTAACCTTAATGTAGGACATTTGTTAAATACTTCTGATAATTTTATGTAAAAGACCTCACATGGCACGTTTATCTACATTTCTTTATAACTACAATTCCTATTCATAATCATATATTTTTAGGTATGTAACAATTATTTCTGAGAGCCTAAATTAGCGGTCTTAGTTAACTTGATCGAAAGTTAAAACTTCAAGTAATAATCGAATGAAATAGAATCTTAATATTATTACACCCATTATTTTTATCAATTTGTACAATAAATATGCTTACTAAACAAACGTCATAGCTAGTCAAACAACTTTTCTGTCTTTCGAAAATTCATCGAAATTACTTAAGTAGGATTACTTTGTTAAATATGAATAAAACAAATCTTTATACTTTGGTGTATTAAAATAATGGTTTACCTTGGTTCATTCCATCTTATCTACCTGAATATATTATTTTTATTCTGTGTAATACATGCATATTATTTTTAATTTTGCACATGAAGAGCGTTTGGACTTTGACAATACCTACCTAACAATGAAAAAAACTAACCTAATTTGTTTTGAAACAATACAACATAAATAATTAATTTTATTTATTTGAGAACACAGGTCTTGTCCATATTCATTACATTATATTCATGATTGATTGATTCATTGTTCATACGTGTACTTTAGTATAACGTACAATTCTTAATCTATAATTCTTTATATAATTATTTTATATATATATATATATATTGTGGAGCATAATTACATTCTCTTACGCGGAATAACAAAAATTATGTACCTACTGTTTATTAGGTATACCCACAAATATTAAATTATAAAAAATATTTTTGGAAACAATTCATATCAGTATTTTTGGAAACAATTCAACGTAAATTACGGAATATGAAAAATGGAAATTGAATATTTTATTTGTAATCCATGGAACATTGGGAAAAAGCAAATGTAGGTAGCCATAGTTCTAACTACCCATAACCCAAATCGAGTGAGATCGGCTAGTATATAAAAACATACTAAGCCATTGTTGAGAGGGCTATTACAAAAAATCGAGAAATTGCACGGTTTCATTGTCCAAATCTTATGATTTTCGTTTGTTGCTTGAAATAATAATCAATTGTTAATAATAATACATTTTCTCTACTACAATAAAGATAAAACAATTTTTTTTAAACTTATTTTATGTAGTTATAATCATTCTCCCGATGCATGTTTATGCAAAAACTCTCGGAGACCTGTTTTGGGAGCTCTAATTTGTAGATTCTATTGAATAAAGACGCCCAAAATATATTTTTTTCTTGTTACGAATATCCTATAATTTAATAATAATAGAATATATTTTGGTTACATGCCTTTATGTAAACAGAGAAAAAACTGAACCAAACTCGATTATCAACCGAAGGCTTTGAAACAAACCCCAATATCTCCGAAGTCTTACATCATTTTGATATAATATTTATACCACAACAATTATCAACATTTACTTGAACTACAATATTAAGTCAATTTTTAAATATAAGAAGTCTTCAATAAAATTGCAGAGCGACTTCAAACTGAAACATCCTTTTTCACCACTTCCTCTTTATTATAATACTCGTAAAACATAAATAAATCGTAATAAAATAGACATAACGAATTAGGTTTTTCTGTTGTTAGCAAAATTATTTTCATAATAAAAATATACCTATATGGACCGTCTCTCTGCCTAAGAGGATGTTTATCACTCGGAGCGAGTTGCATGAAAGGTCTCATGTTCGTAACCCAGGAACAAAAACAATTCGGCTTCAAAGGCTATTCCTAGCACTCTTAATAGCATTTAGGTGTCCTTAAATACGTATTATTTTTATCTATAAAAGAACTACTTATACCCTTTTATGTTACAAGTTTTCATGATAATCGGTAATTTTGGCGTGAAATCATAACAAACTGACATTCACATTTATTTTAGTAATAATGTACAGAATCGGCATTAATACTTTCATTTAATAAATTGTTCATTTATAAAGTAAATACTTCTAGGATAGAATGTTATGATGCACATACAAAAATCGTTCATCTAAATGTTTATTAGCTAAATAATATCATATTTCAGTTCCTTGGGAAATTACACAGTCTTCTCACTAAATGATTCAACTTCTATATTAAAGTCCTCTTGTTTTGACGCAACCCTACCGACAATTATATATACCTTTGGATACCGGGGTAAAACCAATGGACCAGCAACCTCGGCCATGTTGAATGGCTACATTGATACTAAGAAACGAAACGTCATTCTTCTAGACTGGGAGGAAGAAGCACAAAGTGGTATACTCGGGATATCTTTAAGTTATGCTATGTTTGCCTTGCCGAATAGCAAACAGGTTAGTTCCGACTTTAGGACAACAACGCACTAGCGGCTGGCTGCGGAAGGACTAACTCTAAAAATGTATGGCTTTTACAGGTAGGTCAAGAACTAGGCGAAGCAATATTAAGACTGCATAAAGCTGGCCTAGAATTAGATAATCTACACCTCATTGGTCATTCACTTGGAGCACACCTTATGGGATACACTGGAAGGTGGATTCGAGAACGGGGATTGGTGGTATCAAGGTTATAGCAAAACTTTGGTTTTTTTAACATTTTCTTTTATTACTATTACCATTATTAATAAAGCTTACTTTCAGAATTACAGGCCTAGATCCGGCAAGAGCTTTATTTGAAGGCCTCTTTGCGACCCAAAGCGGCTTAGATAGAACCTGTGCGAAGTTCGTAGACATTATTCATACAAATCCTGGGAATTATGGTTCAACTATGTCTATGGGTACGGTGGACATTTGGCCAAACTACTCACAAGATGGAATGCAACCTGGATGCCCTAAAGGAGTTCATCCGATGTTTAGTTGGGATGGTAAGAGATTTACTTAAAAGTCCTACCTACTTTATAAACCTACCTACAAGTTTTTTATTTCCCCGAGATTTAAAACACCACGCAACACGCATTAAATGTTGGATGTATTTGCAACGCGTCTGTGTCATCTATGAATTTGCATTGTATTTATAAATAAGTTAAGATAAAATTCCACGATCTGACGATACGGAAAGAGCAGCACAGAACACCACCGCGACGGGGGAATGCATTCTCAGACTCGTAAGGCTTAGGTTAGGTTAGCGGCGACTGCCACGCGATGCGAAGGAGTGAAAGAAACTAGAGGAGGCTAATCGACAAACGGACGAGGATTGATGTATCGATTATATTTAATACCACATTAACTTATGTAACCCTTTTTTTGAATAAAACGACCGATTGGTGCAATTGGTAGTGCTCCTGCTTTCTGCATCGAAAGGTCCCGAGTTCGAATCCCGGTAGGTGCATTAATTTGTGTGATGAGCACGAATGTTTGTTTCCGAGTCTTAGTTATCTATAAACTCATATATGTATTTATTGTGGTACCCTCGTTGTTTCTGATTACAATAACACAAGTGCTTCAGCTATTTGCTTTGAGAACAGAGCAATGTATGTGAGTTGTTCTAATTATTATTATAATTAATGGAGAACTAATCAATCTCTAAGAACACCAATCTTAGTGTTGTTGGAACCACAATAGAAAAAATATTTCGTTGGACCCTTCTAACAAGTAGTAACTCCGCTACAACATTTTGTTATTTCGAATAAACAAGTTATTCGTAATCTGTACGAATAAATGATTAATATATGGTTTTTAATTACTTACAGATCTTTGCAGCCATAATCGTGCCGTGGCTTACTTCGCCGAATCTTTAAAGAATGGAACTACTTTCCCTGCAGTATCAGCTTCATCATATGACAGCTGGCTCATTCAAGATACTGGAAACGATACAATATATATGGGGGAACTTGCCAATAGTCGGTAAGGTGATTTTGACAATACATTACAATTACAATACGACCTTCCTTTATCGCATACAGATAATTTATCGAAAACCGGCAATGTATTAATTACGCAACTGAAAAACGATTTAAAATAACTTTACTACTGGTTTTTTCACTCTTGTTAACAGATTAAAACTCTCATCGCATTATAAATTTCTCACATCAATATTAATAATTTGGGTTGCCTAGAAGAGGTCGCTAATTAACGAAAAGGCCGTAAGGTATTATTTGTATATTATGTTATTGCAACGAAATGTTAATAAATAAATAATTTATTAATCATTTTTATACAGTATCTCATTATGTATCTGTTTGAAATGAAAGAATTTTATTACCTACTTGTGTTTGGAGAACCATAGAAATGAACAATAATACCTATACAGTTTCTTAGTTTATTAGTAGTCTAATCTAACATTGTTTAACTAATCTATATATAAATAAAAATGAATCACTGAAATGTATGTACGCGCATAACTTCCGTACGAGAGCACCAAATTGGATATTTCTTTTTTAGTTTTGTCATTATCTGGAGAAGGTTCTTATTGAAATAAATAACTAAGAAATTGCGCGGAACATTAGAAGGTTTAATAAAACTTAACGACAATATCAACTTTTCTAATGTAATCATAAAGCGTTTAACAACTGTCTGTTTATAAATTATTTTGCCAATTCGAATTCAATATTCATAGCTGAGACAGGACAACGTATCTGGAAGCTTTCATCATAGACGCTGCCTAATCCCTTTGAGATATAACATAACAATGCATAACGGGATATTCCTCTTTTATGATGTACAAAAAAGTCCTTGTGGCATATATGTATCTTTCAAGGATAGCTTACTATACCCATTCTATCTTTTGTAGGCGGTACAAACTTTGCCGGGTCAGATAGTCCATAAATAAAGGAAGTTTGAAAGTTGATTGATAGAATTAAAATCCATTACAATAATTACATTCTTATTTCTTAATCAGTTCACGATTTGTCACTGTCTTTGGTCACTCTAACGTGAGTGATTTTTTAATGAAGATCTTCGTATGGAAAAGTTACCACAAGCCCTGTATAAGTGGCATCGTTATTGCCAAATCAATACATTTAGCGTTGAGTGTGACTAGGTACACATTTTCTAATGAACATTTAAGTATTCGTTTGTTATATTGTATTGTAATGTGAGTCTCAAGTTTAAGTTATTGTTTACGAATCACTTAGTAAATTATTTTCATTAAGCAACT
Source organism: Aporia crataegi (assembly GCA_912999735.1). Taxonomy (NCBI): domain Eukaryota; kingdom Metazoa; phylum Arthropoda; class Insecta; order Lepidoptera; family Pieridae; genus Aporia; species Aporia crataegi. The sequence goes on along the minus strand of OU538744.1, from coordinate 4,973,478 downwards.
GTATTTAAATAATAATAGTAAAGTATTTAATATATATCCTTTTTGGCTGATGCTCGCGCCTGATTTTCGAATTTGTAAATCATGCATTGAAAAATAAGTAGGTACTTTATCCTACTGCGCAAATTCAAACCAAAATCAGGTCTTTATTCTATAAAGTTGCATCTGGTCCTATACTTAAAGCAAAGGTAATTATTTCATTGTAAGAATCTTACCCTTGCTTTTTAACTGACCTTCAAAATAAAAACTAAAAAAAGAGGTTATCAATTCGACGTGTATTTTTTATTAAACTATTTTGTTATATCTATTTTTTAGCGCCAGTGGCAACTACTACTTATCAACAAACGCACAGCCACCATACAATAAAGGTATGGCTGGAATGAAACCGCCCAAACAGAGAAAATGAACATTCGTTTCCTGAGGTAACTACTAACAGAAAGGTTTTGATAATACCGACAAGATCTTATTCTAGACTAGCTGTTTCGCGATTTCAACTGCATATATTTAGAATAAACCTGTCTCTTTAAATTTAACAATGCAGATATGTTTTATATATCTTAAAGTTCACTGAAGAACGGAAGACTGAGACAAGCGAATAACTGATTTTTTTTGAAGTTGTCTATGCTTGGATGTTATAGACTGATACAAAATTTGGATTATCTCTATTTTTGGTTTAGTTTAAAAAAATCCCATCTATTAAAATGCCGAAAATTGCTTATTTATCTCATCTTTTAATCATAAAGATTATAATAAGGTAATAATAAGACAATATGAATTATATAAGATATATTTTCTCTTATAAATTCTAATAATTGTTGAATATTTTTACAAAAATATTGTTTGGCCTGAATAAAATTTCCCCTACTTTAACTATGACGTTAAGTAAGTAGTTATAACAGATATTCCATATAGTCATTTCCAAGTTTATAAAAATTCTAATGTCACATTTTCTTTTAATTTCAGAGTTCTAAAAACACTAGTCCGCTTCTAAGAAAATAAAAGTGAATGAAGAAGAACAAATCTTAAATTACAATCAATTTTAATTATTATTTTACGTTAAAAAAAGGAAAAATTAAAACTCCATCGCCAAAGAAGTTCAAAGCTAGAAATACATGATTCTCTTTTTTTCTTGTGCCATTTACATAAAATGATTCGATCAACAACTAGATAACGGGCCACGTACAAAATCAAACCAAAATGCTGTCCGCGTGAATATATAGGTACTTATATAACTACATGTGTTTATTAACAAACTGAAACAAGTTTTAAAACAGTTTTAAGTTCAACTTAATTACAACCACCTAGTAAGTCACAAATCTTCAAAATATTATCTTATACATACGATCATTTGTCAAAAAACTAAACAAAATAAGAGCTCAAATCTCAAGTGCGCTGTTATTTACCGAGACGTATTTTTCGACCCGATCCGATATGTCTAGTTGGTATTGTTGATCGATTCCACTGCTTGTAACTAGCATTTAAATAAAAAAAACGTAAGATACATTATTGTATCATATATTTAAATAAAAAAACGCAAGATACATTATTGTATCATATATTTAATAAGTAACAAATTATTTATTTAATTTGTATTTAACTATTTAATCTCTCCCCATTTTTCTCAAAAAATTGGCTTTACATTTAAGATGAACATTTGTAAACTCAAAAGTTAATAATGAGGATTAAATGACTGATTTAAAATATAGTAATTGTCTTTATTTAATTATTGTGTACATTATAGATAATTGTAAATTTACATGTTATGGGTAAATTACGTTAAGCCAGCGACTGATGAGATTTTACGCGCCAGCACGAAATATACTCAATCACGCGCCAGTAAAAACATTAATTATCAATAGGTATTTTCCATCCTCTCCCCGAATATAAACATATTTACCCCATTCGAAAAACCCCTCGCTGTCTCCTTTCTTAGCACTGGGTTCTAGCTTTAAGAAGATTGTGAAGCTGTTCGATTGTGTGACATTTTCATACAATAAGCGATAACGTTCCCCTCCCCCCCCTGAACAGTCTAATTTTCAAGATTTTGGAAATGTTGTAGATAAAATGAAAAACTAAGTCCGTACGTTTTTATTTTCAAGAAATATTGCGTATGATAGAAGTTATTAGCATCCAAACATCTATATTTTTGACTTAAAATCTTCCTCGAGCGTTTTTATTTTTTAAAATTAAACTAAACCGAATTACTAAAAAAGAAAAACGTACAGACCTAAATTAAAGTGTACTGAATCTAAAGAGACCAAAATTATCTCATTTCGTAAATGTTCAGGGGGGTGAAAAGTGAAAACGTTATCGCCCAAAACTATTTTAAAAGGAAATGTAGGTAATTGCTTCTAAGATTTGCAACTCTCTCTATCGCACGCCCGGAGTGAGGCAAAGCGGTATGAGAGATAGTATTTTTTTAAATACCTACTCACGCCGCGTATCACTTTTCACTATCCTCTTAATATCCCTTTTCTTCTTTCCTTTTCAAATGTTTTCAGAGCCGTTCTATATTTATTCTTACTTATCTTTCTTCGTTTGAGAAAATTAAATTTATGTTTCTACTTTTTTAATACTGTATTTATGCTGTATTCCTTTAAATAGATTTCACTATGTCAATACATAGCCACTCAATAGTGGCTCCATTATTTTTGGATTTAGTACTTTTTAATACAATACATACCTAATACGTATGTCTTATCGATATTTCTAAATAAAAACTTATATAAAATACCTAATGATATTGCTAAGTAGGCGTGGTGTTGTAGAATCTCTTCATAGTAGCATCAATGTCAACGATGGTGGTACCAATATGATGCGCCGTAGAACCGATCGCTTCGAATGTGTTTGCTAGACGCTCGATTGCTCTAGACTGGAAATATTAAATGTCTATTATTATTTTTTATCGATTTCAAAGTGAAAGAGCATAAAATTAATATTTAAAAATATTTTTTTTAATGTAATGAAGCTGAAAATATTGATATTGATTATGATCAATGAAATAGATACAGAAATGTTTCTGCTCCATGCCCGTTACGCGAATTCACTTAACAGTAAAGGATATAGGTACTTCCCATGTCTAAGAAATTTCCATGCCCCATTGTTTGCCCGACAAACTTCTAAAACCAAAATGTTTTCTTTGTGTCCCTGGAAACCGATACTGTATTTGTTATTAGTAGGTACCTGTATTTGAGAGGCTTCAGCCAATCTTTCCATAGCTTGAGAACTGGCTTGCGATGCATTTGCAAGCTGACACATAGCAGATGCTTGGTCACTCATTACTTTTACCTGAGAATATAAAGAAGTTTCAGTACCATAGAACAGCATACTTGATATCTAACAATGAATTTGAACAGTTTCATATTAGAATTATCTTAATAGTGAAGTTATAATAAAATATTTAAAATAATGTATACCATTTTAGACTTCAGAATAATTTTATTTTCTTTTTTAACTGTTCTTGTGACAAATTTGAGTATAACAACTAATTAACTCAAAAGTTTTAATACTTACCAGTTTCTCCATAAGTGCCAAATTTCTTTCCTCTACAGTGGCAGACTCGGATGCAGGCTCTATAATTGGTTCATCTAACTGAAGTACTTCGTCGTCCATTTCATTATTTTCTTCTATACTATCTTCATTAAAAAAGTTATTCTCTTGTACATAATGGGACTCTACTTTTACTGAATTTCTAGGCTCTGAAAATTACTATTTTTTTCAATTCTTATCAGATATGTATTATAAATTAAATTAAATAAATATGTCATATAAAGCAGATTTTATGTACTACATAACTACTGTAATCAATACATAATGATTTCACATAGGCATTAATCTATTAGAATATTATGATTTTTTATAATACATAATTATAATTTACCAATTTACCACTAAAAAGTAACATGGTTATTTACTCAAAATACATAACCACTGTTCAATCAGACAGAGATTTCTTAGAAAAGAATGACTAGTGAATTGTCATCGCTCCTCATACAGAGTGGCACTGCTTCTACTTAAACCAGCCAGCACATGCACCCATTATCGAAAAGTTTTAAGACAAAACCCTACATGAGTGTTCACAACATCAGCTGATGCAAATAACTTGAAACAATAAATTATAATACATTGTACTAATATTAGTAAATTACTTACTGTATCCAGAATCATCAGCCAAAAACCCATCCCATATTCTCCTTTCAATGCTAGAACCTAGAATATTTGGGTCACCTCCACTGGAAACAACTTTTGCTCTAACTGTTGATTTTTTATCAGCCCAAAACTGAAATTACCATAACATTTGTATTTATTGTAAACACTTTAACATGTGTATGAAACTTAATACGATACTATATGATGACAGAACAATAAACAGCAAAAAGATTTTCTCCATTCTACAATAGTAATATAGTTAAGTACAAAAACTTTTTGTACTTTCTTAAATACTCAAGACAAATGATTCTAAATAGTTTTAAAAAAATTTAGAACTAATAGTATGTAATTAGTTCTACATTTAATTTATGTATCTTGGTAGTGAATTAGTGGCCGAGCAGTTTACATGTTTTAAGAGTTTTTAACTTTGAAGCATTTAAAACTGATGGTACTTTATAGGATGGAATAGAATGAAATAAGAAGGAATTTTACCTTTACCCAAGACTTCATAGGTCGTGTGGGACCTTCAATATTATTCACAATAGAAGTGAGTTTTAACCAGAGCTTCTTGCTCGCAATTCGACCTTCCATATCTCTCATTTGACTCAGACCCAGCTCTAGGTGTTGTTCCATGAAGTCTACAATTGCTGCCATTTGCTCTAGGCTTGGTCGACTCTGAAAGCAAATTATATGAATAAAAATATTAAATTTTCTGTTTAGTTTTATGATTTTAGCTAGTAATACTAATGATCGTATAAAATACAAACTAACAAAATAATATAGGCTTACCGCTACGACTCTTTCCGTCATTTTGGAGTTTATAATTTTTTAATTCGATTTGCTAACTTTTAGCTCCATTAACATCCATTATAAATTCAGATTCTATTTTTTCGGCTACTGACTACTGTGATATCACAGAATAATGAATATTCGTAGGAAATTTCGATAGGGTTAGGTTCTTCATTTTTTCATATTGTTGAATCCTCAGACTGAATCTTACACGAATTACGAAATCAAAAAATGGACTAAGAAAGTCGATCACAGCTACGTCCTACATGCAAAAATTTTACACAATAATAAATAATTAATAGTAACTTCAAACTTTAAATATACGTATAACGTAGGTACTAGGTAGTATGTACATACTAGGTACCTAGTATCTCTAATAAGTCTGTGGTTTAAAAATTAAACTATGGATCATGTCGATGTTTGAATAAAATATATTATTTACTTAAAATAGCTACGATATATTTTTCATTTTTATAGCCTAGAATATACGAACCGACTTAAAAGACAACCAATATTTTTTAAAATTTAATTAAATTTTTAATGCACAAAATAAATAAAAAATCACTTATTGTTCTAATAATTAGTTTGTTTTATTAATTATCAAATATCATTTACTTTATAATAAAAAGTTTCGATTTTCAGAGGTTTTATGGAATATTTTATAAAAAAATCTAGGATAAAACAAAATATTAAAGTGGAAACACTGCTCGGTGAGTAGTCATCTGCTGCTAACTTACGCTTATCGCAATCCAAAATTTAACTTCATCTTCTATAAACATCTTCAGTACTATACTATACTATCTACCGTACTTACATCGTGCGGAAAATACAATAAAATGAAATAGCACAGAGCACAATAAGAAGAAAACTTCATCACCTATGTATAATATTATAGTGATGGGTCGTCGACGTTTTTGCAGTCGACGAAACGAGACTGGTTTACCGTTCACGTTAAACTAGTTCAAAAAACAGTTTTATTTTCGACTAGTTTACGTTGTAGACGGAATAGCGTTAATTTCAACCGTAGTTTAGTGAACGATCGGGATTTGGTCGTTAAATTTAAAACTTGTCCACTAATCAATTATCACATTATTGTACTTGCGAATTCAAATGAACTTCGCTTCATACTCTTCCCAGGCTTAGGACTGGCAGGCTGAAAATAAATTTGTACTTATGTTAGACTATATACATACAAGCTTGGCGTATTTAAAAGTTCATTTGATTTTATGCACATAATCGACTAGGTATTTACACAAATGTACTTATTTACACTAGACTATATTTACATGTAATTTTGGAATTTGTTTAACACTATGTCTCACTATATAATCTGTTATTTTTATTATTTAAGTAGTTTAATTAGTACGCATTGACGAACACGAAACGTATTTCAATTAATACTAAAAAAAAATAACGTACACAAAATTCAAAAATACATTTTTTTTAACCAAATATTCGTATCTATTGCATTGTAATAAAGTCTATTTACGTCCATTTCTGTGTGAGAAAGAGAAAGAAAAATAACATGCGGCAGACCTCACGTTGCATTGACTTCGGTAATTTTCGCAATCACTCGTTGACTCGTTCAGTCATTTTGTTCCGTCGCCGCTAACGTCGACTAGTTCATGCGGAAACAGGTTTATTCGTGAACTGTAAACCAGTCGAACCGTTGACGCCAAGAAAACAGTCTAATAAAACAGTTCGTTCATTCAACGCTCACTCCAAGCATATTATATGCAATGTACTTGTAGGTACTTGTACAATGTATATATTTCAGTCTTCACTCTTCAGCTGTTCACGTAGTGCTCAGTGCTCACTAGTCAAGTAGTCAGTAGTCACTATTCACTACTCAATGCTCATTGCTTCAATTCAGTAATCAGTTCTTCATTCGGAACAGCAAATTAGTAGGCACAGTTTTCTGAATTCTGAGGATACTAGTTTTTCAGTATTGTTGACAAGACATTATTATAATTATTTATAAAAAATATTAATCGTATTGTTCGAAAAACGGAAATCTCAATTCATATATAAAAGAAGGTATTTATTCAATGTGCTTTGTGATAAGAAGGTAGGTAGGTACTCCGTGACTGGTGTCTGTATATTAATTACCATCTATAATATTCTATTTAGGTGTACCCACGATAAATTGTTTTGGTTTTTGATATTTATCGATATTTAAATGGCGGGTTTTTGGGACATGGACCATGGGACCAAACATGACGTACGCAATGAGACGTATCAAAAAAAAATTCGTCCATTTTTCATATAAGGGTTTCCTCTAACCCTAATAACTATTCATATCGTTCTGGCTTGCAAAGCTCGTCAGAGTTGCCAGGCAAACTACTGAGACTGCCTCGCGAGGCCAAGTCCGCGAGCTGCGCATCGAGGCTACCGCGCGAGCCCTTGGGCAAGGTGGAGAACCGGCTATTGTTATGCGCGATTGAAGAGCCAATAAATTTAAATACGAGTATTCTATAAACAATATAACTACGTATGTTACGACGTAGTAAACGTGGTTGAAATCGCCGGACACAACTAGTTATATAATAATTAATAATTCTTTTCTGTAGCAATGTCTGGATCTAAAAATAATGAAGCTGTTAAACAACGAAGTAAAAATGAACCCAATTTTAGAAAAAAGGTTTACCAACGTAAAGCGAAGTTGTATAGAAATATTTTGAGCGAAATAGAATTCTACTTTAGTGACGCAAATTTGAGCAAAGATCAGTATCTAAATGAGTCGGTGTCCTCTTGTCCATTTGTTCCATTGGAGGAGTTTCTAAAATTCAATAAGTTTCGATCTATGGCATTGGATGTCTCAGATATACAGAAGGCTGTGAAGCAGTCTAGCGTTTTGGAATTATCTGAAGATGGGCAAAGGGTTTGTAAAATATTATTAACACAATAAGTATATCAATACCGATAAAACTTGATTATTTATTCAACATAAAAACTTGTATAAATATGATTGACACGTTTTCCTGAATTCAGTCTAATAATAAAACCCCATTTTAGTATATTATAAATTCACCTATCTGACATCTACAACTTTTAAAATAAATTAATACATTATTGTGTATATCATTTCTTTTAGATAAGAAAAAAAGACTCAATTGGTTATGATGTCGATATAAGAACAGTGTATGTTGAATCAATACCAGTAACTGCTAGTCAGATAGTTTTGGCACTTATATTCTCCTACTTTGGACGAGTTCAATACATTTCCCTGCCTACATTTCGAAAATCAAAAAAAATAAAGGTATATTAAATTCTTTACTGAAGTTCAAGTAGGTATCCTATGTAAAAGATTTGGTTCAAACATTACCATTGTCGGAATCAGTACCAGAGTAAATTTCAATCAGTAGTAATTATTAAAATTTTAGGAAAAAATATGGTGATTTCAATTTCAGTAAATCCTTTTTTACTTGTTTTATATCGTTTAGGTTCGTCTTCACAGACACAGACTTTGGTTCAAATTTGAGGATGTCCGTGCGAGCGATTCTATTGGAAAAGAGGCTTATATCGTTGTGTTTATCGTCATGTAATTAAAATAGTCTTGTCTATATTAAAACATTATTGCAGGGATTTGGTTTTGTAGAATATAGTCGTCCTCAAGATGCACAGAAATGTATAAATGGATTCTCACTAATAGGTCGTAAGCTACCCTCAAGTATGCCACCTGAAGAGTTATCCTCTATAAAGATGTATAATAAGCAAGACACACCTACGGTAAGTTATTAAGGTACAATGTGCTGAGGTAGTTAATGTCATGTCACTTCATTAATTCAATGTTATGAATTTAATTTAAGACCATAAGTAAAGGCATACGTTTACTAGTCAGTGAATACATTTACTTGCTCTTTTAGTTAGTGCACATTAAGGTAGTTCGATTCGGTCCCACAAAACTCAAAGCTCGCTAGATGATGCTACTTTTGCAAATTTCTAGTTTTTTTTTTGTGAAATTATCTTTCACAAAAAAATAAAAATTAGGTCCTTCACACTATTTTAAAACAAGGAACACGCTGTCACCATTTATATTTATATAAAGAGTGCGCGAATCGTATTTTAATGTATACAAATACAAAGATAATTATAATTAATAAAAATATTAACACTATAACTAGTAAATGCACGCATTGTCTAGCAAATGCATTAATTTACAAATTAGCCTTAGTAGAACTATAATTTGATATATAGTATCCATTATAGGAATTTAAAGATACCTACATATTTTATAATCAATGTATTTTTACAATAATGATGGAGTGTTAAATTAAAATGGCTAAAAATTATCTGTTTGTTTTATAAAGTCAAAAAATATGTTGGAGATTGTTTTGTTTTTTTACGCTCTAAAGTTTAAGGTAACAATGAAAGTATTTTTGAAACAATTGAAATCGTTAGTTGAATAAATAAATAAATTACTAGCTCCGAAATTAATTGAACCCAATTTTCTTACCTAAAATTACAACAAAAATATTATAATACTAAAGAAATTTAGGCAATTTGTATAGAGGTTACGTTTCAAAGATTATTTAAATAGTTTTGTAAACCTATTATTACTAAGCTGTCATAGAAAATGCACACACAAACTAGTTTAAGTTTGAACTTCGTTTGTAATTCATGCATTTACAGATAAGATTACTAAATATATTCATTGACTAGTGCATGCCTTCGTTTACTAAATTAACGTCTGTAACATGTAAACAATGTTAAGCTTTCATAATATTTAAACCTGAATATTAAATAATTAAAAAATATTATGGTGACAATTAGGTATGGTGTGCCTTTATTTTATTAAAATTTAAAAACTTCTAGGAAAATAAAACAATACACAAAGAATCTAAAGATGGAACACGCCAAGACCAAATTAAAAACGAAGATGAAATTTCAATAAAAAACAAAATAAATAAGAAGACAAAAGATAAATTGATGAAAATTATGAAAAAAAGGCAAGATAAACTACACGGTCTAAAAGTTATGTCTAAAACGGAATGGAAAGTCTTACGAAATAAATATCCACAAAAGAAAAATGTAGAGGAACTAAAACAAAGATTACAGGAGAAAAGGCAGTGCACAAACTTACCAGCGCCATTTGCTGAAATTGATAATTGTGAGTTATTTTAACCTTCTACGTCTGAGTATTCATAGTTAAAACTTTATGTCCATCTTTGCGAAGTTTGTTTTGAGTAGGTACCGAATAATTATTTAGGTATATTTTTGCAACAACGACATTAAGTAAATAGAACAAAAATTCCTCTGGCCTAATCACTAGTGACTAGAAGGTATTTTTAAGGAACTTCCTGAAACTTGTCTTGACGATAAACTTGCAGTACTTAACTAATTCATGACTTTTAAGATATTCCAGTACACTTTGCAAAACATAAAGTATATTATACTTTAATTGTAAACATAGCCGAAAATAAAAATGAGAACCCGACTGTTTTTCTTGGTTGTTCTCAGATTTAGGTGCGTTCTAGAACAGACTGTAAACTTAGATATGACATTCATAAGGAATCATGTACCTATTTGTATGTAATTCTATTATATAAATAAATGAATTAAGCGTTTGATTTTATTAATAATTAGTAAATTAGTGTTCATATTGATACAAAATAATTATATCATTTGTATTACGAAAAGTAAAGTCGGGAAATTGACCGCCTCCTTGGTCTAGTGGTAAGCGCGTAAGCGTTACAACCGAGAGGTCCTGGGTTCGATTCCCAGTGGAGATTAAAAAAAACTCGGTCTGGCAGGGCATAGAAGGCTGATCACCTACTTGCCCTTAAAGAAAAAAATCGATCAGTGAAACAGATGTGAAATGCATCTGCCCCATACCCCACTAGGGGACACGGGACTTCACTTTACACTTTACTAAAGTCGGGAAAAGTTTTGGTAATTGCAATAGCAATTATATGTATAATTAGAAACGTGTTTTATTGGTAAGGAATGCTGGTACATAAAATACAAACTGCATAATTAAAAATATAAAAGCAACACAGATTTTACTTGAATCTCTTGATACTTTAAATTCCCGATAATTTCCATAATCATTAATATTAAATTTTAATGAATGTAGGAAAACTTTTTTCCCGCGTATTATTACCTCTTGAGAGGTGAAATAAGTAGTAGTAAATCGAATCTCGATAGCAAAAATAATAATCGGTTGAGTATCGATAGTCGATCAATGTTTACGTACCTAGCACCGACAGTCGACACTAATCCCATCATTAATTTGACACACCTCTAGCTCTAGACTGGCATTTGGCAAGTGGAAACTACCGGTAGTGGCGAGTAGGTATTTACCGACTTGTGAGTTGTGAAATCTGTCAAAACTCAACAGTAATTATTTATCTAATAAATAATTAATTTCAGTAGCAATGTCTGAATCTGAAAACAATGAAGCTGTTGAAGAACAAAGTAAAAATGAACCCAATATTAGAAAAAGAGTTCGCCACCGTAAATCGAAGTTGTATAGAAATATTTTGAGCCAAATGGAATTCTACTTTAGCGATGCAAATCTGAGCAAAGACCGGTATCTCGGTGACTTGGTTACTTCTTGTCCATTTGTTCCATTGGAGGAGTTTCTAAAATTCAATAAAATTCGAGCTTTGACAGTGGATATCAAAGATATACAGAAGGCTTTGAAGAAATCTAGCGTTTTGGAATTATCTGAGGATAAGGAAAGGGTTTGTAAACTATTAGTAAAACAAACAATAAAACAATTAAACTTTATTATTTATTCAACATTAAAATTACTTTTGATATGAATGACAAGGTTTTCTTGTATTCAGTTTAATAAGCTTAAAACCCATATTATGTTGACTGGTGAGGCACCACCGTTTTAAACTGTTTGATAATCACCTTCTTTTAGATAAGAAGAAAAAACCCAATGGTACCATATGATGTCGATATACGAACAGTATATGTTGAATCAATACCAGAAACTGTTAATCGGGAATGGTTGGAGATGGTGTTCTCAGATTTTGGACGAGTTGCATACATTTCCTTGCCTAGATTTAGAAATTCACAAAGAATAAAGGTATATTAATTAGTTTAATAAAGTTCAAATTCTAGATTTAGAAGTTCATAATTATTTAAAACATTTTCAAACTGAGTTAGCAATATCTTATGTAAAAAGTTTGAAACATTACCCATGTCAGAATAAGTAACTTTCAATTAGAGTAGTAAGTAGGTATTAAATATTAGAAAAAAATAATAGTGTTTTTAATTTTGTTTTGGTCCTTTTTTTACTTCTGTTCTATTTGTTTATTATTGTGTTTATCATAATGTAATTAAAGTGGTCTTGTTTTATTAAAAATTATTACAGGGTTTTGGTTTTGTAGAATTTACTTGTCCTCAAGATGCACAGAAATGTATAAATGCATTTACAAAAGTGGGTCTTAAACTACCCTCATGTATGCCACCTGAAGAATTATCCTCTATAAAGACGTTTTCTGTTGAGGTTAAAGAGGAAGTTATAGAAGATGTAGAAGAAGTACCTAAGAAGAAAGCAAGGAAGCATAAGGAGATAAAAAAACTCAACATAGAATCGGATAATGACAAGGAATTGAACACGCCAATGGTAAGTTTATTTATGTAAGGTGTGGTTGGTAGGTAATAAGACAAATTACACTTCAAATTCAATGTTATATTCTTCTAGCCAAAGCATGCAAATTTTTCTTTGGATAATTCTAGTTCTAAAAATAATATTATAAAGTCACACCATTACAATTATCACAATATTTTTTTATATTAAAGTTAATAGTTAATATAACTGAAGAGAAGTGAAATGTAAATACCTCTGTAATGGTTACAACTTAAGATGTCGGAATGTTTGAGCTCTAATATAACTTGGACGGATATTGCTTTTTCTTTCTACATACATTTAAAAAAGTATAATTTAAAAAATTACACTTAAAAAATTTCTTATATATTATACTATAAATATCTTATATTTTATTTTTAAACTTTATTAAATAGAAATTATTATTGTGTTGAAATTTAAATATTTTCAGGAAAATAAAACAATAGATAAAGAATCTAAAGATGAATTAATGCGCCAAGAAGAAATTAAAAAAGAAGATGAATCTACAAGAAAGAAAAAAATAAAAAAGAAGTCGAAAGATAAGGTAAAGAAATTTTTGGAAAAAAGTGAAGCTGGACTATGGGGACTTCAAGTGTTGTCCAAAACGGAATGGAAAGTCTTACGGAATAAATATTTAAATCTACAAAGGAAAAATATGAAGGAACTAAAGAAAAGGCTACAGGAAAAAAGGCGGTACACAGGCATACCAGCGCCGGCAGCGCCAGCTGTTGAAATTGATAATTGTGAGTTGATTTTTGATGTAATTTCAAATAAAATTACTAGGCAAAACAAAATATTATTTTAAAATATAGAACAAAGAAAGGAAAAATAAGAATGTTAACCTTTACAAACATTCATCGTCGAGATTTTACGTCCATTTTTGCGAAGTTTAAGTACCGAATAATTTTTTTCATTTTTATTATAGCAACAACTGGACAAATAAATAGAGCCAAAGTTCATATGGAGAGAATCTCTGGCGTTTTTGTTAAGGAAGTGCTGCCTGAACCTTGTCTTGACGTCAAACTCACTAAAAGAATGGTAAATTATTCATGACTTTTAAGATACTGCAGTACATGGCAAATAAAACTCAAATATGCAGTACAAATATAGCTGACTCAAGTATTTTAATTTGTGTCTCGAGTCTTAATCATAAATTAAGTGCCATTTACAAGCGATTGGTATTAATACAAATAATAACCTACATGATTATTACGAACAGTCATCTAATCTTAGTATTAAAGCACTTGAAATGGCAATTATAATCAAAGAAACATGTTTTATTGTTATGGAATGCTAGCAGCTGTTAATTAAAAACTAGAAGTAACAGGAATTTAAATCACTTAATACTTATATTTCATTGAAAATACACCTAACTTATTACAATTAATTATGATGTAAACTAGGTTACCATAAATAGAAATGACAATTAATTTGATTAAACATTTTTGCAGATAAGAAGTAATATTCATGCGTTGCACGTGGAAGTGAAGGAAGGTGAGACTGAAGCTATAATAAGATTTGACACAGCTAAAGCAGCTGATGACGTAAGTTATATTTTGGATACCTAACAACAACAATTAGTAACTTAAATGGAAAAAAATGACGACGTCCTTGTTATATTTTATGATAAAAACTATATTTCTCAGTAACTTTTGAGATTATTCATTACAAACTAAATACTAATCTAATCTCTTCAATGTCTTTGGGAGACTAAGACGGAGGTGAATATTAAAACGAATGTTTGTAATTGTATCAGCTCTATACAAGTTAAATTACCTACTCCTATTTTTTGAGATAACTTGACAATGAGACATCTATCCTGATCATGAAATGTATACTTAAATAAAATATATCTTTAGTTATTTCTAATTTAATTTACTAATTTTTTTTATTTAAATCATACACAGATTAGTAGATATTGTATATTTGAGTAACTGTCGCCAATTTTTATGGCTGAGAACGTACGTTACGTTGCGCATGGACTTGATTATCATTACTAGTTTCGATAACATTTCTACTTCTGAGATGTAAGATTAAAAATATATGAGAATCTTTCATTTCCGATCCAGTTCTTAACGAATATGATGTGATATTATGACAGTGTCATCAAATTATAGTAGGAGATTCAGTATTATCCATCAGACTTTAATAATAATAATAAAGCCTTTTATTCCGAAATTTACAATTTTTCATTTAACTAGAATTAGATCACCGGTACATTAATTATAAAGTCCCTAATTTCGGTGTGCCTTACGGCATGGGCCTCCTTCAACATCTTCCACTGTTTCCTGTCGGTTGCAATTCTTAGCCACATGGGACCAAGAGTCATCAGACTACGATGCGCGAATTCGTACTAACACCTATTTACAGAGCGGCCATTAAAATTGGCGGGAGTTGTTATTTTCATTTGTGATTATATCCGCTAAAGTATTTGAAATTCGGCAGTACTGCGCGAGTTCGGGCAGCCGCGCACGTGTTTTATGCGGCGCTGAAGAAGAAGAGCAATGGACACGAGCACAGATTGCTCGTTCAAACAAAGGTCAGCGCGGACTGGCCAAATTACTATCTCGTTCGCAGGCTTTGTCTAGTGCGCCCGCAATAGCGCCCGCCTCGCCCCAACCCACGCATACACATATACGCTTTGATGAATAAATATCATATATAATTTACGTTTTTATTATTGTAGTAGTATTAGTGTAACTTAAGTATCTTTAAATAGCTAATATAATATGTAAAAACGGGTAAAAATTTAGTTTAATTAAGGTTGTCTGTAGTATTGCAGCCCTGAAACCTATGAGAATTAATTATAAACCCGTTTAAAGTAGGAATGTTACTAGCAATATTTCAGCCTTTAAATATTTTTTTGTTATTTTCTGATTAGTCAAGGTTTTTTATGAACCACATTATCTAAAACATAACAATGATGCCAATTCAATGTACATTAGCTAAAATAGATTCCCGCTCCGCTATATTTAATAATAATGATTTCAAATCGCGAGTCTAAAGTTTATGAGAATCAATTTAGTTCGAATTGATGCCAGAATAGTGTTTTTAAATTATCAAATATGACAAGTTTAGTGAGTACATCGAATTGGCAATACTCGTCATAGAAGGAACAAAATTGTAGTTGAAGAACTCAAGGTTGTCTTAGTAGCAATGTCTTATAAAAAATAAATGTGTCGTAGTAAAGCGTTTTGTTATTTGTAGATTATAGGTAAAATATAATCTTACAGCTTACTATATTCTGAATTATAAAAGGTGGTCTTGCTTTGTCAAAGATATTGAAACCGCCTCGTATTTTAGTCAGATGCAATTTAATATTATTTGCTGTTCAGTGGTTCATTTGTGAATAAAACTTGCAAGTTGTTAAAGCGCACAATTTAAAATTATTATAGATCCAATAATTACTTCTTAGTAGGTAGGTATCAATTGTTTCATTATACATTTAGTATTATGATTATGTTAATTTAATTATAATGGCAGATTATTTGCAAGAGCTGGACCACCTTGGCTCATAAGAATATTTAGGAATGACACAGGCTACTTTAGTCCTCTTTTGTCTACAGAGTTCAACGTTTAGTGAAATTAAAGACAAAATTAAAAAGTCTAACACATTTATACAAAAAATAATACATCATAAAATGAAACCATCTCGATCACAGCTTTCAACTAAACCGCCTCATTTTCGGTCCATTGGTTTCGGAGCTACGATGCCACAATCAACTTATCAAATCAAACTTATAACACCTCACTTTTAACGTCAAGTTTGGTAACAAGTTTTAAAATAAAATAAATTTTAATAAAAGGTTTATTACAATGTAAATGCAATATTACAAATACAATTCAGTCTTACGATACCGTACATTAGCTTATAATACAAGAGGCACTGGCACATTGATTTCGATTACAAAATAAATCTCATTACTTTAGAATAAACGTTACATAACGCTTTATTAATTAATTTTTAAAATAAGTACTTACTTTGGGATTACCAGGGTATCTTATGATTTTTGGAACATTTCGGCATTTTTTTCACACAAATTTGGCATTTCTCAAAATCTGTTTAATACAAGACAAAATAATTATCAAATAAATTAAATATAATACTTCACGGTAATCCCTGTACATAATATTATCCCTAGAGGCTATATTGGCAGGTTTCCTTAAAATTATCCCATCTAGTTCGTTATAAAACCAGCTGCTAAGAAATGAGGGTTCAATTATTGAGTACCCATGAATATTGGATTGTTGGTCTTTACTTATGCGTTTCTTATCAATGCTTACTTAGACTAATTTGTTATATTTAAGTACAAAAAGTATAAAAATAGTTCTTAGCTGCCGACATTGCACAATAAATTATTGATAGATATATTATTTCGGATTTTTAGGAATACATACATGAAAGTTATTCTACAGTAGGTAGGTCGGTTCTTACAAAGTGCAATTCAATAAGTATTTATAATTTTTAAAATAATACTCAAGTACTTAGGTAGTTTACAGGCAAAACACCTAATTGATTTGCGTCAACGTGATATGAAAATTATGTATCTATTGACGATAAAATATGTATAAAACTAAATCAAAGTATTTCATTCTATACAGCACCAAAATTAATTAATAGGATGTCATGTAGGAAAACAAGCTTAGTAGAATGCTATTTCCAGTCAAACTAACTTAAAACCTATGCCAACTGGCAAAAAAATATTTATATTAAGTATCACAATGAAATAAGCTTATTGCAAAACTATAATAAAATTATTATGTACAAATGAGGTAGTTTTTAGTAATTTCTAAGAAGCTTCCATATTTCTGTGGACGGTCACAGGAGCTATAACACTATTCTTACCACATGGTAAGACAGTCATGGTAAAATCGGTTTGCATAAGTCGCGGTTTAACTCTAGCTGGAGGAGGGAAACTGACATCAGACTTAGTATCGTCAGAGAGCACATTGGGGTCATTCACAGAAAACCCGGTTGCTTCTGAATCCTCGTGAGGGGTCATCGTAGAGTAACCCTGATCTGAACCTCCAGCTGTGTGCGGTCTTTTATAGCCTGTTATCACGCGATAGGGAGATATTGGTGCCTCAATTTCTAACGCTGATAATAGCTTATCCTGACCAGACGAATCATGCATATCGTCAGATTGTAAATGACCCATCTGCACATCGGTATCATTCCACGTTTCCGCAGGACCATCGACATATAAGTTGCGACAACTAGCCGTTGAGGTATTCTGTTTATAACAATATATCGCCACAGCTATAATCAAACTTACTGTTACAATAAACCCAGCAATTGGACCTATAGCAGAATAACTTGCGAAAGCATCTCTATTTATATGACCAAATGTACCCTCTCCATAAGGAGTGACAGCACCCAATACACCATTAAAGCACGTTGACTGCGATGTACAAAAAGGTGAAGCTAATGGAGACCGTCCATCAGCATCTATTTGGCACCATTCACATCCTAATACACCTAAACAAGCAGAATGCGAGAGATAGGCCTCACACTGAAAATCAAAACACGATTTAAGATTCTCTGCTACATTGTGAAAATAGTGGGACTTATGATTATTGTTTTCGGGAGTCATTCCACACAGCGGTATTTTCTGGTCAAAACTAGAAGTGTTTGAATTAGAACATTCAAACTGTTCTGTACTACATTCGCAAGGACATTCACATTCCGTTTGTTCCATACGATTACAGTTGAAACACAAACGATCTGTGATACTGCAAGGACAGAAAGCGCCAATACTACAAGACGCATTTATGAGGCCAATGAATGCGTTTGTTTCAGGAATAGCAGCAATGTAATAATGTAGACAATGATCTGTAGATGCAACATTTGTTAGAACAGAAGGCAGAGAAATATTGAAATCATAGTACCTTTGCATAGTTTTATCATAGAAATTGTTGCATAATCTTTTAGTAACAAACCCCTTGTGATTCAACATATCGATAGCAATCATGGACTCTTTATGTGTTACATGTTGCTGCTCAATTGGGCCTGCACTATTAGGATCCATTAGACCAGGGTGGGACACCAAATAGCCTCTATTATTCATTATAAAACATTTATTATATGATAAAGAACAAAGGGGAGAACTATCCATAAGGAGTTTATATAAAAATCCCACAGTAACATCCATTGCCACTACCATGGCAGGGTAACTAGAGCTCTTAATGGAATAAGAAATTGTAACAACATAACCTGCACCGCCAACATCTAAGCTAGGAGAAGTTAAAATAATTTTTCCAGGATTCTCTATGGCATGTGTGTACCAAGGTCTTCTTACTGGTTCATAATCATATTCTAGTACAGTTCCAGGAAACATAACAAGAACTCCACTTTCAGTAACTGCATACCTCCTAACCACATACTTGGAAAGACTGCCGTGTAAATGTTGCCGCTTATAGAATGATAATATAGAAATTAAAAAGCCTACATCATGTTGAATTTCACTTTTCAGACCTGGATTTGATAACAAACCATGAGCAACACTTCTCAGATAAGCTAAGTAATTCTGCATATAAGTAATAGCCTCTTGACCATCACTCATATCATAAAGATAAGTAAATGGTGATTGAAAACTAGATGGACTTAAATATACAGTACCTTGATCAATAGTTGCTATCTGTTTAAAATGTCTACAAACTCTACCATTCTTTGGAGGAAATAAATCTATCCTATGAAAAAGAAACTCTTTGTTTGTCCTTGTAAAAAATGTGTTTGATTTATTAAATTCATTATTAGTGTAAAATTCTTCAAAAACAATACATGCAATATATATTTCTTTTACCCACTGCCAAGAATAAGTGATTTTACTTGTGGAATTATTCTCACTTACAGTTATATTACCTGAACTATTTAAAAGAATTTCTTGCATAACAGTTTTAATAAATGTATAGGTCTCAACATTCTCCAAAGTTGTAAATTTTATTTTTTCTGAAACAGCTTCAGGTCTTGGAAAGTATGTGTGCATGAGAACCCTACCTGAAAAGTCCATAACAAATGCTCGCTTATGTTTATTTCCTTTAAAATAAATTATATCTTCTGCTAGATCAGACCAGTAGAGGTCCAAACCGAGAATTCCATTTGGAGTTGGATTTACAATAGAAATAATAAAATCCCTTTCTGTTGCTTCCCAAACAGGCAATTCTACACGAACACTATTTTCATAGCTTTGTGGCAGCAAAGACATAAATGCAGAGGCTACTTGCCCAATCACTCCACTATCATTGATATGCATTTTCATAACAGAGTGGTTGTTAGAATGATTATGCCACTTATCAAAGTGTAATATACCCAATGAACAATTTTTGTCCAGGTAATTTTCATATAATAAGCCTATGGCAAATTTTATATTTTCATTAGTTGAATGAGGGAATATCTTTAACCAAATATCGTTATCTATTATTTTTGTATCTGTCAAAAAAATCAATAATTTGTTTTGTGGTAAATATGCTTCATTTAAGAGCTCTTTCAATTCTTTACCAACTGTTTGTGGTGGAAGACTTGTTGATGAAAAGTCTATAGCTGACAGATATTCACTGAAGAGTAATTTATTGTTTTCTGTTGCATTTCCAATATTAGCCACACCATCATGACTGCAGATATCTTCAAACTTTATAAAGCTCGTCATATTAGTGATCTTTAAAGCAATCTTGTCAATAGATTGCAAAGCATATACAGTTTCTTTTGCAATGTTTATGGCATGCTGTAGAGATTCCATTCTCATATTATTATCAATGATGAACACAACTAATTTAGGATCTCTATGAACCACTTTATGGTATAAATACCTTAAATTTGAACGAGGCATATTTGTACAGTCTTTATCTGTTCCATAATCCACATGCGCCAGGAAATATTGTCTTTTTATCTTCAAATCTTTAAAGCGATCAAGCATATTTGTCTGAGGATCTTTTGATACAAAACTTGGTTTTACAAAAACTGATTTTCTGATAGAGTTAAATGGACAAGGATGAGTAAAAGATAATGTTTTATTGAGATCAGTAGTTTCTCTCAAATCCCAAAGTATGTTCATAGCTGATGAAATTTTATAACTCAATTTTTCAACTATATTGATAAGACAACTATCCATGCCATGGTAATTCATTTTGAATGCATTTCGTACTTCCAAATGATAAGTATAATCACTCCCTAATTCTTTAATAGTAAACTCAGTGAATTTGCTAGCAAGAGTATGGGACAACTGTCTTATACTTAACTTGTAGTCACATCGACTGCTATTTCTCGTGCAATCTTCATTTTGAGCTATCCCTTGAGATACGAAGATTATTACCAGAAAGCATATTAAATTCATGTTTATTGTGGAAATTTACCTTTTCACTTAACAATACACTTGTAGATTAATAATTGAGACTGTACTTCCATAGTATAAAGCTTAAATGTTTTAATGCAATCGATATTTATATACTATTGTGTGGATTCTGTATTAACACAAAACAAAAAAATTTTTGGTTAAAAATTCACTTATCACATTTGACGTATTTTGATAACACTCACAGATGACAGCATAGATGATAAACTATATAGTCTACACTATATAGTGTATCTATGGACATGGTGACATTTTCTAGCACTACAGTCTACAGTACAATTGTAGAGCCGGTTCGTTATGCGCTATTCGTTATAATATATTACTACGCCGTATTCGCCAAAATATTTGTTATTCGCGTAAACAACAAACATGCCATCCACACTTCGAACTGGTATATGTTATATATGTGTTGTTTGCGTGGAGCGATGTACGTGTTCAGAGTTGCCGCAATTTATTATTTCCTAAATGCTTATTAGCAGTACTTATTGTACAAATACAAAGTTACTAAAAGACCGAAAAGAAAACGCTGGTGGATGATTACAAGTCATAAGAATCGAACTATATAAGTACAAGTACACAGATACTGTCACTGATTTTTAACGTGGGGAACTTATTAAAAAAAATTTTAATTATTTTAATTTAAAGTAATTTTTTATTCCATTTTAGCTTATACACCTTACACGTCGCTATACGACCGCCGCAATAAACTGGCTTATATCCACGATCATAGTGCCTGAGGCAGCCGATATTCCTATCGAGTATTTTACCAACAGTTAAGTGTAAATAGGAGACGACAGACCAAAATTTAGTGATCCGCAAAATATTGAAAGTATCGATACTTACTCGATACCAAATAAGGCATCAGAAGTATCGATATCAGTTTAAGTATCGTATCAAAAGTATCGATACTACATGGTATCGAGTTCTTTTTAAAAAAATTAACGTATTGAATGAAACATAACAAATAATTAGTTAAAAGTGATTTATTACAAATCAACAAAAAATACAGCAAATATTAAAGAAATAATTAAAATCCCCAGGCTGTTTCTAAACAATCAGATAAAAATAACAATTTATCAAGTCTCGAACCAGCTGAACGATTGCGAGCTTCGCTCATTGTTGCGCCAGCTTTCGAGATCAGTCGCTCTGAAGACACTTTGATGTATTACCACTCGATTTCAAAACTTTGAAGCAAATTTTACATGAAGCTGAATTTGCATCAATTTTCCTAAAGTATTTCCATACATCACTAAAAGTTTTCACTGGTTCAGGGTCACTTTCTCTCACAAAAAACACCTTCACTTTAGTCTTCAGATTACCACGGGCGATGACATGAACGTTTGTGAAACATTCATGAACGTGAATCCAATTTAAAATAGTTACAATATTTTTTTGAAAGAATTCTAACAAATTTAATTCATAAATGAGTTTTAAAGTGTTAAATCATTCATGATTTTTTGAAGAATGTTTTGTAATTCTTATTAAGTAAGATTTATCTTCATATTAAAATAAACAGATTAACAGAAAGAAAGGAATCAATCAATTGTTCCTCAAAAAGTTGCAAAAACGTACCAAACCTTAAAAAATGGCAACCCAATACACAGTATGTTAACTAGTTGGGAATTCCTTGCAACTTCTTGTGAAAAACTAGTGATGTGATGTGAATGTGAATAAATTCTACGATGCTTATTTCTCAACACTCAATAACGCTAGAATTTGAATGGAAATGACGTTTGGTGCCGTTATTGTAACAACACGACTGAAAATGTCTTATAAAAAACGGTTAGGTACATATCTACTTTGAAAATTGATCTCTTTAATCATCAGCGCGGCGTCACCAGCGACACCTAAATGTCTCTTTCCTACCATAGTCTGCCTTGATCGCAGATATAAGAAACCAGCCAGTAATACCTTTTTAATTTCTAGAAAAAATGTTGACATAGCGACCTTTATAACTTTGATTTTGATTTTGCTAGTTGTATTTATAAGTACTATGTATCTCAAAAGTTTGTATTTAAAGAGCGATTCCCGCCTACATACTAAAAACCCTCAACGACCACGTTGATAATCGTACATTTTCTTCCAGACTTCTCCAGCAAAGTCTGCCATTTCGCTTTATCACCGGCTCTTGATATCTAATAGACCTTTGATATCTGGGTATCCTATGCATCACAAAAAAATATGATTTAATGGTTTTTTCTTTTTGTTTTACTTAACCATATTATTACTTACCTTCCTATATTGTTTTCATAAATGTACTTACCAACAAGATCTTATCAAAATATAAAAACTCTTCGTCTTAAAATTGGCTTAATTCTTAGAACGTCACATTTATTATGAATAAATAGTAATGCAAATATCATTAATTCAGTCTTTACTGGGTCGTTCGACGAATCACGCGAGATGTAGAACTAAGTTTATGAACAATAAAACTTATATTTTTTATTTACAATGGATAGTGAAAAAGGACAAACCGTTGTCTCTGATATTTTGGAAAAATTCGGCAAATATCAAATAATACAGTATTTTTTTGCATGTTTACCTATTATTTTTGTTTCTATGAATAATGTCAACTATGTATTTATCGCTGGTGATATTAACTATAGGTAAGTTAGTATTGAATTAATTAAAAATTAAATACTTCTATTACTTATAATTATATTTAAAGGGAATTATTTATTATATGGCTTCGTATTCATTAGCAAAAGTAAGAATAAATAGTACCTACTTAGAGGTCTTAGTTTTTTTTTCTAAATGCTAAACTGTCTTTATATCAATAGGTACATTATGTAGGTATGATAAATATTACGCTTTAGATACATATAAAATATAAGGAGTAAACTTAAAGTACAGGCATTAAGACGTCAATTCTACTCTTTTTTGCATACAATGTTGTTTGAATATTATTGGCAAAAACAGATAATAAATAAACATAAACAGGTATTTATTTTCGTGTGTCTATATTCAAGAAAACTTCAAAACCTATTGGATAGATATTGAGGAATCTTAGTAGGAACGTAGATCATCTATAGCAAAAGTTTTTAGTCCGAACAAATCGTAGGTACATACCTAGATACATTTTAAAATTAAAAAGTAAAAAAATTACTTTAAATACGTACAAAACGTATCTATGATGATTAGATTTTAAATTCATAAAGTATAATTGCCAAGATGTAAATAATTTATATTATTGTAATAAGTTGTTCCGACCTTCATTTGCGGGATTGCGGCATTTTAGTCCGGTTATCGTCAGCCTTATAAAGCCTACTGGCACAGAATTTATAATAGGTGCTAAAGTACTATTATAGAATAAGACCTACTAACGATTTTTGTTATAGAATGGCCGTAACTTACGACTCGCTCGCATGATAATCCAAAATATAGGTATCTTTTATGCGCTCGTGCAGCATGTCATTCAGAATGGTGTCTAGCTTGTTGTGAAGAATTTTTTAAATCGGTTCAGTTTTTGAGTTTATTCCATTATATTAATGAGAAAATAACAAATGTTGTTGATGCACATTAGTATAGAAGTACCTACAGATATATTTATATTACAAAAAGTTCATTTACCCTGCGACTCAGATTGTACTAAGAGTAGGTACCTACCTAACCTAACCTACTGCAATCACTTCGTTTGCGTAGTGCGTGAATATTCACATAAACCTTAGTAACTAAAACGAACTTTTACAATTTTTATACGCGCATCACGGAAAACCAAAGAGATTTCAGTTTTATTATAGCATATTATTTCTGAAATTGTATACTTATGAATTATCTAACTTTTCGCAAACAAAACTGTTTACATTAATTATGTTGGGAAATTTATAGATACAGTAATGGGGAAGCCCCATATTAAATTACATATAACAATTATTTTTTTATATAAATTGCCTTGTCATTTTTTTCGATTATTATTTAACAATTATTATTTATATTAAACTAAAAATACAAGTATTATGACTTTTTCTAGATGTCTTATTCCGGAGTGTGAGAACTCAACAAATGAATTTCTAGTGCCCTGGTGGCCCGACGGAGTCCCAAACAAATGTATGAAACCGGTCCTGAAAGACAGTTTTGTGGAAGGCGATGTATGTACCAATGAAAGTTTCACTGGGCAATATGAGGCATGCACAAAATGGGTTTACGAAAGCAATGACACTGTTGTAGGTGAGGTATGTATAGCTGAAATTATAGGGATGTTAACTTAAATGTTCTTTGAGGAAAATTATGATTTTTTTTTTTCGTAATTTTTTACACAAATTTTCAGGCCTAGATACCTACCTATAGGTATGCCTTCTTTTCATCTCTAACACTATAAGATAGGCATAAATTGTCATTTATCATTAGAGTTACATTATGATATAAAATTTTCTGTGTTTTCTGTATCCCCGACAATTTGTGTAAAAAATATCATTTCGCCGTCCTTATATAGTATATCTTATGTAAATATGAATTAATTATGTAGGTTGGTACCTTTTTTTTCGTTATCTTACGTTTTATGGTTAAAATAAATTATAAATTATTATTTTTGAAATACTGAGCAATATGTTGTAACCTCTCAATCATTAGTTATTGTAATTTACAAGAATTTACCACGCCTATACGAATATATAACGTCGGATTTCCCTTTTCAGCAGCGCAAAGAAAATCGGTTAAGGTCACCTTATGAAATTGCTCATATTAATTTCTATTAAATTCAATTTTCCTTTTAAAATCAACTCTGTTAACCATAGCTATTCCTCATCTAAACTAATTATCTGCAGCTTTTGATGAAATAAATTACTATCTACTACTTACTGATTAATTATATTATATAGATATCGCCGTCATAGACTATCCGCTATTTTAATTCAAAAGGTACCTACCTACCTACTTTGTGGTGGTTTAACTAGTAATTAAGTCCGCTGATATAAAAAGAACGACATTGAGTTTAGCCATCGATAACAATTAATTCGATTATTACAAATCGTTTGACCCAATATGCAAAATCGTTAATAGCGATTCTTTATACGTCCATTTTTATAAATTAATCGATAATGGGGCTGCATTAAATGAAGGTGAGGTATGAAAACGATTGTGTTAGTTGATAGGTAACTTTATTACGAAGTTCTAAAGCACCATTGAAAAAACCTATATAATATTCCTTAAATCAAGTGATTCCTTCCTATTTATTTGCTACAAAATAATACTTTTATATCTAGGTAAATTGACAAGACATTAATAGTTACTATGTATTGTTATTATCCATTAGATTATATGCATAAGCGAGTCTGTCTGTTCGTGATAAGGTGACCTGAACAGTTTAAGAAAGAATATTTATATTTTTGATTACGTTTACATTAGGGATGCATCGATATGCCTTTTTGCCGATACATTACCGATACCGATACTTTTATAAAAATATCGTCGATACCGATACCGATACAAATGCTTAGTGAATTAAAATTAAATTAAGGTAAAATATATGAAACACAAGTTTGGTTAAAGTTTTTAATTTCTATTGAAAAATAAAAACAGTTACAGACTTTGAATGAGATTCAAGGTTTAGCTATAAAAAAAAAATTCAGTGTAATAATTAAAATAAAATCAATAAGTATTAATAATTAAAATTAACATTAACAAGATTTTTGTATAAAAAACAGAGCATTTTCAAGTTTTGCGGAGAAAGCCGAATTCGGAAGTCTGTCTGTATACGACCTGCGGTGGAAAATAATCTCTCAGATGTATCGTTGTATTGGCAATAAAAATATCACCGATGCCGATATATCGGCAAACCCAAAATATCGCCGATATATACCGGTATCGGTATCGGATGCATCCCTAGTACATCAGCGCTATCATAACTGCATTGTATGCATCCTACTGAGCAATTTCATTTTTATAAAAAACGATTTTGCTAACTGTTTACACCGCTCTTTCTTATTTGCCATTGCTGTAACTTTACCTGAGTAGGTAAATACTGATTGTTTTATATATAAGCTGCTGAAATGTTTATAAAATTGGTAAGGATGGATAAAAGTATAACCCTTCAGTCATTTTTACAGTTTACTATAATTATGTTAAAAAAAATTTCAGTTGGACATGGCATGTGAACCTTGGAGGACGAATTTCATCGGCATGATTCGCAACATAGGCATGGCTGTCTCCATGCTTATAATCGGCTGGCTTTGTGATAGGTATTATAAGCTATTTTTATGTCAAAGATGTAAACATTTTTCATCTAATTTAAAACTATGTACATACATTCGTATATAGGTAAGTAGGCAAATCTTCCATCTTAAAAAATAAATATAAAATATTTTTCATTTAAATAATATAGTTAAGTAAATGGATTTACTAATACTAGTAGTCGCCCATTGGTCGAAATTCAACCACAATTCAAGAGTAAGTCAGGTATTTATGCTGTGTGTCATCCAAGGAGTAGTGTGCGTAATGTTTTTTTATTGATTTAATGTATTTTTTATGCATAATAAAAAAAATATTAGCATTTTCCACTAAAAAATATAGATTATCTTATATATAAAATTCTCGTGTCACAATGTTAGTAACCTTCTCTGAAACGGCTTTACTGATTTTTACCAAATTTTATATGCATATTCAGTAGGTATGAGAATCGGCTACTATCTATTTTTCATATCCCTAAGTGATAAGGGTAGCCCACCCCAAAAATTAATATGGCAAAACAACGTTTGCCGGGTCAGCTAGTACTATATAGAAGGCTCTAACTAAAAAATAAAATATTTTTTTAATCATCATAATCCTCTATTGGTATGGTACATCAAAATGCATCAAATTCTCTGAAATATTACGACATCGGTTAGGTAAACCTACCGAGGATTAATTGGCAATTAATAAAGCTTGTTAAGGTGATTTAAGTTTTTAGGTAAGAATGAATTACTATAAACCACTAGTACCTACCTATACCTACGAATAATGTTCATTGAGAAATTAGAAAATAATAAAATTTTAGTTATGTTTCACGCTGTTCTGTATTGGTACCACAAAAATCAAATTTTGCTAGTAGTTTTCAATTTTAAATATTGTTCACATGCTCCCCGTATCAGCCTGTATTAAAATTTAAAAGCCACGGAATATTTCGCTTTCAATTCAGACTCAAAGGTTATTATTTTATATGAGGCAGTGGGATTATTCAGACTATCATAACATAATAGGTTACAAAGTAAATAACAAACATTTATATAAATGTTTACGGGTATTCGCTTATCTATGTTATGACTTATGTTTATGATGTTATGCTTTCTATGGAAAGCTATTTAGATATTATATTTCAATGCACAAAATAAAACATAATAATAATAAAACGTTTGTAAATTGTATGTACTTAATACCAAGATTATTTATCGTTTATTTATTAAGATGAAAATGTTAAATGTTTAATTAATTATTGCGGTTCAGCCACATATCACATTATGTTAAACAATCATAGGAAGAAGTATCTCTAACACCACTAACATTCAAACACGCATTACAATGAAGGTCAACATAACAATTACCAAAATATATTTATGAAGTAAACAGTCTAAGGCTGTTTACTTCTACTTAGAACCCGAATTTAGATATTTTATCCTTTATTTGATACAATTTGATAGTTGCACGACGACTTTTGAAAATGAAAAAACATCGTATGAAGAACATAATCCCAGATATCATAGTAAGACGATATTAATAATAAAATCTATTTAAAAATACTATAAACCAACTTCTTTCAACCAACTTTCTTATATAAAATATTTGGATGTAGCCTTTGGGTTATGATTTTATGGATTTTTTGTCACAGTTTGAAGTATCAAACAAAAAATAATAATCTTTCAAATCCTACATTTGGCTTCACAATTGCTTAACAAACATACAATACATCATGAGAACCTCTTTTTTAAAGCCACTTGAGAAATGAGTCACAAGTTGGAGTAAATGTATTTTGTAAGGATTAGGTTTGTTAGGACATGTCATACATAGAACCATAATATACAGAGTTATTGGTAATTCGACGTATGCCCGTTTTTTGATAATTTTAACCCCCATATGCATTATGCAAAAGTAAAGTTTTTGGCTTTTTTTGCTTTTTTCGAAATGAGTCGAAAATGTAACAATTTATTAAAAAAATATCAATTTAAATCTCATTTTTTAATTGATTAAACACTGGTTATTTATTAATATTAAAACGACAATTACCGGTCCAAATTTAAAAAAGCGAGATGAAAAACGATATTAGGTATTTCAATATTTTTTCCACTAAAATGCCAAAAACCAATAAATTACATTATAAAACTTGGCTTGCAGATTACTTTAAAATCATGACCGTTTTTTTGCTCTCAAACACAACAATTAGAAACTCATTTTTTTAATTATTTTTTTTATCAAACTGAAAAAAAGAAGCAGACGGAAATACGTATTCGAACTAAACTTAAGGTCATTCTTTAAAATTTCCATAAAATTAATTAAAAACAATACCCAATGTAATAAAACAAAAAATACAAATTTAAAATTAAACTTAGAACCAGTAACAGTTTAGTAATAAGAACAATTAACCACAATAATAAGTAACAATTAAGACATTTAGCAATTTAGCCTAATTAAAGATTTTGGTCCAAGTGACTTCCCTATTGCGTACGCATAGTCGCATTCTTTTTCTGAGTTGTGATTTAACTACCAAAGTAGTCTGTATTTACTATAAACTACATTCAAAAAAATAAGATAACATAAAATTAATTATCTATAGATTAACAGTTAACTATTACTAACATCCTCAGATGACTAATTTGAAGTTATAATTTTTCCAGGATTGGACGGAAACCAGCGCTCATAATATGTTCCCTAGGTGTTTTTATGGGCAACTTTAAGACCTTAGCCAAATCCTATAATCTGTATATATGCTTGGAATTTGTAGAGTCAGCCATGTCTGGAGGAGCATACACTGCGGCAACAGTTTTAAGTGAGTATTACAGAATGCCCAATTATTTATTTTTTAATGGCGCACACATAAACAGAATCCTAATTACCTGTATGTAGATGTTACAACAATAGTGAAATCTTAACAAACACGTCTATTTCATGATAATTTTCTGTGCTTACCTACGAAACGTGTTTTTTACTGCTCGGAATAAATAATAATGAATTATATTATTAATATACTTAATTAATGTAATTAATTATATTAACACGTAAGTCGTTAACCATTTTTTAAATATTAGGAGTCAGTTCTCAGGCAAAATGTGAAGAAAGAGATTTTTTTAAAATCTCTATATTTTCATAATTTCTCCAAAAAGCATCAAGTTTTTCTTTAGTTGTAGGTACCTAATAAGCAGATAACCCAGGCATCGAATGTCAATTAGTAACTGGATATAAAATTATTAGATGATTATGAAACATAAAAAATGATTTTATATTAAAATGAAAAAATGTATTTCAGTGATTGAAATTGGTGGAAAGAAGACACGGTTTCTTGCTGGCGTAATATTCGCGTATGCAATTTATATGGGAGAAGCTATTTTTGCGGGCATTGCAATGCTTGTGCCATATTGGAAACATTTACTCTACATAATGTGTTCACCCTCTATCATATTCCTATCTTATTTTTTCTTAATGAGAGAGAGCCCACGGTGGCAAATTTTAAACCGAAGAACGGAAAAGGCAAAGAAAACACTCAGAAAAATAGCTGGAATGAACAAAATTAATATAAATTTAGATTATTTAGATGCAATAAATGAAGATATCTTAAAACAGGCTTGTAATGAGACTAAACCTAAAAGGGAAGGTTATATCGCAGTGTTTAAATCGAAGGAAATGATGAAGAGATTGATGGTGGCGGCGTTTTGCAGATTCGCTGTTAGCTTTATATACTATGGTCTTATAGTGAATTCTGTGTATCTTCCTGGAAATAAATACACGAATTTTTTCTTAGCAGCGGTAATGTCGTTTCCCGGTGAAATAATTTCTATGTATTTCATGAATAAGGTGGGAAGGAAATTGCCTCTCTGTTTGGGGTATTTGATATGTGCAGCGGCGAATATTGCTAGCGGTTATACACCTGAAGGTATTTATTACTAATTATGTTTGTAGTTTAAGTCTCGAAATCCAAATGGATGCATAGCATTTGTTTGCGTGGTCTCAGTTATCCTTATCCTTGTGGCGAATTGCGTGCGGCCTCTTTTATGAAAAAACTCCTTGCCGCGCGCTAAGTTAATGATTAATAATTCAAATCTTGCAGAATTTGGAAGGGAGCTGTGACTTCACAAAATTATATATTCATTCTTCTATAACCTTTCATCGACTCATCAACATTTCCTTCTTCTATATAAGTTTATCTTTAAATGTGTTTTATAAAGCAACTAGCTGACCCGGCAAACGTTGTTTTGCCATATTATTTTTGGGGTGGGCTACCCTTATCACTTAGGGGTATGAAGAATGGATAGTAGCCGATTGTCAGACCTACTGAATCTGCATATAAAATTTGGTAAAAATCAGTAAAGCCGTTTCGGAGGAGTAATGTAACTAATATTGTGACACGAGAATTTTATATATAAGATGTATTTATACTTCTATTAAATTATCTACGTCTTGGAAGTCTTATTAATCTGCAGCAGAGTAACAACTACATACACCAAGATAGGATGTCACAGACACGGTCACGGCTTCAGCAACACACCAAATCATATAGCCAACTAGAGCTTTACCTTTCCTTGAACAGGCACAGAAGTTCCTATCAAACGTTTCAGATTACATCAGCGTTAAAATTACGCTGTTCCTGATCGGAAAGTTGGTGGTGGCTGCTTGCTTTACTGGCGTCGCGACCTACACAATGGAACTCTTTCCTACAAGCGTCAGAGGATCACTACTTGGCGTCTGCACATTGGCTTCTTGTGCCGGAAGCACTATAGCACCTTTAACCACCATTCTGGTAAGTTATTGCACATTGTGAATCTTTTGATTTTCTGATGTTATTAAGGCTCTCAGTGAGATTTGCCGTAGGATTAAAATCTCCATAATAATTTTGTTTACTAAAATCAGTTATGAAACAAATAATGCAACATCGATTTTAAGTGGTATGATTGAACATCGCGAGAGTCAATTGATACTAATTGAAGAAATAAATGGGTCACAATAGTAAACAAAACATTTAAAATGTTAATTAATTAACTCCGCGAATGAATTGTAGTTATGTCTTAAAAGTAAAAATTAAAACCAGAAAATATATACAATAATTATGTAGATAGAAAACATCTGAGTTCGCCCCGGCTTCGCACGGGTATAAAACCTTCCTCTTTAATCACTCTATCTATTAAACAAACCGCATCAAAATCCGTTGCGTATTTTAAAGATTTAAGCATACAAAGGGATATAGGGACAGAGAAAGCGACTTTGTTTTATACTATTTAGTGATTTTACTAGTGGACCGCACGAACTTCGTATCGCTTCAGATGCCGAATAATAACGTGTCACCTAAAACGTCATTCACATACACGAGTCCGACTCGCACTTAGCCGGTTTTTAACAGTATATTTTTCATACCGATAGTTGTATTGTCGAATTGAGTCTACTCTTTTGAAAAACCAACCACCACAATCCACATGGCCCAACAATCTCATCACGAAATGGAAATTATTGTAGTCGGAAGAGACCCCTGTATTAAAAAGTAGATATTATAATAATTAGTTTAAAGTTAAAATATTATTTTCAATTTCAGACATCCGTATCATCAATTCTCACTTCACTTTGCTTCGGATGTACAGCTGTGATTTCAAGTCTTCTCCTCATACTTACACCCGAGACCAAGGATCTTCCTCTAATGGACACAATTACTCAAATATACGACCACGCCGTAGCAGCCAAAAAAAGAAAAGAAGAGAAGAAACAAAAATGTGCTGTTGACAACAACGCATTTGACCTAGAATGTTCCACTCATTTATAGCACTGGTGAAGTAAACAATATCCGTGCCAAAAACTATTACAATAAATAAAATTGAAGTTTCTGTTAATATTGCGTTTGTAATATGAAATTAATAGCTTTTTCATAGTAAATGCTTATGAATTAAGTCCTATCTTTTTATGAGATAATTTTTGAAATGACTACACCTTCGTATTTAGCCATAGATAAAAGAGAAGTTATGGTGTTTTTTTTGTCATATGTATGACATATGCATATGTACGGACATGCATTTATATATGTATATACAATTTATTATAATATGATTTGATTTTAAGTTTATAGGCGTGAGTAAAGTTCAAATATTGGAACTAGTTTCCCTCTACGAATGATACGTAACTTTAATATGGAATCAAATCAAAGCAAGAGGTGCATGCATGGAAACAGTATGAAATTCAAGCATAAATATTTCTTTATTTGACAGATATTCCATAAAATTCACGATAAAGAAAGGTTGTGATTAGTGTGTTTATTTTGATTTACATACCGTAATATGATAAAATAGTTGCTCCTGTTAGAAATTTTAAAGCAATCCTCTCCGTCATAATATTAATTTATTATCGCCCCAGGAGTTATTTTTTGTACATTTCTCGTTATCTAAGTATTTGGATATTTTTAACCGACCTTCAAAAAAACCAAAAAGGAGGT
The DNA here is from genome assembly GCA_912999735.1 of Aporia crataegi. NCBI lineage: Eukaryota > Metazoa > Arthropoda > Insecta > Lepidoptera > Pieridae > Aporia > Aporia crataegi. Next base: position 4,940,018 of record OU538744.1, on the reverse strand, counting down.
TATCAATTCGACGTGTATTTTTTTTTATAATAGAGATAAAACTTTCGCGCGCTTTTTTTAGATTGTCTGTTTAGACAGCTGACGTCTCTAAGGACGAATCTGACAGTTGATTTTTTGAAAGAAAAACTATATTCTAATATATTATCGTTGTAAAATTATTATAAATGCTACCTATGTGAAACTAATAAATGAAATGATTATAATTTCTGTCGTGTTATTTCAATAAAAAATGTCTTTTTTAATAAAATCTTTATATTATGTTAAAAAACCAGTATAAATTATAAATACCTACTACATACTAAAAAGAGGGATTTTTACAAGGCGAAACAATCGTTTTTAAATTGATGCGTAAACAACTACAGTAACGAAGTCACACGAAGTTCTATGCCTGTAGAGAGGGGCGAGGGCCGCACCAGTAGTATTTTGTAATCCGCGACACCAAGAGTAATTTTTTTCTATCACAAATACCAAGCTACTAAGATTGTCATCAGACACATTTTTTAGGCCTTAAGTACGCAATAATCGGCATTAAAATTACTTTGAAACTTATATGACGTTGACTTTAGCACAAGTATTAACTTCAGTACTGATATTAATGTTTTAATAGTCTAATTAGTAATTTTGCTCTGCCTAATTATTATATTAGGTAGATTTTTTTTTTCGATTTCAAGGTTGTATGCATACCTACTGAAACAACAGTGCTATCGTCGGAATATATAAAATGTTGAATGTCTAATGAACTCCGGTAAATATACTTATATTAATTACATAATTTACTATAATTATTTAATATATAAAACTATAATAATAAAGTTATAACAACAGAAAATAAGTAATATAATTTATTTACAATAATGTACTTAAAGATATTTACAAAAATAGAAAAGATAATCTACCCAAAATATTGCGTACATTACGCGTTGTATCGCTATACTAACGCGTTAGCCGAAATATGAGACAGCTTTCAGATTTCCTGTGGTTTCAATTAAGCCGCTACAGAAATGGCATGGACATGCGATGACGCCAGTGAGTGGACGCAGGTAGCGTCCCACACAAGCGCTTTACCACGGCTCCAAGCAACTAGTGTCATACCATCAGGACGCCTGCCATCACTGCGTATAATGCCATTCGACTCCAAAAAAAACATGACGCCCAAGTAAATCGACTAACGTTCCAAAATGACACTGTTGAGGTACTGTACATTTTAAACCTAGACAAGGCGATACTGCTATTGACAAAGATAAATTGTCAAGTAGAGTAGTGATAGGCGCAGAAGTTAATGTCTGTAGAAAAAAGCCCGACTCATTTTAAGATAGGGCCAAAAGACGAGCTCTTTCTAGCATATCAAGAGAACTGATAAGCTGCTCAAAAACCGACAATTTAAGCATTTTAAGGCCGGAATTTCATCGATGGTATTCAGCCAGGCTGTTCTCGTTTCATATAAATACTCAGTATTCTAAGTTGACAAATTACAAGGAACAATTTTTGTCCATAGAAATTGCGTATTGAGTACTGAGCTGAAGATAAAAAGGCCGGATGGGCTACACTGGTAATTTGGCGAATACTCAAATCTTCATATTAACCGGTAAAGTTCCCTGGGTCCAAGTATGTTCAGTAAAAGAGCAATTTAGTATTAACTTCAAATATTTTTGAGAGAAAAGTCAGCGACTTTAAGAAGGTTTGAAAATTGCCAACACGGGCTGGATCTCAATAAATAACTTAATTCAGGAAAAAAATGGAATAGCGGACTTTGGTCAAAGCCATGTGAAAATTAATTTTGACTAACCGATCGGACATATTGACGAATTTATCAATATGTTCTTATAGTACCGAAGGAACTGAATCGGTAAGCACTGGAGCACTCAAGAGGAGAAGAGAAGTTTTGTCAATGATTTTTAAATTCGGAGCCAAAGTATTAAATTTATTAATTATAATATTTCTAAAATCAAAAGGAGCTTGCGAGCTTTTTGTCATCAATAAAAAGCTCGCATTTATTGTTAGAAAAATTTAACTTCAGGCCGATTAAGTCAAACCCTTCTATAATTGCTTTCAAAAAATCTATGACTGAATTTATATCACCAAGCGAGGCTTGGTTTTTCAAAATTAACTTTGAACTGCTGCTAAAGATAATTAAAGGATTAGAGTTTTTTTCTGTGTTTCATGTAATTTCAATTTATAATATGAAAGAGGTTGGCAAACCTTTCTACCTATACCTAATTTTAAAAAAATATAGAAGTGTTTAAAGTTTGAATAGGAATATAATATTGTTCTGCTATTAAACCATTGATTGATGAATTGACCATTCAGCGTAATGAATGGTGAGCATTGATGTATTAAAAATTTTTAATACATCAATGTTGATGAGTGATGAAAAACGCAACCATCATGTTGGAATAAAAGTATCTATCATTAGGGGCTAGGGCCGATCCTCACTATAATGTCGTTCACAGTTTGTTCTCGGTCCGATCTCGATTTGATAAAATATTATCAAGTAAAAAATATATGTGTGCATTCATAATATCCGTAACAGTCAAGTTTCGATCGAATCCCATTACGATCACGATCTGGCTCGAAGAAATTTTATTTGAGCGAGATCGAACTTGTCACGACATGTAACCATAGCATGAATGCTCCTTTATTTTGGGTTCAGCTAACTATTACCCGCTAAAGTGATAAGCGCATCAAATGCAATTAAAAAATGCAAATTAACTTCAATACTTTAAGTATATTTTACTTTTAAATAAATTTTAATTGTATTTGAATTATATTTTATTCAAAGTGATCCTGAGTTTCTATGACTAAACAAATGTGGACTTCCGAAAATGGTACATAATTATATTTATCTGTATATTTACGAGCCAAATACATTCAACTTTGATTATTGACGATTCAAGATTGAATCGTGAACTGAATCAGATTGTATACTGTGAACATGATACGATTTACCAGACCGAGATCGGATCGAAAACGAACTATAAACGGCGTTATAGTGAGAATTGACCTTTATTCGTCACTAATAAAGTCACTTAAGTCCGAAATAAACCTTCCATAACCGATATAATTTTAAACACATTTTATCAGGGATCTAAGAAAATAATATAGAGCAACCTACATATTAAGACAATACTCAACGACATCAACAGACAATGCGACCAAATTTGCTGTTAGTATTTTACAATTTTATTTAAGTATTGTCAACTCTTAAACCCAAGGCCGGGTTAATTAATTACCGGCCGGGTAATTTTAATTTCAAAAGACGATAAATAAATTATGTAGATATTTATAAAGCAATTTATTTGCTGAGTTGCCATTCGTGTTCAACGACGAGAGGTTTGCCAGTAATAAACAATGGACAATGCTGAAAAGATGTAAACCGGTTTGGTAATTATCAAATAATCCAATTTCTCTTAACCTGTTTACCTGCAGTCTTTAATTCCATGAGTAATGTTAATTTTGTGTTTGTTGCTGGTGACTTAAATTATCGGTAAGTAGTGTTATCAGAAATAAATAAATTTTAATTTTTTAATTACATTACCGCGTTGTATTGCTATACTATCACTTTGGCCGAATTATGAGCCAGCTTTCGGATTTCCTGTGGTCTCAACTAATTTTCAGCTATTGCATACTTAGTTTAATATTTCTTCTGTCATTTACACATTTTAAATACTTATGACAGTTTTTATTTCGACGTCAAACTTAATTCAGTTGTAACGTTTTATTTCATAATTACCTACTTATTCTTAGTATTACTTATAACTAAGTTACCTAGATAATAAACCACTTATGCGTCTGCTTGTTGCGCCGAAGGTTCTAGATTCTATGCCCCGGTGAACAAATAAATATTTTAGTTGGATTGGCACAGAAAGCTTGCCTGTAGAGAAAATTATCAATGAAACATGCAGACATATGCTCCATACCCACACTAATACAGCTTTTCACACTATATATTTTCACTACATACCTAGTTAGTTGCAAAAATGTTAAGTTGTAATCTGTCAAAGTATAGGTACCTGTCGTGTACCATAATGATATTTACAGCTGCCGTGTACCAGAATGTGAAACAGATAATCAATATTCACCAAGCTGGTGGCCAACCTCGGTAATAGATTCTTGTTCTCGACCTTTATTCAATAGATCTGTTAATGGATGTATAAGTGATAATTACTTGGGGAAAACGGAACAATGCGCCGATTGGATTTATGAGACAAACAACACAATTATAGCTGAGGTAACTATTAAGTGACAGAAAATATTTATATTAAATATTTATTTGTTATGCAAAATTTATTTTACAAGTCTCTACTTGGTTATTTAAATGAAACAGTAACATGAAGAATGATCAGTAACGTAACCATGGAAATCATATAAAGTGGATAATATTTAACTCTTTAAATACATCGGAAACGATGAAAGCTCGGTAAACTGGTAAAGTATTCAAAGACAAGAGAAAAAAGCTTTTAGATTTTCTAGTTCATTTAATGCAGCTTGCGGTACTAGGTAAAAAGCTATCCATTGGATCGTTCGTCTTATTCCAAAAAATTCATATCAATATTTATTAAAATTTATAAAGCCTGTTTATTTTAATTTCTATTAGTATTACGTTTACAGATAAACTCATTTGGTGAGATATAATTATTTCATCAATTGCTAAGCACACTTCCGATCAAACAAAAAAAAAATCAAAAAACAAAATGATTAGGCCGTTCGGGAGATACAAAAAAATACACAGTGAAACATAATTGAAATTTATAACACCTTTACCATTCCTTTCATGCAATCATAGGTATAATGTTTTAGCTGGATCTCGCCTGCCAACCGATTAAGTCTAACTCTATTGGAATGGTCCATAACGTTGGCATGGCCATTTCGATGCTACTTGCTGGATGGATGTGTGACTGGTTAGTTTTTATTAATGACGCTGTGACATTTCATTAACTATATAGTGCTTAAAAGTGCCCACGCAATATTTCACATATTAGGTATCTCGCAACTTCAACTTAGAAAATACAAAAATTTCCATTCAAGTTGTTATAGTATCCGTAGAAAGTCATTTTTTGTCACCAATTTTCATCAAAATCTGTTTTTTTTAATAAATTGCTGGAATAACCTGAAACGGAGAAAAAGGCCGCTAGCCAAAGTTCCAAAGTTGAATATTGAAAAAAGTAGTAGGTAAAGTATTAGTAGGTAGTACATGCTTTACTGTTAAAAATATTTACACTCCATTCAGCGAGATTATTTTATCAACGATCAAAGGTATTTTTTGGCGTATAAATCTTACTAATTTTGCCCATTTTTTTTAAGGAAGGAAACACTTTCTAAGTATTACTCATTAATGAATAAATATTTTTATACGTCCGTTGAGAGAAAAATAAAATATAGACACTTTTTAGGATAGGTCGCAAAATGACTCTCAGCCTCTGCTCCACCAGTATATTTTTGGGATTATTCAAAACATTAACATCGTCGTATTATGTGTACATTTCGTTGGAGTTTTTGGAGTCCATAATGTCAGGAGGTGTAATTACAGCTGGATTGGTTTTAAGTAAGTGCTAAGTATCTAGCACTTACTTAAAACCAAAGAATGCTAAGTAGGCATACAATTATGTTTTTAATGTTTTAATTAAAGCTCTAATAAAAAAAGAAGGTACATCATTGTAAATAACCTGGCACCATTTTCCGTACGGCTGTGAGTAACGTTATAACTGGCTTTGTATTAACACATTACCAACGCTATGGTGGTTCTACGCTAGGCGAGCCGAGCACGAGCCGAGCATAAATCCTTGTAGTGTGGAGCAACATACAAGCAACAAATTAATTAATCTTATATTGAAAACACATGGGCGCCTTTGTATTTATAGTAGACAGTACATTTAAAAATATTTTTAACTTTTTAGTTCAGCCTATCTTTTCAATATCCTGAAAACTACTGATCTCATTCATCGAACAGTAAAACATATAAATTAATAAATACACGTTAAAGATATTTATTGTCACATTACTGTATACAGTACATATACTTACACTTTACATGATTAATTTTTCAGTGATCGAAACGTGTGGTAAAAATAAACGAGTTCTCTCTGGAGTATTATTCGCGTATTCGATTTATTTGGGTGAAGTCATATTCGCATGTATCGCCATGGCTGTCCCCTACTGGAAAACCCTAATTTATATTGTCTATACGCCAACCATACTATTCCTTTTATATATCCCGTTTACCAACGAAAGCATACGATGGTTAATAGTAAATAACAAAATAGAAATAGCCAAAAAGACACTGATTACCATGGTTAAAATGAATAAAATAGATATAGATCCTCAAAACATAGATAAAATGGATCTGAATCAGCTCAAAGTTGAATGTGATGTCGAAACACAGGAAGAAAAAGAACGATTCTTAGATGCAATAAAGTGTAAAGAAATCTTAAAACGACTGATCGTTGCTATTTTCTGTAGATTTGCAGCATGTTTTACCTACTATGGGCTAACGTTTAACTCAGTCACGTTACCGGGAAATAAATACACGAATTTTCTATTGACTGCTCTGATGTCATTCCCAGGGGATTTTCTATGTATGTTCCTGATGAATAGGTTTGGAAGGAAACCGCCTTTGGTGTACGGATACGGAATAGCATGCGTTTCATGTATTTTGTTTTCTGTGTTCTCTGAAGGTTCGTAAATAATCAATCATTTTTCTTTAAGTGTTCGTTTGAGCTGAACACCATTTGCCGAATCCTTTTATCAATAAAAAAAAGGACATAAAATCCAAACGAAAACCTTTTTCTTATTCAAAAATAGTGCAACATACCTAGTAAATCTATATATAAAAGGCAAAAATGATTGACTGATGTATGCACAGGCCTAACTCTAAGGGCTGGAAACTTAAAATTTAGGCAAATTTAACGTAGGCATCCACTAAGTAAGGATTTTTCAAAATTCATAGAGAATGTAAGTTTATATGGAACTTTATATTCAGTTAAAAAGCTTACTTAAAATATTTTTTAAGAATTTTAATTTTAGTATTTTTTTTTAATGGCAGCACAATGGTAAGTTCAGATTAATCGCGTTATTATAATATTGATTGGGTTTAAAGTAGATTAAATTGTCTTACAGACTTTTATTGGCTGAAGATCACGTTTTATTTGATATCAAAGGTAATGATAGCTGCTTGCTATACTGGGATTGTTACATACATAATGGAGCTATTTCCTACAAGTGTACGTGGTTCATTGCTGGGGCTTTGCATTGTTGTTGCATCGATTGGAACCACCATAGCTCCTCTTACCCCAGCTTTGGTAGGTATACGCCTCATATTATATTAGGCATGATTACAGAAAATTTTGATTGTCATTTCTTCAAAAACGGCTGGCCGATTTTTATTGGGATTTTCAGACAGGTCATGTTATTGAAAAGAATTTAATTTCAACTAACTGGTTACCAGTTTTTTTTTAATATTTATAATCATATTTTAAAGACTCGCGGGTGGAACACAGCTGTTTATTTATTGTCTAGTTCCATTACTTATTATCTTAACGGATAAACTAATTTTCTTGTTAGGAATCGATCCACTCCAGAATGTACTAAGTATATAAAACAGTCAGTCGTTTCCGATTGCACCCCGATAAATTTATAATTTTGATACTTTTTTAACTATGTTTAACTGATCTGTGAGTCTGTGCGTCTGTATATGGCATCGAAGCTCCCTAAACGAATAGAGACCGACTTTTATGCGTTTTTGTTGAAAGCTGACATGATTGAAATTAATCAATATCTGAAAGAAGAAGATTTGTAATTGAGATTTCCCGGAACGCATAGAATCTATGCCATAGATAAATGGACAGAAACCTAAAAAAACAATTTGTAATTTAATAGTTAATAATATGGTCGAGGGATTTTTTTAAATTCTAAAAATTCTTCAATTTAATTTATTTCAGACTTTCATAAACCCTATTTTGACGTCATGTTGTTTCGGTATTTCTTGTCTCATTTCTAGCTTCTTGCTATTGCTTACACCTGAAACTAATGCAATGCAACTTACGGACACTATCAAGCAACTATTGGAAGTGACAGATAAATCGAAAAATGATCGAAGACATGGTAGAGAGAATTGTGCTTTCGATACAACGTGAAACACTAAAATAAAAAAAAGATTTGGTATATTTCATTATTTATTTTAACTTCCAACTAAAAAAGATATATATACATATATATATAAATATATATATAATTTTTATTAGGACGAAGGAAATGAAATGGAATTTGGGATGTTGACACAAAATGTTATCGAGTATCTTTGAATAAATTACACATTACATTAATTATAAATTTGTACCTATTTATTTTTAGACATTAAAGATAATAAGCTTCTCACTTAGTAAATATTCAACACATTGGTATCGATTTCTTAAATGCGGGTTTGCCGACACAGTAGCTATAACATATAGTACATATATAACATATATACACATATGCAAAAGCATGTACTACTTGAGGTAACTGTATGATTAAAATTAAAGAGTAGGTATAAAAGGTCTAAAAAAATTCACAACCACCTGTGTTCATCCATCGATTGGTCCGAGTATGGCTTACCGGCCGATCATTAACCCAGTTGGGTTTCACGTCGCGAGCCGACGGCACGCCAGCGGCGCTCGCTGCCACTTTACCATGCAATTGCCTGAAGTGCCCCCACCACCCCTCGCCCCACTGTGGGATCGAGTTCTCCGAGCCCGTGCTCTCCCGCCAGATCTCGACGTCCAACTCCTCTATATAGCCATCAAGGATCGCCTCACGCATCCAGAATGGGAAGTAAGGCTACACGCGTTAAGAGTCCTCGCAGATCTTCTACCTCTTTCAGGCAACGCGCTCTCATTTCCATTCGACCAAGTTATTGACAATCTAGGGCACACCTCGCCGAATGTCAGGAAAGCTGCATTAGATGCGCTTAAGGTATTTTGTTCGCACTGCGAAGAACCAGAATGTGCTGCACGTGCAATACTAGATAAGTGTTCTTACAATAACATTCGACCTCATTCTGCTGACTACAATTTTAAAATAAATGTTGTAACTGGATTATTATTATCTATTCCAACTCTTTTTGGAATTCTAAAAAGTAGATGTAGAGAATTGGATATGTTTCCTGTTATTGAAAGTTTGGGTGAAAAATTATTTGATTCGGTGCACAAAGACGCAGCTCTACGGTCATTAATGAAATTACGCCGTGTATGTGGCCCACGTGATTATGCGCTGTGTTTTGCAAGACTAGACACCGGTGTTCAAGATAAATTTCGATACTTATGTGAAATGTACGATGAAGACTCCATGGACGTATATTATGGACCAAGAAAACCTCGAAATCAAAATTTATTACAAATTAATCGAATTTTAAATAACTCGACAACAATACCTATTCATTTCTCTACTGATTCTTCATCAGAAGAATCATATAGAGTACCTATGCATAACAATAATTATGCTAAAGTCATAATAGAGACAGAAATAAAATTTGATTCAGACACAGCAATTACAATGACGGTCATAGAACAAAATGAAACCGAGTCTGAAAAAAATACTGGAAGTGATGATGAATTTGACAGTGACGATCGTTTGTTTTTAAAGTATAGTGAAGCTGATTCTGAAGAAGATTCAGACGTAATAGTGAAAAAAGTGCGTTTCGGTGGTGAAAGTGTGAAGATACGGACGCCGGATAGTGATAATTTACTAAACAGTGAAGACGATCAAAATCAAAATAATAACAGTAGTTCATTAGGCAGACAACATTTAAAGATGAGTTTACCGGACAAGTCATATGTATTAGAAAAGGCGAATGACCTAAAAAGAGAACCAATTGAGCGGGAAAACCGTGTAGCTCCTAAAAAAAGGAGTGGAATTCCACTTCCAATCATTCAAAATAAAAATGGTACGACTAATGTACACAGAAATGATATTAAAAATAAATCTAAGTCTTTGAGTGAGCTTTATGATTACTTTAATGGTAAAAAAAAAGATGCGGTAGAAAATAAATCCAAAGAGCGATCTGGTTTCGCGCTAACTCTTTTTGAAGCGAGATCTCCTGAAAAGGTTTCTAGTCCTGTTGAACCACATAGGGAGGTTCAGGTGTTACATAACTTACAACGAAGCCCAACCGTGTCCCCGAGAAGGTCACAGACACGCGTCACTGTTGACACAAATAGGTAAGAAACAAATTTATCATTACGACGTTACGTTAAAAGCTTCGAACCACATCTATAATATTTACCATAGCTCCTAAGTTCTAATTTATTAATATTTAAAATTTCTACAATTTATTTTCATTTTTATAATCCAGATTTAATCTGATTAGTTGATCACTCGTGAGAAACTTAAAGCGTGTAAAGGTCCTGGCTTCATTCCCAAAAAAGCATGCTCATCAACGAATAAATGTGCTTACTCGACGCCATTCTAGAATCCTTTGTATCTTTACGACGTCTTTATGACTAGTCTATAATATTTGAACAAAATTTTATAAAAATCGGTTCAGTTGTTTGAAAGTGAAAGCGTATCAGACAGAGTTACTTTCGAATTTATAATATTATAAAGTATAGCTAGCCTTCATTGAACGTATTTTTTAAACAGATTTGTTCTGGATCTGATAGCATCTTCACCTCCTGAATCACTACTGGTGTCTCCTCGGCCACCTTCCCCATTACGGACACAATATGAATGGGAGGCCTTGGAAGTTGTGCCTAAACATATTGCAGAACAGCTGCATAATACGGTATTTTGTAACTTCATGACGCCTAATTGAAATAATGAGTAGACACAATTATTATCTTCATATAAAATGATGTTTCATTAAATAAATACATATAAAGTGGACATTTAGGATTGTAATAATTCAATTCAACTTCTTTTATGTACAAGTAACCTACTTTGAAAAATTATGAGTACCTAATAAATAACCTTGACCTGTCTGGGCCAAAATTGTCCTTTGCATGCTAATTTTATTCCCTTAGTCACAACGTTAAGATATTTTCTGACGATAAACGTTTATTTCTTTTTTGTATTATTACTAATGTGTGACATCACGAAACACTAATAATTTAATTTATTTCGAACTACTTTTTCAAGTTACAACTGTAAATAATTAATTTGGAAATAAAATTCACTTCATGAGTGCATATGAAGAGCAGCTGCAACCCTAGAGACCTAAACTCAACGATTTAAAATTAGTAGGCGTTTAAACACTAAAAATTGTAAAGCTTTTATATAACGGTAATTGTGATAAAACTCAATGTTATTTTGACACATCATATTAAGAATTAAAATAAGATTAATTATATTGTATAGAATAGTGCGAAAGATCTTAAAGGCAGGAAGAAACTCATGAGGTGTTTTAAAGGTATATTAAGTTAAAACGAAAGTCTTTGCTAAAACTTACATCGTCTCTGGTTCAGGAAAACTGGATATCAGCTGTAAAGGCAGCGGATATGCTCCACGGCGCGTTATTAGAGTCTGATAACATCGCACGGCTGGAGCCAACCGCCCTATCTCTCGTGCAGCACATGTGGGCGCTTAGCGATGCGGTATGGTAGAATTTATAATAAGTACATTTACAATACATATACTCGCTACTTCAACACGTAAGTAAATAAAAGTATTACGTTTGCAAAAGTTATTTCCATTCCGTGATCTCACCCCAATAAACACACCTTTACCTGAATTAAAAGTCGATTTACACTTAAATTAAGTAAAAAAATAAAATCAACTAGTTTACTTCAAACTAGTCTCTGTCAAAACTTAAATAGTTTTCTATATTTGGGACAAGATTATAAAGGCGAAATAATGATCTCTATTTACTTATACGCTTTTCCTATTACAGATCAAAGAGATACAAAAAGAAAAGAAAAACAACAGCGCCAAATATACCAAATAATATATAATAAAAATTACCGTATTTTAGTTTTTTTTTTTTTTGTTAAAAAGTATAATATTTTCTACGCAATTTCATTACAACTTTGCGGGCACGTTTTTAGATCACTGTTAAAATGGATGCATAAATCATAGCTTAGTATCCTTTTTTTTAATGAAAGGCACTTTCGTTCACGTATTATTTTTTTCCAAGATACCAGCAACAAGAGCTCCCGCAGAAGGAGTGGTATGCTCAATGGTACGGAACGCGAGTGCTGATTGCGTAAGGCAGCTACTTCCCGCCCTCATAAGCAGGATTGCACGGGAACCAGCCCCTACCGCCTTGCCACATGCACTTTTACAGAGAATTGCTTTACACCACCTGGTCGAATTAGTATTTGACCCTAATATGATCACGGTAAGCTTTGTACGATAAGAAGGGCAATTATGCAGAGAATTTAGAACAACCATTGTATAATTCTAAATTCGAATTAGGAACGATTTTCGTCCTTCAAACATCTGCTAAAATTATGAAGAGATTGTTAAAATTTAATTAATAAAATTAGTTCTTATTTAGCCATAGGTACCTTATATTTGAAAATATTAATTGAATTGGCATAGAAATTCAAAATTTTCTGTCAAACTTTGCCGTGGAACGAAGTTTTAACGAATACATTAACGAAAATATGTAGACTTAGAATAATGGATATAAGTATTCTTAATAACATAAAAAATATCTTGTGTAGTGTTTGTATAGTTGGTTTTAAGGAGACAGTACAATAACAAAGAAGATAAAACTAACATTGACCTCTTGCGCGAAAGCTTCTGGTGCATACCTACATGTACAATCTTCGAGTAAACAGTTTCGCTTTTAAAAGATGACTTGCCTTTAAAGACAATCAGCGAAGCAAACATAAAAATGTGTCTGCTCCAAAATGTCCTTTTCGCGATGGAATTGTCATAAAATGGGAATTATGAAGACCCCTAATGCCCTAGCTAGTGAGACTGGGGCAGACATTTCTCAGGCAGAGCAACTATTCCCACAGGAGGCAGATTCAAATAGAACGGAATCCGCTCGGCTTCAGGCTGCCATATGCCTAGCTAGAGCCGCAGGACCGGCTGCTGTTTTAGCGGCTGTTAGGCATCGACTCGGTACATCGCCTGATGCTGAGACCTTCTGCAACAAGGTATCTTTTTTCTTATTTAATATTTCCTAAAAAACTATTTTTTTTACTTTAAACAAGCTGTGCCTCGATTGGGTCAGACAACCTATTTCCACGAATTACTGCTATTTATGAAATTATAAGCCATGAGCTAACAGCAAAGGAGAATCCAAAGAAAATAGGCCTAACCATTTACAACTAATCGCCTCCGTAGCTAAGTGGTTTGCGCGTCTGCCTGTTGCTGGAAGTCCTGTTTATCGAAACCTGGGGAAACAAATGAATATGTGTGTAGGCATAGAAAGCTGATCACCCAATTGCCTGTAAAGAAAATGATCAGTGAAACAGACACAGAAATGTGTCTGCCCCATGCCTCATTAGGGGTTACAGGAATTCACTTTTTTATTTAGATCAAAAATATATACTTAATGCTTTTTATTTATGTTTTCATTATAAGCATTCGTTTAATTTTTATATACGTTTCAGATTTTTTTATGTAGGTACTAGCTGTGCCTACGTTTTCTTTCGTGCCTCTTATTACAGATGAATAAAAAAGCATTTAAATTGTTAAGTCGTTTCTGAGTTTACCTTGAATTTATAGATATAAAATTAACAAATAAATATTTATATTTTACCGATGCGAAAGTAAAAATTTGTAAGTTAGTTTGCTTGTGGATCGCTGAATAGATTTTAATAAAACTTAATACGGAGTTTGAAAAATGAGTGGCATTAATTGTTAAATTGCGTTAATGTAAAAATTTACATTACCTATCTCAATTTTAAGATATAATTATATTATAATTATTAGCTTACAAAAGCCAGAGATGTTGTTGTTAACCTGTCATTTTGTTACAAGTTACGAGAAAAACTCAACAAACCAATGGAAAATGTACCAAGCCAAGTTTCAAGGTAAGTTATTGTTTAGCAAATGATAACATAAGGTAACGCATAAAATATTTTAGGATATAACAAATGCTTCAAGTTTAAAACTATAACTTTTATGGATAGATACGTGCTACAAAGTGTAAAATTTATTCTACAAATCACTAAAATACTTGATGAAATTTGAGAACTAATAACTACTGTTTCTTTACAAAAACTAGAAATATATTTGTAGTATGTACACATATATGTAATAATATTATATTACATTATTATAGTCTATAGTATAGTCCATAATTTTAAAATTTATTTTGAGAATATACTATAATAATATATTATAATATAATATAATTTTTAGTTTTTTTACAAATAAATACATAAATTTCTGTCCATCCTCCTCATTTAAACATGACAGTGTGTTGCACCCTCACGTATAAACCGCCGGATTGATTTTCAATTCTTTCGACAGATAACGAAATAAATGAAACCTCTATAAAAAAAAAAATATATCCGTCTTTGTAATCTACTTATACAATATAAGTATTATAACCGTAGTTTATATACAGACTATAGACCTGGTTATTTATTCTAATTCTACGCAGTTCAATTAAAGAATATATAATTTAGGTACTGAGAACATAGCGGCGTTAGTGCGCAGCTCGAAATTTTAGACAATAGCGCTATTTAAAAGGTTCGTCCACTCGACTATATTGTTCGAGTTCGTAGGGTACTGACTTGTGTAACGATACAAAGCGAACATTTGTCCAGTCAGTACGTTCTTTGAGCTTGTTTCCATTTATTGCCACACACGAATGCTCGCTGTGTAACGTGATTAAAACACTCCTACCGAAGGTGTCCACCCTTACAATTCCGTCTCGACAGAACTTCTCAGCTACCAGTGCCAACTCGTCGTCGTGCACGATCTACACCAGCTCCAGCACCGAGACCTCGAAGACTAAGACCTTTACCTGATTCTGCACCTTTGCCTGGTAAACTTAAACCGATTCAATATATTTTTACAGTTTTTATATTATCGTGAATAGGTGATAGAATTGTGAAGACATAACTTTTATTGAGGCGTGGAGCAAACAGTGTAAACGTAGTCAAAATGTTCACTGATCATTTTCCTCATGGGTGAGGAGCGTTCTATGATTTCCTAACTAAAAACCATTTTCTCCCTGCAGGACACGCAATTCTAGTCTATAAAATTAATGAATTAATACGTTTAATAATGAATTATAGTCCCTTTTATGGTAGTCTGAAAAGTATTTCCCAAAATTCACATACAACTAATATTATTTTTTCCAGGTATTTCTTCTCCTCGCAGAAGTTTAGAAGTTAGGCCAATACAGACAACTTCAAAAGAGCAGTAAGTTCATTTATAATTCTAACTAAATTCATCATAAAATTTTATACATTTATTGTTGTTGAGAAAAAGATATAGGTCACTTTTTATCAAGAAAATCAATATTTAAAAACCTTTAGCAAAGAAAAATTAAGCAACGAAGCTGCGAGTAAATAACTAAACTTATCTAAATTGAGATTGTGTTTGTAATGCTATCATGCTTAAACCACTGATGGGTTTATAATGAATTTTCGTATATAATACAATTAAAATGATATTCTCAATATTCGGCTGACTACCAGATTAAACTAAACAAATAGTAGTTAATCAGTAGTTAATAGATCTATTCAATTTTCCTACAGTCAAGATAGTAAGTAGGTATGTATATAATATAATCCTTGCCCTTGATATCAGGGAAATTCTTCACCTGTCAAATAGAATTTTCCTTTCTATGAAGGCATCAATTAACCATTTCGCTTTGACGATTGATGGTATACAACAATAAATTCTATGAATCTATGAACAATTCAATATTTAAGTTGTATGATTCAATAGTACCTACCCACCGCGTCCTTTCGTAAGAAACACAATATGTTCAAAACCAATGTTATCAGTAATAAAACCTAATAGTCTGTCAAAGGTTTAGTTAAATATAATAATTTTAATATTTAAAATATAAAAAAGTATTACACACACAATACACATGAAAGAAAAAAAAATATTTGTTTTAAATTACCATCTCTGAATATGCTCCCGACATAACTTTAAAAGTGAATAAAAACCTAAAACTAAGTTAAAGCGTCTCTTATTAGTCTGTAATATTAACCTTACTAAAATTTAATAAAATCACAAAGTTTTTGAAAATGTATCTCAAGAAACGACTAGTATGGTTTTGATAAAATTTAAATATTATACTGCAGTATAATATTTAAATGCTACGGTTTCGTAGCGACGTAGGAGCTCACGTAGGTTTTGATGGTTAGGAGGAGGTCACGTAGGTTAGGAGGGACGTCGATTCTACGACATCCCTCTAACTAGCCCGCCCTATGCTTCTGCAGCCATTCGAGATTTAGAGATAGCTACACTTTCTTAACATTAAGTATCTAATCTATCTACTTAACAACTATAAATTTTTCCAAGTGACCTGCAGAAACTTCCCTAGCTTCTGTACTAAACCTAATCAGAACTTTCATTAGCTATAAATTATATATTAGTAGATTGAGTGATAAACGAAAGAAATCCTGGCGTGTATTCTATAGTTGACTTTACGCTGTGTAACAAAATCGGAATCTTTGTAAGGTGTACCTACTCTCTAGCGGCCTTGTTTACATACGTACTTTATCGTAATTATACACTCAACTCAAGGCTCAGACAACTTGTCAGTGAATAATAATTAACTACTAGTTAATTATTATTTACTCTACACCGATACCGTTGCGTACTTTTTGAGACTATTTTTTTTTAATTAACTAGATCATTAAGGATCAATAAATGTGTTGTTATCTCATTAGATAATCATATAAGTTTTTCAAAATCAACGAAATATAATATACTTAGTTGTACTTAAAATATTATGCTAATATACCTACTCTAATTAACAAGTCAGATGTTTTAATGGACCTAACACAATACTTGACTAATGCATTTTTTACTATGTTAATATATAATAGTAGGTACGTGAACTATTTCAATTAATCTATTGACACAAATGACTAGCATTATCTTCAGAAAAATAGTTGGTATCCGTCTCTTAGCAACGAAAGGAACAACGGCTTCGAATATTAGCTGGGTCACACATCACTCAAGAGCCAGTGAACTCAATTGGGTTACCAGGTCGGAGTCGTAAAATTACAGAATCACCGGAATTATTATCTATTCAGAGACGAAAGTTCATTGAGATTAGTCACAATTATTGTGACCTCCAAATTTTATATTTAGGTATATCGCGTGTTGGAAGTATAAATAAAACAAAAATTAGGTATTTTACCCACTTAACTCCCATTAAAGGCAGTCATGATAGACGACCTATTTCTGTTATCGTCAAATCGTTCTACTTCGATTATTCGAATTAACCTAGCTTTACTAATAACCGTTTAATAGGTAGATGCTAAATAAACATGTTATTTTATATTACCTACCTTGAATAACTCGCAAAAATGTCAGGATTAAAAACTTGCCTTAACGAATTTGAATAGACAGCGTATGTCGTAACTTCCTGACTGTTTACCATTGTTTAGGGGGTTTGAAAGCTATGCGTAGAAATTGATTGGTCGTTAGTAGATATTAGCGGGTGAGTGTGGCTAGCGTCAGTTACAGAGCTGGTTTAGTGCACGGTGGTGGTATGCGCCATGCGGCGTCTCTGCTGCTGCGGGGGCACACCCATACGCCCCACACCCATCTGCGCCCCTGACCTCGTCGCTGACTTGCCTCTACATACGCGGTAACACGACCGAATATTAACTCGAATCAAACATTTTTTTTATTAAATAATAATTTTAATTTTCCGTTACAGAGATACCAGTGCCGAAACAAATTCACTAGAAAAGGTTGTATCAACGCCCGTAAAGGAGGAGAAACCTGATGACAGTCCAACTTCTGAAAAATGGAAAAATGACATTGAAGTAATTTCTCAAGTTCCCAGCACACCGTCATTACACGTTGCAGACTTTTCTGAGAAAAGCCAATCGCCTCGAAGTCTTAACGCCTCTGATAAAGTATCTGTAGAAAAAGAAAATGAATCCCTACATTCCGCTGATATTGTTTCACAAAAATCTGAACCATTGGCTACAGTTTCGACTTCCAGACCTCAAAGCGAAAAATGGATTTTGGAACGTCCAAAGAGCTATTTTGCTACTGAATCGTCACGAAGTATTTCTCTGGAAGAAGTTCCAAAAATACACGAGCGAGATGTTCGTACAGCACTGGCTGAGACCATAATCCCAGCTCGACATGAAAATTGGGAAGCGATAGTAAGCAGTTTAAATGAAATGGAAAGGTTGGCGATTGACGAAACGGCACGGGCACCAGCGGCAAGCTGGCGAGCAGTTGCCCGTGCTGCTTCTGCGCATGTGAGATCTTTGCGATCCAGAGTAGCACGAGCAGCGTGTTCCGCTTTAGGATCACTTTTCGAGTATCGAGGAAGAATCTTAGAGCCAGATATTGAAGAAGCCGCTGGAGCGTTACTAGAGCGATGTGCAGATGCCAATAGATTTTTACGAGCGGAGGCGACAAATGCACTGGGGAGAGTCGCTTGTGGAGCAGGCTTTGTGAGAGCTGGAGTGGCTTTAGCTAGAAAAGGGGCCACACATCGTGCTGGTCCTGTAAGGGCAGCCGCAGCTCAAGCTTTAGCACGGCTAACAAGACATGTTGGCCCATCGAAAATTCTGGAACTTCCACCTGAACCACGTATCGTGGTCCTAAGAGCTGCTGGCGAGCTCCTTGGCGATGCTCACCCTGAAACTAGACTACACGCCCGGCATCTTTGTATATTATTATCAGAAGACCCGCGCTTTCATCAAATGCTTAAAGACTCCATGACGCTTAGCCGTTATCGGACAATTGAAAAATATGTGGATAAATTACGATGCCGATAAGATGCAATAATTTACCTAAGATATCTAACTCTACTGCCTTTTATGAATTATAATTTACTCTCATTATTACTATTAATTATTGAACTTTAAATTTCTTAATAAAACTAGTCTTGTACCTATAGGTAAATAATTTTTACTTGTGTATAATTTTTGTAAATAAAATGATTAATATAAATCAAGAATCACCTGCTAATTATTTAAACACTTATTAAATAATTATTAATATATAATTAATTATATTAATACATATAGGTATTGTTTATAAAATCAGTTCCTTTATTTTACGTACTTTTAAGTACTTAGGTATATACAATAGGACCTTTGAGACTTATCTTTTCTAGTCGTCCAATCAACTATGTACTTTTTTCAAGTAGACAATCTTTCATATTTTTGACAAAATAATAATAGCCCGATGACTAGATACTTGTCATTCGCCACAAACATAACCACACTTAACTAATATTTCGATTTATAAAATTTGTAAAAATATGTAAACAATCAGGAACAAAACATTAAAAATGGCTATTCGGCCAGAATTATCCACAGTATCCCTTATAAAATTAACGTCCTTTTTGAGCTGGAGTTGGTCCTACGTGTATTGCGCGGCAAAAATTCCTGGAAAAAGCCCTGAGTGGTATTCGAGGGCAGTAACCCTCGTTCATGGGAGCGTGGCTACTGCAGCAGGGCTTTGGCAGTGCGGCGTATTTAATCTTACCCAGAAACGACTTACCAGTAAGTAGCAGCCTAATAGATTTTATTATTTCCGTTTATTTCAAAAAATCTTTCTACCTCAACTTTCTTCTTAAATAAATGAATATCTATTACTTTAATGTGTCTGATGATTGCATCTCATTCATTCTACGAACATTCGCATAACTAATACCGAATATAATATCCGAGAGATACATTAAAAAGTTATGACATTACCAATATTTTCTCCTTCAACATTCGAACAGGCAAAATTACCACGGCGCATTATACAGTAATGGTTTGGTCTTGGGGCTACTTCGCGTTTGACCTACTTTGGTGTATAATTTATTGGACTGATAGCTATGTGATGCTGGTACACCATTTAAGTGCTTTAATAGCCATAAATATATACATGGGTAAAGACTATACTGGCTGTACATTTCCTTGTACATTGGCATTAATGGAAATAACTAATCCCCTACTACAAACTAGATGGTAATAATAATTTTGCTATTTGTGCTCCAATAACTGCGTCAGGTGGAAGTTTTTTGAAACACATTTACTTTAATCACTTCACACTTTCACTTTAATCTTGATCTGATAATTTAAAATTGTGAACTAACTTTAAAATAACGAAAATATTTATATAACTACAAAGTAAATATAACTATGATATTGTTTGCAGGTTCTTAAGATCCGAAGGGTATGAGGGAACCATAATATATTATGTAGTGGAGATAATATATTTGATTTTATTTATAGGACTCAGAGGTATATTTGGGACATACTTGATATATAAAATTTTGCATTCAAATATGTTTGACATGGATGAAAAATTAATTTCACTTGTCTTCTACATGGTTTCCCTAATCTTCATTTCAGAAATTCTAGGCTATGTTGCCTATAAATACGAGACAAAAATTGTAAGTAATATCTACTTACACTATATTATTAGAAGGTTTAAATTATTGGTACTTAAATGTTTATGTTTAATTTTATAAATAAAGTTGTTAAGTTAACAATAATGGCTTTTATATATTATGTATATACATCAATTCCATATATAAATGTTTTTACTTTAAGAACAATGTTTAATGTCAAGTCAGCATGAAATTGACTAACAATTAGTTATTTTGCAGGAGGAATTCAAGGGATTTCTTATTGAAGTTGGCTATATTTTAAATGGACACTGGTGAAAAACTAAACATATAACTTTAATACATTTAAGTGACTGTAGTTGGCAGTTATTTATAAATATCAAATAAAAATGGATTTACCATTAGATTACTTTTTTTAGCTGGTATTATTTTCATTAAATATAAAAGTTCTCTAATTGTTTCACAACACAAGAAGGTTTTAGTCCTGTTTTGACATATAATAATCCATTTAATCTCTTCTGTAATTTTGTGACCTTTTCCTATCTCTCCAGCGGCTAGAATTCTTTATCTGATTTACTTTATGTCTGTAGTCAGCTCGTCCAGATGTTTTGTTGTCTTCCAGTTGGTAAGGGTGATGTCTATGTAGCCAATTCCCTTGTAAACTTGCCTTAACAAGCTCATGATTTATTTCACTTCTGAATAATGGCATAGGCATTTGATTATTATCCTTTATGTTCTCAGTCATGATAGCAAATTGCTGAATGATATTTGGGTCATGAAATTCAAAGGATATTTCATCTCCATATGCCCTAATGGGTGGAGGTAGTGGAACCATACGTCCTCTACATTGCAGTGTTAATGCTCTATTATAAAGTGCTGTACCCCTAAATAAATTCAATGCATAAGGCACAGACACTTCATGTCTGTATGTTATAAATGCATAATTTCTTTGTCGTCCATCTCGATCCTTAACTAATTTTACTTTTTCAAGTGGACCTGCCTGAAAAGATAAACAGAGATATTAGTATGGTGAACATTGAACAATCGTTATATAGTTTTCTCAGTATTGTTAGTCACACAGAACCTGTAAAAACAATTCATAAAGAATTTCCTCTGTCACTAGTGTCGCTAAATTCCCGCACCAAATAGTCTTATTTTCTTCATACATGATACGAAATACTAATGATTATTCACGCCGCAGAAAGACCGACCTGAGGAGTCACACAATATGAAGAATAAATAATGTTTTAAGAATGAAGCAAAAGTATTTCCTAATAGACTGTGTAAAGATTCGCTAGTTTAAATATTACAATAGGTAATTTTTTATAAAATTTAACCATAACATATAACCCAATTCTATTTTCAATATTCGTGTTTTTCTAGACTTCTAAATTAGAAAAATATTACCTTTTTTCAATTTATAAAGCAAGTAGCAACTAGTCATTACTATTCTGATTCACTTTCAGTGCGTATTGCGTAGTGCGTACAGACTACAGCGTAATGCATTTGGCAGTTGACACTAGACAGAAGAATGTAAACACACATGTATATACATATACGTACACAGGTGTTCTTCGATTCAAATTTTTGAAATAATGTGATTGCCAAGACAGACATTATAATGACTGTATTTAAAAAAAAAATAGTGTAACTCCAATCTCCATCTAAGTTTTATTAAACATGAAGTTTGAAGTCACAGATTAATAAGTAGTATATTTGTACTATATTCTGTATACCTTTGTACTTTGTAGTTACTAGCAAGAGTATGATAATCATATTATGTAAGGCTTTTACAATATTAATATTATATTATTAAAAAATATTGAGTAAAATACCTTTTGTTTCGGTAACCGATAAAATGTAGGTACCAGGTCTAATGTGATGAAAGATAATAAATAATAATATATTATTTTCAATTTATATACATATTATTCAATTTCATTTTATTCAGTTTATCGTCTGGATTAATACTAAATACTTGTGATACATATCTTTAATGAATTTGTTATTTTTACAAGTATTCAACAACAAAACTTGAGTGTAAGTAGGCCATAGCGACAGACTATGCGACGCTACGTTCACGGTTCACGGTTCATCGGGTCGGGCCCGGCTGGCTGTGTGGCGTGGCGTCGAGTCAATGGTAGTCAAATAATATTGAACTCGTTCAAAAATCAGACATTTATTGTTATTAAAAGTGTTTACAAAAATAATCATTACAAAGCGAACTACTTATGTAACACAAAAGAATGGTGATAATAATTTTCCCTAAAAGTAAATAATAAGAAACTAAACAAAATCGAATGGCACTTGATTCATTAAATTAAACACCGCACTAAGTATATAGTAGGCACTAAGCAGGCCCTGGTAGATCGTAAAGTGTAATACACAGTGGTCTCGAACCTACCGATTTTTCGGTATTTCCACCGATATGGGCTCTGTTCTACCGAAATACCAAAATATAACGATTTTTCTACGATTTCAGAGCATACAATGGAAATTCTCCCGATTTTTCTACCGATTTTACACATAACATGGCACTATCTTTTATTTATATTTAAATGTTACGGGGAAGCCCTCAATAGTAGTAGGTATGGATGAACCTAGTGCGGAATGTTCCATATATTTTGGGGAATACCCTTTTGTCCTTTGTACTCAATGTTATAAGGAGCTTCCCGCTCGGGAATATACCTGTCTAGTCTATGTAAACAGGAATTTGTTTTTAATAATCATTTTTTTCATTAATTTCCTTAACTTTGAAGAGACAGTAACTTTTCTTTCTTAAGGATGCCTACAAAATAATATTAAGCATGCATTGTATGTACCCATTTGTTTTAGTATTGTCTACGTTGTTAAAAAAATATTCCAAAAAATGAATATAAAGCAATTTGTTCAGTTTATGACTCAAGTATTAACTATCAGCACAGAATTGAAACCAAATTAAATAAAGACATTATCGTACTAAGAGAGTCAGATTCAGATTAATATAATCTGTTTAATTTTGCATGTTTTTCTTTTTATTTCTTTATAAAAAATTAAAAAAGCAAATATATTTGGATTTGATTTGTTTCCTGTTGTTTTTAACCTTTAAAAAATTTCACGTTAATTTACGCTACACTTTTAGCTAATTCACTGTAATTTTACCTAAAAATAGGGTATTTAATTATACCCTTGCAACACGGTATGTGCCGACAAATATACCGATTTTAGCTGGCAATTCTACCGATCTCGCTCTATAGTCTATGACGTTCGAGATCACTGGTAAATGGTAATACGTCTCTTAGACCTTAGTGTCTTAGTTGTCACTAGTTTAGTTATTGTTTCATTGATTTATGTTATTAATTATTATTTCAGATGTATTACTTATAAAGTTATAACTTACCATTGTTTGCAATTTGCATACAACATAGTACGGTTGGTCTATAATCTACATGTGCTGAGTTTAAAGATTGAATAAAAAAATACTAATAAATAATAGAGATACAAGGCGCGCATGATGGCAATGGCATTCGCTGTATCTGTACGTAATTATGTATTTATATTAAATTAAAAGGAACCTATGACATTGTATTCACAACTACGTAAAGATTTTGGATTTCTTCTAGTTTATACTCAAAATAGTATCAGCATGGATGACTCAAGCAAATTCCAACAAATGCAAGATGAAATGTCCAGGTAAGATTTGTCCATAATTGAAATTCCAAATAAAACTCTAACTAAAAAAAGTAGTGGGCAAGGGGAAGACACATTTCTGCATCTGCTTCACTGATCTTTTGCTTTTCACACAAGTTGGTAAAGTGCCTAACCTAACCCAACCGAAACAACCCCATAGATCATAACCACAGAGGTGGTTTGAAGATTATCTTTATTATTTATAATATATACATATTGTTTCTTTCATTTTTGCTTCTGTTATTTATTATAGAGAGGATATATAAGTGCTGAATTAATATAAAAAGATTTATTATTTTAGTATTATTATTTGTTTTATCAATAATACTATTAATTTTGAGTCCAAATATTATGTGTAAAAACATTTTGTTACAGATTTGAAGCAGAGATATCAGGATCTGGTGGTCCACCTCATAGACCGGTGATAGGTGCAGCTACATTTGGAGCTGTGCAGCAACAACTTGAGCGATCATTACCCGCACAGCCACCACCACCTGCTTTATTAGCATCTTTTGACCCTACCGTATTGGGTGCCAGGATGATATTTCCAACTGTACCACCACCTCCACCTCCAACATCAATGATGGTGCCAGCTTCTGTAAGAAAATCATTTTATCAGCCAATCATGAAATATTTCTGTTATTTCACCATTTTCACCTTATATTTTACTAACTGCACCAGGACTGGACTAGGCAGAAATTATTTTTTGCTGACATCTTCAACAAACTTTATATTTCAAACAATTTCCTTTTAAGCAACTGATAAAAGCTATTTTTAAAATAATATGGCTTTACTAACATTGTTAAGAGAAATTAAATCTTTGTATTTTGTTTGTAATTATTAAACTCAACTGCTATTGGATATTTTAAAAATTCTTTCATTAATGGCAAGTTAGGCTCTGAGTGACATCAGCATTTATGGAAGTTAGTATTTAATATTATGTGTATTCCAGGTTCAAAGACTACGTCCTCCAAGTGGTACAGAATTTCCTACAGCAATACCCTTTCTTCGACCTGGTCTACCTGGGCCACAATTGATTCCACCACCTCCAGCACCTCCAAAGCCACAACCAGTTATACTCTCTGCTGCACCAAAGTTATACAGACAGCCCAAAGATGATGATGAGAAGAAGGAAAAGGAAAGTAAGAAAAAGGTATGTATTAGTCATTTATAGTTAACTAGCGACCCGCCCCCGGCTTCGCACGGGTATAAAATATAAAGCCTATGTCACTCACTATTATAGGTACGCTCCCGCCGCCCAGGCCCGCCGGCACCGCCGCAAACACTACGTCCAGAAATTTTAAATCTGATATTTTTGAAGATACCTATTAAGGTATCTTCGAAAATATTCATTTAAATCATATGCTGTAAAGGGTCATATAGATCTATATTAAATGAACAATGTATTTAAGGTATTTAATTGGATAAGGATTAATGCTGTATTGGTTAAAATCACTTCGAAAATTAGCCATTATTTGTCGTAAAAAGTAAATGACAAAAAAATGTTATTGTGGTATATCCATAAGAGATAGACATATAATATCATCGCGGAGTTTTCTGTAGACCTTTTCAATGTGTATAATACTTAGTACATTATTTTAATAAACCTCGTAGGGTTCAGCCTGCGTTTGCAATGTAAGCGGAAAAAATGTAATTATTTACGACATCACATTAGAAACCTTAAAAATAACAGTATTTCTTCACTATTTAATGGATGTTATTATACATATAAACCTTCCTCTTCAATCACTCTATCTATAATTGTAATTAAAATACACCAAAATCTAAAAAACATATTACACTTGATACAAAAAAATAGTTTGTCAGTTTGCATTAATTCTGATTGTATTATGCATTATGTACTATAACTAAGCTGATATGATAATGTCAATAGAGCAAAGAAATTTTTTTTCAATATAGAAACGATCTCGGCCAATAACCCCACCCCTGGAAATAGAAAAGCCTCCGACGCCACCGCCGACGCCGTTGCCACAAGCACCTATCTCTGCCACAGAGTCTCTCGCGCCTAAGAAGAAAGAGAAAAAACACAGGAAGGTAAATGATATTTGCCATTGACATTAATAACTTTGAAAGTTTGTGTGGATTTTTGTTCATAATAACGCCAGAACGGATGTGAAATTTGACAGATTTTATAGTCTGACTGTAATAGCTATAGGTCGGTGATGGATATTTAAATTATATTACGGGAAATTTTTGTGTTCTTCATGACTTTTCTATTATTACAAAGCTTAATATGTATTATATATTTATTAATACATAAATTAGTTCTAATTGTTTATTGCTACGTTTTTAGGTGGTAAGGACGGCTGGTGGTCAAGTATGGGAGGACGTGACGTTGTTGGATTGGCCCGATGACGATTTCCGCATGTTTTGTGGCGACCTCGGAAATGATGTCACCGATGAACTACTTGTTAGTATATTTTATGATGTATAAACATCGATATAGAATACCCAAGATATACTATCAACGCTACGCTCAAAATATGGCACTACCAAACTGCCAGAATTCATATTTAACACAGTTGCCCTCATAGTCGCGCGCTGACGATCGCATGACGTAATGTCATAACCGCCTCACTCTCGCATTAGAAATAAAACTTTAATTTTGCCCCATAAGGTTGTATTTCAAAATTTTAAAAAGTGGCATTGGGTATATTTTGTATTATTTGCACACACACACACACACACACACACACATTTACATTACAACTGAGCATGGGAAACTTTTTCAACTTGAATTTGTAGGCGAATGTGTATCTTGGGTAGTCTATATTGTTAACTAATGCTTAATTAATTATTCATATTTATAGGCCATAATAATTAATAATTATTTATTATAATAATCTGTGACTCTGTTTTTTAAAAATATTGGCATTTTCTATATAATACATTAATGAATATGTAATTATTTTAGTCTCATTAAAATTCATGAAGGCCTGGACATATTTCAGTTTTTTTGGTTTGTTTGCTATGAGCCAAGATAAATAGGAAGATAATAAAAATTAAAAGCCAAAAGGTAATTTAGTATAACCAGCCGTTCAGGCGATGTACACATACATACATATATTATAAAATAGAGATCGTTAACATTTAAAAACGGCTGGACAAATTTGACTTGTCTTATTTTGTTTCTTATAACTAGTAGCCTACCTTTATAATGATTTACATTAATTAAGA
The DNA here is from genome assembly GCA_912999735.1 of Aporia crataegi. NCBI lineage: Eukaryota > Metazoa > Arthropoda > Insecta > Lepidoptera > Pieridae > Aporia > Aporia crataegi. The sequence continues at coordinate 4,912,717 of OU538744.1, read as the reverse complement.
CGAAAAAACCAAACTATATCGAAATATTCTACTAATATTTGATAACGAAATTAATTTAAAAATAATTTCAGGCTCGTACATTCGGAAAATACAGTTCGTTCCAGCGAGCTAAGGTGATCAGAGACAAGAGAACTAACAAAAGTAAAGGATTTGGATTCGTCAGTTTTAAGGATCCCGGAGATTTCATCAAAGCTATGAAGGAAATGGATGGTAAGTGTACACACACATTTTTAATATATTATAACTTTTCTATTCAAGCGATTGTTAAAATGTTAACAGAAATAAAGTTTCTTTTAATCAACATCACAATCAACCGATTGACTTAAGAGGTATTTCCGAAGCCTTACAAATAATGGACCTTCAAGAAAAGATCGGCCTAACTAATGTTGTTTGTCCATGGTCACCAATTCATTAACTCTGAGCCCCTGTGTATTTGTCTCCTATTTTATAAAATACTAGTTGTGCCCCGCGGTTTCACTCGCGTTAATTTTGTCGTAACGTGATGTTATAGCCTATAAACAGTAAAATAGCAAACAGCAAAATAATAATAGATATGTATTATGTACTTCTTTAATGTACTTTTTTAAAAATATTTATTAGTATTAATTTCTAAAATATAAGTAGCCTAAGTTACTCCTTATTACATGAGCTACCTGCCAGTTAAGGTCCCGTCAAAATCGATCCAGCTGTTTCAGAAATTAGCAGGAACAAACAGACCGACAGACAAAAATTGTAAAAGAATGTTATTTTGAAATATGTACCGTGCATACATCCATATGTATTTAGTAATTTTAATATTACAAACAATCACTCCAATTTTATTTATCTGTATAGATACCCGTTGGGTTTTGAAAATATTTTAGGCAGGGAGATCGAAATGATTTAAAATACATACTATGTAATTTATTGTAAAGATAAATACAGATTAAATTATTTGCGACCTTACATTCGGATTTTGCGGAGATGATTAAAGTGAAAAATATCAAAACTATAAGTCAGCAATTGTATGAATAATCTTTGTTCTCAGGCCGGTATGTTGGCAGTCGGCCGATAAAACTTCGCAAGAGCACGTGGAAAAATCGGGCCCTCGACGTCGTGAGGAAGAAAGAGAAGGAGAAAGCAGCCTTGCTCTCTCTTCTTATGTCGGCGAATAAAAGTTGACATAATGTTATGTCGATATTTTATCTTAGTAATTTAATTAATGTTTAAATATATTAAACAAACAATTTAAATAGTCTTTTATTTTCGGTCTATCATATTTTAATTCTTAAAGAAGACGTCTCTTGTTCCGACAGTGGTCTTCAAAATTGTAGGGAGGTAAACATTTTATTAGAAAAATATTTATTAGAATTAATAAAGTATGTTCCTTGAAAGCTCTACCTTTGGTTGGACCATTTTAAATTTTGTTAAAAATTATTACCTATATTGGTAACCCTTTCATAAATTATTATGTACATCTTGAAAGCGTCCGTAAGTGCTAACGAATTAAAGCCTTATGTTATCTTACAACTAAGTCTTACAATTTTTTACTGACATTGAATAGAAAATACGTTTTTTACGCATTATCACTTTCACATAAAGTTTGGCTGTTCGTATAATACTATCGCATTACTTTGCCTTCAAACATCCTTTCAAATTACAGTAATTGTTTACTCTTGGTTATTATAATCCTGCCAAGTAGTATTCGCAGGTATGTTCTTAACCCTTCTAGAACGTAGCCTCACTACCGGCCTGGGGCGGGTTCTAGGTGGTAGAGTAGTAGTTGCGGCGGCCGCGTATTGCTTGTCAAGGCAACAACGATCGTCACCTTCAGATAAACCAGTGGTTGCTGGACAGAATGGAGCTGAGAAGTCTTCCACGCAGTATGCTCCCAAGGCCCTATAAAAATAGATACAATTTATATGTTTTTTTTTTCAATCTGTACAAGTTCACTTTCTCATTTTTTTTGACTGATAATAATTTATACAATCAATCCCATAGCCATGCGCGAATCCGCTAGGAGCGCATATTTTACGTACTATCAAAAAATACTTGACCAAATTTATGAACTGATTGATATAGGTAGCGTAGGCGCTATGATTATGTTTTAAATATTTATATTTAACATATAGCAAAGTGGAATAAAATCCTACTTTACTTAGGAAATGAACAAAGATTCTTCTTATTTCCAAGCGTGACGCCGACGCGAATTAGGATATCGCGATGAATGAAAATTACTTACGTCATAGGTGCCGGTTGGCCTAAAGGCACGGGTAGAGTGGCAGCTCTCGCTGGGGGCACTCTAACTGAACAGCGCCGACCGCACGGCACAGCAGAGCGAGGTCTGAATAGACTCTCAGCCTGATAACATATAGACCATACGTGGCTGCATAACGCTTCATCTGCAAATAACGCAAACAGCAATTTTGTTTAATATTGTTAATTTTTGTTACTTTAAATAAATCGAAAGGCATATTTGCTTATGAAAAGCTAGTTTCTAAGACATACCTAGTCGCACATGTAAATGAATTATTCTATTTCTATCTAGCCACAATAGGTCAGCAAATTCATAAGTTAAAATAAATTGGGAGACATGCGGACAAGAAAACATTGTTTTAAGTATAGGTACTTATTTCTGTTAAAATTTTAGGTATTTTTTGTCATATTTATTAGTTTCCTCGTATACTTCGTATAATATACATAGACAAGTATTTGGTATTTAATACGCATAGACATATTAGTCCATTAATGAACTCACTGGGTGTATCTTCGCAGTAGGGCTGGCTCCGTCCACCATTAAGACAGAAGTCTGCATGTCCGAGCCTAGCCCCTTCTCCATAGCGTCCGGCGTTGGTGTGAAGTACGTGGACAGCTCTGGCGTCTCCGGGATCTAAACGTAAGGCGGGCGCTGATCTGATCAAAGGTTTGGCCGGGTCAAGACCTAAAGGAATTATTCAATTTTTATTGAGATTTGAAAAACTTATCGCATTTAATTCACGTATGGTAGAAGTGAGTATTTATTAAAATCTTAAATATTAACACATATTTAATCATAATTTATTTCTATTAATATAATATGTGGATGTCAGTTTCTACAATAACGAACTGGTTATAACTTATATGTACTTATTAATAAAATGTTATGTTTTTAAGTGCTACAGTAGTATATTCTCTATAAAGTTGTCAAGTTATCACAACAAACACTGTAACTTATTAAAGAAAATGCAAACACAGTGGTGAGAGTAAGTTCAGACCGGTCTATTACGAATTACGAAGCATTACGTACGAGAGAAAGTTTGAATTATAAGTAATACAGAATACTATCATGAAGACAGTATGTAAGTTGATAAATAAACTGGGTGTATGGATAATGGTGACAACTTTACAATATAGCATTTGTACTTATACAACTTAGCATTTGTGCTTTTCGATTTAAAAGAGATACTAGGAGTTTAAGGTGCGCTGGATTTGTGTCAAATTTTTACGCTAGAATCATCCACAGTAGTTATTCACAATGATTCAAAAGCACATTCGGTTCTGTAAGGATAACTACTAAGTTTCTTAAATCTGAATTGAAGAAAATAAATAGAATATAAATTGTTTTCCATTTTCCGGAAAAACGGTGCATCATAGTCTGATTTTGACGAAAGTTACCCCTAGGGGTACACGACCCCGCTTATGTTCCTTTCTCTTTCAGTTGGACTATATAGACTTATGTAAATAAATAATGTATTTTACGCTAGAATCATCCAGAGTAGTTTTTCACAATGATTCAAAAGATTGATTGATTGATTGATTTAATAATCTTAAATTGTGAATAACTACTGTGGATGATTTTTGTATACCTAATTGTTAGGCTACAAGGTTTTTTACGGACTTTTGTATATTACTTACGTTGTACGTGAATAAATAAATCTTAATATATATAAATCTCGTGTCACAATGTTTGTCCTCAATGGACTCCTAAACCACTTAACCGATTATAATAAAATTCGCACACCATGTGCAGTTCGATCCAACTTGAGAGATAGGATAGTTTAAATCTCAAATTATAGTCGCAATTTTAATTTATTGCAAATTCGTTTCCTCATACATTTTCTATGGAATGACGTTTTAGGTGACACGTTATTATTCGGCACTGAAGCGATACGAAGTTCGCGGGGTCAGCTAGTATGTATTATAGAATATAAATAAAAACAAGTCATTATATAACTATCATAATATAGTTTAGTTAAAAATAAAGTACCAATAATCCGATTCATCCTAAAGTTCAAGTAGTTTGACATGATTCCACACAAATGCGCTCCCAACGAATGTCCGACACAGGTGAGTCTGTCCGGTCGCAAGCCGGCGCGACGTAAAGTCGCAAGCGCCTCAGCGACGCATCGTGCGACTGGTCTCAAGTTGTGCACGGCTGCGACATAACATGGGGGCTGGCAAAGCTGTCCCCAGTCTAGCATGAACACGTTGTAACCACCACGGCGGAGATAAGCTGAAACATATTATGTATAATATATTCTTATTTTAGTAAAAGTCGCAAGTAATTCTTCGACACAGCTTGTCACTCGGCTGTAAGTTGTGCACGGCTGTGAGTTGTGACATACTCGTAAAATGGGGACTACAAAATTTGTCCTTAAATACTTGTGTCGTGCGCAACGTCATTTTGTTAATTGTCATTTTGACAGCTTGGTTTGTAATGTTAGCGTCATAACTAGGTCTAGCACTTGAAAATCAAATAGGTATACAACAAGTCACAATATAAAACATTGTTTTACTGACTGATTACTCTAATACCACATTATTATATAGTGAATAGGACCCTCATTGTCCTACATACTCTTGTTGAGACTTAGCGCTTCAATATGCATTTTTTTTTCAAAAACTGATAAACGGCTTCAAAATTCAAATAATATCTTAAATTTTCGGCATGATTAGGATACACGTGTTATCTACTCCGTAAAAATATGCGCTAAATAATAAGTAAGCTTTAAAAAATTCAAATTAAATAACGATAATATATTTTTTCCACGCTGACCCGCATCTACAACTACGGGAAAATTCACGCGAAATTCGCCCACATAAACAATTGTAATGTAAAATGTTGAGTAGAAAGCATTGTAAAGATGTTGATGTCAAGTACAATGTATTTCTGTGGTACCTACCTACTTTCTCTGAATAAACTGCATTTTAGTTGTGACCGGATTATTGAGACTTTTTTACATGCAATATTAGCCTCTCTTCCAACCACAAGGATACTAACATGAAACAAACTTTTGGGAAATAAAAAACTTTCTCCTCATACGTAGGTATTATCTTAGTACAATGTAAGTATTCTTGTAACCTCCTCTTAGATGAAAGGTATAAAAATTACCATCTCGAAGTACAATTATTGGCAATGTATCATCTCCTCCAGCGTAGCCATGAACGAGAAGAATTGTTTCGTGTGATGGCTCCCAGCTGCTCTGTCTGAGCCAGTCTTGACTAAAGAGATCCACCTGTAAAATATAAATGCATAAACGCTTACATTTACATTGACAAGTCATATTTTTCACTATATCCGGGGCACCGGTATCATAATTCCTCTAAACTTCTGTATTTTAAAAAAAATTGTATTAGTAAATTCTAACCCTATTCCTAAAACTGAAACCAGGGCCATCAATTGAAATATTTACCTATACAATATTATATGTTTAATCTTGTGCATCGTAGAAATTTCCGTGATACCGAGAAATAAAGTTAAATTTAGTCATTTAACGGCTGATCATAAAAACTGTATTTACTATTAACCCACTATAATCATAATTTATGTGCGACTTTATTGAGATTTTATGATCGAATTTTCGTACAAAAATTTTATTATCATTTTATAAAAGGTTGTGACCATCTCAAGATATATTCATAATGCTATTAAATTTGAAAAATTTGTAGCAATTGATTATGGTAGTATGTGCTTTCTTAACCGAATTAAAAAACCACGAGTAGGTTTAGTCAATTCCTATGTATTTCTTAGGCCTGAAGGGATTTTGATAAAACATCAAACAATATATTACAGGCATAAAATTAACAAAATAGAGCAACATTATACCTACCTTCTTATTAAAGGTGTTACCTTGATCCTAATATCAGTTGTACTTTGATATTCATCGGATGTATATGTATCTAATGTAACCGCTTCGCGGCTAAGTGGTTTACGCATTAGCGTGTTGCGCCGGAGGTACTGGATTCGAATAAAGAACGAGGAAACATATGAATTTTTTAATTGAGTAGGCACTGAAGGCTGATCATCTGATTGTGCCTGCCATAGGCCCCACTAGGGGTTACGGGAATTCACTTTATTCTACAAGTATGTTACGGATTTCAAAATTGTTTAATAATGAAGTTTTAAATATTATAAATTGAGCAGTCTAGTTTAAATTTTCATTCAAATTCGAGCCTTTTTTGTATCATATTATCATAAAGTCATAGCTTCTCTCTGTTCAAATTTGTCTAACTACACCCTTTTTTGCAATGAAAAATTTGTAATTCTAATTAGAAGAAAGTATTGCGGTTGTCGATAGTTTGACAATTAGTATTCTTTAGAGGCGTTTCTAACGGGTGACCCTGTCACTAAACTGGCCCTGAACTACTCCCAATTATTCTACGATTTACATAAAAAGAAACCTTAAAAATGTATTTACTCTGGGTGCTTTTACTAATAGACGCCAACTCTATATAACGAAAACTTATTTGTTAAGGTTCATTAGAAATTTTTAAATAAGTAACAGTGATGATCCGAAGCCGATATTAATTTCTGCAGTCGTTTCCGGTAATAAAATTTCACTTTTGAACCGGTTCTTTTGGTTTTTTATCAAGCCTATAAATCCATCATATAATAAAACCGCCTTGCTATTCTGTATAATATGCTAAAACGGAAGACTGAGACGTGATAGGTAACTGAGTTAAATAATCTCATCTTAAAATTTAATATAAAATCTACTTTAAGTAAAAGAAGTATTCATACGAATGGGGTCATAGAAATATGAATTTTAACGCATGTGGAAACAATAGCTTCGCGAGGTTGGGTGATATATTCCATGGGAAAATACAGACAATAGTTATGTACATTGGTAAGTACGTTATCTGATCTTTTATACGTAGGTACGTAGTCCTCCTTTGTAAGGCAACAATAATATAGGTATTATCGCACTGTTACAAAAATAAACACATATTATACATATTAATATAAGTACATTTTTTTATAGAACAAAATAATAGCCCAATTAAACTGTATTACAGTATTCTATTTTATAATTACACTAGCGATCCACCCCGGCTTCGCACGGGTATATTATACATATAAAGCTTCCTCTTCAATCACTCTAAGTATTTTAAAAAAAACCGCATCAAAATCCGTTGCGTAGTTTTAAAGATTTAAGCATACAAAGGGATATAGAGACAGAGAAAGCGACTTTGTTTTATACTATGTAGTGATTTAAGATGAAAGTGAGACAATTCATAGACTATATTTTAATGTTACCTACTATTTATGTTATATTAAAACCTTACTTGGTTATTTTCCTTTATACTTTATGGTAACCGTAAAAACAGTTTAGTTTATGCATACCTAATATTTAAAAATACTTAATAGCCAATCAAAATAAATATCTAAGTTACCGTTTTCTTATCAGGCTCAGCTTCGGTGTACAAGTTTATTGTAATGTTTGGGTCCGGGCATGGCTCCCTTTCTCGCTTCCATACGCAGTCCTCCAATGTAGCATTTCCAAAACTATCGCTATTTAGGAACAAAGCCTCCTTTATCGGCTTTCTTTGACATGCAACACCTGTAATATTATTAATCTGTAAGGATTACTATTACTAAATATTATTTTCCGATATTTTTAATAAGATAGAACTTTTTTAAATATACTCGTGGACAAACAATACGGGTCAGCGACTAATCCTCTGTATCTTGGAAATTAATAATATTACATGCATGTAACTAAGTTTATATTAAAGCAATTTTAATAGGTATCGTATGTACAAACCATAAATGGTATACAAAGTGATTGAAAAAAAAAAAACGTAACAAAAGTTCGAATTTGGTAATAAATTCAAATCACGCGTGTTATACTTTTGTTTGTTTGCTCACTTTTGTTCTCAATCAAATTGATAAAAGGCAGTCATTATCGTCTTTCACGGTCATTATTGAATTACTGTCATGTCGCTAACACCAGAAGAATGTACACGTATCGTCACTATGCTAGAAGAAGGCAGAAGTCAGAGAAGTACAGCGAGAGTAACATGCGTGTCACTTTCTACCGTGCAGAGTCGCCCAACGTTTCCGAGAAACTGGGCAGAAAAATAGATGATAGTGACTCGTATTATTTGTCCGCGAGTATAATATATTATTATGATTAGGTATCAATACTTTCATCAATTTAAAATTTTTGATTACGAAAAAAAAACATGTTCTTAAATAAGTGCACGTTTTTCAAGCTTAATATTAAATAATTTTAAGCTTGAAATTTAAAAATAACCCCATATTACTAATAAACATTAACCTAATTGTTTATTAGCCTAATGTAAATGTAATTAATATACTAACAGTTATTTTATAAATTATTTCAAAAAAGTAGAAAGAATTATTGACATTAAATATTTATAATACAAATATGAATAATGCGAAAGGTTACGTTAATTATAGTTGCGTTAATATAAACACGAAAATCCAATTTTAAGTTTGATTTTAACTTCTTTTCTGAAAATGAATATGATGCTTTTTATATTGACTTCTATTACATTTACAAATGTTAGAAATAAATGATAATATTGTTACCAGTAATAAACACGAGAACAGTTACAAAGTCTATTCGAAATCGCGGCATCCTTGCGCCTGCGCATACCACGGTACACTGCGCCGCGCAGGACTTGGCGGGGGTTTCATACTCTGTCACTTGTGTGCAATAATGTCACTGAAATATTGGAAAGTGCTCGTACATACAAACCTACATACATTCAACAAAACAAAAATCAATAAAATCGGTCCAGCCTTTCTTGAGTTATAAATGGTGTAAATTACCCGACTTTTTTATTGTAAAGGAATTATAGGTATTAAGCTAATATGCATCAGCTGAGCTAGTAGCTACAATTATTATTGTTATCAGTGACGATATTACTATATTTATATTTATATTACTCCATTAAGGTACAATTAGCGAATGAAAAGAAAACAACAAGGAAGATAATATTGAATGAAATTGGAAAAGCCGATGGCCAGCCAGCGATCTCTTATATTTATCTAATAGTTGTTACGTACTATGAATGAGCTAAACTAATTTTGCGATAATGTATGGAATTTTAATTTTTTCATGGCTTTTTTTCTATCATCCCAAACGCAGCCAGGTAATAAATAACTTTTAGCGTCTCTATGATTGTATCTAATATCCCAAGTCATTCATACGCACACGTTCACTGTTAAAAATGTTCAGTTTATTCTTTAGAAACGTTTGTATTTGTTACATGTTTTTGTATTAGAAACGATGTACCTAAGGTATATTCCCACCGTTTTCCAGCAAAAAATGCGCTGAAAAATATAATAATTCTGGTTTCCATAATAAGGTAATGTAGATAATATTATTCTTTAATGTGGTACTGTTATAAAAATTTCTATTACGAAGAAACGTTTAAGTAAATTGTACGTCTCGTAGATTGTTTTTTGTAAAACTGTAAAAAATAAATATTATGTTGAGATAAAAAAAATATTGTTAGACGCTTCTAGCGCTTAGTTGAACAGCAAGATGTGCGTGTGCGCAAAAGACATGTAACGCCAGCGATAGAGCGAGACGCAAAACCACAAAAGCCTTCACCAACTGTACAGGTATAGTTTCATCGAACCAGTCACAGACTCGCGCCCCACGCGCGCCCGCGTATTCTTGCCACACAACTATCAAACATAACCTTATCGTGATAATATTATAACATAACAAGAAATCGTGACTGAAAATATTCGTAAGTCTTTTTAAAGCCGAGTTAAAACAATAAGAAACTTAATATTAAAAGAAGTGTAGTATGTGTCACGATTTTATGTGCGAATGCCACGGTCCAAAGCCTACGCAGCCGGCGGCGTTCCCCTCCATTCATTCAAGGTCTATTCGTTGAACTTATTTTGCTTCAATTGTACGAACGCAATCTGGATTTGGAAATGTTCTTAATGTGCATGAAGTGTATACGATTTGCTGATAGCTAAAGCGAATCGTCACCAACAATGTCAATAAGTCAGGACGTGGACCAGATCAACAAACATAAACAACAACTAGGTAAACAGGGCTCGGAACCGGTCAACTTTCCACCGCGCTATCATCCGCCACCACCTGCCGCTGCGGGATCTAAGCAAGTCACAATAGACGCAAACGCTAAAGATTTAAAGCCTCCTTATTTTACCAAGACAATTGATCCAAATAAATTGCAGTATCCTTTTGGGTATCCTGGACCAATACCTGGGCCCTATCCAAGTGTACCTTATCCGCATTTAAAATACCCTCCAGGTTATCCTTTAGGTTATCCAGTGCCTCCCACAGCACTACGTATGCAGAGACCGTCTGGAGAAATTATTACTAAAGCTATTATACACGACCCTGTAGAATCCACGGCCAGAGCTAGAAGCGCTGACGATACTCAACGTTTACAAAGGAACTTAGAAGAAGAACAAATTCACAGGAGATCAGCGGATATGCTGAAATTCACAAAACGTGTTGAAACTGACGGGCCAAGACAATCGACTGACCAAAGACGACAAATGCAAGCACTTTTAGACGAAATAAAAACGTTAAAGGAAGCTAATCGTAGATTAAGTGAAGATAATCAGGAATTACGTGACTTATGTTGTTTTTTGGATGATGACCGACAAAAAGGACGTAAGTTAGCACGAGAGTGGCAACGATTCGGCAGATATACAGCGTCAGTAATGAGGCAGGAAGTATCAGCATATCAAAGTAAACTCCGTGAATTAGATGACAAGCAACAAGAATTAATTCGTGATAATTTGGAACTAAAAGAACTATGCCTGTATCTGGATGAAGAAAGAGAACGAGGGGCTTGCGTCAATTGTGCACGAACTACTGGTAGAGAAAGAGACGATGGTGATGGTAGTAGCAGTGGTACAAATGCTGAGGAAATCACACGACCATCTGCTCCTTCCGCTACAATAAGTCACCCTCAGTTAGCAGAACGAACGGTTCAATATGTTCGAGACTTAGAACAAAAAGTTCGAAGACTAGAGGCTGAAAAAGGTGTCGGGACAGGACTTGGCGAGAGGCCAGAAGCAGTTGTGCGCGCACTGCAAGTACTGGAGGTTAGAGAACGAGTAGAAAGAGAAAAAAGAAGGCCAGCTCCAGACCTTGATACAGGAGAACAAGCCTTAGTGAGGGAAATGTGTAATGTAGTTTGGGGTAAACTGGAAGAAACACCTCCGCAGGCACCACCACGTTGATGGTGAAAGTGTTAAGTAATTTGTGGCACTTTTCAGATGTAATACAATCCAAATCGGAAGGGAAATGTGTAAACTTGTTTAGTATGCAGTATTTGATTGGAATTCGTTTCGATTGAGGTCGATGAGACGTCGTCGGTTCATATGGCCTAAAAAAGCTCTGTAAGTACAAAGCTGACCTTGTTTATATGTGAATCGGTGTACATATATACCACATATATGATACTTGTAATACAAACATTGAACTGAGAATCTTGAGTTGCGATATCTTGCCAGATTCTAGTTATTTTTCCTAAAATATGTAATGTAATAGTACAAAAGTAAAATAAGGGTATTTGAATAGAGATATAGTTTGACTAAGTGTAAAGTGGTTGCCTTAGGATTTCTCTGAAAATATGGAAACAGGACGTTTATAGTTAATAGAAAATATTTATATTCCCTTTAAATGTAAAAATACCAGTAATTTCCGAGGCTATCGATAAAACAAGAGTAAGAGTACATGCAAAGATAATGTAGGTACCTTATTTTTAGTTCTTTTGGTTTAAGGCTTAGTTTAATAGTATAAATTATATTTCGCATTTGTGTTATTAATTTATTACAATATATTATTATGTAATTAATGAACTTATAAATAAAGCATGTTTGTGTTAATGTATTTTTATTCCTAGCGCAATAATTAATTAATTATCTATATCAATGCTACTAGTTTAAGCTGGTTACTTTACCTCGGGGTATAAATATATTATTTTTAACTCGTTTACTTAATTTCTAAATATTATAAGGAGACTAATTATTTAATATCAAAGTTTATACTTACAAAAACTATAATTCAAGTCGGTTTATAACATATTATAAAATGTACTTACATATTAAAATCTCTATGCTCTTAATGTGACATTAATATTATGTTAATAACTTCACTCTTTGACTTTATACTTTTTGGTTTGCCAGCGCAAACCTTGTCAAATTATTGTTTCCAATAATAAAAATAATTTGAATTATTTTAATTTTAAATAATAGTTATGGCCGAAGAGAAAGGCGAAGGGCCCGAAGATGTAGATACTATTGGTGTAAGTTTTTTTGCAATCTTAATTTAGTCTCGATAAATGATCGTGTTATTTAGCGACTGCTTGCAACAGCCCGGAGAAAAAGCAGTAGGTAAGACTAGGACACTACTGAGTCTACATAATTATAGTCTATGGGAACGTTATGAATATTATGTATATTAAATTTCATACCAAAATTTAGTAATTAGTTGAATAGACAAATTGACCGCCTCTTTGGTCTGATGGTAAGCGCGTAAGCGTTACAACTGAGAGGCCCTGGGTTCGATTCCCGGTGGAGAAAAAAAAAACTTGGTCTGGCTGGGCATAGAAGACTGATAACCTACTTGCCCCTTAAGAAAAAAAATCGATCAGTGAAAAAGATATGAAATGCATCTGCCCCATACCCACACGGGACTTCACTTTTTTTTGAGTAGACAAAAATAAAATCAATTTTAATAAATTATTTTATAGCTGAAATACACTAGTTAGGGAAGTTGAAGGTACCTAAGTCACATATGGGAAGAAAAAAGTTCAACGCGGGTAACGCTCGCTCCCAGATTTATAATTTTATCCTCTTTCAGAAAACTCAATAGTCCTTTCAATATGAAGGAATTGAATTAAGTAGATGTAGGTATATCTTATCAAAATTCTCTTGCCTGTTAGGACAGCATCACTTCTTCATTAAACTTGTATACGTTATTGTCTAGAGCTGTACTGATTTTTATTAATTGTTTAAAAAAAAAATCAGCCTATTTTCAATATTTCGCTATAACTACTTAATAAGATTTTAGAAATAACGAATAAATCACTGAGTCGACGGTTGTCATAGAAAATAAAATATTAAATGACGCCTGCTAAGGTTTTATGGCAAACTTTGCATTGTTATACATACTTGTTTAGGTTTATGTAGGCGGAAGAAATATTGATGGAGAGCGTCATGGTGAGGGTTGGGCTGTTTTACCAAACGGAGACTTCTATCAAGGATGTTATTGTAGAGGCATGAGGAGCGGAAAAGGGTTGTATGTGTTCAAAAACGGAGCGAGATACGATGGTATGAACAATGTTTAGACAACTTTAGGTGCTCAGGTATCATACTAAAATTGAAAAAAATAATAAACTACTCTACGTTAACAAATTTCAATCCACTCATTCTGCATGAAACACTACTACTACATTAATTTTGAGACAAACAAATTCATCCCGTTTCAAATAATCAGAAACGATTTGTGGCTGAGTAAATTCTTAATTTTACAAAAATCAGCATCTTTTTAATTTTTTTATTTTTGCAGGAGAATGGCGTAAAGCGATGAAATACGGGGTTGGTACAATGACTTATCCAGACGGATCGCGGTATGAAGGTGATTGGAGACACGACCTGAAACAGGGTTTTGGAGCCTACTACTATCCCAATGGTGATATTTACGAGGGAGCGTGGTTTAAAGGCAAACGACATGGTCTAGGAACATACTTATTTGGAGAATATCAGGTTCTTTTAATTAAAAGAACCATTAAAAACTTGAATAATTATAACAAATATACCTATACAAATAACTTATGAGGAATTTATTTTTTGTATTAGATAACATAAGCAAATCTGACTTATATTAATTATTTTCTTTAAGATTAAATTCATGGGCACCTGGGTTGAAGGTGTCATTGAAGGTCCAGGTCAGATTATATACCCTCGGGTAAGATACCACGGATCGTGGTTGAGAGGAAAGCCAAAAGGACCTGGATGTTTTGTATTTGATACTAATTGTATGCAACACGGTTTCTATTTGCTAATAAAAGACCCAGCATTGGAGGAATTCGGTGAAGGTGAAGAAGAAAAAGAAGATAAGGAAGTAAAAGAAGATAAACCAGAAGAGGGAGGGGAAGAGGAAGTTGAGATAGATGAAACTTTGGGTGAGAATATTGATTTATACAATTTTGCTAAAGAAACTAGCAACTTGGACCATTATTAATAGTATTAAATATACCTTTTTACCAGTTGAGGCAGTAAATAGAACCTTCAGTTTTGAAAAATATAAATTTTATCATGCTTAGCTTCCAACAAAAACATAATTTAATTTTTGGACACACACAATAATTGTCTTGTTTAATTTTGATTTATTTCAGGTAAGATAGCTGTATGGCGAGCTAGAAATGTAACAGCATATATGGCCGAATTTCTTCCTCCTGAACCAGTTCCTCTGCCCATTCATGACTCTATTCCATCACTGTCAGAAGACAGTATTGAAACAGATATCATTCAGTTTGAAATGCCATCAGTAGTTGCTGAAGAAGAAGGAGTTGATGATAGCGATTCCTGGCTGATGCATCGGCAAAAGTTCCTTGAAGAAACTGAGCAGAAGGGTTAAAGTTATCAGCCAGAGTACTGAATATATGTTTAATGTTGCCTGTTTATTCAATTTCACTTCTACATTATAATATTATACAGTTTAATGCAATGTTCATGATATAATTATTTATTATAACCCCAAAAACTTTGTAGTTATAGATAATTAATATAATCATTATAAAAAACCATAAAATAGAATCATAACATTAGTTACTAAACAGATACAATAAAATCTGTAAAGAATTAATTTTTTAAGTATTATTCATCAAAATGTCACTTATGCTTAGGTTTGGGGCATTAAGAAAATATTAAATTTTTCTATTTTATATATTAAATAGCTTACAGTATATTTTATGCTAAGTATTTTATTATTAATAATAATAAATTATTATTAATTACTGGAGGCATACATTTCTTATATTCATGAACAATGACAATTTCAGTAATTAATTTAATCCATTTAATAATATTGACTTTGCAAAGGATTTTGTATGATAAGATTACCAAACACTTCCACAAGTTTCATGCTTTACATATTAAAAAAACAATAAAATAATTGAACTATGTTTGAGGATTCTGTGGTGGATTGTTATTGGAGTTGGGATTATTATTTTCAAATGTACTTTTATTTTTTAATAAATAAGCAGATAAGTAGTTAATGGGATCCGGTGGTCTTTCTTTGGCCAAAGCTGATAAGCCTTGCAGCAATATAGGTACTACAGTTTGATCTAGATATTGGCGAGTTGGCAGCGCATTGAGATCAATACGAGATTTTCGACTAGCATTTGTTTCATTTTCTTTCTCCATTGATATGATATTCTGGAAGTAATATTAGAATTATAATATACAGTGCTTAATTTTAAGCTCTGAAGATACAAATAGGAAATCATTACCAATAAAATAAATATAGAGGCATGGCCCTGGTATTCTAAACATGATTTGAAATTTTTGTACTATTTATTACACAAAAGGAAGAGTTTGACTAACCTTTACAGATTCTGGTATTTTTGAGGGAGGTTTATCGTCTTTGGAAGCCTGTTGTGCTTGTAAAGAGATGTCTGACATCGGTTAATAAAATATATTTATGTTAATTCTTTTTAAATTCTAAATAAAATTAATTCATTAGGTATCAAACTACCGATATAAAACAAAATAAACGGTTTTCGACTTTAGTGAATTAGGTACTTAAAATAGTTTACCAAGTTATTTAGTTTTTTTACTTTTGACATTAAATATTTTTGCACTTGTATTCTGTCAAAGTGACTTTTGTTAATCAAATTTTGATAGCAGACACCCTCTGTCACTTTCAAATTATACCACAGCATGGAGGTTAGAGGGAACGGTCGCTGTAGTAAATAGTGTTAAAGAAATATGAATTAAATAAGTGAGGCGCTGCGAACGTTAAATTGTCTTAATTCAACTAACCTCATTTATTTGTTCATACCCATGAACAGCTAAATTTGCAAATTCTACTTACCGACGGCAGCGCGGCTGGTGGCTGAAAAATTGATAAATTCTACAAATTTTCAGACACAGGCGAGTTAATTCTTTAGTACATATCGATCGTTCTCCTTCCTTCTAACCTCCATGCACCACAGGGTGCTTACACTGTCACAGACTATAACTCTTAATATTTGGAACTAGACTCGCAAGAATGAGGCGAAACTCGAAAGGTATCGGCAACGGTAGGGTTTTTCGCTTATAATATGACAAAAACACAATATTTTCCAAGTTTTATTTATTAAAAAAAATCCACTATCCGTAAACAATAAATTGGAGATGGATGTAACGTAGTCCAATCTTATACATAAATGTTATGATAAATAGTTAAACTTATTGTACCAATTTATTGGGCACAGCAACAACTAAATTACATATAATATATTGTTTACACAACACACTGTCCTATTTAAGTTTGTCATCAGCACTGAAATTCATATAGATTTTATGAAAATAATAATCGGGCACATGACACCTGCTTCATAAGCTAAGATGGAAGCTATAAAGGCTGTTCCAAAAACTTTAAATAAGCCGTTCTTCTTACATGTTTTTTAGTCCAACATAATACCTAAACTAAGAACGGCTCATCTATTTTACAATTAGTTCAGAGACATTATAAGCACCCTTTAAGGAGCATCCGGAAACATTATACAACAGACATGGAGGGCGCGAATTTTCTTATAATGGTCTTTAAAAATACTTATTTCAACGCTACGCAAAAAAGATCTTTATTTTATATCAAAGAAATCATCTCTTTTACGTTTTATACGTGTAGCATCAGCTATATTATTTTATTATACCAAAGGGAAAGTAATAAAATAAATGTAAGGCCATTAAATTGAGACATGTAACTTGTGGGTTCACTTTCAAGCGGTTCGCTTTTATACAGTAACAGTAAATTGCTAATCAAAATCCAAAATGCCAAAAGATCAGTAAAGTTTATTAGGTTCTAAGGTAGTGGGGTGGTGGTGGTGGTGGTGGTGCCGGCCGAAGCCGTGTGCCTCTTTCTAACTGTCTTCGCCACGATGCCATGGCCTCGCTGAGCGTCCATAGCTCTGAGAGTAACGAGAGATCCAGTTGGCGAAGGCTAGCCTGGAAATAATAAATAAGAAAATTAGTGTTATTGTTCAAAGCGAAAACTTAAATTCGTCCTCGATAATTATTACTTTACTAACAAAACGCACAAACGTTTTATACGGAATATTTATAAGTATGGTGTATACGGGATAGGCAACCAATTTTCATTTTTTTTTAATTGGGTAAAACTCACATTACATTGCTCTGATCCCAAAGTAAGTAGCTGAAACACTTGTGTTATGGTAATCAGAAACAACAAAGGTATCACAATAAATACGTAGGTATATAAGTTTATAAACAACCAAGACTCGGAAACAAACATTTGTGCTCATTACACAAATAAATGCACCTACCAGGATTCGAACCCAGGACCTTTTGGCGCAGAAGGCAGGAACACCAATTGCGCCAAAAATTACATACATACAATATCCAATGTTAATTTATTTAATAATACCAGTGATTTTTGATATTATTATTTTCTATTTATTTTATTTAGATACATTTAATGTGTGAACATGGCTTATAATATGTGAAACTTATACGTCGATAGTTTTTATTAATGAAATAGTCAAGGATGGCTTACAAAAACGTTAGGATATTTTTTTAAAGTTTTAAAGAGACTAATAAAGGCTATTGCAGAGAGTAACTTGAGAAAGTCCCTTAGGTATATTATAGCAGACGTGGCTACAATGCAACGGCGGTAAATGTTACGCAGATGTTATATGAATATTCATAATTTTTTTCAATGTCCTAAAATTGGAAAGCGTTCGAATACGACTATTCGTGCGTACAAAATCATTCAAGTGAATTCTTTTGCAAATCAATAATCAATTATACACAACGAATTTCCATAAGTCGAGAGTCTGGGTTTGATTCGTTTTGATTGCACTGAAAAATAATTGAAAGAAAGTTAAATAAAACTGAACAAGGACGAAACAATGCATAATGGTATAACCGGATTTTAATTGAGTGCATAAACTAGGTTACATCCGCATAAAATCGCATTGCCTATAAAATAAATATTCATAAATGCCCATTTACCTAGAGTAAGGTATTTGAGATGATTTATGTGATATGACACAAATATAACGAGTTTTTGTTTGTATGTTTTGAGTCAGTGTTGTATAGTTGTTGTATAGTTCCTAAATCATCTTTCTAGGTTATATTGTTATGCCATGCACAAGACGAAAGCTAGTGGGTATATAAAAGCAAAATCATTTTAAAAACACCTGCATGCTAACTCTGCTGGTATTGCACGCATTTTGATGCAGCCTTATCTAAAATGTCTGCAAAAAACAAGCTAAATTTTGCCAATCAATATTGTTTGGATAATCGACCTTCCGTCAACGTTCTCTTCGATTGCGTTAGCCAGGAATGCGGCATAATCACGACTATCACTATGTAGGACATTGAAATAAAACGTTCAAGAGCTAGGCGCCAGCCACGAATACGTAACCGTCCATAAAAACGCAACCTAATGTGAGATTATAAGCTTATTTCTATATTTTTTGGGACTTGTTCCAAGATTACCTGTTATAAATTTCGACTGATTAATGGAAAATAAATGGCAGTGAGGTGTTGTAAAGTATGTAATATAGTTAATGTACAATTTTATGGTTTTTGATTTACCACCCTATATCTAGGATTAAAACTTAGTTGTACCAGTTAATTATTAGATTAAAATGTAGTTCACTTTTCGAAAACAATAATCATGAAATATGTCTCGCAGATATTGCTAAAAATTACATAATATAAACAAATGTTTGAAACGTCAATATAAGATTTAGGACGCAGCGGAAATAGGTTTTTCTGTGTTCGGAAGGAACTGCCAGATGTTTTTTATTTTTAAATATTTATCTGACCTCATTTTATACCTACAGAAAACTGTGCTTGTTTATAAAACATTACATCGGTTCTTCATTTGCAATACTCATAACTTGCTTAACGAAAAAAATATAATCATTATGAAAAATGAGTTTTTTACGTATTAATTCTTAAACCTACTTTACACGTTGTCATTAATTTTAGTAGGTATAGATAATAGGAAGAGAAAAAATTATGTCGTTTTATTATACTATAGGTTTATTAATTGAAATTGCAGTTCAAGAGTAATAAAAATAGTTATTTCTGAATCATTTAGTCTTAGATTTTTTCTATTTTTTTAATTCGACGATTGGATTATACATCGCGCTTGTAATTTATACCTTAGTCATGGTAATAATTATCTAAACACTGTATATACTGTAAATATAATGAAATTTTTATTATTTTTTCCGTTGCTTAGTATTAACTAGTGCACTTTAATTGATTTCGTCATAGATTTATCTAACAAATTATCTCAACAATCATTATTTGTAGGTAGGTAGGTAACCTACCTACATACCTTAAAATATATTATTACTTTGATATTTTTTTATTAATAGTTCATAATATAAAAAAATTCATTGTTTAAAATCGGACTGTTCCATACATTTATGTATGCATACATACGTTTCAAGTTTAGGTTCATTACTCCGGTTTGCCCTTACATATTCAATTATCCATTTCTATTGTGATTTTGATGGGTTTCAAGGCATGAAATGCAAATATGCACAGCTGATGCATCACCAACAAAAACAACGTGATTCAGATCACGAGGGATATTCGCACATTCCTAGACGCGCAGGAAAGATGGAAAGTGGAGATCTCCACGCTCCGGCGGAGATCGAAATGCCCGATTTGATCATGGCACGATTTACGCAATGGTCCGTCACCCGATATTCTAGAAATTTCTATAGAACAGTTTCTGATTATACCTGATATGTCCTGGAGGAAAATTCTCCTGAATTAACATAAATATCGGTAGATAGCTCGATCTATTATAGAATTTTTTGTAAATAGTATATAATGTTCTTAATAAGTCTCATTCTCACAACTATAAGAGTGTAAAAAACACTCAAAAATTCTGATGAATATTAGTTAAGATCTATCGTGATTTCTTAGACAGACGTCGGATCTCATCTATTTCATTTATAAAGTATGTATATAAGTATTATATGTCTTTTCTTATATTGCAATTCAGTTCATATAATATTAAAACATTCCCGTGTTTGTACCACTTTTTATACCTAAATAAATTTATTTAAATAATAAATTAAATAATAATAAATTGGCTAAGCAGCAACAAATACATTTGTTGCTAGCGACGCGCAAATTTTTTACATTATTTATAGGGAGAATAACAATAGCGTTGTGAAACACAAGAATTTCGCTGATATTTGCCAACTGGTATAAAATGGCATAGATAAATAAACAATGCTGAAGCGTAACGAAATAAAAAGAAGCTGATGTATTTCGTATGAGATTACAGATTAACTTCACATTCTAAAAACTCCAATAAAAATATTTATAAAGCATTACATAGTCCATAATTATATACTTAGTTTAAAACTAATTAGGTCATAGAAGCTTGGGTATAATATATTGTGCGTAAGATAAGGTATAATGTTCTAAAATTAAAAAAGACCACCAAGAAGTAAAGCCTTGTGCTTAAAATTGTTGAAGTCACTCATAATATGATTAGTATTCATTACCAAATACGCTATTTAAGGGTGTGTATAACCAGGCACATTTATAACCATAAGCTCAAGTTAATGTTATGTCCCCATAAAGTATAAGTTAGTTATAGGGAAATGTTTCCATACAGTTGGAGAGTTTCAACTGGATGGAAACAGCGCAAGAATGGATAGATATCGAAGTCTACAACAAAATTTTAAGTGTGTAACAGAACGTAGGCTATTTATCACTGCGCTGAGGCAGTCACAGGCAACAGCGGGATTATATGATGAAAGTACATGCGTAAATAAACATGTTTTCGTTTGTTATTGCAACTAGTTCAAAGGAAACCCTTATTAACCGTTCACAACGTCCGCCCTATTGTGTACCAATCTATAGTTGGAACACGATTTAGCTGAACAGCAATTAACAGTATAACATGGATAACAACTACATAAACAAAGTATGTATGTATAGACATATATGGGCTAGCTAAAACGAATTTTACATGAAATTTATTCATTTTACTATTTTACGGTTGAAATATGTCACTTATAAAAGCACAATTTTACATTAAAAGCATTGGTATAACAGCACTATCACAAATTACACTGAATTTAACTGCTCTTATATAATATCAAGCCGAATATCTATAATTTCACTAATAAATGATCAGTAACATGACTTTAAAGTGATTTTTTTATAAAGAAGTAATAAAATTGCCGTTTTATTCTTAGATTGCCGCTAGAAGATCCGCCTAATGATGCAGTTTGCAGGAAATGGGAATGACTGTTTGTTTTATTACTGTGGCATTTCCTTTCAACACAATTCTGCTATGATAGATTACTTAAACTATGAATAGCTCATTTAGATGTTTAGATTACTTTTACTTCACGGTTTAATGATAGTTATTTCGCCTGGATGCGCTTGATAAAACCATTGTTTGAAAATCTAGGTTTTATGGTAATGAATACGGCCTAATCAAAGAATCATTGCAGCATTTATTTAGATTCAGAAGCGCCAATATTCAAATAAATAACTACTTTATACAATGCGTAAGCTTACGTACTTATACACATAAATGTAATATTTTTTAATTGCTTAAAATATTTCAAATTAAATTTATTCTATTTAAGATTTTCATATTAAAATAATGCATTCATTAATTATATTTTGACACGCGAAAAAATATGTCAACTTTTCCAAGTGATCGTGTTTTTTTTTAAATGTTAAGTTGAGTTCACATTTGATCTTACCCAAGAAATTACTTCTTCAAGTCAAAATAAGTAACGAAGAAAATATTATTTTCAACCACCGACACAAAAAAGTTTTGCTATAAGTTTGAGGTCTGTGGTGTCGTACTTCTAAACGAATGGACAAATTAAGATTTGTTTGAAAGCTGAAGTGAGATGGTTCTTAGGTACAATATGAAGATTGTTCATCCAAATATGAGGTAAGCATTCTTATTCGTAAATAACATTTAGGAGTTTTTAAATTGTCTTAAATTTCTTTTCAAAACTTTAAAACGGTTTCACCGAAGAAAGTAGTTCAAACCCTCGGTTCAAAATATAAGTGGGGACAAAATTAACATAAGAGGCACCCGTAGGCCACGTGTTCTGTTAGTTTGTTTTTTTACACAATGCCACGTACGGAAGAAAGTTGAAAAAAAAATCTATTCTTAAACGGCTTTCTTGTTTAGCAGGAAACATAAAACGTGGGATGTGGCTTCCATTTTTTAAATAAATATCGACTTTCTACTATAAACAAAAAGTTTGTTCCGAATTCAGTTATATTTAAAAACACTTTCAGCAAAACAACATTTTTTATATTTAAAATTATATAATACTAGTGGACCCCGCGAACTTCGTATCGCGTCAAAGTTCCGAATAATAAAGTGTCACCTATAACGTCATTCCATAGAAAATGTATGAGGAAAATGTTTTTCTTTTATTTATATTTTCTCGAAAATTTTCCAAATTTTTCTCTCCGTAAGAACCATCTTTGTACTTCAAGGAATATTATAAAAAAAGACTTGGCCAAATTGGTCCAGGCGTTGTTGAGTTATGCGCTTACCAACACATTTTGCGATTCATTTTTATATTATAGATTTGAAGTTTATAAAACTATTTAAAAATGCAGTCTTATAGCCAAAGCTACCCCTGATTTTGTTATTCACGTTGCATAATATCGCATCCTTAGAATGAAAGTGACTCAACTCAAAATTCCTGTAACACTCGATTTTACCATAAACTGACCATATAAAGCATATTCTAAAACCTTGCAAAGTAGAAGTGACCTATATCTGAGTATACAGGGGACAGCGCATACTTCGGTCTCTATATATAATTAAGATGTATTCAATACTATAATTTTTTGGAGACTTTAATGCTCATTTACCACAAACTGCATTTTTGGATTAGGTCACTTTCATTCTAAGGGTGCGATATGTGATAATTTAGATTTAAACCTTAATTTCTTTTGTATTCCGATTACAGAATTGATTTCGCATTAAACCACTACGGGGTTTTTGTCAAGAAGTACAATCTACCTGTGACCTACTATTACACCACCTACAGTTTATTGAAGTATTATAACTATCGACAAGCAGTAACATACAAGAATTAGTTACAGTTAGATACGAAGGCGTAGAAAAACAAATTAATCCCGTGTGACCAGTTCACCTACGGTCGCTCCAATATTTCAGCCATATTTGTAAACACGTTCCGGTTATCAATAGATTACAATTAGGTAACACGGTATCAGAGTATGTACAGTGATTTTTATCTGGAAATATACCTATTTGTGATGCTTGCTAATTTATTACTAACAAAGATTCCTAGTGGTGCATTCCTTTAACTAAAACAGCCTTAAACGTGAAGAGACTAAGTTAACACCCTTCAACAAGAGTTAAGAACACTGATTAATTTATTATTTATAAAGAAAAATGATCAATGAAGTACCTAGATGCTAAACATTTTATAACAGATCTTCTTGCTCTACTGAGCTAAGTAAGAGACTTATTTTATTTACAAGAAGATCGAAGCGTTATCTTTCTTTAGAATAAATTATTCTCTCCATGTGCCTTACATGAACCAAATATTCAAAACTCGAAAGCGAGGGCGCACGTAAGTCCGTGTCACAAAAACTGATACCAAGATTGTTCCGGATTCAAAAAATAAGTATTCAATGCACAAGTAGAATGTAATTTTAGAAAATTCGTTTATTTCAAATAAGGGTATATACATACGGACTAGTTTACAATACACATATTTCTGCTTGATCGTGTGTTTGGCTCGAACTTATGAATGAACGTACCTTCCTATGCCTTGCTACTTAACGGCTCAATCGAATTTTAAAAATGATATCTTCCGATTAGTAATATAATAATTATAAATTCTGTATTCATGTCCTGGGAAGCAGCATGTGGAATCCAGTTTATAGTTAATACTAGGTGTTGAAGGTGCGCTGGGCTACAAGCGGCCCGCGTGGGTTTCGATTGACAGTATATATGTTAAAGGTGCGGTGGGCCGCAAGCGGCCCGCGTGAATATTGATAATGTATAGGTAAAAGGTTTGATAATGTATATTACAGGTAAAAACTAAAAAGGTGCGCTTGGCTAACTTTATTTCAGGGTAAGATTCTCTATGAAAGTAAACCAAACTCGCAAACAATACTCGTCCCATAGAAAAATGTATGAAATATAAATAAATAAGATTATCTAAACATGTAATTAATAATACTTGGCCTTTTCTCATGTGTTTACATGAGAAAAGGCCAAGTATTATTGACTTTTCCGTTAGTTTTGTAATTTAAAAGTACAAAAAGACCGAATCTAATTCAGTAAGTGATAACAGTTAACTTCTTACAACATAAGCTGTCTGAAAAGCATTCTTGTAATACGAAGAGGAATTCAACGTTTATTTTTTGAGTAACTTTTCCTTGATCATTACTTTGACGAACAAATTGCTTCATTAGAAATATTTTTTTTATATAAAGGTCATGAAAACTGCTAATCGGTAGTGTTAGTTTAATTAATCTTTTTTAAGTCTTTTATAATCTGTATCATTATGTAATATAAAATATTACTTTTATTATCTCTTACTCGAAAACAGCCGCGATATTTTCAGAATTAAAATAAAGAATATATAAGTAGTAAGCATTCGAGTAGTTTGAGTAGTTTACAAAATCCGAGCAGCTGGGATAATATTATTCAAGGATTGAACAGCTGATCCCTTTCAAGATGTGGCAGGTAGTGTCTCACACACGTGCCGTTACAAACTCTTGCGCAGCTGGTATTTTGTTTTATTCACACCTGCCTTATCCACTCCAAAATATCGTCTTCTCGAACCAAAAAGGAATATGTCATACCTATTAGATATTTTACTCATAAATCAATATTTTAACTAGTAAAGGAAACTTACTAGAACTTATTTTTGATACTAGTGTTTTCAATTAGATACATATGGAATTGTAATTACAAGTCACCTACTCAACAATTACGATATTCTCATAACACCTACTTCATTAGGCGCGGTTCATATTACAATGCTAATTACTTAACATTCAATGCAAACAATAGATCGAATTTAAAACCTTGATAGAAGGAATTTTGCTAGAACAAGCATGTTATTGTTGATTACGATTACACAATAAATTCTTTACTACCTATACGGTTTACATATTAATATTTAATATAGGCATAAGAAATGTGCTATTTCTAATCAGCATTTTAATTAATTCATTTGCCTTTAAAGTGAATTAACTAAACTTTAAATCCTGCCTGTAATACTATTTCATGAAACTGGGAGTGGTTTTTCCTGGTAAGGGTAAAACCTTCCCCGTTTTATTATTACTAGTGGTCACCCATTGGTCAAAATTCGACCACAATTCAAGATAAAGTCGGGTATGTATGTGTATTTAAGCTGTGTGTCATCCAAGCAGTAGTGTGCGTAATGTTTGTTTTATTGATTTAATATTTTTATCATAATTTGAAAAATATAAGCATTCTCCACTCCTCTATCTAAACTATAAGTGTGGGAAATTTCATACCTACTCCTCCGTCCAAGCGATTTTCGTAAAGTTTTTACTTCACGTATTAATATTATGATTATCACAACACACCTCATACGAAGGTCGAAGATAAGTAACGTCACAATACAATTAACACCTAATGAATTAAATTTCGTAATCGTTTTATGCCGTTTGTGATGCATGAATGCCACACCTATTTTGATTGATGGCAGGTTAATGTACTGTCCTCGTGTTTGTATCGATCGTCGCGTACTAATTTTTTATGAAACGCACATAAAATGTAAGGTCTCAGACGCTACGGAATTGGGAAGACTGAAATACATATATTTTTGAAATATACGATTTTCAAATTAAAGTAAACAAACATCAAATAACTTAAGAAAATATTTCAAACTAGCTCAAAGTGCATGTTAAACTTTTAATATTCCGATCTTTTATCCGAAATTTAGTGATTTTGGCAACCAAACGTGAAATTAATCTGACTTTTATATCTATCGTAATTTATAGCTGCGTTTCGCTTGCATTAACCTTGGAATCGTAAAATGATTCAACCGATGAATCAACAATTTACGACGCAAAAGCATTCAGATATAGAATTTTTTATTTTTGGTAAACAAGATAATAATTTTAATAATTAAATATAATTATTGGTAATATGTGTTTATTTATATATAGAAGAAGGAAACTAATTTTGGTTACTTTTTCTCCTCATTTCATGGCGTTCATCAGCAAATCAAGCTTTTATTTAATTTAAAATAATGTACTTAAATATATTTACAAAAATACTAAAGGCTCATCAAAGCCATTGGGTGTGTACCCAAAATACTGGCTACATTACCGGGCTAAAATATGAGCCAGCTTCGTAAATTTGTCTACTTACTAAGCAGAGCAAAAATAAGTATGTCAATACATTACAGTAATAGCAATCAAATACATTACATAAGCAAATGGGATTTCGATTTATCATCTCATCGATGATCTCATTTCAAAGCCACCTCTGAATTATGCGTCTAAACAAAAAAACACCTTAAAATCCATTCATAATTGAGGAAATATCGCGTAAAAAAAAGTAAGACATTGAGTTGAGATTATTTTGTAACTTTGTGAAGTCAAGTCAAAATAAAAACTATTTATAATTTAGTCCTTCATGTTTAAGCTTGAATATAAAGCTTCAATGTGACTCACATCCCGGAAGTACATTAATTTTAAGTTTTCTTCATTTCAAGGATGACATAAATATTAAAGATACGCCTTTTAAATTAATAAATGTAGAATTTTTGATTATTGAATTATCGACCGTTAAAGACTGAAAGTACATAGAATGGTATACGAACAATGTAACATTTACAATTCTAGTCACGCTCCTTTCGTATTTGGTAGGTCATCCGGTACAATGTGACCTTAACTCCAATGGGGGGCGTGTCAATAATAGATTAACGGAAAATCACTAAACATGCCACGGCTTAATCTCGCTCTCAGCTTTAACTCTGTAGTAAGGAAGATAAAAATACAGTATAGTACGTAGAAACTATCAAAAATTTGAATAAAACTTGTCGAAATAAAGACAATTACTTAGAAGATAATACAGCACGGCAAGTTAATTGCACGATCACATAATGAAGTCAATTAAATTTTCCTCATAGAATAAATCTATGTAGCGTTGTCACACTTTTCTGGTTCGTTCCAAAATTACCTTCTGCACCCATAATTAAATTCCTGTTACATAAAGATCGACTTCACTGGACCGAAGTAAATATGTATATTGGAATTCGAATTAATACAAATCCTAAAACGGCATTGATCAATACTTAACTACCTTGACACAACTTGTGGCAATCATTTTCTCAAATACCGTGGCATTATAAAGAGGACAAATTCTATAACTAATAAAATTAAAAATATAGATAAATCAATTTTAAAGTAACATCCACATAATTAGTATTTTAAGTGAGCTTTTGTCTTCGTAAAGGTTGGTTTCAGCTTAAGACTGCTCTACATAAGAAATGGTTATAGTTTGGAATCTGGCAATGTTTGTGGGCGCTTTTTGCGTACGAACAGTTACTCTAAGTTTGGTGTGGATGGATTTTAAAACCACAAGGTGCAGATGATTACTGAGAAAAAAAATCTAGCGACTACCTCTAGCAGACCTTTGAAGATCGAGACAAAAGTTTTTACAATATCATAAAATAAACAGAAACGATTCGTATTTTAAAGAGGAAGCACCCAGCAACTTATTTTAATATTCAATTACGTAGGATAATCTACTAGCAGGTCGTTGGCAGCGCGAATTTAGACTCAGGAAAAGGTCGGCTTCATGACTCATAATTTGTTCGTCTCTCAGGCATATCATACTTTATATTAATTCATGTGTAACATCAACGGTTCTGTAAGGTGTAGCACAGACGACAGACTGTGCGACGCGGCACTGTCTGCGGACACTATAGAAATCTAAATAATCGTCTCATATTAGACTGTCTCTTAATAGATACTAGACAACTTACATACCCAATATTTTAAGAAAATAACTAATATAAAAAAGAAAATTTACCGATATATTGTGTCGATAAAATAAAAAGTTACCGTTAATTCTGTATACCCCGATGGAATACCGAGTAGCACATGATGTGGCTTCATTAAGTATTGATTATTATACCCAGCTTTCAGAGATGTTCTATAGTATGAAACACTCTGGAGTAAATCGATTCCCAGATATTCAATATTTCCAATAAAAAAAATCACTGTACAATTATAAAAATTTAATTTAAAAAATGCCTTATAACCTTCAACAACAATACGCAAGTGGCATTGATCCGAAAATGAGGCATTGTTCTGATGTGGCGAGGATGGAAGTGTTTCCAGTTTCCACTTGATTCGATTATAATTGAACAAAAAATCTTTTAATGAATATGGATTTCTTAAAAAAGGAAACCTCAAACCTCAAATCACGGAAATATAATTTTTTAAATCCATCAAATTAGAATTGCGTTTTGAATATGGAAAACTTAACTTATTGCGGCATTTTTATATTACACGTCACTAACTTCAGTTACTATTAGGTCTATCAGAATTGATAGATTTATAGTAGAATTTTTTGGTAGAAATTAACCATGCAGTCATGCAGTAGAAATTAATAGTGATCTATAGAGATTTTAAGAATTTAAAGTGTGTTATAAAAACATGTAAGGAATCGCCTAAAAACCTTTTGGTTTCGGTCTGCAAAGCGGTACGGAAACAAAAGCTAAGTGTAGTGCATTGCAACATTTTTAAACTAAATTGCGATACGTTTAACGCACTAAACAGACTAGAATTATTACGAAATTTACGATTGTTTCTTTACTCTACGTACGTAACTTTGGATGATAGTTCCCCCTCATATTGGTTTATTGTAGTGATGCAACGAATACTACTTTTACGAATACGAATACGAATACGAATATCAAACCTACTATTCGGCGAATACGAATACGAATACGAATATCTCGCCATGGTAATCAAAGACTTATTTATTTGAATAATGTTTACTCTTCTAATAATTACAATTTACAACAGGCAAATTTTTATTTAAAAAACATAAAATTTGTAGATTTTCTGGTTTTAGGCGATTTCTTTTTTCAGTCTGGATGTTCCCAGCCGTTGAAAAAAGTCTTTCCGAGGCGACTGTACATGGCTTCAGTAAAAAATATTTTTGGGCGAGCTTTTTTCGACTTGGAAAATGGACATCTTCTCGCCAAAAAGCCAGTGAATCAGCAGTCGGCGATAAATTTGGGAGCTTTAGATAAGCATCTATCTCGTTTTTAGTTTGCGAATCCCCAGAAAAAATATTAATATTAATATATTAATAATGCGTACAAAAATATTTGTTTTTAAATATTCGTATTAGTATTCGCCGAATACGAATATTCGGTAAATGTCTTCTATTCGGCGAATACGAATATTCGTATTCGTATTCGTTGCATCACTAGTTTATTGTTATAATTTTCATTTAAGTATTCATTAAAATCAATACCAATATTAATCTAACGAAAGAAATAATTTTACCTTTTTAAAAATATTTAAAAAAAGTTATCTAAAATATTCCAATAAGTAATACGATGCTACCCTAAATTATTATATTTTTTTACCGACTTCAAAAAATATGTTTGTGAACCGATTTCGATGATTCTTTTCTGTTTGAAAGCTGGTGCTTCCCGTGTGGTCCCATTTATAAATTTCATCGAAACCTGTTCAGTAGTTTTGGAGTTACAATTTGAAGTCGGTTTTTTTATTAAAATTTTAACACTATGTTATACTTATTCAGATTTGTTTATTATATTTTTTCTAATTCAATTTGTCATTGGGAAACCATGACACTGTATTTATTATACAGCGTCATGGTTGCCCGATGACAAATTGTATAGAATTCTTACCTAGACAAAAATAAATGAGGAGGAGGGAGGCAATGTATAGAAAACGTGTGGATGTCTGATGAGCTTTCCCTCAATACTATATGATTGTACCCGATGTGGTTAATATAAGTTATTAACCTCGTTGATCGATCGCAGGATGTAATTCGATATATACTGAAATCATGCTATCGGCAAATGTGTAACCGGCAAAAACCAAAATCCTATTAATATTCTTCTCTCACTAATCTTCATTAAGTATACACAAAAAGAATATTTTCAACATACTGAACAAAGCGAATTGAAATTAGAAATAGATCAAATACGAATCGTCTGTCAAACATAAAATTATTGAAAGTCGAGACAATCAAGTCATGAATGTGTAGAAACTGTAAGTAGGTATGATAATAACGTCCCCTATTATCGCTGAAAACGTAACGGAGCAGAAAACGAATATAATGATGTACAAAGCATTATTACTTCAATCACATACTCGCACGTTTAGGTATGTTATTATCTACAACTTTAACTACATATATCTGCCTAGATCTTTCAGATGCTTATTAATACTCGGATTGTTATAATACTCTGTGTACTTTTGTGTACATGAAATAAATTAGCATTTTCAAGTCGTTAGATTATGCTGATCTATATCATGATATGATATAGATTATAAATATGCTATTATGCATCAATTACCTACAGATTTATTAAATTTAACTTGAGCTCACTTAATATTAATATTTAAAATAATGGTCCCCTGAGCATCTACAGAATCTATCTATAATAATGTTATGTATGCAGCATACATAACTCTATGTATGTTGCAGGGCGATGATGACCTAATGTTATTCTAAATGGCGAGTACGAAAGTTAATCATTACATATTATGTTAAAAAGCCCGAATTAAAATAGATAAATTAATTAATATTGATATGACGTGTGAAAGTATTACAATCGCCGTGTCCGGTGACTGAGCATTTGTGGAGCGAAACGGCCACACTTGAACGCACGTTCATTTCATTTAGATAATTAATAAAACGAAAACTATTAATAACACTAATTAATACATTGTTCTATCATGATAGTTAGTTGGGAGACCGCCTCTTTGGTCTAATGGTAAAGCGCGTAAGCGTTACAACCGAGAGGTCCTGGGTTCGATTCCCGGTGGAGAGAAAAAAAAACTCGATCTGGTAGGGTATAGAAGACTGATCACCTACTTGCCCATAAAGAAAAAATCGATCAGTGAAACAGATGTGAAATGCATCTGCCCCATACCCACTAGGGGACACGGGACTTCACTTTCTATCATGGTAATGATACCATTAGTGTAATGACACTTATTATATAAATTATCTTGGTTCGTTCTTTAACATTTTTTGATAAAACGTAACTGATATACATAATAATAAAATTAAATCAGATAAATAGATCGGGTACGATAAAAATTGCGTCTGCGTCAATTCCATCATTGTTATCTTACAAAATTCTTGGCATAGAAAATAAAGTTATCCCATTTTCATATAGCTACTGAAGGCTGGTTAACAAAACTTTTCATTTCATAATACATATATACCTATCATCTTATAAACTACTTAAGCTGTAATTGTTATAATCTTTTATTTCTTAAAGTAGCAAAAGGGTACCACCTGTAATGCAACACGTGTGAATGAGTCTGCGCAAGCGCATTAGCTAATGATACTAATGATGCGAATAGTGACGTAATATAAGCTCTCAACGGTATGATAAATGGGTGGTCACAATTGACAATAAATGAAGACATTGTGACACTCGAAATGGTAATTATTGTATAACTTGTATATATGTATGTTAGACAACGCAAAATTATTCCAGAAATATGAAAATGATCGCCAATGTTTGACGAACTTTTCAAGTGATAACGTATATTCTGTTTAAAATTTTTCTACAAAGGAAAAATATATAATCAACTAGCGACCCGCCCGGCTTTGCACGGGTATAAAACGTATATAAAAACCCTCCTCTTTAATCACTCTATTAAAAAAACCGCATCAAAATCCGTTGCGTAGTTTTAAAGATTTAATTAAGCATACAAAGGGATATAGGGACAGAGAAAGAGACTTTGTTTTATACTATGTAGTGATACGCATATAATGTATTATGTATACATATATATTATGTAAATGAGGTTTTACTAGATCATTTATTCATAATTATTTCTTCTGTAACATTATTGAAATCACCCTTTTATTTATGGTGTTTTGTATTCACTATGAATTGCGAAAAAGGCGATAGAAGAGAGTGCATTAATGCGTTAAATTTAGAAATGTGTCAAATCAAAATCTACATCAATTAAGTTTATGTAACGAAAAGATGTCGTCAGCGATGCAGCACTTTATTGCACATTGCATTTCTTAGGTTTCTCATTGACTAGCGCCTCAGCAAATTGGGTCGTAGCTGCAAATCCAATTATGCACTTAATAAAAATCATTGCTGATATGACTGGCTTCGCTGAAATGTTAATGCCCTTTTTATTAATTTAATTTAAATTACCGTTTACTTGTCAACTGCATTAGTGGCAATAACGTTTACCCACCAAGTCATTGTCTAGCCTCATGACTATGACTCCGCGTAACCTAGGAGCCCTAACAATTTTTCATAAAAATATTTTACGCACTATCCATTATCACTTTGCCAAAGTCTCGAGTGATACACATGCTGGATGAGAATTTCTCAGAAGAAACCTTCAAAATGGAGCGTTTTCAACGCAACCGCATTCGCAGTCTTTGTGATTTGTAGGCCTATTATGAATCTAAATCGATAATTTATTTTAAAGCGTTTCACGCTTTATAACTGTGTTTCTAGACCATGACAAACTTTAAGATTCCAGTAGGCCAATTTGTTTCGTAAATAGATGCCAAAATTGACGAGCACGTATTATGTTTGTCTTTAGCAAGACGATACGAGCATAATATACACAATTTGAGTAGCCGATGTGGATTATTTAAGAGAAAGCTTAGTATTAAAGATGTCAGTCAAGGCTAGACATTTTGTCGCGTTAATTTATTGAAAAATTTCCCTTCATTATAATGAGAAAAATTATACCGTTACGGAGAACGGACGCAGGCAATACCTACATAATTCTGGAAATAATAAACTCAAATTAACCTAAATCAGCAGCATCTATGTCGACTACGAGTCGAATCCGGAAGTACGACAAAAACAAAATGATGTAACAAGCATTTGGTAATTAGAAATTAAACTATTTTGATGCGGACAACTGTGACTATAACAAATGACGCCGCTTCCCTTACATCATCAACATCGTTTGTTTTATTTATGCTAACGATGTTGGTGAATTATGAAGAGCGCTGCTACTGTGGTTTCCAGTGGTGACGTAATCGTCAACTATTAAATGCTGAAATTCAGTAGTAGTATATTTCATCATAGATAAGTTCATCAAATCTTAGCAGGCATACAACGGACCTATAGAGGCCGTTAGTTGGTCAGGCGTCTAACGTTCAACGCATACCAATAGCGCGGGCCTGGATTCGATTGACTGGTTAAAGTTCTCTTAGTAGAGATAAGAATAATAAGAAATAATGATAAAGGCACAAGACAATGCTAACTGATAAGTTGCACTCGTGTCTTGTGCAATTTAGAAAATGGGTACGTTTTCCTGCAATACATAACTGATTTGGCTCAAGGTTCGAGAAAATTACATTTTGCGGCAAATCATTTAGTAATATGAGAAAAATATCATTCGAATATCTGCTATATTTAGTATTATTCATAATAGAGGAACTCTATCGTAGAAGATGTTACCAATCTTAGGACCTACGATATAATGATTACTGAGTCAACGCTGCGTGGAATTAACATCTAAAATTAACCGTTCCAACAGATGTTCCATCTTAAATCTAATTTCATACTTCATTTTTGTATGACCGTGAAGCTTTCTCCTTTATTTGATCCGGTTAAGAATGACGTAAAGGCCCCAGGGTGTCGCCCTGGCTATAAATATGTGGCACGTGCAACTATTCTGTGGAATTCTGTTATGTTTGTTTGTGTCTATGAAAAGCCAAATAATACCTAGTCTATTATGAAAATTAAATGTAATTACTAATTTAATTATTTCTATGTATTTAAGAGGCGGTTGTATAAAACCGAGTCGTCTAAATTGTGGAGATGAATTTCGGCTATATGACGTGACGCCTAGGGAATGCCAACTAATAATTTTGTTCATTTTTTGTAGTAAGCCTTACTTGTTTGTTTTATATGAGCGTCATCTCTATAATTGTCAAACTATATGGCACCGATGTATGTACTTGAAATTTATAAAACTTTCTTACAAATAAGAAAATAATAATATTTTAGTGATTTTTTTTTAACTTCTTCGCTTTATAATGTCTGTCAGGTTCCTACTGACATCACTCGAAAAGAGTGCAGCTTCCTGACAGAAAATTTCTAAAATCGGACCAATATTTTTTGATTTTTTAAATTAAAAAACAATGCAAATCTTTTCTCTTTATAATATTAACGTAACAAAGTAAAGATAAGTATTGTTTCCTAGAGTCAAAAATGATAATGAATAAATTAATTACACAAGTCTTGTTTTATTTGACTGTGAAAGTAATAATTGTCACGTTGAAGAGGCAATTAATTTCACTTTTATCGAGTGCCGCTTAATGAAGACATAGTACGTGTTAGAAAATTTATTTTTACTGTTATAAGTACCTAAAATAACGAAATATACAAAATACAGTTTTGTAAAACTGTCGGTTACTTGAAGACAAGTTTACTATCATACAAAATCCTTATAAATCAAGCGAATATGTATTACGAGAGCAATATTTTTATTTATATAACGTGTCTATATACAACCTTTAAAAATTAAATATATCATGTACATTAGTCGTTAAACGTGTATAGAATTATTTGTTACTTAGATTATCTTTTATAAATAAAAATGAATCACCGAAATGTATGTACGCGCATCACTTCCGAACGAGATCACCTAATTGGACAATTATTTTTTTGTTGTTATCTTGTTTCTTATGAAATAAATAATTATGAAAAAGAAAACTTTTCTAATTTAATCTTAGAGCGTTTGAAATAACTGTCAGTTTTTAAATTATTATGCCAATTTGAATTTAATATTCATAGTTAAGACAGGACAACGTATTTGGGAGCTTTCATCGAAGACGCTTCCTAATCCCTTTGAGATATTACAAAACAATGCATAACGGGATATTCCGCTTTTATAGATGTACAAAAAATACCGTGGTGGCATATATGTACCTTTCAAGGATAGTTTACTATACACATTCTAACTTTTATTGGCGGTACAAAGTTCGCCGGGTCAGCTAGTTATTTTTATAAATGACCACTTAACTCTTTTTACAATCTACATGTAAAATTGTGAAGAAAAAATTTTTCTTAACAATTTTAAATTTTCTTTAATAATTTAATTTAATGTAACGACAAGAGAAACGAAAATAGGTCCCCTAGTAACTTGTGATGTGGGTGCCAACTCCAAAGTGGCAACACGGATATGTCCGGATGACATTAACAATGCGGGTTAATAGATTTAACTGCCCCACATTTCGATATAATAATTTATTACATGATATTTTTCATATTATAAAAAACAATTTTCGAACCACAACTTCTTGAACGGTGAAAGAAACGGTGACTAAAAGGACAGAAATGTTGCAACAACTTTTATAGATAATTGCCTTATAATGTTTTTATAATCTCGGCAAAAGAAACCACCTCGTAATAAGATTAGGAATATAGCCGTCTCAAAGTATAAAGTGAATTAATGAAAACGTTTACGACAGCAACAATTCACTAATAAGATCGACATGAAACAATACAATTTCATTAATGAAATGGTAGCTTTAGAGATTACGGACTCCAGATCCCAGCCAGACTTTCTATATTAACGCAGTCCTCTCACCGCAAAATAATGTCTATCTGAAGGAACGTGATAAATTGAAAAATTATCTAACACATTTTCATGTTTTCCCGAATGGCCGCAGTGAAAATGAAAGGAAATTGCGGCTTTGGTTAAGTTAGTCACTGTAGGTAATTGTCATAGTAGATTGGCCATATTGAATAAGCCCCGCCGTTGCGGTTAACCGCAATATTTAGAACAAGGATGTTTAATTTCACAAGTTAATGAAATTAATATTTAGTGGTTAATAGGCAGTATTTTAGCTAAGATAATGTGATCAATCGTCTGACATTCAAGTCAAATTTATTATTCAACAAGGTCCTAATTTCAATATCCGGGAAAACAATTTATAAAGGCAATCAGTTATAGAGACGTCAGAAATGTGCCTAATAATTCAAATATGGGTTACGAATATTTCAGAAACCTTTTACATACAATATTTACATATTTCACAAGATTGTGTTCTTAGCAATACTTGTTATTTAACGAATGTCAAATCTCGTTATTAATGTAGGCCAGCCTAGTGTTCGAATTTGGAACACCTCGAAATTATGAGGAACTGATCAAAGGCATGTATGCAGGTGATTGAGATGTTGTGGCTATGCCAAAACGACAGTCAATAAATAGGTAGGCCGGATTCTCAGCCAAGTGATAGTAAATCTCATCGCTGTCCAATTTATAAACCTTTCAAGTTATTCTAGTCTCGACGCATCTTGTTATTTGGGTCGACATTGAACAAATTTCACTTTTGTCATGCAGGTTATCAGCACTGCACTAAAAAGGATTTGTGAAGCTTGCGTATAAGCATGTTGAACAAAGAAAGTCACAAAACACTTGTCCCTTTCACGTAATACCGTTAGACAATTGCGTGGGAAGAATAGAGGTACCATAGAGGCATAGAAAGCTGTCTTATACCATTTTGGATTCGGACATTATGTCCAGTTTCGTAACTCGGTTATATTAGCATAGATTACCGCACTTTTAATTCGATTAAGATGTAGATTAAGGTTTCATTCTAAATTTTATGACAGTACAGTCCCACCAACTGTTTAAATACATAACTTTGTATATTTTTACTCTTGAAGATATAAACGTATTTGAATGACACAATAAAAAGGAATTCGGAAAAAGGGCGTGATAATATAAATAATTAAAATGAAAAAGTAAAATCCCATAGTGGATAAGAGGTAGATATTCTTAACTCCGCTGATAATTTGCTTTTCTTTATTCTTCTCTGCCTACCCAAACAATTTATTTTTTTCCTTTAATATGAACCTCCCGCACAACACGTGCGTGCGTAAATCAAGTAATCTGGAAGCGGTTGAAAGTGTGTTCAATAGGGTTATGATTCATTCTAAAAAAATATCTAAATAAATAAATTCTTACCAATCACATACTTGCTAGTGAAATATCCAATTATACGAGTTCTAATCAACATTTATTTAGATATAATATTCAGGGAATCATGAGTACCTCTTATTTTAAATCCTGTGGTATTCAGTCGCAGACATTCATATTAGACAGAAAAATATTTCACAGTTTAGTTTTCAATTGTAGAACTTATATTCAATATAACATATTACATAAAATTGCTAGGAATGTAGTCAGTATGCACCTATTTGATCTAGGAAACATCGTCCAATTAGAATACTGAAAGGATCTTATATTATTATTTGCGTCAAAACCACCTGTTATTAGATAAGCTTAGAGAGTAGAACGCGAATTACATTATTTTCAAGGTTGCAGGCATAAAACCAGTTTTATTATGCAGTTAGAACATAAATTTGCTTCACGTTATGCAGACTTAATTCAATGGACTAATCGCTCATTCTAAAAAACATTTTCACGTTCCTCATAGGTACCTACCTACTTAAATTTTTGCCTTATAAACCATTTCAACAATGCATTGTTACCGTGTTATTCGGTATTCCTAAAGTGTGTGAAGTCCCGTGTCCCCTAGTGGGTATGGGGCAGATGCGTTTTAGCATCTGTTTCACTGATCGATTTTTTCTTTAGGGGCAAGTAGGTAATCAGCCTTCTATGCCCTGCCAGACCGAGTTCTTTTTTTTAATGTTTTTTATCTCCACCGGGAATCGAACCCAGGACCTCCCGGTTGTAACGCTTACACGCTTACCACTAGACCAAGGAAGCGGTCCCACGCTTATTGTAGTTAAAACATAATAGGCGAAGTTTTAGTTATACTTAATTGTTTTCATGAAAAAATATTCTTTAAGTAAATTTGCTTATCATTATAAACCTATCATTAAACATCAATAAATAACCATTGAAGCGTTTTAGAAATTAATCTGTATTAATTATAATTTTTTTATAAATTTTGTTTTATGCTCACATTCATTATTATTCTATATATAATATAAAACAAGGTCCGGGTTATTTAGACCATTTATAACTCAAGAACGGATGGATCGATTATGATGATCTCTGATTTGTTGGATTCAACTAATCTGAGAATAGCAGAATAACTATAAAAATATTTTAAAAATCACGACAAAGTGTAATATTGTGATTTGTGAAAATTCGTTTCCTCATACATTTTCTATGGAATGACGTTTTAGGAGACACGTTATTATTCTGAGGCGATACATAGTTCGCGGGGTCCACTAGTTACTTATATAATATTGTTTAGTTGATGACTTAAAATAATATTTTCTCACGATTTGCGTGCTACCAAATAATTAAATAATTATCAACGTACACTGACACTAAAAATATATCTACTTATTGTAAGTCACGTTCTTAAATTTTATTAACAAATCTGACACAAATATATGTAACACAATACACATAAAACTACATATATAATGTTTGTGTATACATATTTCGAACATAAACAGGCATTTCACAGTTTCAGAACTTTAAACTTTTTATTCACTACCCAGAGATATGTCAGCTCTTAGTAAACGCATTTGTCAATATATAGTCGGTTAATAATATATCTATGAAAACTTAGTTTTGATGATTTAAATGATTTTCAATGATTTTTATTAGAAGTCTCGGCCTTCTTTTAACTATCGCAATGTTTAGAATACAGTACCGTACATTACAACTTTTTAAATTAAACAAACGGCTGAAAGTCAGGGAATAACTCATAAATTAGTTAATGGCTTCCTAAAAGATTCGGGCAACACCGGCGTTACTCAATGTGCCGATAACGGGCTATTAAAACGAAAGTATGGATAACATCTGCTTTTTAAACTGCACATTTGCATCCTAGATGATTTAAATTTGGATTGTTCCGCATTCTTTGAATAATGTTGCCAGAAAAGCAGAATACCATGTTTGACAAGGTAATAGGTTATTCTGTGGCACCAAAAGCACGTAGGTTCTGAATTGCTTTGTTTTAGTGTGTTAGATCTTTCCAGATATGATTTTCAAAATATTCGTCATAAATTGTCTTGTTATAAATAAATATAATAAACATGGACTACCTATACAAAATACGAGTTACGATTAATACGATTATGTGGTACGGTGTAAGGCGTAAAACTCACCATTTCCTTCTTCAAGTAAGTGAGTTGACCGTCGAGATCAGATGGTGGGTTTCCATCACTGATTGGTGGGTCACGAGCTGGTTCTCCATCAGCAAAACCACTTAAGCTCTTCGGCAGAGGCGGCAATCCGTGTAAAGACATGGTGCTTATCGCTCGGAACTGTTTTCGTAGTCTGCAATGAATTATTAAATAGCTTGAGATATTAGTGTAAAATTTACAATAAAAACCGAGTAGAAGGAATTAAGTTACTTTCCTTTGAATTTTTAAAATGTTCAGTTTCAGTAGTAAAAATTTTAATAAAATTGGCTAATCAATTCAGATTAATTGTTCACGATCTTAAAAATCCAGCACCTATATATATCAGTGGTATAATTCTGTTTTTAGGTGACAATTCGCATTCATTAAAAAGTCGGTGTAATACATTGTAAAAAAGAGAGTGGTAGGTAGGTATATAAAGGTACTTTAGAATTACGTTGATCTTAAAAAATCTTTTTACATGTTAATGGGTTAGAAACCACGACAGATTTAAGTTTCAGTTAAATATTCGTGCAAAAATAGTGAGTGACTTCCGTAAAGTTTAATGGCTTAACTGATTTGATTAAGTTATATACCATGATAAATTAATTAGATTCGCAGTATGTGTCGTTAAACTAGTCTAAATATGTTAAAACTAAGTACATATTTCTAGTAAGTAGATGCATATAATTAAATTTGATATTATTTGCTACGGGACTTCACTATGTTATTTTTAAATTCATTTTCTTTTGTAAGGTTTTTCATTTTCATAACGATCTCCTTGGGCAGCGTAAAAATAGAAAAATTAATAAGATTATACAATGACGCTGTTAAGATCTTGTGTACGTTGAAAACCTTAGAAGCAAACATTGAAATACATAGCTATAAATTTACATAAGGCGAGATTCCGTACAAATGCGCATTTCCACAATTACACACATCCGTATAGGTATTTTTTTTTTTTGTTGCGTGCATTCACATGTGAGACATTACTTATGTTTAATGTGGAATAGACTAATCCCTAACGGAAATATATAAACCCGTATATCGTTACATCAAATCCTTTAAACTGTAAACATTTTAAAACTATAGAAAATATCATTTTCTAAATAATATTTCCTGAAATTTAGCTCTTTTAAATACAGCTTTTAATAATAAACGGTAGGTATATAATGGTAGTGACACTTTTCAAATTTTTGCAATGTATCTATAAAAGTAAGTAGGTACGTACATATTGAAAACTGCACAGTTTTTACGTCTAGTGATATTTTAATAGACAGCTGCATTTAAGTATCTATCTAATTTTTAATAGTTTACCTAATATTAACAAAACACATTTCAAACTCATAGTGTCCACAAATTAATATTTTCACAATCATAACATAATAATATGTATTTAATGTCATATTTGTGCAATTTAAAACTATTTACGCTCTATAAATTTCTGTTAATTGAATTAAACTAGTTTCCTACATTTACAATTAAGATATAATTATGTAATTGTCCTGAGCAGTTGCAGCATTCCTGAAGAAAGAATACATATTTTAGATGCAAAGATTTGGAAATGTATATCTCACCTAGTTTTGAGATCGTCGTCAACAATATGGGCGTATGCTTGTTCGTATCCATCATCAGTATTTTCACTTGTGACAGATGCCATCGCATAGTTTTGCTCAGAATCGGAGTCGGAATGGCCATTCCTGTCAATATCATTATCTAAAACCTCGGGCACGTTTGATTGGGAGTGCATAGTTTGCAGTTCGTAAATCAACATTTCATGATTATTCATGTCCTTCATAATTTCCAAATCTGGCGAGGCATCTGCAGTTAAACTCTTCCCCTTGTCTATAACCGTATTCGGTTCATCTTTGT
This sequence comes from Aporia crataegi, assembly GCA_912999735.1. Classification (NCBI taxonomy): domain Eukaryota; kingdom Metazoa; phylum Arthropoda; class Insecta; order Lepidoptera; family Pieridae; genus Aporia; species Aporia crataegi. The sequence goes on along the minus strand of OU538744.1, from coordinate 4,871,026 downwards.
TACTATTTCTACTTGCAAGAATTTCGGAAATAAGCATCTCAGTTACTCGGGACGTTTTGCTTTCAAGAGAGTTGTTATTTACATATTCAGCCTCTATGGGGCTGTTCGAATTATTGATACTATTTTGAGTGTTGTTTAGGTTATCGACTTTAAGGCAGTTTTGTATTCTATTGTCGTTTTGGCTCACCTCATCCACTGTTGCATAGGTCGCCTCAGAAATTGGAGTTTGGGTAGCTTGGGCATCAACTGGTAACGAATACGGACTTATTTCTGGTTCAATTTTAGATTTCTTTGCATTTACATTTGTATTATGTACAGGTAATGATCTCATTGGTTTATTCTTAGGTTTAGGCGATAAAGGCGGCGGTGGGGCTTTGCGGAGGGGTAAGGTTTTTTCCGCGAAGCTAGACGATTTTGAAACTTTACACTTGGCATCCTGGTCTAATTTATTTGAAGTAGAAAGCGACCGCACTAATATTTGTTTACAAGTTTTCACAGCTCGAGAGTTAAGTGATTCGTTAGACTTCTTTGTAGAAGAGGGCGAATTAATAGAGCTACTGTCACTCGAGCTCCTTCTAGAATTCTGTCCACTGGATTTCTTCTCGTCAGAAGAAGAGCCTCGATCACTTATGACGTCTCTGATAAAAGATTTAACGCGGGCGAGACCAGTCTGCCGTGGCGACACCGAAGGTTTGTTTGAAGAACTGTATCTATCTAAAGTTTTTGCTTTTGATGAAACTTGATGGTTCTCATGTTTTGTAAACGTTCGAGTCTTGGTTAAATTGCTTTTGGAATCGGCAACAGCTTTCCTCGTCTTCGCCAGTGCTTCTGCGACCCTACTTTGACTGGGTCGCGGCGGTACAGGTGGCGGTCCCTTTATTTTTGTTGTTTTCATAGGTTGCGCATTACTCTGCACCATCAGCATGCTTAAGCGAGAGGACACTCGGACAATACTATAATAAACACTCTATAGTATAATGAGCGCGATTACACTAGCATCACGTCAGTCACGACACACGCGCAATCGGAGCTGCGACACGTCCGTTCACGTGCGAGCTCTGCACCAACTGCGATAAAAACCACAGTTAAACTGTTCTATCTATTCAATATTCATTATTCAATTTCAGCTACGTAGTAGTATGTAGACAGTCACTTAGGTGAGTTAGGCGCTTTCTGGCGTCATGGTCGTGTCAATACAAAATTTAAGAGAATTTAGAATCTATTACTGCTATTAATCTATACTACTTTTATGTTTGCAGTACAGCTAACTGAATAATAAAAAATAAAAAAAAAAACCTGTAGGACTACAAGACGGGTATTTTTTATACTAAGCACAATTGCAATAACACTAGTCACTCAAACATGAGATATTGCATGCCTGATGCGGGTTACTTTTTAAAGTAGGTACTTAGTGACCTATTGTTTTAATCTCATCAAAATGAAATAGCTGCTACCTAGCAGTGAGTCTCTTGGATGCATACATTGTTAAGTAGGCTATTTATATTAAGCCAATCATAGCAGCTTAATGCAATAATTAATAACTTAAAAAGTACCTAATTTAAATTTAAAAAAATATTGAAAACTCAGTAAAAACAAAACATAGACTAAACATACTTTAAACATATATATTAGACTACTGTATAGTTTTACCTACCTTGCCTATAATATTTACATAATAATGACTGGTTATTATTGTATTAGGCACATTAAAAATTAACCTTCATCACAGCAATTTAAATATTGAGATATGATAAAATAATAAATATGTTACTATTACTAATAAAAGAACAAAAGTTGCTACAAGCACATGAATTTTGTATTAAAATTTATTTTGATTGGAACTTGGATAGAATGTCATGAACGCTTGATGCAACCAAGGTCATAATGAATGAAATTCACTGTACTTGCCTCAATTAATACCAAAATTTAGTAAAGCTACAGCATTAATTTTGGTATTTCAACTTAACAAACAATATTTTTAATATAATTGGAACTGTTCTCATACTCTTAGAATTTTAAACCTACATATTTATAATATTTACTGATTGTGTTTAAACATGTTCCAACTTTAGTAAATTATATAACAGTATCAACTTACCTATTTATTATTAAACTTCCAATCTTGTCGACACATAGGACACTGTTGTTGTGGTTGAGAATGCAACCACTTCACAATGCAGTGTATGTGAAAGCAATGAGAGCAAGCACCCCAAACCAGAGGACAATCGTCACCAGGCAGCTTACAATCAGGGCAACAACTATCAAAGGGCATTCGACATATACCACAGTTGTCGTCGTTTGCTATCCAACGCCAAGTCGCAACACCAGTCCAACCTATATTAATAATTGTAAGGCTAAATTTTGCAAAGGTTCTCTTATTATTGATAAATTGTGAAACAATAAAATTAATTAATTTTTAATTTTTCTGGATTTGTTTTATGCTTTGTTTTACGTTAAACAGAAAAAAATGTTACGAAATTTGGATTTTTTAACAAAATCAAATTTAATATTGAATCTTACTTTTAACAGTGACTTTCATGACGCTGCACACACATTGTCATTAATTGTTATAGTGAAAACTGAAAACAAAACGTTTTGGAACATAAAAATATTCTAGGTATAAGGTAGGTACTAGGTATGTATTAAATATTTTAGCATATTACATTAAAATAGTTCAGCATTGATTTATCAATGATAATAATTATTGTTTTAGTGTTAACTGGAGTGAGGAGTCTGAACTCTCAGAAGTTTGGACCACATGACACACCAGATGATAGAAATAAGAATAATATGGGCAGAAATTATCAATTGTTATTGTCCGACTCGATAAAAATTGACAGTATTTTGTACCTACCTACAACATTATGGAGGTTAGAGAGAAGAAGAACGTTCGCTACGTACTAAAGAATTAGCCTGCCTGTCTCTGAAAATTTGTAGAATTAATAATTCATTTTTCAGCCACCAGCCGCGCTGCCGTTGGTAAGTAATGTCTGCAAAGCTAATCGTTTATGAGTATGTACTGTGGCGAATTGCGTGCGGCCTCCTTTCTCATATAACTCCTTGCTGCGCGCCAAGTTGAAAAGAATAAATTCGAATATTCAAAAAATCTTGAGAATTCGAGAAGGAGCCGCGACATAGAAAAAACAAATGAATTCTATCAGCCCTATCGAGGCATCGCCATCAATGTTGTATGTATATATATTAAGATCTAAATTCAGTGTGTTCGTCATGGTGTTACCGCGTTGTATATAGCAGTTAAATACAAATATATTATTATCAGTGTCCAGCGTATTATTTGGACTACAATGATGGTTCATTACGACGTCCCACAAGAAAGGGAATTAGGAAATCAATAATATAACAATTACGAAGGCAACTAGCCTCAGTACTATAATATACAAATACATATGAAGTTATTATAGTTGAATTATATGCTATTGCTATTTTCTACAGCATTTTTCTCTTTCACTCTAACCTCCATGCCACATACTTCAATTAAATCTCTCTACGTAGTTAGGTAGGTACTACACAGAACATAGATAGGTAGGTAGTAGGTACCGTCTCAACTCTCAAGTGTGAATTATTTTTTTTGTGTCTAGAAAACAATTCACAACAAATGCATTGAGTTTGAACTTTGAATTCATTGAATACAATTGAGTATCCATCATATTATTACTTATATTTTTTTGTAGCATATTATAATTTGACACTCCCACAACAATAGACTGGATGAATACATTTTTTATTTTTTACATGAGCCATATTTTTTTGAGAAGTAGGTAATTGAAAATGACATTGAGTGATACTGACAATTTTGAAATTTGAATCAAAGAAGACGAAAGAATTTCTATTACTAAATAATAACCCAGAATCCTCAATCCATTAACAAAAATTGAAAATGGGTTTTTGATGATATTGTTCAAGTTTGATGTTTTAGAATATTCGTGCTTAGTTTCAACTTTCTACTTGATTTGTTTAATAGGTATATTATTATAAAGATACAAAATGACAACTTTTGATGCTAAATACGACGTAAGTACAATATTATATTCTCATTAGATTACTGATTAAAGCTTTCAATATTTAGTAAGAGCACGTATCGAAAATGCTATGAAAATATGTGCTGCTATCATTATATTTTATTGGTTTATATTGTTATCTTAAATGTATCGATAGTCTAGGTAATTACTTCTGATATCTGTATTTTCTCTGTTATTACTATTCTATTTTTAATTGAATCAAAACCCCGTCCGATTTTAAAACGATGAAGCTATAAATCCTAAATATCTCTTCCTTCAATATTTATTTTTCACTATCCACAAATAATTACGAGTACAAAATATCTATGTAGAAAAAGAAAACAAGTTTCTGGTTTTTAATGATGTGTTGAGTAGATCGATTCACAAAATTGTTTCTTCAAGTAAATTCAATTTAAGTTAAAGTTACTTTTTCAGATGTATCCTGCTGGTGATGTTGGAGTAATAGAAGGGGAAATGAATATCCCAGGTCGTGGAGTACCTTCTGGTGATACAATGGAGTTTAATACACTTGATGAGCCTATTAAAGAAACATTTGTAAGTTGTTTATTATCTTTAATTCAGAAATTGAGTATCTGTATTATATATTTATTTTTTTCTATTACAGCTAAGAGACTTAAGAGCAGTTGGTAACAAATTTTACCATGTTCTTATACCAAGAGAGAAGACCAGTTTATTAAAAGAATGTAAGTGGAATTTTGTATTATTTAATACAAATTGAGTTCATCCTAAAATCTGAGTTAAATTTGATTTTGCACATTTTTTGAAAAAAATATATGGAAATAGCACATTAGATCCAATAATTGCAGTGAATTTAAATAAAATAATTCATATCACCAGTAATTGTACTTTTTGAGTTTTTCTAATTTTTTAGTAAAAATTTTTTCAAAAAGATTGGTTCCTGTAAAAATATAAACTTGGAATATTTATTTCTTCTCAAAATCTTATTCTTATTTGTACATTATTTTAATTATAACTTTGTGTACATATAAAATAAAATTTCAGGGGATTTATGGGGCCCATTATTACTGTGTACATTTATGGCCACCATTCTGCAGGGCTCGTCAGAACCAACAGATAAGACTGGTGATGGAGGCCCCGAGTTTGCAGAAGTCTTTGTCTTGGTGTGGATAGGTGCCGCTGTTGTTACATTTAATTCTAAGCTACTTGGTGGAAATATGTAAGTTGTAATAAGATAATTAACTACAATTTAATACTTAAAAACAAGCTTTTTGAACTGTCTAAAAAGAAACCTGATTACAAATAAGAATACATATAATATAACATAGAATACAATATTTGCAAAAAAACGGGCACCCAAAACTTTTCTGTACAACTATGGAAATCTTAAACAAAAGGGATTTATAGGGGTATATGCATTCAAATAATTAGAAACAATTGTCTACCTATTAAAAAGTAATAGAAACTAAAATAAAATGTACCAAATTTGAAAATTTCAAAGTTATATATAAAAAGATCCTATTCGATTCGAGAATTTTCTCCTAGTTTGTGTTTACATATTTTGCTATAAATAAATAAAAAAGGATTTTTTGTTATTTTAATGAATTGATGTGTATGTAAAGTTGTTGAAATTCGTTTTTCGTGACAAATTTTATACAGTTATATGGCAGACAAGACACTTATCGCTGGTAGTATAGTGACTCTTCTTTTAGAAGGCTGTACTTAATGTTATGTGTCGGGACGGTTTGATGTTAGTCGTTCCACGGTTCAGAGGACCTGGACTAGGTTTCAAGAACCGGTTCTTTGAAAAGAAGACCGGGATTAGGAAGAAAACGATGTACTGAGCCCAGGCACGATCAATATGATTATTGTGAGCCAAGTTTAAGAAATCGGAAGTCTACCGACAATAACATCAAAAACAATCTTGAAGATGTTAGAAATGTGAGTGTTAGCATATGGACTGTCAGAAGGAGACTTCTAGAAGTCGATATACACAGTCGAAGACCAGCTAGGGGTCCTAAATTACTCCGTGGGCACCGTATTGCAAGGTTAAGATTTTCCTAAAATTGTGCGACGTGGACCAATGTAGAATTGAGCAAGATTTTATTTTCTGATGAAGCCATAATCTCTTTATTTGGTGAGGACTGACGTTTTAAAGCGCTAAGAACACCAGGAGAGCATTATGCAGAGGTAAGTTTTGAAGAAATTACGCCGTACGGTGGAGGCTCTGTCCTGTTTTGGGCTAGCATCTGAGGACCGTACAGAGTTAGTTTTTATAGAAAATGGCTCTCTAAATGCACAACGCTATATCACGGAACTCCTAATTCCGCACAACCAGCATTAACTGCTACAGGAAGTGCTGCTGTGTTTATAGATAGTGTTCGAGCACACTGAGCGGGCGACGTAGATACTTACTTAAGTGAGGTCGGGATATGCCGTTTAGATTGGCCAGCATGCACTCCCGACCTAAATCCTATTGAGGACTTTCTAAAAAGACGTGTTATAGCTGTACACTCAGCCCCACAGAACATCCGAGAGCTTAAAATTGTTATTAATGGGAGCGTATTCTCCAAGAACTCATAAAAAACCTCGTCCAAAGCATGCCACGAAGAATTGCAGCAGTTATTCGAGCCAGAGGAGGCCACACTCGATATTGATTTTTTATTTTATTGTTTGTAACTTTTAGTAAAAAAAAGAGAATGCCGATTGAAGTTACCTTATTTTTTTGTCGAAATGAGTAATTTCCTAAAAATCTAAATAAAACAAATTAAGATGGACTTAATTACCAAACAATTTTTTTTTACATCAGAAAACAATATTTATTTTATTTTGTTGCATCAAATACCTTTTACAACTGTTAATACTAAAAGTACTCGAAAAAATCAAGTGCTCGTTTTTTTTGCAAAGGAGTGTATTATAAATAAATGAAAAGATTTTCATAGATTGTTTGCCAAGATTCACCTTGGTCATGTCATTGAAATTGGTACATTTGTTTAGGAGCTAAGATGCCACAGACAGACACGTCATCGTTCGAGATTTCAGTAACTTGTTTGTTATATGTAAATATTTCTTTATATTTCAGGTCATTTTTTCAATCAGTATGTGTGCTGGGGTACTGTTTATTTCCTGTCGCATTAGCTCTAGTCATCTGCCGAATTATATTGTTCAGTACACAAAATACATTTTTATTTTTCTTGAGATTTGTCATATCTGTAGTGGGATTTATGTGGGCGACCTTTGGTAAGTCACTTTTATACTTTATTAGTTTGCATCTGTTACTTTTAGAGCAAAGATTTTAGTTTATACAAATTTAAAATAAAGTAAATCTCAGTAGTTTTTCAGTCACCACTTTGGTTTTGGTCACGCGTCAGATCTAAATACATTTGAGGTTTGATTCTCGAAACAAATATATATATATATTTGAAAGTCTCAAAAGTTGATCACCAACTTAGATGCAGAGAAAATGACCAGTTACATAATACATATATTTCATATATTATGTCTGTTTGTTTGCTTCGCCAATGTGATTCTTAAGTTGCTACATATATCTATATGAAATTGGTACAAAGATTTAAATATGGAATGGCATAATGAATGATATTATCATGATTTAACCATACTATTTTTCTCCAAGCATTTCTGTTATTTGAGATACCAATTTTATATCCAGCAATTTTTCAAATCCTTTTTAACTAAACGTCTTAGTATAAAATACTTTAAGACACTCAGAATTGGATCCAAGAACAATATTAATAATTAGTCATGATTATACATCAATTTTGGCAAAATACGCTTCGGACGCTACACATTACTCAATTTTATATTTATAAGTACCCATGAAATTGGGACTGTTAAGAATTCGGCTTTTTTACATTTTCCTTCATTTCAGTGGCAACAAAATTATTTTATTTTTTTCATTTCAGCGGCAACAAAATTCTTGGGAGACAGCCAACCAGAAGGTAAAAAAGGCCTAGCGGTTTACCCAATTTGCTTATTTTACTTCATACTCTCGTGGCTTGTCGTCGCACATACCGCGTAGGTGCACAATATATTGTGATATAGAAATATAGGATAATTTGTGAATATTCGATGTATTTATTATATGAATTCATTACAATGTAATGTTTTAATAAGTATTAAAGATTATTTAATATAGGCTGCGAAGTAACTAAGAAGTTGATATTATATAATGCTACTTAAATTTAAAACGCTTCAATTTATTACTTAATTTATAACATATTTTGTCACTCTCCTTGATCCAGTTTCTAAATATAATTTGAAAAGACAGACAGTTAGTTGAGTTTCGTAAAAATAAAATTATATACAAATTGTTTCATTATTGGCACAAGTGTTGTGCCTAACTCGATTTATTGTTTGAATTATTCTGTTGAAGTTTAAAAACTCTTAAAAACTGAGCTATTGATGAGACTGATTTACTATTGAATCATTTGAATGGCCCTAACAACTTTTTCAGAAGTCTTCTTGCCATTTGCGAACTTTGGGAACGGGGCTTATTTTAATTCATATAATTTATGTCTATAGACATTGATTATTCTTACATAAACAGTATACCCATTTTCTGATAATTGTTATAGACAAAATCTGTTGTCTTAGTTATTTCGTGGCGTACTTTGAATCGATGATGGATATGACGATGTTCTTTAAGATTTCGACTTTAAACACCAAATTCTTCAGCACATTCCAATTTTAGATTTGCAGTACAGTATTTTGCTATATTTAATTTTATTATTTATTTTTAATATTCAGTCTTCGGCATTATAAAATATCATGTTATTCATAATAAGAACACTTTTGTACATATTTATTAATAAAAATACATATTTTTCTGTCCATCGAGGAATTTTATTTCTAACATACATAACAATGACTAAAGAATTGTTCCAGTACAATAAATGGCGTATTCTCTTCAGCCTGCTGAGCTAGATGATTCTGAAGTTGTAGGTGATTGCCTAATAGCAACACAAGGTTATTAGCACAACCCGCAATCTAAGTACATTTATCTAGTCATAGATAAAACATAAATTGTATCTATAAATACATAAATTATAGAAAGTTGAGACATTCAAAATCTAGTCTCCTTTAGGGGCGGCGAAGACGACAAACTATCCGTGGCGGACTTTTTAGTCTGTTATAATAGAACCTAAGCCTAACGCAGACGAAGCGCAATAAAGCTGACGTACAAAAGTATCCGTGTCCGCAGATACGCCGCACAGTCTGTCGTCTGTGATGCCCCTTAACAAGGCTAATTTCACACCACCTTAAATGCGAACCAAAATAAACAGCCATTTTCTGAGAGTATTAAGTTACTTAAAATAATTTGTGCCTAGAACGTAACTAAAATTTAAAAATTACTTGATAAATATTACGACGCATTTTACGATGAATACTTACAACTGAAATACGTATTAAAATTTGACATAGGAACTTCTTATTTTTCTATTTATAAAAAATATATTTGAAACATAGAACAAAATAATTTTATTCAAGCGCCATCTGTTTTTCAATTGTTATATTATATGATGTAAAGGTATCAAAATTGAAAATCACACCGTATAAATCTTATTATCAAAAAGTTAAAGGGATCAGAAAATTTGTTATTTTGTACCAGTTCATATTATGGTAAGTATAAAGTTTCGATGCTTTTACTAATGCTACAGTGCACATCTATATAATTTTATTTCTAATGATAATGAATAATTTTGAATTAAATTCTTAGGGATATACTTGTCATGTAAATATAAATTTTATGATTTTTTAATTTTACACGTTGATGTTAAATTGTAAAGTACATAATTGTCTAATAATAAATAAAACATTTATGTCAATAGAAAAGTAAAGCAATGGAGAAATCTCCAAAAATGTATTGATAGCCAAATATCTTGACAACCCATTGTGTTTAGTTACAAAATCTAGTTTATGTTTTTTAATGTATTTCGTTTTGCATATAAATTATAAATCAGAGCCTCAAAGATGCTTTTGTTAAAAGTCTTAAAATATTCTTATTGACGAAATATTTGGCTTATAAGGGATATTATTGAGGACATAATTTAATTGGAATCAGATCCGCTCGAATTAGATTTATCCGAAAATTTATCAGGTGTACGCGGTGGGGTATTTTTTGGGGATCGAGTTGGTAGTTGATAAGACACGTGCATTTGTAGGCTATCTCGAGTCATTCTCGCGGTTTTGTATGTAAGGGAATTTGCTCTGGGTTTGCGTCTAGAGAAATGTCGCTCCACCCACTTGAGCATCTCCAGTACCGAGTCTGTGGAAGATAGACGACGCTCTGCTGATGTCTTTATGATGTGCGACGATGCTATACGGAATGTTGCTGCCATACCTTTAAGTGCCTGTAAAATAATAGATTTTTTAAATGAAACTTGGATAATTTAAAATGTATTGAATTAAATTTTGTAAGAAATTGAGTACAATATCAATTGAATTGTAAACTTTTCGTTAATATGTACTTAGTTTACATATCAAGCTAGATATAGGTACATAAGCTAAGAAGTTTTGAAGAGCTTAGATTCTGAATTTAAAAGCTCACTCACCAGCATAGCATCTTCATCTGTGACGTCATCACCGGCATAAATGATTCTTATTCTTTCACTCCAGTCTAGACCGAAAGCTGTTCTCAGGATATAAATGGAGGCACGACCTGCAAAGTTATTTAATTATTACCGTTGGGCGTTGCTACCGTTAGTTTAATTAAATATATAAGTGACTCTTTTAGTGAATAAATTATTATTGTGCTATATATATATATATATACATATATATATGTTGTCTCAATCTTAAACTCAATTCAATTTGAAGGAGACTAATAATTTAAATTAAACGAGTATTTAATTAAATAATTTAAAGGAGAGTGACTAATTTGTAAATATAATATAATAACTCTTTCTCCGACAGAAGGAGGATATGATTAATTAACTCGCATAAGTAAAATAAATTAACTAAAAGAATGTTTGTGTTACCTTTATTCCATTCAACGGGCGGCCTCGCCTCAATAGCACAGTGCGCAGGAGCAGGCGTGAAGCCAGCAGCAGTAATCAATTTTCGCGCAGTTTCCGCGAGGGCAGCACGTTTAGCCACTGGCGTTTCTCGGAAATGGAAGGTCAGTAGAGCACCTTTGTTCTCCACCCAGGCACCATCTTTGCATACCTATTAAAAAGGGTTTATGATTCCGATGCGAAGGACCAACTACACATCCACTCAACGGCATGTGATGAAATCAAGCTTGATCAAATAATTTAGAGAGAATTAAATTCTATTGATTAATTTCTTCTATTAGGCAAATAAACAAATTAAAATACCTGTTCTTGCAAGGCTTTGAGTAGATCTACGACTTTGTCTTGTAGCTCCATAGGCATGGGGTGCACAAACTTACTGCCATCGGGATGCAAGATCTCAAGACCATGGTTTCCAGCGTAAGTAATGCCTTCTATGCCCACCTGGTAATGACAAAAATTACGTTACATGGAATCCCTTCTTGACATAATAATACGGTACTTATAAACATATAATATTTTTAGGTCATAACTTTCTAAAGCGACTTTTCTTAATTTTTCATAGTAAAAGTTATCACTTAAAAGTCAAGAAAAATTATCAGTAAACAAGACATTTATGTTAGTTATGTTATGAACGTGTAATAATAGGAACGTATGCAATATCAAGCTGTCGTGACCTCTTTCTCGTGTTGTATTTGCATGGAATAACCGAAAGGTATTGATAATAATATTAGTCTGACCGTATTTGACAATATAAATATTTTGACTTATCAATAAGACACGGGTCAAAGTTTGCAGATAACACTTATCATGCGAATTGATGCTAATTAACCCAAAACTTTGCGGATTTTTTCATTGAAAAAATTAAGTAAACATTATTAAATTACGACCGTTCGACGCAATCGGTAGTGCTCCTGCCTTATGCATCAAAAGGTCCTGGGATCGAATTCCGGAAGGTGCATTTATTTGTGTGATGAGCACGAATTATTATTTCCAAGTCTTGGGTGTATATACATTTATATAATATATATGTCGTATTTATCAGTTATATTGGGCATTTGCACGAACCTAATCTCAGCTTAAATTTTAGAAACTCCTAATCTATTTTTAATGTCATAAAATACGTTAGTAAATAGTAGATACGTTAGTAGAAGTGCGGTAGTAAGTTATAACTTATATTACGTCAATATATAAATATTCCATAGGCTTAGGTACTTACGTTATAACTTATATAACGTCAGTACAAATATTCCATAGGCTTAGGTACTTACGTTATAACTTATATTACGTCAGTACAAATATTCCATAGGCTAAGGTACTTACGTTATAACTTATATTACGTCAGTACAAATATTCCATAGGCCGAGGTACTAACGTTATTAGTTATAAGTTATATTGCGTCAGTATTTAAATATTCCATAGGCTTAGGTACTTACGTTATAACTTATATTACGTCAGTACAAATATTCCATAGGCCTAGGTACTAACATTATAAGTTATAACTTATATTACATCAGTATTTAAATATTCCATAGGCCTAGGTACTAACGTTATAACTTATATTACGCCAGTACAAATATTCCATGGGCCTAGGTACTAACATTATAAGTTATAACTTATATTACGTCAGTATTTAAATATTCCATAGGCTTAGGTACTTACGTTATAACTTATATTACGTCAGTACAAATATTCCATAGGCCTAGGTACTAACGTTATTAGTTATAACTTATATTACGTCAGTATTTAAATATTCCATAGGCTTAAGTACTTACATTATAACTTATATTACGTCAGTACAAATATTCCATAGGCCTAGGTACTAACGTTATTAGTTATAAGTTATATTGCGTCAGTATTTAAATATTCCATAGGCTTAGGTACTTACGTTATAACTTATATTACGTCAGTATAAAAATTCCGCTTAGGTACTAACGTTATAACTTATATGACGTCCATGAAACATCGTTAAAGTATCCAGACAATTGCGAAGTGAGAGGACTACGCGAGTTACTCGATTTAAAAAAAATTGTTAGTCAAAAACTACGGTAAAAATTAAGAATTACGGGACTTGATTTTTTACACCTATATTGCTACGTTTTGTATAAATTGGTTGAAATATGATGATAATTGTTGGAAGCTTTCGTAGTGACGTACGACGTTCTCCGGGTTAGCTAGTATTTTTAACCGACCTTCAAAAACACCAAAAAGGAGGTTATCAATTAGACGTGTAATTGTTTTTATAAAGTGATTTTAGAAATCAGTTTCCTTCTGTTAATAATAAAGTTGCAATAGAACTAAATCTGCTTTGAATGTTCGTGGAATTTTACGAGTTGTGATATTTTTTTATCGTGTTTTGTTTGTATAACTATTATCCGGGATGTCATTGTTCTCTGACGCAATAGTGATTAATTTGTAATTGTTGTAAATAATAAGTAATTATGGTTTCATAAATTTATTCTTCGAATTTTTTTTACTTATTATTATTTTTTACCACCTAGCTTTGAATACTAACTGATGACTTATTTACTGATTCGTCTATGAATTTGTCGGTTCCCATATCCGCTTATACCGACTCAACTTTGTCTTTAAAATTTTACGAAATAAGTAAACCTTACCATTTCTTTGACGTTATTAACATTTCTGCCAGAGATGATGGCGATGTAGACATCAGACATATTAGAAAGCCGTTGCAACGTGTGTTTTGTTTCCAAGGGCAACGTGGCCAGATCGGGGTGAGGCGCTATCGGTGCCAGAGTTCCGTCGTAATCCAGTAAGAGAGCCAGTTTCTGGGTGTAACCAATGTATCTGAAAAACGAAGTGTTAATTACGAAATTACCTAATACCGAACTAAGAGAGGACCATATATTTATACTTTTTTTTGCATTTAGTTTCTGTTTTTTGAAAATTTTTTGTTTCCTCAGTATTTAATAAACGAATTGGATGAACCAATAAGAGATAATCTATTAGTGGACGTTGAATGGCCATTTCAATGTCAACTTATTGTTAAAAATCTCTTAAATGATTTAATACTTAGGGCCAAAGCGATTGGATGAGACATCTCAAAGTTCCTTTTTTACGTAGTAACTTAAAATTTGTGCAAAAAGATATTCGACGCCATCTTAACATAAAATGTTGCATTTAATATTATGAGACAATAAAAGTAGGTAACAAAAAACACGCAAAAAAAATTTCTTACTTGGAAAGATATTCGTCAAAGTCGTCAATGGTGACAGGCTGCATGGAGGTAGCCCCTATATCATCTTTTTCTTCCTCCAAAGAGTCCAAGGCTTTAAGGAAGTTCTTCATCCAGCTGTCCACGTCGTTCATTTGTTCCCTTCGACGCAAGTGGTTCATGCGAACAGTTCTTTCATCCTCAGGCATTATCAGGGCTCTGAAAATGACAAGTCTACGTTTTGAAAGGAAAACAAATCCGAAATCATAGAAGGCAGTTGTGAACGATTTTAAACACCCGTACGATAAAACGCGAATCGAATTTTAATGTTGTTTTAAGATCTGTGAATGTTTTTATAATAATTGCAGTGAACCACTGTATTTTGACTCGATTTGCATTTAGAAGACGTTTCTGAAGGACATCTTTAGGATATCCTATGATCTTAATAATATAGTATATGTTAATATGTATATGCTTAGATTTAACCTTAATTTTACCTTTAACTTTGCATCGAAAAGTGACTCACCTATGTATAACTTCGGCCGCATCATCCAACTCGTATGGATTACAGATGAGAGCTTCATGCATCATTTCTCCAGCACCAGCGAATGGAGAAACTATCAGAACTCCAGGAGGTGTGTTAATTTGGCATGCGACGAATTCTTTAGCTACCAGGTTCATACCGTCTCTTAATGGTGTAACCAAAGCTACGGCTGCGTCACGGTAGAAAGCAGCCAGCTCGTCCTGGCCAACGCAGCCGTAGATGTATCTGTAAAACATACCTCTGTAACATGACGTTGATAATACAATAATATTTCATTCTTAGATTCAATTACTTTTCAATTTTATGACCGTAAAGTCACGCAGGATTACCCTAACTAAAGATTTGGTCACTGCAAATGGCCAGTGTAATTAAGTCCGGTACGTTTTACTTTTTATACGATTTAACTTAAAGTTAAAAGAAATTTGAAGAATGTTTGATTTTATATTACCTTATCGGGGACCAGTTGGGTGTAGTAAATCTTCCATTGATCCTCCCCACCAACTGATCCATCTCCTCTTTCAAATCCTGATACTCCTTAACATCTGTCCTCGATGGCACCGAAATTTGCAGCAGCACAACTTTCTCTATGTGCTCTGGATATTTCTGAAGGAGTCTTTCAAATGCCTTCAGTCTATGCACCAATCCTTTTGTGTAGTCTAACCTGTCCACGCCTAGTATGACTTTTTGGGTGGTTGATAGTACTGGCTTAGCGTTTTGGGCTAGAGTGACAAATCTGTCGAATGGCACACCGATTGGTAGAGGCCGAACGCAAATTGTTCGACCACCCAACTCCACCAACAAGTTCTTGCGATCGACACGGCAGCCCAGGTTTCTTTGACAACAATCGATGAAGTTCAAGCAATAATCTGCTATGTGGAACCCGACCATATCGCATCCTAAAAAAAATATACGTTTTATTTGTTGTTTAACATTCACACAGCGAGTTGACAAGAAAAAAAGAGAAAAAAAGTATTTTTTTAATTCCTCTAGTAGGTGAGCTACTATTAGCTGTTATTAGCTATTAATAACTATTTCCCTTATACCACGATAACAAATCGAAATATTATGCGATTTATTTAATGTGTAAATAAAAATTATATTTTTGAAGATTGAGCAATGATTGAACGAGAGTTGAGAGTTTATTTTAATATCACCATAATTTTACATTGCATCGTGTAGGGTCAGTATTGCGCAGTATAATTGATCATTTGGATTCAAAGTGCCTTACAATACTGTAGGGCCCGCCTAAATGACGTCTCTAGCAGTTAATATAATTATTATGCAAAACGAATATTTTTGCATAGCTTCACATTATAATTTGTATGTATTGTATTGAGTAACTATAGGAAAGAAGAGATGCTCGACATAGTAATAATATAATGTTATTAATGAACATTTTAAACACCGTATTAAGCCTTTGCTAGTTGTAAGCTCTCCTTCAAATACTGAAGTGTTGATGAATTTGAAAAAAGCAGAACTGATTCATAAACTAATGGTTAATTAAGGCGTTTTAGATTTTAATCAATAACAAGGTTAATGCTAACAATAAAAGATGGAGCTTGGGAGGAACAATTGTCAGAAATTTATCTATCTTTCTTACCTAGTATTCCTTGAAGAACTTCATCAGACCAAGGAAAAAGTCTAAAGATGTCCCAAGGCGGGAATGGAATGTGAAGGAAAAATGCCAGTTTGCATTTCAACTCGTCCTCTTCAGCGCGCTATAAAATAGTATACTATATAAGAATCATTTGAAGACTGCCAAATTGCTATAGGTACAATAAAAAAAGCAGGTTTGGTTAAGGTTTTCTTACCTGTCTTATCCAGTTAGCAGCCAACATAAGGTGGTAATCATGCACCCAGACGATGGGTGGAGAGGTATTTTTCTGCTTGCTTTGGTTTAGCAACTTCAAGGCGTGTACTGTTTTCTCTGCGAACTCCTTGTTGATTTTGATATAGGCACGCCAATGGTCGGCAATGAAAGTGGCTCGGTCTGGCATGGAATGGAACAGAGGCCAGAAAGTTCCATTGCAACATCCATTGTAGTAGCTGTCGAAAAGCTTTGGTTCTGCGTGTATCGCTACAATCTGAAAGAATGTGGACAATTCCTGTTTAATATTCTAGAAATAAACGCGTTAAGTATTAACTATACTTATTATAAACTTAATTAGACTACCCAACACCTCTTGCTTAAAAACATGCCTACAAAATTGTGCATTAATTTTATTGACTTTAGCATAATCATTGCAACAATGTCCTAATCTATCTATCTATGTAACCAAATCTTAGCTTTGGTGACTCCTAAGTGCCTATCAATCTCTTGTTACATGTAACTTAGAAATCCCATAAAAAAAGTTTAGAAGTTGCAATCAGCCAATAAACTGATAATTGGGATGTGAAGTACTGAATTATAGGTATGCTAACAGCTGTGTCCTTCACTATAATTGCTCCGCCGATAATCTTGTTGTTGCATAGGTATGTTTATTATTCGCTAACTATAAATGTGCCGTCGACAGATGACTAATTGTTGACACAACTTTGTATTTATTTTTTTACGTATTTATATTTAGTTATTTAACAATCAAAAATGAAATATGTTTTGTAGTAAAAATTAAATGTGAGACGGTACCTAAAAAGAGGACTAAACTAAGCAGTCTTTTTTATAATGCTGTTTAACCACGAAAGAAAAATAGTGTTGATAATGACAGAGAATGTGAAGTTGAAGGGAGTTTGGCTTTAAATTTTTTCTTATTTTATAGAAACATTTTGATTTTTTCGCGATTTGAAGCTAATAACCAAGTACTATAAATGACGGATGGGTGACATCTAACAATCTATCCCGTCTCTAGAAACAAGGTAAATAAACGCTACTTATAATATGACAATCATAAATTGTAATGTTTGTTTATCTAGGAAATATGTCGTGGTTGTATACCAAGAGTACCTACGTTCTATCATTAATCAAGAAATAATATTGACATTACAGTAATAAAATAGGCAATTTAAAATTAATAATGCAATAAAGTGGGTTGTAGATATCCATCCAGATTTCAGCAGCATATTAAATTATTTTAACTGTTTAGTTTTAAAACCGTAATTGTCGGACGGTGGACACATTACGCTAAGATTGCTCGACAACGCTCGAACTACCAATGGAGAAGTTTAATTTTTTTTAATGGATAAATTACTAAAATTAAGGTTAAATAAAACAAACAAAGAATCAATAAAATATCTATAAAAATGAAAAAGTTATGGGACTTTGAAGTTGCGCTTGCAAGAATAATTTTGTTACACGCGAATAGGTCAAATGACGTCACGTGCGAATCAGAAATCATAAACTTCAATAATCTATTTCTAAATTCTAAGTACTTAAGTAATTTATTGGATTTCAAATTTTTTTTCAGTAAGTAATTGATTAGTCGTGATATATATTTTAATACCATTACGTTGAACATAATATTAACAAACTTCTCCATAGATGCATATTGTCAAGTTAATTCGCCAATCGAGATTAACAGAATATGGTTACAGGAGCAGCAGTTTATATTAGGTTAAAAAAAAGTAAAAATTGCACGTAATTAATTGTTATATGCATTATAATTTTTTATAAAACCAATTTCGTTTTCTATAGAAATTATAGTGATTTCAAGTTTTGTTTGAAGTGAACAAATAAAACAATAAATAAATTTAAAAAATAATATAAATATTATGTTTTTAATGTCTTATGTGAGAATTGTATTAAGGTACTTCATTCGTTTGTAAATAGCGGAAACTTGTATAGAATTTCGCAGGAAAACATACAGTGGGATGTGTATATAATAAGCCTAATCAAATAAGTTTATCAGATAAGATAATTGCCTTTTGTCCTTCCGACCTATCTGATATCTAAAGCAAGTTATAAAAATACAAATTGCCCATAGAATGTTTATGAGAAGTAGGTAGGTACTACAAGGGACACTGGCCGCAACTTGAATACAATTATTTCCAGAAAAACCGATTCTTTGTTAATTCTGATTGGTCGATCCACCGCGTTCCAATGCTCGCAGAGGCCGCAATAGGATAAAATATAGAAAAATCCTTTACTTATTTAAATGCAGTTTGCTGGATAAAAAAAGTGGTCGTTTCCTATGTTCCCATTTTTATACTAACAATTATGAAGATTTATTCACTCAATTTCGCATTACGGATCTTAAGATGAGGCATTGAGAAAATAAGCACAGGAGATTCGATTTTCTTGAGAAATTAAAGGACTTAGGAAAGTAGTTTTTGACTAAATGACACTGCATGATATGGGTTTCATTTGACCAGATAAACAATAAATCTAAAATTCATTCAAAGTACAAAATGTATGTATCTCTATATATTATATTATATATTATTATACGATATATTTCATTATCTAGTCATTACGACGGAAAAACGTAGTAGATATGCATATGAACCGAACAAGCTAAATTTTTGATATTACGTGGGAGGGGAAAAGCTTAGAAAAGCTTAACTTCAAATTGTCAAACAAAATTTCCTTGTTGATTTTCCATCTTGCAAAAAGGGTTAAATTCAGTTTTTCCATAATAACTGGGTTCTCCGTTGAGATACAAAATTTTTATACAATACTTTTTTGTTGCTTTTTTCACGATCTCCATATTTTAAGGTCTACATTTTCACCTATTGTTCATTGTTATTGAAATAAGATCGATCAAAAAGAATTCTAAATTATAAATCCTAAATCATAAACCAGATATGTTACACATTTATCAACTGACATATCTCTACTATAATCATTTTTAGTTGTTTAACAATTTTACATTTTAACAAAAATATATTTACAATTTAAAAAAAACTTACGAAAATTCACTAAAAAACAACAATCCTTTTGAACAACAACTCTCTAAGTAAACAATTTTGAGTCGAGCAAAATGTAAAAAAATAATGTACGAAAAACATAATTTATCATAAAATAAATTATAAAAATTAATTAAAATTATAAAGTATTCGTTCCAAGGCGAAGGTGAGGTTTTCAACCTGCGCAGACAAGGCAACGCGGTCACAAAAATATTTGGCAAGCGTTCAAGTTCAAGGTTAGTCGATTCATGGTTAAATAGTGGAACGGAATATGTTGATCCACTGTTTTGGCTAAATAGCTATGTTAATCAATGACATGCAGAGTTAGGAATAGTAAAAAACCTATGTTAGTAATATTATAATCACTGTACTCGTATAGTAATGCATGATTGCAAGAAATTGATTTCGAATAAATGTTATAGTAACTTATTCTCGGTGTTTGTTGTTTAAATATGGCCTATAGGCTATATTTAATCATTAGCACTGTTCCTCTAACTAGCTATTGACCGCCAAAATGTGGATCAAAAAATGACTCTTATAGGTACCCTGGATATCCTTAATGCGTTTTAATAAATGCAGATTTCTATAGCTATCAATTCAAG
Organism: Aporia crataegi; assembly: GCA_912999735.1. Classification (NCBI taxonomy): domain Eukaryota; kingdom Metazoa; phylum Arthropoda; class Insecta; order Lepidoptera; family Pieridae; genus Aporia; species Aporia crataegi. Next base: position 4,850,837 of record OU538744.1, on the reverse strand, counting down.
TAGGCATTGGTAACACTGACACGAGACGCCTCGTCGATTATAGGTATACCCTGGGTGAGCTGTGACGTGGTTATATGTATAAATATAATAAAGAGATCTTCCATATCGGTTCCGAGGAACTAAAGCGAATTAAATTATATATTTTGTAAGTTGTTTAATAAAACACACCTTACTAGAGAGTAGTCCAGCGGTGGGTGTTTTGTCGTTAGGGTCTGATTCTGGGATCTTCTCGTTAGGATTATCCAAGTGGAGACCGGGCCATCCAACCCATATACCACTGCCTCGTATCACCACCGGCGCTACTGCGGTCACTAGACCACCAGCACTGAAAAAAATATACAAATAATAATAATCGATCATGTGTTTATTCGCCCAACGCGTAAAATTTGATATAGGTAGGTAGCTGTACAGTATACAACGCAGTAACTCATAAGTTAGAACAACTTCTTTGAAAAAGATCAAGAATCTAGAAAAGCCTAGATCACCGGGGTTTGCATTTATAAACTTCGTGTACCTATGCGCTGCTATGAATACGAAGATATTTAACGATACAGGTGGAGAACACTTCAATACGTCATAAAAACACGGGAATACAGTTATTGACATACTGCATACAAACTTCTAATTCAAATCAAGTTTTCTGTTTAAACACAAGTGTCTAAGAATCGAAAATTAGCGGATGCGGATTAAATATTATATTTCAAAACAAATAAATCAAACGACTTGAAAGTTCTTTCGAATCAATGAAAATAACCCAGCGAAAAAGATAAATTATAAAAATTGTTTTCAAAACAACGTTAAACATTTTTGCAAACTGCTATTCGTGTTTTAAATATTTTTTTATTGTTCTAAATAACCAATAGTTCTCATTAACAGATATTCTATTTTTAGATAGACCCGTATTTTATGGAGCATGGACTACGTATCTCACTTTTAATCTAGAATATTCTTTAGGTACAGGTTCGCTGTGCCCGGTGTGCCGTGAACGAGATGAAAATATTATCATAGAATTTGCACTTTGAAAATTGCAATAAATTTCTGACTTACCTGGCTTTCCGCTCCAATTCACCGGTTTTCTCATTCCTTTTCAAAACAAAAGGTAATCTGTTTGAAACAACAATCATGCTCCCTTTGCTGTTACACGCACCTCGACTGGCACCGTTTAATTCACTCATGTTGATTTTTGAATGTTCCGAAATGCGACCAATCACAGTGAGACTCTCACGTATGCGCAACAAAATGCCGGGAAATTTAAATCGTTTAAGACTTCAGATCACTGTACAGTTTAAGTGTGTCATTGCAAGTATTATATTTCATAAAATTGTGTTCTTTTTAAGTGTTAAGAGGTAAACATCGTCGCCTAAGATTGAAGACGAACTATTTTATTTAAGTGCGCCGATCACCTTTATAAGTTTGTGCGCGTCGTAGCCGTTTGATGTTCTCACTTGCGACTCACGATGTCGAAGGTCCATTGGAGCTTCTGGCAGAGGTTATCACTCCATTGACCTGCCCGAGCCGATTGCTGTTTCTACGATTTTTCTTATATGAAACAATAGCAGTTGAAATTATTTATGAGTATGGAACTCAGCCCCTATGTAGGTATCTCTGACGTTATTCTTCAAAATTAATATTATTTTGACACGAGTGATTTATATTTCTATGTAAGTATAAAGTGTGATCTATAAATTATTATTTACTTATAATTATTTACTATTTATAAGATTTAGTTATATTTAACTAGCTTAATATTACTTATATAAATAAAAAAAAACAACGCACCTGTGGACCATCTAAGATGGTTCATTTTGGATGCATTTGTGGCGAAAGGAAGAAACAACAGGTGAGCCTTCTAGAAGAAGAAGAAAATAGGAAGCAAACAGCTTCCTATTTTTTAAAATATGTATTCAGTTACTTACCTATTAAAATTGGGTCTACTTTTCGAACGTTGCTATCTAATTCAGGCATCAAAATATTTTTGAAGATAGGTCTAGGTCTGGAAATACATACTTTATAATCTTAAAAAATATATATTTTAGTAAATAAAGTACCTAAGTAAAAATAGTGCCATTAATATTATTTATATTTGTTTGATCTTGATTTGACCTACTTCTAAAAATGTTGAAGGAAATTCAATGGAATTTGGACCTTAACGAACTAGATATTAATATACGTTGACCGCCTCCTTGGCCTAGTGGTAAGTGCGTAAGCATTACAACCGGGAGAAGGTCCTGGGTTCGATTCCCGGTGGAGATAATATTTTAAAAAAACTCGGTCTGGCAGAGGGACATAGAAGGCTGATCACCTACTTGCCCCTAAAGAAAAAATCGATCAGGGAAACAAATGTGAAATGCACCTGCCACTGCACCCCACACGGGACTTCACTACATTAGAATCGAAACTTATCAACAAAATATACTTAAATAAGTATGCCAAGTTTAGTTTCTTGTTAAAACAATCTACGAATATTTTGTTTACTTAAATAATGTATTACGTGTGAGCACGTGGTAGCCAATGTGATTACGACCTAAATAAGATTTTATTTGAATGTATAGAATAGGTAAGAATCGAGGATCAATATTGTGGAATGAAGATGGATAAGATATTGATTTGGCGTATTTTTAGCCGTTAAACGTAAAATGTGGCATTTTTAAAAAGTATTTATTTATTTACTAAAAATAACGACTCTTCAAGCTCAGTATACTCAATCGATTATTAATTGTTGAATTTTCTGCGCTTTCTTAGAACTTACACCCATGAAAAGACGGTTGAAAATTGAAATAACTACTTGTTAGACCGTAGACGGTTAGGCGTACCGCGCATGCGTTATGAACGTGGATCGACCATGGTGCGCATGCGACAACGCCGTGTTTATTGTCCTCGAGTAATAAACGTGTTTCATTCAACATTTAGGTACACGAGTCTGTTTACTTTACGCAGTTGATACATACTTACGTACATGAGTCATAGAAAGCTTTTTTTTTACTGTAAACGAAATGATCCTTGAAACAGACGCAGAGTTATGTCTGCTCCATTCATCCTAAAGGGGTCATGGGATTTCACGTTATGTTATTTAATCAACAGTTATAATCATGATTATTAATTCGCTTTGTAACAATATAGCAAATCTTATTTATTAATTCCCTTACGGTTTAGTGGCAGGTATGTTATGTAGGCGAAAGTACCTAAGTAAAAATAGTGCCATTAATATTAGGTATTTATATTTGTTTGATCTTGATTTGACCTACTTCTAAAAATGTTGAAGGAAATTCAATGGAATTTGGAACTTAGATGAACTAGATAATATAGAATAATAATAGAATATACGTTGACCGCCTGCTTGGTCTAGTGGTAAGCGCTTAAGCGTTACAACCGTCTTGAGTTCGATTCCCGGTGGAGATAAAAAAAAACTCGGTCTAGCAGGGCATAGAAGGCTGATCACCTACTTGCCCCTAAAAGAAAAAATCGATCAGTGAAACAGATGTGAAATGCATCTGCCCCATACCCCACACGGGACTTCACTTCACTTTATGTTATGTAGGCTATGTAGCCTATATTCCGCTTCGATTCGTTATTGTAAGTAAAAATACGTTTAAGTACCTACATCATTAAGTAGGCAGTATTGAATCCCATAACTATAAACCATATTATATTAAGTAGTAATAAATCAGTTCGGTGGAATGGACCAATAGTATTTACATACGTCATCATATTTTTCGTTTCTTATTCCGTTTAATGTGTGCAACCTACATACCTGGAAATTTACAAATAGAACAAAAAACAAAATAATCACATGTAAAGGGGTATGGCACGTTGCATGTTGAACATTACGAGAGTATCAAAAATAAATCACGCAGATATTACAGCTAAAACAAAAACACTTGATGATCTAAAACTAAAGTCTAAACCATAAAAATTTCAATATAAATCGACTGGACATGTAGTACGACTTAAAGATAACAGATGGACAAAGACGGTAACGTCATGGCGGGGACCAACTGGCAAACGCCAGAAGAGCAGACCCTACGCGCGATGGGAAGACATCAGAAAAAATGATTTCAAATAAAAAAATAAAACCGACCTTAAAACGCACTAAAAAGTGAAAAATAAATGTTGTATTATTAATGAACCATAAATAAAAGACGTAAATAGAGTTGATAAATAAAATTCACGTAAAATTCAACAAAGGCATGACATCATCGATAAGGATTCATATTTCATTGAGTTATAAGTAAATAAGTATGACGAGCTCTTTTATTTTTTTTGAATGTCGGTTAAAAATAGCCGAATCACAAAGGGGAAAAATAGCACAAGATCGAGAGAAATGGTAATCCTTGGAAAGGCCTTCATCTGAGAGGGGTTCCTAAATAAACAATATAGACCGTATGTAGTATAAAAATATTATACCTTTAAATTTTTATAAGTACCTTAACATTTATACCTTTTTATTATTATAACTTAAGTTGCAAACTTATGTTTTTTACTTAATTAAAAAGTAATTCTATAATTTAAAATTAAACAAGAGTGAGCAATTTAAGTTTAACCAAAGAATATAGGTAGTGACTGGTAGTGTAAAAATCAATTAACATAATGATTGTAAGCAGTTATTTTTGGGAAATAAAAGGCTTTTTTATTTCTAATACTACATTTTTACCATTTTTTGCGTTAGAACCATAATTCCCAATTCAATTATCATTCTACTCTCTTCTCCGTAGGTATCTATGACAGCTAGAGCTTTTTTTGGCGCCATCGCAACATCGATGATCGAGCGCGTCATGTTTTATATAATTTTCTAAAAGTTGTGTATTTTCGAGATTTTATGTGTAAAATTGGTAGAGTATAAATTAAACACAAACTTTTCGGCAATTTGCACGATTAAAAGTGATATAATTCAGTAATACATGACTTTGTGATGTGGTCAAAACTCCCTATAAACCACGAGTAATATTTGCGCTATTTTACTTGGGACACTAATTAAAATAAAGACATGACTTAAAAATTAAAAGTCCTGTAAGCTGTAAACATGCCAAAAACCTTTAATAATAATATGACAGCTAGAAAAAAAAAACGATTGAAAACCATAGTCTGTGCTTTCAACTCTCAATAATTACTCTATGCTCAATTAATCAAATAAATTATATAATCAAAATTAAAATATTTTATAACTTTACCATTATTTCCTTATACTTTATTTTAATGTTATTTATGCGATGTTTGTTTTCATGTTAAGCTGCAACCTTGGAACCTGCTAGGAGCATAATAAGCAGCTCATATCTAATTAGATGTTTAATATTCATTATTAACTTTATCGTCCATTTTTTCATTTTGAGTCAAAGATGTTTTAAGATTATCAGTACCTATTCCTACGGTATCAAGGACATTGTGATATATTTATTTAGCCATTTTTTGTCACAATAGGTATCGGAATCATCGACCCGTATTCAGGTGCAATTCTGGATATAATATATAGTACGAATTACGATATAATTAATAGAATTTTGTATAAGGCCATTAGAATGGCATGAAGTGTTTGAGGTAATTTACTTATATAATTTGAAAATAATTAATACTATCGCCGTTTAAATGTTTCCAATTATGAGATCTTTATTTGTAAAGTATAAACACCTCGTGCACTTTTTTGTGTGACGTGGCTAAGGACTCTCTTTTACAATGTGTTAGTTATAACAACTAGGTAGGTACAACCTAACTAATGTAGCTACGTCGATTGTAGAATAAATAGGTTATTCAACAATATGACTATCTTCGTATATTGATATTAATAATTGCTTAAGGAAAATGTCTAGCAAATTTGACCGCGCGGGGTCTTTAGAAAATTCTCACTAGTGTATACTGTGGATGTTCTCTTGAGATTTTTATCCTTTACTATCTGGTGGTCTGTATTTATTACTTATCTTTGTTACTTAGATTGTACCTTATATTATAGAGAATAATCTCTTCAATATAAATTGTCAGTAACTACAGTGTGAATATCAGGCTAAAATTTTAGTAGGTACCTAATTTTACTTCCCGGTGACTCGGATTTCTTTATTTTATCAAAAACACATTTCTTGCACAAGTCGTCTTAATTCCTTTTCGAAAGAGAGACATAAGACAATGACAATTTCACAATGACACCAAATATTATTTTATTTACACAGAATAGGTAATGTCACATATTATCACAAAAAAATTTAGTGTTCAGATACACAACTTACTTTTTATCGGATACAATATTTAACATCCAGAACCAATCATCCCCCTTCCCACTGGATGGCCTGCATCAGTCATAAGGCAACACACCAAGGAGCTGCATAACAAATACTGGGCTGAGGTGAGTGGATGTAGACAAACGAAACAAGCTCCCCCAGGAATAGACCGGAGACTGACTCGTAAGTTGATGAAAGTCACTCGTCCAGGGGGATGTAAACTAACACATGTAATTACAGGCCATAGCCCTTTTAAAAAAAACATTTGTTCAATATATGTCTTATTGACAACCCCCTTAATGCAGAGCGTGCTTGGAAGGAGAGGAGACGGCCGCCCACATTATTCTGGAGTGCACGGCCGTGACCACCTACCGGGCCAAACACTAGGGTCACCACGAACTCTTCCTGAGGTTATTGGTGACACCAGAAGTTTAGTAAACTTTTTGAAGCAGCTGGGATGGCAGGATTAGCCGTCCAGCTCAATACTCACAATAGGTGCACTATAGACCCTAACAGTTATGCGCAAACTTATTGTTCACTATGGAATTGACAGGTTTCAAATTGTAAAAATACCTATCGAAAACAAAACAAATCAATACAAATCTTAAAGTGTACCAACATCTATGACAAACTCATGTTACTTTAAACGATATAAAATTGTACATCAATGTGTGTTCTGTGTGGTCTGTAATACACGGAACCCCTAAAAAAGAGCAATATTAATGGATAAAGACGATAAACTTCGCTTCGCCTTCGCGAAGTAACCTCGTAGGGGCTATCATCGACTTGCGTAAGTAATTACATTTTAATATTAAATTATTATTTATTAAACTGTTTACAGTTTCCAATATCTTTATTTATATCACATTTCATTCGATGTGGTAGGTACTTATATGACAATCAAAAGGCGTTTTTTATATATTACAAGCTGACCTGAAAGACGTTTTGTCTTAACTATGAATATTAAATACGAACTGGTATAATTAAAAATAAGGTAATAAACTGAAAGTGTACTAAGAAATGAGAAATTATGACAGTTAAACATTTAAAAACTGAGAGTAATATCAAAAGCCATAAGATTACATTAGAAAAGTTTACCTAAACTTTTCTAATATTGTCTTTTGACAATATAAGCGTATTAAGCGTAAGTATATAGCGTATATATATATATGTATATATGACTTTAATGTCACCTTCTTAGTGCTTTTGCTTAAGGTGACATTAGAAAAGAAAAGAAAAGTTGATATTGTCGTCGTTTTCTTAAATTTCCTAATGTTCCGCGCAAATATTATTTATTTCATAAGAACTTTCTCCAGATAATAACAAACACAACAAAAGAATAATTTATCCAATTTTGTACTATCATTCGGAAGTTTTGCGCGTAAATTTCGATGATTAATTTTTATTTATAGATAGATGTTTGGATAGCATTTGGAAGAGATCAAAATGTAAAAAAAAAACGACGGGTTGCACTCCGAGAGTGCCGGCAGAAGTGAAAATTTAAGTATTAACGTTGTGCGTTTTGGATATTTTGGAATGGTTATGGAATAATTTTGCACGAATTGCTTTAATTATCAGAATAAAAGTACTATCTTTTATGTGGTAGAATACAATATTTATTTATTGCGCTATCGTACACAAACATGACAATTTATATTACATTAAAAAGTTTATCCCTCAGAAAAATACGCCACGCCAGCTGTCTACTCTCCATCCGTCTTACGAATTTTCGATCAGGTCACGTGTCCTGACGCGAGTTTAACATTTTTTACCCATTACAAAAAAGTGTACAACGCCGCTAAATAAGTTTTCACTTCAAAATTTTATAGGACACCATAGTGATCGTTGCGACCTACATTTGTTACGCGATTGTGAATTTGATTGTTTCTTTTTTGTTTCATAGACGATTTCATATAAATTTTATCAAAATTGATTTGGGTAAATGTATAAAAATTTCAAAAACTAAAAAGTATACCTAGGTAACATGTTACTTTCATCATCTGTTTGTTGTAGGAAACGTTACACTCAAAAGCATTAAGTTACAGTTTGTAAAAGAAAATCATACAATAACACAGTTTTTTTAAATAAATTTTACTATTATTAAATTAATAAATTTTATATAATTTATGAAAATTTTGTATTTTGCTACAGCTAGATTATGTAGGTAATGGAGAATGTTCACACATTTTGATTTTTAGTCCACCGTATTCTCTATTGAAAATGGACAAATCGTGTGAAAATAACTATGTGATACGTCTATTTATTTCCCGAGATACAGAATTTTAAGTCTCTAAGCTTATTAAATATATTATAGGCTAGATTGTAATTACATATTTTAAATTGTTACTATGTACTTTTATAAAATATTGACTACAGTTAGAAAAATCATAATTCTCTTTTCTTACATCAAAATTAATTTCAATTTGAATCTAATGACCTATTAACCATAATTATCATTGATAACGATTGTTTTGAACTTCGCAGACCGGTTGACGCAAGTAGACACGAACACAAATTGTGGTTCGTTGCATGATCGGAGATCATGACAGATGCATCTCTTCCAATTAGGGCCTAATAGTTCTTGTTTATATCACGCTCATTCCATTTACCCATTATAAAATATATTATTTTAATATATTATTTAATATATTATTTGATATTATAAAATATCAAATATTTTTTTTTACCGATTTAACAATTAATTAACCTATAACGAAACATACTAAGCATAGTTTGAGTATTTACTTTACTATTATCAATTTGAGAAAAGCATGTATTGACTTGTGAAACGCAAAATACTTAAGTTCGTGTTTAAGGATTTAAGCTCATTTAAGCGAAACTAATTTTCTCAATTCAGAAACCGGCTGATAGTTATTATTATACATATTACGAAAGGTAGTAATAGATTATACTTATAAAGGTATTGTCTCCTCTTTAATGGAGGTAATTCGTAGCGAAATGCAATCAATGGGCAAATCGAAAAAAGGGCGCCTTCGCAATTCGACTTGTTCAAGTGTAGACGGGCACATGTTTTAGAGTATTTACATTTTACACAATTGCTCAAAGGAAAATGTAAAAAAATTTTTATGAGTATGATGAGGATACCTATGGCTCAACATTCGCCGGCGACACATTCTAGAATCTAGATGGTCGCGGCTCCGCCCTTGTTTGGCGAGGCGTGGCATGCAATGGTCATATTTTGTAAGCAAGTTATAATACAAAAGAAGTCCGCTGAGCATGATTTCGTAAACCCATTATGTTGGTAATTGGTAATGTCTTGGTAGGTATAACGAATTGAAATTTTTTATTTGGTTGTCTGGTATTATATCACCATTTTGAAGTGCAGTCGGTACAAAATATTGCTGGAAGTAAGCGGGCAATATTACTTGTTGTAATCAGCCCCCTGTTTCAAACTTACTCCGTGTCTCACACACATTGTAAGAAGGTTTATAAAACGCGTGGGTCAAACATTGCTTTAAAATTTTCAAAGGCGAATTTTTATTTGTTACTAGATGACCCTACAAACTTAAAATCGAAAATCAGCTAAATCAGCCCAGCCGTTCTCAAGTTTTAGCGAGACAAACGGACAGCATAATTGCGATCTAAAATTATTTAAATAAATATTTTTAACTACGAAAGGACAATAAAGATTGAAAAATATTTTTCCACGTCCATGTTATTTTATACAATATGTTATTCAGAATGTATAATATAAACAGAAACTCCTCTAAATTTACTGCAGCGTTCAAAACATTTTCCTCAAGAGCATAAGCACCATCTGAAAACAGATAAAAAATTCGAATTGAATAATTATTATCAACGGATGACCGCTTCCACTTTTGTTTGATTACGATTGATTTATCAAACAATTGAAGTTATTATTTAAATTATTGGTTACTAGCTATGCCTCGCGGTTTCACCCGCGTTAATTTCGTCGTAACGTGAAGTTTATAGCCTAAAAGTTTTTAGCTCTAAAAATGACGATACTTCCATAGAACTTTTTATCCCCCTTTCAACCCCTTGCAACCCTTTTTCGCATTAAAAAGCCTACGTCCTTTCTCAGGCTCTAGACTATCTGTATACCAAATTTCATTTAAATCGGTTCAGTAGTTTTGGCGTTAAATCGCGACAGCCAGAGAGACAGACTTACTTTCGCATTTATAATATTAGTAAGGATTTGACATGTTGTGATCTGTGGACCCCTTCCCCATAATGTAGGATATAGCTTACCATGCCTACTTAAAAACTTACACGCCGTATTGTAACTACACGTAGAAATATTTCGCTAAGAAACAGCTTTATCGAGTTTGATTAAGACTGAATTAAGATAACAAAGTCCCTTAACTCCAAGTAGACCAGAGGGGCTATTCGCTTTGCAAATTACTTTAGATAAGGACCAAAAAATCCAGCTTACCAACGGATAACCATTGATTTCTTGGGAAACCCGATTTTTCTCGGGAATCGATGCGTGCTACTTTCAAAGCGAACGCGACTGACGGACATACCGCTACTAAAAATATAAAATCATTTATATTATATCGTTCAAACTTTGTAAAGATTAATATAATTGAGTGTGTGAGAAATTTTTAATTAATATCTCAAACTCATTTCATTATTTTAAATGGATCGAAGATCCATGGATACATGGATGGATGGATGAATAACCATAGACTGCAGTATTTTTAACCCCAGACGAAAGAAAGGAGAGTTAGTTTAAAGTGTCTGTTTGTCTGTGTCATCATAGCTCCTATACGAATGGATCAATTTTGATACTTTTTTTTTTCGAAATTTAACGTTTGATCATTGCAAATGAAGATTATCTACGAAAATATCCTTAGCTTGTGGAATTTGGTAGGTCCAGGTGCGATCTGTTAGCATTTGTACAGTTTCTTTGTCATAGATTATATGGTCCGAATATAGTATTTTTTTAAATGAATTTTTCTCAATTAGGAAAGTATTACCTCAGTAAAATACATATCTTCTCATTGATATGCTCTATCGATGGTCGCCAATGTTTTCAATTCATTGCAAATGTATTGTCAACGAAGGCAACACGTTAATATGATAGAGGCAGAGAGGAGTAACAGTGTTTTGTTGTGTGCGCGAATATGTGTCTACAGTGCGGCGTTTGTCCAACTTTTGGTGGCTGCTTTGGTGCTTTTAAATGTGGATTTAGCAAATGACAGTGATCCGAATGTGAGGGTGTATATCATTATACGGTGGAGACTTTTAACCATTTGGTTTAATGTAAGTTCTTGACTTTAACCGACGTTTTTATAATCTATAGGCTTCGTATCTACTTTCGATTGTTAAATATCGTAAAAAAGAGATTTAATCGGAAGAAATTAAATTAATTTAATTATTCAATCTTAACACTAACAGTATAAATGCCATTTAAAACAATCGTTTGAGTATAATTAATAAAAAAATTGTATAAGTTATACTTCAGCAAACGAAGAAAAGCGTTACCCTGGTGAACTCAGCCAGGTTGCAACAGAATAGGTCCAACCCAATTCAGAAGGCATAAGGATCACGTAACTGGAGCCTCACCAAGTACGAGTGATCGCCAAATTAAATACCCAGGGAATCGTTTCCAACCTATTTCCAATGATGATTTTAAATAATATTAAAAAATTAAAAGGATTTGAAATTATAAAAAACATTTTGTTTATCTTAAAAATAATAAATCTTACTTACGTTTTCGTTGTTGAATAGTAAACGAGGCATATCCTTGAATTTGCCACTGTAAGGTCCTTAGATCTCAATTATATGAATTTATTTGTTACCCAATAGTATGAGTCTATAATTGTACGCGACTTTATTTGTCATGTCCGAATCCACGGTCGCTGCGTGACCTGAGACAACAAAATAGAAGACAAAAGAATAGGTTTGTAATACGTAATTAGTTATGTGTATTTATGGAGCTTCTAATTTGATTTCAATACATAGATTCACAAATCTGCATATTTTATAATTTAAAAACGTACAAAAACCACATAAAACATTAGAAAAGACTACGTATGGGAAAAATTATTTATGCACACATAATTTTTTTTTAAAAACATGACTTACGAATTAAACTTAGACTAACAATGAATAAAACAAGTGTTCTGGGAGTTTTATTTGTATGTCCGTCTTTGTACTCAAATTACTGTGTGACGTACCGAATAAATATGTTACAACATAAGATTCATTTGATACCTACTCGTAGAATTTGTCACTGTGTATACATCTAAAGGCCATCACAGACTTAGCTATAATATATATTAATATTTTTATAGCTAGGCATATTACTATATATTTTCTATACAAATTTTCGAATGACCGCGCACTCAGCTATAATATATTATATATTTCTGTGACGTCACCAAGCTATACCGTAATATAAATTATTGCATGTTACTATATATTATTATGGCAATAGGACGACGATAAAAATGAAGGCAAAATATATATTTCTCAGTCTGTGGTAGCTTGCTATATATATATATATATATATATATATATATATATATGTTATAGTACGGTATATTAATATATATTATAGCTAAGTCTGTAATGGGCTTAAAAGAACACCCAACGCTTTGCGTAATATTATATAGGTACAGTGCCGGATTGAGCAAGCGCGGGGCTCGTTGCAAATTCTTTCAAAGAGCCCTTGATCTGCTATGGGTTCTTAAGTTTAAAGTGGTAAAAATACAATTCAATACTCAATACATTTATTTGCTATCTATAGGTTACAATTTTGTGGGTAATTAATAGTAGTGTAATAAAATTACTATAGACGCTGTTAGGCTCTGACAAGTACAATAAGCCTGAGATGGCAATTTAGAATAATTTTGACATCAAAAAAATTCAACATACCATCTTAATAAGTTTCCCTCAAAAAATTACGCCCAGGCAGAGATGAGTGGGTTTAAATATGCGGGGCCCTTTCGTGCGGGTCCCGTAGCAATTGCTACTCTTGCTACGTGGTTAATCCGGCACTGAATATATAACATCTACGATTTTATTCAAAGCGGCCTTAAATAGTTTATTGTTTTCAGTTGGTGTCCCTAGTTTATTATCCTATTTGCATTTTTTGTGACTGGATGGAAAAGAATGGTCAATGGAAAGACAAGCGAACACGATTCATGAGGAAAGTGAGGGATGTTATGTTCACGAGTATACTTTTGCCCTCAACCTTGGTTAGTACGCTCCTAAGTATCCATTAAAAAATTAAGGTCTGTAGACCTCATATCTTCCAAACATTATTCATTAAATATATACAAAAATTGCAAGTTTATCTTGAGGAAAGGACCCATTTTTTATAGTGTCGTAAATCTTAATTGATAATATTTAATAATAAAGTGTTAAAATTTAACAAAAAAACTGACTTCAAATCGTAACTCTAAAACTACTGAACAGATTTTGATGAGTGGGAGCACGCGGGAAGCAACAGCTCTCAAACAAAAAAGAATCGTTAAATTCGGCTCACCCATTCGAAAGTTTTGAGGTAAACACAAAGACAGGTTGACATAAAGAAACATAGCGTCGAATTGAATATCTCCTCATTTTTTGTTGAAGTCGGTAAAAAAGAAGGAATTGACATATATAAACTTAAGTTTCATTTACCTTGTAATATAATTTAATGTCTTTAATCGTTGTGTTCAATTCGACTTTAATATACTTTATGAAAAACAGAAACGATTATATTTTTCAGTATTGTGACTCCCTATTCTGGAGAGCATGGCACAATGATCCGGCAATTATAGCCCCTGTGAGGATTTTCGCTTACCTCCCGTATTGGACGCATCATTCCCTTCATACTATCACAGGAATAGTAGTGCTTTTTGATCTAATAATGGTCCCGAGACGAAGACCTCATAGTATTTTACCTGGCGCAATTATAACCACAGCGTTTACTTCAGTATATACAGCCATGTACGTCCGACTTTAAATTTATTGTACATTTATAGACACCAAACCAAATTGATGAAATTTAAATGGCTTTCAAACAAAAAAAGAATCATTGAAATCGATTTAAAAAAACAAACAGTGATGAATTGAGTACCTCCTCCTTTTTTGAAGTCGGTAAAAATATAATAAATAAAAATTCAATAATTAATAAGCGGCTGTGCTTACCGTAATAGCCATTGTGTTTAAAGTTATACCGCAGATATTTCAATATATTATTATGTACTGGAAATATTTTTTTAAAATTCAAAGTATGGTTTTATGAGAAAATAAATTTCTTTAACTAATAATAAAAAATAATAAAAAAGTTAAAATGGACAAACTATCTGCAAATAAATTAATTATATTGTTTCAGGGTTGCAGTGAGTTACGCACAAGGAATAGTAGTGTACGCAGTTTTAAACATGTTTAATAGATATCAAATATGGCTACTCATACTTATGTCATATCTGGAAATCCACTTCTTTTACACAATGCAGTGGTGCATAGTTGATATTGTATGGAGGAGGAAACCAGAACTAAAAGAAAACAAGTATAAAAATTGAAAGCTTTGACTTGTAGAGTTCCTACGCGCCATAAGTACATAAATTTTTATGTATAGTAGGGCGATATTATCTAAATTTATTCATGCTAGATAGCTTTTTTTATTGAATAAGAGACAAATGGGCTCACTTACGAGAAGCAATAAGCCGCCCGTAGACACCCTCAACGCCTGTTGGTGGCTCTGCAAGTGCGTTGCCGGCCTTTTAAAGATAGGTACGCTTTTTTCTTGAAGCTCCTTAAGTCGTTATGGTTCGGCAATACATCAGAAGGCCACCTGCCTTTGCCGTTGTATAGAGTGGTGCGCGGCAAAAAATGCTTTGGAAAACGAGTTGTTGAGTACACACTCAGTTGTGGAATGACGAACTTTGAGGTTATAAGGATTACGTACCCTAACTGGAAGACACAATTTAAGAATTTTGACCCATTTGTATGTGGTTTTTTAGTAGGCGCGATATTTGAATTCTTTTGCGTGAAAAATATCATGTGGGCGCGCATCTTAAACCGGATGGTAAGTATATATATTGGAAGTTTTGGGTTCTAATTCTGGTAATTAGTGGTTTAAAACGGAGTTACATATATCAGTTTTTAAGTCTCAAGTCCTGAAAAGTATTAAATAGTTTCTGTTTCCATTGAGACTCTTTACAATTTTAGTTTTAATTAATAATATTGTTTGTATCTTCATATTCCTTGATATTATAGAGACAGAGATTTAAAAAAATAATGTTCCATTTATTTTATTTAATGTAAATATCTTAAAATGTATGTAATTATATTAAAATTAATAATGAAAATTGGTAATAATATTTTTATTCCATATTTAGAACATACAGCCTTCTATTTACAAAAAGATTACACTAATAAACTTACTGCAAAAGATGTACAAAAGGTATATTAAACTTAAAATAAAATACTAATTTTATCTTTGTAACAATGATTAATAAAATTGAGCATAATATTTAGGACATTAAGGGTCAAGATCACATACTTGTACATACGAATTTTTACAAAAAGGATCCAATTTTAATGTCTTAATTCATTAAAGCAATAAAATTGAGAATATTCCCTTTTTCGAAGCAGTTATATATAACACCTTAATGAATGTATTCTGTAAAGGTGTGACTTTTGTGGTCATTATTGGTGAATCTGTTTAAAAACGCGCAACCATTGCTCATTCGTACTATGATGTACATCTTGACATTGGAGTCCTTTGGCGACGGGAAAGTTTAAATCTTTACCTAAGTTTAGCAATACTACCTATTACATGAAACAACATTTGCATACTTCTATCTTAAAATTCACTTTAAATATCTAAATAAAATGTTTGTGTACAAAAATCCATATCTATCGTAAATACATAATATTATGTTAACAGTATAGAGTTATAAGAAATCCAAAAAATATGTAAGTAACCAATTTATAACTATCGACTGATCCAATTAATTAAATTTTCGTGTAGCATAAAATTATACAGGAACTTAAAGCAATATTAAATTGTTATTATATAAGAAATATGTAGTAGAGTTTTAATTTATGGTATATTTCAAAAAAAATAATGACAGCAAAGAGTTGATATGAACTACTTATGTAAAAATACCAAAATAATAATAAGTAAACCAAGTTTACATTGAAAATATTATAATATAAATAATTTTTATTACATTTGTATATTTTATATCTAGTATTAATAGGAAAACTGACGCAGATGATTAATGTAAAAATCTGATTTTTTTATTTTTCTTATCACAGTTACTACCACACCTCGTTTATTTAAACCTAGGATTAATTAAATGACAATCTTTCTAGCACTTTGGACCCAAAACCATACGTAAACAATGACTATTCCCTACACAGCCTATGAATGGCAGCTTACCATGCTATTTTACAAATACAAAATGGCGGGAATCCAATATTTGCTGCTCAGTGCAGAAGACCTGGACTTAGCCATGGAAACATTTGAATTAGTTTATGTATGAAATATTAAACTAGCTTAATATCAATACGAGCCGATGTCTTTTTATGATCACAGGAAAAACTAATGAGCAGTCTTGAACGTCCATTTAGAACCTACGAACAAGTGTCTGGAATTTTATTTAGATAAAATTGTAATTTGGTAAGTTTAACTCAAAAAATACTACAGGTATTTCTGGTTTCGTCATGATATATATAGATATCTTAATAGTAAATTGTGACAGTCCAAATAACGTTAGTAAAATGCACTTTTATCGGACGGCACTAAGCTTCCATTTAAGTAGAAGGAAAGCAGCTGTACGAAGGAAAAGTAGAATGACTGTAAGAGCTGCTACATCCCACCAGAACATGTTGGGGTCCATTGCTACATCTTTGAGAAATACTTTGGGATGTCTAGAAATAAGAAAAATAATTATGTATAAGTAAATCTAACTTTAGTAAATTGTCCTATTATTATATTTTATTTTTTAAATGACACTTTATAAAATCATTTTTGTGCTATTGAAAGATGTCTACATCGATTCTATGAATACTTTGAGTTGGTGATGCGCACTCACTTAGACGCTGTTTTTTATGTTACCTTAGAACTTTCGACTGGGTGAACCGATTTCGATGATTCTTTTTTTGTTTGAAAGGTGTGCTTCCCGTGTGGTCCCATTTTAATTTCATCAATCTGTTCAGTAGTTTTAGAGTTACAATTTGAAGTCGGTTTTTTTGATAAAATTTTAACATTACATTATAAATTGTCCGATGTAGAACCAACTAAGATACAGAAATCACTGGCTATGATTTATAATACTCACTTATAATGACAGTAGTCACCGTTGGCACATTCTAAGGTTGCTCTGTTGAGTCCATAAATGGCACTTATGTAGCCTTCAAGACCGTATCGTAGATATGACACATACGACCCCCAGTAAAGATACGGTGGTAAGTCACGTAAGGTCACTCCGAAACCAGCGAACATCATCATTGGTACAGACAGAGTTGGGCCGAGGAAGGTGCCGTTCTGAAAGTTATTGATAAACTGCTTTACTATAATTTCCAAAAAGCAGGAAAATATTATTCGGATATTATGTAAGTTACACTTGCAAACCAAATATTTAATAAGTATTAACTTATTTGAGATTGTTACTTAGTGGCACTTTGATAAGAAGCTGACGTCTTTTCATATTATATATAGATACTAGCGACCCACCCCGGCTTTGCACGGGTATAAAACATATATAAAACCTTTCTCTTTAATCACTCTATCTATTTAAAAAACTGAATCAAAATCCGTTGCGTAGTTTTAAAGATTTAAGCATACAAAGGGATATAGGGAAAGAAAAAGCGACTTTGTTTAATACTATGTAGTGATGATATATTTTATACCGTATTGCACGTATACTAATTTAATATCTAAGATACTTTTAAGTTCTAACCGTCTATATGACGGTTATTCGGTGTGTGCTTTGTAAGCTTATTTGAATAAAGTCTAATTTTATTTCACTAGCGAACTGAAATATATTTTTATGTGATCTTTGTAGTTATTCTGGGTTCGAGGATAATAATTTTACTTTGACTCACACATGATGAAAGATACTCACAACAACGTTAAAGACGGCGCCAACCATGAGGCCAAAGCTTTGCGCAACTAGTACTGTGTATAACGATATCGTAAAGAACATTGCGAAGCGTGTTATGTCCAGTGGCTGAGATGACATTGTGTATACAATAATACTGAATATAGCACACGAAAGTATCTGGAAAAAGATATAGATCGGACTCAAAATTATTTATAATTAAGGTAAAAAACAAACTAATCTAAACAGTGGAGTCCCGTGTCCCCTAGTGGGGTATGGGGCAGATGCATTTCACATCTGTTTCACTGACTGCTTTTTTGAAAGCTAAGCGGGACGCTGTAAGTAGGAATTTTCGTGGATTATCTTGCTGTTTTTATTAATGGAACAACTACTACGCAAACCTAACATAACCATATGTATAAGTAAAAGTGAAGTCCTGTGTCCTCTAGTGAGGGCAGATGCATTTCACATCTGTTTTACTGATCGATTTTTTCTGGGGCAAGTAGGTGATCAGCCTTCTATGCGTTCCCAGACCGAGTTTTTTTTTTAATCTCCACCGGGAATCGAACCCAGGACCTCTCGGTTGTAACGCTTAAGCGCTTACCACTAGACCAAGCAGGCTAGATATCAATATACGTTGAGTATATTGATATCTAGTTCATCTAAGTTCTAGACCAAAGAGGCGGTCCGCAAGGAGGCGGTGCACAGTTCCGCAAATAACCAAGCAAGAAATATTTCAGTATGATTAAGAATTAATACTTGATGTTTTAGTTTATACAAACATATTTTTTATGGAACAGGAGGCAAACAGGTAGGAGGCTCAATAAAATTAAGTGTTCCGTCGCCCATGGACACCCTCAACTCCAGTTGGGCCAAGGGTGCGTTGCCGGCCTTTTAATAATAATTTTCTAGACTCTAGATTCATACTCCAGAATCTAGAGTATGAATTTAAAAATCGACTAAACCCCTCAACTATAGGTAGATACTTAACAGAAATTAATTTAAGTAGCAGTTGATTATTTACAGGTGGTGCCGGGTAGGGTGGAAGCTGGAAGGATCAAGAGCTCGCGGTGAGAGCTCGAGATGGAGTGATCAGATCAGACATGCTCTGAATGATCCACTCCATGAGTGATAGCATCAATTGCAACGTTAACCACGACTGCTCTGCCAAGAGAAGAATATAAAACAATTTTTATAAGCGATTCTTACCGATATTGGCAAGTCCACGACAGTGACTGATATGTAATATGATCCCAAGGAGTACCATCTGTTGAAATGTTCCTTCAGTAAAACGGACATCTCTGATGGAACTGAAAACAGTTGAAACTTTAATGATTAAAATTTCCTTTAACAACCCTTTAATACATTTTAGAACCCCGAAAAAAGAAGGGTATTGTTTGCTGTTTTACGTCTGTCTCTGATATCGTAGTTGCAAAACGAATAGACAAATTTCGATGAACTTTTTGTTTGAAAACTGATGTGATTGAGATAGACCTTAACTACAATTTATAATGTTCATACTTATGAAATATTCTTATTTGTAATAATCACATCGGGTTTTTTTAACCGACTTTAAAAAAGGAAGAAGTACTCAATTTGACGCTGTTTTTTATGTTTGCTACCACAGAACTTTCAACTGGGTGAACCGATTTCGATGATTCTTTTTATGTTTAAAGCTGGTGCTTCCCGTGTGGTCATCCAAATCTGTTCAGTAGTTTTAGAGTTACAATTTGAAGTCGATTTTTTTTGTTAAAATTTTAACACTTAGTATCAATATTTATGACCTTTCGTCTCTGCCGCTGGCTGATTTTTTGTTTGGTTTCGCTTATTTGAAAATTTATTATTATTATATGACTAATATATAATTTTCTTATTATTTAAATAAGATAATAATATAAATGTTCAAAAGTTTAATTGTTCAAAAGATTAAGACAATACAATATGTATATTTTATATGATTTTCAAATGTAGCCGAAATCCATAGATAAAAGGAATAACTTACAGGTAAGTATAGTAAGCATCATGGGTGACATCATGTGATGCATGAGTATAGCGAAGAGCAGATTATAATTGTCCAGTACACGGGAGCCTTCGTTACCAGCATTGATGAAGAGTGTCCCCAACATTATACCTACCACTATGTTCACCATGATTCGTAAGTGGGTTAAAGTCTGGAAAATAATAAAATAACTTTACATTTATTTAGTTTACAGTTAAGCTTTCGAGATAAGAATTATAATATTATCTAGACATAATTTTATACTTCAATATTTGTACGATGCTATGTTTTATTGTTACTTCCATTTGATTTTATGATAACACAAATTTCAAGTATTGGATTAATTAAGAAATGTTATGCATTAGACCGCCTCCTTGGTCTAGTGGTAAGCGCCTAAGCGTTACTACCGAGAGATCCTGGGTTCGATTCCCGGTGGAGATAAAAAAACGGTCTGGCAGGACATAGAAGGCTGATCACCTACTTGCCCCTAAAGAAAAAATCGATCAGTAAAACAGGGCTTCACTTTTACTTATACATATGGTTATGTTAGGTTTGCGTAGTTGTCCCATTAATAAACACAGCAAGATAATCCACGAAAATTCCTACTTACAGCGTCGCGCTTAGCTTTCAAAAAACCTCGCCGAATGAGTACAGATCTTTGATTTGCTTGTGACGTTTCTTCTGATCCCGAACTTTCATCTATTTCCTTCATAGTACTAAGCGGGTATAACTTTCTTAGAGACTCCATGGTGGGTAGGTCCTCGGATTCATCGAACCACCTGTGGGCCTTGCCATTGTCTATTTTCGTTGTGAGTAGTTCTAATTTATCTTCGCCATACTCCGCGGATGCTATCTCGATAACTATTAAGCAAAAATTAAGGAAGTAGTTAGCAAGTGCTTACAGCTTAATACGAATTATAATATTTATGTGAACCTGTCATGCTGCGGCTCCAATAGCGGGAATTGACGAATATACGTGTTTTCGCGGTAGATGTGACCATTAAGTTCGTTAATTCCCGAATATTCGTCCGACAAAAATGCTTATCGCGGCGCTGTCGGTAAACTGGCGCAAATAAAAGGGTTTTGTCGCGACAATGTTCGCTTGAGTGGCTACACTTCGCCGCTTCATACATAATTTTTATCGCGACAACGCGCCACGAATATTCGCCCGCTAATGGACCCGCAGCATCACAAATTAAAATGATATCTCTAGTTACATATCCAAATATGAATATATAGAATCTTTGCTTTTTGCAATCTGACTTTGCGGGACAGAAAATAATTTATTTTTTAAATTGTACCTAAATACGAAAAATATTATTTTGTAAGTTCATGTAAATATGAACGCGTTAGACACTAAATTTGTAATTAATTTAAACTTACTATAGTCAGCTGGATTGTGATAAATTGGGCAAGGTATTCCTGCTTCTTCAACATATGGTACAAGATTCTTTGTTGTTCCCTGGTAAAGACATTGCCCAGCTGCCAGAACATAGACGTGGTCGAACAGCGCGAACAATGTTGCTGAAGGTTGGTGTACTGTGCAAATTATAGTCCTACCTTGGTGTGCAAGACTTTGACATAGCTGCACCACTTGCGAACATGATGAACTATCCAGACCTCTGAAATTTATGAGAAAGGATTTTAGTATGCCTTTATTCGTAGTTTAAACGCCACGAATGGTATCTGAAGAAAATGTAAATAAATTTTGGCGGTATAAACGCTCTGTACTGACGCAAAAAGATAAAGCTCGACCACCAAGGTATAATATAAGGTAAGGTAATAGGTAAGGAAAGGTCCCGGGTTCGAATCCCGGTAGGTGCAATAATTTGTGTGATGAGCACGAATGTTTGTTTCCGAGTCTTGGTTGTTTATAAACTTATATATGTATTTATTGTGGTACCCTCGTTGTTTCTGATTACCATAACACAAGTGCTTCAGCTACTTACTTTGGGATCAGAGCAATGTATGTGAGTTATCCCAATTATTATTATTATTATAACAAGTAGGTATATCACAAGAAATTAGGAAAGAGGGAGAAAAGAGTTTTAGGAGGAGTATAGTGGAAAAGATAAAATATACTTACATCATTGTGGTTTCAGTCAAAAGTGAAATAAGAGAAAAACCCAATCATTGTATTCACATTCATTCATTCTATTCTTCATCAAAAAGGTAAACATAGAAATTTAGACAATTTACGAAAATTCAAGTAAAAGTTCCCATTTTGGTCGAGTTATTTTGTTTTGTTTATAAATTTTTGTAAATAACTTACGTTGTAGGCTCATCCAGAAACATTACTAGAGGATTGTTAATGAGTTCTAGAGCGATAGAGAGACGTTTTCGTTGACCGCCAGAGAGCTGCGCGCCCCTTGTGTGCATGTGCTCATATAAACCTAGGTTGGTTAGTATATCCTCTATCTGTAAAGCACGTAATAATGTCATTCTAACAAAAAATTCATTTTAGTTGACATTAAATCTTGGCGTCTTTAAATTAATCTTACTTTAAAATATGCACATAAACTTACTGAGTTGATCCGCGTAATAATTTTTAATATGAGGGGCCGGGAATTAAAGATTGCATTTTGAATATTTTTTCTTGGAGTGAATGGATGGCACAGAACACGATACATATGATACTTATCACAAAGTACCAAAGTCCATGACTTTTTTGACATGACAGTGACACTTTCGTCGATGTCACAGTTTCATTAATGTTGCCATTAACATAATTTTTGAGTATGTTTGGTTTTAGTGACGTTTCTAGGCAATCGATATTTATATAAATAAGTTTTCGCACTTATCCTAGAGTTTAGCGGCTCCAGATTAAGCCACTGTCACTAGCTCTAGTAGAGCCTAAAATTGAATTTTATCGGATTTAACAAATTAATATTGGATTTAAATATGTTGCAAATGAAGAAGTATCTAATATACATTGTTAATTTATTTTAAGTGGCGCTTAAACACTTTAACGACTTCATTTATTCTTCTCAATCGAATTTATTCTTTTTAGAGACTTCTCACAAAAAATTTGACTGACGACAGCAGCTAAATTATTTTTAAGTAAAACTTACCACTTCTCCTTTCTCATATTTGTCTAGTTTAGTGGGTAGTTTGAGATCAGCAGCTAATGACATATTTTCACTGACAGTGAGTAAACCTTGTAACCGGTCATCTTGTTGGATATAACATGACATTTTCTTGAAACGCTCTGAAATAATAATAATTCATTAATTCAACTCACTTTTCTTCGTAGTACTTATACAGTAAGTACATATAATTCAGATCAGACTCAGATCATTATACATAAATATCTATATAATAATTTCTTTAAAGACTACCTGCTTATAACTTACTCATATTCCTATCCCTTCCATTAATAAATATAGAGCCTCCGACGCCTGTCGTTCTGTATCCAGAAAGAACATCCAGTAATGTAGATTTTCCCGCGCCTGATGGTCCCATTATGGCAATCAGCTTTTTAGGCCGAAGTCTGCCATTTATACTATGTAGGATTTCTTTTGTACCTGTAAAATAATTTTTAAATAGGTAACATTGGAAATTAAAATTAATTATATAAATACTAACTCGTAAAACATAAAATTAATAATTATTCCGGATCGTGATACGTTAATTAATCCAAAAGATAAGAGATAAAGGTGGCAAAAGGGGTGGTAAAAACGATCTATATGATCACTTTAAAATAAATGTCAATATTAATAATATAGTGTTAAAATTTAAAAAAAAACCGACTTCAAATTGTAATTCTAAAACTACTAAACAGATTTTAATGAAATTCATCGGTCGGTTCACCCAGTCGAAAGTTCTGAGGTAACAAACATAAGAAACATAGCGTCGAATTGAGTACCTCCTCCTTTTTTTGAAGTTGGTAAAAATATAAATGAAGTTGGGAGTAACGACTCTATTAAAACACCTATTTCACCTTATTTGGAATTTCAAATAACTGTAAGATAATTCAGAAAACCTGGGCTTGTATTGTCATTTGTTTACGTGGTTTTGATTTTCGTTTTAAAGAGGTTTCTTCTACGAATAAATGATAAAGACGGTTAAGAATGGTTTTTCGTACCCTTAATCAATAGCACAGTCGATAAATAATTATTATTATTAATAATAATTTTTATTATTAGATTACTATTAATAAATGTTTTTGGCTAGATTACAAGAACTATAAGCCATGTTTTTATTTTAGTTAATGTATTTATTTCAAACCCCAAAAAAAAGGCGGAAATTTTACTCCTAGCAGGGATTTTGACCACATCAAAAACGAAAAAGTCACATTTTACTGAATTATATCACTTTCATTCAATCATGTATATTTCCGAATAGTTTATGCTTTAAACTCCACCAAGTTCACACATAAAATCTCGAAAAACACAAGATTTTAGAAAATAATTTAAAACATGACGCGTTCATTGCTGCGATATCTATATTATACCGCTTAGCAACTAGTTGCAAAGAAGTTTTTGCAAATCTGTGTTAGATGTCATGGCCAAAGTGAGATGTCTACTTATTTAAACAAAGCATACATTAGAATATTTAGACAATAATTTACCTTAAAGTTAAATTGAAACTAAAAGAAATTCAAAAAACAGAATTCGGTGCGGACAATAAAAATACTCGATACTTTTAGATACTTCAAGTTATACTTTTAAAACGTAATAATAGACGTCTGACGACATTTTTTTAAAATAAGTTATTAAATAAAACAAAGGAAACTGTATCCTTCTATATTTTTATTATTGTTATTTTTTGTGGGCGACATACATTTAGGAAAATATTCAAATGTTACAAATGAGATGTAATCTATATAGAAAAATAAAATTGGAGTGTCTATTTGTAATATTAAAATGACCCCTTTTTCATAAATGAATATGGATACGCTACAATACATATACGCAAAAAAAACATTTTTACAATTTTTGTCTGTCTTTCTGTTTGTTGCGACTAATCTCTGAAAAGGCTGGACCAATTATGACGGGACTTTCACTGGCAGCTGATGTAATAAGGAGTAATGTATTTTTATTTTAGAAATTAAAATAAAATTAACTGCTCTGCGTGGATGAAGTACATAATATAATACATACTCTCTGTTTATAGGCTATATAACATCACGTTACGACGAAAAAAACGCGGGTGAAACCACACAGCGAGTTTATTATAATTCAAGAAATGAAGAACTAAGTAAAGGACAAGAATGTTAACATTCACGCGTTCACGTCAAAAAATAATATGATCGTTACATAAAATAATATTTAATCTGTTCACGGACACCAAAGATTGGGATGGGATCAGACAGCATTTTTTGACAATGCTATTTGACCACGCACCACGTTCACTCACTTTTTAATACTCGCTTTAATAAACAGGACGAATTATAATCTTGTATGTCAATTTATATCTTCTTCAGAGGGCAACTATGAACTAATATGCTGTTTACATAATGTACAACATGATATTAAGGTCCAAACTCTAATCGCGGATGACAAATGTTTTTATAACCACGTTATATACTTTGTAATGTAATTACTTTTAGAGCTTTATTATAGCTACACTACAACTCACATAGCTATATACCTTTAGGAAAGAATAAATAAATTAAAATTATAAAAATATGTATAATAGCACCTTGCACTGCACTTACCACTAGCGCTGGTAGCATTTCCTAACTGTATTGCAATAATAATTATTTATATAATTTAAAAAAACAATTTTCTCGAAATGCAAGCTATCAAACAGCAATACATTCAGATAAGATCAATGACTAGATAATGTTTTATACCGTTCAAAATAAAAAATAAACTTTAAAATTTACAACAGCAATTTTTCAATGAAAACTTGACTGTGATTCAAAAAAGAATACCAGATACTTGCGTCATCAAGACGAATTTAATGTACTAGTAACAAATCGACGGATTCACATTCAAGGAGGTCAAATAAAGCCTCTTTTTTGCAACGGTGAACAAAAAGGTGGGACCTAATGACGCGAATGCCAGATCTCCAAATTAAATGCCGATAACAATTAAATATCAAGCAAATCGGAAAATGCCGGTTTTCATCACAGTTCAGACTTTTTTACACCTTTTATTAACCTTCTAATTTGGCAAATATCTGACATTACTTAAATAAAAATACTTTTATCGTCAAGGTGACAACAAAGACCTTTTTTTGTCGCCTGAAAAAGTCGCCTTTTAAATTTTCAACTTGCAAATATTTAAATAAAATATTATTTACGCAACTTTATTTTATCACAATTAACGTGGGAGTATGTGTGTCAAACGATTACGACTTTGTTATTTGATATATAATGTAATATGTAAATCCCTGATTCGTGTATTTTTATTATTGAAATAAGTTATATACTTCTAAGTTAACTCACTTGGTTCAAAACATATACATACTTATTTTTTTGAGTAGGTACGAAGGTGAAAAATAATTTTCCATATAACTATTTTATTTGTACAACTAAATGTAGCCAGTATTTTAGGTAAGCAGTCCAACGCTATGATGAGCCTTTTGTATTTTTGTAAATATATTTAAGTACATTATTGTAAATATTTTATTTTATTGCTATTCCTTTCGAAAACATATTGGAAAAGGGGGGTTATAACCCCCCTATAAACTTATAAGTTTAACGAGTCTCTGCAGCAAGGTACGCAGTGCTACATGGGAACTATTTAGACGCATTAGTACGAGTTTTTTGAATTGAAATTTTCATTTAAAGAACATTTATGAAATTCCGTTCATTTGTTAAATTGTCTTTAATTTCACTTGTTACAGTTGCCGATAACTACGTTGAAAAGAATAGTTAGATGGGAAATAGTTTTGAGATTGATATTATCAAGTTTAGTTTA
Source organism: Aporia crataegi (assembly GCA_912999735.1). Lineage (NCBI taxonomy): Eukaryota > Metazoa > Arthropoda > Insecta > Lepidoptera > Pieridae > Aporia > Aporia crataegi. The sequence continues at coordinate 4,823,734 of OU538744.1, read as the reverse complement.
TCGAGAACTAGTGAGCCCCGCGAACTTCGTATGTGTTCAGTTTCGAATAACGTGTCATCTAAAAAAGTAATTCCATAGAAAATTCAAAATTCAAAATCAGTCTATCCGTGATTGAAATGATAGTGTAAATAACAGGACTTTGTTATATTATAATATAGGGTCCGCCATCTAACGTTTTTTTTTTCAACAAGTGCTTATTTCGTGAATGGTAACACTTAGCTCATGTCTGATTTGACAGATAATTAGTTTTATCCTTCCGCTGAACGAATATGGTTGTGTATACGCTTGAAAAACGCTGGGAAATATTGCGACATTACTTTGAAAATCATGGTAATGTCGAAAATGAGCAAGGAGTGGCCGTTACAGTCAATGGTGATCGTTAGCGGGCCATGTTGAACCAATTTTTGTTCACAAAAATTGAAGAGGAGGATATTGGCAACATTTGGTTTCAACAGGACGGCGCTACGTGCCACACAGCCGAAGCTACACTCGATGTCTTGCGCCCTGTTTTTGAAGATCGCATTATCAGCCGCAGAGCTGATGTCATTTGGCCACCTCGGAGCTGCGATTTGACACCGTTGGACTATTATTTGTGGGGTGCCGTCAAAGATAAGTGTTACGCCGACAAGCCAGAGACAATTGACGCTTTAAAAGCCAATATTTGTGAAGCCATTGGTGAAATACAGCTGCACACAATCGATAATGTGCTTAAAAATTGGACCGATCGTGTAGGCTACTGCATGGCCAGCCGAGGCAGCCATTTGAATGAAATTATTTTCCATTACTAACCGGAAGGATTGTACTTTCAAATAAAAAAAGAAATTTCAGAAAATAGTCAATAGTTTTTTTTTTAATTGCATTTTCAAAAAAAAAAAGTTATTTGGCGGACCCCGAATAGAGTCATATTATTTTATAGAGTTTAAAAAACAGTGTCGATATAAAGGCACAGTTAATCTTTATACCAACATACTTGCCCTTGCAAGGCAATATTGCCTTTTTAATACAAAACTCAAAAAAGTCCAACAAAAGATAAAACCACGAAATGAACTTTTTGTGGCATAACGTTGTTGAATTTCTTTACAAGAATGAAACTATGTTTTTACATTTTCTTCTACATAACAATTTATGTATTAAGTTCCATTGAAACAATAAACGAAAACAACCGGTTTTTATTTCATACCAATTATTTACAGAATGGCCAAATAAAGAATCTACGGATGTTATTGCAACGTCATTGAGATCGTGTGGCAGACTAATCAAATATTATCTAGTCTACATTAACGAAATACAACCATGAACATAATGGCATTTTTACGTTAACATCATACTTACCTTTTTATCTTTGAGTGTACATTTTTGTTTATATGTAGGTATAGATAAAAATATTAGAGAGATGAATGTAAATCTATACTCTATATATAAAACAAAGCCAATCTACACCATTCATAACTCAAGAACGGATGGACTGATTTTAATGATCTCTGTTTTGTTGGATTCGTCTAATCAAAGAATAGCAGAATAAATATTACAAATTTCGAAAGATTCGCGAAAAAGTGTTTATGGAAAAAATTCGAATATCGAAAATAATTCGAATTCCTTCGTTCTATGAAATGACGTTTCGGAAGTCTGATGCGATACGAAATTAGCGAGGTCCTCTAGTACATAAGATGCATATCCTCTAGTCCTCTAGTACATGGCATGTTTTTCAATTTCACTTGTTTTGTGATAATATAAATTGTAAGCAATCGTAAAAATGGGTGTTATTAATTAGTGTTGATGAGATATTTTTTTACGATTATACTGCTATTACATGTGAGTATTATCTCAAACAGTTATATAATTCCGACTTTGTGAGTGAATTCCCGTAACCCCTAGTGGGGCATGGGGCAGACACACTGCTGTGTCTGTTCACTGATCATTTTCTTTACAGGCAAGTAGGTGATCAACCTTCTGTGCCTGTATACTGTTTGCGCTTTTTAATAATAATAATAATTGAAGACAGTTTAAAACCTCCCAAAACGATGACAAACAAGAAAATATTATCAAGAATATATTTTAATAGATTTTATTATAGCTTTAAAAAACTACATCGAAATTCCGCATTCGTTTAAGAGCTCGGACAGACAAACACGTCAAAAGCTTTTTTCGTCGGAGGTTAAAAATAAACAGCAAAATCTATTGGAAGAATTGATATTTTTTGTGTTTACGGAACCCTTATTCTTATAATTTAAAATACTGGATGGAAACCAGTTAAACCACATTTTTATTTATAACATTCATGATTCAATTGACTGCCTCTGTGAAGTCCAGCGTTGGCGATCTGTGACAGTACGAAAACTTGCACCGTGAATTTTAAAATTGTTATGAGGAATCTGAATTATATTTTCTGTTTGTATTTTATTATCGACTTCGAAAAAGGAGGAGGTACTCAATTCGAATGTATTTTATTTTTGTTTGTACCTCAGAACTTTCGACTGGGTGAACCGATTTTGATGATTCTTTTTTGTTTGAAAGCTGGTGCTTCCCATGTGGTCCCATTTTAATTTCATCATAATTCGTTCAGTAGATAGTCACAATTTGAAGTCATTTTTTTTTTCAATTTTAACATATTATTATTAGAAACATATTTTTTTCCAAATTTTAGTTTGCAAATTAAATATTAGAATTGATATCGCAAATTTGACCGTGCTGATGAAAATTTATTTTCGACTCCTTATCGAATAATCGACATTTTAGGGTGAGTTTTACTTTGATGAATGTTCAATCAAAAATGCGATTCAGAAGCAATATAGACCTTGACATCTTTTTTTGTAACAAAAATTAAAGCGTTAATAAATTAAAAAATTGTCGTTTTTATGATAATTGAACCTTGAATTTATAAATGTATCTAACATCATTAAATCATAAATGATATAGGTGTTAAATTTTTTATAAATTAGTAGCTGACCCGGCAAACGTAGTTTTGCCATATTAATTTTTGGGGAGGGCTATTCTTATCACTTAGGGGTATGAAAAATAGATAGTAGCCGATTCTCAGACCTACTGAATCTGCATATAAAATTTGGTAAAAATCAGTAAAGCCGTTTCGGAGGAGTAAGGTAACTAACATTGTGACACGAGAATTTTATAAATATGATAATTATGCTTCTTCTTTATGTATCGTTTAAGGAAAACAACATATTCATAGATACGATTTGTCCACCTTTGCAAGGTATGCTTTAATGTGTAAAAAAGTTAAAATAAGTTACGTAGATAAATGTCGCACTTTTTGTTAAAAGTCGACTTTCATCAAAGAAAAAACTATAGAAAGCGGTTTCAATTTTTATTGTCTTAATGTTATTTATTTATTAAAGGTTTTTAATTAATGTCTATTTCGAGCCCAAAGTTAAATGGCGCAAAATTTACTTGTGGTTTATAGCGAATTGTGACGACATTACAAAAAGTCACGGTTTATTAATTATATAACTTTCCTTTAATTATGCACTTTTCTAAAAACTGTTCCAATAAATGCTTAAAAGTCCACCAATATTACACATAAAATCTCGAAAATACACATCTTTTAGAAAATTACATAAAACATGACACGCTCGAAAACTCTTATCTTACTATTTATATAATGAATATAGTATTAATTAACATTTTGTATCAGTTTTAAATGAGGAACCAAAAAGACTGTAACAACAATGCAACGAAAGTTTCGCAACCTATATGACTATCAGCTGTTGTGACGTCACGCGTTCACTGACACTGATAAAGTTCGCGCTATTCTTGACTGCGTGACGTCACGCACACGTGCCCAACTCTTTGTTGTGGAACTGACAAGAAAACAACTATTGTATTGCTGAAGTTTACTTACCACTTACTATCATAGAAGTCGTAATATAACTCTGTTGTTATAATATCATCTGTAAAACATAATCTGTTATGTTGCAACGCTTACATACCTACTTACCTATTAAGTAGATAAATGAAAAATGTTTGGCTAAAAACAGGAGAATTACATGTGTAACTTCGCTTTTACGCAGTAAGAAGGTTTTCGCGATTTCATAATTATTAGGCATAAATGTATGCAAATATGTAATTTAATTATATTACAATAACACATGCTACTAAAAACACAATATAATAAGAAAATAATAAACTACCTAATTAATAGATCAATTTTAGCACATAAAATTAATCCACGAATATTATGTTCATAAATTGCTCTACGACTTTTACTTTGTCAACTATCAACCATAAATACAATTTATATTAAACTTAATGAAATTCGAAGCCCTTTTTAGCACAAGGGTAATAAAAAAAAATATTATTTCCATAAAAAAGTGAGAGACAATTATTTTATTTTATTTGTCCAATTTAAGTTGGCATATGAACAAGTGAAACCGGTCTATTTATTTAGGAGCTAGAATGCCACAGACACACAGACACGTAGGTCTATAAGTCTACACACTTATAGCAATCGCTAGATTATTTTTCCCGCTAAAATGTAGAATTTTTTAAACGAAATACGAATGCAACTTAACATTCATCCGTAATCCCCTAAACTTAAAGAATTACAAGTCTTGTAGCTTAGGATTCCGTTGATGAATTTTAGTCAGGGCAAGATATTACATAGTATTATATCTATAGAGTGTGAAAAAGTGAATTCCTATAACCCTTAGTGGGCCATGGGGCAGACACATTGCTATGTCTCTTTCACTGATCCTTTTTTTTGCAGGCAAGTAGATGATCAGCCTTCTGTGCCTACCCAACCGAAACTTTCATTAGTCCTCCCGGCATTCGAACTCAGAACCTCCGGAGCAACACGCAGACGCGTAAACCACTTAGCCCCGGCGGCGGTTATATCTATATATTATTATATTATGTACCCATATAAACATATTACCTACTGAATACAATTTTTAATAGAGCTGTAATTATTTATTTAATTCACCAGAGTAGTTGACCTTTAAAAATTCCAGAGTTATTATTATTCGCATTCGATTAATGGTTTAATTTTTCAACTATAAATATTAAAAAATTAAAAATATGCAAATATGCATTTACCTTGCAAGTAATCTTTTGTACGTCAAAAAATTATTCTCATAATAATAATTATAATATCTTGTACAAAGTCCAAAGGCGCTGGTCCTTTTGGCGAGTTTTTTAAGTGTGTAATATATTAAAGTGGCGAATAAACAATATACCACAACCGATTAGATTTCTAGTTCAATAGATCAAATATCAATAATTGCAAAGATATGACGCAAAACTGATTAATCGGGTCGCATCCGGGATCGATGCAACTACATAATAAAAATAAAATCAACCTTATTTGCATCTTTGAAAAGTATGCTTTGATTCCAACTAAAACTCTTTTATAAGATTTATAAATATTTCTTAAACTTTGGCAAAGTTTAACTGTAGAGAGCTACTTTAATCGATTTTTAGTACAATAATTACTATTTTTTTTTTGTATTTACCTATGTAATTCATCGTGAATGTAACAGTTATCTTTTCTCTCTCTGTGTTTGTGTTTCCTTATCTTTAAATGTTTTCTGTAAAATTAATCTTTAATAAAATGTATTGCTAATTAACAATAATGTAATCGTTTCTATTCTGTTATATAATTTTTATTATTTTATTTATAATACATATTAATATATTATATGAATGTATAAAAGCTAGTTGTGGCTGCTTTTTCATAAAAACGTGATTTATTATTACGATAATTAAATCCCACGAGAATTGAATAAAATACTGCTTGGTTACAAAGTTCACAAATATATACTTAATCTAGTACATTATGCAATCCATGATTGCGAAACTGATACCAACGTTACAATATTTCATATTTTCTAAATATATTAATTATCTGAATTGTTATATTTGTAACCAAATACATTTTTTATATTTTTAGCTGATACCTTGTAATTCCATGTGGAATTTAGTTGCAGGGAAAGGTTTCTTGCTGAAAGAATTTTCAGAGATAATAAGAATGTTATATCCTGACCCGAGCATTAACTATACCACTGTGCGTAGATAACACTTCTACTTCAATTTGATGTTAAAGTCACAATCCCAGTTATCATTATGTAAGATTATCTACGTCAAACTTCGATCAACAATACCAACTAGATATTGATCGGGTCGACGCAAAAAAATACGCCTCGGTAAATAACAACGCATTTGAGACGAGCTCTTATTTTGTTTAGTTTGAAACACTAATTGTAATAATCGTAAATATAAGATAACTAGCTGACCCGGTAAAGGTTGTTTTGCCATTTTAATTTTTGGGGTGGGCTACCTTTATCACTTAGGGGTATGAAAAATAGATAGTAGCCGATTCTCAGACCTACTGAATATGCATATAAAATTAGGTAAAAATCAAAAAAGTAAAGCCGTTTCGGAGGAGTGGGGTAACTAACATTGTGACACGAGAATTTTATATATAAGAGATATTTTGAAGATTTGTTACTCTGTTTGTTTGACTTTATTACTAGGTGCCATGATTGTAAATAGGTTGAACTTAAAATTGTTTTAAAACTTTTGTCTCAGTTTGTTAGTGAACTATATAAGTACTTATTTATACATAAACGAGGACATTTTGCTTTGATTTTGTACTTGACCCGGTATCTAGTTGTTATTGTTGATAGAAGACGTCAAACTATCAACCAATAGTAGAGAATTGATATAGAATTGAGAAATGCATTGTTATATTATAACTTAAACGATTTAGATTTGTCAGATCTGAGAAAAATAAGAAAACTACTACTATTCAAAGGCAAAAATATAAATTTAATATAGGATTGAAAATATGATAAAATGTCTAAGAACACAACTAAGAAAACATTATACGACATTTTAAATACCTAGGTCATACGTAGATTTTTCAAGTACATAACGCTATCTAGGTAAATCTGGCGTACCTTGACATACAGGTATCATTATATCTAATGAACAACAGCAAAATTTTAGGCCAATTAACTCGATGTCTAAATAAATATTACATAAAACTGTGTTTTTGAAATTTTCTATAGAGATAGATGAAAAGGAATAAATTTAAGTTTGTAAATTTTTTATTTAAGAACGAAGTGACATTAATTGTTAAGTTGTAATATTATAAGATCTAAACAGAAACATATACAGGTCCCAAAAATAGCACGCCACAGCGACACTGGAAGTAGGCTAGCCCACTAAATTATTGTCTCTTCCACAAAAAAATGGCTTAAGAAAAGTCTCATGGATTTCGAGATATTACAATTTTTCGAATTTTTTGAAAATTACCCGATTTATATAAATGCATAATAAGTATGTGTAATTTTCTCATACAATTTATAACCAGTTTATTTATAATCACCAGAGAATAGGATTTATATCAGAAAATTTTCGACTGGCCCATTAAGGGTAGGCTCTTTCATGTTCCTTATCACTGTTGTTTCAGAACAGATGATTCGATTTTGATTTACTTTTGTGGGATAGTGTGTTGTGATCTGTTAAGATAATATAAATTAAGACTGCGTTTTATAGCAATGACTTTATGTATTACTGTGACTTTTAGGTACGTTTTGTACTACTTATTTAGCAGTTTCTATCACCGGGCCACCATCATGGATAGGGGAGGAAACAGGAAGTGTTGCAATTCACTTTATTGACCCTTCTTTCGCGGCGCAGGCGTCGATTTGGTGTTTTATATACGTTTTCATTCGCGACATTAAAACTTATCTATTATCTCTTGTACCTTTATAAATTTCAAAAAATATTAAATTTCGTAATCTTTGTGATGTATTTTGGTCTTCTATTTCCCTATTTTGATTACCTCATAACAGTTAGATTGGAGTATATAGGTATATTTAAATGGGTTTCAGGAGTTTTAGAAATATTCTTTATAAACACTTGTGTCTTTGTGTCTGTCTGTGGCATCGTACCTTTTAAATGAATATACCGATTTAGATCCGGTTTTTTTGTTTGAAAGTTAACGTGAAAAAGGTGGATCAAAGCCGCCATTCATGACGATCTGTCATCTATTTATGAGATCGCTATAATCAATATGTTTTAAATTTTCTTTAATTTCACTTGATTCCTTAGATAAATAGGTATTTATTCGAATTATGAGTAAGTGTATTATCGTATGACATTGAATTTCGTTTCGATACGTTATCTTTTAAGAATTTTGATCATAATAATTGCTTAACTAGAACGTTTACCAGTGGCTATCAAGTAAGAATAATCCAACAATTTGTTATCTATATCCGCCTTTTATCAATCGTAAATTGAAGAAATTAGATATTAAATTATAAAGGATTACCGAATTCGGTTTTGATTTAATTTTTCCTGTTGTCCTGTTCTGACATTACAAAACTGGAAGTTCTCCGTAAAATTTTTGAAATAAATATTTATTTATTTCAACAAGAAACAAATCAGATATATTAAGGAAAACAAAGAAAAGAATAAAATATAGACAAAATAAAGATATATTCTTAACAGTTTCAAAATCAAAGAAGCAAAATTACAAAAATTTTGAATTGAACATAGCTGAAGACTAAGAGGAGATACATTAATAATTATATAATTGTTTCCTATGCCGCATGTTTTATTAATCCAAATATATCGCCATGTTTTAAATATTGGTACATATAACTATTTAAAACGTTTTTATCAATATCCAAACAAGATTTTCAACTAGGTTGTATTTATTTTATTTACTTTAAACTCAAAAGGTATTGATTCATTTGAGTTATAACTTGTGTTGTTATTTGGTGTCATAATTAAGAATTGCAGCTTACAGATGCAAGTTGCATCTTGTGTTAACGCGCAAACCAGTTTATCTGTAACGTGCACAAGAAAGTCAAGTTCATAATGCTCATTATTACGTACCTGCCTTCGCACCGGAATCTATATAATATATGAAGACAATTCTGCTTTAAAGTGGTGTTTCAAAAACTACTAACGGCCGGTTGGCGGAATAGGTAATGCTCCTGCCTTTTGCGCCAAAATGTCAGGGGTTCGAATCCCGATAGGTGCATTTATTTGTATAATGAGCACGAATGTTTGTTTCCTAATCTTATTAAACTTATATATATGTATTTATTGTGTTACCCTTGTGTTTCCGATTACCATAACATAGGTTATTTACTTTGGGTTTAGATGTATGTGAGTTGTCCCAATAATTATTATTTGAAAAAAAAAAATTAAATATCTACCCATTATTTTTTACAATAGGTGTGCAAATACCTAGATTATTATTTATCATTACGGTGTATGCACTGCAAAAATAAATTAAATTAAGGTAAAAATCATAGACAAGATTATTTACTGTTAAACGTAAGTACATACTAGAATGGCCAGTAAAGTTTCCTTTCACTTATTTAACAGCTCCTGACTGGTCATTTCCGGGATCTGTCAAGCAATTTTATTTTATTTGAGTATTTTTTTATTTTTATCAGATTCTGCACATTGATATTACCTTGGCCTTATATTGCCCTTGATCTAAAGATGTAATAAACTATGTATCTAGTTTTTGTTCCGTATTTCGTTTTTAACTATAAGGCGACAAGGGCGCCTAATCTTCGACCTACAGATCTTTAGAACAATAAGTTGTGTATTATATAAAAAATTACAATTTGCTCAAAGACGTAAATATTTTTTGTCAAACATGTTTTTATCCAGGGTTTTTATTGCATTATTTTTTCCCAATTTTCCTGGAAACGGAGGAACTTTTCGGAATATTAGTAGTCTGTTGTAATTCAAACAAAAATCTTGCGCCAAGTATAGGTCAAAATCCAACATTAGTTTCTGCGTGATGCCTGAAAATTCGAAAAATTGTAGAGTTGTATCGACAATTAAAACACATATTACCTATAATATTTGTAATTTTTAAGTTTATCGGCTTAGTTACTTTTATTTATATTATTTAAGTTAGTCAGTATAACTTTATAACCATCACCTAGGTCTAATAAAGTCGATTGGCACAATTTTCTTTGAGATTATATTTTAATCACTTGTTTAATTGCCACTTAACACGACATCAGTACTTTATTATGAAAATAATGTGTAACCAAAGCGATAACAACCTTTGCTTACCGGCAGCTGTATGTAAAATTCCAAAGGTCGGTCGGCTTATTAAATTAATTATAAATAAACAAATGAAATCGACTTCAAAAGTCACTAAAAAGTGAAATATAAATTGTGTATTATAAATGAACCTTCTATAAATAAAAAGACGGAAATAGTGTTGATAAATAAAATTCATGTAAAATTCAACAAGGGCATAAAACTGTCAAATTGCTCTTTGCAAGGCCGAACCATTTAATTTTTTTAGTCCTGGAATATTCTTTATTTTTTATGCTAATTTATTAAGTTATAAACAATGAACACTATTTAATTCTTTTTATTCATATAATTGGCACTCCTAGCATCTCCTCCATTAGCCTACCTAAATTAGGTAAACGTAAAGATTAAAAAGTAATATGACCGCCTTTGTTTAAGCATCGGTCATTCAATGCATGTTTAGCCGGAAGGCGAGGTCTAGATTCGGATACCAGAATTTTTAAAATACTACTGCGATTTAATTGTATTTATATAATATTGGGTTAAATTTTTACAATAATGTACTTAAATATATTTATAAAAATACAAATGGCTCATCAAAGCCGTTGGGGTGCATACCCAAAATACAGGCTACATTACCGCGTTGTATTGCTATACTAACGCGTTGGCCGAAATATGAGCCAGCTTTTGGGTTTTCTGTGGTCTCAACTAAGCGCGTCGATGTCTCTTTATGTAATCGACGCGCTTCTGGCTCCTCTGGATCCAGTCTTTACTCCAAAAGGAACGAAATTAAATATTGGGTTAGGTCTTTATTTTCGTCGAGTTTACACAATACATAATACTAAAAACTTATGTCTTCCTAAATAGTAATAGAGTATGCAGACCCGTTCTAGCGAGGAACTGTTGCCATTGTTATGGGTGCAATGCCAAGAGCACTAATTTTAAAGAAGTATTTTTACTGCAGGCCGAAGACAATTTATAAGTTTTCAAACAATTTGTAAGTTTGCTATGCATTATACACAAATAAATCGATTTTAATGATTCTATTTTAATTTAGATGTGGTTCTACATTGATAGGCTTTCAGTATTTCTATTTTATTTACTTTCTAATGCAATTGTTTTATCGAGGATGGTAGGTTAATAATGTATTAACGGTTGCTTTAAAATAGATAGCAGAGGGCTTAAGTGAGCATCCTGCCCGTTTGCCTCTGATCTTTTGTAGGTACTATTAAATTTAGAACACAAGTAATTGGTATAACAAGATTCTTTTGGGACGAGATATCTACTATTAATACATTATTATTGTGATTCAGTAAAACCCCAAGGTAGCAATATGACGTTGTTAATTTATTATTTCTTTGCAGCCGTCAATTAACTCTTAATTACAAACACCATTTGTAACATGACCCCGAAACTGAGTGATAAAAATTACTATCGTTTCTATAACGAATACACATACCTACTTACGTGTTCATTACTTCTATTTAAAATAAATATAAATACTAATATTGTACCTACCTTGCAAAGCGAAACACGATTTTCTGTTACTCAGGAAATAAACTCATGACTTTCCACATATTCGTACGTTTGTTAAACTCATGACAAACTGAGTTATGAAGGTGGGCTTGTCAGAATCTAACTGATTTTTATTAGCGTTTAACTCGTTAAAAATATAAAGTATTTTATGTGAGCGTCTATCATAAATAAAAAATAGTATTGATACTCTCGCGAGTAAAGCACGGATCACGATGTAAAAATACTAATTAATTAAGCGACCTTCAATGAAACCAAAAAGGAGGTTATCAATTCGACCTGTATTTTTTTTCGATGTTCCGCTCGTAGGTACGTCGCCACCCGTAGACCGATTGGGAAGAGTGAGGGGTCAAACGATAGAGTAACTCGTCGAAGTGGTTCCATTATGTAGAATTTTTACGATCAATAGTATTCAGGATATTGAAAGAATAGTTTTACAATCGGGCAAGAAATCGCTTAAATTCGCGCTACCGCGTCGTACTTATTTACTTGTAACTCTATGCTATATGAATCCTTATCGATAAATATGATGTTTTTAGATTCAATATAAAATTTGAAACAATATTAAATATATATCAAGATTATAATATTTATTGTTTTAGATATATTGAGGTTAATAAATCAAAAATTGATAATACTGCCAATAGTTCGCTTAGGCAATACAGATCCATGTGTTTACGTCTCCTTATTTATAGTAGGTTCATTTATAATACAAAATTTATTTTTCAGTTTTTAGTACGTTTTGAGGTCGTTTTTTTTAAATTAATTTATTTTAATAATATGTACCTTTTACGTACGTAAAATCCTGATTGACTATACCTACTTTTATTTCTAATTCTAGCTTGCTTTGAAAGCTAATAGGCAAATTTTACATTCATACAATCACTTCTCAAATGTTCAACAAAAAAATTTACTGTCATGATCAAAATAAAGTGTAATATGAAATAATTTTGAATTGATTTTCTTCTAAAAATACAGTTTAGAAGAAAATCTGTTATAATTGTTTTAATTTATGCCTATGCAGCATTATTTAGTAAAGTTTTATTTACGAAAGGTAACAGACAATATCACAGAACAACACAACATTATAATACTGAGTCTTTTGTTTATCGTTACATCATTCTTTTAGCATCCTTGTAGCGCTGCTGCTTCCGGGATTGCCATGTTTAACATCAATGTTTTTTATGTGTGCAATGTGAAACTAACATAAAAAACCTGGAAATTAAACCCAGGGCTCTTCACAACATAAATATTATATAAACGACTAACTATTTATGTATTATAAATAAATTAGAATGGCACAGTAGGTTGAATTGAACACCTGATAATCCGTAAAACGTGTCTGCCCCATTGTATCACTGCCGGTGAGTAAAGACGTATTCTATCGATATAATAATAAGAAAATAATATATACTATCACATAGTTCTGAAGATTATATTTCCTTTAATTGATCTATCATTTTAAACAAGTAGTAGGCATATTAAGGCCACAAAAAGGCAATTTTAAGAAGGCCAAGAGAAATCGTATCTACTAATGGATAATGTTGTTAAACCTATCATCATCATAATCATTGGCTAAACAGCCCTTTGTGGGCCCGAGCCTCAAAAACCAGCCCAGCCCTCTCTGTCTTGAGCCGCACTCTTCCAGTTATTTAAACCTATGGTCTTAAGGTCTTTGGTTACTCCATCTAACCATCTAAGTTTAAGTCTTTCCATTCTACGCTTGCCATCTGGAACGGAATCGAGCATTCGCTTCGGCACTCTATTACCTCCCATGCGTTGCATGTGACCAAGCCAGGACATCTATTAGAATTGTTAGAAATGTTAAACCTATACTTATATAATATATTCAATTTAAATTAGGAGTCTAACAATAAAAGAGTATTGCGTGAACGATTAAGGCCTCTATGTATTGAGAAGTTACTTAGAAAGCCCAAAAGGGTATTCGCTATTTGCATTTACAAAAGACACATTTGGGTTTGCGGTAACCATTAAATGTCTCAAACCCAGGTCTTCCGGTGTAATACGCAGTTGAACCACTTACCCACGGGGTAGTTAACTTAAGTGTAATTGTAATAAATTTTGTAAATTTAGTTATCTACGTTTTAAGACCACTGCATTTAGTTTTATTTAAGTACTAATATTTCAATTATATTTTAAATTTTCGCGATCTTTTTAAAATGTAAAGGAATAATCAATTACTTATCTATTTTTCTGACCAGAACATAAAGTGGGGCAATTTGTATTATAAATTATAATCAAATAATAATACAATAATACATTATTATATTCAATGATGCGATAAATAGGTATTACTTAAACATAGCCTTAATGCCATATTTATAATCCATTAGTTGCAAATTTATTCTTTGTAAATCACGACAAGATAATTAAATTATTGGTTTAGCGGTTTAGTATTCTCAACTCTGCATCAGAATGCATGTTTGTGACACTAGCAACCCGGAAGAAATGAAGAGGTACTTAAATTTAAGTTCTTATTGTTTATAACATTTTAAAGACGAATTTACCCGAATTTTCAATTATTCATAGACCACACTACAAATTCTCTTGACAGTCGACTCTCAATCATTATTATTACGATAAAGAGCAGAATCCAGGTCAATTTTTTGCTATTAAATAATTAACAATAGACACAATTTCTGTTATCTATGGCAGTTTAGGCGCCATTCGTTCGTTTTGTTGGGAGGGAATTAAAATTTCTCTTTTTTAAACTATACTTTTTTATTTAGTAGGTTCAATCCTAATTTATTTTATTAATTTTTACCCTTCATAAAGTAATGTATGATATTCATGCAATTGAGTAATAATTAGATGATTTCACTGTCTAATCTCTTTTCTTATGACTGGGTTGCCTGTAGTGATGCAACGAATACGAATACGAATATTCGTATTCGCCGAATAGAAGACATTTACCGAATATTCGTATTCGGCGAATACTAATACGAATATTTAAAAACTAATATTTTTGTACGCAACTCTATTTACTGCAGATTTGAAAAACGCGCGTAAAAATATGACGTGTGCAGAGGCCCTTAACCGCAACGACGACGCGACGGGGGACTCCCCGGCCATAGATAGGTTTATACAGTTTCCGCGGCTCCGGGAGAAACTCCCTATTCAGTGAACTTTCGAATAGATTTACGTTTATGGAATGTGATGAAACTTATCTATTAGCAACGATCCTTGACCCCCGATTCAAAACAAGGATTTTCAGCTCACCAGTGGTCGTTGAAACCGCTCGATCAGTTCTTAACGCTGCTCTTGATAACAGAGAGGCCGTAAGACCGACAAGACCTCCAGAAGAACCTCAACCGTCGACAAGTAGAGGAATTTGGCAAGTATGCCAAGAAATAATTGAAGAGGCTGAAATGGAAGAGCCAATTTCAATATTTTCTGGGGATTCGCAAACTAAAAACGAGATAGATGCTTATCTAAAGCTCCCAAATTTATCGCCGACTGCTGATTCACTGGCTTTTTGGCGAGAAGATGTCCATTTTCCAAGTCTGAAAAAGCTCGCCCAAAAATATTTTTCACTGAAGCCATGTACAGTCGCCTCGGAAAGACTTTTTTCAACGGCTGGGAACATCCAGACTGAAAAAAGAAATCGCCTAAAACCAGAAAATCTACAAATTTTATGTTTTTTAAATAAAAATTTGCCTGTTGTAAATTTTAATTATTAGAAGAGTAAACATTATTCAAATAAATAAGTCTTTGATTACCATGGCGAGATATTCGTATTCGTATTCGTATTCGCCGAATAGTAGGTTTGATATTCGTATTCGTATTCGTATTCGTAAAAGTAGTATTCGTTGCATCACTAGTTGCCTGTAAGAGATCGCTTGGTAGCGATATGGCAACCCAATACATTATCTATGTTTTGTATTGTGTCATTATTTGAAGTGTACCTAATATAATGTAAACTATACTACCTATTTCTTGCGATTCCAGGCATTGAAAGTTTATTTACTACTTACCTACAAAAACTACGTTACTGAGATTATAAATGCAATTTATTTATGAGTAATCTTACAGTTAAATAACAAATGAAGATGAAACACGTAACGTGCTTAGATAATTATAAGAAATTAAATGTAATTGATGATATTAATCCTAAATTCTTCACTAAGCCACAGAACAGTGAAGTGTGATGTAGCGCACATTTATTTTATTCAACAGACGAAGACACGGGCATCGTTATTCGTTGTGATCATTTTACATTATGTTTGTATAATAAATAATGATAATTAATGCAAATAAGACAAGAGATAAACGAAAATGGTGAATAATGTTGTCCCTATTTTATTTGAAATATGATTTGATAAACGAAATTGTAAGGCTTTTGTTATTGTTGTGGGTAATGAAAGTTCGTTGCTCTTATTTGAGGAAATATTGACCTACTCAAGCCAGCATCAACGTCATTGTCCAATCTGTGTCGAACTGATATTCAGATTACATTGCGAATGGTTTTTTTTTAATTTTGACGTGTATTAAAGCGCAGTATTGACCTCTGGGGCGTGGCTAGTCTTACTATTTCACTAATATTAATTACTATTTATGGTCAATACTGAATTAGTAAGTTATGTAACCCCACCTCTAAATTAAGGGTTAGTCAAATCCTTTAACGGAACTTGGAGCAGCCACAATTCTGCGTATGTTTTACTCATCATACGATCAGCCTTAATTGTCAGATGCGTATCTATGTAGATGGGTTTAGAAATTCTACTTCATATTTTTTTGTGTTTGTGATATTACCTACCTACTTATTACTTTAAGTGGTGTTATGTCTATCGACAGTAATATCTGTGTGATAGAATTGTGATAGCTTTATCTAAGGTGAAAAAAAGAGCGCACCAACACAAGTAATCTCTATGATCATATACAAAAGTTTTAAATTACGAAAAACAAATTCAATCTTTTCTTTCAAATACACTTAATAAAATTATTAAAGAAATAATTCAAATGTGTAGGTAAGTTCAAAAAATTATAATGCAATAAATATTAATATGCAAGTTTAATTAAAACAGTGCATTGTTTATACATATTCTTATAAAGATTAAATAAAACTCACCCCTATTAATTCCGAGACTGACGGTATAAGTTATATTACTGAACTGAATATCCACTGGCTCTCGATTGGGGACACGAGACAAACCCCTAGGCTCCTGAGATGGGGTTGGGCACTTTGAGGAATGGGAGGGCATCGATGGTGTACTCAAAGAAGAACGTCCATCGAGCTCCATATTTTCAGTCCCTTCAGCCTTATATGACACACTATTTTCCACGATTTGAACACCGGCAAGCATCATCGTTACATAAATCGCGCGTGTTATGTTTATTACGTCGCGCGAACGAATGCGCTAGCGCCTCGATCCAACACAGCACACACTATCAATAAATTGTCAATAATCAAAGCCTTTTGTCTCTAACTGTATGGTATTACAACGCGCCGTTCAAACTGTACTTCTAATTTGTAAATAAATGGTCCGCAACGTGGTGGCACAGCGCGGAACAATAGTCTTTATTATTGATTGTAAACAATGTCCCATTCAGACAAAGGAGATGTGACGACGCACTGAATGGGTGTCATGCTTTCTCAGTAATTACTACGTACTTATTTACATATAGGTATAATGTAAGTATAAGAGCGATAAAAATAGCGTACTGTATCGCAAATTTACAATGATGATTTAAATACATAAACCCGTCTTCTAGTTTCTTAGAATGATTCATAGCAATAATTATAACAAATGCTTATTACTTTAAAGGCAGTAAACAAGTATGTTATTAACTACAGCACTTAAAATTTTATTGCAAATTGCAACAATTTAAATGTAAATTTATTTCTGACTTTTGGAACGCGACATCTTGTGGCTATTTCTGACATATTATGGAAGAGATTATAATATTATAGGTACTAGGTACCAACTGAATTAATTGAATCTATAATTTTATTCTGTGACAATAGATGTCACTAAAGCAAAAACATCTCATATTAAAAATTATGTATTTTTTAAACACATTTTGTTACGAAATATATGCATATATGTACAAGCTTGTCAAAATTTTTGATAATTACTATTAAATTACGTTGACTGACAAAAAAATGTAATAATATTATTTAGTCAGTCAACACTACTCGTATTATTTAGATCACTTTGTAATTTGTGTGAACAAACGCCTGTTGCAAAATTATTCCCAAATATTGCTTATTACCAATTGCTATTATTCTTGTGTAGGTTCCTAAAATATTTTTTTTCAATTGCGATTTTCAAATCAAAGGCGTAATAATATATCACATGTAGGTATTTATTTTTTCTAAACATGCTGCAACCTTTCTGTCTAGACATTTTTATTATGGTCATTAATTTTTTTGATTATACTTTATTACCTGTATTTAAAGATAATATTCTAAAAATTCAAGATTCTTTGTAGGTACTAAAAATACACGTGATTTTGGGTGGGGGAGAGGGGGGTTAGTCTTAAACCTCAAAGCGTTTCACCAAGGGCGAGGGAGGGCTTAAAAAATGTTCAAAAAACAACAAGTGATTCACGCGACATCACGCGGCAGACCCAATCAATTTTCTGTGAGATTTTAAAAAGTGAGTTACAGAATCGCTCTGCAGAATTCAATCAAACCACGCATCGAATATCTAACGTGTTAGCAAATGAGCCATGGAGACGGTTACTACTAAATGCAGTTTTTAATTAAGTAAATTATAACCTTATAAGTAATTATAACCTGATAATCTTACTTACTATAAACTTCCGTAAACAAAAATATAGGTTTGAAAGGCACATAAGGCTGATCACCTTGCTACTAATATTGGATCCTTACATATTAAATTAGCGTTTTGTCGTACTGACCACTTTGATCTGAAATATCTCCTGTTTGGTTAATAAAATTCTCGAAAAACAGATGTCAAATGCATCTGCCTCATACCCCACTAGGGGACACGGAACTTCACACACAAAGCAGCAAGTTTAAATTTTTAGGTACAAAAAATACAACGGTATACAGTACGGATGTATGGAGTGGCACTTTCCGTAAATATAATTCGTAATTAAGGTTTAAATTGAA
Organism: Aporia crataegi; assembly: GCA_912999735.1. Classification (NCBI taxonomy): domain Eukaryota; kingdom Metazoa; phylum Arthropoda; class Insecta; order Lepidoptera; family Pieridae; genus Aporia; species Aporia crataegi. Next base: position 4,805,070 of record OU538744.1, on the reverse strand, counting down.
TTGATTTAAAAGGAACTCAAGCAAATAATAATTAATAAGATTGCAATTTTTAATGCTGTTTTATATGTATGTAAAATATTCTTACAAATTTAACAATTTTTTAAGGATTTAATGATTAATACTTAATGATTAAGATAATTATATTATGTCTAATGTCAATTTATTGCATGGTTAGAGATGTTGTAATTATTAACTTTTTATGACAAAGAAAAATTAATGTACCTACTTATTTCATTTTTAACAATTTTTGCATGAATAGGTATATTATATTTTGTAGATTTTATTAGAATTTAGAACCATCAACCTCATCAGTGTCGTTGTGGAGCGTTAATCGATTCATGGGCGTCATGGTCTCTCAAGAGGGTCGTTTTTCTCGCCACTCCAGCATCAATGTTTTCCGTAGGGCGTTAGGGAGCCAGAAGCGCGTCGCGAAACCCGAAAGCTGGCTCACATAATGGCCAACGCGTTAGTAGCCAGTATTTTGGGTACGCAACCCAACGGCTTTGATAGGCCTTTTGTATTTTTGTAAATATATTTAAGTACATTATTGTAAATAAATTCTCTTACCATCATTACGGAAATTTGTTTTAAAAATATCATTAATCGAATTTGTTAAAATGGAAGAGCGAGTTTCTTCTTCACATAAGACTGAACGAAATTAATACAACTGATCATGTATTGTTGCCGAGAATTCTATAATGTGATAAATGTGTGATAACTTTAATCTTGCTATTCAGTAAAAAGTCAAAGACAAAATTTATTCATACATGATCGCTTGCAAACGTCATCTAAATCTTATATTTTACGAGTGGTTCAAGAACGGGGTATTCTGAGAACAGTCAAGAAATTCACAAGGGTTGTTTCGAGTAATAAATAGACAAATGGTGTATCTAACTCAATGCTTATTATAAATAGCTATTAATTATGTAAATTAGAATTAATTTAGAACACAATTAAAACCTAAATTGCGCAAGTGGTTTAAGTAAGTAGTTATTGTGTTAATAGGATAGGATAACAGGATTAAAATTTTAACAAAAAAAACCGACTTCAAATTGTAACTCTAAAACTACTGAACAGATTTTGCTGAAATTTAAATATGATCACACGTTAAGCATTAGCTTTCCAACAAAAAAGAATCATCGAATGTTCTAAGGTAAAAAACAAAAAAAACATAGCGTCGAATTGAGTAGGTACCTCCTCATTTTTTGAAGTCGGTAAAAAGACGTCAAACTTCACGACCTCACGTACCGTGATATTAGTCAACATGGTTAGAGTTTTATTTATCTATGATAAAAAAACTTGCCTAAAGGTTGTAACTATTTACTTTGAGGTTATGTAAAAAAAAAACATTTCATAAGGTATAGTAAAGTTTTACTTAAAAATGAATGAGGAAAAAAGAGATTCCAATTATAAACCAAAAACTACTAAAGCATTGCCTATTAATAGTAAAAACAATTAATGGCCAATAAGGGCAGTTTTTTTATCGCGGTTTAACTATTTTTAGTTTACACCTTTTTAACCGACCTTCAAAAAATCCAAAATTATTATATATAATTAATAGTTTTTCATTGAAGATATTTTAAAAATCAAATTGAAAACCTTTTGCTTTTTTGACACTTCATATGATTACATCACGGCGCGCGGCGGTAACTAGATCTAGAAAATTCCGCATTCATAATTTATATTTTACTGTTGATGAAAACAAACCGATGAAATCAAATCGCTTCTAAACTTGTTTTCCGCCTAAGGCTAAGAACTCACGGAGCGCCTTTCGTCCGCGCACGCTCCGGTGGGGAAAAACTGTTTTATTTCAATTTCAAAACCCTCGAGAGTTCTGTGCGGTTACACAGCCGCCGAAGTTGCGATTTTCGCTCGCGAACTCGGCAGACGAAAGTTATATATATCACCCACTTAATAACCGCCGAGGCTGCTATAAACCGCGGCCCGAGCGATTTTACAAATTGTCCGCCGGTGTAGCGGAAATCGTAAACAATCGCGAACGCCGCGGACGAAAATTGTGTCATGAAATTGGCGTTAATTATTGAAACCGCAACCGCGGCGGACGCGGGAAAAAACCGCTCCGTGATATCTTACCCTATGAGTATAATATAAGTTCATCACACTTCAACAATTTTTTTGTTCAATTAAATTCGAGAATTATCAAAAACGAAATGTTGAAACGGCTATGAACAAAAAAAAAATGTTGTTTTTATATCTCAAACTGTTTTTGTCCTTTCAAAAACAGGCTGTTTTTTAATTGTAACGTTTCCTTCAATACTTATTTTAGTTTATTTACATTCTCTTTCAGATATTTCCTTTAAATAAACTTCTATACCTACTACGCAATCAAACAGAATAGAAACGTCATCACCTCGTACTTAAATATGTTAAATGAAATTGAAGGGTTTAAAAAACATCTTAATAAAATATAAAATTTTCATAGATTAATTAGGAATTTTATTCACATTAAAAAATCATAGGTTAATAGTTAATGTATATACAATCACTACATAGTATAAAACAAAGTCGCTTTCTCTGTTTCTATATCCCTTTGTATGCTTAAATCTTTAAAACTACGCAACGGATTTTGATGCGGTTTTTTTTAAATAGTTAGAGTGATTGAAGAGGAAGGTTTATATATATGTTTTATACCCGTGCGAAGCCGGGGCGGGTCGCTAGTATTATATAAAAGTGAAGACCCGTGTCCCCTAGTGGGGTATGGGGCAGATGCATTTCACATCTGTTTCACTGATCGATTTTTTCTTTAGGGGCAAGTAGGTGATCAGCCTTCTATGTCCTACCAGACCGAGTTTTTTTTATCTCCACCGGGAATCGAACCCAGGACCTTTCGGTTGTAACGCTTACGCGCTTACCACTAGACCAAGGAGGCGGTCGATTCGTATCTATTCTTATTTTATTCCCTTTGTTTCAAGCAAATATAACCGGATGGAAACTTATTTAAATTTTATGCATGAAGTTTATTGTAAAAAAGTTTTAAAAAACTTGATCCTTTAATTATAAATGATTTTGCACGACTGTAATTATAAAAACAAAAATATTATAAAATATTGCTAACAACAGGTATCAGTCGGCAACTAAATTAATAAATGCCGCATCAGTTATAAAACTCAGTATTCGGTTGCCTGTTACGAAACACGCGCGCGTGATTTATAAAGCGCGATAATTCTTCCGATAAATAAAATAAATAAAATAAAAATATCGAGTAAATGTATTCGGTGAATTAAGTTTTATTATTAATTGCGATTTAAAAGTGTCATAAAAATAATGGCGAGTGCATTAGCGAAATTGCAAGGATTGGGGCAAAAGATGCGAGGGCGAGAACACAACGAGTGCAGAACATTGCAAATAAATATGCCACCTCCTACTAATGTGGATATCGAATTCAGGAATCTTTCTATGAACGTATCTATGGGACTCATAGGAAACAGTAAGTATTCTAATAGATGCATTGAATTTTAATATTAATATTAAAATTCAATAATAATACTTATTTTTAATATTTATATGTATAATATTAAAATTCAATACATCTAAACTTATATTATTGTGATCTTGTAATGAATAAATGAACAACTGAAATTTAAAACGATTATAAGAATGCTACAAAATCAAAATTCTTTCTAATATAATTTAAGTGACATAAGCTATTCTATATTGCGCAATAAAAAAGCCACCAGACACTTTTTTTTCAATGTTTTAACAAATAATCTTATATATAAAATTCTCGTGTCACAATGTTAGTTACCTTACTCCTCCGAAACGGCTTTACTGATTTTTACCAAATTTTATATGCATATTCAGTAGGTCTGAGAATCGGCTACTATCTATTTTTTATACCCCTAAGTGATAAGGGTGGCAAAACAACGTTTGGTTGGTCAAGGTATTTGACATTGATCGTGTCTTTGAACAAAAATGTTATTGTTAGATAATAGTCAATAAAAAACTTATCATTAATAGGTTTAATTGGAATGGTAAAACTTTAGTTTTAATGAATACATGAATAAATTATCTATATAATTCAGTGTAACGAAATAGCGTCGAAAGATCGAATAAACTAATAAATATAAAAAAACCTACTAAATGTGTACCTACCTTGTGCTTCCAAAATAGTATCCTTAATTAGAATAATTGTTCTGACGTCTTAGAACTCATTGATCTATATCTGTAAAAATCGTGTCCACGTAATTTTTCGATTATAGATATAAATATAGCTCAAAAATAATAATTGAATTTTTTTTTAAAATCCATCAATAAATTACTTAGAAATAGATTATTGAAGTTTACGTATTTCTGATTCGCCTGTGATAATCATTAGACCTATCCGCGTGCAACAAATCTTGCAATCGCACCTTGAAAGTACCATAACTTTTTTATTTCTCGAGATATTTTATTGATACTTCCACGTGTTTGTTTTATTTTACCTTAGTTTTTATAATTTATCCATTAGAAAAGGTAAACTTCTCCATTCTGTTCGTTCCATCGTATATTATGTTTTTCGAATTATTACGTTTTTATTCGAATCCGAATACCCTCATAAAAACCAGCATATTATAATGAAGTCTGAAGTTTGACTGCTTCCTCGGTCTAGTGGTAAGCGCGTAAGCGTTACAACCAGGAGGTAGTAGGTTCGATTCCCGGTGGAGATAGAAAAGAACTCTGGCAGGGTATAGAAGACTAATCACCTACGTACCCCTAAATAAAAAATCGATCAGTGAAACAGATGTTAAATGCATCTGCCCCATACCCCACTAGGGGACACGGGGCTTCAAAATAATAATAATAATGAAGTCTAATAGTAGGTATCTACTTATTTGTTAGTACATGTGAATTTAAAATAGTTTCGCTGAGTACGTAATATACCTGCGTAATTGTGTACAGCCCAATTCTATTGAAAATCGTAATAAAGTTGTTACTATAATTTTCAATAATCTTGTTGTCAAGATATCTCAATTTAGTCATCAAAATTTTAGTTATTTATTTTTATTACGGTATCTGTCCTAGTTAAGCCGATAGAATGTTGTGAACTTTTTAAAGAAGTTTGTTACTATGTAATTAATTAGAATGCGTTTCACGAATGCATTCTAATTATAAAAATTATAAAATCCAAATAAAAATATTTTATTTTTCTACAGTCTTATAAATCAACACATTTAGAAAAACGCTTTTCTAACTTTATTCCATCCAAAAAAAACTTTTTCTTGAATCTTAAACAACTCATTTACGGCAGCCGTAATTTGATACCAAACTTTGGAAAAAATTAAAATCACTAAAGGCTGAAAATGGCAGGTGGTCCAGCATTTCGAAGCCAGCGTGTTACATGGTGAGGCCAATTAATAACTCATTTTGATAATTTTTTGTTAGATATATGCTACGAATGATATATGTTTTATCAAAATTGAATGATCAGTTTTTTATTTACTTATTCAACAAAAAATAATAAACGATGGTTAGTTATCAATCTCTGTTAATTGTTAATTAATGTTTTCTAGGGAATTTTCCACTCAAAAGTATTAATTAATTTAAAATGCAAAAACCGGCTTAAAAGTGCATTTAAATGTATTAATAAAATATAAATCGTAAATTTAAAAAGTAAATATAGGAAGTGCCAAACCTGAACCACATTAAATAAATACAGCTTTAGCTTATACATATATTCTGTGATTTAATTGTATAAATCAATACCGCTTTGCCTTCTAAATATTTAATCTAGTATCGTTTACTAATCCTACATAATTATTAATAAAATTACGTAGTGAAGTATTGGGCAAACACTTTGCATCTGCTTCAGTGGTAATTTTCTTTGCAGGCATGTTCAACATTCTATATACTGGAAATCTGTTTTTTAATCAAAAAGTGGGTAATCATTTTTATTATGCATTGTTACTTAGTAAAGCCTTGTAACCCTCCTCTTAAAAAAACCCATGTTATATCCCGTAGGAAATATTGAAGAATTCCTTCCTGCAGCGCGGTACTTAGGGATGTATAAAGCAAAAGGATGAAACCCCTCTTTTTTCGCCAGAAATAGAGCCCTTCGCGATATTCGTATTTTATGTCAGTCGTGGCTCCTGAATTATGGAGTCGGACAGGATCGTATCGTATCGATAATTTTAATACGATCAAGATTTATCGTATTATGATCGTATCGAAGATCTACACTTGCGCAAGATTTCAGCAAGTGAAAATTTTGCGCACTCGCTCTATGCACCTCGAGCCATTAACACGCACTTGTTTTGTCTTAAATATTTTAGCATGATGCGGATTATTTTTGAACTGAAAACTTCTTTAGCGGCGTTGTACACTTTTTTGTAATGGGTAAAAAATGTTAAACTCGCGTCAGGACACGTGACCTGATCGAAAATTCGTAAGACGGATGGAGAGTAGACTAGATAGTAGCTGGCGTTGCGTATTTTTCTGAGGGATAAACTTTTTAATGTAATATAAATTGTCATGTTTGTGTACGATAGCGCAATAAATAAATATTTTATTCTACCACATAAAAGATAGTACTTTTATTCTGATAATTAAAGCAATTCGTGCAAAATTATTCCATAACCATTCCAAAATATCCAAAACGCACAACGTTAATACTTAAGTTTCTTCTGCCGGCACTCTCGGAGTGCAACCCGTCGTTTTTTTTTTAAACAGCGTCTATGTGTGCAAAGATTTTCAATTTAATGTAACTTTCAAATATTTTTAATAAGTACTAAAAACTTACATATTTTATTAAAAACCATTGTGTTCCTTTTCCAAAATACTGGATGTATCGCTTTAATACTTAATTATTATTTAATTATTAATAATAGTTCACAGGGGGACCCCAGATTTCCACGTTCAATGCATTATACAATGTGAAAAATTCTGTTCAACGACACATGACACTATCTTTTAAATTACTTATATTTTAATATAGTTTCTGGGAAAAGCCTAAAGATCGCACATCATCTTATGATGTTTTTAAGCTTTCCTTTTTTACATTTGGTTACTATTTAAGACTTAACTACTTATTCTATTATGTTTTTAGAGAATTATATTGACTCGTTAGTTTATACACAATAAATCCTAACAAAAGTATATAGTTATAATGAAATAATTTTATATCATCTATAATTAAATTAATAGAACACAAGACGGAAATATTCTAAACACATTAAAATTAATTATCTGTTAGGTTGTATTAGCATATTTAAATTTAAATAAAATCACGGTCAACTGTCTTTATGATAAGAGTGCTTAAATGTGTTTTAAATTATATAATATTGTTTTAAGATTTGTATTGTATTTTATTTTATGAATAATATATAGGCATTTTAAAAACTTGTGTAGTGTGTAAAGGTATTGTGTAAAATTATCAGGAAATATTAAAAAAATAGTGGTATTAGGGTTCAGATTCATAGACTACGTACCTACGACTACTTTGATGGAAGTTGCATAAACCTACGTATACCGATTAATCTCTATAAAGATAATTAAAAAAAAAATTCCCATAATCTCTACAATTCTAAATTATTGTCTATTTTCGTAACAAAGTTAAAGAAATAACAACAACGAACAATAGTAACATTCTTAGGTGTTCAAAATATATTTTAAAATAATATTAGTGTTAAAATTTTAACAAAAAAAAAACCTATTTCAAATTGTAACTCTGAAACTACTGAACAGATTTTGATAAATGGGATCACACGGGAAGCACCAGCTTTCAAACACAAAATATTGAAATCGGTTCACCCAGTAGAAAGTTCTGAGGTATTGAGTATTGGGTAGCTCCTCCTTTTTTTTAAGTCGGTAAAAATAGCATAGTCGCGTCTTTGAATATGACTCTCATAACCCTTAAAACTAACATTGGATAGAACGAATTTTTTTAACCTGTTTCAATGATCATTTTATTCGAGCAAGTGCCCGAGTTTCACCAAATACCAATTTTATTAGCATTATCATGAGTAAATTTGACTTTAGCTCGCAATCCTCAATGATAATGTCTTTAAATAATGCTTTAATCTATGAATAAACAATGTTATTGTCTACATTAAAATTTTTTTTAAAAATTACTCTGCTTTATTTTAATTTTAAACTCTTAGCTGATCTTTGTTTAAAATTCACGAATTTTCATATGTTTAATAAGATCATTAAATATATATAACACAAATATATTATCTTATTGGAATTTGTATGAACATTTTTTGTACTTTTGTCGAGCCATAAAAACATTTCAAAAATTCGAAACTCATTTGGTGGTTCAAAACTAGTTTGCAGAATCAGATTATGGCTCCACATACGGAGTGAGATGTGTATGACAGTTAGACAATCACATATTATATAAATGTGGCTTAAAATAAAGTCGTTCTTAAAATATGAGTTGTTGTGTCTAGCCGATTTTTCAGCGTGACAAACTGATATTGAACATTGATGTTACAAACAGTCATAATTATGTAGATCGATTTTGCAAATTAGGTATAAAACATATATAAAAACCTTCCTTTTCAATCACTCTATGTATTAAAAAAAACCGCATCAAAACCCGTTGCATAGTTTTACAGATTTAAGCATACAAAGGGATATATGGAAAGAAAAAGCGACTTTGTTTTATACTATGTAGTGATGATGTAGCACCTCTACTAAATTTATTTGGATTCAAATTTATGTTACGTTGCCATGGAAATGCACACCGTTACAAAGATATATTATGGTTATGAGATTTTATAGACCCCAAAACCTACAAATACAGAACAAATTGTATTCTGAGTCCAAAACATACTGGCGTATCGCATTTATACCCAGACATTATCAATATTTCATAATTCTGAGCATTGTTAACAGGACTTAGATTGTGGTCAGGGACGATTCGTTAAGAAGTTCCTAAGCAGTTGCTTAGGTACTTGAAATTTTCAACACATTAATAAGTAGTACTAAGTAATCTTAGTAGAATCAACATCTGCGGCACACAATATAACCTATACATTATTAAAAGCCAGTAAGATAGTATTCAGTAAGAAGAGTGGAGCCATTGATACATCAGTTTGTGTTAATCTTTTGAGACTTAGTAAAGTTCGGCCTTCGAATCTTAACCAGCCTGATCTACGCACAAGAATATAAATATGTACTGCAGATCTATGTGGAGGCAAATTTTACGAATGAAATGAAAACGCGTCTTACCTGAGCTGTGAGTTCGCAAAACCTATTTTTACTTAGGTACCTGAGCGGTCACGACTCTTTAGTCGTATCGGTTTACAGAAAATTTAAACATTTTATTTTCTTAATATACAAAACGGGACTTGTAGATAACCGTCTTATCTTTACGAGCGAACGACATATTTAAATTGAAATATTTTTTATTTAAATATATTGATAGTCGTTTACCGTTCGTGTTCTTTTAAATAAAACTTACATTATAAAGAGAAAGATTTGTATTTTTGTTTGTAATAAGTAATAAGTCACAGCATGATCCTGCTTGTTCTGTCTGTTATATTAACTGTTGTTACTCATATTCTAAATTTTCTATCTCTTCTTGTGAGTTTTCCTCCATCTGGATGGATGTCCTGATTATTCCCATTCTTAGAAAAACCAAACCTTGTTTCTTCTCATCTTCATTTTCGTCCAATATCAATCCAACCTTTCTTATCTAATGGGCTCGAACGCCTAACTCATGATCAGCTCTGTATATTTCATTTTAAGAAACTCACCATTCTCACTCTTCTGGACTTCAGCAATACTTTCTATACGGTACATTTTGAAGTTCTGTTGGAGTTGCTTCCTTCCATCATCGTTTTCCAATTATCGTCAGTGTAGATTCTACACGGACGCCGTCAGTGCATTAAAACCGGTGAATTCGATTCACAATGAAGCGCTTGGTTGGTGGCAGCTTGATTGGCTTCCTCTACAGCTACTCTATCCTTTTCATTCCTAAAACTCGTTATCTCAAAAGTGTTTTAAAATTTATGGGTCTTTACCATTACTACAGTTTATGCTCCTCTGATAGATGCATCCTTGAATTTCCACCCCACAACTCTTCCTTTTTCGGCAAGTCTTAAGGGGTCTGGAATTCACTTCCTGTTTTCATTTGTTTGGCTCCCTTCTTGTCTTCCTTCAAATCTCTCCTCCATAGGTATTTCTTGTCCTTATCTTATGTTATTTCTATAAATGTTCGTGATTCATGCAACAGCTGATATCGCGTAGGCTATAATATAACTTGTATTTTATTTGTTATTGTTTTCGCACTTTCCCTTTATTATTTTTATTTTCCTTGTTAGGTTGCCTGGAAGAGATCGCTGATTAGTAATAAAGTCGCCCGTTGCACTCTAATTAATTTAAGATCTCATTAGTTTTCTATTGTTATTGCAACGAAGTCTTAATAAATAAATAAACATTGTTGAATTTCGATCAAATTTTGCAATAAAAATGCCATAACGTAGTAACGAGAACTACAATTTTTACATAAATATTGCACAATCGTGTTATCAGCTCGCCTCGTCACAATATAAAACTTGTGTTACAAATTATGTATGTGTTATAATATATTCTATTTTATTAACCTTTCGCAGAGTTAACCTTTAGTATCAATGTTTTGTGTAAGATCTAGTGTATAGGAAATTGCGGGCAATAAGATACAACTAAGTGGCATTTATAAAGAACGTGATAAACAAGTAATTCGCCGATTCATAATCAAGTTTTGATGCCATTTAAAAGATTTTAGACTAAGACAAGAATTTCCACTTAACGATCTATCTAGCTGTGCCCTGCAGTTTCACCCGCGACAATTTCGTATAAAGGTAACATAATATAATCTCAAACACGCAATGCAGTTTCTTGCTGCTGCCACCTATCAACGGATGGGCGCAAAATACTCTGGCCACTCGCCAAAACAATTCTGTACAGTTTTATAATATATTTAAATTTGTATTATTTATTTATATTAATTTCTAAAATAAAAGTAGCCTAAGTTACTCCTTCAGCTATCTGCCAGCCCCGTCAGGTGCAGCCGTTTCAGAGATTAGCCGTAACGAACAGACAGACAGTCAGACAAAAATTGTAAAAAATGTTATTATATGCATTTAGTAAAAAGCGGTTATTTTATTTAAAAAAACAGACACTCCAATTTTATTTACCTGTATAAATGATTAGTAGGTAATTATTTTTTTAATCAGGCACTAGGTCAATCGGAGAGTCTGGTGGTCTGTACAGCCATAGTATTCTCAAAAATAAAGGTAGCGGTTCGCGCCCGAGACCGCGACCGGAGACCGCGACCGTACTTGACGTTAGGAAATGTATTGTAAGGGTGGGATGATCCGTCAATCATCTCTTACATCTTAAATCTTACATGTCTTAAATTACCTCCAAATACTATTCTGAAGTCAAATGACTTAAAAAGGAGTCTCAATATTAAACCGGTTTCGGATATTCTTGTTTTGAACGATATAAATATACATTTGCCTTTTATAATTGACTTTTTTATAGACATCATAAATCCTAATTTGAATTTTATGTGTACATATTTTTAATCTAGGTTGTAAACAAATTATTATCAGTAATATTATATGCTCTACTAAATTATACAATGCTATGTTATGGAGCATCTAATTCAATAATTTCAGATCATTAAATATTTTTAAATTAAAGTTGTATAAATAAAAAAACCATAGTGTAAGTATATTATACTAAAAGTCAATAAATCAAACTGCAAACTCTAGAGAAGGTATTGAAACATTTAAGTTAATGAAGCTCTTGTTAGTACTTAAGTAAATACTTTATTTCTCTTGTGCAAAATGTGAGATCTTTTGTTAGACTTAACAACTAACAAGTCATTATTCATTCTAACTAGACACCAGTATCTCCATGTACACGACAATTACCGTAGGTACACCATAATCCGGTCATAATCTACCGTCAAGTAATATGTAATATGTCCGTATTTTAAAAATTACGTTGTAAATCATCACTGTACTGCGTAAAATGAGTCTCAGGTGGTCTCAGTCAACTCAAGAGGATTGTGAAGTGCCGATACGCGATGTGAGTATATGATATGATGCCACCTGCTACATTTTTTCATGCTACATTTCCTTTTTAAAATAGTTTCGGGTGATAAGGTTTTCAACCCCCTCCACATTTACGAAATGAGACAATTTTTCTCTGTCTGTACGTTTTTCTTTTTTAGTAATTCGGTTTAGTTTAATTTACAAAAATTAAAACGCTCGAGGATGATTTTGTCAAAAATATAGATATTTAGATGCTAATAACTTCTATCATACGCAATATTTATTTAAATTAAAAACGTATGGACCTAGTTTTTAATTTTATCTACATGTCCAAAAATTTCGACTATGTTTATGGGGGGAAAAACGTTATCGCTTTTCGTATGAAAATGTACAGCTTCACAATCCTATTAACAAATATCGTAATGGCAACACTGCTCTTGGTTGCCGCTCCTTGAATTCCATAACTTCTAGCTCCACTCACTCACTCCGCTGGACTTTTAGCTGGTTCACCGTAATTTCCAATTTCACTTGTTTCATAGTTATATTTTGTCAGTAAATTTACGTATAACCGGAACTGCGAAATAAGGTCAGACAATTATTCGAAGGTTACTAATTCAGATTCAACATTTTATAATTTAAATCCAAATATGTATTATGACCATTTAAACTATTGACTTTGGGACAAATACGACTAGCATTTGTGCCAAAACTTATTATATATTAATTAGGTACATTTTAGCTTTAAGCCTTATTCAATATCAATAAATACAATAACTCATATACACTTTATAACCTTATAATTTTCTAAAATAAAAACTTATTAATAAATAAAAATTTATTTACAGAATTCAGTTTAACAAATGCTACCGCACCATCAATGAATTTTTACCAATATTGGTACCTACTTATGCTCATTTCAAATACGGCATAACAGAATACGTTTACGCCTTTCAAAAAACACAATAAAGCGCCCTGGAAACGATCAAATTTGTTTGATCAATTTTACGTTTGATTTATACGATTTCATCAAACATGATGTAAACAAACATCAATTAGACGTAGGTACAAATCCAGTTTGTCAAATGAGTCGTCAGTTGAGGCAGTTTTCGTTTTGAGGACAATAATTATGTAATATTATATATATATATTACGGCGTATATCTCAGAAGAGTGGATTACTCCGAATCATTAGATTGACGTTGACAGAGCGCATAATGTCAATCTGGCGGAGCGTCGTGATGATGGAAGTGAAGCGGCTTTTTCGAATCGACACATGCGGTCGAGGCTGGGATACGCAGGCGCACCACATATATGACGAATCGCTTTTAATACTCCGGCAGTATAATTTATAATAGACTTGCTGTAATTAGTTATTAATTAGCCCGTGTGAACAACTATTTTATTGTAATTGCAAGATTAGAATTTAAGCAATGGAGAAGAAGCCATCATTTATTGTTCTGGTCTCACAGACCCCCACGATTACTATGGTCAAATCTGTTAAAGGCCTTCCTGTTCTAACATATATTTTTTAATAGTTAGCTAACTCTTGTTTATTTTTGTCCATAATACATTGTTTTGACAGTTTCCATAACTGTGATAGTCCTAAAAACATAGATAAATGATATAATAAAGATATGAATTACGTGATTTAAGAAATGTTTTATGTTTCTTTCTAAGTTAACCTCTTTGTTAATGTTAAAATTCATATCAATGCAGAATGATCGCTTGTGATACTTAATACACAAGTAATAAAATAGATGTGAAGCTGAATTATACAGAAGTGTTCGTGTTGAAATTAATGAGTAAAACATACTTAAAATAAAGAAGTATGTAAAAACTAAAGTTGCCACTATCCATCATATTTCCAAACGAGTTAATTAAAATGCTAAATGGGTAAATGGTACATGTTATCAAGCCCTATAATCTACCGACCATTAAATTTCGTGTCAGACATTGCTTGTAGTTGTTGATAAGAGATTCAAGTTCTAGTTTTATAACCTTAATAATTCGAAATATTTACGTACATTCTAAATAAACTTTGGTATATTCTATAAATCACTTAAGATATGCAAATTCCGACGTGAACCTCACATACGTCACAGCCTCACATCGCTTACTCGCAGTGTCAGGTCAGTTCACAAGTGAACATTTCAAAAATTCAAGGGGCCGCCGCCACGGTGAAGTGGGGCGTTGATTCCAAACGTATCCTAATGCTGCGGCTCCATTAGCGCGCAGATTCGTGTCGAGTTAACGTGATAGATATGACCACTAACTTTGTCAATTCCCGAATATTCGTCCGACAAAAACTGTCGCTGTCGGTAAACTGGCGCGAATCAAAGGGTTTTGATCTCCCCTGTCTTCCCTTTTTCATATTTTACAAATGGTAATCGTACAATTGTAGTAAATAATTATTTACCGAAATACAATACAAAGCTACCACTTCCGTCATTTTACTTTAACTATCGTCCGCAGTCGTCGTAGAAATGCGATGAAAACTTGACCGCTTGACCGCAAGAACATCGCGAATACCCGAATGTTATCGCGACAATGCGACACGAATATTCGGCCGCTAATGGAGCCGCAGCATTAGACTTTAGACCATTCGAATGGCAAATCTCACTTGTAAGTTTCCTTTTTTTAAATAAAGGTTGCGTATGAGAGAGATTCAAAAACAAGAAGCTATATTTATTGAAACATTTGTATTTCTAAATCGTTATGATGGTTGGTCTCACTTGTTAAGTAGCTAATGACCAGAGAAACAGATACGGGGCTAAAATTTTGTAGAAATAGTCCTGTTCTATACAGTTAAGATGTCCGATTTACTCAGCGACACCGGTTTGTTGTTAAATCAGCAGAAAAATAAACATTTTCTACAATGTAAGTATTCTAGAAAATAATAATAAAGCTAAAGTAATGGACCATTACACAATATTGAAATTGCTGTAAATAAATATGCATTTTCGTAGAAATTAGCCGTGCAAAAAATATATGAATAGACAAAGTGAGACTGGAAACTCGCGTAATGTAAATATGTTGTTTTTTAGACTTAACAATAATATTATTGCCTACTACAAATTAAAATCTTCCATCTTAAACCGTACAAATCAAATATAGTAAGGTTAGGTAGGTACTCAACGTCCGTCAACCTTTACTCAAATACTTGTCTAATAAGGTAAATATTTGCTTAATTGCTTCTTATTACGCACAACATCGCTAGTTTTGGAAAAAATAACCGCAGAAAAATCTACTGAAAAATATGTATATACCTATGCGTAGCCTCCGCTCAATTTTTAACCGATTTCGAAAAGGAGGAGGTTCTCAGTTCGACTGTACTCTTTTAAGTTTGTTACCTTTCGACTTGGTGATCTGATTTTGATGATTCTTTTTTATTTTAAAGCTGGCCCATTTAAATTTCATCAAAATTTGTTAAGTAATTTTAGATTTACAATTTTAAGTTTGTTTTTTTGTTAAAATTATGTAAATTTAAAATGAAAATGTGATGAAAATTAATTTGATATTATAGATGCGGGCAAATCTTAAAAGCTATGATATCAAAGAAATATGAACATAAACATTGTTGAACATTTTTATCTCAATTTAACTTTTAAATTATCCATTTTAAATTTAAGTTCGAGATCTCTTTAAAGAATGAAAAATCTTAATTATTACATATTCATAAATTTTTTACAATACAAAATTCGAGTTTTATGATTAATAAGTTTTAATGACAGCGTGACCGAAAATCATGATTATCGTTATTTTATATACTTACAATCATGTAGGTAGGGTAGGTATTAATCTACCGTCACTATTTTTCAAACTGGAAGCAGAGGTATAATTAGATTAGGGATCAGGCTTAATTCTATCATAATCTATCTTGCATTCAACTTATTCGTATTATATAAGTTCAGTCGTAACTGTTGAACTATTTTTCAATCTCGTTAAAATGAAATAATAGTGGACCCCGCGAACTTCGTATTGCCTTAAGCTCTTTTCAGACCACACTATACTATTGTGCTATATAGTATAGCAAATAAGGACATAATGCTATACTATACATGGCGTTCATATTACGCGATATAATCGCAAGCATTTATATGGCAAGCTCAGTTGACCGCGATCTTTAAAGAGTGTACATACGATCGACACAATAGATTTTATATTGGTTAGTCTTGAAAGCTCATCAAGTTATGATGACGATGCAGAATTTGACACTATCACTAGAGAGGGCGGCGCACGATATAGCACAGCATGAACTCACCGTATCGCTCAATTTTATGACGTATAGGAAGCCAATAATATATAGTACCTACAGTTAAGTGTAAACGTGTCCATAATAATGTATGGTGCGCGATATTGCTGTGCTATGAATGAATGAATGCATACATTATAGCGTAGTCTGATAAGAGCTTTAGAGTTCCGCATAATAACGTGTCACCTAAAAGCTGAAACGTCATTCCATAGAAAATGTACCAGGAAACGAATTTTCTTCATAACCACTTTTTCGTGAATTTTTCTATATTTTTAATAGGTACTCTACTCATTAGACGAATCCAACAAATTAGAGTTCATCATCGAATTCGTTCAACGGATTCATCAGAATCAATCCATCTGTTTAGTTATAAATTGTGAAAATAATCAAACTCCGTTTAATTATATAGATTTTTAGGCGACGAATATTTTACAAAGACACCCAGCTTATTGAAATTTCGACCTACGAGTTAGGATCTTAGACTTTAATATAACCTGACAGCCGTGACAGGTCTTATAATATTATAAGACTTTTTATGAGACACGATAATTTAAATTAGCTCGCAAACAATGTGGAGTGATATTTTGAAATTGAAACATACCTATTTAAACGAAGGTACGTATTATTAGATAATAGACTTTTGTAAACAAAATAATTTAAGGTTAAATTAATAATTACTAATATTTACATAGAAGAAATTGGCGTTATTATTGTGTATTTTAAAGAAATAAATACACAGATAAAATATTTTGCAGTATTTAGTATTAAATAAACTATTGTTTTATTTAATTTAATTTAATTAAAGTCTTTTCATAATGCCTAGTTATGTTGCCATAAATTTTCTCTTAGTACCACTTATATTGTTTTGTATTATTCTAATCTCTTAAAAATGAAGATAGTAAAATAATTATAACGATAAAAATTGTGTAGTACGTACATATTTGATAAAACTGTAAATTCCTAGAACTTCTAATGATAAACAATTGATTAATCAAATAGTAGAAATAATAACTTAATAATAATACATTTAAATTTTTTAAAACCTAATCGCACTAAGCCTAAAGCGGCTGGCGCCACACTTCAATTTATATTTGAAAATGCGTGACTTCAACACATTAACGCGATTGACAGCCAGCCGTCAAACTCCAGTTGACTTGGACTTGTGGTAGGCCGCACGAATGATAATTTTAATAATAATTCTTCACACGATTTTACCGACACCTTAGTGTATCTTTATATTTCTGTCTTTACTTGAGGCACGTACATTTTATTTGTTTAATTAATTTTATAAATTAATTATTTATTGTAAACTTATTTTTTCTACCCATAGATATCCAACTGTTCCAAATCGTTTCTGCTTATCATCTTTTATTATCATCTTTCTAACTTTTATATACTTCCTTCTCTTTCTCTAGATGTTGAATAAATTCTATAATAATGTAAAACGTAAGAAAGATGGACTTAAAATAGCCACATCGAATTACTCAAAAATTTTGGGTGGCGTCAGCAGGCGTTTCTCTGATACTGAGATTAGCAGATGTCAGTATCAGATTGAATTATCCTATCCTATACTAGCGAAAGGTGTCTAAACGGGTGTGATGTACTAACACTTTTTATTAACATTTTGACGGAAACAGGTCATGTTCGTGATTATTAGGCAATTTTTTTTACGAAAATATATTAAAATAAAAAATTATATTAAAATACTGGCTACATTACCGCGTTGTATATATTAGGCAAATTCAATTTGATATCGATATTGGTAGAGAAAGTTCTCAGTTATTTAAAAAAAAAAAATTCGTGGTTACAATAAAATATTGTGCGTAATACTTCATGGATACAACCTACTTCATGGATATCCCACCGAAAATATTGGCCTTGCCTGTTTCAAGGTTGTTTCGATGTAATAACGATTAAAGCTATATAAAACAGGTTATTTATATGTAGGTTACTGACTTTATTAAGATAATCTATTCTAATAAAATCTAAACTACTGGAGAAGTTTTAAAAATACTTTTGCTGATAAGAAGCTAAACTCCATCTGGGTGGCGTGGTATATACCCATGCAGACGAAGTAAAACGAAGAATTAATATTAAGAGAATAGAAGATATTTATGAAAAGGTAAAACTTAACAAAAATGATCGGTCTGGATGACACATTGTTTTGATGATTTACAAATTGCAAGACAACATTCCAGAATTCATAATACGCGGTAAATCGCATGGTAAATTGTGGTTAGAAAAGGAGAACTTTTTTTAAAATTTTAGGTCATGTCATGCAGTTGTTTAGAATAATGTTTCACTTGGATAAAACATAATATACCATTGAAAAATTATTATTTTATTTAACTTGATTTCGAAGCTTAAGTTTAAAAGCATCACGTTCACATCGTTATAATTATCAACTAGGAAATCAGAACTTTTTGCCTAGCACATAAAATCTTAGTTACAATGTAATCTCATAATATTATTAAAATTTCCTTGAATTTCGAGTTTTTTCCTCAATTCCGCGATATAGTTGGCCTACAATTGTAGGTTGTAGGCCCTACGTTATAATGTTATATGATCATGTATATGTACTTTTTACTAAATGCATCCATATGCATTTAGTAAAAGCGGGTATTTTAATACATCCCTATGTATACACGGTATATTATACATCCCTATGTATACACGGTATATTATACATACCTATATTATAATATACCAAAATAACATTCTTAACAATTTTTGTCTCTCTATCTGTCTGTCTGTTTGTTATAGCTAACCTCTGAAACAGCAGGACCGATTTTGACAGTGATCGCGCATTGAATTTTTAGGTGCTAAAGGTCATGAGTTTGTTGCCCGGAGAAAAACAATGTGCATGGCTTATTTGGCTGACTATCTACTTGCCTGTAAAAAAGATTAGTGAAAAACAAAGAAATACAGACATATTTCTGTGTATTCCAGTAGGAAGGCCTGTTTTATTATTTTGCTTCACAATATTCTAAAAATAGAATTTTTAAAAATATATTTCATTTAAATCACGTGAAATTAATTATAAAAAAGGAGAGCAGATTGAGAAACATACACAAATGATAAGAGATTTTCCATTTTTAGCCGACCTTCAAAAAAACCAAAAAGGACCATCAATTCGACGTGTTTATTTTTTCGAGGCGGCTCGATAATTAGGGTTTAGAATTTAGATTTAACGATTGAATCATTACAATATTATTTGGGTATCTAAAACTTAGATGTTAAATAATTTTAACAAAAAAAACACCGACTTCAAATTGTAGGTAACTAAAAGTAGTGAACAGATTTTGATGAAATTAAATGGGACCACACGGGAAGCACCAGCTTTAGGTAACAAACATTTTTTTTAAATACAGTCGAATTGAGAACCTCTTCCTTTTTCAAAGTCGGTAAAAACCTATCTAATAACCCTAAATTGAAATGGACCTTGAAACAAACAACATATAACTATTATTATTGCATGCTTTAATTAAATATAATAGACGGGGTCTTGGTTCGTGATTTAAACGTTTTGCGTCCTCATCAAAGAGCAGATTAATTGCACCATTTATCTAATCATTTGCCGGAGTTATTCATTGTTTCTTTCCTGTGACACGCGATACAATAACGTACCTAATTCTATTTAAAATTCATTAACTTTGTACAAATTATAATGCTTATTTATAGCTATGTTTAGATATGGAATTAAGCTTTTTATTTGAGGCTGCTCTTCACCTGATGAAACACTACATTCACTATAAGTATATCTATAAAAAATAAAAATGAATCACCGAAAAATATGTAGGCGCATAACTTCCGAACGACAGCACCAAAATGGATACTTATTTTTTGTTGTGTTTTTTAATATCTAGAGAAGCTTCTTATGAAATAGATAATTTAAAAAGTTGCGCGGAATATTAGAAAATTTAAGAAAACTTAAAGACAATATCAACTTTTCTAATGTCACCTTCTTAGTGCTTTTGACAATATAAAGTTTTCTGATGTAATCTTAGCATTTGATATAACTGTCAGTTTTTAAATGTTTAACTGTCATATATTCTCATTTCTTTCCGTTTGGCATTTTAAATTATGTATGTATTTTAAATTATTATGCCAATTCGAATTCAATGTTCATAGTTAAGACAGGACAGCGTATTTGGGAGCTATCATCGAAGACGCTGCCTAATCCCTTTGAGATATAACAAAACAATGCATAACGGGATATTCCTCTTTTATAGATGTACAAAAAATGGTGGCATTTATGTACCTTCAAAAATAGCTTACTATACACATTCTAACTTTTATTGGCGGTACAAAGTTCGCCGGGTCAACTTATTTATATATATAAAAATGAATCGCTGAATGTGTTGGTAAGCGCAAATCTCGAGAGTAGCTGAACCGATTTCGCTAATTCTTTTTTCATGATATTCCTTGAAGTACGAGGATAGTTCTTACGAAGAGAAAAATCTGGAAAATTGTCAAAAAAAGAAAAGAAAAGAAAAAAACATTTTCCTCATAAATTTTCTATGGAATGACGTTTTAGGTGACACGTTATTATTCGGAACTTTGACGCGATACGAAGTTCGCGGGGTCCATTAGTGTTTAATAAATATTTCATTCAAATGAAATTTTATATTTTTTTGTTGGTAAGCAACCTCATTTTTATATTTATTAAAGCAATCTAGCTAGTCTTTGATTGACATTTTCAGATGGGCGCGCCAATTCCAATACCAATTTAATAAGTTAAACATTTTATTTACTAAATGAAACTGATTTTTAATTGATTTATCCACAAGTGTGTTAAAAAACGTCGTATGACACAAGTGAGTATTGATGAATAGTGATTACTGTCCCTGCCCTTTATATTGCTCGAAATATCTATTATTTATTATATACATATAGTAGATTTAAATAAGTCTTATTTTCAAAGTAATATATTTAAAGTCATCAACATACTCTTTTTGTAACATCGACAAAATAAATACATGCTATTTTATATATTTCATCTATTTATTATAATATCTAGTCTAGTCAAATAGGTTATTCCTTATATGTGATAATTATAATATAATTACTATGTAATTTATTCTCCCTAGGTAAATTTTTATTGCTTTGCAGTATGACATGACAAGATTTAAAAACGAGTCTTAAAGTAGGTAAGTATCTAAAGTTATGCTTATCAACTTAGAATAAATTATAAACTAGTAGAAAAAAACGTTAATACATTTTCATTGACGTAATTGGGATAATATTTACCATCCACGTCTAGAATTTTTTTAAAGCTTCTTAATTTGATTAACGTTAATATTGCGTCATTTATCTTACGAATAATGTATATAAAATTCTCGTGTAACAAAACGGCTTTACTGATTTTTACAAAATTTTATATGCATATTCAGTAGGTCTGAGAATCGGCTACTATCTGTTTTTCATACCCCTAAGGCCTAAGTGAGAAGGGTAGCCAACCCCAAAAATTAATAAGGCAAAACAACGTTTGCCGGGTTAGCTAGTATTTTATAAAAAGGTGAAAAAACTGCCCATTTCTAGTAAACACAACTTGCTATTTTATATTTATACAGTTGAGGTCAGAGTAGAAAATGCCAGAAGAAATAAAAATACATAATAATGGGGACAACTCACATACATTTAAAATTACTCTGATCCCAAAGTAAGTAGTTGAGGCACTTGTGTTATGGTAATCAGAAACAACGAGGGTACCACAATAAATACATATATATAAGTTTATAAATAACCAAGACTCGGAAATAAACATTTGTGATCATCACTCAAATAAATGCACCTACCGGGATTCGAACCCTTTCGCGCAGAAAGCAGGAGCACTACCAATTGCGCCAACCGGCCATTTAAATAAGATCCTCAAAAATGTATAAGAAAACTTGTTCCTAGTATCAAAATGTGAACATTATGGTGAGTTGTTTGGTCCCGATAGAAGTTTTTGATCTACAAGAAATAGCGATTAGCATCAACAATTTTTAATGTGTTTAAAATGCAAATTTTCTTTTAAATCTGTGAATGCGAAGGAAAATATATTAACTGAACTGAAAATGTATTTTAACCGACGGTTATGGTATGGCATTACCCAAATACTTCAAAAAATTCATTGTAGGTATATATTTCAGTGACTTTCTTGATCAAAGATTTCATGAAATGTGAAATTAATCGTACTCGCGATGTTATTTCCTAAACGAAGTTATAATTCAAGCCCAATTAATAATCGTCGTTTTACGATATACGCAGATAATTTCAAGATATGACCAAAAATTAAGAGATGATATCAAAATAGTGCCATTATTATACGATACCTATGTTTTTATTATACATTTATATAATAGCCGATTTTGTATATTCTAAAATCTAAATTTAACACAAATTAATTATGCATAAAATAACATAGATGGTAATCGAATTTTAATATGGGTGAGATAAAATTAACAGCGATAAAACAAGTGACATTTAAAATACATTATCTTATTCGTGCACATTAAAACAGGTTTAATTGAAAAGAAGGAAGGAGTTGTTGTTGTTTATTTGAACAAAATATGACGGGTAGGTAATACATTTGACAAAGAATAACAATAGTATAAAGGTGCGGTTAAAAGGCGTGAGGTACCACGCGAGCCGCGTCGCTTGTAGATGCGACTCGAATACACGGCGAGGTGCGGCAGATGGCTCACAACAAGGCGAGCGTTGAGCCATGCCACATCCGTCCGTAATATGGATAAACGGAAACCCCTTGCTACAGCAGCAGCAGCTGTTATTTTTCTCAGTGGTAATTATGTAAATAAAAGAGAAAGACGAAGAAGACGCTGGTAAACGGTGTCGTTGTATAACAGTCGCAAAACGTAAGTTCATTTTTCAAATAAGTATAAAGTAATAATATAAATATTATTAGTAACATTTTATAATAATTATTAATTATAGAAACACAAAATAGGCGACTACATATGTTGTGCGTTCTATTATGTTTAGCGGCGCGTACTAATACAAACCGAGCCGCCTTTGACCCGTGTCAAAAAACCGACAAGCGATGGCTCGTACGAACTTTGCCGAGCCGAGTCGTGCCTCGTTCGGCTCGCGTCTTCACGCGCCATTTAACCGCACCTTAATGCGTAATGCAGATGCTATTTTATTTGCGTATTATTTTATGTAAATGAGTTGCGTATTATTTTATATTAACGAACGGCTTCTGAATAAACCATCAGCCAGCCAGATAATAATTATTAGGAGATGTCTTTATATTAATAGCAATAGATATTTATTTATTTTATACAAAACTGTAAGCTTAAAT
The DNA here is from genome assembly GCA_912999735.1 of Aporia crataegi. Lineage (NCBI taxonomy): Eukaryota > Metazoa > Arthropoda > Insecta > Lepidoptera > Pieridae > Aporia > Aporia crataegi. The sequence continues at coordinate 4,781,529 of OU538744.1, read as the reverse complement.
TCAAAATGATAAAAAAATCATATAAGGTTTGATATTATATGAGTTGAATTTAATACTCTAGATTGAGACTTGAAGTTGGTACATTTTATTTTAACCATTTTCGTTAGTAAGTGGTTCTCGCGCCATTCAAAGCGCGTTGCGCCTTGACTGCAGTTGACTAAATAAATGTGAAATAAATTTAAAAAAATGGATTTTTTAAAAAAATAAGTAATTTTAGAAAACCGTAATTAGTAGAAAAATAAAGTAATATATACGATTTAATAATTTTTCTCATGAGCAACTAATTGTATAAATTATGTTATTAGTATTATATCACCGCAAAAGCCACATTCTTGGTAAAACCACCTTATATGTTAAAAAACACCGAAGTACATAATTGTAGTGTGGTAATTATCATAGATAATAGTAATTTTGTCACCACAGACTATAAAGAATAACTAAGACAGTAAGAATTTGTACAATCAACGCTAGGATCTCCGTAATAAAGGCACGTTTTTAATTGTAACTTCGTCTCGTGGGCATAGTAAAGATTTGGAAAGTATAGCTTCCTATCAGTATTCAAATTTTGGAAATCAGTCAAGTATTTCTTCAGTATTTCATTATATAATAAAATGTAAAAATCTTTCCTCTTTATAACATTAATATATACATTATGAACGTAATTAATTGTACCTCAACAATGAGTTTGGTAGCGTTTGTGTAAAATTTTACGTGGTTACTAATATGTACATCCAACCCTTAAAACCCTTTGTAGATGCATTCTTATAAACATGTCGGAGGGATTCTTAAATTGCTTTCAACTTTACTTTTTAATGTATTATAGCATTGATTACAGCTATAAAATCCGACGTTGAGACGTGATTCTTTGTATGGAAATAATTAGCTCTGCTTTTATTGCTTAAGCTTGCAATTATATTTTATCATAACCTATTGTGGTTGAATTTAATAATTTAAACATTATTCAGTATTTTATTTAGTAAATAAAAAGTAGATTATTTATTCCTTAAATATAATTATAAAAATACAAAAGCCGTTGGGATGCGTACCCAAAATACTGCCTTCATTACCACGTTGTATACTAACGCGTTGGCCAAAATATGAGCCAGCTTTCAAGTTTTTGTGATTTTTACTTATTTTTAATATATTCATTACTATTAATTAATGAATTATCATTTCCTAACGACAGGTTTAGGTTACTCTAGGTTTTTACTGCTTTATTACGCTAGCCTGTGAAGTGTGAATATGTATTAAACGAAGCAAATAAATACCGTCTTATTACCACATAATAATAATTATCTTTATAATAACATTTGTTATATGTAATGTTATGCGTCTATATGACACAACCTTGAAGGATAATGTATTATGTTTACATTAAATTATCTACTTCCAGCGCCTTTCCTTTTTTCTGGTCCGAGACAAATTTACTCAAGACTTAAATCTCACACTCAACCTCTTCAGGTATATAGAACAATCTAAGATCAATTTGAACCACATTTTGAACTAGTAAAAGTATCCTTTATAAAAAAGAATTAAATAAGTTATCACTAGTCCATTTTTTGCGACCAGGTATCATAACAAATTTTCAAACTTTAAAAAAAATACACTTTAAGAGTACTTTACCACCAGCAATTATCGAATATCGGGGAATTAGTTAGATACAATTTAATAATAATAAAATAGATAACATATCAAACATATCAAATTAATTATGCTTATTACGAACTTATTGGAAATTTACGTTGTAGGTAATTTGAAACTCTGCAAGTAATATTATATTACTTTAGAAATACGAACAATTGTACATTCCGTTACCCCAATCTGTGCGCCGTGCCCCGTGCAGATACATTTTTTCATCCTTGTCACTGATCAATTAATTTTTAGGCAACTAGGCAAGAATTTCTTTGCCTAACCAACCGAATCATTTGTTTCTCCGGGATTTCCGGGATCTCGTGAATCGGTTACAAGTTACAGAGGCGGTTAGAAATACGTCTAACGTTTCAATTACTTCGGTAAATTAAAAACGGAAATCGGCTGGTTTATTATAAAATTTCTTATATACAAGTAAAAATACACAGAAGAAGAACAGAAGTAGATTATTCTTTAGAAATACTAAACAATATAGATTTCGATACTATAATATTTATTATTCTTTCGTTAACGTTAATTTTATGAGAGAAAAAACCGTTTGAGATTTGACAAGGGATTTACAGTGGCCTTTGTCGCGTATTGAGGTCGATTTTTTTATTTATTATTATTTTGTATGTACATGAAGTATTGTTTATTTGCTCACGGCTATAAACAGCTAAGTTCATTGACTGGGATTTTATTTTCTTGTGAACTGTTCAGCGGTCCTAGTATGAGTTTACATCGCAAAGTCGTTTGTCGAAATCTTACAATTAAAATCCTCAAATGCTGATGAAATAGCCACGTGTGAGGGATACGGAAATTTAGTCTGGCTCTTGATGAATATATCAAACCTGAAAGAGATTTTTTAACTGTGTCTAAAACCATTTAAGTTTTAGGTTTTGGTTTATAGACATTTTTTCTCACTAAAAATTACATTAATCACTTACATGAGAATACTTAGAAATAAATATGTTAAATAAGTAGTTCGTCATCGCACAAAAAATTTAGTAAGTAAAAACAAAACAAAAAAAACAGCAATACGGGACTTATAGGAAATCTAAACAAAAACATTTGGTATAAACGTTAACATTATAAACATTTAGTTAAAACTTTACGAGTGATATTTGATAAAAAGCAGTTGTTAAAAATGAAAAAGCACTCGATACCTACCTATTTTGTCTTTTTAAATATGCGTCTTAAGAACATAGCCTATAAGCCGCTTTTTGAATACGTTAGACTTAATTTCTCTTATTGTCTTAAGATTAGTTAATTTATAAAATGGATAAGTACACTTGAGAGGTTGACTAAAACTATCTCTAACTACTGTAACAACCTCATCAAATTTAGCAAAACGTAGAAAAGCTTAAAAAAGCGATATATATATGTATATACGTTTATTCGATGTCACTTCATACTACTAACTTACGACTTAACAGTTTTTGTCTAACGATGGGTTATTGATCATCAAACAATTGGTAAATTACGGTATATTACAGTAAAAAATAAAATTATTTTTGTTAGAAGCTTAAGAATGTCGCTGTACCTGGAAAAGACTAATCGACCTTTGAATTAAGACAGAGACAAATTATTTTAGAGAATTATTTTAAAATAATATCTACTAATTATTAGTAGGTAATTAATTATTTTCATGTGTGGTAATGGAATTATTCTAAAAATTGCATCTTCAGTCATAATCCGTTATTTTCATTTTACCAACAAATAATGAAGAATTTATTTATTAAATTATAGATTATAAAGATAAAAAAATAAAAATTATTAATCTTGACAATGGACAGCTTACTACTCTGAGTGAAAAGATTTATTGTCCAATAAAATAAAATTGAGATTTCATAGGATTTCATTATGATTTTTAAGATCACCGTTTTCAATTTCTTATTGTACTGTCTACATAGGTCTGCACTTGCTACGATTCTTTCCATTATATTAAAACATCCATTTTTGTTACAGAAAAGAAAACAATTCTTAACAATGTATCAGGATTATTCAAATCAGGTCATCTCTCTGCCATAATGGGACCATCGGGTGCCGGAAAATCTTCGCTTTTAAATGCACTTACAGGTTTTTGGTAAGTATTGATAATAATATACTAGTAAGTTAACATGCTGGCTCCATAAATAATTAATCAACTCCAATTTACTGCAATGTAAACTTAACTGAGTAAATACTGACATCTGACAAAATATTTAATTTATAGACACGGTAATCAAGGGTTAGGGCTTATTCATTTTTTAAAGAATATATTCTTTTTAAAAACTACAAAAAAAGAACAATACTCTACTCTACTCTCAAATATTAAGAGTACGTTTTGTCAATCAGCAAATACTATCTTTGGGAAATAGATGGCGTTAACAACAATACTTTCGGCCATGGAGTTTAGAGAGAAGGAGAACGATCGCTACGTACTTAAAGCATTAGTCCCTGAAAATTTGTAGAATTTATAATTCATTTTTCAGCCACCAGCCACGCTGCCGTCGGTAAGTGGTATCTGCGAAGTTAGCTGTTTATGAGTATGTACTATGTATAAGTACACTGCACTTATTTTGTTCATATTTCTGGGATACTCTATTCTACAGCGATCGTTCTCCTTCTCTCTAACCTTCATGCTTTCTCTTCAGTCGCCTGTGACTATGCAGCCTGTAAAGTTTTAATTAAACAATAATTGCAAAATTTATATTTAATATACATATAAATAATTTATTAATCGAATGTAAACGCAAATTGTTTCAGTATAAATGGCGTGGAAGGTACTATCAGAGCTGGTGACATATTATGTAAATTAGGCAAGAACACACCACAAAATGCATTGAGGATGTACAGAAAGAAATCTTGTTACATCCTTCAAGATGACAGACTGGACCCTCTTTTTACAGTCAATGAACTTATGAACTTCGCAGCTGACTTTAAATTGGGCAATATGATAACGAAGAAACTTAAAAATTCCATTGTAAGTAGCATAATATATAAGAACTGTGATATACATATTTCGGTTTAAGCGACATCCTTACTATACCGATTGATATAACGAAGCATATATTACGAGGTTTGGAAGGCACTATGAGAAAAACAAACAACAAAAAATGGATTTACAACCTTTTTTCCACTTAGGCAGGTAGATTAGGAATGACGTATTACGAGTCTCATTTTGATTAGATTGTCTTTGATTTTATAATAAAAATATATTATACTAACTGTGTTCTGCGGCTTCACTCGCGTTAATTTCGACGTAAGGGGCCGTCCATTAATCACGTGAGGCTCGAGGGGTGGGAGGGGTTCGGAAAAAATCACGAAATATCACAACGGTATCACAAGGGTTATTATGGTCCTTAATTTTTTGATTATACTTTATACCTGTATTTAAAGAAATACAAGCGATTTTGGGTGGGGGAGTGGGGTTTAGTCTTAAACCTCATGTATCCCCAAGGGGGTGGGAGGGGGTTAAAAATACTCAAAAAAACATCACGTGATTAATGGACAGCCCCTAACGTGATGATAAATAGCCAATAAACAGAGTAAAATAGCAAACAGCAAAATGTACTTCGTCCGTGCGAAATAGTAATTTTTTACTATTTATTTATATTAATTTCTTAAATAAAAATACCGTGTATACATCCATATGCATTTAGAAAAAAGCGGTTATTTTAATATTACAAACAGACACTCCAATTTTATTTATCTGTATAAGATTACACGGTTATCTATAATGGAATGTTTTCAAGATTGTTGTGTAGTGAAGATTTCATAAATAAATAATATTTAAACTTACATACATAATAATTAAATCAAATTTTGATTTCATACCATGGACAGAATTATTAATAGCGTATCGATAAAACACTCGTGAATGCTATAAATTCAATACGAATAAATTATATTCATATTTCTTGTTTTATGATTCACACAACTAATACCATATAATTTTAAATGTACTATTAGATAAGTATTATGTCCTTTTGAAATATTATACAGGATGTCCCAAAAGATTATATTTAGTCGACCAATTTTAAAAAAGTAAACTATGTATCGAAAATATGTCTGTTATTTATTAAAGTACACATTTTGGGACTTTATTTCTTAAAAATAATATTGTTGAAATGTAAACTGCTGCGTTGTCATTACAGCCCATACCCTATGGCTTATATAGTCACTTTATTCCGAAGATCCAGGCTACCGATTGATATATCTCTCGCGCACAGATTTGTTGCGTTCACGCAGGAACCTAACCAAAGATATAATTTCTTTTGGGATACCTTGTATTTCCATCCATTAATCAGTTCGTACTGTATATCCGTATATAATCGGCAAATAATAATTTAAAACAGTAGTTTTTTGTGTTAAAATAATAATCTTTTACCAAATTCCAAAATTTAAAAATTATGACATTTGTATTTTTTTCAAGGAATACGTAAAAATTATTCAAATGACAATACAAGATTAACTTGAACAAGTTAATCTTGTATTAAAATAAAATTAAAATACAGGATTTTTTGTCACAAATGGCGCTTGCTGCTGACTGAACATTATATTGCATGCATAAGCATTAAATAGTAAAGTTTTAGGGCTGCAAGAGTACGGAGCTTGGAAGAGATATGTATAATATTAATTTAATTATTTCACTGATCATTAATTATGCTCGAGTGGGTAGTCAGCGTTCTGTGATTTGAAGACACCATTATCCGTGCATACTTATCCTATTCCAGATAAGTCCAAAAACACAAAATCATAAATTGGTCCAGGCGTTCTTGAGTTATAAATGATGTAAACACTACTTTGTTTTATATAATATATATATTAAAGCCTATTTTAATATTTTTGACAGATAGCAGATATATTGGCTACACTCGGTCTAAAAGGCCACGAAAATACCAAAGCTGGCAACCTCTCTGGGGGTCAGAGGAAAAGATTGTCGATTGCAGTGGAGCTAATTGACAATCCTCCTGCGATGTTTCTGGATGAACCCACAACGTAAGTTGCTACTTACACTAATTAATTGCTCCCATTATTATTAAGTAGTGTGCTGTGAATCAGGAACAAAAGAGCTGATGTGAACTGAAGTGTGTGAAAACCGATTGTTATTTTGTATAATGTAAAAAAAACTTAAAATTAAAATAGTTTTGCTGTATAAAAAATAACTGGATAATATATTATAAACTATATAATATTTTGGTCTACTTATATATAAAATTTAACCCAGTTTATTTTTAAAATCAATTAAATAATTATCTACTAATGTATACGCTTTATCATATAGGAATGCTGATCGAAAAAATTAGCCTGACTAAAAAAAGTATTAAAAAAATATCTTCTTTTATTGCAGTGGTCTCGACAGTTTGACAACAACTCAGTGTATCAGCATGCTGAAGGATCTTACTAAAGGAGGGCGCACAATTATCTGCACCATACATCAGCCGACTGCATTGATATATAAAATGTTTGATCAGGTATTTTGTTGGATCAGGTCAACGCACAGGCCAAACCCAGGGCTAGAAACTTAAAATTTCGCACACATATTCCTTTTATGACGTAGGCATCCAATGAAGGTTTTTTTTTAAATTCAACCCCCAAAGAGATGAAATAGGGGATAAAATTTTGTATGAAACTGTTTAAACGTTGGTCATATTTGCATGAAATTTGTATGAATTGAGTACGGCAAATAATGAATTACGTATTTCAGCGTTATCCAAAATTCAACCCATAAGAGGGTAAAATAGGGAACGAAAGTTTTTAATAAACGCACAGGCCAAACCCTTAGGGCTAGATTAAGACAGACTTTTCCAAGTGGGAAGTCGCGATTTCCTGCCTTACTCAATGCATACTTAAAGTAAAAAAATAAGCTAGAGAATAATAGGTCGTAAACTATTTTTTATACCCTTAAGTTATAAGGGTGGGTCACCCCAAACAATTTTTTTTAGTTTTTGGATCTTTTATTTTTATTTTTTTATGGTTTGACATTAAAAATACATATTTATTACTCTTAATTTTCACCCTATTACCAGCAACCCCTATTTTTTATTGATATCAGTACTATAATAATTTTTAACTCTCTATAAATAATTTATATAGCAAAACAACGTTTGCCGGGTCAGCTAGTTAAATATAAACATCATCTGCTCGTGATATCGCATTGCATGTTTAATATCTATAATTCTATTAGTGATGCTAATTACAAGTAGGTATTTGTTTTAATAAAACAAAGAAATTACTAGTAAAAGTAAGTTTAATATTATATAATCAATGCATGGACTTTTAAAAATATAAATACTATCTCAACCATTACTCAAATATTAGTTTTTTTTTAGAATTTATTTTTTAGAAGTTTGAAAAGTGAGTTCCCGGGACCGCCTGTATCGTTTACGAATTGAGATGAACAGTTTTCAAAAAATAAAAACCAATCGAACTTTGATTTTCGATAATAATTAACTTATGGTTGAGAGACTTAAAACTAAAGTTACGCGTAGGTACCTACTTACTACTTTACAATGCATGGACATAGTTATGGGCGACTACAATATTGTTTTTCTTCTGTTGTCTTTTGAGATTATGCTTTAAAGTTTATAAACTTTTATTTACTACTGATTGACTGCAGTGCCCAATGCACCACAGGTTACTGAAATCGGCAATTAATCGGTTGAACTGTTTCTGAAATTAGCCCGAACCAACGAACACCTTGTATATTCTGTATACACACACATGTTTAGTATCAACTTACAGGCTTGTAAAAATATTACCATTCCTCTTTTGGGATTAAATTTCTTCTATAATGTCTTACAGGTCTACATACTAGCTGAAGGAATGTGCATTTACGACGGCCCGAGCGACGACACTGTATCATATTTGTCGTCCATGGGGTTCAATTGTCCGGTTTACCACAATCCAGCGGATTACAGTAAGTGCGAGTGTAAAAAAAATTCGTCGAAGATTTCGAACCTTCAATTCTGCTCTCTCAAAACGTTCTCATCTAGGTATACAGATAAATAAAATTGAGTGTCTGTTTGTAATATTAAAATAACCGCGTTTCACTAAATGCATATGGATGTATACACGGAACATATACCAAAATACATTTTTTACAATCCGGCAAATCTCTGAAACGGCTGGACCGATTTTGACGGGACTTTCACTGGCATATAGCTGATGTAATAAAGAGTAACTTAGGCTACTTTCTTGTTAATATATATAATATAAATAAATAATAAAAAAATAACTATTCCGCGCGGCCGAAGTACATAACACATAATATCTATTATTATTTTGCTGTTCGCTATTTTACTCTGTTTATAGGCTATATAACATCACGTTACGACGAAAATAAAGCGGGTGAAACCGAGGGGCACAGCTAGTGAGATCTAAAATCTTCCGCGAAATATGATATTTTAAATGTCAGGGACCAAATAAGGGAGTTAATATACATATCTATCACCTACTATATTGACCATAGTGAATAAAGTACATTATTTAGTTATTTTTAACCGACCTTAAAAAAACAAAAAGGAAGGGTTATCAATGCGACATGTTTTTTTTCCGATGTTCCACTTCTACGTCGCCGTCTCTAGACCAATTTAGATGAATGAGGTGTCAAACGATAGAGTAAGTGTAAGTAAGTCAGTCAGTAAGTAAGTAAGTCTCGTCGAAGTGGGCCCCATTTTCGGATTTTTACGATCATTAGTTTTGAGGATATCTTTGTATTAAATCATATAAATTAATAAATATTAAAATTACACTACATTAAACAATTTTTAGAGTTTTATTAATAATTTTGAATACCGGCCCGGGATGCCAAACAGTAATTTATTCAGGTTCACCTATTTTATTTTGTAAGTCGTCGAAAAAAGTATCGAATGTTAGATTCATCCTAAATATTATAAGTAATAATATTATTATTTTAACGGTTTATTAATTAACGGCTTTATTTCCAGTTTTGGAGATAGCAAACGGTGAATATGGAAAGTTCAATGAACTTTTAGCGGCGCGGTGCACCCGCGATCAGAAAATTGAAAATGTTTCCCCGCAGATAGAAGAAGAGACTGCTCCCAAGTTATCATACGGCAAGATGACCATCATGATTAAGCAGCCTCATGAAGCTTATAAGTTTGGAGTGCTTTTCAAACGGTTTCTCATTCAGCAGTATAGGGATTGGGTTAGTATTTAGCATATAATCTATTATATTTATTGTCGGTATGGTTCTAGTTCTTGTGAAACTTGACCGCATTGAGCTGTAAAGGCCAACAGCGAGGTTCCATTAACTTAATGAATATAATGTTATTATAAATAAATTATCGTTGATGGAATAAAGGACACCGACGCAACAATTTTTTTAACATTTTAACATAAAATATACTACTACTTACCATAAAAAGAGTATTAATAATAAAGAAATGGAAATAGTATAATAGTAGTATTTAATAACTCCGCGTTTTATTCCTGTCATGTTCAACTTTCTTAACTGTCCTTCAAAAAAACCGAAAAGTAGCTTATCATCATTCGACGTGTAATTTTTATATTATCGCCTCAGACCAACAAAAAAAGAAAGATTTTTTTATTGGTCTGAGATTATCGCTATCTACTTCAAAAACATTTTGCATACACTAAACATTTAGGGCCTTATTACAATACATGGACTGAAGATGTTACAGTATTCGTTACTCGGATACTAGTCTAATGTTCATACAAACATGACTTGTTTTGGTTTAGTATCCTAGCAACCAATACTGAAACGTCTAACATACACGCTACCACGAGAAACAATTATTCCATTACAGTACCATGTTTTAAAGAATTTCATGAAAATAGAGATATAACTCTTTTCATCTATAAGTTTCATATATATTATGATGGTTTAATTGGTTAAGATCTTTTAGAGAAATTTGAGTCTAGTATAGATCTGAAAAGTAAGCTTTTATTAACACGACAGTCTTCAAATCCTTTGCGTATGTATGATTCGTGTAATTGCAATTTATATGAAGAAATAATACCAGCAAATTTATCCAAGGTTATTAGGTTAATAATAAATTGTCACTATGGAGAAGTTATAGTTCCTGAACAGATTATTTCAAATTGTTTAATTAAGGATTGTGTCACCGTTGCCGAGAATAATCGCGGCTATGTCAAAATTACGAATCCATCAAGGTACGACGTTGTTTTCTCCATAGATATGCCTATAGAAGCTGAAAGTCATTTAAACAGGAAAGCGGTCGAGTTGCTGAAGTACTATCTCGATTGCTTACTAGCCATTTTATACTCTATATTATAAAAATAAATAATAAATTCCAACGTGTATGAACTAACCTAGGGGTCCGCGATTCCCGAGGATGGAAAATTGGGGATAGAATTACAGGAATATATAAATTAAAATCTGGCAAGTCTAGATAGAAACTAGGTACTTACCACATTCTGGTTTCGTGGGCGGCTCGATTTTCTGTAACCTCCTTCCGCTTGCGACCTTGTTCGTAGGTTCGGGATTTGCCTAAACCGTGATCGATTCACTAACTAATTGACAAATCTTACCGACTGCGCCAATTACTTTGGAACCTTCGGCTGTGACCTTACGTAATTCGTCTTTAGTCCATGTTTTGTAATAAGGCCAATAAAGACTAAGGTTTAATATATTCTAAAACCTGTCTTTAAATATATAGTAGTGTTTGATTAAGGACATAGTTAAATAATTTATTTTATCTTGGAGACTATTTTTTGTTGCTACAGGAATGTTTATGAATTAGAAAAAACAAATCTTTGGAAGGACGTCAACTGTAAACATTAATAGAAGGTCGGAGCCGAGTATAGTAACTATTTTTTTCATTTCAGACGGTCACTCATCTTAAAATGATACTACATTTCTGTTTGGGCGTTATTCTTGGCTTGGTATATGATAACTCGGGCAGCGATGGATCAAAGACATTCAGTAATCTTGGATTTCTCATCATATCATCTACCTACCTCTGCTACACCTCTGTTATGCCCGCTGTCCTTAGATGTACGTATTTTTTTCTTTCTATATAAATTTGATCACATTAAACAGTAAACAATTCTGAGGCTGGTTTAGTCACGCGTCAGTTTAACACAAGCATTAATTTAAGAAAACTGCTCGGAGTTTAGGGCATGGTTTATGGACCGCATTTTTTACAGACTTCAAAATGGGAGGAGGTACTCAATTCGACGCTATATTTTTTTCTTTTTTAAAAATGTTTGTTACCTCAGAACTTCCGACTGGGTGAACTGATTTCGATGATTCTTTTTGTTTGAAAGCTTTTGCTCAAAAGTAGTTTTAGAGTTACAATTTGAAGTCGTTTTTTTTTTTGTTAAAATTTTAACACTATATTATGATAAAGCCGTATTGCTGCACATAGCTTAGCAAATAGTGCTTTTGCTCAGCTACTTGATATACTAAATACACTGAATTTTAATTTAAACCTAAGTGCAGTAAGGTTAATAAACGTTGGTTAACTTAAGTCTAAACTAAGATGAATAAATTTTTATGAATTATTCATAGTAAAATTTATAGGGATTTTTTACAACATAATAATGTAAACGGTTTATGTATAAAATATTTTCAACCTTAACGTTGCTTTTGCTGTCTGAATTATTAGGTACTAATTAAATTCCGGAAACTTGCTCAGTTTATGAGGCGAATATTTTTAATTTACTTCAAAACAACTCAATTTAAAAAAAAATGTTTTAATATGACCTTGTTATGAATTAAAAATGTACAAGCACTGTGTAGTGGCTTCGACAGAGGAAGTTAAATGGTTATTTTTTATTTACCGACCTTCTTGCATTAAAAAGTTCTTGCAGGGTTCAACTACCTCAGTATAAGCTAATGTAAAATTAAATTCAATAATTAGCATAAAATATTTTCAACGTCGGAGAAGCATTTAGTAATAATTAAAAACAAATACTAATATTACAAATTGCTGCCTTATTTTCTTTCTTTTTAATAGAATTTAACGTTTTATATTCGTATAAATTGTATACTTACTTTTTGAGCATACTTAAAAAAATATTTACTTACTAGCTGACCCGGCAAACGTTGTATTGCCATATAATTATTGGGGTGGGCTACCCTTATCATATAGGGGTATGAAAAATAGATAGTAACTAATTCTCAGACCTACTGAATATGCATATAAAATTTGGTAAAAATCAGTAAAGCCGTTTCGGAGGAGTAAGGGAACTGACATTGTGACACGAGAATTTTATATATAAGATGATTTAAATAGCTATATACAAATATTCTACAAGCATAACACAATAGTTAAATTAAATCTAGGTACAACAATGGTTAATTATCTATTATTTATATTCTAAATGGAAATATGGTAGTTAATGAGAATAAGTACTTATAAAACAAATCTTTAAACCTAAAGATACAATAAAGATTTATATTTTAGTTACTTTTTATTTTTAATTGTTAACTCCAACTCCTGGTTCAAACAACTCTAAATCAATAAAACTTTCAATCTTTTTTACTGTCTGAAAAAATTTTAGGATTCATCTTTCATCGTACGTAAATGTTCTACTTGTTTATCTGTATTTATTTCTTGTGTAATAAATAAAATAAATGCTGGGCCGATTTTAAAAACTATAACTGTAGGAAAACTAAGTTATTGTCAATTAAAGTATTGAAATTAAAGGTTGGATAGAAAACTGAATAAAAATAAACATTGCCTATTTCAGTTCCAGACGCATTGCCAGTATTAAAAAAGGAAAATTTCAATAATTGGTATGGCCTGAAGACGTATTACGCAGCAAGTTTGGTTACCACAATTCCAATACAGGTAAGATTAAAATTTTCGTAGGTGTGTCGGTGATTGCTTAGAATTCGCAATGCTTAGGTAGGTATTATATAAAACATTGATTTGAGAAAAATAGACGCTTTCATAGAAATAACTTTTTAGTTGAATGGTTTTTTAGTTGAGTAATTACTTTTTTCTATTATTAAATTATTGTATTGTTATGTTATAAGTTAATGAAAAGTTTCAATTAGATCTGACGCGTTGTCGTGGTCAATGAATGATAAATATAACACCTAATATATATATTTAGATCCAAACAGGTAAATTTTGCGTTGCTAGTTAAGTACTAGCTAATTGCGTAGTAATAACGCGACACCAACACAATAATATTCTAACCCTTTTTTTATAGATAGCGTATAGTCTGGTGTATTCTTTGCCAGCCTATATTATCACGGGACAACCGCTCGAATTTTCCCGCTTTATCATGTTCGTTCTCGTACTGGCCAACGTCACTTTGTTAGCAGACTCAGTAGGCAACGTTATTGGATCCTGTGTTAATCCTATTGTAAGTATTTTTCCTTCATCAAGGAAACATATTACCCTATTTTTTCAATAGAACCACAAAAACATGTCCCGCATGCTTAAGGCTCGTGGAGGTGCGAAAAGATAGTATTTTCATAAATTCATTAAAAAGCAATTAATCTTCTTTGAGAGTAGTGTTTCACCAAGTATTTAACTTTTTAAAGTATATCAAGGTAGGTCGTAGTGTGGTACCTACCTTCCAATTCTTGAAATTTTAATTTGTAGATTAGTTTATATACGATCAATTTATATTTGCAGAACGGAACATTTTTCGGCGCTATAATAACTTGTATAATGCTCGGCTTCGCCGGTTTCCTAGTACTTCTACCTCATATGCACCCTATAATGCGGTTTATTTCCTATGGCTCCTTCTTGAGATTCGCCTTCGAAGGTATGGTCTTGTCTCTATACTCGTATGGAAGACAACCCATGGCTTGTCCAGACGATATCACTTACTGTCATATGAGGTGAGCATAATATTTTTAATTATAAGTTCCGTAAAATTTTGTGCAGAAGTGACTCTGTTTCTTGTCTTTTTCTTCCCCGTCATGCTTGATTTTATACCAGTGAACTGACAAGTTTTGGTAAATGAAAAATATTGACAAATTTTAACAAAATACCAATTTTCTGGCGCAATTATTTAATGTTTTTAGTTAAGCAAATTAGCAATCTATTTAGTTCATTAAAAAGAGTATTCACCTAAATTACATTTTAATGTGTAATAAAAAACAAATTAAGATCCTTCATATTATTTCTAGTTCTTCAGATTATAAACTAAAGGTTAATATTGTCTGCATTCTCTCTAATTTGCGCATGTACGTATGATGACCATCTGCCACCCATTACTTTATTCATACCTTCTTTTTACAGGCATCCAAAAGAAATACTGAAGCAGCTTAGCCTTAAGCCGGACAACTACTGGACGGATATCGCCATACTTATGTCAGAATTTGTTATTCTCAGGATAATTGGATATTTGACTCTCAGGCGTATGGTCAAAAAATCTACGTAGACAAGAGTGGCAAAGCTGTTAGATTAGCTAGAAGTTCTTTGGATTTGTTTGGTTCTATGTACATTTATTTTGAATGATGGGAAAGTCTGCAAATAGAAATTCTTATATGATGTGATTACTGTATACCTACTTGTAGTAAGTAGGTATAGGAGTAATGGTTGCGAGGAATTATTTTGCAGGCGCCAGACAGGTGTGATCAAATAAGTGTTCACGTACGTAAGTGGCACGGGCATTTGATACAATTGTCACATATTTGATTACTTAAGTGTGCTTTGCCGTGTCGGTTTTTTAACGTACATAAAAGGAATCAAAGTTATTTCTGTCATTTATGGCAGATACAATAATATGTGATCAAATGTGTGAGCAGTCTTCAAAGTGATCACCTCTTTGAACTCCTGTCTGGCGCCGGCATTGCGATATAGTTACATTAAAATAAGTAGCTATCTTAGCTGTATTTTATACTGTGATTACCGTGAAGAGCCATATATCCTTGTTTTGAGCTTAGTCGATGACGTTCAATAAATTAACAGTTACCAATACACTTACGATTATATTGAACACTCAAAGGTTCATCACAGTGGTAAGCTTTGAAGAATTTTTAAAATCAGTTCAGTAGTTTTTGAGTGTAGTACTCATTACAAACAAAACTACAAAATTAGCTTTTCTTCTTTCTAATAATGAATTATTGAGTTGTTTATATCTCATAATTTAGATCATTTTATAATAATCGAATCATGCACTATTAATGTGAGTACTTAGACACGAATACAAAATTATTAGTATTATTTAATGTGCGTGTGAATATAATTAATTATGTACTATAAACAGCTATAAGGTAATAAGGAGTAATTCATTTCGCACTTGGTGAAGTATTATGCCAAAGAGCGGTTGAAGGTGCAGGTGAAGTGAGGATAAATAAATAAAAATAATTTAGTTATCTAATAGCATTTACGAATTATAGTAAATTAATCCCAGTCTTTTGAAAAATTATTGTGCTTGTTATAAAATTTTATTGCATTTCTGATTTCATAATTTTGATCGACAACCCGATTTTTTTATTATTCCTGTATTTTATTCGAATGTTGCACGATAGCAATTGATGATTATTGACATGTAGTTTTTATTCAAGTTCTTATGTGACTTTAATTTGGATGTGGGTTCGCACTTTTTATTATTAGCTGTAGTTGATCAAAGAACCGAAAGGCTCTTTGAATTTTAATACATACATTACGCATGTCCCTAGATTTAGTACATACTTGCATCAATGGTTATAAACTAGGTACATACTCTAAAAATATTGTGTCTACTCCCATTATTTTTCGTACAATGTTTTAATTTGTGTTTCTAACTTTGCTTACCTATTTGATTTGTTTTAGATAATGAAATATTTTTCCATTTTGGGGGGAAAAGATGTAGCGTACCCACATCATATTCATTTTTTGTCAAGGAGTCACAATTATGTTTTAAACAGCCATGTTGTGTGTATTTTGAATACTGATTCCTGATTTAATGAACCAACAGCCTTGCGATTGCTTTCATAATAAACGCACGCACTTATCGCATCTTTCATACCCAATTCTAATTTATTTGGTCTGTAACTAGCTAAAGTAAGCTCGCCATAAAAAAGACTATACTTTTTGCATTAAAATAGTCAATTTTGACGCTTTTATTATCTGAAACTGAAATTTCATAAATTTGATTTATAGAATAGTATAAAATAGTTATAATTCGAGTCCATAGCGGTCGCGTTTTGCAATATATTTCAATTTGTTTAAATATATCCGAAATTCAGCAGTATGATTTAAATAGTGTTTTAATAGTAAACTTAAATTTATAGAAATAATATCCCAATAAAAACCATAAAATTACAAAAAACACTCAGATTTTCCTGACAATTTATTTTTATTGTATTTTATCTAAATATTTGTTAGTTTGTAATAAAGAAATATTGCATTTTTTTAAAAATGTAATTATAATTTTTTTTATAAATGAAATTGTAAAATTATTACTTAAATGGTGCGTGTCAGTGATATTATTATTATAAGGTTATACATATACACATAGCCAGAGTTGTCTCTCTGAAATCAGATTATTAAATCAAAAAGCCCTGAATTCCTTACAATATCAATACTATTTTTTTAGATTATTAATTTCTTGACATTGTTTAGAATTTTAATTAATAATATGAATTCATAGAGACATTCCAGCTGCGTGAGGCCAGTCTAAGACATGACGTTGGACGGAAGTGCCATAATGATTGGTAAATTCGGCACTATAATCTTGAAATATGGGTACTTAGATATTGTTTGCAGAAAATTTGTTTGATTATGTATCTATTTTATTTCTAAGTGGCGAACGACTACACTTTTTCTTTGGTTTTAATATTATCTCTTAAGTTACAATTTGTAAATTGTCTTTGATGATAATACTTTAAACCCTTTTAAACCTTTATATTGAAGTATCCGCGGTAAAAAAATCGCGCGAAAATAAAATCTGTGATTTGATACAAATTGAACGCGGTACAGTGCGATTTTTTTCCGCGCGAAAAAAATTCGCGCTGTGAAATATCGCTGTGCGGACACGCTCTTAAACCTAAACTATTTTTTCGGCACTTCCGACCGAAGGTCTGGTAGAAGATTTAGATACAGATCAGTGATAAAATTTTCTTATTATTAAATCTTTTGTATTGTATAATTTAATTTAGTTAATATGGTTTTGTTAAAGTAATACCTATGGCCTATGCATTCGATTATAGTTTTCTGTTATTAAAGTAGGCAGGTATAAGTATTTAGAATATTGTTAAATTAGGTACTAATATTTAGAATATTGAAAAATAAAATAAATATGGACAATAAAATATTAAGTTTGATTTGAGCTCCTTAATTCCTCTTAATTCGATCTACCTATTAAAATAATAGAGTTAACAAATAAAACCGACTTCAAATTGTAACTCTAAAACTACTAAATAGATTTTGATGAAATTGAAATAGAACACTGGAAGCACACAATACGTCGATTGTGTTATTTTTTAATAGATCTCAAATTAAGTAAATAAGCCATCAGTATGACAGTAGACGATCTAATATAAGATTGAAAGCACCTAGATACTTTAGTATGAAATCTAAATGGAGCCTTTTTTGAAACATAATTTCAAAATAACAGTTGTTCGCGCCTTCACAGGTGTAGAATTAGAAGTGTACTGTTTTCAAATGTACGGCTGTTTATTAAATTTTTCGTTGGACGGTACGTTTGACTACGATATGATTGGATTCACTACCAAAGCTTCAATATCTATGCATGATAGGTACAGTCTTCTCTCTCGAGTGTGAAAATGCCATCCTAGCAATACCTTAAGATGCTTCTCTTTGAAGTTGTAGACCGTACGCTCTTAAGTCATTGAGATATGTCTGAAAAATAGTCTACAGATGTTCTTATAAAAATCTGTAGGTCTGTTAAAATGTGTTATAAAAATGTTGTATGTTCTTCGAAAAATCTCAATCCAAGGAAACCAACCTAATATTGTTGTTGTTGTAACAAGACTAATATATTTTGTGCATTGTAAAATCAACCTTCATCCTATGCAACAGTGAGGAGGCCATTTTAATACACAGGTAGTTAATTTAATGTTTTTATTCTTGCTGTATTTAACAGATTGATTTATTAAGGGGTGGTAATGTTCATATAAGGTACCCTAGTTATGATGAAAAAAAATATATATATGTGATATGATGTGATGGATAATAATCAATGAAAGTATGTACCTAAAATAGAGAATTTGGACAAGGAAAATTAATTGAATGGATGTTTAAAAAAATACAAACTAATTGTGCATGTTAGAAGTTGAATATTATTAATCTCTAAATATTGTATTCAGGAAATTTATTCCACTTAGAATTTATGAGACTGGTAGCATTTTTTAATCACGTAGGAACATATTTGTATTTAAAGTAATAATTTTTGAAATCTGAGTGTATTTTCATGCATTCATTTTTATTTTTTTTATTTTTAAAATTTCTTTATTAACTTATTAAATACAATCTGTGCATACTAGTGTGAGGTATCCTAGTAGAACAATATAAAACAAAATATAATAAGTCATCCTATAAGTGGGCTAGCACTCTTGCAGGATTTACAGCAGATAGTTAACTAATTTATTTGATTGGAATATACATTACATGGTACACTAAGATAATATATATATGAATTTATGTAACTTTTTTTAGATAGTCATTACATTTAATAAACATAATTTGAGAAAAAGAAAAAAAAAAAGATTGATCCGAAAGGCGGTATCAAGGAAACAACAAGAAGTTAGCATGTTTGCATGCATTCATTGAATTTTTGCTAGTTACAACACATTATTTCTTTGTTTGAAGAAAAAGCAGGTTACAATTTTTACTTTAATTACATATTTTTGTTTGCATATTTTGATGGTTATTTTGATTGTATCAAATTTTGCTAAGTATATTTTTTGATATAATGTATCACAGTTCATAGTTAATTTATTTGTACATTATTTTAATAATTATACTGTTTAGGTACTAAATATCTAATAAATCTTTTTAAAAATGTGACTTTAAATCTAAACACAATAAAGATAAAATAAAATTCATTATATGTAATGTGAAATTTGTTTTATTTATCAAGGTATCGTAAAGTAATCATCGCTAGACCATCACTCCAAAATTGTGCAAAATTAAATTGTTAATGAATGACTGGCATCTTCACCAATAATGTCTGAAACAATTATTACAAATTTTCAATAAAGTTGCCAACTACTGTTTAATTATTAATAATATGTCTATAACTTTGTGTAAAAATTTCAACCATAATTTTTTCTTGATATCTATATTTTGTTTGAAACTATAAACAATTGAATGTAAAAACTTACATCTATATTCCTGTTCAAGTGAGCATCTACGACATCCTGATCAACACTGCAAGGTAAGAAGAAGTCAACTGGTTCAAACAGACCTTTGGAATCCAATACTACTCTATCTTCACCCACTTCTAAGTTCAAGTCTTGCAACTCCACCTAGAATCAGTAAAATTCATTTAAGCTACACATATTTAACTTAATAATTATATTTTCTTTATGCTTATTTTTTGTGTAATATAGAATGATAATAAGCAAGAATTGTAAATAACATGCAGTTATAAGAACTTCAGTATTATAAGCAAAAAAGTAGTAAAAAATTCTGTAAAAGTATTCAATTATTCCTTTAATTCTATAACTAATGTTAAATTGCTCTAACAAACAAACACCAACAAAGGCACTAATAAATAAGTTATAAATGTAAAACAGTACATACTGACGCTGGTATTTTAAATTCTGCTAATAAATATTGAATTTCCCCAGTTGGTGGTTCCCTTCTTAGTCTATAGACTATTTCTTTAGCAAGTTTCTTTATCTCCTCAATTAAAGGCTTCCCTGTTTCTTCACTGGTTTTAACATCCCGAATTTGGATCCTATGGGATTGTAAATTGCCAATAGACTTCCTGTTTTTTAATATAGTATACTTTGACATATCTATTTCAAACTGATATTTATCCTGCAAACCCTCAAATACTACAGTCAGAAAGAATGTTTGAAATACCTCATCCTTTTCTATTTTAGAGAAAAAGTTTGTATTGATTGCAATGTCATAAACAGTAGCTGGTATGCCAGACTTGTCTGGTTCCATTCTTCCCTCCCCAATGCTCATAGGTACTCTGTAGCTAGATGGGTTTTCAGAGCTCAGAATTTGCATTAATTCTTCATTGGTAATGTCTTGTGGACAGGGAATGGCATCAGTTCGGCAAACATTTACAAATACCTTTTTGTTGTTTTTTGTAAAAGTTTTTACACAAAAACCTGAAAATAATGACATTATTTTTATAAGAGTTATTTAAATTTTTATAAAATGTTATTCATAATATTACCTGGTGTTGGTTGAACTATTTTATAAGGGTAATTATCCGTATTTGCAAAAAGTTTGTTAAATTCCCCTTCTATTGCATTTTCCTAGAATAGATAAGCAAATTTAATTAACGATTACCACACTCATCAAATACTTTTTTGTTTTTAATAATTACCTTAATAATTCGCATGTTTTTTTCCATTATAGACGGGTCAACGTCTAATTGTATTGATTTCTTTGTCATTTTTTATTTGCTCGATGTTTTCTATGTTGCTATGTAAATCCCAGTTCAGTTCAGTTGCCCGTCTTGTTTGAAAATCGTACCAAATGGAATTTGGAAATACAAATAAAACTTGTATTCAAAAGTAGGTAGGTATGAAAAAAAAGAAACCAAAAAATACAAATTGAACAGATTACAGAATAGTAATAAAAAACTGCATACATAGAGTACCAGCCACCAAAGCTTGCCTAGCGCCTTTATTTTATGACTGTATTCTTGTAACTTTTTTTGTATTGATAATTTTGACACATAACAGTAGGAATTATTATTATGTACCTATGTGTATTTAAATCATAAATACCTAATAGATCTGTTCGATTATCAATTATTCTTATATAACTTGCAATCGATAATCGAATGCATACGCAGTATCAATTATTATTATTTTTATTATAATAATAGTACCTAATGAGAAAATGGTTGCCTGACATAATAATGCTTAATGCATGACTGGCTGACCGCTGACGGCTGTAATATTGTAATCATCTTGGTGTAATAGATTTTTGGGTTTTCCATATATTTTTTTATTTCAAAGCCAATTTTTTAAATATCTGTGATTATTCGTTATGCGTGGCTTTTCTCTAAGTGAGCAATACCAATCAATTAGGTATGTACCTCATTATCTATGGTTTATTTTACTTTAAAAAAATATGATACTTCATAGGCGTGAGCTGTCAAAATTATCATCCTAAATTTGACAATGTACTAGTAATAGTAATTACTTGTGTTGTAGTTGATTGTGAAAAACTAGAATTAAGTGCTCCATACGAAATATCAGGTATATAAGTAATTATTAATTAATAATACATTTATAAGTGAACAACAATATTGTACGATTAAAATGGAATTGGCAGCCATTTTGAAGTAAATTGTAAATGTGTCACTTGAAATGGCATTACGGTAATGTCATATGTCAAGAGCCCAACTATTTCGACAGCTAAAAACTAGCGTCTAGCATTTCAATTCTGAAATTAGGTCGAAAATAGGTAGGTACGTGTAGGTACCTAGAGAGTAATTATAAAAAGTAATTTTTAGACTCCTCGCAAAGTTTACGATTTAATTTTGCTTGAGCACAATAATTAAAAGTATCATGTGGTTTTATGTAGTAAGCTAGATACGCGTTGCTATCGTTATAATCAAATAAAGATAAACCAATTATTTAATTCAATACTTTGCCATATTTTGTGATTTGTTTTAATTTTTAGTGTTACTCATTTCTTAATTTGTACATAATTAGAAGTAATCAATAGTATGTTAAACGACGGCAAGGTATTAAATAGTAAATATCATCATTAAAACACTTAAAATTGGAATTAATTAGTAGGTGAATTCTTGTGACTGGTATGTATACGCGTAACATTCTAATCTGAAAACAAAAAAAAAAAAATATAATAACCTCTAGAGTCAAGAACTTTCATATTCTAGAACAACTGTCAATAATATTGTTGACCTATACACATTTGAGTTCTCTTTTGAGGAAATAGTTATTGAGAAGAGCTATTTAATGAAACCTAATTGTGTAATTTAATATTACCTGATGTGTATTTTTGTTTCTAATTATAGGATATTAACATATGGCTATAAAACAACAAAATGGCTGATAAGCATAGTTTTAACTATGAAGTTAGGGAGTTAAAATTGGGTTCAAGTTTCACCAACAATAAGGCATCTCAGTATCACACAATTAAGTGTAAGTATACTTTTTTATATTCCATAGTATTAAGAATACCCCCTGCATCAATCCTTGGGAGATTTAGAATTTAGAAAAAAAAACTCTAATTGGCAATCTAATACATATGAATGAAAAACAACAGAAGAAACAATGTTGTGTATTTTTAAAATGTTTATAGTCCTAGCTGTCATATGAAAAATGTTTCACTCAGAAACCTTGCATCAAGGAGCATTTACGTATATTTATTCCAATCAACAAGTATGCTATAACATAAATATCATACTTAAACTTTTAAATATATAAATGTTTAATAACATACCTTTAAATAAATTTCAGATGACTTCAAACCGGCTTCTGTGGATGTTAATAAGATGGCTACTGTAGATGTAGGCACTAATAACCAAGTTACTGTAACTGTGCCACATTTAGGTCAGTTTTCTATAACTTGTTAAAGGTTATAATAGGTATTATAAGGAGAGTAAATTTTTTTAAATAAACTTATCAACAACTGTAAATAAAAGGGCCATGAAAGAAAGACTATCAAATAGCAATATTCACCATAGCTCTCTTCCATTACGCTGAAAAACAATACTAAATTTGTTAAAAACAATTTAATAAAAATAAATTAAAACATACATTTAACATTCAATATACCAACATAATAAAAACATATATTAGTAACATATAATTATTTTTTTAGTTTAAGACCAGAGAGAGTATACAATATTGATAATAGATATAAATAATATTAATAGATATGAAACAATATCATTTTTATTTTCATCTGGTCAAGTATCATAAGTTTAGTCTTGTGTAATGTTGCTAACTAATACTTATACTTTTTGGTACTTGTTCTTAATCCCAGGACTGTGGAAGATACTGTTAGACCATTTTTGGATCAACAACATGAACTTTAATATTTCTAATAAATAATAAAATTGTTTTTTATTGATTTCTATTTGCAGATGGTGCTGGTATACCGCAGACAGTGTTCAAGGGCAATCAAAGACCCTATACAAAAGAATGTGTGCTCATTATAGACAGAGATACTGGTGAAATTACCTTAGAAAAGCTTTCCAGTAATATACAAGTTAAAAAGACAAGGTATAATTTTTTTAAGTACAAATCAGTATTGTCAGCTTTTAATAAGCTTTTAAGTAATTTAGCATAGAAAATACTTGAGTCAACAAAATCCAATGATGACAAACAGATTTTCTTCATCATTAATTTCTTGAATCAAAATCAATTAATTCATCAGCCTACTTGAATGTGATGCATTTGCAATAAGAACGTCACATTCAAGTAGGCTGTTTAAATAAAATCCCATTTTTAAAAATACTAAAGTAACTTCAAAGTACACATTAGTGTACATACAAATTTATATATTTATTATAAAAATAATAATAATTATACTAGTAAATTTATGAAAGCCATAAAAATATTTTATGATCTGTTATAGTTTGGAAATTTCAGCAATCGCGTAAAAAATAAAGAAATATTATCATTAGATGAGGTTTTGAAATTGGTTGAAAAATAGTTATCACATTTAAAATTAAATTGATATATAATATAATTATTATTTAGTTAAAGTGTAAATTATATTGTGTTTCGGTTTGGAAGTTATAGAACGTTTACCACTTACTTGCCAGCAAAGAAAATTATCATGTGAATCAGACTTAAATAAATGAATGTGCCTATATAAAACAAAGACGGCAATGTGGTAGTTGATTAGTATTAATTTATAATTAAAAACGTGAAGATCTGCAACCCCAATGATTCGACTGAAGGACATGTCTCTTCCATACAAATTTGCATAATTCGTTTTCAGGCAAGAATCGGCGCAAAAACCACGCCCTTTGACTCCTATCACAAGTGATCTCACAAACACCACGCAAAGGTCTACATCACGTACTCGTGTTGCTACTAATCGTCGGACTAATAATAATACCGGTAAGATTTATATGCAAATTGAAAAACCACCCATTTTAAAAGCAAACTCCGTATCGTTTCAGAGTTCCGAACGTCAGTCCATAGAAAATGTATATGAACACTCGTGAATTTCTCTACATTTTTAATAGTTATTCTGCTATTCTCGGATTAGACGAATTTAACAATCAGATCTACCGGCCGGTTGGCGCAATTGGTAGTGCCTTCTGAGCCAAAAGGCCAAATATTCCCGGTGCATTTAATAGTGTGATGAGTACAAATGTTTGTTTCCGAATCTTAGAGTCTTGTTTATTAACTTATATATGTATTTATTGTGATATCCTCGTTTCTGATTACCAAAACATAACTTCAGCTACTTACTTTGGGATCACAGCAATGTATGTGAGTTGTCCCAATTATAATTAGGGATCATCAAAATCGGTCCATCCGTTCTTGCGTTATGATTGGTGTAAATTACGGGACTTTGTTTTGTATATATATTTCAAAAAGTGCTTAACCGATTTTGATGAAACTTAATATTGCCTGATAAAGTTACCTTTTAAACCTTTATATTGGTGGTTGAAAATACTATGAAACTAGCCCTATAACATCAACATATTGTGAAACCAAACTGTATAAAAGGTTAATAATTTTTGTGTAAGTCTCACTTTAATAGGGACGTTATTTTCAATACAGTGTCTTTCATAATTCTTTTTTTTTTTGCGTTCTTGACACATTTTTAAATCGTTTTTTACTAAAACCTGTTTAGAAATGGTGGCTTATTATTAGATAATGCAATTATTATTTCTTTAATGTTTAATAATTATGAATAATCCATATTACATCTTTTTACAAAATTTTCTCAAATTTCACCTCACCCGGTTTGTCTGAAAGAGCTAAGAAATGCTTGTTAGCGATAAGGCTGTCTGTTGCTTTCCTAAACTATTGTAAGTTTCGTTTTGTCTTTAATGTGTAAATAGTAATAATAATATTTCCTTCCCTAATGTTGCAGGCACGGCCAGTATGGCAGCTCAAGTGACTCAACATCAACGCTTCAATGGTGGTACGGCTCCAAAGAATCACAATATGGTGCGGTCACCGGCCAGGGTTAAAACTTCTCCACCACAAGCGCCGTAATTCCATTTTATTTGTTTATATTATACAGATACACAATATCATACATCATTTACACAGATAATTTACCTTAAATATCGTCATACTCGGCGAAGTTGGAACAAATCGTACAAAAGTAAAAAATATGTGCGTATTCAAATCATGAGTAGTTTTTATCCTGGAGTATTTTATTTACAACGAAAAATCGACCTTACTTACGCATAATAAAGTTATATTCTATAAGAAACAATAGTTTATTGATGTCAGTGAGTCTCAGATTGTGTACCTTAAGTGTATGATCTAATATAATTGTCTAAGATAGACAAGTAAAAAGCTGTACTATTTTTCAAATAATTCACTTTTGTCCACATTATTTGCAAATACCATAGTTGCATTTGGACAGATGTTTTAAGCAGAAATCGAAGGCATCGCCTGCTAAAGCCTGTATTTCAGAGCGAGTAGAGAAGCTTTAAGATAGTTTGTAAGGTCTTAACTTTTTTTTGTTAAGAAATTTGATAGTTTCGAAATGAAATATTTCTATACAAAGTTCCAAGGTATAAAGATTCTGAATAAGTGTAATCCTTAATTTATAAATAATTTTCTACTTAGTTGGTCAGCGGGTGGCAATAGCACTCTAGCGTCGCTGCCTATGATCGGTCTGGACGACGCCCCTAACGGCCCCAGCGCCCCTAGCGCGCACGTTCACGCCCCTAGTGCGCACACCCCTAACATGCACGCTCCCAGCGCGCATAATGCGCCAAGCATACATGTCCCTACTGCGCACGCCCCGCAACCCACACGTCATTTGCCACCACCCGCGCCTCCGAACCCCGCTACAGTGAGTATTGGGCAAACATCTATTTAATT
This sequence comes from Aporia crataegi, assembly GCA_912999735.1. NCBI lineage: Eukaryota > Metazoa > Arthropoda > Insecta > Lepidoptera > Pieridae > Aporia > Aporia crataegi. The sequence goes on along the minus strand of OU538744.1, from coordinate 4,754,801 downwards.
ATTATTATTTCAATTAAACTTATAATCTAATTCATATACGGAATTAATTAAGCCTACGATAAAACTGAAAAACGTGTGAAGACAGAGAAATTTAAAATCTGTATATAATGTGTACGGTATTAAAACATTTGTCTGATATATCTCTTATGCAGTAGCTTCATAAACTGTTATAATTTGTAGCAACAGCGACAAGACGACAGCTCATCTAGTTCGTCGAGCGATAGTGACAGCGACAGCGGAAGCGGAAGCGATAGCGACGATAACGATTCAAGCGCACACCGCTCAATTCCTAATGGTAAGATAAACTTCTGTACGCCTCACGGCTGGGTGCTATAAATTTAAAATATATATTTGGAATAAAATCTCACCTTACCTGGAAGGGGATCTCGAACTCAGGACAATAACACGCATTAAATGTTCGAAATATTGAGCTACGGAAGCGTGGCAAACTAAGGATTTAATGGTATCATATACTTATTCTAATGTATATTCAGGTGCTCCTACCAATCCGGCACTACCAACGGACGTCCTGAATGATGATCTCTGCTTGTCTGAATCCGGCAGCGACTCTGACTGACCGCAGCGCGCTTTTCATGGAAATATATTCTTTTAAATTCATCTTATGCCCAGTTGATATTTTCAACTTAAAAATTACACTCTTATTTTAAACTATCGAATACTGATAGTACTTGTCAAACTTTTCTTAAAAATTACACTCTGGTTATACAAATTATAACAATTTAAATTTTCAATATTTTTTGCATTATTTTTAATATGATTGAATTTAATAACTCATAAACAATGATCAATTATTATGTTCTTGTATTGCTTTATTTTCGAAATTCGATCTCATGTTTGTACCTATGTCAGATTGAAATTTTACATTATAGTAAGTAGGTATACTTGACACGTTTTGATGTTCTCATTTCTTGTCGTAAACCAGTTTTATGACTACTTCAATATTTCTTCACGTATATAAAAAAATTGACAGTATCAACTGGGTAATAAAATATATTTTGTATGCAGGGTTATTTAAAAAGTATTTTTTATGTATTGTATAAATACCTGGCAATAAATTTTACGGATGGGTACTATGAAAATAATCTGAATAGAAAAACTAGAACAAGAAATGTACCTTGATCCAAGTTTTTTATAATAGACCTGCATAAACTATATACGAATTTCTAGAATTATTCAATTGTAGTTGGAATTTGTCCGTATAATTTGTATTTTATAAAAAGTTAAACACATAAATAGTGTTATTCATAAAAGCACTAAATAAACCTATTTTAGTTACAATGTTTTTTATCTACGCATTAAAATAAAAATTTAATTAAAATAGGTTTATAAAAATAATTTTTAATTTTATAAATGATTACTATATCATAATTAATAATATATTGGTACGACTAACTTTATATTTATATACGAAGATTGAATTCGTATTAAAAAATATTTCTAATTTATATTATTTATATTGCATGAAACAAGAAATTTTGTAAATTTACAAAATAAAATAAATGAAAAACAAATTATACTGACCGAAATGTATGTTACTATAATATTAAATGACGTGCCTCAAATTATATGTAGATAATATATTTTTTATTGTATGCCAATATTTGTAATTATTTAGATATAAGCGCGTTGTTTGGAATCACCGAACGTTATACATAGTTAGATTTAATAAGTTCTGCAATAAAATGTATTGTATACAACAATAATAATTGTATTCGATTATATTTTCCTTAATATTATAATAAATTTCGATATCATTATGTAAATAATGATAAAGTGATAAGTGAATATCGAAATTAATATTTTCAAACGGGCAACAATGAAACACTAGAAATTTGGAACATTAGTACAAAATCAATGGAATTGACGTCGACTATCGCGTATTATAAAAACTTGTATATATTTCTGCTTCTGTTTCACTTTAATTAGGTAAGCAGCCGTTCTTTGGTAGAAAAAATATAACAACCAAACGTTAACATGAATCCATCTAGTAATTACCAGTAAAAAACAATGTTTTTTAATTATTGCAGGTGATTATAGCAGTTGGGTTTCATACTGAATAAAATATGGAATCGTGTTAAATCACGAGTGATTTTACTTTGACAGTATTCTTCCACGAATAGCGACCTTGTGTACAGTGATATTAAACCGCTGCGCAAATGTGGACACGTGTCTTGTGTCAGATAGGATCTACTAATGAATATTTGGTTTTTATATAAGCAGTATGAAATCAGCCACTTCCTGTGCAGATGTAAACATATTTAGACTTTATGTCCAGTTTCTTTCACTTGACACACTCGGTGCTTCAACTGATGACTTAGTTTCCAGTTACCGACACCGAGTATGTCAAGTGGAAGCAACTGGACAAAGATGTTAAAGTCTGCGCAGGAAGTGGTTGATTTCATATTTGTTATATGTTTATGGAAACCAAATATTCATTGGTAGCTTGTATCCGACACAAGACACTAAAGTGTCCACTTTTGTGCAGTGCTTTAAGGTCATTTAGCACAATTTAAATGAGTACGGCAACAATAGCGTATGGGTGAAATATTTGGATCCCATTTCGATTTTTCTTTGCTGGTAAATCAATTTAGACATACCTCCTTAGGTATACCTGATCAAAATGACTTCATCGTAACATTCTAACTTAAGTAACTGATTTGATAGTGAATTTAAGTCACGTGAGTCTACGACGCGAGTAGATATTTAATTTGAATTTATTTTATATATCGATATTTAACTTATACAGGAATGATTCTCTATAAATAAATGTAGAGTGCATTGAAAATTATTTTAATTCCAAACACTGCTATTAAATTCAACTGCATTACAGGGAAAACTATGAATAATGCTGCAATTAATGATGTTACAAAGTGTACGTCGGTGGCTGTGTAAACTTGATTTAAGTTTACAACTTTGGGATTAAAGGATTATCGTCAGAGGTTTTCTAAAGAAATAGTGCCTTTAAATTCTTATTTGAGAGTCGTTCGTATCATAGAGATACGTCACAGTTTATCATTAGTATATTTTATCAGAATAAATGTTCTTATTTATTATTGTTTTTTATTTCAATTCTACTGTTCCATTAATTCAAGGTTCATACCTTGAATTTGGCTTCCTAAACATGATTAAAATGCGGATAATTAAGTATAAATATTCAATTTGCACAGATAAATCGCTACTATAGGTAGGTATAAAGAAACGTGTGTAGCCGGCATTATGGGTATGATGAGATATATCTTACTTAGTATAAATGGTAAGTACAACGTATCTACTTGTTGTTAATTACCCTCCACTGCTATTTGCTTCTGTTTTCAACTTAAACATGAGTAGCTCTAATAAATTTTACTGTTTTTAATTTGTATGTACAGAATAAGTATCAGAAACTTACCTAATTCGTTAGAAATTACCTATCTGTTATCATTAACAAATTGAAGTTATTTATATTATATCGATAGTTTTATATATAAGTCATAAAATTCATAATAAGACTAATACGTCGAAGTACTCATAGACTACGTCGGATACGATTGAGTTAGTGACTTAAGAAAGTAACTTATGATATTTTTTTAATTCTCAATTCTCATTGTTTATACGGTTTATAATACCTATATATTTGATATGTACTGGTGTGACATTGTTATATGAACCCTTATATTAAAAAAATAATATATTGATTAAGATAAGATGGTTTTATATATATTGAATTTATAGTTACTTTGTCTCTCAGTTTGTCGTGCGATAGTTACTTACAAAGTATTCGTATTTTGGACGTGGAGAACTTTGTATTAAAAACATGTCATGTGGGGTGATGTCATCATCGGAGAGACTGTCTTATGTCGTTTATTGTAAACTTGAATTACATAATATAGGACAAATTATGACCCAAATACCTACTTAGGTACATCCTTGTAAAAATATCTTTGTTGCGCGGTCATAAAGGCTTAAGTCACTATTTGAGCATTTGGAGATTATCAGGAATGATCAGACAAGAAATAAATGTATGCTTCAGATAGAATTACTACTAATTGATATTTTTATAAAACATATTGTTTAATACAATTACAAATAATATCAATAATTAATCGCTGTTTTAAATGAACGCTGAGGGTATCAATTTTAAGAAGAAAGGTTTCTATTTTAAATTTTTCTCTTCCATTCAGTTGGACTGACGGCGCGGAGCCATCAAAAAAAACTCTGGCGAGATCTTCTGCGTTTTGTTCTTTGAGATAGGTCCTTGTAGTCAGATTCCGGGTTTCTTTCTTTGGCTTCGATTCGAAGTAATCAAATTTATCCCTGAAGTTAATAATAAAATCATCAAGTGAAGTAAACATATTAGTTGCAACGTCCAGTGTTATTGTTACTTTCTGAAGATAATTATTTATTTCGTCTATTCTTTCCAATATACAGTTCCAAATTTCCGTTAAAATAATATATTAAATGGTTAATTCAAACTTGGACGTTCATACTTCGCTTTGTTCGCTCAATTTTAATGGAGCGAGTCACACTGATGAGTGTACTACTGATGATTTTTCTTTAAAATGTGTATGTGCTTAGTATACCATTATACAATTTAAATTTATCTAAGCATGCTGAAGTCGGAAAGCCTAATTTTTGGGCGAGAGTAGAATAGCTTCACGCATGTATAAGCTAGTAATTTCGTATTGTAGTCTGTAATTTAGGTTCGATTTCTTCGAATTATATAAGTTTTTTGGTAATAAATCTTGATTATCGTTTGGTGATCTGACAGGATCTAGGTACTTTGTATTTGATCTGAGGGGGCCCCTATCGATCGCGGGGCCCTGGGCACTTGCCCAAAGTGCCCACTGGGAAAGAGGGGTCTGACTATAACAACACTAACATCATTTATTATTTCGTAGATCCCATCTACTTCGTATCTCTAGCCGAAGTGGTGAAGAAAAATTGTTAATTGTATACCTACTTGTATCTATAAAGACATAATATTTCGCATTTGTTTGACGTAGGGTATAATATCGTATTAAAGCACTTTTTGATTTCCACCGGTTTTCAATTTTCCTTTAATTTTTCTTTCCTTTAAGTACCTACCTGTAGAAGGAAATACATAGGTATCTTATTTATGACCGGTGGTGGTTATTGTGAAGGTATGGCTGACAGACGGGAAAATAATTTAAAAATTTACTTTTTTTGGTTTTATTAGATACGAATCTAACGCACTCTCTGATTCTACAAAAATATACAAAATAGAATATGAAATTTATAGACAGACTACGACTTTATATATGTAATTGTGATAGTCACGGGTCAGTACGAAACTCGGACATTCGGTCAACCGGTTCCTGATTTTTTATTGTTCTGCCCAGTTTCTCGGAAACGTTTGGCGACTGCACAATAGAAAGTGACACTCTGTTACTCTCGCTGGACTTCTCTGACTTCTGCCTTCTTCTAGCATAGTGGCGATACGTGTACATTCTTCTGGTGTGAGCGACATGATAGTAATTCAATAATGACCATGATGCCTTTTCTCATTTTGATCTGACAGACTGAAAACAAAAATGAGGAAATAAGCAAAAGTAAAACGCGTGATTTGAATCTATTACCAAATACGAACTTTTGATAAGATTTTTTTCAATTATTTAATTTTTAAAAATTTATGGTTTTATATCATACGATAATAAAATTCTCTTCAATATAAGATTAGTTTCATGCATGTAACATTTAACTTTCTTTTTTAACCTTCTCTTAGTACAATGCAAAAATGTTGTAGAACGTTCAGTCAATGATTTCGGTTAATACTGAGACGTGGTTTCTGTAAGTGTTAGTAGAAATATGACGAAAAATTCTAATACCAATAAAATTCAATTGGTGAGTGAATTCCAAATTTAAAGAATTGCAATTTTTTGAAATTCGGGAAATTATATTTTTAAACACAAACAGTTATTTCTATGAAATTACAACAATGGATGGCTTATTATTAATATCGAACTTTAAAAAGTTCATTTATCATATTATAAATTTATTAAAAAATATATATGAAAAGGTTTTTTGTAATTTTATACAGTATTAAAAATCTTTCTATATTTAATTTTCGATTGAGTTAAACTATTTTTTTGCAAATAACTACTGAATTAAAAACTAAAAAAGGAATTTTAAATGCTAAAAAATCGCTAAATATAATCAAATTAAAAGTGGATAATAATTTCAATTCATATGAATAGAGTGATTTTCTTCAAAACATTTTTTGTAAAAAGTTCGTGCTTTTGAATGACACTACGAGTTTATGTGTAAGTAAGAGCGGGCTTATTACCGCAACTCGACGTCTACAGTGCGCCTATGTTGCGTAGATGCTATCTGCCGATGTAGTTTAATATTATATAGATACAAAAGAAATAGGGAACATAATACTGGCAGGAAACATTTAGTTGTGTGCGGAAGTTTCCTGATTTGATTCCAAAAAGAAATAAAATTACGTTTGGAAGGCATTGTAGACTGATTAACTAAGTACCTACGAAGAAGAGCAATCTATATTAACTTTTTTACTTATTTTTTACTATTAAATTCTAAACAAATTTACATAAATTCCTATATATATTTTAGTGTACCTACATATTCCTATTATTCTAACCAAATAAATTATTTAATTATCTGCTATAAATCCTGCAAGAGTGCTAGCTCACTTATAGGATGACTTTATTATATATTGTTTTGTATGTTGTTCTGTTCACCAGTATGTACAGAAAGAATCTATAATAAATAAAGAAATTTTTAAATTAAATTAAAATTAATCTATATTAACTTCAGCCCATAGGTATATAAACTTAGGTATAGTATAATAACTATAGTTAGTAAACACGTGTTAAAAGACTGTCAATTTAAATAATATATTATCATCAACTAACTAGAACAAAAAGGTAATGACGCCATAGAAAGAATAAAAAAACACATTAATACTTATCTATTTCGAATAGCATTTATATTTATTTTTTCTCAAACAATATACCTAATAGTATTATAATGAATACAGTTGAAAAAAATTATACCGTGTAGATGCTTACAACAATGTAATTATTATGATAAGTAGGTTTTTCTATTATCATACGCAACAGTTAAGGCCGAATAGTTAACATTATTTTCAAAATTTTCAGGTTCTTATTATCGCCGGGTTGACATGTTGCTGCATTTCCGATGGATTTATCTTTGGACAAATGTCCGGAATGACGGATGCTTTAAGAGCCACTGACAGCACCATACCCTTAACCGATGAAGACATATCGTGGATAGGTTGTACTTACTCTATATTATACATTATTACATAGAGTAGATAAATAAGATTAGATTTTAATCTAAGATAATTAGTTAATTATATAAGGTTTTTATAAGAACATTTTTTCAGAATAAATAACAACTAATTTTTTTGATATACTTGAGCATCAAACCGCCTTCGTAGATTACTCCATCAAGTGTTCGGCATTCAATGCATTTTGCGCAACAACTTCGATTCCCCGGAAAACAAAGAAAAAACTTAGGTTTGAAAACTAAAGAATTTTAATCAACTTCTGTAAGAATATTTTCAAAAAAACCGACACAGAAGGATAGCGTTATGGGACCATCACCACCATCACATACATTTAAGTATTTTTGTATGTTTGTAAGGAATAAACTCAAAAACTACTGAACTTATTTTAGGATTTATCGATGGGAAGCTAGAATCTCACTGACTGACATAGGCTATATTGTATGGCTACGCGGACAATGTCATGAGTAGATAATAGATATTTAGTATTTCAAAGAAATTACATAATATGTAAGTAACCTCCACAGACCACAGTACTTACAAAGTACTATTGCTTTTTGTTTAAAAGCAATTGAATTATAATTCAAATTCAATTACATATGTTCTGGAAATTTTTTATACTACGACAAATTTATTATACATAATTAAATTTAAGATATTATTCTATATTAATTGTATTTTTTAGAGACTGAACTAGTTTATAAAGCAAATTTTATGTAGGTTAGATCGAATAATTCATAAAAATTGGTCACAACAATTATTATGATGAATTCAGTTAACAATCATCGACGTCAAGAAAAAAGGTTCTTTATTCGAGTGTATGTTTATTTGTATGTTATTAGTATAGGATTCCGCTATGAAATTCGCTGGACTGAAATTTGTTAGACAACTCATATGCAATAATATTTATTGACATATTAAATTAAATATAAAACATGTTTCATCAAATAAACATCTCGGTGAAGGTCGTTGTATAGCGGGATCTTAGACCATATGCGATTGTGAAACCAATTCTAAACCTATTTGATTGATTATTTTTATTTGATAGGCCAGAAGTAGGAACTGCAACTGGAACTCGGAAAAAACAGAAAAAATTTGGACCCTAAGGCACCTCACTCCTAAATATTTTCATTGTAGAATTTCCAGATGATTTATTATTTCTGTTTAATTTATTGCTTTTTAGTGCACTTTGACGTCGGTTTATAAGTTTTTAAGTGTTTTTTTTTAATTTTCAGCATCTACAATCAACGTAACCTGCGTGTTCGGCTTCTTCATTGTTGGACTTTTAGCGAAATTTATGGGTCGTCGAACAACGATATCAACGCTTGGTGCCCCACTTTTGATTTGCTGGATAATACTTTATTATGTTGGAGACAAAATTCTTCTGCTATGTACCAGAGTTGTAGTAGGAATTACTTTCGGGGGAGTGGTAATGCTTGTAGCTGTGTGTATCGTGGAATATCTGAGTCCCAATATACGACAATACGCTTATGCGTTTATTTCAAGTGTTGGCACCCAGATTGGCGTAACATTGGGGCATATATTGTGCCTTCTGATGGATTGGAGAAAGGTCGCATTAATTGGATTGATACCAACAGGGTTAGGCTGCTTGATTCCTTTGCTTTGGATCGAAAGCCCATCCTGGCTGGCGACACATGGAAGATTTGATGAATCTGAAAAGGCATTCTGGGCATTACATGCACCCAGTGAAACGAACGACTCTGAGCTACGGCAGTTAATATCATATGAAAAACAGAAGAAGCGGGAGTTTAGTATGCGAAGTAAATCGAACAGTATGTTCGTAAAATTTATGTTCGCTTGCAGACAGGTGTATTACTGGCGGATAATAGTTATCAGCGTTGTAATAGGAACATATAAAGCTGCAGCAGGACGTATATTGCTAAATACATTAGCTTTAACAATGATTCAAGAAATAACAGAAGATAAAGATATATTTTTCTATACCCTAGTTGTCGACGGGTTTGGGATATTTGGTGGTGCAATATCATGCTTTTTAGTCAAAAGATTTCAAATGAAAAGTCTCTTGCTTGTTTCAGGGACGATAGCTAACATTTTATTGCTGCTAGTGAGTGCCTCGTTATATTTCGTGTCAAATAAAGGATGGTATCCCTGGATAAAAGTTCTTCTTATTGCAAGTTATTGTATAATTGTTAATGGTGGGCCATATCCTGTTTTGGAAGTTGTATTGGCTGAAATACACCCATTAGATATTAAAGAATTTAGTATATTTTTAACCGGAGGCCTAGGCGGAACGATACAATTTTTATGGATCAAATTGGCGGGAACAATGTTTGATAATATAGGTTATTCGGGAGCGTTTCTTTTGAATGCTGTTGTTGTTTTATTATGTTTAATTTATATGTGGAAGTATATGCCCGAGACTAAAGGTAAAACCTTACAAAACATCGAAATGTTTTTCAGAACTGGTAAATTGGATCACAAAAATGATGAACGTATTGATGCACTGATATAATCAATATCTCTATCAATATCAATATATAATGTAATATAAATTCGTCTGTAATATATTGTATTCACGAAACCTACTTAATTATAAAATTAAAAGTATATAAAAGTTTTATTGTGTCTGATTTTACTCCGTGCTGTGTGCTGAATTTTCTTTTCTTAAAATATACAAAAGAAGCTTGCAAGTTATTGTATAATTTATAACATACTTATTTAAATTAAATAAATATATCAATTAGGTACTGTCTAGAATCCATAATATGTAAAATGGAGTAAATGAAGCACTTATTAAGATCATACAATTAAGAAATTAGTGATATTTACTCTTTAAAAAAAAACACTCACCGAAAATTAAAGGCATGAAAGGAATTGAAGGCATTAAAGTATGAAATTGCCTTTTTGACGTAGGTAGATAATGGCAAACTACTGGCTACTTATAATTATTTAGAAATAATACAATAATTAATAAAATAAAGTTTGTTTTAAGTGACTACAGTGGTACACATAAGGCTGAACAACTAATTTTTTAATTTAAAATGTAGTTACTTTAGTAGTAGCGCCTATTTTTATTTGTAAATAGGTGATTCATAGGTACTTCACGCTATGGGAATTAGTTGTCCGATAGGAATATATTTTTTATACTTTAATAGGTACTTTATTAGGTACTATATAGAATACAGCATATTTATTTTATATAATATTTATTTATTATACATTTATTATAGCATATTTACATTAGCATTTTATGTTTGCCTTTAAGTGCATCACGCATTTAGACCTATTCATTAAAATTGATTAATTCATCAGACGTGGACTAGATTTGAAAAATAAAAAAATACATTTGTAAAATAAAATGATTATATTCTCAGAAAATAATCATACCACGAAATGTTAAAAATTGCAGAGGAAGTATGAGGTGATTACTAGACTAATTAATATTTAATATATTGTAAAATTATATTTATCTTAAAGCCTTCTTAATTTACTAAAAATTGAACCATATCATAACGATTCCATAAATTAAAAGAATGTAGGTTAATATTTTCTTAGACCTTTATCGATTCGAAACATAATAATATAATATGTACCTACTTTAATTTATTATAGGTTTAATTAAAATCAATAACTGCAGAGTGCAGGTACATTCACAAATTAATACTTAACTGTCGGTCTAGTACCAATATAAGTTACTTACATTCTTCAATAGTATTTAAATGCATGTAAAGACGCGGCAACAGACTAATTTTTAAATAAATGTAATAAACGCAATATTTCAAAATTAATTTTTAAACGCCAATGGGTTCTGATTTTGCAATGGTCAACAATTCCTTCATTTGTTCTTGTTTCAGATGATCGGTAACAAAACTATTGCTTTTGAAATGCAATTCAATTTCCTGTAAAGTTTTACCTTTAGTTTCCGGTAAATGGAACCAGATATACACGAGACATAAGAATATTATAAAAGCATTAACAAAGAATACACCATGATAGCCAATGACAAGAAACATGTCTGGCGCTAATTTTATAGCTAAAAACTGAATGAGGCCTGTTATACCACCCATAACGAAAAGATTGATGGTCTTTAGCTCTAATGGATTAATCTCTGTTAATACAGACTCTAATACGGGATAAGGTCCGGCTCCCACAGTAACTAAATATAATGCAAGCAGTAAAGTTTTGATCCAACTAAAAATGTTATCTTTATCTGGGTTCAAATAAAGTATTAGACCAAAAAGAATGAGAAAGATATTAGCTATTAAACCAGATGGAAATAAGACTTGTCTCATTTTGAATCTTCTCAGTAATAAGCATGATATACTGGCGCCGAAAACAGCAAATCCATTTGTTGTCAAAGTAAATAATAGAATATCGGATGTACCAGTTATACCTTGAAGAATTGTTATCGCTAATGTACTGAATAACACTCTGCCCGCTGCAACTCTATATATATTTACGACTAATGACAAAAGGAATATTTTCCAGAAGTACCTCTTCTTTAAACTATCCTTAATCATTTTCAATAATACTATATTAGTTTTTACTTGTTTATATTTCGTTTTCTTATCTTTTTCAACTGAAATGAGAAGCTTTAATTCTTCATCCGCAGCTTCGCTCGGGGTACGGATTGATCGAAAAGATTTCTCGCATTCTTCGAATCTACCTTTTCCAGCTAGCCACATTGGGCTTTCAACCCAGAAGCAGGGAATTGTAGCAGATATAAGAGACGGTACAAGCCCTACTAATGCTACGTTTCTCCAATCCATCAGAACACTTAAAACATGTCCAAACATAGTTCCAACTAAAGTCCCAACGCAAACTAACATATTGAATGACATAAACCTTATATCAGGAGACATGTATTCTCCAATATTCACATAACTTAGAAATAATGTACCACCGTAGGATACTCCAGCTAAAAATCTTGATGTTAAAAAGATTGTTTTATTTTGTGCAGTATAAGTTATAATCCAGGATATTATCACCGGAACGGTTGCAACTGTTACTGATTTCTTCCTTCCGAATATTTCAGTGATCACGGCTATTAGACCAAATCCTATGAAGCATGTGATATTGATTGTGGATGCTAAAAATAAAATTTTCATAGAATTATTCAATATTTCAAATGATGAATTTTAAATGTTGCCCTTAAACAAATAACAAATATAGTTATGAATAAGTATTTAACCTATAAGCTCTTAGGATTTTTTAGGTATCTATAGGCAAAAATATCTCATTATCAAATCTTCTAGTATGTAGATAAAAGCTCATGTTCAGAGACATTAAACTACTATGCATGCATTTCATATACACAACTCAAAAAAAAAGATGTAGGTACTACTACTCAACTATCCATCCTCTTTTCTTAAATCATGCTCAACTTATTTTTCTATAGTTAATAGTGATTGTTTTAAATATTACATAATTATACTTTTCCATCTAATTCATTCTTTCTTTCTCTGGTGCCCAGAAATAAATCCACATTTATGCAATATAGTTACTCTGTGCCATTTATTATATAATAAATAGGATCTAGGTAGGTATATATTGTGTATCATGGACCTAATATTATATTTGGTCCATGCGTCTAATTGATCTTCATACAGCTGAGAAGGAGGAGATACTCGAACTAAGTATAAAAACAAATTACCTATCCATGAAACATCATCATTGTTGAGTGAAAGCGGACCTTCGGAATTGTGCAAAGCCTCTAACATGCCCGACATTTGCCCAAAGATAAAGCCATCGGAAACGCTACTCATGGCGATCCCCACCATAACGAGAGTCTGAAATATTAATACATGAACTACTATTAATGTATTGTATTATGTAATAGAATTGAATTACAGTAATGTACTTAAATATATTTACAAATACAGAAGGCTCATCAGTCGTTGGGTTGCGTATCCAAAATACTGGCGACATTAGCTCTGTGTATCGCTATACTAAGGCGTCGCGTCGGTTGAATTATGAGCCAGCTTTCGGGTTTCCAGTCATCTCAACTAAGCGCGTCGATATCTCTTCAAACAATCGATGTGCTTTTGGCCCCCATGGACCTAAAGTCTCTACTCCAAAAGGAACGAAAATATAAGAATCTATGAGACTTGTATATTTTCGTCCTTTGTTGCTTTCTGCAATCGATCCCGTGCTCCAGCAACTACAGAAGCAGCATGGACATGCGATGACGCCAGTGAGTGGACGCAGGTAGCGTCCCACACAAGCGCCTTACCACGGCTCCAAGCAACTAGTGTCATACCATCAGGACGCCTGCCATCACTGCGTATAATGCCATTCGGCTCTAAAATCATTAACGCCCTTCGGATAACATCATTGATGCTGGAGTGGTGAGAAAAACGACCAGATTCTTGAGAGATGAGAGATCATGAAGTGAAGTGAATCGACTAATGCTCCACAACGACACTGATGAGGTACATTTTAAACCTACTTCTAGTTGATATTTGAATGAAATAAGAAAACCAAAATATTCCAATATTAAATCGCTTCGATTTACTTGGCTCGTACAGAAAGCGAACAATAAAATGCACGCAGAAATATGTCTACCTTGTGCCTCACGAAAGATTATTCACTCATTACCATTTAAAGTGTAGGTTACAAGTAATAAAAATAATCTAAATTCCAAGTAGATACATTGTTATTAATGATTTTTATAAATTATTGCTGAATTTATAGTTTAAGTTACCTGTTTAATTATAGGTCCAGGGATATTTTTAAAACACATTTTACACGCCGATAATCACAGTTCCCGAATGAAAGTAACACTCCGAAGACGGCAATCAAAGTAAGATTATTTATGCCGTACTAATCAATCAAGTCATTAAATGTTTAATTTCGTTTCCTCTTTTGTGTAATCTCTATTATATTTCAATCGATTTAATGATAGCTACCTTTCAAGGATCCTTGTGAATTATCTTCTGATTATAGCCTACGAAGGGGTAAAATTAGCTTCAACTCGAACAGCTTACCTACTCTTGATTTGTAAATAACAACTAAGGATTTAAAACGAATCCATAAGTAGGAAAAATAATACAAAAAGTTAAACAATGTACTATTTGCAATCTAATGTTTAATAGGAAAACTGAGGGTTTCCTATTAAACATATTTATTAAAGTTTACTCTACACATTGAGCTATATTACTAACGTTTACACCATAACTTAATGCCTTTTCAAAAATACTTAAAAATAAATTAAATTAACGTATGGGACAGAACTGAGCCGAGCATCCTACGAGTCTATCTAACAATTACTTACATAAGTCTTAAAGAAAGGGAGCTTGAAGCCATTCTATTTTCCTTCAGTATCTTTAGAATTTTACTAAAAAAATTAAATGAACATCGTAGTAGTAGGCTTAAACTCGGAAAGGTAGCGCAACTAATATTTTTAAACTATCATTTAAAAAAGAAAATATTTTTTTAAATATGCCTGTATCAGTAGGTACAATTTGAAATACATTATTTTATCTATAATTTATAGTTATTTATTTAGTACCAAATCAAACTGCCCATAACTTATCTATCTAATAGTAAGAAAATTGGAGTTATTTTATCACAAACTGTATGATAATCTGAATGAAAATTTAAATATCTTTCATTATTTAAATCTGAATATAACTGTTTTTCGAAACCTGTGATCACATCTCTATCATGATTTTTGATTCAGATCTTTTCGATCGAACAAACGACACATTCTGTGTATCGCGTGTGTCTAGCAAATTGCAAAACAATCCTCAATTACCTACTTGGAATAGAAGGTGAAAAGCGGGTAAAAGAGTGGCTTATAACTATTGTTAAGTGTGGCTTCCCAATTAAGATTTTAATAACTGGGTGGACTGCAACTGTATACAAAAGCCGCACATGTCTCTAGGCCTGAGTGCTATGTGCGAAAACCTTGGTATAATTTTGTATGGTCTTCCACCAAACACTACTGGATGTAGAGCAATTAATCTCGCTGGTGCACATAAGAGCTCCACTGTGGGACAAATTTAAATTTAATAACAATCAGGCGAAAAATCGCTAAAATTCGCGCGACCACGTCGTTCTTATTTGCTTATAACTCTATGAAATATAAATCCTTATAGATGAATTACGTGTTTTTAAATTTAATAATAAATTTGCAACAATAATAAATAAGAATCAAGATAATTTGATTTATAGTATATAGTATATTTATAGAAGTTAGAAAATCAAATATTGAAAAAACTTCAATCAATTTGCTTTAGCGATACAGAAGTCCATGTTATATTAAATATAAACTAATTGTTAAATTTTAATTTTATTATCATTGATATAGTTAAGTTTTCACAAAATTTTATGAAAATCTAGGCCATATATTTGATGTTATGGAGCAAAACTTATCAACGGAGAAAAATAAAAATACTTTATTTTTTACGCGTCCAGTTTAGATCTTATATATCGATGAAATATAAGTTTATATCGATGATTTATATATCATTTTATAAAACACTAAAAGGGTCATATATGATAGTACCTAAAATGAATAGGGTAGATAATATAGTTCAGGGGGCCGATCATGACATCGAAAGAATTCCTTAATAGGTCCTGCATTAAGACTGCTTTGGCTGTTTCGTATCATGACATTCTAAGTTAAGAGTAACGCAGTTATGTGACGTCACATCGAATTCGTTCATTCATTTAGTATGAAATCGGTATCACGACGTCGCTTCTGACGTTTCGCCGAACTGCTCATCTGTCAAAATAAGAGGTTTTGAAAAAGTTGCTTTTTCAAAACCTCTTAGTTAGAAGTTTTGTATTGATTAAAATTGATAGAGTGAATATAGTAACTAAATTCGTGCGATAAATCACAACGTGCGCTCGCGTATTATAAAGCACCATGAAAACACAATTTATTTGAACGATATTACTTTAATTTTTAGATTTTAACAATTCAGTTTTGCGTCTTCTTGTTACCATTAAAAAGTTAGAGTTTGCATGTCATAGTTTAATTTTATATACGTAGGTATATAAATTTTAGTTCGGTGGTCCATTTTAAACGTGCATCTCAGTCGGGAACTGCAATAAAGTGACAATCCGTGCGAAAAAAATTCGCGCGGTGAATTTTCACTGTGCAGACGCGCTCTAACCGTCTAATAAGAAACCAACAACGCGAACTATCTTTTTCACTCGCGCGGCTCGTACATTCAGTTGTCGGGCTTATTCAGGTTCGCTCAGAGTCGTTCGATCGAGCCTCGTGACTCGGGCCGTTCGACACGGGCCGCCAACCCACCGCGGGGCCTCTTCGAATCGGGTCAGCCCGGTTTGCAGATATTTTGATCGGGTCGACCCGTTTACGGTCTGACTCGGGTTATCCGAGTTAGATAACTCGAGTCGCCCATCGCTAGTTTCTAAATGCCGAAAAAAAAGCTCCTAGCTAATAGCTCAAAAGTCAAAACTCAAAAGTCATAACAATAAGTAAACGTCAAACGTGAAAAGGTGTCGGAAATTGGAATGGTATAACAAACGTACGGTGTTTACCCGAACTTATTTATTTTTATGTGATTATAATATTTATCTACAACAAAGAAGATAATTTATTATTCAATTAATCTTTAATTGAAAAGTGCTGTGAGCTAGGTGCTGTAGCCACATTTTTTTATATTCAAATTATATTTCTCTTTATTTTCCCGCAAAATGTCGACCATATCCTCAAGTGCAAAGAATAATTCTAAAAAGGTAAACAGCGTTCGGGACCGTGATAAAAACAAATCAACAGCTTCAGAATCTGGTGGATCAAGTCAATGTGATACTCCTCCGCTAGTTGAAAAGGTAGGTATGCGACGTGTCGAATTTAATTTGGTTGCTCTTTTAAATTGTTTTAAAATTAATTTCTATCAATATTTATTATAATAAAATCAAAATAATAAGGCTTTATTAACTACTACTAAATTTAACAGATAATGTTATGGAACTTGTAGTACTGGATTGGTGCAGATTTTTTAAGCAAATTAACAAAGCAAAAAAAAAAGAATATAAATTCAAATAAAAACCTTAATAATTTCTTCTTCATATTCACCTTGATGTGTATGTGGCAAAATTCATGCGCCACTTCGGACATTTGATGATGAGGTTTTTACTTAAAGGCTAGTGATGAGTGGATCTGTTAGTAATAATTTGTAAATTTAATTTCTTTTTAAAAAAATTAAATATTTAACCACTCTTTTATTTTTAAATGATTACAGGATGCATCAACATCTCAAGGAAAATTTGCTGGTATTGGCCCAGATTCAGTACAGTGCATGGCTGAGCAAATAGCTGTGGAACTTAATTCTGAAGCGGCAACAAATTTGGCAGAGGATGTCAGCTATAAGCTCCGGCAAATAATAAGTGTATGCCTCTCATATAATACTATATCATAGTCTACTTAACTTTTTGTTCTTAGTAATTAAATTACATTTAATTTTAATAGCTACTCCCAACAATCTATGTGGAATTATGATGGTAAGAATTTTTTTTATTTTGTTTTATATTACAGGCTATAGCACTACACAGTGAAATGATGAAAAAATCTTGTGTTGACAGTTGGGATGTTAACACATTACTAATGCTTTCGGAAACTAGTCCAATTGTTGGAACCAGTACTACTCAATATTCTACTTTTGGTGATGACAAATTATGCTGTGAAGTTGTAAGTATTATTATAGAGAATATGTATAAAATAACAAATTATTAATTTATTACCTTTTACATAACAAAAATTTTTTTTTTATTAAATTTCTCATTTACCTTATATACTTTATAGTATAACCAACATAGATTGAGTGCTTTATTTAATATTTTGTTGTTATATTTCTAGGAAAGCATTGTGAATGTTACAGAGCAAGCAATCTCAACACAAAGTTATGCATTTTCAACAGTACCCTCATTGTCAGTAGAATGGGTTACAGATGATAAAAATTTGACTTCTAACAATCAAATCAGTGTTAAACTACAAAACTATTATACTAAAGTTGCAAGAGGTAAAGATACATAATAATTATATCATGTCAAAGGATGATCTACAAAAACTTATATGCTTAATTTCACTTAAAATATCTACTATGCATCAGTTTTGCACAGAGCAAAGTATGCATGTAGAACATAACATGTATCAAATCATAAGTTTCCACACCCAATCTTATGTTACAAGTTGTAACCTACAACTTCCATGTGTGTGACATGCTGTTTGGTTTTTAATCTAGGAGTTGTGAGTTAGATAGGCTGTTATTTATTATTAATACTGTTGAACAACAAAGAAAACTATAGCAAGAAAATGTAAAATAATAATTAGGAGTTCAATGAAAAGTGACCATTTGAACTAAGCCAATCAAGAAATATAAGAAGATAAAAGCATGTCATTTAGAAACACAACATTGAGTTAGCGCAATTAATGCCCATAAGGACCTTAATACTTCTATTTTAGTACATATTATGTATTTTATAAACACTTACATATATTTGTTGATAGACAAGATGGATTTTTGAAACGAGACAGTAAGGGCAAAAAAAACTATTTTTGCGCTTGTGCTTAAAATCCTTTTAAATGTGTTCATATTATTTATATATTACAATGGGAGCCAACAAAATTCTACATAAACAAAACAAAAATCTACAACAAATTAAAGTACTACTAAAAAAAACAGGAACAAAATAAAGACACAACTAACATTAACTGATCCTAGTTTAATAGGCTGTTTAAAGTAATGAAATTGTTTTAAATACATCACCTTTTTTTCTGTTTCAGCGATATTAAATCTCAAAACAAAGCCAAAGCAAATAGCTGTCGAAGACCTTACAACAAATACTAGAATCGGACCAATATTTCCCAATTTATTTAATTTAGCCGTATTAGTGTTGAATGATGATAATTTAAATGCACTAAATGTTCCTGCCAAGAAACCTTTACAATCAAATGTTTTGGATATGGTTGATGCTCTCTGCTCAAATCCTTGTAGTTTGGATACAAATATTCAACAACAGGTATGTTATAATATGAAGATATGTATAAATTCTTTAATTTTTTTAGAATTTCAAATGTTCTTTGATAACAATGTTGCGGTAGAACAAAGATTTTGGTGTAGAAGGCTCAGAATGTTACTTGCTACTCGCCTCTTAAGAATTGCTGTCGTATTAGACTTAATGTGACGGGCATGACATTCAATGCGTATTGAGGCAATTGTCTTGGGTTTAATCCCAACGAAAAAAATTGTTTCAGTTTTGAATCTACCATAAAGGCCTTAATGAAACATATTTACACAGAAATGTGTTTGTCCTAATAGAGGTTATTCACTTCTTGAATTTTCTGGACGTACTGTAATTTTGTTTTATCTCTATCACAATATATACAATATATAAGATAGGGTAATCTAAGAGAGAATAATTAATTAAGGTGAAAATGTTTTTTTTATTTCTTATTAAATTTATTAATATAAGAAAATATTACAGTTTCAGAGATTATTTCCAGTGATGGTGTCAAACATTTTAGGAAATGGATCGTTAGCTGAAAAAATGGTTACCATTTTAACTAAAATTACAAGAACGTGGCCATCATTTATTACAATAGGTATATCGCTTTACTAACGTAACGTCTTGTTACCCCTGATCCAAAAAAGTTATAGGCTTACCATCTCATATAAATTGAGAGATCTTCAGATTAAAGACCACACACATTACTTTGATGAAAGTTGACTCAACCAAATCATGATTAGCAAACGCGGTATTTACAAACCGAACTTAGTACCGATTTTATTATTTACTTCTGTTCATACTTTATTTTTATTTTGATTGTTTATTGACAAGTCACAACTAACAAGGGATTGGTTAAAAGTCGACTTTCATTAAAGTAAACTTAATAAGTGAAGACTTAACTGACCTAACTAAATTCAAGTAAAGGCTATACTGTCTATAAAATAAATATAAAATAATTTTGCGGATTATTTGGAAAATAATACTTGTATTGTTCATTAGGTAAAGGCATACTATTCGACTATCTATCGCAAGGTACAAAAGAGCGTCTAACTGCGCCAATGATCCGTTGCGTAATGGCGCTAGGTCGGGACGCGCTTATACGATGCTTGGGCGACCATCTCGATCACATAGACAATGCTACGCATGCACCACGGCGGAATCATAGACAATGCGATCTACGTGAGACTATGCTTGTAAGTGGTGCTATATTATTATCATTAAAGGTGCTTCCAGACTACGCTATAATATAATAGCATATAGCTCATAGCACAACAATATCGCGCACCATACATTTATTATGGACACGTTACCACTGTAATATACAGTATACTATATATTATTATCGGCTTACTATACGTTATAAAATTGAGCGATACGCTGAGTTCATGCTGTGCTATATCGCGCGCCGCCCTCTTCCTCCTCCCTCACCCCCGGCCGTCCCGTGAAACAGATCGCGGTCAACTGAGCTTGCTATATATTATAAATGCTTGCGGATATATCGCGTAATGTGAACGCCATGCTATATAGTATAGCATTATGTCCTTTTCTATACTATATAGCACAATAGTATAGCGTAGTCTGAAAGCACCTTAATAATATTTATTTCACCAAGATTAGTTCAAATTAGTTCTTTTTCTTTGTATAAAACAATTTTTCTTACTCATAGCGTAATCACTTCTAATCTAACTTTTAGTTTAAATTTAATTTTTAATATATTGATTGTATAACGTGATTGTGATTCGAATTATATTTTGTAATTTTGAATGATTATAAGTAAAAAGTTAATCAAATAACAATGTCTGTCAAGCCTGTTGCAACCACACTGTCTCAATCATAGCTTTTCTACTCTATGGCTCTGGGGCCGGCTGGCTTAGTCGCCTACTAGAATAATAATAAAAAACCTACTATGCCTATCCAACCGAAACGTTAATTGTCGCTTCGGGATGCGATCTCTGGACTTCCGGCGCACGCAGATGCCTAAACCACTTAGCCACAGAGGCGGCATGAAAGAATAAATGTTTCAGGACGTATGCACGTGTTTATTGAGATCTGAACCAACCACCTACCTCGAAGACTTTGTGATGACGGACTACACAATGTACGAAATCATTGGAGACTCTATTCTACCTAGGAGAACAATATTCCCATATACTGGTAGGTATTAGAAATAATTTAAAGGTTTACATACATTTTAAACGTGCTTTTTTATTCAGTTACCTTAAAGATACATTGCGTTCCAGAAAGGAAGAAAGGAGGTAAAGTATTGCTTGTATGGGCCGATGTAAATGTTAAATCAAAAAGTCGCAATGCCAGAAATCCTTTTTTGAGCTATTAAAAACTTCTAATCTATGGATTTCGCTTTTTAGTCAAAGATAGATCAATGGAGGGAAAACATAGTAATTCAAATATGTATAAAAAACGTTGGCTTCCATTGTTTAATTATACATGGAAGTGTTGCTGTTAAAAAGTTAACATTAATGGATCCCTATAAAATTATTTATATTTTTTAATAATATCAAAAAGGATTTAACACCGCAAAACTAAATCATTTTTACTTATTGTACATACTAACGTATAGCTAAAGGGATGAAATTTCTTAAAATTATTTTTGTGTTATAAAATGCCTAATTTTAATTATGATAAATATTGTTAAGTGTCTCTTAATATGTATATATATTTTTGATGGATATTAAGATGATTTCTTTATTACAGAAGAACCGAAGGATGACACAGAAAAATCTGAAAAAACATCAGATGATGACTTTTATCCACCGCTTAGACCAACACTACGTCGACCAAAGGTTAAATTAATACTTCATCAAGCAAACAGGAAACAAATTAAACCATCTGAAGTTTTCGAAACAACACATTTAAAACGAAAAATACATATAAAAATAAAAAATTGTCGGTCTTTAGACAGAAAACAAGAAGTTAAGCCATATATTAGTGTGTCTAATATAAAAGGTGTCGTCATAGCAAGCGGATTGTTAAATAGATTTAGGTATAGATTAAGAAAAATAAACACAATGCCAATATATGGAGCTATAGCCTTATAAATTGTAATATATTTAAGTAACTTGTAAATAAAAGATATACAACTATTATTATTGATGAATGTTTCTTATTTTCGTATTAAATAATATCTTGAACCTGCTGACTAGAGCTTCGTTCATCTGACAACTTAAAAGCTTAAAACAGAAGTAACAATTTCAGGCTTCATGTATGTTTGTGATTTCACTATAATTTTTCAAATAACACAGGTGAATGGTGACAAACTATTCATCAATATTTCGGGTGATTAGGGTTATCATGTTTAAAAAAAACAATTTGGTGGCTAGATGGAATTAGACCGCCATTTTGATTTTACTATCTATGAATTATGCACCAGAGTTACAGTTTTATAACTATACTGTACATATCAATATGATATCCTTAGGCAACGGAAAAGGGTACTTGCAAAACTTAAGGTAAAGATTTACCAATTTAAACTTAGCCGTGGCTATGTATATAATTATCGAAATAGACAATACTATTTTTTTTTATAGAATTTTTCTTACTAATTTATTTAAGTAAGATTGTATAGACTAGTTTATTAGTTCATCGAAACTTCGTTAATATCGACCAGCACCAGGATTTATTTGACTGTATAGAAACTTTATATAAGTAGTACCTATTACTGAAAAACGACAAGATTTGAGCTCAATATGTGAAATTTGATATCTCTTTAAAATTAGTGGTTGTTAGGTTTTACATATAACAGGTAACATATTAAGTAGTAGAGTATAAAATTCAAATGAGTGTGGTTGACACCTTGAAATCGAAATAGCAATTTAATGGCGTCGAGACATGGCGCCACCGCACCTGTGTCGCGTCGTATTTGTGAATATCAATATTATTTGACCTTTTCTTGACAAGTTATAAATAGATATATGAAATATAGAAAGCTTTTAGATTTTTTTACCTGCGAACATTTTTAAATGTTTCGGTAAATACACATATAAATCTTTTGAATTTAATTTCACCCACAAGTTGTTCAGTGCCTATTAACAAATTGCAGTTTCAGTTTATGGACAATTCCCCTAAACTAGTTTTGTGGACATATGCAAATATTAAGATTATAAAACATTATAAGATACTATTCTAACCCTTAAAATAAATCTTAAGAATTATAGTTTTTGCTTTTAACTTGAATTTTGTACAAAGCGTTATCGAAAAAACTCAATAGCCGTTGTTTGAGGCTCTATTTCGTTGTCTAAAAAAATTAACTGGTTTCTGATGTTTTTTCGCGACGTAGGATTTCGGTTAACTTAATTGATAAACTCAACCACCCCATTCTTGTGTAGACTGGAAGCAATTAACTTTTTTATTAAACAATGATTACTTATGGTAAAAATTAAGATAGTGTGTAGAAGTTTCTGTATGGTTAGGATACGATGAAAGCTGATATTTGTTTAACTGTAAGTATGCACGTCATTTGCTACCTGTTTTCTGTATTGTTTTTGAATAAAAAAGAGTTTTTTTACCACAACACATTTTTTAAAATATATATAATAGATTTAACTAATGAAATATATGATAAATTAAATAATAAATTTATAACAGTCTTCTGCTGGACAAAGGCTTCCCTCAAAGATCTCCAGCATGATCCCCGGCGCTACGCATCTAGAGTTTTCTCCACACACGTGTCTACCAGATCGTCTGTCCATGTATCTAGTAAGAAGTGGGAGGCTGTCCAACGCTACGCCGAACACTGCGGAGTCTGGCTCTTCTACACATCTCATTGCTATTTCGATCGCGTAGAGAGATACCTACCGACCATAGCTCTTTCCACAAGCATATTACAGGAATTAAATTCTATGGATATCTACGAACCAGTATATTAAGGTGAATTTCGTAGTATCCTTCAGTATTCTGAAAGCGCACTTTGGTACCTAACTTATATCAACAAATTAAATGAAATTGTTGCTTTTGTTCTATCACTAATAAAATTGCTAAGTACTTATTAAATTATATATTATTGCCACGTTTGACGTTAAATTTCACTAATAATTAATTGTAGTGGTTAAGTATTTTTCTCATCAACTATTAAATAGGTTGATGAAGTTAAAAAATATGTAGCAGTTTTTGAGCTGACAAAAAATGTTAGCTAACATAGTTTCTTATTTTTATAATGTCGGTTAAAAGGATTCATAAATCTAGAGTGGCGTGTGGGCTAGATGATGTAGCAGACAAGTATTGGTGAAAAACGATCTTATTGTCATCAGAGCGCTAATTCTATGGAAAGCAGGCCAAATTATTCATTAGTTCATGCGGTTTCAAATACTTATATAGGATGTCCCACTGAGTAAAATATGAATAAGTTATATTATGAAACCTGAGATATCCCTGTGTCTACAAACAACAAATCAAAGTACAAACTAACTGGAACTTTTTAAATAAAAATTGTAATTAAATAAAAAATAGACTAATTTATGGCGAACATGTAGGCTGATTTTTGATCTTCTAAAGCAAAGTCAAACTTAAAACTGAGTAGGTTTATAACTGATTTTTCATTTGTTACAAGTCGGTGAAATGTCGTCAAGGAGGGGTAAAAGGGACGCACGCTCCGCCTAAATGAAAGTCATATGCAAAAAACAGAATTCTGAGTTCCAAATTCACTGTCACGACTTTACAAAACCTTTCGAAACAAATCCAATATATAAAGATACATACTCATGCATATGCTCCATGAATTTACCATCGACTAACTAGTGCTACGCCTTTATAATATTATGTAGTTACAAAATCAATACCTTGTTAGTTTTTAGTTAGTTTTAATGGTTTATCCTTACACTACAAGCGTACAGTGCTGTTGTATCAATGTATGTCTTTGTTCGAGTAGATTTGTAAGTAGCATAGCTTATGTCACTCAGAAAAAATATAAGTAGGTATACATATTGCCGTGAGTGAAAGAATTTTAAAATCGGGTTTTTGATTTCATTATATCCAAACAAAAAATAAATTTTTGTTTGGATATAATGAAAAAGTTTACTTTATATTTCTACTACATACTGTAGGTACATTAAACTGTGTAGCTGTTAAGAAGGATATTTTAAAACTCCTACTCGAGCTTTTAAAGTACCGTGAAGGGTATATTACGAGAAGCGTAGGCCACAATAAGTGCCTGACCCGACCACGTTGGTACTAATTGTCACCTTTTACGATTAAAATTGTTTTACGCGTTGACCTCCTTAGCTTATCTAATATTTAATAAGTTAATATCCCACTCAATACCTTCACAACCTTGCCACTTAACCTCGATAAGGCGAGCTTTTTAAAATTTAAGTTTTAAGTACTTAAGTAGGTACTTATTACATGATTGGTCGACTTATAATTACTTACTTTACGCATACTTATTTTAAAATAAGAATACGAACACATATGATTAAAAATTATATACCTAATTTATATATAATTTTTAACGGGGATTTTACAAATTGATTTAAAAAAATCGCGTAGCAATACGTGGTAATGTAGCCAGTATTTTGGGTACCCACCCTAGCGGCTTTGATGAGCTTTTTGTATTTTTGTAAATATAATTTAGTACATTATTGTAAATATTTAATAAATATATATAATTGATAAAAAATTCTACGATTATTTTCATTTTTCGTAGTGAATACTATTTTCGGTACCAAGTTACGTATTATACATAGCTTTCCGTTAGCTGTTTGTTGGAAATAGGAATGGGGCATATAAATACAATAGGCTAATAAACATGATTGGTTTGGCGTTTCAAGTTGATCTTTCTGTATTTTTGCATCGACCGCAGAATATGATCTCCATTCGCAGTAAAATTGCAATGGTGAAAGGTTTATTGTGAAATACTGCGCCTTATAAATTATATTAGCAGCACCTTTGCATAACAGCTTGAAATGGCAGCAGCAAAAGATTAAACATCGTATTCATTTTAATATTTCATAGAAAACTATATTTGTTATATTGATACTGAATACTCGCCTCTGTTTGAAGAATTCTTTCACTAAGACGTAGAGCGGGAAGTGTTATAAAAGTAACATAATTTGTGAAATATGGTTGTTGAAGATGTTGGAAAAGGCAGCCGACTTTTATCGAAAACTTCGTTTTAAAATATAATAAATCAATCTATTGGTAGGTATAGTTTCTGTTCTATAGTTCTACTAGTGGACCCCGCGAACTTCGTATCGCTTCAGAGTGCCGAATAATAACGTGTCACCTAAAACGTTATTCCATAGAAAATGTATGAGGAAACGAATTTGAAATAAATTAAAATTGCGACTATAATTTGAGATTTAAACTATCCTATCTCTCAAGTTGGATCGAACTGCACATGGTGTGCGAATTTTATTATAATCGGTTTAGTGGTTTAGTAGTCCATTGAGGACAAACATTGTGACACGAGATTTATATATATTAAGATTACAAACTCCGTGATGACATATATCTATTATGGACTCACTTTACCCATTCTAAATAAAATTGTCACATAGAATGAGATAAATGAAAAATAATAAATTTGAAGATAGTATTTACCTTTATGAAATAAACAATTTCGAGCATATTATGATAACTGCCATACAATTTTAATGAACATCTGGAGTTCTCGAAGATAACAAATAGGTAATGTGTGAAAAAATTAATTCAGTAATTTTTTTACTGCAAAAATAAATGTATGTATAAATATATATTAGGACAATTCACATAATGTAAATCTTAATATAATCTAAATCTCTATATTATTTCGATCGAATTTTTGCTTAGTTTTGTCCTGGCATAGATAAGGCATCAGTTTTTAAAAGTACTTGATTTGAATTAACTTTTGTAACACATTTTCTGACGAGATTTTATTAGCTTTATGTGAGAAGAAATTATGCAATTGTATTGTTGTAATTATGTTATCTCTGTCATTTAACATTAGTTTATTTGGTGAACATATATCATAGAGTAGGAGTTGGCGCCTGGCGTCTAAATGCAAATGAGAAAATCAATAATAGTAAACAGATAATATCTTATTACATGCATTTGAACAATGTTCTGAGAAGGTATAACTCAGTGTTAATAAAATATTGCTATTATAATTCTCAATATAAGGATGTTAAACACAATTTATATTTAAGAGGCTTCTTTGAAATAACGTTTTATGGGTTTACTGTAATTTATTTAGTGTATATAACTTTAGCGTATTTATAGGTAATTTTATAGCGCCTAAGCTATTAATTTATTATTATTAATTTAATATTATATCGTCAGTAGTTCTGACACAGTTGCTTCCAATGCGACTATCGATCAGAAACCTTAACGACACCGTTTACAGCGAAACTTTTAGTATAAGTTTAAGAAAACAACAAAAATGCAACATTGTAACCTATGATTTTACAAAAAAAAAAAATAGCAATCTCGTAATTGATAATAATTTAGAAATAAAATAAAGATCAGACTGCAAAGTGCTAAAGTTCTATTTTATGTACCTACCTAACGCAAGCCATCGGATTTACGAATCTTATGTTTAGTTGAGAGTGACAGACTGGATAAAGTGACACATGAAGCATTTCTATTCTATTATCATTGTGATTGCAAATTAAATCAAACGTACAATGAAACATTTTCAAAATATGCAGCTATTAATTCATTTTATAGCCCATTAGACAATTAAGCCAGCCAGCGTCAATTAATATATTTGTGACTCACAATCTAGATAAAAATATACTCTTCGGTAAATATCAATCGAATGCAATACTTACGATTGTCTGTATAATAAAATTAATTGATTTGTCTTCTAAGAAATGATGACATAAATATCTAAGATGTTCTGTTTTGATTGATTCGCGTTTATAGTTTTATTTATTTTTCTTTATAATTAAATTGCCGTTATATTTCAATCTGACGTGAGGCCGATTCAAATATTACGAATGCAAAATTTTAGTAATTTTTAGTTTCGTTGTCAGAAAAAATAAAAGTTATCCTTACCTTACCTATCTTTAAAAATAATAGATAAATAAATGTCGTTGACGTAATCAACATTCAGACCACAAAAAAAAAACGCTCTCTTAGCAAGGTTTATGAAGTATTTACTAGTTTTAATTGACTATATCATCTAGTTATGTATATGGAATAAAGATAAAAGTATGTTATTTTCAAATTCCATAACTCCTCAGCCGCGTCTGTCTGTTTGTCTCTTAGCTCTAAAACCACTGGTCCGAGTTTTCTGTGTTTTTTATCAATAGTAAGTATGATTCCTGGGAAGGGTTGTATATAGCCTGTGTATATATATAAGGTTTTTGTAAATTGCAACGCCAGCAATACCTGTGAAGATGGAACGAGCCGCTAGTGTCATTGTGAATTAACGTAATCACGTTTAAATTATAAACAGAAACCTATTTCCTATTAATTTGAAGGCAAACTAATAGAAAAATGTACAATAAAATTCACAATTTTTATGAATGTTAGAAATAACGTTTTCTAGAAAACAGAATAACAATTGACTACTTATGCGCACGTCGCGAACATTCGCTAGCTTTTGTAAAATACAGCATTTACTATACTTCATAGTATATCACTTTACGAGTGATTTATGTACCTTGTGTTAAAGTTTGACCTTATCAAACAGTGATCAAGATATCAGAATGTAATAGGCTGTCATTTGGTACACCAGCTGATGGTTTGATGATAGGTGTTAATAAATGTGTGTTGGACATTTTAATTAGCGCCACCATTGGTGTTATGTACCTATTTGTAATAATTAGTAGATAGTAGGAACATAAGTAGTGAGTCAGATTGTAGTGACCTATTGGGAAGGGAATAAGTCTAACTAACTAATATCTTAAACATAAGTACTAGGCTTAACATGTAGGTAGAGACAAAAATTTAGTTCAAATAAAAAGTTCTTACATATCAAAAGATACTTCTCTCCATTTCTCTAAATAATCAGTTATTATTTAAAAGATTATTATTACATTCAGAGCCAAATCTACGGGCACCTGGAAATTACTGTGAAGAAAGTTTAACTTTCAAGTGAAGAAATATTAAACCGCCCAATTTTATTTCTAGTTTACTTGTTATTTTTCGTTGAAAATATGTACTAATGTAAATCTACTTTAATGTTGTTTTCCGTAGCAAAGTTTCTTTTAACTATAGGTCGTAAATATAGGAATATTTATACCTTTTTTTTTTGTTCTCCAAGGTGGAAATGCAGTTTACGCATTCCTCGCATCACTTGGGGATGCGCGGATATGTGGGACTCAACTCACTCCAGGTTAGCTCTCTGCTATTCAGAGCGCCGGGTAAGAAACCCACTAAAACCACCTCGGTTACATCCCGCCTTCCTGTTCTTAGAGGCACACGGGCTCGCTCATGCATTCTACCGCGGCCTCTACAGTTAAGCTGGCTAGCTTCGTTATCATTAAGGAGGAGGCAAGAGACGAGTGTACCTCCTCCTGCGTTCCTCTCCTCTCCCTCTTGGCCTTGTGCTTTCAGGATCGCGCTCTCTTAGGCGTTCCGCAGACTCTTTTTGGGTCATAACTATCTCGCAGAATGTGATCATTGCCTTCCAAGCCTCTTCGCTGCCAAGCATTTGGCGTATGACACAAGACAGGGCTAGATCATTGCCTAGGACTGACTCAAGATCGTGGCGTTTTATACCCTAAAAAATAATGGTGATGTCTTGGCATTCTTATTCATATTTTAATCTATATTCCCCCTTAATAATAAAAATATTTACAATAATAATTGATAAGCTATACCATGTTTTGTTCTTGTCTATCGTGAGAATTTTCTAACGTATCAGAAAAGGACAAAACAATGTATAGCATATCAATTGTGAAAATATTTTTATTAGTTGTACCTATTATGTATAAGATATACTGTGGAAATACGCACGTCGATTGTGTCTGAAACTACGTAACTGGTAACATTAAAACAAAATTTAAAGTTTTGTCTATATTAAACGACTAAACAAGAAAGTTTGGTCTAACAAAAACCAACTACATCATATGGAGAAATAACACGAACAAATTTCCATCGCGATTCAGATCCAAAAATAAAACGCCCTGGCGCCACCAATAAACATGCAATTCAATTCATATAAGAATTGTCGCATTCATTAAACATAAAGACATTAAATTTATTCTAGAAAATCTGTTTCGTAATATTTGTTTGAGTTTTATTTATCCTTCTATCATATATGTGCATGTAAGCCTACTTCGTTTTCTTTTATTAGAGAGGGCAAGCAGGTCTTTTGATGATAAAGGGTCATCGCTGCCCAAGGATGCGCTTTTGATTTTTTAAAATGTAATAGCGGACAACAGGTCAGGCGGGTTTCCCTGATGGTAAAAGATCACCGCCGCCTATGGACAACCACGCCGCGATGAGGCTTTTTGTTGTGTAGCCGGCCTTTGAGGTTTTGTAGTGGGCCTCTGTTATCCTCAATCACTCAGTGGAATACAGTACAAGCACTGTTTCAAGCTGATATTTTGTGAGCTTGTAGTATTACTCCGGACAAGTTGGCCCAGTTAGTGGATCAGCCTAAGTTTCAGCGTGGCTCTCTCACGGAAGTGAAAGAATCGCTTTCGTTGCAATGCCGGCGTTTGTCGGACATCTTTGCCTACAAATTGTATTTTTAAATTATTTTGTAATTTTTTTTATTTTTTTTATTTGTATTTCTAAAATAAGTTATCTTCGCCTATAAATTATATTTTTTTATTAATACAATATTTGTTATATTTACTATATTTTCTGTAAGAAGTATTCACAAATTCTATGTGATATATGAAAATAAATTAAACTAAAGGAAAATATTTTTTTTGATCTGTATTTACCATTGATATAATTTAATTACGGCGCGAGATTATCCTTAAACACCTCCATTATTACAAACCTGCTTGTTTGATTTATTGCGCTTAGCAAACATTTACTACATTTTATCCTTGTATTATACATAGTGTCTAATTATAAAATCAACGTCACGCCAATGGAATAAGCGGCACTTAATCCTTACTAATGTTAAACATAAAATACTGTGTTTGTTCGTTTGTTTAATTCTACTAAAATATATATGCTATCTTAACAAATTCACCTTTTCTAAATAAATAAAATTTCATGGAAAACCATGAAACACTATCACTTTTAAATTAAATGTTACAACTTAATATCAGCATAATATACAAATGACTCAATCGATCCAGGCATCTCAGAGATCACCCCAAATAAACAGATGTTTTTACATTATACGTATACATATATATAAGCATTTAGAAAGCTAAAAAGCTTCGCGAGTGAAAACACGGGCGCAATAGAAGTTAGTGTAGAACACGTTTAGATACCTACATATATTAACGGATGTTGATGAATTTTGGTACATAGCTGGGATCTTACAAAAACATTATTGTCCTAATTCTACTTTACAAGGAGCTACTTATGAAAGAACAAATTTATTATAAACGAACAAAATCAACTGGGATGTTGAAACTGCCTTGATGTCTTGAAAGGGCTGGAACAAGGATCTAAACACCCGTACTAGCCTTTCTAGATGTCAAAGACTAATATAGATTTCGTGATAATTTTCTGATGACGGCGGGACTTCAAGAGTTTACCTTGTGATATTTATGACTAATGGGAAATACACATAAAACAATTATGATTTATTTTGTCATTCATTGTGACGAAAGAGATAACATCTTTACTCCTAGGACCTACGGGTTGATAAGCTTAATTGATTTATTTGTTTTAACCAATGAATACTGCTGTTTGTTTTTAAAGGAATGATGTTGATTTTTAAGAGCCTGCGAGATGCTATTAATTTCGCTTCTTTAGGATGTAGAGAAATATCGCCTTTAATTTTTTTTTAAAAATGTTATAAACTGATTATTCACTGGATTTTGTCTTACTTATACTGATAACTAACAATTCCTTGTACAGAGAAATATAATTAATATTAGTTGGAAAGAGTAAAGTTCGCTACTATTAATTAAAAGGCTTTTGCTATTATGATATTAAAAACCATTCAATCATCGTATATTGTAGAAAAAAGATATTTCATTGATTTAGAACGGGCCCAACGTAGCCTAATTAAGGTTATGTATTTTAAAAAGATAACATTTTCAACACAAAGTCTTTACCAAATTAGTGGCCTTCTTTCAGTTAGGAAGTTGTATATACTTCACACAGTTTTGAGAAAGCACAAATCCATGCCTTATAACCCCGACTTTACCAATGGGAGGAGGAAAGATATTGTTGCACATGCTCCTAGGTTTAAAACCTTCTTTGCTAAAAAGCAATATGATAGGCGTTCAGTTTATCTCTATAATTTACTCAATAAGGAGATTAATATTTTTGACAAAAATTACTTCGAATGCAAAAAACTTTTAATGAAATGGCTGAAACCAAAACCTTATGACACCATCGAGACAATTTTAAGCTAAATTCCAAAAAATACTACACATAAACATACACACACTCACTTACACTCACTCACTCACACCTACACTCCCTCACTCACACATACACACTCACACATACACACACACACTCACACATACACTCACTCACTCACACATATGTACACTCACTCACTTAGACATACACCTACTGACTCACACATACATTCACTCACTCACTCACGCGCGTGCATCCCTACTTAGTTACTACAGATGTGAAAACAAAGAGTATAACATAGCTTAATAAAGTTGGTATTTATGTAGTATTAGTGCTTGCTTTTATTTTTGTTGTATTGTATTTAGCACAGATCTATACTATTCCAAGGAAGAGCGATGTCTCCTGGCACAGGCTTCTATAAGCTTAAAAGGAGGCATCGATCACTATTAATTATAAGGTTCCCTTTGGTAATGAATAAAGATTATTATTATTATTATTATTATTATTATTATTATTATTATTATTATTATTATTATAAGAAGTTGATTATAAAACCGTTATGAAGCACCTGGATTTTATTCTACAAGTAATCGATATTTTTTTGAGTATTTAGCTTTAATTTATTGACAAATTTGTCATTGTTTGATAAGTTTATATTTGTTTGTTGATGAGTTGTACTTTTCCAATAATCAAAAGCTGAAACAAAGATTTAGTTTTTTTAAAATTTATGACAAATATTCAGGAAATACACGG
Organism: Aporia crataegi; assembly: GCA_912999735.1. NCBI lineage: Eukaryota > Metazoa > Arthropoda > Insecta > Lepidoptera > Pieridae > Aporia > Aporia crataegi. The sequence goes on along the minus strand of OU538744.1, from coordinate 4,721,407 downwards.
TACCTAATGACTAATGAGTAATATCTAACCATGAGATCCTATCTACTGGGTTGTTACATACCTACGTATTATTTGAAGGCGATTGTGGAAAATAATTGGCTGGAAAATTTTATAATGTTTATGGGCATGACTAGTAGGTTATGGCGGTTACGAATTGTAAAAAATCCTATCGAAAATCTTGATAATGAATCTCAGGGCTGTATAAAAGTTATAAAAGCCATATTGTATTTAGAAGATTAAAATATTGGATTTTCATTATTATTTATTTCAGTAGAATTGTTGAGTTGATAATTTTTAAAGAAATTTAAAATTACATTACCAATATATATTTTATTTTATCTCTATTCTATATTATTATTTATATATAATGTGTGGCGTAAGTATCCAGCGAATTTTAAAAAAAGAAACAGATAACTTTTTAATCAAGGGACTCTTAAATCGATTAATTATTAGCCTTAATATGTGGTAATCCTAAAATGCAACAAAATTTTATCAGGATTGTCAAAAATGATGTAATATCTAGTTGATTGAATCAGGATCGGGGCAGTACCATTCTGATTGGCTTCTTAATATCTCCGTCTATCCGCCAGCTATACAGAGACGAATTTTTGATTATTACATATTATTGGAAAATATCACAAGAAGCTTGGTATAGGTCACTTTCTAAGACTCATAATCATAGATCATACTTTGACTTTATGATGTACTCTACTATTTTAATACCTTCCTTTGCACATCCACTTCCTGCTTTTTAAACGTTTATAAATCTAAACAGAACAGAAGCTTTGAGCTATTATCATAAGTTTCCATAAGTGGCGGACTTGAAACTATTACTCTTTTTAACAGCCAATTGTTACATTATTTGCAATAAACCTTTATATAATTATTATAAGTCTAATAAATGCAAAGTTTATTTTTAAATTTATAATGGTAAGTTGTTCCGTTTTTTTTTTGTAAAGGCTTTTTATGTCTGGAAAATTTTTACTTTAACTGTGATGTCTTTGGCTACCAATGATGATGGCTATTTTTCGTAACATAGATTTTTGATTTAGATAGAATATTTTATTTTAACATATTACGTATTTGGAAAACATATATTTTATGTGTGTGGTCGCTTCCAATCCCTTTGGGAAATGGGCTTGATAATACAAATAAAATATACTTTTTTAAATCCATCCCTGTCATTGACCAGTTATTGTTGTAAAGAGATATGTTGAGATAGATAAGATAGGTAGTGAGATCATGTACAGAACTACACATTATATTTATTTATACTTTTTTAACATAATAAGATAAAAGGTGTCCTATGACCTACTGCTTACCAAACATTTATATTGAGCTATCTTCCACGCTGATAATATGAATGAACAAATTATAAACATTAAAAATAATAAACAATGATTTCTAAAAAATTAACAAGTTTCAATGAGTGTATTAATGTGAAAATAAAAGGGGCATAAACTTGATTAAATATTTATAATAATGTAGTTAATTACAAAAATACAAAAGGCTCATCAAAGCCGATAGGGTGCGTACCCAAAATATGAGTCAGCTTTCGGGTTTCCTGTGGTCTCAACTAAGCTAAAACTAACTTTCATGAAAATAAAATAGTAGAAGATGAAGATTAGTTTGAATGCTGTGTCTAGTATTCATGCACCGTGGTGAAAAAATAAATTAAATGTTTTGTCACAGAACATAAGAAGGAGACACACTTTTGAAAGGAGACAACACTTTCTACTAATATATTCGTATATTACCGCGTTAGCTCAATGATATTACGCGAAATAAACTAATTTTGTGTTTGAGTTTAAGTTTCAAATGTTCCAATTTTTCCATTTGAGAATATTAAGCTTTAATTGAAGCTGTGTTTCTTCTAATTGAATGATGTTTTATGGCTGCAATAAATCAATGTGTATCGAGGAAGTGGTCGCTGTTGCGGAGTCAATTACAACGAAGTAGAGTATTTTATATAACGGAAAAAATTCGTGAAATGTCTTGTCTTTCCGGTATAAAACAGTGATGTGTTTGATCCAAGCCCAACTAGAGATTTGGGAAAACTAGAAAGTTTTGCATATGTTAAAATAGATTAAGTTATAATAAAAAAAATATCAATAATTACATACGTTTGTATTTAAGTGTAAACCCGAAATGGTACAAAGATCCTTACAACGATGTATGTCTGTTTCTTTGATCACTTCCTTTACAGGGTTTCTTTAATGTAGATGACCTTCTGTGTATAACGAAACGATATTTTTGTTTCCCAGGATTTGTACGCAGGAGGTGGACCGTGGATGTAAAAGGACACGGTTAGAGAAAACACGCATTTTTCATGGAAAATATATTCATGCTAATTTTGCAATATCTTTTGTTATTTCCATATAAAAATGTCTTTCCGCAGCGTGATCTCGCTAACGGACTTGCATCACCCCCTTTGACCTCCACCATTGAATGTCAGACACGTGAAGCATTTAGCGACGGTCACGACATTTAGTGGGCTTTAGACATTGAACTATCTCAGTGACTTTAAAACATAATAACTAACTATCATCGCTGCCCGTCACCGGCTGGTAGGTAATAAAAATTGTAAAGGTGTTAATATGATAAAAGTTTTTAAATAATATCATATTTCATATTTGTGGCGATTAGTCATGCTCATGTTCATTTTCAGTGTGTAAATAATTATTACCTACACTTGTGTTAAAATTAATCAATCAGTATTTATGTCGGATGGCAAATTAGACAGGGTTATGCGAATCGAATAGAAATTTATTATTTCGTTTACTAAATATTCTATACAATTATTTTAAGAATAAATACTTGAATGTGAACCGCCACCGTGGCTAAGTGATTTACGCGTCTGCTTGTTGCACCGGAGGTCCTATGTTCGAATCCCGAGAGACTAATGAATGTTTCGGTTGGGTGGGCACAGAAGGCTGATCACCTACTTGCCTATAAAGAAAATGATCAGTGAAACAGACACAGCAACGTGTCTGCCCCATGCCCCACTAGGGGTTACGGGAATTCACTTATTTAAAAAAATACTTGAATGTTTATAGAACTGATTTTAAAAATTATTTCGCCCATTCAAGGTTTTGCGAGTAACATATACGGTAGGGACGAAACAATTTCAAACGTGCAACTATTTAATTTAGACAGTAACTTATGACGCCATGTCTTTTACATATACAGTCAGAAGTGATAATCAAAAGAATAAAAGTTTTAGTTACAGCGCTAATTCTCTATAGCTTGAGTTGTTGGCTAGATTTACTTACGTATTTAAAGCTTTATCACAGTTTTTCTGGAAATCTCTGTTTATTTCTATGTTTCGCTATTCCTTTAACATCTACAAGTAAATATACCTAGATAAATGTAATCTCTCCGGCGAATCAATTCATTCAATAGACATCGATCTTCAATTACAGGTAAGTTCGTTTTATTTTCTAATATACATATGACAAACAAAAAAATATGTTTATTAAATATTTACAATAATATACTTAAATATATTATTTACAAAAATATAAAAGGCTCATTAAAGCCGTACCCAAAATACTGGCTACATTACCGCGTTGTATGGCTATACTAACGCGTTGGCGGAAATATGAGCCAGCTTTCGGGTTTCCTGTGGTCTCAACTAAGCGCGTCGATATATCTTTAAACAATCGACGCACTTCTAGCTCCCATGGACCCAAAGTCTCCACTCCAAAAGGAACGAAAATATAAGAATCTATGACACTTTTATATTTTCGCTTTTTGTTGCTATTTAAAAGAAACAAACAAATAACATAATATGAAATAATATAATATCTAACACAGAAAAGGTTTTGTCGACAGCCCTGACGAATAATCTTTTTTGCAGAAGCAAACTAGTGTTTAATTCTCGCACAAAAAATATACTCTCTTTTAGATTGACCACGTGTCCCTATTATATTATAAAAAACGCAGGCTGATGTCATTTCCCATTATGGACAGTGAGTGTGATCTAATATCGTAATACATTGAAATCCGAATATCTACGAAGTTTTTGTGGCAATTTTTGATATGTAGCTTTACACTGTAAAAAAACTTGGATTGGAATGGTCTGCAATGTAAATTGTAAATATATACCGAAAGGTACATATGTTATAATAAACTAGGTACCTTTGTTGTATAATTACGTACAAAACATCGTCAACGTAAGCTAGAAATGAAAGTATAGATACCTAATGCTGATAAAGGAGTCAATAATAAATAGTTTCATCATACAAAAAGGTTTAGGAAAGTTAAGGATTCTCATGAATAAAGGCAATTGCAATACATTAAAACAACTATTATCTGCAAAAATTAAAATTTATTATTCACTAGCGATCCGTTCTGGCTTCGCAGGGTAAATTTCGTGCTTGCGTTTGCAATGTAAGCGGAAAAATATAATTATTTACGACATCACATTAGAAATCTCAAAACTAACAGTATTTCTCCACTATTTAATGGATGTTATCATACATATAAACCTTCCTCTTCAATCACTCTATTAAAAAAAACCGCATCAAAATCCGTTGCGTAGTTTTAAAGATTTAAGCATACATAGGGATATAGGTACAGAGAAAGCGACTTTGTTTTATACTATGTAGTGATAAGCCTTGATTTCTGTCAGTTTTTTACACTTGATAAGACATTGCTTGGTAACTTAAGACGTGTTGGGATGCTTATGTTGATATGATTAAGATATCTAATAATATTACACGTTTATTCCTTTTCTTATTTTTCAGACAACTCTTATAAAATTCCATGGAAAAATTACTTTTGGTAATCTAAAATTTAGTCCAAAAACAAACGAAAAACAATAAATTCTAAGTGACCTTTAGCTTATAATCTATTGTAGATCATGACTTCATTGCACAAAAAATACTTCGACAATCGCTTTGATACCAAACTGATTGACGCGACGTCGATCGGCTTCTTGGGTAGATAAAAAGAAGTACGTATATCAATTAAACAAATGACTAATACTTATAGCTAATGTAAGCACGTTTAAGCTTGCTTATATAAGCTAATGTAAGCAAAGCAGCAATTTTATAAAAGCACAATGAAGTACATACTTAGTTCATGAACATTTATTATTTGAAAAAACACCTCAGAATAGAAAATTTCATATTGAATTAATAGAGTAAGTTGCAGAGCGTGACCATTGGTTGAATTAATACTCGTAAAATGGTAGTTATATAAGTAGATATTTTTTGTAAGTTCATATGAAATTATGGAAAATTAAATACTTGTTAGGCATGCTGAGTGACTAACACTTTTACCAATACAAAAACTCTCTATGGAACAACCTGCCTCCACTGAAACGTCTCAGAAATAGTTCCTTTAAACATTAGTTAACGGAAGGCCTTTAAAGTGTAAAGCAAAGCATAGGTAACATACCAAAAGCACCGTCCTTCGCTTTTCTTCAGTGATGAGGTGAGTTTACGCGTTTGCCTAGCCTCAATAAGCAACCAGCTCACAATTTGAAGGAACTATAGCGTCTTATTAAGCTATTTTGTTCTTCCTTCGTATGGTTGATGAGGCTGCGACATCCCTTTTTCGTCTTGCTATTGCAGATAAATAATAGTTCTAAGATGTTGTTGATAATTTAATATAAGAAGTCAATAATATATAACTATATAAAACACATATAAAGATAGAAGAAGGAAATAATGTTTATGACTCGATGAATGGCATAGAAGAAGTGAAGTAATGAAATAATAAGTATATAATTTTGTGATGTCACAACTGGCTTCCAATCCTGATTTGAATTCGAATATTATTAGTCATCAATTTAGCGCGTGCCAAAGAGTTCCTTTATATAGGAGGCTATACGCAATTCGCCACAGAACTATCAAGAAAATTAACAGTTCAAAAGTTATGCAATTATAAAACAGCACCTGTACCTGCCATAAATTGTTCTCGGCTTACTGTAGCTCAGATGAATTATGTATTAACTAATAACTCAATATTATGTGATGAATTCAATATAGGTAGTTTCAATTCCTGTTTTTGCGTCTTGTAACGTGGGAAGAAAAAACGTGTTCACAAAGTATTGTATTAATTACAGTGTGATATTAATGATTATTAAAAAGAAATGAGCAGGTTTCTGCTTGAAGTGTGTATATATTTTATTATAATCTTACTCTTTAGCCGCTGAACTGATTTTGATAAATTTTGTTATCCTAATCTTGTAAACGAGTCATAGTTACTATATATAGTAATAGGACTCCATGCATAATAAAATATATACAAATTTTGGTATCCTAATATTGTATACGAGTCGTAGTTACCTAGTATATATGGTTATAGGACTTATTTATGCATATAAAATGTTTGGGTCGAATATGTAGCACTGTGCTTTCGATGACATAAGATCATGCTTATCCTGTGGCGAAAGCCTTCAAAAGTAGACTGTTGAGTTCTCCACGGGTGGCTAATTGCAGACAAGTGGGAGACCAGAGCGTCTCTATCCGGCATACTAAGTGACCAAGTGATCAACTTGCTGATTTATGCTGCACTAGTTAAAACCGGATCTAGGAATACATCACTATTCGTGTCTATTTGTTTTACGAATTGATGTGTAAAAAGTAAAATATTGTTAAGTCTCTGATTTCTAACCTTATGAAAAATATGAATAATATATTAAAAATAATGGAATAATCTTTACTTTCGATAGATTTTCACTGGTTGGTTGGTTAACTCTCAAACCCAATAAGCTACGCTAATGCTAATAGCAGAGGTTATCGAATAACAAACTCGAATAAAACAGACTCACTCAGCGAAACAATTAGAAAATGTAGACAGGTAGGTACACATAATATACTTACTCAAAGGATTATGAGTAAAAAAAATCGTTTGAATTTAAAAATTATTTAATTATGTAAATAAGTTACTTATCGTTAAAATACTATTTGATAGATTTTTTTAGAAACTATTTCACTTTAGTATCAAAATCGCACTATCAGCCAAATGGAGAAAATCTCTAACCTTGCATCTGGCAACACTAGTTATCTATCAGACGTATTGAGAGTTTAAACTCAATAGCAGATAATCCACGCTCTGAGTCATCTTTGTGTACTGTCTACATATAATATTTATGCATACGCGCACCGCTTAGATGGTGATTGGATGACATATTTCCATTTTGGTACGATACGTTTATATCTAGGTTAGTAAAATTACGAATATCAAAGTGTGTTTATCATTAATATTGAACGTAAAATTTTTCAAATGTTGCGTTATGGAAATACGAAATCACAGATTCAATCTCACCAGACTCTCGCCTTAACTAGTGTTCTCTTCTGACTATGCTTTAATGTCCGGTGGAAGGCGACGTATCCTAAAGTGATAGACCACTTAGATAATATCTCCTTGTCCTTGACGTTATTCTATCGTGTCTAGTTTAAATGTATTGAAAAAAAGGCATGTTTAATTACTTCAAGCTTCAAGAAATATGTATTGAATTAAATAAAGATTTATAATAAAAGTAATCGCGAAAGGCCAAAGAAAGGTCTTCTGGCAAACCGTGTTACAATGGAGACAAAGCTGACGGACGTCATTCAGCGCAGTCAGAGCAATGAAATTTGGCAGAGGAGCCGCGGCTATCACTGACCGCGATTTACTGCCCCTGCGTACTGGCACAGTTTGATTACAACAGTAGCGATATGTCTTGAATGTTATAGCTAAAGCAGGTCCCAATCGTTACATGTAAAGAAAGTGAAAGCCAAATCGAGCAAACGTTTTTAATAGGCAGTGTTGGTCACCTTTCAAATTATATTGATTAGTCGTTTCAAGTTTCTTTATGAATCGTATCATTATTATTCTCTACTGGATTCATGCTCTACAATACCCCTCCCTAACTATAGCAAGTTACTTATATGCCAATGTTTTACAATATTATTTTTAAATAAAAAAATGTTAAAAAAGATTTCAGAAAACGAACGTGAATGTAATACCGTATCGGAATATAGTTGATGCTTTCGGTTAGGAAAGTTGACATTTCATGGTGAAAAAAACAGCTCAGAATATAATTAATAAAAACAGCTCGGATAAAATTATGACTAATTGTAATTGACTATGTCTTTAAGAAAGTATACTTTGGAAATTCTATACATCACATCGGTCATCCAAGCTGTCATGGATATTTGCCACAATCCTTCTTAATGTCAAGTTATATACAAAGTAGGGTTTACTGTTTAGTATTTTTCTGTGCCCCAAATGTTTATCGGAGACATGAAAGTAATTCCGAAATAATAATATAACACCGGAAAAGGTATATTTACTTCTCAGAATACTCAACATTGTGAGAACGTAGGTATATTTTGTAGATTAAGTAACAAATTAAACAAGTATTAGCCGTGAAGTTAAAATCTGAAAAAAGTTTATAGTTTTTGGTTTGGAAAAGAAACTGTGAGTAGTTTCTTATTTCTCGACTGCACTTTCAAAAAACAGGCTACAGGTTTTTTTTTACATAAAACTATTTCTTCTGATTCTATATGCTTATGTATCGAATATTTGTTGGTATGTTTACTTTACTAAAAGCTGCATGTATTTGCTCTCCATAAATATTCTCAGGGGAAGTTTATACGGAGAGCGCCCTAGGCAAGCAACTCACAGGCGCCCCAGAAGTAGAAACTTAAAAATTTTACGAACGCACCATTATGTAGTGCCCCAAGGCACCTTAACTTTATAAGGATAATCCACCTCCATCCTGACGAATAAACATTACATAACATCAACTTGCACTAATCAATAATATACAAACCATAAATCACTTAGAGGGAAACATTCCATGCATATACTTAAACATCACTTAAATGTCACATATATGTCATTTGTTATGCAAAATCGTCACAGCTAAGCTAAGTGAGTTAATAATGGTTTCTGCTGGAACTCACGTCTTACTAAACAAATTGCCGGTGTAGTTCAACCGAGAATTGTATATAATGAATTAATATAAGGTATTCATTATGTAGATTGCTTCTAACAAACATTGTTAAGAATAGCCCATGAGGTAATGACGCTGGGTTATGGATATTAAGCTTAATGTATGGGTGATTTTATTCTTTTGATTGGAACGTCATTAAAGGAAGAACATATGGCGAAAGTGGAATGAAAACGTGAGAAATGAGAAAGAAGAAACAGGTACCTAGGTAATTTAAAAATTAGCTCTTTACTTAGCAACTGACAAAGCAAACTTCAAAGAACTTAAGTTTAAATAAACTTCATCTGATCATGTAAAAATTACTTAATTGCAATAACACAAAACTTAAAAATTATAAATAAAAATATTAACTTATTATCTAATTACTAGCGACCCGCCCCAGCTTTGCACGGGTATAAAACATATATAAAAACCTTCCTTTTCAATTACTCTATCTATTAAAAAAAGCCGCATCAAAATCCGTTGTGTAATTTTAAAGATTTAAGCATACAAAGGGATATAGGGAAAGAAAAAGCGACTTTGTTTTATACTTTGTAGTCTTACAGCAAGTCAATATCAATAAGCAAAGTCAACAGTCAATACTCTATAAAAAAAAAATCGGTCGTGACACAGCCCAAACACCATAATATTTGTAATTTTTTAGTAATATATTTTTTTGTTTGTCTTATTTTATTTATTTATACATCTCATTAAAACAATACAAAATATGGCGTTGGCGTTAACTTATCAATTGAGTATGCATGAGATTTGCAAATAGCGTTGTCTCTCAGTCTACAATAACGCAATAAGATTTATAGCATCGATTATTGAGAAGAAACAGTTTAATTTGTCAAGTAAATATGAAGTTACATCTTAATAAAATATCATCGATATATATCAGCATTTAGGCGACCAAGGTTATTTTTAATTTCCGATTCAAAATGAGGGGTGTTTATATAAGTTTGAGAGGTCTGTGTCTTTATGTCTGGCTGTGGCGTGTAGCTTCTAAATGAACGGACCAATTTTTTGACCAAGACGCGTTTTTTGTTTGTTAGAAAGTTGACGTGTTTGTGATGGATGTTAATTGAATTAAACGTTTAGATGTGGCAATGTATGACCCATTACAGGTTATAAGACTTCAAGCTTTACATATTCGAAACATATATAATATTTATTGCGATTCTGATGCAAGGTAATAAGTAATTATTATTTACTATTGAGCCCTTTTAAGATCAACAATATACAATTACTGTGACGCTGAAGACTATGTTGGTGATGGTGTTCTGATAGATTTGCGTCACTTATCGATATGATATCATTCGGTTAGTCATGGGATGAGATGATAGTTCAATTAAAATATAAGATCACTAAGATGTACCGATGTCCGATATATATTAGGAAGGTCTGATTTAGAATCAAAATTAATCAAGTGTTAGGTTGGAAATCCATCTTTTATATCATAGATGTCACTAGGAATTTTCTTTGAAGAAGCCGATATTCAACTTAATCTGAACTTATTTTAGAGTAGGTAGGTGTTTTTGCTTTTGTACATGTAGGCTGAACGGCCTGGAGAATATTTTAAGTTGAAAGAAATGCTTATGAATCTATAAAACGGAAACCAATACTACCTACTATTAATATCATTCTATGATACGCACACAATATATTATGTTCCTTAAAGTATTATTATTTTAATATGTATAATTTTACGTTTTAGAATTTGAATTTAAAAAAACCTGCCGCTTAGCTATGCAACCTCTTCCGTTGTAACTTTGAGTACAATCTATGTACTTTTAATATCTAAAAGAGTAAATTTAAATGGACGCGGAATTATTTTCTCAGTCAAGTAGGTACATGAATAAACTGTGCATTCCAAAGCAGTCCAAATATCACGAGTCCAATATTAATGAAGACAAAAATGTTTCGTTCATTGTCTTGTCTTAGGAACTGTTTAATTATTTTTCACACGTTTCTAAAAATAAATGATTATTTGAGTTAAGTGATCAGTTACGGTTTTAGAACGACCTCCTGTCTAGCCATTTACACCACAGACCTTAGTCGACAAAGGTTTTAAAAATCTCAAGGAAACTACGTTATAATAATATTATGACGGAGTATGTACGGCTTGCTTCATACTTCTTGATTTATTTGCTAATGAAGAGCGACTTTTCTGCTCGGTCCGAAGGCTCGATAAAGAGTGAGCCACCAGTTTTTTTTTTGAACCGGACGGTTCTAAATAGCTATAACTAATAGCTATTTATTTGGTTTAGCGAGTTCTAAGCTGCTGAGTTTCTTGTAGGTATTTATACCCTACCCCACCTAGTTTGGCGGTAAACAAGTTTCCTAATAAAAACGATCGAAACTACCCGCAAATATATTAATGATTCGCCCGAGTTCTAGGTTGTGTATTTCACAATAAATTAAATGTTTTTAAATGCTAACTTAACATTGATTAATGATTTTAAATGAAAACTTATAATAAATCAGATGCTATTTTGATCTTAATTGAATACTTGTAACCTAGTTGCGCCGATATATTATTATTTTAAAGCAGCTCATCGATCAATATTCCTGTTTAAATCAGAAGTGTCTGTGAAAAACTTCGCAAAATTTTACACCAATGTTGTCCAAGTAATTCTGTAATTCTATTTATTTATGAAACATTATTCTGAAATAATGTCTGTTCTATATTTTTGTAGTCTGTGGACGTGTAAGGACAAAAAATACACCCATATCACACCTTTGATGCAAAACGTCTACAAAACAATACTTTTTGGTAAAATTCCCAGAAATATTTAAGCGCTGCGGCGTCTCAGCGAATTAATAACACAAAAAAATTAAGATATTTTTTGTCGCGTCTATCACGTTTCTTAATTGTTCGGTTTTAAAAGAAACCAAAAGTATGGATAATCCAATAATGAAATTCGATGCGTTGCACGCCGATAGGGTTGTCACCTTATGAAAAAAAATATTGCTCCAAGTTGTATAAGTAGTAAATTTCAAATCGTGGTCCTTTCGATTTCCAAAACTCTATTTCATTACTAGTCAAAGATTCATATTTGTGTCGGCATATTAAATTTAATATTGAAAAGGTTTCATCAATTAAGCATTGGATGAAACTCTTGAAAAGAATCTGAAAGAAGATGAAAACAAAGAACCCTAGTACATGTTATAAAGATATTCATTATATCATAAGCTTTTAGGTTTTTATGACTTACATAAAGGTATGATTTACAATATCATTTGTATAGCGCAGACAAATTTCCGCATTGTGTTTTGTACAAGCCACTAGAATAATGTTCAGTTTTAATAATATCCGGTTTGATTATTATTTATTTATTAAAAGATTTAGACGAATCAAATAAGTACATCACTTGCTATAGTTGCTTGTATAAATAGTTTATATAGCAACTAGGGTTAGCAAAATAATAGCTCTACTAAACTTTCTTAAAACTACAATTATGCATATTTGTATTATATTAATTGCTATAAATATTTATCCGACAACCCTACTGTTCAACATCCGCGCTATTCAGCTCTAAGCTTTTTATTAGTGTTCGTTATTCACACGAACAATTTGAGGGGCTCACAGGATATAGGACATTTTTAATGCCCTGTATCCTTCACTTGATTTACAACATATTTTATCGTTGTATAACGAGATTAAGTTTAAAAATTATTTGGAATCAGTATTTTATGTCTCTGGTAATATTACTTTACTAGCTCATATTGTCAAGTCATGCGTGCAGCGTCCGCACTTCGGTTTTCGGACTGATAAACATTTTGGAGACACATTAGGATGCGATTAACGTCGTTAAACAAACGATATTGTCTTACTTGTCCCATTCTTATTAATTAATAATGTCACTATCACCATCATAAAAACGAAACAATCGATTTTGAAGAGATTTCACAGAGTGTAGTTATAAAAACAGTTTAGGTATGGTCAAGTTCAATTTTGTCATGTTGTAAAAAAGCATTAAATCAATGAAACGATCTATATTGTAACTCGCTTACATCTAATCACGATTAATTAAAAGTCTTACAATTTCAAATGTCCATAATGAAGACGGTGTCAGAAACAGAGCTATGATATTATGACTATAATAATGTGGGTCTAATAACTAATTTAATAGATGACATTTGACATAGTGTGCCTTCTTTTGTGATTATTATTTTAATATGTTTGTTAACTGAAAACAGAAATTATGCACATTGAAAAAATAAGTAATATTTTGTATTCTATTTGAGTTTTTATGTATTTAATTAGGTCGTAGCGAAATTATGAATACCAGTCTTGCAAAACTAGTGGCGGTTATAATTCCTGATGAGCTTTTGAGAAACATATCTCACAGTTCAAATGGGTTTTTTGTAACTCAAAATCTGAAGTTACTTGCAAAATAAATTAAGCACCATATACCTATTTAAAGTACTTTTGTAATGGTTGCTCTTTCTAAGTTTTTCCAAGAAACTGTTATTCAAAAAATCCCTTAAAATTTATTTACAATGTACAAAGAAAAGGATCGGTTATTTAATAATTTATTTCTTATGAAAAATCTGCCAAACTTCACTTAATTTTAACTTTTAGAATAAAAAGTTATTAGAAGAAAGATTGTCAGTATTTCATGCAAAGTAAAATCCAAAGGATGGTCAGATTAATATACATACATAATTATTAAGTAATAAATTAGTGATATTTTGATATTTTCCAACAAGGTTAACGGTTATTATACTTACTATTAAGAATAATATAGTGTTAAAATTTTAACAAAAAAAAAACGACTTCAAATTGTAACTAAAACTACTGAATAGAATTTATGAAATTTAAATGAGAAGCACTAGGTTTCAAACAAAAAAAGAATCATCAAAATCGGTTCACCCAGCCGAAAGTTCTGAGGTTACAAACATTTAAAAAAATATAGTTAAATTAAGTACCTCCTTTTTTGAAGTCAGTAAAAAGAACAATTAAAGATAATGCTATTGAAGCTGCAGGTAAAATGAAATGTTCCAAAATAATAACACAGTCATATTTTTTCCGGTTGACATTTGAGATGACGTTAGAATGACGACTCCCTACTAAAATGTTGACGTTATTACAAAAGTTAAACCGCAAACTTGGAAATTATTTTTGACGTACGAATATGAGGTACATACAGTAATTTTTAGTACCATGACGCAACATTAATTACTCTATATACTTACATATGAAATTCTCGTATCACACTGTTTGTAACCAAACTCTTTCGAAACGTCTTGCTGAGATTAATAGATCGTAAACTATTTTTATACCCCTAAGTGATGTTTGGTCCACCCCAATAATGTATTTCTTATTTTTTTATGATTTGACATTGAAAAATACAGATAACCCTTAATTTTCACCAACCAACATCCAATTTTTAATTGCGATATTAGAGTATTGTAATAATTTTCAACTCACTGTAGTCAAAATAATTTATATGGCAAAACGTTTGCCGGGTCAACTAGTATATTGTAACATTAATACCACAACTAACAATTTCCATATAAGTGTAATATGGAAAACAGCTTAAATAAAATCTAAATAACGCAAAGAAAACTGAAATAAAAGCAAAAACAAAATAAGATAACATCAAAGGTAGGTACTTTCTAAAGAGCCGTCTGAATAATTAACGAACTGTGGGTTGCCTGAAAGAGATCGCTGATTAGCGATAAGGCCGCCCGTTGCACTCAAGTGCAACAAATTGTAAAAAAAAATTCAAGAAAATGTTAAAATATAGCCCTACGTAGTCATTGATGTTAAGATTTAGTGTCAACTATACGTACTTCCAGTCAACACAAATATAATAATGAAAGAAAATCTCATCGAACCGAACATAATTGTGTCCTTCATATATGCTAACTGCCGGGCTTTTACCTACTATAAGGCACTAAATTCCTATTGACACATTCTATAACGTAATAACGGACATGTATTATTATGTTTGTGAGCATAAAATGCAAACTAAACAATAAAACGTTTATATTTCTTCAAAGAATGTCGTCTATTTTGAGAGCTATTTACACACTATCACTTGCATAATGGAATCCTACAAAGATTGTTAGATTAGGCGATTACCAAATAATCAGCTATTTTTTAACCCCGACAAAAAAGTTGGTATAAATTTTACTTGTCTGTCTGTGGAATCGTAGCTCCTAAAGTCTAAGCGAATGGATCGACTGATGCGATTTTTCTTTGATTTGCATGAATTTTATAAATAGTTTTAAAATATTTTTTAATTCTTACTACTTTGCAAATGTTTTGTCAAGAGTCAAAATGAATAACTTCAAGTACTTACAAATAGTGCACTCTGTTCTGAAGGTCTGTTTGTTTCGATTATCTCAAAAACGATTTGACTAGAACCAGAACGGTATATTGGCGTTTAGTACTGCATAGCTGATATTACTATATATACGCTTATAGATGTAACTTAGACTACTTAAAAATTGGATTTAGAGAAAGATAGCACGCGTTTCTAAAGCTACGCAGGCGAAAATATTCAAAGATAATTAGTAGATAAGTAAATATGTTTTAATTTATAGCATGGAGATAGCTTTCGTCATCTTACTATTTAGCAAGAGCTTTCGTGTGTGTAGGAGCATTGTCATTCGTCAATTTGAAACGCGACGCACAGGCGCCAGGTTGTTGTTACGTTTGAACTAAGTTTATTTGTCTATAAACTTGATCATCGGTGCTCTACAGACGGCGCCAGCGCATCACCCGCATACAAAAACTGATCAAGTACAAATCGATCGTATTACACTACCAACTGTCCCGTATTATGTTTCTTTAGGGAAACTCAGATTTTTTACAATACCTACTAGAATATATATGATAAAGCTACAATAAAATCTGTAATAAAATAAAATTATGAAGCTTTAATAATGGCTGAATATTCAAAGGCTAAAAGTAGCTTAATTTTTATTAAGCATGCTATATACAGCATTAGCCAGCTTTTAAATTAAATTAATTAACCAAACTTTAAAAAAAATGCAAAGAAGGTTATCAATTCGACGAGTATATATTTTTTTTCGTTCTTAAATGTTTTATGACAGGTTCTTCATAATGCACGGGAAAATTGTCTTCTGGGTTTTAAACACCAGTTTTGCGTTTTTTTAGGCAGGTATCGTATATTATTTATACGTTATGATATGATATGCGTTTCTCTGGTCCATTCTCCACATTTTTACTGTTAAGCCTGATCAAGGTCCTTCGATCGTACAGGGATCTAACAGGAAGTCAAAAATTTGAAATGTCTTCAATCATAGAGTTTCTATAAATTAAAATCTATGTGGATCACTTCACTATTATAAATATCAGGTGAAGGTGTGGTAAGTCACTTAAAGGCTTTAATACTTAGAAAGTTAAAAACCTTATAAAAATAAAGCTTATAACTAAATAAATTTTTAACTATATACATCATTGTTAACGCTAGAGTCTAGAGTAAATGACCCCTCGCATAAGACTCATAGCAAAGAATAATGATTATAAAGTGGTAAATAATATATTATGTAACCACTTAAAACTGGATAAAACATTGATAACACTTTTATAGAAGTTGCTGAGACATGGATAAATTGTTTTGGCTCCACACCACTCCACACGTCTGACCTATGGCGCCAACATTGCCATTATTATAATAATATAAGTATTATTTGAAGTCATACAACACCTACATATTAACGATTGGTCTATAAACCTCTCACCTCTATGGTTTGGCAATAAACTATTAGGATATGTTCCTCTTAATGCCCGTCTTCTTTTAAAGTATTTTTCTTATATTTATAAGCCTTTATTGCTGCGCTTAAACAAAATAATAATTAAACTAACTTATATACTAATAACACATCTGTTTCTCGGTTTAGTCACCAGCGTGTTCTGTGACACATAGGCCTCTTCCAGCTGCTTCCACTCTTTTCTATCTCTAGCTTTTCTTGCCCAGGTATTCCTTGAGTTGTTTTTGTTTTTGGGTTACAATTGTTAGATTATTCTTATAAGTTCATCTTAAATCGTATCATCTTATCATAAATAAAAGTAATATATTTTGAGGGATACTCTGACACAATAAGCCCATAGTTAACTTTGGAGGCGACAGAATTGTCAGCTCGTTGAACAAAGTTCGGCACGGTCCGATTGTTCCCAGAATTGCCGGCGTTTTTCAACACATTCCTATCTTGCTACGACATATTTTATTATTTAAAGGGCGCACGCGTAGCGGGACATACATGGTGTACAAAAAACGTTTTATTATTTTACATCATTAACATGTTCACTAATTAATTGTGAACGTAAATCTTAAATTCTACGTTTTGATTTTCACGTTGACTTTTATTCAATCGGTTCACAAGATGTTCACGTCAATGTATGAGTTTAGCATTGAACTTTTCGCCAGGTACTTTATTAAAACTGTCAACTCTATTAATAATAGCCATGTAAATGTATTATT
Organism: Aporia crataegi; assembly: GCA_912999735.1. Lineage (NCBI taxonomy): Eukaryota > Metazoa > Arthropoda > Insecta > Lepidoptera > Pieridae > Aporia > Aporia crataegi. The sequence continues at coordinate 4,704,016 of OU538744.1, read as the reverse complement.
ATAAATACATATACCGTTAAATAACACTTTCAGCCTGTCTATATTCAGAAAAAGTACAAGTGACTTTGTAAGTCCATTTTCATTAAGCTAAACTTATATTGCGCTTGAAATTTTACGAAGTATTCATAATATTAAAAATATTATTAGTGCAATTGACATGTATACTTAAACCATTATAATATAATCCCTATATGCAATGACAATACTAACTCCTCATTATTAAACGTCATATTAGGATTCAAAACAATTAAGATTAACATCTCAGCGAGTAGGTGTCAGTAATTTTATTTTATACACCGAAGCTCGAAGTTGTACCTAAAATAAATGTTTTACAAAACAAGTCTATGTTATCGAATCAGAACTACTTTATAATATTCTTCAATTTAAGTATCACCAATTAATAACTAAAGGAACACGACAATATATCTAATATTTGTATATTTATATTGTAATTGCTATGAATAGATTTCAACCAGAATTAGATACAATTTTAATTTTAAATGAGGGTGATGAAGTATATAATATAAATAAATAGTAATATTATTTGTATTGGTTTTTCGAGAACACTCTGTAGATGGCATAACAAAGCAGACCGCGCGTCGCTAAAGGGTCTCAGAGACTATTTTTTTCTAAAATTGAACGACAAAACGATGAATGAACGTTTCGTTGAATGAAATTCCAACGTTACTTAGCGCCTAGTCAAAAAAATTGAATAGACTTCCTTCTTTCATAGTATTTTCAAACAACCGTAAAATGTATCATGTTTAAATAGTTAAGATATTTATTGTATCTTAAACGCCGCCATTAGTAACAATAAATCTTGGTTAAAATATTTAAGATAAAATGTTACCTTTATTATACTTTAAGGTGGTCTATTTAATCTCGAAAGTTTACTGTTAGCTTCCGCAGTGGCTTCTGTGGAATATCAATATATTAGAAATAGGTATATAAAATGATAAACTAATTGTCTAAAACATGTGTTTACTCTAAATAGTACATAAAAATTATTTGTTTCTAAATACTCAAAAATATATGTAACATATACTTTGTATGATAATTTTAGGAACATCGTCACACACTAATATTAAATCTTGGAGAACACCGGCTATTTTATTGTATCTCTAGCAATGTTACGGAAGCTATAAAAGCAATCTACCCGTAAATTAATCATCAATATTATAGATATATTGTGCATAGAAGAATCACACGTGTTAAATTGAAATACTCTGTTTGGGTATTATCAATACGTTTGGATGTAGTCCAGTTTCATATCGATGCATTTAAACGTTCGCCAGTCCGACTATAAACGTTTTATTGACATGCTTTGAATATAATTTCAGATATTATGGGGAATAGCATTTCTGTACAAAATAGTGCTGCAGACAGCCAGCCGGAATAGTTACATTGCCAACGAAGTTCCCTAAGCTATTAATATATTTTAAGCAATTTCACAATAATTATTAATAATTTGTTAATTGAAAATATTCACACAATTTTGATTCTTAGTGCACCGTATTCTCTATTGAATACAAATTAAGAGGATTGTGAAGCAGTTTGATTGTGTGACATTTTCATACAAAAAGCGATAACGTTTCCCCCCCCCCATTAACATAGTCTAATTTTCATAATTTTAGGAAATGTTGTAGTTAAAATGAAAAATTAAGTCCGTACGTTTTTATTTTAAAGAAATATTGCGTATGATAGAAGTTATTAGCATCCAAATATCTATATTTTTGACTTAAAATCTTCCTCGGGCGTTTTTATTTTTTAAAATTAAACTAAACTGAATTACTAAAAAAGAAAAACGTACAGAGCTAGATTAAGGTGTACTGAATCTAAAGAGACCAAAATTAACTCATTTCGTATATGTTTAGGGGGGTGAAAGCGTTATCGCCCAAAACTATTTTAAAAAGGAAATGTAGGTAATTGCCTCTAAGATTTGCAACTCTCTCTATCGCACGCTCGGAGTGAGGCAAAGCGGTATGAAAGAGATAACATTTTTTAAAATACCTACTCACGCCGCGTATCGGCACTTCATAATCCTCTTAATAAATAAAACCACTAGCAAATACAAGTAATCAAGTTCGTTCGAATTGTTAAAAATGCAATAGTATGACTCCCACACAACTTCGCCTACGTTACACGAAAGGTTGGGATGCGAGTTTCTATAGAGTCTATAGAGTCTGTAAGCCATTCACTATTGTGAGGGAAGCACAAAATATGGGCGGAAGTATGATTTGATATCTGACAATGATCGATGAAATACTTTTCATATCACAGAGCTCCTTTATTATGGACGGGCACACGAAACAGATAATTTATTTGATAATGATATCTATTATGACAATAAATCTAAGCATAGTGCCCTGTACGGTATATTATGTATTATAATTAATAGTATAGTATATATTCTTAGATATATAAAAAAAATATAGATTTTAATTTATTTTAAATTCGCATGACATTATTAGTTTAAATCAATCTATATTTGTAGAATATAGAATTAAGAATGTTATGTATTTTTAAAACATTTTATAATCTGTATCATTTTGTAATCTGTACAATGACTCCTAGCTATAATGTGACAAAGAATGTTGTTATTCCGCAATTGTATTTTTGCCGGTTAAATTCAAATTTTAACTATTTTGGGTTTGTTTCACCATTTATCTCCGGATATATTGGATTTGTCTCGGATCGGATGCGAAATTGGAACAGTGAAGTAGTTATAAAAATTATGAAAATGTATAAAAAGTTAACTTAAATTATTTATTTATTTATTAACACTCCGTTGCAATAACAATAGAATACAAATAATAACTTAAGCTAAATGGAGTGCAACGGGCGGCCTTATCGCCAATCACCGATCTCTTCCAGGCAATCCAACAAGGAAAATAATAAAGTGATGAAGGGAGAGTGCAAGAAGTGCGAAAACTACTATCATTAACAAATAACAAACAAATTTAACAAGGCATTAGAAGTGAATGGCCTGAAGTTGTTATTATCATATTTTCCATTTTGAGTTACTTATTGGAAATTATAATATCTCGTGAGTAACGGCTTTAAACTACATCAGCCTAGTTAAATAAATATAAAAAGCAGTCTAACAGAATTTCTCTATACAACAGAAAGCTGGATTTTAAATTATCAGGTTTTACCTTTATAATCACACTGATTTTAGTTAATCTATTGTAAGGCAGCATTTGTGGCGGCGCCTGGGACTTGCGCCGGCGCCGAGTGGATAGGTGAGAAAATATCGCCGAATATATCGTCTCAATCAGATACCCCTCTCTGACACTATTTTATACCAGAGACGTTGTGACTCTGTGAGGCTTATTTAAGAAATTATATTATCAGCAATTTTAAATTGGGTATGTTTAAGTATAAATATTTTCATTTAACGTGATCTTTATAAAAGTAAGTATAACTACGTCGTATTATAAGTATTTAAACAAATATATTTATAAAATTATAAATTAATTATATACACCTATATATTTACAAATAAAAAATCTGTTCTAAGTCGCTGCCGCTGGGCAAGGTGCCATGGAATATTTTCTGTGGTAAATAGCAATGCTGATTCTCTGCGCAAAATACTATCCAGCCTTCTTGTCACCAGAAGACTCGACGAACTCACCACAGATATATGTGGAACATAGCATGGCGCACCCAACCGTAAAGATGTGTAGATGTGTGTATATTTTTCCCAAGGGTACAAGGGTATTTGATAATTTTTCAACCTACTGAAAAAAGGTGGAGGTTCTCTATTCGACTGAATGTCTCTTTTGTATGCTTGTTACGCAATTGTGATGCAAATTTGAATACCTATTTATTTTTAATTAATCCAAATTTTAATCTTCTGGTAGATAATACTGTAACATAGTTTTTTTTTGTATTTTTTTAATAGATCGTAATTAATAGGTGGTAGGCATAAATAATGTTAGTACCTATTACGTAGGAGGTAAATAATGTTATTTAACTATTTAATTCAACTACATGTTTTTTAAATTTAATAACATTTTGGTATCGGTGCCAAATATGTATTAGAAAATAGAAAATCATACGACACTTAACTCTAGTCTATTTAAACTTTATACGGTTTACTGTTTTTTTTTTATAAATTTTATTTAAAACCTACATTTTATCACAATTGTGGCTTACATAATAAGTATTATCTTAGCAGATTGCCACAACAAAGGGTTTTGACTATTGTCTCTTGTTGAAGTCAGGTAATCGAGTAAGCCGAAACACGTGCCAAGTGTCGTATCTGTAAATACGTTTGATAGTAACGGTTCTATGACATGGAGGCGCGGTGTGTGAGTCATCTTTTTCATTGAGCAGTGGTCCATTGAGGGGCGCTCGCGCTCATTACTGTTCTGCCGGCCGGCTCTGCGCACGCAACTCGCGCTCCTAACGCGAGCAACTACACCGACGCACTACCTACGATGTTGCCTCTCATCTCTCGATACAACGTGAGTTAAACCCACAACTTCCTCTCGAGCGAAGCCTATACAGGTTTTTAAATAGCACAGGTCATATTTATATTTTGTAATTAATTTTGTTGCAGGAGATGGTTTCGAAGTGGTGTATCTGGTTAGTCGCAGCGGTACTTTTAGCCGCTTGCGGCGTAAGTGCAGGCGTCGGCAGCAAGAGACCTTTCACACCGACCGATTCCATTTTGGACATTATCGACACCGAACAAGTCGAAAGAATGCTAGCAGCTCGACGACGAACGGATGATGCTAACGGATCTTCCACTTCCTACGTTCAAAGGAATGAACTTGGCGAAGGCAGCTCGGAGACCATGGTCGTTTCGATGGCGGATCAAGATGAAGCTACCGAAATACCGAGAGGTGCTGCATTTCGAAATATTTTGAAGTCTTCGAAAAATGCGCTTGTCGTGACGAAAAAGGAGTACCTCAAGGAGGATTGGTGTAAAACAGAACAACTGATACAAAAAATCCGCGAACCGGGTTGTTTGCAAGCGACAGTGATAAATAATTTCTGTTATGGTCAGTGTAATTCGTTTTACATTCCTAAGAGTCCGCGGCGCCGAGATAGTAACGATGAACGCCCTCCACCCGCGTTCAAGTCTTGTTCTTTTTGTAAACCAAAAAAGTTTACCTGGATCACCGTCACGCTTCGCTGTCCGGGCCAGAACCCGCCGTATAAACGAAAGCGTTTACAAAAGATCAAACAGTGTAAGTGTTTACCGGTTGGCGTGAACTGATAGTTGCAGTCTACGTCAGACCCTCCACAACAGAGGCGGCTCATCCGTCCAGTCCAACGTCTGAGGTGCGGCAAGCATGCGAGGACATCTGAAAGGAGTTCGACAGATCGATACGCAAATGAGATGGTGACGTGTGAAGTAATGATATTGTTACCTGACGTTTCGATAAGTTATCACCACTCCTTTAATGAGTGCGAGCCGGCAAAGCGATAGGCATAGGATTCGATCATAAGTATTCTATTCGCGTGCTCACATACGTCAACAGAGATGACGTCATGTGATGCATTAGGCGCTCAGTTTTGTAATACTATGATTGCAAGTCATCAAGCAAAGCTTTAATTGTCTTCACTGATGCTATTTCATTGGACATCACATTATATGTGACCTTGACGCCAATTATTGTTTGCAAACGAATGGTGGAAAATCTGTGTTTATTGCGTTAATGGAATGAAAATAAATACGCAAATAGATCAATCCATTATAATATGAATCGTTCATGTGATATTAGCTGTAGGATAAAATAGGCAATGTGAAAAGTGATGTTGAAATTAAGGTTCATACGCTTGAGTCAATAAATCGATCGAAACTAAAAATACTTTAATGACAGTGTCATTTTATCTATGTTTTCTCTCAAAATATAACAAATGCCAGCAACAGATAATCGTATTTTAAAAAAAGCTCATCTCTATTTGAGAATGAACAATATTTCACCTTTGGCGCTGTTTTATCTACAGATTATCTAAAATAAAAAAGTATTTATTTAATTTTAATAAGAAAATTCATTGACACAAGTCAACACGAATTTAGTGCCTGAGTTCTGTATACCCGATTTTGATTTCTTATACCTAATTAATAAAATAATTAATATTTTTATCTCATAAAGTTTGCTTTTTAGAGTGGTAACCTCTAAGCATTTGTCAAAAATCGTATATTTTTTTATCATCGTAGAAAGTACAAAAGCAAACTTTCTTTTTATAAATTGAGTTTTTGGTTATTTTTCAATGTAAACATTCAGACAATAGTCATTAAAAAACAGACACAAAAAAATTGTTGACTTGTGTTATTTTTAATTACATTGTCATTAAAATATAGTTAAGTATTAAAATTTAAGGTAAATTTAAAAATTACGTATGTATATGACGTTACCGGCATTAATGCGGGAGGAACATCACAATATATTTATACTAATTTAACTTTACAGTTTCTAAGTTTTCCTGTAATATTCTGTATTAGGTATAATTACGTTTCCAATGTCGTAATAACATCGACTTTGGTAGAAAATACGTCATTTGTAACCTTATTCAATACAGTATGTTTTTATCATCTCTTAGTTATATGTATAACGTATTCTGTCTAGTCTAGAAAAAAGTAAAAATTACGTTTAATTAACTTATAAGATATTAATTGTATGGAAAATAGTCATGTTTTTGATAAATTCATTGAATCGATATTGTTTCTTTTATAATGAAAAGTGCGAGAGGTTTACGTGCTATACAGCCTACTCATTAACCTTGTTAAGCTAAATATTTGTTTGAATGTACACGCAAAAGTTAAATGCTCTCATTTAAGTTGATCATAAAAAGTATTACAAAATGTTTTAAGTAGTGAATTTTTCTTACAGATATCGTTAAAAGATCAACCATTGAAACTGGCATTCTCCTTAATGCCAAAATCTAATGAGATAACTCATTTCTCAGTTTAACGAGACAATGCAATTTTTAAAGATTCATATACGTAAACAACATGAAATCAACCCTTAGGTATTTGATTTTTTGTGTATAAGTAGTTGGATGTTGGTTAATGAAATCTGTGTCACTCATGATTATTCATGACAGCTTATCTTACCAGAAATACTGATGCGTAATTTGTAAAATCTCCCACGAATAGTACTCGTCGTATAAGGACGCACCAATAAAACGTATATTAATAACATAGACTGATGAAATTTTTTAAAATCTAATTATTTATTTATAATTATAGATGAACTTGATATTAAATCACAAATTAATTCAAAACTAATGTGTTTTTAATTCTTTTTTCTTTAAAAAAGCATTAAAGTTTTATAGTTCTTTCAGCACTTCATTCTTGAGTTAAAGTCCGAAAAAAATGCTTTAATCAAAGGTAATTAAGATTGAGTATTCCAATTGCTTGTTAAACTATAGGTTTTGTAGATACTTCAACTTTGATAAACATTATGTATTCCATAAGAATAATTTATCAAACTCTGCTTATGTATAAATACTTTGAGCACTTTCTTTATCTTAGTTAAATAAATATATAATTTGTAACTAAATTAAAATATTTGAGATACAGGCGTTGTTGGCGTTGCCTTGCGCTCTATTTGGGAATAGAGTTGATCAACTCGACTTTATTAATAATTGTTAGGAAACAATTATTCTAAATTTTTTTTTCATAATATTTTTCTGCAACTTTTATCGAGATTTTAACATCAAAAAATCATTTTAAATTCTAATTATTTTCTCAAAATCTTAGCTAAGTTATATCGACTGCCTTTTTAACCGACCTTCAAAAAAACCAAAAAGGAGGTTATCAATTCGACGTGTATTTTTTTTTTTTTTTTTTTTTTTTTTTTTTTCCGATGTTCCGCTCGTACGTCGCCGTTTGTAGACCGATTTGGATGAGTGAGGTGTCAAACGATAGGGTAACTCGTCGAAGTGGTCCCATTTTTTTTTAGAATTTTTACGATCAATAGTTTTCAGCATATTGAAAGAATAGTTTCACAATCGGACGAGAAATCGCTGAATTCCGCGCGGCCATGTCGTGCTTATTTGCTTATAACTCTATGATTTATGAATCCTTATCGATGAATTAGATGTTATTCGATTTAGTATTAAATTTGCAACAAGAGAGAATAAGAATCAAAATAATTTGATTTATAGTTTTAGAGATATTGAGGTTATAAAATAAAAAATTTAAAAATCTTCAATTAGTTCGCTTTAGCAATAGAGATGTCCATGTTGTATTAAATATATACTAATTGTAATAAATTGATTTAATTAAAACTCATATTGTCAAGCTTCTGACGGAATTTTATGATAATCTAAGCCATATATTTGATGTTATGGAGCAAAACTTGTCAACAGAGAAAAACATGTCATACGTTTTTGTTTACGCGTCCAGTTTAGATCTATATAGCTCGATGTAATATCAGTTTATATCGATGACTTATATATCATTTTATAAAACATTAAAAGGGTCATATATGATAGTAAAATCAATAAGGTAGAAGAAATACTTCTAGAGATAGAGAGAATATAGTAACTGAATTCCTACTGTAAATCACAATGTGCATTCACTTGCTTACTATAAAACATCATAAAAACTTAATTTATATGAACGATATTACTTACATTTTTAGTATTAAACGATTCAGTTTTGCGTCTTCTTATTTTCATTAATTTTAAATTATTAAATTAAATTAATTAAATTAGTTTTTAGTGTATAAGGTAAGCGTAAAGTCAGAGCGTCGATATCATTTTAGTTTTGATGGTATAATAACCAACTATACGGTTTAGAAGAGCCACTCAAAAGTATAAAATAAATTAATTTTATAAAACATTAAAAGGGTCATATATGATAGTAAAATCAATAAGGTAGAAGAAATACTTCTAGAGATAGAGAGAATATAGTAACTGAATTCGTGCAATTCGCGCGACCACGTCGTACTTATTTGCTTATAACTCTATGATTTATTATGAATCCTTATAGATGAATTAGATGATTTTAGGATTTATTATAACTAGACTAATAGTTTTAGAAATGATGATATTGAGTTTTTTTTTTTTTGTCATGTCAGAAAAAATGCCTCCAAGCGCAGCGGGCACTCTAAAGCAGGCGCCGCCCACTGCTCGGGAGAAGGATTCGGCGTTAGCCCGCAATCCTCCTGCTTGGAGTGGCTTTACGCATACCCCCGCGGGCGTGTGCAATGCGGGGGTTATGTGGGGCTCGGCAACACTAAAACAAAGGCCACTACCCACTAAAAAAACTGACTCGCCCTTCTACGATATTAAATACAGTCATATATTTAATTACCATTATCATAACCTTACCATTGCAATAATGCAATAACTTTACTACTTTACCATTAAAAATATACATATAAAATGCATTAATTATTCGTAAGGAAGATTGCAATCTTATTATAATTATAAAACATATATTTGATATATAATACCTAAAAGTCGCCTCCAACCACCCTTTACAGCGACCCCTTACCTTCTATAAAGAATATTGTTGTACTTATTGTATTAAACAATATATATATATATATATATATATATATGCATGTAACACAGTCATGTACACTAATATTATACTTCCTTTATCTTTTTGACAACTATTGAAGATTACGCAACCTAATCATTTCAGCTAGTGCTCGATCATCATGTGGTTTATTTAATAACTTATTACTATCCAAATCCAACAAAACAATTCCTTCCAAAGTTTTCACACGACTTAAAGATACATATATCTGTCCTTTTGCAAAGTTTTTCTTTCCTAAATCTATAACTGCTTTTTCTAGCGTTGTACCTTGAAGTTTATGCACCGTAACAGCCCAACTTAAAATTAATGGAAGCATTCTACGTTCAATATCACCATATCCTCTAGTACCTTGAAATGTCGTGGACTGTAATGATATCGCGACTAAACCTTCATCATCTTTTAACCTACATCCTATTGTGGGATCGTCAAATTTTATAAGAACGGAATCTGGTAATTCACCCTCTTCTAATTGATCCCTGCGCAGAGCTGGCCATTTAAATAACTTTATAATACCCATTGCACCATTTACAAGTCCATCAGATACTGATATATTACGTCTTAACATTACACGAGAATTTATACTTAATTTTATTGAGTGCAGAAAACCTCCACAATTGTTTATATCTTTTGGAATCACATTATCTGGTGGAGTTTTTCCGTATGTTGCTATTTCACGAGATTCATCAACCGCATTTATTATATAAACTCTTTGATGTTTTGCATTTTCAAAGGTCATCTTTTCGTTATATTCGTCAACTTGCTTTAATGTAGGGAAAATACGTACGGCTGCTCCATCAGCAAAATCGCCGGTTAAAGGTATGTGTCTTCGTTCACACAGTATTTGTAAATGTGATGTTGTTAATTCTCCTACACGTAAACTGTTTAATATATCTATAAATTCATTATCATTACGCTGACGCATGTTTATAGTTAGCTCGCAAAAAGAAAATTGTTGCCATAAATTTATTTCACCGGAAAACCATGGGGGCTGTATAAAACACCAATGTCCTTTCACTGGTGGCAGTTGCAATATATCACCTAAAAGTAAAACGTTAACTCCACCGAAAAATTTGTTGTTATTTTTATACTCTTGTAATCTCATATGAATGATTCGTAAATTCTCATATGATACCATTGAAATTTCATCGATTATAAGCCAATTGATGAAACGCCATTTACGCCTTTCATTCTCTAATCTTTGTCCTGTCATTTTTTTATATTGCATCGTATTACCCTTTTCTATTGGCAAAGAAAATATTGAATGCAGTGTTTTGCCATATATTTGTCTGGCCGCTACTCCAGTTAACGAACCCACTTCTACAAATTGTGGTTTCTGTAGTAAATCAACGGTAGGAGCATAACAACGCTTAATATGTTCAACCACCAATTTTAAAATAAAAGACTTGCCACTACCTGCACCTCCTGTGATAAAAAGTAATAACTGTTCATCAATCCTTTGGAGATCATTTTCAATGACTCCAGTAATTTTACTAAATAGATTTTTTTGTTGCACATTCAAACCCTCGATATGTCTATGAAAAATGTCGTCTGGTATAAGTTCCCTATCGCTGATATCCTCGCAATAATTGTCCTCATCATTAATTATACGTTCACCTACGCATACGTCTATAGTGTCAACCCTTGTACCACGTGCTGCATTTAATGCGGCTGCTTGAGCCAGGGCTTGTTGAATAACCTGTTCTGCGTGAGCAAATTGCTCTGCACTTACGTCATTTTGCAAAGGTCGTAAGTCACTTTGTCTCCGTAAAAAACACTGTTCGGTCGTTTCATTCTCAAATAAAAGTTCGCTTTCATTACGGAAAGGTACATGACATACAATTAAACTGTAATAATAAGCTTCCTTATCGCTGTTTATGGTATAATAACGAGTTCGTAAAACTGCAGACTTATTTCTAATCCGCATTCTTGTGTTATCTCTTAATTTAATATACTTGGCCGGTATTTCATCATCTTGATCAATAAGTTCTATGTCACCATCTTCTTCATTCCACTGAGGGTTACTAACCGTTTCAAATTGCACAGCGAATTCCGCAAGACTTAATCGCTCTAAATGATCTGGCCGAAGAACATAACGATCAAAAATGTTATTAAATATTGACGTTTCATCATTGTCAAATCTTAATAATCTAAAACGCTCGCTTGGTTTGCAACTATTAACAAAAACTACTTTCCTAGAAGACATTTTAAGTGGTAAATGGCATAACCTAAAAACACACTCTGGTGCACTAACAAGACGTTGATTTAATATTGCCATTGACACAGCAAAGAGTTGATTCCATACGTTACCACCCTGCCTTTTTGCCTTTGAAATGGCTTCTCGTATAACATTTCCGGAGTCGTGTGGTTCACATTTACTTGCATATTTTGCTACATAGTATGCTACAGCTGTCACGTTGCCACATGGTTGAATATCAATATTGCCTTTCCAAAGTTTTAATAACGTTTCATTATAATTATTCACCATTGATTCGTCAGAAGTTCGTTTTAAAATACAGAACCTACCATTATTAGCTAAAGCTTCATCTGCACCCAAGCACTCTGTTCTAATACTCATCGGTCTAGGAAAACCAAAACGACAACCGCCGTTTTGATTTTCTGAATTTGTATCGGAACGATTTTTATAACAAGTAGCTGTGTGTTTATGTATTTGAACTGTTTCAACCTGTTCTTTAAGTTCTGGATCGTCAGGGCATAACGAACACGATATAACATTATCGATCATTTTTAAACCTTCGGGAGTAGAAAAATCTGGCATGTCTTTACACCAAATTAACATATGTAAATGGGGACTTCCTCGATTTTGAAACTCTATTCGATACCAATAATCTTCGATTTTGCCACCCAAACAATCTGGATCACGTTTTAAAAATCGCATAAGAGCATTAACTCTTAACGAAAATTGCCTAGAAACAACTACGGGATATTTCTGTACCAATTGCAGACGATCAGAAAAAGATAAATTTGACGTATCATCGATATTACGGCCATGTGCTATACATAAAGCTTTAATCATATCTGGCCAATTCAAATCATTGCAAGAAAACGTCATAAACCAAGTGGGTGGGCCTAGCGATCTTACCATAGCTATTAATTCCGAACAACTCTTTTGCCAATATGAAGCCGAACCTCTAATGTTTCTCATTGTAAGATGCATATTATCTACTAGTCCCTGCGGTGTTTGTTGCCCTTGTCCTTGTCGCATCCTACACGATACCGATACACTCGATTTCGCACGAAAATATTCTACTACAGACAAAGCGTAAAATAAATAATCGTTCCTTTTAAATCTTTCATCATTGCTCATAATCCGAGATTGAAAATAATCTAATGGAGTTATTTGTATTTCTCTACTTTCACTAAAACCATTTTTACCGTCAGGGTAGAGAAAGTACCATGATAACTCTTCAATTCTACGTTCTCGCTCTAAATTTAAAGGTGGTGCAGTTTTTCTCTTAATCTCAGCTAATCTCGTGTTATTTTCTTGAACCTCACTTAAATCTACAATACTATTTAATTCTGGCACAGTACCATCTATACACTGTAACATACTTGTTGTACAAATCATTTGTTGACTACCGATATCTAGAGACTGCCTATTTTGTGGCACTTTATTAAAACTATCAAAAGAATTTATTTGGGGTGAGTTATAAATGGCTGTATTTAAGTTCTCCTGAATATTTGTTTCATTATTCCTAAGAATACGTAAAGGTGTTAATGAAAATACATTATCTTGAAGATTTCTGTCTGTTTCTTTTTTAGGTGATATATACAAATTTCGTCGTAATAGAGCATAAAGCTGTTCAATATTATTAAACCTCATACAACAAGCGGAACCTCGTCTTGGAGCTATAAAACCTTTAGGTCCGCGCGCGTGAGAATCGAATAACCAATAATGCCTCTCATTTTCAGGCTTAGAGTATAAGGCGACCGTTGTAGAATTAACTGTGAGTAAACCATACTTATATTCATTAAAAAAACTTCTTAATGCATTTTTTAAGTTAGGAAAGCCCTCAGAAGAGTTATCTGTATCTATATGACCATTATAATTAGAGCTCTCATGAATTTCTATATTCACTGTTTCCCTGTTATACCTTATTTGCGAAACGAGATCTGTCATTGCGAGGTACTCAGTGTTTACTTCACCTGCCGCAGGATTTATTCTAGATGTTATACATTCCATGTAATACTCATCTCCACGAGCTAATATATAATCAATATCACTTCGAGCCCATAATTTGGGGTCAAAAATACAAAATCCTACACATGCAACTGCCGCAATTCCAGTGCATTGTTTACCACGTGACATATCACTAAATCTAATATCACCCTGATGAAAAGATCCACTTAGTATAGCTACATTAGTGTTTAAAGTTGTATAATGATTTTGTAATGATAGTGGCTGTTGTAAATTAACCTGAATAGGTGCTGGACTACACCTTTCTTCGCTAGTTTGAATAATATCTGCTAAATTAATAACATTTTCAAAATGAGGGCGAACATCTCTATATAAATGATTATGAGTTATTAACCAAGATAGAGCCCATTGAAGTTTTGCCATATCTACAAAAAATTCCTTTGATCTTTGTAAATTTTCAAGACTTTCAACGACTAATACTAAACCGACTTGATTTGTACAATGTGGCAACTGCTCAGCTATTTCTATTACGTCTTTTGCAAATAAAATAACTTGCCCTTTACACCAGTCTTGGCTAAAACGATTTTGAACTTTAATTATTTTAATAAAAGGTACAACTCGACACAAAAATTGTTGCTCAATGTGAGTTAAATTTGCTATTTCAGAAGGTATAGGTGCTGGTACCAATTTATTCCAATAAGCTACAGAAGGTACCTTCCGCTTACGAATATTATTATTACAGCGAGAACAAACAGTAATAACAGGTATAGAATTTAATTCGATTGGTAATAACATATTGTATAAATTTGTGTTTAAATTGAAGCGCTGCTGTGGATACAGAGTTTTTAAACACACAGAACAAGAAACATCTGCAAATACGTTGATTGCCGATTCAAAATCATGTTCGTAAGCTTGAATTCTTCTAATTCGATTTGCTTGGCGCATATTACTTAACCTAACCTCGGTCTCTAATGATGTTTCATTTCTTAATCGCTCATGTATTAATCCTAAACGATGAGCCCGTTTCTCTTCAGTCTCATTTGACAATCGTTCGTGTAAAACGTTAAAACGATGAGCCCGTTGCTCTTCAGTCTCATTTGACAATCGTTCGTGTAAAACGCTAAAACGATGAGCCCGTTGCTCTTCAGTCTCATTTGACAATCGTTCGTGTAAAACGCCTAAACGATGAGCCCGTTGCTCTTCAGTTTCATTCGATAATCGATCGCTTATAACGCCTAAACGATGAGCCCGTTGCTCTTCAGTCTCATTCGATAATCGATCGCTTAAAACGCCTAAACGATGAGCTCGTTGCTCTTCAGTCTCATTTGACAATCGTTCGTGTAAAACGCCTAAACGATGAGCCCGTTGCTCTTCAGTCTCATTCGATAATCGATCGCTTATAACGCCTAAACGATGAGCCCGTTGCTCTTCAGTCTCATTCGACAATCGATCGCGTATAACGCCTAAACGATGAGTCCGTTCTTCATCATTTTCATACCGCAAAATCTTTGATACATAATTACGTTTTTTAGCTAATCGTTCGTTACGTTGTTCGCTACTTTCGTTTGAAATATTTTTAGCGTATCTGAGCCTATTATTTTGCAAACGTTGTTGTTTTCTTTGCTCACTTTCCTGCACTCTTGATGCTCTCATTTTAATAGCTTTCTTAGTCGGCCTACCCATTTTATAAGTCACTCAAAAGTATAAAATAAATTAATTTTTAAAAAAAAAAAAACCGACCTCAAAAACGAACTAAAAAGTGAAAAATAATTGTTTAATTTAAATAAGCCTACTATTAAAAACACGTAGATAGGGTTGATTAATAATATTCATATATATCTACAATACCATAAAAAATTTATAAATTTATTTTTGAATGTCGGTGCCAAGTAATCCTATGTTTTAAATTCAATTATTATGAATATAAGTAAATTATCAATCTAATCAAATCAAATCAAATGAATAATGGCAGAAAAAAATTTGAATAAGGAATTCAAATTTAAAATATAAAACTAAGTAAGTATCCTGTAATAATATAAATGAAAATGTCTTAAAACAAAAACTACCGAAAAACATTAATTACCTACACAAAATCTACCATACAAAAAGAGTAGCTGAAATGAAATCAAAACACTTACATTCCCTCCTTTCAAGACACCAAACACCAACCACTCAAACACAGATTCCCTTTGCACACTAGATTGATAACGATATCTATTGGTAACTATGATTATATAATTACATATACTTATTTATAAAATATAACACAGGCTAACTATTTCTTCGATACTACTAACAACGCCTAAGATAACTAACTTGTGAACACAAACACTATCAAAATAACTATATATACTATTCAGCTCAGACCAAAAGAAAGGTACCGAATAGATATTTAAATGCGCTTGTAGTGATATGAAATGCCTTTGATAGACTGCCAGAGTTAATAGCCTGAGAGACTGATCAAGACTGACTACACTTGGGAACATCAGAGCGTTAGAATATTTGAAGAAACAAAAATAATGTTTTTATCCTTCAGTGTTTCAGCCGCTTTCTATTGCAAGCAACACCTGCATGTCATAAAAATTAATGGTATGCCAAAAACAAAGTCATTTCGACGGCAATCTTATTCATTTGTTAATTGTGCTTCACTAATAGCGTTACATTTATTCGCAAATATTGATGGATATAAAATTTTACTGCAGTTAACAAAAGCATAGAGATATACCTAGAGAGAGGCAAATTTTAAACATTTATGGTCTGGTAAGACAGCTGGCTTGTCGGGACCGCAACGAATCTCTAACAGTTTACAAAAGTATAAAGCTATTACTAGACAATAGACGGCAAATTCAAAGTTTTATATTTATGGCGACCGGCCTCAGAGGCCTACAATTACATAAAATTTGATGTACGAGTATATGTTGAATTAAATAACAAATTAAATTAAAAATACCTACATAATAATTAATATTATATTGAACTTGGCACCGACGTTCAAAAATAAATTTATAAATTTTTTATGGTATTGTAGATATATATGAATATTATTAATCAACCCTATCTACGTGTTTTTAATAGTAGGCTTATTTAAATTAAACAATTATTTTTCACTTTTTAGTTCGTTTTTGAGGTCGGTTTTTTTTTTTTAAAAAATTAATTTATTATATTAGTAGACTTCTGAGTAGGGTATTAAATAAAACTACCGATACACATCGTAATAGTTTATTTAGAAAGATTAATAATACAATGCAACCTCATGAAACATTTAGTTTTGGTTTTCATTAGTAATATTTGGTTAAAGTACGCCATGAAATTTCATGTGCGAATATTATGTATATGGTCAAATACAGTAACCGCAAAATATTAACTAGCCAAATACTGAAAGAAGGGAAAGTAGGTAAATTATATAATAAATTATTAAAAATATATTTTAACAAATGTGTGCGATTTGATATAGTTAAATGTAAACTACGCTAGAATTATTATAAATTAACGTTATTTCAAAAATATTTGAAGAGTATTTGGAACAATGCGTAGCCAAAATTCCATCTTAGCTGGATTAGCATATTGTGTCGTAGAAGTATTAACTAAGCGCGTTGATATCTTTTTAATTTGTACTCACTTCCTTTTTAACCGACCTTCATTATGTTTATTACTTGAAGTTGTCTAAACATTAAGACTTGAAACAAATAGATGCCAGATTAATAAAAACGTTATTACACAATTATTTTATAATACATAAATATATATAATATATATGATTTGAAAAATAACTTAATAAGTATGTAGATACATAGAATATATTTTATTTTCGTAGTTAGAATGACATCCATTTACTGTGATAAAAACAAACTAATATTTCTTACTCGATAATAACGTTAATTTATAATGTCATTACACATACGTACTTACTTATATCTGATTTTTTGTGTTACACGGTCAATTTTTTTTTAATTTTTAAAAGTTTTTAATAATTTTAACTATTTTTTATCTAATTTACAAAATGTTAAACTGCCCTTAAGTATTTCAAATTTGAATACAGAATTAATTCGGTGGTAGACCTCAGAGTGAAATGTATTTATGTGTACTGTATTTTTATTATGATCTTTCGAATGTTGATGAAGTTGGCGGGCTCTTAAACTATAAGGCTATCTAGTTTATGTTAAGATATCAAGAAACGGAAAAAATAATTATTGGCTGAAAAATCACTTTCCGTTAGAATTAATTGTTTCGGCCGGCCGAATTACAAAAATTATATAAATAGATTTTTCAGCTAATAAATAATATTTTTGTTCTCTTCTTTACATCTTAAGACACCTAGATACCTGTTAACTAAGCCTATAAAACGACTATATTAAAACGAGGGATGAAAGAAGTCCTTTACAAAACGTACAGCTCTTATCATACAAAAATCGAGGACTTAGGATTAAAACACGAAACCACTGACATCCCGATAAACCGTTCGTTTTCTTGCGAAACCTATGCAAAATTATAAATAGGATATACTTAACAAGGTACACACAAAGTATGAATGAAGGTGATAAGGGTTTATTAATCTTAGTATAAGAGTCATACTTTTGCTCGTTCAACCCTCGCAAAATAAAAAATCTTTGGTAACTGCCTCGTTTTTTTAATGTACATATTATCAACTATGAATATACGAGTGCCTTAAAGGTTGTAAATATTATATACAATTAGCCTATTACCCGTTCGTTAGACTACACATTTGTAAGACTTGGCATGACCTTTTCAATATACAGATATAGTTATGATACAAAGTAGATAACCCAAATTTTTGTATTATTTAGATATTATTTATTTTTATTGTTTAGATAACAGGTTTAAAAATAATTCAATTCCGTTTCAATCGTTGCTAGGATATTTTCGGACTTTCTTTTAGGTTACGATAAACCTGGCTCATCCACCTTGTATTTATATATTATATTATAGAAAACTACACATCACTACGAACTTTCTTGTAAAATAAAGTTTATTTTTTGCATTTAGAGGTGTTTTTGTTTGGAACTATGATAAGTGTACTATTTAATTCCTTAGAATATTTACAAGAAAAGGCGTTAACGGCACAATAAACAATGTTGAAAAACTAGAAAGCAGTTTTCATAAATTATCGCAATTACATAACTCAAGTCTATTTAACACACAAATACTACAATAATATAAGATGTATAATGATACTAAGCAAATAAATGGTTGGGCAATTTTAATAGCGGAAATAAAACTAATCTGCGGTTTAATAATTTAAAACGCTTAATATACTTACTAGTTACTACTATAACTATGGTTTTTTGGTCGTATTCACGTAGTAATTTGTTTTAAATATATATACATATTAAAAAAATGAGAAAATTTAACGAAAAATACCTATATTACATTTTATATTTAATTACTTTATTAAAATTTACTTTTTACTTGTATTTACATCTCTATTTTTAATAGAGTGCTGAGTCGTGTCTACCGTTAATCACTTATAGGAACTAGGTGACTCTGAAATTTCGAGACCTTTCTTAATATTAATTGTAAACATTAACTTTAATTTAAAATAATATTTAATCTTAATATTGCACGTACCCATCATAACGGCAACTTAAATGTAAAAATAATAAAAATTAAATTAAATCTTGAATCTTGCTACTGTATATATATATATATATATATATATATTATATACACACAGTAAAAATATACAATACTTAAATAATTGATTTATGAATTAAGTGGTTCAGTAAAAATAAAGAGATATAAGATCAGCCAAGTATTTACCGGCCTATTAAAAAAATCTATTGTGATAATATTTGATCATAATATCTTCAGTTAACTTTCAATTATTTTTATTAGATTTTTTAGAATGTGTTAATTAAAGTATATATAAGAATACAGAGATTTACTACTTATGTACACACTACAGTTTTGACTAGAGTCACTTCGCAAAATCATTTTTTATATGTACACAACTTATTATTGCCTTAAAACTATTATTGTATATTAAGATATTTTTAATAATTTTTAAATAGACAATAAAATCACGACACGTAAAAGCAAATTTATGCTTATTTTGTTTTTATACTGATCGGTTATTTCGAGCTTTACTTTATTATACCTATAGATTATATAAAGAAGAAAGATTGGATAGAATAAAGAAACATTAAATAATAAATAAGTGAAAAGTATGGACATTTTACGAAGAAGAATGAAGTATAACGAGAAGAGAAGATCTTAACAATGCAATATATAAAAGCAGAAGATTTACTAGTTTTAAAAAGAGTTTTCATTAAAAGAATAAATAGATTATAAATAATTAGATAGATACAATTTTTGGAGAGAAGTTATATAGAAGAATAGAAAGGCAGCGAAAGCCTGAAATATTAAGTTCCGATATGCACTCTATATATAGTACTATCACGGTTTTTCTTTTGACAACACCGAAGTAATGTACTTGATTTTGTCTTTATTTACATACATTTGAGCATACTTTGACAATTATTGCTAACTCTGACAACCGTTCTATAAAATATTTTGTCTTAAATAGACTATTTGAGCTGATTAAAGTTAAGTTTAAATGTAAGGTTAGTTTTTTGAAGGCTTTTATTAAGTCCAAATATAAGTGTGACAAAAGCCTATTACTTAGCAAGCCCCTGCGAAAATAATATTTTTAATTTTCTCAAATCCGTATATGGTACATTTGTTGCCCAGAATATAGGCATATGAATTAATTAATAAACAGCAATCTTTATCCAATGTAAATATCGATGTGTCATTAGAATGCAAAAACAACAGTTTACTTTATACGAGAAAGAATGTCGTTGGCTAAAGACAACGATGCCAGAGTGCTCCATTTGCCAGATCTGAAAGAGTTTTAAACAAAGAGAATTTATTTACACTTAACACAAGAAACAAGAAAATACAGTAAAATAACACTCACGTATTTTTCAGGCCCTGTTTAAAAAAAGAACAAGATTATAACGTTATTGATAGTGTGCGTAAAATAATTATTAATTCCTATTGAGGCTTTCAGAACGTAATGATTATTTTTACTTGTCTTAATTTTCGGCCAGGTTAAAAATAAATGTCAAAATATGTCAGTTGTTGAATTTTTCTATAAACTAGATAAATCTTTGATACCACTACGGAAGACACATATTCAGGGTTATATTAAACTAATTTACTCATTAAACAATTGAAATAATTACAGTATTAATAACTAATATAATGTAATTGTCACCAATTTTAACTCACTTTGTACATATATATTCCTAATAATATATTAAAGCTACCAATTTTCTAAGTCGCAGTTAAAACTGCTACAATACCTCGCGCATGGGTGTCTCTTATATTTACAAAACCAAGAAAATTAGCGAAACTTCTAAATGCCACTCTATCCCATATTAACGTCAAATATACATAGGTATAGCTTTGTGAATACGTAGTTTATTAAAAAATATCACTAAAGTACAAGAAGAATATAACTAATAATAAATAAATTAAATTGTATTTAACTTCTTCAGATTAGATATACACATCAAATTTATCCATTTATACAAAAACTAATCAATTTGAATAATATTGAGCATATTATTCAGTTAAAAACAAAATTCGTTGAATTTATTTAGAAATTAACAGCTTTTAATTTCAACATAAGTTTGAACCACATTGCTATTGAAAATAAGATTTATTTTGGTCTAAAATCAATAAAAAAACCTGATTTTTTTCGTTATACATACCACTTGTTTGTTAACTTTCATATATTAAGTTAAAATAAACGATCTCTTAAAAGTTAAAGTTTCTACATCAGAATGATACCAAGAGTGCTTTTATATTTATTTCCTCATGTGATGCTCACTTTTTCAAGGAAAAATATATTTACATTATATTAGTAGGTGAAAAACTTATGTTACCCATAGATATATAGCTGGCTGTTTGCAATAACCAATCTTAGCTTGGGAGCGTTTTTAACATGCTCTCATCTTATTGACAGTCATAGGTAGTCTAGCTGTTGCCTAAGCTATTACGTGTTACTGCAAACGGCCAATAGACCTTTAGGCTTAAAGCAAGTTTTATAGCAGGCTTAACAGGACAATGAGAACAACTCAAGTTTTGTATCGTTCCAATTAGTAAAATTCTTTCCCGTCAATATTTTACAGCACAGTGTCAAAATCGTCACACACATGAATTTATGAGTAAAATAAAAGCTCCCAGTCGCGTTAACTATTATACGATAGTCTTGTTGTAACGGTGTTTCGGAAATTTTCTCAAGTCATGGTAGATATTTTGTGCAAAGATTAAATATATTAAATTTCCATTTACTATTTAGTTTGATGTTAGAAGTTGCGCTATGCGAAGTTCAACTTTGCCTACACAAAACTCACGGTAAACCCAGATCTTTAGTTCAAAATATATATTACTTAATTACTTATAATATAGATGGGGTTACATTTAGATTTTCTATACAATTATAATATTTGATTCTCCCATATTTAACTTATCTAAACGCGGTCATGTATCAGTGTGTCGCCCATTGCATGGGTCTTTAAATCTTAATATTCCTACTTAAATTAATACTTTAAATTCTGAAATTTTAATTTACTTACAATACTTTATATATACATTAGTATAGTTATTGTATGTGCGTATATCATTCAGTAAGCTAGTTTAGAATATGAGACTTAGTAGAAGAGATCATCAACCTAACAGAATTTCAGTGACTTCAGAATCGGGTATTTTCTGGGCTCATTTTCAACGTAGACAGTTGAAAATTTTTTTTAAGCGGCCATTATTTTGTTTTTGAAAACATTAACTTATATTACACAATACTGATTTATAACAGATGTATTTTAATTAAACCGTCCGCGCAACCCCGTTGGTACTTTATAATGATTTGACAGCAAGTTGAAATGTTCGAGACTTCAGGTGGTATGAAATCTTTAGTGATTAAATATATTTGAATTATATAGAGATACCAAAGGATGGCTTCGGTTGAACTACAATGTAGTCGATACGAAGCGAGATAGGATGACTAGGTACAGACGTCCACTATTAGTTTAGTCAAGAATTTATCGATCTGTGTTCAATATTTGTGCCTATGTAAGCGCGTATCCTTTACTTTAACTTACATGATAACTATGGGATTAATATTATCGACTGTTAAAAACCTTTCGATACTAAAGTCGTGTTGTCATAGAGAGCCCAGTTCTTCCTAATTTTATCGCGTATTTGGGGAATTAATACATGATGAAGCTAACGAAAAATATTTACTTGTCTTATATTTTTTAAGAATTTGAGTATTGTATTAGAGAGAAAGATGTTTTTCATTAAAGAATAGGTTTTGCTTTTTAATAATTTAAATAAAATAGAAATTTTTGGATATGTGCTTCACTTAAATATTGGAAAAGTCTTTCCTAGTCTTGTCTTAGTAGACTAATGACTTAATTAGTCCACTAAGATAATAGATTATAAATCTAAATATCAATCCTTCAGCTTGAAAATTTCATTACACACTTATAAACTACGTATTTAGTTACAATTTTTTTGGTGATTGCATCGATTTTCAAAAATACATTTTTCTAATTTTATTCAATTATTATACTATTCAAAATATTTTTATCTTACTACTTATATTACGATGGGGTTGTGTCACGATACTCTATACAATTTATCACTTAGAACTCCCATTTATTTAATTATGTATGACGTCGGCGCTCGCTCACTGTGCTTAATACTTAATGTATTTTTATAAATAAAATTTTCATATAATTCCAAATAATATACACGCACTTAAATTTATATTCTTATGTTAATCTCCTGAGCCCCATTGTCCTCACCAGTGAACTTAATCAAGAACTGACAACAGCCCAGCCTCATAATAAAATATGTAGTTTTAGTGGCATAGAGTTTTCTACCTGTTTACTACAAATTTAGCGACAGTCGACAATTTGCATTAAATCTGTGGCCAAATTGCTTACTTACTTAAAATTAATGAGAATAATTATTTTAATTATAAAAAGTAAAATAAGTATGCAAAAACGTTTAAACTATTTGTATAAGTTGAAATATATAAAATAAATTACTTTAATTTTACTAATAAAAATTGCAAGTACAAGAAAAAAAAGGAATGTATTTAGTTGTTTTTTCTATTTCTCTTATTTCTATGTTCATGAGGTTGCATATGTTTCATAGACATCAATAAAATTTTGTATCTTATCTAAAAGGTTGTAAACGCTAGTCGAAACATTAAGAACTACAAGTGAGAATTCTCGATATATTCCGTTAGAAAGACTACACTCGTAAATATAAAGATAACAGAATTGCTTGAACGCCAAATGTAAGATGTTTTTACATTAGGATAAAGTAGGTACAAAAACAAAAAAATACTAATGCGGGTGCAAAGATTCAAAGAAGATTTTAAGACATCGCCTTCCTAAAACCGATGGTCGTGAGACTGTACCGTGATCGTACTAAATTAGTTTAATTTTCAGGAACATTACAAGACAAGAGCAAACGTTTTCTCCTCTTCTCTAAGAGATATCTTTGATTATAATTAACATTACTAGTTACAACTGTCTAGAATCTTCAAAAAACGTATTTTGAACGAAATTTTGTTGTAGAAAGAAATATATCGAGAGTATGTATAAATACATCTGACTAGAAAAGTTTTAGTAAACATGTACATCAAATCCCTTTTTCGCAGCTATTGGCAGGCGTTCACCAAATAAAAAAGGATTCTCGACCTAAAAAAATATCTTCAATGAATATATAATATTGTTTATTATAATAAATTAGTATGGCGTATTTACACGCTATATTAATTATCTTTTAATTAGGTTTAAATATAAAATATATGTACCTATATTTTGATTATGTAACGGAAACATTAAGATTAAAATTATAATTCTATTAACATACTGATACTTTTCATGTAAATATTTTTTTATTTTGTAGTAATGAATCTAAATATTAAATAATAGATAAATTAATTAGCATAACAACCCGAATTTTATTTAGTCAGTTTTTGGTAATAATGGATAGAAAAAATGGTTACTAACTTCATTACTAAATTTCTTTGCGACGAGATTCTTGTGTTCTGGAAAATGGATTTCCAGGTCCGAAGGCTCATTGGGGCAGCTAAACATGTGCTCACCATCACACATACATCGTTGAGATAGCTGGTACTCTCGGCTGAAGGCAGCCGTGTTCTCAAATTCGCTGATACAGCCTTGGTCTTCTATTAATACAATTAAAAGCATTTATTATAGAATTGACTTTCTTTTGAAGTTTACGAATGTTATAGATTGCTGCCAAACTAATGACCGATATTTATCCGGTTTTCTGTTGAAAGCCCGTTCTTTATCCAAAAACGAGTCGTAATTGCTTCAAGTCGTAGAAAAATCTACGATCTGTAGCAGGCCTAAACACGTATCTGTATTATCATCCGTAGAGGAACCAAAATATTATCGTAAAATTTTCTTTGTTCTAGTAGAATGGGGTTTCAAATTTTCATTTAATTTTTATATACTATGCAGTTGTTGCCGTATTGAAGTTGCCTTCACGTATCGTATCAAGGTCTTTATTTCGGTCTTATATAATATATGTATCCTTTGTTATGCTATTTTATTAAGAAAAAATAATAATATATTGCAAAAAATTTGTTATTTAAATCATGTAAGAATTTAACTAAAATATATATCTAATCGATATATAACGATTCGGGAGTATTTATAATGAAGCAATTGTTGTTTGCACAATAAACGAAGAGAAAAAGGATTTACTGAAATTGGATTATGAAATTTATTTTCTTTAGCTTTACCGATTGATTTTGCTGGCACTATCATTATCATATGAAGGATATTTTAATTAATTTACAATTATTATAAACATTACATAAAATAACTAAGAATATATTATAACAAAAAAATTTGGAAACAAAAAGTTATTATATTAGTTTTACATTATAATATTAAAAATACAATACTTACCGGTGTAACCAACTGGACAGGGGTTAGGTGGATTGCAATAAGCTGGCAACACTGCGTCTGTCTTGATCATTTGGCGGTTAGGAACTACCCCTGAAGGCTGCAAGCGCTGCTCCCCCTCACCAGCACCACCAGTTACATATTGGTGGCCCCAAAGGGAACTATATAGATTTTTTATTATTAAATATTATACGAAAAGTATACTCTTTAGTCCAATTACATAAATAATTAGTAATGTTTTTTATCTAACCAAGTCACTTTTAAAGAAGGTAGAACGGAGTAACCGTGTTAATTTAACATAAAGTTTACAATTCTTTAGTTATTACTAAATTTTCCCAATATTTCACGTGCTTTACTGCCTGGCGCCTACATGGTCACGAGCGACTGATGTTAAAGATATTAAATTTCAAATGGTAACAGCCGAAAGTCATGTATATAAATACTTCTGCCGTCTTTACCCCTTAATGATGGATTTCTACCGTGCTATTATGGTATTAAGTTAGTTGAACTTTATGCCAAATCAATATCTATATTTCAAATGAATCACTATTTTAACTACTACATATATCTAAATTATATGCAAGTCATTTAGAAGAAGAAAAGGTAACTAAAGCATTTTCTTATTTATTGCACCCAGGACTTAAAACATCGGTAAAAACATGGTATCTTTAATCGTCAATTGCAGATGTCGTTAAAAAACGTTACCCAATTTAACAATACGTGTATATTTAACGTCAATTCTCTTATTATTGCTATAGAGCTTGAATTATTCTTGTAATTAATAAATTAATTGATTAGGTTTTCAGTTTATTCCTTTTTTACCGTTATTTCAAGCCTTTCGATTATATTTCCATTAAAATAATGAATTTAAAAAGCAAGAGGTTTTTTCCTCAATTTATTTTAAAAAAGGCTTACCTGTGTTGCAAATATTCCTGATCGCGAAGACTGGGGCTAGGATTGCCATCAATAAGAGAATCGTAGTCAATTTGTTCCTGGTCTAGGTCTTTATTTGCACGTGATATGAGGTTAAGGTGACGCTCGTTTGGAGAAAATTCAAGGTAGGAGGTAGCGGCGTCGTTGATATCCTTCCCCATGTGGTCTACGATCTCACGTAGCCACGCTTCGGTAAGCATGTAACGGTCCTACGGAGTGTAAAATGTGAAATTCTGAACGTATTTCGTCCTACATGCGATCTGTTTCACTCCAATTTCACTTATCATTTTTTTCAAATTGCTTTTTGGTCAATTCATTCGTTTCTTTTGTTGCGGCGAAAACCAAAAGAAGCGGCAACACGTTGAATGTCAGAGTAATTTTATCAAAATATGTATCGTTAAGAAGTAGCATGTTACAATTAACAGTAAATTTAATAAAATCAAATTTAATCTAATAAAAAATATAGACAGCCATTCATATTTATCACTAGGTACATAGTATAAAACAAAGTCGCTTTTCCTTTCCCTCTATGCCTTTGTATGCTTAAATCTTTAAAACTACGCAACAGATTTTGATGCGGTTTTTTAAGGAAGGTTTTTATATATGTTTTATACCCGTGCAAACCCGGGGCGGGTCGCTAGTATAATATAATTTATATTCATATTAATGTATTTATTTTTAAAGGGCATTTCTTCATTTCATAAGTAAAAAAGCAATTTCATAAGTACTTCCGCAAAGTAATTTTCTTTGCGTAATCATATTTATTGTATTTCGTTCAAATCAGAACAATTCAGAACAATTAAACAGTAAGTATATACCTAAATAAATGCTGCTGGTGTTAGCAACATTAAGAATCATTATCCTAGCCTACTAAAATACGTAAGAAATACATATTATAGAATACGTGTAGATAGAACAAATCGTGTACTTACCTCTCCCCCAATAGAACCATGGGGGTGGAATCCCATGGTCCCGACGACGCTTATTAGACACAATATAGCCTCTAGGGGGAGCATAATGACACTGAAACAACATCAAATAATTAATTAAATGTATCTCCTCATTCTGCAAATATTCTCTTAAATAGGGCTCATTGCTTTATAAAATATGTAGCTATTTATCACTTGATAAACATATTAACCAGCATTTTATAATGTTATTTTTTCATTTAACTGATTACCAAATTTAATCAAAATCGCTTTAGAAGCGAAAGTCAAAATAGAAATGAAATTACGTATTTATGCATGATTTTAATTTCAATAATTTAGTCATAGAAATAAAAAAATGGGAAAATATATTATGTTTCTGTTTGTTTACAAAAACCATATTATGTACAATTTGAGCCGACACACGTTCTCCTTTTCATATTGTATGATGTATTGCATAATGTAATGTGATGTTTTGTATAAAATGCCTTTTTATCGTTATATTTGTAAATAATTTATATGTAAAAAAATCTAATATTTTTTTAAATAAAGAAAGCAAGTTTGTGTAATATTGATTACTTAGGGCTAATAAATAATAAATACTGCATTATATAATATTTTATATGACATTAAGAGTATCTAACTTTGGAGCACATTTCTAGATAAACACGTATCAATTGTACTCACATGTTCAGTTAGAAGTTGTGCGAATTGACAAGATTAATTGCTATCCACAAAAATATAACAACACTCGACATCAAAGATAAATGATTCATTGGGTTTAATTGAACACAAATGATAACTTATGAATCCTTGTTGTCATGGAAACATAGTTAGTAAAGCTCACCGCAAACACTGTACTTTGCAATTAATGTGCTTGCTGTGGTTGAATAACCACGAAGAAGATATAATAAAATAGGAACATCGATTATATTTTGTACTATTATTAATACCATTAATATTAAAATAATAATTATTCCGTCTCAATTTATTTGATGTTCAGGAATAAGTTTTAAAGTGGAATCAAGAAAAGATTTTAGAAAACCAATTAATAGCGTGAGAATGAAATTACGTTTCGCAGATTTTTATTTCTGTTCTATATTCTAATCATAAATATCTGCCTATATTAAGCGTGCAGAAGAAATATCAAAATGGATATCTTGTATGAGTTTTAAAAGGAACGTAATATTATGTAAAATAAATTTAAGTGTGAAATGTTTATTTTATCACATTGCCGACGTTTGATATATTTTAATACAAACATTTTTTTTCCATTAAGTTTATGCGGAAGCCTTTAAAATCGTATCCAAAGAAAAACATGATGCAAATCTATCAAACGATCCGTCCAAACATGATATAACAATATTGTTTTTATTTGTACAAAAAATTAAGCTATTGTATTTTGGCGTGTAGGTTGTGCGATTAAGATGCTATCAAATGATTTGACTTCAGTCGGCGTCTTTTGATATTGTTATTACTTAAATTGAATTGTACTTTTAATTAGAACAATTTTTAGTTCAAAATTATTATGTCAGCAGTGGGAGTTGGACGTCATTGATGTATATATACATATATCTCTCGCGTTCTTTTTAACTTAGCCACGAGGCTCTTGTATACAGTAATAACTTTTAATACTAAAATCTTTTTTTATTAAATCTAAATAAAAAATAAAATTTCAACTTCCAAAATTTATTATTCAAGCAATAACTATTAATAATATAACATCCCCAATTCGATTTGAAAGAACTGTTAATATACCAGCATTATAAACTACTACTACATATTATATATACTATTATACTTATATATACTAAAACATCAGAAACTAAACCTAAATCATCTCAACCTAAAAAAATTCTAATAATATTAGGACTCAAAATTAATTGATAAAACAAATATATATATATATATATAGTCCTACGACCCCTAGGCGGGGCAAAGGGCGTCCATTGTGCTCCGCCATCTCGTCCTGTCCTGGGCCACGCGTTTGGCCTCGCTCCACGTCATCCCGATGTCCCGCACCTCCGACAGGATAGTTCGCCTCCAAGACTGCTTTGGACGGCCTCGCTTTCTTCGTCCCTGCGGGTTCCAATCCATGGCTTGCCGAGGGATGTGATTGGGACCTCGTCGAAGCGTATGACCAATCCAGCTCCATTTTCGCCTTTTGATCTGCGTTGCAATAGGTGTTTCATCGCAGCGCTCCAGCAGTTGGGCGTTGCTAATTGTCTCAGGCCAGAAAATTTTAAGAATTTGCCGGAGGCATCGGTTGACGAAGACTTGTAAACGCTGTGAGATGTCCTTTGTCACCTTCCATGTCTCACACCCGTACAGCAGTACCGATTTTACGTTCGACCTGAAGATTTTCAATTTTACTCTTCGGGTGAGTTTCTGCGACTGCCAGATGGGTCTGAGACGCGCGAAGGTGGCCCTGGCTTTTGAGATACGCGACAACACATCTTCATCAGTTCCACCAGACTCGGACACGGCGCTACCAAGGTACATGAACTCCTGGACGCGTTCTACCGGCTCTGTTCCTATCAATAGCGGCGATGGGTTTCTTACTCCAGGTCTCATTTCCTTGGTTTTCCCTGTGTTAATTTTAAGTCCAACTTTGGCTGCTTCAATCTGAAGATCCCTGAGCTTGGACTGCATATCTGCATGTGTGTGACTCAGCAGGCATAGGTCATCGGCGTAGTCAAGGTCCTCCAGAATTTCTGTCAATCCCCACTCAATCCCACGCCGATTTCCATCATTCACACGGTGCATGACGCCGTCCAGGACCATCAGGAATACCAAAGGTGAGATCAAGCAGCCCTGTCTCACTCCGGCGTGCACAGCGATGTCATCAGAGATAAGGCCGTCGTGCATAACTCTGCAAGAGTAGGAGTTGTATATGGCCCTGAGCAAATCCGAAATCTTGGTTGGGACTCCTAATTCGTCAAAACGCCGCCAGATATCGCACCATCGAACTGTATCAAAAGCTTTTTCGAAGTCAACGAATGTGATATAGATATCACGTTGCCATTCTGATGCTTGCTCTAGGATGATACGTAGGGTATTAATCTGGTCAACGCATGAACGTTTCGGGCGAAAACCTGCTTGCTCTTGTCGTAGCAAGGGCTCAACTGATTTCGAAAGTCTGTCTAGCAAAATCCTGCACAAGACTTTCGAAGGTATCGAGAGCAAGGTTATACCCCTCCAGTTTTCACACTGGCTCAAATCTCCTTTCTTAGGCACCGTGATCAACAGGCCTTTGTTCCAATCCTCTGGTAGTTGTTCAGTCGACCAGATTTTTTGAAGCAAAGGAGTCAGCACTTCAACAGTGGTCCTCATATCCGCCTTTAGCATCTCGGCTGTGATGAGGTCAATACCGGGAGCCTTACAATTCTTAAGGCTGCGCACAGCCGTTGCCACTTCTTCCTCAGTTGGAGGTAACGTGTTGATGTCAAGCAATTGTGATGACGAATTAACACTGCGATGAGAAGTGCCCTGAGTCAAGTCCGTTAAGCGGAAGATGTTCTGGAAATGTTCGTGCCAGCGCTTCAGTTGTCCCTCAGATGTTGTGATGAGCTCGCCCTGTGAGTCCCTCAGAGGTCTTTTCTTTTTGACGCCAAGTTCTCCAGCCAAAGTTTTTGTAGCACTGTAGAGCTCTCTCAGATCACCAGCATCAGCAGCACGTTGAGCATGAGTGGCAATAC
Source organism: Aporia crataegi (assembly GCA_912999735.1). Taxonomy (NCBI): domain Eukaryota; kingdom Metazoa; phylum Arthropoda; class Insecta; order Lepidoptera; family Pieridae; genus Aporia; species Aporia crataegi. The sequence goes on along the minus strand of OU538744.1, from coordinate 4,672,811 downwards.
TATCTGCCCACTCACGTTTGTCTTTTCTAGTGCTACGATAGACAAGTTTTCGGATTCGCTTGTACTGCTCTTTGTACCTCTGACTCGTCGAGTCAGAGGTAGATTGTTGCATCCTTTGATGGAGTTCCTTTCTTTCTCGGATTAGCTCCCAGGTGCGTTGTGATATCCATTCGTCTCTCTTTTTCGGCTTGTAACCAAGGACAGCAGCACTTGTTTCTTGATAGGCTGTCTTGAATCGATTCCATTCCTCGTTTATGGTACTAGTGGCATCTGTATCGAGGGCACTAAAATGGTTACGAAGTTCAACGACGAATTTTTCTGCGGTGTCAATATCTCTCAGCTTTTGCACATTGAATCTCTTGCCTACTCTATTCATTTGCTCGTTTCGGGAGACTCCACTGGCTACCTTGAGACGAACTTCGGCAACCATAAGGAGATGGTCGCTATCAATATCTGCGCCTCTGCGGTTTCGGGTGTCTAGCAATGACGAGCGCCACTTTCCGCTGATAGCAATGTGGTCGATTTGATTACGTGTGTGCCCATCAGGAGATGTCCAAGAATACTTATGGATGTCCTTATGCAGAAATAGTGTTCCTCCAATAACAAGATCATGGTTCTGACAAAACTCTACAAAGCGTTCTCCGTTTTCGTTTCGTATTCCAAGGCCATATTTTCCAATCTGTTTGAGGTCATTTGGATTTCCGCATCCCACTTTGGCGTTAAGGTCTCCCATAAGTATAACAATGTCTTGCTTTCGGATGCTCTTCATTGTGCTGTTGAGGGCACTATAAAATTCATCCTTGGCTTCATCCTTTGCGGAATTTGTGGGTGCATAACACTGTATTATGGTAATCTTACGCACTCTCGAATTGAGACGAGCTGTTATTATGCGATCAGAAACTGGTTTCCAGTCCAGGAGGCTCCGCTTTGCGGATCCGGAGAGAAGGAGTCCAACGCCGCATTCATGTGCATCTTCTTCGTTTTGTTTCCCGGAATACAATAAAGTTAGGCCCCCACCCGTCCTCACCTCACCGAAACCATTACGTCGCACCTCGCTCAGCCCCAGGATCTGGAGATTATATCTGAGCATTTCTGCTTCCACTTGTGCTACTCTGCCATCGTCAGTCAAGGTCCGTACATTCCAATGAGCTAATCGTGTCCGTAATTTCATGCCAAACGTCGTTGTAGGGTTATCGGTCCGGTTTTGCACAATTTCAGTTTCAGGAATCGAATGTTTTCGGGCAAGTAGGTGATTAGCCTTCAGTACCCTAGTTCACTGGTGGGGCTGCCACCTCAGAGCTAGTGAACGCGCTCGGTTTGGTTTCGGGTGTCCTCCCTAGTGATAATATTCTGTTTTAAGGCGCAGAAAGTTCGCCTGGTGCCCTGCATCCGTTGGCAACTACAGCTCCGAGATAGTGGAAGCGCGAGAGCGCCGCTGTAGAAGGTCCCAGGGTGGACGACGGGGACGTGGATGACGCGGACTGGCCGGGGCACTGCCCAACTAAGGTGTTCCACTATAAACACGGCAGTAGGTTTCTTGGTATTTGTCTATGTACCTCGTTCACCAACTCCGTAATAGACCAAGACCTAGGCCCCGGCTTCCCACCCCATAAAACAAATAATAATACCAAAATAATATTTAGATTTTATTCGTTCGAGAAAGAGTCCAGTTTCCCATCAGTGAGCGAATTTGTAATTCGGTTTAGTAGTTTTTTGGCTTGTTCATAAAACCAAAATTATAAAAGCATGAGTCGCTAAGAGGTCTTATAAGCTACCGTGACGCCATAGGTATCAGGCTCGATTTCCGGTCTGAATACAATTTATTATTTAAATTTAGATTGTATTCGGTCTCTGGAAGGTTTTCAAAGAATGCCATGCTGTTGCCTTTGGGCTTCAGTCAAAAGGTTGGCACGACCGGTGCAATACCACTCTCCCACACGATTCTGACGTGAAATGGGGCCATTTGCTTTGCACTTGGTTCCCGCGTTTCGTTCGGTTAGGTTAGTACCGGAAGCCCAATTATTTAAAAGCAGGCCGGCAACACACCCGTGGCCCAACTGGCATTAGGGATGTCCATGGACGGCGGACCGCTTTTCACAAAGGCTCCTGCCCGTTTGCCCCCTATTTCATAAAAAAAGAGCACATGCTTAAATTTTGCAATTTTTATATTCAGAGAAATCATGCCTCATCAGTGGTATTACAAATGAATGAATATGAATATTATAAGTGTGAAAATACTGTCAAATCATTCTTAATATTATATCACTTCGGATCATTTCATTTCGGATCATTTCACTTCGGATCACTTTCTGTTACAATAAAAATATTACAAAATTTCAAAACTATTATGACAGTCAACAAAATAATATTCTATTATCTGATTATGTAGGTGCCAGTATCGCGATTGGTGACCTCATGCTATGCTTACAATTAATTAGTGGAGCATAATATTATTTAAATTAACATAGGGTGACGTGGTAAGGGACAGGCATCAAAATTAAAAAGTAAGGCCACATTATTTAGGTACCACAAACCGGTTTTTTCGTTATAGCCATAAAATAAAACTGCCATAAATAAAAACCTTGTCTTCGCAAACAAAAAATTACTTATCTGACATATTTAGAACCTATACCTAGTAGTTTTTAGTTTCCGGATTATAGTACCCACGAATACTTACTACTGTCTAAAGCTTATTCATTTATAGGTTATTGAAAAAAATCAATGTAATTAATGGAGTAATTAACTCAATTATTATACAATAAAATTTTGGTAATTGATAAATCTTGTCAGCAGTTAACTATTTAAGTTTTGGAATGTCAGGTTTTTTATTCGATGCCAGTATTTAGTAAGATGTTGATTCCCAAGTAAAACTTCCATTGAATAAATAAAAGTGTATTTGATAAATTTCTTAAGAATTGTCAACATTTCCATTGTGAACAGTGTTTCATTTAATTCGTTAGTTTATTGGAATATATAATACTCTTATATTTCTGTGTGATAGAGTAAATTAAACTAGCGGCTTACTTGCGCCTCAGCGCATCTTCAACTAAAAGTACCTATAGCAATAAGGTAGTGTTTGTGATTGAGACACCTGCGCGGGCGCCGCCCGTAGGTGGACGGTCTGTGCGTCCTACGATTGTGATAAAATATACCATGTAAATATCGATAGTATTTCATCGAAAATATGTTATTTATATGATGTGCTAACTTATAAAAACAAAAATGACAAAAGAACAAGCAATACTATTACAAATGTTGGTTGAAGTCCAAGAAGGATTCCTTTTGGTTAGAAAATTGCATTGAATAACGCCAAAACTGCACTTTTCTTTTTGTTTCGGTTTCAATTTGTCAAAATGAAAATAGAGATTTGAAATACAAGTAGGTAATACAACATAGGATAGGAAGGAAGAATATATTTCTATATCTTATGAGCTGCCTTCATACTTATACCGATAACCGATTTAATAATAAGGTATTAGGGCATTATCTTAATCAGAACAAAAGGTGCCCAGAAAAACTTGGAAATAAACACAGACTATTAATAATTAATAGTCTATGCTTATTTCCAAGATTTTTCTGATTTTTCCAAGATTACCTATAATTAAGTTTGTTACCTAGTAAGGTATAATATGTAAACCATAAAACTATTTCAATTTTATTTATGTTATTAAACAATATTTAAAATATTAAAAATAATTTATCGATACTTCAAGGTTCAACACTAAACATAAAATGCGGAGGTGTAGGTAAGCGTAGCTTTCATTCATATTTGTCTTATAAACATTGGAACAAATGTAGACGATGTTTCAACTATTTTTGTTTTATTTATTGGGTTGTTATATTATATACCTACATAAGTAAGTAGTAAGGTATTGTCTTAGAACATTTAATAAAAATATGCTTGCTATGCAAAAATTAATACAGTTGCATAATGATAAACAAATTCAGAAACGACACAAATTAAATTATAAATTTAACGTAGCTTCTTAATGGATAAAAATACTAATGTAATATTTCTTTGAAATTTATTTCGTTTGCGTTTAAGAACCCTACAAAGTTTCTTGGTTATTTTTCTCAGATTTGGGCACATTATTGAATGGCCTGTTTACCTTAAAATTATATTCATAAGCGATCGTGTTTCTTTATGAATAAACATGTTTGTGACTTTGTTATCGAGAAAGTTCTTACGTTTGTTTTTAATAATATTGAAGAGTATATATGTTTTTAGATTAATTTGATTTTTATTTAAAATTCTACATCGTTAAAAGTAAAATGTCATTATTGTTGAGTTTTAGAAGTTTTTAAAACTTACAATTTGTACTTGTTGACAGTTGTAAAAATAGGAATGAGTTATCGATCGTTCCGAAGCTGCGTTCGTGGTTGTTTTGTTAATGAGCTGAGAATATCTTTATATCAAGCAATCGAATTTAGGACAAATCAACTTTATTTAACAATTTTAGTGTATTGAATTCAAATTAATGATATACATCTGAAAATACAGTATCTCTGTTTATTCCCTGTTTTTGTCTTTTTTTAGATTTCTATGAATTTATAAAACCCGTTGAATTTTGATATATTTTTTAGAATTGTTCTTTTATTTATTTTACTTAACATCTAAGTACATAAATTTATTTCCTGTATTATTTATTATACCTAGGTAAATATGAATAAATAAATATATTTCAAAGTGCTAGACGGATTCCATTCGTTTTTCAAACTTAGAGAGTAGATAATAAATCTCGTTGAAATTCTTAAAAAAGAGAAAATGGAAATGCATAAAAAAACGTAATCTTTTTCTGTAAGAAAACAAACCGTAGTTTCTACGTTAAATATGGTTTTCGTATAAAATGTCTTGTCAATTGTTGGGAAATTGATTGATCGATTAATCCAAGACTTGAATCATGAAGTTTAATTTATGAATCGATGGTGTCAATATTTTAGAATAGGTTATAACCATGTAATACGCTATTACATGGTATTCTAGCTTTATATATTATACCTAATAAATGCAATTGCGTGTAAATCAATAATAATTGGGCCTGCGCTGTATGCCTGCTAGGGATAGTGCATACAGCGCAAGTGCAACTCCTGGTCCCTAGGTACCTTGGCTCAGCTAGGTTGCCTAGGAATCAGGACTTGCGCACTAACTTTTACGATATCGATTTTAACTATTTTTAGCCCTGCAAAAATGCCTTGAAATAAATTTTCTTTTGTTTTAAATTACCTAATTCGTTTCTTGCTGACATTATTAATCTTATATTCTTACATTATTTATTATTATTCTAAAGATATGTCGGTCCGGAAATAGTAATACAATAATTATACCCATTAATTAAATCATCAAGGATCGTGGTTTCATTGTTTTAATATTATTTTTCAAAGATATAAGCTTTTCAGTATTATATATAATAACTTTAAACAAGGCTGTAAACAATACATTTCTATTAAGATGAACATATTCGAAGTTGAAAGAGTTTATAAGAAGACGTGCAGTAATAAGACACCACCTGTTGCTTAGAAGGTACACACAAAGACACATAATATAGCGTGCAATAAAGTGGTTGATATAAAAAATATTATAATACTTATATACTTTATAGTACCATATGGCACAACAGAGCGTAGAAAATTACAGATTTAAGCAATGAGATTGTTAAATTTGAATAAAGTATGGAATATCATAGAATAACAAACGAAACAACAAAGAACATTAAATACAGAAAAGTTTATCAATAGTACATTATTGTCTGTGTTAAAAAGCAGCTTGGAAAAATAATGGAAGTGATGACGTCGTAAGCACTTTGTTACTGACGTGTGAACAGACAAGTGGAGGATTGGGGTAATATAAAAATTGACTTACTTGGAGTTTGACCAAACTCGCAATGATAATGATTAGCGCCACAGCAAGGTACATGCACCTTTTTTTATGAACGATATGAATATGATCCGGGTCTACGCGATGATACTCACCAGGTGGTGGTCGCGGAGTAGAGTGATTCGTTTCGGGGAGGCTTCGGTGGATCGATGGCGTTGAGCATGCGCTGTGCAGTAACTACGCTGAATTTGTGTCACCTTTGTCCTTTACCGCTACCACGATACTCGAGACGAGTTTTACTGTAATTTTTAACATAGGTAGATATATGCAGTTAAGACTATTATAATCATTTTGAAGACTAGCCGATTTTTTTTCCATCTACTTTTTACATTCACATATTTGCCCACCGTTCAATAACTGACTCTTAACTAGTTGTAAAAAACTTCTTGTCTCCCTTGTGTAATTTCTAAATGTTTACGACTTTTTGACAATAGTAAGAGTAATTTAACGGAAATTTTCAGCCGCAACCTTCAGTAGGGATAAAAATAAACCTTGTGTAATAGCTAATGGTATTTTCCAGTTTTCCTTCTCAAGGAACAGCAGGGTTACTCTTTGAATCAATAACAATTTGAAATCAATAAAATTTCAATCCAACCTAATGTCTTATTCGTTAGGTACTCTTGAAACCCATAATATGAGACTTGGTTTTAAATTAGTTCTTTTCAATATTGGAAATGGAAGCAAGATATTGATTATATTTTACGGATGTTTAGAAAACCGATTATAAAATTATTACCGATTCTTTAAAAATATATAAAAATTAATTGTTTTTAAGTAAAATAATAATTTTAATAGTAATGTAATCATTAGAAATTTATTTTATCTTAAATATGTAAAAAAAAAATTAACATCGATGTCAGCTGTTATATATTTAAAGTATATTAACTGTCATTATAAATGTTTTTGTCATTCAATTTTGAAATCGGCAGTTACAGTTATTGCGTTTTGAAAATTAATCTCAAATAAATTATAAAATTCCTTAAGATTTGTTTTTATACTGGACTAAAAGAAAATGCTCATTGAAAAAATTTTACGCAGCACGCTAATAAGCGGTAACACGCACTGGTAGTGACCCACAGGCAACAACCTCTATATTTGAGCTGGATTTGCGTAAATGTACTAAATATTCTTGGAGAGGAAAGTTTGCCATTGGAGATCTGTGACTCGGTGTAGATCCCTTTTCAAATATAGTAAGAGAGTGTATATAAAATATTATTAATTTAAAATTCTTATTTTTCAGAAATAAATCCATCCAATATAAATTGATTATTACCTACTGAGGAAATAATACAGACATATATTTACACTATAATATTTATTTACACTATAAAGAACTTTAATTACTGGAAAGAAGTAAAAATTAAACTATTTTTTTAAAATTTAAGATCCCAAACTTAACACTGCTTTTCCACCATCACCGTCAACCATCACCACCACCACAATATCTACCTATTTCCACTCCAATCATGCCTCAAGTTAATCGAATTTTTACAGTAAATCGGGTATAAAAAAATATTGGCAGAGCAGCTTACAAAACTTACATACCTGTAACTTAAACATTTGATATTATACTGAATTAATAATTATTTAATTGTTTTTCCTGAGAATATAATATTTCGATGTACTCATATTAACATGGATCTAATTTTCTTCATATAGCGCCATCTCTCAAATTAATACGAAACTACAAAATATTGTACATTCCTTGGCTTATTTTACAATGCTTGGTTGTTGTTAGAATAAGTTATTAAAACTTGCCAGATGTCACTTACAACCAATATAATTACTTTTCATGCCATCTAAGCGTATTCTGTCAGATAGTAACGAAACTGTAATTATTCGTATAACTATGTACTAGTTACGTGTCCCCTAGTGGGGTATGGGGCAGATGCATTTCACATCTGTTTCACTGATCGATTTTTTCTTTAGGGGCAAGTAGGTAATCAGCCTTCTATACCCTGCCAGACCGAGTTTTTTTTATCTCCGCCGGGAATCGAACCCAAGACCTCTCGGTTGTAACGCTTACGCGCTTACCACTAGACCAAGGAGGCGGTCAACATGCTAGATGTAGGTACATTAAACACTTTAGGTAAATATATTAAGTTTTTCTCACTAACTCTTCGATTTAAATATAAATTACCAAGACACAAACTAGATATCATATGACAATTTATTTTTTCTGTTTTGATAATGAATTTAGAAACTATTTTTTGTTAATACTATTACCACAATATAATCAAATCAACATTTTATGTATGTATGAAAATTTATAAAAGTATCCTTAACGTGAAATAATTTTAATTAAATGTAAGGCACATGAATTCATAACTTGCCCTCTGGGGTTGAAACTGGGATAATATACACGTAAGCAAATAAGTGAAAATTATAATAATTTAAAATAATGACACGAATAACAATATTTCACAAATAGATGAAAAAAATATCTTCATTTCAATCAGGTCAGTTGTATAAAAAAAACGCATCGACATTTGTCCATTCGTTTGGCTTTTGAAGGTAAGATGGTACAGACAACAAACAGATCCGTGGATACAGAGATATGTCAAATTTAAAACACCTCTCTTCTTGTATCGGGGATTAAAATACAAGAAACTACAAACTGCAGGGCTTCTCTCGAATTCAATCAATTTCAATTCAATTTATAATCAATAATAACACCATTCGTGCTCTTGATTGAATATTATAAAGACTATTCCTGGAAATATCTAATGCAAACGGCTCTTGACGCTAATTTGACATCCAATAACATTATTAAAATTGGCTTTAGTATTGAATTAATAAAATTCCATAATTAGTACTTTTTACAAGTGAATATTGGTCGTTTGGTTACTATTATGGTTGGGATATATTGTTACGTTTATTTTGTGTTCTTGTTGAATTTTAGGTGTTATAATGGCACGTTTGGTATTTGCATGATACGATCGTCGTGTGATGCGGTATATAGACAAGAAATTTTCTACGCCTGAGGCGGAATTTGTAGCTACATATTTATATCATATAAAATTTCTCGTTGGTTAATAAAAAAAATCTGTGACCGCTCTTCCTCCGCTAAAGAAGTTGTTTTTTTTATTTTACTGTCCTATTCCTTTTTAATTATTATTATGGTAAACTAGCAGGTAAATGAAATAAACGTGTGTTGCTGTGAAAAAGTCATAGTTTTATTTTGTTTATTCCTCATGAAACGAAATAATCGCACAAACACTTTAGGCATTCATACCTACTTTATTCTTCTATCTATTTTATGAGTTATTTATTAGTTTACTTTTGAAAAATGATTTGTCACGTCCTGCTCTGAAAATCCACCATCTTTTGTACGTTTTGTTTTATCTTCATAGCTTCACTCATTTGTCAGTTTTGACGTAAACATCCATTTATAAGCACTTCTCCATGGACAAAGCGGAGTGCAGCAAAATTCAAAATAAAGGGAATACTTATTTTCTTTACATTATTCTACTATCTCTGTTAGTTTTTACATCCCTACTCAATATAATATTATAAATACAAAAGTTACTCTATCTGTCTGGATGCAATATGATTTTATTTTTATTGTACCTAATGGTATTTATGGCCAGACTTTATCCTGTCACAATGTGATATATTATGCACCGACATTGCAATTTTTTCATTTATTTAAGATAAAGTTCCTAATACATAAATAATTGAAATTTTTCATTTAAATATCCCTAAAATTTCATCAAGCACAAATCGCAAAAATAAAAACTTGTCATACAGCTAAAAGGAGTATGTTGAGTACAAGGAAAAGTGACAGAATTCGAAATAAAACAATATGAAAGCGCACGAAAGTAGATGATGTAATATACAAAATACGTCAACTCAAATGGAAATGGACATACCATATTGTAAGAGGTATAGAAAAATGGAATAAAAATATCCATATTTTGGTATCCCAGAAGCTCAAAAAGAAAATAGGAGAGACAATCATTTTATTATTATCAATAAAAGCTTTTTTTATTATCATTAAAATGTCACCGATAAAACCTATCTTGGTTCCTTGGTATTTTCAATATAAAAAAAAAAAACCAATTTAAAACCAAGTCTCATATTATTTGTTTCAAGAGAACCTAGCGAATAACACATTAGGTTGGATTGAAATTTTATTGGTTTCAAATTGTTATTGATGTGGAAAGTGGCTCTGCTATATTAAATACAGGTACCTACCACTCGTACTAGTCACCACAGTGTCTTTCAAACGCACAGTACGGCATCCCAGCTGTCACTTCCAATACAGTACCAAACTGAAGCAGCTTCATCATCATACGATCATCGTAATAACCGTATAGTATTCATAAGGTGTTATATTTATGTTTTGTATAACTGACCGACAGATACATTAGGCTAAGGCCTAATGTAATTCTTCATTTTCAGGGGAAGTTAATATCGCGTTTTATAAGTAAAAAGCGACTTTAACTTCCCCTGAAAATTATTAAACCTACGAACGAGCATTTAATTATTGCTCTCGTTGCTATCATTATGCGTTCACGCCCTCGTTATCTCATAATTCACTGATAGCGTATTATCCTAAATATCTAAATTTCTACACTCTATCTAACGCTGCATTTCAATAGGTCGTATATAATTTAACAAGCTATCTACAGGACATTAATTAGAACTAGATGTGGATCGGTTTGGTATTCAATCCTTAATCCTGTTTATAATTCAATTCCTCATCTCTTCAAGGTGGCGTTAAAATTATCTCGTCATACGTTTACGGCTAACGGTTTGCCGCGACCGAGTGACGCTGTGGTGGCGTCCTGAAGTGGCTGAAAACAGACTGCGAATTCGAAATTCGAATGCTTGGTTAACGAGCTTTGTGAGAAAAAAGTAACCTAATATAAGTATGGCTTAATCATAAAACCTGTCGAGTAACTTAAAAATTTATAAAAATTTACGTCCGATTAGAACTCACAGATTTGATGAGGTTGTAGAAAATTGTTGAAACAAAAGAATAATCTTATACAGGACTGTGTAGCAGTTGTGTTTGTACTTAGAAGTCATTGTTTTTTCAGATGTTTTACTTGCTTATTTATGCGCTGCGTAGGCGTAGTGCGAAAGTTTGCATTGTATAGATCAAACAAAGCCTATTTGTACGATGCAAGGATTTTTAAAAGTGTCTTCGTAAAGGGGAAAGAAAATATTCTAAAGTGTATGCGTTAGTGTTCTCAGTTGGAAAAGTTTGAACAGAATTATGAGCTTAAGGAAAACGCTTTTATTAAATCAAGTTGTTTTTTAAGAAGAAGTTTATTAAAATATCTAAGGCCTATTAACGTTTTATTATAATTATACATACTGCTTAAACAGAATCATATATAATTTGCATTTCCCTATTTAATTATCTATCTTAATTTAAAATGATTAAATAGTTTATAGGTGATAAAAAATAAACAATTTAAATAAAACTATCGGTACCAAACATAATCTGTTTATTTAAAGCATAGGTACCTACAATTTTTATTGAAAATATTGTATTGCTTCCTGGATATATCACTCGCATTATTTTTAATTATTTAGGTACAATAAATTACTAATTATCTAAAAATCTGAACAAAATATATTTGTTGAAAGCTGTGCACGTATTTCAAATACTTTCCAAATTAAAGAATTATAGTTTTTCCTGTTGTATTTGTATGTATATTGAGAAATTAATTACGCGAAATCTACGGGAAAAAATTCTGACATTATTACGTACATAGATATTATAATGCAATCACAATATATAGGTACTATATATTATATTATTAAGCTGTGTCAGAAATAAAGCAAAGGAAACGTTAAGGTAATTCTTTTTATCTGAAAATTACAGATCCCATGACATAGGAAACGAAATTGCGAACTGCTAACATTATGTTATAAGCGTACCCACCGCGTTACGTATTCATAACACGTGAGATTCTTTTTTATTTATAATTCATATACAGGTTTCTTTATACTCGGAATAAAATTATTTTTTTTATCCAATTGCTTATTGACCTAACCTAACCTAACCTATGTATATTAATAAACATTAGATAGTTTTTTCATGAAAATATGTAGGTACTTTTGTATTTATATAATTTAGAGTTATAGTTTATTATATATCTTTAATATAGCGTCAAAGCATAGGCCAAAAAAATAGTAGCTATATAATATAATCTACGAGCGATTCTTTTGTCGGTTTGTCTAAAATTTTTAAATGATGAAAACTTTACGAACAAAACCTATTTAAATATTACAATTAGAATATATGCAACCGTTTCTGTTAAAAGTATGAGGTAATGCTATTTTAGTCTTAGAAATCCAAAGTGCTGTTCAAATACGTAAGCGTTTATAGCTCCTATAAAAAATTTATGTAACTATTAAACGCGTTCGGAGTTAAGGTTTTATTACTAAAACTCTCGGTAGTGAAATCTTTCAATATCCTTGTAGGCTCATGAAATAATCGATATTAATGTTGCCTTAATCTTAAGCTTAGTGTTGATAGATTGGAGTTCAACTTTGATGTTAAGCCACAATTATTTTTAACCAAAAATAGTATTCATTTATATTATCTGCCTTTTAGATGCCGATACCAAGTATAGTTTATTTTCAAATTTAGAAAAAAAAGCTTTTTTATATATAAAATATATGTATATAATATTAATAATTGAGACAACTCACAAACATTGCTCTGATCCAAAAATAAGTAGCTGAAGCACTTGTGTTATGGTAATCAGAAATAAATACATTATATATAAGTATATAAACAACCAAGACTCAGAAACAAACATTCGTGCTCATCACACAAATAAATGCACCTACCGGGATTCGAACCCAGGACCTTTGATGCAGAAGACAGGAGTACTACCTATTGCGCCAATCAGTTGTCAATATTATTAAAACCTAATTACAGTTGAAAATGAAGACAATTTTAAATCCCCTCGAGATGTTAATTACAACTTTGAATATCTCATGGATAGATTCAAACAAAAAATCGCATCGAAGTCGGTCTATTTGTTTAGGGGCTACAATGCCACAGACAGACATACACACACATACAAGTACACATACACGTCACTCTTAGACTCTACTTTTCAAGGATTAAAAAGATTATGAGAATCTTTGGAGTTCAAAGGTTTTATCTACTGTAGGTTGACGATCCTTCGGCCCTTTTATCAATAATAACGAATATTATGTTTATTTTCAGTTATATAAAGCGTTATAAAGCAGTCCATTTAAACAAAGTTTCATGCTACGTTTGTACTAACTATACGTTCTAATTAATTCCCATCAAACCACTAACCGTCTTTTATGTAAATGAAGTTATTTTGGCCGCCGGCAAAACCCTTATCGGGTTCCAATAATTACTGAATAAAGCGACTAAGTACAGACAGTTATTCATTTAGTGACTTTGTTCTAATGCTTCAGCTTTATAAATAACTTATACTGAGAATTCATAGGAAATAGGATTAAATTCTATAATGACAATTGCCTTAGGCACAAGCCATTAAGAAATAGAAATTCACACAGGAATGGTATATACTACATCCAATCCACTTATAATGGTGGATTAAACACTTTCCCTCGTGCACTAAACGTTAAGCTATAATTTGTTTCAAAGGCCGCCAACGCACTTGCGAGTCAACTGCCGTTGTAGATGCCGTTTGAAGGTGGTACTTAACGCTGCGAGCCTCTTTCCCGTTCGCCCCTATTTTGTAAAAATAATAATAATAATTTGTTTTCAATCGAATAGCTATTTGTGTGTTAAAAAAGATTGTGCCTAAAAATTTTTTTAGGACATCAGTTGTCTTTTCAGTAGAAGCCACCGTTAAAACCTATTGATGTGGTTATTTTGAATTTTTCTGTTAGAATTTAACATTGAAAAAACACAAAAAATGTTAGTTCTGAGTAAATAAACACTGAACTCTGAATAAACACTAAGCTCATTGATTATGATACATAAACATTTCCAGCCCTGCAGCGACAGAATTACAATTACCTATATACCTTCATTTTTGTTGTTAAACATGTAAACCGGGCAGAAACTCATTGAGGTGGAATTTCACCTCGGGCATGACCCTTTGTTATAACTGTTAGTTCAGGACCCTTCCCGGTAAACAAACGTTTCACTTGTTTATTTTTCCAAATTGTGCATTGTGATAGTTTCAACTTTTCACTTATGAAGTTTTCCCTTGGGCAGTAGGGTAGTTTTAAATTTTGCTTAATTTTGCCAGGAAGCCAGTCTTATAATGTGGTTCATTCCTGTAAGAGGTTGGAAGGCACATTGTTGTCTTTCATAATAATTAGAAAAATAGGCTTTTTGTTTTGGTTAAAATTAAAAAAATATTCTTAAGCCTCTACGTTTAAGCCTTAAGCTCCGGACAAGAAGGCTATAGTTTTCAATGATTTAATAATATTTCCCAAAAGCCAATGTAGACAATATGAATAAATATGATAAAGATTTGGGAGGTTTGGCTTAATAAGATTAGTTGAGCCTTTGAGGGTTCAAACCCTCTTGTAATCTTTTAAGTATTCGAAATAGAGTTTGTTATAATGAAAAAAAAAAATCACGTTAGGTTGTTTATAGTTGAATTTTAATATGTTAATTAGTGACTATCCGTAGTAGATTTTTGTCCATGAACATTTTTGACAACTTAACTGGAATTTATTAATTTTTAATTTAATTAATTAATTGATTTAATTGAAATTATTCTATCTACTTACCAATGTATAATATATTTTGTAACTCACAACCTAGGAGAAATGGACGGGCCTCAATAGTTAGTTTATAACGTTTTCTTGATTAACTTTTATAGTCAAATTTCTAACATTTAACAAAGTAGCAAATTTTATGTTTTATCTGTGTGCCTTTCCCAAAACTGCTTCATAAGATTCGGTACCGGGGACAGGGCTATAAAATATAACACAAACTCTAAATTGATTTACGATGTCATGATAGTTACATTACTTTCCAACTATCCCTTATTGAATATCTTCAGTAATACTATTTGATCACATTAATAAACTGAATCGGAAAACGTTAACTTATATATTGTTTAACAAAGACACCTGAATTTATTATCATTTATGAATTACAGTTTCTCTCTTTACAGTCCTAAGTCCCCTGGATGGGGCAGAGGGCGTCCACAGTACGTCTGCATTCCGCTCGGTCTTGAGCTACGCGCTTTACTTCGCTCCATGTCATGCAAACTGCCCTCGCCTCTGCGGTGATCGTCTACCGCCAGGATTGCTTAGTGCGGCCACGTTTTCGCTTTCCTTGAGGGTTCCAGTCTAAGGCTTACCTCGGTATATGTTGGGAATCCCTTCGTAGTATGTGACCTATCCAGTTCCACTTGCGACGCTTGATCTGGTGGTCGATTGGAGTCTCGCCGCATCGTTCCCATAGATCCACGTTTGCGATCCTCTCTGGCCAGAATACACCGAGAATACGGCGAAGGCAGCGGTTGATAAAGACTTGGAGCCGCTGCGTGATGTCCTTAGTGACGATCCACATCTCACATCCGTACAGCAACACAGTTTTCAAATTCGACCGAAATATCTTGAGCTTAACTCTTCTAGTCAGTTTCCGCGATTGCCATACAGGACGGAGCTGGGCGAAGGCTGCTCTCCCTTTGGCGATTCTCGAAGCGACGTGCTCCTCGGTCCCCCCCGTTTCCGATACCACACTACTGAGGTAGACAAAGTTGTGGACTCTTTCCACCCTCTCCGTGCCGATGGACAGCTGCAAAGAGCTTGTCGCTCCACACCTCATCTCCCGGGTCTTCTGGGTGTTGATCCTGAGTCTCGAGCGGCGCGACTCTCCTCCTCTCCAAAGCCTCCCGTTGTAGGTCATCCAGTTTAGATTGCATGTCGGCGCGCATTGAATTACAATTTACAAATGTTTAAAGACTAAGTTCTAATTCAACGCAGAAGATCTCGAAGATACCTTCAATTTCTTTATTAAAACGAGTTTGTATAATATTTTTAATACTTATTAAAAATATTGATGAGCCTTTTTTATTTACAAAAATACAAAAGGCTCATCAAAGCCGTTAGGGTGCGTACCCAAAATACTGGCTATATTACCGCGTTGTATTGCTATACTAACGCGTTGGCCGAAATATGAGCCAGCTTTCGTGTTTCCTGTGGTCTCAACTAAGCGCGTTGATATCTCTTTAAACAGTACATTATTGTAAATATTTTTTTAAACAATTAAAAAAAATAAAACAGGTTAGACAAAATTATTATTACGTACGTTCGTACTTCGTACGTAACGTGTATAAATACGTAAAATGCCTATAAAGAAATTTAGAAATGTCGTAAACCATTTTAATTATATTAAGACACTCTTGAAAATTAAATAAATTACACCAGGAAAAGAACTTTTAAGACACAATTACTTAGAGTTATCTTTCGGCGGCCTTTAGAAAATAAATTTGGAGCGAGGAGCGTCATTTCATTAAACGTAGAGAGGGTTGAAGTACTCCAACACTTGTCGCTACCCAGTCATTTGCGTTATATTATGTCCTACTTGACAATGCTTCGTACAGTGTGTTTTCTGATAACTAGATTTTCAAGCCCTGTGAAGGTGAGTGATATAGTCGTTTGATACCTCAAGTAATAAATCACGACTTTACATTATTCGAAAAGGTGGAGTATTTGTTTGAAAAATGTTGTCACATCTTTTTTCACGCCCCGGTTTTGTGAAACTATAGAAAACAACAAACAATTGTTGAACAGAACTCTATCGAAATTTTTGATAGAGTTCCGTTTTGGTTGGATTGAGAAGCAAATTCAAATTGTGACGTCAAGATTAAGCCACATTTAAAAATGTTAAAGTAGGAAATAAATTTGTTGAACCTATAAATAACTATCAATAGCTTGTAAATTGATAAAATGTTACAATTCAGGACAAGACATTTAACAATTTTGTTAAAACAAATTCTATTACAAAGCCAGTAATTATGTGTAAGCTCATGTGTGAGGTACACATGCGTAAACGTAAGTAAATATGTTAGTACACTAAATAAAGCTTTGTCTTGTTACCCTCAAGTGTATATTGTGAATACAAAATTATTCAACCTCTTTAGCGTGTGGGTTATTGAAAATTATTGAGGTGAATGGGCTGTTTGTTTTAAAGTTATTGTTTATGTTTTATATATTATCATATTTTTCCCTGCTTTTAACCGACTTTAAAAAAGGAGAAGGTTCTCAATTCGACTGTTTTAGCTCAGAACTTTGGACTGGGTCAACCGATTTTGATGCTTTTTTTTCTATTTAAAAGCTGGTACTTCCCGTGTCGTCCTATTTAAATTTCATCTCAATCTATTTAGTAGTTTCAGAGTCACGGTTTTTTTAATTAAAATTATGTTGATGATTCTCGTGAAGTCCAAGATTTAAATTTTATGTTATTATTAATTACAATATAATCCTATCTGAAGGTGCGTTTATAAAAGCAAAATAAAAAATCTCGACCATCTGATTCTTTAACTACTAAAATGTATCATGTTTATTCGTAATCTTTCGTAATATTAATAGTCTTATAAACGTATATTTCACTTCCTTTCGATGAATTTTAATAAGGATATGGGACTTTGTAAAAGGATACAAAGATAAAAGCTATATATATAGTATGTAGCCTTTAATCAAATTTTACTCAATTTTTTTTAAATTTTTTAATAGTTTTTATATTTTAACCGTCCCGTAACCCCTAGTGGATCACAAGGCAATTGAATTTCAGGTTCTATTTCACTGATGATTTTCTTTATGGTTAAACTTGCTTCCACACATGCTTTAACTCCTGCTTTTCAAATCGAAATTTTTTTTACGGTATCCCCACTTATCGAACACTACGTTGAATGTTACACCGGCTTAGCCACGAAAGCGTTTTAAGGATTAAATATCGATGAATACCTACTTGGTTTCAATTACTTAATTGGACAAGGCCTTAAATTGTAAGAACTTTGAAATGAAACTTGTCTTCTATAAAAAGTTAATTAAATCCATTTCTATTAGTGTCCTTGTTACTAGCTTTTAAGTTAGATACCTCCAGCGGTATTTTAAAGTAAAAATATTTTTAGAATTCTTTCAAAATTATTTACATAAACGTATAATGATGGCAATACTTTATTATGATGTTTAGTTATTTCTACTATTGATGTTATTAAAAATACCATTTACATATTCATTTTAGGCACTAGAGTTCAATGAACCTTATAAATAAATAATTTTTAAAACTAAAACCCACTTTAATAGAAGTGAATTCCCGTAACCCCTAGTGAGGCATGGGGCAGACATTGTTGTATCTGTTTCACTGATCATTTTCTTTACAGGCAAGTAGGTGATCAGCTTTCTGTGCCTACCAAACCGAAACATTCATGTGTTTCCCTGGGATTCGAACATAGGATCTCCGGCTCAACACGCAAACGAGTAAACCAATTAGCCACGGAGGCGGTTACCACTTTAATATAAATAAAACCAAAAAGTAGAATTAATACATTTCAATAACAAACGTGGCGAACTTTTATATTTTCTACAAAATATTCACAATTATGAATTTATTATTAACCATCAACCATTATTATTAAAAATTCTCGTATTGAAACTTCGAGTTGTGAGTTAATAGTTTTAGAATCAAATGCTTATTAAGTAATTACTTATTCAATTAAACGTTTCACGTGTAAATAAGTATATTATGTTAGTAGTTTTCAATTTTCACCTAGCAATATGTAACATTCATACAACGTTTCACACTCAAAGAAGAATTTTTCTCATACGAAATGGAACTCCGACTAAAGGAATTTAAGTTTCACGTTCAATCCTTTGCTAGTTTCAAACTATTTCTTGAAAATGGTGTAAAGTTACAATTTGTTCAAGTAGGTATTTACTAAAAATAATTTTTGTAATTGAATATTCAAAGGGTTTTGTCCAACTGGAATATTTAGGCTGATGATGATATATTTACCATCCTAACTATGAAGCCAACTTTTTTATCCCAAGATTTTTAAAGTTAAATTTGTTTACAGCGGTCAATTTTGACAATATCGTGTATGCAATTTTGACGTTGATTAATATAGATATAAATAATTTAATTAATTTTGAGCATTCATTAAAATATTTATCATTGCAATAATCACAAAACCAAACACAACCTAACGAACAAATTCGAAACATTTTTATCACAACTTTGTTATGAGAAAGTAAAGGACGGGAGCCAAATTCAATTTACTTTCCATGAGCTGGGAATATGCAATGCAAATGGGGGAATTTTATCCTAAAATTGAGAATCTCCTGATTCCTTCGCTATTTTTGTAAGCCGTTGGAGATGAATAAAATAAAAATAATGTAAAAATGGGAATTTGAAATCTTATGGATGTAAATATTTCAATGAAAATTATTTCCCTAAATTATCAATAATTTAATTTAGCTAATATTTATATTTATTATGTATCTCAAGATGATTTCAAAATTTGATTTAACTTTTGTTTTTTATTATTATGTATTATTTGCTCCGATACAACGCGGTAATTCAACCTTTTATATTTATTCCGACGCAAAAAGAGGAGCGACATCTATGGATGTGAGCTTATCCGACCAACGGATAGACTGATTTCGATGTGGTTTTTTTTAATAAAAATCTATTCGAGTCGAGGTGTTTTTTAAATTGTCTTCAATTTCATTTTTTGTATTTTGTAAATTTCAAATGATTGATTTAATATGTTTTAAGATATTAAATATTAATTTTAATAATAATTAAACTAAAAAATATGTAAAAAGGTATTACCATATAAAATTCAGTAACATAAATAGTGAATTAAAATATCTACTACATGCATACGACATGTGTTTAACTAAAATATTCATGTTTTAAATACTCGCTCTAAACATGAAAATTTCCCACTATTCAACGTTTGCCAAAGTCCTTGATTTGAATTCCCGTAGTATTTACAAGGCATATCTGTTGGTTGTATCATTCGACCAACGCATTCAGTATTTGAGCGATGTTCAACATGGTTCAACATTCATCCACATCGATTCCACCTGTACCAAATAATGTCAATCTGGTTACAAATTCCTCAATATCATTTTATATGCACATACACAGTTTTTTAAAAAAATTCCATAGATACCACTACAAAATAGTCAGGTAAGTTAAGGTAAAGCAAAAAATTACTGAAATAAAAATGACAATTTTACATTACATGAAAGAAATTTGATAGTACGATTTAAAGTAGGAACATCAGAATCATGTGTTAACATTAAGTCCATTCCTTTTTGAGCTCTAATCTATAATTATTATACTATATTAAGTAAATGAAACGAACTTATAAGAATCCCTGAGAAGTTGGGTCGGGACACTAGTATCATATTTTATAATTCAGTATTGGTTAGATTTAATATAAATTGGTTTATTGGATTAATCACTTCATTGCACCTATTTCTCATAATCGACTTGCTAATTATATGTAACGTACACAAAAAAAAACTTGTGAGGTGAAAACCAAAAATAATAATAAGACAAATCCACTAAAGCGCTATAGTGGTGTTGCTATAGATTATAAAGATTTATTTGGAAATCCACAGTATCTCAATTAAAAGTCATATTTTTTATGAAAAGCTTGTCAGATTTTCTGGTAAACTGTCGCTTTACTTCAATATTTCATTGTTATTTAACAGCTGTCCTCACAGCACCTGCTCAATGTGACTACGAATTTCATATTCTATTTTCATTTATAATACAGACTTATATTACGAATTAAAAGGTTTTCAAAACATAACATTACCCTTAACATAACAGGATATATTTGGATACGTATTAGGTCCCTAAAACCTTAGGTATTGATGAATGAAGCAGATGGTGAAGGGTTTAGGGTCCTAAGACCCTAATCTGCTTTATGTATGAAATAGTAATAATTATATCATTTTGTTTATTTTACACAATTGAAATTGTTGGCAAATTGATTGGTAAGGCAATTTCATAAATTTAATTTAAATTCAACAAATGTAAGACAGGTTACTCCAACAAATGGAAGACGGGAAAAAATAAAATCTGAATTGTTAAGTTTTAGCCACAGAAAAATGTTTCTTTTACTATGTCTTCAGGCTGTCCTCATAATACTATGTTAACTTATTTTTATATTATTTATAAATATATAAATATTCGGGTTTGACTTCAAAACACTTAACAATTAAAATAATCTTTTACCTCGAATGCCATGCAGCCAAGATAATAAATATTTTCGACTGTGACAAATGAGAGCTTTATAAATAATAAACACGCCTTCGCTTCAGGAATTTAACGACAACTTTGCTGTCGTAATGGTCGAGAGAGTGAATTGTTCCGAGATATCTACTTTAAATTAAAGTTTGTTTTGATTAGACTATTGCGATCCCCGGGCGCTTTTTTAAAACGTTGCTTATCTTTCTTTTCATATATCTTCAATTACTTTAATTGAAAAAAATTATCATTGTAAATATAACAAGTCCTTTTATATACAAGTTCTGCTCATGTCTTTATTTGTTTGTATAGAAGCTCAGTGACATATAGAAAAAATATTATGACGTAAATAAATAGTCAAAGACGATATATTGACATAAGTTTTAATTAAACAAATAATGCAAGTAAATCTCGACAGCAATATAACTCCTTAAAGGCCAGTTTCGCTTGTACATTGATAACAAAACATGCACAGGCTACACAAACAACACGTCAAGACTGTTTGTACGTCGTTCTGTTCGTTGAGATTGGCCGCGTGCAAGGAAATGAATTCGACACGAGCTCAGCCTGTTTGTATAGAAGCTATCGATTTTCATTTACCTATGTCACATTGAAATAGTTAGGTAGAAGGCGGATTTTAAATATTTGTATATTTAAATGTACCTATTTGGGTCTACGAATAAATAAATTTGGGTAGAAAAAATTCGAAGAAGAACTCGTTTAACTATAATAATTATTTTAACACGATTTTATCTTAAAGACGTATGATGAAAAACATTTGACTTACAATGACCTCAGGATTTTGAAAATCAATATGTTTTGCACTAGAAACTTAATTGTCTGTATGTATTATATTAATAATGAGTTATTATTGAAAATTATACTAAGACAAAATTAAAATAATGAAAAAAAATTAAGTAATGAAAACTCTGAAATTTAATAACATAAATTTCGTATCAAAAAGAGAATAGTATTTATAACTGATTGTTATTAATTTAAATGAATAACATTTAACTTTTAACTGGGTCGCTCTGTGTTTTTCAATTAAGTTAATTTTATTTATAAATAAACTAAGGCAACACACACAGGTTTAAAACAATTAACTATTTGAATGATACATGTGCTTGGGAATGATCTGCTCCAATCCGAAATGTCCAATCGACCGCTTCCCTGGTTTAGATGTAAGCGTGTAAGCGTTACAACCGGAAGGTCCTGGGTTCGATTCCCGGTGGAGATAAAAAAGAACTCGGTCTGGCAGGGCATAGAAGGCTGATCACCTACTTGCCCCTAAAGAAAAAAATGATCAGTGAAAAAGATGTGAAACGCATCTGCCTCTGCATCTGGGGTATGCCCCACACGGGACTTCGCAAAATCCGAAATGTATTTTTAATTTGTGAATATGAATGAATATTTTTATTTGTGATAACCGACTTTTCTTGGTTGTTCGTCTCAGGTTTTGGCGCGTTCTTGGACAGCCTTTAAACTTAGACTTAAATGATATTAATAATAATTAGCGAGCATGTATCTAATTGTAATTGCAAAATTAAGTTCCATAAGTTTATCCCTTAAGGTAATGGAATAAACTTATATTTTCTCAAATGTCTAATATTTTTATTTCATACCAGTGTATCAATACAATGTAATAAAATGATTGCCCCAAAGGAACATGGGCAAATACATTTCTGCGTTTTTCTTAACAACTTAAGAGATGATCAGCCCGTAGTTTTTTTATAGCATGTTTTTGTTTTTCTAGAATTCGAATCGAGGATTTTCCGCCCTATTGAATGTCAAATACTTTACCAACAGAATTGAGGTTTTGTTACTAAATAAATGAGAAATATAATTGAATACTAATTTCTTAAGTCGATTAATAAATAGGATTACTATTAATTATTTAGTACCTAAAGAGGGTAATGGCTTCGTAGAATTAATGGTGTCATAAGTCGAATTTTCTCTGTCCCTATAGTACAAACACAAAGATCAAACGGATTTATGAGGTTAAATGGGACTTTGGGATTAATTGGACGTAAAATTTGCTTAATTTAATAAATTGAATAGACGTTTTTGATAGTTATTCTAAATAAAATAAAAAAATTCTAAAATTAACTTAGCTGATATCTGCTTCATTTATGATTTCGTGGAATTAATTAATGCACCCACATTTTCAAATTTCCCTTGAAAACTTAGAATTTTGCCGGGCAAAAAGTCAAAATCATCTTTTCATATAGATGATTATTTTGTGTATTATATGAGTATAAAACTCTATGGATATTCCTTCTTTTACTTGTCTTTTCTTTATCACTAGTTAGTTTACTGGTCATTGGCAGAATCTTTTTTGACATGGGAAGCTATTTATTTAAGAAGTATGATTCGTATACATGATCGCTTATGAACCTCACTTAAATCTTAATTGACAGGCTAGTCAAAAATATCCCAAGAAACTCAATCGGCTTCTAATACGTATATTTTTCGAAAAATATACATTTTGAACTGGAGCAAATCACTTCCAAGTGCAAGTATCATTCAAAGAATCAGTGGTTTTATAAAAAGCTTTATCAGTTACGATTTACGTAAGAGATAATTCTGTTGTATTAATTTTGTTGTAGCGTATAAAATTAAAAAACAGACTAAGTAGTACTGAATTGAACGTATCGTTAGGATTCGAAATACAAAATAAGAATGTTTTTCGAAATTACAGTTGTTTTACATTTGCTCGTCATACCTGAACAGAAACACGTATAAGAACACAAAAATAAAACAATCAAAAAGTCAAATTCAATCAGACGTCCTCGCAAACTTTTTGTGAGAACAGGAACAATCCCATCATACATAATTTATTAAATCTTAAAATCTATTTCTTTTATTGGCAAAAACAGCGTAAATGCATTAAGTAGATTTTGAGATTAGCGTGACCAAACAGAAAGACGTACTGATAAATGCCGAACTACTAGCGAAAATAAAGTTTTACTAAGTTTTCTACCTCTGCATTTTGTTGAATTCTCACGCTGTGTGGAGAATCAATTTGAGGGAAAATAAAATATCGTTCTGTCAGAATGCGATCGTGCTCATTTGTTGTTATCGTAAAAACAGCGCACTTTATAGTTCACAGTGCTGTCTGTTTTTGCTGTTCCAATTTTGAATACAATTTTATCACTCGATATTTTTATTGTCGAAACATTAATTTGCTTTATACGATTTTAAATGTGATAAACAAATGTTAAACAAAAATAGATCTACTAATTGAAGTTATTAAAATAGATCTTGACTAGTTGCTTCTCAAAAAGCATTCCATTATAAAACCTTTCTAGATTTAAAAAAAATGAAATTTGAAGAAAATGGGCAGAAGTTCTACGTATTGTTTTTCATTAATAAATTTTCTTTCGGACACCGATAGCTTCGGGATGATTCGAGATACAAAAGACGAGGTAATAGAGGAGACTTTGGGGAAAATCAAAAAACATAGTAAAATGATTTATCTGTCTCATCAGCATCCAACAAAAGAACACGCCACACTACACACTCATGTAACCTGGTCACACTACTTACCTACATGCGCAACTTTGCCATAAATACGCTTACAAATATCTATAAAACTTTCTTTAGAAATTCATGAACTTGATATTTTTACATTAATAAACTTAAATTGTTAATAAATCTTAATTAATTAATCTAATTATCTGAATTTTTTGAGCATTTTGGCATTTAACTTTTAAATTATTATTTATTTTGCAAACCTAATTGAATTCTTCTTATTTAGAAAATATATTTTGTAAAGTTAAGCTAATAACTTTTGAAAAGTTAGTAAAATGAGAATAATTTTGTTTTTTATTTGTAATGAATAAACTTAACTTGGTTGAAAGTTTTGTCTTATTCAATTAAATAACCAAAATCTTAGGGACACTCATTGAATATTCGATGCGTAACTAACTACAGAAGCAGTTAATAGTTTCCAAAATATTACCAAAAACATTGCGATTTCATAATAACTCACAAGCCTTGTATGGCAAGAGCTTCCATCTTTTTACTCTTAGGGTTTTACGGCTTCAAATGATTATAAATATCAAGAAACACTTGAAGTGAAGCATCATGGACTCGTATTTAGTTTCAAATTAAACTTGCACAGAGCAAGGCTCTTGATAAAGGCTTTAGTAATTTGTCGTCTGTTAATTGAAGACGTGAAACTTAATACTTATGTAAAGTGTTATGTTATCTACAACCACTTTCGTTGTTCAGTTGGTCATCATTGGATATTTAGTGTATGTGGCGGAGTCAGTTTTCGAGGCAACAATAATATATTGAGTTTGAATGCACAATGGACTGATTATCTACTTACATATCTAAAAATATTCAGGACTATAATACGAGTAGATAGAAATAATATAAACTAACCCAGCTCATCTATGAACCTGACTACCTACGTACAATTAAGATACACAGATAAATGTGATAATCTTTTGAGTACTTATTTTAAACAATTATTTCAAGAAGTTTAATTTCAATAAATACATATGTATTTATTGAACAGTAACAATCAATTCCAAAATTGTCAAAGCCTAACAATAAGATTAAACTATATTGAGGTGTTATGTCATAATAAGGAGGACAAAATAAAACAAAGAATTCATGTAAATTGAACGTGTAATACGTTTAATACATTTATTTTATAAAGAGATAAAATTTCACATATTTTTTTTTTGTTGTAAATATTAGACATTTTAATACAATTTCAGCACAGCAGCTGCGTATTTATACGCTATAAAACATTTAATTTTTCTAAACCATAGTACTACTCACATTGAAAATATCATTCACATAAATTTAGTTTTATGGACTAATACAGTTTAATTGAAAATTATTGATATAAACATTTAATATTCTAATAAAAATAAATATCTTTTTAGAATTTAGTAGATTACTTTTAAAAAAATACTAATTATTCTTAATGAATATTTAAAAATATAGTAAATAAACAAATTAAAATATTCCGATAAACTTTTGTAAAACAGAAGTCGTAAGACGATAATTTCTAACACCAGTCTTAACCAATATAAAATTTAAAAAGAGTTGATAGCTGACAGAACTCGATATGAATAATAGGTGTTATTTTTTCAACATTGCCACATAATTCGTTTCAATATTTGGCTACACATAAAAAAATTAACTTAAAATATGTACAAATTCACTAATAAAATAAGCCTTGACAAAATACATTGCATATCAAGTAAATCACTTTTCTCTTCTAAAAGTTATAAGACTTACAATATTATATACTTAGCCATTACCTCGATATGAATATTATATACCAGCAAATATTTATTTATATCTAATTTTTATACGTAATTGACAACAACAAGTACACTGATTATTAAAAGCAGTTAAGACCCAAAAAAACCGCGCAACAACCGCCTCGAATATTATGCTCCAATTTCCACCTTTTATTTTATACACAATGAATTTACAAATTACACGTGTTGAAGTTGCAGTGTGCCTAACGATGTTAAAATGAAAATATGTTTCTTGTATTGTTATTAATATGATTATAAAATAAAAATAATAATTGGGATAATTCACATACATATCACTGATTCCAAAGTAGCTGAAGCACTTGTGTTATGGTAATCAGAAACAATGGAGGTACCATAACCTACCGGGACTCGAACTTTTTAGCACAGAAGGCAGGAGCACTACCAATTGCGCCAACTGATCGTGTCAAACATTTCTTTCAAATCATATAATAATTGCAAAAGTATGTTGTGTGTGAAGTTTAGTGCCTATTCACGCCATTTTTTAGTTTCTCCCTTAGCAACAGATTTACTCAATTAAACATATTCATTGATTTTACTCACATAATCACATCTTTAGCAACGCACTTCCTATGAGCACGAGGCTTAAGTTTTTTAAGTTAATCTCAACTGCTTAAAACATATTGTAGAGATCTTAACACCGTTTACGCCTACGAAGCATTGAAAATTTGTTATACATTGACTTAATATAATCTTACACTTAATGTATAAAAGAGTGTATAGCAATAAGGAAGACATTGATAGCCTGCATGATTTTTATCGATATAGAAAATATCTTAGTTTATGATCAGTGTTTCTTTACAATAAACATCTCTAAACATTTTATTTTATAAATAGTCGGTTGAAACTACTCTTGGTACGTACAGTAGTGCAGTATAAAATATGAGTAGCTTTAGTGAGAAAATTATTGGAAAATGCTCTTCTTGCATTTTTTATTTTCACTTCCGGCTAGTCTTCGAAACAACTTGACACACTTTGGTGGAGACCAATAGTTTTAATTCTATATAATGTAGATTTAGTGATCCGCGCAAAAAAATTGCATTACAAATGATGTAGATTTAAAAAAATGTACCAAGAGAGTTTTACCTTCGCAAAATTTTCTATATTTAAACAAACAAATTGGGGTATTATGTTTTCTAAGGGCAGGCATTTACTTGAATTGTGCTACATTTCGAAATAATGCACTACTCTATAGCTAAGCTGCGTCCTGGAGGTCTAAGTGCGAGTAATTTGAATGGGCAAGTAATTATATCGTAAAACTATACAAAGCAGCTAACCTAGCACAAGTTCGCATTGTGAAGGTCTCGCCAATTTTTTTGGACGTTTTTCCTCCTACTTATGTTCTGTGCAATGTTAGTGGCTAATGGTAAATACTATATATTCGCGATTCAAACAGTCAACTTCGCCTGCAGAAGTCCCTTTCTCGGTACTTTACTCACCCAAATAAGCTTCCGGCAATATAAGACGAGACGGGTATGAGACGTCAATATCGTAGCAAACCAAAACATTATCAGCTCTAAACATTAGCAAACATCAGCTAAACATTAGCAACTCTATCAACGTGCTCAGTCGTTAAAAGGGCTAATAGTCAGATTCTAAGTACAAACATGAGGAATTTCTACATATGAATAAATAATGATTTCAACTACGAAATAACGTGAAAACTCATGCTTTATGAACCATTTTCTGTATATAAATTTACTTATATATAATTTAATACATCCGTTTGCAAGCATTGTTAAAAAAACAATTTTCAGAAAATAATATGTATTAGATTCACATCTAAAGCCAGATTTAAATTTAGAATAATAATGCGCCCATTAGGATACAAGGAAAACCGCAGGAAAAATCATACTAAATGACTACCAAGAAATGTTTACCTATACTACTAACTATAATAACAGGGAAAAGATAATATTTTTTATGATGGATATAGGATATTTATATTTTAAAAAAATTGTGAAAAGTGAAAACTAGATAACATTATTACTTAAAGAAACTTCAACATCAGGAAGTAAAAAATCATTATTAATCTGAATCATTACTTAGTAATCAGTGAACAAAATAATCGAAACTATTTATTTTACTTACCTACAACGTCTAAAGCAAGGATACACAAATGCTTTCAGCTTTACAACCGACTATGCACAACATTTATATAAATATACTCACTCCTTCACATGATATGTTTTGTTTCGAACTTGCTCCTTACACAAACTTTATTTTCCCTCCCAATACATTTATTATGCAAAACACTACGGATACGGTAGAGTTACTACTCTGCTATGATACTTATTTACACAGTAGGTACACAAAGACTGAAACAGAATGTATATACGTAGAAAATACTGGAATAAGGTTACATTGAAGAACTTTCCGTGTTTCAAAGTTTATCAGATGTTAACTAGGCAAGTAGTAAAACATATTTTCCATTGAAACTTATATTAAAATATTGAATGTGCTTACGAATTTTTTACGGCAAGCCTTTTTTGTATTCTGAGACAGTGTTTAGTTGTCAACTTTATAAGCTCAAACAGTCGCAATTGTCTCCTAGAAACATGACATATGGTCTACGTTGCCGACGCTTGAACCAAGAGATGAAATTGAGTTTATAGTTTGTTTTCTTTATACAAAGCTATATAAAGTAGAAAATGTTGTTGTAATAAAATTTAAAATATAACAAAAACCCTCATACATACTCGCTTTATATAATGTAATATATGTAAATTAATTTAAATAAATTTCCATATTATTATTTTATAATGCCCAGTTCCACTATAACTCGTGGTCTTCCCATCACCATTCGTTTTTGATCCATCAGTTGCTTCTAAGCGATAAATTTTACATATCTTAGAGTAAATATACCTTTCAGGATATGTGGCTATTTCATTTATTTTATTTATTTGCAACAATAATATAATATAAATAAATATAAATAATATTACAGAAAATAAATTAAAGTTGAAAGTAAAAAGTAAAAATATAGTTAACGGCAGACGATAGATATTATGAAAAAAAATTTAAGCAAAATATCTTAAAGCTAGCAATAATATAAAATTCAACTAGAACCTATAAATTGTATGTATCACGTCGCAGGGTTATTGTTACATATTGTAAAGTAAGACAGTTATATAAGATGTATTTTATACTTATAAATATGTATATCTAAAAAGCTCAGAGTACATAATAACTTCAATATAAAAATTTATTAAAAGTAAACTCATTCAACTTAATAAAAACGATTTAAAAAGGTCACTAAAAAGGTAATTAAACATGTTTTTTCAAATTTAATATAAGAGCTTATAATAAACTATTTTTAAATAAAAAAATAAAGCAACTGACAATATAATATAACTATATAGAAGCAAAATGAAAGCTAAAATTATAAGTCTGTTATATGTGAAAAATTCATTGCTAGTGGGACATAATCAGGACAAGCCTAATTTTAATTTTCATTCAGTCTCATATTTTCGCATACATAAGTTTGTAAAAGTTACAAAGAATTCAAAGAAGCGCTACTTTCATAGATAAAATTAAAAATTTCTCTCAAATATTATAAATATATTAATATCTAATCACGTTTTTTGAAAGCATGAAATACACTGATAACATAAAGCTTCTTAAATATCTTAGAAGTTTACATAAATCCGTTTATGTATTTAAAAATTATATTAATTGTTAACTTTTTTAGTGAATTATATTCATTTAATCTCGAACTCAAGGATAACACAATTTATAGCAACTGAATAACTTAATTTATAAAGACTTTTCGATATTTTGTAACTCGATTTTCGGAAATATTTTTTCCGTATGTATACGTCAGAGTCCTTAGTGTAATATAATGCATATCAAAATGAACATAAGGTGATTGTATATTTCAATTTTTTCAGATTTATTCTCTTCGCTGCTTAATATTTTGACTGGGAGTTGAGTGGGCGATGGTTCCAATCGAACAAGGTTTACTGAAAAAATAATGACGACCCTTTTAACATGTAAAATATTTTTACTTTCATACTATTTTTACGTTTATAAAACCTCTGTTATATTTATTTAAAGAAACTTTTATTATTATGAACGATTTGATTGACTTTTATCAAGATTTACCTAAAGTCAAAAGGGAACTCAATTATAAAACTTTGTAATTAGGAACCTATTAGTAAATTAGCTGCCAACTTTCACACCTTTTGTCAACAACAAACGGCGTACAGCTTTATTAAAGCTGAATCACTCCGTAGTATTGCTTGTAGCATCTATTTTTCTACGTTAATACTGTAATATCCTCTTTGTTTTTACATGAAAACAGGAGGTCAGCCTTTTGTGCTTTTTATTAATATATATTGGAATCGATTTGCCTGGATGTTAGACGCCCAACTAGCTGTAGAGATCTTTTCAGTAATGTATACCAAATTATAAGTGCTGTACGGTTTAAGCGTAACAAAAATACATAAACTAAATAATGTCCCCGTAATTAAAGATTCATTAAATAGGTTATTAGAAGATAATCTTACCAGTGATGGTCTGATTTTGTATATCAGCATACCCTTCACCCACAGTTGGATAACTGGGTATAGTTGTTAGGCAGGTGATGTCAGCTGTTTGGTTAGGATACAGTTGTAGGCTGGAGAGGGGAAAACGCAGTGATGAATTTGTAAGGGAAAGTGGCATTCCATGATGAAACCGATGCACGTTGACAGTCCCATGAGGGATTGTCAGCCTTTCATCGACCTGAAAAATTAAAACTAGTCAACTTGGCTCTATTTATTGACTAGCTATGACCATGAATACACTCGCATCCTGTGAAAATTCTATCACATGTGGAATGGCATCAAATTACGCCATTTTTATAGAGGAATTTTATGTCATTATAAATTAGTGGAAACTGCATTTCAATTGGTTGTGTCTATGAGATAATTCCAAACAAACGTACAGCCATCATTTTATTATTAGTAAATATATTCCTCTCCTTTTCTATACTCATACTCAATTAAATAAAACGGCATACATATAAGGGAATCACATTGATTGCATGTTATTAAAAGTATTAGGTAGTCTCGTCAACGTCATCGTGTTCATTTCTCAAAGAAAAATCGAATACAGTGTGATTTGGTTTGTTCATTGTTTACTTTGGATTTCCTACTAATGTATTGGAGTGACGATAAGTTTTATTGAGTTATAAATTAAATTTTGACAACTTCTCAAGAAAACCTTTGTCAAAGGTCAAACAAACGCTGCAATTAAATTATAAATAATTAGATATTACAAATATTTTTATTCTTTACTTTCAATATTTTTACTTATAACAAGATTTATTAAAAGTCTCTTAGCTAGATGAAATAGAGTGTTTAGGCGGCACAAGTATATTAAGTTTTTTCAATCGAGACGATTTTTAAAATATATCTTTAAGCCTAAATATTTCCAGACATACTCTGGTAGGTAAATTACTTTATAAAATTAGCTCGGTTTCCGGATGAGGTTTCCTGATCAGTAATTCAGATTCGGAAACCTAAATGCTCTGCTTACATACCGAATGTTCAACAAGGCGCATATTATTCTTATTTTTTCCAAACGGAAAAAACCTAACGTTCATTTCGGTGCGTTCAAATGCAAAAAACCGGACATTTGCGCTACACTCACGAAATGCGCGCCAGACCTAAGTGATGAACAATTCATCAATTTCGAAAAATCTCTTTTGAAAGCGCACTCCTACACAGCAACGAAAACATAATGTCATATCTTTTGTTATTTATAGTTTGTAGATTTAGTAAAAAATCATCTAAGAAAGGTTTTAATACATTTAATTTACTTTTAATGTGCTTTTATTAGCAAATGTTTGTAAATAATTGACAATATACATTTATTGAAAGTTACTTACCACCATTACCATGTATCTCCATTATAATCAGGTTAATGAAGATTCATAGCTTCCCCAACTAGTTGGAGAACCCAATACACCAATCAAGTGAAGAAAATAGCTTTCTATTAAAAGTTATCGTGAAGCTAGTGATTATTTAACCACTTCCGTGGCTAAGTAGTGCACGCGTCAGATATTTAATTGGTCTTAGGTTCAAATTCCAGGTAAAGAATAAAACCGCTAGAGGTCTTGATAGATGTTACTTTTAAGCGATCGTCTATGTAATGTGTATAAAATATCTGGTTCTATTCCTAGGATTGCAGTAATAATGAACCATATTTTTGCTTATTAAGAAATTTATCAAGAGAAACAAATACAGAAATGTATAAAACACACAAAAATCAAAAGTGAAACATGGATCAAATCAATATCTGTGCCTTTTTCAATGATAATTTTTCGTAACTGGCAAAACTTTATTAATTAACCTACGTTGCTTTTCATATCAAATTGTTCGAATAGACTCACGAATCAATTTTATATATCAGTTGTAATTAATTATTTTCATTAAAAGATTTTTAGCTACGCAATAATTATACAAATTATTTCAGACATATGCTTCTACTTCAGAGGCAAGGAAAATCCGTTTCAATTTCTTATTACGTATTCTAAATAGTTGCAATCGACTTAGTAACCTTATCTTATGTTTACACATGCCCGGTGCAAGTAAATTACAATCCTGAGCTCCACTGGAAACTACGTTTGATATGGCGAGATTTAGTTGAGAGATGTAAACTTATAGTATTGACTAAATTGTAATACATCTTTGACGTTCGAAATAGAGAACAAATACTCTTCAATAAAAGTTTCTAATAAAACTAAATATGCAACATAAATGAGGCAACTAAAGGAAATAAAAATCAATATGATGAGCAAAAAAAACCAAATTATTTGTTCACTGTTAACATACATTAAACAGGGACCTTATATTTTTAGGTATATATTCAGGATTTATTTAATAATACACATATTTAAAACATTAATTTTTGATAATTAATAAATATATAAGCTTGTTTATTTATAAGATGTGTGTCTGTTTGTAACATAGTAGCTGCTGAACAAATGTACCAATTTTTATGCGGTTCTTGGTTTGGAAACTAACGTAAATGAGATGGAGCATAGCTACAATTTATAAAGATCACCTCCTTAGCCAAGTGGTAATATTGTTACTCTAGTGGTAATCTATTATTATTATTGTATTGAATGTTAGGGAAATTCTGTTTTCATAAATATAGCCCGTATTTTGATTGCAGCTGGCGTGTCATCATGGAAGCTTCGTAGCCTAATAGCGCTACGTCGTAGCACTTTACAAATGTAACCAAACTTTACAATATATCATAACGCCCCATTAGGTAATATTAAATTACTTAAATAAATCAAATTAAAACTGAACGCTTTATCAAGAATATAAAGTATGATTTCAACTTAAATATTATTTTGGATATATTATTATTTCTGAAAATATAGTCAAGTATTTAGCAGTTTTCATCAGAAGCTGTATTTTATACTTATACATCGTACATTCAAATTCCTGAGTTTAAATATTGTGATAATAATGTTTGGAAGGCACAGAATCTTCTATTTTCCTTTCCAATCAGCTTATAGATCTACTCCAATTCTGTTCCTAATTTAATACAAGATGAAAAAATATAACTAAAGTAAATACTGATTCAATTAAGTTACTGTTCGCGTGACTTCTAAATAATTTCCCAAATTTTTATTTTATTGAAGAAAGAGTTAAAAAATAAAATGAAATCGTGAACGTGTCGAGGGAATACAGTAGATACCATTATGCATCAGTTATTATGCAGAATAATGGTGTTTATCCGACTATAATTTAATAAAATTCAGAGAGCAATAAAAGTAAAACATTGTAATATCTCTGGTCTGCACAATGCGGTGCTTCAAGTAGGACCTGAACGTAAAAATTTAATAACTTCCTGTTTTGCTTATGAAAAGGTTTAACGCAACTGCTCCAAATTAAAAGCATTTTATAAAAGATATATAATATTTTAAGCGCTTTTATATATGGGTTGGTTACGTTTTCGACATTCGTCATTACGTCAGGCACTGGTAGACAGACATGGTATCTGTTAGAGCCATGTCAGTCTCGAGTGACTGACGGTAAAGCATATAATATAAACCGTTGCAGGGAGCGTTCCAGCACGTTAAGCGCGTATTTCTTTATTGGAATTGACTGACAAAGCCCCAGACAAACTGTTTAGCTGATATTTTTACAATAGAACTGAATTTATTGTATTTTTTCTAGAAAAAATACATGGCGCAATAAGTATATTTTCTGCCGTTTGGACTGCGTCTTATTTTACAAAAAAAAAACCATTGAAAACAAAACATAAATACTAATATATTGTTTTTTATGTCATTAAAACAACTTCTAAAAAAAATTCTGTTATAAAAATTATGCTTCGGCAGTTAACTGCTAGAAAATCGTTCCGTTTGGAAAGTTTTATCATACGTCTACTATTATCACCAGTTCCGTAACTCCGTCACGCTTTAGGCATTCAATATTTATATCATGAAAGATCCGTTTCTGCCCCATGCCACACGAGGAATTACGGAACCATTTCATGCAAAGATATATTTGAATTTTAAACGACCTCCGTGGCTAGATGGTTCACACCTCTGCGTATTGCGACATTCTTAGATTCAAATCAATATTTAAAATGCTACCCTGGTAAATAATTATCTATTGTGTTTGGATAGGTACAGACAAACATCAGTCGCAGGCTGTAAAGCACGTGAAACATCGTAATAATTATTATATAATTGTAAAATTTGTGATAAATATACGTATTAAATCCATTGAAACTGTTAATAAATGTAAGACTGCCTTCCACATTTAATGATAATGTTAACAACATAACTTGAAATAAACAATTTACTCTAACCTTTGAACTTGTGGTATATGAAATAAAAAAACATTATCCATACTGTTTGCTGTTATTAACCATGAAATCCTGAAATAACCTTCGACCTGCTTCATTTAGAATAACTGAATAGTTTATTTATAGCTGACTATCGATTGGTGGTCTATATTAGAACTTAAAAGTACTGAATACTATTCCTACGTGGTCTTGACCAGAAAACTTTCGAGTAACATCTTAACGAAACTAATAGATTGCTATCGGTTGCTTAATTACATACTGAGCTAATAAAACTGATTTTAATAGAAATAGAAAGATTAGTCTTAGACTGTTAATAACACGGCACATTCAAAATACATCAAAAGAACTAAGTCTTCTAACTTTGCCGATCTACTAAATCCTTGTTCTACCTTACAAAAGATATTTTCAAGTTTAATGTCGAAGTTTTTACGTCAGAAACCAAAAACTGTTTTTTATGTAGTTTCTGCATTCCTTCCATGGTTGAGAAATTACATGTAGTGTCATATCCACCGAATTGATGCTATTAAATCCATACATTCCATTATCAGTTGTAAATAGAAGATTTTGAATTTGACTATTTTTATGTTTTTAACTACAGAACTTTTTAAATTACTTTAGAGGCCTATTATATTAAAATGTTCAATTTTCTCTTATTCTCTGAAACTGAAAGCCTTTGACAAATTTAACTTATAGATTAGTATAATTGACCAGAAACAAAAACCTCTTTTATTCTCCTGTATCCCGACTGTCAATCTCTTTCAAAGCCGCGGTTAACAGATTGTGTCGATTGTATAACTTTATGTTAACGGAGACATAAACATATTTCATGACTCCATAAGTGTATGATGCTTTGCGCAGTTTTAAAAATTAGTTGATACTTTTTATATTTGGTTGTTCTTTTTTATTTTTGTGTCAATTTGTGGTAGATTTTATATTTTATTAATTTTATAAGTACCCATGTTATTGTCCTATGCGTTTAAACAGTTGTATGTCTGTTAATTATGTATTTTAATTTAAGGTTAGCATGTGGAATGGTTGGGTGTAGAAATAAAAAGTAAATAAATAAAAGTTATTATTCTAGTCCTTGTAGGCCGTCTTGTTTTTTGCAATATATATTTCAATTTATTTAAGTATATCTGAAATTCATTTTTTTAGACCATAGGTTATTAGAATTTTTTAAAAATCATAACCATAAAATTACATAAAACGCTCAGATTTAACTGGAAATTTCTCTTAATTTTATAGGTATATTTACGTAAAATTCATATCGTTATATGTGTTAGTTCATAATAGAGAAATATTGTAAATTGTGTTAATTATAAATTATTTTAAAAAAGAAATAACAAGTGGAAGATTGTTACACAAATCAGTTTGTAATAGTCAGTCAGTTTTGCAATAGGGCAGTTATATGTGTCAACGCAATTTCGCAATGGGGCTCCTTCCATTTCTATTTTAATAAATGTCATTGACTTTTAGTTAAAATTTTAGTAAATTTAATACACCTTGATAATTAGGAAGTCTATTGTCAGACTATATATAACGTTGTCAAAGAACGTTTGCAATGAATTCACAAACACTTAACAAGATTTATAACTTATTCCCTGCCATTAATCCACTTCCGTAACCAAGGATTTTGCACATCGATGGCAATAATCTATTTATTTGTTTTAAAGAAACTTACCTTAACATTATTGATGAGCCATGTGAGATGAGGAGCCGGATATGAAGCTGAACTGTGACATGTTGCTTCCAGGTCGCCATTCGGTGACAATTTCTGTTGTTTAATCTTTATTTTTGGACGGTGTTTCTGTCGAACTAGAGAAAAAAAGATTTTATTCTATTTGTTATACAGTCATTTGGCTCTCCATCCCGTTAGATGTTATATAATTTACAAGACAACGGTGATACTCGCATTTTCACGCGACTCCATCCACAGGGTTGTCCTATTTTAACACCTTGAAGCTTTTTCTCGCAATAAAAGGTAACCTATGACCTTTCTCAGACTTTAATCTTTCTTTCTTTCTTGTTCCTTATATTCACCAAAATCGATTCAGTTACTTTCGTATCTATAATATAGTAGGAAGAGTAGAGTTATAAAAGGGATTCCCATTCACAAAAAAAGGTATTTTGACACAAATGGCAATAATCAAATTGGCCCTAAAAAAACTAACGTAAGTGAAGTCCCGTGTCCCCTAGTGGGGTATGGGGCAGATGCATTTCACATATGTTTCACTGATCGATTTTTTCTTTTTAAGGGCAAGTAGGTGATCAGCCTTCTATGTCCTGCCAGACCGAGTTCTTTTTATCTCCGCCGGGAATCGAACCCAGAACCTCTCGGTTGTAACGCTTACGCGCTTACCACTAGACCAAGGAGGCGGTCAAAAAAAAAAACGTAAGAAGTAACAAATAAAAAACATAGGTACCTACAAACCAACTGAAAATTTACTTATTTTTTGAAGTCCGTTGAAACGAAAAATATTGTTTTACCTTCTACATCATTGTAAAGAAATTTATTAAAATATTTATTTTAAAATTTATTCACCTTAATATAAATATATTAGGATTTTATTTTGTTAAACCGCAAATGTTTATGTAACAATACTAGAAAAGTAAAGAAAGGATAATAAAAATATATTTTCGAAACACACATCAAAGAAATATCGTCTGAAGTATTACTTTCTTTGTATGATAATAATGCGTAGTGTACGTTTCCCTGAAAACAGAAAAATTCTTACGAGAGAAATATCACAAAGATTAGTGTATACACATTTTTAAACACATCTTTTGTTTGTTCGACTGATTTTAATTTTCATAAATAATAATGCATATATTAAAAGAAAAAATATTTACAACAGCTAATGTAACAGCTTGTAACAAGGAAATATTATATTGTCTAAGATATATCTTTATTTGCAGCAGATTAGATTATCACTCCTATAAATTATGTATGTTATATTCAATTAATCTTATTATAATTAAGACGTTGTAGCTGCATGGGTGAGGCACGTTTTAATTTAGTACAATATGTATTAAATGAAAACACTAACTAGTGAATATAAAAAGTATATATTCGTAAATTACTTTTATATTTAGCTCCATATCTCTGGATTAATGGAATCAGAAGTATGACGAAGGCTCGCGTCAACTTATATGTACATTATCATCGTATCATATTGTAATGGAACGCTACATTTGTGCGATAAAATGAGTTTTATCTTTATATAATTCACTATCTTTATTAATATGATTGCATGACTGTTATCTAATAATAATAATTATAAATGGTATTATTATTACATAATGGTGATGTAGAATAAACCGATAGAGTCTATATATAATTAGATAATTAAAAATTAAAATACAGCTTGAAGTTTAACAAAAGAAATGGAATGTCTGATTTTTCTGAAGCGATACAAAATTTGCGGAGTTGGAAAGTGTGACATTTTCAAGCACCTACCTATAACATTAAGTTCATGTATTTTTGATAGTTTCGAGTACAATGGTATCTCCATCGCAATTTCACAGGCATAGGTCCCGGCTGCACTGAAATCCACTCTGTCCAGCGTCAATGATGTCGGTGTCACATTTATTAACTGAAAGAAAAATCTTTTTTAAATAGATCTGAAATAAATCATGAAAATTAATATTAATTTGCATCTGTCTGTAGATGGTGTGTGATGATCGTAATTTTCATTCAAGCTAGAAAGATGTTTTATAAAATACATATTTTTCAATACACTCATAAAGCTCTTATCGCACCGCACTTAGGTTTATGAAGCGCTTGTAACCAAACAATGATATTATGATTACCATTACGGACAAGCGCGATAATGTAATAAAACCTTTTTGTTAAACCTCTTTGTTCTCAAAATATTAATTTTAAATAAAAAAATAAAACCAACCTCAAAACACACTAAAAGTAGAAAATAAATTTTGTTATAAATGGGCTTACTATAAATAAAAAGACGTAAATACTGTTGATAATTAAAATTCATGTAAAATTCAACAAGGGCAAAATATAACTGTCACGTTGCTCCTTAAAAGGCGGCGTATTGTATTCGATAGATTAGTATGCGTCATATAATTAACTAGTGACCCACCCGGCTTCGTACGGGTATAAAACATATATAAAAAAACTTCCTCTTTAATCACTATATCTATTAAAAAAACCGCATCAAAATCCGTTGCGTAGTTTTAAAGATTTAAACATACAAAGGGATATAGGGACAGGGAAAGTGACTTTGTTTTATACTATGTAGTGAAGAGCATGTGTCTATAATCGGTAAAATATGTTGTGTGTCATTTTAAACTTTATAAAAATTGAATTTAGAAAGTAAAATATGTTTAACTTAATCTTACTTAAGATAACAAAACATTAAATTAACATAAGTTTTAAAGTAAGCCGTATTTTACGTAAAAAGTTCTTTTACGTGACACATGCTTAAGTACTTTAATATAGGGCAACATTAATTTAACGATTTTTATAATAATAGTTTTAATACAAGGACCTACATATTTCTGTACCGATTAAAACCGTTATAGCAATTCTAGAGCATATAATTTTTGCATGTATAATGTTAGTTAGATAATAAATTATGTAATAAAATTTGTCGGGGTTGAAAATAATAGGATTAAGTTAGGATTACTTAAGATTACGTTAATCTACGATATTTTATCGTTGATTAAATAATTGGCAATTATACTCATGTCCAGTCCAATTTAACGTCCAATTACTACGGATGTAAGAACTAAGTACAATTATTATTGTAATGACAAAAATACTATCACCATTATGAACATTTTAAAAATACTTATGTAATTATTAATAACTAAATATTAATTTTATAATTAATTGTTATTAATTTATTAATTATTTATAACAATATTTCCTTCTGTTTATATATTTTTTGGACATTGTAAGAGTCTCAACTTATACTTTCTCTATTTGCTTAGTTTTCATAATAAAGAAAATAAATACTATTTAGTACTGTACTTGTTGGATTATCAAACAAAATATTTTCCACCTGCGGAAGTTTAACGTTTTGTTTTTTTAAATATGAAATGAACTCTCTTTCCTTTAATACTTATAAGTATAGAGTTAAATATTATCCTTAGTAAGAGCAATCACTATAACTTCAATATAAACAAATGCTTTATACTTGACTCTTGAGAATTTCCGATGTTCGATAAACTCAATAATATATTGAGCAATGCACAATAGCTCCTATATCTTATTAGCTTTCTATTCAAAGCTTTCGAGTATTCGAAC
The DNA here is from genome assembly GCA_912999735.1 of Aporia crataegi. NCBI lineage: Eukaryota > Metazoa > Arthropoda > Insecta > Lepidoptera > Pieridae > Aporia > Aporia crataegi. The sequence goes on along the minus strand of OU538744.1, from coordinate 4,632,342 downwards.
GGTACTTTATTCAAAGAAAATATGAATATAGAGATTCTACTTTTGTGACCTTATTGGGTTAGCCATTTTGTTATGGAGTATTCTTGAAGAATATTCACAGGATTATAAAAGGTAAGGTAGACATAATTAATCCGGGCAACACAGGTTTGAGCGTTAAAGGCTTTGAAGAAAGGACATAACAAGGCGCAACCTGTAATGGCACAATTTGTATCATTAACGTAAATGACAAGAGAAATATAAGACTATTTGAATGACCACGCCGCCTACATGAACCGCCTACATTTTAATTAATAACATGTAGGTGGTTCATGTAGGCGGCGTGGTGTGGTACACAAGACGCAAATACGTTAGTCAAAGTCAAAGTCTTTTTAACTCCCCTCTTATTGAGTAAGACCGTATACTGTAATACAGTTTGAATAATTGATACATATTTTTATAATATAAGTGGCAAATGGACAAGAAACTAACCAGATAATCTTTTATATAAAATTCTCGTGTCACAATGTTAGTTACCTTACTCCTCCGAAACGGCTTTACTGATTTGTACCAAATTTTATATGCATATTCAGTAGGTCTGAGAATCGGCTACTATCTATTTTTCATACCCCTAAGTGATAAGGGTAGCCTATCCCAAAAATTAATATGGCAAAACAACGTTTGCCGGGTCAGCTAGTATTATTACTCTACTATTATGTAGACCGCGGGTTGTTGACAAATATAAATCCGACCGGATGACCGACGGTTACTGATGATAATATTATACGCCTTATCCGATCCGAAATCAACTGTTTTGTCAGTGAGAAGAAATTAATAAAATATAAACATCTATCAGTAGTTTCAATAATAGAAGTTCAACTTTAAAACACAGTCAACTAGACGATTCATCCAAAAAAAATTGATAAGCAAGTAGAAATTTATTTTTATAATTAACTGCACAAGTATGTATCATAACTTAGTTAATAGCTAAATTTCAATGTTTAATTTTAACCCCGCATGGAAGTTTATAATTAGGAGGAAATGATTTGATAGCGTGCACTATCGAAAATTTAATTTGGCTTCCGCAAACGCTCAGTTGCGGTACATTGTTAGAAACAATATTGCATTGTGGACAATTTCTATGATTTCATAATTACTTAGTACGCTAATTTCCAAACAAATATTTTATTAACGAATTTAAGTTTATTAGTCTAAGACTTACTCTAATTGCTAAACTTGATTCATTTTAGTTCCATGAATGATTCATGTACAGATAAGTTGGAATAGAGCGAAGCGTTTTTTCAATTATGCGTGAATAATTGATACGAAGCTTATAAATTATATTCTCGTGTCGAATTTTTTAAAGAGCAATACGCAAAAGGACAATATATCTGTGTTTTGACATAGGGATTTTTTTTTTCATTTCTACACTCAAATATAATGAAATCCAATATAAACATAATTTTGCTTAAAAATAAATAACTAGATAAGATTCCTACTGTTTAACATTATGTTTACGTTATGATGCATTTGGAATTTCATTCGTGTCCGTTTTTTATATATAACTAAGATAATATTGAAGATATATGTACATTCATAATTCTAATAAATAATTCAATTTGAGCAGTATCTTCTCATATGTCTCGCGAATAGACGTGGGTGTTATGTACTACGTGACGAACTTTCTTTCACTATTCATCAAAGTGTCAACTACAGAATTTTATGCGAATATAATATAATATATTAGGTAAACCTGATCCTTTTAAGGGTGATTTTATAAAATGTTAATTATACATTTTATGTTTTATACTGGATTAAATACCTAGTCGTTTAATCGTGAAGAAAAAATATTGCTAAATAACTTTACACATTATTGTTTTAACTTTTAACTTTACATTCTATTTGTTTGACATTAAATCATATTGCACCGGGGATCCTAGATTTGGGAATTCAAATGGAAACAAATGTTTCGGTCGCGTAGGCAGATAAAAATGTCTTCTCCATGCCCCTTGAGTGATTTCTTTTAGTATAGTTGATATATTGAAGATGAAAGTAAAAACTACATAGGTTTTATTAGAGCTGTTATAGAATAATGATAGGACTCACAGAGAGACAGTCTCACAGCTGTAGATAGTTATGAACCCCAAGTTTTTGTGAAGTTTATATTACTGATAAGAGTACCTTCCATCTGCTAAGTTCAGTTAAGACTCTTTATTAATCCCTTTTATCACCATATCATTTACAAATTTTAAAGAATTATTACAATTTTAGGTTCTAATTACTCATGCAGTATTTCGTTTAAGCATGTTTGATCTGCATTTTGAAAGTATACAATTTTATAAATATATTTACTTAAAATATATATAAATAAGACTTTAAATAAATAATGAAAACATTTTGTAAATCCTTTCTCATTTACAATTTTAGATCTTAGTAAGTGACTTAAACAAACTGATTTTTAAATATGCGGTAACAAGTTTACAAATTAAACTTAACAAGACTTTAATACGACTTCAAATTAACCAACGTTAAGGTTATTATTAATAATGCAAATATCAATTGCGTGTTCCTAATTATTGCTTTATAAATGCGTGCCACCGTATATTCAAACTGCAAGTTTATCGATCTCAAAAACTGAGAAGTCAGTGGTTATAGAAATATTGCCCTACAATTGAATTAAGCAGATCAATCAGAGATGTCTTTCAACTATTCTAGGTTTCAGACAGTTTAATTTGAGGTCACCAAATCCAGGTCATATGTTGTTTTTAGGTATATTACCAACTATATGGTGATGTTTATTTTGTTCTTCAAGAAATAAAATAAATATCTATGTAGACCATTGATGCCATCTATAAATTTTAGACCCCGTATTAATAAAATGGATGGGTAACGCATCATTGACTAATGTTACATAGAAAGAAGATTAAGCGAAGGTGTTACGCCCAATACAGGTTAGCAGTTACTTTTAGGTGTAATATATATAATTAGCTGAAAGTCATTTATCCCCTTTCCTTAATTAATGATACAATTCTTAGTCGGCTTAATGGTAAGAACTGACTGGTATTATGTATATATTGTGTACTAGGGTTTTACGTGAAATGTAAAGATTCTATAAAGTTTAAATATATTGTATTTACTGTTATATTCAGTAACCAAAATGTTGGTTTTACTACGTTATATTGGTATCTGAAATGCAGACGATAAAAACTTCTTACTTCACTTAAAATCTTATATTGGAACTAAAACGATCAAAGTAGCTAGCACCTTCGCTATAACTTGGAATCGATACTGACTTTTAAGCATAAATTTCGGAAGTTATCTACAAAAGTTGACGGCACATGTTTTCGAAACATGCGCTGAAACTTAATAATAATATACTCAATATTGAATGTATAATAGTAGCATATTTTAAATAACTCACTCGCTTACATTATTTGGCAAAGGTTCGTTTCTCTTTCTTCGCCACGCGTTGTATGTGCAATACATTTAATACTTTTATTGTTTGTAATTTTGTAGATCAAAATTGATTAGTAAGTAAGTTTATAATACAAAATCAGAAACGTTTTCTATAGAATCAAAAACCTCTACTGTGCACAAGGAAACTAAACAATATAACCTCTCAAAGTACTTATTATTAATTACATTAAAACACTAATTGCAAACATAACTAACTACAATTATAGAATGTCAATGTGCACAAATGCAGAGTAAGTATGACAATTAAAAGTTTAAAGCATCATTTAACAATTTCTAACATTGGACTATTGTCCAAATGCCAGCACAAAAATAACTATCGCTGTTTATGAATTTTTGTTTTTATTCCTACATATTAATTTATATTAAGTAACACCTGAAATCAAGTTATCAGTCATTTACTAAAAACATGGAGGGATTACTACATTACGAACTATAAGTAGTGCTAATTCCAAAAAATCTTTCTTTTTAAACTTGCCACAGACTGTCACATAACACCGTAGAATAATAGTTTTTCCGAAAAATTGAGAACCATAGATAATAATTTCCACCGGTAGTGTTTTGTGGATTTAACTGTATTATTTCGTTTATAATCTAAGGATTAATGGATCGCAATACGAATTTACGTTGATTAAAGTCTAACTTTATAAAAATTATCAAAAGCAAGTTTTGGTATTCAACGCATATCTACTTTTAAAAGTTACAAAAAATTATAAGTTATTCTATCTAACAGTATTCCACTAACTTTCATACTTCCGAGCAGAAAATTTTAAGTTATAATAGATTTTTACACTCCGCTAGTTTCAGCCGTTATTTTTATGTTGTAGTTCAACAGGATTTCATGGAAAAATTTGTTTTTTATTCCTAATTGTGTTATAATACCTTGTTAAAATCTTTTTAAAAATTTACAAAAGGAAGCAGTGTTTATTTAACAAGTAATTTTATAATTATTATAGTTAAATTTATTATCCTCGACGTTTCGCGTGCTTTGCAGCCTGAATGTGTTCACCAGGAAACTGTTCTGTTTAAACATGTTTCCGTAAATATACGTTGCTAAAATTCAATCAAATGACACAGCAGTGCAGCAGAGAAAATAATTGAAACGGAAAATCATTACGAAGTCTCTAGCGGTAACAGACTTATTTAATACCCAGTTAGATTCCTATTTATCGAATTTTATAATCGGGCGATGACATAAAATAAGATAGCGTACGTTCACGGATATTAGATTATGTCGCAGGTATAGAGTAACCTTTGCGGCCCCAAAATATCCGATACCGCTTATCGAAAACTCTATTGGATTTCCATTAACTTTTCTAAATATAGGACACACTACATGACTGGATTAGAAACTTCTACATTCATTTACAGCATAAAGTTTTGTTTGTTGATCTAGCCACTGTTAATTTTTTTAATAAGTAAAATTGATTGCGTACAAACTGGAATATCTCACAAATGGATAAACAGATATTCATAAATGTTACCTAGTATCCATCTCAATCACGTGAGCTTTCAAAAAACAACATTATAATAAATCGGTCCATTAATTTAGGAGCTACAATGCCACAGAAAAACACACAGGCTCACGCATCCAGTCAGTCACACGTTAAACTTATAATATTCCTATTTTTTCGTCGGGAGTTAAAATATAAGATTAAACCAAAATGGTTTGGCCTTTAATTCAGTCGACCTTAAAGAAAAGACCAAACTACTTTTTTACGCTTCGGTAACGCATCTGCCGGTGTCGGTATAAGCGGTGGTTATGACTATAAAGTGACTCTTCTTAATCTATATAAATAAAAATGAATCATCGAAATGTATGTACGCGCATAACTTCTAAACGACAGCACCAAATTGGATAATTCTTTTTTGTTATGTTTGCCATTATCTGGAGAAGATTCTCATGAAATAAATAATGAAGAAAGTTGCGCGGAACATTAGAAAATTTAAAAAAACTTAACGACAATATCAACTTTTCTTGTAATCTTATAGCGTTTGACGTAACTGTCAGTTTTTAAATTATTATGCCAATTCGAATTCAATATTCACAGTTAAGATAGGGACAACGTATCTGGGAGTTTTCATCGAAGACGGTACCCTAATAATCCCTTTGAGATATAACATAACAATGTAAAACGGGAAATTCCTCTTTTATAGATGTACAAAAAAGTCCTTGGTGGCATATATTATGTACCTTTCAAGGACAGCTTACTATACCTATTCTATCTTTTATTGGCGGTACAAAGTTCGCCGGATCACCTACTTATTTAATAAATAAGTATGATAATAATTTTACTCACGTTTATATCGGCACCGGTGATATTATAAAACTCGAACTGTGGGTCCCTTCCTCGTACGTACTGCATAATTCGATGGCTGTTCTTGAAGAAGACCACCTAATGGAATATTGAAAAATAACTTGAATATACGATGCGGCTGCTTGCAAAATATCTGAGACTTATAGAAATTAATCATTTTAAGTTTTCCAACAACTTACCTGCATATGTACATACGAGTATGTACGACGCGGTAATGCAATCAGTATTTTTGGTAAACACCTCAACGGCTTTCAGGCTTTTAAATATTTGTAAGTATAGGTTTTTAATATTTTTGTTATAAGTAAATAAAATTCACATAAAGAGATTCATATTGCCTTAGCGGTGTACTTCACTGTTAAAGTAAAATACGTAAAAGAAAAGCAACAACTAAGATAAATAGCGGTGCGTTATTTATCTTTGTATCAGACTAAACCAGTTTCTAGTGCATGGAGACATTATAATTACACATTAATTGAAATGGGATTTGTGATTGCACCTTTGATAAACTTGTGTATAGATTTGCCCTAGATTCACATAAGAATGAATGTTTCATGCATTTTGCATATAAGTTTTGATGGCTTGATATTTTTAACGATAATATTAATAAATAATATAATAAAATAATAGTAGAAAGTTTTAATTAGTTTTTACTCAGACCGACCGATTGACGCAATTGGTAGTGCCTTCTGCATCGAAAGGTCCCGGGTTTGAATCCCGGTAGGTGCATTCATTTGTGTGATGAGCACGAATGTTTCTGAGTCTTGGTTGTTTATAAAATTATATATCTATTTATTATGGTACCCTCGTTGCTTCTGATTACCATAACACAAGTGCTTCCGCTACTTACATTGGGATCAGAGCAATGTATGTGAGTTGTCCCAATTATTATTATTAGTTTTTACTAAATTTTGATTAGAAATTTTATACGAACTCAGATAAAAATAGGTTCCGTTTGTTTTATGTTACGGCAAAGTTCATTTTTGTGTTTCTTTAAAAGTTTTTCGTCTTTTTTATTCGTTTAGTTTAGTTTTTCTTTTTTATTATTTATTAAATTGCTCCTGAAATAAATATGTAACGAATTAAATTATTCAATAAGTATATGAATAAATAAATTTTTTATCTTGCTAAACTAAATATTTTCGAAGTATATATCTTTAAAGAGATAAGCGGGCGCCTTGTCCAGTCCACCGGCTGGCGCTTTTCTCGCTCAGTGCATTAGTATTACAATCTAGCGAGGAAATTCTGCCAGAATTAAAGATACAATGCCACAGGTCATAATTTTTTTAAATTATTTAAATTATATTGTGTATTAATTACAAAAATATAAAAGACTCATCAAAGCCCTTAGGGTGCTTACTCAAAATACTGGCTACATTACCGCGTTGTATCGCTATACAATTTTTAAATTGTATGTAAGAAGTTAACTTTACTATATTTTCGAGTATTTTGTATTTTTAATTTTTATGTTTTAATAGTTCTTAGTTATTATTATTTTAATTTTAGTTCTAATTTAGTATTTTTCATACAATATAGATAGATTTATTAAATGTTTTATAAATTATTTTTTTCTAAATAAATAGTCTGATTTAATTTATAGAAAGATTATTGTTTATTATTTTTCAAGTTAAATAATAGTTTTTTTATGTATTTGATTTTTTCTTTACGTGTGTAATAAATAAAATTTGGTTGAAAATTATTGTTTAATTAGACAAAACTGAAAATAATGCAATGATTTCACAATCAATATATGTGCATCAATTTGTTTAGCAAATTCAAGTAATAAGTAGGAAAGAGATGTGAATGTGAAAGGAGATACCTTGTATATAGTTTCTGGGTCTACGTTATGTTCGCAGCTGACTTTTGCGCTGTGTCCGTGTACCACAAATCGTGGCGCCCGTAGTTCCACCAACACATCGGACATACTTGAAACTGGAATAATTCACGTTATTAGTTTAAAGGTATAGTTCTAATATCCTACTGTTTTTCTATGTTTACTATGTTCTTCTCAGATTAGGAAGCGTTAAATCATAATTTAACTTTAATTTTTTTTACAAATATATTATTTAAAATAGCTTTTCTGCGTAGAGTCAGCATAAAAAGTAGGAAGGTTTGTCACCCCTCGCTGTAATTGGTTGATAACGCGTAATTCAATCAATCATTGTCAGTTTGAGGTCACAAGTGAATTCGACCATTAATAATGTAAGACTAGTTAGTATATGGGCTAGTTATTTATATGCACTTTTAAGAAATAGTGTCTTTTTCTGTTTTGAAATGCATTCTATCTTTCGCGTCGTCTTTCTCACTCATGAGGGTCCTGACTACCTCCATGTATGTCTTATTGATGGTGTTATGTCTCATCTTCTTCTTATTATCTGTCATTTTTTTCCCCTTGCCGCTTATGACACCAAGCCCTACCAGAGCCCGAATAAAAATTCAAATTAAATTATAAATTGTATTTGGACTGGGAGTTGAATCCGATATCTCAGGCTTCGCGGTAGGTATATAAGACCGCTTAGCGAAGCTTTCAAAATAAGTTACATTTGCCCAAATGCATTGACTTCGATTTAAGACTAATTCTAAAACTTGAAGACGTACTAAAGAATATGTTTCCAGTATAATAGTGTTTCTCCACTTGTAATCTCCATCTGCCATTATGAAAAAAATACTTTTATATAAAAAATAACACAGGATAAATAATTTTCCCAAACAAAACTTTACCCGTAATATTTCATACCTTTCTCAATATTGGACAAAACACTATCCATAGTGTCCATGACATGATTGATTGTGAGAAATATTTTTATTATTATCTTTACCTATGCTTTTTACTTTATCTATTTGGGCATAAACAATATAGCATATGCCACTCAGTTTTCCAAATTGTTAAAATTAGTTTAGTTCATTGATCACAAACAAAATATATATACTTATCTTGTGTCTCTATAATCATAATGTTAATAACATATTTACTGTTTATTTATTTTTAAAATTTATGTTAACGCCTTTATATAAGAGTTATAATTTTTTATAAGTTTTAAGTTTCAACGTTTAAATTAAATAATAGTACGTGGTGTCAGTTTTCTTTTTACTTAACAAAGATCTAGCTTTCATCTATCAATTATAGACGAGAAGCAGCTCGGGAGAATATTTTTATGGTATTTTACTAATGATTAATTTTACCTCATAAATATTATATGTGGATAAGGAGATTCTTATCCACTTAAACATACATTACATATATATGTAAATTAATAATATTGATCAACTTAAAACACAATTTTATTCAAAAAGATTTCTCATACCTTATACCTTAAAGAGACCAGGTTAACATCAAAGTAAAGTGGAGTATAGAATATAAGACTAATCCTCACGAAAAATCAACCCTCAGATACGATTCATAAACTTTAACAAGTTTAGTGATTTTATATAGCCTCAAATAAAATAAATAAAAAGTAATAATTGGCACTTGGACTTAGCTCAATCTAAGATGGTTTAATTACGGTGAAAAAATTCTTCCTTGAGTTCAGTTATTCCCCAAGTAAAAATTAAGGACCAACTGCTTAAGTAAAGACATTACGATTATACCTACTAAGCAATGAAAGGGATGAGACAAGACCCTAATGGTTTAGGACTGCTATAAATTAAGAGATAAGACACATATTGCTCCCTAAACAAGGGCACGCTCTATATTACTCGATTCGGAATCACGGTATATTAATTCAGACGATTTATTTTTATAGGAAACAAAACTACTTTAACTGTAGCAAGAAAAATTATCTATCAAGTAGTGTGGCAACTGAGCTTATGAACTGGAGGAAAGTCGAGAACGAGTAGGGAATCCAGGCGGCCTTAGAAATACGCTATTTTATTTATGTGTCAACTGGCTGTGATTTTTATGTTTTCTCGGGAGTGGTATCGGACCTTCCGCGTTACAAATATTATTTAAATTTAGATACCTACCTATTTTTTTTAGTTATCTTGACAGAAATTTATTTAAGTGTTTACCATTGTTAGGGTACATACTTACAAATCAACTTGTACATGTGATAATTAGATAAAATAATATCTTTATAAGGTAAATTATAATATAAATTATTAATATTCATTGTTAAGTAGAAACTTTAATAAGTTTACGTATCTAAGGTATATCTTATTACCATATAATTAAACTTTACGTAGAAACTCATAGCAAGTTACAAGGGTTATCTATGTAAACTTTGAGTTCAAGAACAATTTAAATCAATCAAAAGTTATAGACACCCCAAAACATCAAAATAAATATATGCATACATCTATTATGCAGGAAACTTCATTCAATGGCCGTACTGAGCCATAAAATGCACATTAAAAATAAAATATGCATTCAAGTACAATAATAAATAAGTAAACGCAATGAAAATGTGTTTTTAATACATCCTAGTAACTATAAGTAACTAAGTCAAATAGTTTTTATAGGCGATCAGTTGTTTTTACAACATTTGTCTGTTTTCATCACGCAAAAACTGCTGGATGAATTTTGAAATATATTCGCAAAGCGATAGCTTATCGATTAGCACGACAAGTTCTTTGTTACAGAAGGCTCCAGAATACCCGGATAATTTTAAAAAGTATTTTCATTCGATAGTAGTAGGGACCTAGATAGTAATCTCCATTTTGTCTGTTATCTCTCACAATACCATTGTTTTAATTAGAAATTGAAATTTTCGTACCACAGATTCTCACTTCAATTAACTAATACAATATGTAGCAGTTTATAGTTAAGTTGACAATGTTATTAAGCCATGCGACACTTGAGGAAGCAGTTGGTTGGTTTATGAGTCAATCTTCCTCGCTACAATAACTTTGCGGTTCTAAGTCTAGAACATCTTGATATGACAATATTTTATAAAAAGCAATATTGGAGACCAATTTATTTTAAAAGCTATATTATATTCCTTTACAATAATTATAGAAAGCACATTTACATTTACATTTTATACGTGTTTTTATTTTTTGTAATAATTTATGAATATAATTTTTAATACAGTGAAGTTCCTTGACACTTATGACACTTACCGAGTCTTAATTTAGGAGACTCGTAAGCACTTATCTTTTTCTGTCACGAATGAAAAGAAAATTATAGATTTTCCCTTCGAGCCTTCTAGAAGGCAGCTAGTCAGCCAGTCTGACTACTATATTACTGACATTAACCAAGTGACTGTATCTACTTGTATTTCACTAAACATGTTTCTTTATAACAAACCGATCCATTCCAAGTCGAAATATATTAGAGTCGAATCGTATTAGAAACCTAATTTTTGAACCACATTGTAGAGTCCGATGTGTAAAAGACTTAACTATGGATGTCTAAAGCTACGCGAATACAAATATTATCATAGAAATAACAACAATAAGCTTTCATATAAAAGCTCAACAATGCATTTCAGTGTAAAGGCTTATTACAAGCCGAACGTGACTTCATTTACTTTAAAACATTAAAAATATCCAATCTACGTCCTTACAAAATATAGCCTCTACGTGGATCTTCTTAGTGGAATGGACAAGATCAGCTTTGTGTTACAAACGCTAAAAAGATGGTCCGAAAGTAATTTCCGTTTCCGGAAGCGTTGATTCTTATCCAACCTTGATTTTTTTTGTGTTGTGAAAGTATGTAGCTTGTATCGAGAAAGTGATTAAATATTATTATAATTTCCATACCATATATAATTTTAATACGAAAGTAATTCTGTCATATTTAGTTATGGATGATATTTCGGACACATTGAAACGAAACAACATTGCTCCATCAGTAGGAAATGATTTGGAACCCTTATACAATATTATATTTTACGTCATTTGAAGTACACATTGTTATTATGATAAGGGTAAACACATGTATTTTTTGTTTGACAATTTTCATCTGATGTTGAAATAATCTGATGTAAAAAATAAGATAAAGCGCGTTCATATAGTTTGAATCCCGAGACTAAGAAACGGTGGTCTGAAATTTACATCTCTATCAGTTTTCGCCGACCCACTTTGTCCCCTTCAAACAAACACTGTTAGCTAATAGCATTCCGAGCGAACCCAAATCAATAGAACCTACATTCTATTGAATTTCGATAAATCGCAGGAAATCTATGTAGACGTTTGACTCAATTTGAGATCTATCCTAGAATAAGGGTTAATCCTTTTCGATTCAGAAAACAGGTTCTTGATTCAGTTTTATGTTTTTTCTATGTTGTAAAGCACTATTATTAACATTTATTATATTGAAAGGAACTGTTTTGAAGTTCTAGACCAATTTTCGTTGTTGAATTATATCAAAGATGTGTGGCGAATTGCGTGTGGCTTCTTTGTTGAAGAAACTCTTTGCCATGCGCTTAATTAAAGAATATGAATTCAAAATTCAAATCATATAGAATTTGTAAATGACATCGTCAAATTTTGGATTCTCTCATATCTTATTTCATTATTATATATTACCTTCTGATGTCCGGACTAACAATAAAATATTCTTAGTATTTTATATAGGTATATCTTACAATGTAATTTCTTATACTTCTTATTAAACTATTAACAATGTCTGGGAGTATTATTGAAGTATGACTACCATATACCAAGATAGGATGTCGCTGCCACACAACTAAATTATTTGCTTGTTTAATATAGTAGTATGCAGTAACAATATTTGGTATAAATTATTTGTAGATCAGATTTTACTAATAATCAAGGAAATGTTTGTCTAAATAAAACACACTTCTTTTAAATGGGATAACACTGTAAAAACCATATAAAAGTGTGCAAATAAATGGAACTTGGAAAGAAATTGTTGGCGTAATAAGCTCAATACGGCATGGAGTGATCTTTTTATCAAATTTTTATATTATTTGTGTTGGATTTTGGTATTATACGAATAAGGTAAAACGGAGACGGAAAAGAGGATTGTGAGCCGACTTTATATGGCACACAGTAACAAAAAAAAAGTTTTATTGTACAGAACCTTTTAAATTTGTAAATATTCGTTAATGTAATAAATTGGTATATACTTGTATTATCAATCGATCATCGACAATTTGTAAAAGCTATACTTACGTATAGTCCCTGGTACACCATGAAAAAAACACATTTCTGCGTCTTTTTCGCTGATATTTTTACAGACAAGATCACTGATTAGATTTTAACTGTATTTTATTTATTTATTTATAATTTAGATTTTATATATAACTTAGACAAAGGCTAAAATAAACCTACGAAAAAAAAAACAAAATAACAAGCATAAATGCGCCCTTATTTACGGACTTTATCGGCCCTCTAACATTATATAAAAGAGACATATCACAATAAAAAAAAACACAACATAATATAAAAAGAAAACAATTCCTTTTCTTTTTATCCGAATCTCCAAATTTTCTTCTCCTTGTGAATCGAATCTAAGACCTGTTTAATACACATTGAAAATCCGACACGTTACTTGAGAAGCAAACAAAAATTACTCAACTAAAAGTACTCGGATAAATTGTATATAAGTATTAGGTATATAGTTGCGTGTATAGGGCACATTACGCCCTACCTAGTAGCTAACACGCTGTTGAATAAGTGATATGAAATCTTATCAGCATTTAAGACCTCCAGCGCAGGTTTATGTAGATTTAATACACTTTTTAATTTATTATTAAGCTTACTGAGCGGAAAGTCCATATTCTTTTAAGAATTCCAAAAAAGATTTATAAAATAATCTGTTTGTATGTGATGCACCATGCAGGAGATGGACAGGCAGCGCACATTTTATTATTTTAAACCCATTGGTTGGTAAAATAGTAACAGTGATAACTAAATAAATAGCTGTAAATATACAAAAGTGAAAAAATCAAATATTCCTTCCATTCTGACATTCAAATAGGCTATTAAAAAGCTCCCTCCATCCGAGAACAAGTTTTGTCAAAGACCTTCGTTTTAATTTAGAAAAAAACTTCAAAGGCAGTAAAAGTAAGTTTTAAATCTAATTACAAGCGGTAATCTCTACAAAGTAAGGGCCTTAGCGCGTGAGCGTCAATTAAATGGGCAAGGTACCTAGAGGCATTTAAAAAAGTTTTTCTGTCGAATTACTGTCCAGTTTCGCTTTATAACCTTATTACTTAATATAAACAACGACGGTACTTTTGTCAAAAATGTCTACTAATTAATGTGATCCAGATTTAAGTATCATATTTTCTGTTAACTTTCAATAAGACTATTCTATTGATTTATAATGAGAACAATAGAAGTCGTTTTGAAAAAATTCTCCCTAAGTAGAAGCTCTAGATTCTATTTAATATTAGTCCATGGGCGCCGGCAGAAATAATTTCCAGGTGGTGCAGATTTTAGTTTTCTTACAATCTTCACCTTATATGATTATTAATAAAAAATTGAAATTTTAGTCGGAAACATCTGAAGCCCGGTTTATTTTATGTTCGAGACATTTACAAATTTCTGACTATTCATTATGAATTTATTTTATTGGTACGGCTTTTTATTTCGATAATTCCTGTTGATCCCGAGATTCCCAAGGGGTGCAAATGCACTCCCTGGCGCCCTCCTGCCAGCGTCCATGTATTAGTCAATTTAGTATTTTAGAGTGTTATATTTTCAAATAGCTCTCCGTGAAGCTCTAGAAAATTCATATCAGTCTTCTATTTGTAGCATATACCTTTAGATATTAGAAATAATCTTAGTTTAAGCATTCCAATTTGTATTCGCTAAAATCATTACCTTTATATTTTTCATTACATTTTTATTTTTACTTTCTCACTTAATTATTCTTATTTAGATAAATATTAGTATAATTGCCTTTAATTATCTTAATTATTCTTAAACTTTTTGGCACCGAATTACATAATATAATAAAAATATTCTTAGGTACGACAGATTATACCATTTCGTTATAGAAATTAAAAGTTTGTCTGTTAAGCAAGGCAGTGTAAGGTATTTTGCATAACACTATCGCTCACAACACGGTGTAATCAAGCTTCATTTATCATTCGCAACCTGAAAGGGTTTCGACCCTTACGTACAAAGAAAGTTTACAAAACATCCCGTTACAATACATTGTAATTACTATCTGTTGCTATGGGATGAAATATTAATCTCATCCTTTTACGTCAATATAGTTTTGAACCACTTTTCAAATAAGTAGGTATATATATTCTAGAAAACGGGCGTCTTATAGCTAGCAACAAGAAAACGACAATAAATAAAATACACTTCCAATCTTTATTTAAATTGCTTAAATGAGTTTAAAAAAAATTATGTTTCGTACTAGAACAACGCTTTAAGATAAAAATCAAGACAGTGGTATATTCAATCAGTTGACGACTAAGGTAAAACTGAAGTACAATATTGAAGGAAACGGGCACCTGGTGTAGCAAACGGCCGACTAGGGAAATAAATTGAGAGTAATTTTATCACCGAGCCCTTCCTTAAAAACTTTGAGTGTAGGGACGCCGGAAGTGCCCTTTTACAGCGGAAACGTTTGCCGGATCTCTGTATGTGTAGTGGAAAATACGATATTATTTAGAGTTACGTAGAGTTTTATAAAAGTTAACTTCAACTAACGATCAAACATTTCAAAAATACGTTTTATCCACTAAAATTCCTTACTAAATACATATGGACGTACTAATATAATATATATACATACGTATTTTCCAATAAAAATACGATTGCGGAGCAAAAGATTTTTGTTTACCCAGTGCTGCAAAAATAATAACTGCCTCCGTAAGTGGTTTACGTATCTGCGTTTTGTACCGGAGGTGCGGGGTTCAAATCCCAGAGAAACATATGAATGTTTCGGTTGGGAAGGCTGATAACGTAAAGAATGCCCGTAAAGAAAATAATCAGTGAAACAGATACAGCAGTGTATCTATCCTATACCCCACAAGGGATTACGGGAATTAACTTTTTTTGTGCTGCAAAAATGTGGCTAAAACGGCCTTACTTAGGTAATTGTAACTTATACAATGCTTTCAACCTTTATTTGTTTTCAAGAATTGAGTTTTTTATTTAATTAATTTAAGAGCTGAATTTTTTTGTATTTGTAGAAACAAATTTCATAAACTACTGGACAAAAAGCGAAGTTCCACGGAACACATAATCATGTCTTCTCTGGACATTTCTGAGTCTGTTTTTTTATTTTTCTGTTTCATTTTTAACCAAAAAATTTGTTTTGTTTTCTTAGAAATCGAGCCCAGGACTTCGATTACTTGATTACGAATGGATACTTACCGCTAAATAATTTGATGGATTTAAATAATTATTTCGGAAAAAAAACTAGTAAATAAATCGAAAAGCCAAAGATTTCAGATAGCTTGAAGCCCATCTCTTTTGAAAGTCTCATTGGAAAGTAGAGGTAAATTCTTAACTATTTTGCAGCCTTAGAACGTACAATTTATCTTCACTAAATTATACAAACTGTACCTGAAAGCCTGATAAATTTTGCCATTACTCCCAATTTTTCCTTTTTAAACGTTTCGATAAGCTAGTGAAGGTAATGGTCAATCTTTCTTACTTTACTAAGAGGTTTGCTTCATTTTAATAACACATTTAAATACATACATATTTGAAGGTTTCTTAAAATATAGAAGACTAACAATTAATTTTATTAGGTATTGTTATATTATAATAACTCTTAACTATGAAGTATACCAAACTTTCCATCTTATTTTTAATAAACTCTAAATTATAAAGTAGTTTTAGTTCTGAAGATCCACCCATAAAAAGAAAAATTTGCTCAAAAAGGGAGCAATTATAGTTTGAAGATATAAAAAAGTTGTTTTGCGTACATATTCTGTAGATTAGATTTTAGATTAATATCTTGGAAATTAGAAAGTCTGGCGAAAACCTAAACACAAATTGCGTTAACTTTCTCACGTAGAGAAACTTTTGGGCTGTAACAAAATTTAGTAGGTACGTAGGCGAAACAACAGCTGCTTACATATTATCTGCACACAAAACAAGACAAAGAGCCGGAAAATTCGTTAATACTAACAACAACTCCCCAAACTGAAACTATTTTATAGGTATTTCCAAATCAATGGGTTAAAGATATATATTACAATGTTACTGTAAAAGCTTTTGTATCGAATTTTACGAATAATTCTTAAGAGTTACCAATGTTTTGAATAACCGAAATTTACCGTGTAGAAAAAGACTTATATACTTTAACAAATATCCTGAGGCTAAAACAAGGAGTTGCGGATATTCACAAATTATATCGTTAAAATAAAGAGAAACTCATAATTCTAATGGAAGTGAACACATCATTAAATCAATTAGCTGATGAACTCTCAATAGCGTTAACGTGGAAAATTAGGCACGTTGTTGTTATTAATTAGATTAGTAATATTAATTTTGATCAAAGCGGGAATTATTCTTAATTAAAATTAAAACATGCCTTAACCTCTGCTGTTTTATCTTATTTTAATGATACATTTATGGCATAGTTAAGAAGGGTTATCTCAGTTCCATAATTATGTCTTAAAGATATTTATTTATATGATATTCTTAGTACGTTATTCAGTTATAGTTCAGTAAAAAATCGAGTTCTTCAAAATCATTTCAAAAGTAATGTTGTTCTGTTAACACATTATTTACACGAGATATTTAACGTTTCTTAAATAACTAGTGTTGCTAATGCCACCGTCATGTAAAAAACTCGTTTTTCGATTAAACCCACCCACAATTTGCTAAGAGTCTGTCTATAAACTGGAGAGGAGGCTTTCATTTTTACAGTAAATTAAGAACTGCAAATATTTATAGACGTTTTAAAGTGAAATTCTCAAGAACACTCTGTTTTTCCTACGAAGCATTTGCTATGTAATCGCAAAAATACGAGAATCTTTTGTAAACTTCAGTGAAAATATTTTCCTTCAACGCCGACAGCCTTTGTGCCGTTTTCAGATTTGCAGTATCTAATTAAGCACTAGGCGTAAATAAATATATAATATATTTTCTTTAATTTTTTTATTACCATTTCATGCGTTAAAAATAAAAGTCTATTCTTGTTTCCTCCCAGGCGATACGCTCTTTATTAATAAATAAAAATATTATAGCTCTATGTCATAACGTAACTTTATATGCATATGCTAATTTAATTCACGACACGGGATAGTTAAACATTAAACTTTCTCTTTATTATATAAAGAGAAAGTTTGGCAACTGGGAATATTTCTCCATTATTCCTAGACGATCTCTTGACAGAGCGGTCACGGTTAACATGTTGGAGTCGTTGTTATTCGCTTCACAATTCTGCGTCAATCCTCCCAGTCTGCTGCTCTTCTGGTGCATTCATGGAGTAAAACGTTCAGATCATTTTTTATCTAATCAGTCCACCTCATGGCTGACCTACCGCAAGTTCTAATTCTTTCCACCCTACCCTGCGCTACAAGTCACAGTATGGTCACCCTCGTCGTTATAATGGCCGAAGAAAGTGAGAATTCAACTTTGAATGTTGGAAGATAGATGCTGCCTAATTCTCAGGTCATCATATTCCGAGCATCCGTCTCCAGAACCAGATTTCAAAAGCGACTATCTTCTTTTTCTTTATTATCTCTGATCGTCTATGTCTTAGCAGTGTAAAGGAAAATGGGAAACACCAACGTTCTGAACTATATGACTTTCATGTGTTTGATTCTAGAAGTACTTAAAGTTGTATCATCTGCATAGCTCAGGTTAGAGATTTTACGTCGCCCAATAGCAATTCCGTCCTTCCAGTCCTCTAAAGCAATTCTCATAATGAGTTCTGTGTAAATAATGAACAAGAGTATATAATACATCCCTGAACTCGGGTGAAATTAACTGGACAGACGAAAGACATTGACGAAAGCCGTACCATCTTCATAAAGCCGCTGTAAAAGGTGTACAAGGTGTTTCGGTGTACGCATAGTTAAAAGTGTCTCCCACAACTTAGGTCACTTCACAGAGTCAAACGCATTAGAGAAGTCAACAAAGCATAATATATTAGCCGGCTTATTAAATTCCCGAGCATTTTCAATGATTTGGCGGACTGTTAATATTTGTTCACGGGTGCCACTGCCTTTTACGAATCCCACCTGTTCGCTAGCAATTTTTCTCCTAAAAACCTATTATTTTAATGAAAATTTCAATTAATAAGAATAGATTATAAATGTGATAATTTTCCTAAAATATTCAACCCATAACCATGAAATACTTATTAACCAGTAAATATACTTATTGCTACAAAAAGAGCATAGAATACCTTCTAGTTATATAGAATTCTTTTATAAATAAGTTAATTTTATCTATTCTTTCGTCTGTTTGACAGATTATTTTATTAAAAGCATATATGTAGTTCTTTATGCACCAAACTACACGAACGTTTGACCGTAATTACATCTGATTTTAACATTAAGTACGTACTTAATTATCATTATTATATTCAAGAATCACGCGCTTCTTAAAAAGATCTCAAATATCCTCTATTTTCTCAAGAAAATGCACAAGGAGTATCAGATGTGTGACAAATTTAGACTAATATAAACAAAAGTTATATTGATACTCACCGAATATAAAAGCATGGCTGAGGATCAGCCATTTCACAACACTCGAGCACATATTGGACGTTTTCACTGAAGATTATTCAGTGACGTAATACCAGTCGAATATTATTATTATTATATTGAAATAGCACATCGCTGTTATCTGAAAAGAAAGAAAAATATTTTAAGGTACCCAGCTCTGTAATTTCACACTTACCTTAAGGTTGAATATCATTTACAAACGATATGTAATTTGGTACGACTTTCAAGTCATTTGTCATTTTACGACTCTCAAAATTTTTAAGTGAATTTCTGAAAGCTGTATTTGAAAGTTATTTAAATGAGTATAGGGTAAGTGTTACTAAAAATGCTTTCACTTTCATTTTCAGTTCGTAGGTTGTACTATTGTGGTGCATCCAATACGCAGCTATTTTTTGTAAAGCAACCACGTGTTAGTACAACATCTAATAATAACAAAAAGTTAGTACTAAAAGTTAAAAAATACTACATAATGTCATTGTATTGTATTATCTTTCTCCACAAAAGGTTACTGAGGAGTGATTGTGCTATTAGGCTGTTGTTTCAGTTACGTATGTTCAAAAACAACAATTACATATGTTTAACTTTGTTTAATCATAAGTATTGCTAAGGCTAACGTTTTTTATTTTATAATTAAATATAATTTAGCAACGCTACACAATATAATGAATTTCTAAAATTACGGTCTAATTATAAAGGTAATTGTAGAATTTTACGTACCTAAGCGATTGTGACGAGGCGTTTGTATATTTATAAATATAGGTTAATACCGAACTGTTTTTTGTTTTATGTTTTGGGTTAGCCTTTCTTTAATTAAGCTACATTGAGTTCATTTATCTTTCAAACGATTCAAATATATTCATTCATTCGAACACTATTTAAATAATAAAATTTAAATAAATGAACAAAGAGAAGAAACGGTAATAAACTTTATTCAGAAAGAGCTCAGTTTGATTTCTTTGAATTTAAGTTTTATTCATATTTATTGAATTAAACTTAGCTCTGTTTTTAGCTTGACGCTATTGATTTATCTTTTTAACATTTGCTTTGAATTTGAAGAAGACATTAAAGCTGTTTTAAGTATTGAAATTGAAAACAATTCATAAAACCCTTCGAAATTTTAATAACAAATGCAGATCTTTATAAATCACAATCATGTTACTTTCCAACATTTGGCTCATTCGTTCACGAACTGTAATGTCAAAGCCGAATCAATGTCATAGGTTACATGTACATATATTTCTGCGTAATCTCTAGTAGTGCAGGTGTATAATTTTTCACGTACACGCAGACATGATGGATACACTGCTCGTCGATGACTTAAAATGACGACGAATCTAATATTATGAGTACACAAAAGTGAAAGCTCGTGAATTCTATCATTATTGGAAAAATCATTACTGTAAAATACTGAGTGATTAGGAACCTTAAAATTGGGGCATTCGCCCTTCACTCATAATGAACTTCTTTATTATCTTTTAATTGTTATTCCATCTGATCTATATCAATTATCTCATTAACTTTACTGAGAGTATTAAAGGTTATTAAAATATTATCTTTTCTAATTTGAATTATGATATAAATAATCAAGTATGTATTACGTAATCTTTGAGAGACTTCGTCCATTTTTTTGTGGCGCAATGTACGCATTGAATATCAGATTCAATCAGTTAGACACAGATGCGAAATACCTAAGCCCAAGGTCTCTATTGTTATAAAACTGTCAACTGTCAACTGTCACCAAAATACATTTTTATTTTGTAATTTTAATTAATGAAACTGTCCAATATTCAATTGATAAAACGCAAGGCACTTAGGGATGCAGCAGGATTGCGGCGACGCCCGACCACGGTCGGAGAGAGTTGTTATGTAAATCGACTGTGCTTTATCATTCACTCCGAAAATCAAGCACCACTATAAATCGGACCAATGAAGGCTTTTAATTGCTATTTTTAATTTAAGCTTCGTGAACAATAAATATGCGGATCCAAGATAAAACATTTCTTTACAAAAAAGGTGGGTTGAAGTTATAAGTTAACTAAATTGATTAAAGAATATTAATTTATTTATCTAATATTTTTATTATTATCTTAAATATTATATTTATTATATTTTATATAAAGTGGGTATGTAACAAAAACTGTACAATATTAGTTTCCATAGTGGATGTATATTACTAGGTATGTGTATATAGATGTATAAATATAAAAACTTGACTTAAGTAAACTTAAAAGTGGTCGTCGGGCTGGGAAGCTAGAAGTAGTCTTTAGTTTTTGAATAATTAATAACTGTAGCTTTAACTTTAGTTTTGTCAAGAGAGTGTTTGTTAAAAGCTAGTTAGTCACGGAAATAAATCATTTTATTTCATTACAACACATAGTATTTGAAAAATTATTACATATTAACATACATATGTAGGCAATAAGCTCTATTAGGATATAAATCAGATATTGTAATAAAAATCAAAAGGAAATTACAATTTAATGTTAATCATTGTTACCAAATTACTTTGAGTGTCATTGGGTAGATCGCATTATCAGACCAATCTGAGCAATTAAAAAGTTACAACGGTTGCTAAACCGATCTGACCGAGCACACTACACATTTATTAATCTGACCAATGACCATGTACCTACGTCATCTTGGTCAGATAAGTAAGTCCACAGATTTATGGCATCAGACGCTTTTATTTCAAAAGAAAATAACAAAAGAACACAGAAAAGTTAATTAACCGATAAAAAACTTAAAATCTAACTTTGATTAAACACGCTAATGGTGACCTAATTTCAACTAACAAAAACCTAACAAATTTGAATTGCTAAAATTTTAATAAGTAAAATGACAAATGGAAATTCAAAAGCCTTAACAATGTCTTTATTTGTCAGTATTAAAAAGCCACAAAAAGGTCGTATATATAATATTTAAAACGTTTTGACATTTGACCTATGTGATTAAAACAAAGCCACAAAAGCACAATAATTACAGAAAATATAATAGATTACTACATGTTGTAATAACATAAATTCCATTTATTTTAGGCATACAATACTTTAAAAAACATGTGCAATAGTTTTGCTTGAAAAATGCTGAAAAATCTATACTTAAAACAAGGTCAGGTTACTTAGAATAATAATTTAGGTACAGTAATCACTACAAAGTATAAAACAAAGTCGCTTTCTCTGTCCCTATATCCTTGTGTATGCTTAAATCTTTAAAACTACGCTACGGATTTTGATGCGGTTTTTTTTATTAGATAGAGTGATTGAAGAGAAAGGTTTTTATATGTTTTGTTTTATACCCAAGCGAATCCGGGGCGGGTCGCTAGTAATCTATAAAGGGCTGGACCGGTTTTTAATTTTTTAATTTGTTGGATTTGTCTCCACTATCTATACCGGAACCACATTGTAATAAAATATAATGATGGTTATTTCCTCACACACTTTGTATGATCGAAAAAACTGATCGATTCGCTCATTAAAGCAAATGCCTTGTCACGTAAAGACTCCATAAAACTACTCCTATTAATGTGCTGGCGTCGGTTCGCGTAACAAAAAAACATTATAAGATAACTAGCGACCCGTCCTGGTTTCGCACTGGTATAAAACATATATTTAAATCTTACTCTTTAATCACTCTATCTATTAAAAAAACCGCATCAAAATCCGTTGCGTAGTTTTAAAGATTCAAGCCTACATATGGATATAGGGACAGAGAAAGCGATTTTGTTTTATACTATGTAGTGATATAAAAGTTAAAATAAACATTTACTTTGCGATTGGGGTTTATTAATTCTACACACCATATTAATTCCCCAAACGTATGACAATTGTGATGTGAAAAATTAAATTTCTACGTAATCATATTTGCAGCCATAGCAACGGAGATCAGATAGGAATTTAATAAATATCTATCATTTCTGATACGTCTTGCGATTGTAACTGGCTTCTTTTGCTGGGGACTTTTAAGCTTTAAAAATTGACCTGAATAGAATCCAGCCAGCCTTATTTACTTGCTTATTGCTATGACATTTTAAGGTACGTAAGTTAACGTTCATTTTCCCAACCCGGCGCGGCGTGGTAAGTCGATATTATTATGTTTTCATTAAGTATGAAGAGATTTTCAAAATCCGCCATCAAGAGACAAAGCTCTTTACCACCACAAGAAATAAATTCAAATTTCTTCATATAAATGGGAAATTATTTAAGATACTAGTGGCTCTTGACTACATAAGCGTATTATTTAAAAAAATGAATTTGTGATGTGTAAACATCGATAAAAGTTGACTTGACATTAATTGGCATACCCTTTTATCATTTTATCATACAAGATTATATAATATTCACATTAAATATATAAAGTAAAACAAAAGCCAATGCTTCTACATATTAATTTTATGTGCAATGAGACACATTGATTAAAATCGCTGCACAAATATTTAACAGCGGAAGAAAGTTTAAATAATTAATAGCTTTCATAGTTTAACACAATATCTAGGGCACATTTATGAAGATTTAGCTTAG
Source organism: Aporia crataegi (assembly GCA_912999735.1). Taxonomy (NCBI): domain Eukaryota; kingdom Metazoa; phylum Arthropoda; class Insecta; order Lepidoptera; family Pieridae; genus Aporia; species Aporia crataegi. The sequence continues at coordinate 4,608,501 of OU538744.1, read as the reverse complement.
CGCAGTGACAAATTGTCTACGCGCTACTGCAGGCTTGATAATTAAACTGTGCAAGTTTCTAACAATTTTCCACAAGTTTTCCGAGAGCTTGACAACTTGAAGGATATTGCAAACGTGTATGCATGATATATTCATCTTTGAGAATGTCCTCATGTAGTCTTTACTACCATATGTAATGCAAAAAATTTCGCTGCCATAACAGAATTTCAAAAAAACGCAATCATGACTAATCATATGCGGTTCAAAAGATACGTAATTAGGAATGGACGTACTCGTAGCAGACGCAAGACAAATAAATAAGATAATGTAGGACGTCTTAAGCTTGGGTTATAATTAATGGATAATTTTTTTGCGAAGTCTGAAACCAATTCCGCTAATTAGTTTTTTCAAGTATTCGTCGAGGTTCAAATGAATTATGTCTATTCGAAATAACTAGCAAGGTTACAATTAGATATTATAATCAATTGATAATAATGCATAATTTTGTACTAAAGCCACTGTAATTTTTTACTAATGTTCGATTAGTCATAAATAAAAAATTGAGCCTATAATTTATTTTGTTTTATATATACTTGTAAAAAAACAAAGTAATATAATAAATATTGACCTTTAACCTTCACCTTTTCCGATAACGTTTTTAAATAAAAAATCAACTTGACAGAACGCATTGTCCTATTATAATATTTAAATGATATTGGGTAAAATAAATCATTTTTCTTGGCAGTTAAGACACAGCTTGCGGCTGTAATTAAGAGAATTCTACTGCAAAATTAATTTATGGAGCAGTGTACATAACGTTTATTTATGTTAAAAGTTTAATTATACTCAATTTAGAGTGGTTAAGGTAATAAATGTTTAATAATTGTTTTTATATAATAATACCTTTTCTACCACCGACTTCGATTCCGGTTCCGATGAAGTCACCACTGTAATCCCGAATACCTATACACTAATACAGGTAACATTATACAAATATTTGGCCTTCTTTTCGTATATTGTGCTTTTTAAATCGAACTTATTTTTGTTTCCCCCAAGGAAAACTAACCTTTATAATGAAAATGTAAAACTAACTCCTTTAATTAAAAACTGACACCCAATTTTCCGTGGTCACGTTGAGGTCTATTGAATGGGTTATGGACGTGACCGCCGTAATAAGTAGTCGTTAACAGTTATTCCTTCTTCATTAGTAATCACGGTAGCTTCCTAATCCTCCACCCCACTCGGGCTCGAATTAAAACCTCTAAGAACTATATAACATATCAAAACTTTTTTCTATATTAAGTAATAGGAGTTTTAATATGACATTGTTATTTTAATCTACTGGCCACTTTAAAATATCTACTTTATTTTGTTTTTAGTTTCATTTACACTTTTTTTGTGACTTTATCATGTGGTTTGATTATGTTACTCATATTTAAATGGTGTTATATCTCATATACTCATAGTTGTAATGGCATTGCCATTGGAGCGACTTTTAAAATTAATAAATATATAATAGTCTAAAAGACTAGATTATATTAATAAATTTTCTTATTATGAAACATTACGTTTTTAAAATAAATTCATATTGGTTGCATAGGAATATTGTTTAACAAAAATGTAAAATGAAAATCTAGGTAGGTTAGGGTTAGAAAATGTTATAATATTGCCTTTTATTAGTAATTTACTTGAACTTTTATAAGCAATTTCTGTGTATGAATAAGTGTGTAGATAAATGAAATTAAAACAGAGTGAGAAGTTTCGTAGGGCAAGGATCACTCACTGGGGGACGCATTAATAAAGAAGCTGAGCAGAAAAAATGAAACCGTTCATTTCCGAATAAATATGTAATATAAAACGAAATACTTAACAAAATATTTGCTATAACTATTAATTTTTTTTTCAGTTTATTTTCAAGCTTTTTTTAAAATGCTGCTTCAACCAAATTGAATTGCCATAATATATTAACTTTTTTAAAGATTCAGCTTTAAAATTTCCAATAAAAAACACAGACGAGCTTACAATAGCAGCAGATCTATTGGAGTATTTGAAATAAAACCGTTCAAACTTTAAGCTTTCAAGCTCTAAACCGGCGCAAAGTAATCAAAGTTTAAAGCAGTGAAATAAAAACAAAGTCCAGTGTCGCAGTTAACCAATATTGATGCACTGTGCGCGTTCAGTTTAAGACTTCTTGACAAATTATTTCATTTAGCACATTCTACACATCGATAACTTTTTAAACGTTGAACGTTTAAATAACTTCAAACTTGCCATAAAATTTCGATACGCTGGTAATTTATCTGTAGTGAATATTAATGCGAAAGTTACTCTGTCTATCTGTCACGCTTTCATGCCTAAACAATTGAACTGATTTTGATAGAATTTGACAAATTAATAAACTACATGGAAAAGTTTTTATTTGTATGGTTACACATTATTTTAGTAATATAGTTGGTTATTTTTTATTTAATCTGTAACATTTTCCGCCTCGGTTCGAGTTTTGTTCGAAAAAGAAATATTTCGTTGTGATGGTTACAGAAACCTGATCACCTACATGCCTGTAACGGAAATGTTAAGTGAAACATATGCAGAAACGTGTCTACTCCACAAAAGGGTTTCACATTTTATTCAAGAGTTGCTTAGATAAAAAATATTTATGTAAATATAACATTACTTAAATTTACAAACCATTCTCATGACATTCTATATTTTAAAAGTTATTAATTTATATAACTTTTGGTCGGGTTAGGTAATTATCTCATTATCAACTTTCAATGTACACTTATTAACTTTTTCTACAATACAATATTTTTCTTAGAAATAAGTATCAAACCAAAAGAAGACAAAAGTAAATTGCGGAAATAAGTCGGAGCTCCGTAGACTGGCGCTACATTCATCGAACAGTCTCATTTGTAATAATGAATATAACTATTGTAAGAAATTCAATATCGCAAAGGTATTTTCTTTCATTCAATTATTTTCGTTTTCTGTTCTAGTCTATTCACTTTTTAAATATATACTATAACGGAATACTTAATTCTTCAAAGATATAATAAAAGAAGAAGTGGCTGCATTTATTAAATATGTTTTTTTATATTTACTGTATCTTAATATAATTTAGTTAATACCTATTATACATCTGATATAAATGCGACAAAATAACGAAAGATAGATTTTAAAATTGAAATTTATTTTTCCAGACACAGTCTTTGAGGAGGGGGAATTGTAATTAGAATTTCCTTAAAGTTTTTGCTTTGGATGCAGAGACATTGTTTAGTTAAAATTGGCTTTTGATATAATATGATATTAATTTACATATTCCAAAAAAATGCACATTTCAGTTTTATTTTATAGTAAAGACATTAAACCATACTGTTCAGATTGGATATCGGAATTCTAAAATATGATTGCTAAGATTCGTAATACTTAATAGACAAGTCTCATATTTTTTCATGTATTTTATTATCTCCAAGGCTGAATATAAGATATATAGGTAAAATTATAGAAGTAAATTGGCTCTAGTCTAGTTTGCGACAACCAAAACACACTCTTCATGCTTCATGCTACGTAATTATGTTATCTTCAGATTATAACCTCAAAAGGGATCATGTTTTCCATAAACACCAAGCTCCTTGTTCCAAACAAAATTAAATGCTCCAGCTACAAATTACGAAAGTAGTGTGTTATCAACTTGTTGCGCCTGACCCATATCGTGAGTCTACGTTGACACAGCCCAACGGCTTCATTACGTTGTTTGCCAAGTCTCCACGGGAGCTAGGACTTAATTGATTTTAACCTTTTAGAACAAACGTTACAGATTGAAGAGCCATTTTGACGTAACGATATGGACAACATAATCATTATTAAGATTTTTGACATTAATTTTTTTAAACAAAACATATTGAAGAGAGGTTATAATTTGTATTTATTATTTGTACGAAACTATCATAATAACCGTTTGGATGCGTACTCAAAATACTGCCTGATTACCGCACTGTATTGTTATCACTTTAAATAATAAAATAGCAAATTTTGGATACTGAAATATTGAGCTAAAGGTGACAATAAAAAATAGTTCACCCGCTTTAGAAGGGAAGATAGAAACTTAATGTAATTTTGTTCTACGTTAATTAGAAGCATAAAGTTTTATAATAAAACCGTTAACTTTACACAGTGCTTGCAGAAAAATTAATCTTTTTATAATAATAATTATAATGATAATTTAAATAAATATCGTTTTTAACATTTCTTTAAGTAAAGTTAATTGGCTAGATTTGTAGCAAGTACTTGGCAATTCTGTCGATTTAAGTGATCAACAATAAGATTGAAGCGCTTCTGGTGTACCTACATCTTGGTGGGCTCAAACGAATCCTATAAACGTAACATATGTTATTATTGAATCGCGCAGATATGATAAAGTTTATAATAAATTTCCATAAATTAGATACAGAATCTTAATAAGTGTACATACTTAGTTAAAGATTATTTACCTATATGATGTGGAAAACTAAATTTCCCTAATATGTATTTAACCTCAGGATGCATAACATGAGTCTCAGAGACTCATGAATAAATTTAAACAGGTACAAATTCTAATGTATTTTACCTAGAGCATTACTATTTTAAGAATTTGTTTATTATTAGTTTAAATGTGATCATACATAAATGTAATTATTTTATATAATTTATTTATTTTAATTAATTCATTACTTATAATTGGGATAACTCACATACATTGCTCTGTTCCCAAAGTAAGTTGCTGAAGCAGTTATGTATATTTATTCGCCAAATTACTATAAGGCATATGTTGTTCCATTATATTATATTAAGATTTAAATGGAAACCATGTATTTGCAAAGAGAAAATCTATCAAGTTTTTTGATATAAATATTTTGGTTGAAGTAAAAATCCATCTAATAAGAAGCTAGTGTGAAGTGAAGTTCCGTGTCCCCTAGTGGTGTATGGGGCAGATGCATTTCACATCTGTTTCACTGATCGATTTTTTATTTTAGGGGCAAGTAGGTGATCAGCCTTCTATGTCCTGCCAGACCGAGTTTTTTCTTATCTCCGCCGGGAATCGAACCCAGGACCTCTCGGTTGTAACGCTTACGCGCTTACCACTAGACCAAGGAGGCGGTCATGAAATGAAAAACATATTAAATGTCAGTTTTAAGTTTGGAACTGTTGCGGCATGGTTTGGTCCAGTTTAAAAACAAAAAGCACATAATATATAAACAGTAGTTCATTATCCACAAGTGTGAAGTCTGCGACCTCGTTCCTTTTAATCAGAAGGTCTGATTAGTCCGCCTTTGTCGGCTTCACTATCCAGACTTGTGTTTTCATCTAACTTTTATTATCACAGCAATCGATCAAAAGCCTAGTCACGAACTTAGGAATTAGTTTTGAGTGGCTTTAATTTAAGGTGTTTGGTTTTATGGGTTATGCATGGGTAGATATTATTGTGGTGTAAATGGCACTGATATTTTCTTAAAATAAGTGTTTCATTATTAACCAGATTACGAGAAGTGTTTTCGTCTCGACAACGGTTCGAAATTGAGTATCGCGAGAGTCGCGAAATAAATAAACAAGAATTGCTTGTTTAAAGTACCAATCGATAAGATTAAAATAGGTGTCATCCTAATCTTATTATTCCATCATTATTGGGCTGGAATTAACTCCAAAATCTTTAAATTCAGTTTTAAGCACCATAATAATAATTATTAGTAATAATTTATTCATTTCATGATTTTTATATTTATAGTTTTATTTTAATGTATAAACTAAAAATAATTACAATACTAAACATAGTTATAGTGTAATATCTTATCGCTACAAAGTGATCTCTTCCAGGCAACGCAGTTATAAGATCGGAATTTAAACATATTTTTATATTATATATATTATTATAAATATTTTGTTTTAAGATTTTTTACTCAATAGTTTCGAAAAAACGCAGTACTAGATAAGTATAACCTTTTTAAAAAGCCGATGGTTTTAGGTATAAAATGGCGAAGTAAAAGCATCACATTGTATTCTGCTCAAAGATGACACCGGAAAATATCGGAAAATCGTGCAGGGTAACGGTTTTCCTCAACCATTAACGTTATGAAAGTTCCTATTAAATTTCACTAGCTATTCTTTTTTTTAGTCCGAACTCCGAACGTAGTTTTACGCCGGATGAAGAGTTAGAGAGCCGTGCTCAAGCGGCCATTCTAACTGTGATTCAAGCCTACTTCACTGCGTTTGTTGAACCTAGTCTGGTGTCTAGTTGTAGTCTTTACCTAATCACTTTTTTATTATGTTCATTTTCAAAAATCTAAATATATAAACAACGGAAGTGGTGAGAATAACTATACCTAAAAAGAAGAAATGTAAAGCTGGATATAATTTCTCAAACGCCTTAATTTCGTTTCATATCTGCAATAAATTAATAACATCAAATATTTTGCAGCAAAATATCCTATTCAAGTAAATAAGTAAAACCTCGTTTGCTTACTATTCATTTCATACCAAACTTTGATAGTTAAAGCTTCTTATAAATTATAATCCGAACTCGTAGTTGGCTACATATGAAACTTTGATGCAAATGTGGAGTAACTATTTGCTTGTTTTACAACAAATATAAGTTGAAACTTTGTGCAGAGGCAAAATAAATATTTTGTTTATTTGTTTGAATTATGATTTTATAGATTTTGGTACAAAGACCCTTGGGCTATGGGTGTACAAATTTACATATACAACAGTGCGTACCCACTATCATATTAAACTCGTTAAGTTGAAAAAATCGATGAAGGTTAATGAACGAACATAATTTAGTTAATGCGGAACTGTGTTTTTAAAAAATATGTTAATAAAGCAAAGTGTGATAATATTTTTAATAATCATAACTTCTACAAATTGTAGCCGTTAAAAATACACAAAATGTATTCAAACCGTAACTATGTGGACATTTAATTATTAACAAACTTTGTTTGCAATCATTCAATTTAGACGGTTATATTTATTTGTCGCTCGACTTTTAAATTAAATTTATTTTCATTTAATCGATAAAAATATAAGAAGAAAACATTTATCGTTACTTGAAGTATTATTAACTAACTCTATTAAATAAAAAAAATGTTTGAGTCCACGTCTCCAACGGATCACAGTACAATAATGCAATATACGCAGTAATTTTGACATATATTTTTGAAATGATTATTAGTTTTAATACTCGAAAATGTTGCCATACCTGGGTAGCAATTGCCAGCATCAACTAAATGATATCCAAAACTAAGATATGCTACTAGAATGACCAAGTTACTTAAACGGGAAAATAACTTATACATATATTGTTTAAGCTAACAAATTTTTTATACTTGTCAATGTCCCGTTTTTTGTTAGGAAATTCAGGTAAACCTTTTAAATATTGTTAGATACTAATGATAATTTGCGACCTATATAATATTAATTATATATAATATATAATATTATTTATTCTATTTACCTCAATATATTTTTCAATTGTATAACAAATTTTTTATCAACGTGTTATTGCTTAAATTAAAAAAAATGTTTAAATTATGATAATTATTATATTGTGATTACAAACATTAAATAACCTAAAATTGGTTATTAAATATAATAGATATAATTCAAACTCACCTATTCTTGAGCTTTATATCATTAATAAAAAGTTCACATAACTCTTTCAATTCTTCCAAATGAAAGTTATCAAAACGAGTAATAAAAGAAAGTAAAACTGAAGTGTGAATTATTTCACGGTATCACCATTTAGTGGGAATAACAATAACGACCTGTTGAAAACTTGGCTCTTTTTTCTCACTCTAACACATGTTATGGAGTGTTTTCGTCTCGTTCTATCCTCGCAAACGGTTGTACAGGCGACTGGCCGACTCGGCACTTCGGTACAAACTGCGCGCCCTGCGATCTATAAGGGTGGTTATCCGCCCGCCCAGTACGAGTCCTGAATAAGTAGGGCGGTAAACACCCTATACCTGCTACATTGACGTATGTATTCACATTACACAATGTTTATACTGGCTGCCAATTTGCAATGTTTTGACTAGAGTCGCACCTTGCAATGTTACAACTGTTTAGAGCAATCATAAAAATAAAGTATTTTCAATTAAATTACATGTTTTGAAAAAGAATTAACTTTGTATAGCTTATAATATTAAAATTCGGTTTACACCTAAGAAAAGCGTGTGTTTGGGCAAAAATATGTGTTCTTTAAGTTAGAAAATGTAAGTCTCAAAATCATTTTACTTTTCTTGTAAGTTATGTGTGTATAAAATACAATGTCCGAAGCCTATTTTTATAAATCGGAAAGACATCCAAAGAAACCATTTACGTAGTTAAGTTGATTACACATCTGACACATATATTAATGCATGTTCGATTCATCTATTAAAAAAAGAAAATTTTCTGTTTGAAAAATACAGAAAGATTGTATGTGAAGAAAATGATAAATAAGGTTAGCGAAACCGATATACGAGTATGTTAGTAGCTTCGAATAAATATTTAAATGGCGTACGTTTTTCTAAGACCACTTTTTTATAATGCTTGCTATACGTCGTAGGTATATAATACGTCGTATTTATGTAATATTCCTTGAATTTGATTGAGTTAAATATTGTGAAGCTCCGGTGACATATAGAGGGGTAACATATCTGCGTCTTTTTCATTGACAATTTTCTTTAGGCCTTTTTTAGTTTACTGAGTCAAAATATTTGTCAGTAAAATACTGGTATAAGATGTAGACATGTAAACCACTTCACCACGGAGGCAAGTTGTAAGCATAAATGCACTAAAATGCGATAGAATTCGATAAGACTTTAAAAACTGTTCCAAATTGAACAAATGAAATGAAATCGCCACAAGTTTCAGATTGACCCCATTGGGGTTGGCCGTTCAATAATGGAAGTATCCACTACCTGTCTACCTTAATTGCCTCCACTAAATTACTATGAATGGTCAATTTTCAATACTTTTTGATTTCCTTTTAGACTAAACTTTTAAGATAAAAAACTAATTACATACCTACTTCAAGACAATTGTTATTGAATATTGTTAACAATGATTTTAACCGAAAAAAGAATTTAAGTTTAAAGTTTAATGACTTCCTAAACGGGTAAACTGATTTTTTTGTTTCAATGGTGACATCAAAGGTTTTCTTAGATTACCAAGACCAATCTCAATCTGCTGTTAGCCCATTAAAATCAAATTAAATAATTGATGAAATAACGATATATCTATATATATTACATAATTTTTAAGATTTATAACCTCAAATATAATATTGTTAAAACGGTTAATCTTAAAAGCAATTTAATTAAATTTCTAAATGAATATTAAAAATATTTATGTTTTACTTAATATAAATCTAACGTATGCATAGGTTTATTAGATGAGAGAGATGTTTTATTGTAAAGGACGTATAAACCTTTTCTCCTGTCTGAATCGCTTTCCACTTCTTACAATTTGCTTATATGCAAGTACAATGGACAATAAATTATACAAACTCTCTTAGTATATTTTATCAGATTGCAGTAAGGGCCAAAAGAGAGATTTGATGCTTGACCTATAGGTATATCCATTCCTATATTTGCTGGTCAACGGCTATTTAAATATGATAAGTAATATTAATGAATTTGTGCCGATTGTATTAAAATGTTAAAATTCAGCTTAAAGTAAAATCATAGCAATATGTAATAACTGTAGAATAACGTTTTCGTCCAGTCGTGAATGCAGTTTTATATAACACACCAAGAATTTTAACACAGTTTCAAAAGGTACTTGAGCATTTTTAATACGAAATCAATGTATCGCATTCACGATCAAAGCTGACAAACAACCAAATTGTGGAAAAAAGTTACGGTATATGTTTCATGTGGCAAAAATGTTTTCATTTAATTGGAGCGATTAAAAACTCCTGGCAACGTGAATATTCTGTTATAGCAACATTTATGTAGTTTTACCCGACTACGATGAATCCCAATAGGAGGGTGTTTGACCTGGAGTCCGAGCTCATTAAAATAGTCTATTAATAACAAACCAATAATTTCACCATGCTCTTGTTTTAGTAATGGTATGAGTACTAAAAAAAGATTTGGTAGTTCTAATGTGTTGATATCGACCACAATGGAAACAAGTCAAATAGCAGATTCGGGGCCCTGTATGTATATTAAGTTTTCATTTCTGCAGCGTATCCAATCAACAGCGTAACCAATTTTAATTACAAAACAATTTGATTCTGATCCGGAAACCGAATCTTCCTGTAATTAAATTATTCATGTTTTCTTAAAATAGACGAAAGATTAAAATCTTTAATAATAATCTATAATGAATAATATAATAATTATAACACTGAAGCAACGTTTTTTCTACTAATAATAATCATTAAAATCATAATGCATAAAAATATGTTTATATTTAATATAGAGAATTTTATATATTTTTGCACATGATTTCCATATTGTCATCCATTTCAAAGCCACGTTGAATTCATTCACTTTCAATTGCGTGCTATTGAATCAATTTTGATGCTTACGGCACGAATTGTAAATTTAATCAGATTTATAAAAAAATTCTAACAAAGTCTAAACATAAGTCACAGAAACACACAGTTTCGTTTTCATTAAAATTGAAAAAATAAATAATATCGTTTCAAGAATACTTTAAAGAATTTAGATGACAAAATAATTATAAAAAAACTGAGAAATTAATACGCAATCTTCTTATTTAGTATGATAAGTTAAAATTAATATCGATTTTGCACGCAAACGCTTTAATTTATTTTCACCATTCAGTATTCGTGAGTCAAAATGAAATTTAGATGACATTGAGTTACGATCTTTTCATTGTTGCTTTGACTTTTGATTTACATAGTCTACTGAATTGCTTAAAAACTTTGTTGTTAATTAATTTTGGACTTATTCTTGTAATTTTCTCTATTCTGAAGAATGCACCTAAAGTATATTTCTCTTCCTAAAACAATTAAAATGAATAAGATACTATCTACCGTAACTTACCCGATGCTACTCATTTAAGTTCAATTGAGATTTCCTAAATCAGTTAAATTTATTAACGGTGAAGACGCCCCACTCGATTCTTATATTATATTCCAAGATTATTATTTTATCAAGATTTATTTATTTCGATTGGAATTTACGTGAAAGGCTTACAAACATGCTTTCTTCCATTGAAGTTAAGATGTAAGAAATCGCATTATTATTAAGGACAGCAAAATACATAATAAACTTTGTTAACTTTCTCATTATCCGTAAAAATAACGCCATGTGTTTATGGAAATGCTGAGTAATCATGCTACGTTTGCTACGAATACGCTACGAGATAACTATAGCATGCTACAGCCATCAGCTTCGCTGTAATTTAAGATAATTATTACGACATTTAATATAAAAATTGATACTACTATATCATTATATTATTTTCATAATTTTATATTGTTTATGCCAACCATTTTAATAGCTCATTTGTTTTAGTAAGATCGAATAAGCGTTCAAGATTTTTATAAAAATAGTACAATATGTTTAATAAATAATGATAATTAAAGATATTGAACTTATAATTGTTGTAATAATAATAAATAATTATTTTTAATATTACTGAACTGTAGGTTCTTAATACAGATTGTGAATGAGCGAAAGTAGTAGTTTTTAGTTTAATAGGTAATTATCATAAGTAGATACTTAGGTGTACAAATAATTATTAGGTAGATAATATACGAGTAAATAACGATAAAGCCTGTAATATAGGCTTTACTTAAAAAGTAAATTCCCGTAACTCGTCAGTAGGGCATGGAGTAGACACATTCCTGTATCACTGATCATTTTATTTATTGGCAAACAGGTGATCAGATTGTGTCTACCCAACCGAAATTTCATGTATCCGGGATTCGAACCTCTAGAACAACTGGCACATCATACAGACGCGTAATCCACTTAGCCACGGTGGTGGCTACAGACTTTACTTAGCTGTAACTAATTTGCTAGTGATTCTAGTTACATACGCCTTTGGCATAGTGAAGCGTAAAATAGTGTCTTTGATCTGAGATACTGAGGCTCAACAATGATATCGGCGCCCTATATCTATTATAAACATGCGTTCATAGGTACTAAATATAAGGTCCTATAATCACTACAAATTAAGCCTTAGTGATTCATTTATTCTATATAACGAACGAATCTGTTTCGTGGAATCATGTGTCAATATTTCACTTAATCGTTCCTCAATCTCTCCACATATCACCCTCAGAATATTTTTGTCGACGGGTAAGGACATCAAGGGGATGTGTGATTCGTACATCCGCATAAAGTTCGCCATTGTTCGCCTCGGGCGTACGAATTATGAATTCTTTATGACTTTTACGAGCGATGAAGCAAACATTATTGTTTAAAAGTTTTGCGCTTTATCTCAACAAGTCGTCGGCGAAAAATTGAGGCAAGGTTTATAATAAATTATCGCTTTTAAGTAAAGCAGGTTAAACATTAGCTAGTGATAAGCATCGAACAAATGTTTACTTTATATTGTTTTTGTTTTTTATAGTGTTTAGATACATTAGTATAAAGCTCCCACTAAGCTAAATGCTTGTAAACATTTTATTTATATAACAAATATTTACAGAAAAGAACATATCTAATATTCTATAATGAGTATATTATAAAGATCAAACACTCCTATATGAGGTATTCTTATTTGTTATTAACATGTTCACACGTAATCTCACATAGGGGATTCTAAACTTGTCCTCAGTTTCACTTGTTTATTTTGGTCTCGTACTTACTTACACATTGATTTTTGACATTGGAGTATAGCACTAAAATCTAAAGATGCTTAATTATTATATAATGGATGGTACAATATAGATTAGATACCTACTTCAAAAAAGCGAAAACATTTCACATATTATCGTATCTATGATATTATATCGTTGGCATTACAGCAAGATAAGCACGTATTACCGGGCTTTTGATGCATATACGTGTTTAGAATTTTTTCCTCACTATTATGCTAGAACTGACATCACGCTTTAGCGAATATTTTGTCTCTAAGCTGACCCTTCTACATATTATTATATCTTCATAATTCGGCTTTTCTATGATAAATAAATCGATAAAACTTTAGTAGGAAAAGATATACATGTAGGTACGTGATGGTTGCAGAATATGCATATTAACAATAATGTTAGCTTTAACAGTAATTGTAAAGTAAGATAAATTATTTTTGTTATCATAGTGGGTGGATCGTTCTTAAATAAATAAAATATTTGCACTTAAAAACTATTTAGTAAATTAATAATACTTGTAAAATACTTTTAAGAATACATTGTATTGTTGATAAAAATAAAAAATATAATATTAGTATTGTTGTTAACTTAGTAAATTTATTAATTTTTAACATAGCTCAGAGAAATAGTTAACTTTATAATACATTTTATTTAAATGGTATCAACTGCGTTGAACGAAACGGCTAACTGTTGTATACAGATCTCAGATTAAGTAGGTACCATAGATTAAAGCTTGTTATACTTTGAGTTTTGACAGTGACAACAAACAACAATGTTTTGAAAATTACAAACAAAACTATTTTGTTTAGGTATTGTTTAACATTTAAATTAAGAAAAAAGAATTATTTTAGAATTCAATGTTTAAATGATTAAATAAATGTGTTAGCGTAAAAACATTTAAATCCAACTACCTACTTAATATTTACTCTACAATATTTTTTAGCTAATTAAGAAATTAGTTTTGATTATCTAAAGTTTTTTTTTTTATTAATTACTATAGTTAGGACGAAACAATGCTGAATAAACAAATTAATCAGTCCTGTAGAATATGCTTAGTGACTTGTGCGAAAGGAAAATCCTTTGACGAAGATGAGAATTTGTTGAAATTGTATGAATACTGCTGTGGAATCACTGTAAGTGATTCTGATGAACTCTGTTGTCCTAAACTCAAACTCTAAAGCTATAGGCCCATTTCTATGTAGATAAATAAATAATAATAGTTTATATATTAGTTAATGTTCAAGCTAATCATTTAACTAAAATAATGCTACCTACATTGCTAAATGAAATTGATTAAAAATAGAAAAATGTAACCATTATTAATAAATTTTCTCAAACTCAAAGCTCTAACTATCATTTTAACTAATTCATTATTTTATAAGGTGGGAACAACTGCTCCTAGACTTTTATGTAAAAATTGCCTTATAGCATTGAAAAGGTTTTCTCAATTCAAAATAAAGTGTGTGGAGTCTGAAAAATTTTGGGAATCTCAAAAGGCAACAAATACTACCATAGATAACAAAAATGTGAGTGATCTTAGATTGATTAAAGTAAGATTTACATCATAAAAGAGAAGAATAAATTTAGAAAAAGCATAATTATTAATTTAATACCTTTTATATTTGTGATACCTAGGGACAGGTGTTGTTAATGGTTTTAATAAATGTTTTATAGTAGAATTAAACTTGAAAAATACTGGTAATAAATAATAATAAGTAATAAAGAAGTAAAGTAAATTTCTGTTTAGTACTATTATTTATCGTTTGTTTTAAAATTTTCAAATTAGTTACACAAAATTTTATAAATGATTCTTAGTTCAAACATAACTTTTATTTTAGGACGCTTATAATGACAATCAAAATTTAAATGTTTCTATTAAAACAGTAGATTTGGAATCTGAAAATGATCAAACAGAATATACTGGAACAGAATTAATTGAATATAATGAAGATAAAAGTGAACCCAAACTGGCTCGAAAAAATGAACATTCTAAGTGTGAGCCAAATCATGATGAAATCTTGATCAAAAAAAAACAAGGTGAAAATTACACCAAAAATTTCAATGAAATTTAATTGATTTATTTACATTTTAAATACATAATACATTGAAAAAATATTATTGACTGAGTTGTAGAACCGTCAGCTTACTTTTAGCATGTTTCTTACATTAAACATTGGAAAAATTGCTTGGATCTTAGAAAATAAGTTTTCTTTACTTTTATTATTTTTTTAGATGTTCACAATAGTTCTATGGACAAGAAAGAGCATGATTGTGGTAAATAATTATTTCTTACATTGAATTTAATATTAAACTTCCTATTTCAAAGATTAACTTTTGTTTAATATTTGAAGCCTAGGTATTTTTATAAATATCTTTAAAAATCCAATCACAGTGTTTGCCTGGGATGTGCTTAGAATCTATTTAACCAATTTCTTATTTCTTTTTTTACTTTATATTATGTATATATATTGAAAATATTATATCTTGACTTTCAATTTCATTATAGGATTATGTAGAGTTATTTCTACTAGTGAAATCGAATTGAAAGAACATTTATTGAGTCACTGGAGAGAGAACTCTTTGAAATGTCAGCTATGCAATTACATTGGAAAGGATTTTGCACACATGGTTGCTCATAGGCAAGTTTCTCTTGGTTTTTTTATAATTTTTTTTTGTTTTAGTAGTCCCTTATTCTCGAAATATTATTTATTGATGAATGATTGATCTGTGTTTGAGTTAACCTAAAACCTGAGTAACATTCACATTCATGTAAATGATATGACTATATTTAAAATAGTAATTTTAGATTTTATTTTTTGAGAATTTTCTATTTTTTTAAATATCCTGTATATAGGAGGTCGTGTGAACCCGCAGTTCCGCTATCAGTAGTTAATATTTAAGTTCATAAGGGAGCGTTCAAGTATTACGTAACGCAATTTGGGGGGAGGGGGGTCTTGTAAAACGTTACGATGCGTTACAAGGGCGGGAGGGTGGTGCAAACAACGCGTTACGTAACATTGTTTTTTATTTAAATAAAAAAAAATAGGGTATTAAAATCTCCCAAGTTGGAAACGCTTTTCGTTTATGGTTTACGGGAAATCCTCCGATTTTATTATATACGACATTTTTATTTTACCAGTAATGAAAGAGTCTGAGTGGCTGGCAAACCCGTGGACAGAGGAGCAATAATTCCAATTGAATAGTTTTTTTACATATCTACGTGCTTATTAGAATATACAGGATGGAAAAAATCTATGGGCCCCGGAGGGGAACTACCTTAAATCCTTTAGTTAGCTCATTTTACTAAAAGGAAACATTCCTTTATTTTTAAAAAGAAACAAAACTGCATTGAACAATTTTCTAAATTTTGATTGTTTCACCCGGGAATCGAACCAACAAAAAATTTAAAAAATGAACCCTCGCTATTTTATCATACGAATCGGTAGGATTATTGTTCAGGATAAAATTTGTCTAATAAACATTTGGTCTTGTACGAGATACCCATGAAATTGAATATTTTTTACAAGTTCATTATTAATAATAAGTACCTAGTACTGTTCACATGTAACAAGTAAATGACACGTTATAATTTTCTTATCTCTTTAACATCTAAAGACATCGTATGAAGTACAAGCTTGCTAATGTTATTTATCTCTAAGTACCTTTTTGAAGTATTAGACAACAAAAAACGGTAAATGGTTATAATAAATCAACCAAATGTTTATTAGACAAATATTATCCTGAACAATAATCCTACCGATTCGTATGATAAAATAGCGAGGGTTTATTTTTCAATTTTTTGTTGGTTCGATTCCCGGGTGAAACAATCAAAATTTAGAAAATCGTTAAATGCAGTTTTGTTTCTTTTTAAAAATAAAGGAATGTTTCCTTTTAGTAAAATGAGCTAACTAAAGGATTTACGGTAGTTCTCCTCCAGGGTCCATAGATTTTTTCCACCCTGAAGATGTTTTTTTTATTTTTTTTTTGTTAAGAATAATATTTAATTTCAGTTCAGTTTCCGTTTCTAATTGTATTGCCAAAGTTTAAAGTAAACATGTTATTTTATTGAAAGAGATTACAAGTTTACAAAAAAGATAAAATAGGAAAATGCATGAGAAGTATAATGGTGGATGAAGCCAAAAAATGACAGGACCAAGTCAGGAAAACAGCATAATTAAATGTTAGATTCTACTAATCTTAAGAAAAAAGTTTATCAGGACTGAGCCCTTTACTTTAATAAGTATATTTGAAACTAATTAGCAAATGTTTATTAAATTGTGTGATTATTTATTAAATAAATAATATTTGAATACATAAAATACGCATGTATTGCGAATTAGAAATCTATTGTTTTATTTATTAATTACTACCGCAAACGCGATTGAAACAATAACGAAAGTAATTTAGCGACTTTCCGTTAGTTTGCGCAACATAGTTGTGATATTTGGGTAAAAATTGTCAGTTGGGTGTTACGTAACGTTTATGGGGAGGGGAGGTACAGGAAAACTTTACGGCGCGTTACATGGGGGAAAGGGGAGTCAAAAATCTTCAAAATTTGCATTACGTAATACTTGAACGCCTCCTAATGCGATGTTATCCTACTACCTACTATTAATGTAATAATGTTTCAAAAGTTAAGCCAGTTAAGTTAATAAATCCTAGTCCCTAATAACTAAACTTTACCAAAAGGTGGTATATCCTTTTTAAAACTAAAGTATATCTACTTAACATTAGCATATTGAGTTCAAGAATTTTTATTTTTAGGTATAGCCACAAATGCAGTGTAGAGGCTGGTAAAATGATCCGATGTTTTTTGTGTTCAAAATCTCGCGGAGATCCTATTCGCCTTCAATTTCACTTTAGGAGAGATCACATGAAACAAGATGGCGGCAGGTGTGAAGTCTGTGACAAGAAATTTACAGATGCTAAAACGTTTAAAGCGCACATGAAGAAGCATAATAATTTTGATGAACTTTTTATATGTGCTTATTGTGATAAACGGTAATCACTTTTAAAAGTACCTACCAATGTAACTATCAAACAATGAGTTAGGCGGTGTATAACAATTTTTTTTATTTCATGATTTAAAAACGTTTTCTTATTATAAAATCATTTATTCTGTTTCAGATTTGCGTTTAAATGTTACCTAGAAGAGCATATTATTATTCATTTAGGAATATTAAAAACACATATGTGCGAAATTTGTGGTTTTGTGTTCAGGAGAAAAGGAAATTTAAGGGTATGTAGTTATAAAAAAACTCTTTGTATTTTTTTTTTCTTTATTCAAAATATAGATATATTTTACTAAAATATTGAAATTATACGAATAAAATTATGTGTATAAGGCGTTAGCTATTTCTGCATTTCTCTAGCTTTTACGACATTGTTAATCCTCGAAGAATCTATTAAAGTTTGACGTATCTGGGGGTAGGTGTGTCTGTCTGTGGCTTCGCAGTTCCTGAACAAATGAACCTATTTCGAATTAAAAACCCGTGATGGGGTAAGCCACGAGACGAGAGACTAACAAACGTAATTTTTTACTCTTTCTTTTACAATGATTTTAAAATTTTAATTAAAAAAAATACGTTTGATTTATTTTAACGATTGAAACACTTGAACCTCACTTATGATTGTAAAGTTTGTTTTGCATGTTAATGAAAATTGCGAGCGCTATTTACACTAAGTGTTTACAGTTAGTGTTGCCAGTTAAAATTAATTAAACGAAGTGTTTTTTAATGGTAATATTTCCAACTCCAACCCCTTAAAATTAAAGTTAGAATATCAAGTTTAATTATCTAATTTATTACGAACGGTGTAATAAATTCGATGACCAATTTCCTAATGAAAAATTCTGTGCTCTTTTCATTATTCCTATGATGAACTATAATAGACTAATCAAACTGTTTAAGGTGTTTACGTAAATTAAATAATATTTTAGTGAAAATAGTCATTGGATATATTTTTTTATTTCGGGTACTTCGTCTTTGTTTGCCTGCTAACCCATCCAGCTTTGTTAAATACCTATAATTGTCTAGCTATAGTAAACCGTTTTTTATTTAAATTTATAATTCATTTTGAAATTTGGAAAGTCTTGTTGTCTTAAAATCTACATATTATTATGTGAAATATTAAGGTAGGTAGGTATTAGTCATGTTGCGGACTGAGCTCATAAGTAAGGCTGTCTTGTTTGCTAATGTATGCTTTAGGTATCATTCTGTCTAAAGTTATATAAATATATAGATGTAATTACCAATATGTTTCAACGATTAACATATTAATAAGACATTATTTTTAGCTCCACCAGTTATGCAAGCACTCAAAAGACAAATGCCTTAAATGCACTCACTGCGATAAAGTATACAAAAACGAAATAAGCTTAGCCAAGCATATGCATGCTGTGACAAGAAAAAAGCCTTATGTATGTGATGTTTGCCCCAAACGTTTCGCAACACCGTCCACTTTGAAATCCCACATTTTCTACCATTCTGGGCAGAAGCCGTTTCCATGTGACCTTTGTGGGAACAAATATAAGACCAAATCGGCGTTGGGAGTGCATAAGTTGAAACACACGGGATCTTTTAAGTTCACGTGTACTGAATGTGATATGAGATTTTTTACGTCATCGACTCTTAGAAGACACCAGCAAATACATTCGGGAGTCAAGAAATTTAATTGTGAAGAGTGTGGTAAAGGTTTCTTTGCAAAGTACAGATATGTAGCGCATTTGGCTAAACATAAGTCTAATTGAATAATTTAAATTTGTATACCTATAGAGCTCAGACCATTTTTAAGCCAGTCACTTTTAAGTTAATTAATGATTAAAGTTTTACTTAATAAGATGTTATTTGAAAAAAATAAATATTTAATGACGAATATTGGGTTTTATTTACTAGGTATATAAAATTCAAATTTACATAGACAAAGCTGCAGACGAAAACAGTTGTAGTAGGTATATTAATCTCTTAGTTTCGTTTGGATAAAAGAAAAATTTTCTTAACAGAGGACTTTTTAATTTTACTTTAAAATCTTCTCCTTGAAAGAAATACTTGCAGATTTTATATCATCTGGTATATATAATTATGTATCCTTACAACAAAGTCGGATTTATTCGAACACTTATAACTCGAGAACGGGTGTGACGATTTTCATGGTTTTTAAGTTGTTGTATTTGTCTCCGTCCCGAATAGCAGAATCCGTATCATATATCAGTACAAAACACATCCGAAAATTTGCGAAACAGCGTTTATGAAGTAAATTCGTTCCTTATTCATACATTTTCTATGGAATGACGTTTTAGGTAACACATTATTCAGAATTCTGACGCGATACGAAGTTCGCGGGGTCCACTAGTTAGTAATATCATAAAAATTCAAATGGATATGTTGAAATTATAGATCTATTTCACCCATTTAGTGTCTCATACCTACTTTAGACCTTATATATAAAATAATTATTTGTGAAAAATTTCTAAAGCCCTCGGTTGTTAGAAAGTTGCTCGTTTTTGTTGTCCTCATGTTTATGCGAAGGAAAAATGCTAATCCATCACCGTCGTCAACAGCCAGTCTCGTTAGCATAACGAATTAGCCACTCAGTCTCAATTATTTCTTTAATTTGCTGAATTTGGTGTAAAATTTATGTAAAGAAAACAGTGTGAACGGATTAAGCGCTTATATTTTATACAAATTTTACTATTGTTAAAACTAAATTTTTCTGATGTTTCGCGTGCACACTCGTTTACTTCCTACTTAAGGTCACGGGGGACAAACTACGCTACTGGTAGATAGGCAGAGGTTCTGAATTTTTGATGTGGTATAATATTTTTTTACGTCAAGTGTGTGTTATCAGTAATGAATACTTAAACATATTCCGTCCACCTTAAGTGAATTACCTTACTCGACATAATTATTTTATTATTATTTTTATTGTCTTCATTTCACGCATTGGCTAGTTACCTACAACAAGAAAAGTCCGTTTATCAAAGTATTACGAACATAAAATATTTAGTCCACACCCAAAACTAGGTTGATGAAAAATTCATTGAAGTAAGTGCTCGTTTTTTTAAGCTTACGTCGAATGGTCGAGTTCTGTTTCTAATATAATATGTACCTACTAAAGGCCCGATCTTAGCATTACTCTTTGTTTTAGGAAAATGGAAAATAAATGTCGCCATTACATTTATGAATAGAATATTGTGTGCATAACATCTAAAAAACAATTCATTCCATTAAATAAATTTACTTTTTAATTATATCTTAAAATTATTGATTTCTATCACCCGGCTTCAGAACAGGCTTACAAGAGAATACATATGTTAACGATGGATGTTGATGATATCCTATTGACCTAAGCGTATTGATTTATTAAAGTAAAAATGAGTGAGTAAATAATTGCAATCTTTAAAAATTATTTTGTAGAAGAATCGGCAAGAAACTGGGTAGTAATTATTTTCAACAGCCAATTGTTACATAATTTGTAATAAACCTTACAATACAAAGATTCTATATAAATATTATAGGTATTTTTAATTTACTTACATACATTTTATGTAGTGCTTATCTGTGATTTTGATTTAGGATATAAATTCTCTTCTGTTCAAATATCTCATCAACGTACCATTTGATTAACTTTGTCTATTTCATTTGCAAATTAATATTACAAATTATATTCAGAAAATGTTTCGCAGCTGTTATTAAATAGTAATACGTTTACTATAATATAACAGCTGCGGGTAATAGTCCTGTCTATAATAACATATTTTTTTTACTTTATAAGGAAACTCGGAATTCATCGGAAATAAATATTTTATATAAAATAGACAACTCATATTATACTTGCCTATAAAAAATAGTGAAACAAACGCAGAAGCAAATAATTGATGCATGCTTTACGGGATTCACTTTGCCGAATTTCACTTAAGGTAAATGTTTATTGGTAATTTAGAAGGGGGTAGGTCAATAGCACCCTCAATCGGCGAGCATGTATGATGAATTTATTGATAGTAGATGAAGCGAAAGAGATGTGTAAGGATGGAAGATGGCGGCAGTCTGTGGTCGCTCCCCTTTGGACAATAGGCGTGATATTATAAATAAATTTTAAGTCTATTATTGTTATATTCATTAATATTACTAGTGGACCCCGCGAACTTCGTATCGCTTCAGAGTTCCGGACAAATAATTTGCAATAAAATGATATTGCGACTATAAATTAAGATGTAAGCTATCCTATCTTTCAAGTTGGATCAAACTTGTGCGGTGTGCAAATTTGATTAAAATCGGTTAAGTAGTTTAGAAGTCCATCGCGGACAAACAACGTGACACAAAACTTATATATATTAAGATAAATAAATAATAAATATAGGTGAATTAAATGTCGACAACGCCATAAGTATCTACTTTATAAGTATGAAGCGGTAACGGATATAGTTGAAAATGGTCAAGCGCGCGTTGTTTTCTTACCTCGCACCTATTTTGTCTTGAAGTTTCGCAACAACTTGTAAAATGTCTTGATATTTATTTTCATTAATCATTACTACTATTTATATGTAAAACACTAAAGTAAGTATCCCTTTTATATTTTCAAAGAGAAATTCAGAAAGAAAGATCAGAGTTAATTGAATTGAATAATACATATCTTTAATTCAAAGAAGCCTTTGTAAAGTTAAGACTTTCGCTGCTAAAGAAACAAACTCATTTAAAAATATCTAAGTACTTAATTATTATAAAATATATATATAATTCTATCAAAATTGGTGGAGCCAAATAAAGAGATCTAAGCAAAACTCAGTTCCTTTGTAACGAAATAAAATTTGATTTGTGTAACAAAAATATTTTGAAAAAATTAAGAGTGCTTTTGCTAGCCTTTTTTTCGAAACCCTATCTCGGCTCCAGTAAATAGACTATCGGATCCACAGCACTGTCAGAAGGAATAAATTACCTTTCCAATATCACAGTGCTGATGTTAACAATTTTTCGTAATGGAATCGGGCTTTCTCCGTCAGAAAGTTTTTGCCGTTTTTGATACATATTTTTACCAAAAAATTCTAACTTTAACATGTTTTTTTAAATCTTTTCTTTTCTTCTTATTACCTATGGGTAAAAACTCACTCACTCAAAGACTCATTTACTATAAAATCATTATCATTTTAAGAACGAAAGAAATTTCGTTACCTAAATCATTTGACATCAAAATCAATTCACTGATGCTGGATATAAAGAAAACTGTCTTAAGACCCCTTAAGACTGGTAAGTAATAAGCTGAGTACTAACATTATTTCACATAAGAAGAACCTTATATATTTTGACACTACTATAGGCTCGTTTTAGTATCTTTCCGACCGTCAGCGCTGAAGCCAAGTGTATGAAATTCTAGGAAGCGTTTTTGAATAACGCGTAGCTATCACCGCGAAAGATGTTCAGCGCTGCCCATCGTACGCGCGTGAAGTGTCTCTACCTTCAGTAAGCAGTACTCAATGAGCAAGTCTGTACACGCTGTCAGCGTACTCCGCGACCGTCAGCACGATGCTGAAACGACTTACGCTGACCTTCGACGCTGATAAACTACACGCGTAGCTGTCAGCGTGATACTAAAACCACCCTATAGTGTCAAAATCTATTACTAAAGATACGTGGGAAGCTGTTTATACGAGAGTTCTCTATAAGTCACGGATGGGATGCCCGTCCCTTTCGAAGGCTTGCGCGGGGTGATAAAACCGTTCGAGAATTTTAATGCGTTGTGGTAAACTAGCCATCCAATTTCCATAAATACCCTTTCGGAATTACAGCCCTAAACAATGTTTCAAAATATGTTCCATATTTTATGTTCAAAAAAAGCATTCGCTCTGATATTTCTAAGCCATTTTTTATAATAAAATACGAAAACTAAGCGACAACACAGCATAAAATTCTAATCTACGTTAACGATAAAATTGCGGTCATTCTGCAATCCAGCTGTATTAAAATAAGATTGCACGGCTGTTAGCTACGTTTGTGAATTTACTAGCTACTTGCTAATAAACGATTGATAGGTTCAATTAATATCGAATATCAAAGTTCAACCCAGTTCAGATATCAAACTCAACTGAATATCACCATCTCAAAGATGACTGTGATGTTTATTAATCTTCGGAAAGTTACCTTAATTCAAATTTCGTCTATACTTAAATTTTTTGAACTTTGTAATATTTTCCAAAGTTAATATCACAAGTTAGGAAGCAATAAAACTTTTGCTATTGCGTTCTAGTTTTGCTACTGAGCGATGATATTCTAAAGAGAACCTACCTACGATCATTGACTATTTCTGTAGGTAATAATAATGCGACTTGAAAATGGATATAGTTTATTTAGAAAGTACTTTAATAATAAATAATTTATTTAGTGAACCTTAATTAGAAAATCAACTATTTTTTACTAGTGTAAGTTTATATAGAATAGACTTACAATTAGATAATTATGTGTCCCCAAGGACAAAGAAAATATGTTAATTTTATCCAAACTACATAATGTTACAACGGTAAAAATTCCATGTCCGTCTGGAAAAAACCATTTCGCTAGAAGGTTAATTTAATATATTTGATACATAAAAAGACAAAACCAATTACTTTACATGGCTTTAATTAATACAAAACTTACGTAAAAATATTAAGACATTACAATAAGTAAATTACGAATATGTGACATATTATACAGACTAACACTACAATATTCATACCATTTTATGGTTACCTTGTAAAGACTACATACCTTTTATCCTTTCTGATTTGGAAGGTGATAGATTACCTGCTATTTTATTGAAAGGCTTTCGACCTGAACGCTGACTGAAATAAATGTATGTACACTTCTCATGTATTGCAAATAGTTCGGTAGCTGGCCAACAAGACTAATAACACTGGAGAAAACTACAAAAGTTATAGCTTTTATGAATTTGTTACTGGCTTGTTGTATTTAAGTTTAAAAAAATATATGTAAATATCAGCTAGATGCTATTTACTTAAATCCAATAGCATAATGTATGCACTGATTTCGTACCTACCTGTAATGAGGTTTCATTATCTGCAGATCAGTGTGGTTAAGACCTTTTCATGTATTCAGATTATATATTGTTCCTCAGTCAGTTCAGTTAAGTATTGTTGGCCAAATCGCATTACAAACGCTGACTCTACCCAGTGTTTTGTTAACTTATAAAATATTGACGTTTTAATACTCTGAATTATGCAAATTTTGTGGCTTTTCTTAAAACAAATTATAAGCCTTATGGAATACATAGGAAACAAAATAAATATATGAAAACCGACTAACATAAAGTGTTTTTCGATCAGAAAAAGAAATCAGAATAATTCGTCCCGATCCGATTGTGACTACTTATATTTACGGCTGCCTTCTTAAATGCTTTTCGTAAAACTTTAGCGATTTCTCCATCGATAAATACATCCCATCATATAACTCGAACAACTTTATAAAGCCTTATTGTTCGGGTTGGCCTTTTATTTAGTTTTATCGTATGGGATTTCAATAGATTAGATTTGTAACTTTTACAACTTCTCTTTGTTTCCAACAAATATATACTTTATATAGCAGTGGCATTTAGCCGCGAAAAAAACTAAGAAAGAGTCTAGCTTTCCATCAATGAAATAATTCTGAAAACCGATCGTAGTTTTGAGTTTTTAGTACAAAAATAATCCCAACT
This sequence comes from Aporia crataegi, assembly GCA_912999735.1. NCBI lineage: Eukaryota > Metazoa > Arthropoda > Insecta > Lepidoptera > Pieridae > Aporia > Aporia crataegi. The sequence continues at coordinate 4,583,030 of OU538744.1, read as the reverse complement.
TTTTCTCTTTGAGTATAGAATTATAGAATAAACTAGCTACTTTTACTATACCTAATCATTATAATGCATTTTTTACGAAAAAATTATATATTATATACATAAAATATATAAAATTATATTAATTATATAATTTTCTGTTGTTTACTAGTGTGTATTTTGGAACTTTACATTCTGAAATAATAAAATACCATTACATAGTTTAATAAATTTTATTTTTTCACTCAGCCATCTGAATAGAAAGCTCGGTTCTTTAGTCGATTTAGAAACGGATCTACAGATCCAATAATTACCGCCACAATATAAAATTTACCTCTTTATAATAAGTATAGAAGAGAAATAGGTACAAAAAGAGGATTATAACAGATTGCAACTCATCTTCCATTTGTATATTTGATAATTTACAATCCCTTGTTATTGTTCATCGTATATTGAATGCAGTAACAATATTAGGATATCTAATATTCATTGTTGTATTACTTAGTATTATATTGTGTTAAAATTATTAGAGCATTAAAGTGTACAGTTATTGTGTAATTGAATAATTTAGTAAATACACTAAGGCAATAAGCCTTATATAAAAAAATAAAAGTATGTGTTTACAAATCTTAACATATATATAACTTTTTATATGGGTAGATAATGTTTTTAACTGGGAAAGCGCTATAGAGGAAGACCGTTTGCTTTGGAGGAGGCCTTTACCTGAGAGGGGTTCTAGAAAAAAAAAAGTACCTACCTACTTAAAATATAAATGTTTAATATTATTATTATATCTTTTTAATAATTGTACCTACTACATAGATATTATTTTTTGTTGATTTATATATAAAGTGAGTTTAAATGTTTCTCTTTATGTTAGTTGAAAAACAGGAAATAAAAGGCTTTTTATTTTATTTTTATTTATTACTTTTATTACGATTAAATACATAATTTTGCAAATTTTTAGTTTTTTATGTTTGTACACATTTTTTAACCTTGATGGTCGATTGTTTCTATAAAGATAAAGAAATATTTATGAATTCAAAAATAATAAATTATTATTTGGTATTTAAATCACATTTTGCAACACGTTGTTAAGTTGTAACCGTGTGTGAGTTGTTAAACTCTACAATGAGAACGAATAAGGACGAAATTTTTAAGTAAACATAATTTCCATTATCCCTTACAAAGAACTGGAATTTCACACACGCTATATAAGTAAAGGGATGTAGGTTGAAATATTTGTGACCCTAACACTTCTTTCTGACTATACATTATACGGATAGTCAAGAGTACCTACCTCTTGTAAAAACAATAGTCATTTTTTTCATACTAAAAAAAGAAACAAAAAAAGAAATTTAAGACAATATAAAAAATGTCTGATATATTAATTACCAATAAAAATATCTCATGACTGTTTAAACATATACAAATGGAACTAAGTTTCGGATCCCGACGAAACAAAAAAAAAATTGGTTAAGAATAAGACTGAACACCACTTATCTATAATGAAAATGATCAGTGAAACAGCAAATGTCTATACCTTTCCAAGTGTTACGGGATATGACTTTTTAGTTCACTTTAGCACGCTAACCGACCGAATTATAACCAAATTATCAAATGTAAACCTAGCTCGCATAATAATTTTCGGTTATTCACACTTCTGATTTGTGGGTGTAAGCACATAAATCAGAATTTTGTATAAAAATGTTGTGTGTTGTGTTTTGTGTTGTATTTGTTTTTGTTTTTGTATTTTGTGTGTGTTTTGTATTTTGTGTGTTGTTTTGTTTGATAAAATGTAACTTTAACGCTTCATATAATAACGCTTATTTTATTTATTTTAAAAGGTTAACATTATGATGTTAATTAGTACTCTCATAGTCTCTAGTACGAATAGAAGCAGACATGACGTAGTTTAGATAAATTGCCAGCGATATATCTGCAGAAGTGTCAGACATGTTCTGCAACACCTTACAAAAACAGTCAAGCGCATATTATAAAGCCTTTACTAATTATACTTATTTTGAATATATTTATATTTTTGTAAGTATTTGTGTTTATTATGTTTATAATTAAAATATTATGTATATAATTAAAAACAAAGTTGGAAAGCAGTTAAAGATAGCCATTCAGCATATTCGAAGATTTTCTACTAAAAATATCAGCGAAGATTTATTTAATAATGCAGGTTATTAAATTCGAGTTTGCACATTAAATGTTCTGTTTCACAAAATCAAATTTTGAAAATATAGAGCATCTCATTTAGTATGTTAGATTCATTGTGTATTGCATCCTTTTAGTAAATTTCCTTAGTAAATTGATAAAGTGGATTAATTCAGGGCCCAGTAGTTACTGACTTAACTGAAAAGCAATGAAAGCTTATGTAATTCACTAACATAATGTGAAACTACTTCTATGTATCAGTAATTAAGGTATTTAGGCTGGATCCAATAATACACAGAAAAATTTCACAAATTGTTACAGAAAAACCTTGATTAAGTTTAGCTGGTAATTCAATAATATCGGCCACCCATGCATACTTAAAATAACAAATGGAGCACTTTTATATAATATGTGTGTCCCAAGATTTTTTTCTTTATATTTTCAATAAATGAACTTTAAATCATGCTGACATCGCAGCGATTAAGTATTTTAATAACAAAATTCTCCCAGAGTACTCGTAATTAGAGATAATTGTTAGGAAACTTTTTGTAATCGGACCGTTTTGTCCAAACTCGGCAACTGTTGCTTCAGTATGATCAATCACTGTCATCCCTCTTACCTATTCCTTTTACGATCATTCATCCGTAAAATTAGCCTAATGTTGATAACTAAATTTCGTAATGTAGATAAGTAGAGAGAAACGATATATTTCACAGATCATAATTAGAAAAGTAATAAATACTAAAGAAAAGTAATGAATTTACTCTGAGGAACATACATTTTGATTCCTTGTGAATCGAATCCAGAATGTCCGCGCTACATGAATTGAATATTTTAAGATTGTATAATCTTTAGACATAAATAATTTAGATATCTTTTATGTTCTTGACATATGTTTGTTTTTTTTATTGCTACTTTGTCGTTAGGTTATTTTTAAAATGAATAAAATAAAGATGTAACTGTCATAGTTATTTTACATAACAAAAGGGACCTTTTTGTCCTAACAACACACAGATGCATGGAAAGGAATTCAAGTATAACCATTACATTATAATATAGAAAAATATACCAACTAAAAGTATGTACCTACCAAGAAAAAAACATCTTATATTATGTATATTTGATTGAACCTTTAATTTTTTTGTCTTTTTCAAAAAAATAATTTAGAAAGAAGAAAACCTTTTTAATCCACCAAAGCTAGTCATTTAAATCGCTTCATAGTTGACGAAATAGTTTATACAGTCGATTTGATAAGATTCTGCCTTTTTGAGAGTTGGTTTAAAATTTATTTACCCCTTACTAAACACAGTCGACTTGTTTTAGTAGAAAAGGAACGAAACAGAATATCTGTAATATAGCAAATATCCATCAGGAGATAATGAAGCGTTGAGAGAATGTAATTAACGTTGGTATTTTATAGTATTACAATAACACTGTCGGGTGATCATTCATTGTAAGGCGGCGAAACATGGCTTAAGGCAGGTGTCGCAATTGTTTTAATTGGATTATTCCTACCCAACCAATTCGGAACATCAATTCTTAAACAAATTATTCTCTTTGATTCGTATTCTTGTTTTTTATTTCAAAAGATTTTTTAAGTTATGCACCAAAAATCCATATCGCTGAATTAATTTTGACGAATTTATCAAAGATAATATAGAATTTTGAAAAAGAACCTACATTTATCTTAAATTTGTAGAAACAATCCACCCTTACAAATGTTTATTTTATATAAAAAAATAATCTACGGATTAAATAAATCTTCTAAGAAACCTTATAAAATATTCATAATATTAAGCCTTTCATTAGCAAGGTATTATTAGATGATAAAATAACTCGATACATCAAAGAGGAGAAAGTAATTAAAACTTTATACACGCTATGAAAGACATCGTGCTGTAAACGAATATAAAATTGATTTAGATATCGAATCCATTGTCAACTAGTAGTAAATAAATTGAAGCCAAAAGTCTTAAATAAATAAATATTTAAGCAAATCACTAACCAGTAAAAATTATGTTTACGCTATCTAGAATAGGTCGAGCTATTCGTTGAATTTTAATTTAATTTAAAACAAGGTTGAGACGTCCTAGTAAGTACCTACTTATAATACGAGTATAATACTTGTGACAGGTAGCCTCACTCTTCCATAAAAGTTAAAAAAAATATCCAAAAGAAGAAGAAAAGTAATAGCAATGCGTCATCTTATGTGACCACTTTAGATCGAGTACTTCCAGCGGCAGGTAAGTACAACATACAAATAAATAGTCATAGTGAAATCTACCAGAAGATAAAAGCTTTTAGTAAACTACAATTTTTGTGGCAGAAATTTAATTACATAAAGAAAAAATAAAAAATTACTATAGCGTACATATTATAACTATATGTGATCTTTATTTGTATATAATATGTGTGTGTGTGTGTGGTAAATGCTGAAGGTAAACATTTAAATCAAGAATTTTTATAGTTAAAAATAAATATATAATTGTCTATTAGACTCTAGACAATTTATATCTACTACAATAATCAATATACGCAACTAAAAAAAGAGAGCTTATATGTTTTCAACTATGCATCTGTATATGAGTTTTCCGCTCCAAAACCAAAATGTTATAATATGATTAAAATACTCTTAGTTTAATGGGAAAGTCGCTCAAATTAATACCACACTTGATACTTATTAATCTTAGTTTATTACTAAATCAATACTTGACCGATTTTATTTCTATTTAATACTGACTTATTTTAGTTCTTTTTTGGTTTATTTGTAGGAAAAGAATTACGGTTAAATGTTATTCATCAATAAAAGATTTGTTCAACATACCCGAGGAAGACTGTTTCTGTAGAACACTTAAAGGATATTTCGTGAGTGGGCGGATTTTGCGTAGGTGTTAAACTAACTCGTCTCTATTATTATAAAGAATACGCTTAAATCTTATTTAATTGAAATCAGAATCAGGTTGGAATATACATGTTTTTAAAAAAATTTTTAGTATAAAACGACCCTTAACATTCTCAAATAAATAAATCGTTTTAATCTTCAATGTTCTGCAATCTCTTCTCAACGATGACGCATAAAGTTCCCGTTTAAAATGATTTTACTTAAATATGTTTTAAAAGCCTTTAAAATATCTATGCTTATAAAAAATCTTCAAACAATATTGCTTAAAGATTATAATAGTAAAGGCACGGTAGGGTGAGGCGGGCGGTCGATGCGCGGGGCGGGAAACTCACTCAGTACAACCGTGGAGCGAGTCCAAAGCACTCGGTTCGTCGGGAAATCCCGCCAAGTGAAAAGTCGACTCTACAGGTGCCAGATCTGAATATCGCATTATATATGACAGTGATTATGCGCACGGTAGGAAATACTTTCTTGTTACATTTTTTAGATATTTTTTTTAAGAACTGCCAGATTTGTAAAGGGTACCTATAAAAAAAATATGTATTTAAAAAGTGTAAGATATAGCAGTAAAATTGTTGAATTTGAACGCGCAAAAAGTTCATAAAACTTTTACCAATTTTCGAAGGAATAATATATTTCGTGTACGCATGCGCTGCGCACGAGGAACTCTGTTATATATCTCATACGAGATACTAAAATTGCCTGTGACCTAAATTTTATTTCGCGGTGAAGGTGGTATATCATAAGGCAAGTTTGAAATGAGCTTGTGGTGTTATCACGATATTGAAATTTGTTCAACGAACTCACAATTTATTAGGCTGCGAGTAAGTTATGAAAATTTATTATCATCTGTTATGAATTTTGATACTCGGAGCGAGTTGGAAGGTTTTTATTAGTTAATGAATACCCTTATTACATTTAAACTGTCGTTATTTCTCATAACGAGAGTGTGGGTGGAGGTAGTCGCTTATGTTCTCTTTTTTGTAAAACATTGGTTATTTTCTATATGGCTTTGATATATTACGTAATTATGGCTGCTCACAGGTACGCTCACATCACTTTGTACCCATGTCAGTTTATGGGTAAATTTTTATCTAAACAGAAGTTAATTATTTAAAAACTATAATTCCCTTATTTAATAATTAGATACGAATTTGAAAAAACAAATAGGACTTCGTTCACAGGGACTTCTGAAGCAAAAACAGGTGAACGCTAAATAAAGAAATATAATTCAACAAACTCAATCCAAACAAAGCCATCAAATCACTCCGACCCAGGTGCAATCAGCATTAATTGTAAACCATAAGCACAGATTTTTGTAAACAACTTTTATAATCTTTTTGTTTTTATTTTATAATTTGCTTGTTGAGTCAATATAATAAAAATAAATAAGTATGTAGATCAGAAGATAATTATAAAATTATCAATAGCTCTACCACAAGTCTGATAAAGTATTTTTTGATAGCGTTTCACTGGTATAGCAAATCTTACAGCGCCCCTAGTGGTAACACGCACTTACTTATTCATTATAGGATTGACAGTTTTCCGATAGTTAAAACCCTATTGAAAACTTCAATAGTAATCTCATGGTTGGCGTACTGTATACCTAATATGTAGGTATAATAACAGTTGTTGCTTCCTTTAAACAAAAGTAAACATCAAAGGCCTTCTTCTAAAGAGCTTTGACATTTGATTTATGATATTCTTATTCCAATTCTTAAAACACTTACGTATGCGAGAGCTAATTAATAAATCGATATCAAGACAGACTTCAGGCACACATCCTCTCAGGGTCGCTATAACGACTGTTGAGTCGTCAGCTTAAACGTAAGTAAAGAGATTTCCTAGTAACTTTTAACTAAAATACTTTCAACTGAACTGGAAAATGGATTGCTTTTCAATTTAACTATTTTTATGTTGTTTAACTCTGTTATTTGTAAACCGATTTGGATTTTTTCCGACATATTTTGGATAACTGATCTTTTTAGTGACAATTTTAATATTCGTTATATTTCATGTTAATTATAAAAAATATAATTGGATAATTTAAGCAAGTTGTGCGACTAAACACGTTGATAACTGAGAAACATTTGCAAAATTAAATAAGCAATACTTTGATTAATTCACTTCAGAGTTAATTAATTATCTTAATATTTAATAATAGCCAATTCAGCCCCTTAAACAAATTATTTGCTGCTTAATCTTTTAAGATAAAGATAATCTCTTTGAATTGTGGTTTTCAATCTTTCAAGCTTTTATGCCAATTAAAAAAGATTGTTGAATTTAAAAGCTTTCATATAAAGAGAGTTAACGTATAAATTTCACATAGAAAATTCTATTTTAGTTTATTCAGAATAATATTATAGTGTAAGATTTTTTTTATAGAAGAATATAACGCAGGCAAAATCACATGCATTTCCCACATATTACAGTTTTGTTACATAACATACGCATTACTATGATGTACCTACATTTAAAGTTTGGTAACTTAGTTATATGAAATAAAAATCGGAAGGGAAAATTGAATTTTCGTTCCATTTCGAGCCTTAGGAATTGAGGATATAAGAAATACCAGACTTTACCCTCATTCGATTAATTTTCCATTATTCAGGAGATATTTAAATAAGCGTTTTGTGAGGTTTTATATTACGTGAGTTACGAATAATTTTCTATGTGTGTAGAAGAGCTGTTCCAATTTTGATAAATATATAGATTGAGTTAAATCCCAAAACTATTAAAATGTCAAGAAAAGTCATAAAAAAATAAGAAGACTTCAATTCGATTAATGTTGTTCTCAAACTACGATTATCTAAACATTTTAATATTTTCCTAAACTGTGAATTGCACACACCGACCTAACACTGACACTGTCCTAACTAACTATGATTATGAATTCATTTATATCACGGCCATGTTTAAATAAGATATTTATGAGATACTCTCATAGGAACTCAAATAAATTTAAAACATATACAAAATAACTTATAGTGTTTAAAATAGAAGTTTATCAATTTAAACTATTGTTTAGGAATAGAAAACTAAGCGTTCTATATATATGTATATGTATGTATATATATATATATATATATATATCAGACTGCGTGGATATTGTAGTGTTAGTTGAGCAGACAGCAATTGTGATGTTTTTCAGTTTCTCAAACGAAACACGTACATCTCGACTCCACCTGTGCATTATACATTAAACAAGTGCATACAATGACTTGTGTTATGTACAATTATAGCATGTTGAAGTGAATAATTCCTTTACTTATTGAACATACTAAGATATATGGTTCTAATTCACATGCACATATTATTTAATACGAAATTTTGGCCGCTACTCTGTTTACTCATTTCTATCTTTGACAATCTTCGATATAACGATCTTCCATACAAATATTTTAGCATATTTTTCAACCACTTTAAGTATTTTTATCGCAAAAAAGGTACCCTATGTTCTGTAAAAGCTCTAGATTATCGCTTTTAACAAAGCTCGCTTTCAATAAAACTGCTTCCATGCGATAACAGCTTTACCAAGAGACAGTTACTTTCGCATTTATAATATCAGTAACGTTTATAAAAATTAGTAATCAATTATATATGTATATTATCTCTTTCATCTCAATTCTAAACTATTCTGTCATTAAAAAATTCGGAACTGTAAAAAGACCTTGTGGGTCGAAAAAATCTACGACTAGAAATCAAGGCTATGACTTTAAAAAACCCCTTATAATGTAAAAGTTACATAAAATATACAAATCACATATAAACTGAAATAAACCTAGTGGTTACGTACATAACTAACAAGCAAGTACTTGTTGCAGTCACAGCACGAGAAATCCCCATCGCTCTAGTCACGATTCCTTTGTCTCGCCCCGTCACTTCTGACTAGGGGCTTTGTTTAAATATGAACATCCTTTAAATCTCACGTATGCTGAATATTAAGTGATAATGGATTTAAAACAGCAATAGAGGGAGCCAAAGAGTATATGATTTTGTTTTGAATTTAAAAATTGATTAAATTATTACTATTCGACATAGGCTGCTTTTAATCAAATCCAAGATCCAAGGCCCGAATTACAAAAATAGAACATGTACCCTTCTGAGTAGGATAGGTCGGATCAAGTAATAACTGCTTGATCCGACCTATTTACCGAGTCCTGAAGGTAAAATAACATTGCTTTAAGAATAAAGTCTTAGTGCTTATTTTTTTGAGGTTATCTACACAACATCTAAACCATCAAATTTACTAGACTTTTTCTGTGGGTGATATATACGATGATGACATATTATGTTATTCAAGGTTCATCCTTTAAAACATCTGCAGTTAATTTAAAAAAAATATTTTCTAGTGTAAATGTAGGCACTGTGACTATATGAACATGTAAATTAAATTCTCATTTCACCAACTATTTACACGCTAAATACCAATTAGGTTAAAAGAGAATTCATGGAAGTTTTTGCCGATACCAATTAATACGAGTATTATGGCCCGTTTGTTATAATTTTAGTTTTTCGTTACGGTTTAGTAATTAGAAATAGCTATAACTGCATAACTTTAACAATTTTAGTAATTTGCCATTACTTAATAAACAATTGTCGAATAATTAATTAAAAATAAATTTAATAGGGTTTTCATTCTTGTATTTAAATTGCATATTATATTTTGTAATCATTTCGTTTCATTTTTGTGTAATGTTAATGCTATCTAAATAAGACTCATCCGATAGTTGAAAAGTAGAAAAATGCGATGAAAATTTTTCATAACAGTATCCTGAGCTTTCTATTAACAAAGCTCAATCAACAAAGAAATGATCTTATTTGCGATAAAATTTCCATTGCATTATCAATCATTAACCTAGTATATGTTTTATTTTATTTATTATAGAATTAATCAAAATTCGATATTCAAACAAAACCCCACACGACTTTTCATTAACTTTGTGTTATAATCCAGTTTCTAACTTTGAATGCTTTCGAATTAATTAATAATGAAGATTTGTTTAACTTTGAATGGTAAAATGAATTTGTATAAAATGTGCATTGTAACAACTTCGGAAAATCACAGGGAAATTTAGACTAACTTTATCAAAAGGAAAGGTTCAAGTTAGTTTTGATTGAAATTAGTTTCACAATTCAGAAACTGAACTAGGAACAAAATCGAATATTTAAACGCAGTGAAAATGATTCAATGAAATTTCAAGTAATAATAAATTATCTACACATACTAGTCTTATAGATACATGATTTTGAAAGATATTTTTATTATCTGACAGCTATTCACATTTTAATCTTTGTAAAACTATTATCGATATGGTATGACTAGTATCTGTAGATGGTATTGGATACTTCGAGTCTTTATACTCAATATTGTGTACTGCCCTAATTTAAATCTAAATCTTTGTACTCCATCTGAGAAGTACTTTTTGGATTCATATAGGTATACTTATATCTTTTATTTCGTCTTTTATATATTTTACTTTTTGTCAGCAAAAGTAAAGCAACAGTGAGTGGAGAGCAGAGAACACACACAGAATGGCTCGTTGTGCTTGAGAGCTTGACGCTTCCAAATACTGACTACACGAATTCAAATTTTTTAATATTATATTAAACCTCGTAACCTTAGACGGCGGTAAAATTCCACGTAAAAGACGCCGCAAACATCCGTCCCGAAATTAAAAATGAAATGTCGGTATAAATGTACCTCTCTACATTCCTAATTACTCCCTACGCACTTGCTTATTTACATCCAGCGAGAATTGCTTTGGTTTTAATCTCCTTTGTAAAGCACCGTTTGTTTACTAAAGCGTCGTAATTGTACGGGAATTTTACGAAGCACTTAGAATTATAAGATCTACATTACTCTACATCAGTCCTTATTTTGGATTTAATTACCAATAAATTGTATACCTGTTCATCAAAGGACACTAATTCATAGGCGTTAACAACGTAAAAATAATACTAGATGTGTCCATTTTTTGCTACTGCGATCAATCACTTTATATCAAATATTGTGTTTATTTTTACTATTTAATCTATTTATTGGATGGGCAATTTTTAGAAATTCCATTATAATATTCAATTGTTATCTTACTATTTTGAACCCAAATACAAGCCACAAGTAAATAACAACATATAATTCACGATAATTATGAATATCTCAGTTTATTAAATCAACGCATATTAATAACAAATTACTGTAATCTCCCTGCCTACGCACCTCCTACGCAGCCCTGTGCTACGCAGTGTAGAAGTGCTACGAGCTATCATTCAATGGTGAATTCGCTATAGTAGGTATCTCTACCACAATTTTTTTCAATTACTTTTCAATAGCGTCTACGTAAATAACTTGTTTGAATTTGCGTCCCTAGTGGCTAAGTTCCAACATATATGGCCACTATGGGATTGACAGTCAACAGTTAAAAACTTATCGCATTAGTAAACTTATGTTTTGCGTACCTCACATACATTATACGACAGGTTTTGTGCTACATTTTATCATCTCAAATTAAATATGTTCAATTTTTGTTTATTATTACTATTCAATCTCTCGGCAAATATTTTACTTAATTTAATGAAGTCGGAAAGTCCTAAACAAAATTGTAGAATCAACTTCTCATTTAATTACAGTGATCTCTCAACGAAGTCGCGGCTATATTTAGAATTCCTTTGACGAGAAAATGGACAGAATGACGTCATTGTTTCAGCTTGTCTTCTGTTAGATTGGAAGCATGACAGTTTTCATTTCCCGACCTAAGCTTTAACGTGGGTATAACTATATTATAATATCAGATATTTGTAATTTCTAATAGCCTTTTGACGACTTTATAACGTTGTTCACCGTTTCGTAACCGATTTTCAAGGCTATTTTCTTTATTACAGCTATATAATCAAAAAAATAATGTACTATTGTAAGGTTTATGATTGCTAATGTTAACTTACAAAAATACAACATTAATGACTATTGTGGATGTTATTAATTATACTGTTATTAACTTTAAAATTGCCCCAGATTTTACTCGTAACTACGACCCTGAGCAGGTACAATAAAGCCTATGTTGGTCAGCTGTTTAAAATATATATAGTTTTTAATTTTATAACACTACTAGCTAAGTACGTTATTATATAAAATATCAGCGCAGGAATCTCAGAATTAAGTAGTTTTTGTTAAAGGAACATGCACGGAATAGAATTAAAATCAACAATATTTTTTGCACTACGAATTTTTCACATGAACGCTGTACATAAAACCTTATATATTCTGAAGTCAATGTGTGGAGTAAATTGGAAGATGTAAATTACGCGTCGCTGATTAATTAAGGAGATATTCTCGAGAGAAATTTAAATTATCTAACGAGACGATTAAGTTAAGCCTCTATTGCTTGTTTCTTCGTTGCCTGCGTAAAATTCTTTTTTCTCAGTATTTCTTTGACAAATTTGACTTAATGACCGAAGAGTTCACTTTTTCATTAGAAATTTAATTAAAAATGTCAGTTTATAAAGATTAGCTAAAGCTAGGAGATATCTCCCCAAATCAGGTTCCGCTAAATTTGGAAATATTTTTACTATTAGATCGCGTCGTCGTCCTCCCTTATGAGGGTCATGATCACCTCCATGTATATCGTATTGATGGGGTAGTTTTCTTGGAAATATAATCGTGGTGAGTTCTCTCGTTCTTCCGCGTCTGTGTTTGAGAGATGATTTAGGCCTCTGGGTCACAGTTTACTGCTTCAAGCAACCCACCTGAAATGTGGTTCAGGCAATCTTCAGGCAAGCCTGTAGAAATTCAACCACACCTCCGTGCCACTTATGATACCCGTCCGGCAAGTGGCAGCGCTACCAGAGACCAAAAACAAATACAATTTAAATTTTAATTTGCATTCAGGACGGGGGATTTATATATATTTATAAGACTGTCTACCCACGAAGCTCTCAAAATGCATTACATACCTCGTCGCTTAAGTTCAGCAGTCAGAATTCGTGTTAACTCTTAAAACGCTGAAAATCTATACAGGCTATTTGAATTTTGAACAAAAGCCAGAACTGTATTTTTATTAAATAACCATTTTGCATACAAGAAGCATATCACTTATACCGATTCAAGTAGTGTTGAAACTAAACTGCGTTGCAAAATATATACTCTTATAATAATCTATAGATTGAGTTTCCATTAGGTTATCAACGATTTTTCAGTTCAGTTCAGTTTAAAAGAATTAAAATTAAATCATGTAAAGCAGTATGCATGTCCGTAGGTACCTGAAACTCACATCAGTAAATAAAGACTCTAAAAGGTTTTCTAAAAATAAAAACACAAATTTTATCCTAAATGAACGTGTACCATCATCGAATGATAATCATAGCAATATGCATTAAATTTTGAACTTTAAGTATAGTACACAAAGGCTTTATTAGCATGCACGGTAGATTATAGACAGGCGTATTTAATGAGCTATCGTGTGGACAAATGACGTAGGTCTGTTATTAGTTAAAAGCTCTCCACTAAAGTGAGGCACTGTAGGTAGATATCGACATTTTTCAACCACCGACCTGCGCTTAATCATTGATTACACACATTTGTACTACGATTCTCTTAAGCACTTCAAGCAATCTTGACTCGTGTGGCCTATATTTTCAAATAATTTAAATAATCCATTATTATATTTATACCCTTTATTACCTGTCTTTATTCTAAATTTAAAATTGTTCAGAGGTTGATTTGATAAAGAACAATAAAAAAGTGAAATTATTATTTATTTGTTATTGTACTTTTTTTATGAAAGAAAGTATTTTGAAAACTGTAAGGAAAAGTTTAAATTTTAGATTAAAATATTGCTGTTCTAAAATTGAAACCGCTGCAAAGCTCAGATAGCTTACAAGCTTGTAAGAAATAAATAATATAAATTTTAATAAAATCTGTATTTATCTAGCTATGACAATTTTAATTTATTTTTGACTGTTATTTTCATAAAATCATACCCAAGTATAAATTTGTAAAATGGAAGAGTTAGTATGTGGGGTCACGTCATTCCTTTCTCATTAACATAAATATCTTTTGGGGTGGGTTGCTCGCGACGGACAAGAAATATTTTATGGGAAAGTTTGCTGAAATGGTTACTATCTACTCGCACAGTATTTTTCATTTCATCATAAATATTTCAGCATAAAATTATTAAAAGTGTTGTTAAAGAGGGGACGGTAGAAATTGAAAAATATAGCAATGGCGTATGTTGAAAGACCACAAGCAAGTTTTCTTGCCCGGTGTCTTGTGTTAGTAAAGAGCGTACCTCAACCGGCAACCCAGACGTGGCCCAACTGGCGTTAGGGGAGTTCATGTGCGGCGAACCGCTTTTCATAAGTGAGCCTACCCATTTGCCTTCTATTTCATAAAAAAAATATTGAAGTTACTTTTTTGTTTTTAGTCGATAACAATTACAATATTTAAACGATAAGAAAATCCTTAAATATCTTAGATTTTCGTTGCAGTTAATTTTGATTTTTTTTTAATTTGAACCACTTTTGCACGTAAGCCTGGTTTTGATCCAGATTATAAAAGCTTAATCCAACGACACTAAATAACCACTGTTCTTTTACTTTTGAAAACAGTGCTAAATGATAAAATATATGATTTAAACTAAACACTAAAACTCTGAAGCAACAAGTTAATAATGCTCTCAATGAATTAGTTTAAAATACATTTAGGAAATAATTACAGTCTCTTGTGTTAGCTTTAACAGAAGTTAATTAGTTTCTAGAACAGATGCGCTCTTCACTCATAATCTATAGCTGGACTTTTCCGTAAAGTAGACGTTTTAATTAAAAACATGTCCAATGAAAAACGGCTATGTCACTGTAAAAGGAGTTGATTTTTAAAGTACTATATTCGTAAAAGAAATAAATTGAGAATAATCACAGGAGAAGTTATTTTGTTTCAATCATTCCTTATTTTCATTCTACCTAAATCATATATTTATATATATATATACTCTATTTTTTTATTTGTTTTCAATAAAGTTAAAATTACAGAAATGATTTTATATTATTTTACTAATTGAAAGCCAGAATCTTTTTATTAATATAAATGAGCCTTTTTTCGAAAATAAAACATGCAAAAAACTTTGATTAAACTTTGCTCTGTATCCTCATTAACCTGAAGTTATATTAACTTAGTTATATTAACTTAAAATTTAGCTTAAATATACTCATTCTATGTTCCAAATGTTTAATCGTCAAATATGTTGTTTTCAATACAAAATTACTAGTTTTATTTTTTATTTTTTAGATTTTGTTCTTTAAAACCTTGTAAATTTAAATTTCAGTAATAAGCAATCATATATGTGATTCTAAATAAATAAAATTATTTTTGACTTTGCTATATAACTGAAAATTCAGCTTTAAAATCAACCGAAGTAATGGCGCATAAACCACAATATAATGTTATATGGTGTATAAACTAAAATAGCTGAAGCAATTTTTATGACTTTTCATGAAACAGACGTTCAAATTTTAGCGAGGACCGCAGAAAATGGGGATAAAGGCCACATATTAATACATTTATTAAAACAAAATTTATACTATGCGGCTTAAAACAGTAGAGAGTAGAGACTTGACAAATGGTAGAAATACGTCCTTTACTTTCAACATAACTGAAATAAAAGTACATGGAGTACTTTATTATTATTATCATATATATTTCCGTGCCGTAACGAGTAAAGAACTTGCTAGTATTTATGTACATCTTACAAATAACTTGTTGTAAGTATATCGTAAATCTTCAATCGTTTATAGGAATAAAATATCTAAGAGGCCTCGATTATTTATATTTCCCGTTGGACCTTTATTTGGAAATACAAAGGGCTGTATTTGGAAAATAAATCCTATTCTGTCTTCACGGTCAGAAGTGCTTGTTAGACATAAAATATAAGAATCTGTGTCCCAAAAGATAGAAAAGGAAGATAATGTATCGTCGGTTCATTGAATAAAACGTCGGGCCGTTGGATACATAGCGATCACATTACTTGGGACAGATGTCGCATAGACGCTTTTACGTTGCTACTTGCGAAGTACTTTAGAAAATTTTATGAAACCAAATGGCAAATGAAAGTGAATGATGTTATGTAGTCTAATATGTCTATGTAGTAAATTTAAACTTAAATAGATTCAATAATTTTAATATCTGAAAGACTCAGATATGTAGAGAAAAAGGATTCTAAATAATAGAAACCGTAATGGGTACTTGATTTTTAAGCCGTTTTAAAAGTCCGACTGAATAACATTACATATATCACTGCAATACTTCAAGACCCAGTAAACTGGTCCAGAACAGCGAATAGGCTGACTGTTCTTGCCCGCCTTATTGGTAATTAAATATTCGTTTGGGTCGACCCCGTGATCGTGGGGGCAATTCGCTGCACTGTGGCGCTATCTAGTTAATAATAAATGTTGACGACACATTCAACTTTTCAATAGCCTTTTTAATTAGCATTACTTCTAGCAAAGCATTTATTTAGTATATAACAATTTAAATTGAATTTAGTATACACAAATGCAAAATCATAAATACATATGACAATAAAATTTAAAATATGTATTAAGGAACTACCTCCATAGCTAAGTTCGTTACATACTGGATGTGTTGCGGTCCTAGGTTCTTTTCCCGGTGAAACAATACTTTACGACAGTTTCGGTTTGGATGTCACAGAAAACTGTAAAACAGAAGCTGAAACGGGCCTGTCTCATGCTCTATTAGAGTTTCCTGTTCTTCATTACAAAAAAATATGACAGGGTATTAATTTGTTTGTTTTCAGTAATATGATTCAGTAAATGTCGGCGGAAGGATCCGAATAATGGTGACTAATTAATGCCTTGCGCAGGCGCTAAGAAGACGTTGGGATGGTGCCTTATGGGATTTGGCTGTTTGTTCCACTGCTGTTTATTATCCATGAAGGTATGAAAGTATTTATAAAATAATTAAGTTAACTTATGCCAATTGTATTTGTTGTATTATAGAGAAAAGGTAAGTTAATACAAGCCTCTTTCGTCTTTTCTAAAATCCCATTTCTCTCTGTAGGGAAACTCATCAAAATAATTTCACCACTTTAAATCTAGCAGCAAATCCTATTGTATTACATTTACATTTATACAATAATTTAGATAAGAGAATCTATGAAATAGTATTGAAATCACTACTGATTGTTGAGTAAACAGCTTGCTCTGGCGTCAGGAGGAGGAAACAGGTTATCAGTACCATGAAAACATCGTAGGATTAAAGATTTATCTACCCCATTTCTCTTTATGATAATGCTATTCATCATTATCTTTTCCAGCCGAAAAACATATATAAAATCTAATTTCAACAACTACTTTACTCCTAACATTTCAACGACCTAAGATTTCTACAAAAAATTTAAAATCGTCCTGCAGAGTTATACTTAAGTCACATGAGCAAATGAACAAAAGCCTACAGCTAGCCAATATTATGCTAGACTTATATTTCAGATTCTGTCTATTCAGCTGTACATGTTTTATGTCTTTTTCGTTAATGCTGCCTTATTGGCGCCACTTCAAAAAAATGTTTTGTGATGAATGTCAATAAGAAATGTTCGATATTCTGAATAGTTATACATTGGTTTAATAAATATTTATATGTGTTTTAAGTCTGGAGAGTAAATAATGGAATTTAATTGTGCATATGCATGTACGGAATATGTAAAATTTTATTCATTTAATATTGTTTGTCGACGGCGCGTTTGAATTTTAATGTTTTCCAATGAGCACAATAGCCTGAAACTGACCACAATCTATGGTTATTATTTTATGCTCGAAAAAACCACAATTTTGCACTTTATTGACTTTTAATTCAAAACATAGTGCTTACTTTTTTATTGAATTATCCTTAATATAATCTGAAGCAGTATACCTACCTACACTTAAATAAAATTTTAAAAGAGTTTTAACAAACAAAGAAGTAAGAAACGGTATCAGAAAATAAATTTCAATTTAGTACGTCTTTTAGGTAATAAATTTTTCTCAAGAATTATTAAACTGAAAGATTTAACACAATGCATTGTTCGACGCGTAACCAATAAAGATACAACGGTGGAAGGAAACCACATCAAAATCAGATAAATAAATTTGTATCCATGATTTATTCTGACTAATTGCACTTAATATAAAGTTTTTTTTAATTCTGTGAAAAGCCAATGCAATAATTTCAAGCAAATTCATTCATGCATAGAATATGCTTTTTCCATTAGCTCGTTTATTAATTGGTTCCGTTCTATTTCACATTTTACTGATTACCTAGTAACAGCACTTAACTCTTGTAAATAATTTTTATACGGTACAAATTTAATACATTTTTCAACTCCAGCTCAAAAAAGAGCATAATATTTGTCTACCTGTGGCATAGTGGTTTGCAAACCGTTAAAGTGATTTTCCGTGTGAAAGTGATTTTTCACGAAGTTCTTTTTGAGAGAATCTTTGCTTAAGAATCCTAAGAAACTACAGACATATCTCTTACTGTCATGAATGGTAAGAAAAAGATGGCATCTCACAGGAGGATTCCTAAGCTAAAATTGTATTAATGAGACCCTATATGGACCCTAATTAATATTGTATAATTTCTTTTTCAATAATATCAACATCCAGAAAACTCACTTTAGTTTTTTTTTTATTTATTAAGATTAAACTTATTGTTAGGTGATGCTGTACTGAATAGTTGATATTTTAAACATTTCAATAATGTTCTCTCCCTGGGCTATATTATCAACATCAAACCACGCGATGAATATTTAACCTAATAGCTTAGAAAACTTTATGGAATTTACTGAATTGTTTCTTAACTTGAACAATCTGGTTTATAAAGTAATAGAGGCGTCATGCTTTACTTTATTTTGGTGTTAAAATCTAGAAAACCTGAAATTTATTTTATATAGATATCTTGGCCGGAAATGCATTCGTGGCCCAACTGGCGTTGAGGGTGTCCATGTCTTCCTATCTTATAAAATAAAATCTTTTATGTACGTATTCATACACAAGTTGAAATTGCTTAATGCTTCCTGGAGGTCATGTAGTCTTAATTAGCAGATACAGTTCTAGTATTTTAGACTGTACATTTAATTAATTTCATTGTGATTATTATATATCTTGCATTATCTTTTTGTTACAAAAATCTTTTGATAATGTACAAGTTCAACATACCAAACTATTATCTAATTGAAAGTACTTCAAGCATGCCAACAAACAATTCGAATACGTGATTTCGTGTATCTCAACGTGTCACTTCCATGCGCCCACTCGAGTGCAAACCATATCTTGAAACTAATCGAGCGCGCACATAAATGTGTGCCAATTTACCGATTGTTCTGAGAATACGGAAAACACGACAAAAGATATATTACTTATTTAACCGACCGAAATATCTCTCGGTGTCTTTCTATTGTTTTGTAGAGAATTGTATATTTATTGAAGTAAAAGTAGAACCAAAATAGAAAAAGCGATTATTCAAGATGCGATGATAGAATCAAATACACTTGTTAATGTTATATAACATATAAAGTTTTACTAATTTGTTATTTTAATAGTTTTGCAAGAACCATTCGTTCGCAAAACAAATATCTATTTGAATAGATTTATATACTTCTATGAATACCTACACTAGTATTGTGCATCATATTGTAATTTTTGAGTTGAACAAAGTAATTTTGAACTGAACTGAAGGAAAAATTCATTTCGGATCCCTAAAATATTTATCCACTGATACCTATAAAATTACAAACATAATTATGATACCAAAATTAGTAACATTATGTTTTGAATGTCCAATACCTTTGTACCAAAACCAATATTAGAAACAGAAATATACATAAAGTGAACGTCACTTTTTGACAGTAAATTTAATTGTCTTTTCATTTTATACATACCATATACCCAGAAGAAACATACAAACAATTTATAAATATAACTATATAACTAAATATAACTTTTATAAATACGCCTTTGTATATCAAAAAAAAAAACTCAGCTTGTCAGTCCATTGAATTTTTCATATTCAAAAAACGTAGACAAAAGTGATATTATTTAAGACCCTAACCAACACTGCTTTCAGGCAAATTGAAGGAAAATTTAGGTCAAAAGTAAGTGACGCAGAAGAAATTGATATTCATAGGAAATAATGTTATTGAGTTGCGGGATTGCTTTTATACGATTTCCCCGGTGATTCTTAGCAACCAATAATTTCGATCTTATACTTTGTAACCTACTTTTAACATTTAAAAAACCTAGAAAGTCGAATAAAAATAGTCAGAGAAAATTTTAAAAAAGTAATCCTACGAACAATATACCTGAATTAAATATAACTCATTGAAAAATTGAATTAACTTTTATTTACTGGATTATAGAGCATAATCGTTATAATTATTCGCTATGTATTTATAAATGGTGATGTAAATTTAACAGCATTGTTTTAATTACTTTAAACTTAAAATCATTAAATAATTAATTTAAAATGTCATTATTGTAATCCCTAAAAATATTAGGGGCAATTTTTTAACTATTTTTTTATCTCTATTTAAAGGATAATATTTTCCGGCAGACATTTTCTTTCGTTTATGATAGTAAAACACATTATCAAAATATCGTATAATCTATTTATTAACATGAATGCCACCTGTCACTATCACTTTCTGCCTACAATGGATGGAGGCAATATCCGTTGCGTAGATACTATATCGAAGCCTATATCCGGGAAACTATTGTACATGTACTCTGGATCATAAACAAATGTTTGGGTAAGCATGAATTGACATCATTGTATATCCCACGTCCTAGATGCATTTGCATTGTTTTAATTTTAATACGAGAAATGCGTTTCGCTCTACGTTGTAGAACATAACCTGACCCTCATTAAAGACCTGCTGAGTTATACACAATTATTCAAATATAATTCGTTTCAGCACGGACAAGTTTGGTGTAGTAGAAGTTGCGTAAGAATTCTACCAGAAACCTTGGTTGCCTAAGGATTCGTATAAAACTGCGGTTATAAGTTTTCAAGTATAAAATATAGTATTGCTCAATAAATGACTGAAGTTATGAATGTTACCCATTCTTATTTGCAATATCAAACTTTATTTTACTTTATATCACTCAAAAGAAATTTAATTACAAAAGGACGTTGGGAAACGATTAATAAACGGTTAATATATAATATTCGAAGCTAAGCAGATACTAGTTACATAATAGAACAGATAACCGGATGCCTTGGCCGGATAAGCATGACGTCACAGCTTATATATGCACCCCACATACTACTTATTCAGCCTAATGACACATTGTTAAAGGTTTTTGTATGAACAAGGAAGATGTCGGAACTCGGAATCTGGGTTCGTTGATGATAGTATTAGGGAAAATATTTTTGCTTTTTATGGACAAAGGCTAACTGCTATAAAGTAGTGGGGAAGATTTTCAAATTCATGCATCTTAAAGTGGTGTTAATATTTTCTGTTATAAATTTTGGCTTTTTCATTATATGATTATAAATAATAAAATTTGTTACAATTTAATATTAGGTACGTCTCGGTAGGACAACAACAAAAGCAAACAGCCAGAGAATCATATTTTTGACTGATATAAAATAAGGTTGTTTTTTTTATAAAGCTGTGGTTTTTAATGATTGTTACCTTAAAACTACGAGTCACTCAGGTCATTACTAATTTTAGGTACTTTGTTCATTTATAATACATTTTATTATTATTATTTCCATATTATTTAAGGCTTACTATAATTTACGGTTTCAACTTTTTGAGTTAAAATGTGATACTTTAGTTGACAATTGACATGAAAAGTGCTTAATGAAGTCGCACTTTTTTTTTGTTAGTAAATAATTATTATTTTACTATATATAAAAGTGAAGTCCCGTGTCCCCCAGGGGGGTATGGGGCAGATGCATTTCACATTTGTTTCACTGATCGATTTTTTCTTTAGAGGCAAGTAGGTGATCAGCCTTCTATGCCCTGCCAGATCGAGATTTTTTTTTATCTCCACCGGGAATCGAACCCAGGACCTCTCGATTGTAACGCTTACGTGCTTCCCACTAGAGTCTAATGGTAAGCGCCGACCGCCTCCTTGGTCTAGTCACTAAACCAAGGAGGCGGTCATTACCATATATAAGCGAGCGTTTTAATTTTTTAAATTTTGGGTTGCCAACCGATAGAGTGAATAAATTTATTACATTATTACAAACATATTATATCTACTATTTTTATAATATTAGTATAGATAAACAAAATACAAATCTTTTCTCATTACAAAATTTCTAATTAAAACAGATAATAATAATATTTACATTTATATATGTGCGCTCAGACATTGAATGGTCAAACGATTTTCATCTCCCGTATTCGCACTCAGTGTACAATGGAAGCATTGAACGTGTTCTCCAGGGCCTTAAATTAAATTGATACAGAGAACCTTGCTGCTTCACAACAGCTAATTTCATGTCATTTTTATTCCTGGACTCGTGTTTTGATATAATATTCGAAGCTAAGCAGATTTTAATTTTAACGTTGAATAAATCTTGGTAATCAATTTAAATGTGACTTATAAGAACAATTTTGAATGAATTAGGTGTAGGTTTAAACTACCTCTTAAATATATTTGTATTAAATAATATAAAAACTCAGTAACAGTCTAGCTTTTTATCAATAAAAGAGGTTTAATAAACAAAAATATAAATCTATTTTCTTTATGATATCATAAGATGCAAGACGTTTGAAATCAATGAATTCCGATCACTTGTTGAGGTGTAGAAATAATTTCACAGCAAGAGATATTGATTAATTCAACTCCCGACATATTAATTGTCAAGACTTACAGAATATTCATAAATTGTAGCTACCCTTCTTGATAACGTAGACTTCCAAACAAAAACCCGCATCATAATTATCCAATCGTTTAGGTGCTACGATGCCCCAGACAGACAAACAGACACGTCAAACTTGTAAAATTATAAAACACTTATTTTTTGTCGGCATTCAGGTTTTCAAGGTCCCGTTTATCATTCGAATCGTGGTGTATATATATCTTATTGTTACAACTAAATACAATGTAATAATAACTAAATTTTTAATAGTGTACGCTGTTTATATTAAATCATTTCGGTTTACCACAACGCAACAGCATGTAAGTCATAAATCCACAGCAAAAACCACTACTAAAATATTTATATAAAAAATGTACGCATGCAACATTCAAAAGTGAAAATTTTAATAAAACCCGGTAGGTGTACCAGCTGTTACTAAATTGTAGACAAAATGAAAAGCAAACGCTTATAGCGTATAAAAATCGATCACTGTTGAAAACTATCGGAATGAATATTTCAATTTTGCTGCTTTTTTTCTAAAATCTCTCTTCATACTTCTTCTTTTATAGTGCTGACACGGTTCAATTTTTGAAAGAAGAGACAATATTACGTGAAATAAAGGATTGAATAACGACTCAAGTTGAATTAGTTATATAATAAAAATCAGTACTCAAAACGATAGAGTAGATGCAATTTCGAGCATTCACTCAACAAAGGGTGACGCCGCGAGCAAAAACTATTTCTGTCCGGGATAAAGTTGTACTGCGCTTGGTTAAAAGTTTTGAAAAGCACCGCCAGTGCAATGATGCTTGGAAAATAGTTGATATTCCATTGGATTTATATAATCTAAGAGTTTAATTTGAGTTTTCATCGAGTTAATTAGTTTATTACAGATAAATAGATGGTACTGGATTATATCTGGCATAAACTCACTCAAACTATAAGGATAATTTTAATAAAACGTACAAAAATTTAAAACGTTACATAAATAATACTTATGTAACACAGACAGGATTTAAATAAATAGTGTCTGTGTTTTGACAGATGTTACGAAGTTTACTGGGTACAATTTTTCTCTGAAATAATTTTGTTTTAACATATGCACATACATTATAGTTAAGAAACAGGCTCGTTCTATATTCTTCTTCTCGGTACCATCAACCTTGAAATCATTATTAAGAAAATCGATTCAGCATCTCTAAAATTGAACGTAAAAATAATATCCAATTATTTTAAAATTAGTTTAATAAATTGATAAATACAGTCAGTAGCCTTTTAACTTAACACGGATAAAACTTGGTCAATTATTAGAATATTCTTACCACGTAATTTAGCCTCAACAACTTAATCTTCTTGATGCAGAAGCCTTAAGAACTTGTATTAGTTGAAAATTCGCTACTCTTAATGAGTTTTCTGACTCTCACATCAATATTAGAGTTGTTTTTACATTCTGAGTTATATTAGAAAGTAAATTAAAATATTCTATTTATTTTGTTTTCAACTGACTTTTAATAAGAAAAATGTTCTTAATTTTCATATAATATAATGTTTTAATGTATGTTTAGTTCGTTATTACTCCGATACTTTTATATAAAAAATGTATATGTTTTTTTATAATATATGTTTTTTGTCTGTTAGGTCACATATAAAATTATTTAAATTAATGAAGCGTTTCGTATCTTTTAACATTAAAAATATAATTTAATCAAATATATATTCGAAATGAATTTCAATCAGCTGTGTGGAAGAATTGATTAATGATAAAATAATTAATTAATAATTGGAATATATATTTTAGTAGTAATACGATGAAATAATATTAACAAGCTTTTCGTTATGACCTTCGAATGAACTACTTTATTAAAAAGGCTGTTGAGTACTGTCCACTTACCCGGCAGTCACGCTTTTAGTACTCGAAGTGAAGTTCAGTAATTAATTTAATCAATTTGTTGAATCAATTTATGCCGGATTGGTCAAATATGATTGTATTTACAAAATGGATTAAGTTCCAATCCCAATAAGTCTATTTAAAATGCTTGAATAATGTTTACCACACCCCAATATTGTAAAAATCTATGAAAATTCTAGTAAATTTTGTATAAATCGGTGTATCAATATTGTTAATGGGTTGTTAATTAGTTATTTAAATAATTATTGCAACCTGAAATAAACATTTTAAATAGAATCCCATACAATTTTTTTAACAATTGTAACAAATGTAACAATTCTGTTCTTTCAAATTATAATTTGTTTATGAAGAAAATAATAGTTTGTTTAAAGCAAAGCATCCATCTAATAAATATTTGTATAAATCATCTACTTGCCTGTAAAGAAAATAATCAGCGAAACAGATATAGAAATATGTCTGCTTCATGCACCACTAGGGGTTACGGGAATTCACTTTGTAATTGCAATATCATTACTATGTTGTTATTCTAATTCAATGGCAAAAATAGCTTTTAGGTGTTCATTGTCTATTTGCATTTACCCAATATTGGCTTATGTTATTAATATTTAGATTTACATTGAAATAAATTTAAATTAAATTGAATGGCCATAAATTTCTAAAATTAGCACACTAATAGGTCTTTACGTGTACATAGTCTTCAAAAATCGATTTTTTTTATAGGAAGCAGCCAAGCAACGGATGTGGATGTGAAATTGGTGGCACCGAGTTGGGTGGCTCGAGGCAGTTCAGCAAAACTGCGATGTCTTCATCAAGTCCCACCGCAATTGCTTTACAAAGTGGAGTTCCTGCGTTCTGGGGCAAAAATTCTACAATATGTCCGGGAAAGAGTCCCGCCGTACACAAATTACACCTTTCAAGGAGGAAAGGTTAATGTAAGTAGTATAAACCTAAGAGAGACCAAACTATGAAATTGATTATTGCTACGCACTTAAATGCAGTATGTAGTAATGTAGTAAAACCTTTTTGTTAAACCTCTTTGTTCTCATAAATTATATCTCAAACGGAATAAAATTACATTGGGTTCAATAGTATAAATTGGTGTAATTTAAATAAAAAAATTTTAACATACCCATGTTTAATAAATAAGTAATTTAAATTAAATTTTGTAGGTAGGAAATTCGATTAATTTTATTGAAACAGTCTAGCTAGTCTGTGGTTGTAATTTTCAGATGCACGAGCTACGAATAATTAACTTATTATTTATTCGTAGTGCACGAGCATAAGTCAAGTTTAAAAAGTCAAACTTTTTTTTTACTAAATAAAAACTTATTTTTGTTACAAGTGTGTTGAAAAACGTCGCATGATACACGTGAGTATTGATGAATGCCGCCGAGGCTCTTAAGACTAAGAGAGCCAAGGACCAACTTTTCACACTTAAATCATAATCTACTATAGAAATGGAGCTCATGTTTAACATCGGTTTATATGCCTAAAATTGACGCCCACAATGAGTTCTTATCATAACCAATTGTATCAAATATCCGTTTGGATTTGGTCATAAATCAATTAAATTCGTATTATTTCATTCATTTAATTATATACCACTTAAAATCATATATTAACATGAAATTTTTAATATTAAATTTTTAGGACTATAAAAGTATTTTAATTGGTTTAATTTAATTTTTACTTTATTGATTTGTTTGGTAATAACTAATTTTGCTAATTAAGCACTCCAACTCTACCACCCAGGTAAAATCAAACGATATTCCTTCAAAATATGTCTGAGTAATGATGTTTGATCTATTATGACCGACACAATATTTATAATAATTTATTGAACTTCCTATACTATCCATGGGCATCGGCAAAGACAAAAGTCAGACTATATTGTGTCAATTCAAATTAAAAAGGATTTTTCCGCAGATGTCCCTTGTAACGGAAAACTCTATTACCTTGGAAAACTTGGACCCTACTGCATCAGGGCTATATTGGTGTGAGGTATCATTGGAGACACCTATCTTTACGGCTGCTTCACCCCCTCATCAACTAACAGTTGTATGTAAGTAAGAGTTAGTCACAATTACAATAATGCTCATGGTCATTTGTAATAACCCAATCGTAGTTGAGAAGATTACGAATGGCGACCATGTCATCTTCCCTTGATAAAAGATAGTAAAAGATAGGTAACTTATTTTTTCGTGGGGAAAAACTTCGTGGCCAAGGGTAATCTCTTACTCACTAAAACTTACTTTTACTGGCAGGATTCGGTTGCAGCAAAGCCATAAAAATCCAGACAATTGCGAGAGCGTCAACCACACGCAGAATTACAACTTGCGTCTTATGTTTGGATTCTTAAGAATCTGTCTTTATTTACTTAAAAATTTTATTAGGTAAATAATTAATTATAAAGTAATTTAACTTAGTAGTTTTACAAGTTTAGGGCTAGTGCAAATGATTGTGAGTAGAATTTTTGAATAAGAAATATACCCGCTTCGACTTAGTAATTCGATACTTTGATATTTTTATATGTAACCTATTCAAAGTTATTTTTATATTCGAATTTTACAGACTCCCAAAAACACCCGCCCATAATAACTTTCGGTAAACCGGATGTTGTAGTGGGAGGGTTACTTCGAGCGAATTGTACTAGCGCTCCAGCTGCGCCCGCGCCGAAGCTCATCTGGTACATTGATAATGAAAAGGTAATTCTTAATCCAATAGCAACTTATTATATTAACAAACCTAGCAACAAAAAAGTGTTTCCTTTATATTCATTTATTATTTACGGCCCTAGCATGAGCCAAGAACAAAAATTTAAAGAAGAAGAACCAAAAAACACACACAAAAACATATTTTATAAGTAGAAACTCAATGGTTCACCTCTAGCGCTTAATGATTAGCTTGTAACAATAAGGGCAATAAGTTTTAGATTGTGTTTATCTGTTATTACTTACGTATTTTAATAGGTAAATAATATGTATACTTATTTCTTACATTTTCGTTGATTTAGGTATCCGAAGACTCAATAAAGTACTTCTCATACCGCGTGTCAAGTTCTACCCGAGTGAAAGGTGGGGGGAGCCGTCACCGAAAATACCAACACCGGTACATAGCACCAGAGCTCAACTACACTGCTAAATACTGGGCGTTGGTGAGTGAGACGACTACCCCGTCTCCTGCGAACCTTAAACACAGCAAGTGTACCTTGAAGAACGGCCAAAAGGAAGTTGCCAAGGTAGCTTCATTATCAGCTACCATCTAGAATCTATAATTATAAAATTTTTCTTTATGTCCCAATGTAAATTCTATTAAAAAGAATAGATTCTTTAATTTATACAAAATAGGACTTATTACCAATTTTTAAATACCATCATCTAAAACATGTGTGAGTTTTAGTGATTGATGATTTTTTCAAACAACGCTTATTCAATATCGCTTTAAATTTATATGTGAAATTAGAAACAAAAAATAAAATAAAAACAATAACTTTCGTTTATCCGTGCATAAATAGCCGCGTGTCCACCGGGTGCACGCTAAATGCTTGGTCGGTGCGGACTTACCTCGGGGTCATTTGGGTGCACGTTGCCTCAACTTAGCGTGCTTCGGGATTGAGCCAACGCGACGCCTGTCGGTAAACGGGACGCTCTCAGAAGTGTCTCCGTGTGCGCTGGTTGTGGACGGTGGTTTCGGCTCGCGAGGCATTTGTTATAGTTAGCGGTTACAACTGTCCATTATGAATGCTTTTTCTAATGTAGTAAATGAAATAAAAATGATTGAGAGGCTCTTCCTTTTTAAAGTCAAATAAAAACCTCTTCCTTGATTTTGTGCTATCCTTTTCAACATGTTTCAAATTCCAGTTTCTAGTTATGTAAATTATAAGCGACTCTCAAACTGTAAACGAATATTATTACCCCACAGATCGAGAAACCACGTGAATTGGCTCCTCCACCCATATCCCTCTGGGTATCCATAGCTGAGTTACGGACTCCTGCGCATGGGCGTTTACAGCTCACATGTACGGCTACAATTCCTGATGAAGTGGGACCAGGCGAACGTTTCGCGGATATTAAGAAACAAACCGTCACAGGTACATATAACAATATTATAGTCTCACATTTTATATGAATATGTGTTAAAAATAAATAATAGCTGCTAGGTAAAAAACTTAAAAAAAGCTAAGCCAAATTGTTAGCTGTTAAAAGTAATGGTAAAACCAATTAATTAGTTCCTTGGAGTTAAAATTTTATTCAATTCGTGTATAACATTAATATAAATGAGACGACATTTAATCTTTTGAAACCTAAGTAAAATTTCGCTGGCGGCGGAGCTTTTATTTACTCAAATTTATAGAATACAAATTTGCTTAGATAAAAGATTTGTTTGTAAAAATACGCTTCAATCTGCTTTTCATCTACTTTTCATCAATATACTTAATTACTTTTGCATACTTGCTTTAATAGACAATGACAATCTATTTTTCGTAGCTAAGTAAAAAATGTAGGCTTCCCACTACTATTCTAAATGCGAAAGTTTGTGAGGATGTTCGGATGTTTGTGACTCAATCACACTTAAACGGATTTAAATGAAGTTTGGCACGTAAATAGTACTTTATATACCGGAAGTGTGTTCCCGTGGGATAAATTAGAGATACGAGTATTTTATTTTTTAACTTCAACGGTATAAAATTGGCTGGATATTATGCAATATACATTGCACATAAAATAAAGCACGTTATGTTTTATCCTAAGGGAACTATCCCTCAGCCTAATTATAATGTGGATAGATTGTAATTTGTATATTTTGAATAGGAGTGTAAATTTCATATCCATTTAGATAAAACATTTCATAACATAAATATTTCTACAACTGCTATGAAAAATTAGATTATAAAAGTCGTCTTTCATCAAACTGAAATCATAGAACCTTTCTTTTGACGATGAGCCTTAGATAAAAAGTTAATTTTTCTTATTTAGCTTCAAGCGACAGTAGATTTTGATCTCTGAAATCACAGCTTTGTCGGCTCATTAAAGTTAGAACCTTAGTCTAGTTAGTAAACTTTAATGATCAGATCTTTATTTGAGCATAACGCTTAATAAAACAGCAATCAAAGTAAGATACGGGCGTTGTATGGCAAACAACGTTATTTTAGTTAGATTTGCTTAAAGATTTTTACCGTTTGAATAAGAGGAATATTTCGATTTGGAAATAAGTAACCCCTAGTGGGGCATGAGGCAGACACATTGCTGTATCTGTTTTACCGATCATTTTCTTTACAGGAAAGTAAGTGATCAGCCTTCTGTGCATACTTAACCGAAATATTCATGCTTTTCCTCGGTATTCAAACCCAGGACCTCTGGTGCAACATGCAGATGTGTAAACCAGTTAGCCACGGAGACGGTTAAGTAGTAAGCTCATCATTAATTAAGAATAAAATCTTATAAATATGTTTTATTATCATTTTAAAATAACAATCACGTTTACTATTTATCAAAAACACACTAAAATAAAATGAAAGAGGAGATATATATCACAACATAAGATATAAAAACAATACAAGAATTTATTTTAAATATAGAAGACAAAATAAGAATGAAATTCGCGTCAAAACTTTATTCGCAAGCCGCTTCAAAACTAACAAGTATGGAAATTCCTCTTAAACAATATTGCGGTGAAGTTTTCCAAACTTCAACAACTCATAAAAATATAGGAGACACTGAATCTCTAATGCTTTTTGGCAGTTGCAGTAAACGAGCTAACTTTGAAGAAACCTCAATCGGAAACGCTTGCAAACGCTACCGCGACTGCCTTACAAAAATTCACCCCATTTTGGCTTATTGGATACAGTTTCCTCATCCAAGAGCTTAGAATACCCCTCAATTAAAGATCCTTAGATATAATATGTATTTTTGTAATTACGTTCGTCTCACGTTCAAGGTGTAAGGTTGTCCTTTCGCTCATTATTATTTTATAGATAAATATATGATATTAGGAATTGTGTTCCAATTTTAAAATGTAGTTAATAATATTGTTATATTAAAAAAAAAGTCATATTTTAGAAAAATATCCCTATTTATGTGAGCTTCTTTCAGGTCAATTAAACTTTATTTTAGTGCCTGTATATTTTTGTATGGAATTACTTTTCATAACGCACTATCTCCATATCATGTAAAGCCAATTGTTCTAAATATTTTATTACCTAAACAATAGATCTCAAATTAACTAATTTAAAGACTGTATATTTAGCAAACTCATTTAATTTTATTATATATAACAAAAGTGGTAAAATAGTTTCACAGCCTGTACCTACATTGTAAATAAATTCATTTTTTTATATTTTTGTTTAAATATTTCTTTAATGTTTTTTAATATCTCACGTATTTATTGCCACAAAAATATAATCCTTTGCAAGTACCTATCTGTACCTGAGCTTACTGTCAAGTTTTTAAATGTTGAAGAACTAAAAATATATACACATATGAAAATTAAATTATATATTAATAGTATATAAATCTGAAAACCTATCCTTTTCATATTATGAGTAATACAAATAAATATGAAAAAAATTATATAATAATCATTCAAACTTGCCCAAACTTCGAGCTTTTAAATTTTATGTTCATTGAAAAAATATTCTATTCAATCTAACTCCTATATTCGAAAAAAACATTTAAAATTAATTAGTTTTACAAAAATAGGTGTTATGCTGTGAAAATTAATAATAGTGTTTGCCGCTACGAGATTGAATTTTTGTAATCTATTTTGTTTGAATTTTCTTCGAGATTATAAAAATAAAATCTCGGTGCAAGGCGTTGAATGTCTTCCTGCAGCTCTATACACTGACTTTTGTAGATGTTTTTTGTTGCTTGCTGATTCATACAATTATTCACAAATATTAATTAATTACTATGTATTCAATTTAATTTATAGACGCTTGTGGTAAAAAAATTAATGATACCACCTAATACGAATATTTTTACGCGCACTTACTTGATCTTAATTTTTGTAATTAAGATTCTAAGTTGTATGAATCAGCTAAGAAATTATGGCGTTGGCAATTTTATGAGGAAGGGATATGAAATTTCGGAAGCTTTCCTACATTTCATAATTCTGTTTTTAATTGAAGTTAGACAGGCGTTTTTTGCAATACCATATTAAAAAGCCTTCTTTCAGGTTTTTAACCATTTCATGAGATTAAACTTTGTATCACATTCTCTTTGATCCTAATCACATGACGCGTGTTTTAAGTGGGTACCAGTGTTCCAGATTAGACAAAGAGTGTTGCAAGTGGCAAATCATATATAATGTTTAATCATACATTAAAGTGACTCCTATAATCAACAGTTTTAATCTACAATGTATTATTTACATATTACATATTTACAGCTAGGATTCTTTACAATTTCTTGGTGAAAAAATGTTGTTTTTTTTAGCCGAGACATTTTTATTTATATAAACAAAACATGTATAGTTGTACTCGATATTAACCCAACATAAAATTGCCAAACGTTGATATAATCGCTACAAGATGTGATAAGTGTATAAGCGAAATATATATTAAAATAGATCAGTTATTGTAAAAAAATGATATATAAAGTGTTGATATAGATATAGAAGTAAGTTGTATATTAGATAAATGTGGGTGAGGAGTCAATAATTATTTTATGCTAATTTCAAGTTAAAAAAATCAAATTTAATTTAACTAGATATTTGTGGCAAAATGTTGTTCGCGCGAAAAAGATAATTTTTATCAATTTCTTTTCTCTTCCACGATTTTAATATTTTTTACTTCACATTAATAAAATGTTTCTATTGGATAAAATTATCATGGGTGTAACAAATAATTGTTGACTCTTTCAGAAAATATTTTTTTTATCCTCTGGCCATTTTAAATTACCTATTCACAGTGGTATAAAATAAAGCTTATCAAAGGCAATTTTGTTGTTTCATTTTCACCATGATTGTTGTTGAGAAAGATTTTTTTATAAAATAAGGAGTGAAGGTGCTAGAAAACGAAAACTTTTACCGATGGAACCTATAATTCTATTGCTTTTTGAAGACACCAAGTCGTAGCAGATTTTATAAAGAAATTAAAGCTTGTAGCGCCGTCTTAATATAGGTGTAATTTTAAGTTCAACTGTAATCTTGACTTTCATAGTATAGAAAGTTTTTAATTCCGCTTATCAAATTAAAATGTATTAAAATTGATTCACCGCTGAACCAATTTTAATACGATTTTATAGAGATAGAAGGGTACATAAAACAGTCCTATTTATGGTCTTTATTTGGAGAAGTCAATTTCAAAATTCTAAGTCTTAGCGAATAATTAAGAATTATTCACAAATTTTGAAGCTTTTAGCTTTAGCTGTTGTTTGGTAAAGAGGTTTTAATTGTTTTATATCAGGTACTTACTAAAGTAAAAAAATATTTTTTACGTAATTGTAAGCATTCCAGTCCATTTACCAATATACCTGCAAAAATTCTAGATTTTTAGTTGAAAGCAAGCTGCAACAATAAGATGTATTCAAAGAAACCGTTCGGTACCCAGAAGTCAGATAGTTAGTATTGATCGAAACGTATGAATTATTCAAGTGCTTTATTATGAAATTGTTAGCGTTCACGATTTGATGAATAAATTTCTATAAAGTAATCAAATAATAAGTTGAATTATCCTAACTAAAAGTAAACTCGAAAAATCTAACTAGAAATAAATTCGTTTTGATAAATTTCGCTAAATTGGAGATTCGCTAAAGCAATAAAAAAATAACCAAAAATTACATATTTCAGAGAAACAGCTGTTAAAAATAAAAAAGTCCAAGAATATTGTTGTCTTTTATCATCAAGAAAACTCAATAAACATTCACTTTTAAACCCTTACAAAATACGTGTAATTCGAAGTAATGTATCGGCCCCGATAAAGAGCTTCCTTCGCCAGCTAATGTTGGAGATAGGGAGTCTGCGTCGCTATAAAACGCCACCATATCATTTTGTACCTAATATTCTTTAAAATACATTTATAAAATGCTTATATACAGCTATTTAAAAGCCTTTGACCTAGACGTTGTTAATTTGATTGGGGAGAAAATAAGTTTGAATATACAAACGACTGGAGTTTTATCGGGTTACAAAATACCATTCTAATAAATTTCTGTGTTTATTGATATCAAAAGCAATAAAAATATATTTTTTAAATTAATGTTCAGTATAGATACTTTTATATTATTCTATATAGGTACATATTTTACTCGGTACAGCAACGACGAATTGAAACTCTTCGAACAATTAAAACATCTTGTAGAATGACCAATTTCGGCCCTTGCTCAAAAGCTCTCAAAATATAATAGCCACTTGGTCATTATAAAATGAGGATATTCATGCTTCAATATCAAATTATAAACTGTATATTTAAATCTTTTGAGACCACAGGAAACCCGAAAGCTAGCTCATATTTCGGTCAACGCATTTGTATAGCGATACAACGCGGTAATGTAGCCAGTATTATGGGTACGCACCCCAACGGTTTTGATGAGCCTTTTGTATTTTTATGAATATATTTAAGTACCTACATTATTGTAAATAAATATTTTTATATCAGTCCTTTCATATAAATTGTACAACAAAATTCTTAGCGAAGTACGAAAATTGCTGGTGATAGAAAATGATTTGCATTTGATTACATACTGGTACTAAAGAAAGACAGATACTTTTAATTATAATAATGGTCGGAAATATTATGAAGAGACTGAGTTTCTTAGCCTTTCTTCTTAGCCAAGATCGCATGTTTGAATAGACTATATATTGACTATATAATATACTGACGCGATCATACCCATATATAATTTTATATAAAAAAAATTAACTAGCAACATTTACCTAGAAAGGTTTAGGTTTGATAAGCATGCAGGGTTGATCATCTTCTTTTTCGACACACACAGCTTTTCACGTGTGTCTTCGTCTTACAATGGGTTATGTGACTTTACTTTACGCAATGTACCTAGCAAGTTAGTTTAGATAATACACCTTTAACTTGCGACTTGTCAGCATGATGCATTAAGATATTCCTTAACCTTCCTATCAGTAAAATAATTTTTTTCGTATTCATAAATAACCCTCTATAAATAACTTTACTTCATATTACAATTGAGAAATAAATGACAGCCTAAGAGAATTTATTTTTCAATTTTAGCGATACGTGTCGATGATAAACGATGATATGCCACTCACATGTCTTCACAGATTTCGGTTTGCCTTTGAAAGGTATTCACAATCTCAAATTGAATATTTGACTTTTAGGCTGAGAGGGAGACATTTCTTCAATTATTAGAAATATACTATAGTTAACGACATCAAATTTGATAAAAATTAATGCTTTTAATTTAAAAATTAGGGGACAAATGAGAAATTAAAATTCAGATTTTAAAATTCACATGTTCTCCATACACTAGGACTACTTTTTTACTTAATGAATTCACATGTTTCCCGGCTGGTGTTTTCTAAATGAATGTATCGGCTCTGGTATACCGCAGATTATTAGGACTTGTTAGAATATATTGTTGCATACAATATTTCTCCATATCCTCAAATGTAATTCTTCGAACTAGACAATATACTGAAGTGAAATGGAAATCTGTTCGTTATTCAGGGCATATTTCCATCGGGAGCGTGTTCGCTTCCGCTAGTTATCCCGAGGGTACTGCTATAGAACACAGCTTGCGTTTTAACCGCCTTTTCACTTTTAGCACTGAATTTAATACGAGCAACTGGGCATCTGATACTGCTGTTAGCTGTTTTACCAATAATTCTTTTTTCTTTTACCACTCTAACGGCATTTTATAAATATAACATACATAAATCATCATTTTTATTACGATGGAAAATCAAACCTTGAAACAATTACAGGAAAAGTTTTATCCTAAGAACTCAAGAAAACCTACTACACGACTATGAGTAATAGTCATAAACTGCTTCTGTTTCCTATCGGATGATGATCTTTTTTAATTAAAAGGCTTTATAAAAATAAAAAGTTACTATCAAATATACCTTAACTAGTTTTATAAATACAGGGGTGTATTATGGAAAAGCGATATTAAACTCATTGACAGTGGGGGAGTGCAATCAATGTCGTTTATTCTAGCAACATTATTCCCAAGCCAGCTCCACATCTGTACCGGCACTATAAATATTTATTCGGCGTAATTTAAAATAAACACTAGCAGAGTTACGTTAAACTGAGTGAATGTAAAGGACAAATAACCAAGTAATTTATAGCCAGTCCGTACATTTTCTAACTTTGTTTTAGGTTTCAATACCATTCAAGAGAAAATTAGGCTTTTAAGCCATAGTTTACCAACAAAGTTTATAGAGATTGTAAGACTCAATTTCCTTAACTACACGAATAAAAATACGGTTTCCAAACCTAATTTTTCCACGTTTTAAACTTTTTATGGGAAGGGTAAAGAAATGTTAATATGTAACTCTAAAAAATACTTATAAAAAAATACTGTAAATTGTGACTATAACTTTGAGCCTTAGTTTTTAGTTCTTTCAAAAAAATAAAACATAGTTTTTGTCCTCATTACAACTAGACAAGGTTTGACTGCCTCCTTAGTCTAGTGGTAAGCGTAAGCGTTACAACCGAGAGGTCGTAGGTTCGATTCCTGGTGGAGATAAAAAACTCGGTCTGGCAGGACATAGAAGGCTGATCACCTACTTGCCCCTAAAGAAAAAATCGATCAGTGAAACAGATGTGCAATGCATCCGCCCCATACCCCACTAGGGGACAACGGACTTCATTTACTTACACCTAGATAAAGTCACAGAATAGTCATGTTTTCTATATGATTTTTCTGCATATTTGGTTAAAAAGAACGAATTGTCATATTCTGTGTTCTCGATACTTGAATTCAATTGTCATCGACCAACCACAGCGCATTTAAGTTGTATGCAAAATGGCCCTGCGAAATTCTCGTAGAACTAGAATGTCTTCGCAGTCTGAAATCTTTCCGGATATTGTGTTTATTGATCCAACAAAATTATATTTGTTAAGGAGGGCAAGTAATTTTACGACACGGATCTCAATCAGCTAATCAAATTGCCAAGTTGACTGGTTTTGATATTGTTAATACTCGGTCAGTTTAACTTGCTTGAATTTTTTTCGCGTTTAAAATATTTAGTAAATATATGAGTTATTTAAAATGAATTCAAATGGTGTTTCAGCGCAAATTATTTCGTAAAATAAAATTTATTGATTAAAATATATGAAATAGTATAAAAAGCATTTAAACAATTTCTAAGTTTGAATCCCGAGGAATCAAATCAAGGCCCAGGAGATTCTCATAGGCTCATTCAGGCTCTAAGAATTGCTTGTTAAGGAAACGATTAGAGACAGACTCAGAAATTTATCGGCCCATGCTTCACATAAATATCTAATACCTTCGCAACAAGGTATTTACACTAAAGTTACAAAATATCAACTATAAAATCGCAATAGTAATTTTTGTTAAACTTTTTAGTCAATATTAACAGTTGGCCAGACTAGCTTTAAAACTTAAAGTGGTACACCCAATCTCCATTGCTTAACTTTTCAATAAAACTTAGCAGATATTTTCTCCGCTCTATTTATTTTTATATTTCTGTTCACAGTCAATGAATCTTAGTGCTCTTTGTCACGGAAGGTAGTGAAACTTTTTCATATAATACAATTTAAACAAGGTGAGTTCATTGACTATTTTTCTTACATTAGTTTATAGGATGTTAAAGATCTCATCTTTTCTTAGACATGCTATAAAGATACTAATAAACTTCTAAACTCGTTCGATCACATTTCGTTCAAAATTTATTGCAGCTTGTCTGTTTGATTAGCACTAGTGAACAAAAATACTTTTCATATAATATATAAAGTACTTGTTTGTATAAACAATTGACCCAACTGTCTGTAAGATCTAGAATAAATAATGTAGGTAAGTTTGACCCGAGCATTTAGAGCAGTAAGATTTCTCGTGAGACTACGTGTGTCGTATTATTGATCTGTCACAATACCTCATCTCCTTTCGAACATGTATCATGAATATTATGCCATTTGCCATGAGCATGTTTCTTAAAAGGCGAAAGTTTGATAAAAATCTGTTTCATTAATTTTTTTGTCATAAGTAGAGATATAAGTAGCTATAATTCACTCACTCATATGACTCCGAGACCCATAGTGAATCTTGGCATCTGAAACTAGAATCATCCACCGTTCCCTGTCCAGTTGTTTACTTCCAGCTTGCGCAGATCAGTTCCATTCTGTCCATTAAGTGATACCTTGGTCGTTTTACTCTTTTATGGCTGTACGGACACATAAATAGCTTTGCCATTTGATCTTGGCCCTTCACTCCAAGTCATTCAGCCAAAGCAGTCGATGCGCCAAGGAGCAATAGTCGAATAAGATAATTTCTATGGTAGTTTATAAAATAACTACTATATGCACATATATATAAATCACGAGAAATGCACTGTTTTGAATGTACTCTATTTTATAATTTTGTTTATGCATTACTAATGTAGGTATATAATTTTCTCAGCTTTTATATACCTATACTAAAAAATACACGTAAATTACACGTTACAACGGGATCACACTATTAAAATTATTCGTTTTATATATACAAAAAAATATTTATTTGTATCAACACAATTTAAATTATATTAAATACTAACTTAGGGACATTTTAAATTCTCATATTTTACGGTATAAGACTTCAAAAAAATAAGTGAAATTTTTGTAAGAACCTTTAAGTTAATAATAAAACATACTTTCTAAGTAATTGCGCAAATACTTAAATATAATTAAAATCCTCTCTATATAAATCTATATAGGCGGTTATAAAATTCTTTCATTGTTATTTAAATTAATCCTGGCGTTAGGGTAAGCTATTTCATTTCGCTCACCAGTTTGTTATTACTTGCCATCCAGTCAAGATGAACATTGCATGCCAACTATAATTAAAATATCGTGTCTCTGGTGGTGAATGAAGCGGACATTTCTAAGTCTGTTTCATAAATATTATTTTAAAGTACCTAGTTTCCTCTCAAAATATCCTATTGTGTTATTTGTGCTTAGACCTGACCAACTCAAAAAAATAATACATATAAATAGAGGAAGAAAAAAAGATGACAAATGTATACAAGTTCACGAGAGTTCAAGAGTCACGGTGTGAGCTGATTTGATGTAACTCAACACTTACCAACGTCACTCTTAATAAAAACCTTCAACATTAACTCTGGATTCAGCAGTGGAATTTAGGGTAACGATACAAAATTAACTACGGTCAGATCTACCTGAATCCGACGCTGAAGGGTTGATGTATTGGCAATCCCCACATCAGAGGGACCGTCACGCACCCATTTATAATCCTCACACATGCAATACATTTTATTGTAGTGTATTCAAAGTTGGTTTGTTAATTTCCAGAATACACTTATAACTAATACGAGGCACTTTAATTCATCCTACTCTTGGCATATTATTAATTCAAAAAAAAATTAATAATAAAATGATCGAATATAAAGAATCACTGAACAGTTTTCGATGATTTTTGTATGGGCGGATAGAATTCTATGCAGAAAGACAAAATGCACATTGCACCGACATGTAATAAAAGCTCCGAAAAAAAGAGAATACTCAAAATTACTTACTATAGATACTATGTACTAATATTCCGGCAACTTATAAGCGAATACAAATAAAGAAACAATGGAATAAAATACTGAAAATTTCGAAAAATCAATACAGCATTTGCTGACGTAATATTTTTCCACCAGTTTAAATTGCGTTTTACTGAAAACTACAGTTCGTCATGGTCAGCGTAACTCAACTATTATAACTTTAGAATTAACCTTATATACTGTGGCGCTTGTTAAACTATTGTGAAAATATAAAATACTTTTCTAAGTGATTCCATATACTTTGCTAAGAAATATTAAAATATGCTTGTAATTAATATCATTAATTACCTGCACCTGCTTACCTGACGTCTATCAGTTAGTGTACACCCAGATAAAATTATTTGTATTTTAATGAATATGTATAAAATATTATACTTATTGAATGCGGAAATAAGAGTAATATAGTATATTATGAAATATTTCAATATTTATAGAAAAATTCAATCAAATTGTTAGTACATCATTGTAGTAGACTTAGTAGGGCGACCCCTTTTCTGCCCAAAATACGTACGTTCAATTAGCAAAAGCATGCGAAAACCCCAAAAACTGTTTTAAAAGCAAAACGTAAACAAAAACACAAACGAACAAAATGATAACAGCACACCTATACTCGACTACTCCAGAACGCAACCTATGTCACCTGAAGTACGCACGAAGCGGGTAGTTATTCCATTAAAATTGAGAGGCAATTTTTATTCTATAACCAATAGTAGAAATAAAGCTGGTTTTTATAGAGCTTAAGAAAAGATTATTTTAACAGAACAATGTTTTCGGAAACTTTGTACTTTTTCGGAAGTTTGGTATTTTGTTTGGAAATTTAGTTTATTATTTCTATAGATTACTTTTATTGTTTGTTTGTTAAATACAACATTTGTTTTCGGTTCTAATTTTTTGTTAATTCATTTTAAAACAGCTTAGTAATACAGTGAACTACATATCGTTGAAAGTTAATTTGTTTTTCAGTAGCTTTTTTATTTCCCATTAAAGAAGAGGATAGTAAAAAATATATATTTTGTATACGGTTGCATTACTGAGCTACTGAAAACTAAACTTCGGTAAACTTTTTCCATATAGTTATTTTTTATAACTTTTTAATAAGAGATAACAGACTTTATTAACAGAAGTATCCCAGTTATTTAGATAGCTAAAGAAGCAGAAACCCAAAATACATTTGTGCATTTAACTGTAATAGAAATTTCATTTGGTCCGTTACAATCCTCTATACAGCCGGGCTTTATGCTGGCTAATTTAATTACGCTGATGACCTCATCATCGCCCCTCTGACCTTTGTTTTATTTAAGGTTGGAATTTATCAAATGCTTGCTGAAAAATTGCTTGTCATTAGCTTTGCTCTGAGATTTGTTTATAAGTTGTTGCTTATTATTTGTTATTCAGTGCTATTTATTTCTTTTTGTTCAATAAAAACACATACTCTTTCGAAATCACACGTTCGCGTTCCCAATTAAATCGATTCTAATGAAATTTTTTTGCTTTTCTTAACCAATCTACCAAAATACTAAAAAGGAGTTTATCAATTCAACGTAGATTCAACGTGTATTATTTTGACGTTCCACTCCTACGACGCATCTGGATGATTGAGCTGTCAAGCGATAGGGTAACTCGTCGAAGTGTGGTCCCATTTTTTTTTAGAACTTTTACGATCAATAGTTTTCAGGATATTGAAAAGATGTTTTCACAATCGGACGAGAAGTCGCTGAAATTTCCGCGATTGCGTCGTACTTATCTTTTTATAACTCTATGAAACATAAATCCTTATCGATGAATTAGGTATTTTTAGTTTCAGTATTAAATTTGCAACAAGAATAAAGATAAGATATTTAAGTGAATTTTATTAAGTTTTAAACACTATTTATTTCTTTTTATTCATATATTTGGCACCGCCTTTCAATAAACAACATGACAGTGCTTTGTTGAATTTTACATGATATTTATTTATCAACTTCATTTACGTCTTTTTATTTTTAGTAGGTTCATTTAAAATAAAACATTTAGTTCTCACTTTTTGATGCGTTTTGAGGTCGGTTTTATTTTTATATTTAAAATTAATTAATTTATATTAATGAGTATAATGGGTAAAAATAAACTCTGAGGAAAGATGATATTTAAATCCACCCAGAAACAACTCTCTTCAATTTTTCAATTTTACAATTCAAACAAACTCTTCAGAAAGATAAAACAATATAGTTTCAGATTTAGCCCTCGTAAGAATATCAGAAAAAATAAAAAAGCTTTTAAAATGTTGAAGATTCACATTTACCTTAGTAGTAGTAAATTCAGTGAAATTAATTATATGCTATGCTAACCCTCAAGTAGTATTTAAGTACCGTAACGAATGTACTCTATGTCCTTTTGGTAGATATTATGTAACTTTCCTTTTACTCTCTTAACACAAGTTAAGCCACAAGTCAAGGGTAGTAAAGTGACAAAATGTGATAGATAAGATTTCATGACAGGAAGCTGCGGAGGCCTTGCCAAATAAAGACAAGTCCGGTGCCGCAGTCGCCACTCATTTTGATTCTTGTCGACGTTTAATTTCCTGTATCAGATTGAAGTTTTAAACCGCTAATATCATGCACGCCAAGACCTTGCTTTATTGTTAACAATGGTATTTTTCTGTCTAATGAATAGATTTAAAAACTACTCAGAAAAACTTAAATTAATTGAGAGAATAAAAATCAGGCACCTTGAAAGGATGCGACACGGAATTTTTAATCCATACAAAGCTTCAAACTCTTTAACGTTCTGTTTTATTTAACATTCTCCCGACGCCATCTTATAAATATAATCTGTAGGCAGTAATATAACCTTACCTAGAATTTCAGTTAATAGCCAGCTACAGCTTAATTATGAAGCGCGTGTTTGTTGCGGCCTGTGTAACGTACAACATACATACAACATGAATATTTTGGGAAAAGTAGTATTCTGAATCGTTACCTTTGATTACTTAATTATCCTACGTTTAATTACAAATAGAGTTCTAATATAACCTGGTTGTAAAATTATAATTTTTTAAAAACATAATATTTCAAAATCAAATACTTTTTACTTACTTATATAGAAATAGGTAATTATATAATACTTTTGGAGCAGGCTAGAGCTGGGAAAAACTATTGTTTCAAATTTCAAACTAATTTTAAAATAGGTCAAATTCTTTTTCATATCAATTCAAACAAAAACTTGTGCCAGCAGAGCGTCAACATTGTTTTGATAATGCATATACGTGTAATAAAATATATGAATAGAAGTTGGTACCTACAATGACTTTAATATTAATAAATTGTGTTTAAATATAAAATATAAACAAGCAATCAAGTATTACATTCTTACTTTTCTAATTAAGAAATGCCTTTCATATTATACCTATAAAATACTGCATACTGCATATAAGATCATACAGCTAAGTATCCTGGAAAAGATTTCTCCAACAAAATGAAGAAAACTGTAATGATTTAAATAATTTACTAAAAGTTGTGTTAACACTTTCTTCTGTTTGATTGAACAAAAGCTATATTGTCTCTATAATAATATTTAAGTGACGCATCACGCAACAAGTCTTAAATTCCGTTAAATTACGAAATAATGCTTATGTGTAACAGTGTTAGAGAATAGACTACATATGAAAATTAAAATACCCCTATTTTAGTATACTCCAGGGTAATGCTAAGTCTAGATTGTGACCTATTTCGGTTTTCGGATAATCCGGTTCCGCGCTCGTGGGCCACTATCGATTAGGACTTGGGTCGGATAACTTTTAGAGATGGATACGAAAATTGACACAAAAATGTCACGTAACAATT
Source organism: Aporia crataegi (assembly GCA_912999735.1). Taxonomy (NCBI): domain Eukaryota; kingdom Metazoa; phylum Arthropoda; class Insecta; order Lepidoptera; family Pieridae; genus Aporia; species Aporia crataegi. The sequence continues at coordinate 4,539,699 of OU538744.1, read as the reverse complement.
TTCAGATCAAGCCTTTTTGCATTGGTTTACGTAACAAGTAGAGTCGGAAATTTAAGAATATCTTTCGCTCTTAATGTCTATTTTATTCATTAACTTGTGCTCGCCATTTTGCATTATATGTGATAATTAGAAGCTCCTGTAATTTTTAGTTTCATCTATATTTAGGTGCCAGAATTTTTTTCTCGATTAAATGATTAAAAGCATGTTATTGTAAAATTGTAAATATAAAATATTATAATAGATGTAATAATGATAGTCTAGGTTCATCCCGTGTCCCTAACCTGCCAAGTTTTGTCAATATATTACGAAAAGGTGTCCAATAGTATTTGAAGGTAATAATTAACAATTCAAAGCACAAAACTTACATTTATTTAAATTTAAAGAATGCAAAGCAAAAAAAAAAATGATAGTTGCGAACGTAAAAGTGGCTTGGACCTGGCCATTAAAACTAATGAAATTATTTAGCTTTTCGCTACAAAGTTTTTAAGTTAGCTATCTTTTTATTCCTTCGAGACTTTCCCTGGCCTAGTTTATATAAGTATCAACATTTAAAAAGTCATTCATGGGTAGGTATTTATTTGACATTTAATAAAACCTTTACATAAGGTTTCTTTAAAAATTTCTGTGATACCTACTAGCTGGTTAGGTCAGAGATGATGGTACGGATAAGAGTCGAGTATTTTTAAATATAAGCTTTTTCCAATATCAGCAATTTTTTGCACATGCAACATTACTACGCGTACACAGGTGTCAAAATTGATAGGAAGTGGATCTCAATCAAGACGCCATCTTTTTCTTCTTTGAATTGCCTTCTTGCTTAATTACTGTGAAAACATATCGTTGGTACAGCTTTTTCAAAACTTTAAAATAAATACACTGAGGTTTCGACTTAAGGATAAAATTCAGTAAAAGGAGTGATCTTATCATTCGGCAGGGAGGAAGCATTGCTAAACCCGCTACAGAAAACTCTTTAGTATATAAAACCTAAAAACTCGCTCTACAAAGCCTTAATTGCCACTCACGTTGTTTCAAATAACATTAGCAATATAAAACCCTCATTTCGCGTGAAAATTTTTTTGTGTTTCATATTAATTTTCGCAGAATTGATTAAAGTGTAACAGGTTGATAAGATAAATTGTTCGACCTGTTGAACCTGGCGATCAGCCAAACGGCCTCTGTGCTTTACATAATTCTCGGGATGCACGTTCTAGTCGTTATTGACACCTTTTGTACTAAGCGCTTGTCAAATCGGATTTGACGGATATATGAAAATGACATCCCCTTCATGTACTAGTTATAACAATTATTATACATATACTCTGTGGGCTGTGATGGAATTCACCAAGATAGAGTGAAAAGTGTAACTGTTATGAAAATTTATATTGCAAGTAATAATATATGAATAAATTATTACTAACTTACGTCATATTAATTAAAATTATAAAAGAATACAATATATATATACTTTTAAAGGTTGTTTGACTCTGACTGAAATTTCAGGGTTTCAAGAGCGTAGTTTTATTCGAAACCTTCGGTCTTTGATCCACAAGAAATATTGTAATCAAAAAGTGACTTATGCTCTGGACTATGGTACGCTTAGCGTAAATAAAATCAATCAAAACACATATTTAAATATGTGTTTTAACTGAAGGCAATCAATGATTATTTCTAAAATCAACTTTTTTGAGACCCGGTTTCAAGGACCTCCCTTAAAAGAGGGTTAAAAGAACAGCTCATGACTACTTATACCTAAAAAAGCTGAGTTTTAAAGTGAGGTTAAGATATAATTTAAGAAAGTAAAACTTTAAATGTGTATTGTCAAGGACGGATCGGTACATGTCGTCGTCGGTCGTCGATGCATAACTTCTTCACGGCCAAGGTCAGGCACTAGGTTAAATCTAAGTACTTACCTGCACCGCCACGTGGTCTGACTTATTGATAACAATTAACTCAATTCTATTATATTCCGCGTTGAATACCAAAAAATGAATGCACGTGCCATTATTTTTCTCGAACTTCAGTATAAGAGGCGTCTACCTACCGCAACATCTACATACCCTCATTTTTTAATAATTATTCCTTTATAATGTTTCCAAATCTAGAAAAATTTATCAAAATATTATAATCCGAAAGAAAACAATACGTAACATATGAATGACTTCGCAATGAATACAATAACGTTATACTTTCTACAAAAAAAGACAATAAATATGTTTATTTGGAAAAAAATTTAAATCCTCGAAATTTATTGCTAGTATTTGATCCGCTGCTGGTGACAGATATTAAATTTTCTTGTTTTAGCTTGTGTTATTACATAATAGTTACCTACATATAGATATTAACTATCGCTGAAGCGAGGTACCGTTAACTATACTTTGCACGAGTTACAATTATACAAGGGTTTTGTTCATTGAATCAAGTGGGGACCTGCAGGCAGTTTTTATTTAATTTAGTAAAATATTGTGCAATTTTATTGTAGGTATAAGAGGCGCCTTAGTTATATTATATATTCCTTTTTTTCTTTTCCGTACGATTTTCTCGGTATGGTTATATAAAATAGTCTATATCGATGAGAAAGAATGTATGTTCCCATCGCTGCATTAATTTTTAATATAAGACCAATAGAAAGAATGAACAGTTAAGAAAACTTTATATTTTATTTATATTATAAGAGATGATTATTAGTTAGTCTAAAGCATAGACAGAGATAGTAATTCTGTAAGAAAATATAATCTGTGTGCCATTCAATAACATTTTAAATTATTGACGCAGCATCTGGAGAACTGAAGACAGCATGCAACGAAATGAATAAATCGGATCTTAAATCTGAATTCTGAAATATGCACTGCATGAATTCAAGTTATGAGGGTTTGTGTCTCGTCTAATTATTAAATAACTTGCCGCAAGTAGTGCATTTAGAATTAGCAATTCTAAATTCGATACTTGCCGAAATAATTTATTGTTTATGGAAGCAATGTTGTGTTTAAAAAGAGAATGAATAATGATCAAAGTGTGAATTGCTAGTATTGAGTTAAACACAAAGCAAATAAATTTACCGTTTTATTTAGTGTTATTATTTTGGTTGCAGTAAATCAGTTGCGTCATAACTCTTGCGGCGTTTCCTAATTCCCGATCGCACCTGCGTCTCCGCCCGAGGTTACAGAACACGAACTATGTTGTTTTATTATATTAAATTCACATAAAGATAAAGGTTTATAGAATTTATAGACAAAAATATCTGTAAAATTATTAGAAATTCTCTCAACCTGTACTTTTATAGATTAGTATAACACTAGTTGTATGTTTTGTTATAGCCGTCAATTTTGACCGTTGAATTTTTTTTATTTAACTGAACTACTCAACTTTAAACAAACTTAAGCAATCCAGAAAAAACTCCGAAGGTAAAAATACTGAAGCCATTATGCTTTGTAATTTGTTCGAATTTTACGAGTAACGTACATGTTAAAAATATTATAAACATGTATCAATATTACAAAATTAAGTTTCCGATAGATAAGAGAGAGATTATTTGGTAGTTACCTACTTAACCAGTCTCAAATTCACCATTTTTTTATTTATTATATTGTTCGTATTTTTGTAAGTCAGCAGCATTTTATTGCAATTAGAGTTTGGGACTCGCAAAATTAAGGAAACATAAATCACATTTTATTATCGTGGCAGACAAAGCTCAGACTAAAATGCCGCTAAATGTAATCAAAGGTTTTTATTCCTACCATAAATCATTATAATTGTTCTACGAATTTGTGGGAAGGGTTAAATATTTTAAAGTGTCACTTCCTCCTCTAACTCTGTCTAACAATGAAAGACAATATAATATATCGTAATTATCTGTATTTATTTCGTAAGTAAACTTTCCAAATAATATTATTTACTCTTTAGGGTAAAAAAAAAATGTTTCACTTAATTAAAAGAACTAAACATTATGTTTATATTATTCGCCTCTTACCTGGTTTTTGACAAATCAATCACATTTTACGTATCATAGATCAAATTAATTTATATATCGTTTTTATAATTCTAGGATGTCAAGAAGTACGAGAGCAACTTTATTGAAGCTCAAACCGGAAGCTTTATCCAAGTTTATTATGTCCTGATCCTTTGATATTTCAAGCGAAGTATCTCTAGACCTTAACATTATAATATCTATTAGACAATACTCGGCTCTGACCTTTCGCACTCTATGGAGCCGCTGACCCGGAACGTTCTCGAAGGCAATATTAAAATTTCTCATTTATTTTTAATTCTTGTGAAGTGCACCTTTGATGTAGCAAATTAATAATCTTGAATATATTTTGTGCAATAACTACTACTTACCTACGCCTTCATAATTTCATTGACAAATTATGCACACATTACTCGATATTTATTTGTGAATTCGATTTATTAACTTAATAGATCTTAAGAATATGAGTAACACTTAATACATATTATACTAAATTTCTATATAAAAATGCGATGAAGATTCAGCTGTAAAGCTTATGAACTAAGTATAGTCTTGAAAGGAACGCATATAACGCGTATATTTTGATATTAAAGCTAAGCTTAATCGTATGTTTTGATAATATCTATAAAGATAGATGGTTTTTTGCAGATGGATTCAGCTTCTATTTGTTCTGAGGATTTTTGTTTATCTTTCTTTTTGTTCAAATTCATAAACATTTTTTCGACTTTTACAGAACTACTACCACTCAACGAAGATTAGTTTATGAATAGTATTATTGATTGAATGTTGATTTTTATAAGTAAATTTGATTTATAATCTTCTGACTTAAATACTAAGCACGCTTATTCAGGGTGACTTCGCTGAATTCTTTTAGGCATAGGACCGTTTGATTAATTCTGATTCAAATTGGTTAAAGCTTATTCTATTAAAAAGAACTATTCGTTCATGTCTAAGAAAAATAGCTGTTTCACGTTAATACGAGTATTTATTATAACTTGTTTTATCAGTTATATAACGTTCAATATAAAAATAGAAAGTAAGTATCAACTTTGGCTAATCTTAATACGGAATTAATCAAGTGTAATGACATTACAGAAAACATGTAAATATAAATTCAATATTGAAAGATTTGAATATAGATTGTCTAAAATTCGGGCCGTAATATCCGATAACCCAAGAATTATATGGTCAATTGTTTTGGCAATTTATATGGGTCGCGGCACACGGGGAATATAAACCCTGCGCCAAACTCGGCTAGTCAGCGTTGTGTCAAAGGATTTTATGCGCAGTTCGGAGACTACACAAATAAAATTCAAATATCCCTTATAGAAAGTTCCGGAGCGGTATAAAATTACAATTGGACGATTTTTTGTTTTGTTTTTAAACCACCAACGAAGTAAGCATAACATTAAAATGCCTAATCAAAAATTTATGTTGTCATTATTTTCACCAAAGAAATTCTCAATTATTAGTCCCTTAATCTCGTGATTATTTTCCGAGAAAGTATGTATTTTACTTATTGATAGTTTTTCTGTAGGTACGTTTATTCAGTGTGAACTGAGTTGGTACCTACCAAGTATGTAGGTAAAAGAATTCAACTCTAAAGATCTCCCAAGCGAGAACTTCAGCTTTAAGCAAGAACTAACATAGTTCAAACACGCAATATCAATTTTATCGAATGTAGTCCAACTTACACGAAGTTGTTCTTGTAGATTGCAGACGTCAAGTTTGCACCATTAGCATTAGTTCAAAGTTCCAGTCAAAACTTGTTGCAAAGCGCTGGATCTAAATTTCCAAATATGCAACTCTACCAGTTCCTGCCTTAACTGCTAGTTATTTAAGGTTTCCTACGAAACGTGTACGAAAGGTGAAATTAATAGACGGACTTGTCCCTGAAAAAAGTATTTTTGGACTTTCGACCAAAAATACGTTTCAAAAATCTAATCAAGTCCTATTCTTTGTAGATCACTTCATTTTAAACTTCAAAGTAAATGTTTCAACCAAGAACAAATTTCTATGAAATTTTAAACATACAGAAAAGATAGAAATAAAGTCGCGACAGTAAATTGCGTATTAGGCGTGAGATGGGCATTAGGTTTGGGTACGACGAGGACTCATTTACGTGTTTTTAAAGAACATTAATAGAAATGTATGATTGTTCTAGTCCTACTAAAGGAAATATATTAATTAAAAACTACTTTTAATTCCAATTTTTTTAGTTGTGTTAAATTGTGTTATAATTTGTTTAATTTACAATTCCTTGGTTCGTTCGGTTTAACAAAATTTCGAGCAAGTTTTAAAAATAGACAACGATTCTTTTCTTGAATTTTGATAAAATAGTCTTTGTATAAACAGCTTTATCTGCAAAAGCTAGTAACGCCATTGACCGAAAAATTGGAACAAAATACGGAATGCTCTTTTAGAATCCCAATTATTTCTTTATCTAGATTCTTTCATTTTTCTTTCCGATTTTTGCATGTTGGTATAATTACAATGTTACTAAACTGCTTTTATTATAAAGACTATGTAGTAGATGTAAAATCATTTAATATGAAACCTCAATTATTTCATAATTTCTCGTAATTAAGAGTAAATATAGAAAACATAATTTGTTCACTGGATTCCTTCAAGATTCGTAATACATTACAAACATACAAAAAGAAATATTCATCATTTGTATGGGTTGAAATAGCAAACAATTTAAAAAACCATTTTTTACAAATAAAAATGCCTCACAATTTATACAGATCTTCACAATTTGTTAACCGCCTCCGTGGCTAATTGGTTTACTCGTCTTGTTTCGGTTTCGTCGTCTTTACGCTTGTTGAGCCGGAGGTTCTGGGTTCGAATCTGGAGAAAACTAATGAATGTTTTGGTTGGGTAGGCACAGAAGGCTGATCACCTACTTGCCTCTAAAGAAAATGATCAGTGAAACAGATACAACAATGTCTGCCCCATGCCCCACTAGGGGTTATGGGAATTCACTTTCACAATTTGTATTTTAGTTCCACCTCGACCACGTTAGCTGTAAAAAAACCTCGTCAATCAATCCTAGGGATCTGCGAGCTATGACGCCATAGACAGACTCACAGACACGGCACGTCGAATTATTACAGCCCTCTTTTTGCGTCGTGTTTTAAAAATGAAACTTATGCAGCTTCATAAGGTATTTTAATATATGAAAACTACAAATGTATAAAGAGTGCATGAGAATTCCAAATGCAATTAAACCCTTAACGTAAATTATTACTGAGTACCTACATGTGGAATGCAAACAACAAAACAATATTAATAATAAAATAAATTATTATCTACATCACATAGTTAATAAATGGAATAAGAATGCCACCGTTGTACATATAATATTAGAATACCATTTATTCTACATTTCCCGGACAACAAACAAACAAAATGTTTCGACTTTTAACAATTTCTTATCTTCAATACTCACATCCATAGATATACCTTAGTTAGTTTTCAAGAACTTGTCCCTGATAATTAAAGTGACTGAAGTCACAACTTCAAATTAAATTTACAAGAAAGCTTAAGGAAAGATTCGTTTATGTTGTCTAAGTGTAAAGTTATCTAGAAAGAGAAACTTTGCAATCGCGACCGAAGTTTACTGATTTCGTTTTCTGTTAGTGTAACCAGGGTTAGGAAAGCAGTATTTTTTGCTATTCACTTCAATGATATGATATATAATGATCAAGCTTATATAAAAACTTGTAATGGCTTATCAAACTAACCATCTACTCAATGTATCTCTTGAGGACTTTAAAACAGTGTTTAAATACTTTTTTTATATGAGCATTTATTAATAAAACAATGTGATTGACCGATAACAAATAAAATATTTATATTTTTATTCGAAGTGGTTACATAAAAAACAATTATATAAAAAACCTTGATATCAAGAACAGAGTAATTAAAATATTTATACACACATATATAAAAATATATTTGTATCAAGGCGATCGAGTAATATTAATTTACAATATTATAAAGGTAATTATATTATATTATATTCGTAATTAATTAGTCATGGCTGCGTAACATATGTTAGCGAGCAGGCAACACATCCGTTAAGGAACTGCTATTCTCAGGATTAACAGCTAACGTTATTTAAACAATTTGAATAGGATGTACATAGTTCAGTCTAATAACGGATACCATGACAGACAGAGATACAGGTAATAGAGATGTAGGCTCCCTCTGCATCTTCTATCGCATTCATTATGAGGAATGCTCAGAGGAGTTGTTCGGATTAATACCAGCAGCTGAGTTTCATCTTTGAACGTTGAGGCAGAATGCGAAATTTCATCCGTACCACCTCGATGTTCATCGTTCCACAACTGAGCGTTTTTAATGCATTTTTGCCGCGCACCACCACTCTGTGGAACCAGCTGCCCTCCGATGTATTTCCGAACCATTACGACTTAGGAACTTTCAAGAAAAGAGCGTACCTCTATTTGAAAGGTCGGCAACGCACCCGTGGCCCAACAGTAAAGTCCATGGGCTGCGGTTTGCTTCTCGTAAGTGAGCCTCGTGCCCGTTTTCCTCCTATCCGATAAAAAAAAATATCATCGTTGTACCAGGTTTCAACAAATGTCTTTAAGCCAATTGTAACTTTGATTTTAACAGCCTCCGTAAATAAGTGGTTCACGCGGCTGCGTGTTGCGCCGGAGGTCCTGGGTTCAAATCCCAGGAAAAAATGAATGTTTAGGTTGCATGTAAAGGAAATGATCAGTGAAACAGATACAGAAATTTGTCTGCCCCATGCCGCTCTAGGCACTTTTAAATTTTATTTTATTTTTGAAATTTGCACTTCAAATGTTTCTTAGTGACCTCGTTAAATTAATAAATAGTTTGTAGGGCAATTGAAGATTGCCAACAACTTTATTTTCACAGCGGTTTAAATAAATAAAACACTATTGTTTATCAAAACCATCGAAAACTTCAATGCCCGTTTATTATTGAAATAAAATAAAAAATGCCCATTTGCTTTTCAAGCTCCGTTTATAAAATTCTTAATTGTCCTATGCACTTTTCCTTACATTTTTCTATTAAATATTTTTAAATAACTAATTAATATAAATGATTCATGATGATATACATAGAGTATTCGAATGCGCGGATACCAAGAGAAACAAAGGCACAATGAATGGAAATATTGTATAGTTATCCCTTGTTGTTTTAATTTCAATGCATTTTTAAACCAATTTCATGACTAGTATTTTGAATGAACAAATTTATGATATGTATATATTCATATTTTAGCTACTGACGTGGAACGTCCTAATTTCGATAGTGGGTGTAAATGAAAAGGTTTCATCTGGTAGATGCCGAATTGTAATGTGCCTTGCACGTACGTATAAATTAACAAGTGAAGTAGACGGTAATGACCAACTAGAAATCCTTACTAATCATTATTTATGCTATTAAACGTATTATAACTAAATTGTTATTCCCTTACAATTTTAAGTAAATTACCGAGTCTTTAACATGGGTATTTCTGGGCTATACCTACATATATACGAATAAAGTAAGTTGAAGAGAGCCATTAATCCGGCCCTCCTAACGATTGTTTCCAAGCCTGAAAGTCATCTGCGATATTCAGAGGACTTCAGAACTTAGGTATTATCCGGATAAATGGATTTCTGATTGGATCATCAAAGATGAAATCCGATTTTCAATGTGATTATATAAGTAGGTGATATATACATGTTGTTGGATGGTATCTAATTGTTTTAGAATCTCTACGTTAAAAACATAAAAGCAGTGCGTTTGTTCAGGTTAATTTCAATTGATTGAAATTTTTGAAACCGATTTCACTAACCTGTTTAGTTTCTCGTACAATATAGGGTAGTACGAATGTTTCATTTTAATCGATTAGTGCGTAATATTAAGGTTTCTTATAGTAAAAATAATTCTTGATATTTGATGATGATTCATGCATAGATTTTGACACGAATAAATCGAATTTGAGCTGTTTTGACTTATTTAAAAAAAAAACTATTAGAATACTTATTTCAGAACGATAATATCGTTTGATACCTAGGCGTGTATTGGCTACGTTCGTGGGAGATTCGTTGTAATTCGATACAGAGCGAGCACGAATGTTTACGCCGGCGAAAAATTTACGCCGAATGAATGTCGCTTTTTGACGGTCGGATGATGAAAACTCGGACGTCTACAAGCGCCCTAATGTTAGTCTATATATGTTTATCACAATGTTTAATTTAAATATTAAGATATTCTGAAAATATCAATATACTTTGTACCAAAAAATATAAGTGATTTTGAATAAGAGGGGCTATTTTTTTGATAGCCTAAAACTTCACCACAGGTGAAACTTCAGCAGTGGGGAGAGAGAGGGTTTAAAATAGACGACGCCTTATCTTAGTAAGACTTTGAGGTATATAAATAAAATGTTGATACATTAAACTCTAGAACATAAAGCAGAATAATACGCGCAACATGTTATCAATTTATTTGCTATTTATATTTTTCAAATTAATGTATATTTATTTTTTGTGGTCATCGAGACACTTGAGGAATATTCCCGGACCTAAATCATGGCCTTTTATTGGAAATACGTGGAGTGTAATTAGGACAACGGGTAAAAAAAAATATTTTTTTATTTAAGCGCACGTATAGTTAGAAATACCTACCTGAAGTAAATTCAAGTAGGTATTTATTGCATGTATTTACAGTAATATTTTTTTAATACTTTCTTTATTAGAAAATCTTTTTCTATATCTGAGGACAACGTTTCGAGATTACGGGAACATAAACCAATTCCATGCGTTGAAACTTAACTTTGTGAACTTATGCCACCCTGATGATATCGAGGTAAGTTAAACTAAACTGAATACGGATTTGTGATGAATAAAAATCAAAGCTAAAAACAGAAAACATAGTCTATTCATTCGTAACGGAAATATGTTGTATATTCCCATTCACCATTCGGATGAAGTGGCAACAATCGAATGAAAAAAATACAAGAGCAGCTTGCTTTATTTTTTTAATTGTAGAATTGCGCATTCTTAACATCTTGTTGCTTCTCCACCATTTTAGTGGGTGATAAATTGGTCTAAATAATTTTTAATTATATTCGATTCAATTTTCAATTTCATCTTTATTAAATAATAATTAAAAAAAATTCAAATAAAATTTCCAGTGTTAATTTAATCCTAGAGCGTACAAACATAATATTTTACAATGTTTTTAAGCTAAACGCTTAATCAAAAACTTATGGCGATAATTTTATTAATACGTGTTACGTGACTTATATACTTTTAATTATATTAAAATAATATCTACTACAATCATCAAGGTTAGTTAATATAATTTAATTTAGAAAAATCATTTTTTACAGATAATTCTATCTTCCGTTCACTATAACTATAAACTTCAGCCTTACACTTTTTTGCGGTCGTGGTTGGGTGAAGGATTATTAACTAGTAATGGTACGAAAAAAATATTCTGTTATTTATTATCCTATTTCAATTAATCATTATAGTAGTTAACTAGTCAATTTTTTTATAATAAGAATCATGTTAAGATCGTATTTATTATTTTATTTTATTATATTATTATGGACTGATTATGGATAGGGCTGCCATCCGTCCGGGTTTTCCCGGATTTGTCCTAGTTTGGAAGACGTCCGGGGAGAGTCCGGGTGGGGTTTAAATTGTAGTCTTTAGACTACAATAAAAGTCTGGGTTTTCGATTAGATCCCGTTCCCATAATTTAATAATTTAATACATGATAAGATTAAAAAATAAAGCAAAATTACTCACTTGTCCGTCACAAGACCACTATTTCATGCAACAAAAGAGGCTTAAAACTAAAGTTTTCTTCCATCAATTATGGAGTAAAATATATTTTAATTAAGATGTAGGTGAATGAAAAAAGTATTGAAATGTCTAGGGTGAAAGCTCCAAAATCCGGTCAACTTACACTTCTGGTCAGGACCAGACTCTAAAACCTGACTCCCAGGGGAGTCAGGTTTTAGAGTTTTCAGCCCTTACTATGGATAATAATTATTAAGACCTTTTCCAAAGCTCTTCAATTTGTCACACTAGTTTGTCAATTTATTTTTGTAAAAGTTTGTTTTTAGACTGTGTGTACCGATTCTTATATATTAAAATTCTCTGATGATATGATATTAATTGATAAAATTCTGCAATGAAGTAAGCTCATAAATCTTTCTTTAACTTTTAAAGATACCCAATACATATTAGTGTCCTCTGTTATTGCAGGCCGGTTTGAAGGTAATAGATGGTTAATAATGTCTTTTCAGCCTCATGTCTGTAAAATAGATGTCGTTCTTCTAAAATAAAATATTAAGGAATAGCCGAAAGTGAATTCATGTTTTTTTTTAAATTATTAAATAAGATTCTTAAGTTTTTCTCTAAAAATTTTTAAGTAGATCTTAAACTATGCAGATGAAATCATTAGCACTACTTATTATTATAAAAATAATAAGGTTATCTTGTTTCGTTAAATCAGGTATAAGTATTGTTTTAATAGGTAAAAAGTGGCAAAAACGAAGAAAATTACTCACTGGTGCATTCCATTTTAATGTTCTCAAGAAATATGCACGAACTTTCAACGAGACAAGTGAACGATTCCTGAAATTAGTCGAAGAAGAGACAAAAAAGGAACAAACTAATTTGGTACCATTGATTGCCGAAACAACGCTTCGTGTTATGTGCGGTAACGTCTTTAAATTATTAATCTAGATAAATAAAAAATAAATTTTATTGATTTGACTCACGCAACTTTTTTGCACAGTTTCCGTTACATTTAATTATGGTTATATATATAATATATATATATATATATATATATATATATAATATATATTATGGTTTCGGTTCTTTTTTAAAAATGATAATAACTTGTAATGATATATTACATTTTTAAAAGAACAAGTCTTATGAAAAATAACGAAACTATAACATATTTAGATAAATCTTGATCTTACAGAAACGGCTATGGGTTCATCAATGTGTGATGGTATTATAACAGTTACGAATAGATACTTGCAGGCCATGCACCACATTGGGGAATACATTGTTCTTCGCGTTTGTCGCGTATGGCAGTACTTTGACCTACTTTATTTTCTTACTAGAAACTATTGGCGTCAGAGAAGGGAAATTATAGATTTGCATAAATTTACAAAAGAAATCATAAAAGAGAGAAGAATATTTTTAGAAAACAATGGTCAAAATTTGGATGCCGATAATTGCAGTAGTGGAAAAGGAAGGCTTGCAATGTTGGATTTGCTTTTGGAAAAGCAAAAAGAAGGTGAAATAGATGATGACGGAATAAGAGAAGAAGTGGACACATTTATGTTTGAGGTAGCTTTTTATTCACATTAAGTTTAAATTAACAAATCTCCGTAAGATTGTTTGAAAGGAGGTCGTCTTTTCTCCGTTATTCTTGCAAGACGGAATAATTATATAATAAATTAATTGCGGCTTGAGAACATTGTTACCATATTAAATATGTAAATATTTATAACGATAGAGACCAACGAGTAGGCGACTTATTTTTTGATAAAGTGACTGTCGCCCACTGATAAAGTAAAAATCCCAGAGACCTTCTATTCTCTAAGATGTAATTTTTCCTGAAGCCTATATAGTGTTTAACAATTACAATTTATCAATCAACAGTAGTAAAAGTCAAAGTTTTTTAGAATTACAATGATAAATAATATTTAGCAAAAAAGTTATTTCAATTTATTTATGAGAAAAAAATATATTAAATACGATTTTTACACCTAACTTTCTTAGATAGGTACATACTTTGAACCACTAAGTATTTTCCTTATTTCAAATTTTAAAAAATGCTTGTGAATCTAAAGAAAATTCTCTGCAAAGTATAATTTGGTAAAATGAATTTGAGCCTCAGACTCCTTTACATTTAAACAGGAGTATGTTTCACATAAACTCTAAAATACATACCTTCTATATTGTTAGCTTATCTTATTGCGTGCTACATCAAGAAAGCTATAAATAAGAACTAATTATTATTAATAATAAATTTAAATAATACAAAGATGTCATAATAACGACATCAATATTATTTTCAGGGACACGACACGACAGCGGCAGCTTTATCATTCATGATAATGAGGATTGCCAATGAACCCGAGATACAAGTGAGAATCTACATCATATTTCTTACTTTATTTTTTAATGTAAAATCTATACTAAACTTTGAACTGATTAAACGCATATATTAGCACAACTTATCAGACTGCATTGTCACAGGCGGCACAAGTCTCCCCCGACTTCCGCATACTCGAAATGTTTAGCAATAATTAAATAATTGTAAAATCTTCTTATATATAAAAATCAATTGCTGTTCGTTTGTCTCGCTAAAACTCGAGAACGGCTGGGTCAATTTAGCTGATTTTGGTTTTGAAATGTTTGTCGTAGTCCAGGGAAGGTTTAAACGATGAGAAAATATGGGAAAATTGCGAGGAAGATAGTAAAAACAACAACATCATTTTTCCATATAAAATGTTCTACCTATTTTCCTGTACAACATTTGACGTTCGATTCTCATTATAACTTTAATTGGCGGTACGAAGGGTGCCGGGTCAGCTAGTTAGTGATTAATATTCGCACTTAATTTTCATTGAGTTTTTTTTTAAATACTTGCGTAAATAAAATATGTATCTACATTACTATTTATACCTATGTTATAAAGATTTGTATTTTTGTACATTATCTGTACAGATAAATAAAATTGGATTGTCTGTTTGTAATATTAAAATAACCGCTTTTTACTAAATGCATATGGATGTATACATGGTACATATACCAAAATAACATTTTTTACAATTTTTGTCTGTCTGTCTATTTGTTTCGGCTAATCTCTGAAACGACTGGACCGATTTTGACGGGACTGATGTAATAAGTAACTTAGACTTTTATTTTAGAAATAAATAATAAAAATAACTATTTCACGCAGATGAAGTACATAATACATACTGCCTGTTTATAGGCATAAAATCACGTTACGACGAAATTAACGCGGGTGAAACCGCGGGGCACAGCTAGCAATGAATAAGATCAAACTATTAAAGCGATTTTTAAAATTCTTTCACTGACGGGAAGCTTTTTGAGTGACATATTGTATATGCTCATAGGGACGAAAATGCAAGTAAAAGCCACAGATACTATTTTACTTTATAATGTCTTATGCCTATGAGTGTAAACTAGCCAATTCCAATTCCTTCACTATCTCGTAAGTATAAGATGTCACAAAATCGTTGCTATAACTTAAACTGGTCACAAAAACTTACTTTCACATATTACATTGTAACACTAATGTATAAAAATGCAATTTCTACGCCCTAAGACTGCTATTTGAATCGCCATAAAATTGTTTCAGGCGTTGATTAAATGGTCGATTTAATCAAAATCAACTAATACATAATACTACATACTAATACATAAGTACATAATATGGTCATTTCTTTGTCATTTAAATATCACAGTCTGGGCCCTGTTGCTATTATTAATTATTATTGACGCTTTGAATTTTATGATTGTAGGAAAAAATATACAAGGAAATAGTGTCGATATTTGGAAATGAGTGTTTTAAACACACACCCACGATGGAGGAACTAAATCAGATGAAATATCTTGAGTGCTGCATAAAAGAATCATTACGACTTTACCCGAGTGTACCCATGATTGCTCGTTATTTGACGCACGAGACTGTTTTAGGTTAGACTTATAGATGTAATTATTATTAATATAAATATTATTAATTTTATATAATAATTAAAATTTTAATAACGGTTCGAAACAAACTTAAAAATATAGGTAGGTTCCGTAAAATAGACAATAATATCTAGAGCGTCTAGCAAAATATTCATAAGAATAAATATTTTTCTTAGTTATCCAAAGCTGGATAAAGCCTATAAGGAAAGTTTAACTTATATTAAGTTAAATTCGATTATCCTTCGAGAAAGACACATTTCTATGTGTTAAGCCTTTTGTGATAATTGTTGAGTGTCGAAAAGTCGATATCTGGGAGCTTTCGAAAGCTCTGCCTTATCACATTTAGATGTAACAAAACAATGCATGCAATTTTTTTCAGGAGGTTATACTATACCAGAAAATACAATATGCCATATTTTCGTTTTTGATCTACATCGACGACCGGAAATATACCCTGAACCGGAAAAGTTTATACCGGAACGGTTCCTGTTGGAAAACAGTAATAAGCGACACCCATACGCCTATATACCCTTTAGCGCTGGACCCCGAAATTGTATAGGTAAGTCCTTAATGAATTAAAAAGTGACTTAACGCTTAACATGCTTTGCGCCTCACAAAACCAGTGCTATGATTGTGATGCGCAAACGTAAGTATGACACCCCACGACTTATAATTAACAACACTCCAAACGAGTGCTCCACGCACTCGATTGTCCATTGTTCCGTATACACGTTACTCAGATGCGACCTGGAACACAATACCGGGATGATGGTGACACGCTAAAGACTACCGGAAGTTTTGATAAGTTCCAGGTCGTATCTCGAGAAGAACTGCGAGAGAATAATCACTACATAGTATAAAACAAAGTCCCTTTTTTTTGCCTATATCCATTTGTATGCTCAAAATCTTTAAAACTACGCAACGGATTTTGATGCGGGTTTTTAATAGATAGAATGATTGACGAGGAAGGTTTTTATATATGTTTTATACCCGTGCAAAGCCGGGGCGGGTCGCTAGTTAGATATATAAAGGAGATCATAAATATTGTTAAATTTTGCCGAAGTAGCGGAACCGCCTCTCCACGAGAAACGCTTATCACATAATATATATGTCAAAATCGGTAGCTAGCTGAACGACCCTGGTCACCGAGTATAGCTTTAAAAAGACTTAACACTCATAATACTACTACATACAATTGTATGGAAATTTTTAGAATAATATTCTGGGGAATAGACTAGCCTTCCTTACTTAGGTCTTGCCCACGCCACTGAAGAGGTATGTGTGGGCCGCACACTACGCAAAATATACTGAAACAATTTTTATGCTTTCAGGCCAAAAATTTGCGATATTGGAGATGAAAACGTTAATGACAGGCTTACTAAGAAAGTACCGAATCGAACCTGTGACCAAAACTTCGGAGGTTGTTATCAAAACGGACCTTGTGTTGAGAGCAAATGGTCCTATGTATGTCCGGTTTCGAAAACGGGTCTCTTCGCCTGGTTTAGCAGAATCGATGGCTGTCCAACTAAAGACAACACAATAATCTTATTTTTACTGATACAATTACGGGCATATTATTTCTGGCATGATTCTACCACCGCATTAGATTTGCAAACTAGTTTTCATTAAATTTGTTAAGTACTTACTTTCCTTGAATCTCAGGACCAATGAAAGATAGTTGGTAGGTATAATTGGAACCCTGGTTAGTCCTGGCTGTTTACTAGGAAAATTACTGCTAGTCTTTGTATAGAACCAAAGCATCAAACAAAAAAAAAGACATATAGATATTAAATAGTATTAAAAATTTGTTACAGTTTGAAATTTTACTTAAGTATAAGTATAGAGTTTTTTTCCAAATGATTTGGTTAAACTAGAACCTATTTCTATCATTTAGGTACTTTTTTATTTATTTTATAAACAAACACAGTTTTAAAAAAAACTATCTGGCATTTTGTTCTTACTTTCGATTTTATTTTTTTGATAAACACCAATAAGATAAAAGTTAATCTTCGCCGTGTGGATCAAACAATGACGTCAATTCTTGAAGGTTTTTCTCGTTTAAACTTTTTCATCCATAGCATCTGTAAACAAATTTAATAAGCATCTATTGTAGCATTTAATGATTAATCTATACAATTATTATATAGAGGCCTCATGGCTAAGCGGTTTTATAAGCCTGCCGTGAAGCTTGAGATATCGGGGTTTGATACCGAATACAATTTAAAATTTAATTTTTATTTTTATTCGGTCTCTGGTAGGGCTGCCACTTGCCAGACGGGCAGTGGCAGCCCGTGGTGGTGGTTCCCTGGAAGAGATCGCTGATTAGCGATAAGGCCGCCAGTTGCACTCCATTGCAACGAATTGTTTAAAAAAATATTATTAAGTTTACGTTACCAAAATATCTGTTTTTTTATAATGAATCCATATTTCTTAATTGTTGAACGTTTGAAATTATTTTTTAGTCTGCAGATCTGTTAATATAAATGGGCAGAACGATTTTGATGAGGCTTTCTATGGTCGATTTTATAAGTAGACTAGCTGACCCGGCAAACGTTATTTTGCCATATTAATTTTTGGAGTGGGCTACCCTTATCACTTAGGGGTATGAAAAATAAATAGTAGCCGATTCTCAGACCTACTGAATGTGCATATAAAATTTGGTAAAAATCAGAAAAGCAGTTTCAGCGAACTAAGGTAACTAACATTTTGACACGAGAATTTTATATATAAGATATTAAAATCGCCATGTAATCGCAGCATATGCAATTATAAGCCATATTCACCAATTATGGTGTAATATAGTGTGGTGTACCTTAATGGTTAAATAATTAAACTAGTATTATTATTATATAAATTATTAGTATATATACTTGGGTTTTTGGTAACGCCCACTTTTTTTGTTCTAAATCTACTTATATACAGGGTACATAAAACACACTGAATAGATGGATAGATAGATTTTAAAGAAGCCAATTGAAATGAAATATTTATATTGGTAATATTGTGTAAACTATAGTGTTGTTCTAGAAAAATCTTACTTTTAATGCTCTCCGAAACTTAGTCGACATTAGACTAAACAGAATTGGATTGAGCACGACACTCAACCATGTATTCATCAATGTTATTCTGATTCCTGTGCTGAACCACTGAAAATAAACATTAATTTTTAATATAGTACGAAGTCTAGTAGATAATATGGTATTAGTAATATGGCATTTAGTACATATTAATATATTGTATCTATTTGTTTTTTCATAGTAAATATAAAGTTATTTTAGCTATATGGCAACTATACAAAAATAACGTTTCACTGATTGCGTAGTGACTTTTTTTGCCATTGTTACCTATTTTTCTCGAGTCTCTGTCTCAGTTGATAACGCACTTGATATTAAATGCGAATCGCTTGTAAGGTTCGATAGCAACATGTTTTAGTTTAGAAAGAAGACTTAATATCAGAAATAAATTTCAATTATTCTAATAGTAATAATATTCTACAGGTTACATTCACATAATAAATGAATAAAAGTTGACTCACCCATTCGAACTGCATCAATCGACGCATATCGTATGCAAAAATAAAAACGCGGAAAGTGAAAAATGGAAGCCAACAGACTAGGAATGATCCCGTCAGTGCTACTGAAAAATATTTAAAAACATTATCCAGATAATAATGAAACTTATACCTAAGAAAAAAGTATAAATGCCTGTAAAGGCTTGCTATAGTTTCATTTTTTTATCGACTTCAAAAAAGGAGGAGGCACTCAATTCAACATTGTTTTTTTATGTTTGTTACCTTAGAACTTTCGGGTGAACCGATTTCGATGATTCTTTTTTTGTTTGAAAGCTGGTGCTTCCTGTGTGGTCCCACTTAAATTTTAACACTATATTATATTATTAGCCCGCATATTTCTGGAACTACCATATTTTAAAATTATTTTTTAATGCGCTTTCTTAATAAATTCATTTTTTATTTCTTATGGGAAAGTTTTAACCTTTCACGTAATTGAATAAGAACATTTACTTGATTAATTTTACTTCATTTTTCTTTTTGATTAATCCCCAATCGTCATTTTATTTTATGAAAGTTTAATACAAAACTCCATAATTAATTAAAAATCTTAATAAATTTTTAAAACAATAAAGGATCTACATTTTTCTTTATTTTTTTATTCTCTTTTATTTAATTTCATAATGTACATACAATTACATTTTCATTATGTTAAAGCAATATTCTAACTGTAAATACCAAAGAATAGCTCACCAATAATTTTATGCACTCGCCGCCTGTTATCACGATGGTTGAAGATCTTGCCTTTTGAATTGGTCTTCTCATTCTCATTCACTTTGAACGCTATCATCGCATATACAAATATCATAATCACTAGAGGAATTACGAATGTAAGTAATGCCAATACGCCATTAATCGTCCTTGCCACTTCAGTTGGCACTGTAAAACATATAGATACCTCCTTCGTCTTAATAATTTTGACAGACCATATATCTGGTAATGATTCGAGTATCGCCACGATCCATATGATTGTTATCACCTTTGAAACACGCTTCCATACTGGTGAGGTGCTTAACAGCAATGGATACCATATCACAATGTATCTCTCAATAGCCAAAATCGTCATTATGAGAATACCATTATTCCACAAACAATTTATGAAGAAAAATTGTAGCTTGCACGTGAGGTCGTCTATTAGAGAGAAGCCAGTCCAGAAATCGAACACATCAGCTAAATTGGTAAACGTAACGATTAAGTCAGAGACAGCCAAGTTAAAGAGATAGTAATTTGTAGCGGTGTGCATGGATTTCACCGAGTAAATGACAACGCAAGTGAGCACATTACCGATGAGACTGACGAAGAAAATGATTATGTATATAGCTACAAAGAAGACATTCAGGCAATATGGATTACCATCGAAGACTCGAATCAAAAATTGTGACCAAATCTCTAAATCGTTTTCATAACTTGTTTTATTCATTGTACCTACTTTTAAATGAAAGTAGCGGACACGTGTTTCAACTAACAAGATTAATTTGCTACTAAGCTTAATACCCCAAGCTACTTTAAGACACTAGTAGGTACTATAAAGTAATGGTTACGATAATATTTGCTAATTCATGTGTATACTACGATTAAGTGGATTAAAAAAACTGTTTACGCAATTATGACGTGTTTCTAACGATATAAGCTATTATCAATATTTTAAACCTATCAATTAAATTTATAAATGACAGCTTAATTTGATGAATTGGATATCGTATTTTTAGAACGTAATTAAATTAATTAAACACATATTACTTTTTTGCCGTAATTTTTTTTGCCGATTTTCAAACATGTTTAATGAAACTAAATCCTTTTAATATATCGTAACTAAATTATAGGTACAAAATATTTTTTTGCAATTTCTATATAAATAAAATAAAAAAATAAAAAAGCATTATATTTCTTACAGCTTTTTTTAACCCTATTATAATACTAATATGTATATTGAACTATAATCTGTAAGAACCCCTCTGTGGGTGAAGGTCTCCTCCAAAGATAGCCAGTCTTCTCTAGATTGGGCCTAGATTGGATCTGGGATTAGATCTAGATAATTTCTATATAGCAGCATTAAAATATAATAAGCAAGGCTCCATGATTATATGTAGGTATAATTAATTGGACAACATTGTTTAATCCAAAGATAAAACTAGTTAATAAATTAAATTACAGTTGTGGTGTTGAATAAATAGCTTCTTTTAATAGTAATGCTTAACTCTTTTACTACGAGTATTTCCTTACCATTGGAGTCGAGTGGGGTATGCGGCAAACACGTTATCACGTTTGGTTTACCAGTTACCACACATTTCTTTTACAGACAAGAAGATGTTCATTCGTTTCGAATTTAATCTATACAAATAAATGAAATTGGAGTGTCTGTTTGTAATATTAAATAACCGCTTTTTACTGTATGCATATGAATGTATACATGATACATGTACCGAAATAACATTTTTTACAATTTTTGTCTGTATGTCTGTTTGTTCCGGCCTAAAACGGCTTGACCGATGTTGACGTGACTTTCACTGGATGTAACTTAGGCTAATTTTATTTTAGAAATTAATATAAATTTGAATATCAAAATAACTATTCCGCGCGGACGAAGTACATAATACATATCTATTATTATTTTGCTGTTCGCTATTTTTACTCTATTTATAGGCTGTAATAACATAACGTTACGACGAAATTAACGCGGGTAAAATCGTAGGGCAGAGCTAGTTATACATAAATTTTAAAAGTTCTACTTCCGCCGTACGATACTAAACGATCATAACACGCGGTGTACTTATAAATGTGAAAAACTGATTTCTACAATCTTATGTTGTTATTCGATTTAAATTAGACTAAATTTATTTATTCTTTCTCCGATAAAAACCACCCGTGTAAGCACTTAGGCGCCTGCGATGGTGTTCTGAAAGTGGCCCTTGCCAACTCTCTGAGGTCCTTAGCGTTCAAGAGTAGTAATGACACTTGGTGCTCGTCCTTTCCATAAACTACAGCGCTCATGATAATACCATCATCTTCGTCCTATAAGAAAATATTAGTTAATATCAAAATCAGGAATTATGATGAATTTTTTTTTTTTATCGGATAGGAGGCAAACGGGTAGGAGGCTCACCTAGGGAAGCAATCCGCCGCCCATGGACACCCTCAAAGCCTGTTGGGCCACGGGTGCGTTGCCGACCTTTTAAATAGAGGTACGCTCTTTTCTTGATAAAAAATAAAATGAAAAAAAAATTATGGTCGTTTAGATAATTGTCATGGGTCACAAGTATTTTGATACATAAAAGTCTAGCGGCCTAGCCGAGCTTTTTAAGGTTTAGTAATCGTTACCAGTCTCTTTGGAGAGGCAAATATAATGACCGTATGACAGTACATAAACGAAAATATATTCACTTTCACAAAAATTTGGCAATATTTTTAAAAATTGAACGATCGAAATACCAGGAATAAAAATAAATTACATGTGCCAAAATACTGTCTAAATGTAATAAATCTTTCCTGGGGCTTATCATATAATAAAATTCCACAAAATATTGTAAAGCTTATTATAGATTAATGGATTATGAAAATGATATTACATCTGCATGGATTTAAATTGAGCTAATCGACTATTGTTTGACTTGTACTTTTATTAAGTGAAGTCCCGTGTCCCCTAGTGGGGTATGGGGCAGATGCATTTCACATCTGTTTCACTGATCGATTTTTTCTTTTAGGGTCAAGTAAGTGATCAGCCTTCTATGTCCTGCCAGACCGAGTTTTTTTTTATCTCCGCTGGGAATCGAACCCAGGACCTCTCGGTTGTAACGCTTACGCGCTTACCACTAGACCAAGGAGGCGGTCATTTACTGCACAGTACTTTTATTACTTATATGCAAATAAATCTATCTATCTATCTGTAGATATTTGAATATAGTTGGATGTTTTACCTGGGCTCCAGGGATCGGTACGAAAATAGGTTCACTGGGGTAGCAGTCTTCATCCCACCACATCAGAGTCTCGCCATTCTTTATATCCACTTTTATTAACTGGAATGAGAGATTTGATTTTGTCACGAGATGTAAAAGAAACTGTTGTGCTGTTGGATAATCCGAATTAGAAGCAGAATTTTTGCATAAATAATATTTAGTATTTATAACCTAACACGGTGATGTAATTGTTTAACCTTCAATTGATTTGTCTTCTAAATACGAAGTAAAAATCTTGATTTTATAAGTACCTACTGGACATTAATATGAACGTTCGTGATTCATGCAACAGCTGATACCGCTTAGACTTTTTAGTTTTTAGTTTGAACCATATTTGTTATTGTTAAGGATTTATTAGTTTTCGCACTTCATGCACTCTCCCTTCATTACTTTTTTAATTTTACTTGTTGGGTTGCCTGGAAGAGATCGCTGATTAGCGATAAGGCCGCCCGTTGCACTCCAATTAGCTTAAGTTATTATTTGTATCCTATTTTTATTGCAACGAAGTGTTAATAAATAAATAAATAAACATGCTACATAAGTCACCGAAATGATATTTTGTAGAAATATATAATAGTTATTTGTTTAATTACTTACTGATCCCGTATGCTCAACATCAACTTCTGAGCCGATAGCATAAAAGTATCTGTAGGGGCGACCTGAAAAAGAAAATTAACTTATAATTTAACTAGCGGCTCGCCGGCTTATATTTACAGTAGATTATAAATTAGAGCTAAATACTAGTTTAATTTAAAAGTAATTATTAACTTGGCTAAAGGTCAAGAGATTGCGCTGAAGTACTTTAAATGGCGCTATGTTCTGTCATATAATCGTAGTTTAAAGATTTTAGTACTTTCGACTTTAATTTATAATACATATCGATTTTTGTATTATTAAATCAGCTTCATTCAATGTAAGTGGATTTCTAGTTATTCTATGAGAATTATTAGAAGCGCAAAAACAAAACGTAAAATTCCTACTTAATGATGTCCTAAGTATACGTTTAGTAATAAAAATTAGTATGAATGCATAAGAAAAAATAACGTCTGTAAAATCGGAATGTTTTAAATTAAAACTAAGTACTTACTACGGACCCATCTTACCATTAAATTTGTCGTAATGCAATCTTGGAGTCTCGCAGCCAATGTCAGCTAATAATTGCGGCTCAATCATGGTCAAGTTGGGTTCTTTTAAATCCATCACCAACCGCCTTGGTCTACCACGGAAGCATTTTGCATAATCAGGATTGGTTTGCATTGTCTGCAATATTCCGAGAATTAAACAAGACCTTCAGAAATAACCATCTCCGTGGCCAAAGAGTCACGCGGCTCGTTCAATGCTCGTTGTAACATGGAAATGGAATTTGTAACAAAAATTCACTTTCGTATTTATAGATACTATTATTTAAAACACCATTAGGATTTTTCTATTATTAGATCTTAAAAAAATTTACAGTCGATGGGTACGCTTATCTCAATGTATACATAAAGAAATGTTTTCACGTAAAAAGCTAATTAACAGCATTGAGATCAAAAACAATTGCATCGTATTAAAAGAATAAAAATACAAGATTCAATACTAATGTAAATCTGCATAATATTACCAAAACAATAAATATTCAGGCATTACTTTATTTAATACATTTGGAGCGAAATAAACTCAATTTATTTCGCTTGAAATTTGATCATTGCTGAGTAAACGTCGGCATCTGCGGTAGATTCACTTATTTACCAAATGCATTTGCGTATTAATTTCATTATCCTAAATTATTCTAAGTTATTGCGAACATTACAGGGAAATTAATGAAATAACAGTTACCTCAATAGCGTGTACATACATAGCATCTATAATTTTAGCGTCTTTATAAGCACACAGATCCACCACAACTTTCTCCTCATACTCATAGCTATTGATTATATGGAGAAAGAACAAAGTTTCAGTTCTGTAGCGTTTTTCTTCTTGTCCTGTTTCCCGATTTAATAAAACTATCTGAGTCTGGAAGGAGGTAAACAAAAAAAAGATATTAAAGAGATCTTTATCTCGATATAAATTTCACAAAATCACAAGAGTTTGATAAAGTATTACTCGATTAGGTATTTGTATAAAAATTGTGACAGCATCCCTGGCAAAGCTACATGGCGCTGTGGTATTAGTTAGAAGAGTGCCAGCGTATCAGACTGATGATGAAATTATGTACCTGAATCATGAGTTTGGTCTAATGTTTTTTGATAGCGTCTACGTAATATATTTGTATGAAACTTACATGGGCACTATGAAATTAACAATTGTTGCACAATACGCATACACAGTACTAGTGAGATATCCGTGAAAATGCAATAAAAGAAACGAAATGTAACAGTAAATCGAGAATTTATATGGGAAAATTATTTTTAACTAAACTAATTCATATTTTACGGATCACTAATTCTAAATCGCTGTTGTTAAGAAAATATTTCAAAAAATATTCACAGGAAGTTAAAGAAATGAAGCAAATAAAAATTCTGGCTATTATTATATAGCACCGCCTCCGGGCTTCGTTGGTAAGCTTTATGAGCTTACGTTTAATGGGAAAATATTTTACCAGACATAAATTTATCAGTGAAATAATTATGTCTGCCCCGCGTTCCTCAAGGGTTACGGGCATTCAAGCTGGTTACATTTTATTTTGTATTATTCTTGTATTTCATACCTCACAATCTTGGAACCATTTAAGGTTGGCAACTAGTGGTTGATTCGAAAACTGATTTCGGGCCATTAGCATTAAAGACAGAGTAAGTGGTTGTTCCACTATTATAAAGTAGTTCTCTGTTATCCCTGTAATTATATTTATTTTTATTATGTTTTTATTTTTCTTCCACTCAAAAATAATACAAATAATATATAAATAAATAAGAAAAACTTACCAAATGTATGCATATATGAAGGATGAAATGACCATCGCGGCTTGACGCTTCCCACCACCTTCGCGTTGGCAAACATGTCTCCTAAAATAACTTTGGTCTAAGTATAAAAATTGCACGTAAAAGTAATGTCAAAAATTTCAATACTGAATTGAAAAATTGAATAATATTATTGTTATTGTTTGTCAATAAACAAACAGGACAGTTTGTTTGCTTATTTTAGAAACAGTTTTGATGGAACAACATGGAACAGTTTTGATGGAACTTTCACAGACAGCTAGAGGCAGGTTATCTCACTAATTAGGATTTGCTCATGAATTTATGTTAAATGTTTGATTTTAATCGAGAATACTTATTATACCTAGCTCTATAGCTCAAGTAATAAATTTGAAATAGCGTTCAAAATATTAAATACAAAGAAATCGTCATAATACAATGCCATTACCATTTTCTAAATATGGAAATTTTACGACAACATGTTTCATTCTGCCTGTTACCACCGACATACCAACATTGTACACGTCACCTGAAAAAAATTATCTATTAAATTACCAATTACAAAATTTTAGGAATCATTTTAATTATTTAAGAATAATTTGCAACAATAATACAATACAGATTTGATTAATTTCAAATCTATTTTGGTTTTTAATCGTGGAAGCTAAAAGTTAGGCTACCTTAGGCTGAGCTTAGCTTTATGCAATTGTTAACTACTATTATTAATGCGTTAGGATGTATTAATATATTTTTACTTAACTATGTCAGAACAGCTGAACAGATTAGAAGTAAATTATAGTCTGGAAAAGCGTATAAGCCATAGCACATTTTTATTTACTATTTATACTATTAAATGTTTTCGTTTCCAGCTATTGTATATATATAAAAAAACTATTCTTATACCATTTTGCATGACATGAGGATGTGAAGTGTGGTTCAAAATGGCGATACATTCCGTTAAATCCTTTTTGTCTAGCGTATCAAGAGTTGCTGGATCGATTCTGAAATAAAAATGAATAATCTTCATACTAAAGGTTCTAGCTCGAAAGAAACTTGTTTTTTAATTCTAATTTAAATGTAGGTCTATTAAGCACCTTTTTTTTGAGAAAAAAAGAGCAAGACATAACAAAGTATTTTTGATGTTTTTAAAGAAATGTTTATTAATGAGTAATACATATCATTATATCGCTTACCTATGTATTATAGGACCTTCTGTAAAAGCATATATTTCATCCCCAAATGGGTACACAGATATCATTGCATTGTCAGTTAACGACTCCCGCGGTTTAAATATTGCAGATACTCTGTAATTTAAGATAGCGCTTAATATATGTATATGTATATAATCCAGGGTTGAGGCATTTTGCTATATGTATAAGAAATACTATGTAATTTTCTTATATTTGCTATATCACAGCCTTATTCTCTGCTTAGGTCTTCTTTAAATTGATGGTAGTAAGAGATAGAGAATCACTATGTAGAGATAGATACTTCGATTTTCTAGCTACAATAACACATTTCAATGAGATTGAAATAAAGATAGATATTAGTAGATAAGAGGCGCATGTTATTTTTAACTGACGCAAATAACGCGGGCGTTAAAAATGACATTCTACTTTCTTAAAAAAGACCTATCAAATGTATATATTTCTTAGTTTAATGTAACTTTAATATCAATCGTTACCGCGATCAATAATGTGATGAATAAATCTAGATTCATTGTCCAATGCTTGCGTTAACTGTATATCAAAATTCAAGGCTTACACATAAATAACGAACATACAAAATAACCTGTCAAATATCGTACGACATGGATCAGGTGTGGCTGCCGTACCGAACTCCGTTACCACAATTCTTTGAGCTGCCTGGTTTCTCTTGTACGTATTTGATTTTAAAAAACGACATTGGTACGTCACTTCACCATCTTGGATTGCAAAACTGTAAGGGTTAAAATCAATCGACATTAGTTGATGGAATCATGAATTACATGAAATTCTAGAAATGTACGTTTATAAATCCTAACAAATACCTCAAATAGGAATGTGAGATGAGATGGATTGAGAAAGGTTAGTGTTAAAAAGAAATAATTTAAGTAACATACCGATGCAAAAGTGCCGCGCTATCAAATAAATGATTATAGCGCATTGAGCCTACTTTTAAAGAACCTGGTCCATTTCTTATCAAAGTGCCCCGCAGCCATTTTGGGATCTCTCCTGAAATAGTACAACAAATTTGTTAACTTTACACGATAGAGATATGTGTGCTATAGTGACAGATTACTCCATAGATATAAACAAAGCGAAACTTTATTTGTTCTGCAGTTAAGTCTAAGCCACTTAACCGTCTTTGGTAAATTTTGACACAGTGCTAAGATAAACCAAAACAAGTTTTTGGAAGTTGAAAGTTTGTTCCTTAGCATTGTGGGCTACGCAGATATGTATTTGAAACCTTGCGTTACTCTCTTTTCCGTCAATTTTCCTTGTACAACCAAAACTTATTAACAGAGAGTAGAAACACAATAGATTCTCACGAGCATAAGGCGTGTTATTGCAACTAATTATATAAATGTATTATATTTCAAAATTCATACTGAAATACGCTATTATTGATTTGCTTAAAGATTAAAAGAAGCAACAAAGAATAAGGAACACGGTTTCTAATAATAAGTGCAGGAAGCAAAATTTCCTTTTCAGTTCTTAATAAGCTAATAGTCTATCAGAACTATCACCTGTGATTGTTCCCTTTATAGGTTGAACGATCTCCTCTTCGCAAGATCTTAGCCATACTGCAGACTCGCAGTTTGGATAAATTTTCTCCTTATCTTCCATATCTTGACTATTATTTCAAAAGATAACGTATAAAAAATATTATCACAGCCGTAATTATTCAAAGAATCGACCGCCCTTTTCGTGTACAATTAATTTGGTGTATAAATTTTATTCTGGATTCCCAGTTTGAAAAAAACTCAATTCAGCTCATTTCAGATTTTTGCGTATCGATATATATAATTAGAAACAGTCACTGCTGTATTTATAAAAATGCTTCTAGAAATTTTCTTCTTCATTCTTAACAAGTAGATGCTACGGCGTAGAGCTGTTTACGCAAGGTCAAAATGGTCGTAAATTTGATTTCTTATGTATATTGTAAAAATTAGTACTATAATTATAAGTAAATAATTAATTAATAATTAATCGAAATATGATAAATGCGAAATATGTTTGTTAATTTAAATGAAATTAGTGTATACTTTCTTTTAACACTAGCAGTGAAATATCAGCCATCATTTGTATAAGAATAACTTACAGGTAAAATAACAATTTAAACTCACCTTAAAAGCACAAAAGAACCGTCAAATCATAACTAAATATTTAATTAATAACACCGTCAATTTATTATTCAATTATATTTAACGATTGTATTATTACCAGTATTTTTTTAAGTAGTTTGAAGTGCGTTATAATTTTTGATGTCAAGCATAGGGCGGACTCCTCACCTTTGCGATGGTTCACGAAGTTCTGGGAGATATCATACAATACCCGTTGTGAGTTGTACGTTATGAGAAAGTATCGTGTCCTCGAATATACTTAATATATAATTAAAATAAATTGACGTTTTCTTGAACGCGTTAGCTCTAGGTGAAACTTTGGTAGATATTTCATTTCTAAAACTTCTAGTTACCGAAATTTCAAACAGCGCTTAAAAATAATCTACAACATGCAAAAAATGTGTATATCTATGAGTGCGAGTCAATAGGTGACAACTATACACAAAGCAAACGATATAATTTCAATCGTTCCTGGCAATGAAAAGAAGAGTGTACCTACTTGTTAATTAAGAGTGTTTAATACCAGCAACTCTACCCGACTCCGCTGTACTGCCTACTATATTATACTTTTATTCTAAATAAAATAATAATTCTCATTTGCACACAGCAATAAAATTTATATTATAATTTAATATACAAACATGAAAAAGAAAGATAAACACTTCGTCGTAATACCGGATACATTTTGACATCAAATACTGATGATTTTAATTCAACGTTGTTTTTATATTTATAAGCTCTATTGCATTTTCACATCCGCTGCCAAAATGTTTATACGTTCTCTGGAAATATTCCCAGTAACGAATAGTATTTTTAAATCGCTCTAAAGCGCAATTTACGACAAACGCAACATAGTTTTAGTAAAATTATTAAGAAGTGTTCAAAATCCAAGTAAATAACGAAGCTACTACAACAATCTACTGTCCGTCCGGGTGTCTACTTTACAGTTCTACCCTACCTATGTCCTGTCAGTTACTCAGTTTTTTAATCAAAATTTTCACTTTTTCTTAGGATTTATTTTTGGTTATGTCTTGACAATTACAAAAATTAAAATGATTAACCAAATACTTGCAGCTGTTAGGAAGTTACTTAAATACGGTAATTGATGTTTATAAATATCGATGGTTTAAATTCAATCTAAAACAATTCCCACTAGAAAAACAAACGAGTATATATAATAATAGGACCCGAGGGGCTGTCCTTCCGCTGACCTCAGGCGAGGCAAGGCCGTTGCAAGTTCAATATCTAGCTGACCCTGACTGAACCCTCCAGAGACAATCATATACTTTAATGTACCTATAGACAGGATTTGCGACGTTTGAACCATTTTTTTGCTGCCAATCACTTAAGATTTATTAAAAACATTAAAACACACTAAAATAGTTTTCTATGAATTAGTAGTTGTAAAAAACACAAATCCCTTCTTTCAACAATATTATTATACTCGTACATTTGACCACTTATTTAAAAAGGGATTTTTTTATAAATACTGTAATTCACCATAGGCAGTATAGGCGTAGGTCAGCTTTCAAGAGATAGGCCTTAGTAAAAGTACCGCATACCTAGTGCCTTTATTTCGAAAAGTGCCTCTCCTTGGCGATGTCCATAAAGGCAAATTTAAATGTACAAACGTAAGTTCATTAAATTTAAATCCCTTAAACGTGTTTAAATTTTATCACCCCCGATGTCAAAAGAGAGAAAAGTTTGTCATGTCTGTGTGTGTCCGAAGACTTTATAATCAATAATTATTTCTAGGAGCGTAACAGCTCACGAGCGCTTCACTATTGCATACTAGGTTATAAAGCAAAAAATAAGATTATTTATATTTATTTTAACGTTACAAAGGTCTCTGACATGTAGATGGATTAAATTGACAATACGTATCTACTTCTTGACGGCTTTCCTCGGTTCGCAAACCTGACATGGCCGCCATTCGATACATGGACATATTTTTTGTGGATGAAGATAATACTCGTCACCAACTGCGTAACAACGACCAAGGTTCAACATATCTTCTAAGTCACATCTGAAATTAATATTAGCATTGAATATTTGAAAATAATATAAGAACAATTAAGTGTTACCGTCCTAAAGCAATTAAATGTTTGTTAGTTGTTAAGTGTTGTTTGTAATTAATACAAACTTGGAGTCTTCTAAGAGACGTTTCTCAAATTCATTAAGGTTGGGCACAGCATACTCCATTATACCACTTTTGCCAACAGTTACTGGAGTAGCACATATTGGCATGTTATAACATTTGCCTGGGTCGCCTTGCTCTACTAGCGCGCTGTCTATGAATGTTGGACGTTCAAAGAGACCTACAAATAAAAACATATTAGACTACCCATAACGAAAATGTAATATCAGGTAATGAATATATAATATCTAAAAACTGAACAAGTCAATGATCTGAATAGAAATTAATATGGGCTCAAAGTAAAGGACGTATTTTGATCAAAACAAAAAAAGCTTTTATCAAAACAATAAAGATTTTCCAATTGGTGCTTATATAACAGATTTGCGTTAACAAACAATATGAAAACAACAACGAATAGACATCGACTTATAAGACTAAGTAGTTATATTAATTTTACATTTATATTCACACTATAATTTTATAATATAGTTATTTATATATATCTTTATTTCAAAGAAAAATTACGATATATCTACGTGTTATAAGTTTGATACGTCTGTTTGTCTGTGTTTGTTTTGAGATGTACTTGATTTGTAATCAGCATGGCGGGGTTTTCAAAATTGACTACAATTGCAACTAACCCAGCATAATATTGATGACAAATCGAGCGGTTGAGAAACCAATGGACAGGTGCCCTTGCTCCGTGTTACTCTTAACTTTACAGATGATCTCATCTGCTTCTCTCACAAGACGAGTGAGACAGTCCACTTGAGTCTAGAATTTAAAAAAATTATTACTAAACCTTACATTTCTATTATTTCCTTAATTTTATAAGCGTGATTTGCTTTCGCGGCTATATAACTGAAACTATATTAATTAATTTTAGCAAGGAGATGTTTGTGACCGAAAAATAATATTTTTCTTATTACTTTAATACACACCGATGAAAACGATACGATAACAAAAACATATAATGCGCCTTTTGGCATTCTTCTTATTTTGATTTCATCACGATTCACATACCGTTAAAAACAAACAACAAAAACGAACATGAAACATTTTTCTATTTTTTACTTGAAACTTGAGCCAAGGAAGATAAGACATAATAATATTATTTATATGTAAACCGATCTCAGCCATATTTTCTTGACATTGATTGTTGAAACTTTATAGTCCGAAGTTAAAATGTTTCAACTATTTATTGTTGGTCGTAGTTAATTTGTTAATTACGTACGATTAAAGTTGTTTCAATTTCAAAAAAAAATTGCATGCAGACATTTTAAATATATACATATAGCAATACAGATCGTAATTCTTTTTACATATATTTCGGAATTCAATATTAGTTTGATAAAAGACTGAGGAAACTTACTTGAGGAAAATTTCCTGCCTTAGCAGCTGAAAAAACGGGTACTCTTGTGCACCTGCCAGTGCCGCAAACTACCGGAGTTTGGTTTTTTGACGGATCAGCGCCAGTAATCGAACAGAACAGCTGGTTTGCCCTCATAGCGTTGATCGCGTTTACACCTAATACTTTCCGCTTATCGTAAACGCCAGCTATTTTGAGAGTCTGTAAAAAATGATAAGACCTGTACATTATAAAAAAATCTTTACAAATGAAAAAAAAATTAATGGACGTATAAGTTTTGTATAAATTATTAATAAGTGCAAATGCAAATATTGATACGTTTTTACAATAAAACCAAAAATTTTGAAGGTTGTATCGAGATCTAAAGAAATGGAAGATTTTATTCGTATTTGAATTTCACGTTAGATGAAGTTGTAGGGATCATCTGAATAGTAAAATAAATAGATGAATTCAAGTACATTTTAACCAAAAAGCAATTATAATAAAATTTTAAATTTTATACATACCATAAAGATAGGTCGGTATAATATTATTGTAATATTTTATAATGAATCTGTTAAATAACTTATTTCATAACTTAAGAAATATATAAATGAAAATTTCACACAGTACTTACATGAACACACAACGCATAGTTACAGTCTATAGGTGGAGTCTGAACAGCAAGAATAGCTTGGGGGCAGAACTCGGCGCACGCAATTGTAGTAGTCCTCACGTGTTGCATGTTGTAGAAGAAGAGATCGCGGTCCAGACTGTTGCAGCATGGAGGCTGGATGCAGCACCCTCCACATATCAACACTACGTCTGCGTCCTAAATCAAGGCAATGATAAGTTCTGCATTAAAACGAATAAACGGTACTTGTATTACACTATAATTTAATAACAATTATTATTAGTTATAACAATTTCTATTATATATTTGAAACTAGCGACCAGCCCCGGCTTTGCACGGGTATAAAATATATATAAAAACCTTCCTCTTCAATCACTCTATCTATTAAAAAAACCACATTAAAATCCGTTGCGTAGTTTTAAAGATTTAAGCATACAAAGGGTTATAGGGAAAGAAAAAGCGACTTTGTTTTATACTATGTAGTGATGATGTCAAAACAATAAAAACAGACCAATGAAAAATAGTCAAAATGCCTACATATTTTGCCTTTGATTTTAGTATGTATATACATCTATATATAAAAACAGTCGGGTTTTTCGAACAAATAAATTGAGAACGGCTGGACCGATTTTCATAGTTTTAAATTTGTCTCCGTCCGGATAGCAGAATAACTATTAAAATATAGATTTTTTTTTACGAAAATTGTTTATAAAGAAAACTCATTTCCTCATACATTTCTATGGATGACATTTTAGGTAACACATTATTCGGAACTCTGACGCGATAGTTCGCAGGGTCACTAGTAAAAATAAAATTTAATTTAATGTAAGATTATTAAATGTTTTTAGATTTTATTTGGCCTTTAACGATATAGATTTATGCCGTAAAGTAGGTGTACCTAAGACATAGGTACCTACTTAATGCACAGTTAGAAAAGGCTTACGTGAAGCGCATCCTTAAGAAACATCTTTCCCTGATAAGCCTCAACTTCAGTGCTTGTGTCGATGTGAGCCAGGTCATTGGCGACTCCACATACATTATGTTCTGGGTGATCATCATAAAGGGCTAGAATCTTTACAACTTTCTGCTGCTTAAGAAAAAGCGACGCCACACGACCAACATCGGTTCCAGCTCCAACCACTGTCACCTTGTGTTATAAAGAATTCATAAACGTAATGAAAATAAAATGCTATTACCCTAAATAGACACTAAAATAATTCATACTAAATTTATAATTATATTCAAAAATATGCCAAAATTGGGTCCGAGTCAATATCCAGTCAAGCGTAGTAAATTGAAAACCTGCGCATAAATAACATGCAATATTATATTTATATCAGATATTCTTAGACCAATTCTTGAAAAGGCTGTGCTAAAAGGTACGAACAAAGCTGTACGTGTCTATAATATGAAAGATACCTTTCTTGGTGGAAACCTAGGCTTTGCACAGAACATCTCACACTGCTTCTCAATAACAGCCAATGCATCAGACTTTACAAAATTTTGCCAATTTGCTCTGCTAATATGCAACGGTGCTAATGCTTTTAACAGATGTAGAGATTGTAACATTTTGAATTATTTAAATGTATGCATGGATAGTGCAAAACAACCGTTTGTAAATTTTTTTACTATTTTTAATACATTATAATTTTTACATTTTTTTGTGAGTGTCAACCACTACATTTTATATTTTGATTATTCTCGATAAATAGTCTTTACCAAGCTGTCAAAAACGGTGACATTAAACATAATTTCATAGAACTTCACGAGAACGATCTCTTTTCAGTTATCCCACCTATTCTGTTTATTAATAAGTGAAAAACCACCTTCATAATCTGTTAACAGACTATTGTGTCTGTTAATTGACTTAATGTACCGATACCACAATTATTTTTCAAGTCATTTTTTATATTTTGTATGGAAAAGTGGCAGCGCCTTATGTTGTGCGCAAAGTTCATGAGTAGGTAGGTACCTACAGGAAGTACAGTTAAAACCTTTCGAAAATTGCGATGCTTAATTTATTAAATAATCTAATCCTACAGTACAATTTATAATAACCGCCTCCTTGGTCTAGTGGTATGCGCGTAAGTTTTAAAACCGGGAGGAGATCCTGGGTTCAATTCCCGGTGGATATAAAAAAGATTCCGTCTGACAGGGTATAGCTATAAGGCTGATCAACTACTTGCCCATAAAGGAAAAAACGATCAGTGAAACAGATGTGACATGCATCTCCCACTAGGGGACACGGTACTTCACACACACACACACACACACAGTTCAATAATATGATATTGATCAATACGACGATCAATTTGACGTACAGGTTTCGATTGCCGGGCAATTGTAATTTTGTAGGCTAGCCAGGCTACTAAAAAATATATAAATACTAGCTTACCCGGCAAACGTTGTTTTGCCATATTAATTTTTGGGGTGGGCTACCCTTATCACTTAGGGATATGAAAAGTAGATAGTAGCCGATTCTCAGACCTACTGAATATACATATAAAATTTGGTAAAAATCAGTAAAGCGGTTTCGGAGGAGTAAGGTAACTAACATTGTGACACGAGAATTTTATATATAAGTAAGTATACAGAAGATGAATAAATAAAACTGCACATGGAACAGACATCAATTTAATAGATAAGTTTCACCTATTACATGATAACATCCATAATGATTAACATATTGTCTACCCACATGCATGCATCTCGTAAACATACAAACATAAATGACTAGAAATTCAGTGACTGAGAGCCGCCTAGACCTTAATAAGTACATAAAGGTAGTATGTTAACGCATTATTGCATAATCATGAGACAATTTTATATATCTAGACTGTAACAGCCAATTTCATTAATATAATCTTAGCTTTAAATGACCATCACTTGATGAATGAAAAGAAACTTCTTGAAAATTCGCTTAAGAATCTCCTTATCTAAGACTGCTTTGATGAATTGTATATTTTTTTGAAGATTGTAATATTAAACAAGCTGAGAGAAAACAATTCAAAAAAGTTGCAAATAGATTACAGACATTTTAACCCAATAAAATGCATAGGTTTTCAAATATTTCAAAAAAGGTTAAAATCTAAATCAAGGCCGTCATAGAAATCGAAAAAAGAGCAAGATACTGAAATTATTAACTTGACGTCAAATTTTAAAAAATAGATTACTTTTACGATGCCTTAAATATAGAGCCGCACCAAGATCCGTATTAGCAGATAAACAAAAATTGCTTAATATCGAGCAAAAGCTACCCGCGGATTTATTAT
Source organism: Aporia crataegi (assembly GCA_912999735.1). Lineage (NCBI taxonomy): Eukaryota > Metazoa > Arthropoda > Insecta > Lepidoptera > Pieridae > Aporia > Aporia crataegi. Next base: position 4,502,854 of record OU538744.1, on the reverse strand, counting down.
TACTAATCGTTTAACTAGAAACGAAAATGGCACTCACTCTATGGCAAGTTATCTTTGGTGTAAGGTTGTTAATAAATATGGACGTTACACTGCCCTTAGAACAAACCTTTACGGATCTCAGTTTCCTGCAACTAAATACAAATGACAAAAAGTATTAAATATTAAGGCCTCATGGCTAAGCGGTCTTATAAGCCTACCGTGAAGCCTGAGTTATCGGGTTCGAATACCCCGAATTCAATTTATAATTTAATTTGTATTTGCATTCGGTCTCTGGTAGGGCTGCCACTTGCCGGATAGAGTGTCATAAATGGCACGGAGGTGTGGTTGAATTTCCACTGGCTTACCCGAAGAAATTCAACCAAACCAACAAATTGAGGTTACCTGGAAGAGGTCACTGATTAGCGATAAGGCCACCCGTTGCACTCCACTGCAACAAAGTGTATAATAAAAACTTTTGCAATATCTTAACGCAACATTGGCTCGTGCTCTGTTACGTTAAATATTTATGTTAAATTGACAGAATACTATTTTCATTATTTAAGATCTAAGTAAATTACTAAAAAAACCAACACTAATAAAGTAATAAGCTAAAATATACAAACAATCTAAAATATGAAAAAAAGAACAAATTGATAAGAAAAATAAAAACTATTTTAACAATTTAAATACTTAAACCAACTTTATATTTAACGTCGGCGTAGTTAAACAGTAGGTAACTGTCGCGATCATTGATATAATAAACCTTATGTATGGAGTTTTCTATATCGATGGTCGCGATCAACCAATCAGGTGGCGTTATTTAAACTTGCAAGTGTTACATCACAAACATCGCTCACGTATCAATAAATCTTTCATGTGGCTCTAACTAGATAACAAATTTTCAGATTCCGCCCTTTATAATAAATTGAAGTTATTAAGAGTTATTTCATTGGCAATTAAAAATGAGTATTCTATTACATAATTTTTTTTTTCCAACTTATCATAATTGTAATTCTAAATATGTATACACTGTTAAAGAAAAATAAGTAATTGTTTCTTCTTATGCGTCAGTTATACAGAACTAAAGTTAACCTACGAATTAGTGCTTGCAAAAAATATTTGTACCATTTTTAGTGCTTTCAATCAATAAAAGTAATATCTCATGAGATTATCGAAAAGTGTGTAAAACATCAAAGTTTATCCTCATTTATTAACCATAATTTCACGTTAATATGTTTGTGCTTTGATATAATAAGAATTAGCAGTCACATACCATGTTATTCATAAGTTTAAAAACCCCAATAAGCCTGCATAAGTTGTGGACTATTTTGTCACAATCCTTCAAATAACGATCGAATTGAAAAGGATGCAGATTTCATATCTAAACCACAATATTGAGGTATTTTAGATTTCCAGCAATAAAACGGTTAGCCCCTCATATATTTAGTGTAAAATTAAAAGTATATACAACGGAGCCAATGATATTTGTATATAGAAAATAGTTCAATGATTTCTTGAAAATGTGAAGTTTAAGGATACCTAGACGGCTTAGTTCACTTACACAAAGAATCCTTTCAGAAAACTTTAATACTAACTCTTATTCACAACCCTTAAATATTACTTTATATAATTCATAAGAATGTGATTGCTAAAGCAGCAAGCATAATATTTGTTATCTACACTAACGGCCAATTTAAGAAAAGTAAAACCAACCCTTATGTTTGTCATATGGTTCGCTGACTTGTAAATTTTTTATGAAATTCATTGCTCATGCGAATGTGACAGATTTATGCGAAGACAATGTTATGATAGAGGTGACAACGAACATTTTGTTGAAAAGAAAAATAATTTGTGTTTAGAAAATTAGTTCAATGCCTAACGTAAATTCCAAATAAAAGAAACCTTGGCGTACGTCGAAAAACCTTAGTTTTAAAAAATTGAGAACTTTCACACTGTTATATGAGAACCGTAATTTCACATTTCCTCTTAAAATAGATCTTTATATTAGTTACAGACGATTTAAATTGCAATTTGTCAAAAATCTAGTAAAAACTCCGAGTTAAGTGAATGGTTATTTCGAATGAACTAAGAATTGAGATGAGACATTTTTCTAAAACTTGGAACTTGAAAGTTACCCAGATTTAAAATAAAATAAATATAAGTTGTTTAAGCAGCATATAAAAAGATATATTATTATGACGTTTTTCGATCTCTACCTATCAAAAATAGTACAAAGGCTGAAAAGATACCAAGAAGTGTTTCTTTCTTTCTAGATAACGTGAATGCATACAAATGTTACAGTAATCTTATAAATATCGTTTAAGGCAAGAATAGGATGCATTTCACGAACTACTTAAAACTTTTTAACACTAAATTTATAACATGCTTACATTAAGAGACGTCTACTAAAATGACGATTTCAAAAACAGGGAATATCAGTGCACCGTTTACCCAATCTATCTGAAACAGTAATTCAGTACGTAACAAGAGAAATTATTACATTATGTAACAATAACGCTGTAAACAATCCACGCACTACGAATGTGTAGAACACCATATAAAAGTGCGTCCTATATTTGTACAAAACAACGGATCTTTAAATACAGACTCGAGGTCATACAGTTTTGAAAGATAAACTGATCAGAATTAATTGAAGCAGTACATTATATGCTGTAGATTAAATCATTTTAATTTTTCAATTTGATGTGTCGTTATTGCAAAATAATTTCTTATTAAATTTATAGGAAGTTATGGCAGTCTGATGATTTATGACACGGTCACTTACTAGACCCTGACAATTATTAGGCCCTTCGCTCAATGAGCTACTCAAAAATGACGGAACTAATCAGTAATTACAATTTACAAACCAGTTAGAAACTGTAACACGCACACGATGCTACTCAAGTTGCAAGGTTTCAATCAGTTCTGTTATTTGTGTTCACAATTTCACACGGTTAACAAGGGGAAATATTAGGAAAAAAAGCAAACGTGTCCAGTGGATCGAGTGAGGATGATGACGATATTGTATTGTACTATTATCTTAATAGACGCCAAAGGAATCTTCGCAGATTTTGGATTCACCCATATATTCGAAATAATGTGAACTGCAGATTGTCAGTTGCAGCACGAGAGCTGCGTGAAACAGATAATAAATTTAATATTTTTGGTGTGGTCGTTCATTTTTCACAACAAAAACACGGAAACTCGGTAACCAGGTAACAGGTCATGCGCAATCAGTTGCTAACGCGTTACCGGTTAGTGACTAGTTGCGTCGTGTGCGCACCTCAATGAGAATGTATGGGCACGCTCACGCAACTCGACGGTAATTTAAGTTAGTAACTAGTTCTCTTTGATAGCTCCATGATCGAAGGGCCTTAGACATTTATGAACTGAAATTTTATGATCGCTTTTAATTTTCAACTTCGATGTTGTCATCAAAATGCGATTTTCAATAAGTTTACTTTAAAAGCAGCTAGTCAATAATAACAAAATAACGTTTGATAAGTCTACTAATAAATCTACTTGAAAATGTTCACGTGGTTTTTGTTACATACTGTAGAGGTCTACTTATATACATAAATCCATTAGAGGATAAAATATATAGGATAAGAATCCCTGTTTAAAACGTTCTAAAGAAGTTCTCAGAAAAATACAATATTTGAATTAAATTTTAGAGTAAGTCAGTTCGATAACGTTGTAAGAAAGGCGAAAGTATGCATAATATGTTGCACAAGTTTTAAATTTTCATAACTTTAAAATAGTTAATAGCAAGATTTCTTCGAAAAATAATCACTGTATTTTATTTATACAAAAACGTGGGGTTATTATGTAGTTTAATGATCAGAGGAAAGTATATTTAGTACTTTTAGGCATTTTATATTATATACCGACCAAATTACGAGCAATATTCAATTCTTAAGTTATCTTTTACGAGGCAGTGAAATCCAAGTCTTACTGAAATATACTCGTATTTTATAAAGTAACTGTCAACGCATAATATAATAAGAAAATCTAGGCGTTTATCTAGAATATCCTGGGTTAAAATCTCTGCTATACAGATAGTTGCCTGAGAAAATGGATCAGTGAAAAACTTACACCACAGAAATTCGTTATGGCCACGTAGCAAAAAGACCCAGGATATCACGAGACGTTATTTCTTCAATTTTCAGATTGAAGAACAAATTATTTAAATTTATAGCTGAATCGTTTGTTATTTATACCATTTCATTTAAGCACTACATTTCTTCACATGGTATGTGAAAACATACATACCCAGATCCTAGTAGTTTTAAAATTGATTTAAATTCTAATAAGGAATAAAGAAATATTGGAATGTAATTAACCTACAAAATACGATTAGGTATACGAAAAATATTTTTAGGAGTTTTCAATGTAAAAAAAAATAACTATAATTATCAAAGTTATTTTTAATGTTTGAATAGCGGATTTGTTTTTACCTTATTAGTAGAATTATCAAGTAGAATTGGAAGAAATGTGTTTTTTAACGGTTTCAAAATGAATTTGATATAATCATACGTGTATACTAATTTCCGAAGGTTAAATGCAATAATTTTGCAACTGCAAACCTCTTTAGCATTTTCATAGTAATAACATTTATGATTTTACAATATATAAAATATACTAGTGGACCCCGCGAACTTCGTATCGCTTCAGAGTTCTGAATAATAACGTAAAACGTCATTCCATAGAAATTGTATTAGGAAACGAACGTGTATATAAACCGACTTTCTTTTATATGTTATTAAGATGTAAGCTATCCTATCTTTCAAGTTGGATCAAACTGCACACGGTGTGCAAATTTGATTAAAATCGATTAAGTAGTTTAGGAATCCATCGCGGACAAACAACGTGACACGTAAGTTATATATATTAAGATTAGTGCCAATTCTGATGTATAAGTACAAATCACTTGACTTAAACTACAATTCTTTACTTAGTGATTTTAAAAACGCTATTCTGTTATTCCTTCGAAATAAATTTAGAAATCCTATGATAGGATTTTAACTCTCATGACATATCGAACCAAAAAACATTAAATCAAATAAAATCGATTCGTAATTGGTGTCACAATGTAACAAACAGACAAATAAAAAAATGTCGTATAGAGAACTTACTTTTTTTAAGACAGCTCTAAATCGGCTTTACAATATGTCACTCTTCTTTAAATTCAGAAATGAGCTTGAAATATAATAAAACATAATTTTATATAACTAAGATATTATTGAGTTGGTTTTAATTAATAACACAGTGTTTATAAAGCGTTTTAGATTTTTATGAATAAATATAATAAAATTCACTACCGTTTGAGTGTCTGATTGTACATCAATGTTTGTAATGCCGTTTTTAAAATTGTTAGTATTATCCTTAAAATTAAAAGTAAAGAAAATTGGTTTATTGTGCGGTTAGGACTACTCAATAATAACTAAAATTATTAAAAACTTTGTTAAGTATTTCAAAATAAATATATAATAAAGTGATCAAATCTACAAATATTTTAATGTTAAAGTTGACTTATTGTTAAAGTTGTAGATGCTCTACTAATCAATCTTCTATCAAGATCAAGAGATCGTATCGATTATTAAATAACAATATTTTATGAGATTAAGAGATTATGTTAAGCCACAACACATTTCAAACACTTAAAACTAAGAACTTGATGTTCAATATATTGTGCGATTCTATTAGACATCTACCGCGTTTCACTATAGAAAAGGACAACAAACAAAGTACAGTACTGGGCAAGAAATAATGCACATCGACTTCTAGAAAGAGACTTTACATAAAGACACTTCCTTTTCCTTCGTGCGAAAGGGACAACGCTCTACAAAGCCGGAATTAGCCGATTGTCTCTTTCTAGAGGTCGATGTGCTTTATTTCTTGCCCAGTACTGTATAAATCAATGTAGTATAACTATTAGATGCGTCATACACGAACACGTGGTTCTTATCTTTTTCGAGAGATTATCACTAATGACTGCAAATTAGTGGCATTTATTCATGGCACTGGGTGGTTAATATTAAATGGTTTATGTTAAATGGATCTCATACAATCCCCTTAATTTTTGTAGCCAAAAATGATAGCGAGTAACGCATCTAGTTGTAATAGATCATTGGTATAAAGCGTGTTTTAAAGTGTCGACGCACGACGCATTCCTACTTAGGAGTTAATATCACAGATTACTAAACGAAACAACACTCGCAGTCACGCGACAAGACACTGAGGCTTTGGGCTCCAGATTTCTGAAATCTCTGGAGCCCCATCTACCAGAAACTCTTATAGCCCCAATCCAGCGGCAAAGCTAAGATTCCAATACTTGGAGAATAATCAGATCACTCAGACATAAGAACGCTACTTTACAAGTCTTAAGGGCTCAGAAGTACTTTGGGCCCCAACACCTCTAGGCATTAATCCGGGGCCGCAATAGTCAAAAGCCAGGACGCCAAAACGTCAAGAGAAATGACAAGTCCAAACACCCTTAACCTTCTGGCGCGCTGCCACACAGTCGTTCCAACTCGAGTAACTCCTGGAAAAGAGAATAAGAAATACTTCTAAATTAGGTAACATATCGGTTTAATATTAATGCCCAATAATTAATAATTATTTTAGAAACTCTTAAAGTCCCGTATTTAATTTAACCATAGCCAAGTGAGACACGGGACAGAAAAATACCACTGATCGATTTCTTTACAGAGAATCTTCAAAAAGAAAATGTTTGTTTATTACACAATACACATTACAAAGGCTAGTTGACCCATTTTTAAATTGAGCCTAAATTGTTCGTAATAATTGTTACATAAGATCATAAAATAAATATGGTATTTTTTGAAACCTAAGAACTACAAAAACATTTTATGGTAATTTATTTTAATTTAACGTTTTATGTAAACGGATGAAAAAACTTGGTCTATACATTTTCTGTGCCATTACGTCACTCACATCGCACAATACGCGTAATATCCAACCTCTTGGATTTCAGTCTAAAAACTATGATTTCTAATAAATTGGAAAATATAGTGATGGCGGAAGGCGTTTTTGGTGTGTAAAAAATAATAATAAAATAAAACATTTTTAAATTGAAATTCTGTCGTAATCTTTAACTCTTATCATTTAAACATGTATTTTGGATATTTATGCGAAATAATGTTTGAAATAAATAAATTTTAATATGAGTCAACTAGATTATTACTAAGGTATGAAATCCATCAAATTTCTCTGAAATATCTAAGCGTGGAAATGCATTGTTACACTGGATGTCCTGAGTACGAATCCTGGAGAAGCTGAAAAAACCGTAAAAATATTTTTTGATAATTTGGTTTCTTGGATTTCACTTCATTCGCCATACCTGTTCACGATGTCTTTGCAGCGCAGCACGCAGTTTATCTTGATGATGCGCGAGTTGCTCACGAAGCCTCGCATGTTCTCTCTCTAACTTGGAACATTCCGCCACGCCGCGCTTCACGGACTGAAAATAAATAAAATCGATTCGAAAGAGACATATTTTAAAATATTTTCTTTAATTTTATTTGATAAATGTAAGGGCGTATTTAGATTTTAAATTGACTTTCATTTAGATTGAGTATATCATAACAAACACTTAGCCAACTTCAAAAAAGAATGTTCTCAATACAGGTATGTGTATTTTTTAAATATTTGTTTTAATTGTGATCCGATTTGAAAGATTCTTTTTATCATCATAACTTCAGATTCGGTTCCATATATTTTGGGCACTTTTTGAAAAATTCAAAAAAAATATATACCTCTGAGTGTATTTCTCTTTTCCGTCTGAGTATTTCGTCCTTGTCTCTGTTGGCTTTGCCAAGAGCTTTAACGTCTTCCTTTCGAGAGGTCGCCAAACGATTTAAAACCTCTTTTTTCTTTGCTTCAAGACTCTCCTGAAATGTATATTTACTATTGTAACTATTTGTTTTTTTTTCCTATAATGAATGAAAAATTATGAATTTTAAAGAACCCAAAACATACTAAAGTAAGACCGGCTTTTATAAGCGTCAATGACTTTTATGATAAAAACAGGATAGCTTAATTTTTATTAACATTCTTTCTATTCTATGCATTTATTTAGCCGAATATTTGAATATGATTTACATCAACTATAAAACGTCGGATCAAATTGAAACTTTGCGTGATCTTAAATTAAGTACTACTGTAGGAAAGTTACATTTTTGTTTTGTGTCTAGTGTTTTTGAGATTTTTAAAAATTATTTAATTTGAATCCACTTACAGTCAGCTCCTTCATCTGTTGGTGATGGTCGTTCCGTAGCATCTTCTCAAGTGTAGCAAATATTGCGTTGTGGTACTGAAGTCTCATATTCCGTTCTACCTCAGCGCCACCGGCGCATGTGCCGCCGCCTCCCAGACCCTCCAAACTACCTTCCTCAGTTGTCAAATTCTGTTCGCTCCTAAAATATATATAAAATGCATCTTCAGAAATTCAGATAGTACACAATTATAATTACAAGAAGGCAAGTAAAATACAATTTAATAAACTAAAATATAATTACTATAAATAAATATATTTAACAAAATAATCAAGCCAATCTAAATAAAAATTATAATTTAGCCACAACTGTTACAAGTATAAATAAGGGGGCACCAGATCACGTGCCTAAAGAAAATAGATGGAAGGCAGAGTTCAAAAGCTTAACTGCGGTAGCTTTAAAAATTGAATAATTATGGAACTATATTATGACATACATGTTCTTAATGGATATCCTCTTAGTGAAGAACTTGGTGGCACCCGGCTTGGCCCTTGTCTGTTTTTTCCTTAAGGCGTCCAGTTTTCGGCCAAGTTCTGTCTTTTTCTCGCGAACCACTTTGTTTTCAAGTAAAGTTTTTATCGTTTCTTCAATATTCGCCTCCGTACCACTACCGTTCCATTTGTTGTCAGGTTCGTCTGAATATAACATATGTACTGTAGAATAAATTCAGTAATAAATCAGTTTTGTAAGATTGAGTGAATTTTATTTCAACCTTATTCTTTTCTACCTAATTTAAGTCTACAAAGTCTAGTGTCGCCGTCTCTCTCACTCACACACAACACAATACTGTCTCTATCTCGCTTATTGGTGGCCATGCTTTTTAGAGTGATGTGAGATGTGAGTTTTGGACTTTTTTTTACAGAGTACTTGTCAATTTGACAATAGGCGAGTGACTGAATGTAAAACTGTTCTATTTCTAAGTTTTAGAAAAAAAAATTCAGGTGCCATTTCGTATAGGAATGCAATATCCATACATAGTGTAGTTGATCGATGCATTTTAAAATCTAGTCTAAATACGCCACCTTTTAGTCACTTGTCAAAATAGCGTAGCACATTTTTTTACAAGATAGTCATATGAAGATGGATCAAGTAGTTGTCAGTGCCTTCCAAAAATAAATATACGCAAGAAAAAATTATTGCTAGCCTATGACTACATAACATTAAAATATTATAATTAATATTTCCTATGTTCTTTCCGTATTATTTTATGAAAAGTTTTTGCACTTTTTATATCTTGGAAATACAATTTCGTATTTGTATGAAAATATTAAAACCTTTTTCCGTTGATTTCTCAATTTCAATTGGCTGCGGTTCAGCATCATTAGTTTTGCTATCATTGCTGGGTTTCTTTGGGCTTACTTCCGTGCCACTATCTGGTCGGGGGGGAACCTTGAAAAATAATACAATAACTGAGACAAATTTTTATTTATTTAATTTGTTATTTTCATTAATATTTTTTTAAGAACTCTCATGTAAATTGCCTTAACATGAGAGTACATCTATGATAAAATTGTTGTATTATAAAGCAAACTGGTTGCATTTAAATGTAAACTCTGTAATATATTATACAGGGTGGCCAGAAAAGTGACGTCCAAAAATTTTTTTTTAGGTGCCTCGTTTTGAGAGGTATCTCAATCACCCCTATGTATGTTCTATGATTTTACGTAGTTTTCGAGTTACGATTTTTGTTTATGAATTTTCAAGGGCAATTGAAAATAATTTAAAAACCCCTGATATGAAAAATTTATATTGAATGATACTACAAATAAGAATATCTCAGAAATGGCTGCGGAACAGAATTTGTAGAGTTATGTATTTTATTGTGTTTATAATTCCAGTCGTTAACATTACTATTCTAGTATCTATGATTAAGATGTTACGTCTAATTATTAAGATACTCACAGAGACACCAGACACCGGCCTCTTAATAGCTGCATCCGGTCCTTCTTCTGCATCTGTATCTTCTGTGAGTACGGACAGCTGATGAGCTCTCTTCTCCATATCACTTTGATACTTGATAGGATTCGCTAAGGCTTCAGCCAACTCCGATAACCGGTCTGGTACATAGTCCTATTATAAAAAATATTTTAATCAGTTCAGTGAAGAAACGTATAACGGGGAACTAACAAAAAGTAACAAAGGTTTTTATTCGATTATATTTTGGCAATGTATTATACCGACACCTTTAGTAACTATGAAAATGGGTTCGTTAAAGAGTTCGTTTAAGATGGTAAGTTTTGAAAAAGGAAGTACTTTAGATTGAAATTTAACAAAATAGCAATGCCTTATAAAGCTTTATTTGTTAATCACGATACATATATTGATAGTTAGTAACGGAAAGCCGGATAGCTTTAGTTAGAAATAAAAAAAAAAAAGACCTGTTGATTGCATGATGAAGAAGAGATGTTTAATTTGCTCAATCCTTAAGGACTGCAAGAATCAGCCAATCAAGAAATAATGGACTTTGAAAAACATTAAGAGAATATACTAATCGAATGTAACAGAATGGATTAAATTAAAAAAATCAGCAATAACTCGTTGAAATCGGTTCATTAGTGGGCGAGTGTTACGTTTTAAGCAAACCTCCTTCAGACATCACCAACTGTCGTAATAACGTTGGTCGCGCATTTAAGCGAAATATCAAATCCCGGTAAACAAAAAAATATTCCATTCAGAGGTCACAAATTTTTGATCAAGGGTTTTTACTTGGACATATGCGGACATAATTCATCCACGTACTTACGTACATCCTGCAGCTGAGAGACTTTAAAACCGAAAAATGAGTACACACAATGTGAGTCTGATACATGTGTGCACGCTTACGTAATGCGGTCGCACGTTCACCTTGACTTGTACGTGCAGAAGCAATGCTGCTCCAGTGGGCTGTCCCAATTCAGTCCGAAGTCCGACGTGCCGATAGCCGGGACATAGTTCAGGAACTGGTAACACTCGGTGACCTAGCAACCGCCCACTTTCCTCGTGAGCTGATATACGCAGCATCGCTAGTTCCGGTAACACCACCTGAGTAAAGAAATGTTATTTATTTACTTGAGTCTCTAACCCATGTGGATGAGCTACTCGGGCGTCTGCTCGCTCTGATGGGGGTTAGGATAGCCGTCGTAAGAAGAACTCGTTTCAATATTGACCGATTTATTTAAGTTACATAATTGTTGCGCGTGCGCATACGTAGAAAATCTGCAGAGAAGTCGGCGATGGCGGCAGCGTAGTCGCGTTTCCATTATCTCGCCGTGCGTGCGTGTGCCCCACAAGAGTACAAGGTATGAGATTTCGAAGTATTTATTAATAAACCATTTAATTATTACCTTCTTAAAAACGAAAGGTTCATCGCCATACACAGGATTGATGCCATTGTTGGGTACAACTCGTGTCCGGAACTTCTTTCGGACGGTGTCCGCCGGCAGACCGAACATATCCACTTCTACATACGTCCCACATCGCTTGTCCGTTAAGAGCTGCCCTGATACCACACTCACTGATAAGGAACCAGCTATGATACCATCTACTGTACTTTCTGCGAACGGATCTAAACGTCTATCCTGTAATACAAATCAATTTACGTAAAGTGGTGTAAGTCTTGCTGTTTCTATAGCCACTTGCGCAAAAGCGGATCTATTTAGAGCGACCATATAAATACTGATTGGGGTATATGGAACAGACATTTCTTACCACGTTCCAGCTCGATATCCTAGTTAACCAATTTATTTACGCTAAATACTAAAATTTCTATTTCTGAACTTCTTTTTGTTTTATTAAATGTATTTTGGAATCTTAGTTTATGTATTTTATGACGTGACCTTATTAACCCACTGAGGCTCTTGTAGTAGTAATAAGTATACATTTTTAATACAATATTACAATAATATAAAGAGATAAAAGGATCTGTATTCAATATAAGATTAATTGCTATACCTTTCGTCTCATAAACTCTGGTTTCAATAAGTAACCACAGCGCCTGTTATATTCGAAGATTCCAAGATTAAGCTGCATCGCCAGGTCTAAAGTTTGATAATTTAAGGCCACTAGTTGACAACCTGCGTTCCAGAACACCTGAAAATTATCAAAAACTAAATCAAACATACGAAGATTCATACGAGATCGTACAAAATTATTGAAAAAATTTTCTTACAACATTCATGGTATACACCTATTTATAGCCCCACAAGCAAATTTTTATTAATTTAATCCTTTTGACGACCGATTGGCGCGATTGGTAGTGCTCCTGCCTTCTGCATCGAAAGGTCCTGGGTTCGAATCCCGGTAGGTGCATTAATTTATGTCATGAGCACGAATGTTTGTTTCCGAGTCTTGGTTGTTTGTAAACTTATATATGTATTTATTGTGGTACCCTCGTTGTTTCTGATTACCATAACACCAGTGCTTTAGCTACTTACTTTAGGATCAGAGCAATGTATGTGAGTTGTCCCAATTATTATTATATAAAAAAACCTACTATGAATACGTGAACATACAATAAAACAAGATATTATGAATTCATCCGTTAGTTGGAACGAATAATTCGCGGTAATTTATCTGCTTGTAACTTAAATCACAAACATACTGATAATTTAAACTACTTTGGGACATCTCATGTTTTTAGCCTTTTACATAGAGTATAGACAATTACGTATAGAAAATTTGCGTGCGGAAAACGAACCGTCATGCAGTGGAACTAACAATGTGATTTTTATATGACAGCTTAACCCATAGCAAAGCTGTAAATGTGAATCTTTATTTCATGTTTATACAAGTGTTGCTTATTGTTAGATATTTTTAATCTCGTCCAAATTAACTACAGCTAACGATAATAAAACACAGCTGCGCCTTCAAATCTTATGACTGTTTTTTTCCGCACAGACTCGATAAACAAACATCCATCCACAATATCACATATCAATATAAACCCGCACATCAACGTGAAATCGCAGACAATTTTAAAACCCTCCGACATTTTAATTATCAACAAAAATACCTCATTAATGTATCAAAAGATCTTCGTAAATTGTAGCTAATGTCCAGCTCGACACGTCATATTTCAAACATACAAAACTTTATCATATTCTGTTTGTTAAGCAGCTACGATACTACAAACAGACGCACAGATAAACTTATCCATGTTATTGCGTCGGGGATGTAAGAAAGGGTCACATGATACTTGTTTTCTTTCAATTACCTGTGGCATAAAATTTGAGGAAACGATTCTAGTTCCCGCCGGATATACTCTTGACAGTTGATGTTTATTATAGTTAACAAATTCAACTGGACGCTCCTTCAATAGAGTTGTTGCTTGTTTCTCATCAAACGACGACATTTCGTAAAAACGATTTTTCTCTGAAAAATGTACAAAATAATTAGACCGTTTGGATCATTTGCCGTTTGACTTTAGCAAAACTAACAAATGCCTTACAAACTGTATTTTAAGATACCTTAGTCATTTGAAATATCATGCATTTGTATCACAAAAAATGAAAAACTGTCTTAAGAAATAGACTTACTCTCGGCGTTTTCAAAGGAGCTAAAATGAACCGGCTGCACATAGTTGACGAGTGCTGATATTTCCGCGACAGCGTGACTTTCTCTCCTCGAATCCTCGCTGCCTTCAACTTCTCCAGTCCCGCCCGCTTCCTCCTCACTAGAGCTTTCAGACTCCGAGGTCTCGCTCGAACCTTGTCGTACTAGCTACAAGGAAAATATATCATACCAAATTGTATTTTTTAAATTCATAATATTAACATCATTTATATATTGGTAAGAACCTACTTTTCTATTTCTTAGTTATTTTTATAATTAGCTTTTACTTCCTACGTGATTTATGTAGTTTTTGATTATTTTAACAATTTTACGTTAAAAGCGGTTTTTAGTCTAACATCAAGTGTAAACATTAATACATTTTTATAACGCCGGCAATCAAAACGTAATGTAAACAAAATAAAAATGCGATTTCATTTATTAACGAGTCTAAACCTTTAAACCTATTCCTGGTGTCAGATTATTTATTAAAGAGATAAGGTACTTAACTGAAGTTGATAAGAGAGTACAGGCTAAAGCTTTACAGAAATATTTTTCGTCTAAAAATCACTTGCCATATAAAAATTCTGTGTTTCGAATTCGATTCTGTCTTTTTCAATAACTAAGATTGAAATTCTTCTCCTATCTCTACTTACCGACCCATGCGCAACTTCACCATTACCCTGTGGCACCGGTTGCTCACTTTCTTCCACCACCACAGTCTCTTCTTTCTTGTGATGATGATGATGTTTCTTCTTATTCTTTATTATTATTTTGTTCTTCAAAAACGCTGGTGGCGGAAGTTCTCCCCCTGAAATTTTTAAATTTTTTTTAGATGAAGGAACTATAATCAAATAATATTATCTAAATATTATATTATTATAACCTAAATTTTATGGAATTTAAATAAATCGTAAATTTGCAGGTTTAAAGAATTAAAAAATACGTATAAAGTGTATTCCATAGAAAAGGGACGTTCACTTAACGAAACCTATTCAGTTTCAGAAATTCGTTATCAAATTTTTAAATAGAATTCTTATAATATTTGCACATAACGCTAGTGGCGATGTTCGAAAGTTCTTTACCGACTTAAACAAAGAGGAGATACTCAATTCAACACTGTTTTTTTAATGTTTTTTTAATTTTTTTTTTAAATGTTTTTTTAAATGTTTTTTTTAATGTTTATTACCTCAGAACTTTTGACTGGGTAAACCGATTTCGATGATTCTTTTTTTTGTTTGAAAGCTGGTGCTTGCCGTCCCATTGTTACTGAATCTGTTCAGTAGTTTTTGGAGTTACAATTTGAAGTCGGTTTTTTTTTAAAAATTTAACACTATCCAAACAAATATTTTATCTAATAAGCAATCGAATATTTTACAAATTCATTGGTGAGGCTTTTACATTACAATGTCATATAATTATGACACAAACATTGCGCACATCATTGATTATGTATATTTCCTATTTTAGATTAGAGAAATCTTAATCAATACCAATTTTAATAGATGTATAGCAAACAGTCACGCTCACTCAAAGTTACTAGAATTATAAAGTTATAAAGCTCGCAAACTTTTAACCATAAACTGGACCGTTGTTGCCAGGTAAAGTTAACTCTGCAATAACCATTATTGTGGAGCACTTTATGCTGCTTTTGTTTAAAATACCACTCTAGAGTTTAATACGACGCTAAGAAAACTTGATACAATTTTCATTACTTACATAATACTTCAATTACAAACTACGTCACGTTTTATAGATTACTTAAATAAATGTGACTTCGTCTAAACTAATATTATAAAGAGGAAAGATTTGTATTTTTGTGTGTATGTTTGTAATGAATAAACTCAAAAAATACTGTGCCGATTTCAAAAATTCTTTCACCATTAGAAAACTACATTCACCTTGAGTAACATAGGCTATATTTATTGCTATTTTATAAAAGATTAGGGATCCTTAGTAAAACTTTAGTAACGTAACCCAAGGTGTAAAAAAGTGCCCTAAAACATCTTTCGTCGCATGCGCTGCGGAAACTATTGATGATAGAACAAAAGTACACTGTAAAAAAAACCGGTGTGAGTCCAAGCGGTGTACGGTTTTAAAAATTCCGGTGTTAAATTCAACACGCTTTGAAATAAAAATGTAAATAGAGAAATTTAAAAATTAAAATAACTTAGAAATACTCTTAAAAATAAATACACACACACACACAAAAAAAAAACGTAAAAAGAAAAAAACAATAAAAAAAAGAAAAAAAGTATGTCCACCCGTGCGAAGCCGGGACGGGCCGCTAGTATATTATAATTTAGGATATAACGATGTATTGTTATAAAATCAGACCATGCTGAACCGATTTTGAAGTAGATAGTATAGACATTTCGTCACGCGTCTGACCTGCAATGTGCTTTATTTTAAATGCTTTTATTTTCAAGGATACAAAAAAATGGAAGGCACAAAAGGCTGATCGCATAGGGGTAAGGCAAGTGCCTTATCCCATTCCCAACAGGATCTGAATGTTGCCAAAATGTACCTGGTTCAAGTTGATGCGTATCCAACGGCTTATCCAGCAGCATATCTCCAAATATATCTTTACAGTAGTTGGCTATTTTCGTTTGCTGTCGTGGGCTGCAGTGGTTCTCAAAACTTAGTATCACTGGATAGTCTGAGGTCTTGAAGGCACTTTCGGCGATCGCTTCCAGGACATCGCGAGCATTGATCTGTGGCACTATCGTATAGCCGTGGTATATGACAGGTTCATCTAATCGTCCATTCCAGAAGTCCAATTCTACACACCTGGAAAACAGAAACGCTATGTTATATACAATTGAATTTGCTACCAACGGATCCTCAATCGCCTCAATCAACGGATCCGCATAACACACCCACCCACGTTATTTCCGTCATTCGTTTAATATTTTCAAAAGTGGCACATAAATCTAGATTCAGAAGTTACGGAAACAGTTTCAAAGGTTTCAATCCCCTCCTGATACTGATCTTTATTTTCTTTTCATCTTACATTCCGTAACTCTCTCGACTTATGTTAGAAGTTAGAAGTGTTATTTCTAAAATAAGAAGAAATATCATGAACTAACTAAACCATGGCTATGATATAAATATACAGACAAAATTTGATTTCATATGATACGTTTAATACGCCCATAGAAGCTACACTAATAAACAACATTTTTCATTCACGATCGACTAACAAATTCCGATGGACGATCAGGTGATTTATTTGCAGCTCTAATAAAACGTGCGTTAAGTGTGATTCACTTACGAGAATTCTGTAGGTTTTTCTACGAATATAGCAACATGCTGAACATGAGTTATGAAATAGAGATATATATTTTCTTTCCAACGTTGTAAAAATACCTACTCGTCTATTGGAAAACATGCACCATAACACTAGAAAGCATAAAAATAACTATTTAATAGTGCAACGGTCGGACACGTTGCTAACAATCGAAAACAAATATTCACTGAATTTAAATTGAAACAAATGATAATTGAATCATCATACATACTAGGTTAGGTTATGAAAAATATCTAGATATATGATATCTACTCAAATATATAACGTAGCTTTAGAAGCCAAGAAGACAATACTCAATAGCAATACAGCGACACTTACAAAACTAACTTGGAAAACTATATCCATCTGAAACATTGATAAGTAGAAGTAGGTATATTTTAGTAGGGATCTCTAAAACACGGTTCACGAAATGTTTATACTGCATGTTTACTTTAGTCATTAACGTGCGCCAGCCGATAACGCAGGTTTCAATATTAATTTGTTAATCATCAAGACAACGTTAGATTAATATTATATTCGAAGGTTAAACTAAACGATAAGTGATAACGTGTCGAACTAGTGACTTGGCCAAGAGCTGTCAAGCACAAACACGCCCTTTTGAAAACATATTTGTATCGAGAGTAGTTTCATATAAAAATGTTATTTCTTTTTCGCGTTAAATCCCATTTCACCTTAGAACGCGACGTAGTAACTATTTAACACAGCCACTGAAAAAATAGGATATTGTCATCGAGCGAGAAATCAACTCTATGGTATATGAATCCTTATCGATGAATTTGATGTATTAAATTTGCAAAAATGACAAATAAGAATTACGTCAACACTATTTACGTCTTTTTATTTATAATAAGTTCATTTGTAATACAAAATTATTATTTTTACTTTTTAGTACGCTTTTAGGTCGGTTTTATTATTTTATTTAAAATTAATTTTATTGTTACAGACAGATGAACTGGTGTAAAAGTAAAGTACTATCATTACATATGGCATTTTCTTCACGCTGTTTTCGTAAATACTCTAAAGATCTTGTAACTCGTAATCTAACACGAAAAAGCTTTATGAGGAATGAATGTAAATCCTAGGGGTACAACAATCTCTAGAACTTTGTCAGAGATTCGAGAAATTTTACAAAGTCAATAAAAATCATGAGTATTAAATATTTCAAAAAGCAATATACAATACTTGCATTTAGTCATAAAAGAGACAGAACAATTCCTTTGAGCTTAAATCGCTAACATAAAATATGAGATCGTCCGAAAAGTCACATTGAATTTGATAGAAAAACAACATTATTGAAACACAAATAAATGGTATTGATAAAATACAAATTGCGCCATTTTTTATAATTTAAAGTTCACATACAAATAGATAACATTATTTTTTCAATGCCTGAATGGAACCCTAACTTTTGGGACTAAATTGTACTTTTTAATATAGATTATTGATACATGTTAGACTGTTTGTCTAAACATTCTATCATAGACTTTTTCTCTCAAACCATAAAGAACAAAATAAAAGTTAAACGTCAAACTGTTCTGGAGTTTCATTAAATTTAAATTTAACCAAAAATTAATTAAGAGATGACGCGACGATTTTATTTTAGGCATCAAATGATTCTCAACATTAATGGAAAACAAACAATCGCAAAAAGATCAAACAGATCTGAAACGTTGTATTTATAATTAATGAAAACGTACTGCTTTCATACATATTCTCGATGCTTTAGATTATGATATAACTTTTACGAATAAAAGTAAATGAGAACTTCTCTCTCCAGCAATTGTCGGTCAATCGCGGCGTTTTATATACGCTGAATTGATTTCAGGTAGGTATAGGTATTTATAATAGGTATTTACCTATGAAATTGCCGTACTAGTCATTTCAAATAGAAAAAAAGTTTTGAATGGCTTTGTATTGTAAATTTAAATTAATTTTGTTTTAAAAACATGACATTCTTTTTACAAACTGAGTCTTTTGTTTATTGATTAGCGTTATATTTTCATTACATTTGAACATTTTTCGTCATAATGGATACTTTAAAAATTCGTGTAATTATAGAATATGAGTTCGGTCGTGGCACCAACGCGATACAAACGGCACATAACATCAAAAACGTTTACGGAGAGATTAAAACTTGATAAATGGGTGCCCCACGAACTTAACGATCGCCAGCGCAACGTACGCGTCGAGACCTGCCTCGCGCTGCTCAATAGGCAAAGAAATGAAGGAATTTTGAACTGAGTTGTTACGTGCGATAAAAAATGGATTCTGTTCGACAATCGAAAGCGCTCAGCGAGTTGGTTAGATCCTGGTTCAGCACCAAAGCAATGCCCTAAACCAAAAATAACCGCTAAAAAGGTGATGGTTACTGTTTTTTGGTCTAGTGCGGGTGTGATTCACCACAGCTTTTTACAAAACGGCATGAGCATTACTGCAGATGGTACTTTGAAGAACCGAAGACAATGATGGAGAAGCTTGCACATCGGCAACCAGCTTTGGTCAATCGATCGTCCGCACTGCTCCTTCACGACAACGCGCGACCCCATAACAACAGACAGTATCCAAGCTGCAAGAGCTGGGGTTGGAAACTCTACCTCATCCGCCATACTCACCAGATTGCACCTACTGACTATTACTTTTTCCAAAATTTAGACAACTTTTTAGTGGGTAAAAATTCAATTCCCGAGAGGCAGTACAAAATGCCTTTGAAGAGTTTGTTGCCTCCCGTCCAGCTGATTTTTACAAGAAGGGCATCAATAAACTGCTAATGCGATGGCAAAGATGCGTCGATTGCATGGATTACTTTGAATAACAGAAATAAAAAAAGTTTTAAAAATAAGTACTTTCACTTATTCCATACAAAACGGCAATTACATTGGTAAAGACCTAATAATAACACCATCCCATACATCCCCGTGGGAAGTATGACTCCTAGTATGAGTAGTAGCAGTGAGTGTAGTACGAGTGGGACTCTTAGTAAAAAAGAGTGAACAGGAAGACGGGAAGCAGTATCTTCTGAATTGTCAAAGCTATCGCTTCGCACAAAGAAAATCTCATTGCGGTGGGGAAGAACAGGAGACCACCATATTGTTTTTTTTTTGCCAAGAAAGTTGACACTATGAATTTTAGAATTATAATGCGAATAACCACTCCAAAGTGATTCACTCAATTAAGAACGCTGTGTCAAGAGCGAGACTCCTGAGAAGATAACGTGAAAACTGATATCCAAAAGTATATTCTAGTTTTAAATTAGAACCATTGGTTGTACCATTAAAAATCGGGTTACTCCATAGACTGGTTTCAGCGTTATGCAGATGGTTTTATAACCAAAATTTTACGTTAACCTTTTTCAAAATGATAAAATTGCTTTATCAAGTTAAGACTGGATATATAAAAAATATACGATGCGAATTAAGAAACACCTGCGTATTTTAGTTAGAAAACAGTTTTGATTAAAACATCTTACAATGGCAATAAAATTTTCAATTACAGAGTCATTTAGTAGATTAGAAAATTTAATATTTAGGAGTCGTGATATTAAATTCGGCAAACACGAAGTTAAGTGTCTATTTCTGAAATTACCAGGAGGTTTGACGATATTAATTCCTTAGTATCTTTATTATGTTCTTATAAATAATATAGTTTTAAAATTATACAAAAACAGGCTTCAAATTGTAACTCTTAACTAATGAATAGATTTTGATGAAATTAAAATGGAACCACACGGGAAGCACCCGATTTCAAACAAACAAAAGAAAACCTGCTATGAAGTCTTAAGTATATTTTTAAAATTTAAATTATAATAATTTTGATTTTTCTCATAATGAAGCTTTCTTCAGTGAGTTGGGCAACAAAGAGATATTCTATAAAACTTCGAAGCTAATTCGCCACCTTTTCGAACTTGAATTCACCTCATGGTGCGCTGTGATAATAATTAAATTACTTAAAATAGTTTTAACGAGGTTCAAGAAAAAACAATTTATCCGAATTTAAGCGCGTACAATTTTCAGTATTTTACACAAGCACACGTAATATCGGGAAAATTTAGTAAGAACTAAGAAGTAAAATTATTGTAAAATTGTGACGAATATAAGCACCGGGTATTTCCGGGTATTTTTTTAAATGAGTGATACTCACATAAATAAAAGACATTATTAAAGGAGTTTAATTTGAAAATTCCACGCAACGCAAATAAATACACGCAAACGTCCTATAAAAATAAGCCAGGCTGCGTAGTGCGTAATATTTTAAAGAGGAGATTTAAATTATTTGATAAGAAAATTACTTTGAATAACTTTTTACTTTAATAGAAAATAATAATTTATTTAATTTCAAATTTATATTAATTTCTTCGTAATCTTTTAATTGTTTATTTATTAGTTCGAGCGTGTACGAATTAGTGCCACTAATTGAAATCATGTAATTAGATATCAGCAGGAACTACCTGCATCCAGCCAACAAGCACTGTCTATAGATCTCAACGCTGGATTTCCCCGTAAGCTGGTGTCCAGTTAAATAGGTGTTATGTGAGCTGTTGATGAAGTAATGTGCTAACGGCTGATCCATATCATCGCAAAGGTCCAGTTTGTTAGGCGCCACTATTGGATTGTCCTCTGACATTAGAAATCTGTGAAAAACAAATTTTTGTTAACCATATAACCAATATTTACTAAAAATACTTTTGGGTTCTCGTTATATATGTAAATTAAATATATTAATGTAACATTACAGATATCCCGGCCCAACCCAGCTTATCCCTACATCGACAAATGAAGAAAATCCCAAAACATACCATGTAATTTCCGACTATCACCGAAACTCAATTCTATACACCGGTAATCCAACATCCGTATCCATTTAGTAGAGGGGTCCTGGGTTCGAAACAATATCTTGCGGTTGAAAGGGGACAGAAGGTTGACTATTGAATATTATTATTTCAGCTTAAATAAATTTTAACTAATAAATTCAAAAATGTATGGATATAGTCTTGAAGTAACAATTAGCATATTATAGCCTGATTCTACTATTGATGAAGTTAAAGGTAAAAAATAATTTTGCGTCACTAACCTACCAAGTAGATCCTCAGGCTATTATCTCTTAAACTTATCCTAGAACTACCTGCAATGCACGGGCTGGTACCTATCTGCTTCATTTAAGCTACAGAGGCATTATTTTTATACCTATATACCTCAGTATACGTCTCGAGTCTCGCCTAAGCCGCCTTTATTAAAATACTTTTCATATGAAAAATGTCTTTTGTTAAGTACTGCAGGTCTATTATGAAAACATTATAGTTTTCATTTCTACTAACAATAGGATAATACATAGCGTGCGTAGTATTCATTGAAAAACTTTTATTTTAAAGGTAATAATTATCTTTTAATATATGCATGTACAAGTTTCGTTTTGATTTTATAATTTATAAGTATACTAGCGACCCGCCCCGGCTTTACATGGGTATAAAACATATATAAAAACCTTCCTCTTCAATCACTCTATCTATTTAAAAAAACCGCATCAAAATCCATTGTTTAGTTTTAAAGATATAAGCATACAAAGGGATATAGGGAAAGAAAAAGCGACTTTGTTTTATACTATGTAGTGATTTTATAATTTATAAGAATATTCTACTGTCACCTAATGTAATCTTCCTAAGTAAGTAGTTGACATCTTTTTGTCAAAAACTGACAAAGATACTTTGTAAAATTACTTTACCTGCAGCTAATTATATAACTGTTTGTACGAGGAAAAGGAAGATGAAGTTTTTACTTCTTTTAGACAATTTTTTTTACTTTTCTCTTCAACTAATATCTAAATTGGTTTACTAAGCACGAAACTCGAGAACGGCTTAATAATTTAGATGAAATCATTGACTGTATAAATATTTCTTTTGTAAATTAAAATTTGAAATACCGAACCACGGTAAATAACTTACATATAATTTTTTACATTTAATCTAAGTAGGTAATTCTTCATAAAAATTGCAGATAGCAAGTATGTACTCAATGAAAGCACGATATAAAAACAATTGTTTTAGAATAATTTCCAACAAATATTGCTATCAAAAGATTAATGTGTACGTGACAACGCATACAGATATAGACTTGTTCAGTTTCATTTCAATTAGGTATTCCATGTTGGAATTTTCCATATAATTGGAATATTTTAAGTTATAAAACAGGTTACTAAATTAAACTAACAAATTCGCTGTGTAGGATTTTATAAGCATTTCACAAGACAATCTTAGCAATGGCTAAAATCAACTTCGAAGTGAATACATATTTTTTATATTGTAAAGAATGGCAATGCTATTTGACGCTTAAATCACGAAACTAAATTCAGTATGTACATACTGAAAGATGTCTCTATATATCCGATTGTGCTTTTTTCAGTAGTTGAAAGAGAGTAACTGTTAATCTCTTAGTAATTCTACATGTTAAAGAGAATTCGAAACGTCGAGTACAGTAAACGTAATAAGTTCAAGTTAATATACGTTAATAACCGGCTCCGTGGCTAAATGGTTTACGCGTCTGCGTGATGCGCCGGAGGCCCTGGGTTCCAATCCCAGGGGGAACAAATGAATGTTTCGGTTGTATTGGCACAAAAGGCTGATCACCTATTTGCCTCTTAAGAAAAATAATCAGTGAAACAGATACAGAAGTGTATCTGCCACATGCCCCACTAGGGGTTACGGGAATTCACTTTTGGATATCCGTTAATATAATAATGTTACTGTTTAAATGTATAGTGCTCGTGCAGGTCACGGCAAACACAGTACCCACCTCAAAAAGCCATCGAACGTGAGTTGGGAGCGTTGCTGGTGGTACTTATTATGCTCATACGTTCTGATGAGGTCGTTGGCTCTCTGCATGTCTGCGTAAGGATGAAGAATCTCATTTAGCCGAGGATCCCGCTGCACTTCATTGAGGAAATCTACTAGCTGCGTTGCTGATAGGTGAGGTTTGCCGTCTGTACTGTGTTGAAAATACACACGTGAGTATTAAACGATTTAAAATAAAAAACAAGAATATACTTTCTGTCAGTTGCATCGTACCTCCTAAACGAATGAATCGATTTTTATACGGCAATCTTTGAAGATAATTTATGAGGTATTCTCATTTAACAGGTCGGGTTTTTTTTTGTCTTCTATTTGGCTTGTTGTTGTTTAATGTGCAAAACTGCTGGACCGATTTTAAACACTAACTTATAGCTGATGTTATAAACTAAACAGAAGGATAATCTACTTTTATCGAATTGGTTTCTTCCTTTAAAAATGCGGTTTATCAAGATTAATTTTTGGTTAAACTTTTTAATTAATAAATAACTATAATTTAGTATTACAGTAAAACTTAGAATAACAGTAAAATACAGCAATTTTGTATTGTTTCTCGCAAAGTATATACCTAGAACAAAGTCGAAACCTTTGCAAAACATATTGAGATATCTGTATTTGGAGTGTGAACACTCAAATAGGTTTATGAGAGTTATTTTCAGCTCCATTTTATTCAAACATTTTATGAATTATTCCCAAAAACAGAATTTTACACTTACACAACGTACAAAGGGAATATTAATAGAATTTAAAAATAGATGAGAAAGCTTCTGAAATCTGTTGTCACTATAACTCCAGTCGAATGTTAAGTTATTTTTGACGAAAGAAAGCTCCCACTTAAGCTTGTCAAACTTAACTTACATAGACAGCTCTCAGTTCTGTATAAATGTGGCTTTTATTTAACGAAACTTAAATTAGCTTGGCTAACTTTGAATCCAGTCACCGCAAATGTTTTACAATTGTATGACTTCAAGTTTATAGTTATAGTAAGTCTGAGCACATGCTTCGGCAAGTTCAAAACAAATATTATAATCCGCATTGATTTAACTTATAAGAAGTATAAGGCTTATAGTTGTAAATTAGCGTCCATCTTTCTAACATGTACTTAGAACTAAGATTAGATTATGTATTCACAATTCGTGAACATATTGCCAATTCCAAAACTTTTCATAGTCTTATACATACAAACATATAAGAAAAGAAGACAAAGTAAACTCAGGTTAAAATAATGTAAAAGTAATGTAAAATATACTTTTATACAATGGCTAACTATTTGAATTTAACCCGAAAACCCAAATACGGAGTTAAAAATCTTTATAATATACTCATAAGCCATCGCATCACCGTCGTTATACTACGAACATAAGGCGATACTTTAACTTACAGTTTGTTAAATATATTCAAGACTTCTGTTCGCTGAGTGAGACTCTTGTAGAAACCGAAGAAGTCCTCAAACTGGAACTTGGACTGACAGATGGTGTCAGTCTTGCCCGTCGGCAGACCCGACTCGCTCAATGCCTTCTCCACTCTCTTCTTGTCTTCTTTATTCTGCGCGAAGAGTTTTACGATGCTGAAAATAAACAGATGGTCAGCTTCTAACTGCGATGCGATGCTAACTAATAATGACCTTAAAACCCAAGTTCAAATATTGAAACTATTTTTTTTAAGAAAGCGTAAAATAACATGAGTTTGAATGTGTTCAATAGATCTACTGATCTACCCAAAACAGTGCTCCACCACAATTTTGGTAACGTAGTATTCATAGTACCTGCGTTAGTTACTTGTATGGAAAATCTTACAGCACCCCTAGTGGTTACGCGCAAACTTACTAGGCCACTATGGGATGGACAGCATTCCGATAGTAAAAATCCTGGCGAATACTTCGACAGTAATCTCATGGTTGACATACAGATAACATATCAAAATAAATGCGATGTAAAGCTTTTGAGTTTTCTTCTTCATTTTAAACGTATGTATTAAGATTATTAAACTCTTTATTCAAATCTACGTAACAGCGGAACGTAGAAAAACCATGAAACCTAAAAGCTACGTAAAATTCGATTCCAAAAAACTGCATCAAACGAAGATATCTTATGAATATTTCATCAAAAACAACATCAACGAAGAGATATGAAACGAATGAATAAAGCCCTAAAACAAAAACCTTTAATAAAGAATAAGTCGGGATCTAAGAAAATACCAATTTACATTATTCCGTTTCACCTTTACAGTTTACATGTTTACCATTTTGAATAAATACATTTGTAAATCGATGTTTTGAGACTATGTTACGTATTTGAAGGCATATAAGCCACGGTCGAATTTTCAAAACTGTTGATACTATAATTATTTTTAGGCCAAGAAAATAGCTTGCCATTCTCTGAAAGTTCGGCTACGTATCGGCCCTTTAACAATGATTTTACGCATCCATATAGATTGAATTCGTTTTAATTTGTTGCATGAACAACTTTCATAAATTGGAGTTTATTTCATATTTTTAATATTCATATGTAATACTTAAACTAGGGACGTTGTAGTGAATTGAATCTGTCTATTTTATACTGCAGTCATTAATCATATTCCATTAGGAGCGTGAGCTACGAAACAACGATTACACGTTTTGTATGCAAATATCTTAAGCGCCTCGTTTCTCTATGCGGATTGGAATACATAATACAACCACCTACCTACGTTTCTTTACAAGCACGGGCTGCCGTCAGCCTTATTGTAACGTTTACTGAAAACTTGTTTCCGCTATTAATCCAGAAAATCAAAACAAAGCAAGGTTCGAAATATCAATCACAAAGGCACGAATATAAAATTGTTATTATTTTTTTTAATTTTGCCCCAGTAATATTTAAAAAATGAGAAGATAGTAGAGTAGTTTAGAGTAATCTTAAATGCGTTTCTACAATTACGTATTACTTAAATAACTGCTACAAAAAAACCTAAATTATATAACTATACGACTTTTTATTATTTAACAATATCCGATCTAACGCAATATTATTCCTGGAATTAAACACGGACGCTTCACGCTTACCGTAGCTACAGATACGGTTTTTAAATCGCTATAAAAGAATATTGTGATTTTGGTCTAATAAAATAAAAATTCACATAATTACAATTACAAATTAACATATTATGCATGGCACAACTCGTTACAATATAAAGCTATTTGCATCGATAGTGGTCACAGCTGTTGCATGTTTCAACAGACACTGCGAATTTGAGATTGATTTTATTATAATTTTCAAATTAGATTCAGCAGTTTCAAGAAAAAGCAAGCGTATAAAGTCGAAGGCACAGATAGTTTTAAATAAAGTAGCGTTCGTTTTGATTTCTTTGATTTGGCGTTGTATAAGTGTGCTTGGATATTGATAATACACTAATTCCTGAACTCCGGTTAACCGTTTTCTTCGTCTATGGGCCAATTTAAATCAAACGAACTTAAAGCTAGAGCTAAAACAAGAGCATTCTTTCTCGATCTTTTAGTGTAAAGGGTTAACACCAAAATATCAACTAGCAAAAATGAGAACCAAGAACTAGAATTCTTGCACAATAAATGTTTAGAATAGCAGGACGAATGCTCATTTGTGTGAATGCTGTTGTAGGTAGTACTTCGTTATGTCCGATTCTGACATTAATATTTTAATTGCAAGTGCTGTATTTATTATTTTGTCCCAAACTCAAAAAGGAAGTGACATTTCAGTATATTTGCAGTTTCCTGCCAAGCATCTTGTTTCCGAGTTGTATTTTATAATGCTCAAAAGTCGGATACCATAGACAAATGGAATTCCGATAGGCCTCTATCATTAATACACATTTATCCTGAGACCAATACATAATGAAATCATGTCGAAAACGCAAGAATGCTCTGAGTCTAAGCAACTGTTCGCACGCTCTAGTGCCGTTTTCATCAAGCGAGCGAGTATTCTTAGAATATTCCATAGAATCTTTGTGAACGAAGACAAAACAACGAAAAAATGCCCTACGTCTGTTTAAACTAAAATCATATGATAGAGTGGGTATAGAATCAGCATTCGCTCGTCTGATGTAAGTCAGCCTTATTTACGTTACAATTATAACAGAAAAATGTGACATTTAAATTTGAGTATTTCATCAATTTCTTCCAAGAGTACTATTAACTATGAGCCATGTTCCAAAATTACTATAAATTATAGAGCAATCCACCATTAAGTCTAGCCCTTAATAAGGTGCAAATAACGTAAATTACTCGACGGCAGCCACGTTTAATTGCAGATGGGTTAATTAAACTTAATTTGGACGCCTTGCAGCGTAGTGGATATTAATTTCAATATTAGCATAATAATAAGATTACCTATATATAATCTTGTATATAAGAATAAAATAAATAGTGCCTTTATGTATTGTAAAGTTACTTAGGTATAGAAAGACGCTTGTGACCAAACTTTTACAATTTGATTACCATTAGGCACTAGTGCGATAATTTAGTAAAACATTTTTGTTAAACCTCTTTGTTCTCAAAAAGTTTCCATATCCATACGAAATAAAATCAAATTAGATTATCGCGTTCAATAATATAAATTAGTGTCATACTTTCTTATTTGATGCAATTTCGTGTTTAAATAAACAATTTTCAGATAAAATCGCCTCAGTAGTAATCACCAACTATATATACACACTTATATCATAATGTAACTATTTATGTATACATTAATATCCAAGGTTAGTTAAATTACGTACCCACACAAAAAAATGGAAAGAAAAAAATGTTTAACGATGATAAATACAAGAATTTGTTTATTAACAGTTGCAAATAACCGATTTTAATGACTATTTAAATAGAATTGGAACGTTGGAAAATATTTATTCGCTACTATAATTCAACGCTGAAAATGCAAGCGGGAATAAACTCCACAGTTTTAGATTAAATAAATATAAATGATATTCTTTACAATATCCAACGACAAGTTTTCTAATTGCCTTAGTAGACTTCGGTGGCAGCTGTATCTAATTGTAAATGGTTTGTCACTGCCGGCTACTAACTCGTTTAGCTCAGACGCCTAATTTGAATCTCGGGCTAATTACTCATTGCCTCATGAAAAGTCATCATTTCTACTGCAAGATATATACGATACCAAACATATCTATGGATTAATTATTTCTACTACTATAATATTATAAACGCCTTAATTGGTCACCCTAGGGTCTGACAGTTATACGAGAGTTCTTAATTAAATAGATAATATTTAATTAAATAATT
Organism: Aporia crataegi; assembly: GCA_912999735.1. NCBI lineage: Eukaryota > Metazoa > Arthropoda > Insecta > Lepidoptera > Pieridae > Aporia > Aporia crataegi. The sequence goes on along the minus strand of OU538744.1, from coordinate 4,473,662 downwards.
ACATAATCTTAATATTTTTCTAGTAAATATGCGATGGACAGAGAATCTTAAAAACCTAATCTACTTCTACATGGACATAGCCGTAAATAGCATTATATATTAATATGTTATTTCATTAAAATATAAACATCTTACCCCGTATATTTTTCTACATTATATGTTCTCTTATGTCTTGTATAATATTAAATTATTTTTCTATAAAGAAAATTACCTGGTGAGTCGTGATTCGATTTTATCTCTACTCTCGTGTATAAAACCCGCTAAAGGTATATTTTATTACAATTTAATAGAGGCTTCCGACGACAAAGGCGCTTTAGTACGCAATTTCATTTTGAATAATCTGAGACGTGAATAAAAAGATTGGATTGAAAATTTTCAAAGAAACGCATTACCACGTATAATGACAGATAAATTGCATTTGTAGATGCAGCTCCTGGATGCGTCGTTAGAAAATGTTCCACGAACATTTCCTCTTTCATTATGCACTACAAACCTTTTACAGATTTAAGATTTCCATCACCCGAAGCTCGTAAAAATGTCAAATTTTAGAGGCTACTCCCGTAACCTCTACTATAAAACTATACATACAGTTAAAATGGCAAAAATAATTTCATCAGAATTGTCGCTCGCTGGCATAAATGTCATACTTTACTATTTCTTTATTTTATTTTACACAGCCATTTTATTCCATAACAAATAGATACCGTCTATTAATCACTACATAGTATAAAACAAAGTCGCTTTTTCTTTCCCTATATCCCTTTGTATGCTTAAATCTTTAAAACTACGCAACGGATTTTGATGCGGTTTAATAGATAAAGTGATTGAAAAGGAAGGTTTTATACCCGTGCAAAGCCGGGGCAGGTCGCTAGTTCTGAATAATTTTAAGTCAAATAATAATAATTTATTTTAATGTTCGATATTCACGTTAATTAAATACCATTGTTTCCTACTGCATAATTTAATAGCAGCTTCTGCATGTACTAGCTAGGAATATGGCACCCAATAGCCTAACTCCAGCGAGCTTCTATTGAAACACTTAATTAACAATGTTATAATGACAGACTATTATAGACAAATGAACTTTAATATAAGACGTGCCCTATACGATGGCATTTACGGAAATAGATGTACAAGTTAGTTCAAGTATGTATGATGTACAAGTTTAAACGAAGTGAAACTTTTAAGTAAAAAATCCCGGGTCGATTGAGACTACTGAAGATAATCTAGATGTTTCAGACAATGCAAATACTTGGAGGTGTTTAAGATGCACTTAAATTTTCGTTTTCAACGTTGAAGTTGCTTTGATTTCATTTCACATTTTAGAATATTATAAAATACCGACAGTAGAGCGTAAAGCAGGCAGAATTGAGAATTACTTTAATTTACCTAGCATTACTTTATTTTATCGCATTCGTACTAAAGTTAAAGTTCGTTTCTCACGAGGTTCCTGTATCGCTAGTCCACAAAGCAATATATAAAAGACTGCTATCAAATAACTCGTAATAGGCAATAAATATTTTACATGATATGTGTTATTGCTATTGGAATCGAGTTCAAACAATTCGCGAGCTAAAACAGTGGCCACCGAATCGATTCTGCATAAGAACGTTCAATACCGATCGACGAATGATCACGTTCTACTGAATTTACATACGGATGTTGCAGGTTACATACTTTTTGGTCAACAACTCCTATTTCCTCGATGATTTAAGCGTGAATTCCGCCTAGTCCGCACTATGATTTCATTCTTGTGTAGGTTTGTGTCATCTATCTAAACTCTAACGTTGAAATTGAATAGTTAGATAATGAGAACGTTGAAATGAGCGTTATTGGTTACTACCAATCTCTCTATTTTAATTTTTGCTTTTTTTTATCGGATAGGAGGCAAACGGGCAGGAGGCTCACCTACGGGAAGCAATCCGCCGCCTATGGACACCCTCAACGCCTGTTGGGCCACGGGTGCGTTGCCGACCTTTTAAATTATAGGTACGCTCTTTTCTTGAAGGTTCCTAAGTCGTAATGGTTCGGAAATACATCTTAGCTGGTTCCACAGAGTGGTGGTGCGCGGCAAAAAATGCCTCGAAAAACGCTCAGTTGTAGAACGATGAATATCTGAGGTTGTACGGATGAAATTTCGCATTCTGCCTCGACTTTCGAAGATGAAACTTAAAATTAAAATTGCTAATATTGTATTGCAAATATGTATAACAATGTATATAATAAATACTTAGGTATGTACTTAAATAAAAACTGACCATCTGTTTGTATATTTATTAGCACATCACGCAAATACTACGAAACGGATGCGGTAGATGAGACTGTGTAGGGTGTAAATTAGAATTGTATGATATCAGTTTTATCTTTCTGCGCGAACTGTTACGAAACAATATATGAAATATATCGCAGCAGATACCGGCAACCGCCGTAAGAGACACTTTTTCGATACATTAACTATTCAATAGATAATTACTTTATTGAATAAATTATTTCTATTAATAGTTAATTCGACTATAGATACACGACACTATTTATTATCAAATATAAAAACCTCGGACTGATTATTATGTCATATCTGACTTGATTTGTAATACTAATTCTAGGCTAGTATAATGGTCGTTACCAAAGAGGAGTGTCATAAAAACATCCTTTGTATCAATGTAATCATAACATATCAATCAAATTAATAGCTGGTATTCTTTGCTGTAAGGTAACAAATAATTACTTAATAGAAAAATAACTTATAACAATAAGTTAAAGGCAAGTAGCTTTTTAGGCAAGGCTTCGAAATCATTAATTTATTATTTTATGGCGTTGAAGTTTCTGTGAAATATTGAAATAAAGACGCGGGTATAAGCCGAAACAATCATACGGTTAGACAGACAGACCGAATAAGTGAGCATAACTTAATTCCTAGCAAAAAGTTGTTAGATGTCGCTTGATAAAAATCACATCGTTCTTTTAAAATATTATAGCTATGAAACTGTGAACTAGTTTTGATAAAATATTAAATTTAAAGCCATTCAGAGCGTATGCTATCTTTTTCGATAACTGTTGCTCCAAATACTTTAAACACGTCACCTTTAACCTTTTTTTGTCGGCCTACTTTCATAAATACCTCTTATGTTTCAAGATCAGATCTATTTATGCCATAAATTTATCAATGCTTTATATATAATGCACTTTGGCTAATTGCTTTTACCTAATCATAACTTAGGATATTCTGATATAATGCACCGACGCCAAATATTACTTCTCGTTATAGATTCATTTATCAATTTTTCAACAGTGTTACTAAATAAGGCTATCGAGATCAAAATAATATGAAAAAAGCAATAATTACTAATAGCTTTAAGTGCACTTGTTTTTGTATTAAAGAAATTTGAAATTTGAATCTGTAGAAATGTAGATTTACCAAAAGTTTGGTCAAGTATTTTTCAATAACGTGTGTTAAATAATTGTCGTCAAAGTCTTACAACGCGCTGCAGTTGCACTATGGAACTGACAGCTTACCGATACTAAAAATAATATCAAAAATGTGGATAGTAGGTAACTTATGGATCATGCAATGACCGTATGAGATAGGTAGTCGAATAGAAGTCTCTAAATCTAAGGATAGCTGGTATGGGCAAATGCGCTTTATCATTTTCAACCATAGCTCAGTCTAACTCAGGTAATTTTTTAATGCACAACTCTAGAAAGATAATCGTTGCCGAATCTATATAAAGGAAAACAGAAAGGGAACAGAAAACTAATCGCTTGTCAATAATGATTGGTGAAACACACGCAGAAATAGATTTGTTCAATTCCTCACTTGGCGGTATAGGAATTCTATTAAAACGAACCTTTTTTTACAAAAGTCAAAGCTTTACTTTGAAGAAAATACCTACAAGCTTTCAATCAATCACTGAATGTTTCGCATTCAAAAATACTTTGAGAATGATGAAGTCTATGTTTTTTTTGGGTTTAAATATTATTCCTAAACTGAGTCTTTCTGTAGTTAACGCGATCATAATTTATAATAATAATAATTGGGACAAATCACATACCTACATTGCTCTGATCCCAAATTAAGTAGCTTAAGCACTTGTGTTATGGTAATCAGACACAACGAGGGTACCACAATAAATACATATAAAAGTTTATAAACAACCAAGACTCGGAAACAAATATTCATCACACAAATAAATGCACCTACCGGTATTCGAACCCAGGACCTTTCGATGCAGAAGGCAGGAGCACTACCAATTGCGCCAATCAGTCGTCAAACATAACTGATTTATGACAGGCAGTGTTCAACTTGTAACTGTAGGTACATGTAATTATTATAAACGAAGTAGTGGAAATAAAGCTAGAACAAGCTTCAAAACCTTTTCTAATACTTACATCAAAAGCAATCGACATTCTCAAAATAGAAATGCATAGTCTTTGGGCCACAATACTTTGCAGCAACTTGACTTACAGATATATGTGAATATTTCTATATTTGTATTTCTTTCAACTTTTTCAAGGTGAAGAGAACTGACGACTCAAAGCGTGCGTCTTTCCAACCACAATATTACAGTTATTTTTGTCACTGAAGAAATCTTGAATCTCAAAAACGATACGATTAATGGTTATTTGTGTAACGAACAAATAAATTGCTTCCCTATAAATATCTGAATTTTCATCTTTTGATTTCGTCCTTGAAATTAGTATCTTTAATAAGTAATCAGTGTGATCAGAAATCGATTTTAATATAATATGTATTAAATGAGTGTTTTTGCTTCAATATTAAAAATATCAGTCTCAAAACTAAGAACTTTAACTGATTGTCTGTGAGTGTATGTGTCTGTGTATAATCAAATCATATTCTGTATGTATCGACACCACATCCAGTACCTATATTTGACACATAATTATAATTGTTATTGTTAAAAATAGATAATAAGTGAATCGGTAATAGACAAAGTTCCATCTCACTCAGTCTGTCAGAAAATATTGCTTTTAGCGCAACCCTTTTAAAATTCTATTACGCCGGGAATAATGTAATCAAATGGAAAGAGGTTCAGTATGACAAGGGACGGATTTCTTTTTTTGGCCACATTCAGAGGCTGGGAGCACAAAATATATTACAACCATAGAAAAACCGAAACTACAATCTCGATGCTAATATGAATATAATAACTTTGACGTCTTTGTGAAGTACAGTACTATTGATGGTGGTAAAACAAGACGAATCATTTGTAAATAAATTTTAGAATAATTAAAAGTTGGCATAAACTAAAAAACTCAGGGCCTCGAACTAAAATTACGAGTGTTCTGTCGAAGGGCGAATCTATTTCGAAAATAAGCTACGTGACAAAGCTAACAAACGTTCTACCCATTCCTACCTATTCTATCCGTGGCCTAAATTTATTTCACTCTTTTAATTTATCAGGTCCGTAAACACTAATATCTTCTTTATTAAAAAGTAAACAGCCATACTTAAGCCAATTTTTTTGTAAATGGTTACTTTCTTGCAGGGTAATAGATAAACAAAAAAACTATAATTGGGTCCAGAAAAAATACCAAAACTAAAAAAGATTATTTGTATAAAGGCATAAATTAGGTATCCAGCTGTGAATTGTTCCCCGAGGACTTCTTCTACCAACTGTCTGCAAACTTTTAATGACCCATGAAAGATTATCATATCGATTTAGTTGTAATACAGTAAAAAGTATATGTCTGTATACTAGGGACCTTTAAAGAAGTTAATAGGGTGTTCCGCCTCCGTAGTGCAGAAACGCGTTCAATGCGTGTGACGCATTCCGCGGGTCTTGAGTTCAATTTTCAAGGAAACAAAAGCTTTATGTTTGAAAAGGCACAAAAACAAATCGCTTACGTCGTCTAAAGAAAATGATTAATGAAGACAGCGCACAAATTGTATATATGCTGTATGTGACTATAGTATAAAGTAAAGTGAAGTCCCGTGACCCCTAGTGGGATATGGGGCAGATGCATTTCACATCTGTTTCACTGATCGATTTTTTTCTTTAGGGGCAAGTAGGTGATCAGCATTCTATGTCCTGCCAGACCGAGTTTTTTTATTTTTATCTCCGCCGGGAATCGAACCCAGGACCTCCAGGTTGTAACGCTTACGCGCTTACCACTAGACCAAGGAGGCGGTCATGTGACTATAGTATAATACCTCAGTATGATAACAGCACTAGAAGATAAAAAAATATTTGTTTCCTGTTACTGAAAATATGTATTTAATATACATCTAAAAACGAGCTTCCGATTACACTTAAAGATCTAGAAAGAACGCTATTGTTCTAGCTCGGGTTCTATGTTCGCTTGGTTTAAATTTTCCCTGGGCGCGGCGCGGCGATAAGCGTCGGTATAGAAATGTTTCCCAACTACACAATCCTTTTGCAGAATATTCATGCATATTAACTTCACATTAGTTTCAAAGTAGCTTGAAATCATAGTAGCCTCAAATCTCAACTCATATAATATTTATTATTTAGAATGCCGAAATTACTACAGTATAACCCTACACAATTGTATATACATGGAATGAGACATATTTCTTTTAAATAATAACATAATATCTAAAATATAATTATATCATGTAAAACAAGCCAAACATGCCAAACTACGATACTGGTCACACCATCCGGTTAGAACTTTTTAAGTAAAAGGAATAAAGATAGACGACCATTCTTAAACAGTTATATCCTTCGAATGAATAGAGAATCTGAGTTTTTTAATTATCTGACTGAAATAGATCAGGCGGTTATATAATTTATTCTTATTATATGTAGGTATATTGTATGTGATATAGATACAATGTTGATAACGTCAATTTGGCAAATATATTGTTTTGATGTTATCTCTTCAACCGCTTCGTCGTTGCCAAATATTTTATCAGTTAAAGCTCAGAAGCTTGACTTTTTCAGGAGTTCTAGGAAAAATTTCTCGGAGTTGAGCAAAATTTGCTAAGGAAAACAACTTTTAAAAACCTTAATTTCGCTTTATCCGCCTAATCTCGCTCTCTCCGTTCTGCCGCCGGATATTCAAGCGAACGAACGGGTTTCAACATTATCCGATTAGGTTCTACAGGTACAAAGATATTATTTATTTTGGGAACCGAGTGTCCATATGAATCGGTTTGCCACATTTTATCCTACGGATCACTTGAAATACGTCTCTTATAATCTGAAGAAGCAGCAATAAATATAAAAATACATATAGCCATATATAAACAATATAGCCGCCTGTCACTTAGAAAGTCCAGCAATTCATCAGTAAAATAACTTTCCGAGTTTATTTAATAAAATACATGAATACAAATCTTTTCTATTGATTGAACTTTGTCTTCTAGTTATTGTTAAAGTAAAAAAATAAAATTCCATGTTTTACAAGTTAAAAAAGCGTACTCTTATATAAACTTTAATCACATTTGAGTGAGCATATTATACCTACATATATTCTTCACATTCAAAAACATGGACTTGATTTGATATTCGAAAATGTGCTTTGCAAATTGAATAGGTACTTAATAAAATCACGCTTCAAAATAGGTATCATGTTTGTCATTCACTTGTAAGAGAGTAACAAAGCGGAGAACGATTATTAAATTGTTTGCTTATTTTATATCAATACAGATAAATAAAATATGAGTGTCTGTTTGTAATAATAAAGTAACCGCTTTTTATTAAATGCATATTGATATTTTTGTCTGTCTGTCTGTTTGTTCCGGCTAATCTCTGGCTGTACCAATTTTGACGGGACTTTCACTAGCAGATAGCTAATGTTATAAGGAGTAACTTAGGCTACTTTTATTTTAGAAATTAATATAAATAAATAATAAAAAATAACTATTCCGCGCGGACGAATTACATAATACATATAAACATTATGTTACGACGAAAATAACGCGGGTGAAACCGCAGAGCACATCTAGTTATCTCTATACATAAAAAAAAAATTAATTTCGTACATAAGACTAATGCAAAAATGGCTTGTCCGATTGGCATTTTGTTCTGTAAAAGTAAAAATCAATGTAGTATGCGATATGACTTACTTTTTAACTAGTATCTTCCCGGATTTGTCTGCTTTCAACACAATCCGCGTATGTAATTTCTCAAGGAACTTGATTGTAGGATTGTTGTACTGGTTCAGATTGTACGACAGACTGAATAGCTCTTCTGTCCATAGCTGAAAAAAAACTAACGATTATTTGAAAAGAAATTGTATATTCTTCACCTAACATCGCATCCAAATCCGCCCACAAGTTTTAAGAAAAATATATTTTCGTTTTCGTTTCCAATTGCTCTTATAAATCAAATCAAAATATCACACTACGACTTTTCTTTGAGAAAATCAAGATCAAAAACAAAAAAATATTTAGAAACCTGATTCTACACCCACTTTAGTTACCTCTGCTTCGCTTAGAATAACTTTTGACATTTTATCTGTACTGTTCTCTTCTACTAGTATAAAAAACCTAGTTAAACACTCTTCGTCGCGTCGGAATAAAAGTAATGATACATATGACGTTGTTTGTGCAAAACTTCATAAAATATTCAAAACAATAAGTATCAACTCATAACGTAATGGAAAAGTTCCGTGATTTCAACTTGAGGTACAATCTTGCAACTAAGTTTTAATCTAAGTTATTTACATTGTTCGAGAGTAAAAATGTCGCGTAAAGTCTTAAATTAATTCCATTTAAATACTGGAAAATTGTAAATACACGTGATATTGGGTAGGGGTGGCGGATAGCCTAAAATTTCACCACAAATCACGAGGGAGGGGGGGTTAAAAATTTCCTAAAAAACATCACGTGATTAATGGACGACCCCTATCTATCTCCACCTATAAATAAAATATGTGGTTTCTTTCTTTAAAAATTGTAGGTATAAAACTAAAGATAGATGATAATGTTATACGTCTGGACTCCCAGACACTTTTACAATAAATAATATAAGAACATTTATTTTAAGGAAAATAAGTAGATTACAAAGTTCGAGACCAAGTTGGCGATAAATTACCAAGACAACGTATTTCATTACGTAACACTAATATTATTTTGGCGTCGCTCGATGTTTATATCACACTAAAGGGAGACGCATTATAGTTTCATATTATTTTACCTACCAGCATCGTAGCGCCAGACGATCAAAACTTTCGTACCTACATTACCTTAAAAGAAAATTTTGTTCTTAAAAATACGATGAAAATTCAGTATAATAACTTATCCCAATGAATACCTACACAGTCCCACGTGAATAAAACCGCCGTAAGAGTGGAATTTTCTATATTTCTTTTACCTTGTCAGAACTCTCCTTCCAACCGAACCGCATAATTCAGCAAGCAACAGATGGCTCGAACTTTGAATAAAAATAATTACAGAGATTGCTATGATTACTCATTTCTAGATCTCAAGGGAGCACTAGATTTAAATATTAAAAATAATAGCGTTAAAACTTCAGAGAGCGCTTTAACTGTTCTTGATTCTAATGTATACTAAATAAGATAGAGTCTGCAAGTGATATAAAATATAGTATGTAACATAATATACGGAAATATGAAAGAGAAAAACAAGTCTTAAATCTTTGTGTTTAGTTTTTAATATTCCATGCGTTGTGATATACTTGAGAGATCGGAAATAAATATATAAATAGTAAATTGAAGTTTTAAGTTATTATACTTCAATTTAACAATATTTCAACAATATTCTGTTCAGTGTAAAACGCCCGCAGGGGCAAAATTTCTACATCGTATCTAATTAAATTGAATTAACTATAATATTATGCTATGTTTATGGATGTTATAACGTAATTATGGCCTCTTGTATCCTACGTATATTATATTATTATTAGTTTTACTAATATAAACGATTTTAGACTGCCTCCTTGGTCTAGTGGTAAGCGCGTAAGCGTTCCAACCGAGAGGTTCGATTCCCGGTTGAGATAAAAAAAACTTGGTATGGTCACAGAAGGCTGATCACCTACTTGCCCCTAAAGAAAAAATCAGTGAAACAGATGTGAAATGCATCTGCCCCATACCCCGGGGGACACGGAACTTCACTTACTTCAATATAAACGCGTTTTACATTGTTTTAAGTAAAATGTCGTATACCACAGAAAATGTATGTATTTCACGATTTGATCCATGAGTAGAATTATTGCAAACGAAACCTTCTCTATGATTTATATATACATATTTCGTAATGTTAACCACCTAATTTTTACCATTAATATTTGAATCTTTCTGGAAAAAAAGAGATTATTTTTTTATAAATAGTTCTAGCCTACTAATATTTTCATTTTTACGCCTTATACATAGACACGTGTACACATTATGTGTTAATTAAATTAAGACACGAGAGCAAACTGATGGACACTTCAAGAGAATTCCTAGTTAACCATTGCCACAAGTGCGCAACCGTTTCAATGCAATTTATGGAATACTCTAATATCAACACCTGCCTCGGACGTTGTGTCCCATTGAACCGCTTTAATGGAATTTGCAACGAGTATTGCTACCGTCATTTGGAATGAACCAAATAAATTTGAAGCCTCGTTTATATATTAGTACACATACTTGTATTTACAGTAGAGTTAAGTAGCAGTTGGTACATTTAACCCAATAAGTAAAGCTTTATTATTTATTAATTAGACCTTTGAATCCTGAACAATACCAAAATGTTTCGAGTTTAAAGCAACGCTTTGACGAGCTTTTAGAGAAATACTTAGTAAGTAGATCAGACGCAAGAATTTCACTAACTAATAATATAGCACTTAATATTAGTTTGTGGTATGACATATAGTGTATATGCTTTAATAATTATATTTTACTAAAACTGTGTGCAATATATAAGTAACGTATTTATTATTATAGGTTTATGATTTATTAAAAAAAATCGCAGACTATTTTTACGTAGTGTGAAAATACGTATTACAACTTAAGTGTAAAACATTTAACGTATATCGAATGACTCGCGATTCCTTGAAGCGGAAATAGGAACGCTGAGGAAATTGGTTGTTTTCAATTTCGATGATATTTATCGAGAAAATGACTACGAGTTCCGCGAACTGTCGTTTACTTTACTGTTTTATTGCTTCTCATTATAGAGCAATTAAATCTAGGTAAGTATCTAAGTGAAGTGAAAGTGACCGCCTCCTTGGTCTGGTGGTAAGCGCGTAAGCGTTACAACCGAGAGGTCCTGGGTTCGATTCCCGGCGGAGATAAAAAAAACTCGGTCTGGCAGGACATAGAAGGCTGATCACCTACTTGCCCCTAAAGAAAAAATCGATCAGTGAAACAGATGTGAAATGCATCTGCCCCATACCCCACTAGGGGACACGGGACTTCACTTTAAGTATCTAAGTAGATCTTCTTCTACCAGAACCACATGGTCTCGTAATACAGGGTAGACATATTTTTATATCTGTGATGATAAGTTTTCTTTATATACGATAATTTTTTGGTATATATCAATGTATAAGTTTGTATAAAGTAGTTATTACCAAAATGTTATGTAAGTCTCATTGTACGTCAAAACGACCTTTGAATAGTGTTGTTTGTAGTGCTACAACAGCAAGAATTAAACTCTGAACTGAATTTTGGTTTTGAAATGTTTATCGCTGTCCAGAGAAGGTTTGAACGGTGAAATGGAAAAATTGCGTTCAATATCAAAATATTCACTAGAAATAATTTATATGGCAAAACGTTTGCCGGGCCAGATTTTATTTATTTATTTATTAACACTTCGTTGTAATAAAAAATAGGATACAAATAATAACTTTAGCTAAATGGAGTGCAACGGGCGGCCTTATCGCTAATCAGCGATCTCTTCCAGGCAACCCAACAAGGAAAATAAAAAAGTAATGAAGGGAGAGTGCATGAAGTGCGAAAACTACTAAATCCTTAACAATAACAAATATGGTTCAAACTAAAAACTAAATTGTCTAAGCAGTATCAGCTGTTGGTTTTATGTAATACAAATAAAAGATAATAATATGTAGATATCTACTGGTTAGGAAAAAAACTTTCTAGGCTGCTTTATTCATAATTCTCACAGAGGAGGCCGTGGCCAGCAGTTTCCACTAATGACACTATACCTCCTTCAGTAAAAGCGGGAAATTCAATCTTGGCAAATAGTAGGCAATAAATCTATAATTAGAGCACAATAATGCACCCCACGGCGCTCCTTGAAGAATCAAGCCAAGCCTTTGTAAGAGCCTCCGCGTCATGTCCGACAAACTCTTAATTGGAAATCCCGACTTCAGAGTCGATAAAAGTTCAGGCAAGAATTTTATCATCAATAACGAAAGAAAATTTATTAAATCACGCAAAATAATTTTGGAAATAATAGAATTGTTCAGAACAAGTATTCGTTTTGTCAAAATATTTTATACTTACAATTTTTAATATTACATCCCGCTCGGGATTCCTAACAATGCCTATGCATTCGAAGGTATTTAAATAAAGGAAAGGTACATAAGGAAAAAAATTTGAAAAATTGACCCTTATTGTGTTCGAGATGTGCTGATAAAAATAGATAATAAATACAAAGATTTACTTAAAATATAAATATATTTAGGTATTTGAATAAATATTGTGTATACAGATCTATTTATTTGTGACATTTGAACAATTCAAATGTCAAACCGATCAATTTAGTATATATTCAAAATACCACATACCTAAATTATACTAATAAGTAAATTTCTCTTTGGCAGACGAAATTTAGGATATAAGGTACAATAAAATAATTAAAAACAAAGTCAAAACTAGGGATGAATCAAAAGAATTCAAAGTTTAGCTATTAAAATTAAGCATTAAGTGTAATAATTAAAATAAAATCAATAACTGTTAACAATTAAAATTAACAAGATTTTTGTTTCAAAAACAGAGCATTCTCAAGTTTTGCGGAGAAAGCCCATTTCGGAAGTCTGTCTGTATAAGACCTGCGGTGGAAAATAATCTCTCAGATGTATCGTTGTATCGGCAATAAAAATATCGCCGATGCCGATATATCGGCAAACCCAAAGTATCGCCGATATATCGGTATCGGATGCATCCCTAGTCAAAACTAAGTGAAAGTCTGATGATCCAACCTTTTTTACACTTGATCACACTGCTTAATAATTGTTAATATAACTGCAAAACTGACCAGAGTTATTGATCTTCGATGAGCGTTTTCAAAAGGGTTTCAGGGAGATGCTTGGGTTAATTTATAGTGGCAATCTTAAATTTAATAGATGTTACCATTTTACGGCGCCAGTAAAGCACTGTCGCAGTGACAGAGATCGTAAAACCCGTTTTATAAATAGACACTGATTTAAGTATCTTTCACGTATCACGTGGTTCACGCTCTAAAATATTTTTAACTCTTTAATCTATATATCTTTCTAGATCTGGTGCCGAACATTCGTTAAATTCTTATAAGGACAACTACCTATTTCAAATAGCGTCCAATATACGACAAAAATTATTTTACGAGAATAATACATGCCGTATTTTATGCGGGTTCTTAGGTACCTCATTTTATCATCCTTCATCATAAAGTTGAAATCGAGTTTGACACGCTCAAGCTCTAGAACCAATTTTGATAAGTTTTGAAATCTCGGACAAGGGGAATTTTTTTATCCTTATTGTACGCATTGCATGAAAAATGAGAAATGTTTAATAGTAGGTACTATTAAATCATGACAATTCTGAAATTATTTTATTAATCTCTGAGATTCTGGATGGATCGAGCCCCGACTTTAGGTGAGAATGTATTATTAAAAACAAAGGCCATTTCAATATCACGTAACACTTCAAGCGGTCAATGTCTCTACTTTCCTTATTATTATTTGTCTACGGGGAGATCCAGATGTGTGTCATATGTAATCAACAATGTTATTTCTCTGTAACATTTAGTAGATTCCGATTTGTGATTTAAACGAGATAAAAATACCAATAGCAAGTTCTCATGATTAAATTCATATGGAAAAAGCATTAGAGATTACTTTTGCTGAACAATATGGTCCTTTTCTTTTAAAATTATCAATGTAATTTAATTATTAATATATAATAATTTAATAACTTGAATAGCCTAAGATAGACTAAATTTTAATTTTAAGTAATATTTCTGTCTGAGTTATCTTCTCATCACATAAATCCAGTTTTTCTTTAGAAAATAAAAATGTACAGTCCATTAACTTTATTAATATTCGAACAGAATGAACACGATGGCTTGATTTGTTCTAAGTGCAGCTCTTAATAATAATCAGCTCTTAATCTATTAAATTTGAATTGTTAATGAACTCAACTATATACTTTACAAATACTGAAAGCCGTGCAGTAGTGGGAATTTTCTGGGACAAATTCATATATATTTAATGGGACAAATAGATCTTTGACATTCTTTATCCAAACTTTTTTTGTCCAACTTCTTTATCCAAAAATATGATTCATATAGTTTTATTGGACATAATTTATGTCTCTTTGTAAATAGTTTTGCCCCATCAATAAATCTTTGCATTAATAATATAAAACATTCGCATAATTTATTTTATGCGAAAGTGTGTATTTTTACGCGCTTAGAGTTCAAACGTTGATGATATATTTCGAAACAGAGAAATATGGAACAATGCAAAGACCATCACTACATTGTACTTACTAATATACTTTTAGGCATGTCAAAATCACGCAGATGACGTTACTTATCATATTATTCCAAATCTATAATTTTTCATACAACAACACAAGGTAACAAGAACTTATTGAAGATTTAAACAGGAACAAAACATTTCTATAAAACACCATTAGAAAAACTTAAAATAGATACCATACAATTACAATGACAAATCTGTTCAATACAAATTGTTAGTAATTTGAACGGCCGATGCATCGGTAGACCAACGATGAAATTTGCGGGCAATTGTCCAAAGTAAAATCTTCACGAGTCTTTTGTTAAATGGCTTAAACTGTCTAGTACAGGTGTTCATACAAATTGAAACACTCACTATACAATTTTATTGCTATATACAATAAAATTCTAAGCCTAAGGACAATATAACATTGTAATAGTGTTAGTATAAAGTGTTACGAGACAATACATTTTAAAGACACTAGTGAGATTATATTAAGGAAAAGACATTATAATTAAGTTAAATCTGTTTATTAGCTATGTAATCTTTAGGCTAGTTACAGTATTATTACACGAAACAAATGTATATTCGTTATTTAATACCAACCAAATCCATGGTATAAAAAAATATTATTAAGCATAAGTTTTAGAAACTGAATGTAAAACATACTTTAATTAAAACTGCCAACGTACACTACACTATAAAGTTAATAATACTTAATCCAGCTTACAGACCTAGGATCTGAAACGGGATGGAAATAATGGAATATCCGCAACTACACCACCGCCACACTGAGAAGGCCGGTTAACTATGACAATAAACATCTTTGGTATGGTTGCTTTGATATTTTGACGCGACAAATAGTATAGTAGTAATTTATTGCGCCTAATATGACCATCACCAATAATGTCAATGTAAGAAATTGAAGCAACAAAAAACCACGTCACTTGCATTTGCGATACTTTAATATTAGGATTAAATCTCTACAGTCAACCAATCACATTTAAGTTAAAGTTAGTACTTTTCGCACTTCTTGCACACTCCCTTTATTATTTTTATTATTTTCCTTGTTGGGTTGCCTGGAAGAGATCGCTGATTAGCAATAAGGCCGCCTATTGCACTCCAATTAGCATAAGTTATTATTTCTATTCTATTGTTATTGCAACGAAGTGTTAATAAATAAATAAAAATAGCCTTGTTCAATTTTAAAAAACTTCATAAACTCTTCGAAACGGCAGTCTTACCGTGTCGTTAGTACAGTATTCCGGCGACCACACAAACCACGGCAGGTTTGCCTCGGCACAATTGAATCCAACTATTTACTTAGTCTAATCCATAGACACTCTATTTTAGTATCCATTTGCATAGATTCCTTACCTTAACTAACACGGCGTCGATTAAGCGTCTTTACTTTTAACCTAATAAGGAAGTTTGATTGATTTTAACAGTCTATAAAATCAGATGAGACTTAAGATATATTGGCATTTCTGACGCCTTACGAATTTTACAAATTCAACTTTATTAATCAAATTGAATAAAATTTGGGCTCTCGAGTCTGCTATTTTAAATTCGGCAATAATGTTGTCATAGGTGTTTGTAGTAGGAGCTAAGCAAATCTGTAAATATTGACCCCGTAATGACGCAATAGTGTTAATTAAGAATTTGTCACAAAAATAAATAGCATAAACTTTGGATGATAAATATTTTGAAAAATCGTTATGAAAATTCTACTATTTAATGAACTTATATTTTTGTCGCATCATCCTATGATCATCGCATCATCATCTTCGCAAAATAAGTCCATTCGTTTGGTAGCTACAATGCAACAGCAGACACACATACCCACATACTCGTTAAACTTATAACACTTCTCTTTTGAATTTCAGCTGAAAAAGTGATAGATTATTTGTTAAGGGAACGCCATATAAGCTAAATTGAAAAAGCAACCAACGGCTATCGGGGCACCAAGTAAATAAAGAAGCCTAAATAAACAAAATCCAAAGACATTAAATGACTTCGTAAGCACTTAAACTTTAAAGTTTTTATTTTGACGTAAACTTAATTCCACCGTAAAAGTGGAAATAAAGCTTTATATTTGTAGGTGTTTAATGAGCAAAGTTCAGACCGCAGCAATAAAAAGCAACTCAGCGTTTTAGTTAGGTTTAGCAAATAAATTATAGTGTGGAGAAAACCGCTTTAAAGCTGTACATAACTGCTTTAACCATGCATTTATATCTTGGCTGAATTTTCGCTCATAACATTAGTGCTATAAGTGATATCCTATAACCCTTAGTGAGGACAGGCGGTGGACGCATTTTTGCCTATAATATTATGCATTTATAATTTTTATGCATTTTAAGACTATGACTATATATATTATATATCTAAATTAGGGATGCATCCGATACCGATATATCGGCGATACTTTGGGTTTGCCGATACATCGGCATCGGCGATATTTTTATTGCTGATACAGCGATACATCTGAGAGATTATTTTCCACCGCAGGTCTTATACAGACAGACTTCCGAAATCGGCTTTTTCCGCAAAACTTGAGAATGCTCTGTTTTTTAAACAAAAATCTTGTTAATTTTAATTATTAACAGTTATTGATTTTATTTTAACTATTACACTTAATGCTTAATTTTAATAGCTAAACTTTGAATATTATTCAACTGTTATACTGTCTGTAACTGTTTTTATTTTTTAATATATATTAAAAACTTTAACCAAACTTGTGTTTCATATAATATTTTACCTTAATTTAATTTTAATTCACGAAGAATTTGTATCGCTAACGGTATCGACGATATTTTTATAAGAGTATCGGTATCGGTATCGCATAGGCAAAGTCATATCGATGCATCCCTAATTTAAATAAGACAATACAACCCCATCTATCTCTACAACTTCATGGCATAACAAACAATTTTAGAAACCATAAATAAGGGTGAATATACAATAATAATATAAGATAATTAATTTTAAAACCCATAACTAACATGATTAAATAACCAACGTACGTAAATTGAGAAGCGTAACCTTAATACCTATAAAATAGAATTTATGACGTATGTGGGGAAACGTCGGCGATCATAAATCATTATTCGTAATAATCGTTTGTTTAGGAAACTACGCAGAACACAAAACGTATGAATTTTTTTTTATAAAACTTTATATCCTTAATACCTTTTGTGTGATGTGGATGGAGTGTTTTTTGGCATGACGTTGAATTTAATTACTAGATAAAAGCTTAAACTAGTTTGGACTTATGGCAACAGACGATAATTGAGCCTTGGTAACATTTCCGATTTCCGCTTAACATAAAAACCAATGAGACTATTGAGTTTTGAAAATTACACCATTCCCAGCAAAATTATGATGCCAAAATTAAAGCACTGGATTGTGGGATTTTTAAAAAAATTGGCTCAATTTTGAAAATGTTGTCTATACGCTCTTGATAAAAATGCAAGAGAGGTCTGTACGCTGATCTATATGTTGCCATGAAAGCCCTCTTTAACTCACAAAGTGGAAACATTTCTCTATTCGCTACGTTTCAATAGAAATTTTCTTTACAGACTAGAAGAATATTCTTTTTAAATATGCCTACCAAATCAAACATCTTTTGAAAACAAAGTCTGGATGTTGCGCAGAATAAATTCGTAATTGTCCGATGCGATGAAATTTTTAAAGTGAAAACTTCTTTGGCATCGTTGTGATTTGAAAACGAAAAAGAGACAGACATATAAATTAATAAGATTTAACGTGGGAGAAAATGAGATAGGAAGCATTATACAGTGTTTCTTAAAATATTTGAAGGTTTCACTTCTACCACGTGTGAATTGCACACATGCTTTATTATGTAATATTATATGAAATATAAATACACACCTGCGCTATCTCTTTCCTGGTGCAACAGAAATTAACAAAGGTGATGTTCACGAAGTCGGCGCCGTGGCAAACAGTCACTGTTTTATCTTCCAGTGAACCTTGAGAGCCGATCAGTACCACGTTCCTTATTTTTGGATCCTGTAAAAAAGGATAGAAAATCGATTAAATCTTTGAATAAATAATAATCAAAAATGTTTTAAAAAACCTACGAAAATTTAATTTATAATGATAATATCTCTTAAACGACTATGAACACTCGCGTTCATGTGCTCACAACGAAAAAAAAAACAAATCGAAAAAAAACACATTCCAAGCGTATAACACAGTCTTTAAAACGAGATTTTAACTAAGTACCTACATAATACTTGCCTTGCAATATTTGTTTATGGAATTAATTCCTATATTTATTACACTAAGATTATTTTCCAAACCAAACCAATAAAACACCGCGAGGGAAAAGTTCGAACAACCATCTAAATACATTAATTTTATTACCCACGGCTATTTGTGAGATCAAACAGTAATAGCCTATTTATGCGCTCATATTTCTTGTACTAAGTATTTACAGTATATTTTCTATCATTTCCTCTCATCAAATACATTTCAATTAAATTTTTGGCGCCATTCCGTCGTGCTACACAAAATCGTTTTCGATTAATCTTTAGATAATGTCAAGCACTACATTTTTATTTCTGCGTCTCTGAACCTTACCATCTTTAAAAACTAATAATTTTATTTTTAAAGTAGCTATGCCCTGCTATGCTATAAAGAAGTTAATTCTTGTAATATCAGCCAATTTAAAATCCCGTTAAAAATCAGTCCAGCGATGTTGTCCAAAACAAATAAACGGTTCGGTAGATAGATAAAAATAATTAAAAGTTTGATATAAGCTTCGTGTATCGGTTAAGCATTAATTCTTTCATGTGTATTTAGTAAGTATTAAGTAAGATCTTGTTTAGAAACAGACAAATCTTTATATATAATAATGAATCCCTATTTCTTTTGATCACGACATCACACTTGAACGGCTAAACCAATTTCGCTAAATCCTCTTTTGTTGTGTTTGTTATTGTCAGATAAAGAGAAAAGAAGAAAAAGTTAAGAAAGTTGCACGGAAAATTTAAGAAAACGTAATGACACTTTTCTAATATCACCTTCTTAGTGCTTTGGACTTATAAACTATACTATACCTATACATTTCTAATGTAATCTTATAACGTTGGACATTACTGTCAGTTGTTTAAATAAATATTTCATAATTTATTCGAATTCAATATTCATTAGGACAACGTCCGTCGGGTCAGCTAGTAATTAATAAAATACAATAAGTAAAAATCTGATATTGGTAAAAAGTACATATTATTACGGAAGTTATTAATAGTTGCTCACATCCATGTATTTCTAATGGAACTACTATATATTGTAAGTATAATATGAATATGATATTCTTCGTTAATACCATCGATAAAATAGAATTATCATAGAAGTAGAATTTATTCAATGTCGTACAAATACACGCAACAGCTTGCTGAAATATAAATTCTGTATACAATGTAGTTTTTACTGCTCGCTCCACGATATTGTTCACACAAACGCTACTTGAAACACCAATAAATCTAAGTGCGTCCCTTTTATGAAACGAAACGGCTGTAAAACTAGGTAAACATTTTGTTTCGGGTTCTACATTTGCGTTTGAGAGGATATAAATTTTTAAGTAATAGTTCGTCTCGATGTTTATTTTTTTAATTAACGTAGATTTATATACACCACTACTACCAAAATTAAGTTCATGATGTTAAGATATTTAAGATATATCGCATAAAGTGCAAACACTTGTTTGTTATCGTGGTAACTTTATCGCGGTAAGCTTTCATTCGTAGAAGGCTCGTAACCTTGCTACGATTTTGCTACAAACTCTACATTTTAAATGCCACTCAGAAAAGTAATATTGGCCACTTATTGATTTAATAGACTGATCGATTTTACTATAGGTATATATTTATGTTTAAGATTTGATTTCCACTAGACTCGAAGATAAAAACCTTGTTTTAATTAAAATACGTGAAAACGAAAAAAAATATAAACACAACATTTACATAGTTCTCGCAAAAATATTGTCAAAGGCAAATGACGCGAACAATGAGAATTCAGAATAATGTGATAGGATGTAGAGATAGAGAAACTGTAACATTTATATACGTTACTACATTATGAGCAGAAATGACCTTAGGAGACGCAGCAAATATTGGTTAATATTCCTTCATCTTTAGTGCAAAAGTTGCTTTAACTTATGTGACCGTATCTAATAGACAATTTAGTTTCTAAGTGAAGTCCCGTGTCCCCTAGTGGGGTATGGGGCAGATGCATTTCACATCTGTTTCACTGATCGGTTTTTTCTTTTAGGGGCAAGTAGGTGATCAGCCTTCTATGTCCTGCCAGACCGAGTTTTTTTTTTATTATCTCCACCGGGAATCGAACCCAGGACCTCTCGGTTGTAACGCTTACGCGCTTACCACTATACCAAGGAGGCGGTCAATTTAGTTTCTAGTAGAGAAAAATAAAATTACTTTTAGGATGTAAATTAAAACTGTCATTTACTTCGTAACTACTACGTTACAACTAGCTTACAATAGGAATTATAAACAACCTGATGCCTGCGCCTTTACATGCCTATTCACGAACATTTTTTTTGTCGGAAAATCCGAGATGATTTTTCTCTTTATTCGGCCGCAGAGTCGATTCTTCAATTTTAGATCGCAATCTAAAAACGCTATCTAGGAATCAATCGAGGAACTGTTTTTGTGTGAAAGAAATATGTCTAGTAAAAATGACATTAAAAGAATATCCAATCTAAATCAAAAATAGTTTAAAAAATTTAGTTATTCATATTGGTTGGCTTTCGAGATTTTAATGTAGCAATGCATTTACTACGCACGGGTTTACTATAGATTTTTGATTTATACTACGTGAAGGAAGGACATTACAACACAACCATAATTTTTTACCACATCCCTAGCTAAATGGTTGACAATAAATAATGTTTAGCCAATGACAATATTCTAGGAACTATGAAAGCGGTATGTATTTTTAATATTTAGAAACATAAAAGTATTCTTTTTTACTTAATTTTTTTATTGATAGCCTCGTGGCTAAACGGTCTTATAAGCCTACCGCGAAGAAATATAATTTTTAATTTGTATCAGTTCTCTGGTAGGGCTGCCACTTGCCGGATGGGTGTTATAAGTGGCGCTGAGGTGTGGTTGAATTTCTACAGGCCTACCTGAAGAAACCCGCCTGTAGCGGTAACCTGTGACAGAGAGGTCTAAATCACAGACCTCTTAAATACAGACATGGCTATATTTGAGAGGTAATGTAAGAACGAGAGAACCCACCGCGATTATATTCCCCAGAAAACCACCCCATCAATGTCATAAAGAAGGACGGTCATACATGGAGGTGGTCACGACCTTCATGAGTGAGGAAGACGACGCGCGAGAAAGAATTTTTATTGTAGGTACATTCTTAATGAGAAATTCAGATCTTGTACATACACTTC
The DNA here is from genome assembly GCA_912999735.1 of Aporia crataegi. Classification (NCBI taxonomy): domain Eukaryota; kingdom Metazoa; phylum Arthropoda; class Insecta; order Lepidoptera; family Pieridae; genus Aporia; species Aporia crataegi. Next base: position 4,451,600 of record OU538744.1, on the reverse strand, counting down.
AAACCTTTCAATGTTTTTCAAAGGATTTTAATTATAATTTTTTTTCTACGTCACATCACCACAACTAGTACCTAATTACGCAATACTAATTTGAAAAACAATGTGATTTTATAATAGCGTATAATATTAAGTGTAATAACGTTGTTGTTTGCGATAGATTATTCATAGTATCGACTCTACGGCCAGTCTTTGCAAAGCATGTTTTGAATGCCAAAGATTAGTTAATTTTTAATCCATAAATATTTGCTACGCAATATTACGGTGAAGAAAAATAATAATATATGTGGATGCGCATTTTCTGTTTACTCCCAACCTTCCAACTGCGATGAGACTGATTAATGTGAGTCCTAATGAGAGATGGATAAACATTACAAAAGAAACATTCATTACTAATATTATAAAGGAAAAGAGATTCGTGTTGTTGTATTGTCGTATTTTTATATTTTCGTTTGTAATTTAAAACTCAACAAGTCCAATATCTCATGAATGGATAAATAGATCTTCGTAAAATTATCTGCTTATGACTTTAAGAAACTGCGTTCTAGTTTAAACAAATATTCCTGCCCCAAAAGAAGCTAGTTGCGCGAGGCACATATCATATACAAAATACACAAGCAAAGGTCTGGTCTAAGAATAACAAAATAGCTATTGTTATGCGAAAGTTCAGTTGTGTTTGATAGACAATGACGCCTGAACTCATAACCTAAAGCTATCATTTATATGTGTATAATATATGTGTTTGTGTTTCAGGATTGCTACAGGAAAAGAATAACGATATTACCATTTCAATGGCTTAAATTTAAGGGACACGTAAACCTAATAAATAAAACAGTGACTGTAAAAGCCTAAAATAAAAAATAGAATTTTTAAAGTACATTTTGTACAGCAAGTAAATTCTGAACTGTTTCATTCAACCCGCCTAAATAAAAAACTCTGTAAACTTTTAGGAGGTTGATGAAAAAATAAGTTTAAAACTGTATTTGCACGGCTCTAGATGTTCCAGGGTGTGTAAAAATGACGTCAAATAAAGGGATGACATATATACTTTTATTGTAATACCGTCCGGGAATGAATCTGAAGGCTTACCGCGAACGGATACAAAAAGCAAGTTATTAGTAAAGCCGGGATTATTGAACACGGATATTCTTACAATGTATAGTATTATACATACGTTTAGAATTTAACTTTGAAAGAAGTTACTTTTTATTTTAAAAGAATCGAGTAGAAAATTCGCAACAAGCTTGCTTTAGCTGTATAATTGTGTTTTACAAAGTACCTATAGCTTTTAACGAGGCGCGATAGCTTATTTAGTTTAAAGCAAAAATATGCATAAGAAATACATTTTACATTCATAGAAGCATTCTTAAAGTTTTTTTACATTTCTTGCATTGCCTGGAAGAGATCGCTTTAACAATAAAAATAATTATTTATATTCTTGTTGTATTGTTTTCTTTCTTGTGCACCTAAGTGTTAATATTTTTAATAAATAATACTATATAATTTAGTAGTTTTCATTACATGTAATGATATTTTACTCACACTTAACTTAAACTTCTGATCCAAACGTGTATCTTATTTTAATATCTGATATAGAATAAACACAAACTCGACACAATCTCATTATAAATTTAATCAGAAATGCAACGCTACTTCACATTACATTTGCTAATGCAATTAAGGTAAAATTCGCGCAAATTTTGATTACATTTATTATAATTTTACTGAAAAATGAAAGATTTTCCCACATTTTTGCTTTCCTATTAATTTTTTTTTTAATTGAAATTACATTTTATTTGTATTCTAAAACAGAAAGTATTTGAAACTAAAAATTGCCGCATGTTGGATTAAACTCTAATGCTTACTTTAAACTTCTCTACGATCCTTTACCGAGCATTGTCTTTAGTAACCATAAGCCCGTGTCAAAACGTATCTTCAATAGATACTGATCTAGCCTTGAGCATTGTGATATAGACATAAGAATAACAAACTTCACATAGTAGAAAAATACACGTTTAAATTTTAAATGCTTAAAACGTCACTTACATAGAAAGATTAAGAACTCTAATATTAGGAGAGTGAGAAGAAATAAAAGCTCTAAACCAATAAAATATATAAATCGTGTAAAACTCATCGGTTTGTGTTATTTGAATGCATAAAAATGTGTTACAGTCATAATGTCAACCGCAAGTCAACGAAACCACAAACCAGATTAAGCCATTAAACATTTAAGGCTACCCAATGACTTTGTATGCTTAAATTCTATTCATTGTCCAAGGTCAATTATATTAATAACATCGATTCTTTATACAAATTATTGAACACTAACACTAGAATTGACTGATAGGTTTTACGTGCTTTCGTGCAATATTTCCTTGCAAATTTTACTTTAAAATCCTTCCTCGGCCTTGAAAACCTTTTTTAGGTATTGAAAGAAATTCGGTGTTTTTATATATGTTTATTGATACTGCCTCCTATTTACCTACTCAGCGAAGGGAAGTCTTGATTCACACGATGACTCACCCGAGCAATGAAACTATAAACATTGAATTTGGACGGAAGCTTCATTTTATATCGCACAATAATTTTGTCGATCATTTCAGATACGGGGAAAATGTGTCAATTATATTAATCTGAAAACGTTACTGTTCCTGTATACGAAGAGTGTTTCTGTACAAAGAAAGAAATGTAAATATGGATAGGTTTCCCATTTCCATTCATTTGATGGAGATAGGGCGGATCGTTCATAATCTGTATTGAGCGGATCTGTGTTGATACCGGGACATGTTGTAGAATCTACAGTGCTTAAACAGATTATGAACGACGCGGTTATAAACCTATATTCAATCAGTTGCTGTGTAATTAATTAAGTCAAATGAAATCCCTCTGCTGTCTCAATTGGTCATTAAGAGATCCATTGTGCTTGTTTCGTCTCGCGGATAAGCAAAATAACAGATTTGCTGGCGTGGGATCACAGTCCATTAAAATCGTGACATTCGTCTCAGTGTATGAACATACATTATTTTAACGTGGGATCGGGTCATATAAAAAACCGCGTAATGCCACCGGACAATAAACGAGGAAACGACGCGTTAAAAATAACGTCTTTCTCGAAATGTTTCTGAATAATTTACATTAAAATTTGCGCCAGCGTCATACGCTAATGAGATTTTTATCAGCTAAACCTGGTGGTGAAATAGAAAATATTTTACGCTATTTTTTATTTATTTTGTATTTACCCTATTACATTACGTTTGGGATGTCTAATTAATTGATTCCTGGCCGGCGACTGTTTGTAGAAATATGACATAGTATATACCTTTGTATACCTATGTTTATATAGATACTTAGTTATATAGATATTATAGCCGGAGGACCTGGGTTCGAATCCCGGAGGGGAAAAATGAATGTTTCGGTTGTGTAGGCACAGAAGGCTGACCACCTACTTGCCTGTAAAGAAAATAATCAGTGAAACAGACACAGAAATGTGTCCGCCCCATGCCCCACTGAGAGATAACGGAAATTAATTTTTAAATAATAGATATCCTTAACTAATTTTACTGATATGATAACAACTACCTAAAAGAATCTAGATTCATCTAGATCTAAGTACATATAAAAACGAATTTTTATCCGTCGTGAGTGTATCAAAATCGTCAAAAACAAGTTCAGTTGCAAAAATAACGGTACTCAAATAATTATTTATTTTTAAGGAGTCTGTCCACTATACCATACCGTGCTATGAACGTATTAGGATAGGAAAGCAAGTACTATGCCCACTAGAAAGTATCAAAATATTCTCGCCTACAATTATTGACGCTTCGTGTATGGCACTTCTCAATACAAATATTTTTTTTCTGATACGTATCTATTACGGTCATAAGTTATAGCGGGAAATCACGTTTTTCGTTACTTTACGTTTTATTGCACTTCCTATATCTTGCTGTATGAAAAAAACCGTTTGAATAAAACGTTTTATTATGCATTTCTTAGTTTGTAAAAATATTAGGTAAAGTTCATGTATTAGGTACTAACACATACAACCCGTATTGGGTTTTACAATACCGTACCTAAATGTTTCTTATTATCGCACATAGACGTGGCACAACCATTAATTTAATTTAATTGGCGTTTATGGGGAACTGCTACCTCGCAATATTATTAATGGAAGAGCTACACCATTTCACGCAAAGCTTTCTCAAACTTAATATCATTTATGAGTTATGACTGTAATATATACATGGATTGAGCAATTTGACAATAGGTAGTACTCCTGCCTTCTGCGACAAAAGGCCTTGGGTTCGAATCCCGGTAGGCGCATACATTTGTGTGATGAACACGAATGTTTGTATCCGAGTCTTGGTTGTTCATAAACTTACATGCATTTATTGTGGTACCTTCGTTGTTTCTGATTACCTTAGCACAAGTGCTTCAGCTATTTACATTGGGATCAGAGCAATGTATGTGAGTTGTCCCAATTATTGTATTATAATTGGCTTAATACCTCGATGCATACCAGAAATGTATTAAATGTTTTTATAAAAAAGAACTCTAACTCTCACTCTCTCTCTCTGCCAGTGAATTACCGAGTACCCTAGTATGAGAAGCAGACATATACGATATAAGATGAAGTTATCCACAATGAAAGATCATTTCGAGATCAAAAACAATTTTATAAATCAGGTAACCAGGAGATGGAACATACTACTACTGTTTTCAATTGTATATTGTTTACCGAGGGGGCAAAATTTTTAAAGAGATTGTTTTTTGAATTCAGAGTGAAGCGAAGGATTCTAGAGTAGGCTCCTGAGCACAACGAGGGATTCAAAGTAGGTACGACACTCGAGTTTAAAATAGTGTCCCTCCCAATGTTGACACACACTTTTTATCACCTCTATGAGAAAATATTTTGCCCAGGATTTTGTAGGTTTTGTATCAAGTTGACATTGTGTCAGGACAATTTATGGTCTCTTTTAATCCGTTTATGATTTATTCTTATTTCTAATTGTCGATAGAAATTTCACTTGTTTTTGTGGGAATCGACCACGTTACACGTATAGAATTTTCGCTGCGTAAAAATTGATACACGGAGGATTATACCACACACTTAATATTATGGATACATCATACACTGCGTACTAATTCAAAATTATACATAGCAAAAACGAGGTATTTTAGTAACAAAGCTGTCACAAATCACCAGAAGAATCAACACTTATGCAATAGTTTTAAATAGACTGAAACTATCATTTATTTTGCCTGAATTGCACAGCTTTTGCGTTTATGAATAAACTATTAATCAGTTAAAACGCCCGAATGAATATTTACATTAGAGCTATATTCAAATGTAACTGGTCAGTAGTCGATGCTCCCGACTATGTCTACGAATACATATACACGAATAAATTTTAAATATTGGACTACTGTTTAAACAATGAGCTTGTGAAACAGGTCACATACTGAGCGAGCCAGCGATAGCACCAACCAACATACTACTGAATGTCCCACGAAGGAGATTGTAGTAAATAAAGAACAAACGAAAAAAAAAATTGGAAAACAAAGAAAATGTGGTGATAGAATATTAAATCTATCAGATATTATACTTACTTATGTTCCCGAAAACTTATTATATTTTTTTTTAAATTCAATTACCTTGCGATTAATAATTATTGATACTAGTGGTCGCCCATTGGTCGAAATTCGACCACAATTCAAGAGTAAGTCAGGTATGTGTGTATATGTTGTGTGTCATTCAAGCAATAGTGTGTGTAATGTATATTTTAATTAATTTAATGCCTAATGCATTTTATGTAAAAGAGCTTTATGCACTTCTCCGTATAAATTTTAACTGTGCAAATTTCACGATCACCCTTTCGCGCAATTTTCGTAAAAAGGGGTACTTACAAAGTTTATACTTCACATAATATTATGATATGTCACAGAACAGTGAGAAGTAGGCATGTTTTTTTTTTCAAAACCAGAATTTTTATAGATTGCCTGTGTCTATATGTCTGCCTTTCTCTGACATCGTTACTCCTAAACGACGAGTTTTTAACAAAAACTTATCATAAATGTTTCCTCTCCAAAAGAAACATGTTTGTGATTTCATTATTATCCTACACCTATAAACGCAACTCCCATGTTAAATGTTTAAAAATTCAGAAGTTAGTTTTATATAAACCAAGTGTTTCCTAAAACTTTGAACTTATATATTTATAACTGCTAGGATACCTAATACTAACACTGGCAATGTTATTTAAGTTTATTCATAAGTTAATTAATAAAGACATTTTGAAATGAATGAACGAATGAACCTATTATGATGCGGTTTTATTTATTGAAAGCTGATGTGATAAAGATAGATAACTATATCTATGAAAATCTGTCGGATTTTTAGTACTTTTGTTAAATAAACGATACGTAGATATTAAGTTACATAGTTCACCAGTAAAAACAAAGGCGAATGAACAAGTCTAATGCGATGTCAATCACAGTGTTGAAAACTGCGTATAATTATTAATTACAGACATCTTTCGTCGGCATTTCGTAAAAATCGGACAAAAGTTATTTCCACTCTGAGTGCAGTCACCTTTTTCAGTAAAGTCGCTGACGTCAATTTGAGAACAATTGTCAAATGATTTAAAATTAATTCCAATTTCAACGGAGTTAGAGGAATTCAAGTCTCGATTTTTGACAAGGCTATTACGAGATACCGGTTCTCTCGGTATAAACCTTTCGCGGGTTATACACAATTATTATTTTTAATTAATTACATTAAAATAACTACTGATTTATGATTCCTAATTTTTTTGATCTCTTTATAAATTAAAAAACCGACCTCAAAATGCATTAAAAAGTGAAAAATAAATTTTGTATTATTAACGAACCTACTGTAAATAAAAAGACGTGAATTGATTTGATAAATAAAATTCAACAAGGGCATAAAACTGTCATGTTACTCTTTGAAAGGCGGCGAGTTACTATATCGTTTGACACTTCATTCATCCAAATCGGTTCAATGACAACGGCGTAGGAGTGGTACATCCAAAAAAAAATACACGTCGAATTGATAACCTCCTTTTGGGTGTTTTTGAAGGTCGGTTAAAAATGACCCAAATGGTCAAATACTAAACTATAAAAACATCGTGCAAATCATTAAAATTATACTGAAAATTAATATCTCCATAGGTATTTATTATGGTATCTACATAATAATAATAATTGGGATGACTCACATACATTGCTCTGATCCCAAATAAAGTCGCTAAAGCACTTGTGTTATGGTAATCAGAAACAACGAGGGTACCACAATAAATACATATATGTATAAGTTTATAAACAACCAAGACTCGGAAATAAACATTCCTTTTCATCACACAAATAAATGCACCTACCGGGATTCGAACCCAGGACCATTCGATACAGAAGGAGGAGAACTGCCAATTGCGCCAATCGGTCGTCGTCATCTTCATCTCACAAATCGACTTCATAATCGATAAATACAAATGAAATTGAAAAATTTTCCTACTTATAAATGCGAAAGTTTGTGAGGATGTTTGTATGTTTGTGACTCAATCAAGCTTAAATGGCTGAAAGGCAAATTTATTGGCACGAAAATAGAATATGCTCTTGATTAACATAACTTCTTGATAAACATGTCCTTGTGGGATAATTTAGAGATACGAGTATTATATTTTCCAACTTCAGTATAAAACTGTTTTAATATTGTATATTGCACATAACATAAAGGACTCATGTTATTAAGTTAAATAATTAAAAAATAAAACACTTTATTGTAATTTGTATAAATTTAGAGGTACTAGTATTCTATAGACTATAGAGTATAGGCTATATAACATCATGTAACGACGAAATAAGTGGCAACTAGTGTATCATAAATTCCAGCTAATATACTCATCAGCTTTTAAACTAAAAAACGCATCATACGTTCGTTTAACAGGTACGATGGTTGATACACAAACACACATACGAACACAAACGTGTCAAAAATAGTAAGTCTCCTTTACCTGGATCCGACTCGTTTCTTAAACTCTTGTGCTTTTCAAACTAATAATAATAAGATATTTCATTTGTATATGACAGATACAAAATCTATATTACATATCGCATCTTTAGTAATATAAGGACTCAAGTCAAAATTTGTGTAGTGTTATTTTAAATGATAAAGGCATTTATTTTTATTCATGGCTACTTACAGTGTAGTTCAAAGAATAAATATGCAAAATTTCACATTTATAACTTGAATAATAAGCATTTTATTGAAAAAGTAAGGTGGAATGTAGAAATCCAGAATCTTTAAACACGATTTTCCAAAAAACTACTTTTTTGTATTATGCCCTTATATTACTAAGGGTGCGATATAGTATATAATGTATTATAGATTTTGTTTGGAATCCGGAAACTGCAATTTAATAAAAAATAATATTTCTTAACCAACTAAGCTAATACTTAGGTACAGCTCGCAAGCCTTATTCACAACACATAATATAAAGTCCTCAAACGCTAACTTAGGGAAAAATCGAGCCAGAAATACACATATACAACAAAGACGAGACGTGAGTAAAATGTAGAATACCAGATATATTAATCAGACTAAATCAAAGTTGGTAAAACAGCCACGTAGAATAAATACTTACTTAGGAAGACTTCTGCCGTAGCAGAGGACAAGATCTGCGGCATTTACCGAGTTCTATTAGCGTTTCAATTTGAAAAAAACCAACTCAAAATTTAAAACAAAAGTTTCATTCGAATACAGAAAAATACAAAAGCGAGCTCAATTTCAATTCTTTGATGAATTTTGGTAAAAATTAAAACTATTTAAGTTTTATTTTATGTATAGTTATAGAGTTTCCATTATATCTAAAACAGTATTTGCCGACTATTTTAACCGTACCCTGTGGCCATTGTACCATGTACGGTATGTAATCTTATATATCTCTTCTTGTACAAAAAAATAAGTTCTTTCTATATTCAGAACGGAATCGAAAACACTGATAGCGGTCAATGTCAACTAAAAATGACGCCCCAATAACAGAGCTTTCGACAACATTCAAAGATTTCCAACAAAGAAAATACTCGTTTATTTTTGTAACAATACTCGGAATAATCGAAATCATAACGATGTCTCGTTATTTATATATTTCTTTACTTATCGATACTTCACAATTTATGTATAATGTAAGATGAGGAAAATGTTAAGTTGTATTTTGTATTTACAAAAATATAAGGCTTCTTCTGCGTGCGTTCATTTTCAAGTTTCCGTTAGGTAGTTATGGTCTAAGAGCCGTAGAAGATCGACCTTCACCGATCTGATAACTCGATGAGACATATTTTTAGACTATAGAGTATAGAGAATACTATGTCTATAAATGAGGTTCTATATGAAAGCAAAAGTTTGTAAGCTCTTCGCATTGTTATATCATAAGAAATGAGTCTCCGCTCTATCGTTACATTAGTAACATGATTTATGACTATCAATAAAATATTAACTAAAAGAAACATTTCCCGTGTGGTTTTACATGTATCATGAAATGTATTTTTTGACGAATTTTTTCTGAAATTAATGCTTCTTTTCCTAAGCTCATATTTTCCGCTGGCTGTTGGCAACAACCCTATCAAAATTGATCCAACTGTTTTATAGATTTGTCAAGACGAAAAGACGTATGGAGAAAAATAAAATTTATGTTAAATATTACTTATTGGCAGATAGATTAGGTTTAACGATTAACTATTTTATACAAACTGTGCCAACTTTGTCTCTGCGGCTTAAGTCTTTTTATAAACACGGTTATCTCTGAAACTACTAAAAGCTCTCTTGGACCACAATAGAATACTCCAATGATTTTATCCAAGCTACAAATGGACAACGTTTATAAATTAATAAAAGAGTGAGAGAAATTTGGACGCTAATGAAGTTAATTAAGGCCACCGGCATAATTAGCAGGTTTTCAGATATGCTTAACCGGTGCTTTAAGCTATAAATAAAGTTGAAGTTAAATTAACTATCAAGCTATTATCCAATTATTTCTTATTTTTATCTACTTTTTAATATTCACGTAAAATATTTAAAAAATATCATATCTTCAACAGGCTTTGACGTTTTAACCCTCCCGCAAAATTATACATATATCTACATACAATACATCTTATCATCGTCATAAGTGTTTTTCAATCATAGCTAAGCAAATTTAATAGGTATCATAAACATCCAATATGTTTTAAAAAACTTCTTGAAATTTGATCAACCGACCCTGTACCATCTTTTGGCTGATTCTTTGAATTTTTATAACGAATTTTTTCCTCATAAAGATTCAAAGACTGCGCGTATAATATTATATTAGAACATCGCTGACTTTTCTCTCGATATAGCAAGAAATTTGCATTTAAAATTCCATCCATTCGATACATTTTCAGTTAAAATAGTCCGTACCCACCCATTGTTCACCCTAAATAAACGTTATACGTAGATTGCCAGAGTCAGCTTCGATTCTCTATTACATGAGTTTGCAAACTGAACTAATATCTGATTATACTAACAATGAAATCCCTGGAGTAAATCCAACTTTAAACTAACGAACGCACTTGTTTAAAAACTGCTCGTTTTAAAGCGGTTTAGTATCTTTGTATCTTTTTGGGGAGAATATAATAATTCGAAATGTTCTTTCAACGTTTTATGGAGAAACTGAATGCAATTGGAATTTGAAGCACATTTGCTTACCCCGCTCCAGAAATAGTGTTATGCAATTTTGAATATACTCGTAATAATACGTATATTATTATATTAAGTTAACCTATCCTCGTTAAATTCTTGAAATTTACACAAAAAATTTCAAAAAAACTGTATAATACTTATTACTAAACCTATATTCACAAAAGAATGAGCTGTAAAGTAATAGTCTTAACAGATAACTTAATGGAATTTCACTTCTAATGGATGAACGGTGAAGGTCAATGGTCGTAAAAACCACACCTATGATAACTAATCGAAAAACGATTTGGACAACTACAAAGCTACAAAGCTCTAGTGTAGTTTCACGGAACCAGTTTTTTTGTGTAGTAAATCCTAACTTCTATTAATTAGGTACCTTAACAATTCTAAAATCCGTGTGTGATACTTTTTGTCCTGTGTTTTTTATCTTTTAGTGTAGGTATATCGGGGAGTACTGGAAGTAGTAGCTGATTTGTCTACAATTATAAAATTACACAAAGCATTTTAAAAAGAATGTAACATCGTGTTCACTAAAATTTTGTATAAATTGTTTGAAATAGGAACTGTGATTGAATAGGTAACATCGTTTGGGTGCTTTAATAATGTCGCATTAACAAAAGGCATTAAAAGGTAGTATTACCAGTTAATATTAATTTTAATAGCGTTTCTATATTATAATATTTATTTACTTTTTAATCACGCAGATACCACAATCATTTAACAAATTATTAATGTCCATCGACTTCGTGACGTTTACCGAGATTATTTTCCGTACAAATTTCTTAAACGAATGTCCTAGTGCCTTTATGAAATGACCAAATAAAAAACATTTCTTTACAGTATGTGCCGGGCACCTACTTTTGGTAGGTATAATGTGACCTAGATATTCAAGTTTCCAAGCCCTATTATAATACTCTGCACTACCGTTGCAATTCCGGAAGCATCGTGTGACATTACGATCTCTAACAAACTTGTTTCTTGTTTTTCTTTACAAAATCAAATTTATTTCTACAAATTTCATACTTTACTCTACTTTGCTTGTAAGAATGTGAAAGTGATTTTGATTGTTTACATACTCGATATATTGATAGAAAGTAATTATATTATAATAAAATAGACATCAATAAAATACGATCTTTTATTCGAAACTTGTTCCGCGTAGGAATAAATCAAATACCTAGCTTATAATGTCATTGAAAGAATTGTTAAAATCTGTCAAGTTTTATAGAAAACGTTTCACCACTTAACTATTTGCTTATTATGGACTCATAAATGTCTATAATAATACCTAATTAAATATCTATTTTTCGTAATACTGGATTAGTATTGTATTTTTATTACAGACACGCGGCATTGCGATTTTCAAAAAACGAATTGAGGCAAAACCTCACTTCTCCGAATTCATTTTCCTAATGGTCAATGAATTATGTTCTCGGTCAACTATCACTCTTGTTTACGATAGCATTAATGTTCCGCGCAAAATGCAAATGGATTAAACGCAAGAGTTGCGAGCATAAATTACGTCTCTTTTACTTTAGTTTAGGTTCCACTATTAACAATTACCCAAATGTAAACGACAGTTAAAAATACCTACCTACTATAAATCCTGTTTTAGTTATTATAAATTTAAAAGGAGGTTCTCAATTCGGGGCGTGTGTTTTTTTTGTATGTTTGTTACAGATTCTGAAGCCAATGTTTTTAAATGGCTAAGAAAATTGATGAAAATTGAAAAATTCAGCAAAAATTTAAAATTTGTTCATAATTGTTATACGGCATACACGATTGTCAAGGCAATTGTGAACTGGTTTTAAATGCTTAAGATTTCATATCATATAAATTTTGTCAAAAAACACTTTCCAAAAAAATCTAAGTGCATTTTGAAGTTGGCTTCATAGATTTTTTTAAGTAAATTAAATATAGTTACATTGTTAAAAACAATATGTGTACTTGTCACATGAACTATAAAGAGACTTATCTAACAATAAGTAAAAAAATCGAAAAAATATTTTTCGAATATTGTATTTAATATTATTCTTGATTTTAAGTATATATTTTGATATCAATTTACATTTAATTGATTCTCTGGATTTTTGAAGGTAAGCTAAAAAAAAAGTAACTCACTTTTGGCAGCTTAGCATATACTCCAGTCCGAACATCCCTGATGGTAGCAATGTCGAGCATTTCAACCTCCATGTTCTGGTCAGTCCAGTAGAGAAAAAACCCATTTGGATCCACACGGAGAGTTACAGGGAGTCCAGTACCAGAATCCTTAAACAAAAGAAACTAATTTAGTATTGAAGATCCACTACTTTTATACAAATAAATGATACCATTCTTAGGGCATTGTTATCAGCATGTTTAGAATGAAACTTAACCTAATATATCTATTTATAATTAGAAATATTTTTATGTTACCTATTGACAGTCAAACTTTCTGTATAGTCTCATAATGTAAGTCATATAACAAAAAATAAATTTAACTTTTCTCATTACATTGGTAGAATTTCATGTATGTGACAAAATATGTGTAATTCCATTTAAATTTCAAATTGAAATTGAATTAATCTTATGATTTGAGATTTGTTTTCAATTAAGAATTAAAATAGAAACTTCTTATAATACAAATTCTTACTGATTTGTCTTATTAGACTTAAGTCACTCTAGATTATTGATTTGACTAAATTTAATTGACTATAAATTTACATTATAGTTATGTAGCTGTGAGAAGCAAAATTTGTAAATTTATAGATTTACCTCATCCCACTTGATGAATTTTTCTCCATCCTGCAAAGGTTTTGGCACTTCAATCGGCTTCAAAGTAACACCAGCTGATCTTGTATATGTAGTCATTGTGTATATCAAATTCTTATACGGAAATCACAACACTGTGGTTGATAAAAACAGTCATCTTCCTCCCAACGCGACCTACATGAGATATGTACTTAACAATAATATGTACGTTGAAGGCCCGAAACACAAACGTACACGTTACAAACCTAATCGTTTAATAGATTAAAACTACCCTTGAAATGTAAACCAATATTCATAAAATTCCCTTAATGCTAAGAAACGACGAATATTTCACGCATATTGGAGGACGAGTGACAAGCCACGACAACCGTTACCGTGTAATATCTACCATCTACAAATTACAATTGAGGAATTTTCAATTTGGATTTTGGATTGGATAAGAAAAATGCAAATGTCAAAGTCAAATCAGAAAGCCGTCAAAGTTTAGAATTGATATCTGTGCTGCGTCAAATCTGTTGCATTATTTCGGTTGCGTTCAGAACTCTACTCTTATTTTATGACAATATTAACAATAAAAATAACTTAAGTTGGATTCTAGAACTGGAAGGAAGACGTGTATTCAGAGATTTAATTTTACAAGCAGCCAATCCCACCACTTATAGTGGGTATGAGTGGGATGCATATAGTCTGGCAAAGCTAACTTTACAATGACCTAGATATGGCCTAAGATAGCCTTGATAGTTTGATTTTTTTTTTGTGTATCAGAAAATGCTACTGGTTCTTTCTACAATATTCATTCATTATGTACAAAGTATATATTCATTACTTTAATATTAATTTTAACAATCAAATTTTATAAAATTACAGATCTTTAAAGGAACCATTAATAAAACATGTTTTAAGTTTTGTTTTAATTTGCTTTGTTCTCATACATCTTCATCTAAATCAGATTCTAAAAACTGAATGTCTTCGAACATTACCTCCTCACTGTCATCGCTTTCCGAATTTCTGTCCAAATTTTGCTTATTGATTATAAAAGGAGTTGCATCATCATCTAGTAAGTAATCTATCATTATCTATATGTTCTAATTCCAATTTTTTGACATGGTCCATATTTCTTTCATTGTTACCACTGACTTTTGAAAACGACGGTTTTAAATCTACCATATTTAGACCATAGCAAAGTTAGCTTTGTCAGTTCAAAAATGTCGGGTTTAGATAAAAATTTATATTCAACATTTAAAGTATCGAAACTGTTTATACAAGCTTAACAATGAAAGTGAAAGAAACGAGTGTTGCTACAGTAGTCTTGCCAGTAGTAGTGTAAAGCTTGCCAGACTTTCTACCACTCACCCATTTGAAGTTTTAAAATCACCAAGATGTGGCATTTTTTTCTTATTCGGCGTCTTTTCGTGATCAAGTGTTGGCAACACAACAAATGTGATTTTTTTCAACATTGAAATTCACTCAAGTTTCGAGCTAACGAGAATAATATCGTTTATCACTACGTTTTAGTATTGATAAATAAATTAAAATAATATTGTATACCTACGTTATGTACGTTATTGAGATATTATATATATTTGTTATACAGTCTACTTTTAAGGTCGTTTGCAGAATTTTTTCTCAACGAATACCACTAATATTCTAGCTACAAAACAAAATAGCGGCCGTAAATAATGGCAAATTCTGTAAATATATCAATTGAAGCGCCTATTGAAAATCAAATACAAGAAATTACCTACGATGGCCAAGAAATTTATCAAGCGTAAGTTCATATACAATAGAAACTAACATAATTTGCCTTTCGAAAGTGATTTGCTTAATAACTAAACATATTATATTCCAGGCCCCTCTCTATGTCAGAAAACCTAGCTAGATTAGCTCAAAAAATAGACTTCTCTAAAACTGACGATGAATATAATTGTAATGTAAAGAAGGAAGGCGAAAGCAACATTGATGTTAAATCTGAAGAAGATAAAGATCCTGGGTATCAGTCCAACTTATGGCCTTGGGATTCAGTAAGAAATAAGCTACGAAATGCATTGACTGAAGTTTCAGTATTGGCTGATGTGCTAAGCATTGCCAAGGAAAAGAGATATATGGTATTTTTTTATCCACTATAATTCCTTATTTTGAAAAGAAACTTCAGATATCTTTAACAGTGAGAGGTTGATATTTTGACAAACATGTATTCAAATTTCAGGTATTAGATCCTATTCAAGCAGAGCAGCCCGAAAGTAGGCCCATGGTGCAAGTGTATGGCAGAAAAAAGGCATTATCAGCTGCTGGTGCTGTCCTTCTAAATGGTGTTGAGCGCTTAAGAGCTAGTGAAACTATGAGAATGACAAGAAACATGCCTGACTTTCATATAGATTTATTAAGGCTTCGACAAAACTGGAGGTTGAAAAAAGTTTCTAATACTATTGTTGGAGATTTGAGTTACAGAACAGCAGGATCAAAATTTAGCCAAACTGGTGTGTTTGAGGTACAACTTTAATGAATACAATACTTTCTTTATAATTATGTATTATCATTTCTAAATATAATTTGATGAATTTGATTAACAGCTAATATCAGATGTAACAAATTAAAGAAACAAATAACACAACTAATATCCCTACTTCTAAAATATGTAGATGTGTAGACTATTTCTTAATTTATAAAAATTATAGGTAACAAAAGCACCAGAGGACCAAATAGCACAAGCAATGAGTTTAAATGCATCTGGACCAGTTCCTTCTGCACTGCGTGTTACAGTTCCACCTGAACTACAAGGAGTAGCATTTATTTCTGTACTGTGTCAAAAAGGTTATTTGTATATTCTTTTCCTTTATATTATCAATTTTTATAGATGTTACTTAATTATTTTTATTGACAGACAATGAAGTCTTGTTTATACATATTTATAGTAAAATAGCTTCTTTATAATTTTTTAGAACAAGAAGATGTAGTAACAGCAACAATAAGTTCCTCGGCGATAAACTGCCCAGGCACACTTCTCGGTGACGGTGCCGACTTACATTGGCAGCAGAAATTGGAAGCTGCACAAAATGTGCTATTTTGTAAAGAATTATTTGCAAGATTAGCTGCTGAAGCTGTGCAATTAGATGCATCTATACCACACATGGTTGTGGGCAACCAAATTATGGCAACTGTAAGTGTATTGAATGTAGTTTTGTAATTACATTAGCAGTTCTTTTTAGGATATTTTTAATCAGGAGCTTTAATAATTTGTAATGATTAACTTAAGAAATGTTCAAGTGGCATCTATCATGACAGCATGGCATATATTAAATTTTTATTAAGAAATAAAAATTTCATAGTTATGAACCCTAGAATTTTGGAAAGCTTAAAGAGGCATTGCTAATTAATAACCAGACCAATATTCAGTTGCATCAATTGTGTTGTAATAATTGTTGAGAATTTGATTATATTTTCCCCGTTTCAATATAAATGTTTTCTTGTTTAAGTTTTTGTTAACATTCTTAAAATAAAATTTTCTTATAGGTTTTACCAGGTATTCAATTGTTGATTGGACTTTGTCATAACAATAGACAGAGTACTGGCAGTAATGCAGAAAATGTTAAGGTATAATTATTATAACACTAACTCCGCTTCCTTAATAGAACATGATGACATAATTGTTTTCCGAAGTCCTTTTTTTTTATATTGTCCAAATCAAACAGTAGTTTACAGTATCAAAAGTGTTGCTCCAATTATCAAAATCTATCGTTAAAATGATTGACATCTAAAATTATTTTGTACAGAAAAAAAAATATTGATTTTCCAGATCATTTTTCTTACCAAAAACTTTTGGGTTTAAATCTAGCGTCGAATCTATCTGTGAAAGAATTGTGAAATTGGTACATTAGTTATTGAGTTTATTTACAAACAAAAATACAAATATTTTCCATTCATAATATAAAAGATAAGTAACTAAATTCATCAAGCACATTCAGGCTCAAATTTGTCTTTCAGACTGAAGGCACTTCGAACAGCAAATCCGACCATGATCATGTATTGGAGCATTCCTTACACCAACTGTTACGCGCCGTACATCATTCAAATACACACCATCCATTTCCGCATCCTGCTACTGGACCGTTGGGACCTTCCAAACGACGCTCGCTTGCTGGTAACTTATTTTATTAAAGTTTTTACACAACATAGGCCAAATGGAGTCTTGTGTAGTATTTAGTTAGCTTGTTTCTACTAAAGGTTCAACCAATGTTGACAGATGATTAATTTTTATATACAACTAGCTGACCCGGCAAACATCGTACCGCCAATAAAAGGTAGAATGAGAGGTAGAACAGTTTATATGGGAAAATGAAATTGGTGTTTACTATCTTCTCCGAAATTTTTCCATATTTTCTCACCGTTTCAACCTTCCCTGTTCTACGACAAACATTTCAAAACAAAAATCAGCTAAATCGGCCCAGCCGTTCTTGAGTTTTAGCGAGACTAACGAACATCAATTGATTTTTATATATATAGATTGTCACTGGATTCATAAATTGGTTTTACTAGAAAAATAGACTCCATCCGCCTGTTTATCCTATTACTATATCTTCGGCAATGATAAACGCCCATATAAACTTTCCTCCCATATTACAACCACTTTAAGACTCTTTCTTTTTTTAGCAGTAAAGATAGCCTTTACCAAACTCTAGTTTATCTCTGTCAAATTTAATGGATTCAATGGTTCAGGCGTGAAAACGTAACAGACAAAGTTACTTTCGCATTCATAATATTAGTACGGATAGGCGGCAGATGTTGAATGAGTAAAGCGCGGTGGTCCTGGGATAAAAGAATAGGTTTGAAATAAACAAAAAACTGCTGAATGACTTGCTTATAAAGAATTTGTATGTATATTACTTAACATGAGCATATTTTATTGGTTATTGATGAAAATTATGTCGATTTTTGGAGAGCTAAATTAGCAATAATTTATTTAAAATTTTCCCCATCATAGGGCCTATGGCAGCAGATAGACACGAATTACTGGAAATGACAAAAGAACAATCCTTATTGGAGCAAATAATTCAACAAGCGCAACATTTCTTCATGCGCCGGCGCAGTGAATATGTCCTCGATACTATTGCAAAAGAGGTTAGAGATGTGTTATAGTTTCTAAAAAGGTTTTTGTTTGAAAGATCATATGATTGACATAGATTTTCACTACATTCACTTTATGAACATCTATTTTTTATCTATTTATGAAGATTCATCTATTTATGAGAAGAATATCTTATGTCATCGATTTGTAATCATCATGTCAGGAGGTTTTTAAACTGTTTTTTATTTCACTTGTTACAATATTATGTTACCGGCTCTGGTGCTTAGTAATACGTTAGTAATACGTTCTATGACTCAATTCTAGCACCAATATCGGAAGATTAAATTTGACAAAAATAAAAAAAATTGACAAGCACAGAAAAGATCAGTTTATTAGATGCAGAAAGTCTCAGAAGAAAAATTATAAAAACTTGTTTTTATTTGCAGGTGAAAGACCCTCTTATAGTGTCTCACTGGAATGCGCTAAACAGTCCTACACAGTCCTGTGTAAAAATCAACATAATTGCTAATGGGTAAATCTTTCTATACTATAAACCCGTGTTTGAAGTTTGGATAAAATATATAATTTTGAATTTTTCAATCAAGTTGGTAATGGTCTCTTTGGAATATTTTAATTCCATTTACCTTTTATGTACAGCGGAGCTCGCGGCGTAGTAAACACATTCATATAATTAAAATTATTTCAGCTACGATGCAGTATGTCGCACTTCACTAGTAGTAGTTGTTGGTGAGAAAACGCTAAAATGTATCTGCCGCGATGGAAAGTTGAGACACCTCTCCTACGAGCTACAAGAACTTAGAGATCTTATGTACTGTCAGGTAAATTTACCCATTCAGACTATTTATATTAATAGATTTATCACAGTTGTGCCTGGGTGAGTATGTAAAATATGGGCTATTATTTTTCTTAGTTGCTATATTTAGTGGAAAAAATAATATTAAAATTGGTCCATTATGTACATATACGTATTATTGTAATAGTTTATTTATTACAAACTTATAAATTTCCTTATCAATAATTATTTGTATTGGATTTGTTGTGTAAATGAAAAAGTTTATCATGCAGAAACATCTGAACCTATTTCAAGTAATTTTTTCATGGGGACAGGAAATTTAAATTAGTGTTATTAGACATAATAATATTAGTTATTAATACACTTTTTTAAAAAGTTGCCTTAAAAATTACCAGGTTTATTAAATAATGATGCGCTTACGTAGTAATAAAAATATAGTGTATTTATTCAAGTTTGTTGATTACATAGGTGTACCAACACCAAATGACAGGTGTACAAGCAGTTGGGCGCTGTATGGGATGGCAACTGCTGGCCAGCAGTTCTCATCTAGGCTCTGGTCCTGTGGAACCACTTGGCAATGCTTCCTCGTGTTTACTGGCTTCTCCTAATGGTATGCTTTTCATTTTTAAACCTCATTGCAAAAACATGATAGCGATTTTTTTCTTTTGTTTGAGAGTAAGTGAACTATTTTCTTTTATTAGTAATTAAAGATGAAAAATTTCAAAATTCACATATTCCTAACTAGTTGATAGTTGATTTACAAGTGAAATTGAAGATAATTTAAAAAAAAACTTGGACATGGTGGTAACAAATCAGAATATCACATAAGCGAATGAACCAGTTTTCATTAATTGTAGCCAAAATCCATCTTGAGCAAGTAAGCTTTCAAAAGAAAAACTCCGCATCAATATCAATCAGTTTAGGGCCTACTATGCTAGGACATACACCCTCAGACACGTCAAATTTATAAAAACGAGACAAAATACTGTCACACAGATCTTAGTTGAGCAATGTTTATAAGATTTAGGTACCTATTGTATAGTTATAAACCTTAATGTGGTTATTTGTGCCTTTATACTTAATAATTATTAATTAATGTTGAAAAATGGCATACCTTTCAAATTACAATAGGTACTGTTAAAAAAGAAGTTTGACTAAAAGGGTTATTAAAAACAGATTAGGTATTATGACCATTTTTTCATCGATGGGTTTTAGATCAGCTAAGTGAATTACACATACATAGTATATTATTAATGTTCATAATCATTCTCATTTATTAATCATCATTCATTTATTAATGTTAATAAGAATTTGCAGTAACTTCAGTCAGATATCATTTTCCAGATTAGAATCATTGTGCTTTTTAAGGTGCCAAGATTAAAATGTAAAAATGTTAAAAAAAATTAACCTATTATTTTGTTTAATACCCACAATTAGTGATGTGATACAAGTCTAACGTTCATAAAAAAATGACTTGTTTTGGTTTAGTATCATAGCAACTAATACTGTAACATCTTTAGTCCATGTTTCGTAATAAGGCCCTATGACTATGTTGTGACAATGACAGATCAAAAAATTGCATTTGCTTATTTATATTATGCTTTAATTTTTTGTACTAATATTCCAGTTGTTACTTTATTAACATATGTGATGAAAGTAAATATTCAGTCATTTGTTCACAGGTGACAGAATGATAGCAATAAGATGTGAACCTTCAGTCGGAATTCAAGTATTTATAGCTCAGTCTCCAAAGAAAGATTTTTATGTTAGTGAATTAGTTCAAGATAAGAAGTGGGAGAATCTTGGCGGAGCCTTCAAAGAAGTGAAATTAGAAAAAATGGAAGGCAAAAATTTCCTCAACAAAATGGAACTACTCATGGCCTGTTTGAGTAGTCCATCTTAATAAAATATTGAAATAAAAATACTAAATTGGAATCTTCTTTTAATTATTTATACGTAAAAGAAACTTATTCTGTAGTGCTTCGGTACAATGTTAAAAATACACTGAAGGTTGTTCTTCTTTTTTTCATTATGATGACTATGAGTAGTTAAAGATAAATTAATCTGAAATCAAAGAAATGTTTACTGTTAAAACAATAGGTAACTACAAATTCATAGCCATACTAAAATGAAAACAAGTAACACTGCATAATATTTTATCTAATTGGCTATAAGGCAAATGGTACAAAATCAATACTGCAAAATGTATTTGACTAACTTTATTTGGTTATTATAGGCAGTAAAATACAGTGCTATTATGATGCATTGATATAAAAACATGAATGCATGACTCCAAAATCTGAATAAATCTTGTTTCTATATTTATTAGAATACAAATTAGCAAAATAGAAATACATTTTTTATATATTTTATAGACATATAATAATTTTATATACTGAAAACCTAATAATGGTAAAGTATTATTACTACAAAAAACATTAATTGAAAAAGATAGTTTGTTGCTTTTACTTGATAAGAAGTTAAATTCTTTTGTCAATCCATACCATAATACTTAACCTGAATTAATCTAAGGTAATCTACTTTAAAGAACCTTAATATTACAAAATTGTGCCAGCTACATGAATATAGTGCATAATAGCATTACAGTAACTTAATAATATGTAATATATAAAATCAATTACCTCTAAGTCCTAAGACATCGACAAAACTCTTCCTAGCATAACCCCCAGTATTGTATGAATGTTGATTTTTAAACATGCAGAAGGCTTCAGATTACGATTAACATTAAACCTAACTAAAACTATGATTAAATTAAAACCGGCCCAGCGGTGACCTAGATCTGCCGTTGTCTCTGTTGCCTGATCCATAGCCATTACGGTTGAAGGAGCGGCCACCGCCGCCACCTCCATAGCTGTTGTTGTACGGTCTGCTGCCGCCGCCATTTCCACCGAAAGACCGCCCACCTCGCCCGCCAAAGTTCCCACGGCCACCACCACCGCCACCGCCGCGGAAACCTCTACGGGGACCATCACGCTTTCTTGACAATTCAACTTTTAATGTCGCGCCTAACATTTCAAAACCATTCATCGCGCTACAAGCATCTTCCGCCTCCTGCATGTTTTCAAATTCTATGAAAGCAAAACCTGGGGGGTTAAGTGCTACCCACACTGAGTTTAATTTGCCATATTTATCGAATTCCCGCTCCAAATCTTCCTTTTTGATTCCTTCCACTAATCCACCCACGTACACACGAGTTCCTCCCGAGCTCATTGTATTGTATTGTGTTCTAAAATAATAAATACACTTTTAGTTCTAACCAAACCTAATACAATAAATACAATGAATTGAACAAAACAAGATGTCGTCCAATGACGATGCCACGCCAACCAGCATAACTGTTAAATTAACCTTAAAATAAAAAAGTACTCACCTGCTTTATATGTACCAGTTAAAGATAGACTTAAATAAAGACTTTTATTATAATTATTTGCAAGAAATATTACTTATTTTTAGAAAACATTAAAATTTTAGATCAATACGTCGATGCCTTAGGACCGAATGGTTAAGGAAAGAACGATTCTTATTTTGCGATGAAATATGAACCGTGAAAATTGGATATCATTCCATACTATCGTTCGCACATGTCAAAGTACATTGTCAATAGTGTTGTGTGTTGTCTATACATCAACCATAGACCATCGTGAATATTGCGCCAAAACGCATATCATCGCAGTCGAATATTACGCTGTGCTTTAGTGGAAATACGACTGTAAAACTAAGATCCTTTTCAAAGTAAAAAAAACCCCTCTGACATGGTGATTACAATTAAATGGCTAAAGAGATCTACAATCCGACAGCATTCAAAAAAAAAAAAAAAAACGGACAGGCAAACTTATAACAGCTCTCCCCATTAACTTGTTCATCGCTTATTGATGGTGATGACGATTTGAATATTTGATAATAATAATAAAAAATTGGCACCGTCTTTCAAAAAGTAACATGACAGTTTTATGCCCTTGTTGAATTTCATTTATCAAGACTATTTACGTTTTTTATTTATAGTAGGTTTATTTATAATACTTACATAATTTATTTTTTATTTTGTAGTGTGTTTTGAGGTAGGTTTTATTTATTATTTAAAATTAATTTATTTTATAAACCAACTCTTCTAAACCATATAGTTGATTATCAACTTATTATACATTCATATAATAGTAGGATATAAAATGAAAATATGACATGCATGCTCTGACTACGCCCACCTTCAGTTACTTAATTCTCTGAATCTCCAGCATTGTACGTACATTGGATTCAGTGGCGTAACTATAGACTGGCTTAAGAGGCCGTGAGTTCAGAAATAGATATATTTTTAACATTGTACTTGAGTATTTCATTTTACTTGAAAAGTACATTTTTTTAAGCATTGGGCTAGCGTTGAAACTATAGCCTATTCCCTCTCGCCTAAGAGAAGAGGTCTACGTCCAGCAGTGGGACGTATATCGATCGGCTGGTGAATGTGAATGAATGTAAATGTATAAACCCCTGCTCTTGAAAATAAAATTGTTATTAGTGTTGGAATCTGTTGGATAACTACTTAAGTGGTTTATTAAAATTAAACTAAGTACAACGTGACGAATTTTACTGATAGGGCCCCATCAAAAGAATTTGCCACGGGCCCTAGGTGGTATAGTTACGCCACTGATTGGACCTTATTGATTTTACTACAATATAAGACTGAGATATAATGGCTAATTAAATGATGTGTCAACCATTAACGTTAGTTCTTATTTTATCGAGAAATAAGGACTTAAACGCGGTATGGCGTACTTACGCGTGTATGATCGGCCTTTCCCCGTTCGAAGGTATCCTTCATTACACTAACTACACTAAATTTATTAAGATCTTCGAAACGTAGCAGGTAATTAGTTAAAATAAAGTATTTGTAGTATAAACTGGATAGCATACCATTAATAAGAGTGGCAGAAGTAAAAGATATTTTGGGAGTAGTACTTACTTGAAAGTGATCTGCATTTTCGAAGTTATATCATAGTGGTAAAAAAGCATAAAGAAAATTAGGGTTCTTGCTGCGAATGGCTCAAGACTATCAATATCAAAGCTTTATCATTATAGTATAATAGTTAGTGAGACCCATTTATTATTAGTCTATATATATTAATATATAGACTAATGTTAGAAAAAAATATAAATAAATCTATTAAGTATATACATAATATATCTGAGACTGTATGTCGTCTATCCCTTTTATCCACTTATTTATCCAACCATACACATACATGGGTGGGATATAATCAGTTGGGTGTCAGAAGGGACTTTGCAATCTCTCTGTACCTTTTTAAAGTCCTTGAGGACCGTGTACATTACCCGGGCATATTGGAAAGAATGGGGCAGGGATAGGTGCATAAGTCGGAGAAGGCGATCGCAATTGTTAGCTGTGCCGCGTGCGCGTACCAATCTCTTTAGTGAGGTCCCAGTTACGTAATTCTTGTCCTTCTAAACTGGGTAGCATCTGAGTTGGACCTATTCTGTTGCAACCTGGCTGAGTTAACCAGGGTAACGCTTTTTGTCATTTGTTATAAAAGTATAAACTGAACAAGTTTTTTTTTGTAAATTGTATTCAATAGCAAATAGTATTGATACTTACTAACGCATTAGGGCATATCCTGTAAAGTTAGTTTTAATTGTAAGATTGAAATGTATAAATAAATAAATTACATTTGACAGCCTTAATTTAATATCGCATGTACCTTCAATGAGTTCCAAATTGAAGTCATTGAAAATTGTTTGTTTTTTTAACTCTACATTTCTAAAACTATTAGTCTAGGTATAACCATTCTTAGTTTGTATTATTAGAAATTAAATAATTATTTTTTAAAAATTCACCAGTATTCGGTTGACATCATAGTCTAGGTACCTATAACCATTCTTAGTTTGTATTATTAGAAATTAAATAATTATTTTAAAAAAAAATCACCAGTATTCGGTTGAAATCATAGTCTAGGTACCTATAACCATTCTTAGTTTGTATTATTAGAAATTAAATAATTATTTTAAAAAAAATTCGCCAGTATTCGGTTGACATCCGATTAATCATGCCATAGACCTTCAAGTAGGTAAATAGGTAATACAGCCCTGTTAAATGTATCACAGAGTAATTTAACATTTAACATGGCTGGTAACACTAAAAGAGGCTTTTGTTTACGACTCAGGTGAAGGAATGCCGAATGAGGATTTGAGTGAGAGGAGCGAGGACTGGACTGATATGAGGTATGCAAGGAGGGACGGCAACCGCGCTGTACGCGAGTTCACGTAGAAACTACAAAACCGGCCTAACCGCTTTGTTTAACGGTCGCGGCGAACGGCCGTGCTTGCGCGTAATATTTTCACTTGTTTTACTTTCGTATTGGCCCCGCCTTTGTTTTGTAGCTATTAGTTTAGGCTTATAAATGCACAAAACACTATGATACTATCATTATCAATTAGATTAATTTATAATAGAATGTATTAGAATGTGTTCCAATAAGAATTTGTATACCTGTGTAGTCACGCAGTGTTCAGTGAAATGAATGGTTTTTAGTTAGAATGGAGTGTTCGAAAGACATGGGGGTTCAAAAAAGACATAGCCAGTTTAGTGACACGAAATACAAGTGGAGGACGGTGTTGATATTAATGTTTGTGTGCTCTTGTGCTGGTCAAGAAAGGGAAGAAATAGATCCCTACTTATTGAATAAGACTTTAGGCCTAACGGAGTTGCCGGGTGGTATTTTAACAGGCGGGAATACCGTTTGGAAGGTGGATGCTAGCCCTTATATGTTGCGTGATGATCTTTTGATAGAAAGAGGAGCAGAATTGCTCATAGAGCCTGGTGTAGAAGTAAAATTTGCACCGATGATTGGAATTACTGTTCGAGGGAAATTGCTAGCGATTGTAAGTATAAAATTTTTACATAATCCTACATAATCGTATTTTGATTCGATTCAAGAAAATGGTATATTATTCCATTTTCTTCATTTTCAAGCATCAACCAAGATAATAATTGCATCTTCACTTTTGTTAGGTAAGTAGATACCTACTATGATTTCAAGTTTAGAAATCAGGAAAGGTTAGGCCTAGGCTACAACCGAACCATCAAAACGTGGTTAAATTTTCATTTCTTAAACAAACGTTTTTACTTGCCTACAACAGCTGTGAAGCTACAGCTATTTAGTGTTTTCCTAACAACTAATAATGCAAAACACGTTTGTCTCAGGGTTTTCCCAGAAGGTAATTTAATGTATAAGTATTTTATAGACGACCGTTTGGCGCAATTAATAGTGCTCCTGTCTTCTGCATCAAAAGGTCCGGGGTTCGAATCCCGGTAGGTGGCATTAATTTGTGTGATGAGCACGAATGTTTGTTTCCGAGTCTTTGTTGGTTATAAACATATACTTATGTATTTATTGTGGTGTATTTATCGTTGTTTCTGATTACCATAGCACTTGTGTTATTAAAGGTAACACAGCTAGGTACTTACTTTGGGATCAGAGCAATCATGGGCGCCGGCAGAAATAATTTCCAGGTGGTGCAGATTTTAGTTTTCTTACAATCTTCGCTGTATATGATTGTTACTAAAAAATTGAAATTTTAGTCAGAAACGGTTTATTATATATTCGAGACATTTACAAATTTCTGACTATTTATTATGAATTTATTGCAATAATTGTTGTTGATTCTGAGATTCCCAAGGGGTGCAAGTGCACCCCCTGGCACTCCCCTGCCGGCGCCCATGAGAGCAATGTATGGGAGTTGTCCCAGTTATTATTATTATAAAGAACAATACGCTATAAAATCGATAAACTATCGAGATTTTTAGGGACAAAATAAGAATAGTTTAATACCTACGTACTCACGTCCCTTTACCTGATAAAATACGAATTGATAAGAATGGGTAGGTACATTGCTGATAATGATATCAGATTCACCTGTAAACGAGTATCGATTTTTTTGGCTACTCTGTTTGAAAATGTATTGATATTTTTTACTACTATTTACACAGTTGATTCATTTTCATTGTTACACGTTTTATAAAGACGTTCCTATCGCACTTAAATATTATATTCTTATTTCTCCCTTGACCCATACTGCATACATGATTTACACATCACACATCACAAACAACAGAAATAATAAAGTCTTGTTTAAATAGCGTCCTCTTCATTTATACGATTAGGTAAAGAAGAGTGGCTGACTCTCATTAAAGTTTGTAGGTAGGTACACCTAAAATACGAATATTGGTCTATAATTATATTTTATTTCATAAATTTCTCTATTACATAAGCGAATATAATATTATAGGGGACCATCCATAAATTACGTCACACGTTTAGGGGTCGGGAGGGGTCGACGAAGTGTGACAAGGGGGTGGGAAGGGTCCTAAATTTCGTGACGTCACATTTCTTAATCTACGTGTTAAAACACGAAGTTTGCACTATTAACGAAATACTCAAAAACATTAATAAAAACGTAAAATTGCAAATTATGTGATGTCACACTAGGGAGGGGGGAGTCTCGCAAATGTGACTAGCTGTGACAAATACGGGGGAGCGGACAAAAAATCATGAAATTTGTGACGTAATTTATGGATGGTCCCTAGTAAGTATATGCATCAGTCGGAATTTATCATATTAACTTTTAAGGTTTTACGCTGTTTTACGTTTTTACGTTCGGAATTGGATTAAAAAATATTCGCCATACCTTACAAATAAAATAAAATGATACACATTTCGTCTGCACTGTGAGTCATTAATTGGGTTATAAATTAACTGCAGTTTAAGATTCTGTGACCCCGATATGGAAAAACGGCAGATGTTCAATATGGTGACCTGACTCTCGACCTTAGAACTAATTCAATCAGAGCGGTAATAAATGTCCGGTAGTTCTGACCTAGGAACAGCTTTAATTTTATACGCTAAAATCTAACATTTTTATCCACAGTTCAGTATATTTAGCCATACCTAATGTTGGACTCTGGATAAATAGTAAATACCAAGCTCTTCTAGATAGTCCAGTCCTAGAAATAAGCCATGTAAAATAAGAGTGTTTTTGTTCGTCTGTGTCATCGTAGCTCGAACGAATGGGCCAATTTTGATGCGGTTTTTCTTTTTTGATTGAAAATTAACATGACAGAGATGAAACTTGTTTATAATTTATGTTCATTCATCATCATGTATCATTTGCAATCAATATGTCGGAGCTTTTTCTTCAATTTCACTTATTCAATATGTTACGGACTCTCAGAAGAGTTATGGGATCAGGATTATTGATTAATCTACTATCTACAACGAAATATCTACCTATAAACTTTCACTGTTTCCCTCATGTAAACCGGTTTCAAAGTTTTTCAAACCCGATGCACCCCTACGTAAAAGTGAATGCAGGGCAAAAAATATGATAATGTGTTACAACTTGTTAGAAGGCGCTAAAAATGTTAAAAAATATGTGTGTAGGTATGTTCCATACACATGAATGGAGGCGTATGATGTAAAAATTTCATGGAACATCGAAAAGGAAGTAGTTTATTGAAATAGTAATAGTCCTGTTTATAAATAAATATTTGTCCTATGTTTAATACTATTATTTAAAAGATTTTGAATTTTACTAAATACTACGGGTAAGTAGGTAAAGTAGGTAGGTATCTTTCCTCCATTAGAAAACCGTTGATAGTGAAAACATCTACAATATAGTGTGTAGGACCGTTCGTATCAAAATTGTGTCAAGTTCTGTAAACATAGATAACTCGAAGATACCTTTGTGGAGAAGTAACACGTTCAATTAATCAAATATTATCTTATGCGTGTTGCGCCGGAGGTCCTGGGTTCGAATCTCGGAGAAACCAATTAATGTTTCGGTTGGGAGGCATCTACATCGTTTTCTTTACAGGTAGTAAAGAAAATGATCAGTGAAACAGATACAGAAATGTATCTACCCCATGTCCTACTACGGGTTACGGGAATTCTATTTTAAAAGATGTCTTAAAATATACAGTCAGTATTTCCTAATTATTAAGCCAAATAATGCATATACCATAAATTTTGACAATATCTCATACTTACCTATTCACTTACCACAATATATATTTTATATTAATTATTCTGGGCTTGTGAAAGAACATGACACACGGGTACATAAAAATTTATTACCTTCTTAGTCACTACTAGCTTGACTAAAATCTTGTGAGTGACAAAGTTTATCGACTTACGTTCTATAGCTAACAAAAGATTTGTGGTAAAATATCAGGAACATTACCTTTGAACGTGAATGACCTCTTATCTCGAATCCAAGTAACGTTTCTTCAACGGTAAATGGTTGAGTAACTTCATATAGTTAACGTAACCTTGGTGCATAGAGTTAGTAGAGCTACGACGCCACTGAATCATCGCTAATTATTGCAGTAATCTTAAGGACAAATTAGTCGTAATTTATATTTAGTACTTAGGTTCTAACACCGACTAAGCGGCGTCATTACATTTTTAATCATATAGACGATAAGGCTAGATTTCATGCCCTAAAAAATATTTTTTTAATAATAATAACATAACAGACAGCAGTGATCCTAAATATAATATTAGCATTGCTGATTCTATAAAAAACGTTCAGAATAAAGAAAAATAAAATGCTTTAGTAGTGATGGGGCTCACACACAAATTTCTTAGTCTATTTCACTGGTAATTTTCTTTATAGGAAAGAAGGTTAAAAGCTTTTTATAGGGAAAAAAATATTATAATTCCTATAAAACGATACGATAAAATATTGGTCGATTAAACACGAATCATTTGAGAAACACGTTCATACGTATAGTTCTCCCAATGTGATAATGCGCATAGAAATCTTCGTCACTGTTCGTCAACGGTCAATTGTTTTCCATTTTACAGGAGGTATAATCTTAAGAAGTCAATGTAAGCTGTAAGTTGTAACTATTCTCTTACGATTCAAAGATTCGGGTGGTGTCGGGTGGAGATCTGCATGCGCATTATTAATTTCAGTTACTACATACCTACCTATTTAGTGTTTTAAAATCTGCATTCTATTGAAATAAGTATGGCAGATGCAAATGGTCACGGTTGATCTGTGACTCACGGTATATGTGAATCACGTAAAAGTGAAATCAACCCGTTTCTTATCAAAGGAAACTTACTTATACCATTTACATTTTCTCAATATTATTGTAACGGTATAGAGGTATTACTAAAATGATGGTACATTAAAATTATTATTTTACTCTTAACCAGCTACTTAGCCAGGGTGGCCGAGGAAGATGTTCTTTGTCGAAACAACATCTTCGGCCACTGCAATTTACTACTTTATTTAAAGATAAATCGAATAATAGTTGAACTGAAGTATTTGTTCATACTTTATTTGCCTACTTGATTATTAAAGTCTGAGCCCAATTAATATTGATATAGCCTTCGTATTTCTTGAAATGGTAAATGCTTTATAAATTAATTTAGCAGGCAGAAATTTTTGACGACAGAGATAATGTGGCCTAAAATGAGCAAACAATGTGCGGAGCGGAAGTCAGGGATCGTATCCTGTTCGCTGTGATTACCTATCTGCCTATCACGTTACTGAACCCACATGCGTGAAGATCTACACATACACTATCTGTACAAATATACCTAGTGAAATGCGACTGGTGTAGCAGTTCTAGACATTAGCTTTATGTGAATGAAATATTGCTAGTACATTCTTTTCCATATAGTATTACAATCTATATTTACAGTAGGTACTTGCTGCTTGAGTAACGTGAAACAGTTTATTGTTAATCTTTCAATAATTATTAATGAATCGTAATCGTATATAAGCTTATATTGGCTTCTTAATATTATGTAGAATAATAGCTACCTATCTATTATACACACTCATATGATTATTACGTCTTTGTCTACGCCCTTGACCTTTGTCTACGGTCGTTCAACTTACGTATGTTATATTTCGGCAAAACATACTTAACTTATTAATATACATAATTTATTAAATAAATTATAAAAAAATATATAGTAAGATATTTACTTCCTGCAATGGTAAATTGTTTTCGATTAAGATCTAGTTCATTTTAAATCGCTTGTCACTTCGATTTACCTTTTTATGCCCGTTGAAATAATTTTGCGTATGTATAATATGAAGCCTATTAATTATATAGCTAGGAACTAAAAAGGAGAAAAAAAACTAAAATCTAACATATAGGTACAATGTTTTTATAATTTATCGAATTAATGAGTCATCTAATGAGTAAACTTTCTAGATATATTCACTCATTAAGTAAACTATAGTAATTTCTATATCCGCTACTATTAAACACTTTGTATAATGAATCATAATTTTTGAACATGTTTTGTTTTTCAGACAATCACGATAAGCTACGAATTAAGCGTGATTAATAAATTCCGATTACATAATTCCGAATAAAATACTTATTTTTGAGTTAAGTCTATGAAATGGAAATAAATATTAATTTAAAAACTTCGAGACGACTGCACAGACGACCCCGTGCCTCAATAGATCACAAATTAAGCACCTACCTATATCCAATGATATTAAATCTCATTGCCTATATCTCGTTTCATCACAAACACCGGGAATATATTTTTCTCTTGATTTACACAACAATTAACTTTTCATAGTTATCATTTCTTAATGTATCTAAACGAAGTTATTTTAGTGTTGGTTTCATTAGGTTTTTTTTTTTGCAAAGGGTTTCAAATATTATGCTTATATCATAGGTTACATATTATTATGATGGGTTTTCATTTAAAAAATAGTTAATATTTATTATACTTTTAGTAAACCGTGCATTCAAAACACCGTCGAAGGTTCAATGTCTAGATAAGATCGCTATTAGAGTCGCTTCATGCTTTACAGCTGTGTTCCAGAGCGTGGGATGCTTTCAATCTAGAACGAAGCATTTAGGCTTGCCGCATAAACTTTTAATAGAGCCAATTACATATTCCTTGTATAATAATCGTGAAAGGTGCTCACGTACAAAGTGTCTGAGTGTAATATTAATGTCATTTAAATTTTCATGACTTGTGTCTGAAAAGGCATCGTGCCTTATTAAGGTTCATGGTATGAAGCTCACTGAGAATCGAAGATCGACTTATAAAGGTAGCTATTGTATTATGAAATACATAAATTGAGACAGATTAAGTATAATATTTAATGAATTTATTACACTATAATATGTTTAAGTACATTATTGCAAATATTTAATAAATATGTATTTCTATAATATGTAAATTTTAATAATTAGTGTGTTCTGCCGAAACCTGTTTTACAGTGTTGTAATTAGATTAACGCTGGCACCACTCCAAAACTTAGCGATTTACATAGAGATTTATGTTTTATTATCGAATTATTAAGAAATTACAACGTGATGGATGGCTAGTAGACAATTATTACTAATTGTGTAATGCTGAGAAAAGATTGTTATTAAACCAATATTATTTTTGTTACGAGAATGTAAATACGTATATATATCGTTATAATATCGTTCTACTAAGGTAAGACAATAGGTGTGCGGTTACAATAGATAATTTTATAAATAAGTACCTACCTTGTCCACATGTTACAAGTGTAGATACCCGTTCACAAATGATTGCAAATTGCAACGCTTGCGCAATTTTACTAAGTCATCTGTGATAAGGCAATTTTACAATATATGGTAATTTAGTTTTTAAAGAATATCACTTTAAAAAAATGTAGGTATTTTAACATTTTGCTTCCTATAAACGTTTAGTTAGTACATACTATTTAAATGTGGCTAGTAGGTACTGTAATTTTATTTTAGGAAAGTAAATAATTGAATCTTTGTTAAAAACATTCGTAAAGATTTGCTCAAATTGACGTACTTATTAATACAGAGTGTGTTCAATCTACACGTGGGTGTCAAAGTTTTATTAAAGTACCTGACCAAAACGAACATAATTTGTGAAATAGCACCCACCAGTTTTCTTATAAAATTTGAGAAAACTGTAGATACTTTTATTATGAATGACCTTGTGATTTGTTTAAATGTATAAATTAAAAAAACAAATAATCCTGATTCTTGTCACATCTGCAATGTTCTTTGCGGAACTGGGAAGTAACCGATCACGTTTCATTGACGTAACAAATCACAGAATGTTGATCACTCGGTGACTCATATTCCTATTTTATTATCGTTATCTTTACGATAACCTACATTCAAACGACTGGTGTTTTAGGGAATTAGGAAACTTGGGTGGTAATATAAACTACTATAATGTAAAAATCTAGCATGTACTTAATTCAAGGTTTCGAACTACGAATAATTAATTTACATAAATTCCTAAATCAGTGTTAGGTTATTATTGTTATGGGGATATCTTGTATCGTAAGTTATTAACTTTAGGTTTGTGGGAGCGCGCAGACTGGGTCCGAGTTAGTCGTGCGTATACGTGCGTGTAGTTCAGACGTCCGAAAACAATCCGATCTTGTTGCGATTTTAACATAAGAAATGGATGTAGAAAAGCTAATTAACTAACACAAATTACCGTAAACTGCTAAAGTTACTGTATTTAGTTAGGTCAGGTCGTATAGTGTTCAGAATATATTCAAACGTTTCTCTTTTCATACGTACATAACCATGAAACAGTATGTGGTCATTGTATAAGTCTTCCATGATATGATGAAATTCACCAAAGTCGTGT
This sequence comes from Aporia crataegi, assembly GCA_912999735.1. Taxonomy (NCBI): domain Eukaryota; kingdom Metazoa; phylum Arthropoda; class Insecta; order Lepidoptera; family Pieridae; genus Aporia; species Aporia crataegi. The sequence continues at coordinate 4,417,566 of OU538744.1, read as the reverse complement.
CTGTTTAAACATATTCACGTACCCATTCGGTTCTATAATAGCGACGACGACGCCACCGCAGTCTTCGAGTTATAAGAGAATTGTCGTGAAGATACAGATTATTCATCGCGCTTCAACCAAAGTAGACTTCACGAATCCTATTTCACTAGAACACTGCTTATTTGACGAATAAAAACGTATACAGTGTGCGCACTCAATTCGTACGACCACGATCGTACGTATACTGTACGATACGAATTCTTGTCCAAAGTGCGCGCGGCCTTATTCAGAAGACACAAGCTGAACACCTGAGTACCTACGCCCTCACCATTATTATGGCCACTTTTAACATATCCGCTTTACGTTGAGCAAAATGTTTTATGCCTATACTGTAGGTACGTACTTACAATGTTAATATTAAAAGCCATAAAGGTGATTAACGAAATGCATCTATTTGGCTCTTTCACGGCAAACCACTGCGATGCTTAAAGTTCCCAGCCTAACCAATGGCTTGGAAAGAAAACTCACTTTTTACTTCAGATCGTGACGTATAGTACATAAAGTAAAGCATTTGGCATGGCCTGCGCTACCAGTCTCGCTCTGCTTGTGACAATGAAAAGCGTGACAATGCTTTTCAGAGATTATCTAGACTTAATCGTTTAACGCTAGGCATAGCATTAGCTGCAGCTAATACGGACAATTAGTCTAATCCGCTACAAAATAGGTGTAATGTAGGAGGCTAAATAAAATGTTTTTACGTTTTCCATTATTTTAGTTGATAATATTTCGCTATCAAAAACGAAACAATCCAGCTAAATAACTGAAGTCGGCTCGGCTCTCGTTTTAGCCAACTGATCAAACATAATTCATATCTATTCATTGTTTCGTAGTGATATTTTTGTTATTTACAACTGTGATTTTATAGACCTCTTGAAAGAAGTTTACCTAGGTTGGGAATTCTATGACTACTTTACATAGATAATAAAGAGAATAGAATGTCTAATAAAGACAGACAATAAGAATATAATAAAAGCAATTTCTTCATATCTACAAGCTTATAATTACAGAAGGCTTAGCTACGTATTATATTATATTGTGTTTAAAAACCAAACGCAATAATAAAATATTTCGCAAGTGGTTAACGGAAGTTTATGGGAATTACTTTCACAACTTTTTCAATGGTGATGCAATAATGTCATGCTCTCGTTAAACCGCTGCTAATTTATTATTTAAAATATTTGCTAGTTCACCATTTCATTAGAGATAAATGAAATCATAACTACCATAACGTAATTTCAATCAAAATATATAGCTCGCTTTTTGTTGAAATACCATCACATGCAATGTAATGGGAGCTTTGTTCAACGACTGTTTAACATTCTACGCCATGTGGACTTTTACAGCGGAAGTCGAAGCATGTACCGTGAACAATTGATGAAACTGGTTATACATATATAATAGGTATATAATATATTTCAATAAATGAAACTAAAGTGTCTGCTATCTCCGCCCATACATATTAAATTTCATAATACAAAACACCTTTTTAACATTTGTTTAAAAAATAGGGGTGTTTTATTTATGTAGTATTTGACCTTGTTATGTTTCGTGGGCAACTAAGCGATAGCCAACTGAAAGAGAAAGCTGGTACACAGGCTACTACCATTAACGTTTCGATTTCGCACAATATGCAGTTTTCAAGCAAATCGGTGCTTTGCGTCACAGAGGTCGTCTATAACAGGTTCTTGGTGCCAATAACGTATGATTCATGAACAATTCAAACTGTCTACAACATATTTTAGATCATCGAATATTTTCAAATATCAAACCTTAGAAAAACGATTAATCTAATAATATTTTATAGATTTATATATATAGTATTGTTAATAAATTCTTAACTGAGAAATCATGCCTTCTTTATGCAGACTTTATTTTCACCGACGCAAAAACGTTATAAGTGTCTGACATCGTAGCTCCTAAACAAATGGACCGATTATGATGCGTTTTTTTTTTGTTTGAAAGCTGATGAGATCGAGATAATTTTTAGCTATAATTTATGAAGATTTTATGATTTTTTTATTTATGAAGTTTTTAAATTGTATTCTATTTTATTTGTTTACGCTTTTGCCAGTTAATGCCAACAATTCGATAATTTTTTATTTTTTTGTCTATTAATCACGTTAAATGTAACTAAATACAAAAAGTACTTCGTTGCCACTTACAAGTAACGAGGTGAAAGTTGTATTCAAAACAAGCAATTCACAAATTAATTGATTTATGACACAATTGTTAAATTGCAAAACTCAGTAATATATAATGAGATATAGGATAGACATTTATGTTAGTTTCACTGATCAGTTACTTATTAGGCAAGAAGGTTGTTTGCCCACTCAACAGAAACATTATTTATCCCCGGAATAATAACCCAGGAAGGTCAGACGCGTCAACCACTTAGCAGAGGCAGTTTTTTAAACTAAACTTTGTTATCAAAGGAGCTGCTTTTATGTTTTGGGTGCACTAACACTGCTGAATCATAAAATGCCCGTACAACATCCTTGTTTATACCCAAGAGACATTTTTTGTGCATTTCGTAATAAAACCAACCAACCGTATCGATTTAATAACGGCTCATAGACCTGCCTTAAAATAACGTATCATATGCAATTCCTTTCGAAACCTGTCCATAGTTTTACACTAATTTTTTTATATATCTTACTTTATAGGTATTAGTAAAAATATTTTTTATTATATAGAAACTGTAGACTGTAGCCGTGGCTATACAGTCTGTAAAGCATATTTTTGTAAAGAAGGTATATATAACAATTTCATCATTGGTTTCTATTCATAATTTGTATATCAAGGCTTTTAGTGTTCGAAGAAGCGCTAATTACCCTTGAATTTCGTCGGAATGTTGAGAAATATTCTTGTACTTAAGTAAGTACCTAATAATATCTACACCTATACTTATTTAAAGCTTAAAGCTAGCTAAAGTTTAATATCGGGAACTACTGGTTCGAATTGAACAATTTTCGTGGATGGTTTTTTGAGGAAGGCTTTATAGGATATAATTTCTACGACCGATAAGAGCGGTGAGTGAAAATGACACAAAAATAGAAAAATTATTCCTTTTGAAAGCTAAAAAAAGTTCGCGATAATATATTATGCCTATTTTTATTTAATGCGGGTGAAACAGCGGGGCACAGCTAATGCGAACACATATCTAATGCCGAGCATATTTTTTCATAACTAGATAAGTAAATATTATATATTTATTAGAATTAGAATCAAGAGGGCTTAATGAATTTTAGATGAAACTGTCTATATTATGATTCAATTATTATTTTATTTTAGTTTTTAGTGAAGTTTAATATTAAACTATTTAAGTTTTATAAACTATTAACGAGAATTTTAACTCTGCATTTATGGAGAAAAAAGTTACAGTATTTTAGACTAAGGTGGCAATTTCGTAACAGTTAAGTCAGTCGGTCGTGACGCTGTGAATGGGGTAATTCAAAAGGCAGGAAACCAAGTGCAAGGGCAACACATACATAGGTAGACACGGTCTCTTTTAGAAGGATTATGTTAATTTATTGACATCAATACGGGGTCTTAAAAAAATTATCTTTTGTGAAGTCTGACACTGATTACTTACTGAATCAGTACATCTATCAATACTAGTATTCAACGCAGATGCTATCAAAAAATAATTTACCAAAGTCGTAATTGACACACAGATATCTGCCATATTTTTTTGTTTCTCTGGGATTCAAATTGCCTTACGCGTAAACCCACTTTGATAGTCAATTGTTTTGTAAATTTTCGCTTAATTGTGATGAAAGCGTCAGTAACTTGAGTTGTGAATAGCCGGACATGCGCCGCTGTTCACGTTACGAAGACATTACGAAAACCTATAGGAGTTAGCCTAATACCGTACCTAATACCGTAATTCCGGTTACGGTGGTGATAAAATAAAATGGCTATTGTCCGAAAACAGTTATGGCGAAATTTCTTTTTAACTATGTATATAATAAGTAGATTAGTAGATACATAAAAGTAATCAATGTTGGAGATCTAGTTCTTATTCAATAGTTAGAAACTTTGTCATTACTTTTTACATTTAAAATCTATTAATATAAGCTATATGTACCTTATTTATGATTTCTGGAATATATTCTATAAAACATATGGATTTTATAAACGCCTTTCGTAAGACAGTAACAGTATTCTGAACTGATACTTCTTTATTTCAGGGTAGACCAGAAAGTAGAATACTATTTACCAGCACCGAGGAACGTCAATCTTTGAAGGCGTTTCCTGACATACGTTTAGTTGATGGCCCTTCTATCTTGGCTGGAAGGTTACAATTACTGCATAGAGGACAATGGAGATCTGTGTGTACGAATTCAAGAAAGTAAGGTTTAACTCTACTTATATCTAATTAAACTACGTACGTGTATTTTAAATACTCGTATATTATATACGCCAAAATTTTGTTAAATTTAGTTTCTTAGTAAATTTAATCTAAAAAACTAATAAACGAATGACTTTTTGAGTGAAAGTAACATTGGATAAGATTTTAATTTTTTTTTGGTGTTTTATAATATTATGTAGGTTATTTAGTATACATCCACACAAAAATTTAATTATTATTAAATGTACACTATGTACATTGTTAAATATTCTAAACGTCTTTTGTACAAATAAAAGGTTAAAATTATCTTTGTTATTTTCCAGTTGGACCGTTAACGACATGGAAACGGCTTGCAGACAATTAGGCTTCATGGGTGGAACATTTTACAATTGGATGGACCGACAACCAGGCCGGCGTGCACGGCTTTTGTACGAAGAGCCCAAGTGTAAAGGCACTGAATACGACCTATTTCAATGTGATTGGCAGTCACGCCAACTCGGCTCCGGGGTCTGCGATTATCATCCCGATCTAGCCATTCAATGTCTACCTCATCACGATGACAACGAACTTAAAAACTATGGTATTCATTGGAGAGGAATACGCTTTGAAAATGCTGTGTACGAAAGAATACTCACAGCCGAAAATACGCTCTATGTCCCCACATCAATGTCAAGATTATCTCACATAATTCTAAAAAATGCAGGGTTAGGAAGAGATAACAATGCGACAAGTGCTATGGACGTTATTGGCGTGCCTCCAGTCATGGACGATATCGAAATATCCAATTCAGCATTCAACGCCATCAACGTGACATCACCTAACGCACCGATACTTATAAACAACTGTACGATACAAAACAATAGAGGTTATGGTGTTTATGTTAATTCAACTTATGGCATGACTAAGATAGAAAATTGCCTGATTCACGACAACGGTGGCGATGGGGTCAAATACGTTGTGCACGAATTGAATATTGACGAGCGCCTCGATCGCGCCGGAGTATTCGATCTCTGTACTCTCGCATCTACACCTAGTCAAACATTTCCCATCACAATGTCTATAGAACAATCAAGATATTCAAACATGGAACGAGATTGCCATCAAAAATTTTATACGAGATCTGATCACGTTCTTACATTGAGCTTTATCAAGCTTTTAACGAATAAAAATGATACGGGCCATATTTATGTATATGATGGTTTAACTGCTGAAGATAAGTTGTTGATGTCCTTCAGTATACGCAATCACACACGTCCTCAGAGTGTAACTTCGACAAGAAGCAGAATGTATGTGAGATTTCATGCAAATACTAGGACTGATATTGTTGGGTTTCTTCGATTAAACTCAGGGATCAGTAAAACATATGATTTAAATGTAACTGATTCTATAATATCTGACAATAATGGAAGAGGGGTTGTCATAGAAAATTTACGGTCACAAATTCATATACATAGAACTTCGATTTCGAATAACAACCATGTTGCCGGACTTCAGGTTGTAAACGGGGCAGGTGATATTAATATTACTGAAAGTAGGATTTCCTTCAATCAAGGTGATGGCATTAATATCACAGTTACTGGCGGCAACCGCAATATATCTCGTAGTATCATTAGTTCAAATCAGAGATACGGAATAGCGGTGTGGATAAATAACACACAGGAAACTGAATATGTACCAACAAATCAAACAACTGTAGTTGAATATTCGGAAGTATTTAAGAATTTAGATGTCGGCATATTGCATGGGAATTTTTGTGGAGACAGTTGGGTTAATGTAACTGGAAATTGGTTTAATTCAAGTACCGAGACTACCATAGATATAGCAACGTGTTGGCTTTACACTGAACCACGTAAATTGTTACATTTGCAAATAGGGCACAACCGATTTTATCAAAACCTTCGTGTTCCAATTAAAATTCAACCAGCTTTAAATGTGATGAGTAAAATAGAATACAACTACTTTGAGCATGGTGAATATGGTGCAATTGTAATATTAAATAGAATAGAAGGAAAGTATTTAGAGGAATTCGAGAAGCTCCCAGCCAGATTCAATATCCAGCACAATTATTTTTTTGGTAATCAAGGACCCTTTGTTGTTAATCTTGGATTATCCCCATACAGTGATATTCAATATATATTATTTTCAAGAAATTATTTAAGGGACAATAAAATAAAAGAACTATTTGAAATCAACGATGGATCACCACAGTTGACACCACGAAGTAGAGTGGCAGCAACAATAGTTCTAGCATCAAGTAATATTGATGTTTTCAGAAATATAATTCATAATCCTGAAGCTCAGTATGAAATTGGATCTCATGTAGAAGACCAAAGTAAAACACTTAACTGTACGTACAACTGGTTGGGTTTTGGTGAAGAAGAGAAAGTGTACAACAGATTATTCCATAGAAAGGACAGATATAATTTAGCTAGTATTATTTATATGCCATATTTATTGCACAGTAGCAATCCTGGTGCTACCCAAATTAACTACAATTCGTTATATGTGCCGCAGTTTAACGTCCCTGGTACTAAAATTGTTGGTGGGGAAGTAGAAGGTATAGAAATATTACGACAAGGAGAATATGACGTTATCAAAGATATAAATATTCGCCCAGGTGGTAAACTTATTTTACAATCTGGCGTTACTTTAAGATTTCCACCTGCTATTGGCATGATGGTTGCTGGGAAGTTGGACGCTAGAGGCAAGCGACCTAATGATATTTCATTTACCTTAAAGGAAGACGTGGTAATGAGTAACGACACAGTATACGAAATAGATCCAGATGTAGAACCAACAACACCTGGATATATCGAGCCTGTTGTGCCAATAAGACTACTCGGTGGTAGAACTCAATTTGAGGGTCGGTTACAAGTCCGTGTAGAAGGTAAATGGGGAACTGTGTGCAATTATAGATGGAATATCATTAATGCTGCTTTGGTATGCAATCAGCTTGGTTTGGCTCTTAACCCTGAAGATTGGTTTCTAGAACCTAATGAAATACCCAATGCTGGACTGGCTGAAGACATAGTTTTATCGAATGTTGAATGTACAGAATTTGATAATGATATTACCAAATGTAAGGCAGAGACACATGATAGTTTCGAAAATTCCTGCATACATGAAAACGACGTCGGTATCCGTTGTTATGAAACGAGTTGGGCAGGAGTTCGTTTCAGTGTCATATCTGAACGTGCTGATTTACAATATGTAACTATTGAAAAAGCAGGACTACTTGATTATTCTTCAAATGTTTTTAAACCGGCACTTCAAATAGACTTTGCTCGACATGGTTTAGAAAGTGTGCGAATTATCAACAATTATCATGATGGATTAGGCATATTATATTCAGATCTATATGGCGCTGATGCTGTAAACACTATTAGAAACTCTGAGTTTAGTAATAATAAAGGCAGTGGTATAAGTTTTAAACAGTTAGGTCTCAAAGTATACAGTTCTGTAATTGAAAATAACAAAGTAGCAGGAATATTTCATAATCCACATTTAACTGGCGCTCAACAAAGAGAACTAGCCGGCTGGTTTAATTTGGATTCTAGTTTTAACATGGATGAATCAAGCTATAGACCTATTATAATACCAGACTACCAAACTGATATCTCCCTTGCTAATGGTGAAACCAGGCATATAGTATTCAACAAACAATTTGGAGAAAATATTGCCAGAATTTATAACATCAAGTGCAATCCTGGTTATGTTCTTGGATTGCAATTATTAAATCCAATCCACAACTTTTCCTCTGAAAATATTTGCATTTATGACTCACAAAATATTAACGAAGGAAGCACAATATGGTGTCTAGATCGCGACCTATCAACATTCCCAACAACGAGCAATAGTTTCGGAGTTGTATTGAAATATGAAAGCGGTTTTAATGCTTTGGGTAGAGTTATATTAGTGGTGAGTACTATTGTTGCTCCAGTTCAAAATATCCGAAATAAGATTATAAAAGGTCCTGTTCCAACACTCACAATCACAAATACAAAGATAAGAGGGAATACCAAAGGAATAAAGGCTTTATATTATAATCGATACTTAAATGAACTTGGCGATCACTTCCTTAGAAAAGCTAATGAAACCATAAAAATTATCAATTCTGAAATAACACATAATACAGAAGAAGCTATTTACATAAATACACCTTTTTGGGATATTCATGAAAGTAACATAACAGAAATTACTTTAATGATAAATAAAACTACTATAACCGATAATGGGAAAGGGATATATCACTTTGCCCGAGACTTGAGAAGTTCTAATAACTTGTATCATTACATTCTTCAAGACAACACGATAGAAAGAAATAAATACGGCGGCTTTGACATTTCGCTTCCATATGTTTGGAAATATAATGAAAATTTCACGCATTCTGTTTATATGAATAACAACACTTGGAGAAATAATTACAACTTCGGTTTCATGATTGATGGACATTTTGCTGAAGTAAATTTAACAAAAAATGTATTTACCGATAATGTTTGTCACAGTGGTTTAATTTCCATTCGTGGTATGGAGAAGAAAATGAAGATTGACGGTAATGTCATTGAAAGAAATAATGGAAGATTCATGGTCCAGTTTCATATGGATAGTCAAAGTGAAATTATGGGGTTTGTTTATGCAGTTTTTGTTTATAACCAAGTTAAAAATAATAAATATTCTCTAGTAAATCGTGGCTTGGTTATAACGAGCATTGAGCCAATATATGTAATAGGTTTTAAAGGTATTCAAAAAGTAAAAGTTTCTAGAAATCTCTTTGGAAATAATGCAGTAGAATATACTTTGGTAGCTGGCATAAAAACAGCAAAAACTAACAACCTTTTGGACGTCACAGAAAACTGGTGGGGCTTTACAGAAGAAACGGCAATACGAAAACAAATATTTGATTTTGACGACTGGAACAATCACGCAATCACAACTTACCTGCCATACTTATTGGAAGATAGCTTTGATTCGAGTGTATCAGCAACATTTACACCAGAGGCAACGATTGGTGTAAATGAACTTGGAGGTCGACTATCTTTCGATCTCATTTTGGAACCGCGAGTTGATCCTTACATAATAAAATCTGACATAACAGTAATGCCTGACGTGACTCTCACGATCAATCCAGGAGTAATTCTAGAATTTGCGCCGAGTGTTGGCATTTTAGTAATGGGTACTCTAAATGCTATAGGCCATAGTCATTCACCAATCATAATGAGGCCAATCACATCTGAAAATGTAGGAAATCGAATAGAGAAAAGGGATGTAGGGCAGTATTATCGTAAATATATAAAATATAGACAACAAAGACAGATAGAATCATTAGTTGCACAAGATTCAATTCGTCTATGTACTGGAAGGAATTGTTCTATTAATGATAATAGTATAGACAGAAAGAATGAAGGATTTTTGGAGTATTACAATAAAACTACGTTGCAGTGGGTTCCGATGTGTGACAGTCGTTTTACTGAGAGAAACGCTCAAGTTGTTTGTCGCGAATTAGGTTTTGATCCAATAAACGTGTTTTTTGCTCACGATCGCAGGGTTGAGTACCACAGTAACTCATTATCTAGGATTTGGTCGTGGCCAGAACCCTTACAATGTGTCGGTATTGAAGATCGTTACGAAGATTGTCCTATTCGATTAAACGGGCAGCTTTATGGACACAAACATGAATGCAAATGGGATTCTGACTTCATTTTCATACACTGCGGGGTTCGAAACTTAGAAGAAAACCTAGATTATTGGGGAGGTATAAGATTTGCCAATCCTGAATTTGAATATTCGCTTTACGAACATAGAATTCATGATCATCACACGCATGATACCATGAAGAAAGTTGAGAGCACCCTTCGCAATATTCAAATAATCGGAGCAGGAATTTTGCATAACGAAAAATCACCAGCTATTCAGAGCATCATAAAGAATCCACAAATTCGTAACGTCAACATTACAAAATGTGCTCATCACGGTATTAACATCGTTTCTCCGACTGATACGATCGATATGCGTTTTAATTCTGTAATTGACATACTTGGAGAAGGAGTTAACGCTATATCTATGACTGGTGAAGGTAGAGAATCTGAAGAATCTAGCTTCACACCTTTGAAAGACCTCAATTTGCCATACCATTTATTTTCCTTCATCGATATTTGCGACAGTACTAAAGTCATAACAGTTGAGGAGAGGGTACTACTTTATTACAAGTATGATAACAACCCTGTAAATTGTGTAAAAATATTCAAGAGTATGTATCGTGTTAAGCCTTTTGGATTCAGGCTTCTCCAGTTTAATCTTTTCAACCACACACTGAATTATGGAAAGAGGGATTCCATTACGCTTTATGATGGAGACATTTATAATATAACAGCATCTCAGATTGGGTATTTGGAGAATGGATCGCCTGATGAGAAGAAATTGTTTAAGACTGAAGGCGCTAGCTTGAGTGTTAAGCTATTTGCGAATGGTGCATCGTCTGTACACGGTTTTATTGCGGAAATTGTAACATTACCTATATCAGCTATAGGAGTTAGTAAGTATTTACATTCTATATATAATATATTAGGCTTTATAAATTCTTGTGTTGGCAATTGTAAAATGTAAATTGCATATTTCTCTAAACCATTTTTATTAAATTACTCTAATAATATTTATTTCAGACCGCGATGTCCAGCACAATATTTCAAATAGTGTCTTTACAAGGAATCGTGATGGAGCAATCACATACCAATCAGTGGGAGAAGTCAATCCTCTTGTGGCGATTATAAGAAATGAATTCAACGACAACTGTCTTAAATTATATGGGAACTTCACCACTTGCCCAGCTGCTGTTAGGGTAGATGTACAAAACACACAGACACTTGTTTTCAGAGTGAGTATCACGCTCTCTTACTAGAAAGTGCTTGGGAGTTGGGACTTTTATTGTTAAATCATATTTAGTTTCGAGATTCTAAAAAAGTTTATTGAAAATCTAATAAACGAAAATAACTTTTATTTAAATATCACCTGTGTCTACTTGAAAAAATTTCAAATTATTTACTAGCTTATTTCCACATAAATTTTTCTGTTATTTGATATAGACAATTGCAGTGAATGAAAATAGACTAACTGATTTTCAGAACAACTTAGTACGCAATAATGTTGGCGGTTTATTGATGAGAGCTGATTCTCGAGGCTCTGCTACATCTCTCCGTGGTTGGATACACAACAATTTGTTCTTCGGAAACCACGACTTACCCTCTGTCCAACTAGAAGGTAATTCAGTTTTATTAGATATGGAGAAGCCCTGGAGCTGGAAATTTGTATGGTAATAAGTAGTCTCGTGACGAAAACTACATCAAACGTCATTTTTATACAAATTTCTAGCGATAGTTGGTGTCGAGAAAAGTTAAAGTTGTCTACAGGGCCTGACTAGTATTTCATTAATCACAAAAAAAAACCTGAAGTTGTATTTCTTTTAAATTAAAATAATAAAATCTGTACATCAAGAAATAATTCTGTTTTGTTGTGTGTTTACGTGTATGTAAATATGTATGTATGAACCTAGTGTAACATAATTTAGTCAATTTTCTTGACACACTTTCTATAGTGTCAGGTGTCACCGGTAAGAGAAAGTGGATGATCAAAGCGATAAAAAAATTGTGACGTATTTAAAAAACGTTTGATTTTTCCAGGTCGTCAGTCATCTCCATACCAAGAAGTGACCATATACCGCAATTACTTCACGCGTAACCGCGCGCGATACAAAGATGTTATTGTATTGCGACAAGTTGTGTCTAACTTCACGCACAATTATGTCCATGATAACACTGGATTGAGAATCTTGGAAATATCAGGCTTCGATAAAGTCCGTCTGCCCATATATCAGACCACGTCGCATAATGGTTTCTATAAGTGAGTAATTATATTGTGTAGTACTTATATTGACAACAAAGACTGTGTGATAAGGTATAAAAAAATACTATTTCTTTCAGAAACTATGCGTTAGACCGTGAATGTAGAGCCACAGTGGTGGCTGGCACGGCTGGTCAGCATTATGTCGACAACATTTTCTTTAACCCTGATAACGATTATGAAATGGTCACAATAAATCGATCTATGTGAGTTTACAATTACCTTTTTACAATTAGTCCAAAGATTGGAAAGAAAGATAATTAGTATAAATAAGAAACAGTAATATAATAGTGTAAATATAATTTAAGTAGAAATATTTGTGACATACATTGATATTAATGAAACAAGAAAGTTTATTTAAGCAATCGAACTGCTAAAGTCATTGCCTGTATATCATTGTACAAATATTTTGAACAGCAAATACAAAAATATAAATACATTATAGTAATAGAGTGAGAAAGTCCTAATTTCTCATATTTAAATGATTCCGAATCAAGTTATGTAAGTTCTATATTCACGCCTATAACGTTCAAGAAATATTAATGGATTTTTGTATATATGAGACCTTGTATAATATAAATTATAACAAAGCAGAAAAAGTCACGGAATTGGGCTACTATTATACAAAACGTTAAAAACGTGTTATTACTATTTGGGATTTGCTTTTAATTAAGATTGCATGAAAAGCTTTATTAATTTTAATGAATCTTTATAGTGTAAGTGGTGTTTTGGTAATAAATTGCATGTTTTTGTTGCATGGCTGGCGGGACTAGCTTTTTCGATTATAACCCGAATATGTTAAGGTGAGTGGTGCATTTTCAATTCATATTAAGTACTTTATTATCGATAAGGTTTCACTGATCGATTTTTTCTTTAGGGGCAAGTAGGTGATCAGTCTTCTATGCCCTTCCAGACCGAGTTTTTTTTAAATCTCCACCGGGAATTTAATCTCAACTGGAGATAATTATTTGTCTTCGTATGGCTGGCCCTTTCCCATTTTATTTGGAGTCGGCCCTCTGTATCACGCGTCTCCAGGCAGCTCGGTTCTGAGTAATCTCTTTATAACAGACATCCATGTGGAAAATAGCAAAGAAATCATATAATATGTACCTTTAAAGAATTAATAGAGACATCCACTTGAGTGTATCTTGCGCGAGTTCGTACTTTTTACGTATTCGCATTGGTCATAAACATTAGTGAACCCTGTAACTTGTTAAGGTTCATTGTTAATCTCGTTTTTCAAATTTTAGCGCATTAGACCTATGGCGTACTAGAATAGATGCCAAACATAACTACTGGAGTTACAACGAGAGTTTAGCGGTTGCTGGTCGAATACGAGACCAGTCCGACAATCCCCTCCTGTTAGAAGTCGATTATAGACCGTATTATATGAATAATTTGACAGTACTGGGAGGCGGAAAATGTCCTCCGGGTTGGGATTTAGTGGCTGGTACTTGTTATATGTATGTAGGGGCACCTATGACGTATGAAGAAGCTAGACTGTTTTGTTTGGTGAGTATGTAAAGCAGTATTAGAAAACGAAAAAAAGAAGTAACTATTAGAAAATTTCAACCACCTGTCACCTAATTAAATAACAAATGTGTATTGCAAGCTCCACTAAGAGATACGATTCATCATAAATTATAAATGCATTTTCTTTACCGCTTAAACTCAATTAATGTGTCATTATTTTACATTAGCAAAAGTGTATTCATTTTGTATAATAATTTCAGTCGGACAACGCCTCAATGCCCTACGTTTCAGGCAACTATGCGGCTTTATATGACTTCATTCAACGTCAAAATCAGTGGTTCCAATATGGTGACCGCGTTTGGGTTAATCATATCGATTATGTAACACAGTGCACGTCGTTCGCTTACTCCGCTGTCGAGATAACAGATTGTAATCAAAAGAATGCATTTATATGTGAAATTGGTAAGAAAAGAAAATTTCTCAAACTAATTTTACTTATGTGCCGTTTGAGCCTTATAGAGAACCCAAAGCACCAATTAAAGAATTTGTACTAATAAAGGCTGAATTTTTTTGGTCGAATTAGTTGATCTCAGGAACTACTGTTACAAAGCTGTATAAAATGAGGATATAAAATGGTACAAATAAAATCACGTTACGACGAAATTAAGGGGGGTGAAACCGCAGAGCATAGCCAGTCTTAAAAAATAAAGCACAATTTTACTTTACGTGTTTAAAATATCGCACCCTTAGAATGAAAGTGACCTAATCCAAAAAATGTAATTTGTGGTAAATGAGCATTAAAGTCTTCAAAAATTATAATATTGAATACATCTTAATAATATATAGAGACCGAAGTATGCGCTGTCCCCTGTTATACTCAAATATAGGTCACTTCTACTTAACAAGGTTTTAGAATATGCTTTTTAAGGTCAGTTTATGGTAAAATCGAGTGTTACAGGAATTTTTAGTTGAGTCACTTTCATTCTAAGGGTGCGATATGCACTTGTGTAAGACCGGGATAGGGGTCTATGTAAATAAATTGTTTTTTGTCACATTATAAAAGATGACAATATCTACGATTAATATTTGGTACTAAGATGACTTTTTTGAAGATCGAACCTTTTCCTTTCCTGTCTACATTGAGTCTGTTCCATATCTCTTCCGTCACTCTCCATCACACAAAATAGGCGCATCTTTGAAGTCGAGTTGTATTAATATTATGTTAACATCGCACCTTTTTTACTGACTACGACACTGTTTTTTTTGTGTTTGTCACCTCAGAACTTTCGACTGGGTGAACCGATTTCCATGATTCTTTTTTATTTGAAAGCTAGTGCTTTCCGTGTGGAAATTTCATCAAAATCTGTTCAGTAGTTTTAGATTTACAATTTGAAATCAGTTTTTTTTGTTAAAATTTAAACACTATATTTGTGATCTATTTCTTTTGTCCAACTCCAAGAATCCAGATACTATTTTATCACGATCATTTCCATTTGGGTTGCTAGTATATTTTATTAAGATTTATTCTTCCACAGATCCAAAAATAACTATTGACCCATTGTCATGGCAAGGCGATACTTTAGCTGTTGCCTTCATTGGGGTTTTGGCAGCTACCGTCATACTGGTCATACTGGCCCTTATTTGCTGGTATTCGAAATCAAAACATAGGTAAGACAAATAATGGTAAAACTTAAGTATTTTTGTTAAAAAAAAGTATGTGTGCAACACGTGGTAGAAGTGAAACCTTCAAAAATTTTAAGAAACACTGTATAATGCTTCCTGTCTCTTTTTCTCCCACGTTAAATCTTATGAATTTATGTGTCTGTCTCGTTTTACTGTCGCTTTTTCGTTTCATCGACTTTCAAATCACATCGATGCTAAAGAAGTTTTCACTTCAAAAAAACTCTTAACCCAGGTGATCAAACACCTGCTTGTAAAGAAAATAATCAATGGAACAGAAAAATAAATGTGAATTCGCTTGAATTTGTAGATTTTTAAAAATTTTAATCGTGTAACAAAAAGCAACTAACATGAGCTGTTACAGTTGATAGAGAATTACTATTTTTTATTCATTATGTTGTTTTATATATTTCAGACATATTCAGCGATTAGAGAGACGAAATTCAATAAGGCAGTCTCTCCATTCAGTGCGTTCTATTGGTAGCATTAATGGGGGCTTCCCTGATAACACATACAGGCGAAAAACGCCACAGATGGTGAGATGAAATGTTTCTATTTCCACGCTTAAAAAAATCAATTTTAAAATATTTCCCATGCTAAAATTATTATTTAAAATTATTTATTTGTAGTTAAGTATTTGACTTCTCTAAATTATGCTTGGTAATACAAAAGCCTTTCTTTAATTTGTTTACATCTTACATATAAAATTCTCGTGTCATAATGTTAGTTACCTTACTCCTCCGAAACGGCTTTACTGATTTTTACCAAATTTTATATGCATATTTAGTAGGTCTGAGAATCGGCTGCTATCTATTTTTCATACCCCTAAGTGATAAGGGTAGCCCACCCCAAAAATTAATATGGCAAAACAACCTTTGCCGGGTCAGCTAGTTAATTATAAATATCACGTTTTATTACGTAGTAAAGTGAGTGAAAAATATTTTTGATCCAACATTTGATTTTTAGCTAAACTACTGTAATATGCGAGAGTTTAAATGTTTTGTGTAAAATTAATATACTCTTAACTTCAACTTAGTTACAATGAATAGTTCCTGATACTCTACCATTTATTTCGCAGAGTACGCGATCAACAGAAACTCTAACAAAACAATCTGATTATAAAAAAATGCTTGCGTCCACGATGTCTATGGAATCTATGGAGAAAAGTCAATTTAATTCCTCAGTAGAAGACACACAGAGCTTCGATATTTACGAAGCCCATAATCCAAATAATATAATACAATTGAAACATAGTACATTTAATAAAAAGCCAGCGTCACCGGAATACAGTGTCCCTCAGAATGTTGGAAACAGAACATCATATAACTTGGCTTTTAGAAATGAAGGTAAGATTTTATATTTACTATTGAATTATCATTATCTCTTTCTGTTTTCATGTTCTAACGTTACTACGTTGGGGAGCGAAAATGTTTCGAACACAACACAACGCGTTTAAATTAAAATAAAATTCAGTTGAAACTCCAAATTTTAAATCAAACTTTGGAACAGAGAAAGAAGAGTGAATAATTCTTGTAATCCCTAATGGGTATACATATAAAGCGTTTTACGTCTCTTTTCCTGAACAGTTTTTTTATATTTAAAGCTTAAAAAACCCTTTGCTTTACATTTTTCACTTGAACTAGAAATCCAACTCAGGCTCCGCGATCATCGAATTGTACTTTGTTATTTGGATTGTACATAGGGTATTAAATGTGTGGACAAATCTAGCTCTTGTTTTTATATTTAAATAAATGAATTTGCAGGTTACCGAGATAATTCGGGTGTAACTAGTGGAGCGCCATCTATGAACACAGTGGCAACTGAAGAGTTACCAATAATCCACCATCCGGGTGGATTAATTGACGATACTATGTCCCCTCACGATACTTCACCATATTTCACGTCAGATACATTACCATTGAGAGAGAGAAGTGATGATCCCATTGTTATGAAACGGGAGTTGGAAAAAGAGGGAAAGATGTATGGGTAAGATGTTTAGCTTTTTCTTATAAGCGTGACTTTATTTGTTTCCGTGATTAATATAATCAATGCAAATGTGAGTTTGTTTTATTGTAAATCGTACCGTCTGAACTTTTCACGCTTAAAACTTTTATTTATTGTTATTGGGCGGAACGGTGGCCCCTCATTTCATATTCAATTAATATCTGGCACTAGGCTTAACCAGATTCTTGTGCATTGGCCTATGTTATTGTTTTTTGTTAGTCTTATTTTTCTCAAAAAAAGGCAATAAAATATATAATAAGTAACTTTAATTGTCTTTTTCTCTTTTTACAGTAACTTTATTTATTAAATCATTTAATATTAATTATTAAAATAATTTTTAACAGATATGGAGCTCCATCTTTCGACCCACAGCAAAAGTTGTCGTTCCTGATGGAGTTGAGGTCTCGTATGCCCGAAGAAGCTGCAGTTCCAGTCTCCACTACCACTTTTAGTCAGAGACGTGTTCCAGGTATATATGTTAGGTTTTCTTAATTATTTATTTATAATAAATAAAATACAGTAAACAGCCATGTAATATATCATTGTAATACAATATTGTTAGTTTGTAAGAATACATTTTGAAGTAAATAAAGCATTTTCCAAAATAATGCTTTAATATAGCCGTATCACTTTGGGCTAAGCTGAGGCAATTGTATAATTCAATTGGCCGTTTAATAATTTGCATATTATATTTCTATAATTAAAGAGTTGTTCATCCAAAATCACATTTTAAATTAACTCGTGAATAAATTTCAGAAGAACCAAAGTACTACGAGGACGGTCTGCCAACCCCTCCCCCGCCTATATATTCAAACTACGAACAACAAAGCTACGATTCGACGCCTACTTCTCACGATTTCGATGATTTCTCATCAGAGTTACACGAACGATCACGATCCGAAGCAATTCTCGAAACTAACTTCGATTTTGACAGCCCTGAAAACTCACCTATCACCGAAGCTAGCAGATCGTATAGCCAGCCCTTAGAGACTGCTATGTAATAATTTATTTACAGAAAAACTTGGTTGTAACAAGTAAATAGTAGGTTATTGCCTTTTTTATATGAAATACGAAAACGAAATACTTTAATAGATGTATTATTGGAATTTTCATGCTTCGACATATTAATACAATAATTCGTAACTGTCAATAATTCTAGCACTGTCAATAATAATAATAGAAAAAATTTAAATTAATTGATAAATGTACATAACTATAATATCATATTTGTATGT
Source organism: Aporia crataegi (assembly GCA_912999735.1). Taxonomy (NCBI): domain Eukaryota; kingdom Metazoa; phylum Arthropoda; class Insecta; order Lepidoptera; family Pieridae; genus Aporia; species Aporia crataegi. The sequence goes on along the minus strand of OU538744.1, from coordinate 4,398,891 downwards.
TAAACTTGTAGCACTGTTCATACCTTAACTATTACAATTTGTGCAAAAATAAAACTACATATTTGTATAGAAAAAAATTGTGTATCATCAAAATATATTTCTGTATGACCTAGATATCTACTACCTAGTTTATATAAATTAAATAAGACTGACGTCGCATTATATATTATTTTAATCGCATTTACCTCTTGCGATTTGTTTTAACATTCTTACCACTAACTTTCTCTGAATATGTTTTCTTAAATATTATTTATATTCTGCACTGTAGATGAATTTTTTTTCAACTTTTTTGTAAAAGCTTGATTATGGTTTGGAATAAACGCACGATCTCTTAGGATTTATAAGATTGTGATAATATTACATACCTACATGAATTAAAAATATGTTAAAAATAGTTTTTAACGAGAAAACTCACGTAACGGTGTGTTTCTGACAATATTTTATAGTATAGTATAGTATGTTAAAATTAAATTGTGCTTAAATCGTGCCTTTTTGTATGAAGAGAAATATGAAATTTATTTTTATTTTAAGGATTGTGCAATTATGTACTAAAAAAATCTAACGTTTGTAAATATAGTTTAATAGATTGTTTTAAAAATAGGTATAATATGTGTAATTGTGTCCGTCCTTATGACAGTTTTAATAAGTATGAAATTAATTAATTAGGTAAGTAAATATAATTAATCATGATACTGATATGGTCATCAAATATTTTACGATAATATTTTTCTTTTTGTAATTGTTAATAACTGTTTCTAATGATTTATATATTTTAACGTGAAAAAGAATTAGTATGAATTTTTTAAATTTATTTCATTATACTACTTACACAAGACTAAACTTTTATACAGTATAGGTTTATAAAATGCGATATTGCGAAATATACACATTTCTGTGTATTAATAATTATTATATTAATTGTTAATCAAAACTAAGTAGGTACATACATGTACAAATTTTTATTTTATTATAATATATAGATTAAAAAATAATATTATAACAGTTCTGTGTTTTTTATTACCTACATTACTAACTTTTACCCGCGACTTCGGCCACGTGTCCATAAAATATAACATGTCACTCAGGAGTAAATTCACATTAATCAAGAACTTTTAAATTAAGTAGTAATTTTTGGGTTTATTTGCACAAATACAAATCTTTCCTTTATAGTAGGGTAGCAATTTTAGTTTAGATGTATTCTAAAGTAGGGCTTGAGCCGAACTTCATCCATAGTTCCATTCCATACACTTATTGGATGAAACGGGAAGCCGAATTTATATTTGTCCATGATACTAACCACCTACAGGTAGTTTTTTTTTGGATTATATTCATAATGAAATGTACGGTAGGTAGGTACTTGATAAATACCTATGATCTATTTTGTGGATTAGAATCTGCAGCTGACAAAATATAAGCACAGAACACAATTACTCAAAGGCAATTTATGAGAAATGACAGTCAACACTGATGCCTCAACACAGCAAGTAGCAACGTATGTTCATTATTCACTGTTGTTGCCTTGTTGGTTGATGTCTGTTTGGGACTTGTTAGTTGTTGATAATTATATTTTGTAGTTTAATCCGTGTCACCGTGTTGTAAATTCTTGTAATCAATAATTATTCCAGTTTCTTCGAAGAAAAACCACCATTAAGCTACATACTTAACTTACATTTTCCACCATTAATGAAATATAAAATGCTGTGAAACTTGAGTCTTACGAAAGTGAATTTTATACGGTTAATAGGAATCGTTCTATCAAGTCCTGCGACAATGGATAGCACAGAGGCAAGCAACAGCGAAGAAAATATTGAAACGGTTGAAAACGAGCACGATGTTGATTTTTCTGAAGAAAGAGAATTAGTTGGTGATTCATGTTCAACGAAGATTTTAGATAGTGAAAGAGAGCCTGTGGATAAATATCGCATTGTTTATTTCCTATTTTATTTATTCGGCATTACTTGTCTTGTGCCTTGGAATTTTTTGATTACTGCTAATGATGTAAGTTTTTAAATGTCCTTCCAATAGCGATAGCGTGGAAAGTTGAACAATGTTCACTCCTCACCTACTTTGTTTTTTGTTGTCTATTATCGCGGTAATTTTAATATAGTTGGGTAATTAACAGTTGTAACATAATAATAGAAAAACAATTTATATCTAAAACAAAGTACCTACTGTTAATAAATTATAAGCCATCACTTATTTAAGTTTAGCATTTTTTATATATTATATATCAAATTTGTGTTTCTTACCAGCATATTATACCTACACAAATTATGATAAAGCAGTAGTGAATGATGATTAATAATTTCTTGCTTTCTTCATTAATTGTTACACTTACAATTTTTAACTAATGTTGAATTCAGTTATGGTAGTAGTACAATGACATAGTAACCTTAGCATTGTCGGCTTAACACAAGCAACTAAGGCTTCTACGTGGGATATTTGATCCGTTTACCCTTAACCCTCAACTATTTCCTGAAAGACATATTGTTCTTATCAACATTAATTTGTTACACTCTTATGAACATGTAAGCTAAATTATAACAAATCATCTAGCTTTCTAAAGCTACAGCTTAGCTACCCAGAAGGAAATATAAGGATTAGTAATTTGTCTTAGGAGCATCACACACATGAGCCTTATCCTGTTGTCTTTTAAAAATGACCCATTGTTTTATTTATTATTTTTCCTTAATTTCTTTGTTTCAGTATTGGATGTATAAATTTAGAGATGTACAACCAAACAACATGACAATTTATGTACGTAAAACACAGTTTCAAGCTGAATTTACATCATATCTAAATGTTGCTACAGCAATACCGAACTTGGTATTTCTTATACTTAATTCTCTATATGGACATCTGTAAGTACATAAATATAGTATTTTTGGAATTGTACCCTAATAACTATGATGAAAAAGTGCGGAGTTGTTTTAATAAATACTGTAAATAAATATTAATACATTATGTATATTATAAAAAACTGGTTCCATAATAAACCATAAGTAAAAAAATGCACACTGCTTCAAATAAAATCATTTATCAAAATTTTTTTTCAGAGTATCAGTAAGAAGTCGACTTCTAGGTTCACTTATTGTTGTGACCTTAACCTTCATAGTGACCACATCCCTAGTGCTTGTAGACACTGATGAATGGCAGAATACATTCTTTATTGTAACTATGATAACAGTTGTTATTATGACTGGTGAGTTAAATTTTTATTTACAAAAATGATATTTGAATATTAAGCACATTTTATGATCCTATAAGATTTTGCCCATTTGTAATTTTAAAAGATAAAAAATTCGTATCTTATGATTGTTCTTTGTGTAATAAAAATCTTAAGAAATAACATTAAAAACATTACTGTCTTGTTAAGAGTAACAAGCGTCTTTAAAAATAATCTACATACATTTAATTAAACCGGTTTTAGATAAAGCCAGACAGTATTCATGCTTTGTCTACATGTCTACTTGTAAAGATATTATTTTATATTCTCTAGTCTTCATATTGATCAAGTTTCAACTCCTCGCTCGATTTGTTTTAACACAAGAAAACTCAACATGTAGATGTCAAACAAAATGTTTAGATAAAAATTTGAAAATGATTGTTTCGATTTCCATTACGGAACGCCTATTATGAACGGTTAAGATTACAGTATTTTAATATTTTATTTACCAATCCACCCATCGCCGATATGAAAACATTTCTTAATTCTTAACATTGTAGTGTAAGGAGTAGTTACGGCTTTATTAAATTGTGTCAGTACCTCTTACCTCCTATCTTAAACTAATTGTGAAATGTAATAAAACTATTGATGTTTTTCCATTTGATATGTCAGCACTGCGAGAATGGTTTAACGTTTCACGTTTCACGTAAAGAATATATTATCACGTTTCACGTTAAATATATATTATTACGTTTTATAAGCCACGGGAGAAAAGTCGCTAGCAAAGCTAGTAGGTATATGTTATATGTATGAAACTGATATTCAAAGTAGGTAATGTGATAGAAAGATCTATTGCATTAGAAATAAGAACTTGACCTTTGCACTGATAACATGCATAAGCAACCCATAATGTCTTTAGAGATAATAACCAACGGTAATAATATTTTTAAGTGCATTAAAACTGAAATTGGTCCAAAAAGTACTGATCGACTATTGAACAAAGATAATGTAAATTTTTAAACAGTTTTTTTAAACTTTGGGATAAAAGTTTGTTTTCACCACAATATAGTTCAGATATCTATTACCTATATAAATTTGTAATGAGAGATATGGAGTGTAAAATAAGACAATAAATATAATGGAGATAAAAGAAATCAATATTGATTGTAAGTGTTTCATTTTGTGTGAATCGCAGTAGGTAAGCATATCTGTTAAACTTGATTGCAATGAGATTACATATGACACAAACAGAGATAAAATTTTATCCCACTCATTATTTTACTGTTTATGCATAAGACTTGTTTTAAATTGTCGTGTCCTTAAAAACGAGTTTGTGTGACTGACTCATCTGATTTCAATTGGGGTCAAATATATAAATCTTTTTAATAAATAGATTTTCGCCAATGAGATCTGTAGGAAATAAAATAAGCCAACAATTCAAAATAAGTAGTTTTCGTATAACATTCATAAATTTGATCATGGCCATTTTAAGGCATTCACTTATATACCTTACCTACAAGTATGCAAATTTTGGATTCATTCTGTCGTTTATAACAAAGTACGTTGAACTTCGAATTTATATTTCGTCCTTTGATATTAATTACTTCATCGAGTTTAAAAACATAAATGTTTGATTATCAAAGTATTAATATGGCTTCTTTTATTATTGGACTGCATAAAATAGTTTGTTAGAAACTAGAGTGAGAACTAAAAAATACCTACTATAAGTATACAGTATACATATTTAATGAAGTTACATAACCATAGTGAAGCAAAATAAATAACAAATTATAACAAGTGAAATTTAACATAAAATCTATTTGTCTATTAATTTCCTTTGAAGACCTGTTAATAACTAAACTATATCCATTATCTATGCTAATGTCACAAATACAAATTACAAATTGGTCTGTAATCTTTCCCCAAAAGCGAGTCGAAGAATAATAATTATTTTGTTTCAGCTGCCAGCGCTGTATTCATTTCTGGTCTAATGGGTACCGCGAGTAAATTCTCCCGTGAATACACGGCGGCTGTGATCAGTGGACAGGCTTTGGGTGGAATTATCGCTGCCATTGCGCAGATTATTTCCCTTGCCTTCAAAATATCTCCCTTACACAGCGCTCTCATATACTTTTGCATCGCTGACTTTATGGTCATAACCTCTCTTATATCCTATTTGTTTCTATACAAAATCGACTTTTTTACACATCACATTTTAAGAGGAAATGGCATGGTAGTGAATAGGAACCGGGAGGCGTACCTTACGATTGTGATGAAGAAAGTTTGGGTGTATGCTTTTAGTATTTTTGCCGTGTTCGGGATTTCGATGTGCGTTTATCCTGCTGTGACTGTATTGGTTGAGTCCCATCCGGCTACGTCTGGAACTGACTGGAATAGTAAGTATTATGAATACATAATAACACAAGAATAATAACATAACTCCTGCAAAGTTGCTAATGACTGCAGATGTAAAGTTCTGTAATGTACCTACATGAGTACGAAATGAGATAGACACAGTTATTTCAATTAAATGATCATTTCCATGAATCGCATCCAAAATCTAATCCACGACAAACATGCAAGATCTACATAGTCATAGAAATAATGTAAATTAAATTATATAATGTAAATTTCTAAATTGTGTACTTAAAAGGTCAGAAACGCACCTGCAAGCCATTAGCCACCTTGTAAATTGTGGTTTTTTTCTTTCAAGACAGAATTAATAGCTTTCATGTTAAAGTTATTTGGTATTTGTATAGATTATTGAAACTTATGTGAATTATTTGTAATTGGTATTGGAATAAACTAAAAAGCTTCTTTTTGGTTTTTTGCTGGTTTGTGTCGCTTAAACTGATTTGGGAGAATGTTTGTAGGTACTTTAGGGCAAACATAAGTTATGTCTTGCTATATGATGGGATAAAGGCCATATAGTGCCCTACGTTATGGTATGAAATCCTATCTATATTGTGGTTTGTCGGGGCGCTAATGCAGCAGACATACCATAACTAATTAAATAAAACCTAAATTTAACTGTTATAATTACAGATATATTCTTCGTGCCTGTTGTGAATTATCTAATATTCAACTGTGGTGACTACGCTGGGAGAATAGTTGCAGGATTCATTCTGCGGGTGAGTAATTTTATTGTTTTGATATGTAGGTAGGTGGAGGGTTGTAGCCGTTACCAACAAATAAAAGACTAAAAGGTAGACCACAGGAAAAATGGATTGATGAAATAAAAAGAAAAGCTGGTGAAAACTGGATCACCAAAGCAAAAGACAGACAGATATGGAGCAAAATGGAGGCCTTTCCCCCTAGAGGGGTCCATAATGATCTATGATTTATAAAAATGAATTTTGATTCTTTTAATTATCATTTAAAATTTGTATACATTGAAGGTACTTATTTAAATCAGAATTTAAATCTAATGATTATTCATAGACTATGAATCATAGTAATATTTTTTTTTTAAAGCATGCACTGTATATTATGTAATAATTAATCATACGATATACTTGTTTAATATATTATTCGTAATGGAAATAAAAGGCTATAATAATAGTAATAATATAGGTAGGTATATTTTGGTTTTGAAATATTTGTCGTAGTCCCGGGAAGGTTTAAACGGTGAGGAAATATGAAAAAATCGCGATGAATACCAAAATTCACTAGATACAATTTATATGGCAAAACAACGTTTGCTGGGTCAGCTAGTTTAAAATATTTGTTTTAATACTATGAAATGGCAGTTTACCAGTTTGCAGTTTAATCGCGTGCCGATTACCCATTGTCCAACTTTGACAAAAGAATCGTGGATTTTTAAGTTGTTTTTTACTTGACTCTTATTGTATTTTAATTATGATTTATTATAAAATCTTAATTTGTAATTATAATGGTTGTATCCTTCTTAATTAATTCTAATTATACCGAAAACCACTACAAAAAATTCCTATGATCAAAATACTTATTTTTTGTCTTCGTTAATATAGTATGCGTGAATTTTGGTTTTAAGATAGAAAGAAATAAATTAAATAATAATTTACTTCTTTGAACGGAATGACGAAAATATGGCATTCAACACGAACCTAAATAATAAACAGCTTACTACTGAGGAACCTATGTTTCAATAGGGAGTAAATTATTATAATTATGTTTTATAAGTATTAAATTCCTTCCAGCCCACAAACCAATGGATTATCGCAGCAGCTAGTATATTCCGTATAATTGGTGTACCAATGTTGATGCTGTGTAACGCTCAGCCCCGAAAACACTTGCCGGTCCTCTTTCTATGGGACTACGAGTATATTATGATCATGATTGTGTTCTCTTTTACTAATGGCTACTTGACTAATATCATCATGGTTAATTCCACTAGGTAAGTTACGCTTCTCGTTTTTTTGATAAGTTCGTTTCCTGATAGGGGTGTATGATGTAGGGGACGAAAATAAATATATTACCACTCTGCTCGTTAGGGGTCATCCATAATTTACGTCACATAAATTTCATGATTATTTGACCCCTCCCCCGCCCCTACCTAGTGTGATGTCACATATTTTGCAATTTTACGTTTTTATTAATGTTTTTGAGTATTTAGTTAATAGTGCAAAGTTCGTGTTAAAACACGTAGATTTGGAAATGTGAAGTCACGAAATTTAGGAGCACTCCCATCCCCTTGTCACACAATGTCACACTTTGTCGACCCCTCCCATCCCCTTAACGTGTGACGTAATTTATGGATGGTCCCTTATAAACGAAAAAACATTGAAATTTATGAATCAATACTTCAGCCCATCTCTTGACATTTAGTCACAATATTATATCAAAACTGTATCTATACAGATAAATAAAATTGGAGTGTCGGTTTGTAATATTAAAATAACCGCTTTTTACTGAATGCGTATGGATGTATACACGGTACATATGCCAAAATAACATATATTTTTTTCTTCAATTTTTGTCTGTCTGTTTGTTCCGGCTAATCTCTGAAACGGCTAGAGCGATTTTGACTGGAATTTCACTGGCAGATAGCTGATGTTATCAGCAGTAACTAAGGCTACTTTCATTTTAGAATTTAAATAAATAATAACTATTTCTCGCAGATGAAGTACATAATACGGATCTATAATTATTATTTTGCTGTCCGCTATTTTACTCTATAGGCTATATAACATCACGTTACGACGAAATTAACGCAGAGTGAAACCACGGGACTCAGCTAGTTTATATATATGTTAATGATTACGCACAAACTCATGTGTATTTTATAATTCATTTCAGTTAAAAATCTACCGAACAATTCCGATAGTAAACTCATGGTTGACATATAAACGCGCTATTTTGTTTTTAACAAATAAACTGGTGTGATCATCTAATACTAAATTCCATTATTTATTCAGTTATAAATTAATTTATATCTTTATCTATAGAAGGTTATCAGAGTCGATTATTTCAATTAATTAACCTTCGTAACAAATACAAATTCATCTTCATGTGAATTTTTTTTATTTGCGCATATTTTATTTCACACACAAAGGAAAAAATTGAGAGTAGAGTTTAGGTATTATAAAAAACTTTGCCATTTCGATATTGTACCCTTATTGCATTTCTACACAACTTGTTTAGTATATGTTTTCAAGCAAAGCGAGTGAAAGAGTTGAAACTAAAAGTTATGGATATAAAATATTTTTCTTATGAAATTGTCTCAACATTTATCAGGATTATGAATAAAGAAACCATATGATCAATTATAAAAATATTTTAGTGTTAGGAAGATAAACTCCTTTCGAATTACATATTCTATTGCCAACCCAACGAACTTTAAATAAAAGTTGATAATAATTTCATAATGTATTATCTTATTAACTGGATTTAATATGGTAATATTCAATTTAATGTAACTCAATTGTTTTACTCGATAATATTTTCTATGTCATCCAGAATATTCTACAAGTGTGTGTGTGTGTGTGAAGTCCCGTGTCCCCTAGTGCGGTGTGAGGCAGATGCATTTCACATCTGTTGCACTGATCGATTTTTTATTTAGGGGCAAGTAGATGATCAGCCTTAGCCACGAGTATATCCTGCCAGACCAAGTTTTTTTTTATCTCCACCGGGAATCGAACCCAGGACGTCTCGGTTACCTTAGGCGCTTATCACTAGACCAAGGGTAATATATTTATTTAATGTAATTGTAATTTTATGTAACAACTGTTTTATTCGATCATATTTTCTATGTCATCCAGCGTATCCTACAAAGTATTAGAGAAAAGTATTTTTATCCATCTTTTAATAATTTATTTTTCTAAGTCTTCCATTCGGAGCGGGAGGTAAATAAAATAAAAAATATCTATTTCAGAGTGGTGGATATACACGAAAGGGAGAAAGCATCATCGATCATAGTAACAATGTTGAGTGTTGGTCTCACTGCGGGTGCAGCTGTGGGAATGTTGCTGGTTAGACTACTGTAGACGGAATAAGTTAAAATCCTATTTTAAAATGTCAAATAAGCTTTTTTATTGCACATAAAAAATTTAATGGGGTTAACCATCAAATACTACACAACTAAACATTAAATTTAACTGGATTTTAGATTTATTCTGACGACCGGGAGCCACGGAATACTGTTTTAACGAATTATAGCGGTGTTTTTCATACTTAGTTATTTTTTACATTTTTAAATTTTGCAAATTAATTTTTTATTAATATTTTACAAATTTATTATATGTGAAAAACACTGTTTTATATCGGAATATGATTCGGCTCCACATTTGAGACATTGATGAATTAAAGTTGAACAATCCTAACTCTAGCTAAGGGGTAAAATATTTGCTTGTAACATATTGCTTGTAAGATTTATCGATGTGTTTTCATTAGTTATTAATATTGTGTCTTATTTATACTAAGTTTTTAATTTGATTTGTGATATACATGATAGCTGTGTGTTATAAAAGCAGTATTTAGGTAAAATTATATTTAATAAGAATTTTCTCTTTCACATCCGATTTTTCTAAACATCTTGATTTTAAATGTTATAAAATATATCATATTTAAAATATCTCTTAATTAAATACATCATTTTTTAATATTGACTCACAAGTTAAGGCAATTGTCGTTAATGAATTATGTTATAGGTGATAATTATTTGATAGAAACAGAATATCTTGTTGGGTTTTCTGAAATTTTTTTGATTGCTGTCTAACTGTGAGGGAGAATAAGCCTTTAATTAAAAATTGTGTATTACGTAAAAATTTTAATAGCAAAATTTCTCAAAAAAAAACAAGATTCGAAAATAAAAAAGAATAAAATATTTCATAAAAGTTGTGTAATATTTTGTTAAATATAGTTAATATAGGTTTACGTTACATGGAACCAAATTTGGGCAATGACAATGCTTATTTGTTTTGCGGCTTTATCCTTTACATTCCAGATATTATATAATACATATGAAATATTGACTTGTAGGAATGTTATGATGCCAATTGTTGAAAATTTAAATTTTTTCAAGGTTTAGTACCTATATCTACTTCCATATCAAGCTTTATGCACAAATATGTATATGGCTGTGCGGTACATACGTACGTGTTTCAAATATATCTAATACTAGTTTGAGCCAGCTTTCAAAAATATCAGACTTCATAAGATTGGTTTGACCAAATTAAAACTAAGCTAAGGTATAACCGTGTAATTATAAAATTTAAAATGGCTCAAATACGCCATCTTTACGCCATCATTAAAATAATTCTATTTCACTTGACTGAATATAGTCACAGAATCATTTAGGACGTCTGAATTCAGTGAGGTGGAATAAGCGCTTTAACAATATATTTTGTCACTACTTCAAAATACGAGATTGATAAAAGAAGTTTGCCTTGTATCAATTATTTAGATACACAAGAAAAGTGCTTAGGCATGTTTTCTACTAAGATATTTTAATAAGTGATTTGCACATATGTCAATGGTTACCGAACAAGTGAGCTCTAGACTGTTATTTTATGTACAATGTAAACATACGAGGGTTATTCAAAAAATAAAGTGTGTGAAATGTAAAATTACACTTTATTTCATTTTTTACGCAAAGTTTATTGCAAATTCTTTGATCCATTTTTTTAACAAATAAAAATCGCCGAGCTCGAAAAACACAACTAACCTTAGCGGCTGCCACTTAAAAAGTAAGCAATGAATATTTCTGAAAATTTTATCGTACATCAGGGGCATGTGTACAAAAATTGTTTACAAGCGGTTTCTCCAAACCCGCGAAATTTAAAATTTCTCTTTACTTTTTGAACTACCCTCGTACAAAGCTTGTTATGTCCTTTTTTACAAAAATTGTATATTATATTTATCTCATTAATGTTGTTAAGTGACCGGATTAGTTTTAAGACTCTTTTTTTTATATAATGTCAGTTTTATTAACCATTTGTAATATTTGGGCAGCTTATCTATTATAAGAAATATTAGTGTGTGTATTGCTTTTAGAAATTCAATAGGTTATAAAATTTTACTGGAAACTATATTTTTAACAATATATTTGCTTCTACAGAGCTATAGATAGTAAAACAATAAACAAATCGTTCCAATTATCAAAAATCAATGGAAAATGTCTGTTAAATCCCATATAGTGTCCCGTATAGGCGTGAGGCAGACTTATCTGCGTATTTTAAAGAAACGAAAACTGAATTCGCGAAAACAGCAGAAAAAAATTACATTATATTTATTAAAACATATATGCATTTTGATGTTGAATGAAATAGCAGAAATGTTAGAAAATGATTTTCCCAGTATGCAATAATGAGCCAAGGCAACTGCGGAATCGTGTCATGTCAGGCATTACCGCGTGGCATAAAGGACACAATGCAGACCGGCGACGCGAAGGGCCGTTCGACGTGGCCGGTCCACCCACGTCAATCCCGCCATCGAACATCCCGATATCTCCGTTAAAGTTCAAATCCATTGTATTACAATAAAAACGAACAAATACATGAAGGAATTGCATTCATTCTCTCACTGACATTTGTTTTATGTCTCTACTACTAACAAATACTACGAATAAAATATAAACATAGTCGGCGCAGTCATACATCATATTCTAGGTTGAGGTTTAGGATAAGATTATTTTTAACTTTCTTCTGTTATTAAGGTGGAGGGTAAATATAATATTCATGCATTAAACTACCTTTAGACTCGTATCCTAGTAACCAATACTGAAACATTTTAACTCCATGTTTTGTAATAAGGCCAAATAAGTACAGTACTAGTCTACAGACCAATTCTTATTTAAGATGCTTAAAACTTAGTTTCTACCTTTTTTTTGCATGTGAGGCATTGTTAAAACCTAAGTGATTTATGTGAATGAGATCGCAAAATTTGAAATGAAATGCAAATAAATATTTTTTTATTCCTTGGATCTTGCTTTTCGAAACCGCAATACTTAAAATGATCGTTAACTTACAATGCTTTTCTTTGATCAGTAAAATAGACACAGATAATTCTGCCTCACGCCTATACGGGACACTATATGGGATTTAACAGACATTTTCCATTGATTTTTGATAATTGGAACGATTTGTTTATTGTTCTATTATCTATAGCTCTGTAGAAGCAAACATATTGTTAAAAATATAGTTTCCAGTATAATTTTATAAACTATTGGATTTCGAAAAGGGACCATCACAGAAATAGAGTAGAATGGCCCTACCGCGTAATGTGAATGAGTACCGGTATCTCCAACTTTCTCCCACCGTATCTCTCACGCACTCATTGAACCTTGTACAAACAATACTTAGGGTCTGGCCTGAGAGCCTACAACACAAGCACACTTGCGCTGTGATTGGCTTAAACGTGCTTCACGCACACATTTAAGCACGCACACAGAAGCGGCCGTACCATGAAAAATCACTCCGTAGTGGATATCGATACAATTTAATACATTGCGCTGACATTTTCTAACGCGACTCGCAGCACTATTTGATTGCAGTACTAAACCGTCAATGTACAACGTATAAACAAATTATCGCTAATTGGATCGATTTATTAGTACAAATCAGAAAAAACATGCGACACTTATTTGTTAAACTATTTCGTTTTAATGAGTAATAAGCATAAAAACGAGTATTTCCATGTAGTATGTGACTCCATCGTTCTTGTATTTTTTGATTTCACTCCTATTTTTGCACCTCATTGCACAACAAGTCGGCATTTTGCGAAAATATGGGAGAACCTTTCACTTAGACGACAAATTTGCGACTACGCTGCACCGAGCCGTGATGTTCGATTTTGGGCATGTCGCCATTCATGTCGCGGCGACAAGCGCCACGCCTCTGCAGCCTATCTAGTCCTATGATCTGAGGGGACTATCCATAAATTACGTCACACATTAAGGAGTGACAATAGGGTAGGAGGGGTCCTAATTTTCGCGACGTCACATTTCCAAATCTACACTTTAAAATACGAACTTTGCACTATTAACGAAATACTCAAAAACATTAAACAAAAACGTAAAATTGCAAAATATATGATGTCACACTAGGGAGGGGGAAATCTCACAAGTGTGACCAGCTGTGACAAGGACGGGGGAGGGGTCAAAAAATAATGAAATTCGTGTGACGTAATTTATGGATGGCCCCAAAGCAATACACACTAATATTTTTTATAATAGATAAACTGTCCAAATGTTACAAATGGTTAATAAAACTGACATTATACAAAAAAAAGAGTCTTAAAACTAATCTGGTCACTTAACAACATTAAGGAGATAAATATAGTATACAATTTTTGTAAAAAAGGACACATAACAAGATGTGTGTGAAATGCAATATTACACTTTATTTCATTTTTTACGCAAAGTTTAATGCAAATTCTTTGATCCATTACATTTCTAATTTTGTGATTTCATTCTCATAAATCACATAGGTTTTAACAATGCCTCACATGTTACATGTTAGGGTAAAAACTGTTTTAAGCACCTTGAATGAGAATTGATCCGTAGACTAGTATTGTACTTATTTGACCTTATTATAAAACATGGAGTTAAAATGTTTTCAGTATTGGTTACGAGGATACGAGTCTAAAGGTAGTTTAATGCATGAATATTATATTTACCCTCCACCTTAATAACAGAAGAAAGTGAAAAATAATCTTATCCTAAACCTCAACATAGAATATGATGTATGACTGCGCTGAGTAACTATGTTTATATTTTATTCGTAGTATTTGTTAGTAGAGACATAAAACAAATGTGAGTGAGAGAATGATTGCAATTCCTTCATGTATTTGTTCGTTTTTATTGTAATACAATGGATTTGAACTTTAACGGAGATATCGGGATGTTCGATGGCGGGATTGACGTGGGTGGACCGGCCACGTCGAACGGCCCTTCGCGTCGCCGGTCTGCATTGTGTCCTTTATGCCACGCGGTAATGGCTGACATGACACGATTCCGCAGTTGCCTTGGCTCATTATTGCACACTGGGAAAAACATTTTCTAACATTTCTGCTATTTCATTCAACATCAAAATGCATATATGTTTTAATAAGTAATGTAAAAAAAATTCTGCTGTTTTCTACTGACTCCATGTAAATGAATGAAGTCATGGATGGCAGCGTCGGCGCCGATACTGACTTGTGCCCTGACCCTGTCTTAACCCGGCCTAATGTTCATACAAACATGACTGACTCGTTTTGGTTTAGTTTCATAACAATGAATACTGTAACAATAGTCCATGTTGTGTAATAAGGCCCATGGGCTTTAGTCAATAGTTATAGCAGGGTATTTAACATCATAATATGTATTAGCTATTATCCTAAAGTAATAATGTAAGAAATACAGTACAATTGTCTGTATATCTTTAGCTGTAGTAGAAAAAATTTACAGATATTTCATGAGTTAAGTACCTATTTAAAAAATAAGTCACCTAATGTACCTTTTTTAAATAATAAGTGGTTTAGTAATTGTATGCTATCTTGATTTATAGAAATAAAATTTGTATGTATTGCAATTTATGAAAATAAATAAAAATAATAGTAGGTATGTGTATTGTTTTATTGTCTCAAAGTTCTTTCTTTTTAACTGACCTTCAAAAAAACCAAAAATGAGGTTATCAATTCGATGCGTATTTTTTTTTTCCGATGTTTCGCTCGTACGTCGCCATCTGTAGACCGATTTGGATAAGTGAGGTGTCAAACGACAGGGTAACTCGTCGAAGTGGTCCCATTTTATTTTTTTAGATTTTTTACGAGCAATAGTTTTCAGGATATTGAAAGAATAGTTTCACAATCGGGCGAGAAATCGCTGAATTCCGCGAGATCATGTCGTGCTTATTTGCTTATAACTCTATGATTTATAAATCCTTATCAATAAATTAGTTGTTATTCGATTTTGTATTAAATTTGCAACGAGAGAGAATAAGAATCAAGATAATTTGATTTATAGTTTTAGAGATATTGAGGTTCTAAAATAAAAAATTGAAAAATCTTCAATTAGTTCGCTTTAGCAATAGAGATGTCCATGTTATATTAAATATATACTAATTATAATAAATTCATTTTATTAAGAGTCATATTGTCATGTTATGGAGCAAAACTTGTCAACAGAGAAAAACATGTTATACGTTATTGTTTACGCGTCCAGTTTAGATCTATATAGCTCGATGTAATATCAGTTTATATCTATGACTTATATATCATTTTATAAAACATTAAAAGGGTCATATATGACAATATAATCAATAAGGTAGAAGAAATACTTCTAGAGATAGAGAGAATATAGTAACTGAATTCCTACTGTAAATCACAATGTGCGTTCACTTGCTTACTATAAAACATCATGAAAACTTAATTTATATGAACGATATTACTTAAATTTTTAGTATTAAACGATTCAGTTTTGCGTCTTCCTATTTTCATTAATTTTAAATTAAATTAGTTTTTTATTGTAATAGGTAAGCGTAAAGTCAGAGCGTCCATATCAGTTTCGTTTTGATGGTATGATAACCAACTATACGGTTTAGAAGAGCCACTCAAAAGTATAAAATAAATTAATTTTAAACAAAAAAATAGAACCGACCTCAAAACGCAACGTAGTTACAAAATCCTGACTTTGAAGCCCAGAAATAAAAATATATTTTGTTTGTACAGAATATTGACCTTGCCATTAAAAAAGATGATTGAAATTGCAGAACGATAAGTATTAATTAATTATTGTTGAAAAAATAATAAATTATAATTTGCAGCGGTGCGAATGGCCACATATTGCTAACTGTAAGCCTGGGTCTACGAGTACAACAACAATATCGCCCAGTACAACTACAACAACGCCCAGTACAAGTACAACTACAATATCGCCAAGTACAACTACAACAACGCCCAGTACAACTACGCCAAGTACAACTACAACAACGCCCAGTACAACTACAACAACGCCAAGTACAACTACAACAACGCCCAGTACAAAACTACAAGGGCATTAAACTTTCATGTTGCTTTTTGAAAGGCGGTGCCAAAAATATAAATAAAAAGACTGAATGAATATTCCTGGACTTTGATAAAAAAATTAATTGAATGGCTTGGCGCCGCGTTTCAAAGAGCAACATGACAGTTTTATGCTCTTGTTGAATTTTGCATGAATTTTATTTATCAACACTATTTACGACTTATATTTTTAGTAAGTTCATTTATAATACAAAATTTATTTTGTACTTTTCAGTGCGTTTTGAGGTCGGTTTTTTTTTGTTTAAAATTATTTTTTTATATTTTACTAGGAGACCCCGTGGACCTCGTTGTCTACGGCACTCGTTTATCTGTATCTCCAGCCTGCGCTACCGCGGTGAGTGCATGCGCGGAGGAGCGAGGGTGGCGGAGGACGTTGGCCTGACCGGAGCCGCGCGGCCTCCTCCCCGCCACTGACACTGACCAACAACAAGCTCACGCGCGCACACGCATGTTTCTTAGTGAATAACTTAATCTTCTACTTTTTCTAGTAATAACATTTTGCACCAGTTCAAGTATGTTTACTTTATACGTACTCAAACCCTAATTGATTAAACATTCGTATTACTTCAGAGTTCCTAATAACGTGTCACCTAAAACTTCATTCTATTATAATGCGCGATGGAAAACTTTTTCGTGATTTTTTAAAATATTTTTAACAGTTACTCTGCTATTCTCGGATTAGACGAATCCATGAAATCAGAGATCATCAAAATCGGTCCATCCATTCTTGAGTTGTAAATGGTGAAAATAACCCGACTGTTTTATGTAGATAACGAATGAAAATATGATCTGTTATTAAGTATAAATATATAATTTTTCACCAAATCAGCACAATGCTTAAAATAACACATTTAATTATAATTATACGTACTTAGTCGTTATGTAATTGATCACTTAGAAATTATGTAGATAATATATATAATGTATCAAATTTAAGCAAAAGGGCAAAAGAAACAACACTCATTCAGTCAGCCTTTAATAAAATGTCATGTAAATATAAAATATGACAAATATTTGATTTTGACGCACCAATATTTTTACCAAAAGTAAAATACTTTTTTATCAATATAACTAAGACACATACAATGTAAGTAAAAAGTGGCCCTCAATAAAAACTCCTCCCATTTACAAAACTAAATTCATATACTTAAATGTATAAAGCTTTCGTGACTTATTTTCTCAGTAGATTTTTCTTGAGCTTGTCAGCTTGATGATTACGTACAGAATTGTGTACGAAAATAAATTTCTATTGTATACCAATATAGTTTACAACATTTTTCACCAACGTAAAACAACATTCTATAATAGTTTCTTTAGTAGTAATTCATTTCTTATATTCAGCACATCAAATAAATAATTACAAGTTTAGATACATATTTTATATAAATATACTTTTATATTTTAGTGTACATACACAATATGTAATGTTTAAGATATGTAACTAATTATAAGGTATACAAGGTCCATTTCTTTATAGAAGTATGAAGTGACTAATTAATCAGTACAAGTTTGTTCTGGGAGTAATGATATTACAATGTTTTTGTAATTAGATGCTTGCGATTTATTTTACAAACAGAAATAGTCGTTCAGTCGTCGCGTCTCATTTATGAAAAATCATGCATCAAAAAAAAAATACACAATTAATTATTTTCAATTTATATTATTAGCACATGTTTTTAGGATTCATTTTTATCATACATCCTGTGTTAGAAATACTTTCAATATGTCTTTGCATATTATAAAACTGTGCAAAGACATGTTGAAACATGTCAATAACAATTTCAATAATTAGTGGTAATGATAATTAAAGGTGGTTTTCGCTAAGTGTGAAGCAAATTATTATATACCATATAAATTGTACATACTTTAACTTTCTATTTATTTAAAATTACGTAATGATAAATAAAAATAAGCCCTATGAAGTATTTAGAGTGTGACAGCGACATCTATCATCTCGTTTTGTCAATGATGTCAGCGCTCTTCCGTACGAAACGGAACATTCCGTTTGAGATAGCGACTACCGGAGAAAATAAGCGAAGAGGATAATCACTGGAAAAAATGCTTTATTTTAATTTTAAGTTATTGTATTGTCAGTTGTCTTTGAAGGACATAGAATTTCATTCTAATCGTTTCTTTGAAATATGTAATGACGAGTCAAGAGCATGTCTATAATGCTCTCTACAGTAATGTTTGGAATGAGTACTTTTGTGCTTTATTAAACTGCTGTACAAACCTTCCAGTAACTGGCGAGGCTTCGTTTCCGCTCAAAATGAAAACGGGAAAAAATATTGAGAATACGCATCCACTGTAAGAGAAAGAAGTTCAATATTAAGACCCATATTTTAAAAAAAACCCTTCTTGGTGAAATTCCATAATGAAACAATAATTTAACTTGAAACTAGATATAAATTTGATAACTTTTCTAAAATACGAGTCGTGGAATGTAATATAATCGTATTCTAAGGCTGGTAACCTACAAACGGAGGTAAACAAGTCCACAGTAGTTTGCAATACAAAACAAATTCATTAACACCAGAGACATTAATACAAAAATTGTTTTGATTTTGAAGGTAAAGAAGTCTTATAACTACTTTCCTGGAAAGAAAATAATCAGTGAAATAGACAGCAGTGTCTTGTCCAATATCCCACTTTCTCTACTAGTGCAACAAAATACTTACCTAATAATATAAGACTGTGGAATTTGCGTTAACACAGCTAATGGCAAACCAAACCCAAGAAAGTAAGGCCAATTGGTTTCAATAAATGTTAGCCGTTTGTGTAACTCCCAACCCATATTGAACCATTTGTACTCAAAGGAATAGAGTGAGTACAGTAGACACATATGAATTAGACATAAAAGTTCACCAACATAAGTGATTGGTAGCATACTGACTAGCATACTCTGAAAGAAAAATCAAACATTTATATTTTCAAATCACTTTAGCGTTTGACATACACAGACATCAAAAATAAGCCTTTTTTTACCTGGATTTACCACCGCGGCAAGTGGTTTACGCGTCTGGGCGTTGCGCCGGGGGTCCTGGGTTCGAATTCCAGGGAATCCAATGAACATTTCAGTTGGGTGGGCACAGATCACCTACTTGCCTGTAAAGAAAATGATCAGTAAAATAGATACAGAAATGTGTTTGCCCCATGCCCCTCTAGGTGTTACAAGATTTCACTTTTTTTAGTTTGTTGATATACCTAGAATATAAGTAAAATGTTGGCCTCATATAAATCAAATAAATGTAGGTTTACCTGAACTAAAAATAAAGCTTGCACCAACAAGCTAAACAAAGAGTCAGCAATGATCTTACTGACACTTGACATGAACTGAGGCCGGCCCCTCCTGTGCCTATATGCTGAATCTGCTATGTCCTGCAATAATTTAGATATTGAAACTTACTAGGTTTTTGTAAGTTTCTAAGTAAAATAATTCTCTGTATTATTGATGTTAATTTATAAAATTTTTGTTTCATTGGCATTATCTAAATCTATCCTGATTACAAAATGCAGTCATAAAATATTTAGACAGATTATACTAAAGCGCTTATTCCACCTCACTGAATTCAGACGTCCTAAATGATTCTGTTACTAAATTCAGTCAAGTGAAATAGAATTATTTTAATAGACTGAATATAGTTACAGAATTATTTAGGACGTCTGTATTCAGTGAGGTGGAAATAAGTGCTTTAATACAAAATTTGGATAAAATCTAGCTAATTGAATTGAAATAGAGACTGTATTTGTCATAATTATTTAGCCACATAAATAGTATAAATACTTACTTGAAACCACAGACTATTCACCAGCTTGCTCAAAAGGAAAAGTGGCAAAACCCATATCATCCTGAATGTCATGGACAAGAATGGTTGTATCCATGACCACACACTATATGCTACTCCAGGGTTATGTCCAAATATAGCTATGACTAAGTACTTGACCCCTGGTAGTAACACATATTCAAATACCAGGATACTCAATAAGAATATGAAGCCATTTAATATACAAGACTGCAATACTCTTGTAAGTACTTTAGACTCTCTGAAATTAAAGAAAAAATAATAATACAGACTCGTCCTCATGAGGGCACATTTGTAAAGGAACTACCTATATGCTTTATCTACATGTATATAATGACACCAATTCTGATGTACACAAACCAGTTATAATTAAGTTAATTTATGTAAAAATCAATTTTAGTCCTGTCATACTAAATTAAAAATTTTAATTTTCTTGAATAATATTAGACAGTTTTAGCTTAGTCAAGTGTAGTGAATATTATTTGTAAGTACATCATTATTGTATGTATATCATAATGAAGGTTGTGATTAAATTTATTAACTTTGTATAACATACTATGTATTTAGATTTTGTGAAATAAAAAGGTACAATCTTGATTCAGAATTATTTCGATAAAGTTTTCCTACTTACTGTTTTACTTTGGGCTGTTTCAATTTGTGTTTGGCGCCGTCATACTCTGGCTGTGGAGAACGACTTAAGGCTCGCTCATTAATTTCTTTATCTAAATACAGCAATACTGTTACACCACGCAAACTATCTATGAACCCTTTGATAAGTGAAATTGAGAAGTTCTGAAACAAAGAAACATTACATGGGTACATACCAATCTTCGAACAACAATAAACAGCTGTTAATTGTTTTTCTTTGTGTAAAAATTAAGAAGTTTAACACAACTTACTGTAATGCTTTCCATCGCTGTTTTGGATACGTCCTGTCTACAGTGAACTCTGTACCGCGATAGTTCGATTTCACATTGTTGTGTCTATTTCGTAATTGACGTAATACCTAATTATTATTAATTTTGTGCATCAAGAAATTAAAACGTAGATAAACGTATGTAATAATATGTTTCACAGTTCATTCTTCAAAATAACAAATCCCATCAAATTAGAATGATCAATTAGAAAACTTCAAACTCAAAACAAGTTTTCTGTCATAAGTTTCTAAATATAATTGTCAATTTCAATGTAACAAAAAGTCATTCCATAGTCCATACTTATTTTAAATTGTAATAGGTACCTACAATAAGAACTATAGTAAATGCATGTAAAATTAAATATTAATCTAAAATTGAATACCTACTTGAAATGAAAAAGTATTGTGACATTTGATAAAGTACCTTGTACAGAAAACGTAACACCTACACTACTTAAAGGTACGGCCTCATACAGCCGCTCGACGCTACAGTACAATTTCAATAAACTCAATTATATTATACAATTCATTATTCTATACACCAGTGTTTTTCAACCTGTGGGTCGCGACCCCCTGGGGGGTCGCGAAGCTTCTGTAGGGAGGTCGCCAGAGGTTGAGAGAACTTTAGTAAAAAACAATAAAGATTAAAAATATTGATTTAATAAGTAAGATAATTTTAACAAAAGGATATACTCATAAACTTTTGTATGTTAATACATACAAATTAACAAAAATTTGATGTATGTAGTTTAAAATAAGTACTATATTATGTACTTATATCCGAATCCTAACTATGGAGACGCATAAAAACGTCGTATGGAATGAATATATTTTGTAACAATGAAACATACACATACTCGTAGTACATACATGATAAAAAAGCGAAGGGTCGGGGGGTCGCGAAATTTTTTTTCATACCAAGGGGGTCGCATCATGAAAAAGGTTGAAAAACACTGCTATACACTATAGAGTACTAAGTACACGAACGTTTATGTATATTAATTCGACCCAATTATTATATTATATAATTTATTATTTTACACAGTACTACATGAAGGTTAACGTATGTTTGTTGTACAGAAAATTAAAAGAAAAAAAAAATAAGAAAATAAAAGAAAAATCAATAAAGAAAGAAATTTCATAAGAGATAGCGATTAATATCTGAGCTCATTCTGTACGTATTTCGTTGCTCTTTAAAGCGCAGCTCGGGACATGATATTATATTGTTATTTTTATGTACTCCTATTTCTTTCACTTGTATCACTGCCACGAGCTACGAATGAGATTAGGAAATCAGCAACGCAGGGTCGCGTGATCAGATGTATCACTGCAAACGAGCGACGAGCGGCTGCATGACGTAGTAGCTTTTTAATTGGCGGGAAATTTAAAATGGGGTCACGTGACCACATTTGTCGCTGCAAACGAGCATCAAGCGGCTGCATGAGGCCGTATCAGTATAATAACGAGCGACGAGCGGCTGTATGACGTAGTACCGTTTTGAGTAGCGGGAAATTTAAAATTGGGTCACGTAACCACATTTGTCTCTGCAAACGAGCGTCGAGCGGCTACATGAGGCCGTACCTTACGAATTACAAGGTAAATTGACCATATAGATTTTGACATTAAGCTGTGACAGTTGGAAACGAAATTTATCAAATAATTTTGTCAACTGTCTTACTTGATCTATGATTTTGTCTTTTTGATACTTGAAAGTTTGTGAAAAACAATTTTGCGTTGTTATGTACTAATAATTATTGTTAGTTGTTACAAAAATATATTTTCATAATTGTAAAATCAATAATAATTTCTATTATACGACGTCATAAATGTGATTTTCAATACTAAAATATGGAAAAGAAGTTAATTATCAACAATCTGGGGTAAGTCTTTTTTTCTATTTAAGTAAATAAATGTTTTACGTAGACATCTTGCATGACCTCCTTTCTAATATACAATTTTTACTAAACATTTTACTGCTAGGAGAGATGTTATGATACGCTTAATATTTTATATTCATCGTAGTTAATCTTGCAACAGTCCAGCCAACATTTTCCTTAGCTAAGTATAGGAAAAAAAACAACTATAACTTTATATTTTCTACCTCCTCTGCATTACCACATACTATACTGTATAGTGTTGATATCTAGTTGTGTTCCCTAGCCACTTTATTAGGTTTAATTAATATATAATAAGTCATTTGATATTTATCAAATCATTTGAAATCATATTGAATATGGAGATTGGATTAAAACACAGTTTAGCACTTCAAAATCTGTGCAAAACCTTTTGCAATATTGTAAATAAAATAAAATTAAGTATATTGAATTCAATGTACTCTTGATTATTAAACAAAATATTTATATTGTAATTTCTTTCTTATATTTTATTTTTAGTATAAGAAATTTTTAAAAGGAAGTGACTCACCATTTTTATAATGTTAATAATTAATGAAAAGTAAAATTGAAATATCTCCAGACATGTTAATTTAATATAAAATCTATTTTATAAATAGGTGAATTAAAATTCATAAATTATAGAAATATCTTGATCATGTCAGCTTTGTAACTAAAAATCGCATAATAATTCTTATGTCGGAAGTTAAAATTGTGTAATACAATACTACAAAATCCCTTGCAAAGTATAATAGTCATCTTTTAATAGTTCTGAAACCAGTAACCACTAAATTTGTAGATTATTTGATGGACATCCATGGGAATATTTTCCTCCTGTTCAACTAAATTAGTTTTTTATTAAATCATTTTTAATATAAAAGAGATGTAGGTACTATTCAAAGTAGGAAATATGCTTGAACAACCTGTACCCTCTTAGTTTAAAAGTATATATAATTTATGAGTATATATAATGTAATAATATAATTTTATGTTAACAAACAATATTAGAATTTTTTAGCTTAACCATAAAGATCAGCCTCTAGTGAATCATTTTACTTGCGTCAGCCAATAAAAATACATATAAACTTATTAATATATTTTATACAGAGAACTAACTTTTACAAAAGTGATATTTTTTTTAGCTGATACAAAACTTCTTACTGGTAAAAATGCTATGAGCATTATTACAATGGAGTCAAACATTTTTAAAATTGTCACAATTAGTGACTTCCTTTAAAATTGTCATTCTAGCAACCCTATGTCATACTCAGGCGCAAAGTTCAACTGATATCGCGACGTCATGATAGCCGTGCTTGTCCTCAATTCTCACTTCTCAGTCCAGTGTGTGCGCGAGAGTACGGCGATAAACACGCGCCGTAGATCAGCTGTGACGTAGGGAATGAACGTTTGACTCACTCCATTGTGCTAACAAAATGACGAAAGTGGACAAAGAATCCCTTACCGGCACTGTGGACTCTAAAGCTATAATTGTTGACAGGAGCTACAAGGTGAACATCGCGCCTGCGCAGCATAAAACCCTTACCCACTTGCCAAAACGACCCCCAGTGGACTTAGCTTTTACGGACCTTACATATAATGTGCAGGAGGGAAGGAAGAACAGTAAGTATATACAATATCCTTTTATTCGTCTTTGTCTAGAAAAACATCTCATTATTCCTTGTTATTTTTTTGGTTTGAAGAACAATGACATTTCTTATATAAAGAACACAACAAAAAAATTGTCATTTTATCGTACTTCAACAGTTAAATGTTTTTCTAAGTTTTTGCCTTCTAGTGTAGTCATGAATATTAATATTGTTTGTATTCACAAATTTTAATAGTATACCAATGATAGGTATTATGTCTGATTATTTTAATGATGTTTTTATCGTTGGTTGTAATTTGATTTACGAAATTTTCCAATTTCAAAGATTAAACGATAAATTTATAATAGAATGTTATCGTACATCCGGAATATTAAGGTTTGCTACCAAAATTATCAATCAATAAAAATCAAAGTACATACGTATAGAATAACGTAAGAATAGGTAACTAGAAAACTACTAGAAAAAATCTCACTATTTTACAAGCAACAAACATTACTAAATAAACATCTTTACAAATAATTAATTTTGAAGTTTTTTACATTAAATTTTTTACAATGTTGTTTACTCGAAAGCATAACTTTCAAAAATTATTCGATGTGTGGAATCGTTTCACAAATAACTTTTCTAATTTCCCTATAATCAGTCCGGAGAAACCCCGAGTAAGATTAGTTTAAGGCCAAAACACGTAAGTACCTATTAGAAAACCTAATAAAGCACATTAGTTTTTTTGATTTTTTGCGATCGAATTCATTGCAAGATTTTGGGTTTATACCAAAAACTAAAGTATGCTTTTCTTTATTTATTTGTGTACGGTGTTTTCCTAGGAAATGGCTATCTGCATAAATATAAAACATACATAATTGTTTTTCAACTGACTTCAAAAACTGGTGTTTTTCTTTGTTTGTTGTTTACGCGATTGTGAAACAGATTTGAGTGAATCATTTTATGTCATTATATATTATATATATGTCATAGTTCAAAAGTTATTCCATACTTTTATTAGGTGCTTATAATTTTATTAAAAGTGATTGGGCACTTTTCCGTCTTGCTAAAGATCCACTGACAAGATAAAGCAGCTTGTCTAAATGTTAAGTAGCTTATATGGCAAAGTATTAATGTATCCATTTCTTTAATTTGTACCAGGAAACCACCTTTAAGGTAATTACATTTTATTTTTTATTTAATACCACATATAGAACTTGTTTTATAAAGAAGTAAAAAACATTTCTACTCACGTATTTATCCATTTATTCAAATATTTTATTTGACATTAAACAGGACAGGACAGTACCAAGCGATTTTAATTATAGTACTCTGTACTCCTGTAAGACCACGGAAAAAGTGGGAAGACGACGTACCATTCGGATGGAGTAGACTGGCTCAGGACAGAGATGTTTTGAGGAGACTAGAGGAGGCCTATGTTGAAAGAGCCTGACAAACAAACTGGTTGCTGATTCAGCACGTGTTATTAATCAAGTATACTTAATTGTACTTGTTATTACAATTTTAGTTAGTAGGTTAGTGAATAGAGGCTATATATATATATATATATAGTATGTGTTCGATGTTTTATATAGTATATAGTGTAATAATATTATTACTCCCTTCGATGAAGTTGCAACAATTGTTAAAATTGCAGTAATGAAAAGCAAGCAAAAAATAACAAAATATCTGATACTAATTGACAAATGACAAGGTAGGTAATTCTTGTTGTGAATGATAATGTCAGCTAACCTAAGAATGGATTAGTGGCCTATGTCCATATTGTGTCTCGTAAGCTATGCAAGTAAAGTGGAGGCATAGCTTGTAGTCTCCAGAATTGCTTTATATAAATGAGTTTTTAATGTCCGGCTGATTCTTACAATTTAACGAGATAAGGTATTTTCCTGTTAAAACGTCATTTGTAATTTAAACGATTTTTATCAATCTCTGTGATTTTTTTTATAAATAAAAAAAAAATTATCCATTTTGTTCCGAATAGCGTCCGAAAGCTTTTTACTGGACGATAATTAATGGTTTTACGTAGGTATACTAAAATTAAAAAATATTTCGGTTTTATGCAAACAAATCCATAATTCTCTAATAAAAAGCCTAAATATAATATGTATATATGTTAACAGAAATGTATGCGAATGCGTGAAATAAATTATATTTGACTAAAAAAAAAAATTAAAATAAACCTTTTGTAGAAAATCTATATATTTCCTAAATAGCAATCGGAAATGTAAAACAGATATCAAGCCAAGTTTCTAACAACGATTTAGATCAACGCGAAACAAACACGTAACCTCCAGCTTGCACCCTCCAATGCAGCATCTGTTCACAAGAAAATACAGGGGCATGTAGAGAATGTGTATGTGCAATCCACGCTATTTGCACTGTTGCTAAAGAATCACCCGATGAAGGAATTGGATCAAAAGTTTTGTGTCCATTATGTTCAAAAAGATATAAAGTACTAGATAATCGTCAAAGTGCTAAGAAAAACCTACAACAACAGGCTGAAAAAGTGCTGAAATCGAGTGAAAAGAAGTTTGCCCCTGTACCTATTGACACTTCTGTACGAATTGCAGTTCCAGAGGTTGATAGAGGACGTGATGATGCCCAAAATATCATAGGTGTAGTTTAACAACGTGTTTTAATACAGAAAACATTATTTTCATACATTTCCTAATATGATTTTGGAATTATATACAATTCCAGGATTCCCAGGATATCTAATGTATTAAATAGTTTTTGAAACAATATTTTATATATTTCCTAAATAGCTTCGGAATTGTAAACATTTCTTAGGATTTGTATACAATTCCTAGATTTCATACATTTCCGTTAACGTGAACGCTTCAAGTGTTCGCGTGAAATTTATGAAGGTATTGGTCCATTGTTCGAAACGATCGGTCATCAAAGCGTGTTTTCAAAATAATTATTTTAATGAAGTTATGTTTTTTTTAAAAAAAAAAAGATTCTTGTAATATAATTGTCTTATTTCTGCAAGTCGTGAGTAGAGTTACAAAATAAGTGAATAAATAATTGTAGATCTTGAACTTTGTGCTTTTACACTGGTCGTCATGGTTAACTATGATATGATCAAACTATGTTACGTAAAATTACGTGTATTAAATAAGAATGAATTTAAATTAAAATATATTAAAACTTTTCATTTTCTTGCCATAGTTTAAGTTTATATGGACAAGAAGTACATAAAGCTAATTTTTTTATATAAAATGCATTGTGGTCGAATTTCGACCAATGTGCGACCACTCGTATGTATTATTTGTCAAGTTTTTTTAAAAAATCGCTTTAAATACAATGGTTGTTGAGGATGTCGAAAAAATCAACAGAATGGAAAATGCTGCTTCATTTTATGCTCATTATATTTAGCCCTCCTAGTAATGAATATCGCAGAATTAAAAATAAATTTAAAGCAGAAATTGAAGTAATCATAATCTTATTTTATATATATATTAGCATGTATAAATACAAAATGAGAAATGCTCTCGTCAGGAAATAATATAGACGAAATGGAAATATTATAGTGAAAAAATAAGTTCAGTGTTTTATATCCAGATAAAACATATCTTAGATGATATTACTTAACGGAATAATTGAATTGGTTGTTTGGACTTGGAAACAAGGTCTTGCAAGGCCGTGACGTCACTCATACTGGTTTCCAGTAATTAGACAGCTGGTTTTACCGGTTCAAAGGTTTCAAGTGATGTGCCGAAACAAGATTAAAATAACAACAAGACGTAAAGTAGTATATTATGTAGTTGTAGATTTCATATTATATTAGCTTTCACCCGTGTACAAAATTTCATAAAAATCGCTCCAACCGTTTCGGAACACAAACACCGGGACACGAGATTTTTGTATATTACATTGTGTTATCTGTGATTAAAATATAATTTTCGTTTAAAACGTGTATCGGTGACATTGTTGGACCTTATTTTGAATACAAACGTGAACATCTTTAATTTGCATTTATATTTATAGAATAGCACATTATTTAAGTACATTGATTAATTAAGTACAAAGTGAATGATTAATAAAAAATATATTATGTGAGTATGATTGTTGATATTCAGTGCGTCCTGTTAGCTGTTGATATAACTTTAATTAGGTATTTATGTAATTCTATAGCAATTTCCACGATTATTAACTTGGCTTCTATACAATTATCTTATTAACTATGCTTCAGTGATTTTGGTAAATTAATGTCTGTCCTCTTGCGTTTTGATTGACTGACTTCCTGGATACGTAATGGCATCAGTCTTCACTATCACGACATAGTTTTAAACAGTCGCTTTTTCTTTCCCTATATCCCTTTGTATGCTTAAATCTTTAAAACTACGCAACGGATTTTGATGCGGTTTTTTTAATAAATAGAGTGATTGAAGAGGAAGGTTTTTATATATGTTTTATACCCGTGCAAAGCCGGGGCGGGTCGCTAGTTCTATATATTATAATACCTGAAGTAGTTTGCTGTGAAGTGGTGGTACATGAAGTGGTTGTTGACATCGATAATTGATCTTATATAACTAACAAAGGGACCGACAGTCAGCTGCTCAAATAACAGTGGATGTGTTTGTGTAGTAGGTTGCGAAAGTAGTTAAAAAGAAGAAAAGAATAGAACGCCGACTGAAACTGTTTTAAATATATAGTTGCGATCATACTAAGCTTAAAAAATCTTTAGCTAAAGATACAAAAAAGTTTTTTTGTTCGTGACATCGTCCAGTTGTAGTTTCTGATATCAATTACAAAGCACTTTATTTTTACTGCAGTATATTGGAATGAATGTTTGTTAAAATTAAAGAACTTAATATGTTGCACTAGGAGCACGCGAAACGTCTTAAAACTTGAGTAATAATCAAATAATTGTAAAATTTGAAAATATAAAAATGTTTTTTGACATTATCTGCTAATATATTTAATTGGTATCATTAAGATTGTGTACAATGATATAATAATGTTATAGATACTGTGATAACGGCTATCAATTGTTATTTCAAATATTATTTCGTAGCCACGTCTTTAAATTTAAAGAGGATTTAATATTAAAAAATTCTCGTGTCACAGTGTTTTAACAAAACCATGACCGATTTTAATGAATTTTTTGTGTATATTCGGTTTATTTGAGAATAGATCGTAAACTATTTTTTATACCCCAAGTGATAAGGGTGGCCCACTCCATAAAACTTATTTCTTGTTTTTTGGATAAAACTTTTTGATGATTTGGCATTAAAAATACATATATATATATAACCCTTAAGTTTCACATCTACCACGAACATTTTTTAATAGCAATATTAGTACTGTAATAATTTTCAACTTAATAATAAATATGGCAAAACCACGTTTGCCGGGTCAGCAAGTATCTAATATAATTGTTTTATATTATGAATGTCGATTAATATTTTCTGAGTGATATTTACCTAGTTTGGTTTTCATACGTGGCACATTTAAAGCAAAATTTAATAATTAATTTGTGGATAAATATCATCAAGTGAAATAGAATACTATTTGAAAAAACTATGTTAATTACAAATCAGAATATCTCATGAATGGATCAACAGATCTTCATAAATTGTAAAGATCTTTTCGCTCACGTCAGCTTTAGAAAAATATTATCCGTTCAAATTATACGATGCCACATTACGTTAAACTTATAACACTCCTTGAATCTCGAGTGTTAAAAATAACATTCAGGCAACATAATTTAGCTACAAATAGTAAATAAAGACTTTACCTTGAGCCTTTTAGCATAAAACCACAGAATAAATAATAATACA
Source organism: Aporia crataegi (assembly GCA_912999735.1). Taxonomy (NCBI): domain Eukaryota; kingdom Metazoa; phylum Arthropoda; class Insecta; order Lepidoptera; family Pieridae; genus Aporia; species Aporia crataegi. The sequence continues at coordinate 4,368,239 of OU538744.1, read as the reverse complement.
GAAGTTGCACTCCCAAGAGAGAAAAAAGTGAGATACAATATACAATCTAAATGGCATTAAAGTGCAAAATAGGACGACTATAATTTGTAATAAAATAAACCACTAATGTTATAGTTTGATATTTCAAAAGTAAATTGACTGTTTGTTATTCTATTTAGATATTTAAGAAGAAATTTTTAAAGAAATCTTAATCATGAAAAACATAGTTTGGAAAGATAGACGCGAAGTCACTGTGTACTATGAATTTGATTAAACGCGAAACAGTTAAGTATGAATGACACTTCTTGATTACTATGTTGGAGTTAGTGATTTGTGTCCATCCTGTTGCATGTTAGTTAACACGTATTACAATACGCGTTTGAAATTTGAATACAAGAAAAATATAGCACTAAAAACAGAAACAAAACAAAAACATAGTATGTATAACCATTATAATTCGTAAATGCACTTTTTGAACTCGGCGAACATAAGATTGGGTTTGGAAAGTATGGAGATAGATATTCCTTGGCTATAAACAAAAATTAGCAATGTCTATGCCTCTTATGATGCGGGCTTAATGTATGGTTTCGGTTTCGAGACCCTTTTTGTTGTTAATGACATAACAAATAGTTCCCAACACAGAAAGCAATGAATGCAAAAGTCGCAAATAAAATATCATTGTTTATACCAATTATTATTTCTATATACATTTTAAATTTTTTGCTTTCAGATGTCAAGACAATTCTCAAATCGGTATCGGGGAGGCTGCGGTCGGGGGAGCTGACGGCCATAATGGGACCATCTGGCGCTGGAAAATCTACTTTGCTCAACATTCTTACTGGATACAAGTAAGCAGTATTTCACGTATTTGGGTACTAAATACATTTCGCATCATCCGTATAATTTGTTATCGAAATTCAATAGTTCTACATTTAAGTCACATTCACTTTTTCCGAAACCGAAGTTTAGTAACCTAATTACACTCATACTTATTCAAATCCAACATTATTAATATTTTATGCATAATATGTCATCGCTGGATTAATTGAGCATGGAATTCGTCATTTGAGGTTGTTCCACCATATATCTCTGGGCACCGATTTCGTCGAATTGATTGAATTTTCGTTGTTGTAATTATTAAAAAATATAATACACATTCCCTTTGCTTTAATTTTTTTTTAAATATACGACTGACGTAATCTTCGAAACAATGATAATAAGTATTATTATTGTATAAATACAGATAAAGGGTCAAAGAACACTTCGAAAGTGTCATATTCCACACATGATTGCACTAAGTACATACAACCAGCAACACTATTACCTCAAAAATAGTTTGAAGGTTGTTGTTGCAACAGTTATAACTTTGCGTGCTGATAGTCGATCATAGCATAGGCTTATCTAACAATTTATACAAATACTTTACGCATACGCCATCGGATAGTATTTTACTTTTTTTGTGAAAGAGGTTACCTGTTGGTTATAATTTACAAAGCGGACTTGTTTGGCGAACAATAATGAATGTGTGAGCTCTGAGCGTGAGGTTCTAGAGATCTTTACTTGTCGTTATTGCGATTTTAGTACTTTCTCTTGTGACGCGAATGATGCTTTTGTAATGGTGAAAGTATTTATGCACTTGTATTTTTTCACTTTAACTTTGTGTAAATATTCGTAACTTATTATACTTACGTATCCTCAATTTTAGCAGCTCGAGGAAATTTTACTTCAGTTTTTATATATGGATAATCTTAATCCCAAAAAGGTATAGTTAAACCGCGGTCGCATTGACGAGTTCTCGGGAATAACACGCTCTTTTCTTGAAATCGTACGGAAATACCTCTTAAGGCCTATATATGTCCCTATTATATGTCAACGTGTGCAGTAAAAGGTTTTTTATTGTTAACGATACATTAATTTGTGAAATGTTCAAGGTAGAAAATAAATGTCGTCTGGCATATTCCGTATTCGCAGCAGAAAAGTTCAAAAGATTTTTTTATGTAAGGCCCTTCCGGAAGTTTTAACCTTGTAATTTAATGTAAGGAAGTTTTACTTTTAATTTGCTAAAGAATATTAATCTTTGATTGAAATTAAAATACACGTATAATTTAAAGACAAGACCAGTTCCTTTTTCTATTAAGTCTCTGTTTTCCTTTGCTTATACAGGAATGAAATTTGCAATGCAATACAAATTATATTTCTAGTCATCGACGTTACTTATGGTAGTTCATTTCAATGATACCAAAATAGTGGTATTGTCTTATCTAATTCTTTAATCACGGCAGCACTATTTTATCAGTTTATTATTTATCTATTTCAGTAATTAACAATTTTTTTCGTGTTGCGGCGTGTACATATAGGTCTTTCAAGGTCCAATTCCACAATCAGCAATAACTTGGCAATTGACGGTGTTTCCTTCTAAATCAGTTTCGTAACTATTTTTATACTTAAGAAAATATTACTCTTTATATTACCTATAGTCTATACAATCAGCTGGTGAGTCTATTTCAGTTGAGACGCATTTATAATTTAGGAAATGATTTCAATATCATCAGTTTTTAAATAGCGATATTCGGCGTAAGATTTGAAGATATGGTGTTTCCCCGCCTCCTTAGCTAAGTGGTTAAAATATCTGCGTGTTGCCCCTTAGATCCTGGCTTTGAATCCCGCGGAAATGAATAAATGTTTCAGTTGGGTTAGTACAGAAGGCTGATCTTCAACTTAAACAGTGAAAAAAAAAAAAAAAAAAAAAACCCAAAAGCCCTTTGAATCTTATAAAGTTTCTCGACTAATCTCGACTTGGTTTTAATATTGCATGTCTCCTCTCTAAAATCTGTTGAGAAACATAGTCAAGCACAGATATGTTGACTTTGAGTTGCAAAAGCTACTCATATGCTCGTATGTATGACAACCGGATTCATGTTATCTAGTAGCCATTTTGTAGGTATGACCTACATTGGTCATGGTCAAATTGGTCTTCATAACGCACTTGCAATTATGTCCTTAATAAGTATAATAAATTTTCAATTAACGGATAAAATATAGTCACACGCACGTCGAGTCCAATGAAAACAATCCTAGAAACAATGATTGGTTTATATTTCATTCTACGAAGCAGATAAAGTTTACGTACCAAGAATATTTTGAGGTAGCGTCTTAAGGAGATTTTTTACCTTCTTTTAAATGAAATATTTTGTATACAATAATGTCAGCACTCTGACGTGCTAAAATATCGATAAATCAAAATAATAGCACCGAAACCAATGACCAACTTTACTAGCGGAAGTATTAGCTTAATGACGGAAACACTAGTTACATACGTAGTTCCAGAATGTGAAAAAATATAACGCGCAAACTTTTCTCGTTTAGGTATAATCCTACGTTTTTCAGCAATCTTCCCGGTTGAGATATTTTTCTTCGAGCAAAAATGGACAACGTTATTAGTCGTTATTAAGTAAGTGAGGCTGTAGTTGACCTGATCGACTTTAACTTCTCAGTGTCGGTAATTCTAGAAACGCTTATACAACAATTTTGCAATCGATAACGACAACGCACGTTAAGGAATCTTAGTCAAGCATGTGATGATTATTCGAGTAAGAACAGAGAAAAAATGAAGGGTACCCTGGTTTTTAGATCCTTCTAGATCTTCTAATATGTAACCTTTTTTTAATACATACAGCTAATTCTAACTAAACACAATCTAATTTACCTAATAATTAAATTTTTACTATCTTTTTTTATTAAATTGAATGTTCCAAGAGATTTTTTTAAATCATAATTTTTAAAATTGTAATTATAAGGGTCCTTCTAGTAATTTATTATGAATTTTACATCTAGGTTTAATATTATGGTTTCGACTGTCAAGGCTTTGCTTATAATTTTTTTATAACTAGTTTCGTAACGGTAACGAAATCAATAATAATGTTTTGATAGCAAAAGTAATATATTTTATATTTCAAATTACCCACTTAAACAACGATTCACTATCTATGCTTTATAGTAATATATTGAATCTATGTTTTAAAGCCTGTAATATGGTTGATGTAATTTGGTTGTCGAATATAATAACATGGTCGTTTCAGTGGCTACACATTATGTTATCCTTGTCCTTTTCCTGATGTGGGGTCGGAAGAACATATCTTCTCTTTCGTTCACTCGTATTTTCCTTTTAAGAAAATGTGACAATATAGTTCATATAATAAATAAATATTTAAATTAGCATTATTTTTGCATAATAATTGTACGGATGCTAAGTCTATCCAAACTACCGGTTTAATGTTCAAACCATGTGATTTTCCATTGTGAAGCTCATTTAAACAGTTATTTTAAGCGTGTGCAATAAAGTGTAGTTATAAAATTATTCGTGATATTTCACGTAATTAATGAGTTATATTATTTTTTAGAGTTTTTTTTTTGAAGTCCTAAGTCCCCTGGTTGGGGCAGAGAGCGTCCACAGTACGTCGCCATTTTTTAGAGTAACATTTATATATGTTGTTTCTTATTATCCTTGCTTATAAAAGCCAGCCTAATGCGATAATGAGTTAAAACACTATGATTTATTTTTCATATTTAACTTTGTGCTTCAATTTCAATGTGTAGGTACAACATTTAAGTCCTTGCGGCAACTATGTCAAAAATACTAGTGCTTGGTGTTGGAGCATCATCCGCTCATGGCGAATTCTTTTTGTGGAAATATCTTGGCTTAAAAATAAGCTTTGTCCTTGACTCTTGTACTTTACTATATGATTATATACGACGTCATTTTATCATGAGTTGAATGCGGTTTAACATCGTTTCTACCATTATAAAGCATGTAAGGTGTTTGCACGATAAATCTACATAATATATACTTTTCAACATAACACAAGTTTTGGAAAGATTCCTGAAGAAATGAAAGTCCTGGCGCTTTTTTATTTAGTTTTTATTTTATCAATTAGATGCATGGTCAGTTTTATATGATATATTTAGGTAATAGATTTTAGATAAAATAATAATAAAAAAAGTCAAGTTTAAATTTTAGGATAACCTTAATTAAACAAACTTAAATATTGTCTTGTGGTTAAGTATAAACTTGGGTAATAATAATTAGGGGTTATGTTATGTGTAATTTTTCTGATATTTTCTTGATGTTTCTTATTTTACTAAAATTCTTAAGTACTCTTCGATTAATTGGAATTAAATTTATAATGTTCATTTCTTTGTTTATTTTTGCTATGTATTCAAGCCGCTAACAATAAAAGGTGAAAATTATTACATAATGATAACAGATCAATGAACGTTTCGTTAGTATAACGCTTTGTTGGACACTTAACTCAATTGCAATTCTCCTTTGTCACGTATTGTTACGAATATTTTAAGCCCCGATGCCATATGATGTATTTATATAAGTCTGACGCATCCGATTAGCTCCAAAGCAGGAAATACGATTTTGATACAGTTTTTCTTGATTTGCTCCAGAGTGTTCGACGTGCGTATTATCTTCAGTTTGAACATTATATTTTTTCCTACATACATTTTTAAATGTTTTAATTTGTTAGTGAGTCTAATGCATAAAGTTTGGTCTTGTTTCGTCTTCGAATAATATAGTTTTATTATCACTGTATATTCGATTTATTCTTTCTCTTCGCGACAAACGAAGCAATTGGCTTATTATTGTATTTACTTCCATCTTTCCAAAGTATGCTTTGATTGCCAATGTTATTTTAAGTCAAGTCCAGGAAAGTAAAGTAAAAGTGCGATTTATGAATTTAGTTAAGTTACCGTCAAGCTTTATTCATAAGAAACACTTTTGTTATATTTGTATACACTTATATACATTATATAAAGGATTCTTATTTATTTTTTCATCTATATGATTTCTACTAAATAAAGATAAAGAAATAATTATTCGACATCGGAAGTCGGCAGGAATGCCTTGAACCATGTGCGACTTTAATATATGATGTTAAATACAGATACGAATTGCAAATATTTTATTTCAACCAGTTTTCGCTTGATGTGCTTGAAAATGTGTGGCAATGCTACCCATCTTCATCTCATAATTATTCTTTTCAAAAAGGTTATAATTTCCTCGGCGGTACGTCAGTAGAGGGCTGCAGAGTGCATGCCTTATTGCGCGACCCCTTTTGAAAATCAACGTCTCATGTGAACTGAATTTTTCCTTATTAATTTTTTCTATTTAAAAACTTGTAAATAATTATGTAAATATAACTTGTACATTGTAAATTTATTTTCTCATTTCCATATCGTATCGGATTTATATGTATATATTATATATGCGTTAGGTAGTCAATAACTCTTTAAGAGTTAGTGGGACTTTCTGCTCTAGGTATATATTAAAATCATGGTTTTATTGATTGATTTATTGATTGCTTTTAAAACGTCGTTTGAAAAATCATTTGTATTGAGCTAGTTATTAAAAGAATAAGATTTTCCTCTTTATTCTTTGAATGGTTACTCTAAGACTACGCTGTTTGAATATTGTTTCGCCCTTGTTTGAAAAAAACATTCATACATAACATTATAATATGGCCAGTGGCCACCCAAATACATGCTGTTTAATCTGTCGATCTTCCGAAATCAATTTTAATACATATTGAAATGTTATCGAACATTCAAGGTAACGTTAGAATCTATTAGATATCTATTATTATTATAATATCTAATTAAATCTAATCTTTAAAGAGCCTTAAATGTGATTTATTTCAAGGTTGTTAATTTTTACAATTATTAAGGACATATAACTAAGTATTTAGAACCGGTATTACTCAAGTATTTTTCCTTTAGTAACTCAAAATGCTTCTATGTAGCACTAACTATGTCGTATTTGAAATTATTGCGTTTAAAATAAAAGTATACGTAGCTGTTCTCTGAAAGCGATTTATTCAAAAAATTACAGATATGTAATTAACTCTGTCATTAACTTAATAAATGTTAGAAAAAGTCAAACTATGGCAGTAAATTTAGTTAGGTACTGACCTGTGTTACGAAGCGTACAGCGTTATGTAACATCTTAGTTAGTCAGTATTTGGTAAGTTTCCATATATTTACTGCAGGAAAGATAGGCAAGCGAACTTTTTAACATATCACACCCTGAATACCATTCAATATCCACCCTTTTACTTTTATAAGAGTATTCTCATGTCACAATGTTAGTTACCTTAGGGCTTTCGCACATGCGGACGAGACGCGGAGTGTTCTACAAACGAATCGTCGCGTAGACGTATCGTTTTGTAATATCTCAGTTGAAATCATGGCGTCAAGCGTACCAGATGTGTTTGGGGAATTTATTGATGACCTTACCTTCTCTTCAGACGAAGAGGATTTCTTGTTATTTGATTTCGTTAGAAGTAGAAAGCGACATGCTCAAGCTTTTTCCGTTACATCTTTTCTAGAGTAATCACTTAATGAATTATTATATAGGCAAGGAAATGTTTCGATTAGGCTCACAAATTCTATAACTTTTGCAGTATTCGTTATAAAATAATAAAAAATTGTCGCTTCCTTTTTTTACGCCAGTACGATACGACTATCGTAATGACACTGAACACCTCATACGATACGCGCAACACCGCCTCGTGTGCGGACTTGTTAGAACATGTTCCTGCTCGTATTGCTCTCGTATTCTCGTTCTACGATACGTTTACGATACGACGCCATGTGTGAAGGGCCTTACTTCTCCGAAACGGCTTTACTGATTTGTACCAAATTTTATATGCATATTCAGTAGGTCTGAGAATCGGCTACTATCCATTTTTCATACCCCTGAGTGATAAGGGTAGCCCACCCTAAAAATTAATATGGCAAAACAACATTTGCCGGGTCAGCTAGTACTTTTATAAGAGTATTTTACATTTTACAGATATTGAGCGGTATTCAGATTGATTAAAGAATAAGTTCAAAAAAAGCGTCAAATATCTCAATATTTTTTTTTAAACATAATGTAGTGATTTACGATTCGTTGGTTGCAGAACGTCTGGCATGGAGGGCAGCATAACAGTGAATGGCATGGAGCGAAACCTGTCAAGCTTCCGAAAACTGTCCTGTTACATTATGCAGGATAATCAACTCCACGGGAATCTGACTGTGGAGGAGGCTATGAAGGTAGCTACGTCACTGAAGCTACCCACCGCTACAACCAAAGCAGATAAGGAGGAAGTGGTTAGTAACTATGTATTTTCTAAAATTTAAACTTAAAATATATCGAAAAAAATTGTCATAGTTCAGACATATTTCTTCACAAATACTTGTCAAACCATATATTTCTCTGGTAATCGAGCTCGGAACCTTTTTCCAATGACCATCTAAACTACAAAAGTGGATATATTTAAACTTAAAATATTCAAGAGATAATAAAATAATGTAAGTGTAGTGTGTATGCTAATCTCGGTTTAAATCTCATTTAAACATGTTTGACTTGTTATTCAACAGTTTCTTTTTTCCAGATTCAAGAGATCCTAGAGACTCTCGGTCTAGCTGATCACTTAAAAACAATGACGTCAAATCTCTCTGGGGGACAGAAGAAGCGTCTTTCTATCGCCTTGGAGCTTGTCAACAATCCACCTATCATGTTTTTTGACGAGCCAACATCTGGTCTTGATAGTTCCTCATGCTTCCAATGTATCTCCTTGCTGAAGACATTAGCCAGTGGCGGCAGAACCATAATTTGTACCATCCACCAGCCGTCGGCACGTTTGTTTGAGATGTTCGATCATTTGTACACATTAGCTGAAGGGCAGTGTGTGTACCAAGGCAGCACTGGACGGCTAGGTAAGATTTTTGAAGACATACTGTAGTTTTCACTGAAATCTATGAAAATATAAAAAAAAAACTTTGATAGCGCGATTTAAATTACAAGACGATACAAGAATCGTACAAAAATCCTGGCTGGAAGCTGGGGCAGGCTGGTTTTAATTAATTGGTATTTTACAATTCTATTATTTGATTATGAAATTTGAACCAATTTTTTACATCATTGCAACTTAAGTTCAACCTATACTAATGTATGACATATGTAACATTGTAACGACATTTAAAAGGTTGGAAATAAATATAAATTCCTTTAAATTGTTCGCCATTACCGAGAAACTCGTCATTAATAAGTACATATGAATTGCTCTTTAAAATATGTATATTAGATATGAAGTTATATAATAAATTCTCGTTAGATATGTGTCGCATATTATATTTAATCCTATTGTTAATCACGTGTCCTTGCACGTTTAATTGCGTTTTAATTGAAACAATATCTACAATTTTTTTTAAAATAAGATTATCAAAAAACATACAATCAGTTTGTAGACATGTAGAACTTTAAATAACCTTTCGGTTGTAGTTGTAGAGACACTACCTCAAATCGTTTATTAAACTAATATATTATGTAGTGCAATAAACAATACATATAGGTCCACATGTCCTGCCAGCCATATGTAAAAGTACATAATGACCTTGCCTTTGAATTGGCTTTTTTATTACTTTATATTGGTTTAATTCTTAATACGAGATTCTGTTTATGTATAACCATGTATAAACCATGCTTAACTTGAAACAATCAGCTTTATCACTTTTTACTTACGTTCAATTGTTATTCCGAAAATGTGACAAAACCAAAGATCAAAAATCTTAGTTGAGTAAAACTTATAAGTAAGGGATAGCTGATTATTTCATGCTTAACAAACAGAAATATTCACTTGTTTTCTCATAAAACTATGACATTTCAAAATGTTATTAATGGAAAACATTTATGTTGTTGCTTTTAAAAAAACAACTTTTTATAACAAATTTGGTTTTTGTATTTGGCATTTCAATTTAGAATCTGGAAAAACCTTTCACTTCAAAAAATAATAAAACGTATTATCTGTATATATTTAAGATTTTTTCTATTAACAGTGGAATGGCTGGGCAACCTGAACCTGCAATGTCCCTCTTACCACAATCCAGCGTCCTTCATCATTGAAGTATCGTGTGGAGAGTACGGGGATAACACCAGCAAATTGGTGCGGGCAATCGAAAACGGGAAAAATGATATCAGGTATTCTTCGTATATTAAGTCTTAACTATATATCATGCAGGCATCATTGCAAAGAATGTTTTTAACGTAAAATACCTACAGCGCGGTTTAAAAATGTTAACGCCGTTCGTACGTTTCGCAATTCTGCGGTCAAGGATATTGGACCGAACACGGAAGGCCTTTCGCATGACGTAAATATTTAAAAGCATTGTAATTCCTAAATTTTATTCAAAGCTATTCAGAAGTTTTATCATCCATAAGTAGGAAATATGCAAATAAAATTTCGCTTTATAATATTATAGGTATTGTTTCTCTTGAGAGAAGAAGTACTAAGTATTTTGAAAATCACTTGTTTTATTAATATAAAATGCAATCAATAGTTAAATATGGATAAATTCGTAAGATATCATATTTGACAATTTATATTCAAACAAATAGCCATTATATTCAATTAACTACGGGTTAATAAACCGAGCCTAAGCTGCAGAACCGGTTAAAATTTGACTGAATGTAACATTAAGTCTTTAAAATATAGCTAATTCTTTTATTTGTTATTGGATAAAAAATGCAGGTAATTTTAAGAAAAATATTCAAAAGTAATTTTAAACAATCGCAGAATTTGAGTGACATAGACATGACTTGATGGAAATTTTTTCTCGGTTGGTAAAATTTTGATAGGATATATTTTTTTCTTATTACATTTAATTATCGTTTTACCAGCACATAGAAATATGAAAAAACAAGTTTTGAGTAGTAATATGTTAATTTAGTTGTGGGTAAACTAAATTATGTACTACCTACATTCATATTATTTACAAAAGAGGATTTTAATTAATTACTCAATTTATAAAATTGCAAGAGAATTGATTGGTCAGACAGACGAGCAAATATTTTTTTATTAACTGTTCTTCACTTTCACTTTGTTCGTCACTTTCAGTGTTAGCAGTTAATAAAAACTGCACTGTATTTGTGCAATTGTATGCAATGATTTCTAAAACTTAAATGTATTATTTTCAGAAACGGCAAACCATTCCCCATTCTACAGAATTACAATAACCAAAGAGACATGGAGCTGTCAATGAAAGCTGAATGGAACAAGAATGACGCGTCCCAAATTCGAGAGAAATTTGCTGGAGACAGTCAAAATATAGCCAATGGCACAAACGGAACGAATACTCTGCAGAATAGCCTGTTGCAGTATGCCGCCAATGAGATTTCTAAAGGAAAAGGTATGAAACATTATCATTTTGTAATAAATAAGTAAGCTTACTTAGTAACGCGTGAGTAAGCTTCGCATTAGTGAAATATGGTAAATGCTAGTTAATTACTGCTTTGTTTATTGTTCAAAGTTGAGCCACTAGTAGTACAAATGGACACAGAGAAGCAAGATAACGCCGAAGCGGCGCTGCTAGGCACGGATGGCTCTCCGCGCCGTTACGCCACCTCGGAAGCAAAGCAATTCTGGGTGGTACTCAAACGCACATTGCTATTCAGTCGAAGAGATTGGGTGAGTTTATATCAACTCTAATATTTATTCATGTTATTCGTAAGAATAAGCCTTAATTTTAACTTTTAATGTCATTTTTCTTCAAACTGCGAGAATCTGAGTTTGAAAGACTGCTTTAATTTAAAAAATCACTAGCTGGCGTCTGCGTTAACGCCTAAACAGATAATAGTTCAACATTTAAATACATAAATGAAACGAAACACTCTTTTCTTACAATTTTTGATCTCGATCACAAAACAGTAATATTTTTATCACTTATTAGTATGTTATCCCGTAACCACGCGGTTATATGATATTTTTAATTTCTTTGTGTGTTGTTTTTAATGAGTTAATATGTATTTTGTTCAGACGCTCATGTACCTGCGTCTCTTTGCCCACATCTTGGTTGGATTCTTGATTGGTGCTCTCTACTATGACATTGGTAATGACGGATCTAAAGTTCTCTCAAATCTCGGTTTCCTGTTCTTCAACATGCTGTTCCTCATGTACACGTCTATGACCATCACTATTTTGAGTTGTAAGTATTACAAAGTTTATTGTATTTACCATAACACACGCAATTAATTAACTAGGGTTGTATTAAACATTAAAGATTTGTTTTTAAGCATTTCTTCAACTTTGCTACAAGAAATAACTCTATCTATCGTTTATATACAGTATGTATATAAAATTATTTCTATATAGTTAAATATAATATGTTCAAAAGAAAAAAAATACTACTATGGTTGTAGTTAGGCTTGATAATGGTATTTTTATGTTTAAAGTCAACTTTCATCAATTTAAAAATTTACTGTCGAGTGTAGGCGAGTGTTGTTCTATGAAAACTGTTAACTAAGTGAAGGCCTCAACTTTGGCGTTAAAAACATTTGAAGAGACGGATGTAAAGTTACGAATTTGATGAATTCGTGATTCTATGAATCATGACTTATATATAAAAAAATAATTTTTCAGTCCCGCTAGAGATGCCTGTGCTAATAAAGGAACACTTCAATCGATGGTATTCGCTACGATCCTACTATATGGCTATCACCGTCTCAGATATACCCTTTCAGGTAAAAACGTTATAATTTATAATATTTTAATAGTTTTCAGTGAGGACCAATTTCTCATAATACAATTTTTTATGTTTTATAATATTTCAATCCGTGTTAGATTGAAAAAAAAAATGTTTTTTAACACATTTGGAACTCTGTCCTACGAACCAAGGGGTTCTATTAGTCTATACACGAAAAATTTCTTTGAAGGCAGATTCTAGCGCCGGTCTGAAGTTTCGATTGTCGAGAAGGTTAAATAATGTTGTAGTTTGGAAGGCACAACAAGTAAACTTTTTCTTATTTAATGTTGAATATAAAAATAAGGATTGGATTCTAAAATTCTTAATCTTTTATTTTATCTTAAAATTTTGCACCTCTTGGACTATTTCATTATTTATTATCGTTGCTTAAATATAAGGTCGCTTGTTGCTCCCCTATATTATTATTATTTTCTTAATAGTATTATAACAATGAATGAATCCCTTTTAGGCGATATTCTGCATTATCTACGTGGTGATAGTATACCTGCTGACGTCACAACCACTCGAGTGGTTCCGATTCTCGATGTTTCTTTCCTCGTGTCTTCTCATCTCGTTCGTGGCGCAGAGTGTTGGACTTGTTGTTGGTGCCGCTATGAATGTGCAGGTGAGTTTGCCTCGACTGGTTTTCTACAGAGAACTCAATAAAACTTCAGTGCTTTCCACATTTAAGCCGTTTCTCTGGAATCCCAATTTGATATCTTGGTGCTTGGTACTGACGAAAACAATAAGTATTGATACCTTCTTTCTTGACCTATTAAAATTACAGTTACTATAATTTGTGTCTGGGTGGCCGGAGATTAATATTTCTATGTGTCCTGTTTACTTGGAAGGTACTATGTAAATAAATACACAATTTATATTTAATTTCAGAACGGTGTGTTCTTAGCGCCAGTGATGTCGGTTCCATTCCTTTTATTCAGTGGTTTCTTCGTATCGTTCAACGCGATACCAGTTTACTTGCGCTGGATCACATACGTCTCGTACATTCGATACGGATTCGAAGGCACCGCACTAGCAACGTACTCCTTCAATAGAACAAATCTCGCCTGTCATCAGGTATGTATAGATTTTACACATAATACAATGATGTCTCACGTTTTTAAGACTTGTGTGTGTCAGTTTCATTATATTCATTATTCCAACAAACTTTTTTATACTATAAATAGCATTTTATTATAATTTTTTATGAAATTAAGGCTATGGCCTTATGTGATTCCATGTCCTGTTTTTACATAAAAAAAATCTACGCAGCTTTACCATAGTAATTGATAAATAAATGTTCGTCATTTTAAATGGTCAATGTACGTTCTGCTTCACAACCGTACTGTACAAGAAATATGCGCGTCATGACTGCACTTTATAATAACAGTTTCGTCCGGTTAATTTATGGCGTGTGTTACTTATTCGCAGCACTTTTAGTACTCGTTTATAGAAAAAAAACTATATATCACAAATATGTTTGTATTTTTTTCAGGCCTACTGTCACTTCAAAAAACCGGAAGTAACTCTAGAAGAACTGGACATGACAGACGCTGACATTACTCTAGATATTGCGGCGTTGTGTCTCATTTTCTTGCTCCTTCGTATCTCTGCCTTCCTATTCCTTCGTTGGAAACTACGCTCCACTAGATAAATGAAATTTCGCATTTCTATCTCATATACCGGTCAACTAATGTTATTAGCAACTAAAATTGTATATAAAAATATATACTCATCAATTTTAGAGAGCTTTTAAATGCTAAAAAGTGTTAGTATAACTCGAAAAATTAAGCCATCTTTTATGGTTTTTGTACCTTAGTTATTACAACAAGTGAATGGCTTACACTCGAAAATCTTGAATTAATAGTATAGTAATGTAGCAACGGTTTAAATCGACCATTGAAGTACACAAAATGTGTCCATGCGTCTCATATTAATGTTTCTTTGATTATCGTTGAATATAAAGCATAAAGATAGATTGCCGAATTATCGATGCTCGGCGCAGTTGTTATTGTGATAAAATAATTCCAATGTGATGTAAGAAAAATGTTATAATTATGTATTTTTGATGTTATTTTTTTATAACGCAGTTAGAATAATTATCCTCGGATTGCAGTAATTGTTTGTCAAAAAATTTATGTACCTACGACAAAAATTATTTTTAAAAATACTAAAATGAAAAGACCGTTTTTATAATGTCATTTCTTATACATGGCCGTGAATTCAATCGCTTAACAGAGTTTAGAGGGCCTTATAAACCTTACCATATGCTCATTTGCACTATTTCAACTTACCGTAGAATATTTCTAAATGAATACCTATCTCCGTCATGAACATAAAAAATTGCTGTATTTCACTCTGAAATCTCCTGCTATGCAAGTGGTCATTACAGTCAAATTTATAGATAAAGTAAAGTTATGAATATTAATTTTGATCATTAGAGCATTATGAACATTTTCTCCGTCTTTCTGTGGCCTTGTTGTTAAAGAATTTATAAAATGCTTAATATTATAATAATGCCTCATATTTTGTAAGATCTCTGATGGTTACAAAACTGAATTATACACAAAATATTTTATTTACGCGTTATAACATAAATATATAGTCGCTCATAATTTTTACAATTATGTTAGTTTGATTTTTGAGATATAAAATTATCTAAGAAATATTGATAATGCGTATCATATAACCGTAATTCATGCAAAATTTAAGTATACCTTTAAATATTATTATAATATAAAATATACCTTTTAATATATTTAATTTTAATTAAATATTCTAGAAACGTTTATTTTAGTTATAAAACATTCTATAACCAAAATAGGTGGTTTAGATTTTATAAAATAGTTGGAAAACCGATATTATTCGGCTCGAAGGATCAAAATAAACAATCAAATACTTAGAGGGGAGAAAGGTAAAAGATGTCGGGATGCATAAATGCAAGGATGTATTACAAGAGAGACTCGAAGTCTCGGGTTTTAACCTCAAATATTTGGACAAGCACGGCGCCGTGCTAGCAAAACTAAATAAATGGTGCGTGATCAGAATATACGACATTGGCTCGTACAGTAATATATAATTGAACAAATTAAACGCGATTTCAAATAAGTCTGCTAAAATCGATTAAGTTAACAACCATTTATTTAAAATATTTATCCCTACAAAGCTGGGAATCATTAATAATAAGTACTTGTAAACATCTTGCCTATAAATTTGCCATTACGAAGTCTTAAAAACAAAAATATGGATATAAAAATAATTGTAGTTTCAAACACCATACAGATGGGTGCTTGCTCTAAAATGTTTTTAACATATAAGCTTTGCATGAAAGGAAGTTGATATATGTAGTTCTCGCTATCGCACACAAAATAATATATTGGTGTTGATAAAACCGTCGAGTTTTATGTTAAGTAATATTGCTCAACAGTAAGTGTAAGCAAAATGGAAATTTGTTAAAAAATATATTAAACATGTATAGCTTAGAATAATATGCAATGTTACATGAAAACTACAAAATGGTCGTCACGAAATTTAATTATATGGAAATAATTTAAGTTATAACTTAATAAGGGATCATGGTTTATATTAATTATTGTACTTAGTTAAGTAAATTTTTAGATTATGGTCCAATACTGGTTATATAACATATGTATTTTTATATATTTTCAATAAATGGAAAAATAAATATTACAGTATTTAATTCTAATAAATAATACAACATTCACAGTTATATTAAACTCAAATACTGCTGAATCGCAATTTTTTCCGATTATAGACATAATTTGCCTCTACGTAGTAGGTACGTTATGTTAAATATATTATATTCTTTGATATCATTATTTGTATTTATATATTACGATTTCTAAGCACAAAACGAATGTTGATAGAATAACACCAAACCCTAACACATGCCATGGGATTAAAAAATACGGTATTTTTCTCTTAGATATAAAACTTAGCTTTTTCATTTTTTCTGTACTCAGTAGATGTAATTGTTCGTTTATTAAACCAGCTTCTTCTATTCGTCGGCAATGTTGTTGTAGTTTTTCTACTAAAGGAAATTCTTTGTATAAATAAATGGCATATAACATTTGCGCCTTCGGGTACGATATTGTATAAATCTTGGGATTGCCATATTCATCAAAATATTTAGTCTTGTGGTACGCAAACAAGGAGTAAAGGTACACAGTAAAATGTTTATTCGAATTAGCGACAATATTCAAACTTTCCTCACGTCCTTCGCAATCCATATTACTGTTGTCTGTGAAGAATACGAACCCAGTCTGCCTTGCCACTCTTGTCATGATAAGGCTGACGCATGGCTCCAAATGATGTCTCAAAATATCATCGAAGCTTGAGATTTGATAATCGGGATGTGGTTCCAATGTGAAACTAACAAGGGTAGATTGATAATGGCAGTTTATAAGATATGCGAAAAATATCCAAAATATAAAAATCCTTTTAGGTTTGTCACCTTTCACTCCACTGCTCTGCTGAAGAAAGAAGCCGAACATTTTAAGGATGATAGCTTGTTTCGGTTGCTTGCGCATCATTAAGTGCATAAGCACTGAATATACAACGAACACGACAAACAATGCTAGCCAGATTGTCCATTGGAACCCCATGTAGATGCGTTTTAGGTTGGAGATTTGTCTAGCTGTTGACACGTAAAGTTGTAGGTAATCAGTAAAAGTAAACCCTCCAGTGAGGTAGACAAACGCTAAAGCCCTATCATGCATAAGGAACATACCTCCATTTATTATGTCTGCCGCTCCATTCTGTAAAGCACTCAGTGAGCCTACTGCCGACAAGTTATCTGCAATAATACTAAATTCATCGAAATCCATATTGTATGTAAAATTAATTTTGAATCTCTCTTTCTGTGCCAGTAAGTTTAAAATATATTGATCGATTCCCTGATGTTCAGATTCCTTAGCCGCAGGGTCTATTGAATACGGCGGTATATGTGCGCTGAATGCGCGAAATGTACAATTTTGTAGACCAGTTACTAATTTGTCATAGAATAAGCTTTGTCCGCTACAACGGCCTAGCTTGATTATTTTATTATATCGCTTACCGCATCCAAAATCTTCGAATGGATTGTAAGTATATAAGTCTAAAGATGTGCTTTCGTTTAGAATAACCACATTAAATACATGTTTCCTAAGGAGTATATCAAAAATACATCTCGAGTCGTGATCATTTTTTAAAACAATAAGCATCTTAGCTTTTGCATTCCACGAAATTCCCGCTGTGATGCGATTTATTTTCTTTATGAAATCTGCACTATCGTTTGCAACTATCAAATATCCTGAATCAAATGGTACATCGATTATTTTTGCTGTGCTGTTCAATAACTTAATTGACACGTAAGACATATGATTAACAGCTGGTAAAATCTTGTCATCTTCACCAGCTATTACTGTAAGTTGTGTTTTTGGTTTATAGTTTGCTAGTAATATATCCAAAACACAGTTCACAGTTTTATCATCTCCTGATTCTACTAAAAATTGTAAAGAAAACCCAATTTGGATAAAAAGTACACAAAATGCACAGATTCTCGACATTGTGTTCGATACACTGAAGACTGACTGAAATACTCCATAAACAACCTTTCAGTATCCAATCTTGATAGCTTAAGATTAATTATTTAAACGACTTTTATTTATGACAAGCTTTAAAAGAATAGAGTTACTTTCCTCGTATAATTTAATGGATCTTTATAAGTTTTACCTAATTATAACCACAAATAACATTATTTGACCAAGCTAAAATTGGGATGGAATATCCTTCTTTTCTTATATTACCGAAATAAAAAAAGGGTTTAATAAAATATAACGGTTTAAAATGAAATTCTAAAAAATCCGTCTGTATGTACGTACTTTAAATGTTTTTCGGTAATGCCAACTTAAGTTTGATAAAGAGCTGGCACAAAATTTTTAAGAAAAATTTGTCTCATAAACTATTAGAAGAAAGAAAGATAGAAACAAAAAGAAAAGATAAACTGCAAACATATAAACAATTCATGTTGTAGTTAATAATATTGACACGGGATGTCGCTATCTGTACCAAATAATGAACCATTTTAAAAACATATTATACGATACGTACACGGTACAGATAGCTTATATTAGGTATGTCAGCTAACTTACGCATGCTAGATACTTGTGTTTTCTCGGCGTGGGGCTGCAATTACTACATTTTTAACTAGGAACTTTGTTTGTGATCTGTTTAAAAATTTTTTGCATAAACCTGTGCAACTACCGGATTAAAACTACACTTATGCCCGCCTTCCACTGCGTAAGTGAAATGATCGAGAAACAGTTGATCGGCGGAACGGAGTTTGAAATGTACCTAGTTTTTGCCTTCCACGAAGAAAATAATTTGTTTCGCCTTCCACTGACAACGAGGTCAACTAGGCGGAGCGGGAAGCGGGAAATGAACGACTATTCCCTTCATTTTCTGCCCAGTGTTCGCTCCATCCAGCGAAGTTATGCATCTTTTGCGAGCGGGGAGCTGAGCACCGGTATTGGGCAGCCCTTCGTAGCATCAAGACCTTTTTGTGAATTTCACTATGTCAGATTCTTCTAATGAATAATTAATATGGTAAATCAGTGGCGTAACTATACCATCTGGGTTCCGTGGCAAATTCTTTTGATGGGGCCCTATCAGTAAAATTTGTCACGTTGTACTTAGTTTAATTTTAATAAACCACTTAAGTAGTTATCCAACACTAATAACAATGTTATTTTCAAGAGCATGGGTTTATACATTTACATTCATTCACATTCACCAGCCTTTATACGTCCCACTGCTGGGCATAGGCCTCTTCTCTTAGGTGAGAGGAAATGGGCTATAGTCCCCACGCTAGCCCAATTCTTAAAAAATGTACTTTTCAAGTAAAATAAACTAATCAGGTACAATGTTAAAAAAATATTTATGAGCTCACGGCCTCTTAGGCCGGGGCCCTCTTGGGTCGGGGGCCCGTGGCATTTGGACAGCCCTGCCACCCTATAGTTACGCCACTGTGGTAAATGTAAACTTACTACTATATCACTATAAATGAAGGTCGGTTAAAAAAGAAACATATCCGGCGCAAACCAAGGTTTTGGATCAATAATCACATTCGAGGAAGGCCCGCAAAAGGAGATTTATTACGAATGTACAACTTTGCAAGAGGACTACTTCAAAAATTACGTTACGACTCCATTCAAAACTAGTTTTCAACAGCATACTCGCTTGCTCCGCTCTGCTTTACTCTTTCGCAGTGGAAGTAATTGTATGAAATATAATAAAACTACTTCAGCGAGTTTCGTACGGAGTCCGTGGGAAACTCGCTCAACTAACCTCGTATGTGACTCTTTCAACTCGCTCACTCTGCTCCGCTCGTCTCCGCTTTGGTGGAAGCACATGTATGAATAGTATGAAAATCATCGTTACGAGAATAGCGGAGTCCGTAATAGGTCCGTTCCGCTCTCAGTGGAAGGCGGGCATTAAGTTTTTAACGCCACGCGCACGAGCGGGTATTTGTTTATTTAATAAAAAAGAACTACAAGCAATCCTTTTATTTTTTATTATCAAAATACACAATGGAAAATTATTTCGAAATGATAATGTTATCTAAATGACGACCGTTACGCTGCTAGCACTCTTCTAATCAGGAACGAAGATTGGTAATAACATCCCCATAGGAACTAGTCAAAGGGACTCAGGTCGAAGATTCTGGAGTTGATGTTACCTCTACGCGAAATAACCTTGTTAGGGAATAACTCGTTGACAGCTGTAATTAATTGATCTGATGTATGGCAAGTGGCCTCATCTTGTTGGAACGAAGTTTTAACTTCAGCGCTAAATAAAATACCCGCTAAGTACACGTTTTTGACACCTTGTACCTATCTACTATATTTTCTTGTAGTTCGGTACTTCTATGAAAACATGCATCAATCATTAGTTTTATCATTAATGGATGTTCTTATAATAATTTATTATGATAGTTGTAATTATGGTAAAAGCATTGTCACTTTTTATAACGGGTCAATAAAAATAAGAAAAAGATTATTTTTGCTTTTGTAGTTATTTTTTGATAGGTAAACGCAATTTGTTTCACGCCTTTAAATAGTTTTAGTCAAAAGGTTCCAAGGGTAATATTACAAGAACTAAATTGACAAAAGCCTTCTTTTAACAAGAGTGTGGTTTAAAAGAAAAGAAGAGAAAACGGGAGACTAAACCGAAGTAATGATCAAAACGCAACTGTTTTGACAGTTACTTATATAATATGTTTAAACTACTATTATGTAGTCTACGCAGCTTAAAAGTATCTACGCCACTTTGAGAGGAGAACTGAACAATAGTGAACTGAATATGCACTTCATTTAAGACTTAAATGAAGTGTAACTTCCTACTTCATTTAAGTAGGAAGTTTTAACAATATTCATAGCCTGTTTGACGGGTTCCAATTATTTTTTAAACTGATTTACTGAATTTATTATTAACTACGTGTATAACTAAGACTTGAATTTTTAGACTTTAAAACACGAACTTATGAGGTCATTTATCAACTTTTGATTCTTACATATTTTTGTATTAATTAAGTAAATAAACTACTCTAATAAAGAAAAACTATACACAATTTCACACTATATTGCGGTGGATTTCGTCCTAATTAAATAATTTTGTCGCAGAAAGCAACAAAAGGCGAAAATATGAAAATCTCATGGATTCTTATATTTTCGTTCCTTTTGGAGTGGAGACTTTGGGTCCATGGAGGCCAGAAGCGCGTCGATTGTTTAAATAGATATCGACGCGCTTAGCTGAGATCACAGGAAACCTGAAAGCTGGCTCATATTTCGGCCACAACGCGGTAATGTAGCCAGTATTTTGGGTACGCTTTGATGAGCCTTTTGTATTTTTGTAAATAAATTTAAGTACATTATTGTAAATATTTAATAAATATAAAAATTAACAGAAGCTTAAGTATTGAAATTAAAAAAAAAGACAATCTGCACTGCAATGCACTGTTTTGATTTATTATTTAATGTCAAAAAGTTTTTATTAAATATTACACTTAAATATATTTACAAAAATACAAAAGGCTCATCAAAGCCGTTAGGGTGCGTACCCAAAATACTGGCTACATTACCGCGTTTTATTGCTATGCTAACGCGTTGGCCGAAATATGAGCCAACTTTCGTTAATTATTCTTAAGATTATTATTGTATCTTATTCTGTTAATTATTTTTAAGATAAAAAAATTCCGTGTTTGAAAATTATAAAAATACCTTCTGGGCGTGACCTCACTCTAAAAAAGAATAGAACAAGCCTATTTTTTCCACGTATGAGATCTTGCCAATGATTGTTATTTTTTTCATGTTTGTCGCCCTTACGACGTAGTTTTTAGTTTTTCTATTATCTAATTCGCTGACTGGCCCCGAGATAATTGCAAGTCTTAAATGACCGTTTTGTGAATGAGTAATTTTAAAACAATAAAACTACGATTATATGCATAGACATTTCTTTAAGGTTCTCAAAAAACGAACTTCGTAATGTCAAACGTGGGGAACGTCGAACGGGGTCGGCGTGAATAAATTTCCATAAATTCTATTCTTGGGATCAATGACTTCTATGTCTTCGAAGACAATTTAACATATCATGATACCAAACAAAGAATATGTTTTATTCATAGAAGTCATCGCATATGACACAAAGTCAAAATCATATAAATTTAAAAATCAACTTAAATTAATTTTTCTGTAAAGCTCAGATACAGCACTTAAGTCAACAGTAACAATATTCAAATAAGTTACTGATTTTTCATTAATATTATATAAAATTCACGATGCTTATTATTTTCATTACATAGTTAATTTAAACAAATAACTATGTATTTCTAAAAAGTTCCTTTGTCAACATCTCGGTTACGAGTCATAAGTTATGTTATGACTCATAACAATCAATTCGGGGGTTTCAGTAAAAACTTTACAAATACTTGCACAATCTAATTGTAATATTTTGTTACTAATTAATTATAATTATAATCTGTCTACAGTCTACACTTTTTCCAATAATTTATTTTATTTTTGACGTAAGCACTCCTATGTAGTTCTATAATTATTAACAGACAGCACAGACAAAAAATTCAATAGTTCATGAACGCTGGTTTTTCTTTACAATAGCGACGTACTTTTTAGCTCCGATATTCATACGTAAACTGTGGTTATGCATATATATTTATTTAATGAAATGTATATTAAATATTTTTATTTTATTTACTTATTATGTATATAATTAAAGCTTACTTTGCTCTAGTCTGGAATAGTTTGGTCACACTTTGCAGACTATTTTCATTTGCCTGTTACAGATTTGCTCCTGCCAGAATATACCGAAGACATGGCGAAGCAGCAGTTCATGAACACTTGTAGCTAGTAATACACACGATGGAGGTGCGCAAGCGTTGCTCTGGCTTTGTTGTGGCTTTGGCTGTGATGTCCACTTCACTTGAAGAATTCACACTTCACTCCAGAATCTGATGCTACGCTCCCCAATTAGGGGAACGACGTGACAGGCTGCACTATGTCTGCATCAACGCAGTTGGGGTGAGCTACTTGTGGAGCGCCTTGTATCCAAAGTACGAATAAATGGTATGTATAATAATAATAAACGCATTTAGAGTACCAAAATATTTACTTGTCTCCTCGAGATTCAAACCCAAGACATCTGGCGCAAAATGCAATCGCGTGAACAACCTAGCCACGGAGACGCCTCTATATTTACCTGATTATTACTAGTTTCATTTGCTGTTATGAGAGCCACCTCAATAAGAAGCTCGATCATTACAAAGAAGTGTACTTATGTAGTGTTAAAATTATCCTTTCAGATAGTAGGTTAACTAACCGGCAATAACTGAGTTAACTACAATAGAGCTGCATAACCCATTCACCGGCAGTTCAGTTTGTTCCGACGCCAGACTCATACGCATGTCTTTTTAGTTGAATTAAAAATTAAATGAAAATAAAAATACGCGTGCAGACAACAACAACAACTGTGCAGTGTTTTTAAATCAAATTAAGTAAGTACACTCTACAGTTAATTATTTAAAGTTTATTTTCATAACGATCTATTTTTAAAATTCGTTCAGATACAGGTCAGAGAAATTTTTAAAGAAAGTTGATACATGAAGATGAATTTAACGCATCGTATTTCTGTAATTTGATAAATGGAAATTTGATAATTGCGTAATTTAATTGAAATCTATTCTAAATATATAGTAAGAGAGAATATATATATTTAGAATAGATATCATTGAATATTTTCGGCAGAAGTGATAGAAGACTACTGTAAGAAAATCCAACCACAAACAATTGATAGCTTTAGAACTATGAATACTCATTAAACATCGAAACTACTGGAATGACATATAAATGTTCATATTGTTAAAGTTACTCAAACACGTTAATCGTTGAAAAATATTCTATTGTCTCTGGAAAATCGGAAAAATGGGTTCAACAAAACTCTGTACAAAATCAACATTATTCACTTCTTTTCATGTAGGAAAACTTTTCTGATAAAAACGCGCTTGTGGTTCATCACAACACCATTTTGAGCGTCACCGCGGTTGGGGAAAAAAGCAACCTCTAACCTCCAAAATGTGTCTTTGTTTATTTAAAAATGACAATATTTAACGAAGCGACGGAAGTAAATATTAGACACAAGGTTAAATATATAAAAATATTAAGACAAAATAATATTAAAGGTGACAGATAGTGTTGGGAACATTTATCATGTAACATTTTTTAGTGTCGTAAATTCGTTCAATATTATTCTAAAATTTTTGAAATATCTGCAACGTAAGCGCGATATTAAAATAGAATTATATAATTTATAAAAGTGATAATATACTTTTATAAAAAAATATATTAAAAATAATAATTCGGTATGAAAACTCGCGATTTCTTCGTTTCCATGTCAATTAAGTTTTTAACTGACTTTAAAAAAAGAAGTTTCTCAAATTAACCCGTGTCTGTGTAATATTGCCGGAGTTATTCGAGTATATGAGTAATCTGTATGGGCTTCACAGCACGCATACCAAATTTAATAGGCGTATGTGTTTTCATGTTTTTATGGTTTCAATTAGTGTTTATTTTTATTATAAGTTAATATTTAATTTACATAGTTCTAGGCCAAATTATACCGGTGATATCATTACTTGTGATATGATTAACAACACTAATAAGTAATGACCGATAAAATTATGGTCAATTTCGAGGTTCTTATAAATCTTTAGGTATTTATAAGTCATGAAAATCAAATATACTGTAGCTTTGACAGACAGCAGTAAGGTCGCTCTCATAATGTTGTTTTATATTATTAAGGTGAATAAATAAACTTTTCGATGTGTAGGTGGCATTAAATATTGTGCCATAAAATGTGGCAGGGCTTCTAGCGGCTGGGACCGCGGGATTGACAAGTTGTCAGTTAAAAGCCTATCGGAATTTTCAATAGCGTCTCAAAAAAAGTGTGTCTCCACCGGGTATACATCGCAGCAAGTAAGTTGAACCAAAATGGCGGTCGTCTTCGCAGGTAAAATTATGAAGAATAGTGTTAGACAGGTTTAATAAATGTGATTGCGTGGTATTCAAATACATATGTATATATACCTATTTTTATAAATTGTGAATGTGAGGTTTAATCATTTATTAAACCTATTTAACACTTTTCTTCATAATTTTACCTGCGCAGACGACCGCTATTTTGGTTCAACTTACTTGCCGGGATTTATACATGGGCTCGCGCGGCAGCCTCGCGAGCCAAATGCTCGGTCGGCGTGGACGTGCCTCGGGGTCGTTTGGGCGCACGTTGATGATCAGCGTACCTCGGTTTGAGCTGTTCGTTCGATGTGGATGATGGTTTCGGCTTGCGAGGCCGTTCTACAGATGTATTAAACAACTGTCCATTTCAAATTCTCAAGAAAGCCGCACATCGAGGCTGCCGCGCGAGTCTGTACGCCCGGTGGAGACGCGGCTAATTATAAACTCGTTATTGACGCAGTGATGTTATAAGGAGTAACGTAAGACTTTTACTTTTACTAATTGCGTCCACTACTTCTTTCGCATTACTAAAGTGTAGTTTGAACGTGCGCTGACTTTCACAAGTCGGATGTGAAAAATTCTGTATTTTATAGTCCCATTTCCTATTTACCATGATCTAATCACGCTGGTTTTAACAGTGGTTAACTATCAAATATGACCAAACTTAGTAATGTCTTTTATTAACGCGAGTATTAATACTAAATTTGCCCGTTTCGCATGCTTAACAGCCTGCATGATCATGGGCAACTTAAAAGGCGGGTAAATATAGGCTTAGTGCGTTGAATTTTTCAAAAAGTGTCCAGACCATTTTGATAAAAGACATAATTTGGTATTGGTACCTCTTAAGGATCTATCAAATAAAAAAGAAATCATTTAAATCACAGTTATGCAACAAATCTACAAAATACCAAAACCTGAATTGAGAATCTCGTTTTTTGAATTTGTTCCACAACGAACTTGGATATAATTCAAATAGCTAACACGATTTGTTCGTTTGATAACGGTATTGTGAAATCGTTACTATCATAACGCTAGGGAATAACGGACATAGATAATTAATATAAATCATGTTTTCATTGAATGGAAACAGATAAACAAACCGCGACAAAGTATTGTCTCTACACGCTTCGATAAACTTCAGGAGATTGGCCAATGTAATAAAGTAACACTTTCACTTATCAAATGTTATAATATTTAGACAGGAAACGGAAGTTGACTATGAGAACTTAGGTAGGTACCTACGTACCTTGAGCAACATTAGAAAATGTCAAAGTTAATAAAAGACCTGCCTTAGATCATCACTACTTTAAGGTCACATATTTATTAACGACCTAGAAAAACAGGTTGTGATGTGTTTGTATTTAGAGTGGTAATTATTTTAATCATTTCCATATCTCCTATATGGCTGTCAAACTTGGGTATTCACAAAAAATGACAAATAAACAATATATAATACACAAAAAGCAATGGAGAGAAGCACACTACGGATTAGAAAAAAAAAACGAAACGAGGTGATAAGACAGAAAACAAAGATTACGGATGCGCTGACACATGTATCAGTAAAGTGGAAATGGGCTGGCCATCAGGAAAGGACTATCAGGTAAAAGAAAAGCCGGCAGACCAAAGCAGTGTGCAGACGGTAAGGAGAGATTGGATCGATCAGGGCAAAGATGGGGAAATGTAGAAAAGGTTAGGAGAGGTCAATTAAATTAGCTTATGCACATAAAGTTAGTTTGTAAGCTTGAACACTTGAACCGGATTAAAACGCGTAAATTTATCACATTTTTTTAATATTCAATTTTTGGTAGATTTTTTCCGACATTTTATTCATGGTAATGCTGAAGCAGTAGAGTGAATAACCACGGTCCAACTATTTCGGCCATTAGCCTGGAGAAAGAGACGGACAGACAGACCAAGGCACACAGATAAAAAATTTAAAAACTGCTAACTAGTTGTTAACTTTGATGTTTGTACACATTTAGTAAAAAGTCCATTATTTTGATATAATTTAAAGCTCTGTACATTTTACCCATTGTTAAATGTATAATATGACTTTTAATAACGTATTATATAGTAAATATTAAAAAACTCAATTAAAAACTAGTTGATGAAAAAATAAATACATTTTAAAATCTATGTGCTAATTAAAAAAACATTAAAATCATCTCAATATTGGCGTCATAAATGCGTAGCAAACTTACAATAATATACGCTCCAGTTGAAAACCCTAATTTTTTTAAAGGGTCAAAAAAGCGATAAAAAATAAATATAACTTTATTTATATTAGTTTATTGTCTCTTCCTCAAAAAAATTGTTTCTTCAAAATGAAAAAAAAAAATTGGTTGCCTGTAAAGTCGGTATACGGGCGAAAGTTTTACGTGACAACGACTTTGAGTGGTAAAATAATTATCTTTTTATGTCTGTCTCTCTCGCTCTTAGGCGGGCTAACCATGCCCGCGTGGAAGGGACGCGTGCCTCTCACTCGCTCTCATTGTGAGCGCATAACGTGAGCGGAGCGTAACGCAGTTTCTTGAAGTGTCACCCGGCTAACCAATTTATAAGACGTTGTCACGTCAAAATTCTATGACAAGAAACCTCTGAATATACTCACTAAGCACATACATTACTGTAATATACCTAACTACCTACATTTTAAAAAAGTGAATTCCTGTAACCACGAGGGGTATGGGGGCAGGCACATTTCTGTATCTGTTTCACTAATCATTTTCTTTACAGGCAAGTAGGTGATCACTGATCAGCCTTCTGTTTCTACACCACCAAACATTCATTTGTTTCCCAGGGATTCAAACCCAGGACCTCCAGCGCAATACGCAGACGCGTCAACCACTTTTGCCTTGGAGTTACAGTTTGGTAAATAGTAATGTTTTGCCACTCTCTTTCAAATTACGAATTTATTAAAAAATACAATACAAAATAGAAAAAGTAGACATAAAGAGAAAAAAAAATACAGCAATCGCTTGTATTAGATCTGTCTGAAACTACAACGTCCTATTTGTCTACGTACAGTTAAGCCTACCCATGGGCGCCGGCAGGGAGGGTGCCAAGGGGTGCACTTGCACCCCTTGGGAATCTTGGGATCAACAGGAATTATTGAAATAAATTCATAATGAATAGTCCTAAATTTCAATTTTTTATTAACAATCATATACGGCGAAGATTGTAAAAAAACTAAAATCTTCACCACCTGGAAATTATTTCTGCCAGCACCCATGGGCCTACCACGTATAAAGGAAGACAAAACAGTCTGCTGTTTTAGAATTTACAAAATACGGTTATAGACAGTTTTAAATCGCCCTCAGCTCTACATAAAGTCAAACACTATAAATTAAGTAATTTGAATGTTCCATAAACTTACCTCATACGTGACAGGATCATCAGTGGTCATAATATACTATTTAATATCCACAGCTAAAATAACATGTTTACACTTACAAATGTTACTCGTCCTTAACCTTAGAGGTTACTTACTAGGTTGAATATATATGACTCAAATGATTTTTAATTTTATTGTCTGTATATTTATTTATTTAAAAGGGATTTTTACTTTTATTAAGGACTAAAGGATTCGAAGTTTTCGAAGTTATCAATAAAAGTTCCCGAATCAGTCAAGTCACACGAGAGTCATGAGTAGTATTCGCTCTCTATGCATATTAAATAATTTTAATTTGATTGACTCTGGAACTTGAATTTAATGACAATAAATCTTTTAGCACTATATAAAAACACATGAGTTGTAGGAAAATTCCACATGAAAAAGATTTTGAGTACATTTTTTTTAATATACAAAAACTGTTTCTACATTTTATGTGCATACAGCACATAAAATGTACATACCTACAGTGTTAATAATAATCTGGTGCAAAGTACCTAGATAAAAAAATTATGAGTAAATTTTCACATCATACTCATGCGTCGCAGGCACAGGTCAAAAGTTATAAGCATTGATATGTACTACAAAATTGTATAATTGCTTATAATTGACCTTCGCTTCAAGTTTAAACTAAATATATGTAGTTCCAAAATATAACACAACTATGGATAGGACAGTATTTAGGACAGTACAAAAAAAATACTTTAAGCTTTGCGCAGAATTTATTCGTCATCCATGATCTTAATTATTTATAACATCCACATTAATTAAAAACGAGTTAACGGTTGGAATATTACATCAATAAATATTGCCAATTAAGATGCTACAATAATCAATTGCGTTCTTTAAATATCTCACCATTAAACCAAATTAAATATAATAAATGAAAAAATAATAATTCTTGTTAGTTTTCGTTTTTTGCGCATTTTAATTGACTATATTTCATACTAAGATAACATATCTTGTTATGAACTCTACACTATGATCATGACATATGATCAAAATGACACGGCTGCGTTACCGACTATCTATCTGGGGCACAATCTGTGCGATAGTAATTAATGGAACGTAGTTTCCCGAATACCGCATCCATTTACTGACGTCACCAAAACAATGTGACTATTTTGGTGTTTTAGTGGACACAACTTTTACTAGTCATTATACTACTATAGAAAAAAAAAATTGTTTGTAGAGGAAATGTATAACCAGCAATCTGAATCGTCTTTCTTATTGGAAGGTTTTTGAGTTACATCCCCCTAATATTATAAATGCCACGTCTATATGAAGAAGTGAATTTCCGTAATCCCTAGTGGGGTATGGGGCAGACACATTTCTGTATCTGTTTCACTGATCGTTTTCTTTATAGGCAAGTAGGTGATTAGTCTTCAGTGCCTACCCAACCGAAACAATATTTATCCCCCGGGATTCGAACTCAGGACCTCTGGCGCATCACGCAGACGCAGACATATTTCGCATTAACATATAGCGTAGGTACTTTATATAGGTACCGATAGGGTGTGTCTGTGGGATAATTTATAATGGTATTTAAAAAACGTTTCTTATTCACGTAACATATATCTACGGCTATACATAAACATCAAGTTACGACGAAATTAACGCGGGTGAAATCACAGAGGACATTGACGGTCTTGTATATATTTAATATAATCTTGATTATCAAACCTAACTCTTTTCATTTTCTTCATCCTACTGCGGTATGAAAGTCCAGGGAAAAACAAAACTATTTTCCCAATTTTCTTTTCTGTCAAGAACGAGGCGACTGGGAACTTTATTGCCAATCTTTAAAGCACTCAATTACATCCATAAAAAACCTATAGCTAAGAATGAAGATATTTTGAAATTGAGGTATATGTGTATGTCATAGACGCCATATGTTATTATATCTATATCACGTAATTCCACAGTACGTAACATTATTGAATAGTTGAATTAATTATAACACGATAATACAGCTTGTAATTAAAACACATTGAATAATAACATCTATAACAAATTACAAATTGAATAAATAAATCATAATTCACCGGCAGTGATCTAATTATAATATTAATTTCAACTTTCAGTAGTGTGGAACGGAAATAAAAATAAATATTACTAGGAAAACATTAATCATGGATGTATCAATCATATGAGATTAGAAATAAGATTATTTATCGAATCTTTTTTATTTAAAAGCAATACTCACTAAAACTTCAAAAAATAAGAAGGCTCTAGATTCGACTGTACAATAACCATATAATATGTACCCCATTTTTAAAAGTTGACAATAAACAAATATTTATACAACCATGCCTAAAACAGGTATTTTTTTTGTGGACATAGTTTGCATAAAATATTTGACATTGACAATAAGTGACAATGTCGCTTATTATTTTAAATAAATGTAGTTAACCGCCTCCATGTCTAAGTGGTTTACGCGTCTGCGTCTTGCACCAGAGGTCCAGGATCCGAATCCCGGGGAAACACTTATCACCTTGTCTGTAAAGAAAATTATCAGTGAACGAGATACAGTAACGTGTGTGCCACATGCTTTACAAGCAGTACGGGAATTCACTTTTATTTAATAAATTAATAAAAATTTATGCAAATAAATTATTATATTCCTTTTATTTTCAGTCAGATAATGAGAAGTCAATGAGATGGAAATGACAATGTCTTCGTCGCTGGGGAGAGCGCACCTTTCTCACCTTCCTCAACGACCACCGATAAACCTTAGTTTTCAAGACCTATCTTATACCGTAACTACTGGAAAAGGTGAGTTTTATTAACGAAAAACTTACTGTGCCAATTCATCCAAAATTTTAGCTTCTCCGGAGTTCAAATCCAGAATGTTATACGCAGAGAAGTCGCGCGACTCTACTGTGATAAGCTTTTTGTATTTTTAGTTAATTCTGTAAATTTTAATACATTTCGTAAAAAAAATCACAAAATTTCAAACGGGGGTGTTTAGAATGAAAAATAATAATAATAAAAACATTTATCGTCCTCTTTACATAGGTGTGTATAAATTATATATACTGAAACCATACGAATTACAAAAGTAAATATATATTTTTCAATAAACTCTAAGTTTATTACCGTGTAAGGTATGTCAACTTTTTCTAATACACAAAAAAACTTGACAAGTTCCGACTATTTGTATTATTCTCAGAAAAGGTGTACATTATCGTATACTTTATAACAATGGTTTTTTTGTCTTCTGATTTATTTATATTTATATATTTACACAAAATTTACAGAACTGTTTACACAGATATAATACAGTGAGTTAGTTCTTGAAAATAACTCAGTACATGTTTTTTTACAAAAAATAATCTGTATAGAATAGCTTTAAAATATTTAAATGAGCAAGGCAAGCTAAGCTAGGTCCACGTATTTTTATTGCTTACATGTATTTTAATAATTTATCTTTTTTTGAACTTTTGAATATAATCACTATTTAAAGAAGGTAAAGTCCAAGGAAATTACTTGAACATTCATGTAAATTTGTGACACTTAAATGCTGCGCTGTACAAATTGTATGAAACCGATTGAGAATGGCCAACGGCATACAAAACGCTTACCATACTTACCACGCTTACCAAAAAACTAATAATTATAATATTATCATCGCATTGTAGCGATAAAGTCCACTGTATAGACGATTTGGCCGGACAAGCCAGTTTTTGGATTCCCAGAAATATTAGGTAAGCGCGTTGATACCTTTTTAACAATTGACGTGCTTCTTATCTTAATATTTTTTTTTTGGCACTTCGTAAAAGTTGGATGTACGATTTACTAAATTTTATACAAGCTGCACCCACAACTTATAACTTGAACCTAAATAGATTTATTTACGAAACGAAACTTTGTTTTAAAAACAGTTAGCCTAGATTGCACTTTGTAATATTCTGGTATAATAATATCTGAATTCTAAAATCAAAATAATCTAGGCATTTTATTTCTTATAACAGATATTTCGATACCAACAGAAACTTCAATGTCATACATCGAATTCATTATTCCCCAAAGAATTAAATAGAAATGAATTTTATATGGTTTTGACCGGTAGGAGATTCAAAAAACGCAAAAAACTCAAACTATGCATTAAAATGTATACGCGAATAATTTCCGTTGTTGTATTTCACATAATTTCATACATAATTGTCTAGAACCGAAAGACGCTCACGCGATGGTGTATTCAATGGGCTATTATTACATTTTTAAAATTAAATTTATGAAACTTTTTCTGCGAAATACTTAATTGCATATATTTTCAGAAAAGCAAAATATATAATAGTATAATATATTTAACGTTGCGTAAGTGACGTCGTTGAACCGAGGCACGAGAGCGATCAATATCCAAGGTTGGTGCTAATTCTACCACGAAATATTAGCCAACACTTTTAGAAAGCTTACCTACACGTGACTGAGTTAGTCAAACCTAGATCTAACTACATGTATCTACTTTGCCTTTGAAGAATATTTGGGCACATTTAAATCGATGACCTTACTATATAATGTATTATTCTACTGCTTCGTACCTACTACACGAAGTCTACGTAATGAAACATTCGGCTGATGAAAGAAATATTAGAGAAGTAAGTAAAATATGATACACATAAAATTGACTCTCAAAGGCATAAAAACTAACTAAGAATTTTAATTAATTCAAATATCTACCCAATTATCAATACTAGTCGCCCATTGGCCGAAATTCGATCACAATTCAAGAGTAGAAGTGTGTCATCCAAGCAGTAGTGTGCGTAATGTTTATTTTAATTAATTTAATGTATTTCTAATGTAAGTCTTTTATTTCATAAAAAAATAGCTTTATGCACGTCTTTTTCATATAAATTATAACTGTGACAAATTTATCGATCACCCGTTTGCGCTATTTTCGTAAAAAGGTGTACAAAGTTTTAGCTTCACGTATTAACATTATGATAATCTGTGTTGTATTACAGACTAAACAAAAAATTATCAAAAGATAAGAATCATAATAGTCGTCACACAGCCGGGTGATATGTAAGCAAAAGCTTCAATATGCTCTACGTTTTTCATGAAATGTTCATAGAAAGAAGTAGCAACCCATTACATGCCATTATTTGCTTTTTACCAGACTACGACAAACCCCAAGTGAGATTGCGTTTGACCTATATGTAGGTATTATATTCTTATTTCTCTATTTATCGGCTCAACCTCAATTTTGGTAAATAATATTTTTAGAAATTTAACAATTTACCATTAAAAATAATAGAAACCACACTTAACATAAATACACTTTGCCCAATGACTTTTCTATTTACTCGAAATACTTACTACCCAATCAGACAGAGTTTCTCCTTCTAAGAACGACTATTGAATGCCTCCTTCTAAGACCGACTCATGCCGGCCGGCACTCGGCAGCCAAGCCCGCAGTTTAGATTAGCAATATCCGCTTCTGGTACAGTGCATCGTTAGCAAGCGCACCTGTTAACGACAGGTTTAAACCTCTGATTCGACCTGTTCCACGTCGACATGTTTTAAGCGTCTCACATCACATCCACTTTGCTATGACATTAGACTATTTAGTATTTAACTTATGCAAGTTATAGATGCTTTATGAATCGTATTTTTGAATGAAAGTTGACTTTCAATTATGTATCTGCCTTAATGTTTACCATTATATCACAGCAGAGTTTTTTAAATACCTCTTGATAATGTGGCTTTTAATGTTATCGACATATTAGATACTTTACAAACGAGTTTACGTTTACAGCTATGAAGATGCAAATGTCGAAACAACGTTGAAGGAGAGAGTTCGCGATGTTTTCATTTCGCTAAATGTTTTCGCCAAATCTAATAATCACACGTTTACATAAGTATGATTACTTACGTAAACTGTAAGTACTGATGTACTTCTTTATAAAATAATGATATTATCATACCTTAATTGATGTATCAACATCTGCGTAAACCGATACATACATACACATACATTTGTATAATACAGGTAATAAATTATTATCTATGGTACTTCTGAAAAATTTCTAATTGCCAGGTTGGGAGGCAGGTATGGCTTTTCAATTGTTCATACTGCCCATTCGTGATCCGCTCAGAAGTCATAACCCACGATTTTTTTTTTGTATGGAAATAACAATAAGTGAAGTCCCGTGTCCCCTAGTGGGGTATGGGGCAGATGCATTTCACATCTGTTTCACTGATTTTTTCTTTAGGGGCAAGCAGGTGATCGGTCTTCTATGCCCTGCCAGACCGAGTTTTTTTATCTCCACCGGGAATCGAACCCAGGACCTCTCGGTTGTAACGCTTACGCGCTTACCACTAGACCAAGGAGGCGGTCTGGAAATAACAATAGGGGTTGCAAATTAAGCGTAAGTGTCAATGTGATTTCCGTACAGAAAAAATTACGAGATCTCATTAAGGTCTCACATTAAGGAAAATTATATGATTATATCTCGACACATAAATTACAATTTAATATGTTATACTATACTGAATTATACTAAAACCAGTAATTCATAATATTTTAAATCAAGGTGGTTATGTGAGCCGGCATGTTACTTTGATGGTCTGGAAGGTAAATATAAAACTAGTCTTATAATATATTAAGTCGACGTTACCACTAGATTGTCACTGATAATTTACAACTCTACCATTAACAAGACACGTTTATATGAATTTTTGTACATAATTAATAAATTAAAGATTAGTTGTAAGATAGAGAATACGTTACCTTGTGTTTTCTTTGACTTCACAGCTTTGAACTGATTTTGATTTAAAGGTGCTGATAAACTTGAGCATTCACTTGTAATGAGCATTTGTGCGAATGTTACATCACAGAAAAATACGAGAACATTTTAGCGAGAATTCTATCGAGCGTTCTGGCGAGCATTCTAGTGAACATTGCTTCGAGCTTTTTGCCGAGCCAAGCACAAGTCAAGTCGCGTGACATCTTCGTGAAGAATATTTTTTGACGAGCATCGACTAGACCGTTCACTAGAATGCTCATGAAAATGTTCATAGCAATGTTTGGCTCTATGCTTGGCTCGGCTCGTTGTTCAGTTCAACAAATATAAAAACGGCGATTGCTCGATGTTCTGTTACAAATGACTGCTTAAGTCTATCAGCACCTTAATGTTTTTGGCAAAATGCGCTTTGAATGCCAAAAATACATTC
The DNA here is from genome assembly GCA_912999735.1 of Aporia crataegi. NCBI lineage: Eukaryota > Metazoa > Arthropoda > Insecta > Lepidoptera > Pieridae > Aporia > Aporia crataegi. Next base: position 4,332,539 of record OU538744.1, on the reverse strand, counting down.
CATTTTTAGATGTAGTATGATTTCATCATTAGATAAGGACATGTATTTGTAGTGCCTTAATCAACAAAAACAGTATTTTTGACACATATATGTTAAGTGCGTAATATCGTACCGATAATTATGTCGGTTTTATTACAGTTATCCTCTGGTTTATTGTTTTATTTATTAAACTGCTAAATTTAAAACAAACGAGTATTCGTTAATGTTAATAAAAAGTTTTTAGTGTACATACGCAAATTGGTTAGATTTATTCTAAAAATTTTGGTCATGGGTTTTTTTGCAACACTGAAATTAAAATTTTAGTTTTAAATTTTATTTGTATTGATTTTATATATATTTCAATATAATTTATAGATATTAATTCTTATTTTATATATTTTTTTTATAATTTACACTCAATATTTTTGTTATTTGTTGAATATGGTTTAACGGTAATTGATGCTACATTTGGTTTAATTTTTTTTTGGAGTTGTGTTTCTTTCTTACGTTATTGGTGCTGTCTTGTTGGTGTCACTTTTAAAATAAAAAAGCAACATTTTTATATGGGGAAATACCTAAAACATTTCAGCCTTTTGTGCCACTTAACCTAGAGTTGAACATGCCTTGCACAAATAACTCTTGCACACTTAAACAAAGATTAAGTTCATTGAACCGTAGTTAAGCAAACCGTTACTTAAATATGACAGTTGTTAATACTTTAGGTATTTGGATATACACACTTTTGGCTCCAGTAATGTATTCTAAGTATATAAACGAGTGATCCACGACATTCGTGATTTTAAAATAGCGTGATCTTTAATATATGAAATTACACGTATTTCCTATTGTAAATGAATTCCCGTAACCCGTACTGGGGCATGGGGCAGACACATTTCCGTATGTGTTTCACTGATCATTTTCTTAACAGGTAAGTAGGTGATCAGCCTTTTGTTCCTTACCAACCGAAACATACATTGGTTTCCCCGGGCTTCGAACCTAGTACCAACTTAAACCACTTAGCTATGAAGGCGGTAGATCCTTTCCCAGGATTATTTTCTATTACCATCTGTTAATTTTTTATGATTTAAGCACAAAAAAGCCATATTTTCATGAAATTAGTAGGTAAGTACCTATTCTGAGAGTTGTAGTGAAATTTACTCGTGAAATATCTAGATACCTAGTATTTGACAACTGAAACGTGCCAATTGTCCGAATTTATTTTACAAGAATTAAAAATCTATACGTAATATACATATATTTAATTTGACAATTTCATGATCTGCTTGACCATTTCAAGAAAAGCCATTCTTAGAATTCAAAGAAAGATTGATTTCCCTGGGTAAATTAAAGATTTATCATTTCACGACGAGGCGCATAGCAAAAGTACATTGCATTAATAATATAATCAATTATAACGTGGTTGGAAATGTCTTCAGTAGCTCTACCACAAGGTTGGTTAAGTATTTTTTTATAGCATCGATGTTAATTACTTGTATGAAAAATCTTGCAGCGCCACTAGTGGTTACACGCAAACATATTTGGCCATTATGTAATTGACTGCTTTCCAATAGTAAAAAGATATATTTCGGTAGAATCTCATGGTTGGCATATAGACGTTGACTTTTAATGATGTGTGTTTAAGCTATTAACTACTTCATCAAATTGTAGCATTTCAATATGACCAAGCACATCATAAAATGGCCAAGTTTAAGATCGGTTCTTATAATTTTACATCTCTGTCATATATTATAACCATCTTAACCGAAAAAAAAACAAAAGTGAGTTATCAATTTGACGAGTATTAGTTTGTCGCGTTAACTACGGGTCAATAAACAGCTTTAATAACATAAATTAATCATATTAGACAGAAAATATATTTTTTCCTGTTTGGAGAATTTATTTTAGTTTTCAATTGCCATTATGCAAATTCTGAGTTTTTGCTTGAACTTTATTTATAAATGGTATAAATTATAAAAGTTATTTATAATATGTTACCTACGACTGGTGTATTAGTGTTTACTAGATAAAATAAAAATTACAATATCTATGAATATTTTAATTATTATTATAATTAAAACGTATATTTTAATAAGATAATTAAAAATCATAGTTGAGTTATTAATATAACATATAATTAAAACATGTATAGTACATTATACTTGAAAAGCCTAGAAAAATTGGCCGCTTCCAGGGAACATGACAAAACTATTTCTACGTAAATCTTAATATTAATATAACATAGGCGAAGCATCTTATGGGCATTGATATAGTATCTTCATAGAAAAGCTAAATTGAAATCGTGAATCTTAAACTCGAGCGCACGTTTCACGTGCAGCGTGGCCTACTTACAGCGAGACACGTGAATGTACTACAGTTAAATAGCTGACTTCCACACGGTTCTTGCATTTTCCATATTATGTCTTCCGTAAGTGATGGCTCAACGATATTGTGGTGATAGCGGTTATCGATAATCTTATTCTTATTGTTAAAATTTCGATATTGAATTTTTATGGACTTTGTCTTAAAGTTCTGACCATGACTCTTACTAAGATGCTAAGATATACTAGATTTACTTAGAAATATCATCAAATTGTAAAGTTCAGGTTTGCAAGGTGATATTGATCTTACTAAAAAATTTGACCTTACCAATTTTGTGTCATACCAAAGAATTTGAGATAAATTTCCATTTAAAAAAAAAACTAACAGGCTTTTTCAGGCAGTAAAAATTGAGGTGTAAAGTTAAGTTTATGAATCAACCTAATTTTGCACCTCGATTTTTAATTTTCTTCCTTTGTTTACTGTTGGAACGATTTGTTCCCGACTATGAACAAGAGCAATCAGCCGGCTGCAACTAGCTCAAAGTGCAACGGGCCACGTTTAAGATACCATACACCGGCATTCAATTTTGCAAGAAGTCTTGCAAGCAATGCAATCCGGCTTCTTGCGATTAAAATATCCGGTCTAGGATGTGTCATTCGATAACTAGTCATTTCCTACTACTTGCCCTATAAGTATAGCGTAAAAGGAAGCTACTTATCAATAATTTGTTTTACAAAAAAAGCGGAGTTATTCAAATGGCTTTACTGATTTTTTTGCTTCTTCGAAAAAAAAATCGAATGAGTAAAAACAATAATAATACATCTGAAGCTTAAAACAAAGTATAGCAAACCTTCTACTACCTTTAGGTTTATTAAGTAGTCGAGTTTAATAGGCAGACACTTTAGATAACCATGGGAAACAGAATTGAAACTTCTTGGGAGGTTATGTAGTTATTACAGCTTATTTGTTTGTAATTTTTCACCCTTAATAAGCTAAGGACATCTGCATTACAAACTTACCCATCAAAGGCAGTCAATTATGCAACATGCCATAAACAACATAGAAAGGACGAGTTTTTATGGTTTTTATTCGTTATTAAAACCATGAACTAGTTGTCCATGACATTGTTATTTGAGGGCAGACAACAGACACGCCGAACTTATAAAATCCCGCTTTTATCGTTGGAGGTAAATTAGTAAAAAGATATTTGTAGCAGATCTGTAGTCGCTAATGAAATAATAAAATATTCATAAAAAATATTATAATTGATTAATCATGGGAAAAAAACAGAGTTTAGTCCATTTTAAACACTGATTAAACATACTAGCAAAAAGGAGGACACCGAATGCCAGTTTTGGCAAAATCCATAAGGCTACAGCAAATACTTACCATCTTCGGAAAATAGATGGCGCTCACAACAATACCTTCGGCTTTCACCATTGACAATTAATATCTTTGTCATCAGTCGCCCATATAACTTTATATAAATAGTTTTTTATAAACAACATAAATATAAATTATTTTATATCAAATAGTTTATCATTTGGTATCAAGTAACAATATTTTTTTGTTTTCTAGTATCAAAGTTGATTTTGCGCAGTGTCAACGGGGAATTTAAATCCGGTCAATTGACGGCCATTTTAGGCCCTTCGGGGGCCGGAAAAAGTACTTTATTGAATGTTCTGGCTGGTTACAGGTGATTATTTATATTGAATCTATTTTTATTTTGTGCACAACTTTTTACCTATATAAAATTTTTTATCTATTAAAATGTGGAAGACTGAAGTGTTCAATATCATAAAAGCTATTTTTATTTTTTAATAATTATTAAAAAATTGTGGGAATTTAAAAAATCATCTGTTTGGGTTAATTCGAACTTCAATCAGCGGGAATAAATTTGATAGGAGTTTCACTAATTATGAGAGGTAAACTTTATTGACTATTAATTCATGAACGATTTATTATAATTATGATTAAAAAATATTAAAAATGTTAAATAATTATTCAATTAAAAACAATTATGTTATCATATTTATAACATAATAACAACTGGTTGTTAATACCTTTGACCACAATTACTACACCACCAATTTTTGTTTGACTTTATATTAATTACTAGTATTAATTATTTATCAGGTATTGCTTGTCAGAATACAATTTGCTTTAAAATGTGTTATTAACAACTCGTTATGATACTCTAATAATTATAATTTCTTGGTATCACGTAATTATTTAAATATACATACAGGGACATTAGACAGGTTAAATATTCAAGAAAATGTGACGATGCGTAGAAAATGATTCTATTAATGTTTATTAATTTAAAATTTCAGAGTAGATGGTGCGTCAGGTGTTGTCAGCACAAATGGGAATCCTCGTGACCTGAATCTCTTCAGGAAGCTGTCCCGATACATAATGCAGGACGATTTGTTACAGCCTCTCATTACTGTACACGAGGCGATGATGATGGCAGCTGATTTGAAGCTTGGCAATAATTTGGATAAGGCGAAGAAGACTGTTGTTGTAAGTGGTTAAAAATAACAAGTCGATATTTTATAACAATGCATTATACAGTATAGTGTAATATATACTTGGTAAGATATACCAAATATATATATATACTTTCAAACATCAATATACCTACATATTGGTATGTGTTTGAAAGCTGTGAATCCCATTATGTCTCTGTAATGGTCTGGTCAAACAGCGGGCGGGTCGGGACCGCAACGGGTTACTGATAGGCCAAGCGCCACGAGGTGTCGTCTGTGTAACCTCTACTATAGTAATTGGTACATTAGATCGCGCCAGTGTCACGACCCGCCCGCTGTCTGACCAGACCATTAGTATGCCCTTGATCGTTAAGGGCAGACATTTTTCATAAAAATATTTAACATAGCTATCGGATATAACTTTACCAAAGGTACGCAATTATAGGATTGATCTGAAAGTGACACAATTATGAAATTGAATAATATTATTACAATTATATTCAACTGAAGTTGTTTCTTATGAGGGACACGAGGAAAATAGTTTTTTCCGCATGATTAAAAACATACCTAACTGCAATACTGTAATTGACATGTACTATAGTAGTTTGTAAAGGTCGTACATGGTAGTTAATTTCCTAGGGTTAGGTTGGTTACTGTAATTGTAAGGAAAATGACACATAATTGCTAATTGCAATCGTCGACAATATTGTTTTAAGTTAACTCTGTCATAAAATTAGAATATGCCCATTTCCAAGTTCCACTAAATTTAAGTTAATATTAAAAAATTAACTTTTTAAAATTAAATACTCTATTTTAAGTATTGTATGATAAACTAAACTCGCAATAAATTACCTTAACGTTTATATCATTAGGTATCCGTTTTCAGTTATCCGTTACAGGAGGTAGGTTCATGGGTTGAGGATTAAATTTAGCCCAAAGTAGATGTTAAGAAATAATCATATATTTTTATTATTTACATACATGTATATTTTATTTTCCTATGACACTAAATTAATAACAAACAAAAGATATATCTTTTGTTTGTTATAATATATATGTAATAATATATAATGACTGCATTGTCTTGATGTATCCAACTTAGAATTTTCTTATATAACAGGTAGACGAAATAATACAGCTTCTAAGACTGACCAAAGCCAAAAATACAGCGGCTGAAAGGCTATCGGGTGGGGAAAGGAAACGTTTATCGATTGCTCTGGAATTAGTCAACAATCCACCAGTTATCTTCCTTGACGAACCTACAACGTAAGTAACACTTTTAATTTAATTTTATTAATATACAATGTTTTATGGATGGTGAATATGTTGATTAAATATTATTAAAAACGTCAATTATTTTTCAGGGGCTTAGATGACGTAGCTTCGTCTACTTGTGTGTCGCTATTAAAGCGAGTAGCACGCGGTGGTCGGACAGTTATATGTTCAATACACACCCCTTCAGCCCGATTGTTTTCAGTATTTGACCACGTGTACGTTGTGGCAGAGGGTAGATGCGCTTACCAAGGAACGTCTGCTGGTGTTGTTCCGTTCTTACAGGAGCTTGACTTGCCTTGTCCGACGACATATAATCCAGCCGATTTTAGTAAGTATTGCTGACTCTGCGAATTGTATCGTGTTATTAATATAACACAACAGTACAATTCTCACACTGTTGTGTTCTATTCTATTAAATATTTAAATATAACAATATTAACATTTCTATGGAGTATTTTAAGTTTCACTTTAAATGCAATAGTCAACAAACACATCATATGAAATGTATAAGGAAATGAGTTTTCTTTATCAACTCTTTTATAAATGTTATTAATTATACTTTAACCTTCAGTACCAACAGATAAAATATCATAAAAAGTTGTTCTACAGTTGTAAATGGTGTAACTAAGGACTGCTCAATCGCTTATTCCTTAGCATCTAAGGCTTAGATAATCTAAACTTGCGCCTAGGAATCCGAGGTTTCTACTGTTTTCATTTTCCTAGTTATAGGTTGGCAATTTGTTGTTTGCCTCGGACGATCTCGCGATTTATCTGCCTGGGACTGGTTTTTGTTTAACTAAACACTTGTGTATGATATAGATCTTAGTAACAGCCGAGAAGGTACTTAATACTTGTTGGAAAACAGTTTTCTGTTACGTATTTAATATTGACTTTAAAGACTTTATCTCATACACGAGATTGCTAAAATGTATAGTGTGGATATTCACTTAAAAATATAACTTGAATCGATTGCATCCACGAAAGCAACAATAAATTAGTAAAAGCAGTAGTTAAATCCCATAAGAAGAATGTAGAAGAAGAAAAGTAATGTAAATATATTTTCAGTTATTGAAGTATCGAGTGGAGAATACGGGTCCCATGTTGATAAAATGGTATTAGGAGTAGAAAATGGTAGATGTCAACGATGGAGGAACTATGCGGTAGAAGAATACTATAATAATGAAGAAGAGATAGAGCAATTAAACAGTGGAGTGGTAGACAAACACAAGTATCACTTTGAGAGTACAGCATACCAGCAGTTCAGTGTACTGGCTAGACGAATGATTTTGCAGACAGTTAGAAACAGAGTAAGAGAGATTTTGTTATTTATTTATTTTTCCTCGTAATATATAGTAATTACTAGTGAATAGTGATATATATAATATGTAAATTTTTATCACATTTACATGGAGTATGTACAGCAGTCTGTGTTGTTGCTGCTCCATTCCAGCAAAAGATACAGCGCTAAATATGTATTGAATTGAACCAAAAAAATAATGGTGATATGTATACAGAATGACTCTAACTAACAGCGGTTGTAACAGCTTGGCTGTAGGCACAGGAAGGCTTTGGCATTTCAAACTTCTCCTCAAGTTAATGAGTTCAAGTATAATCTAGCGCTCGTGAGAATTGAGTTTTGTGATAATGACCTTGCCTAGCGCTAGTCAGAGGTCTCCAGTTATCGATGATAAAAATGCCGGGCGAAGTTGAAAATATGAGATATATTAAAATTAATTTAATAATAATTTTGTTATAGGGTTACTTGTGGCTTAGATTCGGTATGCATCTTTTCATTGGAACAATAATAGGATTTCTATTCAATAATATGGGATATGACGGATCAAAAACATTAAACAATTTTGGATTCTGCTTTGCATCTATTCTTGCGATGCTGTATACACCAATGATGCCTATTTTACTTGCTTGTAAGTAATCTGTGAAATTAATAATTTTATAAAAATTTTAGTATTTTACATAATATACTGTGTAGACATATACTGTGGTGCCTTAGCCTATAGCCTTAACTATTGGACCTTGGCCTAGTCGTGCAAATATCTAGTTGGTCGTTGATCGCTTCAAAATGAAGCAGGTTCTCAATGCTACCGCATGTGTTTGTTTAAATATTTGCCAGTTTATAGTGTATATGTGTGTACATATGAAGTGTGCACTTTGCAGTGGTTATGTAGATTTTTAAAACATGAATTTAATGTGCGAATATAAAAACTCTGCACTGCAGTTTGCTATTATATTTATAGTAGGCGCTTATTTTCTACCCTACAAATCCAAATAGATACTATTAGGTGCTGTCTTAACAACTTCAATGTATTTTTTTACTTTTCAGTTCCTACAGAAGTAATGCTAATAAAACGGGAATACTTCAACAGATGGTATGGACTGAAACCATACTTTATGGCTATGATTGTGTCTAGAACGCCTGTGACAATTTTCTTTGCATTGATATACTTGTTGATAGTGTACCCAGCGACGGCACAGCCGTTAGAACTAACACGCATACTGATGTTCGTCAGTACGTGTATTATGGTGGCTTTAGTAGCAGAGTCCATGGGAACAGTTATATCGTCAACACTGAGTATTGTGGTAAGTTAGTTCACTTATCAGACCTCCGCCATAGTCAGTTCCACAGAGCAACGAATTTCAATGTCCCTCGCGCGCTACTAGAGGCGCCTTTCTCAACACATTTCATACAAAACAACGTGTCAGGGAGCGGCACCGTTTACGTTGAGGTTTCAATGTAATTCTAAAATATGCAAAAATTTGAAAATTTTTACTTACCTGTGATATGTTACATCAGAATTTTGTTTATTAACCTTTTTACTGTAATTATGTTACCATATCACTGCACACTGGAGCATTTTAACGTTTTTTTACGTGTTTACCTTACAACGGTCGACTTGCTAGTATGCGACATTCGCCTACAGAGTCGGCCCGGCTAGACACGCGGTATTATTATTAGTTTCGTCTCTAGTAGGGCGCGGCGTGAGCGATTTCTTGCTCTGTGGTCAGTTATCACTGCTATGATAATCAGTTCTTCGAGCATTTTACACAAATGATTTTTAAAAAATATTTTTTTTATAAAAAAATATGACTTTTAGATATTGTGATTTGGGCTAGGTACCTACTTCTAAAGTTAAGTTATTTTTCAGAACTCTATGTTTGTCGGTCCTGTAGTATCTGTACCGCTCATGTTACTATCGGTATATGGTATTGGTAATGGCGATGATCCACCTCCCATTGTTTGGAAATTGGCCAGAGCGTGTTCCTTTATGAGATATGGTCTCGAAGGGCTGGTTGTTGCCATTTACGGCAATTCCAGGGCAGATTTGATCTGCCCCGACAACGTTGATTATTGCGAATATAAAAATGTTAAGTGAGTATAACATCTATGTAGATAAAAATAGAAATTGATAACTCGAGAACTGCATAAAAGTACTGCATGGGCAAAATTTTTTTTTCACTTTTCTTTTTTTCCATAGTAGAAAAAAAGTCCGTAAATTTCAAGTGATAGTTCAGCTTAAAAATAAAAAAGTTGTTTAGGATGGGACCTTTAAATTAGCAAAGGGGCAATTGGGCCAGCTAGTAATTTATATAAAGCACGGGCTCATTTTTAAAGGGAACATTTATTCTTAGTTTCTTCTAAATACACGTAACTCCATATTTTTATTTTTTCAGGCATTTTGTCAAGCTCATGGGTATGTCTGGAGTATCGTATTGGTTTGACATGGGCGTGCTGTTTGGTATGCTACTTATTATGAATTTAGTAGCTTATTACCTGCTACGACAAAGACTGTCTCCCAATTACGCGTTTAGAGCCATCAAAGTGATTGGTAGATTTGTTAAGAACAAAATGAACAGCTCGCATTAGAGCTTACATTTGTTAGTTACTACTGGAATTACTTTCAATACTTACAGATATAACCTTTTTTATATTAAATTAAACGGACGTAATTTGTAGAAAAATCTGTTACGTTTATCAACTCTTCATCATCAACTATCATTATATCGTTTGTATGTCGAACATTTTTATTTATTGTTACTTGCTACTCCTTTCTATTTTATTGTCTTGATTATTTGTACTTTTGGCTATTATATACAACAAACATAATTAATATACCTACAGTAAAATAGTTACTATATTATAATATTTTTTTTATTGGTCAGCAAGTATCAGTAAAATGACTAAACCATTTTCTTTCTTAGAGAAAGTAAAAAAGTATGTAATAGTTTTAAAATGTTTATTTTATTTAAAAACTTCGATGCGAGGAAAAAGCAGTGTGATATTAAGATTAAACTTAGTTTTAAGGATATCTATTTATATTACAAATTCAGTAAAATTCCTTTTAAATTATTTGAAACAGAAGATAATATAATACGTATAATAAGGTTATTTAAGCTTGAGCAAGGCTCCCGTTAACATAACCATTTATGTAAGGAATTACTAGGACTTTGAGAGACTATAGACCACTGGCTAGCGAAATATTTATTATATTTTGTCAAAATAAAATTACCTATGAAGTTCATATAATATATGAGAGTCATAGTCATAGTTCATACTATAATATAAACTATAATCAGGGCTCCACGAAATCACACCACACGATTAATATATGTAATTTTAGCTTTAGTACGTTATTGTTAGAATACATGTTATGAATTTATTATGTATTCAAAGCAAATTGTCAATTTTTATCAATGGGTTTAAGAAATATAATATTTTTGAAAAAATATTGGTATACTTCTTTTTATTTTGAATACAGACTACATATTATATTATGTAGGTATATTTTTGCGGATAATGTCTCCGTAGAAAATCAAGAAATGCAACGTACTATTTTATATTCACCTACTATACTGTAGCCAATGTTATATTGCACATTTAAATTATTTATATAATATATATTTTTATATTAAATGTTATCAATATTTTATCATATAAATTTTTATCTAGAACGATTGAATAATATATTACAATTTTCTTGGTAAATATACAAGTAACTTGTTCTTAACTAGGGATTCACGAATCTTCCCCGTCAAGAAAGACAGTTCAGAACAACAGTTCAAAACAGGCAACTTAAAAATCGTTTGTTAACCTTCTAATTTAGTTAACTCTATCTGTCTTCTTAGTATCTCTTTCCGACATCGAAATAAATAAAAATAGTAAAATTATCGTAGAGGAGGTACTAACAGTTGGCGAGTATTTTTAAATACTTTAAGCTTAGGTAAAGCAAAGTTGGAGTAAAACTATATAATTGAATGATTTATTTATTTCTGAATTTAAATCGTAACAAATGTCATCTTTATCCTTAAATTCGTTTGTTCGGGGTAGGATAAACACATCAAAGTAAAGGGTCATATCAATCAATTAATTAAATGAAATCAATTTAAAAATCAATAATATTTTTATTTAGTAATCATCATTTTCTCACTAAAATAAAATCACCACTTGTTAAACAAATTTAGACACAATCCTGACTAGGAATTTAAGTTGACATTACTTTTTGCTTTTATGAAAATAAAACATAGGATATAAAATATGGGTTTTTCTCCGCAAACCACGATATCAGTTTATGTATTGTGAATGTGTATATGCGTTTAATAATTATTAATTTAGGTACTTTATCTGCGATAGATGTCAAAATTACAAATTTTAAATTAAAATAAAATAAACTTTATTTAAGCGTCCTACCAATTTTCCTAAGAGTTCTATGTACTTGACAATGGCATTTCCGTTTCAAACCTCTCAAATGACATAAGAATCCGGTTTTTACTTAAGATTTTATAGTCACTGATCTCAGTATCGCAAAAAAAATTGTCAAAAATTGAGTACAAAATCTGTCATGCAAATATAAATTTTACGTTGTATTATTTACGTAAAGCACATAATAACTGAGAGTGAATTTTATAATTCTACACAGATCACAAGAGATTTTTATTATATTAGGAGATTCCTAAGGGTTAGGCTGTCTTTTTGTTTTAATCTGGTAGTAAGATATATTGTCACTTAGGAGTTTTATAAGCTAAGATTAGGTTAAAGCTAGAGCCCAATTGAAAGACTGAACTTTTACGAGAAGAAAATTTCAATCTAAAATATAATTGATATATAACTAATAACTTCGTACGTAGATGAGCGATTTTCTGCCCTTGTTTGTTTGACTATTGTTCACAGTGAAGTTGGTCTATAACTACTTCTAGTGCAATAAATAAAAAAATCTACAAATAAAGTAAGGGGACGTCCATAAATTACGTGAGGTGTTTTTTTTTAATTTTATGTCCCTGGTGAGATGTCGTGAAATTTTATTCAACCCCCTCCCCCAGCCCAAAATCTCTCGTGAGATCTTAATCGTATTACAATTACGCTTAAGATTTAATCTTAAGCATGTACAATCTGGATTAAATGGACCAAAATGGTGTATTTTTTTTTGTTTCAATCAGAAAAAAATTGCGTGATATTTTCCGAGCCCCTCCTATCTCCAACGTAAGAATAGATGAGATTTGACTCGACCCCTCTAGCCCTTAAACATCTCTCGTAATTTATGGACGCCCCCTAAGCGATCACAGGATACTTTACTAAGGTCGTGAAGTCGCGAAAATCAATATGACTCTGAGAGGTCTATACTTGCAAATGCAAAGGCAGTGATCATAAAAATATACAAAATAAGTAAAATATCAACAAATCATTTTTGACATAAAAATATCTGGACGGCGCGGCGTAGCATAAAATAATACCTAGGTAATAAAAATAAAATTGTATAAAAATAAAAGACTACGGCTAAAAATAATTAAATAAAAGTAACAATATAACTATATATAATTGAGAACCCTTAAAGTATTGTTGATGAATTCTATGAAAAAATATCTTATGTTAAAATTTACCAATAATTAGTTAGTATAGCTTATATATACTTCTGACCAATTATTGTGACTCTAAATTTATTAAATTATTTGAACTTCAAAGAATAATAATTTGTTTATTACTCTCTAGTGTAAGTTTAGTAATCGATAAAATTAATATTGGTTCTATCTTCTAACGTAAAGAAATATGCTTGATTAATCTCAAGAGCAGATTAACTATAAGGCAAAGTAGGTATCGCCCAGGGACGCGAGGTTACAAAGAGACGATGCACAAAGTTTTCAACAGTTTCTGCTTCAGTCATTTACTTTTAAGGCTCCGCGGCCGATAGGTTGCTTGCCTAGGGCGCCCGCGAAATTAAATCCAATTTTGATTACTCCTCTCACTTATACTAAGTGAGAGGAAAAGTTTGTCCCCATTTTGCAACCTAATTATTATCTCGTAAGTGACATTACTACATTAATTTAATTACATTGATTAATTTTAATAAGGTTTATAATAAGTATGAATGTTTATTGAGATTAACAATTGCAGCAAAAAACCTTTCAGTCAGACGCATATATATACAGAAAATGCGACTAATTTTCTCTACCTATATCTTTTCTAAAGCTATTCGTTTTCCATTCCACGTTCCCGGCACATAATCTAAGTATTTATTTACATTGGTAACTTAGTATTTTGAATATGTGTATAATACAATGTAGAAAATATGTACAGTGATGATTTGTGAACTTAAAACTAATGTTAGAGTCTTGTCAATTGGAATGTATATTGTGATAACTATATGTATCATCTCGCCACATTTCTTTATCCCTATGAATACGGCCATTTTGGCACAAACATCCGCAAGTTTGCATTTGGCAGTATTCATAGCGACCAAGGAAATTAACAGCTACTTTTCCTAATTATATAGATCTATATTTTCATATTATTGTTCTGTTATGTTTATAACTATCTACCATTATGTCGATTAGCTAAATGATTCTATAAAGTTACAAACTCATTATGATAACTGTGAACGTAAATTAAGAGTCTAGTGAAAATGACAAATAACACTGTCACTCATTTAACAAAAATATGCTAAACACTAAATGTAATTGCATGAACATTGTTTCTGGACATAAGGAGACACATGAAGAAGTGCACTTCGCTAATGTTAATTTTAGTGCTATATAATAGATCTTAGTTTTAGAAAATTTTACTTTTTAGCTTTTTACTTATTTTAAAACAAAAAATATTCATATTTTTTGTGAATTAAATTGTTTTTACGTAAGATTTCTTCAACAAAACTGTTAGTTTCGGTATATGTAACAGGTATAAATTTAATACAAAAACGAAACGTAAAAATTAAGTGTTAATTACTGTGAAATTAACATTATTTCACCTCAAGTAGTTTTGGAAGTTATCATTATATCATCCTAAAGTAATTTAAATTCTTGCTTGTAGTGCAACTTAGTCTGTCTAAACAAGTTAAATCTTAAATTTAAATAAAAAATATGTATAAATCAAGTTTTAAAGTTTCAACTGTCAAATATCAAGTATTATACGAAATTCAATTTAAAATATGTGCACACTGCTACAGAGTACAACAACCACCTTAGCTTCTCGGCCATCAATAATTAAAAAGCTGACTGGGTTTACTTCTATCACATTTTGCTAAGTATAAGGCAGGTCTATCGGCATCTAGACAAGCGTCTAACTTCGAATGTCTTATTAATGGTCCTTTGGTCTTCCAGAGCTGAGAGTCATCAGATTGGTCGCACGGAACAAGAACTGCTGTAACTCTGTCGTCGGCAAGAGACATACATAGCGTGTGATGTCGGATGAGACCGTTGTCAAATAACCATTCTTGGTTACCACCTGTATTATGACAGGGATAGAGACCTGAAACAATGCCGCCAAGATTTAAAATTACCCAAAGAAATTTACTACTTTAATACATACATTAAATGTCTTATACCGTTATGCTGTATACTTTTTGGCATCAATTAGTTTAATTTCTAAGTAGGTTTAAGGATATTTAGATATTTTTAGATTGGAAAAGTATGTATAGAAACCACTGTTTTAATAGCTAGTAGGTACAAGCTCCTTACCTAACATGCCATCCACGAGATGTCCCATGGTATCCAGACACCGGTTCCCTTGTCGTATTGCTCGGTTTCCTCCTGTAAGTGCTGGCACCTGTAGTTCTGGATACACGTGTTCTAGATACCATCTGAATGGCTTGCAGTGCAGCTTCTCCTTTAGAGCTTTCCGTTCAGAAATGCTGAATACAGAAAATGTATAATCGATGTTAAGATTTTTAAAAATAAAGAAACGCAGAATATGAAAATTATTTTAATTGATTAATTTGATTTCTTAGAAGACAACGATGTTGTAAAGATGAGAATAATTAATAACATTATTAACATAATATTGTTTATTTTTTAATTACATCAGTAAAAATGGTACAGCGGGCTAGCAAAAAAGGTTGCTGTGTTTGACGTAGGAAAATTATAAATTTTAACAAACTGTAAATTAAAATGGCCTCCGTGGCTAAGTGGTTTATGCATATGCTTGGTGCCCCGGAGGTCCTGGGTTCGAATCCCAGGAAAACAAATGTTTCGGTTGATTAAGCACACTTATGTCTTTAGCCCCACACAGAGGTCACGGAATATTACTATTTTTCTAATTAAAATATTACTTACTCTCCATAATCCACTTGTTTGGCAAGTGGTTGCGACCGGTAATATAGCTCCTTATAATCATCCATCCAAACTTCCGCTGCACGCCTTGTATTTCTTGCAAAGACAGCTCCAGAACCCCCTGGAAAGGTGTATGGATGACGCTTCCTGAAAACGTGACCCACGCGGGAACATGGGACAATCTCCAGGGAACCACCGCATTGCCATACCCTGGAATGAGATTTTTTATTATTTATGGTTGATTTATATATTTACCGATTAAGTATTTGTACATTATCGTATTTAGACATCAAATTACATTATATTTTCTTAACTAGTATATTACCAAAATTATTTGTTCATATGTGTTGACGCAACTGTGCCATTTCTATTAACAGTTCAAAGTTTTATCAAGATGATTCAAATGTTATTAACCTGAACACATACCTAATTTAAAAAAAAAACGTTAATATTAGGATGAAACTTTTAATGTAAACTTTCGAACTATTAATATTCTAAGAAGCGAAATATTACTTACTTCAAGACTGGAACCGAATTAAAGTTGCAAACTTTCGCAATAAACTTGTTGTTAGCAAAACTTCAGTGAAATACTTTTAGACAGAAATTTCTGGATCACTTATTAAATAAGTTTTCAATTTATTTAATACAGACTTTGCAAACAGGATTATCGTTTTTCCAAGTAATAGATACTTTATAAGAAATATATCTACTTATTATTTTGAAAGGTACCTACTCGCTTTTAATGCTTTTTATTTTGCGGTTCCAAAATTTGTTTGTTTTGTATTAGAAATATTTAATGCAAGCTGCAACGTTTTTTCATAATTACTATTTATTAGGGAGACCATAATTGGTCAGTGATCTGAGTAGAAACGCCTACATACCTGAATGAGATCTCAAGATTTTCTCCACCCCAGACGTCCATCCTCATGTCATATTTGCCGAGTTTGTTGAAGTACGCCCTGTCCATACTGAAAAGTCCGCCTGCGATCATGGGAGTTCGGATCACTTGAGTTGGGTCACTCAGACGACCACTTCGCTCAGCATGCGATAAGTATTCCCACTGAAAATT
This sequence comes from Aporia crataegi, assembly GCA_912999735.1. Classification (NCBI taxonomy): domain Eukaryota; kingdom Metazoa; phylum Arthropoda; class Insecta; order Lepidoptera; family Pieridae; genus Aporia; species Aporia crataegi. Next base: position 4,315,856 of record OU538744.1, on the reverse strand, counting down.
GTTATTTACATAATCATTACAATGGAACTCAATTTCAAAGATAGCATGTGTTACTTTATGAAGTCGATTTTCAACCAAAAATACTATTCAAAAGTTCAAAACAATGCATCTTCTTGACGTATTTTTAATTGCTTTTGTACATGCATTATTTTGACATTGAAAGCCTTTTTTTCATAGCAAAGTTGAATAAGTTATACTAAAAAAGAAACTACACTTCGATAATTAAACATACTAATTTGAGCCTAATGCTTTGTAAAGATATCTTTAGACATTAATGATTAGTTAGATGCATTCCTTAGATGCATAATCGTTTCATCAACTTAATACTAAGCCAGTAAAATAGACAAAGTATTGTGGCAATTTAATTGTTTGAATATTAAATACTTACATCGACCAGTAAAAAATAATCAGGAAAAATCAAGGATTACTTCTCAATCTACATATTTTTAAGATCAGCGGACACACTAATCTTATATGGATTTTCTCAAGGTAAAGTTAGATACTTCTCCAAAGTAAGTTATTAAATATATTTACACTTAATATATTTCTTCAATAACTCGTTCTTTTACATACCTACTGTTTCTTTTATTAAGTTAGGTATATTTTACAATATCTATATTCTTTTCATAGTAGCAAAAAATAAGATAATAATTCCTTTTCGACATTTTTCATTAATATATTTTTTATACATTTTACACCACTATGGTGATATATACGATGATGATGGTGGATGTCTTTTGCTGTGTCAGCTTGTTAATACTTAATGTTAGTTATGTTTTGGGCATGTTTTTTTCGGTACTGTTGATATATTTTGATGATAAATTATTTTTTATACACTTTGTTTCAAATAGCGACCGTTATCTCTACATACTTAATGTCCATTAAATTCAGAAAGTTGCCTGTTAAATTGTAAAGTCTCACCTTGAATACCAAGTTCCAGTCGAAGCCTCCGCGCAGGTCCGCCGACGCACCAATGTACTGGAACGTATCCATGCTGATCACGTCTATCACTGGGCACACCACACGCGTTGGATCCTGGAATTTTTCACATTCAGAATTATTATAATGATTATTATTATGTAATGCAGGCCGTATTTTGGGCACGTATCCCAACGGTTTTGATGAACCCTTTGCATATTGTTATATATATTTAAGTATGGACTTATATTGATATATTGTAAATGTAAAAAAAATATTATTAAATAATACTAGTGGTCGCCTATTGGTCGAAATTCGACCACAATTCAAGAGTAAGTCAGGTATGTGTGTATGTATGTGTCATTCAAACAGTAGTGTGTCACGTAATTTTTAATTTAGGTAACTAATGTAATATATTTCTAATGCACTTTATATAAAAAATAGCTTTATGCACTGCTTCTCCATATAAACTTTAACTGTGTGGCAAATTTCACGATCACTCGTTCGCGCAATTTTCGTAAAAAAGGGTACAATGTTTTTGCTTCACGTATAAATAGGTATTCTGATATTTCTTGAACAAAAATACTTTAAAAGTTTTTTCACTGAAAAAGGCCATTTTCCTAGTAATACAGCTAAGTAAGAATATGTTTTGAATTCGCGAGTAAAAGTTAATTTATAAAATTTAATTTACTTATTGAAATTTCTTAAAAGTGCAAAGTGAAGTCCCGTGTCCCCTAATGGGGTATGGGGTTGATGCATTTAACATCTGTTTCACTGATCGATTTTTTAGGGGCAAGTAGGTGATCAGCCTTCTATGCTCTGCCAGACCGAGTTTTTTTTTATCTCCACCGGGAATCGAACCCAGAACCTCTCGGCATTGAAATTTGTTAGTTGGTATTAAAAGGTACATTAAATGCACTTACCAACCAACATACTAAGAAGGGACGTGAAGTATGCATAGAAATTTATAAAGAGAAATGTTTTATTGAAGTGTTAGTGATAAAATTAGTCATAATGCAATATTGAATGCATTTTATGACGTACAAGGTGGGTGGGCCGGTACATAATTAATATTCCTTATGAATACAAATACCAAACAGGAACTTGGAAATTGTGAAGTTGGTTTTTATTTTATTACCAAACAAGATATAATAAAATATCACGATGATACACTATAAATGTATTACTCAAAAAATCAATTATGACGAGTACAACAAGTAAGAAATTGTTGTATGCAAAAAATTAATCATACAATGGAATCAATCATTCACTCAAACATCGCTTTCTCGCGACTTCCAAGTGGACATTTAGGTACAATAGCCATTATTTAGAAAAAGTCAAACTTTCCACTGTGACATAATGTTTAAAATTGGTCCAGTTGTTTTTGGTTTTATTCATAACAAAAACCAACAAATCTTTTTTTTATATTATTGTGGATTGCTTAAAATAATGGTATTTATTTTATTCGAGAGTAAAATAAATTTCTTGATACAAACAGGTTTATTTTTAAATAACTAATAATGTTGGGGTTATTTGATTAATATCAGATAAAGTTGTGCAGAGAAACTGGTTATACTTGAGATTCTTTGACAGGTCTCCACTTCATACAAAGCTCAATTCCAGCTCAATCAAATGACCAAGAAGTGAGCATGGGCACGCATTTAAAAGGTGGTTTGAAATCGAGAATTTTTAAAAGTTAAGTTAAGTAAGTTAAGTATTAGAAAATTAATAAAATAAAAAGTTAGCTATAAGATTTGCGTGTAGGGAGAGGAGTCAAAATATTATTTGATCGAATCTGTAACTATTATAATAAACTAACATGGCATTAGGGATAAGGCAATTGGTAAACAAAAATCCTATCGAAATTTACAATAAATGACCAGTTCCTCATGGTTAAGCTAGTCATGTTTGGTTAAATATAGTATCCGTAATATTTGAATGAAAATGTGACCCTAAACCTTTCGAAATTTTCGATAATGACCTCTGTGGTAAAGTAGTTCACGGTCTATGTTATAGGTATGGGTTTGCGAAACATAAAAAAAAATCGATTGGATTGGTAGTGGGTTACTTAACCTAGCCTAGGTACTATTAGGTATTCAGTGACAAAAAGCCGATCGCCTATTTGCTCGTAAAGAAAAATTATCAGTGAAACAAATGCAGGAAATTGCTGCCCCATGCCTTATTAGATGCTTCGAGATTTCACTTTGGTGTTAGCTATAAGTACCTAGATACCTGTTCTATAAAGTGTTTACTACGTGCAATCTTATATCATGATTCGGCCTTGACATGTGCATACCTAAAAGACGTATTTACATATGTTACGTTTTAATATGAACAAAATAAACGGATTTTAAGATGATATTGGCAGACCTTGACCAATATTGTTGCTTTTCGATGATCGGTATGTGGAGTGTGAAAGTGAAGGTTGTATGGGTACTGGTAATGACAGAATGTATTTTTATTAAATATGTACTAGGCAGCCCCATGGTCAACCCGTTCGTGTTAAAACAAATAAAATGCAGATAAAATTAAATTATAACATTGTTGTTATAGAATTGAGAGTTGTTATACATTGCTTAAAATATAAAGACATCTGTATTCATGTCCGTAACTATGTGTTGTTTAATATATAGTTAGTAAACGATAAAAATCAAGGTTATATACAAGGCAAAAGTAAAATACAAAGGTCTTATCAGCTTTATTATTCAAAATATTGATTTTGTAGTAGGTAGTAGACTGAAAACTTTGTGACGATGCATCGAACATGAAAGAAATATTTATATCAGGTGTAATGTAATAAACTAGAGCAAAATTGGTACTAAGTAATCGGTAATCGGTATCAAGCTAAGTAGCAAATGATGAGCAAGGTTACGTTGACACCACATCAATGAAGAAAGGTGTTCAAAGTCGTGTGTCAAGGTCTCACAGTCGGTATTACGCGAATGTCACGGCCCAAACCGGATCCTACACGTCCAGTAATGACATAGTTATAATTCATATTGGTGTTGTACAAGCAATTTTAGTCCTAATTTCAATGCAACATGATCGAGTTTACTAGAAAAGTGACGAAGCTTCAATTAATGCGTCAGGTGACTTGGAATTAGAAGATTGGGTTACAGATGCGAGGTTAATTCGTAGACTTGATTAAAACTTTCGTAAGGTTGTGCGTTCTGCTCTACGACCAGCCGTATTTCATTGTCAGTGCTTCTAAAAATGTTGAACACGATGGACATCGAAGAAGTTGCTGGAGTTATTTCTTTTTTATTATCGTGGAAAAAGTCATAGTAGAAATAAACATAAATTTTGGATACACCTTCTACTTGAGACATGACATTATAGCAGAGAGTTTAATATAATATTTAAAGGATGTCTATAAATCGTATGAAGTATTATTATTTAAATTATAATTAAACATTCGTACGACTAAAGCTAGGTTTTCCTAGCGACGCATTTTTCGCGTCGCATGCGACGTATTACGCTCAGCTTAATAAGTCACCTACTCCTCTATAGGGCGGCTTGGAACGTGTTGCGCTCTTTAAGAAAACAGTCCTATTGAATCTCTATGGACTATGGAGGAGTAGATGACGTATTAAGCTGAGCATAACATGTCGCACGCGATGCGAAAAATGCGTCGCTAGGAAAACCTAGCTTAACCGCGCCCACTGCGTGGATAGTTGCGGTGCGCCGCAACATTCAACTGCAGCAGGCCGCAGTTTTGCTGGCCGGAAGTCAGTACGTAGAAATCATGTATTTTCATATAAATATTGAAGTGCAGCCAGCTAGTGCGTTAAGGTTCTAACAACATTAACTAAGACACAATATGTAATTTCAATTATAAACTTAAAAGTATATCAAAACATATGTTTGAAAACTCCTGTTAATTATTATTATGTAGTAATTATAAAGTTAATTATAATTATGTAATAATTATAAAGTCAATTATGCTATACAATGAACTGCATTTTTTTCACGTCTTTACTTTTTTATCCTAGACGTATATGAACTACATAAAAAAGTGTCAGAATATAGTATAGTTTTGCTACAAAAGCTTTTACATATACGAATAGGACATAGGTAACATTGATTAATCAATAATGACTAGATACGCATTATATTCTACCATAATAAAACCCTCGACTGAAAAGAATAATTATTAAATTTAACTTATATATATATATAAGTAAACGGGTAAAGATTCTTAAGTAGATACCTTTGCGATAAAGAATTCGAAAATAAATTACTATTTATTTTCAAAAAATTCAAAATCTCTAAAATGGATTGAGGTATCAATTCCACGTAATTTTGCAGAAACGACTAATCTTCATTTAAGTTAAAATATTTAAATATAAATGAATTTATCAGCATAAGCTTCGTTTGTCTTGTGTTAATTCCCAAAAACCGTTTTAAAAGTCTTATCGATACTAAATGTCTACAATGTACGAGACGTGAAAATGTATGCAAACGAAATACTTTGGCACCTATTTAATTACTTTTCATATTTTGCAGTAGTTAATTTAACATGACGTATGGTTTGTTTCAACAAGAGGAAATGAGTGGCCAATAGAGCCTTCCAGAATAGCGTGAGGCCATGCGGTTACATTGGAAACAATGAGTGGACTTCGCAACACTAGGGGGTGAAGGGATACAGATGATCTGACTTGCGCAACTTGCATCTTCCGCTCACTACGCTTGAGTAACTGTGTTGTGTGGAACAAGGTATAAGGTGATTTTTATGATATTATCAACTACATATATAATCTTGCAATGTATTAGCGTTTAAATATGGATCACTACTAGGAAAGTAATTTTTGACACTGAAAATATTGGTATAAAGAGCTTTCTTTGGATTATTCTAATACATTAAACGCAACGCTCTGCCTCTCTAAGATTACATTATTGACTTAATTGACTTACAAGAAAAATATTGAAAATATTGATTTACGCAAACAAAACATACACAACAGACAAAAAAGAAAACAGTACAGATTCTCCTTACAGAATCTCTTGAAACTAAAAATTGCAATATTGCATTAGTCGCTTGTGCCTTGTAACTCGATAAAAAGTAACGCGGTATATCGTACATGAAGCAACTTACTTTCAAAGTAAATCGGTTTTGCAATATTGCAGTGGTCGAGATGCTAAAAGACGTACATTTTTACGTTCTACTTAAACATTACAGAGACGATTTCGTACTGCCATAACGAATCTATTATTGCATCAATTTTCAATGTTAAATTAATTATTTTCAGATATAATGACAGAGTCTGAGATTGTGACATAAACAAAATTTACTTTGAGTTTGAAATTGAGATTCCATAACCGATTTAATGGGAAGCATAATTGCGTAACAGAAACATACAGTTTGATTAAGAAGAAGGAAGCTTCTTTTTTGAAGTAAAAAAAATGCTAACTCCTAGAAAATTTAGCACGAATGCTAAATTGTATATTGTATAATATGTTTATTGACATACAACTAAAACGTATACGATAGTATTTAGATGCAATCTTAGTGGTTGCTAATATCCATGGTGGGTACTAAAGTGAAGTGACTACGTACTGCAAAATGTATAATCTGCCCGCGGTTACCAATCAGACTTATCGTTGACTTTGGTTCGTGGTCGCCGCTGAACCACTTTAGGTCAATCTATTCGTTTATAATTGTCAGATCATATAAAAGAAAATATTTGGAAAATTCTTGGGTGAAAATGTAAAAAATAATATTTGGTCTCATCATTAGCATACCGATACGAATTACAACATTTACTTCTTGCAAGAACATAAAAATTTATCATGAAATATCTCAATCTTTTTATGTATTTCATAAGAACAGAAATTTAACGTGATTTAGTTTGAGATATTTATTAGTTTTTTAGATTTATTATCATTGAATTATATACCTATTGTAACAAAAGAACATTCTCTTTTGACTACAAAATGTTAAATTTATTTCAAATAGACTTCACTATCTTAAAGGTGTGTTGTAATAAGATTGCAAGTAGTTTAGGTGTATTTATGAGCAGTGGGACTTGCAACACTTTAGAATGTATCTAATTTAATCTTAGTAGCTTTAGTTGGAATTTTAACTTCACTTATAAATAATTACAATAAAAGTACATTTCACTTACAAAATATATAAAACAACTTACCATCACTTAATCATCGAATCCTCAATAAATTTATTACAAACTAGCTATAAAAAGATACATTTTCACAATAGGTTCTGATTTACACACTCAGGTACGCATTTTTGGTGACACTTCATAGTTTAAGTTATCGCCAAAATCACTACTTCCTGATTGTCATTGTCATTATACAAACACAATATGACATCTAAATATGTAAGGCTTTATTTATAGAATCATTATTATTAATGAGCATGGAAGTATGCGTCTCGAAGACGACGTGATGTGGATCATAATGTCAAGGTCCAATGCTATTCAGCGCAAACCTGTCGCTTTTGAAACATTTCTAGAATATTCATTTAACCGTTGAAAATCAATATACATAGATAGGAAAAAAAAATAGAAATAATTGCTTTTGCAATTGAGCAAATCACATTGGCTTCCTGTAGTCTAATAACTATGATTTGGCTGGCGTATCAAGATAAAACTTATATTTTAAGTTAGATTTGCTATTCACATTTCAATTGCTATTACAATAAGATTTAAGTAAAATTTTGGAAGCATCTGTAGTCTGTAGGTATACTGTAATAGATTTATCTCTTCAGCTCGAACTAGTTTCTCAGGTCATTGGCGTTGTATGAAAAATTGAGCTCTCGTTACAGGTCTATCTCTCTGTAGGCCTTTCTTTTAATAATTAATTAATTATCATTGTTGGTCATCGTCCTCACGACCTTGATATTATAAGGCTTTAGCTTACGCCACCATTATAAGTGTCACTAAGGACAGTCAGGCTTTTTTATAGTCAAATTGACCTATAAATCAGACACAATAAAGATCTACTTATATAGTAGATCTTAATGTAATAGAAAATGTTTTCGTACTTTAGACTACATACGTTATACTTAAGATTACTTTATTAATAGTGGATTGAGAATTATCCCAATCTTTATGTTATCAAACATTTATTGCTGGGTTTAATGTAGGTTTTAAATGGTCAAAGAATTTTTGAAATTGGTTTTGAGTTTTTTAAAACAGAAATTTTTATTAAATAAAAGTTTTTGCGATATCGTGTACCGTAAACTATCATTTTAAATTCTACTTTAATGTTAACCTAATTATATATTAAATAAACTTACTTTCACATACATATTATTCGTTAGCGAGTAGAATTATACTACAATTTTGTCATAAAACATGTTAATTACAATTTTTTAAATCCTGAACTTTTAGATTATTAATTTAATTCCTAATAATTTTGTTATTTTTAAGACGTTGTTTATGCGTTTAACATTAGTATTCCTGGGTTCAAATCCCTGGAAATTAAAAAAAAAAACTAAACATTTGACATAAATAAATTTAGGCTGCTCCGTGGTCCAGTAATGGAAACTCACTTATTCCTAAATTCGATTTATCAAAATATTGAATAATCTATCCTTCGTATTAATTCTTAATTTAAAAAAGGTAATCTTCGGATCCTATGATTTATTGACAATATATAATGCGAACATTGCGTGAGTTTTACAAAATTGAGGTCCATAAATCAAATTTAAACTATGCAATGTTAAAATTACGGCTTGCGTCTACAGTATTGACATTATGAAGTTACTCAAGATTACCTACCAATCAAGATTATTCAATAAACTACCAATCGTGCATAATATTATAAAATGTTTACGTTCCTAAATCTAATTATATTCGTCGAATATACGGGCTAAGATAAAAATGCGGCTGTTATATGGATTATCATTTAAGATGATCCTTTTATAAAAAAGTTTACACTTCACCCAAACACTATTATTTAGGCTCGTCCTGAGTACCTACACACGTGAAAGTGATTTTTTCATAAAAGTAAAGCTTTTTATTTCTCTTGAATTATTTTTTTATGTAGGTATTTAAATGCGAAAATACTACAAGTACTTACTTTTTTATATACTTTGTTGCACTGGAATGCAACGGGCGGTCTTATCGCTAATCAGCGATCTCTACCAGACAACCCACAGTTTTTATTTTTTATTATTCTTATTCTATTTGATTAGGTATTATCAAAACGAGGTGTATTAAATAATGTAAAGTATACATTCCATTATGCAATTAAATTTTATATTTTATTTATTATATTATATTATATTATATATATTTATGCAATTATATTTTATTTTATTTTATAATTTAGAGATCGAGTTGCAAAAAGAAAAATAATATGTTTAAACAGTTCACATGCAGCAAAGATCAAGCAGGAATCAATGCTTCGTTTCATTGATTTTAAAGTATAAAGCTAAAAAGTGTTTACCTCTTTTATTCTCTGCAGTAATGGTTCAAGCCAGTGGACATTGCACTCCACATGCGAGTCTAAAAAGGTGAGTACCGGCGCGGTGGCTGCGTCAGCACCACGCACTCGAGATCTCATGAGTCCTTCTCGCTTTGAATTCCTGATGACACGAACTTTTCGTATTGCCCTGAGAGCAGCGCCATCTTCGGCTGAGAACCAAATTCATATGCTAAAAACTAAGTGTAATGAACTCTACTAATATCATAAATGCGAAAGTTGTCAGTCTGTCTGTTACTTTTTCATGTTAGCCACTGAATCGTGATATTTCATAACATGGAAAAGGACAATGGTTATCTTTTATTGCTAAAAAAGATGAAACGGGTTGAAATATGACAAACATATGGACGGATTTATGGAAAAAGCTAGATTGATATGACGTAAAAGTCAGGTTGGTTCAATTTACAACTCCAGAATAGCTGAAACAATTTGGAAGCTAGAGAAATTTTATATCCAGACTAAAAGAGAGCGCCAGCAGTGGAGCAGAGTGTTTAGCTTAGCTAGTTTAGTTTGCAATAACTACTTGAACTTTGGGAAAATTTTAAAAATAATGAAATTGTGAAGGCAAATATCTCGCAAACATACAAGACATACGCATCTTTGAACGATTGAAATTTTTCTCCTACATAACCGCATTCCAATTGGTTGAGCCATTACTGAGATTATCCAGAACAAATGTACAGCTTCTCTAGGATTTTATTATTAATATACATATCAAATTTATTTATATTATACTTATTAAATTATATTATTTTTTCTAATTATTTCTCGTTACAAATTGTAGATAATTCATAATTGTGTTAAACGCATTGTGCAAAATGTATGTGAAAATAGAATTCGTAATATATTTGTTTCATTGTACTATCAAGTTTCGTAATATCTATATAACATTTATAAGCAATGTTTTTATGTTTTCTCACCAGATTTCATACGATTTGTTTCGTATAACCTCGTAAAAGATTCTCTGGGAGGCAAACATTTTCAGGCAGAAATGATCTCATACATTGTTGGTCATCATATTGTTTGAATAATATTCTATTCTACCCAGCCCTAAGGGAATGAATTTACGTTGAGGTAAAATATAATGATATAAATAATACACTGAGGTTTCTAGTAGGCTTTTGTTGAAGTTATGATTACTCTAGTAAAAAAATATTCTAATACTAGCTGATACGGCAAACGTTGTTTTGCCATATTAATTTTTGGTGTGAGCTACCCTTATTACTTACATAGGGGTATGAAAAATAGATAGTAGCCGATTCTTAGACCTACTGAATATGCATATAAAATTTGGTAAAAATCAGTAAAGCCGTTTCGGAGGAGTAAGGTAACTAACATTGTGACACGAGAATTTTATTTATTATAAGATTTTGTTTTTACCTATTAAATTTCAAACTTATAATAAAAAATGACATAAAAACTATGTGAAGCATACATACTTAAGAATTCGTGTGAAATAGTTTAAATAAAATAAAATATGTTAAAATTATAAATTCAACATATACATACATATTTTTTAGAAACAAAAGCCATAAATAAATTTCGCGTTAAATTGAGCGTTAGCGAACTAGGTACATTCAAATGGTTTGTGCACACAAAGTGAAACAAAATGGCTTTTTAAACACGTCGTTATAACGAATTATGTATGATTAAAATTGTTGCGTAATATGTTTATGCAGTACGAAGTTTACTTTTACAACATGTAAGTCCCTTAAGGGTCAAATTCATAGTTAAAACTTCACATCATTCCAAAGTATTCTACGGAAAGTGGACTGAGTCACTGAAATTCTATTTATTACGGCAGCGATAGCAACTAAGTGCTAAATTACATTTAATATTTTTTTTCACTTTACATTTTAAATTTAATGCTTAGTTTTATGTTGTTTGTTTGAGACTTATTTTATCAAGTTAAAAGTATAATTGTTCTTAAAAGTATAAATTATGGTTTATCTCATTGTTTTTGCTTAAGTATTTATTAAGAACCAACCTCCATACCTAATTAAAATTGACCAGTTACAATAGAGGTAAAATGGGGCATAAGGGTGACCATATTGATTACATAATTCATTCTCTAACTAATATTGAAGAGAAAACTTACGGTTATCACTAAAATCGTCGACTAGAATTATTTCCTTGATGAGGTGTTCCGGGCTTCGGTTCAGCACGCTGAAATTATTAGTTAAGTACGTCTTAAACATTAACTATGATTATATACTATAACTAGCTGACCCGGCAAAGGTTGTTTAGCCATATTCATTTTTGGGGTGGGCTACCCTTATCACTTAGGGGTATGAAAAATAGATAGTAGCCGATTCTCAGACCTACTGAATATGCATTTAAATTTTGTAAAAATCAGTAAATTATATTAAAAATATTTAAATATACCTGACAATTGTCCGTAGGAGTGTTGATCGTGCTTCATTATGGAATGTTATTATTACACTTGTCTGAGGTAAGTCTTCATCGTATTTTTTCAGTCGGCACCTGTAATAATTTTTATATGAGTAACTAGTGGCGCGAACTTCGTATCGCTTCCGAATAATAACGTGTCACCTCATTTCATTCCATAGAAAGTGCATGAGGAAACAAATTTTCTTCATAAACACTTTTTCGTGATTTTTTATATATTTTTAATAGTTATTCTTTTAATCAGAGATCATCAAATCGGTCCATCCGTTTTCGAGTTTTAAATGGTGTAAATAACCCGATGTTGTTTTATATACATACTAGCGACCCGCCCCGGCTTTGCACGGGTATAAAATATATATAAAAACCTTCTTCTTCAACCGCATCAAAATCCGTTGCGTAGTTTTAAAGATGTAAGCATACAAAGGGATATAGGGAAAGAAAAAGCGACTTTGTTTTATACTATGTGTAGTGATGTATATAGATTATAATTGAAGTTTTTTAACTATTAGCGGCATTAAAACCCAATGCATTGTTGCAAAGGATTAATAATTTAAATATGGTTGTTAATACTGCAAAAAATATATAAAGAACACAAGACTAAGTCAAATGTTTAAACAAAAAATTCCAACGTCAAACAGGCGGGTATAATTCTGCGTGTATTTCATTGATGATTTTAAATAAAAATAATCTTTTTTTTTCCGAACACAAATTATTGACAAATAATAAAAATTAACTAATACATATTAATAAATATATACATATTAATAAATGAAGATTACATATTGTAAAAACTGGAACAAGACCTTCATTGTAGGTAACATCCACGCCATCAATATTAAATGCCACTTTTAGTAACCCACTTTTCGTGTAACTAACATTTTCTAAGCTCGTCTGGATTCATTTCATCACGTATTTACAAAACATTCACTTATGTCAGTGATCAATCAAATCGAGTACTTTTGGAACCACTTTTTTATACTACATTATTATGTACATATCAATATGTAACATGAGTATAATTATTAATGAGCTCCAAAATATGTTGATAAATCTCATTGTTAAGTAAATTTATTCCAGAATAAAGCTAAATACACAGAACATAAAAATATAATCGATATAAGTCATAACATTAAAGGATTTGTTTGAATTATTTCCGCCCGGGTTACAAATAATCTACGAATGTATATGGAATCAGCATCTGTAGGTTATTATGGAAACGCAATATAATATTGTGGACAAATCTATCACTACTCATTGCGATTACGGCTGGTTTTATAGTGATGTAATTTCTATTATAATCATGAGATGGGTAACTTACATGGCATTTCTTGTGTCAGGTACACCTCGGTTGCTAGGCAATGCATCGGAAGCCACCTGGTTGAATCTGTTCCTGACATAGGGATCATTGTCCTTTGCACCTCCAGCGACGTAGCCGGACTCATCGAAGTATTTTCCAGTACTCCCTGTGCCGTACTCCTCCAGAGGCACCGGACTACTTTCGGGCTCTTCAATGTCAGCGTGCTGTTTTATTAAGCGGAGTGCTATGTTTTCTTCCTGTAAACAAGGAAACGGTGATGTATCTACGTCTAAAAATTAAGAGGATTTTGACAAATATGACTATTTACATATTACTAGCGACCCGCCCCGGCTTCGCGCGGGTATCACACATATACATCAACCTTTCTCTTTAATCACTCTATCTATTAAAAAAAAACGCATCAAAAGCCATTGCGTAGTTTTAAAGATTTAAGCATACAAAGGGATATAGGGACAGAGAAAGCGACTTTGCTTTATACTATGTAGTGATTAACGAATGAGGGTGAATACTATATTTGGAAATAAGTACAAGAAATTACATTTCAGAATATGAAGTACTTTTTTGAAACTTAGGAGATGTAGGTACTGGTAGTACTGGTACTCAGAATTATATAAAATAACTTACACGGAACTCAAATCTCATAATCTCTAACCTACGCTTGTAAATTCGGTTACATAACACGTATGTACCGTAAATTAATTAAGGTCATTTATTTATATCAAATATGAAACGCATAGCGATAAAAATAATGAAAGTTAAGTGGTAGAAATAGTAAATACATATTATATGATAGTGGTCTTCCTATTTTCGACAGCCTTTATAACAGGAGGTTCTCAATATGTGTACTGTATGTTTGTTACGCAATTGTGAAGCCAATAATTATGAAACTATTTTAATTTTTCTTTTTTATTATGCCTTTTGTACTTCAGAAGTAGTCTCAAAATAAGTTTTATTAAAATTTGTCGGTCACTTTTTTAAAAATCAAATTAAAACTAGAAAGATACTTGGCTAGAAAACCTATAAATTATAAAACTACTAGAAGAAATAAAGTATCTTTATATATTTATACGTCGTATTAGCTATAGTTCCCTCGATTCGTTTATAGGAATGTATTCTCATACCCCAAAAATACTCCTCTATACTAAAATTATTATTCAGATAAATTTCAATAAGAATGAATAATATATACATAAATTATAGAGCTCAGTTAGCATTCAATGTTTATACTTACGCACATAACAATACGTAATTTAAATAGGTATTGTATAATTATAATATGATATCAGAAGCCAAAGAGAGCATATAGAATCGCAACTTCCGAGCAAACAGTCAAGTGAGCCGTGACTGATTCACTTATGATCCAATTACGAGACAAATGCGATCTTTTTACGAGGTAACTAAGACAGATCTAAGGCAACCAGGCACTGAAATAAGTCTGCCGAGAACGGATCTTCCAGGGCCAAATATATAAATAATAAAGTAGGTACTACAAGTGTAATTTTTTATCGTAAAATTTTTAACAAAAAATATACCATCATCATAGTACCATCTAGATTTTTTGCAACCTTTGTTTTTATAAATAGTTATTTTGAACATACATATTATTTTTTTAATTTTATCTTAATTTCCTTAGGTAAGTCGAAAACATGTTGTTGTTTCGTTATTTTATATTTACGATTATAAAACGAATTCTACAAAGTTCAAACTACTGCTTTATCTCTATACAATACTATTAGATGTATATTATTATACGCGTATAAAATTATTAAAACACATTTTATCACAAAGGATTAGAAATATAAAATCCATGAAAACAGTTTACAAAACCTGAATACATCTAGTAAAAGAATTTTCAAACTTGTATGTTGTTAGTATATATTAAAATATCAATATGTTTTTTCATTTTAAGCAAAATTATTTGCTTCCAGACACGAAGTATTTTATTGCTATTCTGCGTAATTATATTCTATCAATAGAGTTCATATTAGTTTCGATTATTATATTACATCTCGTGTGTAATTTTCTTTAGAAATTAGAGGAAGTGATCAGTTTAACTTTAAATTAATATTATTATCTCTAATATTATCGTAAAATATTACTGTCTCGTTTATATATACGTTATTATAGGGAAATTAATAGTTTATGTAAGTAAATGATTTGTTAAGACGCTATTTGATATTAAAATATCTTTTGACCTGTAAAGGTTGCAATTTCGAAATAATCTGAGAACCAAGAAGGTTCATAAATGATGAACGTCTACGATTATTATTCCTCTATTAGTTTATTAAGTAGTCAATTAGTCATGATATAGATTAACAAAAGATAAAAATAATAATAAATAGATTCTACAGATATGTTTCAACATAATCTAATATAGTCAAAGCAAGCAAGTTACTAACACTTGCAAAGTCCAGAATAATTAATAATTAAAAATGATTTTTATCATCTAGTTATTCTTACTTACTTGGGAATAAGTAAAAATATGTTAAAATAATGTATTATCCATTTGCGTTTATTTATATTTATAACTAGCGTAGATTAATGACATTCTAAGTTCACTTACTATCTATTAGATGTTTGTGGAAAATTCACTTTATGTTAGTTACGATCGTCGAAAAGGATATACCTTTCAGTAGGTAACCTGTTCCGTCACTTGTCCGCTACAATGTCAATGCTCAAACAAAATTAAGATTCACACGTATTGTTTGTTATATAAACTAATCCACTTGCATAATAACTTGTGAAAGTATTACGTCCTTGTCGAGTTCCGGTTTCTTTACATTCAGATCAAAAATTACTATTATGGACAGTATAGGCTCGTATTAAGATTAAGTAATTTTAAGTGCGCTATTCAATTATTGAGTAATTTTTTCTTTTATTAAAAATCATTGAAGAGGAAGACGCCTACTTGATACATTCACTGCCACTAAATTACATACATTAATACTAAGTAACTCTTTGAACTTCGCTTTGTATATTCGATCAATAAATGATCTGTTATATTTCAGCTGTATTAAATACGTACCCTAAACTTCCTTTAATTTAATATATATTTGGTAAATAGTGTAGGTTGTAGACTTTCTTAATTAACAATCTTAATTTACAAACACTACCGCATTTATTTTATTAATAAAGGGATCCAAAAGTAACGTAAGATTTCAATATTTTTCATAATTCGGAATCTCCGTTATTTAATAATAAACACTTTATAATTTTTGTGATTACAGCGAAAACAAGATATAGGTGGAATATATGAGAATAGAAAATTCTAGATAGTTTTCTTAAAATAAATTTTTTCAATACCAAAAATCAACATTGCTGTATAAGCGTGAAACGTTGCAAGCATATTTATTATAAGTTGGGTTGGGTTAATATGGTAATACAGTTCTATTAATAGCAATAGTCTCAATTTGTTTGGTACAAACAGAAAAAAGGTAATTTTCCGCACCCGTGGGAGATTTTCGCCCACGACTTGGTGCGGTATCGTATGAAGGTCATCTGAGCCTCCCTTTGAGACTTCACGGCATTTAGAGTAAATCTATTTTAGAACATGTAGGTATTTAATTTTTATCATGAGTTCAATTTAATAGTTGGGAATAGATTTGAAATAAAAAATCTTATAAATTCGATTGCGATAAAATGAATTATTGTTTCCGTAGCTCACGAGCTACCCTTACTAACAATCCGATGCTTAAAAACTAATTTATACTTAGAGAAGAATTGAAATAAAATAAGTAAAAACTAAAAACTCCGACATAAAACACGTGATCTTACATTATCTATAATACTATTATAAAGCTGAAGATTTTTTTTGTTTGAACGCGCTAATCTCAGGAACTACTGGTCCGAATTGAATAATTCTTGTTGTTATTTGTGTTGGACAGTCCATTTATCGAGGAAGGTATATAACATCACGTTGCAACCAATAGGAGCAGAGCATCAGTGAAAAATGTTGCAAAAACAGGGGAAATTATCCATATTTGATGGCTTCCGTAACGTGCGCTGCATAAACGATGCAAGTTACCCAAAAAATATGCATGGAAGAATTAAAACTAAAAATATCATTTACGCAGAAGTACTTAACAATATTTTTTTTTTAAACTTCTTAATCGCGATTATAATTAGGGAAATTGACGCGGACGAAGACGCGGGCATCAGCTAGTTTTGTATAAAATTACATAACTGTACACTTAAAAGGCGTAATTGAATACGAAAATTTCTTTCTGCATTTTACAATAGTTGCTGTTTAAATCTATTACTACTAGGTAAAAAGATTAACCTTAAAGCTTTTAAGTAAAATAAAATAGACAAAATAGATAACTAATGTCCAACCAAAACAGAGATTATTTTGTAACAAAATGTAACCGTTCTTTTTGTTTTATGTAAATTGTTACAGATAAAATATCACAGATAAATTGAAATGCTTCGAACCGGCACTTAAGATTACCGCGGGCCAGAGCCCAGATTATAAACAATGACAACCAAAACCTAGTACACATTGTGAGGACTAATAAAATGTTAATGCTCGTACTCTGACGAGGGATTACGATGAATTTACTTACATGGATTCTATTATGGCAAAGAATAATCATCGCATCTTACATGATACAGTGTTTTCAAATTTACGGGTCCTTACAGCTACACTTTACGGTCCGCTGATAAATATTGACACCGAAATTATAAACTGTAGTAGAAGAACTTTCTATAAGATATAAATAATTAAGATAAACATTTAAATAAGAAACATAATTCACAAAGATTTATCTGGTTAAGTCTTATCTTAAATCTTCATGATCTAAATATTTAAATGCAAAACAATTAAAAATGATGGGCCTTTAAACCTTTTTATTCTGAGCGAGCCAGCTTCATCCGCCGTGATGGATGGATTTTTTTATGACAATTGAGATATATACGAGAGATATAACTTTCTATGCAAAGATATAAGAATGGTCACACTCAATAAAAGCCACATTGTCGCTGCCGTTACAAGTACAATTTGTATATTTTATATTTAAAGTTAATAGGTATTTTAGTGTCACCATCGATTCGGTTATGTCAATTTGAAAATATACATAGGCATTATGGATTACACTAACGCCATTACATCTCAACACACCCTGCTCTGAAAATGGCTGGGATTTAACAAACGAGTTTTGAAAGTAAGTGGATTTCTAGTCACGATCCCGTTTTGTCGATAGGATTTATTTACACTAAAATCACCTTTATTTCAAGCAAAAATGGTCGGTTTTGCTGTATATTATTTATTGCTTGTTGATGGTAAGGCAGGGTTATCTAACGTAATAAGCTTATGGCTGTTTATTATTAAATTCTTTCAGTTCTATTCTAGGTATCAGATAAACAATTCCGTAAGAAGATAATTTTATAAGAACATAAACTTTCTTACAATAACATTAATTTTATGAAGTTGACAGTAAATTGTAAGCGTTTTTTATATCTAAATATTACAATGTAACGAAGTGAAATTAATATAATTCCCTAAACAATCAGGTAATGAACTTCCATGACTTAGTTGGTAATAACGCAACAGCTTAGAGCCTACAATAAAAATATACTAAAACCCTTTAAAGGTATAATTATAAAAATTTCAAAAGAGATCTCTGACTTTTATAACCAGCGCACACATATAACTATATCAGAGCTGTATCCACTGGGCGCTAAATCAATTAAACGGCAGTTTAAAAAATGTTATTTTAAAAACTTAACGGTGTCAAGGCTCGATATATAACAATACCCTTTATCCGACTTTTTTGTAACAAAACTATTTACTTACGTAACTATATGTGCCCAAACTAAACCTAAATTTACGTTTTAATAGCGTTGTTAATGATATTTATTACAAACTTCCTGTTAAATCAAACTGTCCTATATTCATTCCTTGTATCTCATTACAACTTGACTCATCGTTAGGAACAAAAGTAATAATAATCCTTTTTTATATTATTTTTTTCGCCACTAATTTTCAATTAACTTACAAACAACGGCAAAAAAGGACAAACAATTTTGTATGTTTGTAACGCGAATGGTAGGCCAATTATGAACTGAATATCAATTATTCTTTTTTGTTTGCTATCATGATCAATTTATACTACAACTTTATATACTTATTACAAATGTATAAGACAGTCATAATAATTTTTCAAATGTGTCGGTGACAAGTTGTAACAAAAAATCAACAAATTTTATTTCACTTTTATCGCTGTTTATCAATATTAATAAGGAATTGTCTAAATATGTGAGTTTTTGAATATTTGTCCAGCACAAATTAAAATCAATTCATAATTGGCAACATAATCGCGTAACAAACATGTAACAAAAAACATACAGTTAAATTGAGAACCTTAAAGATAAAATCTTAAAGTTAAGTTAAAACATATCGCATAAAAATAAAGATCACATAGCACGAACTTTTACGAGACCTTCAAATTCCATAGGTACCTACTTATTAATAATATTTAATTTAGGTGTGCATTGATGAGTTCCATAAATAATAAAGAGTTATCATCATTATAATATAAACATGACATTAAATCAAAATAGTTCCATGAGTATTTGTTTGTAAAATTCGTACGGAGCTCTGGGGATGAGTTGAAAAACAATAGGTTAGTTGACTCATTTTACAATTTATATAAATAACGTATATTTCAAACATTATTTTTTTTATTTACAAAAAGTAAAAGATTACGACAGAACTTCAAAATATTCTATTTCATTTTTTTTTCACACACCGCAAATGCCTTCCGCCATTTATACGACATCACTGAAATTGTAAACATTGAAACGTCAAAGTCACATACTACGTAGGTATAATTATGTCTACTACCTACTTAGGTATTTCTCGCGCTCATCTTTCTTAAAACTGTTAGAAGTATTTTCAAAATCCCTAAGATTTTAAGTTCAAAATTGTTATATTATCGATAATTTATTATATTTTATTAATTTTTATTATTTATATTTGTTATAAAATCAATCATGGTCGTCAGATATGTGAAAGCAGATAGTATAAATCTGCCGAAAATCAACAAATTGTGGTTGCCAAAATCTTTGCATTGAATCCAGATTTCTTCTTATTGTATATGACGGCGCAGGGTTCAGAAGGGTGGCCATGTGACAAGTGACAAGCGCGGGCTACTCTAGCGGAGCGTCATGTTGGTGAAAGCGGGGCGGCCATCTTAAAAACAAAAAGAAGAGGAATTTTCATTGTTTTTGGCGGCATCGCAGGCGCGTCACCGATTCAATGACGAACTGCTAATTATTAGTGTGAAAATAATTAATCAGGGCCGATTTGTTTAATATTGTGATTTATAGTAATGATTACATCCGATATGGATCTTGTATCTCTTACATCAGAAGTGGGATAGAGGACGAAATGTATGTCGTAAAGTCGTACGTTGCAGAATAAAACTTGGCAATATGGAAGTTGTTTGCTCTTATTCTTGCTGCGCAATAGTTGCCCCCAGTGAAGGAGGATAAAATCCAGTTAAGTAAATGCGTACGAAGCTACCTATGGAACCTTCCTGTATGGATATCTAAAATTCAATGTCTGAATATGTATGGAGCTTGTTTATTCTATTTTGATGTAAAATAAAGTGGAATTATGCGCGATGGCTGATGACCTGCTTGTAACATGACTACCATAAGCCAATTGTACCGGGTATTGAGTACTACCCATTCCAATGAAATTAGTAGAGAACTAGAAAAGGGTCAGTTCAAAAAAAAATGCACTATGGTTTCATTGTCTTCATTTTTGTTGAAAAGATCTTATTTGTATTGAAGGATGATAAGGAAAGTATTTACTTACAGTTTGAGGTATGAACGTTTTTATTTTATCTGTTAAATTTAAAAAAAAAAAAATCTTGAACTGGGCACATATCTGGTTTACACGTTGTCTGGTGTACATGTCTAAAGGAGAGAGAATGTAAAATAAAAAAAAAGTGGTCCTAGTAATGGACGAGTGGTCCTAGTAATGGACGAGTGGTCCTAGTAATGGACGAGTGGTCCTAGTAATGGACGAATGGTCCTAGTAATGGACGAGTGGTCCTAGTAATGGACGAGATGGTCCAAGTGATGGACAGTGGTCCAAGTAATGGACAAGTAATGGACGTTGTGGTCCAAGTTAGAATGGACGTGTAGTGGTCCAAGTACATAGTTAAAATGGATGTGTAGTGGTCTCAAGTTGTTAGAATGGACGTTTAGCGGTCCAAGTTGTTAGAATGGATGGATAGTGGTCCAAGTTGTTAGAATAGACAAATAGGTGGTCGAAGTTATTAGGATAGATAGATGATCCAAGCCAGTATCATGGTAGTTATACAAATTACTGTATGTAATGTTGACCCGATGTTTGATTGGAGTCTGATTGAAATAGCAAGGTTATTGTCAGGATGAACGAGCAAGTACCTACTGGTCGTAAAATAATGTTTGGTTTTCAGAAGAAGAAAGAGTAAACGCCCGAGGACGGGCGAATGTCAGTATGGCCGTGACGGCGCAGGGTTCAGAAGGGTGGCCATGTGACAAGTGACAAGCGCGGGCTACTCTAGCGGAGCGTCATGTTGGTGAAAGCGGGGCGGCCATCTTAAAAACAAAAAGAAGAGGAATTTTCATTGTTTTTGGCGGCATCGCAGGCGCGTCACCGATTCAATGACGAACTGCTAATTATTAGTGTGAAAATAATTAATCAGGGCCGATTTGTTTAATATTGTGATTTATAGTAATGATTACATCCGATATGGATCTTGTATCTCTTACATATATTATTTACATTATTTATGTTTATATTATTTATAGTACCTACTAATTCAAACTATAAAAATAAATTATTTAAAACATAGTAAGGATAATAACTAAAAAGTTTACATCACAGCCTTTCCGTCTTTGTTGACGTATTTAGCATTCCGTTCGATATAGAAACGGTAATTACTATAATTTCCTTGTAATTTATTAGAAATAATGAATTTTAGTCTGAAATACAAGATTTTATATATTACGCGTACCTGTTTACAATGCGAGTGAAGTAATGGCACAGATGATCTATAGACCAATATACATATACATATATATATATATATATATATACATATATAGACAGCGTTTTCATCCGTTTATATAAAACTTTAAATTAAAATGATGTTTTTGTAGTTTCTAGGTTTCAAAAATACAATATGTATTTATTTTATGTTCTAATCACTAATGCAGTCTTTCCCAAAGTGGGCGATAACGCCTCCTTGTGGGCGATGGAGGCCTAAAGGGCCCAAAAAATTGGGGGCTTGGTCAAATTGGTTCCTTAGTCAATTGGAACCTGATACCAACAAAATTGTTAAAAATTATCATATTCACCTCACATTAGATTAATTTTAAAACCAATGTTTATTTTTGGTTAATTTTAAATAAAAGAAACTCTTAATATTTTAAAGTTGTATTATTCTTGGTCTTTTTGGTAAAAGTCTGATATTGATGTTTTTAAAGTGAAAAATGGGGGGGAGGGGGCGCTATAAAATAATTGATTTTCAAAGTGGGCGTTAGACGAAATAAGTTTGGGAACCTCTGGTCTAATGTAACAATTATTATGAACAATATAGGTTCTAATTAAAAAATGGAACAACTAGCGAATTGTAAACTTCCTGGTTACAGTCATTGAACTATTCATATGAGTACAGTATTGCGATATATGGACATTTATCGTATCATTATGTAAGGCTGTCATGTGCGGTCTAATGATGGGGTGTTTCCTATGACAGTATTAGCGGTTACATTGTCTAATATATGTTAGCTTTGTGCTCTCTGTGGTTTAATTTCCGTGATACCTACTATTACTATTACAATAACAACCTTAATACGCATATTGTCTGTTATTAAGGCTTTTTTTTATTACTGGTCATTATAGTACATAACAGGAAATGAATACTTTTTAAAATTCGCTATTGCATGAGGTAAATTATCTGCTACCTCTAAATTGTTTGCAAATACCTATGACAAAGAGAAAAAATGTATATCAGTTTTTAATTAATAAACTCTTAAATTAATGGACTGGTTTTAATATTCTTAGACTGCAGTGAAGTGACTCTCTGAGTCACACAGACACTGAACGAAGTCGCAATATATAGCCTAATATTAATTAAAAGAGTAACGCTGTAGGCCTTTTTATTTTATAATAAAACATAACAAAAAGATGTATTTTAATAAAAAATATCAACAGTAAACTATAATAATTAAAAGTAAGTAAGTTAAGGTATAAAATATAGAATAATAATAGTCGATTAATTTTGAAGATGTATTCGTGTCACAGATCATGGTAATGTAGGTCGTGATGTGTATGACGTGAATTCAAAATAAAAATCGTGGTACACGAATAGTATTTCAATTGTATTTTTTAGGAGTTGCTAAAGCGTAAATTATTATCTTATAAGTCGCAAAATTATAATATTACGAAAACCTAAACTAAGTACCTGGACATTTAAGGGTATTTATTGGACGTTCAACCGCCTCCGTGGCTAATTGATTTACGCGTCTGCGTATTCAGCCGGAGATACTAGGTTTGAATCCCGGGAAAACACAATAATATTTCAGTTGGGTAGGTATAGAAGGCAGATCACCTACTTGCCTGTAAAGAAAATGATCATTCAAATAGATACAGCAGTGTGTCTGCCCAATCAATGGACAAAAACACCACATCCATTCTTTTTGTAATCCCAATGCAACAGACAGACCAAAAAGAGAGGCGTTAAGTTTACATTTAAAAATGGTGGGAACTGTATTTCGAAATTACAATTAAAACAGAAAAAATCATCAAATCCGGGATCCAAAGTCCAGCTTTAATGACATTTTCTAAAGATATTAACAACAAATCTCTGAGCCCTATAACACTTATATATACAAGGGATTGAATTCCTTTAAAATATGTATATGAAAATAAAATTTTGCTAAAAGTCTTAGTCGTTTAATTTGTTTCAATTATAAACTGGCTGACTGAAAGTGCTCTGAAGAGTTGCCAACCGCCAACAAGCAACTTTTGAAACATTTCACAAATTGTTTTAATTGTATCCAATCGCTTTGTCTCTCCGCAATTTAATTTGGCACAAACTAACCTAGGTCAGGCTGAGTTAAAAATAACCGAAACGATGTTGATTATGCAATAACGAATGACCTACGGTGACGCGGCGTAAAGGAATGCAACAGCATTTATTTCTAAGGCTCTATATCACTATGGCTCTTTATTAATTAATACTTTAAGTTCGTTTATTGATATAATTACAAAGACGATTTAAGCATGAAATAATAATATTCGTAATTGCCTCTATAATGCAAATAATGGCAACTTACTTTCTCTTAAAAACTAGGTATACATTAGGTACTTATGCTCTTAGGTCAAGCGATAAAAAGGCTGCGTGTTTAAAAATCGTGTGTTTATGAAAAAATGAAACTTTCGTTACGCTGGCATTACTCGACACGATAGTATTGTCTAATTCCCACGATAAAGTAGGACAAAGTGTGGTCTCACGAATCTACGTAGAAAGGATATAAACGTTTTTATTGGGAATTGAATGAAACACTAATACTAATAAGTATCGGTACTTTTCGCTTTATTAGGTCTTTGACTTGACTATAACAAAAACTTGTTCTTTTACTATTAAGTGAAAAGTCAAAATAAAATATTATTATTATTTAAATACACAATGTGGCTTAATGTGGATTTTATTAGTTGTGTAATAGAATCGGCGCCGGCTAAAAATTCAACTCAAGCGGTAAAAAAATCATTATCTACAAGAAAATAGGCTCTATTTAACTTTTTAAAAGTAAGATCTCTATTTTTCTCATAGTACAGCATTAAATTTTCAAAAATATACATTGCTAGACTAGACTAGATTGCATAGTTTCCGGAAAAGGTTACATCAACAGGTAGTTAAAAATTCAGTATCTATTTAATATAATAAATTAAAAGCTAAACTAAGAAGTTCTGTTTAAATCAATAGAAAATATCTAATTATGTAGTAATGCTTTACTCTGGCTTCTTACCTAAATGGATAGGGTTACTCAAAGCGGAAGTAAATACTCGGTCACATACATTTACAAGTTACAATTCATACAGAAGCATTTGTGACCTAAATTGGCTCGTTAAGTGCTCTATATATTTCAGAATATACAATTAACTGACATAGATTATTACATAAATTAATAACATGTTGAAATTGTTAAGAAAATTATTATTGAAACGGATGCAGAATGTCTGCCTTGTCTAATAGGCATTTCTGGTCTTAGCTTTTACGTCAAACACTATCAATACAAATTTCTCATTGCTAAATCTTAAAAATATGAGTGATTATTTTCACAGTTTCAGTAGTAGTAAGTAGGATAAAATTGCTAATATGCAAATATTTGATGAAGTTGTCAAAAATATTCAAGAATTTTGAAAGAGCATGGCTTATTTTACACTTTAAAACTACGCCGCATCTTTGCAGGGATTTCTGTATGTACATTTTGTTTCTTGTCGTCTCCGGTACTTTGTACGTACAGTAACTGTTTATTTGAGCTAAATTACACTAGAAAAAATTAACAGAATGAACATGAAATGTTCTGGCTAAATCTCAATACCTATTTTAAATCGCTATATTA
The DNA here is from genome assembly GCA_912999735.1 of Aporia crataegi. Lineage (NCBI taxonomy): Eukaryota > Metazoa > Arthropoda > Insecta > Lepidoptera > Pieridae > Aporia > Aporia crataegi. The sequence continues at coordinate 4,290,139 of OU538744.1, read as the reverse complement.
AAGAATCTCTATACAAACATGATAGTTATCCAGATATTTCAGTGCTTGTATATATTTGTAAAATGTGTACTGATTACACAAACGAACCTGCAGGCAGATAACAGAAAACATTTACAAAACTTTAATTACCTCAGTCACTAGCTCTCATAACTAGTTCAGTCCGTTACGACCTGCCGTTATCAACACTTTAAACTAGTGAAAGTATTAAATGTAATAGTATATTTACGTAACTACGTACAAGGCCATAACCTTATGTATTTTTATATGTAGGTACCATCAGAAAAAATTGGTTGGTCTTACGAATAAATATTTCTTCCATATATATTGCATGTATTTTAAATTATAATCTCTTTTATAATGTAACAGTATAATATTTATTATTCAATTAATATTATAACTGCATTGATAATTTACTTTGCAATTTTTAGTTTTTAAAAATTAAAACTGTAAAGCAACATTTAAAAAATACTCTTAATTGTTTCTCCGTCAAATACTCCTGTATTTATCCTGTTTTTATTTATTTAAGTTTAAGTATTAAAAAAGACACCCGATTCTATTAAGAAAAAAGCGGATATTTTACCAACGGCTAAACTGCTTTTGATATAACCTAGCTAAGAACATTCTCGATCAAGTCACCTTTCAAACAAAATCATCGAGATTATGTTGTTTGCTGACAGTATATTATTAAAAAGACGCCTTTGGTAGTAGGCAGTTTACACAAAAGTGAAATGTTTGTTAAGAAATATAATATGTACTTGTTAGAGAAAAATATGGCATACAAAATCTATTTTTATTGTTGCTTATAAACGGATTAAAAAATTAAATTATTCGCATTTAACGGGTGAATCGTAAGAATAATATAATTGAAAGATTTCGTAGACTCTAAAAATCTGTTTTATTTTACTGACTTTTTGAGATTTGTATAACATATAGTCAATTACATGATGACACTTACAAGAGTAAACATTACAATAATTTTACATAAAAAATGTGTTTTTGTCACTTTCGCCGTTTAGAGCAATTTGAACACTTTCTAGTATAGTGTGAATAGATATGCTAATAAGAAGTATTTTGTTGTTATACAATTTAATAGTATAAAATTGAAGTTTTTTAAGAAATAATATTTAATTTACACAACAATTTAGTTGCAATTACATGAGTCATAAATATTAAACGGCTTGGAAAAGATCAGATAGAGTTATTTTAATTTTTTTACTTTACATCAGAGTAAGCCTTAAAACTTATCTACGTTTTAGCAACGTGTGATAGAGAAAATATCTATTTATCTCCATTTTTTATTTCTACAGTTTAACTTATTGTAATTCAATGGAAAAAACAATTTGTCTGTTTATCTGTGGGTCTGTGTGTGTGTGTGATGTTTAAGATTTCGCGTTGAAATCGACAGACGCGAGTGACGCGAAGCTTTTAGAATTGAGAATTATACTAGTTGTTAAAGTTCTAGTTACGTTCAAAGTATCTCAGCACGAAGTAATATAAGTAAAAGTAAAGATTATGTAATTTTTATGTAATTAAAACTCAAATCTGGCTCAGATTAATAACACGTTCCTTAGTGTACCGGTTCATTCAATTTGGTATTAAACTGCAAGTTGTGTTGTCATCCTTTGTTGTCGTTGATTTCCTTTAACGATAAATGAATAATAGAACATAATTCAAACATAATCATAAACAATTTAATAATTGGCTGGTATTTTTTTTATTTTGTTTCAAAAATTATTAAATGCACGAACGGGTTATAAATTTGATACACCTAGTATCTACTTTTTATGTGTGTGGTTTGGTTCAACAATACTTTATTGCACTTGATACAATAATCCAAATTTGTTATTATTAGCTTTTAAATATTTTTTGGCTTTTTTTATCATTGTAAATGACCGAAAAATTTTATGCATTCAAAAGAGGCATGGCCTTATTAAAAAACATGGACTAAAGATATTACAGTATTATTTGCTATGGTACTAAATCAAACCAAGTCATGTTTGTATGAACATTAGACTTGTAACCTAGCAACCAATACTGAAACATCTTTAATCCATGTTTTGTGATAAGGCCCACAGAATTCAGGATTGCTTCGCATTCGACCACACTCTTTCTGGTAAAGCTGGTGCGAAAGTCGAAAACCGTTTCTAAAAGAAATCTGAGCATTGTGCAGGTTCTCAAGTTTTTATAACAACTTAAACAACTCTGAGAAATAAGGCAATGTGACGCGATCACGATAATAACCTTATTGTTATTTGAGACGATCGTGTTGAGCATTGTCTTTCTTGGCTTACGCATAATTAGATATGATTTGATTGTTGCCTATTGTACTTGATATTTCAAGTGAAGTAGTTAATCTATTGAAATGCTGTCTCATTGTTTCAAATTTCAATACAATAATTGATAAATATTGCTGTCCGCGAATTCGCAGAGGTTTAAGAAAAGGTTTATGAACAAAAACCTGCCACTTTTTTATTAAAAAGTGCCATGTTTTTGTTTATAAACCTTTATTTTAGTAAGTCTAAATTATTTCTAACTAGCGACCCGCCCGGCTTTGCACGTGTAATATACATATAATATATATATATATATTAAAACCTTCCTCTTTAATCACTCTATCTATTTAAAAAACCGCATCAAAATCCGTTGCGTAGTTTTAAAGATTTAAGCATACAAATGAATATAGGGAAAGAAAGAGCGACTTTGTTTTATACTATGGAGTGATACCATCAGCCAGTAAAAGTTTATGTAAGAAATATACAAATATTTACAATTGATTTTTGTTTTAACCCGTTTTTTTTCTTCATCTTAATCTATGGTTATAATAAGAAATATATAATGTTAATAATAAAATAATATATCAAAGAACATAAAACATTCGGCAACCTTTATTTACGCACGCGTTCATCTGAACCAAAGTTATAGCAAAATTATTATTAACCACCTACTTAAGCTGTTCACGCTCATTTAAAGTTAAACTCAAGGTGAAAGGTTACACAATTGATTTTGTTACATTCATTAGGGTGTGATATCTTCGTAACCTTACCGATTACTCCATATCATATTCAAATATATTTTTATTTTCTTCTCTGCGATTCCAAAGGTTTCTTTAATGAAATATTAATCAAATTCTTCTTCGGGTCGAATATCTAAGAAAATCTGCTTTGAAACGATAAATTCCATATTATTGTCAAAATAAAGGTACAAAGAGACTTTCGAAATATTACTATGCTCCTATTATATATTTAATATTTTACTGAACATAATCTGCTACGGAAGCAAAAAGACAAAACTTTTTTAAAAAAATTCGGAAAATGCTTTCAAGCATTGATTTTAGATACTTGGTGTACTTTAGTGAATGTTGACAATATAATAAACTATTAATTACAAACAATTAGCTGAAATGTGGACGGAAACTATTTGATTCCGGATTGTAAGTAGTTTATTAATCAAGACTACAACTATTAGTATCGGAAGGGTTATCTAAAACACCCGGTTGAGAAAGCTGTTTCAGGATGTAGTTTCACTTTCAATTACCTACATAATATTTATATATTCAGAAACGCATAGTATTAAAGCATTAAGTAATTAAATTAGTTTTACAGTGTTAAAAATTTTCGTTAGTTTTAGTTCTTTAACAAATTTTGCATTACGTATTAAGTCCGTAACAATAATTAAATATAAAACAATTTAAAACGAAAGAAAATATTTTTAAACTAGAAATTTCTTTTTTTGAGGGCAATTGTTCTAGATGAATCTTTATATACCGCTAGAAATAGTAAATTGTACATCAAAGAGAGACAGTGACCGATTTTAACCGAGGGTGGTGACAGTAGTTATAAAAAAAATACAATGAATTAAATCGTAAATTTGCATTCAGAGTTCAGACAGAAAAAAACGCTCAGATTGAGGAAATAAGTTTATGTTAAAAAAAATTTAAACGATCAGCTATATTGTCTAGTAAGTGTCTACTCTTTGAGACAAATTAAACAAGCCCAAGCTCGATGGAGTTGTGTTGTTTTATTATGGAAATCCCATGGCTACCTTTTGCCTCATCATGGTTTCAGCTCTACGACATCATTTAAATGCATTGCCATCTTATTTACATATTACAAATTTAAGCTTAATTAAACACCAGGGTCTAATTTAACTTGCATGATTAAAGATTTGACCCGAACATACAAATAAACAAACAAACAACACAAGTTAAATAAAAGCTTGTAAAAATAACGCAATCAGCACGCGCCATTGTCATCAGTTCTTTTTTTTCATTACTATAATATTAAACTAAATTGCCAAATTCAACTAGGTTTATGATATTACCCTAAATTATAAAAGAACAATGAATTTTCATACAACTTTGTAACCCGCTCATTGCCTCACGTTACGTCATGGTCAGATGGTAAATTAGCCATGTTCTTTCATTGAGTTGGAGTTTTGAGTACCTATCTAATGGTTTTTACAAACATAGAATTATTCATGGACACATAGTTAATTATATTAAATACCAAACGTTGATCGTCAAACATTGACGCGTTTATTTGGTACTTTATAATTAAATTTTTAGTCACTGTCATGAAAATGCCAATTTAACTGGCCACGATATATTTCAGTTTATTGCTCTCAACATCACTTAGTTTAACAATGCTATTTTATTTATAACGGTGTGGCTTTTTGTTGCAACTTGGAAACAGAAATACCAAAGAATAAAGAGTCGTAATCCTTTTCTGTTTCTGATTGATGACAATGAACAATATATTAATGACCTCTCAGTATCTAAATAATATTGAGGCAGCATTTCATAAATATTAATTAATTATTTTATTGAAAATGTACAGGTAAATGTAAACAATCGTCGTGCCGTTTATTCGTCTTTTTGTTTTTATATCGAATTGAAATTCGATTTGAAATTTTGTCTATTTGTTGTATTTTGAAATCTACGGATTTTAAGAAATTTAAAATAAAAAATTATAATATAGTTTTAACCTCCTCTTTACCTACTCAGAGAGAGTTTAGCTGATTTAAATTCATCTAGCTTTAGGTTCGTATTGTCATACAATGCCTTGTAGTTAAAACGGATTTTTCATAGAAATTTTTACTTATTATATTCATAATTTGTTAGATTTATAATAGTTATAACATCATATAATTTATATTTGTGGGATTTTGAAAAGTTTTTGAAACTGTTCATTAAATTGAAAATTGAATATTCAATGTCATTTTAAAACAAGAAACCTTTAACTGTGGAATTTGATCCGGTCAATCTAAGCCATCGTGTTTTGAATACAACTAGTAAATTACGCTCACTTTCAAAATCGTGTCGAGAATTAACTTTAAATCCGCTGATCCAAATTCAGGGCGAGTAACAAATAGTTTTTTGAGATCGTCATTTTGTTTTACTTTGTACTTTTAATAGTTTTTATGTATCAAAGCCTTTTTTTGCTTATTTTCTTTTTTGTGTAATAACAAAAAAAAGTTTCATTTAATATCGACGTGTTACATACCTCTATGACCGCTTCTTGGTCTAGTGGTAAGCGCATAAGCGTTACAACCGAGCAGACCTGGGTTCGATTCCCGGTGGAGATAAAAAAATCTCGGTCTGGCAGGGCATTCCTATGATCAGCCTTCTGGCTGATCACCTACTTGCCCCTAAAGAAAAAATCGATTAGTGAAACAGATGTGAAAATGCATCTGCCCCATACCCCACTATCCCACACGGGACTTCACTTACATACCTCTATAATAAACAGACTTTGGTTAATTACATCTATTTTTTAATTTTTTGTATTAATATCTGTAATGATCTAAGTCCGAATCAAATGCTAATCAAATGAAATTGAGGATAATTTTAAAAACCCCGAATTGATGATAACAAATAAAAATATCTCAAAAACCGATGAACCAATTTCTATAAAGCTAAGAATCATTGCAATGATCAGTGATTTTTAAGTTTTTCAATAAGCCGAGAATAAATTTCACTTAACAAATATAAAAACCAAACAGTCGAATTGAGAATCTCCTTTTTAAAACCGGTTAAAAAACTTTTAAAATGCACCTTGTTATCGGTTCATTCGCTCGAAAAGGAAGATGCTATTTATACATCTGCGAGTGAAAGATTGATAAGAGGTCGTTGTCCTAGAAACATTGTTTACACACACCTTACTATAAATTAAAATTAATTAAATATTGTTTCATCGCTTAGACCGGTACTGATCGACGTATCATTCAAGCAGTCAATATTATATAGCTAAAGTACTTAATATTTTAAAATAAATATGCACCAAATGTACAAATTTTCGTTACGTAAAATTACGCCCTGTACCAACCAGTAGCATCTACAAACACACTATAATATAGTTACTTAGAAAGGATAAATTAAATAGCACAAATTCTTAAGAAAAGACGTGGGCAGAAAACAAAAAAAGTTCAACTGTAATATGTAATAATAAGTTAGTTTTAAAATGCACCCCTTACATAAACATCCCTCAGTGTATCGATTGCTTTAAAAGTTGACACATGAAACTATGGTCATCTCTTTCTTACTAATGTCTTTTCTGACTACTTTTCTACTTTCCTTCTAGTTTATATTATGTATATATATAGCATTATAGAATGGAAACTAACTGGAAAAAAGAAAGGAAATCTATTATTTATTTTTTAATTAATTTTCGGAGTATCGAATGAATACGTTTAAACGAATGTAAACGCGAATTTATTACATTATTTAATTAGCTCTAAGTTGCGGTTTTATTCGATTGCTTTTGCAGTGGATATAGTAAGCAATTGGTTTTGAGCAATCGTGGTCACCGAGTGACTTGAATTGGTTCACGTTTATATAGATCACCATTCACGTATATACATTATATAAAGAGTTTTTATTTATTAAAAAAATTAGATAAATTGAGGCGTTTATTATTTTGATGGTGTATCGTAAGATTATTATTTTTGTGTAAAACAAAGAAGAGTAATGAAGAATTATTAGTGGTTGCCTAATAAGTTGCCTGGTAGTTACAAAGAAATAATTCATACAAGTAATCAGTGACCTGTTTTACCTTATGCACATAAAGATAAAGTTGTTTCTGTTTGCACTGCGTTATCTCCGTATAATGGTAGCAAGAGACGCAGAGAGCCATTTTCAGTCTAGAGTAAAAAGGGTGAAACTTCAATTTTTTATATTTAGACGCGATTATGGAATTTGTTTCCTTTTCAGAAGAATAAGAGAAAAAAAAACACAATTCTATTTAAAAAGCGGGCAACGCACCCGTGATCCAACTGGTGTTTAGGGTGGATGGTAAACCGCTTATCCTATGAGAGCCTCTTGCCCGTTTGCCCCCTATTCTTTATAAAAAAACAGAACAGAACAAACAGAACAGAACAAACAGAACAGAAGAAATTATCAATGAAGCTGATGAAGAATAGATTTAGGAGCTTGTCCCAAGCTCCCACGACATTTAATTTTGATAGTGCATCTTGCTGAATACAATTTACAGTACAGACTTACGATCTCAATCTCAGATTTTAATTTGTCACTTCAACATAAATTACGACAATTACGAATCTAACACGTTCAGTATTCACGGTAAATTAACACTGATGTTGGTGTACATAATTGTATAGAAAGTCGGAAATAGATATAAAATATGTATTTTTAAAGTTTTCTTTGTAAATTATTATATATTAAACAAAGAAACATTGTGTTCTGAGTAATTAAATGAACCTTTGCTAAGTATAATGTTTCTTATAACAAAAAAACAAAAATAAGAAAATACTTGAAGGAATGCAAGGATTGAGAAATGAATGTTTTAATTTAGAAATAAATTGTGCGTCAGATTGTAGTGTACTAAAGCCTAAGACAATAAAAACAAGAACTCTCGCCTCCAAGTAACATCTTAGAAGAAACTGCTTAGGCAAACATAGCAAAGAAGCAGCATCAACTGTTAAAGATAACCTCTTATATCTAAAACAAGGAATTGAATTTTTTCAAGGCACGTTAGGGTTTTATTCAAATAAAAAATAATTAAAAGAAATAAAGTGAAAAGATATATGTTACTTTCAATCAATTAAACGTGATACAAGAAAGATAAACGGTTCCTGCCCAGCTCGATCGTGATAAAGAGAATGTTGTTTGCGCGATTTACATGTCAGATTAATTTCAAAGATTGGTATACACTGGCGAGAATTTGAATTTACTTTATTACTATGCTCAAACGGAATATTAGCTGTTTTATTAATTTGAAACCCTTTAATAGCCATTCTACTTTAAACAAAAAAAAAAATGATTATTTAAAGGAGATTATCAAAACATTAAACTACTGCTATCAATCGATTAATAACAAAAACGTGTGAAAAAATATTGATTTTGAAGTTACACTCAATACCTTTTTTACTACACAAATTACTATAGCAATGTAAAATCATTAATACATAAAAACAAGTTGAAGATCATACATACTTACCGTAAATTATTATCTTTAATCATACATTTGTATTGTTTAAATTATATAAGATGTAATATGGAAAATTGGGAATCCCTGCAACGCGTTTTTAAACTCCTAATATGGTCCCAACGGTATTTATTACTCTTTATATGAAATTAAAGGAATTTCGAATTTGAATTTATTATTCTTTTACTTCTATCACTCTTAAGTAGATCACGAAGAATTCATTCTCCAAAAAAAAGAAAAAATACTCTTTCTCTTCCGATTTACCAGTTACTACTTTTTTGGCTGGCAAAAACCATTTACAATAGACATGGAATGATGACACCATTTTATTCTTCGTCTGTTGACCTGATTTCGTTGCCAATAGCTACTTTTCAAATTAACAGTCCTCAATGTATCGTCAAATGCTCTCACAGTTTGCTGAACTTAGTTTTTCTATTGAACTGAAACTGTTTGTGAACGCGAGTAACGAAATGACCAAAAATATTATTTTAAACGAATTGAATTATATTATTCACAAAAATTCGGAAAAGGTTCTCAATTTGTTGACTTACAACAAAAAGCGAATGGAGTAAATAAAGAAACAAAGAACTTTATAAAAAAATTAAATTTCCTTAGAATCCTTGTACTTATAAGTTTTTTATTATACTTATTTAAGATATTTAAAAAAAATATGTATAGTACTACTTATATTTTTTTCAAGATCAATGAGTGCGAGGATGTTTTTTAAATGCGAAAGTAATTAATTAACATTGATATACAAAAACAAAAATATTTTTGAAAATACTTTTATTCTTTCCTGAAAAGGTAATGTATATTTAACTAGAAATTGTTATCTTAGAAATTTATATAGTATTCTGATTATAGACATTATAAGTTTTGATTATTCAGAACACAATTCGTTAAAGCTTTATTTTTCTTTGAAGTCTAGCTACTTTTTTTAGGTTATAACAAACAGTTATAATAAAGTAGAAAATTGTGTAAAAAAAACCCTGATGAAGCGATAGAATGAGAAGAAAATTTTAAAAATCCTCGGGGATTTTTAAAATTTGATATCATGATAATCACAAATAAGAACATTTCATAAACGAACTATGTATCTCGAATAATGTGACCTTTAAATAAAAACAGCATCATAATAGGTCTAGTAGTGTGGAGCTGGGATGCCACAGACAGACACACACCCACGTCAAATTTATAACACCCTTCACTTTTTGTCAGGGATTGATAAAATAAATCATCTGTGATAATTTATGGTATGTTAGGTAAGATTTTTTAAATATATTTTGAACACCGCAACGTATGACCGCAACGTTCATTTTCTTACGCTTCATAACTTTGGTTCAGTCTTTTTTCTCTTAATAAGTTCAATCTTTGAATAACAATTTAAATAAAAAATTAATGAGGAAAAATAAATTATTAAAATCGATTGTAATAATATCAGAAATAAATTTGTGTATTGAATTAAATAAGTACCGCATTGACATGCGCAATGCTAACAGCTGATCTTACCTTAGATTGTATTGTGTCAGGCTGCATATAATAGAACATAAAGAACATCCATGCAGCGCCTAGAAGGGAAAGGATTTTCAGATTTCGCCTCATTTTTTACACAACACAAAAACACAAGATAACAACGCGACGTGCGCGCGAACGCGCTTCGAGCGGTGTACTGAAGTTGTATAAATTGTATAATGTATTTGGCTGACATGCGCTGTATCAGTTTGAAAATGGGATTGCATGGGTGCATCATTGATAAGATATCAGAAAGGATGCTGTTCCAGTTGTGGTATACACATATGGCTATAGTAGAGTCAGGGAGTGAAAACATTTTCACGAATTTGTAGCGGTTGTGCCTTAAGATTACAGAAGGTTTGTCGGAAAAGCTGCTAAGAATTTTCTCAGTACAAAAACAACAGGGTTATATTGATATCATGACTTATATTTGTAAGAATATTTTAATTAAAATTTAATTAAATCTTTTTTATTTGTAAATAAAATGAAGAAATTAAATATATATTAAATGTTTTTGAGTAGAAATAAAAAGTACCTAATGATTGATATGAAAAATTAAATCTTATGTGAACCTACCGTATTATATTATTGTGATTGTTTGGGTTATTTAATTTTTAATATTAGTTTACAAAAAAGATTATTAATACCCGCTATTCTTGTTTTATTTGCTGGAAATATAATAAGAAATTACAAAAAATGCTTTTTGTGTGATTTTATGGGAATAACAAATTGACACGTTTATTTTGCAATATTCTAGTTCAAACAAAAATTAAAAAGCTCTATCTGAAGGAAGCTTCCAAAACTGGCTCCTACTGAAGAGCCAACTGCATAATTTTGTTTTTTGCAGTTCCTATATTATATCACAGATGGCGTTAAACTAGATAAGCCTTTAAAATTATGAAATAAATAATCTAAAGTAGGCACCTTTATGTAGCAGTAGGAAAAAAATATAAAAAAATAGTTCTACGCTTAAATTTTTCAACAGTAGGCAAGGTGTTCAGTTCAGAATATAGTAACTAAATTCGTCTTTAAATCACAACGTGCGCTTACTTGCTAATTAAAAAGCATCATGAAAACATAATTTATAGATATTACTTAAATTTTTAGTATTCAACGACGCAGTTTTGCGTCTTCTTATTAACATTAAAATATTTATGATATGTTGAATAGTTTTTAGTATATTGGCCCAATTTGTGAAGCAATCGCTGAAATTTTAGCGACCATATTTTACTTATTTGCATAAATACCCATTTAATTATAAATCTTTCTCAATAAATGAGATGTTTTTAAATTTATTATGTAATTTCTGAAAATAATAATAGATTCAGAGATGTAGAGGTAACAACAAACAATAATTTTCAATGACTTCAATTTGGAACTCCAAAGATTAAATTAAGGTAAAAAAAACTGACCTCAAAACGCACTAAAAAGTGAAAAATAATTTTTTTATTATAAATAAACTTACTATAAATAAAAAGATATAAATAGTGTTGATGAATAAAATTCATGTAAAATTCAACAATGGCATAAAACTTGCTTTTTGAAAGGCGGCGCCAAGACCCAAAAACGCTTCCAAGGTGTAAAAATGCGAAGGTAAGACATGTCTACAAGTTTTTTTTCGTCAAACCCTATTGCTGGAAATCCGTGCCCAAAGTCCATAGAATACAATTTAAACATCCGATATTATTTCATACTCCATACTCCATAGTTTTCAGACTCCAGAGTTCGCGCGCTTTTCGTTGGAAGCAGACGTGCACTATGCTGTTTCGTTGCACGTATTTCGATGTTTTCGTGGTGCTTTTATTATGACTTTTAATTTTATGTAGTTTGACTTGTTTAGTTTTTTTGTATCCTGGGACGAATAAAGAGGTAAATTTAAAAAACTCTATAGAACAAAATTCTTAATGTTTAATTAACATTAAGGTAGTAACGCGTTCCATATATTATTTGGATAAAAATATCCTACTAAACTGTCATAATAAGTCATTTTAACTAAAATTTAAGAAATTGGAAATACATGTAATCTAATAATTTACTTTAAGGTGCAATGAATTCAGTAAGAGTTAAAGTGTTAAAAGTTATAGAGATAGATAGAGAATGTTGAACAATGAATTCTATCTTTCTTATCCAAAACATTTGATTTTTTTAAAGCTAAAACCTCCGCATTTGAGGCGTTAAAAGTCTGGTTCATGATTAATTGACCCACGGAGCGATTTAAATAATTAAGACAACTTTGTAAAATTCTCAACCCTTATTTATTCAAGGCTCAAATCTAATAATGTTTAAAATTGGATCGCGATACAAAAATCAATCCCCAAGTACGTATATTGTGTGTATTAGAGTCGCTTTAGATTTATATGTGGGGTGAGTGCATGTGACGCTACGAAGGGATGGTACAGACCAATTTAATGCATTTTAACTTTTTAAAATTTCGACAAGTCTATATTAAATATACGCATTTAAACCTTAAACAATAATGTATATACTGAAAACATTACCATATTGTGGATGTCATGCAAATCCGTGCAGCCGGTGTGCAACAATTATGACTGTATTAACGAAGGTTGTGCGTACCTACATACTCGGCATCAATAATTTTTAGGAGGATCATTCGGAGGTTTTTAAAAGTATTGAGACATGATCGTAGAAGTATGACAAATGATCGTTATAAAAATTTAAATGCAGTGAAGTTAGAAAAATACAATAATAGAATAAAAAAAGAATTTGTAGTCTTATATCAATATCAGATTATTGAATAATATGTATAAATAAAATTAATTTTTACATAGATACGACACGGAAAAATAACATAGTCTGCGAATCTTGGTAATATAATTGTTTAGCAATAGAAATACAAATAAACTCTCTGTAACTCAGTTACTCTATATCTAACAATGCTTGTTAGAAAAATCGATGAACAAAATATTCATTAGGTACCCTCTCCCAGTGAAGCATTTGTAGTGTCTATCTTGAATCTCAATTTTAGAACAAAATAATCTAGGGTTGATTAAGTTAATTATTTATATTTTTTTATATTTTTTAAACCTACTGAAATTGTAAATACCAATAGATTGCAATTTGCAAATAATGTGGTTTTAAAATAATTGCCAAACTTTGGTCGGCAAACAGCGGATAACTTTCTAACAATACAAAAACAATAAAACCTATTTCAAAGTTATCGTAAATTTTGTTGATTAATTATAATTCCCTATTATAGAAACTTAATTTTAAAAGAGTTTCGAGAGAGAATTCGTTGAGAGTTAAAGACAATAAGTAGGCTCGACATAGTCGCGCAAAATTCGATGATGGCTTGAAATTATTCTATCAATATTCTGAAAACTACGTGAAAATATTGAAATTGGGACCTTTTGGCACGAAAAACCAAATTGTTTTACACCTCATTCAACGAAATAGGTTTACAAACGGTGACGTAGGAGTAGAAAATATAAAGTAAAGAACGTCGAATTGATAACTTTCTCTTGGATAAGAACTCCCGATTTATTTGCTTTCAAAAAGACAGGCCCACATCAAAATCTGTCGTTTGGCAGCTACGATGCCACAAACGATACCCAGACACCAATACCATTCTAAATTAATACTTCTGTATTAATTTTAAGCGGTGTGTGAACCAAATATCATATTGGTCGGCAACGCAACAAAAGCGAGGATCGTGGCGCGGTTGTTAATGGGCGGCGGTGGTCTCTTACCATCAAGAGGTCTCTCTTACCTGCCATGGTGTCCTATATTATTTATTTTTTAAAAATCATACATTTAATTATTCATAATTTAAATAAATGTAACTTAACGAGGTATTGTTAAGTAGTTATGCCAGATATTGTGCTTTCACGTGTGTTGTTAATGTTTACTATAAAAATGCATCGCATGAAAAAATAAGTATTATATAATATGTGGTCTTTTGATGTTATTCAGCCACTTACGACTCTAAGTACTGGAAGAAAACATCTCAGAAAAAAATATTCTGCATCTTGAGCAATGTCACCTCCATATTTTTTGCTTTTGGTTGTGGATAAATTTCTTGGTAACATTTGATTGTTTAGTTAAGATAGGCAAAGATGAAAAATTAGATGAAAGCTGGAAAATTACAAATCTTAAAAACTTCAAAAAACTTTTCGTTTTTCCTTTTAATGGCCGTACTAGGGTTTGAGTTTGAGAAAAATATTATTGTTAGATTTTTCATTCCGTGTATTGTGAGCGAAAAATGTGGCGAAACTGTGCAGAATTTTTTAAACGAAAAATAAACTGTTATTTATAAAATTTGTTCCACTCAAATTTATTATTGAGTTGATAAAAAATTTAGATTGTTCTGAATAAATACAAAAGGTTATTATTAGAAGTTTATATTAGAGATTAAACAGATTAATAATGGATCTAAACAATATATTATTCAAAACTCTGGTGTTTTGTACAGCAGTTGACTTTACAGTAAAAGTGTAAGAGACATTTAGACTGATTTGATTGTTAGTATTTAAATATAGATAGACTTAAGTGTACAGACACAAACGTCCCGATTATAATTAACAACGCATCAAATTGTCTCGTCAAAGGACCCTACATAAAAAGACAGGAAAGTCATTATTTTATAAGTGGCAGACGAACAGTTTTTTATTTATACTACCGAAGTTATTGTGACTTCTGCTTCACATAATATATGCGAGTAGCGTTTCACTGACCATCTTTCTTAACACACATGTAATTAATCAAACTATAATGCTTTCTAAACTAAATCTATTGTTGTAACTTTCACTATTTCTAAAAAATGATCTCAAAATCTATATTTTCTGAAGAATAAGTACCTATAGAAAAATGAGTAATTGTTACTTAATTACAGTCAAAATTAATTTTGTCACGCAACGATGCTACTTTCAAAGCTAATTGACAATAATTTCCTTTATAAAAAGAGGATCAAAATTAATTAACTAGCGTTTGCGATTGGCTTGTCTCGCACTAGGGATAACTGAAGACTTTAATAAAAAGATAACTTAAGAAGACACGATTTTTATAATATATTCTTAAGTTATTGTTACAATTAACGCATTCTTAATTAAATTATTGGTAGGTACAGTCATTCTCAAGTTTAGCAGCAAATTCAGACATTTGCCGCGAATTTGTTCGCGTTTTTTATTTCACATTTTTTGTAATATGTTAAAATTGACGCTTGCACGCGTATCATACAAACTCACATTCGCATTATTATAAGTAGTTAGGATAAAAATAATCTGTAGTTTGTATTTATGTCAAATATTAAACGATGAGTTGCATGTTTGCAAGACGTATTAGCGCGTATACTTTTCCAAAGAGCTAAAAGTTTTAGGATGTTGAACTATCTACAGTTTTATATTGTCTGTGTCTCTGTACTTAGTATCTTTAACGATCATAGAAGTTGAGTAATGAATATAGTACATAATGTTTACGAATTTTAATGCATGCTTACCTTTTTTAAAAAATAAAAAGCTACATTATTTGTAATTTTCTTATACGAAAAAGTAAAAACAAAATGCGAAATCAAAGTTAAATTGATCTTTATGTTGATGATCTTGTTGCTAATTGAACCTCAACTTTTATAACTATACGTTAAAGTAGCGTCTAACAGTAGAATAGAAGTGAAGTTCATAATTAAGATTCATAACTAACGTCCATTAAGCTCCATGCAGACACATTTCTGCATCTGTTTAACTCGATGCAGAAATACAGGATCAATAAAAAAACACAAAATAACATAAATAAAAGAAAAAGAAAAACACCAATTAAAAACGAACGAAGAAAAGAAGAAAGACCGTAGAAAGAAAATAATTTAAAAAGTTGTGTTTGTCTGATGTATGTCAAATGATGTAACATGAGCAGTGGCGGGGCAAGACCTAAATTTAATGTGGGCAAGATATATTTTGCGAGGCCCCCTCATGGATGACGCAAGATGAAGGATTTTGTTGAGAAAAAAGTTTTTGAAACTCAAACTTTTATTCATAAAAATGCAAACTTGTTCATTGTAGTTATTTTACATTATTAAGTATAGGTACCTCTACTAACAGTAAAGTAAACAATTAAAGCAACAGAAACTTTCTACTTTTAGCCTTACTGAACTCCTTAATAACTGTGTAGTAATCCAGATTAGATGCTATATTTGCCTCGATAGATAAAACTGCCAACGCTGAAAGTCGTTCCTGACCCATTGTACTTCTTAAATAATTTTTATTAGTTTTAATTTTGAAAAACTCCTTTCAGCTGAAGCTGTACTTACTGGTATTGTTAACAAAATTCGAATTACAATATAAATATTTGGGTAAATTTCTTTTAAATTATTTTTAGTTATGTATTGAAGCAGCTGTTTCACATTTCTCATGAAGTCAGGTAAATTGGGGACCATTGTTTGTAATTCTTCATATAATTCGTAAGGTTGGAAGTCACTGCTCTCACCCACTCGCAGGATTGTGTGTAAATCTTGACAATTTTTTAATATATAATCTTTTGAAAAAAAATTCAACTTTCTTATATCGTAGAGAAAACCAAAATTCTCAAAATGTTGATTTAGAGATTTAAATCTTGAATCCATATTGCTCACTATGGAATCAATCGTGGTGTTAAAAAAAATTATTTCGTACCGTCGTTTGGGAGAATGTATAGGTTCATCGCTTCTTTAATAATCGAAAATTCTTTTCTTTTTGGCGACTCTTTCTCGACCATCTGAGTTTGTGAATTGCCAAATAGTTTGCATGGAAAACAGAAAACTTTATTTTGGGAATTAGAATAAACCAACCAGCGATGATGTTGAATTTCACCATTTTTTAGTTTTCTTGTAAAATAAAAATTGGAAAAGTGCCTATGATCTTCATCTTTCGGGTATTCTTCATCACTGTTTTTTAACTGCTGTGTAGGGCCGCTTTGAACCATATCATGACGCTGAGAATCCGATATGGGAAACTTCCGCTGTGCCGGATCCAAACACACAAATGCTTGTTTGATTGCATCACTGGTATCACTGCTAACTGGCGGAGAAACTACTTGTTCTTCGTGAATTCTACAGCTTAACAGGAGAGTTTCAGAATTTTCAGAGTCTAATAGGCTAGAGTTTGATTCTACCTGTATTTCTGACTTTAGTTCGGTACTCAGTGCGTCTGAAGTGCTTTCCAAAGTTGACAGAGTCTCGGAATTGGAAATGTTTATATCTTGTGGAAGTCGAAACAATTGATTCAGATGGTTCTGAAGGAGTTTTTTTTGAGAAACTTTATCATACTTGAACTTTAAACCTGATTTGCTACAGCTCGTTCAACTTTTCTTTTTCGTTTTGTTGAACCAGATTCCCATTTTCTCCCGATATCTCTATCTCTACTGGAGCCTGGGCCTGACATGTTAAGTAGGCAAATATTATACCTAATCTGTAAATAATGTTACGAGCCGTAGGGTTCGACAGATACAAAGAGCTTAAATAACTTTATTTAATAAAAATGGAATCACAAATACTCAACAAATACTCAATAGTTCATAAAAGTATAAAACAGTTCTTTATTTACTTTTTATTTTTCAAACAATGAAACGCAACACTTATTTTCACATTGAAATCTGTTTGGAACACAAATACGGCAAACCGCAAATTGACGCCCTAATTAGGTATATTCCTGTATGTTTTTTCAAGTTCATAAATTTTATCAAATATGGTAGGTACACACAATTTTTAGTTTATCACTTAAAGACAGCACCATGAGTTTTCGTTTAGATATTATGAGTAAGAACATGAACTTTCTTCGCAAGTGTTGTTTATGAACTGACTGTAATAAAATTGACAAAAAAGTCGGTACGCACATTTGGTTTTTTGAATAGAATAAGTTCCTCGAACTATAATAACAAAACAATAACAGACGCACATTTGGTTTGAATTAAAATATAAGAGTCCCTCGAATAGCAAAAGTTAAACACAGCGGGCGAAGCAAGGATTTCCGGCGTCATTCACCGCCCGCAACGCCAGAAAATATTACTAGATTAGATTTATAAAAAAACGAATGTATTGAAATGGTTAGTATTGCCAGATACTTGCTAGCCGGTATTTTTAATTATTTATTTCTAGATGAGTAATAATATCTATATTTGCGTTCGCGGGCCTTCGAGGCGCGAGGCCCCTTGGACCGCGAGGCCGTAGGCGGTGGCCCACGTCGCCCACGCCTTGCGCCGCCTCTGAACATGAGCTACTTAAAATTATAAATATTAAGTACATGTTATTTTTAATGTAACAGTTTGCTCTGTGAATATTCAAGTCTATGAACGACCCTCAAAGACCACATCGGGAGCGAAACGAATTACCTAGAACGAATTAGTTTGCAGGAAAGCTATTTCTTCGCGTTGTAAAATAGTTTTGGTCGTAAAATTTAGGTGGTCCTTCTAAAACTATTTGAAAGTAGAAAATGACAATATTTTTATATATGTATATGATTGTTTGAAGGTGGTGAAAGAGGCCCATAGTATCATAATTTCTATTTTATGCTAAGTTACATAATCCACACGTTATATTATTTGTAAAAACTGTTATTTATTATTGGCCGCCCTACTAGTCTACGAGTTTAATTTTATCTGGGAGAATATGAAAGAAAATATTAGACTGATAATTTTAAAATATTTAAATAACAAGACTATCTGTTAATAGTTCCGTTTTTCATGATGATAAAAACATTTCTATCCAGATAAGTTTGCAAAAATAAGACTTTTCAATGTAAGAATTTTTAAACAGTTTATCTTCATAAAAAAGTAAAATATGTCATTTCTACGTCAGCAAACGGTGTTTCGTCTACCATTGATTCCTTTACACGTCCACAATGGGGCCCATTGAATCGTCTCAACAATGCCAGCGCTGTGTTTACACTGTAAAAATTTCACGCGCGACAGCTTGAAAACGGAACGCAAACGTTTGCTCCAAATGGAACTTTTTTAAACGCGCTTTTAAAAAAGTTTTTACTGTCGATTTAGAAATTGTGTTTTAACTTTATTTTTAGAAAAGAATCCATTTACGTAATAAATAATCCGTGCTCGCTAATTATTAAAAATTAGCAATGGATTCGTTCATTAGATACTCAACGCAAACCGTCTGTAAGCGTCTGTAACTGTCTTTAAATATTTAATATGTGTTAACGTTAAATATTTAAATGTAAAAATATATTTTAATGGTTTCATTTAATAAACAATATTTGTAACTTATTTTAAAGTTTTACTTAAATACAATACTGAATATTAAAAAATTACTCTACTAAAACATAATTAACAGTATTAAAAACAGTCAAGATATCATACAATATCTCATTATCATAAAATCATTTTTCATAGACACCATCTGCAATTGTTAATTTCTAATGAAATAATTAATTCACTGACAAAATATGTAAATCCAATATGAACGTGTCTTTAGTGCACGCGAGCTAACCCGTCAATCACTGGCGTAAGCCATCGTTGCCACACTTGTAAAAAAAGTACCCCTCTAACTAAACAAAGGCCCAAAATTGCGTTGCACGATCAATATATTGAATTTTTTATAAGTTATTTGGCCTCAATTGTTAATTTGGAGGACTTGAAATAACTTAAGGGTTTATTGTAAATGAATATTAAATTTTTGGTATCGCTAAAGAAGTGTTATTCGAGTTCTTATTAAGCTTTAGTATAATATTTTTATAAATTTAATGAGAAAAGTCACACAATTTGAAACAGGTATTATATATTTTTTATTAAATCATAGTTTTAATTTTATCTGAAATATTCGAATACGAATTACGCAATAATGTTGTGAATAAATAATTAACTAAATGAAAATAAAAATTACCTGGCGTTTTGTATTAATAAGAATTGAGTAGTAAAACGCATAATAAAATGTATTTAATGATTTATTTTATTAAATTTAAGTTTAATCTCTGTCTAATATTAAATTATAATATAACATATTGTCAATAATAGTTTGTCCTCAGTTAGGTAGAATCACTTAACTTAAACACAACTTTACCTAGATCCGTCGATAAAGTTTCAGCGTAACTTTAAAATGTTCGCGTTTTCCATTTTATGTAAAATATACGAAAATTGTAATTACATTAAGCTCTTGTTGAAACCGTTTATGTAGCGAAGTACATTCGCAAGCTATTGTGCGCGCATTCGAGGGTTAAATTTGTTAAAACCAGCTCAAAAGCGGCCGAGTGAAAATTTTATATTTTTAAAGTGTTGTAAGCGTTCGCGTATTCGATGTTTTAATATTTTCATTGTTAGCCGCTAGACGTATTAATATTATTTAATGGTTAATCCAGATTTAATTTCACTGATGTATAAATGTGAGATTCAATTTTTAAGTTTGCTTAGTCTGCATTTGATACATTTTTGTGAAGGTAAGACAACGCGTTCAAAGACGATACATCTCCAAAAAAGTGAATTATTTTTTTCAAATCAATCAGCTATTGATTTAAGCAAAAAAAAAAAACATATCTAGAAACGAAGAGTATTTGGCTATATAATTTTTATGAGCACACTAATATAATTATTAGGTGATCTGTGACCATATGACGTCAGATTAATTTATGACTTAACCTACATAGTTTAGTAACTGAAAAAATTTGCATTATTATCAAATAAAAACTGAAACTTATAAGGAATAATGGAAAAGTTCTTGCTTGATTTTATCTTGTTTATGGTTTTCTTAGCTGTTATCGCACGAAATACAGACTGAAATGATAATTAAAATAGGTCTATTAATCTTTATGAAAACAAATACTAGACAAACTACTTGTCGTTAATTAGCGCAGTTCGTTATATCAATCAAAACTACGTATATATATCCCTGGTTATTAGCACATGTGATAAAAATATACAATTCAATTAATTTACTGCCTGTCAAGCTGCAGGGTTGTCACAACAGGCTTTATAAAAAAATCTAGTAATTTCAATGGTGTCCTCTTTTTAACCGACCTTCAAAAAAACCAAAAAGGAGGTTATCAATTCAACGTGTATTTTTTTTTTTTTTTTTTTTTTTTTTTTTACCGATGTTCCGCTCGTACGTCGCCATTTGTAAACCGATTTGGATGAGTGAGGCGTCAAACGATAGGGTAACTCGTCGAAGTGGTCCCATTTTTTTTTAGAATTTTTACGATCAATAGTTTTCAGCATATTGAAAGAATAGTTTCACAATCGGACGAGAAATCGCTGAATTCCGCGCGACCATGTCGTGCTTATTTGCTTATAACTCTATGATTTATGAATCCTTATCAATGAATTAGATGTTATTCGATTTAAAATTAAATTTGCAACAAGAGAGAATAAGAATCAAAATAATTTGATTTATAGTTTAAGAGATATTGAGGTTATAAAATAAAAAATTGAAAAATCTTCAATTAGTTCGCTTTAGCAATAGAGATGTCCATGTTGTATTAAATATATACTAATTATAATAAATTGATTTAATTAAAACTCATATTTCCAAGCTTTTGACGGAATTTTATGATAATCTAAGCCATATATTTGATGTTATGGAGCAAAACTTGTCAACAGAGAAAAACATGTCATACCTTATTGTTTACGCGTCCAGTTTAGATCTCTATAGCTCGATGTAATATCAGTTTATATCGATGACTTACATACCATTTTATAAAACATTAAAAGGGTCATATATGATAGTAAAATCAATAAGGTAGAAGAAATACTTCTAGAGATAGAGAGAATATAGTAACTGAGTTCCTACGGGAAATCACAACGTGCGTTCACTTGCTTACTATAAAACACAATGAAAACTTATTTTATATGAACGATATTACTTAAATTTTTAGTATTAAACGATTCAGTTTTGCGTTTTCTTATTTTCATTAATTTGAAAATATTAAATTAAATTAATCAAATTAGTTTTTAGTGTATAAGGTAAGCGTAAATTCAGAGCGTCCATGTTAGTTTCGTTTTGATGGTATGATAACCAACTATACGGTTTAGAAGAGCCACTCAAAAGTATAAAATAAATTAATTTTAAACAAAAAAATAAAACCGACCTCAAAACGCACTGAAAAGTAAAAAATAAATTTTGTATTATAAATGAACTTACTTTAAATAAGACGTAAATAGTGTTGATAAATAAAATTCATCTAAAATTCTACAAGGGCATAAAACTTTCATGTTGTTTTTTGAAAGGCGGTGCCAAATATATAAATAAAGACTGAATTAATATTCCTGGACTTTAATAAAAAAATTAATTGAATGGCTTGGCGCCGCGTTTCAAAGAGCAACATGACAGTTTTATGCCCTTGTAGAATTTTAGATGAATTTTATTTATCAACACTATTTACGTCTTATTTAAAGTAAGTTCATTTATAATACAAAATTTATTTTTTACTTTTCAGTGCGTTTTGAGGTCGGTTTTATTTTTTTGTTTAAAATTAATTTTTTAAAATCAGATCACTTTGCCATCGAAGCATAACTTTTATACGTTTTTAATATTTGTAACCAACGGAGGTGACACTACGATACAGAGTGTAGCAATCGCTAGTTATTATCTAAATTAAAAAAGGCTCCATGTAACTGACAGCCCTGTCTCTATCACAAGCGTCGCTAATAATTATAGAGCGCAGCTTGTAAGCTTTGTAGCTATTAAAAAAAGGGAACTTCAAATGATTTTCAACCTTACTGTAAAGACTTATGAATGAGTTTAAAGTTAAAAAAAATTGCACTTTTTAAAGCAGATTAAAAGCACGTTTATTGACGTTTCGGAGAGCTACTACGTCGACTCACAAATAAATGCAAAGGAAAAAAATCCTTTATGTTTTTCTAATTAAAAATCATAATTAGCTAACATATCAAAGTTTCTAACCAAACTTCAAAATCCGCAGCATAGTTTGTGCTTGCTTTTAATAAAATTTTGGGAAAGTTTATACATACCTACAATCTACATACTTAAATCGCATTTAGTTTTGTTTACTTTATAATACTGAATATACTTTTAAAAAAATGTATATTTTCGTTACGTTTTAATAATATGTTAATAATAGAATATGTTCATGCGTGTTTGCTAAATTTTAGTTACAAGATTTGTCTTATGTACGCGTTTCATACAAATGATTAATAGATAAAGATTATTTAATAATTAATTCATTGAAAACCTGTTTGCAGTTTCTTTATGTACTTAAATTATCGTTCCTATATCTAGCTATAGTTATATTATAGTACATGTAACAGAAATTCTAATTGTAATCCGTAGAATTCTCTCACAGAATCTCGGCAACGTGTAATGTATCAAACAAAACGTTTATCCACAGTCGTCTTTGATTTCGCATCTGTATATCATTTGGATTCCATTCCAACTGCATCAATCGAACGGCATGTAAACAGAGTGCAGGGCTGTCATAGAAGAAGATCCTATTACATATACGAAATAAAAATGAAACCACAGTATAAAAAGGAATGATAGATGAAAAATAAAATAAAAAACCTAACTTTTAATCATTGTCAATAATTGAAAGACTGTCATATAAAATAAAAATAGCAATGTAGAACTTATCCTAAATTACTAAATACATATAATTAGTTTTTGAATGTTATATTGAATGGATTTTGGGTGCTTAGATTAGCAAACATAAACGTTATCCTATTTCTATGTATGGTAGAAATCACGGAAATCAGCTACTAAATAAATTTTATTAATGTTCGTTTTCAAAAAATCTCACCAGATAACTTCTTTTGCCTGAGCAACCTTAAAACACAACCCTAGTCGCTATAATTACCAGAATTTTATAATCATTCAAATCCGAGTATCTGACGTGAGGGTATATCGTCTGGTTCTACGTGTTTTAATTATCATTAAAATTCCTATCGAAATTCATCTTAAAAGACAAAAATCCCGGATTTAGAAAATGTAAATAAAATTATAATTTTTTAACTATCTTCCGCTTCATAATACTTAAGATTAAAAAAAAATATTTTCAAAAATATATCAAAACACACGTCGTTGTATATGATTTTTAAAGAATATTTTGAAAAAAATTTCAAAATACTACACTGCAGAGCTGGATGTTAATTTAAATGTGTGTATGTTTATAGGAATGTAACTCCATAAAGGTGTAAGAATAACAAACGTGTCGTTGAACTGCTTTGTAATGCCGACCGATATCTAAAAACCGAAAACAGATGTTTATTTAGTGAAATAATAAAATAGTGTAATGCACGTAACGATTACAAGTTGGCCTACGGATGGTAGTTCGTTTTATATACTGCCGTTATTATAGAAACGCACTAGGAAGCCTGTCGTAGCAATATCTACGACTCGTAGCAAGTACAACTAGCGTTTAGTGTAGTGTTAGTGTTAAAATATTTAAATTAAAAAAAAATTGTGTTAAATTGTTAATTCAATTTAGTACGTATATAATTATTATATATGGAAATTTATTATCTAGTAAAGTAAAACGAATTGTACATTTTAGTATGAATATTAAACCGGTTCATTATCGATTGATGTTATATTTGCTGACTACACATGGGGAGTGTTGATTTTTTACGCAAATAATAGTTTCGCTTATCGACAGCCTAAACAAATAGAGGGTGTTTGCAAAATGAAGTACCGTCGAATCGCAATGCTAAATACTATGAGTATATATGTATTAGATGAGTAACAGCATGCAAAAATGTGTATTAATTTGTGATTTTCTGACTCTTACTTGTTACAGAAAATATAATGAGTACCTGCACTTATCTGGATTAGAGTCCGTTCGTGACTTATTCTTTTAATAATGTAGTATGTGTTTTAAATTCTGATGGTAATAGATGGATTCTTAAACTAATAGAAAGCTAGACTCTTTCTTAGTAACACAGGCTTTATTTTATATGGCCACGCGAACAAAGACGTGAAAAAAATAACATAAAAGAATGAAATAAACATTAAATTGACACAAACTATGATATCCAAAACTAAATGTTATTAAGAATATATTACATAATGTATTGTATATATTATAATAGATACAGATTTAATAAATAAATTCAAGTTTACAGATTTTTTCGTTGACTCGCCTCTCTTACCTGCCTCTCATGCGTCTTCTATATTATGTTGAAACCATTTTTCGAAGAATTTTTGCATTAAATAATAAATGGACTGGAAGTGAAATTGCGGGCCAGTTAATATTTTCTATTTATATATTGTTGTATATTCAATATAATTCATATATTTAAAACGTATTCATATTAATTAAATAAATGACTCTAAGTTAGATACAAAATACCTTTCTTTTTATTTAATATTTCATTTCATTTAAAGTCATGTAATTAGACATTCATGAAACTTAAGGAGTGTCATCCACTCTGGCATTGAAAGGAACACATTTCATTCATTCTACCTTCATTAAAACTTTTCTTTTTATTGTTTTAATAATACGAACTTTTATATTAGTTATAAATATTCAAAATGGTGATAATATTTCACATGTAGAAAATTTTCTTTAAATACAACTATTGTCACGACCAATGATAATCATTAAGCATTGAGTAAAAGCAACTATATTCCAAACAACTCCACATAAGAAAAGTATAAAATTATTGTTTCAATTAACTGTCATATTTTTGTAAAGCTTCTGTTTTAGATTTGGCTATTTTTAGTTTTGTAAAAAAGATATGAATCTATTGTTATAAAAAAATGCGGCAAGTGACAATATAATGCAGAAATAATGTAAGAAATAAAATTTAATATAGAAACTGGAAAGTTACCGTTCATAGTTTTAACTGATAAACGTAATTCAACAATGAGCTAATACGAGCTACTCTTAATATTGAAGCTTTCTAAAAAGCTCATTCATTTCGATTCATAATTACAATTCAACTCTCAATTGATTCTTTCATCCTTTTCCAGCCGATTCAGTAAAATAGAGACGAAAGATGCTCAGGGAATTAGATGCAATTCCATTGAATAGATGAGAATCCGATTTCCTGAATCTCATTTAACGACTATATTGGTCTTTTATATGAACTTTCTGATTGCCAATCAAACATTATTTCGCGTGGAAGGTTGAAAAAATTTAAAATTTAACCTTTCTGTATATATTTTACTGTATGCTTGCGTGCATGCTAATAACCTATGCCCTATTTCTCGTAATGGGCTTTGGACAGACACATTTTCTGCGTCTGAGTCATTGACCATTTTCATTATAGATTATCAGTATATCTGGTCTTTAAACATATTATTTTTGTTTCTGAGAAAATTCATCCCAGGGTCTTTCCGCGTAGCACAAATTGTCTGTCAGGCTAAATTTGCTTACGTAGGCGACAACTATATAATAAATAAAAAATTTTACGTAACCGTTGAAATTATTTCAAAAAGGTGCGTCTACCCTAAATGAGCCAAGCATGAGCGGAGCCGTTCTATGCGTCGTTATGGATTTACAACGAACTTATACGATAACCTGTCCTCAACTAGCGTTGCAAATACACATACAAAAATCATAGTAAGCCGGCTAAGGTTGATATTGATACTTGATCTTATATTAATAATAAGGAAACCGTCATTTGGCGCATCTGCGGTGGGTGTGGGTGTAGGCCGTTGCGAAAGTTGTAAAATAAAAAAATTAAAATAATTACCGTAATAGTTTTTAAAAGCAATTAGACACATATTTAGATAATAATCAGGCTTACAGTACTAGCGAAATAATTATAATAGAATTATTATTATATTTATGTAACTACATGAATATAAATACAGTAACGGATATATGTTTATTTCGAGTTCCAACTATATTATGTGATATGTCTGATATGAGTAAATGTCTACTCATTTCAACAATATTGATAATGCAACAACACAGTCGTTTTAACCGTCATAATTTCCTGTAATAATCTTAATTATTGACTCTTAAGTCGTGCATAGATTTGCATTGATACATGATAGAGTGAGATATAACCGTAATGTCCCGGAATGGGAATGAGTTTTGTCTGACTGTTAACGTCAGTAGTATGAAGACTGTTAACTAACGGTTGTATTGCTGCGCGATAAAGACTATTTTAGCTAGAAATAAACGAAAGTAGTACTTACGTATCTTTGTGAAAAAATGTAATAAATAATTATGACGTCATTTTCAGAAGCGTTTCGTTTGGCTTGAGGTAGCTAAACTTGTAAACGACGGTAAGTGGTGTTTAGTAAGTGGCCAGTATATTATAAATAAAATCCAAAGAGCTTTGACTGTCAATTCAAAATTACGCTGACTTTTCGAATATATATGAATGAGTACTTGCTGTGCATGAATATTAAAACCGTCGAGTTCTTTTTTTAAAATCCATTCATTTAAAAAATACAAAACGAAGCGTAACCGAGATTAACACCACGAGAACTCAATAAGCTAAAACTGAAAACTGCGAAAAAAATTCAAAACCGCAACGTACGATTTGCTTACCCGCCAGCCGGTACTTGACTATTGAAATACAGCCTTTGACACCTCACCCATTACTAGATGAGTAATGAGTCTACACGCTTCTATTTCAAAGTTCATACTAATGATACAATTTGCGCGTTTTTAGTGCGTTGCGATTGATTGAATAGCATGACGGTATTTTTTGAATTACGAGTATTTACTGTTATCAATGAAGTTTTTTTATAAGGACACGCGAATACACTTTTAATTTTATTAAATAATTTATAAAAATGAATACACTTTTAGGTAATAAATTAAAAATTCTTTAACTTAAAGTGTAAGAGCGGCCGTACACGGACTGCTTCAAGCAGTTTGAGATCGACTGTCATTCATTCGCTGCCATACAAATTTAAATTTTTTTGCAACACTAAATCAACCTTAACGGATATGACGAAAACTTAAGCTATTTCTTGATCAAAAAAATTCTACGAATACTTGGAAGAAGTGTTTTAGGCGTCAGCTAATTTTAAATAATAAAGTGCTTAAATATTTTGAATTTATAAAACTTACTTATTTACAAAATGAAATAGATGTGAGTAGGTAGGTACTTACGTGAAAATTACATTATTCTTAAGAGGTAGATAAGAATGACATTTACTTGTGCACATTTGTAAACTTGTACAACTTCTCAAAGTTGAGATAACACAAACTAAGTTTAAATGAAACTGCCGAATTCATCAAAACCTAGGACATCGCGAATGCTAATATAGTTTTAAACTTTTCTTCGTAACCTAGTACCAACCTTTGCAGAAAATAAAAGAATTCTATGTTTTAAAAGGCTTAATGTTGTTACCTCTTGCTGGTGTAGTAAAGATAAAGTTATTCATATTTATGACTTTTATCGCTCATGATGATAACATTATCTTTCCGTCTAAGTAAAAATGAAGTTTGATGTGGAAATTCATAAATCACAGTTTGCCTTTATTTTGGTCCAAAATGCTAGACTGTAATATGAATTATATGGACATCATGATAGCTCTCCGATGGTCATGGTGATGGCAAAATAACTCTAACTCTAACTTTTTATGAAGATTGTCATTCTAGATTATGTCCAAGGTTAGATTTGATTCATGATTATTTTCTAATAGAAACCTTAGACAAAGTTCTTTTTCCCTCTAATATTAAACTGCTTTTTGAATATAATATACCTACCTTTAAACGCCAGTTTTCAATTCTAAAGATAGATGTTATCAACATTCGCGTTGCATCTGCAACTGTGACTTGAGCTTTTGAATACTTTTCTTAGATGTTCCTTAAAGAAGGTTTTATCAACATTATTTTCTATTTCTGGGGATTACTTTTGAGCTCAGATGTTATTTTTACAGTGCAAGTTGCAACTAATTAAAAAAAGACTAATTACAAAAGTAAAATAATTTTGCGACACGGCTGGATTAAGTGTAAAGGTTGTTGTAAATTTGTAGTATGTAAACGAGACAACGCGATAAACGTGATAGCAATTAATCCCTGCGCATCTGGGGCGGGACGCCGTCGTTAATATACAATACAGATAAAAGCAAATTTTGTGATAAAATCGTGTTTGAAAAATATGGTCTACTTGAGCCTGCTTCCAGTGCTTCTGTCTCCTCTGCCTAATACGTGATTTTAATTCTCGCCCTTAGTAAGCGTTAATTATTCAGTCTATAGAAACTCAGTTACAGATCATTTACGTCGCGTCCCTAGTACGGAAGCCGTGTCAACGCATAATAACTTAACTTTATTGGACATTATAAGTACTGTTTAATAATGAACCCTTTAGTTATAATGACTGATAAACAACCAATGCTCCACTGTTAGATAAGTCTTTTTATCAATAAATTCTTTACAAGGATTATTTTTAATATTATATTGTGTCAATAACTTATTATGTATAAGGGAAGTGTATGCTTATTTAAATGCTCAATTCTTTGTTATCGATAATAATAGTATAATTATTTAATAAAGACCAACATTTTCAACCTGGGTTGAGCTGACACCAATAAACAGTCTTTAATTACAAATATTTGCATTTGCATCTTGATTAAATTACTTTGCATCTAAAGGCTTCGAAGGAAGAAACAAAGACTAAAAATTATTAAGACTATAGAAATATAAAGGCATTCAGTAGAGACTAAGGTTCTGTAATGAGGTTCTTGGTTCATTGCATTCTAATAAGACACTAGACGAGCTCTTTCGTTGACAGCGGTTCCACAGTGTACTAATATTTAGAGACGTAATATTTAAGACTAAATCTTAATATAATAAAACGGAAATGTTTGATAGTGACAGTTTGCCCATAGCCGCTACAAATTTTGTAATATAAATATTTTACGGGTTTATCGAATTTTAATTTATATAATCTCTTCAGCCCGCATTGTTCATTTAAGATAATTTTCAATGTATTGAAAGCGAAAGTAGGCCTTATTTGTTGAAAGTTATATTTACTGTAATTCGATACAATCGTCTTTTCATCACTCTCTTAGTACTTGTTAAAATGAGCAAATTTGCAAAAATAAAATGGGTTGAAATTTTGCTGCATTTAATTTTCGCTTTAATATAGCGATATAACTCTGTATTTTGTGTACGCATCCGAACAATTATAATTTTGTGTACCTTTTGTAAACACAGATTATAAATTATCAGCAGGGCAATCGCCGTAATTCAAACGATAATGGTTTGGTTTAGATACAGTTCGGATCCTACTTCGGCTATGGTCGTGCTTAGATCTAGCTCGGATGAATTTGGTATTTCGGTAAAGTATAAACGTCAACCGTAGTTGAACCAAAGCATAACCATTATCGTTTTGACGTCATATAGTGTTGTACCATATTTTTGTGAATCGAAAAAATCGTAAATGTATCGGACGGAGGACGGACGTGACAATTTTCACTTTTATTTGACAGTTTACATAAAAAGATGATTAATATTGGAGCCAAAATTCAAAAAAATTTACTGCTAGTGCTTATTCACATAATACGTCTATTTTTATTTTAAAGTAAATATTTCGTGATAATAATTGACTTAAAAAGTTATATGTAATTTAGAACAATTGAAGTGTTCATTGGTTTATTTACATTAATTTCAAGTACCTTACATCGTACAATAATTATAGGCGTCACTTACAGTCGAAGTTTGTTTACGTTACACATAACATAAACAATTATTGTGCTTAAGGACTTCGTATTTAAATTTTAAACGTAGTTAGTAGTTACTAGTTTTATTAAATCATACGCATCTCTCATAAGCTCGTTATTACACGCATATACTACGCTTTCTATCACGATTTCTACCGGAAAATGGAAGAGCGTCGTCGATGTACCACGGTTCGCCAGCTCGAACTTCTATTGGAGTTCATGGAAAACCACCAAGATCTCGCTCTTGGAAGGGTGAGATCAAAAGAGGGTCGTGCGATTTCAGCACAATTGTGGAATCAATGTGCTGAAATTCTAAACTCAGAAGGCCCTGCTAGACTGGGCAAGGAGTGGGCTATAGTAACTTTAACTATTTACAGTTACATCATCATTTTCAAATATGAAATAATGTAGTTATTAATGTTTTAGGTGTGGACTAACTTAAAATGTGCAGTTCGTACCAAATTAGTTAGTATAAATGTTTCCCATCGAGGGACTGGTGGAGGTCCAAACAATGACCCAAGTCTGACTCCTATAGAAATGAGAGTAGGTGCAATCTTGGGTAGAGATGTCGGGCCCATACCTAATGTACAGCCAGACCAATTTTCAAACACAGTACGTGCCTCACTGTTAACATAAATTTTTGTAATTATATAAAATAAATCTAAACAGAAAGTAAAGTCTAGAAAACTAAAGTAACATTTATTTTCAGTATTGTAACATATTTTATTGTTTAAATTTGGAATCACATTCATATTATGTATTGGTTTTTCTCTAAACATTTCAGAATAATGAGACAGTAGGTCTTGATAACAATAATTTGGGAATTGAAGCTGTTTCTCATTCCCAAACAAGTGGGTAAGTTTACAGTTTAGTGACAAGTGATAATAGAAAAAGTAACAGTACAATTGTACACAATAATATAATTTTAATACTGAGAATAACATTATTAATACAATTTTACTAAAAGATTAATTGCAATTAGAAAGGATCTTGTTAATTTATTAAGTAAATAATAAGACAGGTTACAAAATTATATTGTATGCTGTGCAAAGTGCTGAAACATATTTTTGTTATAATAGATTTAATGCTAATGAGGCAGATTTGAGAGGAATGGTATACACCTCTCCTATGCAGATAACACCTACTTCAGTGTCACCTAGTTTGAGAGGACAGAGTCCTAATTTGGGAAGACAAAGTCCAATGCCAACAAGTGAGTCTATAAATATGAATGTTTATATATTATGTTTGTCTTGGAGTTGATCTCATAATGTTAAATTTTTAGTCTTGGTTATTTTACAGGTAGTCGAGTCAGGACACAGCAGAGGCGACAGCGAAGAGTTGAGCATAGTTCAATCCCACCACCAATTCACCTACAGAGACAATGTGAGTATTTTAATCATAAATTATTATTTATTATATATAAAAAATAACACCAAAATTTTTAATGTATTTCTGACTTTATCCAGTATAGTTTATTTAAAATAGGTTTAAAATTTTACATCACTACAATGGTAAAAATGATATAATTTTTGTAAAAGTATTTCTCTTGTCTTTATATTTAAACAATCACATCATACATATTTAAATTTTATATTTATAAATGGCAAACTTTTTTTCAGCAAGATCTGCATTAGACGAATCAAGGCGAATGGTGTTAGAAATTGAAAAGTTAAGAGCTGAAGCTGCATTGGTTCAGGCACAAGCAGCAGAAAAAAATGCTGAGTCTCTTAAATTGATTGCTGCAAGCATTGACAAATTTTCTGCAAAGGTATTTTTAACTAAATAACTAGCCAATTGTGTTGTATTTGTTATGCAAATATATTTTGTGTTAATAACTAAAGTTAATTAATTTAATTATTATTTTGTTTCAGTTTTGTCAATAATTCATAGTTTGTATAATGCAGTAAGCGGCATTTAATGAACATGCTGAAAAAATAGTCTGAATGTAATTAAAAAATAAGTAGTATAACAAAAAGTAATTCAATTTTCAAAAGCCCTATTTGTCCACAACCATTGTACGAGAGCTTGCTGGCGTGCGCGGCCTAGTTCCAACTGGGAGAGCGCCCTTCGCACGCTTGGCTCTCGCATGCTTGCCTCAGCCAGACTTCGCTCGAGACGCACCTGCGCGGCAGTTAATGGGCTATGCTGCAAATTTGCTTTATGTGCTATATTATGTAACACACAGCATGCATTTACAATTCGAGCTGCCGACTGTGGTGTATAGTGCAGCTTCCTGTCCACTAACAGGCACCTGAAAGAATAAAATTGATACCTTAACCTACACATTTATGGTGTACATACTTACATAATTTAATACTATTATAATTTAATATTATTATGATTTTCTGTTCCACCAAATCACAAAGATTTGCTTCTAAGAATAATAATTCTAATAATGTTTGGATTAGTTTTTTTTTTTACTTTTTAGTGCACTTTAAAGTAGGTTTAATTATTTATAAAACAAATTTTATATCACGTAGCTGAACTTTTCTGAAAACAATATTAATAAATATACACACACCTAAAGCGAGCTTTTAAGATTCCTATACAACACTCAACAGTATTCCTTGCAGCTGAATGTAGGTGTTGATAGTACTCTTCAGGAGAGTTAGGCTCTGGGCTTGAGATTGGAGTCATCATGATTGGTCTCAAGGGATACCCTGAATCTCCTAAAATTAAACAATTATATGCTGCAATTTCTTAGGTACAAAATAGTCATTATGGTCTAGTTAATATTAAATTTAAATTTAAGTTTTATTACAATACCTACCCAAAACATACAAATCTTCTCCAGAATTATTGTGAAGCCTTTCAATGTAAGACTTCAAATGATGATTGTTCCAAATTACACTGTCATGAGTAGATCCCGGATAACTGGGATCTACACTTATAATATTTAAACTAGAGTCACACATCTGTAAAGGAAAGTACATATTATTATAAGTACATTATAATATAGATCTGTTATTATTTATATATCACTTTTAATTTAATGTACCTAAATAATAAAATTACTCACAATTTGTACATTAAGAGAATGATACCCTTTTCTATTGAAAAACCTTTCTTCATTTTCTTTAGGGCGAACAATTGCTACATGAGTCCCATCAACACATCTCAATAAACCTGGCATTTTAAATTTCCGATAAAACCTAGAAATAGTTCATGAATATATAATTTACTAGAACGAAATAACTCAATAAACGTCAATTATTTCAAATAATCTAACTCAATATTTAAATACTCTCGTTTAACATATTCTCTTTCATGTTGTTGAAATGGGAATGCTATATATTTATTAACAATACTTGTAGCATTTAAAGCATTTGTTACTTGGCGGATTGCCTTGCAAACACTTGATTGCGAAACGCAATGTTTCCGACAATCTCCTACTATGGTTTGGTAGGATCCAGTGGCATAAAACGCTAATGCTAATAAAACCTGCTGACCGCAATGTGGGCGGCATATGCGGAGTTAGCTTTTCAATTAAATTTAGAGTCATTTGCTTCGATAATCGGTATCTTTTTATGTATTGGCGATCACTCAAGGCAAAGGCATAATTTTTCATCCTTGCACATAGGTTTTTTGATTTAGTTTGGGCTCGAAAATTCGCAATATCGAATGTATTAGCTACTTCCAGTAAAATTATTTCGGAATTCATAATTATTTATAAACAAAACAGACACAAAACGACACTGAAATTAAAAATACAATATAGCGATATGGTAACGATCCAAAAATGGTTCTGAAATAGTAGCTATTTGGCAATTGTTCATTTGACAGCAGTTAAGGTCGTGCAATGATAATGCTTTGATCCTGTTTAGACATAAGTCATTACCGAAATACGAAAACGTCGAAAATGCCGTGATAATGCTACGATAGTGCTGTGATCGGGTTGTAATACATTACCGCGATTGGCCCGCAGGTCTATGTAAATAAGTATTCATTTGTTTAGTTTCTCTTCTGATATCCGATGAAATCTCTTTGTTACAGCCCTGAATTAGTGCAATGAATGGGGGAAGCATGAGAGGGGGGCGACGGATTCCCACTCCAATGCCCCCATCAAGAGAAGCCCAATACTATCCCAACAGGTATGTCTTTGAAGATTTCATCTAGCGCTACAAGTAAGACACCGTTTGAGTACATTATCATGGCGTGTCAAAGGTACAAGAAATATAGTTATCAGGACAAAAAAGATATACACAGATGATACTAAACATTTTAGGCTTTCCTCTCGATCCATCCTCCTCGAATCCCGGTATCGCAGGCGGTGTAGTCTGTCTAGGTTTGACGGTACATCAAAATTCACTAACAATTTCCCGTGCCGTGTTTACTTGTTAACAACTTCCTAAATTTTGCACCAGAACGTGACAAATTTGATTAGAAAAGCTGGACGAATGACATAGACGTGGGCGAGTCATGAGTAAAAATTGGTAATATTATCTATCTAGTTAAAAATACAAAACTAGTAAAAAATAATGACGCCCTTTAAGGCTTTCTATCGGTGTCATGGGAAACTATCTTCAGATATACAAGGACTCATTAGGGAATACAATCTGTAAAACTGTGTGTCAAATCTACGTTACAAATTTCTGAAAGATTAATTTATCATCACTACATAGTATAAAATAAAGTCGCTTTCTCTGTCCACTATATCCATTTGTATGCTTAAATCTTTAAAACTACGCAACGGATTTTGATGCGATTTTTTTAAATAGATAGAGTGATTAAAGAGGAAGGTTTATGTATATACCCGTTATTTTATACCCGTGCAAAGCCAGGGCGAGTCGCTAGTAAATAATAAATGTTATGTTTTAAAATAATATAATGTTGCAGTAAAATATTTTTTTGTTAAAAATGCTAGTTCTTGCTTATGCTTTTAAATATGTTATGCTCGCGTAAATACGTATAAGATATTAACTATGAAACATATGTATGTACCTTAACACGGAAGAAGATAAGCTATTTGATACTGTTTCTTTTTATGCCTCATACTTTATAGTAGGTATGATACTCTCATTTAGTATAGACAATAATTATAATTATCAATTAGTGCTTTACTTGCCACATACGCCAACCTAAAATAACCAGAATCTGTTTTGAGGTTCTTAAGCGAATATCATTCTTTTATTAATGACTATTCACGATTGTAGATATGTAATCGCTAAATAGTCTTCTAAGACATGATGTAAACGACCACATTATCTTTTTGTTAAAGTGTCAACATCTGTATGATGATTGATATGATCGTACGACATATACAAATGACGTACGATTCGGTTGAAATCTCAGGAGTATCGTATTACTAGATTTCAGCAATCTCTGTAGTCGCATTGATACGATCATTAATTATTTAACTTATATTTAGCCTTACACATCACCACTAATATACGAAATAAATGATCTACTGAAACTTATATTAAATTTATGACATTTAATATGTAATAAAGTGATACAATTATTTGTACTAAGAATTGTTTCACTGAAATTCGAATATTTTTGAGTGATAATAATTAATAAAAAGCTTTTTGATTTAACGGCCACAGTAGGCTAATTACAAATATGTATATCACAAGGGTGCGTGATTCTATTTTTCCGTACGATTTACCAAATGTACATACGGAAAACAAAGTAATATATTTTATATTATCTCGGGCGAAGTTACAAGTAAAAGCTTATTATATAATAAGCTTATTGTGTATATTAACTATCTTTCTTTTACATATTTTCAACAATAAATGGTTTTATTTTCAGTTGGACCCTTATTTCTGTGTCTTTTTTAAATTTTATTATCATAATGTTATGCGAAAGTAAAATTGTTATCCTTAAACCATGACTACATTTTAATCACCATCATAGAGATCTTTTTTATGACTAGAATTCAAGAGCTTCTTAGAACATCTAAATAAATATTTTAAGTGTAGGTAAGGTGGTACCAAGTAAAGTTCTGCGTACATTGAGTATAAAGCATTTAAGCTACTATCTGTCTTTAAAATATCTGACTCTAATACATTCTGAAGCCTCATTTAGTACCTACATCTGTTAAGAACGGTACAATTAAATTTTATCCTTTTTAAAAATGCCTATGGTACGTTCACATCAAAGGTAATGCGGTGCTTATGATAATTATATGAGGCTTAAAGTCTCTGTAATATTGAAGGTCGCTTACATCTTTTATTGTTGACGCTTGAAACTCCCTATATTTAGCGTAAACAAAGAAAAAGAACGAGTATTTTTTTCTTTTGTAAGAAAATTGTTAGGTACGATAGTTTTAATTTATACCTATTAATATTATCAAGATAAAGGCTACTAATATTATTGACCTATAAATATTGTTCAAGATGTTAACTCGTTTTTGATATTTGCACGTCAGCAAAACAAGATTTGTTTCAAGTTGAGCAATATTAAAGTTTTAAGGGTAGATTGATTCGTTCTGTGGTGACCTAGGAAGAGTCAAAAAACTATTTATTATGTAACATACACAATATAAACAATGAATTCTCATAAGATTCTTATTTTTAGTGGGACAAGGCTGGCATTTTTTTGCGTCTGTTTCACTTTTATTTTAACAGAAAAGTTTTTCATTTTCAGGATTAACAGACTGTTGAACCTGGCTTTATTCCCTCGCCAATAATTTTGACAACTATTTTAGTGAAAATGTATCTACAATCCTTTCATTAAAAAAAATTACTACGTCGGGTTAGATAGTCTGTGGCACGACCGCTGCATAGACAACATAAACAAGACTCACGAGGACTTTCAAAAACACCGGAGCTAGCACTCTTTGCATTTTATCTGTGGACAATGTAAAGCATAAACAAAAGCTTCACCTATTATCACGCATAACGTCACTACAGGGCTGCCAGCTTTCGTAAGAATTTTTGGTTCGGAACTATTTTCAAAATTTTTACAAAGTTTTTCACACCACAACGTGTTTCGTTAAAGATCATCAGTTTGATGCCCAGAGATACAGTAAAATGTTTTGGTTGGGAAGGCACAGGGAGCTTATCTATAAAGAAAATTATCAAATCAGTAAACAGGAATCAACTAGTCCTAAACAAATTATTTTGTTTTAATAATAAAGTAAATAAAGTTTAAAAGATTTATTTTTTCCTTTAATATTTTTACACTTTATATAATACTAAAAGTTTTCGTTTTATGCGAAATTACCATATGATTATTATAAATACAACTGTGTGATTATTTGCTCGAATTATGGTAATCTCAAAATACATTTTTAGCAGATTTTTTAACTTCCAAGAAAAATTATCTAATAT
Source organism: Aporia crataegi (assembly GCA_912999735.1). Lineage (NCBI taxonomy): Eukaryota > Metazoa > Arthropoda > Insecta > Lepidoptera > Pieridae > Aporia > Aporia crataegi. Next base: position 4,252,400 of record OU538744.1, on the reverse strand, counting down.
AAATGAATCTGTGCATTGTAGATATAGCGTCAAGTTATATCTATGACATACTTTACCAACATGTTACATAGGGTGGCGATCGTTTGAAAAACAGCCCTAACCAAAATTTTAATTATCTTTTGTAATATAGAGAGCATCGCATTATTTACGTATGATGTATCATGAATGTGAACATTATTGATTGGTCCGAGCTATTCAGTGGCTGAAAGCGGTGCAAAGACGTTTTCATGTGTGTGTCTGTGGCTAAATATTTAGGAAATGCTCACCTGACTCCTGTCTGACTATTTCAAGAGGTCTTTTGACTGGTGCCTGATTAATCGTATTTTATATTCGTTCATATACATATTTTGTTATAAAAAAATGGAATCCCATAACAATAATTATGAATGTAGGTATGTCGTAGAACTATTTCTACACGTGTTTCATTGGTCACCTTCTATTGTAAAATCATATGTATTATTTTTTTTATATTACATTACTTTATATGATACTCGGCGAATACATAAAAGTGTGGTATTAGATTTCAATGAATTTTGTTAGACATAGGGATTGCTGTGTCTGCAACTTGATACTGGTTGAGACTAAAAACGTTAAGACACCGCTTTGGGCAATAACATTCTTCAAATTCAAGGGTTATAATATTATAATACATAATATGTACATATTATTATCACATGTTTATCATTGTGAAAGTTTTATATCATAATATCAAAGCTTATAGTACCTAATTATAAAAACTAATTTATGTATGTTAGACATCTAAATGTAATTAATATTTATAATTTTATATATTATAGCTGTGTCTTTCAACTACCTAAAGCAATCTAGTAAAGTGCTGATCTTTTCAATGTATTTTCTTCGTAGTTCCGGAGGTTACCGTCACAACTTTCAAGTTAAAATAAATAAATAAATTGGGACAACTCTTATAATTTCTCTGCAGCAAAGTAAGTAGTTAAAGTACTCGTATTATGGTAATCAGAAACAACGAGGGTACCACAATAAATATATATAAAAGGTTATAAACAATCAAGACTGGGAAACAAACATTCGTACTCATAACACAAATAAATGAACCTACTGAATTTTATTCATCGAAATATTCGAACCCAGGCGCAGAAGGCAGGAGCACTAACTATTGCGGCAAGTGGACGTAAAAGTTACAACTGATCCAATTGCAACTAATTCTTTTATAGTTACGGAATCGTAGAGAGACTTATGCAACTAAGATTTTAGATTTTAGTAGGTAGTTTAATATTACTTTGGCATCAAAAATTACATAGTACATTTTTTATAACCGATTCTAGTCCTTATAATCATTCTTTGAACTGTTAGAACAGCAACTTCAAAGAGCACCGCCCTTTGAGCTTAACAATTTGATGATTTGAATTTTTCATATTTTCGTGAAAGGTAAGGGGATCTGTTGAATTTCACAAGAGTTAGAAATTGGACGCGTTATTCCATCGAGTATTTTTTGAAACTCACGTTCATAAATTATTATTATCGGTTATATAGACAACTATAAAAACAAACTGTAACTTACAAAGTAACTATCTGTCAATTAATCTCTCTTATATAGTTGTATTTTTGTACAAAATAAGACCTAAAATAAAGACCAGAACATAAACTACTTTTGTCATATGCAATAACCTCATTGTAGCCATTGATTGAGATAATAAAAATAATAGTAAAATATAACCTACACAAATGCAAAGCCCGAGCGTACAGCTAGTTTTAACTAAATGGCAATTTTTGTAATTTTTTGAATCCTTAGTCAAATATTCTTAAGGTCTTTTAAGTGTGTATTTGAATATTCATAGTCTGAAACTTAAATGCATAATCAGCATCACTTTTCATTTCACTTTACTTTTTAATTTAATATAGGTATTTGGTACTCGACGTCAGGATTTAATAAGAAAATAATTTAAAATGCCGGCAATGCACCCGTGGGTGGCTCAACGCTTATCCTAACTGAGCTTCCTGTCCGATTTCGTCCTATTCTATACAAAAATCTACTTAATTCAGTTTGTCTTCTTTTAAATGATGAAAATTTGATCTTTTATCTCAGACGAACGGTGGAAGAACGGATATATATATATACCTACTTTTAAGGCCCTCTTTTGGGATTCACCGCACTGAACTCTTTCACACACTATAAGCTAGATAAAACTCATCACACCTCATTTTAAAGTATCTATCTATCTATCTTGTAATAATAGTGCTGTACATAATTGAATTTTACTTCTTATCCGTCATCAACGTGAAAAAAACATTGAAGAGAAAACGTACAGAAATTGTAGAATTGCAGCTTAATTTCAACTTAATTATGTAAATTTCTGAGTTGAATTAATTACAAACTATTAATTTAATAAGACCTCAGGGGAAAATAATTACTAATTATGTTCGTCTGTATGAAAAATTAAATGGCTTTTCTGAAGGAAATGGCATCATTGTCAAAAGCATAGCCTAAGATTTAAATTGGTCTTATTAAATTCTGCGGAGCAACTGATTATGGAATTATGTAAATCCATTATACATATTATTTAGGTTGTAAAACGCGATTTAAATGTTCTTCCGAAAATAGTCGAAACTGTCTATGTCCATAAAAAAATCGGAAAATATGTTTCGTTTTACTGTTTGCTTGAATGCTTAAATAATGAATAATATATTACATTTGGTAATACGAGTATAATTTATACACAATTTTTCTTAAACATTTTTATAATTTAAAAATATTATTTATAGAAGCAAAAACTTTACGCTCTTCCGAGCATGTGTTGTAAACAGCATTTCAAAAGTAAATAATTAAATGTAGTGGTTAAGGTGTAAAATACGAGGCATCATCCATAAAAGGGAGCCCAGTGCATTTTCGATGACAACAAATTATAAACAAGCGTACACGTGTGCCCGGGAAATTTTTATTTTATAAGAGATAGCGGGTTTATTTTTTCTTATACTTTATTCCCGGAAATAGTACTCTTGAAACTAGTTAATAAATTATATTCGTTTCATTGATTTTAACTCAAATTAAACTAGAAATAATAATTAATAAATTTACTCAGAATTTTATGTTTCTGAAAGACTTGATACAATTAATATAAATATTTCATCATAATATATACCTAACAACAAGATTGCTTTACAAAAGGTACCGCTCTAAAGTTTTGGAACACATTTCCATAAAATCTTTAACGTCATTTACCATTTCTACAACATACTTGATACTTATTACTTTTTCAAGAGCATTTATGTTTCACATAAGTAAATATTGTAATGCATGGAGTAAATCCAAATATGGGCGTTTCTTATATTCTTTTTGGGCTAGTAAAAGTAGTAAATAGTCCTTTTTCCTTTCAAAAGTTTTCATCCTTTTTAGTTTCAATATCAAGCGTTAGACCAAATTAGCAATGCACGCTATCCTATGCCTTGCACCACACATTAAATATTTCATTCAGAGTGCTGGGAGCGACCTCGTCACGTAAATATAAGCAGGTAGGAACTAAAATACAGTTCATTTTTCATTTATGACAATCTACTAATAGGTTTTATTTCTCAGCTTTTAGAAATCGGATGAAATATTGATAAAAATGTTATTTGTACGACCGCTTCCTTGGTCTAGTGGTAAGCGCGTAAGCTTTACAACATGGAGGTCCTGGGTTCGTTTCCCGGTGGAGTTAAAAAAGAACTCGGTCGGCAGGGCGTAAAAGGCTAATCACCTAATTGCCCCTAAAGAAAAAATCAATCAGTGAAACAGACGTGAAACGCATCTGCCCCTTACCCCACTAGGGGACTTCACTATAATTTTATATATATCTTTCATCCGAATATTGGATAATGATTAATTTTAAATAAATATAAAATATTAAATAATTTATGTAAGTATACACCTAAAACAAAGTCGGATTATTTACTCTATTTATAACTCAAGAACGGATGGACCAATTGTTATGATCTTTGATTTGTTGGCTTCATTTAGATGAACCCAACAGATTAATCCTAGAATAGCAGAATAAATATTAAAAATACCTATAGAAAAAATCACGAAAGTTTTTGTGATGAAAATTAGTATCCTCATACATTTTCTATGGAATAACGTTTTAGATAACGCCTTAGGTTCACCAGATTATGCATTGTTATTTGTTGTGTATTATGCCTTTCTTGAGTATACAAAAATAATTAACTCGAAAAAAATTATTCGTAGCTCGAAACACTGTCAACATCCTATAAATTGTTCGACTTTGACAAAATATGATTTTCTAAATAATAAGTTTTAACAACAATTTCTTATTTATCTTAAATATCTATAAAGTTATATACAGATTTTTCGATTGGACAACGTATTAGATTGACAATATATATAAGAATATTATGTACAAGGACGTTAAATTACCGTAAACGAAAGGCAATTGACCTGCCTCTAGATATTTAGTAAAGAACCCTACTCATAGACTCGTAGGATATTGCCTGCCACTAAACCAAGCTGCCAAGGGACACTGAAGTACCATTGTATGAGGATTACAGAGTTATTTTTACTAGATATGTATCTTTAAACACAGATTTGGTGAAAAAATATCTGTGTCAACCATTCAGATTGTAAAAATCATTTCTTTAAAATCCTACCAATGTTCTTTCGACCGCTTTCGCTGTAATTTATTTATGGACGAAAGAATGGGTCGGGTTATAATTATTTCTATACTTACACTGTTTTTGAAATCTTTTATTCTAATTCTAGGATACCAGCAACCTTCTTCAACACCAATCCTATATCCTATAGCATATAAAATGTTAAAAATCTCAGACACATCCAGAACAAATAATTCAAATGCTTAATATATATTAAGAACAATAAAAAATCCAAGGCGTATCTAGTGCATATTTATCAGTCACTCATCTTGCATTAACGATTGAAACGTCCATAAATAGAGGTAGGTACTCTGGACAATACCTAATATTTTGTAGCGAAGTGGGAACTGCCATCCTTCATTCCTCACCCTACAGATCGATAGTTTTTTTAATAATGAAAAGTTCTATTATCACTACAATGCAAATATGTATGTAGAATTGGACAAAAGTATTTTATGTATATAGGTTTTAAGTGCACGATAAAGAGAAAAAAGAACGTAGCACCAACGATTTAAATCTTTGCGTAGCACATTATTTATAGAAAGAATCAGGTTAAAGTTTTAAAAATTGCGTTCAAGTAGCTCAAATAATTTTCTCTGGTAGATTTCATACAAAACCGCGTGTTTAAATTTTTCCGTTTCTTTTAATGCTCTTTCATTTCTTGTTATAAAAACTTAGTCTGTGTACCTATGTTTCATCACCATTTTCGAGTACATATTAAAATAGTAGTAAAGACTAAAGAGTAACAAAAGTCCAGGTGTCCAATATGCTTGATATAAATTGTACTTTGATAACGAATGCACTATTTCATAATTCTTCTCACAGTCAGGATGGCCGAGCGGTCTAAGGCGCTGCGTTCAGGTCGCAGTCCACTTAGGTGGGCGTGGGTTCGAATCCCACTTCTGACAATAACCTTTTATTTTGTAGATTTTAAATTTCATATTTTATATTCTCAGCTTTTATTAAGAAACAAAACAACGATTCTATAATAAGTATCTATTTATATAAATACCTCAACAATAACACCATACATTTAAAGAATGCAAAGGGCACGGGGTCAGCACATTGAACAAAGTAATCATTGTTGATTTTATCGGTGAGTCAACTATAATTATTAAGCTTTCAACGGTTTGAATCTTATCTCTCGGCTTCTTTAAACAAAATATTTTATGAGAAGTGGTCTGTAAACAATTTGTCTCTGTTGAGATTAATTTTAAGAATACGTGACAGACTATTACATAATACTAATAACGTGCTTTAAAAAATTGTAGTGCCATAACTTTATTGTTTAATATTTCAAATACAAACTATGCTTTAACCATAGAGTATAATATTTTAATCATAGATATACAACCTAGTATTGATACCGATTACGTTAAACTGGAATCACAGTACACAACTATTAAAATTTTGATTGTCATTGGTGTTCCACATGATTTCAACGTTATGCGAAAAATTAACGCACAAATTACGCCAACTTTTAGTTTATCGCATTTAGATAATCTTAAATCAAGAGAGTTTTTTATGTTAATTTTAAATAGTTTAATCATAAGCGATAGTAATTTAGAAAATATTTCTAATATTGTTATTCTTAATAGTATTAGCCATTAGGTATATCTATAAAACTTTATCTTGGTGTAAAAAAAGTGTAAATAAAAACAAACAATTTGTCTTTAAAACTTGCATATCAATTCCACGAATAGCACTAAGTAAAGAGAGTAAATATAAGCCAAGGCGGCAAATCCACATCACACATGGCTCCCGCATCAAAGCTGCGGACGTGCATTATTGTTGTGTTCCTGTCGCGAATTACTTTGTATAATTATGTCTGGAACTAAGGTATAAGAATGTACAATCTATATATAGGTATTAACAAAGTCAGGTTAGTTACATCGCTGATTTGTCTTTGACCTATTGAATTTTTCTCCGAATAATATAAAATTGCATGAATTTTGTGATTTTTTTCATGAAAAATAATTTAAGAACAAAATGCGTTTTGTTTGTATAAACGATGTTTTTGATGGCATTCCGAGGATACAGTGACTAGATTATTATTTCAGTATTTTATGGATTCTGCTCAATCAACGAATTTGGCGATGAAAACAATTTCACGCTAACAATAATAGCCATAAGAGGTAATACCTCTATTTATGTAATTCATTGTAACGTTATCCAGAATGGCATTGGGCGTTCTAAAACTAATAAGGTTGCGTTTAATTTTAAAATCTAAACAAGTGAAGTATTATTTTAAAGATAATGCAAACTATATTGGTCTCGAGGAAGCAGGAGATACACTTAACCTGAGATATGAACTATTCTATAAAGGAATCTATTCCGTATAACTATGACAATAAGAACTATATTTCACTAAACATTTTATGATAGTAAATGCGTCAACGAGAGTCGTTGTTCACTTTGAAACATTGAACTGTTAATGGTCGACGAATTGGTCCAGGATATTGTTAAATGATGTTTAAATATTGCGAAGAAACTGTATATAGAACAGAGTATTAAAATATTTATTAATAAATAATAACATACATGTTTCCTAAGCTCGGAAAAAATTGAATTACTGAAATCTAACTCCCTAACGAAGGTATACGTTGCCAAACGAAGGTTTTTGATTAAAGTAAATATTCTGTTTGGTTTATGCAATAAAAATTGCACCTCAGCAATAAAGTGACAGAGTATGTAAAACATCATTTCAAGTAAACAATGGGATTAATTTATTAAGGGGGTAAAGACTGAACTCAAATGCACAAACTCAAATAAAATATTATATTTTTAATTTATTAATATAGCGAAGAACTTCTAAAAGTCTTTTTAAATAAAGGTGTGAAGTGTTTAAAGGTAACTTCTTAAAGCAACCACTTTTTAATACTATAAAATTAATTATTGCATATTAGGATTTAAAAGCCTTATTGAAAATAAAATGGGCTACTTATGAACTTAGTAAAGTGACGCAAACGAAGCCACGGCTGTCAGCGACTCTTAAAACACTCAAACCAAGTCGTTTATATTCAGTCAGATTCAATTTTGACATTAAAGATAAACGTACTCATCAGGAATAGGAAAAGGCAATAAATAATCAGTAATTACTACTAAATTAATATTTTATAGTAACTTATCTTTATTGGCCGCACATTGCGTGTCATTGCGCAGATTTTGTCAATAAATAGCACATGTGAATCAGTGAGATCAAATAATATTGTTCCGATCAAAATTACTTATAAATTATTTTAAGCATAAGTTAGGGCTTTAAAATTAAAAACAGCCAAATACATTTAATAACTTATTTTTAAATTGACTTAAAATAACAGTATTTAAAATAAAAGGCTTACCTTTAACGTTTTATCTTATAAAAAGCAAACGGGCAAGATTTTAGGTGCAGACCGTGAGTCTGTCAGATAGCCCGAAGGTTTTTTGGAGTAGATCTATCTATTAGCATGTCTTAACTTTTTTGCATGTATGAAAAATCTTATATCGGTAACGTGCAAACTAAATCCATAAATAAATATATTAAATAGCTACAATATTTTACGATGTCAAATCTAACGCCCTATCTTTCCAAGTTCAGCGATTTATCCTTAGCGGGACAATCGAGAAATAATATAGTGTTAAAATTTTAACAAAAAAACTGATTTCAAATTGTAACTCTTAAACTACTGAACATATTTTAATGGAATTTTAATGAATAGTTAATTATTAAATTTGATATCTCAGACGAAGCTACTGATTTTTTTCATTTTAAGATTACTCCCGCATCCCTTAACCCCTCAGTAATAAAATAGTAAACATTAATAACCATTATCCATCGACCCTTGTAGTAAAATTGCAGATAAATGACTACCCTTGTGGTGAAAATGTTTGAGGGTAACTTTGTACCTAATTTCAAAGCCCTGATGATTTTGTCTTAGGGTAACCCCGCAGAAATGCATAGGTACGGGTTTTTCCCGCTGTCTATTATATTGACATGTACTATGATGTATCAATACGAGGGATATACCTACATACTCTTTTCTATACAGCATAATAATTTGTTTTTTTTTAAATTAAGGGTGTTGAAGCAAGATCATCATCGAACTATTATTTTTGTTTTTTTTTTCTTCTATTTTACAATTATTTATGGATTGCTCTATCTACCTTACCTTTTACAATGAGGCGTTACTAAAACAATTTAAGTTAATAATTAGAAAATTTGTCTTGCCCCGCTTGTTGTAAGTTTTGAAGAGAAAATGATGAAATATAAAAAAAATATTAAAATTTTTATTATTTATTTTGTTTAAATATATACAATACGCCTGGTTTAACTCGCTGGTTATACCTAACGCGCCCTCTCTCGTTGAACTTAGACTCGTGGAACTCGTAGAAGCTTTTTGTTTTATTTTCTGAAAGCGTGCGCCATCTTTTTCGCTTTAGAGTGTGCTTCGTAGTTTACATACTAGAGGGCGCGCATACCAAGCTTTTATTGTTGCCCTTAAAAATACTTTTCTTACTAAATACTAAATTACGACATATTTAGATTTATTAAATTAACTAGGAAGATTTAATAATTTCTTTACTAAAAATAAATAAGTGTAACAGTGTACAGAATATAACGCTAGCAGAAATGCAATATAAAAAAAATCACAGGTGATAAAGGTATATTACCTTTTTACCTTCGTGATATTTATGATTAAAGATGAAAGATAATCGTACTGATAGGTCCTTTGTCCTTATGGAAAGTCGAGTTGCTAGTAAATAAATAAAATTTGCAGATTCGACGTTAATATGTACTAAAGTTATTCTGCTCGCCCTCTCTTATGTTCTGGAGTAGGGATTTCATCAATAGACGTGTCAAATCTTCCAGATTTAGATAAGTTTAACCATTCACGCCGATAAAGAGATAAAAATAATTGCCCAAACCGTAATAACTTTTTCGATAAAATTGGATCTTAGACAGCGAAATCGGCAAGAAATAGATCGGATCTCGAGATGTAGAATAAAAATAAATGAATGGAATAGTTATACCCACGAGTAATGCATAGCACAAAAAAAAAACAAAACTACGAGTAGGTTTTATTGCGAATACATGTTGGTTCTATTTAAAATTAATGAATTTTATTTATTGAAACGAATATAAGAAAAATAAATAAATGTACATATAAGTATATCGTAGGTATATTGGTATTCGGTTGGCAAGTTTGGGTTGGTATGTTTGTTTCGTATTTTGTCAATATTAGAAATTTTTCTTTTGAGATTTAGTATTCCATACCTTTAGGTTGCTATAGAAACAAATTCCTTGTAATTTTGTACACAACTATGGAGGTTGTATGCAAAAATAAGCATTATCGACACATTTAACTTTTTTATTTTCATAAAGGCAAGAAAGCGGCTGAGACTCACAAAAAGATATGTGAAGTTTATGATGTCGATTATTTAACAGAACGCACGTGTCAGAATTGGTTTAAGAAAATTCTTTCAGCGTTCTGGAGATTACCAACGTTCTCGTTGACCTTTTGCCAACCTTATTACATTACGATGTTACAATGGGTTCTTAGTAAAAATATGACAGTAAAGTGAAGTCCCGTGTGTAGTAGGATATGGGGCAGATGCATTTCATCTGTTTCACTGATCGATTTTTTCTTTAAGGGCAAGTAGGTGATCAGTCTTCTATGCCCTGCCAGACCGAGGTTTTTTATCTCCACCGGGAATCGAACCCAGGATCTCTCGGTTGTAACACTTACGCGCTTACCACTAGACCAGAAAGGCGGTCAAAAAAAATATTTGATAGTACCTACGGGTGAATTGCGGATTTCTGCGTATGTGATAAATCATTCATTGTCTTTCGCGCCATCCAAACAGAAAAATTGCAATTTTTGAATTAAAAGTGATGTTTAAGTAATGTAGAACCTTATACGATGTTTGGATAATGTAATATAACTTGGCGTACTGATTCATAAAAGCCTATGTAATCAAATAGAAGGTCAGGGTGAATGGTAAACCGATAGCTCCCGATTTGTTGAATGTATTCAATTATGATTATTTCGGGATTTGGACCGATTCCGGTCGGATTTGGAAATTCTAACTCAATAATTGTTTTGGCTTTCCATATTGACTACGAGTACATTAATATAACGTTTCTAATTGAATAAATAATTTTTGATTAGTTGATTAAATAGATTGCATGAATAATTATTTCCTTTAATGTCTAAGCTACTATAGAATTTGATGAGTATTGTGTGACGTTGGAAGTTTAAAGTCAAACATTTATGTGTAAAATCCAGTAACTCCTCGTTGATCATGGGGCATATTTCTGTGATTACATTATGGGATTGTTACGTTAGCATTGCGCTTTTTCAAAGCATTTTCTTAAGAAATATTACTTAAATGTAACAAGTCACCCCACGCTAGGTGAATATTACATTTGCCGTTAATTCTTCATTTGCTAAGTGCAGTGTCAACCAGCACCCCAGTGGTTGACGAACAATCACAAACAGACAAACATAACTAAGAAATATTGTGACAGATGCTCTCTAGTTATTTTCGTTATTTACGAATAGGCTAAGAGTTAGATAAATTTTATTTATTATGTTAAATTACTAGGTATATTTGTAAAATCTTCTGGAATGATTGATTTCAATACTTCTTTTTTGGTAATTCTCTCATCTAATTTGTCTCAAATGTGGATTTGCCGTTTGCATGGCAAAGTGAAGTTGCAAGTAAAATAGTGTAATGCTATTACATGTTATTATATTAACCAAAGTTAAATAACTAATCATAATAAATATAATAATATTATATTATATGTTATTGTTAATAATAAACATAAAAACATTTGCAGAGCATTTTTTTCTTCAAATATACTGACTCTCGGTCTTCCAACCCCAGACTTTGAAGTGTCAATTATTTTGGAAAAATAACACTTTGTGAGATTATGTGTAATTTTAAAGTTGTTTCGCTTTTACTAAATTCATCAAAGCAAATGTTTTTAATTAAGTTAGTGTATAACACATGCCGCGTGTTTGTCTGTTTCCTCTCAAAATTATGTTAATTTGAATAATGAGGTATTTTGTTACATACACGTCAAAATATTTGGTTTCTCCTGATGTCATAATGTTTCAGTAATGATTGATTCAAACCATTCCGTTTAATATGTCGGGTCTAGCGTATTCTATATATGATTGTTGTTATGTATCAATATATTTTTATTTTATATTTAGGTACAAATTTACAAATGCTTACGTATAATTCAGACGGACAAATAATATTTTAACTAAAATATATATAGTTATCCAACTAATATTATAAATGCGAAAGTTTGTGAGGATGTTTGGATGTTTCTGTCTCAATCGTGCTTAAACGGCTGAACGGATTTAAATTAAATTTGATACGCGGATAGAATATGCTCTGGATTAACATTTAGGGTACTTTATATACCAGTAATGTATTCCTGTGGGATAATCTAGATATACGAGTATTCTATTTTTAAACTTCAGGATATATTTTTTAAACATTATATTGCACATAAAATAAAGGACATCATGTTTTAAGATTTAGTTTAAGTAAAAAAAGCCCTAATCATAAAAAACAATTTATTTTAATTTATATGTTTTATTTTATAAATATAGAGAAGCAAGTATTATATACTTACGACGAAATTAACGCGGCCGAAACCACAGGGCACAACTAATATAATATAAAGTTATTTATTTTTAAGTCTAAATGTATGCGTAATCACTTTAAATCGAAGACAATGGCATTTAACATGACGTTTCCCATAACGTGCTATCATGAGGTTATGGGTACGCCCTTTCTAGATGAGATCTGCCCATTGCAATTTTAAACTGCGGGTCAGCGGGTGAGCCTTTTAGAACAATAAAAGGGCGTACGCTACTTATATGATTTAATTCTAAATAAACATGATGTATTGAGCAGAGGTTACGATCAAATGAAAGTACAATATTAAAAGAGTATATATTCATAGAATATCGGAAAGATTAGATTTAAAATATTTGAGAAGAAAATTATGCTTTTCTATCTTTTTTTTTGTATGTCGGCGTTGGACGGACGTGCGTTGCCTAGTTACTTGTGTTTGAAAATATTTGTTAAATTTCATGAGAAATGCTTAGCCCAGTTCTTAAGCAAAAGTAATTAAAACGTTTTGTATTTTTTATACGCATTTAGTGATTATTTAATTTTATCGAGAAATTATTTTAACCTAAACAACAAACATCACAATCACGGAATTTCAATCAAATACTCGTAAGCAATGAATGAGTTTTAATGATTTTTTTTCAAAGTTTATTGATACTGATCTTTGTTTTAATACCTAGTAGGGTTTTTGAAACCCAAATGCTCGTATTTTGCTGTAAAATTGTTTTGACTTAATCATATTCGTAAATTTCAACCCTAGAAAGCAACTATCAAAAGCCAACCGGAAAATAGTTAAGTAACGTTTTAACCGAAGCAACAGGTACTTTGAAACTATTAAATTTCATTATATTTTCTAGAAAATACAAGTTCCTAGACTAGAGAATTACCATAATTTAATCCAGTAAAGGTCGTAATATAACTAGGTATGTAATTGGTTACTAAAAATGATGCCATAGAGTATAAATGGAGTTGTAAGCCTAACGAGTGTAAATCATAGATTATCTGTTATAACAACCATAAAGTATGCATAACACATATAGACAACCGGTGATCAACGGGATGTTTTATTTAAATTATTAATTTGTAAAGAATGATCAAGCTTTTATAGTTTTTCTTGCAGTAAATTAATCATAATTTTTAATAGTAATGTCAATAAATATATATAAACTGCTTTATATAAATAATAATAAATAACGTGGTTTTGACAAATTATCTTTGGCGGCAAACCGCCTTCTTGTTTTCAACATTCGTCATTTGTCAAAGAGATAGACGGTCTGATTTTTATATTGAGAAAGTTTGTTTCAATAAATATAAATGAGTATTATACTTCTGAAGCTAAGTCCACACTACACAGTGTAGTGAGAATATCATATAATCCTAGCTGTCCCTTGACATCATTCACGTGGATCCAACAAGATTATATGCTATTCGAGGATTCCGTGGAGGATTTCAAACACCAAGATCTTCAGTAATAATTGAGTACAAAGAACACAATATCACATTGCACTATTTAAGGAAAATAAGTAAGGAATTGTAACAAATTGGAATAAAATAAAAACGGCATTTTCTCGGAAAAGCTGTCATAAATAAGACGTGAGTCGCGATGCCAAAGTTCTGTAATTCACATTTTGAGACTCGGGATTATTCTGGTTTAACGTAAATTTTATTCACTAATTCACCAAAGGTTAGGCAGGTAGGTTTTCATTTGAGATTGTCGAGGTACTATCAAAGCATTAAGCGGCTTACTTTTAAGTAAAATCTAATTAATAATTTAAAACCGAAATAGACGAGCCGGTCTGTTTTTTCTATTTCAGATACAATATAGCCGAGATATAATATAGGTCTTATCTACAAAAATGACCTTAATCGATTTTCGAGTTATTTTTTTTGTCTTTCTTTTAAGAAAATTGCTAAACAAACAAAAAGTAACAAAACAACCTACTAAGAGAACTTTTAGTTCTTTTGCCACCGTTTTATCTAAAATTTATACACATGTGAATACAGATTCTTTAAGTATTGAAAATGTTCGTAAAACAAAATCTTGTCAATTGAACAATATCTATTAAAATCGCAACAGTAACTGAATTAATCTAATGTTAAATACAACGCAGAAATGGCTAATAACTGAATATACCCGAATAAGCCTTCATTCGTACAATTTGTCGGCAAAACGTTTGGACGGAGTTAGTGCGGGAAATGAGCGTATTTGTCTTACCTGTTGCCCGTGGCCCTACTAATAGCGTGTTGAATTAGTAGCTAGGTTTTTGTATCTCATTTTTTTTACTGACTACTGCTTATAATTATTTTTCTGATCTTCCTCGTTAATATATATATATATATATATATATAAATGTTTTGATAAATAATCAAATCAAGAGTGATCTCACTGTGTAATTCAAGGGTTGATTTTATGCGACTTGATTCATGAAACGCACAACGCTTCAGACCATAACAGTTTAGAACAAATAATTTCTAATTAAGAATTGTTATTTAAATATAAAAATTACCAATTAATGTGCTTAAATTGGATGTGGGTAAATGTTTTCGTACATCAATTCTATTGTATTATTATGTACATATGCATAGAAACCAAGAATGTCTTAATTTTACTACTTTACCAACAGAATAATGTGAATGTAAGTAAGTACACGTTATAATTGAATCACAATCTAGCCATAGATATGATAAATAAAAATGTAACGTTATCATAATTTTGGCCTACAGTACCTAATAGATTAAAAGAATATTTTATTACAAGTCGCTAACAGTAAGACTTCAGAATATAAACTAAACTACTTTCAAAGTTGACTTGGCTACGTTTAATAAATGTTGATTATTAAACAGTAGTAGCCAATAATATGTGTGGTTGATTTTATTTGAGCTTCTTGTTCCAGAATAGTTTTAATGAACATTATAGAGATAGATGCGTTATTTCGCTTTTACTCTTCTAACAATATCAATATCAACTATATGATAAAGATCTGTGTACCTAATATAAAAGCTTTTGCCTTCGTTTACGTACGTGTCACTAAAAAGAGTCTAGCTTTCTATTTTTTTTAGAATTTTAAGAATCAGTTCGGTGGATCCAGAGATTATCCGTTATAAACAATCAATTTTACTCCATGCGCTTACATTTGAAATAATTATGATTATGGCGAGGTCGTTGCGAACATGAACCTGTTGCTATAGAATCCAAATATCTCTCTCTTTTCTCTCTCTTTCTTTAAAGTCCTAAGTCCCCTGGATGGGGCAGAGGGCGTCCACAGTACGTTGCCATTCCGCTCGGTCTTGAGCTACGCGCTTCACTTCGCTCCATGTCATGCCAACTGCTCTCGCCTCTGCAGTGATCGTCCGCCGCCAGGATTGTTTAGGGCGGCCACGTTTTCGCTATCCTTGAGGGTTCCAATCTAAGGCTTGTCTCGGTATATGTTGGGAATCCCTTCGTAGCGTGTGACCTATCCAGTTCCACTTGCGACGCTTGATCTGGTGGTCGATTGGAGTCTCACCGCAGCGTTCCCATAGATCCACGTTTGAGATCCTCTCGGGCCAGAATACACCGAGAATACGGCGAAGGCAGCGGTTGATAAAGACCTGAAGTCGCTGCGTGATGTCCTTAGTGACCTTCCACGTCTCACATCCGTACAGTAACACAGTTTTCACATTGGACCGGAATATGAGCTTAATTCTCGTAGTCAGTTTCCGCGATTGCCATACAGGACGGAGCTGAGCGAAGGCTGCTCTCCCTTTGGCGATTCTCGAAGCGACGTCCTCCTCGGTCCCCCCCGTTTCCGATACCACACTACCGAGGTAGGCAAATTTGTGGACCCTTTCCACCACCTTCGTGCCGATGGACAGCGGCAAAGAGCTTGTCGCTCCATACCTCATCTCCCGGGTCTTCTGGGTGTTGATCCTGAGTCCCCTTTCCAAAGCCTCCCGTTGTAATCCAAATATCTACTTACTTTTAATTAAAATATGTATATAAGTAAATGAATGCGATTACGTACGATAAATGTTTCTTTTCTTTCAGACCCACACCACGCCTGGTCGGTTCAGATTCATCTTACAAGCTGAGCCCTCACGAAATTGAAGCTCTCAATGTGGTAAGTAAATGTATTTTAAGCATTAAATGGTTACCTATAAAGTTAATGATCGCATCGTGATAAGGGACTGTAGCCAGCCAATTATCCATACATTCTAAAAGAAAATAACTTGAAATTTCATTAAAAACTTTTCTGTACAATGTACATTATGTAAAATGGAACAATAAAAAAATGACTTAACAATTTTTATGCGTAGATTTGGAAATTGCTTATCGCAATTTAGCATAAGGTAGTTAATAGTAGTCAATATGTTAAAGCCACTATGTAAACAGATTAAATTAGATGGAACACAAACATAGTTATCGAGTATTTGCGTATAAGATAAATATTATTTGTGTGAGGGTGGAGAAATCCACTCACACTCAGAAATAGTATGAGGGGTCGCCTTTATAATATGTGTAGGTTACAGACATAAATAACAAAATGGACTACTGTCTATTTTGTCTATATATTATGTCGTACTGTACATACAATATAATGCCAATAACAAATGAAACTAAAGATAATGTACTAAACAATATGTTAATTATTTAAAATAAGAATACCTTTTCAATGGATCCATTCACGTCAGATTTCTAACAAAAAAACTGCCATAATCGGTCCATTCACTTAAAAGCTACGTCACTACAAACACTCGGAACCATAGACACATAGACAGGTCATAATTATAAAACCCGTCTTTTGCGTCGGGATTTAAAAGCAAAACCTAGTATCTCCAATCGTCAAACTAAGTAATTATATTAAGTTCTTAACTTAAATAGAAATAGTTATAATAGAATATGTGTCAGTTTAACAAAATTTAAGTTAATTTTTAGTTTTCGCAAATCATAAAACAACCGGACATAATCTGTCATTGTCAGACAAATTCGTTTCTTCATAAACCTAATTTAAACATGAATTTATGACTTCTTTGAAAAGGGCAATTCACAGTAAATTAACTGCAAAGTTCATTACAATCAGGCGTCGGATGAAATTATTCAAAACGACTCGAAAATAGACTAAGATATGACTAAAGTGATATTAAATAAAACTAACTTTACATTCTGACCTTTGCTCCTGTGATCTTTCTTACTCATAACATTGCACTGGAATTCCTCAGAATATAATTACTTCTTACAAATTACCTACTAAAGATGAAGCTCTTTATAATATCAGAAGATATTTTATAATAATACTAGATTAAATATAGTATATATCCCTTACTAATAAAATATCTAAGCTTTTTTGAATTAAATAACTAGTGAGGTATTTCTTTACACCTGTGATAATAGAGCTTCATAAGACTTCGTTAAAATGGCGTCTCATTTAAACAATGGATTTCACTGTCCACTATGACTATAATATACTTACAATGAGTTAAAACAAATTCGTATTAGGACAGCTTTGCGATTAACTCCCGAAATTAAAAATAAAATTTGGAATTAAGTAAAGGATAAAAATTGAAGACACAATATAAAATATAATTCAGATTTGATTTGTCAATTAATCCAATTTTTGAATTTACGATACACAATAGTTCATTCCGACTTAAATTTTTTGGAAAACAAATGCATAACTTACTATGAACCCTTACTGGCAAAATCCATTGTTTTTGCATTTTCTCATGATAAAAAATTTTGGTTGAAACATTCATCGGCTCTCAGTATCAAACAGAATGAAGATTTACACGGATTATTCATCAAATCCCTTCGGTTTGCGCATGAGGTGTGTTGAAAGGTTCAATAATGAAGAAGGTTATGGTTCACATCCGCAGATGTGTCACAATGTGGGTACTAGCTTCCCCTCTGACTTTGCTTGTAAATGACAGTAATTTTAGGATACAAAGCCGTGTGTGCTTTATAGGTTTCTTTCTTAAGCTTTCGAGCTTTTGTTTGTTGATTTGTTCGTAGCAGAACAGACAGGATTTATTTGACATACCCATAAAATTGGAAACTAAGGGTAAATGCATATATATAGTGTATAAGATTTGAAGAGTTCAATAATAATTTTAACGACAGTTTTTTTTTAGTTTTCAAAATTGACAGTTAAAGTTAAGAGACCTATTATATTTTAACCTCATTTTTTGCGTAAAATTGTCAATTTTTATGCTCTTATTCCATGAAACTGAAAGCTTTTGATAAATTTGACTTATAAAATAGTTATTATTATAGTCCATAGCGGTCTCATTTTTATTAATATAATATAACATTAAAATAAACGATTGTAGGATAGTTTTATAACTAAGAATATTTAAAATTGATAAGACGCATGAACAAACAGACCATCAGATAAAAGCATTAAAGGAGAAAAAATTTATAATTTATATGATGTTATAACGAATATCTACTCAATAATATACTTTATTCGGCATAGCCAGTGTTCGAATCCCTTTAAAAAACCTAATTCCAAATATTCTCTTTGTAGAGCTTAAATTTGTACTTAAATATGTTTAAAATATAAAAGGCTCATCATAGCATAGGGTGCGTACCCAAAATACTGACTGCATTACCGCGTTGTACCGCCAAACTAACGCGAATTTTTATAGAATTATTTTAAAATAAAATTCGTAGATGTTCCTCTGATGCACTGTTGTTTCGCTCCACAAAGCATCTACAACAGTATGCTGAATCACTGCAAGCTAATAATGTGAGAATGATGAGTAACTCCCCGTTTTCTCTAATGACTCGTGAAAATCTGTTTAGCCGTGAAAGGAGGGTTATTATTTTAGTAATTTACTTAGTTAATAATAATATCGTCACGCCTTTAATTCCCCGAAGGCAGAAGTGCACTTAGTACACCACATTTCGCCAGATATTATTATGTTTTAGTCCCATTTTAATGGGAGGCACCCCAGGATTCGAAGCTGAAACCTCGTGATTAACAGGCGCTGCCACTACCGCTACGCTAACGAAACAGTTTATTTACTTTTTGTTGTAGAAAAACTTAGGAAATATAGTAATAAAGATAAAAGTACAGTTGATTAACTCAAATTAATTGTTGATTTTAGTTTGAACAGTATTGTTTCTGAGATTTAGTTAAATGTATAAAAATATCATATCGGAAGTGGAAACTTTTATATATTTTATCTCTATACAGTATACAATTTAACTGTCATACACTCATAGTTAAGTATAACGATTGACATAAATAAGATTATAATTAAATAGCAAATTATTAATAATTTATCATAGTAAAATAATTCACATTAAAAGTCCTACTAATAAAGTCTGGTAATATATCATGCTCTATTACGTCATAATATGCTTGACTTCACCTCTAAAAAATATAGCAAAGGGCAATGCAGCGCAATCTTTAAATCGAGGGGTGAATAATTTATCATCTAGGCTGCTACCTCGGATCTAACGCTATTTTTATTACATCACACGTTTCGCGAAGAATGAATTTCAAATGGTGTCGGAAGTTTATGTTGGGGGAATAAATCTTATCCTTCTACTACTTGGTTAGTGAGTCGATGTGAAAAACGCGTAAATTCGTTCGAGTTGATAAGCTTTGAAAATTATTTTACCGAGAAGTTATCGCGAATAACAATAATAAAGAAGTAAACATTTTTATTTATAATATTTAATAGTCATTCGGATAATAAGTTGTAATGTATTATGTAAGTAATAAAACTATATCCAGTTGAACCAGGTGCATACCTATCATTTATTTAAGATACCTAATCTTTTTCTCTTCATATAATTAACTTAGCATTTATTATGTTCTATCAAATATAGAGTTGTTTATCTGAGTTAATTTTAGAGCTGAAAGCTTTAAAATTTGTTTGATTTCGAGTTTTTGAAAACTATAGTAGTGGTAATAGCGTGTTTCTTTGATATAAGAACGTTAAGGAATATTCTGACGGTTTAAATCGACTTGAGAGTGATTTTCATCCAGTTTGAATGATCATCATGACCTCTACATTTTTAATGTAAAGGAAGCACGTTAGCTTCACGGATATTGCGAAATTATACGAGACACGATCAAAAATAGGGTTATTCACAGTTTATATATGTATTTTCTAACTTCAGTATACGAATAGTAATAATGATTATTAACAAGAAGCATCGCGTTAATATTGTTGTTAATATTTGTCATTAAACATAATGCACTTTGTTGTTTTTATTATTTCCTTGTTAGGTTGCCTGGAAGAGATCGCTGATTAGTGATAAGGCCGCCCGTTGAGCTCCAATTATTTCAAATTCTTATTTGTTGCCTGTTTTTTGTAAGTTGTGTAAAAACTTTACAGGTTTTACACAACTTACATTCGTTTACAAAAAACATTAAGATAATTGAAATTATGTATATTATTCATTATCCGAATATTATAAATGATAAAGTTTTGTTACTCAATGCCAGAATAGTTTAAGGATTTGGATAAAATTTGGCATTTCACAGTCTGGAATAGCACATAGAAATAGACTAGACAATGAAATGAATATACATTTCTAGTCTATTTCTATGTACTACTAGAAATGTATCTTCATTTCATTGTCTAGTCTCCTCTCTTATGACTGGGTTGCCAGGATGAGATCGCTTGGTAGCTATAAAGCAACCCATTACACTATGTTTTGTATTATATATACTTTGTAGTGTAAAAATAATTATTTAAATAAATAAAATCATCGATAGTATAATTGTCTATGCTATTCCCGAAAAATATACGGGTCTTGGTAATGTTTGTATTAACAAATTCGCGAACACCTTTAGTTATATCAAACGTTCAATTTATTTAATTAATCTCATACAGAGTTTTGCAAATCCTTCACGTCTTACTACATAAAAAGGAATCTGAACTTATCTCGCAAATCAATTCCCGTTCGAGGTGCGGATTACCACAATTTAGACGACAGACATTCCTGCGCTCCCCCAAAATCGATAGAACATCTATCAGTATAGTAAATTTGACTATAACAACGTATTTCCGACGTGTCGTGGGGAGCAAAAATTAATATAAGGGTACGCGATTTTAACGACTACGGGACAAATTGATGCGGAACGATCATTTGTTGTGTTCGAACTTCGCGGAGTTATTCCGGCTGACATGACGCGAGTCCATACAGTGAACTTTTCGCTAAAAAAGGAGGTAAAAAGAGAAAGGATTCAATACTTTGATGAATCTCAAAATGAAAGATTTCTACAATTTCTTTTTATGTTTGCTATGCAATTATTCCGCAAATTATGAATGGATTTGGTACGGTATTACTATGGTTTTAGTAGCTTTGCATTACTACTAATTACTCTAATTTTATTGACACAACTTTATTCCACTCATCACATTACTACTAAAAATAACTGGTTTCATAACAAACTGAAGTGATATTTGGAAACAAGATTTCATTTTCTTTTCCCGAATAAACCCGTGTCTTTCAACAGCTGTGAGATACTTACCCTCTTCAGGCAAAACTAGGAGTGACGTTTACAAACAATATCGATGTGCATCTGTTTTGAGAAGAATTGTTTTCAAGTTACTAGTAATTGGCCGTATTAGTAGGAAACATCTGGTTTAGTATAAAAATAACACCTTGAATTGGGGACAGACGCGTAGGTACACTTACTAAAATCATACAGCGTGTTGAGTAGCTTATTGTTACACGAAAGGCCTAGGCACATCTGCAAAAAAATTTCGCTCACTTTATAGTTATTTGTTCCTAAGAGAAGAGTTCCTAAGAATACCTATTGCATTTATTGGTCTCAGCTCGAATTACTGAAACTTTTTATTTATAAATGTTAGGTATGTACGTAATATTTACAAGTCTATTATTTTTAAATCTTATTTAAACAGGTTAAATTATGTCTGCTTATGTAAATCCACGTTGTAAGTACACATGTACATTAACACTATATACTTTAAAGGTGAATCTTATATCGAGATCAGAATCCTCCATGTCAATGTCTATTACTAATGGTTTTCGAGTCATTGCGGATTGCCTGATAACATTTTTTCTGTTGTTTAATGTATTTGCATTTCATCTCTTAAAATAAAACAAACATTCATCAATGTAGGTGTAGTAAATCCCCATGAAGAGGTGTTTCAAAAGCGATATGTCCCGCTTTGCCACAGCGGTGTTGAAAACCAAAACACACGAGATCAAAGTGACAATGCGGGAGGGAAAATTTGTCTAGGTGCGGCCTGTAGAGTTAGAACACTAGATATATCTCTTACAATGTTTCTTTTGTAATTTTATTTATTTTATTTTATTAAAAACAAATAAACCGTGTTTAAATAATAACCTAATCACCTACTTATTCTATTTAAATATTGTCACGATATGATAAAATCAAAAACGAGGATTCAATTAAAAACACTCATATAGTTGACATACAATATAAAACTATATGAATTATAACTGTAGATATAATTATTAACTTTTTCTCAAAACATTTTTTTTATGAAACAGAGAGTTCTATTTATATAAAATCTCAATCAATCAACTTCTACATCAAATTACTATTTATGATTTTCTTTACTGAATATGTTCGACATTCGACTGTTTTGTATTCTAGAATAGCAATTACCTTTATAAAAAGTAATTATGTAACCTTTATACAAAGTAATAATGTAGATTTTAATAAAATAGTGCCTCATCTAGTTCTGTTATAGCTACAATACACTAATAAGTGGTGCGAGCGATACAGCGCGTATCATTACGCCACAAAGGGCAGCTGGGAGCAACCTCTTTGTATCGGAGTTATCGGTCTGCGGAACGCCCTTCAACAGTTTTCATCAAAGCTTAGCGGGAAATCTCTGTACTTCATGAATTTGGATGGTTTAAGCTTTATTTGTAACCGATACGTTACTTGGTATGTAGGATGCATTTATTTATTATTACGACAGTTATTATGTTTTAGACTGCGTCGTTGTTACATTACAAAAGGAGTTTCTAAGGTATGGTGAGATATTTTTTTAAATTTCTGTAGAATTTTGTAGTTAAGTTAATAAAAGTATGTCAAACATAATAATGTGTATATAATCTAGTCTATGTTTTTGCTCAATATCTTAACTTTAATTAAAATTCAATGAAAAGTTCATTGTCCGGGATAAAAGGTTTCCTATGTCATATTTTTTATTCTAGAATACATTTCAGGAAAATATTTTCCGAGATCTATATTCATTCAAACTTTCGTCACACATTTGCGATCTATTGACATCGATTTAACTTATTATTTTAACTCACTTTGAATGTTATGAAAACTAAATTTTTCATACATAACCCATAACGGCATACAGATTAATTGGCGCATGTTTTGAAGTCGTTTTTATTTTAGTTTCAAAATAAAATGTTCTTTGTAAAGGTGTATTAATTAGCTCCACTCACGTCACGGCACGAACCCAATCAATGCATAATCCCAGCTTTGACAAACGCCATGAAAGGGACACCCTGTATTCAAACTGGTTTATAGAATTCCATACATTACCATGTTTATTGATTAATCACTAAGCCCTTCATGATTTTGATTTTATTAGATGGTTAGTATTATGAGTTTTATTTGTGTTGTACATCAAACAGAAATAATAGCTTTATTGAGATGAAAATATCTTGAATTGAGCGAGCATTCAGGTTTACTAAAGTCACAACTAAACGATATGATATACATACATACATACATGATGTACTTCTAACTTAAACTAAAAGAAAAAAGTTATATATTTTTATATATAGATATATATATAGTTATATATACGTATTTAGCACCTATCTTGTGACTACCGACTAATAATATGTAATCTTAAGCACATATGACGGGAAATAAAACAAATCGGAGGTAGCCACCTGTGCCTCAATTATGTGCTGAATCGCACAAAGGGTGCACAGATGGTATTTCTTTAAGCAATTTATTATCTATGGCACAATTCACTGTGAAAAATGAAAGCATTTGGGGTAGGTTTTATGTTTATTTTTTTGTTAAAAATTATGTTTCCTTATGTATGAAAGATACAATAGTAATTATTGTAAAAAGTATTGAAAAGCAACATGATATCATTGAAGGAAACTAAAATTTCTAAACGGAATGGTTTTGAAATTTTATGTCCATTTTATCCATAAAAATGACTAAGATTCTTAAAATAATAAAGTTTATTAATGATGCATATCACCTGCTACGAATCAAAACTGTAATTCAAATAATTCATGAAAACTTCTAATATTACCATAATAATTGTAACATTAGAAGAATTTTAACATTTATAATAATTAAGCTAATATAAATAATTAAGCTAGATTTTCTAATTATCAATATCCGGGTAGTAATGTAAAGCTAAAACAAAGCAGTCATTGCTTAATGTTATTAAAATGATAAATTTGAAATTTTAAAAAGACAAAAAATTACTTCCGTCAAAATATATATTATGCAGATATATAGATAGTTTAAGAAAATAACTCATAAGAATAATAAGAAAATTTTATTTGATATGTGAAAAACTCAAATATGGTTTATTGAATTGAATATAAAATATGTATTGTTTTATCCATAATATATTTAGTTATTACTAACTCAACTGAACGCAGAGTTTCCGGCAGGAGTTATGACTACAATGCCTGATAAGCCTGTTAGATTTGTAGGGACATTTTGATATCCAAATATAGTTTTTATACACATACAAGAAGAAGAATATTAACAAAAACACAAAAGGCTCATCAAAGCCGTTGGGTGCGTACCCAAAACATTGGCTACATTACCTCGTTGTTTCCCTACGGTCGAAATATGAGCCAGCTTTCGGGTTTCCTGTGGTCTCAACTAAGCACGTCGATGTCTCATTATACAATCGACTCGCTTCTGGCCCCCCATGAACCCAAAGTCTACTCCAAAAGGAATGAAAATATGTATAAGACTCTATAATTTGAAGAAGTATATAATTGTGGAAAGATATATTAAATCTGATGTCCATAAGATCAAGAAAATTACTCTAGATGGTTCCTACAAATTGCCTTTTTAAATGCCCTGTTCACAGTAAGGGACCTACATACAGCACCGTGCGAATTCAGCCGCCTATTCTGACCGAGAAATAAACTTTTTTCATTTTTAGTTAGTTTAATAATTCATTACTATACTTTGTTGATGCTTCTTTTAAAAAGAGTATTTACAACATATTTTTCCAAAATATTTATGCAATGTATAAATAAAAATGTATCAATTGAGCCGAATAATTATTTCAAAACATATCCATGTTATCATAGCATCGATACGCTGAAAATATTTTCATAACGCTTGTTTCGTTAACAGATGCTTTCATATTTTTGCTTTAAAACGAATATGCATACCGAATTGGTTGTAATTAATTAATTTTTTTGCTCCATTTATATTACTTGCTCCTTTATAAAAAAAAAACTGTTATAGATAAAATATTACATAAAATACATTATTTTTGTAAGATTTAAAAAAATGGCAATCTTAAAAGATTTATTGATAGTTAACTTATATAAATAATAAGTTTCACAACTTCTCATCGTGGTTTCCTATACTTTTTGATTTTGTACACACTACAGAGAGTTTATATCATAAATAAAAAAAGTAATCAAAACACACTCATATGTGTTGTTATATTTTTCGGTATTAATCCGAATTCAATTACGAGTATAATAGCATCTCTTTAAAAGCAATTAATATTCGATGGGTCCTGTAATTCGTCAGCATGTTACCACACCTGGGAGAGAGATTTAATTTGTTTTCGACGCTTCGATCACTTCGACTGATATGCCTTCGAATGAAGGGTTAAATTGTGTATTTTTGATTGACGTAAAAATAGGATTCATAAAAAATCTTTCTATAAACTTAATTTATGACTCAAGAAAAATATGAGTGTTTCACTTTACTATCATATCTCCGACAAGAATTCACTGATTTTGATGTGGTTTGAGAGTGAATATAACGAAATTTAAATGATTGTTGATAAATGGGTTGATTGGAACATACATTTTAAATTATATTAAAGTTAAATTGCATAACAAACAGGTGACGCAGCATCCCATTTTATATAGAGATTAATCGACTACAGCGTTTAGGAGATAGATTAATAAATCTCGGTGCTAGGGGAGACTTATCGAGTTAGCGGAATTCGAACCCCACACGCCCAACATCGGTATCACGTGAAAATATGACAAAATTTATTTACTGTTTGAATATCATTAATTTGTATATCATTTTAAATCTACACCATGAATTATGCAGGTAACGAAACTGGAAAGTTTTTTTTTATAAAACAGGAGGCAAATAAATATTTGAATATTGTTACAGCTATTTCAAGCTCTTTTTAAAGCTCTTATTTATGTCACTGCCACCGGACAGCTACACATTTGGATTTATTTGTAATATAGAATCAAAAATTCATCGAGAGTTTTTCATAATAATACATTTCGATTCTAATATAACCTAAAATACATAACTCCGAAACAAAGAAATCTACGATTAATCTGAAGGACTCTTTTTTTATTAACATCCTCCGTGTTTGTGGTATATTTTCGTTTTCCGAAACAAAGCAAAGATTTGAACAGTCCTGTTTGCGTTGCGACAATGATTAGTCTCAAGATTAGCGCCCTTACGGATGTTTAATTTGAGTGTTTAATTAAACACAGTTCGTCTTGATTGTCTCTCCCTACTCCAAATTACGCGTGTGTTTTTGACATTGATTAGTGATGACAGTTTTTTCTACTTAACAAATCTGAATCGTCAACTAAGTGTTCAAGTGAAATCCTGGCTTATGAAAAATTATGGTTGCGGTACTAACATCAAAGAAACATTGTACGTTGTAAACATGGAATGTTTAGCGATATATTTTCAAACTGGGTAAATGCGAAAATTATTAAGTCAAGACAAAAATTATATATACGTCTAGTAATTACAAGTTATCTACAAATTAATATTAGATATGGATTGCTTCTCTATTTTGAGCAGACTAATTTTTTGAAAAACAATGA
This sequence comes from Aporia crataegi, assembly GCA_912999735.1. NCBI lineage: Eukaryota > Metazoa > Arthropoda > Insecta > Lepidoptera > Pieridae > Aporia > Aporia crataegi. The sequence continues at coordinate 4,225,150 of OU538744.1, read as the reverse complement.
AATGTTAAAATTACGATAACTCTCTTTGAATAGAACTTAAAATACTTGCTGTTCCTATTAAATTTCAAGAACAGAATAAACATTTTGCATTAAAGTTTTCGTCTAACCATAAACTAGAGAGATAAAACCGTATCAAAAATGTAACATCAGCTCTAAGGTACGGTAGAAAATTCTCCTTAAAATTGTTGTCCTGAAATATTCAGCGCACATTGGACTAGATATTAACGTTCTACGATCTAGGTGCCTGCGGTAACCTGAATTTGTTACCGGAAAATTGTTTAAATAGTTACAAACACTGCATATGACGGCACAATTTGTCGAAAAGGATATTTTAAAAGGAAAACAACTTACCTACATAATTTGATATCCTTTGAAATATTTATGCTGGACTTCATATAACTGATACAAATTTTAACATTATCTACAATCAGCATATCACTACATACCTAGTATAAAACAAAGTCGCTTTTTCTTTCCCTATATCCCTTTGTATGCTTAAATCTTTAAAAATACGCAACGGATTTTGATGCGGTTTTTTTTTAAAGATAGAGTGATTGAAGAGAAAGGTTTTTATATATATTTTATACCCGTGCAAAGCCGGGGCGGGTCGCTAGTAAAGATACTAGATCAAACATTACTAATGATAGATAATAATAATATTATCTAGATTATATACTGAGTCCGTTTTACGATTATTCTCAGTTATTAAAACTTCTGGTGCCTCATTAACTAAAACTTTTTACCACATTTATTAAATATATTAAATTAAATCATTTAATAGAACTAAAAATAAATTATAAAAGTCCATGTCACAGATGTACGTGTTTAACGCTTGACAAGCCTGAAAAGAGCACAGGTGCGAATATTCGTTGTAACAAAAATGTCACACAAAATTTGCAAAGCACACCATATGTTATACAAATTAAAAATGAAAGTAAGAAATTCACATAGCTACTTTGATTTAAATATTATTTCTTTATGAATTCAAAGGCCCAGATCCATTTGCGCTAACCCATGCCTAGCTTAGAAAACTCTTCAATTTATGATTTATCTCTTACTGGTATACATTTAAAGATGATGAATGATCTTAAATTTATAGATAGAAATTGTAAATATCATATTACAAGTGCTTGTTCTTAGAATGTAAACTTTAATAACTGTTATATATATGTTTATAAAATTGAATTCTTTCAAGTTTTTAGTATGACTATTAAACATAGAAAAGAAATAATGAAAAAATAATATTTATTCTATCTTCTAATAGTACTTTGAACGTACTTATAACAAAAAGTACTTATAACAAAAATAATACCAAGAAATTTTCTTTGAAAATTAAATTAAAGTCACGGATTGCTGTTTTTTCTTTGTAATCGGTAATACTTTAGCAAAAACTTGGGTTTCCTATAGATAGAAGAGTAACTAAAAATAACAAACTTACTTAAGCTACTTAGGCTAGTCTAATAAAAATTAAGTTCACAGAATTAAAACCCGCTTTCTCTTTGATTTCCTTTAAAACTAAGTATTGCCATCAGTGCTCGATAGTTACATATGTATATACAAGATACATTCATACAAGACAAGCTAATAAAAAACCTTTTATTTTTCTCAAAGCAGAGATTCCTTTGTCATGACATAGCTACAGAATTTGCAAGACTACTCTTTTGTGACTTTCTAGACTCGTTGAGAAGAAAACGAAATTTCATTTCATCAATTGAATAAAAACCTTTATATTGCTTATTCAGTGACCTACAAATTGTTCGGAATCCCGCTTTAATTAGTTTCCGTCGCCTGATCGCGTTTAAAATGTATTGATTCCAAGCAACGAGTGCTTTTATATTTTCTTTCATTTACAATTAAAAGATTTGCAATCACTTTGGTCTGCTCGTTAAACTACATTTATTTAACAGCAGGCTTTTTTTTGACACGTGAAGAATTCTGCTTTACTGACCTTGGAACAACCACTGCGTAAACTCATAGTGGTCATATAAGTTTGCACGTGACCGTTAGGGGCGCTAATAAAAGCGCTAAATATTTGTACCTTATAATATTTTATACAGAAATATTCTATTTCACTTATGAGGTAAGCGTATTCTTTCCAAACCGAAACTGTTTGTTTACCTGAGAATCGAACCCATGCCTCTCAACTGAAATCGTCATCATGATATTGAATTGATATACAATTTTGACAATTGTCATTCTTATAAAAAAAAGTCGAGATCAATAACCGATACCCACATATTTATTAGCTGGAGAAGCAAATTAAGAAGCACAAACAGGGGAAGTTTTCCTCTTCGTGTGGAAAACTTTGTCATAACATAGATAACTAATATTGAAGATACCTTTAAGAAATTACGGACTACTTATTAATCAGGTTTTTTTTAAATATACCTATATTTTTGATTTTTAAGTATTGTAAAAATGCTTTTTACTATTACGACGAGCCACAAATAATACTGGCCATAACTTCCAAGTTAAAATGTATTTTTCAGTGGCATATTAAATTGCGCACCACTTTCTGATTGAATTTTAATCGTTTGTTGCTTATGAGTTCTTCGTAACCTATTTACGAGTACGTTACAAGAAAAAAACCCTTGAAAATTTAATAAATTCTTTTTTTCTTCTATGTTACACGACACAGAAACACAGTGCGTATCTCTTATCTATATTTAATAAACACTTTGTGTTAAACTTAAAATAGTAAGAAACAACCCCAATATCGCAGTATCACTGTTCTTTTAACTGCTTCCATGGCAAAGTGGTTAACGCGTCTGCGTGTTGTGCCGGTGGTCATGGGTTCGAATTACGTGGAAACGAATGAATGTTTCGGTTGGATCGGCACAGACGACTGATCATCTACTTACCTGTAAAGACAATGAGCAGTGAGACAGATACAAAAATGTGTCTACCTCATGTCACACTAGGAGTTACGGGAGTTCAGACTGTTCTTTTGCTTATAAAAGTGCTGTCCCATGTAAAAGTGATATTACAAATATTGTGGTCATAAGAAAATTAGAATGTTAGTAATGAATATATGATCAAAAACATTGTATATACCTATAATTAATAAAAATTACTCGTGCCAAGGAGCCTTTCATGAAAGCAAGACAATATAATATAATCATAATGTTAGCTAGCAAATAATAGTAAGAAATTTGTTTTCTGTTATCTAAAGCTATAGAAAACAAGAAAATATAACGAAATAATCTATGAAGAATGACAAGACGAAAAGCAAAAACTATACACCATAATTGATTGACGACATGATTAGATCGACCGACGGCTCAGCTAATTCGCTATTTCTATTTTCTTATTGGTATTACATATTTTATTATTGGATTTAATGATTAAATATAGGTATTTTCATGGCTAGAAAAGTTTGAAGGATACAATCTTTTAAAGGTCGCTTTGATCCCTAAAAAATATTATTATTATTCTTTGTCCTTTAATTTTAAATAGTCGTGAAAGCATAACAAATAAACTCACATAGGTACGATGTTTTAATATTTGTCTTTTATCAAAGCGACAATGAAGATGAAAAACACTTATGAATAGAACTTTAAAAATATTATCAAACAAAATGATAAAATATACAGGCCTACTTTTCCGTTTTAACTATTTTTTTCCAAAATACACTTTAGATTTAAAATCACAACCACCATAAAGTTCACTTTTGCTTAATATTATTAATATTTAGACTCTCAAATATGGAATACTACGCCACCATAGATTCGAACAATAGATTTTCGACATCGCTCTTAAACATTTAAAATCCCGCTTACGTCAGCCGCAAAGGAAACTTAAGTCTTTGTTTTATGGTATTGCACTTCAACATTATTATTTCAAGCTCTCTCGAAACAATAAATTGGATTACAAACACGAAACATATCCGTTTTCAGTATTTTATTGTAGGGAATGTTAATAAAATTGTCTTGATTGTTATTATATTATATTGTAGAACTTAGTTGAAGGTATTCGTTGCGGACACATCTCACGCGAATCCCGATTTTTTAACTTTATCCCTAGGGAACTGATGCCAATCGACTGTTTATAGAGAGTTGATACTTATAAAACCCGAAATCTGGCTCATTTTTTTTTTGGCCAATGTGTTAGTAATGTTAACAACGCGGTAATGCAGGCAGTAGGTATTTTGGGTACGCATCTCGACGGTTATGGAGAGCTCAGTTGGCTTTTTGTATATAGTATATATAGTTAATAATAAGTTATAGTTTATTGAAATTATATATTTTTTTAAATTGTAAATTTTTATAAATTATTTAATTACTTAAATTAGTTAATTGGTAATTAAATTGTAAAAAAAAGTTTATACTTTTTAAAAAAATGACAACTTTGTTGTAGTACCGGACATAAATAAAAATTGTGGGTTAGTAAAATATTGTTTTAAATTTTATTATTATATTTGAAGAATACACACACTATAATAAATAATGACTAGGCTATCAGAGTTCCCCTTTCATCAAACGGCAGTACATAATATTTCATTTCATACATATATAAAGATATGTATCTCTTTCTATTCCATATCAATTTATTACGTTAGAAAGGGACAATAGACTGCTATAATAAATCAGATGAAGTAAAAATGGTAGCCGCTGATAGATCTTAGCGTCCGATATTCAATATTTGTATTGTAAAGGAATTGTATGAAAAGTTGAGATTTCATAATGACTATTTAAAAAGGGTTCTTGAACGTGTTTTCAACCGACTTCAAAAAAGAAGGTTCTCAATTCGGGTGGGTTTTTTTGTATATCTGTTTTGTTATGGTTTTTAAGTGCACTTTGGAGTTGCCTTATAGTTTTTAAAAATAAATTTCATGTATATATTTTATTTGTTAGCGTGGGATTAAAAGAACAGTCAATATTAAAACCGAAATAAAATAACCTTATTGATTATCGACTTAGTAAATATCATAGATTCTTTTTTATTTGTATTCATTAATAAATGCTGGGCACATAAAAATCACGTCTTCGTGGTTTAAGTTCGAGTCGAAATCCCAAAAAAAGAAATAATTCAATATGGTAAAAGCTGAGTGTCAATGATCTTTTTTAATCAGTATCGCAATAAAATGCCACCACGCCAAAAGTCATAAACAGGTAACTTCATTAATTAATTTCTCAAATGACAAGACATAAAAGTATGACAAGCAATACTGAGAGTAGCGATCGCCATTAAAAGGTATAATGCTGGTGATATTGCACATAAACTGTATGAAGGAGCACTCAACGAGCTGGCCAGTAAACGATCATATTACAAAGAATATATTACTCAGATACTACAAAAATGTTTGAAAATAATATATCGTGAAAAGAATCTCGCTGTCCAATGACGTTTACAGTACGCGGTCTTGTTTGGCGAGCTGTAGCGAGGTAAGCAGATGCCGAAAAATTGTTTGTAAAGAGTAGCAATTGACTGTTTTCGAGAGAGATGGTTAACTTTTTTTTATAAGAGGCAAACGAGTAGGAAACTTACTAAAATCGGTCCGCCGGCCAAGGACAACCTCAACGCCTAAAAAAAAGTAAAGTAAAAATCGAAGTATAAAAAACAATATAATTACTTGTAGTTAAATAAAGAAAAAAATTACTATATATTCATCTTAGCTGTCATGTCATGAGACATATTTCTGCATCTTTTTAATTGGTCATTTTCTTTACAGGCGAGAAAGTGATCAGGCTTCTGTATTTTTAAATGTTTCCCAGGAGTCGACATCAGAACCTCTTGTGCAACGAGCATTCAATTTAGTTTCTTAGCTATAGTAATAATAATAAGGTTTTTATTTGCACTGATTGTGGTTTATAGGATGGAAAACAAAGTTCACAACGTATAACTTAATCGGCCATGTCAATATGACATGCAAAATGTTACATAAATTAATGTCAAATAAAAATTTAACAATTAGATTAACAATATACATAAAATAAATATAATATAAAGTCAATCGAGAAATTTCCCTATCAAGCAGCATTATATGGATTTAATTTACATTTATTTGATTTTATTTCTAAGAAATCAAAAATTAAAGGAAAAGGAATCAAATGAACAATTGTACTAACAGAAATGAAAATCGGTTATCTGACTGATAATGATACTGTTGTTCACATCTCCGTAATATCTTCTCGTTAACAAGTAGATGGAAAGCATGAATTTAATCATCGACCTTTCATTGCACTATAAAGTTGGATCGTAAAACTGCACTTTTCAGTTGGGCTGGGATTTTTCATATCCAGTTTTTTCAAGTCCGTGCCGAGTAATAAAAGAAATCACTTAAAAAGCGCAGCCGACTGAGGGCTCCTTCCTTATAGTGTGTGACACACGGCTATTGCAAATCTAATATAATGAATAATTTATCACCGAAAGTTACTAAAATTATTTTGTAGTTCTCATGGACATGGTAAAAATATATTACCTCGTTTTCGTTGTGAATTATTAATAATCTGAATTATATGCTCTACTATGTATCTAACTCTTGGTGTAAATAGTGTATGCTAAAAATTGCGGATGTTATCAATGCTACCATACATGGTATAAGTGGGAATTTCCATAGGAACACCATTTCCACAACAGGAATGCAGGACAAATATACATAAAATATTATTATTAGAAATTGTTTTCGACTGCATTACTTTGCCTGAAATTGGAACGTGTTAGATATTGTAGTTTGCTATTTTATCAAGTTGTGAGTCTCAAAACCTAGGGAAGAAATAACAGGGTGCTCTGAATAAGATCCTCACCTCACCAGGGGTCGCCAATTCAATTCTGACGGTTGTCGAATTGAAGATTAATACTTGCTTCCTTTGTGTTTCCTTGACAAATAACAGGGACGGAAAAGCATTAGACGATGCATCATTATTTTGGATTATGCAAACCTAATACGGAGAAATATTGTACTCGGCAAACAAAAGAAAATCGCCGGAAATGGAACGTAATATCTTAATAACGAATAAATATGAAAACAATAAAATGCTATACCGTTATGAGATATATTCCTTCGATATACTAGGCCTTTTGTGCCACTAAAAGCTTGTTAAACCATTTTTTACAAAGGCAGCACAAGTGCCGTTTAGAGGAATTACTTATAATACTGCTTTGATGGCTTCGAGTCTACCTTTGCTTGCCTTTACTAGGCAAACATCTTACTAAAATTTCAATTTATAGTGCAGGTGTTCATTAGATAATTTTATCTTACATCAACTGCTTTCAATTTAAAAATTAAAATATTTTATATAACTTCACGTAGACTGACGTAAATTAGGTGAAATCTTGTAATATTAACACTTAGAAGATAATTTGATTATTTATTAAAATGATTAGTAGGCGCGCTCTCCGGAAAATCCTCAAGAACGCCACTTAACCTCATTACGTCGCTAGGGTGTAGAATGTAGATCTAAAGCTTTATAAGTCGCGAGCGACCCGCCTTGATTTCACATGTGGAACTTGTGGATTTACTATATTTTCAAAGCTTGAGTACGCTACTAAGGTGCACATAAACCTTTTCAATATTTTTTACTTGACATGTGTAAAGAAAAAGATATAGCTGACAAAAGTTCAACTAATGTTTGTTTTGGCTACGGATGTCTTTACTCAACTAGTGTCCATCTTAAAGCCAAGAACAACGGTCTGAAAGAAAAACAAAAATGAATTGACAAGAGATAGTTGTTCTACAAGGCTTCTTTACCATACACCAAGTTCACGAACGAAACTGCCCTAAGTAAGCCTCGTTTTCGTGTGCCAGTTAGTAAATATGTATGTAAAAAGACAGTTTAGAATATTGTAGTTTTTGGAAGGTAGTTAAGTAATTTTTTACTTGTTCAATTTACAAATTATAAAATTTAAAAAATTTCTCACATGTAAATTCTTATACTGCTGTATTTCATCTTGTTACAAATCGTGGGCGATAATTAATTTTGTTTTCTAGAAACTTGGGGTTAGGCCCCTTTAGTAAATAATTCATTTCTTAGATGTCGCCGCCCTAACTGTGTTACGTTTAATTTATTCTTCATAGGACAGTTTGTACTGATTATTCGAGAATATCAGCGAAGGTAATACATTCCATATTGTCTATTTAGTTTAATTGCAATACCTATTTATATTTAAATTTATAGGTATATATAACTTACATATTGAATTTGTGAAATTCCAAACTCATAATAAGTTACAAATTTAGTGCCCTATAGCGTTATTCTTTTGTTTTCTAGATTGCAATAGTTATTAAGTATTTGTTACGTAAAATTAGGTAATCACAATCGTTCACTTAGGTTTTCAACAAGCGCCTGTGCACTTAAACCCCATTGCCCAAGGGTCTAAGGTACAATCGTAGTTAGAAGAGAATGCTTTGTATTTCTGCCGTTTAATACTTTCAATGATCTATTTAATTCATTATTTTTATTACACATTAAAACAGTGACAAATTCACTATTAATCAAAAAGGCAAGGTGGTACTTATGTATAATCTGACCACGAATAAAAAAGAGAGGAATTGATCAGATTGATCTACAGACACAACCATTCATACAATTTTAATACAAACGATGTTTGTTATTTCAGATTTAATAATCGGTCTAATATTTAGAAAATCCCGATTTTCTAATAACTAAATAAAAACTCAAAAAGTGAGCACAGTGAATGCGATATAATTACGACTTTATCCGTTGCACAAGCTTCACTCGGCCTTTGTTCGCAGAAGGACGATTAGGATTATATTCGGTGCTTTATGAAATCTTTGAAGTTTATTAAAATATGCTCTTTGTGATAAAATCTCAATTTAAGTAAGTACGAAATTTTGGTTACGGTTGGAATTTATCTGATTCTTTCTCATCTTTAAAGAATATATCTAACGAGAGTACCTTGTCTTAATAGGCAAGTGAGGATGATTATTAGAACTGGTCAGCTGCGGAAAAGGCTGTCACGGTCATCTTGTTGATTATAATTTAACACTAATTTTTATTCGCAACTTCATCGTGGGGCTATGCAATGTGTGGGCTAGCCAAAGTCGTTCAGAAAGTGTAGGTTCTAATCAGTGAGAGAATTTATTAGTTCCAATAGTTATTATGTTTTTTTTTGAGTCTCTTTAATTATATAATTAATATTAATTAATATGGATTTAATTTTTATTATAGTTTTGTTTAATACAAGTATAGATATTGGTTATCGAGCATAGCATTATTGAGGTACTATTAGCAACCCATGAAATGCTCGCCATCCTAAGTCTCACTTAACTTCGCCGATCTGAATGTATAGCCCCTCACATTATATACATATATTACACTTATGACTCCCCTTTATTAGGGGGATTAAAACTACTTATAAAGTCAAAAAGCACCTAATGCGTGATAATTCACGCAGCTATATAAAATTTTATTTCTAAATTTTTTTTCAAAACCATGACAGCGAGACGCGATGAAAGCTTTCGACGATTGCTATAAGCGCTTTTCAACTTAAAGTTAATCTTGGTATCAAGTACTTCAGATAACCGAACGATGATTCAGAGCTTCTTCCTTAATATCAAATAATTAAAATTAAATTAATTTTCAGGTTTCTAATGCCGATTAAACAATATTGCTAAATTTATCATGCCTTTGCTATAAACTTGTGTTGCCCTAAAGTTTTTGACTTTATTTTCAGGAAAGACGAAATTTATCTGTAAAGGAAATATAGTTAATATTGTACACAGCCGATGGATTGTAAAAAGTAAAGTCCCGTGTCCCTAGTGGGATATGGGGCAGATGCATTTCACATCTGTTTCACTTATCAGTTTTTTTTCTTTTAGGGGCAAGTATGTGATCAGCCTTCTATGACCTGCTAGACCGAGTTTTTTTATTATCTCCACCGGCAATCGAACCCAGGACCTCTAGATTGTAACGCTTACGCGCTTACCACTAAACCAAGGAGGCGTCGACCTTACTGCATAGGGTCATTTCTATAGTGAGCTCTTCACGCATTTTCTCACAGCCGATGGATTATAACGATGGTTAATTCCGAAGATAAAAATATTCGGGTTAAAAAATGTGTCATATTAAAACTGAGCAGAGATATTTCCGAGTCAGTGATATACATTTTATTAATTAATAGATAAGTTGTTTCACAGAGAAACAAAGACGCGCGCGATTGATGCATTGAATTTCTATATTTCAACTTCATCGGATGACCTATTGAGCTACACTTTAAACATTGATTAAAAATGTTTATTAAGGTTTCTTAAGAAGTTCTCATTTAAATAAGAACACAACAAAAGATTTTAAAAAGAAATTACGCAAGACAATTCTGAAGTTAATTTCGTTTGGCCATAAATTATATCTCGTCAGCAGTTAGACGAAGTGGCTTAATTAGCAGGCCATTATCTGATTTGCGCTTTAATTCCGCCAAATTATAGACCTATTTCTTTTTCATGCTGGTTATTAAACTTTTATAAATCAATACTTCTTTTTTCTCTCCCAAGCAATTGTATTTTTTTATTTGTACCATTCTATGTTTATCTGTGTTAAGATGGAGATATAACAGATAAAACGCTTGAATAGAGATTAGAGACCCACATAAAATTCGGCGGTGCGGAACTTGCGTAAAACTTATTCGAACCTGCCGGAAGTGGAAATAAATTGAAATAAGTTTTTTTTAAATAAAGGCAAAAACACGTAATTATTATCATTTGAGGTGAAACTCAAACCATCTTGGTTTGTCCTAATTATTCAGCTTCTTCCATACGTGAACAATTTCCCACAATGGTCAAAATATTATTGAATTCCAGTCCTGCTCGATTTTTACTCCGAAGAAAAATTTCATGAGACATTGCTCTCAAGCGGTTCTTAAAGTCCTTTGTGAATAAAGCGAAAGTAATATGATGTAATCATTGTAAGGCTATTCATCCAGGCACAACACGCAAACAATTCATTAGTACTGGATCGTACCTGATGCGCGCTTCAATTAATTTTATGGAATATTATATTCCGTTTACATAATACGGTTTTTTCTACATCGTTTGATCACTAATTTTATTAAGCCTTCTCTGCCTTTTAAACTAAAATATTATTTCGTTTCCACGGGGATCGAACCTAGGATCCTTAACACAACGTCGCGTGAATAGTGGTATGACCAATATAGCCACCGTAGTGGTTAGGTTATAGATATATATCATAATATAATAAAGTCCCATATTTCTCTATGGAGTATAGGGCAGACAGATTTAAGGCGTTTGGATACCTTCTTTTTTATTTTAGATAACATGAAGATAATAATACAAACGAACTTCTAACGTTACAATTTTAAATCAAATGATTTTATATATGTATATTCGATTCAGTTTGTTAGACTACTTTCTAGACATGAGATCAAAGACATCTGCATGCAAATTGAACAGAGTTTGTCCTTTGTTAAGTAAATATTCGAGTGTTTATTCTTACTTGTGGATGCTAATTGGATCGGAAGAACCTTTTAACTGTTTAGGGTGGTGTTTAGATTTATGTCTTAAGTTTATATTCCATCGGTTATATATTATACACAAAATATGCAACATTTTTACCATTATTGTTAATATTAAAGTAAGTAGTTTTTCTTCATTATCTTTCAAGCATACGTTTTAGGTTTAGGAACATATTCTAAGAATCTAAATATAAAAATAAAATTACTTACTTGGAAATTATAAAGTTAATTAATTTTTTGCTATCCTATTATAAATAATTGACTACATTTTCTTTTTAAATTTTCTACTGACTCTTACTTCAACGACATTTGAGAAAAAAAGTAACAGAAAAGGTTCAGTTTTTATTTACACATATAGATTGTACCTACATATTACTCTGATAAAATTTATTTTCGTTCTCGTGAATATAATTCCTGTTTAAAGAATTGGCCTCGATTTAATTTTTTTTATGTATTAAGTCGGCCTTACTATACTGCTTCTATTTAAGTATACTTAGGTTTAATTTTTCACTTTTTAGATTGACTGCACTTCTAAGCAACATTGTTTTTTTTTATAAAATTTTGGGTTTTGTTGTTTCTTATAAATTTTGTATTTTGTGTGTTAACGTCATAATCGTCATATCTTTTAACGTTAAAAATTATACCAGGTTATGAGATAGCCTTTAGAATATTCTAAGCTTGAAAATATTATCAACACGATTTATAATATAAGCTAGGAGTAATTAAAAAGTGCAAAAAAGAGCTACAACTTTATTTTATTCTTGTTATGTTGAAGTCTATATCTGATACTAAACACTAAAAAAACAAAGAAGGTACGTAAAACATAATCACTGAGCATGGGAGACATATTTTTCATAGCGTACTTTTTATACAGACAAGTGATCAGCCTTCGCGATCAACGGAAAAAATGTAGTTTCAAACCCGAAATCTTCGCTGCTAAACTATGTCTTATGCGTAAATTATTTAGCTTTACGAAGATGACTGAAAAAGCAAAGTAAAGTAATTATCGAGGTGCTTATTGAGAAATTAATGCATAACAATAATAAAGCTATGAACTCTCTTTGCTTAATACTATTATGTAACGCTTGCAAACAAAAGGCATTAATAGAGCCTTGCAATAAACGGGAACTACGGTAAATGACAGAAAAATACCTGCAGGCCAGTCTGGTATCAAAGTGGGGATCCGCAGTGCACACAGATGTGAGAGATGGATATGCTAGGGAAGGATTTGCGGCATTTAAATGTAGGGCCCCATATGACTTCAACACCGTTATCAGTCAATTTAAAAAAATGTTTTTAATTAATCTTAATACAGACTTCTATTTTAACTGTAATTTAAATAAATAATGTTAATAAAGAGATTATATACTGTTTACTTGATTTGTTTTTGTCTGCTGCGTTAGACCACTCTTAATAATGTTTAATCGTAGTCTAACATATATTAAATACATTTGGGTCTAAAGAAAGCTATGTATTAAAACGTATTTAGATTTATCAAACCATATTTTGTTTTAATACTTATCATAATATATATATATCTTATATATCAAATAATCATACACTAAATGAAACTGCAAATTAAAACTCGTATAGAAAAATATTTGGAAACAATGCCAATGTCTAGATTAATTAGGTAGGTATGGGTTTAGACTATTAATATTAATATATATATATATTATAGCTTAGCAAATATTTTTAAAATATAACTTTTTTAATTAATAATTATTTAATTTGAATAGCAAAAATTATAGCATTACTCATTTAACTTAAATTGAATTGCCTAACTGGGGCCTTGACCGCCTCAGGGCTTTCAAATTAGCCTCTGCTTTCCACATGAGCGGCCAGTTAGCATTCAGAAAGACGCCGCAGGGTTGCGCGATAACATCGTCACAGTTCATGACGAATGGGTCATACTGCGTGAAAGGAATGATGGCAAATAGGTCGTTGAGGCTTCTGTTCAATCTTACTTTATATTTACTTGTCCCCGTCGCTAAGTATAAATCAAATAAAAGTTTATTTTGCTTTACATCCCTTTAGGCTATCGGACCAAGGCTTTAACAGTAATAATAGGGGTAGTATGAAATTGCCGTCGTATAGTAATAGAAATTTTGAATTAAAACCTTTATGGCGTGAGATTTTCGTGTGACTTTTTAAACATGATACCTATGAAGTTTTTCTTTAAATAACGTGCAACATTTACTAATATTTACTTGTGACTACGTAGAGATTAAAGATTTGCATTAGTGAAAGAAATTGAATTATTGCATTTGTAATTTTTGAGTTTATCCATTACCATCTGGACAAACCCAACATGTACGTCTTCTAATCTTTAATTGTCTGAGTATATTGAGTACAATATTTAAATCGCCATTTTTCATGTACCTATCGGATGTCGAATTAATTTTTAATGTCATATCCGCAAAGAAGTTAATTTCGAGAGACGATAAAAATACTGACAAAGTTTGTCGTATCGATAACAACTGACGTTTGCACCTTTGTTCCTGTCACAGATAAAATAGACATTGTTTTGACAGCGGGCGGAATTGATGGAAATGGACTGAATACTACGAATAAATATACACTGAATATTCTATTTTTATTGAGCTTGAAAAGATTTTCATAGTGCCTGTTATTGACAAGTTAAAGGCAGAATATGCAGGGCAGGGTCACCGCGGTAAGGCTCTGGAACTCACTTCCTGTTTCCATTCGTTTGGCTCCCACCTTGTCTTCCTTCAAATCTCTCCTCCACAGGCACTTCTTGTCCTTGTCTTATCCTACTTCTATAAACGTTCGTGATTCATGCAACAGCTGATACCGCTTAGACTTTTTAGTTTTTAGTTTGAACCATATTTGTTATTGTTAAGGATTTAATAGTTTTCGCACTTCATGCACTCTCCCTTCATTACTTTTTTATTTTCCTTGTTGGGTTGCCTGGAAGAGATCGCTGATTAGCGATAAGGCCGCCCGTTGCACTCCATTTAGCTTAAGTTATTATTTGTATCCTATTTTTATTGCAACGAAGTGTTAATAAATAAATAAACATATCGTGAATCGTGATATTTTATTTCAATTAAATTATAAACTCGATAAACCACGATTGAATAAAAGTTTAGGTATTGAATGTAATTTACCGTATCAGTAAATATTTATCTGACATTTTCTCTGCGACGCGATGTCAGGGAGAGGGATTAATTCACTACTGTAAAGTAAAATAAAAACAAAATATGATTATATGAATAATCAGTATTTGAAATTAAGTTTTTTATACTGTTATGATTTAACTACTATTTTCGTCTAATTTGAATGAGTTTTGATGTTATAATAAGCAGAATCTTAAAAAGAAAAGCCTAAATTATTTTAAATTATTGGACTTCAAGATAAAATTCTTCTATTTCAAGAGCCCGAAAGCCTACAAAAATAGAAAGTACTAAGGTAATATTAATAAGTAAATCTTAAAATATATCTCTCCCAAAGTTGTAGACATTAGACACCCTTATCTATAAATCTGTGTATTTTTTCAGGTCAAAGCAGCGACGCCGAAAATGGATAAGAACGGTTACTTTTCATACGTGTCATCCACTGCGAAAAAGAAAAAAATAAGTTTGATGCAACCTCGACCTCCGCGGATGGCTTTTGAGGAAAAGCGTAGACCAGGGGTGGCTGAAAGGGTCGACAGTTCGGCATTAAACGCCGGAGAACACAGACGCGTGGAGGCTATGTCACACCGTGTTTTGACAGATGCGCCACGCGCGCGTTTGTTTACGCAACTCGAAAGTTATCAACCAAGATATCACACGATACGTGAAAATAGTGAAAGAAAAGTGGAAAGTGAATGTAAAAGGCGAAGGAATGAACAGAGAAAAGGACATCAAAGTACAGTCAGGTGAGGTTTTCATTCGTAATTTGAGATTTTTAAATTTATATTTATAGTTTAATTTTTAATAATCATCTTTAAATCGTTTTTTTATTATAACACTAAAAAGAAAATTATGGATAATTACTGTTTTTGAAATATATTTACAAATGCCTATTGCCTAGTTTTTTAACAATAAAACATAAGTAGATTTTTTATAAATCAAAAAAAAGTAGGTGTTTGTTTAAAAAACAATTCAAATCTCTGGCCTTATTTTAAAATTGATTGAAACAATTTAATAACAAAAATTATTAGAATAGATATAACGTAACATTTCTTATAATAGTACATCACGGCAATTAATATTCAATGAAATTTAAAGAGAAGTTCTGAGTAATAATAATAATATCGTCCCTTTAATTCCTCGGAGGGGTAGGCAGAGGTGTACTTAGTACACCCACATTTCGCCAGACATTATTGTTTTAGTTCCATTGTAATAGAGGGCGAGCCCATTGCCAAACACCGGGCACAATTGCAGATTTCGAGCTACTATTGGGAAAATTCGGCAACCTAAAGATATGCCCGACCCGGGATTCGAACCCGAGGCCGTGATTTTCTAATCACGAGGTCTCGGGTTCGAATCGCTGTCACTACGCCTAGTTGGCGTAGCGGTAAAAGCGTAGCGTAGCACATTAGCGTGGGAAGATCTGAGTATGCATGAATATTCTATATTTTTTAAATTCGCCGAAATTATTCGATATATTTATGAAAGAATTGTCCAAAATTTTTATAAAATTGCTTATTGATAAACAATCTGTAGCTGCTTTATTTGAATTTCAATAGGTATATTGTATTCGGAACTTTCTTTATCTAAATATCTATTCTTATCTAAAATCTAGTTATTGTTTATAAATGCGAAGTTATGTGTAAATACGAGGTCAAAACGTGTATGTAAATGCAATCACACATTTGAATTTAGAATATGTAACGTATTAAACGGTTTCAGTTTTCGATTTGAGATCATCTGGAAATGAATATTAATGATTTGACGTGTTGATTGTATTAAGAGCTTTATTTCGATTAGATTTATTTGTTTTAATACCTATATCTGAGGCTTTGTATTTAGAGTAGAACTAAGGTACAAATCAGATTAACCTGCTTTGAAGAATATGGCTTATACTAAGTATTTATATATGTCCTTGTAGGTACAAGAACATACAAATTTTATATATCTATTTTATTAGGAATTATCACTATTTATCTTTTATTTATAGTAGACTCGTTGAAATGCGTTTTGAGGATAATTTTTTATTAAATTTATTTTTTATTGAGAAATAGCTCAATCATTTTTAATTTACATGTAGGTATGCATACCTGCATTTATGTTTAACTACATAATTAATCAATCTTGCCTTATCGGGTAAAGCGGTTTTAATGTTCTAAGACTTGCAATTTGGCACTTGAGATTTAGTTCAAAGGGGAATCTAGTGCCCTTGAGAAATCTAAGACGACTGCATGATATTATATGCCCAGACTATGTACATTAGGTACCTACTTTATATATCTAAAAGGTAAATATACATTATATGTAGGTTTATTAACTAGTATTTACTCGCGACTTTGTTCACATTCAGAAATACTCATGCTGCAATAGTAAAGGCCTGGAGGCACCCCGTGTATGGAGGAAATTTTTTATTAAATAGATACCGTAAGAAGGTATCAAATACTTGTAACTTAGTCAACTCCTAGAGGAGTCATTGGTATCTCTGATTCAATCAATGCAAAATCCTGATGTAATGCACCCAAACCGAAATATCTTCCTTTATTCGTGAATCGAGCCGAGCACTTTCTCCGCATCACATTTATTTACCGAGATAATCACTCATTATTCAGTACATAATAATGTGTACTAAACATATTATGTGTATTTTTCTTTCGTTAATTGGTATTCAGTTAATCAACCGTAAGTTTTGTCTCGGAATTTTATTTTTATATATTGCTATCAATTCCATGGCCAGCGCCCCTAACGCACCTTATCTTATTTTTCTATGTATTAACCTGTGTAGGTATATATTGGCTCATTTAATATAAGCTTTGAGGCTCACGAAAGTTTGCGATACTGAAGAAGATTAAAAAAGTTTTTAATTATATTGTTTTCAACTTATTGGTTACCTTAATAGCCTTTATGAGATCGAGTTTCGCGGTGTATTTTTAAAGTTTGACATTTTATTTTTATTCTATGTTTTACTATAGCGATACAAAGCGATAATATAGCGATATAAAGCGATAATACAGCGATAAACTTGCTTTAGCTTTTCATCGTAATTTAATTTTGATTTAATGGGATTTAGCTAGGAACTTATTATTGCATTTTTTGTATTTTTTCATGTAATTGAATACTGTAAAAAAGAACCACTGTATATTGTTTGGGTGATGGTAACTGTGCTGCAGTTTATAACTTTTGTAGCTGTCGAGACCTTTGTCAAAGTACCTTTTACATGTAGTTTTGTTGTTTGGTGTTAAATAATTAAAATATATATCTTATCTAAAAAGAAGAAAAGCGGTATCTAGGACCTACTGCGACCAGTACTTTGATATGCATCCTAAAGGTGACGAGACTTTAGTATATATTTTGTAACTATTCGTTTTAATGTATTTGTTAAATAAATGTAACTTGTATGTATAACTACTGCATTATAGTTTTATAGAGTAGATTGGGTTGCCTATAAGATGTTATTTTGTTATCGATAAGGCCCGCTCATCAAACTCACAGTGAAGCTTTTGTTTTAATATGAATGCTTCTAAGTATGAAGGAAATCAGGTTTTATCTACTGACAATTATCTTATTTATCATAATCATGTTGAAAAGTTTTTTAAATTGGTCTAGCATTTCGTTAAACAAATTTCTAGATATATGCTTTTTTAAGATATTAAGTGAATATTATAATATATTATTATTAATCATCTTAACTTAGATAATTAATTACGTTACTCACTTACTAAACTCTTGTTAACCTTACCTGTTTTACATAAATTTCTATATTTACACATATTTCCAGGATTTCTTAATGATTTTAATTCATACATCGTGCCCACAGGGGGTCATTTCGTACAACTTAAAGTACCGTAATTTACCATAAATCGAGTTAAACACATGGCATCTCATGATTTTTAAAAGGTCCCTTGAATTATGGAAAGCACCTGTCAAATTACCGCGCAAGTTAATAATGCGTCGGGGAATTTATGACGTCCTTAAGTTACAAGATGCGTCTTTGATGTTACTTATAATGTAACTTTGTACATAGTATATGATTGAATTTGATTTTAGCAAGTTAAAAATCAATCCCATATAAACAAGGAAATCAAAGTTTAATCAAAATTAAGAACCAATCTCTTATAATTATTAACTATTATTCAAATAATCTGAAGTTTTATTCCTTTTTATTATTGTCATCACTGTTACTAAAAGTATTCACATATATATTTTTAAATTGTATGTTTTGTTTTGTTTTTTTTAATGATTGTTACACGATTTCAAGGTCAACTACGAACAGATTTATTTTTGTTTTACAAGTCATATGCACTTTGAAGTCGGTTTAAAGTTTCTGTTACTTAATACTACGTGTCCATCCGGGCGTCATCACACGAGTAATACCCAAAAAATGAGACCAAATCAGGAGTTATTTTTCGTTACTTTTCTCTGTCTACTTAATATTTATTTTAAGAGTTTTAATAAGAAATTATATTTTATATGATATTCCAATTCTCTTTTTCATACAAATGCCATAACAATTCGAATACAAAATGGATTTTTTATCAATACATTTTAATTGAATTACATACATTGATGGACCAATCGATTCTCAATCATTTCACGTACCAGCGCATTAGTTAACACAGTCGGCATTAATAAGGGCACTGACTTGTGACCTAGGTGTGATCGAGGTATGTCTGATTGAGATAATTAACTCTAATTCCAGACTATCGATTTAAGATTGAATTAAAATAAGCTCAACAGACGTTGTATTCAAAATAATTTATCACAACCTACAATGTAAGCATATAAAAATTAACTATACTTAAAATACAAAGTTTCTATAGCTTTTAGGATGGGTTTTTTAAATATCCAATTTATAGATACTACATAAATATGTGTACGTTAAACCTTAGTATACGTAATGAATGTGCGTTGAAGTCTTATTATACTGTAATTAAATTGATTTATAAACTCTACTAGTTTGCGCGATTATATCTGCGTAGGATTAATATAAAGTGTCGCTCGGTTCAGTAGTAAAACCTTGGAAGCAAAAAAAAACAACCTCATTTTCGCATTAAAATTTTAAGTGAGGATTTCACCGGTTGTGATAATTTTTAAATCATATCTGTTGTAAATTAATACTATCCGCAGCACAAAAACACGTCGGTACTATTATCTTTATTATATAGTCAATAAATGTTATTCACGAGATCGTAAATTAATAGCGAAATTAAATCCAATAGAACTCTCATCAAGCCGATGGATTCGGAAAGACGAATATTCGAGTCGTGTCTAAGATTAGTAGGCAAGTTTTATTTGCAGCGATGGAGTTTCGAACCTACTTACTAAGTTTGAGCTGCTCAATCCCGCGCTGACATACAAATGTACGGCATTTTATTGATTCAAGATTTCAACTTTACTCGACTTTTCTAAGCTCCTATTTTTTAGTGTTGAAAGCTTTTGTTCTAACCGAAAGCTTTTAATATGAATTGACATAGCTTAAAATTTATTACTTGCTCCAATGTCGCACGGGTGTAAACCAGTTATATTTTAACACTTAATTGCTGAATAAATTTTGCTAAAGAGATGTGTTGCTCCTTTTTTTCTTATCCTATCCAGGCCAGGCAAGCACCAGGGACCCGGTCAGCTGTTTAAATTGTCGGCTTATAACTAAAACCGGCCTGAGATCATGCTTAATT
The DNA here is from genome assembly GCA_912999735.1 of Aporia crataegi. Taxonomy (NCBI): domain Eukaryota; kingdom Metazoa; phylum Arthropoda; class Insecta; order Lepidoptera; family Pieridae; genus Aporia; species Aporia crataegi. Next base: position 4,204,914 of record OU538744.1, on the reverse strand, counting down.
ATTGGTTCACCATTGTAAATTGTCTTGAGGCTTTGGTACATAATATTAGCCAAAACTTCCGTCTATTAAAATCTGTTTTCATTAATCGACCCTAAAACTAATATTTAATTAAGTTGAAAGGTTTCTCAATAAATACTAAATAAAGCGTAAAACGCTCGCTTTGAGTTGTGTAATATTAATGCTTACATGAGCCACGACTGCGGCGTTTCTCAGCTAAATTACTGAGCAGACATTACAGCTTAGCACGAATTTTAGTTCTGCTTCTATTTACGAAATTAGTTATGTAGCACTAGCAAAACAATCGGGTGTCGCTTGTTATTATAGTATAAGAAATATGCACAACACTCAAATATGTATATCATTTGACACATTAAAAAAGAATTGCATAGTACATATTATAAAAAGGAATGAAACTATAGATCATTTGAATAATAGTTAAAATTTTAATTTGCTTCGGTTAAAATATGAAATTTAATATTTTAAAATGTCATCCAGTAGTTTTTGAGTAACCGTTACAAAAACAAAATACAATGATTTATTTTAATAATATTAGTAGGTACCTATAGATTATTTTGATACTAAAAAAGTCTATAAGGTAATTTCTGATAAAAAAGAAGAATATAATAGTACATATCAGTCTTTATGGCCTTTTTGCAGAGTTGCGCAGACAAGTGTATGAAGTACCGAAGAAATATCCAAAGATTGCATATTGCAATTTTAAGTACAGGTTGGTTAGTACAAAAAGGACTTATAAAGTGATTGATCCTGTGATTAAAGGGAAAGTTTCAAGACACACTCACGTGAAAGTCGGTAATCATCGATCTTCCATTTCAAATGTCAACTTTTTATTCATGTTCTCAGGAGTTTAAGTTTTTCTGACTGTTTTTGACTTAAAAATAGTTTTTGTGCGATTCTGCTAAATAAATACAGTCTAAAATTTGTACATACATAAATATAATTTATTTATTTATTTTAAATTTAAATTACTGGATGGTTTTGACATTTGTTACTTTTAACATATTAAAAACGGTACAGTTGGTAAACATTTTAACCGAAGTCAAGCTTCTTAAATTTGTTTTCTTGTTTTTAAATAAGCAATATCAGTAAATATTAACAATAAATTATATTTAAAAATATTATATGCGTACGTGAAAATTTATAAAGCTTCACCAAATGCTTTTATCCTGTTTTCAACAAAATACACAGGTGCGTAAAACATATTATGAAAAATTTCACATCCCTGAGGCCTATGCAATCACAATACTACATTTTCATTATGAAAAGTTGTGATTTTCTACTCATTATATTCTCCGTCTGGTTTTAAATAGATGCGATGTGATGCACACGAAATAATGAGGTTTTTATATTATTTCCAATACCATTACTGTTCACGGTGTGTAATTTTATGATTTCACTTATGTTTTATATAATGATGGTTCAAAATAAAGTTTCAAAAATAGTCTTTATTCATATGTACGAGAGTGCCAATTAAATATACGTACTTAGAAAACAAAATTGATGAATTTCAGTGCCGGTATAGCTTGGATCTTAATCCGCCTCCATAGCCAAGTGGCTCACGTATCTGCATGTTGTGCCAGGTTTGAGTTTTGAGGAAACAAATGTTTCGGTCGGGAAGGCATTTCACCTAAAGAAAATTATCAATGAAACAGATGTGAAATGTGTCTTTCCCTCGCTCCGCTCTAGTAGGGTTATAAAATAATTTACTTTCACATTATAATTTACTTTTTACTGTTTGATCCTTACATTTTATTAAATAAGGTAAATTAAAAATATTTGACTCGTAAAACCATGTAAACCCCACTCATTAAAAGGTACGTTCATGCCATTTGAATAATAAACTTCAAAGAACCCTTTTGTTTTTAGTTTTACTATTACATGACTGTAAATTACATTAAGACTTTATCGCTATTAATATAGTAAAGAGTTACAATAATGTGTATTAGTTTGTAGAATAACCATAGATAATATAATTTAATACAGAGGTATAACTGTTTGTTCTCTAGATTTCAAAACGGGTAGTTTTTTGGGTAATCTCGTGAATACACTTATCCGATATTAAAAAACATTTCATTGACAGGACTCCTACAGAGCTAGGCTATATTTTCGCTGCCTATATAGACGACCTCCTTGCCTCCTATTCTATTAAAAAAAAAGAGTACCTAAATGCTAGGATTTTATAAAATATTTCAAACATAATGAACTTCTAATTTTTAACTAAAGAACATTTTTTAGTTTTATTGTTTCTCAAGACCCAAATAAAAGATTTTTCGGACAGCTTCTTCTCATATGAAACAGCTTTTTTTAAAGTAAACAAAACTTTGAATTCATATAATTCAATATTTGAACTCTTCCCCAAAAATTGTAATTGAATAGTATCTACTTCTTTTTTGTTTTAAGTAAAATTTTAGTATCGTTAGTGTTCGTAAATAGCAAAAATATTTATACATTTGTCGAAGCCAGCGAAATAATTTACTTTTATCTTGTAAACCCCGTCAGAGTGTAAATTAAAAACATCTCGTTTATTAGGAGTAAAAGTAATAAAACTCCGGCATAACATTAAGTAAACTTTACTTGTTCGTATTGCTAAGCCTTCTCATTAAAGTCGAGCAAGAAATTTGCAATTAAATGCATTGCTACCGGCGTACTTGATAATACGGTTTTTGCAAACTAAACCAATCTGTCCTTTACAATTTCAGATACAAGTATAGATTTGCTTAAATCAAAGGGCAGACATAATAATTACACTTTTAATTCTTCTTAGTCCAGTCTAATCACTCGATCGGTTGGAAATTGGATAGAATATTGTATTGAGGACGGAATATTCACGATATTATTTGATTAATTGTTAACACAGAGCGTCTTCGTAAAATATAAACAATATAAGCGCATCTGTAGCGGCTACACTTACATTGCCAATATGAGATGACAGGTGTCGAACTCGATTGTGCGATTAGTGTGCCGGTTTTAATACTTAACATCTATGTCATCAGTCGCCCGTGACAATGCAGGCTGTTAAGGCTGTGAAAATTTTGTAAAAATTAAATAATTGTAAATTTTAGATATATAAGCCCTTCAATCGGTTTTTTTTAAATGTCTGATACTCGCGTAAATAAAAACATTACTAGGTGTCAAACAGTAAATAATCCATCATAACATTAAATTAGGTATAAACTGATAGTTGAGCTATTGATAATTATTTCATTTTCTTTTACATAATTTCCTTTAAGTTTTATCAAAGAGATAACCAAACTAATAGGTTACTTTCAGTTGTGAGGAAATTTTGAATTAAGCAAATAGCCTTAACAATTTGAATGTACTTAAACACTTTAGGTCATCAAAACTTCATTGAAGCTTTTATTTTAACACCTTAATAAAAAAGTTCTCAGCGCTGAGCTTAAAATATAATTAACTCTATATTTTTAAACTAAAGTATTAAGAATAGAAAATTAATATAAAACACGTAATAAAGCTAAATAGAATTGAGGCTATCAGTCAAAATGATACCCTGGAGAACGGTTTGCCATCAAATTAATATTCCATTATGAACAGCGGTACGAAATATTGAAACCGCAGAGCCAATTCATGAAGAAGTTAATATATAAAGTTGAAATATATAATTTCAACATTTTGAAACTACGAATATTTTAACAACAAATGAAACTGTAAATAATTATTTTAAAAGAATATTATTGCATAGAATATGTTTTTATAATGTTTGAAATATTTTTAGAATCATTTCTTTATGCGTATATTAGTTATTTTAACAATAATGTAAATACGTTATAACTTTTATTAATAACTCCTATCTTTCTGCTATAAAATTTATGACTGATTGTCAGAAAAGTGACAATATAAATTTATCAATATTTTTGCTTAGCAATCCGTGTTTACGCTCAATAAAGCTGGTGGAAATATACGCATTTCCTGACTCCAGTTATATCAGAACTATATAAAGTTATGAAGTACAGTCGCTGGGAAATACAATAAATCACGAAAGAGGTCGAATATGCCCCATTGGGAGCAGAACTTTCTAAACGTTCTTGCCTTTTTTACCATAAATTGTATTTTCTGTGCTATAGTTTTTAGGTTCTAAGAAATACCTTCATATTATTAGATATATATTACATATATATATTAGAGTTATATATTTTTTATTTCTAAATTGAAGCTAATTATGTATGATCTCTCGTTTCATACACTGTTATGATCACCATGCCATGGTGAAGCAAACTCTTCTGTATCAGATTGATTAAGTAGTGAGTATGGTAGGTACCGCCTCCTTGGTCTAGTGGTAAGCGCGTAAGCATTACAACCGAGAGGTCCTGGGTTCACCTACTTGCCCCTAAAGAAAAAATCGATCAGTGAAACAGATGTGAAATGCATCTGCCCCATACCCCACTAGGGGACACGGGACTTCACTTTTTTATGGTAGGTACGTACTTCTATCAAAACAAACGCAGAATCAATAAACCTACATCTTTGTCAATGATCCAAAATATTTTTTTCAATACTTATATAATATTAATTTATTATTTAAGCAGTTATTCTTTATCATCATTCAAGTAACGCGGTTTCCCTTCACCTCAATAGCTAACAATTAACACTATCCGGTAATTTCGAGTAACGACAGATGTTTTCGAGTTTTACCGTCGATAAATCTGCGAATTGCCCTCGGCAATGGTTTTTTCGAACGATATTTCACGCGCGCGTTTCATTTATGATGCATTTTGATTAATATATCTGTGGTAATTGTACTGCTGAACTTTTAAGCAAACAAATTTCTTTATTTCCGATTCATGTTTGATAATTCTTTATTGAGCTTAAAGTTCTTGGAATTAACTAAGTAGGTATTTTATATTATTTTGTACTATTGTGGTCATCGAAAATAAATTTACTCATTGTAACTATATATATACACAGAATATTATAAACCTATTCTAGGTTTAATATATGCGAGAAGTTTCGAAGTATGGTTTATTTATTCTGTGGTATAACAGCCAATCTCCAGTGACCAGAGAGACACCAAGAAAGACGTTTAATGTGACAAGGCTTGTTCTGTCGAAATTTTTACTGTGTATTCTAAATAAATAATTATATATACATATTTTGTTTTCGTTTCGAATAGATATAAAAGTGATATCATATTGGGTCTTTATTATAGGCTATAAGGCGATAAGAGATATTAATGTATGAAAAATTTATGTTCGTTGCATTCGCAGTAGTTAATCAAATGATGGGGCAGACAGTATATTAATAATTTTTTTTTGACGAAATAGATCTGGTTTTAATTATGTTATTGTTGCAAAATTAGTTTTATGTATGTACTTAAGCTAGGTATGCCGGGTTCACAGCTCATTTGAGGACGTTTTCTGAATGGCCCGACGTTAAATTGATGACGTAGGAAATTAACGAAAGCTTTTATGGAGCTTTTAAAGGACATGTTACGGTTTATGAAGCTTCAAGTTGCTTTAAACGTTAAACATTAGCTGATAATGCTATTTCAGTTTTGTTTTACTGGGTACTTTATAGAAGTCTAATATAAGTGTAATTCAATTTAAAAAAACATGTTAACTTAAAATAGGTATACTAAGAATGGATAAACAAATTTTTATAAATTGTAGCTAAGATCCATCTTTATCACGTCAGTTTACAAATAAAAAAACCGCATCAAATTCGGTCCACTAGGAGCTTCGATGCCACTTTTTTGTTACTTTTTTGTTATAATTTCTTTTCTTTTAATTTTATAATTTTTGTTCCTAAAAAAATACAAAAGTTTCAACTTTACAACTCGTATAAATAGAACTTCTTTAACTAATAACTAGGCGTCAAAGCTTTGCCACTGATCTACTTCACTTTTTTAGTGTCAGTAGGTCATACGCAAATGAAATTCAAGTTACCCTATTCACATAATTATCATTAGGTTTTTTTAAAAATGTTTGCTACTGCTTAAATTAATTTTTAATATCGCACAGCAACCACTTCACAACGCGTAACAAAATTGTTTTCAGAACGATATTTAATAAATATTCTGACTGCCTAGGCCTTTAAAGTTTATAACCATTTAAAAGGGCAGACATATTTTACGAGCTGGGCGAATTTGTCATTTATAATGGTCATTCAATGTCAAAGCAATAATCCTCTCATTCTGATTACAGTAAGAGTAGTCTGCCAAATCAATGTTGTTCATAATGTAACCATAATGTAGTATCGTTAGGAAAATTCAAATAACAAATAAATGTTTTAGATATTTTTAAGCAAAATATATTAGCGAAAGTAATGGTTATATGGATGTTATTTTATACGAGGATAACAATTAATAAATCTGATATCAGAATGGCAGTAGGTCACACGCATATAGATGAATGATTCTGCAGATTGTTATCGCCTCACAATAGATCATTAGATGCCCAGATAGCATCGTGACTTCGTAAGCTCCTTGTTTATGTATGGTACAAGTATTAAACATTAGAAATGCATAAAACGTAGGTATATAAAATATAGAAAAAGAAGAATATAAATTTTCCCTCCTGTATCTCGTTATTACCAGAACTTGGCCGTCAGAATAGCGAATGATTTTTAAGTCCTCCGTGAGCTGTAACGACGAATATATAAAAATATATTGCACTTCTCTTCATTTGTAATACCTGTTTAATCATTAGCGTCAACTATTATTTTTGTTGTTCTAATTTTGTAGTTATGTTTAAATAAGTTTAAGAATGTGTGGATAATCATATATTTTTAAAACATTTTATAAAAGCGATTTAATTGAGTAAGGTTTAAAAAATAACTTTATTGATTTCAAATAGCTTCTCTCTTGTACCAATCAGAAACTTGCGCAAAGCAGCTTACCGGTCCAACGTCTATGCCTTTAGCATTAAGCGAAAAATGTCTCATTGTTCTCAGACAAATTACCTTCGTACAACAATACATTACAGCTCGCAATAAAGCACTGTTTTTGAACTTGAACCTTTACATTTTTAATTTTTATGATAGTCTTGATATCAATGTCAGTATCTCATTTATATGAAATTATTTATAACTCAGTAGTTAACTATTTTTAAATTTATTTATTTAATCTTGAAATATGTATGATGACTGTTTTGAAAGTCAATGAAGCGAAGGAGGTATGTAGGGATCATGGCAGGTGGCGGTCTGTGTCGCTGCATACCCCTTTGAAAATAGGCGTGATAATATAAATAAATAAATTAAAAAAAACCTATAATATTATTATTTTAACACCAAGACCCCCCGAATATATTTTTAATATGGTATCATTTCAATTGATAAAAATGTTAAAATTGAGAACTTATAACAAAACTTGTTTAAGTTCCCGCCCGCCCCATCTTAACGTTACCTACCCTCGTCGCATCGTTTAAAGATCACATGATTTTTTTTTGTTTTGATGTCATAATGTAAGAGTCATTATAATAAACATGAAATGCTAATTTGGTAAATATTAATAATCTCTGTTTTAATAGCTTTCCAATCACCAAATATAATGATTTGATATATACAGTTAGGAAAATCTCTTTATTGTTAATTAAAATTCGTTTATACCACCGAGTAGTTGAAAAAATAATAAAGGTGCATATTTTTTTTACTCCACTGCTTTTACTGTTTCAGTCGAAAATTCATATTTTTATTAAATGGGGAGAATTATTCAAATGATGTTCAATTATGTATCTGTATCTTAATCCAGCCTTCCGTCATGTTATCGTGAAGGTAGTTCTAGAGCTACCTCATAAATAAGCAAGAGACTTGTGTCTTGCGGTAAACACTAGCTTAAGAGCTAGAAAAAGTTTTTTTTTGTATTGGTCGTATATTCTGACTTTATAAATAACTTAATATAAAAATACTTAATTCAGTATTATAGTAAGGTGCGTGTGGTGAAAATTCAGGACGTACTTTAGATGATAGATTTTTGATCTATCTCTTCTTGGATGGACTCGCAACCGGCAAGCCTGTATGATGAATTTAAGGAAATTGCATGCAGCGAGAGATGTATATAGGGATCATAGTAGATGAAAATCTGTGGTCGCTGCCTATTGCTATAGGTATAATAATATGAATAACAAATAATATAAAGTCCAAAAATTAAAAGATCTTTTGATCATAATAAGATTATTTTATGAGATTTGACAACTGAATATTGAGTAAAAATTTCAAATTTATTACTGGCTTTTTGAAAGGACCTTATATAACAACTAAGTAAAATGTAATGCGCCCAATCAGCCTTGATTTTTTAATATTTATATACTGCTAGTAGTCTTTTGTTAGAGTTTCAAGGATTTGCATTATGATTAAAACTGCGCCTGCTCGTTAGAGAAATGCTAATTTATTCAGCGGCTCTTATGCTACGGTGCACCCAGTGGGGCGCTTAATTCAGTCAAACACTCCAACATTCGCGACGTCCTCAGGCGATGTAACACAACCCTTTACATTTTGAACTCTACCTCCCGACCTCAGAACTTAGGACTTACAGTGGTAAAATGTCAATACTGACTATGTTTTTATTATTTCTACAACTTTTTTGTGATCATATTATTTAGTTTACGTTAATGTATTTTAATATATTAATTTGTTTTGAAAGTTAAAAAATAGATATTGAAAAATAAAACAAAATTTGATCGTTTTCATAAAAACTGATATGAATACTTTCTATCTATCTATAATCTAGGTAAATAATTCATGCTGTGAAATGATAGAAACACTTCTATGAAACTGTTTGGTAATGTCACAAAACTGTTTGTTTGTTTTATTACCAGATAGCCAATGTTATGTATAAAATACTATAGAAACAACATTTTTTTGGAGGTCCTTATCAATTCCACCGCTGCCTCATCAATTTACGCGTAATTTTAACATTTCGTAGTTTCAATAAAGAGGTTACGTTTGATAAATCACAACTGAATAGGTTAGTAAACTACATCATCAAAATACGAATTTCACGATTAGATGTTTATGCCAGCTCTTCTAAGGTGAGACGTGAAATAACTCAGTTATTATGCTTAATATAATAATTAGAATTTAGGCGACTGATTGGCGCAATAGGTGGTGCTCCTGTCTTCTACGTCAAAAAGTTCTGGGTTCGAATCCCGGTAGGTGCATTTATTTGTGTGATGAATGTTTGTTTCCGAGTCTTGGATTAATATAAACTTATATATGTATTTATTGTGATACTCTCGTTGTGTCCGATTACCATAACACAAGTGCTTCAGCTTTGGGATCAGAGCAATGTATATAAGTTGTCGCAATTATTATTATTAATTATTATTGAATTAACCAAACATTTCTTGAAACACTAATGTACTTTATCTGAAACTAAAATACTTAAAATTTTCTCAAGAGGTTTAATTTGAAATGGCTTAGGGACTGAACCGTTATCAATCAACATCCAAACTTATGTTTCGTCACTTAAAAGACGTCTGTCATTCAATGCTTGTTGAAAAGTCTGGGAAAACAAAGAAACCTTAAAGATAATTATCATTCAATTAAACGCAGAAATCTGTTTCATCACAAAGGGGCACGACTGTGATATACAATTTAATACGTACAATTACCAAATAAAAGCGTCGATTGCAAGCGATCATGTTATGTCCTATGCGTTCTAAACAGCCATATATCAAATGGAAATAGACGTTTTTTGAATTTTAGCTATACGCTGTAGTAAATATTACCAAACACAGATTAGTTTCTGAAGTCGGAAGTAAGTGCATATAAGCGTAGGGCAAACTAATGTTTGTATTACATGGTAGTTTGATATGAAGGGGAATCTGTGGTGGATATGCAAGAAGTTCAGTCATCTTCGTTTAATATTCTAACATTAACATTTAAGTCTTGTATAACACTGTTATTCTACCTATGTTTTAATTAAGTATTCCAATTTATTGGTTAAAAAGATGTACGCGCTTAGTTGAGCCTTCTGGAAGCCTGAAAAACTCATTTTTCGCTCCACGCTTTAATATAGTGCATCGGAATTATCGTGGTAATCGATTTCGTCTGTGATAGCTGCTGAGTTTTTAATTTTCCAAGGAAACGGAGGTTTCTTCCGGAATAAAAACACCTAGGTATGCTTAAACTTTAACAATAAGCTATCACACACATAAACACGCATACAAACGGACAAAAGATTTAAAAACTTGATTTAATATCTACAATACCATCTTTAGAACACGTAACACTTTTGTTCAAAGACTGTACAAAGTATGTACAAGTTTGACTTAGCTATTGTTTTATTGTGTGTAAAAATAGATTTTTATTCTGATTCTGAAAGTGCATAAAGAAACGCAGAATATAATTTTATTCGATTGAAGTCTTGACGTACATACTTATGTGTAGTTGATACTTGGCACACTGAGCGTTCTACTTGAAGCAACTTGAAGAACATCTCGAGAACTTGGATTCTAACTTACAAAATATGAGCTCAAATATAGGTTTTGCTTCAAGATTTAATAAAATTGTTTATTTTTAAACCAAATTAATATTACTTGAATTAATCGAAAATCTGCGATTGGTATTTTCACTATTTAAAATTATATTTCATTGAAATCTATTTAGAATGTATATTATGCTACGAAAGGATATTTAGAATACAAAATGTTGCTGAACAGTTATCCCGCTCCTTTAAATGATTAATAAATAACCTACCTTCGCTCAGGGTTGGCATTCTGCGCGTACTTTTGTAACCCCTACTATTAAAACCTGAGTGTTAGAAATCTAAAGACTTGACATAAATTGAAGTATTTTTGTTGTAACAATATAACTATGTAAGAATATCATATCCAAACATTCTACTTATAACAAACTGGATAATTAAGCTTTTAACCCTTCTGTCTGTTTATATAAATTATAATTTGGTAATATCCTAGGGGTTTTTGATTTTTAACTTAAAATGAAAAGCGACATCTTGATATTTAAGATTTTTGGAAACTAAAAACCAGCATATATTTTGGCCAACGAATTAGTACCTATACAAATGGAGTAATGCAACCGGTATTTTTGATATGAACATCGATGGCTATGACAAAAATTTAATAATTTCTACATATACCCTATACTTATAAATTTTAAATGTAGAAGTTCCTATCGAGAAAATTTCAAGTAGTAATTTCAATATTTATTTACGCTGCTACCTAATTCCCATCGTCTTGTCCGACTCTTTACCTTCCCAAATAAAATATTCAGCATTATTTTCACATTCGAGTTCGCTGAAATTTCATTTTTGATAACCATGAATACAAACAAAGTTTTACTATTCTACTGACTTACTTTTTACTTACGATTTTTAAATTAATAATTCAGTCTGGATATTGCTATGAAATATTCGTTGAAAATTGTTTGTTGCTTGAGAAATTGTTTTTTGAAATCGGATCGCACAAGCATATTCCACTTTACAATCTATTTTCGATTTAGAAAACTGAAAAAAAAAAACGGATTTGTCAATCTTAATAAATAAATTTTTGAATTTACGTTACAAAGTTGTCTTTTTGGCCCGTATGAACTGGAATCGTTGTGAATAACCCAGCAGAATGCAGCATCGATACGATATCAATTCTTACATCCAACGGATCGCGTGATCTGATAGGACACAGGTGAAATGGGACTTCAATTACTTTAACATTCACTTCTAGTACTTTTAAAGCATGAGAAAAATCTAATATTAACAATAAACGCTTCTGTAAATCCCCAAAGAAATACAGAGAATAGATCAAGTCATTTTCTTCCTTATATAAAATTCAACTTTGCGTATCTTACAAAATATAATACACACCCATTTTATCAGTATGAGATATTGATAAAAAGGGTGTGTATTTTCAATATAGTTTTGGGCCTATTATTTATAGGTCAGTTATTTATTGATAAGAAAGTGTTTGAGGGAAGTTATTTGGATTTGGATAAATCACGTCAGGAAAAGGAAATTGGCTTCCCTTTTTGCCGTTTATTGTAACTTTGTGATTAATAAATGAGGAATAACTAATATAATATAATTTTACGCAGACATGAATTTTTATCTAAAAATTCGTTAACTTGATTATTCATTTCTTTATACAGATGTATATAAAGAAATGAATTATCAAGTATTAGAAATAGGTGCTATAAATATATTACTAGGCTGATATGTAATCATTAACAAACAAAAAGTAACTCTGCCTTCTCGGCTAAGTATATCAAGCATTCAATGTGTATTGCACATTAGGTTCCAGGTTCGAATTTAAAAAAAATGTTGCGGTATGGACTTGTAAAAAAATCAGCAAAACAGAGATAAAAGTGTGCTTGTCCTTTGCCTAAAAATTAATAGACAGTGTTAATATTTTATACATTGCATGTGAAACCTCAATTATGCCAACAACGAAATATTTCTATGGAAAACAGTTACATCTTCAAGCTCATAAATAGGTTTAAATCGTTTAATGGCCCATAAACTCGACAATATCCTCAAATAGCCGTATTCCACACCTGCACATACAAATTTTATTAATTTTAATCACCACTCGCGTGCTGACATACATTAACTTTCTCCGTTGAAACATTACACTCGATAAAATAACTAAACAAAGAGATTCGTACGAAATGACAGGTCCGAATTAAGAGCTTGTAGGGCTCGAATAAAAATGAATGTTTTTAACAATGTGAAAGTTTATTATGTAATTTTTTAGGAATGTTATTAATTAATATAGATAGGATTTAGGATAAGAAAATTAACAGTTCTATACATTCAAGTCAGTTCAGTATCTGTTTTAGCTAGATACACATCTGACATGGGATATTGCTTATTATTTTTGTTTTTACGGGATTAAGGTTCCGAAAATATATTGTATTTCAAAACGAGTTCCATGAGAACCAAAATAATCGTATCGCATTTCGGCTATATTTGATGGACCTTTCTATCCTAAGCAATTTCGCTTCATAAACGTACCTAATCAGGAACCTATGTTATAATATATTATATTTTCAATCGAAATCAGAAAAGGCCATGTTAAATCGGAAATATATAATTTTCTTTGTATAATTATTATTTCTGTATTTAAAATAATTTTTCTACTTTAAAATAATTCTGCTTTATATATATACCTACTATGAACTGTGTCTGTGGATTTGTCTGGATAGCTAATCAAAAGTTGTGATAATCTATACAGATAAATAAAATTGTTTGTAATATTAAAATAACCGCTTTTTATTAAATGCATATATATGTATAAATAACCAGTACATATACCAAAATAGCATTTTTTTACAATTTTTGTCTGTCGGTCGGTTTGTTGCAGCTAATCTCTGAAACGGCTGGACTGATTTTGAGGGGACTTTAACAGGCATATAACGGATAATTTAAACAGTAACTTGGGCTACTTTTACCTTAGAAATTAATAGAAATAAATAATAAAAATTTAAATATATTAGAACACTGCACAAAAGCCACCTATCGGTCAGAGTATGTTGTGTCCATCCGTTGATAGGTGGCAACAGCAAGAAACTGCATTGCGTGTTTGGGATTATATTATATTACCTTTAAAGGATATATAACGTCAGGTTACTACGAAATAAAGACGGGTGAAACCGCGGGGCACAGCTACAATTTTTATAAATATAAAAGACGTAATTATTTACAGTTACAGTAGCCAGTATTTTGGGTACGCACCCTAACGGCTTTGATGAGCCTTTTGTATTTTTGTAAATATATTTAAGTACATTATTGTAAATATATTATTTACAGTTCAAAGTGCACTTCACAAAAATTTCAATCGTATTTAATTGCAAGAGGCCCCTCTTGCACCACTCCCCTTCTTTGACATTTGACCGTACGTCCCAAACCAACGGCCCTTTTAAAGCATCATTAAACGTGTATGAATGCGATAAGCTGTATTGTTAATGAACCACTGTTTGATTAATGCGATACCTGCTATTTACGAGACTTGAAATACTTGTGAGTTTTTATTTTTATTAATAATGTGGAAACCGGAAGAACGCCACGAAAATTAAATGAACTCCAAATCAAATATTTGTTGAGTAGAAAATGTAACATATTTTGTTGCACCCATATTTTATTATTGTCTGCCGTTTAGAATATTTTACTATGCGTAGGTATAAGTATATCATAATATTTTTATTATATTTTGAATATATTATATAGTAAATTATTATCAAATTAAGATTTATATAAATAAATATAAAAGCTGTGATATTGAGATTTTGCTAGATTTGGTGAGTAAACTTTAAACATAAAACTAATTGAAATAATTTCAATATTAACATACCTAATTGTCACAGGACAAATTTTAATAGATATAATAGATCGTTGATGTCTACATGACCGAAATGCCAAATCTGGTTGATATTCTATACAAAATTGATTTGTGTTCGCCGTTTTAATATTTATATGAAGCTATTCCTAAAAAATAAACCGTCTGAATTTCCTCGGAGAGAAATGAAAACTGTGACGGAAAATTTGCTTTAGTTTCGAAGTTATTCGAAAGTATATTGCATAATATAATATTATGCAACGGATATTTCAGAAAGTAGGTTATTAATATACCATTAAATTTATTATATATGTTATTAGATTCATTAATAAACTTTTGTTAATACACTTATCTTGTATCTATTAAATTTGTGATGGTTCTTACAAACATTTAGATATGATTATGTATGTCATGGCCTTAGTCATGGCCAATAATGCCGTAATGCAAAACATTAATTCCTATAGAAATTTTTTACTGTACACGTAGAAGCTTATTAGGGTTACTTCGAATTATTTCATGCCTTGCCAGTGTCTCAAGTTTCAAAATAAATGCTTCGTGATTGCTTTATTTAGTCCAATTAATCACTCTCTTTATCTTATGTCACAAAATTTAGTAGAAACTACACACAAAAGCGTACCAAAACAATCACGCGACGAAGGCGTTGAAAAATAGACGAATTTTTAGAATGAGAATAAGTCAACCTATTTAAAATTATTCACCCTTTTACCATGAAGCAAGCGTGTGCTAGGGTTTTCACGTATAGTTGTATGCAGTCCAATAGACTTAGTTTAGTTATTGTAAAATTGGTAACCGCAATAGAAGACTCTGGGTCCTAAAGGCTTGGGACCTATGCATGGTCGATGTTTACGAGATCTCGCTATTTTTAACCGACCTTCAAAAGAACCAAAAAAGAGGTTATCAATTCACGCGTTTTTTTTTTTGGATGTACTACTCCTACGTCGCCGTCCGTAAACCGATTTGAATGAATGAGA
This sequence comes from Aporia crataegi, assembly GCA_912999735.1. NCBI lineage: Eukaryota > Metazoa > Arthropoda > Insecta > Lepidoptera > Pieridae > Aporia > Aporia crataegi. The sequence continues at coordinate 4,189,664 of OU538744.1, read as the reverse complement.
TGTCAAACTATACTCGTCGAAGTGGTCCCATTTTTATTTGGAATTTTTACAATTTTTAAAATAATGATAGTTTTATGCTCTTGTTGAATTTTACATGAATTTAATTTATCAACTATTCACGTCTTTTTATTTATAACAGGTTCATTAATAATACAAAATTTATTTTTCGCTTTTTATTGTTTAAAATTAATTTATTTCTTTATGGGAATGGCATACTCACGCTAACTTTGCAACACCTATTGATATTTCCTTACAAAAAACTGTCTTTCCGTAGCGTGATCTCGCTAACGTTATCATTGCATAGGCCTTCTGAGATGACCGTGTTGGAACCACAGACATACAGCTACGCTAAATAGATTAAATAGACAATTTGGAGTATAGAAGCATTTTATTATCGGTCCTTCAGTTAAACGATAGTACAAAATTAATCTAACACAGTAATTATTACGTTAATTAACACTTTTACATTAAAAAAGGTATTTCGAATGACATTATTATGTATTAAATCTTAGCATTATTATTTACATCGGGTAGGTCAAAAATTTAATTATTTTCATTACATTATTATAAAAAAAAATTAATCAAATCATGTGTATGTGTAAAGACAAATGTCAATTTATCTGGAAATTTATTACTAATTATAATTTAGATTGTAATTTTGGCATCCCTATATACGCTCCTACAAAATCCCTTTACTGTACAGTTGGTGTTCTAGATTTTCATTTTGATGAAAAATCCCTTTTAGAACTAAAGTTGAAATGCATTGCTGACCAAATAGAGAAATTTTCAGGACTCTCATAATTTTGCCTTGTCTGTTTGTTTAAAATTTTAACGAAAATTGTAAGCGAGCAAAATTAAGCTGGACTTTGGAAAATTCGTTCTGTTATTATGAACTACGTTAAGCATTAAGAGGAGCAGGTTACCTTAAGTATTTATTATCCTTCTCTATCGTTAGCAAGTATGAGAATTATTGTATTCAAGAACGTAAAGGTGATTTCAGACTACGCTATAATAATATAATATAGTTCATAGCACAACAATATCGCGCACCATACATTATTATGGACACGTTCACACTTAACTGTACTATAGTATATTATTGGCTTACTATACGTAATGTATGGTGCACGATATTGTTGTGCTATGAACTATATGCTATATGCTATTATATTATAGCGTATTCTGAAACCACCTTAAAGCTTAGCCTTGAAGACAGTGAAATTTATGTTCATAAAAGTTATAAAATAAATCAAACTGAAATAATACTGTCAGTTTACTCTTGATAAGCCGGTTTTAATCATTCGAAGGTCGGTTCAAACATCAGCGGTACTTACGCAATACGAGTTAATACTTCCAGTGAATTTGACCCACAATTATCTTCAACCTACCCCTAATCACGGGCCATTAATGTTGGGAGCTAAGACCGATGGCATCCCATTCAATTAGATCCTCGTACAATACGGATTGAATGATCTAAATGATTGGTATTTTCTTTTGTCTCACTCTAATGAGGTTAAGATTTGATTACAACCAGCATTAAGTCAAAAGAAATTTGAGTTTTGTTAATGATAAATAAAAGCTCAATCAGACAATTAAATGTACAGTAGTTTTGAGAAGTCTTATTAAGATATCGGCTAAAAATATTGAAATATCTTTCAACTGTTAATTTTTTCTTTATATATGGTGTCCTAGTTAAGATCTTTTTTAGACATAATACTTTTAATCGAATATTGGCACATCGAATTAACTTAATTCCATGTGCCAATAATAACGTAAACATAACGTACTTGATTTTTTTATTAAGGAAATTATCGGCTTTGAGTTTCTTTAACTTCATTTAGAATATAAATATTTTTTGAATCTGATCCAGAAATCACAAAGCCAAGCGAAAGAATTCTTTGCGAAAGTCACGACTTTTAGTTTATCGATAAAAGTTTACATGTTACTTTCTAGGTCTTAAAGCTCGTTACAAAACCATTAAAGTTGGTCATTAGTTTCCTTTAATTAATCACCGCATACATAACTTGTTAGAAAATTAAGTTTTTTAACCTTAAGGTAATTTAAAATCTCTTTAATGATTTAATCTCTAATAGGTTTAACCTGATTAAAATTAAAATTAAAGTTTAACCAGATTAAAACGTGTATGAGCGACTGTCATGGCCACAAGTCCATGACCAGGCTGTAAAACAGTTAAATAATTGATAATTTGTAATGAATATGTACGCGCTTTAATACGATTAAACTATTACTAATAACTATGAAAATATTTTTAACTCGCCTTTTAAAAACTTAATGAAAACTGTTTGATATCTAAGAAAGTCCATAGTTTTCTATTTGTAGCTATTAAATCTGTTTAATATCTTTAATTGGATCTCGCGTTAATATCTACCTTTAATCTATGTAACGATTTAAAAAATTATATTCTTGTTCTAGTAAAATGCATCTTCATCTGAGAAATATTTAAAACTTTCCTATTTCATAATCTAAAGGTTTAAAAAATGTTTGTTTATTAAGTATACCTAATAAGAAAACTGGAGAACCATTCCATAACTTATGATATGTGTGTTTGTTTTAGAATCCGTTCTGCTTTATTTTCACAATCAAAATCTTAAAATCCAATTCATATTTATACTAGACATAAAAAATAACACAGAATCATAACGTACATGTAACAAACGAGACGGATAATAACACAATGTTATTATTTTTAATATTTTCATCAAGTTTGACGCACCAAAGGGAATATCTAAATGCAGCGAAATAATTAGTTGGGAAACGAGACAATGCGTTCAACACAGACTTCGTGTCTAGGTAACAAGTGTATTTAATTTTAAAATAAAAATCGGACATATTTTAAGACTTATTATTTTTTAAGTAATGAAGTAATTTGACTGATTACTAAGGAAGTAAACCCTAAATTCCCACCGGTCTGTTTACTTATAGGGCTCATTTCTTCCTCAATTCTTTATGTGTATATAACTTGTGGACCCCGCGAACTTTGTATTGCTTCAGAGTCCCGAATAATGTGTCGCCTAAAGCGTTATTTCATAGAAAATGTTTGGGAAAACTATTTTTTTACAAACCTTTTTTATTCATGAAATTTTCTATATATTTCATTGATTCTACTATTCTCGGATTAGACGAATGCAACAAATCAGAGATAACTAAGATCGATCCATCCTTTCTAGAGTTTTAAACGGGTGTAAATAACCCGAATTTATTTTATATGTATATAGATTATATTAAAAAAATATATTTATTATTTTTATATTCATAAGTTTTATACCATCATGCAGAAATAAAAGACTAAAATACATTTCGATTTCGTGTATACCATAATTACATCGAGAATTTCTTTGACTCCGATGTAAGTTCAAATTCTCAAAACTGCAAAAATCAGCGGATGAAAAATTAATTCAAATGAATGTTGGCTATTCTGGGAAGCTGTATGTGCTGTAGAGATCGCATTTATAATGCAGTGACGCGGCTAGACGGGGGATATGCCACCAATCACATTAAAATGAACCTACGCTACTTCACAGTTCTTTGTTCCCTGTAGTTATCTTATGTATTAGATTTAGATAATATTCATTTGAATTCACACCAGAAGATTTTGGAAGATATAATACACGTAGAGTAATGAATTATCTAACCTTACTGGTTTCGGAAATCAGTTGGTAATAGATTTTATTATATGGCTTTTAGACCGAACTTTCTGCTTAGATGAGTAATTTTCTAAGTTTAGAACTTACTTTTAGCTCTTCACTACTCTTCGTAACTAAGCAAGAAAGATTTGTACATTTTAAAAATAGAGAGTAGGTACCTAATCGTGAAGTAAAGTTGAAGAAATGTTTATGATATTATACAGTAAACGTTAGAATTACATGTATGCTACAATAGAAAATGTTTCTCGTTATAATGTCACAAAAAAGCTTACGAAACTTATATATTTGAAATAAGGCACGTGTCGGTTTCTATGAATTTCAACAGCACCGGTGGTCAAATCGTGATACATTTTTTGTAATCGCTTCTTGAAAATGATACTTTTATTCTAGTTAATATTCACTATGAGTTGAGACAGTCAAAGTGCCGACAACCATTGCTAGTTGCCTCGTGACGGGAATTTTGTTATAATTATATATTACAGCCGAATACTTAAGACATTTTCGTGTTGAAAAAGAGACTGATATAGTAAATTAATTTTAAATAAAAAATAAAACCGACCTCAAACCGCACTACAAATTAAAAAATAAATTTTATATTATAAATGACCTTACTATAAATAAAAAGACGTAAATAGTGCTGATAAATAAAATTTATGTAAAATTCAACAAGGACATTAAACTGTCATGTTGCTCTTTGAAAGGCGGCGCCTTTTTGGTTTTTTCGAATGTCGGTTAAAAATCGTATATTAAACTTGAATGTATAGCATGGCGTGTCTGGCGTAACACCATGCTATACATAAATTCAAGTGATAACCGCCAGAACAGCTTAATGTGAGCAGATGACATTTAACACAAAAAATTACAATTCCAGTAGAGTATCAACGCGAAAGAAGTCGCGTTAAACAGCCACTCACTAATCCTATATTCCTGTAACTTTCGCACCAGTGACACACTGTCAAAAGAGATTACTGACACAGCGTATGCAGTGAATACTAAACAGCTGAGCGGCATTTCGTGAATCGTGATTAGAGAACGTTTGATCCCTTCGGAGAAAGACTTCCTTCCTATTTTTTAATTTACAGCGTATTCTGAGTCCAGTCTACACGGCACATGTACTGGTCCACTCTTAACTAACTAAATTATTAAGCTAATTAAAGATTACCTATCAATCAGATTTTAGAGATCGTCACATGATACAAATTAAATTATGATGAAATTAATTCTCTTCACTTGTTTCCATAAAAGTTGTCAATATTTGTAATGGTAGTAAAGTAGTTGGTTATTTTTTATATCATTAATTATTATAGTTGACTGTTCTTAACTCCTATCATTTATTATTTTTAATTTCCCTGCCGGGTCTTGAGCACAAAAAACACCTTTAACAGCCCCCAGGAATAATATTGAGCTTCGCGTACCTCTATACAGAATGTGTACTGCATACGATGCTCATCCCGATATAGTTTTCGTACACCTCTTCAAGTATATTCAAGCATAGTTTTATTGAAAATTTAAGCAAATTTTGATGTTGAATTTTTCATATACTACCACTTTAAATGTTTGCGTTTTCTCTTATCTCCTGTGTATTAGTGCTATGTTTTATAAAGTTTTTGTGAAACTGTTAAGGATATATCTTTATTTATGACGATTGTATTCTTTTCTATGTTTTCTTTATGTGATAAATAAATAAGTATTTATTATGTATTAAATCTTTTCAGACACGTAAAGATGTAAAGATGTATCAAAGGCTTACCGAACACGTTTCAACAAAATCACGTTAGCGATTAGTATTAGGGTTATGTTTTTCTTTTGTCTATTCAGAGAGAAAAGTAAATGCCAACGAAAAAAGGATATTGAAGAAAATCGCGGTATTTTCCTAATGGATGTTTATATGGATTTCAAATTCAGCTAAGAACACTAATATTGACATCAACTTTAAAATAGAAGAAGCTCATCAAATTCGTTCCATTGGTTTGAAAGCCAGATGAGAAGAGAGAGAGAGATGTCACAGACACAGGTAAGTAAGTATTTTATGAAAATGCGCCTACATTTTATACTAAAAAATACTGCCAATATTATATTTATAATTAAAAATCATACCGTGAAGATTTAATAAAAGTCAAGGAAAAAATGTGAGAGTTTAATCTTCCGATATTTTACAACAATTTTCGGAATGTCTCATTCCGCTTTGGACAAGATTTAACGTTAACTTTCCCATGAATCGGGGATTACTATTCAAAGATTTGCTTAAGATGCGGAAAATCTGGGATATATCCGTCTTTAATATTTATTTGAAAACTCCCTCCATGGCTATGTCACGTTTTTGATTTTGAATGGACTATTATAGGTTTTTGGAATCATCTCCCGAGAAAAAAAAGGTTTTAGTTTCAAAAGTATATTTTTAAGCTGATCGGGTACAAGTAAAGAAAACGATTAATAAAAATGACGCATTTCTTATCCTTAAAGCAATAAGAGTTTTTTAAGGTACTCAGCTTGGACGTGATTTTCAATTAAAAACTAGAATAATTATTGTTGTTTTGTGGCTTAATTTTTTGTCACGCCATCTTCCGTCAGTATTTAAGAACAAAACTTACATGTTCCTGTGGGAACAAAGGACTAGTTGAAAAGAAGTTCTAACATTTCAGCATAGAGGGCGTTCTCATAAATTAAATTGAATACATATTGTATTTTGTTTTAAATCTTTTTTTTATGTAAAAAAGTATTTATTAAGTATTTACAATAATTTAATTAAATATATTTACAAAAATACAAAAGGCTCATCAAAGCCATTAGGGTGCGTACCCAAAATACTGGCTACATTACCACGTTGTATTGTTATTTTAATTTAAATCTCCGTTTTATGTTTAAATCTTTGAGACGGAAAAAGTTGTAATATTATTTTTTATAATACGATATTTTTTCAAGTGGTATTTTCTTTTTGAAACAAATCTACACTTATATTGGTATTTTTGTATATTTGTAACGAAGAAACTCAAAAATAACTGAATCGATTTAAAAAAAAATACATTGATGGGCAGTCGCGATTCAAAGCTTAATAAATTAACCTATTTAAGATCAGCTATTATCTTCTATTATATATAGAAGAATTCACAAAAAAATTGTTTTATGAAGAAAATTCGTTTCCTCACATTTTCTATGGAATGACATTTAAGGTTACACCTTATTATTCGGAACTCTGACGCGATAGTTCGCGGGGTCCACTAGTATTCATAATATAATAACTTCTTCAATGTACGTATCTTCATTGTTATAGAAACCATATAATATTAGCTCATTCTAAGTAATTAAATAATAAATTCCAGACAGCCATTTCAGAAACTTTGTGGAAATAATTATGTAAATATATGTAGACTTATTCACAACGAATCATACGTTAAATACACTCGTACTACGGTACACACAGTCACCTAGATAAGCAAGTTAACGGTATTCAATATTAGTTATTTTAAACTTTATTTTAATATTTTTAATTGAAAATATCTTCCTCTATATAAGGTTATGTTGACCTCCACCATTATATAATGTTCAACTAAGTTATATTTCCTTTTGAATTTCATTAATAAGTTGTATAGTAATCTGCAAAGGTGAGATAGCAGCAAGTAGGTAGTTATTATTATGATAGTGTTAAGCTGTGAGTCAAAATGTAAATATTCGAATAACGTCTTATTTTTATTAACTAAACAGCCAGTAGCGTAACGAGTTCTAATTTCTTATTTAAAAACTCAGAATTGGCTTTCTCGTAAGCTGCACGCCATTAACTTGATGGTTCGTTAAGTCATTTATTAGTTTTTTAGCCATACTAATTCTTAGAACTTTTTGAATTGCAATAGTATAGTTAGGTATAAATGTATGTCAGTAATAAAAGTAACTTACCTGTCTATATAATTGTACTTTAAATATCTGAAGATGAAATTCTAGACAATGTAATCAAGAAAACCCTTTTAATCGAAGGTAAGCACTGTGTATCGCGAATTATGAATTTATACCCGTCAGCTCCCCCTTTATTGTTTTAACGGAACGCGATATCACGTCTCGACTGACAGACGGACAGACAACTGCAGCTGATATTAGATACACTTTCCCTACTTACTTATAACTGGAAGCAATATCTCAAATGCTCTGTCACTTTTTCGCTGACGTGCTAAAACTTTTGCAAAAACGAGACAAAAACTTTGAGCAAAGATCTTAGTTAAAGGTACTTAATATATATACCAATACAAAGTAAAAGCAGTATCTATCAAAGTTTTATCAGTAATTTTTGAGGTTTTTCTTTACAAACAAAAGACAATAAGACAAAGAAATCACTGTATTCGATAGGCAGCCATAATCGTAATGACAAAGAAATGACAAATAAATGCTGCCAGATGCCAACAATTTTAAACGATTACTAACTAAAACATTTAAATATTTTATAGAATTTACTGTCATCACCAATTACCAATGCTTAAACAAAGCATCTTAACATTAAGAAGCCAGACAATTTGTAAATTATTTCAGGCAGATACGCCTATTAGAACTTCTTGATAGCTGTCTGTCCGTCTCTTTCAACATCTATTTAAAAGCCACCAGAAACAGCTGAACAATACAAACATATCATAACACAAATTAAAATAATCCTTACTTGTATTAACTTAAGGGCTACGGTAAAATAATGATCGGTTTTAGTGAACTTGTCAACTTCTCTAATATTTATGGTAACATTGTGTGTCCAGTATTAAATAATCTCTACCATTGCCTTAAAATAACGCAGTTTCTCACATTTCCCGTAGTAATTAAGAGTATTAAGGGTCAGTGAAAACTGGCTTTTTCAGATATGGTTTTAGAAAATAAGCTTAAAGCTGAGATGAATGTTAACATATTTTTAAGATATTGTAAGGGGCTTATTTATAGTTTTCGGAAGTGTTGTGCCATTGACAATCTCCGCTTGATTTATCAGAGGAAAGCATAGATTATAATTTACGAGTATTTATTTGACACTTAGGTTTTGTAACATTTTTTTCTGTTCCAGTGATTTTTAATTTAAAAAGCTCTCAGGCTAAACAATTTTCTCATAGCTACGAGTTTAATTCATGCTATCTTTTAGATGTGACTTCGCCCGCATAAGTAGGTACATACTACATAGTCACAGTATCCTACATCATCTTAAGCTTCCTAGTTAAATATTTTTTAAAAAATATCGATGGACACTTAGACTTCTCTCTACGAATTTTTCCACTTTATTACCATTTATTATTTACCTTTATTATTTTTATTACCAACTTTAAAAAGGAGGAGGTACTGAATTCGACGCTATGTTCTTTTTTGTTTGTTACCTCAGAACTTTCGACTGAGTGTACCGATTTCGATGATTCTTTTTTGTTTGAAAGCTGGTGACTCCTGTGTCGTTATATTAAATTTCATCAAAATCTGTGCAGTAGTTTTACAGTTACAATTTGAAGTCGGTTTTTTTTTTGTTAAAATTTTAACACTATATTATTTTAAGAGATAAGTATAAATTTTTGATGCTTCTATATAGAATCAGAAGCTACTAAATAATCCTTGACCACGGGTAATCTTCACGTTTATATTAATCTCAATTATCCATATCACCATTAATATCTGGCCTGACTTATAATAAATTATAGCATACAATGGTGCAATGCTTGCCAGGTCGCATAGGTGTTGGATAAATTGCTCTTTGTGCGATGACACCGCAATTATGAGCTTTTGATCAATGATACGCAGGTCTCCGTTGAATGGCTCTCTTTGTAGTAAGAATAACTAGCTGATAGTCTATGTACCAAGAGTTCATTATAGATATACATTTTTGAAGTTATTTTATTCCTTGATAACTATCAGTCCACAATAGACCACCGATTGGCGCAATTGGTAGTGATCCTGTCATCTGCATCAAAAGGTCCCGGGTTCGAATCTAGGTAGGTGCATTTATTTGTGTGATGAGCACGAATGTTTGTTTTCCGAGTTATTGTGATACCCTCGTGGTTTCTGATTACCATAACGCAAGTGCTTTAGCTACTTACTTTGGGGTCAGAGCAATATATGTGAGTTGTCTCTATTATTATATTTTAAAAATAGGTAGGTTGTACTCATGGAAGTTTACGCGTAATAGCAACATTAAATATTTTCAACAAAAATACTTTACCCATTTTTTAATAGACAAACTGGTCTTTGTTTACAGAAATAGATACTATAAAAAATAAGCTAATTATTTTGATTTCAAAATTCACCCAAAGCTTTGCGCCAAAAAGTTAAAATAATGCAATCTTAAGATGTTTGAATCAAGGAATAAATCATAATTCCATCGACGAACAAAAATTTCAAACTCCATATAAGTTCCCATAAAGCAATGAAGAACACTCGTATCTGGGAGTTTTGTCAACAAACGAATTCATTCGAGAAAGGGTTGCTACACATTAGTAATTAGAATTTTAAACTTAGTATATAATTGGCAACGGAAAATACAATATTCTTCCACAAAAATTACGCGGATGATGTCGATGTAAAGCTTAAAACAGGTATAACTTCCACAGATACAAATGACTCTTATGCATTATTTTAAATTTAAGATTCTAGTTTTGAATCCCTGGAAATATATTTGGTACCTATTTATGGGTGAACCTAAAAAAATAACCACTTTTGTTCACACTGATTTTTGTTACGTCATTCGTCTTTTTAAAGCTTTTTTTACCCACAGAAAATCAACATAGAGAAGACAGAATTAAAATTAATTTCCTTAATGTAATATTTGCATTAATATTGTTATAAAATAAATCAACATTAGATGTATAAGCCGCATGAGAAAAGACACTTTGTATAAATTAGAAAATCAGCAAATAATTTAATAGAAGTAACCCTATTTAAGTTCGAAACGAATTCCGAATAATGGTCGAGACCGAAGACGATAAATCAAATCGACGGCAGCGCGAAATAAACAGAAGCACAACTTTCATTTCATTCGCGCTCCGTGAAGTGCATTTTACTTGTAACAGACGGTACTATACTCAAAAATCTTTTGAACTAGTTTGCGTCTGCGATTTTTGTACCTTTATTGTCATTTAACGTGTTTTTTTTTAGGTACTACAATATCGAAATCACTTAATCGATTTTGATCACTCCAAAAAGTCTCCATTCCTAGTATTGATTGCCAGGATCGATTTGAACATGATAAACAGAATCATGGATTTCATCTTTTTCTTTGATTAAATAAATATCCATTCGTCTTTAGATTACTACGAACATGTAAAAATATACACATACACAAGAATTACAAGAAAAAATAAATAAATATCCATTCGTGTTTTATATGGAACATGAATTTTATATATGTTACTGGTACATACTTTTCAGTTAGAATTAGTAGGTGATAATATATTGATTTAGGTAGATATAAATTCTTACTTAGCACTGAAGGACAGTCTCTGAGAAAGATTGTTTTGCTTGTGTAAATGGGTTAGGAGTTTGTTTCACACACTTAAACTTTACACTCCTGTCTGGTTTTCTTTGGCGGCACTCTTTAGTACTTTACGCGGTACTTGCTTTGTTTTCTTTTTTATAGTTTGAAATAAACTTCTGTTTTATTTGTGTCAAACGATACGCCCAGGTAGTAATTTCTTTGAAGACTCGAGTACTCGGTAATATAGTTAAGCTATAACGTAGGCATTAATGGTGAAAGTAGCATTTAACTATTCGTTCTTTTATCACTTTAATAATATATGATGATAGTGTGATATAAACATCATTTATTAGCTACATGAAAAATAAACGTTTTTCATCACGCCATGAAAATATCTAAAAATGTCCTCATTTGCATATGAAACCCGTTACTCGTCGCGTGGAAAATTTAATCTCTTCGCTAATTAAAACAAAGTCCGGGTCCAACTGACCTAATTAATAGACATTACATAAACAAATCTAATTTACAACTTTTTTGTTTCAGGTATGTCACGTTTTTGGACATTTTTGAGGCGGACTTCCCCTTTTATCCAATTAAATAGCTTATGTCAGTCGCGTTTAGTATTTTCTATCTTTGTTTTTATGGCAAAGGTTAGATAAAAATATTTAATAATTTATATAGATCTATTAGATAATCTATCTAGGAAAGCCCTGAACTGTAGATCAAATAGAATAAGATTTAATTTACAATCATAATTCTACGTACAATCCCTCAGCCTAGCCCTAAGTTTTATTGTATTAACAAAGTATATTATGCATATAATTTGAAGGTAATAAGAGAGACGACGTAGTAACTAGCTTTATATTTTTCTACTCACACCAATTTCAATAAATTGTAATTGTTTTATAGCTACAAAAACTCTTCTTTTGTATCATAATTATTCTTGTAAATAATCAAACGACATCATTGTAGAAACTTTATTGCATGACATCGACTAGAAAATACTCATGCAAAACGCTTGTAAATAACATCAAATAAAACCTAAATCATAAGGTATGTTGAAAATAATAAAAAATGCATTGTCTCTGCAATGAAAGCATTACTGAACTATTTTAAAACGATAAGAAGCTTCGTGATGTAGAAGGCGCTGAAGTCTGAACATGCACTTTAGTGAAATGTACATTTTGATCCCTAACGAGTACTTAAGGGTTAATAATGAACCTTATTACACAGTGTTCACGGATGTAAATTGCATATCCACCATATGTCGATATGCTACTGGTTCTGTTATTTGTATGCACTACATTTAAAAAGGGAAGAGAAGCACTAATATAAATGTGGTAGGGATTATTTTGATGTGATGTTTTCCGTATTCTTCTTTTAGGGAAATTCTATCAGATCAACGTGTCAGCCAAAATGTTATTTTTGAGACTTAGAGCACCATTAAGACTTCGATTCTTGTCTATATACAACTATTCCTTAAAAACAAAATGCCTTTTTGTTCTCTGAGTATAGAGTCTCAGTGCTAGCTTCATGGTCGTACTCAATACCTTTTGATATAGAACCTTGTAAAAATTCACTTTTTTTACATAACCAAGTGAGAGATTTGTATAAACCTTTGGAAGAATAAGGAATAGGAATACATAAGGTAGGCCAATAACAATTCAACAAATCGTTATGATAACGTTACTTAATAAAGCATCTAACGATAACAGTTAACGCCAATAACAGTTACATTTATTGAGGCAATAACCGTCCGGATGTCCGAGATGTTAGTACAAGCTGTTGTTCTTATTTGAAAATTTTGTTTTTGGATCTTTTGAAGGTTTATTTACCTTATTATCACAATTTTGGTAGAATTTACGAAAAAATTAATGAATTGTTTTAAAAATCTTGTCTTAAAGATTATTTATTTTCTGTTCTTTTAAAGAGGGTTAATTGACTATGATTCGAGACAGTTGGGTTCCGATTTAGTATTGGTATTTTTTGATAAAATAACTAATTTTTACAACTTTAATTTTCGTTTAATGAATCGAAATTGAAACAAATTTATTTTTTGTTGTTGTGCGAAGTCACTTGTTTTAGGCACAGCTTTTCTAAAAGTTTTAAGAATTTTATCTTAAAAAATACTATGATGTGAATATTCAAAAATCTGTATATGTCACAGTTATGAGATATAATCGTTGTAATTATATGCCTGATAGTAAATAAGTTTTCGTATAACTATATTATTACGGCTTTATCTACATAAATTCATTATAGAATCATAGGACAAATCCATTGTTTAGCCGTAGACTTTATCTTTTTCAAACCATCTTTGCTTCTGTTCGACTGGACTCGAATAAAAATAGATAAGCTGAAACAATGCTGCTAATGAGTGTGAAGCGATACCGCCAAATAGATTAAAGGACTAATGGATAATCTTATCTTTGTCTAGAAACCGGATAAATACTAAAAGCTATAAGTAAAAGGTTTTCATGCCTTGTATTGCTTTTTTAGTGCAACATTTTATGGATAACTGTAGAACTGTTATATTAATTATAAATGCACTATTTCTAGTCTTATATTTGTGTCTTTTAAATTTTTCACTGACTTTCAGCTTAACAAATTTGACTGAAAAGGTTGCTTACAGTGTGTTTGATTATTAGAAATTATTAAATATCTTGTCTTATACCAAGAAGTATTGATTATTTTCAAGTATTAGTAGGTAGGCTTATGAAGTATTAGGTCGTGATATTACTCTGTATTGGATATATTGTTCCTTACTTATTTTTGATGTTTGGTTTAAATGTATTTGACACTGCATTTAATAAATAAAAAATTGTGAGAATTGTTGTCATTTTAAACCAGTATTGCAACTAAATAGGGTTACCAACGACGTGTAAATTAATTAACCTTTTACAGTGACGTGTGCAAGAGCAGTATATCAATCAAGAGGCCGCGCCGTTTCATTTGTCTGTCCGTGTACACCGCAATACTCGGGGGTATTCGGCAAATGCACTCTTTTCACTGTAAAATAGTTATATTGAAACTGCCCGGTTGCTGTAAAGCTATGGACCTAAAGAATGTGAATAAAAACGCATTGAAACTTATTAACATTGTATATTTTAAAGGGCAATGTATACGCTTTTATAATAAACTCCCAAGTGATATGCTTAAACTGTCAATGAATAAATTTAAAAACACAATTAAAAGAAAACTTTATACAAAAGCATATAATAAAATAACGGATTATTTAGATGATATAAAAGCTTGGGAATGAACCTGCTCTAACTCTCTCTTAATAAAACCAAATACTATAATTTTTAGAATAATGATGTTTATAAACTACATAATATTAAAAAGATTCAAAATGATCAAATATGATTTCAATATTTTGACATTACATATGTGTTTATACGTACTATTTCTCTATGATCACTATAATATATTATGATTGTGCAGAACTAAATATTAAAGGTAAGTTAAATTATTATTATTGAGCCGGCTAACTTCACTCGACTTAAATCGTATAAAATTATTAAAAGTTAAATAGGTAGGTAATTTCTTTTTTATCATACCTTCGTTTTCGCTTGTAGACCGCCACCTTGATCTAGTGGTAAGCGTGTAAGCGTTACAATCGAGAGGCCCTGGGTTCGATTCCCAAACTTGGTCTGGCAGGGCATAGAAGGCTGATCACCTACTTGCCCCTAAAGAAAAAATCGATCAGTGAAACAGATGTGAAATACATCTGCCCCATACCCTACTAGGGGACACGGGACTTTATTTAAACCTTTGTTTAAAATCATATCTATCAAAATTTACTTTGCATTTCAACAATCACTAGCGGACTTATAATTTAAGAATAGATTTAAACTTTGATTGGAATCATTACTCCATAAAATATAAGAGAATAGGAAAACAACACACTACCTACAGTTTAATGACCTAAAAGAAATATTGGGTAGGTATCGAGTCTAAGACGAAACCGGAAGGAGTTGAAACATTTTTATTGCTTACAATTTTAAGTAACCTTTTGTTCAGAGTTCAGTAGACAATCGTTATTACCGGCTATTTTTACGGCAAATTTTACGGCTTACTTTCTGAAATACTGTAGATCATCGCCCCTACTACTGTCACGAAGTTAACACGCGATTTCTACTTTTATAGTGTCGTAAATGATTGGATATTACCCGATATACACAGTAATTTAAATATCCAATTCCATGTTTATACCATCACTTTATTCGTAAGTTTTATTTTTTATTTGGGCTAAGCTGCAACTGATGCAGTAATATTTGTAGACTTATTTTATACTAGCTTATCTCGATATTTCGTCCGCTGTATGTAAGTCGAAAGTAAGCCGAGTGGCTCTTTCTGAGTAGAAAGAGTCTAGCTTTCCGTTAGTAAAATACTTTAAAAATAACATTGGTTTTAGTATTTATTTATTACAAATCTTTTCTCTTTGTAAAATACGGGTAGATTTCTATAATGAGTTTAAAAAACTTACATAGTTATGTGTTTTCAGTAGGTATCCCTAATAGTTTTGTAAGCAGACTATCTTACAAATATAGTTAGTTTATTAAGATCTGTGAAGTTACGTTGTCTAAAAATAAAATATGTAAATACTTATATGTTATTTTCTAAATTAGAATTTGACCACTGACTAAAAGTTTAACCGGAGACTCATTGGTTCATTAGTAGTGGTCACGCATATTTTTTTTAACTGGACCTTATTTATGCGCCATTTCCGCGGGGGACTTTGACAAATGTCTGCAATTTTTGTTTATTTATGTTACCTTTAAAATAATATCCTTATGCCGTAATCTACTTGTTACTTAAATAACGGTAGGTACTGATATATATTTGGGATAGCATGGATTAATTTTATTTAAATAACTCATTATATGTAATCTTTACACTAAATATAACTTTTGAAGTCAAAAAATATTTTCGTTTCAACGATGAAATATAACCAAGAACTTATGAAATTCACAGATACATAATACACAATTCACAGATACATAATGAGAAGTCACCATTTTACTAAGAATTATTTTCTAGAGTTGAATTTTGACCTTGAAACGCTAAATGTAAAAAACACTTTAAATTAGGCACAGGGGCGGCTAATTTATTAATAAGACGGGAAATAAATCATACAACCAACTGGTGTCTTGAAGGTGTTTAAGGAGGAATCAGATGGGTGTTTTAATTAAAACCGGAATTTCTTCGTCCATTCTGATAGTGATATAATTTTAATATTGTGCTTGTTAGAGCGATTTATTCTGACACATTGTAACATAATCTAGGTAACGTAACGTATTGTGTAATTTGCTTTTCTATATTTTCAATAGTTATTCTGTTATTCTCGGAGTAAACGAATCCAACAAATTAGAGATCATCAAAATCCATTCGTTCTCGAGTTATAAGTGGTATAAATAACCCGACTTTGTTTTATATATAGACTAGTGACCCGCCCCGGCTTTGCACGGGTATAAAACATATATATAAACCTTCCTCTTCAATTACTCTATCTATTAAAAAAAAACCGCACCAAAATCCGTTGCGTAGTTTTAAAGATTCAAGCATACAAATTGATATAGGGGAAGAAAAAGCGACTTTGTTTTATACTATGTAGTGATGATGATAACCATAAACGAAGCTAAGTTTTATAGATAAGTACACTCAATCGTTAGTATGATGGTTAAAATATGTTTCGATTGAAATTACATTATATTATACTTATTTAATATAGGCAGTAGTTCATATTACCTGTTATGGAAGAAATAATAGGAAACGCATGCAAAAAGGATCTAGCGTTAACAGGGCTGTATGTAAGAGCTAAGAGCTGCCCGGCAGAAAATACGATTTTATTTTTTAACAGATTTTACGAGTTTTTGGTAATTTATCACGCATTGTATTATCTCGTCCTGGCTGTTTATTAGTGAATGTTTCCCGAACAGTAGCTGAACAAAGCCGGACGATGCCCTGCTGTTAAAGTCAGTTATAATGAGTTTTACATGACTTTACGCGCTTTTTATTGTTACAACAATATCGCGAGGCAATGAGAAACAACTGGAAACATTTCCTTTTATGTTTTACTAGCTGGTGTAAATGCATCGGCATAAGATTAGGATAAATTGTATTTGCCAAGGAAAATATTATACATAAAATCCATTGAAATGCGTTCAGCGGTATAAATCAATAAAATTTGTAGAAGTCTAATAAAGAGTAGATTCCTAGCCTGGGAATTTAACCCACAAAAATTTATATATAATAAGACTTCAAACTTAAATAATTAAACAAATGTTGATTAGAATTCAGAAACCTATTTATGCAAAATTTTAGTTAAATTACTTAATGAAATTTTGATAAGATCGGGTGAATAAAATGTACTTCGTCTAAGTCGTATTATTGAATTCAACTATAAGAATATAGTCCCAAAAAAACTGCAAGAACAAATCTTGAAAATAGTTTTGTTTTAGTTCTGGAATTTGAACCTAACAATAATTGTCAGTCGTTGAAAATTAAGTAATTGCTAGCTGTGATAATAGTACATATTTGCGTGGCTTTGTTGCTTGCTTTTAAACAGTAACTTCTTTAACGTGTTAACTGGAAGTCTATAAATTATTATAATCTCGGTTTAAGACTTTAACGGCTATTAAAAAATGAATAAATGCAGATACAGTAAAAGTCAACACTGTATTGCCAGTACTAAATCAACGTTGTAAAAAAATTCCCGACTTATTGCGTCTTAATTTCGAACAGACTGTAGTTATGGACGTCTTGTAATCAAATACGGTTCGATTGTTTCATTTGTGCAAATAAAGTGAAAATTAAAAAAATACGTTTTATTTTTACCATCATATTTTACCAGTATCTGGATATTCAAGGACCGCCTCCTTGGTCTAGTGGTAAGCGCGTAAGCGTTACAACCGAGAGGTCCTGGGTTCGATTCCCGGTGGAGATAAAAAAAAAACGGTCTGGCAGGGCATAGAAGGCTGATCACCTACTTGCCCCTAAAGAAAAAATCGATCAGTGAAACAGATGTGAAATACATCTGCCCCATACCCCACTAGGGGACACGGGACTTCACTTTTTTGGATATTCAAGACTGATGTAACCTTCTAAGAAAATTTAATCTATAATTAAAACGTGATTAAAACTGAATAATTATTTTTAAGTGGACGTATTTGAATTCTTATATGGCATGAAGATTAGGATTCATACAAAATATAATTAGATTTTCTATGATAGTCTCGGCTGTTACAAAAGTTCTTTGATTCATGTACAAAAAAAAAGCTGCTACGGAGTTTTACAATATATATTTACAAATAATAAAGTAGTTAATCTTGATTTTTTTAAGATTGTATGATTTAAATAGATTTTCTATAAGTCTTAACCCTTTACCTATAAAATATGTGTAGAGCATTGTTCGTTTGTGTGGGACAAAAAGGGCCCTTTGTTACCACATCATTATCCATACTTTGTTTTACTTCCGAGTTAAGCTTATTTTGTAGCATTCATTAGAGGCTTCATTATTTCACTTATGACATTGTTTTGAAGGGGGACTTATTTCTTTTACGTAAAAATATGTTTTAACCATTTTAAGGTATTTATGTACAGAACACCATTCTTCTAAAAGCTCTGGATGCCACAGACAGATACAGATGTGTCTGCTAGGTATGCTACAGACACATTAACACGTAAACTTTATAATATTCTCTATTTTGCGTCGGAAGTTAAAAATGTTTATTTAAATAATATCGTTGAAATGCTGATGAATGTTATGGTTGTACGGTTTATGTACGGGGCTGATCACCTACTTGCTTGTAATAATGTGTCTGCCCTAGCTCAACTAGGGATTTCACATACATGCAATGTAAATACACAATAAAGCATCAACAAAGTAGGTACATACGTATATATGACATGCATACATTTTAGCACCGTACGGATTGCTTGCGGCATAAGCACTTTAAAATTTATCGAGTTTTCGTGTAACCAACCCCTAACAGTATGCCGAAACTCATGGAGCCCTTCATGGCGACATTTCAAACTTTCATTACTTTTTTTAGGGGCATCATAATTGCGCGAAATTTAGCGATATGTCACTGTCGCCTTTACTACGACAACCAAATCTGTAAGTTATTGTAGTATACGAAGATATTTCGCTACTACGTATGTATATTTACGGTATGTTCTTTATAATTATTGTAATTTTGTTTTAAAATACTAATTACTATTAATATTCAAAATAGCACACTATATAACAAGGTATGTGAAACATTGTGTTTCTCTTACGTTGCGATTTTTTGGTATCTTCTACATATTTTAAGTATAGCATTTAGAATTATGTCATCAAGTTCTATATAGCTATGGAATATATTATAATACATAAATTATGATAGTTCCTTGGAACTTAACTTAGTTTTCCTACAATCGATTTAATGAATAAAACTTCATGAATGTTTCAGTATATTTTTAATTTGAAAGTACAATATATTTCATAATATTTCAATGAGTTTGTAAACATACAATAGGTACAGAATAGTCTCAGTTTCGGTACTGCCCTTCCGCACTTTGATGGCTCAGCAAATAATTATGAAACAAACGCTGACGTAGAGAGAGGACACAGGTGAAGGTGTAAATCAGTTGCTCCTAAGTTTCAAATAGAAACGTGATAGAAGAAATTTAAAACTGCGGAATAATATTTATTTTTTTAAACACCGAAGCAAAAAGAGGTATTAAGTAAGATTGACATGTCTGTGAGTCTTTTTTAGCACTTCAAAATCCATTTATGATATATTATTATTTGTAATTATCATGTTCTAATTTTTTTTAAAATTTTCCTTAATATGTCGTATTAAAAATGACTTATGGTAGCAAAAATTTTAATTTTTTTTCCAATATGTATAATTTTAATGAGTTTTGAAATTATTCTAAATTTCAATTCATTTACATTTTTGTTTTTTGTTACTAAAAAGTGTATTTTTGATCGTTATATTTTATGGGAAGATTTCATATATTTTATTGTTTCGAAATCGGTTTTATATAATTACCTATTAGTACCTAAATGTAAATCAGTGCGCTACTGATCATATTAAACTATGGTCTCGTACTGGACTGCAAGCAAATAAACCTTTGACTAAAACATTGTGCTGGAACAATGAAGCTTGATTGCAGTGTCAGGTATCCATGGGAGTGTGATTTTGTTATGTTCATCACACCTTCATTACGGATACCACATTATAAAACCTTACTTACGTAAAACTTTTTAGCACCTGTGTGTTGACCATGATTTTGATTCAGTATTTTTAAAGTAAAAATGGGGCATTACCTATTAAATTTATTTTAATGCTTATAAAAAGATAGATGGGTATTAGAAAATAACATAGGTTCAGTTAACTTTAAATTCTACTAAGAAGAAATCGCTACGCTTATTATTACTACTACTTAAAAATTTAAATGTCAAATTATGAAGCTAAACAAACAATCATTAGTTATAGTAAAAAAAAATATTAACGCAATAATAATATAAGCTTAGCAGCCTTATCGCTAATCAGTGATCTCTTCCAGGCAACCCAACCCGATATGTTTTTAATTGTTTGTGGTCACGTAACTAGACACTTTCGAAAAATAAAAAAGGCTGTTTACTTTCTTAAGACAATAATCAGTGAAACCATCAACAAATACATAAAATTATATTTTTCATACTAGTGGCCCTTACTAGGATCTAAAACTTATTTCAATTCTTATTGGCGATACTTACTGCAGAAATGTAAACCTGCGAACGAATCTCGCATACAAGGGTAGTTTAAACACGTCTGGCTGTCTACGTCGTTAGGTAATCAAATTTGTTTTCAACTCACTAACGAGCGACTGACGGTCAGCTACTGACTCGGTTACAAATAGAGAGCGCTCGAAATGGGTTTCCGACGTGGTTGATGGCTAGTTCCTATGTTTATAAACAGAGACTGGTTGCCATGGCAACATTATATTTTACTATTATGAATTAATACCAAGCAACAACTCAGTGGGGCAGAGAGATTGGATCATTTGAATGAACTGTATACACATCAGTTGCATCATTATAATGTGCCATTAGGATAAAATTATATATAAGTATATATATTTTTAGTTTACTTATATTGCATTAGAATTTAAAATTATACCGGCTATAGATTATAGAACCAGAATATGTTTTATTAATAATAAATCAGTTAGAATATTTTATATTAGTAATAAATCAGTCCTATGTCTAACGACGGATTGGCGCAATTGGTAGTGCTCCTGCCTTCTGCATCAAAAGGTCCCGGGTTCGAATTCCGGTAGGTTTTTACACAAATAAATGCACATACACGATGCGCAGGAATGTTTGTTTCCGAATCTTAGTTGTTTATACAACTTATATGTTTTTATTGTGGTACCCTCGTTGTTTCTGATTACCATAACACAAGTGCTTCAGCTACTTACGTTGGGATCAGATCAATGTATGTGAGTCGTCCCAATTATTTTTATTATGTCTATAAATAAAGAACAAGGAGAAATATGTATGTAAAATCAAGGTTTTATTCGATAAATAAGAACAAAACTTTTAAAATCAAGAATTTCAAACTTAACAATGACATTATAGTCGACCACAGCCTCATTAAGAAAAAGGAAAAAACAATTAAACGGAACACGGGCGAGGTTCTGTAATTAATTTCCCAATCCCTATTACTGAGAAATATGTTTCATAATTGTTTGTTTATGTGAAAATTTTGCCTTCCGGTGCTACAAGAGTTGACTTAATTTTTTTATTGTGTATTTGTAATATAAGATATATTTTTGTACAAGTACTATTATAGTACTCTAAAATATTGTTAGAGAGGAAAAAATCTACATTTGTTAATGCGAATACCTCTGGACCCAGTTATCGGCTAGTTATGTAACCATACTTTTTCATTATGTCGTATTTAGTAAATATGTATATTTATTTATATGTTTACTATGTGTCCCATGAGGCATCCCCCAACACCTACAATTCGTTTCTCTTTTGTAAATATCATACAGGTTTAATACCTACCACTAAGCGTTAAATTAAATAATTTAATAACTAAAGCCAATATTACGCCTAATTTTATACTCTAAATACGAAACAAAAATTCAAAGAGAAATGGTGAATTAGGCGCTTGAATTTTATTTATACACAATAAAAACAAATATTTATGTAGCTCTTAAACTAAAACACGTGTGTTGAACACCGCAGGCACTTCCGGTGAGTATTGTGAACTTTAATGCAGTGAATGCCATTGTTCGCCTCATAGGTGAGGGAACATATCATTGTTGCTAGTATTTCTTCTTTTATCAAGCTTTGAGTGTTTTATATTCGCACTATTAAAATTGTTTCAATGTATTTTTAACGGAATATCACGCGTATAAGATGTAAGAATTTAATTTAATTTAATTTATTATTATTGTGATTTTAATTTACCTGTGATTGTGACGCATGAGGAAGAATCTAGCATCTAAAATACAGGCTCGGCCTAGTTTAGATTTAATGTGCTGAAACACAAAAATATGTCTAGAAAATTCATAATAATAACTATAAGTAAACCTAAATGGATACATTACTTGACCTTATTAACATCTAAGATCGTAAAATTTCAACTTCCGACTTTAATTTCTAAAATTGCATCCAACTTCATTCAAGGTGGTCCACCAAAAATAGAGCAATCCTAACACGAACTTACTACACAATACCCATTACTTCGATTTACGATACCCTAATTACTAATACGAGCTTAAATAAATATTTTCAAAGTTTCTTCTAAAACAAACACAACACCATGAATTAGCAATGGTAAACAATTATTTTAACTATAGTTTTAACATATTTATCTCTCTCGCTAAAACTCAAGAACAGCTGATCCGATTTTAAAAATTTTGATTTTGAAATGTTTGTTGAAAGAAAATATGGAAAAATTGCGAAAAAGATAGTAAAAACACCAATTTCATTTTCTCAAATAAATTTTCAGCCATTTTAGCTAAGGGAGAGTTTAATGTCGTTAGGATAGGTGATACGAAGTACCGGGTCATCTAGTAATAAATATTTTCTTTGTTCTCGCAATAACATTCATACAATATATACAACCATGATAGTTACCTACAATTACTACCAATTAAAAAAATTCACTTTTTTTCCTTATACGAGTATATTGTCACTAAACTTCTCATCTATCTACTTATCAAAATTAATTTAGACATATAGTTTACATAAATATGCAATTTATTTCCAATATTTACTATAATTTCATCATTTCCCTATATTCGAGACTTAAATTAACAAGCTCTCCGGAAAACAACTCTGGACTTTTCATGACGCGACGTGTCAATCCATTTGTCTGGCTATCAATCTGTCCATTGCAATCGTCCAGATTTACACAGTGCAGACTATAGAACAATCCGAGGGAAACTTTTGTTTACTTTTATACATAGAATTTGTTTCTCTAATCCCAGATTGTTTATATAAATATAGTAATTGTAAAACTTTAAACAAGAGGGATTGAAACAGGAACTTATTTAATAATTAAGTAATTCGTGAAATACCCTAATAAGATAGCAAGAATATACCTACTAAAACAACTCAGTAATCACTACATAGTATAAAACAAAGTCGCTTTTTCTTTCCCTATATCCCTTTGTATGTAAATCATAAAAACTACGCAACGGATTTTGATGCGGTTTTTTTTATTGATAGAGTAATTGAAGAGAAAGGTTTTTATATATGTTTTATACCCGTGCAAAGCCGGGGCGGGTCGCTAGTACATTATAAATATCAAATATATTTTATTTCATATTTTTTTTCTATTCCGTAGCTCATTTATTTGTATTACTCTAACAGTTATTATACGAGTACAGTTAGTTTAAGTTTAATTAGTTCTGGGTCCAATACCTTAGGATTTTTTTTTGGTAGGCTGGTTACCTTTCTTAAACTCTAAAGAATATTATCAGTGAAAAGTTTGCAGATATGTGTCTATCGAATACTGACGGTTACTGAACACATAAAATTGAGTAGAACGTTTCACAGAGATTTACTTCTTCATGAATATCCACGTACCTACGTAGTGTTATAATTATAATATTGAAATAAAAACGATACTCATAATTGTACTCAAAATTAAATAGCAATTTAAGTTTTAACAGAAGCTTCGGGGAATCTCGTTAAATTCATGCTAATTGTGGGAGGGCGAGTGACGACCCATTGACGGTGTCACCCGGTAATGGCTTTCAAGAAATGTAATAAATTATTCTGCACCCGCCACCAGGTGACGCGAGGGTTCTCTGGATGTGGAGCTGGTTATGAGCTTTGCGGGTTAGTGTAACTTTTACCACAAACATGTTCTGTTTTATACGGTATTTTATTAAATAATCAACAAATATTTGATTGTATTGTTTTAATTACTCTTGCGACATACTTATTAGACTTATTCTATGTTATATTCTTAATTTACTTTTAAAAATCGCAAATATTTTCGATTACATTATTATTGAAAATTCTATAAAAAAGTTGTATACTGGGCTTTATTATTCATGTACCGTCTACTGGTAATTTTAAACACCAATTTGATTTTTGGCGCTTTATTCTGTGATTTAAAGCAAACGCCAATGCTTGACGTGCGACGTGCTCTCTTATCGTTCTCGGAATTCGTCTTTTACAAAGTATTTTACCCAAAAAAGATATCTTGTGAGGGCGACTTTGTTTGCCTTAATCATTGTGAGCGATTTACTATGTCTATATGTCTTTGCGTTCTGTTTCTACGTTATGTTAGTTGGTAGAGAAACGATGCCTATTTCATTTTAGGGAGACGTATTCGTATTTCCTTTGTAGTAAATGTCTTGGTTTCCATGTAAATATTTGTATTATCTTGACAGATGAGACTGAGCTTAGGGGAGTACCCTAATTTTAAAACTTATTGCCAATATCTACAAAAATTCAGTTTAGAAGAACATTGTGAGAATGAAATACTGTAATGCAGTACAACGAAGTTTTATTAAATATATATATGAATAATTAAAAATAATCTAATATTTTAAATTGTTATTAAAGGGCTTTTCAATTTTTCAAGGGATTCAAACACTATTGTTTGTTTTGTTTTTACATCTACATTCCCAAAAACCATTTATTGTATTGTAACTATTTATATTATAATAAATAGTTTTTAGACTTTGTTTTAGAAAAACATGCGTAACGAAAACTATATTAGCACTAAATAATGTATCACCAAATCACACAGATGAAAAGGGGTGACCTCAAAAGTTGGGGCATCTGGGAGGCATCAATCCTCGTTAATAATTAAGAGTGTCAACTTAGGGTGGGGCCTAAATTGAGGTGTTTATTAACACGTATAAATGTGTGCCATTAGTAATGATTAGCGAACAGCTAATTGTATGTTTGTTTGTGCAAGGAGCTTAAAATAGGTAAAGTTTAAAAACACCACCTTTGGCTGGCACTCCTCTGGTTTCTAACAGACTTTGAGGCCTTGTTGCCCACGTGACTAACCTCGTGATCACATAAATGTTGTATGTTGGACGGTACTGCGTGCCTTAGAAACAAAATAAACGTCTAAAGTCTTGAAGACTGATAACTTATTTGCCTGTAATGAAAAAGAAAATGAGTGTAAAAAGAGGCATACCTTTAAGGACTAAAACAATGACTGGCCTCTTACAGACTTTAATAATAACTATTATTGCTTTTGTAGTATGTACCATAGCAAAATTGTTATGTTTATGCACTCTACAGACAACTTTAGAAATACCGATTAATCTTGTTAAAACCCAATATATGTGATTACTTAGATTGAAAAATGTTTTCTATTTATACTAAACTAATGTGTAAGGCAAAGGGTTTCATTGAAAAATTGGCGTCGGCACCCCGGCAGGGCTGTGCCAAGTTCACGCGTAAATCATCACCCTTCTAAGAAAATGCTCCAGCCGTTAGGGAAATAGCGGCTGGCCTATTAAATGTCGATTTTTCACATTCAGCTTTACTGGGACCCTTTAGTTGACTTTATGGTTCGCTTTGATTTTTGGTAAACGCAAACGAGGGTAGCTAGTGCAACTGCGTAACTACCCACTATTAATCACTACTATTGAATGGGTTTCAATAAATTAATTGATTTATTAACAACCTTATTCATATTTATTTAATAAGTGTTCATAACATTTATTTAAATCTTTCGCACTCTAAAATATATGTAAACTAAGATTAGCATGCCCTTTTTCTATGAAAGACGCATAAGGCTATGGCACGCAATGTTTTGGTGTAAAATAGGTCGCAGACAGGCTGGTGTAGACCGTGAGATGTCAAACAACAGCCTGCGACGTCTCCAGGAAGTGACATGCAGGAAGCAGAGGGAAACATTCACGGCCCGATCAAGTTATAAGCGAAAGAAATTCTTAATGTATTTTCAGGAATTTTAAGAAAATCTATGCCGTTCTAATATTTTTTATTTATCACAGCAAAGGTTAATTTCCAATGTTTACATCTACATATCCAATTTTTATAAAATAATTAAAAATAAATCGAATAAAAATTTATATCTGAGTGTATAATTATATTATAGAATAAGTACAAATATAATACGTAATACGTAAGTCACTCCACACATGCTGGAAATTATTTCCATAGGCACTAATCATATACTATTTATTCGAAGTATTTTTAAGAAAAACAAAGTCATTTTATAACGATTCTGTTCATATTTTGGGTATATAAAATCGCTGATAATTCATGACTTAAGACAAAAGAGTTGAAGTATTACATACGCCGCCATTTTGAGATTACCTTGCAACGACTTAATTTATCGCCGACGAAAGTGTTTGAATTGTTAATGTTTTAGCGTAGACTTGCTTTTTTGCGCTTGGGTTCAGTTCCACAATTGAAATACTGGAATGTTTTTCTTAGGAATTGCTTTTCGAGACTATTTGTACAAGTACGGCTTAGCCCTGGTTTAAGATTCATTGTTTTTCTTTGAGCTGATTCGGTTTTGAGTATTTTGAGTGCGCTGGGTTTTTCTTTGAGGTTTCTACTATTTGAGATCATAAAAAGTAATTAATAATAAGTGACAAAAAATTAATTTAAAAAGTAGAGTCGAAGAGATTCTTACGTTTTGATAACTAAAACCGCTGAAGCTAGTTCATAAATGTTGATATATGTACCTAGTACTATAAATGCGATTCTAACATCTAATACCGGCTACCATAGGCAACTCCATTCACACAAATTGACTTCAGAGATTTAAGTTTGCCAAAATCAGTTTTGGGAATATCTCAATTGTTGTAGATCTAATGTCTAATAATAATATTATAATAATGTACCTAAATGTTATCTAACATAAGATTATGAGGACTTTTTAATTTTTTCCTGTCGGTTTCTAATAATATAAACACAGACAAAATCTTTATGAAGAATAGGAAAAAATGGAATATAATAACGTAAATGGACGAATAAAACGATTGTAGGGGAAATTCCCTAGGGCTTTTACTTGTCAATCATGTCGCACTTTCTTTCTAATTTACCGAGTGCCTAATCCACTTCTTATATTTTATGTACGAGCCATCCCTAAAAGTTAGCAGTTTGAAAAGTTAAGCATTATTTATTTAAGTTATGAGAAAAGGTATAGTGACCTATTTTCCCCTGCATGTGAGATACTTGCGTGTTGTTTGTTGTTGAGTATTTTTTGTAGAAAATTGTAATAAGTCAAATACAAAAGCATACAAGGTACACAGGAATTGAAAAATCAAAAAATATCAATTCTAATTGCATAAAGTGGCGGTGCCAGGCAAGGCAAAGGAAAGATTTGGTAAATAATTACGTATTTAATACATACCCATAAATCGGTGAGAACGTTATTGTAGTTCTTAAGCAGTCAAAGAAAACTCTTATGATAGAATAAAAGGTAAAAATCTTTAAGATATAATTTTATGTGGTCCCCGTTCAATTTCCTTTGATGTTAAGTTAATCATCGAATCCAAAATGGAATCTCTATATTAATTAGAGCGAGAAGCCTCAGGGAGTTCGCGAAATTAATTTCTCAACTTATTTAATTTTCAGACCACGTATTTGCTGGAATTTACATTTTTTTTAGATTGATAATAAAATCGAAAATAATTTTTATAAGAAATAAGTTTTCATTGGTCAAGCGCTGAAATAACTTGTTTTCATGACACAGGAGGCTGTAAAAAAATATCCTTAAATTATAAATAATAATATGGCATAGTATACGTATGTATAGTACTTAAGACTACAACATTCGGTAGATTAAGCATTTTAAAAATTGTGGTGGCCATCATTTGAAAATAACTACACCTTATTTTATACTTGTATTTTACCTAGTAGACTAAAGACTTAGTAGAATAAAGTAAACAGTCAAACTATTAGAAAAAAGACAAAATTGACAGATGTATAAATTCCTTAAAACTTAAATGGCGATGGGCCGGACACGTAGCAAGATGCACCGACCAGCGCTGGACCCTCGCCGCTACCAAATGGGCCGTCCCGATTGGGAAAAGGAAAGTCGGACATCCACGACAAAGATGAGTGGACGACAATACTAAAATAACCGGCAAAAACTGGCTAACAGTGGCCCGGGACAGAACGAGGTGGAAGAATTTGGAGGAGGCCTATACCCTACAACAGGGGTCTCTATAAATTAAGTTAATTTAATAAAAATTTTAAAATATATATATATTTAAATTTTTTTTAAATTATGTAAGGGAAATAAAAAGGCTAAATAAATAAATACCTAGTAGAATGTAATGGTGACGATTGCAGTGTTTTCAATACTTTTATAAACACATTTTTATTTTTTGTCCTTGTGAACTATAAAACGACTGTCACTACAAACGGAAACACTTTCACATATTCCAAAGCTTTAAAAAAGCCTTTACATAATCAAACGTAAAGACCACCCAGGGTTTGTAAATAACATAAGTCAAATGTTCCATGACATTATCGTACGGAACCACTGAAGCCCTATCTCCGCTGTCACCCCCTAATTATTGCCTATCGGTCTCAGTAATGAGAAATTTATACACACGGGCTATTAGAAATATCCATGTATAGTCAAATAATTAATAATCCATATTTTACTAAAACTCTCCGTAACTCATTTGTGTCACGTATCTGACATTCAACACATATCGCAGAAAAGGTGATTGAGTGAATTTTCGAGTAAAATAAAAGATATCTTTGGATTGATAGGAACCGTAGACTTGATCATTTTATTATTTATTATTAATTTTTTTATCCAACAATAAGAAATTCAACAGAAGTTAAGGAATAAGAAGTTGAGCGGTTTAGATGTAAAGGTGCAGCTGCTGAATTGGAATTTTGCTGATCTAGTACTTAATTCGATTGACCGGCTTATAATAGGTTCAATCTCTTAAGGCTTATTTTTTATAAGTATTTCTATTGTCTAGTTAAAATTATACAAATAACAATACTTCTTCTCCTCAGAGTAAAATCTAGGAAACGGCGAAAGGCGGGCACTTTTAGGTTGTCGTTAAAAAAATATATCGACAAGTAAAAAGTGCCTTGTATTGTATATATAGTGTATTTTGTAAGATTAACTATTTCATTACAGTTATGGTGAATTTTCAGCCATCTCAATGTTTTTCTACGGACCGTGATAAATCCAATAGAATATATCCAAATCGTTCATGATTTATAGAGGAGCAAATAAATCGGATTTACACAAAATTATTCAATTTACATTACCAGTTATTTAAACATATTATCTAGGGAACATTTATACCGTATGTCCGGTACAAATCTAAATGTAATTGGGCCATCGAAAATTGATCCTTCGAATGCGGGCTTCTCAATCGCCTGTTGATATCGCCATTATCTATTAAAAGGCCATTTTTCCGATTGACTGACTGTCACATGACTTGACGAGTTCATTGATAACAATTCTTTGTTTTTGTATTCAATTATGATTGATAACACTCTTTTTGGAACGAATATATTATTATATTAATATATAGTCATCCTTGGCTTCGCTTTAGTAATGCACATAATATAATATGAATTATTTAGTAATCGACACATTAAGATAAAACTTATAAAATAGTGTTAGAACGCGGTAATGTAGCCAGTGTTTTGGGTACGCACCCCAACGGCTTTGATGAGCCTTTTGTATTTTTGTAAATATATTGAAGTACATTTAGTAAATATGGAAAAGAAATACAATATAAAACTTATATAAGGTAAGGCGTGTCTAACTTAGGTAGAGTTAGACATACCATCCAAAAAATTCAAATTTCTTACAAGTTGTTTTTTACGCGTATATAATAGAGACAGAAAAATAAAACCATTTCTATCACAGTTATATCAATATTATTTAAATTCCAATTATAACATGTTATTAGTAATTATTGATTCATATTAATTGTTACAATTGTTTTTATCTACAAACCAAATAGTGAGTTGGTACCATACCTGAAAACCATTCATCGGCTATGATATTTTTATTATATTAAACAGTTACCACCCGACGTATTAAAAATAATTATTTCAAACAAATCTAAGATGCTACGTCTCCATTAATGATCTAAATTCTAAGAAGTTCAAATCATTTATCTGCAAATTTATCTTTGAAAGAACCGAAATATCAAACAGAAAAAAAAATTATAACGCTAAAATGTGAACAACGAAATAAAACATTGTAAACATCGAATTAAGTGTTTTATATCCACGCTAAAACACAATTAAAGTTGTTAAGTGTGACCAGTGAAATTATACGGGAAGTTGCTAACAGTTAACAGTTAGAGTGACCAACTTCCCAAAGCTTTAGAATTTATATAATTGTTCTGATAAAACTTATTTGCATATTATCAATGGACGAAAAAATCTTAAAGGAAAACTTTTTCCTTCTTAAACTTAAATTTATAGGCAAAGTATATATTCTATGTGCTTACGCTTTACATAGCCAATACCCGCGACTTCATCTTAATTAAAGTAGGAAAGATGAGATTATAATTTAAATATTTTAATTTTAAAAGCATACTCTATTAAAGTATCTGACAAATTATAATAATAGGAAGCTAATAAGTTGTCGATAAGATCAGGGATAGATGCATTTCTGTTTGTTTCCACTTTCTGTGCCTTACAAAACGAAATGTTTTATTTCAATGGTAATTAAACCCACGACATATTAGACGCATGGTTAAGATCTACGGCTGCAATCAGTAATATATATTTCAAAAATAACAATTTAAAGTTTTTAGTTTATCATCAGTCATATTTGGTGATAAATGTGTGTGATATCCAGTAAAAAATATTAGGTACAAAATAAGCCATGTAAATTATTACGTTAAATAAAGTCTTCAATTTCTTTATCGCACCGCTAAGATGCTTTAAAAGCACATAAAATTCTGTGATGGCCCCGTGTTTACATTTTTACACCACCTCAGAGCGTTTAACGGTGAGCTGTTATATTTATGATTTAATGTTCACGCCGTAATGTAGACGGTTAATCAATGTTGGAATCACGAGAGAATATTACATTTAGTTATAACATTTTAAAACTAGGTAGGATATGTTTTTTTTATCCGACTACAACAAAGCCCAAAAATGAAGATTATGTGTATGATCTGTGTCCCAATATGAAGAATGTTACTAACAACTGTTAGTGTAAACAATAACAGTTGTAATGGGTGTAATTTAATAGTTAAACATTAGTTAATTGTCGACACATCTGTCGGGTTTTCACTGTTGAAAAGCTCAGAATCCCATAGTCCTTTTTAAATACAATTTTTTTCACAAATTCTATCAAATAATATTTTCCCGAACTAATGGGTGAATTTTAATACTAACGTAAGCGAGACGATGAGTCTTAAAATAAGCGTATGTATCGTCGATAAATAATTATGAATTCCAATTTCGACTCGTGATGATCTGTTTCGAAACTCGCAAAGCTATACACTATTTGATGGCTGCTTTTACGTTGCAGTAAACATAATTATCTCATGTTGTTGTTAGATTTTGGTATTTGGGTCACAGATTACTTAAATCAGTGAGACACGAACGGATACACTTGCTAAAAGTCTGTGGTAATAGGGTAAGACAACTTTGATTAAAACACCGAGAAGGTGTTTAAATCAAAGTTATATACTTACTATAAATATTCGAATTGGTATAATAAGTATAGTCTTATAAGATTCTGAAATTTGGATTGATTTGATTGAGCTTACAGCATCAAATATTATTTTATTAACAGTTTATTTGTTTTTTAAATCTTCATTTAACAAAAGAGTTAAATTTGCTTGTGATCTAATCACAAAGAAGTAAGAATCTATACATTAAAATGTTTACATTATAACTATAGGATTCTTGTAATTAAAGGATGTTTTTATGAGAGTTTATTTTTCCAACTACTCAAAATAGTCTATACCTTTTATGAATGCCAATAAAATGCACGTCAGCATCAATCAAATGTATTAAACAAAAATGTAAACATAATATTTAAACGTTTCGTAAAAGGCAACTTGCGTAATAACAAAAAGCATCACATATTTTAGATGAGGCAAATTTTTTCCCCAACACTGCTGAACCTACTAGGTATCTGGGTCTCGACTTTCTTCAGATATTCTCTCTGCTACTCAAAGAGCTGGGTAGGCGTTAGCAAAATGTTTTACGTTTTAATAGATGATTTAATCCGATGTTAAAAATATTCACTTAGAAAATGACGTTCATTTTACGTGCCATTAACATTATCCTTGAATGTTATTTATGAACAAGTAACAGCACTTTTAAAAGTATCGATAAAGTATCATAAGTAAATATAAATAGTCGTAAAACTAAATATAGCCTGTTTATGGTGGCGAGGGGCGACGCTGCCGTGACCGTTCAGCATTACTACTCTCGAATGTCATAAAAATCAACTTTTGTCCTAATTTTAGAATACTTCGAGACGAAATTGATAAATTGAAATTGTATGTAATAATGTCATAGGACTATATGTTACTTTTAATTTTGTATAAGTACCTACTTATAATTTTAATAAAATATATACAGTTTCAAACTTGTTAGACAATTATAAAAATTAAAGTATTGTATGCATTTAAAATTAAATTAGAAAAAATTATAAAATAACCGTAATGTTTGATATGAAGCCATACGCTTCATTACAAAAAAAAAACATTAAAGAATTCAAACAACAATATCAAAACTAAACCTCTATAAAAGATGATTGTAAAAATGACTCCAAAAGTAGAGAGTATCAGAGGAATCTAAAAAAATCTCATGTGTTCAGAAGAGTGAAAATTTTTGATCATTTCGTTCAACAGTGATTTCAAATATTTCTCACTCGTTCATCCGCTTTCCAATTACGAAATGAATATTCGAAAATCTCCAAAGCTTGAATATTTAGATGCCGAATCCTTTCCGTAGTCAATTAAAAGTCCATACGTCATAATAAAAGCAGCAAAATAAATTATGCATACGAAATTGAACCTTATGTGAAGGTTATAAGATTGTTTTGGTGAATTGTTTGGTATTTAAATATGAATTTGATATGTTCGGGCGTAGTGGACAATGAAATTTTATATTGAGAAGTTATCCCCTTTGTAAGTCTAGCGAAGTTTTTAATGGACAGGTAAATAAATGGTTTAAACCCTTCTATATAACTCCTACATAGGTACTAGAAATACGTAATTTTAGTTTGAAAAGCTGAATTATTTATTATTTATAAATCAAATAATTTCAAAGAATTGTAACTAAGGGAAAGAGAGTTAAAGATGTTAACATTTCTAATTGGTAACAATTTTCAGTAATTGAGGTAACTGAGAATTTCATTAGCTGATGTGCCTATGAGTGTTGAAATAGCATATAAAACTTTTTTTTTTACATAAAAATGTGAAGTCCCGTGTCCCCTTATGGGGTATCACTGATCGATTTTTTCTTTAGGGGTAAGTAGGTGATCAGCCTTCTATGCCCTGGCCAGACCGACTTTTCTTTTACCTCCACCGGGAATCAAATCCAGGTTGTAACGCTTACGCGCTAACCACTAGATCAAGGACCGCCTCCTTACATTATTTTTTACATAGGTATTTTAAAAATAACGTATTTCTTTAAGATAACAGATAATATTCAAAGATAAAATTGACGAATCACGCAATTAAAACATACTTTACACTACCTATCTAATTTAGATACAGCCTTCGATAAGATGTACAAATCACGGCCTGGAAAAACAACTTTGCATAGCTCCTTTCGGATGCAAATAGCTGTATTAAATTTGCAATTTAGACCTTGATAGTACCATACGATGTACGAAAGAACAAGCGAGAAGAGTTCTGTTCGTATGATTTCGAAAAACATTCCAAAAACATTACTATTCTTTTAAAAATAATTTCAAAAGAAAAAAGCTCAAAAATCACGCTATCACACTATAAATTATAATTCACACCTGAGCTCATCATATACCTATGTATTAGGAATATAAGACTTTTTTATTTACTAGACGATTAGAAAATTAGAATTAAACATACTAATTTTTTTACTTCAGGCTTAAGGTATTTTATTGATAAAAATATATCATATGTAATATAATATATATTAATACTTTTATAAAGAAATATCATATACATGGTTCCTTAAAGAAGTTTTTTTACATATTTAATAAGATAATTACAGCTTACTTTGAAATGGTGTTATCGCTAACGCCTTTAACTTATACATCGAGAATTTTGGCAAACTGTCAGGCCAGAAGATCCTTCAGACAATGAAGTCCTATTGTAATGCTCAAATAGGTTTCACACCAGGCCAAAGACATCATTTTATTATCAAATTTGTTTGCAATTTCTTATCAGCGATCGTATGGCAGTTTTATGACTCGAAAACTACTTGCGTATTCATATTCCTCATCTTATTTGCATATATCTTAATTTGACTATTTAAATTGTCTGTACATTGCCAAGAAATAAAAAGCGTGCATCATTTTTTTGTGTAGCAGTCATTTAATTTACATAAATAATTTGATTGCGATTATAACAAATGATTTAACACTAATTGTTATATAACTTATTTCAAAACAATATAATTTAAAGTTAAAATATTCAGAGTATAAATGCCACATAAATAAACTTTATGCAATGAAATATTATATAATAGGTCAATTGGTCTGTATTCGTGACAGAATAGTAAGGTTTGGAGGGAGTTACCGTCAATGACACGACTATATATATATATAAAATTCTCGTGTCAGTTGTCACAATGTTAGTTAACTTACTCCTCCGAAACGGCTTTACTGATATTTACTAAATTTTATATGCATATTCAGTAGGTCTGAGAATCGGCTACTATCTATTTTTCATACCCCTAAGTGATAAGGGTAGCCCACCCCAAAAATTAATATGGCTAAACAACGTTTGCCGGGTCAGCTAGTGAATTTGTAAAATTATGTATAAAGGCTATA
Organism: Aporia crataegi; assembly: GCA_912999735.1. Classification (NCBI taxonomy): domain Eukaryota; kingdom Metazoa; phylum Arthropoda; class Insecta; order Lepidoptera; family Pieridae; genus Aporia; species Aporia crataegi. The sequence continues at coordinate 4,154,145 of OU538744.1, read as the reverse complement.
TTTATTTATTTTTTAATATACCACAGGTCGATAGTATGAATCACTTACACATAAACAATTATTAACGCATAAAATACTCATCGGTTTAAGTACAGAGAAACTCCGTAAAGTGGCTCATAATTCCATAGATACTTTTACTCATTCCCCGAAATACTTACTCATTGGGGTCGAAGAAAAATGTCGGCATTCGGATAATCTAGCTAAGATAATTTCCACTCAAGTGTACCGATGTCTTCGCTTAGGGCAACGAGCGACGCCGCGGGGCGCGCTAACTGATGGGGATTTCGTAGGGATCTCTTAATTTATAGCCTCGCCATTCTGTCGTACTAAGATGGGAATGAGAAGCGGATAATTCAGAAAAAAAATAATTTATAATAAATTAGGCACTTACTGAAAATCGATGTTAAGATAATATCCGCGATTCTCAATACTCGCGTAAATACGAATATATTATTAAAATATAGAAATCATCACCACAAACACAAATTATTTTTATGTTTTGAAGAGTATGTAAATTTTAAGTTTTATGGTAATTTTTCTCTCTCATTGCTAGGGTTTTAAGAACTTCGTGTTTCATAATTTGTAGCTTTTTTTGAGTAAACCTTACGTGTAAGTTAGAATTTACGGACTATATAGAGTATACCTACATAATATTATTATTAATAGAATCCTTTTTTGTAAATGGAATCCTACTGTTTTGACCTTACAGCTCCACTCGCACGTGAATCGCTACGCCTCCGCGCCAGCTGCCTTTTATGCCTTATTCCCAAAACAAATGTTATCTACAGACTCATAGCTAGTGAAATAATCTGATTTGTCCATTTGCCGGTCACAAGACATAACAAACGGCCGGTACTTCGATTAACAGAATTGCTTTTTGTTCCTTTATACCGATTATTGTACTTAATACGAGGTGAACTTAGTGATATACTTGATATATTGCTAATTTATCTTTATTAAACTAAGTGATTTTTACCGATGCAGCGTTTTTGCTTTCCGTAGATAATTGCTTGTTTAGAGATTAAATTCTAATAGAAACATATTACATACTACCTATTGCTTAACAAAATATTATTATGAAAAAGACCTCGTTATTTATATTACATACATAATTTATAATGATTGTCTTTGATTTTTTTAAACTAGATCTTTTTATATTAATTTTTTTTATAAGAAAGGAGGCAAACGGGCAGGAGGATCTCTTACGAGAAGCAATCCACCGCCCATGAACACCCTCAACGTCTGTTGGGCCACGGGTGCGATGCCGACATTTTAAGAAGAGGTACGCTCTTTTCTTGAAGGTTCCTAAGTCGTAATGGTTCGGAAATACATCGGAGGGCAGCTGGTTCCACAGAGTGGTGGTGCGCGGCAAAAATGCATTGAAAAACGCTCAGTTGTGGAACGATGAACATCGAGGTGGTACGGATGAAATTTCGCATTCTGCCTCAACGTTCGAAGATGAAACTCAGCTGCTGGTATTAAACCAAACAACTCCTCTGAGCATTCTCCATGATAAATGCGATAGAAGATGCAGAGGGAGCCTGCATCTCTACTAATCTCTCTCTAATTAAAACAATTTAATACGTGTACTCTTTAGAGTCAAGTTTAATTATTCGGAGTACTATAAAATAGGTTAATAGATTATTGTATAATGATATTGATTAAATACAAACGTCTTCGTATTTCAACGTAATAAAAACCATATACAATTTAGTTATTATAGTATTCTATAGTAAATATTTGAATTTAGATCTAGCCTTGCATGGTGCGACAAAAAGCTTGTCATGGTAATTTGCCAGTATTTATGGTAACATTTATCGCGTCATCCCCCGATGTGGCCCGGCATTTGTAAAACAGCCGGATTATCGGGCAACCTCCGGCAAAAACAGCCGGCACATAAATTTGCCACAATGATTCATGATTGCAGAAAGTTTTTGCCCAGTCGCTTTAATTGTAAAGTTTTTAATCGATAGCGGATTTTAAATTTTAATGTGCAGTTCGGGAATGGGCAAAGTTTTTATACGAAGATAATTATCACGATACCTATTAGTGGTTGGTAGTTTGTGGCATTTTCTACGTGGTATAGTGAAGACAATTGTTTTAATTAAGTCCAAAAAATACTGTTGCCGTTGTTCATCGTTTTATTGAAATACCCTATCGAAAGAGCTTGTAAATAATTTCGGTTTTTAAGTAGAAGTTATACAGAACTTGGATCAATACGATCATATGAACCTTAGAATTTTTTAAATTTAGAATTCCCATCAGCAAATATTTTCAAAAGGCTAACTGCGATCTGTAATCTATGAGTAGAAACTACCGAAGGTGAAATTTATTTAAATTTACAAAATAAACATCCATTAATGTAACGTAGCTTAACTAAGTTAATATTGCACGCAGCTTACACCTGTAATATTTATGGTATTATGTTTAGTTGATCAATGGTAAAATACCTAATGTTCAAATTAAAAAGTGAGTTGATTCAAAACATACGATGTGCAAAATATCAATAAAGTCGATTTCATAGTTAAAAGTTAATAAATATGAGATGAAATTCTTTTTCGTGTGAAAGTTAAGATACCTATAAATAAATTATGTATAAAGTTAAGTAAAACGGTATCAGCAAATCTGTAAGATTTTATTTAAGTTTATGCGAAAATTAAAAATTTCATTCACTTTTTCATTATTGTAACAAACTTAGCGATAGTTGCCGCGGAAGTTAAAAAGAAAGTTGTAACGAACATTTAACTTTCCACTAATTTTATAGACGGTTAATTAATTACAGCGACTCGTAAATCTTGTTCCGTAAGTTTCGTTAGTTCGTAAGTTGACTTTCTTGGAATAAATAAGCTATGAAGCCGAAGTCGAAAAAAGTTAAGCTGAGTTAGCTTTATTAGGTACTCATAAGGTACATATAAAAATCTAGTGGATGTTTTCGATTTTCTTTGCGTACAATTAATAAAAAAATTAACCTAAAGTCGACAACGCATCAGCCATCAGGAGTCTGTCCTTTTGTCCGCTATTATATAAAAAAATAGAATAAAAGGTAACTTCAACTGTCCGAGGTTTCATTTTAATCAAAAATGATTGAAATTGGTTCAACTTTTTAATTGTGAAATTGCAGGGTAGCTAAGAAATATTGTATTTAAACTTTGAGGCTAAAAACAAAAAAATAATAATAAATTAATTATATAAAATATATAACAAATAGAAAAGACAAACTAATCGTTTTTAGAATTTGCATCTTTCTACTACAGACTATATATATTATTTAGTTAACTAGGCCACTTTAGTTAAGTCAATTAATTAATATAGGTAACTAAAAGCCGAAAATCATAATTTACTTTCCAATATAAACCTTGAACTTAAACATAGAAAGTGAGAATTTTTTTAAATTCAAAGTTTTTGGCTACTAAATGTCACTGGTTGACTGCAGTTCATAGAAGTTGAGCAAAGCAATAAATTATTTTTCAAACTTCCGGTCAGTGTTCATTCGTCAACAGAAAAAGAGAAAAACCGCAGAAAGTTACATGCACTATCGGTTTGACGAATGTCTTTTAAGTTTTGTTTCAAAATTCCTGGTGAATATCGATGCAGTCGCTTAAACTTTTAAAAATATATTTTGAAGCTACGGTTTGAAGAGATATTTCCTCACCTAAAAAATATCATTACTGATCAAATTCCATTTATTTGACAAAAATCATGATTGTATAAATAAAAAAAATGGGTAGGTATCATTAATTAATAGTATTCCATCGAACACGGCAGATTGCAAAAAAGCTCTAATGAACTAAAATATCAACTTGCTATCAACGGCTGCTCATTACATAAAGTGTATACTATAACTTTTTATGAAAAAGCATGTATTTAATTGACCGCCTTCTTGGTCTAGTGGTAAGCGCGTAAGCGTTACAACCGAGAGGTCCTGGGTTCGATTCCCGGTTGAGATAAAAAAAACTCGGTCTGGCAGGGCATAGAAGGCTGATCACCTACTAGCCCCTAAAGAAAAAAAAATCGATCAGTGAAACAGATGTGCCCCATACCCCACTAGGGGACACGGGACTTCACTTTTATGTATTTAATAATATTTTAAAGACTTTTATTTTGTTAATAATAAATAAAGGAAATTAATTTCTTTTCTTTTTTAAGAATTCATAAGACAAAAGTTGTCTGTTCATTTCTAAAAAGTATAAAATCCCTAACCCCGAGTATGTTCCTACACAAATGAAATGTTGTATTACTCAGAATTCGAACTCTCCGGTGTAACATGCAGATGCGTGAACGGTGAACCATTCTTATGGAGACAGAAGTTTTTTTCTAAGATTTCATATTTTTTACACGCAAAACATTATATTAAATTGAACAGTGAGATAAACGGTTTATAAATATGATATCAATTAATGATCTGCGCTCATGCTAGACACGGCCCATTCTCATATGAACTGTGGAAAAATAACGAAAATTTCAATACGTACAATGAAAAGTTTTGAGAGGAGAATAAAAGGTGGCTTATGTCAGACGTCGTTGAGGGTAACAAGTGAAGCAGAGGTAATGTGAAATTGCCTTGTGAGCACGATTTGGGCTCTCTTATATTGCTTCAACACAACTTTGTGTCAAAGTGTCAACCACGATAAATTTGGTGATTCTTTGCACACGCGAGTTATCTTTGTAACATTAATTTGTATAATAATACTGGGTACTTAAGATTTTATAGATAAGTAAGATTTAATTACGATAGTTCTGTAAACCGAAACGTTAAGTACCTGATGTGATGTTCAAGGTTGTTATGCACCGATTTATATTTAAACACTCAATAAAATTTAGATAGTTTTGTCGTGTTTGGAGATTGATAATCTAATGAGTTCATGTTATTGTTTCAGGTATGAAATTTAACTACAATTATTGGGAGGATTCAACTACAAAAAGGTTACTGATTGATATCTTCAAGTTTCAAGTAGCTTATAAGTTCTGACGTGAAAAGAAGGGTGTTATAAGTGACGTACCTATGGGTCTGTGTGTCTGTTTGTGACATTGTAGCTCATAAACGAATGAACTGCTTTTGATGCGGTTTTTTTATTTGAAGACTGTCGTTGTTGAAATGGATCCTAGTTTTAATTTATGAAAATACGAATAAATAAACATTTATGAAGTATTCTTATTGGTTATTAACTTGTCTGGTTCAATTTCACATGTAATTAAAATTAACTTGTACAAAAAGATCCTATTCCACAGTTTCGGTGTGTTTCCTTAATCGCCTAAATTAGCTTCACAGGATCAAAAAACAAACTTTTTCGAAGTCAGAAACGAAAGAAATATGCTTCGTATTCCAAAATATTTTAACATTTCATAGGAAAAAATTAGATAAACAAAGGGAAGACGCAACTTAGAAGTCATCTGTCTTTATTCCTAAACATTGGGAATAGGGATGACGGTGCAAATTGATTGATAGGGCTTTCAAACATTGTACAATTCAACCGAACTTAGTAAAACATACTGAACTCTCAATTGATTTTTGAGATATATTCCCGAATATTAAGTATATTCATACTCATTGTCTCCTTAGCCTGTCAACGTCACTGAACAATGGCTTATTTAAAGTTTCAAAGATTTCCAGCATGGAAAATTCTTATTATTACTTTTCCAGCAAATCCCGCAACTCTCACGTTTTCTTTAACCTAAGCATAATGATACCAACCCAAAGATCAATTATATACACCAATTATTTATTATTGTGTACCTAATGTAAAGATTTGTCAAAATCCATTTATTAAGATTTTGTAATTCTTAAATTACTCGTGATTTCATCCACGTGGACAAAATATATCCCATGCCACTCACAGAGTCTAGCTTCTCTTCAATGTAATAATTTTAAAAAACTGTTCAGTTTATTAAATCCTAGTAATATTATAAATGCAAAAATTTGTGAGGATGTTTGGATGTTTGTGACTCAATCACGCTTAAGCGGCTCAACGAATCTGAATGAAATTTGGCACGCAAATAGAATATGCTCTGTATTAACATATTAGGGACTTGTGTTCCTGTGGTATAATTTACAAATACGAGCATCCTTTTTTCAACTTCAGTATAAAATTGCATATTACCTATACATTGTACATAAAATAATGTACATCATATTTTAAGTTATCCTTATGGCACTATCGCTAAAAACACTATTTTAATGTGTATATTTTATTGTATAAATTTAGAGGTGTAGACTATTCTAAAGACTATATAACATCACGTTACGACGAAATTAACGCGGGTGAAGCCGCTGGGTACAACTAGTTTTGTAATAAATACAATTCTTTAATTTTTTTAAGTTTAAATTTCTTAATTGAAAAAATGTCAGCCGACTTTTTGTATAATTTTTAGACGTGTTTTAAAACTGCCTCTCGTCGGAGTTTGGGGATGAACTTCCATTTTCCCGCACTAATCCGACAATCCCGAAAATTGAGCAGTCAATTAAATAGGCTTCGGGTTTTCAGGGATCTTGCTACAATTTTATATAAATAATCGTAATAAAGTCTTTTTTTAATCAAATTATTGTTTGCCCTAACCTCTTAAGTTAGAAAACTTGTCTCACATATATTTCATAGTTATAAATGAAAAGAAAATAGCATCATTACACTTATAAATCTATATAACCACAAGAAAATTTACTTAAAAGGGGAAAAGGTCGAATCAATTCATCCATTCAATCAAAATCTAGAACATATTATAGTATAACAATTATATATTAATTTTATCAAAGAAATATTTCTCATATTTTATTTTCAAAAGCTATATCATATATTTTTTTTCAAATAAAGAGCAAGAAACTTTGGTATGAAAGCAAAATTCCTATAATCATATTTAAAACCTTAATCGAAGATTCCCACGAGTGAAATTCCCTATTACAGGGGTGGACGCATCTTGCAACATCCTGTTTTATTTCGTGTCTAAAATCGACAATCATTGTAAAATCAAGCTTATTTCTAAACAAATAAGAACTGATTCCTGTTTTCGGATGAAAGGGGAAAATTGCAGCTCGATACCCTAACTCTAGAAAAGCATTAATGCTGTAATTTCAACTCTATTTTTATTATGATAAAGTCCGGAATACAATTCTTATATAAACATAAGGCTGTAGATATAAAAATCAGTTACAAGTGTTTGAAATGACGTAGCAGTACATTTGAGAGGTCCCTTAGGAATAAAGCTCATAACATTAAACGGGTCAATGAACAGGTAAATATTATAATGCAAACAAATTTAATACGCCATTACCAAGGGGAGAGGGCCAAATAAAGGTCAGAATTATTTGATTAAAACTTTTACTATTATTATTTAAATCTTTGTTACAATATATTTATAGATAAAAAAGATATATAAGATAAAAAAAGGTGTGTGTGCGATTCACACACGATATAAGTGAAACTTCAGTAAATCGACAAAAGAATGAGATGAATATATATAACAAGTTATACGTTTAAAAATGAAAGTATTTTGATTAATTTTAAAAGATATTTTATATTTTATTTAACATATATTACATAATCTATTGCTCAAGTTCCATATTTTCAGTTTCAACAAATGATACAAGAGGCTTATGATAACTAAAATACGATACAAAACGACACATTTCGGCATTAGTTTTCGGCATCTTATAAAATTTATTATTTAGCACAAAATATAAAAATACTCACAAACACACAGTTAAATAATAACACACCACGCTGACATCTTACTAAAAAGCTGTAATACGCAGCCGCATACAGTTTACAGTAGTTCACGTAGTTTTCACATACACTAACACACGTTAAATGCTCAAATACAAGCACGTATTAAACAGTGTGCAAATACACACCGACATCTGCTCTCTCGCTCTGGCTCACACATTTTTGTATTTGTGTCTCTTACCTGTCGCTTTTTCCGTTGCATCCGGTTTGAAATCACAACGATTCTAAAGAAGTTTGACTTCAATATATAAAATAAGATAAAAAATGGGATATTGTAAAAAAACGGCTACTTCTAGTGTAGCATGGTACAGATACATCTTTTGATCACTTATCACTATGTTTATCCTTTTGTGCTTCCACTTTCGAAACACAGAACAAGTTCTTCGTGAATTTTCCCCAAGAATCGAAATTGCGGTTTCATTTTTGATGTCATTGCGTGATGTCATACGCATTACCAACTGCAAGAAATTTATTACTTAAAGAATGAATATGTACTGAAAAAAAATATAGAAGACAAATATATATCATTTTACAAATATAGGAGATTTTGTCTATCGTATATCGTATCCGTTGCATTCAAAGTAAAAACTAACCACAGCTTTGAATAATTAAAATGTATCATTGTGGTAAATAGAGTATCTCATTTCTCTAAACCCCAAAAGGGGTTGTGTCTCTGGTAGCAAATTCTATTATAGAATAAAAACAAACAGTACAGTTGCTTACTTCAATATAATAGAGTGGAATAGAATAACTATCCGTACAAGGCAAAATATTTAATTGGCAGGTAAATGACGTTACAAAGAGAATATCTTACAGTATAATAAACGTCTCGGTACTTACTAGAATTACTGATATTGTTCGGAGTTTGCCAAGTTCTCTTTCAATAAATAAATATCTCTTTAATGGTTCGCTTACGGGCATTTGTTCATACAAGAATTATAATATAGAAGAACTAGCTGACCCGGCAAAGGTTGTTTTGCCATATTAATTTTTGGGGTGGGCTACCTTTATCATTTAGGGGTACGAAAAAAATATAGTAGCCGATTCTCAGACCTACTGAATATGCATATAAAATTTGGTAAAAATCAGTAAAGCTGTTTCCGAGGAGTAAGGTAACTAACATTGTGACACGAAAATTTTATATATAAGATAAATCATGATATTTAACGCCCAGAAGTAACATATCTCACTTCAAATTTTGAAGTTTAATGGAACTATGTGAGTCATTTGCAATAATAGATATGTTATTGACTTTGGGTCTAAAAAACAAATACAGCGATGTCCTTACTCGGTAACTAAGATGTTATCCACATTATACGAGTACAATTGTAAGTGCAATAATAACTCTATTTATCTGTTAAACTTTTACGCTAGAACCACTGAACCGATTTTCATTAAATTTAGTACAGAGATTGACTGATAGAGATAGAACTTGAGAAAGGACAAAGGTTAGCTTGGAAAAAAGGTTTGAAATGGTTGAAATAGAATTAACACTGGGGCGGAATCGTAGGCAAAACCTAGTAAAGAATAATTTACTAGCTTAGTGGTTGATTTATTGAAATTAGCTTTGTATATACTGAATTTTAATTCCGAAAAACAAATATGTTTGGGCAATTATTAGTAATTATCGTTTATTAAAAGGCTGATTATAAATGTTATTAATTTATGATAATTTTAATATAACTATAAGAACGTCTGTTATATTCAACTTTTACAAATCATTAAACTCAATAACATGGCAATTTCGTATTAACCCGTTTCGAGAAAGTTTGTGGTCAGAAAATGCTATAATGCTATTGATATTGGCATTAAATTTCACTCTCAAGTATAGTATAAGGCTAAACTTTAAATTAACTGCATCCTAGACAGCAGCCAGGCCATAAAATGTGCTGAAGACAGTCTAACAAGGTAAATAGCCCAACTCCCGGCCAAGATTCAACCAGAGACAAACTCTCTAGACACTTCGAAACTGTTTGCGAAAAATAATAGTTCATGACACGTTCTTCCAAGTATATTCAAAGAAAAATAGTGGTTTAGGAATACTTCATTCAGAACATTTCGCGTGTTAAGGTATAGTTCTTCTTAATTTATCCACTCATCATTTATTGTAACAATTCACTGCATACATAACAATATTTTATTAATATTATTTTTACGTTACTAATTTTGCATAGAATTTTAACAATTACTTAAATCCCAAGTAATATACATCCATATCGGTAAGTTTCATGACTTTTCGTTACTGGCTCTTAGGTTTTATTTGATACTATTTGCATATATTTTTATATTTTAAACAACCAAGCATATTATAAAATATAAGTAGATTTTCTTAAATCATAGTTATAATAAACTCACCTAATAATTAGTTAATAATGAATTAACAAAAGATCCTGACAAAGTGATTTTGAAAGTTCGAATATCGTATTGTTCCGTCAAAGCAAAGAAGGGAAAGGATTGCAAATGAGGCCGACGCAAATGACTGCCTCTCAGGTTCTCCTTTTAATTAATGAACGAAATTGTTTGTCAGAGTCAGCTTTTCTTTTTCTCAAATAAGTCGCAAAATCTAAATTTACTTATCGATAAGGGGAGTTCTAAACTGTACATTTTTAAATATTATACATATTTTCTTAAGTACATAGCTTGTTCAAAATCTGTGTCTGTAATGTCATTTTAAATGTACTTTAGAATTGATTTTTAACATTTTTATAAGAATAATGCTCTTTTAGTACTTTTATATGGTTTTAATTTACTGTCTGAAAGGTATACTATTGAGATTTGTATTAGGTACCGAAAAAAATATAAGATTTTCTTTTGAAAATAATTTAAATTCAGTAGTAGGTTTAAGATTTTGAATATCACTACAATGCAATTCCGGCCTACTAGGCGTGCAGGAATCACTGGGAAGTAGGAAGCCATGAGATGCACCTCTGAAATCTGAATGCTGAAGTTCAATTCAGTAGCGCATGAAACGTTGAGGGTGGAACACGTCTTGCCCTCTCTCGTACTTCGTGTCGTGTATACAGGCGTGGGTGTAGTGTTTGTGCTTAATGCTGAGGTTCGTCGTATATTCTGTTTTAAATTCGATTATCAAATATTTCCTAAAATTATATAAAACAGTGTTTAACTTAAATATACAAAAATAGTCGTAATATATAGCAGGGTAAATAGTTTTCATGAAAATATGAATGGAAAAATTAATTAACTTAATTTTTTTTAAATTATTAGTCATAAAAATATATTTTTACCAACGACTTTTTAAAATTACGCATTAAAATTTCTTATGCGAATTAGAAAAGATTATGTTTTATCAACTATTTAATATACACAATTTATATCTTTATTGGCTAATTTCATTTGAAATAATCTATAAAGTATTAGTTTTACTTTCGTTAATTTACTAACATCATTATTTTTAACCACGTGGCATTACGCCCTGCCCTTTTCAGACTAATGCATTATATACATTAAAATTTTAAAGCGAAATAATTAAATTAAAAAAACAATCTTATTAATTTGCACAATTGTAGTTATTTTAAAAAATAGTTGCACAAAATAAAATTGCATAAACTTAATCATATTTGTAAATACGTTTTTGAATGTAGGTACGTGTTTTTTAAGTGAAATAATTTGTAGTAGGGCAGACATATTCCTACGTATATTAAAAATAATCACAACAAAATCCTGTCAAAATATGATCGCATAAACTCCGCAAAAGCTGACTGCAGTAACACATTATGTAGAGTTGCCCTGCGGCCTTGTCTGCGATTTTACAGTATTCCTGTTTTTAAACTTCTTTTCGTTTTTATAATGCACGTTGAAATATTTTGCACTTTGTCGACAAAGATTTATCAATAGGTAAATGCTACGTAGATATCTTTATAATAAAAATAAAAAATAATTTAAAAGTATTTTAAATACGAATGTGAAATATGAACCACTAATTACTTTTTGTGAACTAGTTTTCTTTCTGTTTTAACTGTTTACATAACTCCGATCCCAATTATTGTTCTGAAAATTATGATCCATATTTTTCCAGCATCACAAAAGTAATCTTTTTAAATGTAATAGTTTACATTTTAAGATTTTTATGTAAATTTGAATTTCTGGACTGGAGATGTGAAAAATATGACTTAAAATTAAGCAATTCAAAAATTGAAAGTCATCATTCATTTTTATAATATATTTTTTAGAATATTTTTTTAGAATAACTATTATATTTGACTTAATGGTTTTAGAACGCAGGTATAAACAATAGATAAATAGAGTGTTTTTTTCCACTAAAATTCTTAAGCCAACATTCCTGCCAGGTCACGCTATCATAAAACATTTCTTCGGCGTTTAGGGGAGAACAAAACTAGCGAACTAATTAATTGTACCGAGTAACTATGTAAATGCACTGCGTGAAATAGGAGGTTAGACATACAGAGAATCTGTTAAGAAAATGTACGACAAGCTTTTGTTTGCTATATTAAATGCGTTTTATAAACTGTTATTTTTTTAATATAAATAGGTACTTAGAAATAAAAATATATTTCTTTATGTATAAATAAATACACAAATATTTAGTTGAAAAGACTCAATTTAGGATATTCCTCCTTCAACCGGGATAAAATACATTTAGAAGCCCCTGAATCCCACGAGTTTAATTATATCCTTTAAAAATGTATGCATATTAATTATTATAACAATTTCGCTATATACATATAATTTATGAGATGTTTACAATAATGTACTTAATTATATTTACAAAAATACAAAAGGCTCATCAAAGCCGTTAGTTAGGGTGCGTACCCAAAATACTGGCTACATTACCACGTTGTATTGCTATACTAACGCGTTGGCCGAAATATGAGCCAGCTTTTTTTTTACCTATATAACTTGATTTCCTTTTGTACTGTATGTAGCCACAATAAACGCAATCGTCCGACAACATACACTAATTAAATTTATAAACCATAAACAGGGCAAAGTGTAATATTCATAAAGCTCCGGTCTATGTGTAAACTGTAAAGGTAACTTACTACTTTATTGTCAGTTTTAAGAAAGAAATAGTAGAAATAGATAGAATTTTTAATACTAACATGAGTATTTTTTAGCACAGAAACATTTTTTATTTTAAAATATTTATAAAATATAGAATTATTTATAACTCATAAACGATTTCTTGGATTTGTCTCCGTCACATTTGCAGAATGACAATTAAAAGTTGGAGAGTTAAAAGAAAAACATATAGGCAAAAAAAATTCGAAAAATTATCCAGTTTTAATTTTAAAAAATCAGGTTAGCCTACTAAGCAAATACGAAGCTAGTTTTAGACCATGAATGAATTGTTATTTATCCATGGATTATTAATCAAAAATATGTAATAATATTGCGGATACTCTCTTTCTATGATATTATATCGATACAAACTTCCAAACTTCAGCTTTTTAAAATCACATATAGACAAATATTTGAATTTCTAATAATAAATTGCACGTAAATAATACGAAATGTCAAAATTTCGTGAGACTCACTAATAGTTGGTAAATAAATTAAACTTGTCGGCTTCGCGGTTGTCATTAGTAATTATTGTTAGTAATGATAACATTTCATTTCGATTCACCTCGCGTGACCTTAGCTATTGGGTCACGATTCCACTTTTTATCTCACTGTACTAACCCCCATGTTGAGTACGTGGCATACATTTACGTCAAAAATATTGAAATTTCATTTCGATGTCTCAATTAATAACATTAAATTACGATACGAATAAATTTTTCGAGCTTCAAAATTGTTTAGTTTAAAATTGATGGAGAGTTTTTTAGTTAAAAATTATATAAAATCTTGAATCGTTTTCTAAAGTATTTTCTATTTTCTGTAGCACTATTTTCTCAGAAAAATGTTGTTGTTCTTTGGAAAACAAAAAAGTATAGGTTTATTAAAAATAGATATCTCGTTGTTTGAGTACCTGCTCAAATTTACATACTTTTTATCTTCATTCAGAGGGAAAATGATAAATCACACCTTTGAAGAGGACTACAACATACTCAAAGTGACAATCTCTCAAACATGATAATTTCGTCACAAAGGGAGCCGAAAGTACTTCAAGACGTTAAAAATTTATGACTAGCACTTTGCGCTTTTATTGTCGTCGTCTGACGTCACGATAATTAAAGTCGACCTTCCTAAGCACTGAATAAATTATAAAGTTCGCACCCAGACGCTGCTCTGATTGTTTTTGAACGCAAGTGCATTTAATGTTTTGGCGACATGACTTTGTACCACTTGCGGTATTTCACTCTAGTCTATAAAATTATTTCGTTCGGTTTCCTTGTTTGTTAACTAATATCCAGATTGGTGTGGATGAACTTCAAAATGAAGCATGACATCTCTGACATCGTCAACAATGATCATCATATTTCAGTCAATTTACAGGAAAACATAATAACTGAAGATACAGTCAGTACTTGATATATACATAAGTATATAATTTTAATATAGTGAAGTAAATGATACTCAGTTCAATATTTATAAAAACATATTAATTAAGCTTGTTGATAAAATTGCTTTATAATATAAGGATGTTATAGCTCAAGGCGTAAACGCTATAGTGCATATGAAATAAACAGCGGGAAACGCCATCAAAATCAATTTTCTTAAAAGCCCGACACCTTTATTGCAAGACGTAAAATTAACGATGAAAATGATTACATTTTTACGACTCCAAAATAAGTGTTAATTAAAACATTACAAATTTCCTTCACTACGTTAATTACTGCTTAATTATTTCATCATTTTGGTATTTAGCTTTTATAGTAAGAGTTTTGTTTTAGGTGTAAATAATAACTATGAAATTAGGATGGGTAAACTGTTTTCTAAATGTGCTATCTGTCTCTATCAACCACTCTGGATAATTCATTAAATAGCTCTTCATTGAATTTCATGGTAAAGAAAAAAAATCTCATGATAATAAAGGCTTTATAAGCAACTGCAAGAGATTTACGAAAATTTTATTAACGAGCAAACACGTAAATAATATACTATACAATATAATTGAGGTCAAAATGATTCAATGTTAATTATTGAAAAAGAAGCGCGTAGCTCAAGACAGAGAGAAATGGCGACGTACTGTGGACGCCCTCTGCCCCATCCAGGGGCCTTAGGACTTCAAAAAAAAAATTGAAAAAAGAAATGATTTTGTAATACGATAGTATTGTTTATTACAAAAAATTATAATCAGACTTATTATTTTCAGAAAACTGATCTCGACGCATGCTGAACGTTCGACTAAATCATACGTTCCAATCAACCTGAAAACTTACAATTATTATAATAACCGAACATAAAACGTCGTTTGAAGTTTGAATTACATTTGTAATTATTATTGTAACTACTCATAGTACGAAATCAAATATTAATTTCTCAATATAGTTCCCATTGACGTTCAGGAAGTTGTACCGCACGTGGTGGAGCACTAAAATTAATTACTTTTGAGCCTTTTCGGAGTAACTTGACAAGTAAAATCACTTTGTTACGACTTCAACGCTTTCCCTTAATTAGTCGTCAAACGGTAGGTTCATTTAAGGACATAAAGTTAATTACAAGAGCACTAAAATTTTAATTAGATATTTTCATTGTTTTACTAGATTTGCAATAACATTAATATGGCATATAAATCTTTTAACAATTACTTCAGTCACATGAAACCTACGTTCAATGTATCTGGTATTAAGCGAATCCATTTTTATGTTTAAATTTAAAAAAAATCTTGAAACCGCCTTTATTATGCACTAAAATGTATTAATAAAAGGCAAATATTTAGAAATCGGTGCCTAAAGATTCTGCTTCATGATTTTACTTACAACTTGGCATCGTCTTTATTGAATTGTTATTTAATTTGATTAGGCAAATATGTCTAATCAAATTCAATAAAACCTATTTATTCTAATTATATGGGAGCATTTATGTCTATCAAACAAAAAATAAATCATTAACACCGGCTCATAATAAGCTTCACATTCGTATAACAATCACAAAAAAAAACTGTCAGATCGAGAGAATCCTTTATTAAAATCGGTAGAAAATATATTAAAATATCACTCGAGATATTTGGTCGGTGGTAGATATTGTCCTTCTAATATTTGGTCTTTGATATTACCAACATAATCGCAAAAACTAACTCATTTATTTGTTTGAATTCTACTAGACATTTTTAATACGCTAAACGCTAAATAAATGATTCATTCTACTTTTAAGATATTAAATTTTAGTTCCCTTTATTTCGGCATAACTTAATATACGTCTGAACCTCGCTTTAATGAAACTTCCATTTTTTTTTCATAATACTTTAAAGTGTTTAAGAGACGTTTAAGAATGTAGTAATTTTTATTTAATCTTGTGAAATGGCCTCATTTTCTCATCAAGAAACGCAGTCCAGTCCAGCGAAGGAGCTACCAAGGTATTTCTAACAATTTATTATAGCTTAAGTTTATAGTTTTACGTTTCTGTACTAATAAAGAGAATAGATTTATTTATACATATGTATATATATTTTTAATAATAACACTACTGCACCTTTATTTTAAATGCCCACAGCGACAAATTTGCGAGTTTAAATATAGTTATAAAAGCTTTAAACCAACTTTGAAGCCCTAAAAGTGATATATTATTATTTGAGTACGCACCCCAATGGCTTTTTTTAGCATTTTGTATGTTTGTAAATATATTAAAGTACATTATTGTAAATAAATTTACTTTAAAAATAATAAAAAACAAAATAATATTTTTATCACTTCTCATAAGAGACAAAATTTTAAGACTTATTTCTTGGACTTTCTTTCCTTGGAGCAACATTGGAGCCGCCTTTAAAACCTCCTCCTCCTTTTTGAATTTTAAGTTTAAATTCGATTAAACGGAACAAGGTTCGACGGGTAAAAAAGTTTAAAAAAATATGGGTGTAGAGGATTTATAAAAAAAAATATTAACATTCATTATGCATTAAAGTTTATACTGAAAAGAAATCGTAATCTGTTTTATATTAAATGTTAATTGATGTAATGTTATTTGTGTTATATTATATACTAAAATGAGATTATAATTAGAGAGAAAGGGAGTAGAGAGGGAGAGCGATGAGAGTAAATTAAAAATAATATTTAACTGTCGGTAAACCTTGTTTCAAAATTTGTAAACCTTGAAATTGTCACTAATTTGCAATAATTATCCAGTCACAAAGCCACTAAAATATTTCAATCAAACATTAATCAGTATATTTTGGTCTATTGATGCAATATCAATTTGTCTCTATTATGTTTCTGTTTTAAACTCTAATATTTTTGTACAGAATGCAGGTGTGAGAAACTATTGGTGAAAAAACGTCATTTTCTGACTGTTTTAAATTTCTTTTTATATCCTACGTTTTACATCAAATAAAACTATTTCGAACATTATAAAACCAACTACAATAATAAAACAACGTCATTTCAAGCTCTAATATAATAAATGTCCATAACTTGACAATATTAAAAAATATATATTTTCTACATCTTAATTTCATAATTTCGTAGAAGTAGGACAAGCTTTGATTTAAAATATGAACAAAGGGATATTTTTAATGAGGTCAATATGCTAAGAAAGCTGTTAACTCTTTGTTAGCTTAATGAAGTGTACACATTCCGTTAACATATTTGGGTTACCATTATCTTCTAAAATATAAAGGCTTAAAAACACATTTTAAGAATTCGTTACTATTTCTTTAAACAGTATAAACAATAGAATAACACCGCATTTAAGTATTTTGTTTATTATAGTTCAAGTTTGTGAAAACTTATTTGAATGCAAATGATTTTATCTGGCATTATTTACGATTATTAACGATATTACGTCTTTTTCGACTATTTTTCTTAATTATAATTATATAAAAATCTCACATTACACTCAATGAAGGTACTTACTTCAACTTGTTGAGTTTTTTTTAAAATAATTAATACTAATAATAGCTGTTGTTTAAATTACTAATTTATAGCTCTCGAATTATAATAAAGTGTTTCACATTTAATGTTGATCGAATGCTTAAAAGCTTATAACTTTAGATATATGCTTTATACTTTATACCAAATAAAAGCAGCTGGCACTTATTAGGTATAAAATGTTTTGTTGTGTTAAAATAATTGTTAAGATGATAATTAAAAATTATTGAAAAATTGTACAGAAAAGGAAACAAAATAGTATAAAAACTCTATATAAAATTCGAGTGAATAAAACACAGGAAGATTTGGTCTCATTTTCTTCTTTGGAAATACAAAACCCAAATTAATAAAGAACAAGATAGAAAAATGGTTGACCATCGCTGTCTGTTCAATAGCAATCTATGGGCACGTCAAATTAGTTTATCTGGCACTTGGACACTCGCCAGAACCAGCTTATCTGTTAGATAAATGTGAACGATCGTTTTCGACAATTGATTGAATACCATAATTATTTTTAAACTATTTTGAGATGTATTGTAACTAATGTTACAGTTTGGTAACTTTTACAGACAAGTTAGAGGTGAAATTTAAAATTAAATGCTGGCTAATAGTTCATAAATGAAGCTACAATTATTTTAATTATGATATTTTTTTCTTCTATTGGAATTATGTATTTTATTTAAAAGATGTGTTTTAAGTTTTTCATCGTTTTTAAGAATTTAAGAACTTCATAATTATAATAGCTGTAATATAAGTAAAACATTGTCTGGTAAAATATACGAAACTAATGTACTGTCAAACAAATGTTACTTTTATTACAATTTGCTCAATCTTAGCTTGACGACTTCGAGGAGGACTTCCAATCTAATACTGTCATGAATAAAAGAAGTTAACAGAGTTTGATTCCCTTTCTCAAGGTGTATAATCGAAACTTAAACTAGTTTTATAGCTATTAGATAGTTTCATAAGTAAGTAGCGTTTGCGGATTAATAAAACATTTCATAGATTTTAAATTGAAATAAAATTGAATATATTAGAATTAATAACGACACAGCTCTATTTACTGGATAAAGTCTATCGACTTTAGCCAGTATATCGATATTAAGCACAAAATTTATCGATCAACAAATCGTGTGGTAGACTCGTTCGTAAATCGACGGATGAAAATAAAAGTGAATCGCTTTGTACACTCAATGTTTGGCCGAAAAAGGATTTATTTTACACTATTGGAAACTGAAATGAATCGGTAATTAGTGAACGTTCTCGACAATTACTAGGAATTGATTGCGTAGAATCAGAATATATATGTAGTATCGGATTTTATTAGGTAGGATACTAAATGTATATTAAAGTTGTTATGATTAAGGTATCACGGAGCGGTTAATTAAAAGTGAGTATTTATCAGAAAACATTGACAAAGTTAAAAGACAGAGGTCTGTCGTACATCGAAGATAAGTAGGGACTGCCTCCTCGAGTCCCATACAATTAAATCTTACTTACTACCTGGGTTTCTCAACCCCGCATCAGTCACGCTTTTTCTTACACTTTTGTTATAATGTACCTTTTTGCCACGAGACAAAGCTATACTTAAGTTCCCACGCATACAAATATTTTCTAAACTAAACATCTGTTATTACAATACTTACTGCTAAGTACAAAGGTACAATAAAACGATAAAATAGAAAAAACTTAAATCTAACAATGACCATTCCACATTCGGCCATCCTGCATCGACAATTGCCCTCAATTGTCATCGTCTGTTTCCACATCTGTTGTTTTGTTTCAGCTAATATACAGTCAATACAATTTGTGACTACCTGCTCAACCTTCGGACGCATCTCTTTGAACCAGAAGTCCCTTTTCACAATGGCTTCGGTTTTGGTAACACCAAAGTGTCCTCGCTCGTGCACTCTCTTGATTACCTGCGTCTCCATACTCTTCGGTACAACTACTAATGGCTCACCATTTACACTTTTGTACAATAGTTGGTTTTTTAATAAATATCCGTTGGCTTCATTGCGCGATACGGTATCTATAATCTGCCTAAGACATTCATCTTTGTCTTGTGCATTTCTCAATCGCGCAATCAACCCATCGTCATTTTCGCAAACATACAATACTTCCGGTAAGGAATGTCTACTAAGCGCGTCAACATGTGGCATATTTTTACCTGGTCTATGCTCTATTGAATAATTAAAATCAGCAAGCAAAATTACCCATCTCGCAACTCGCAAACATACTTTCTCTTTACTTACAGTAGCAGTAAAAGCTTGACAATCGGTTACAATCTTAAACGCTATATTAATCAGATACACTCTAAATTTCTCTAACGCCTTTACAATAGCCAATACTTCTAATTCATAACTACTATATCTAGATTCAGCATCCGTCGTTTTACCACTCGCATAATATACAGGAAGAAATTTGCCGTCATTACAATCTTTCTGCATTAATATCATACCATACCCTAAACAAGATGCATCTGTGTGCAACTCGGTCTCTGCACCATGACGATACAATTTTAAAACAGGCTCACACACTAATGCAGCTTTTAATTTCTCGAAAGCTTCTATCTCTCTCATACCAAATACAAATTTAACGTCTTTTTTCAGTAAATCAGTCAATGGTCGGGCAATGAGTGAATATCCAGGTATAAATTTACGAAAATACCCTGTAAGACCCAAAAAACTTTGAACCGATTTTACTGTCGTAGGTCGGGGAAAATCTCGTACAGCTAATGTTTTTGTCTCTGACGGGCGAACAGTACCCCGGCATATTACATACCCTAAATAATCGACAGCCGTCTTAAAAAATTGACATTTCTCCCACTTTATGATTAACCCATACTTAGCCGCATCTTTAATCACTAATTTTACTCTTCTCAAATGCTCTTCAGAAGTTTTAGCTTTAATAATAATGTCATCCATATACACTACTACAATTCCTTCACGTATTAAATCTTTAAAAATGTAATTGATATAACTTTGGAATACTGTAGGGCCAATGCATAAACCAAACGGTAATCTAACAAACTCATACTGACCGTCGGGCGTTACGAAGGCTGTATACTTGATACTACCTTCGTCCATCCAAACATGGAAAAATCCGTTTATCAAATCTATTAACGTAAACCAAACGTCTTCGGCTAAAGCATCTATTGAGTCTTCAATAAGTGGTAATGGAGAAAGAGGTCTTAACATGATAGCATTTATCTTCCGATAATCTACACAAATTCTAAGCGTTCCGTCCTTCTTTTTAATCAAAACAATCGGACTTGCATATTCCGAAGTAGAGGAACGAATAATACCCTCTTCTAACCATGAATTCATTAAATCATTTACTTCTTTTCGCTCTGAAGGAGCCAATCGACGCGGTCGTGATACTACTGGTTTATCTGACGTCAAGATTATTTTCGTGCGTATACCAACGTCACGCGTAGCTTCCGGTTTATAATTTGAAACGATCTTTTTAATTTCTTCACGATAATGCTCCTCTTTAATGTGTGATAATTCAAGTTCTTTCGTCTCGTCTATAGTGTTTATTTTATAAATGTG
Source organism: Aporia crataegi (assembly GCA_912999735.1). Taxonomy (NCBI): domain Eukaryota; kingdom Metazoa; phylum Arthropoda; class Insecta; order Lepidoptera; family Pieridae; genus Aporia; species Aporia crataegi. The sequence goes on along the minus strand of OU538744.1, from coordinate 4,132,929 downwards.
CGGCTTTGTCTCCTCGTCTGTACTTTCATCAGCGTCTAATTTAAAAAAAGTAACTGTGCCCCGTCTAACTCTAAGTTCTACCTGGTCCAAAAAGTCAGTGCCCAGTATAACCGAACGTCTAAGTATTGAGTCGGGTATAACATGAAAATCTACATTAAACTTATAATTATCTGCCATCATGCTGGTAGTAAACATACCTAAGGTCTCAGTCATCTCAGCTCCCAAACCTTCAAAACATACCTGTTTTTTACACAAAGGTGGTGATCCTAGATTTTTGTACTCCTTCATACTCATTAACGTTAAATCGCTACCGGTGTCTACTAATGCTAAAATCTTACTGTCTTTAATCTTAATTTCCTTCTGGTATTTTCCTTTAGCAGGACGCGACACTAAATACACTTCCTTCGACTTCGGTGGACACTCGGAGGCTATATGCCCAAATTCTCCGCACTTAAAACACTTTTTCCCTTTTTCTTTTTCGGGACACATCACACTCACGTGGTCTTCTTCGCCACAGTTGTAACACTTTGTACTCGTCTTCTTTCCTGAAGTTGAAACTGCACCTCCTGGACTTCCTTTTCTTCCTGGGTTGTAGCTCTGCGGTCGTCCTGTCTTCTCCAACTTCTTCTCCGGTGGTCGTGCTTTTGACTTGGACATCTCTTGTTTCATTTTCTCGTACTGTCCGAATTTCTCTTTAAGCTGTTTAAAATCTTTCGCTCCATATAGCACAGCTTTATTTACGACATCATCAGGAATACCTTCTATTATGTATTGTATCACATCTTGTATCTTTAGCTTCGCTGGTGATGCAATCTGCAACATTTTATATGCGTATTCCTGCAGAGTTTCCTCACTCTTCTTCTTTCTCTTGCTCAGCTCTCGATGAATTTTCAAACAATCGACAGCTTCCTCGAACTCTTCTTTCAAAGATTCTTTCAGCTTCTTCCACGTTTTCGCGCACTTTTCGTAGTTCACGAACATTTTTGCTGATCCGTCTAGTAACCTTTTGGCGTATATAATCTTCAGGGTCTCATCCCACTTGCAAAGCTCCGCCATTTCTTCAAAATCATCCAACCACTGCTGGACATTTGTGTGGTCATCCCCACTGAATTTCTCCAACGCACCTTCAACGTCTTTAAAGGTAATTAATCCTCGTGATTCTTCACGTCTTCGAATCACTGGATTACGATTGGCACGTTCACTATTTGCGCCATCGTCGTCTTCGTCGTTGTATCCTCGGCCATCATTCACAGGATTTCGGATCCGTACATCATGGTTTCCTCTTCCTGGGAGTCCCTCAACATTGACAGCTCGAGCGTCTTCAAAGTCGTCTTCTTCTTCGTCGTCTACAAGGTCTGCAATATTTTCTTCATCATCGTCGGCTACATGATCCCGTTCCACCAACAGTGCAGCTCTTAGCCTCGCCAACAACTCTGGTTTTCGACCTGTCACCCGGAGGTTCCGGCGCCTTAGCTCCTCTCTGAGCTGTGGGACTCTCAGTCGCGGAAGTTGGTCGTCTTCCAAATCCGCCGCGGCAACACCTTTTGCAACCTGGTCAATTACACCTTCCATGGCTTACTAACTCGCGCACTTATATGTACTTTCACACAACACCGACACGTCTTTTACACACTTTTCAATTTTCCGACTTTCCGTGATCCCTGACCGTTGTGATCCCTGACCGTTGTGATTCCGGACCGTTGTGATCCCTGACCGTTGTGATCCCGGACGAGCCCCCAAATGTAGTATCGGATTTTATTAGGTAGGATACTAAATGTATATTAAAGTTGTTATGATTAAGGTATCACGGAGCGGTTAATTAAAAGTGAGTATTTATCAGAAAACATTGACAAAGTTAAAAGACAGAGGTCTGTCGTACATCGAAGATAAGTAGGGACTGCCTCCTCGAGTCCCATACAATTAAATCTTACTTACTACCTGGGTTTCTCAACCCCGCATCAGTCACGCTTTTTCTTACACTTTTGTTATAATGTACCTTTTTGCCACGAGACAAAGCTATACTTAAGTTCCCACGCATACAAATATTTTCTAAACTAAACATCTGTTATTACAATACTTACTGCTAAGTACAAAGGTACAATAAAACGATAAAATAGAAAAAACTTAAATCTAACAATGACCATTCCACATATATGTGTGTAACAAGCTTTTTATGTCTTTTATTGTCTGTGATATGAAGGTTTCGTTGTGACCCCCGTCGAAACGTAGTAAGACGCGCGCTTATATGTCAGTAAAAATGATCCTGTTTAGAAGGCTGATCAACTAAAGAAAATGATTATAGAAATAAAAAAATGTTTAATGTATTTATTTATTTTTATTAAAATATCTTTCATATCATATGAATATTATGAATTATGATATGTGTAAATATAATATATATAATTAAGCTGATAAGAATTTCTACTTATGCTAATTGCAAAATGGGTTTTTGAGATTTTAGTAAAAAATCCGAGAAATAGACAAACAGTCGAAAATAAACTATATGACTGACTTATATGATTTTGGAATAGATCTACTTTTGATAAAAGGTTTTAAACACAGTATTTTGATTAATATTATATTTTTATGAAATTCACAGAAAAATTAATATTTGTTTATCGCAAACTAGACAAAATTCGTTAATAAGCAGAGCTTAACATTGTATCGAACTTCAATGCGTCATCTGCTCTAAAGACTACAGATAAAAATTGTTAGCAATGATCGCTTGAAAGCTAAAAAAGTCTAAATTTCGCATATTCACATTGGTAGGGCTAGCATTTAATAATTGCGACTAAAATAAGCGACATTAACTATTTGTCATTTCTGCAAATCGTAAAGATAGTAACTACTCACAAACTGAAGTAAACGTATGTATAATGCATTAATTAATAATATTTTCTTTCTTTTAGTATTCTCCAATCTTGTTGTAGATTGAATTATTGTAATTAATTAAAAAAACACCTGCCACGATCCTTACATACATCTTTCGCTTCATTCACTTTCAATAAATTCATCATTCATGATAGCTGATTGCGGGCGCTTTTGACCTACCCCTTCTCAAACTTGGATTTGATCCAGAAAGGTACGAATAGGCCAGTATCCACCTCACTAGTCACACTCGTCCTTCTTTAAGTATATATATCTCATCAATAAATAAAACATAAATAATAAGTGTTAAGGTTAAAGATTCATTGTATTTCTGTTTGGCTTCGACTTCCAAAGTGGCAACCCTAAATATAGGGTCCATTTTGTGTGCCGGATGCAAAATCAATACTGCAGTAAAGCTTACAGTCTTGTTTTAAAAATATTTTCTGTTTGGATGTTTATCTGTTAAACATTTCGAATATCTCTTTGTTCGCGTTGATTGTTTAATCTACGTTTAACACATTCTCTAGTGAGAGCTTTGATCTGTTATTTATATTTCAATAAACAAACATTAACATGCCAAAACTATAAAGAAAATTGTTCTAAGTTATCATATTAATATATTTAGTATTTTTAATGGTTTAATGATGGAATATCTCACTGTAGACGTCTGTAAAATAATGACATGAATAACCTACTGCTATTAAATGTGAGAATAACACTAATTAATCTTAAAGTGTATTAAAAAACAGACAAAATGTATGAGAAAATGAATTTTCTTAATAATTTTTCACACAATTCACTGATGATTTGAAAGTATAATAATTATTCGGTTGATTTATGAATCTCGATCCGTTGAATTTTTTATATGCAAAGAATTTTAAACCTGTAAATTGGCTATAATGTGTAAGGCATATGCAAATACAACAAAATTTTAAAATTATTATAGTAAAACATTTCCCGACATTTCGAAATTAAACAAGCTTAATCCGATGAAACTATTTTCTTTCAGATAGTAATTTACAAACTGAATTATTTTATCAATAATGATTCATCCCGTAACATGAAAACAGTATCCCTCGTCTTTACCTAGGTTTTAATAAGGGCAATTATAAAAAATTTCATTCATTAAAAGAATAATCCTCCTATTAAATATGTACAAACCAATCTCACTGTATTGACAAAAACTAATTGATGTTAAAAAGGTTATTCCAAGTTAATGTATAGTGACGAACATTTGACATTCATTTTAAATATGAGCCACAATTTATGAAAATTATAATTAAACACTTTGTTATTTTAAAAGTAGTTCCTATTCAAATTTAAAGCTTAACGTACGGCAATAAGCTATAACTTGTAAAATGAATTCAAATTAAGCGTTGTTTTATCGCACAATAGGGAATCTGTATATGATATTATACGTTCTAGATATGGTTTAGATACTAATTCAACGATTTTAATTTCTGTTTATATATTTGTTATAACACAAAATTAATTAGGCGAACTATGAAGAAACTTTGTAAATTTTGATATAGATTTAAAAATTGTATTAGTTTTGCTATGATTTGGAATTCATGAAAAATCTATTTAGTTTTACGGTAAATCTACTGAAATGACTTTTTTGTATTCGAACTGAAAGACAACATTAGTAAGTGAGATAACCGAGTTGAATTGTAAAGTAAGAACAGGTTTTTTCCTTAGTAGGTTCAGTACAGTGAAGTAGGATATTTTATAGTGTCATAGTGTTAAGTAGACAATGTTGTAGTTGTCGATATTTATTGGCGTAGCAAATTTCAATGCACCTATTGTCGAGCTGTTGTAACAGCTTGCATACTAAATTAGTTATTTGTACCTTGTTCAAATTTTGTTGCAGATACAGCTTGATTGTATTTTGTTAGTTATCTATCGAATTCAAAAGTAGCGAAGCCTCTCAATATGTTTGTATGTTTTTATAAACTTATTTCAAAAGTTCTTTTTTTGAACAGAGTACTTTTAAATTATTCCCATTTTGCCTTAATGATATCATTATTTTTTTGTTACAATGTGTAAGTTATAAGATCTACGTAAAGTTTTAATGAAATATATGTTCATTTCTCCTATGTATCACCTCCGTGGCTAAGTGGTTTACGCGTCTGCGTGTTGCGCTGGAGGTCCTAGGTTTGAATCCCGGGGAAACACATGAATGTTTCGGTTGGGTAGACACAAAAGGCAGATCATCTACTTGCCTGAAAAAATATGATCGGTGAAACAGTTATAGTAATATGTGTCTGCCCCATACCCCACTAGGGGTTACGGGAATTCACACATATATTCTGTTTTTAAGAGCGATTTAAGTAATGTTTCTTAACCTCTCGTAGAGCCTGGGATAGATACATTTCTGTGTTTTCACTTGTCTATTGTTTTGTGATTAGTCTTCTGTGCTGTCCGACTGATTTTATTTCGTGTATTAAACACTTCGGTGTAACATGCAAGAAGTAGAGCGTGTCGCCAAGCTGCAGAGGTGGTTAGGATCCATCTCTTTCTATATTTATCAAAATCTTTTCCATTTTAGCATGAGAGTATAACAAATATTCTGTTACTAGCGTAACAATAGAAACAAAGCAGATCCTTCGAATGTATAAAATAAATAGAAGCCTATTGATCGACGGCCGTGTGATCGACTTCGCTGACACATTTCCTCGAAGGCATGAAGTTTTTTTCTAATACGTATGTAGGGAATAAGAACTGCGTTTAAATGAGAAAGATTTACTACATACTAAATATGCAATTTTAATTAGTAGGTACTACTTTAATTTTACAAAACAAAGGAGGTGGCTTTTGTATAAAGTGAGTGGGAAAAAAGAATGTTACATAGTTTTATCTAATACCTACAGTTTTAATTTTTTTCATACATTTGGTTAAACTCAAAAAATATTTAATTCGGGTAAAATTCATAGGTAGATAATAAAGTAACAATAAAACTTATGATAGAACTGATGATGTTAGTAAAATACAAAACTTAAAAAACTACTCACATTAAATATAAATAAAATAAGTAATTAAGTACTAAGCAATAATGGGATTTAACTTAAATTATGTGTCTAAGCGATCATGACTATGAAGTCATATCAGTGTTAATATTTTGATGATTTTTTAAACTCACCTTATTAAAATATTACTAAAGCTTATATTTCTAAGAGTAGGCTCGTTTAACTAATAGTTATACTTAATTTTTTTAAATTTGAAAATATTCATATAAAAAGTATTTTACAAATAAACGCGTTGCACCAGACCTGAGGTTCTGAAGTCGGTTGAGCAGGCGTAGAAAACTGATCACTCTATTACCTGTAAAGGGAATGATTAGTGTAACGGACGCAGAAATATATCTGCCCCAATCCTCACTGACGGGTACGTCACACACACGCGTATTAGAAATTGCTATCCATTCAGTAAACAGACAATGTTTAAAAACCATTACATTGTAAATTTAATTATCGAGTAATACTAAACGTATTTACCGTAATAACGGTAAAACAATAGTTCTGCATATAGAAAATGAGGTCGCGTAAAACCACATAGCTAAACCTTTATAACTCATTTGTCAGACAACGCCGGCTGAAATAGCTAGTTAATGTTCATTACAGCTGCCGATAATTACCTAATTTACTCGTAAACATTGTGTTCTGTTTCGGAATAGCATCATAACGCAATAAAGCCATTCAAACTCTATAATTAACTGGTTTTATTTCGTATAATATTCAATTTTAGAATTCGAAGAGATTTTAAAAACATTATATTACATTTTCTATGTTTTTTAATTCAAAAACCGAAAAGATGTTTTGATAATGTAGGTAAGGTCTTTCTTGAAGTAGATAAATCTAGGTGAAGAGGCCTTTTATAATTTACAATAGGTTTTTTTTTGAGTATCCCCAGAATGCGAATTCTGGACCTTCACTTCTTAATCCATTTATCTCCAAGCTTACGTGGATCTCTTGATTACATACCACTATTGACAGTAGTAATATTAAAAATGAGAAATAATACAACTTTATGCTTTTAAGTAGGGCACAATAAAAACTTTAAACACTATAATGTTTAATGAGGCTTATATTTAAATTGTGCTGTTTACATAAAATGAAGTTAAACTCAATTATCACATAACACTTATGCACTGATCGGATAATCACAATCGATTTTTGCAATTATTCTGTGAAACCGACCGCGTTATCGGATAATCGCGCGATGCTTGAGTAGTACCCGAGTTGGCTAATGGCCGTTGTTTCACATAAAGGGGTTGTTAGGAGCGATTTATAATAAATGCAAAGATAATCTTTACATAGGATTAAAATTATTTTAAATTATTAAAACTACGATGGTTTTTCACAGACTAATAGATTTATTCAAGTTAATTACAGAATAGATTAAAGAACAATCTTTTATTAAAGATTGTGATAGGTCACTATACTAGGTGTCGCTAGTAGATACTAATTATTTTGATATACATATTTAACATAAATTCAAAAGTTTATGTAATTTATACATTTTCAAATTGATTAAATTTTATTTTCTGTTTAAGTGAAGTTGAATTATTTAGAATAAAACCCAATTCACTAGTTCGTGATATCTAGACAATGCTCGACACGAATGTAATGTACCCACTTTCAAGCACAAAGGTAATTTTTATCTGTTATCACTATTTTATAAAAAATAAATAAATAATTAAAAGCCATGGTACTTTCCGCTGCTTGTGCACTTGTGGTTTTAGCAATTTAGTAGTGGACTGAAACTTCATTGACGTAGCTCAGTGAACTGAACGCGGCGACGCAATATCCGCATCGGTATTGGACTAGCGACGATTTCCGTTTGGATCCTTGCGGAAATAAACGGAATCAATATTCCACAATGCTAAACAATAAGTGGTCCATTATTCCAGTGGGTTCCCGCTAACTGCCCCCATCACTCAGTACCTTGTCCCCCTTCAATACTGGCAGAACGGGTGTAAAAAACATTTTGTGGATGTTTAAAATTATTAAATTTTCAAATTAATTTGTAAAATCATTGTAATTTTCGTTGCCGTTTAAAACATGAGAAATCACCTATATACGATAATCGATAATTATGCAAATTTTAGTACGGAAGATAATTATAGGTAGTTTTGCAATAAAAAATAAACCATGGAGGTCGTTAGTCCATAAAATCCCATATTCCTGAAGTTCTATGGTCACACTATAAAACAATCATGTATTATGTTATGTGAATTAACTCCCAAGGAAGGTCCGAAATCGTATGTAAAATTTAATTTTAAAAGATCACATTAAATAGCTAAACAATTTTAGAGAAACTTTATGTTGAACGTTAAGGTATTTACAAAGATTGATTTCTTTCAGCCCGTTTACAAAGAAACTCGTCCAATGTAAGAAATCGAAGGCTTTATTTGGATCTTGGTTAAAGAGCTGGATATATCTTTTGGTAAATTGGTTTTAGTTAAATTATTTTAAATATATAGTGATTGTAGATAGAAAAAATAGAGAGGATGATTATTATGTTGCATGTACTTACCCAACTCTACCCAAGTATACCTTTATTTCAATTTTAAAAAACCCAAATTTGTTAAAAGTGTTTCCCTAATTTAGGATTTCCCGCCAAGCGATGGTTTAATAACACATATTAGTAACAGCATCAAAACTGCAAATAAAATGATACAACCGCGTTCACTTAAAGTATCTAAACAAAAGTATTCAGCAGCTCTTAGACTACCAGAAGAAAGGCCAGTCCACTCACGTTCGTCCATTTGTTCCGTATCTGACACACCTGGCTTCGTCTTATATTGCTAGCGTTACGGAAAATTGGGGTGCATAATATTGTTATCTGGCCTTAACATCGCACGTTATTTTGTTATAGTTTGATATTTTTATTGCCCTTTTGCTGATCGCATAAATTCTATTAAACCTTTTTTAGTTCAGACAATAAATAATCTAATAAGAAACCGTTTACCTTCATTCAAGTATTCACGCTTGATTTCAAACAACCGTTGAAAATTAATTTAGATCCCTTTTGTTTTGTTTTTTCTTATTTTCATGCCTTTGCTGCTGAACCGAATTATATTGATTTTGGCACAAAGGAAACCGTGCAATACAAAATTGCTGCTTTGTTTGTCCATGTAGAAAAGGCCGCGGGCAGAAGTTAATAAATAATAAAACAATGTCTTTTATTTATATTTATAATATACACCAGTAGCAAACTCTTAAATGTAACACTTTGTTAACAATAACAAAAGTATTTAAAAATATCTATATTCTATATAGTTATATTTATTCTCATTAACGCCTCTGTAACTCAAGAGTTGAGTCAGTCTGTGTAGTCCGTCTCGAAGACATAACACTTATTACTTCTTAGAACAGCAGTGACCAATAAAAGATCAGACGCAGAATTGTATCTGTAACCCCTACGGCCCAAATTCATAGGACTTTTTTTCGATGAAAGTCGACTATTAACCATACGATTCAAAAATATAATTTTGCATTGATATCAGTAATTGTTATCGTATGACTTGGATAGTCTATTTTCATAGAAAAGTTAAAGTAATGAGGAATACCTAAAAACTATGATTTGAAACTATTATTTGGCATTTAGTCATAACTAAATATGAGCCTTTACTACGAAGAGGAAATCGCGATCATCTAGTAGTATTTATAGTAGGCATTTACAAATGCATGTTTAACATTCATGTGTCTATTCCAACATCGCAACAAGGAAAGTTAGCTGGCTTGCATATGCTAAACGTGTCTTGCACACGCTTAGAGTTTCTCAAATATTTGCTCTGTTTAGTTTGCAGGCTTAACAAAACAATGACTATTTTGGATTAAATAACATATTTTTTCTATGTAATATACGGCTGTTACGGGTAGGTGAAGCTCGTAGGTACAATTCAAGACTGAGCATCAACAAAATGATGATCTATTTTCTGAACAAAATTTCAGGATTTAATCAATTTCCTACCAACTGACTAGTTTTAAATCTGCATAAAAGAATTTATGAAAGAATAATTGAAAGAAGTCATTTTCTATGTTATAGAGCTGAGCATTGGCAGAATTGTGTAAACACATAGATATCTATAGCTATGTTAAATTAATAATAATGTTAAATAAGCAACCAAGAAAAAAGACCAACAAAACATTATCTTTTTTCGAATCGCGTTCTGAAAGCTTTAAAATATTACGATTCATTGTCACAGCTGCGGGAAGGGTCTGAAACATGTTTCTTTGCTGTAATCTCGCCGTTCGATACGAGTGACGAAACGTCTCAAGGCCTGAAATACAGGATTTATAAAACTGGATGAGATCCAAACCTCTATCATAACTTTACTTAGGTACTAAATGCGGACTGGACTTTATTGGTACCTACAACATTTCAAAAAGTCTCCTATTGAAGCTCGAGATATTTACATTTCTACGTCTTCTGATTTTTATTTACTTTACAGAGAGGTTAATAATAAGCTTCCTTTTCCATCGGAAGCGAAATCTTTTATTATTCTTCGGGAATAATTAAATGTAGGAACATTCCTACAACCCACATGATACACACATTCCTACACCCTGATATACGTATATATATCATACATAATATATTGATTTAATTAGTACATATTTATATTATTATAATTAATCATAAATATTATTTCTCACGTTTACATTATTTCGAAACTTAATAGCTATTTATAGATTGAGGTATATATAATAGCTATAACATTCAACATAAGATGCTTAAATTTTTGACCGAAAATGTCCTTAAATAATTTCTGTAATGGCTTAGTGAAGATAAATTTTCCTAAGCCGTCCTTAAACGTTAAACGTAATAGCTCATCTTGTATTCCGCGGCTCTACATCCCTGGTTTGGATATAGATGTCACGAGAGGGAAGTAAAATAATTTACATAATGTAATCAGCAAACGAGATCCGATGATTCGAGCTACTCAGCCCAAAAGGACCTTAATCTAGTTAAAAAGATATCTTGTCCCTTGAAACTGTTGATTGACGCCGCTATATCGGAAAATCGGGATTACGATCGGCTTTTATTATTCGTGAAATTTTTTCCGCGCTTCGATGTTTTATCCATAATTATTTCATTCGACTTTTCACAACTTTAAACATTCTACATTTAATATTTTGGCTATGAATTTATAACCCGACACAAGAGGAAGGATACGTTTGACGTGTCTGTTTGTCTGTGCCATTGAAGTTCTTAAATGAATGGACAGATCAGAATGTGTTTTTTTCTGTGAAAGCTGTAGAAAATTTGATAAAATATTTCAAATTGTTATAAGAGGCTCATCATAACCGTTAGGGTGCGTCGCGTACAAAATATAAATAAATTTTGAATCTTAAATGAAATTTAAATATTTTTGTATCTGTCTTTTTTGTATTCGAATGTAAAAGCTTTTTTATGATTATCAAAAACTGTAGCAGTCCTATCTCGTGCTTAATATTCATCATTCCCACAGCGTGATTAGAAGATTTTATGTCAATTTTACGACGAACTCATTTGGTTGGAGATGTAATAAAGTGAGATCGGCGGTCCCCCGCTAAGCAAGCCCGCTTTGTATTCATAGGATGAAAGAAAGTTGTCCCAGGTGTGTCTCCAGCCTCCCCACATCGATCCGTGGTTAAAAATGTTGAGCATTTCATATTCTTGAAGGCTATAAAATCTTCTATAGTCTATATAATAGTTTTCCAACTTTTTTGCTATATCCCGTGTTTGTATTACTTTAACAACTAGTTAATTTGTCTTCTCGAAGCCAAAAGTTAGCCCTGATCCAGCTATTTGAATTTTTCCAATATGGCGTCATAAGTTAACTAATATGTACTTGGGCCTCAGTATGTAAAGCCTTCGATCTAAACATATAAAAATAACTTGAACGTATCCCATACTACTCAGCAGTTCTAATAAACGCAGATACAATAAAAATTAAAATAAAATAATTTAGTTGCAAGAAAACCAAAGAATTCAAGAGATGAAGTTAACAGAAATTCAAGTTGAAGACAATTAAAACAGTAATAAAACCGCACGTTCCCTAGCCTCAAATACATCTTATTGCTTTGTCGGATACACACTTTTGTTGAAAGGTTTTAATGTCCCCATCGTTCTGTTATTAAGCTGTGAAGTCGCGACAATGAGGCTTTCGGTGAATGTTATGCTTGATGGAATTTTTAATTATTTTTCTTCGTGAACGCTCCATTAAGACGTGTTTTGCCATTTTATAAATATTGTCGTGGTGTTTGTTTTGTTTAAATATCAACTTTGAGTGTCTAAGGTTTATATTATACCTAATACTTATTCCTTTGAGCTACTCTTTTATTCTGTCTATATAGATCTTCTTTATAAGCATGATTTGTTGATGGCAACATATGGATCTTAGCTTGGCTTAGAAACGTAACATCAGTACAAACAGTTCTTACTTATACAAATTATACAATCAAACGGAAATTCTGAATGGAAAGTTTTTAACGGTTATGTCAAAACAAAATATGCGTTCTTGAATACCAGATGATTTCGGGGACATGTGTATTTTTAAAAATCAGCTTAATAGACATAAAACTGTTTCAAAACATCCTTATCCTTGTTGAAGTCATTTTATGTGAATGCAGTTACGCTGTTAGCATTAATTTTACACAATTAATACAATCTACTTGTAAAATCTCAAATTACGAAAGCTCATAAAATATAGTTTAAATTTTAAAACAGCTTTCCTCGGTACTAAAATTGAAATTATATATTTCACATACGAATTTTATTTAATACAAAACCAAAAAATCCCATTCATTCCAGCCAATAGCTTATTCACACAACTATACCAGTTAGTACGGAACATAACGGCCGTAAAGTCGCAATTCTGCATAAATATTTATGTGCGCGAGTGTACAATTGTTTGCTAACTTCGGCCGAACTAACTTCTAACTTAGTAACATACGACTTGTCTGCACTAATAAAATAAAATACAGTAATTAAATTAATTTCAAATGACATTAGGGAAGTTTGAGATAAGACAGGTAAGAACTCCCTTGTAAGAGCTTGTTATATTTATTCAATTAGGCAAAAGTATGATAAAACTGCTTTTGAGGGTTTCATCTATAACTCAATTGATATATTTTGAAGTTTTTAATTTTCTCATATTAGCTTGTTTTAAACATATTAAAAATAGCAAGTAAAACCTCCATCACTTCACTCTATCCACTGAATATGACTTCCAAAAAGGAATAAATGGTACATATTTTTTACGGACACAACCAATAAATTAAACATATATGTGTATAATTACAAAATTATATAATTTGCTTTGAAAATATATTGAGGTATTTGTAGCAACGGTTTGATTATGACACTGATTTTGTATTGAAAGTGGGGTAATTAATTAAAATTGAGTAATGTAAACAAATTTTTAAGCCTTATTTAGCTTTTTAAATAATGTCTTTTTTTAAATAAATTTCATTAAGTTGTCAAATCATAAAAGTTAATCATTTCGCAGGATTGGCTCTATATTTTTATAACGACAGTGGTGGGCTGAGGTAATGTAGTGGAACGAAAATGAATTTAATGTCTCACATCTCCCCTAGTCACGTCGTCTTGCTAATGTCGCGTGCAGACGCAGATATATGTCCTTCGAAGTGTCGAAAACCCATTTATGTTCGCTATTTATAATTTTTCGATTTAAAATGTGATTTTTCTATAGTTTCAAATGTATATACATAAAAAATCTGTTGTTCAGCACAATTTTTCATATTTCAACAAAGTTCTCTTCAGCAATAACACGTGAATAAAATAAACATCATATATCCAAAGACGATACGGCTAATCTCTTCCATTTAAGTTTATTCGTAAGAATTATTTTTCAAATTAGTTATTTAATGTTATTCAAAGAAATCTTTTATAAAGTAATCAATCTTTATCAAATATAAAAAAACTACTAGCAAAAAGACATTTATTTATCGTTTGAAGGTTTTCTTTAAAATATATTAAAAGTTAACTCAAGGTTTATTAATAAAGGAGGAAATTTCTACCTAAGTATGAATCACGAAGCACGAAATAAAAATATTTCAAAACGTCCGGCATGTTGATATTTAGGCGTCGCCTTTGTTTTCTATATTTTTGCTTTCGTAATTTGTCGTTGCCGTTTGTCAAAGAAACATGAGTTTTTAAAAACATTTTATCTTGTAAATGCCCGGGTCTTCGTTTGGTTTCAATTGAGAAGAACAGTAGTCACATGGGCAATGTATAAACATTTAATTTGTATTGATTGATTAGCTCGTCGAGTGTTTAAAGTCATATCGAAGATTGAGATTCTGGAAATTCAAACGATATAACGCGGCATTGCAGGTTATATTTTTTGTATGCATTCCGAAAATAATGAGTCTATAGAATTTGATGAGAATTAACAAGATATCCGAGATAAGTACAAACTTTCCAATATTTATTATTTATGAAAAAAAAAAACATTTACAATATATATATTTATTACATAATATTCGTAATCTTGTTCAGAATAGTATGAAATCAAAAGTGACCGCCAATTACACTAGCACTGTTTATATTTGAATAAAGTAAAGTGTAATTATGTAAAACATTCATAAGATCGATTTAGCGATTTTTTGTATTTCGTTCATATATTAAAATACAAAAAATTCCATTATTGTTAAGATTAGGTTACGATGAAGGGGAATCGTTACTTTTAAGTATAAAACTAATTAATATATTTTAAACATTAACACAATTTAGAATGCACTGTAGCTATTGAGTTCAAATATTTAAATCACATTAGCATTCCCATTACAGAAGTATTTACTCGCACTCGACTTGTTTATACAGAGTACATAGCTTGTACATATACGTACAATGTGCGAGAATATCAAACTCAATCTCGTATCTAATTTATTGCATGTCACTAGAGATATTTTATATATTAGATCCTGTATGTTCATTGGCAAAATATAGCATGGATGATGTTAATATTTTACACGAAATCACAATATAAAATAGCCATCGAAAGACATCAATATCCACTAGTAAAGTTCTAGAATAGAAATGTTTTGTTAGAAAGAACTGACAAACTGAATTAGAAAGGCTAATTTTATTATATTAAAAACCGTCAGTTGTGTCAATTATTAGAAAAGTTCTCGTTTTTTGTAAAATTCATATGTAATTTATACGGATTTGAGATTCCTTCGTGATAATCCTGATTAAATAGTGAGATTATGGCGACAAATCGAGCATGACGAAGGGAATCGCAAATCTGTCCCCTTAGCTTAAGATAAGGAAAAATTAGGCCTTTGTTTACCTTTGCAATTTTGTCTGGAATATTAAAGGATTTATTTTTAACCGATATCAAATAAGATTCTCGATACGATTGTCTCTTTATGTTTATAAAGGCGGATCAGTATTAAGATTTAATAAATATTTACATGCAGATTAATTCTGCACTGAGTTGTGTTTATGAAAATACTGCAATACTTACGAGTATTATGGCAACCGCAGTTGCCCATTAATGTACTTAAAAAAAGAAGAAAAGCTCTCAGCTAACTTTTATGTTTTTTAGAAAACGCTATAAAACTAAAAGAGTGATGAAATTCCTATAGTTGAAACTTTAACAAAATCAGATATAGGTACAGCAAACCTACGTTAAACACTTTTATAATCTACATACTTCTATAGTACACAAAATGCTCCAACCTAAAATCTTGAAAATACCTCTATAAAAATTTCCATTAAGTATCAAAACTACAGTATTTAAAGAGAAATTTCCAAAGCTATCTCCGTGCATTTTATTTCCCCAGTCCCTTTTTAATCAATGCGTTATAAAAACCCCTTTACATGGATACATTCAAATATGACTTCGTTTTATTATGCACATGCATCGGTATGCGACTCGGACTTGCAATTTGTCGCTCCAATGAAAATATTTATGTTCAATTTTGCGTATGATGTTGTATTTGTCCCTATTGATATTCCTGAAGCAAACAGCTTTTTATTTAAAACTATATTTTCAAGGATGTGCACAAAACTTTAATAGATTAAGTAAATATAATTAACTATTTAAATGTAAAAAATAGAATGTTGCAAATAATTTACGTAGCTTATTTAAAAGTTTGGTCTTAGCGAATTCGTAGCGCATTCGTAGCAGTATCTACGGATCTTCATATTATACGCATACAATTAACTTTCATACGAGTTAACGGATATCTACGATAATGTTAATTAATGAATAATTAATTTATATTAAAATAAAATTTATTAATGACATGAAAACTTATGCATAAGATTTTATCAATAAACTAACAAAACTCCTGGACTAATTTTAAGTAATTCTTTAAGTAAGTTTCCTTCAAATGACAAGGGCTTATATTTTAATAATAATTGCCAAGTAATATCTAGAAATATATAAATCTTAAATATAATAAATTTATATAACACCTTTCACATGTATTTTGTGCCACGTGGTCGAAGTAAATGCTAGTATTGTATAAGAATAGAATGAACACAGAAAAGCTTTGAGAAAAAATAGTGTAAAAGCAATGCCGTTTGTTTTATCAGCGATTTGAAGCGATTCCGCCGCCGTTGGCCCATGATTTATACAGCGTTCTCCCCATCCTCAGAGATTCAGCAGTAAATCTCGCCACAAGTTGCGCGACAAAAATATCATTATGTAAATTTACATAGAAATAAAACCTGATTCGTATTGTATGGAAATAGCTTTTCTTTGAAATTTAAAGGCTTTTAAGTTTTTTATTTGAATACGAGATTATTAATTTTATTAGGCTTTAATTGTTTTAATGAAGATTAGGTAACTTGATTTTTTGTTGAATAAGGAATTATTTACATTTCAATAACTGTAATGATATGTAAGCATATTTTCTATTGCCTCTGTAGTTTGTGGAGGGTTTAGGTTCGACATCCGGAAGAAGAAAATTATTACTTTGCATTTCTTTCTTAGCTGTTACAAAAATTTACAATGAAACAGCACAGAATTCTCTGCTCCGTGCATCACTAAAGGGTGAAAATCCAAGTTGATATTATAAATACAAAGTATCTTTGTCCAACTGGTAAGTTTTTTCGCATAAAACACTAAATTCATTTTGTTTAATTTGACAGCCTAGAGCCCTCTTTTTTAATATAGAAAATATAAATGTGTATATTTATTTCATTTTGTATTGTTATATCACTACTAATTCTATATAAACGACCTCCTCATATACAAACTCGACAACATTCATATCCCTATGTCAGAGCATATCTGTTGAGACATAAAAGCAGTCAGTACACTGAGACAATGGACTTATCTGCCGAGCGTTACCGTTATTGAATGAACATTAAACACATTGTTGTGTTTAGCAACAAAGCATCTCTACTGCGTTAACATTTATCTATTTTCACTTACATTATTATTCTAATCGAAATTGCTAACGTAATAAGTAAGGAAATTCTTACGGCTGTCTTGCAAATAATTTCACCGAAAAACTCTTTTATTAATTTTACACAAGTTACAAACAACTCATGCAATTGATTGAAGATTGAAAAGAACCCACCGTTAATTATTTCACTCTCAAAATTTCACTTAATTAATTTGATAATTAAATGATGCCTAATATTCAATTAAAGCCGTCTGTTCAAATTAAAACATGACATTATAATAACCACTAAGCGGCATTTATATCAAGTTTTTAAGTAAAAATATTATCATATTTAAGATTCTGAATTTAAAATCTAAGAACGCCTCACGCTTTCCCGTATGGTTTTCCTCATTCCGCCGGAATCTCTTACATTTATTTTTATTTCGTATTTGTATTCGTTTCCTGTAACGTCATATATTTCTCATGACAGCTCCATATCGTTTGGGGTGCTACGCCTTTGTGGAGGTAATAAGTTTATAATTTAATAATAATACGTTTTTGGAAATATCTGATTCGGCTGCTATTTTGTTACCATCTTTGCGTATGTTGTTGTTGGTTTCACGATCTTTTTGTTGCTCATTATTATATTTTTAAATGATAAATTTTTAGGCAGAGAAATTATATGAGGGTCTTTTCACAAGGTTTTGAGAGGGTTTTGAGTCCTCCAAACCCTCCTGGGTTTGAGGCTATTTTTAGCACCTTTATTGCGCAGTTTACCGCGTCTGTTGTTAAGTAGTTTATACGTCTGACATTAAATACCTGTTGCCTTAGTTACAACCTCAGCTTGGTTTAAACCTCCAACTGAAGACTACTAGCTGTAATAACTATAATTACCCAAGTAGGTACTGTAGGTCACCTTTACAGGTACCTGTAAAGAGAATGATAGTTGAAATATAAATAGACGCATAAATATATCTTCTCCATGCTCCACTAGACGTTATTGTTCATTTTGCAAATAATAATATTTTACCTTTTATTATTTCACTATTAAATAATACGTAAATTTTAAAAACCACTGCAGATTTTTTATGCAAACTGATTTTTTGAAAACTTACCTTCATATAAAGTAGGTACTTAAAAAAGTAAACTAAATAAAAAGTAAACTTTTCTGCCATCATTCGAAATTGTGTAATCTTAGATAAGAATTTTTCTACGAAACCCCTTAAAAATGACTCACTTTCCATAACGTGCTTAAAGACGTAAATCTCGACACATGTCGCTTAAATCTGTTCCATATAAAAGATACCTTATTTTACCGAAGTCATGAATAGAGGGAAACTCTTCTTTATGGCCTACAAGCCTCTTGAGATAGCTCTTCGTTTTATAAAATCGTTAAGTCAAGGGGTGTATTGCCTTGTAAATTGCAGTGAAAAGTGCCTAAGTTCTATGTAGTTAAGTAACATGAAATTTCATATAGTAAAATCACGTTAAAATAAAAAAACCTCCGTTAGTGAGCTGGCCCCTTTAGCTTCAGACCTACAAGAATACTTTCTTATCACTCTTCAAAGGGCTGGCAATGAACCCGTAGCCCAGCAGGCGCTGAAGGTGTCTATGGGCGGCGGACCGCTTCTCCTGCCCGTTTGCCTCTCATCTTAAAAAGAAAAATCTGCGTTAATATCAGCTCTAAAAGAGTTCAATGATTGCAAAATATTTATATTCAATAATGCTTTAGATACCAGTACATATGGAGACTTGTGGAAACTAGATGAACTTTGACATAAATCTCTATTTTTGTTTGGTTCTTGAATTTTCTTCATGATATACTATTAAAATTTGAAAAGAATACGCAATAACATTAAAATTAATTGCATGTTATTTCGCCATCGCACGTAAAATATTTAAACCTATTTAATAAATATTTTAAGACGCATTCCCAAAAAGACAAATAGTTATAACATAAAATTTATATTTTTTTAAATTCATTTAGATCAGAAAGTAACACTTATGAACGTCAAATTAAGTATTATTGAAGTTACATTTAAAATACATACATTTACATTTTATAGTAATCGTTAATAGTATAATAAACCCTTTTGCGGTTCTTACTAGTAATCTTAAATTTGTGCAAGGGTAAATGTGTATAAAATCGTACACCGAGTCCCGCAAACGTATTATGTACTTGTGTAAGCGAAGGTACCTACTAATTTGTGTTGTTTCGTGTATTTAATGCATTAATATCACTATTCTTAGTATTAAGTTGTATGTTCTTTTGGACAAACATAAATATATTTAAAACAATATATTTGAATAACAAACTTATTACAATATGACTCGATCGAACAATATCGGCCAAACTTATACCGGAACCACGTATTTTAGACACAAATAAACACTTGAATAGATGAAAGTGAACGGTTGTAAACGTTTCGAACAAACTGTTCTTTTAAATAAACGAAACGTTGTTTAAAACGGCACCCTTCACGAAACTTTTCCATCTGGATACAATGCAAACATTATACACGCGTCCGCAGTTTAGGGAGATATATTCATGGCTGTAATAGGTTATGAGTTGTGAGTTGAAGCGAGTTAATTTTTAAAAGTAAATTGCAAAAATCAATAATAAATAAAACTGTCTTAAGAGATATAGAGAAATCTTTTAAAAAGTCTAGTCATTCATAGGTGCTGCTTAAAATAGAATCATAACTCAGAATTACTATAAACTTTGGAGTTTTTGTTAAGTATCACAACTTATCATATGGACACTGTAATGCAATTACATTTCTTACATAATATAAATCTAATTTAAATAATAAATATTAAATAATAAACTGGTATGGATATACCTGTATTCAGTATTAATTACTATGTGACAAAACTCTGAATGGTCGTTAGCTCTATATTCCTAGAGTGTGTTAATTAGATAATACTTGATTTTTTATTTAGAAACACTATTGTATCAAAATATAAAAAACTTTACTGCGTCTTTGTTTTAGACTATTATAAAAGTAAAATAATTATAACAGATTAAGAGTTTGTCGTAGGTAGGTATAGTTGTCATTGCTTCACAATTTATGACAACGACGAAGTGTGAACAGCTTTTTTCAAATATAGTTTGCCTTTTGATATAGAAGTATAGATTACGTCTATTATACTATCCATCTGGAAAAACAATATATTTTTTTTAATTTACTAAAAAACAATTAACTTTCTATATGAATGTTTAAAGTTTAAACGATCGTAACATTCTAAAACTTGGGCCCACAAAAACGGACAGGAAAAAACTGTTTCGCCAGTAAAAGGAACAAACTGATACACAACAATGCCATGATCTCTAATGAAGAGTTTTATACACAAAGGTACCAACTCTTTTATTAATACCCCGTGTGTTTTAGACTTACCTCATGGTTTTTATATGTATGCCTATATATTGAAGGTTGTCATCCTTTCAAAGGGATGTTGGGAAATGTTCATAGTTGACGTGGTACTTTTCACTTTTGATTTTAGTTGATTCAACGCTTACTGCTCTTTATTTTATATGCTGTAAGTAATTAAATCTTAATATTGATTTATATATGTAAATAATTATAAAATTAAAATTAATAAATTAAAGTTATAATATGGTATACATACCTATAAATTTACAATAACTAATATATTTGAAACTTGATACAATAGATTAGTGAAAAGCGCATTTTATGCCGTTGAACTGTTTCTGAAATTACTTGTTATTTACGTAATACTTAAACCACAGAACATTCAAAATAAATCAAAGCAAAAAACTACCTCACTAAAAGATGCGTCTAAAATATTACACAATTCTCAGATTTTAAAAGTCGCTGTCATAAAGAAAACCACATATTAATATTCAAATAACCATTAGCTAGACCGAGAATGTGTGCGACTGTACAGAAATTTTTCACATTAAATATTCATCATACACAGAATAAATGGAGTGTACCTACTCGAATGTACGGCAGTCGTTTTTATTAAAATGTAGTCGCTTATTGACTTTCCTTACAAACGAAACCTTAAATATTTTAATAGCTGTTGTTCAGATTTTGTATGGGCATAGAACAGAATATATGTCTATTTCTGTTTTATTAATTTTTCTTATCTTGATAAATTGATGACCAGCCTTCTATACCTCCAAAACTCAGAAACCTAGGGGACCTTCCTAGGATGTTAAAGAATGATAAACCAAACAGTTCATTCATCAATATAATAAATAGTTTATTATAGCAATAGATTCTGCAAATTTAACGTTGAAAATTTACTAGATTCTGAATTGTTTAAACTTTCTTTAAAATTTTGATTTTGTTATCATAATATTGTGTCCTGAAGTGTTTATAGATAGAACTTGCTTAACACTTACATGTTTTCGTGTTGAAATTTAAAAATATTTCTAAAGTAGTTTCATAACTTCACACTTACGCTACACCCGGCTAGACAATTTTTTGATATGGCAACTAGCCAGTTTACACTAACTTGTATAGGTACATTGTATTCTTCATTGCGGCTTAAAAGAATATGGTGGTTTTGAGACAACATAATAAATGCAGCACTTGCAATTATAATGTAGCTATGAGAGTCGGTCATAACGAAGGACTACCAACACAGAATTGACACTAATGCGCAATGAGCTTTCGTTCGGCTGAACTAAACATCTATTGTGCAAGAATTCTAGTTCTTGGTTCTCATTTTTGCTCGTTGATATTTTGGTGTAAACGCTAAAAGCGTGGTTTCGTTTACACTAAAAGACCGAGAAAGAATGTTCTAGCTGTAGCTCTATAGCTTGAGCTGGAAAGTGAAAAAGAACAGAGCTTGTTTGGCTTAAATCGGCCCTTAGAGGGTCTCTTTTCGAGTTAATAAGAGCTACTTGTAAATTACACTGTTTTACGATTGCAATACCTACTATGCGGGTTGTGTCAAAAATAATTCGTTTCATATATTTTTGGAGTTTCTTAAAATGTTTAATAAACAAAAAAAAAAAACTTGAAAAAATTAAATAAACTTTAAAAACTGAAATAAACTTTTGTATATATATAAATTATAGTGATTTTCTTTCTATCAACATTTTCCTTAGAAATAGATCGACTCCAAAAATGTATGTTACTAGAAAAATGCTTATCTAAATAATAAAATAAAAAGTGTAAAAAATTGTAGAGTACGGCAAGCCCTCATGAAATATTACACCGATATTCGCATAATTCAAATCACGAGTTAAAATAAAACGTTTAAACTGCTATTTAGCGCCATTACAAAGTAATGAATTTAAAAATGCTGAATAAACACTGGGTAATACTGTAATGTGACGTCACGCGAGCCGACATTGATAGGGTTAGGTTTTAATTTACTGTTCCTGTACATTAATTTCATTTTGAATTGTGTTCGCGATTGTATCTCGCGTTAATGTAATTAAACTTTTTATTTGAATGTACTTTTATATTAACGCGAGTCTATTTATTTTTATTAGTTGTCAACATTGTTGTTTACAGTTAATCTGATATATTATTTGTCAGATATATTCTAATTCGCAATAATTAAAAAAATCTATACTTAGGGTTTCAGTCGTTCTCGCTATTAAAAATTTTGGGTAGGCGTGAGTCAAATACTAAATACACAAAAAAAAAATTTTCATAGTAATCGGTCGAACCGTTTCGGAGGACAACGAACACAAACATAGTGACACGATATATATATTTCAATTTATTCTACAGTAGATCCAATGTTATATTATAAAAAATAAACAGAATATAAAAACCTTTCATGTTGAGCCTAAATGTCAAGAGATGGTGTTCAAAGTTCAAAGTTCTTTCGCACAAACATGAAAGTGATTCATAAATTTCAGTGATATACTTTATTTTTAACCGACCTTCATATTTTGTATATTGATGATTTGGAAAATGTAATAAAAAACCATATTTCAAAAATAATTTAACAACATTCACACATAACAATGTCACACAACAAAAAAGCAACAAATTTTCCGTATAGGTAAAATCAATCTTTAATATACCTACGTTAAAAAATCGACTTTCAAGATATTAAACATGTGAATTATATCGATTACAACAAAAAATACACAAGTGAAATCCATTAAGTTTATAGTACAACTCTCATCGTTGCAATGGTTCTAATGTTTCAAGAAACATGACGATAAATGTTTCAAACACGATGATAGTTACTTCGAAAGGAAATCCAAAAATAATAAAAGCCAGCTTATGCATGGTACGAGGAGCATTCTATCAAATGCCAAGCGACGGCCTTTAGATTGTTTTCCAGCGAGCCATCGGGCCGTGAAATCAATGACATCATAGAATATGAGCGTCTTTTGATATTGCTTCGACATGTCTATTTTCAATTGTCGACAGATAAAGTCTTCAAATAGAATATATGTCTGAAGACTTACAAAATGTTTGTTTTTGAATTTGTTTTGCTCTGATATAATCAAATATGTGGTTTTTTAATTTTCTTCCAAAATACTATTAAAAATTCCTATCCATACTGTATTTCTTAATCATTATGAAGATGAGTAAAAGAAAATCCATTCAAACCATAAAATATGTCCATATATCACCACATTTTATCTAATCCAAATCGTGACAGCATCGCGATTCAAAGGCAAAAAGAATTTTCCTGCTCTTTGTCCTGATTATGGGTAACTTTATACAACTTTGCTTAATACTTTAGACTTAAATATGATTTGACAACACGCTATTTTCATATAGTACACGCTCATTGTTGTCGAAAACCGGAAGAGGGAAATTTGTCATCACCTTGACTTTTTGAAGCTCGACACGACAAAATAGAGTTCTATATCTCTGGCATATTAGCTTTCTAATAAATAAAAAAATATTTGAGTTTTTATTTTTGTAATTATTTGATGTCGCTTTGCTAAAGAGCACATAATTCCAACTTTCAACTGACTTGTATGGAAATATACCATTACATCTTTAAAGCAACAGTAAAAACGTATTAATTGGGAGCTTCGATAATAAGCACAAAATATATAAGACAGGCGGCCAGACATTCTTTAAATTACGTCTCTTTTTGTAAATGTCTATTTATTTCCCTGGGAACAACCTAGAATTTCACTAAGCTACAATAGTCGTACTGTTTTTGAACAAATGGTTAAAATAATTAAAAATATACTACTGAATGATTATCTGAACGATTCCGAAGGAATGTTAATAGTTCGGGAAACAAAGTATTGGTACTTTAAGCACGCGATACTCGCATGCTAAAAGTAGTTTTTAAGGGTTTCTAAAAAGTAGTTTCAATAGCACCAGAAGTGCCTGGAATATGCAAATAATTTGAAATAGGGACTTTTGTATTTCATTCTATTAATGTTCATAATTAATAAAATTAGTTCATATATATTAAACATTTTAATTTTTATCATTTAAGAACATTTAATTATTTTTTTAGATGTGAGTTGAAATAAATATGAGTCCTACATTACTTACATTAAAGGAATAAGGAACATAACTGTAACTTCAAACGGCTAGACTACTTTAGTATAGAAGTATAGAGTAAATCTACAATCCACGTCTGAGCTGGCATTGCCGGCCTTAAAACTTCAGAGTATTAAAATGGCCGTCGAAATTCAGCATACTTATGAATATCGAATTTCTAAAATCGTTAGAATTTTCAATTTATTCGTAGTAGAACCGTCAGACGTCACGTAAACACCATCCATCTCGCTCCCCTATGTATTGACGCATTTTGAAAAATGTAAAAAGGTCATTCGAGACATCACGTACTTTTCATTTATTATACCCCCGAATACCGAAACGACTCCACACCAATGATGTTGACGACTATGTAGCAAATGTATAAAGCATTTGGTAGTTGAAGCAAAGCAAAAATGTAAAGAAAACAATTACTTCACTAGTAATATATCAAAATGAACTTATTCATGCGCTAGACAATTCTTATTATAAATGAAAATTATATTTTCTTATAAGAAAATAAATATCTTTAAACCTGCTAATGTAATATACTGGTGCCAAGAAACTTCTGCTATGATGTTTTCTTATTCTAAAAATAGTAAAAAAAAAATTTTCTTTATGTAAATAAAGATAAATTTTTGGTTATCGTGGCATGTTATATAAAAATTTTAAACTATATTTTATAAATGGTCGAAAAAAATTAACTGAGGGCATTTCCTGGCTTGTTATTCTCAGACCAGGGCATGTTCTTGAACATGCCTATAAAATTAGTTTTTAAGTGACGTTCACGAAAGATCATGTAATTGATATAAAATAAATTTTGATTTTATCTAGTTTTATTATATTTTGTCTACAGATCAACAAAATGCAGCGGTGGTTCCCCTCACAGAGAAAGACGACGCCGGGATGAAGAACCACAAGCATCAGGCTTCAGTGGAGCCCTGCACAGGACACCTCCTCATCCACCACCAGCTCTATTACGGCGTCTAGGAGTCAAGGAACCTACTGGTGTTGGCAAGGTAAGACATAATAAAAAATTTGTATCTATAATGAATGTATGAATGTATGAATCTGTAGGGACAGCAAACGTGATTTTTGCGGTTTGGAAAATTTATGCAGTATTTTTCTGTTATTGTAACAAATAAAATAGATTCTAAAGTGTTTCTAACTAATTATGTAGAAATTTATTAAGATTCTAAAGAAAAATAAGACATTTACAATTGTTTGAAATACGAAGTATGAATGTTAAATTTACTTTAAAACTATTTGATAAACCCTTTTTCAAATTTACTAGGGACTGAATTTTTTTACATTATTAGTACAAGTTTTCCAACGAAATAAAAATCATTGAAACTAATTACTTACGGTTGGCTGAAAGAACTGGGACAGAGCGCCTAAATCTATCTCAGCACAATCTCTGTACATTAACGATTAAATACCTTTTATTAATTTTTTATAGTCGAAATCGCACGGAGAAATTTAAACAAACCAGCCACTGTTCATTCAATAAGACCAGACTTTGCTTAAATTATGAAGTCTATTTACTTTTAAAAGTTCGAAGCGACAAGAGTTCGCTGAAAACAAACTTCGCAATTGGTACGTGTCGCAGGTCGATGATTAAAGAACTTCGCGGAGCTGCCTTTCAATGAAACGTCAATACTTGACAAAGTATAAAATATAAACTGGTACTTGAATGTACAAGATTTGCCCCAGACTTATATGGTGCATTCATTTTAGGATTTTAACAATTAATTGGTTTATATTGGTTTATAACTATTCAGTATACTTACCATAGATTTAGAATATTTTCGCTAGGCAATACTGATGAATAATACTGACCATATATTAAAACAACATATTAACTATACTATATACTCATAATATTTGACAGTGTCGTGGTATGACTACATACTTAAATTTTAAGTTAAGGCCTGTGTATAGGAAGACTGTATGAAACAAAAATTTAATAAATAATACGCTTATCGTATTCAGATTTTGTGAAATACATGTAAGTAAACGGTATTTACTTAAGTTGTATTCAATAAAGAAACTTATGTTTCAAAATTTATTAAAGTTTTATTGATGTATAAGTTTAAATTACATAGAAAAGTTACATTTCTTAAATAAAATTTATTATATTACATTTTCAAAATGAAAATTTATCGAGTTTTTTTGTTTTCATAGAGCTTGAAGATATATATGTAAAAAAGTTACAGTTTTAGCTACTGTATAATTTGAAAATTAATATTTGTTACTATAGGAATGACTAAAAATAATACGCTAACACTAATAACCACCTAGGTATTATCAGACACCGGTTTATCAGCATTACAAACAGGCTATAATTTACAGACCCCGTTATCCTGGGCTCACTAATTGGTTCCCGTAATGAGACAACTGATGATCTACCCTAATGAGCACCGAGAAGTATATCTTTTATTACAAGGCGAGGCACAGTTTTAGTCTTGTTTTTGACTTCGAATTGAAATTTTCTTAAGAAGTCTTTCATGTCTTTGATAACTCTGTTTGTTTTGGATTTTTCATAATTAATGACCGCGTTTTACGAATAGTAGTTAGACGTATGGTAGTGTATGGGTACATGAATATTTATAGATGAAAGAAAAATAATAAAAAAACTAAAAAGTCTCATTTAGAATCTCGTCTTTATTCAACGTCTGTATAAATTGTAAGCTCAGAACTTTTACTAATAAAATCGCTTGTATTACATTTGGACTAAGCAAGGATCCAACTATTAACTAAATGCATAGTTTAAAAGCAGTAGAATTAATTATTTTTCATAAAAATACTTCGTGCTCAACATACCTTTAAACTCAATTATAACGTACAACAAGCAATCAATTTTTACATAAATGCAAGTTGTGCCATGTCATGAAGTTGCAATTTGTGACCTGTTGCATGCAAAATCTAATGTCATCCAAGGAGCGTCAGAGCGTGATATCAGATTTCCGCGCTAATGAACAAGCGTATACTTTGAACTTTTATTAATCCCAGCCGAGATCTTAATGACCCGGCAAATGTTATCAGGTGAATCTTAATAGGATTAGGATACTAACGAAAGAAGGCGTATGTAAAATACGCCTTTTACAACTTACTTTTAATTTTGTTATCTACTGTATAAATCCTAGCCTAATACTATTGATGCTAAAGATTAATGCTTTCACAATTAAAATTAAAACAATTTCAAGTCTTGCGTAAACCAGTGACTTTTTTTATTATTTGTAATAAAATTTTATAGCTGTATATTTCCATTTCTAAAGGTGGAAATATCCTTCGATACTTTAAAGTATATCCTTATCTGATCTAAGCATTCCAAACTGGATAAATATAATTATTCTATTCACGAAAGACATTAGAAGTTCGATCGAAGCGCTAGTAATGCGATTAGCGACCAACTTCATCGTAAATTCAAATATCTTTGCCAGCATGGACTGAATATTGGAACTATTAATAAGATTGAAACTAGAATAATAATGTAATCCTATCATTTATGTCAAAGTTGATGTCGTACGTCAGTACAAAGCAGAACTTGGGACATCGCTTTGACGCAATTTTGAAAGTGTGTATCTTGAATATTGCATTCCGTATGCAGTGTTCAAGTTGCGGTATTTTCAAAAGGCTGTTATTTAATAGGTTGTAATTAATTTTTATTATAAAAAACATTATATCGTTTAAATATCTTGATAATGAATGATGTTTTATATTTTAAAGGTGTTAGTTGTGATTAATGCATAAACGTAAGTTTATGGTAAAATCATATCTTGATAACTCATTCATGCAGCGTGTTGATAAGCAGTGGTCGGTTAACCAATGTGACCTGACCGCAACTATAAGACAAGCTAACGAGCGACTACAAATCCCAACGTGCGCCCAGGCTTCGGTTAATGTTACACATATTCTGCGCAATTTATGTCTTGTGCCTTGGGAATTTACACTCATAGCTGGAATTTCGGCTAGTTGCCATGGCATTTTGGGAATTAAGTCAAATCAACGTTAATTTGTCAGTGCTCATATGAAAACGGGTTGGCGCTTCCTGGATCTTATCTGAGATTGCGGTGGGATTTTTAGCTATTCATTCGTCTACCCTTTACTTTCCTTGGGTAAAACTTACTATTAATATACATGACATACCTACATATCATAATTTCAACCATATTATATATAAATAATGGTAAAATTAATAAACAACAGCGGAAAAAAATATTACGTGTGTCCAAGCCTACTTCGAAGATTGTTACTTTATATAACTTAACAATATCAATTCAACCTTTTCAGCGTGAAAGCGTAACATACTATAATTAATTTCGCTTTTATAATATTACGTAGGTAAGCTTTGCTTGTCATTCATCTTCGTGTATCATGTCTGTATGTTACGGTTGTAGATTCAAATCCCGGTGAAAGAAGTAAATATTTCGGTTAGATTGTCACAAAGGCTTATGGCGCCGTACTTGCGTTGCCATGGTAGCAGTAAAAGCTTTGGCTGTCAAGAAGTTGTATTTATCATCTAGTTACCTACAAAGAAAATGATCCTTGATGCATAAAATAAACAGAAATGTAAAATTTAGTTTTTACAAGACAAAGGAGATTTAAATAAAATTTAAATTAAATAAACACAGAAACTGCTTGTTTAAAGTTTGGTTTTCTTCCGTTACCTCTTCTATAAAAGCATTTTAGTTCAAACAAATGCTACATAACTATATACAAACAGATTCGTTTGTGAAATCCGCTTATCTCAGCCACCGTAGATATGTTTTTGTCAGCGCTGTGCTACGGCTTATCAAGAATTCCAAATTTGTTGCGGTAATTTTTTACGGCTTACGTTCTGGCTACAAACGGCCTGTCAATATCATAAACGTATCTGATAGAATTGCAAATGCTTGTGCAATTCTGAAAAACCGTTCAACTTTTATATGCTAAAAATAGAACTTTTTAAAATATTTTCGTCTATTTTC
This sequence comes from Aporia crataegi, assembly GCA_912999735.1. Lineage (NCBI taxonomy): Eukaryota > Metazoa > Arthropoda > Insecta > Lepidoptera > Pieridae > Aporia > Aporia crataegi. Next base: position 4,103,286 of record OU538744.1, on the reverse strand, counting down.
GAGCAGTTTGAAGTTTATTTTTTTTAAATCACTAACGGAAACAAATAGCAATATTATCCGAAAATTAAAGAATTAGATTGAAAAGGTTTCCATACTTACTTGATTGTAACATACGTATATGTATTGATAAATACAAGACCACAATGCATTTTTTGTTTTATTTTTTATATTATTTAATATAATTATTTAACTTCTTAATCGAAGTTATTTCATTATTATATATACAATTCTTATAAATACTTATGTAGTAAATATAAAATGTTATATTTACTATAATATACTCCTAATAGAATGAACCACATAGAGGTCCCTGTGGCACAAATATCAACTGGGATTGTTTTGACACGTTATGAGATTTACGTCCCTTAGTTTCCAATATTATTTGATATTTTTGTTTGCGTTCAGTTCACTTAGATTGTGTAAATATAAGTTTCATCGTATAATATTGAATGTACTGTGTTATTTCTTTAGAAACAAATTTTTATCTAGAGATAACTTATTAAGCAAATAGTAGTCTTCTTAAGTAGGCCAAGATACTAGTGTTGAGATTCAAATCACGTCTTGGTAATCAATATTTTTAATGTTTCATCCAGTCCGCAAGGTGAGGTTGTTTGTTAATATTTTACGCTTAACCGGAGGTATATGAGTATGTTTTAATGAAGCTTGGTCTTCTATACTCTTGCATATAAGCAAACGAAATCCTTTTACATCGGTAATATAAAGTATGTAAATTACCTCCATGGCCAAGTGGTCTACTGGGTACAGAAATGTGTCTGCCCCATGCAGCACTAGAGTTTACGGGAATTCACTTCATCGATATTAGTTTTTACATAAAATTGATTTTGAAAAAACAACCCCTTAAGTATTCTTAGCGTCATTAAGCTGAAGTATCAGGGGAGCAGAAACACTAAGCGTAGGTTCAATGCGGGTTTTCCTAGTTGCTGTCAATTTGTACCATCCAATGAGATCGGTGGACGGCGCCCACGGGATTAAACTTCTTATTGATTCGACCCTTTTTTATCGGCCACGGTCCAAGCTATAGACGATCATAATCATTATTAGTATCAAATATTGTTGGCAACGTTCTTCAGAAATTAATGTTAGGCTTCAAAATATAAAGATACTGATGTATAGTAATATTAATAAATTAATACAGAAATAATAAACAAAACGAATACACATTGTAAAATTTTACGAAATAATAATTGTACGACATAAATTCTGAGTTAAGTTAAAATAGTTAAGATCAAAACTCGTGTAAATTGATAATGTTTAATTAGTGAAAAATAAATAAGTATTGTTAATGTCTCCTGTAACTTGACCCACAATCCCACAAGTACCGATGATGTATACAGTAGGCTAGTCATTATTGATACCACTTGCTCTTCCTTTGATCTGCACGCGGGAAACATATCAATTCGCCTTGTTTTTTCTTATCCCCACACATGTTTTGACCTGATTTATTGAAATAATACCATTCTTATAAAAAAACAGACGTGGTTTTGAATGTTGTTTGAGTTTATTTAGTATTATACTTAATCCATGGTTTTATTTTTGTAAGCAACCATCTCCGTGGGTAAGTTATTCACTCGTATCAAATATTCAACGCATACGCACTGGCCATACTGGGTTCCAATCGCAGAGAAACAAATATGTTTGGGTAGGTAGGCTAGGAAGCCTGTGTACTTAATTAAATTTGATTATTTATTTATTTAGGGTTCAGGTTTTGTATAACATACAAAAAAAACTTAATTAATTAGGAAATACTATTAAAAGCTATATGCATACTTATAAAGGGCGGACATAGCATGCAATTATTTTCTTATTTGTCAATTGTCAATAAGATAATAATCAATAAATTGGAAGCAGAAAAGTCTGTTACAAGGGTTTCACTTTAAATATAATTTTAAAACGTGTGTAAATATAGATAATACATGTATTTAACATAACGCCGATATAAGCAAGTTATCCCAAAATTGGATCCTAATTTTATTAGATATGTTATTCAACTCGTATTAATAAGGTATTCGTATATTATCATTCCTTTAGCCGGGTATTCCCTGTGGCAATAACGTATGTGGAATGTTATAGGTCGGCCCCATGGAATATTTTCATATATTGGGTCAGACCCGAGCCGAAAACACATTCGGCCTTGTAAAAATATATTGTTTTTTAGAATCTATTATTCTTGTAAATATATAAATAGGAACTGAGGTTGTTTTTACTTTTTATTGTAAGAAAAATAAGAAAAAGCACTATTTTTTGTCTTTAAATATCTTTATTAACTTATCTTTCATGAAGCAGAGAACATACACATATATATAGAATTATGTATTTGAAGTTTAAATGATGCAGTCATGTAAACTTCAAATACTTTAGTTCCTGACTCTGCATTGCCTTTTAATATCAACGTATTAGATAAGATTAAGAATTATTTTCTTTGGCTTATCCACATAAAGTAAATAGGTAATCACTATTCATGTACAGACAGCATCCAAGTAATCGCATTACGCGTAGAAAAGCGATGCTTTGACGCTAAGGTAATCCTTACTAAACCTCGTTTCTATCTATATATAGTATTTAGTCTGTCTGTCCAGATTATCTCGTATTACGAAGTGTATTTACGTCATTTACTATGATTTTGTATTATAAGTACTTATTTTAACATACGATTTAGAAGATATTAAAACTAAAGTGAAGTATAGGACAAAATATATTTTCTGCTTCTATTTTAACTTTTGGTTTACTGTGAAGTAGATATCTATTCCTTCCAAAAGTTTTTGTTTCGTTTCTCTAGGAATCAACCTACCAAAGTCTTTCAACTACATGTCAGATCCGTGATACATGACATACAAATCGATCCATATTATAAGAAAGGAATTTTACAAACAAATTTTACTATGTAGTTTTTTTACTCAATAATCCTAAACTAAATATAAATTTGTTTTTTTAAGGACGCGCTCTGCTCTAAGCAAACAGGCTCAACTGTGTGTATTTTATTCGACCACGCTAATAATGAAAATATAACTGAAGCAAATCATTGCTCAGCATTTTTCAAATAATGTAGAAAGCTAAATGTATATTGGCTAGTTATATAAGCCCTAAGCTCTAGTGCAGCAAGTTGTTTTTATCAAATTATCTTGCTTGGCCAGATGCCAGCACCACGGCCGGCACTTAATTCTTTCCTATTACGCCTTGTAAATGACTATTTTACTGCTTACTTTTTTGTTTGCTGCTTAAAACTGTAAGCCTTTTATGAACAACATTATTAATTTTTATTTTGTACTTAGTTTTTATCCTTACATTAATAGATTTAGGGAAAAATTAATATATGTTATAATTATAAAAGTTAATTGTGGTTTTTTTTGTAGATTTTTTGTAGACCATTTTTATTGTTCTAGTCAGACTTTAAAAAAAGAAGAAATTATTTGTTTAATTTTTTTTTAATTAATAAATTATAACATACATTTTAATATATAACCCTAAGATCAAAGCTTTAGTAGAACAGACTAGCAAATATCTAATATAGTTTGTGGAAACTTTTATTTTTATATAATCCTTATTAAAGACTTTTAATAATAAAGTATGCGATTAAAATTGTTATATATAAAAAATGTGTTAAATTTATAAAGTAATGTGAAAGAAATAGTGTCATTAAAGTTTGCACTGAAAATTAACAAGAAAAACTTACAATTACATATTATGTTTTTAATCGTAATTAGAGTTGGTTTTGTGCCTAGTAATAGTAAGAACTCAACTCAAGCTCTGGTTTTGTAAAACGTAACAATAACACTTGTAAATTGTATTTTTTGTCGTTATTGTCTTCTAAAAGTTCTTCTTCTGTATATGCTTGGGTTTCTGTCATAATAATAATATAAGAATGAATTCTACTAAAATCTAATAGTCATGGGAGGGATTAATTAATTCAATGCATAAATGAAAGTCCTTTGTTTTGTTACGCTTTGCCATTTGAATTGATTAACATTTTGCATACTTAAACTTAAAATATATTATATGCTGTATGTTTTAAAAACATTAAATCAAATTAAATATATATTTGAAAAATAATAATTAACTTTAAAAGGTGCGATAGTTAGTGCAAACTGATATCGGACGTTTTTGTATAGTAATAAAATGGTTTAAAAAAATGGTTTAAAAGTGTATAAAACACCTAATATTAAGTAAACACAGTTAAACGTAACTCTTTGTTTCTTTTTCTTTCAGTTAGTCACCGCCCTAGCTAATATTTCTCACCCTGACGACGTATTTTACATTACTTTTTTTCATTTCAAGTTAAACGACTTATGGATACCTGTGCATTTATTAGATTTATTAAAAAATGGCTGTAGACATTTACAAAGGGAAAACTAAAAAAGAAAGAAGAACTTAAAATAAATTATTAAAGCTACTGTAAAATTTTAGTCCGTAAGTTAAAAAACATTAAAATAAGAATTACACTAACTTTGAAAAACAATTATTATTAGTCATATATTAATAGCTATTAGAAGATTATTGAGTGACATCACAGATGTCATCTTAGATTTTGTTATTGCAAGTGGTTATTAGAAAATTCATTTAAGGGACTTAGGACTAGTGTCTTTGCATAGATACAGTATTATTAAAAATATTAGACATTCAGAAATTTTATCATTTTATTTTTAAAAATACTTCGAAAAAGAACTGTCGCACATAAAATATCGTGTAGTAAAATTGTGTTTTTACCTACCCTAAAAATATTACAAAGTTCCTAAAAAGTTTTGATTATAAAAAGATGAAAACGTTTCATTGTACATTTTGCTATTTTTTGTTTAATACAAAAACATTGTGTAAAAAATTTTTTGCAACCACCAAATCCATAAAAATCTGTAGTTTAACTGAATCATCTACACTTACAAAAACATTATTTGAACGTTTTAAAACTTAATAAAACCTACCAAGTGAAAAACGATCAGTATATATTTAATAAAAGCCAGTGAAGCGATCATACATCAATTACTCGGGTATTTTCACAAATTATCGCACTGTGCTTTCGCCTTGTAGTAGCGGTTGCTACTGCCACAATATTGAAGAAAAATCAATTTTCCTATTAACGAATTTTCTCATTTTCCCTATCTTTATGAAACACTGAAGAATTTATCTTCCATTTCAACAGTAACTTAGGTACGTAGTTATTAATTAAAACTCTTGCTTTATTATCATCTAAAAAACGAAAAATTATCAATTTATTATAAGGATATTTTTATACATTATATTATAGATTTCAGTTTAGATTGTATGCAATGGAAAGATTTATTTTAAAATACAAGTAATTTTGCGTGCTCTGAGTAAGTCTGTACCTTTCGTAGAATATGACACATAATTGTAGCACGTTGTAGAGGGCTCGTAGCACAGACCTCTGTATCTGTAAAAATTTACCTAAATGACATAAAACTATAAATTAATTTAATTTGTAATGTAACATTTAAACGAAAATGCTATATACAAAATATATGTGTATTAACAAAAAAATGTATTAAAAATACATTTCAAATTAATCCAGGTATTTAAAACAGTCAAATAACTACTGAAAATTTGATGAATTTGATTATAATTCGAAAAATATTCAAGCAAATATAATAAACTATGAACAATAATATTATAAGCATACTTAAGGCATATTTCATAAAAGTCCAATAATTTTTTTAAACAAAAAAGCAGTTAATTAGATTTCTTTATGTAGCACCAAATAAATACGCCAGAACCAGTATAAAACATGTTGGTACCTAGTCAGTGACATATTTACGAGTGTGTATCAAGTGTAAAATTTTAAACAACAATATTTTAAAAGGATGAATATTTGGAGATTATTTTCATTATTAATTTATTATTTATTAATTTGTATTTAAAAAGTATCTAAGAATTCAGATTTTTTGCTTTTAAAATTTTTATGAACAAATTTATTTTACATTTTTTTTAAATACCACTTCTGTACGATTAAATAACAACATTCAAATTACAATAGTTAAATCTGAGTTTGTTTAAAAAAAATGAATATTAAATAAATCTTTAACTATTTCAAAAATATGACTAATTACGAAATCATCCACAAACTGCGGCAGGTCACAGAGACCCCTCGACTAATTAATTTGGTGGACGCCTGCGGTAATAAGCTTATCAAACGTAGATTTGGGGACCCATTTCGATTTAACGGCCCAATATGAAAGTCATTTTCGGTCTAATAAGGGCCATTTTGTGTCATGCGATATTGGTGATACAGTACTGTTAATTTGATTATACGTTACAATATATGACACGTAGTTTATGACATCGTAAAATTGATGTCATCAGATCTTCTATTGGATCCAGAATGATATAATTACTTTTTACCTCTAGTATTTTTTATCTAGTATCATTTTATCACTTTCATTGTGCAGTCATGTACATTCAGATATATACTAGGTCTCATGTCAACAGTGGCGACAAGCACTTAAAATAAATTTCTAGCGCGCACATTTATTTATATGAAAAATGTCATTATTCACAATTCCGCGTTCCATTCCATTTTCTGAACCTACTTAGAGCCGAGCGTTTTCCTTCTCAACTGTCAGAATAAAAAGACAATTTAATCTCGAATAGTTTTCCTGATGTATAAGTTTTTTCCACTTGAAACATTGTGGAGCGTGCTCGCTCGCACTTAGCTTTATCACGTTGAGCAACGACAGTTTCGCGTTCAAAAATATTGTATATCACATTTTGTATAATGCTTATTACTCGAATCGTGTTCACTCGATACTATTTATTGGGTTAATTGAAATAACGTGCTGCAGTCACGACATTCAACCCTCTTCACTCGATCCACGCCCATTGCAATGGAATATAAATATAACGCTAATGGGTCATGAGGCCATTGAGCATCGTTTGAGGCGATAAAATTCAATACGCATTAACAGGTTAACTGGCCATAAGTGCTGTTTAAATTTGTACAGCTGCTAATTAATAAACCCTGCGCTTTTTATTTTTTGCCTTGTCTCAGAAATGACTGTAGTCATTTTGATGGAACTGGATGATAGTTTACACTAATTTTTGAAAGTTTGGCAAAGTTGCGGTCCAGGCTAGTTTAACATAAAATTGTATATGGATGTAAAAGCTAACATATTTTTTGAAAATAAATTCAACAGCAGCAAAACAAACGAAGCTAGTATACATAATAGTATACTAATTCAGCTTCGTTTGATAAGATAGATAGATAGATAAACACTTTATTTGCAACTTCAGACACGCACACACAAAATACAGCAATTATATAGGACACTAGGAAATCAAATAATAATGGAACACAATTGACTAAAACAATAAAAAATAAAAAAATTGTTTTAGTTTGTCAGTATGTAAATACTGTGACTGAAGTAACCTCTTCGTATTGTGAAATAAGCGTTAATTGTGCTGTATTGAGCTTTATTTTTAAGTTTTAACGAAAGCTGATTTATGGAACAACAACTTAAGCACAAGCTTCCAGAAGTAAAACAAATGACAATCATTTTATCAACAATAGTAAATGGAAGAATGTTTTCACTGGCCTATTTTTGCAAATCCTTTTGACATCGGCTTTCTGAATAAAAACAGTAAACATTAGCAATGTTTCAAGGGTTATGAATGCTTGTATTGTCGTATTTAATGCTACCATAGTCTTTACAATACCACTTTTATTTGAGCCATTTCAAAAGAAAATTCAAATAAAACAGAGTTATAAGTGTTCTAGCTGTTCTGAGGTTCGAATTTTCTATATTCAATTCTTAATTTTCTCCAAGGCTTATTAACTGCTCATAAGCTTATTATGATTTATATATAATTAAGAATATAAATATTATATTTATGTTAATACTTAGGTAAATCATGAAAATCGCAAAAAAGAAAATTTGGGTAAAATAGTCTGCTAACGTTAAATTTGTTTAAATCTTACAATAAAAATTCCAAAAATATAAGTTTTGCATTTTGGTACTTAGAAACGAATCTAAGTATATTTTTGTTTAACAACCTAGCAGAAAGATTTCGCTGGAACCTTACGAATGCTTGGAATTACTTGGAATTTAACTTTTCTAATTTTATGCCTACTTCTATTCGTATTTTAGATACAGGACGCTTCGAAGATAATAGAACCAGTGCATTAGTATCTGCCAACAACATATTCGATTTCTTAATCTGTCACCAACAGGGGTATTCGTTGCACAAGATTACAAAGACTTTCATCGATTGTCTGACATAACCCCACGCCAATGAGGCTGTATCAGCCAGTGCCGGTCACTTTGAGCAGTTTATTCCAATCCTCAGTAGAAATAGAAGTACTTCAATATTATAAAGTACAAAAATAATTGTATAGTTCTTTTGTTAAAACGTTTTATAGTTCTTTAAAAATTATCGAAAATCGTCTACCCAAATTTAAATAATTAAGAGTATTACAAATGTAAAAAACTGTCTCTTCACATAATACTTACAACATTTTAATTACATTTTACTCATCAACCATGAAGCTCTGAAGCGTAGTCATATTCGCTGTAAATGACCAAGAAGAAACGCAATAATGCATCGGACTGCCGAAACAGTCGTAAAAATATCTCATCCTCGTAACATAAGGTCAAACAATCTGTCAACAATTTACACAACGGGTCACGAAATTATACCCGCCATTCGCTTTATTAGTTCTAAGAGCGAACTCCGACCGCAAAGTTCAACGGTCTCCACAGAATACGCGACCCGCGAGTGTATTAAAGTGCAGCACAATAAATTTAAATAAGGCATAGTTATGGAGTTTTCGTGTCCGCTAGTGTATTTATGTTGCTAATAGCCTTGTTATTTGTTTAGTCATTTACTTGAGAGGTTCTTTATAGCTCTATAATTCATAGACACACATCTGATACGTGTGTACTAACAAATTCCTGCAACTTTGTTGTAAAAATCAATGTATGTGAAAATACTATTTATAAATAGGCGGTAAAACTTGGGGTAATAAGAGTCATCACTTAAGATTATTTATTTCAGTGATTTTAGTCAAAAACGCAGTAAATGAAAAAGCAGCTATCAAATATAAGTTCATCCAAATTCATTAAACTTGAGTAAAAGTATGAGATTGATAAAACTGATTTTATGTTGTTAATAGTAAAAATCATATAATAATAAAAATTCTCAGAATTATTTGAAAAAAATAAAATAATTACTACTTATATCTTGCCTCATTAATAGATAAACGAAGTAACATCAAATTGCTTAACCTTACTACTGGTGCCCAACTACATCAAACTACAATTAAGTAAAGGCCCGACCACGCGGGCATAAATCGCACGTCAAACACGAAGCTAACGACACTCACTGGAATATTAAACACGGCGTTTGGCCACAATTGGTACAATTTCTTTGCTGCACGTTCGTTGGTCAGTCAGTAATGATAGCGACCATTTGTTACCGTTTGTCCGCGGCCCCTTGCGTATCGAGTTGCATGCGTAGGTATCGTTAAACGCGTAATTAATTTAGACTTACATACTGATGACGTTTTAGTTTTACAAATATTTTGCTCTATCTAATCTGAACAGTTTAGCATCTAAATAAAATAACAAAAAAAAATCAAATAATAAATGTATTAAAACGAAAAGGATTTTAGTTATTTTATAGACATCCACAATATGTATTGGCTCGCAGATATTTTATTATCCTGCTTTACTGAAGGTTTCGAAATCGTATTACTTTAAAAATCAATTCATTTGTAATTTTGTGTCTATTTAATACGTCTTAAATTAAAATTGAGAACATTTATTTTTAAATGAACTGAAATCGACTTCAAAATAACCCAGAACTAATCATTTTATAAAACAAATATTTGTCACCGCGTTATGCTATTTTATGATATTCTGTTGCACATTGACACCAACTTCAAAACATTTGTTTTGTTTCTATCGCTGGATAGAGTATACTAACTTTTCCAATATTAAATAGTTTCATTGTAATAGTAGTATTAAAGTACTATTATTTAATACTACGACATTCGTCGTAAAAATAATATTTTTATACTAATGAATGAACTTCATATTGCAATAGTAAAATGTGTTCATCCGCTCATATTGTCAGCAAGCAAATTGTGGACGTAACTTATAACGACACAAGTTTTTAGTCGTGTCATAAATCGCCCGTGTGTGCGCCCCTTTATACTGCTTTGTTTATAGTTCAGAGCTTAAACGTTTTGATTAAATTTTGTGACACTAAAAACTTATTTTATGCTCACATTATTAAAAACTAGCTAGAGAAATCTCGCTGAAAACGCTATGTGAAGTATTGGATTTTCTGAAGCTGTACTTTCGTTGTATTTAAATGTATAGCAGTTATAACTCAAAGGTATCAAACACCGCTTTCGTGACTAAGTGGTTTACGTGTCTGCGTATTGCGCTGGAGGTCCTGGTTTCGAATCCCGGGGAAACACATGAATGTTTCGGTTGGGTAGGCACAGAAGGCACTTACTTGACTTTAAAGGAAATGATCAGTGAAACAGTTACAGCAATGTGTCATGCTCCACTAGGAGTTACGAGAATTGACTTTTTCTAATGGTGCGTCTACGCTAGACGTGCCGAGCACGAGCGGAGCATGAGCGGAGCACGAGCCAAGCACAATTCGTCTAGTGTGGACCGACTTACAAGCCTCGAACGAGCGCGCTGCAAGCATTTCGTTCCTGCTCGACTGAATTCCGCCTGTTAACGGTTTTTTGTCGAAAACAAAGGGATTTGCTTCGCGCTCACAGCGCGCTCGTTCGAGTCTTGTAAGTCGGTTCACACTATACGATTTGTGTTCGGCTCGTGCTCCGCTCTCCTAGCGTAGACGCAGCTTACAAGCTCAAAAACTTACAATAATTCTATTAACTAATCAGTGACCGTGAATAAGGTGTTTTATAAGAGGTATTCAGCGTCAAATTTTAAATAACGCATCAATGTGCGAATAAAAAGAAGCTTACCACTTTAATTTCCTAAAACTTACCTCAAAGTTTAAATACCATTTCTCATTAGTAAATTCAATTCATGGTTTCCCAAAGGCTACCTCAGATGTCGTCGTACCATGGAATTTTCCTTCCTACGAAGTTTACACAGGTTTTTTCAAGTAACTGTAACACTTTACATTCACCGCACGTTTGTTAACTTCGCTAACATTTTGGGAAAAGTATAACTACAGGTTTTGATCCAATTTCTCTCCGAGCGTAGGAGAATGTATTTCGTATATGTATGTAAACTTTTGTCATATTTTCTGGCCAATATTTTCTGTTTGGGACTAAATTAATTCTTACGTTATCAAAACCAACAACAAGGTAACCTTAAAAAACTATAAGTTACCTTTGCAATTTCATATTACAAGTAGATATTAAAGTTAAGAAAATAGATAAGATATATTTAAAACTGAGTGTATTTTAAATTTATCATATTATATTAAAAATATAAATGAAATTAAAGACAATATTAAAATCCTTCTGACATGTTAGTAACATTTAAGAATATCTTATATTAGATAAAGAAATCATTATCAATTGTAACTAAGGTTCGAACCAATCACCTCAGCTTTCAGAACAAAATAACCGCATCAAAATCGGCCAAGAAGAAGCTACTTATATAAACTTACAGAACATGATATTTTAACCGTAAAGCAAGGCGTTTCTTTGTACAGTGACAATGAATGTTTCAGGAAATATGTTTTGTGTTGCCGGTATGTCACTTCTAAGTAGGTATTATAATATTAATTTCTTTTGTGCATATTCTTTAACTTGTAGCTAGTTTTACTAACCTAACTGTTCTCACTTTAAAATATTAGTGTATTTTCACTTTTATACCGTTGCAGAGCGAACACGAATCGAAAACATTGAAATCGGAACGTTTAACTAATTATTAACTTTTCCAAGTCACTTCGAATTCAAAACTTGTTTAATTTGCGGCGCAAGAAGTGTCCCTCGTTTGTGCTTAGTCACGAAATCGTTAGGTAACTACTTTCCCCGGGCCCATGCCACTTTTGAAGTTTAGTTTTAACAAATCTCTATAACTACTTACGTTCTTTATAACCTTCTGTTTTCAGATAAATATTATTCTAATGCAATTTTTTTTCTTTTAAGAACGTAATAATTAAATTTGATAATATATAAAAAAATCTTTAATTTAATATCTGAAAAACTTTTACGTATTAATTCGTAAAAATGCTTATCGTATTTATTTAAAAACCGAATATTGAATACTGAAAGAAATTAAGTCTCTAATTTTTCATAACCAATGTAATAAATAAATTTTTTTGTTATGTATCAAGTCCATAGTAACATTAAATATTTACGATTGTTAAAACAACAAAATTGAATTACCTATTCACTAAATTAAAAAGAAAATTTAATGAGCTTTCTTTGGCATCAAATAAATATTTAAATTTGGTAATTAATTTTTAGTATTTATTACCTTTGAATTTAATTTAGTGAAACGTTGTAAGGTTTTTTTTATATAATATGAATACTTGCGTTAATTTAAAAAACATTACTATAAACAATATTACAAATATTAATTATTAAAACTTTATTTTTTCAAATGAATCTTTATTTAATATATTATAATAGATTATAATATTATAATGATCGCGAAGGTGTCTCAGATCTGAAGCACTCAGTAATGAGTCTCCACCCTCGGGGCTCTCTGATTAAATATTTTGCCGTTTCACTTTAATTCATACAAACACTTTTGAACGATGCTGTAATGAAGTTAAGACTTCTGAAAATAATTGAGGTTGGGAAATTATAATTTTAGGTGTGTAAAAAATGTGAAAATGTCAAAAATACGAATATTTGGTCTGTTACGTTTTCACAAATAATTAAATAAAATACTACAAGCCGATAATGTTCAATAGAAAAGCAAAAAAGCATATTTTTCTTTAGATAGATTTGACGATTATTTTATTCGAAGCTAAAAATGAATACAGTGGTATAGTGTGTGGTATGTATATTTTGGTAACCTCAGCAATCAACAAATAATTTATGTCCCTGCAAAGAATATGTTCAATGATGATGATGAAATATATCTGCCTCATCTACCAATACGAGGAAGCTCACGTTTTTAAATAATTATATTTATTTACGTTGTCATCAAAAACTTACTCTAAATGAAAAGTAACCAAAAAATAATAATAATTTAGTATTAAGTACTGTCAGTTTAAAAAGACTTTATTTTCTTACATTTTCATAAGCCGATCGCACATTATTGACGGCGCTAATCCAATTTACAAGTTGAACGTCAGGCACTTTAGACTTAGTGATTTAAACAACTCTGTCCAAACTTGCAATATCGTCTACGACTTAAAGCTGAAGACACACTTTGTAATGAAAATCAATAAAGAATTGATTTTAAACTTATTCAAATTCTCTTTTCCCTACTATTACACTGAATAGTTTTTTTCACAATAGGTCAAGATTGGTGTATAATATTTTTTTATTGATGCTAAAAAAGTATATTTATATTCAAATTATGGTTCTATGCATGTTAAGGGATTAATTCTGTACAAATAAAAACAATCATTTAGTGATAGGTGAGTGAATTATTTCAATGCTCCAAGCAAAGGTAATTTTTCTAATAAATATCTTAATAATTTATAATTATTTCACTTAATAATTTTCATTTATAATAGAAAATACAGTTTTGATAGACTAAACAGTGTACCCGTACAAATTTATAGCTTACTGATACGTACATTCAATATCACGAACATTCAATATTCGTCCGCGCGGTTATATTCAATATTTACTCGGCAATATAGCTTCGTATAAGTGAAAGTTTTAGAGTTTATTAATTACAAAGGAAAGTTTTTTTATTAGAAAGAATATATATATAAATATGTTCTATTTCTAATATACGTAATTATAGCTCTAGAAAACGGAATACTGTATTTTTTATATTGAAAATTTATAAATTACCTATATTTTTGTACTCTCTTTAATAAGAGGAAAAATTTCACAACTTAAATTGTTTTTGCACTAAGTAAATTCGTGTATGTACAGCCGAACGGCGTATATTTTCAAGATCCAAGTCTGGGCTAAATCTTCTTACCTAGTACTTAAACTATATTAAAGTATTATTTGAGGCTTGAAATTTTTTTATAGAAATAAAGTTGATCTTTATAAGAAATTATTTTCTATCTAAATAAAATCTATTAATTCTGAAAACTTCATACCTACATATAAAACCAATATTTTAAGTTATAATATAGTCCCACAACAGGCTCCACCAATAAAATTGCTTTATTAAGTTATAGTTTGTATAGTTGTTTTCACAAATAACTAAAAATACTTACCGTTTACATCATAATTCAGTAAAAATCTAAAAGCGTCGATGCTGATAGTAACATCTAAAATAAGAAATTTATGATTTAAGAACTACCTCTCCTTTTTTTATTTAAAGTAGGTAGTATTTTTTAAAACAACAAAATGTATAAATATACTTTATTACAAATAAATAAAACAAAACTAGTAAATAAATAGTATTGTCTGGAAAGTGAACCCAAGCTGATCGAGGCAATTATACTAGGAATTACGATACTTCACTGTAATATAAAATCTAGAGATGATAGCCAACGCAATCTGAAATGGCTGTTAATAGTATACTTCATAAGATGAAACTCAATGAAGGTGGGATTATTTAATGGAGCGAGTTTTATTTTTCTCTACTTTATGAGGTCGTTTGCGGTCCAGCGATTTCAGGGATGAATTCACAACTCAGAGGCCCTGAATTTTAATATCAAGATACATATGAAAGTACATGGATAAATTGAAAATTATAAAGTGAGTTTAGAATGATAAAGCTTTATTTACGCCTTTGATGAGCTTTTGTATTTTTGTAAATATATTTAAGTACATTATTGTTAATAAATATTTGTTCGTTAATAATTATTAGTATTTTTTTAATAAGGGACAAGTGGGCAAAAGTAAGAAATTTCCTCATGAAGATTTCGGTGGTTGCATTGGCGGCCTTCATTCAATTAGTATTGAAAACATTCCTGGACTCATTAATTTTTTCAGCAGTTAAAAGAAACCTGCAAGTTAAGCCGTAAAGCAAGTGTACAGTAAACTATAAAAATATGTCTGGTACTAATTTTTTAATTCAATTTTAGGGCAAAAATGATTTTGTGATATACTAATTTTAAAAATGTGCCCCCAAATAAAGGCTCTGTCACCAGGGCCCTCATATAAACTTCGCAGATTTACAGCGACTATCAATTCTCAAGAGCTAAGCCTGGGGGTTCAGCAAGATTGTCTTTTCGATTTAATTCACAATTGTCCGTTATTTTAATTGAGTTCAACCCTTTTAAGAAATTTTTTGCTTTATTTGTTCCTGGAAACGAAAGTTATGCTTTGTTTGGGGAGGAGCAAAAAATGTAAAGTTTGGATTATATTATTTCAAGTAGTATTTTTATGTATTTCTCCATACTTAAGAGAATATATATTTTCTTCAAATGAGAAGTATGTGTAATATGTATGTCGTGTTTTATACATAGTAAGATGTGGAAGTATATACAGAAACAGCTAACACAGCTAACAGGTAATTTTTCCGATCTTAGTTAGTATCAGCTAATCACAATAACAGACTAGCTGATACCGTATAGAGTTTAAGGAATAAAACTTATCTTTCAAGGACTTTGAACTATAAAATTCTTATATATAATATTATGGCATCCCTTAGGACCTTACCTTTCAAACTTACTCAAAGCAACTCATTAATTAGTTAGTCCTTGATTTTTAAGAAAACAATTTTATAGATACTTATCGTAAACAAAACAATGAATTTAATAATATCTACAGTTCTTACTCTAATAAATATAACTGGGTTAATATTACGAAAATATTCTTACGCGGAAATAAATCCTGTGTTGCCATTATATCACAGCAAGCACTCTGTGTGCCACTTGGAGAGCTCTTTAATATAGCAACCCCAGGTTAAGTAAACGGTGCCAGTAAGTGTTACTTAAATATTTAAGATCGTTGCAGTATTAAATTTTGACTTCGCTAAGAGATTGCAGGATTGTCAATTTCTAATTCTATTTTCGAAATTTCTAGTTTCTCCTATATGTTATAAATACTAGTAAAACAAAATCTGGTCAGTTATACCTAGTACTAATAACTCAAGATTAAGTGACCCATTTTAAGAAATTTTGTTTATATTCAACATATTTTGTCGTATATAAAATATAATGACGTTTATTATTAATGCTAAAGTTTTCGACTCATTAACCACCTCCGTAGCTATGATTCTATGTTTCTATGTGGCAATGTTTCAGCCCCTTGCTATCTAGCTTGCTAACCTAGTGAAGCAACCTATTCTGTTATCTGTTTGAATTTTTAAACGTATACATTATTATTGCATCTCTTAGAATTTCTCAAACCTCTGAAACTTTAATCAACTTTTCACGAATTCAACAAGATCTCAAAATTACACAGATCATAAAACACCCCAGCGAACTAGAAGCGACACGCGCGGAGCTCATAATATTTTATAGTCTATAGAAGATAACCACCCATTTATATACAGAAGCCGAGAGCTATAACTCGTAACCGATGTTTGGTTTAAATCTGTCTCTCCCCTTTGATAATTTTCACCTGCGTTGCGCCCCGCGGTGCGCCCTCACCCAAATTTATGCTTACTGAGATAACATCTTCAAAGAAATTCCGCGGAAGTAAAGAATTAGTTGCACTAGATGGAACTGACTATACTTTTTATTCATAAATATTACAATTAAGTTTTAAATTAACGCATTGGCCTTTGCTTATCGATCTAATAGAACTGTGCGAATGTTGCTTAATGAAAACTTATGACCAAATAGCATAATTAATATTATATAAGCAAACTCAATATATTATGCCCGTTTCCTCCTGTACACTGCTGTAATTTCATACAATTAAGCATATTTAAAAACATTTTTAAATGTATTTATGCTAAAACTTACAAACAACTGATTCTAAATTCTGATACTATAATCGCGTCGTCAATAGCACTTGATTGTATAACCACTCCAGTCACTATATGAATATAACAGGAGCTAAAGTGTCGCTTACAGTATTACGATGTAACCGCTTACAAAGATTTACATAATTCATTACAAAGATCGTAAGTTAACATCTCGCTTTAATTTACTTGTTTAGTTAATGGGTGAGTTACTTTTGGTGACTATCATTAGTATAACATATGGGCTTACTATATTTTTAGACTTAAAGGGTTCATTAATGAATCTTAAAAATAATTTCACGCTTCTATGAACTCTTTTTTTATAATTGAACGTATAATAATTAAACAAATTGCATTATAAATGCTGTTTAACTTTAGTGAATCTATCTAATATTATTTTCTCCTTAACGTCATATTAAAGTCGCAACAGACAATTCCATGTTACTCGGTAACTGAACGTTTTTTAAAGCACATTTTCCCACCACCACTTTGTGGACCCAGCCTTCATAGGTATTTCCGGATCATTAAATTTTAGGGATCTTCAGGATAAGAGATCTGAAAAGATCAGAAATTTACCTGGCATTGTGAAGTAGGTATTTGTTATAAAATAAATTACAATTTTAATATTTCAATACAACTTTTATTACATTTAACTCGTAATCTTGACTTGCAGTATTGTGTTAAATAAATATAAAACCTTGAACATTCACTGAAGTTTAACAATGGACTGTATAGAATAAATATACCTAGAATAAAATCTGAACACAATAATATAAACTTTTTGAATTTTCTTTTTTCTATTGTCGTTGAATAAAGTCCACAGAGAATTGAAAGTTATCGTGATGCTCTAGTTTTGTCGTTTTGCTCTAGACATAGAGAATGGCGATGACTATCCAGCTTACAAGTAGGTAAGTGAAACGTGACGAAGACACCAACGACTATAGGTAATATGCACAGACTTACAATCTAAGAGACGGGTGTCATAAAAAATGAAGCATCAAACAAACCAAATAGCCCAAATATTTGGTTTGTTTGATGGAAAAATGAAGATTTTTTACGATGGGGCTGACATAACCTACGAGTTAAAAACCCCCAAAATCATATTATGAATAAAAAAAACAAATATTGCACACAAGTTCTGAAATTTCTGGGATAGTTTGATGCGGTAAGGTAAACTAATTTTTAATTTGAATGTATTATTAATAAATTAGAAATTCTAATTTTAAATATTTTTCTATGAATAATGAATCAGATGGTTGATCGTTATATTTTGTCTGATATCGAAAACCATGAAAGATCCTATTTAAATCATTTCAAATAATTTCAAAATTAAATAAATAACTATGTGCTATGTGTATTTTACTCTATAGTCACGAGCCGCTGTTTCATGAATAATGCATTTAACTAGTGCAAGTTTGAATTCTGAGTGTGATGTTGTTAATCTTTGTGTAGAACATCGTTTATTATGTTCACTTTATACAACTTTGTTGTAGAGATTCCCGATTGCTATTTATAACTTATGTATAACGAATTGTCATAGCAACGTCTCCGTTACGGAAACACTTTATTTTATTATTGAAATTCAAATTTGAACTATGACTCAGGAGTTAGATATATAGAAGAGTTCCAAACAATGCAACGAATATTTTAATGGAGGGTTTCTTAATAATATTTACACAATAATTTAATAACGTAGTAAATTATTTTTCTCACAAAACATATTTTTTAAGCAATTTTTTTTCTGGAGCAAATAGTTCGTAGAACAATTGCTCAAACAATGAATATTTATTTCAAAATATCCCATTAAAGCTTAAGTAGTGTATATTATAACGTTTTTTACAACTTACATTCTTCCATTTAAGCCGCTAGACCTTGGCAAGACTGCATATTATATAAAATTTATATAAATAATGGTATATTGCAGACAAAACAGCTTCAATTCTTTCATAATGAAATAAAAAACAGCCAGTATTCATATAATGCATGTCTATCAATGAATATGAGACTAGCCTGACCTTATTTCAAAATTCTTTACGAGCGACCCAAACAAATTTGTCGTCGCATCGAACCGACACTTTATCGACACGCACAGGGTTATGATATGTAAATTAGGGTAAGGTGTTGATGCTGATTTTCTTTTATATATGATTCGATAGATTTTATGACGATAGAAATTGTACATCTGATATACGAATATAGAAGTGAATGAGGCATATCAATATCATATTGAACTTTTATTTTTAACCTCCACTGTATAGAAGATAGTTAACTGCGTCTATTAATTGACTTCTTAACTTGATCAGCTGTCCCCTTCAAAATAACGGGGATGGTGACATAATCTTATAATTATAGAACAATTTTTTTTGTTGACAGTCGACGTTCAACTCAAAAATAGAATTGAAAAGCAAACTTTTCACCTATCACAATAATTGTTTATGCAAATTTTGTTTTGACTTTGATGACTCTGATTGTCTAATATAAAATAAAGGACATTTTTATGAATAAAAACTAATTCTCTTGCGTTTGAATCAAATTATGCAAATATAGACTTAAAGTCGCGAGTATAAATATAAATATAAAGAAAAAAAACCCGTAACGCTTTATGACAAACACGTCTGCCTCAGCCTTGTTTTTATCTTTTTTTTGTTTCTCTGAAACTCGAACACAAAAAGTCTTCGTTGTATAAGCAAAAGCAAGTTCAATCTTTTGAATCGGTCCATACTTTGGTCATAAAAATTATGGAAAAAAAGAGTACTTATACATGAAATTATTTCCATAAAATTTCCTTTATTCAATTTTGTTCGTCGCCATTCGAAAACATTAAGAAAGCTTTTAACGAGCGTTATCCTTAAGAAATCCTGATATCGAAGTTAATTTTTGATGTCACACAAAATGGTTTCTTCGTACGTTTTTGTGAGAGAAAAAGAGAAATTGTGCCGGTAACGAAGCTATTTTACTTGTTGACAGCCAAATTTGTTTTTTCCTCAAAGACCGTTTATCATTTTGTTGGAATAGGTTAGCTCTTCTGTGCTATAATAGAATTACAGTTATTTTAAGAAGCAGGTTGTCCTGTTATTTGTGGTGTTGAATCAAATATATGAGTATTTATTTAACCTATTAAATTATTACTTGTTATACCTATACACGTATCTTAGATATTTATAATATTGATACATACAGGGAACTCTAATAAAACATACTATTTTACAGTTTTTCAAATGTATACCTATCACAAATAGGGAGCTAGACTTTTTCCGAGTGGCAAAAGATATAGTGTATGGAAATATACAATGTATTGTCGAAATCATGGGAAGCGGATCGTGCGGATAATAACTAGATTTGAATAAAAAATACATAGCCTCTTCAAAAAATCGTACGACTATCTTAAAAGCTAATACTCCCGTGAGCCAACTATAGTATCCATTGGTGTCAGTCATCACTTATCACCAGCGTCAATCACTTACCTTGTACTCATTAGACTCTGTTGTCATAAGTAGGTAAAAGTACTAGTTAAAATTCTTATGTTTATCGTTCCAGTTTACGGCCAAGTTTTTGAAGCATTTTCTTCCAGTCCTCGATAACCCAATCAAGTAATTGTGGCAATCGTGCGACGCATGCTGACTCGAAACGTGTCTTGTTTTACAATTCAGTTATTACGTTAAATTAGTACACTTCAATTATCCAGTAATTCGGAATATATCAGTTTATGATACAATTATTATAAATGCGCATTATGTCTACTATATGAGCAATTAATTTCGTTTAGTATTGGAATATCGAGTTCTCAGTAGGGAAAGTTGTTATTGGTCCTCAATCTACTATTCTATACTAATCCATCTAATGTAAAATTAAAATTCAATTACATTACAAATTTATCAATAAGATATTTTTTTAATACGCACTGTTTGATGCGCGTAATAATTTATTGATATAAGATTCATTAGAATATTAATCCAAGATGCAATATAGAAAAATACTCAATATTTAAATTTAATTTGAATTTGGTAAAAAAAATAGTGTTTATATTATCGATTGAATAATATCTTCAAATATTTGAAATCATTTATTCAAAGAAAAATTATGTTCTTTCTACCTTTAAACATATATCTAGAATCTAGAGATGGAAGGCCTATAATTTTAACCTTAATTTTTGCATGGACTGAATTAGTGGAGTAAGTAAACAAACAAAATACAATATATATCATAATATCTTATAAATAATGCTAAAGTCCATAGCGATGCCCAAATTTTAAAATACTTATGAAATTTTGAGAAACAAATCCCCATCATAACCATAAAATTACAAAAAAGGCTGAGATTGAACTAACAATTTTTCTTTATTGTTTACGTATTTTTAGGTAAAAATTATATTTTTAATTTTTTACAATTTATAAGTATAAAGCTATTCCTTAACTGGTGCGTGTCAGTTATGTCAACGCAATTTTGTAAAAAGGCTCATAATAAATGCAAGATAAATCAATACATGTAGCACAGAGTATACCTCTATAGTCTATATATATATTATGACAGTGCAAAATCGGCTCGCGTGTCAGGACAGTGACGTCAGCTTTAGAGCTCTACTCGTCAGAGAGCTTATGGTATCAACTCGTCATAGAGTGAATTATAATAGGATTGTGGACATTCAGCATTAATTATTTTAATATGAACTATTTGACGAGAGTCATCTATCGTCATGATGCTTGAAAAAAGTTTAAAAATTAAATTTTTCCTAGATCTTTCTTCTTCTCAGGCAAGTGGATTACATTTTTTCTGTTCCTATCTCTACGCTATATTATCTTCTATCCATTGCGTGAACAATTTAGCTGCAGAGACGGTTAAATATTATAATCCTTTTATTATATATTTCATTTTATCAAGATTAAAACTATACCTTTTCTACCATCCTAGAACTTAAGTAATCGTCAGTAATTATTGTAAATAAATTTAAGTAAAGACATTCAAGAATTTAATTAAATAAATTTCAAAGAATGAAATATATATATAACTGTTACATTTTATAGCTTTAAATATTCATCTAATCAGCCCTTATAACAACTTGAAGAAACAACGAAATAACGCACAAAACTTCTCGCAAACGAGTGGAATTTAAATCAAGTCTTACACATCAGTATGTAGAAACAATACGCCCCATAAACTTCATAACAAGACAGGCGTAATTAATTCCTGTCTCATTACATTGCGAATTATGTAACTAATCACTTCAAGTGCTTAACTATTTTAATTATAGTTAGGGGTTGAAACAGATTTTCTTAAGAGCTACTTGTATTTGTAATTAATTGTGCGATAGTTGCCTTTGTTCCCGAATATGCAGTAGCCTGGAATAAAGACCGGTTTCGTAGAATTTAATGTAAAAAATATCATTATTCAAATAAAAATTTAGTCAAAAGTTTCTCTGTAAGAATATAAACCGTTTTCTTATTATCTGTACACTATATACTGTTTTTATTATTCCTAAAATTTCTATGTAAAAGTGAAACAATTTTTTTTTAATAAATAAATTACTTATGTTTTATTTTCTTGTTGCAGGTGAAAGTAATGCTCCGAGTTGGAGCATCCGGCGAAGGTCCTTTCACAAGTGGCACTCAGACTTTCTCTCTGGATAAACGCAAGAAGCAAGTAACACTTTGTGAGACTGCACCAGCCGCCAGTGCACCTGAAGACCGGAAAATAGGTGTGGCAGCACCTAAGATGTTCGCCTTTGATGCTATTTTCTCACAAGATGATTCACAAGTAAGAAACTATATGTTTTGATATTTTTGTACCACTATATGAATGAATTGTTGGTAATTTGCATTAAGATTATATTTACCAAGGTATTTTCAAGTTATTTTATTTTTAAGTTATTTTCTGTGAATTTACCTCTTGATTTATTTTTATTTATCTAATAAATTGATAAAATTCGGAACATTATAAGTAATTACCAATTACGACATTTCTTTAAATAATATAATAATAACAACCTTAAAATTGCAACGATCCTCTTTTCATATTTAGAGTACTTAACACCTTTTCTTATAAAGCCGAATTATTTATAAAATATATCGACGCCGATTTCTTGTCGCAATATTTGTATATTTTTAAATATACGAATTTAAATTCAACTAAACTCCTTTTTCAGAAAAAGAGGGTAGGTTATTATTTTGAGTAGCAAAAATAATTACCAGAAATTGTGAAAATTTAATAAACCCTCGAATTATGTATACGCGTTTTCAATTAGTGATGGGACGAGTTCATTAAAATTTTCCTCCAAAACAATTTAAGCACCTTCATAATGCTTTAAGAGGTAAATTAGTCAGTGTTATTAATTAATATTAATTGAATAATTATGCAAGGAAGCTGAAACAATGAGGTTTTTAATACTCGAGAATGAATTTTAGTGAGTAAAATGGAAATAAAACCTTCGCCTCTATATATATAGTTATATACGTCGCGTAATAATTGAAGTATCCACAATATGAAAATCGTAGAGATTTTTTCGATCGCTACGGCGTAGCACCATTAATGTTATATTTACATGACACAACATCTACATTATTTACATATAAATATTTAAACAATATTTAGATTGTTATATAATATAACAATATAACTTATATTACAACAAAAATATAAATGAAAAACACCCGATCAATTTAGTAGAACTTTAATAAATTGTGGTGTATAGCTAGTTATAATAAAATCTTTGAATTAAACCCAACATTATACACAATTTGGTTGATAGAATAACTATAGTAGGTACATGAAGATGAAATTTGGATAAAAACAATTAATTGAAAGAATCTTGTTAATCCATTCTTCATAATCAAGTATTCTCTGAAGTGGAGTAGGAGATTATTTAAAATAGTGTTTTAATCGTACACGCTACTGCCTCGTCTACAATTTTTGGCTTGAGCCCAAACCGATGTAAAACTGAATTACATGCTTTGTATTATTGTGAACCGAGGTTTGATCGTGGCTGTACGTATGCAGTATATTCCTTTTCTAAAAATATCTTATTGTAATATTTATGTGTATGAAAAACTCATATAATTTATCAATGACATGAAGCTCATAGCATACTTAAAGTCTACTAAATATTTTCGTTCAGTCAGTAGAGTGTTGTTCCGCGAACTGTAAGTTTCTTGGTGAACTCTTTTAAGTGTAACGGTACTCAATCATTACTCCACGACTAGTTGTTAGACGTTTTGACTGAGAGTGGTTAAAAAGATAATCTGGAGCACGAAGTATGAAATGAGTATAATACAATGATTTTAGCACATGCCGCAACGTAACATGCCACATGATTTTAACACTGGTCTAAGTTTAAATACACAACTCTTAGAAATTTTAATGTCACATGAATAATGATTATATTAACTTACCTGCACGGGAATTAAAATTATAATTATTAGTAACAGTTTTAAACTTTAGTTACTATTATACTTTGACAGCTTTTTTAAACACTTTTCTTTTTAGTACATATTCTTACGGAGTAATCTGTTTACAGCTAAAAGGGAAAACGTACTAAAAAATGTATTCAACCGAAGCAATATTAAAACCAACCAATAAACAAACCGAATTGGAATTAGCAATAACAGCTACAAATTAAGCTACAGTAAGTGGCTAATGCGGCGGCTAGGATTATTCGGATTATGGCGTATTAATGGCTGTGCGCGCCTAGCTCAATTGTGAAGCATGTGTCTGCGATGAATGCTCTCGACATTGAGATAAGTCGATACAGAACACTTCCATATCGAGTCACCTTAGTTTCATGTTCAAATCTATTATTTCTAATAACTCCATTATTTTTCTTTAAACATCACTTTGAGTAATTAAGATAATTTATTCATATAATAATAATTTTGATAACTCACATACATTGGCTTTGATCCCAAAGTAAGTAGCAGAAGCATTTGTGTTATGGTAATCAGAAACAACGAGGGTACCACAATAAATACATATATAAGTTTATGAACAACCAAGACTCTGAAACAAACATTCGTGCTTCCGGGAATCGAACTCAGGATCCTTTGACAATGTATAATCTATTACAATATAATTAAATTATAGAAGTCTTAGGTAATTCTACAAATTTCTTTTTCAAAATTCTACAAAACAATACAAACTAGATTTAATTTATAAGATATTTTTGAGCCTAGTGTACAGAAATGTATGCACATAGTATAAAATTAAATAAAGGCAAGAGCTCTATGGTTTCGGACATACAAAAGTTGATATTCGTTCAAAACAATTATAAAACAATAAATGTTACATAAAGAACGTATACAAAATGCATGCTAACGTTTTAGTGAATTCTGAATAGCAATACCAAACGCCAGAGCCTTTTAACAATTTAAACATGAAATTCTTGCGGAATTTTTATGTAGAAATTCGAAAACTCTGCGACATCGCTATGATAACGGAGTAACTTTGCAAAATTTTATACGAAATTTTCATAAGTTTTAGGGTGATATTCTTTAAGTTAGTAAAACATTAAAAATAATACGAATAAGGTAGTTTTTGATAAAAATATTGCCACGATACTATTATTCTTTCAACAAACCTCAAGAAAGTTTTTTGGAACATATCTAATCAAATTTAACTTATTTATTTTACTTTATCCTCTAAATTTAAGGTAAAAAATATTTCTATTTCATAGGAATATTTTTTCAACAACCTAAATATCTCAAATTTACTTTGCCCTGTTATATTATTATTAAAACCCTTTAATTTAATCATTATGTATTTATCTAATTTCAATATTTTTGGCCAGAAAATAAGGTTGATTGTTGTTGTAGTTTATACTGCTTTAGATGATTACTTAATGTAATAGTAGATATTTTTATTTTATACTTTGAATTTTACTTACACTATTCATTCCACAATTTTCTTTTATAATAATTAATTAAAAAACTCTTTATGCCATTAATTCTTCAGTGACACGTAATATCATTAGCATCGTTTGAAAAAGAGTAAGAGACCGAAAGTAGTTATTAAAGATTCCTTTTGTGGAAAAGGGTAGAAGGGACGGTAAACGGGAATATTAGATGAGTTCCTCCGATGAGGCTTTCGCAACTCGCAAAAACGTTCAGTATTTAGGCTGAAATCCTTTATAGTTTCGTCTTTATAGCAAAGTTTGTAAGTTCAATTATCAATTCTTTGGTGTTTTTTGTCAAAAAGGCTATGATTTAAATCAATCCAGGCTGATGTTTTTCATTTAAAAAAATCTTATACAATATAGATAAATATAATTGAGTTAAAATCTTTAATAATTCCAATGAATCAAGCCAAATAAATTATTTTCATAACCCATTCTTAGGAGATTTCTAAGTGGATGCTGTATCAATCATGGTGTTGTCTAATTTTCATACGTGACAGTAAGAAGTAGGTAGACTTAGGTGTCTGCTATGCTCTATTAGATGTGCAAATGCACATAAAAAGGGTCACCTATTCTAGTAACTAACCTAGGTACTTCCTTCTATGTCCTGTAATAATACGGCGAGGAAATATCAAAAATAGTTTTATACAACTTTAAGGTGTTAACATTAATTAGTCAAATGTAAGTATGAATTTGTAGTAACTAGTAAAAGGAAAAAATTATAAATAAATTTTAAATATCCAAAAAAATTATAAAGCTGTATCATTCGATTAATCTTAAACTTGTCATGATTTTATTATAAAATAATCATAGATTAGTTAAACCCTTATTAGATGAACGTGAAAAATGTACCGCAATGCACCGCATAAGCCCATAAGCCACCTGACAGGGCACATGATGTATAGCAGGATGGATGTTAACATATCTATAACTTTATCTTATGGGACGGGGATCGAATATGGGTGCTTTACGAGTATGATACATTGCTTGTATTTATTTGTTTTAGTATAGTTGAAATAATATGTAGCTTTAGCTACTACGCTTACACCACAAATCCAATTATCCTTCAAACATAAGTAGTTGCTATTTCAATTGTAACAAAATTTATCCAATATGGCGTCAATTTTGTTAGATTGAATTACCAAGGAATTACCAACTAGATAGTAGGTAGTATCTAGTAGACCATATTATTTCCTATTACCAGCGTGATAAAATCACTTAAAATGCACTTTTTTGTGAACATGTCGAATATATATTATCCTATACGAATAAATTACTTTTGACTTGGACGTGCACTAACGGCAGATCATTTTACATGGCGGACATGCTACCTATCGGATATTAGTGTCGTATTGGAAGAAAAGTAGGTCGACAAAAGCTGCAAGAACTCTGGAAACTTTCAACTAGTCACCCAGGTCCTTAAGATTTAGATTTGAAAAATGAATATGTTGCTTAATCTTTGAGTGGTTCGCGACAAACACAATCGACTTGCTTATATAACAATATTGCATTAACCATATAATAAAATATTATTGCAGATTGTTAATTCATGTTTCAATCTCCATAAAATTAACACTATGTAGTTAATAAATTAATATTATGTATTCCTCATACGTCTTTGTGTACAGCGTTGCAACCAATTATACTAATTAATGAGGATTGCCTTAACAATTATGTTATTATGAAAATAACATAATTAATGCACACTTAATATTCATAATATTTACAATATATATAAAATCTAATTACAAATGTTCATAAAGCTATAAAAAAGAGGGGCGAATATCACAACTTAGTATCTATTTGAATTAAGTACTATTTTTTCTAAACAAAAAAAGATTGTAATTCAATTAAAATACGCAGGAAGTATAGATAATATTTATGATGATATATATTAAACTATTTTATAATTATTGTCACACATCATAGTTGTAAGCGTAATTGATTTAAATATATTCTTGTCAGATTTTTACATGACGTACAAATACGAGTATCGGTTATAGTTTTTTATTATACGTTAGTCTTATAAAGTATTAAAATGTTATTTATAGTGTAATGAGATTAATTATTATTATTCATCTCATAATTAATATCATTTTCATATAATAATAATAAATTATTATTATTATATATTTATAGAGATTACTGATACAGAAGTCATTTATAATCAACTTTTACTGTTCCGTTTCTTCTCTGTAGTGTTCTTTCACTTTTCAGTATATACTGTAATAAATTAAAACGATTATAAAAACACTTATTTAAAGTGAAACAGGTATGTTTATGTCTGTATTACACTATAGATCGTTTTCTTTTTAGATAAAATACCTTAACCTTCTGTGCAGACCCCTCTTTCCCAGTGGGCACTTTGGGCAAGTGCCCAGGGCCCCGCGATCGATAGGGGCCCCCTCAGATCAAATACAAAGTACCTAGATCCTGTCAGATCACCAAACGATAATCAAGATTTATTACCAAAAAACTTATATAATTCGAAGAAATCGAACCTAAATTACCGACTACAATACGAAATTACTAGCTTATACAGTCGTGAAGCTATTCTACTCTCGCCCAAAAATTAGGCTTTCCGACTCCAGCAAGCTTAGATCAATTTAAATTGTATAATGGTATAACTAAGCAAATACACATTTTAAAGAAAAATCATCAGTAGTACACTCATCAGTTTGACTCGCTCCATTAAAATTGAGCGAACGAAACGAAGTATGAACCTCCAAGTTTGAATTAACCATTTAATATATTATTTTAACGGAAATTTGGAACTGTGTATTGGAAAGAATAGACAAAATAAATAATTATCTTCAGAAAGAAACAATAACACTGGACGTTGCAACTAATATGTTTACTTCACTTGATGATTTTATTATTAACTTCAGGGATAAATTTGATTAGTTCGAATCGTCTGCCAAAGAAAGAAACCCGGAATCTGACTACAAGGACCTATCTCAAAGAAGTTCTCGCCAGTTTTTTTGATGGCTCCGCGCCGTCAGTCCAACTGAATGGAAGAGAGAAATTTAAAATAGAAACCTTTCTTCCTATAATTGATACCCTCAGCGTTCATTTAAAACAGCGATTAAGTTCGTATAAGAATATCAGTAAACGTTTTGATTTATTTTTTCGCTTGAAAACTCTAAATTCTGAAGAGTTGAGACAAAGTTGCAAAAAATTTGCTGAATTTTATTATGAAGATGTTAATGAGAAAGAGTTAGAAATAGAATGTTTGCATTTAACAAAATACTTGAAAATTTTTAACAGTGAAAATGAGGATTGTATATTAAAAATATATCAACTTTTGAAAGAAAACAAAAATGAAGACACATTTCCAAATGTAGAAATCGCATTGAGAATCTTCTTAAGCATGATGGTAACTAACTGCAGTGGAGAACGCTCCTTCTCCAAATTAAAAAGAATTAAAAATGAATTAAGAAGTACAATGCTTCAAGAGAGATTAACCAGTTTGTCGCTGATGTCCATAGAATCTGATGTGCTAAAAAACATTGATTTTGAAGAAGTGATTAATGATTTTGCCCATCTGAAATCTAGAAGAGTTCCTCTTCAAATAACATAGATTTGTAAGCACTAATTGTAAATACTAAAAGAGTTACTTTTGTGGACTCTATTACATTTAGCTATTCGTTTCATGTGATTGTTAATAAAAAAAATTTACCTTGTTTATCTACTTTTTTGTCTATTCTAACAAAATAGTGTTCTGTCAAAGTCATAGGGGCCCCATTATCCTAATATGCCCAGGGCCTCCAATAGGTTAAAGACGGCCCTGCTTCTGTGCCTACCTAAACATTTTGCTTGCCCGTTTTTTTAACACGTCCAAGATAGAGCCACGAAGATGGTTTCATTGTTAACTTAAAATTAGTTATTATTTACTATATCTTTTAAATTGTTACAGATTGAAATAAGTTCGAGTGCGTTAACTGATGTTATTCACGCAGTGGTCAATGGAACGGACGGTTGCCTCTTTTGCTTCGGACATGCAGGGCTAGGTTAGTGTAGAGCTTCTTCCATACTTTCGTATTTTATGTACATCTTCGCAAAGCTTTACAATAGTTTCTTATATATTTTTCTTCAATTTCTTAAGAAAACTATTTTTTTTTAATATATACTATATTACAAAAAAATCAAAGCCAGAAAAATTATTAAGTACAAAAGCAAAAAAATAAAACTCATAAACCTAACTTTGCACGTAAATTTAAGATTGGAAATCTTATTTTTAAAAGTCATCTTTCATTCAAATTTTTATGTTGTCTATGAATTTGAATCTTAACCTTAAAAAACCACAAATATTTTCATTGTTGAATAATTATTTCTCTTTTATTTATTACTTTTTTAGTGAACTTTAAAGTCGGTTTATAAATTTTTTAATAAATTAAAATTCCCTGATCCCCGTGACAAATTTTCTGAGTTATTTGGACTAATACCTGCAACAGAGTTTCATCTTCGAACGTCGAAGAGAATACGAAATTTCATCTGTATCACCTCGATGTTTGTCGTTCCACAACTGAGCGTTTTCTAAAGCATTTTTTGCTGCGCATCACCACTGTAGAACCAGCTAGAGCTCTGAGGTATTTTCGAACCATTACGACTTCTTAAAAAGAAACAAAAAAGCGTATGTACCTCTCTTTAAAAGGTCGGCAACACTGGCGTTAGAGGTGTCTATGAGGACCGCTTTTCATAGACCTGTTCAAAAATTGTTAGTAAAATTTGTAATATCTGTATATCTAGTAACAACATAAAATTTGTAATGATGTTTCAAAAATTCAAAATATGTCCAATTCTCGATTCCATTTTTCAGCATAATTCAAAAAGTTATTCATTTAAGTCATCAGTAAATAACAATTGATTAACTCTATTAAATATTACGGTTGTCCAATACCCCTCTGGTAATTATATTCTTAATAGAAGATATTACTAGAAGATATTGTCAAATCTAATATGACTTCTACCTGCCTTCCAAATCTCTTATTTATCAAACTTTCAATTAAGACGCGGTTCCCCATTTCCATGCAAATTCCGCCTTCGTAGAAACTTGCACGCTCGCGGTCTAATAAATACTGCAAGTACCAAAACTGAATATTTAAACTTACTTGTACCTAATTTAGAACTTACCAACTTTTACACTAAAGATTCTCGAAGCTAAGATTGTGATATTCAAGGAAGTTTCAAACCAATGTTTTAATGCATTATGCACTTTGTGTGTAACAAATCATTTTCCAGCATTTATATTCTTAAATTACGATAAGGATATTGTTTAGTTTAAACATTTTTTTTTAAATATGTTTTTTAAATATGTTTTTTAAATATGTTTCTTGCTTAGACAGACAAAAATTCTACTTAATATTAAATAAGAAAGAAACGTTTTATTCGTAATAATAAACAACGTAGTAAAACAAAGTGGAAAATAAAAAAATTGTCGCGTTTAATCGTGAAAATGAGTGACAATGACAAAGATATATTTTTTATAAGTACCTCAGTAGTAACAAAAGTCAAATTTCATCTTAAGAGGAACCAATAAATAACTTTAAAATTTTACATAACAGCTTCCAAAAATACAGTTCCTATAAACCGCTAAGAAAATATTCGCATAAATCCCATAACTCCATAATATTTGTTCTACATTAAACTTGGAAATAATTAAACGAGGTTCTAATTATTCACTCGGTGGGACGACAATCCCGAAAATAAACAGCCACATCGCACAACTTTCGTTGCGAGCTTCAATTTGCATACAGAACCGTTATCCCTTAAAATGTCACTCGTTTGTTGTTTTCTATTGATAGGTATAATGCGGTTAAACAGCTTTTTATTATTGAATAAAGTTTATATTGATATGAACTTATATAAATAGGCCTTTCCATTAATACCAATCTATTTGGACGTTCACACGTTTTATATATGTAGGATGTATTAATATTGTGTGTTGTATAAAATCTTAAGCAACGGAGATTCTTACTTTTCGAGATATAATTTTTTTTAATTCGAAATTTTTTATCAATTTTTCACACTTTCATGTATTTTCGTGGTCTAATCTGTGACAATTTTCACAGATTTATTGTTAGTATATATTTAAAGCTGGAGGCGCGGAGGGAGAACATCCCTTGCCTGCAGTAACAAAGCGCAGGATAAGGTGTCTGTGCTGTGTTGTATTTGGAAATTAATATTTATGATTTTTAAAGTTTATTTAAATTGAAATTAATAAACTGTCGGTTACCAAAACTATAGTTATGGTATAAAAATTCTTTAAAAAATAAACGTTTTCGGGCTGCAAGGTGAAGGGGAATAGAATTTTTTCTACATCTCATGTTTATCTAACAAATCTCACTTTTTTTGGATAATTTAATTACGAATTTTATAAATAATCAAAATAAAAAATTTATTATATTTTATAAATTGAGGTTAAACTTAAAAAAAACATATCTCCGAAAGGGTGGATTTCCGCGGTGCTTCTACCCCTCCCCCCTCCCTAAACTGATTGGTATTATAGGAAAGTTAAAGCCTTATAGTAAATTAATATCCCTTAAATTTCTTGTATTTCAACAATAAAACAGATCTTATACAGCTATCGTTAGATCAGTTTATACTTTTTATAGATACATGACGTAAATTCATTTTTTTAAATATAAACCTACTTTTGTTTAAATTAATATAGCTAAAATAAATTACCATAAATAACGCCTATTTTATATTGTTTAAGGCAAATCGTATACAATGTTGGGGCGACCGGATGCCACGTCTTCCCTTGGAGTGATCCCTTGTGCTATTTCCTGGCTGTTCAGGGGAATTGCTGAACAAAGACATAAATGTGGAACTCGGTTCTCCGTACGCGTATCAGCTGTAGAGTTATGCACGAACACTAATCAAATACGAGATTTGTTGGCGCCTTATCATAATGGTAATTATTTATTTTTAATAGAAGTAGAATCATTATCAGAGTTAGCGAATTTTCCTGAACTCAGTTTAAAAATTATTTAGTTATTTAGATTACATTAATCTATGCCAGCTAACTCTATAGCATAGTTGGCGTTTGATATTCAATATCTCTAGCGAAATCTTGTTCAAAATATTCCTATTTAAAAGGTCTACTTGCCTGTAAAGTCAACATCAAGACCCATTTATTTTTGAATATTTTTATGTTATCATCTTCTTTTCTTTAAATAGATACAGAACAGTCGCCAGGGGTGTATCTCCGTGATGATCCATTATTCGGAACGCATTTACAAAACCAGTCAGAGTTAAGGGTGCATAGTGCTGAGAAGGCAGTGTTTTACCTTGATGCAGCTTTGCAGACACGAGGGGCAAGGGAAGAGGGAAAAGACAGTCATTTGCTATACACTCTCCATGTTTACCAGTACAGTGTCGGCGGCAAAGGCGCAGGTGAAACTTTATATTATTGTTAACTTTAATTATTATTTGCTTATATTTTTGTTTATTGTAATTTTATTGATTAAATGCGAAATCTTTATTCTTTTATGATACTCTTGCTATCCATATAAAACTATAATCTATAAATTTCACAATTAATTCTAAAATACTTTACAATTAACAACATAATCCCAATTTGTTATGCGAACGTGGTAATTGTTTCTTTAACTGAAACAAATTTGAATATTCAAAGCACTTTTTTATTCTACGTGGATGAAGTCACCAATATCAAATATTTTATAAGAATATAAAATAATGAAAGCTAGATAACAACATAAATTTTCCTTCTTGCGAAATAAAATATTATTAAATTTTATAGCTAGACAAGAGGATTTTCAGTAAGAACTATTTTTCTTTATTTACAGTTGCCGGAGGTCGAAGCCGATTACATCTAATCGACTTAGGAAACTCAGAACGCGGAAAAACTAACGGAGGGATACCATTATCCGGCTTAGGAAATATACTACTAGCTATTTTCAACGGACAACGACATTTGCCGTATCGAGATCACAATCTCACCCATGTTTTAAAGGAATGCCTCGGATCCTTGACTTGCCATACAGCCATGATAGTGCATGTATCCCCAACTGTACAGAGTTACAACGATACATTAACGACATTGCAGTTAGCCTCACGTATACATCGGCTGCGGCGTAGAAAAATAAAGTACCCTACAAATAATAATGCTGGTTCTGGTGGAAGTTCTGGTGAGGACGCATCTAAGCCAAGTAGTAGTGAACCAGATCCATCAAGCAGTGACCTCTCAGCAGACACAGTTATTTATGTAGGACCCTTAGACGACGCAACTGATGGAGAACATCCACCTGTCTACATACCTCATTTAAACTCGGGAAATATTAAAAGTTCTCTGAGTAAAACGTTAAGAGACTCGGTCGTGGACCAGAAACAAAAATCTTTATCAAAAGTAATTGAAGAAAAAAGCCCTATGCATAAAATGTATTCAACTCCAAAATCGTCTCCACTAAAAAGTGCATTACCACCCGCGTA
The DNA here is from genome assembly GCA_912999735.1 of Aporia crataegi. Lineage (NCBI taxonomy): Eukaryota > Metazoa > Arthropoda > Insecta > Lepidoptera > Pieridae > Aporia > Aporia crataegi. Next base: position 4,068,990 of record OU538744.1, on the reverse strand, counting down.
TACGCCAAAATCATCACCATCACATACAGCTACTTCAAAAGCCGCACCTGTTAAAAAAATAATACCAAAACACCCAGATGATGGTAAAAATACAAGTGATGAACAATGGATCGATGGCCCAAGAATATCGAAATCTAAACTAGCTGAAGCTCGACATAATATTATCAAAGAAACCCAAGGCAAAAAAAGAGAAACTTGGATAGATGGACCTATGCAAGAATCAAAACTCCCATTACAATTTGAATCCGTGCCGATTCAACCGGGTACTAATCCTGTACCCCTTCAAGTAGGAGTACTTAACACATATGCGAGTGAAAGTATTGGATATGGGTATATGGACAATCATAAAAAAAACATGATAAGAAAATGGGTTGAAAATCAAACATGCCAAATACAAAAATCTCGACATAACTCTCCAAGTCATAAACCACAACAACCTAGCAAAGAGACGAGTTCAAATTTACTTGAAGAACATGATGCTACTCATAGAATGGAAGCTACAAAAGATTCTAGACGTATTCATGTCGAAGAATCTACAATAAGAACAGGGTTGAAAGCCGGATCAAAGGCAATTGCAATAGAAGAGGAAAATTTTGGCCCACCTGATTCGAATACATCAGCCAAAAAGTCGTTAACTAAACCCATGAACAAAACCGAATTAGATGAAGATGATGACAGTGAAGAATTAGCAGAAATACCCCCAGCTCTACCTTTAATCCAACCAAGTAGTCTAAGTAGTAGAGAAGTATCAATGGAAAGTTTAGATAGCAAATATAAAGAAAGAATGAGAATGGGAGATGAAATTGTATCAAATCATAGTAGAGATATTGATTCTCGTGGAATTAGCAAAGGTCCGAATGATGATGAAGATGAAATACTAGAAATTATTGAAGTTGAAGAACCATTAGAACCCGTTCCTATGCAAGACTGTTGCCTTCAAGTAACCGAAGAAGATATCGCTTTTTGTATGGGGCTTACAAACTTTGAAGGTGATGATGATGAAGACCATCCTCTTAGAATTTTAAGTCAGGAGAACTTAACAGTAGCCTCTACATTTACAGATACATTATCCTTGTACAGTGAAGTCGAGCGCCAAATAAGAAATGAAGCTTATCTTAGGCAAACTATGGAGTTTTACGCACAAACCTTTGGAGATCATACAAGTGACATAAATCCTCATGCAAGTTTACCCACATCTAGATCGAGAATCGATGATCTCATAGAATTAACAGAAATGTACGGCCCACGGAAATTATCGGACGGAAATAATTTTGAAGCTTCAAGAATAGCACCACAATTTCAATCTATATCCTTATGTAATGTTAGAGATACGGAAGATTATCATGGAGATGGATCTGTGTATAGTGAGCCTGCGTATAGACCTAGTGATAAAATTTGTGATAGTTGTAAACGAACAATGTCAAAACCAGGCAGTGTTGTTGGTGATTGTGACGCATATCAAAATTTAGAAATAACTCATAACGACTGCTATGGTCCGTTTGAACGATATAGAGGCAATGATATCACTGATGCTCGCATTGCTTCACTAAGACATCCAGATGGTGCATCCGATCCAAATCTTCGGGAAGAAAATCGAATACCAGGCAATGGTGCTCCGTCGAGTACTTTTCGGGACCTTAAAACAAATATGCACCTAGAAGTTTCTCTGCCCGCAGTTACTGTTGAGCCGCGTTCTGAAAAGAGTGACAAAGGAGTAGCCAGAGTAATCGCCAGTTCTAAACAAGATGGCTATGACAGCGGTCACGAGTCAACACCTAGAACCGGCAAGCACAGTCCGGCTGGTACATCAAGAAGAGCAGAATCAGGCTACGATTCAGTTCCTAGAGATTCTGATGCATCATCTTTAGATTCATACCCTACTCGGAGAGCTGCAGTGGCGCGAGCCCATGCGAAGAAACATACCACAGCCAAGTATAAGCAACACAGCGATCGATCGTTTTGCTCCTGGCTCAGAAACCCTTTCACGTGTAAATATGCTGACACAGACCCAGAAATCAGTGATTTTTAATATTTACGCCTATTTGTCTTCTAAAACTTGTATCACTAAGCTACGTTACCGAATTTAATCTGGAGACTGCTTTTGTACTCTAGATATACGCGTATTTATACGACAAAAGCTTTGCACGGAATGAATAATGTTACCATTGTATTTTTGTAAACTTAAAAGCTTCTAGTTCCGCTCTGAAATATATGTATTTTAGGAATACCTTAGTGAAAACAGCCACGTTGGCAATATGTAAATAATATTATAATATGCCTACAACGAATATCGTATGGTTCCATTAGTGTTCTTCTCATTTTGTACTTTTATAATATTTCTACTTCTCTGTTATTATTTTTTTACCTTTTGAAAATGTAAATAAATAATGATCTAAAGTCTTCCTCAGTCTTCCTTAAATCAGGAGACTTGACTTTTCTATACAATATATTTGAACATTTCTTCCAATCACTTGATAAAATTCATTGTTCCTTGTATTTAGTAGTACCTACATAATCAAAAAATAAAAGTGGCTAATTGGCTTTAGAATTAGAAAAAGATGCTTTAGGTTTTTTAAGTGAATGGATTTAATGTTGTTACGTTTTAGCGATAAGACTGTTGACATGGCCATATACTAGCTTTAACTGCGGCTCGTCCGTCTGTACATAACTATCGCAATCACTACGGCTTTATCAAATGTTACACTTAGTTACTGCTTTATGTCAATGTTCTGTTAACTGTATTCATATTATTATAAATATATATCGTAAATTCTACTATACGTTCGTATTAGTTCAAAATAAACTGTTCTATAAACGTAGTGTTTCGTTTTATTATCATTTTATTAATTATTTTTACTAAGTTTATCTTATCTAGATTGAAAATAAATGCATAAATAAATTAACAAGCTAACCCCATTTTGGTATCAGTAGGTAGGTACTTCAAAAAGTCACATCCTTTTAGATCTGATTTTTTTCTGTACTTAAGGTAATTAGGTGGGCCCCTAATTAGTATTAGCCCAGGGCCCCCTATATTCACGGTCCAGCCCTGATTTCCTGCTGCCCAGCGCACCTTCAACACCAAGTTAATTATTACAATACCTAGTTAGTTATTGAAATCTTTACAAAATTTCAAATACAAAATTTTTACTAAAAAAATATAAATTCTGGGCATCCTTTTTCTTGTTTCAGTATGATTATAACATTTTAGGAACGCTCCCGCAATATATAACGAACTGAATATAAAACGATGAATACATAACGGTGAAACTTTGACACCCCAGGGGCAAAGAATCTTGGGACAGAAACTTTTACCCCGCACCAAACTTCAGTCCCGTGTAGAGGCCTATTATCTTTCATTTCTCTTGTAATTTAACATTCTCCATTCGCCTCAGGAAAATCATGCTATCAAATGCGTTTTACCCTCTTTTTGAGGGTGACAACTTTTTTCATGGAAATCTCCCGATAATTCGTTAAAGTGGCAGCAGCTCTTTAGCTTATAACGATTGAAGATTTTGGTGTGTTTCGAAGAAATTGACTGCATTAAGCGTTATTATGGTTATGTTTGCGGAACAAGGATTAAGGGTTTATTATCGCTTCCAAAGTTCTTATTAGTGACATGGATGAAAAAAACGTTGTTGTCTAGGAAAGAATGTAAACTCTTTGGTTTTGCAAATAGGGATATCTTAAGAACACTTAAAATATTGTTTTTTTATTAAAAATTTAAACTATTGTTTATGCACGCAACATAATATACTTTTAAGTCTGAATAATTTTTTTTTTCTCATATTACATATGACTATCTAGATGGGACAAAATGTGAATTACGAGTAATCATAAATGCTTACAAAAAATTTCCCGTTTTTGAACTTCAATTAAACAAAAAGTACATAACATACGGTAGCTTCATAACAGTAACCAAACAAATTCTATCTACTGACAGTAGTTAACGATCCAGTATTTAATAATCCCCACAATACAATGCGACGGCAATAAGAACAAAACGCAAGAATAAGGGAGGATAAAGACGTACAGCCGGACGTGACGCGGAGACATAATACTGTTCACAACCGGCATGCACACGAAAATAGCCTTCATCACGTCATAAAAAAGAGGATAATAGATTGGCTTAGTCGGTACGTGATATGGAAGAAAAATTTTAGTAATAAGAAGAACATATGTATCAATGTTGAAGTCATTATGGTTCTAATCTTAGAGTGACGTTTATCTTATATATAAAATTCTCGTGTCCCAATGTTAGTTACCTTACTCCTCCGAAATGGCTTTACTGATTTTTACCAAATTTTATATGCATATTCAGTAGATCTGAGAATCGGCTACTATCTATTTTTCATACCCCTAAGTGATAAGGGTAGTCCACCACAAAAATTAATATGGCAAAACAACGTTTGCCGGGTCAGCTAGTCTTATATATAAAATTCTCGTGTCGCAATGTTAGTTACCTTACTCCTCCGAAACAGCTTTACTGATTTTTACCAAATTTTATATGCATATTCAGTAGATCTGAGAATCGACTACTATTTATTTTTCATATCCCTAAGTGATAAGGATAGCCCACCCCAAAAATTAATATGGCTAAACAACGTTTGCCGGGTCAGCTAGTCTTATATATAAAATTCTCGTGTCGCAATGTTAGTTACCTTACTCCTCCGAAACAGCTTTACTGATTTTTACCAAATTTTATATGCATATTCAGTAGATCTGAGAATCGACTACTATTTATTTTTCATATCCCTATGTGATAAGGGTAGCCCACCCCAAAAATTAATATGGCTAAACAACGTTTGCCGGGTCAGCTAGTCTTATATATAAAATTCTCGTGTCGCAATGTTAGTTACCTTACTCCTCCGAAACAGCTTTACTGATTTTTACCAAATTTTATATGCATATTCAGTAGATCTGAGAATCGACTACTATTTATTTTTCATATCCCTAAGTGATAAGGATAGCCCACCCCAAAAATTAATATGGCTAAACAACGTTTGCCGGGTCAGCTAGTCTTATATATAAAATTCTCGTGTCGCAATGTTAGTTACCTTACTCCTCCGAAACAGCTTTACTGATTTTTACCAAATTTTATATGCATATTCAGTAGATCTGAGAATCGACTACTATTTATTTTTCATATCCCTATGTGATAAGGGTAGTCCACCACAAAAATTAATATGGCAAAACAACGTTTGCCGGGTCAGCTAGTATAAAAGTGAAAATGTATTTGCATTTCGATAATGCATATATGATATGAATAAAAATACAATATATAATGTAGGAAATTCAAAAAGATTTCCTTCAGAAACATAACATGTGAGTGAAACATGTTCATTAAATTTGTTGGCGTTTATATAAAATAGTTTACTCAATCTCTTTAGTGTAAGAATAATTTAAACTAAGCAATAGCTGTCACTAATTGTTAAACGGAAACAAACTACGCAAAAGAAAAAAAATCAACCCTCTTTAGTCTCTTGTAATGGGTAATAACTTTGATCGGGAGCCATGCCAAGTTGTATTCGTAAAAAGTTAAAGACATTATGGGATTTTAAGTGGGGCTAATGTACCAAGATTGCTCTCTGCTTTGTTGAATCGCAGCTTCGATATGGTAGAAAGCTACATTCCTATAAGGACAGATTCATTTACATATTTTTATAGGTTTAGTCTTGGCCTGAATTCGCATCGACAGTATATATGTATAATAAATTAATAATAAGAATTATTTTGCTAATGAATAATGAATGAAATTATACTTTAACTAACAGTGGTACTCTAAAATATCTACATAAAATCTATCTGTAAGTATTCGTGAGAGGCGCGTTCAAAAAAAAATTCGAAAAATAAGTAACTATTTTTTTTTAACAAACATTTTTTTGATATGTATTTAACGGCCTCCACCATTTCAACGCCGGAAAATACGTATTATGAGATAACATGTTATTAATATTACTTATTTTTAATTTAAGATTTAGTTTAATTGTTTATATATAAAAACTTATGTAAATATTATCTGTAAAAGTTATACAGTCCTAAATAAATCCGATTAACAACTACATTTTATGTTGGTTTTTCTGTATGTGACATAAAAATCTGCAAAATTGATAGACCTATGAGTTTGTAAATTTAATATAATCAGCATAAATTATAAATCTAAATCTAAAAATTTCCCTCGATAAGTAATGAGTTACATTACATTACCGTATTCCCAAATTGGCATCCAACATGTGAAATGATTGCGGGCGCTGGAGCAAATCTTATATATTTTTCACGGCATCGAATCTTTGCCGCAAATCGAATTTGTCTACTTGAAGTTGAGCCGCATCAATCTACATTATCCGTGTGACAATCATGTGTTACAAGTGAAAAGAAACAGCGGTTAATCTATGAATCTATGTTCTTGAGTTCGTCTAAAGTGAATTCCGGTAACCCCTAAAGGGCTTGGAGCAGACACAGTTATACGTCTCTTTCGCTGATCTATTTTTTAAAGTAGGTGAGAATCTTCTGTGTCTGCACAACTATAATATTTGAACTATCCCCGGTATTTACTTAGCCAAGAAGATTTACCGTGACTTCGTATACTAGTAAAAATATACTAAAATCTTTATTTAAAAATTAATAGGTGAGTGAATATATTTTGTGAATCACTATATGTAACCAGAGGTATTTCTAAACCATTACAATCTTCAAGAAAAACGTAACATTTCCTCAAAGGCCAAAATCGCTTGGGTGCAACAGTTATCACGTAGTGAAGTGTCCACGGTATTTATAACAGGTAAATTTTTTAACCGTTGTTAAAAAAACAATGATCTTAACATTCTATAACAGTCATAAAAATTATTGTAATAAATATTATTTTTTCTTTTACCTTATACCATGCTAGAGGAACGTGTTGAAAGCTGCCTGGAGCTGCCGCGATTTCTCAGGCTTTGATGCTCACAAACTTAAGCCACGCACTTTAAGAATATTTGTAGTGAAGCCCGTTGATTCTACTTTATCTAACTAGATAAATATGAGTGGCTAAAACAAGACACGTTTTTATAACAAAAATCCATTTAAGTAATTAATTAAAGAAGTGCTTATAAATACAGAAGAAAATGTGCATAAAAGTACAGAAAGCAGTTTTTTTATACCCTAAATATCAGTTCGCAGTATGAAAGTGGAAAAATTCCCACTAATAACATTTCTTAAGCACTCGATCTTATCAAAGACTTTATTAAGGTAAGGATTTTACAGCGGATCATACATTAAATTTTACGATACCCTAGAATTTTTATTGGAGACAATAAGGGATGTCCAATAAAACGCGAATGATGAGCTCTGACTACATAAAATAGCGTAAAGAGAGTAAAATGCTCATCATAAAACATGCTGTAAACTTGATACATTGTTCGAAATTGGATTTTTAATATAGTCTCGTTTTATTAAATGTAGGCCAAGAAATAAAAGAGCTATGGTAAACACCCATAAGAATATTCAGATTATGGTGAGAGATATTTCATTTTCTAAGTTTTTTTAAAGTTTTCCTATCATCAAATTATATGCATCCAAATTATCGTGAAAATTATTGTTGAAACAATTTTTATATTAAATAGAAAAATTTATTATAAATTCAAAAGCATCGTTATTACATTCCGCCTTCTTGATATTTGATTCCTACGAAAGCTAAGAAAATTAGCCTTAGGCACTCTAAGTATTCAGTATTGTTGTAACTTAATAAAATACAAATTTCAAGCGACTTTCAATCGTTTTAAGTAATCCAAAGTACGTACCGTAGCGGCCTACACGATAGCTGGAGTTAATAAATTAGTAAATATTGAAATGCATGATATTTTAAGAAATTACGATTGGTATTTTTAATACCTACGCCAACAGCTATTGTTAAATTCTTCGTATTTAGAATTAATTTGATTTACAAAAGCTTAGGCAATGTCAATTAGAAGATTACAACCCACTCCGTGCATAATCTGGGCTGCCCAGTGGCCACATTGACAAATATCGAATTTAGCGTGGAGCAGCAGGGATAGTGCGGGTCATTAAACGCGTCTCTGAGCCCAGGATATATCGATTTGTGCCGCATAAAATATACCCGGGTACATGCAAAATAATATATTAGTCTAGCTAGGATATACGACCAATTTTACGATGAAAAATGTGATGGAGCACCTTCCGCGGGAAATGGTCGCGTAAAAGAGTTATTACTTTTAATGCTCTCTACTCTATATTAATGAGGTTTCAATTGAAATTTATGATCTCATATCTAGATTATTACCATCATATCTGTAATAGAGATATTAATTTTATGAATATTCTAGTATTTTCATACGTTTTCCTTTGATTTCGAATTAAGTAATGTTAAAATTTGTCAGGTTATTTTCTTTCCTCGCTCGTTAATAATAGTTTTTATTATAACGACATTTTTGGCCATTACTAAATCATTCAAATATCAATGAAGATCAAAATTTCGTAGGTAATGAATTGAAATTTAAAAATAATTGCCTCAACTAGAAATACGACTTTCATAGTTTGAGCCATCAGGTAGGTACAATCTTGTTGACCTATTAATTATGTACTGATAGGTAAATTACTTTTAAAACTATAAATACCACATACAAAATAAAATAATCTTATATATAAAATTCTCGTGTCACAATGTTCGTTCCCATACTCCTCCGAAACGGCTTTACTGATTTTTACCAAATTTTATATTCAGTAGGTCTGAAAATCGGCTACCATCTATTTTTCATACCCCTAAGTGATTAGGGTAGCCCACCCCAAAAATTAATATGGCAAAACAACGTTTTCCGGGTCAGCTAGTTTAAAATATAAAAATTTATCCAAGATTGTAACTTAAATACATAAATAATACTTGCCTTACAGATAACCTTTTTCTAAAAAGTTTTGACTTGTCAGAAACGTTCGCAAAGTAGGTTAGGGTACCCTAAGTAATTCAATGATACATTCGCGTATTTTATTACACTCAGAGCTACATAAAACTTAGAACGGCGTTTGTTTCGAATCCTTACGGTTTGTAGTGAAGAGAATACGCAGAGGCGATAAAATTTATCGTCACCCATGCGACATCTGGTACCCCCTCAAGACGTGGTGCAAGAGTGATGGAGTAGCGACTTATTATTGAGAGTTGACAAGACATATATGAGTAGAATTAAATTAGTACAAGTTTCTTTTATATCATGTTATTGTAAGCAAAATAATACAATAAAAATGTTAGATATCCCGAAGGGAAATTTAAAAAAATATATGGGAATAGAGGGTTACTTATACTCACTGATTATGAAAGGATAGACAGGTAAGATAATAAAATATGGCGAGTTTTAACTAATAACGATGAATTCTTTAACTTGTGCCATACTACGTTAAGACGTAGGCATCGAGTTTTAGAATACCCACTCAATATTCAGAAGAATAAAAACCCCTTATGTACTCTGTTGTTAAGAACTTTATTGTATATAACTATTGTATATATCGTAAGTCTGGATCCGCAGTTCTTAAAAAACGCTTTTCATGCCGTTTGAAGTATATTGATAATTAGATCTTTCAAGTTATTTACTGCGTCAATTTATTTATATTTTGTGATTATAAAATCATGTTTCTTGTTCCTTCTATACAAACACTTCAGACGTAATGTTGAATATTTCCAAGCTCACTCTTTTAGGAATTAAATTATGTCTTTTTACAAAATAATAAGCTTTAAAAACTATTGTGTGTTTGTATTTATATTAAAATAAAATAAAGGCTTTTTATAGCAGTAAAATAATATATCTCACAACATGTATCTGCACATGGTTAATTAGAAAAAGATAAATGATTATAAAAATATATATAGTCTACAGTGGCGTAACTAAAGGGTGGCAGGGCTAGTCAAATGCCACCGCCCCCGACCCAATAGAGCCCCGGCCCAAGAGGCCGTTAGCTCAGAAATATTTTTTAATATTGTACCCGAGTATTTTATTTTACTTGAAAAGTACTTTTTTTTTGGCATTGGTCTAGCATGGGAACTATAGTCCATTCCCTCTCGCCTAAGAGAAGAGGCCTATGCCCAGCAGTGGGACGTATAAAGGCTGGTGAATGTGAATGAATGTAAATGTATAAATCCATGCTCTTGAAAATAAAATTGTTATTAGTGTTGGATAACTAGGTACTTAAGTGGGTTATTAAAAAAGTACAACGTGACAAATTTTACTGATAGGGCCCCATCAAAAGAATTTGCCACGGGCCCCACATGGTATAGTTACGCGACTGCTAGTCTATGTTATTTAATTAAGTTTTTGACTTAAAATAGGTACTTTTTATTTAAAAATACCAACGTGAGTAAGTACTAATAAGTTGTTTCATACAATACACACGATTTGAATTCATCTTTCAAATTAAATATTTTGGTATAGTCAAAAATAAAAAACAGTGAGTTGTCTGAAGCCTAATTAAAGTAAGTCTAAAATTCAAAGCTTAAATTAATTTGAAGACATTTGTAAGCAGGAACATAATCTCCTCAAGAAATAAAAATAAAAATACAGAGGTATCTTTTAAATTTTACGATTGTTGAAGAAGTTTGATAAGGAAAACAGTCTGGCCTGTCTCTTTAGCATATTAATTGAAAAGCGGAAATTAACAATAGGCCGGCTAAAGGTGAGAAGATTCATCTGTAGGATCAAGTTGAAGAAACAGCTGATGTTGCTTATTAATGATAAACTCAAACTTACGTTTAGTTTGGTTTTTAGTGTAGACTTTCAACTAAAACAAGGGCTTCTTACGTTGTTAAAAAACATTCAAACCCATTATTTTACACTATTTTTTGATTAAACAAGATAACTTTTAATTTAAAAGTGAAGCGAAGTCCCGTGTCCCCTTTGTGGGGTATAGGGTAGATGCATTTCACATCTGTTTCACTGATCGATTTTTTCTTTAGGAGAAAGTAGATGATCAGTATGCCCTGTCAGACCATTTTTTTTATCTCCACCGGGAATTGAACCCAGGACCTCTCGGTTGTAATGCTTACGCGCTTACTACTAGACCAAGGAGATGGTCAACTTTTAATTTAATTGGTTCTAAATGCCTAGAGTTAAATCCAATTTGCAATGCGAATATTCTTCCTCAAAAATTGCAACTTTGAAGATTTCAATAACAAATAACTAATTCTACTTCTAGGGTACTCAAGTACCATTGGAAAAATTAACATTTATTAAAACAAGGCTGTAAATTTTTCAATTCGAACACTGGTTCGAACTTCCTGAGTTTTGCTAGATTGTTTTCTCAATGAAATAAAAAAACACACTTCAGTTTTATAATGTTAGTTAATTGTAAATAATTGCTATCTGCCCAGTTTTGGTATATGAAAGGGTCGTGTTATTCAAACATGCGTTATCTAAAATGCCGGCAACCAATTACATATCACATACATAGCCCGAAGCGTACATATTTTATTGTATACGATAGAGAGAAATTTTAAACAAACTGTAATAATAATCTGCATTATTTACTTATTGATTCTGGTTGTTGTTGGTGGTTGGATTGAATTCTGGAATGTACGCGTGAATTTCATGGTTTAATTTAGTATTTACATTTGAGTTCAATAATTAATATGAACAAATAATTAGAAGACCTTCTGATCTTACCTAACTGAAACATATTTGATGTTTGCCCGACATTCAAACATAGGACGTCTGCGTTGAATATCACACGCCCGAACCAGCCTTATTGTTTTCTTTTAAGATATAAATCTTGTACAAAATACAATATTAAAACCATTTACTCTAGTAAGATTCTGACAAAACTACACAGATGAAATGAAATGAAATAATAGTTAACCTCGTTATATTACACGCTATTTTTTAATAAATATATGATTATCTATATAAAAGATATTTCTGATAATATATATACATAGGCTATTTTGTATAAATCTTACATATAACAACTTCATTTTTATACATTGACACTTCTCCATGATAAGAGAAAAGTGCAAAAAACGTAAACAAAATTCTCAAAGGGCGCTTAACCGGCGCAATTACCCGACCCTTTTAAAACCTAAATAAAATCACGTCTGAGGAAAATCGATATACGCAAATCAGTGATAACATGGCCCTCGGAAGTTTTCCCCTTATCACCCCAGATCTACAGATCCAATTTCCTAAAATAGGAATCGATCCGACAAATCATCTGGTTGCCTCTATTATTCTCGAGTTTCGACCAAATGCACTTTATGTCATGTATCGCTTGTATGCTTGGAAAATTTTATGTATTTCGCTAGACTTAAATAAAGACGGATATTATATTAATAGTTGGTAACCGAACTACGAAACCGTGTCAAACCCGCAACCGCAAATATACAGGATGTGTAATAAAAACTTGACTGATTCCTTCAAATAAAATTTCGTTCTATGTATCAATTTTCAATAGATATAACGAATCATACCAGCTGTCAGGCTTCATACATCAAAAACCGCAAGATATATAACCGTCAACGTGAATTACTTTCAGTTTTCCGCGTGGGTACTTTTATTTCGCGGCGTTAGAACAATGGCCGATCTGATTCACGTCACGTTCCTAAGTAATTTTAAAAGAGATCAGTCGTTGCGATTTCAGTTTCGAAATAGATCCTTTCAGTTCTATTGGCTAACTTCAGACTAACTTCTAAATAGCTAGGGAACCTATTTACCTCCTCTAATACTCGAATAAAGGAATTTATAAAATTTACTGTAGGTAATGCATTTATTAATGTATATGTTATTGTTAGAAGTTTAATTTATTGTATAGGTAGAATATGAACCTTCTTAATATAATCTTTAATGACGGGATATGTCATAAGAAAATTAAAAATGGTTGTTGATTTTTATTCCTTGTTTTAATAAACTCTGTTTTATATTTTGTGTTTAAATTAACCCATACAACAGTTTTTGGGCCCAGTTAATCATATATATACTTTTTATGTGCAATATTAACAGTTATATAGAGTTAGTAGTGAGTATAGTTTTTTGAGGTCTTTCAGTCTTTATGATTCGATAAAATTATAACCATATAAAAAGACACATTTTCGCAGACTTCATTAAAACTCATATAATTTGTGAAAAAAAAATAACAGCTTTTTAGACACATTTATAGAATATAAAAAAAATCATATATTGACACGTTTTTGAATTTTTTATTTGAAACATGAAAGAAAAGTTAAAATTCTGAAGATTGTCTTGTTTTTGCATTAACTTTTATATTTTAATCGCATCCAATTACGATTCTTTCCTCGCTCAGCAATAATCGTAATTTTGGGCCAGTTTCAGCGTTTTATTTCATCAAGATTCAAACATTTCTTCCGGCATTATTTAAACTAATTAACTTTTTAACTGCAACGCCCCCTTTTTGGTCACCCGGGTGTAATTAAAACAAAACAAAAGTTATTTTTACGCTGCCCTCAGGAGTTAAATATGCATTTCCTTTTTACAATTCATTATTTGAAAATATCAAGGGCTCTGTAAAATATTATTTTATTTATTAGTCTCGATTTTAGAGTTATGCTACCTACTAAGTTTTTCTTTCTTAACAAGTGTTACAATTTAGTTTTGTTATAAAAACTCCTACTTTACTCTTATCATCTGCTTAATCATATTATTAACATTAACTAAGAATACAGTTTTTAGAGAGTATTCCATAAAAGCAATTCAATATGTTAATACTTTACTTTCAATCACAGAAATAAGATAAAAATTGGAAAAAAAAAAGAAAATGGAATTCGAATCATGTAGTTTTTTTTCTACGTTAGACCTTCTACTTTTTTCTAGGTAAAGATGCAAAGACATGTTGGACATTCTTCAACACTTCAATTTAATATGATTATTCTATACAATTAGCGATGATTTCCAAATTGTATTTTAGCATCATACTTAATGATTTAGTTGTACATTTAGATCTATTTTCACAGAACATTCCTCTATTTTCCTGATATTTTCAAAAATATACACGTATACGTCAAATAATAAGGGTCGTCGCATCTGGCAAGGGGACACGTACTTTGTTTTATGTGTTTTCGAACCGTTTACTAAACACTTGGACGGAAAATCCTTTAGGGCAACATTTGTGCAACCGTCTAAAGGAAAAAAGATGAACAATGTATTCTTAAATGACAAAATTCCGTTTCAAATTAATATAGTATTAATTGATCATGATTGTTGTCTCTCTATTGACTCTTATGAGCTAAACGGGGTGTCTTTAATAACATTTACTATATAATATCATGATCTGGGTACTGGCTCATGAAATTTTAGAAGCATATATTTTTAGATATTATGTAGTAATTTTATTTACTACGGTTGCCCGCAACTATGTTTGCGGTCATCTCTTGGGAACCAGAATTTTTATTGTTAAATCCTGATATAATTATTACAGAATTCCAGGCTCCTATACAAACTGTATCATGTTTTGACAGTGTCATTATCTACTGAAACTTATACTGTAATTATATAAACCCGATTCACCCCAGAAAGCACAATATCTAAGCCCAAGTGTGGGGTCGCAAACGACTTACTAAATCTATGCTACAGTTATAAACGGGTTGTTGGTGAATTAAACTCAAAACTAATATTTACTCATCCATTGATAACATTTAAAAATTATAATTATTGGTGGATTCTTAATTTTTACCATTTTTATTTGATAAAATTTTCTGATGACGATAACTTACCTTTTAAGAAAATGGTTAGTTAAACAGAGACCTGTGTGCCAGTAACGATATTTTTCTTTCTAATACGTACAATATTTTTAACAGAAATAATCATAATAGGCAATCTAATGAAGTTTATAAAGTCTTTCTAAAATATTATTTTCTTCTTTAAAGTTTTAACTTATTTATTTCTATGTCAAATACCATTTTATTGAAAATTTTGAAATTTTCGTTTATAATATTAGTACATAATCACTAGCAGAATCACAGCAGGTAAGTCTGAATTCCGTACGTTTCGACACACTACAACAACAAACATTTCTTATACGTAAGTGCATAATGTGGTTGTGAAAATCTCTCTCAAACTGTTGTCTCCACATTTGGGGCTTTAAGTGTCGGGTTCGATTCCCGTTTTGAGCCGTGTTTCGAATTTCAAAGCACACTTTAGTTTTAAGGTGCGGTAGAGGAATCGCTTAGAAAATGTTCCCAAAAGGCTCTTACCAAGTTGATAAAAGCTTAAGCGTCGGATTGGCTCTCAGTCTTTGTAGAGACGGCCAAAAAACAAAAAGGCTTGCACTTTAAAGTTGTTTAGGTAGCCTTTATAGTTTTACATACAAATATTTAAGTAAATGTAGTCTTTTGTAGACTATATATACATTCATAGCTGTTTCGGCCACGTGTTACATCAGCTTAAATAGAATGAATTAATCCATATTTTTATATTATTAAATTACAAAACATTGAAATAAATAAATAATAAATATACGTCCGCACTGTAGAAGTTAAAATATATTAGGTGAGCACTAGTAGCCATTTTGGTATTTTAGCTTGCTTCCGTTTTTTGCTTGAATCTTTTGGTGGCTCCCTAGAATTGCGAATTATAGAGGCTCTACAACTAGTTAGTAATATTATGATTCGCAATATCAAAAATCTTTGCAACAGCTTGACCCCTTTTAGCCGCCGTGAAACCCTTATTCTTTTAGAATACAATCCCTTTAAAATCTTCCCGTCTGAGGGCATTTGATTTAGATAACGTACCCTTATAGGACCCTCGTAGTCGGATAACGGCTAACTTAATAAAGGTTACTAAAAAATTGAACATCATCTGAATCATGTTTATTGTAATATCTTCTACAATACTTTTTAACTGCCGGCGAAAAATAAGGTGTGTGTATGTGTCTGATTTCAATGCGGCGTTTTGCTTGAAGTATTGATCGAGATCGATTTTGGCTACATATTATAAAAATTGCCTCATCCATTTATAAGATATTCTTATTTTGTATTAATCGTGCCGAGTGATTTTTTAAATTATCTTTAGTTTTACTTGTTAACTCTTAAATTAAAGCACATTATGCACTACCTAGGTATATCCTTAGTGCAATTTCTTATTAAAACTATAAAAACTGTAAAAGTTACTATTTGATACTTCTTACGAGTTTATTAGCCTTTGCTTATATTACGCCTTTTTTGGGCATATTAATTTACATATAGAGACGGGCATATGCCGTATAAAAATACTTGGTTTATATTAAAAAATGCCTATTAAATCAGTGAACAAATAGTATGTAAGCCCATGTCATATAAGAGATTCGTTAAATTTTCATAAACCCTACAAAGAAAGGCACGTCAGGGTAATTCCGTTTTGCCGCGAAACGAGTTTGAGTGACGTTTTAATGGAGCCGAATGAATTTATTCAGGACCTTTGACTTGGGATAAAGTTATCGTTAGGATAAAACTATTTCTTTTGTGAGGTAAAAGGATATTTTGGTTAAAAGTACTTATCATTTTATAAAAAGACAATATTATTAATTGGTAAGAGACGTTGGTAGATGCGAATTGAGTAATTAAATAATATGAAGATATATGAAATGACATTTACATAAAAAATGCCACTGTCCTGTAAATTTTCACACCTAAGCAATGTTGCAGTTATGTTGTACATCCAAACAATTGGGAAAGACTTGAAAGGATAAAAAAGTCCATAATCTATCATAATTTATCATAAAAATCCGTGATTTAAGCACGAACTCAATTTCATGTTTTCATGGGGCTTATACTACGAAATTCGAAATATACCCATTAAAAAAATAAAATCTCCATACTTTCTCTGTTCCAAAAAACATAAGTTTTCGAATGGAAAATGCTGATAAAGTCATACCGTGATGGTTGAGTAGGGTGCCCTCAAGTCATGACACACGCTTAGCCATTGATAGTGTCAGTTAAACATGTTCTGTGCAAATATTACACTAGGTACTAAATATAATGTTTATAAACCTGTGTACGTAATTTTACCAAACTATTTTGCTAATTAATAAGGACCTTATATAAATTCATAGATCAAATACTTGTAATGATTTTAATTTTAAATCCAGGCTAAGTTGTTTAGAAGGAATCTCAACGTACGTACAAAGTTCTAAACTCCATCGCATCGTTTTTAAATATAATTAGTAGAAAAGTTGTAGCTACTAACAGTTTATATTAGTTTTTAAAGTAACTCTTAGGCTCAAGTAATTTGAAACTTGCAGCACCGTGTCTTTTAAACGAAAAGTTTAATTAAAACTTCGATATGCACATTCAAACTTAATAAAACTATATATTATTAAAAGATCTACTATGATTAATTTTTGATACAAGCAATTTCGAGAATAATTAAGAGAAAGACTGGAGCAAAACTAATTCTTGAACTAAATTTAATCACGTTCTCCAAAATAATCAAATCAAAATTACTTAATTTAATAATATAATACTTAACTTAATTTTAAATGTATTAAACCCATAATTATACTCAATAAACCATAACAACTTCAATAAACTTCATGTCATAAAAAATCTATTTTGATCATGGGATAACACTTGTAAAATCGCTAAAAGTGCGTGTTTAAATTTCCTCAAACAACATTAAACGAAAGTTATAACGATTGTGTAACCGATACTTAGAGTTATTTATTGGGACGGTAACCGCATGGGCGTGTAGCCGCCCAAGCGTTACTGCCAATTGGCAACTGAAATGTACAGATTTCCCATACAATGGCTAAGGATAGTGCTTAAATACATTGCCAGATATGTTATTGAGAACTGAGGCAACAATATAAAAAATATAAATACGAATTCGTAAAAAGCGAGCTTTTCTATTCTATATGATATAAAAAATATTTTTAAATAAATTATTCCTATTTGGCTATTTACGGAAAATTATATATTTACCATTTGATAAACAAAAGGATAAGTTTTTTCGAATTCAAAGCGACATCTCCCTTTAAATGTTTCGATGACTGAATCACTGAGTGATTCTTGATATCTTGGATCTATTCTTGCTGCAAGTCCAATATATGAGCGGCACTACGCTACTTTTCCAGCTTTAACGGATTATGTGTCAAATGTTTACAATCTACTTAAATATATAAAACAATGTCGGGTTATTTAGACCATTTATACTCAAAAACGTCTGGACCGATTTTAATGATCTATATTTTGTTGGATTTGTCTAATCTGAGAATAGCAGATTAACTATTATTAGATTTTTTTACGTTTTCTCATATATTTTCTATGGAATGACGTTTTAGATAACTGAAACGATAAGTTCGACTGGTCCGTTAGGTTTATATAGCCTTAACTTGAACATTATCGCCTTTATACGAATGAAACGATTTAACATGACAAGGTTGAATGTTATTAATGTATGTAATAGTGCCGTAAATAAAACACAATAGGTATTTTAATGTAAGTATGCAGATGAGACACTTTAGACCGCCTTCTTGGTCTAGTGGTAAGCGCATAAGCGTTACAACCGAGAGGTCCTGGGTTCGATTCCCGGTGAAGATTAAAAAGAAACTCGGTATGGCAGGGCATAGAAGGCTGATCACCTACTTGCCCCTAAAGAAAAAAATCGATCAGTGAAACAGATGTGAAATGCATCTGCCCCATACCCCACTAGGGCACACGAGACTTCACACATGCAGATGAGGTAAAGCGCACTGATCTACCGTTGGCGCGAAGAATGAAATTATCGTTATATTCTAAAGTGATGAGAAATAATATAATCACTGTAAAGTAATGAGTAACGAAAGAAATTTTGAAAATAATAGAAAATTGTTATAAAGTTACATTGCGAGGGCGCGTTCGGTTCACTAACAAATCTAATTTGCACCTCTGGACTTGTTCACAGTTGATCGAGGATTTTTGAAGCACCATTTATTTCGATCGTTCGTCTGTTTTTACGTAACACGAGTGGTTTGACCCTAAGTTTTCAGAGGTTTGCTGTTCTATTCTAAACACACAAAACCATTTAAGTTAAAAATGTAATGTTGTAGACTTTTAATATAAATTCAATATTTATCCATATGAATTTTGAGATATCAGGAATAGACTGAACTGTTGAACTTGAGTTTTTTCGAATGCGGAGTGACATCTCCCTTTAAATATGTTTCGATGACTGAAACACTGAGTGATCCTTGATATCTTGGATCTATACATCTACGCCTGTAAGTTAGATTATTTCGGTTCCTGTGGAAACAAAGAAAAATTTCTACTTATCGCAAGCAAAGCAAAGACAGAACCAGTCTGATCACTTTTTTATGTCCTGTATAGAAAATTAAAATAGAATGTGAATCCGTGAAACATATTATGTAGAATGGTGTCTGCCCCATATCCACTCACTAGCAATTCGATATTACATTTACAATTTAACTTAAGGTGTCTACAAAGAAATTACGACACGCCCAAACTACATGTTTAGTGTTATTGCATGTTTGTATAGAAAAGTAATTATTTTAAAAGCACTAAAATATAGAGAATGAATAGGACTAATTGACCGTTGGGCGGACACGATGCATTATTCAAGCAATCGATAGCAAGGCGGGATTAGGCAGGACAATGGACCTCTTTGCTATGCGATTCAATGGGCCAATATCGGAGACAATATGCGATGTTATTCTATACTCTATTCAAGTTGTAAGCGTTGCTTAACTTTAATGAATGTCGTTAATACGCTGACATGACGTATCACTTCCCGATTATGAGAATTTGCTTTAGAAAATAAACATTTTGAAGCTTAATCAAATTTAAGCAAGTTTTTTAAGTAGGTAGTGCAAATATAGCAACTTATTCACAACTTTTTACTTAGTCAACAACGAGTATAGAGTAGTAAAATCTTTTTAATAACCAACAGTTATTATTCAGTATTGTGTTGTTAATTGTATTAGTTATGCCTTATATAGGGGTTTTGAAAGATGTTTTTATCTTTAATACTCTTTATTTACTACATAACAAGAACATAAAGAAATAAAATATTTATATTATTATATAATAATAGTATAATTGGGACAACTCACATACATTGCTCTGATCCCAAAGTAAGTAGCTGAACCATTTGTGTTATGATAATCAGAAACAACGAGGGTACCACAATAAATACATATTTAAGTTTATTAACAACCAAGACTCGGAAACAAACATTCGTGCTCATCACACAAATAAATTCACCTACTGGGATTCGAATCCGGGATCTTTTGATGCAGAAGGCAGCACTATCAATTGCACCAATCGGTTGTCAAAATATATAGATTACATTATAGTTGAGATTATTACGTAAATTGAAAGTGGTATCTAAAAACAAAACTATTGTAGTAGGTAGGTGTATTTATATATTTATTAACACTTCGTTGCAATTAACAATAGGATACAAATAATAACTTAAGCTTAATGGAACGCAACGGGCGGCCTTATCGCTAATTAGCGATCTCTTCCAGGCAACCCAACAAGGTATGGTGTATGTAGGTAGGTAGTAATACTTATTGTACTAAGTATGTAAATAGGCTTAAACTTAAATATAGCAATATCTCGCGACAGAATTACTTTCAAGAGATAAAGAATAAGAAGTTTTGAACACAAGCCTAGTAGATACTTACTAAGATGTTAACTATTTCACAATTACCCTGAGAAACAAAGAAGTTCCTGAAACTGTTATAAAAGTTTATAAGATAATTTATTTATTTGTATTTATAAATTAATCATATGACAAGTCCCAGTTTACTGAATGTGTAATCCGCTACTACATATTAACACCGTGGGCGTTCACCAACCAGATGGACCGATCAAGTGAAAGACTTTTCGTCCTCCAAATTCTACATGGTCGTGAGAGACGCACTGGATCTAGACCGATGGAGGTAGATCATCCGCTCCAGATGTTACCCCGGTGCTGACCACGATCCTCAGAAATTAGGGACCGACCATAGAGAGAGCGACATATTAACAAATCTCAACTTGAATGGCCCATATTAATTACATCTACAATGGAAATCAAACTACAAGTGCGACTATGCGAAGTACATTAGCTGCGAGCATTACTAATTGACACCGTGATGACTGTCGCGCCTGGACTCCTTATTCTCGTGTTTTTAATATTCCACCTAGTTATAATATACTGAAATTTAAACTCGGCCCAAAATATTTGACTAAAGAAATTTTAATCAAAACTAATAATGTCAGTCGAAGAATAGGTAAGTTTCGGAAATAGGTAATACTTAATTTATATTACAATTTCAATAATATAATATAAATAATAGTACGACTTTTCTTCGTTTACGTTTATATAAAGACTTAAGTTGTTGTAATTATTATTTATATTAATAGGATGTATAACTCTTACCACACACTCTGACATTAATTCTAAAATTTTCCTAACTTAGGTATCCTTTATGCTTACTTTTAACCTTAGCTAATTGTAAATATTAGTAACTCATTGGCTTTATATACATAAGTCTTTATATAGTGATTGGAGAAGCCACGAATAAACCTAGTTTAAAATGAAAAGTGTAAATGAAATAATACGCTAAGCTGTACGAATAAGGCTTCATCCTCGATCAATAGCCATGGAGTCGGTCTATATTTATCATTGGCTGCTGTTCAAAATAGACACGTTTACTTCTTGGCGCATATAATGCTTTGAAAAAGTCACTTTGGGAGCTTATACCGAAAGATGTTTTTTTTTTCTTTCTTCAGAGACAACTTGATGGAATTTAATAATGGAAGTTAATAGGATTGTTAAGTTTTAGTTAAGTTTAGGTACAGTTAATTTTTTGTATAAAATAAATTTGTGTGTTTTAAGATGCTCTGTGCCCTCAGAAAACTCGAAACACTTTTTATGTACCAATTATGGAGGTTTTATACCCCATAAAGATGCTTAAAATCAACAGTTGCAGCTCGGTTTTTGTCAATAAAGATTTTGTCTACAAATTCAAATTAAATTCACGGTTAAGACAGCAAGTTACATTTGTATATACTTATTTAAACAAAATTTCCGTATTCCCATGGACATAATCAAGAAGTTTTCATTAAAACTAATCACAGAACTCCCCCGGAATCTGTTACCTGCCGCGGCGTCAGATTGCGGTCACAAATGCGAGACTCAACTATGTTTAAATCAAAGGACGTTGAGCCAAGATTCGGCTAGAAAGGACGGAGGGCTCTACATAGATGCAAATGAAAGCTCTTGGTCCAAGAAAATAAATGACCTTTTTGATTTCTATAAGGTAAATGTTAAGGTTGAAATTTTTGTGCTTTAAAACTGATAAGTACAGCGTCTCTGTGTTTTTCCAGATCTCCTATATAGGTAAGTATCTCAACTAAATTATTTAATGAAGCCAGGCAATCAGACCAGAAGGACAGAATAGATCAGGATAAAATTTGGATCAGACACTGTACAATCTCGTAGTTACCGCAGAAGGAATTTGGGGTCGGTATGTAATATCCTAATAAAAGGATTTAAGACAAATGAAAAATAACATAAAAAATGTTATTTTTAATACAAATACGAAGTAGGTATATTTTATAAATAAACAAGAATAACTTATAAAAATATCAAAAAACTTAATGAACATAAATTGAACAAAAATTAACTTTGCTTCATAATATTCTTTGAAATTTAACCAAAATAAACGTATTTTTTTAATACAGATCAATCAGCTGTTGTATATTTTAAGAAGCACAGTTTTCTTAATTTGATCGTAACTACTTATTATAAAAGGATACGATAAATTAAAAATTATAACAAGTGAATTTGGATGTAAATTTAAATTAAACTCAAAAAATATAATTAATACGCTATAATCTTCTTCTTGGACCTATCACCTCCCAATACGCACTTTATGACCGCAGACCAATTCCTCAGAAAATATAGCTCAATGCTATTTATAATTATTCCTACAGCCAGCTTGGGAGCATATCTAATGCATAGCAAATGTAGACTTTATCGTTTTATTGTGTACACTCTCCGTTCTGACTAGATTGTGACATTGTATTGTGCGTGATCTTACTCTGAAAATATATATTTTATAGAGACAGCAATATACCATAGGCACCAGAGTAAAGGAATAATTTCATACCAATATTCCTTAATACTTAAGTTACACAGTAGACAAACTTAAATGTAAAAATATAAATACAGAACACGCAATAGACAAAAACGAACTTAACGCAAAGACGAGTTGTAAATTAACATTAAAATAATGAACAGATAGTTTAAAATTGGTTTACATTCTAAAAGCAATATTTCCGAATCTCCCTTAAAAATTATAAGGCACAAACTCAGTCAAAATATTCACGTGAACTCGAAAAAGCTGGTAATGTTTTCTTTTTGCAGTAAAACTGGGGATGGGAGGAAAATTAAAATTTAATATCACAAAACCTTTAGAAATGAAGAAAGTCGGGTGGCGTATTATTTCAAGTGAACATTAGACTCGGGATATTGCCGTGGGCAATTTACTGCCCTATCTTCAATCATAAAGATTTCATTAAATCATGTGTTTTGTAATAAAACGACTTCATATCGCATTCGTAATGACTTTGAAGAGTTTGAACACTTATTCGCACAGTCTAAGGTATTATAAAAAGTGGCCTAAACCCAACAAGAAGTGAAACTTAGGCCTACTCTCTTTGGTAATGTGTATACATTCTAGTATAGTATATGTTACATCGAACGACGAACAACAACCTTCCGAAAATGAACAGCTGATGAATTATAAATAGTTTTTAGCCCAAATAATTTCTTTTTGCATAGAAAAATGGTCACAAAGACGCAGAAATGTCGGCTCCATGCTCCACTAAGAATAATAAAAAAAATCTTTTACGTTTTGGATTGTAGTCTAAACTCTAACTGTACATTACCTAGTCGCTTTCATATAATCTTTAAGTCCACATATCCATATTAGCTTAGTTTATGCCAGGACCCACGACTGTCAAAGTGTTTCACTTTACGAGTGGACGATAAGAGTTGAATTACCACGCGTCCTGTTTATTACATTTTATCTACGCGTGCTATCCTATGTAGAGTGATGTGACAGCTTTATAGCTCGTGATCTCAGCATTTCGTGATGCAGATATGAAAATTATCTAAGTTTTGGCTACCCAAAAGTTTCGATAATTTATTCATTTACTTTGTACCCACATAATAAATTATGTTATATTAAATCAAATAGTTGTGTAAGTTCACGTATTGTCACTTGAATTGATTTGTTGACATAAGTTATAAATTACTACATTAATTTAAGTATCTATCACCTGACATTTAATTAAAAATGTTTAGTTATTGACTTTAATTTTTGAACTTAATATGTAAGGTAGCAGAATTCATCAGTTACGTTAAGCCCACGGGTGTATTTATAATTATGATAAGGGGGATTGGGCCAAGAAAGGACTCTAAGGGACTGAGGGTAGGATTAGGTATTAATTAATGTTGGTTGCATCATTCGGATTCGGCCTTCGGACATTTTTGAACACTCGCATGTAATGCTTAAGGAATTACATTTCAGAAAATAGGTAGGTACAATGCTGCCATTTTTTCTATATGAACATGAGTTTTATATTGGAATTATAATAGTTATATTAATCACTCTGTAATATAAAAAAAGAGATGGCTGAATGTATTGCTAACTGCAAAACTGATTTTTTTTAAATGGTAGATACTTTTCCGTTAGCCGGGCGAAAAATCGACCTTTGCTTCCGCATTGAGTTCACGTTATGTTCGCTCATAAAATACAATCGCACACAAGTTTTTAATTACGGAATGCTTTGACATAGAAAAGTTAGAAAAATGATTATTTGTGGCGCGTGTGATACATTATTTGGCGATTTTTCGCTTGCGTCCGACTAACGGATAAGTACCAATACTTTTATACTAGGCTGAATTTTTTCAAATTTTTACGTGAATACAATACTGTTTATTTTAAATAAAAGTATCAAATTTTTAAGCAATACATCGGTAGTATATGTACGATACAGATAAATTTGGGCTTTGAAAAGAATATTGAGTCCACATTCTGTCGTGAAACTTTTTTAAATTAGCTTTCATACAAACCATGTGTTGACTATTACAAATACTTACAACGACAAAAAAGTTGCAGCCTCTCTAGTCATGCACTTACGTTAAATATATGTAACATTCAGAAATTTATTATTTATTTATTCAGAAATCAGCTACATAATAATTATGAACTGTCTTCGAAAATACATGTAGGTATGTATATATTTCAAATTTCGGAATTTTTTGTAATTAAATGTGCTTTGAGCATAATGACCGATTTCCAAATATATGTTAACAAAAAGATTTCAATAAAAATTCCAATTAACCGCGAACGAGGAAAACAGAATCTGATTAAATTCATACAAAAGGCCGAAGACTAGTAAAATACACTCAGTGATCTCTATTTCAAGACCAACGCAAAGATGAAATATCAGAGAAGCGATGTTCATAACAAATATTACATACCTTAATCTATTTTTGTATTATGTTGCAATATTGCGAAAGTGCACTTCAATGTTGCACTTCATTACTAACTTTTGACACAATAAATCTAACCAAGCTACATCATACCGTTTCCTTGGCGAAGTGGCTTACGTGTATGAAATAAGAAATTCAAGGTATGTTATGTCGGAGCTATTATGTTCAAGCTCCGGGGAAAAGACAAATCTTTGTTTTATTATTTAACTTGCAACCCGCCCCGGCTTTGCACGGGTATGAAACATACATAAAAACCTTCATCTTCAATCACTCTATCTATTAAAAAAACCGCATCAAAATCCGTCGCGTAGTTTTAAAGATTTAAGCATACGAAGGGATGAAAAAGCGACTTTGTTTTATACTATGTAGTGATTTAAAATTAACATACCTACATAATATTCAAATCTACTGCAATTAGCACACGTAAATAAGAAGCGACAAGCTAGTCTAATTAAATTGTTGAAATATTGTTAAATCATATCATACTTTTTGTAAATACTATCTAAAAATTGTCGTCACATGTTTTCTTGTTTTCATAACCATTCATTTCCATTATCTATAACGCATCTGAAAAATAGTCTATGTTAAACCACAGTCGTGGCACTCAATGCGAAGGTATTTTCCAATTACTCTCGAATCCTTCAATTTTCCCCTCTCTGGGAATTTTATTAACTCTGTCTCTATCTCATGCTGTTAAAATTAGTATGTGGGAACGAGAAAGTTAGAAGGTTTTAAGTCGCACAGCTTCATTTTCAGTCGCCTGAGGCCACGTCTCGGTCTATAATACGTAAATTGAAAAGGTAATCTAAACTATTTTATACAATTGCTCTGCCTAATTGTTTATTTTTGGCAGTTTCTAGAAACATTTACTAAATTTAGTAACAGTAACATTTCGATATGAATTTTACTGATTTCTTTCGAATCTGAAGTTATAAGAGTCATCATATCAGCCAACTGTGGTTTAAAAAACCCAATCCAATGATTTGGCTTTAATAAGTCATATTATACAGATTAAGTTTCTCACAAGATGTCCTTTAACATTTTCTCATAACACCCTTAAGTATCAACTCAAAATAATATGAGATTAGACCCATATTAGGCTGTCCTCACTAAAACTAAGACTTGATCCAGACGGTTGGGATATTAAATTTTATCGGAGGTCACTTTACGCCAAACGCTCACTTGTACCCCTTATTTATCGTCTTAGGAACGCTTCAAGAAAACTATGAAGTATTTTGCTGGCTCATCTACACAAATAAACAACATTCATCTATCAATTTTAATATGGTATTTCGAATTATAATAAAGTTTTTAATAAATCCATAAATAGAATGAGTTGTCAACTTAGAAACTATATAGTATACCTACAACTCAAAAAAATCAACGATGAAGAATTTTTGCATATAATATAGGACTTATTAACCTAGTAAATGCTATTGTTTTGAATAATTACATTTATTGCAAGTATGACCGTAAAAATTAGCCAAGTTCTCATTTATTGCATATCTTGGGCCGCCAATTGAAATAACCGTTAGTGAGGGGCTCTAATGAATATCTTGGGGGATACTAATCCACTTCATTGGCACGTGACCTGACACGGCTGGATTATTGTGCAAACATATCTTACTTTATATTTATCCCCATGTATTTCTGTTCACCTCCATAGTTCACTTTGTAGCTCTTTTATACCTCGAAGGCTTGGAGACCCTTGAAAACCTGAAGTTATACAGCTTACGCAGTTTACGTTTGCAAAATGGCTTTCGTCATAGGCTAAGTTGTGGACAGAAGACAGAGCTAGTATTGTAGAAATATATCATAAGTAAAGTGTGTAGTATATCATATGTTATAAGTTAAATCACTCCTATTTAAAAGTAAAACATATTTTCATAACTTACATAAAACAAATACTTCATCATTTTGACACACTACACAAATCGTAAAACAAAAATCGCGATTGATGAAGTCGTAGGTACCTTGACTAGACGCGATGAAAACATAATGTAGTAGGTATATAAGTTTAGATAAGTACACACTGTATAAATATTGAAGTATATACTGTAGTATAATGTATACATATATAATTAGATAAGTACCTATACTAAATAGTATTAGGCCGTAGGCGTGTAAGAAAAAGTCTTTACAAGCTTTTTCTTGTTTTATATCAAATTACGGATAACATAAAAATGTAGATAATGTTCAAACATGAGTCGAGAGAGGAAATTTAATTTAGCAAAACAACATCACCTTCTTGAATAGAAATGTTTTAAATAGTGCAAATCTTAGTTTCGATGAGCCAAAATAGTAAGCAGTAGGTACAAATAAATTATTTATCGAAAATGCCAATACGCGTACCTACCTATTGCTTCCAATATTATAAAACTTATCTAATATAAAATTAATATTTTATATATATAATATGTCAATTTATTATAAGTAAAAACGGTTTAAATTTTTAGTAACTATTTATAAACACATTAAATCGCTTTCTGTCAGCCGCTAAAATGTATAAACAGTTTACGACGTCTACCGGCGGCGGCGATTACAACCGTACATTTATTTTATAGTGTCATTATTCCGCCATAGCCTGGAACTTTGAACAGAATGATTTTGTTTTTTCTGCGACCCGTGGTATTGTCATATTCAAGTAAAGTATTTCAAAAATACATATTATGTTTATTCGTAACTTACAGCATCATTTAAGCAGAGAATTTATAAATAATTAATTTACTATCTATAAAACAAAAAAGAATCCTTAAAATCGGTTCTTAATTATAAATTAGCTTCACATTTGCGTAACAAACAGCAACTCGAATTTAGAACCTCCTTGAAGGTGTATGGTTAAACTAGCTGGCCCCACTTCGTACACAACAACAACGACAACTTCGTATCGCTTCCGAGTTATCGAGTTCCGAATTATAATAACCTATCATCTAAAACGTCATTCCATAGAAAATGTATGAAACGATTTTTCTTCATAAACACTTTTTCATGCACTATATTTTTAATAGTTGTTCTGCTATTTTGGGATCAGACGAATCCTACAAATCAGAGATCATCAAAATATTCCCGTTTGTTTTATATATAGGTAATATATAGATTAATAAAAGTAAGTAGACAATACTTCTCTTAGCATAAAAGTTCATTGATAAAAACAGGAAATGACGGATAATTCAGTGTGGACCGGAAGTCGGCCGGAGACGCCGCGTGCGCCAAAAACTACAGATTCAATTAATTCTCATTTCGGTTCAAAGACTATAAAAAATGGGTATGACATTAAGAGGATGATTCTTTTCACTACATATTTTTTTATATGAAAATTACTATCTACTATTACTATTGCGAAATTACTATCTCAAAATTTCACAATCTTTTTTTAAAGGCACAAAAACATTTATATATTTTTTACTGATTTAAATAATATCTACTTATTTATATTTTACACTTTTTAATCTGTGTCCTGAAGAAATGACCGTAAAAAATATTGCTTTTGGAGAGAACCCGCTGATTAATGAATAGGGAGGTTTTGTATAAGAAAACATTCAAATGGCGCGAATCCTTCGCTTTCAACGATAACATTCCACCTTTAAATTTCTAAAGAACAATATTGTTTTAAATTGCTACAGCAGTTATTATGGACGTCATTAAATCTGTTGCTTTATTAGAATTCTTTAGCTTGTCAAGTCTCACGAAGGTCAATTACAAAATTAATACAATTTAAGTAGGTTTGCGACCTTGTTCAATAAGTTATTTTTTTAGTATTAGTTAGTTAGATTATTGATTCATTCAAGGTACATATTAATGTTAATGTTATGAATTTCGTGTTGTCTATTCTTCTTCCTTTAAATACTATTATGGCCGAGTATTACCAAGTTTATAACGACAGATAGTCAAAATTGTTGCAGGAAGTAATCCAGATTTTTTTATTTATTATTAAGGCATTATAAATCAAATTACTCAAATACACATATTAAATTATGTTAATGGCTTTATTATGGCTTCCTACACCTAATTTCAAATTCTACAAAATATGCAACTTACCTTACTCAAAATACTTTATCAAAAGGCTTTTTTTAGGCTTTATCAAAATACTTTATTTTAACCTACATTTTAAAATCCCCGATAGATAATTAAAAAAAAACAAGAATACTCTAACAGTGATGTGATACACATGCAACAATAATGACAGTCACATTATCCACTTGTCTGGCATCCTTTGCCTTTACTCGCGTTCCATTAAAGTAAGATTGAAATAAAAGCTAAGTGCTTAGAAAATAGCAAACGTGCAACTGTGCATGTTGCCATGAAAGTGAGTAAGGCGCAGTAATATTATACGCGGCTTAAAATAGTTACTGTAAAATCTATTCATAGATAAACTGATTACTGAGTTGGGATGAAATATTAGTAACATTAGAAAAGATAATTTGCTAAATTTAATATATTACTTATTAGTAATATATTCGCAAACTTTGTAGCGCTTCAGTTTTTAGATTAAATTGCTTACTTAATTAAAGTCCTAAGTCCCTTGGATGGGGCAAAAGGCGTCAGAAAGACAGATTTTTTAGAACGAAGTTCCTTTTCGCGCGTTACGAAAGGGGGCTAGACGGAAAAAATTAAGAGCAAAAGTTGTAACGACACTTTTTATTATAGTTGTAAGCCGTGCGGCGTGCGCGTGTTTCTCTGTCTGTCACTCTTTCTCTCATAGAAAGCAAGCCAGTTATTTTCGTTTCGTCTTTCTATTTCGCATTGAACAGTGTGGTGTTTCAACGATTATTTTTGTTGAGTACTAATATAATACTACCATTGATGCAATTTATCAAGACATTTAAATAAAATAGAATCCCAAACATATGTTTCCCTGTCCTACTTTAGTTACCACAAGCCAATTATTACTAAAATTGAGCCTACTGATTAAGTTTATATTATTACATTATATATTTTGTTAATAATAAAAAAAATATTATTATAACAAAGGAAATAAAATTTTATTACAATTCCTTCACTAATTAATTGAAAGGAACTTCGTTCCATACGGGTGTGCCTTGACACCTCTCAAGTTTTTATATTTTTTGTATGAAAATGAAAATTAATATTATTTGATTCACTGCAAAAAATAGTGATCTCGTTAACGTTGCCCTTGGATTAACCTTTTCGGCGCTATAGATTTATAATCTGTAAATTGTAGTATCAGCTGGTACTGTAAGTGTATGTGTCAATTCTATATTGTCAAATACCAGTCAAGTGTCACTAAAAGATTAAAAAAGTGAAAACTGCTTGTCTGCTGGGCTTTTATTATAAATTAGATTCAAAATTCATTAAGTTGCAAAAAACACAGTGTAAAATATATTCTAAAAATTTAAAATGAGTTGTTTCGAAAATATAACTATGCCTGATTGCGTGTGGTTCGAGGCTGGAGAAAAGCGTAACATTCTTGCATCCATATTTTCTGGGCTTTTGGTATGTTGTGATGAATCATAATATTTTGGGCTCACATAGGTACCTTATTTGACTTTCAAGTTCTTGCTATATAAATTTTTTAATCCTAAAACGTTGTATGGTAACGTTAAAACTTAAAATATAGGTCGCAATGATCTTAGATACTGTCACTTAATGAACATTTTTGATTGTTTACAATCTACATACAATAAATGTGTGCTGCAAATTATTGTAATTTTACAATATTATAATTAAAGTGCCTTACATATCCTCTTATTTTTCTGTAATTATTTTTATATAAATGTTTAGTTGTATTATTGATGTTGTATGTATTATTTTTACTTTTGCATATAAGTAAAAAAGTGATTTCCTGTAACGGCTCAGTTGGGCATGCAGCACACACATTTCTGTATCTGTTTTACTGATTACTTTCTTTATATGCAAGTAGATGATCAGCCTTCTGTGCCTACCGGACCGAAACATTCATTTGTCGCATGTATCACACAACACAGAGGCGGTTTTGCAGATATGTTATTAAAATACATCAATATCCTTGCAGTTCTTTACGGGCTGGTGGTTCATTATTGATGCAGCAGCTGTTTACCCAGGTGAACTCCCTAATGCCTCTCATGTGTGTGGGGTTATGGCCACACTGTCTCTCCTTATGGTCAACTCTGTGTCAAATGCTCAGGTAATCTTTACATATTAACTTAATTAATGTCTTGTGGTTTTATGCACAGCTATTCTAGTCAGTAATTCCTTTTAAATTAGTTTGTCAATCAGTTTGGTACAGAAATACTGGTATTAAGTAAAAAAAATTCTCGCCAGGACCTCTGGTGCAATATTTAGACGTGTAAACCACTTAGCTATGGAGGCAGTTATGTATCCTACCTACTTACTAAATAAAAGAGTTGGTGTAAGGAGAAACCATAAATAATAATAATTCTATAAATTAGACACTTACAACATTTCTTATGATTTAGTAAAAGAACAATTTAAGTGTCTTAAAAACTAATTAGAAAGAAGTGAATTTTCCTTTTTTGCCACTCTTCAATTTTTTCATTTTATGTTAGGAATTAATAATTACCTGTATAAAATATATTTGTGTATGTATAATAAATTATCAAGAAAACTTTCAGATTATAGAACTTACAGTTAACATTATTTTCACAAAATATATTTTGGTCTAGAAATCCAAAAAAAATTGCAAGCTAGAATTCTACATGGCTGTCCATTTTCACTTCCTAATAATAAAATTGAATGTGAATGATCTGAAATACCTTAGGTGCAAAAAAAAGGATTGTTTTAAATTTATTAGTATATTGTAATGTAATAATATTTCAGGTGAGAGGGGAGACATACACTGGAGGATGCATGGGACCTAGAGGTTCTCGGCTGTGGCTCTTTCTAGGCTTTGTCATTGGTTTTGCCTCACTCATTGCTGCTTGCTGGATACTCTTTGCTAACTATGTTAATGCTGGTAAGTCATCCTTATTCGGTCTTATTAAGGAGTAATCAAAATTAGTTGTCAAGGAAATCAAAATATTAATGTTTTTAAAAATTACCTAACAATATTTGTAGACATTTAGAGACATATGTATACCTGACATACTTACATTTTTATAACCTATGAACCTTTACTATACTCCTCTAGTTGGGATACTTATTTGGGGTATAATTTTTTGGTACATACAAAGTATAAAAAAGAAGTAGTAATCATTTGTTGTGTGTTTGGACAGCTATATAATTTTATTATAGCTAAATTACTTTTATGGCTTTTACCACAATATTGATAGCTCTTTCTTTAGAAAAAATATTGAAAAGATCTTTAATATATAATTTTTCGTTTTAAATATTCAAAATATAATACCTATATTTGATTGTTGAAATGCGAATCATCAACTCATTCCATAATAATTAATTTTATATTATATACTTTCAGGCAGCAACAAGCACACCTGGCCTGGTGTGAGCCTGTTCCTCCAGAATGCCTTCATATTTGCTGGATCTCTGGTGTTTAAGTTTGGTCGTACTGAAGATGTATGGGGCTAATCATTTCCAAATAGTTAACATTATAAGGTACTAACAACATTCTACTTTGAAATGTTGATTTTAAAGATTGGTAGGTCATGCTTCAAACATTGTCTTATAAAAAATTGGTTGGCAAAAATCACATACCTAGACAACATTACTATATTTTTATCAATGTTAGTCTCATCTATGTAATTATGTTTGTTATAAAAATTGGTACTGACTTTCAATAAATTTCCTTTGCTTTGGCTTCTCTCCGATGCATGGTGCAGGTCAATATTTACTGAGTGAATTAATGCAATATAAATTAAGTATATTTTGTCATTTAGATTAATTTTATTGCACCTTGAAAGTTGCTTTATAGTTTTTTTACATCCATCCACTATATTTAGCAAACAGTATTCATTTTCAATATTTAGTGATTTTTCACTTAATTCTTTATATATTGTATTGACAATCTTTGAAGTTGAAATATAATTTATGTTAGATATAACTGAAAGTGATCGTTAATCATTTGTAATTTTTATTATAAAAGGAATTAATTCTGTCAAGTAGATTATTTTAAATTAATTTGATAAATTTAATTTTCTAGATAATATTAACGTCTTAAAAATCTGATGTCCCTTTTTATTAAGCTATTACTAGTTGAATTCAACCACATGTTTTATATGCTAAGTTAGGTAAAATTGCTTACGCATGGTTAACAATAGATGTTTGTATTATATTTTAATTTAAACAATTGTATTTAAATATTATTCAAATATTAATTGAATTTTAAATGAAACGATTTTGATTTATTTATAAAATATATTTACATTGTAAAATACAAATTCAGATTTGTAATATAAAAATTAATGTACATTAAAGAAAATAAATAACTATTGCTTTGGTAAAAGTATTTATAAGTTAATAAAGATCTTATAGTTAATATAATAAGGGATTGTGTTTAATTTATGAAGAAAAAAACTGTTAAAAAATTGATGTTTCGTTAGTCTGATTATATTATCTAGGATTAGTTATTGAAATATACAAATAACCCACACTAATATACAAATTAAGATTACAAAAGTTTATGACCAACTAAACAAAATGTCGCAATGTGCCGCTCGTATACCTACCTCCATTAAATGTTCCGATTTGAAACTGAGACTTAATTAAAACACTCCCAAATCTTAGTACTGTGGACTTCCGACTCCATCCACACACGTTCTTCCACTCTTTCCATTAGGAAGGCAGATTTGACTCGACTCACAATTACCATTTCTGTATTGGCATACATTGCTCATAGCGGGACATTCGTTGGGAGCGGCAGAGACTCCATACAACCTCCTGGAGGCAGTAGCTATGGGAACTTGTCCTTTAATTTGTGTGAGTGTGTCTATAGACTCAATTTTTAATCTGGAAATGTATTTTATGTGATTAGAACTCTGTAATTGTGTGTGTGATTTTAACTACAATTTTCTTATTAACGTACTTAGTATCAATATTATGTTACACTTGAACGCATATAATTTTGACTCAACGGTAGAGAGAAGAATCAGAATTTGATAGGTACCCAAAATGTTATACGAATATTAATACTTACGTCTTCCAATCAGTCCAATAGAACTTGTCTCCATTGATTGCCAAACCAAATGGATATGAACAATTGGAGGCGATAATTTCTTTTTCCAAGTTGTCGATTCCCACACACCGAATGCTGTAAAGACCAGCGTCAGCGTAACAAAGCCGGTCCCTTACCCAGTCGATAGCTAAAGAGTTTGGCAGTTTAACGTCCGCTTGGTCTAAGAAAACTCCTCTTTGTGAACCATCCATGTTCGCCCATTCAATTTTGGGACCAGATCGGTTCCAATCTGACCAGAATATTTTCCTAAAAGAAAATGATTGTGTAAATGTTTAATTGAAATCCAAAGATTTTTCTATATAATCACATTTTAAGTGAAGGCTCACCCTTTTCCTGGATGGACTGCTATTCCACGTGGATTGTAGATACCTTCCTTGGCGAATAATACTTTTCTCACTTTGCTATCAAGGTTCGCTACTTCGATAGACAGTTTCTTTGAATCCGTCCAGAATATATTCCTAGCGGACCAATCAATAGCTATACCCTCAGGTGATTGAACATCTACAAAAAATACATACAATTTTAATTATATTATGATGTATAAAATTAATTCAATATATTTTTCAAACATACCAGCTGATAAGAATTGTTCATAACCAGAACCATCGTAAGAGGCACGTTTAATTGTGTTGCCGACAACATCACCCCAGTAGATTTTTGCCGATAAACAGTCCACGTCAACACCAACAGCAATTTGATAAATAGCACTGTTAAATGGCGTTGCAAAATCTCTTGGCGTTACTGTAAACGGAACTCTGTATACTGACGCACCGTCACTTGCAACCAAGAAGTTTCCTGCCTGTCTAGGATTGAGTTGGCAAACACTACCGTTTCCATTGTACCCAGAATTACATTCACATTCATAACCATCACTAGTTTTAAGACATGAAGCGTGGATATCGCACAGATAAGGATTTACTCTACAGTTCATTTCTAAATTGCAGGTGTAACCGTCGCCAACATATCCTTCTCTACAAATGCATTGATAAGTATTGTCTACTGGTGTACAGATTGCATTTTGATCACAGTCATTAAGAGCGTCACAGGTTCTTCCTTGAGGTATGCATTGAGAAATTCCATCTCCTTCGTAACCATCATCGCAGTGGCAATAATTGACTCCAATCTCTTCATCGAAAAGACAAGATGCGTGTTCGGCACAAACAGCGCCATTACATAATTGCTTATCGGGAATACAAGCGTCGTTCTGGTCTTTTATAAATCCGTCAATGCACTGGCAAATGTTTTGATTGGTATTGGGATCTGGTCGACACTCAGCGTTGTATTCACATTGATAATTGTCAACGCAAATGAAATTCGGGCGACAGCCATATCCATCACCATGGTATCCCGAGTCGCAGACGCATATTAAATCGCCAGCT
This sequence comes from Aporia crataegi, assembly GCA_912999735.1. Classification (NCBI taxonomy): domain Eukaryota; kingdom Metazoa; phylum Arthropoda; class Insecta; order Lepidoptera; family Pieridae; genus Aporia; species Aporia crataegi. The sequence continues at coordinate 4,033,078 of OU538744.1, read as the reverse complement.
GCAGTTTCTATGCAATGAGCTCCCAGGCCACAAGAACAGCTGGGCCCGGTTCTCTCAATACACTCATAAGCGTCTCCTTCATAACCATCTGGACATACGCACTGTCCTTCGTCTTGATCATTTGATAGGTATTCGGTTGGGAACGAACAAATTGCATTTGGTGGACAGTCGCTATCTGCATTACATCTAACTGAAAATAAAAAACTCATTAATTTTTTTATGGACAAAACATGCAGTATACTCCAATAAATACTGAAACTTACTTGATGTATCATTATCCAGCGGGCCAATGGGATCTCTATAAGTATCGATGCGGCATAGATCATTCCCTCGTTTGTCTTGGTAATTTGAATAGCCTTCGGGACAACTACAACCGAAAATGTTACAATTGGGCAGGACATACGTTGCATTGTATTCGGCTTCTGACACTGAGGGCGTAGTTTCTACAGAACGAAGAAGATAATAAGCCTCAGTAGTTTCGCTAAAAGACTGTTCAGTGGGCGAGGTTACTTCGGGAGCCTCTGTGCAATAAAAGCCATCTCCGATATATCCAGGGTTGCAAAGACATTTTAAGGTGTTCGTTGAATCATATCCGCAGTGTCCAAACGAAGAACAATTATCGCATGTACTTTCTTGGATCTTCCAACACTTTTGTCCGTCACCAGTATAGCCGGTCTTACATAAGCAAATTGGATCTTCACCCGGGTTATCTATGCACTGAGCATTAGAATCGCAATTTTTATATTTACACCGTGAAATCCAATTACATGTAGCACCATTTCCTTCAAATTGTTCTCGGCACCTACATTGAAATCCGCCTTCGTGATTATAGCAATCTGCGTTTATATCACAGTTATGGGTTCCAGCAAGACATTCATCAATATCAACGCATTGAGGAATTCCGTCTACATAGTTTCCTGTGAATCCTGATTGGCACACGCAAGTGTAGGTATCTCCTTGGGCGATACATGTGCTGTGAGGACTACAAGTATTTCTACCCTCCAGGCAAGGATCTTTTTCTCCCATGGGTACAATTTTATTACTTGTTCCATACCTTACGATGTTCTCGCGAGTTTCATATCCAAGATAATTTTTTATAACTTTTAATGTAGTTGAAACATTATCTTCGTCTGAAAACGGCGCAAACTTACAAGTATTGAAAGTAAAAGTTTGTGATACTCTTTGAATGTATTTTTGACCTGTAATTTTGTTGACGAATGTTCTTGTCGACGCACTGTGAATCGTGCCAGCGTCTACAGTTGTGTATTGTTCTTCATATTCAGTGACTTCAAGTCTACTGCCTGCGGCAATAGTCGGAATTGTACCTCGTATATCACCCTCTAGTGTTATTTGATCAAAGACGTCGTGTCCCAGAAATTCTTGATTAATTATAACTCTATCACTCGTATCAGGGAAATAAATATCTGCGGTGTGATTAAACTGTGCTCCTGTGAGTTGATACCCGTTTTTGGCTACTCCAGAGGGCTTTGCAAATAACCATCCAATAACGCTTCCGAAAACGCTTAAAAGTTGGAGGCTACTGCCAAGTGAAGGTGGAGTTTGCGACAAGGCAGTGTATGTGCGTCCATCTGTCACGACCACATAAGCTTGTAAATCAACATCATTGAGGTTGACGTTGTTTAGAATTCCATTTAGTTTACCGTGAACTCTAAGTGGTAAATCGTCTTTAACACATGATTTTCCATTACCGTAGAAACCGTCATTACATTGACAACAGATACCTGCCTGATAATCTACACAGCGCGCCTGGATGTGGCATACGCTGGGACCGCTTTGTGCGCACGTTTTCGATTCCTCCTCGATCTCGGCTTCGAGTTCATCATACTGATCAGGAACAGCAATTGTTTCATTCGGTGGAATAACACCAACTCTGAAAACGTATTTACCGGGCTCTTGCGTATTTGACCATCTGAAAGAAAAGTATAAACAATTTTTAATATAAAAAAAAAAATTAAACACTAAAAATTAAATTTAAACCTCTTATTTATAACTTACGACACAATGTTTCTGATCTGATGACTGCCAGAGCCTCTAAGTGTGAAAACACGGCCGTCTTCAGCTACAAAGCCTGCTTGTGCCTTAGCATCTGGCAAACTGCCAGGAGGAGCCTCTTTTTGGATCCATTGTATTTCACGTTCTGGGTACAATAACTCTACGAAACTTTCATTTCCATTCGTTATAACTGCAATCTGGAAACTATTTGCACGATCTTGAATCTGATCGCTTTGGTATTTCACTTCGATCCAAGTTGCTAAGAAAGCGCTGGTGGGTTGAAAGTCATCATACTCATGAAAGTTTCTTTGAACGCTGTCAGCTGCCTTGAGTAGAACGTGCGAATCGTTGGTTTCTCTGAAGTAAACTGCACCTGATTGAGTTGTATCTATATTGGTGTAAAAGGCTGCTATTGAGGGGTAAGGCAGCGGAAACTCTGCATTTAAGAAGCTTGGTATATCAGCTCTAAAAGATAAGACCCCATAGTTGTTTACCTGTAATAAAAAAACATTTGTACTACGATATATTATTATAGTGTTATAGAAACAAGCATATCATAATGAAAGTGACCATTTTTTAATACTACAGCGGTGAGTAATAGAGCAGACGAGTCCGCTGATGTACCTAACAGATCTTCGCCGCTCTTGGTCAACTGCGCCGCGTTTCGCGCTTTTGTTGCATTGCCGGCCTTTAAGGGTATTGGTTACGCTCACCGCTTGAAATTCCCAAGATTGTATCCAAATGCTTTGCTACCATATGTTTTTAAAATTCGCTCGTATTACTTACTTATAAAATTTTATACTTAATGGCATGGCAAATTAAAGGTCAGTAGGCAACAAGTACAGATTTAATAATTGAAAGTTATTGCCCTGTTGGTGTCCATAACGTTTTAATAACTACTTTCATTGTCCGAAAAAACCAAATGAATTTAAAACATAGAACAGTACATAGTAAGTTATCATATAGGCCGCAAATGACCGGCATGATACCCCTATCTTGCGACTATTAAAGGTCAGGAATCTTGCTTAGTTCTGATAAGGTAGCATCAAATTTCTAACGTAAGGTAAACTGTTATGTAGTATGACAGAACAAATAATAATGTATTTTATTCCGAGCTTAATTTTCTTTCGATTCATTGCGAATAACTCAGATTGACAATTAATTCTCTGTTGCTTAATTAAGCTCCAGATCTGCGAAGATGGCTGAAAATTTCTGGCGTGATAGATTTCATATTCATATTATATAAATTGGATTAATTAAAACACTATCAGTCAGTGACCGCCCGTTATCCACCACCCACGTGCATTTCCGTTGCAGTATGCAATTCCTCTCAATAAAATTGCCATGAAACATTTTTGGAACTTTGTTAATTCTTCGTAGTAAGCTTTATATAATTATGTACAAGGTAGATAGTTATAGGTACCGCAAATAGCACACGTGGGTCTCATTATCCTAAAAAAATATTTTAAATACTCAAATTGAATCATTCAAAAGTATGGTAGTGATTAACAATTAAAAGAGCTCATTATCAATATTAATAAAGCCATTTAATTCATTAACAGCCCGTTGTTAGTTCATTGATCTATTTGCATATAATTATCCATTGAATAAATATAATTAAAAATTTGGACAAGTGGAAGTTCGTTGAAATTAGAAAATTTAAATCGTATCAATAAAATAGTACCTAGTTGACTTAAGAACTTGACTGATTTTAAAAATAGGTGTAATTACTATAATATAGTTTTTTATGCTAAATGTGTTGAAAGCTTGCTTTATTATCGTTAAAAACACCACTGCAATAATTACTATAAAAAGATGCCTACTATTCCCATTCTATAATATAGTCAGTGAAGTACAAGATACCTTAAATAAATATATATATTCTAGATGATTGTAATAGTCTATACTTTATCTAATAAATTATACCCTAGTATATACTATATTCTAGTCTATATCTTATATAAAATTCTCGTGTCACAATGTTAGTTACCTTACTCCTCCGAAACGGCTTTACTGATTTTTACCAAATTTTATATGCATATTCAGTAGGTCTGAGAATCGGCTACTATCAATTTTTCATACCTCTAAGTGATAAGGGTAGCCCCCCCAAAAATTAATATGGCAAAACAACGTTTACCGGGTCAGCTAGCTATATTTCTAAAAATCATAAATAGCAAGTACAATTTAGCGCCAAGTTAAAAATATACTTCTCGCTCAATCCGAAGGTTTATTTAGAAGATTATTAGAAATACATTTCGACTTTTGTGAAGCGCGTTAGTTAAAATTGGAAGTCTAGTGACTTAAATTACCCTAAGTGATTTTCTAGTCTGTCTTTGGATGTTTTAATTAAAATTCACATATCTAAAGAAACTCGACAGTCTGACTGTATCAGCAGACCCCTCTTTCCCAGTGGGCACTTTGGGCAAGTGCCCAGGGCCCCGCGATCAATAGGGGCCCCTCAGATCAAATACAAAGTACCTAGATCCTGTCAGATCACCAAACGATAATCAAGATTTATTACCAAAAAACTTATATAATTCGAAGAAATCGAACCTAAATTACTGACTACAATACGAAATTACTAGCTTATACATGCATGAAGCTATTCTACTCTCGCCCAAAAATTTGGCTTTCCGACTTCAGCATGCTTAGATAAATTTAAATTGTATATTGGTATACTAAGCACATGCACATTTTAAAGAAAAATCATTAGTAGTACACTCATCAGTGTGACTCGCTACATTAAAATTGAGCGAACGAAGCGAAGTATGAACCTCCAAGTTTGAATTAACCATTTAATATATTATTTTAACGGAAATTTAGAACTGTATATTGGAAAGAATAGACAAAATAAATAATTAAGAAGAAAAAGAAAACAATAACACTGGACGTTGCAACTAATATGTTTACTTCACTTGATGATTTTATTATTAACTTCAGGGATTTGATTACTTCGAATCGTCTGCCAAAGAAAGAAATCCGGCATCTGACTACAAGGACCTATCTCAAAGAACAAAACGCAAAAATTCTTGCCAGAGTTTTTTTGATGGCTCCGCGCCGTCAGTCCAACTGAATGGAAGAGAGAAATTTGAAATAGAAATCTTTCTTCCTATAATTGATACCCTCAGCGTTCATTTAAAACAGCGATTAAGTTCGTATAAAGTAACGTTATCAGTAAACGTTTTGATTTATTTTTTCGCTTGAAAACTCTAAATTCTGAAGAGTTGAGACAAAGTTGCAAAGAATTTGTAGAATTTTATTATTAAGATATTAATGAGAAAGAGAGTGAGAATCTTCGTAACTAACTGCAGTGGGGAACGCTCCTTCTCCAAATTAAAAAGAATTAAAAATGAATTAAGAAGTCTTCAAGAGAGATTGACCAGTTTGTCGCTGATGTCCATAGAATCTGATGTGCTAAAAAACATTGATTTTGAAGAAGTGACTAACGATTTTGCCCATCTGAAATCTAGAAGAGTTCCTCTTCAAATAACATAGATTTTTAAGCACTAATTGTAAATGCTAAAAGAGTTACTTTTGTGGACTCTAATACATTTAGCTATTCGTTTCATGTGATTGTTAATTTTAAAAAAATTTAACCTTGTTTATCTACTTTCTTTGTCTATTCTAACAAAATAGTGTTCTGTCAAAGTCATAGGGGCCCCATTATCCTAATATGCCCAGGGCCTCCAATAGGTTAAAGACGGCCCTGTGTATCAGACTGTCGACATCATATTTCATATCATATCAACATATTCATATTTTTGGCACAATAAAAACACAGTATCTGCACAATGTCAGTGGAAAATATTATTATAAGTACGAGACTTCTTTATCAATTCTTAATTATAACTGTTTACATTATCATAGCTTTCTCAAAACAGGAAAATAATACGAAATATTATACTTTACGCGTTAAAATTTCTGTTTGTTTTATTTTTACTAAGTATATAATACTAGTGGACCCCGCGAACTTCGTATCGCTTCAGAGTTCTGACTAATAACGTGTCACCTAAAACGTCATTCCATAGAAAATGTATGAGGAAACGAACGTGTATATAAACCGACTTTCTTTTATATAAAGATGTAAGCTATCCTATCTTTCAAGTTGGATCAAACTGCACACGGTGTGCAAATTTGATTAAAATCGATTAAGTAGTTTAGGAGTCCATCGCGGACAAACAATGTGACACGTAATTTATATATATTAAGATTAATGAAAAAGAAGAGAATATAATTATATAAGAATTAATAAATTTAAAAAGACAATATTATAAAAGGTAAAGAAGATAAATCACTACCTACTAAAATATACTCACGAAAATGGTCTCATAGGTCTCTCCGAAGAAGACGATGGGTACATTAAGTGGCAGTTCAGGTGAAGCGATATCTGCTCCCCGTGGGAGTCGTTGGTCCAATCCCGGGCCATAGGGGTAAAATTGGTCCCGGGTGATTGCGCCCACGCACACCACCAGACACAGTATATACACGCCCGTCCACATGGCGTCGCTGTTTCCAACTAAGCCTTTATCGGGAACAGTTACCGACTGTTTATTTGCATATGATATTGTCTAATGTTTTTTGGTTTAGGAAAAGTAGCATTAGCGAAATTTTACTTTTAAATATTTTAGCCAACTTGATGATTGAAGATGATAGTTATATTATGTGATTTTTAAATGATAATACAATTTAGACTGTAGTCTATGACCCGGTTTACTTTTTTTGGTCTGAGTTCTCCTGGTGAAGAAAATCGGGTGAATTCTCAACTCCAACACCAAATTCCTAATGTCAAACGACTTATTTAGAATTTTTAAATTATTTAAAAAAATAATTACTAGTAATAGATAATATACTATAAAAAATACACGATGAATTGATAACCTCCTTTTTGGTTTTTTTGAAGGTCTGTTAAAAAAGAGTATTAGGTACTTATCACAGTAGTCAAACCATAAATTTTGTTCGCGACTACACAAGTTTTTAGCATGTCACGAATTCTGATATTACATTTTTTCTCATTCTTCGTCCTCTATTTAGGGTGATATGTATCTTCCAGACCGAAAAGTTTTTTTTATTTCTCTGGGAATCGAACACGGCCCACGTATTTATTGTCAGACACAGAAGTTTAAAAGTAGAAATTAAAAACATTCTAGCTTGTTACCGCAACTCATGATAAATTTAGACTATGGGTCAAGACGGGATTTTACGATGGTTTAACTGAAATCTGGGTTAACATCCCATGACAACCGCATCTTGAGAAAGTCTATTTTGTATATGCATTAAAGGAATGAATCTCAAGTTACTTTAAAAAATAATCGTTTGGCAGTTCTGTAATTTTTTAAGTGTATAAATCAAAAAAGGCAGACGGGCAACGTCAACGTAAGTATCAAAACAATAATCTAAGTCATAAGCTTTATAAAATAACATAATTTATGAAAAAATTATATGGCTGATATTCAAGCAGCACATTTATTTATTTTTATTTTAAGCATACGAAATATTCTCTTATTTATTTGGCTCTACCATAATATACCTTCACAGTAAATTAGTCTACGAAACACGAATACTAACAAACACAACAATCACCTAATAATAATATAACATTTGGGATAATATAACACGAAAGTAAAAATTTTATTTTACAAACGATGGCATTGATCAAAAAAGCTTAGAAAACCTAAAATGTATTAAAATAATTACACGAAACTCGGACAATTGCGTAGGTAGTTACTAGTGACAAATAAATTGCTACATTTTGCCCACTCGCAAAATATTTAACGTTTTAAAAATATCATCAAAATGTATTTTTAATCTGGCCCGTTGAATGCATTCGCAGTTCTAAATGTGTGTAAAAGATTCTTGCATTTAAATAAAACTACTACAAAAATTTATGTTTTCGCTGCTTTGTTTATTCCGATTAAAAGTTATTTATTTAAAATCTCAAAATGACTTCGTCTTTTTCGTTGTTGCCAACTTTGTAGAATTTTCGTGTTCGAATTTTAATTTTCGGATCCAACAAAATGACAATGATAACTTTTTAAAAATAAAACGAGAAATATCCAAAAAAATACATTAAACACTCCCATACATTTAGTATGCGATAATATAATAGAAAGTTTCCTTATTTTAAGTGGAATAGAACCATGGTAGTGTTTAATGTATTTTTTTTTTTGATATTTCTCGTTTTATTTTTAAAAAGTAATCATTGTCATTTTAATCATTAATTAAAGTACTTTCGATATCATTTTAAAGTTTTTTGATATCTGTAATAGTTACGGAATAATCGCCTGTGCACACTTAACGATTACACCCGGTATAAGTATTATGATTAACAGGAAAAAAAATATTCAAACAAAATGCGCCGAAATTTCAATTGAAAGGGGTCAAAAAGAGTAATGACCAACCCGCTTATCATTATCAGTGTAAAAATATAGTGCCCCTGACATTCACAAACTAATACTTGTGAATAATAATATGTGTACCTACATCAAATGTTTCATATAAAATTGCGAATATATCGTTGTTTCTTTTTTGCTGAGGCTTTTGACTTTGATAAGATTACTACGACCTAGCAATTTCTGCTGTAAAAACTTTGTTTTACGTACTCCTAACTCTAAAAATGTTTATAAATTTATATTATGTAAAAACTAAATTAGGTTCCAGTATTATTAAAAAATCAAAATATTCTCCTCCCTAATATATGTAGTCAACAATTTTATTCTTAGAATGATTGATTCATTTTAACAACAATGCATAAGCGATTCTCGCTAACATAATCATTATCTTAAATGTCCTAATTACTTTGACAGTTGTTAGCACGTCATTAAAATAACAGGACTTCTTGATACAAATACAGAACAAATAATACTTTAAAGTACTTTAATGTAATACTTTAAAGATTTTTAAAATATGTACCCACTAGTATTTGAGATGGAAAATTTAGAATACAAAATATTTCCATTTTGTATTAACATATTTTTTTAACAGTATTTTATTTATTTAATTACTACTAAACACATTACTATGCTAAATATGGCGTCCTCGCCATCCGTCCTAAGAAAAGTTTTAGTGATCCAGGTTTCGAACTTTCGTTTTGCCATTCCATTGGTCCCATTTTTCAGTTCAGAATTTACATTTTTCAGAATTTACGTTCTACTGAACGTAAATTTACGGTTTAGTTATGTAATTCGATCTGCACCAAACCCCGTATTTTATATATCTTCGTCTTATGAAATATCTTTCCATATAAAAATTATGCCCGTCATAAATTAAATAAATGGTATGGTAATCGTAGCATCTTTATTTAAACGAACCGTTCAAATTTAAATAAATAATTTTGCAAAGTCGAGCTTCGACTTAAGATAATAAATTTTCATTAATAACTCGTAATGAATGGATAATGGTAGTAGCTACTATTTTTTTTTTTTTTTTTTTGTAGTCCTAAGGCCCCTGGATGGGGCAGAGGGCGTCCACAGTACGTCGCCATTCCTCTCTGTCTTGAGCTACGCGCTTCACTTCGCTCCATGTCATGCCAACTGCCTTCGCCTCCGCGGTGATCGTCCGCCGCCAGGATTGCTTAGGGCGGCCACGTTTTCGCTTTCATTGAGGGTTCCAGTCTAAGGCTTGCCTCGGTATATGTTGGGAATCCCTTCGTAGCGTGTGGCCTATCCAGTTCCACTTGCGACGCTTGATCTGGTGGTCGATTGGAGTCTCGCCGCATCGTTCCCATAGATCCACGTTTGCGATCCTCTCTGGCCAGAATACACCGAGAATACGGCGAAGGCAGCGGTTGATGAAGACCTGGAGCCGCTGCGTGATGTCCTTAGAGACCTTCCACGTCTCACATCCGTACAGCAACACGGTTTTCACATTTGACCGAAATATCTTGAGCTTAACTCTTCTGGTCAGTTTCCGCGATTGCCATACAGGACGGAGCTGGGCGAAGGCTGCTCTCCCTTTGGCGATCCTCGAAGCGACGTCCTCCTCGGTACCTCCCGTTTCCGATACCACGCTACCGAGGTAGGCAAATTTGTGGACCCTTTCCACCCTCTCCGTGCCGATGGACAGCGGCAAAGAGCTTGTCGCTCCACACCTCATCTCCCGGGTCTTTTGAATATTGATCCTGAGTCCCCTCTCCAAAGCCTCCCGTTGTAGGTCATCCAGTTTTGATTGCATGTCGGCGCGTGTGTGACTCAAAAGGCATAGGTCATCAGCATAGTCCAAATCTTCCAGAACATTGGTTAATCCCCACTCTATGCCTCGGCGCTTGTTCTTAGTGGTGCCATCAATTATGCCATCCAGGACAACAAGGAAGAGGAGAGGCGACAGGAGACACCCCTGCCGCACACCCGCACGGACCGGTATGTCCTCCGAGACGAGGCCATCGTGAGTAACTCTACAGGAGTAGTTCCCGTAGATGGCCCTAATTAAGTTTGTAATTTTCTCGGGGACCCCGATCTCGAGTAGACGGTCCCAGATACAACTCCATCTCAGCGTGTCGAAGGCTTTTTCGAAATCCACAAAGGTTAGGTATATTTCCCTCTGCCATTCTGATGCCTGTTCAAGAATTATGCGCAAGGTGTTGATCTGATCCATACACGATCGGTTGGGTCGGAAGCCTGCCTGTTCTCTGCGAAGAAGAGGTTCGACGGCCCTCGACAGTCTATCCAGTATGATTCTGCATAACAACTTAGACGGAGTCGAGAGCAAGGTGATGCCTCTCCAATTGCCACACTCACTGAGGTCTCCCTTTTTGGGTATGGTAATGAGAAGGCCCTTGTTCCAATCGTCAGGCAGCTCTTCGGCTGACCAGATGTTTCTTAAGAGGGGCGTCAGCGCACTTGCAGCAGTGGGGATGTCGGCTTTTAGCATTTCTGCTGTGATGAGGTCCATCCCCGGAGCCTTCCCATTCCTCAATGATCTGATGGCCCCAACCACCTCCTCCTCTGTAGGGGGAGACACATCGATGTCCAGACCCTGCGCGGGCGGACTGACAGTTGTTGCGGCCGAAGTAACGGGGTCCGAGATCCGGAAGATTTCCCCAAAGTGCTCCCTCCATCGTTGCAGTTGACCCTCAGATGTCACGATCAGTTGGCCTCTCTTATCCTTCAAGGGCTTTTTTCTTCTCTGGTTCCGATTCCCGGCTAAGGTCTTCGTCGCCTTGTACATCTCCTTGAGATTTCCGGAATTGGCTGCGCGCTGGGCACAATCTGCAATAGTATCAGCCCATACTCGGCGATCATGACGGGCACTGCGGTAAATTTTTTTGCGAATCTGTCTGTATTGCAGACTCAGGTCTTCGTGCATTGCCTGATCGCAGGCAGCCAGGAGTTGAAGATGGAGCTGGCGCCTTTCCTCAATGAGGTTCCAGGTTATTTGTGACATCCAGTCCTCGCGTGGGTGTGTTTTGTGTCCAAGAATGATGGAGCTGGTGTCCGTGTAGGCCTTTTTGATGTGGTTCCACTCCGCATCGACAGAAGTGGCAGGGTCCGTTTCAAGGACGGCAAAGCGGTTTCGCAGCTCCAGTCTAAAGGCGTCACTCACATATGGGTCCTGCAGTTTGTTGACCTCAAATCGTTTGCCAATCTTGGCAGTTGCTCTGGCAGCTCGAGCTACAGCCACCTTGAGCCGCACCTCGGCTACAACAAGGTGGTGGTCGCTGTCGATATCCGCGCCACGCCGGTTACGAACGTCAAGTAGTGATGAGCGCCATTTGGAGCTGATGGCAAGGTGGTCGATTTGGTTCTTGGTGATTCCATCGGGTGAGTTCCATGTGTACTTATGGTGGTCTCCATGAATAAATAAAGTGCCTCCGATGGTGAGGTCGTTGTCCTGGCAGAATTCCAGGAATCTCTCCCCGTTCTCGTTTCGGACTCCCAGTCCGTGTCTGCCCATGTGTCTCTGACAGCTGTCGTTATCTGCCCCAATCTTGGCATTCAGGTCTCCCATGACGATAACTATATCCTGTTTACGGATATTCTTTAAAGTCAGGTTGAGTGTACTATAGAAATCGTCCTTGTCTTCCTCCGGTGCCTGATTTGTGGGCGCGTAGCACTGAACGACGGATATCTTCCGGACTTTACTATTAAATCGGGCCATGATGATCCTTTCTGAGATAGGTTTCCAGTCTATCAGGCTTCTCTTCGCAGCATCAGAAAGGAGAAATCCCACGCCGTTCTCACGCACGTCCTCTTCATTTTCTTTCCCGGAGTAAAGAAAAGTAAGGCCCCTGGACGTTCTCAATTCTCCGAACCCATTTCTGCGTACCTCACTGAGACCGAGTAAGTGCAACCTGTACCTTAGCATTTCTGCCTCCGCCTGAGCCAGTCGGCTATCATCGCTCAGTGTGCGTACATTCCAATAAGCAATCCGTGTCCGAGTTTTCAAGCCAAAGGTCGTCGTTGTTAGATCGGTCCGGTTTTCTACTGTTTCCGTTTCAAAAATCAGTTAAATTCTACAGTAACAGTAGCTACTATGCGACATAGATAAAGCATAGATAATAGATACATTGATTATTCTATAAAATTTTAAATAGATTCATAATAAAACCTCAGATATACTTGCACCGCACGTGTGAAATCAAAGAAAATTGAACATTATCATATAGACCTATTTTGTAATTATATTATTATTCAATAAATTGTAATAAATTAGTAAAAACGTGTTGTAAATGCTTGTGCAATGATATTGTTGTGTTTGATATAAATGGGGCATTGGGTTAATGCTCTGTCAATATAAAGTGCATAGTACCAGTTAATTATGCGGATCAAGGCATTGCTATTTATTTGTTTACAAATTTTATATAATACGGTAAGATTTTTCATGTTTTATATTATAGTATCGTTTGGAATTTTAAAGTTCTACGAGTTAAATAAAGGGAAAGTAAAATGATTAAATAATTTTTAAAAAAATTTTAAGCACTAAGTTAATTAATTGACTTTAGAGCACTCAAACCGTAATAAAGGATAGGTCGGTGGAATATTATTTGAAAGCTCTTTAATTAGATTTAACTATTTAATGTTGTTTTGGTTTGGACCTTATTTTAGTCAAATTTTTCTACTGTTTCAGGAAATAAATGCAGAATGGTGCGATTACGTGCCATCAAATATGCACGCGTACTACGGGTTAGGACCTAGTTTTTACAATAACAAACCTCTTCAACAGAATGAGTTGAGAAAATTTAGAATAGAAGATTTCAACCTACCCCCGCCTTCAATAAGCATAGCTTCAGATTGTTTAGTCATTAATGGTGCAGTGTCAGTCTCGGGTATCCTACCTTTCCTTAGCTCTGTTACTGTTAAGGGAAAATTGCCCACGACTGGTTCGGGAGTTGTAGAATTTAGTACTGCCAACAATGAAGCCGCTATACACAGAGAATTGCCATTATACTGAACACCCGCGAATCCCATACTTTTTCATTGTTCTTTTGTAAATAAATGTTGTTTTCATTTATCTTTTTTTATTACTAAAAAAAACTTAACGAAAATGATACCGTTTTGCAGTCAAAACGATATATGAGTCTATTAATATAATTTTATAGAGAATTTATGATATGTTAAAAAGCAGTTCGATTTACAGTTGAATATGATTGGAATCAAAAACTGCATTCTATTCTTTTGTGCACGTATTTTAAAATCCTGGGATATTTAGGTAAGTAAATAAAACAATAGGTTACGTACAAATGATATAATGTTTAATAATGCTATACATAAATACAATCTTAATACAATTACATAATATTTCTAAATGTCGACATATATGAATTCTGTTTAAAATTCGTGTTACTTATCAATAAACATATATATTATATATATATATATATATATATATATATATATATACATTTAAAATTATTTGAATATAATTCGAATTTCGAAGCTACTTTTTAAATACAGAAAATATAAGTGTATATCATAATTAAATTTTAAGGCAAATTGAATTCTATAACTACTTTGTGACATTTTTATGTTATTAATTCCACAAAAACACGTTATTAATTAGAAAATTAAAAAATATGACAAATTACCGGATCAGCGCCGGACATGAAAGAAATAATACAAATTACGTTCATATTGATTTCACAGTTTATAACAGATTATCACAGTAATATTATCATTAATAGCAATATCCCTCGTTCTGATAGCACCACTCTGGCTCCAACGATTCAGTTTTTATTCCCATACGAACTAATCGCTCCCTGTAAAAATGACACAGATATATATTAATATGTATTCAAATAAGTAAGGTTCAAAGTACTTTTGAATTCTCATTATTTCTAGGTTCTATAACTAAAGTATAAAAAATACACTTTTACTTATCACTCACGTACAAAACAATTTATAAAATTATGGCATCCTAATTTAATGCTAATAAACATTATTATAATATACCTACTTATAAAGGACATACATGTGACGGTTCTCCACTTTCTGGTAGAAATGATGTTAAGCTACAATGATTCCGCTGTTTGAGTCAGCAAATGTACTTATAATAACTTCGTATTAATTTCCGAAACTTAAAATAACTCAAAAATACTAAAGCGACACTTATAAGACTAAAAATAATATCATACTACTATAGATAATAGATATTATTACATTTCTGTTTAATCAATGATAGCTTCTGAATGACACAAGTAGAAAATCGTCAAGCTCTTGGGAACAAATAGAAGGGTCATCAATTATATAGATACTTTCAAAAAGCTGATACTACGTTTTAATAGATGACATGAGAACGTGATATGACCTGATAAAGAAGTTACTGCATTTTGTTGAATCACTAATCATATTTTATTTGGTCATGATTTTTTTGTTCTATTATTTGATCGATATTTGATGATACCATTATTTTAGTGCTTATACACTTATTCATAATATTTAAGTGAATAACATGTACATTAGTTTTAGAGAGAGCTTTATAATTACTAGTAGGCACTCATCGGTCGAAATTCGACCACAATTCAAAAATAAGTAATTTGTATTTATGTGTATGTTGTGTGTAGGCTGTATGTCATCCAAGTAGTAGTGTGCGTTATATTTAATTTAATGTATTTCTAATGCATTTTGTATAAAAAATAGCTTTATGCACTTCTCCATATAAACTTTTAATTTCACGATCACCCGTTCGCGCAATTTTCATAAAAGTTTTTGCTTCATGGATTAATATTATGATAAATAGCGTTACCTGATATGCAGCATGCGTTTCTCAGCGCTAGCCCAGTTAGTATCGGGTTCAGCCCATAGTCTCTCAGCCATGGCGGCTGCCCTAGGCCATAGACGACTGTCAAGCGTCGCCGAGTCGGACTGCTCTGACCATAGAGCTGCTTCTCCACCTGGTTAAAATACACAATAATTCCTACAACGACTTCTGCTTATAAAATGTTACGCATTCAAATCCAATTGAAATATTTTTTGCCCTGGATATCTTATCTCAGTAAAATCGTCATACAAAATGTACGATGGTCGATGAAGTGACCAATGTAGTCTGAGAATTTCAATTCAGATTCACCCATTCTGAGATCCTGGGTTCGATTTTCAGGGAAAAATTTCGGTTTTCTAGATAATCATCAGTGAAACAATATGTCTGTACCTACGAGACCTTTATTATTTTTCACATACGCAAGCTAAATGGGCATAGTTAGTTGGTTTCTTGTTTTAAATTTTTAACTATATTGTTTTTTACTAAAAGAAAAAATAATTTTCGATACATTTCAAAGGCTTAGAGTAATTTAATACCTAAAATCTGATCTGCGTACTTCTGAGCCATTTCCTTAGGGCTGTTGTCATACACCTTCTGCCACCCAATGTATGGAGAACACCAGTTATTACCTGAAACAATAAATATACGAATCGTTTATGTATCTACTAGCTACCATTTATCATCCGACTACACGTGGATTTATCATTAGTTTCGTTGGTAAAACTAAAAAAGAAAATCTAAAATTTCGCGATGTTAATTTCATTGGCAGATAACTAAAGTATTAACAAAGGTTACTTTTTAAACAAAAGCTTAATTTCTTAACTAACAATGGATTTTTAAAATGTATTTTTGTAGTGAGCTCAGCTCTTAGAATAACCCACGCTAGCAAATCACGAAGCTCAAACGGAGAGATATATATCATATTTTGTAGGTATATAATATGTATACCCCATCGCTACTTTTTTATAATTCGAGTAAATAGTCAAATATTATATTCTTGACAGTAGGAGTGTCACATATGCTTTTTTGCATTTCTGTGGAGTTCTTTATTGCAAAAAAAACTATTCTTTATTGCGCACGTCTAATTCTATATTACTACTAAATCTACTCAAAGTCAGAAGCATAAACTAAATAAAGGTATACTGACCAGTTCCAACCCAGGCACCATAACCGCAGTCGAAATATAAGGCATCGTAATTGGACATAATAAGGCGATATCCTTTCTCCAAAAGGCCCTTGATTTGAGGATCTGCTCCTGTCGTCCATACCTAGAATTATTAAAGAAATAATAATCGAAATTTAGTAATAGTTATTTGCAAATTCGTTATATGTAGATTCGATACATAATTATTCATTTTTAATAAAATAAATGAATTTGTAAAATGTGAGCACAACCGCCGATTATTTATGGAGTGGCACTAGTTAAATGCGTAAATTTCTCTCTATTTTACCTGTATGATGTAGTCATCTTTATTGAGGAAGTTATCAATGTGAGTGTAGTCCGTGAGAGTGCTGGTCCAAAGTATAAGAGGAATTCGCTTGCCGAATGCCTGGAACATGATTATATTTTTATTGAAAAGTACAATTTTTATTTTCTATCTATAAAACACTAAAAGGTTTAATAAACTCCTTTTCAGTTTAAAAATTAAAAATAGTTGCGACTCGGGAATAATTATTTTTTATGGAAATTCGACGACATAAAGAAAGTGGTGTGCAAAAAAAGATTAATAGGAGAACAATTGAATGAATGTGCCGAACACAACATTTGCCTTTATATCTTGCCAGGCGTTTCAAATGTGAATAGTCTACTTAATTCATATTTTGAAAAAGGTTAACAAATTTAAACAGTTTTTTTTTAATTCTTCCGTAAATATAAAACTGTATCCACGAGTGTCTTCGCAACACTTTTTTAATGTGTGAATTTAAAAGGTTATTTAATACCGTTCACCACACCTTAATTATAAACCTATGGCACTAAAATAGGTTTTTTTTTTAACGTTTCAGGGTTTTGAAAACGGTGAAAATTATGCGTAGGAAGTATCACAAATTACTGTTTCTCAATTTTTTATTGCTTGTTAATTAATTAATAAACTTATTATTATTTTATTCAACAAGAGGATCAAAATTATATTTAGTAGTAACAGCTAAATTGATATTGACACTATAATAATATTTGGTATCATAAACCTTCAAAAACAGAAATAGGAAACTCATTTTTAATTTATATTCAAAAACTAACCTGGTAAGCTCTATCCTGGGCCTTAGTCTGGAAATAGTTCCACAATTTGAGGAAAGATGTCTTGTCTAGATCCCAGCGGTTTTGGATCATAAACTGCTGTATCTCCTGCGAGGTGTTCCAACACCTCTCGCTAACTTCGTCTCCACCCATGTGGAAAATGTCCGGATGGAAAATATCTGAAAACTTCAATCATTTTAGCTTAAACTAGTAAAGTAAGTCCGAAGTTTTTAACTTCTGTTTCCTTTGATTATTTTCCAGATTGTGATGTCTATGGTGAAACAAACTAATGATTCACACAATAACAAAACGAAATATTTAGCACCAGGCATGCTACTGTGCCGTCGCGACAATCCATAATGCTTCATCAACCTTAACTACGCCATTAAACGTAATGTGAGGTGAGTAAACGGACAAAAACGAACGTAAAAAATCAAAAGGTCAAAATCATGTAAGTACCTTCCATGTCAGAGTAGATATCTTTAAGCACATCATATAGCTCTTCTTTAACTGGATTCAGTTGTCCGCAAGGAGGTTCTACACATATAGAGGCCCACGGCTCCGCCTGTAAAAATAGTGTGTCAATTGTCATTCTTTGGTATTATTAGTTAAAATTCGAACAGGCTTAGATATTTATTCTCCAATATACCTGGAGGTAAGCAGATAACTTAGGAAAATACATATTAAATAAACATTAAACGTGAATGATTTTCAAAATTTTGAATCTTAGCGCCTGATCTATTTTTTCTAATCGGTTTTTTTTTTGATATAGTTCACAAAACTCCTAGGAATAATATGGAGCAATAAAAGTGACGATTATATGGGTCAAAACAGAATATTACAAGTCAAAAAATAGAGACAAGATAAGTTTTTATTACTTATAAGAAATAATGTGGGCCCAAAGTCTACTTTTTGAATTGTCCCAAAAGTATTCCATAATGGCGCCTAGATTCTGTTGTCCTATTATTGTTTGGTATTCCTACTAAAACCAGGCTTATCATGGCTGTACGGAAATGGACCGAACAAATAATGGTCGGTTTTAGACTCGGAGTTTTAGGCACATAAAAAATAATTAAAACAGTCCCTTCGTTGTAATTACCTTGAAACAAACAGTGAGTCCGGTCCCCTGCCATCCTTCTCCAACGTGCGCAGGCGCATCAAACTCTGGCATTACTCGCACTCCACGTTCAAGTCCGTATTTAACCACGTCAGCTATCATTTCGGCAGTGTATACCTGCAAATGTATAATAATATTCACAATACAAATCTTTTTTGCAGCAACACGCAATAATGAAGATTTAAAACAAAAAAACAAAACACAAAAATTAGCTTTATGATTATTCTGCTACATAACTATAGAGTAGTTACGAAGTAACTATACTGGTTCAAAATATCTCATAAACTAGATAAACTTAAATAACTTACTTAAAAAGCTCGGTATAAATACCTAATTAATGTAAAACAAGAAATAATATTTTAAATGAGATATTATTCAAAGATAAAAATCGAAACAGTACCTTTGCGGGACTGTAAGCTCCATATTTCGTGAGGTTAGGTCTGCGTTTGGACACGAACGGAAAGCTTTGGCTGTCTGTGATGTGCCAATGGAATGTATTCAGTTTTACTACCGACATAGCATCTAAAAAAGATATAAAACAATTAAATAACTTGTCGATGATATTAAAAAACCCACAAATAAATTATCGAACAACAATATCTGCTTACCGATAGTAGTCTTTATAGACTCAATGGAGAAGTAGTTTCTTGCTGTATCCAGTAAAACTCCACGGTAAGGATATACTGGTTTATCAGTTATCACCACGTCACGTACCATCTGGAACGACATACATATTAGTTCCAAGCAGTGGTTGTATGGAAACTATCCCACCCTATATGTCTAAATACAAACTCATTTTCCCAATAAAAGTAACCATGCCTAGTTGTCTACGTTTTCAATTCTAACCAGCTTTTGAAGAGTTCCAAGTGACTCGGAATTTAAGTGAAGAAGTGTTTATAGCCACAAAGGCCATAACAATACAGGCGATCCTCACAACCCTGTGTGTGAATGTGATTTGAATTTGGAATGTGGTTAATGTTTGTAAATGTTTTAATCACCAAAGAGAACGATCACAAGAATTGTATGAAAATTGCCATTCAATTAATTTTTTTTATTAAAGTCCAGGAATATTCGATAAGTTTTTATTTATATATTTGGCACCGCCTTTCAAAAAACAACATGAAAGTTTTATGCCCTTGTAGAATTTTAGATGAATTTTATTTATCAACACTATTTACGTCTTTTATTTATAGTAAGTTCATTTATAATACAAAATTTATTTTTTACTTTTCAGTGCGTTTTGAGGTCGGTTTTATTTTTTTGTTTAAAATTAATTTATTTTATACTTTTGAGTGGCTCTTCTAAACCGTATAGGTAGTTGGTTATCATACCATCAAAACGTAACCAACATGGACGCCCTGACTTTACGGTTACTTTATACACTAAAAACTAATTTAATTAATTTAATTTAATATTTTCAAATTAATGAAAATAAGAAAACGCAAAACTGAATCGTTTAATACTAAAAATTTAAGTAATATCGTTCATATAAATTAAGTTTTCATGGTGTTTTATAGTAAGCAAGTGAAGGCACATTGTGATTTCCCGTAGGAACTCAGTTACTATATTCTCTCTATCTCTAGAAGTATTTCTTCTACCTTATTGATTTTACTATCATATATGACCCTTTTAATGTTTTATAAAATGGTATATAAGTCATCGATATAAACTGATATTACATCGAGCTATATAGATCTAAACTGGACGCGTAAACAATAACGTATGACATGTTTTTCTCTGTTGACAAGTTTTGCTCCATAACATCAAATATATGGCTTAGATTTTCATTAAATTCCCTCAAAAGCTTGACAATATGAGTTTTAATAAAATGAATTTATTATAATTAGTATATATTTAATATAACATGGACATCTCTATTGCTAAAGCGAACTAATTGAAGATTTTTAATTTTTTTATTTTATAACCTCAATATCTCTAAAACTATAAATCAAATTATTTTGATTCTTATTTTTTCTTGTTGCAAATTTAATACTAAATCGAATAACATCTAATTCATCGATAAGGATTCATAAATCATAGAGTTATAAGCAAATAAGCACGACATGGTCGCGCGGAATTCAGCGATTTCTCGCCCGATTGTGAAACTATTCTTTCAATATGCTGAAAACTATTGATCTTAAAAATTCTAAAAAAAAATGGGACCACTTCCACGAGTTACCCTATCGTTTGACACCTCACTCATCTAAATCGGTCTACTAATGGCGACGTACGAGCGGAACATCGCCAAAAAAAAAAAAAAAAAAAAAAAAATACACGTCGAATTGATAACCTCCTTTTTGGTTTTTTTGAAGGTCGGTTAAAAACGCGCGAAACGCATTCTTTCTTTAGTTATTGTTTGTTCATACTCAGATTTAAGATTTTTAAAAAGATGTCTACCTCAAGTAGTAATACATTAATCTTAAATAAAAAAATAAAACCGATCTCAAAATGCAATAAAAAGTGAAAAATAAATTTTGTATTATAAATGAACCTACCTAAAAAGTCGTAAATAGTGTTGATAAATAAAATTCATGTAAAATACAACAAGGGTATAAAAGTTGTATGTTGCTTTTGATTCTTATTTATTATTATTGTATTGTATGTATTATAATATGCAACATATTTAATACTGAATCCAATAACAACTAATTCATAATATAGGCATTATATATTTCATAGAGTTATAAGCAAATAAGTACGAGGCGGTCGCGCGAATTTCAATGATTTCTCGCCCGATTGTGAAACTATTTTTTCAATATCCTGAAACCTATTCCAAATAAAATGGAAGCACCATTTTTTTGGATGAATCGTTTTATACCTTATTCATCAAAATCTATCTACGGACAGAGGAGTGGAATCCAAAAAAAAGCCAATTAATAACTTTCTTTTGGGTGTTTTTGAAGGTTGGTTATTAATGAAAATATTGTATTAAATCCAGAGAATGGTTTACCGGACGGATCTAAAAATACATGGACCTACAAAATCCCGAGAATGTCCACATGGGGACTAGGGAGTGACACTATTTTAAACTCGATTGACGTACTCTAAACCCCTTGCTACACTCTGGATCCAAAAAAACACTCGCCTTAAAAATAGTGGTTTATTCCCTTGATAAACATTTTTATCAACTACTATTTTTATAAAGATATGGCTTTAAACACTTAAATATATAAACTTATTGAATGAAAAACGTTTCACGCTAAAATCTGAAAATAGAAAATTCGTAATGCAACTTGTCGTTTGGTTTGTGGTTTAAGAAAGTCACATCTAAAAGACTAATTTCTTCTGTAGGTATTTTCTTTTTGTTTTGTTAATACAATACAATAAACCTATCTCTATAAACTTTATATGTTTTAACAGATAAGTTTACATCACAATATATTACCTGATACCTGTAAGGTATTTATTATTTAAATACGACTCCGACTTAGTATTTAATAAAACATCTTCAACTTATCATCTTTTTGTGGACATTTTAGCATTTGCCCTTGTTCTCAAAGGACATGTTAATAATGTTATCAATTTGGCAGCGATTGGCTTCATCAATATTTTTTGCAAATCCGTTTATTTTCGTCTCGAGATGAAATGTCACAAAGATCAATTTACATGGACGTTATGCAAATGAAATGTCATTGAACCCGAGCGTGTTCTTTTCGCATGTCATTCATCGATTATTTGATTTAGATTAAGTATCTTAATCTTCTTCAGTTAAAAGAAAATAGTTCAAAATTAAGTGTAACAAAATACCCTGATTCCATTACATATTTTCTTTTATTTGTATAATTTCTCAACTTCAATACAATAATTATTATTGTAAGTACTCATACCTAAGGCATGCTGAATTTGAATAAAACATTTGATTGATTATTTTTCTTAACTATTCTATTCAAACTGAAACATTTTTTCCAATTTCTTTCCTGTCAAAATGTTCTGAAAGCATTGAAAAAATTTAAACTTGGCCAAACGAATGGAGTTTCCGACTACCATTGAAAAATAAAATATGTACATATTATTTAAATTGATTGTGTTTAAGAGTTTTAAGGTTACTGACTCTAGTCATCCATTCATTTAATTCTAGCAAACATAAATCACATTGTTTGATTAAATTACTAGGCTTAAAAAGGATGTGTCTACTCTATATAATTATATGATGAATGAGATTTGTAAACTACGGGGGCCGGAGACATTTATTTTTTAACTTCAACTTATGTATAATTGAACATATATATATATGAATTTGAATTCAATTTTTCATTACTATTTAATTAAATTTTTGATGATATAGGTTGTATTTTTGGCTTATTTTTGTAATTGGTCTTATAGCCCATTTTATTTAAAAATTATAATTCAACATTTTTATATTTCAAAATTTTACTAAACTAGAGCCTTTAATGTCTGTTGAAAAAATTAAATATATAAAATGTTAAATTACTAAAAGACAGTCCCAGAATCTCAAAACTGTGTTGCCAATCTGCAATATAAAATAGGTACTTACAACAAGATGGTTTCTGATATCGTCGAATAGTATGAGTTGCGACAGAGTCTCTAAGCCGTGTCTGACGCCGAAGAAGTTATTACCAGTGATGGTTGCGTTTATTTTGTCATTGGATACCGCGCCCACACGAAGGCTGTAGCTTTCATCCATTGTTAAAGAAAATTCTGAAAAAAAAACAATATCATATCAAGTTCTAGCAACTTAACAACTAAGTAGTACCTAAGGGCGCAACAAAAGCTATGGCGTTTCCTAGTGATTTAAACGCGACATAATGCCTGGAAATTTTTTGTTTATATTTTTCATTTATGAGAATCGTACATAAGGAATTTACTACGGAAATTTCTTCCAATTATTTTTTTCTATGGAGGTAAACTATGTACCTACCGAAAGGACATAAAGGACCATTCATTATTTCTACCTATAGAGCTATAATATTTAGAATAAAGAATTTTTGACTAATCTACATTGTTTCTACATTAAATAAGTTGCTGGTAAATTGTTCAAGCTTGATATACTTTTTATATCTTTATAAACTTTTCTATCTTTGAAAAAATAACAGTTGATTTTAATGAAAATCGAGAATTAAAATAATGATCTAGATCCCAGGTTCCCGAGGGTCCACGAGAGACCAGACAGTCTACGTTGTCGTAAAAAAAAAGAGTTTACAAGTAATAGGGTAGTATTAATATGGATCAGCCTATTTATTTTGCATTAATTTTCGTTATTTAAAATCTTCCTTAAATTTTTAAAGTACTAACTAGTGTAAACTTTGTATTTTACTTGTAAATAAAGCATATATTTTGACATTCAGTAGGTATGCCAGACTACACTGTAATATTTTTTGGAGTTTTGGAAATAAAGGTAGGTACTATAAATGTAGTAGTAAGAGGTCTACCGAAAACAGTAAAACTTTGAAAATGGTCCACGAGAAAAAAAATTGGGAATGTCTGATCTAGATCATGGCATTGAATTAAATATTATTTCAATATTGAGGAAGTTGTATCGCAAGGTAATTTATATTATTATTTTCCTATTAAAGATAAAGTTAACACATTGTTAAATTTTGTTTCAGTGACTACGGCTATTGTGTGACGTCGCGTCGGTAAAAAATTGTGGTACAGCAAGCTCTATTCAAGTTTTATAATATAGCGATTTAGAACTTGTTTTAAATCTAAACAGTTATCACATAAATATGGATGATATTATTTTATTACAATTCCTCATTCACATAAATCTAAATAAAAAATAATGCATAGGAATAAAAGATTTTAAAAAATTCATATGAAGCACATATCAACATTTCGAACAATACTCATATGTAGTGTTGAATAATAAAGACAAGAAAGAATTCGGAGTATCGAAACAAAGAAATCGAGGCCAGTGGGCGATGTCTTACTTCATACAAACAAAATGCGTATGCATTGTCATACAATAGATACAGTGAGTGATGCTGGTAACTACTATACCTATATCTGAAAGTGGCATCTTGCGAATTAATAGGTACAATTAAATAACAACAATTAAGTGTTTGTTTATGTAGTTATCAAAACACCTGAACAACTTTTACTTAAGTAATTCAAAATATTACAAAAGTGCAGTTTATTTTAATCTAAGGACCTATTTGAATGTGATTGTCACTGGACACATAGCGAATTGTTTGAGGAGTAAATTTACGCTTCTTATAAGCTTCTATTAAAAAACTTATAATTCGTACAAAGAAGTAAAATTCATTTATGTCTTAAGCAGCCATACTTTATTACATTAATATAGTTCAGATAATAATTTTTATTTATTTACTTAGCGTGTCTATCAACAGTTTTCATTTAGACCCGACCCGAGTAAAAATTAGTTTAACAATAACTAATAAGCCTGAATACAATTTTGTGGCACGTAGGTACGCCGAATGAATGGTAATAATTAAACTTGTACCAAATAGAAGGTCAAGGTCAGTAGAAAGTTATTTCGACTTGTATTTTAGTACTCTACAGAGAGCTTTTCATTTGAATAATTTATTAGCTGGCTGAAAAATGGAGTCAACTAAATGTCATAGAGGAACATTTGTTATAATAATGAGTCCTATAATAAACCTTAACAACCTTTAATCTGCACAACAGTCAATATTAATGAATAGGTTAGGTATTGACTTCAAATCATTACCTATGAATCAAATTCTCCCGTGCATCTGTATAATAACAGAATACGATACAAGAATTCGTTTTTAATTGAAAAATGAAGTCCTGTATGATCATGTTATTTTTAAATGCTACCCTGAGTTATGAAGGTTATTAACAACAAAATAAATAATGCATTTTATTTAAACCAGATGATGAATATCATACCGAAAATGCGTTCTCTGTTAGTCGACATTATAGCTTTTCTTTCTTCTTTAATAAGAAAAGTGATATCTCATAGACTTTAGTAAGACATAAGGCAAACTGTGTCTGTTTCATTGTTTTTTTTTTCTAAATGCGATAAATTTTCTATGTTACCAATATTTGTTTCTCCTCATTTGAACCCAGGACCATCGACAACCGAAGCGTGAACCGTGAAGGCTCTGGATGGGGAGAAACTCTAATAGACATAGTAAAGATCGGCGAACGAAACTTGCAAAGGTTTAAAAATAAAGATGTAACCCAAATAAATATATATTCAATCTATATTTAAATAAAAACTACTTATTTTATCAAATTTATTCATGAATATAATTTAGACAATCATTTGTGAACGTCAATATTGAATTCTATTACAGGGTTTATCAAAAGGATCACAATCAATATAAATGCTTATTTATGACCAATCGAAATCTTTTGAAACAGCTTTGAATTTGCATAATGTTCAAATGAGTAAAAAAATGTTTTCTAAAAGCTTTTAGGTTTTAAAAACAAAGAATTAATTATTATCAACAAGGCAGGGCAGCTGAAGGACTTTTTTATTTAATTGGCTTTGTTTTAATTTGAGTACCTAATATATTAATTTTTAGTATTCTTAAATAACGATATTGTACAAGCCGTGCGAAGTACCTGATTGGTAAAGGTTAAGGATTCCTCCAAATGTGTCTACCTACCTACTTATTTCGAGGCCTTCAGTCTTCACCCTCACATAAGAGGGATACGTACTGCTGGAACCTAAATGATACATAGTGTTTTGATTTTTCTGCTTTTCGAGTTACTACTATATTATTTTATACTATACTAGCTCACCACTCACTCACTCACTACTACAATGAAAGGTAGAATGGGAATCAAACGTCAAACGTTTCACAGGAAAGTAGGTAGATCAGTTTATATGGGCAAATGAAATTGTTGTTTTTACTATCTTCCTCGCAATTTTTCCATATTTTCTCAGCGTTTAACCTTCCCTGGACTACGACAAACATTTCAAAACCAAAATCAGCTGAATCGACCCAGCCGTTCTCGAGTTTTAACGAGACAAACGAACAGCAATTGATTTTTATATATACACTAGCGATCCGCCCCGGCTTTGCACGGGTATAAAACATATATAAAAACCTTCCTCTTCAATTACTCTATCTATTAAAAAACCGCATCAAAATCCGTTGCGTAGTTTTAAAGATTTAAGCATACAAAGGGATATAGGGGAAGAAAAAGCGGCTTTGTTTTATACTATGTAGTGATATAGAAGAAGATTATTATAATATTAAATTTTCGTGATCGATGTGGACTTTAGCTTCATTTAATGAGGATCTGATCAATTCATGAGATATTATTTATAATTAACACGTCGGAGGTTTATAACATTACATTTACATTTTTTATTTTATTTTTTACATTTTTTTTACTTGTTGGTATAATATTACGTAGATGAATTGAGTTCTTTGCTTAATATTATCTTACCTTTGATGTCTGGGTTTTCATTGACAAGGTAGACTATCACAGCTTTACCACTTGCTTTTGGAAATATACCCGAAGGAATGTTTAGGTCCACTATTTTTTGGAATCTCTGTGAAAAAAAGTATAAGAGTTAGGTTCACAAATAGATAACGCTCGCAAATGATGATAAATATTGCAAGTAGTGATGCTGGTATTTATAATGGAATTATTTTGTTTAATATATTTTAATGGCCTTTTCTTCAATAATTCCATAGAGGCTTGAGCTAATTGAGTCGGGACTTTATGTCCATTTGCAAAGTACCTACCTACTTTGAACGCTAAAGAAGCTTTCGTTTTTTGGATTCATAATGAAAATACAAGCCTAAAATTAAAAACTATGTAAGAAATAAAAAAAGCTAGTCGACTTTCAGAAAAGTTAAATGGTAATCCGGTTTACGAATTTCATTTTTGGATATAGACAAGACGGGCAGGTCGTATAACTGCTGAATCAAGTTTTATGATTATTCCTAATTGCATTACGAAAGATTACCTTTCCAGCAGCATTCATCAGGTCATCAGATTTACCGCGTCTGTCGATCTCAACTCGGATGTTGTTAATATTAATTTTAGACAGGAAATTACCCAGCTCTACTTGGCCAGTTGGTTTTGGCCAAAGAAGTCCTGAAAATATTTTATAGAGTTAAATGTTAAAGGGTTTTGTTTTTAATAAAATTCGTTATTAATTGAATTATATAATCCAATTCATTTAATTTTGAATGTAACGTGTTTTATTATTTTATAATATTTTGGATAACTATAAAAGAAGAAAAAATGTTTTCGTACAGTTGTAACTTTACAAATTTAAGATAAAATACAAAGTCCGGATTATTTTTTTCAGTGGATACTTTAAGATATTTCTTGTGGGACAAATTGCTACCAGTCTAATTTCATCTTCAAAAACAAAAACTGCTAAATATATTCAGACAGAAAACTTATAAGCCATCTGTTTTAAGTTTTTTCACTACTAAGATTAAGATTACTCGTATAAAATTCTTTCGTCCACGTTAAATCTTCACAGACGAAGAACTAACTACTAACTTACTTCATGGATGACCCAAAGGTTACCATCAAGTAATTCTGCTTTCTTACCCACTTACCATAATCACTGCAAAACATTTTGCAGGCTTCCAAGCTGAGCGCCGGTTCCTTGCCCAGCGGGTCATTCTCAGTCTTCACGCATTTACCATCATTACAGCTCCAACGCCACGGTGACACCTGATCATCTGATGTACTAGCACTAAAACAACATTATACTTATATTCATTTTCTTCGTTATAAGAAATATACGTGACACCTCGGAAAAGCATACTCTGTATCCTACTTTAAGAAGACGAGGTCATCGGCTTGTCTAAAATGAAACCTAATTTAACTAACATTCAAGTAGTTACGTGCATTATGGCGATCATAGTTTCCTTCCGGCCCGACCCGTATTCCTAAACTTTAATTAAACTGTCAACGAGATTTTCTTTTTGTTATGAAGTCTATCATATTCTTGACAGCAGTTAAGGCTTAGATTTTCTCAAGATATGATTTAAAAATACTCTTTTAAAGTTCTCTTATGTACCTATGACAAGTACTGGTATTTATAGTCCCATAATCCAGGATAGTAACTTGCATTTGTTTCTGTCTTTCAAATCAAAGTTTATTTCAGCGAGAATCAACCATACGACTACCTACCTATATCATACGAGTTACCTACTGAGCAACGGAAAAAAGTGAATTCCCGTAAAACCTCTAGTGGAGCATGCGATAGACACATTTCTGTATCTGTTTCCTGTAGCCTTCTGTGCCTACGCAATCGAAACATTAATTTGTTTCTCCGGGATTAGAACCCAGGGCCTCCGGCGCAACACGCGGTGCGTAAACCTCTTAACCACGGAGGCAGTATGTAAGTAATGGGATTTAAGGGATAACTTTCACCTAGATAACTCTTAGTCTTATCTAATAATGAAATAATCACCGCTCTAAGTCGTGTCTAGATCCAATTAAAAATTAGAAGCCGTACAGTTGTCGCCCATTTCTAGTACTTTCCAAACTTTCTGATTTAGTTATATACTAAAACTGACTAAAATAGCTTAAAAAATATAACAACTAAAAATTGGCTTAAAATGATTTAAAATTGTTGATAAAATACGTTTGTCAGGCACAAAAATATAATAATACGCCTTCAAATAAAGAATAAATCAAAACCGGTTTATCCGTTTAGGAGATAGGTATGTTGACAAACGGTTAACACTATATCCAGAATACAGATTATATTTCAAACTTGAATTTATTTAAAGTGAAATTTAAATAAGTATCAGATACCTATTATTTGTATAATTATCTACATGACGTAACATACATAAAAGAAATCTAAATAATATTTTTTTGACTTTTTACCCGCTTTATTAAATAAGTAAACATACAAAGTAGTACAAACTTACCATTGCAGAATTATAAGTAGTAAACAAACGACGTAAACGTATATATTATGATGGAGCCACATTTTAATCTGAAACAAAAAGGAGAGTAAGTTTAATTTATTTTTAATTAAATATCAAAATATTAATTATTGAAATGTTTCATAACGACAAACAGTTACACCCTACCCTACAATAAGAGTTTAAAACACGAGAATGATTTTATATATTTTATCTAGATGAGTATATATATATATATAATATATATAATATATATAATATAATATATATAATATAATATATATAATATAATATATATATAATATAATATATAATATAATATAAAAATATATATATATATATATAAATAAGACTACGTTAAACCTTCAACACATCAACAAAGGTTAAGACGACAGGATAATATTATCAGTCACAAACATCCTTAAACATTTTTGTGATACAAACGTTGAATATATCGACTTTTCAAATAATATAAGTTTTAAATTTTATCAAACATTTATTATTTATTGAGAAATATTATTTTAATACAATCGTAAAATAGGCACATAAGCACTTACAGCGTAAACGTCCACTCTGCTATGCGAATATTGTAACTGTGGTTTCAACTTTCAATCTGCAATGGTTTGCGTCCCGCGTTGACCGGTCAACGCGGCAGCTCACAATTTTTAATCTTATTCACATTTCACGTCCTATTCGCAAACTAAAAATTTCGCGACAATGTATAAACAGGAGAAATTTCTACGAAATATTATAACAGTTTTGCTTGAAAAATATTTTAATTTTGTACAACAGTATAAAGAAAATTCTAAATTTAGGTCGGCTTATAATAATTCTCAAAGATAAGTTTATATTATATAGTAGAGATATAAATATAACTAATATCTATTTTCAATGCGGATACGAATGTCAAAAATATACGAATAGGAATATGTAGGTATTCCTTTTTTTTCAAACATTTTTCTAACAACTTTTTCTCATAACTGTTTCCAGATGAGTTGCCGAATTAATTAAAAATTCTGGTCGGATAGAACATACCCAAGAAGCTTTTAAAAAGCACTGTAAATAAGGCATTGAAGACGAAGAAAATTAATAGTCTTGAGATTTTCACTTGTTCATTGTCCCTTTACCACCTCCGTAGCTAAGTGGTTTACACGTCTGCGTGTTGCACCTGAGGCCCTGGGTTCGAACGCCAGAGAAAAACATTAATGTTTCGGTTGGGTAGACACAGGAGGGTGATCAACTACTGTAAAGAAAAATGATCAGTGAAAAAGATACAGAAATGTGTCTACCTCATGCTCCACAGTCCACTATTACAGGAATTCACTTTTTTATTGTATCTTTCATTAGGGTTACCATTGACAGTGTCGTATTTAAAATTAGCTTAGTCCTGGGATCTAGGAAATACAAATTCCTTGTTATAGACACATAAAATATAATTTAATATAAAATGACATATTACGTTATTTTCTCATTTTATAAAATTGCAAATAAAAAATAAATAAATAATAAATATAAAAAAATCGTTGTTATATTTTCTCTCGATTTCTAGTAGCTGCCATTTTAATATCGTGGCAACACTGACATAATACTTATGTACCTATAACAGCAAAAAGGAAAAACACTCGAAACGACATCAAATAAAATATATTATTAAGTATATCTAGCTTAATTTTGTTATAAATAATCAAGTTAACAAGTGAAAAAATATTTGTAAAATATACTTGAAGGAAATCTAAAAGTGTTTTACGTCTATATAAGACAGACGAAAAATAAGTGATCAGTCATCAGATCACCTTCCTCAAAACAACAATTACAAATTTAGGGACCACGCATCCTTAAGATCCCGCTTGTCGCGGTCTCCGGTCGCGGTCTCGGAATACATTACATGCCGAAGCGACCGAGACACTTGTCGCAGTCTCGCGTCTCTGTCGCCGCGCGATCCGCTACCTTTAAGTTTTGGAAATGGAATAGGGTACTAGAGTAACATATACGAAGACAGCAAATAGCTGAAGTCACTAGTTTGCTAAGGTTGCGGATATGAAAGAACCAAGGGATGTCCAGCTGAATATCGTTAGATACCCAATAAGATTTTGAGGGAAAAATTAAAAGACAGACCTCAGGCGTGAGCTGTATAATATATAGAATGACAGATCACAGAATACAAATCAGAAGTCATACATAATCTTTAGTGAGTAGTCAATAGTCATACTTTGTCAGAGTATTGTAGACATTTAATATAGATAGGACCTATCACCTAGTCAGTTTTCACTTTTCAGTAGTCACTACTCACTACTCAGTAGTCAGTAGTCAGTAGTCAGTACTCGCTAGTCGCTGGATAGTACAGGATACTAAGATTATTCTGTATACAATATACCTAACAATTACTATAAAAATAAAAAAAACTGAATTACGTAAATGTGTACCTACCTACCTACTAGGCCGGAGACCCTACCTTCTGGCTTCTACGTCTTATGTGTTCGAGAACAACAATGAAAACAAATTTCTAATTACATTTAATATAAACTCACATTAGTTTAGTACTTATTCAAAATGGATCCTGCCCTGCTTCGAGAGCGTGAGGCGTTTAGAAAAAAAGCACTTGCGACACCAAGGTAATATATTAGTTACTTATTGAACGATCGTACCTACTTCGTAGGCAACTGGAACTACTTATGATTATGACGTACTTTCGCTCGTTTCACTCCCACTAGTACTACTATGAAATTGAAATTCAATTGAATTTTACAGGTATGATAAAGCAATAAAATGATAGATGATTATTGTGAATATTGATGCTTATCTTTTTTTATTAGTCTCCAAGTATATATTGTTTAAAATTGAGAAAAATCTTGGGTAACTATTATATTGTAAATATTTCTGCAGTATATTTTTATCTTAAAAGTTTTAAATTAAGAAATGCAATGATTTCAGTGTTGAATTCAAGAAAAAGAAAGATGATTCATACAAAGATGACAGTAAGAAGAAATCTAAATCCAGTAGCTCTGTTAGTTCTGGACCAAAACTTGATGCTTCGAAGTAAGAATTTGTCTTCATTGTTTTAAAAAATCAAAGTAATTATGTATTTATTTTAAGCGATAGTATGAATTACTGTCATAATCAATATATTTATTACAGTTACAAAACCATGTCAGGCAGTACTTCATACAGATTTGGAGTTCTTGCTAGAATTGTTAGACACATGAAAGCTAGACATCAAGAGGGTGATGACCATCCATTGTCATTAGATGAAATTCTTGATGAAACCAATCAATTAGATGTAGGAAATAAGATTAAGCAGGTATTGGTTATACATTTAAATAATGTGAGAATATCCTGGAAAAAGATATTAAAATGTTATTGGATCTGCTTGTTTGACTAGTGATTACATCAGTCAGCCTCTTAACAACAGATAAGCTAGTCGCTCAGTCATAGATCTTAAGTTTAATGACTTGAATTATGTTTGTGACTAGATTTGAATTTTCTATTTCGCACTCAATCCACCTTTTTACTAATGTTGTATTTGTCTGAGACATGTTATAAATTGTGTAATTTTGTGATACTACTTTTCAGTGGTTGCAGACTGAGGCTTTACAAAGCAATCCAAAAATTGAATGTTCACAAGATGGAAAATTCATTTTCAAACCTGTATATAAAATTAAGGATAAAAAGTCATTATTAAGGTACAGTAAAATCTGTTTATTATGGCTCTGCCTATATTGTCCAACTGTTTAATATAAAGTAATTACACAGCGAAGTTTGGTTTTCATATAAAATGCTTTATAATAAAGACATGACTACTTTTTAATAATTTTAAGGAGTTAGTTGAGTTGGCTGATGTCATGAATTAATAAAAAAACGAGATATTAATTTCCCTCACACAAAACTGCAGTCAGTTCAAGAAACTTCTTTATAAAGTTAGTTGAAAATGTAAATTTTAGATCATATACTAATAACACTTTTTTTTACAGATTATTAAAGCAACAAGATCTCAAAGGCCTAGGTGGTATACTTTTAGAAGATGTACAAGAATCATTACCACATTGTGAGAGAGCCTTAAAACATTTAGCACAGGAAATATTGTATATAACAAGACCCACTGATAAGCAAAAAATTTTGTTTTATAATGATAAAACAGCTAATTTTGATGTATGTATTTATTTAATTTTGCTACCACATGTATATCTTAGTATTGTTTTCAATATAATTAAAATGTCATTGCATTTTGCATTAATTTCATTCATACATATTTTATACATTTCATAATCTAATTTTATTTTTACCATTTTTCATAGGTTGATGAAGAATTTGTCAAATTATGGCGAGCCACAGCAGTAGATGCTATGGATGATGCCAAGATTGAAGAGTATCTGGAGAAACAGGGTATTAAGTCAATGCAAGATCATGGTCCTAAAAAACCAATTGTACCAAAAAGAAAGAAAGTTACACAGAAAAGGCGACAATTTAAAAAGCCAAGAGATAATGAGCATTTAGCTGATGTGCTTGAAACATATGACGATAATACATTGACTCAAAAAGGTGTATCAATAAAATAAAGTTATTGTAATAAAATATTAATTAGGTTTTATTAACTTTCCGTTATTAGTGTAAAGAATTTTTACAAAAAGAATTAAATGCACTTTAATTATAGCAGTGATGGGAAGCTACAACTAAACAGTGGCGAGTGCAATGTGCATACTGCATAGACTATATTTCGTAAACCCTATCACCAGAAACTGTGTGTTGTCAGTCGTATTGTCAGAAAATATCGGTTTCATACAGTATAGCTACGTTCCCGCGCGATCTGTCACGAGAGCGGTGAGGGGAGGGTTCTGACGTCATATTACCCAAAATATTGCTTGATGCTTCTAACTCTAAGTTCTAGCGCAACGCAACGCGCGGACACTATTTTAATTTGTTTAAAATGTCTGAAGAATTAATTAAAACAGAGTATAAAATTAAATTCATATTACATTAGAATTTTACCCCTAATCCATAACTTGTCTGTGTTCAGACTTCAGAGTAAATTTAAAATTAGTACTGTCATCACTCATCATTCATTTCGCTTGTAGATGTTTATGTCAATTGTCAAATGTGAATGTTTTGTTTACCTATTTTTAATGCAAATTAAGCGCAATTTTAAATTCTTTATTAATTGTAATTAAAGTGAATAAAAACGCTAGACAAAATGGTAGATGTAATGAATAATACAGCTGTAACACATTCTCTTTCATGGAATAACCATTTGCAAGCTGTTTCTAGTGGTTTATGTTCTTTACAGCAGGTATGGGCTTTCAAACATATTTTACTTTAATTTATTTAATGATATAACTAATGTATAAACTTATGGCACACAGGTTAAACTTTAATATTATTTAAAAAAAATTTTTGGTTAGCTAATTCAAGCGTTAGTATGGAGTTATTGGTATATAAATTAATTGCTTTTGTTACATTGTCTTAAAATTTATTTTTAGGTATGTACTTTTAATTTGTTTTTAAAGGCACATAATATATGTCAATAGATCAAGTTTGTTAGTTCAATTCAAAAAGTTAAATTTTATATCAATAGTTACTTATTTTTAGAATGAAGAATTGGTAGATATGACATTAGCTGCTGATGGACATTTTGTGAAAGTACACAAGGTAATAATGGCAATGGCGAGTCCATACATCAAAGAACTCATTTGTTCTATAAAATGTGACCATCCTGTTATATTTTTAAATGTAAGTCTTGAACCTTTATATTTTTATTTATGATGTAAAATAAAATTGCCTCTTGAGGCTTTATACAATGAATGAAAATAGCCAACTTATTAAGTTAGAAGGTTCTGTATATATATGTAAATATATTTTTCTATTTCAAAATGTGTTTAAATAATTTTATAATTTATTTTAGAAAGTAAGTTATAGTACCTTAACATTTATTTTGGAGTATATATACACAGGGGAAGTGAATATAACTTCAGAATCAATTGATGAGTTCTTGACTGCTGCTAAGTGTCTTCATATAAAAGGATTAAATAATGTTGTAAGTAATATAATTATGAAAATGGTATTAAAATACATCTAAAGAATTTCTTGGTTGGTATATTGCATTATCTCAACTATCAATGAGTTGATGATGATGATATACTTTTTTCATTATTAGATTTTCCCTAAATAGTAGAAAATAAAAATAAAATAGAATTGAAACTAGATAAATCGTGGATTAAGAGAAATTTAGAAAATGTATTAACACAATAAAATTTTAATTATTAAAGGTTAAAATATATATTTAAAATATAATTAGATAGATAGATAAACACTTTATTTGCAACTTCAGACACACACACACAAAATACAGCAATTATACAGGACACAAGGAAACAAACAATAATTGAACACAGTTGACTAAAACAATAAAAAATAAAACAAACCATGAATAAATTCAAGTAAAATGTGTATGTGTGCTGCAGTATGTCAAAAAGGCCTTGGCTCAACGTAATATTTTGCAAAGCAAAAGAAGCAAAATCACTGATTTTTCAGCCAGACCTATTGAGAGTGAGCAGAACGATAATTCCTCAATATATCTTGATTTCAGTCTATGGACAATGAAATTATTACTCCCGATGAAAAAAACAAAACAATAGAAAAAATAGCAATTAGTGACTTTAATTTAGATGATGAAAGTGAAGATGGAAATGGGTTGGCCATAGAACTGTGAGTTGAGAATAAGTTTGAAAACTATTTTTTATGAACATTCATTCTTTAACTTGATAGATGCCCACCACCACTTGAATGCAAGTGGAATATCTTATTATTTTAGGAAATCCTTATCCCATGAATATTATGTCTGTTTAATATGATTATTGTAATTATAATTAGTATATATTGATTTTATGAATTAATGAGTTGTTCTTGAAGCCCCACCTTATAGCTGTTAACTATATAAACTTATAGAGAACAAGAAGGTTGGTTAGTAGCTTTTTTTTTTAAAGTATTAACTAGAATTTATATAGGTGTTATATTTGAGTGGCTTCAGAGTATAGCTTACCATTTTGTTCTAGTGCAAAAGAAAGTATGAAGCAATCAATGTATGAAATATCAAGCAATTTTAATACTGGAGATTTAGATTCAGGTATTAATTCTATATAAGTGGAATGTCATTGACATAATGATATATTATAAATAATAATAAAATACTGTAAGTAATATATCTTCGGTGTAGATAGTATTGTCTCCATAGTGGTGGTTTACAGAAATATGGTTAGCTTGATTGTTGTTATCACATTCAAATGAAATCCGCTTAACCGTGATTCTAAAGTACCATGTCTCACCTGTAATAAATGTAGAGGAAGTGACGGGTACAACCTTATATTTGATACTGAATTTACAATTCTTATTTTTACATATTGTATATTTAAGTATTTCATAGCCATAGTATGTAAGTAAAATATAAAATCATTTCAGATGTCCACTACACATTGACTAAACATGGATCTCTTCAAATGATATGGAAAAAATTTATGTATTACTTAAAACACACCAACAAGGATAATTCGCGACAATGGCGGTGTGTCGACTATTTAAATAAAAACAAGTGTCCTGCATTTATTTTTACTGAAGGAGATGTTGTTGTACACAGGTAGCTATAATGATATTTTCATTACACACACAATTTATGAACTTCCATGTGCAGTTCCAATGCCTAAGAATTCGCAATGCAATCCCACTGGAAAATTATAACCACTCCATCATTTGTTCAATTTCCAACTAATCAAATTCAAGAATTTTGTTGTGTAATTTCTTTGTTGGTCTTATACTGGAATATTGTTTTTTTGTATGTTACTGTTTCTTTAAAAAGTAAAAACAAGTAACTAGGTAATGTTTTTCACCGATCGAGCCCTTCATTATTATCCCAAGTATCGATGAAACGTCCTTAATAATAGACGTAATAACATTTCAGAAAAACATCTCACAACCATAAATCTCATGAGAATAAAATTAGGAAAAGAATACGCTCTGGGAATGTCCTTTCAAAGATTTGTGATGCAGAAAAAATTATGTCAACTAAAACCATTAAAGATTATAGTAACATTTATATTGATGATGAATAAATATATATATACTATGTATTAACTTAATGATTTTTAAAATTGCCTCTGCCCATGGTACCAAATATTTATAATAATTTTAAGTCCTGTTCAGGATGTTTAATTATTATCGAAAGCGAAATTTATTGCTGTAGAGGATTCTTATAAAATGTCATATTATAAAAAAATTATTATTTATTTCTATATCCACTTTCATGGACGATAATGTTTATCATACTAAATATGTAAATAAAGGAATATTTAAAAAAATAAAAAATTTATTCTTGATGCAACAATGAAAATATACTTAACAACATTAAAAATATGTTATAAATCTGGATATAATTAACAAAACATCGTCATTAATAAAATAATAAAATATTTCTAAAATATAAATTTAAATGCATAATGGAATGTCA
Organism: Aporia crataegi; assembly: GCA_912999735.1. Classification (NCBI taxonomy): domain Eukaryota; kingdom Metazoa; phylum Arthropoda; class Insecta; order Lepidoptera; family Pieridae; genus Aporia; species Aporia crataegi. Next base: position 3,995,225 of record OU538744.1, on the reverse strand, counting down.
AAAGATCTTTATCGAATATTATGGCAAACCACATAACTAATTATTTTTTATCCTCAGTATTAAAAGTAAATGCAAACGTAAGTACGAGATTCGAAACGCCCTTTCAGTTACTTTTCTAATTCATTTTTAACGAATGTTGGAAGCGCAAACGCCGCTTTATGTACTGCAGTGCTATAGTACCTCAAATTCATAGACAATTCATCTTGGCGGGAAAATGCCAAAGCTGGATTATCAAATTGTATGTCATTATCAAGAGAGCCAATGACAAAACCGATTTGGCCCGACGGATAAGTTGGTACAGACGTTGTAGCGTACGCTGCTTTCGGGAATTGATTTTTACAGATCTTTAACGTACTTGACACTAAATCCATGCTGTACCAGAAGGTTCCAGCTTGGGAACAAACAATTCCGTTAGGTTTTAATGCACTCTTCATAAGTGAAAAATAATTTTCCTGGAATAAGCTAACAGCTGGACCGACGGGGTCGCTGCTGTCCGTTATGATTACGTCGAATTCTTGACTATGGTTTTTCATGAATTCAAATCCATCTCCAACATGAAGTTTAAGTTTTTTGCTCTCAAAACCAGCTGCCATGAAGGGTAGATACTTTTTCGAAACCTCGATAACTTTTTCGTCAATTTCCACCTTAAAGTGAAAAAATTAATCGGTAACAATTAATTATTCTCATGCTATTTAGTAACTATCCCTGTATATATATTATATAGATTTTTTAAGCCCAAGTTAACGACTAACACATTGTTTTTGCCCAACTCCTATCAACCTTTGATTAGATAAGCCTCTATCAAACAAAACATTCGTAAACTGTGGTAAGATATTATAATTTTAAAAAATCTTATTTTTATCTTGAACTCTGTGACAATTTCGTAATGAATTTATCTATAGGTAATAAGTTTCGACCATGTTATTCATAAATCTATGATTATATAATTTTTCTAGAACTACCTACCAATCGGTAGGTAGTTCTAGAAAAATTATATTGCCAAATTAGTGTTTATTCACAACACAAATAAGTTCTCTGTTGTGGATTATGGTAAAAAACTAATATTTTAAAAACAAAAGCTATTCGAATGCATCATACCTGTACAATTTCCTTAACTAGTGGATGTTTTGCAACTTCCCTGGCAACCCCTCCATCTCCACCTCCGACGATAAGTACTTTTTCTGGATTTTTATGGCAACACAGGGGTAGAAAGGAAATCATTTCCTGAATTAAATCATACATCTTTGAAAAAATAATAAAATAATAATGGCCGTAAATCATAATTTGATATGCCTTCATATATATATTATTATATTTTTAATTTTTTAAACGTAATAAATAAAAACGTAAGTTTTAAAATTTTAACAAAAAAACCGACTTCAAATTGTAACTCTTAAAAGTACTCAACAGATTTTGATGAAATTTAAATGGGACCACACGAAAAGTACCTGCTTTCAAACAAAAAAAAGAATCAATGAATCGGTCCACCCAATCGAAAGTTCTGAGGTAACAAATAAAAAAACAGCGTCAAATTGAGTACCTCCTCTTTTTTTGAAGTCGATAAATAAATGAAAAAGAGTAAAAAAAAATTCATCACATCATTCATCAAATAGTCCCAAAATCCAGTGAATTATAAAACATATTTCATAACAACTTATTTTTGTTTTAATTTACCTGGTATGAGAACTCATCTTTCTGGGTGCACTGTATAATACCATCCAAAACAAGGACTCTACCAAAGCTGGTGGTATCTAGGACCAAAATATCTTGATATTTTGATTTCTCTCTGTGCAATACTTCCTTTACTTCGAATGAAAATGTTCCACCAGGCCACATTTCGCATACTTCAGTGAACCAATTCCTCTTAAATGAATCCATTTTCGTCTATAAAATTAATAAATAATAGGTTAGTACCTATATGAAATAAACAATTTAACGAATACAATTTTTAACAAATGATTTTTTTAAATATTTACACTGTCCGCGCGACGCGTGTTGCGTCAGAGAACATGAGTTAGAATCCTGTGGAAATATATTAATGTTTCATGTTGGATAGAGAACAAAAAACAGAAATCACGTGAAATCCTTATAATTTTATAAAGATTTAAAATTATAAAGTAGGTATAAGTACCTAAGTACTAACATTGTTATTTTAAACATGCTTAAACAATTTGTTTCTACACGATAATAGTTCTTGCAGTGTTTTAAATCAATTCTCCCACAATATGTATAAATATAAAATTTTGTCAGATTGTGTCAATAAAAATTATCATTAGTAAAATGTTAAGCATTAAACAGAAACTGATAAACGTGTTTAAATAATAATTACGATACCTGTTTACTACGCGTCAGTCTAATAAATAGGGATCATTAGCTGTTATCGTACTTCCAATATTAATTAAAAGTTCTTTAAAGTTCACCAAGTTTTATTTTTACTGGTTCAATTAATATGTTTAAATAAAATAAAAGTTAAATTAATGAGCACGAGTATTCCAAAAAAAAAGATAGCAGGTCATCTGCGCAAGCGCAAGTTGACAACTGCTTACTGCACAGAAACAGAATACAGTGAATTTTCAAATGCGGTCTAACTTTTATCTGAAGTTATGTCAAAATTAACACGTACTTCACTATACTAATTTGTCAAAAGCATGATACTTTAGTCAAATCACAGTAGATAATTTGAAGTTAGTGTATAATTATTCGGCGATTGTTATTCTCATAGAACTTGCAATCGATAGTTGCATGTTTATGGTGCATTGATTATAATATAAATACAAATATATTTTTTGTATTGAATTGATAATTTATAAATGCGACTCTTACAAATTAGAAAATGGTTGACTGACAGAAGGATGACTAGCTGTAGGTAGTGTTGTCTTGGAGTAATACTATTTTAAGTTTCCATATATTTTTCCTGAATAACCGACAATTATATTTATTATACATTGTATTACAATAAAAAACACAAAAGTTAATTTGTATATTACGTTAGATTTATTTTATTTCAAAACCGATTTTTGAAGGTCTGTGGTTTATTATGCGTGGCACTTCACTAAGTGGGCGGTTCCCATAAATGAAGTACGTCAATATCTATGGTTTATTTTACTTTAAAAAATACGATTTTTCATAGGTGTATCTGCAAAAATAATCATCCTAAATTATAGATATGTTGTTTACAACAAAGCACAGAACAGCATTGAAACAAAGTTCTACTTGTGCTCGCGATTTGGCTCTCACTTGTAATTTGTACAGGCATCCTTGATCCTAATCAAGGGCGGATCCAGCTTTGTTGCCGGAGGGAGGCGGGGGGAAGGGGGGAGGGGGTTGGTGTCACATAGTCGTGGTCAAGTCACAAGAAGTTATAATTTAATCATATATACAAGTAAAAAGTAATTAATAAAAAAAAGTAAATTTCATTAATGTAATTTTATAATTATTTTACAAAATATTATATTAAATATTGAAGGTACTTACATAAAATCTATATTGTAAAAAAAAATATATAAAAACATTACGTTTAACAATTTTAATTAGTGGTCCACCTAGGTCTTGAACCCACCCCAGGGAGGGAGGTCATGACCCCCATGACCCTCCCCCTGGATCCGCCCTTAATCCTAATATGTAAAAGTTTTTATTACAACATTATCTGCAACTTATTTAGTTTCATTTTAATTGACCCAGCCGTTTCAGAGATTAGTCGGCACAGTCTTTATGTAAAAATTGATATTATATTATACATTTTACTTGTACATTCAAATGTATTTATTAAAGGTTATTTTTTACAAAAGTACTGTGAGTAGATAATGTTAATTATGAACTCAACTTTTAAAAATTTAAAATAGACAATAAAAATCAACATTATTAAAACTTAATTTTATTCTTATTTCTATAATTCCTCTTAAAGTAAGCACAATATAATATCAGTAATTTGTTAAAACGCAATCTTATAAATATATTTATCCTATTAAGTGTTTTGAACACAATTACTTAATTAAAAAGTACTTATCTTACAGTAATATTAGAGAGATATTTTTTATTATATAAGCAAATCTCACATTTACAATTATACATAACTCCACGAAAATTAAAGTAACTTAAAATATTTATGTTTAAGTTCATATTTTGTTTTTTCAACATCATTGAATCACAGTTATTTTAAGTGGTTATCAAAAATAAAAATAAAAAATAATAAACTAGATACTTAGAGAGGCAATGCTACAAAATAATGCTATTGCTCGTCATATAGGCCTGTAATTATTGGACCCATTTTCACTATTTCACGAAACTAAGTATATAGGTACTTACTCTTAAAATATTTCTTAGGCATATAAAGATTAAAGACTATATAAGCCATTATTTACGACTAGAGTGATAACTATCTATTTATTATATAGATTTATATTTGATCCTTACTAAAAGCTCATGCTATCACAATTAGGTCATTTATTTTTGTACTAAGTACTACAGTGGCACTGTTTTATTAAGGAACTTAAAAAATATATATTTTTCATTGCTTTACGATTTCAACAAGTTAATCGATTTTTGACGTGTCGTTTCATCCAAAATGTTGGTTTAATCTAATAACCTTTTAAGCAAACCAGTACAATATTGGTGTAAATTCCTGTATGACTAAAAAGTTTACATACAAATATTTTGCAAACGATCGAATATTACTAGACAAAACTCAGGCCAAGACACTGCAGTATCTTTAGTAGTCTATAATTTTAATAAATAAAAATATAATATAATTAAAAGTTGTATAGATAAGTTATTCAATAGAACATACTGGAATCCTCTTTTAATAGAGATTAGCGTAATGATTGAAAAAAAAAAATTAACGTACTCCACAATCCTTAGTCTTAATACTTATAAACGTGACGATGACTTTCATTAAAATTAGTGTTAAGTCTCGTTTAGCGCAACTTTTCGCGGGGACAGTGACAAAAGTATGTCCATTTTTTCACACAAATAATTCCTTCCATGTACCGAAGTACCGCATTACAATTTTTGTTGACGGTGTTATTTACATGGTAGATTTTCCTGTTTCGTTAAAACATTGTACGGATAATAAATAAAATATTATATTACCTAATAAAAAATGTTTCAGATACACAGTATTCATTATTTTTGCAAAGGAACACATATAAAAATGTAGCGTTAGAAACAATATAAGTTTCTTAAACACGTAAATTATGTTTCTGAAATAGTGTTTTCAAACAATTGTTTCTTAGTGAACAACCTTTTTTAATTAATCCCACTATTCAAAGCGGCATGCTGAAGACCTGCGGGGTTCCAATATTTGCATGTATGTTCCTCCTTGCCCTCATTTCGACTATAATTCGCAGGCAGAAGTCTGGAGCGAGAGCAGCTACTACCGTAAGCAAGTTGAGCAGCCAAAAATACAATGACGAGAGCAGACGGATGTATGTTCCCAGGACATCACCGTCTATTTGTCTAAGGAAATACAATCAAATTTAAAACCTGCTTTTTGAAGTCAATTGAAAAATTTAGATTAAACATTTTAATTTCAAACAAGAATATTTATGGCTATAGTCAAAATCGGCTTACCCGTTGCGAATATACACAATTCAAACGTATGTTAATTATTGTTATATCAATCATTTTGTTGACTTGAAATTAGTTAAATTAGTGTCTGACATTCAACGCGCGGAAGTCCTTGGTATTTATTCTATTCAGAAACGGTCAATCATGAACGTAGACGCAAAGATAAACCTGTGTCATCTAGTTAAAGTGAAGTCCCGTGTCTCCTAGTGGGGTATGGGGCAGATGCATTTCACATCTGTTTCACTGATCGATTTTTTCTTTAGGGGCAAGTAGGTGATCAGCCTTCTATCCCCTGCCAGTCCGAATTTTTTTTTATCTCCACCGGGAATCGAACCCAGGACCTCTCGGTTGTAACGCTTATGCGCTTACCACTAGACCAAGGAGGCGGTCATCTAGTTACAGTACTGTAAATGGAAATGAACGTTTTAAACAGATTTAATTCTAAGTTTAAGATCTAAATTTCAGTATACTTACAAATAAAACAGCGAATATACAGTATTGAATGCTACATAAATGAGCACTGACAGGAAGGAGCTGAGGGCAATGGCCATTGTGTGGTACCGCGTATGGAGACACAGCTTTAGCGTGACCACTACTAACAACAGGTGAAACAGAACCGCGCCGAACGACCTAGAAACAGGACAACATACTTTATAGTTTGCTATTTAACATTTTCACAACTCATTTTCTCTACTTGCTTATCTGAGCAAGTAGTGAAAATGAGTTGAGAAAATATGAATATACTAGTGGTCGATCAATGTCAGGTATGTGTGTGTGTATGCTTTTTGTCATCCAAGCAGTAGGTTGCATAATGTTTATTTCAATTAATTTGTATTCCTAATGAATTTTATATAAAAAACCCGTTCACCCATTTGCGCAATTTTCGTAAAAAGGGCTTGTACCTTTTTTTTGCTTCACGTATTAATATTGATATTTATTATACCCAATAAGGATTAGGTTTTTATATGGTACATACATCATACTACTCTTAGCCATGTGGTTGTCATAATTTATCTGTATATTATTTTATTCTGTATTCTATTTTATTTATTTTCTTTAAGATTGGTGTTTATTTTGCACAAAAGCACCAGGCAAGCCTGTTTTCCACGATTTTAAAAATCTTATAATACGATTAAGAATACATCGCTTGGTAGTGATAATAGCCGATAGCTCCAAAGCAATCGAAACATCGGGAAAATATAATAATTAGTTTAATAATTATAAAATTACGATAAATATACGCGATTTGTCGCTTAAACCTTTTGACCATTTTCTTTTTAAAACGTTAAACCTTTATAACATTGGTTAAAGAGGAAAAAATGTTTATAAATACCACAAATCCATGGTTTTCCCATCAGGTGTGATCACAGATGAAGTGAAGATAAACGTACTAAATGCGTATATGAGCACAGAGTGATATAGAGCTGCAGACATCCATAGAGCAAAACGTCGCCAGGACAGTAGCTTTTGTTTTTGTATACTTCGATACAGCATTGGGTTCCTATTAATAAAAACATTAAAATAATACAAAAAAAAACATATTTTGTAGGTATAAACACGCTATCATAATAGCATGAATGAAAATGAAGCATTTCATTTAATTTAAGTTGTAACTATTAATAACATTTTTTGCACGATTTAATCTCACAAAGAGGGTGTACAAAAATAATTTTTATCGCATTGATAATTCTAGCTTGATTAGCGGTTTGAAACTAAATTTCAGGTAGTATATCTGCGAGTAAAAGTATTTTTTAAGATTTGTTGTTTTTTTTTTTTCAATTCCAAGAAGATTTAATTGTTTATATAAATTACCTCATTAATAAATCAGCCGGCCAGCGTTGTTCGGTAACAGAGAGTATGAGACAAGGAAATGACGTGAACAGCAAGTTGAAAAATGTCAGGTACATACTGTCAAATATTGATTGTGTCGAAAACGCGCTGTTTATTTGGAAAAATAACTAAAAAAAATATTCATTTATTAAGGTTGTGTCACAAAGCATATGTTAAATAATCATAGAAAGACAACCACATTCAACACGCATTACAATGAAAGCTAACACAACAATCACTAAAAGAAAAAAATTGACAAATTAAATAAAATAAAATTAAAAAAACGCAACTATCAAGACACTAACAGACCAAACAGCCCTTGCTTAAGGCAATGAAACCCGCCACTAAACACGTCAAGCATGAGCCACACACACAAGCACCATTTAAAAATTAAACTCATTCTTCAAGTTCGAAGCGAAGAAATATCTAAGATAGTATAACAAACTATGCGAACTTAATGCGTGTAAATTTTGTTGCAAAACAGAAAAAAACACTGAGCAAAAATCTCAGTCTACCAACGTTTATAAATAGGGGAATCCCCCTTTCTTATAAACGTTTTTCATTTAAATTATATAATTACCGCTTACTTAAAGATCAAATTCAGACATCTAACAATAAGTATACTTTTTACTTCTTTATATCTACAATGTTATCCAGAGGAAAGATTTGTATGTTTGTAATGAAAACTCTTAAATTACTGAACCGATTTTAAAAATTCTCGAATCGATGGGAAGGTAGCCTCGAGTGACATAGTCATAAAGATATACCTTTAATACATAATACTGTATAGATATAATATAATGCACATACCATTAAGTTTCCCAGGAGAAAGTTTTTATAGAAGAAATTCAGTATAAGAGTTGCTAATCTCTGGTAGTACCAGTGCCCTAAGACCAGTAACATTTTCTTCACCATTGAGAATTTCGTGAAGGCAAAATCAGCTGATCTGAAATAATATACATTTGTGTCAGATAGGATAAAATAAACAGGTTACTATTTTACACTTTCTTCCTAAATCTACGCCAGTAACTCCAATGGAACTGGACATTCAATCCGTGTTTTTCAAGTGCCTGACTTTTTCATTTCTTCCCGACCTACTTACTTGTGAAAAAAATGATCAGTGAAACAGACACGTTAAAAAATATCTGTTTCATGCCCCATACAAGAGAACGGGTTCCACTTTTTTATTTACTCTAATATTTGTCATGTATAATTATTAATTCTGTATAATTTAGTACATTTTAGCAGGAATATATCTATAGATCCCATGTCCAAGTAATCCTTACCTAGCCGCTTGATGCCCTTCCCTTCCAAAGATCCCAAAGCCAACATGCGCTTCTTGTATCATGGAAATGTCATTGGCACCATCACCTATTGCCGCTGTGATGGGGTGCTCAGCACAATTCTTTACTAACTTAACTATCTGAAATATCACATTATAATGAAAAAAATATTAATTAAAATATTCTGTAAACTTGTTTTAAGTTTATTCTATTTGAATCCCCGACGAAAAAATAGAGTAACTTTAAAAAACTTTGACGTGTCTGTCTGTCTGTTTCGCATCGTAGCTCCTTTTGCTTACAAAAGGACTAATTTACCAAAGTGGACGTAATCGAGATGAATTTACTCAGCATGTGTCTTTCAAATTGTCTTAAATTTCACTTGTTAATTCATGTCACGATTTCACTAATATGTACTTTTCTCAGCCAGGTGTGGAGAGATTCGGTATTTCCGCACGTTTATTTTATAAAAAAAGCTTCATCTGCGCACATGCGTCTATTTATTCAAACTATTAACGTTCATGAAATATATTAAAACAAAATTGACCCCTGTTATCAATTGTGTGCCAAATGAAATGCCGCTAATGTATTTAACCAGGAAACCTTATTCAAAAGGCGTCGTAAAGAACAAACCAGAAACGCTCATCATATATATATTTGTAATATAAATTGAATCATTAAAATTATTACCTTAGCCTTTTGTATCGGCGACAAGCGACAACACAATACGGCGCTGCACTTAAGCGATATATCCACAAAATCTCTTGCATACACTGTGTCAAGTACGTTGGCCATACTGATGCCATCAACCACCAACGTCAACTCCTGGTATCCTGGTTCTTCAATCGTGCGTCTACAAGTTTCTAAACCGTTTTCCAAATCCAAGTTATCCTGGATTCTAACGAGAAACATCCGCCGGTCGTTCTCTGATATGTGACCACACGATTGAGACACGTTTATTGCTGTTTCAATCTGTAAATTATAAAAAATAAACCATCACATTATAAAGACAATATACTGATTATCAATAGTATAGTACCATAAAATAGTTTAACCATAAAGTTAGTAAATCTTTTAAATGGCAATGTATACGCTTTTATAATAAACTCCCAAGTGATATGCTTAAATTGTCAGTGAATAAATTTAAAAACACAATTAAAAGAAAACTTTATAATAAAGCATACTATAAAATAACGGATTACTTAGAATTTAGATGATAAAAAAGCTTGGGAATGAACCTGCTCTAACTCTGTCTTAATAAAACCAAATAATATATTATTATTTTTTTACAATATTTTTTTTTGCAAACTACATCATATTAAAAAAAATGACGATTCAAAATGATCAAATATGATTTCAATGAATAAAGATATTTTGACTTTGAATATTTAACACTGAATATCATTGCTATAGAGATAAGTGGAGTAAAATGGAGGAGGTCTTTACTCTGTAGAGAGGTCCTTGACAATAGTGATTTGTTTTGCATGTAATAATTAATTTTTACTTATACATTTTAATTTGTGTCGATGTTTTAGTATTGAAATTCAAATTTAAATATATTTTAATTTCTTGAATTGTAATAAATATTAAATTAAGTAATTTTTTATTAAGGAATAAACAAGGCTTTATTATCATTGCTACACTCACCTTATCTCCAGTTAGAACCCATGTTTTGATGCCAGCTCTTCGCAAAGCGGCAAGAGTATCTGCTACATCATCTTGAAGACAATCTTCAACAGCCGTAGCACCAAGTAGCGTTAACTGTTGCTCTAATACGACGTACTGTTGTGTTACTCGTTGTAAGGCCTCTGCACTTGATCCATCCAGGAGTTTTATGGCTGAAACCGTTGAAGGGGTCAATATGTAAAATCAAAATGACAGTAAAAAAAATAATGTTTCTAATCACTATATTAATGAAATACCTAATATTATAAATTAATTTTAAATAAACAAATAAAACCGACCTCAAAACGCACTAAAAAGTGAGACATACATTTTGTATAATTAATGAACCCACTATAAATAAATTAATTTTAAACAAAAAAATAAAACCGACCTCAAAACGCACTGAAAAGTAAAAAATAAATTTTGTATTATAAATGAACTTACTATAAATAAAAGACGTAAATAGTGTTGATAAATAAAATTCATCTAAAATTCTACAAGGGCATAAAACTTTCATGTTGCTCTTTGAAACGCGGCGCCAAGCCATTCAATTAATTTTTTTTATTAAAGTCCAGGAATATTCGATAAGTCTTTATTTATATATTTGGCACCGCCTTTCAAAAAACAACATGAAAGTTTTATGCCCTTGTAGAATTTTAGATGAATTTTATTTATCAACACTATTTACGTCTTTTATTTATAGTAAGTTCATTTATAATACAAAATTTATTTTTTACTTTTCAGTGCGTTTTGAGGTCGGTTTTATTTTTTTGTTTAAAATTAATTTATTTTATACTTTTGAGTGGCTCTTCTAAACCGTATAGGTAGTTGGTTATCATACTATCAAAACGAAACCAACATGGACGCTCTGACTTTACGCTTACTTTATACACTAAAAACTAATTTAATTAATTTAATTTAATATTTTCAAATTAATGAAAATAAGAAAACGCAAAACTGAATCGTTTAATACTAAAAATTTAAGTAATATCGTTCATATAAATTAAGTTTTCATGGTGTTTTATAGTAAGCAAGTGAACGCACATTGTGATTTCCCGTAGGAACTCAGTTACTATATTCTCTCTATCTCTAGAAGTATTTCTTCTACCTTATTGATTTTACTATCATATATGACCCTTTTAATGTTTTATAAAACGATATATAAGTCATCGATATAAACTGATATTACATCGAGATATAGAGATCTAAACTGGACGCGTAAACAATAACGTATGACATGTTTTTCTCTGTTGACAAGTTTTGCTCCATAACATCAAATATATGGCTTAGATTTTCATAAAATTCCGTCAAAAGCTTGACAATATGAGTTTTAATTAAATTAATTTATTATAATTAGTATATATTTAATATAACATGGACATCTCTATTGCTGAAGCGAACTAATTGAAGATTTTTCAATTTTTTATTTTATAACCTCAATATCTCTAAAACTATAAATCAAATTATTTTGATTCTTATTTTCTCTTGTTGCAAATTTAATACTTAATCGAATAACATCTAATTCATCGATAAGGATTCATAAATCATGGAGTTATAAGCAAATAAGCACGACATGGTCGCGCGGAATTCAGCGATTTCTCGTCCGATTGTGAAACTATTCTTTCAATAACCTGAAAACTATTGATCGTAAAAATTCTAAAAAAAAATGGGACCACTTCGACGAGTTACCCTATCGTTTGACACCTCACTCATTCAAATCGGTCTACAAATGGCGACGTACGAGCGGAACATCGGAAAAAAAAAAAAAAAAAAAAATATACGTCGAATTGATAACCTCCTTTTTGGTTTTTTTGAAGGTCGGTTAATAAAAAGACGTGAATAGTTGATAAATAAAATACACGTTAAATTCAAAAGGGTATAAAACTGTCATGTTGCTCTATGAAAGGTCTACGAATGGCGACGTACGAGCGGAACATCGGAAAAAAAAGAAAAAAATACGTCGAATTGATAACCTCTTTTTTGGTTTTTTTTGGAGGTCGGTTAAAAATGCAACCAAACTGAAAACCTTTTTTACTGCGAAATTATCTACGAGGTGTCTCGCGCACAAGTATTTGGCCTACGAATTATAGCTGCGTATTATTAGAAAGGTATTTAGGCTACGTCTCGTAAAAAAATCTACTATTCGTATTCGTAATAATTCTGACTTGCGTCGGATTAAAATAAATCAATAACCGAGGAAACGTGTTAAAGCCGAACAATCCATATAATAATCTATATTAAGAACGAATATTTTATCAAATGTTCTAAATAAAAATTGTAATTAAGAAACGCCCATAATTAATTAATCATTATTTTATCTTTACCAATGTCGAATCGAGATTTTTTTTGTAAAGACATGAGTTCAATGAATAAATTTTAAAGATAAAATAATAGTAATTGATTAAATAACTTTAAAACTAAGAGTAAGCTCGTTACTTAATAGAGTAAGCTCGCACTCAGCTCACACGAAACATTAATATGTCGTTATTTTCAAAATGACCTTTTTGTGTTAATTGCTATTTTGATAAAATTTTGAAAAAAGCTGAAACTTATTTAAATACAACATTCACTCAATTCTTTTTTGTCTCAATTATAGAAAATTGTTAGATATTATATATAATATATATATTTCGAGTCTAAAGTCCTCTGCCACGACAATGACGTTGATACAAAAGTAATATACAGATTTAATTTAATATATCACAAGGTTCTACCGACAACTTCGTCAAGTACAAGCACTCCAGCGGTCGAATTTAATAACAAAAAAATAAAACCTTTATTTTTGCAATATTAGTATTAATAGATAAGATAAACATACATTCAGCTACTCTGTCATATTCCTCCGTGGGTATCTCTCTATAAGCGATAGCCAATGTCCTTAAACCCTTTGTCGCGAAGGCATTAATATCTCTCTCCGTCTCTTCTATGAGCACTGAATCCTTACATATGGGAAACACTGACGATTCCGCCCCCTTACAGAACAGCCATATCTAAAATATTTTCATCATTTTATAGATTTCATTCTGTAGTATGACTGCAATATATTAATTTACATTAATAACAACGCATAATAATTTACACAACATAGACTTGTTTAGACACATTCTTCTACTTTATTTGACTCGATGAGTGGGTCATGAATATAAGAGAGGTCTCAATTAAGAAAGAAGTAGAAAAAGAGGTGCGCTCAGTGTTGACTAAAAATTAAGCCTTAACATTGCAATGTTATTTTTTCTTATTATTGGAAACATCCTACTATGCATAGCTATTTCTGTTAATCTTTCACATCTAATCGCTGTGATGTGTGTGATAAACTAGTCTGATTCTTAAAATCGTGTTTTATTTTATTACAGTTTTGTACCTTTTAAATTATTCATACCTTCCCATCTTTATCCCTAACGATGACAGACATCCGCTTCCTCTCCGACGTAAATTCAATTAACTGAAGTCGTTCATACATTTCCGTATTCTCCCCGATCTTAACAAGCAAATTATTCCCTTCATCTCCCAAAAAAGTCACCCGAAACCTATCAGCTGCCTCAACTAAAGCTTTCTCATCAGGGCTGCTCCCCTGGTAGTCCATTTTACTGCCGTTTTCATTCAAAATGGCGTTCCATGTAACGCTATCTATAACATTACTATTTCCGTTCATCTTGGTGATCTTTTTACGTCGGAAAAAGTTCATTAACTGCATATTACCGGATTCAGAAAATCGTGCGCTTAATTTCTTCATGTCTTCATTTGACACTTGAACTGAATGGCATAATGCGAGTATTGTGAAGAAAAATTTATTGTCTGTCTGAAATAAAATAATCTTTCTTATATTCCTAGGAGATCTTAAAACTGGCAAAACGGTTTTTTTTTGCACTCTCAATAAATACAATTGTTTTAACAAATTCCAGCAATAGTCTATTCCTATAAATAATTTTCATTTTTAAATATTATCGCATAATGGACAGACTCTCCCAGTTAAACAAACACTAGTGATTATAGTGGAATCTTTTAGATAAATAAATGCGAATTCTACTACAAATAGCATGACAAATTTTTCAACAAATGGCGATTTGTATTATCGCTTACTAAATAAATAACGCCTGTTTCTAGTAATCAACCTGGTTTTGATGAATAATGTTACTGTATAGCTAATATTCAGAAAATATAGGATTTTCCCCTTATAAAAAATAACTTGCAAAGATAAAGCTACTGACCTGAAGTGTATCCACGGCTTCATCAAACTTGCTCGTATCATACAACCTTCCCTCTCTCTCTTCGTATATTAGTCCTTTTATTGAACACGCCTTAAATACCATCAGGTTCTTTGTAAGAGTTCCAGTTTTGTCCGAGAATAGAACCTCAACCTGCCCCAATTCCTCGTTAAGGTCCGAGGTGTTGGCGATAGCTGGTCTTCCTGTCTCTTCACAACGAAGCTCTTCGTCCCAACCAATGAAAATGGAACCTATATCATATTTTCTTATAGGCTCAATTTCATGACATTCAACTTTCCATATCTATTACTATTTAACGATGCTTTGAATGCAAGAATGGTATTTTTTAGATTCATAAACATTTCTTTAACATTGCTATAGAAAGGAAACTAAAACTGAATATTAATTTCTTATTTAAGTAAAAAAAGATTAACAGTAGATGCCATAGTATTTACTCGGGCATGGTGAGATTTATAGTTGATTTATAAAAAAATCTGATCAAGTCTGATCCGACATTAATAGTTCGTAGGGACCACATATAAATTGATTTTGTTGTTGTAGCAAAACAAAAAATTTGCAATGATATGTAGGAATTTTGGGTACGCACTCCGACAACGACCTTTTGAATTTGCTTTACATATTTATATTCCATTAAGTTTTAGGTAAACACATAACGTTGATATTGCAAAAATTTAAAAACGTATTTTAATTACTTATCTGACCGCCTCCTTGGTCTAATGGTAAGCGCGTAAGCGTTACAACCGAGAGGTCCTGGGTTCGATTCCCGGCGGAGATAAAAATAAAAAACTCGGTCTGGCAGGACATAGAAGGCTGATCACCTACTTGCCCCTAAAGAAAAAATCGATCAGTGAAACAGATGTGAAATGCATCTGCCCCATACCCCACTAGGGGACAAGGGACTTCACTATATTAATTACTTAATTTTAATACACAAGTTTAAATTAGTGTTTCTGATAGCCTCTTGAAAATAATTACCATATTTACTTACCTATGTATAAATTTACACTTACCTATAAATTTATAGAGCTCAATAGTGACGTAGAGAGACATGGGTATTATGTAGTAATACAAGAGAAGAAACGAGAAGAGATCTTGTAAGACACTAGTGGCTGTTAAAGGAAAAACGTCTTCAAAACCAAAATATTCGAGTCTTTCTGGATTCCACATCTCTATGAGTATTTTAGCGACAAAGGAAGCAATAATTTCGAGGATGAGAACGTAGATTAGTAGAACAAGGAAACCATTGACAGCCGATTCGCTTGATGAAAACTTATTCCCTGCGTACTTGGAGTTAAGGGCCAATTTTGTTTCTTCACCTAAAAAAAAAATGCTAGTTACTGAGACGAAAAGTGAATAACGAAAAATAAATTCCGTAACCACAGTTTATAAGTCAGAATTTTACGTTTAGCTTGCGATTACAAGGCACCGTAGGTTAGGAGATTGCTACTAATTAAATATTTTACACCGTGGAGTTTACAGAATTTATCAAATTGAGCACATAACTATTGTTTATTAAAACAATATATTGTTAATTAAATACATACATTGAGATTAATAATATGATTTGGTTTTAAACTAAGTCTTACCCGTGTATACAGCACAGCCGATAGCCCATTCAGTATTCTTTACACGGGAACCTCTGAGCATTATATTATCTGTATTTATAGATAAACTGCTTTGGCCAGGTATTTCCAAACGTCCGTAGAATGTGTAGAGGTCCGCGACCGGGTGTGGTACTTCAATGCGAATACCCGATGGAATTATATCTAGAAGAATTTCAATTAACAAAATCTAACTATAACTATTTAATTATATTACATTATAAAAAAAATCGAAAAACCAGATAGTTTTTTATAATCATATGTCCATGGCCTTAAGGTAATCAATGATTTTATGAAAATTTGTTAATTGATTTAAATGAAAACAGTAATTTTTGCACATCATTAAATTTACAAAAAAAGTATTGCCCATGACTAGATGTACTTTAGCTTTGAAAACGTAAATACCTGGCGTGTATCCAATCAAAGATGGTGGAACCCTGAGGGTTTTTAAATTGGTCTCTCCATCTAAATTGGCGGTGGTAACGAAACATTTGCCTTTCTCTCCCGCAGAACATAAAAGAACGAGATCAGCTGGAACCTCTCGACCCCTTTTAACCCTTACAAGAGCACCAGGAGCAATGGTTGAGTTACGCACTTCCTTTATAACTCCTTTGTGAACGATTTCCACTATGAAAAAAAATGTGATATTTTATTAAAAGCACACCAGTCAAACAGTACCTCCCGCCGCCCTTAAAATACAGCTAAAAGTAGTCGAAAAGTTAGTGAATAAACTGTTTAATAACAAATGATTTTAACAATTTGCGCCAAAGGCATATTATAACTAGTAATAACTAGACGTGATTATTCAGCTCCCTTCTCTAACCTATTAATTTATTTAATTTGCTGCGATTAAGTATGGACGTCGTTATAATTATATAGGTACTTTAGTTGTTACGTATCGACCGAAATCGGATTTCGGCAAGCACACTACTAGGGAAATCATATAGGCAGATAATTTTAGTAGTGTGCTTGCAAGTTTTTATGTCAAAGTATGGCCTGGGCCTTGTACGTAAACAGTAAACCCCGCCAGAATGAAGACCCTCTTAACGCAGGGTACACATCAAAGTGTGGTCTGCGTTGTCTGCCACTATACCACAATGGTGGCATTCAGATGTAGCCTCTTTTCGGGTCACTCGGTTAAAAAAGCTACAGAAGCAGTTGTGACCAGATATAAGCTGAACGGTGTGGAAAGATTTTTTTATCTATACATATTTTTATAACCCGCCGCCATGCGAGACAAGACGATAAACGAGATTTTATGCTTATATGGCCAAAAACACTCGTACAACTAGTGAAAGATAAGACCTAAATAGAGTTGTCATTAAATCATTTCAATTTAAAGAAACATGATCTAGAATCCAAATGAAGAAAAATAATAGAAAAAAATAAATAAATAGATTTTTATCTACGACAAGCGATACCTCAATTCATAAAAAGTTCAATTAACGATAAATTTGAGTGGTGTTCACACGATCTTATAGTTTAACATTCATAATCGTTATCAGGTTCACGTATCTTCCGTATCGATAAGAAATATATGAAAATAAATTTCAATATATAATACTGTTTTGTATATTTATTACTGTCTACTCTATTAATTCTATGATAATATTGATATCGAAGACAGTTTTTTAATGTAAAACCGAAACCCTTATCTGCACGAGTCGTCTTTGAAAAGTGCCACTTTGGTTTTTCCGATCGATTGACACTCTTATCGTTATCTTAAAACGGGATATTATTAAATTTTTAACAACTAAACTTTTATCAATAGTACTTTGATTGATTACGATTATAATAAAAAATTGTATTCAATCAATTTTCGAGAATTCTAGAAACGGAGACAGCAATATTTTTAAACACATAAGTACATTAATTGGTGGCATTGTGTTTTATAATTATTTAATTAAGTAAAGTTAAGGAACCGAAAACTAAATAAGTTAATATAATAATTAAATCACATTTACCCCTTGCTCGCTTTTGTCAGCAAAAATAAGGACAGTTGGACCCTTTGCTTATGTAAACATTATTAAAAATATCGTAATTATAAATCTCTAAATTAGAATCTACTCAATTTCGAAGAAAAAATTGTACTAAAAATTATACTGGTCCAGACTCCTCTGCTCGGCTCGACCTATTTAATAAGCTTGCTTTGACTATGTAATAATTTCTAATCGTTTTCCTTGCTCATAAAAGTCGTAACCACCACAATCCCTTCCATCTGTATGACATTTGATGGGGTGTTTTTCTTGGGAATATAATCGCAGTGGGTTCATTCGTCCTTCCGTAATACGTAAATAGCTGCATGTAACTTAACCTTACCGCTTACCTATTTGGTTGTTAACTTTATCATCTGCTTTGTGCCTTAGCCAGTCTTCATAACCTTGTTTGACAGCTGTCACTAGGACCATGAAACTAAGGGGCGCTACACTAGTAAAAGGTGACACAGGGCTGTCTGCAAATAATATACATAAAATAATGTTTAAATTTAATTCACTTCATGAATAATCATAATTTATACCTAGTAACATGCTTCCAAATGTTTAATATTGTTTTGATGCAAATAAAAATTATAATTATAGCAACATTGACACTCTCGCTAACTTTGCAACCCTGTTGTCACTTCCATACAGAGAAAACTGTATTTCTGCAGCGTGATCTCGCTAACTACGTTCTTGGGGCTTTTTGTGACGAGAATTAAATTATAAATCATCAAATATAGGCAGTCCGTAGTAGAAAATTACAATGTGGCCAAATTGACAACAAGCAAATTATAAATTTTGAAACTCACCAATAACAATAGCAATAACAGTCACGATTAGAAAATAGAAGTTGACAACTCTACGGAACTGCTCCGCAAGGTTCTTTGGCAGGAACGTGAGAAAAGTGTATTTGGATGTTTTGATCTTGTTGTGTTTTTTCTTGCTCTCGTCTACCACACCCACTTGAATTAGACGCGTCTGCGAGATGTCGGATACCTTGTTCGGCTGGAAATAAAAGGCATTGTCTAAGCCCTAAGTAAAATCAATATGTATTAATAATCCTCATGTAAAAAAGTTGATAGTTTAAGTTAGCGTTTTTTATGCAGAGGTTCCTATAAAATGCGTCTTGCCGTTTACGAGTTTTTATTTTAACGACATGGCTTTTTTTTCTGAAGCAACAATTTAAAAAAACAAGTTAAAGAGAAATTTTCACTTTCAGTCCTGACAATAGGCGCCTATTGCGCTTCCTCGTTATCTTTATATACAGAAGTATTAAAATAATAACTGATGTGGTTTTGTTTAATGACAAACAATACGCATTAATAACTTCTAGTGATATTTTTTATTTCATAACTTTAAATAAATGGTTTATAAATTTGATAATAAAGCATCAATGTTCTCTTAACGTGAGAGAAAATTTTTCTGTCGTTTAGTTCCCGAGGGTGATACAGCGGTTATTTTGAAATTATATAAAAATTTAACCCTCATTAATACACTCTAAAGCAAATCCATTGTCCCGAACTGCAAAAGGTTCTAGGTTAAACTGATTCAAGGTGAGAACGTTGCCAGCCCGTGTGACACTACACATCTGTTTTGGAATCCCGATAATTATTATAAGAATACAATTTATATTTTACAATATTTTTAAAGAAAAAGCAAGTATTCTATATTTATTTATTAGATAGTATGACTTCTTTTGAATTTGTCAGCAATCAAAACCAGTCTGTAGAAATATTTAAAAATAATGCAACATGTTAAGTCACGATAAAGTTCCGATGTAGGAAACAAAAATAATTCAAGATGGAACCTTATTCATAGACCATTATTTAGAAAATAAATAGGCAGTGGTGGATTGAAGAAATATTGAGACCATAACTAACCACCTGCTTGGGATTCGAGGGCCACGTGCGACAATTTCTACAACCTACTTGGCTGATTGAGTAGGTACTAGGTAGTTTCAATTCCTTTTTTAAAGACAGAAATAAGGCCATATGACTATAAAATGTATATTACTTTACTTACTTTGACTGTTTTATGGTTTAAACTATCACGACAATACATGTTTTTTTAATTTTCATTAGTAATTTTGAAAAAAACAAGAAAACGCTTAGTATTTATAATTCTAGATATTTAGTTATCTTCACATAATTACTACGGGTAATCATTTTTATCCGCCTAATATTATCTTATTCCATTAAGAATTGTGTGTCATTAGTCCCAGTTAATCGATTTCAAAAGATGATCTGTATTTGAGTCAATAAGCATATCGCAAAGAAAATAAAATCGGACATACATATTTGAGTAGTTTTATATAAGTGCACGGACTTGCACACGATGCAGTTCTCACGGTATCATTTGAAAATATAAGTTTTATTGTTAATGATAATTGAAAACGTTTTAACACACACACTACAGACTTGTTCAGGTCATGGCCTTTTTTATGATATTTACATGGCTTTAAGGTGAGCTAGCTGCAAAATACACATGAGTTGTATCTGTTAAACAAGAGAACTGCCCTCCCCTTAGCTAGTGTTAAAAAACGCCTGTTAAACTTGGACCCTAATGAAGCACAAACTAAAAAACTAAAAATCTGCCAGAAAACAATGGAACAAAGCATGCTAAACATAAGAAAAATGGAAAGGATATGAAAACCAGAGATTAGGAAGAAAACAAAAATAATAAACATCAAAACAACCTTACGCAAGGATAAGTGGAGGTGGACGGGACACACCATTAGAGGTGCAGTGAAATGCAAATCCATCCTAAACTTGTACCCCAGAAATGGGAAAAGGTCGCCAGTATAGACGATGAGAGGATGAAATAAAGTCCGTAGTAGGCAAGGACTGCAATATAGGAGACAACAGAGGAAGCTGGAGGAGACGTTTGTCGAAAGAAATGATTTAAAAGCGACCCGAAATATAATTAAAAAGTTTTTCTATAGGCGGCGCTACCGCCATCGTCTGCTGAGATCCGCAAAATTGTTTAAGCCGATGAAATGACAAGAAAATATGTACAACCCTTGTAATTTATTTACATTACAACAGTATTTACTGACTGTTGGACTATTTTTGGTGAAATTTTCACCGACACTAAAAAAATAGGTTTAAAATGTGTAGGTACTATGTTATTTGAAAAGGCTCATCGATTTGCCTGCACAAGGTAAATCGGCTACGATGCGGTTTTCACTGACACCTGCAAGCTTCCTGTATAATTTTTTATTTGTTTCATTTCAATCGATTTCGTATGATTGTTTCTTTTGTAGTTTGTAAAATAGTTTTATCTTAATTACTCTCAAAACAAAGCGTGCCCAGCATATAGCCCTACTATTTGCTAGGCGCGCTTTGTTTACACTAAGTAGTAATTTTTATTAGGTAGGTAGGTACCTACCAACAAGTACAACGTGAGTCGTGACTAATCAATAATCAGTAATCAACATTCAATTGTTGTTTATTTAACAATTTAAATTTGCTGTAGGTACCTTTCAATATTCAATCAATTTCTTGAACATGCGTTAATCTTTATCTACTTATATCATGGCAAACATGATATACCTATCGCTTATGTATAAACAAATTTAAACTACGAAACCACTTTTATATTGATATTACTACACTTTAAAATTTAGAATAGTAGGTATAATCATTTCATTAAAGAGAATACAGATAACTTCACGTGAGTAAACTTTAAAAAAGAATTGCAAGATATTTTAGCAGCAGGAATGCATATTCTATAATTTATTTCAAATAAGGTGCAAATAAATGTTAAAAAATATAAAAAAGTCGTTGTACATACTTAAGACCTACTAGGTATGTACATAAGATGCGGACTATGTTACAATATTCATTGTATTGATAAACAAAAAAATAAGAGCCCACATATGATTCGAAATTTAAATTAAAAAGGACTTACGTGCCAAAACATGAACAAAAGACAACACGAAAGAAGGCATTCTCGAAGTCGATGAAAAAAGTTTTGCACAGACACATAATCCCTCATCATAATTTCACTTCACAAAACATATTAAAAAACACAAATAGTTCAGGCTTTTATTGCGATAATCAAAGAGGGACTGAACATATCTTATCAAATACATGATATGAACGAAAACGACGTTTCGACAGATTAGCCCAGACCTTTATATCAATTTTTGTGGATAACCTTGATTAATCCACGAAATTTTCAAATAAAAATCACGCGTCGAAATTCATCTAGATTTTGATTGCATCTAAGAATTAAAAATTCAATAAGTGGATATTAAGGTTAATTGCACTCATCAATAGTTATTTACGAAACTTGAAAGACTAATTAGTTTAAATTGGATAGTGGATAGTGATAGGTGAATTGATTTACAAACTAAGTATTGCTTTCTGGCTTTAGTGAAACTTATAGTCAAGCTATTTCAAAAAAACTATGTCAATACAGATTCAGGTAACTAATCTAACTACAATATCTGGCAGGACATAGAAGGCTGATCACCTACTTGCCCCTAAAGAAAAAAATCGATCAGTGAAACAGATGTGAAATGCATCTGCCCCATACCCCACTAGGGGACACCGGACTTCACATATTAAATCTAACTACAATAAAGTTGTCACATTTTGTCAATTTATTAGAAACTGATACTAATTTAAGGCTCTTGACCAGTTGATCATATATCAGATGTAATAGATGATACATGTGGAATGCCCATAGCATTAGCTTATGTCATTATTTGAATGCCTTGTGCATTTTATTTCATGTTATTACTACTTACATTATAGAAGGTAGATATTTGATAGAAACCATTCTGCAGGATTGGTTCATAGAGTTCCAGGTAAATGCACTTGAGCTTGTCAGGTCCCTCCTAAAATATTATTATTATTATGTAAATGTTACACTTTACTTTTACTTAATTTAAATTACATTAATACTATTTTAGTTAATAAACAATATGATAATAATTTGCCAAATATTATAAGATAAATCAGTTAAGTTGTTTAGAGATGTAGTGGTATCTGTAGCTACAATTTAATGATATCTTTTCATATAATATTTTATTTTACTCAATCAAGGTGGCTTAAAACATCTATTTGCCAGCAAAGAAAATGATCAGTGAAACAAAGAAATGTATCTAGCCCTTGCAGAGGTTACAAGATTTCATTTTTTATACATGCCTTTATATTTAGATAAAGAAGTGTAATTCAGGAGGTAAAATATGTATATTGCTCACATCTTTAACTTAACATATATCAAGTAAAAATTTATTTAATAAAAAATATAAACATACTTGTATGTCTAAATTTCATATTTCTAACCCATAATGTAGAGGCAGTTTTAAATTTATTAGTGGAGAAATTAGCCCCAGGAATGTTACAATAATATTCTTAGATTCCTTAAAATTAGACAGCAATGCCTCTGTGTGGCATGGGTGTATTATGAAGTAAGGTCTGCATAATATTGGATGTTCCTGTTGTGTTATAACAGAATAAAACTCCTTTTGATTTATCCTGAAATTAAAACTAGAGATAATTGATATGTAAGACATTAACTTTCTTTCTTTACTTTAGTCTTTATAAATAAAGTGAAGTCCCGTGTCCCCTAGTGGGGTATGGGGCAGATGCATTTCACATCTGTTTCACTTGATCGGTTTTTTCTTTTAGGGGCAAGTAGGTGATCAGCCTTATATGTCCTGCCAGACCGAGTTTTTTTTATTTTATTATCTCCACCGGGAATCGAACCCAGGACCTCTCGGTTGTAACGCTTACGCGCTTACCACTAGACCAAGGAGGCGGTCTGTCTGTATAAATAGGTAGTCTAAAATTTAGATTATCTATTTATAAATCTCATTTATATATGTTTAAAGATATTCTCATAAGAATTTTACAATCCACTTAAATGAAAAAATAATAATAATAAATGTAAGTAATCTCCTATAATAAACTCACTCAATGAACGACATTTGTCTAATTTCTTCCAAAGTCAATAGAGCACCTGTAGAATCCCATATATTAAAACTGAAGGAAGGCACACCATAGCTTAAATTATAAAATATTACAAATTCCGCTTTATACAACTGTTCCTTAAAGTAAATAAAAGTGCTCTTTTGAATAAAACTTTTTGTGATATCCATGTCTTCGTGCAACTTCCAATCATCGTGAATAAGGTTGGATATTCCAATAAAAGTTTTTGCTGCAGTTAAAAAACTCTCTGTAGTTAACGCTAATTCCATTGTTATTAACATGAAGTAAAATAATTAATATTAGAAATTATTATCATTAAAATTGTAAGAATAACAGAATAATATTATGGTCATTGGTTGATGAATAACTTAAGTCTTAAACAAAATTCAAATTTAGATTACAGAGTACAGACAGATCAGAAATATGTCAATTATCAACTGTCAATTTGTTTTTTTTTTAATTTTTCAGTCTAGAACTCAACCTACTAATAAATTATATTGACACCTAAAGCCGTCTGTTGTCTGTCATTTTTTTACTTTGTAGTTTTAAGTTTATTCTATATAATTTGTATTTTGCGTTATCTATGGACATAGGACTACCGACTATGGCTATGGAATATTGACTATGGTTGTTTTGTGTTTACTATTTTTCTGACTGAAAATTAGGTACCTATCGCACTTTCCCAGAAATTTTTCTTAAATAATGTTACACGCAGATTATTTTTTAGATTATTTTAATCAAAATTAGTCAGTAATCGCTATTTGATCGTCACCATGAATCTGGAACTACTTGGTAAAGATTTTATTTATGAAATTTTCTTTTTTTTTGATTTTATTTATATAATATTTATCTTACAGAGTCCTTTGGTCAGAATTATCCTGAGGTATGTATGATTCTTAAGCTGCATTCTACATTTATCGTTAAACAGGCTCAGTTGGCTTACGTGCTTACTTTTTAAGTGCATGTCATTTAACCTATTAAATACTTTGCAACTTAAACTGATATTAATAAAAATGTTTGTACATTACCTCAAATTCCTATTACAGTAGAACCTCGATAACTTAAAGTCCAAGGGAAACGTTAAAAACTTTGAGTCGAATTTTTAACTTACTGGTTAGGGAGTTTCCATTGGGTCATATAACATATTTTTAAATAGAGAGGTCGGTTTTCATAACTGCGCTTGCATAGAGATCTGATACAGTTAGGGATGGCTAGGTAAAATATGTTACTTTATAAAGATTACAACACTTCCTTTTTTATTTGAAGCTACTTACGATTATCTTATGAAATTTTATTTTATTTACAAAAAAAAAATCAGGAATTTTTTTGCTTACAGGAATTTGATGGTACTCTAGATTCTATATCACTTGCATCCACTTGTGCTTTCAATAGACGGGGTACACTTTTAGCAGTAGGATGCAATGACGGAAGGATATTCATATGGGATTTCTTGACAAGAGGTATAGCTAAATCTATATCTGCTCATGTTTATCCAGTCTGCAGCTTGAGTTGGTCTAGAAATTGTAAAAAGGTGGGTATTATATTATTTATAGCTAAAAAATAAGATTTTACAAAATTTTATTTATATTGCATTGGAAGTGCCATGCAGTTGGCTTCTAGCTTCAGCCGAATTGGCTGGCATAGTCGAGATAATACAACTCAATAAACCAACAGCATTAGGTTTCTGCGGGGTAGGTTTATCAGAACTGAACAATACCATATGCTAGTCTAAGCTTGTCCTTATGAGGACTATGGTCTGAATACCGTCGAAGCGGTAATACCGAAATCTATCACCTTAAGTACATTCAAAAATGGCAGATGAAATCATGATTCTCGGTACTTTTTATACCCACTATGTCGCCTGGCTTGACTCTGATTCTACAGATTATACGGTAAAATCTTTTGATGACGACATTGACATATGATTTGTGCTCAATGGTTACCTGGGTTGCCCAAACCCCAGGTGTGGATGGTCAAAACACTTACCTATTGCATGTTTGGTCCTCCTACCCAGATGATTAATAAGCGTAATGTACTTTTTATAGTAGAGGGTTATCTTCATTCTTCTATCGCATCTATCATGAGGATTTGTTCAGATGAAGAAGCTGAGTTACATCTTTGAACATTGAGGCAAAATTTTAATTTGCATCAGTATGTTTGTCATTAAAACTTATGTTTTTTAAAGATGTTAAATAAGTAAAGTGAGCAAAAGAACCAATCATACAACTATATCTTATTGAATATTAACTTTAACCTTAAATAACTAGTAAATCAAAGTATGCTACATGTCTTAAATACTTAAATATTTTTTATAATTAATATAATACCTACTATTCTTTGATTTAATAGCTCTTATCATCATCAACAGACCATAATGTCTGTATATGGGATGTACTATCTGGGGAATGTGAGCAGCGATACAGATTTCCGACTCCAATACAAAGAGTGCAGTTTGATCCACGAAATGATAGACGTTTTCTAGTTTGTCCTATGAGGCATGCTGCATTACTGGTTGATACAGAAGGAGGACATAAAATATTGCCTATTGATGATGATGTAAGTGAAGACACCAATATTAATTAATTAATCTCTTCTATGAATTCATCATTTCATATAAATAGGTTTCATTTTCATATAAATAGGTTCTAATAGTATTCAATTTTAGGGTGACATAAATGTAATAGCATCATTCGATCGTCGTGGTGACTATGTGTACACGGGAAATGCTAAAGGAAAGATTTTAATACTAGATTCTCAGAAACTGACCGTGAAAGCAAGTTTTAAAATAACAGTTGGTACATCCAGCACAACTGGAATAAAGAGTATCGAATTTGCTAGACGAGGCGAGTGAGTATAATTTCAATTATGAACTTACTCTATGAAACATGCATCATTTACATTGTTATGATTTTTTAAAACATCAAGCTAATTAGTCACCATTGTCAATGAATGTAGGCAAGATTATTTTTAAAATTGGGTTTTAAATGATATTTGAATTTAACAATGTAATGAAATAGATATAACCTGTGTATTAATTTCAGTTGTTTCTTGGTGAATACATCGGATCGAGTTATACGTGTTTATGACACAAATACTGTTCTCAAGTGTGGAATCAACGGAGAGCCAGAGCCCATTCAAAAGCTGCAGGATCTTGTTAATAAGTATGTTTTAAAGGCTTTCTTACTTGTATATACCAGATGATATTTTCACATAGTAGTAGGCTGTAATCCTTAATACCCTGGTCTTGATTTGATCATCTTAAGTTGAATGAATATTTTTTGTTTTCTCGAGTTAAAATCGAATCATTTTCCTTCATTTTTAAGAGAAATTTATAGGACAACTTGTATAGGACAAAATTCCTACAACATACATCGGTTATTTTATTTTCCACTATATATTATAGTAATAATTCAATTAAGGAGGTGTTACGTCTGTTTTATTTAATTAATTATCAATTGATAGGACAACATGGAAAAAATGCTGTTTCTCTGGCGATGGCGAATACATATGCGCGGGCTCAGCTCGGCAACACGCGCTCTATATTTGGGAGAAGTCAATAGGAAATTTAGTGAAGATATTACACGGCACTAAAGGAGAGATGCTTTTGGATGTGGTCTGGCATCCCATAAGGCCTATCATCGCTAGTATAAGTGCTGGTAAATAATATATATGTATATTTGTGACTCGTGTATATTATTATATGGATGGCTGGAGTAATGTTAATAAAAAAATTAAGTTTACCTAGTAATTAGTTGTTGTAGAAATTTTGCTATCGGGTCATTAATTAGTGATACCCACAAAGATGATGGTAAAGCTAATAATAGTTAGGGAACCATTCGTAATTTAATTTAATAGCACTAAAAACGAAATTCGACCGCCTCTTTGGTCTAATGGTAAGCGCTTAAGCATTACAACCTGAGAGGTCCTGGGTTCGATTCCCGGTGGAGAAAAAAAAAACTCGGTCTGGTACGGCATAGAAGACTGATCACCTACTTGCCCATAAAGAAAAAATCGATCAGTGAAACAGATGTGAAATGCATCTGCCCCATACCCCACTTGGGGACACGGGACTTCACTTTTTTAAAAACGAAATTGCACGCGAAAATATTCATATATGTTTTTTAATTTTCTTCAAAAGAAGGAAGAGGCTCTCAATTTGGTTGTGTTATATATTTTGTAACATGTCTCATATATTTAGCACCGATTATATTGCCATTAATTATTTTTGTTTGCTGTCGTTTCAGTCGATTGTTGAAATTTCTAGGTGTTGTTTCAATCTGGGCACAAAATCAGGTTGAGAATTGGTCAGCGTTCGCTCCGGACTTCAAAGAGTTGGATGAAAACGTTGAATATGAGGAGAGAGAGAGTGAGTTTGACGTAGAAGACGAAGATCGCTCTGTTGACATGTGCGGGGAAAGCCGGGATGATGAGCAAGTCGAGGTCTGACAAGTTTTACTTTCAATTAATATCAGGATTTAAGTAGTAAGTCAAAACATCTTTTTTCATACTGAATCACATACGTGATTGCTTATGACTAGAGTCTAATACGTGAAATTCCGTAATTTATAGTATGGCATGGTCCATGGGGCAGATTGGGGCAAACATATAATTTCTGCTATACCTACAAATATGTTTACCTTCAGGAATTATTATATATATGAACTCCTGTTACCATTTTTGGGACGGGTTTATGCCTTACGGGTAAAACAAATTTCACTACTAGTGTCTCCTACGATTTTAAGTTTCTTTGGACAGGTTAAATCCAAACCAGAATTTTTCGCGCTACATGACTCGAATATCAGCTGAGGAGGTGTTGAGAAAATATTCCTCTTGAATTGGTGCAAGCTAATATATTTTTGAAGGAATTGAACAATGAACAGAACCTTTGATAATGTTATAGTTTAATAAAAACATTGAAAACTTTAATACTTATTCAATGTAACATTTTCAAAGTACATATGATGTCATTTAAGTATGCTCATAAGTATTCATAACTATTGAAGAGTTGATTATGTGTTAAAAAAATCTTATAAAACTCGAAATAGTGAAGTGTAATAAATGAAATGGTTTGCTTTAGGTGGATGTAACGTCTTGCGAGCCGGTGGCAGCGTTTTGCAGTTCAGACGAAGAAGGGGAGGATGAGAATTTGTTGGCCTTTTTACCCATTGCACCTGAAATTGAGGAGCCAGAGGTATTTTTATTTACGTACATATAGTGAATACCCCTTTGTGGTCACAGATAATTGGACTCTCTAAATTCCCATCCACAGAACTAATTTCTTCTCCAATCCTTCTGCTATCTCCCTTCCCAATGTTATCCATCTTGTTGGTTCTCTTTCCTGTTTCAAGACTCCTACATAACCATTACCTACCTCTCCATTTCGTCTCATTATTGCTAGTCTCCTCTTATTGGGTTGCCTGGAAAAGATCGCTTGGTAGCGATAAGGCATCTTATGTATAACTATTTTTTTTTATCATTATTTGTAGTTTGTTGTAGTGTAAAAATCATAAGATAAATAAATCTTTTTCTTTATGCTATCGGAAATGTATGCATTATAATCGTAAATTTTGATTAAACTGATAGATACTAAGAACATGTATATATTCTTTAGGACGGATGGGCAGCAACACAAGAGACAGTTACACCGACAGAGACTCCTGAGAAACAACAGCCAGCAGTGAAACGACCCCGCACTAACACGTATGATATTACTCTCAACATTGACCCACCAGGTAATAAGACATTGCTAGCTATACTTTAAAAGCTATTGCCATATAATATTTTTATTTAATGCCCGTTTGATTTGTTTGTTTTGAAAGACATACACACATTTACTTGTCACATACGTGACACGTCACGTACACATGACAATTTACATGAAAAAAAACTTGATAAGTAAAAAAGTCTAATTCATTAAGTGAATATTCAAGGAAGGAGGTAATGGATATAGTTTGGGCAGAAATATCGTTCTAAATTAACTAGGTTGGTAGGAAATGCAACATGATATGTCACTGTCACAAAATTGTCAAATTCAAAAAGCAATTTGCCAAATAATAAATCTTCATGTGAAAAGAAATTAAGATCAATAACTCGTATCTTAAATAAAAATCTGGTTCCAGTAATACCATGATCTCAACTGTAAAAGATTTCGCTTACAAAACGATACGTTGACGCGACGATTCGTAATACATCAGGTAGGTCTCGTACTAATTACGTCTTGTGTGTGAAAGGGCTTTTTCTTTTCTTTGCGTAATATTTTTGTACTATTGATACATAATTAGAGACAAACCTTGAGAAATAAAGGCTTTATTCAGTTTTAAAACAAGACATTAGAATAACAGACAATATATGAATGACCGTGACATCAATCAGCTAGTAGCAAGGAGTATTCTATATCATTCACCCCTTCCTTGAAACGTAACATAATCATTAAGATGAACTGGTGGACGTCTGGAGCGCTCAGAGCGGCGTAACTCAGCCAATGACACTTCACTTCTTTCTCTTACGCCACTAGTTGTAGGGACATTGACTGTTTGCTCTGTGGGAACTATTTCAGCAGCATCAGGCTCACCTTCATCTGCGTAAGACTCATCTTCATCTGAAGAATATTCATCATGGGCGGAAGGTAGAGGAGCCAGGTGTCTATTCGGTATCGTGCCCTCCCTTCCGTCTGTATACCTGACATAAGAATAGTGTGGATTACTTTGCAAAAGTTGTCCTTCTTCTACAAGAGGCTCAAACTTTGAGTTACGGACATTTCTTTTTATGAGAATTGGGCCAGGTGTCATGAGCCACGCTGACAGGGAAATACCATTAGGACTTCTGCGGGAATGATGAAACATTCTCTCATGGGGAGTAGCATTAGTAGAGGTGCACAACAGCGAGCGAATTGAGTGTAGAGCTACGGGCAAGACTTTCTCCCAGTCTGACGTCTCCAGGCCTCTTGACTTAAGACTGAGTTGGATAGTTTTCCAAAGAGTTCCATTCAAGCGCTCGACTTGGCCATTCCCCTGCGGATTGTATGGAGTAGTCCTACTGGAAGCAATTCCAAGAGAAGTGAGATATTGAGTAAGTTCTTGAGACATGAATGAGCTTCCTCTATCC
Source organism: Aporia crataegi (assembly GCA_912999735.1). NCBI lineage: Eukaryota > Metazoa > Arthropoda > Insecta > Lepidoptera > Pieridae > Aporia > Aporia crataegi. The sequence continues at coordinate 3,964,036 of OU538744.1, read as the reverse complement.
GAATGGATGTACATTGGCGTTCCAAAAATGTAAAAAACCTCGTTCAAACATTTTATTACTGTGCTCGATGACATGTCTTTACATGAGAAAGCAAAGGGGAATCGACTGTACTCATCAATGATCGTCAAGATATACTTGTTTTGTGTTTTCGATGGTAAGGGTCCTTTAAAATCAATGTTGAGACGTTCAAATGGAGTTGTCGCTTTTATTAAGTTGCCTTGAAGTCGTGAAAATCTCGGTTTTATTTCAGAACAGACTTGACAATCAGCAGTCATTCGTCGGACATCATTTACTGAATAAGGTAGATTTTTCGACCGAATCCAATGATACATACGAGCTACCCCGGGATGACATAAATTTTGATGGAGTGTTTTAAGACTGTTCATACTGACATGGGCACATATTCGTGTTAAGGCATCTGCGGCTTTATTGTCCTTGCCAGGTCGATAAATTATATCATACTTGAAGCATGATAATTCCAGTCTCCAACGTTCAATTTTTTCATTCTTTATTTTACTGCTGTGTATTTGGTTAAACATAAAAGCAACAGACTGCTGGTCTGTGACTAGTAAAAAATTCCTGCCAATAAGGTAATGCCGCCATTTTCGTAAAGCTTCTACAATCGCTGCGGCTTCCTTTTCAATCGAGGACTGTCGTTTTTCCGAGTCTGTCAGCGTACGAGAAAAGAAGGCAACCGGTCGTTCATTCTGAGTTAGGGTCGCAGCAAGTGCATTATTAGAAGCGTCGGTTTCGACAGTAAATGTGGAAGTTTCATCAATGGTAACCAACGAGGCCTTGGCGATTTGTGACTTTAGGTCGTTAAAAATAGTAATCTTTTGTTCAGACAAAGGAAAACTGTTAAAGGATAAAAGTGGCTTTATCCTTTCTGAAAAGTTAGGTATCCATTTACTATAATGTGCGAAGAGGCCGAGTGCTCTTTTGTGGGCAGCTGAATTTTCAGGAACTGGTAATTCTAGTAGAGGTTTCAAACGATTTTTATCAGGCTTAATAATTTTATCTTGAATCGTATAGCCGAGAAGATTGATAGTTTTTGTATCGAAGATACATTTATCTTTGTTTAACGTAATACCATATTTATTTACTGCTTTCATAAACCTGGTTAAATTATCGTCATGTTCAGTTTTGTCTTTACCACAAACTGTGACATCATCAAGGTACGCAAAAGTGCCTTTCAAATGTTCTGTTTCAATTATGTAATTCAAGGCGCGCTGAAATGCCGCAACGCCATTGGTGACCCCAAATGGTATTCGTGTAAATTGAAAAAGTTTTCCGTTAGCTTCAAAGGCCGTGTAAATTTTTTCTTTTATAAGTATAGGCACTTGATGGTACGCAGACTTTAAATCGATTTGACTGAAATGGTTATATTTGGCAACTTTAGCTACGATTGTTTCAATGTTCGGTAACGGAAACGCATCTAACTCTGTGTATTTATTGATGGTCTGCGAGTAATCTATTACCATTCTCTTTTTGTGATGACCTCGTCCAGTCACTAAGACCTGTGCTCGCCACGGAGATATACTAGGTTCTATTACCCCGTCTTCAAGTAGTTTGGTGACCTCGGTTTTGATAAAGTTTTCGTCTTCCGCGCTATGGCGTCTCGACCGAACAGCGATTGGTTTCGTATTCGGCGATAAATTAGTAAAAAGAGAAGCTGGAGGTAGAGATGCTGACATTACGCTGCATATCTTTAAAGGTTCTCGTTTTCCTCCGAAATCAAGGTGCAATGATGAATGATTTTTGAGCAAGTCATGTCCAATTATAATATCGGCACAGAGATTATTCACAATAAGCAAGGGATGTTGTCTGTATTGATAATCGTTAAGTTGGATTGTTGCATGACAAACACCTTCGACAAACGAAGTGTGGCTTAAGGAAGCCAACGTTATGGATTGTTTACAAGTCTTTATCTTTAGTTTGATTTCTCGGGCTAAATTCCTATCTATAAAACTTACAGAGCTACCAGTATCGATGAGTGCATCTGCCCGGTATTCATTTACAGTTACAGGTACGGTTGCTTTGCTAAGGCTGCTTGGCGAGGCAGCTAATATCGCAGATATTCCTTCGTTGCTATTCGTATCTTGTGGTTCAGTAGTTATAGCGTGAGCTCGTTGACTGCTCCTACAGACATTTGCAAAATGACCCTTTTTAGAACATAGTTGGCATTCGACGTGAAAAGCCGGGCATTTTACTCTTTGGTGTATTTTTCCACCACAAAAGAAGCAGCGTCTTGGTTTAGAATGTTTATAATGTCTTGTTTTAAAACTGAATAAATTGATACATAATTAGAGACAAACCTTGAGAAATAAAGGCTTTATTCAGTTTTAAAACAAGACATTAGAATAACAGACAATATATGAATGACCGTGACATCAATCAGCTAGTAGCAAGGAGTATTCTATATCAACTATATCTATTGTTTATTTCTAAATATTTTTAAACTATTAAAATATCATTTCAGAGCAACCGATAGCGTATGGAGGCAAGAATAAACAATCTGCAGGGAGTAAAAAGGTGGCCGGTAGACCAAGGAAATAATATAAATATAAGAATCAAACAAATTTATTCTATTATTTTATTTTACTCCGACTAAAGATTAACTTTTCTTTATATAACACTTACTAGTATTTGTATAAAGGATAGTTGTAGTTTCAAAATAAATCAAAACATAGGAGAAAAACATTTATTTTGCAAAAAAGAAATACCTCTGTAATAAAATTCTTATTAGAGTATACAATAAGTACTTATAATTCTGTATATAAATAAATCTCACTTAAAACAAAATAATACATTCATACTCGAGGACAAAATGAAACATAATATTATAACACAGCGAGCGTCTGGCGTCTGCGCCGTGGTCGGTATAAATACAATTATCTATATATTTACATTGCATCATCTAGTCACTACGCATCTAAGTCTTCTTCGCGCTGGCTCGAGAAATAGCTCACCAAACCGCCAAATACGCTCCCCTCGTCCCTGGGAACGTTTCCCTCTTCCCGGGGCATATTCCTTATCTCTTGTGGGATCTGGCTTTCCCCCGGTTGAGTAGTATTATCCCTAGGAGTATCGCTTGGTTGCTCTACTTTAATATTGCTTAGTTTAATCGCTACATCGTTATTTACATTTTCTTCCAGTTTTGGAATAACTGGCTTAGTTTCTGGAGAGGACTGAGGGAGTTCCTCTTCCTGCGGAGATTCAGTCTCGCGTGGCTCCTCGTTCGGTTTTGGGGAAGGTTTTCTGATAAGCACAGAGTCTCTCATCTGTAATTGTTTACTGACATCACCGTATTGCGCGTAAGACGTTGGGCCCTGGTTACCGTGCTCAGGTCCCGGTGGCCGAATCGGCATTCCAAACGGTGCCCGTAATTGAGGCCGCATGTAGGGATAGTGAGGAGGTATATCGTGACCCATCAGTCGCTCTGAGCCAGGCGGTCTTATATCAGGATGAGGTCGAGACATACGAATAAGATTTCGATCATGATACCCAGGTAATTCGGATAATTTGTCAGATCCCGAGGGTCGCAACATATCGTGCATAGGACGCTCTGGGCCGAAAGGTCTTATTACATCATGCATGGTGCGGTCTGGGGCAGGTTGCCGTATCAAATCATGCGAGGAACTATCTGGTCCGGGAGGTCTCAACATATCGTGCCTTTCTGGTCCTGGAGGTCGAATATCATGTATAGTTCGATCCGGTCCTGGGTGTCTAACTACATCATGTATGGGCCTTGTCATGTTATGCATGGGGCGATCGGGTACGGGATGTCGCGACATTTCATGATATCTCATATCGTGGGGTATATTTCTCTCAGGAGCAGGGGGTTGAGGCAGTGATTGTAGCTGTGACTGGGTGGCGGGGAACCTATTTTCCATCATGGAATGAGATTGGGGTCTTTCGAGAGGTGGCCGCAACATTTCATGCATTATGGGTCGGATGGGTGCTCTAATCATATCGTGCAGAATTGAGCCCTCCGAATTTGGCGGTCTATTGATCTCGTGGATTATGGGTCTGTCATGGCGCATCATAAACTTTTCAGGGCCAGCCGCTCTCAGCATTTCATGGAGCCCTCTATTGAGTGGGTGCGGAGCGTCATGAGGCATGGGTCTCTCTGGCCTTAAAGCTTCAAAAGGTATCCTCTCGAGACCCGGAAGTGGACTCCTAGAGGAGGCTCTAGAGTCTCCGTGGAGATATGGTGGTACATTTCCCATCCGATGCAATGGATTATGATGTAGGCGGGCTTGCAAAACTTCAGCTTGTGAAACAGGGGGAGCGTAAGGGCCATAGGGACCATATTGGGGCGCATACGGGCCTAGTGGGCGGGCTTTGTTCTCTGTGTGTTTGATTCTGTTGCGAGGGAGATCAGGGGAAGCCGGTTGCTGCGAAGGAGATCCTGGAGGCGATTGGTACTCGGGCTCCGTTTTTACTTCCGCTTTTATCTTGACAGGGAAATTATCAGGCGTTGGAGAATTCTGTCTATTAGGCGAAGCGTTAACTTCGCTTGGAGGACGGATTAATATCGGTGGGTTACCGGGCATCGGAGGTCTAATTGCGGGTTGCAGACCTGGAGACATCCCGTGGGGTGATGAGGCGGGATGTACGTTAGCGGCATTGTGACCGTGGGGAGAGGATGGCGGAAGCCCTTGTCCGTGTCCAGTTGGTAAGTGGGAGGCGTGGGGAGACTGAGGCAAAGGACCATGTGGCGATTGACACATGGTTCCATGCGGTGACTGAGACATGGGACCGTGGGGTGAAGAGGCGGGGCCGTGCATCCCAGTTGAGTAAGGTCCGGATCCTTGCGAGTCAGGCATGGACGGGCGCAAAGGGTAGGAGGTAGGGTGAGGGCCCTGAGGTCGATAAGCAGGGGGTCGATGAGGGGGCTGGAGGGAGCCATGGGGAGAGGAAACGGGTGGACCGTGTGGTGGGGTAGCCGATGGCGCTTGCGAGACAGGTGGGCCGTGAGGAGAGGAAGGTGGGCCACTCCGCGGATAGTAGTACTGCGGGTAGGGAGGCCGGCCTTGAGGTCCGAGACCCGGGTGCAGCTGGTACATCATGCCTTGACCGCGTGGACCATACCCCGATCCCCCTGGTGGATACATCATTTGACCCCTGAAAGGGAACATTATATTGTCAAAAATTCCAAGCTTACATAATATTTGTTCATTTAAAACAACAAATATACAACATTTAATAAGTTGATGTGCAGTGTACATGGAGAATAAGAACTACATTAATGATACTTACCGGTAGTGATGGTTGAGTACGTGAGGCATTCGTGTGATAATACTGGGTTCCTCCGACACCGGAGCAAATGGTTGAGGCGATCCTGCCACCGACAACGTGCCTATGCATACATTATTTTATAAAATTTTCAAATAATGTTTTATACCATTATACCTTCGTGGATTTGCCAAAATTTTTTACAAAGCAAAATGTGCAGCTACATTTTATAGCTTGAAATAGATTATCTTTTTTCACTAAAAAATCAACAACAACAAGACAAATAACATTGTTTAATCTTCAATGTAACGGCTATAAAAGAACTGGATTTTAAAAACTACAGTTTTTTTATCAAACTATTTTTAAATGTTGAGAACTTACTTTTTATCGTAAGTACACAATACTAATATTGCTAAAATTATGTACCTTCTCTCATAACATGGTGATGGTCGGGTCTCATCACCATTCGATCCTCTCCACCCGCTATACCACGTAACTCGGGACGAACCTGTAAATACAATTACATACATATTATATTAATATAAAATATATATATTGGAAAAGGCCGTCGATAACGGAAATCAAAGTGGATTCAATTATGTATATGAAATTTGCTTCTATGCCAATAATTTCAAATTGTCATTTTAGTGTGCGTGCAACCCTCGGGACGCTGGCATATTTTTACTTTCAAAATACTACCAGTCATTGTTTATCTGAATCTTACCGGACAGGAATTTTAAGGTTTACAATTTAAAAAAGAACCGACTATGGTTAATAATAAGTTCAGATTGAGTAATGAAATTGCAAATAGGACTGACAAATTATATTAAAACTATATTTACGAATACCAACCTGCAATCGAGGTTGTTGATTTAGTTGATACCGCTCCGGGAAATCAGGTGGTCGACCACCGGGAAACTCTGGACTATTCCCTGGATAATCCGGCCTTGATGCCGGGTAATCTGATCTCGATCCCGGGTAATCAGGTCGTCCACCAGGATAATCGGGTCGACCCATATATTCGCCCGGAGGTCGAATTAGTCCACTCTCCCTCTTGAGCCGTCGACTCTCTTGTAACGCGAGCTTTGCTTGTTTTTTCTCTTCTCGTTCTTTCGCTTTCATTTCTTTCAATTTCTCCTTCTCTTCCTTTTTTTGTAAGCGCTCCATTCTTCGCGCCTCTTTTTCCGCCTGCTTTGCTTCTCGCTCTTGACGTTTCTTCTCTCGTTCCACCTGAATAATGAAAACATGATTAATATTATTTTATATTATGTATTTCATGTTTTATACACTAATGTAAAACTTACTTGATTGGGGGTCAGTACTGTGTTGTTATCCGTCCTTAGATCTGAAAGAAGAAACAAATTTTTGTGTCAAATTTCATCTGACGGTTACTAAGCTACAGGGAACTATAATGGCTTTTGCACAGGCTTTATAATTGGCAGGTGGTACATTTAGGGAAAATGTTACGCATAATTAAAAAGTGACTTGTAATGTCCATCCAAAAATGAAAAAATATATGGCTTATATATAGCTTTTGACATGGTGGTGTAAGTTACATTTATTACCTACCAAAACACCGATGCTAAATATACAACTATAATTTAATTATTTTGTTCCATATCCTTTACTTAAAGTAACTTTTGTAAGTAATTAAACTTTGTATGCACTTATAAATTAGTTTGGTAATTTGGCAAAAGTCGTTATATTTTAAGATTTTATTTCGTGTTCTATTCAGTGTTTGTAATCTTTTAATATCATAAAAACGTAAATTTAAGATTAATTGTAATATACCTTTGATCTTGACTCCAACAAGTTTTGCGAGCGCATCATCAGAGGGCGGATCGGAAGTGCCACTACGAGAACCGCGACCGCGACCGCGACCACGACCGCCCCTGCACCACACAACAAATAATACAAACGTTTGTTAGTAGCAACAACGTTAAAAAGTAGGTTCATATTATAAGCATTCAGCCCTGAGCCGAAAAGCTTTTTAGTTTTTCAACTTTTTTAGTCACCATTTACGCGAGCTCAATATTTTTATTTCTTTTATAATTATAATTTAGTTTTATATATGATTGTTTGTATTATTTTTCATACATTCATTTCATAGGTTAAAATTCTATCTTCTCATTACTGCGATTTCCTTTTTGGACGGCAAAGCTATTATTGAAATATATCTTTTCTCAACGTAAGCCTTGTTTTCCAAGCTCTATGATGATATGAGTAATATCATGAATATGAGTTTTATAATAAAGCCCATATAAATTATGGTGTAAGACAACCTTGTAAACGTTTACTAGAAATAAATTAAGAAAGCACTATTGCTTACCGGCTTCCCCGTCCACCGCGGCTGCCACGACCCCGGGAAGACTTCGTCACATTCGCTTGTGCCTCTGAAAACACAATGTTCTCTTTGTCATATTATGCAGCTAAGATACCTAAGGCAGGAAATGTTGAATGGAAGTATTTTTAGTTAGAAATAATCATGCAAACCACTGTTTTCGAAAAGCCATCCTCGGTCAAGGGGATCCGCCATTTTTAAAGACAAAGATAATTATATTTCAGAGCAAAAAATTAATGCATACGTATTTCAATTTAGCATTTCGTAGACATCATTGGACATCAAATGGAAAAATTGAGACAATTGATCTTCTGTGGCGCGACAAAGTCACGGAGACAACTGGTATTATGATACCCACCAAGATGCGCTTGCAGCGCCTCAGTCTTGGCTTTCGTGACGTCGTCGGGCAACTTTTCCAAAGGAACTACAGCTGTCTTGCTGATCAGCTCCGAGATGGTCTTCCTCTTTTCCTCCTCATCGGGTGAAGGACCTCGCTGCCTCTTTACTGATTCGTCGGAACTCAGCTCAGAATCATCCAACTTGAATTCGTCCGAGCTGTCCGGCATATGTTTGCCGCTCGATTTGTGCATCTCCTGAAATATTAAAAATCTTTCTTAAACCATAGCTACTAATGTAAAATTACGATACATACAGACACCTAACACGTATAGCACTCCTCTTTTTAAATTAAGTAAAAAAAAAACAATAGTATTGGACTGTATGTTATGAAAATGAGTACAAAGCTTTTAAGTTACACTAGAATTCACATAAAATATAGGCACACAATGGGCGAAAAATGCCTAAGTGTATATAAAAGAGGTTCTTGTTCCTTAAAAAAATCATTCCATATAAAATGGATTCTCCCACGAGTAGGAATGTATTACAATGGTACTCACATCCTCCGACTCAGTATTGGGCATTTCCGTATAGTTAATCTTTTTCTGCCTAGTCCGATGTTTCGGCGACCAATCATTCGGCGACTCATCGCTGAGTCCTCCGTACGTAACTCGTGCCCGTATGACATTACCAGCTGCATCGTACTGCGTCAAACCACTTTTACGTGATCGTTTCGATTGATCGCGCTTCTTAGAATGAGACTTTTTCGGATTTCTATAAAGAAATATACAATTGTACAGCACGTTATGACATTCAAAACGTGGAAAGAAAAGTTTCAGTTGCTGATCACAGTAGATGCCACAGAATGCTGATCACCTATTTTCAGTGTATGTAAAAATCATAAAACTAGTTTTATTTTTTATTCATCTAAAAAATAAACAAAAGCTTCTTTTCAACATTTTTTTTTATCTCCAATATTTAGAGTACGTACTTTACCGCGAGGTCTCGCTAAAAATTTTCAATCTGTATAATTTTTATATAATTAAGTTCCATAAATCTATGGATTTTATAAGTAAAATTCACTAAAATTAGCATTAAATACTTTTTACGGTGCTCCTTTTCGCCACCCGATTCACTGCTACTCTCCTCGAACACACCTTTCTTCTTTTTCTTTACGTCAGGCGATTCTTGTATTCGTTTCACTTCTAAAATAAATTAAAAATATGTTGAAGTAGAAGACCGAATAAAGCACACATAATAATTACTCTAGAAACGCTACTCTTGCTCTAGCTAAGCGTTAATCTTGAGACAGCATGTTGAATTATATGCGTAATTTCACTTTAATATATCACTTATTAGGTTTGTGTACAAAAACTACGCTAATCAACTTAGCTGTAAAGAAAATGATGAGTAAAACAGATGCAGAAATGTATATCTCATATTATTTATTGAATCTTGAACATACTCTGTATAAATTATTGAAGTACTTATTTTTTTTACCTCTATGCTCATCAGAAGGCGTTTCGCTGGAACTGCCGCGAGATGATATCTCAGAGGATGACGACTCTAAACTGAAAACAATAGATAATATTTATAAGAAGTTGCCTTATAAAGTTTCACTGTATTATCTCGTAAATAAGAGCTTTATGAATAAGAATAGGAAAGTCAAGTGTAAATGCGCTCAAAAAATGACAGCATCAAGACATCGATGGGACTTCGTCCGTTTCAAATATAACGGTCTTTATATTTGAAATTATGATATAGAGCATTCAGTAAACATGTTTGGTAACTTAAGCGCAGCGCAATTAGTTTAAAAATTTACGACCTTTATATCTGAAACGGACCGGTTGTTTCTGTTATTATTGTTTAGGTCAACTTCTATTTATTATTATTCTTAGAAGCTACCTATATTATTTACGCATGTTTTCGAATAGGAAATATTTGTCTATGCAATTAATTCAAAAAAAAAAAATTTAATAAAACAAAACCGATTTTAATAAAATAAAATATTTATATCTTTGAATTATGACCCACCAAACAAAAGGACAAATCATTAAAATCGGTTTATTATTAGCGTCATAATTGGGTAACAAACATAATAGATGGATACCCAGTGTCCTTGAAATCTTCGTCAATTTCGTCATCGTCCTCTGAAAGTACTTCAAGCGAGTTCAGCTTTCGCGCCTTGCGACGTTGCTTGCGGGTCGCTTTCTTTGGTTCTACGGGTTTACCCTGCAATTTAAAAATACAAACACGTCATATAACATTTTATAAGAAAGCACTATACATTAATCTAATCAATGTCATTATAAAAACTTTATATTATTTAGATTTTACCTGCATTAGATATTTATTGCGGAAAATCTGGTTTAATGCCCGAGGAAACAAGAAAGTATTGAAGACAACAGAATTTTTCAGGCAAGTATATTGAACTACTTGAAGTAACGGAACTTTAATTTTACCTGTTCAATAGCTTCCCGCTCAGCCTTCATTTTCTCTTCCTCAGCAGCTACCATGATGGTGGATATATCTTTCCCTCGACCCTGGTTTCCAGCACTTGTTGTTGGCTCTACATACTCTTCCTGTAATCATTAATTTCATTTTACATACTTCACAAGTTATGTATTATTTTGACTATTTTTATTTGGTTTTGTTGGTAGATATTGTTTTATGTGATTACACCCAAATTTTAGTCTAGTAGAAGAGTAGAATTTCTCAACTCCACGTCCACGTTACTCTTATACGATTTATGGTACTGTACGCGTATGGTGGTAACATTCTGGTCCTTCGAGCCGATTTTCTACAGCATTTATTTTTTATCTAAGGCTTAAACGAATTATATGATTTCTATTTTACCTTGATAGCTGAGGAAATTAGTCGATCATACTCTCTCGAGCAGTAGGAGACTGGAAGTTGTTTACGAGCGCGCAATCGATAGACCGCACCTGATGAAGACGATGATGACCAACTTTCACTACCTTCTGGAATGCGCAAAAATTATACAATGATAGATTAGTTCGGTCGGCTGTAGTCGTGAACGCGCGGGTGGGGTTTCGTGTTCGAACTTATCGATAACATTCGCGAGCTAGCCATGCCACTGTATCAGTTAGAGTGCGGAAGAGATGATTGACTCACAGCCAATATAACCGGCGGGCTTGGCTGCCGGCCAGCATTATTCAATAGTCGTTTTTCGGATGAAACTTTTTGCGATTGGGTAGTAGTTGTGAATTTTGATAAATGGGGATGTCATAAGAAGAAGTGTACGTATGTTTAGTGTGGATTCTATTAAAAAATATATATTATAAACTTATTACGCATAAAAGTAAAAATATATGTATATCAAAACGAAAACCGACTTTATAACTTTTTTCTTATAACGTAATGCTTACCAGATTCATCCCCAGATTTTTCTTCTACCTCCTCTTTCTTTTCTTCTTTAATTTCCTCTTTCTTTATCTGTGGCTCCTCAAGCAGCTTTTTCTCTCTTTCAGCCTCCACTTGAGCGACCAATTCGTCATAGTTTATCAATTCTTTCTCTAGAGCTTCTATTAAAAAGACCTGAAAATAAGAAAAAAATATAATAATATTTTTTATTGTTAAGTTGTATAAGTTATGGAATTTATACTAATATTAAATAAAAAATAGAATAATGCTTAAGCCCTTAAACCGATTTAATTGAAATGACAAAAGAATAATTGTTAAAGACCCTGGGAAAGGGCTTGCAATATTTTTTTTTAAATCTGAAATCATCCATTGAAAGCCTGAAAGAAAAGTGTGTAGATGAGAGAAATAAAAATTTTTTTCATGAGTTCTACACAATGACGCGAGCACTAGCAAACGTTTCTTACATGTTCGCAGGGCGGGCAGAACCAATGTGAATGCGGTATGAGAAATAGCATTGGTTTGAGGCAGCTCGCGTGGTATCCCGCGTCGCATTTATCACAAAGTAAAATCCATTCAGGTTGTTCCCCGCTGCCACAACGACGACATGTGCCGTCGCCTTCTGCATCTATTATTTAATAATAATAATAATAATAGGGACAACTCACATACATTGCTCTGATTCCAAAGTAAGTAGCTGAAGCACTTGTGTTATGGTAATCAGAAACAACGAGAGTACCACAATAAATACATATATAAATTTATAAACAACCAAGACTCGGCAACAAACATCACACAAATTAATGCACCTACCGGGATTCGAACCCGGGACCTTTTTATTTATAAATATATAAACTATTTGAACACGATTAGCGTAAATAAATAGTTACGTACCACGCCATAAATGATTATTCATTGGTATTCGGCATTAACTCTTAGTGTTACATTATTCTGCGTTTTTAAATTATTACATTGGTCCTTGATATTTAAATTTTCTTCCAATATTTTGATAATCCCACTATCTTAGTGCATGGCTCATTAAATATTTTTTACGTTTAATAGACAGAAAATATAGTTCCAATATTTCCAGTTAAAACGTTAACACTCGGTTCACTTAACACTTGATTCTTAATAATACCATAAATATATTTTAAATAAACGATTCAGCATACATAATTAGAATAACTCACCCTCTTGAAGTGTCCTAGCTCTCTTAACAGGCTCCACTTGCTCTTCATCCTCTAAATCTGATTCTGGAGAAAACTCATGATCCGATTTGTTTAGATCAACTGAAAAATCACAATTAACAATTTTCAGACTGATCCTCATTAACAGGAGAAATGCTATTTATTAAGATACTTTAAATGCTGTTTTAATACGGTGAAACAGTTGGAAGAAGTTAGAAGAAGAATATCGAATAGAATATTTATTTAAAGATTTTAAAACACAGTTAAGTATTAAGGCAACCCAGAGCAGAGGAGACTAGACAATGAAATAATCTAATGAGAGGAGATGGAGAGATAATGGTTATGTAGGAGTCTTGAAAGAGGAAAAAGAACATTTTTCAGTGGACCACAATATAAACTCGTATTCCTTATTTTCTAGAAATTCTATAACATCCCTTAATAACAAAGAATGTCACTTATAGACAAACTAAAACTCATGTGCACCAGCTATGTGATATTAACTTCAGTTCCGTCGTGTAAAGTATGTACATAAAGATTTATTTCACAAAATATAGTTTAATATCGTGATTTATTTAGGTAGACATTTAGATTTATTTTACAGTAACACAGGAAGTTTTATTCTCAAATAACAAAACTTCCAGATTAAATCATTGTTCAATATAAATTTTGTATTACACGTCATCTAGTTTCAAATTTAGTTTCATTAAAAGCTAATTTAAATTTAATATTTGCAAACTTACGTTCAGGCTCGTACTGGGGTTCAAAAAGTGGTTCATCAGAATCAGAGTCCTGATCTGGTCCTGTAGAATCAGATGCTTTCCATTTATTTTGTTTCTTCCGTAATTTACAATCTGAATCTGAGCTACTTCCGCTAGCTTTCCAATCTTCTTCATCATCCTTGTTCTAGAATATGGTATACAGTGTAACGATAAGATTCTTAGTTTAAAGCTTAGCTTTATTCTACAGTCGATTTCATAACAACGACGGCTACATCTATAAAACCAATTCATGGTAAATTTTTCAGCGGGAGATTACAGTAATATTAATCAAGTCATTATTTAAAACAGCGAAAACATAGAAATGAAACCATATCTTTACCCAGGGAACAAATCTAATTTTTGAAACTCATAGCACTTCATATTTATTGCGTTCTAAGTCTAAAAATGTGCAAACAGACAGAAAAAATATCTAGAGACCGTTTTGCCGGCTTTTATGGCTATTAAAAAGATCCCTTTACCTTTTTCTTATGAATCATTTTGAGTTCCCGTAAGGTGACCTCTTCTAAGTGTCGCCGGTCAGCCTCTTCTTTGATCTTCATTTGAGCGATTCGCCGAGACTGTCTCACAGGCGTGTCAACATCTTCACTTTTATCTAACTTCAATTTCTGCTTATCATTTTTCAGTTTTTTCTTCAATTTTTTTGCAGACTTTTTGCCAGCTACATAATAAAATAAGTTTCGAAATTGCTAAAGTATATCTCTTAAAATAAGTTTTGCTATTTGACTATTTTAACAGATTCTTTTTGTTTCATTCAAAATATTTGCAATTAATTGACGAGAAATAGAAAATGTAGATATGAAAATACCATAACACATAAAGCATGGTCATTGATGGTGAATTTGTTTTTGTTGCCTTCGCGCTCAATCAGATGAACCAATTTTAGTGAATTTGGATAATATAGAGGTGGATAGAAGCTAAAGAAGCCTACTTATAAAGTTACAAAAATACAGATAAACTTCAATAAGTAGAAAATAAATCTAGTAAAATACCTAAACTATACAATGTCTCTTCTTCAGATTCACTTGAACTCTTTGTCATGTGTTTGGCTTCTACTTTTTTTCTGAAAATATAATAAAAATTCTATAACTTTAAAAATAAGAAGGGAAATACATAGTTACATTTGCAAATGAATATAGATAACTTAATTTCCCAATAGAGAATATGTTTGGAGTCACAAGTAAAAATTTATTTGCAATTTTTATTGCTTAAGAAATAAACCTATCCATTTATTTAACTTTTTTACAGTATTATTATTATTATTTAACTCACTCACTTGCATATTTCAGTGTATGAAAATATAGTTTTGTTATTGTATCAAAAGAAACGATACCATATATTAATAACTTGTAGCATACTTTCAAAAAATAAAAAAATTATATTCCCTATTATTTTACCAACCGACAAACATTTTGCTAGATTCGTATTATGATAAAAATACTTAGAATAATTTTAACCGACCTTGTTGAAGTGATGATTTTCTTAGGCTTTATTTTTAATCTTTTTCCGCTACTGAGAGGTTCATCTTCTTCACTTTCACTTTGAGATTCTGATTTATTTTTATCACTTAATGTAGAATTTATTAACGATCTCTTCAAAGCTTTGCTGTGCTTCTCCTCACTATTTTTATTTGACTCTTCATTATTTTTGTTAAGGTACTTTTTCGACTTAAGTTTGCCTTTTTTTGCTTTGATTTTTTTTCTATTTGATATAGATTCATGATTGTCATCAACATTTAAATCTTTATTTTCAATATTATCGTTACTAATATCATTTTTACTGTCTAAAGTATCAATTTCTTTGGAATGTGATACATCTACATCCGGCGTGGGCTCTAAGCGTATTTTTTTTAACGGTAATGTGTCTTCTTTAATGTTGGGTTCAGGTGTTTTATCTTTTTCAGATTCTGTGTAGCCTGCATCATCTTGGTCAGAAGATAGACTGCTCTTTCTTTTCTCAATAATACTGGTATTATCATTTTGGCACTTTTCAGTCTCAGCTACTGAATTTATTTTTTCTTTCTTTTTCACACCTTTTCTAAGAATAAGTTTCTTTTTAAGTTTACCCTTGAGTTTGTTCTTAGGATTATTTACAAAATCCTGATCTGCTATACTACTTTCGTTTATTGAACTTCCTTTTTTGTCATTGTCATGTATGATGCTTGAATTTGAACTTCTTTCTGGGTCTCTTTTACATTGTTTTTTCGAATCTACACTGAGCACCTCATTGTTATCAGATGATTGTTTCTTTAATGATCTCTTTTTGACAGACTTAAACTTAACATTTTTTCCTAATTTATTTTTACAGTTTGTTTCACCTTTATGTTCTCCATTGCATTCTTCAGCTGGGTTTTCATTAGAGTTATCTTCACTATGACCTTTTTCTTCAACTTCGGGATTACCAGTGTCATTGTCATAACCCCAACCTTCACCATAAATAAACATAACAGGTTCACTTATTTCCTCCCCCAAAAAATAAGAGCTTTCACAATCAGCACCATTTCCTTCTCCAGAGATAACCATCACTGGTTCTTCTATTGCTTCACTTACACTTTCGTTATCTTTTACTTTATTTGCATCTTCAGATACCATTTCTGTTAATTCATCTTTTTTGTCCTCTATAGCTATGTCACATGTACTTATAGTATAATTTTTGTCACTCACTTTATCTTGTCTTACAGAGGAGTTTTCTGCATCAATATCATTAGACTCTTTATTTTCTTGCTTTTCGTCAGAACTCAATTCTTTTTTGATTGATGGATTAGTATTGTCACTACATGTTTCATTGAGTAAGTCTTTTACTGTTTCCTTATATTCTACATTTATAGCTTTACTATTTACAGTATTTACATTATTAACAGTGTCTTTAGTGGACTTATTCATCATCCAACTTTCAGGAGATTTTCGTTCATTTTGAATATCGCTTTCATGATCCGTTTCCGATTCAGGACTTAGAAATTCTTCTTCATTTTCATCTTCAAATCTGCCACCATTTAAAGGCTAGAAAGAAATTGAAGAAACTTTTAAAAAAGGAATGAGTTTTGTATTGTATTCATTATGGATGAAAATTGTTACCATTGTGTAACTGTTTATTTTTAAACATAAGTTTATTAGGTAAGTATACATAATTAAATATTGAATGATCTACAATATATTCAATATTATGGTAATTTTTAAAATAAATTTTTCTTATGTTGTCAGCACATACACATAATAAATAGAGAAAACAGACCTCTCTTGTTTGGCTTGTTTCATTGCCACTTGAATCTTCACTATTTCCAATACTTCCACTGGCTGCAGCGGAGAGTGAGATTTCTTCTCCAGATTTCAGCTGTGCAATAACTTTTTCTAATTCTTCTCTTGTTCTAAAATATAATATATTATAGTTATTACATTATCAAGAATCAATCAACTCAAGATGTTGTAGGTCATTGCACTATGAATGCATGCTAAATGAGGACTATATAATTAATATGCTTTTGTATTGATATTTAATATTTAAATTACTACTAATAAAATTAATCAATAATTGTAATTATAATGTTATTAAATGTATACCGTGCAATTAGTTGCCACGTTTCCTCATCCTGATCCTCCTTATACAAACACAAGTTTGCTTCATGATCCACTTGGTACCAGTAAACACACCCATTCTTATCTCGACCAATAGGATTCAACCTCAACTCTTTAGAAGATAAGTTATTGACTGCATTCTTGAATTTTACATGACATGTAAATTGGTATTCAAGCAATAACTGTCAAAAAAAAATTTTATAAATAATTAAATACAAGTAAATATGCATTAGAGTAAATTACTTGCAGCAAGAATATTATAATGGTATAACAATGTACAGTCATTATACCCTCTTCAAAAATCAGACTTCTTGGTCTTACTTGTACACAACCAATGAATTTTTCACTAGTAATTCTAATACATAAAATAGTATACTTAGTTTGATACTAAGTATATATTTATAATACACAATTTGAAAGTAGAAAAGATAATCATTGCATAATAAGTATTACCTTTTAAAATTCTATAGAGGTGGAGATGTTTTCTTTTGTAAATATAATGCACAATTTATTTTAATCCTTTGACTAGCTAACTCAAACTATTTTAAGCACCACAAGAATAATTAATACCATTTGTAATAGAATATACATAAAATATATGTATTGATTTTGATGATGTAAAAGTGAATTCCTGTAACCCCTAGTGGGACATGTGTCCACAGCTATGTAGCTGTGTCTGTTTCACTGATAATTTTCTTTACGGGCAAGTAGGTGATCAGCCTTCTGTGCCTACCCAACCAAAATTTTAATAGGCCTCCTTGGATTCAAACCCAGAATCTTCGGCGCAACAGGCAGACGCGTAGAACCACTTAGCCACAGAGGCAGTAATTTCATTGGCAATAATAAGATAGTACTTACTTTCAAAACTGTCAACTTGACTTGAGTACTAGCTTTCTTGTAAGAAAACCTTTCTATTTCCCAAGCCTCTTGGAGATATGATTGCTGGTGGCAGAACTTTATTAGATACTTTTCCCATCGTGAACTCTGAACAGATTTCAAAGCGCGACGCAGAAGTCTCAAATGTATATCTTTCAACGGCTCCAATACTAAAAGAACAAAACACTCGCGGTAGGTAATGTTTCTTAGTTTGTTTATAATCCCAAATGATTGATCGACACTCTTTACTTACCTTCTTCCGTATTTTCTATCAGCTCTTGTAATTTGGATATTGTAGGTATTTCTAAACCACATAATTTTCCAAATACTTTTAAAAATGAAAAAATAACAGCAAAATTAGGATCATTCGTACAAGAAATCTCTCCATCAGACGCCATCGTCCACTTATTGCTTTTTACTTATCATTGCTATATTATATTCCTTAAGGATATTTATTTATTACTCTTATAAATAATGGAGAAGTATAAAACATGTTCATGATTCACGAAAATATCAATAATCTTCCATCACTGAAAGCTTGTATCTTTTTATAAATAATAAAATAAAACTCGATGACAACCATCACTGTTTGCCATAGATAGACACCATTATTTTTTTATATACTATGTAATGTGGCTGTACAGCATAGAACATTATACCATGGACTTAATAATTTATAAATTTCTAGTATAATGGTGGGAATACACATGCCCGTAGCTGGCACACTTGCATACAAGCTACTTTCACATGCCACCTATTTTCATAATATTATGTATACGTTACCTGGCATGCCTGTTTCTGGCATGCAAGAAGATAGCACAACATTTGAT
Source organism: Aporia crataegi (assembly GCA_912999735.1). Lineage (NCBI taxonomy): Eukaryota > Metazoa > Arthropoda > Insecta > Lepidoptera > Pieridae > Aporia > Aporia crataegi. Next base: position 3,945,499 of record OU538744.1, on the reverse strand, counting down.
TTTGTCAGCTACTGGCATGCAACCTGGGGGAAGGAACGCAGGGGGCTACGAAACCGGCATGCAAGGATGCAAATTGTATGCAAGTGTGGCCTCTTTTATGAAGAAACTCCTTGCCACACGCTAAGTTAATGATTAATAGTTAAAATTCAAATCTTGCAGAATTTGGAAGCGAGCTGTGACATCGCAAAAAAAAAATTGTATTCATTCTATTACATTTCTTCGTTTTATCGCCATTATCTTCAGAAATTTTTCCTCTACATAAATTATCTTTGTAATGTGATTAATAATAAAATTGTGTATTTATAATCTTATGAAATTATCAACTATGTCTTGGGAGTATTATTAATCTGCAGAAGCATAGCTACAATACACACCAAGATAGGATTTCGCAGCAACTGCAGCTATACTATAAAGAGCCTCACAAGACGTATAACTTGCAATTAATGTATCCACAGTGTACCAGTTACTTCTACATGCTGTTAATTAGCATGCAAGCTATTGTTCCGTTTTATAGGAATGTGTAATTCCGCCATTATACCATGTCCATACTACATTTTTTTCCCTCGTTTTTACTTTTGTAAGTAAGATAAAATAAAGTCATCATCTTTTTTAACTTGTGCGTTAAACTCAAATATATGAAAGTGGCTTCATAATAATTAATAGCTAACAGTCTTGAAAATCAAGTTACATGGACTTCATAATAATATTATTTCAACAACCTATGCAAAAACTATTTTTAGATATTTCGCTATTTTCAAGTGAATGATATTAACGCCTGTAGCACACCTACGCGTTCGAATGCGGTGGCGAAACTGCGAAAAATCTGTCAGCTGTAGGTATGCAGCAATTCGCATATGCTATGTCTCACTCACTCTACAGCGAGATCAGATACCTAGTTGCGTCCTTGTTGGTACTTTTTCGCAGGCGTATGCGAAATTTTTATTACGCAGACGCAGTTTGCAGCAGTATTTCGCATCGCAATGCGTCACGAAACGTTTCTGTCCAAGCTGGCAGAATTTCGCAAAATGGAAGCCGAAAATATTGAAATATTTATTATTTTATTGAATTTAATTCATAATTACCCTGCGTTTTATGCTATGGGGACACGTTGATTACAAAAAATAGTTACAAAAAAGAGGTGGCATGGAGAAAAATTCATTTCATTCATGCACCCAAATTCAACGATTTCTCTTTAATAATAATTCTTCCTCTTCGGATTCTAAAAGCGATGACTGGGATGACATCCTGAAATGATGTCCTCACCCACAAGCCACAAACGATACAATGATATTTTGTGGCGAAAAAACTTGGTGTACTAACGTTCCGCAGATGTTTCGCTACCGCAACAATTCCGCACGAATTCGCCGCCGCATACGAACGTGTAGGTGTGCTACTAGGGTAATACTCACGCTAACCTTGCGAAATCTATAAATATTTTATTTTTTGAGTTCAAAGAAAAGTGCCGGTCTTCAGCGGCTCCCAGAGTCTGTTAATATATTAAGTCAATGAAAACAAAATTAATAAATAAACAAATAAAGAAAAAAATGTTTTTATAAAAACTGCACCGGTTATCCGTTATAGTCTATAGAACACTTAGAGACTTCTATAAGTTATAACCACAGTTACAACACACAGTTATAACCACAAAGTACATTGAATATAATATTAATGATTTTTAGCTATAGCAATAATACTGTAGCAGTCACTTTGACATTTAAACATTTTTGACTTTACACCTGCTTCCGAGTTCCGACCCAGTCCCAGCCTCATAGAAATTGGTGGAAAGTGAGTGTGTGTGTGTGTATGTATTGTATGGCTTGTGAGTTGTGACTTGTGTTGATTTCGTTTGCCTATTTTGTGAAATTGAGTGGCTGCTTTGTTTCACAATTTTGAATCTAAATTTGATACCTACCAACATGTCTTCAGTATGTTGTGGAACGAAAAAGCAGAAATTAAACAACTCTTTTAACCATGTTGATCGACCATTGAATGGATACAAAGAATCATTATCAGTGGCTATTCCTGATATGTGCTACTTTTGTTTCGATGTTTTGTATTGTCAGCTGCATAGCATGGACCCACCACAGACGCCTAATTTTACGAATGAGGCATAGTAAGTTTTATATTACAACAATTATAACTACACAAACTTCTATAATACTTTATCTCATTACTCTTCTATAGCCTTTCAAGGAGGTTGACCTAATCATTACAATAATTATTAGTAACTCTGTATTCAGCTTTCATAGTAACATTATAATACCTACAGTCATCAGACACATAATGCCTGATGTAACTTAGGAGTAACTCAATTATTTCAGCCAGACCTACTTATTTTAGTGTGTAGTTTCTTACATTACAAGAGTAGAGTACCAATTCATATAATTTTGCAGATTATTAGTTAATCTAAAGTTATTTCTATTTTTAAGTGTATTCATTCTTGAAAAATGACAAAACTATTACCTAACTACTTAAAACTTTATTTTATTTCAACTTTATTTTGATACACATAAGTATTAATCTAATTACATACAATTTAATTTATTTATTCCACGCCTAAACGGCTGAACAGATTTGAATGAAATTTGGCACGAAAAATTAATATGCTCTGGCATGGGCATACAGCTGCCCTCCTCCCTGGAAATCTTGCCGAACATGTATGAACTCTCCTAATTTGTATTTTATTGTTGGAGAAAAAACAGATACAATTGTTACAACTAGTTATAAATAGGCATTGAATAAGAAAGACTATACTTTAACAATTGTTCATATGGAACTTTTCTCACAAATTGTTACAATTATTGGTTGTGACAAGATATCAATTACTTCTGTCAAAAAAACTGAGAATCCAAAAGTGTACAACTAAAAGCAAGAACATAATGTCATATTGTCTAGATTCGATGTAGTTAACAATTCATGAATTTTATTCTTAAATTATGCAATTGACATATTATTAAGATCAATATCAACATAGACGAACCTATTATTAAATGTGTTCATTAATCTATCAAAGTGTAAACAAGGCCTTGTGCTCTAACTTTTAAATAAACCATGCAGTAGACACTGGCGAAATGCATGGTGCAATTGCCAAAAATACATTGCAAATTTACTTTTATTTAACTACCTATAAAGCAAGATCATTTGCGGACGATCCAACCTAAAAAATCTGACTTGCCCCCACCTAGCCCAGAAGCTGGGTACGCCCATTCGCTCTGGATACTTTACTTATATACCGGTAGCATGTTACTGTGTAAATTAAATATATAACATTATAATAATTATAAATTGAAGTAAGGTAGTAGAGAGCAACATGATAAAAAAAAATTAATAACTAATTTAACCCAAAATATAATATATATATACTATCTAGTCTGAAAGTGGAAATTTATTGTTGAAAAATAATTTAATCTAGGTATATAAGCAGATAGTTTATTAATATCACTTAACTTACAGTCCTCTCTTTGTAACTTGGAAGATTGGTAAAGAGCATCGACTTCGAGGGTGCATTGGCACATTCAATGCTATGCACTTACATTCAGGTATTTAATTAATTTAATACTATAATACCGTATTTAAAAATTAAATGAAGCTAGTAATAACAAAGTAGTAAGTAAATAAGCAGTGAAAAATGTACTTGACTGTTGAAAAACTTATCTCAAAGTAGCTTTAGACAAATATATGACTTTATCTTATGAAACATCCATCTTAAAACTTTGATATAGCTGGCTGTTCATATAGCCGTTTTGCATTGTGCAGAAATTATGTAATATCGAAGATCGTAAAGGTTAGTGGAACCTAACAATAATGTAATGTAGCTTAAAATAACATAGCTTTTAATTTATCCTGTTTTTAAATTAAAAATTGCTTAATGTATTTTAGTCACTTGATTACTTCAGTAATTCTGAATTTAAAACAAAAAGAAAGAATACAAAACATTCCTATGAAAATATATCAAATAAGTACTCATCTTCCTACTCATAACGTTCCAGGTCTCCGAGAGTACGCAATAACAAGTGCCTTAAAAGACTCCCGTTTCTCTCCAATAACGCGTGATGAAGTCCCACGATTGACAGTTTCCGTATCTATCCTGCAGCATTTCGAAGAGGCTGAGCATTATCTCGACTGGAAACTGGGAAAACATGGAATTCGCATCGAGTTCGTCAGCGAACGTGGTTCAAAGCGCACTGCAACTTACTTACCTCAAGTTGCTACTGAACAAGGTAATTTCGTTTCTTTTCAGTTTTCTAGCCAATTACCGTGCTTTAGCTAACTAAGGTTTTATTATAAATTTAAAATATTGATTGATGCAGTAATTGTAGGTAGGTGTTTTGATCTGGCAAAATAGTATGAATTTAAAATTAAATTCAAGAAGCTTTTAAATCTCATATTGTAACATAATGGATATCATTTCAGGCTGGGATCAAATACAAACAATCGATTCTCTCCTCCGAAAGGGAGGATACAAAGCAGTGATAACTGCAGACATGAGACGGAGCATTAAGCTGACTAGATACCAGTCAGAAGAAGTTTCGGCTACCTACAATGATTACATCAATCAGCGTTGCTAGCAAATGGCCTCGCAGCCCTGTGTGGGGTTTCCTTACACGATATTCGCGTATCCACCTCCCTTTATATATCGGACGAACGCGAGTGACAGTGTTAATCTAGCATATAAGTATACATACAGTGTACCAAGTATGTGGAGTTATACGGAAAGTCAGAATTATGCTCAAAGTGGTTCCGGGCGTAACAGATCTGGCGATATTGTTTAAAGTTTTATCACTGCCAATGACATTCCTATGGGAATAAGGTGTTGGATGCCATCTAAGACTTTGGTATTTCATATCCCGTCGGCCGCACATTTCAAGTTATTCAATTTGTACTATGCACTATTAAGTATGTAGTATGAATGACTTGCTTTGTTAAAAACTAAATAAAATTTTAGAAAGTGGTGAGAAACCTAAAACACTCACATAAACTGACTCCGACGACACCGACTGACGAGTGCGTCACATTTAACTAAGAGGGATGTTGCATATTTCTTAACAGCCTTGAAAGGTGCGGCCAATCTTACAGATTTCTCTAGTTTATTAGAAATAGGAACATAGTATAGCTGAGCCCTAAACATATATTTACAAATATCATTTTATTGAGTAATGGCTTGATGATTCTGTCCATATTAGGATAAGTGTTTTACATCCTTAAAGCTTATAGGCAAAAGCCCTTCTAGTGTCAGCCACTTGCGTGTATTATTCATGCCACAACAAAGGTAGGAAATAAACATCATAAAATTATAAACATGTATAACGTGATGAAATCAAGTTATACATGCGTTATGGACCTTTTTCGAAACCTGCTACTTGACTTTGATAAATTGTCTTGGAATGGGGTAGTACCCCATACTAAATCATAAAAATTATAAAAATGTATTCACTTTTATGATGGCACGCTTATAACTAAGGGTTTGTTAAATGTTCACTGATCAAAATTATGTCCTATTTTCTCACCATTAATCCTTTTCATGTTAGTAAGATGTTTATAAGTAAATCGGTTATAGGTAACCGGTCTCAATACGAAAAAAATATGGCTGATAGGTTAGGTTAGATGCTTAGTAAGACTTACACACTACAAGGATTTTGTCTCAGGGACAGTTTATCAACAGTGTCTCTTTGCCAACTATGTAGCGACGAAACATCGTTGTTTTGCCTAATAAAATGTTAAATTGTTCTGAAGTATTAGTCGCTCTAGAGAGTACCTATTTGAAATATGATTGTCTGTCTCTTTGCTCTAATTAAAGAAAACTTAACTTATTCGCAAGTACAGGGTCATTTCAATAAAGTGTACAAAATTCGTGGGTATGATTGAAATATGGGCTCATATTCCCAAACGTGAGGCAAACTTAAACAATTTCTTTTACCTAATGCTTAAGACTAGATCTTGACTTAAAATATATTTTGGAGTATGGGCGTTAGAAATTTATATATATTTTTTCAATTAAAATTAATTACAAATTGGGTTTTCTATGCAATTGGCTCCTCAAACTCAGCGAAACCAAACTAAAAATGTTTCAGTATGGTTCGAGGACTTTTCTTTTTTCAAAAATATTTTTGTCCATAATTTAGTATCAACTTACGAATATGTATAGAAGTATAACTCAAAACGAATATAGAAGTATAAGTACATATTTGGTCTCTCGTGATTGGTCACATCGCCTTGACGCGACCAATCACGTGCGAACGTATTGACCTTGATGTCTGTCAAGGTCAAACGTTGGTGGGTTCATTTTTGAAGTGCTATTTGTATGAGAGTTGTTTCTAGACATATTATTATTCGTAGGTATCAACCATATGCTATTTTAAGTAAATTAAAGGTCTGTTATTGTAATTTGTTTACATGTAAATTAACAAGAAAATAATTATTTATTAGTTTAGCAAAGAAATATTAACTGTGTTCAAAATCTAGGCTTAATCATGTATATAAAGACCGAGGCCCATTAGAGCATTAAATTATGTCGAAATTTGAAATCTATGAGCGCTGGTGTTAATGTATTTGAAATTGTTGTCAACTGCATAGATTTTCTAATTACAAAAGTATAGAGTATCCTAATGTGTAATAGTTTTTTTTTTTTCAACATTTTTAAAGATTCACGCAGATCATAATTTTGACTTTACGTTTCATTAATTTACGTCATACAACATTCAACAACGTAATCAAAACGTTTATATAATCGCATAGGTTAAATACCTCGATTGAAATAATGGCGTGCTTAATATTCACAACTAATAAAATATATATTTTTTTAATATTTAAATATTTTTCGGATAAGAAAAAAGATGCATGTATGTGTCTTCGACCAAATGAAAAGATAGACGGGCCCATTTCATACATTAACGCCTTCAAAAAATGAATTCACTTCAAACACTAGATGACAAACAAACGAAAGATAGCTAGCTAGCTATAATCGACATTAACGTTAATATTTGCGTGAAAGTTAAAGAAAATAGAGCACTCTGCGCGAATGCGTGAAACAAAGAGACAATTACTTGGTGCTAAAATAGTACAAAAACCAATAACGTAAATAAATCAAGTGTAGGTAACATTAGCATCGACAGTGAAATTATTTGAAAAATTTATTTAATAATGTATCTTCAATATTTATAAAAATAATATTAGCTGTTGCGTATAAATTTAAAATACTGATTTCTTACGATTAGGTATTATTTAGGTTTTACGTGGCAAAAAGAAAGAAATGGACAAGGAAATATACTTCCGCATACTACATACTTTTGGTATGCTGGCGTTAAGTTATATTCTAACAAGCGTGTCACTTCTTTCAGTCGTTTGAAGCTCACATTTGTGGCTTGAAATTTAGTTTGGAAAGGCCCCTCTATCTTTTTTATTTGGTCGAAAATTTATGTCGGTATGATAAAACATTGTATTGATTATGTAACAAAATGGTTTGAAATATGATATTGCGTTGTTGATAGATATATTATATTATAGATTTACATAAAGATCATGGTTGTGTTATGTGAACTGGGGTTTTTTAAATTACAATGTAGATCTCAAATTTAAAAATTTGTCATGAACATACAGGTTTACATTATTTGAAATATTAAGCAGCCACTTTGTAATTTCATCTGCTAAATAATGAAACAAAATTGTTATAGGGTGCATAAATCACTTGGGAAGTTTTGTTAAAATATCTAGCCTAACTAATTTAATAGAAAAACAAATTATAAGATTTTCAGACCTTAATTCTTGCTGTGTTAATTTTTCTATTCTGAAACCATATCTATGCTGAATAATAAAATTTTATCAAGTTGGTTCCTAAAAGGTGAATGACAACTATATAAGCACAGAATATAACATGTTTTGCGCGCATTATAATAGCAACTTTATTGCATCGAGTTAAATAGTATTTTAATTATTCCTCAAGCTTGCTAACTAGTAACGACCCAATATATGGGATTAATAGAGCAATTTCGGAACCTTAGTTCATATAAATTAGTATTAAGTTGGTCACTTAGGGTTTCTCAAATTATGAATCTTAACTTTTTGTGTTAAACTAAAATTTAGAATACTCTCAGTAACAGTTAATCGTCTAGTAGGTGAAGGTATTTGTGTCTGTATAATGAGAATCTTTAACGATTGTTTCGTACTTCTTAGAACAAAACGGATATAAGTACCTATACTGGGAGTCAAGATTAAAAAAGCATGGTTATACATATTATTAAAGCGAAAATTCTAAAAAAATTATATACTACGGAAAAATACAAAAAAGTGTGTAAAATAAGGTGTAATTTGTTGTAGGTTAAGTAGCTGTCTTACTTTATCAATATTTTTAATACATACGAATTGTTGACGTTATTTTAGACGTTTACGTTGTATGAGCGTCGAAATTTTAACGATAAATAAAACGTCTGCTGCCAATTTGTTTCTTTATACCTAAATTGTTATATAATATATACCTACTTATTCAACATTACTGTATTACTTTTTGATGTTCAAATATGACAAAACATGTACATTCACAGGTCCCAATTAATGTATAAATATTTAAAGCGTAACAAAATAGTTGAACGATAGACGCGCGGATCCTTGCCGCGGTCGTGAACCCTTTGACCGAGGACAATGTCAGTGTTTTTCTTTATATAACAGCCATAAATAGTGGATTACAGGTTCTGACGGTAAGAGATCACTTCCTCCCATGGACAACCGTGCCGCGCTTTTGTTGCGTTACCGCCTTAAACTGAGTGCATTTAGTAATTTTCAAGTAGAATATATTATTATTGGCCTTATACATAATATTATACCTACTGATAAAACATAATATTTTTTTTTTATCGGATAGGAGGCAAACGGGCAGGAGGCTCACCTACAAAAAGAAATCCGCCGCCCATGGATACCCTCAACGCCTGTTGGGCCACGGGTTCGTTGCCGACCTTTTAAATAGAGGTATGCTCTTTTCTTGAAGTTTCCTAAGTCGTAATTGTTCGGAAATACATCGGAAGGCAGCTGGTTACACAGAGCGGTGGTGCGCGGCAAAAAAAATTCCTTGAAATTCCATCAGTTGTGGAACGATGAACATCGAGGTGGTACGGATGAAATTTCGCATTCTGCCTCGACGTTCGAAGATGAAACTCAGCTGCTGGTATTAATCTGAACAACTCTGAGCATTCCCCATGATAAATACGATAGAAGACTCAGAGGGAGCCTACATCTACGCAACGCCAAAGGATCGAGCAGATCAGAAAGGAATTGGTCGTCAATGATTCGAGCCGCTCTCCGCTGGATGCGGTCAAGAGGAAGAAGCTGATATTTGGGAGCTCCCGCCCAAAGATGAGAGCAGTACTCCATATGGGGCCGAATTTGCGCTTTATAGAGTTTCAAGCGATGGCCCGAAGTACCGTTTCTCCTTTTGGAGCACTCCAAGCTTCTTGGAGGCTAATTTAGCCTTTCCCTCCAAATGATCGCGAATATGAACGACATTCGATATATCAACGCAAAGTATTCGGATACTAGCTGAGGCCGTAAGCGTCTTGGAACAGAGGAGATACGACAAAGGGTATCTTTTTAGCGGTAAACGCAATCAATCAATCATTTATTTCGAAATTCGGTAAAGTAAATTTACACTTTTTCATGTCAACATATAAACTTAATATATATATAATATACAAACTAAAATATAAATAATACTTTATAATAAAGATCAAATGCAACAAACAAAAAAAAGTAGGTATAAAATATGTCACTAACAAAATATGGTGAAATAAACTAATGTCACTCACAATATAATTGCAAACTAAAAAAAAACATAAACCCAATGTCATTCACAATAAAATATAAGTACCTAGGTAACTTATAATTTAAAATTATATAATATAATATATGAACGGATATGCTAATTTATTTTTCTTTCTTGGATTTTGTCATGTTTATCACAATTTTTGAAGTAGTTTGAAATATTACGACGTGCGTGCATAATATTCTCATAAATATATTGGCCGGGAACACTCATTATTTTAATTTCCTTAAAAAGCTCTCTAAGAGATTCGCGGTGCTTAAGATTATAGATAGCTCTGACAGCTCTTTTTTGCAATATAAATATAGATTTAACACGCACAAACTTGTGTCATCTTGGGGTTAAATTGGACTAGGTTTAGCCGACCCCAACTGGAGATTATGAAGTCTCTACTCGATTTCAGACACAAGCTCGTTCCTGCAGTTGTCGACTTCAACCTGAGAGGAATTGGCACGGCCGGTATATAACGCATCACCAGTACTGTCATCCGCATAGCAACGAATATTGTTAAGTTAAAATCGTTGATATGCAGGAGAAACAAGGTCGGAGATAGCACGCAGCCTTGACGGGGTAAAGATCAGAACATGCTCCGTCGACGACGACCTTGATGTTCCGATCCGTCAGAAAGCTGGTTATCCAAATGCACAATTTTTCTGGAAGTCCGTACACTGGAAGCTTTGAAAGTAACGCTTTGTGCCACACTCGATCAAAAGCCTTCGCTACGTCCAAACTGACAGCCAGCGCTTCCGGAGTTACTGCAGGAGTTGGTCATTGATAATTGTCTCCATTACTTTAGAGAGAAGAGAGGTAATGGCAATTGGGCGCTAGTTGGACGGGTCAGAGCGGTCGCCTTTTTTTGGGATCGGGTGTACTAAAGCTATCTTCCAGGCAGACGGAACAAAGCCGAACGAATGTAACCGGTGTCAGCTCAGGAGCACAGGAACGCAGCACAATGGGAGGAATGCCATCACGTCCAGTCGACTTGTGAATGTCCGTTACTTCCGGCATCGAAGTATCACACTGCGGCATGGACGGTGAAGTACCTTGGTCATCCAGTCTAATTTGACGCGAAAAGAGAACCAAGAAGGTCGGCCTTCTCCTTCGCAGTGTGGGCCAATTCGTAATAATAAAAATACATGATGTCTTTTAACTATGTCAATTTTATTTACACTATCATTAAAATATTAATTAATATTCAATTTTACTTATTTTTCTCTGCTATGACTTTATTTTCTATTTCAATAAGTTTATTTTTAAAAATTATATTGTTTTTCATTTCAAAGTATGTGATAATTGATGAAGCAGCTACTTGTATTATGCTGATAGTTGTAAGTGTTCCTGTTAAGGGTTTGGTCAATTTCCAAACAAATTGAAACATTACTTTTAGTCCTTTTCTAAGATCTGGTACTCTGTAGGTATTGTACTTATTAGCCAGCTGAAAAAGAAAGTCATGAATATGACAACTTTTAGGAAATTTCATCTTTAAAAGCTTTTATGTTTGAATACTGTTTTTTATGGATTTGATTTTTATCAATTTTTCAGCTTACCATCACAGCTCCTGTAGGTGCTAATAACATGGGATATGTGATACCCAATGCTAATTGTATAGTCACTGATCGCATTTCAAAACAAACTGGACAGTGTTCATTTTTCATCAGCAACATGTCTGTTGATATTAACTGTAAATAATTAATTGTTGGTAAAAAAAATAAAATACTTTATAAAAATACTATTTTTTCTTCAGATAGTAAATTTCACAAATCAATTGAATCATATTTGGTTAGGTGCAGCAACATTATTGAATTGGTATTAACATAAGTAGCTGTCAGTCTATTACACTTTTAACTTAAACAACTGAACCAATTTTAATGAAATTTGACAGAGATATACACTAGTTTTGGAAATAGACTACCGTTTATTTCGAAAAAAGACTTGCAATAGGGAATGAAAGTGAATGGAAGTTTGTTGCTGAAAGAATAGGGTAAACACAGACAGTCACAGGCAAAATGTAGTCAAAAATACAATTGTTTTATAATAGGGCAATTGCTCCTGTAAATAATGCCATCAGTGAAACAGTTTTTGGAAAAGGTTTAGGAATTAAACTCAACTCAGATTAAAATAAGAAAGAAAGGAACACACATATCTATGAAATAAGATGGTAAGTATGCCGGGCATAAACGATATAGGAATCATAGATGATAGGTATCCATAGGAACCAAGTTTCAGCTTTGAACGATAATATCTATTTAATATGATGCCAGAAACTGCATTAACTCCTCCCAGAATTATTGCACCATGACGTAGAGCCCATCTAAAACAGTTATAAACGACAAAATTAATTTTGTAATAACTTTAATAATCTGACAAGTCTATAGACTTGTGACATAAGTTAAAATACTTTTTAAATATGAATATTTTTTATCATTAACTTCAAGTAGAAATAAAATTAATTATAATAAGGCTGACCTTATTTGAAAAATATGTTAGTTAAATATTTTATTAATCCTTAATAATTTTATCAAATACCGTCATCAAAATAAGGTTATATAGCATCGAAATTTAAAAAATTAATAAAGTTGAAACATACACATCCGACAGGTTTTTCCAATTATGTACTATATCCCATATGTACTGAGTTGCCTCACTTTCGTCTAAAACAACCGCATCTTTAGGTATCTTTGAAGATCTCATTAACGCCATTTTCGAACATTTGAAGAGCTTGGATATCAGATGTATTTTTTATTCAGTCTTTATTATTAAGTCATAGTCCGCTATCGTATATCCTAGAAAACTATTCCAACAATGATGAATTAACGAAGTAATATACCTATGCCAAATTATATTCTATGCGAAAACAATTTAGGTTTTGGTCTGGAATCTGAATTTTTGGAAAATATCGAAATTTAAAAAAAAAATTAAACTTATCATTTGACAATGGGGACTATCATTTTTGTTCTCACTTCTTACCAGTTGGCGCCACTGTTGATTAAGGTTCAGAGATATAGCTGTTAAAGGCGACTTTTTAAGATCGGTGCCGAAACAAAGTTTTGAATCTTGAATCTCATTAATTAATTATAAATAACATCTCGTTCATTCATTATAAATAACTATCATCATATTTTTGCACCTCTTTTTCTTAATTCTGCTTTCAAAGCGTTCACATTCATCGCCAAATAATCCACATTTGCGATTATTTCACGAAGGAGATCATTCTTCAACAGGTAAATTAAAGAAATTATAATTTATGTCACGGAGCCCGCTAAAACTAGTAAAAATTGAATTTTTTGGACCTCACGCGACACAAGCGCCTCTGGTGCCAAACTCACACGCGATAGCCCATTGAATCGAAGTCACATAGAATAAAATACTTTCATAGAAAAACGATCCATATCTTAATAAAGTTAAATCAGAAACATAATGGAGAATGTTCACAAATTTTGATTTGTAGCCCACCTGAATGTGCTTTCAGACTACGCTATACTTGCTATACTATATTTGCTATAGAGCGGATGCCATGCTATACTATATAGCATGGCGTCACACTACGCTTTAGGGCTATATTATATAGCAAGCTCAGTTGTCGCTATTTGCTTGTTTCGCTTAGGACGGCCCGGGGTGAGGGAGGAGGAGCGCGCGATATAGCACAGTTGAACTCCGTATCGCTCAATTTTAGCAAGTATAGCAAGCCCATACTATATAGTATAGCGCAGTGTGAACGTGTCCATACTAAATGTATGGTGCGCGATATTGTTATAGCAAATATAGTATTGCAAGTATAGCGTAGTTTGAAAGCAACTTTATTCTTTATTGAAAATGGAAAAATCTTGAGAAAAATAATAATTAATACGTCAATTTGTTCCCGAGGGCCGAGATACAAGAATTTTAAAAGTAGGACGATGTGATGTCATTAACTCATTTTACAACAGCTCGCGCAATCCGTCTCGTCACTGCTCGAGAAGAGAGACAGAGAGAGAGAGAGAGAGAGAGAGCGGAGTGTTGTATTGTGACGTCACGCTGCTGACACGAGCTGACTTTTTGAATAAAACAAAAAGTCAAAAATTAGTGTATGTGTATACATAAAAGCTCTACTGTGAGTTGTGACAAAGTTCCAAGCCCACTATATTATTATACTCTGGTTCCAAGCGTGGTTCCAAGCGTGGTTCCAAGCGATTTTGCGTACCTACTAGTACTTAGTAGGGATAATATATGTTCTGTGTTAGTGTTAGTACTTTGTAGTCGGCAGTGGCTAGTAACATTCTCCGTCGTGTTTATTTCTATGATCGTGTTATTGGTAAAAGTGAACCTATTACCTATTATATTTCGAATATGGAATAATTATTATTGGAAAGTGGAAACTAAATAACTATAAAAAATCAATTTATTTAAGAGATTTACTCGAAAAATCCACTCTAAATACAAAATGGTGTCGAGAGCCATGTCCACCGATAATTCATGGCGAGGAGTAGCTCTGTCGCAGATATATGGTTCAAATTCACCGTGGGGCTCTCCGGAATTCCCGTTAGTGCAGCCAAGATTTGATCATACTGTCTTGCACCATATACCTCATAATGGGGATATGGACAGACCACCAAAACCTCAGATTGGTACTGATAAATGGGATCAGGATCATGTTAGAATGCCATGCTCTCGACAAAGCTTGTATCCTATTGATGACGTAAGTAGGTAGTATAATAATTCTCTGCTCATAATAATAATACCATAATGGGGCAGGCGCCTCAATAAAGTTTTGTGACATGATATTTCTGGTATGGGTATGTTTTAAGTCATCACACAAACAAATTTTACCAATTATTATTATAGATAGGGAAGGCATATGTCTATCTTTGCTGAATTTGTGGTATTTAAGCATTTATCCTTTGCAATATATCAATAATTTGTGAAAATAATTTAATTTGAGGACTTTTTTATGATTTCAGTGTCTTTTTTTATAATTAAGATATACATGATAATTCAGTTTATTGAAGTACTAAAATTAAATGTTACATATTTGCATAATTTCAGAGCTCTGGGCGAAAAGTATTGAAAGAAAGATGGGAAATTATTGAAGGTGCCTTATCTAAACCTATCAAAAGTAGCAAGGACTTGGCTGCAGCAATAACTACTTATAACACAAAATTTAAAGATATTTGGACTTTTTCATCTCTACACTACTTTTTTAATGAAGTAAGTATTTTATTTATTTATATATACATTTACGGCTCTTGAGTCAGGAACAAGAATTTAAATTAGAGGAATAAACAAAAAAAAAAACAGAAAAAACACACAACAAAATATTTATGAACCATTGACTGACTACAATGGTTTAACTCTTATGGGTATCTATGAGTTTCCCCGCCTCTGTGGCGAATAGGTCACTTTCCAGTGAAGAGACAAGAAAATCATTGTTACACGAGCAAGCTAGGCACCAGAGTCTAATTTTAAATAATTTTCTTAATTTTAAGCCGGACAGTGTAATGGTAATAAAACAATAGCAAAAATAAAAATATGAGGGTAATTGTACAAAATAAAGTAGGTAGATTACATCAAAACACACACCAACCATTCGCTCCGCCCTGGCAGTGTCTCGTATACACAGTTCAAACTCACAGTTTTGATATAGATAAGAGTAACTGTAAAACTGTAAACTGTAACTGTAAACTATTTTGTTATAACAAACTTAATAATAACGTAATGGTTTCATTTTTCAGTACCTAGAAGAGGAGGAAACACAATATTTCTTTGATGTAACTTTACCACAAATAGCAAAATTAGCTTTAGAATTACCAAAATTGATACAAACATCTATACCCTTGCTTAAGTAAGTTAACATCTTCTTTTGGTAGCTTTTTCTATTATGTTGCAGAATTAAGGCAATACAATTTCAATAAATGACTTAGCTATATTACATAATAATATAAGAGTAATATGGTGTAATATATTGCTTTTTAGCCAATTTAATTAATAATATTGTGAAATATTAAATTCACCAACAGTAACTTGGTGTTTAGTAAACATTGTCCACATCCATTCTATATAATCCCTCAATTCTGTATCGTGGAAGGTACAATAGGCCATTGGTCGCTGCTTTTGGGCACAACTCATCATTTGCACAATTCAGTATTGTTAAATTTAACTTTTTTTGTCCTTTCTTAACTACCTTGCTCGTTTGAAAAACTAGTAGGAATTATATTAAACTATTTAATATTTTTAAGAGCTTACAGAATACAAATGCAGCAGGATGTTTTTTAATATGTACTGGTATATTTTCATTTTAGGCAAGGAAAGAATCATTCTGTATCACTTAGTCAGGAACAAGTGTCAAGCTTATTGGCAAATGCATTTTTCTGCACATTCCCAAGAAGAAATTCAAGAAAACCATCTGCAGAATATGCCAGCTATCCATTTATTAATTTTTCAAAGTAAGACTTTTGTACATTCACTATAATTAATATGTGTTTATGACTTCTTGTAACTTGTCTAAAGTTAGAGTCAGTAGTGGCTTATAGTTAACAAATTGTGTGCCAAAGATCTTCTCAGTTATTTATAAAAAATCATAATGTTGAAATGTTTCATAATCAAAATGTTATTTATAAAAAATCCCCATAATTTCGCCATTGAGGTTAACACTAGAATATATTGGGCCATAATAAAGAACATGGACTTAATATGTTACAGTATTAGTTGCTATGATACTGAACCAAAACAAGTCATGTTTGTACGAGTATGTACGTTAGCCCATGCTTTGTAATAAGTTAAGTTTAGAATTAGTGAGTTACAATAATTTCATAATTGCAAAAAAAGAGTTATATTAATAATATGAACAAATAATACTCTCACACGGGTATTTAACCCATTATAGTAAAATATGTTTTTCTGCTCCAGTTTATTTAATCTCATGCCGAAAGAGTATGTCTTGGAGAAGCTTAAAAGTATTTGTCACTACTTCAGAAGAGTTTGTACTAGAGGTATGTAATTTCTTTATATAGTAAGGCAGCTTTAATAGTATCCAAGTGAAGTAAAAAAAATCTAACTTATTAAGCTTGTTATTATTAAAACTGGTTTTATATTTTCCACACATATTTTAAGTATATATTGTCAAATAATACAATACTAAAAGTCATGGTTGATAAACCGATAAATTAGTATTGTTAGTTGAATATTCTGTATTTGTGAAATAAATATTAAATAACTCTACTGTTTGTTTCAGCGTAGTCCCAACCGGTGTTGTTACATTCAGCCGCCGATCAGTAACTCCCGAACAATGTCCCGATTGGGAGAATTCCACTAGAAGTTTGGCAACACTGCCTGTTCATGTTGATTCGGAAGTTATTATTGAGGATATACCGGGACTAATCCAAGTTGATTTCGCCAACAAGTAAGAAAACTAGTTTGGTTTTTAAAAAATATAAATTTAATAAATCTCGCTAAGGAATAATTTTAAAAAATGTGGGTACACTACACCTGCATATTTATTTTGGTACATAAGGCAGACACATTTCTATGTCTTAAAATTTACTTTGTGTGGCTTCCAAAAAGAAACATTTTAATTTGGAATTCCTAATTATTTCCCCAAACGAATCGAACCTCTGACGTTCCGGATGCACTGATTTTAACCACCTCGGCCAACTGAAATAACGACGTCGTTAATATATACAAAAATTATGTTTTTTTTTTTAGATTTCTCGGCGGTGGAGTTTTGAGAGGTGGATGTGTCCAGGAAGAGATAAGGTTTGTTATATGTCCCGAACTGATGTTGTCAATGCTCTTCACAGAAGTATTGGCTCCTACCGAAACTTTGATTATTATTGGTAACTAAATAATTTTAATCTATGTCTTAAAATATATCCTTAGTCCTTTTCTGTATGCCGAATTTTATCCAAGTCAAAATTGTGGTGTAATCGAAAAAGCTTAGTAAAACATGTTTGTTTTTGACGCTTTTATCGTTCAACCACTTTTTAATATTTCTTTATTCTTATCTTTAATATAATTTAATTCTTAAATGTATATAAAACAAAGTCGGATTATTACCGATTTTAATGATATTTAATTATTTGGATTCGTCTAATCCAAGGATAGCAGAATAACCTAAACATAAAAATTCATGAAAAATTGGTTTTAATGAAGAAAATTCCTTACATCATACATTTTCTATGGAATGAGAGTTTCGTTGTTAATGTTTCATGTTATTCGAAACGTTGGGATAATTTTGAAATATTAAATTCTATTAAAACATAGGTAAAATTATAATCATTACACGAGTTTAGTCTATACAATTGTATTTCCATTTAAATGTGTGATACACGTAAATAAAAAATATAATTTGCAACAATTAGAAAAGTTTTAATGTGATTTTCAAGCATTTTAAAACGTCGTATGCTTGAAAATCGATTATTAATTATTTTTACGATTATTTCACATAAAGGCAGTGAACGGTATAGTGACTACACTGGGTACGGATCCACTTTTGATTGGTCTGGAGATCATGTAGACCATACACCAATGGATTCCTCTGGACGTAGACGATGCGTTGTCCTGGCAATGGATGCCATCCCGTATACAGTAAGGAGTCTACAGTGGAAAAAGGCTTCGATTCTACGGGATCTTAATAAGGTAATAGTAGTAAATACCTAGGTAGTATTTATGTACCTGCGAAATAGTGTTAAAACATTCTTAATATATGACTATATTACGATACGCTACAATATGTCTACTCCATATCTCTGGCTAAATTATTATGCCCTTATATAAAACCTTTACCTGTTAATGTTATTAGTACTAAGAAATTCTCATAGATGGCGCTGCACGGATTTAAAACGCGCTATCGTTGTACAATAAGGAACGTATAGACAGGCAGGGACTTAGTTTAATAAAAGTTTTTTCAATAACAGTAAGTAGAGTTTTAATTAACTACTATCATATAATGTTATCGCTTAACAAACGTGGCGTTTACAACTTTCCTTAAGAAAAATAATTCCCGGCTGCTAGAGAATTGGAGAACATTAAATGCATGTTGCGCGGAAGGTCGTAGCGTCAATTCTTGGGAAACTAACAAATTATGTATGTTGTTTTGATTTACGGGACTATGTATGAATTCTAGGCCTGGGTCGGCTTCTCCAGCTATACGGTTTCAGAACCGGGTCTCCAATACCCAGGAGTCGCGACTGGGAACTGGGGCTGTGGGGCTTTCGGTGGGACGGCAACACTCAAGTCTCTTGTGCAAATGATGAGTTGTGCCCAAGCGCAGCGACCAATGGCCTATTGTACCTTCCACGATACAGAATTGCGGGATTATATAGAATGGATGTGGACAATGTTTACTAAACACCAAGTTACTGTTGGTGAGTAGATTATTAATAGAGAAGAATTATAAATTTATAAATAAAGTAATAATATTGAACTGATTTTAAAAATTCTTTCACTCATATAAAGATGAGTTTGGTAAATGAGTTCCATAGGCTATATTGTATATATAGCCTATGACGAAGCCGAATCAGACGTAGGAAACTTAATAGGTGATTTATAAGTTAAAGAGAAAAGGTCATGAGGTCTATCACTCAATCCTTAAAGTTGATAAAATTGCCACCTTACCAATAGTCATAGTTATTCACGTAGGGAAAAATTAACTTCATTTAAGCAACAATAACTGAATCTGTTTTAAAACTTACTATATATAATACCTAAAAAAATTAGTCTGTATGCCAGTTTAAAAATATTTGCCTCTATCTATGGCATGCTCAGTTAAATGGCTCTAGAGCAATATAGTAAATTAGCGTTTTATCCTCGCCTTTGTTAGTTGTCATCTTTATCGGAAGAGTACTTTACGCTTACTTAATACAAACTTGCGTTTATAATATTTTTTTTTTTTTATGAATACGGGTCATTTCAGGTCAACTTTTCAAGATGATTTTGAAATATTGCGATACGTGTAGCCCAAAGGAGACGACGTTGCTAGCTTTCTTCGAAAAAGAGTTTGGGGAACAACTCGTCACCAAAGAAAATATGTCTATTGTAAGTACTCTATATCCAGGCGTTATTCCTACTAGTCATGTCATTTTCTACGACATTTACCCTAAATGATAATATGTACTAGCTACCATTCTTATGCCAACTATTATACATACCTTTAATACGACCTCGTACAGACAGACAGACAAGAAAGGCGTGGTATATAAAATTTCAGTAAGAGACTAACTTCCTACCACGGAAAGTTTTTATAATAAAAACGATAGCACCAGAGATATCCCTACAAAGTGTTCAACTTCATTTTTTTAGCATTGAGTAATTTCGAGACCTATGAGGTGTTTCAAGCCTATGCTTATAAAATATTTTGCCCACAGGATGACTCTCAGTCCAGCAAATTAGATGAAGTTTTATTACAAACATCTCCAGATATGTTTTCTGATGACAAAGATGATACTATAGCTGACGCGGATTCCATAAGAATCAGTCAGAGTATGCGACTTTTTACGGAAATGGAAAAAATCTATCAAAATAGTGGGAGTTTGAACTTAACTGATCCTAGGAGTAGTGAAGAAATGGATGTCGCGGTGTCGCCAGATGTTAAAAAGAAGGTCACGAAAAAAATCACAGACTACTTTGCTAAGAAAAGCTGATTGTAACGTTATGCAATAAAATAAATTATGGTTTTAGCTATATCTTTTACTGTCAAATTCACGTTGCCAACCTAAGGGTTCAATTCGTTTCTCCAGTATTTTATCATTGGTATTTAAAAATAAAGGTGTGGAATATATTGAAAGGCGAGATTAATATAATTAAAATTATTTATTATCCTTCCTCATATTTCTAGCATACTAAACGTAATAAGTGTATAATAATAAATAATTGAATAGTTTAGTTAGTTTCGAAATATGTCTTGATACCATAATATAGATAACTCGACGATAGGATTATTAACTAAACATGCAAAGTAGGCAAAACATTATTGTATTTGTTTCATATAAAGTGACAAATGCAGGCAATTGCCTAGGTACTGGTATGAATTTCACTAAAAATAAAAATATTATCTAGCGACGTTTCAGAAAGTGATCATAGTTCTCATATTTTACAATCTTTGGCAAAATATAACAATATTTTTATGATATACCAAATAGCCTAGCTATCAAATGCTTCAAGGGAACATTATTTAATAGATTATCTAGATAAGTGTATAGTCCGTTAACAATTTTAGTGTACTGATTTAAATCTACAAACAATTGAAATTGATTTGTTTGCGAACATTACGCAAAATAATAAAAACGAAATTTATTTTCATACGCATATTTTTAAAACGTAGCAAAATAAATAATTACAGATTGGCAACACACTACAACTGTCAAATTTATATGATAAGTACATAAATCAACTTAGAATAAACCTTTGTGCTAGACAGTTGTTAACAACCGATCGAATACAAAATGTTAAAATAATAATATATATAAATACATGTGTAAAAGTTTTCACATTCGAGATGTTAGCTTAATAAATAAAAACAAAAAACTGTGCCCACTTAAATAATTAATCGACTAGCTAAATTACACCAATTCCTTTTAACTACGTGAGATACAACTTAACAATCCATATTTTGTTTGTACTCTCAAAAATATTACGTGCTGTTTCATGCGTTAAGAGATTTATTCTATGGAATAACAATCGATCTATAATAAGGCGAGAAAATTTATTTCTCTTACACAGAACTATTGTTACTTAAATAAATTACGTACTTTAGATCTAATCTGCAAAAATAATTTCAGTTTTTATTTCACAAGCGATCTGGCATCGTAAAATAATTTTGTATAATTGTTTGGTTCTGGCAATTCCTATACAATTAATTCCCTTTAGCGATTCATCGCTATACGAAAATCTATATTTATAAATATGGATTACCAATGTATAATTTTCCCT
Organism: Aporia crataegi; assembly: GCA_912999735.1. Taxonomy (NCBI): domain Eukaryota; kingdom Metazoa; phylum Arthropoda; class Insecta; order Lepidoptera; family Pieridae; genus Aporia; species Aporia crataegi. The sequence continues at coordinate 3,923,793 of OU538744.1, read as the reverse complement.
AACTATCGGTAGCAAGGAAAAGATGGCAAGTATAACCAGTTCGAGTTTGAAAGATACGTAAGCTTCATGGACGATGGCTTCAAGCGTATCACACATACCCATTGAGGTATCTCCTTTACCACTAGCTATAACTATACAATTTGCTCTAGTATACTGTAAAAATCACCGAGGTTTAAATCTTTATCCTTTAGTAGTAACCTTTGAAACTATAAGCAGAGCAAATCGTATACGCCTTAACTATGACCATAAGTTATCCAGAACAATGTAGGGACATGCACATTAATATTTGTTGCGCTTGATTTGAAAAAATTATATAATCTAAGTATTTACATAGTGAAAATCTTCTAAGTTCTTCTAGTATCAATGTTAATAGAGGCAAAATAAAGTGTTCCTGCACAAGATAGGGAACAGTAGTGTTGCAGTGTCAAAAAACGAATGATTAATGAAAATACAGAGAAAACTCGATAATTGTTTTTCTAAGCATCCTTAATGATACTTAGAGATTTCCTTAGATATACACAGCGACACCCTGTCACCCGCCCGAGTACACTCGGGACAAAAGGCTAGTAAGCTCCTAAATTAGATATGATTTCAAATTACATTATGTTTATTTACAGTTGGAATATGACTAATTATGGCACTTTTTAATTCTGGGTTAAGAGAAACGCTGTTAGCGTCAGAATACCATCTAGATCGGTATCTGTATGATCGCAATTGTTTATAGAAACTATTATCGTGTCACAGTTATTTGCGCGTTACTTGAGACGTAAAACTTTTCACACACTTATTTACCGCATAAACTTAGTTAAATTCTACAGATGCAAAAGTGGTAAAGTCGATCATGGATACATTTTTAACAATTACCAAGACATCAATTGATTACTGATTGAATTAAAATGTGGGTCTAATCAGAACGTAATCAAACTATTTCTATAAATTGTTAAGTAATTTTGGGGCGATAATAATTATTTGTGTAGATGTAAAGGACGGCCGTGACGTTTTTTTTTATCATTAATCCGATTCAATCAAAATAGATGTTTGTTTTCTCCTCGACTTGTTTTAACTGTACTTACTCTTATCTTTCGCTAAGATACTTATCCATCGTCTTTCTATGCCTATACGAATAATTCTTATTCTAGAATTTGAAATTACAAAACAATATTCTGGATAACTTATCAAAAATAATACATATTAATTCTTTATCGATAAATAATGATATTTTTCAATTTAAAATCAGCAAATAATGAGTACTTTTCTTACAAGTGCCTATGTAAAAGCGTTTGACATAAAAAACACTATTTGCAATAGATTAAGTAGGTATGCTTGAAGCTAAACTATGCTAAGCGAACGGTAAAAATAAAAAATAAAAAAGAAGATATGACTAGATCATTTGGATTTTACTAGGATCTACATTCATAAAAGCACTATGCGCCTCTCTTCATATTACTTAAATTTATTAATAATATAAATAGATAATATAATAATATGATTAATTATTTCGAATCCTAATTTTGTTTAAATCAAAGTATTGGCATTCATCTTATATCTAATCGAACGGTGGTTAGTTTTAAGGACAATTAAATAAAAAGTCAAGTCACAATACGATACGACCGTGTTACGATGTTTTTCTGAAAATTGCACTTGTCGTGCCGATGACGTCACACCGTTCGATAATTATTCACTCTAAATAACGATCCTTTCATCATTCAACAAACTTATTTAAACCTCACATTTACGAAAATTTCTCTTTATTTATGGAGTGCTCATTTCATCTTGAATGAGATTAACAAATGTTATATAAAACTATTTGAAATTGTCATAGTCTACGTTATGATTATTTGTAAAATTTATCTAACAACTGATTGAGGATCTTTCGTTGAGTACTAGGTGACAAGTCATCAGCAATAACGACTTGTAAGTTCTTAGCAATCGACGTAATTATCTTCATAATTTGACAGATTGAGTTATGAAAACGGAAAATCGGATATATTGCAATGCAAGTGCAAGCTTGCTTATATAAGAAAGTGCAAGTCCAATAAGTTTGCGAGTAGGTATAGTTAGGATAAGAGTAGTTATGCTACAATATTTACGACAGAGTATAAAAATTCCACAGACTACAGTGGACCCGAAAGAGAAGCGGCGCGGGCGCCGCCACCGGGGAGGCCGATGCGTGATGATAATAATTTATGTCATCATTATATCATATGTTTTTAATAAATTTTATCTATACTTGCCCGAAACCTGAAAGATCGAAGTCAGAATGATGCGAAAACTGCCTATTTGAACAACGTTTAGATACATTTAATTGCAAAGCATACCCTGTATCCTAGAATCACTTTATGAGCGATTGTTTTATGTTTTCAGAAAGGGCTCATTTAAATGTATCGTAAATTAGACGTTACGGCATATAACGTGTTTTGCAAAATTTATAATCAATATATAATAATATACTTAGTACACGTTATTAACTGTTACAAACGGAGTACTCCGTAATCGTCTTTTGCTACGGAGTGGGTACTCCTTTTTTATCCACAGTGTGATATTGTCGATAATATAATCATTACACTATAAGTATACGTTCCGATTTGGCATCATTTAGTTCTGAATTTATAAAGCGATGTGGACGCCAGGATATCTGAAGGTTTCTGACATCGTCGCCGTCCGTTGCCGTTAGCATTACACTCGGCCACAATATAATAATACAATATATAATAATTTTGAACCCAACTGTATAAATTTTACAATAAAACTTTGCCGTACCAATTGTCATCGCTAATACACAAAACGTGAGATATAAAGCATAAAACTTATGTAAAATAAATATTTTTTAAAACATAAGAACGCTTAAAATAATTTAAAAAGCTTAACAATGTATTGCACTAATATGTATACTAATAATAATATAAAAGAACTAGGAGCTACAGCTAACTACATAATATTATTGGTTAGTAAATCTCGCCTCTCCTCGTTTCAAAATTTTGGAAGCGAATTCCGGTATTATCAGGCTTTGGCAAGGAAAATTTTTTAGTTTTACTATTGATCACAACTAACACTTTTTTGTGGTATAGTTAAATAATAATTATGATCAAACGCTCATCAGACGCGAGGTACTATGATTCATTTCCAAATTGCAGCTTATCATTGAATTATAATCGTCTTAAACTCGAAATCTATATCCATATAATAATATAATAATTATTTTGTGTAAATATAAAAATCTATGTTTATGATGAATGAATATTTGACTAGAGGCGGCGGCGGCATACATGGCATCCGCACGCGATTATGATATAAACACATTTAGACATTCTTCAAGAAAATATGATTCAAGCTTGTGATATAATTTATTTTCCTAAAAGACTATGTAGACATCCGCTGTAGAGTGTAAATAATATTATCACTTGTTATTAATTAGAATACATAAAAAAATGTTTTAAAACTATCCATAATTATGAATAGAATAAATAAATGAGGAACGTGTTTCTTGGTTTTATATATGTACCGATAGGTTATCAATATCTATATTTTCATTGAATGTCCGAGTATGTTTATATTATCGTTGAGCCCTATAACATGAGCAGTATTATGCAGAAATAATATAGGTATGTATTTAGTGAAAGAAGCGATTTCTTAAAAATGCGTTATACATAAGCGGACGGAAATTTACGGTTTTTTGACAAGAAAGCATTGCTTATAGTTAAGTATTAAGTTTTGATTAAGCCTTAAATTGATCGTGATTAGTACTCGCTATTTATAGGATGTTTAATTCAGTTCATAAACTTATTGTGTATGCTCCTTGCCATATACGTAACCGATAAGCGTCGAAGAACTAAGTATATTTATTTGCAGTAATTTCTGCATGATACTCGCCATTGGGGGCCCAAGTACCTTCTTTAAATTAAGTTTCTTTTAGAAATATTTGGTATTTAGCGTTGGTATTGAAAACTTAGTGTTTTTAAGACACTATTCATATCTAGTTTTGTTTTATTTACATTTAATACAGGCTTCAAAAATGACTATGAACGCGTTAAGTGCGATACGACTATAGTATTTTCGAGCTGTTTCTTTTAAAATGGCAACACCGGCACACCAGAGTTCAGTTTCCGCCCGCGCGCATGTGTTTAAATCTAAGGTATCTCAGTATTTAAATGTATATTGGTACATTTTGATTATGACTCTATTTTCAGTAGAAATTACACTAGTTTTTTATTTCGCTGAAGCCACTGTTGTCTCCCTATACATTTTTAGTTGTATTTATCTTAACATCGATTCTTTATAATTTATGTTTATGACGTATAACACACATTACACACATCCACAAAATTAAAAAGAAAAAGCGCGCCCCTTCAATTGACGTCGCATTTGCGAGATAATCGCTCACACAAACTTGAACTTAACTATAGACATACCAAAAAGAATCGATGTTGTAACATAAAAAAATAGCCGATAGTGAGGTATTTTTATTAGTAAGTACATCTACGATGTTTTTGAATCGGTATTTTTTTCAAGACAACATTGATTCTTAAAATTTTCAGCATAGTTTTGGTTTAGATCATGGCTGCTTAGAGTGTTTAATATGAAAAAGTGTGCGAGCGATAAAGAGCGAAACGTATAAGATGCATAGACGAACGGCCTGAACAGTCCATTATGTTGATATATTAGTTTTATATCACAGCCCATTTGGAATTTACAACACATAAACGATCTTTGAAACAAAGGCCTTATTGTGTTTTTATGTTGAAGTGCACTTTTATTTGTACACAGCGTTTACAACAACATTTAACAACAATACCATAATAATTGTTAATTATTAACATCCACTAACATGGTATGGGTCGTCGCTAGGCTTACCACAACTGACAATGACGAAATAACTCGAAAGCTGATCTATATCTAAATAGACATATTTACAATTTTGTTAATGTGTTGAAAGACACAATTTGAACACTTTCGGTTGGCAATAATTGAGTCTGTTAGTTCTATATTAAGGTTTTTGTTTGATTTTCAAAAGATTAACAAGTTTTAAGCATCTGTTTTCATCACTGTAAGTTGTTTACGAATTTTAACAGGTGTTTTATCTGTTATATTTTCTGAAATTTATAGGAATGTTAAAGTTTTAGAAAGATTGTACTTTAAGAAGAAAAATAATTCAAGTTGAACGTTGGATGGATTGTCTCAGACTATGGTACAGCCTAGCGTAACAGCTTATAATTTGACACTCACACATAATAAGTATAACAAAATATAGGACAATATATTATGCCAATAGTGGTATAAACCGGTACTTAATGTATCATTAATTGTATCATAAAAGAGACAACAGTGTTCGCGAAAAGTCAACACCGTATCTTTGTGACCTACGTCTAACAAAATGTAGAACGAAAGGCGCGTTCACAGCAGCGCTATCTACACTACGAACAAAACAACAGCACAAAGAGACGAGTGTGACCAGTTAAGACTACCCAATATACAATAATTAAAATACATTTTTTCTTACATTTTCAACTTACTTAATAAATTCAGTTTGGCTTAGTTCAAGCAAATAACTAGTATAATAAATTTTATGTTAAAAGTTTCAGTTAAACGTTTAAGTACTTAGAAGTAGAAGTATGATTACGAATGACAAAATTTTTATAACGTGTCATTTTTAATAATAATAATAATTTAATCAAAGTTAATAAATTGTATAATAATATAATAGAGTAATTTAATGATTAATCCATAATGATAAGAATGAAGCTTTCTACGCATTGATCAATAGATAATTACTTTTAACTAATATAGTATACTCGCCTCAGTGGCTTTAGTTTAGTTTAGTAAGATGTTACTGATATTTGCTATACACTTGTCTGTTAAATTCATTAAAATTGTTCGAGTTGCGTGAGTTCGTTCGCCGAGGCCGGAAAGTGCCCACTGCTGCCCTCTGAAAAGAAATTCACCTCTAATTTTCACATTTCATATTAAAAGTACTATGTGCTTTATGGATAACAAACTGTCCCCGTATTCTGTAAGTATTAACGGTTCGATTCACTTGCGAACACACTCACCTCACATACTGCTACGAGTATGTTCGATTACAGAACAGTTATAAATTATATCTTATTTCATGCAAAATTACTTTTATTTAACAGGTTTTTTTAAATACCACTAGTGTTATGACCTAATCTGAACTAGATTTTAGCTTAAATTTTTTATAGGTTTATAAGTTACCGGCGCTGGTGGGCAGCCGCGCAATAAAGACATCTCGTGTTAGTAGGGCCTATTGGCATCTTTGGGCCTCTTGAGCTGGACCTTTAGCCGCTTCATGCCGATCTGGAAGCCATTCATTGCTTGGATCGCTGCCTGAGCTGATGCAGGATTATCGAACGATACGAATCCTGGAACAAAATTTAATTGTACCTACCTCGATAAATGTAAGTAATCTTTATGGAGTGGAGCCAATTAAAGGATAGTTTTTTCACAGTCGAACGAGAACTTTCGACAAAAAGTATTTAAATACATTCAAAATATATATTCGCCAGGAATATAGTGAGACTGGGCATAATCGACAAAGTAAAATGATATGGGAGATTAAAGAAAAACTAAATAGACAAAATTTTTACTAAGAAAGTTAATTCCGTTAGTAAACTCCAAAACAAAAAAAAATGCCGAATTGCTATATAAATAACAGAGTTCTATGGTAATAAACCCACAACCGAATTAAGAAGAATACCTTTGTTTGAAGTCGGCAAGCATAGACAATAAGTACAGCGGAAGATCAGAAGGAGGTATAGCCTCTTACCAAAACATTTACTCTGATTGGTTGCGCGATCTATGAACACCTTGCTGCTGATAACGTTCCCAAAGGGTATAAACATCTGCATCAGCTCTGCGTCACCGAACTCCTGAGGGAGGTGGTAGATGAAGAGATTGCACCCCTCGGGGCCCGAGATCGAGCAGCCTGGGAACATAAGAAAATCTTTAAAGAACTCACAAATCTGCCTCTGAACACATTGATTTTGTTGTAGAAGTCATGTAGAAGTGAATGCTTGATGATGATGTTGATGAAACATGGCGGCTGCTAATTGACAATTGACATTCCGGTGTATCTAAAATTTTGGCCACTGATAAAAAACACTCAATTAACAAGAAGCTACATTTTATTCGCCATTATCGTACGTAAGTAAAATGAATACGAACTTTAGTATTCAAATATTATTGATTTCATGCCAATATTTTATCTATGAATACAAAATATAAAGCTTAGGTACAAGAAGCCAATATCAAAGATAGGTAATTGAGTGCCCGATCCATTGCCAATTCTTATCAATTATTTCCGCTATGTTTAAGAAAAATAATGAACTATAATACAGGACACTGAAACACTGAACAGAGATGCAACAGCAATAATACAGCAACTAACTTTGTGAGCACTTTGTTATTGAACTTTCAAAACAAACGTGTAATATTTTAGTTGATGACAAAGCAACATTTAACTTATACATGAACAAACGTTTGCTTCTTCACCCTCGAGTTTTTTTTTAAATATTTAATTAATCTCGAATATATTGGAATGACAAAAATTATTTGATTATATTTAAAAAATTAAAATAAAAACTTAGTTGGATATCTTTTTTTTAAATACGTAGATACCTACTCTATTAATAATTTATCAGTAATTTGCACTATTTTTTTTTTAAATATTATAAATTTTGATAGACATGAAATAGTTGGATATGAACAGATGGTATACAGTAAATGTTGCCTGGAGAGGTGATGGTGAAGGCACAGCTCAGGGCTCCACTTACCTTCTCTCTGCGCTGGCGCAATGGTCGACATCGGTGGTGGTATCGGCTGCGGAAACTGTCCATAAACCGCTGGGTAAGCTGTCAAACATTAAGTTGCACATTTTCACAATGAACACCTATTATATCGCGTGTACATGCATCTATCTACAAAATACTAATGGATGCAACATCGAAACAAATCAGAGGAAGCACATGAGTTTAATATAAAAGGAACCAGTGTAATGAGAATTCTTCATTTATATATTGTGTAAGAGTGTTGAATACATAGTAAAAATCGTACAATCTATGGTACCACTGTTACCACAAAAGTGAAATAATAAAATACCTAACGTCTAGTATTAGAAATAATGAAATAACACAAATAAAAGCAGTAAGTAAAAGTGCATTACACATTTAAAACATCTACTAATCAGCGAAAAAAGCATAATGTGTATAATGTAATAAATAATTTTAAATTACTATAAATCATTTAAGAAAATAAATTGTTCTTATGAGTTATCGAGAAGAACGAACGAATATAATGATAAGATATACAACGGTAATAAAATACTTTTGTTTCACTTCGACAGCCTAAATTATTAACACTTATTGAGTTTTTGTATTCAGATTGATAAACTGCTTTCCTTTGTCCGTTCCAATTGTAAAGAATTAAAATTGAATTCAAATGAACTGTCAAAGAAGTTTACGATAACGAGAGAATAAAGTCTGTTAGGGGAAGAACATTGAACTGAATTCAGATAAACAATACAATGTTTAATTTGTCCGCTGTCAAATTAAGATCTACGCGGTACTTTTGTTTTGTGGGAAACGATTTTTTTACTTTGCAAGTTAATCGCTACTCTATAGCAAAAGAAAATTAATTAAGCACATTTTTACATTGATAAGTTCGACATGATTTGACCAGATTTATCACAGAAAAAGCCATATAACACTCTGCTTATATTTAAGATATAAATGGTCAGAATCTAACATTAATTAATGTACAAAGCACAAACATACTATGTCACAGTTATAAAAGCAATCTTTTTCAGGATCCGGACATCAGCAAAGACTGTTTAAGTTTCTTAAATTTTATAGGTATATGAACGTTACTCACCGACTCCAGGGAAGGGCTGCATACCAGGGTAGGCTGCGTGCTGCAGGGCAGCAGCTTCACCGTTGGGCAAACCTTGTGCTGTCACTGGTACAGCTGAAATTTTTTATTAACTTTCATTGCCTTTTGCTCGGTCTGTAGCTTAAAGTAAGTCTAAAAGAAAAGGTTCCGTTTGATTTCTCATATTAAACACTATCATAAACTCGGGCAATAAATTTAAACGCACCCAGAGTACTTCACTTCAAAAATGGAAAAGTTTGCCTAAAATATATCGAAAATACATAAATAAATAGTACTTATGTGTGTAGTAAAAGAATTTATTCATATAAATTTATTAACGTCTTATTCAACATCTCAGAGCAAGCTTATATTAAGCAATAATTTAGTACTAAGTATAAGTAACAAATATATTTTTTCCAAAGGAATCTGGCTTTTTGCCATCCCTGTAGTAAAGCAGGGTGTCGCATATTAAACGAAAAATAAGGAACAAACAATACTCACTCGTGCGATGAAAACAGAAAAATAATGTGTTAAGGCTTTTCCGAGTGGATTTTTATTATCTTTATCCATTTCAGCATATTTATACGATATATTTAAAGCTACTAAAGCTACATTTCAGAGAACAATATAGAATGAATTAAAGTAATCAAACAAAATTTTAAATACAACGTTAAAACAATTATTGTGACAAAACTTTCACATAGCACGCTATAAAAACGCTTTTGTTGAAATTTCGATATCAGCCAATCAAAATATTTTGGGATATACTTACGTCCAGTGAAAGTCTGATGTATACCATTGGTGTATACAGCCTCCTGCGGTGGTGGCTGGCCATTGGCTGTTTGCGCAGCCATATTAAAACCCGGCATCGTTGGAGATGGCAAGGAGGGCAAAGCGCCATTTAGAGGCTGACCAGCACCCGTACCTATCGCCAGACCGGTGAAGTTCTCTATAAAATTAGTTACAATTATTAATCAGAAAATTTATTTTCTTTTTGGTCAACAAACAAAAAATTACTATTCAGCAAAGATAAAATTTTAGAAGAATATAGCTTATTAGTGAGTTGCTTGATCATAAAACATTTAAAAATTTACCGGAAGTAGGAGGAACCACTGAGTTGGCCATTCCGTTGAGAGCGTGCGACGCGAGCGCAGACATCGGACTGATGTAGCCCTGGGCAGTTGCTGCCACCATCAGTGCTGCTTGTTGCTGTTACAATGATTTCAAATTTTAGCGAGTAGTATTTAAGGATATACAAACTGAGTGATATTAAGTAGGCCCTTAATTTGATTGACTTTAAAACAACAAAAAATTACCTGTTCAGTAATAACTTGGGCGTAAGCGCCGTAGGTTCCAAATTGGTTAAACACGAACGGATTCAGCAGACTCATGTTGCCGGCCATCTGTTGCATGCGCCTGAGTTGTCTTTCCTTTTCGGTGTCCGCAAATTTTACCACTAAGCTGGAGGACGCTCCCTGCAAAGAAATACGTATATTAAAGATATTAAATAGGTACAGACTGCGACATAAGTTTGTCTTTCTGGTGATTGATTTTTAACTGACCTTCAAAAAATCAAAAAGAAGGTTATAGATACAAGAGGAAGAGGGCTATGATGATATGATGAGGAGCTATATGATGGACATTTTATCTCTTCAATCATCATTATTAAACAATTATTGATCCAAAATAATTTTCACTAAATACTAACTAAAAAATTAATGCCTAGTTTTAACAGCTCTATTGTTCTTAGCTTCGTAGGTTGTTAAAATAAAGAATATATATTAAATTTGAAACAGCATTGATCAGTATAGAAAAATGATTTTAGTAGCACGTCATGGGTGTATAACCACGTCGTTATTACAAGTATGGCTTATAACAATTTATTTCACCAAGCCGATGTTTCTTCTTATCACTGTAAAAACATGTGAAATATGTCACATCGTTGTTAAGTGTAGCTATTCTTCATTAGGTCGCGCAATCTCAGTTGAGCGCGAAATTCTCAACAATTTTCGAGTCCATTTTAAGGCATTTTGTGGATGAAACGCGCAGATAGCGATCGTGTTGAGACGCCGCAAGTTAATTCTCAGGCTTATGAACGAGCGAATCTGCTTGCGGAATGAAATACAAGGATAAATGATACATTTGTTTTGTTTTATTCATGAGCTCAGAGGTTTATAATTTAAAATTATATCTTTGAGGTTAACTCTGCTTTTGTAAACTAGATTACTTACTTTAACATTTGAGTTTTATTAAAATCAGTCGAAAAAATAAAGAAAAGCTTTTTTTCTAAAATATTTACGTGCTTAATTTCATTATTGATCCTATAAAAAAACAGCTTTGTACTATTTAATCTAATCATTAGTAAATAGCTGAAATTAAAGGCTTTGTATACATTCTTTATGATATAATTGTAGCTAAAAAAAACTTTTATTTTTAACTCGCTTTTATATCGCTCGCAATATCGCGTAAGTTATATTTTCGCGATTTCCTTTTATTTCTGCTATATTATCTGGAAATACGCTACGTTTTTGCATTTGATAGCTCACTTATAATGCTGAATAATATTATTTACGAAACATCTAAATATTTTATTGATATTTAATTTATATTTTGACGCATTAATATCAATATTCCAACAATTTTAACGTAACAAAACCCACATGAAAATTTATAAAACATTTATCGCTAAACTTCGTAATAAACCGTTGATTACCAACACTAAAGAGCGGTGTTCCATCGTTAAAAATTCAAGAGGACGCTGTAGGCAATTCTTGTAGCTACAATGCGGCTGCATTCATTATGTACAGCAAAAATACAGCCATAGGCATCAACAGGTTGGGGGCCGATGCAACAAGTCTCGGCTCCACTCCAAAAATGCAATAAACTTTTATAAGAGGCTTGCGTTTTCTAATTGACTATGAGACGTTACTGTAATTAAATCAAGTCTATTTCTTTAACTAGCTTTGATGATAAAGAACTTATATTGGACATTATCAATTCAGTATACTGGTTCGGGAAATTTTTTGGAAAAAACAAGTTACTTTACCTAAATTATTTAAACTTTCATAATTATATTAATAAAAATTAATATAAATTACTACTCGTACTCTCTTTAATTACTATTCATTTTTACTTTTCAGACTAGATCATTTATGATTTGTCAATTTTTTTTAATAATTATTACAACAAATTTTACAATTGGGATGAGGTATTTTGTTAAAAACGTTAAATGTTTTTTCCCCGAAGGTATTTTTAACGTAACCTAAATTAATGACCTGTTTTAGGTTTTTACTTGTATCTGCATAGATTTGGTTAACGTTTTCTTAGCATTCACGTCTGCAATTTTATCTGAATTTAATTACTAAACAATTTCATAGACAATAGGATTATATTGTATCAAGGTGTATCAATGTAAGGTATAATACCTTACTATAGTTTAAATACTTTTTCAATTTTAAATTTAAATAATTAAATCATTTTTTCTAAGCACTCTTTTAGTAGAATCTTTTAATATTTATTTTAGTAAAACGGTATCGATTACTTGTATTGAGATATAAATACAAGTTACATTAACTAAATGTTCTGCAACACAAAATTAGTTCATACCTAATTCGTACCAAGCTATTTTCCAAGTTACGATCTCTCGATTAATCAACACAAAACCGCAGATTTGGTTTCTCTAATTGATAGACAAACAGTGATTGAGAATTTGAGATTAAGCCTATTTATTTAATCTGAAGTACTATTGAGGATCTCAATAAATATTATATACATAGTTTGAATAATAGTTTGAAATTTATCAAGATTGAAGAACTTTACTAAAAGGTATATAAATAGACTAAAAGTGGAATATATCACTGAACACAACTGATCTATAACTAATAATATAAGGGGAAAATTTCTGTTTGTTATGAAAGAATCAATGGATCGATTTGAAAACTTTTACTGATAGGAAGCTACAGTAATAAAAAATGAAGTGATGTGATATTAGGTAGGCTATTAAAAAATATTTAAAAAATGCGCTTTTCCTAGATACTTTTCCAATTTGTTTAGGCTGAAACAGTAGCAAAGAATTTAAATTTAGTAGGATTTTAATCAAAATAAAGTCATCGTCTTAGTGAGTATCTTAAAAAATTGCTTTATCTAAATAAATAATACGAACTAAGCAGATTATAAGCAGATTCGATCAAAGTACATTCCCTTAAACACCAAAATACTTGCAATTGCAAATCACTTAAAGTAATTGCAATCAAGACCATTTTATTACGGACTAGTTCCCTTAATACCCTCATATAAACGGGAGCCTGTGTCGAAGGCTATATATATATATATATATATATATATACGCCATTGTTCCTTGGAAGCCTACTGTTATAACGCCTTCTGTCAACGTTACTTCGATGCCGCATTTAAAATAGCTCTTCACTGGCTCTTGTTGAAGATTACGCAAATTAATTTTCGTTACATTTAATGATAATAAAGGCTTATTTTTTTTAAATAAAGACTATTTTATCTGTGTACCGAATATGCAACTGGTAAATATAATTTTTAAATTATCATCATGCGATTATGTGTTTAACTTCATGTGATAAGGTTTTCATGATACGACAGATATGTTTATGCTTTATTTCTAAATAGCTATATTCTAGCTATATTCCTAAATGGAACCTCGAAAATATATATGAAGTCAGTACCTATGTAAATTTTTCAATCCAATTATACTTGCAGTAAGTCAATTTCTGATGAGATCATGAAACCTTAGAATGCAGGGAAGTATCTCGTAAGGCTATTTAAGGCTTACTACTTTGAGGTAGAAGTTAATTGAAATCTTTTAAAGTTTATTTCGGCTATAAAGGCCGACCGGTGGCCGAAGTACCGTGGATTTGTCCCGGCTTCCCCGTGGAATGAGGTTTTATTGCCGCATTAACTTGATTGTTTTATATACTAAGCTTAATGTAAGGAACCTTTTAATTTAAGGATGTTTTTTCGAATTGAAATTGGATAAAAAGTTATTGACATAAATTCTAAATTGTTATTTGGCAATACTTCATTAATTTTTTTCTGATGATCTACTTTGTCTATGCGGACGGAGGATAAAAACAAGGTTCTTTTATATTAATTTTGAGTTATTTATCTTTACACAAATAAAAAATTAATCAAAATTCAGTGATTTACGCGCAAACACAATTTATAGATTCATAAGGTGTCTCACGGGTATTTCTTTTATTCAGAAAAAGGTTTCATACAAAAATCAGAGACAAAATACCCGTACAAAACATTCACCAAGAGCCAATTCGAGAGGCATTTATTTATTCCAATTTCGGCTTGCAATAACTGGCTTTTGTATTATTCATCACCCAATTATTGTAAAAGGACTGTTCCTAGAACGAAAGTCGGTTCGCTATTGGCTCTTCCATTTAAGACGAGATCAAAAGTAGAGACTTTTTCAAGTACCCCATTATGCTTAGTTGTATTATTTGTTAATTTATGTGATTCTCAATACGAACGAAACAGAGCACGTTTTTACTTTTAATTAGTTCAGATATTACGAAATATTATGCCTATTGATTACCCAAAATTGTAGATATAAAAAAGTGTACCTAAAGTTATAAGTATTTTAAAAATACAAAAAATTTCAAAAACATGCGCGGTCAATGACATTGTTGACGTCAGTGATTTTTGACATATACTAAACAACAAGCCTCTGTATCGTGCTTTCTGTTCTATAATAAATATAATACAATATATCTTTATACTTATCGCATTATATTCACGCAATGGCCTAGATAAAATAAAGTTAATAATACAAGGTGAACGTAATTAATATAGTAGCCTAGATAGTGAATATCAATAATAGCGATGATCACCATACACAGAAGCAAGTTTATATCTAGTTTGATGCTCAATATTCTTACTGTAAATTTGTTTCAAAAGCCTAATATGCAATCTTAAACAGAATAGCTATACAAGTATTCTTCGAGCCTAGTAAAAACGATAAAAACGAAATTTCTAAGTAATAACAGATCTAATTTAGACATTAGCAATTTATTATAAGTATATTAGAGCCAAAATAAATAATACAATAGGTAAGGTAAATAATACAGGGTAGGATTATAGTGGGCTGTAAGCCCCAATTAGACGAGAGGGCTTATGATAGTGCAAGTAAATAATATTGACTTTTTACAATGATTATGTAGGTATATAGGACATAAACACGGCAGCCATTTTTTCGTAGTCTATAAATGTATGGAATCTTTAAAATAGAGTATCTTAACTATTGGTTATACTTAATAAAAAAACAACTGACATACCATAATATAAAAACTCGTTTTTCATGGACCGATTATGATAAATGTTATATATACAGCAATAGTTTTTATTTAAATTCATTTGTATGATTATGATTATTGAGTGATTAAAAAAAAAATATTGCTTATTCACTAAGCATGCTGATAAATCCTTATCATTTTAATGAAACTAAATTCAAAATATTTAAAAAAAAATCAAATCTTTTCTTAAAATTTATTTATAAATACTTACGAGTTAAGATAATAAAGCTCTTAATTTCCTTTTCTTAGTAAGACATCGTATAATTACTAAAATTAATTTAGGCCACATTATACATGTATGACGCCTTAAAGGCATGCTTAATAAATAATTAATTAAAATTAAATACAACACGATCATGTTTGTTTTAATTTGTTTTATCTTTCAATCTGTTAAGAAAGTATTGTGAGTTTTCACTTAATTTGTTGGTAATTAGAAATGATATTCATCGCGCAGAAAGGACAAACGGTTTGTTTTAAAAAAAACCCTTATCTATTGGGATATATCATATTAGGTTTAACACACTGCCACTTTTATAATCCCTCTTTGTACATAGTCGCACAAGTACGAATTATACGAACTCAACTGTGCTATACAGTGAAGTTGGTAAGAGTTGTACATTATAACTATATATTATTTGCTATAATATAAGAAAAAATACTTTAATTGCATTAACCATAGCTTCAGCCACCAGAATAAAGCGAGATATTTAATATTACAAAAATAATGAACGAAACTTGAATCGTCGAGACAGCTCAGGGGATAAAACTAATTACGTAATACATGGACCCTCGCTTTAATGCTACTGATCTCATTGGCTCTATATGAAACATATTAATACTTTTATTGAAAGGTGTAATAAAGTTACGACGTAATCTGAATGACGTCATTTATTGGGATTAGTTTTAGCTATTATTATTTCCTTGACCTCGTACGGACGTTAACAAAAATGTCTTTATACTAATTATTTAAATATATTGGAAACTGCTTTATGATTAAAATCAGACATTGTTTTAATCATTAAATTTTACCTAAAATGTATTGAGGACAGAGTATATATACAGAGTTATTATAAATGATTAAATATACCATGTAGTGTGTTGTTGAAGTTAAAGTTGTGTAGTTGTTATAGGAATAAGCTGCTTATCATGTACTAACAACGAAAGATAACTACGAGCTACAGCGTAGCACTTCAGTGCTTGTCGTAGTAGCGTGCTACGAATTATGTAACACGCTACAAGAAATCACAGAATTTTTTTTTGCTTTTTTGTACAATTTAATCGTCTACTTGAATGTTTAAAAAAGAGAAGATAAGTTTTGCCCATAACAGTATTGAGTGAAGTCCCGTGTCCCCTAGTGGGGTATGGGGCAGATGCATTTCACATCTGTTTCACTGATCGATTTTTTCTTTAGGGGCAAGTAGGTGATCAGCCTTCTATGCCCTGCCAGACCGAGTATTTTTTATTTATTTTTCTCCACCGGGAATCGAACCCAGGACCTCTCGGTTGTAACGCTTACGCGCTTACCACTAAACCAAGGAGGCGGTCAATAACAGTATTAATTTTCATAATATTTCTTCTACAACTCAATAAATTCCCATTTCAAGTTAAAAATATTAGAAGAGTACGTATTTCACTAACTATAAATCCTATTCTATATTCAAAATAAACTTCAAAACAATATAATTTGAATATAATATCTCTAACCATTAAATATAATGCTTAAACGTTAGTGTATTATTCATGAGCCTATGATTCGTATTAGCTATGTAGTGGCATAGCCAATTATTGCTTTGCAGTTTCAATTTAAATGTCAGAAACATGTGTACAATGTTTGTATTCAAAATGAACCATTAGATTTACGGTATTTGTTTTAGAGAATCGTGTTATTGGGTTTACAATAGCACGCATGGTTAACATATTGTGAAAATATAAATTGTCCTTTTTATTTAAAGTGAATTTTAAGCCACATTGAAAATTCAGGTAAGAAACAAAATTGTAACTCTTTTTATTACTTTAAATGCAAAATAATTTTCATTTAGTAGTCTATAAAGTAGTTAGTCAAAAGAAGGTGACAGAATTACTTTGCGAACATAAACAAATAAACTTGCTATATGAGAAAAATTCAATGAAAATTTTTAGCTGCTTTAGACCATAAAGATACAAACCTGTAAATCAGTTTATAAAACCACAGCACAGCCGATTAAACGCTTCGTTTCGTCACAGAAGCACTCATTTTTAGCTCATTAATTTTCTTACTCGGCATCTCACATAATTTTCTCTTGAATGCTTCCATACTTTTAGATAAGGGTCCTTTTATACAGAGCAACAGCAATAGGGCTCTTTTTATTAAATCCGGCGTCTCTCGAGTGTCGACAACTGATAGCGGAGCTGTTTATTTATAAAATAACGCACTTTCCGCTCAAAGAATTAAGGGCTCTCTCAAGCACGCCGACAGCTTGCGTATTATTTCTTTCATTACGCTATTACGACTTTTATTGTTAAGTTTTAAGCTTATTTTATTTTAATATTGAGATTGTACAGTTGAGATGCTTTTTACAATTGTTTCAAAATGTCTGTCTTATTTCCTCTTTTCCTTTCCTTTTTTAACTTGGATATTAATGAAAAGACTGTGATTATAAAGGTATTATATGCAATTTCTTACAAATACAATAGATTTGTAAAATACTTAAATAAATTAACGTTCAGTTGAAGGAAAGAAAACAAATTAAACTTACTTGTATAAATGCACAAATTGAACATTTAAACTTCGATTGTTAAATGGACTGACCCTATAAATATGCAAATTTCAATTCAAACTAACGTATACATCGGTCTATATTTTACAGTAAGCACACCTCCGGTATGATTGGAGTGGCCGAATCTCTAGGATTGGGAGAGGTCTTACGGTACTTTGCTGTTATTCTATGCAAATGACTACTACCGTTAGCTACTTGAACTATTGTCAAGATGCTCTTTTGCCAGATTGTTGTTATGTCATGA
The DNA here is from genome assembly GCA_912999735.1 of Aporia crataegi. Taxonomy (NCBI): domain Eukaryota; kingdom Metazoa; phylum Arthropoda; class Insecta; order Lepidoptera; family Pieridae; genus Aporia; species Aporia crataegi. The sequence goes on along the minus strand of OU538744.1, from coordinate 3,905,584 downwards.
ATATTGTACTGTATGCAATAAATAGTGTGTATTGTAGAATAAATTTAAATTTGCTTTGAATGTAATATTATGAAAATTCGAGGGATTTATGCAACACACGATCGTTATTGTTGCTGATATAGCTCTCCTCTGCAAATTAACTACTTAAATTTAAAATCATAATTAATTGTTGTGATATGTTATGACATTAATATTAAAAAAAAATCTTAGTTATTATAACTACGAAAGCTACATACAACCTTATTATCATGTGTCGTTATGAGAATAAAAACAAATATATAGCTGTGTATTTACTAAAAAATAATTTGATACTATTAAAGTACTATTAATGTTTTCAATAAATCTATAGATAATATTAATAATAATTCCAAAATCTGAGTTTCAAATGCAAGTGTTTTGCAAACAAATGAAACTCAAATGGTGCATGAAAGTTGCATAGAGAACTGGTTAAATGCACTCAGTTTACATTTCCCCGTTGGGCACATTCTACCTGCTTTGTATTTTTAACCACGCCTGGCAAAAGACTGCACTTGCCGACGCAGAGACAATTAGGGATCTCATTTAGTTACTGCACCCAATTTCGGCTAAGAATTAAAACGAAGATAGAGGTAATGTAGGGCTTAATAAAGAGAATATGCTACAGAGCGAATAAATGAAATACAGAAAGCAGTGTATTTATCTGTGTCCGTGGTTTTAAAAAAGAATATGTAATAACACAATGTTGAATCATATTGATTAAAATACATTCTTTATTCGCGCTTGTTTGATCAAGTGGTTAAATTTCGGTGACAGTAAAACTAATAATGTACTAAAATATCCATACATACAATAAAATTATTAATTTTATACTGTTAATCATGAAGATTGGCAAGAAAATGATTCTAATATAATTTTTTAATGAAAAAAGCACTTAGAAAGTATTAATGTAAAGAACTAATCTGCCACTGTAATATTATCTAACATACGAAAGTGTAAACTTGATTAGAAATATAGTATTCCAAGTTTTGCACGTCGCCAAACAATTGGCATTCCTCCAACAATACCTTTACTAAATCACAGCTAAACAAACATGGGGTCATTATACCCGCGCCGATATTTTTCGACTGTTCACATATTATGATGAAAGATAGCCTTAGGATTATCGTCAATAATATGTCTTTGATTTATGTACATACATTGTGTTTATGATTTTAAAATATACAATTAAATATATATGCATAGAAACATAAAATTGTTTTTACTAAATGGTTTTTAATAAGCGCGAGATTTTCTAAAAAATAAAAGAGGTAAAATTTATTTTTTTACAAAAATTATTCAAAGTCCTTGCTTTCGTTTGACATAGAAATAGCCCATAAAAATATCAGTAAGAACATAAATATATTTTTTCTCTCTTTCCCACTCAAGTTTCTTTCTCATTCTATTTTTTATTACAGAAATGAACCATTTCAGAAACATTTCCGTCTCCCATTTCCTTGGGGTTATTTTTCTTTTGCCACCGAAAGGTATTAAGTAACGTTTGTTTACGTGAAATTTGTTGGAACATAGTGTTGTGTTCTTTTAAATAATAGAAAGAAACAGAAATAAAAGTTACAGAGAAAATATTTAAAATTAAAGATATAATAGAAAAATATTTGTATGTTTGTGTTGATTTTTGTACATTATGTTACATTTACGTATTTTTTAATTTAAAATATGGTACATACTTGTCGAGACACAATGTGCTCCTAGAAGTTGGTGTATTTACATATTCATTGGCAAAAAACTTTCATTAATTCGTTCTAAAATTAAAAATTTAAACAAAAATCAAGACAGAGAGACGACATCTACATCTTAACTATTTCGTAGCTTCGTAGCAATCGTAGCACTTTAAATCATGGAGGGTGCAAAACAAGAGATGTATCTAAGTAAGTAAACTCCCGTTGTCCTCGCATGAATTTAATCAGTTGAAACAAGGTGTAGAAAATAAAACATCCGTCCTCACTGCCGGCGAAATGGATTGAGCGCGGTGGATCGGAGCAATTTTTGTTGAAAGCACTCGCTTTCTCTATAGATAGCTTAAGGTCTCTATAGAGTGAATATGTCCACTTTAACTGACGCGCTCATTCGCTCTCCTTAAAAATGTATATGTGTTAAAATAGTGATAATGTGATGATATTATTATCTTAGACTACTAAACTTTACGTTCCACGAAAGGAGATTTGCGGAAAAATTAATATTGATACATCTCGGATTGAAGTTAAATATATTTTAGGTATATATTTATTATAGATAAATAGAATAACGAAAATTGTAAATAAAGTGGTTTGAGTAATATCTGACATCAAAAAAGGAATTTTATTTATGTACGGCATATAAAAATAAGAAAATGTAAACATTTTAGACGTATTTTAATGTCCATAAACTCGCCTCAAATTTTGCCTTTATTCCAATAATAATTTCCATTACATGACGCATGTCATCTACACACATAATCTCCATAACATTCAACATCCATAATGGCTTATCCCGATACCAAGACCGAATATAAATCACGAATTAATAAAAAATCCGAATAAATGGAGATTTATTCGAAGTACAAGCACAAACCTGACGTTTTAGCAGGTTTCCTATGGGCCCTCTAACGAATGAATAATTACACAATGATCCCTATTAGGAATGCAAAAATGGGGACCCTGATGCATATATAATGGTGCCTTTAATTGTGGTCTAAGTGAGAGGATGGATTTGAATATTCAGGACATTTAGATGGACTTCTAATAGGTTGATAATTGGTATAGAAATCAACGCTAAAATATAAACCATATATGCAACTTTTATCTATTTTATAACAAGACTTGCTGACACCACCGTTTTTGCCTCTATAATTTACAACAAAGCTTATCATTATCAGTTCGATGATTTAAGCGTGAAGTCATTAAGAAGTAAAAGACTATTGCGTGTACATACTTTGACGATGTAAATGTTATAAAAAAAACACTGTAACCATAAAAATAGTATTTTTTGTCCGCATCTTACATCTACGATGATCTTTTTGTACTTAAATAGTTCATTTTAAAATTAAGCATAATTAACCGTAAAATTCCAGCAAATTATTTCATTAGGTATGTTTAAAAGCGGAGTTTAACAAACATTGGCTGTAATGACTAGGCAAACTGGCATCTGCATACGACCTAAGAAGAGGATCACTCTGAATTTATTATCCCTGAAATACGTCTGCCTACAGTTTCAAGTTCTTTGAAACACTGTTAAGGCATTTAGACTACACTACTTCTTTAAATACAGTATAATTTGAAAGGAATGAAAATTAAATGGAGTTGAAAAGTAATCTTAATTTATATACAAAAAATAATTTTGTTGTTGAAGGCATATTTTAATTAAATGTCTAGCACGAAATCTGATTTAGTTTCTTTTTTTCTTCTTGTATTTATATAAAGTTTTTATATCCGAAAGCAACAAGGTTATTTATAAATGTATTTTACAGTTTGTGACATAGCATTTTAAAAAGTTTGATGTAGCCCACATGTACTACTTTAGAGTGCAGCTTATAAAGAATGAAATTTAGATCAAGTTTTTCAACCTTACATAAAAATTTATGCGTAATAATAATATTTCAAGTATTAAATGATAGCTTGAAATAAACTATATTATTTTTATTATAAACTGGATATTGAAAAAAATTCTATTGATTTAGTGTTAAAATGACGAAAGAATGTAGTTAATTGCTATATTTAATAACGGGTGGTAACAATATTATGCGCGAAGTATTCGCTCGACGAAACCAAATTAGTGTCTGTTGTTTTATGTTAATAGATTTCTGCTTACTTCTTAGAAGTATTTGGCTGAAAATATATTTTGATGACCTAAAAACGGAAATTCGGTTTTCAAATAGTATATATACTTTCATGCATGTCTTAAGTGTATCATGATAAAAATTCATCATTTTTTGATACACTGTTTAGTCTACCTTACCTGTTTAAAAATTAAAAATAAAGGATGATTGAATAAGATGGAGAATTAAACTGATCCATAATTATGGTATTTTGTTATTGCTCAGTAACAGTCCTGAATAAAACAAATACCTGAAGTTGATAACAATTTTAAAACTCCTAGCATACAAAACGGAAATTTAAATAACAATCTTAAATTGATGAATATATTATTATAACTGATCCAACAGTCTACCTCATCTTCTAATATCTCTCACGCATCTAATAACCGACGGCAATGTCCAGCAGGCGCCGCGGTGATCTATTCTAGACAACGAACAAGGCTCTGACGACCGAGAAATAGTGGTATAACCATACTTTCAGTCGGGAAATCGACTGAAGAGGCAGCCTTGGAGTCAAAACAACTTTTAGAATTCCTGGGGCAGAAGGCTACGGAAAAACACAGCTTCAAGATAGTCAGCATGTAAGTAAGGGACGCGCTGGAAAAAAGCCGGTGGAGGCAGATCATCAGCTCCAGATATAACCCTGATGTTGAACACGATCCTGAGACATGAAGGACCGACCATAGAGATATATATTTATAAATTTTTCATAGCTAAGCTAATAACTATTTCGATCACATCAACTTTCAACAAAAAAAAAACCGCTTTACGCTTCATTCGTTTAGAAGCTACGATGTAATAAACAGACACACAGACATAAATAGATAAAAAGACATAAACAGACACTCTTATTGCGTCGGGGGTTAATAATTTTAAAAGATAAACCTTGAAAACTATGCAGCAAAGTTTTCCTAAACTCCACACATATACTTTCGTTAAAAGTAAAAATTATTTTATCCCACAGAATCGTAAAACACTTATACATTAAACAACAAAACAGTTCCGTTTTAACTTGAGATTTAAATGAGTTCCGTTCTGTTTATTTTCACTTCTCAGATCAAGAATGAGCTCTGTTATTTATGTTACGTAACAAAATATTAGTTTTAAGTAACAAAAGATAAATATTTTCCATTAAAATAATAGGTTACTTTGAAATATTTTATTGTTATTACAGTGTAGATGTTATCTAAAGAATAATAGGAAAAAATCGTATCCTGCTCTTGTTGAACGTACAAGAAAGCTAAACAAAAATGGATATAATAAAGTTTTGTTACAAACAGAAACGACTGACCTCTACACCGATTTTGTTAACATTTAGTTCAATGGTACATTGCGAGCGATTATAAAACTCTAGAGCTTGTGTAAAGACATAGGTTACCTTTTAATGCAATAAAAATGCTTGAAGTGGTAATAGGACAAATACAAATTGTTAAGTTATATTACAACGATGAAACTATTTGCAGGAATAATAAAGACATAAAGTACTCGCCAGGTCGCATGGGCAGCCGTATGTACTCGTAACGAGCTCTCGAGGGAACTTACTTAATATCGTAGAATATAATTTTGTTTATATTCACTTGCTACGCTTTAATTAGATGTGAATATTATTTTATAACCGCATATTCTATGAATATAGAATGGACGATAATTCGGTAGACTAAGTTGTATGCAATTATTTTTTTATTGTCCTTTATTTGATCCTCAAAACTGGATGATTGTGTGTTTTAAATATATACTCAACAATTATATATTGAATTAAACAACCAACATAACCTATACATACATAGTTATTTTTAAGCTTGCATCCTATGGTTACTAAACTGATTTGTAAAAAATACTATAGTTTTTTAACTCACTTGTTAATTACAGATATCTAAAATCTAAGCCGCATAAAATAGTCGAGAAATGTAAACTTAAAATTGATTTACAACTTTTTAAAATGAAGCGGCGTATTGCGGATGTTTTGACATTATACACGACAACTTCAATAAAAGTTTGCGAGCCTCGTCTGGAAGTTGAAACTACGTGTCTAATATCCTTCAATGTACCCAAATTGCTTTGGAAACAAAGAGAGCCGGGCCGGATCGTGTTTGGGCCGTAACTTCGATCCAATCCGGGTCAATTTCTTGACGGTAGGCGCTCGCAAACGCATTTCAGAGCTTGGGATTTGTCGGATGAATTTTACTGGTCTTTGAGAGGCCTCGTCCTTTAGATGTTGTGGAGGTAAGCTAAGATAAAGTTTATGGTTCAATAATTCTAATTCGCAATATTTTTTATTAGCATTAATTTTTATAAAAGGCATGCTTTTTTTATTTATTGCTGTGATAAATTGGACTCAACGTACATTGTTAAAGTATTCATAATTTTTCTTTTTGTACTTTTTGGAAATAAATTATTATAATAATTATATTATTATTTTCAGTGTAGGCGAGGTCTAGTAAGCGGAGATAGATCTTTTTGGAGTACGTGTCTGTTCGAAGGTAATGGTTTGAATACTTGTAAAGCAGATTGTTACCGAACCAAGAATATTGAAAAATATCATGAAACAACAAACATGACTTCTATGTTGACGTAGAAATGGACGAAGGTACTACAGTAACAGTTTTCAAGTAAACTTATCAAACTGCATTAATTAAAAACAATGAAAAATGAATAGGTTGTTTGGGTTATATGAGGTTCGGAATCTCGTGTTTATTTGTGCACATTTTGCCAAAACATTTTTGCACAAGCTACACCACCAAACAAAGTCATTCAAATAAAACTGTCAAAATTTTGTTAGAACCCCCTAACCGGTACCGTATAAACAAATTAATAATCCTAAACAAATACATGTCTGTCTTCATTTACTCGAAATGTGTGTATGAAAACACATTGGATGAAATTAAAAATATCAAATGAAATTTAATTTATTCTTACACAATATATTTATGATTAAATATTTTTCAAATCTATATTTTGGTACTGTGATAGGCATGAAAAAAGTATTTTATCGAAACCTTCTTATCATTTGCGTCTGTCAACTGTCAGTCTAACAGTGCCCATGCGAGTTGGCGCGTAAGTGGAAGTATTGTCACAAAATTTATACAAATAATTTTCGCAGCCGCTATGGAATAATATTTACACTTAACGGAATTCGTTCATATCTGTCTAAGACATATAAAAATGTTACGGCACTTATACGTTTGTGCGAATATTTTATCTTCGCTAGGGCGACTTAGAGGCGGAAGTATCTTAATATTAAAAAAATACTACACAGAAGCAATAATGATAATGTTAGATTAAAAACAAACTTAGCTTAGCTTAGATTAATAAGTTAGACAAATCAAGTAGGTGTATTTTTTGTATAATATTCTTTTGTGTTTAGAATTAGTGGGATTTAGGATATTTTATCCTAAGCAAGTTCATTTTGAATACAATAAATAGTCTTACTTAATAACTAAATAATAAAAAAATATCCACAGACGTTGAGAAATTATATGAGTTATACATGTTTGCTCTTAATCAAAGCTATTAACACATAATGGGAATTTTCGTGCCAGTTTTATAAGGACCGTTCTATACTGTTTGCAGTGTTGGCAATCTCTTAATTTTGCACCCGCTGTAAGCCGGGTAAATAGTCGCCTTAAACACTTTGCCGTAATGAAACTTTGAGTGAATCTTGTTTATGTAACTGTCCTGATATTTGTGGCTTTATTAAGCATTGCTTTAAATGGTTTCTCAGTTTATAAAAAAGATTTGCGACTTAATGTCATTATAAAATATATTTTTTGAAATTAATTTATATAGCTATAAATTTGGAATGTCACCTTGACTTCCAATTGGCGTATTTACACTCGCATTTATAACGCAAATGAAAATGCAACAAGGTCAAATGTATGTTAATTCGTATTACTCTGGTATATTTATTTAATTTCCTTTAAAATTTAGCCCAAAATAATAAAAAAACTTACAAGTTATATTAATATATAACTTTCATAGTACCTCTCAAGGTAAGGAAAAATTTAATATAAAAGACTGTAAAAATGAGAGTAAAAAAGCGCAAAAATTACCTTATATTATTTTACAGAGAATTTTTTTTGAGATTTTCAAGTGTTCATATATCTAAAGTTAAATAACCTCAAACCCTTCAAATACCGTTGTGAATTTCAGTAATTAAGGTTTCTTGTCTGATCTTCACGCATACAAACGGTGAATATGATAATTACTATACTTGTGAGGACGGTTTTGTCACACATACAAAGGTATACATACTAAACATTGTTTTGAATAGTATTTGATGTGGCCGATTTGAGATGTTAATTTGATATAATTTCATCTCAAACTACTATAGCTTTGTTTAAGATAATTTATCTTAAGACTTATTAATACATATTTCTATGGAAAATGTAGTTAAATTACGAATGAATTAACAGTGGTCTATGTTAAAGACATGGATTCTATACATGTATGATACAATAAGTAAAATTGAATAGAATTGAAAACTTCCCTCCCCGACATAATAACTACAAATAAAAATACCTCAATGATGAAAAGATTCATAAATTAGCAATCGTCGGTTTATTTATTCGTTTACAACATCCATTAACAAACATTAGAACATTATGACCAGTTTAAATTCTTACAAAAGTCGATAACAGCCAGCGATAAACTTCCAAGTCTAAAGCATTCACTTATAAAAACTCATCGACTTTAAATCTCTTCAAATCTCGAGATCCATCTGAGATCGCTTTATGTACCTGTCAATTTATGAAAAGAAAGCGAAAGTTTAACGAATACCTTTTTGCCTTTGAGTGATTTGCGTTAACATTCATTTTAATGCAAATTTATCGTTCCCATTGTTCGGGTTATTCGTGGTTATGAATAAATTTATTTTTAGAGTGTAGATGAAGTTCAGCAAATGCTTACACTAACATGTGGGTAATCTCTAGATCCACCGATTCGTTTGTAAGAATAATTTGACTGACTTTTTTGAAAATATTTTTACCACATATGATGTTGTGAACCATAATTTTTTTGACTATGAAAATCATTAACAGGAAGAAGTTATAATCTAAAAGTAAACCACTAAATCCAGGGTAACTTTGGTAATAAAACAGAATCTCATAGGCGTGCTTTTATAGTCTAGGAGTTGGACTATGTTTCTTATTTTTTTATTTTATGCGCCTCTTTGTAATTGTACGATCGTATTTAAAATAATTTAATTTCCGTAGATATCTACTAGTCAATAAAATATTAAAAAATATGGCATCAATTAAAAGTTTTAATTTAAATATTTCTAAAGAAAAACCGCTTTGAATATAATGATCATTCTATATCTGGTTATAGATCAGACAATCATAAGTACATTTTTGCTCAGTATCACTTATTAATATAGGTATAATCGCCAAAAAATACTCTTTCATTTGGTCATAGGATAACTACATGCAAAATATTACTGTTGTATTGAATACTAATCAGATATATTTTTTTTCATATATCGAGTGTTTCATATTTTAATAGTGCCTTCAAAATTTCTTAATAATTTAATTGCTTGTCCTGTAAAGCAATGAAATTGCATTTATCATTTTCTGACCCATGGCTACAGATATCCAAAACGTAGCTAAATCATGTAATATTGCTCTTGGAATAATCATGAATTGAACTGCATTGACTGAAAACTGCATTTGAGTTCTAAAATATTTTTAAACATAAAGCTTAGTCATCCCTTAGACTAGAAGCCATAGTTGTAAGCCATAACAAGCGAGGGTTAGATGTAATCGTATAAAACTACGCAGATTGCGGACGAAGACGGGAGCGTAATCTAGCCGTCCCATAAAATGACCTTAGGAAGCCTTATTAAACGAAATAAGTACAGTTTTCATAAAATATTCGAGGCTTTATTCTCTTTTGTAAGCAGAAACTTTGGTTACAACGAGGTAGTTGCTACTACTTTTATTGTCGCGAAGAACATTTAAATAAACTAAATAAATAAATAAAGTATTTTATTATTGAATTTGACTACTTCCTTAACTTAGATGGTCACACGTCTGATGATTTCATGCTTATGTGGAAGGTCCTTGGTTCAGATCTCAGAGAACAAAAAAATATATTTAGACGTTTTGATACCGCTTCGATACCAGTGAATAAACGTGTTCGTTTTTTATAGAAGTGACAGTTAAACCTTTGCGATCAGGTACTAAAACTTTAGTAAATCTTTAAACTCAATCGTAGCTAGGCCACGTTAAGATACAAGTCTAAAGTTCATACAAACATGACTTATTTTGATTTAGTATCATAGCAACCAGAACTGTAACATCTTTAGTCCATGTTTTGTAAAAAGGCCCAATGGTGACTTAATTTTTTAGATGGGTCTTTTTAAGAAGCGGGTGAATATGCACCTACTATTACCACTTAAGGTGGGATTACCGCTAAACGCCTGCTTAGTGTTTTAATAACAATAAAAAATTCAGTATGCTTTAAAATCCAAATAATATAATCAATTATTGGTTGAAGTTTGACAATTTACTAAACTAAAATCTGAGTGCCATCATTGACTTAAAATATAAAAATGTAAACCTAGTTAAATCTTAATTTTAAAATTGTAAAAAATTAAATGTCACAAGGAAATCGCGTATTAGTGTTTAAATATATCTAATGAACTTTTGTAATATTATGCAACTATACAATTTGAAAGTACTTTTCGCTCACTCAATACGCTAGCTACTGTGAGTTAATATTTGCAACTTCGTCGTTATATATGTATTCAATATATAAACATATTATACTTTTTCAATTAATGTATTGCAAGTAACGTTACAATAGACGACATATTACACTATTTAAGAAACTGCTTAAGAACTCGGAAAAAGGCACTACACAAGAGTAAGCATACTAGCTAACATATGCATAGGATTGACATATCAAAGGCGTCGATGTAACAATACCTTTTTTTAATATTCATCAATCATAAGGCGGATCAATCATTCAGATCCATTAGGGAAGTTAATACGTTCACTTGGCGGTTACCTTCCATTAACTCTTTTCTTATTAGTTAATGCTACTTTCTAACTTTCGCAAAAGACTATTTTTTCCCTTTCTGTCCAAGTTCTTGAAGATAGGAAATACTTAATCAAATTTCCAACTTACCGTATTTTCGCTTATTCAATAAATATCATTATGTAGAAGTAATATTAGTGATAAAAATAGTAATTTCAAGGTCGTGTCTATGAAGCAAATGGAAAGATTTGCTATGATTAATTAACATTTAAAATTTCTTAGCAAGTATTCTGTTTGATCATTTTTAATGCTTGTTTTATCATTCAAATGCTACAAACCTAATAGGGGTAATATCGGGTTTAATATGAAACTATCTTGAGAATGAAGAATTAGATAAGCTAAGATAATAATTGTTTGTTTTAAGATCAAAAAATAAAAACCGTGACAATATTTCCAACTAACATCTTCTCCGTAATCCTAAGAGTCTGAAGCGCGAGTAAATCAATATTTACACCGAATACAAGATTAAACCAATGAAAATCGGACAAAAACATCATTAAGAGGAGTAGGAGTAAATCCGGGAAACGGCTTTGTACAAGGCTGTAAGGGAATTATCAGCTCGCTCCGGCTCCCAACTCGTTCATAGTCGTCTCAATGAGCAGGAATTAATATTTTTGTGTAATCTGGTTACATTGTCTAGTTAATTCTTTTAAGGCTTATGTAATAACTTAAGTATTGAAGAAGTTCTGTGATTCACGGTAAAGATATCTTTTACGTCCCATGTCATCGGCTTTGGTCTCGCAGTTACAATCTCATAGACAATAAAAATATTATTATTCGAGCTTGTGATTTAAACGCAGTAATAGATTAATTTAAAAATCCAATTTCGTCTCAAGTCGCAGACGAGTTTAAAAAAGAGCTATGTAGCGTATTTTTTTAGAACACAGGCTGAAAATGTAGACGTATTTGTACAGTTGCTAGTCTCAGGACGTACTAATTAAAAGTTAAGCGGCTGGTTCGGACAGTCAATTTTGGAGTTTTTTGTTGAACCAACACACGGCACTTGTAACTACAACGAGAACATTTGTTTGTCAGTTCAAAATTGACTTTTTTTTACAATTTTTAATGATGTGCAAATTGAAAATTCATCATTGTCAGGTAAATATTTTATTATATTAGTGAGTTACTAAACTCTTACATAATATTGTTTTATAAAAGTCATACAATCAATATAGCTAATGAAAAAATTACTTAACTTAATTACTTAAACTTAATCAAATAAAATGAAGTTTATATTCATAGCAATAACATCGCCTAAAATTGCGCTCGACTACATGATAGGAAAAATTCCAAAAAATACATATTAGAATACAAAATTTTATTCATGTTGCACTAAAATAGAAACAGATTTATTGTGCGTTCACAGTTCGTAACATATTTTGTATATTTTCGATACAAACTGGTTAGTTTTGCGTTTGGCCGCATGTCAAACGAACTTGCAGCTATTTTATTTTCACTTCCCTTGTTAGAAGCTTGTTATATTCGTTCCAACGTGATAACTCGCCTCATGTTTTACGTATAGTTATTTAATATTTGTTATTTTTGCGTCGAAAAGTAACTAAAAAAATTAATATGTAACGTTTTTACACATTAAAATTCAAGTTTTTGACTATTGTATAGAGATATATAGGACTATAACAATTGATATTGATCTAAGACTTTAAATATATAGACTTTTACTACTATGAATTCTAAGTTGTAAGTTCGTTAAAGTATTATGCAATGGCATCTACGAAAAATATTTGTTTAAAATATTATATCATTCTGATTCTCGGTATGTGCAATATAAATTATGCGTATGACAGCTTTAAAACAATCGATTATTTAGTGGCAGGAGACCGCGCAAGACTGAAGAAATTAAAGATCTCTCTCTCTCTATAAAGACCAGAAACAACTTTAGGGTCTCTTAGCAAATACATTGCTCTTTTAAGATATATTATAATTAATATAAGGGTTAGCGGTCAAATAACTTTTCTATACTTTCACATTAATTTGTCCTCACTGAATAAATAAATATGTTTTTCTTAATGTACTTTCTATTTTCTTTTGTAAATGTTGAACAGCCTATCTAGCACAAAGGATGGCATAACCAATGACATAAACCACCCCATCAAACTCGACAAATGTGACAGCAAATAGCAAGTGCGAATTGGTGCCATAATTATTATGTCGCTGTCAATAATATTGCTATCAATAAAAACACCATTATGAGTTCCGTTTGCACACAATTTGTGGTAGTTGACGTGTTTACGCTTGTCCACTCTGTAAATACGAGTCGACACTGTGTTTCGACAGATGTTATGTGACGTGACATAGTATCAGGTTTAACTACCAAATTAACAAATTAACTGATTGGCGTTTAAATACCATATTTTAAAGCTTAAGACTATCGAATAAAAAAATAAACGATACTTTTACCATTTGTAATAGTAACTTAACATTAAGTGAAAAATATCATAAAAAGTGAAACTCGACATTCCCTAGTCAGTTTTGTGGCACATTTAAAAAACCTGAAACATAAATATCCTTAAACTATTTATGCTGTCCTGAAATTCAAGTCCTTTAAAAAATGACGTTGAATATCAGACGTATGACCAGCTAGTTTAGGTACTCACGGTTCATATTCAACGTGCAATCTAGTTATTTTATAAATTAGAACCTAACGTACAGATAAACGCAACAAATCAAGCGGCTGTCAGCGCAGCCTTTAGTAACATGTATTCTATAGGGTAATGTTACTCACAGGCATAGTCTGACTTCCGTGAAGCTGTGTGATTGCTTGCTGGGCTTCCTGATGTGAACTGAACTTCACGAACGCGCAGCCTGCAACAATACACATTATATCAAGCGCTTGACAGGACCACAGATAATCTAAAGTGCCGTTAACTTGCAATAACTTGTATTTATATGATAATATTATATAGTCTCTAAAATTAAATATTTTGTTAAATGTTACTTGTTTTCCAACTATACCATGTGAATCTTATTTTCTGTGTCTTGAAAGTGAACTGGCGTTTGATTGACATTGTAAAAACTTTACGTATTTAAATACAATAATAAATATATAACTATTATGTAAATTTCTCGTTAAAGTAGAATATAAGGGATAGTAATATAAAAGGAGGTCCGAACCGAGAGGTCCTGAGTTCGATTCTCGGTGGAGATAAAAAAAAACCTCGGTCTGGCAGGACATGGAAGGCTGATCACTTGCTGCCCCTAAAGAAACAATCGATCAGTGAAACAGATGTGAAATGCATCTGCCCCATACCCGACTGGGGGACACGGCACTTCACTTTGAAAGTTAAAGGAGAATATAATAGGAGAAATAAGTGATAAAATAATAATGAAAGAGATGCCTAAATTATAAATAAGTAGCATACCGTTAGTTGAAAAATAAAGCATTTATTAAGAAGGCAAAACGTCGAAAATGATCGAATAATTTTTATTTGGTGTTCATAAAAGTAAAGCATCTCAACTTTTCAAATCCATCAACCACAAAATAGAATTCCCAATACATTTTCGTTAGCAGCAAACAGAAATCCATTCAGTTTCCATTCGTCTAAAAGTGAATGTTGCGAACAAAAATAACATGTGAAAAAACGAAAATCTTAAACAACACCGCGCTGGGATTATCGCTCAATTTTTCAATAACAAGCTGTCAGCCGTCGCGGATGGTAGTCAGGTCATATCAATCTTGGTACAGGTGTTGGAGCGAGATAAAAATATAAACTAGCGGGTATGAAAGAGATGGATATCATGTCCGCTTAATGACGACTGATGGATCCCGGCTTATGATCATAGGATTACCTTTACTCCGAAGTTGGAAGTAAATCAGTTACCGAAATGCGGGTTGATCTTTTAGAAATATTAGTATCAGGTGCTCGCTAAATTAGGGAAGGATCTTTACCCGGGTCTTTTTATCGAATTGGCCTTGCATAGTAAAAATTTACCCTGACGCGATTTTCGTTTTTTTTTTATTTATGGAACACTTTTTGTGAATTTTTTTTACGATTCCACTTGCTCTAGATTATTACTGATTTGTGAGCATTTATATAGGACGTAAATTCTTACGTTGTGTAGAATCGCTACAATGTGTTCATTCTTCATACATTGTGATTTATACTGAAGTATAAGACATGTGACTGTAAACTTTTATATTATATCCATTTAGTAGATTTATTGAAATGAGTAACAAACGTCTATCCATTCAAGTTTTGCACTTTTATTGGTTTTAAAATAAGGATTAAACTTTAACAATATTGTATCAGATGCATTTATGTGCCTTTTATTTCTGCACCTAAACATTCTACATGCTAACCTTAAAAATACATAATTTACGGACACACATCTGTTTAAACACACAAGACATATGGGTGGGTACATACAAGATAAGAGCATATAAAATAAAATCAACCACTAACCTAAGGGAAGGTATAATTTAAGTGATATTAGCAATAAATCAACGAACATATTCACGTTTATGAAAAACTTGTTGATGACAAGACGAGTAAGTTCTTTGGATGTTTCACTTTTTAGCCCTCTGTGCCTTCCAAATTAAAACTTAACACAGGCTGTGAACTTTGGACTTCCAATCTGTACGCATCATATGTCGGAAGCGTCGCATACACACTGAACTACAAATGTAGGTATATCGATAAGAATAATAAAAAAAAACATGTTGTATTCTCTGATTATTGTTTAGGTATTTGTTAATAATATTTTGTTCATTTATACACAAACTTTTTATATACAATTCTTACACTATTTTATTTTAGTTCTCTCGCCTCTTGTAGGTTTTGAAATTGTGATATGGAAACGAACTAGAGGCTTCAGCTAACGAAAAGGAAATTAATAAAGGCAGATTTTCCGCAGTGCACTCATGCCTACTTTATCAACGTGAAAAAAGGCACGCCCGAGAAAAAGAGCACAAAAGAAATTACGGCGGCATTGTGTCTTTTGTGAGGTTTTCCGCGGGAATTATGCCTGATTGGTTATAGTCGTGGCTTGACTAGTCGGCTTCTTCCAATACCTATGTTCTCTGACTTCTGACTTATTGCATTCATTAATATTTTAATGTGATAGCATAGCTAAGATTATATATATTTTGTAGTCTTTCAACAAGATTTTGAAGAAACACATTCTAATTCTAAGACGAAAATATGATTGTCTATGTGATTCTTATATTTCGTTCCTTTATGAGTAAAGACTTTGGGTCCATGGGGGCCAGAGGTGCTTCGATTGTTTAGAGAGATATCGACACGCTTAGTTGAGACCACACGAAACCAGAAAGCTGGCTCATGTTTCGGTTAACGCGTTAGTATAGCGATACAAAGCGGTAATGCAGCCAGTATTTTGGGTACGTATGCAAAATACGTAACGGCTTTGATGAGCCTTTTGTATTTTTGCAAATATATTTAATAAAAATTCAAACTAGGTTTCAATACACCATTTATAAATCGAAGTACAACTGGACTTTAACTGCTTGTTAAGAAAATTTATTTTCTCTTAAATTTTGTATCTACAGAGTGACGTTTTTGATATCACGTTAAGAAATTAATAACTTATTTTTGAGAAGCGATATGAAGTTTGCGGAGTCTTTAACTTAAGAAGACAAAATAATTGTGGTTAGCGCGTGTTCACATAAACAAAGTGAACTTAAATTTTAATGGAGACATCACCCATTTTACTCAAGTTAAAAACTATTAATTCACCCTCATTGGTGTTTCAAAACTTAACGACCCCGTAACTTAAACCATATAAAACAAGTTAAATTATCCCGACTAGCATGTAAAGGAGCGTAATAATGCTTTATGGCCAGTACTTAAGGGCTCATGTATAAATCTTAAGGGTCTATCTAATTAACTGCCTCGCTCCGAGGTGCTGAAGATTTAACCTCCGTCTAAGACTACTAATTAAAATATTTCTTTATGAAAAAATTGTTTTATTGCGCGCATATTTGGATGAGAAATGAGGGATATAATATTATTTGGTAATGCAAAGGCGTAAATTTATAATATAATTTTGTTTTATTTATGAAAAAAAAAAATCGGTATATTATGTGTAACTTTTATTTAGTGCGAACATACCTATAAGCTCACAAATAAGCCAGTAATAGTCTTTGAACTTCATAACAAATTCATAATACATTTGCGTGGTATTAAAAAAGCATCAATTCAGCTCATTTGTTATTCCAATATAAGGTGAAATCTCCTAAACAAAATCTATTAGGAAAACGTCTCTCGGGGGCTTCAGATACTTCTTTAAGGACTTTAAGTATATGGATTTAATATTGGCAAGTAAATAAGTTAGTGTTCTGTTTATTTGCGGAGTATTTTTTTAGCATATCTTCTGTGAATAAATGTTTCAAATATAGAATATTTTTATAACTTTAATACGTTCAGTATGAACTATTTCTAATGTAACATTTTTTATACAATTGTATGATAAGGTTCATAATTAAATCATAATTTATTTATTTAAATATAACCGATAAAATACGCTTTAACTACAAATAGAAATATTATTTACACATTTCAGATTCTTTTTAAAACTAGATAAGTTATTTAAAAATTGTAATGCCATTTAAAAATAATATTCGTTTATACAGTACAAACATCAAAATTTATTCTACTGAGAATTTCGTAAAGACATTCTTTTAAAAATTTAAATTTTAAAATAATTTCGAAAGAGTAGTTTTTCAGCAAATAGAAGTTGTAGGGGCGTGCAAGTTTACACGATTCTTATTCAGTCGGTTGTTTGCGCACCGAACCAACGCGCGCCAACTTTGCGAATTCACATCAAAATGGAGATGAGCTGAAATTACATAGTCATGACATTTTTACGTGTCGCACGAGATTTGTCTACGTATAGTCACCCAATATTCTCATACATTATATACTGACTATTTGATCTAGATTGATTATTCATCTCAGTCACGCGGCCTTCTTCAAATTATTATATGATCATTATACAAGTTTATCTCGCCTCTGGCTTACTGACAAATTGTTAATGCTTGGATGTAATTCATTATATAAGAAAAGATTATATGAAATACTTCATACTCATTATTTTCATGCTGTAGGAGTCTATATATAAGTCTATGTGATTCAATGGAACGTTAAATCCAAAAAAAATATATATTTTAAACTGAGCTCAATTCATACTCAAAGGCACCAACTATGAGAACTAAAAGAATTAAAGTACCTAACTAAATAAAAAAAGCTTACTGAAACGTAATCATTATTATTTTACGAAAACCTACAAAGTACAACGAACGCCATTGCATTGACACTGGAAGAAAGTGTGTGTTGCTTGACAAGCTCAGTGCCACAGATTATATAAAATAATTCAACACCAACAAACATCATAACATCCATCCAATCTTAAAATCTAATAAAAATCGTTAAAAGTGATTGCAAAAATCTTTGCTGACTACAAGATTTCAACGAGGGAGCCAAAAGTTTTAAAAATATAATGCTTCCGATACATAAAGCCATCGAATAATATTAGTTTGGCTGCGACATGAAAACATTACGCTATCGCTAGGCTATAAAGGCCTTTCGGGTGATAAAAACTGATCTGTAAGTTCGCCGAGTACAGGAAAACAATTCTTTGGACAACCGCCAACTTACCTGCGCACGCATAATACTTTTATTTTTAATAAATACTTATGCGAGACATAAAAAATATACAACTGAACAATTTAATATAAGGAGTTTATATAATTAATTAGTGTAGAAGTAAGAAGAAGGAAGCTAAGAATTAAATCGAAGTAGTTATTTTTTCAGATTGTATCGGTTTTATAGGCTCGTTAAAGAAACTTCTTAACAAATGCCGAATCTTCGTATTCTTCCTTAAAACAGAATTCAGTATTGGACACAATTAAGGGAGATCGCTTAGGTTATACCTACTTATTATTTATTACAGAAAAAAGAGGCTTTGGTACTTGATAAAGTAAATATTAAAGATAATAACAGGTGATAGTTGAAAAATAACAGAATCTTTGAATCATTAAGCTTATTTACATCAATAGGTAAGCAGTAGAGTGCCACGGAGACATCAATTGGCAAGCTTTTACTCCCCTTAAGCTTTCGATTCATTTATTTGCAACTGTGTCAAAGAAAGCATGTGTTTTGATAATACTTTTAATATGTTATTGTAATAATCATCTGTCTAGAATCATTGCACTGGAACATATGGGTTTCATTCAGAGGAACCGAATAAATGTTTTGCTTGAATAGGCGGAGGAGACTGACTACCTAGTGGCCTGTAAAATGAACATTGAAGCAGATACAGACATGTGTATGTCCCATGTTTCAAACTGCCTACAATTTTATGGATTAATGTTGAACAATGATGTAACATATGAACAATTTTATATTGGACAAAAAATTAAAATTTTATTCTATGTTGATCCGAATTGTAGACTTAATACATAGATGATTTCAAATAATGTTCGTCTTCAACTTTATGCATAGTATTAACATTTCAATATTTCCATGTTATTCTTTCAAAGGTGAACCAACTTTGGGGTATTTCATGCGCTACCGAATCGCCAAATTGCGTTCAAACTGAACCGATAGTTTGGAGAAACTTTGACTTCTCACTTTCGAAGAAGCGTTAAGGTAATGCCGGCGCCGCCGAGACGCGGAAATGGTCAATGGTTCCGTACCTATATTGCTTATGACTTCCAACTTCTAAGGAAATGAGTACAGTTTATCAGAAGGAAGGGCAATTCATTTTTTATACAGATTAAATGTGACATGTTGCACATTCCTACGTCTATGTCATTAATCTCTTGACCTCTTTTTAACAAGCAAAAAGTGTACAACCTTTTTCATACTTTTCAGACCTCAATATTTATAGTTAAGCTGAGATTAAAACTACTACACTTAATCGATAAATATAAATATAATCATACTTGAATTAGTGTTTGGCTAATTTGATCTACGGATGAGTTTGTTTGGAGCTTTGAAGTTATTTTATATATTAAGTTATAATTTTTGAATTAAAATTTGTATTAAATTATTCACAATTTAAATTGTGACTATACAGGAAATTACAAAAATCAGAAATATTCCTTTTAAAACAAAACCTGACTTTACCAAAACCGTTCGAAGGTGACTAAGTTCGAAATCAAGAAAAATATGTATATTCCTTATAGCACAGCAAATCAAGCAAAATATATTATCTGACATTTTAAAACGCAATTGGAAACACGAATGAAAATGCGGCAAACATTTTGCGAAGAAATCCGTCCATTATCAGCGTGCTTGAACAATTTCTGATAAGTAACATTTCACATGGGCGATTCAATTTTGTGAATAGCAAGTCGTAATCGTGCGTAAAGATGTTACGTCAATCGGTATTCGACAGTAACGGAATACTGATGATACGAAACGAACTTAAATCCATTTTGTACGGTTTTCAATTGCCTTTAAGATTTTTTTAAACTTTATAATGACTGTGATGCCCTATTAATCCTCTATTGAGATTTGAGCAGACGCATTTATTCCCTTGTTTCAAGATCACATTTGATAGTAAAAATATAGGCTAAATTTAATTTTATTTCTCAATTTAATTTCAGGAATTAACTTTTTTAAAAAATTCACCAGTACGTTATACTGATAAAACTTCAATACTTGTAACTTTATACTCTTATCAAAAAGTTTGGAAGTATGAATTTCCGAAAATTGTCTTTTATATCAAGTTTACTAAAAAATAAATTATTGAAAGAATTTAATTTTCTTAGCATTAGGATTTATATATTTATTCAAATTCTACATAATCAAATAGTAATATAAATCTGAATATTGCATACTCAATTATACCAAGATATCTTAACATTAGGCACAATTGTAGTAATACTTAAAACTGGCTCCTATTAACTTTGTAAAAAGAGAATTCTTAAGTCTACACGTTATTAAGTATACGTATGCATATATTTAATAACACACTTTTGTGACTTCCAAGTAATATTAATTGATAAAGTCATCTATTCTGAAGCCGACTCAAGTCTCGCGTGACCGACAAACGTAGGCCTTATCGTAATTGCTCCTCCGTGTCTGATTACATAAGTAACATTCGATAATCCTTTACGCGATATTCGCCTGTATTCTCATATTAGATGGATGATTTTACAATGAATAATTTTGAGATTTAGTAGGAAATACCCTGGTGTTTCGCCTTGTTTATATCCTTATCTTTTTACGTCGAGCAATTAGGCTTATAGCAATTAAGGATGGCGATCAGCTTCAGAGCACAAAGTTTTTTAATTAGAAACGATATTATATTCTACTTAACCGATAAAAGTAACCGCATTATGTTTTATAATAGTTAACCGTCAATTCTCATCAGAAATATCTAGCAATTCCTCTTTCTTTGCTGACCTGTTAGAACAGGATAGTTCAATAATAGATATCTTGAATTTTGTGTCATTAAAGAGATAAATCTTTATTTGTTTATTTATTCTTTCAACATTATTGATGTCTATAGATTCTTATCTATTTGCGTCATTAAAAATTAGTTTAAGTATTTGAATCTTTTCATCTTTTTAAACAAGAAAATAAGTATTCTTACTCCAAACGTAACACTTTATCAAATAAAGTTGATTTAATTGGAAAAGATTGCATGTAAGCGACAAGGCCGTACGTTGGGTTCACGTACCTGTAGTAATTTATTTGTAATATTTTAACTATATACCTACGATATAAAAAATTAAAGTACATACTTTACTTTCATAGAACTTTAGATAATATTACAAAAATGTAGTTTCATAAAAATCTGTTTGTTGATGAATTTCAAATTACTGTACCGTGTACAAGTGTGTACCGCGACGTTGCCCGCTCATTATTTTCACGGTTGCAAGCCCCCATCAAGAAGAGCACACACTGTTTTAGAAAAACCATTTCAAACATGTTCCGATCTTGAATGGTCTATATTTATAAAGAGAACATTTATAAACGAAGAATTTTATGTGGCACATATGCTTTGTTTTGATGCGAATAATGTATTCCGTGTTTTTAAGTCTATACGTGGAATAAGCTTTAAAAACTCCAAAATTTTTCGTAAAATAATGAGAATAAACATTTATTTTTTATTTGAATTTATGTTTTATGTAATGAAGCTATAATTGGGGTATGTTAAAGTATCCTTATATGTTCATCCTCCTATCTACGTTTTACTTTGTAGAATTAAGATGAAAAGTGTTTTTATTCGAAATTTCAAAAAACAACAATTGAAGAGAGATTACATCTCATTACCTATATATTATTATTTCTTATTACACACTTAGCATCAATGTAAAATATCATAATATTATACTATTTCTAGCACGTTGGCCCTCTTTAAAGTACTCATTACATAAACGGTCAGGGGAGAATTCAAATTTGACATTCAATATTTGTCTCAGTATAAAAACGCCTTTACTCAAAATCGGGTAAATATTTCGTAGAGGGCGCTTAAGGTGCGCTCAGTCGGGATAATTTCACATTACTTCAGCCAGTTCTTAATGATCGGTATTGTCTGGATCGCTCTCTTTATTTACTATACCTCTATATAACGGGGAATGTTTTTAAATAGGCTAGGGAGATTTTTATTTGGAGCTTGGCAAAGTTAATCAACATCTGAAAGTTAATAGGATATTTAAAATATACACATCATACAATAAAAAAATATTAATATCGGACAGGTTTTCCTTAGTAAAAAGTTTTGGTATGAATTTAAAATCGTAGTATTTTTTATTTACAAACTGTAATGTTTTAAATGTAAAACTAATCACTGTACTGTGTTCAAGAACTCATTCTAGTCTGACATAATTTTAAGATAAATATGAGAATAATTTATTAAATTTCATAAATTATTAAAGTCTTATAATTGGTAAATTACACACCTTCGTGTCATCAAAGGAATGATTAAAGAAGGTTGTGTGTTTATATTTAAAGTCTTTTAAATAATTAAAGTTTTAGAGTAACTATAAATTAAGGAAGTTAATGAATTCGTGAGGCCTCGCTCGGATCTTAAATTAGATGTGGTTTAATCTGGTTTCACGTATTTTTAGTGAAATTTAAGGGAAAATGTAAATCGTTTGTCAGGGTTTAAAAAATAGTGGTGTTGCGTGCTTTTGCGGTTAGAAATGTTCACAAGTTACAGGAAATATCCAGAGGTATTTTCTATGATAAAATTATCTAGTTACCATGACTAGATAATATTTATGTATGTTTACTTTTGAAATATATATAAAATCACAGTATAAATGAAAAATATTTCAATTTTTTTGCATATATCGTAAAGCCATTAGGAAAATATTTGATGATGAAAAGTAGTACTCACCAATAAAAATTTCGTTTAGAGAATATGTTTGAAGATAAAAAGAAGAAATCTTTACAGTGAAAATATTCATATATTTTGTATTATCATTCATTGTTTTACTATATTATTTAGATTACTCTAAAAAGACGTTTGTTGTTTGGTCATTTTAACACCTCCGTGGTAGGCTGATCACTATTTTAAAGAAAATGATTAGTGAAACAAAGGCAGATGTGTCGGCCCGCTAAGGGTTACTGGATTTCACCATAATATACTTGGTGAAGGATGTTAAATATTTTCCTATACACTGCTTGCTTATTAAACATATCTTTTAACTTGTACCAGCCCCGAAGCAATTAAACAGACAACGCGTGGTCTTATCAACGATTACGCTTCGCTATCTGTACCGTAGCCTCTAACCGATTATAAGCATCGCGTGTTTACTTAGTTATTTAAAGGCAACTTTACTTGGTAATCAGGTTATGGTGGTAGCTCAAAGTGAATACATATAACAATCTAAAGTCCTTAACAATAAAAATCAAAATAGGATTAATGAGAATATTTGTGATTGTAACCATTTATAAGAGTCTATAATCTATATTTTAGACACTTGAATTTGAACAATTTACACTATTTCTTCTACTTAGAACTTATTTTTAGAATAAAGCTAGGTAGTATAATTTACAGATCTTAATTGTTGTTTTTTGATAGAATTATTTTCTTCGAGAATTAAATTAAAATATTATTTTATACTTATTTTGATAATAATTTATATTGTTAATTTAAACCACTACTACTATTTAGTAGTAGTGATAGTCATAAATTTAATACTAGGAATAAAGATAAACTCGCTGTTGCCACTAGTAGGCTCCTTAACGTTAGTAAATAATAATTTAAAAAGCAATGCTTGCGCTTTTATAATAAACTCCCAAGTGATATGCTTAAACTATTAATAAATAAATTGAAAAACACACTTAAAAGAAGATTTTATAAGAAAGCTTACTATAAAATAACGGATTATAACGAAGCTTGGGAATGAACTTGCCCTAACTCTGTCTTAATAAAGCCAAATATTATAATTTTTAGAATTATTATTTTTATAAACTACATAATATTAAAAAAATATGACTATTTAAAATTATCAAATATGATTTCAATGAATAAAGATATTTTTACTTTGACTTTATTTTAATGAACATTTCTGAAAACGCTTCTTTTTCCATTTAGTTATATAGATACACATATTTGCAAAAACCCAAAGGTACAGTAATCAAATGTCGATCGATCGTATTACGAAGGTATCCTTCACAATTATTCGCTTGGCTAGACACCGCGCTTATCTTCACGAGCAGGCCCTCTTAGCTGAACTGTATGCGTTTCCTGAAATAGGTCACCATTGATGCTGAATATACTATATTTTATGTATAAGGTTTTGTTTGTTTGTTGTAGTATCATTTAAATTTCTCAGTTATTTCCAATAATTATATTAGTAGTAAAATATATATTTTACTATTTGATTAATTATATATACTGATTCAAATATATAAGTAAAATAATATTTCGATAATAATAAGATCTTTAAGTTTAAGATACGTTTATGTCTACCCTGCGCATTTTATTTCGACATGCACTACATGCATGTTACATACTCGTGTAACATTTCTTCAGCGATTAACATGTCTTCCTCCAACAACCAATAAGAAACAGAGTTCCTTAAGGCTTTCAAAAAGGTTGATAAATAGAAAGCTTCCCACCATTTCAGTACCTAATAACCGGCATAAGCTCACTATATAACCGAAGTAATAACTCGCCCGTCTGCACATTTGTATTCAGCCCGCAGTTTCGCCACTCTGCTATATCTTTTTTATATCTTCACGCGGGCTTAATAAGCGGTTACATTGACCTTAGGACTGATATGCAATCGCCAAATATTAACTCTAAAAGACTTTGGATTTATGTTTTAGTTCCGGCCTCACTGGTGTTAAATTCCTTAAAATTATTTTTTTCTTAGTTTCATTTCATTTTTGTAATGATAATGGTTAATTTCATAATGGTCGGTTGTGTAGTTGCTGTCACAATTCTGATATCCAATTACATAAAAATCAATCAAAGTAAGAAGGTGTTAAAAATGTAGCCGCCTCCGTGGCTAAGTGGTTTACTGCGTGATGCGCCGAAGGTCCTGGTTTCGAATCCCGGAGGTACAAATGAATGTTTCGGGTGGGTTGGAACAGAAGGTTGATACCTACTTGCCTGTAAATAAAATGATCAATGAAACAGATACAGAAATGTGTCTGCACTGAGGGGTTACGGGATTTCACTTTTAAATTTGTGGTCATTTCTGTTTATATTTTGTGATTGAGAAAGTGAGCATACCTATATTCAGTGCATTCGGTCCTATGTTGTTCAAGGTATAAAATTGAAGTTAGAAACTTCAAAAATTAGAATATATTTATTGTAGACAAAACTTAATTGATGATTAATTTATGCCATGTCTCAATCTAGCCATTAACGATTTAAGAAAATTATAACTTCAAGTAAGAACCAAGAAAAGATGCAAAGTACGGCAGACCATTTTTTTCATCCCAAGACTTTGCACCTATCATACGTAATGATATCAAAAGTGGTTTGTGGCCTCCGATAATATGTACCTATCCGTAACAGCAACGTAAAACCTAACGCCGTTACGTGCTTTCTACCTTATATTACTCGTTAAGGTGATATAACGATCACGACTATACGGCCGGCCGGAGTTTTGCACCCGATCGTGCCATAACATTGAAATATCTTCATATTGTTTACCGTTTTAGTTATAAAACTATATGTAGGTATATAAATGTGTTAACGAAACACTATTATTTATTTAATCATTCATTATTTTAATCATAGCGCAAGACCCGTAACTTTCGTTCCTTTTGGGGAAGAGATTGTGGGTCCATAGAGGTCAGAAGCGCGTAAATTTTTTAAAGAGATATCGACGCACTTAGTTGAGACCAGAGGAAAGCTGGCTCATATTTCGGTCAACGCGTTAGTATGAGATACAACGCGGTAATGTAGCCAGTATTTTGGGTACGCACCCCAACGGTATGATGAGCCTTTTGTGTTTTATAAATATATTTAAGCTTTTGTAAATATATTTAAGCACATTATTGTAAATAAATGTTGGAGTCGGGTAAGCTTGAACCAAAAATTAATACGTTTTTAACGTGACTTTGTCATATCATAATTGAAATTAATAGATTTAATAAATTTTAAAGTATTAGTTGAATTCTTAATTTTGTCTGCGTTGAATAAGAGTAGAATCTTATATTATTTATTCTTAATTTGTTTACAAATAAATTATTTTATTATTATTGTTTAGCTTAGAATATATTTTGACACTTAAAAAAATGCATCAAAAAATTAACAAAAACCCAAAATTGTAAGTTGAAACAACCGTTATTTTCAATGATAATAAAGTGTAGATATACTTCATCACCATTTAATTTCGCAAATAATATTGACTAGGCGAGCCCATCAACATCCCGACATTTTATATTTCAAAAGAACCCTTTGTTTAAACAACACGACATCAAAGCGTTATTGGCTGCCTCGTTTATATGTGTGTGACGTCGAGAAAATTTTCTTTCACTTTCTTTGACGGGAAAAATATATATATCTTGAGTAAATAACTTTAATAAGGAATATATTGGTTACTAAGGTACAAAGGTACTTCGGATCTTATAACATTTGATATTTTATATGCGAATCCTACATTCATTTCATTTTTAATAAAGCATATAAATATTTTGAAAATTAAACTCAACTAAAATTTACTAAATATATTTAAGCTTTCCATAATATTTGTAAAAATAACAATAATGAATAAGGCATAATGTAATTAATTGATAAATGATAACATAGGCAACAGGCGTTCGAACTCAAAATGTTTAAAAACGTTAAAATTACTATAGTAAAATATAATATAATATAATATAATATTTATTTAAATTTTATTATTTTTTATAAACGAGTAGAAAAAACGTAGTTCATATCGCCGGCCACGGCCATTCACAACGCTAGTTTATCCGTGACTTTTGACTGCCTTTTGGGCAGTGGTACGCTTTTTCATTGTTATGATGGCATTCATCCATTCGAATCATGAGTTCTGTCAGTGTCCAGTATTAATGATTTTACAAATTTTACAAATGAAAGATAAAATACAAAACAAGTTTAACTCTCAGACTATAAAGTTTCAGCAAACACAATCATTAATAACCACACTACTAAAAGTAATAAGTGTTCGGACGATCGATAGCCAAAGAAGCGTATAATTAATGACCAATCTCCGAGGATACCGGCACTTACTGTAATTAATTAAACTCAACTGCAAACGCAGCACGACTAGCGCCATCTCAACGTTCATTGTTTCAGCTTCCTCAAGCTATCTTTGAAGTTAGTACTCGATATAGCCTAGTGGAAGATATATATTTTTTAATTGTCATATTTAAAAAAATAAACTCTACTATACTTGAAAATACATCATACCATTTTTAAGTAAACTTTAAGCTTAACAAAGTTTCCTCACAAGTTTTAAATTCTATTTTAAGTAGATACGTAAAAATTACCTTCACATAAATTAAAAACTATTATCTATATATTATATTATCTTTCGTGTTCAATATGTTTCAAATGTTCCTTATTAACATAATGCCTAAGTTAAAGTATTCGTAATTGCTGCTTACAGTTATAGATAAAGAAAAAATTAAGGTTTTTTTATCAACAGTCCCCGCCATCATGAAAATATCGTACAATTGTATTCTGTGTTTTAGATAAATTGCCTCCGTATACAATAACATCGAAAACCTCTAAAGGAAAGTAATTAAATTTTATTAACATTAAAGCTATAACATATAAATGAAGTATGTTATTAATTAGTGGTTATAGAGCCTCCATTCGCCGTTTATAGAAATTGCGATCTTAATGATTTTTAATTTCACCGCGAAGAGGTAGAACTTTTGCAATTCACCCTAATGGAATCTTTTAATATCAATGAATATATTTTGGTGCTATTGAAATTATATAAAAATTATGTAAATGACATTAAATTCGACTCGACCGGTAAATTATTATTAGTTTAGTATTCTGAATAATTAACAAAAATTTATTGTCTTAAAAGAGATGAAACTTGGAAAAGATTTAATTTAAATATAATAATAAAAAAATTTACCTTGGATATTTTATACCAAAGCGACTTAATAACTCTGCCCTGTTATTGGTCAATGGTGGTAATTGGTGGTAATTCACATAATGAGTGATTTTGCAAATTAATGTAAAACAACATTAATTTGCAATCTTTCGCATTATTTTTTGATGTTTATAAATGAAGCACATTCTCTAGAACTTTTATTTAATTCTATAAAACCAAAAATCCATTTCCATTTTTGGCTTTTTTAGAATAAGGCAATTAGAATAGCAGCCTTCAAAATAAAGTCACGTACTTTAAAGGTTTCACCTTTTAACCGCTGAACATTTTCTTTTGTATCACGCTTATATACACCCACATCTTATTAGATTGAAGAGGCGGAGAAAATGAATTTCTTTGATTTTATTTCTGAATAAGGGAATCCCTTCAAAAGGCCGTTCGAAAGAAACCTCTAAAATGAGTTAATTACGAGTGTTCTAAGTTAACCTCAATCGCAATTTTAATAAATACTCGATGATGGTACATATAAAATTAAAATAAATTTAAAATAGTAAAGATCTAATTTCAGTAAATAACTGTGTTTTTAAAGGGACAACGAATTTATCACCATTTTTGTATGTGCTTATATTAGTAATAAATTTATATAGTTTAGGTGGCCTTAATAACGAATATTTTTATATATAATAAACTAGTTTTTGCCAAAGACTCAGTCCATGTGTAAATCTTATTTCTATATCTTCGGAAATTTTGACAAATGATTAACTTCCATACCAACTTTGAACCCCTATTTCAACCACTTTTAGTATTTTTTTATAATAAAAGAGCCATAGTAGAACTTGGGAAGAGACGTGCTTTTTCCCAAGTTATAGTCTATATTTGTGTAAAATTTCATCAAAATCATTTGAGTGGTTGGTAGGCTTAACAGACATACATGTCTGTCTGTTTTGTTCGCATTTCAAATATTAAAAGTACAGATTAAGTTCAATCTCTTGTAAATATCGAAATTTTTTGTTGTGTTGAAGTTGACAATTTTATTGAAGTGTCATTTCACAGTTATGTGAAATGAAACAAATATTATCTAAATAATATTAACTTCATACACATCTTGATCAAAACATTCTGTGTCCTATGAATATTTCATTGAATCTTATTAATCTGAAATTAAAAGCAAAAATAATTGTGCCATACAGAAGGAGGCTTAACGAGATAGGAGCTTTAAGACCTAATCTCTTCTGAATAGGGGACGAGGCGCCTTGTGCCTTACTTATCTGATCGATTGCCTTTATAGAGGTATATATACATTATAATATATATTTAAGTAACTATCATTACCATAATATGCGTTACGATTACTGAATGTTGATAATTGTGAAGTTTGTATCTAAAGTAAACAATACATAGTCTTCCTATTTTTACAAAGTAAACATTAGCATAGATAAAAAACAGAACTGTGTTATTTATTAAGTAAAAGACATATATTTAATTACGTCCCTCTTATTTGATATTCTTTTTTATAGACGAGTACCTATCACACATTAAAAAGCAAAGGCAAACCTTTACGACCTGTAAGCAGGGTGTAATCTGTTTAGGAAATATCGGAAAAAATTAGTTCTTGCCAATCCAATATTTGATAGTAGGTACAACAAACGTTACTATTGTTTTATATTTAAGTATGTCTTTCTTCCGTAAATAAAAATGATCGTGTGGAATCATTTAAACGGTCGTGTTAGATACGTATGTACGAGTGATGAGTGCTCAGCTGAAGAGTGAGATGAACAAACACGAGCGCTGGAACGTAATGTATTTGCGCTGCAGCCTTGATGATAGACGTGTGCTCTGACGCGGCCCACATCACTCAATAAAGTGGTTTGCCGCAATTTTTAAAACTTATAATATTGTGCTCATTTTTTCGACAATGCATATAATGTGTAAATATTTTAGGCATCTAAACACGGCTGTGATGAGCTGCTTGTTTATGTGTAGCTTATATATAATTTAAAAATAAAGATTTTTTTATTTTCTAGATACATAAAAAAAACACTTGATTTTTTTTAATGAAGTGTAGGTACATATTGTAGTTTACTGAATACAATTGTTAGTTGTAATGAATTGTGAGTAAACAAAATGACGTTAATCATTAATTATTTAACTTGCTACAGCCTTACACTTCACACATTTATATAAAATTGGTGTTTATATAAAGATTGTTCAAGTATGTTTAAAACGTCTATAAAGTAAATCTTTTGTAGTAGACGGTTGTATCGCAATTCTTTTCGTATAAATAAAAACAGTGGCATTAGCTAAATGAAATTGAATATCAGATTTCAGTACAAACAGAAATAATAATAATGAAATATAGAAAACGAGGCATCATCATATAAAATGAGCAACATTTGGGCAAATTCATAATCAAATATTTATAAGTATTCAAATAATAAACTCCAGGCGAGTTTTAAAATTATTTTAAATCGCCAGCGCCCGTCTCGTGTAGACGCAAGGTCCATACATTGTGTACATTGAAGACCCTAATTTAACTCTCGGAAAGTCACTGTTTATTTTACTTTGCACCGGACTTAGTTATTCTCTGCTTATTATGATATCCAAACCAGTAACGGGTTAATTAAAAACTTCTATTATGAAATTTATTACGCTTGTAGCTGCAAATGTAGCCTTTGTAAATCTTTATGAATGATAATAAAATAAAATATACAATATCAGATGAGGCTGTATATAATTATAAAAAAAAGTCAATATTGCATTCTTACCATATGAAAGCGACAGTGATGTGCTTTGTACCCAAATGCATGAAAATCGAATTGACAATTTCATTAATTGTGTAATGTAAAATTGACCCCTAAGTGACACATAAATGTAAGGGTGTTGGCAGCATTCGAGATGGCTTTAGTCATTGAAATGCTCTTAAGCAGATAGCTAAGAGTTTGGCAAGATAGTATACAATTAAATTCTACATATAATTGACAAATGACAACCCAAACCGAGTTGTTTCTTAATCTTAGTTAATTTACAGAAGTCATAGAAATCAATTTGCGGGGTTCCATTGCAAATTGAAATCGATCCTTGGGTTCGTTCAAACCTTTCTTAAGTAATTTCTTATTAAATTTAAAAAGTGGTAACTACAACCTTTACTTAACATACAAATAGTAAATACTGTACAACGTATATTGCAAATGTATGATAATCGCGTAAACGCGTGCGTTTTATAGCGAACCGGGTTGTTCACTATAGAGACAACGCACGTTATAGGTAAATTATTACCGGCTTTATTGCTATCTTAACGGTTATAACTTGATGAAACTAGGGAAATTGTGTAAGAATGTTATTTGATAGAATAATTTAATAATATCCGCAAAATGTGCGAAACGCTTGTTAATTTAAAATTTCCATTTGCCTAGTTCATATGTTATGATTTTAATGCCTCAAAAGTTGCGACATATATTGTTGCGTTAAACTGAGATTTTCATTTCTATTCTTGTCATTTGCGAAGAGAAATTGTTAAAAATTGAAATAAAATTATCCGAAATAGTCTCTAATGATAAATGTCAATGAGTTATTATTATAGTACATAAATAATGATCAATAAATACATTTTTAACCAAATTTCCGTTTAAATTTTTAAACGGAATATTATTTTCTTTAATTGTTTTTTGTACATAAATTATTAAATATTAAACTATTGTAACATTGCTCATTCACGAACTTAAGGATAACAAACTAATTTATTCCATTTAGTTGTTAAAAATTTACTATTTCTCTACTAATATTATAAATGTGAAAGTAATATAAAATATTTTTATTTAAAAATAGCTTTGTTAATATAGATTTTTATGAATGGTTGTTTGTTATAATTGTAGTTAGTTTTACGTTAAAATTTTTGTTTTTGTTCAGATAAAATTTGTTTGATTAAGTATTTTGTTTCTGACTGGCGAACGACTGCACGTTATCTTTTGTTTTAATATTATATTATCTCATAAGTTCTAAGTTGTTTTTGATAGTAATAAATTCTTGTAAACCTAAAGTAACTGTCTGTCACGCTATCAAGATCACGGAAGTGATTTTGATGAAATTTGACACAGGTTATAATTACAATTGGGACAACTCACATACATTGCTCTGATCCCAAAGTAAGTAGCTGAAGCACTAGTGTTATGGTTATCGGAAACAATGAGGGTACCACAGAAATACATATATAAATTTATAAACAAACATTCGTGCTCATCACACAAATAAATGCACCTACCGGGATTCGAACCCGGGACCTTTCGATGCAGAAGGCAGGAGCACTACCAATTATGCCAATCGGTCGTCTAATATTCAAATAAATACTATAAATAACAGGTATAGACTAGCATGGAAATCGACATAGGTTTTTATTGACGATTATAAGACCTAAAGTGTTTGAAATAGGGAATGTAATTTTACATGGAAGTTCATTGTCAAAAATTGCCGAAGATATAGATAGACCCAAATTGATTAGAATGAAATCCACCCGCACGTCTCCGTCCACGCTATTTTTCAAAAAAGTTTACTGTTTATAACTTTAACATTTAAATAATACGAAAAATACTATTTATTCACACAATTAATTAATATAAGCCGTTACTATATTATTTATTATATTAAGTATCTATTAATTTATAAGACTCTGCGTTGTTTTTTTTTTCAGTTCAAAGAATTTTATTATTATAAGGCATTTATGGACTCTCTTTAAAACAAGTCAGTGCCTTCAGGAGAGAACACTCGTATAGTAGTTTTAAAACTAATTTCATTATGCTAGAATTTTATTTCCTATTACATACAGAAAGAATCTAGTAAAAGAGGTTACTATAAAATAACTAGAGGTGATATAACTAAACTGTATACCTTTCCATAACCTTATATTGAGTGAAACCCTACCAATATCCCTGATTTGGAAGCCAGCCAAAAGTGAAAGTTAGTTGGCAGCCTACCTATTTGTGTATAAGATCGTGTGCCAAAACGAAAGTGAAGCCGAGTTTGTGAATAAACAAACAAACATCGCTTTGGATTTTACGAAGCGAGAGTTAAATTGGAATCTCGGTAAATAAACTTGTGAAGTCGTCTATGAAAATCCCGATTTTGATGAGAGGTTTTGTATTGCTGTTTGTTCCGGTCTATTTCAATATTTGAAGGAACAAGATATTTCGTGAAGAATATTTTTTATTTATAATAGATAAAAAAACGTGTGTAATGGGTGGAAGCTGGAGGATTAGTAAGAACGTGCAGATCGAAAAGATTTTGGCGGAACCTAATAAAATCGGGGAAGCCAAGGCCCTGAGGCTCCTCTGGACCGGCCACTTGGAGAGAATGAAAGTCGATCGTGGTGTCAAGAAAACTTATCTGGGAACAGCAGAACAGCCGCCTACCTGTCTGCTGACCCAGATAACGTTGATAAGACGCCGTGGAAGCAGTATTGGACGAGATTCAAATAGCCGATTAGCACGCAGCAGCGCAAGATCGTCGAAAGCTGCATTTTCTCACTTTAAGGCCCACTTTGGGTCGCTGCGCCAGCAGAGTAAGTAACTATAGGGTATAGTATTAAGGAAAACCGCCTCCTTGGTCTAGTGGTAAGCGCGTAAGCGTTACATACAACCGAGAGGTCCTGGGTTCGATTCCCGGCGGAGATTAAAAAAACTCGGTCTGGCAGGACATAGAAGGCTGATCACCTACTTGCCCCTAAAAGAAAAAATCGATTAGTGAAACAAATGTGAAATGCATCTGCCCCATACCCCACTAGGGGACACGGGACTTCACAATTCAAAACTAATAACAGTCGTTGCTAAATTAAAAAAAAACTAACAAAATAAATTGTACTTAATCCAATATACTATTGTAATTAGAATTTTAATATGTTATGTATCAAGTATATAATATAATACGTTATAAAATAAAATTGTGACTAAAATAAAGCGAATAAGAAATGTCAAAACCGATTATGCCGAGAGATTTACGGTGTGTTTTGCAAGCCTACAAGTACCCAAAAGATGGGCAATAAATACAATAACTTTCCAACACAACAAATTTATATTTGAGTACGTTAAAACCTTAGCCAAACGCCCACTTAACAATTATTGTTAAGTGGGGAGATCCTGATTTCATTTAATCATTCAATCTGTGGCAAAATAAGTAGCTGAGTTGTGTATAACAATTATTTGATAGCTATAAGACACACCGAGTATTATTCTATTGACACTTAAGCTCCATCAGGGAAGCAAATAAATAGCAGAGACAAGCCAAAACCCACCGCTCAACAAAACAAATGGAGCAATTACAAATTTTCCCCATTCAAAGCGGGTGAATAAGACAGGCCGGTGTGACGCGCCATAAATTAACCGACTTTGTAGACAAAGGTGTGCCCTCTAAACAGAAATGATGGTGTTAAGTAATGATCGGGGCGAGGCTTTATATCGTCATAAAGTCCTGCAAATATCTTGGTCACGTTAAATGAGATGTTGGGTTGTAAAGATCTTACATTGTTGGAAGCGAATAACACCAACGGTTTAATGTGTTTTTATTTAAGGCTTTTAAAAACATGTCTATCGCTTAAATTAGAGAATGCATTGAAATAATAATTAGTTCTACAATTTACTTTTAATATAATTATAATTTTGAAGTAATCACGAGACGTTAACTAATCAATTTGTTTAATGATTTACTCAGTACTTAAAAACAGACCTCCGTTTTTAAATATTTTACATAGTTCGTTGAAAACTATAGTTTTGCTTTCATTACTTGGTGGCTTACAATACAGAATGCATAAAACTATACCTTTATTATACTATATATCAGTATGTATAATTGTATATACTACGTACATACCTATAGAAATAACAGTTACCCGTTTGAAGGAGTTTTAATAAGAATAACGCAAGTAAACCTGCCACTTCAAGGATTTTTAAATAACACAAATCAGTCAAACGAAATCTAAATTAAGACAATCATGTCCCCATGATTCCCTACATTTAGATCATCAGATAAGTTTTGTTCCCAAAATGGGACGCAAAATCCACGGCTTCATTAGCATAGCGAAGTCAGCACTACCTCACCTTTTATTTGTGGACTTAACTTACTTAACTCGGAAAACGAATTTTCTGCTAAATGTTTTTTCTCAAGTGAATTTACCTTTTTTTTTTTTTTTTTTTTTTTTTTTGAAGTCCTAAGGCCCCTAGATGGGGCAGAGGGCGTCCACAGTACGTCGCCATTCCTCTCTGTCCTGAGCTACGCGCTTCACTTCGCTCCATGTCATGCCAACTGCCTTCGCCTCCGCGGTGATCGTCCGCCGCCAGGATTGCTTAGGGCGGCCACGTTTTCGCTTTCCTTGAGGGTTCCAGTCTAAGGCTTGCCTCGGTATATGTTGGGAATCCCTACGTAGCGTGTGGCCTATCCAGTTCCACTTGCGACGCTTGATCTGGTGGTCGATTGGAGTCTCGCCGCATCGTTCCCATAGATCCACGTTTGCGATCCTCTCTGGCCAGAATACACCGAGAATACGGCGAAGGCAGCGGTTGATGAAGACCTGGAGCCGCTGCGTGATGTCCTTAGAGACCTTCCACGTCTCACATCCGTACAGCAACACGGTTTTCACATTTGACCGAAATATCTTGAGCTTAACTCTTCTGGTCAGTTTCCGCGATTGCCATACAGGACGGAGCTGGGCGAAGGCTGCTCTCCCCTTGGCGATCCTCGAAGCGACGTCCTCCTCGGTACCTCCCGTTTCCGATACCACGCTACCGAGGTAGGCAAATTTGTGGACCCTTTCCACCCTCTCCGTGCCGATGGACAGCGGCAAAGAGCTTGTCGCTCCACACCTCATCTCCCGGGTCTTTTGAATATTGATCCTG
The DNA here is from genome assembly GCA_912999735.1 of Aporia crataegi. Taxonomy (NCBI): domain Eukaryota; kingdom Metazoa; phylum Arthropoda; class Insecta; order Lepidoptera; family Pieridae; genus Aporia; species Aporia crataegi. The sequence continues at coordinate 3,869,355 of OU538744.1, read as the reverse complement.
AGTCCCCTCTCCAAAGCCTCCCGTTGTAGGTCCTCCAGTTTTGAACATACATATACCTTACATATTCATAACAACGTTCACAGACTAAGGCTGCGTTGTTTTCTAACAGGCACTGTCTAATTGTAAAAAATCTAGAAACTTCGAGATAATTACAAATAACAATTACCTCATTAATAGATGTAAATAGATTGTCCAAATAAGAATCATGTCTATCACGTCAGTTTTAAAAACCGCATCATAATCGATTCATTCGTTTAGGAGCTACGATGAAACAGACATGCACACAAACACGTAGACATTTCAAACTTACAACACCTCTCTTTTTAAAAATAATTATCTTGAGAAATGTTTATTTAAAAACTAGCTAGACCATATTATTAACCAACCTTCAAAAAACCAAAAAGGAGGTTATCAATTCGATTGTATTTTTTGTTGAATAACTTATTATTTGGTGTATGTTACTTGAAATAATTGACCGTTATAAATGCAAACTTTAATGGAAGTAATTATTTTAGAACTTTATTATTTAAATAAATTAATAAAAAATAAATAATTAAGCAAGTAATAATACATTTTTCTTTGAATCTGACATGAAATTTTCATATAACATAGATTGTTCTAGTTTCATACACGTTTTCCTAACTGGTTAAACTGCAACAAGCTTTCGAATGCCTGTATTAGAATTCGTCTCGTAAGAACACTATTACATGTTGTGAAAAGAATTTTCATTTGCTATTTCCACGTTGTGTTATTGCGTTTATATTATTTTGAATCTTTTATTCATGTTTTAGAAAATTCTAGATTTTTCTGTCTACAAAAAAATGTATGTAAATCTGTTGTTTCTTAAATGCTCATTCATAAACACTGCTTTTAAACCAGAGGTTCCCAAACTTATTTCGTCTAACGCCCACTTTGAAAATCAGTTATTTTATAGCGCTTCCTCCCCCCATTTTTTCACCTTAAAAACATCAATAACAGACTTTTCTTATCAGAGACCAAGAATTATACATGTTAAAAATATTAGGAGTTTATTTTATTCTAAATTAAATAAAAATTAACATTTGTTTTTAAATTAACCTAATGTGAGGTGAATATGATGATTTTTAACAATGTTGTTGATATCAGGTTCCAATTGACTTAAGGACCAATTTGACCAATCCCCTCAAAAAATTTTCGGCCCGTTACCCTTTAGGCCTCCAGCGTCCACAAGGGGGCGTAATCGCCCACTTTGGGAAAGACTGTTTTAAACGATCAAGCCAAAAAACATAAGAATGATTTCTGTTTCTGTCGTAGCATTTAAAATAAACAACTATATTTATTTAACGTTATCTTTTCGCGTTGATTATTAAAGCTTATTTGAATTATTTGTTATCAAATAACTTAAAATCGTCTTCTTATTCCAAGTTAATTATATTTGATTATACACAAAGACAAAATTTGATTAAATGTAACATTGACTATCTCAAAATGAGCCCATCAAAGTTTCGGGAGATCCTATCTTTATTTGAAAATGGAATTGGCGAAAACTTTTCAAGCTAATGTAATATCAAGATGCTCATTCCATTTTGGCAATAATTTATATCTCAGGTTTTGATTCGTTTGGAATAAATTAACTACGAAAATAAAATTAGAACCTTTGAGAGAAATTATATTAATTTCAATATACTAATGCAGCTAGATTTAATATGGTAGATTATATTTGTAAATAAGCTCAGTTTGTCAATAAATGATTCTTTTGTTACTATAAAGTGAATTCCCGCAACCCCTAGTGGGGCATGGGGCAGATACGTTGTTGTATCTGTTTCACTGATCATTTTCTTTACAGGCAAGTAGGTGATCAACCTTCTGTGCCTACTCAACCGAAAAATTCATATGTTTCTCCGGGATTCGAACCCAGGACCTGTGGCGCAATATACAAATTCGTAAACCACTTAGCTATGAAGGCGGTTCTATAGTTAAATCAATAAGTTATTTTTTTTTTTTCAAATATGTACATACAAAAAATCTGTTGCCCGCGATTTCCTTTGTTATTTCATAATGCGATTAGCTCAAGACACACAAGTGTTTTCTGAACTGTTACTCATTTTTGTATGGGGAGATTAATTTTGGCAAAATGGTCAGTAATTTTAGAAGGAAAGCTTCCAAGTTTCTATCTAGTAAATGGCTGTTCTTATACGTTATGTTGGCTGTGGGCTGGAGAAGGCCGTCAGTAGGCTGTCACTCACAGTGGGCCTGTAGCGGTTCGAGAACATGTCCAAAGTGTACTCCTTGCATACATAGTATGTACATACAAATCCAGAGAAGCTTAAATTAATGAATTTATTCTTCAATGAACAAGACCATGTGTCAAAAAATTGGTTAAGTATATTTGCATATATTTTTCTCTTGAAATATGTTTGTGGATGAAATATTCGTTAACACAATAAATAGAAAAATAAGGTTGTTAGTGGTTACTGGTTGGTGCTGTTATTTAGAATTGGGCTGGTTTACAAGTAATTCTTTTCCACTTTTGACACGACACGCGTAAAATAGAAAAAATATAAGTCTTTGAAGGAAATCATTTGACTATAATACGTTTAAATCATTAAATCGTTACTTATATTATGTGGAAAATTAAGTTTTTTTACGTTTTTACGCTCAACCAGGTGGTTTCTTATAATTCGTAGAACAATACCGATCTACGCGTCTCCGGCCTTCGATTTGCAATTGAAGTTCAGACCGTTGCTCCGAAGACAAAATCACCATTTAGTTAAAGGGTAATTAAATCCGACGAAACTTCCTTGTCTCGCCTCCACGGCGCTAACACACTGCTTTGTGGGTTAAACTATAAGATCCAGCGAGTTTAGGTAAGTTTAGGTCCATTCAAATCTATGGATAATATCATTGGGTATAAACCCCAGTACCTTAGTTTTAGAGATTCTTTTTAGTATATTTTATTTTAAATAGTTGCTAAAAGCCGTAAGATAGCAAAGAAATTGAAAAGTCTTAGCAGCATTTTATTCTTTAATATTATTCTTCATCAGTTATTATTTCTGTAAAGAAAACTGTTTAAGCGCGTATATTTCTCAAGAATTTTAAACTATTTAATTATTACAAAATTTTACCGACGATTCGTGTGCTTTACAGCTTGCTTAATCACCAGAAGCTGTTAATTGTCAAATGGTGACAGTCGAAACATAATATAACATAATTAAAAGACATTAATATTAATTTATTTTCGTATTACCAAATAGATACTATTACCTATTAATAAAATTTATTATAATGGATCTTAAGACCCAAGAGAAATTTACATAAAACAATTTAAATAGGATTTAATAGCCTAAAGAAAAACTTGTTGCAAGTTCTCGAATTATCAGCGAAGAGTACGATAATTTCACTGAGCAGTTTCGAAAGAATCATTAGGAGGATTGAACGCAAGTTTTAAAAGTTATTACTATTGCGAATGTTATGATTACACGATGTTATCTGTATTAAACTGCATTAGTATTAAATTCTAAAATGTCGACTTGCCTGTCTTGATTTTTTGGATAAAAAACTATTATTTAAACAATTAAATTATTCAATGGAACATAATTGAATATTTAATAAATAAAATCTCTTCGATTTTGTATTATCATATAATATAGACAATACAAAAGAAAATACAAGTATTAGTATTTAATATTTGCTAAAGAATTTATTGGACTGACCTCTAAAGGTATTATGGATCAAAATATTACGGGTTATAAAATACGCCATGAAATTCGAACGTTTTATAGCATGCCTAAATGCCAGAGACCTTATGGCTTTAGGAAATCTAAAGTTTAACTGTCGTTTAGAGGATTTGCTACATTCTTATAGAATACTTAATTTGATTTTAGTTTAATACTCTGTTATCTTATTTCAAAGTGAGCAATTGTTTAGGTTAGTGTTTGTATTAAGTAATCATTTCTTATCATAAACAACAGACATTTCATCTTTGTAAAATGGACACGTTTTTAAAAACAAATTACAGATATGTTACTATGTATACGTATATTGTATTCTCTATGGAACTAAAAATTTTCTGATAAAAGTATTTTTTTAAAATCGTTATTTAATCATACAAACATATGGCTTTCCTTTCTTTTTCGTGTATTGCGTCACTGTAGGTTTTTTCTTTAAGTGTTAGCAAACTATTTTTTTAAGATCTACTCTTTCTTAGCCATTTTACTTATTAACGAATAGTAACTTTCAATTGGAAATTTTATTCCAATTGAAAGTTACTATTTAAATTAGTAATAACTAAGTTATGAATATAATTATAAAAACCTTCTTTGTTATCAGCTATTTCCCATCCCAAATTTTGCTAGGACTGATATAAAAATATTTGTTAATTTATTTTCAGATGTAGGTGTTTCATAACTTATGTCAATATTCAAATATATTTATATTATAATTGTAAATCGTAAGAGTCGTTTGTACCACACGGTAGCAATTTGAATGCAGCGGAGGCAAATTGGTTCCTTTCATGTCAATTTCCGGAATGTCTCACATTACAATCGGTAGTTGCTCCTTGTTTTGTCGGTTCACAGAGTAGCACTTAATTAAATCATTAAGAGTCTGAGAATTTTGTCGTTTCATAACGTTAAGGTCATTTTGTTATAAAGGCGTAGAGACGAAAGTCGTATTTTTTTCCTTTTAAAGAGTACACAATTCATTATTTAATTGAGATAAAAACATTTTAGCAGCATTAATAACTTCATAGTACCATTTTAATCGTAGAAACTTATTTTGGTTGGGTAAGAAAGTAAATAGTCAACTTTTTCTCTCTACGCAGCAATATACATTATAGAGTTAAATTTAATTTATTGAAATGCGATGAGTCTAAACGGTAAAGCAATGGTAATGGAAAAAAATAAAAATAATTGTTTCATGTACTAAATTGGTATTCGCTAATAAACTCATGAATTCGTAAAAATCAAATATTGACAGATAAAAACCTCCGCATGTGATGTCTATTTATGAAACAGTAGCTTACATCTTATTTCAATTTGTACACTCCATTAATTGCAGATGCTAAAGAGTGAATGAGACGATACCACAACTCCACCAGGTGGAAGGGAGACATCGAAAAAAGTTGTCGCATCAGCCCTCGGAGGTCTCATTAAGTGTGCTTTGTGAAGAATTCGCTCCAATTTATAAGGCAGTGGACTGGTTGAAGTATAAACCTGTTTAAAGGAATTATGTTTCTTATTAGTGCACTGTCGCTAGCGTTAGAAAATCGGAGACATTTAATAGCCGCTAAGAAAACAAAAGAAGTCCATTGTTTGATGTTAAGTTCTTGGAAATAATACTTTCTTGAAATGAAATATTCTTGACTTATTGTTGCAACTTATGCTTGCGATTTCAGATGAATCTATCTTTTGTGTGGGTTACAAAATATAGCATATTTACTTATACCTATACTTCTCCTTACCTGCCTCAATATTTATGCGATATTTAACATCGGTCTATTCAAGATTTCCATTTGGCCGCATCACCACTTAAAATCAGGCGGGATTGCGGTCAAACGAGTGTGACGAATTCAATTTTTTTCTTATACCAAAAAAAGGAAAAAATATTTAAATTAGGGGTATAAGTAAGCATTTAAAACTAGGGATTCAGTTTCATATTAAGAAAATGCTTAATTTATCAAGTGAATTCGTGTGTACAAAGATCCGTACGAACTACTTAGCTACCGTTTGCATTCAGTTCGAGTTTTACTATGTCCTACCCTATCTCAAACCGCCGCAGTATCGCTGAATAGGATCGTCAAGTACCAAAATTTCGAGTTGTAAGTTGGTCGGAAAATTCTGGAACAAATTCGATTTCCAACATCTCGAAACTTGAAGAGCCGCCGTCATCTGTCAATGGCAGAGGAGATTTACTTTTAAAACACGTCATTATTTTTTTATTAGAGTGCGTGAGAAAAAATGTACTTATTTCGCGCTCCGTTGGTCTGAAAATGTGACATCAGAGAGTGTGAAGGCGTAAGACGAGTGTATGAACACAGTAGGTACACGTTAAGATGTATGATAAACTTCACAACCGAAACTGAACTTTCTAACACATTGCCACTGTTGAAGGGCATAAAATGTAATGTTATTACTGTTGCGAAACTATTCGAAAAATAAATAAAACAATACCACCCTCATTCTAAAGCACACAATATATTAGTTTTAACTACTTTAAACAGAGATGCAAAATTATTTCCATGGTCTTTTTAGGGCAAGGTTTTAATGTTAGTTTCAATATTGACAACATGAAAGAGACGTAAAGTTGCTTATATAATAAGTAAAGAAGTAGTTCTACTTATATAAAAGTTATATACGTACATTGTTTTAATTCGTTTTTATTTATTTGTCGAAATTATGGTAAATATTGTAATAATACTGGAATGCCAAAACCAGATCACAAGATCGTCAGTTTGGACATAGTTTTGTATCAGGTATGCCTGAACTATGTTTATAAAAATATGGTTTATATTATGTATAAAAACGTAGTGGTACCTAAGTGTATGGTGAAATTTACGATGCTTAGTATCACACCCTGTTTATGGTCGGCGATTTTTGTTTGAGTGACGTATAAAACAACGCGCTAAGTACTGTTTTAGCTCATATCGGGATCGCTATAACCGGGCTGAAAGCTTTTCTTATGTTATTTCTGATTTTATGGCCCCTTTCGTGTTGGAGACATTATAATACACTTTAAGCAATTTAGCAATTTACCATTAAAAATAATAGAAACCACACTAATCATAAATATACTTCGTCCAATGACATTCCTACTTACTCGAAATATATAATTACTACCCAATCAGACAGACCCCTTCTAAGAACAACTAAAGAATGCCGGCCGACAGCTAAGTCCGCAGATTACATTAGCTGTGAGTCAATCCAAGCTCCTGATATAGAGCGGTACAGTACCGCCGGTACTGCTTCCAGCTAAACAGGACAGCACGCGCACCTGTTAACAGCAAGTTTGAACACGAAACTAAACCCGAGCGTTCACGACGTCAGCTGACCGAACTAATCTACCTTAAACAAAGTTAAGACTGGGAAGATTAGCCACAAAAACTGCTTATATTATATAAAATTATTGCGTAAACGTACTTCATTTCTTAAAACAAAGTCAAACAACATACCTAAGGTCAAAAAAAATTTTTTTTTGCAAAAAAATATTTATTTGCAAAGAAAAAAAACCTGATTATTGATGGCCTTTATTAATGTTACATAGGAAGATGCAAAATATACACTATTTGCCTGTAAAATGGTACATGAAATTAATGTGAACTGTAGAAATATAACAATATAAATTGAGTAACTCAATTCCGCCATAACAATATTAATAATTAATTTTTACCATAGCTCGAAAAATAAGCAGTGTCGCCTGAAAAACATTAATATTCGCACGAGGCTCTCAGGTGTCAAAGGCGAATTTAATGATGTGGTAACACGGCCACAGTGTAACGGTAGAACGTTGTGCCTTTGTTAATTATTGTTATTATGTTCGTTAATTTGTCATTTCACTGCACACTGTGTGACGGTGATTTTGAGTAAGGGCAGCTTTACAAACAATTAAAGCTGGATTTACTCGATATTTATGTCTTATTTAATAAGCAAAATTTTAATAACCAAATATTATATGTAGCCTTTTTAACTGTAAAATTTTCAAACAATTTACAAACAAAAAAAACAATTCCTAAACTGTTTCTGGAAATGAAACTGTTTAGGAATTGTATTTACATTTGCTATATAGCTGAATTAAGTGGAACGATAGTGTTATATTTATTACGTAACATAACTGCCTGTTAGAACCAGACATTAAATGAAACTATAGAAAGTCAAGTAATATTGTACCTTTGTAAATTATTATAATAAATATTCTAAATTAAAATAAGTTTATTGTTGTTTAGTAAAACTGGAAACCTACCCTAACACTCTACTGCTCTAGAGAAGGAATAAAAAACGTAGTCTATTGTATTGTATTTATCTACGTTATTATAAAAGTACAAATGTATAAATACTATAAGTACTATGTTATAATACGTAAGGCGTAGCAAACCCACTTTTATATATTAGTTTACTAGCAACCCACCCCGGCTTTGCACTGGTATAAAACATATATAAAAACCTTTCTCTACAATCACTCTATCTATTAAAAAAACCGCATCAAAATCCGTTGCGTAGTTTTAAAGATTTAAGCATACAAAGAGATATAGGAGAAGAAAAAGCGACTTTGTTTTATACTATGTAGTGATGATAATTCATGGTATAAAAAACGACTAAGGAGAGAAGTGTCAATATACTTTTGACTAATGTGCAATGAAGATATAGTGTCTGCTCTCTCAACACAACTTTCTAAGTAAATAAAATCGCACTAAAAATAAAATTTTGTAAATGATTAGTTTACAGAGGCACTATATTATATACGAAATTTTTGGTATACGATCTGAATTTCTAAAAAATGTCTGAATAGTGAATGAGTTTGAAAACCGTTCAAGTTTTTACAGCTCAATGCATTATCTAAAAGATCTATAAAAGAGAACATTGATTTTATGGTTTCCCATCTGCGCTAGATAACGGCTTAAAATAATGACAATAGATAGAACGAGCGCCTTATTGCTTTAAAAACTTCAGTAGATGATCTTTATCATACTTTTTATAAGCTTGAAAGCAAAGAGATTGGAGGCTTTTTTCTGTCATGTATAGCTTGTAAAGAATCGTTACATGTATTTCATTTATTTTTGTAATTGGCCAAAAAAACGTACCTACTTATATAAAAATAAAACAAATAAAATCTGCTGAAATTCTTCGTTGAGTCTTATTTTTTTTTACTCTTATTTCAAATCATATATCTAATGCAGCCAGTATTTTGGGTACGGACCCAAAGGTTATGATGAGTATTTTATATGTGCAAATTGAGGTTTTTATTGGCTTTTACAGATTTTGTGTTTACATCATATTGACCCGTCTCCGAAGAATGCTAATAAATATTAATCTTTTTTCCATCTAGCATAATTGAAAGATTTTGCGGCCTAATGATATCAAATGTTAATGGATCTAATGTTATCATTTGGTTGACTGTGTACTTTTATTCCATAAGTATTAAGTTGTATATAAGATAATTAGAAATAAATAAATATAAAACCAATTTGGCGAATGGGTCTACAAAATATATACATGAAAAACATAACAACAATGTAAAGGAAAGTTGTATATCGAATATTCAGCATTTCACGGTACACAGCGTCTTCCCGATCGCGAGGGAAACAGTTTCAAGATTGATATTTGATCCTTTGGGGTCGTGTAGCCTCCAGCGGCACAGGGAAATGAACCGACAGACGTGAAACAGGTAACATGCTAAGGCTTTTTATGCTGTATTAGTTCCTTTTTTGGAATTTACAACATAAATACAAAGAAATAATTGATGTTTATCAAGGCTATAGGGTGGTATATATGGCGTCGCCACGCCAGAAATCAGCTTTAGGTGCGCCTATAGACGTTTTACATCAATAATTAAATAATAAAAGTTTTATAAATTATAGAGTTATAAAATTTATAACAGTAGAGTTCATAAAATTATTTCGAGTCGAGATGAATGAGGAGATTTTTTTCTTTCACTGTACAATGTCATTGTTCTTACTAATTATGAAACTTGGAGGAGGCTGACGTCTTGACATAAAGAACTTTATAACCGCTATTTAAATTCGAAAAATTGTTCATTTCGCGAACACTGTTTTACTTAAGAAAAAAATCCATTTGGCTGAATCAAATCTCACAAATAATCAGAGTTTGAATTAAGTGTTATTTTAAAATTTCTTTTTTATTTAAAAAAGTTGATTTAAGACTATAATTACAACTATCTGATATACAAACATTTTTGCTAATCGATTAATTTCATATTAACTCACATTTGAGGGCGTAGGTGCATTGAAGCCAAGTAAAATTAACAAAATGCATTGTCTTTATCATTTACTTATTTAAAATATAAAGAAATTTTATTAAGTTTATTTTCAATAAAGTTACGACAAACTATGTTTAATATTGTCTTGTACGAATTCAAAAATGTATTAAGAGATCCTATTTTAATGTGATAAGTATATATATATATATATATATATATATATATATATATATATATTTCATTTTATAAACTAAATCTAGTATCGAAATAAAATAACCTCCAAATAATAAAATACGTAAGAATAAAACCGATAACTCGAAAAGAGTATTTAAAATAAAGCTATTGATATATGTGATCAATAAAATATTTTTATTGAACAGTAATTTTGCAAATGTTTCGGGGAAAATAATTGCTGGACATTTAATTGTATAATAAAGTATCTACTGGAATATGGGAGAAGCGGGCACCAGATGTGATAAAATCGTAAGAGTTATAGAGTATCATTTGTTGTTTGTCATTATGTTTGTCATATACCAACTGTGATTGTCACATTTAATCATAATTAATATAAAATTTGTACCTGCATACCTAAACAAGAAAGGTTTGTGATATTAAATTTGTACCTACATACCTAAACTGCATGAAATATATATAAAAGTACAGAAGTAGGTGATGTGAAGCATCGAGATTTAGATTGGCGTAAAGGCCATGCTCATATTCGCCTCTATCGAAAGACAAGGGAAAGACACTGTTCTATCCCACCATGTGCTTAAGTAAATTTTCCCACAAAAAAATTAACTTTTTGAGGTGCTATACGGCAAATAATCTACGCCGTAGTCATCTATAGGATAATCAACGGTAGCTGCAAATTATTTTATTTATAAATAAAAAGCTTTAGGTTTCTTACCTATTTTATGTTAAACATATTTTTTATCCAAAAATGCTTCTTGTCTACTTAGTAGTTACCTGTAACAAAACGGAATAATATTAATAAACGCTGTAATATAATTTTTTGAATAATATTTTATAATCAAGCCCGTTACAAAATTATCTCTTTCAGATTTTATTTCTTTCATCTGTTTTAAAAGTTACGACTGTTACGACTGAGTGGGTTACTAAAAAGTCATACTTAAAAAATAACTATTTTGTTCATGATTACAATAAAAATAATTTATAATTTCGGCATAAAGTGAACTTGAGTCCTCTTCCGCGATAAAAAACGTTTTATTATTGAATTTATGCCTATCTAAAACGAAAAGTAATTCCACTTTTATCAAACTTTTACAAAGTTCCGAGTTTATAGAAAATTTTATTGAATATCGTTTTAACGTTACAAAAGTGTTGTAAGATATAATATAACTTTGATGTTTTTATTTTTTTGTAGTTTTCGCGTGACTTTGTTTGAGAAGAATACGGCTAAAAATTATAAGGCACAAATAATGCAGACAAATTTTGTTAGTATAAGATTTTAGTACTAGCTACGTATGTCTATTGTTACAAACAGTGAATCTTTCGTAATTAGTTGTCTCGAGATTTAAAGATATTTTTGCTGTTAATTTAACATATTGAGAAGCGTGAATAGGAGCTACGGAGACGGTTAATTAACTGTAATAAAAACAGATTGAATTATCAAGAATCTCTTTAAATATAAAAAGTACTTTAGAAACTTTATCATAATTTCATGCAATGTTCTGGGCGCATCACAATTTGATATAAAAGATAATACATATTTATGTGTTCAAACGAGCTAGCGTGATCGCTGGCTTTCCAATACTCATTAAATTGTGTTTATTTTGACCAACCATCCGCGGCCCTTATGCTTCACCGGCCTACATTCAACAGACATTATTGGCTTTTATTAAAATGGTTATTAATTAATATTCAGCATTCATTTGTCAAAGCGTATACTAATGTGATTGCTCTTTGGGCAAATAAAATACTAAATGTGATACTTAGACTTCCTGAATGTAGAATTATAATTAAAAATAACCCTTCATATAGGTATATAGCATTTAGCAGCTCATACTTGAAAATGTTGACACATCTTACTGTTCGAAAAATGTTGATTCCATAGATGTTTGTAACTTTTTTTAAACTCATATACCTATTAAGATTTCAAAGTCTTACACACGTGTAGTCACAGGTATTTACTATGGTAAAATTTGTATGTATGAATGTTTATCCTGGCAAACTGAAATTTACAATATTTTGTTGTATACGTCGGGGGGCTGCCGCACTTCAGGACGAGTGGGGTACGGAAACACTTGTCCGGAATAACTCGACTACGCTTCGTTTTACATTAAAAAGGCGTATGCAACCCAGATTTAGGCATTCTCGCCAGCGTGTCACCAGCGATTGACGGAGCAGAGGGCCCGTAATCATTTCCAGAAAGCGTGTCACCAGCATCGCCGGCGTCACGACTTGCTCGGTCAGAGCTCCCTGCTCATCCCTAATAATCCAAACTAAGGACAAGCTTTCTTCTAATTGATTCTACAATTCTTGAGTAGGTTTGTTCACTAGGACAGCTCAAGTGAGAATGCCCAAATCTTCAAAGTGAGAATGCTCAAGTCTGATCGTCCTTTCGGACCTGCAGACGGACTAGGTTTCGCAAATCTGGGTTTCGCACGGCCTTTTATAGTAAAACGAAGCGTAGTCGAGTTATTCCGGACATATTCGTAGCATAGGCGAGTTATTCCGGACAAGTGTTTCCGTATCCCACTCGTCCTGAAGTGCGGCAGCCCCCTGACATATATTATACCAGATTTTATAAGTAAACTGTAATGTCATGCATATAATAAATATATAATTAATTATAATTAATGTAGCATAGTTCCAAAATCAACTTCTAAATTAACTTTTCCATTTATTTAGTGAGGATTAGGACATTAATCAATATTCAGAGGTCATTTGTCACTGGTCACTGTGACTTTATTGCTCTTTGGGTAAATATTAAATATTGTGTGTCGATTTGGGTTAGGGTTGAGTTGCTCTTTTCATTAGTTTTATGTTGATTAATGTTAATAATTAATCATTTTAATGGGTGTCGTTTATTTTTAATTTTATAATCTGTGACTCTCTTTGCGTCTGCATAGTTTATGAATGAATGTTGATAAATAGCCTGTAACCAAAAAGGGGTATTAAAAAGTAAGAGTAAGTTAGTAAAATGTCAATTTAATCTAATAATATAAAATAAATGACCAAATATGTTTCAAGCAAGTACCTATTAAAACAGGACACATTGAACTATAACATACTAAAAAGTTAAAAAAAGCTCCTAATTAATGTCTTAATAAACAAAACATCATTATAATTTTTTTAATGTGCGCTAAATTAATTATTCGAATGTGCTAACAAGGACTTAAAAATACTTTTATTAAAATGTTTACGGTTTTAGATTTACTTTTACTTTTAAAAAGCTCAAGCGAATATCATCTGATATATTAAAGATAAATTTCCTTTGTATAATGAACGATAAAGTCCGTAACATTAATGTTTATCATAAATGTCGCAGTACAGAGCAATTTGCAAACAATTATGGTGTCGGTAGGTACACAAAACACTCAGGCCTAGTGCACTTCACTTGTGTACGGTGTTATACAAAAGCTCTCCGATGAAATTGAAAAGGAATGAGTCATTTTAATAGCTGTATTTATCATTTTGTATTTCATTTACGACCATATTTTAAGAAAAAAAGAAACAAACGGCGCAAACTATAATTTTTCCATTATTACTTGATTAATTTTAAATTAAAACAACTTTTTTTTGTTATAAGTTATGGATCTTAAGGAAAAACTGATAGTGATGATGGCTTAAACACTATGCAACTAATTATTTTTAAAATTGTTCTCTGAATGAGTGTAGCGTCGTCAAAAAATAATCACAAAATAATTTGATTATTTTGACGATATGTAAGATATAATACATACTTTAAATAGTTATTTATTCTTACCAATTTTTTTTTAAATTAGATGCTTTGTGACGCTAGTTGATTGATTATTTTTTAGACCTTAAGAGAAAGACCTAGTAGTAAGTAATAAAATAAAATAACGCTTAAATTAATAGTGGGTCCGTACTAAAGTATCGTTAATGTTGTTTATGTTTAATTAACTTTTTATAGAGCAGTGTGGCGTGCCAACCTATGTTAATTCGTTTTGTTCGCCATTTCATCAAATGACATAGATAAATAGGGTTTTCAAACTAGTATTGATGACTAACTCTGTTAATTGATAATATAATAATAGATAATAATAGTTGCCTGAATAGTTTGGAAACTTTTTGGGCATATTTATTTTATGGAACATTTAAAATAGTAAGATAAATAAACAGTAAAATGTCAGTCACTATGAAACATAGTTGTTTTTATTATTTATCTGAAATTCTTACTCATTTTTAACATATTGAACACGTTAATAAATTTTATAAAGTATTAACAAAGTAAAGTTAAACAATAACATGGCTGCTAACAGCCCTACAGGAACTGGTAATTAAACTGAACATAAGTTTCATGGCGTGCTGGTGTGTTATACGTCCTAACAATATTATTGTGACAATAGAATACATCAATTTACCACTTCACATTGACATAAACACATTTTCTGTTAATTTTAATTGCTTTGTATGACAAAGTAACTTTCGTTACCATGGTAACGCTGTTATTTGTCAAAAAGGTTTTGTGAATTGGTCATAAAATTTAACATGTTCATCAAATTTTAATGAGAGTTAAATTGTAACTAATTGAACTTCAAATCTTATTTTTTTCTCATATTTTATGGTAAAAAAATAACAAACAAAATACTTTGAAGTAGAACGGGCGGCCGTGCCATATTTTAAAGTCATCTCGTCTAAAATTCAAGAAAGATACTAAGCGGTATACAGTAGGTATGTAGCTCTACAATCAAACGATTCAAGTAATAAATCATCGCTTTAAAACAAATTTATCCCATTGAAACAAGCTTATTACATAGTCAAGTGAAACTATTCGACTCCGATCTTTACCAAAAGGGAAAGTCCTCGTAAAACTGAAACTTTCTCTATAATATAGACCAAACCACGGTTGGCCAATTTAGGAGTTTGAAGCCGTCTCTAAATCTATTCTAATGGCTCATACAACTTCATATAACCGCAAAAGGGACGATATGTTTTAAGTAAATTAAATTGGACTTTAATTAATAAGTACAGTATTTGATTCATTCATTGTATTCCTTTCCAGAGAGTTTATTTTATAATAGAGTAGGTATCACGAAATATGGTCTAACTTATGAAATATTATATTAATTACTACGGGTATTTATGTATAGGTTATAGAATTCTTACTACCAAATTGAACGGAACTACGGAAAAAACAATTACTACTTTTTATTTTAAATCAACTATTAATATTATAAATATAAAACAGTGCTTAAACTGCTAAATAGAATAATTCGAAGAACTCGCGGGTATCCACTAGTAAAATATAAATAAATTCAGGGCCCGCGTTGCGAGGCCAGTGAATTATCCCTAGTGAAATAAACCCAAAAATAGTCTCGAAGGATCTCAATGCATAACTCCAGGGCCCGCGTGAGGGATCCGTCTTCCGAGTCGTTAGAGCGAATAATGTTGCCAACTATTTATTTAGAACACCCCATTGTGAATTGGAAAGTAGATCGAATAGCAACACTGCCTTTGAAATGTATTTTGTTTTGTCGAGCGTGTGTTTTGCAGTTCTTGGGAATGGTGTCTTGTAAAGAGTCGTTGGACATGTTTTAAAGATCTTATGTATATGTTTCCATTTACATCTAAAGGAAGAAAAATATAAAAATATATAGCAGTAACTAATTAATGAATTTATTCTATTAAAAGGCAATTTTAACAAGCGACTCAACACGTATTCTCTGTATATAACAAGTTTGAGCTCCAAATCATTTGACGCAGTAGTTGTAAGACAATGTAATAGAGTGTTAATTGACTATATATTCCGAAAAACGACTAAAACTTAACAATGTTGTGTTTTCCCAGACGATGGTAAAGTTTTTAACTACCACCAAATCACTTGCTTCTCTAAATTTTTAGTTAAAGATATTAAATAAAGTATTCAATATACTATATATTATATTAAAAAAGTATTTAAGAATTAATTAATAATAAATTTAATTCACAAATAATTTCAAAGTAAAAATGAGCGAAATATTTACTTATAATAAAATAGTATGCGTAATAAGCCTTACTTTTCCTAAGAGAATTTCTGGAATATATTAAATTGGTTTGTGAAAACTAATTTCATCCAAGCTTTCACAAAGTGCGTCTACACTACTTCAAACAAACTCATTAGCTAGAAATAAATAGTTACCATATGTTTATTCACGAGAAATACATATGTATCTCTTTCCGTGAAAATTTATTTTCTAATAACGTTTGACATTTATGTTCGTGAGATGCGGTCGCTTCTTAGTAATTATTAATTAGTTTAATTATCAGATTAAAGGATTTTCGAACAACATTTTTAATTTAACCGGCTTCAAAATAGGAGCTTCGCAGGTCCTCTCAATGACTATAGGTGATAAATTTATATGTTTTGCATTAATTAATTTTAGTGCACTTTGAAGTTAGTTTATGTTAACAGACAGTGAATAAAATAAGTTTAGATTTTGTAAAGTTAATTCGTTAAATAATTAAGTCTTCTTTAGAATAAAAGGGTTTTTTAGAATATTCAGATTCAGATTACGCATATTTGTAAGCAAAACACAATTCAGAAACAAATCCTCGCGTACAGCTTTCATGCAATGTAAAATGTATGTATCTGAAGAATATTTTAAAGCTGTCTCCTCGATATCACGGAAACAAAACGGATCTCAGGATATACGGGTTATGGATACTAGAAATGATACGAAAGCATGGAAGTTTCACAGCGTTATAAGTCCTCTGGTATGGTCGTAAAATTGCTTATGGATTTATTGAATTTATATTGCATGTGTCCTCCTCGCGTCGTCTTCCTCACTCCTGACCACCACCATGTACGACCTTCCTTCTGAATGACATTGATGGGGTGGTTTCCTTGGGAATATAGTCGCAGTGGATTCCCCCATCCTTCCGCGTCTATATGTTTGGGGTGATTTAGACTTCTCGGTCACAGGTTACCGCTACAGACGGGTTTCTTCAGGCAAGCCTGTAGAAATTCAACCACAACTTTGCCAACTTATGATACCCGTCCGGCAAGTAATAGCCCTACCAGAGACCGAATACAAATTACAAATTAAATTATAAATTGCATTCGGATCGGGATCGAATTCGAGGTAGGCTTAAAACCGCTTAGCTACGAACGAGGCTCTCGAGTAGCAAAAATATTGCAAGTATTTTTGGAATATTTAATTTTTTAAGATCATCTCAATAATATAAAGATTTTCGTACCAGGAAAGCCAGCAAGAAATAAATATGCACATAAAAATTGTCGAAACCATTTTTGGTCAGTGCGTTAATTTAACGAAATACATAATATCTTACATTATGTATACGTATAATAGGTTTATATAAAACCTCATGTTCTAAGACAGAATATTATAAAATATGGGTTTTCTTTTATTTGTTGTTGTTAATGCTTGGTTCCAAAATTTATTATTTTAATTAGAGTGCAAACCACACACATAGATATTATTACTGATTCGTATTATTTGTGTCAGAAACATCAGTTGCAATCTGGTGACTCACCAAACTGTCTGAAAAATATATCAGCGGTGGATATAGCTGTTTCTATTTAAAAATGTAGCTAATACAGAAACATGCTGCCTTCGTCCTTTTTAAAACAAATTTGTCTCGTTCAGAACGCTCTTAACTTTCGCCAACATCGAGTTTGCCCTAAGTTAGTTTATTTTTAAATTTTATCTGCATGAGCTTTTAGTCTTTTGATATTATTTTTTACAACTCGAAGTGCTTTCAAAGAGTTGTTTAAACTTTGTATGTTAATATTGAAATATACTCTGCTATGCTCTTTACTCTGTCTATATTGTAATCTTGTGATATTTAACACTTTAATACTTATGCTTTGGTCAAACTATAACATAGGCGTTGCCGTAATTCCTTGTAGATCATAGGCAAGACTTCTATACATCTGCATAGATGCTTTTTCAAATTTCTTTGGCCTACAAATATGAACATACAATAAAATGCAATTGTTTTGAAATCTAAACATTTATTAGATATCCATATATCGAAATTTTCACTTGATTAGTTTATACCGAGTACGTGCCGTGTTATTTCGTATTTAGATAATTCCTATTCAAATCCGTTTCTGATTGAGAAATCATATTATCGATGATTTTAATGACTGCTAGTATTGAGTATTCCCCGCTTTATGATATTTATCGATTTACAATAACCTATTTTCGGGTTAAATTGTTGTAAGCATCTATGATTTATGATACATCAGTGTGTTACATCAGTGTGTTGTGTCATCAGAGTGTTACAAGATTTATAAGATTTCTGTATATATTTTGTGGTGTGAAACCGTGATAAGTTGTATGCATTGAGCAGACACATTACTGCAACAGTTTTACTAATCATTTCCTTTACAGCGCTTGCAACCGAAACATTTATATAATTGTTTAAACTTAATCTAATACTTTATATAATACTTATTAAGTTTTCGATATCTATTTCAGTTCAATCAATTTGAAGTCACTCTTGTACACAATTGGTGACAAAGATTTTTTTATTTATTCACTTCATACGAAGTTTTGTGCTTAGAATGACAGTTGACAGAATTTTAACTCTCTACAAAACTAGAAGAAATCCAGTATAATGGAAACATGTTACCTCCGATTAGTATTCCCTTTGTGTCCCTACTACGAACTCCCTCAGCACCTCCCAGATTCTATTGTCCTTTTTACCGTACATTCAATTGGCTTCTTAATAGATTAAGTTGCCACTTACATTTCCATGAGTAAATAAATAGCGTGGAAATATGTAAACGATAAAAACTTTTATGTGAATGGCATATTTGAAGTTTTTTAATCAAGAAACCTGCTTTACTTCATCGATGAAATTCTATTTGAAAATTGTGTCACAGAGGCTGTGTGAATTATGCCTAACTACTAAGGGCACTGAACCATTTTTCTCCCAAAATTTTTGTAAAGATATTATTAAAAATATTTTAAAAAACTTTTAGTCGATATGCTAGTATTTTGTGTGTATATTGAAATTAATACGAGTTATTTTTCTGTTACATTTTAACCTATAAAGTAATTTAACGAAAACAGATTTATAAACATTGCCTTTGGTAATTGGTTTTATTGTAAATATTCCATTTCAGATCATTTAAAGAAACAAAAATATTTAAGATTATGATATCCTCTTCAATAAAACTCAGCAATAACAATTAATTTAGTTTATTCACTATCTGCACTGTTCAAAATTCAATCGCACAAGATGGCTGACATCAATGATAATCTTCTTCTTGATACAACATCATATCATAGCCAAGTAGAAATCGGAAGTCAATTGCACGACTTATTAAATAAATATAGGCTAACAATTAAAATTGTTACTTTTTATTGTACCAGCCGGTAAAGTCGGAGACATCAGTTTGTCTCAAATAACAATCAAAGAATGAATAAAGTAAAACTTTAATTTTAAGCATAAATCAAGTAATTATATCAATATATTATAAAACAACAAACTTTACCAATAGCAGGTAGAAAACTCGCACAAAAGAGGGATGATTCAGTATTTTTCTCCTAACTTCCCTCGGAATAAACTTGATAATAATTTACCAAACAAAAACAAAGTACATGAGGGGTTTTATAGAGTAGAGAGCAACATAATTACCGGCCGATGAGTTACAGCACTTTATTGCTCCAGCTTTTGTCGGCAATATTAATGTAGACTACCTGTAAGGGCTGCTCAGAATGAGTTTATAATCTGAAGAATTTCTTTGTCCTTTCGACAATATTAGTCGCCGTCGTAGACATAAATACGAGTTGCATGGAAGGTCCTGGTTTCGATTATTAACGAAATACGCCACAAACGCAATAATATAAGTTGATCTTTCTTTCATTCAAAGTACAAGTAGGTACATATCACTAGACATACTAACTGTTTAGTCAAATTGAATATTTAAAAGAAATACAAAAAAAAATTTGGCTAATATTTAAGTAGTAGCTTATCTTTTTTTATTATAACTAGAAGGCTATTTCTAATCCATACAAAACTCTGCAACATATCTAACATAATATTATATAAGTAACGAGTTTCCCTTGCTCCAAATAAAGAACTTTTTACATCAAAAACTTTCAGATTTGTACGTGAGTTCGACTATATGAAATGATTAATTCTGTTTTGATACTTTTTATTTACTTATTGATCAGGTTTTTCGAATTCCTTTAAATATTATCTAGGTGCTAGTGGTGTATTTATTAACCATTGTCAAGTTTCTTAACCCTTTAAAGACATGTATCTATGTTTGCATCTTAGCCGTCAAGCCGTATGTATCATTCTTGTGCCTTACAAAGTAAAATATTTTTAATTATATATATTTTTTTGTTTTACTAAAACCCGCTAAGGTAAATATTAGTATTAATAGAAAATGCGAATTAAGATTTTTATTATAAAAAAAAAATAGCAATAGATAAATTTATTACAATGATTTCAATATAATCAACGAATAAAAAAAGATGAGCTTATTTTTTAAATCTAATTTTTCCACTGGAATTACAATTCATCTAAAAAAACTGTATAGATTTTGTTGAAATTTAGGTATGATGATAGATAGATGGTGAATAACTGGTGACCATCGGTTAATTCAATCAAAAGTGTATCGAAAATACCACAGATAAAAAATAATTCAATTCGACTTCCGTTAGAAAACATCTCTGATTAATATCAGTATAATAGTGGTCACGAAATCATTCCATACATGACAAAAGCGAGATTTGGGACCATTGTAACAGTCACATCGCTAATGGATTAGTGGTGAGGTGACTGGTGACAATGGCATACAATAACTGGATGTGACGGAAATTGAACCAAATTGGCCAGCGCCGTCCGAATATGGTGCATGATTATCACTTTTGATTGTTGCTTTATGCTGATATTTTAAAGATGAATTAGTTACTAGAAATCCTTAATTTTGTCTGCGTAGAATAAGGATAAAATAGGCATGTTTCTACTTTTCAATGGCAAATAATCAAAATTCATCAATTTTGTTTTAGCGGTACATATGAAATCTTTACCATTATGCATCAAAATATAATTATTATTTATTTATTATATTAACTCTGTATGGAATATTATTACTTATTCTTATACTCTTTCTTTGAATTAAATAATCGCTAATAGGAATTGAATTTTACAAATAAAGTAAATCTAAAAGTACTTTTATTAATACTAAGGTAATTTTAATTTTACTTCTTTTTATACATAAAAGAATATTGAAATATAGTGTAGCTATTTTTATCGCTTATATTTATAATTATCATAAATATGGATAAAAACACAATCAATTACCGATAATGGTGACACTAATGGATTGCTGGACGACAATGGATATAGCTTAACTAGATGTGTCACGAATGAAATTATTCGTTTTAATGAAACTAGCATTTAATGTATGATATATATGTAACATATGTATATACACTTTCATATACATGTTATGTTGAATGCGTAGTAATCTTTTTAAATTTATTATACTAAAAATATGAAGGAAATATTAACGTTTCTATTGTACAGAAAACAGATAATTAGTTTTTTAACTATTGTTAATTTAATAACCATTGTTAATTTAATTAATTATTACAGATTTATATTATTTAGTCAAATCTAAATTTTAATTAGACTAAGAAATTTCGGGGACCATTTTAGAAATCTAATAACATAAAAAAATACTTCTGGCCCTTTGTCCTATCTCTTTTTCATGAAATAAACTAGAAATTTAAAACAAGTTGAATTGAAGACTGCCTCCTTGATCTAGTGGTAAGCGCGTAAGCGTTACAACCGAGAAGGTTCAATTCCCGGTGGAGATAAGAAAAAACTCGGTCTGGCAGGACATACGAGTAGAAGGCTGATCACCTACTTGTCCCTAAAGAAAACATCGATCAGTGAAACAGATGTGAAATGCATCTGCCCCATACCCACTAGGGGACACGGGACTTCACTTTTTTTTTACTTTTTTTGAATCGAAGACAATTCAAAAACCCTCAGACATGATTACTACAAATAAAAAATCTTATTTATGGGTGAATAGATATTTATAAATTATAGCGATTCTTCTCGATCATGTCATTCTAAAAACAAAAAAAAACTTTGCATCAAAATAGATCCATTCGTTTAGGAACTAGGACTCTACCGATATATACACAAACCCAGACACACAGACACGTAAAATTTATAACAGTCCTCATTTTTGTCGTGGAAGTGAAGAAATATTAAAATCGTAGTTTTATTTGTCTTAATAAATCAAGCTCTCGGCGATTGAAAGCCTCCGATAAATTGCTTTTCATAATGAATGCTTAATGGAAACGATGTGTGCACATAATGGGGTTCATTTTTTATATACAAAATGTATATAGGTTTTGTGTGTAAGTTTAAAAACAGATTACGGTTCATATTAATTATTTCACATGTAGAAGTAGAAGATAAACATAAAAAGACAGATTTACTTTTAAGTAATCGAACGACATTTTTATTTACGTTAAGGAATTTAGTACTTTAATATACGCAGAGTAAAAACGCGTTTAAATGAAGAATAATTAATAAATTGAAAATCTATAATCTGATAAAATATCGTCACTTACTTATGCTTTTTTCCTAGGACCGCTGACTGAATCTATTATCTCGTTATACGTTGAAATTTTTATTTAGTAATACAATTTTAAACTTTAAACTATATAATTTAAATAAATGAGTCGGTTAATATTAATTAAACATTTTTGGTTTGAATGTGGATTGGAAAAATACTCAAAAAGACAAATAGTTTTGAAAATCTGGGCATTTATCCATTTGAGTTTGAGTTTAAGCTATGCGTTTTGAAGCTCTTAGTAGTTCAATGAAAGGTTGCAAATTGAATTAAATATGGATAATTTGGGATGCGTCAAGTCGAAATTAGTTTAGAACAAAAGTCGGTAAACTTTTAAGGTTATCAAGGGAGTCGTTAATTGGTCCAACTTTCATTCGGAAGGGTGACGGATCGCAACGGTGACAAAATACCCAAACTTACTGCCATTTAAATGTAGATTTACTTAAAGCATTTAAAATTTTATTTAAATACTTGGGGCAAAGTTATATACTTTGTTCCAGCAGGTGAAAAATTGAAATTGAAACTATCAAAATGACATTCAAATTGAATACAGAAAATTATAAGAACTTGTGGTTACTATGTCAGATGACGCGTTTATGACCGACACAGACCATTCTATTATACAGCTGCTTTTATATAAATCCATGAAAAGCCCACCATCCCCTTCTTTCATAAGCCTTTTGCTTCCAGTTGAAGATTCCAGAAATTTTAAGATGCTCAGCAATTGCGTCCCACCGGCACAGCTTTAAAAATTGATTGACTTTTGTGCACTTATTTATAGAGTTTAAGATTTGACAACTTCGGTAATTAATTATTAAATACATTTATATAGTTTTTTTGTACTATTTAACAATAATAAATAACTTTTAGTAATTATAAAAATAAAATATAATAATAAGCTTAAAGTAACGTTTTAAAAAGAGTTGGAATTATTTTAATATAGAAATTAGAAAAAAACTTATAGACAGTTGAGTTGTAACACTAAACATGTAAGTTATAAATAATAATTTTATTCGTACTTCAAAACGTACTTAAAATGTTTTATCGAATGGAAGTGTTTGAAACTCGCTCTATTGTGTTCGATTGAAGACATATTACAAGCGTTAAGACGCTTATAAACTTTAACGCTTAGTAATAGAAAAATTGTCATAGAAACATGATGCCAATGTTCTTTAAATTTCAAGTTTGTTACATGAATTTATTTAAAAACCTAAGAGTCTGGATATACTGAATCTTTATAAAGTTTTATTAATATTATTGAATATAAGCAAAGGTGCAAACTGAAAAGCCTAAAATATATACATCGTAAACTCTCCTTTTTCTACCAAGCTTGTTGCCAAATAGAAGCCAAGAACTTCAGCTAGTACTTTATTTAATGTGGAAAATTACACAAATAAAAACTTAATAAAATGAAGCTAAAACATTTTAAATTGAACTGTCCCAGCTTACATAAACGGTCATTTACAACGAAATCGCTACAATAAAGAGCGCCCGAAACTCATGTAAAATTTCGCTTCATTATTTTTAATGGGCACACACGTCAAAATAAACGCGGAAGAATAAAAGAGAGATGACGTTTTATAAACAAAACTGAGTTTTTAGTACACGCCAGGTTGGTTCTCACGCATGGTGTGGTAAGCGAATGTGCGGAATATTTTAATGTACTCAGTTCTATCGTATGGACTGTTTTAAATTTCTCTTGTCCGAAATTAGAATAATCAATCAAATTTAGTAAGGCTTAGATTGTTTCCATCTCAAGTTAATATATAATAAATGGGTCAGACTCATAAGTAGTTTTTATATTTAGGTGACGTTTCCTGTACTAAGCCGTTTACGGAACTGCTCGTAGGCATTTTTTTATATACAACACATCAAAATATTTATTTTTAATGTTAAATATTTATGAATCTTTTTGGTCTGTTCTTGTTTTAAACGATACGATAGTCAAGACTCACTAGTTCGAGTTGAGTGTACTGTGGGCTTATGAACACAACCGAAGAAAAAACTTAAATATTTCCGAAGTCGTTTGCAATTTAAATATTCCTACAGACTACTGTACTAAACTCGAATAGGTATATAGAATTGTCGTAGCAAATCTGTTCACGGGCTATCTATGCCGAACTCCTTTCAAACAATACAAATGTTCCGCTAT
The DNA here is from genome assembly GCA_912999735.1 of Aporia crataegi. Lineage (NCBI taxonomy): Eukaryota > Metazoa > Arthropoda > Insecta > Lepidoptera > Pieridae > Aporia > Aporia crataegi. Next base: position 3,844,531 of record OU538744.1, on the reverse strand, counting down.
CCTTTTTACATTGTTTTCTTATTTTCAATTAATACAACTGTTATTTAAGATGTTATTAGAGCCTATAAGAAACCTTTTAATTTAAGGCAAATTTTCGAAACGAAAGGAAATTTAAATAAAATTTTAAAAGGATAATTATAATGCTCTGACGACGAGGAAAACGTATTTTTAATTTTGCTATGGTGTTGTTTTGTTAAGCGCTCATTCAGTTTAATAAAGCGTGAGCGATTATGATTTTATTAATTTCTTTAGGAACCTACTTTTTTGCGCCCCTATATACGTATATTTAAATTGAAAAAGTTTGTTGTTTGTTTTTTTAAGAAATAATTAAATTGTATATTGTTGTCTATTCATAATTTAATAATTGAAAAATATGTTCAGAATGAAATAATATTACGGAATACTTAGGTTTTTTGGTGAGAGCACTGTTGTGACTCCAATGTGATACCTACTCGTGTGAAAAGGTCAGTTCCATAATTGAAATTTTGTTAACTAATTCTTATTTAAACAGTTGTCCTTTGACAGTTGACAATATTAAATTATGATTTAAGTAACGTTATACATAGAATACGGGCCAAACTTCATTTCGACTTTATCTTCGATTGATGATAGACACACCAGTTACTTTAAATTCCTGACATTCTGAACGCTATAAAAGGAAAAATCTGCAATATAGGATGTCCTTAAGCGAAAAGAAAAACAATCAGTACTCGTTTACAAACAAGGGAGCAACAGCAATAAAAGCAGACGACGTCTCAATCCGAGACGATCGTTACCGAAGTTACACGATCATTGGCAACATCCGAACGATTCAAATTTCAATACGAATCATTAACATAAAAAGGAAACGATAAACGTTTAAAATTTTTCTACCTTTCATTTATTGGTAAAATCAAAAGTTCGTGAATTCGTACCCTTGATTCATTTTAAGATTTTTATTTTAAGTTTCACCACGTAAAACACCTCCTCGAAGACTCAATTTAAAATACAGACGAAAAATTATTTAGTAATTATAGTTCTTTATAACGCGTTAGTCGTGTGTGGATAATGGACATATTATCCTATGATTATAAAAAAAAATCCAATATATTTATGCCAGAAAGATGTTTATAGTTAAATTATACAGCTTTGCTGTATCTCCAATCTGACTCTTGATTATGTTTTAAAAAAAGACGGCTGAGAACAAAATTTTAGAAATAATATTATATAGATATGAAATTTTTGGAAAGTACAAACATTTTTCTCCGCCCGCTTTGTTAAAAAAATCCTTACACATCGTTCGATGAATAAAAACAATACGAAGCAATTTTAAAAATTTGTGTACACAATTTTAGTATTTCGGGTGATGTAATAAACAACAAGGTTGCTCGTACAAGTTTGACATATAAATTTTGGTGCGGAAAATTTAAATTTGAATTTCCGACGGTTCGCAGCCTTCGTAATTAGAAGCTAATGAGCACGTACTTTTGCTTTGGGCATTTTTCTCGCTACACATCCCTTTTATTAGCTTGAAAATATGTTTTTTATTATATTATATCTGCCAAACTGATATTTTTGATGTAGGGTTACTAAAACAAATTAAGACTTTCTTTAGATGAATGAATGAGCAATCTAATCACAAAAAACGTACGTAGTTATTAATCTTATTTTATTATTATTAATCTATCTAATATTACTAAAATTTCCAAATAGGCTACTTAAACATTTAAACAAAGTGCCTATTAATCGAATTCTTTGTATATTTTAGTTAATTGGATGAAGATTTAATAGTTCAAAACATTGCAATAAGAAGAAGAATTGATACATGCAGGGCTGCTTCTTATCACAATTCAGCGTAAACAAAATCACGGACACTTACATACAAAAATATACACAAAACTGGTACAGATTATGAGTTTGTTTGTGAGTATCGTGTTATCGGTGATAAATCTTAGTCGCAGGTAAACAGATCGATGGCACTCATTGGCCGCCGTGCCAAAAAGGTGTACGGAAGAGAACAAAGGCAATCTATTCACGGTTATTTATAGATTAGGAACAAATAAGAGCTTTAATGAACCAATGCTGAACATTATTACTGCACAATTTAATGTAACGAAGCAGAGGCAATCTACCTGTAAAATCGATGATAATCGATGATAATCGATAATAATCGATAATAATATTATTCTTTATAAAGTAACTAATTTAAGGTAATCGTACCGTATAATAAATGATGTATGTTGTTGTTTATACATTCAATATACTTAATATATTTACTGAAAAGTTATTTTAAAACTACCTACCATAAAAACAAAACAATATTTATTTTAAATTCTTTTTCGACCAAGAATATTTATGTCTTTTAAATTATTTTCTTTAAAAAGCTTCTTAAAATACAGTTCCCATAATGCGTACCAAATAAGCTACAATAATTTAGGTCGAAAAATTTCGAGTTGCGTCACGTTTCCTCTAATTCTGTTGGAACTGAAATCCTGCGGCGAATTCACTATATTACTTGGACATAATTCCATGAGATGAAGGCATTTACATACTTTATATTAATATGTATTAGATAATTTTTATATATGTAAGTTAAGAACGAAATAAAAGACGCACCTCTAGAGGTCTTTTATTACTGATCTCTTAAAAATGCAGTAAAGACCCAAATTAGGAATATGGACAGATGATTATCGGAAACTACTGCGATTTTAGGTTTAGTATGTGCCAAGATTTTATAATAGAGATTATAGAGTCAGAAATGAAAACCACAGACTAAATGCGACAATTAATAAAATAACGTATATCGGTTAGAAAAAGTAAATTATTAATTTATTATTTGTCAAGAAAATTTACTAATTCTTACTCATAAACGTTGAATACCCTTAAAAGAGAGAGTTAAAAATCTCAAAGAAATAAAGCCATTTAAAAATACACAAAAAGAACATTTCTAAACAATATTATTTTTAACATCAAGAACGTTGGATGAATTTTTTTACCCTAATTCTTGTTTCTCTGAAGGCTTATTTTTACAACGTCGTTTGAACTTTATACCTCGACGTGGCTTTAACGATGATTTTATACAACAATATGATAATTAAGCTTTCCTTTTCTCTGATACATTAGTTAAAAACCGGATGTTTCATGAATTAATGATGATAATTACACTGAATTATTTTTAAGCGATGAAAATAATTGAAAGGCTTTCTGCCACTTCCCCCTAACTTAGAAAATGGGTGGTAATTCAAATTTTATAACCATAAAGTTATAGTCACGTTGTTTAATTAACTATTTTCAATGAACGATTAATTGGTTTAAATATTATATATATTTAATTTTGTGTAATTTGGTTCATTTTAAAAGATATGAGGTTTTTTCATTGCATTTGTATCGTGTAGATGAAAACGTAGGCGTAGGTAGCGATTTAAAAAAAAACGATTACAATTTATCGTAACCCTATATGAATAAGCAAAAGATCGTAATACAGGTTTTATTTAATTATTTAAAATGCATTTTTACATGGCATAACTTTATATTACAAATACTTTTGGTATATTAGCTTGGGGTTTTCGGAATAGGTGCATAGCTTGTTTAAGCCTAACGAACACGAGACGGCTCAACTAGAATCGATGCTGCGGTTTTAGGTGCGATGGAGATTGGATTATTCGCTGGTGAGGGTCAAATCAACACTAGGCAGTTCGCATACTTTATTTATGTAACTAGACTCTTGCTTTACAAAAAAAAAAACCAAGCGATTAAGAGGCAATTGGCTCAAATTATCTCTCTCTGTTAAGGTGGTTCGATCAAGTCCCACAAAACACGCTATTTTAACACGGGGAACACTGTCGACGTTTAAGGATGGTTTTTGTACAATGAATTGTTTGTTTGTTTTGATATTACAATATTTATATAGAGGTGCGCGAAACATATTTTAATGTAAACATACAAAGATAATTTCACAAAAAAATAAAAACTTTAAATCTAGCCATCTAGCGAGCTTTGAATTTTGTGGGACCTGATCGAACCACTTTAATATATTTATTAATGGTGTTGAATTTAAAAATTACTGAATCCCCAATGTCACATAATTTTAAGACGATCTTCTCAATTTTAATTAGCAACAAATGTATTTCGGTAATGATTTACATCGTTTGAATGTTTAGATAATATTATTTTAACTTTCATCGAGAAAAATTAAAAATATAAATTAATTAAAAAGGAATTTATATAAATCTTTCTGTAATGCATTTAACTTTATTTTACGTTTGATCTAATCCTTTGAAAGACTCGCCTGATTGCATCAATAAAACGCCTAACTTTAATCAAATATTCCCATCCCACTTTTACAACTCAATAAATTGGCATGATACCGTTTCCATCAATTGTTTCACATTTTATTATCATTACTATATTTGGCTGGCTTTCAATAAACTATCCCCGGGTTCATAAAGTAGAGGCCGTATAAAAACAAACGGACAAGACGACGTGGCCTTTATTTTGTCTCAGGATCGGGCCATCAATGTTTACGTGACCCGACTTTATTAAAATTCCTACTTTCATCCTATTTTTCCCTCTTACTTGAAGGCGCTTTATGGTAAACTTAATTAATTTTCACTAAGGTTTCTTCTGAGTTCACTTCGTCGGTAATTTTTTATTGTTAGATGTTCCGCCTTCCCAGGATGGAGATTTACGCGCTTTTCCAAGTCAATTTAGCGTTTGATTGAGTGTGAGGGTTTTATATTGAGAAACAAATTAAGAATAAAGGAAACTATCTCTGATGCCGGCGACGTTGTTAGCACAGTACAGACATAAGTTTCTGTTTATAAGCCAAGTATCTATCTATTAACTATCACTGTAAGTACTGTAAAGATTCACGAAGAATTATTTTAAATATTTAATATATAGATCAATACAGATGCTCAAGTCAGATCGGAATATATTATATCTAAAGTCGCCGCTGGTAGAGGTATATGTGAAAAGAAATGAAACATACCAATGGATATTTATTTGGCCAAGGGTGAAATGTGTAAAAGCCTTTTTGTAGGAAATATCTCTTAACAAAAATAAAAGCCTTATAAACAAGCTCTTTTGTTTCAAAAATAATTACATACCGTTTATAAAAACTAAGAGCCCTCAAACAGAGCGTACTTAAGTGTTGACATTTTAAGAAATTGTAGATTTCTTAGCAAAATCCGAGTATATTCGGTGAAGTGACCTTTGGGGAGCGCTTTAGAGCGTTTTATCGACTATTAAGTAGATAGTGAGCTAGAACTCATCATGCCCATGGGCTGAATTTTATAATGGCAGCTTTTGAGTACCGTTGGGATTAAATAAGCTTTCCTTACAGTTTTACCAGACAAACTTCAAAGAGTACGAGCATTATTACAATTCGTTTTTCATAATATTTAACGTGTTCTCTTAATTTTAGATATTAATATTTTTTAACGTTACATAATAATAACGATCGGAAGATAAATAAAAAGTACTTTTTATTGAATATCCATTGCTGACTAGCTATTATGCAGACCGTAATCTTAAGTATTACTTTATCATCAACTTGTGTACTACAATATTTACTAGAAGGCTTAAATGTAGGCCACTAGAGGTCACACAATGTGAATTATGCCGCTCCTAAATGTCATTATATGCGCTGCTTTAAGTTATACGATGCAGCGACATAGTTGAGAATTATTTTAATATAATTTGAATGTTTCATGGATTCTTTCGCATTGATTGTTTTAAATTTTCACATGATACTTTAAATATTCACCATGTTATTCATAAACAAATCTGTCAGTCATTTTAGTTAAGTTTTTTTATCACTTTTATTCAAATTAATAATAAGAAAAATGCTTACAGATATTTTTTTCATTTTTATGTCAATTTTTTTATTATTTTAGTTTTAGAAGTATTATTTTGTTGAAACGTCCCTGTGAGCCGAACCAAAATTTTTTATTAGACAAACTCTACAAACTGCTGACTACAGTTTGTTAGCCTGAAATTATAAACAGTTAAGATCAAAATTACATGCGTTTTAAGAATTAACGCGATAGGGTTATGTAACAATAAATTATATATTATATAAATATGTTACTTTCGGCAACCAATTAACAAAATTTACCCAGATGATTATCTATATTTAAATATTCTCTTTTTTTAACATCAATCTAGAATTTCTCCAAAATAGCTTTTGTAATCCACTAAGAAGGTTTTACATTCAAAAAGGTTGCTTGAAGCGGTTTATTCCGCTCACGCTCAAGTTCATGACTATAGCCACAATATGACAAGTCATCATTCCACCTCGTTGTCACGCTGTCGACGGTTAATGAACAGGAATACCGTTTTGCATCCCCCCCACAAAACCCCCCGGCGGCTGAGTTGTAATCAACTGGAGGCGTGATTCATTACACCCTGATAGAATTACTGAGGTAATCGCATACGCCTTGGTTACTTTTTTACTCATTGTTTGATGTTATTGGCAATCTTTATTGGTTCACATAAAATGAATACCTTTGATAACCTCAAAAGGTAGACTTGAAACTTTCATATGATCTAAGATACTTATTTGATATTATATTTAATATATGAAAAGTATATACTACATAGGGTAACCGTGCGTTTAAAGAAATAAGCGTTCGTAATCATATATTTTTGTAAGGTCCTTAACATTTCTTTAAAACTATTTCATTATTCTCTGAAATAATAATACCAAAACCATAATAAAATAATTAAAAACAAATAGCTAGTTTCTTTCCTATATCTGAATTAATTTCAAAAATCAAAAGTTTTAGTTGTATTATGATATAAATTCTATGTTAATAACTGTATCAATTTGTACAATACTCTATTTCAATCGGATTTAACAATAAAGCGGAAAGGGCTTAAGATAACTCCGTTATCTGATTGCAAGGGAGAGGTCGTGTTAAATAAATACAACCTTACAGAATTGTGCTTCAACAATATACAGACTATGAAATTTTATGCAGTTGCTAAATCTACAGTGTAATAACACAATGGCCGATCTCTGTAGATAAAATATGTAAAAAAAATGATTAGGGTTCTTTATAATAATGAAAAATCTTAAGTGATAGAAAGATATTATGTATGTTATATAAAAAGGTTTAAACGCAGTTTTTTGTAATATACTGGAGCCGTTTTGTAATAATATAATAGCTCTAAATTTACTTTTTTGCTCATGACTGACGAGATGTAGACTTAAAAGTATATAAACCATCAAAAGGTTGGCAAAACATGTCAACAAGGAAGTAAATATCACATTTATCGCAGTAAAGATTTCTTGAATTGTATGCATTAACTGCATAATCAATATTAAATGCATTAAATAACAAACGTAGATATGACAGAGATATTCAATCAATATCAACTAACTAATCCAGAGAATCCGCACCATAAGGCGAAATGCAAAGATCTCATTTAGATCTTCTGATTCCTTAAGATCTAGTCAGCAATATTGGAACGATTCGTTGACCTGAAATGAGACGCAATGAAAGATAACAAGAAAGTAAAAATACCTAACTTACTTGCATGGTGAGGTGATCTAATATTCACATTTAAACCCATACCTAAAAATATTTCGAAATAAGTTTTACGTGCTTTGCAGCCCGCCATTAAAACCGAGTTTTATTGAAAATTAAGAAACTACCACATCTTACCTGTTTTTAAATAATAATTTGTATGTATGTGGTAAATGTAAAAAGACAATTAGAAAGACGTAGAAATATAATTGGAAGTTATACCAACAAAAACTGTTGTTCTAATCATCGTGATAAGCACCCCTTTCAAACAAATGATTTAGTATTCACTGAAGTTAACATTCACTCTATTAACAGTCCGTATCAATAAATCGGGCGTTTGAATCGTGACGTGGCAAAAATCAAAGCAGTGTCATGATTACGCGCCTTTTCCGCCTGTGAATTAATCACCACTTGAAAGATCGCATGCCTTGTTAACTTAAAGATGCTACTTTGACTGTTATTTATTATTTCATTTCCGCAATTAATTGCATCGATATATTGTCCGATAATTTGCAAAATATAGTAATATTAATTAGAAATTTCATATTCGAAAAAATCTAATTAAACTATAAATAGTTTTTTGCTCACACAGAAATATTTTTTTATGTACGTGTGATGTGTTCATATTATGTAATCTATGTATTTTATTTGTGATTTATCCGTTTATTCTAGAATTCTTGGAAAAATTGACCAAAAACATTCATCAAGTTTACTTAGATTCTGAAACAAATAAAAATGTTGAAATTAAAAGTGAAATATATGTCTTATTTGTCACCATGAAATTCGAAATCTCCACGGAAACGTATGGCATAAGGATATGCGTGACAAACTGAGGTATGACAGGGTTAAAGTTAATAGGACAGCTTAATTTACACTGTTTACATTTACGTCCAGAGTCACTTATTACATAAGAGGTGTTTGAATAATATCTCATTTCCCGGGATCGTCTCATTACCGTGATATTGCCAGGGTAATGACAGAACATAAATCGCACCTATGTGAGGGAGGCATTACAGAGTTTTGGTATGATAGAGAAGATTGAGTTAAGGCTCATCCTGAATACAATGGAGACATCATTTTATAGTAGGTACAAGATTATTATTAACTATTAAGTCTGTTCACTTAAAGAACATAACTATATTTAAAAGAATAATTGAGATGTTTAATTTTTTTTATAAGGCCACCGTTTTGTGAAACAACTGTATATGTGTAAACATATCATGAAATATGAGCTGCATTTTTTGGCCGTGAATGATAGTATTAAGCTTAAGGGCTTTCGCACATGGGTCGTAGACGTAGTTGTCTCGTGAACGTATCGTAATTACGCTACGCGCACGAGACGCGGAGACAAACCAATCGTCGCGTAGATCGTTTTGTAATATCTCAGTTGAAATCATAGCATCAAGCGTACCAGATGTGTTTGGGGAATGTATTGATGACCTTACCTTCTCTTCAGACGAAGAGGATTTCTTGTTATTTGACTTCGTTAGAAGTAGAAAGCGACGTGTTCATTAGATCCATCTATACATAGCAAATAATGACAAGAAAAGATTGTTTATTGCTGCACGTGAACTGTCAGAAAATTATAATAAATTCCGCAGTTTTTATCCAATGAGGACATATTTTACAACACTTGAACACACACTCGAAGTATTGACACATTTACAATACTTCGAAATATTTTGGGACTACACCTATTGAAAAATGATACTTACATGAGAGTTCTCCGTTACATTTTTCCAAGAGTAATCACTTAATAAATGATTTAAATGATTTAAAATGACACTGAACACCTCATAAGCTGCAACACCGTCTCGTGTGCGGAGTTGTTTGAACATGTTCCTGCTCGTATGCTCTCGTACTACGCGCGTTCTACGATACGTTTTCGATACGACGCTATGTGCGAAGGGGCTAAGTCTTTACTTTTATTTTTAAAGTCAATCCAATCTTCGACAGGCTTAGAAAGTAGTTTCAATTGAATCACATTTTAATCTGTGTTCAAATCTCGAATAAAAGTGTCATTAAATATGACAGCCTAAGACCCTGTCCAGATGACTCGCGCGTAGCTGAGATACTACAGCTACATACATTCCGTCCAGATGAAGCGTCACTCGTGCGTAATACGCTGGTTACCAGCGTATACCCGCGTATATCTACGCGCTAGTCCGTACGCGCGTAAAACGCCTCATCTGGACAGGCCCATTCATTTTAAAACAAGAATATTGAATCGGAATTTTATGAAAGAAAATATTTTTACCGTGTAGTTTTTTTTTAAAATATTTTCTTTGTTATTCATATAAAAACATTAAATAAGAACATAGAAGTTAGATAATTCATTCTTTTTCGTTATTATTAAGTTCCTCATTTGTTTTCTGCGTAAGAGATTTTTTGACAATTTCATGTTACACTGACTGGTTTTCATGAAATTTGTAGGACATAGGCATGTAGGTGCTGGACATAATTTTAGGTTTAAGCTACTTACAATATTATATCTTAAAATCTCAAGATACAATATATATAAGAACAGTTCAATATTAATTATAGAAAGATAGTAATTAACGCGCATCTTATGACCCCATCTCTATGATAGATCGTAATTCTTTTATGATTATAATAAATTATTTTATTTTATGAAAGCTGATGACTCTGTTCCTTTATAATATTGAGCATCTAATATTTTTTTACGATTGAAGGCAATAATTAGTTTTAATAAAAATCAAATAGTAATAATATAAATTAATAATATTCTATCATACACGAAGGAAATAAAAATGTTGTCCAATGAAAATAAATTCCATTTATTTAAACGAAATCAAACGAAACAGCAAATATAACAATCAAAAATATAAAAATAATATATGTAGCTAATTTAAACAAATATTTTAATTTTGATCATAACCAAACTCAAGGTAAATTATCTTGTCTTGTACATTATATTCGGAGCATTTCAGAATTCTGGCTGTCGAGTTAATAAGCAGGGAATTACACGTTTGTGGAATGCGGCTGGTCATTACTAAGTAATATATGGACTGAATATTCGAGCGAATGTATAATGACGTCACAGGTAATTGAAGTTGTCATGACGATGACGTAATAAATATTTATTGGAAAATTAATTGATTATATTATACGATAATTAACAAGTTCTTAAGTCAAAGATCTAAGCTTAAAAGTACATACTTCAAACATATAACTAGGATTAAAAACAAAAAGTTTGTGTTTATTAAAGATCTATATATAGCTTAATAATAATGTTTATTAAAATATAACTGAATTACTTTTTTTCGATTTTTATTTTTAAGCTCAGTTTTAGATTTGATATCGAAGACTTTTTAAAAGATGCTTATATAATGTAATTGTAGTGTTGAATATTAAATATGTTGTCAGTCGACAACGTTCTACGTTCTTTAATCAATAATCATCTCAATAAAGTTATAAAATAATAAGAAAAGCATACTTAAGTCTAAGTATAGCGTACTTTTAACCAGAATTGATTGTATAAATTGCAACTAATCTTCACTCTTTTTAAATTATGTACAGCACATTAGTTGAGAGAAAAAGACTATTTTAACCCAATTAAGTAGCTTATATTTAACATGGTACTATAAGTAATATAGTAGTGTAGAGAAAATACAATTTCTAAAACAGTAAATTAAAACGGCAAGGGCGTTGCGTTGTACAAACCACAGCAAAGAGCCGTCTGTTCGCGCGCTGTATTTGCCCGTGCTACGCGGTTGATTTGTGGCGATGACTTCACGTGACGTCACATGACAGTAGACGTAGCAGCCAGATGTGGCATTGTGTAATGAGCGGTGACCAGTACATTTGCTTTCTATATAGCAAGGGCTAGTTGGAGTTTTAAATCCTTATGTATAGTCTATAAGTAGCTTTAATAATATAAAAATAGTAAAGATGTTAGAAGGCTGAACTATTCTCAAACAACATGAATAGTTGGCGATATGTTATGCCAGATTTTGCAAAGCGAGATCATATATCACAAAAATTTATTTTAAAATTATTATTTATTTAACCGCTTCGAGAGTCACCTAGGCGTGAAATAAGATAAAAAAAAAGAAAATCATACAAATTTTTGATAAAATGTCTATAAATCCATGCACGATATTTCATTAATGAAATATCTTCAATATTTTATTGCTCGTAAAACTAATAAAAGCACTTCAAACTAAAGATATTGATAGCATTTCAATAAAACAGCTTATAAAGGTCTCACGAATTTAAGTCACGTCCCAAAATATGGAGTCCGTAAGAGATAAGGTGTCGGCAATAAAATATCGCGAATCACGCCGCGATCCCTGTCCCACGCAATGAGATTTCAATTTTACCACTCCACATATTCTACTCCTTAGCTTTGCATAATACACACGTGAACGATCATTTTACCTCATTTTGTTTTATTTATTTTCAGTATTTTCTAATGCTACAATAATTAATATCGGTTGGTTACTTATAACAATTTCATTCTATACGACATTTTCATTGAACGATTTGATATGAGAAATAGTGCGACTGATTAACTTAAAAAATAATGAAACAAAGTTCAAACTTTAGAGACGATAAAGCTTATGTTATGCCAAATGTAAATTATGAATTAAAGTGAACCTATGTTTAAATTATTTTCAAGTAAAATCTTCACTTTATATAGCTAGATTACTGAATATAATATTAATATTTCCTTGCCAATATGATAGTTCGCTTAAATGAAAATATATAAAGGATATCCTTCCAATGCGTATGTCCCGAGCACGCATTTCGTTATAACCTCGTTTCACGTTTTCCCTTACAAAGGACAATAATAAATGTGGGCATCCCCTTTGCTAGCGATTATGTAACGTAGCGTATCCGAGTTACGGATCGCAGAGTTTTTGCCCTATCCGATATGGGCCTATTCAGCAAATTACGACTCGAAACCCATTTGTTTCGAATCGAGCGAGAAAAGATGTGTAAAACGAATGATATTGCCATCTAGAGGCGGGTAATGGTGGCGCTAATGCTGCGATATTTTAAAATTAACAATTTGAATCGAAATAATTTTAAAAAATCGTAAAGATATAATCAAACAACTATTTTTTATATATATGATACAAATATTATATTACTGTTCTAGGTCTAAAAATAAACATTTACTGAATTAATTTCTATTAAAAAGGAATTATAAAAAAAAACAATTACACACAATCATATTTAAAAAATCAATCACAGATATTTTAAATAGGTTAGTATGAGAAGATTTCAACATTCACCTCTTCCTTTAATATAAAAAAGATTATTTTTCAACTTATGAAATTAAAATAAATTTTGTTCAAAAGTTAAACAATTTTAAATTAGCTTAGAGTAAAAACTTAAGTTTATCAAAATTAATTTCAATAATAAAATTGAAATAAAAAATGCATAATATCTGAAAAGAATCATAGTAAATTTAATAGAAGTATTTAAATCTATTAAAATTTAAAGATCTTTATCGTTTTTTTAACAATAAAATAAATATAATAATAAAATTAAGATTGTAAGTTCAAGTTGCTACTAGAGGTTAGGTCCAATTTAGTACATACTATTAGATTATCAATTAAAATGAAAACCAATTAAAATAAACTATAATTCATGCTTACTACTCTTAATTCTACTTTTCATTTCACGTGCGCAAATTGGGTTTCCAATTTTCGCGAGTACGCTACTGTGCGTAAGAGCAAGGACAAAATTGAACGAGAGTGGAATTTATCTCATCTCCTCGCAATTGCTTTTTCGAATATTTCTTTGTAACTGGTGGAAATTTTATTGACTCATATATTGTCTTAGCAAGAGCAGTATGTATCAAGTCAAGTTCGATTTTAATGACGTGAGTAGTGATTCTATTTTTTCTTATCTCTTCTTTCAGTATATCTTAAAAATTTGTTACACAAATATACGTATAAATACGTACTAAGTTACGTATTTAAGCAAATTTGAGTTTGTTTCATTTACTTAAGCCCTTAATATATCACTATCTTATCTGTTTGTAAGTTGTTTTAATTATGAAAAATACAACTCAGAAATATGTTCTTGTTATTTTTTAAAACTATTTCGGTATTTAAGAGAGACGTGGTTGAGTTAAAGTTCACAAGCGATCTACCAATGGAAACATCTAAAGGTTTTTGTCGCGATCAAAAAGTTAAACCGTAGTTTATTTATTTTGCTTTTTGCCATTCCAGTATTGTCACCTTTCGTGCAGAATAAGGCCAGGTCAGGGCGAATAAGTATCGTTAAATTGCCGCAAAACCCAGCTTTTTACGGCATCATTACAGCTGAATCATAAAATATCCTCAATATAGTTCACACTTAGCCTTCACCCGTGACGTGATGTAGCGTTGGAATCAATAAAATGAAGTATGATCATAGCATAAGAATATTTCATTCTAAATATAGAGAGAAAATATAATGTCCCTTTTGAAAAATAATATTATTTTATATATATATAAATAACTGCTATATCTAATATATTGTATTGTTCAGTTACAAAAGTTTAATTTATATAATATAAAATGTAATATGCTCTTGTAATTTGCTTGGAAATGTATTCAAAGCTTTGCACCATTGAATACATTAATTACACTTATAGCAAAACCAGAAACCGACGTTCATTTTAGCAGTTAGCGACATCCACCAAACTAGTCAAATGTTTTGGTAATTCAAATTGAAACACGGCCGCGAAACTCGTCATGCGACAGCGTTACGCAACTTTAATTTCATTTTGACGAAATTTCGCCGGATTTTAATAGAGTTTGCGCTCATAAACTCCGATATGACGCGACGCGGTTTGGTAGCCGGCTAAACGTCTTTATGTACGCGTTCAAGTGGATTCATCGCTATAAGAAAATACTTATTTCTCATATCTTTTCTGATATATTAATATAATTTAACGCCGTAGCTTGATTAGCGCGAACCACATTCAACATTCTCAGAACAAAGCATGTAGCCATATATACTATATATATATGTTCCCTGTAACTACTACTGTGGCTAAATTATTCACGCATCTAACACTCATTTATTCTGCGCCGGAGGCTCTACACTGAAAAAAAATTTGGTTACGTAGGCTAATAAGGATCGTATGAAAAAAGATCAGTTTTACAAAGAAATGTGATTGCCTATGCCCCTAGGTAGGTGCTGCGGGATTTCACACAATGTTCACTGCTAAACATTAAGTCTTTTAAAAAGTTTAAGGATATTAATAACAATCAACCTTCAATGAGTGGAGAGGACGGTTCCTCTAAAGAAGAGATATAAAGTATGACAGAGTAATAAAATAGTCGAAATTGTAATGATTTAAAGACACACGGCGCCTCGGTGCGATAAACTCATTTAACGATCTTTCAGTTATCGTTGGCGACGGTTTAATTATAAATTAAGTGGGATTTCAGCCTGAAAAGGTTTTTGATGTTTCAATTTGAAAAGTAATCTACCTGAGAAATATTTTAAGGTTACTAAGTTTTTATATATTTTAGGGCTTGCCTACCCTAAAATACATAAGATATTAAATTTAATCTATATATAGTGAGACCTATTTTATATCAAGAAATTTGATATTATCTAATCTACTTTTTTAACGTTTCAGATTGTATTTGTTAATAAAAACTTTCTTAAATTTTTCATCATTTTGTTATTTTTGTTTACTTATTTGTTAAATTTCTTTAAAAGTAAAATAAAAAGCATATATACGTTGATTCGCAATACTAATTTAAATCGATCGATCTTTTAATAAAAAAATCACCTACCTTTACTCGAGCCGTCGGGTCCTCTAAGTATGGAGCACTCTTCTATAGTACCGAACGGCGTAAACAATTGGCGGACATCTTCTTCTGTTTGTTGTTTGCTGAGCATCCCCACGAACAACTTGCGATCTGCGAGGAAACATACACCTTAGTCAATGTTTAGCGCACTGGTGCAACACTGATGACCGAAAAACGCTAATAAAAATCAATCAGTGAAAAACTTTTATTGAAGAAACTATGTCGATATACACTTATAGCCGTATATGGTACAATCAATTTTAATATTATTAGTTAGTTTAAATTATCATTCTTAAGTTAGATTTTTACCTCGGAGTTTGAATAACAAGTTAACATATTTTTTTTACATATTGCGTAAGTGAAATAAGAAATATTTTCTTAGAAATTTTATTATTTATGTTATAAAAGTGTACTATTACACAAATTTAGCGAAACAATAAAATTAATAAAAGTTTTTCACGAACTGTTCAAAGGGAACTTTGATTAACGTTTCTATCGGCCACGAGCGACACCACATAAGCCTAGCGGTGTTGCGTGGCGCGGCGGTAAACCGGACCAGGCCAATTAAACCCCAGATTGACAATTTTGGCGGTTATCGGTGCGTGACGGACAAATATGACCCTAGCAAGATTTAGTTCAGGGCGTCAACCACGAGAGAAGTAGGAAACTGTAAATAGATTGCTTTATTTTGTATTCCACACTCTAATTTTACACAATAACAATTATAAGCTTAACCAATGTTAATAAATTTACAATTTAACCAGGTATATTATTAAGAACTTCTTTTCCAAACCATATAGAAAAAATTAATAGTCCATAGACTAAAAAGTTTGTATCTGTTCGATACTATCAGCTAATTTCTTAATGCCCTCGTGATACCAGCGCCCTGTCAGTCGCCGCCGCCCCGACACGCGACCGCATTCCACCATAATGCCTCCACTACACAGGATGTAAATCCACGAATATCACGATCGATACACAATACATTACGCTCCAAAACTACCGTAGACCTTCAAATTATTACGCACGCACGAGGCGAGTGTAATGTTGTACCCTATGGTGGGCTTTTTAGAACGCAATGTATTACACAACCGGATATACCCCTGTGAGCTTCAGGCTCTGGTGTAACAAACAACCACAGCCTTCTATAAAACACATATTACACACAGTTTTAGTCAAAATGAAACAACGAACAAAATTCAAACCCAGACCAACACAATTAGCACATTACACTAAATGGTCTCCGTGAAATCGAGGTTTCCGCAGGAATTAAAACTTTTATATCTAAAAGTACTATTAATAGAATTAATATAGTGAAAGCCAAGAAGTTATTTATCGATATTAAAAGTTTCACTTCGTAGTTTCAGTTAAACTACGAAAACCTCAATGATTTCATTTGTATAGCTTACAATGTCAATTTTGACGACTTTTGCTACGCATTGCTTCTATCCAAAAGATGCGAATCTAGTACGACACGCATGGATTTGATACAATACTTCACACATTATAGTAGTTTTTTCATGTACTCTAATAGGAGAAGCAATGTATTTGAATTGTATGCGAATCGCACTCGAACGCGTCTTTGATATGCCTTAACACCCGAGCGCGAAACCCAATACACTACTAGCGGCAAATTTTGTACGTGTTACATTGGCTCTTTACATAAATCAACGTTATGTCCATATAAATAAACGACAAAATAACAATAAAACACTAATTACTTCTCGAAAATGAATACAAAAACAAAATTACTGTTACAGCACGACGATTACTAAGTGCAGAGTGAGCGTGTCGTTCGATGTCGAGTCTAGTGAGTTGGAGGCGAGAGTGCCTAAGAAAATATAGAGTATAAAAAAATGGACGCCACAAACATTAATCTTTATAAAGCCTACTTCAAAGATTTTTGACTTTTTAAATCAATGTTTTTGAACAAAAAAATAATGGATACTTGAAATTTAAAGTAAAATAGATACAGAAAAGTGATAAAATAAAACCAAAAAGGCCTAATTACACCACAAATTAATTTACACTTAGTAGGGCTTGGACAAGGATAATCTCATTAATATCATTAATTTTGGGCTTCTGCCGTCTGAGTCATTATCATAAAAGAAACAGAGAAAATGATCAGAATTTTAAGAGAAAATATAAAACACAATTTTATTACGGCCCGGAGATGCCGGAACACATTTAATAATTTAATTACCTTATATGCATCTTTTTTTAGCTATTAAAGAATGAAACATACTAAACTTATATTCACCTAATTATCTTTACATGCAAGTTTATGAATAGGCACCTTATTCATAAACAACTTATAATTTTCATTATGAAACTCTAAGATTTTCAAAACTTTGTATCATTTCCAATTAACTATTAATCATTTGAATACTCTTGAATATTGTACATAGTTCAAAAGAAAAAAAAATAAGCAAGGCCAACTCGTTAGATTCGACGTGGAACAGCTCCCTTTGCTATCTGACAGTGTACAGTACAGCCTATGCACGCACAACAAACGCTACCTTAATGCACCTACGCGCGCTGCCTTCTGACGCCCCCTGCAAAATAAGAACATGCTTCACACGCTTTCCACCGCTCGACTTAAGCTCAATGGAAGGAGTCGACGTAAGGTGCTTCTTATATACTAGCACTTCAGATCCAAAAGAAATATTCACTTTGCGCCGGACTCAAACTAATGTGGTACCGTAAAATATATGCCGTATTCTATCATGGTTGAAATCGACTGAACTATAACATATTGTAGTCGAATAAATTAATATTTCTTTCGGATCAAATATAATCTAACTTAAGCTTATATAAATAAATATCATTTGAGTTTATGTTTTTAAAATATAGTTAGAGTATTATGTTTGTTTTTATTTAATAATAACATATTATAGAAATATATATTTACTTTTTTATGGGTCACAATTTTCTTATTTAACTTCTAGAATTAGGTAATGATGTCTTACATAAATTATAATTATCTTATTTTTGAATTGGTTATAGATATAATTAAGTATCTTGCAATAGTTATTTTATAACTTATATAAAAAAAATAATAAAACATTTCCGGTTAATTTTGTGTTGAACTTAATGAATTTGTGAGTTGTAAATATTATGTATCCCCGAAAGAATATGCAACTATTATATCATTAAGCATCACACAAAAGACAGGGTCAAATATTGAATCCATTATTTTACCGAATAGTTTATTAAAAAAAATTACTTTAAATTGAATTGCAATTTACCATTGAATAGACCAAATTCAAATGTTTTTAAAAATAAATTTATAATAGTAAAATACTGACAGCTTTTTATTTATAACTCCCCTAAGTGGATAAAATGTGACCGCCTCCGTGGCGTGGTTTACGCGTCTGCGAGTTGTGGGAGAGTTACTGGATTTGAATCCTGGGGAAAAACATGAATGTTTTGGTTGGGTAGGCACAGAAAGCCGATCACCTACTTGCCTGTAAAGAAAATGATCAGTGAATCAGATACAGCAATGTGTCCGCCCCATGCCCCACTAGGGGTTACGGCAATTCACTATGTGGACAAGTGTGTGAACATGTCTGAGCATGCGGAGATTCTGACGTCCATACAATTTTGATAAGCTTGCCAGAATTGAAGGTATCAGGAAAATATACGCTCCATGGCCCAGTAAAGTCCGAAAGATTTTTATTTGTAAGCATTATGAAAAATTATAATTTATCTTAAAACAGAGCTGCCTCGCTACTTTATGGTTTTTCGTAGGAGCAATGCACCCGGAGGTAATTATAAATAAATAATTTACAATATTCTACGTTGCTGTTCGTTAAAAGGCTTATTCTTGCGACATTTAAAATAGGGTCACCGGTGTCTAATTACAACCTTTATAGCGTCACGAACAGTTAAAAATATCTACCTATAGAAAAGGTCGAAGCCGAAGGGTATCGTACGTGCTAATTAAACTTTTAGACTTGGTTGCAGGTCCTGTGTGTATTTCATTCGTAAGGAAAATTGTTATGATATTTATTTTTATACAGAGATATCATATGAAAAAGATTGTAGCGGAATTGTAGACTATGCATGTTCTTTTCTAAGAACAAAATAACACAACACTTGCTGACAATGAAGGAATCATATAAAATTTCTTTGTGTAATATTTGCACAATTAAAAGTTTTGAAAATACAGCATTGCTTCGATAATGAAATATTTACAAAGTTTCTGTTAAATAAAAATTAAATAATTATTTTCGTTTCGTACTATATATATTATTTTATTATATTATAATTATTAAGAATTATTATTTTATTATAATTATTAAGACAGTATTTTTGATCGTTTGACGTATGAAGAAGTTTAATTATTTTCAATTTATTGGAAAAAGTTCAATAATCTGTCCAAAATATAATTGAATAAGGCGAAGGCATCATGGCAAAAGCTAAACACGAAATAAAGATTTACAAAAGCGCACGTAGATGCACGTGCCCAAACATGGCCAAACGTTGGCCAATATCTAGCCTGGGCTGTGGCGGTCATTAAATTCAGATTTATGCCCGCTACCGGGATATCTCTCCCGGGCGACTCCGCTAATGACCGGCTAAATTGTGATAATTTTGGGCAGGGCTGGAACAAAAATTATGAACAAGGCCACAAATGTGTCGTGCTATCCAAGATATGGGTGGTAGATCATAGGAAACAATCTAAAATGCATTTAGGGTTCGAAAAGTTCACCTCGAAGAAATTACTAATCTTTTTGAATATTTTCGCGGACATTTAAGTCAGTTGATTGACTTGCTAATGTATAATATATGTAGTTCCAAAATTTAAAAGAGGAATAAATACAATTGTTTTTAAGATTTCTGTGCTATTTTATTTAGGATGTATCGCTTACGTAGTAAATTAATCAAGTCTTACACTCACAGGCACAAAATCAAGGTAGCTTTTGAGGGTTGACAACCCTACAATACGTAGATAGAGCAGGATAGAATGTGTCGCCGGTTTAATACCAAATATGTTCTGATTAGTTAGTTGTTCGCTGATCATAAATTACTCTCATAATTATAATTATTAAAGAGATTTCATATTACACAAAAAAATAACCACGCAATATTATCCACGATACTGTCATCCAGATTTAATGAAACATCTACATTATATTATGTTCTCGCTGACCCAAATTATTTGCCCTAAAAGGGATAAACAGATGAGGTATTCGATACATAGATGTAACAATCATGATTGAGTTGCACTAATTGGAGCGACCAAATCCGATCGCACCTCAACCATGTCTCAGGTCAATCAGAAGATTACCTGCTAGAAATGAAATTTATTAAGAACCGAATCATTTACGGAGCAAATCGTAGCATATTTAAGCATGCCGTAGCATTTGAAGTTCGATTCATTGAGTTTTTCAAATTAAAAATTCAAATTTAAAAGATGAAGTGCCTCATATTTATAAATAAATGTATATAGTTTATATTAAAAATTAAAAAGGTTACATTACCTAGTCATCTGCTTTCAAATATTTTTAATATTCGTTAAATTTTATTGACTGCATTCCATTTCTATAGATTTTTTATTTTTATTTTTTGAAGTTGAATTGAAGACGTTGTTTAAGTAGTTTTTAAACTTGTATCCTAGTAGCCTATAAGTTCATATTGTAGCGATTATTAACCCACCACGCAAAAAGAGGTGTTATAAGTTTAACGTATCTGTGTGCCTGAGGGTCTGTCTGTGGCATTATGATTTTGATGCGTTTTTTGCTTGAAAGTAAAACGTAATGTAAAAGAACTTATAGATATAGATGTTCTTTTTTAATTAAATTATCATCAATATCATTTAGTGCAACGGATAATGAACTAAATAAAACAATTCAGACACTAAGGTTAGAAAACTTTCTTAACTAACTAAATATTAACTATCACACATTTATATCATTATAAGTACACATCAATCTCTGTAGGATCTAGTTACCCGATTGAAAGTATACCTGTGGGTCTCGCATCCATCATACCAACATATTGTTTGGTTGCAGGATAACAACGCATTGGTTATACGGGAATTTATGAGGGTTAACATTATTGATGAATTTCATATGGCATTAGGGTGTTTAATGCGTATCGAAAAACACGTTTTATGAATTTTTTAGAACTCCCTCTTTGTAAATTGAGTTTACAATACCGAAAACTCAATTTACAACTCCCCAACAATGATAAATAATATGTGATATATTGTTGGGGAGTTGTTTAATTATCATTAATCTAATTTGTGTTTATGTTACAAATAAATGAAAACTTTTAAGAATTTGTTCATCAATTTCACTGATGATCTTCTTTTCTGATACTTATAATCCTAATCGAACCGTTTAAAATAAACGGTTCCACGGAATTCTAAGCAAAGACCGTAAATATTATCGAAACCGAACCGAATTTAGTCACAAAGGTGATTTTGTACTACACTGGATCATACATTAAAATTGGTCCCAGAAATATACATTTATTTGTTTTTGTGTATTTTTTTTAACTTAAAATCGTCTATCATGTTACAATGCGTTCATAATAAAGGGTTAAAATGTAAATTAATTATAATTTAATAATTCCAAGACTTCGTGTGTCATATAGCCTCTGTTTAAGCCGTACATAATATAAAATTCACAACGAATGGTTTAATTAACGTTAGTTATATTTATATCAATTTATCGAAATATTAAAGTAAAAGAAGTAAAGAAAATCTATGGTTTCCATAGATAGCATTTACAAAAAATAATATTTTGTAAAATAATTGCTTCCAAATCGTCTTCCATTTCGTTAAAGCTATTAACATTCTATTCACTGTTTTCTTTCAACTAACTCAATAGTTCAGCGCTGTTTTAGCTTGAAATTCACTTAAAATAGCTTGCAGGTAGCGAAAATGCAGTTGATTTCATTAATTAACGATGCTGTTCTTGCCTCATCGCGCTTACATTGAATAGCCAATTTCATTCGTAATTGCTTAAAGGTGTCTTGGGACAAAGGTTGTGAAAGATGAAAGAAACGAAAAAATTAGAGGTTTATATTTTGTTAAATTGTGGCATATTGTGATTGTAACATTATTAATAAAAAATCATTAAAAAGTTCGTTTAAATTAATATTTTAACCTACATTATTAAAAAGTGAAGTCCCGTGTTCCCTAGTGGAGTATGGGGCAGATGCATTTCACATCTGTTTCACTGATCGATTTTTTTTAGGGGCAAGTAGGTGATCAGCCTTCTATGTCCTGCCGGACCGAGTTTTTTTATGTCCACCGGGAATCGAACCCATCCTGGGTTCGATTCCCGGTGGACATAAAATCCTTGCTCTCGGTTGTAACGCTTACGCGCTTACCACGAGACCAAGGAGGTGGTCTTTATTACAAAATTCGTTTTACATTAATAATTTTACGTACATTGTTGATGTAGTTTAATTACTTGAATTAGATAAAAGACAAATGAAGATAAAAACTTGTAGCGTATCGACGTAATCTGAACTCTTCAAGTTGCGTTCAAGGTAAGATATAAAAATACATAAAAACGGACGGAATAAATGTTTAGTAATTTTTAATTTGTCTTGTATCGCTTTTTTAAAAACAGTTTATATTGTGATTAATAAAGTATCTCTAATAAAGTTATAATATATTAGGCGGGCGTGATATATTCACACGAAAAATTGAAATACAGTAATCTTTAGGGAGATATAAAACACGCACGTTGCCTCCAGACTACGACTGTTCCGCTGATAATTTTTTTTACAATGTGCATTTACAATTAGAAGTAGATCAGCCTTTTGTGTATAACCAAGCATTTGTTTCGTTTCCCTGGGACTCAAATTCAAGATCTCAGATGCAACACGCATATTAAATTTATCAGTTACATGACTTACCATACTACGGAGAACATACAAAACAAACAATGCAACAATAAACGTTTTCATCTTAATCTTAAATTGAGCGTGACGACATCTTGATTAATATAACAAAGCACGCATTGAGGCAGTAGGTACATTTGGCGGGGTTATTGGTGCCGACATCAGTCTAAAGATATTATCTTGTTTCAGTAACAAGGGTCTGCTTATATATTAAACCATCCTGTGTAATGGCTAAGTTACGAATATGGTTGAAATTGCTGTTTGTAAATAGTTAAACATAATATACTAAATATAACTATACAGTTAAGAATATTAGGTGAAACATGTTGCATCGTTTTATTAGATTGAAGATAAAATACCTACGTTCAATTTCAATAGTTTTATCACTTAGGATATCAGCACATGAAAACTAGTCTATTTACCTTAGCGCAAAAAACAAGCTTAAAGATTTAGCAATAGACTCTCTAACGAGTATTGTATAACACAAATGTAGAATATTTTTGATAATATATCTACACGTGGGCAAATAATACAGGTCAATACAAAACTCGGCCACTCGGTCTGCCAGTTCCTAGTCTTATAATGCTCATCTCAGTTTCTCGGAAACGTTGGATGACTCTGCACCGTAGAAAGTGATACGTCTGTTGCTCTCGCTGTACATCTATGACTTCTGCCTTCTTCTAACATAATAACGATACGTGTACACTCTTCAGGTGTTAGCAACATGATAGTTATTCAATAATGACCGTGAAAGATTACTGCCTTTTAACATTATGTTTTGACAGATAGAAAACAAAAGTGAGACAACAAGTAAAAGCAAAACACGCGTGATTTGAATTTATTACCAAATTCGATTTTTCAATTACGTTGAATAACATTTATGGTTTAATATTATACGATATTAAAATTATGTTTTATACATGTATAGCTTCATGCATGTAACATTATTAATTTGCAAGATACAGAAGATTTCGTCGCTGACCTGTATTATTTGTCCACGAGTATATTAACTATTTGGCAGCGAAATGTCTGTAATAACGGTTCTGTCGTTTTAAAGATAAGCATACAAAATGCAGTTTATATAAATTGTTTTTATTATTATAAGAATCGTTACAAATATAAAAAGGATATACATGAAACAAAATACTACCAAAAACAGTTGACGCCTTTCAATTATGTCAAAAAGTATTTAATTAAGGTAAACAAACCTTTTAACGTAGACAGGTTAAATTGCATCTACACGTGCTGTGCAGCGTTTAATTAATGCATCGGATTAATCCGGTAGTGCGTCGGACGCTTGTCATTGTCAGTCTTCGTTAGGTGTACTATAGTGGCCGTGTGTTCGATTTTTGGTATTGTTAAATGAGCGGCTTCTATCAATTTTAACAGAGTGTATCATAATCATGTATCAAAGTTTATACAATTATAAATAAGGTAAAAAAAGAAGATCTTGGACTTAGTCCTTGATACATTGCAGAAGTTTCGTAGCACCTGGGGTATACATTTATTATAAATACTTATATTTTTAGGTTTTTCAGGATATCCAAGACCTTTCGAATACACTTTAAATAATATCAGACGCGTGATCTAGTGACAAAAGAAATGTAAACAAAACAAAATGAGTTATTTATATTTTAAGAGGTACTATACTATAGAGGTAGGTAATAAAATAGACATTGAGTATGCCATAATAATAATTAAAGACAGCAACAACGTTTGCAATTTGAGTATTTAAGCTTTTCGTAATTAATCCTTGTGCTATTTTAATTAAATTTAAAATGATAACTATCAGCCGTCCGTTTAACAGCTATTAAAAATAAAAATAGCAAAAATTTGACGATAAAATCGCAAATCCCATCAGTCTCTTATCGGATTACTTGAGGGTCCGGACCAAAAGTCACAATGACTAAAACAGATCTTATCTTCGCCATTAGACCTTATAAATGTCACTATAAACCCAAAAATACGTTTTATGACAGTGACCGTAATTAAAAATTTGAGTTCAGGATCATTAATGTTTATTGAGTCATTTTATTATCAATTTATAAAAAAGATCAAGTTCTAAGTCTGTAAAGTGTTGAAAGTGAAGTCCCGTGTCCCCTAGTGGGGTATGGGGCAGATGCATTTCACATCTGTTTCACTGATCGATTTTTTCTTTTAGGGGCAAGTAGGTGATCAGCCTTCTATGTCCTGCCAGACCGAGTTTTTTTTTTTATCTCCGCCGGGAATCGAACCCAGGACCTCTCGGTTGTAACGCTTACGCGCTTACCACTAGACCAAGGAGGCGGTCAACTTGTATTATATGGCTCAAATAAATAAAAATAAATATTTGTTTCTGACTAATTAAATAGAAACAAAGTTGCGTTCCCTCACTAATTTGCAATTGCAAGTTCTAAGTCTACTCAAGAGATATTTTTTAATAATTATCTAATATTTATTATCTTCACTTTGCGAAAACAACACGTTAGGTTAATACAATTATTTATATGAGGATCCGGCTGATTATTTTTTAAAGATTTGATAAATTTAGTGGATTTCTCTTAACATTAACAAAAAAAGTACATATCTGAAATCAATGACCAATAATAAAAGTACCTGAGTTAAACTCCTCTTACTATGTTTGTATTAATCTCTTATGTTTAGTACCTTCCTCAACTTTGTGTGGTATGTAATTTCGAAAGCGGAGCTAGAACCAAAATTAAAACGCGCAGAACCCGTTTCAAAAAGTAAATTATGACACCGTTATATATCGTGAACAATCCGGCAACTTTTAATTGTTTACAATAAAAACTTTTATCATGCGAGTTTCCTGTAGCCATTTTGATTTCAAAACATAACGTATGACATTTTTTTGTCTTAAATTTGTGTTGTGTGTGTTTAATAATACTGAAGAGTCCCAGTAACTGTAAAAGTAAATGAAAACATTTTAAATTATTTTTTAATAAACTACTGAAAAGTGGATATTTTAGTATATAGTAAATTTGTAAATTAATAAAAAGTAATAGAATTAAAATCTGTTTTCTAATTTTCTATTATATATTAAAATTAAACAAAAGGTTTTGAAAACCCTTGACCCACTTATCAACTTCCTGTCTCTACTAACCAATGAGGGACGAAAATTAATCAAAGCAGACAGCGGTCCAGGGATGAGAGCTTCCAACTCGTCTTAATGACGAATGAACGAAAATTGTTCTAACTATAACGGTTTATCGAGGGATATCCGTCGGACATTTTAAAAAATGGCGTATAACATCTGGTCTATGTAGGCATCAATTTGAGTTACGCATACTTGCGGAGTGTCTGACTTTCGATGGCACGAAAAACATGTTTGCTTTTGACAAGAACACAAAGTTGTTGTTTGAACACTTTTTGGGTAATAAAGAATGATTAAAATTTGAAACACGTGAATGCATTTGTCCCGTGAAAGTTGAAGATTGAAATACAACTATTATAACAAATTACCGAAATTTAAAAAAATATGAGACTTATCAATAATGAAATTTTACTTTTGATTAGTGAGACAATACGAAGTAGTACCTGATTTAAACGCTTTGTTTTATGTAAAGAAAACGTTTTAGAAAATCCAAGCCTTTGTCGTATCACAAGGGAATTAAACAACTGCATTGTAAATGTCTCTAACTTTAAGTTATTGGCCAGGAACAATAGTACAATACCTACTTATACCCGCGAGAATTGTTTTATTAGTCTTGAAAAGGAGAGTAATTATTGCCATTCACTATTGTTTTACTACGCCTACAGTTTTTCTGTATCGATTAATTGTTCACGACAAGATCTAAACTTGATTAATATATTTTACCAGTTGGCGCCCGCAATAAGATAAAATCTTATACCACTCAAATTAATAAAATTGTATCTGGAATGTAAGAGAATATTTCGATTTTATAATATTACTTCTGCGTTTTTCACGGATCATCTTATTAAAAAGATTTTCTGTTTTAAAATAAATTATTTTGCTGATGAGTTACTATGCATTGCAAACCACGTTCTGGCTTTTGTCTCCTCATGATCGTTTCTTCAACATTAAATTTTTGATATGCGATACTATGACCTACATTGGTGTTTTATAATGTATATATTTGAACTTATTCTACTAAATAGAAATTTAAAGATTTTTGCTAAGCAAAAATGACTGAAATATTTGAATTGTAGTCACATAAAAATGTATTTTTTATTCGATTAAGATTAAATGATTGCAAATAAAAATATCTACATTTGAAAGCTCTTAACAAACAATAATTATTGTTTAAATGTTTTATTCTATTTTTAAAAATATTTTTGAAATACCTAAAATATATACTTATTTTATGAAAATATGTTGTCAAGATCCTTAGCAAATAGCCAGCCGAGTTAAAGCATACCTTTTAAACAGTCTTTCAATGGTCTCGTTTGAAGAATGTCTTGCCTTTGAAGCCATCTCCGGACATGTCCTGGCCATTTTAAACGCATCCGGGCCCTTTTGATATATTACTCTATTTCTCAAGAGTTACATTTTAAGTAACATTGTATTTGGTTACACAAAAATTCTTTTGGATCAAGTCTGATTAAATTTTTTTTGTCAGTGATGTCATATGAATTAGTTTAAAAATTAGACATTTGAATGAATCTATATACCAGATGAGTCAGAAGCTACTATTCAGCTAAAAATACTATACAATATTGAGTTTTACACATATAAATAACAAAGCTTGAAAAAGTAACTCTTAGTTTCTGACCCTTACTTGCTTAAAAAAAATAAGTGGCGTTCATAATTACATATTATTTTCTAAATACGTATTGATATTCTATACCTACATATATCATTAACCAAGAATCTTCTTATAATTGAAAGTCCCGGGCCAGAGCCATTTCAGTAACAAATAAAGTAATTAAACTGAGGGACCGATAGGAATCGCCAGGTATCGATGACATTAAACAATCAATGAGGCTATCCCGGACATAATGGCCCCGGTTGCGGTAACTTTGCCCCGGAGATATTAATATTGAACTCTGTTCTCAACATTTTATATATTCTCAGTGACTGCTTGTACTTTTAAAACGAGAAGCCGTACTAATAAATTAAATTGCAAGACAAACCATTATTTGTTTAGAGATCTCTACAGACTGACTCACTATCTAAAATGTTATTGAATGTGATTTTTTTTATAACCTTCAATACTTATTTCTTATAATATCAATATTATTTTAAAAATTATTTCTTAATCAGCTCTACTTTTCATACATCGGTGCATTTAACAAATAAAATATGGAAGACCATTCGTTTGCGTGACCAAGAATCCATTAACTAATAAATATCTTAAAGACATCTCGATGTATCAGAATAGCGTATTCAGGCGATGTAATAATAGATGATATGTGACCTTTATCAAGTTGCCCGACAGCCGATACCTTCTAGTTGCTGTGCTCTTGAAATTTTCGAAAGGGTTCGTTTTGTATTTATTTTTAGACATTCTAAAGAGAAGGCGGTTAAATAACAAACGTTCCAAATGTTTCTTTTGAAACCTGTGGTTACAGTTATTTTTAGTATTGTGTATTTTAAGAAATGTTTTAATTACAATTGTGTGGGTATATATAAAACAAAAAATTTATAAATCGCATATAAATTATATATAGATAGAGAAAGTATAGATACTTTGTTCACAAAAATAACGATCATGGTTAACATGGTTTGGTCCACATGGCCTGCTATAAAGCAACAAGTTGATTGAAGAAGAAAATCTTATAAAAATAACGCATTAATATATTCTATATGAACGTTATCCATCCCAGTCCAGCTTTACGCCGTCAGTGTTGTCAGTTAAAATTGAATAATTTATCAAACGAGATATCAAATCGCTTTTATAGACGATAAAGTGTGGAATTATTATTTCCTTGTTAATGGTGCCGATAAATCTCGAACGTTATGCGTTCGGTGACGTCACATTGTAACTTGATGCTGGTTTAACGATCGTTTTAATGGGCCAGTGCTGGGATATTATCGATTATCTGAGATTTTAAGACTTTGCATACACTGAAATTTGAAATTTCAATTTTCATTCCATATTTCTAGAATAATCGTACGCCAAAAATTCTAATTCATATTCTGTCTTTACAGTATCATTGGTCAAATAAGCGCCATTGATCAGTTTATCAAATGGAATAGAACGAAGCATGTGATAAGTTTGCTTAAGTGGTTTATAGAAGTGAAGTAAAGTAAGGTCTTAACATTTGGCAATAGAATACAAAAAATATTTAACAATTTTCTCTTGTTTGCACTTCTTTGCACGCACAAATAAACAGCGTTTCAGATTTTAATTTCTAAATATTATTGCACTGAAACGCTCTTTGGAACCAATCCTACTTATATAAAATTTAGAACAAGTTTCAGTCTTAATGTTGAGTGATTAACTTGGAGCTTGTATTGCATAAAATACAAAATACGAATGTGATGTCACCAAAATGAAATCAAATGCAGATTTCTAGTTTTCTATGGTTATAAAAATAAATAGTTAGGATACTTATTGTATTTTGATCTAAATGATTGCTGTTAATCTAAAAAATACTGACTATACGTGCTACTTTATTAAACCACCATTAATTTAATTTATAAATATGCAGCTTTATGTCAGTAATAATATTACAATTTCACAAGCACAAAAGCGTAATACCTTTATAAAAATGGCCTGCAATAATGCTATAAGCGCTATCAAGATATAAAGGGCTACAGAAGAAAAACTAATCGCGAACTGTTCCGTGAGATGTGGAAATAATTCACAAGATAACGTGATGCGAACTCATTATCACATTATTTATTATGACCTATCGTACAGTTTAGTGCATGGAGTACGCTGTATTCATATTTTTATTGATATTGAACGTATTGTACATAAACTTTATTATGATTTCCGACTGTCTATAAAGTTTTATAAAATAAGACCACGGTGAAAGGAGTTAATATCAACGATTCAATTTAAGTAATCAAGAGAAAAGTTTGTAAAAAATCTTGTAAATCACATCTGTATAGATGAATTACTTTAGGTTGCTTTAAGGATACATGATGATGTTAGAGATAAATCTTAAAGCAACCTGAAGTAATTCTATTAAAATTATAAGAAAATCATACATAAGTTAAATAAATATTTGTTTTGAAAAAAGTGTTTTACATAAAATATGGAATGGTTTATCAACTTTGTCCTAAATCCGATGACAACCTTAAAAGCACATAAATTGAATTAGATAGGCAACGTTCCTTCGCTAAGCTGTTTAGGAGTGGCCTAGTAAGGGTCCCATTCGGCCCGGAAATAAAACTATAATTGGAACAGCCCATCCAAAACTTCAAATAAACATCTAATGGAAATTTTCGTTTCGGTACAGAGACGAGAGTGATATATACATATATGATATATCGAAATCTGCCTTTATAACCCTTTTAACCCCTTATATAGGTTTAATTTTATGACCTATAAAGTCAAATATATAAAAGAATAGACAAGATAATATTTTAAAACCATTTTATAAATGTCAAAAAAAGACAGCATATTTTTAAAGAGCATTGTTCAAAAAACAAATATAGCGTAGCCGAACTTTTATATTTCGAGTTTGGTTTGTCGCAATGGTCACCTTAGAAGTTTCAAGAAACGTCAACAGTCGATGTCAGTTCGCAGAGTTAGGTACTTTAAAATATTTACGACTCGAAGTTTCTATGAGAAAAAGAGACCTATACCAAATTTATAGTTCTTAGATGGACGCCGGAAGTTTTAGATACGTTATCTTTCTGTTTTGTCATTTGAAATTTATTCGTGTTAGTGTGTTTCAAGAGATTCTTGGCTTTGTTCTGTTTATACGGGTGTCATTATAACTTTATTTGTCTTATTCTACAATAAACTAATAAAAACCGTCAGTTGTGGAATTGACTATGAATTAAAATCAGAAACAGCTTTTTTGTCATGATCCCTCACACACACATGCTATAAAACCTTGTCATGTAACTTTTATGTATATTGTGTTAATATACTATTTATACAAATAATTTCATATACGTGTATATAAATGAGTTTAGTTGCGCATTACTAAGTTTAGCAATTCAATTTATACTAATAATGTTAAAGATATTAATATATTTAGACTTTCGCAACAGTAATTATTCATGAAATTCAAGTTAGAGATTTGAAAATAGTATTATTATTTTGGAAGCAGCTTTAGTGAAGGCAATATTATTGTGCGTGGCCTAAAAGTTTGTTCGAGTTGTTGATGGAAAATAATCTATTATATTAATACATATTTAATGTATATATGCATATTATAACATCCCTGCCATTGATCATTATACAGAAACATATCGTAGGACCTTGTCTGTAACCCTGGTCAACAAAAAAAGAAAAGGTGCCATTGCACCTTTTCTTTGCACCAAAATACATTTATTTTGGTTGTTCCTTTTGTTAATAAAATGATAAATGAAACAGTTACATTAATTTCATCAAGTTATGACCGAATTAAAACCATCGTATATTGCATTCAACTCTAACACAGTCATCTTTAGTGTTTAGAAAGTCGATTTATCAGCTTGTCGCCCGCGGTCAGTTTGACAGGCCCACAGATAATAAATAAAACAAAAGAACATGGCAGCCCACATCCAACGTTGCCATTTTTCGGACCTTTGTACCGCGTGTGTATGACAAATACGTCAAAAGATTGCGCCATTGTTCATACAATTGTTTAGATTTTTTATTGTTCACATTTCATCAATTACATGTGTGTTAACATAATAATTAGCTAGATTTTTGCATAAATATAATACATTTACTGCAAAGAATTTTTTCTAACAACTACTAATTCGATTTTGTTTTGATTTCAGACACAATGTTCGTGGACCGAGTTTAGACTCTGTGAGTAATACATAATAACAAAATCTGTTAACGTGCCTTGTACACTCTGTACACGGTACACATCCAGGAAAAAGCGAGTGGCAATGCCCAATTTGGCTAAACCTGGATGGTGCAGTTATAAGAATGAAAAGGTGTGCATGTATCTATTCATATTTAGTGTAGTGTCAGTGGGTGACAACTAAGATTTAGATTTTAGAAAAAATTTGATAAATAAGGAATGCTTATCAAATTGTGAAGAAAAGCAGGAACACTTATATTTATTATGTATTGTACCATTTATATTGATTAACGTTTAGTTTGTCTATGTATTATTACTTTGTTGAAGAATGTTTCCCCTAATTCATTAGGACACTTTAATAAGTAATGAAGTGACAAAATAAATGATACTGTAATGACAGTTCGTCGCGTGACGGACGCCATTACATACCACTTACAAATCACGCTTCTTTGTGATACGAGGAAAGAATTTTGAAGGAAGTTTTTTAAATGGTTTAATTTACTGTTAATTTATAGGTGTAGATTTCAGCGATGCTGATCATTGTTTTCTCAATGAAATAATATATAATCAATATTTATTGCACGACTTTTACCATACTCATATACCTATATCCGAACCTCCATAACATTAATCCTTTAAATTGTTCTCAATTAAATCTTGTGTTTTCCATTCGAAAAATCCCTTTCATTAATTCAAAAACCAACGGAGGGTGCGCAAATATTTTCCAATCGTCAAAGTAAATAATTTGGTTTCATCAAAATGATTGATCTGGACCCAATTTTCTGTGTAAGTTCGCTTCAGTGAATGCCTTGAAAATGATTAACGGGTTAATTTTTTAGAGCTACCCATGTGTTTGTTGGTGAGAGGTTAAATTCAATGAATCTCATTCTATATCACCCTCTACACATGTCCAAAAAAAAAAGAATTTTTTAAAGTTTCTTTATATTATTTTTTATATTTTGAACTTTCAAGAGTAAATACTTTGTTCATATTGTCGTTAAAATAAATAAAAATAGTTGAAATTATAGTTTATTTTTAATTTTTTAAATTATTTAATTTCCTAATTGTGTAAAATCAGCTAGCTTTCAAATACCTTTTCTTGGCTTTATGAGTAAATTAATAGCTAAGAACATTACAGTTTTATGCTTTGTAAGATGATAAAATTATTAATTGTGTGAATTTTTTAAAAAATCATTAAAACGTGCAATCATATCCTGTAATACAAAGCTGAATAAAAGCTTACTGAAGAATTAGAAACTGCTTTATTAATTACAAAATATCGAGTTTTAAGTACGCTGCGGTTGTAACATTCTGATAACTAGTGCAGATGCGATGCATCCATTAGCCAGCCTAGCCCCGCTAAAACGATTAGGTCACGAACACTGCCATAATATAAGAACATTTTATTCAATTCCCGTCTCCGTGAACATTCCCGAACATTCTACTTTCTTAGTATTTTAATGATGTACACTACGTTTGTGGAATTGCAATTTTGCTCAAAGACTTTAGATCTGAATTTTTCTTTTCTTTTTCAAACAACGTTTTATGAATTGCATGAAATTGAGATTTTTTCCTTTGAATTTATGTTATTAGTTTCACTTTGTATACTAGGAATTAGTATTTAAGGCCACCAGGCTCCTTCTTAACATGCTGATTAAAAGTTATTAAATTAATATATATACCTATATAGTTAGTAACTAGTTATTTTTAGATGGGTTGGATAAAAATATCACCAAAAGCAGTCAAGTACCTTAAAAAATACGGCATGATAAAGAAAAAACTAACTATTCATAATATTTATAGTCAGCAAATTAGAATTTTATATTATATCTATGTTTATTTACAATGATGTTAAAATGGCACTTGAGCTTTATTAAATATTTCCGGTTGTTAATATCTCAAATTAGAATAAGTACACAAGATATATCTTATGGTACTAGATATTACTTTCCCTAATAATAACAAAAAAAAAAACACTCATGTCTTACTTTGCTATGCATTACTATTCACCACAAAACCCCGTACATTCAAGTTGTAGGAAATTGTCAGATATTTAGCCAATATCGCAAACTTGGTGACAACCGGTCGGCTTCCGACACAATCATAGAATTGAACCTAGTATTGGCTACTGTATTAAATAACTTTGTTGAACTTCGCTTTAATATCACGGAACTACTCCGAACACTTCTAGTAATGTATCAATCATTTAGATTGATCACTGTTTTCGTAGTTTAATAATTTGAAATACAAAATTATTTTAATATATTGTCGTTTATAAGAAAAATAACTTCACCATTGCCGGTGCCAAGCGCGAATGCAAAAGGATGAGGGTTGGTCAGAAAAGGCCTGCCATAAAAGGTCAACGCCGAGTAAACGGCAGTAACTAACTTGACAACACCATGTCGCACATGAAGCGGTAACCACAGGTTACCGAGAGACCTAAACCACCCCCAAAATATAGACGTGTTAACCAACCACAATTATATTCATAAGAAAATCACACCATTTTTACATGGAGGTGGTCACAAATGAGGAAGATGTCGCGAGGAGGAGGATAAGAAAATTAATGCCTACAAACTACGAGTACCTTTTTAAGAGTATGTTTTTTTGGTTTCACATTACATTTTATAACATGAAATTGACACAGAACTAAACAGTAAAGAAGTATAGAAGCAGTAAATGTTCTTAATAGAATTCAGTATATAATTTCACACAATCCCATATAATTCCATCAAATATATTATTCATTTTAGTACTTTAAGTACAGCACATTTTAGTTTGCAATAATATTGTGCAAATTCCGTCGTTCACTCTGAAGATATTATGGTTTCCATATTAACGCTACGCGGTTGGTGCTGCAATGTTTTCACGACCCTCAGCCAAGCATATGTTTAGATTTGCTCGGGTTTGCATTGTGGTTTTATGTATTTACGTAGAACTGTTTTTTGAATTCCATTTTGAAATCTATGATCTAGAATAGTCTATAGTTCTTATCTATGATTTTAGAATAGTCTTCGCCCCCGTGGCTAAGTGGTTTACGTCTGCGGGATGCACCGGAGTTCCTAAATTCGAATCCCAGGGAGACAAATTAATGTTTGGATTGGGTAGGCACAGAAGGCTCACCTTCTTGCCTGTAAAAAAATTGATCAATCAAACATACAGAGATGTATCTGCCTCATGCCCCACTGATGGTTTACGGGAATTCACTTTTTAATATTATATTGGCGTGCAGGTTAAATATTTTAAATAAAACATTATCCTTGAATGAAACATAGTCCTTGAGAATTTTTAATACATAAACTTTGCGTGTAACACCGGTTATGAACTAATTAAATTATATAGCGATACATATCCCAGTTTTGTTTTTCCTCACGAAAAATTACATTTCAACATTGTTATCGTGTTACCGATTTAAATTGTGCGTTACCAACAATTTTTCATGTTTTGTTGACCGAAATCGAATGTTGACAATGAATATTTTACAAAGCCTAGTAATAGTATACACTTTAAACGCTAAAATAACACAGCAAAACATAGATGTTGCTGTCATAAAATCTGTAACTCCGATGTGTTACCAGCTTAATTTTTCCATCTTACCTCACTTATTTGTCTAAGCGGCGTGTAATTTCTTCATTATCCGCAGTAAATTGTGCACTTTATAATTTATTAAAAACAAAAGATATCTATTTATATAGAAAAATAGGTCTATTTTACTGCAGCTATGATTAATTTTGCAATATAATAAATTCTTACAACAAATTTATTAATTATAGAAACTCAAAATGATGTATGTCTATACAAATATAAAGTCAGTTTGTGTATCTATCATCTATCAATGTTTCAGTATTTCAACACAAAATAAAAAGTTACTAGTAATGTTAAAATCAAAGATAAAATATAAGTTCATTTGAATTAGCATATTAAGCTCACAGATTATTCTATTTACCTTAAGTCCCAGATAAAAAGTACTTTGTTGATTATTATCCGTCTTAAAACACTTAAAGTAAACAAAAACATTTTTAACTAATTACGTGTAACATAATATGGTTATAACTAATCTATTTCTAGTAACATATTCGCGTTTAAATATTTAATTCAAACGTTATGATGTTCCCATTACTATCCATTAAAATTTCTTCGATATTAAAATTTAATCATATTTACGTATTGCTGAAGTAATATTTCCCTGTTCGTATTGCATGGATGACTAAAAAAGCAAAATGCCCCAACGAATGTACGTGTAATACCGAATATGAAAGAATAAGAATCGATCGCGCAAAATGAAATAAAACGACGCATCAAAAACACGCCTTCCGGTTTTTCATAAAATCTCCATATAGAATTTTAGGTGAAATTTCACCGCCGAAGCCAGTGAAGGCTGCCCAGTAATTAAATTCGACTCATCAAAAGCTATAACTAGTGACGTTCATGTGTTGAGTCGCAGATATGAATTTATCGATTATTTAGCAAGGACATTTTATATGCGGCATTCGATATCATATATGACATGACAAAAGGATTTTGTAATTCGTTTTTTTATTATGGAGTTTTTAAGAATGATGAAGGGCATTCAGCAGCAATTTTTGAAAAACAATGGTCAATACTGGTGTTTTTTGAAAGTTTTATAAGTAAAGTATTTCAATAAATAATCATAGTGGATTCAGAGTGGGAGTGCCATGCTGTTGCCTTCGCACTTCCGCAAAAACCGGCTGACACATCCGGTGCAATACCACTCACCCACACAACACCGATGTGAATGATTTTGTTCGGTTAGTAAGAGTACTAGATGCCTAATTCTTTAAAAAAGACCGGCAATGCACCTGCGGCCTAACTGGCGTCAAGGGTGGGCGGCGGACTGCTTATGCTAACTGTGCCTGTTTGCCTGCTATACTAAAAAATATTTATAATCTGATAATTCGAATAGAAAATTCACAGCATGGCATTTTTGGTATTTATCATTTTTGGTGACTCAAAGGTACCTAAGCTAAAGGTTCGTAAAGTTTTTTCATGTCGTAGATACTAGTTTAACATAATGTACGTCCCATGATTTAAATTACTATAAATTACCAAATAACATTAGGCAATAAATAGGCAATATGAAATGAAGAATGAAGTTGACGATAGAAAAAACATTGCTGTTAAATACAGATAAGACGAAATATTATAACCCTTACCTTTACCAATTCGACAAAATGTCGTAATAATCGTCGCAGTCACGCAACATAAATTACATTTGCCGTTATTAAAACGACTACGGCTGAATGGAACCTGTTGCGTTCAGTTCGCGTTTTTTCCCCTCTATATTAATGAGAGTATATCCTTGAAAGTTTTAGTGGTTCACTACTTCGTTACCGAGTGTTGGTTAAACGTGGGGTTAAAAATCGTGACTGGATTGATTAAATGAATGACTTTTAACTGCATTTTTTCAACACTTGCGATTTTTCTGGATTTGCAAGCATTAAAAATTTTATTTTTGTAATTATTATTAATAAATTGTAATTAATAATAAGAAAAATAGTATTAGAATATAGAAAATTATCATCCGTAAGTGTATAAGCCACAAAATGGAAGTCTCATAATTTGTTATGATTTTTTTTGAAAGTTATCTTGCTTAAGGGATATAGTTTTTTACTGAAAATAAAGAAGCCTATATTATCCACGAAAAGCTATGTAAATTGCATTTCAATTTTTAAACTGGTTGTCTTCGCTTCAAGAAAGGAATTCATAAGAAACTGGCATTATTTGCTGACAATAATATGACGGTCCGCTTATTTCGAATTCAATATATGAATTACTTTTATTGATAAATTTTAAACACTCATTCGGTTATGAATAAAATAAATACAAATACATAATAATTAATACGATTTTTATATAAAGATGGTAAAGACGCAAGAGTGATGCAAAATAGGCCAGATTTTGGCAGTCCCCTTTAATATCGGTCTCATCACTGAGTTATTTCATGTTTAAGTTTCAATAATTTCCTTAGGGGTTAAGCCTGGGTTGTATTTGACGATAACCAACTAAATTATTAATATATCTCTGCTAAGGGGTCACTTTGCCTCAAATATATTTGTTATATAGATATTTACTTTCGTCATATTGTTGGGCACATTAAAACAGAAGAATTTTACACGTATATATTATGAGACACTCCGAGTTTACTCAGCGGGTGAAAATTATTTTTTGATTATTAATGTATTTTTTATGGAACTATTAAGGTATTTGATAAAACTAGCTGATACTGAATTTTAAAATTCACTTTATTATTAAATTATTTAATGGTTTGAAATTGTCAATTATTGATGAGAATTTTGTGGTTACATCAATATTTACCAAACACCTGATCAATTTGAAATAATAACTTGCTTCAATTCAGAAATATTAATGTTTAACCAGCCACCAGTCACGTTTGGTCCTCAAGATCCCAATAATTTTCTATTAGATTTTTAGTCAGATAAGAGTTGTGGCTGAGTGAGGTCGCTACGCTTCTGAGTCGAGGGTGCAGACGTGTCCCATTACTGCTTTTCAACTTAAAGTATTTCCTTTAAGTTTTCTTTGGCTTTTTGATACATCGACTTCATACACTAAATAAAGTTATTTGGTATATCACTTTGTTATAAATTATGATAAGTTAAATGTATAGTATGGTATATTTTTGCGTACAAATGCTTTTTATTTGTATTTAAAAGATAAATGTTTAAAAATATATTGAATTCGACTACTTTCTAAGATATTATTAAAGTTTTACCTCCTCTATTTTCACTATCTGCGGGTTTGACCTGTATTGCTCGATTCATCTGGAAAAAAAAGGATGATATATTAAAATATTATACTGGTATTATAAGTATTTGTGGTGTTTTTAAAATAGTATTAAATAACTCATATGAATCTAAACGGTTTACCGTACCATTGAATATAAATCATACTATTAATCTCTATCTGATCAGCAGACATTAAATTCAAATTGCGGTCTAATCAACCACGCCATTACATTGCAGCGACTGAAGTGTTAAATAAGAGCCTAGCTAGTTCGATTATTGTAAATTTTCTGAGCGCGTCAAACGTTCCACCACACTGAATCCCAATAGGGGTTAATTTACGCATAGTAATTCTAAAACACATTCTAACGAGCCTGCATAATTAAAACGAGCTCATTGAGAGGCCTCAATGCGGTTCGAATATTTGTTAATTATTATTATCGATTAACACTTTGAATTCTTACATGCTTTAATGTTATTGGTATTTTAAGCTAAGCGTGTTTATTACATTCTCTCAATGCTAAAGAGTTTTCTATAGCCGGCTGAACTATTTTAGTACGATGAAAACTAATAATAAAAAATATATTTGGTTAAAAGAGTATAGTGTTGAAGTTAAAATATAAATCTCGTTCTTGCACAAGCTATCTATGAACTCACAGAATGTTATTATAATTTTGTACATAAATATATTTAAAAGGTTTTATATAGATATTTGATTGAAATGATTTAATAGTACATATATGTGATATGATTTGAAGTAGTATAGTAGAAATTTAATATTCATGCAATTCGCTATATTATTTTAGCCTTTTTGAAACTGCTAAATTAATATCTATTTAAATATTGTGCGCATTTTTATGCTTAATTATTTGAGAAAAATCGTATTATGGTCCTTTTAATGATTGCTTTTTACAATTTCTATGAACCGTATAATATAATAACTAATACTGTTTTTAATGCAAATTAATTATTCTAAGCTAGTACCACTAAAATAATTGAAGACTAACATAAAAACAGATTAAATAATATATTATTGTATAAGATCTCAGTTTAAACATTGTGCGAACACGTATATTCAATATGCATTTTTACATCCACTTCTTCCAGGTCTTGTTACCTGAACAATTTCTGGGCAACTTTTTAAAATATAACCTCCTGTACCCGGTAAACTAGCTTTCCGTGAACGTAGAATGAAATTACTCGTACTTTCTCAACTTTTCTGCCACGAGTGAGAGGGACAGATGACGGGGCGTGGCGCAGGCACGATAGGTATGTCGTAGATCAAAGAACACCTAGATATTATTGAGTTAAGTTCTGAGAAACAGGTCCCTATTTTGAGCAGATGTGACTGATAAAATAATTCCTTGGTATATTATCATTAACTATTAATCAGTTAAAAAGTTTATAATAAGCTTGTCAATAAAGATAACTAAGCAATTGTTTTTAATTATGGCTTATGTTATAAATTAATAATTAATACAATTTATTATTACAATTTATTTATTATAATTTATTATACTCAAAAGATTAAAATAATGGGCCGACGATATTTAAATCTTGACTTTTACTAATCAGTTTCTTGAACCTCTCTTAGAAAAATCTCTTAAATTACTTTGATGTGTTCAAATTTAAACAATGCTTAAATTACATTCTTAAGTTGACTAGACTTTTGTAAGTTAGGCTACTAGTATTCAGAGAATAGAAGAAAACAATAAAATGTCAGTTACATTATCAAGACGAATAGAAAAGCGCAAGCTGCTACGATTTTGCGATGTCACGCTACGAGTGCTACGCGGCGGGTGCTACATCGCTACGAAATTGAACTTGTCATCTTGTCGCCTGCTACGAATGTTAGCGCTTAGTTATATTCAATGATAGTATTGTTTAATTTATTTTTCCAAATATTTGTTTAAATATTCATGCCTTTAAATATACTATAGGTACATTTTCAATTTTTTCTTGCAAAAGAACTTGATTTTACAAAATATTAATAAAATTATTTACAAATATATAAAAGACTCATTATAGCCGTTATGGTGGAACATTTAAAAACAATTCTCTAAGTTTCCAAAATGAGATCTTGTCTTGATTAATATAATCTCCAGTGTAAGTTATTAAACAAAAATTTATTTAGACCAATTTACTTAATTTTTAAATATAAATTAATTCTACGTTACTTATATAAGATATAAATGAGAAATATTTTGTGTAGTCGAAGGAAACAATTTCCAAAAACCATTTCCCATAAGGCTGAACGTGAAACTGAAAGAAGCCTTCTTCAGGGATTACGATGGAGCAGCATGCTCGGAAAATAATATTTTTATTTAATAGCTTTTGAGATATTAGCCGTCGCAAGTAATTGTTTTCGTTGATGTCCGCCGTAGAAATAGAATGTTTATTTTATTTCCGACTCTTTCAGATTTCTTTTTGAAAATAATATACTTGAAAACAGCAGTTAAAACATTTTCAAATACCCGTAAAAATATAATAAACGTAAAAAAAATACTTGACACATTTTTCAGGTAAGTTTAAACCATAAAACTAGATAATAAAAGTGATAGTTGCGTGTCTAATTTACTGAATGTATTAGTATTATAGAGGCCGTAAAAGTAGATGAATGAATTAGTGTTTTATAGGAGATTTATTTTTTCAATTTCATTAAGGTGTGTGTTTTATTTCTTATCAGTCTAGTGACCTATGGTTATATTGATTTTATATCGTACTGACTATTATTGTAATACCGTGGATCATTACTATATATGTATTTCAAAGTAAGATAGATACAACCGTAATATAGTTATATCCCTAGACCCTAGGGATATGATTATATACCGTAACAAAGTTATACGAAAGCTATTCATTACTATCTTACTAGGAATATAATTATAACACAGTCCCAATCTAGAAATATGTCTATCTGACTAAGCTCATCTGGTTTGATAGTTATAAATGTATCAATGTGTCGAATAATTACAGCTTAAAACTTTCTGATTAATAGTTACGATTATTAATGATCTAGTAAAAGCTAGATATCAAACACATTTTCACTTACTGATATTATTTATTTTCTCATATAATAATTTATAATGGAATGCATATAAAAATGGCTTTAAGCTCCGTTAAAATTATTTGTAAAAAGGCAAAGAAAAATTGTGTTACCATATCTTTATCTTTTGGGAGCTAGATATCGATATATCTTGTTCAAATCAGAATAGATCTCAATAATGAAGTTTGCACAAGTTGGAAGCACAAACAACAGATATTTGTCATCGCTTCAAAACTAATGTATCGGAGTTTCCAATTAGCGAATATTGTTCAATAATCCTAACAGTTGTCGATATCGTGTTCGTACAAGTTGATTACCGAGTCATAATTCTGTCACATTTTGTATTACACTAGGATTATACGCGTTGAAAGGTTTATAGATAAAATGGACGGTTGAGGTAAATAAACTGTACTTCCCTAGCTTTAACTCGTGTTTTCGTCGTAATGAACGTATAAACATGGGATTATTTAATGGATATGGATTAACATAGTATTCCTTACATGAAAATAATATCAATGTTTAAAACAAGAAAAGTTTTCTTCATACATATTTTAAGATTTTTATGTAGTAAACGCACCAATCATATGAATATTGAGCTACGTCAATAAAATATTAAAAGAAAATAGAATCAAAAAAAATATATCATCATATTGTATAAATAATCAGTGGCTACATTTATTATTTGATACTATCATAACGCCGTAAACCAAACATTAATTTAGACGCCCCAACTAAACAAACATGTCAGATTCGTATCGCGACGTCATTACGAAAACATTGGACACAACGACGTCTCACTTGTCAATTTTGACGTTTAACAGTCATAGAGTCTTGAAAAATGACATAATAACATTTAAATATTTGTTATGTTGATTAGACAGCGTGTTGAATTTGATATCTACACAATTTGAAGTTGTTTTAATGTTCAATAGTTATTAGATAAAATTGTAGGTTTTTAGATCTAATGCAACATATAAAGAACATGACGTATAGCAAAAAACCAAACAGTATAACATATAGGTAGATGATACATATTTTGACGTGCAAATTAAGATATCTATAAAAGTAAGGTATATATAGATGATCAAATAATATCTTTATTTCACGAATATCTTGATTTCTACAAACGCACAAATTTGTCTTTATGAAGCAAGTAGGTATAATATAAAACGTAACAAGCTGCTTGAACCCGCTCAGGTCAAATTACTTGTTTGCAAGATGTGTTTTTTCCGGTTCGGCTGTGACCATTCTCACGTTTTTACTATATCCAATTTACTTCTTATCTTTATTTTTTGTCTTCTGTTAAAATTGCAAAAATTTGTCAAAATATTCATTTATTGTTCTAAAAATTATTCAAGCATGTATTATGCTAGATGTGACACGATTTACACATTTTGTATGATTAATAAGTTTTGATGTTTCATTTACTTGTATATACTTTAACGTAAATTCAAAGTAAACATTTATAGAATTTAATAATTATGAATAATCATGATAAAAGTCTATAAAATGGGCTATTCTATTGTCAATAAAAACTATTGTACCTTAATAAAACTCAAGGTAACCCTCGTTAATAGGAGCTCCCGAAGGTCGAACATATTTTGATTTAAGGAAATATCTCAGAGGCATAATCGTATTATCTGACTTCGAAACTTCGCATATTTATTAAATAATACTCCCTCCTTGTAAAAATCTCAAGGCTCCATTACCTTCACTTAATTCCCTTTTGGGATAAGCTCTCAAAGTTTTTTAAGGTCAACATGAGTTAGACTTTATGATAAATTTTATTATCAAAAATTTGGAATCCATTTAGTAACACAGGTTCATGAAGGATTTGATGTTAACTGTTTTGATGTTGACTGTTAATAATTAGGAACACAATTTAGTTATTAATGCTTAAAATATTGGCCTTCTAATTACCAGCTCATAGTTTATCTATAATTTTATACTTATTCAGTGACCTAAAAATAGTTGATCAGCCTATCCAATAAAGTTTGTACAGTCTAACAATGCCCAATGAGCACTGTAAGATTGTTAGTAATTAAATAATTTTAAATTAAAATAACTACATAAAATAACATTAATACAGAACAAATCTCCAAAAAGATTTTTCTATTATGCCACATTTAAATAGTATTGGATAAATCATTAACGAGTCTTACGTCAAATTTGCTTGTATTTTATTAAATCTTCGCCGCAATTGGTCGTGGATTTCTAATTTATGATTGGTTTTTCTTCGAAACAAAACCCAATAATTTGTTTCGAATTTCCAGTCAAAGTAAACTTTATTAATTTAGTATATAGAGCTAATTCCACTTATTCAGCTTAAGGTAATTCCATTGTTCACTTGATCATTTTATACGGTTGATTGTTTTATCCTGTTAAATTATAAATTCATC
Organism: Aporia crataegi; assembly: GCA_912999735.1. Classification (NCBI taxonomy): domain Eukaryota; kingdom Metazoa; phylum Arthropoda; class Insecta; order Lepidoptera; family Pieridae; genus Aporia; species Aporia crataegi. The sequence continues at coordinate 3,800,287 of OU538744.1, read as the reverse complement.
TAAAAATATTTAATATCTTGAACTTTGCAAAATAATTTAAATATTACATTAAATTACATTACTTGAGACTTTAGAGAAGGTTTTCTTAGCTTTGCCACTAATATATATAATATCGAAAGTTATTTTTCTATTATTACTTTGTCACAATAATTATGGCTTAGCAGTTGAAATAATAGGAAACAATTTTGCAGCAGAGATAAATGCTGCTTGGGATAACATAATTTTATTTTGTCATAATTCTACGCGGTCAGCCTCGGGCGTAAATATATGTGACGTATCTATAGAATGTATTCACCTACATAATATGTTTATTTCACATAACTACATTGTATTCATAACAATACGTTTCCAGTATAACTAAACTGGAGACAAACCTAAACTCCAACTCGAATCTACGCGTATATTACTTACTACGTATAACGTTCTATCAAAACACGCTCATCAAGCAAACATGAAACAAAAACACGTTCGTTTACACACACCTCATTACGGTTAGCGTAACGAAAGTACAAAACATAAAACAAATTAGGCTTCCGCTAACCGTGTAAGTTTGTCTATCAAGTCCTAACAAAAAATGAACTCGAGACTCCAAGTAAATGGGCCGTGGAAGGGATTCTTTCAAACTTCGGCAACTGCTGGTTAGGGCATGATAAAACTTTTTATGTTGTGCTTACGACTGACCCAACAGTTTTTGCATCTGAAATACATTATTTACATGTATAAGGTATTAAGTTGTTAAAAGATATTGTACGTTTAAATCTCTGTTCAAGGGCTTGTTTGGAGTGGAAGGCAAATGTTACACAAACATAACTGATAATATTGACTTTTGGTTTTTATCATCAAATATAAAACAAGTTTAAAAATAAATGTCACAATAATTTGTTTATAATATAATGTCAAACTAGGTGTTGTCTCAACTTATTGTCCAGAAATTATATACGGTTAAAGAATCATTTATTTCTCATAAGAATTTTACAATTCAATATATACAAATATATGACTACTATTGTAAACTACGCTTTTATATTTATTTATATCTGATTTATCTTTTAACATATAAAACTCACTGATACCTATTGATAGGTTTTTATTAATTGCATTGGGTTACTTTTTAACGTAAAAACTTAAAAAAATAGTAATGAAGTTAAAAATGTCCAAGTTGTAAAGTATATGAAAATGAATGAGTAGGTGAACTTAATTCAATTACTTTCTAACATAAAATTACTTTATTGGAACATTGCCTTGTCATTAAATTTGAAGTTACGACACAAGATGTCAAGACGTAGTCATGTACATTGTTCTTAATTATTTTACGAAGCGAAATTAGGGAGTTCAAAGCTATGATTCAGAGACTCACTTATTAAAAGTCTCACAAATTTTCATAATGTGAATATAAATGAAAGACGTGAATAAGGAAAGCAATTTATTAAATAAAAATGTTTACATAATCATAAAATTATACAAAAGATAAATAAACTATATTTATAATTATATAGCACTTACTAAATAACTTTTAAGCTATTTAGGTAATGGCATTTCAAATTAAAAATAAAATATAGTATTTATTAAAATATTTAGCTGCTTTTGATAAATTAACAATCAGTAATAATAATTGATATAATTTGACTCAAATTGTGTATGTAAACAACTAATTCACAATCCATAAACAATGACGTTAATCTTAAATTATTCTTCCACTACCTATGAACTCAGTAAAGTTCAAACACACCTTTTTCTGTAAACAAAAAACAAAAATAAAAAAGTACAAAAACAATAAAAAGTATAGCACTAAACTTATGAAATGTAAACAAACTTTACTTACAATAATCGACGGCGGATATTCAACGTTCGCCGAACGAAATATATCTACGAGATGAACCATATGGACAGATAATCTAGTCTCAATTCAAAAGAAACTGTTAAAGCCGTGACGACGGAATAATCGCGTGCGTACGTAAGTGTTACGGAGCAGTGCAATGCTCACACGGCGACAGTTGAACGTTGACTGAAAGCCGCGCGAAGAAATACGCACGCGGGGAGAGGGTACGCACTCACGCAGTTGCTACAGCCAATCGCCCGCGTGAGTCGCGCGCACCCCCGCTCTTCAGGTCCCGCCCCGCGCGCTCCGTCACCTCACAATCGATGCCCTATATTGCATTAATTATTTAGGAAACACGCAATAAGATAACGCAAGGTAACAAACAGATAAGACTAAAAGTTTGGATCTTAAATCATTGTCTGGCAGGACTGAATAAGTGCTTGGCGTGTTTGTAAATAGGAGCTGTTTGTATTGTACTTTTTTGGTGCACAGCTATCACGAACGAATTAGCAGCTCTTGGCAGTTTCGTCACGTCACAATTTGCTGAATGGGAAATGTGCTTAATGACAAATTTTTGCTCGTTTGTGCGATTTTCTTTAAATTTTTATATTTTCTGAACATCCGTTCCACCCTTAAAATTTGCCTCATATTAAGGTAATTACAATAATAATTCATATAATAATTCTTTTATCATTATTTTGAATATTGAAAATATTTTTGACAGCTTACTGTAAAAATAAATTGAATGTAAAAAATGTGAAATCATAGGTAAATGTTAACAATTTTTAACACATGTATAGAAAAAAGTATGGAATCGTTTCATTCAACCGTATTATATTATGGACGATTGAATAACTTCAACATTATAACCTTTTATAGTCATACTTTCTTCTATTAGACGCTGAGTAATATAATGACAGACGTAGACATACTTGAGATTAAAATGCATATCTTAATGTCCTGAACCAAGATTCTCAAAGCACGTATCACGTCACCTGCGACCATCTGTCGAACCTGCAGTGAATAATAAGCAGCACCGAATAATATAGAATGCTTATCATTGCCCGTTAAGGATTTCTTATTAGAGATTTGATGACTTTTTGAAGGATATTTAATAGTCACGAGATGGTCTTTTAATATAATAAATGATAAATTTAAGGCCTTTATGAACACTCTAAAAATATATTGTCATCTTATAGAATACTTTGGTCGATATGCTCTAGTGCTTCCGTACCATATCATAAAATACATATTTTTAATGATCGCTTAAAAATCTATTGATCGCAAAGTTTATAGTGGGATTAAATAAAATAAATAAACAAAGCCTTTAATTTTAAAACAGTTACATACTTGAAAAAAAAAAAGAAAACAAAAGTTTTGCACTTATGTTACAAAATGTCTCTTATTACGGTGTGCCTAGTAGGAAAGGCCTCCTCTAAATCTTTTTGTCTGCTTCCACTCTTATCCAAAGAGGTCCTAGAGTTATTTTCAGGTCATCCTCCTATCTTTTTGCTTGGCGACCTCGACTTCCAGTTCTATCCCTTGGATACCAAACTGTCACCTGTTTGCGCCACTTTTTTTTGCAGTGGACCACTTTTGGTTGGTCTATTCGAGACAGAATATCTGTAACTTTTGATTTGTGCCTTATATCCACACTCCTGACTTTCTCCATATGTTTTAAACCTAGCACGCTCCTTTTTATTCCTCTCTGGGATTAAATAGTAGATAATAGTTAATAGTCGAGGAATATTAAAAGTCGTGTTATGTGAAATGATAAATTAGTATTTAATTTTAAGCGAAGGCTGGCTGTGGGCGGGAGTTGGATGCATTCCAAAGGGGTCGAGCCTCAGAGTAGGCAGGTGAATGGGAGGCTAAATACTTGCTGACGTTATATGAGCGTTAAATAACTAACTTTATAAATTAACTCTGTCCTTCATTTATTAAGGGCACAGACGGTCAAAAATATTATAAATTTATTAAAATAGAGTCTATGTTCATACTAGCTTTCACTTGCGACTCTTGCGTAAGAATATACAATATAACTTTTATAACTCAAAAAGAGTGTTCCTTTCTACGAAAGAATTTTTTTTTTTTTGAAATCAGTCCTGCAAATAGTTTTTGTATTTTCCTTATATTATTAGTCTAGACTCAAGATAAAAAACTATATCTTCTATGATCTGAAGACCTATGTCTTACGTCACAAGCCTCGTCTAGTGACCGCTCAGCCTCTACACACGAGTGGTTTTGATCATGTAATGAATAAAATATCAACCTCTAGGACATCGTGTTTCCATTCGTCTCACTGACTTTGAAAATTAGCTTCTTTTTACTTTTTGATGTGTATTTAAGATGTTTTAATTTAAAATTATTTATTATTACACTATTTTAAATTTTGCTAACTAAAACTAAAAAAATAAATCTAAACTTAAAAATATATGACAAAAAAAGATTTAAATAATTCAAAGCATTTCTCACTCGATGGCAATATGTAGTATGCGCTTAGCGAGGAAAGCGCAAGCTCTGGTGTCCTGTGTGGACTCGATTAGCCTTAGTTTTTTTAAAGAGCGCCTGAGCATTTGAACTCATCGCCTTTACTCTAAAGGGCATACAATTATAGTTGGATTAGAACTCCCTATATTTTTGTCATTTACTATTTTAATTTTGATATATATTTGGTAGTTTCAAGATATGTTTCAATGAGACTGGGTTCTATTTCTGTAAACTTATTTACTATCTTAATAGAATTGATATATCACAGCATTGCACTACGTCGTAGCGCACTACGTCGTAGCTAGCACTACGTCGTAGTTTAAGCTACGGCGACGTAATCTTAGGGACGGAAGTCGAGGCATTACGATTTCTTTTTAATGTCATGTACTTTATATAATTGTATATTCTTATATATAAACTAGCTGTGCTCCGCGGTTTCACCCGCATTAATTTCATCGTAGCCTATAAATAGAGTTAAATAGCGAACAGCTAAATAATAATAGCTATTACCTAATTTGTCCCCGTGGGAATAGTTATTCATTTACTATTTATTTATATTAATTTTTAAAATAAAACTTACTCCTAAAACCTACATTACTCCTTATTATATCAGTTATTTTCCAGTGAAAGTCTCATCAAAATCGGTCCAGCCATTTCAGAGATTAGCCGAAATAAACAGACAGACAAAAATTATGAAAAAATATTATTTTGGTATATGTACCGTGTATACATCGATCTGCATTTAATAAAAAGCGGTTATTTTAGTATTATAAACAGACATTCTAATTTTATTTATTTGTATAGAATAGTATGGATATTTAAGTTTTTCGCCCTAAACTATTAATACTATTTTTTAGAACTACATTTCTCTTAGATTTTACATCTTTCTTAAAAATACTTTGTATCAGAAAGAAAGCCGGTAAAACTTTCGCGCAAAATTATTCGTGAGGTTACGAAAAAAGGGATTAGAAAAACACAACCCAAGCAAATGAATTCGTAACTTAGCTAGTTTGTAAAAACATTTCCTCAATGAAAAAAATATGGTGCGGTCTCAAAAATTACCATTTGATGTATTCGATACCTCACTTACCTTTTGGTATTTGTTATTCCACACGTTTTTGTAATATTGATAACTTATAACATTATAATTTATTGAACATTTTTGAACCCATTGTAGGACACAGGACAGATACATTTCTGCATCTGACTTCTGTGCTTACCCAATCAAAATTTATTTGTTTACCGGGAATTCGAATCCAGAACTTCAAGCGCACACGCGACTCGTGAACCACTTAGCCACGATACTAGTACATAATAAAGTTAAAAATAAGTTGTAAGTATTGCTAGTCAAACCGAATGTATACTTAGCGTATGGCATAACGAAATTTATCTCTGTTAAATTATAAAACTTTAAAACACACAAAAATTCTCATTTATAAGTTAAAAAAGGTTGAGTACATACGTTTACAGGGTTTTAAGGTGGCGATGTTTTTATAGCCTAAAGAAGGAAAATTTTTGGCGTCAATTCAATGTGGGCTCGGAAAGGTTTGAGTACTTGAGGTGAAAGTGAAAAGATTTTTATTCTACGTTTCTTTCAGATGTGCTTATGGCACCGAAAATTTAATGACTTCGTTTATCACCCTCCCCGCTTCGAAGTTATTAGACTCTTGGCAAAAGAATAATTAGCAGTTGTTTTTATAGGGAATTTATTACGTTATATTACGCATTAATAAGGAATTGAAGCCCATGAATTACATCTATTCAACCTCAATTATTCTAAAAGACATAAAAAAGAGAGTGTACCTATGTATAATATGTATTTATTCTTACGTTTACGAAAGAATTCCAATTGTAAACGAAAAAACTTATTCAAGACAAAGAATTTCAAAATTGTACTTATTTATCATAAGCAATTTTTGATGTTATTATAAAAAATAAAACTAGACACATTAAATGGATATTTTAGTAGCGGCCAGAAATCTTATATTTAAAAAAAAATACAATCTTACATTGTATTTTTTAAGATTTAATTTATCAAAAGTTAATATTCTTTTATAGGTGACAAAAGCGTGCCTTTCATATTCGTCGCTGTCTATATTCATTTTAAAGTTAATATTATATAAGCCGAAACACACAAACCAATATCAAAGTTTAGTCAAAATCTCTCTTTGATCGCGTCAGTACTCTTTACTATTCGGCCCTTATAAGTTTTTCTATCTGCAAAGTTTTAACAAGCTGATCGATACGGGTCTCTAACGAGTATACGATGTCATCTGACGTGTTTTTGGCGGGTAAACAGTAATACATGATTATTAAAAAAAATATGTTACTTTCTTCGGCTTCTTTATAGTACCATATATTAAGTAGTTACAGCAACGGATATAACCACAATTATATATAGCTTATTATATGAATGCTACCTGGGTTAGAAAAAATTGGTCTATTCTATTCTAAATTATCACTTTATCATACGGCTATTAAATATACTAACAATATTTATATTAGGTACCTTATTTGATTCTTATTTTGACATTTGGTAATAGAAATTGAAGGTAGAAAACAATAATTTCTCGTCATTAATCAAATTAAAGCATGAATGAAGGCGTAATTATATCGTATTCATGGTAAAGTTAAATTTGTTTGTTTAAAGAAGTATCGAGTCAAAAACTTCGTAGGTTAATTAGATTCTGAAATTTCGAGGCCTTTGAAAAATATTTGTTTTACCCTCGAACGTTATTGGGAAGTAAACTGGAGCCCTGTAAAGGGTCAGATATTAATCTCAAAACACTTTATGAATTTTAAAATTATAAGCTCCATTGAGGCGATTAGTCAAATAAAATTCTAAGTATCTGAAAAGTTTATTATTGCTTTTCAATTAGTTTTGCGTTAAAATTATATCACGTATTAATTTAAAAATATATTGTTAATTTTATAAAACGATTTGATACTTTGATTCACATTATTTAATAGTGAAGTCCCGTAATATACAATGGGCAATAGGCATACGGACATGTTTCTCATTGATTTTTGTCCTTTCAACTAATTGCAAATTGTCCTTTCAACAAACTTAATAGATTTTTTTACCGTTTTTCTACTTTGAATCAACTTAAATTATAGGATCCATATTTCATTAGTTAACCAATAAACAACTATGTTGTTATTATAACAGGATAAGGTAAAGTATATATCTAAAAACTTTAAAACATTATAAAATCAGGTTCAATTCACCTACCTGTACGGCCGTTTTAATAAAATTGTCACTCAACACGTATGTAAGTCTACACAAAATTGCCCTCGGTCATAAAATACGCCTTGTCTAGGCTGTGACGTAAATATAAAATTTACGAAATGTTCTCGTTATTTGGAAAGGGAATTTATTTTTCAAGGCGACATCTACTATATTTTATTTGGTGACAAAGTGTCGTCTTGATGTATAATTTTATGGATATTTGACGTGATGGCCATTATTGATGCTATATTATACAGTGAATTTGTTGGGATATTTTGTTTATTTTGATGAAGTACAAGACAAGATTTAACTTATAATACAATAAAATTACTTTAAGTAACCTAATATAAATAAAACCACATCATTAGCTTATCATCATGTGCATGAATAGTTAAAGTATCAAAAAAAGATATCTTTATACTTTATAATTGTAATGCAATAAAAACTTTTTCAGCTGTTAATAGGAGATTTCAATTGTAATATTTTTTATTAAAAAAAAATTACTTATCAAAATTTTTATCACGCCGCATATGTTAATTTTAGTATGTAGTTTTTAATTTGAATCAAAGCAATAATAAGAGAGAAAGTAAATATGATCATTAAAGTGGCGTTTATTTATGAATTAAGTTCTAAATCGTTAAGAATCAGACAAAACAATTTACCTGAAATTAAAAATATTTTATTTCTTCTGCGCCATGAAGCCCGATTTTTTTAATGAAAGGTCTTAATTATAACAACGTAAGCTAGAGCGAAAGATCAAAGACTAGAAAAAGTAATTATATAAAAAGTAATTAATTTTAAAAGCTTCTATTTTGATGAAAGCTGTTGTTTCTCAACAGCAAACATTCTTTTTTATAAGTCACCTAAAAGCATGTAATTAAACGAAAGCTTAATAAATTGTTATAATTAAATTGAGGTATCCGTTCCTCTTGGTAGCTTGAGTATTATTTCATGTTGATTTTAGTAGAACGTTCTTTTTTTTTCGATTATATACATGCAAGTATACGAATTGAATATATGTTATGTAATATTTTCACAGTTAGTGAAATGAATATAGTGTGAGTAGTAACTTTTATCCCAATTTTTGAAGTTGAAGACCGTTTATACAATTTTAAAAAAATCCAGACATAAATCGATTGTCTTGAATGTAATGAAAGTATTATCTAAATCTCAGTATAATTTTATTTATATATCAGTTTCATTAATAATTTTTTGGAAGTCCTCTTTATTGTTTTGTCATTTTAAGACATATAATTTAAGCCATAAGCTTACTTTTAAAACTTGTATACCTAATGTTAATAAATATAATTTATCAAATTATCATTATGTATTGTTTATTTTATAAAATAAGTTTGAAATTAAGCCTATTACTTGCATATCATATTTAGAATTAAAAAACTTTAGCATCAAGCTAAATTGTAACAGCAGAATTTGCAAGCGTTTTTTACAATAAAAATGGCGAGCTAGGGTGAAAGATGGGGCAACTTATTATAGCGACAGGAACGAATGCTGTCTGTTTTTGCTCTTTGCTATTGCAATTTTTGCCTTGAATGCTATGAAATACCTTTGTGAAATGCACTTTAATAATTTTAACAGTTTGAAAGTTTAATACACAAACAATGTTAAATTTCTAATGAACTAAAAAAAAGTTTTGTCTGTTTGTCTGTCTGTCAGCGGCATCATAACTCCTAAACTTATATCTTAGATATAATATTAGGATATGTTCATCCATTTATGAGATACTCTTATTTGTAATCATCATGTCATCAAAATTTTCTTTAATTATACTTGATTAATTACTAAATTAGTAAACTAGTTGGTTGTAAAGACTTGATTCCTATGTTTCACACTCTACATTATTAGTTTTGTATCATAGAGTCCTTAGATTGAAAGTTCAAATTGCCACAGACAAGCACATATTCTTAAAACGGATTTCATCCTATGTATTTTACCATTTACAAAGTTCAAAGGGTCATCGGTTATCCAGCTAAGATTTAATTGCATTGTCTTTATGCGAGTAATCCTAGTACTGAAAACAGTTGCTATAGCAACGATGGCGCTGTTAGAACATGGTTTGAGGTTTGATTCGGATTCAGCAGATATTATAAGAGGTTTAAAGGCTTTGTCACTAGCAGACTGGCGAATCTGTTGGGAATCAGAACTCTATAACTACTTGTAGGTATGGTTCACACGATAAATATTTGTGCTGCAAATTTATCTTAGTTGCAGTTCTAACCCGTTTTGACGTACAAATGAAAAGCAAACGGATGCAATTAAAATATTATTACGTTATTTAGATCTTTGAAATTATTTGATAATATCGAACAAGACAACAAAGATAATAGATAAGATATTAAGATATTTAAGAGATTAATGCCTAGTGTGTTTCTTTCTAGGTTATAGTAGTCAATAGATAATAGATGATACAATATGATAAAAAATACACTACAAGAATGAAAAAGAGCGTCATAATATCATTACATCAAAATTAATTTTATAACCGTTTTACTTGTAGTAAAGCCAATATTATTTTCGACTTTTTTCTTTTACAAATAAAAATACCATTACCTATCAAATGCAAGGCATAATAATTTTTACCGTTCTTTGACTTGATTTACATCACACGCAGACTGTTTTAATTGTGTTTTACGACTAATATTATTAAAGTTTAATGCTACTAACTTTAATGCAGGATTTGAGAGTTTTTACAAACGTATGTATTAGGAGAACGAAGTCCGACATGTCACCGTCGACTGAACCTGTTCACTACAAAATGAAACCAATTAAGGTTCTGGTCTAATTTATAAACTGAAATTACATCTCTCTTATGCCAGTAACTTATTATCTATTGGTTGGCACCATTGAATACCAATAGATTATTGTAGAATTAAGAAAACGTATTTTCTACCTTTCCCAAACCTTTACCAAATCAACAAATTCATCAACATTTCATAAGGTTTTATTCATCAAAAATATATTCGTTGATTTATAAATGAATACAAAATCTCTTTTTGTGACATTATTTTTCTCTTTGAATTGCTTAAGATTTTTCAATAACTTATTCTATCAACATCTACATAAAAATACTTTTTTATAATTGCACCGTTTTCTGATGCATTTTAAAGACCGAAGTGAGTTTTCACCTTAGGTAATATGAATATCCAAATAAATGTTCTCGCTTCTTTATTAAATCAAAGAAATTAAATTCCATTATTCTACTGTCTAAATCTATTCTACTTAAAGACTATTTTTAGGAACTCTATTCTACGAATAAGCAAAATCAGCCGCTCATAACTTAGACAGTAATTCATTTTCTTTAAACTTAGCTAGAAACGCGACCGATCGTTAGATGTATTGACCAGGTTCAGCTACTCTGTTCACGTAGCATATACCTCTTAAGAAAATATATTTTCTGTTAACATTGACGCAATATATTGAATAATATAGAAATTCATAAAAAGATAAATATTTAAAATATTACAAAGTTTATTGGATAATTTTTTGAGACGTGGGAGAGAGTCAAACACAATCCGGCATCAATTTGTCTTTTAAAATTTTCAAACCAAAACATGTTTCGAACCTAAGCGAACGTAAACTAACAAACAAACACTACTCAATGTGTATAAAATATATATTATAAGTATATCAATATCAATAATTCTAATAATACTACATAATAATCTAGTCATTTTGGCTTGAAGCATCTACGTTGAAGCAGACGTTCCGGTTTTAATTCCACATAATACCTTGAAACCCTCAGATTCCAATAGTATTCCATGATTGAGCTTAAAGTTCATAAGAAGATTTGAATGGAGCAAGTGAACAGTACGGACTTGGCTTGCTTTCTGCACCGATCCCTCGTTAAGGTTACGTTCATATTCATAAAAAAATCTATATTTTTGTATATAATATTTAATTGAAATACTGTATGTACTGTTTTAAGCCTTTTGCTTTCATTTAATAAAATTAGCGAAACTATAATTATTACATCGTCATTAAGTGTACTTGAACAACTGAATATTGGTGGAAAGTATTATAAATTGATTTTTGAACTTTTTTCACATGTTTTTATTTAAATAAATGTAATATGTAACATATACATTTTATTTTTAAGTTTAAATTTGGTATGTTTTTTATTAATTAAGTGGTTATATTAAATTACAATTATTGTAGCAAAGTAAACTGGTCTTTATGATGTACTGTTAATTCCAGTTTTAACAAGCCACTATCAAGAAATGTTGGATCTATGAAGATTTGAATATCTATAAGTTGAGATCAGTTTATGTTTGAAATTGAATATTATAATTGCTATAAAATCAGTATTTAATAATATTTATTTATTAATATTGCACTTTAAATTTTTCTTTCTCAATGCGCACACCAAGCATAATTCAGCAATTTTGATAATCTTCATGTTTTGCTAACACTAGAGAAAAATTTAAATAAATATATTCTAGCAAAAAATGTCAGTCACGAACAAGAAACGAGCTAGAATAAACAAAATTATATTATTTTAAATTATTACAAGTAAAAAACACTTTGTACTGTCGAGCCATTCTCACTACTCTAACAAGATCGTAATTATACAAGTTTGAGGCAGCAAAAAATACCTTTTCAACTTCTTCACTTTTTTGTTCTTTCAAAGAAACGAATTATGTTTATTTAGAAATTCAACGAAGAATTTTTTAGAGCAAGTGATTTACATTTAAGTTAGTAATTACAGAAGGGTTCACGGGTTCATTTATAAATTGTATATTTTTTATCTTGCTCTTCTGAATATTTTATGATTGATATTGAAATATTGTTTTGCATAATATTGAGCAATTTAATTTGAATTAATCGAGAAATGTGCAATAAATTATATATTTTGAAGTGTGATAAATTGTGTTGTAAAATTCGCCAATTATATTTCTTTGTGTGATAAATAAAGACAAAATCACTTACAGATTATCAGAAGTCATGCAAGAACATGAAAAATAAACACTCCTCTTAAGTTTTGCACCGTCAACAATCAATTAAACAGTTCATACACAGGATTATGCAATGCAAGTACCAGTCTCACAGAACGTAGGAGGCGTTTAATCCCCTCACGCAGGGGCCGGTCACGTAGAGACAACAGTTGATTCTTTGAGTTAGTTCCATTGTCCATTGTAGCAATTATAGGCTTAATATTGCATTGCTAGTATTAAAATTTACTGTTATTCTCTCAAGAAAATCAATATACGTTTAAGTAAAGCTTTTATTCGAAAAAAGCTTGATATATAGTGTAAATGGTGAATACCTAAAATTTATCTACTAAAATTAATTTTGCAGTTGCTCTATTATATATATATATATATATATATATATATATATATATATATACATTCTTTCCCTGAGAATGTAAAAATTTCATTATATTTTTTCAATATTATGTCCTTATACCAAAGGGAGCTTTAAGTGTATGTTAATTATTATGATATATTTCATAAATAAATAAATAAACATACTCTGGTAATTAGAGTTGATAAAAAGTTACATTATATTTTCAAAAGACTTTCAGACAGACTTTCAGAGGAGAAGAATCTTATTTCTACTGTATATTTGAAAACTACGTGATTGTGAAGTTCAATATGAACCGATTTTAAAATTTATCCTTTTCTGATGGATCATAATTCAGATGTGATTCCCTTAAATCGCCGTTTTCAAGTATCTGACTTTGACTAGGTCAAAAACTTCCCTAAAATCTTCAATGTAAGCTTTGATATAACACAGAATACAATTAATGATACTAAGTTTAAGTATGGTATCTATTTATAAAGTTAAAAATATTAAAACAAACGAACAAATTTAACATTATAAAGTGTGATTTAAGTATGACACTTGTTTCCAAAACAATACGTCGCTTACCGCTAACAAACAATACAGCTCTAATTTAATACGATGCCTGACGAATGTATTGTTCAACAAATTCTTTTTGAATAATTGTCAACACTGCAACTAAATCAAATTTTAAAAATACAATATACAGAAATTGTATTGTTTTGTCATGTTTTTAGTAACCATTACCTAGCATTCTCTTCTGGCTGGCTAAAATTTTGTGAGTATGAATGAACTTAAGTTAATCTATTTAATTTGATGGAATTTATTGTATTATAAAAATTATTAAAGAAAACTATAAGCTCATTTTTAAAGTGCTTAAAAGGAATGAATAAAAAAAAATTCTAAAAGGAAAATATTTGTAAGACGGTGTCCTAGATTTTCTGTATATTTAAATATGTCTAAGTAATATTGTCTCATATTTTTGTAATATTCCAAAACATAAGTGCACGTGGAAAGCGTGAAGAAAAAATAGTTTAATTGCCAAAATAGTACCTATTATTATAAATAACAGCCGTCTACACTGAAATACTACGCATGTCGATACATAGGCGGTAAGTAATGAGAGGGGACAAACATATAGTGTGACTAGGTGCGCCCTAATTGATTGCGCCACGCCTCGACAAATGACCAGGGCGACTTTGAAAGAGCTTTTTACTTTACGGCCTGAGAACTTTATATTTTTATACGACTGAGGAAAAGGTTCCTATTTATTTAATTTGACATTTAATATGCTGTGCTAATAACTTTCTCATATTCCATTCAATACGTATTGGGCGGCAGATTAGGGTTTCATTGCCCGTGCAAAAAAATATTTGGACTTGCTTGGAAAGAAAAGAGTGAAATATGTGCAAAAATATGTCTGCAGTATATCTCACTAGGAGAGAGTTTTAGAGAGTGGTATTTTTTTAAATAATAATTATAAATTTTTAAAAGAGGTATTTTTTAATATTAATTTATTTGATATGTTTTATAAAAAATCTGAAATGGCTATTCATTAAGGATTAAACAAAGATGGGTTTATTCCTAAAATTATTCTACGCAGATGAAATCACAAGCTAGAATAATATTAATCAAACCAAAGGCGATGTTGAACAAAATATTTAAAGTTTACCATTAATTAATGAATTTAAACGAGTACTGAGTCGCTAGGTTTACTGAAATCAAACGTAAACAAACTAAATACTTTATAAAATAAACAATCTTATAGTTAATTGGAACAGTAAAATAAATAGAAACAATTAATAGAAACTCGAACAGAGATCCTCAAAAGCACGTTTTAATTATTCCTCAATTGCTTGTCGAAAACTTGTCGGAATCGATTCTAGCAAAGCTGGATGAAAAATACGATTCCTTACCTTTGGGCTGTTCACGAGCGGTTGAAACATTCGAACTACCCGACTGCAGCGAAACTGAAAGGAGGTGTTGCCATAATATATGTATATGTGTAATATATGTATAGTATGTATATGTGTAACTAACTACTCGACGCTTCAACCTATAGTGTATATAAGTAATACATCTATATATTAGTCTTGATGGCGCGATTTTATTGTAATAGCTCTTGTTTTACTATATCTTCACTTGTAAACCTTGTAAACATTATCAAACTTTTTTATGCGTCTTAGCAAGCAAGTAAATGCCAGTGTCGTTTTAGTATTACTAATAGTCGATTCAGGCTGCATTCCATATTATTTTGTCGTTTACGTTCAAAGATTGAACATAAGTAGGTGTGACTGCGTTAAAAGATTGGTACGTGATTTATTTAAGACGATATCATTTAATTCGATATAAGACAATATCAAACGTTACTAAGCTACGGATGTGGTAAGTCGCACCTTCGCACAATAATTCCACCTTCAAAACCATCTTTACTTCACAACCAAATTCATCTTATTAAATCAAGCGTACGGTAGCTACAGGCGAAAATTTAACAAGTATCCTAATAAAACTTGCTCTAAAGTTCAAGAGGTAGAAAGTTATTCGAAATATTCACAGTATTCGATACTACACGCTTGTTAGCTTTCCCCAAATTTTTTGTAGCGTGAATTTTGTGACTTGGCGAAATGTGTTAAATGTTCACGCCATTCGCGATAGAGTTTAGACTTTGTATTGTATTTAATTTAAACTATTTTCTTTGATTTTTCATCATAGCCATTAGAGAGTGTACAAAATAAAGAATTTTTAAAGAATGTTTTGACTTTTCACTTTCTCTTTCAAAATGAAAATTGAGTTTTAAAGGAGAAAAAAAACATTGTCACTAAAATAGGCTTATGAAGACATTTTAGATTTTTAAGAAGACTTACCGTTATAAAGAAAACATGCGAAAATATTTATAAAGCGACATGCGGACTTCATATTAGATATTCATTTCATATTAAATAGGCTCTAGTTGAAGCTTTAAAAATAGCCATGAATGAAGAAGTAAAATCTTACAACCAGTAATTTGGAGGTATAAATAATCAAAGCCTAAGCTCTCTTTAAAAGGATACATCTAAATCGATTCTTGGATACGTATTCTGCATAATAAAGTGTGAAATATAGTGGAAAATGTATGGTCCCGTCCACTCTACTCGTGTTTGTTGAGTCCTCGTCCCAAGCCCGCTGTCGACACAATATAGTGTGATTTTTACGTATTTACCAAATATATATTGCTCGTGTGATGATAGAACGTAGCAACGTCTCTGTTTGGTTACTTGTAAATATGTGTGTGAAATAAATTGTTTGTTAAACTAAATTGAGAATGAGATTTTTGTTAGTGTCAAAAAGTTTTTATAAAATATATTGATCTATTCAGATAGGAAAATAATATACTTTTAGCTTTCATAATATAATAAGTATCTGGATTATATTGAAACTTCAACAAATACTAACTAAAGTAAGTTTCTGATCGCAAAATTAAAATTACAACATCTCAAAAGAAGCGATGATGAACCGGATAATTTCAATAATAATCGAGTTACGGGAAAATCGTTCACTTTTAACGCTGCACAAAAGTTATATCATGCATCGATAGCTTTTATCGAGTCGAGCGCAGAATCGCTCGCCTGGACATAATCCACTCTAATTACTAAAAGATGTACTTATCGAGTTTGTTAATAAAGTGGATGGTTAAGTTTCCTACCGAGTTAAGACTTCGATACGAGTTAGCTGCAAAAATGTTGGAAATTTGTTGGTATATGCGAGAGTAAACGATGTAGGTGGATGAGGAATTCCTCAAATGTTTTCTGTTACATCACCATATCCTGATAGAATGTTCTTTAAGATGTTAAAGTAGGAAGTTCAAAATAAATTTTATTATTCACGACATACATATATTTTAAGAAATAATAAAATTTGAGAAAGTATATTTTTTAACGATTTCATACTTCATTTGTAACCGATTTTTAATAAATATTGCTTTACTGATCAATTATTACCAGGCAAATCTACACAAAAGTATTAAATATAAAAGCTAAATATAATATACATATTATACCTATACATAAAGAATATATAATAAATATTATTATATAATATATATTATTTATTTCATCATAATGCACCCGGACGTATAATAATTAGGAGTTATAATATCAAAAGATATGTTGTATTTCATCCACGTTCTTCATTATGTTCTCACGTCATGACTGATTAAGTGATTTATCATCTGTTGATCTAATATCGTTGTAGTCATAACTAATTATCTCTTTAAAAGCACAAAATTATTTTACATATATTATTTATAATATTGTCTATGCTTTTTATGTTTTAAAATAAAGGTTTCACATTTTATACATATATTTGTGACTGTTGTATATTAAGGCACATCAGTGAAAGTTAAAAGAAGAAACAAATTAGGTTGACGTACTACCGGCGCGGCCTTTTGACTCAGTCACAATTTTGCATTAGCTTTCTTCCGGTCCTCGCTAACTTCATTATTCAGGTACCTCATTTTATAGGCTCTCATCCGGTTTAAGGTCAGAGGTACTGCTTTTCTGCCTTACTAAGTTTTATTGTAAAGTTGCTGATGGCCACGTTTTCTATTATGTATAATAATAAACACAAATAATGCACACAGTAACCCAGTAATAGATAAATATAATAAATAAAAGCTATTTGCCATAGGTCCATTGATGTTCAAAATTCATCAGTAGGTATATACTTGGCGATAAAACAGGAGTAAGAAATAAATAAATAATTAAGATGAATTAAGATAAACTTTTAAGTTTAAGATAAGATTAGTTAGACGGCCGGTTGGCGCAATTGGTAGTGATCCTGCTTTCAGCGCCAAAAAGGTCCTGGGTTCGAATCTTGGTGGTACATTTATTTGTATGATGACCACGAATGTTTGTTTCCGAGTCTTGGTTGTTTATAAACTTATATATGGTACCCTCGTTGTTTCTGATTACCATAACACAAGTGTGCTTCAGCTACTTACTTTGGAATTACAGCAATGTATGTGCGTTGTCCCAATTATTTATTTATATATTTAGTTTAGTAAGATAAGTTAACAAAGCTTCTTGCTACTAAATTATTACCAAACATTCACGCTAATAATATATCATAAGCATGCTACAAGTATTAACAAATAACAATTTTAATATTAACCCATCAAATTCCAATTCAATTGAAAAAGCTCATTTCAACAACTTAACAGGCAATGAAACAGTAGAGATAGCTTTTAATTTCAACTCTACAATTTTCCGGATGAAAGAAGGCGAGTGTCAGAGAAATAAAACAATCATAGCTACCAACCAGCAAGATGTTTATTATTTCCCGGCTCATAGGAACAGCAATATTAGTGATACATTCTTCATCAAAGTTTACAATTGAAATATATTTAAACTCTTGTTCATTTACGAATATTAACTAAATTTACTATTGATAACTATTTGATTTTGTATTATAAGCTAATTTCTTCAGATATAAGTATTTTTCTTTCAAGGATTTTAATATTAGTAGTAGGTATTGCAAGATTGCTGCTCATTAACATTGAAGCAGAGGCGAGCCACCGCGACATAATCGAAACACTATAATCAAAATTGAAATTAAACGAGACCCTTGTGGTGATTGGTTTAGCAGGAATAAAGCGGTCCATTAACGGAACTTAAGGCTGTCTCTGACAGTGTCATTACGGCCTAACGCGTTTCGGCCAAGACGGTTATGATTAAAAAATCTTGATCTGGTAGTTCTACGAGTCCGGAGGTTGCAAAGGGCAAGCCAGGCCTAATAATTTCCTCTTTTGGGAATGGTTTAAGTAACAGGTGTTCAACTTAAAAGCGTGATTTTTCTTTTTACTCGTACTTAGAAGTCTTCAGACATATTTTTTGTTACATTTGCCGGAATAAACAAATCAAGATTTTGGTCTATTTATTTGTACCTTTTTTTAATGTTTGATATAATAACTATCATATTTTATACTATAAGAGAATATGAGTTTTATCTTTTAACATACACACAAGACTTACAGGCACATCAAACTTATAACTTTTCCATCCCGGGGAAATCAGTGAAACGAAAAAATATCTCTCATCCACTAGGAGTTACGGGATGTCACTTTTTTTAAATAAAATAACGTTGATATTTTAATGAGGTATTAATAAAGATAGTTTTATGCTTCTATGTATTAAATACTTCCATTATCACTTGTACCACACAACAGGCGTAGAACATTCTGACAGCGGACCCTAATCTGAACCGCTCCGCGGGGCGTCACGCTGCGTCTGACATTTTCCAATTATAACCATTCACTATGTAACACTTTTGCAGAACGACGCCTTTATTCTTGATTAAATTGTCCGACAAAACGACAATTGTATCGATACCTTTATCGAAGTTATTAAACTTAGAATATTTGGACATTGTAAGATCCCATTTGTCTTCCACCACAGGGAAGGTACTGTTTTACGTCATTCATCTTGCAAGCATACAAAAGTAGATAAAATTATGTCGTTATCGTTTTAATGTATATTCAAATTGCGAGCATGTCCCAATGATATTTATCAGAAACCAAAATATTTATTAAAATTTATATTTATCGGTTTCGTCGATAAGTTTTATACTAACCGTTGGTTATTATAAAGAGACGTACCTAAGAAAAAAAATTATAAAACTTCCTAGAAGGTAACGTTTAAATCGCTTTACCTTAGAGACTCTTACCCTACCTTACATGAAAGATAAGAAACTTGGCTGAACATGTCAGATGCTCCTAGACTATTCCCTAGTTTCAGCAAAATCTGAGATAATTATGCATCGTATTAAACTTGCAGCTTCTTTGTGAACTGAAGCTTGCTTTCGACAGGCTGTAATGGCTTTTGACATTTTATACTTGCTATTTCTTATTGACTTAAAAAAAGCTATTTCCTTTTTATTGCATAATAATTTTTGCTTATATTACCTATGTATTAGTTTTATATACAATTGCACTTTGAAGTCAGTTTATAACTTTTTTAATAAATTTTAATCCTTGCTTTTGAGTGAAACGTTTCAGAGTTCAATAGCAACAAAGAATAGAGATTGAAAGTAACATGTCATGTAGATATAATATTTTTAAGAGTCTTTTTTAAAGTGTCCAATCGATTTCCAACAATAAATCATCTTTCGAATCGCTTCACATTCGCGTGTAAAATTCATAAAATCATACCTATCCGAATTGAAAACCTCTTTTTTAAGTCTGATGATACACGTAATAAGTTCATTTATTATTTTGGGACAAACCTAAAATATAAAACGCGAGAATGCGACTCACAATTTCATTTCACTTGAAAGAAATTTCGCTCTCAATAATTCAACGTAACTTCCATCTCTGCGAGTGTTTACGTTCAACTTGTTCCTCTTTGTGTTTACTTTAAAAGATCCTTATGTGCATTTACGTTTAATTAACTTTTAACAGTTCGTCAACTTTACATAATATTATTACAACTAAGTAAGATTTTAAATACTTTTAAAAAGACAATATCCTTCGCAACTCAGTATTATAGGGAAACAAAAAAAAATGATCTTCCAGGCCACGAAAATCATCTTATAGATCATCTATACAGACGTTTTGAGAAAATGATCAATAACTTAGACAGATATATACAATAATAAATACAACCTTAATTTTTAAAACGACTTAATTTCTTTACTTTAAACATGGTATATAATATACTAGATAATAATATAATGCAATAGTTATTAAGACGCATTTAAAGTATTCCGTTGGCATTAATTATTCGGGTTAAAAGTAATGTTTTGAATATAAAAAATCACGAATAAAATCAATACTGTTATATATAATATGTTTACAAGTATATAAGGTGTAAAATTTTGACAGTTAAAAAATTTAATAAAACGGTTTTAACCTTACTAAAGTGATTTTGATTAAACAATTCCTAGAAGATAAGGCAGATTCCTTGGCAAAGGTTTGTAGAAATTTTATTTGAATTTAACGCAGACTCAATGGCAGACAATAGATAATAGTAAAACCTTATATTAATAAGTGGCTATATTTCTCATTACCTTTGTTATAGCTCAAAATAAACTACGTAAAGTCTATACGCAAAGCCCTAGAAATGGGCAACGATATTACTCAAAGTTAGCAACGAGAAGCCTAAAAATTTCCAGATTAAGTTCAGAAACTCAGTGGAATATGAAATCTTGCTTGTTTTGATATAGTGCTATATTTTAAAACTAGCCCCCCCCCTCCCTCCCCTCTCCCTCCTTGTCCTTCACCTTGCGTAGATAAACGATACTTATACAATTAAAATATAGACATTTAGACTTACATAATCTTTGGCTTCGAAGATTTTTATGTGACTAACAAATCACTCAGTCATTAATAAAAAAAAAAATAACAGGCGAACTTATCGCCTTGTAATAATAAGTTCTAAAAATTCTAAAAATCTGTCTGTTACTACTCTTTCTTTTCACATTTAATTTAAAATATTACACAATATTTAACATCAGTACATTTCATTACTGTATATAAATACAAGAAAACGAAAGATGAATAGTATTGAATAACTATAAATAATGTTCAGTATACTGTGAAATGTTCCTTTATGCAAATGGGTCAACGTTAATCAAGACGTACAAACCTGCTAGATTAAAGATAAAGTTTTGGGTCTAAATTGACCATATTTTAATCTAGTAATAGTCAGTGGTCTGATAACTTGGTTCAACTTTAATCATTAATATTCATGTTAAAGTTAATATTAAGTATCGTTATTTTACCAGAGAATCTCTATTGCCTTTTTAACTGGCTTAAAGTAAAAATAATGAACCTCAATAACAACCATATTATCTAAGTCATTTTATGTTTACGTAAAATTTTATTTTGTTTGTTTATGTACTTTGTTCACTAATATGCAACAGATAATAATCTAAAAGAACAAAAGAAATTTTTAATTTTCCTTAATTCACTGCAGTCGTCAAGTCTACGTATCTTCGTAATGGCATGAGCCATTTGGCGCGCTTTTTCAAATAAAAACTCTCGGATAAGCGGAAATAAAGGGGACGTAAACTCGAATGTATAGCGAATGTATAAGAATCAGGCTGTACGCCACAAAGAGGTTTTATTAGATGAAAATCATAAGTTATGAATGTTTCAGAATGCTACGTTGATAAGAAAAGTTTCTTGTAAGTTTTTTCTGTTTATGTTTTCAAATAAATAAGGAATGTTTTTTATAAAGTAATTATATTATTTAAATATTATTTCAGTATATTCCATATTTTCAAGACTGGTTTGTGATGTAAAAAATGTCTAAATATGACCTTGAGTATAGTTGTTTATTATTCAATTGAATGGTGTTCAAGGAAAAAGCAAAATATATTTTTGAACTGTCGTACAAAACATCCGTTGTGATGAAAAAAATCTCTCGAAGCAGACGCTTATTTGCTCCAAGATCTAATTTACTTTCTACGGATCTTACATCAAATACTTACAACATTTTAAGAAGCACAAAATGTCGCCAAAATTTGGTATTTCATTTACTCCTAAATAGTTTTTCTCTTCAAACAGAATGAAGATTTGATCAACAAATCTAAGCTTTTAAATTAACGGTAGTATAATGACGAACTTGGATTTATATCCAAGGTTATTAAAAGATATCCAGAAATGTATCTTGACAACCGATGATCATAGAAGATCTTTTTATTGAGGATACCGTAATTTCTTGTTATGAGGAAACAAGAAAACGTATGCCCCTTGCCTAAAGATCATAAAACTTCACTTAATACCAGTTTTATAAAAACTTTTGTTTACTGACATTAACCTAATATTTCAAAAACACTCAGTATTTTGGATAATGAATAAAAAACAGGATCTTTTCAATTTTGTTCCGCAAAGGGAACATTTAGGTGACGACCAGCAGCGAATTATTCTTATGTACTTTATTTTTAGACGTTCAAAGGCCTTCAGAACCTGTTGAAAATCTCGAAAAAGGTATGTCTTTAAATATTTATTTACCTTTACCTTTTAACATTCTAGTGTAAAAAATAGGCTACCTCACACCTTATTGAACTGTCATATTAAAATACTGCTTCTACCCGGGGCTACAGGAACGTGGGCTAAACCCATTATATTAAAAGTATTAATATTCAAAGTTGTGGCTATCGTTTTTTTTTCATTAAAATCTTTTATAATTCACTCTTCAAGCCAAAAAAACTTGCTAAGTGTTTTTTTTAATAATAATAAGATATTTGTCTAAAGTATAAGTTAATTATGTGAATCGTTAAAAAAACGGTGAATATTATTATTTCACTTCATCTTATGTAGTACAAAATGGACCAATTAGCTGCTGCTGTATAGACAATTCATCAGACAACAAACTATATTTAATAAACGTGAATGTAATAGTGACCACAATATGACAAAAAAAAATCATGTTATTAAGTTAATGTTATAAGTAAATAAGCACTGAAACTTACACTCTATTAAAATTATAAATTAATTTCAATGTAGAATTACAAACAAGATCAGTAAAAGTAATCCTTCAAATTCAGCTCGTAACGCAGGTTGAGTGGTAAAATAAAATCATGCGCAACGAGCAGTCGTCCCGAGGGAGCGATTAGGAGGGAAGCCAGGTTAATGCATAAGTAAAGATTGCGTGCTCCCGACAGAACCTTATGGACAGCCTTTTAAGAAAATTCTCCCCAGGCTCACCTTGAATGGTATACATTCACGACTATTTACGTAGAACGTATCTCAATTGCATTATAGGCCCTTTTTGGTCAAATTATGCTGAATTTTTTATCTACCACTTGGTTAGTTCCTAAACTATTTTTTGTTGAAAGGTCTTGGATAAATTGCTACACAACTTTGCTAAAATTGGAATAACTTTAGAATATTGAAGACTTTATGACAATAATTATTTTAAACTTTGTTGTGATTATTTATTAGAAAAGTTTCACCCGTTTGATAAAAGTGTAAAATCACAGTTTTTATCTTTCTAAATATTATGCGAATATCACGAAAACATGTCTATTTACAAAAAAAATAAAAATTATTTTGTAACATTATTAAATTGGGCTTTCGGGAATGTTTTGTGGATGGACATTACTTAATTGGTTTTATCCCGATTGGCAGGAACAAAGCAAGATTAGCCGTTATTATTAAAATCGAATGTTTGTCCCGGGGGCAAATTGTCCATCATTGTATTACGATTTTATTATCCATTGCAATATTGCGATTGATCGCTGATTATATTGCATTTGTTGTTGTAGTTATTTTGTATTGGAACACGAAAATATATTTCTTTAAGTGGTTATATTTCAATGATCGTTGGACCTCATCTAAAAGAGATTTTTACCTGATACCATAAACATTTCGCTCTAGTTTATTGAATTGTAGGACAAATTTAAGTTTTTAAAATTGCAGAAGTAGAAAGAATCACTTCAGAGCAATATTAAAAGACTGCTTTAATATGATTCTAGCCTTTTGAGTTAAAATTAAACATTTTTAGACGTCTAAGTCATCGTTATTTAACAAGGTGAATGGCTTAGTAACAGTCAATCTAAATGTATTATAAAATTTCATTATTCTAGAACAGAGCTAACAAAATCCGTGTTCTCGCCCACGTCACAGCGCCGCGCGTAATTCAAAACATTAATTTTCCTAATGGAGGTTTTCAAGAGACAGAACGAATGTAGAGGTGTCTCTTCGTATAAACACAGACTGTTGCGCCTCTTAATTAATTAAAATGCAAGCCGACTATGCTATTCTATTTCGCCGCGTGCTTACGATTGCCTCTTTTGATTTAAGCGTTTCTATGTGTTGTTTTTAAGCGGTTTATAATGACACGTACTGTAAAGCTTGCGACGCGGAATTTTCTACAATTAATGAAATAATTTTGTGGAGTGCTGTTCATGCATAAAGGAAAGCATGAACTACAATTGAATCTCATTTACTGTCATTTCCATAGCGACTACTCGTGTTTAAAAAAATATTGTAATTTTTTAATAAAAAGCCGCATAAAATCACTATACAATAGTGAATATGAGAGTAAATTTTATTAGCTTTACCATTGTGGTTCGCTACTACTTCTCGAGTTCGGGGACAGGTGCAACATCAATCTTGCGCGATGTAGGAATGTGACACAACATTATAAATCTTATTGAAGATATGTCATCCATCACGCGGAGGAAATGAAGTGCCGTATGCGAACTACGTGTTTCACCATAGTTTGATTTGTAACATATACTATATCATGTACTTTAAGCCATAGAGGTGTTAATAATATTTATTAACAAAACAAAAAACAATTCTTCATCTCTGTAAGGTAAGGTAAAATACATTACCTTACACTTTATAAATTATTAATTGAGTAATAATATTTGCATAGTAATTTCATTAATTATAATAACTAATCGCTTATAAAACCATGTAAATTGAATAAATTACTACCCTTGAATAAATTATTAAAAATTTAAGCATTGCAACAAACGGGATACATTTTGAGTCTATTTTACTAATTATTTTTAATTAATAAGTTTAATTATAAACAAGGACAGTTTGGTCAAGATATTTCTTGACAAACTGTGCTACTGAGATGGTAATAAATATGTCTATCCTATGCTTTGGCGTAGGAGATGTTGTAACACTGTTACTAACAACTGTGTGGGACACAAAAAAAATATTCATAAGCGTATTTCTGAAATACGTTTGATATTTTATTATGTCGTAACGTATTTTTAGTAATACTTTTCCATTAATTCAAAGGAAAAGAAGAAACATTCCGAAGAACAACCATTTTCCACAAACACACATTTAAGCGTCTATTAACAAGCGTTCCGAGAAAAAATAACCCTCTCGGTTTTGTGAAAATAAGAGACTTCAGAGTTGCATTCGCTCTTAAAACTGCAGACTTACTTGGTGACCAAAGAAATCATGTTAAGATTACACAAAAGCTAGCGTTCGCGAAAGAAAAATGTTTGTCAGAATATCGTTGTTAGGTCAAACACTGCAGTTTTGTAGATTCTGAAAAGGGGAAAATGCCCTTTTTCTTTTGTAGTTGAAAGCAGAATGTTTGTAATAAGGAAAGGAATATAGCAGCACAAGCAAAGTGAAGTGATGGAAATTTAAATTATTTTTTTTGTATGTTAACTTTATATATTAATATTTATAGGTGCAAAATATCACGGTAGTCAGATGGTGAATAATGTTTCTAACGTAAAATTTTGTTAATGTCGCTTTAAGTGAAACACACACTACTCAAACTTTGCCGTTGTAATACCAATTAAAATTCATAACATTACTTAAAACTCTTGAGTCGAGTCCCTTATAACTTTGCACTTAAGTCGATTTCCTTCAACAGAAACGTTATTCCACTTCCAATATAGTGCAGGAAAGAATTCCCCGACATTGCTTCCTTATTACTGGCAGGATCCTCAGACAGGATATAAACTATGTACTGTGCTGTTTCTTAATAATTTTATATAAGAGGATGCGTTTAGGCAAATTGCAGTATGTTTATTTTATTAACTGAATACTTCTTTATATTATATTTAACGTCAAATCCGTTAAAATATATATTACAATTATAACTAATAGTCGAATGTGGTTATAATTTATTACTTTGTTTTTTATAGTATCATATCTATTGATTTAAGTGTTAATTGAATATTTGTATTTGATGAATAGTAAAAAGTTGATGGTATTAATTTGTCTGTACTTTAATGGATATAATATTATTTATTTTAAATAAATATTTGAAACTTTAAAAAAAATAATAGATTGTTCGGTTCATTTTATCTAAGAATTAAAAAGTATGATAAATGACAGATGGTCAAATAAGATGACGCTATCTGCTAATATTTAAATTAATGAATATTAATGAGGTATTAAAATTACAAATATAAACTTAACATACAATTAACTTTAATTCTAAGTGTCGGCGCCTATTAAAATGTCGAACAAAGCGCGTTCTTATTCGCCTCGTTGTGGCCGCACTCAGAGCCTTGAATAAAATATAAGCGGAGAATAACAAGTCTTTTTACCTATTAGACGCATTTACTGTTACAAATCTTCCCTCTTAGTATAAGTGTTCTTGTGGTCTCAAACGATTCATATCCCGCTTTTAAACTATGCACTTAACCTAATAATTTCTTCTTAAGGAAACTATATAAGTGGGTTATAACGTTTTTTAAATTGAATGTTACAAAAGTCTGCTCTTTGTAAAGAAGATTTTGATTTCTATTAGATATTTAATTATAATCCACATTATGTGTTTGCCCAATCAAAATTTGTTTTGCTTCCTTTTCCCGAATTCAAGAACTCCCGCACAACATGCATTGTCAAACACGTGTAATTTTTAGCTACAGAGATATTGATGGGTTCTTTATTTACTTAGTGTAGACTATTTTAAGTCTATAAAATAGTTTAAATTACCTAAGCTTTCTTCAAGCCAAAAATCTACGAATATAAACTACAACCACCGTCGTAAATCAGTTTTTCACGCATTGTGTTACTTTTATTAAGTTCAGTATGTGTCTAAATTTTTTAGCTTCTACGTTTTTAAATCTAAGCATACAAAAAAGTATAACTACTAATTTTTAATAAAATCAAATATATATTTTTTATATGTATAAAAAATTGAGAACGGCTGTACCAATTTGGCTAATGTCAGTTTTGAAATATTTGTAGGAGTCCAAGGAAGATGTAAAAGATGAGAAAATATAAAATAATTGCAAACAAAGCGGTAAAAAGAATAATTCCATTTTTCCCTACAAACTATTCGTACTTTTCGAATAGCATGCAGTTAGAAATGAGTTTTTCGACTAAACTTCTATTGATATTTTGATACTATATTTTATACATAAAGATTATCGTTTGATATCACAACAGACATTTTTCATGCAGCTTGATATATTTTTAAGTATAGACACAAATATTTGGCAGCACACAAATAATATGTCATTCCTATTTATGGCATATAGCTTTTTTATTAATTTTTACTGGTAGTACGAAGTTCGCCTGGCAGCTAGTTTTAAAATAATTAATACTCTACCTAAAACCTTCAACAGGATTAAATGATGACGTCATTTATATACCTAAGCATCAATCTAGTCAACCAGAAACTCAACATCCATATCGATCCTAAGCAACCCTCAAAATATTCAGTTGGTAGAGCCTAAGTTAATTACGTCACGTACTACGGATTTCGCTAACTTTCAAGTAAGCCGAACACAGCCGAAGGCGCAAACATCACGCGTTCTTTAGATGTGCGTTAAGCCTTCGCCAACTGTTTATAATCCCCGATCAAGCTTCTGTAGTAGGTACAGAAATATTGTTGTTTATACAGATTTTTCAGTGGACAAATTCATATTTTTTTTCTCAGTTACTCGTAAAGCAAAGAGAAATTATTAGAGATATTGATTTAAAAATTTAGCAACATTAAGAATTCTGTGGCGAAAGCTATTGCCTTAACTAGTGTAGTTGCTCTAAAAGAGTAAATAAATTTCCTCTCAACATTAATTGAGTACAACTAGGTCTTCAGATTTGTGTAAAAATCGTATCTGCCATCATTAAACACATTTTGAAAATCAGTCAATAGTTTTTGTTATTATAAACAAAAATATAAATTATTCTCTTTATAACATAGGTACATAGATACGTCTTAGTTTAAAAATTGGTGTTGTAATAAGTACCTACTTAAGAATGCTCGGTTATTAAAAAGAATCTTTTTAACAGGATTGACATTATATTTAAATTACACATTTGGAATGTTCTAAAAGAAAATTTTAAATTTAAAAAATAAAAATCAAACTAAAAACGTAATAAACAGTTGGGTTAAATCTGTGCTTGGAAAGCATCAAATAGATTTTTGTTATCGTTTGTGTAACGTTAAAATAAATATTGGCTAACAAGCAGCTGATGACAAAGCGCCAATTGATCCGTTTGTTGTTAAAATAGAACAATTATCACTATATAATTGTTCCACTTTTTTACTGAAAAAAGAACTGATGCAACGAATATCTAAGGTTCGTTTTAACCGCGTTTATAATATTACCAAAAAGTAATTGTAACCGAGAATAAAAATCGTGATTGTACTAACAGCAGTAAAATCGAGGTTAAACGCGGTTGAATGCAGTTTATGAATTTAGAAGATGCAGTATGATTTGATTTCTGTACACGAAATTATTTAAGTTAACAGATGTGATATGAAGTTGTCAAGACAATATTTTTTCTATATGTAAGACTTAAGTACCTCCAAAATAAATTAAAAGATGTATAAGAAAATAATTTGATTATGACATGGTAAATAATCCATTCATTAGTGTAAAACTACGTTCAATTTATTATGGTCAACTTAACCGGTGAACGGCGCTAAGAAGTCATATATTTTCTTTTTTAACAATGGTGCTATTTACACAATAACGACAAACATATTCCGTAAAAATATTTTTTTAGACAATTATAACCACTACATATATTATACATAAGGGACAAGCACATGTGAATAATTTCCGTAAACATGCGTAATATAATTAATATTTATAATTAATACAGTTTTCAGGGGATCTCATAACAATAAGCGGATTCGCAGATAAAATGAGATACGTCCGTCTCTGACTCGAGAACAATAGCGCACGGACGGTGGTTCCCACCTTGCACAGTAAAATGAATAGAAAAGCTTAGTTAATTCACCCAAATGCTAGGTTTTTTAATGTTTCCTAAGATATAGACTCAATAAGAGCCTCGTGGCTAAGCGGTCTTATAAGCCTACTGCGAAGACTGAGGTATCGGGTTCGATCCCCGGTCGGAACGCAATTTATAATTTAAATTTGTATTTATATTCGGTCTCTAGTAAAGCTGCCACTTACCGGACGGGCACCACCACTTATGGCATGGAGGTGTAGTTGAATTTATCCGGGCTCGCCTGAATAAATTCAACCACTACAACCGGTTGCCTGTACCGGTAACTTATGACCAAGAGGCCTAAATCTCCTCTAAAATACAGATGCGGAAGGATGAGAGAACCCACCGCGATTATATTTCCAATAAAACCACTCCATTAGTAAGACATACATGGAGTTGGTAACGAACCTCAAGAATGAGGAAGAAGACTTGACAGAAGATATAATATC
Source organism: Aporia crataegi (assembly GCA_912999735.1). Classification (NCBI taxonomy): domain Eukaryota; kingdom Metazoa; phylum Arthropoda; class Insecta; order Lepidoptera; family Pieridae; genus Aporia; species Aporia crataegi. Next base: position 3,770,342 of record OU538744.1, on the reverse strand, counting down.
TGTTGTTAGAAATTTTTGCAAATTTTATTAATTAAATAAAAATATGTTTTGGGAGTATTTCATCACATTATTATTATAATAAAGTCTTTTATCTTTATTGTATAATAAAAAATAAGCTGCAATTGTCGTCCTTTACCATGCAACGACTGGTTTTGTCCTAAGGCATATAACTGTATTAATATGTAGGTAGTTGTTAAATGTTGGCTATTGTTTGTGGACAAATTGTCAGAGACGTAATATCCTATTCATGTTTACAGGTGTAGAACATTCCAGTTCCTTACATTACAGTTGTTAACAAAATTCTAATACATATTGTATTAAAACATAACTGCATTGAGAATGAACCATTTTATATTTCAAAAATCTATGTTCTATATATAAGCTTCAATAGGATTGCTACGAGAATGCTACGTTGATGTACTACGAAACCTACGCAGAATGTGAGGCCAAGAAGTAGTTCTTAGACTACTGAATTATGGTTGAGAAGGCTTTAGTTAAAGTTCAGAATACGAAGATTTTAATTTATTTTTACAAAGGAAACTCATCTGTATATTTTATAAATAAGTATATTTGTGTTTTACTTTTTATGTCTTAAAAATACGATTATTAATTCCTAAGTGACTAAGTGAAGATGATATTAATTAATTCCTTATAAAAAATATACGTATCCCATGATATTGAGTACTAGAGCTATACGTAGAGTTGATATTCACGTCACACATTGGGTTTTAATTGTTTATGCTCTACGTGATCTGGGCATGGATACCGGTCCATTTTTCCAAATCTTTATTACGTGATGTTTCATACATTATTTTCAACTCTATACATTTGGTTTATGGATTCACTGAGAGTAGGCGGTGATGCTATTTGGATAGCTGAATAAAAAGGTTTTGCGTACATTGCCATGTTAAACAATGGTAAAAATTTCAGTTTTACAAATTCCGTTTGAGTCTGATATCGGATTGAAAAACTAGTTAGACTGCTTTAATAAAAATAAGAATGAGGTTGCTTATCTAGAGAAAAATCAAAAAAAATTATTTGAATGAAAGATTTATTAAACATTTACGAGTTAAAATTATTTATTTAAACACGACATGAAATATGCATAAAAGTAAGACACTAATTTATACTATTGAACGCGATAAACCAATATGATTTTATTTTGTATCGAAACTCTTTCTTGAAAAAAAAAGAAGTTTAACTAAAAGCTTTTATCACATTATCGCACTTGTATGGTAATCAAAATTTTATGAGCGCCTTTATATACCTAAGTGCGTTGCGATAAGATTCACTTTATGAGCAAGTGTGTTGAAAAAGTTTTATGAATTTGTCATAGCTTTATAATTATCAGTAAAGTCATAACCTTTCGTTCATTATTTTTTAAAAGCCGTCAATCACCGGCGGTTAATCCATAACATTAAGAGTTTTTTATTGATGTCCTATTGTATCGAAACATCTTTTATTTCTCATTATTTTTAATTTACAGACTAAAGTGTTAAACTACTTTACTAATAAAACGGTGAGTCACTTAAAATGTGCAAGTGAGCGCGACCAGACGTGCGCCATTGATTACATTAACAAGTTGCGAAGAACATTTACACTCGGAACCGACTCTAGCGGGCATCAGCTTGGATATTTTATGTGGGAAAAGAATGTGGGTTTTTTTTAACTTCGATAATTCTACTACGTTAATATGACCGAAGCTTTGTCAGTGAATGAAATGCAAAAATGTGTCTATTCCATGCTCCACCACGCAAGGCCATGTGACACTGTGGTTAAGGATTAAACATTTTTCGATAAAAACAGGCAATTGCGATTTTTCAAAATATATTAAGCTCTTCTTAGCCTATTGTGTATATATATCCAAAATACCTATTAAAAGACCAAAAAGTTACCGTATGGGACATTGAGTCGATGTTTCGAAATTTCAGAAACATTTGTCTAGGATAAACCGTACAACGTATAACTGAAGATGCAATTGTTCCACTCGATGGCGCCACTAACAGAGTTCCGTCATTACAACGTCATAATATATCCCCGGTGTGGGGTAACCGGTTTTGTATTCGTAACCGATCTTTTCATATCGATTATACAAAATTTGTCTTGAAGTATTAATTATTAATCAATGTCATTTATCATTAATGTTAATTAATAATAATTTAAATAGAAGTACTTAGTAATTTTTACCTATTTGGTTTTAATTGTTAGAAAAAATAATAATTGCAACGCGATCAAATAAAAATTTTATCTACATTTATTTAGTTTATATTTGTTTGGTTATAATTAATATCTCATAATTGTATAAATAAAGAAATTATTATCATGCCGCAAAAAAGTATTCTAAATCTTAATTATACTGATTATACATACAATTTATATACCGTACACCCGTGTTTACCGGTTTCCAAGTCCTGATTATATCATTAAAGTGCTATTGCACATATATATGCACATCAGTGCAGTGATCTACTCAGGGCTGCATCCTGGTATAATATCGTTGTCGTATTTTGAGGTATCCTGAGTTAAACTTGTTATGGACACTCTGATTTCGTTCTGAGTGAGTGTTCGAACAACATTTGTCTAGTTTTGACTGGTGGTCTGTAAAGGTCACTGAATCGAATAGGTTATACTTGCTAGATAAATGTCATAGCAATAGACATGTGCTACATTGAAAGCTCCGAGTAATTTTCTTATATATGTTTATATATAATAACTAACATTATGATAAATATTAAATTATATTTATTATTACGAGTAAAACCAAACGCTTAAGGAACAAATTGAAAACTTTTTACAAAAAGAAACAGTAATTAAAAAGGAGTTTAAAGTTGTATCACTGTAGTTTCAAGTTAATGACTAACTTAATTATGTTTCATAACTTGTGTTAATTTTTTCTTAATCACCAATTGCAACGACTTTATAGTACTTTTATATTGAAAGTTAAGTTTCAACATGAAAGAACTTCATCTTTAAATAACAATTTTTATTTTCAACAAAAAATAGGTATTTTTTGTATGGTCACACTGTAGTTTCAAGTTAATGACTAACTTAATTATGTTTCATAACTTGTGTTAATTTTTTCTTAATCACCAATTGCAACGCCTTTATAGCACTTTTATATTGAAAGTTAAGTTACAACTTGAAAGAACTTCATCTTTAAATAACAATTTTTATCTTCAACAAAAAATAGGTAGGTATTTTTTGTATGGTCACACTGTAGTTTCAAGTTAATGACTAACTTAATTAAGCTTCATAACTTTTTTTCTTAATTCTCGTATTTTGGTATTTATTAAAAATGAATGTTCGTATTTATATAAAATGAGCAATCCCGTTAAACAATGTTCATGCATTTGGCCATTTCCGGGTGGTAACTTTTCCCCGGGCCGTTCGTCAAAATAACGCGCACTCATTACTCACGCGTGTGAACTTTCTTTTTATTTGATTTTCTTGATCTAAGTGGCAGAGAAAATTCTGTTTATTTAGATGTACCTATGCTGCTGTGAAGGAAAACAAAGTTTTACTGTATAAGTAGTAGTTTTTATCACGTCAAGTATCACGTGACTGTCTGGTACAAGTCTTTAATCTATTTATTCTCATTATTTTTATATAAATGATTACTTGTGTAGCAAATTAACATTTTAGTAACTTAAACAGCGTTGACGTAGTCTACAGTCGAGATGTGTTTGTGATTAATTGACCGATGTTGTGACCGATAGGAATCTTTATAATTTTTATCAAAATTGTTTCGCGTTTTAACCCTAGAGATGCTATATAAATTTATAAAAATGCATTCATATCCTTTATTTACATAAAAATCATATTTAAGTTTCCCTACATCCAATATGTGAAAATCGATACTTTTTACAGTAATTCACAATTGGACTTGCTATCTCGAGATATAAGGTTTTTATTGACCGCGCCACCACTGATTAGTTATTAATTAATTGAATCGTTAAGTTTGATTTGTAGGCCTTAAAAATGTCTTCGTCAGACTGTATATTTGATTGATTTTGCTTACATTTGATAAATTTATGGCTTTACTTTAAGATAAGATAAAGGAATAAAAATATCCTATGTTTTTATTTATTTTGACAGTATACAACATTCAAACAAATGCATAGTATAATCGATAGATTACAAAGAAATAAGAGGAACTATTTCGTCTTTCACATCTCATTCAAGTGAAGAAATAACGAGTCATTCTATTATATCTGAACAAAGAAACCGTAGCCACATGTTACCAATTCGGCTTACGTCATCTCATATTATTGAAGTCAGATAGTAATTCACTCAAGATATTTTCACTTCCGGGAACACGAAAAAAGATTTTGCATTTTGATGTGGGATAAGTGAGATGGATCGTGTTTTATGTGTAATATTTGACGGATTTGGGTTTAAACATCATAAGTAGTAGTAGAAAAATGTCCTCTTGTATTTTGATAATGGCCAGAAAATATTATATATAGTGATATTTTTAAATGAAGATACAAGGAAACAGAAGTTAAACATAAAATAAAAAGGATAGATATTTATCTAATTGAATTAGATTATAATAATACATATACTATATAACATATACTAAATATACACTTTTAAAAAAATTTGCGTTCACTTGGAAAGTTGAGAGATTTTGTTCTTGTGTCAAAATATAATTAATGAATGCATTATTTGTGCATATAATAATGAGTTTTTAAAATTAAAAAATAATAATAAATGAAGGATTTAAATAAAGAACTTTAACATATTATAATTTATTTTTAAACATTTTAAGTAATTTAAAAAATCTCAACTTTTCCAAATGAACGCAAACTTATTTAGAAATGTGTATTTAGTACTGTTGAAATTATTATGTATGGCTTATAAATGAAACATGCTGCATATTGTAAAAATATTAATTTTCAATCATTCTTTGCTCTTTTGCAGTAGAAACTATAATTTAACCATTTAGTATAAATCACTGAAAACCAAAGCTTTAAAAATTCTATTTTATAATTTTTCTCGAAGACCTATTTTTCATCATAAAGTATATTGACGTAGTAATAATTTGATTTTTCGTTCTATTTGCGTAAGAGTAAGAGAGATAGCATAAGCGGAAGTGGCGGAAGTGCATCGCGGCGGAAGCGGAGTGGATGGAAGCAATTTGCGTACCGCTCAGACTATTGCAAGGTTCTTACGATATTTTGAGTTTGCTATTCAATTTAATAACTATGCTAGTGGCGTAATATGAACTTGTGGTAATATACGTCATTTGACAAAACAATCTCGGGCATCTTAATAAACAATAAAACATACATAAATATAGAAATGTTTTTGCAATAAAATACCTTAATTCAGTATGTTAAATTTAAATTAATAATGACTCTTGAAACTATATCCAAGCCTTCAGATATTCAAAATTTTAAATCAATAAAATCCCTCAAATAGGCGTAGAACAATAGATTTTCATTTAACACCACAAACAAGTTCGTCGAATTCTGTTACAATAGCTCCCGACCTATTGTTTTGGGAGCTTTCAGGAAACCGCGGTAATACAAAGTTTAATTATGTGTTTCATAGAAAATCCGGTAAGCAGATTTCCTGCTATATAACACATTGACACGCCACTGGGCTAATAAGTAATCTCGTTATTCTATACAAATAATTTGTATCATTTTACTATATAATAATTTAAGTTTTAATAATACCGAGAAAAGGCCGGAAATAGTTTTATAATCTCATATAATAATAATAATAATATGTCAATCTTCGTTTTGTAGTTTAATTGTTTTTTATAAGTTTTACGTCCTATAAACAATAACTGCTATTGTTTCAATTCCGCTATGATCTTTTAATATACCAAATTTAATCTTAAGCTATTTTTAAATAATATAAATAAGGTCATTGGAAGAGTAGCGCCTGAGATACAGGCTCGGCATAGTTCAGGCGCTAGTGGCCAATAAATAAACGCAGTGTATTGATAGGTTAAGACTTATTGTATTAATTCCGTAATATAATAATACTTATTAATTAAGATATAGAAATGTAAGCATTAATCGTTGAAAAACAAATAAACAAAGTTATGTAAACTATAATACAATTTAATATTTTTATTATACGAAGAAACTTTTTAATTTCTGTGTTTAGCTTATAACATTTTGATTGTTAAAACTTTAATATATAGCCTTTTTCTTCTGAAATCAATCAATATGCGTGCTTTTAGTTTATAAATATTTTTGAATTATATGAAAAATCTATCTAAATATTTTATAATCTATCTAAATATTCACCTCGTTATGAATGACATCACAGAAATGTAAAAACTGAAAATCAATTTCAAACGTAAAATTGCAAATTATCCATTGCAAGAACATATACATAAATTGTCAACAAGGATTCAGAAAAACAACATACGGTTTAAAAAAGTAATCCTATTCTCGTATTAAACAAACTACAGGGGACAGGTGTAAACACGCTGAAACAAGACAAACTGTGCGCACGCGGGTTTTCCCACGCTCACGATGTTTTTTAGCACACAATCAATTACAAATTGGAATGAAAACAGATAAAAGAAAACGTTGCGACCCAACGGGCTGTGAACACGAAACTTTGCCACTTCTATTACTTGAATTATTGTTTTGTTTGGAGTTTTTCGAGGGTTTTAATATTACGTTTTGAATGGACAAACTTTGAATAAATGCGCCAAGCACGTAGAAAATTCGTTCTATATCTATCTGGCTATAATTTTTTGTTATATCCCTTTTATGTCCTAATTAAAGATTTATCGCAGAACTTTAAAATGTTCATGATTCTATCAGCTAAGGGGAATTTTGTTCAATCAATTGGGATCGAAAATATTGTATCTCATTTTCTTACTCTTCAACCTTTTACGAAACAAACCAGAGTAAATATTATCATCCATAATGTAAATGAGCGCTGAACACTAACATGATTAGACGTCTGTGATTTTATCATAAATTTGAGCCACCCGCGCCGCAGAGCGATGAAGTGAACTTGAAATTGCTATGAATTTTACATGAATCACGACGCACCCCGTCATTCATTTGGGTTAACTCCAAATTCTGACATATTTCTTACAACGCATGGTTATTTTGTTGGCATTTTGTAGAACTTGTAAAAATTTTGTAAATGTTATTGTGTAAACTAACAATTCTTGTAATTATTATAATTGATAAAGAATACTGTGTGAAAGAAGTAAACCGTTTTTTTACATTATGTAAAAAAACGTATATTGAAAATACTTTTTTCATTTTTCTAAAACTCTCGCATTATTTTAACAATAAATTAACACTAATGGTATGTATGGTTTGAAATATACGCCTCATCTCATTTTGCACCAGTAGAATATTTTAAATTTGTTTTTATTAAAATGATTGAAAAATTTAAATCGTGAGAATATTTTTAAATACTGGCCGGTCGTTTCTTGTATTGAAATATGGCTAGTGCGTTCGGCGTTTGACAGGATTCCGAGCTATGCAGCAAATAAAATGAATTCAGCTAGGGGCAACTGTAGAAAATTGGAAACGTCATTTTCGTTCTTTTTTTATGTTTGCTGCGGCGCGATAGGATTAACGGACACGCTTTGCCGCCGGCTTACTTCAACGAAATGAGGTTTAATTTATTTATGAATAATAAAGATTTTCTGTTGTTGAATCAATTACATTTTAAATTATTAATTCTAAATGTGTTATTTTTATGCAGTTCAGTTTATTCCTTTCTGTTACGGGTACAATATAATGATTTTTAAATTTTTATAAAAAGAGGAAATCAGCGATAAACTGAAACTGTTTCAAGTAATTTAAATCTATATAAAGTTTTTATTATAAAATTAATTAATTAGTATTTACATTATACGCTAACTAATTTTAAATAATTTTTAAATTTTTAAAATTATATTAAAATGTTACTTTCATTTAACTTTATTTGATGAAAATTATTTAAACTTGCAATACAAAATAAAGACATTTGAAAATAAAACACAAATTAAGAGACCGCTATACACGAGTATGGAGTATTCATATCTTTGACCCGCATTACACAAATCCACTCCACTCAACCGGGTTTTGTATTCCTTGACCTCACAATTTCTAGGGATTTACATTTTATCTGGTTGCGCTGCGCTGAATGATGCTTAATGGGAATTGCTTCAAAAATAAACTTGAAATTTTTGAATTTTTAAGTATTATTTGACATAAATATACTTATTATTTAATTTTTTAGCCTGACCCGGAATTTGACCGGCGCGGCACTCTATATGATTCTAGTTTTCAATGTAACTTATACATATAATCGAAGTAATAGTAGTAATGTAGTGCACGAAAAATATAAAGAAATTAGTAGATATTGTTCTTATCAAAACATAGTTTACAATCTATATTTCAGTTAACTATAACTAGCTGACCCGGAAAACGTTGTTTTGCCATATTAATTTTTGGGGTAGGCTATCCTTATGATATAGGGGTATGAAAAATAGATAGTAGCCGATTCTCAGACCAACTGAATATGCATATAAAATTTGGTAAAAATCAGTAAAGCCGTTTCGGAGAAGTAAGGTAACTAACATTGTGACACGAGAATTTTAAGATTTATGTTTTAGCTTTGTAAATCGTTTCCAAGGTTATAATTATACATTCAGGCTGCAATATAGCTTCTGTGTAAGATGCATTGACTTGTAATTAATTGCCAATTAGTTGCGACCTTTGTGCATTAGAAGACGGCCTTAATTGAAACGTGGCTATACTAGTCAACTTATATTTGGGTTTCACACGGGATTAGATACATGAGGTACAATATGACAGGTATATTATGAATTTAAAAAAGGGATAGACAATAAGTAAAAATTATTACATATCTCCGTTTATGTAACAAAATAAAAAAATGCTCCGTAGGTGAAAATTTAACACCACAGACGAGATAAAATCCTTTTAATATATTAAAGGTTGTTTATATAAATGTGTATCGTCAAGGATGAATAGGTGGCCGTCGACTACTTTCTACACGGCCAAAGTCAAGCACTAAGTTAAATCTGGGTACTAACCATTTAAAAAATGTTTATCTTTATAAACCACACAAAAGCAAACAAAGCTAAATTATATATATATGTATCTTTCACATAATTTATATTGTTACATAAATAAAATTATAAATACCATCACTTTGATTATTATATTTTGTTATTGATCGAAATTAATACAGGTAAATCGATATAATTATCGATTTTACATTTGAACTTTGCTCATATGTAAGGACAAAAGTAATAGGTGTACTGTGTTGTGTCACCACGTAATTATAGCCTCGTAATTGATTTGCTTTGTACTGTATAACCAATTAATTAAGGTGTAATGTTAGATGCGAGTTGTCTGATTATCGGCCTACTGTGACATCGCTTTAGTCATGTATTGATCGACTATTTATATATGTATAGTAAAACTTACTCCTTGTTAACCATAGTACACAATATAGTACATACATATATACTTTTCATGTTTTACATAAGTTTTACGTGACGATTGACAAGACCACCATGTTCGTTTGCAATGGTTCTTGTTTAATGTGTTACTATAATTTACTTAAGAAGTGGTTCTCGTTTAATGTCGAATAAATCTAACCATGTGTTACTGAAAATAGCATTTAACTGAAAAAAATTTAGAATGATACTATGACTTTAAGAGAGTCGTGTGAAATAAATTTTCATACACGTATGGTTTTCGAGGAATACATAAAAAGAGAAATTAAACAAAGAAGTGGCTTATTGTTGGAAAACAGATTGCCATGAAGCAGAAACATTAAAAAAGAATGTTACTAAGTTCAGTTATAAGATACTTAATATAAGATGGTTCTGCGTCTCTTTTTAACCAACTGCAAATGAATATGTTCTCTATTCGGGTGAATGTTTTATTGTATTTGGTTCGCAAATGTGAAGCCAATTATGAACCGGTTTTAAAGATTCTTTTTTTTAAATAGGTCATACATGCCTACTTCTGTGGTAGTTCCATATAAGTTTTATCGAAATCTATTGAACATTTTTTGAAATTTTACCTATGTAGACGTAAATTTCTTTAATTTATAATATTGGTCTCCGGAAATATTGTGAATATTTTTCTATACCTTTCTCACTCCAAATACCTATACAGCAACAATGTTAACTCATCAAATGTAACAGTTCGTGGCCAATTGAGGCACGGAAGTCATTAACATTGGAAACCAGTGGTTGATAACATAAACCTAAAAAGTACTTAAAATCAAATAAAACAACTATTAATAAATTGCAATAGACTGTGGTACTTTTCCCTCAAGAGCTTTCTAAATTGAATCTGACGATCCCTCCTACATTCAGTCCCTCACCGAACTCTTTTTAGGCTCCTTTGCAAATTCCATTTGGATATGTTTACCGACTTTTTACATTATTTATTACATATTTTTGGGATGATTTAACTGATTTATCTTCAACGACTATTGACTTTAATGTAAATAAATCAAAAGTTTTCGTACTACGACGCACAATTGTAATTTGAAATTTGAGCATTTGATTTAGAATATCATAAGAAATTTAAGTAAAAAAGTGTTTTTCAGAAAACAATTTGCTATAATAAATTGCAAGCGTTCAATACCAATCCTAAATTATTCACCAGAATATTTTAATAAAATCATTTATATCATATTCTCAGCTAGTTTCACAGTTTAGTGAACCATATATTTTTAATAAGCAGTCTGACTCACAAATTCCAAAAGCTAAAGCATTTGTTGTAAATCGATTGTTGAAATCTTCTGAAATTGAGTGTGTACTGCAGTAAGATACATAATAATATATCTTACTTTGTCCTGCTCAGACGCAACGCTAGTGGCATACTAATGTGTTACTTTTTAAATTTATTATCGACTTATAGGGTTGGGCTCTGTAAACAAAATATCGATACGATATTGAATACGTGCTTTCTTTGTGAATGTAGGTTATTTGTGATGCTGGCACAAGTTAAGTTATGATAATTATATAATTTACTTAATTCTATATAAATTTAATTGCTGTATTAAAAATTACATTAATTTGAATAGATTCAACAAAATTGCTTTTCTATAAAAATGTCTATGAAAAATGATTTCATTTCTGCTATTTTCTTTCCAATATTTTGTTGTCTGCAAAATGCGAACTGCTTTTTAAAATATTTCTTAGCGTCGACATCTAAATATCGCACAACACTAAGCAGCCATGTCGGTGAATAAGAAGTAATGAGTTTTCTTTCTCACGCCACCTGACTTCTGGTCTCGCTTCGACGTTACTAAACAAGATTAAAATCATTTTTTTTCTTTCTATTGAGAAAATTCACTTCTTTTGAAGTCTGGAGCGATGTTTGTTGACATTTGAGTACTTAACCCGCTCAAAGGATTCTTTTATCTCGTTGTTACGTTTAGTTTATATAAATATCTGAAAGATATCAAATGTGAAATAAGATATAAATTCTTTGAGAACATTTTTTTCATTTCAGATCTTGAAAATAATATTATAAACTTATATGTTACACAAACACTCCAGAGAAGGATAGATTATAAAGAAATAACGGATATTCTAGAAAAAAATAATTACAAAAAATTATAACAGATGGTTATGCTGCGACATCTTTAGTGAGAAGTAACCATCGCAAACATATAGAAAAAACATCTTTTTATTTAGGAAGAATTTACAAAATATTAAAGATCTATGGGCAAGATCAATGTCAGCGAATTAGAAGTGTTATCAGTCTTAGAAGATTATATTTCATTTTGAAATATCTTTGGGAGAAGTAGAATGCTTGCTTAATAAAACTAAATTTTTATTTTATGTTCTTACTTCTCACTCACGTAAAGAACTAAGGGTTCACAAAGATGTGTATCATACATATCTTTGTTTAAAACGTAAAATAAACAATAATTATAAATGAAATAATTATCCAATACAAAGGGTCACGATCACTGTTTAAAGAGCATCAATTACGCTGATTCTGATTTATTGGCGAGAGGATTAAAATGGTAATGTCATTCATTGAGACAGCCGGACGCGTTTAATGAAATATTGTGACAGATATACACAGGGTCTCAGAGTTTCTTTAAAAACAAAACATTTAAAATCGTTTTCATCTATATTACATAAAGGTTAGTTTAAGTTAATTTATTAGTAAGAAAAAAAATATGATCTTTTATTTACTGTCTTTATTTTGAATATCGCAGAACAACATGAATCATGAAAATATGAATTCATTCACTTAATGCATATCTTGCCACATGTGTTATGACTATAACACACTTTTATAATTAAACTGAATTCAATAAACAATTATAAATATTAAATAAATAAATATTGAAATACTTTTTTAAAAACTTGTCAAATATTAGCTCTTCGTTTAAGAATATCGTAGTTTGTTGTGTTGTGTAAACTTGAGAAATGTAAATGAAATAATAAAGAATAAAATATTAAATATAAGGTACATACATGACAAAAGTATATAATTTACATACACTTATATACCTACTCAATATATAGCTACAAGGTAGATTGTAATTTTGTTGATTTCAAACAAAGTAAATATGTGTAAATGTTATATAATAAAAAAATGACAATATAAATATAAATAATTTTATTTTTATTCTTTCAGAAGGAATTTATTTTCTGTTTTATATCGTTCGAGATGACATCGACGGGGCGCCATTTGTAAACTATTTGTATGCGAACAAGTGCCCCTTTCTCACTTGTCTTACTTCTGTCGTCGAGCGAAGTGGCAGAGCTATGTTTATAGTATGCCATTTTCCATCCCATTTTATTCAATAACAGTAAAACAAACTTTAAGTTTTAATAAATAAATATGTATAATTGTGTCTATACTACCGACAAGAAAGGCAGGGCTCAATTTATTTATCCGTTGTTAACACAACCGTAAAATTTGATAGCCAATACGTAAATAATTTGAGATAGTTAACAATAATTAGTTCTGTAACTTTAACTAGTGGTCCCGTTACCGGCGCAATAAGCCCAGCCTAACGCAATTGATAGTTCCTCATAATAAATAGAATATAACTAAATCTATGTTATATTATATATTGATCGGTGGTAGGGTAAACTGAAAATTAACCGTGTTGCTCAAACAAATTTAAGACAACTCAAAAAACTCATTTTAGCTATAGCTATTTTTTTACACTTTCTATCACATTACGAATTAAATATTAAAGAAGATCAACTATTCTATGTTTAATAATAATTTTTTGTCTGCAAGCGAAGCGTATATTATATTAAATTATGAAGTTGTAGACTGTATAAAATAGAAAATACATTAGTATTTTCATTTCGTACCTGCATTCTGGGTTCTACTCGAGTCACGGCGCATGATACGTTGATTGAAAGCTATTTTCTCTACGTGTTTTGTTTTCGACAATACCCGCTTATTACGAATGAAAAATTCACTTTGATGTTCAACAAAATGATATTTTATCTCTCAATTTTTAATACTATTAGAATTTCAATGTTTATTTTATGTTTGCGTTTAAAAACAAGAATTATTTTTGATTTGGTTTTAATAAAATTTATAATAAAGCAATTTGATTTGCGTATTTTCAGTAATGAGGATACAATATAATAGAATAACAAGTATATCTTTGATAGCTTTATTTGGTTTTATAGGTATAATGAAATTGAAACCGTTCGATATCTAGAGTTAGAGATTCTTTTGAAAAACTATGTAGTCTTTATAACAACCATAGAAACTTAAAGATAAATTTTCTTGTATACTTACCACCTAAGAATATTAACAGTAAAAGAATAATAAAATATTAGAATGTAATATAAAAACGATAGTTCTTAAGCTGAATAGTTAAGGCCATAAAAGGTTACATATTAACCTAATTCGGGGCGTACAGACGTCTCCAATACGTAAATAGCATCATCGGGTGCTATAAGCCAAATTATTGCAATATTCGATGCATTTTACAGTCCAGCTATAAACAGACCGAAACTACGAATGCTTAAAATCCTCGTAAACGGTATATCACTTCCTTTGAGTGAAGTTATGTGAGACCATGTCTTTGCCAAGTTTCTGCGGATTTAAAACGATGTACATAAACATGTAAGCAACTAAATGTAACTGTAGTTTAATCTAGATTAACTTAGACTACCTAACTTGAACTACCAAGATTTGAAAACTCTAATTTACTAAATAACCTCAAAAAGAGTGTTGTGTGACGTAACCATAACGTAGCAGTGCTACGGCGTAGCATTTTCAATTTTTCAAGTTAAAATTAACTCTAAATAAAAGTAGAATAGTGTTAGATTTACGTTTATTTTAAAAAGGTTATCATATAGGGTCACCGAATATCAACTTCATTAATAAATTCCGAAATTCAAAATTGATTTCTCTATAAACGTCCATGATTATGCAAAATTTTCTTATCAAAATTCAATTTCGCATACTTAATTATCTCGAAATATTGATTGAAGTATTTGATTATACTAAATTAAACAATATTAATTAAATCGTCGGCTAATGAAATGCGTTCCGATGCCAGTTTATTCGGGAAGCGAATATTACATGTTTATTTTGAACTTCGATTAACGTCAATTATTAAATATAGCGTGCACTTAGCTTAGTTCATTGGAGTTATTTAGATTCGTTATATTTTGTGAATTAGTCATTAATAAATTACGAAAAATATATTTTATTTCATCTGAGCACTCTATTTGATAGAGCTTTATAAGCCTTATATTGTTTCCCGTTCCTTATAATATTATTGAATATGAAATGTGATACCCAGTGATTGCAAACCTTTTAAAAATCCTTTTAAAATATATTGTGATTTACCAACAGTTTTAATATACTGTAAATATATTTTATTATTAGTTAGTATTAAAAAAATATTAGAACCATGAATTAATTTACAACAATTTTTTTTAATATCATACAGACAATTATAATATGTAGGCATGCCATACATCTGCCTAAAGTGAATATGTATGTATGGTATGTGGTAGTCAATACAATTTTCTCTCTCTCCCTGAGTCTCTGCTACCTGATCTAAAATATTTCCGTATACCGATAACCACTAAAACCAGCCTTCATAAAGTAAAATACAGATTTAAGTAATAAATACGTTATATATTTTCCATTATTAACTTATTTACCGATATACCATTCTCAATACTTTCACCAGGGATTGAGTATCCCTGATTTAATCTTTTATAAAATTTCGATATTGATATCGGAACATTATATGGAGTTCTACGTAATTGCATGATCGAGATTCGAGGATCGGTAAAATTAAATCCGATACGTACAAAAGCATGAAAATATTAGTGATTAATAAAAGTGATCGTAGATTTTTCGCTCGAAATTTAAAACGGTTAAATTGCCAATATAAAATAAGTATATTATTGTGTTAAAATGATTTCGAAGTAGATTCGAGAAACCAAATTTTACTAATACTTATAATACAAGATACGTTTTAAAACATTGTTTGTGAAATGATTTTAAAAAGGTAAAAAGAATTTCAAAAGTCCGAATGGACTTTAAGGATATTGTTTTCTGAAACTTAAAACTTACAAACATTTAAGAAATGATAAGTATTAATAAAAAAGTTAAAAATGTATATTAAAATTGTTTAAAAACTAAATAACATCTTATTAGTAACTAATAATTATTGCATAATAATCAAAGTTAAAAATACCTTAGATGCTTTTCTATTCCGTTGCTAGATTAATAGTTAAGTTACGTCCATGAGCTTTGAGCACACTAGTTAGTCAAAATAGTTGTACATACAAGCTGTCTGTTAATGGTATTATCAGCAATAGTGAAAACGTCGGTATCTGAGGCTAACCATCACATAATTCTGTGCACCAAGTTGATTTCAGAGGACCGCGGAAGTGCTGCACTAACTTGCACAAATGTTTGCTTTGCACGTTGTAACCATTATTGGGAATTTGTGAAGACAAAAAATTATACACACTGTAATTGTTCGGTTTAAAAAATTATTATGCGTAATTTATACATTATTAATTTCTTTTAAATTTCACATGTCAATTTTTGTAGAATAATATAAAATATTGCATTTGTTATTTTAACTTTTAATTGAAAACAGTGATTATGATCATGAATTTTCATACTAACCTGCACCCTTACATACGCATGTGTAACTCATATAATAAATAGTTGGTAAATAAAATTATGGTACATGATGAAACCACAGATTTTCGCACGCTACGATACTAACGTAATAATTTGCTTTATGCACTTTTGTTACATTAATTTCATAATGAATTTAATTTGTCTGATCTTATCTTAAACCTTAGTCACCACACAGCATCAAATGCTTAGAAAGTTCACCGGAGCGAAGCGTGGTCTTACGGTAATCAAACTAAGAGACCGGCGCTCTCCAGCCTATGTAACAGACTATATATATATATATAAATATGTATCTGTCTGTAGACTCGGCTATCTATTGTCTTATCTATGGAATTAACCGCCTCAGTTACTTTATACCATTTCCTAAACATTGACAGTTCATTAGTTTTTGTGTGGAAGTTTTAATTCATTTAGTAGCCAATATGATGGGGTCAGATAAATATATTTGGCTATATATGACATTTAACATTTAAAACATCTTTTACAAGCAAATCAAAAATTAATTAACTAAATTTTAAACTTACTCCGACTATTTCTAATATACATATTCCTTATATTTTTATCTTATTGAAAGATATCTGACCGTACCGGGTTCTGAAAAGTTCATTAATAAAGAAAATTAGTTTTAAAAATAAAATAAAAACCGATTCCACAATAAAAAATAACATCTCCAAGAAAAGATATATAAGAATAATAACTTACCTACATCGCCATCAGTTTAGATTTAATTATTCGAAAGAATAAATAAACATTAAGCTTAAACTATATAATTAGAGATAATTTCCACCTAAAACCTAACCACAACCTAACCTAACCTAAGTTAAAATTATAAAATTATAAGGTATATAAACAGAACTTCATTTACTTTTCACTAACAATAAAAAAAATTGGATAAATTGAAACTAAATTCTACCATTTGCATAGAGTGCATATCGTAAATAACAGGCGCGTTTATTGAAGGGAATCGAACTGGTGACTGATGAATCGAGGGTAAATTAATAATTGTATTACTTTTTCAGTGGAATGCAAATATTTGATGAGCGGTGAGTGGGGTCGGTTGATAGCGCTCGGCAACAATACTCGCCCATACTATCAATATATTCTCAATAACGCTACGTTCCATTTGAATTCTACATATTTTTTCTTTCTAAATTTTTTGTGTTACATTTGTATAAAATCAAACAAAACAAAAACAAATCAAACAAGATCATTTGTATAAGATCTAATCAAACATCTATATACATTGAAAAGTATATATGTTACCGTAAAATTGTAAATAACGTTAGATTATAATCTATCTCGCGAGATTGTTAACTGTCGAAAGACTGTGAACCGTTACATATTGCTTAAAATTTAGCGCATTATTTTTCGGTAGATTTTAATCTATCGAAGTGAAACTGTTAAATCACAATCTTAAATTGACAAATTTAAGATTGTCTGTCTGTGTCCTGTCTGTGACCATAGAGATAAGAATGAAACACAGGTGTCAGTCAAATAAAATAAATTCTAAGGCGTAAGCCAGCCCTTGTGCCTCTAAGCACAGGAAGTCGGGATGTAGCCGACCTGTTTTAGTGGGTATTCTTACCCGGTGCTCTGCATAGAGCTAACCTGGAGTGAGTCGAGTCCCACATATCCTGCATCCCACAAATGGTGCGTCGAATGCATAAAAAGCATTTTCACCTTGGAGACCAAAAAAAAGGTACATATGATAAATTTTAATTCTGATTAGTTAACTCTTATTAAACAAAAATATTTTTTAACTCGTATCTTTTACCGCAGTCATTACACGGTTCATTGTTTTCTTTCATTTCGTCCCTAATAGTGTAAGATATTAGAATAAACATTTTAACCAAAGTGAATTCCCTTAACCCCTAGTGGGGCATGCTGCAGGTACATTGCTGTGTCGGTTTCACTGATCATTTTCTTTACAGGCAAGTAGGTGATCAGCCTTCTGTGCCTACCCAACCGGAACATTCATTAGTCCCCCCAAGATTCGAACTCAAGACCTCTAGCGCAACACGCAGACGCGTAAACGACTTAGCCACGGAGGCGGTTATTTCGTGCATAATGTTGTTGTTGTTGTTCAAAATGTTTTTTTTTTCATGAAGGTCGAAATTAATCATTCATACATACATATTATGTATGTATGAACGTATGTATGTATGTATGGACGTTTACTACGCACCCAGTGTTTTACCTCTACATCGTATTTAATTCGTACACACTCTACCAAAAAAGCGTGTACCTAGATAAACTTAAATTAAATTTTATTAAAAAAAGTAATACGACAAATGTAGGCCTACACAATAGGAGATAAGATTGAAAATAGCGTCGCACGCCTGAGCTTCACTTAATTGAAATTAATGTACTAAGAGAGGTTTAATTACAAGAATACGAAATTCTCGTAAATTTTGTATTAGTCTGGCGCAAGATTGAAAGCAATATAAACGCGAATTAAGGAAAATTATCATTTTATTTCAGTTTCGGGAATTTTAAAAAAATATTGCTAAATACAGAAAAAAACACTGTCAAGTTTTTTAACATGAAAATTTCTAGTGCAATTGTGTACTGTATGTTAATAAGAGGTTAATAAATAGAAATATCTTTATTCCTATAGAAACATGTTTATGATCACATATGAACGATGTTTACAGACTATTCAAGAATTCTTAGAAGAATAGCCATATTCGAATTTGATTCAATTGGGCTTAAAAATCAGAATTTAGTTCATCTTATGAGGTACTCCAACATTTATTGATCTTTGGTACAGATTTAAGCCAGTCATCTTTATCTAAATACAATAATTTAAATCATTCCCCCTCTAACAACGTCAACAATGCTTAAACTAGTATATCTCATTAACATCTTTAAGATTTATTTAAAATTTCTCACGGGACCGGACGGTGTAATTCGATTAATAATTCATTAACCGTCCACAGAGACCCTGGGGAATAATTTAGTGCGTTTCACACACCAACAGCTCGGAATGGATACCTTTTTGAGGGATTTATGAACTTAAAACGATTATTTTGTTGAATTGTTAAATGAAAATCACGCGCATCCTCGATTTCGTTTAGATTACATATAAAATAACAAATCATCAATTATTACAAATAATAATAATAAAGCCTTTTATTCCGAAATTTAAAATTTTTCATTTAACTAACATAAGATCACTGGTACATTAATTATAGTAAAACGAACACGCGCTTCGGCTCTACTTGCACAGGCGAGCCACTCCGAAGCTGACGAGATCTCTCACGACACCAGCCGATACAACCAATTCCTAACATTAGTATATTCTCTGAACTTTAGCAAATCGTTCCCAAGCGGTATTATTTTATTAGAAACACATACGTACATGATTGTTCCTAAAAATAAATTTAAGTTTTACAAAGGTGAAGTCGCAACTTAGTAATAAATACTAAATCACGTTTGACTGACGTTTATTCTATCATACAAACTGAATGATTGACAGCAGCATGAAATTAAATGTCTATATCATTTCATCAATCACCTTTGACTAATGGAATTGACTTACTCTTGCATGGTTCGACTTGAGGGGTAGTATAAACTAATATTAACAGTTAAATAATTTAGATAGCGTTCAATTAAGTAATATACAGGGTATAGATATGTAAAAAACACGAAAAAATAAAAAAGCTTCTTTATGTATGTAGATTTCTTTTTTTTAAGTCAATCAAGTGATGTTTTTTGAGCATTTTTAACGCACATTTAAAAGAAAAACGAAATCAAATCGCGTATAATTATAAATTTTTTATAATTATTAAACCTATGATTAGTAAATTTTCCCGACTTTTCACGTCCTTTACTGCGTGTATGGCCATGCTTGTTTTTTTTTTCAGCCTAAGTACCCATATTATCACTAATTACTTTGTAAATTAATATTATTATTTATAAAAGTGAAAAATCGTTTACGTAACAACTGATTAAAGTTTGATTGTGTCATTTCCCGAGTTTAAAATAAAACGAGTAATGACGTCACGTCATATATTAATTTGGTTTTATCAAAACTTCATTGGTTTGAACGTGATATTATAACGACTGTTATAATACAGCCATGTACCCTATCTTGCTGACATACTATTAATTTCTGTTAAGTCAGCATCGAGAGGTGAGACTATAAAGAATATACTTGAGCAATTCGGTTTCTTCATCCGCCGCGGACACACATTTGTTGGCTCAATCCTAATATTTAAAATGTTATTTTAATTCTTTGTGAATCCTAAAGGTCTAATTAAAATTCAATTTTATGTTGAATACATATTTTTTAAAAAACCCAACCACTGACCCAGTTCTAACGCGACGGTAATACTTGGCCATTTAATCTATGGCTCAAGACATTTCATGTACATATGATACTTAGGTACACACTTTTTTTGTTTGACGTGTATATTTGTCTGTCTGTCGCATCGTAGCTCTTAAATGAAAGGACAAATTATGATGCCGTTTTTTAGTTATCAAGATAGTTCTGAGCTATAATTTATGAAGATCTGTTTATCCGTTATTAAAATGTCGAGGATTTTAAAAAGAGTTTTTAATTTTTTATTAATTTTTGATTTTCGCTGTCAAATTTTCGTAGAGATGGCGATTTATTTCGGGATGTCACGAATTATTATAAACTCTTACAATTTCGTTTAGATTTGTTAAGCGATTTTTCAAAAATATTCCATGTACCAGATATCATTCGATTACTGGTTTATTATATATCTATAAATAATAGAAAAGTGAAGTGAAGAGTGTATAGACATGTAACATAATAGATAATATGCGTCTATTTTATTCTTAACTGGCGAGTACGTGATCTTACTTCGTATTCTAAACTAAAACATTTTTTCTTGCTTCACCATGAGTTGAATTTACAGGCACCGACCTATTCGTATTGAATAAGTGTATTATACTTTATTTGTACTCTATAAGCTACTAATTAAATGAATGAGTTTCATGACTTCCCCGCTCTGAATTTTATTTGCTTAATATTTCCATGTAAGGAGGTAGTGAGTGCTCAGCAATTCTCATGCATATTAAATTATAAATAATGCGTCTCCGCCAAAGCCATTTTCAGCCATCCCTCCATTTTAGATCCGTGTACCGTATTTGTCTTTGCCTGTCAACTTTGTGGATATAAAGCTGCTGGAAGAGTTAATAATTTGGTGACACCATTTTGTTGATAAGTGAGCTTCGTGAGCTAGTAACAGATTAAGGATTTGCTTGTATGGAAAGTTGTTGTGTGTATTTGTAGTGGTATTGATATATTATATTTTCATACTCGTTCACTTAGACATTTTAAAATATCTCATATTTTTACGAAATTTTGTGGTACACGTATCCAAAAGCGTTGGATTTTTAATTAAAGCAATTTTTACATTTTAACCTAAACATTGGTCACTCAGAACCTGAACAAGGCTGTAAAATTATTACAAGTGATAAGGAAAAATTAAAATTTGATTTTCAAAAGACCATGTAGAACAATTTGTAGGTGGGACAAAAAGCTGATTCAAATAATATAAAAAACAAACACTTATTTTGTACAAACACACACAATACCTAATTTGAAAAGTTTACGAAGTCTAAATAAATCGTAAAATTCGTTGCGAAAAAACGTGATATAACGGACATAAAGTTGTGTTCACGAGTTCGTGCTCGCGCATCCGACGAACGGATACTCAACCTTATTGTATTTATACTGCATGGACCCGGAATTATCGATATTTTTACAAGAGCCTCTATTTGGACCAAAGTATATATTGACAACTCGTTCTATATAAAAAGCTACTTTAAATGTGGTCTGAGTGTATAAAAATAAGTACATTATTAAGCTTTTGGCAGGACGATAGATAAGAAATAGAAGTTCCTTGAAGATGATACAAAACAGAAAAAGGCTATTTAGCTACGAGTAAAAAAAATCTTATATCGCCAAACCACATTTAATGATTTTTATCTTAAAATAAGAGCTTGGAAAAGTTTAGTAGACCTAAAATATGGTCTAATGTGGTCTAGATAACGAAACAACAAGGTCAACTTTCCCTGGTGTTAAATTTTAAAGTTATTTAAAGGAACATTAAAAGAATATATACCTACTAGCTGACCCAGAAAACGTTGTTTTGTCATATAAATTTTTGGGGTGGGCTTCCCTTATCACTTAGGGGTATGAAATAGATAGTAGCCGCTTGTCAGACCTACTGAAAATGCATATAAAATTTGGTAAAAATCATTAAAGCCGTTTCGGAGGAGTAAGGTAACTAACATTGTGACACGAGAATTTTATATACCTATATATATTATAATCATTGCACCTGTATATATTTTTCTTTGTGAATGTTTTTTCTCTATAATATCTCATATGTTTTCATATAAAATATGCCAACAACACTGAGAATTAAGATATATAAATATGAAGATACCCCATATGCGTTAACGTCAAAGACAGCAGGAAGCTGTTACAATCATTTCTTTGAGTACTCATGCCTCGAAAGCACGGATATTGGTTTATCTCTTCGCTGTCAAAATGACATGTTTATTCAAATATATACAATCCATCTATTCGAGGTATATTGTAAGCGTATATGAAATTATAAAATTATAAATAAAAATATATTTTGAATATGTCTCTAAAGTATAAGGCTTTTATGTAAAAAATATTTTGTAAATATAGGTTTGGTATTCATAACCAAGTATATAATGATATAAGCTGTCCTTTACTACTAGGGTTCCCGTTCAAGAAACCTAAATTTGTAAAAATATTACCTTTGACTATAATTTACTCTTCACTAGCTGTGGTCGGTACAGTTTCATTTTAGTTTTATTTCATTTAACTCACACTATTAACTATTGAATAAAAGCTACGAACTTCTTATATATCAAATCAACCAGTCTAATGTAAACGGTCAAATCCCTCATATTCTCACAATTGTAAAATTTATTCACGATACAGCATGAAACTCAGCAGAATATCTTCAATGTAACATTTATTTTGAATCTGCGGTTTCAAGTTGAGTGAATGGAAATATTATGATACGATTTAATGTATCAAAGAAAATGCTATTTCCGATACACGCTGCTATAATTACTCGGTGCTTTTGGTTTGAGATTCCAGTTATTACAAGCCTTTGAAATATGAACAGTTGTGAATAATTACATACAAGGTAATAAAGAAGTAAATATAATTGAATAGACAAATTGTGTTTGTTATATATGTATATATTTTACTGAAGCTTGATTATACTGATATACACTAACATAATTAACGGATGTAGACATTTTAAAAGGATTTTTTTGTGGTACATGGTCGGTTTATGCTACTTAGTTCACGATGATAATTTTTCTATCAAATTAATCTTCTTATTCATGTTGCTATAAATTTAAAAAAAATAATGTTACTATTGTTTTTTTTATAGTTTATGGTATTGTTTATTGTTAAGAAGCATTCAATACGCGTATATAGAGTAAAATGTCTATAAATAACAAACACAAATAAAACTTTTTAAAATTACCCCTACATATATTCCACTCTACTAAAGTACTAATTACCGTAAAAAACCAGTGTCGAAAAACTCCACACTCACAGCTATATC
The DNA here is from genome assembly GCA_912999735.1 of Aporia crataegi. NCBI lineage: Eukaryota > Metazoa > Arthropoda > Insecta > Lepidoptera > Pieridae > Aporia > Aporia crataegi. The sequence continues at coordinate 3,746,614 of OU538744.1, read as the reverse complement.
GAATGTAAACAATAATAAAGACAAACACAGTTATGAATTACGCAGCTGGCCCCGTAACATATCTATTGCGATCGCTTGCCAATATTAACTGTTTGTCTGTTTACTTAAACGTTCGTAGGTAGGCAAACACTGCGCCTATACGCGTGGATTCAAAGACCAATATTTCCTAATCCGTGTATTTACCGATTGCTACCCATCAAATACTGTTTATGTAAAGTATAAAGATTATTGATAACACTTGGCGTCGAGTTTTAATTGAACTAGGATTACGATTGGATAAACTGTTATTTCGAAATTCGAAATTTCGCATAAACGACACACCTAGCATAAAATATATGTTATTCTAGTAATATTAATTTTAATTCTTTTGTGTTACAAAATTAACATTGTTTATAAGACAAAACACTAACAACCCTTCCAAGAGCGTAATCCCGAAGTAATATCGATTAAATCTACCAATACCCTGATTTCAAGCATGACTTAACATCGATAATTGACGGTGCCTCTATAAATATTGACTCTCTATAGAAGATACTTGAGCTGTTTATTCATAAAAGGATTAACATTTGATAAAATAATATAGGTAGGAAATATATTACATCATTTGTTTATAGAATAACATCTAAATTTAATTTTATTTTATTTTTAAAATTAAGTAATTTGTAAATATACCTTTAAAATATTGAGTTGTTTTTTCCAATTTATTTGCAATGCAAAAATTTAAAACAATTTAAGAGTACCTTAAAATATGAGTATTATTTACCCGGGAATTAAATTCATAAATGAATTAAATAAACTAGTGCGTGACTAACTAAGCTACGCGACTTTACCATAGTTAATGTATTTGGTAATCACAAACAGTGTTTCAGACGTCCGCTAACATTAACGTTTAAGTTTACACAACCTTTCAATTAAACCCGACGCACAATAACTATTTAGTAACTTTGTACAGTAAATTGTGTGTGATTTAGCCCATTTAGTGTATAAGGCCTTTATCAACAAACTTGGGCTCGTTAATGAAGTCATATTACATCAATAATACGATGACAAGTCACTGTTAACTGTGTTCAAGTTATTGATATTCTTTATTTTTTTATAAATAAATGTATAACTACTCATACACCATAATATTTATTTTATAGTATTGCGTAATCTGATCACTTCGTAAAAAAATATCACTAAGCAAGTAGTAAAGTAAATCAAAGTCTAAATAAGTACATTGTAATTAAAGTAACATGTAAATATTATGTGTTGCGTGTCATTTTTTAATTCACATTTAAATTTTTATACTTTAGCATAAACAATTGTGTCTCAGAGTTTTAAAGAAAAGAGTATCGCGAAGCGTAGCTTTCTTGGACAAATAGTGTTAACCTATCCATATCTGGCAGCAGTTTATCTCAATTTGCTCTGCGTCTACGTACTAAGTAATGAAGGATAAGCACAATCTAATGTTTTACCGGGGTGGGTATGAGGGCGTGATTTTTACAGTATATAAATATTATATTACTACGCGATTGTTAATAAGCGTTGAAAACTGTATTTCAGTATGCTATATACACTGTACAATGTTAAGTGACATTTTTTCTGTTTCTAAAACCTATCTACGTAGAATGCTATATCTTTTTGAATTATTGAAGCAGTATTTAAAATGGTTTACATGGTGATAAAACAGCGTGTATAAAAAGCCATAGTAAACAGGGAAACGTGCCAATAACACTTATCTAAAAAGCTATTTGAAAATAGCGCATAAAACACAATAACAGCAGTAACACAGCGGACAGCACGAAGCCTCTCGTTATTAGTTTTACGAGTATTTTTATATTACTAATTGGGGTTGACACCGCCGCCATTTTATAGTTTCGTTTTATCGCGCGCCGTTCGGAATTAAAAACTGTTCAGCTCTACCGCAAGTAGTGTTTATTACTATTGTTTGTTGATTTTTTATTGCATTTACACTTTCATGAAAATATTAAATAGACAATCATCATGTTATTTTCATTTATTATTAAAACTGTTACTGCAATTGTACAAAATCTGTAAACTATATACTATCTATATCTACAAAAAAATCAGTTCTAATCCATTAATGAAGGTTTTCAAATAAATACTGTATTTTTTATATACCTAATTATTATTGCACTGATAAATTAAAGAAAATTTCTAATTGGGGGTAGGATTGGTCAGAAATTATTTCAGACTTCAAAACTAAAGCAATATTTAGTCAGTTGATGGAATAATATGTCCGAATAGGATATTTACATATACTATAAACCTACTCTTGTTGTATACACACTGAACACTAATATTTACAATATTATATAGTTGAATATAGGATTAAAAAATATATTCATCCTACAATGACGCCACAAACGTTAAGAAAAATTATCAGCAAAACGATCAGACAAAATTGTATAATTAGGCGTCATTATGGTCGATTTTGATATATTTGTTAGTTTACCAATTACTAATATTGGCATAAATAAAGTCGTTGCTTTGAATTGTAGGACCACTGTAAATAGTAGACTCGGGTCCATAGACGTTACAATTAAAATTGTATATCAAGAAGCAAAAGTAATTAAAATTAAATTATATTAAATCAACTGACTGACCCCCGGGATTCAAAATTCAGACCATTTCGTACTACAAAGATAGCGGGCTTTAAATATGTCGAATATTTAAAATAGGGAGTGAAATCAGCAAATTTTACCTCTCCAGTAAAATATCTAGTGTCAAAGATCTCATTTGCCGAAATAGTGTCGGGTTTGCATAAAATTTTATGCATTTATTGTTCAATGAGATGAGGATTTTGCTACCAACTGATAAATTTAACATATCTTACTTTTACAGCTACTAGTGATAAATTTGCGTTATACGCTAAATTAATTGTATTATATTGTATAGTACTGTAGAAGTAATAGTATTTTATTTTAGGGATAGAAGCATTTTAGCGTCTGTTTTATTGATTCATTATCTTCAAAAATACTTTGTTTAGATACTACATGAGTATACTAAGGTTTAACTTAATAACTCAACTACTAAACCAAGTAATATTAGGCCTTGAATAAGGAAATATCAGAAAAAGATTGTTATGGTACTGTGAAAGTTGTAATACGTAATTTGTATAGCAAAGCATTTAACAAAATCAAAAGCTCAGCACACTCAGCCGTGGGTTTGTCGCCCGCGGCCGTTTCGGAATGCGCAGCCTATTTCCAATTTACGTCTATCAATCAAGTGCAATCCCGCTGAGTGGATTACGAGTAAATGAAATTTGCATAGCTCCCGCCCACTACACAGACACTACTGCTAGATATTTACGCGCCTTGTTGTATGCTGAATATCTAATGAGTTACATCAAATGTAATGGTGCGTAGTTCGAAAAAGATCCCGTACTCATTCTTAAAGTTTTCTGATACTGGTTCACATTATAAAGCAAACTCCTTACCTACCGAGACAGTAGGTATTCTTATAAATTTGAAGTGGAGCAGGAGAAGCGAATGGAACATTTACTGCTGTCCTTTATAATCTAATTACGTCTATGTATAAATGTACCGATAAAATAAAATAAAAATTAACATTTAAAAATTAAATTATGGTTCATTCTCGAACATTAATTACACGGGGTTATGAGCGTAGTTTTAATATAGGGAAATCGAGTCTTATTTAACTAGGAACAATTTCAGCCCCTTATGGAGCCCCAATTACGATTTTAATTGACCACCGACATGGGTTTGACGTGAACATCCGAGGGCACTCGCCATCACTCCTCAATATATTATTATTTAAGTTAAACTGTTGCCGAATTATGATTCTATTAGTTATGATTAACTTTTAAAATAGGTTTTAATTTACTTAACCTCAGTTGCGAAAAATAAGTCTAACCTTAGCTGTGTTTGTTTTGTTACTCTTAACCCACAAAACTATTTTTGAAATGTGTCTTGATTTAATTTAATATAAGAAGTAAATTCATCATAAAATTGAGCATAGTCAGTTATATATCTGTATAATATATAATAATAGCTAAAGAATTTATAGCAAAATCAATTCAGATGATACACATTCCTTTTTTTTGACTACGTCACCACATATCTATGGCACAATCTGGCCATTCTCCAATATATCGTGTAGACAGGTGTCTGAGCACTTCACGCGGAACGCTCCAACGATCCGAATCGAAGTGATGTTGCGTACAATTGTCCTAAACTTTATTTTTATCACGTAGACCTTTTTTAGGCGATTGGGAATCGAGTGATGGCTCAACATTAGTGTTTGACCGTCTGTATTTTCATTGGCACATGTGCTCAAATTGAGGTCAACAGTGTGATTGCTTGAAAAATAAAGATAAAAATAAGTTAGTCACATATAGGTAAAATATAAATTTTTTTTTGCTTTTTGGGTTGGGATAGCAGTTGAAAGAAAAGTAAAGATTTATTACTATTGATTGTTAACGGTACTGATATTTTCTCATTAAGTAGCTATTTATAATAAATATAAACATCAACTCAAATTAGAAAAAATCAAAGGATAATAAGATTCATACATTTAAATGATTTTATAGAAAATAATGGGTTTGAGCCTTAATTTTGAAGGAATCAACCCCATTTTTTTTATGTAAAATCTAGTTTTGATAAAAAAAAATACAGCAACTTCAAAGTGCACAATAATATAATAGATAAAACAGAAATATTATTTAACTGTATAAAATAAATATACATACGATGTTTATTATTTTTAAACAGTTAAAAACATACACCCAATTGAACATTCTATCTAGTACTTTAACTCCTAACGTTTAAATTCACCATCAGTTCTTTAATAACGTAAAAGCTTTATACAAATTACTGATTATAACTCCATTAAGCCCACATCCCGAGCGACATAACCCAAAAGCAATTTGCACAAAATTATGAGTGTCTTACTTAATTTTACACTTGAGTGGACATTAAAACTTATAATTAGCTCGTAATTGAGTTAGCAATCGAATCTATAATTATGTTTATGGAGACGCTGGTAATTAGAACAGAGATTAATAAATAGAACTTGTTATTCACTCAGTGCCTTTACCAATTAATACCTTTGTCGTAAACGGTAATAGAAGGTAGGTTATGGAGCTCTCACCTGAAACAAAATGAAAAGATAGGTTATTGATACTCCGACTTAACCGCCACCGTGGCTCCGGCACGCTGCTGTACCTAAATTTGTTTCCCGAACAAATAAATTAAAGTTTGGGTTGGGTAACCACAGAAGGCTGATCACCTACCTCCAAGCGTCACAAGGGTTTATAGAATTTCTCCTTATACCGTCGCTTCTGTGTAATATTAGGACACTACCCTTTTTTATTAATTTACCAAAAGAAGTTTAAGCGTGATATAAAAAAATCACTTATGCATTTATACAAAAATGCCAAGGCTTATAACTGCAGGAAGTTTAATTCGGAGACATGGTATGTGTGATTTTGTAAGAAAAAACGGAAAGTAATTGTATCTATTCACTTGTTTAGTAACGATTAAAATGAAAAATGAAAAATGTTAATTAATCGAAATTGCTGATTTACTAGCAATTTGTTAAAAAATTATCATCTTAAGAAAAGTTAAAAAATGGATGGTAACTGAATTTGCATTGTAAAGTCTTAAAAGCTAATAAAATGTGCACAACGTGGTGGCAAGGGTAATGTGCATAAAATGTCCGGGTCAGTGTACTTAGGCTCACGGGCGATTTGTTCCGTCTTTAAAGGAGTCTGTCGAAGATATTCGAATGCTTGAACGATAAAAGCATTCCTGATCTCTATTCCCATCTTATTACAAAATAGCATACAATTTTGTATTTCATATGTCGTTTCTTTGACAAAAAGATTTTTGCTTTTGAAAATCGATAGGTACATAAAAAAATAGATTCTTAAATGCGATCTAGTTTTCAGTCTCAAATTGTAGAGGTTTAACACTGTTATTGTTCAAGTTAATATGTCTCTATATATTAATTACATGTAAAATTTATTATGTTGTATTTCTAGTATAATAAAAATAAAAATAAAAAGGTTAATTGTTTAAAATTAATCTCAAAAAGTTGATTTAAGTGCTTAATCTTAACTTTCTTTACATTCATAGCAGTAAGAGATAAGTAGATTTATTTATCTCCTACATTTAAATAGAGTTAGTAAAGTGACCAACCATTACTTTAATCTTTTGCACTTCCTATCAGTCTAATAAGACTTGGACTGAAGACGTCTTTCTACTAAAACTTAAACAAAATATTATCAGTTTTAATATATCCGGGTAAATGATCCGGTCGAAAATTCGTTGCACGTAACATCCTTCCGCTACATTTCGTCCGGTACATTTAGCGAAGTTGCATCCAGACGGTACGGACTTATTTGCGCGAAGTGGACACTTGAGTAAATATGACGACTGTGTTATTGACCGTTGAACGGTTGCTTTCTATTGACATAATCAAAACATTCTTATAAGGAAATTAAAAGTATATATGAATATTGAATAATTATTGACAGAATTAAATTTAAGCAATAATAAAATTAATTTTCCATGTTCCTTTTCAAAGATTTTTACGATGTAACGTGTTTCGCCAAACATAAAATGAAAGGCAACTTATGCCCTAAACGATATATGGCTTCATTTGTGAACTTACCTCACACAGCCCATCGATTGGCCGACTACACGTCATTGACTAATCGGAGCACAGCGTGAGGTAATCTACGTGAGAATAAACGGTTCCTAAGTTCTCTTAAATTAATTACAGACCTCTGATAATATTAAAAATTTTATAGCATGATATTTTAAAAATAATAAGTTAGCTATAATCACTTAAAAGATAACCCAATAAGAGCAAGTATGCTAGTTGTAAAATTTCAAGCGCGCAGAGCTTGTCGTCCTAACTTAATTAAATTCTATTACACCACGGCAAAGATAAATAACCTTAGCGAAAAAAGAATGAAGCAATAGTTTGGTGACTCGGCTACTGCCGTAAAAGGAATTCAGTAGCTGATAAAATTACTAAAATCGCTAGTTTATAATCAGAGTATACTCTTGTTTAATGAAATTATTAATCATTGCTTTAATCTCTATCAGCTCACCTAATACTGCTCATAGTGCAAAAACACGGGTCGGTTTTTTATCTACGATTAATACAACTCTTAATCAAGAATGAATGGATGCATCTTAGATGTATTTGGTATGATTTTCAAGACTTATTATAAATTATAAAGTATCTCAGATCATGCCTTTTGACTTTAACGAAAGGTATAATTAAAGTATCTACTTTAGTTTCTGTTAGCTGTCATATATATCATAATCTATAGCTAGGGAATTAACTAGAACCCAAAGTTTTTGGTACTACAAGGATTGAATGCTTGAAAAATTCAAGTAAAGAATAGTATCTTATTTTATGAGGTATTAAAAGATTTTAACAAGTCATTTCTCGCAAATTTAAGTCTAGCAAATTCTATTTATGCCTAGTTTTAAGTTCTGTAAAGTCACACACATAGGACTGTGACTTTATTGTTACTTTAATCTTTTGTTATAATTTGTTTCAGCAACTCTGTGTATTTCATATTGTAAAACTGATTTTCGACAGAAACAAAGACGCTATGATATAAGCGAACATGCATTTATCATCCATCCTATTTTGAAACCAAAAAAAACAAAAAAAACAGATACTTAGGTATCATATAAAAATCAACCAAATCAAAAAAAAAAAATTGTTTTAAGTCTCCTTTTGTTTAGTTATTTAGAGAGAAACAAAAATATTGCATTAGAATGTAGAATAGTCGAATTCACGTCTTGTGAACTCACCTCACGAAAAATCAAGGCATTTCGACTTAGAAGACCGAATTCTTATGCCTTATACTTGTTAAGTATATTCAGCGAAATACTATAAAGTGCAAAAAAGTCTATATGCCTAGAGTTTAAGAAACAATAATTTCTATTAGGTAAACTTACAAATTTTAATTTTATTTGGATTCAGGGAAGATTTCGTATTAATACCACATTTGTGCAATGTTTATTATTTTTAAAACAGCTTTATAATCATACATCGAAAATAAAAGCTATTAGTTTAAAATGTATAAACAGAGGAAATATAAACATCTCATTAACTTATTCAAACGTCAGATATCTCGACATCCCAAAGCATACTGAGCTGAAGCTATTAGCATTGCAATTTAGTGTGGGAACGCAACTTTGTTTCTATTTAATTAGTCAGAAACAAATATTTATTTTTATTTATTTGAGCCATATAATACAAGTTGACCGCCTGCTTGGTCTAGTGGTAAGCGCGTAAGCGTTACAACCGAGAGGTCCTGGGTTCGATTCCCGGTGGAGATAAAAAAAAAACTCGGTCTGGTAGGATATAGAAGGCTGATCACCTAATTGCCCCTATAGAAAAAATCGATCAGTGAAACAGATGTGAAATTCATCTGCCCCATACCCCACTAGGGGGGACACGGGACTTCACTTCATATAATACAAGTTAAGACAATCTTAGGAAGGAGGATACACCACAAACATACAAACACGCATAACAATTGCGAAAAAAAAGGCCTTAATTAAAAAGAAAATAAAAGTTTACCAATAAAAACAGGAACAAATAAGAACAAAATTATTTATTTATTATATTTATGTAATGCATGAAATTGAGCTATAGATAAGTAACCTAAATAAAATATAATTTATTTTTGTATTAACTGTGCAAGTAAGATAAGTCTTACCTTGAATTATTCGGACTAAATAATACAATCAGATAAATTGATTAAATTCACATTGTGCATCACATCACAATAGAAAGTTACATTTTACAAATCTTAAGTGAAAGTACTGTCTTGAAATCTAGGTATGGATGTTTACGTTGGCACATGCAACATTGCCATAACGAGTCGCGTGTTTTCGACAACTTACAACCAGCAATGAACGCGACACTTGCCACAAATTGAGACGTTTCTGGTTTAATTTAAACCTCAAAGTAATACGATTTCTCTATTTTTTTTTTGTGAAGTCCCGTGTCCCCTAGTGGAGTATGGGGCAGATGCATTTCACGTCTGTTTCACTGATCGGTTTTTTCTTTAGGGGCAAGTAGGTGATCAGCCTTCTATGCCCTGCCAGACCGAGTTTTTTTTATCTCCGCCGGGAATCGAACCCAGGATTGGAACCCAGGTTGTAACTACCAACCCACTAGACCAAGGAGGCGGTCTCTATTAGTTTTTTTATATTCTGTCCTTCCATGTAAAAGGTTTAAATACTAAGCAACAACTAATATTTTTACATATTTTTAATCAACAGTTTAGTACGACCTAAACAAATTCAGAGAATTTTGAAAAATATCGTTTTGTTAAACATCGTTAGCATCGTTTAAAGATCATTTCATAATATTGTATTTTCATATTTTATAAATAAAATAAAATAATAATTGATTGACAAACTTTATTTTGTTCGATCGTTCGTAAACGTAATACAACTAAGGTTGTAGTATTAGTTTTTCTATATTAACAAAAAAAAACTAAATAATAACTTTTATCTTAATATCATTTTTCAACCATAATATCGAAGTAAAAAACCAAATTATAACAAATCTATTCAATTATAGGTATAATTACATCGTAACAGTAGACTCTCAATAAGTAGCGTAAGTTAAAGCAGCCCCTTCTATTTTAATTTATCTATATTAAAATGCATCCAAATCGGCACAGAAATTTGTCTAAATATCAAAGAAACTTTATTTTTAGTACTCGTAAATTAGTTAGCGTGGCTGTCATTCGATTTGAGATTTATTTTTCAGAGCAAGTGACTAAAATACTTAGCAATAATGCAATTCAATAAACCGGTCGGACGACTTGTACGCGGAGGATGGAGCTGCATTACGTATAATTGCGTTTAAATGTGGACCACTCTGACTGTAACTCATTTAGCACTACTCTAACCATAAATGCGTAGACTGAAGAAAAGGGCGTGTTAGGTACTAAAGCTTTTAAGGCTGTTTTTATGGAAACTAACGAATTACTGCTTATTTTAATTTGTTAAACAGCTAACTCAGTTGTGCTTTCAACCGCGTTGGGTATGCAAAATGTGGGAAGAGTCCACAAAATAGATTTTGAGATGAGTCACTAAATAAAACTTTAAACAACAATATGGCATAGAGAGTGAATCCTTGTAAATATAAACTTCATCTGAAACGTCACAAGAACCTGTGTAGAAACAATTGAACGTTGGAGGTAAGAAAGAATAAAGGGACATTGCTGTATTTTGTCCCTTTTTTTACAACCTTTGTTGCACTGGAGTGCAACGGGCGGCATTATTGCTCATCAGCAATCTCTTCCAGGCAACCCATTTTTTTTATCGTCAACCACTCCTCCGACACTTATGACACCCCGTCCGGCAAGTGGCAGCCTTACCAGAGACCGAATACAAATACAAATTAAATTATAAATTTTATTCGGAACCGGGAATCGAACCCGATACCTCAAGCTTCGCGGTAGACTTATAAGACCGCTTAGCCATGAGGCCGCAACTGATAAAAAAAATATAAATAATTGTATTCTTAATACAAGGTTACAAAAGTAGTCAAAATTCTACAAAAAATAGGAAGTTATTATATATTTTATAATAGAAGTTAAATATGGAAGTTAATTAGATTTATAAGTAAAATGTTTTTGTACTTGTAAAGCGTATAAAGTCAATGGTTTTATTAAGGATGGATTACAATGTGGTTAGTTTTTGCTTTCCCTCGCTACGCCTCAGGTTCTTGGGCTTAGTATTTTATTTATTATATTCACATTTAAAGTAGTAGGTATAAAATGATAATTTCTTTTTATAAAATTTATCAAAGGCACAAACGTGCCGGTTATATTCATTTTCACTACTTACCAATAAGTAATTAAAAATTATATTTTCCACAACATAAAATTTTAATTTACGAATACAAAAGAAAGTACGGCGACGAGTAACAAAACAGTTTTATATTTTCGAACGGGAAAATTGCAGTTCATTATGAAATTAATGATTCTTTTGTTCATTAAACTGTATCAAATTATGTCTGGGTGATCATTGTGGACTCAAATTAAATTTCATCGAGGCGTTAAATAAAAATGTTGAAAATTTTCTGAAGTTTAATCATGCTCTGATCAAATTTCCAGCAAAGTTCGCAACTGGACGAAGTTGTAACGGTGTTTACCTACAAAGCACCTAGGGGTGACCATGCATCTCTCCTTCACCGAACTGTTATATTTCGCACAAATTTTACATAGAAAACTCTCAAACCATATGGATACACCTACAAAACAATTTACTGAAAGTGAAAATTGAAGAAACAAAATTTGTACTTATTATATTCTTCACAAATTTTAGTAATTTAATATAATTTATGAAAGTTAAAAGATTCGCCCAGAATATATTGTGGCATGGTTCTTTATTCTGGGCAAGTCCTAATAATGAAATCTAAATAATATATCTGTATAATAATGTAAAAACGAGAATGAAGATTAAAAATTATTTAAAAAATACATTTCTTGCATTAAACTTTAGGTTAAATATAGGCAATATTAGGTGTTATATAAGGTGTAAGAAATATAACATGAATATACAAACGTTTGGTTACCCAAAAACTCATCGAAGCTAAGCCCACCTAATATGCATGTGTATCACTAAGTATCACCTCACGACTCCAGCGATTAGTTCAGACTTGTAGTGTTCATACTTAGTTAAGATTATTTTGGTGAGGTGCTAACCTAGCTTAAAGGAAATATAAAATTTAATGGATATTATGAATTATTTATTTTACTTATTTCGAAAGCTGAAGGACGTTATAAGATTAAATAATATATATTAAACGAATTGCTAAAGGATACAAAAGTCTCGATTTATTGATCGATAATATAATTATAAACACATAAAAGTATGTTGGCGAAAACATGTTATCAGTTTTTTCATATCAGTATCAGTTTTCTTTATTTAAAATTTTTCATGCACGAAACACTGGTAGAACAAGAAACATTTGTATATAAAATACATAAAAAATTATAATTATCAATACTTACGTACAAGTAATGTATAGTTTTGTTCTTATGAGATTTTACTTTTCTCTATATAAACAATTCAATGTTTTATTCATAAGTGTTGTCGTAAAGCGAAATACAAATAGGTAGGTACTGAAGGCGTAAAAATAAAATGGTTTATTAGCGTCACTTTGCCGCGCCGCCAAATTACAATATCAGGGGTATAAAACCTGTAGGTATCGTAATTTACATAAAGGTGCGTACACATCGACGTGACAATTGTTTTACTGGGTTATTGAACGCATGATAAGAATATACAAAGATGTACAATGCTATTCTAGATGTGCCATTAGGAATAATGTGGTTTTTCGTGGCGGATTTATTTTTTATTTAAATATATTAAGATTATATTATCATAAATGTCTATAAAAAGAATTTAGATTTTAAAAAATCAGCAGTAAGAAATATTCAATGATAATTTTATACAATTGACTAAATTTTCATTCACGAAATCAGAAAATATATAGATACATATATTGATTTAATGTTTTTTTAACCAGTGATAATCATAGAGATTCCTATATCTTATTTAGTTTTTAATTACTTTTCTGAAGCGGTAGGCAGTAACCACAAAAGTCTTACTGCAATTTTAACCTACTTCCTTCACTCTACTTTTATTCAACGAGCTCGCCGGTTAATATATGATTTCTATTAAATAAACATCGCATCCAGTTCCTCTAAATCGACGTATTTCTTGCCTCTCACTTGGATGGGTTTGCAGGTTCCAGTGGTTTGGAAAGTGGTCCGTTTTCAATAGTAATAATCATTTATCGGGCAACGTTACGTTAGCACGTGACGCTTCGCAACACGATCAGATTAGGAATTGACTTTTTGGACCTTTATTTGGAGTTTAGCGGTCATTTCATCGAATATTATGTTGCGTGACTGCGATTTTATAGCGCCTTTAGACGAAGCATGTAAACAGACCTTAATGTCACAGTGAAATGTACATTTCCAACTTTTCTTTTTAATATTAGGAATAGAAAAAGGGTAATAAAAAATTCCAATTCTTGCGAATATTAGACATGCAATCGTGTCTGCGAAAAATTTGGTTAAAAAGATACTTCAATGTCTTAAATGTAAAATATACCAACTAATTTTGAGGTAACTTGAAGTTGAAGTTAAAATAAAGATTATAAGATTAGAAAAAAATATCAAATAATAGCTTTCAAGTATGAATAGAAATATTATATTTTAAATGAAGTATTCAATTATTTTTATTTTTTTATTTTATTAAAAAATAGTTATTTTAATAAGGTTAAAAGATGTTAATTATGCTTTAACGATGATTATATATTTTACACGAGAACACAATTATAAATAAAAAACCTTTTACAAAAGGTCAGAAAAAAGTTGTTTTTAATTTATTTCTTCAATCTCTGTTCATCTGTGGTGCATGTGTATTGTTACATTTATTCATGCTGAATATAACGTACGTACGAAACAACAAAAAAAAAAAAAAATTATTTGAAGCATATTAAAATATACGTTTTTAAACTTTCAACAACAATTTCAGTTAAAGGCATACTTCTTAATTAGTAAACTCGTAAGCACTTCAAAAGTGTATGCATGTAGATAAGTGGCGTCTGAGAATTGTCTGCCGGTAATACGCGACTAACAATCCAAAGGTACTTAGCGAATAGTTCGAGTCAAAGGAACGCTCAGGTTGGTGTCAAAAGACTTTAAATGTATGGCCCAAATTATGAGATTATAAAAGCCAAGTCAAGACTTTGCGGTCGTGACATTATCGAACAAATATTTAAACTAAATCTTTGCTTAGATAAATTTAAGTATCTTTTTATGATTTGTACAAACAACATGACAACTCAAATTTCGAACCGATTAATGTTGTTTTTAATCTGGTATATATACAAAAAACTAAACCATTATGGAGTGTAGAAGAATAGTAAAAGACTGTAGAACAGTTGAATGACTGTTAGAGAATTTTAATTTTTAAAAAGAATATAAAGAAATTTAGGTTATCCTATTGTTTGACACCTCACTCATAAAAATCGGTCCACGTACGGCGACGTAGGAGTGAAACATTGGAAAAAATACATGTTGAATTGATAACCTCTTTTTTTATGAAGGTCGGTTAGAAACAGTAAAAAATCTATAATAATATTTTATTTTTATTTTTAGGTCGTCGGCTGACATAACGAATGCAAATAAGTTTGGAAGATATATGTTTTTGTGCATAACGGATTAGAATATTATTAAATAAGCTTGACTTATTTAACGCAATGGAATCTTAAAATATGGTTTTTTACTACTTCTCCAATTTTAGAAACAAATTCAAACTTTGTCTTTTTCTTTGTAGGAATAAGTAATAAAATCTTTACAGGACCAATGATCAACGGTTATTTAAATAATTATAATTTAAAAAAAAAACACTATGAAGCGTTTTTAGTATGTAGATTTTCACATTTTTTTTCTTAATTTCCATTTATTTATTTAAATAAGTGTGCATTTGTACCATACAACCTGACATTTCAAAGTTTGACAGCTAAACACCGTCGCATTTACAAAAGTCGATCGTTTGACGTGGGTTCAAGTGACATTCCCTAGACTGACTGCAATTTTATTGATTCTGAAAGGAATTGTCAAAGTTGAAATGAGAGATAAAATAACAAAAATGTAGGCAAAAGTTAATTAAAACATATCATAACCGTCTCTATAGATCAGTTGCTTATAACTCGTGTCCAGAGACCCAGGACCTAGAAGATAATAAATGTCTGTAGCAGGGAACCCGACATGGGTTAGATTTCCATGTAAACAAAAGTTTTAGGTAATAAAACATCAGAAAATCTAACAAAGAAATATGTTTACCCCTCCGAATGGACATTACGGCTCTTTTCAACATGAATATAATTTTCTAATACCCCTCACAATATAATGCCGAAGGTACCTTTTAATGAAACATTGGTATATTCAAGTGTGAATTAACTATTTGATTGCAATATTTAAACAGTTTTCATCGTATTAGTGTTATGAACGTTAGTGAATAGAGTAAAATTATGAATCTCAATAGTGGAGAGTACGGACGCTCCATCGAATATACGCGAATATTTTCAGCAGACAAAACTAGTTTACTAAGTAAATTTGGAAAACTTGGAAAAAATATTCCCAATTTAAAAGTTTTGCATGACGCATAGAATTAACGTAGGAGATTGTTTGATTTGGTAAATAAATAGGATCTCTTCAAGTTGTAAAAAGTTAGTTCGTTAGTTTTAGTTTTTCTAGTAGGTATAGCATAAAATACATACTCCACTATCATATTAAAATAAACGAAAAATTAATAAAAATAAAGTTTAAATTTAAAATAAAGCTAGAATCATGATTATCTCCTACAAACCGAAACTTGTTCCATTACGTCTTCACGTCTAACAAACAAACGAGGTTCAAAGACAAAAGCAAAGGCAGAATCGATCGCTCTTTATTAGCAGGTTCACAAAGCGAGCCGGAAATGAATAGGGCTGTACTTCGCCTATCACTTGCAAAGGTAGTTATTTGCTGTTTTTCAACCGAGGTACATCCCTCGAGAGCTTTTCACAAACGGCACGTTCCATATTTAACTGAACCTTTAAAAATTGTACTTGTTTTTTGTTGTATTGTTATTGATGTGATATTGCACCACTTTTATTATTGTATTATTGTTAACAATAACCATTAAATAAACATTTGTTATAAATTGCTAAATTAAAGTTACAAATTTAAGCTTTCTTTAATGTTGTACAAAATTTTAATAAGAAAAATACTGATTTCATTTTATAAAATTAAAGATAAATTTCAGTGTATTTGTAATTTATTTTCCGTCGTCGATTGTGGAAGAGACCAATTTCCCTTGTGTAAATAAAGGTAGCGAAGTAGTCTATAGCAAGGTTCGAATAAAGCCTTCAAAAACTATTTAAAGAGGCTTTGTGGGCAATCGGTGGAGCGCTGAGTGGGATTTTGTGTGAAAGAGTTTGCGTGCCAATTCCATTTCTACACTCAGTGTCGAGTATTGACAAGTAGCTTATTTTAGTAATTTCTGGGGATTTTCATTCTTATACGTCTTATTGAGTTAACATAACTTATATGTTGCTTTGACATTGAGAAATTGATTGACATATCAGCTTAAATTTTAATATAAAAATAGGTAAGATTTAATTATTAAGTGATAAAAAAAGATTTCAAATCAATACATTTTAAAAGAATAAAAATCATTTGTTTATTACAATTTTACATAGTGTCTAACTTGCCTACTTAGGTAATTTGGAATACAATAACAATAGCAATCCAATACGAAACACAATATTAGGAAATTTTGCACTCATAAATTGGTTTTGGAAGTATTATTTTGATTCAATTAATTAATAAATATTAGATTCAACAATTAAGACCCTGATATTAGAAGTAGGTAGTAAAATGAAACACATTATCGGAAATTCAAAATTCAAGTAGAATATATACTGCTTTCAAATGATTATATATAGACGTCGAGGTTTAAAATTTAAAAATTAAGATTATATTTCGCATTCCGCACTCAAGCGAATGGAGTTTGACACTTGAGTAGGCTGTTTTTATTTTAGCATTGCGCACGTACGCTCGATAAATTTCGTGGCTGGACGTCATTGGCACTACCTCGGCCCCAGTGGAGTGCCTCTCAGCCAAATTGGGCAGGCACGCCTATGAGTTCAAAACATTCGATGGAGACTTTGTTATTCTTTACGAGGGCACTTGGCCTCTGGAAGATTGTTTTTAACTCCCGACTCAAAAAAGAGAAGTGTTATTAATTAAATCTGTATATCTAAAGTTATGATTATCATTACCCCACACCGTCTAATTCAATTTTGTCACTGTATAATCAAACTGATTCAATTGAGTGTTATTTATTATATTCAAGACAAACATTTCAGCATATAGAGATCTTTTTATGTTTTCCATATTATGAAACCTTAGAAATAACTCTGCTCTCAATATTTATTATTTATTAAAATTAACGGTTTGACGAATTCAAATTCCTCTTCAATTATTAAGTTTAATAAAATACAAATGAAGTACGTAATGGGATGGCTATGATAAGTCCTTGCCATCCAAATTCTAAATATTCCGATGCTTTGACCTATATATATATATCATATATGAAATGATTCAGTTCTGAGCACGTTCGCTTCACATTTTTATCGTCGTATAATTGAATTTTCCTCGTGCGACAAACAGTACGGAGGCAACATTCAATGTAACAATCTTTATTTTATATAGCCGTCAATTTAGATAAAATTTATGTAAGTATACCATCTAGGTAAGGAAAAATATATTGTGGTCATCGGTACTAAATACGCCTCGTCGAATGTCTGTAAAAACTGAAGCTGTGTATCTATCTATTGACCGTGTATTCATTATGAAAACTGAAAATATCATAGTGTCTGTCTTTGACCCCGAGGAACGTTGTAGAACTTTTCACACAAATACTTCACGCATACGCTATCGAATATTTTACAAAACGCCTCTTAAATTGTCTTAACACATTCATCCATTGGATGATATATACAAAAATATTAAAATCCAATAATTAAATTTTAATTAAACTTTTAATGCTATGGTCACGCGACGAGTAAGCTACGTAAGCGTTTTGTTCTAGGTGCGCACTCATTATGGCAAAAAAAAAAACACTTTGGAGGGAGCACAGTTATACCAAACTCTGTTGCCTGATTTATGGAAGATTGATCAACTTAGTGCATTCAAAAAAGTTTTGGCTTAGCGAAGATTTGTAAATAAGTACCTGATAATATAATCATATCTTGTTTCCTTTGTGTTTTATGATATTTGTGTTATTAATATATCATAAAACATATATATTGTTTTCTCATGTAAGTGAGTCTATCTTTTTAAGAATAAATTTCTTTATAGAAAATATAAATATCTAATAATAATCTTCTATAAATAGTCATTGCTACATTCGTAGGCGGAGTCTGAATTCGTAGCAAGCAACTTTTTGGCTATTTAGATCTGAATAATAGAACAAATGAAATACACAAAATACGTTCCTTTTTCAAATCAATATTAATTTATAAATATAAACTTATTGAATTTTAAACATCCTTTAGAAATCGATCGTTTACAACAAATTGAATAGATTAAACAGACTCAATCCGTAAGGTTTCTTAGTGTCTGTCAAAAAATTAAAAACAGTAATTAAAACAGCCATAATATTACGTACAAAGCTACAAATCAAAGGCTCTTTGACCGGTCACACGTGGCCCAATGAAAGGATGTCCCAATGCATGCCTGTTTCAAAAAGTTCCCGAACGGACACTTTGATCAATCTACCGTGAATCCGAGTCAGTTAATCAGTTTTAGTATTCGCATTCTTACTACAGACCGGGGTCTTAACTAGTTTATTTGTTTTCTTTGAATGTTGTATACTATTTTACAATTCTAGATGTATACTATTGCATATCAAGATGTACTCCAGCACTGTTTTAGTCATTGTCCATATTAAAACAAATAAGTCCTTTACAAATACGAACTCAACGTAAAATGTTTACTTCAAACTGATTTAGATTAGTGCACAAATTTAAAGCAATTTTTTAATAGACGGTGTAATACGAGAAATTAAAATTAAACTTTTCAACACCATCACTTCCCTATTACAGCGAACTCTACGTATTAAAACATATTCACTCTGACATACTACATTCAACTTTACTGCAAACGTTATTAAGTTGAAAATCGTTAATCGTACGTTGTTAAGGAGTTTGCTATAAAGGGAATTATTAAGTAGCACGATTGAACTATAAAACATGTAGTGAAGAGTTCAAAGTATTAACGTATAATCCAGGGGGTTAAGTAAGAGTAGCTGGAACAAGTTTGACTGTTTGATCAAGAGTTCACGTACTTCATAGATAAATGGTTTGTACTAGCTACAAAATTAATGTGGATACGTGGTGCTTATTGTGTAAGTACTAAAACTATTTTGGTGAAGTTAATCTCGCTAGTGGGTATTTCAGGACGGGAATATTTCTCTGATATAAAAGTAATTATGGACTAATATTTATTAGCTTACATTGTTAGTGCTCGAAACTAAATTGTGAAGTCTGCGACTTTATTTGCGTTTAAGACGAGTAAAGGGTACTAATATTTTTTTATTCTTCAAAATTGCTTAAGCGTGAAAATATGTAGACACAGTTTATATCTAAATTTCGATGCATCATCACTACATATTATAAAACAAAGTCGCTTTTTCTTTCCCTATATCCCTTTGTATGCTTAAATCTTTAAAACTACGCAACGGATTTTGATGCGGTTTTTTAATAGATAGAGTGATTGAAGAGGAAGGTTTTTATATATGTTTTATACCTGTGCAAAGCCGGGGTGGGTCGCTAGTATATTATATATCTAGAAATAAAATTAAAGTCTGTAATCTAGAGCATGGAGAACATATGTATCACTTTTACTGATAGTTTTCTCAAGCGTCGACGCAATATGCACTAAATTTTTAACACATAACCAACTCACTCGGCTACGTAGATTTTATCTAAAAAATAATGTAGCTTTTAAATATAACACACACTATTAAATCAGAGATTCATATTCAAATCTCGACAAAATAAATGTACTAAACCTTCAAAAGGGTCGTACGAACAAAGAATTGAATTCGCTTAATTCACACGAATTGTTTTTTGATTAAAGGGAAAATCTTCGTGTTTACCAATTCACGGAACAAATGGAAACAGGAGTAGGAAAATCCACGATTACGAAGACATTTCAGAAGATCCTCGCCGAAATACTTAATCCACACAGTGTGAACAGACGTTAACAGATTACAAATAAAATAAAACAAACAGAAGAATAGAAGTAAAGAATAAATAATTTCATTGAAATGTATTTACTTTAAAGATGTTAACATTCATCTACAGCTATCAAAATTAGAGCAGTTGGTTTAAGCACCAAAGATTAGGTAAATACTAACGTTCATTTAATTATCTCAATCAAACGTAATATAAGTGTTTTCATAGTTAAATTAAAATAAAAATTTTTAGATTAGTAACTATTGATAATTTTATAATTCTAAAACTGCACTAGAGATTTAAACTGCTTATAGGTGTTACATGAAGGATTATATTTGATGGTTAGGGGACTGGGTCCGCTAGTACTTTAGTAGATTTCTTCTACTGTTATTGTGCCGACATCGCCTAACTCGGAAAGTTGTAGTCCCTCGGGATTTCGACAAACTTCAAACTCACCCCGCGTACTAACGTCAGGAAAATTCCTCACAACTTCCGCGAAACAAATATTAAAATTGTTTAGTTGAAATGACTATTTCGTTGCTTAAGTTTGACAAGTTGTACAGACGCTGATATTATTTATTTATATTTTAAATTCAAGAATTGGTAGTTTAAAAAAAATATTTTTTTACCGATGTCAAAATCTATAAGCGACAAAAATAATGATTTATTTATGTTTTAATGCTCCCGACCGTGCAAACTGCAAAGGACGCTCAACATTGAAATTCCAAATAACGTGTTAATTATAAACAGAAATAGAATTATGGATTAGAAATTTACTACTCAAAACAAATTTAAAATCAGTTCAGTTCAGAAACTTAAAAAATTCAGTTAAAACTACCTATTTGATTTTACAATACAAGTATTGTATCAAAACGATTGAAATAATACCTAAGTCTAAAACTTAAGTTACGTCGTTGACTGTACACATTGTTACTGAACGAATGAACTAAAGATCCACTCGTATCGGATAGCGGACAGTATCATTCAACTTTTATATTATTTCCCACAGGTCAATGTAGTTTTGTATCGATCGGGGTACGAAACAAAAGGACGCTGTTACTTGGGAGGATTTATTGTGATGATTTTTAGATGTATTAGAGAAGTAGCCATTTGAATTTATTAAAATACTTAATAAAAATAATACTTTAGGATTGGACCATAGTTCAATTGGTCAAGCACCTAACACTTAATGCTTGTTGCGCGGAAGGGCTTAGGTTCAATTTTCAAAGAAATATTAACTTTTTGGATTTTGAAATCTGATCGTGTCTGTTCCGGAGATCATAAGTGAGTAAACTAACGTAGAAATATGTTTCGTCCACTTCTAACTAGGGACGGAATTTGACAGACTCACACTAGATAGTTAATTGCTTCAGTTAACATGTAAAAAATTCAATAAAAACGAATCAACATGCACTACCTATATTCATAATATGACCAAATGTTAAACGACAATTTAAAATCTATTGAAAATAATTCTTAAAATGCGAATATAAATAAAACTGATTGCTAAAATCTGATTATATTAACGAACTTAAAAATGACCTTTCTTAAAAGGCCAATGTATAAGTGACGCAACGTGAACGGAGATCCAAAAAATCACTAACTCAATTTTGCACTCGAAAAATTATTTCCGCATAAAATTTTCAGCGACCACTTTTAGACCTGATTGAGAGCGACACTGGGATGGACTCTAAAATCCTCCATTACACCAAAGGATAAGCCAATTACGGCAGCTGGGACTTTATAGGCTCAGCACAGATTCAATTTTTCGTTCTCACATTTAATTTGTTTAATACATTCAAGTTATTGCAATCCAATTTTGGTCTCAAATAGAATCCATTATTTATTTTATGATTTTCATAATACAATACTACTAATAATTCAATACAAATAAACAATATAAGTAAAACATTGTTACAGTATTACGATTTTTAAAATCTTTTGATATTACGTAGCAGCGCATCGTTTATTTTTAGGTGTTTGAAGAATTTTGGAAATGTACTTATTTTGACAAAAAATCGTTAATATGCCATATATAATATGCAATATACCTCCGAATTTTTCGGTTATTTATTGATACTTTTTACTGAGGACAAACGACTTTTAAGTTACATATTGTAACATTAATAAATGTCATATTGATTTGTTTCTATACCTCAATTAATAAGGATAAAAACAATAGGCATAAGGATGAATATTGATGTGTGACATGTGACCTTATCATTAAAAAGTGATGTTTTTTCACGCAATGCTTGTTCAAATAAAAATAATCAAAAGTCGTTTCTATTTGAATAAATATTTTTATTCGCATACATATAAATAATACCCTAACATTTCCATTGAATATTGATGATATTTGGAACAGAGTCAGATCATAAGTTCGTGATCGAGGCGCGATGGTGCAACTGTGATTGTGTCTGATTGAGCTGCGTTTCATGCAACCCTTTGATGTTTGAATTCGCTTCCGAATAAATGATTATAGAGTACCACTTATGCTTTATTGCTTGCAGATATTAGATTTGTGACAGTTTTTCATCACGTTCAATTTTGTAAGAGCTTTGGATGCTTTTATTGAACTTTATTGGTTTTTGATTCTTAAAAGATAACAGCCTGGTTTTATTGATCACAGTTATGATAATCAGTAGTAATTTATGACAACCGAGGGTCATATACCTAGGTACGTTGATACAATAACTATGTATCGCATTAACTTCAAACGATTGGGTCCAGCGTAAGTGTGAGCGTTTATTAAAGGAAAAAAACCGAAATACAAATTTAAAAAAATCACACATTGCAAGAAATTTTTTTCCACGGATTAAACGCGTATACCTATTTCGTTGGATTCTTATATTTTCGTTCCTTTTGGAGTGGAGACTTTGGGTCCTTAGGGGCCAGAAGCGCGTCGATTATTTAAAGAGATATCGACGCGCTTAGTTGAGACCACAGGAAACCCGAAAGCTGGCTCTTATTTCGACCAACGCGTTAGTATAGCAATACAACCCGGTAATGTAGCCAGTATTTTGGGTACGCACTATTTTACAATAATATTATATTAATAATAAATTTTGCCGACGTTTCTCGTGTTTTATAGCTTGCATGGTCACGGGCAACCATGCGGACACATTTAAAAACCGTACTTCGCCGATCTACTAGCGTCTACATTTTTCTTTCGGGATTCAAACTCTTAAATATGTATCACTAGGTTCAGCTATATAGGCAAATATGATATAAAGAAAAATAAAAAGACAACAAGATTATCTTCATAATAAATTTTGTTACAGTTGTAACAGACCTAATTGACAAAATTATGTTTAATCAAAGCAAAACGTAGAATTTTTTACGTTTTTATCTGCTTGAGGCCATTATTAGTGTAACAGACAGAACTAATTGGAACTAATTAATACTTTAATTCAAATTTTAGTCTTGTGATACTTTATTATATAGTTCAGTCACAAGATTTTGTCAAAGGCAAAACAATGTTTAAATATAAAAAACTAAAATGAACTTTTAATTAATATGAAGTATGAATTACGAAATATTTAATGTTTAACATTGAAATATTTTTGATTAGTTGCGTTAAGATTTGTCAACATTTAAGTCTAATTTGTACTTATTAAAAATGCGCCGTATTAAATCTATAAGTATGACGTTGTTATAATACATGCAGCTTGCATATAAACATATATACATTCGTTAGTAATGATGTTGCACTGGTTCAAATTTCAATCAGCCGGTAGCCTATCGGACATCAAACTGATTAAATTAAAAATCCGTACAGACAGAGCCCGCGGCGATGTGGCGAGGGTTATAATTAGAGGAAAGCTCCGTATCTGACCGCTCTTTAAGCTATGGTCCAAGCTATGAGACTTTCAATACAATTGTATCTGTTCATTGCAATTTTATTTCATGGGATTAAATTCAGAAATAATTTTAAAGACATTTAAAAAAAGAGACAAAACAAGATGAACACTGTTTGTATTCTCATAATGACGAAGTTGCAAGGTAAAAATAATAAACATGTAAGCGGATTGAGAACTTCTCCTTCTTTTTATATTAGTTAAAGATATTTAATATAAAGACGTTCCGTATTAAGAGAAAATTCTTATATATGTACGTCTTTCTTTCAAAAAAGATAAGTAGGTATTACAAATGAGGATAAAATTGAAATGCAAGAAAATATATATTATCAAGAAAGCTTTTTTAATTTACAAAATATATTATAAATAAACAATACCATTTACAAATTAATATATTTTTATTATATTAATTAATAATTAATATATGTTTATAAGCCCCACCATACACAAGCCGCGGGGCTTTCCCGACCAGAAATCTTAGCGTTGGAAGGGTTAATCATACCTTAACCTGCTACAACAGTTTCTGTTA
This sequence comes from Aporia crataegi, assembly GCA_912999735.1. Lineage (NCBI taxonomy): Eukaryota > Metazoa > Arthropoda > Insecta > Lepidoptera > Pieridae > Aporia > Aporia crataegi. The sequence continues at coordinate 3,722,404 of OU538744.1, read as the reverse complement.
AAATAAAAGTATGTATTCCTAAATATATTAACTTTTAAGACATATCTAACAGTTGCTTACGTATTATCTAAATATTATTTGCTTATGATTTAAAGCAATGTACGCATACATGACTACACTATAAAAATTAATAGTGAAAGAAGTAACAAGAAGTATTTAAAGGCAAATTTATTTTTAAAATTTCACATTAATAAAATAATGATATAAAATCGTCTAGAATATTTATTCAAAATGTAATCATTTGCTACATCACAAACATAATCGGTTTTTCCCCTACTTAAATAAAAATATTAACCTAAATGTAGTCCAACAAAAACATCGGAACACTATTTGGAGAAGCTTTTAGTGATTTTTAGCTTAGTCCGACCCAATAATTTCATAGAAAGATAAATAAATACACCGACAGACCCTTGTTACAAGTATTTATGATGGAAACCACCGAACCGCGTTTGTTTTCACAACAATTTAACGTTAAAATGTTCTGCGTAATAATGTTCGAGTGAGCAAATAGGTGGAAATTATGAGATCTTAAATTAATGCAGTGCGTGGTCGGTTTTAAGTGCTCGGCTTTTTATGATAATTTATGTTTTTTAAACAGTGTAACGTTTTTATTATTTTTTTATTATTTCACAGTGATTTTTAGGTAACTCTATGTTTATAGTTTATGCGCCGCCTCCGTAACAATGCGTGTAAAGATTCGATGAGAAGAAATAATACATACTTGGTTACCTAGTGAGAACTATGAATTGATTAATATTAAAATCTCTGTTCTATTGATCTACTGTTTCAATAGAGCAAATCTATTTATAAGCTAGGATTTTTTCTCTTTAACTTTTCTTATTTTTTAATAGTTGTAACGTTACAAAACTCAATATTACTCTCGAGAAGAATAAATTCTTAATCTATACTAATTTGCTCATTGCTATGGATACCGGTTTATTTTCAAAGACAATTTGAAAGTAGCAAGTAAATCCCGTTGAAACTGATTTTAATTCGCTTAAAGGGAAGGTTCTTTTCCATTTAATTAGACTATTTGTGGCACCTGAGGCGAGTTTTAGCCGTCTGTCCGCAGAAAATTGTCTCCTTCAGTTAATGCTGATTGAAGTCACACCGAAACGAATAAAGACAGTGACTAGGAATCAGGTATTTTGTAGATATTATTTGTATTTATCAACCTCGATTTTTGGATACTCACTTATACTAACTAAACGTGCCGTAGTTTTTCCCAATATTTATTTACAGAATCACTTTATATAATCATAAAAGAGATATAATAAAAGACGGTCACTCGAAATTAGGTATTTAATGAAAACTAAATAATTAATAAATAATTAAATTAAGTCAATAATTTATAAATCAAACATGACTAAAGCATACTTTCAGAGCAAATTAAAAAATTGTAAAGTATTATCAGAAAAAATCAATATAAGCCTTTATTAATCTGCTAAGAGACGCGTCTGTCGTAAATTGTATTGCATGCTATGCGCTTATTGAAAGGAGTCCACTATGTTCGCTCAAGCGTGCTCAGTTCGGTGTGATTGGCGGCATATTGGCAATTTCGTAGTCACGTAATGTACCTACTATTATAATTACAAAGAATTAGATTTAAGCTTTAGTTTAAAGCGCTTTAGTTTAGTTTAGAATAAATTACGTTAATTTATTAATTGAGTTATTATTAAATAAACTTTTACTCTCAGCTTCGAAATCTATAGGGATCTACCATTTATGTTGATAGTTATGTTATGTTATGATAGAAATGTTCATAGAATAGGTACTGTAATTAAGATAATGATTTTATTTAAAAATATAACTAGGTCAATATTGAGTGGCAGCATGTTGCTTTTCTTAGCAATAAATTAGTATACGAATATATGGCTGTATTGTATCTTATTGGTTTGTTTGCTCATAGTAAATGTGAAAGTCTCATATTTCTGTAAATACTACTTACTTATTATACGATATCTAATGAACCACGGGACATGATGGTAGCTAAATCCATCTTATTTTATGAGTCAATAAGAAACGAAAAAGAAGATGTTTAATAAATCAACAATATAGAAGAAGAAACTAATATCTAAAAACAAAAAGTAGAGTTTGGGTCAAAGATGGTCCCAGATTTTTGTTTTAGAGATTTAGTGTTAGAGAGTTTAGTCTAATGTGAGAATGCAATACTTGGTATTGATACAAATTTAGTAACACGAGAGTTTACTGCTGCGAACATAAATAAGCATTTGGTTGACGCTTTCCTACAATGTGAGAGATAAGCGGGAGCGGTTACCTTTTTCTTAGTAGGTACTTACCTGAAACAGAAAACATGAATGAATTAAATATAGTTAAAATAATAACATTAGTTAAAGAAGGAGCTTAAACTCTTTTCAAATGACTTTGATTTAGTTAATAGAAAAAGAAAATATTCTAACTAGCTAAACGGCAGCTCATTTATTACCACCGCGTATATACAGTTACAAAATTGTAATAAAGTAGGAATTTAAATAAAGTCTGAGGCTTCTTACATATTTATTCTCAACTAGTGGACCCCGCGAACTTAGTATCGCGTCAAAGTTCCGAATAATGTGTCACCTAAAACGTCATTCCATAGAAAGTTTATGAGGAAAATGTTTTTTCTTTTCTTTTTTCGACAATTTTCCAAAATTTTCTCTCCGTAAGAACCATCCTCGTACTTCAAGAAATGTCATAAAAAAAGAATTAGCAAAATCGGTTCAGCTACTCTCGAGATTTGCGCTTACCAACACATTCAGCTATTCATTTATATATATATAGATTTAATATAGCGTCTTCAAAATTAGAGCGGTATCGTTTGAAATCTTACTTTATTACGTTATGTTAAAAAATAATTATCACTGTTACAACTGTAATATACGCTAGTTACTTCAAAATTAAGCCAATCACCACAAAGGATGAATTAGGACATAACCCATGGGGCCATGAAATAGAGAGCAGTCATCTAATAAATCATAAGCAATTATTTTAAACAATACGAGAGCTCAGCTTAATGGCGCTAGGTTAAGTGATTGCAGAATGCCGCCAGAATGTGTAAAATATATGTGTGAAACCAAATATCTCAGAATATTATGATGAAAGTGAGATTGTTTGGCTTTCAGACTTATACTGCAGTTCCAACAATAAAGTTACTTTTCACTCATCCAAAATTGCGATCATCAACTAGCTTCTGGGCATCTATCTTAACATTAACATTTAAAATACTTAAGAATGATAATACATTAATAGGCAATTTTTATCTATCAATACCATCTTTACATATATGCGACTTCTAGTAGCTTAGTGAAATATGAAACAAAGTAATTTTCGTATTCTATTAAATATATATGTCAATTTGATTTTTTTTTACTTACTTATTATTTTTTTAAGAATATTTAAAAAAGCGTAAAAAGGTTCATATAGTAGGAATATTACAGGAAACCACGATGGCAAGAAAATCCAATACACTTAGATAAGAGTCCATTTTAATATGTGTCAAGCCGGCCGATTGTTATTCAATACGGCTTCATGAAAAATGTATTTATCGTGGGTAGGAATTCATAAGTTGTACGAGTAATATAAGAGAAAAATAGGAATGCTATTTATTAGTTTTCAAGATTTATAATTTGGGAAAAACTATAATTATAAAAAGCATAACCCAAAGCAAAGCATAACACGAACTTTTTTGATTCATACTTTCGACAGTAAGCAATAATAATTCAAAGCTTCGATTTATCTTTTAAATAATAGGAAATCTGTTGAACTTTTTAAAAATTATTCATAAAACAAAATTGACCTACCTAATAAAATTTTTATACACGGGTATTAAAACCTTTATTGACAAAATATATACAAAATGCTCATCGCAACTGTTGGGATTTGGACCCAAAATACTCACTGAAATACCGCGTTGTATTTCTATAGAAACAAATTGGCCAAAAAATGAGCCAGGTTTAAAACTCCCACAATTTGAATTAAGTTAATATCCCTTCATACTTAAGCTGTATGATCCTATATTAAGATATATAAATCTTTAGACTGCTGAAAGTTTATCTAACTCCAGTAGTATTAAGTAATTATTTCAAACTAAATGAAACAATTTTCTTAACTGTATCGGATAGTTCAGTTATATTCTGCCTCGAGATACAATAGAAACTTGATGCGTACATGTTGTGAATTAATATTCTTCTCAACGTGAAATATACTCTACGCTCTGCATTCTGATTAGCCAAGATCTAAAAATGATTTTTTTTAGCATGGAACGATAGATTATTTATTCTTATTTGTGTGGAAGTTAAATTAACAACGTTAAATTATTTATGAGCAAGGAAAAATTTATAATATACTTATTTATATAAACGCAATATAGCATAGAGCTATAATCTTTGTTCGCCAAAATTTAATACACTTCATAAGAAACTATAGCCGCCTCAGTGGCTAAGTGGTTTAAGCGTCTGCGTGTTGCGCCGGAGATCCTGGGTTCAAACCCGGGGGAACTAATGAATGTTCCGGTTGGGTAGGCACAGAAGGCTAATCAACTACTTGCCTGTAAATAAAACGATCAGTGAATCAGACATAGAATGTGTCTGACCCATTCCTCACTAGAGGTTACGGGAAATCACTTTATACGAAACTATCATTTAAAGTCTTTGCCCATTCAACAATTGCATTAAACTATGCATTTCCCAGTGAGGCAAATTAATTTCAACTTTTAGTGGGTTTGTGAGTTTGCATGAATTTTAATCAGCTACACCTGACTTCTAATGTTCCGCAGCTTAGGAGGATTTGAGCAGTTTAGACGATTCCACTCATTTGTGACTCTATAGTACTCTGCACTCCTTGTATCAAAGGAAACTTTTCAAATCGTTTTGAAATTATTATTAACTTAGTTTCATGTTTTTTTATTTCATTTTACAAGATAAATTATTAACCTATTTTATATATAATTATACCTATTTTATAGCAATTCAAAATATTAATAATTTGAACAATTTCTATAGATATTGATACATCAAGATAAACATGCCTCTTATTCTTAAGGAAAAATGAAAAAAAAAAGACTCAACAGGATATTACACTCCACTCAGAGCTAAAGCGAAACTTACCATATTTCTGTTTCCTGAGAATAAACAAATCATAAATTCACAAGGCGACGGGCTAATCCACGTTTCGCCAACGACGAATTACCTAACAATATATTTTCCAAGCAACAAATCAAATTGCGGTGTTAAAAAAGGGAGTGCAATTGTTCAGGCAATAAATCAAAATCGTGATACTCAGCACTTTAATATTTTAATCCCGAAGCATAAATTTCGTTTGACTGCGTGTACTTTCACTTTTTGTTAACATAAACTCTGTGTTTGTTTTTATTACTTAAAATACTGATTTTAGTGCCAAATTGTAATAGTGATTATGTTGGTGAACATTATTTACTTTTAAATAATTAGGTGCAATTAAACGTCATAATGAAAATCATCATACATAATAAGATGAATGGAAAACAAAACTTTATAACATATTATGCATGAAATAACCACCTCCGTGGCTAAACAGTTTACGCATCTACATGTTGCGCCAGAGATCCTGGGTTCGAAACCCAGGGAAACGAATGATTGTTTTGGTTAGGTAGGTATAGTGAAACATATACAGAAATGTTCTGCAAGAAATCATCGCTTCGTAAGTGAAATTATGAAGTATGGAATAATATACTATTACCATAGTATATTATTCAAACTGAAATTCTTATTGAATCGATATTTTTTCGTGATTATTATATGGTTACTAGCTGACCCGGGAAACGTTGTTTTGCCATATTAATTTTTGGGGTGGGCTACCCTTACCACTTATGGGTATGAAAAATAGATAGTAGCCGATTCTCAGATCTACTGAATATGCATATAAAATTTGGTAAAAATCACTAAAGCCGTTTCGGAGGAGTAAGGTAACTAACATTGTGACACGAGAATTTTATATATAAGATGGTTACTTTCGACTTTAGACATAACAGTCAAAGTTTTATAAAAGGACATCTTAGAAACTTAATCAACCAATGTGATTCTTACACATAGTTACAAGGTTTTTGGTCAAGAGACATTAGTCCGCCACTACACGTGGCGCCTTGGATCAGTATTGAATTGACATATATAGAATAAGTCCACAAAAACTACTCTGCCGTTAAAATTGTTCATAAAAATCTCTTGTTCGTGTTTTCAAAGATGGTTGGAACTGAATTGCGGGGCTTTATCCGCTCCAACGAACTTCGCTACTAATAAATCTCAGCTTTGTCAGGTGTAACAATTTGCGTTTGATTCCGTACGGCCGCTGATTCGCATCAAATATTCAATTGTTGTTCAATATTTTTCATAAAATAGAAACGGTTACGGCATAGTCCAAGTTACACAATTCATAAATGTTAAGATCTAATCCAACAATTTATTAAAAAAAAAAAACAATAAATAACATTAAGTATAACAATTTTGATACTAAGTGGGAAAAAATCTAACCGAACGCGGAAGTAACATTTATTATAAAATTAGTTGTAACGCGCAGTTTCACACGCCTTAATTTAGCCTATAGAATATTCATATTTATAAATTTTGAAAATAACACATACAAATTACAAAAATAATAACTATCACTTTTATCTACATTAATTTTGCTGTACATCATACACACCGCAACAATAAACAGTTAAGTTTTGTTTTAGTGATAAACCACTATAATTGACAGTTCAATGTTGTGGTCAATTACCGCCTAATGTAATGAACTAGAATGTTTCAAATTTTGTATATTTTACCGCACAAAGTAATAAACAAAATGTTTCAAATTTTGTAACGGAACATCAATCATTTTATTAAGACTACTTTACGATTAGAAGGAGAAACGTAGACGGCGAAGCATCGTAGAACTTTCTTAGCTCATTTTCCCATATACATACTATTGCATTAGTGCAAATATTCATTACATGCTTTAGTCTACTTATTTAATCTATAAAAATATATTATAGTTCATCTGGTTGTTTTGTGGCTAAACCTGACGATAAAACCCAAATCAAATATACTTAGTTTAATTAAACTAACAGATCAAGATGAGCTATTTGCCTACAAGTCTCACCGGCGCTGGAGTGAAGTTTTCTCTATAAATGTTTGCAATGTGAGCCGCTGAATAAATAAATGAGCATCGCTTTGGCTTAACGTATCTCGCTGATGCAATCTTGGCGTCATTCTTGCTTAAGAGAAACGTGAGTATATGCAAATCCGATAAATTAAATTTAAAAAATTGCTGTCCAAAAAGTCATCTTAATCAATGGAAAAGTATACAAATCTAATAGACATAGAGACTCTAATAGACAGTTTAAAACAATATAATATATATTTTATAAGTAAATATGTTTGAGCAAAATTACATTTAACCGATACAAAATTAAATTTCAAACTATATTAAAGGTTGTGTTTGTCATAGGATAGTATTTACCCAAACCTAACCGGTCAAAGAGAACTCATTGATTCCCTAGAAGGGACCGCATCCTTTGATATTTGTGTATCCCCGCTAGTAAATAACGCTTATTTAATATTTGTTTCATCTACACCACTCTATGTAAATATGAAGACCGATATATATTAAATTTTGAACGTAATGTGGTTTCAAAGTTTACTAAGAGTGACTGTGAAAAAGTAATTATTTGTATTTTGTTTGTATTACTTTTAAAAGGATATTCGTATTTGAATGTTAAAGAATGTTGCCTCAACGTATTTTTGTATTGTAATATTTTTTCTAGATTTATTCACTGTTACCCTTTGGTAATTATTTGTGTCAACAAAAGAATTGTTATCCCTAATATTTTAAAAAGGCAAACAGTTGTTAAGTAAAAGCTAGTATCATAATTATCTGGGCTTCAAAGAATTCAATCAATGTTGATTGAAAGTAAACTTTTTTCGCATGAAAATGATTGAGCGAAGGAAAATTTTAAAATATTTTTAAGGCGACTCGACCAGCCTGTCTCCGGCATTTATTATCGGAGTAGAAATTTGCGATATGAAATTCCGGAGACCCCTTTTAGAATCAAATTAAAATGGATTTATGTTCAATTTTATTACAATCATTTGCTGTTAAATTTTTACTAGAAGATATCACGTTTTTTCATTTTTTTTTTCATGAAAGTTTATGTATATTATACGTGTATATACTTTTTATTTATGTACATAAAATGATACCAGTCACATGAATTTATGATGACCTGCGGGCGGAGCCCGAACTATTCACACACAGAAGAATTTTTTGCGTATTTTAAGTCAAACTCTGTAGGAAAAAACTTTCTGGAAGCCCTACAATTGATTGCTACTTTGTTAACATATCAGGAAAAATAGTATATACGTCATAAGATCATTATTTGTTAAGGAGACTGCGATTTTGAGTTTTTACAATATTAGTAAATCAAAGTTGAACTTTCTTTGTTTAAAATACGGATGAACTTATTAGTTATATTTGTAATAAGGAAAGGTACCAAATCCTATCGTTCATTCAATCACAATCCCATCTGTGAACGCTTACAAGATCGTAAAAAGCTGAAAGAAATAGTCGTAAAACCAATCTCAGTTATCGATGATTGATAGTGCTTTCATATATCGTATCTCTTTTTGCGATTTCCATAAATTTTTTTATTGAATCTGTGAAAGTATTTCATATTCATTAACCTCTTAGTCGTTGAACAAAACATACATACCTATTTCATCATTCCTAAGTAGAATTCCTTAAGGTGGAATAAATCCATAACCAAACAATGTATATATATATGATGTCAACTATATTAAAACATCTATTTATCTATGCCTAGCAATGAACAGAGTAACAAGTGAATTTGAAGAAAATTAATAAATACCCTGATATGTTTATTGAATTACCTCATAAATGGATAAACGGCGTCTTAATATTTCAATGGTTAGTTGTGTTTTTATTTTGTTTAGGCTTTTTTAGTAAGTAGTACATTTTTATTTTATATTTAATTTAGACGTATTTTTATCAATTGTTGTGTTGGTCTCAATTGTAATACCGTGTTTGAATGTTTGTGGTGTCTATTCCTTCTTATGATTGTCTTGTCTTATGTGGCGCAAACAACATAAATAAATTAATAAATGTATATTCATAAAATGTCATATTTTTTGTTGTTAAGATCCATTGTTTCTAAGATGCATTTCGATCACATCAGTTTTCTAACAAAAAAACCGCATGAAAATCGGTCTATTCGTTTATGATGCCACAGATAGACACACAGACCTACAGAAACACAGATACGTTAACCTATAACGAGCCTATTTTTGAATCGGGAGTTAAAGATAAAAGCATGAAATAATGTAGATGATTCGAACGCCTCGAATTCGCATCTGAAACTTAGAGTTTAATTAATGTTCGCCCATTACATTTCACCCATTCATTGTTGGGGGAATTTTAATATTTTACCTTGAGAGCCTTTTCGATCGTTACCTAGGCTTAATGTCGTTCTGAGCTTCAATTAGATAATATCAGACGTTTATAGTTCTTTATGCATTCAACTTGGATTTTACTTTACCTGGGTGCGATAGCGTTTAATAGCGGTCATTATGCGACTTTCACGACAGTAATGAAATGCTCAAGATTTCGCTACTTATTGACTTATTTTTTTAATGAATGTACAATTTTTGTGAAAGTTGAGCATAGGGTAGGTACATTATATTTATTAATGAATATAATATGAGCTATTGATAGATGATTTTCTTGGGATGATAAGCAATCAATAAGTTAATGCGTAGACTATGGTCAACTAAATGAACACCTTAAAAGTGCTCAAGCAATTTGTATTTATCTAAGCTCCTTTATATGAAGACAAAAATAAACACTTTACACAATTATAAATTTATATAAAATTATATTTGAATGCCAACGAAATTGTTTAACATCGCTACCCTAATTTAGGATACTTCTGGGAAAATTTTAAGAGCATTTAGTGTTTTATATACCAAAGGGATTATATCGTCCATATTTCTAAAACTGTTGAGAGGTCACGAAATCTACTAAGCCGTCTTTTTCTTTTATATAATGCCATCCTGCTCTGCTTAAAAGCGATGAATATTACGCGTAAGGTGGCGAACACTGTAATAGCGGAACGCGAGTTCTAATATCTAAGAATAGTATACCAGCTATGGCCCACAATCCATTCTTATACCAAAGCTGCATGGACATTACGACTTTGGTATTAGGATAAATATTTTTTGATTAATACTTAGTTTTTTATGCATTTCAATAAAAGAATAACAAATAACATAAAGATCTATGTTAGAGTAATAATATTAAAACTATAATAATGTTCACTATATTAGAATATGTAGATTCCATGTTTGACGCAAATATTTTACGTTTTAATTTTTAATGTTTCGTGTGATCGTTTGTATATCGTGTTGTTACAGTGTTATAATAAGATATAAGATATAATAATTGGGACAACTCACATACATTGCTCTGATCGCAAAGTAAGTAGCTAAAGCACTTGTGTTATGGTAATCAGAACAACGAGGGTACCACAATAAATACATATATATAAGTTTATAAACAACCAAGATTCGGAAACAAACATTTGTGCTCATCACACAAATAAATGCACCTACCGGGATTCGAACCCGGGACCTTTTGATGCAGAAGGCAGAAGCACTACCAATTGCGCAAATCGGTCGTCATAATAAAACAGTATTATTTTGTAATATGCTTCCGCTTCGGCGCTTTTTGTTCTCTATGCCTTATATTCGAAGCACGTACACAGCGGAGACTCATGAACTCCAATGCGTAACAAGAGACTAACAAAGAAAAAAATTTCACCCGTCAAGGTGGAAGAGTTGCGTTGACAAGCTGACAAAAACTTCCTAATCAGTTGTAACAAATTTATGTCGCGCGCGTGCTCGGCTTTTAGGCCCTTTCATTGCGATGCTATTTGGGCATTTTTGGTTTAAGAATATTTCTAAGCTTTGATTGTATTTGAAATAAAGTATTTTACTGTTGGCTTGTATACGTTTTCCGTATACAGAATTGATTTTTTATTTTTTTTTATAAGAAGGAGGTAAACGGGTAAGAGGCTCGCTTACGAGAAGCGGTTCATGCCATTGACACCTTCAACGCCTGTTGGGCCACGGGTGCGTTGTCAGCCTTTTAAAGAGAGGTACAGTCTTTCCTTAAAGGTCCCTAAGTCGTAATGTTTCGAAAATACCTCAGAGGGATTATTAAAACTTTAGAAAAACTTATAAAGTGAGGATTTTTAAAAAAAATTAAATAAATATTCCATACGCAATTAATTATTTGTTTGAAACAGACGAATGCTCTATAGAAAGACTTATTCAACTTGTTTTGAATTTGGCGCTAATTTCACTGGCTTCCAAGTTTGTTCGAGATAGGCTCAGTAAGTTTTGATTTATTAAAATTCTTTGACTCATCTGCCGCAGTTTCATTTCAAATGTAATTAAACGTATGACTCCAAGTTGATTTATTAATTGTACAAATCAATTACATTATAGTTATGTAATTGGTATGATTACATTATTTATACTAATATTATAAAGAGGAAATATATTTTGTAATTGTAACGAATAAACTCAAACACTAGCACAGATTTAAAACATAAAGTATTAATGGGAAGCTAGACTATTACTGAGTGACATAGAGCTAGTGAAAGAATATGCTATATTGAATAAGAAATAAATGAGAAAATAGAAAAGCCAATGATGAGCATTTTATAAGAAATCAATACCAAGTGCCACGTGAAGCTCAGTGCTGCAGGTACATTTAGAAACTAGTAGTTAATTTGGTAGTTTAATTATGTATGTACAAACAAAAAACAGTACATGGATTTCTTAGACAAGAACGTCACGCTAATTTCTCGATATTTATGGAAATTTGTATAGAAATGACATGTCGTGTCGTTACGATGATAAATAATAACAGACATTTAAAAAAAATGTACAATTGATTTTATCAGCTTGTATAAACAAAATTTTAAGGTCGTTTAAATTTAGTCTATCTTATTAAAAGTAGAGACAGTATGGATATAAACATTTCTTACAACAGTCAAATATATTATTCCTTTTGTCGTAGAAAAATAGCTTCGATATTCCAACACTTTTTAAAATTTGCCAAGAATGAACTCACCATATAAACGAAGTCACAAAGACATTGTTAATATAGCAGTTAATTTAGTTGACTTTACAAATAAACAAATAAGATAAACGGTTAATACTATCAGGTCCCAGCAGTAGTTTTAAAATGGCCGAACGAACGAGCAAACTCATGCAAAACAAACTTTTTAGTCTTTAGTACTATTCTGCTCAGTTCCCCATTTCTTAATACAACCTAATACGTTAGGTGCAAGAGATAAACCACCGCGACTTTTAAAGTATTTAAAAGTAATTACTCCGATAAAGCCGTTGATACATTAGGCAGATGTATCTTTTTTTACTGATCCTCTTTTTTAACCTCTAGGACAAAAATGTATGTAGGTCAGTGAGTTCTGAATTGATCTTAGCTACAATTTATTAAACTCTACTCATTCGTTTCTGAGATATTTTTATTTAACATTAACATATCGGGTTATTTAAATTTTCTTCAATTTCATTTGTTAATATTTAGGTAAGCACCTACCACGATTATGTTGGCAATCCCGGGGTCAAATGCCAATGAAACCGTAAGTTTCAGTTAAAAAGTCTGCTTGCATGTTAAAAGCTTATTTCATGAAACACAATCATCTTATTTTAAAGAAGTCAAAATGAAGTGATATAAATTTAGGGCTTTTAGCTTACTTTTATGAGTAGAAAATATCAATATATGTGTTTTTTATTTAATAATATAAATTTGTTATATCACTTGCATTGGACCACAGAAAACTACGGATAAAAGAAAGTGCACCTTAAGCGAATACGTGGAGTCAATTTTCGAATAAACTTTTGCCGTTGGTTTTGGCTGCGACCTGGCTAGACCGGCTTTAACATTCCACCAGTGTTTGTTTGTTATCTTAATAAGACCTGTATATACTTAAGACTCAAGTCTTATCTTTTAAATGAAATCTGCTAAAGAAAATATATTTATTAAAACAAAGTTAATTAGTCTTTGTTCTATGCTTGAAATAATAAAGATTTATTTGTATCAATTTGTAGCGTATAGCCACATCATGTAATTTTTTTGTGTAGAGTCAAGTAGTTAAGGAGTCTCAGCCAAGTTATATTGGGTATCCTGATGAACTACCAATCTTACGGTTGCGTTTTTAATAAAGACACGCACTTAACACGTCTTTCATTCCCAGCTCTGACCAATTGTGTCTTGTAAACTCGCCCTAACAAACAAAGCGCGATAAACATAGATACATATTCGCATAATCCGAGCCGACAATTATTCTTAAACGAGCGCATCTTAATGTATAACATATTATCATAAACATATGATAATATGTAGTTTAAGAACCCACTTAAAGTATCACCATAAATAACATGAACAATTATATTATACTCTTTAATCATTTATCAATTTTTATAATTTGTGCTCAAGGGTGAACTATTGCCCTATATCAAACCTTCTGATTTGATCACAGATATATTTGATCTAATAATATCAAGATTAGGAATTTTTAATAAAATAAATCAGGATATTTTGCAAAATCAATCGTTTTGCAATATACATAATGTACCTATTTATTAATAATAATCTATAGATTATATTATTGGTTTATTTGAAAAAAAGTCTTAAAAAGATTTTTATGTATTTTATGTCTTTATTCTAAGATGCTACGTCAAATAAAATATACTCGAGATAATTCTGGGTCCAGAGCTTCAGTTAATATTCCGATAAGAGTGTAAATCCTCTACGAATTGTTTCCTCAGAGGTAGGCTAACCCTTGCCATTGCGGATTGTAACAAAGATTGATGATTTAGTGTTGTTGCGAGAATATTTCTTTATTCTTAGAAACTCCTGAAAGGGTTGTTAAGATATATTTTTGGTGAATATGTAAAAATTTTGTAACAGTAAAATGGAATATTTTTATCAATAATAAATTTACTATGAACTCGTTTTTGCTCGCTACTTGTTCGTGTGGGTATACATAATACAGACTATGTCACTCGGAAAAAATCTGGTCTGTATATTTGCATTAATTTTTAGTAAAATACAAATCTTTTCTCTTTTAAATACTGGTACAGAATAACGTAATGATATCAGAGACTACTTTGTAATAGTATGGCTTCAACATCAGTACAGGTATTTCGATCAAACAATAACAAGAAATATTAAAAATAAAGTTCTGGCAAAAGCAAGAGGACAGGATAGGGGCGTGTCAAGCTATTATTGGCTTCGGAGCTAATAAATAAGCAAATAAAGTGACGTGCATTAATATTCATGACGACATTACGCTACGTGTCTGAGCCGATACACTGTACTATGATTATGAAGTAACATTTTTGAATTATGTTAGCTTAAGAATTTTCTACAGTAAAGCTCTCAAAATCATATTGACAACATAATTTTCACTATTACTGAACCACTTTTCTCTTACAAACTCATACCATTCTTTACTCGATATATGGTCACGTGATGGCCTGTATAGTTCTTTAAAGAGAAAAATCACACATATTTCACCTAGATTTTGGTTAAAACATTTGTGATAGAAACGATGAATAATCGTAGATATTAGACGGAAATTCTCAAGACGATCACACAAGATAAACACATTACACTAAACGGAATCCAACAAACAATTTAATGCAAAGTCCTACATCAATTCGAGTAAATTGCGAAAAACAAACTGTGAAATTCAAACACGAAGAACAAATCCAACAGTAAATTACACCACGATCCAGTTCAAACCAGTGCATTATTTGTTCGGATGCAATCTCTTCCACTTGCGTATATGATTAAAACAGTGAACACTATCCCTATGGGAAATTATCGGAGCGAACGCACGGCATAATTAGCAACTGCACAGTTGTACTTGCCTTTGTAAACGACAGTGTTTTTATACTTTGAGGAATGCCGAAGATAGTGATGTTCACTTATAACCTACGCTTACCAATGATTAAATGCAAATCTATTATAATATAATAATATTCTAATTAAAAGGGTTAAACCTTTTAGCGTGATGTTTCCACCTACCGTAAGATACTGGTTTTAAAGAGAAAAATCTTAACAAATTTCACTTGCTTGCAAGTGCAATAGAAAACCTTCTTAAATAAAAAATTTGGAAATTACAAAATACAAATAATTGTGCTTAATTACAACATCAAATAGTGTGTCATTTCACGCGTTATAATAGATTTTAATTAACTCATGTAATTAATTACCCATTCTAACTAATATTATTAATCAAAGTAACTATTAAATATATATGCTACACATCCACACTATATAATTCTAAGCTTATGTAATATTTGAGTATTATTACTTACCAAGTATCTAAGTGAATACTACTAAACATAGAGAAAAATCTAGTATACTTAATAAGATACTCAAAATGTATTCTGACGTCAAAACCCTGACAAAGTTCAATCAAACAGATATATTATAAAATACATCTTTAAAAATAACTCAGGTTTTCATTAAAATTTGAGTATATAGATTATTCGTAGATTAAATAACCGCAATAAATACGTAAAGATGTTCACAATAAGGACAACGAATAATGACACAAGTGGATGAAATAAAACCATACAGAATTACACATTGCTCGAGTGGAGTTTCAATTATTTAAAAGTTGCGAGCATTTCGTTGAATTTAAAATTAATTTTGCATTTTTATGAGCAATTGCGGTTTAGACGTTCGGAAGAGTTGAGTGTGGACATTTCCCTCACTCTGAGTGAATTGGATATAAGTATTTGTTTTGAACTAGTTTTATTTGCTACTTAAGTAAATAAGCGTTTCAAATTTGAATTTTCTCTATACTGTTAGTCTAAAAAATGTTCAATTACTATCTATTACGTATGTAATGAAAACTAATGGAGTTTATTAGAAGGTACCATGCATATTATAAAGATATGACTGCTCCGGGTTTTACCATTACCCTAGATACGAATATTACATTAAATCATAATCATATCTTTACAAAACGTAATGCAAACGGCTAAGTAAATATTTCTACGACTCATATCAATGACTCACGACTTATACAAACCTGGCATAAGTAGGCAAAAGCTAACTAGGTAACGTTTTTAAATCTGTCAAATTTTAAAATTTCAAAAGCAACTAAAAGGACTAATTACAAAAATTGTAGTCAGCTGTGAAAGGGTTTCCAATTTAGAAATGTCAGCGGGGATGATTTAAAACTTCTAACAATATTGTCATTAGTGCTGATAAATTGTTTATACGATGCGACAAATGACAAGGAAAAGTCTAGACATATCACAAAACAATATAGTATCAAAAAGAGAAAAAAAATACAAAGATATATCCCAAAAAATGTTCCACAAATAAAATATATAGCTCATAGTTGATATAGTAAAGACAAAATATTTTTGTGAAAATGTATGATTATTAATTTTGTTACGTAATACATTTTAATAAAAACCATACCGACCAATTCTTTGTCATATATTATATCAAATGCCATCGCTATATATGACTTCGGCTCTAAAATTATGAGACTACGACTGAGACATGAGAAGCTATTATCCTAAGAGAATCGACTTACGCTTCGCAATGATATTGAGTTTCAACTTCCTATCAATCAAATAATTAAATACAACTAAAAAAGTTATGATATAATAAATGTTGGTAAATATGACTATAATCATATTTTAACATTGTAGGTCATCATCATATTCTGTAACAATTTGATTAAATAAAATAAATCTGAAAATATTGTAATACAAAACCAATAGTAGATGCTTTTGCAATGCAAAAGAAAGTTTCACACGAATATCCATTAAAAGTCGTGTCGCTTTCGGATCGTACCCTATAAAACTCATAGTTAACAAACAAAGTTTTATGATTGATGATCGTTGCAGACAATTTTTCCATTCATCACAGTTAATTTTATTGAAGTGTCGTGTGTGGACGATAAATTAGCCAAGGTGCGACTTTTCATTACTAATGCGATTTTTGCACCGATTTGTTTTGGCTAATGGACGTTTTGATTTAAAACTCATGCTAGTGTCTGGAGATAATGTTGTTCGCGTATTTTATGGCGTAAATAGAAACTGTTATTAAACCGATAATTTACCTTACTAGAAACTTGCTTGCTATTTGTTGGTCGGAAAGGTGTTTGTGAAATCGTGTATGTGTCATACTTCAGAGATATTTCTGTGTCTTATTATGTTCTTTACAGCCAAGGAAGAAATTAGCATTTTTTGCCTACGCATTTAATTTTTTTCTCGGAATACTCTTCCTGATTCTGCCGCAAAACGAATTATAAGTCAGGCATGTGAACTTCCTATCTAAGGAGGCATTGGTAACAATTCAAATTATTGAACAATGTTCTTCTGTTATTCATCGTACATCACCATTATGTCATATTTATATAATTTATCGTTAAAAGGAATTCCATAACGACCTCCTTTGTGTTAGATATATTAATTAGTATTTTTACTGATAATTTATTTTAATATAAAGAACAAACCGTAATAGTGTCAAAATAGTTATAATAATTGAATTATTTTTTTGTCGTGGTTTCAAACACATATTATGGAGTCAAACCTCACCCATCTTAAAGTGTAATTATCATGAGATTGGAAGTTTGAATGTCAAATCAAAAATAAAATTAATTGCCAATTCACTTTTAATAATAATGACGATAAAAAATTTGATAGGTATAAATACATTTTATCCATTAAATAAAAAAAAAACGATAAAACTGATCCGCCTTAGTAGAAACAAAATAACAATGAAATTAACTTTGTTGTCTGAATAGGACAAATTAATCATCTAATCGTCGTTAGGTTAATAAACGTCCCTACCATAACATTACCACGATTAGACCGATGTCAATTATTATTTCTACTTATTAATAATTTCATTAATTTTCAGTCATGCAGGCATATAGTCATACAAGTGCAGACAGCACATCTTCCATCAAGCTCATTGGAAGACTATTCTGAGAGTCAAATATATGAAACCTACATATATATTATAGTACTCACAATTTTTTATTTAAATTGGAATCACTCTGTGGCAGCTGATTCTATTGTCAGGGGTCTTACTTATTTAGTTAAGATTTGTCTACTGTTACAAAGAATACATTTATTTACCTGCATATATAAATTGGGAAACAACAGAATTAAACGTCCCTCTTAAATAGACATCAATCAACTCCACGCGTTGTAAATATGACCTTAAGGAGCAAAGAAAGAGCCTTAATGAAGATGCTAAGGCCTGCCTTTTGTTTGAGTGTCTGAGTTTTAGAGCTCATTAAATTAAAGGGTTCAGTTGTATGGGATTTGTCTTAACCGTTTCGAGACTCTTTTGTTACAGACGTATTAATAATGTCATGTTTGAATTCAGTTCACGTGAAGAATGTATTGTGTCAAGTAAACTGTGTGAATACGAAAAAAAGTCTGCAATATGCAGTATTTTACTTTGAACTTGAGATAACTTTACGTGATAAACTAGGAAACTACTACTAGGATACTATAGAGAATTGATAAGATCTATATTAAATAAGTTTTTTTACTATACTTTGTGAATGAATTTCCGTAACCCCTAGTGGGGCATTCCGTATCTCTTTCTGATCATTTCCTTTACAGGCAATTATCTAGTTCTGATTTTCAAGAAAGGTTAAAAACACAATGTATTTATTCACGTTGCTTACCTGAGACAAGACCTAATTAAATTAATATTGTTTTGTACAAAATAACAATAATAATCCTATGTATGTATGCTAAACATAATGGTACAAAAAATAAACAGAAAATATAAAGAGAACTATGAAAAACATCTAAAATAAAGTTGCTAATTTATTAGTATGATCCTACAAAATAAAATAAGAATTCTAAACATTGAAATATACAATATAAAAGTTCGATTAAGCATTGTATAGGGCTCAGTAAAACATCCTTAAGATTTAAGACCTCAAAGGAGATTATATCGTTTGTAAAGAGTGCTCTGTGTGCTAGCTTATTTTTATTCTTTAATAGGATTATAGTGTTGTACATCACAAATTCAGAAAACTCTAGACGGTTATTGAAAAGCGGGCAAAAGTAAATTATATTTTCTACTTTAGCCATTTAAAAAAAAGACATATAGGGACTCTAAATTCCAAAAAGGTTAGATTTATAATTTTTATTTCGTTTCAATAGAATTAGGATGAGAAACATCCGTTTTAAACAACTAATTGAAAATCGTGTTTTTTTTGCGTCACAATGGTATTAATAAATGAGAGTACCATTTGCGTAATACAAATATATCAGGAGCATTTATTACTTTAAAAAAAAACACTAAGTCGTTACAATATTACGTAGCACAATATTATTACTACAGGCCGAATACTAATTTTCAGCCTATAAAGGCAGTTGAATTTAATAATTGCATCATAATATAGAAATGGATCATCACAAACCAATTTCCATGCAAATAGAGGAGAGGACTGATGTATCGAAATAGGACGTGGTGTTTAAGATACAAGTTCAAAGCGAAATTTATAAGTAAAATAGATGTTAAGGAATTTAATATCAAACTAAGTCAGCTAATTCTTTTTGAGTTAAATTTTTACACGAGCTATAAAATTAAGTAAACAATCGTCAAAGACAAGGTGTAAATAAATTAATTTACCAAACATATAATCTGATATACGGATAATAGAGTTATAGATATTAGTACAATATACAAGAAGGAATAAAGTTAAAGATAAAACATACAAATGAAAATAATGTTTTTTTATAATCCCTACCTTTCGGAACTATCCCTAAGGACAACTAAAATATGGTGTCCCTTATTTTATGTGCAATGTATAATATCCGAAATTTTTTATACTGAAGTTGAAATCCCACAGGAACACACTACCGGTATAAAAAGTAGATACTTTATATGTTAATCCAGAGCATATTCTATTATGCCAAATCAAATTCAAATCCGTTCAGCTGTTTAAGTGTGATTGAGTTACAACTATGTGAATCCTCACAAACTTTCGCATTTATAATATTAGTGGGATAAATAATATTAAATACACATATTTAGACCCTCAAAAATATCGTTAAGCAATGGTTATTGGTATTTGGTTTAGATTATAAATATGAACATTATAAAATTATGGCATTATTGTATCGTACAGCAGGTGTGTCATTCCGCTGCTATTTTTTAGTAAATATTTGAGATGCAAAATCTATTTCCATTCTAGAGTAATTGATTACAAGCAAACATGGTCACCACTTCATCAAGGTTTAGAATGAGACGACGACCACGAACATAATTGCGAGCGAATTAAATTGAAGTTTGCGCGTGTTGCCTATTGGTTGCGGTCATTTGCCCGACGTGTGTCAAACTTGTGGCTAACTTCATTATCATTGAATTGTTATTGACCCTAGTGGGCATTGTGTATTGACCCTAGCGGGGCATTGTGTATGTCACACTGATATTTTTTACAGGTCATCCGGTGATCAGTCTATGCCTTCCAAACCAAATTTTTCGTGAACGCTGCAGGATCATCAAAACTATTTTTTTTAATTGAATGTAATCCTGTTTTGTATGAGAAACGTATATGTCTGCCCCTATTCACTGATTATTTTCATTACACACAAGAAGGTTATAATGAGCCTGTGTCATCCAAAGCAGAACTTTAAAATCAAACGACTTAGTTACAAAGGCGGATGATTTTTTATCAAAGTTTGTAAATCGAAGGAAATCTCTGGATAGGGACTATATTTTAAAAATAGTTTCCTGATGAAAAGCGTTCACTAGACGCTGCACTCAATTTAATAAAGATGTGCGCTTGGGGAACTGAACCACCATTTAAAAACAACTTTGCATGCGACAGAGGCGAAATGTCGCTAGTCACGTAATGTAAGTTTATATGCCGAGTTTTATTAAATAAGAATAATTAAGTCTTTGTTTAAAAAAAAAACTGAGGCGCTAAAATGTCAATTTCAAAAATGTAACTGATCGATATTAAAAATTGGCGCACGTACGAGTAGTGTACTGTAAACTCTTCTCTCGGTTTTGAGAATTTTATTAACAATATTTACTTTTATAAAAAAATATTTTAGGTAGATGTTTTTGTTATCATTTTTTTGTTACTTCCATTTTTGAAATTATAATGATTTTCTTGAGCATGAAAATGAACGAAGGTATACGTTTTAATTAGCTCAATCAATAAATAAATACGAAATAATAAAAACTTATAACTATAGTGGCTAGAACCACCTTTTAAGCATAGCCTGTGTCAGGTGGCTCTGCTCTTCCATATCTTATTAAATGTGTGTGAGTTTGTGTGTGGGGGTATATTTGTGTGTGTGTGTGAGTGTTTAGGATATAAGTTCCAAAAGGTTCTCTACTTTTATGTAATTTTTGTTTTACTTTGTAATATAACTTAGTTTATATATTTAAGCTCAATAGGTTTACTTATATTTATTACGTATCTATAATTTAATTTCTTAACTTGGAACAAATAAACACAGCAATTGCTCTTAAATCCTATAATGTTATAGTTCACGCCTCCCATCGGCAACATTTGCTATGATTTGACAAGATTCTAACAAGCTTAATTTGACTAAAACTCCATTAACCTATTACGGGATGCTAGTTTGTTTAACGATAATGCGTGTCGAGGGAATCTAATACGAAATTAATAATACATATTCATATTAATAACGCTAATGTATCAAAATGAATCAAAACCCAGTGTCTTAAATGTAAAAATAAAGCGTTAAAATAATTTATATTGGCAATTACATCGATACCTACTGATTTATGTGATAGTGATAGATCTTCGATCAAAAAAAGGTAATAGGAAAATTATAAAAACAAACTTACTTTTAAATGTTTCAAGCAAACATTTTAATAACTAAATATGGTCTCAAAAATAAGTTCAAAAGTTGTTAAAATATTTTCAATTACATTTTTGTAAATGTTAAGATAAGAATAACTAAGACGTCCTGAAAACAGCCACGCAACCACATCCAACGCAAGGTTTTAAATTTAGAATATTTTCGGAAAACAAATAGGTAAGTTTAAGCTTAAAGGCAAAATATACAAATTGTCTACGTAATTAATAACAAAGTTGATTCGTGAAAAGATAAAAAATAAAAACATGTAAGTATACATATTTTTATTTTTTAAGAGCATCAAAATAAATACTAATAACCAAGTAAGTCCGGAGCAGAATTGAGTTCTCGGCTAAATCATATCCTAATTCCGTTTCTATTCATAAATTATTTACAGTAAGGTAGATGCACCATGAATAATAAAGTTATAGTTTGATATTTGATCGATCCGAACGCGTAGTAATTTATCTCAAGTCGCTGGCTAGGGCCATGTTTCCACCTTATTCTAACTTGTAATTTGTTGTGAAACGCAATTATATGTTTAGAGCGCTCCAAGCTAATGGCGAAGACGTGGCGCGATGCCGACGAGACACGATTTTGAGTCAGATAAACAGTTCTGCATAAGAATATTAAAAAAAAAATATAAATTATATGTACTACAATTCATTCTACACAATAATAAAATAATTATGAAAATTAATTTTCGCTAGCTTGTTTTAGATACTTTGCTTAAGACCTAGTCAAAAACTTAGGTAATGTTCTACCTAACCTGCCTAATTAAAGTTTAATATACTTAAAAAAAATATCAGTAAAAGATAGAATTTCTCAGATTGTTTATAATTATTTTTTGGTCTGACCGCTAGAGTTACTTTTTTATTTTTAGAATAATATGTGTCCAAACTTATAGTTGATAGAAAATACTAATTACTTTATAATATCCGTTATTTAAACTATATTTACTTAATCTCACAAAGAATAAAATAAGTGTATAATGTACTTTTGAGTAGTTATTAGTTTATTAAGCCGTACTACGTATTAAAGTATCTTTGATGATAATAAAGTTATATTACAACTTTTAATGCAATAAGTAGATATTTCACTTCAAATTATACGCTAAGATTTCTTTTGATGAGTTTTGCCGGTGGATTTCGAACTTTTTAACTAGGAATTAGATTACTAAGCCAGATCAATAAAATACTATAGATGTTATCATACATATATTATTGTTGCATATTACGTTCAATTTTGAATCCCAAATCTTGATATTAAATGCATATTTAACATTTTTGTAGGTATAGGTAAAGTACAAATCAATCTACGGCACTTCGTTTATCACAAAACTAACAAAGTTGTGTTTAAGTCAGTGATTGTTTCTCTTTTTTTTACCGATTTCAAAAAAGAAGCAGCTTCTTAATTTACCTATATGTTTGTTACGCGATTTTGTGGACTCCAATCGGTAGCAAATTGAACCGGAAAATCATTAGCGCTTGTATTGTTAAATAATTTTTATTTACCGTTTGCAAATCTTCCTTTGAACTTAATTCGATAAAACGATGTCATTACTTGAAATGATCGTTTCTCGAACACCATTTTTATCATAAAGCAAATTAAACCAGCGTCGGAAGGGTGGGAATATTTGAAATCAAACAATTATTTTACGTAAATTGCATTCCCTTTGCTAACAATTCTAAATTAAGGCCTATGGAGGGTCGGGTAAGCAATTCCGCGGATCCTGAGATCAATTAATTAGAAACGCCTTTTAAATTGAACCAGCCATTTTTAAATTCCCCACGATTCTTGGTTCAGACTAACGGATGTAAACGACCGTGTTTTCGGTCCCTTAATGAACTATTCATTAACAAATTGTTGTGTTTTACAAAATAAGAGAAGTAAAAAAAATTTCATAGTAAATTACAATATGAGGTAAATCTAAGACATGCTTTGTAAAGCTGAAATAAGTGAAGACCCGATACCTCTAAAGCACGAGGCGCACTCATTCTGCATCTGCTTCACTAATAATTTTCTTAACAGAAAGCTGGTGGTCAGTTTTCTCAGTCTACTCAACCGAATCATTTCTTCCCCTCGGTGGCGAAAAAACTTCTCCAGCACATTGAATGTTGGATGCGTGAACAATTTATCAGCTAAAATTGAGATCTTCCGTTCTAGGAAGTTATTATCGGAACGGTAACTACAAGAAAGGATTTTAGAGTAAACAGTGAATTCATGATATTGGTTTACCTTATACCTAGAAGTATTCTTAGGTATACTAATTGTAAGTATATATTTTTAAAAGATAGTAATTACTATTGCTTAGTTTTAATTCTGATTTTATTCCCCACCACATTCAACAAATAAAATAAAATCTAATGATATTATTATAATCGTAAATTTTATTCACAAATTCAACATGGAAAATCATATCCGTTTTGATATCGGGTGCGTGACCAAAATATGTGTTGCATTAGCGCACTATATTTTTGTAAAATAATAAAATTTAAAACGTTTTGATTACATACACATATTTTTTGTATGCTTATTTGGTGATATATACGTATATAAGTGTTTTTTCACGTAAATCAAAAAATTTATGATGGTATAAGTTTATACCAACACAATCTATTAATGTCGCAACTTATACGTAAATTAATACCACAAACGCAAGATATGAGTGAAATTAATTCAAAACTGTTTGGATGTAACTCTGCTCGTATCGCAAAGCACCTCAGATGATGTATGCAAATTAGCCCAACTTGCCGAAAGCCGACGCTAACTTCTTATTTGTGTATTTTAACTTGAGTTATGATTTACGCGTCGAGGATTAGGAGTGATACATACAGGATTTCTGGCCATAAAGCCTCGGCCTACGTATACCATTTCCTTTAAATCTGTATAGCTGAACCAAAATGAAGTAGTATTTGTCATCCAGACATGTGAATTATATATTTTGTTATTTAATTAAATAGTAAAAAATTTGCATTTCATATTAAAATTTATGTATGTATATTGAGGTATATATTTTCCAAGGACAGCATCTGAACTTTATACTAGATAATTTATTTCTTTATTTGGATTCAAATATATAAACATATTATATAGTACGTACGTATAGCTTTTTACTATTCCATATAGGTATGCTTTATTAACTGTGAAAGATTATTTATACAGATAATATTTTTTCAATAATTTGTAACAATAAATTGGTTTCATCTCGTCAGTATGTATCGCGTAAGTTTTGTAATTAGTTTCAAGTAAAACAGGTGTGGTAACAAACAGATAACTTGCTTATCTTAGCATTAATAATTATAATAATTAATTGTGTATAAGAGTGTACTTGCCTACGCCTTCATACCTCTCTTTTATTTATTAATTGACCTTTAAAGCTTAAACATGTGTAATAAAGTTAAAAATGTTCACGTTACGATTACGATACGATTATACGATTCATACGATTTAAAGTTAACAAAAAAGGCGAAATCTACCACAATTTACAAGAATTATAGGTAGATATTATATCGAGCAAATACATAATAGAGATGTGTTATATAGTTTGTTATAGGACATCACGCAGCAGCTCCAGGTCTTTATCAACCGCTGCCTTCGCCGTATTCTCGGTGTATTCTGGCCAGAGAGGATCGCAAACGTGGATCTATAGGAACGATGCGGCGAGACTCCAATCGACCACCAGATCAAGCGTCGCAAGTGGAACTGGATAGGTCACACGCTACGAAGGGATTCCCAACATATACCGAGGCAAGCCTTAGACTGGAACCCTCAAGGAAAGCGAAAACGTGGCCGCCCTAAGCAATCCTGGCGGCGGACGATCACCGCGGAGGCGAGGGCAGTTGGCATGACATGGAGCGAAGTAAAGCGCGTAGCTCAAGACCGAGCGGAATGGAGACGTACTGTGGACGCCCTCTGCCCCATCCAGGGGACTTAGGACTTTAAAGAGACATAGTTTGTTAGAAAACGATTCCACCAAAGGCGACAGTGGTTGCTATGACAACTCAAAAACATGGCGTCTTAATAGTGAGGATAAGCATATAATTGCTATAGATAAATCATGTTAATCATGAAATAAAAATAATGAATATGATATCGAATTATCTGAATAGACAGTATTAATGTATGTTACTATCACTCAAGCCATAACATCGTTGTATAAATTATGAGAAATAGGAAAATTCTACGGGAAAATCCTAATTAGAGAAAAAAATGGTGTTAATGTACAATATAATTTTATAGATGAAAAATAATTTTACTCGTTCTTAAAATAAATTAATTTAGTGAATATTACTCTGGCTAATTTTTTGAATCGTAAGATTTCCTTTTATTAAGGAATGACAATCTTGTGCCTATAGGTATATTTTCTTGTGCCACCATAAGCGAAATCATTTATATGGTTAGTTACTGGTACGCAGAATTGGTAAAATCATTTCTTTTTAAATCTCCTTTAAAACTATGTGTTGTCGTCTTATTAACTAAGAATTCACTTTGACATTTTAAACAAAATTAAAAAAGAACACTTTTTTGAATTATTACAATAAATTTAATATCACTATTATATACCTACTGTAGTTATTAATTTACACAATTTTGTATTTAGATTCCATGGTTAAAATAATTAATTATTCATTGCAATCAAAAGAATCGATATTTATAGTACAACCCTATGAAAAAAGTAAATTTATAATAAAAATATTAGAAAGAGATGATATAATACAATCACATTTGTGAAGTGAGATGAATAGATTAATTTCAACCTACGTAATTTGAAATGACCAATTTAACTTGAGTCATGCTAAAACGGAAGCAAATTATTCAAAATGAATGAATTTCAGGTTACCTACTTACCGATCAAATGTGATTACATGTTTGACGTTTTGCTATTTTTTCCACACAAACGAATAGAAAAATACATCATTACGATTGTTATTACTTTCGTTTAAATTATTTTACTAAGAAGCACGAACAGGTCAGTCACTGGTATTATTTCTATTGTCAGTGTCACGGTGAAGTGGACTTTCTCATTCACTTGTATGTCGTTGAAGACATACCTATGGGGGAATTTAGTTGCCTATATTTTAAAATTACTAAACAAAAAATAAGGTAATATTCTAATTATTTTAGTTCGGTTCACAACCTCTTTTAATAAAATCCAATGGAATCTAACTAAACATATTTTGTTTAGTGAGGCCGTTGTTGTAAATAGATTTTAATTAAATTTCCAATTTCTAAATAGATCTGATCTGAAACATTGTAATCGTGTTCTGTAGATAATCTTTGCTAAGTTTATGTTTACAATTAAATCATTCCTTAGTTGAAGTGCATAATAATTATTATTCGTTTAGAACGTAGATGCTATCAGAGGATACGAATTACGTACATTTCCAAAAAATCCGACATGACTTCACTTAAAGACACATTGTCGGAGTGATAAATGCGAACTCATTTCACAAAGTTTGAAATAGAAAAGTAAACCAAATAGAGTTAAGGGAATAGTCTCGGGCGCGCGTCACTTTTTCGACAAATAGGGAAGGAAGGAAGTGAAAAAATATTGCCAGTGCTGCTTAGGACTGGGTTCAGTAGTATGTATTTTATATTGTTCTATAGCTCATATGCAACAATAAGAAAGCAAATAACTATTTATCCTCACAAGAAATTATGTAATACAATCACATATGCCTACCTTCTTCAATTACATTTGATGCTAATATAGCATTTATAAAGCATGCGAATACACACCTATAGATTTCTGAGGTACCTAAATAGTAATCATAGAATGATCAACTCTTCATATATCTCTTTTCCTACATCCTCTTCATTATATTCTCTCATTTCAATGTACGGTTCAGCTCATTTAAATGTACAGTTAAACTAAAAAATAGAAGAAGTGTATCTTAAGTACGCGAAACAATGATTTTTCAGTGTACAAACAATTAAAAATAAAATAAAAACGACATCACATATGATTAAATAAGCGAGAAATTTATAATACCTATGAGTCATTGCACTGCGGATCTCTAGTGAAACGTATATTAAGTTAGACTGGTCGACTCCAGGCGGTGCACATTGCAACACTACTTACCTTTGCTAAGACGTAACATGTAATAGAGCGAGCATTGTACCCAGCTCAAAGCGACAAACCAGACTTTCCGCTCTTCGAAATAATAACGTTATATAGGGCTACCTCGGAATAATAATATTTATGTATCTCACTCACTTAAAAGCCGACTACAAAAAGAACTTCACAGTCTAATCAAGAATTTAAATCAATTTTTTATAATAGATAAAAAAAGTATTTAAAACCGATGAAGTTATTTAAAAAAAATATCGGTGGATAGATGACAAATAAGTTTTACATAGTTTAGTTTAACTTATACACTGATATTAAGCTACTTTAAAATATTAACATAAGTGGAGAAGATAAAACCATGGTAATTTATTTATCATAATCAAAGTATATGTACGAAATTTATATGATTAAACTCTTATACCTAATTGTTAGGTATAGAGAATATTTGTGTGACTGTATCAGCTTTTTTATATTATATATTATTAATTTATTTTTATTTTTTACTTAATCACTGGATCGATTTTAATTCAATGTTGTAAGTTTAAGTGCATTGTCAAATTTAAGTAGGTATACAGTGGCAACCCTAGTGAGAAGTTGAATTTTCGTATGGCGTAGTTGAAAAATTGTAAAAGGACTCTCTTTGTTAGGTACTCCGTTTTCTTTTCTAAGTGGCAGCGACTACTGATTTATTATACAAGCTTACGGTATAGCTTCAGTTGATGTTTAATTTCACCTTCGCTTTGAAATTTGAACACAGAATGCCTTTTGAATTCACGTGAAAAAGCAGTGCTTAGTTTGACCGTAATATAAATTTAAAATACTGGAACGAACTACTATTTCTATTACAGGAAAAAATATTTAAAACATAATTTAACTTAGCACATGACTAGCCGCCCAGCTCAATACGCAAAATAGGCGCATCGTGGTCGTCGAGTTGCGGAAACAAGCCCGTATTTACTTAAACTTACGAGTATATACCTTAGCACGTTAAAACATAAAAAATCAACTAAATATCAAGAGTATTTTTTAAGATCAAAAAACATCTAGATAGCGCGATTTACTAAAAGTGGTATGACTTGTATCTCAGTGTCAACTGTCATACTAATGACTGTTTATAATTAAGTAGAAATAAGTATCGCTTACGTTAATTAAAACACATTGTTTGAGTTTCAAGCGGTGTCGATTTCAAGATATATTTTAACTTCCAAGTCGTTAGAGTGTTTGTGAAACGTAACTTCATTGTTTGTATCGACAAATTGAAACACTCTAATTAATTCTAAAATAATTAAATTTTGAAGGACTTAGATAAACGTTACTAAAATAGTATAAAGATGTATTATATTTATTAATATTAAAAGCAAATTATACTAACCATAATAATTATAATCATAAAAAATATAAATAAAGTACTATAGGTACATATTTTATGAATAACTTAATATTTCACGCTAATTTAACCTCAACGCATTATTTAATTTTTATCATTAAATTAAGAATTCCTAGACTGCGCTTTGAATTAACTTTGGTAAAAAGTCAACTTGCCACGAAAAATAAATAATTCACAAACGTTACTTTGTTCTTAGATTACCAGTGTTATACCTTTTAAAATATTTGAGATGAAACTTTTCATATCTGTCTATATTGACAGGTTTAATAAAAACTGAAAATCAGAGTAATTCTCGAAAATTTAATCAAAATATTGTGTTACATTATTGGATCAAATCTTAATTTTTATTATCGGTTCATGAAATGTTTAAATTTATTCCGACGTTTCTCAATAGGCGGAAATCACGTTAAAATATTCCGTTACATAGATAAATACATATAACAGGTGGAAAAACATTACAAAGATGAGCAATAATAATCGCTATTGTGAAGAAAAGGCATGAATTAGTCATTATTTAGTTAGCTCATATAAATTCAGTCAAAAAAGTATTGGGAATGGATGATGTGTTTTTTTTGTTGTTGTTAGATTAACACAACTGTTTTTCATTTTGGCGCAGAGTTTGAGTTGTATCTGTTAATTACATGAAATACAGTGGCATTTTTAGTTCGATAATAATTTAGACTCAGAACGCGAATTTTATAATGGACAAAAACATCGAACAAAGAGTTTGTCTTATATTTTGTATCGCCAATGGAATTTCGTATTCGGAGTCTCTGAAAATGTTACAGAAGGCATAGAGTGAATCGACTTTATCAAAGACACGTGCTTATGAGTAGTACAAAGCATTCAAAAGTAGTCGAGATGAGATGGAAGATTAGTCTCGTTTTGGTAGTCCATCAACGTCTTCAACTGAAGTTAACATCGCAAAAGTGAAAGAAATGGTAACTGAAAAACCTCATTCAAATTTGAGAGATATAGCCCTTGAACTTTCTGTGTCTCACGAGTCGATTCGTACTATTTTAAACTTAACTATTTACTAACTTTAAACTATTTTTCACTTGGGTATGAAACATGTTGCTGCTCCGCAAGTCTCAAAAGATTTGAATTTTCTCCAAAAACTAAATCGCATAAGAGTCGCTGAGGACCTGGTAGAACGAGTCAATTCGAACACGAATTGTTACTGGTGACGAGACGTGGGTTTGCGAGTTTAACATGCCAACTAGTCAACAAGCTTCGAATTGGCACCTTCCAACTGAACAGAAACAAATAAAAAAACAAGTCAAAGTCAAATTCATGAATATTTTCTTTGAATATTGCAGTATTGTGCACTTGAAGTTCTTACCGGAAGGTCAAACGGTAAATAAATAACATTATTTGAGCGTTATGCGGCGTTTAAGAGAGAAAATTCGACGAAAAAGGGCAGATTTGTGGAAAGAAAATTCTTGGTTTTTGCACCTCGAGAATCCGCTTTCCCACAAGGCCATCATTGTGAACTAATTTTTGACTAAAAATTCAACAAATACCATAGAGCAACCACCGTATTCATCAGATGTGGCTACAGGCAAATTCTTTCTGTTTCCTAAACTCAAATTACCACTTCGTGGCACCCGTTTTCAATAGGTAGAAGACATTAAGGAGAATTCACGACGAAAACTGTACTCAATTCCGGGAAAAGCGTTTAAAAAATGATGATTTGGTTATTCGTTGGCGTAAGTATATCATTTCTTATGAAGCATACTTTGAAGGCGATAAAATAAATTTGGATGAATAATAAACATTTTGTGTATTATAAATCTTTTCTCGGTTTTCTTGACATAGTAGTATATAGATGCAAGAACTGATTGGGATCGGACATGCCATTCACGATACTTTAAACTAATGCATATTTTACAGGGAAAAGATTTGTTTGTCATGAATAAACTCAGTAACTACTGGAGTGATTTTTTTTCACGTAAAGTTCTGGCAGTCTCCTTTAGCTATAATATAACGCTACAAAAATTTGCTATAAAATTATTATTATTATTCTTGAGAAAGAAAATATAAGTTATTTTGTCAAAGAAATTTACACAAGTCTGCATTAAATCAAAAACATTTTATAAGACTTTCGACGAATACAAAGCTACGCATCAAATGTTGCTTGCCTTTGTATGAAAATTCAAAAATTATCTCGTTGAAGGAAATTATTTCTATTGTATTACAATTGGGTGACTGTCACTTTTGATTTCATCCCGCTTCGGTGATTTGATTGCTTTATTGTTTTGTAGCTATATTATTCTTAAATGATGGCTATTACAGTTTTCAAGAAGTATTTTATCTTTAATGTAGCATTATTATAGATAATAAATTAAATGTTGAATTAACAATCGATTGGAATCACAAATAACAAATGCTGCAATTTATTTAATAACTTTGAAATAAAAACATACTTTAAAGAAACTTGATTATGAACGTTATTTAAAATATTTTAAACATAAAAACATTTTACTTTTAAATAAATGAGGAAATATTGTAAAAGATGATCATCGTTCAAGCAGATCCACTGAACTAGCTGTTAAGGATGATGTTACTGAACACTCCTTGAATTTACCACCTTTTCAGCCAGATTTCTCTTTAGAATATAGAAACTTTTGAAATTTCAAACTATTTATTACAGCAGCATTTTTACCTACCTATAAAATGCTCTCCATAAGGTTCTTTGATTCCATTTACAACTCACTCGTCTCTAAGACCCCCATTGTTGGAGTTCCCGTTGGAATCACACTTGGCAAGATCCGTTTCCTTAAAGTTCAATTCAGTTCCCGGACGCTCCTAAACTTCATTTCCGAGGAAAGGATATTAGGATTAAAAGTTTGTCCAGCTCTAATGCCTACGGACTGGTCTAGAATTATATTAAATGGGATTCCAGATGCCTTGACGGGCTTAGTTGGTCTGTAGGTATATACCTATAGACTAAATAGTCTAAGTATATATTTGAAAGCATTCTTAAGTTTTACGGCTTGGTATAGATATGGTTGAAATGCAATTTGTTTTAAATCATATTTATTATTTTACAAATTAAATATCAATCAAAGAGCTAATAACACACTATAAAAACAGAGTGTAGTAATAAGCCGTTTGTAACTATTTAAATAAAACAAAATATTTTGTTGCTGTAAGTAAATTATTCCTATAATTTATTTTAATTAAGTACTTAATTTTTAAATAATTTCAGCGCCAATAAGCTAAGCTCTATTCTTTTTTATTATTTTGATTGTCATTTATTTTAAACGTTTAAAAGTTAGTCGAGTGATAGGAAAATATGTGTTCTATTAATAAAATTAAACTTAACTTTAGTTTTTCCTTCATGATAATGTACGTTTTTACAGCAGTAATATAAAGTTTAAAGTTAGAGGATAAAACGCAATACTCATGACAATAATTACGCTGTCTTCCAAGTTGGAAGTTACAAGTTCAGATTGTCTACTATTTTTGTAGACAAGAGATGTATACTGACCTAATACTCATAACTTTATTGCGTAACTCCTCAGAATTTAGATTTTTTGATTGAAAAGTAGTGACTGTGCTAGTTTTGCACCTTATATTCGAAAATATTGCGTGTTCTTCACCACATACATATATACACGACGTGCTTATTTTTATATATAAGTATTATGCTTAATTAGCCGTCGAGAGACTGAATGAAAAAAATAATGAATCGAACCGATCAATAACTTATGATCTAAACAGTATGTATTGTTTTAAAATACAATATTTTAATTGTGCGTAACGTTACAAATTGCACTTTGTTGAACATTATAGCCTCAGGGTCACGTTGATGACGCGTTGAGTGGTAAAACTTCTCTTTCAACGGATGGAAAACATGCTAGGGTTGCAGCAAAAAGCTGTAGTTCTAAATCATGCTACATATAGGTACATCACAACATTCATCTGTACCTGATGTTGCACGTCGTCATTAACCTGCACGAGCGAGATGGTAACCACGTCACAACGTGCACTAATAAAAGACGAGAATTGGCCACGACTTGTGTTCATTCGAACCGAGTCACTGAAGCATGCAAATTTAAATTTTAATATTCGAATGTGAATTTATTGAGGTTTATGGAATGACTGGCGTGCGACGAACGCGGCAGCAACAGGCTGTAGGCGGAGTCTTGTAGGCCGCGACTGCGTAATGGACGCCGGTTGCCATGACAACGCCTCCACGGTATTTGTGATTACTACATTGCTCGCAAGAAACTTTTCTGATTGACGTGCTCCAATAATTAAGTTTGTGGGCCAATGGTGCACTGTTACTTCCTAATATGATATTATATAAAATGTGTATAGAAAACATATAAAAATGGCTGGCTATTACTGTAGGTACTCGCATTTTACAGTAATATAATGAAATGCGAGTATAGTACATATTATATTATAAATAATTACATATATTTAATTATAACACTGAGTAAGATATTAAATTTCTCACAAAAGGGCATCCTTGTTAGTGCTAATTTTAGACTATATAAAAAACTTAGCTTAGTCATAGCAATAAATATATTATATATACCTACATATCTAAAATATTAAAAATAAATTTAGAATAATCAAGATACGATTGTGATACTGGTTTATGTAATGAAAATTTACAGAAAGGAACTTAAAAAAAAACATTAGCAAAGAAATAACACTGCAAATAAATATCTCTATATTTCACAGCATTTCAGCAATCTCTATGCTGGCCTTATCCCATTAGATGTAGCGAATATTAAGATTTATAAATCTAAATATTATATAACATAGAGTAAATACTATGCATATTTACAAGTGTTAGGTAAAATCTTGAAAGCACTGAGCTATAAAGTTTTGTTTCACTTTGAGCGGCAAAGAGGATATTCCCTGTGGCCTCAGCCACAGATAATGGACTTTGGTGGAAATATGTTGAAAAATACTTATACTCTACGCGTATCCAATATTTACTTTAGCTTTTCGAATGTCATATTGAAATTCAGTTTTCCAACTTCAAAAACCTAATGAAGAGAAAATTTAAGTATTTGACTAAAATAGTTTTTTTTACTACATCTTATTGTAGATTTAGATAACAAACAATCTTAATTGATCTTAAAATATCAATTACCTAAACTAGAAATATATGTGGATAAAGGAATAAATATTAATTGAAATATGATCAGTGGAATAAATATTAATCGATTAAAAACGAAGATACACAATTAAAAAATGGTGCAAATTAAAAGGTTTTACATTTGTTTATATTTTTCAAGGGTATTTTAATTCAAGAGTGTTATATCGGTTTATTTAGATAGATATCTAGATTAGTTATTCGACAAGGGCTCGGACTTTTAATGAAAACTGATGCAGCTTAACCAACTTTAGCTGTGGTAACAATTTCAATCAAACAAGTAATAAACAATTTGACGACAAAACTCAAAGAGTTGGAAGATGACTCAAGCACTACGCAATAGGTATACATTCATGTGATGGTATTGCGAATTTACTAACACAATCATAGATTGTTTAGGGAATTCCTTATTAACTAATTATTTTTTAGTGTCTTTAATGAACATAATAGGACAAGATATCACTTAGAAATATACTTATTCTGTCTATGTCATGTTTTAATAATACCTAGTAAGATTATCTATACAAAAAATATCTTTTTATGTCTCTGTTTTCAATCATTTTTAAAATAATTATTTTTGTGGGTATTTCAATATTTGTGTCTTATCAGGTTAACCTATGAATTTGGCTTATACGTCACTCTTAAGTATTTTATATTATTTTACGTACATCAAATCAGATTTCTTAGAATAAAGTACAGCCTTTGACAAGCTCAAAGCCGCTAAAAGCTTAAAACTATTTTGTGATACGCTTAAGAGTTAATATCAAGTTCTTCTGAGCTCGATAAATAATGCAGTCACTTTTACAGCTCATAAAAACATTATGGCTTAACTTTAAAGTAGTATGCCTCAAGTTACAGGCTTTGGCTAAATAAAATCCATACGAAAATATTTTAAAAAAGAACAACATCCAAAACATCTCCCTAAATCATTTGCTGTGGGAAGCACTAATCTGTTTGTATTAAATAACTTTTTGTTTTTTTTTCATAAAGCCATAAAGAATTTTGCTTAAAACTGATGATAAAATAGATGATGACATATGACATGATGATACATACATTAGGGCCACATAAGAAGTTTAGCTTATAAAAACAAAAACATTGATTAAAATCAATTCATAACTGGTAAAATAATCGCTTAGCAAAAATAAAAACTACTATAAAGTAAAAAAAAAGTCAAATTATTCAAAAAAAGAGAATAGAAAACAAGTAGAAAAGAAAAGAAGAATAATATAAGTGTAATACTAAAATTATTCTTCTTTTCTTTTGGCAGAATTTCTTCCAAAGCATTTGTGGCGCCAATAATTGCGCTACGAAAAAAGTTTGATGTTGTAATTAGTACTTTTAAATACATCTATTACTTTATCTTATAATTAAATTAAACAACAACATTGCACATAACAGTTTTAAAATGAAAATATTGTAATATTTTGAGAATATGATTCAAAATTATCATTATTTTTGTCAGTCATATTTTGTATAGCTAGAAAATAAGCATTTCTAAAAAATACATTTATATTGAGTAACATTTAACTGTAGTTTCTAATAACATGAGCCACAAAGGGCATAAAATGGATATTCTAAGTTCATACTTTCATCTCGTAATGGATGCGAAATCGTTTATGGCTATCGAATAGTTTATTGGTGCTTTATTGTATTGCCTCCAAAAGTATTAAACATTTATTTTATTTTAAAAAATTGTCATATAAAGAAAGCTTTTCATTTTTTTATATCTACAATATAAATTATATTATGTTGTATAACAATATACTTCTTCGAAGTTTTTAACTATTAAATACTGTAAAGATTTTGTATATTATGAATAAGAAGTTCCGTAAAAGCATGAACTGTGTGTGTCACATCCAGTAATTGTTAATAACTTACCTGAAACAAAACAAAAGTTAAATTTTAGTAATTCTCTCAATAAGGTGTAATTTTTATCACTACTATGATACTATTGTATTGCCTGACTTTCTTAAAAGAAA
The DNA here is from genome assembly GCA_912999735.1 of Aporia crataegi. Classification (NCBI taxonomy): domain Eukaryota; kingdom Metazoa; phylum Arthropoda; class Insecta; order Lepidoptera; family Pieridae; genus Aporia; species Aporia crataegi. The sequence continues at coordinate 3,685,881 of OU538744.1, read as the reverse complement.
ATTATTCCTGTATCGGAAATGGCTATGAGTTGGGCCAAGTTTGTTTAAGACTTTGCTATTAAATTAATTATTAAAATAATACTTCTAGTGTTTTCGCTCCGACCTCTGGATCTACTTTCATTATTAGTAATTCCTTAAATTACATCCGAAAACATGAAGAATATCAGTATTTAAGACATTACAATATGATAACGTGTTTGTAAAAATATTTTTTTAGATATTAGTATCTATTTAAAAACATTGATTTGGAATAAACTATGAGGATTCCTATGGTAGTTTATCTTTGCACAAGTAGGTAGGTACTATTAGATTGATAAAGCCCTAATGTAATTACAAACGCCGTTGGACAATAATCATTTTAATCATGTAAGAAGATGAATAACAATTAGGCGAGAATAGACAAGAGTCATTTATTACAGCTTAATTGATTATTACCTACCTCTTACACAGAGGTGAGGAATACATATGCTGGATGTGCCCCTTTTAAAATTTTGCCTCCTACGTCTATTTTGATTTTCTTAAATATGTCAAATGATGAACCAAATTCAAAAACAGAGCGTATGAAACTCCGACATCTGTGGGTCAAATTGTGTCATTGTTGTCTAGTAAAAATTAATTTTAGGTAAGTTCCTTAACCCTTTACCTTATCAATAGTAATTAATTTATCCTTGCTGTATTTGAGCCACCTGTACTTATTTTTTCAATTAATCATCAATTATAACTGTATAATAAACTATAATACACTCTCTTATATGTAGAGTATAATGAAAAAGTCGAAGTTATTGTAACTTTACTAACTTAAAATATTTTTTTACGTTCCCTTTCTTAAATGTCTTAGATTTGTCGTTAAGAAATATTTGTATATTTGAAGAGATTTTCCATTAGAATTTGGATTGTAGCCGGTTCGTACAATGTTCTAATTGGCTAAGATGGTTGTATAATGAAGCACCCTTCAACTCAAAATTAACGTTCATAGAATTCACCTAATTTGAATTTTTTTACTGACAAATAAGAATATAATATAATGCTTAGTTATAAAAAGGTTTATTATATATGTCGGAGTGAACATAGTAAATAAGACTGTCGGAGCATACAGTAAATAAGACCTTTAATAAATTTGATCATAGCAATCGTGGGCGTCATGACGGAGACTCACATCAAGTTACTATTTGTAATATAATGCAAAACTACATGTCGGTGGGTTTGTCAATTTACCATTTAAAACACCACACTAAACACAGAACATAATATACCTACACATCATCCAATGACATGCCCATTTATCCAAAATACACACCCACTCAATCAGGTGTGAGAACTCATTATATAAGGCAGCAAGAAACAGCCATGCAGGACTATAACCCTGAAAAGGCGTGGGGAACCCCAACCTCGCTCCCCACCGTGAACTCCAGCTCACAACTACTGAGTTCTCCTTGTTTGAAAATAATAATGGATCACCACACACGAACAGACTCCGCTCAATAACTCTCGCTCACTTGAAATACACCATCACTGTCAACTGGACAGGGTTTTCTCTTCTAAGAACGACCGTTGAACAATAATCACTGCCTCTAACCAAGCCTGTTATTTTTATTCCCGTTGTCAGTCAAACCTCGCTTCCAACCACGAGCTGGTCGGCTCCCGACCTGCACCGGCCACCATTCGCACCGTTTAACGAACATAAAACCCGATCAGAGCGTTCACGACGCCAGCCGACACAACCAACGGCGTTCGTGAGAGGGATCCTGTTTACACGGCCTCTTCGATAGCAGACGGCGTCGCCCTCTACCCCGACATATATGTATATTGTACTAAAATACAACAGGAAATCCGAAAGCTGGCTTATATTTCAGCCAACGCGTTAGTATAGATATTTTGCGTATGCACCTCAACGGCTTTGATGAGCCTTTGGTATTTTTGTAAATATATTTAAGTACCTACATAATTGTAAACAAATTATACTAAAAAGTGAAATATATAGTTCAAAGATGATGAAGATGAAACATTTAAATCAGTTAAATTGATAGTCTGGGCTCAGTAAATTTACAATATTATTTTGAATTTAATATATAAAACTCATTGCATTTTATATTTTGTCCATAACGATTTTCAACCGATTTAAAGAAAAGTGTTGATTTTTTGGAACGATTGTTACATGATTGTATAACTGACTTATTTTTTTTATATATGTAAGTTTGTACTTCGCGCCAAACTTGATCGCCTGACTTTGACAGTCATACAACCCGGTAAGACGTCACAACAGATGACGTAAAAGCATCTTGAAAGAAGCCGTGGATGAATACAATATTATGTGCTTGATTAAAAATAGTTATTAATTTTAGTTTATGTTGTTCATGACAATTGTATTGATTCAGGTATGTGAGGTTAATCTTTGTAAATATGTTATTAGTTTTGAGCTCATCTGTAAATATGTTTACTTTAATTACAGTTGTATTACTGCATCAACTCGTTTCTACTTCATAACCTAAAATCCTACTCTACAATTGTTAAGTCTTGAATTCAGACTTACATATACGAGTATAGGTAGGTTTTTGTTTGATACTTCAAATGTAAATACATAAATATTATCACACACGACATAGTAATAAATCAAAGAGAAATAATAATTATACAAAGATAATATTCGGAAGTAGGTTCCTTAAAGATTATGGCATCGGCTTCTAAATATTTTCTTAATCTAAAGATATTTCGAATTTTGTATTGTAATGTTACACTTTCAATAGATATGTCATCTATTGAACAACAAAAGTAATTCTCATAACTTTCATCTGTATAATCAATTATTATTGATACGATCCTACTTAATCCTATCAAATTTATTTTCTAAACAACTTTCGATTCAATAAGGAATATTTATTTCATCGAAAAATATTTACTATTTACAAAAGATGGCGCACTCGGCGAGATTGTGAAGATTTCATTACAATTGTAGTCGTTTTGATGATATACATGCTTGGTTAACTTGCTTATATTACGTTGATACTTTTAGCGCATAGTCAGTTCAGGAAAGCAGTACATTTTAAAGCGTTAATTGACTACATGCTTGTATTACCCAAATTAACCTAACATTAGTCTACTTATATAAGTCTCAATGGTTATAAAAGACTAATATATCATCAGCTGATATTCTAATACTGTTTTTAAATATATTTCCAAAAATACAAAAGGCTCATACATTCTTATAAAAGTATAAGGATATTAGTTTCAATTTACATTTTCAAATGCCTAGAATTACAGACATTTAGACAGTATCTGTAAAAAAGAGTTAAACCGTAAAATTTCGAGCAACTCAAGTTTTAAACACCTACGCTACAGCCGACAAAGGCTAAAACGGATAAAGGAAAAACGTAGGAAAAATTCGGAGTTGTCGGCTTTTGCGATACCTGTTTTTTGCTTCTTTTTTTATTTTTATTTTTTTCACATTCCAGCGCAACCCGAATCAGTTCTACATTGGCAGGACGCAGCAATTTCCTACTCTGTGTTACTTTGTTTTATTCTTTTGTAGAGATGAGGCTTTTGCTTTCACATTTTTGAATTTACATTGGTAATATTGCCTTGTTTTTGTTTCATTAAAAAATTCTGATCATTATTTCTATATGTTTATCGTAGTTTTAAAAAACGACAGTAATAGGAGTGAATATAATCTGAACAATATACTTCGGAGTATATGGATTATTTTCTATACCTAATACGCCTTTTATGTTCATTCTTCTTTTCTCAAAGGAAATTTTTAAACTTCAACAGTTACTACAAATTACTTTAATAATATCTACGGATAAAAGTTACAGGCATGAGTGCTACGAATACCAAACAGCCGCTAGGAATCGGCAAGTTCACATGTTAGTAATATAAAACGTAGTCTACATGCGACGTACATAAAATAAACGCACAGACAGATTTACGAGCAGCTAAGTACCCGATGGTCTCACGTTTTCACCATAAAACTGTTTCAATTCAACCTCTGAAGGATATAGGAAGTATTTTAATATATTTTTCAAAAGATACTTTACTCTTGATAAAATTGTTGAGGTTAAAATTTATTTATTTAAAATATATGTTTCGGCATTATTAAAAGGTTGGTTAAGATTTAAACTATGCTAATTTCATTTTTTAGCACGATTATAGTCTATGTATAAGGTTTTCAAGCAAGATCGCTATCCTTATGATTTTTTGCAAAACGTTTATAGTTACGGATCATTAAAATTTATTTTAACTTTTTTCTGCATCTTTAAATATTGTAGATTTATACACAGACAACGATAAAAAATACCTTAATAACAAAGTAGGTTCAAGTCTTCTTTAACAAATTATTTAAAAAAAAATATATCAAAAAAAGGACCACATTATACCTGTTGTAGAAATTTAAGTTTTTATAGAATTTATCAATCTCTTAATTAATGTAATTAATACGTCCAATTTTATAAGCTAAGAGCTAAGTGAGATAAAATTGGACTTATTACACAAAATATCATCATCAAAATTGATTAAAAACTGACATCACATTCGCTTAACCAACATGAGTAGGTAATTATAATCGAATTAAGAGCCTCCTCGTATTTTGAAATCAGTTAAAAATTGTTAGAAACAATTTTTTAAAGAACATACTGCAAAATATTAAAATGTTACAAGAACTGAGGTTTTTTAAAGAAATAAGGTAATAACAGCCCTTTTAAAGCAAATCCTCTTTTAATGAAGCCGATGCACGCTCAATACGCTCTCAATTCTATGCAGATTTATTATTGTTTGTTCAGTATTTTAAAAAATATTAAAGCTGTCTCGAATGTAGTCTGCTTTTCGATAGTATAGTTCGTGAAGTATAAATGTTTTCTATATTAAATTAATATTTTTTAACGATTTTCTAATAAAGTGATTACATATCATTCTTTATTTAGAAGGCTTGTTAATTGTATTAATGCATAAATCACTAAATTGAAAATAAAAAGTTGAGCTAGATTGTAATTTAGAAAACAACAGAATTATTAAAAAAAATTGTAACTAAATAGTACTAAATAAACAAAATAGCTTTTTACAACTTAATATGGGGCTTAATTATTTCTAAAATTATCTTTTTACTTTATATATAAAACTCTTCTTAGAAGCGCAACTTTATTTTAATTTTAAGTTGAAAGCAATGAGGTTTATTTCAAAACTCCAGCGGTTATGTAAAAATGTTCATAATATCGGTCGACAGCTGATCGCATATTAAATTTTAAATATCGAACAAGCTCGACGGCTGACGTTCAGTATACCGCGAAATCTCTGTCATGGCGGATGTTAAGGGGTTAACACATAAGGTGTGACATTCATAATGTATGCTATAAATATATATTTACAATGAACTTTAATATCGATTTTGTCTGTTACTTTTTATAAATTATATGCGTTCAAAACACTTGAAGACATATTTGAAGATAACAGAAACTTTACTAAGTAACACTTATACTCACACAACATTAAATGTCTTCGTAATTTTGTCAAATTTTTGGTACAAATAGATTTTATTATGTAGAAATAGATAGATAGATTTTATTATTAAATGAAAAGTTTTCATAAATTTCTATACAATAGAAACTCATAAAACAATCCCGGGCTCTAATATTCTCGTAATGACATAAAACTTCGACAAGTAATAAAAAATCTATCGCGTTCAATTTATTCGTACCGTAAATTTTCCGATGAAAAAACCTATCAAAGTACATTTTTCTTTCTATGTGAAGCAGAAGCCATCAAAATTCGCGGCAGTTTCCCGAGCTGAGGATATTGTTAGATACCTTATATTAAAATATAATAAAATTCTCCAACGCTAATATAATTTCGCGGCATGGCCCGCCTATTAGGACGGGAGTCCATGTGTTGCCATTTAAATATTTTACTAAAAGTTAACGAGTTATAAATGAAGGAATATCAGTAGACAGGTATGAAATATGAATGCTTTAATATTGATAAAGTAAAAACAAGCTTGACTTTCCAATATATCTCAAATACTAATTAAGAGTTTACATGAAATTAATTCGCGAGCCTCCCTTATAATATAATAAACAAAATTAAGTACAGAAGAAAAGTTAAAATGTACTGCATATTCTTATTAGTTCGTCTTTTATTCTAAATCATTTTCAGGTAAATTATATGATATTTCAAAAATATTTGAATAATGAACATCATTGTATAGCTACCCTAATAGGGAGTGTGGGGGCGCTGTCTGCAATCAATCGATAGGCGACCCGTTGCCAAGCAACGATCACGTTCCAAAATAAACAATCAGAGGCTCGCCCGTGAACAAATTTACTTTCTTATTTTATTACTCGTGTCAACATTTTATAAAGATATTATCCGATTTTGTATCATGTTCTAATAATGGTGTTGTTACCGCCCTGCACGCCCGATCTATGCGGGAAGGATTTTCGCAATTCCTTAAAGAAGCCGAGTCCGAACTATCCCTATGGAAAGAAAAAGGTGCGGATTGTGCCTGCGTTTACCATACAGGCGATGCAAAAGAACACAAAAGTGTTGCCACCTCCGAAATGCGGCGTTCTCGATCCTTTGCCCCCGAGACCGACAATGTTCAGAAGATGTTATCAAAGGGGTGAATTTCCTGTCTCTATTGAGTTCACCAATAGCGGAAAGCGGCTACAGTGGAAGGTATACTTGAATGCTCTTTACGACTGATTTTGTGCATAGCCATTTATATTTTTTCTGCTTATTTTTACTAGATTAGTGTTCCTAATATTTCAAATGTATATAATGGACATGAGTAAAAAAAATTTGACCCTATATTTTCATCGTAGAGTGTATTGCTTTAAGGATAGTATTTACCTGATGTCATATCTATTTCTTTTAAAAAATGATCAAATATTTTCAGAAATTTACCGGTGATTTACAAGAACTAAATAGTATTTGAGTAGATTATGGCAAATTATGGGAATTTAGTTTAGAAATCTTCTTTAAATCTCTTGAAATCATCTTAAAATAACCTTTTTCTATCCCTATCGTAAAAGTTAATATTTAAATATTTTTTTTAGAATTATTATACAATAAAAAGTTTATCTCAGTTTTCAAATGTGAATTAATTGTTTCCAGGTACCAATAGAAAAGTTGGACTTCCATCATTATCTGCCAATATTTTTCGATGGTTTAGCGGAAGGAACCTACCCATTTAACTTCATCGTAGAGAAAGGAATCAATGATCTGGTTACTAAAGGGTCCTACAAAATATTGCCCGTGGTTCCACAGTTAATAATACCTATTAAAAGTAAGTATTTTGGTTATATGTCACTTCTATAGATGTTAGTATGAATTTGTTATTTCTAGTAACACATCTTCTATATAAAAATGAATCGCTGAATGTGTTGGTAAGCGCAAATCTGGAGAGCAGCTGAACCGATTTCGCTAATTCTTTTCTTTTAATATTCCTTGAAGTACGAGGATGGTTCTTACGGAGAGAAAAATTTGTAAATTTATCGAAAAAATAAAATAAAAGAAAAAACATTTTCCTCATACATTTTCTATGGAATGACGTTTTAGGTGACACGTTATTATTCGGAACTATGACGCGATACGAAGTTCGCGGGGTCCACTAGTATTTTATATAAATAATATGCAACAAAAAATGTAAGAAATAAAAGATTTCTCGTATTAACAAACAAAATTATGGATCACGTAGGTCCTATTATTTTTAAAGAGGGTTTCCATATAGAAAATGATCCTGCCAGTCTTTAATGACAGACTCAAAATTGAACTTTTATGAACATAAACATTATAATATAATAAATTAATGATTACTAATTTCGCACCATAAAGGTTACATAGGTGATACAGAAATCATTGTATCGTTGTATGTTGTTATGTTCAACATTCTACAAAAAAGACACACATGAAAAGGGACTGTACCATTTACTATGTTGATTGCAATGAAACACCAAAATCTTGCTTCAATGCACTTGTACACAGTCCAACAGTGTATCTCATGTATGTGTACAAATACATAAACGAGTAACCTACCGATATTTGTGTATTGTGTATTGTCTTACACCTCAATTACAAAACAGTGCAATAAAATAATCCTTCTTAACTCTGTAAGTTTTTACATATTGATCAGTAATTATTCACATAAGGAACGGAGGATTATTTATTTATCACTAATATAAATTTTATAACGGCCCTATTTAAGCTTATTGTTCCAAATCTCTTATCTCAGTTCAGTAACTCAATACTCAAGATTGAGAGTAATTCTAAAATAATAAAATTCCTACTTCTCAGATTTGGATGTAATACGATCTTAGTCTGGGAATTATTTTTTATTCGGATCTTTTGTAAGCAATATGGTTTTTAGTTGAAAATAAAATATAGTCTAATTGGATTTTGACAAAAACATGACAGTTGTTTGGCGTTACTTTTGCATATTGGTTTCAAGAACATGATTATTATACTTTTAAACTAGTTTTGAATACATATTAGAGATTTTCTTAGATTCGTGGTTAATACATGTATCCCATTTAACGGAAACTTGGCAAGACAGAATTTTCACCCACTTTTATAATATCGACTTCGAATTTTTCTAGGAGCTAAGACAAAACTACAATTAGCATATATTATAGCATAGATTGCTGAAAATAACGATACATAGACACTGTTTTGTTTAACTTCAAACTCATTATAAATTATTTTCAAAACACAAAGCGTCATGAATTATTAAGTCGACATGTTGTTCTAACACAGGATGTTTGTTTAGATGCGCTCGCGACAAAGCGCCCCTCAGTGCTGTGTCATGCCCTCAAGTGTATACAGATGCTTGTGACTGGCAGCGACAGAGTTGGCGAAGCGCTCGTGCCCTACTACAGACAAATATTGCCTATCCTTAATCTATTTAAGGATAGAAATCGTAAGTTAAGCCTCATCTAATATGTCCAATAACATGTTTTTGCCTACTAATATCATAGGAATTTATACAGTTATGTTCAGTGTTATTAATGTATATAATATGTGTATATAATATAATACTCATAGATATATTTCATCATTTAATCTAAGTTTTTATTTGTGATTGTCTATATGGGCTTCTACAATATAGCCTATGTCACTCAAATAGAGCTTTATATCAGTGAAATAATTTTTTAAATCAATGTAAAGAACAATACAATATTTTCTCTTTATAATATCAATAGGTAAAAAAATTCATGGTTTTGTTCACTGTAGTATATATAGGGCTGGATTCTAAAGTTAAAATGGAAAAAATGAGAAATATAAAACTTGTACGTGTGTGTGCGTCAACTACTGTTTGTTCTGTTTAATTTAAAAAATTACCAAAGGTTACTGAATTTATCTTCTGGTAGAAATAAAACATTGCTAAGTGGTACAGTATGTATTAAGTGTAATTATATTAGTAAATGTTACCGTAAGCTTTGCTTTATATAAGCTTTGTATAAACTTAATTATAACGAGTCAGTGCATAAACGATACTGTATCTCGAGTTTTGTTTCCCACGTATCAGCACAATATACTCGTATGGCATATTATGACAATCATCAATCATGCGTACAAGCATCAAATTGACGCGTACGATATTGTTTTCAGTCTAATAGACTTGTCGGTTCAAATAGATTAATTACGTTGTCAGGGCAACGTTGTACAACGAAATACGTTGTGAATTTCTGTCGTCACGTCGTCACCGTGGCCTGACACCCGACCGCATTGTTACTGAATTGTGAGCGCGCCAGCTTCGTTTTACCTCCATTGAACAAACGGGCGACTATATGTCGCAGAGAATTGCGACTATATAACCTCTTAAGAATAGCATTTGGTTTTTCATGACATTTTAATTTATATGTATGTTACTAAAATTATGAAAAAATCGTTACGCGCTTAGATAAACTAATTATTAATTCATATTATGGTAGTAAAGTTTTTATTTGGTACGAGACATTTATACCTTTATTTTTTTACTTACAAAAGTCTTACATGTCTAATTTTGTTATGGTTTTACGTCTCAGCTATGTGCTTTTAAATAATTCAATAACTATTTATTCTATTCATATTGTGGAAATTTAATAATTTAAAACCATTTTGATTGGATTTGATTATAAATTGATAAACGTTGCGTATTCAAAAAAATAATAAGACGTATCTTGTAGGTCATATGTTTGAATTCGCAAGTCTACTCAGCCTACTCTCATTTCTCGTGTTGCCAAATAGTTGCGGCCGAGGTTTGGCGCCTCTTCCGTGACGTTTTGTGTCGTTTACTTTAGCGGGTAATGTTTGCAAATTACATACCTCTTTAGTACCTGACACAAGTCATTCTTGTGTACTAAATCTCGACAAAACGAGAAGGAACCCACATATTTGCTTGGAGTGTTGTGGTCCTTTTGAACGTATTTTCTATGTAAGAGCTAAATATATCTTGCATGAGATTTTGGTATATAACATCAATTTTTTATTTAAATGACTTCGAATTGATCAAATTTAATTAATTAATTAATTAAATGATTAGGTAGATGATCATAGATTTTACATGTTATGCCTTTTATATTAGAGATTTCTTTTTGAGTTCAAACTTTTAGGTTTGTACTTTTTATGTATTCGAAAATACTTGATTGAATACTATCAATTATTGTTTTATCAGTATTTAATAACGTTTCTCTTTTCTAGGAAACCTGGGATCTGGCATCGACCACACAACAACGAGGGGAGAGAACGTTGCAGATTTAATAGAAGACACTTTGCAAATTCTCGAACGATATGGTGGCCCAGATGCATTTATTAATATAAAATATATGATACCAACTTATGAATCTTGCGTGCAGAATTAGGATTGAATCATTTACAATAGCTTTAAATTATTGATGCATCCGGCTAGGCAGAACAACTTGTAACTTGCTTAGATTACATTAATTTATTAGAAATCAAACACGCCATAATCAAATTTTATTTACATGTTTTAAAATACTTGTTTTTTATTCGATTTGTTAAGTTTTTGTTATGATTATCTGTTTTATTGCCTGTTAAAGTTTTATTAAATTTTGCGCATTGTAAAAATATTGCTATTATTAAACCGTTTTTTAATCTGAAAAAAAAAAATTCTTTAAAGTAATAATTTAATTTGTATTTGTATTCGGTCTCTGGTAAGGCCGGACGGAGTGTCATAAGTGGCACAGAGGAGTGGTTGAATTTCTGCAGGCTTGCCTGAAATTCAACCTAACCAACAAAATAAAAATAAAAATTGTGGATTGCCTGGAAGATATCACTGTTTAGCGATAAGGCCGCCCGTAGCACTCCATTACAACAAAGTATTTAAAATAAATTAATTTTAAACAAAAAAATAAAACCGACCTCAAAACGCACTGAAAAGTAAAAAATAAATTTTGTATTATAAATGAACTTACTATAAATAAGGCGTAAATAGTGTTGATAAATAAAATTCATCTAAAATTCTACAAGGGCATAAAACTGTCATGTTGCTCATTGAAACGCGGCTGTCATGTTGCTCATTAATACTAAAAATTTAAGTAATATCGTTCATATAAATTAAGTTTTCATGGTGTTTTATAGTAAGCAAGTGAACGCACATTGTGATTTCCCGTAGGAACTCAGTTACTATATTCTCTCTATCTCTAGAAGTATTTCTTCTACCTTATTGATTTTACTATCATATATGAGCCTTTTAATTTTTTATAAAATAATATATAAGTCATCGATATAAACTGATATTACATCGAGCTATAGAGATCTAAACTGGACGCGTAAACAACAACGTATGACATGTTTTTCTCTGTTGACAAGTTTTGCTCCATAACATCAAATATATGGCTTAGATTTTTATAAAATCCCGTCAAAAGCTTGAAAATATGAGTTTTAATTAAATTAATTTATTATAATTAGTATAAATTTAATATAACATGGACATCTCTATTGCTAAAGCGAACTAATTGAAGATTTTTAAATTTTTTATTTTATAACCTCAATATCTCTAAAACTATAAATCAAATTATTTAATTTTAAATCGAATAACATCTAATTCATCGATAAGGATTCATAAATCATAGAGTTATAAGCAAATAAGCACGACATGGTCGCGCGGAATTCAGCGATTTCTCGTCCGATTGTGAGACTATTCTTTCAATATGCTGAAAACTATTAATCGTAAAAATTCTAAAAAAAAATGGGACCACTTCGACGAGTTACCCTATCGTTTGACACCTCACTCATCCAAATCGGTCTACAAATGGCGACGTACGAGCGGAACATCGGAAAAAAAAAAAAAAAAAAAAAAAAAAATACACGTCGAATTGATAACCTCCTTTTTGGTTTTTTTGAAGGTCGGTTAAAAAGGGCATCAATATAAAAACAAGAATATAGCACATTTTATCGACCGTTACATTTCACTGTGTATGATAGCTATTATGCTTATGCGTAACATACAAGATTTAGCATAGGCAATGTCACTCGTGAGTTCGGCTATAAGAGAAAGAATTTTCAAAATCAGACTAGTAGTTTTTGAATTCATTCCTTACAAACATGCAAACTAAAAGATCAAAATCTTACTTATACACAAAAAGTTTTTATTATGTAAAATAGTACAAGTCAATGACCAAATTAAGGTTCCAAGTTAATATAGCTGGCAGTAAACAGTATGTAATAGGTATCCGGTTTGATCGTGTTATGATCGCCTCACAAGGGAACTGGTCAATATTTGGAGCGGGGCAAAGCACTTTACAAGCGAAGCGTAGAGTTGGATCTATGCATGTGATTTGCATCGCAAATAATATTAGTTTTAGATGACGAATAACATTTACATATTATGGTTACCTTTCTTTGTATCAAGCGTTTGCTTCGATATATATTTTATGTGCAGAAAATAAAAAGTATGTAGTTAAATTTGAATGTTTAAAAGAGTTTATTTAGCTTATAAACAAACGTGGACTACAAGAATCTATTTTTTAAGTTAATTTGAATTCGTTTAAAACTCCTTCATTAATATTCATTAAAACTAGTTTTTTTTAATGATTTTTACATAACAAACCACAAATAATGATACAATACAAAATATTATACTGGTTACCTTAACACAACCAAGCGATCTCATTCTTGCAACCCAGTCATAAGAGAAGAGACTAGACAGTGAATTTTCATATTTTCACATTAAATCCTAGTTTTTATTTATTCTTTTGAAAATATAATGCCAATATAACATGCAGTAATTCTTGTAATAAAAAATATGATATCCGAGGCTCTTTGATGGTACCCGTCGTATATAAGGTGAAGAGTTTTATGATATGCGCGTTATGAGCTCCTAGTATTAATATCAAGAACCTTAGTCCTTAAACCACGGCATTTATGCGACAAGTTTGACGTATAGCTTCATATCAGTAAAAAGAATATTGTTCAATCTATTTTACTAAGAAAATAGTTTGAAAGCAACAAAATTAAGTGGGCTAGTATTTTTTTTTTCAATTAGTTGAAATTAGACTTAGTCTCAGTTATGGTAATCCAAAGTACATTCATCGTTGAATCGAATCAGGAATTGGAACTTAGAAAATTACAAAGGCTGAACTTAGAATCATAAATATAAATATTTAGGTATAATAGAATGGAATCATGAAATTTTTTAATAGTGTAAATAGAACAGGAATCAGAGTCAACTTATAAAATAAATTCATAGCGTATAATAGATGTCAGGTGTATCAACTATGGTCTTATAAATATTAATACAAATTGAGGATCCAGCAGTACATTTATCAGGCGCTCGCAGCCGGCTGAGAAGCGACACCTTTTTAGACGTCTCACATTTATAACCGGTCACCTGGATCTACAAGTACTAGATAGAGCATGAAATGACATCCTGCAGTGGCTGTTTGTGTGATAAATTATACCTTCTAGCAGCGTGTTTTTATTTAAAATCAAAATACAACTTCATTCATTAAACAATGTACAAGCTTATCAATAATATTATAATTTTAATATCGTCAATAAATTTGATTGATGGTAATGAATTAAATGAAAAATAAATATAAAAAAGTCACGAGATAGAAATAAATTACTATGAAATAATATATTACGATATATGTATAATTGTAGGCCTATAGTAAACATTTACATAATTATATAAAATTCTCGTGTCACAATGTTAGTTACCTTACTCCTCCGAAACGACTGTACTGATTTTTACCAAATTTTATATGCATATTCAGTAGGTCTGAGAATCGGCTACTATCTACTTGTCATACCCCTTAAACATACCGTTTGCCGGGTCAGCTAGCATAATTATAAGGACACAAAGATTAACAGCAATGCAAGATTATAGAAAACGTATAATCGCGTTCTCTCCATTTTATGCATGCTTAGGCAATATCAACAAATACATAAACCGATTTCTGATAAAGTATTTCATATCAATAACGTCACAGATTATTAATGCTCGATTTTATGATAGAGAAGTTATGTTTTTACACTTCGTAATTTTTATTTACATCCAGTATATTTATGTCGTCAAATCGTCTTCAGACTCCAATAATTTATCTTAGGAGCAATCAAGACGGTAATTTTCGTGAAGAGTTCGCGCCAAAACTATTTCAGACACTCCACGACTTCTATTGTTCTTAGAAAAATTATGTAGCATCTGTTATTTACGATTAAGGCTTACTTTTAACATAATATAACATAATAAATTATAACATAACTGAAATAACCCCTAATAAGTTTTTGGTTTTTCAATGCTATCTCCCATTGTGAGGCGACATTGAAAACTGTAATTTAAAAATAATAATTTGAACATCCATAACATTATTTGGACAAACTTCAAACAATAATATTGTCTGAGTACTGAGCTGAATAACGGGCATAAATTAGTGAGTTATTAGAACATATCATTAACATAAAGTAAATGTAAACAATAACTTATGTTAGCTTACATCAATTAACTTTAAAAAAACAAAGAAAAATGTTAAAAAGTATATCATAATAATTAGATCCTAATTCAGTAGTAATTTTCTGTTTGAAACTACAATAAATATTTATTAAGAATTATAGTACCTATATCATTAACCAACTCTTATAAATGTAGTGTGAATGAAATGAGCAAAATCCTTTGAAATGGGTGGGGCACGGGGCAGACACATTTATGTGTCTGATTACAATCATTTTCTTTTCATACAAATAAATAATCAGCCTTCTAAGCGTCCCTACATACCTAACCAACTGAAACAAATTTGCTTCGACGGCAAAGAAAACAGTGAACGTGAAATACTAATATTTTTAATACATTGTCACTGCGTAGAAGTCAGTGACAGTAAAAAGCACTATCCCTGATTCCACGCAATAAACGCTAGCAGAAAAATTGCAGCGATTAATATTACGGGGAAGACGGTAATGCCATATTTTTCATCATTATGTTCTCATTAAAAGCAAGGCATGGCTATGAAATCGGATCGAGAAAAACGCGATATTTTATTCAGTCGGCGTCGCGTCACTATTATTGGTTGAACTTGAGTTTCTTGCATAAGTTTATGAATGAATAAAATCGATTTTGACTATATTGACTGAAACATATTTAGGATTTTATACTTTTTAGGTCTTTATAAAGTCTCTGAATACATTTGAAAACAAAATTGCGATCAATAAAATTATACAGTGACATATCTTTGTTTATTAACTAACTACACATTGCATAACACATTTTGCGAAATAGACTGCTATATCAACAATATCAGGTTTGTTTTGCGCGGTATACTTTACATCATCCTAAATTTTATAAGATTATCATTGAAACAGTAGTCACAAGTACATTGTTGGTTATACAGGATATTTAATTCTATCTTCCATCGTTGTGTTTCAGATCTCAGACTATTGGGGCTTAGAGCTTGCTACAACTTTGCAATTAATGTAAATAGTGTAGTAATTGAAATTCTCATTTCATTAGCGAACAAAAACAAGATCCGGTTTAACAAGCGGAAATAACGGCGAGTGTAGCTCAAATAAATCGTGGCTGCAGGCATCTAGGTATCTGCCACTTAAGTGAGCTGCATCTTACACCGGATCGTAACAAGGAACTGTTGGTACATAGGCCCTGTTAATAAATGTCATTGACCCTCAGATTATTTAGACCTTATATCTTCTTTCAATTATTTTCTATATGCCAGATCCCAATATAATGTTTGATTCACGTTTGCTATCAGCCAACGAACTATTTCATTTGTATTTGGTGTATTTAGAGAAAAACTTCGCTTCTGTAGCTAAGTTGGTCACAAGTTTTACATTAACCTTCCGTTGTCTAAAAGATCTTACATGCAATTCGTAGAGAGCAAAAATGTTTTGGTTTCGAAGACAAAGAAGGATCAATGAAAGCTTGGCGCTTTCATGTAAACAAAAAAAAAAGAGCAAAATGCACGCAAAATATTATGACAGCCCGTCCGTCAGGATGTAAGACAAAAACTCTCAGTAGATGGTTACCGAGCTTTTCATACATTTTTTCATCATCTTATGCAACAGTGTAATAACGTCCACCGGCTAGCTCGTTTCATCGCTTCACCTAGACAAATTTAACTAAGATAAGACAGAAACAGGATAGTAGGGACATTAATACTTGCGGCTTTTAATACGGATTACAAAACCAGGGGACAACCCTTGCTTTTGGCTGAGATAACTGTTATTTAATGAATTTATATCTTACTATAACTTCAAAGTGTTTTTACCTTCCAGAAACATAAGCGTTAGATAAAATTGCGTGTAATTACTGAAATTAAAAAAGAAACAATGCATTATTTATAAAAAACCTACTTTAGCATTCCTAAAAAGGATTTAATAGACGTATAATATTTAGTTGATTTAAGTACGTTGAGCCTAACGAACATATGTACACTCAGTACATTAAATATACAAAGTAGATTTTGTAATTTAGATTTATTTTTGTGGTAGATACTTAAGATTTTTAAAGTAAATATAAAAGTATGAAGAGTCTATTCAAACAGGAAGTAAAAATCCTTCCTTCCGTCCTTTCTTTAAATGTGTGAGAAAAACCATGTGAGTTCAGAGAAAATCTGTGCTCAATCTCCTAACATCGTCTTTATGGTATTTAATTTTTTCAAAGAGTAGTCACTATTGTGGTAATATAAAAGACTCTTTATTATATATCCTTTTTGTATACGAACAATACACGGTAAACTAAACTCGTTTAACTACGAATAAATGTTGTCTCTAAGAAATATGATAATTTCTTGGATTTTTAAAAATTTAACTGTATAATACTATCATTCATCAATTTCTTTAGCTGGCACAAACCCGGAATAGTTACTCCATAATATTTTCTACCTACTTCTTTTTTTTTTCTTCAAAATAGAGTATAAATGTTACTTGAGTTAACGCGGCTACTGACTCTTTAACATAAAATCAATAAAATAAAATAACTTTAATCCAAAACTTATTTGTTGAATCTATATTATATAATCAAAACCAAACTTAATTATTAATATTAAAAATATTGATAAATTTTTATATGAATTTTTCATCAGATAGAAATATGCTGTAGATTTAGTATCTTTAAGCAAATTAACTTAATCTAAGATATTGCAAGCACTTTTCGTTATACCTTAATTTGAATAAAATTAATACATAAAAATGCAGCATCGACTGAATCGCAATTCAGCCAGGTAAATAAGATCCCTGTTCATGGTTCGTAAGAACGTCGTTATAAATTCTTAGCTTGTTAATATTTGCCGTAACGATAGTTATTTTCCTACCCTTTGGTGTGGAAGATCAGATGATTTGTCGTCGGTATGGCAGATAATTTTTAATTTTTAACGAGATTTTGCTCCACTTAATAGAGTTTGAGTTGACTTTATCTAAGTATTGACTTCATTGTGGACGAACAAATAGTAAAGGATTTTTAACATCATTATAGAAATCATTTGTTCATGAATAATAGAAGTCACACAGTGTAGGTACAATACATTTTGCCGGTTTATCATAACTTTGGTAAAAGTAGGCCATTAATTCATATCTACCGAAGACACATAGATACATACTTTTTTATTATAATTCTATCCAGACGAAATCACGAGTATAAACTAGTTTATGATATCGAATTGAATAAGGTTTAAATTAAAAATATATAACAGTTTTTATGAATATTTTGATTAAAAAGTTTCAGTTTGAAAAGTCATTTTGTACAAAATTAGTTTATCGTGTAGTTAAAGCTTGTTTCTGTATTTTTTATACAATACGTTTGTAGAAAAGTGTGTAACGTGAGAATGTTTATATTTACGTAGCGTCAGGAATTCATTTCAAGATCTTGTTTTGAAATTGTGGCCCAAAATAAAAATAATACGAAAGTAGTATTGAATTGTTTTCATCTCCAATTTCTTAATAGAAAGCCGTTATTTTACGTAGGTACCTACTTTAAAA
Source organism: Aporia crataegi (assembly GCA_912999735.1). Classification (NCBI taxonomy): domain Eukaryota; kingdom Metazoa; phylum Arthropoda; class Insecta; order Lepidoptera; family Pieridae; genus Aporia; species Aporia crataegi. The sequence goes on along the minus strand of OU538744.1, from coordinate 3,667,473 downwards.
ATTAAATTTAAAATAAACTTTCCCATATATTTTTTTCGTATTTCCAACTGTCGATACAATTTTCCAGCAAGCACTCACCTTAATAATCCGTTATGCTTGTTTACGTTTTTGCCTGACCTACTTCTGAAGTCACAGGTCACCTGGTTATGTAAGTTCAACCAATAGCATACAAGCGTTTGTCAATTGGCCAACATTATTAACCAATGGTCGGCCTAGGCGTGGCATGGCACATTGCCAGGCCTGAAACGGCAGCTTAAACTTTCACGCCTAGAACTTGTTGATTCTACAGTTTTCAGCGTTTTTGCAAACATTGGTTGGTTCAAGTTGCAACGCCTAGAGGCGCGTCGCAATTGTGTCCAACGTCTTAGTAGCTAAATGGAGCTATTTGATTCAGAAGTTAAACATTTTAATATTTTTTAAAGTTTAAAAAATCCTTTAAAAAATCGATTCAAATAATTTTTAATTACTTAATATGAAAATTAATTCAAAATTTTAAAAACATTGCACCTATCTACTAAAAATTAAGAAAAAATATTAAAGTAAAGTCAAGTAATCACCAGGTAGAAATTATTAACTAATTTTAAAAGCCACCAGTCACTTAAGTTGTTATATTCGTTTGTTCTAAGTTCTAACTCAATTAGAAGTATGGTTAAGACAATTCACTTAAGTAAATGTAATAATTATTCTAAATAATTTCTATACATAACGTATTATGTATACGCACTTATATATAATTGAAGATAATTGTCATTGAAAAACTATAACTGTTACTTATCCTGCAGCGCTTTAAAAGTAACATTAGTATAGCTAAACTAGGGGTTTTCTGGACCGTTTTTATAAAACAATAATAAATATATTCCATATTGAATATATACCTATATATTAGATAATTTAAATCAATATGTCATATCTGCTTATTATGTCGATTTCAAAAATACATAAATTCCATTAAGCTTTCTTGGGACTTCAGTACATAAATATCACAAATAATCCAATATCCGAACACAATCTGCAAATAGGAAAGCATGTCAAAAAATTTAATTTTAGCTAAAATGGAAGCGAAGCGTTGCATTCATAAAATATTCATGTGATAATGGAAGGTTAAGAGCCGTAGCACATTTCTTTCACATAAGCACAGTTAATAACAAATTTTACTCAAGAGCTGAAAATTCGAGCCGCACAATTATGTTTAAGGCCTATTATATTTTAACCTTATTTTCTGCTTAAAACATTTAATTATAACGCTTTTATTCTCTGAAACATTTGCGACTTTGACTTACAAAATAGTTAAAAATAGTTATTATTTTAGTCCAGAACGGCCTCGTTTTCTGCAATATATTTCAATTTATTTATTATAAAAAATAACATATATACACACACAATATATTTTAATTTATTTATTTTGCGCGACAATTGTTTTTTGATATCGTGTATTGAATTAGTGGAGTAAGTAAACAACATGGAGTACACGTTATATTATCCATTAAAATAGTGCTAAAGTGCATAGGGGCACACAAATTTTGAAATACTTATGAAATTTTTAAAAATAACATTTCTATCATAACCACAAAATAACAAAAAACGCTCAGATTTAACTGACAATTTCTCTTTATTATATAGGTTGGTATTTTTACGCAAAATTCATATCTAAATATTTGTTAGTTCAAGACAGAGTATATTGCTAAAAATATAAATTATTGTTGAATTGTAGTTTAGATTAAAAGTGTAAAATTATTACGTTAATGATGCGTATCAGTTCTGTGATATCAGTTGTATGAGAGTTGTATGAAGTATGTACCTACTGCGGCTATCTCAGAAAATGTCACTTATGTATAGCTCACATATTGATTGATTTTTTTAAAAATTACTGACAATTGTAGAGTGGTTATAAAAAGGATCAGTCTCGTATCAATTGTTTTCTCTAATTGTTGTTTATCAGATTAATGAATTTAGTAATAAAAAGGTAAGTAATTAGTAAAAAATTTTTACCAATACAATTCATGACTATCGCATTCCAGCTGGTCAAAAACTAGTTTGATTTTTATATATAAATTATATAAGCCTTACATATATCTGAAATTCGATGAATAAAAAATCAAGGAAACAAATTAAATTACATTCTTCAATGAGACTGACATTAAACAAATAGAATGCTTGGAAGTTTAAAGTGAACAAAGAATAAAAACATCATCATAAGGCAACCGTGGCACATAATACCCGTGGTTTGGCTCCGTGCCTAGATAAGGACATTCTTTTACAAGAGCTCACGGTTGTTTAAGTTACAGATTCAAGCGATATCCTGAGCTTGTTCAGTTGGAGCGATTTACGCGTCATGCGATTTAAAACCCACGAGTAGACTCGCAAGTAAATCGCGCCATCTAATAAGCTGTTACTAATTGAACAACATAATTAAATAGAAAATCTTTCCAATGATATGATAAATTCAATAAATTCATACCGAAGATAAAAAATTTTTTTTTCATAATTCATAAATTAAAATCACTCTAAAAATATACTTTTTCATTTGATCTTAATATTGATTGAAGTTTCAAAAAGATGATATCTTTTTATCAGCTGTATTGATTATCTTAAATAATAACTAGTAAAAAGTAACACTTTTTCTGTATCTGTTTCATAGATCACTTTCTTTACACATTAGATGATCAGCATTATGAGTTGTGTGCATCTAAGTTAATCTAACCTAACCAAATAATTTTTTCTGGGATTCCGACCTAAGACCTCCATTGCAGAGGCGCAAATCGATTGGCCAAAAGTTGTTTTGTAACGGTAAGGAAGTAATCTCAATATAGATCCCCCGATCGAAGCCTTACTTGTTAAACAACATAAAACACAGTTCACTTAATCTTATAACTTGTACCACATACCAAAGATCACATGCAAGCAATTTGTTGGGTAAGCTATGAGGTTGCAGTTTTTATTACGAAACCTCCACTACGAGACATCTCACGACCATCCTATTCTACTGTATAACGATAACTGTCGGTTATGATGATCTAAAACTGCTTTTATCTCTATATTTTAGTAGAGTAAAATATCACTTAGTTTATTTCTTGGTATGCGATATTATAAAGGAACTTCCTTATATAATACATACAATAACAAAAATAAATATATCTTAGTATGTATCTACCTATATGCTTTAAGATTTTCAAAGTTATTACTTTAATGGGAAGATAGAGTTTTATAGAGTTGAGTTATATGTTATACCCACGCAGACAAAATAGTGAGTGAGCTTAAAAAGCTAGTAATAAATAATGAAACAATAAACTAATAAAACTCACGTAACAAAGATATATACATAGTCAATATCTGTAAAGGCAACAATGTTTCAACCAATATAGGTACAACGCGTCAACAAGTCATATTAGTCTAAAGTCCAATACTATGTCGGCAAACACAAAATTCATTTCGTATAGTCTGTGCCGGACAGAGTTGTCATCAAAGTGCGCAGGTAGCCATGAATTGAAGGCGGATCGAAGCCTAAATGAAAATTCAAATTTCCCAACTATTCAAACCATGTTGGCCAACTTTTTTTTATATGGAATAACACATTGATTTTTGTTGCTAAAAATTTTGTGTAAGGATTTTTGATAAGTTTATCTTGCTCATTATGAATCTGCTTCTATCTTCAACATACATTTTTGTTACTCAAACCTTAACTGAGTCAATATAAAACAATTGTTTCCATAGTTCTACCTAAAACATATAGCTAAAGTACCCAAGACTCACAAATGTAGTAGTCGTTTTCCAAAATCGTTCCGTGAATGGTAAAAATATATTCCATTTGGATGGACGTCGTCCGCGATCAACCATCAATACATAGGTATAAAACAATTTAAGTTCCAGCAATTCAAAAACGACGTCAAATATTATTTGGTGAAAATACACGCGCTTAAATTTAAAAGCAAAATGCAATTTCGTGACGTATATCCGCTTCCGGCAGTGCTCTGATCGGAAAGATAATATTATTATGTTTAATTTAGCCGGAGCGAAATTAAAATAATTTCTCTGACATGGATATAAAATTAACATCCGTATTTTATGTATGTATGTATATGTGTGATATATAGTATCTTTCACATAGCTTTTTTTTATTTACATTTAAAGCTATTATCTAGAAAATCTTCTTGAAATCTAACTTAAGAAAATTATATTTTATTACAAGCAAACAACATAAGGAAAAATCTCATATGTCAAGAAATTGTATGCCTGTAAAACTCAAGATTGGAGTTTAGGATCAAATAATAGCTAGTTAGACAAGTTTATTTTTAGTAAAAAATGTGTCCTTTATAACCTTTCAAACGAAAAGGCCAGTTATGTTGAAGTTTGAAAAGCTACGCCAAATCGAAGTAAATATATACAATATTCGTTTTAATTAACATAGGATTCAAATAGGGACAAAAGACAGTCAGACTGTCGCTTATATTGGTGGGCTGTTTTATTTAAAGGTAACGATGCGACTCACGATAATAATATAATCGTATACCTACGTTATTGCTTTAACAAGTTTGTAACAAGTCTGTAACAAGTTTTTTGCTTCTATTGTAAACTAGCTTAGTAGATGCATTATTACATATTATTATGATTTGCAACACTTTAATATTAACGAAATTAAATTATTAATTTCGCCAAATTATCATTCTCTGAATCTTCTTTTATTGGAGCTCTTTAAGATGTACTACGTAGTTGTGTAAAACTTAAAAATAAGTTTAATTCAATACAAGTAAAAAAAGAAGATTAATTTCTAATAAGATAAGCCAATGTTTCGCAAACTAAACTCATATAAATTAGCATTTTCGTTAAATTGATAATATATTTAAAATAAATTAGATACTTTCATATTTAAATTAGATTTCAATACTATGATTTCAAGAAATAATTAAATGGTAAGGCGAATGTCGTACGCTATAAAGGACGAACGGGTTAAATTATTCGGGTCTCCTGCCGAGGCGTCAATGCTATTGACAAAGGTCATTCATATTGTACCTAGTTCACGCTACAGCGGCCACACTAATTCGGATTATGACCATTGTTCTATGGCTGTGCGCTGAATGATACACGGCTGGCGAAAAGGGCGCATTGTATGAGCACACAATAATATCAATAAGCATTTGTGACAACGATGTATATCGATTGATAGTACAATACATATTCAATGCTTATTAACAATAACAACGAACGACCTTTATACTTAGTAATTAATATAGATTAATGATCACCCTTATAGTGTTTAATACTAAACTATAGGTCCAAGACGTCTCAGAGCGAAATTCAGCCATGAAACTTTGATTTTACTTTAAAATTTAACTTTTAACCAAAAGCATGATCTTGATTCGGTTTATAATTTATTTTGAACCGTAATTTTTTTAAAACAGCTAAAAATGTTTCTGACTTGTTAAGTTAAAATTTTAAATTTTAATAAAATTCTTGAATTTTTTAGACATGACACTAGAGATCTAAATATGTTCCTAATGGCAATGTATGTAATGGTAAATCTGAACATAATATCAATGACATCTTACGAATATATAAACGGGTATTCATTACTGAGGATTGGGAGGGAATAATTAATAAGGGCGAGATATGATTATATTGCCACAATGCTGTCATCAGACGGTAGGTATACACTATTACATGCTTAATGCGATTATCTCGACCACAATTTGACAGTAATTCACCCTTGATCTGATGAATTCCTGTTTTATTAGTTGTGTTATATATTGCCATTAATTACTAGTCATTAGTGATTGAAAAATCAATACATAAATTACTTTAGTAGTAATATGTTCTATATATTCTCTTGATATATCTATTACATTTTAGTTTAACTTTTACATTGTTACGTAAAATGACTTTAAATTTATTAAAAAAACATTAACAAATTGTTTCCATCGAGGTATGTGTTATTTTTATCAAACACATTAACCATTATTAAACATAAATTATATGTAACTTAATACTCGTAAAAGTTCCATACAAAACAAAAGCCAAATTCCATTTCAACCCCTCAAGCGAATGTGTATAAATCTAGTGCTAGTTAGTCAGCTTTCAAAAGCGCTAATGAGCTTCTTCAATACGCCATTACGTGTGCTAAGTAATAACGCTATTGTTATCAACATACAATAGGATGGTGATATTTGATACATCTAAAAGGCTTGGAGAAAACAAAACATTTCTTTATGACAGCATCTCTTTATAATAATGCTATTTGGGACAGGAGTAAGAACTAAAGACAAAAAAATAAATAAAGTTTTTAATCTTGGAATGAATAAATTCGAATTATGTTTGATAAAATGGTGAATAGAATTTTCAATAGATTTTGAAATTTCTTTCTTACAGTGTCAGCTACAGTGTTAACATACTTAACTGAATTTTTTTATAAACCTCTAATTTCAATCTATACTATACTTTTCCTTAATTATGTTGTATATTTTTTTTATTTAAAGGTCCCATTTATTGTCATCATTGACACGTCTTAAAATTTTATTTCCTTATAATATTATAGTTTACAAAACTCACAACATCTGATATACGAAACGGAAAAATAACTTGCAATATGCTTGTGTTGAAAGCAGTCTTGCTTCAATTAAGAAACTTTTAGAAGCATCTCATTTTACCGCACAAACAAAGAAGTTATTAACTATTAATTAAGTTGATAGCGCTATCATAAAGAGCTTTTTCCTTCCACCGAGTTTAAGGAATACGACCCAAGGCTGTATGTTTGCTCACTCACGCTTTTTCTAAGTCCTTTTCCACCGTTCCTACGTACATCGTGCCTATTTACGACTGAGTTACAGTGAATAATATAAATTTATTAAATGTTTACAATAATGTACTTAAATATATTTACAAAAATACAAAAGGCTCATCAAAGCCGTTAGGGTGCGTACCCAAAATACTGGCTACATTACCGCGTTGTATTGCTATACTAACGCGTTGGCCGAAATATGAGCCAGCTTTCGGGTTTCCTGTGTTTCCTGTTACAGTGACATTTATTTTCTTTAATTTAAGTATCTTTTATTTTTATTTTCATGGTTTTGAGCTAAAATTACTGTTTAGCCTTATTTTTACTTATCAGTGAATATTTTTATAGAAACTTATTATCACCATGGTTATGTGCCGAGCAATATTTTTAAATTAAAATGAATAAGCTAATATCAGCTAGTTCTAGTATAATATTCTCTACAAAGTTTCAGTACAGCGGAAGCGTAATAAGTTAAAATAAATTACACTTTTAACCGGGTAGAGTGTAACATAATAGAGTGTCGTCTTCTAACAAATGCTCCTACTCTAGCGTGTTTTTACATAACACAGATTATGATACCTTTTGAGGTGCAATAAAAACGTTCTTTACGTACATATAGATAAATGATAAAATATTTGCATAAAAAGAAAAAAATTGTACCTTTCTAAAGATACATAATATTTATCCTAAGTATGGGTAGGCAAGTAAAATGTTGCTACCCATCTGTAGCATAGAAATAATTTTTAGGCCTGCTTTGAGTTTATTAATGTTTTGTCCACACCAAACATGTCACCACAAGATGCAGATTCGTAAACCACTTAGTCACGAAGCGTCAAAAGCCTTAATGCTGTACAAAAATCGCGATATCATTGATAGTCCTTTTATAGGGCCATTGACCAGTAACAAATGCACAAAATTAAAAAAAACTACCAGTATCAGTTTTTTATTAAAAATAAAAAACGCAATCACGCTCCATAAAGATCGCCTTTCATGAATTAAGTATAAAGTTAACGAGAATTTGAAAGAAAGTTTTTGAGACGGGTGGGATGTTGTAGGTTTTCAAAGCCAAGCAAATGCAATTCAGTTCTCAAAACGCCTTTGAATTCTTTTTATATTTTCTTTTATTATTAGCGTTATGTAAGAGATTTATTTATTGATGATAAAAATACCGCTTTTGGCAATGTTTTATAATACTGTGTAGGAATTTAATTACACTTGGCCGTTTCTTTATTTACTTAGAAAATTAATTCGAAGCTAAGAAATATTGTATACCATGTTTGCATCTATCTATATAACAATATATTTGTATTATAAATAGTAATTCGTTGATCACGTTTGCTAATAATACATATGGAATAGAAATAAATATCTTATTTTTCCGTTTAAAAAAGAAAATAAACACAGAAAACATAACAACACAATAACAGTCAATATAAAATAATTGCAATTTTATTCAGTCTGAAACAAACAATATTTTAGAGCAAGTGCACCCGATACGATACTTGAAATAAAGCTGAGATTCAGTAGAAACATAAAAATTCAAATAAAACTAATTTTACATGAATTACGCTGCGGGTAGTCGTATGAACGAGTGATATTGTTTGCATTTTGCATGAGGACGGTATTATCGAATAGGGAAGAATTTGAATATTCCTGAAACCAACTAAGGATTCTCGATATTTATTTAGAATGTTTTACGAATACACAAATGGCCACTAATATCATTGTGGTTTTAAAATTATCTATAGAAATTAAACTTTAACATACGAAATCATTGTATTTCCCGTAAAAACACTATCAATATTTTAAAATCTTACTTTAAATTACAGAAGGAAGTTAAATAAAAGTTAATATATTACATAGTCTATTAAATGTTCTAAGCAATTTATAAAATACTAGCGATCTGCATCGGCTTTGCACGGATAAAAAACATATACATAAACCTTCTCCTTCAATCACTCTATCTATAAAAAACCGCATCAAAATCCGTTGCGTAGTTTTAAAGATTTAAGCATACAAAGGGATATAGGGACAGATAAAGCGACTTTGTTTTATACTATGTAGTGATATCGATATGGATTTTTTACCCTAAAATCTATAATAATAATCATCGATAGTAACAATAGTAGGGATGAGGGTATGCTCGTATGTATAATATTATGTCATCTGAGGCCGCGTCGAACACAAAAGCATTCTTTGCTATTATTCAATGGTTAATATTCAATGAAATTATTTACTATACATTTTTGCGTTGACGTTACGAAATCAAATATCTTTTGTTGTCTGAGTGAATTTTTTATAAAAAGATATTGTGTTATCACGAATAAAGCTTGTAAAACGAATTTTTTAATTGAACATGTAAACCACATTATTAACAATTAATTATTATATAGACGACGTTTAGAAGTTGATTATCTAAAACAAAGTTTTCTATATTTTTTTACAAATGGATATGTAGCTTAGTAAAAACTTGAGTAATCTTAATAAAAATATATTTATAGTATTGTATATACATGTAAGTACCTATGTATATCCAGAATAGCAACAATTTGGGTTGCCATGAAAAAATCGCTGATGAGCGATAAGGCCGCCCATTACAGTCCAACTAGTTAAGGTCTTCATATTTTTATTATATCGCAGCGAAGTGTTTAAATAAATAAAAAAATGACCATATTCTAGAAATCAAAAGAAGGTAGGTAGGAAGGTAGGTACATACTTTGTAACTAAAAATTTTCATTCATTATTTCAATTTACTGTAATATTTAATGTGTACCTATTGTATTAAATTATTTTTGTATCTTGGATAAAGCAAACATTTTTATTTTTTATTTTATATAGTATAGGTACTAACTTAGAACATTATTTAAGCTTTTTGTAATGTACTTATGGTAATTTACAAAAAATGGTTGCATCGCCTAGATAATTTAATATATCTTATACTATAACTATACATACCTATTTTATTTACACAGGTTTCTTATACCTTTAATATCCTCTTACGAAACAGTTATGTGAAAAATAAAAAACAGGGTCTTTATAGTTTAAGCCACCAAATTATAACGAGATGCAAAGTTTCAAAAGCTCCAATTAATGGGCCTTAAAACGCTTTAATAGTTCAATAGGCAAATAAGAGCTATTCAATTTATAGTCATTATAAAATATGGCGCTGAGAAAGATACTGGGCGGGGGGTTGCCATAGCAACCGGGTTGCTATAGGTGACTCCAATTGCCTCGGCATCCGGAAACCTTCTAACTTGTATGACATAAGTTATAAGATCTTGCAAGGTGATTTAAAATACACCTTTTACTTGACATGGGACAGTTTACATACAGGTTCGTTTCATTTTACAACCAACGATCGATGGATTTAGCGAAAAGTTTACAAATTTAAAGGTTACTTTTGTCTGTTTTTCGCTGCAACGAGCATTAAACTCACTTGAAGTTAAAATAAACTAATAAATTAATTTTAAATATAAGAAAACCGACCTCAAAACGCACTGAAAAATACATTTCGTAGGCATTATAAACAAACCTACTATAAATAAAAACCCTAAATAGTGTTGATAAATGAAATTCCTGTAAAATTCAACAAAGGCATAAAAACGTTATGTTGCTCTTTGAAAGGCGGTGCCAAATATGTTAATAAAAAGACGTAGGTAAATCAACCAAATTCAAATCATTGAAAACTTTGTTTGTTGTGCCCTCTACACCTCTAAATCTATTAGTCTAGTTATAATACTTATTAGTTATTATTATTAGAAATTAAATACTGAATTCAAAAGCATATAATTCATCGATAAGAATTAAAATACACGTGGAATTGATAACAAACTTTTTGTTTTTTAAGGTCGGTTAAAAGGAGCAAATAATATGTAGCTGGTATTGGTAGGTACTTCTGGTATATACTTTAACAAGTTCTACTCTATGTTTATTCTTTATATAAATGAATAATAAAAATGGTCCAGAACATAAGTATATACCTACTTATATTCTAAATATATACTAATATTAGTAGGCAAGATAAAATAGTATTATGAATATTAGTAGGCAACATGTAATAAGTTGTTTATTATGTCCCTTTTTTACTATCCGTAATTAAACTATTTAATAATATAATTTGACTTTTCGCGTTAATTTATTTAATAGAATAAAAATAGGAAGGTCTGAACTTATGTCTTGTTCCACAACTTTTGATACTCAAGTCCTCATTACAGTCGAACAACAAATAAGCAACGGACGATCGTCTACTCCTTTCATGAACGATATTTACTGAGCATCTTATTCGATTCATATCGGTTCTTATATTTTATCTTCAAATACCTGATGCCTATTACTTTGCTTCCTAGTGCTTTAAAGTAATATAAAAATTATCTCTCTATATGAAAATTAGTATGAATTGGTAAGTTTGAATACGCAACAAATAAATATTTTACAGAATTTATAATTTAAGTCAAATATAACATTTTTATTGTTGTATCTGTTTCAGTCTACTTTTTTACGAGTGAGTAGGTCTCATCAACTTTCGGAGCTTTTCGAGCTATAAATTCTTCTCATATAAAATATCTTAGTATGAAAAGATTATATATATAAGAATATAATATATAAGAATTATAAGATTATATCCTATTTCCAAAATCTTTTAAGAACATGACGTATTGCATCAATGCAGACGCCTAACTTAGGGTACAGAGGCAGAGAAAGAATAGAACTACATGGAAATAACAATAAGAAGTCTTATCTAGTAAAATGTAGCAGAAGGGTAACATGCGGTCATCTACAAAGCTTTAAAATTTAAAGAAAAACAAAGTAAATTAACATTATATAATAATATTAATTTCATTTAAGGAGATTTAAATATATTTTACGTTTAAAAAGTAAATTATATTCGATTAATAAAAATTATATAAAATAACATGTGCGATGGATCTAATAATGACTACATACATATGAAATTGTAATATTTATTTATTGCAATTTTTTACTTTTTTAAAAATGCTAGTGACATCTACAACCATGTACGGGAACTAAAGCAAGGCTTTAAGTTTCACGATCTTTGCATCTCATGAAATAAAATAGATGTCGCTAGTGTACTCTTAAACTAACCATACACTAGTTACTGAAACTGATCATAGATGGCGTTACTATATTGTATAATGATGAACACAACAGAACTTCTAACTGGATTTCAAGTTGCAAAGTAATTTGGAAATTAAACTTACAACAAGTTTTCACGACATATTAAATATTCTTTCTTTGTTTAGTTTCAGTTAGTTTAATTTCACCAAGAGCAACGTTCAATAGAAAATTATTATTTATTATGTGTTTTTTTGATTTTTGTAAAACTTTTCAATTTTTATTTTAGTAAGTACAGCTGAATCAAAGCTAAATTAATGACTAAAAACCAATCTATATCCAGTAAAATGTAAAAGGAAAAATAAAAGAAGAAAAAAAATTATGAACCAGATTTGATACTTTTTGTCTTTTGTTATAGGTGGAAAGTTTTATGACAATATGAAAACAGGTTTTATTTAAACTATACTAAACTAAACAATTTAATCTAAAGCATATAATAAAGTATACGTTGACGAAATCATCTAGTGTAAAATATAAACACAAAGAGAGTATTGGTCGAAAAGGTTCGATACAACGCAATGTCAAATACAGCTATATTCGTTCTATTAAACAGGGCTATACTTGACATCTTTGAAAGTCACCTAACTACAAGTTAAACTTTATGTAATTACTCAATAATATTTTCCAGCAAATAAAACCTTGGTTTCATAAACTGTTTTATTAATTTTCAAAAATACTTATTAATTTTAGGTTTTATACTTTTTACCAAAATACAAACCAAAACGTAGTTATTATAAACCTATATTAAAGTTTCCAAATAAAATATAATAACTTTTAAGTTTATGAAAAATTGCAAGGCCTAAATAAAAGTATAAAATGTATATAATATTAATGTTATAAAAAAAGGATATATGCCTAAGAATAGGGGTTATATTAAATGACTGAACGCGGTGGAGAATTGCGTTGGACGCCCACTTAAGTATTAAGAATGGGAACTTAATGTATCAGTATTTACCATCTAATTCTAATTAAATTCTCTTATGATCATTATAGGTTATAAGGGCCTCACTTTTATAAATCTGGATCAGAACAATCGTGATCTGCAATGTAAATTCAGTCTTGGTATATGTGGGAATATACATGTGCTAACATAAACACGATTTTTAGGGTGAGGATTTTTTAAATACCGGAATGAAGTGTATTTTCAATGTAAATATTTATACGTAAATTGGATTATGAACTTTAGCTCTACCACAAGTTTGGCCAAGCGTTTGCGTTAAATTATTATAAGAAAAATATGACAGTTCCCCTGGCTGTTACGCGCATGGCCAGGAATTATTAACTTTTGAATAGTAAAAAACCTATTGAATATTTTGATAGTAGACTCTCTACTTTCAAAATATAGTATCTCACTATGTCTCTCTATAGTAGATATCTCTGACTGTAATTGACAATGATACAATACAACAATACAAGCTGCATACATAAGTGTAATTACGAGTATTTTGAATTAGTTTGAAGTATGTTATCTATGTTATGAAGGTTAAACGAGCCTTTCTCGTAAAACAATAACTATAGATATACTATACTATAACTAATCAATAACTATAACTAAACAATAATTATGCTATATTTAAATTGAATAAGTAAATATAAAATTTATTATGAAGCAAAGTCGTAGTACTCTTGAAACTTGGCTTTCGATGAAAACTAATTTTCGTATCTTAATTCTTAGGACACTAAAATCCGTAGCCAAATACGTCCAGAAGTTTTTTTTGTTAAAAACAATACATTTTAAAACAATTAATTTGATTTGTATTGTTCATGTAAAGTACTATCTGAATTGGTTTCTCAGTTACTTCTCTGCCATTCAATGCGAATTGCGCGGAATAGATTAAACTCGGAAAAAAAAAATGTTCTCAGTTTTAAAAAAATGGTGAGGAAGGAAGATAACAGAGATCAGCTAAGTGGATGATGCTGAAATGTATTTTGGAATAGAACGTACGCTTTATTTTTATTTATCTAATTTTTGTTACACAAATATCTATTTTGACTTTATATACGGACATTGGTATATTTTGTAATATTTACCTACAGATAACCTTATCCTGTTTAATTTCTTTATAGTTTGTGCCTTTATTTATATTGTACGCAGGCATTCAATATGTTTTCCACGTTCACACCTGAAACAGGAATAAAATAGAGCTCCTGTATTAGCGAGGTGCACTGAAATTGCAATGCTTTAGGCGGTGTCAGATACCAAGTGACATCGGGACAGGCGCGCTAACAAATTACATGCTAGTCTGCCGGTTCACACGGGAGCTTTGTGCTTGTTTATCGATTTCTTGCTTAGTTTTTGCGGTTTCCAGGTACACTTCCTTTTCTGTAAATGCTATACATACTATGTTGTGATTTGTTGATAACGCATAAGCAAAACAAAACACGACAAAACTGCTGTTATATGTGCTGGAATTTAGTTGTGTTCTGATTTAAAAAATAATTATTAACTTAAAATTAGATATTAATCTCCATTTATATTAATTAATAATTGTATAACTTTTTTAAATACATACATAAGGTATTCTATCCCACTAATAAATATTATATTGGAGTGATTTGAAGTAGTACCTATCTTATAAAAATGTATTTTGGTTTCAACTAAAGATCGATCGAAATATCAATAGAATAACATATTTTATTGAGTAACCTTTGTATATTAAGCCGTAAGAATCAAATACTAATTTATTTCAGATACAATCTACACTCATGTTAATTCGCATTTATCTTTATTTCCGCTTGAAGAAAGCAGTTAAAAGCCTTATACCTGTTCAGACTAAGGGTTTATAAATTTCAGCAGTCATTTTAAGAAGGTTTTCGGCAGAATTTATGAGTTCTGTTGGAATAATATTTCGGCAAAACGGATGCGTCAAGGCGATATACGAGCCTCGGTCTCGTGGAATTTTTAGCCATCAAAAGATAAGATAATAATAATACAAATATTAAGAGACGAATTTAAGATTCATATGAATAACTGAACCACGTTACTTCCTTGCTAAGCAAGAAAAGTAATTTTGTTTCTGGGACTCAAATTGTCGCAATAAATACATGGCGTCTATAATGTTAGAACCATGTTATTATCATTAAAGGCATACGTTCCACTAAATATTACCCGTGACTTTGCGTATAAATTATTCGGAAAGTTCTACCTACATTTTACAGAACAAAAAATCCGGAATATACATTGGTTCAAATTTCATACCATCGCCTCGCCCTTTTGTTGCCTAGATATACGACAAAAATTGCTTGTGCTTTCTAAGATTGCAAGTATCTCTACCAATTTATTCAATTAATAATATTAAAAAAAGATTCAATTTATAATATCTCCTCACATCAATACCAACTAAACAATGTGTGAATTAAATTAAGCTTCTGAGCCATTAAGCTCTATCGAAATGTTAATAAGCCCCTCGTTAATTAATACTAATTACCCTAACACCCTCGATGTCTGTATGGTGTATTCAATTGATATGTCTGGAATAGTTACTTCGATACATAAATTATACTCCTACAACTATGACAAAATATGAAATACTATTGCCAGGAAAAAATCCGGATGACCGTAACTGTAACCTCGTAAACTTTAGATGGATATACCTTTTGCCTTATATCTAAGGTATAATATATAGAAAGAGACAAGATCAAACCTTTCTGGTTAAGATCCAAAACAAACTTAATAAGGAACCGGTCAAAGCATCGGTAACCGGCGAGTGTAATTAGTGGGTGAAGGAAATGATCTGTCAGGAATTTAAAAGGTGATTGGTGGTCCCATATCCCTTTGGAATAATAGCATGATTATATATAAAACAGCTAGCCATCTATATCCTTTTTCTTTAAATTGATAAAGAAACGTGACTTTCACTCTAATGAAATATAATGAAAATCATATAATACTCAAGTTCTTCAATTGTTACGACATCAAATTTCTAATCGAAAACTGCGAGGATCAATAAAAAATTGTTACACATATTTTACCAAAATGTAAAATATATATCCTACATTTTAATAAACTAAGAACAAACATATAATACAGTAACGATTTCTGAATAACCCTCTTCATTCTATAGGTAATCGCTATCACCCATATTATAATTGAAACCTCATAAAAACCCATAAATAATTCAGTGAAAAGGATCATTATTGCAGGGGCACAATATTACACGGTCCCTAAGAATGCGACCGCTTGAAATGCGAGGTGCCTTTTATTTGCTATTCAATGTTCTTGGCATACCATTAAAGCCTTTTGTTCGGAATAAACTGAGAATTTGCTATTAAATTTGTCGAATATACAATATAATAGAAGTATGTAGGAAATTATATAACGTTTATTGGAAATTTGGTTATCATGATGTGTATAATATCGAACCATTGCTTAAATACTTATTACCTTTTAAGCTTAATTTTAATGAGTATTTTTTAATATCCTCATAATTATGTTAATCGAAAAGAATTTTGAGTCCAAAATGAATCAAATAAACTTTATTTTGCATTCACACTAATGTACCTACCTATTTTTATTTTTTATAACAATAAATTAGATTTAACAACATGACAACATTACGTAATTTAACGATCAACTACTGAAAATTGCCGACACTTGACAAAGCTTACATCGAAGCCTGTACGGGGATTTAACACATTCCTTTACGCCCCAGAATACACAATGATCGCAAACATTTGTGCGCTCACCTATGCTCCTTTTGTAGGCCCCTTTGTTGACACTTACAGGCCAGACCATGCATTGCACTTTATTCAATCATCAGGGTCTTTGGTACTCGTCAGCGTCTTGCGATTTGAAATTCAAATCGTTTGTCAGTTGGGGGGCTACTGTTTGTAAATTCAGTAGCAAATTCGAATCGACGTTGGATACAAAATAATATCATAGCAAGCTTATCTTTTAAGATAAGTTTAAATTTTAAACCTAATTAGAGTTATAGACAAAGATATTTTGTTTTAATTGGCAAGCATTTATTATAATATACTCATTTTACGTGTAAATAAAGGAAAGTACGAAATAAAAATTGTAAAGAAATGGCAAAGGAAAGGTGCAGTGCAAAGCGCTTTTGTAAAGTAAGTTTTGCGTTCTAAGGGTCAGACCTCAACTAAAACGACAAAGCCTTACAAAGGTTAACGACGGCGGGCGATTAGGAAATATGAGAGTATATTCGTATAATGATTTAAATATTAAATTTTAAACATTTTACATTGTATACTAGCTAATATCCGTGATTCTTCATGCTATTATGTATATTTCAAGTAGAATGTTACATTGATTGAATAAATTTAAAAGTTTGATAAAATATCAATTCTAGAGTTTCAAATTCGACTTTATATCAAAGAACTCAGTTACTAACGACTAAGACAGTCGTCGATACTTTATAAACTCAATTTCCACGAACATACAATTGATTCGAGCTATACGCTTGTACTAAAGTGATTGTATTACTTACAAGCACACACCAATATATCTTATTGAATGGCAACAATAAAATTGGTGCCATGTTACCTTAGATAAATTGCACCAAATTCGAATTTTCATAATAACGAGACAACGTTTTTAAATATTATCTGTAGTCATTTATAGAGTCTATAAGTTTTTTTCATAAATGGATCACCAATATTCTTTTTTTTTGAAAATAGTATAAATTACAAAAACAATTGAAAAACTATCGTTATCCATTTTATAAAATGAGCACTGTATATTACTTAATTGACCGCCTCCTTGGTCTAGTGGTAAGAGCGTAAGCGTTACAACCGAGAGGTCCTGGGTTCGATTCCCGGTGGAGAAAAAAAAAAAAAAGAAAAAAAACTCGGTCTGGCAGGGCATAGAAGGCTGATCACCTACTTGCACCTAAAGAAAAAAATCGATCAGTGAAACCGATGTGAAATGCATCTGCCCCATACCCCACTAGGGGACACGGGACTTCACTATATTACTTAATAACTAATAATAATATATAAAATTATCAATTCAGTGATGCTTCACAGGGATAATATGTTGGGCAGGGCGGCTGACAATTTCACGGCAGATTTCCCAGGCTTCTTATCAAGACCGTATTTATGAAACTAAATAGTATAGAGGAATAACATTAGCAAAAGCTCCGGTTACGACTTTAAAAGAAATTGCTTCTATTAATTGCAATTAAATCTTTAAAATAATTAAAAGATTTATAATTTTTGTTTGAACATGTTAGTTTTAATAATTATTATTTAAGTGTTACTATAATTATTTTGTGAGCCCAAAGGGAGGAAGTCGCAGGTTAAGGATAATAATGAATCTTCAATAGAGACGTCCTTCCCTCTTTGGACATGTTTCTACCTAATCAATCTTCTTGGCGTTCCACACCGTGATATTTTTAATATTAAATTAGGTAAAGAAATATTCGAAGTAGTTATAATAATAAATAATATAGTTATTTTAATATCAGAGCTAAATTCGACATACCAGATAGACTGGTATGTCGATGCCTTTAATTTGTCAGCTATACCGTGGTAATAAAGCCGTTTTCGATATGTTAATAATTGTTTTGAGACTTGATGCTGACTTTATTACTGAGACTTCGTTCATTGACCTTCAAAACACATGTAAATATACCTAATATAGAATATTATCTGAAACCCTTGCAAATCTTGCACAGATATACTCGAGGAGTGACATAGATCTTAATGTTATAGAAGAGACATTATTATTGATATATTTAAATCTTAATTACTATTTTTTACCGACTTCAAAAAAAAAGGCGAAGTACTAAATGCGACACTATGTTTTTTATGTTTGTTACTTCAGAATTATCGATTGGGTAAACCAATTCCAACAATTTTTGTTTGAAAGCTGATACTTCCATTGCAGTCCTATTTAAATTTCATCAAAATTTGTTCAGTAGTTTTAGTGTTACAATTTGAAGTCGGTTTTTTTGTTAAAATTTTAACACTATAATATGTCACTTGTGGTTATGAGTTTAAACGTAGTAAAATTGTAGTAGAAATCTATATCCATTTTGCGTCAAATTTGAAATTTACCTCTAGGGTTTTTTTATAACAACCTTCTTGTGGAAAATGTTAAGTAAAAAATTATTATATACGTAATAATATCATATACGTACATGTACTGTTAATCATACAGCAAACAAAAACGAACATAAACAACAGATTAAAATTTAATAATTTTATAAACAGCGAAATTTGTCATATCTAGTGAGTTTAACTCGACACTCGTATCAAACACTCGTTTGAACGAAGTATGGAGTCGAAGTATATCTCGAATGGCTGCGAACACCGAGAGAATGGCTTTAGGAACACTTTTTCCCATTTCTGAACGAATAAAAAGGATTCTGGGCTCATGACTTTTGTTATAACCTAACGTTTTTGCGAAGTAGCTTTAAAATTGTGAAACCATTTTTCGGCTTTCGTGTCATTGATTTTGCAATATTTTTACCTATCAAATTTATGACCTTATTATTTTATATACTTATCTACCAGATTTTACTATTAAAAAACTCATTTTCAAAAATATACAATTTTCTAATTACTTGAAGAAATTCTGAGTATAATTTCCTGGTCGAATGTCCGCGTCAGTTGAAGTCAAGTCAGAATAGGACACACATAATACTTCCGATCGCAGAAAGTTTTTTAAACCTAAATTTAAGATACCTTTTAAATTATTTTAGAAAAGTCTTTACAAAACTTCAAACTTCTAAGCTAAACATGACGATATTTTCTCACATTTTTATTCATTAATTAAAGCATCGACTCATTAATCTAGCCTCCGTAAAGCAGGTGTTGGACACGGCACCTTGAATCAATTATCCATCGACGTACAGTTTGTTGCTTATCCTAAACGCTGTGACATTAACGAGCCATCTGTTGTTAAGCTAATTAAGCTAGATAAGCTTAGCTTAAACTAAAGGCAAACTGATGATTCACTTTAATGCCCAGGATAATAATGTATCTAAAAGAATCCTGGACAGTGAATTTGCACCATTTAATTTAATTTTTAAATTTTATATTCATTTTAAAATAATATGCCTCATACAGTTACACTCAAGAGATTCGAGATACTATATATATGTTGAGATACTAAAAAATTTTGGCAGTGTTTATTAGAAATGCTAATTATTGTTATTCTTTCCAAAACTACTCAATAATTTTACACATTTCTATGGAACTCTTACTTAATATATCTTTCATAATTATTTACGTTTTTAATTTAAATATAATATCATTTCTTCTTTAGACACGTTTAAGGTGAATCAAAATTTCAATTTCTTTTAAGTTATTTTTTTTACTTATAATTATGCAATTATAATGAATTTCAATAACTATTTTATAAATGAATAATATGCGCTGGCTAACCGAGGCCAGTAGTTGAGGTCTAAGACTGCATTGCGTCTCCACAATGTCGATTTAAGGTCAGCCCTTAAAGCTCTGAGGAATAGAGACCTCGCAATTTAAAAAGGATAATGTAAGCCTCAAAGGAATTATATTAATTCCGTTACAGAAAGAAAACAGGAAATAAACTGAAAATGTAATTACATATCTCCTAAAGAATGAAGTTAATTTTAGATATAGACATAATATATAAATTAAGCTTACATTAGAACGGAAGTAGATTAGTAAGTAGTAACATATAAGATATTTTAAATGTATGGATATTATTTATATGACATATTTTGGCAAGTATTTTTATTTCTTTCCTTGATTTTTGCTTTTAGCTGCGGTTTTCGTATAATAAATAACAAAAACGCGGCTCTTAATTGTTTTAAAATGCATAAAAAGTTGATTTGATCCGTTGTAAATAAAATTATCATATATCCGTCGTAAGTTTCACTAGGGGCTATTGAGAATAATTTACTCTTATACAGTCAACTTAATTAAGACATATTTAAATTTACTCAAAAATAAAC
Organism: Aporia crataegi; assembly: GCA_912999735.1. Lineage (NCBI taxonomy): Eukaryota > Metazoa > Arthropoda > Insecta > Lepidoptera > Pieridae > Aporia > Aporia crataegi. The sequence goes on along the minus strand of OU538744.1, from coordinate 3,646,674 downwards.
AAACATTATAAAGTCAAGGCACGCTACCCAAACATAATAAAAGCAGATTGAGTCGTAAGGCACCATTATGTAAATCCATGCAGATTTAAATTTTCACCCCACATTATTTGATTAGGATCCTTATTGTCCGGACATGCATTTTACAGACGCTATAAAGATTAAAAATATAATTGTCTATATTTACTAGGTTCCAACCATTAATAGAACTAATATTAAAATGCCTTATTGATTTATTTAAAGAAATACCTTGAAATAATAAAGCTATATTTTTATTTATTTGAAAAATTATATTACTTTTTTACCAATTTATATTACTTATTAATAAATGTTTATTAAATCATACGTCAGCAAAGATACGAACATAAAGTTATTATTTATATGTTATTAACAATCTAAACATAATATCTAAGGTTGTTTAATGAAAAAGGAAAAATAAGTTAAATAGAATACAACCTATATATTGAAACGTAAAAAAGTCGAATATATCGTCATATTACTTCGTTAAAGCAATTCATGCGTTCATATATTATAATAACAAGCCTGTTTCATAAAAGCAGTGACATGTATCACTTATTTTTAAGCTCAATCTAGCTTTTTAACACTAACACTTTGAGATTAATTAATAAGTCTAACCTAGTTTATAAAATGCAATAAGTACTTGAGATGACTCATAATATTATCATAAAATATTTTTTAAATATATTTTTTTTTAACTGAGTATTTGATATTGATTGCCGTCAGTATCAATGATAGAGAAATAAAATATTAAAGAGCAGTTGATAAAAATAAACTACATAGAAGTCCTATCAATAACTCCTACAGTACAATAATTTTATCATATTATTTCTCAATATTATGTTATAACATAACATTCTTAATACTTGATCAATTTGAAACTCCAATATCATAAGTTGAACATGAGCTGTAATGGATGAAAATTTTTTCACTCTTCCTGTTGTTTCGTTAGGGAATACATAAATATTTCAGACTGACACGTAACATCCATCATTATAAAACTCAGATGTGATACATAAAAAGCACTTATACATCGAGATCGATTGAAACTTTTGTCATTTCATCAACTACGGCTGTATAATTTTTTTTAGTATGTATTGGCGTTCGATATATAATAATTCTATTTAATTATTATGTAATTTGAACTGTGTAGATGCTTTTTTGCAAAGCTAAATTTTGTGTGTTAAATTCGCAAATGTTAAACCGTATTAATAAACAAAAGGTTTATTTAATTGCATTTTACTTAGATTAAAAATAATACATAAATGGATTTTACCAACCAGTTTTCTTTAAAATATGTTATTTTGAAATGTCAACATTGTTCTAAATGATTAACTAGTGGACTCCGAAAGTTTCATATCGTTTCAGAGTTCCGAATAAAAACGTGTCACCTATAACGTCATTCCACAGAAAATGTATGAGGCAACGAAGTTTCTTCATAAACACTTTTTCGTGAATATTTAAATATTTTTTGTAGTTATTCTACAATTCTTGAATTACACGAATCCAAAAAATTGGAGATCATAAAAATCGGTCCATTCGTTTTTGAGGTGTAAATAGCCTGACTTTTTACTTAATTTAGATATAGATAATGAAATGTGTTTAAAAATTTTAGTTCCGACAACGTTATTGATAATAAATTATTATCTTTGTGTGACTGAATAGTGTTCATTGATTGGCGTAAATTCTTCTTCAGTTAAAATGGACTAAGTAGAGCTAATAAATATGCAAATGAAGTGTTTCCCAAACTCTGACAAAGTAAACTAAAGTTTTATCCGTCGCCATGGACTGATTAGCACTTGGGTAGAGACTGGGGAAATGGCGGTTACATAAAGAATAACTTTCTGAAAGTTTTTTATAATTCGGATTTAAGTAATAGTAGCAAAACCCCTATAAAAGACATTTAATAATTTTATAAAATTATGACTATTTGCTAATTATATTTTCATGGAAAAAGTTATAAACTGATTTAATATAGAGGAGCTTCGATTGTACCACAATACAGCACATATTTATTTTATTTCTATATAGTCTTAAGCTAAATATAAAACATTCACAAAACCAAGACAAATAAAAATCAATATTTTACACAAAGAACTAAAAATGTATTGCCTATAACATATTTCCTATATTTTTTTATATTACCAGACGAATTCAATTGCAAATAGAACGTTTTTAGGTAAAAAGGCAAATAAGTAATTAAAAATGTTAACAGAACCTGCAATTCAAGGAATATACAAAACTAAAGACTATGTGACGTATATTGTCGTGGCAAAAGTTCGCAACGGTTTTAAGTTTAAATAATTTCGTAGAACGCTTCGGGTAAATATACTCTGTGGAATGGAAAGTTCGGGAAAAACTTAGCCGTGCGAACTTTCAAGAGCATATCAGGCGAAACAATTTTTTGATTAATATTACAGTGATAAAGAGTTCTTAAATATGTTTGGTTATTCTTAAAGGTGTAAATTATCATTATTAAAAATATTGTTGTTTCCAAGAAGTTTTTCAACATATTACGTATGTATTTTTGTATTGCTGTTGATCACTGTTAAACATAAAAATACCTACTTTCAGTTCAAATTTTTTGGTTATATTATTTTAAAAGTGAGTCTGATTTGGAGTAAGTATAATTAAATAAACTTTAAAAATTATGCATATATAAGAAAAACATTTTATACTATTTAAATGTATTGCTGTTTTTTTCATCGAGTTACTAATGTAATGACAAATATAATAAATATTTGAATATAATATATACGAACTAAATAAAATATATAATGAATTAAAATCTTACGGTATTAGTACCCAGACAGCAAATCCATAAATCTCCACTTACCTGTAAAAGAAAAGAATCAAATTATTCTTCAAAGAGAAACTTAAACTGAAATGGACGTAATAAAGTGATAGAGAAAGCTCGCTATTTCTTTTGTTAAAAGGCTTTTAAAGGTTCTTTGACGCGAACAGCAAGGTCGCAGCGACGTCTGCTGAACTGACTTTCTTCTAATAATGGCCTAAGATAACTTGCTATTGTAAAAGTTAAAGTTTCGCCTTAAATTAAACTTTTATATCGACACATATTTAATTAAGTAGTTGAACACAATCAAGTAGTAATATAGTATGTTTACAAGAGTTTACCATCGAAATTTTCCAATGGTTTTTAATTATTTACAACTTGTCAATCTCAAGAAGACCTTGTGAGGGACGTTTCTCCATTTTCTATACAAACATAATATAATGCAGATACAGGTTCGTTTCACTATATTTAAGAAAGAGGACAGCAGTTTTTAAGAAATCTCTGACACAATTTATCAAATTTTCAAATTAATCGTTGTAATTTAATAAGTGTTTTGCCCTTTAAAGTTATTACAAATACTGATTTTTATGTAAATTATCTTGCGAATTTTATTATAAGAACATTTATTTTTGTATAGTATAATTTCACTATAAAATTATACCTGTCCATCATACTGAAAGCTCATGTTTTATGAACTGACGTAAGTTAATATTACATTTAGGTCCTCTTAATTTTTAATCTTACAAACAAATCTTAAGTCCAAAAAATTATAGCAGATTTAGAAAATAAAAGAAATAATCTTTTAGGCAGCACAATTTAACATTAACAACACAATAAAGAACACGATTCCACAACTCGAAAAAGCCGTGAAAATTTACCCATTACGCCGAACCGGCCGCCTATTAGACAGTAAAAAACAAACGTAATTTACGTTCAGCGTACCTACAAAATTGCAATCCCGTTATTACGGCCCTAACCACAATTACGTGTAATTGAAAACTGAGTGGTCGTTACGGCGCGGTGTGACGTCAGCCAGCATGCAACTGTGTTGAAAATATTGCACTACTAATGTAAACATTTAATGGTTGAAATTTTGATGTTCTCATTTTGTTTTCATAACATTAAGGAGTAACATGTTTGTGAAATCGGTTATAGAGCATGGCACGCTAATTATGTTGTTTTGTGTTTTTAGCCGAATGTTACATGTATTTAGTTGGATTTTAACATTTTTCGTAATACTCGTAGTCCTAATTTAAATCTCAATGCTCTGCTACATGAAGAATTTTAAAATTACAAACATATTAAACCCGTAGATGGGTATACCGTAGCGAAGCTACGCCGTAGCAATGTTACGCTTTAAACTATCTACATCTAAATTCGTTTTTATTAGATTCATGTAAAGAAAAAGAGCACACTTTTTAGTTACACATAAAAATTATGAAATAAAATTTTACACAATATTTATTAGCGCTAAGGCATATTCAATATAGGTCTATTATTTTTTAATTTAATATTGTATTTGTTTATAATGTACTTAACAACGGTAGCTAAAACGAGGTTAGGTTTTTAGGCACCATAAATATAAATGTCATATATAGGCTTATATATTTTATATATATATATATATATATATATATATATATTTCTTAGATTACAGGGGCAAAGGCATTTTGCCTTTTTCTGTTCATTTTCTATACAAGTAAGTATATCTTTCTCTGCCAATCCACTATAACAAAGATTTTTTTGTTTTGCCAAGATTGAACCTAGGATTTCGGGCATAAAACGCATTAAATGTCATACGTGTGAATCACTTAGGCAACAAGTATTTCATTTGTTTATATTTGCAAGTTAGATAATCTTGTATGACATAAAATATTTTCTTCTGAAGAAATTGGGCCAAATTCATCAGCTTTCAACCGAGATATCAAGTTGTAACTCTCGTAACGCCTAACGGGCGCTGTAACTGCAGCGTGAATTTAATTGTTTTCTCTCTAAAAGTCTCAAACGCATCCAAAGACTTCCGCTCCGCGCCAGCCCTTCACTCGAAAGCTCTTTTGTTGTAAACTAATTTTTAATTGGATGGCGCGCTTTACACTTTAAACTTTCATTTAAATTAGATTTAAATATATAAAAATTGACAGTGACGTAGAGTTAATGGCTGGTTTTAAGTTTTTTGGTCTAGTCTAAAGTCATTTTTATACTTTTAAATTAAATGTAGAGATGGACAAAAAACTTAGATATGCTCGAAATAAGTGAGCCTACGACAAACCAAAACTTTTCTATTCACAGGAGTTGAACTTAACACTTTCTCTGTTGCATACAGTGCAGGCCCTAGATTCAATTCCAATATATCCGATAAATAACTAATTTGGGCCTCCAAGACTTAGTAATCGTGTAATGGTTACCTATAACCATATCTAACAAAACTTCGCTATTTAATTCTGGCATAGAAATACATAGTATAGAAATAAATCAGTCATTAACGATTCCACTACTAAGTAAATAGCTTTAAAATTGGGACGAATGTTCTTCTTCATTTGTCGTGTCGGAGCGCGTGACGTCATTAATTGAAACAAAGTAACTCACTTATCTAACGTACTCTCAACTTAGTCGGTTCGTTTGCAAAATTGTGTTACATTTACCTTTCTAATATATGTAAAATTATCAGTTCTGGTAAATCACAAAATTTATTTAAGATTTATTTTAAAGAAGTTACTAGTATTATAAATGCGAAAGTAACTCTGTCTGTCTATCTGTCTATCTGTCGCGGTTTCACGCCCAAACTACTGAGTCGAATTAAATTAAATTTGGTACACAGATAGTCTATAGCCTGAGAAAGGACATAAGCTACTTTTTAATGCGAAAAAAGGGTTGTAAGAGATTGAAAGGGGGGATGAATAGTTATATGGAAGTATCGTCATTTTTAGAGCTAAAAGCTTTTAGGCTATTTAACATAACATTACAGTGAAGTTAACGCAAGTGAAATCGCGAGGCACAGCTAGTTAAACAATAAACGCTGAAATATACTTTTGTGAATCGAAATACAAGTTTTTTTGCAAATTCTCTCTCGCTCTTCTAACTCATGCTTAGTCGACTCGAGCCGACTTCACCCGAATGAGCGTTACATATCCTCGGCTATGTAACGCTCGCGTGACGCGTGACGGCTCAATTCAATTCAGTACCCACAAAATTGCTAAACGCGCCTAAAAAAGTTTTCACTTTAATAATAAGCTCTGTTAGCAACGTAATCAACCTATATTAAGGATATTAAGACCAAATTTAAAATAGAAAAGAAGTTATTTTTTCCAAAAATAATAAATATCAGTCAATGTTATGTATTCATAATACAAACAATTTTAAAGAGGTGTAAATTTGTTTGAGGTAAGTTCAATTGTATGCACACTCACATTATTTTTGGTCTGAAGATAGAAAAGATTATGAACAAAATATATACAACCATAAATCATTTATTCACCGATTCTGGGTCGAGAAAGTATTAGTTGGTTGCAGTTAACAGAGATTATTAGATAAACACTAAATTAAGTAGTATTTCTTAGTTATCTACTTAAATATGCACAAGGGTTAAAATCATAAACGAGCCCGAACATAATATCAAAGAGTTAGTCGAGTGAAGTAACATTGAATCAAAGTTCACAGTATTCCCTACAATGTTCATTGTACCGTACTTATTAATCCGCTAACAAAAAGGGTCTTAGCGCTTGTCAGCGGTCCAAGGTTCGTTGCCCGACGAGTCACTTTCACTCCAACAGTTTCACGATACTAAGAGATTTATAGCATTCCACATAATTCACAAGCAGATGTTCAGACTATTATTTTTAATAATTCAATGTAATGTTTTTTAAGACGTGGGGACTATCTCTAGAACATTTTCTGATGTTAAACGTAACATTTCGTAATTCAAAAGATAATGTGTGTGAAATATAGTTTCTGAGACGTAGTGAACAATATGCATAGACTAGAATTTTATTTGGAATAAAATTTTCGTAACTGTTACATGATGTCGTAATATAATTTTTTGATATCTTTGATAGGAATATCTTTGTTATTGACGAAAAATTTAAGTAGTTAATAATAGTATCAGAAATGAACAATTTCATATAACTATATACCTTAACGTATTTTTAGGTCAGAAGCCAGTTTTGAAATGATATTCTTGGACACATGTAATTATATTAATATGTTAAATTATGTAGTGATAATCAAACACACGGCTAATTTTTTTAATACTAGCTAACCCGGCAAACGTTGTTTTGCCATATTAATGAAAAAATGGGGTGGGCTACTCTTATCACTTAGGGGTATGAAAAATAGATAGTAACCGATTCTCAGACATACTGAATATGCATATAAAATTTGGTAAAAATTAGTAAAGCCGTTTCAGAGGAGCAATGTAACTAACATTGTGACACGAGAATTTTATATATAAGATTAAACTATAGCTTTATTAAATCAGATGATTAGTTGTGCAAGAAGAATAAACACGAGGAAAATAAGCGGTGCTGGCAATGCGCCAGCGGTGGGTAAAAGAAAAATGTATATAAATGCGATAAAGGTAAAAATGTAGGCAGTCCTTGAGCTAAGCTAGACTCGGTAAATATTTATGCTACATAGTTTATATTCTATTACCTTACCAGATGGTTATCTTTTTAGATACGCTTCAATTTTTAATACTGAGCTGAGAATTTTTTTCGAACATCATTAACAACTAATCCCGGTAAGTGTATTTATTTGTGTGATGAACACGAATGTTTTTGTTGAGTCTTGGTTGTTTATAAACTTAATATACTATAACTTTTTCTTATTATTTCACACAGCTGAAGTAAATTTCTTAAAAATAAATTTCTCAAATACAAACGTACGATCAAAACTCAGCCGAACAAACACTGCGTGTATTGTGGATATAAAAGTGGTTTCTCATGTAGTTTTATCCATATATCTGCCTTACTGCCTCCTACCTTAATTCACTGTCTAAATTATTCAATACATTTTTGTAAAAAGTCTTGCCAAAGATTCGTGCGGCAAAACTACTCTTCTCAGTCAGTAAGATGTAAATAGTATAAAAATAAACCTTGCCGAACAAAACAATTTCATTTTTTATATCCCTGGTATTCGAAAGAGGATTGATGTTTGATGTGCGATGAACTAAGTAATTTAACTTTCACCTAATATTTAAACGACAAAATATAATAAAGTTTAGTTGTTGCCACTACAAATAAAGGTAATATCAAGACATACTAAAGTTAAAAAATAAGTGCAATGCAGAATGCATTCGTTTATAACTAGTAAATCACTGATTTTGTTAAGTAGGTACATGGTTATTTTGATTGAAACATAAATTGTAAATCTCACTCTTAACTGATCCATCAATCACTCACGGACATTATATTAAAACGCCAGACGCTTCATCGATTCATATTAAAAAATATTGAATATCTATCTACAAACACAGTAGATATATTTATTTATTATTTGAAATGAAATCTCTTACAGATTCAATAAAAGTCTATAACGATTTTTTATATTATATATTCTTAGCTTATTTTGTTTCACCTGTTTACAATTGACCTATTTCCTTTAAAAAAAATGGGTCAAAAATTATATTTTGAATTTATAACCGCAATTAAATCAGTTAGAATTTAGGATACTAATTTGATAAATATTTTTTTTTATGAATTTTTTTTTTTTGTTATATTTGTATAAAGTTTATTGAATGTTTGTGGGCCTTGCCTGGCAGCCAACTGGAAAATTATTTAAAATTTGTTATTGAAAAACGGAAAGAAAAGCATGATGATTTTATAAAAGATAGTTACAAAGTAGCATTTGGCACGAGTCCTGGTTACTTCACCAAGTACATTTTAATGTGATTTTGAACAAAGAAAATTATTCGGAGACGAGTGAGCTGTAAGAGATTACCATTTAACCGGATTGAGCCGGTTTTCGAATTCATTCCGCCACTTAAATGGACTAGCTTAACGTTAAATTGATGTTACATGGCCATTCTTCGTTGATATTATATTTATACATTTTTATCTATAGCTAGTTTTAGGACTTATGTAAGTATCCGAGCCGTCCGAATTATGCTTACAACAACCTACAATCTAAATGGTGTTCGTGCGTAGCTTGACGTATTCAGGGTCAAGTTGTATTGCTTTAGGCAGAGGCTGTATGGGTTTTAAGTGCCTCGATATTTTTATGGTTAGCTGTGAATTTTTTTGGTGATTGTTGTATTGGCCTCCACTGTAATGTATTTAAATGATTGCGGTGTACGATTGTGATTGTTTTAATATGTATTATATGGCTCAACCCTAATAAAAAAATATATAGTGATTTTTTTAATCAGAATAGTACAATACAAGGATTGTGAAATTGGAGGTACATCAAGTAACTTTAGGCGATTAGCTTCTATACAGCCTTTGTGTTGTGAAAAAAGAAGCTTGGTTTAAAAATAAATAAATACTATTATACTTTAAATCATTATGTATTTGAATTTTCTGATCTTTATTTCTAAATTAACAATAAAACATTAAACAAGGTATATATTTATTTAACACAGTTATACATATTATATTTTTGACAACAAAAACGGACTTCGATGATTATTATACCGACTAAAAAAGTTACGAAGGAGAAATATCTCACTCATAACAAAAAAAATTAAAATATGTTTTCTAATTTATTTAATTGATATATAAGTAGTATATAATTGAGTCTCCCATTTTTAAAGTCCAAATGACTCGTTTAATCGTTTTGAAAAGTTTTTGCCAAAAAAAATAAAGTTTCCAACAGTCAATATTCACTTATATTATATAATATATAAATACTCAGCAAACGTAACTATAAAGCACTCATCCATCGCTCCCATTTGTTAGGATTCCTTTTTAAGTGCAGCTTTGTGTTGATTCAAAAGGAAATTGAAACAATAAGTCTACGCTGAATGTAAGATTAATCGTTGTGTAATTTCATTTTGAATATTTGTTAAATGATTTTTATTATAAAAATACTATATTTTTAATATAAATTTATAAAATATATAATTGAAGAATTATTATCTTTGTCTATTAATAAGTTTTGTTAAATAAGAATACTGACACAAGTCTGTAAGTGTTTGATGTGTCTATGTATTAGAATTTCGTATGTCTATGCCTCATAATCAAACGAGTCACCAGTTAATAATATATAAGATAATTTAAATTTCAAAACTATGGAAGATCCTCCAATAATCAAGTTGAAGATGCCATTGAAGATGGCGGCGAATATTCTGACATTGTCCCCTGACTTCGACCCCAAATTAGCATACAATTTACAAGGCGAGCGAGATATTATAATTATTCCTTTATACTTCAAGTTCTTAATGAAATAAAAGCTTCCTCGACTAAACTAAGTTTTCAATAGCTTTTGTGTAAATGCTTATGTTTTAAATAGACTATGTTAGTGTTATTATAGCAAATAGGTTGCAAATTAATTCTCTGTTGATTAAGTAAGTAAAATTTAATGACATCAGTCTGAAATTAGAAGAAATATTTTCTCAACACAATTTCATAAGTAAAAACTAAAAAAACTTGAAAGTGCACTGAAATATAATACAAACTATATACAAAACTACGTTACAGTTTACAATGTGTTACAGTTTAGCAGCGTCTTCTAAATTTGCCTTGTTTATTTATTACTTCTTAGTAGGTACACTTTGAGGGCGGTTTATAGCTGTTTTATTTTTATTTTACTACACACTATTGAATGGAATTTTCCCTAGACCAATATTAACAAAAACCCACAGATTCAAATAGCTCAATAATCTGATCTGATCAATAAGCTTTTATTCTTGTACTTTAAAAATACATTAATTTATAAACAAAGTTTTAAATATTTTACACGAGTCGACCTTATTTCATTTAATATTTCCCAAGTTTTATTATGGTTTGAATTTGATGGACAGAATTTTATCTTAACATGCAAAGAGAAAGCATACGAAAGCATATTTGACGTCAACGCTGCCAAATCTTTTGCAACAGTTTACTAACAATCAGTTTTTAAATGAGTTGTAACTATAAGAAAGTACTATTGAGGATTTAACAATGAATGCCTGTGCTAGTAAAAGAAGATCCGCCTCCGTGGTTATGTGGTTTACGCGTTTGCGTGTTGCGCCGGAGGTCCTGGGTATGAAACCTGGGAAAACACATGAATGTTTCGGTTGGGTAGCCACAGAATGCTGATCACCTACTAGCCTGTAAAGGAAATGATCAGTGAAACAGATACAGAAATACGTCTGCCCCATGCCCAATAGGGGTTACGGGACTTCACACATAGTAAAAGAAGGTATTCAAAATTATTTTCTTTGATTTCTGTGTAATCAGATATTAAGATAATTAAAGAATATTTATTATTATTAATTCTATAGACTGTGTAGTGGTGTAAAACCCCGCATTCAATTTGGCAAGACTTCTAAAAGTACGACATACTGAGTTCAGTGAATTTTTCTCAGTTAATTAATTTAATATTTGAAGACGTAAAAAGAAAATTGTTTTGCAGAAAAACTAAAATTTCTAATGTAAGATATAAAAGGCTAATTTATTCAAATATCACAAAAAATAATCTTCTAAGAAATTGTCATAATATTTGCCTAGTAAATCATAAAACGAAACTTTTATAACTTTTTTAAAACTCGTCATAAAAAAGACTGTGTTATTTTATTAATTTTAGATACTAATCACAATTATATTTTGGTTTATAAGTTAAAATATTAAAATCTGCGTATTTGGGACCAGATTCAGTACAAGTGTTATCCATGTTCTTTTAAATCTCTCGCAAATTTAATATAAAGTGATATTCATATCGTATGAAATAGCAATGAGGGCGGAATAATTAATAACATTGTGAAGCGCAGGTGTGGAGTGAGGAGCTAGTGCTAATTACACAAACTTTATCTTTGGCGAGCATTCTGATGCAACTAGATACACACTGACCGATAATTTGGCTAACACGACATTCGAACTTCAGTCTAACTATATATTAAAGTAAATATTAAATCAAGACTATAAAATATTATCTTCTCTTTAGAGTAAGAATAAATAGCAGTTTATTTACTTTACATCCTATATAAATTCATTATCTTTTATGTAATGACATGAAGAGAAAGTGTAACAAAGGAGCTTACGTTTCCGTTTATAATGGAATACAAAGAAGAACTACTTACATATATTATTCCTCTATCACAATATCTTTGATTTTCTGAATTTTTTCTATGGAAAGGTATAAAAGGTCAGTCTGAAATACAATTAAAACGCTTGCATGTTAAATGAATGCTACATAAAATAGCAATTTAACTAAAATCTCTTAGTAAATTATATTTTAAAAGAATTATCTAAAGTTATAATCACTGTGTCACATTTACAAAGTGAGTACCAAAAGTTATGCTATTTGCTCGACAAACAGAATACAATTACATCTCGCGCCTTAACGCCTTGACACTCGAAATCTGTCTAGCAAGAAGCTGATTCAGATTTAACTTTGAATATGTACGAGGTTTTCGCAATATATTCAAAAATATATATTAAATTATATATTTAAAAAAAATTACTAAGTGTTACGTAATACGGACAAGACCAAAATTAAAAGGAACTTTAAGTTCCTTTTAATTTTTACAAAAGCACACTCCAACCATTTCTGTGAATTACATAATTATTCAATGCAATTAACTACCAGGATTAAATTTATAAATTTAAAGAAAATAAAGATATAATTTTGGTTTGAAAGGCTCGAAATGCGACTGGTGACCCCAGATGGTCGGTTGGATAATATGTGTACTTAAACCTATCGAAACCAAAAAATATACAAACTCAATTTGTCTGACCTACCCGGGTTTACCTTCAATGTAAATAATGCATGGCATTTTTAACGTATCCAGTATACTTATTGCAAATTCATGGCTCCTGCAATGTCGATTGTTTATGTAGGCGCTTAGGTCAATACTCGTAAGTTGAGGCGCTTTTGGCTCAAATGGAACTCGGCTGTATAACAACAGGGTTTAATTTAAAGGCTGTGTGATGTAACGATAAAATAATATTGATTGTTTTTTCCATCACAAAGATTCACTCCGTTTTGCAAAAGACATCAATGATGTCGAAACCTTTAGTGCATACTTTTATAAAATCATAAATAGGAATCAGCGAATAGTATAGAATAGAAGATGATTAGTGACGAGGATGTAAAAAAAAATGCTGAGAAGGTTTGGACTCCTTATATGAATAGAAATAGAATAACCAGTCTGTACTAAATCCAGGACGTACTTGAGAATAGGGATCGTAGCTATGATCGCTGCCTACCCCTTTTGAGACAGGCATGATAAACGTAAATGAAGAGTGAAGCAATCTAAATGATGTTATGATTTAAACATGATGATTACTAATAAGATTATCTCATAAACTGATGAGCAGATTTTTAGAAATTGTAGCTAAGATCTATCTCTATCGTGTTACCTTTTAAACAAATAAAAAAATGGTTAAATTAACATTAACCTGGCCGTGACATGGACTTTCTTCGGGTTAGTGTAAATGAAGAAGGAAGCAACTAGCCTACCTATAAATATAGGTTATAGAGGAAGAGGACCAGCTCCTAAATATTACTTGTGACTAGCCCTAGCAAAGTACAGCTGGTCTCCATTCTCATTCTCATTCTTACCATAACTTTTTTATTTGGCACTTAAGTTTATCAAATCTAAGTTTAAATCTTTTATATATAATAATAATTTTTAATTGTTACACATATTTTCGCAGTATATTGGGTTGCCTGGAAGAGATCGCTTGGTAACGATAAGGCAATACATTACATGTTTTTGTATGGTATTTATATTTGTAGTTTGTTATATTGTGTAGTGTTAATCGTTAAATAAACAAATTAGGAGCTACAATGCGACAACCCCCAGACACAAAGCAAATCAAACTTATAACACCTTTTAAAAACAATATATTTAAAAATAGTTTCATGCGTTAAAATAAGTCTCTATACATTCAACAGTGAACTATGTTTTTAACTTTTATTGTATTTGTTGTTTATCTGGAAACAATGTTCTGTGGGTGTATTTGACGGAATATGACGTTTAATTTATTTATATCGCATTTCATTAAAAATAACGTCATTTAATTATGAACCACAAAAGCCTCATTATATATAGTAGCTGTAAGCCCACTCCAACAATTTCCTGGGCCTATCAGCTACTTTAGAATTAATTGAAACATCACCGCCTAATCTCAAATCTCCAAGATTAATATCGGCTGATGCCTTAGGAGCAACAATATTTAACACACTATAATACAATATATCTCTTTTATACACAAAAGCTTAGCTGTTTAGTTAATTTAGATAGGTAGCAAGTTCTGAGTTCAAATCACAGAAAAACATAACAGAAAAAACAAGAGCAGACGTAGCTAAACTATAGTGAACCGTTTTGATTGTTCCATATCTTATAGAATTAGTATTGTGAATACATAACTCGATTTAACGATCTCTTACGTGCTGTACATATAATTCCTCATTAAATGTATTTTAACGACGATGAAAACGTATTTTAATTAAAGGTTTCTGTAAATTGTGATGCAATAAAACTGCCACAAGGACGCATATAATATTCACCTAGTAGGAATACTTAAAAGCTTCAGTTTATACGTAATGCTAATAAACAATAAAAATGAAAGAAACAGCTCACGATAATACACCATTTATCGCACAATTTCTCCTATTACATATTCACAAGTCATGCCGACTATGTTTGAGATATTACATTAGGGGGTATTCGATCAATGTGCATTTTTTTGGTTCATTTGCTACAAGCCATACGTTCGTCTGCTCACTTTGAAATGGTCCAAGTATAAGAGATGGATATTATATTTTCTGCTACTTATATGACCGCCCTGATGAAGACAAATAAATTAATATACAAAGTTATTTGAATCCGTTAAAAGCGTTTTTATATGCAACCGGGAATCCTAAGTATCAGTTATGTTTGTTTTTTTGAAAATGTAAAGAAATAAATTATGAATATCATTAGATTCCACTATATAATTTCTCTTTTTTTCACATATTATTTCATATTTGGATAAAATCAAGCTATAAATTAAAATATATAACAAATTAAGAAGGTATTTTATTTTTAACTTCTTTAACAGTGTAATAAAATAACATGAGGTAATTTAAAAATTACATTTAAGTTATAAAACAACAAAAGCATAATCTAATGATTTGATATAAAAAATGTAATGGAAATACGACAACTTGAAAATTCTGCGTAGAAACGCTTCAGCTAGTCACTTCAACCACGCCGTTAATGTACGGTTTATGTAAATATTATGAGAGTTTAACTATTCAGTTATTCACTTAGCGTCAGCTCTCTGAGGCCGTCTTTTTGTATCGTAAGTCGAAACCTCTTCTACTTTGAGTTAAATTGTTTTCAGAGGGAGTTTAAGTCGATTTACTTAAAATTTGAATCAATTTACAAACACCGTATGAGATTTGAATATATTAACCTTCTTGATGGATTTGGTTAATCTTTGGAAGCATAAAATATTCTATAAGGGCTGAATTGTGGAATTACAATCAAAGGAGTGGATAGCCTTAAACTGTTAATATTATAAATTAACTTTAAACTAACTGTAGATCAGTATTAGTTAGAAGAAGTTAAATTGGTGTCAATGGCAATGCTTAAGCTTTTACTTTAAAGATTCTATTAAAAAGCGAGTGTCAGTTTTTTAAACACACAGAATATAATTCTAAGCTTTGTAGTGTTTAAAAAATGTATACGATATGTGTGTGATGTATTTTTATCTTATATACATGAAGACATGAAGATTATGTAATAATTACTATGTAAGCTGTGTCTGTATATCTAAACTAACGTAGAGAGGAAATTATGTGACACAAATGATAGTGATACAGGGGGTCAGTATTTCGGTCAGGTAGCAGGAATTAACTCAAACAGCGAACCGCATACGTGACGTAGATATTTTGGACAAAACTTTAATTTTGTTCGGGTCACGTTTTACTTCCGGTTATCATAGCTCATATCGTATTGTATCTGTATCTCAGTGGTGCAGTAATTACAAGTACGATTATGGAAACTGTAAATTCATTTATTTTAGGAAAATGTGCACATGGATCTTGCAATTGATATCTATTAGTTTAAGGACTGAAATGAACTTAAGAAATAACAAAGGAAGCCTTCGTGGCTAAGTGGTTAATCCATCTGCGTGATGCGCCGGAGGTCCTCGGTTCGAATACCGGGGAAACATTTAATAATAATAATAATAATAGATGTTACGGGAATACTCACTCACCTCATTCTACATAAATAATACAAAATATGCGCATTTGCTAGTTTATTCAAAATATGCTATTACGACAGAACGGTCTGACACTAAAGAAACTTCAATAAAAAGTATTAACCTTACTCTATTTACAAATTAAAGTAATGTTAATTCAGCATATTTATTTGTTCTGACCGTAGAAGATGAAAGAAGATAATAAAACTTTCATTATAACAATCTTGGCAAATATGAAAACTTAATTACGTGTTTAAACACTAAACATGAGCACTTGTAACAAGATGGCAGCACACACATGGGGACACAGACGAGACGAAATTAAAACTGCTCTGGATATGAAATAAGCGAAAATAAATATTGTTATCTACGATTACTAAATCTTATAGTTTTTATCACAAGTAGGATAATTTCCTTAGTGAATCTCATCTTTTTATAATAGCCCTATCTTTCTAATTGAATAAAACGAGATAATTAATGAGGTTGTAATTATTATGTTATACATGTTATGCATATAAAGAAAAATTGCTTGAAAAAATTATAAAAGAAAAAGGTTAATTTGTTTAAGGTCGATCTTTTGTCTGTCTGTTTATACGTATATAATAGAAAACTACTTATGATATATTATATTGGTACGCGGCCAAAAGCCGATATGTATAATTAAGGAAGTATACGCGTGGTTACTATTGTTCCTTTCGAATCAAACTCAAAAAATATTTATTCATTTAAGAATTGGATAAACAGCTACTTCATTAAGTCAATATTTCAAAGCTAGGATTAAATCTAAATGAGTCTATAATCTAGGTACTACCACTTCGGATTGTAGGAGTGATCGCGGTTTTAATCAGCTTTATCGATAGATTTAGTATAGTTATACCAAACTCTCGTCTAGAGGCCCCAGAAAAGTTAAAACTCGAACCACGTTTACGTCTGCGCTGTCGTCCACCTTGCCGCGTAGGGATTAGCTTGAATTAAGATACCTGTGTTACTTTGTTTCACTTGTTAATTGAAGGTAATGAAAAGTTTCAAGGGCAAAAATGATAAATTATAACATAAGTTAAATTTGTTTACAAAAGACAGAATATAATATTTGTACTCCTCTTGGTTTGTATTATCTAGTTTTTATTTAGTTGCAATAATAGTACCTACTTAGGTTTACCATCTTTGAAAATGAACTGTATTATTTGTTTAAATTTAATTAAATTAAATACGATTGCAGAAAGCAACAAGAAACGAAAATATGAAAGTCTCATAGATTCTTATATTTTCGTTCCTTTTGGAGTAGAGACTTTGGGACCATGATATCGACGCGCTTAGTTGAGACCACAGGAAACCCGAAAGCTGGTTCATATTTCGGCTAACGCGTTAGTATAGCAATATAACGCGGTAATGTAACCAGTATTTTGGGTACGCACCCTAGCGGCTTTGATGAGCCTTTTGTATTTTTGTAAATATATTTAAGTACATTATTGTAAATATTTAATAAAACTTTGTTTAAATAAATAAATTCGAAAGTGAGATTATTTGTTATGCTGTCAAGCTTAAATAAATGTCTGTTTGAAATAGATTACACAAAAGTAATATATAAAGTAATAAATAATAATAATTATATAATTTGCAACATTCCGTGTGATGCCTTCAAATCCCTTACAAAGGTAAAGCTGAAACTTTGCCAAGTCGTTGTAAGCATGTTAAAAAAGGCCAAAACACGTTTTGAATTTTTAAATGGTTTCTTGTAACCTAACACTTCCTTTGTGAGATAAATTGTGTGCTTAAGTGTACCCAGCTAGATGTTTAAGTTTAACTTACTTCAACATTTAAGGCTTTTTAAAACGAACTCTTTGTAACCCGCAGGTACAGACAGCAACAAAGAAAACCTTATGTTCAAGCTAAAGTCTTAAAATTCATCCATTTCATCTATTCATTCCATCCATCATCATTCAATCCATTTAAATAAAATGTATGAAAATATCTTCTAATAAAACATTCTATACTTGTCACATGTTATCTTTACCTATAAATATTGTGTGAAATGCCCTTAGTGCGGACAGACTCATATTTTCATCGGTTTCACTGGTCATTCACTTCATTTTTAAAGGCAAAGAAGTGATCAGACTTCTGTACCTACGCCACAGTGACATTATTTTTTCCTCAGGATTCGAACACAGGACTTCCGCACCGGTGCAACACATAGACGCGTATACCACTAAACTACAGAGGCAAAATGTATATAGTAACACAAACATTTTCCTTTTTTTTTAAATCGTAATTAGTATGTAAATTGAATATAAAATAAAATATTTTTATTTGTAACAAAATTAAGTTTATGAACTAAATGTATACTAAAAATGTACCTCGTTCTTCACTTAGCTATGTATACTTACTGGGTATGTAGGTGCTCGTATAAACACTTATATAACAGCTTGAGAATTATCCGTATGGCAAGCGGTAATCATAATAAGGTATTTAATTATTCAGGTCTTACCTTCACAATCGTTTTATCTTTATCGTATCAAGTAATTGTTTGATGGCTATAATTGAGACCTCAATATGAATAAATAGAAAAGAAATATTACACAGACACACATTTTCATAGAATCAAAGTCATAGAATAATCTACGTTTTTTATATAAAGCGTATAATACTATAAGGAACCGATTGCATGATCCATTTCATAAAAAATAACATTTATAAATGACATACTCGTAGGTATCTGAAAGAGAACATAAGAAGAAAGTATATTTAAGAAGAAAGATTCTTCATACACATTTTTCTAAGCATAATAAAAGTAATATTTAAGTTTAAATATTATTTGTTTATATATTTTAGTTTAAATTGTTATTTTTATTTTAAAGTTAATAATATAGAAAATATATTTTAGCCACATGACTCCCGCGCAAACCGATTTCTCACAAAAATCCTCTGGTTATATGCCAGCAAACCTATTACGTACATTTGCAACAATCAAAAACGCTTGCCGAAACTATTCAAAACTCCACTATTTTATTTTGTTGTGTAACTTTGCATTTTATTGCTCTTGTGGACAATATTTTTATGACATGTGAATTTTTACGATACCGCCAGTAATTTCTTGTATCGTTACTTTGTTAGTATTGGCTTTATATACTTAGCAAATAAATATTCAATATGGACTTGTTTACGCATTTGGAAGATTAATAAAGTAACAAATCTTTCTAAAATAAATATGAAGAAAACTGTTTCTAGATAGCGTAAGGGGAATTCATTAATGGTTTGAATAGAACCAACAGTCGGAACTAAATTCGTACATTTTATTGAAAATTTTTGGTACATGATTGTAAATCTCTGAAATATATTCTTAATTAATTTAACATAATTTTAACTGAATTTTGTCTTTTTTAGAATTGGAATAATAACCTCTTTCCAAGATTAGTTTCAGCGTAATAGCCATAAAAAATAAATAATTAAATATTTATATTGAAACAGATACGGGTAATACAATGGTATTTTAAAATGTATAAGCCTATTAATATTGTAATATGATATCATATTAAAACGCCCATCACACCGTAACCATCATCTGTTCAACCAATTTTAATTCCAGCGTACATTTATATGTCGCATAAATCCACCGTCTCTTGTACATCAGTGAGACGTGCGGCCGCAGAGTAGACGCCCATAAATCTCCTAGACTGAGTGTTCGCCGTCGCACAACGGCTGTCTGTCACACCGGAGCGAACGTCTTGGTAAAATAATACCTTGAAATTGTCTTGACAATATTTTACTATCTTGTTACAACTGTTAAAATGAGACAGTTGTAACTTTGTAAACACACGAAATGTTGTGTTTAGTGTCCAAAATTTGATATTGCATAAACAGAGTGTTCAACAAGTACTGATTGTTAAACTTAAGTAATTCATAAAAATACAATATATCTTAATAAGTGTATTGCAATTGTTGAAAGTTTTATCTTCTTTCAAACTCAAAATGGACTTGTTTTAGATACTTATTTCTTATAGAGAGTTAATTTAGTTAGTAATGAGGGAGTAAATAAACTTCAAAAATATTATAACTAAAGCTAAAGAATGTTTTGTTGTGATAATAAATTGTAAGGCTAGAAAATAAAGTTAAAAATATATTATATTTTACACCGAAGTATACGTAAGCTTGTTTTGTTCGCCTTGCCTTCTGTATAAATCAATGAGTTAGGACTTCTTATTAAAGGTTTGCATCTGTCTGGAATTCAAATCTTTAGGCACTTACTGAAAACTAATTGAATATAGTATAAGCGTTATCTATAAAGCAGAATAAATAAAAAACGAATATTCGATGTAGTATATGAATATTATAAATAACGCCATATTTTATAAAGTAACCATATCTTTATAGAAGATCTTAAAAATATTTCATTATTTAATTACAATTCACTGGCACGTTTACTTGTAAAAAAAAAAACATTTTTATATTGGTTTACATTATATATATTTATTTGAAATTAGTTTGTTTTATTCTCAAATATTTTGAACCAATTTCAAAATGGTTGAGTTTAACAATTCGACTAAAAAGGATTTTTTTCAAGGTATAAGTAACTATTTTTCTAATCTATTTTGTTTTATATGAGTAAATTTTTTCATTCTCTTTCATATTTTCAGTTGAATTTAGATTATTTATTAATTTTGAATATTACTTGTATTCAAACTTCGTCTTCTACGTCTATTTCAGTCGAATACTATTAATTGCCATTTGCGATAAAGGCAGGCTAGAATAAAATTGATCTTAAAATTTTTATCTTGATCCTGGTCCAATATGCCAGCCAGTCACAACGGTATCGAATTAACCAACAGGTGCTGAACAAATTCTATTACGATACATTTAACTGAGAGTCATTTATAGGATTTTTTGAAAATATTGTTTCGTTTTAACTATGAAACATCTTCCTTTATTTATTTATATAGTTAATATTTTTTAACATATTTGGCTTTTGGTTAAATATAATTACGTCTTACATAATAACTTTTCTATATATTTCTAACATTTGTTACGAGACCGAGTACGGTGCCTTGAATCAAAATAAAGTTATTCCTACAAAACATTAATTTACTGACAAGAAATGACAAGAGAACTTTTAAATTTACTTAAATTCTATAGAAAATGTGACCTCTACACATTTTACGACTATTAATAAAAGTGATTAATTAAATAAATTATACAATTTCAATATATATTTACTTGTACTAGCCAATTATTTATGTTATAGTATAATTTTGAACATTAAGATGTCCACATATCTGCAAAACATGTTCGCTGACAAGACGAGCTCACGGGAGTGTGATGAACGATTTAGGCATGGTCGAGGTATTTAGTAGTCTAGGAAACAGATTAATGGCATGTAACATAAGCCAATGTACTTCTATTACTAACGCGAGTACTGGTACTGGTGATGGTACTGTGCTTTTAAAGAAACCAGTTTAAATAAATAGATTAACCGTGTATATTTAACATAAATTTTACAATTATTTAATTATTAATAAATCTTCCCAACATTTCGCGAGCTTTACAGTAATCCGGTAAAACTATTTTTTTTTTCAATAAACTAATATGTAATAACGAATTTAAATTATTATTTCGTGATTCGTGGACATGCAGTGTAACTATTTCATTCTTAAAATTTTAAAAATATATATTATACACTTACGTTAATATACAAAATATATATATATTTATATTTTTGTGACCATTTATATTTTTATTAAATAATAAAAAATATTTTAATAACGCCAACTTTGTTAACATGAAAAAAAAATGTCACGCGTAATAGACCAGAGATTTGATAAAAGTTGATAGTAAAATAAATAGCGTTTACCATAAAATAAAAAAGTTTGTATACATGTAACATATTGTGCGATAAACACGAAGATTTTTTTCCTGTATGTATATGAAACGCCACGAGTAGAAGTTAATTAAAGTATGTATATTGAATGTAGTCAACAAAAAAAGTTTTATACTTTCATTTTGTTGTTTCGCTTTTGGAAACATGATCAAACATTGATTTAAACTCGAAAATTTTATTTTGCCTTCCTATAAATCTAAGACTTGCCGCGTAACATTAGATTTTTATTTATACTGTATCTTGATGCTACGTTGCACTGTATTGTAAGTACATAGAATACATAACCTTCAGATGGCATGAATGCTATCCATTATTTTGACATATTATAGTTACCGGACGCTTGTATTAAATCTGTCTGGTATGATGTAATTTGTAGCTTGCATAATATTATAGCTAGAAGTATTTATTCTATGTATTAAAGAAACACAGAACTATTAATATTTAACTAACGCACATGACCTATATTATTATATGAAATTAAAACTATTGATTTATTATTGTTATTTGATAGAAAAATATACATATTATATAAAGTTATTTAATAGAAACCATATTCTACAATGAATTATAAGAAATCTAAGGAACACATGGCTAAGAATGTTTCTCTACTATTATGCTTTGAAACTTTTTTGTAACATTGTATGCAAACTTTGTATTTGACTATTCATGATAAATAGATTAATATATAATATTTTAATTAAAATTGAATTATTTTGAAATTAAAACTATTTAATATAATTTTGTACCAAATTGTTATAATTGCAAAGTATTTCTGTTATTCACAAAGTTAAAAGAACGAGAAATAAAAGCTGTGTTTAAAAAAAGGTCTTCATTATTGTAGTATCAATCTAAAGATTTCATTTGTATAAAACTGTAAACAAATCCAAGTACGAGTATTTTGTTATTGCTAACAAAAATTTTGAGTTTGTAACATCAGTAAGTACTATTTATTATTAGCTAGGTAAATTTACTGCATAAAATACTATCAAACAAGCTATAAGGGTCAAAAAGCAAACTCCCAATAGAAGTTAATACAATATCCTCTCTATAAAAGTACCTTCGCAGTCAATACATAGCATGTAGGTATCTCGCGGTGCCGCATGCGTGAATACAAAACAGGCTTATTATTTTTACCAACAACGCTCCGTTTCATTTGCATACGCTATTGCATCTAAAGATTGTGAAATTTTAGGATTTGTGTAGAAGAAAATTTTTATATAACATTCTGGATTTGTTTAGAAATGGTAGTTTATATGTTAATCAAATCTATTTCTTCAATAAAAACTAAGATTTAAGTGTCAAAATAAAATTTGCTCACTTTTGAATCCGTATTCTAAATATAAAATTTGCGATAAAAAATTGAGTGTACGTTTTACTGTCTATTATTATTTGTGTGTTGTTTTGAAGTTTAAGTGGTTTTATTAATTTTAATAAATATCAGAAAACTATAAACTCTGGTTCGATTAGGTTGAAACCTTGGCAGTGTTTCAAGGAGATGTGTTTTTTTTAATATTTACTACTACCCCGCGAACTTCGTATTGCTTCAGAGTTCCGAATAATAAAGTGACACCTAAAACGTGTCAGTTTTAGTCTAACACGTTTTATTACCATATTTTCTATTACCTTTGAAAATGTATGAGGAAACCAATTTTCTACATAAACACTTAATAGAAACCGTATTCGTTCGTTATATCGTTAGTAGTTCTAAAAAGGTTGCACTCTATGTTACATACTAAGAAACTTTATTAACAACATAAAACGTAAAAACAAAAGAGAAGAAATAGTGTGTATTTAATTTCAAAATTAGAATTAAATTGTTGAAAATTAATCAAAGTTAACTAACATCAAAACAAGCAGCGGTGTACCTCATCAGGTCTTCAATCAAGTCGTGTTTAATTTCAATCACATGCATGGCTGCCGGCGTAATTGCATACCACGAATCTAATGCAACGCCCTAATAAATAATAATGTATTTAAAAGGACTTTATAACGATTAAATGAAACAGTCAATGCGCGCTTGTTACATTAGAAGGCAAACATTGGAATATCTTCAATAAATTAGATCATATATATATCATATATAATTATATATACGTATTACAAAATGTATCAAATCTAAGTATAAAATAATTATTGGGCAACTCGCATACATTATGTGTAGGTGTTGTTAGTAATCTTGCATTTATTTAAAAAATGTGCTCAGCGCTAAGCCTGAAAGCCAATTTTAATCTGCTTTCCTGGTTTTTGTTGACCTTACATTATAGTGAAATTGCTGACTGAAGCCACGATATTAAAATGAAAATTTTCTCTCCAAGCAAAAATATATTTTATGAGCTAAAATGATTTTAGGTGGCAATGAGAGTGCATAATTCTGGTAGGTTGATGTCTAATATAAATTCAAGAAAATTAATAATAATACAAATAATAAAAAATAATTATTTTTATTATTTTTTATTATTATGCAAATAAATAAATAGTTGTAACGATCGATGGCTTAGTTGCCAAAAGTTTAAATCGACACCTAAAAATCTTGGCGTTGGGTGGTTTAGTTAAGGGCCAGATGCAAGAGGCGGTACTTATAAACACGACACGCATTTTGAGGAGGTTTCTGTCTCTACCTGTGACCGCTACCACTGGAGTCATGGATTCTGTTTCTGGCATCAGATAAGGAAGACTATTTATAACATACATTTTTAATGTAATTTATACATATTTATAATTAAAAATTTATATTTATTTAAGATAAGATAAAAGAGTAAATAAAAAGGAATATAAATGCAATATCGTTTCAATTAGATATTTTTTTATATTTTAAGATTTTTTAAGAAATAAATTTAATTATTTTAAATTAATCATTATCTACTTTTAAAGATCCCCAAACTATTACCTATTTGAAAGTCGCGAACACAATTTTAAATCATTAAACCTGAACTTTATTAAAAAAATAATCCAAAGATAAGATTTTTTCATCAACGCTTTTGAATTTCATTATTTAATAAAAAAACTACCTATAATTTTAGGAGGACTACAAAGGTAGATCAATTACCATAATCTACTTACAACATTATTAACTTCCACTCAGACAAACATTTAATCTAAAAAAATTTAATAGCAGCCTTGGTCCATTAATCCTAGCGTCCAACCTACATGACATACACTATGCACATTGCCTAAGGGTAATCAATGGCGGGGTGACAAATGGCGTCAGCACATCAGTGACACCCGGACGGATACGCTCATATGAGATGAGCTGTAATGAGCTCAGCTTATAATTTGGACATTTCTCGAATAATCAAGTAAAAACCATAATTTAGCTAAGCCTTTTTGGACTCAAGGTTCATGTTACAACAAGAATATTGTTACTTGTAAGGTCGCATCAATCACAATACCAAAATTTATAAGTAATATTCAGCGATTTTAAGTGTAATAGTGAAGAAACGAAAAAAACAACATTTATTATTAGGTAGGTATATATTTAGGTAGGTAATATATAGGTATATATTTTTGTTGGGTCTTAAACTCACATGAATCCTTTATTTCGTATTTAAATATATCACAAAAGAAAACTTTCTGAGTTAAAAAAATAAAATATGATAAGTTTGAAAAAGCAATTTGTGTGGTCAAAAGATGTAGAAAATGCAAGAACTAGCTAGCCCTATAGGATAACGGTAACAAGATTAGTCGTCTGCAGCAATCTTTTCTTGTGTCCTCCCAAGAATATGAAATTTAACTTTACCCCAGCCAACATCCAACTTAAACATGAATTCATTAAAAACTCCTAGGTCAGAGGTTAAATAATGTTATGTTTTCTAACGAAAACATTTAAATATTAATTTTCTATAAATATTTAATAAATCATATCTAGAATAAGTGTTTTGTATTGTTTTTCTTTTTAGTATTATTATGCTAACTTAATTATTTAAATCAAAATAAGTCACACATTTTAATGTATACAACAAGATCACCATTACCACTACATTACATTACATTACAACAGTCAATTTTCAACAGACATCTGACAGACAACCGAATCAATGTAGTATGATATATCTAAACATGCTAATGAGTTCAAAACGTTATCCTGGAAACGTTTGACAACGCAAAAAGCCATTCATTTCGTCTATAATAGCAAGAACTGGAATCAGGGAACTTTCGTGGCAAAAACGTTCGTCTCAGCTGTGAACCCGAAACAAAAAGGGTGATAAGGAACGGTTTGTTAATGTAAAATCAATAGACGCCGAGTGACGGCTTTAGATGCGGTTAGTTATTGGGATCCTTTTATTTGAGGGCTGAAACTTGTGTTTTACTATTAAATACTTTGATTTTTATTGTCTTTTACTGAAATACTTTCAATACTTTGAAGTGTTAAGCGACCTTTTGTGTGAATAATTAATGAAAATATACGCGCGTAGTACTGTGATATTTTTGTTGAAAACTTTATTCAGATCATTATCAGTTTCTGTATGCCGAACCTCGTTATAAAAAAATTCATATTTTTATTTTATAAAATTCTAGGTCATTCATGTTTTTCCGTTTCATATCTTGGCGTGGATTTTAATTTTACAAGGTTTAATTTTGATAAAGTAGGCTTATCTAATGCAGTGATTCAAAGGCTTATCGAAGTGAAATGCGTTTACACAATGGATGCAGTCTGCTGTTGGCAACATATACTGTTTGATGTGCTGTTATAATTGAGTGACGTATTAATAATTTAAATTTGCATCGTATAGAAGAAAATTACAATTTTCAAATATTGATTGAGTTGTCATATCAATTGTCACGCTTTAGTCGTAGATCTTGAGGACCATGTGTAAAAATTAAAAAGAGATTAGTTAGGCTTTTAAAAACAATTTACAGACCTTAGCTAGTAATATAATGAAGTGAACATAATAGTGAATTTTTAAATAAATTGTCAACTGTTATTATGCTGATGAAACGAGGAGCGAAAGAGTTAATTTGCGCAAATATTACAAAAGTTTGAAGACGAATTAGATGTAAGGCGATTCAGATTTCCCTGATTTCCCCGAGGACGTATTAATGGCGGAATCTGCGGATAAAAAATCAAATCTTAAATATTTCTGTTTCAAGAAAATGCTTTCTTGATTAATTAAAAAATATTTTTTTCTTCTTGGTTTTTGTGATAAAATTACTAGAATGAAACAATATTGGTAATTTCAGCTGCTTCATTTAGTCACGACTTTACTAAAAAATATTGGGATAAAAGTGACCTACTTCATTTTATAGGTCAAATTTATGTTTATACAAAACAATTATGAAACAAAATACATTAACTCATTACTCCACACCTATTTTTAAACTTTTTTTCCTAGATTACTTTCTTACGTTAACTTTGCTTGAGGAACTTTATAGAACAATTGTGAACACGTATTAAATAATGAGTTCCATTTAAAAAAATTGTCTACCACAAATTCAGCTATTTAGATAAAGACCAATGAAATTAAGGTCGAAACGAAAAAAGACCTAGAAACAGGTCCAATCTCGACATTCGCTAAACATGATACTCACTTAAACCGATCGTTAAGCAAAGTAAGTCCATTCTCATAATCCGAAGCACGGTTAGCAGCGGGCAGTTTCTTTTAACGGTAATGACTAGGGGCCGCTATATCGTAGTGGCGTAGCGCCGTAGCCGCGTAGACCCGTAGCGCCGTAGCGATTACTGCCCTTAAAGACTTAGCTCTACATGCATAATACTAATAACCTAGTTTTCTTTAAATTTGTTTGTGCTGGTTTTCCGAATACATCGAGATTGGAATTTAACCAACTTTACAAGATCAAATAGGATCCTAATCTTTCTTGATATTTTTATCTACACAGGTTTAGTATTATATATAATTTCATATTATAACTAGTTATTTAAATTTGTTTATTAAAAAATTTGCATAGCTTTAAAAACATTAAGAAGGAGAAACCACATCGATTGAGCAGGAAATAAATATTAATAAATAAACATATCAAACCAAATATAATGAAAATTGAAATATCAATTATCAACGGTTGACTCAATAAATTGACTAAGGTACACGTAACTCTTCTTTTGAGTTTCAACGCAGTTGAGTTAAGCATAAACAACATGATCAATAGAAATTAATTTCATGTAAACAAGCAGTGTTAATTGCATTAATTGAAAACATTTAAGTAACCGTTCAGAAGTTGAGACGACTCCATTTTGATAATGCACTCAAAGAACCGAAATAATTATTAAATTAAACAATTTTATTGTTGCTCTTATTAGGTTTTGTAAAATGCCTAAAGAGTTATTTCTGATTCATAATGGGTTTAATGAAACAGCATAAATTTGTTTAAGCCATAACTTATAATATACAAAATATACATTAGGTATTTTTATGAATTTGTATTAAAATTATCTAAGATTTAAAAATCCAAAATGATAATAAATTAGTTCTCTCGGACCATTACTAAAGTGAATTCATAGTCAAAAGTTAGTTGTTAACAAATAAAATCGAACAAAACCGAAATAAGCGTGGCTTATATAAGTTGAACTATTCAACGTTAATTATTCATTAATCTGTATTCAAAACTAAATTCCATAATTGAGGCAGTAGAGCTTCATTATAGTTAATTGAATATTCACAATTCTTTAACGTACAACTTTTATTGATAATAATTTAATGATAATCTAAGATATGTCTGCCTGATATTTATGCCTGAATTATTTTTTAAACTTTTTTTGTCGAAATGGCTTCTTTACAATATATTTTATAAAAATTCATTAAATATACAAAAAGTAAACCATCCCTAAGTTTCATATGGTTTATTGTTATATTACTTAATTATTAATTAAGATGTCTATAAAACATAATATTTTCTCTGCCATGGAATTGGGCAGTTTTTAACGTTAAATAATTATTTGATAGCATAAACCAAGCCGTAAAAGAATGTAACATTTGATGAACTTTGCTTTGAAATAGAGAGTTTTTATCAAGTAATATCTATGCAAATGTTGGCGCAGTATTCACCAGTGGCTGTTTTGCCCATAAATAGATTAGCTGCCTGTCAGCGCCCGTGAGCCGAGGCGAATCTATTAAGCGCGTTATTTCCGTGCGGACCAACATGGCTATAGAGAATTGGATAGGACTGAGGAAATTAAGCCGGTGCGTGTGAATAGCTAGGCTTGAAAAAGAGATACTAACTATAGAGGACTTTTAGCATCTTTAGACGTTAATAAATTCAATTTTTGGTAAAGACATAACCACTTCCATGCCTAAGTTTATTGACATTCAATGCGTGGTGCAGGAGGTCCAAGATTAAAATGTCTCTGCTCAGGGATATTGGATTTCACATTTTTTAAAGGAATTACATTCGTAATGTTAGTAATTATTGTAGGCACGTATAGGACTTAATTGTCAAGATGATAGTAAACTGAAGTTATTTATTAGTTTTTAATCTGATAATGGGAATTTGGTGCGCTTCTTCAGTGTTACCAATTTTTTGCAGGCTCCTTATAAATGAATATATTTAAGTGTTTTATACTTTAGTTTTCTTTATATGGACTATTCTCGCCTATTATAATGTCATCCTTATATTACTTTTCGCTTTATTTTATTATTTATCTATAAAATATGACTCTAGAAGTCATATCTAGTGATATAAAATCGTTGAAATCGCCTACAATTCTAACGCAAAGCTTCGAAAGCAATCGATTTCCGGCCTATTCGACTTTAAACGGGAATCAAACCCGATATCCGAGAGGATTTAGCTACAGACTCCGCACTGTTTAATGAATAGAGTGCACGTTTCAATTGCACGCGATTATTTAACGCTATGGCTTATCGCATTATAATGCATAATGGATTTGCTTTTAGCTATTTCCAGTAAGTACTTAAGCCCGTATTCCACAATGGGATCTTAAATCTAGTTTCAGGAGTTGCCAGAATAATTTTTCTCAATTAAATTTGTTATTTCTGATGATGATTAACATTAAGTTATGTCACGTTCTGGAATACGAAATGTTTGATGATTGGTTGTGTTTGACTCTCCATTAATATATGATAATGAATTTGATCCTTAGTTACATTCACAGACTATTAATACCTATTATTTATTATTCAACAAGCTGACCCGATGAACTTTATACCGCCAACAAAATATGAAATGGGTGAATTAAGCGATCCTTAACAGGACAGCTCAGATTTTTTTGTAGATTTATAAAAGAGGAATATTCCACCATGCATAGTTTTGATATACCTCAAAGGGAAAGAAATATACGATGTAAACTCCCAGGTGGCTTGACTTTTTCTGACACTTCCAACAATTATCATCATATTTCAAACAATTTACACGAAACCTTGACAAATTATATACTTAAACCTTCCTCATGAATTACTCTATTTACTTATGAAACTCGCATGATAATGCAATCAGTAGTTCTGTCTGTTTGCGATAATAAGTTTATCGAACAAACAGACAGACGCGGCGAACGACTTGCTTTATAATATGAACTGATTCGCCTTTGAGTTCATCATAGCTACTCTTACATAATATTATATTTTAAAATTTAAAATGAACTTTTTTAAAGGTAAATCTAAAATTTCTTTAAACTTGATAGTATTTAAAATAACAATAAAAAGGCTTTTAAGAAAATATTAGCCAGTCAAGAAGCTATTTTGCGGTGAACGTTCAAAGTACAACCGAGTAGAAACGTCAGTACAGAAGGCATTGTTGAAAAAATCTTTTGAATTGCACAGTTAAATTTTATAAAATGTAGGTACTATTTGAAGAAATGGCCAAACCTATGAGTATATTCTTTTTTTCTTCTTTTTTTGATTGGAAGTGAAGATATTGCAAAAGATATGTACTTCGTTACAAAAACGTTCAAACAAATGCAATATGTATTTGAAACAACTCAACCTACAGAACCTCAGAGAGAGACAGAGTTACCCTTCGTTGATATTTGACATACTCTGTCTAAATATTTAAATTTAAAAATAATCTCTAGGTACACCTAAAACCATTATATTGAATTCACTGACGTGTTTATAAACGAAATAAAACATAAGTTTTTCTTATCAGCCATCACATTTTACCATCTACTCGTATATTTTGATACAATCAGTGGATTGTTTACCTACAGATAGAGCTAATATGTGGCTGCAAAAACGAATTTTTTTTTCTTCCTCTATAAAATGAGACTCAAGATATTTATTCCGTTCAACACGCTTTTAGAGTACTAAATTTAATTTTAATACCGACATTGGTAGGTAGTATTGTCTAATGTTAAACTTATGAAGTTTGAAAGTCGTAATTTTTGTTCAAACATAAGGTCCATTGAAGCTTTTGGGGAACACCCCGTACAATAGAATGAAATGTTGCTTTCCTTTACTTTGATTCAAAGGTTACCCTTTTAATTAACATTAACAAAATGTAAATACATATAATAACGAATAAATTAATATTAATTAATTATAGTAAATTAATTGTATGTAAATAAAATGTATATAAAGATAAATAAAACATAAATGTTTTATTCAGATCATATATTACAAACAAAATCACGGTCTCCTACTAGATTTTCTGTTATAAAAAGGATAAATACTTTTAAAATTTCAAAAGACTCGCTTAGTGCTTAAAAACTTACAAAATTATTGTTCTCTCAATTTAAAACTGAAAAACTTCGTTCATTTGTCAATCGCAGACGCCATTAAAACACACTTTACAATTGCATCACTGTGACCGTTTTGCTGTCAAAAACACGGACCATTCATCATGGCGCCCCCTTATATTATATTATTGTACAAAGGCACTGACACAATGAGATATTAATTATCAATAGTGAAATAATTAATTGATATATTTAATTATTTGTAAGATGAGATAGAAGATCTTCTAATAAGAACAACGTAAGGTGTAACCATTGTCCAGTCTTTATTCAGTAGACACGTACACACGCGCACACACACTAACACACACAGGCACACACACACACACGCAATAGTACTCTGTATGTGGCTTTACATCTAATCCCAAGGAATCCTTCATCCGTAGGCCATACAAGTACTCGCACACACAATGACTACTGCACAAACACACACACACATACATATACACACAGATATGCTCACACTAGCGCAATTTGTTAACTTTATAATTTTTTATCTTTTATTTTGTAAGTTTTGTTTATATTAGTCTTAATCTTTTGTTACCTTGATTGAAGAATCAGGTATTCCCATCACAAGTATCTTGGATTACTTACAGGGAAGCCTGACATATGTTTTGTTATAAAATTACGAAAAATAAACAAATTATTATATTATTATTATTATAACATGCTCAATTATTCTTATCAGCTAGTATGCTTTATTGAAATAATTATTATATTAAAAACTACTGCACCGATTTTAAAAATTCTTTCAGAAATAAGAAGTAAGACACTTCCTTAATGACATGGAGATATTGTATGTATCTATATAATTCATTCATGTGGAAAAAAAACACGAGTCTAATCTTTTATATACCTACTATTAAAAATGTTATGAACCAAAAATTATGATGTTTTATTATTCCCTTTTAAATGACTGTTATGTTGCTTGTAAAACAAATTTTAATTTAATTTCGTAACACAGTGGCTACAAACAGTAACTTTAATTACGGAAACGCCACGAAAATGCATTCCTAAATTAACTGCGGAAGATTTGCAGGTAGGCGTTGATCGAAGTTATGTTTGGGCAATGCAATTGCATTAATTAATGCGCGGAGTGCATATGAAATCAAAGATTATAGAAGTGCCTAATTTAGGTATGTTAAGGGTCAGTCTTTAGATTTGTTAAATATAAATAATGCCACAAGGGATTTTTATAAAATAAAACCTGTATGTACAATAGTGTACAACGATACTTTTCGATATATCATTCAAAATACAATCGAGATATAAATTAAAACTTGTTATTAATTTTAGTCTATCGTCAATGGAATTATAACCAACTCACACTGGACCCATCCAGTAAAATAATCCCATAGCGAACTGCATTAGTCGGCTCGCAACCAAATAATGTACAGTTATGGACGTAAATTTCAGAATTCACAGTAATTGTGATTCACTCGATTCGAATTGGATTCGCGATAGTTATCACTGTTAGTTCGAGTTAAATTATTTATGCGCTTAGCTATTTGATAATCGAATAACGGCTCGAGCAAAATTAATTTCGTTATTCGAATTTGCGTATGAATGTACTTTGTATTGATTGTTGTTTGAATTAGAATGATATAATATATATATTGGATAAATAAATTTACAATACTTCAAGATAAAGATTACACAGCGAATAAGGTATCGGTAATGAATTATTTGCCTGGCAGAGATATACACATTTCCGACTGACTTCAAAAGGAAAAGACAGAAAATCATAAAATCTTTAATCCTAATACACATGTTAAATTGTATTTTACTCAAACATTTTGAAATTTTTATAAAAAAATTAAACACCTATAAAATATGTAGATAATCTATCCGATAATGATGATTTATTGATCATGATGAATCATCATGATGTTGCGTTAACAATACTTATCACCAAAGTCAACTTATATTTCATATCTTTTAGCATAAACTCTATATGATACGTTTTTTGTAGTTACAGCACCAAATTATGAATATTAAAAGTAGTTTAATATATTCAGGATTAAAATGACACCGTGTAAAGTTATACCAGCTAATTAGCGCTTGGGGCTGTTAATTACACTTAATGCCAGCGGCTCGACTTGTATTATTTTATCGCAATCCTTAAATTTACTTCTAACGGCCCTGATATTTTATTGGTCTTCCTTGAATTAATTACATTGAAACACCTATTCAGCGTTTATACGTAGAGTATAAAGAAGAAAAGTTAGACAAATAATAAAATTTAATTTAGATAAACATTTAAGAACTTGCATTTTTTAAATGCATATAACTATATGAACTATATGACATAAATGTAGGTATTAATAATTTTTATTAAATATTTTTTTTTTTTGAAGTCCTAAGGCCCCTAGATGGGGCAGAGGGCGTCCACAGTACGTCGCCATTCCTCTCTGTCCTGAGCTACGCGCTTCACTTCGCTCCATGTCATGCCAACTGCGTTCGCCTCCGCGGTGATCGTCCGCCGCCAGGATTGCTTAGGGTGGCCACGTTTTCGCTTTCCTTGAGGGTTCCAGTCTAAGGCTTGCCTCGGTATATGTTGGGAATCCCTTCGTAGCGTGTGGCCTATCCAGTTCCACTTGCGACGCTTGATCTGGTGGTCGATTATTATTATTAAATATTACTAATTACTTATTTAAGAGTGGCTGATGTTCGTTTTTTGTACTTTTCCTAGTGTAGTTGGTTTTTACTGTTTTTATTTTTAAATTTGTTTTTCATACTTAGAGCTTTATCTTTTCACTGTCACTTTGTAACACTAAGTAAATATAACTTCCTGTATGTTCCGTAATACAGGTTTTTAAAGAGAGTTTTTAGTTCGAAGAGAAATCACCCAAAACCATATACTCTGCTGAAATATTTATTTATTTGTTACAGTTTAAGCTATTTGATAATCGAAAAACATATCAGTAGTGTACTTTTCGACATTTTTGTCTTTTATTCTGTAGAACAGGTTATATAAAAAACAATATTCACTTAACAATGTTAGCAAGGTTTTCATTGTAATATTTTTGACTATACTCTGCTGAATACCAATCATAAAATTTAAATACATTTATGTCACAAAAACATTAAATATAGTATACATAAAGGGATACATAAGTTTGAATTTGAAAAATAACAATTTATTTTTTAAAGTAAAAGCATGTTGCTATTGCTACGAGGTAAAAACTAAAAATACATTTCAACGCCGTAATGAAACACTTAGCGAAGGAATTATTGTGGCAAATGAAGCAGACCACATTAGGGTTGCTATGTTTTATAAAGAACTTCAGTATTTTTAGTTTTATAAGATTTTTTCTATAGCATTTTTCTTTTAGTGGGCGAGTTACGACTACAGACAGGAATTTTATATGAAAAAAGATAGTTGGAACTTCTTAGCCATTTTGAATCCTTGGCAAGAAGTTTCGTGATCGATGGTTCAATAGATAGCAATAACAAGTAGATTTTATCTTTACCTACTGATACGTTGTTAATTTTGGTCGTTAGACTAAAATCTTTCCGTTGGGATTATTTTCAAAATTCAATAACAAGATCTCGGTCAAAATCAAAGTCAAAATATGATTCTTCATTGAAACCATGATCATTTTGATTTTTTATTTTTTTTAATACTATATAGTTTATAAAAATAATAATTCTAAAAATTAAAATTTTTGGTTAAAGATAGTGTTAGAGCAAGTTCAATCCGAGCCTTTTTTTATCATCTAAGTAATCCGTTATTTTATAGTAAGCTCAAGTTTTCTTGTAATCTCCACCATAATTTGATATTAATAGGAGCAGGTTATTATTATTTTTTTACTTATATTCCAATTTAGACCAGTACAATAAAATCATTATTATGTAATATGGATTAAGTTCAGGATAATCCTTTAAGCTCTATAGGTATGTGGCGATTAAGCTTTCACAACTTGTTCGAACAATGAAGAGTCTGTAATCGATAAACTTACTCAATTTATTTTCTATGAAGAACGTTGTGCTGAAAAATTGAATTTTGCACATATTTTAAGATAAAACGAATAAATTATAAGATTAATTGTTAAATAAAAAATTGTTTTAGAAATAAGAATAAATCTTCTAAATTAAAAGCAAAAATTAATTATGTTTTACTAATTTTCCGGAATATCGGTTTCAGGTTAACTTTATAACCTACACTAAAAAAGAGGTTATGTTTTTAAATGTGTTACCTCAGATCTCGTTTACTATCAGATCTTTTAGATCCGATTTCGATATTTTTGAATGTGCCACTTGTCAATTGCGATTTTTTTAACATTCTATACTTAGAATCTTGTATATTGATGTATTTTGCAATGATATCATTGTCAGTAAACAAGGTTCTTTGATTTAAACTATTTTAGATAACCTCAAATTTCTTAAACTTGGGCTTGAGCTGAAGGACAAATCTCAGTCGCCATATTGGACACTAGCAAAACGTCACTGCCACTAACTACAGAAATATCTACTTAGATTTTGTACCTACATGTATACACATGTAGGTACAAAAAGGAAATGTAACTCATAATACTATGAGTCACATTTCACCCGAGCGAAGCCGGGTTTTCATCTAGTGATTTATAATATCCCAACAATATAAAATTTTTGGCTACTTTAGTCATAACTTGCGTCAAATTGGCATAGTAATAATTACACATTCTGCGGTTGTGAATAATATCCACATTAAAATGTACCCGTTTTTAATATAAATAACAATTGGGTTGACGGTTATATGTATTATTATGGTTGCCATTAAACAAAAGGAAAAAGGTATTATATAATATTTTTGTGTAAATCAATATGTTAATTAAATATTATTTGTAACTGATCCATGGTAAAATACAAAATATAAAATATAAAATACAAAACTCTTCTTCATTTTCGTAATATTTCAAATTTAAAAATATTGTTAGGTTAAAATAAATCTGTTCATAGTACTGAACATTATATGCTAGTTATATGGATTAATTTTCGACAATCCTTAATTAGTTTAAATAACTACTTAATACATTTTATTTTTAAGTAACTCAATAATAAATTTGATAAAAACGTAATTGTAATATTAAATAACGTCCTTGGGGATATATTAACCATAGGTAATGTGAAACACATAGGAATTTATATTAATAGTAATAAAAATTGTAATCTTGATAAAAATTATATTTAATACTAGCTGTACTCCGTGGTTTCACCCGCGTTAATTTCGTCGTAACGTGATGTTATATAGCTTATAAACAGAGTAAAATAGCGAACAGCAAAATAATAATAGATTTGTATTATGTACTTCGTCCACGCGGAATAGTTATTTTTATTTATTTATATTAATTTCTAAAATAAAAGTAGCCTAAGTTACTCCTTATTATATCAGCTATCTACCAGTGAAAGTTCCGTCAAAATCTGTCCAGCCATTTCAGAGATTAGCCTGAACAAACATACAGACAGACAGACAGACAAAAATTGTAAAAATGTTATTTTGGTATATGTACCATGTTACATACATCCATTATGCATTTTGTAAAAAGCGTTTATTTTAATATTACAAACAGACACTCCAATTATATTTATCTGTATAGATCATACCATGGCATGAGTAAAAGCTAGTTAAGTTCATAAACAACAAATTATTATATTTAAAAAAAATAGAGGTGGCAAAAGAAAATTAATTATGCAAAATCATTGTACTAAATTACACTACATTAATTTTTTACAAGTCACGTACATAGATTACTAAATACAGCTTACAAAAATCAAAGTTTCAAAAACTTATTATATGAGTTTACGACAAAACTAGTGTATCTATGAACCACACCTATTCATTACATCGGGTTTCAGATTATCTCAATTGCAGTGAGTCAGCTCTTTCTAATCTAGATAAACATAATTGCATTTAGATCTTTATTTGGTTTCGAAATTGCCTCGACTTTAGATTTATTTTTTAGCTTTATGGGCGGATCTCCTGCCTGAATGCTTTTTGGGTGCAGGAGTTATTTCATCTATTTTAATTAAAATATATATTTTAACTTTCATAAAGAGCCATAAATTTATGAGTAAAATATACCTACTGAAATTAAAAAATATATTTTCATCTTGATGCCTGAAAATATTTGCTTTTGAATTGATTTTGAAACTTTTTTATAAAAATGTCAAACCAATTATCAACTTTAAGTACTGAATTGATTTCTACAATAAATTAGATGGATAAGAACGTTTTACAATTATACTTATCAGTTATCCCATATTATGTGGACAAATTAAAAATCCCAGCTTTTTCAACATTCAAACGACATTATGAAATTATATTTTAAGGAAACAATAATAAAAATCTTAGTTAATACTATTTTATACGATACTACAAGCGGCCTTCCTCCTACTTAGCAGTGATTTCTGAACGTCGAGTAGAAATAGTATTCGTAAATAAGCATGAACAGACATACGTTTGACGGCCGATTAGCGCAATTGGTAGTGCTTCTACCTTCTGCGCCAAAAGGTTCTGGGTTCCCCGGTAGGTGCATTTATTTGTGTGATGACCACGAATGTTTGTTACCGAGTCTTGGTTGTTTATAAACTTATATACTTATATATTTATTGTGGTACCCTCATTGTTTCTGATTACCAAAACACAAGTGCTTCAGCTACTTACTTTGGCATCAGAGCAAATTATGTGAGTTATCCCAATTATTATTATGATACAGATGCGACGAGGGACACTGTTTCATAGTATATACTTGGCCAAAATAAATAATCACTCTATATGGAAACCATGTAGGTAATTAATTGTAAATCAACAAATTTTTGTCACAATCATTGAATCATAACGCCGTTAAATTCAAACCGCTCACAAACATTATATCAATTAAGCGTTATTAACACGAAATCGAATGAACGAAATTATATTCGGGCCGATTTAAAATTATTTGTAACGAATACAACGTGTTTAACGGCGACTATAAAATTTCAATTGCAAGCAATCTGCGGAAATTGCTAGTGCGTGTCTGTGTCGAAGTCATATGTAAAAATATGCCGATGATGACAATTTTGACAATGTGACGCTGTGAATCGCTCGTGTGAATTGGACCATTATAAATGTACTTAACGGACTGTTGACTTTCAGTTTAACTAGGGGTTTGTGCTTTAACTATAATATATTACGCAATTATCATAAAATATATGAAAAAAGTGTAGGTACTCGCTTTTTTTACATAACTGCCAAAGACAAGCTGCTATCATAGATTTCTGATATTTCACCATGAACCTCAATAGCAAAGTTACCAGGCCTAAGTTTGTCAATTTGGGCGTTATTGTCATAGATTTTTTAAATAAAACATTAATAAGGATCAACTATGAAAATTGAAAATTGAGCAGTTACCGTACAATTTTAAGAATATGACATATTTAATATAATATAAAACTTTAAGTAATGAAGTTGTTTAAATAATGAAGAATTTACAAGCAAAAGTACCCAAATCTGTCCAACTTCAATGTTATTCAGACCTACTTTATGTTTCCAACGATGCTGAATCAATAAGTTTACATGTTATAGATCGGCGTTGCGGAAAAAAAATTCGGCTCTAACAATTGCATATAAAGTCAGGAGTATTTTCAAACCATCTCTCTAAACGAAATTTTTATTTGAAGCTAGCGCTCTTTGGACAAAAGCCGAGCAAAAATGGCCCGCGAACACTTTGAATTATTAATGTTACTGTGGAGATTCTTGGAAAGCATTTCTTGTATTATTTTCATAATCATCTGACATAAATGAAAACTGAGGTAATAATAATTTCTTCAAGTTGGTTTCTTTATGCCTTTAGCTGATGTTCTTTTGTTTTCTTTTACCTTTAAATAATATTTTTCTTATTTCTGGAGTTAGATCAGAGAGGATTGACGCATCATAAAATATTCTAAATAAATAAATTACATTTAAGTAAAAGTCACATTAACTGAGCTCTATAGTGACAATTCAGTTTTTTTTTGCATATTTTTATCAAATCCACCGTTTAATGATTAATTCGACTTAAGTTGACATCAACGAACAACGACAGTTATTTTACGATAGCGTTTATTATATGATGAGAGTAGATAATATGGATCTGACCATATCACTTTTAGGTTTCCAAAATTATACGACTAAGAAATTTCGGAAGACCTATACTATATTTTTAACCGCCTCCGTGGCTTATTGGTTTACGCGTCTGCGTGTTCTGCCGGAGGTCCTGGGTTCGAATCCCGGGGAAACATGAATGTTTCGGTTGGGTAGGCACAAAAGGCTGATCACCTACTTGCCTGTAAAGAAAATGATCAGTGAAACAGACACAGCAATGTGTCTGCCCCATGCCCCACTAGGGGTTACGGGAATTCAAAAAAAAATACTATATTTTTTCCTTTTTCTTTGCGGATTTAGTAGAGAGATTAAGACCTCAAAACGAGGTATTACTTTAAACCAGCACTTAGCAAGCTATATTCATTCAGTTGAGCATTAGCTCATTCTGACATAACTAATTATTCTCTCTCAACACGGGCCTAGCCGCTTGCGTCCTATTTCTAGGTCTAAATTATTCATAAGGCCTCAGGCACTAAGCACAGGCCAAGTTACAATTTCACCGACATAATATATTTTGTTATTAGTATCATTAATGTTTCGTGAAAGTTGTTCTGATTTCTTAAGGCCCCTTAATTGTAATTGTGTAAATACGAATGGTGCTAACGATGTTGAGTAATAATAGATGCGATGCGTTTGAATTTTTGTTTTAGGCTTTATTCATAATTTAAGGTAATATTTAATAATATAATCAATAAAAAATTTAAAATTCATCAAACTTTGACAATAATCTTATTAGGTAAAGTTCAGCTGAGTTTGTGTTATATGTAGATTCTTATATTTTCGTTCCTTTTGAAGTAGAGTCTTTGGATGGACCCAAAGTCTAAAAATAGTAGAAAAAAGACCAGAAGTGCGTCGATTGTTTAAAGAAATATCGAACGCTTAGTTGAGACCACGGAAAACTCAAAAGCTGGCTCATATTTCGGACAAAGCGTAATATAAAATTATATAGCCGCTTGATAAGAAAAACCACAAATACAGAGGCCTCATGTCTTATAAGCGTAACGTGAAGCCTGAGGTACCGGGTTCGATCCCCGGTCCCGAGTACAATTTATAATTTAATTTGTATTTGTATTCGGTCTCTGGTAAGGCTGCCACTTGCCAGACGGGGTGTTATAAGTGGTAGGGAGGAGTAGTTGAATTTCTACAGGCTTGCCCGCAGAAATTCAACCAAACCAACAAAAAAATTGTGGGTTGCCTGGAAGAGATTGCTGATTAGCGATAAGGCCCCCCGTTGCACGCCAGTGCAACAAAGTGTGTAAAACAAAAAAAAATATTATCAATATTTTAGTAAAGTATATTCGCTAATAGACTTGAGCTTAAAATGGTAAGAGAGTAAAAACTTATCAAAAAATTTGTTCATGAATTCGTAAATACACAGGTACCATTATCGTATTCTTGTACAAACTTCTACCACAAATTAACTCTAAAAGCTACTGCTAACTCGGTGCCCTTTCAGTTATAATGCTAAAGTTACCGTACAAACGGAAGAACAAACAAATTTATTGTCTCAGGAGGCTGTCTAAAAGCCACGAGTGGGAGACTGGACGTGTGTTCACATTAGGATATAAGGGTAGCTCAAAGTTTTGTTAGTGATAACAATGTATTGTTTTACTCGAATACGGGTTCAGTTCAATAAGTGAGGGGCTTTTCCATTACCAAATAGTTGCCTGCCGAGGCTTCGTCTAACTGCAAGTCGAACAAAAAGTAGATTACATTCTTCACTATGTATAGATTAATGGAACTTGGTCAGCTTTTC
Source organism: Aporia crataegi (assembly GCA_912999735.1). Taxonomy (NCBI): domain Eukaryota; kingdom Metazoa; phylum Arthropoda; class Insecta; order Lepidoptera; family Pieridae; genus Aporia; species Aporia crataegi. The sequence continues at coordinate 3,605,171 of OU538744.1, read as the reverse complement.
GAGCGTGATAATTTGTAAAAAATAAATTACAATATTAAAATACATCGTTTCTCAACTTTTTTTATAAGAGTCTTTAAGAAACGAATCTTTTGTACTATATGTAGTTTGTATTTATTATTTTTCAACAAACTGCGACCCCCTTTAAAAATAAACTCGACCAACCAAGGGTCGCAACCCACCGCTTGAGAAACGATATGAATGATATTAATTTTTTCACAAAATGCAACTTTGCAAATGCACATTTTTTTCGTGTGGTATATTATTGCGATATATAAGCAGCGTTGAATAATATAACTTAAGATATCTTAAAATTTTATTACAATATATGTATATGTCACCGTAAAATTGTAAATAACGTTAGGTTATAATCTATCTCGCGAGATTGTGAACTGTCGAAATAATATAAACCATAACAATTTTACGCATTATTTTTCGGTAGATTGTAATTTATCAAAATAAAACTGTTAAATTATAATCTTACAATTGTAAAATTGTCAACTGTCCGAAGACTGTCCCTGATTGGTCGGCCTTACAGTAGACCGTTCTGTGTCCATAAAGACAGGGATGAAACACAGGTGTAAGTCAAATAAAATGAATGCACTTCAAGAATTGTGACGATACGATGAATTACGATTCCTAACGTAATTTTACGGTGACATATACACTCCTTTCACGATGAATCATTTAACTATTTTCCAAAATATAAATCATTTAGATTTGAAAATTTACAATTTAGAGTAAAGAGTAAGCATATACTTACTTACACTTCAATAGTAATTCGTTTACCTTTAATCATAATACTATAAATATATACATATATAATTATATATACTACAACCGAAAAATGTTTAATCCCAAAACATTTCTTGTATAAAGACTTCAGTACGCCTTTGGGTAATGGACTCGACTACTTGCTTTAACGATCACAGCTAATGCTAGCGCAAATGGCTTCCCTGTTAAATGAAATCATAATATGAGCTGTAAAAGCATTTTTAAAACCTATATAATAGATATTTATGTTCAATTTTTTTTTGTATGTTTAGGCGACCTGAATATAAACTTGTCTGAATAAAATTTTTATGAATAGTAAATATTCATGTTTTGGCGAGACGCCACTTTATAGTCCTCTTTTGCAAAATTACAAATTGTAGAAGTACAAATAAATCTTCAAAGTAGTTGAAAGAGATTTTAAAATTAGTGGAAATATATTTTCATACATTATTTTTAAATATTATCGAGTATCAAATGGCTAAATAATGATTTTAGGTCTTAAAACAACTTCTACCTTAAAAATTATCTTGATTAGAACCATAAAGATTAGATTACACCTACTGTTTAGTAATTTTGTATAAAAGGTTCAAATCAAGGACTGAGTGTAAACTAAGCGCACTTGAAAACCTTTACTCAAACATTACCAATAGCGGATGAGACTATATACATTAAGATGTTAAAAAGAAATTGTATTAAATAACAAAACACCATATAGAATTAGTACACAAAACGACATATAATGTTACCATAATTAAAACAGTCTAAAAAGAACTAATAATGAAGTTACAAAACAAACAATAAGCCTCTACATATTAGCGTAACCTCAAAACCGCACAAAAGTTTTTTTTTGCAACATAATTTAAGTAAATCACTAGAAAATAAATCACCAGTCGTTTCCGGAGAACTAAAGAGCTAAACAAACGCCCCAATTTTACTGATAGACTAGGAGTTGAATTCGTTCCAATTATATATACGAATTTCAGATACGTCATTATATTTGTAAATATTGATTTGGTACGTATTTAAGTTAGCGTTGAGTTGAAACTTATAATGGTGCATTTTTTACGTTTATAACGACGATTCTCTAAATTTGAAAGATAGCTCAATAATTTAAATATTAAACATCTTTCCTGGACGATAAATTGCTTTATTATGCGTAAATAGAGCACGAAGATATAAAAACCTTGTAAGAAGTTCACAATCTAAGAGAGATTTTTACTTTTATAGAGTTTAATTAATATATTTATTTCATTTTGCTATTATGGTTAAGCAACTGATCTAAATGAAATTCATAGCAGTTTTATTTATTTATTTTAGTTAAAGAAAAATTTTAATTAAATTATTTGTGATTGGCTCTTGAGCTGTGAATAGCGTAATACCTAATTCGTGGGCAAAAGAAGCGACCGCGCCTATCCGTTTAAATGGACAAATACGGGTGTGGTTAGATGCAGCCTGTGGTTTCGATAGCACGCTATTAGGGGCCATGTTAATTGCCTCTTTTTGTAATGCACTCTGTCTAATTAGCGAAAGTATTCCGGCACTAAATGGCTGCCTCATGATAATCGAAATGTTTGATGTTTCAATGGCTATGAGAACTTGATAAAAATAACTACTTTAAGAAGCTTTCTTGCTTGTTTTGCTCAAATTAGAGCTAGTACAATTACTAGCTAAGAGAATGGCCGTTGAAATAAGATAAGTTGTTCAAATTTTTTACTAGAATAAATTTAACATAGAAAATGTTATTGTTCAACGATCTTCATATAAATTTATTGCCAATAACAAATAGTACTGTATTTACACCTCAGATTTAGCATAAGCGGAAAATATACATAGGTACATACCTCTTATAAATGCGGTGCCCAAAAGTTGTGTATGTGCATATAATCTATATTTATAGGAATGTCCATTCCTTCTGACATTAAAATTACTTTACAATTCAGATAAAGTTATTTTATGGCACCACAAATCAATAAAAATTGGTAAGATTAAAGGAACAGATTTATTTATTTCTTAATATTAATATGATAGAAAGTAGCATGTTAAAAGTTAGCCTACACCTGTGGGAATATGTTTGGGAATGGCAGGTTGCGTGATACAAAACATATATTTACAATTAGCTTAATTGAATACGACTAATTATACAGGGAATTGAATAATTTATACGCATGAAAAATTAAAACGTTTTTTCAAATTTTTATCTCATCAAATAAATTTAAAGAAACAATATATTTTCAGTATAGGTTTTGACACGTACTTTATTTCGTTTATTGTGGAAATCAGGTTTAACATTTAAAATATTAAGAAGATTTTATTGTCAAGTCTCACGTCAACCGATAAATAAAACTGGAGTGTCTGTTTGTTATATTAAAATAACCGCTTTTTACTAAATGAATATGCATACACAATACTAATAGCAAAATAACATTTTTTATAATTTTTGTCTGACGGTCTGATGTAATAAGTATTAACTTACGCTACTTTTATTTTAGAATTTAATATAAATAAATAATTTAAAAAAATAACTTCCGCGTGGACGAAGTACATAAAACATATCTATTATTATTTTGCTGTTCGCTATTTTACTCTGTATAAAGGCTATATAACATCACGTTTTGACGAAATTAAGCAGGTGAAACCGCGGGTAAAAGCTAGTTATTCATAAAATAGACGCTTAGAAATATCAAACGAGACCAGGGCGTGACTCAAAGAGATACTTATTCAGTCATCAAAAAATGTACATTTAAATAATAGAAACAAAGTCAAAATGTAAATAGAAGTTTCGTTTTTAATTAATTAAAGCCCTTGGGAGCTGTATGCAGTATCGCGACGGACCTCGCAAAAAATATCTTTTAGCATTTTCGCTTTTAATGTATCTTGTCTGTGACTCAAAGTTTCAAATGAAAATCTTTTTACGTTAAATGACTTGGATAATATCTCCAGAATGAAAATGTTGATGAAATATTAGGGGTTATATTATTTTTTGCAAGATGGCAGAAACGTTATTTCGCTATTTATTTTAAATTTACCAAGGAATAATTTCAACTTGTTTTTCTTTGGTTTCAGCTTTAACCCTGTTCATATAGTTGTTTTAATATGAACTATCAAACACATGTATGTACATAACTAACGCCTTACAAATAAACGTTGCTTAATTTGAAATAATGTCTAAAATATTGTGACATTTTTTCGATGACAAGAAAAACTTTGAGCAATGATCTTAGTTAAGCAGCGTCTAAAGGTAAGATCATTAAATTATATATACAATAGGACAACCTCACGCCATTTTACAACAGCTCGCGCAGTCCGTCGCGTCGCTGCTCGAGAAGAGAGATAGAGAGGGAGAGCGGAGTGTTGTACTGTGACGTCACGCTGCTGACGAACTTTAAACGCATGTAAAATTAAATTTACTTGGTCTTTTTGAATAAAAAAAAACTAATTGCATTTGTATACAGAAAAGCTCTGCTGTGACAAAGTTTCAGAGCGCAGTTTCAAAGCATTCTGCATTCTACATTATACTAACAAGTGAAAACAAAGATAATTTAAAAACCCCGGCTTGATGATTAAATCAAAAGACACACGGATACACAAACACACAGAGACGTCAAACTTTTACACCACCTGTTTTTGCGTCGGGAATCAATTTTTTATTTGTTATTACTTTTTACACTTACAAAAGGTTTTACATGAATAGAATAAATACATATGTGAAAACCTCGACATTAATATATTGGAATACACAGAATAAAACATACAATAACAAACAAGTATTAATAAGTTTTGCATATTGAGATAATTATTACAGACCTGTCAATATAAAGCATTGTATTTTATGTGAAACAAGCCTGGTTATTGCTATTTTCACATAAATGCCAGCAAAAATCGTGAACATTACATGCTTTCCACACCATTTGGTTTCAAACGTCACAATGTTCAATGCAAACGTTGTTAGTTAGTCATAAATATGCGAATTCGAACGTAGATACCTATGCTTACCTATACATCGTGAATCGAACACGATATAACCGATCGTGATATCAATTTCAACCTTATTGCTTTCTGATTAAGAAATACATTCGATAGCGGATTAAGTCGTATATGTCATTTTATATCGTGCCACGGCTAAAATAGTTTACATATCAGCTATGATAGGGTAAAATAAAGTACCACAATTGTGGGTAATGAGTTACATGCACTGTGAATGTTTTAACCTAATTAAACTTTTACTAATCAAGAATCCTAATAAGGTAAATGTTTGTCATAATTTTTGCTTACAGGCCAATAATTATTGCGAAACATTTTGTGAGCTTAGCTTGTTATTTTTCATTTCTTGTATATATTTTTTTAAATCACGTCGCTTCAGTAATAAGTGATAGTAGTTCACACAAGGGTTGGGTTCAAGGGACGGAGAAAAATGTTTTGGTTTGAAAACGCAGTCTTTTAATTATCTCATCAAAATAAATGTTGGCATTTCTGCACTAACGTACCGAAAACCGCATATAAATCTGTGTAGCAGTGTTCTCGTTATACCCTTTTAAACGGATTATGAAAAATTGTTTGAAGTTATTTGAGACTTTCTTCTGCACTGACATCTTTACAAATTTTTTCAAAGGATATCGTAAAGATTGCAACTTTTATTTTATGTAAAGTCCAAAAGTCCCGCTTGACCTAGACTTAGAGTTTTAAAGTACATCCGAGTATTGGCGCTTGTGAATTTTATGGGTGAACAAAAACTTGCTCTTTCGAGTTCGGTTACATATTGGCTAGTTTTTCTCATGTCAAGTAAGATACCAGCTGGCCCAATAAGTATGTGTTAAGCTTGGAGCTTAGTCTTGTTAGTAATATTAAACTATAAAACTTTTTATTGACTTCAGTGTCAAGCAATACTTTAAATTATTGAAATGTTTTAAGCATGGTTATCGTATGTGAAGCGAACTGATAATTATTTTAATGTCAATTTTCAGTTGTAATTTAGAACTACTGTTGTGACAACAGTGTCACTGTTCAAATATTTTTGCGTTTAGTATCTATTAAAATACAGACATACAGAAATAGACAATATTTTAAAAAATATTTGCTTTGGCTTCCTCTAGAGATATAAAATTCCTGAGCTCAGTTGTTTATGTGCCTACATATTTATCATCAAATATTATCATATAATAAATATAGATGACCGGTTACGAATTTCATGATTATGTAATAATTCATGACCGTTTGTTACAAAAACAAAGCTTCTTTGCCTTAGAATAACAAAGGAAAATATTAATTTGTCGGCACTGAAATGAAAAGGGAGAAAGCTATCACAAGTTCCCGTATTCTTTGGCAAAGATAATAAAATTTACAATTCCAAACGCCCAACAAAGTCATATTTGTCCACTCGCTGATTGCGTGAAAGGTCAAAGTTTTAGGAGCATTCCTTGTAAAATAAGCTTTCTTTCCAAGTGCTCCCGTATTCAGCAAGTCGTTTAGAAAACTTCGATAGCTTTACGTCTCGTGAGAGCTTTTACCTATATATGAATTAGCGTACCGTATGAAGTGCCTAATAAATTATGCATTAAAACTAACAGTGTGTTATTTTTGATGACAAAGTGGAAGCAAAAGATGTTAGACTATAATAGATAGAAAGGTTAATCATTATTACAATTTAAATCTACCAAATATTCAAATCATAAACGAATTATTTCAATATAATTAGTCATTTATAGCCGGTTCCTCATCACTGATTCATGTATTATCTAACCATGGTGCTATAGAAATATTTATACTATGTAAGAGAAGTTATCTTATACGTTCTGTTATATATTCTCATATTGCTGGATACCTATGTATGGAACAAATAAACAATAGATATGCATTTAAGAACTGTTATTGAGTTTTGATATACACATAACATAACATAGCTAGGCTGACGGACGATAGATGGACAAAAAGAGTAACATCATGGGAAGGCCCACGGGGAAAACGCCTGAGAGGAAGACCGCTTACGAGATGGACAGACGACATCATCAAAACGGCAAGCCCGAGCTGGATGCAGACAGCACAAGATAGAGATATCTGGGCTTCTTTGGAGGAGGCCTTCACCCGAAGAGGGGTTCTTGTAGATTAAGTATTATTCATTTAAAGAAACAAACTAAACAGAAAGCTCTGTTATTATTATTTTTTGCAAGAAATAAAAAGGCCTTTTATTTTTATTTATTTTTATTTATTATTGAGTTTTGATGTTATAGTGATGTAGTTTCTCTAGTAATAAGTTCACTGAGTGCTCAGAAAGAACAGAAAAAATATTACATAAGAAAGTTTCATGTAAACTATAGGATCTCTTTATCTACCGAACATAAATAAAGGTAAGATAGAAATGGAAGGTGCATTTAAAACGTTTAAATTTGTCCAAATCTTAATTCGAAACCAATATTGCAGATTTCTATAATCAATTGCTTCATCCTTGGCACTCGTTCAACTCAATTACGATATAAGCATAAATTCAAATGTATTTCAGATCATTTTGTATTTGCAAATCAAATTTCGTGTGATACTTACTTGCATCAGTCGTTGCTTACGTTATTATATTCTTAGATGTTTTTTAAATAGTGAAATCTCGTATCCGCTATGTGGGGCAGACACGCGTCAGTTTCATTAATCATTACATTTACAGATAAATTGTAAATTTATATTTATTATTTTATTTTCCATTTTAATTTTTATTTATTATTAGTTTCCCCGGGATAATAAGAACCTCAAATGCAACACGCAAATGTTATGACCACCACGTGAACTGAGATTGCTGATGATGTATTATTAAACTCCAAACGGTTGAAGATTTTAATTCAGTCCAAAATTTACTTCAGTCGTATATAAGACACATGTCTGTGATGATAACTTGGTTTAGCGCATACATTTAGTGCTTTTGACGATTTAAAAAAGTAATGATACACACATATTTCTTTGAAATAGATATAAAATTTTAATGAGTAAATGGATTTCGTATCTTAATACTAAAGTAGCTTTTACTAGCACTTCATAGCATGCAAAATATAGCCTACTTATGTGTCACTCGGGCGTTCTTCTTGTCGGAAAAAATTTAGAATCAGCCCAAATTTTGAGCTTATTCCTTATAAACAAAAATATGAATCTTCTCTTTATAATATTAGTATAAATATAAAAAGCGTGTGTACCACTAAATCATATGTTTGCGGTTATTTGAATCTAAACCAAATGGTGGTCCACTGTGGTGGTTCACAGATTCATCTGTCTCTATCTGATCACCGGGTCATACACGTTATGTATAGGGTTTAATTTATATGATACTTGTTGTGCCCTGCGATTTTACCCGCATTAATTTCGTCCTATAGAATTCTCGTATGTACATTTTTATTAAAAATAAAAATATTTTTTTAAAAATTGTACTAAGGAATAATTCCCTAAGTATACCGGAACTGTGTCATTCTCCTCCAACCTCCTTGCCAAAAATCACGTCGATCCGGTATTCCGTTTAGACGTGAAATGTCTTTTAAATAAAAGAACATTATTAATTATCCCATAGGAACACACTATCGTTGTATAAAATACCTTCTTTATTAAACCAGAGCAACCGTTTAGGCGTCATCGAGCCACAAACATCCTTACAAACTTTAGCATTTATAATATTAGTGGAATATAAATAAGTATTTGTAACAAATTATTCATAAAACTAGGTTATGTTCTAAATATCTACCCATGTTTACATTAGCGATAAACTAAACTGTATTTTATATTCCTAAATTTTGTTTATTTATTATTTCAGCAAGCAATCTGCTCTGCGTATGTTTTCAGGGAGGCATTTAACAATTTAATTTTGACAAATTCATTAATTTTATTTAAATTCAAGAAAGTTTAATTCAGATTTTAATCTCGTTTAATGATTTAACTAAATATCAAAATAGTTTCGCCACATTTGTGTTCTTACTGTACAATTTGTAAAGAAGCTATCCAGAGAGATTTTTACTATTAAAATATTTTAAAATTCCCTACAAATTATAATTAAAGCAAACCTTTTTAATCAACACTTTTTTAACAAGCTAATCCGATACCGAAAACCTAATAAATAAACGAAAATTGTCAAATGGATACTCTGAATTGGTGGTTTACATATCGAAACCAATTTAAACGAACATCCTAATCATGATTGATAGGGCATCATATAAATATTATAAAACGATAAAAACATATTGACCAAACCTTTTCAATTTGCCAGAAACATTGGTCGTGAATATATTTGGGACGAATTCCATCATCTTTATGCGTTCGGCAATAAAAGTGGACCTATTCCGGACCGTCTAATACCTACGCTCGTAAAACTATACACAAATAAGTTGGCTATCGGCGTATGCAGAAGCGATAACGCAAAGGCTGGTATATTAATCCGAAGTAAGCTCCACTATTAGTCACAATAGCAATGGTAACTTTAATAATTTTGATGTTTATTAACGGCTCCGTAATTTTCAACAATTTCAATTATTAAGGGGCAGCGCACACGACAGACTATCCGTGGCGAACTTTTTAGTTTGTAAAAATAGAGGCAATTATATGCTGTACCGCAGAAGAAGCGCAAAAATTCTGTCGTACTAAAGTATCCGTGTCCGCAAACCGTGCCGCGCGACGTAGCACTAAGTCGGTCCTCTGCGCTGCCCTTAAGTCGTATCAGTAGCATAATCTTTTCATAAATGTATATATGTGTATTCTGTTATTAATGGTTAATGGCTAAGTATACAGCATGTTTCTGAGAGTTTATACAGAAATCTGTCAAATGTTTTAAGTTTGTATGGGTACTTCCATATATTTGGCTGGAGTATAAACGACAAAATAGGATACCAGTTCAGCAAGTTATATCCCGCAACAAATAATTAAGGATCCGACACTGAACATTAGTCTATGAAATTTCATTTAGTCCGTGGTTTTATAAAGTCATTGAATACTTAGTTCTGTTGTCAAAGTAGGTAGTTTCCTATCAGACTGGCAATATATTTGACTCGTAGATAAAAAATATTATTTACAACCCTAACTAATTTGCATTTATGTGTTTCAAAGTGGATTAATTATGAGAATGGCTCGTTAAAAAGCTTCGCAATACATGGGCGTGTCGACGATAAATTTAAGCCGTCTGCGCGGCCTACCGAGTTTCATTTCCTGAACTCAAGCAAAATGTTCTAACACCCCGTAAGTTAAGAGTTAACTGCTTTTATTCAAATTCCTTTATTGATAGTTGTTAACGAATTTCATCTATTTGAAGACGTGTATATTCGGAGTAGTTAAAACACCTTGGAAGTGGCCTCTATTTGTAAGAGAAAGAAATTACCTACGAGTTTTTTAAGTTGTCTTGCTAGCTTCGTAGTAAAATTATAAAGCGAAAGAGAAAAATAATTTTCATTTTACTTAAATATAATATGCATGAGAAAGTAACCTATCTCTATATATATAAAATTCTCGTGTCACAGTGTATGTAACCAAACTGCTACCTGGCTTAACCAATTTTTATAAAAAAATGTGTATATTCGGTAGGTCTGAGAATAGGTCGTAAACTATTTTTTATACCTCTAAATGATAAAAGAAGAGCCCACCCCAATTTTTTTTATAATAATTTGGCACACAAATAATCGTTTATTCTTTTTATTTCATATTTATTAGTAGGTAACTAAGAGAAAATAAGTGTACTTAAGTGCATTGTGTTCAATTACGCTTCAACTTTTCCCAATACTCCGCCCAATGTCCACTCTTATGCCCCTTATATCGATAAGGGGCACAAATTTTATTGGAGAGCATCGGCTCTGCAATAAAATTTGTACCGAAAACCTATTCGCAGTTATCTTTTATTATAATGTTGCAGATGCCATCCGGGTACTTTTCAACCTGTTCCATTGTTGTCCCACATAATGCCGTTCAATCTTTTTATTCCACTTCTGATTTTGAATGCTATTAATATATTTGGTAATTCCATGTAGGCAATTCAAGATCTTATCACCTGAATTTTCGGGTGATAATTGCCGAAAGTTTCGCCGATTGGAATGCTGTAGGATATGTGATTGTGTTTTCAGAACTGTTTTATTTGTGAACATGGAATTGACCTTCCGAATGTAATTCCAATTTAAGATAATAAATACCCAATACATACTAATAATTATTTTGTTATAGATTGAATTTACTTTTGAGTATTTCTTCTGTTTAAAAGTAGTTTCAAGAGTTGTATAACTAAAATATTTAATTGTATAAATAAGAAAGCCTTCCGTAAGTAAATAAGTAAGCTAAAGAAAACAGTTTCAATGGATTATGCGCGTACATTTACCTTAAAATCTCGGAAAAAATTAAATTAATAATTACAAAATTGTGTTAAATATTCGCGTTATTAACTGTTTTTATGTAAATGTGTCATATTCGCGTAAATTAATAAATAATCTATTTAGGGTTGAAATTAAAAATATCTTTAATTAAGCATACCTACTTTGTAAGCGTATTTTTATATAAGCAAAAAATACATCTCGTAAAAAGATATTCGTAAAGTAAATATAAGCTTTATCAGGTTTTGTAGAAAATTGGAAAAACTGAGGATCTTTTTTAATAAAATAAAAGTTAACAAGACGAGGGTAGCGGTGGATGTATCAATCAGTTACAAAGGCCGACGCCTCAGGCGATATACGCTGTAGATAGCAGACCACACCCGCTCACCGCGTCAGTAACAATTTATACGCTTACAGCGATTCTTCAACTTATAAATATTAGTTTTAAGTAAGTTTTTCCCTACCGAATGAAAAATTTGTTTCCTGGAAATTGAATCTCCTTAAAATACATTTAAATGTTGTATATGTAAGCGGTTAATATTATAACGTTAAGTACCTACACAAAACATCATAATAATTTATACAGCATAAAGATGTATTTAATGCGTAAACGAGTCAAAACAGAGCTTGATGTACATAGATAGTTTTGAATATCGTAATTTGCTGCTTTAATGTTTTATTTTTGATTAAATATTGCCACCTAACTTCCAACATTATAAGTGATTAAAAAAGTAAAACTTTAAATTACGTATTTTCAATTTTATTTAAGATAATCGCTGTCGCTTTTCACTTAATCCTCGCTTATATCTATAGCTTGCAGCCTTAATCAATACCTATTCTGCTATTGCCGACATGACGTTTTTATTAAATAACGTCATCAAACTGGACACGAGCACAACTCTTCCACGAGGGATAGTTAAAGATCGTTTAATAAACTTAAATACATTTTTAAAAATACAAAAGGCTCATCAAAGCCATTGGGGTGCGTACTCAGAATGCTGGCTATTATATTATTCGTTTAATGTTGAAGTGGCTGCTAAAATATTAAAATTGTTCATATCGTATTCTTATTTCAGTGGAAAAAATTGTTTACAGAAGTTCAAAGTCCAAAGCTTGGTTTTGGTTCTGTCATTTTTAAGTGTTCGTCGTTTTAACCAGAGATCAAGAGGTGACTTTGATGATTTTCTCTTTTTTCTCAATAAGTCCATAAAGTCTACCTTAATATAAACTTAATATAACTGTTATATTACATTACTTTAATTCTGCGGTAACTCGCACTTACATCTCTGCCAGGTTCTTATGAACTCTTAAGCTAACAGTGAGTTGAGGTTATATGTTCCCATGATACCTACCAACAATATTTCTCACGTAGCACCAGCTCACTTTATGACGGCAAGCAATAATATTCATAAGACATTATCATAAGAATGGGGACGTACCGATGTTACGCTAAACTTAGTTATTTACGCTTAAAATCGTTCGCATTGTTTCTCTGACAGGGCGATATTAAATTAAGTTAAATAAACAGGCAGTAATGAAAGGATTCTCTACAAAGCAAATTTTTTTTTTTCAAGTTCACTTAAGTAATATTATTATGTTTGCAACAAAATATAATTCAAACTATTTATACTGTTTTTTTGTGCTGTTTTAATACATTGGGTAAAACAGCATATGAAATTTTATATATAGACATAAAAGAAAACTTTAACCTTATATCTTTCTTTATACCAAAAACCATTATAATTCATTAAGCAGCAAGACACGAGGCGTAACAACTTAATTACTTTCTCATATTTATATCTAAACTATGTAAATATATATATATATTATATATTTTAAATTCCATTTTAAAATAACCATCTGCAGATAAACAATGAACGGAACGAACGCTTGTGAGTAAAAAGGTAAGTTGACAGGTTAAGGTGGAAGATAAATGATGTTAGGTATTGCCAGTGATAAAAAATTGGGAATTCCCGTGCATGGTGTAAACATGGCAATCACATTTCTGACATGTGTGCTTTGTCTGGTGTATTGGGAGAAAAACAAACAGTTATCTTTATGTTGTTTTCTTTTATCAGTCGTTAGAGTTAACTGCTTTTCTATTTTGTTTTTGTAGGTGGCGTCTGTCTACATTCATTAACTGGTAAATGGAATTTCATAAATTCACGTTGTACTATTCTAAAACCAGCGAATGTTTACTAAGCGTTGTAAGCACAAGATTAAACAATAAATTACCTTAATCATTTTAATATCTAAACTGAAAAAATAAAACTATACGAGTGAGTAAAGTGCATTTTAATGCAGTATTTAACTGACCTTCAAAAAACTTAAAAAGGAGGTTACCAATTCGACGCGTTTTTTTTGGATGTTCCATTCCTACGTGGACCAATTTGAATGAATGAGGTGTCCGATAGATCAACTCGTCAAAGTGATCCCTTTTTTGGAAAAGTTGAGATGAATTTTGATGAGTTTAAGTCACGAAGGCGGTCAGTAAGAAATAAGTCGTAAAGAAATAGTTAATAAGTACTTGTAAGTTTAGATAAATTTAACATAAAATATAAATTTTAATTAACAAAATAAATACTTTATTGAGCGATATAATCAATTGCTTTTATAATATGTACATAAATAAGATATGCTTTGAAAACATTTCACTCGTCATCTGAAGATCTTATAAAAAGAATTTATTGCCACATATTACTTACAAACGAGGAAAGCTTTTATCCAAAAAACACAAACGAATAAAAATCAAAAAGCTATTCCAAACATAATCCTTTCAATGCCCTAAAAATATCTTGAAGCATTAACCCTAAACAGCCGCTACACAACAATCGACCTTCGCGCATCAACAAAAGCAACTATTTCGTAAAATGTAAAACTCAACAACTATTTATAGAGCAAATGCATGCGTTCGATTCTCCAACGAATTGATTATTTACGAGCGCCGGTTTTTGGCTTAAAATATCCAAACACCTGTATTACGCTATTGCATGGGGTTTAAGATTTCAGTAATTTGATATAAAGTCAATTTGAGATTTTTTCACAATCTCTTGCGATTTATGTAGGTACATAATTCTACCATCATTATAGAACCAGAATACCGTTGATACCATTGGAGTGGTATTGATATACGTGAAAATCCAGAAGACATATTGAAGAGTTAACAAAAACGTTGCAATACATATGTTGGTTTTGAGTTGAAAGTGATTTGTCACATGACGGTGACATGCGTCGCAGACAGACGCCTATACTTCACGCTTAATAGCTAATAGTTACGAATTCATATCTATATTTATAAACGGATATTGTCTTCATTCATACCAATATTTATTTATTAACACTTTTTACAAGGAAACACAGAAAGAAAACAAATTATTAAGAAGAGCAACAGGCCTTATTCCTACCAAGCCATAATTTCCGTATAACTCTATGTATTTGAATCATTAATTATTCTAAAAGGTATTGTTAAGTAACAGTAAAGTTTGTTTACATTACTTGTTAGCAAAAGATTAGCAATACAATAAATCGGGTAAACACTTAAAAAGTATTACAACTGCCACCGTGGACCGTCTTTGCGCGTCTGTGGATTCCGCCGTTTTCGGTTCGAATCACGTGAAAATAAATTATTCGGTTAGATAGGTACAAGTGACTGACCACTTTCTTTGTGAAAACATCGATGATGAAACAGATGCAGCCCGCTTTTCTTTTAAAAATAAACGATTCCGAGTACTTACTACTATTCAAACAGGTTTTAATTTCAATAAAGATATGTTATCTATTTTTTTAAATTTTATAAAGAAACATAATTTATTTACAATAATGTACTTAAATATATTTACAAAAATACAAAAGGCTCATCTAAGCTATTGGAGTAAGTACCCAAAATACTGGCAACATTACCGCATTGTATTGCTATAAATAGATATTATAATATATTAACTTTTTTATTGTGTTAAATCTACAAATATGGTAGATCATAGGCAAGAACTCTAATAGGAGCCCTGACTGGACACTTCGAGTGTCGCAGCCATCTCTACAAGATGAGGCTTGCTGAAACCCCAATATGTAGAGCATATGGGGAAAAAGAAGAGTCGATAAGGCATATACTCTGCGAATGTGACTCAAAGGCTGGCAAGCGACTGGACCTCTTCGGATCGGCATACCCGAACCTAGGGGACTATCGGCACTTCGCATCCAACGACATCCTGAAGCTTATGCGGTCCTTCTTCAGGGATCTTGGAGTGAGTGAGTAAGGCATGAGGTAAATACAAAAGGACCTAAAGGTTCGACGTGCATCCCGTCAGGGAACCCCGGATAAGATAAGATTGTGTTAAATGTTTGTATTGTTACTAGTAGCTAAAGTTAAAGTAGTAAAAAGTTACAGTGGTGACTATATTAATAATATTTTTCATTATTTAATAAATGTAACATGATCAAAATGCTTTTCTTTGCCACTCACCCAAGAATCAGAGAGCCACTATATTGATATGATCGAAACTCAATTAGATCGAGTATGAATAGCATTCGACTATCTGTTTCTAAAATCGATTCAATCAATCAGGTCAGCAATCGAGAGGTTTGAGACGTCTGTTTCAGTTATTTGTAGGCCTGCCTTACGCCATCGCCGAATCAAGACACAACATGTATCAGAAATTCTGCTGTTTCGTGCAATTAACTAACTTATTTATATATTTTTATAAAAAGTAAAACTTCAGGTGCCATTTAAAAAATTCTTTCACTGATGGCTTCGTCAGAAAAAGTCCACTCTGAGTAATATAAGCTATTTAGCAAACTTTTTGACTTAAAGATGGCGCCAGACTCCACAATTATGATAAATTTGAGAGCAGCACTTAATAAGGACATCGAAAAAATGGTGGCTGTGCACGTCAACAGAGCAATTGAGAACTTGAAGGCTGATTTCTCATCTACCACGGACTATTTGGCCGCTGAGCAAGCAGATTTAAGATCCGAGATTAGACAAAAGGACAACCTTGTTAAGCAGTTGCAAACTGACATATCAAAATGTCAAAATTCACTTGCTAAATATCAGTCACGAATTCAAACTATAGAAAAAATCTCACGCGACATGAATGTTGAGGTACATGAGGTGCCAGAGAACAAAAACGAAAACTTACCTGGCATATTCAAAAAACTCTGCGAGTGCTTGCAGGTTGACATTCCTGAAAACGATGTAAAAGCCTGTCGTCGAGTTTCGAAAATGAATCCTTCGTCTGGGCGACCACGCAATATTCTTGTTACCCTTTCATCTCAGAGACAACGTGATTTGGTTCTATCGTCGGTCACTCGTTTCAACAAAGCTCATCCTAGAGATAGACTCGCCTCTACACACATTGGCTTTACGGGAGAAACCCGCAGGATTTATGTGGCTGAACACCTTTCGCCAGAAACAAAGGAAGTGCACAGTGTGGCGAGGAAATTTTGCAGAGACAATAATTTTAAGTATGTGTGGGTTCGTTTCGGGCAAGTGTATATACGTAAAGATGAACAAAGTCAAGCACAGCACATCAAAACCATTGAATGTCTCAACAAGCTATTATAAAGTTTATTGTTTTCTCTCACTATAAAAATAGTATTTGTATACTGATTCCTACAAAAAAAAAAAAACATTATGATTAGTATGTATTATCAAAATATTAATGGAATGCGAACTAAGTTATCACAATTTTATCGAAATCTGTTGAATTCCAACTATGACGTCATATGCCTGACGGAAACCAACTTGAATAATAATATCTTCGATGGAGAGGTCGTTGACTCCCGCTATAACATCTTTAGAAGAGATCGCGATGACATTAACTCTTCTAAAGAGGACGGCGGTGGCGTCCTTATAGCAGTAAAGAAATCATTCCAAGTTCTCCGACAGGCATATTGGGACAGCAATTTGGAGGATCTCTGGATATCAATTATACCGAAAAATTGTAATGCCCCTAAAATCAATATATGTGTCTGTTACCTTCCTCCCGAATTAAATTGTTTTAAGAGAGATGAATTTTACTCTAATTGTCAAAAGATATTGATGAATCACTGTATAGATGACAAAAATATAATCGTTGGAGATTTTAATACACCTGAATATTCTCCTGTCTCTTCTGATACTGACGGGCCATCTTTCACCTCACAAAGTAAAAAACTACTACTCTTACAGGAATTTATGTCAATTTGCAATCTTTACCAGGGTAACCGCACCCCTAATGGAAAAGGCCGATATCTTGACTTAGTACTATCATCAGAAAATTCGTTGACAGTTACAGAAGCTGATACGCTGAGTTTGAAAGATGGACACCACCCTGCTTTGGAATTTGAATTCCCTTCTTTATGTAATACTCCAAAAAATCTAAAACTTAATAACAAAAAACGTTTGAACTTCGCAAGATGTGATTATGACAGCATAAGACATGACTTGGAGTTATTGGACTGGCACAATCTTTTATCGAGCTCTGACGTAGATGAATGTGTAAACATTTTTTATGAACAACTCTTTGTAATTATTAACAAATATACGCCATTAACAGCTATGAGATCTAATAAATATCCCGTTTGGTACAGCAAACCCTTAATAAAATGTATCGAAGAAAAAAATAAATACCACAAACTTTATAAAAAATTCAATAACCCCCGAGATTACGACGTGTTCACTTTACTGCGAGCTAGAGCCAAAAAAATGATAGATCATTGTTATAAAAATTATGTTGCCTCTATTGAAGAATCAATGACTGACAATATAAAGTCATTCTGGACTTATGTGAATAATAGAAAGGGCCGAGTCTCTATTCCAAATGTCATGCAGTTTGGCAACTCTTCTTCTTCGACCGGCCAGGGTGTATGTGAGCTATTTTCAAAGTACTTTGCTTCGGTGTTTGAATCGGATCAGCAACTTAGTAACTCCTCTGCTACGAGTAACAATAATCTAGAGTCACCTGAGTGTAGTACCATGGACTCCATGTCTCACATTAATATATCTGACAGGGACATCATGACGAAGATCAAGCTTCTTGATGCAAGTAAAGGAGCCGGTCCTGACCAAATACCTCCTTCATTTGTTAAACGTTGTGGAAAAGAGCTATGCACACCATTAAGCATCATATTTAACAAATCCCTTACAAATGGAGTTTTTCCCAGTCGTTGGAAGATAGCACATATTGTACCCATTTTCAAAAACGGAGACAAGTCGCGCTGCGAAAATTACAGACCCATAAGTATTTTGTCATGTTTCGCAAAGCTTTTCGAGTCCCTAGTACACACTCAGTTATACAGCCATTTTAAGCCTCTGATACCCGAAAATCAACATGGATTCATTAAGGGTAGATCAACTGTCACAAATCTTCTTGTATATAAAAACTACCTGTGCAAGGCTTTTGCCACAGGGGGTCAGGTTGACTCTATCTACACAGATTTCTCGAAGGCCTTCGATAAAGTGAGTCATAGACTACTTTGTAGCAAGCTCGCCACCTGTGGTATTCACGGTAGTCTCCTTCGCTGGTTGGCCTCCTATTTGAATAAGAGAAGTCAGTTGGTGGCTTTGAGAGGATACACTTCGACCCCCACTGACATTACGTCAGGCGTGCCCCAGGGGTCACATCTGGGCCCGTTGTTATTTGTTGTCTTCATTAATGACCTCATTAAGAACATATCATGTGAATGTCTATTATACGCTGACGACCTGAAAATATTTAAAACAATAAACTCTTTCGAAGACTGTAATCTTTTACAGAAAGACTTAACTGCTGTTTCTCACTGGTGCAGAAATAATCTAATGTACCTTAATATAGACAAGTGTTTCGTTATTACGTTCACTAACAAGCGTAATGGGATCGTTAATGGGTACAGCATCAACGGCCAGACCCTTGAGAGGTCACATGTTGTCAAAGATCTCGGAATCCTTTTTGATGATAAGCTGACATTTCGCGAACACTACCACCATATAGTGAAAAAAGCGAATCAACTTCTGGGGTTTATTTTTAGATCTACTAAAGACTTCAAGGGCACTCATTCTTTTCTTTACCTTTTCAATACACTCGTCAGAAGCGTTTTGGAATACGGTAGTCCAATATGGTCTCCGCACTACAAAGTTCATATTGATAATATAGAGAGAGTGCAGCGCAAATGCCTACGGATTTTAAGCTACCGCCAACAGTCGAGGCGTAAAACTCCTGATTATGAAGCTCGTCTCATTAATTTTAATGTACAAAAATTGGAAACACGTCGAAGATATTTTGATTTCGTTTACTTTTATAAAATACTTCACTCCATATTAGACGTTCCTACCTTGCTCTCTGAAATAACTTTTAATATCAAATATAGTGCTCGTAGAGCAAATCAATTAGCACTTTTTACTTTGCAAGTGTATCAGAATAATACCTCCTTTTACAACCCCCTGGTTAGGATGGCTCGTCAGTGCAATGAAATAGCCAAGGGTAACCAAACCTTTGACGTTTTTCTACCTAAACTAACTCTTTATATTAATTTGATTAAAAGCATACTGTATCACAAGCCGACAGTCTAATCCCAGCGCTTGGACTCTCGGTCTCCTTATATTTTAACCCTATTATATTCTTATTTAGTATTGTTCATTGTACCTATTATTTAGATTACTGTTCTTGTTAAACCTTAAATTGTGTAGACATATTTAACTCCCTTGTAATTTTTCATGTACACACATTTTTGTGGAATGCAACCTTGATTATAAATGTTTGTTTTTGTATAATTTGTTTAGTAATAGTTGTAATCTGTTGTGTGTGAAATAAAATAAAAAAAAAAAAAAAAAAAAAAAAAGCTATAATTAAAACGCCTTGCTTGTGAACTGTTTGTTATATGTACTCGTATACCGAATGATTACGAAATCGTTTCATATAATGAGAATTAGGTACATAAGCTATATATTATATAAGAAGACGTGAGAAAATTATCAGTGAAGTGGACATATCTTTACAACGTCAAAATATTATTGTGACTTCCTTATAATAAGCCAATGAGTGTCTGCGTCGAAAGTTTTTGGTTTTAGAAATTAACGTTTTTTTTATTTATTTAAGAACTTCTACGTGAGATATTTACAATACAGACCAATACATAATAAAAGCGTTATAAAACTATTAAAAATATACCTTACATTTGCGTCATAGAATGACACACAAAGTCCATAGTAGATAACATATTGATAAAAACATCAATTTCACTTAATTAGTGCCACTATCAAGTAAACTCGCGATTAACATAATTCCATACACAATAATTAAACCAACATCAATATTTATATTTCATTAATATATAGCCAGCAAATTTAAAGATTTTAATTTAAATAGATAATATGAGTTTAACATGCGGTGGTTTTAAATTTTATTGCATATTATAATATATCTTGAATGTATTTTAGTGCTGATTATCAGTTGTTGTAAAGTTATGAAAGCGTAACAAAGAAAGAAACCTTTTTTGGTATTTTTGAGTAGGCATTTTTAACGATACTTGCGATGAGATATTTTTGCTATAATTATAAAATACAAATATTGTATTGTATTTTAGCAAAACAAAATTGAATTGCTTTTCCCATCACGTGTCTTAGGTTCATTATAATTTAAAATAATATATTATCAGGGTGACGTTTATGTCTTATTTCATTTTGTTACAAACAACTTGGCTCCAATTCAAATAACTAGTTACTTAAAACATTAATTTACTATATTACAATGTATCGTGTTTTTATTGAAAATATGTACTTGTTCACTTTTTAATTTGTATGGTTTCATAAAAATATCGTACACTAAGAGAAGATATCTTAACTGAAAGTGATTTTTTCATTGTTAAACCGCTGATTAAAATTTGTTGTTTAGTATACTTAGACGGGATCTTAACACCAAGGGTATTTTTATAATGCACAATAAATTACGAATTATGCAAAGCTGTGCGTGATAGCAACAATGGATGTAATATTTTTTTTTATGTTCTGTTTTTTTCTATGTCTTTCAATGTTTTAATTCCCACTTATGCAATTAAAAGTACTTATATAAGTAAATAAATCTTAGATAATAAGTTATAAGAGCTGAACTGTGTAATCATTCGATTTCGTTCAATAAACTATTTTCTATTTCTATAATAAGACGAGAGTGTCTGATATCTGTAGAAGGCATAAAACCTTCAATATGGTGGTCTTGTCCGCCGATCTATTCAGCTTCAATCGTATTGTCACGTATGTGGGTTACCTACTTGCACTCATAGAATTTTTGTATTGCATTCCCGTTTAGCCCACTTTAGGATTTTATGTAACTTTTCTATGACACATAACGACATAAAGTAATAAGGAAATTGTAGTTTTTTGTTTTATAGATTACTGCAATGAAAGTGGATGAAAAATAATGGATGGAACTTTTTCATCCATTATTCGATTTTAAATTATTTTGCAAAAGGGGTTGCTTACTCACATTGCTATTATGAGACTGGCAGCTGCTGAAAATTTATTATTGTATAAAATTAAAAAAATTATTGATTCATCACATCAAACATGAGTGTCACAAAACCATTTACTTGCCTTACAATCAGAATAAAAATTTAAATATTTTAATACTACCATTAAAATACTTTTATTCAGCTTATGTTTCTAATGTGTAATCTTTTTAACATACTAGTATTCCCCGCTAACTTCGTATCACTTCAGAGTTCCGAATAATAACTTAAATGCCTTGGAAAATATATGGAATTTTCATCATAAACATTTTTCGTGAATTTTTCTATATTTAAAATGGTTATTCTTCTGTTCTCGTATTAGACGAATCCAATAAATCATGAAAATCGGTCCATCCGTTCTTGAGTTATAAAGGTTGTAAGTAAACCGACTTTGTTTTATATATATATCACTAGTTGTGCCCCGCGGTTTAATCCCCGTTAATTTAGTCATATGTTATAGCCTATTGAATACTCATATAAGTAATAAATACTTTTAATTTGTAAAATAAAACAAATAAATTACAATTACAAAGTGTTTTTTAAGTTATCCTTAATAACAACTTAAAACATGATATCCTTTATTTTATGTGCTGCTTTTATATTGAGTTGAAAAATAGAATTTTCGTATCTCCTAATTATCCCACAGTAACAAACTTTCGATATTATATATAAACCATTTAATTCAGAGCACATTCTATTAGTGCGCCAAATTTTATTCAAATCCGTTTAGCCGTTTAAGCGTGGTTGAGTCACGAACATCCAAACATCATCACATATTTTCGCATTTATAATATTAGTGGGATTCAGAGTTCAAAATAATTAACATTTTACCATTCATAGTTTATACATACATGCACGCTGCGGTTCGTTGTTTCCCACTTTCCAACACAAATTAATATAGGGTGACAATAAATAAGATTAAAAAAATTAAATATTTCTTTGCAGCCAGTATTTTGGTGTAATATATATATATAAAAAACTGACCATAATCGTTGGTGTATACACATTATAGTGTATATACATTAGTTTTTTTAATGTCTTTAAATTGCTTAGCTTGCTAATTTTTGAATAATAGGAATATATATCTATAATATACTAATATTGCAAATAAACTCATTGTAAAATGTCACCTAATCTAACTTATCTATAAAAAATATTAAGCATTAAACATATCACTACATATATGACTGTATAAACTTTAACCTTGTGAAATAAATAATTCAGTTTATGTCTAACTAAAGTAGGAAAGTAGGCTTGCTATTGAATAACTAGATACTTATTTTTTTCAGTCTCCTTGAAATTACAAAGTGAATTTGGTAGAACTAAAATAATTGAGGCGAGTTAACTACTTTTTCTGACAAGGTAAGTTATTTTAATATATATTTTCGTCCAATAGCAGAGAACAAGTGAAGAAATAACCTTGGTTGTCTTTAACAATGGTCACCCTACACACAATGGCTGTATGTATAATCATTGTAAAGGCCTTTCGAAGGCCTGTCTAATTAGTACCACAATTAGAAGCTCCCGATCAATAACAATTAGAGGCGTGACTCATAGATATGTAATACACTGACATACATGTTCCAATTATATTTAGGTATAGAAAATTCTGTTAAGTTTAAACTTGTTCATTTATCAGTTACTTTTTCTCACAAATTTGACCGTTATTATGACTATTTTTGGGAATTATTTTTTTGGTAATAATAACGTAATTTAGAAGTCATCAATGATGGAGTAAATCACACAATGACTCGAAAGTCCCATATTTAAAAACAGTTTGAACTGATTAAAACGCATTTAACACAAATTTTAATTATTTGATTATTACTAAATTTTCGCGACGTTTCGCGTAGCTTGACAGCCTGCGTAATGGCGACTCACGCAAATAAATAAATAAATGCCTAACACTCTTTCCTATATAATAAATTTTTTAATCATTGTCATCCGAATACTTTATTTGATTATGATCTAAAGAACAAAGTTCTTGTTAGAAAACCCTTAACATGTCACCCTTTATCTATGAAGTACAAGAGTTATAATCATGTTAATCTTCATTACAGTTGAAATTCCTTAATATTAATTCATCGCGTTAGGCTTGATAGTGTGATAAAAACGCTATTTGTCACGTTAGGTTAGAAAGTCAACGAAAAGGTTAATGGCTAATATAGTGTAGTTAAAGCTCACCAATTCATCATAGTAGTTGGCTATTTGAGAATAGATCAAGGAATCGTAATCCATTCTGTTCAGTACAAACACGAAATATGCAAAACACTATTTTTGAACACTGCGTGAGGTCACTTGGGAATTTGACGTAGAAGCACTTTTGCTGTTACACTTTTTCTGGCCTGTTCCACGACACTGAATATTGCACGACACTGCAGATGACTCGAATCGCGTTTCTTGTTTTCACCGATTTTTGGGGGTTGCCTCGGAATTATCGATAAACTTCACGTTCGTCGATGTAAAACGCATTGGCCGAGTAACGTCTGACGTACACTACCGTCTGTAAAGCTAAAATAAGACGAAATTTTAAACACAAATCTTTAGTACGCGGTGAATCAATATAGAGATGTTAGTACCGCACGTGCTATGAACTGGACTGTTTAATGAATGCTAAAGCATATAAATAGATTCTAACGTAAACACAAGTAATAATTGAACAGAAAATATGTATTTTTTTTAATGTGCATAAAGTGTAATCAGAATGTTTCTTTTATATCTGGATCATTGATGATTAATCATAAATTTCTTCAGAGTAGAACTAGAAGAAAAAAGTCAATAAATATAAAACTTATTAAAATCACAAAATTTTGAAACACATCATTTGGTATATTTTAATTGTTGATAACTAATTCCTATTCGATTTATAACTCAGCATATTTTTACTTCAGCAGATGTTTCATAATTTAAATTAGATGTTGCATCAGCTCTATATATATTTTACACCCGCACTAGAGGAAGCGAGTTATAGCGTATGTTCGACTGTGAGTTACTCCAAACATTTTATGTTAGTTTGTTTTGTAATTTCTGGAAAATTTCTCTTATTAACATTGAAGAGGACATTGAACTATATTTTCTAAGAATTTCAATATTCTAAACAAATCAACGTTTTATACTGAAATTTCATTTAAAATAGAAATAAATAATTTATTGTTTACCTTTAAACAACCTCTTAGAATTACATATTCTTAATTCATACATATTATAATTATATCTGTTCCATGTATTAGGTACTTTAAACTTTAAAGTTGGGTTATATATTTTTTTAAATAAATTTTATTCGGCAAACGCGATAATATGATAGATAGTGATACAACGTAATAATGCAGCCAGTATTTTGGGTAGATACCCCAACGGCTTAGTATATATTTAACCAACTTCAAAAAAGGAGGAGGTTCTCAATTCAACGCATATGTTTTTCTTTTATGTTTGTTACCTCAGAACTTTCAAGAGGGTGAATTTGATGATTTCTTTTTTTGTTTGAAAGCTGGTGCTTCTCGAGCGGTTTCATTTATAAAATTCTGTTCAGTAATTTTAGAATTACAATTTGATGTCTGTTTTTTTGTTAAAATAATTACATAATATTTATTTTACGAACATGTAACATTTTTAATTGTCAATAAACATTTTACTTTAATTAATAAATGTTGCTGTCCTTAAAAATAGGTATACGCCATTGTTCTGACATTGCAGTTAACTTTGTTTTTTGATGAAACTAAATTAACTTTCAAGAAAGTCCTAATCTTCTGTCTTATAACGAACTTTTGAAAAGTATAATCACGTTTAAGAGTTCATTAATCTTAATTTCAAAACTGTCACAAAGTTTCATGTGATGCGGCGCGCTTCACACTGAATTTTATGATTGTTATTTTACTGGTTGGTGTATTATAAAACCAAAAAGGTTTTATAATAATATTTTTTCAATGTTAGTTTCATTTAATAAACGCAAGGGTCTTAATATTGTTAATATAAATTACCTAAGTTCGAATTTTATTATTCATTAAGAGTTTATAGATGATTTAGATGAACATAAATCTGCGTCTACGCTAGGAGAGCCAAGCACGAGCGGAGCACAAGCCGAGCCGTTCTCGGCTTCGATGTTCGCGGCGTCAAGTGTGGACGTACAACGAACCTACAACGATCACTGTCCTCGAGCTTTTTATTTCATTGTTATGACTATATAAATAAAGGCTTATTAATATATCAAATCTAGGAATCTAAAATAAAAGTCAGGATAACCTATTTATAAGCTTCGGCTCTATGTTGTAGCTTTCAATAATAAATCCAGCTCAATTTACAAAAGAAAAATTCAAGACGATTTTATTGCATTTCTCTAAATATATTTCTATTCAATAAAATATTCAATTACACTGCAGACGGCTGCAAATAAAACGGGCGGCGAATAAAGACATCTGAAGAAATCCTATTATACGAAACAAAGTGTGGCGCTACAAGCACTTGTCGCATTCGCTATGTGCGACACGTCATGTGCATTTGATAAATGCGCTATAACATTTTATAAGTAAATAAATTTGTTTAGATTTTCTTTTATTTGTGCCGCACCTTGTCGTCCTGTCGTAGTTAAACGGAGTTTAGCAACGGTTTCATGCACATGCCCATTTGCATGAACTCAATCTTAGATTAAAACTAAGCTATTATAGGAACTGAGACATACTTTTTTCTCGTTTTCAGATGTGACAGAGACAATTCAGTTAGTAGTAGTTACTTAGCAATTTCTTCTTCATTCTTTTTTTACAACACGCAGCTAACCTGATGACAAGTGATAGGCGCTTCCCTGGGTTCGAATCCCGATAGATGCATTTATTTGTGTGATGCGCACAAATGTTTGTTTCCGAGTTTTGTTATTTATTAACTTAACTTATTACTTTGGAAACAGAGTAATGTGTGTGAGTTGTCCCAATTATTATAATAATTTATTTTGATATCAAGCATTTTCATATTTTGAGATACAAAACACATTGTATGATTCATACATAATGTCTCTATTACGGAGTCAGACGCTATGCAACGCGTCGTTATCCTCATAAGCGTTACACGAACCGAGACATAGCTAGTTAGTTATAAAATGAGCTAAGCTAGACCACATAGCTACAATTTATAGCAATATTACTCGGCTTGTAATGCACGCACCGCACAGGGGTGGCATGGAGTCAGATTAACAAAAATCTGACTTACTAAATTTGAATTAATACAATCCTGCTTTACTTTTTAAAAAAGTTTATTTAATTAAACATAACGATTATAATAGACACATTATTCTATAAAACTTTTCTATCTACAATAACTTTTACTTGAATTAATAAGATATGATTAAAAAAATTACACTTCGGTTATGTAATAAACTCGTATGTGTTGAGAGATCACCGCCGTCCATGAAAAACCGCGCCTTCCCTTCGGTATCCTCACTCACTCATCAAAACACAGCGAACACATTATATTTTTTGTTTGTTATGGTAATTGGATAATTAAATGATAATTTATAAGCAAAGAACCAACAATTTTTTAAAATATTTTAAAGATGTTTTAACAAGTGATAGATTTAATTTTAATAGTAACCCTACGCTTTTCCCTGTTCCCATGCACGCACGACCTGTTGCGATGGTGTATTGGATCCTTTCCAGTGTTTAAGTGAATTATACTCAAATAAAATTTAGTTATCATGTATGTTTTTCAATTTTCAACTCGCTCTTGCCAAATTCACTTAAGTGGAAAACATCGCTTGCAACTTTGACTGTCTTCTTAGTTACATAAAAGTAATAGTTATATAAAACAATGTAAAATATAATCTTTAAATAATATTTGTCTACTGCGGTTAAAGTTAAATAGTTATTATATTAAGGATTAAAAAAAACGGTTAACATACAAAATGAAAGCAATTTACGAGGAAAGAATTTTCAACACGTGCAATGTTGGTTCCAGCTTAATCCCGGGATTAATGGAAATTACAACACAGTGTTGGGAGCATGGGTTCGCTTTCAATTACTGTACTTCTTGGCTTTTAAGAAATACCTAATATTTTTTTAGCTATTTAAGTTACTACGTTTTTGAAACGTTTAATAGCAGCATTTACAGTTTCGTAAGTAGAAAACGTCATTATTAGCTCACTATCTTATTAACTAGCGAACTTCATCGGTTTCGAATCAGTAAACAATTTTAAAAACTAGTGTCATACGTATATGGTTTTAGATTTTAAATTTCTACTTTAATTTTCGTTAGAACTGACAAAATATATAGAAAACCGTTTATCATTTCATCTTTTAGTTTTTGCCCGTAAAATATACAGCTACAGCTAGTAATCAATATTAATATTTAATAGTAAATTATACAACTTAAAGGAAGAACAATAGCCCGAGAGATTGTTGGGTGATAGTGGAGGCCTACGTTCTAAAACGAGAGGCTGATAATGATAGGTAACTGATAAATATCAATTTGGTACTGAGGTACCATAATAATAAGTCTCCTGATTTATTTAAAAGAGAATCCACGATCCGAATGGAGAAATTTAATTTAATTTTTCTCAACCGTAATCTTTTCTTTAAGTCATAACCTGAGCACAATGAATATAAATTGTGTCATTTCGTAGAACCCTAATGGAGAAGCCGATTAAATAATTCAGCTGAAAGAAATTTTGAGCCTATAACCGCGTCCATAAATAATGAGGTTTGCATTGAAGGGACTGAGCATCGCATATTAAGGCGATATATGAATTCTTACGTTATGAGAAAAAGTCAGAACGTTGCACAAATAAAGGCCACTGTTTAGGTAAATAGATGATAGTATCATTACATGTCATTATTACTCGTCCTATGAAATATATTATAGCTATATTTCATAGTTATTACTATTTCAAGAAATAATTCAATATTAAATTATTTTGAAGAAAATTTAAACTATTTACTTACGCATCACAGCCATATTTGAAATAAAAGAACATTCAGTAATCTATAACATACTTAGAAGAAATGTACTTTTAAATTAAATACCTATTTACTTGTTGTTCAAGTCTTGGCTGCTGTCAAACGTAAGTTAATTCTATATTTTTTATACTAGCGGCGTGCCCTAACTTCAAAGAGGTTGCAATAATATGCGCGACGCCTTATATATGACCCCTTGAATTTATATTTTTAATATTTTAATTCCCGTACATAAATATTTCTAAACATAATATAAACATAGATAGATAGAAGCGGTGAAGGACTTTATTGCACAATATTTATTAATTATAATAATTATATAAGATACAGCATAATTATATTGATAATTAATCTATAATAAGATATTGTAAGGTGTCCAACTGAGATAATTGTTATAAAATATATCTAGTATATAGTATATCTAAATACCTATAAGTTTGTATAAGGGTAAAGTTTACCTGCCGAATTTAGCATTCATGGCCCTTGTGAGGCCGTCATGTTGATGTATGGTAATGTTAAAACGTGAGTGGGGGTCGAATTAGCCCCAGCTGATCCTTCTAGCTATTTTTAAGGGTCGGTTATATAAAACCAGTACTTATTTATATAACTGCCAAGGAGAATGACTTCTTTAATCACTGTAGCTTAATGGTTAAGTTTTGGGCCGGTTGTGTAGGCATAGATCACCTACATGTCTTTAAAGAAAATTATAAGTGATTAATTTCACTTATCATTTTCTTTAACACTAAAAATCTCACCACTAATAGACAAATTGTAATGATTATTAACAATAAAAATGTATCAAGTATATAAATATTTGTATACTAAGTAATTTTATTGCGATAGTTATTATCGCATCGCCTCGTTTTATATAAAATAAAATTATCCTCGCACGCACCAAGAATATAAAGTAGTGGATAATTTTATACCAACATTAAATTTTGTTAGGCGCAATCATTTTATCCTCGCCGACCGGTTTGCTGTACCCTTGCTGAATTTTTGGTGTAAAAAAATGTTAATTTCTTTTTGAGGGTTTCTGTAAACTTGAGTATTTTTTAAGCCTTACATTTTATTGAGTTATACAGTCTCTTTCTGCCGTAATAACATTTCACTTCTATTACTTTTTAGCCTATTCAATAAATAAATAATTATGGTCTCCTAAACCTTTTTCGTTTCTATAAGAGTTATACATTCTGAATGGATTTATACTTACTAAATAATTGATCTAATGCTGTCGTAATTAATGCATACAATTTCATCAAAGTTTATCGTAAAATCTTTTAACTTAGTGTGAACTAGTAGTGATAAGGAAGCCTCTAAATTACTAGCAGCAATTGCAAAGCCACCTCAAAAAGACAATACTCTAGATACTCCTCTATACAATTGTAACTAGATGTAGATGTTAAATACAATTGTACAGAATATAACGAATTAAAAGTACATCGAAACAAATGGCTATTAACAATACGGAAATAAAGTGATCTTAATAAATTCCCATAAGCTCGCGACCGTAAATTAACCAGGTGCAGCAAACAATTGTTCCGCAAAAATGATAAATACGTAACGCAGGTGCAACGGTACTGTTTGTTCGGTAATCGAGCGTTTTATTTATCGACGAATGTATTTATTTTTTAAGCGACGTTTTATATGACCGATTGTTATTTTATGCTTTTTATAGTTTCAATGTTTTGCGTATGAATACATTGTTGTAATCGAATGAGATTCGGTGCATGTGTAATATTTATATGTTTCCGTTGTTTAAACTCCAAAAAACTCCGCACTCTTTTAATTAAATTGACGATCTTTTACTATTCCTTATTTTATTTTTATTACTTCAGTTTTTATTTAATTATTGTACTTTAACATTTGAGCAGGTTATAATAATGCGGATAAAACCATGGAGAACATCTTGTCATAAATATGATTAATTAAAGTTTGTAATATTAAAAATAAATAACGGAACTATAGAGAATACAATGAAACTTACCCCAGGTAACGTCCGTTTTTCATGGAGGGCTGATTGTGCGCTCGAAGCGCTTTCCGGGTTGAAATATGTTAGGAAAGCGCACCCTGTTGACAAAATATCATAACTTAAAAAACGTATATACTTACGAAACAATTAAAATCCAATAACCTACATAGCATTGAATGTCAAGTTTTTTGTGCTTTCACAAGCGAAACATTTTATCTATTTCCCCATAATTCGAACCTGTTTAACAGGAATTTTGCCTACGCACGCACGTGCGGCTATTCACTTAGTCATAGAGGCTCTTATAATATAATATATATTTTAGAGCTACTTGTCTTGAGTTTAAGTAACCATTATAATAATTAGATTGATAGCTTGCTTATCCAATTGTTTAATATGATTTTTAAATATATTATCGAATACATACAAATTGTAGTATTGAACATAGAAAAATATTGTATACAGAATATAAATAAATGTTAGGTTCAGCGGAATATAGAGACCGAGGTATATATATTGGAAATTTTATTTAAAAGTATATGGAATCTAGAAGTTTACTCGAGACTCTGTTCCCTCGAGAGATTCACACCCAGTTTAGTCTACATAGCGTAAAAATTATATCGATTTTAGAGCACGCTTTCGAACAAGTGCAAGTCACGTTAAAAAGTTTAGAGCAACTCGCATTCAAGTCATGTTCGATGAAATATTGCACCAAAGACCGGAAACACACACGCGAAGGGAAATAGAAACATCTCTTAAATCGCTTAACTTTCCCGTGATTTAGGTTCTAGAATTGAAGGCGGTTTTTTAGAATTATTTTAGAGTTTATAGGAATATTTTGCTAACGAACAGTTGTCTTAAGCTGTCTTAAGTTAAACTTCTAAATATAACTTTTCAGTCAAATCTTTACGTCTTTTTTGTATTTTTAATACTAGTGAACGGACTTGTCTATATATAAACCGTATCTATGAATTGAGATTATTACGAATTACATATTCATTGTGTAAAAAATTTATTAGTTTACTAGGTAAGTAATAATAGGCACACAAAGCCAAGACGACTTGTCAAATTATCGTTGACACTGACCCACAAATGTGACTGTACTGTATCCTATTAGAGATATTTTACTTTATATTTCTATTTTAAATATACTATGGCTCATATCTAGTATTATATAATGAAGCTCTCTTGTATCTGTGATTGACCAACTCCCAACACGTACTAAACGCAATTCCATTCATGCACTAAACCAATAGTGATGTAGCAATTAGCCTGCATTCCTCGGGGACAGGTATTTAGTGAACACGCCATTAGTATATTATTAGCTCCACAGATTCTACCCTTAGTGATGTGACTTATCGATGTGGAACATTTCAAATTAGAAATAATCAACAATAAGCGCAACGCTATATTGTACAATTTAAACTTTGTACCTTTAGCTTGGTGTAAATGTTATTAGTGGCTGGCATTATCTATGGCTTAAGTTATGGCTTACCTATATATTTTTTTATTTATAAATACTTACATTGAGATTGTTCTTACATATATTATGTGTAACTTAAATAAGGTGTTAGAAAGTTATTACTAATTTTTAAGTACCAAAAAAAAGAAAGTTATTGGCTATTAAATAATCTTTTTTTAATTTACTGACCAACTTACGAATTTATTTTTATTTTACACAACACCATTTGTTAATTTGAAATCGGTATTGTCTAGAAGATTGTAAATCTACAATGAAAATATAAGAAGTGATTCAATATTTCTAAACAAAAACTTCACTTAATAGGTCTCAACAAATTAATTTTGACTCTGTAACATTTGTAACGCACACAAGTGAAGTTTGATACAAAACGGGCCGGTGTGAAAATATAGACTTATAAGAAGAATCATATAAGAAAGATTTATATCTTTTAATCCCTAAAACACATAATGACTTTATTTAGTTATATGTATATGTAGATAATAAAACCTAATAAAACTCTTAATTCGATGACCCATATTAGTGCAATAACATTTCGTAACAAAGGCGGATTTGCATCGCGAGCCAGCAATTAGAGTTGGTTTTATTTCCGGTCGCTATCTGATCTGTCTGCCGCACCGTGCACGGTAGCCACTCGAATACGAATAGCTTGTTGTGGCGAAAAACAGGAAAAATTATATTTTAGCTTGTCCTTCTGTAAAAAGAAAATTAAAGAAGGTATTTATTTTATTTTTTTATATAATTAAAAGATCGTTCAATACTTTTGTTAGTTGCATGCTTTACGTTCACAAAAAAATGATTTTATAAAGTAATAATAATAGGTAATAAATATCGCAAAATAGTTCATTTTTTTACATAAAATATACTGTTTTACCAAAGTACAAATTCCGTAAATAAAAAAAGGTCTAACTCACACTTCCCTATTATTTTAGGTTAAGATAGCCTATAAATGTATGATTCTCTAGCAGGTAGGCTCTATATGAAAGCCTTGGTATTTTGTAACGAGCACAATACATGCAAAAGGTTAATATGTCGTTTCCATGTTCAAAGTCTATATAGAGCTTAAAGCTTACGCTTAACAATACTATATCTAGCGGAAATGCTTTACTGAATAAGGTTTATTAACTAGTTTCTAAAAAAAATAACTTATAATATTTATTTCCTATAACTGTAGTTGTAAATATTTCATTAAAGTTTATCCAATGAATCTGAGCATATAGTTTTCAACCAAAGTAACTTACCTTACGTAAACGTCCTATTACAAGTAACAAGTCACTGGCCAGGTTAGAAAAAAAAATATATAACACAGACTATGAAATAAACTATGTATATATAACACCTTGGAACAGACATTGTTATCATAATTATCAGCAAAATATGAAAGAAGCTACACTTAAACAAAAGTGTAGCTTCTAATCACAGTTTTTTTTTTTTTTTTTGAATTGGTCTACAAATTTTTGTAAACAAACAAACATATAAATATTTTCTTTTAAGAATATTTGCTTCAATCGTATCGTTTTATCTATATTTTCATTTATGGTCTGGAATCCTTAATCTTTAGTTATAGTAGTAGCAATAAACCGTAGTAACGATTTATAATATGAAAAATCTACCTGCTCTGACCGTGTTTTAATTTGAAAAATGTGAACCTAAACCGTGATCCATTTGATATTAAATTATAATTATTAAATTACTTCCTTCATAACGATACAGCCCGAGGCTCTTTCGCGAGCTCTTTGAGAAATAACCAGCACCTCGGGGGTTTGATTAAAACAAGGCTTTAGACACGCTCCTTAAATTGAAGGTTTTCGGTTCATTAAACTTAAGGCTATTATAAATTGAAGGTAAGATTGTGCACGTGACGTTTATTGATATGCTCTGTTCAATCAAGAGAAAGCATCTTTTCTAATTTAAAGATATTAATAAACATATAATATACTTCAAAATGATAGAATAATCATATACACATCTAAATGACACAAAAAATTAACTGGTACGTACGAATTTTAAAAAAATGAATGAGTTTCAAGTTAATGGTATGTACAACGCATTGCAAGTTATTCTGTGCAAAAATAACAGAGTGCAGTTTAAAAGCCAGATGTGGTAATATTAATCTATTGTAGGTAAAATTTAAGCTTCCTTTCTTGAATCTGTTCACCGTACAACGCTAGTGAAGCATGTATGATAACTACTCATAGTAATAAATACATTTATATAGGTCAAATAACTGTGTTAATTAAAAAATAGTAAATTACAGTCATGCGATGTAATAATTTTTCTTTTTAAATTTTCTATTTAAATTATGAGTTGAAGTTTTTTATTACTTTTATAAAAGCTTATATTCAATATAAGTAGGCATATTGGAAACAAACTTATTAAAATTAACACACATATTAGATATCTATTAAATACTAGTGGACCCCGTGAACTTCCTATCGCGTCAAAGTTCCGAATAATAACGTGTCTCCTAAAACGTAGAAAGTTCCATAGAAAGTTTATGAGGAAAATGTTTTTTCTTTTATTTAATTTTTTCGACAATTTTCCAAATGTTTCTCTCCGTAAGAATCATCCTCGTACTTCAAGGAATATTATAAAAAAAGAATTAGCGAAATCGGTTCATCTGTTCTCGAGATTTGCGCTTACCAACACATTCAGCGATTCATTTTTATATATATAGATAAATTCAAAAGTCTCATCATAACGGTTAGGATACGTACTGAATATTCTAGCTGCTACTTTTTGTCATTATATGGTTATTCATCACAAGTATTAGTCTTTATGAGCCAAAAAACAAATACATTTGTACTAAAGTAAAGTAATTCAAAGACCGTTAAATTTATACCCACTCTCGTAATAGGAAGAATCTTGTATTTTTAATCTTATTTAGTGTAGAGTGTAGTGTCAGTATCGCTTGGATGAATGAGATAGAGCTCAGTTGAAGAACTTTGTGGCAGAGATGGGTAGAGCAATATCAGCCAGCAAAATGAGAAGTATTTTACTAGTATAATACTTGTTACTTAAACAACGTACTCGCGTAGACCTATCCGACTTATAATAATCATTTTACTGGATTTAAAAATAAAAGGAGAATAAAAAAAGAAATAATAATAGAAAATAACAGTTAAAACTTCTAAAAAGGTTATCAAAATCACGATTGCAATATTATTTATACACATTATATTTATTAAATACTTATTTAATAATATTTCATAATTCACAGTATCATACTTAGTATTACGAAGTTTCTACAAGTATGTTACATAGTAAAAGCGCCATCCCTTCATATATTCATTTGACTTAATTAAAAGTGACGTCTTATTTTGCCTTCATTAAAATATAAACTCGTTTTAATTAATTCACATTAATAATAGAGGCCTCTTTTAGTACATAGGTATAGAATTTTCATCTAAAACGTTGAACGACATGTATCTTATATATTTTAAAATTAAACTGGACCGAGATTTTCACTTTCAAGTTGTTATTTAATATTAAATACTTTTGAAAAATATCAACGAATAATATAAATATTAAACACTTTTTAGGCCGCTTGTAGACTTTTGTTTTTTTTTACCAGACATATCGTCAGTTTTTTTTGTAATTTGAATGCGGTCTACTTCAGTTTTTAATTAAAATGAAGAAAAAATTATTCACTTATATTGATATTGACATGGAATTGTTAATATCATCCGTTGAAATTTTAATAAAAATTGAAAAGTAAAGAGATAAAAATAATTATTTCATCTTCTACAAACTTCGCAAAAAGAGTAAGAAATGTACAATATTGTTCCCTTTTCAATAATATAGTATACACCCAAAACGACCTTTTACAGTTTTCTGTTTCTTGGAAATCGTATTGCATAGAAACCGCTCGGTCCGTTCTCCGGTGAAAAAAACGGACGTCTGCAAGCGCTCTGAGTAAGAACCTATCTCCCTACGTCAAAATAATTGAAAGTTTAGATTATCGACTCTAAATTCATAAACCAAGTAAAAATCTAATGTCGTAGAACTGTAGTAACAAACGTAGCTTAGTCGTAGCGCTACATTTACTCATGTAGTAGATAGTTTCAAAGACCGTATAATCGGTTATATTTTTGATGTGTAACATCTATAGGCGCACCTAAAGCCGCTATTTGGCGTGGCAACGCATGCCATGGCGATGCGTCGCATATGTATGTATACAGGGATTGTGGAATAAAACAAAACCAACCAAAGCCTAACTAAAGTTAACAGTGGTCATTGCTATTTTGATGTTTAACTGATCCGCGATCGCCGTATCTACTAGTTTCGGTATTGTAAGAAATCACAGGCAATACTATTTACTACGCATTTATTTCTCACGCAGTATAGCTGTATAATATCACAGCATTCCCACATTGTTACAGTATTGTTCCACGACCGTACGTAGTCTTGATGCTAATACTAGGATACCCCAAAAATGCCTTACGGCCAAGAGCTCTACTTCATTTTCCTACTTCACATTTTTCTCACCTATATATAATTGAGCTTAATAGAAAATATTTTTACACATTCAGCTGACATTTGTGAGTTGTTATATTATCATGTCATCATATTAACATTAACAGTAAGCTAACAGTATCCTAACAATAAGTAGTAATACAACTTTGTTTATTTGATATAGGAGTTTCAGAGCTAGATACCATATAAATTGACGAGTTCTAAAATTGGACGCATAAGTTCAGTTTATATCTGTACAAATAAATGTGTAAAACAATATATTTTTAGTATAAGAACATTTGTCTCACAAGGTGATGTAATACGACAAAAGTTGTGCATATAAATTACAAAGTGGTCAGAGTTCAGCGCTAGAAACTTGCATTCTCTGTCATTATGTAGAGTTTATACACCGTGTTTGCTGTTTTATGTAATACTGTAACTATAGTTAACTATTTTTTCTAGCTGCTTTAATTTAATGACTACTGTTAGCGAAAGATACCTACAACGAGGAATCTTTTGAGATCCATCTACAGAGATGTATTGCAAAAATAATCATACTGAGTGAGACTTCTGGTGACTTAGATAAATTTTGTTTTTTTTTTTAATATACCTAATAGTGGACAATAGGGCAGGCGGGTTCACTGATGGTAGAAGAATCCCCGCTTAAGTTGCGTTGTCGGCCTTAATTATGATCGAGTACTGTGTTAATTAATCGTTGGATTATTAAAACAATATCATTTAAATAAAAACTTGTTTTTAAAATAATTATTAAATTTCTTATTAGAATCTATTTTAACAGATAACCATTTAACAAAGCACTCACGTATTTTGTCACAAAACGAAATTATTGATGAGTTAAGAAATTCAGACAAATCATACAACTGTGTTATTGAATTTCACTCGGTATAGGTTAGTTTCTTGAGTCGAATGGTAAACAATGAATTTCGTATTTTATTTCGTTAAGCAGAAGTTGAGAATTGTTAGCGTCATTCGGTTCAATTGCTATTGTACTCGGGATTTTTCTTTGAAACGTTTTTGTCAAGTTATGTAGGGTTATTTAGATTCAATAATATTGAATATGAAATGCCTTTATTTGATTTTTGATCAGAAAGTAATAAAATTTAAATAATTTTGATATTGAATACGTTGTAATATTTCTTTATCCAATTTATTTCAGTTTCTATTGGCTACATAATTTTTAATTGATATATGAATATATCAACACTAGTATTATAAAGATAAAAGATTTGTACTTTTGTTTGTAATAAACTCAAAAACTACTGCAGCAATTACAAAAGTTTTGATGGTAAGGTAGACTGTTTCTCAGAGACAATATAGCTTATAGGGGCTATATTATTTATGATCATGTGTTAGGTTGCGAGTAATACCTATGTATTATTGAAGTTAAGAAAGATTATCATGAATATTTTAACATCTAATTAAAACATTGATATTAATACTGCTTTTAAAACATAAATTTTAAATATATAAAAATATAATTTACCGTTTTATGATTCATTAATATCACGAATAAAGAGGCGATATCTAGTTAAACAAGATAGAATTTGAAAGATTCCTTTGTTGCCATTATATTTATGCTGAAAATAGCTCTAAAAAAGAACAAAATAATAAACAGAAACTAAAAATATAATAAAAATATAACTCTTAAGTAAAAACGTCAAAACTTAGCATTTATATGAATGTAATACAGTGATGAGTGTAATGACTTGGCCCACGCCACGATAATTAGTGCGTTGTTTGAGTACGAAGTGCGACAAAATACTGGTATACACTAATTGACTAGTATTTTGTTTGAATTATCGTTTCCGGTGCTTTTGGTTGTTCAACGTTTACAAAAACTATACAAGAATATTTGCAATGTGGCATTTATTCATATCAATAACTTGTAAAAGTTTTAAATTTTCAAGTTTTTTAAATTTCTGATCAGTTGACTTTGATTTTTAATATTATTATTTTTTATTTAAAATAAATGTAAGAAATACAGCACAGGTGTTCTTCAAATTTGTCTACATTTCTACAGATGCACAGCCTTATGTGCCTATCCAACTAAAACTTTTATTGTTTTACCCGGGATTCAACCACAATACCTCCGACGCAAAATGCAGATGCGAGAACCACTTCGTCACAGAGGCGGTAATATGGATATAATTAATTTTTGTACAATTACTGTATTATATAATCCCGGCTCTGTTAAATGCAATTAATATGGAGGCTTCGGAGTTTGTAAAAAAGCTATCCTGTTTGAAAAGAATAATGACCAATGAAGAACCTATGCTCTATTCAGATCAAAAACTTTAATAATAAGTAGTCAAGAATCCAAAGTCAAAACAGCGGCAACATAAAATCGAGTATTCGCATACACGTTTCCATTTTCAATTAACACTCCTATAATAAAATACGCGCTTAACTAAATGAATCCAGGGTTATTTATGTGTTCAGCCATAACGGATAATCCGGATCATAAAATCGTACTAAAACGTACAATTAAGACTAATATGATCTACCATTTAATCCCTTCGTTGCTCATTATACCTATTTAACAGGATTCACGGACACAGTTATGAGTCCGGAGCCTAATCCCCGGATAATTGTTGTCCGACGAACGCCTAGAAAGTTAGCGGCCGTAATTACGCCGAGTGGAATGTCCGGGATTGCATCTCAGATCCGTTACACGGGCTGGCTTAGGCAATCCGATTAGGGATAATTGGAAAAAAATATACTGCTTTATCTTAGATTAAAATGTCACAGTACTTGACTTTAAAGCTTAAATTTAACTCTAAGTAACAGATTCGGTGATACGAAGCTCCAATTGATATGATGGCGCTAAATAAAAATTTATAAAAATGTTTTTAATGAAATACAAATAATACAAATTAAAAATATCAAAACCTTGACAGAATATAATTTCAAATATCCGCAAAACTATTTCAAAGATAAAAATTTAAAAGAACTTCTTAAGTTTTGAGATAAAAAAACGTTGGTGTACCCATCAAAATGTATGTTTTAATAACATATTTGGCCTATTTTTAATAATTATTGTCGAAATTCTTAGAACCTACGTTTCTTAGAAAGTTATACTTCACATTTACTACCGGGGGTGCTGTAGCATTGAAATTTTAACGCAGAATTTTTTACGCTTTCGAAATCGTATTATTTGAATAATAATTACCAAATTATTGGTAGATAAATATTCTATATATTAATTAGTTTTAACAAAACTTTCGTCAACATTTTTGTTGGTGATTCATAAACCATAATTTTCAGTCAACTTTTTATAGCTTCTTGTCTTATTTTTTTTAAAGTTTCTTAAGTTTGATATTTATTTCAACATGCTTATAACTTATATTTTTGCACCCTGCAGTTGTGGTAGGTACTTAACAGTCAAACATGACCAGTCTGTGAACGTTCAACGTGATATCCAGCTGAGTTAGCATGTTTATCCGTAGTGCTGTGATAACATCGATATCTACATACACGCTTTCAATGGATGATAAGTGTATGTAAAACTTTGAAATAAATATACTCAATTGTTTGGTAAAAAATATATATCTTGTCTTCACTTTATCGTAAGTCAATGATTTCGTTTCTGAGTAATGTCTATTATGTATGTTTGAAATATGTTTCAATAAAACGTCAAATATGCTTCCATCACACAGACACACAATATGTGCTTCACAGAATGTTTCATAATATTGTAAAATTAAAATAAATTTTCAAATACCTCACAAACGAATATAACATTTAAAATTTATGAACGTCAAAGATACCACAGTGTAGGAAAGTTTACCGGTACCGGCGGAAACTCGGTATGATTTTACCAAATCTAATTTACAATAACTCTCCAGACGACCGCAAGAGGTATGCATGAAAGAATTATTTCACAACTTTTAGTATCTAAAATATAATTTCCGTATATTTTTAAAGTTATAACACTTGCGGTTTATTGTAGTGATATATTTCTTGACTTAAAAAGAAATACACTGGGAATAGTTTAGTTTTAGTTGCAGTTAATATAACTGAGAAGAATTCTTTATTTTTTGGATTGTAAATTCATCATACAACGTTTGTAATCGTAATAAAAATCGCTTGCAATAAATTTCTATCGTTACGATTAGGCTGGCCCAACCCTATATTCAGCCTAATGGAACCACGTGAATCAATAACTGCTGACCATCTCATTACAACCCAACATTCAATCAAAACGTGACATGTGATATTCAGCCTTCGTTCGAAGAGTTACGGGCTGTTTTTCTGTGTCGCGATTCAGATGATAGAGCTTTTAATCGCGACGGGTCTAATAAAAGTGTCAAACTGCTATGCCTTGCGAGAGAAGGCATCGAACGGTTTATTGACTATTACTAATAAAATAAAAAGGATATGGAGCAGTATCCTCGCGATATGACATCACGGGGCGTTTAGAGGTCGTTGTGAAATTCAGATTTTTTCTTCGTCGTTTTTATAACTCCTTTCAATTTTCGCGTAGCGACGAACAGTAAACTGTGTTGCAATGATTACAAAACTAAAATAAATATTTTGCTTATTTTTCACAACTTTTTATTTTATTCAGTTAAAATATTCTGGATATTATAATCATCTTTCTTATTTCAAAACTTGAATTTTTATAAATTTTTGACTGCACCTCACTCCATATTTTCAAATTCTAAGAAAAATAAATATTATCTATTAATAGTCTTTAAAAAGCAAGTATTATGTATTTTATAACTTACTAGCGACCCGCCCCGGCTTTTCAAGCGTATAAAACATATATATGAACCTTCCTCTTTAATCACTCTATCTATTAAAAGAAACCACATAAAAATCCATTGTGTAGTTTTGAAGATTTAAGCATGTAAAGGGATATAGGGACAGAGAAAGCGACTTTGTTTTATACTATGTAGTGAAGAGCATAGGTAAATTTTGATATACTTTCGGAAGTAGAGCACGAAAATTCATTAACGAGATTCACTTGCTATAAACGAAGTAAACACATACTTTTAAAATATCGTGAATATTTCAAGCTTATTCCATAAAGTTTAACACACTAACGCTTTTAAAAAAAGGCTTCAAAAATGACATTTAAAAATACCCCCGAGTTTTTATATAAAATTGAAGTGCTTTAATTTAGCAGAGGCTTTTGGGCGTTTAAAAGGCCCATCAAGTGAGACTCAAAGCTGCGCTCCGGTGAATGCAAAATTTATAGATTTAATAATAGCTCTATGAAACATTAAGAGGTTGGAAGCTTCAAAGAATTTCGTAATTGGCAAGGTTTATAATTATTTTACCACAGATCAAGGTACTTTCAATGTCGTACCGTCGCACAATAAAATTGGAATAAAAATATTTATTAAGGCTTACGCATTGATGCAGGCAGATTTCATAATCAAGAAAATAATGCCCGCCATTTATAAAAAAGTAACATTAAAAGAATAAAATAATTTTGTATCTAGAAGATTCTCTTGAATATATGTTGTTATTTATATATTTTATGAATATGCATCTAGGTTAAGACCAACTTCCTGTAGGTGAATATACTTTTCATTTTTACTACATTATAATAAACTGGCTGTGCCCCGCGGTTTCACCCGGGTTAATTTCATCGTAACGTGAATTTAGAATACTCGTATCTCTTAATTTATAAAATAAAATACTTATACAAATTAAAATAAAGTATTTTTTTAAATCATCCTTAGGGATAGTTCCCTAAATAGAACTTAAAACATGACGTTTTTTATTTTATATGCAATGTTTTACATTAAAAGAATTTATACTAAAGTTGAAAAATGCAATATTCGTATCTCTAAAACTATTCTAATTTTCTGGGCCGTCATCTTTTTAACGACGTCATCACATAAAAAATTTCATCCCCTATTTTACCCCTTTTAGGGTAAAATTTTTACGACCTTGAATGTCGTATTTATTTATATCTAATCAAAAGCCTAAAAATAAGTTTCAAGCTTTAAAAGTGACGTAATTTCCATACAAACTTTCATCCCCTATTTGAACTTCTTACAGATCTGTTTTTGCATTAAAATGTTATGTCCTTTCTCAGGCTCTAGACTATATCTGTACCAAATCTCATTTAAATCGGTGCAGTAGTTTAGGAGTGATTGCGTAACACAGAGACAGAGTTACTTTCGAATTTTTAATAATATTAATAAAGATTCCAAATGACAATACCAATACATAACACAAAGTCATAAACATCTACATGTACACTCGTATAGCTTATTTCGTATTATTTGTAACAGCACATATCACATAGCGAACATTCATTTCCTTCCCATTGTTCGTTTAAAGTCCGCGTCGCTTGACCTCAATAGATACTGCATAATTAAAAATCGTCTGCACTTTTATAGATCCTTGAGTGGTTTTAATCCAAGCCTTTTGTTGTGGTTTCTATTAGCTCCATCTTGTTTTAAGCACGGCCTTAGACACATTATTACATCATTCTTAAGATTGTATCATTGATTATTACTTTAGCCTAGTTATCTTAGGGTTTTATCTAGAAATTTACCGAGATAAGCTCAGTTTTTGTACGAACCCTAATTTTGAACCTAAATGGTGTCTCAAAAGTTTCCTAAGATTGCCTGTGAGCGTCCATAGAAATTTGGGGTATAAATTCTCAAAAATAAGTATTTGAAAAAAAAATACACGTCAATTTTTTTGTTTTGAAAGTCGGTTAAAAACCTGCTACATTCGTTATCAAAGTTGTAGAAAATTTTACATTCATTTATTCTATTAATTTTTTTTACATAACTTAAATATTTCTTAGAATGTTTTCTTATATCGCCTATGTATAAACATCGGCTTAAGTTTTATTAATTGTATAATTTTAAAGTCCGTTGTTTACAGGTCCGGGTTGGCCCAACATGATAAATGATTGCAATTTAAAATTTATAATCCGTCAGCGTCGCTCGGACATTTTCAAAGAAAGCTTCAGCGTGTTTTAGTTTTTCTTTAATAATGAAGTGGAAAATGATGAATGAGCTTCAGCCGACGAGACATTAGTGCATGAACAGCTCGTTAGATAATGTAGTTTTTGGCCAGTCTTCTTATTACTTCATTCATTCACTTTTTATGAATTTGACGAGAATCTTACAAAAACATTTGCTTTTATTCCTGACTGAATATAAAATTTTGTATAAAATTGTATTATTTATTTACAATAATGTACTTAAATATATTTACAAAAACACAAAAGGCTCATCAAAGCCGTATAATTTTGTACATAAATTGAATTTGATGAAATTTGAAAAATGGATGAAAATTCGGCTATAATATGATATTTTTTATTATAATTCGATACAAATGAAGCAGTGGATTATGATCCAGCCAAATCATTGTTTAAAGTATTTTTAATCAAAAAATATACGAAAAAAGAAGCTAAAGGCCTCGTGTTAAAACATTTTAAGTTCAAATATTTTGGGGAATATTGGAAATTCTTTCAGCGCACTTACCTGCCGAATAAATTTATTGTCGGGAAAGTAATTGTGGCCATAATGAAACATTTTAGTCTCCAGCTGTTGTATAAAAACCAATTTTTTAAGCTTTATAAAATACCTCTTTATAGAATGTATTAAATTGATTTTATAATTTAATAATTTAAATATTCGAACAAATATAGAACTTAATTAATAACAGTTTCCTTGCATATCATAATTAAAATGTTATGATCCACATAACATTTTAATTATGATTAAAGATAACTTTGAAATTGGTTTTCACCTTTATTTCTTATACAGCAAACAATTAATTTCTTAATATTAACTTGTATTTAAATTATTATTAATGTAAAGATGACTTTTCCTCATAATCAATGAAACTGATGCAAAATATGTCTGACCCATGTCCACGCGATTTTCCCTTTTTTTTTAATTACAACATATTAAAACACTTTGGTATTTTTGTTGATAAATATCTCAATTCAAGCGGCGCTGTAGAAAAAATACAAAAAGAAACTATCCAGCGCCGAGTTTCACTAATGCAAATGTAGTCACTTTTAATTATTCAAGGAGGAAAAAGTTCTTAAAAGTTATCCTAAGCAAGCCGGCTGAGAAAACATTATGTAAATGAGATCCGCTCCATGATTAACTTTGAGACTGTACCATGTTTCACTTAGCCCTAATAAACATACGATAATGAACTCTATTAGAAAAGAATGCTCTATTTAAATTATATCCTAATTGCCAATTAAATTATTGAAACCGGAAAAATCAGAACTTAATTTTGCTGTAAAAATATTATATAGCTGTTTGTCAATCCGTAAGTAACACGTACAAATACTTAAAGTACTTGACCGTAAAATTGGTTGATATTTTTGACTAATTTTTGTGTTACCTAAGAAAGCAGCTAAGTAGTATAATTGTATAAGCCCATCAATTCTATAATGACGTTATATGCCATGCGTGCGACAATAAAACATATGTTACTTAAAAAAATTCTTAAAGTTTCTTAACACTGAACATTTTAGAATCAGA
Organism: Aporia crataegi; assembly: GCA_912999735.1. Classification (NCBI taxonomy): domain Eukaryota; kingdom Metazoa; phylum Arthropoda; class Insecta; order Lepidoptera; family Pieridae; genus Aporia; species Aporia crataegi. The sequence continues at coordinate 3,560,307 of OU538744.1, read as the reverse complement.
ATGGTGGATCCAGAGATAACTCCCCACAAACAACAAATTTGCGTGTGAAAAAGATGCGAATAATATGCGCAATAAAACGTTATTGCTATAAAATATAATAAAGAAAAACGTAGCACATTTTTTGCAGTCCATACTTTAAAACGCTGTTACCAATAAAAATGTTCTCGTACATTTGTATTGCGAATATGTGGCGGCGGCGGGAGTCGGGATGTGAATTTAATATCTGTCAGTGGCACCGAGTAATGATGATAGCTTTCTATTTTCTAAGGATTACTAACATAATTGGTACAATTTAAATCAGGCAACTACAATAACTAAAAAGTTAAAGTAAGCGTCTGAGATTGCACCATTATTCTTTTTTTGAAAATAAACTTGGCAAAGTATACTAATTTATCTGATGTAGGTACATAAACTAAAAAAGCATATCAGAACTTTAATATTTTTATAGCCTTCCGGATATGTTAAATCGACCTTGATATGTAGGCGGACTATACACTTCATACTATAAAGATCATTTCCCAAACTAAATACAGTAAGACGTCATACAAATTAAATTAGTAAGATATTATACAAACTTTAATTGAAAATAAAAATAAATATCACGCTTATTAAATATCACAAACGGCTTCTGTAGAGTGATAAGTGACAGTCAAGCTTTCAGTGGTATTCTAGGCGAGAGCAAAAATCATAGCGATAATAATAGTTGTTCAGTCGTGCTGCTTCAAGTCAAACATTACTCGATAGTCGCTGCTGTAATTTATATACTATCGCGAAATGGTTTATTATTAAACTTACTTAAAGCCTAGAAATGATGTTTTTCATTTTTTATTGCATCTTTCTGCTGATTTTTTAGTCAGTGTTAATTTAAAAATTGCAATTGACGAATCTGAATTATATTTTCTGTTATGCCTTCTAATTCTTCTAATATTATAACAGCATAATCGTGATTAACATAAACAGTGAATAACCCTACTGTCCTACTGTTATATGGGGCCGAATTTGCTATTGTTTTATAGATTTGCAAGCGATAGCCCAACGTGAAGAAGCCATCGTTTCATCTTGGTGAGCACCTCCAGCTTCTTTGTTATAAATAACTTAGCCTTACCTACCAGATGACCATGGATCTGAACATCTCTCGATATGTCAACGCCGAGATTCTGATACTGGTTAAGGCTATCAGCAGTGTCTGAGAACGTGTTTTAATTATTAACTAAATCAAAAAGTAATGTAAAAAGAACAAGACATAGGTTAACTTAATCCTTTAATTTATTATTATTATTACAAAGTTCATATAATATGTGAAAGCTGAAATTTTTTCCTTTATTTAAATCATGTTCACAACTTCTACAATTAATTAATTTCATTTGTTAATGCTAGTTAATTTTATTTCCATATTTATCTTTTCTAAAACTTATTAGCAAAAGCCAATAACAACTCCAACTTACTTCTATCCGAAACAAGAATACTGAATAAATCTTCGATTTTCCTATCAATTAAAAATATGATATAAAGCCATCGTAATATTAAAACGCGTTATCTTTCAACTCAGCCCGGCCGCCCGATTCTCCCCACACAAAGGGTGATTACCCCTTTATTGTTCCCCAAGCGGGCCCTAATGCATGACACTATTAGACTAGATGCCAAATATTGTATCCAATGTCTTTTTTATAACGAAATTACAGCTATTTAGGTGTGTCTAGGCTTGGCATGGCTATTATGTCACGCCATTTTTATTATTGATTTTAAATTTTCATTATTTATAAGAATTATTTGGAGTGTGCATGTCAAAGAAGTAATCTTTAAACTGGTGAAATTTGTTATAATTCATTGTACTTTTTTTTTCAAGTGTTTATATTATTACATACAAACTTAATGGATAAGTTAAGTTGAAAAACATGTTTTCCTATTGACATTAACGTATCGAGTAATGGTAACTAACGAATAATATATATAAAGTTAACAGGTAATTTTAGTAGTTTTTTTTTAAAAACTTAATGTAAAAATTCTATATCCACATTTAGATATTTTTAAACTAAAAAATTCTCAAATTAAGCATCATTTGCATCTGGTTAATATATTCGTAGCACCATATTAACATTTTGTACGTTACTATACAGTGTACTTCTAAACAACTGATATAATTTAAATTATTATGATTCACAATTTATTCGCATAATCGGGTAGTTATGCTTATGGTTATGCTTACAAATATGACAGTATTCTGGACGATTAAAAGCAAAATAATTGTATAAAATAATTGACGTCACATACATACTACCTTCGAATCTTTAAAAGAATTTTAAGTTTCTTTTAGGAATTGCTATTTGAAATATTTAAAAGGGGAGTCTAAAATGAGAGGAATTTCAATTTGACGCCGTTTCTTATTTCCGGAAGCCACAATGGCAGCTAAATAATCATCTGTCAGGAAGTCGATGCTTTTATTGAACTTTTAACTAAGTTTGAAGAAGAGTAGTTTGTTAATCTCATTGTATTTTTATATGCATATCTATACTTGGCGTGTACAGATCAGAGTAAAACAGTTCCTGAAAATGATCGAAGATTTTACATTCACATTCATTTTAATTTTACTACTTACGTATACCATGTTTTTCTTTATTTCATAGAACAAAAGGTATACATATATAAGAGAGAAAGAATGCCAGAGTATTGTTGCTATTCAGAAAAGTTTCACGTGAACTAGAAATAGAAAATCCTTCTAATCGGTAACGATTATTAATTAATGTTTTTTTTTCTGTGAATTCATTCAGGCAACGAGTTTCTTGGAAAATATTAACTTCGGATCGCTTATACTAAGTTAGGTTAGCCTACTGCCTGTTTGCCTCTTATTTTATAAATCATCGAAACTTTTCTAACGACTGAGCTGTTATTCTTGAAAAATTAAGCAGCTTTAATATAGACTAAAATGCACTGATCCAAAAGTGATAAGCAAGCACTATCAACCTTTGGCACTTAATAAAGGCTATATGTATAAAGATATCCATGCATCACGTATCGAACAACAGTTTGCAATACTTACCATATTTAATCAAAGAACTCTTCTAAGGTCGGGACTTAAAAGCAATAAGACTGGTATTAAGGGTATGTCTTAAATACCAAACGAAGCACTGCAAAATGCAGGTGGCAGTCAACGAAACACGCTGAGCCGTTGGGTATTTGTGGAATCTCGCCATTTTGAAAGCGGAGCCTCAATAAAATCAACAATTCCGTATAACTTAGTATACGGAATGTATACAGTTACAGCCTAGCTGACATCTGAGATTATGCCTGAACAATTAATTTTGCTACTATATAGTGAGTTACTGATTTACTGTGTAATTAACAATTTTTGTTTTTTTTTTAACTGTTTTTTTAAATGTATTTATTTATTTATATTTACACTAGCTGACCCAGCAAACGTTGTTTTGCCATATTAATTTTTGGGGTGGGCTACCCTTATAACTTAGGGGTATGAAAAATAGATAGTAGCCGATTCTCAAACCTACTGAATATGCTTATAAAATTTGGTAAAAATCAGCAAAGCCGTTTCAAAGGAGTAAGGTAAGTAACATTGTGACACGAGAATTTTATATATAAGATATAATAAAAGATATTAAGTGTACTAAATGTCTTGTTTAAACGGAAAGCCGCTGTGGCTAAAACCTACCTAAATAAATAATAGGACATTGTTCACCAAGGGGAGAAAGTGACCGATTACCTTCATCAACAACATACAAAAAAAAATGAAGTGTCTCTTTAAGCATTTCAATTGTACACTATGTCCACTCATAACTACTCACTAGCTCAATCAATTTTAAGAAAATATACATACTTGATTTGATAGCTCTGCGAGGCTGGTTACATGTTTTTCAACACCGTGCTACATATTTAAACCACAATTGAAGTTACGGATACGGCTAAATAATAATATTATTACTTTATAGTATAATAAAGGACCGCTTTCAAAATGGCGAGTTAAAATATTTCACGGTTAGTAAAGTTTTAATGAGAATGTATGTTACCTGATACCCCGAGAAAAGTTTAGCACATGCTCTGTCTACAAGTTGCCGCTAATATACTTTCTAATACCCTCGCTCTTTAAAGGGTTTTATGATATAACAAACCCATATAATACACACGTTTATATACAGCGATAATGTTTATCAGATTAGTTAGAACTCGAAATAATTTTGATGGAAGTAAATGTACCACTGCAGTCAAAAGTATTTTCTTATACAAACAATATAATTTTGTAAATGAAATTGACTATCGTTCATTATACTTTCGCACTAAAATCGAAACAATGTTTCAAAATGTTCTATTACTTTCTCATTGATGTGTCGCGAAAACGAGGTAAAACACGAATTTGTTCATAGTATTTTGTTTCGATTTACCTTATTTGAGCACTGTTTTAAAATAGAGACATCATTTTTTTCACCTGGGAAAACTAGAATTTAATAACACTTAAATAAATTCCGTTCTAAATTCAAATTGAAAAAATCTTAACTTACTTTGAATTCATTTGTAAGCGAAGTAATTCATTTCAAAAATTAAATGTAGCTGCTGCAAACTGTATGGCAGAAATCTTTGTACGCCGACTCGTTATTCACTAGTACACTAATTGAGAGAAATATGGCGAAACTGTTTTTTCACGAGTATAAGTGATTTAGAGTGGTTTTCTCTTTTTATTTTTATTGAGCTAAATCATATACTGCGGTTACTAATACAAGTATTTTATGAATGGGATTTATGCTACTGGAAATGTATGAATGTATGTTGTAATTTTAAATCTATATTATTATACAGACTACGGTTTTTAATAACCGTCAAATCAATGTATGCGCATAAAATTAGAAGGACTGTTCCGAGTTGGATAATTATTTTTTCAGTCGAATTGTGTGTGTTTGTTGGACGATTGTAAAGCCAATTGTGATACTCTATGATCAATAGGTAATACTTTAGAGGTACTATATAAATCTTAACAAAATTGCCCATTACGAAATTTCAAATTTTTGTTTGTGTTTGAACATGGTTTTACATATATAAACGCAAAAAAAAAATCATACTTAGGGACGTACTACTTTTAATCTTTGTCCAATAATACCTTAGGCTTTGGGAATAGATCACTAAAAATGGATTACGTTTTACTTTTTGTAGAAAAAAATATTTATTATTACTAGCAAAGCAAGAGTGGGTTCTTTAATAATTTTTTAATGATATAACAGAGATCTAAAGATTTTTTTAAATTTTCATTTAACAAAAATACAACGTAAATAGTAGTAAAATACAAAAAAATAATCTAAATTACCAAGTTTTACTTCTAAAACACTGCGCATAACTGTTTTAAATACATTAACGTGTTCACTGTAATGTTTTATTTGGCAAAAAACCAATAAAAATGCCGGCCAATATGACATAGTTCCTATATTTTAAAAGAGCACACATTTATAAATAGATTTTAATTATTGATGACACTGCTAATTTTGTAACTTATGACATGGAGTTTTGTTTATTGTTTATAATATTTTTATAGCATACTTTTCTTCCATCTTACATCTCGATTCTCGCATTCGACGGTGATGTCAATTATATTAAATTTCGGCGAACGTAACATCGAAAACCACTCGAGGGTATTAAGAAAGATTTCAATTACCCTATTTTCGTCCCAAACGCCGTCCTTCGACCAGCGTATACGTTAGGATTTTATTCCCCTCTGAATTAAACCTCAAATGGAATTCCATTTTATAATTTCCCCGATTTCAAGACAGTCCTGTTTTATTACTTCCCGACTTTTCGAATACTACTTTTGATAAAACGTGAATTAGACGAGCGATTCGCACATCGATAGCGCAATCTCGATTCATGTCAGCGTAATCGATTTCATGCCAATCGAAGTTAATTAAGGTTGAAGGTTCGGCTTAGGTATTCTTATCTTAATCGATGTTTGAACTTCAAACCATTTCAATGTACTATTCAAACGGTTGAAAACTCTTGTATCTATACACTTTTGGCGAGAACACCTCGATGGTTGAGCAAATACCGTTGAGCGAAAAATGGAACAAATTCGTAGGTAAAGTAAAAATTTGAAGGGGCCTCAGACCGAAGCGTGAATTCGCCATTTCTTATTCAGCAATTTTATACTTCACTTCATCTACTTGTCTGTTTGAGGTAATATTTCAACAGTGATATTCTATTTAATCTGTGAAAACCTGTGTATGCATATTTCGTAGAATCGACGATATTTTTGAAAAGCATACTAGTACTTTTTTATGATTTTCCGCATTATTTCGATCGACTTGTTATTTTATCCTTTAATATTTATAATTTACAAGATGATATATGTAAATGCAACTATCTATTATTCTAAATTACTGTACTAATTCAGTCTTATGTAACTAGGCAACCGTACCAGGTTTTGTTTTTTATTAAATCTGCATTCAAATTAAAATTACCAAAGAAGATGACGTACGACACTACATATTAAATATGATTATAGTTCCTATTTAAATAAATTCTAGAGATCTTTTCCTTAGTAGTAGGTAGATTTATCATTTGGCATAGGTAGATCAGCTTGTCAACAGCAGCACTATAATTCAGATCTACCTTATATTTTATTTTACAACTGAGAGCCATTCGCGGCAACCTCATATTGATCTGTCACCGCACATTTGTGTGGTAGATTTATCATGAGACATTGAGGATTGATGATACCATACAATATTATGCACGGCTGGGAATTATAACTATTTATTTACTTTTCACGGCACAAAATACAATTCAGCAAGAAAATAAATTAGGAAATATTGAAGGACAGCAGTGTAGTGGTTGGCCTTCTCGAAAGCAAAGCATCGTTTTTAAGAATTTGTTTACTAATCTCAAATGTACCAATACCACAAAGCAATACCGATATCAAACACAATATAAGTTTTGCATACAGCTCATACAGTGGCTAGGAGTTTTTCGGAACTTCGTGTTAAGCAGTGGACCTGTGTTCGAATTCTGATAAATAACTTCATTCAACTTTTGAGTGTGGAGTGCGACTTTTGTGAAATACTTATATTTTTTTAAATCCCATACATTAATAGTCTTCAATAAAATAAAAAATATTACTGTATTAGAGTATAATTGTAAACTTTAATCGATGTAAATATAAGTGGCAACAACAGTAACGTTTAAATTTTATTTTCTTTTACACTGAAAGGTCAAATTTACATAAACTTAAGTTAAATGCTAAAAAATATCCTAAACATCAATTAACAGGTCGCGTGCTCAACAAAACAAGTTTTATTTATTAAGTCTTGCTAAGTTTATAAATACAAAGAAACCTTATGAAAAACCCGTGAGCGAGCGAATAATTAGCAGAAAATGTATTGAATTTAACTTTACTTGTGTCCCATTAATACTAATTATATATTTCTATGGCCATTACCTATATAAAAAGTTGAGACATTTTTCTAAATGACACAATATACGTTTTAAAAATTGGTAAGAATTTCAATGTTTTTGATACGTACAAAAATAAAATGTTTTATTTTGATATTTCCTCATTCGTCTGATAGAATGCGTAATTAATAGGTACCTAGGTAGAGATTTTAAGTCTAATAATTATAGAAAGTAATATTAGTAAAAAAGTATATAAGTAGAACATTTTCATCTGATTCAAAAAAGGAAGACGTTCTCAATTTAACTTTGTAGTTTAAAAAATATATGTTACGCGATTATGTTGCCAATAAAAACACATTTATTAAAAATTCAGTAGGCATTTTGAAGTCGCTTCATGTTTTTTTAGCATAATTTAATTTGTCAGCTCCGTGACTTTAATTTCATGAAATAAGGATTTTCACTTAATTTATCGAAGTTGAGGTATAAGCGTCTTTTAAACGTAACACATATTTGAATAATCTTATTTATAATATAAAAACTATACCATCAAAATGGTTTAGTTTGACTATTGCTACGAAAATTTAGAAAGTTAATATTTTTGAAAGTTCTATTAAATTCATAAGGAGTGTTTCTCGACATAGATTTGTCTTCTAATAAATTTTCAAGCCTCAACTTGACAAAGACTTACTTATGTTATATGTACCTACAATATTTCCAAGTAATTCACTAATTCCGTTTACCGACAAAAATAAAGTCTAAAATGACAACAAAAATGTAAAACGTAAAACTAATGTGACCAACTAAAAAAAAATAGTGTTGCTATTTGATTTCAGTTCGTGGTAAAAAATCTTAAATTTCCGCTTTTGATACGTCACGGATTATAAAATCATTAAATTACGGACACTTTATATTAAGATAAAGAAGTACCGACCTAGATTTATTTCTCTTAGTATCGGTTGAGACAAATCACTATTTATGAGACATAAAAAAGTGACAACACACAACTTTCTAATACAAAATTGACTTTTTATCACATCTATTCAAAAAGAGCTGGTAGATTCCCTGTAAACAGGCAGCAAAATAACTTTTTAATAAGGGAGTAAAAGTAATTGAATTTGGAATGTGGATATTGTTAATGTAAGTGTTTCAATCACCATAGAGGTCGATCACGAAAATTGTATGAAAAAGATACTGGCTGTAAAAAAATATTTCGCGCGCGGACCAAATAAAAAAAAAAGTTTCGGTTAAAGTACGAGTAACACGCGCGAAACACATTCTTGCTTTTGATTGTTTGTTCAAACTCGGTAACCGGCTCGGAAGTTGTTAAATTTACAATAATTAATAACATAATAGCATTTTATATGTAAAACAACAACTATAAAGATTTTTGTTGTTTTACATATATAAACTGACAGATTCAAAATATTCCACAGACAAGGCTAATATTATCTAGCGATGTATGGCGTAAAGCTGCGCACTTATGGAACGTAACTTACTATTAAGATGAAAATCGCATTACGTATTAAGAAGCTTTCCTACTAAATACCGCACATGCTTCCGTATTGCGTCTATGTTAACCAAGCGTTGATAAAACATCTTCTAAAAGCCTTCAGACGTAAACTAAAGCTTATTTAAATCTATTAAAATGGCGGTTTACATTTCTTATTCATACGTCTTTTCAAAATATAGCACCTAATTATTTCACATTGAACCACATTTAGTGGTTATTAACGTGTAGTCTTTTGTTTAGCTTTTAATTACAGCCGCGGTGGCAATTACCATTCTTTGCACAAATTTTCAATGAGAGCCTTCAGCCCGTAATACGGCCGAATGCAGGGTTTTAGCGATGCGTGGCGCTCGCCTTTTCTCTCAAATCTCTCTTTTGCTATATTTTGCTTGGATTGCTTCGTATGAGTTATTGGGTTATGAATTGTTTATTCAAAGTTTTGATAAAATACTATTTCAGATAAGTTTTTTTTATAAAATTTAAAACGAAAAATAGTAGTGTAGTTTCAATTGATCTCAATATAAATAAGAAGTTAAGGAGGGATTATAAGGATTTTAATCTACAATTTTTACGGAATATTATTTTCTTACATCTTAGTTTTAATGAGAAAATCAAGTGTTGATTTCATACATATCTATCCCTAGTTTTCGTCTACCGTGGTGACTAATGACTAATTGATGTCATTGAAGTCTTTCTATTACATTGTGACTTTCATTATGAAATAATTTGCCGTACCTCGTACCTACTGCATGGCTCTTGGGTATGGGGCAGACATAGTTCTGTGTTCTATTTAAAAAACTTTTTTTTTGGGCAATCGCGCCTAATACCTTCAGCGTTTAACGCAAAATCATAGGAGATATCTTTGATCAATCAAGCTAGTTGTGATTACCAAGCAAACTTTGTTAAAGTGGTTATTGTATAGATTAAATATTTCTTATAAGATTTTTGTAAAACAAATTATGTTAATAATTAAGTTTGGCTATAACCTAGTATCCATAGGAAACTATCCTTAAGGTATTTTAAAAAAATACTATTGTAATTTGTATGTTTTATTTTATAAATTTAGAGATACAAGTATTCTATAGAATGAAATTAATGCGTTTGAAACCGCGAGGCATTATTAGTCTTCTATAAAATGTACATTAATTTAAAATGCTTCATAGTAAAATAACTATTTTTCAAGTAACGTTTATTCCCGACATTTTTTCAAAAGCACTCAGTATTAAAACGTGTTTTGTCAGGTCAGGTTACAAAGACTAATTATTGTGCAGCCGTTTAATCACAAAGGGTACGGCTAATACTTAGCCAACTTTAAAAAACCAACCCCCTGAAAATGTGTATTTAGCCATTTTCCCTTGAGCACCGAGTCATTAACAAGTAGTTGTAAGAATTTAAATTCACACTACAGAAAGTGCCTTTTTCCAGAGATATAAGCAACGAATCTTGAATTCTCTTGGAAGATATTTCACAACACAAAATAAGATTACTTACATTTAAAAAATACCAAAATCTAAGACCTCAAAATCTGTGCAAGTAATTCACGGAAAACTGAGTCTCAAAATCATTTGCATATATGAAGCAGTCTTACGCTACATTATTTCAAACGATCAGTTAACATAACCTACGACCGTTAAATATCAGCGGTTATATAAACGTCTTAAAGTTGAACGTTTCGTTTTAAAATATATTTTTATTTTTATTTGTTCTTAAATTAATAATAATAAGAAAAATAAGGTGCCACTTATTTTTATAAATCAAGGATATTAAAGTTTTACAATTACGCCTATGTAAACCTGTGCTACCTAAAATTTGTATCTGCAGTCTAACATTATCATATTATTATTGTTAAACTAATTATTTATAAAATTGCTGCTTTGTTTTTTGTTTTAGTTTGAATCCTTAAAGCATATCTATGTCTACATATAATTTAAAATTAGTATAACATTAATTTAACATAACTTTAACATTAACATACATTTGGGTTACCTGAAAGAAATCGCTTAATAGTAATAACGCCGCCCGTTGCGTTGTGAGCTTAAGTTTTTTACTATTTGGTTTTATGTTATTTTTGCAACAGTGTAAATAAATAAATAAACGTAAACTAAAAACCGACCCTTATTGATATTGGTTAAATGTCAAATACCACATCGAGCCTTGAATATCTTCACCTAAGTTAATAAATTGATAGATTAATGGCCGACCACTCAAACGTTAATCAAACTTGAAGGCAATCCAGGTATAGTGCTATTCCGACCAATTACATTAAATATAGAAGAGACAGTTATTCAGAATTGCTCGTGTACTAGGATTTTATTAAACTTTGAATTTGTGGCTAAGCATTTACTTCTCATAACCGGTAAATTATGTAAATATTATAATTATTATGAGTTCAGAGTATATTCCAATAAAAATATAAACTGGGAATCAATTTATGATGCAGTTTCAAGATTTTTAAAATTATCTTTATGAAAAATATTTTTGATAGAGATCAAGATTAGATCATTCTTTTCTGATCAGATAATAAGAAAAGTGTAAAAAGACTTGTGTTCTAAACCATAAAGAACGTTTTATAAAAATAGACGCATTATTATGGATACGTCCCATGATTCTTCTATAAAGAACAGATCGATAAGATGATCGCCTTTATTATACATACATATATATATATATATACAGATACAATACAATCTACCTCAAGCAAAATCGAGATATTTTCAAGATGTCTGTTTGATTTTGTGAAATTGTTCAAGAGTGTGTTTGCACTAATGTAAACGGAGTCAGTTTGCACAGTATTGTCTCGGGAAATTAAGATGGAAAAACTATCGTACAATTTGGAATTCCAGTTGGAACTTGAGGTTGTCTTCTCTTGTTTATTTTTATATAACATATTTCTTCAAATCAAAAACAAATACATATCGTTGAAATGAAGTGTAATCTGTGTTTCTTCTGACCTAATAATGAGGAATTTTATAAGTTTTCCGCTTATATCTATGGCATAGCTGCTTAACCAATGAACTTATTTTGATTTTTCAATGTTCAAAAGACCATGCAAGAATTATTAATTAAAAGTATTTGATGTCAGATGAAATCTAAGTAATTTAAATTAGCACAAATTTCAAAAGCGATATATTAATTGTTAGTACCTATATTTTACACTAATATTTTATGTTTATACTAATATTACAATGCAGAAGAGTTTGTTTGTTTGAACGCGCTTATCTCAGGAATTACTGCTTTGAAAAAAAATTTTTATCACGTATGATAAATAGGAGCGGAGAATCAATGAATGTTTCAAAGTCTGGAAAAAAGCTTTATAATATACTAGTACAAATTATAGATGACGCATAATGATGACAATTGAAAAATACTTAATAGTTTTAGTTATTTTCACCAAATAACATCCTTAAAAAAACCTTTAATTTTAGCTAGTTAGGGCTAGATCGATGTCTGTTTGACTAAACATTCATTTATAATAGCTGACTAAGTTATCTATAAATAATCTTTACCATAACAATATTAAAATATATATAAATTTTGAAATAAAATGTAATAATAAATTTTATTCATTAAGAAGAAAAATAGTAATAAATTAAATGTATTTATCTACTTATAATTTACTTAAACTTATATCTACTTTTTAGATAAGCAACAATAATTTCTTTACACCCTATTAAAGATTTTAATTATTTCTTAATAAGTCTATTCAAGTGTAATAAATAAATAACAACATTCAAAAAAACTAGCAAACTCAACCAAATTGACGAGTGTTTATAAAACGAATAGTTGAATATAAGATTCAATATTGAATGATTTCCGATAGCTTTTCATCGATTTTTATTGAATGGGAGATAGGTATATTTACTTGTGAATCTAACGTTTTATTTTATCATGTTACCTTACCGTAAAACACAGATAATTACTTCTTTATTACTTAGCTTACTAACGAAACCTTTCAATGAGTGCTCTCGTAAAAATTATCAGCTGTATGATATTTTCTAAAAATCTAATAGAGGAGTATTTTTGACACTTTTGAATCTGTTTCACTGTTCATTTTCTTTACAAGCAAGTAGGTGATCAGCCTTTTATGCCTACCTAATCAAATCTGTTTTCCTGGAATTCGATGGCGCAACACAACCGGTTGAACTATATCACAATCAATATCACATACCATTATGGTCTGCCATAAGGGTACGTGATATTTTAAGCCAGCCATTTTGTTAATATTTTTAAAGAACCCTAAATAAAACACTTTACTATAAGTATGTAAATAATTTTCCTGTACATTCATACAATGTAATATTATAATCGTAAGATTGCCTTATCTATGATTACTTTAATATAAATCTATAATAATATAATACAAATATCTTGAAATTGATAAATAAATGTAATATATTCATATAAATAGCCTGATGTTGCGCACTTCCGTTAATATAGCGTCAGAATATTACAAACAGTAGTACTATGATGAGCTTCATAAACAAAGTTGTTCTAATCACCGGAGCCAGTTCAGGAATCGGGGCAGCAACAGCAGTGGAATTCGCGAAAAATGGTGCCAACGTTTCCATTGTTGGAAGAAATATCGAGAAGCTTAATAACGTATCTGAATTGTGTGCCAAAAATGGCTCTAAACCATTGGTAATCAAGGCTGATATTGGCAACGATGAAGAATGCCAGAAAATAATTGATCTGGTAATGAAAACATTTGGTAAGCTTGATATATTGGTAAATAACGCTGGATTTTTAAGTCTCGGTTCCGTTTTAGAAGGAAATATCTTAGAAGCTTACGACAAAACGATGAGCGTGAACGTCCGCGCGCATGTTCAAATGACATCACTTGCTGCACCCCATTTGGTTAAATCCAAAGGGAATATCATCAATATATCGAGTGTGGCTGCAACTATTGCTACATCTTTGCCGGGAAGGACTCCATATTGTGTATCTAAAGCTGCTTTAAATCACTTTACTCGATGTGTTGCTTTGGAATTGGCAGACAAAGGTGTTAGAGTAAACACCGTCAGTCCAGGTCCTGTTAAAACTGACTTTTTTGACAACTCACAAGTCAACGACGTCAAAATAGATGACTTTTCGGAAATCATGCCTCTCAAACGTGTATCAGAGTCGGAGGAAATAGCTCACATGATTCTCTTTTTAGCAAGTGACAAGGCTGTCGGTATTACCGGTTCTGAATTCATCGTAGATAACGGCTTTTTAATTAAGTAATAACTTAAATAATCCACAGTGTAACTTATATTATTAAAAATGAATATATACTTTTTATATTGGCTATTTTTTAATAGCAAGCAAACATCGTTTACCTTAATTTTCAAATAAAACCTTTACTAAGCCCTTCATTTATTATAATTACATTGTCCCTTTACCTTTTATGAAAGCTTTGACAAAGATAACTTCTCTAAAGGTCATTGAAAGATGACGAAAAGGCTTAGGGAGACCTTGGCAAAATCGATTTGTCGAAAAGTGCGCGATATTTTAACATAAGCCGGTGAAATACTAACAATATCGCTATTAGAGATAAAACATAGAGGTGATAATGTTTGTATTTTATCATATATATTAACGATGTTTATATGATGCCATTTATCTCATTGATAAGCATGAATGCTATGTATTACAAAAATAACTTTTGTAAATGTGATTAAAAATTGTATTATTATTAAAAAAATTGCTGTACGCTGTAGTTTTTTCTAGCAACACGGTAAATATTTTCAATGATTGAACTTTTTATTGGTTGATTAGTTAACAAGGTTTGATTTATATTAACCCAATCTTAGCGTAGACACTTCTAAAGGCCCACTTCTAAGGTATCTAAGCATTAATTAATCCAAATGGCTAAATAAAACTAAAATCTTCCTGTTAAATATAAAATACGTCATCAATGAATTTTCAAACTGTTCGACCACAATGTAAGCAATTATTCTCTATGAAATAAATGACAATGATCTTGTATGCAAATGAGTTACATCATATTGGTCAATATGGCGGTAATGTCGTGGTCATTGCTACTCCATACATAACGTTCTGAACGACAGCTCGATTAAGCACAGCCATTTTGTGGCCATCGATTGAAAACGTATAACGAATTTTACTTAATATTGCGAAAATATTGTTCATTCAGCGAATGATTTCGGTTTTCAATTTAATGTATTCATGTTGAAGTTCATTTTTGTACACTTTTTTTGGCTCTTACCTTCTCTACTTATTACAAACAATGCTTTATTTACATTTTAATATTATGAGAACAGTATCTAGTTATGTAATATAAGGAATTACTTTATAAAAAATAATTTAGTGAGTTGAATTAATAAAAAATGAGAAAGAAAGATGAGTTAAAATTTAAAAATGTTTCTTTGTTTATGCCCATGGACCACGGGCATTATTATTTATTATATATTATTATACAGCCAATATTTATTTAATTTATAATTCACTAGTGACATATTCTGGTTTTGCATGGGTGTGGCTTATATGCGTTACCGCGTTATATCGCTATACTAACGCATTGGCCGAAATTTGAGCCAGCTATCGGGCTTCCAGTGGTCTTAACTAAACGCATCCATATCTCTTTAAACAATCGACCCGCTTCTGACCCCTATGGGTCCAAAGTCTCTTGTCATATTTTAGTATTTTTTTGCTTTCTGCAATCGATTTGATTAATTGAACTTTTAAAGCTTTGGACATACTATATATACAGTAAGTCATTTCCTTAACGATACGAGATTTTGAACAGCTGGGCTTAATACTACAGCAATAAAACAGTTGCACCATCATATACCGTAACTTCTAAAGAATTTGACAAAAATTATGTTTCTTTATACTAATTTATCCTTAAAACAGACTTTAACATAAAAAAACTCCCAACTTAGTAATTACAAATAAGAATATGTAATGAATGGATAAAAATATGTTCATTAAGGTGCATCTCGATTATGTGAGCTTTTAAATAAATAAAACCGCATAGAAATCTGTCCATTCGTTTGGGAGCTACGACGCTTCACAGATACAGTCACGTCCAACTTATAACTGCCATAATCTTAAGTCGCGGTTTAATAATAATGGGTCTTTTAATGTTGTACATAATATAATGAATTGGTAATTTCCAAACTGAATGAAAAACTGATAAGTTTATTCTCTGTATAGTGCCATGTACGTAGGCTTTATAGACCGAATGGATTTCAGTTCGACGGGTTTATTGAAAATAACGTTCGCCGAGTTTTTTCGCTTGGAAATGGGTCTGTTTGTTTCGTGAATTTTTGTTTTGTTTTACATCTTGTTAATTACTTATTTCATTTCGTAACATTTTTATTGACATCTGCAGTTCAGTAAAAATGGAAAATATTAATTAAATATCAGTACTTTATGTGTTTCACATAGTTTTTACTGCAAAAGCCCGACCTGTTTCTGTATAATGTTTATTTGTAACTGATTCGTTCAAAAAGATATATTTAATTTAAATGTATGTTATATATTTATAAAGGGCTCTTCCCTTTATATAATTAATTGTATTTTTGTTAAGACTTTTAAACTCGTAAAATACTGAAACAATTTTGAAAACTCTTTTACTGATAGAAGGAGACTATTTTTGGGTGAAATAGGCTTTATTTTGCCCACGCAGGCGAATTAAAATCTAGTAAATTATAACCAGACTCAAACATACAATATTTTAGACAATATAGAAGAGTTTAACAAAAAAGGCAGCATGGAAGCTTTATAACATACGAGTGAAATTTATTTCTAAAAATAACAGAAACAACAACTTAAAAAAACAAAACAGCCTTTTATTAGATGAAAATGCTACTTTTTACATATTAAATATTTATTCATTATTAAACGGTTATGATGAACTTTGGTATAAGCTTTCTGTCCGTTGTCAAGGTGGTTTGAGTCGCCGATAGTTAAGATTATTTTAAGTTAACTAACAAACAAAAACGGCATTAAGGTACACAAACTGATGGATATAGTCGTTCGGCGAGTGTAATTATCATTAGAGGCGAACAATGAGACAATTATAGGGCAGCTCGTTAGGTAACCGATCAATTAACTTCGATTTTGAACTTTGTAACTGAGTTAGACGTTAGGGAGTATTAATTCACTCCTAAATTCGTCGCTTGACAGTCCCTTAGCAGTACATGTTTTAATCTGTGCAGCTGCATTTTTAGTTTACGTATATTATCTATAAATATTTTGTTATGATCTTTTTTAGATACGTATTACATAAATTTATGAACACTTTGAAGATATTTAAGATAAAGTACCTTAGGGTAAAGGTGTTTTATCTTGAAAAGAAACCTATCTTAAAAAGGGGTCATTATTAAGAACGTATTGTTCTGAATTCAACATTCTGTTAGTCTGTCGAGATTTGTAATGTAGGATTGGGCATTTTTGCATATTTCTTGTATGTATCTCGAATAATGTTATAAATATATACAACAAAAAAGATCCGTCATATATCCTAGTTGTAAACTAACTTTAGAAATAATTTAAATATGGGAAAAATTTGAACTTTCCAAATAGTCTTTAAGTAATTAAAAAATCAAGAAATTTTTAAACGGGTTATTTATAAATTACCCAGTAACTAATTTATAAATTACTAATTTAAATATTAACATACAAGAGGTCAGTGCAGCGATTAAATTACTTCACTCGAGTGAAATGCCTCCCAAGAAACCTTTGACATTTACTCGTGCACTCAAAGCATAATTGATATTTCAATGTGGTCAACCTTTTTGGCCTTTCAAATAGACTTCCAGGAACGGTTTGATTGTGTCTTATATTAGTTAAATTAAATTATTTTACCTAAAGTAAATAATTATATTTAAAATTACATTGTTCATCTATTTATTTTGAAAACTATTTTTTTTTTTTTCGATAAACTTAGTTTAATCATTTTGTATAATAATCTCAATTACACATGGTTTTTTATGTAATAAGAGGCTTACTTAAAAATAAGAGTTTTAAGTGACCACCAAGTTGCCCAGCGAGTGCGTTGCTGGCATTTAATGGCCCTTTTCTAAGTCTGATGCACTCTTCTTGAAGCCCCATAAGTTGTACTGGTAGCTGAAATAACTTTATACGAATGTATCAAATAATAAGTAACAGCCGACGGCTGTGTTAGCTTACACAGTTTTGGATTTAATATATTATTCTAAACCGGTTTGGGTTTAATCCTAATTATCTTTACGATTAAACACAAAACAAACAGACGCATTTCAATATTAAAATAATATATTCTCAATTAATGTTATTAGTATATTAAACACAAGTTTTAAATATATGAAACGGGGCCATACCATTCAACGTCACCAACATTATAAATGAAAAACTATGAATACAATACCTGACAGCGGTGATTTGTATAAACTCAAAATTGGCTCAGACATTAGCGATCCGGCGGCTTCTGGAAATAAATATTCTATTTTAATCTTTAATCCCTCAGTTTTAATCTCATATACTGATTGCCGTGAGATTGCCGCAGCATTACTATATTTCAGCGTTTATTAAGCATTATGATTTTCATGAACGCGAAGTCTTTTATTTACTTTTTTTTTACTTTTCTTTTAATAATTCGCTCCTATATATGTAGTCAGTTTTCACAAACGTTAATATAGAATTTAACGATTTGTACAGATAATTGTTCTAGTTTGTATAAAAATTAATTGAAAGTCGTATGGAAAATTTAAATTTTCGTTTATTTTCCATATGATAAGTGTATAACATAATAAGTGAGGCAGAAGAGGGGTGAAATGTAAGGGAAAATTTGATCCAATTTTTCAACATTAGTAAATCTGCCCGAGCAAGTAGTTTTCTTGTATAAGAGCGACAAAAAGGGCAGGTGGGTCACCAGATTGTAAGAAATCAGCGTTGCCCATGGACAAACGCACTGCGAATCGCGCTTTTATTTCTTTTCTGGCCTTTGTGGTATGGTTACGTTCGCCGCTTAAAATTCCCAAATTGTTAAATATTAATACTTTATACTGTTATTAATTATTAACTTCTTTAATTATTATCAACCAATGTAAGCTATATAAGTTAGCAGATTAATGAAAAATATTAAAATTTGATTTGAATACAATTAAAATAAACCTCAAACGTAATAAAAATGAATCTTGGTAAGTCGAATAGATATTCGTGAACACACATTAGGCAAAGCATCCTTTACCGTTTTGGCTTCGTTGCAGATGTTAATTCCTAATTGCGTGCTTCTACTGCCAGGAAATGTCCTGATATGTTTAATGATACATATTATTATTTCAAAAGGTTTATTATTTTCATTTTTAATTATTTATACCAATACATAATATTATATGTCTAATTACATCTAAACTCTTAAATTGTTTAATGTATCCTTTACATACATTTAACAACATGTGACTTCGTCCGCATGGGCCTACAAAATATATTCACATTCATTTCAGAGTCAATACCCTGTCAATGAAAAAAATTCAACATCGGGCTAGTAATGTTTTAGTTCATTCATTATAAACAAAAATCTATAACGTATTTTTGTATTATCATGGTAAGTTACGCAAAATTAAAATTGAATTTTGTTATAAATGTAGTCACAAATCATTTCTTGTAAATATTAACCGTTCCTAATCTTAACTTGACAGTCTCCGAAGTGACAAGCTCTTACTGACATGAATTAAAGAAGATGACAGCGCATAATTTCGACTATAAAGCTCATTTAATAGAATCACATGATTTATAAACTTCACTTGAGTTTAAATTTACAGACAATTCAATGCATCTTGCTCTAAGAAATAAAAAAGATTTTTAAGATTAAAAAAGAAAATTAATAACAGCTTAGGTATTGGTTTTCGTATAGGTGAATTATTCTTAAAAATCTATTAAACTACATTTCCAAAGTATATGATTTTATTAGGAGTAAGGAAAACATCATTGTTTTCATAATATCGAATAATGTTAGCGTAGAGCTCACAACAATTTTGAAACTAAAAATGTAGTAAGAATTTTCGACTGTAATATCATAAGAGTCTCTAAAACTTAACAAAAGAATTACTTGCAAGTTATAAAGCAATTTCACATCTGCTACAACTATTGGCCTTTGTTCAGCTTAGTTAACGCCACAGTTATAAACATGTAATATACCAATATTACTATAATTACACTTTACATTAATTAAATACTTAAATTAATAAATTTTTATAATCAAGTAACAAAAAAAACTTATTTTACCTGTTTGAAACTTAAATATGTCAATTGCGAACTAAAAAGTATAAAGTAATTTTGTTAAGAGTACACTGTCAAGCTCATATTAAAATTTCATATAATAAACACGTAGATGTAAAAATTTTCAATATGTCCCAATTCTATTTACAAAAAGAAATAACCTTTTCTGTTGTTGTTTGATTTGCTTGAATATCAAACCAGATTTTAATTTATATAAAAGACTAATCGTATCGAAAGAATCAAAAAGATACGGCCTTTTGCAAGTGAATAAGTATATTATTTAAGAAATCTATACATATTATATTCTATTTTCACTTTATATGAGTTAAAGAACTAAGTGCTGTTTATTGCTTAAGCTTTAAAGGATTGTTGTTATTTTCTAAGGTACTAAACAATTAAGTCATTTTATAAACTCTAGAAATGGCTTTACTGAGATTTCTATAGACTATTCATACGGAAACTGTCCGTCGTGTGAATGCACAACAGTTTTAAACTTGCTATTTCATTCAAAATGACAATGTGATTTTCCGCACTTTACACTATAATGAAAATGCGATCGCGAAGATTTATGCGCGATACAACGATTTGCTTTTAGTACCGAGTCGTGTGTGTGACAATTTCTCGTAACAGCTTTCTGATTATCATGATTTTCCAATATTTAGATTGACGTTTGGCTATCTTTAAGGTTTCAAACGAGTAAATTTAATGTAAGAAGAACGTAAAATAAAAGATTTTCAGAATTAATATAGAAACAGTCGTCGATATAAAATACTAAAGTTTATAATATTTATAAGTTGAAATATCTTTAATTCAATTGACTTCATTTTTTAATGAAAATAAATTATGTAACGGTACAAAGCATTAAATGTTCGGGCCGGTCGAAACTAAAAATTACAGAAACTTTGTTCAAAAAGTCGTGAAATATTGTGTAAGCCCATACAAACTATAACACGGCGACAACTCTTTTGACAAGTTTCAGTAACATAAAGATGAACAAGATCAAAGATTGAGATAAGCTAATGTCGCGTTTTATTTGCCGACAATTTATAAATAATTTACGCTCGCATTTATTTTTGTAACGGTCACCTTGTGATTTATGAGTGTGGGTTTTGGTCTGTCCTAATTCACAAGTCATTCATCAAAGTTGATTATAGCGTAAACGTAGTAATAATATTTATATTATTATTGAAATTTTTAAATATACAATAATTGCTATAATGAATATGTAATTTATCATTTAATTTTACAGATAATATTGAATCTTAATAACAGAGAAGATGTTAAGAACGTTAAATTTATTTATTTATCTTCATTTTTTTTCATTCACTCAATAGGAAAGTGAATTATAATTTTATTATTTATGTATATATATTGAAGTAAAGTGAAGTCCCGTGTCCCCTAGTAGGGTATGGGGCAGATGCATTTCACATATGTTTCACTGATTGATTTTTTTCTTTAGATGCAAGTAGGTGATCAGCCATATATGTCCTGCCAGACGGAGTTTTTTTTATCTCCACCGGAAATCGACCAAGGAGGCGGTCGAATGGAATATATTGAAGGTTTAGTAGATAATTATGAATGGATAATTACAGTATAATTCAGTTATTATACGAAATAATAACTGAATTATACATTTATTAATATCACATATCGCTTTTTTATTAAACACAGAATTCCTATAAATTAGGACATGTTAAAAACGTGCGAACGAAATACTTTAGTAATTTAAGAAGTCGTGCCAGAATGTTTTAATCTAAGCAACTGGAAAAGAGAAAACTATTTTTGTGATACCGAAGAATTTTGTCTGCTGCAGATTGCACTATAAGACTTTTATTTTCTTTAAGACGATGTAATAAAACAAATATTTCCATCCTCTGTAGCAGATAGGAGTATAGATTATGTATATACATAATCATTTACATCTATATTTGATAGTTTATTTAATTAAGACATAATTGCTGTTTTAATAAATCATTTTAACGCTATTGATACGTCAATAACTTTGATGTGATATAGATAATTAATATTAATTATATTTTATACACATCAACAGCTTAAATCATTTTATATAGAAAAATTTCAACGTATTTTTGCAAATAACAACAAAGTTAATAGATATCAAAACTAAATATTTCAATATACATTTTATAATGCATGTCTTGTCTTCAAAATAATCTCATAATATATTGTTTAAAGGAATATAATATAAGATTAATACGAGAAAGTACTGTTTTAACAGCCTAATAATATTAAACCATAACTTTATCACTACATAGTATATAACAAAGTCGCTTTTTCTTTCCCTATATCCCTTTGTATGCTTAAATCTTTAAAACTACGCAACGGATTTAGATGCGGTTTTTTTAATAGATAGAGTGATTGTAGAGGAAGGTTTTTATATATGTTGTATACCTGTGCAAAGCTGGGGCGGGTCGCTAGTAATACCATAAAATATACATTTTCTTGAAACGCCATACATCGTCATAGGTAAATCTTTTTAAATATTGTCAAAGAAAAATGTTGTAATATTTTAAACCTTCTAAAATACTATGATTTTTCATAACTGCGCCATCATTTACTGCGTATGTATTATTTTATGATAATTTGTTTTTTTTTCTATCATATACCTATTTAATATTTTATCACGCCGCCACTAACTAACTTTATTTACTTAATAAAACCTAATAACTATGGTTAAACTTTCACCACGTTATTTTATTTAAAACCAACAACACAAACCACATTCGCACGACACTTCAAAATCATAGATTAAAATTTATGGTCGGCTAAAATTAGTAGTGAATTATGGATCCTATAAATCGTCCGTTTTATTTCATCCATATTATGTAGAATGTAGATATTAATAAAATTGTTCACTGTTATAAAGTTGCTATTTGTAATGTAAAGCAACATTCTTCTTGTTCATTAAACCGTTAACCGATTAACCGAAATAAACAGATTCGTTAAAAATTTAACATCAGTAACATTTTAATCACGAGGACATGAGTTTTTGCTTTGAATTTCAATTACCTTTCCTAATTTTTTAATATTGTCAATTATTTCACTACATACTACCTACGTTCGACCGGCACCAAACATGAATTATGACAATGAACGAAAAGTGAAGTTTTCTTTGGTACAACCATAGTTCCCGGATATACCTATGTAAAATGAATTTCTATTCGGCTTTAAAATTCGTCTGTGAATTTGCATACCTAGCAGCTCTATATCATTCCATAATTATGTTTCATTAATTTCGCGGTATTAGTGGGCGAAGCTTCATGCAAAAAATGCAAATTATTTTTAATTTAAATTAGACACTTATATTCATAAAATGGGGCTTTATTTAATGTTTTACAAGAAGTTATTCTTTTATGTATTAGGAGGTGTTTATGTCTTAGATTACAAAGACAATAATAAAAGAAGCATTAATTCAGTTTGGTAAAGTTCCTGAATTTTGGTAATGAATACGCAATGTACCTGTATGTAATTATGGTCCCATGTGTAAATTATAATGATATGTTATTATTTTGTGATTGTTCTGTTTAATGATTCGGGCAACATTTACGTGAGTTAGTTAACCCTTACTAAGCAATAAATTTTCCAGCAATCTCACGGCAAGAACTCAAAGAGCACTCACCTCCACAAATCAACGACATTTGTAATGATTTTTATAATATTTTCTATAAAAAATCTCTCGGATATCTACCCTAGAATCTAACTAGCGCGCCTAACTATATTCAAAAGCTATATCTAAATAGAGGCAAGGCAATGAATTAAACTTTGTACTGGCGATATATTAACTACTTAAAAAAATACGTTCACGAAAACACTATTCACGTTAAAAAAATCTGAACTAAATACACCAAATTCGCCGTTGTATCATAAGTGGGCGAAGAACATTGTGTTTATGTTTTCGCGGGAACGCGACAGGACGCGGCGACGCGGCTGTTTGGCTTGTGCTGCCGGCGCGACTGACACGCGAGCGTGACACGTTGCGTGACGTCAGTGGCACGCATGCGTGACAACTGTCAACACATGCGCTATCGCACCGACCAGAAAGGTGGCAAAAGTTCCTGTGCTTGTTCGGAAGTACTTTCTTGTAAACGATTTGATTAAGAGCTTTAATTATCAGATTTACTTGTTTTGATAATGTTGTTGTACGACTTATACTCGTACTTTGTCAATATAATCTAAGAAAACAAATAGCATTTAAAACATACCATAATGTTAAGCAAGTTTGTTGGAAATTTGGCACGTTTACAATATGTTCTACGTCGTTGTGTGTTCTAATAAGACGTACCTCTGGTTTATTGATAGATGCTACGAGAATGCGCGTAGTTTCTCTACGGCGTAGAAGTTTTCGACAGTGTGACTACAAAAATTCTATTGGAGAAATATCATACGATTTGTTTAAATATGAAATAAAGACATAATTATATTGATTTTAACATAAAAAATATATTAAAAAAACAAGCAAAATTGATAGGCCAATAGGTTATATCTAGAATATACGTTTATACATACGTTTTCTAATGATGGATATTTTTTTATCTTATCGCAGGTAAAACTGAAGTATATAAAACTCAGCTAGTGAATATTGCTAGACCATTTTAAATTTCCTTTAGGCGTCATACTTCCAACGGATTTATACCGAACTTGTGCATGCTATAGTATTTGCTATCATTTAATAAATTTATACATTTCCTAGGTAATATTATTAGCATAACATTAAATTATTATATTGATTTGATAGCTCATTGGCAAAATTTGTAGTACTCCTGCCTTCTGCGCCAAAAGGCCTAGGTTCTTATCCGGGTGTGTGAAATCCCGTGTCCTCTAGTGGGATATGGGGCAGATGCATTTCACATACTTACTACTTCACTGATCGATTTTTTTTTAGGGGCAAGTAGGTGTTCAGCCTTCTACGTCCTGCCAGACCGAGGTTTTTTTTTATCTCCACCGGGAATCGAACCCAAGACCTCTTAGTTGAACAGCTTACACGGTTACCAATAGATCAAGGAGGCAGTAAATCGTGATCGAATCCTGGTAGGTGGATTAATTTGTGTGATGTCCGATGAATATTTGTTTCTGATAACCATAACAACAAGCGCTTAACTATGAAAAATAATCAAGCATTTAATTATTATCAGTTATTATTTGATCTAGTGTTATAACATTAAAGTTTTTCATATATTTCCATAATCAAAATAATGTTTATAACAAGAACATCAGATGTAGGTGGGTGGTGGGTGGTAACAACTATAAATGATGTCACAGAGTAAAATACGTACAAGGATCTTACTGCACCTGTGAATCAGATCCGACAGTGGGACAGGTCATTAAGCCTGATTTATATTCATCCTGGGAAATTTCAAAACATGCCAATTACATAATTCAACAGCGACATGCATAAGTTCACCTTCTAAAATATTCTCGGGAATGAAAACACTAAAGTATATAATCCGAGAGTAATAATTTTGTAGATATTTCAGCAAGCGGCCACGTATGTATTTTACTATTCATTTAATCTTAAAGCTGCGTTTTGTTCCGGGTTCATTGAATTATTATAACAAATATTTTATAAAAGATCTAAATTTGAAGTGAAAGTTTGAAATCCTGGGAAAATAAAGTTACACAATTAGGAGACAAAAATGTTTGTCCGATTTAATATTATTTTCTTCACATGCTTATGCAGAAAATTAGCTCTTTCCGGGTATTAGAATCCAGAATCTCTCATGCAAAACGTATTGATAATTAGACATACTATTACTTCATCTTAATTCAATTTACTTTGCATAAACGTTTATAATATTATAATATATATTAATTATATATATACATCAATAGAATAGAATATTCACTCGAAAAAAGCCTATCTACCCAACAGTTAAATAATTTTTAAAACCTATAAAATAATTTAAAATAATTTATAGTTAAATGTAAAATAATTTATAGTTAATTAGTATAGAAGTGTAAAATAATACTTTTATTTTATTTATTTAGTCAATGATACGATTGAATAAATACTTTGTTGATTCAAAGTATTTAAAAAATCAAAAAAGCCTGTCTATCCAACAGTGAAATAATTTTTAAAACCAGATCAGACTCAAGAAGTTTATTAATTACAAAAACAATTTATATTTAATTAGTATAGAAGTGTAAAATAATACTTTTATTTTATTTATTTAGTCATTGATACGACTAAATAAATACTTTGTTGAAACAAAGAATTTTAAAAAATCACTTAATACAATTTAACTGTGTAAGCTTTGATCGTGGAATTAAAACAATCCGTAATGTTGGCACAGACAAGCTCTAATTTGAACTAGTACAGAGGCCATAATTAAGCTACCCAATACGAATTGATTGAAGGGACCCTTTGTTACCTGCTCGATTCACTTGGCTTGTGTGTGATGCTTTTAAACTGTTAGGTCGTCTCATGCGTAAATTTATAACATCACTGTTATTAATTAATTCAAATATAGAATATATTAGCTGTAGTTAATCACATTATATGTTTACATATATTTGATGCGCAGTCATAAGAGCTTAAGTCACTATTTGAGCATTTGGAGATTGTTTCTTAAGTCAAAATAAGTCCAAAATACAGAATCAGGAATGATCAGACAAGAAATTAATGTATGCTTGAGTTAGAATTACTACTATTTTGATTTATAAAAATAACAATTACAAATAATATCAATAATTAGATTTTACATAATGTTTTGAACTTTGCTGTAGCTTTCCTGAAAAATTCAAAATTTTGACTTAAGCCCGTATGACCGCGCATCCAAGATATATACTTCGAAATCAACGAAAGACATGAAATTTAAGCAAATTATAAGTACATAATTGTGAGTATCATTTGACAAAATTTAATTTTGTACTTGTATCTTTACGGTAAAAATTTGTTGCTAAAATTAGTCAAATTAATTTAATCCAGCACATGTACAATTATTTTTTTTTCATCACAATTTATTTACTTAAAAAGTAATGTTCATATATACTTATATATATTTAATTAGATATAATGTATATTTCATCAAATTATTATTATTTTTATTATATTCATTAAATGAAATCATTTTCATTTAACACTTGTTAATCATATATAACCAGGATTATAAAGTCGCTCGGTCACTTAAGCAATATTTTCGGTCAATCGAGCAGAAAACACGAAACTTTTTTAAGCTTTTTCGAGGCATGTTCAAAACACCCGTTCTTTGAACCGCTCTTTTCAGTCGTTAAAATATAATAACGTAATATTTTCAATTAATACGTGCTCTATTAGAATGGAATTTCACCTATTTTTGGTTGGTGGGGAAATGAAGATATTGCAAAAAATAATTCAATTTTTAAACTTGCGTTATATTATTACGTTGTATTTTTTAAAACATTGTGACATTGATATTATTAAAATTATAATTATTATTAAGCGTTTATAATAACTAAAATAATAATAACTTTACTTCAATAAACTTATTTTATTTAGAATAATCACGATACAACAAAAAAGAACATAAGCAACAAAGGATTTTTATCATTTACGTGCCTCTCTGTATCAGTTAAAAAGGGAAGGGGGATTTACTCAAAACTAATATAATATTTGGGCTTGGCTATCAGCTGGCATTATTTTAAAGTCGATGTTAAATTGTTTAAAAAAGCTTATCGTCAAAAATTATTACGAAGATATGAATTCACTAATGATTCAAGTCATGACCAATGCACAAACATACATAGCTAATCTCCTTCAATAATAAGCTGTCCTAAACCTAAACTCAAGGTTCCATTAGGAACAACTAATCAAAGTTGAGTTGTTATATATGAGAAGTGAAATTTATCACGCTATCAAGTATAAGAAGTAGTTACAAGGTACCTAAAATGAAAAATCTAGCGAATCAAAGGCAATGAAGTGAGTTCAAAGCGGCTCAAGTTGACTTGTTATCGAAGCAAATAAGATCTTCACATGAATCGTGTCTGATTAAGAGCTGAAGAGACTCAGCTTTCATTCTAAAACAGCCATAAATATAGTGAATTCGATCAGATTACATAAGAATAATTAATTGTTTGAGAATATAGATAGTTGAAAGACATAAGCCCCACTTCTGATGATGATAATAAAATTATCTTTAAAACCAACACTATCATATCACATTCAATTAGCACTTAACACTAGTTAAGTATTAAGTGTTATTTGAAAATGTTATATCTTTATTAAAACAATGTAAACAGTATCCCTGTAAAAATTAATTAAATTATAAAATTAAAAAAATATTCTACATCATTTGTATAGTGAATTTCGAACGTCTGACTTGTAGAAGTCAATTAAAAAGTCGCGACTGTAAAGACTGGATTCTCCATTATATTATCCCTCTCTTTCGTTCTCAAATTCTATATTCCCAACATGCCAAGTCTAAGATACTTAAAACTGTAGTACTCTAGTAGAATATAGTTTTGAACCACAGCCTCGTAATTCAAATCTTATGGTCTGGTGCAACAAGGATCCTTATAATTTTCTCGTACATTCTCATTATAAAAATAAATATGATTTAAAATAATTATAAACCCAGCTTCATAATAAATAATTTTACAAAATACAGTACTTTCTAACAGATAACAAGCAATACAAACTTTATAAGTCAAAAACTTTAAATTAATAGCAAGACAAGGTCTAACTTTTCAACAATAGCTAGGAATTTGTAAAAATTCAACTTCAACTTTTAATTGACGTACTTAGCAGTGTTAACATCGGGCTTGTTAGCCCTAAAACAATGATGTAACAGGAATTCAGACCATTCCCAAACACAAACAAAAAAACACTTAGGGTGACACATTTTTCACTGCCACCCTGCATTTGCGTGGTATAAGAAGAATCAATTTTTGAATGAATTAGTGGTAAGTTTTTAGTTTATGTATGTTCTTAACTCCTGAATGGTTTAAAGGATTTTGAAAAATCATGAACATTTAAATTCACCTTGATGGTGTTATTGTATCTCTAAACATTATAAACATAAAAATTAATAACTTTGTATGACGAAATCACTGAACCAACTTTATTTAAATTAAGCACAAACAGTGTAAGTATATAAGCCATAGAGACGATACTGCTTTGAACTTTGCGCGAAATAGTATTAGAAATTTGCTTCAAAAATGAACACCGTGCAGTATAAAATGCGTCAAAAATCTACACAGAGAATTCGTCGTTATGAATTATTGGTTCCCACTTCCGAAGGAAATTTTACTTATTCTATAGCGTGAAATATTCCGTGGTTTTAAAAGAATTTTCTTGAAAGTTTGCACCGGAAACATTTTTGATGTCTAATTTTTATGGCTGGTCTTTGTAGTTTATTTCTTGAAGGAAAAACATTATTTAGTTTTAGTTTTTATTAGTAAAATGTAAAAATTATGAGCGCATTAAGCATGCTTCCCGTTGGAAGGGTTTAAATTTTAAGTGAATGAATTTAATTATTTATCATAGTATTTGAGCATTTGCTGCAATTTGCTTTAATGATCTGGTAATTATTTAAATAACCAATTTATTTTACTTGTTCTATTCATTGTGTTTTAATATTTTTTTATAATTAAATCATAATCACTAGTATAGTATAAAACAAAGTCGCTTTTTCTTTCCTTGTATGCTTAAATCTTTAAAACTACGCAACGAATTTTGATGCGGTTTTTTTAATAGATAGAATGATTAAAGAAGATAGTTTTTATATACGTTTTATACCCGTGCAAAGCCGAGGCGGTTCGCTAGTAATATTATAAATGAGATTCTATTATCTTAAATTATTGTGACATCTAATAATGTGTAAAAAAAGAGTAAGAAGTTCTAAATTCAATTGTAGGTAGATCTACCTACCTTAATAAATTTATATTTTTTATATTTGTTACCAATTATGACTTTATTGGTTATATTATATATAAATAATGATATTACTTGAATAAAGGTGTATAAAATAAGAATCAAAACGAATTTGACTGTAGCACAAATATTTTAGTACGTATCAAAATATTCACTTTTTTATATGCAAAATATTTTAATAAAATTGCTGTGTGAAATATATTAACTAAATTCAGAAACTGTTGGGTATAATTATGCGTAATCAACAGCAACAGCTATTATACTCCTTATCTTAAGAATGTTACATCGATTGCAGCCGTTAACTGACATTGCATGAAAACAGAACCTGTTTCATACTATAAACCATAATATGTTACATTTATAGTGAAAATGATAGCAGATATAACATTAAAATTGTGTTTTTCTATACAAATTAATTGAAAGAATTCTAGAGTATTGTGATAACGGTCACATTTCATTCGAAAAAAACAAATAATCTCTCGGTATTATTGATGTTGCTATAATTTTATAAATATACTCATATTTGTAAAATATGATGAGTAATAGGATGAGTAGCAATTTAAAAAAAAGATTTCTTGTTATGCTAGCGACTCCTAAACGAACACTATCAAACTAAATACAAACGTGTTTGTTACGCTTTTTGTAACAGCTACACCGATTTCATAGGCTGTTTTATTCTTATTTTAAAATCAAGCAAGTGATTGGTTGATTTGACTATATAAGTCAGTAGTCAGTATAACAATGGCATATCTACACAATCATGATTGTAATGAGTTATATTAAAAGGAAGCATATTTTACTATTGTAAAAAATCGCCAAAATATATCAGTTGGCCACCAATCAATATCGCAGAATGCAAAGGTTCAACGTGTGCCGACGTAGCACGCCACAAAATGAATTACACTTTTTATTGTTTGCGTCGCCGTCCGTATATAATCCCTGAATAACGCGATTCCCTGTATTTATTATTGTACGCTGATATGCTGAATTGTAGTGGACAATGATTAATGCCCAGTTTACAGTTATGCATTTTTTAAATGCTTTTTCACTGCATGCTTTGAATGCGTGTTAAGGTTGACGTATGCATTTAGAGGGGTGACCTAAGCTATTCTGTTATATATTGTTATAACATATTATCGTTGCTCTTAGAAGAGTCGGACTATTAGTGTTCTCAAGTAATCAGAACTATCTTCGTATTGATGATTATCAAACATACACTGCGTGTGTCGCGGGAGATCCTTCGATTTCCAGGAAAACAAAAAATGTTTTATTTTGTAAAACACAATCAGGTTATCTTTTAACCTGTTAAGAAACGTGTTTAATGAATTTGTTGCAGAAATATAACCTCCCAATTTTCTATAGAATTACCATTTTACTTTAAAATCGTTACATAAAAATATTTATTACAGCAAAAAGTGTATTTCTTAAGTAATAATTTAAGTTTTTCAAAGAGGGCTTATTTAATGCTAAAGTAGAACAATACTTCAGCTAGAGCTTATGCGTCTGTGCTCAAGTATAAGTGGTTGACGTAATAAAAAGTTAAACTTGTAAGTAGGTAGATGGCGGTGTTTAAGACGCTAAGAGGTAAAAGTTTATGATTTATAACACCTGTTAAAAATAAATTGAGAAAACTTGGCAGAGCTTTTTATAGGAGAGGGGTAAGTAAGCAATTGGGTCATCTACATCGTGGACCTAAGAAAATATAATTATACAGGTATAAAGCTTGGCTGCCAGCAATTACAAGAACTCAAAGTAAACATGTTTAATATATTATATAAGTTATTTACACTTGCTTCATTGCGTGCTGCACACCCCTTATATTTTGACTCTTTAATTTTATTTTGCTTTTTGTAAGCAATTTATTCTCAATCTTATTAATAGAAAAAAAAAATTACAAATATGTGTTTATTTACTTCAATAGAGCCTTTAAAAATTAATTTTATTATCCACTTCGTAACTAGAATCAAATATAGAGAATATTTTATTTGAATTCTACTCACATAAAGCATTAATATTTGTTTATTAATATTACAAAATGCAACATAGACACAGTATTTAAACTATTATGTTCTTATAATTTATAGACAAATTAGAATCATAAGTCATGAATGAAGATAAAAAGTTCTAATTTAACTTACACAAAAACCTTACACCTTACACTTACCAAAGTTTTTACACCAATAATAGTAGCACAAAGCTCCCATCATAATTTCTTTTATGAAAATTAATCATTACATTAGGCTCTAAACTTCATCTATCATAAGATATAATAATGCCCTCTAAAGATCTTGGGGTCTTTCGTGACGATGGCAATTCTAAGCACTCACTAATATAAAATAATATACATAATATACATAATGATAACGAAGAAGTGTTCACGCGCATTGTGTACGGATTAAAAGACCAACGAGGCATGATGCGAAGGCATATTTTCCTTGGATTGAAATTGAAAGCGAAGTCCAATTAATCAAAAGATTCCGCTGTTGGAATCGTAAATATTATTTCTTCCTTCCCACCTACAGTTTGTTTCTTTCGAGAAAATTCTTTAGGAATTGTTTTCTAAATGAAAATTGTTATCATTTTTCAACTTCTAACAACCTTAACTACCTTTATGTAACTCCCTGAGAAATGGCAACTTTTATATCATAATAAGCTTATACTTTTAAAACTCATTTTTATCATTAATTCAATGATTATTTTGTATATTAAGATTTTATTATCTAAAACAACGCAACATAAGTTAGTCATAATATAACCACTATTAAATCAGTTAAACAGTTTTCACAAAGTTTTCATATTTAAAATATTAATTAATACAGTTTTTATCAGATTAAAAAGCTTTTATAAGTTTAAAACAGTATTTCATTTTAATATTAAATATAATCTTCCCTTTTTAAGTAGATAAAAAATAGCTAAAACACGGAAGAAGGGTTTTTCTATTGAAATAAAACGTTGGAAACTTAGAAACTTCACTCACTTACAATACCCCAATACTATGCTAATGTGTTGGCAAAAATACGCAAGCTTTTAGTTCGGATTCTCGACTCACGATGGAAAACAATTGACGTTCTTGTAAAAAAGCATAAAAGAAATCCATAGCAAGTTAAGCTTGTATTGCCAAGTTGGTAGGAAATTAAAACAAAAATAGCAATTATAATAAATTTAACATAATGTTATTGTAGCCGAGTATATTTTTAAACCAAAAAAAGTAGGTAATATTTCGTTCTAGTGAAAATGTTAATTTTCACTTGTCATGTAAACGTTGACTTACCCTTATGCATGCCCGTATGCTTGTCTTTTAGCACGGTAAGTTCATAAATCTTGCCAAATTCCTCAAACATCGGACGTAAGTCTTTTTCTTCCAGATGTCGAGGTATCTGACCAATAAAAAGCTTGACAGCGTCCTTTCCCGCGCCCGGAGGAGCCCCGGTTCTCTCCGCGGGGGTGAGGGGTGAGGCACTCCTATCCACCGAACCATGCACTGGGGTCGAGGGCATAGATGTCACCATCCTCACTGGCTCAAGCGTCGGGCTAACAGTCTTCACCAATGGATTTTGCACAAAACTCGGAAACATCATTGGTGTACACAAATTTGCACCCACCAACATTATCACAGCTATAAAATAATCACAGTGATTTGTACTACGTTTCTTACTCTATAAATTCGGTTTTGTTTTAAAGCTTTCGCGGGCTGTTTACTTTCGGAGGGCGAAGGGTGAATGCGTCGGTGTGCGTGTTTTGTGTCTGTTTGTGTCTCGCTCGCGTAATGCGTAATGCTATCGATCTTTATACTAGAGGTTCAGCTCTCGTATATTTCACCCACTCAATGCTTTCACACGTGCTACGATATAAACAAGTTTTTTTGCGACGGACATTTCACACTTTTTTATATATTTAACTTTTATTTCAACTATTTATAACATTTATAACATTTTGGCACAGAATTAGGTACTGGATTTGAGCTTTAGATTAAACTAGAAGAGTGCAGTGCAGTTTTTCTCGTAAACAAACGAGTACAATCGAAACGAATGCAGTATGTTTACGTAGCAGGGCGCATGCCGTTCTGTTTACAAACAAACCACAAACTATTTTTCATCCTCAATTCAGCACTGTTCGAACGTCATAAACACTTATACTAAACAAAGCACATCAAATATTTACAGCATCAGTTAATTAACACTAAACGACGATAAACGATGACGCGACGCACAAAACACAAGACATGCGAACTAAATTAGGCAACAAATTTGCCGTGTACTCGTCTGTATGTCTACATGTCCACTAACCTAAAATTCCCTCCCGGTCCTTTCATAGCGTACGCTATGGGGAGATCTTGATACAGGCCTCCCTTTCACTCTCCCTTAGATATTTAGCTAGGCAAGTGAACTCGGTCGACGTTGATTATTACAAATCTTCTTGTGAGATACTATGTGTCGAATTGTTGTAACATATTTTGTGTTTGCTACTTTAATTTTATTCGTAGAGCGGCGGTTCGTAGCGACTACGATATTTCGTAGCACAAAGTTCTGCTTTAGTTTACTTTAATTTGCTTTAATTAGCTTTACGTAAATTATACACATATACTATGAGGAGTTAAATAATTTATACATATTTTTGGTCAAGCTAAAGTACTATGTGATAGAACGTAACTAAAAATATTATGAAAATCACTACATAGTATAAAACAAAGTCGCTTTCTATGTCCCTATATCCCTTTGTATGCTTAAATCTTTAAAACTACGCAACGAATTTTGATGCGATTTTTTTAATAGATAGAGTGATTGAAGAGGAAGGTTTAAATAATGTTTTATACCCATGCAAAGCCGAAGTGGGTCGCTAGTATTATAATAATTAAAACTATTGTAATAATTATATTTTTAATTTAAAAAATCAAAATATGACCTACGGTTTATTATTTACAGGAACGAGATTCAATTAATAAATAATAATGAAATTTCAAATGATATCAGATCCTTTTTTATGATATGAAAGTTACGTTTTATGTGAAAATTTTACGGTTAGCTTTTTATACTAGTAAAGACCGATCAATATCAAATAATTGAATAAAACCCGACCAAAAACTTGGCTTCTGAATTATTTATCTGGCCCTCAGGAGGCAATCGTAAAACGGAACGCGAATTTCACTAAAACGGTCTTCAACGTTTGGTCGGACTATAACTCAAGAGCCGAAAATAGAAGGGGATGTTACCCTCCCCTCCCTTAATCCCTCACCCCTCTGGATGATTCCGGTCTTAATGGCTGTTTAGAAAAAATATAACAAATTTTTTTCCGTCCCTTCGTAAGGTTATGGCGCCAGAACGTAATTCATCATAAAGTACAATTTATACTCGTGCTTGTTTATTAAAGGAAGAACTTTTTTATAATAAAAATTTGGTGAAGATAAAGAAAGCATAGTAATGATTATAATAATGTGGGTAAACAAAATACATGGTCGGCTGAACATTTTATCCTCGAAATGTATGTAGGTACTAATTTATCGATCGTTACTTATAATAATTCTTATTTGCATTACCTAAATTCTTATAAATAATTATTGAAATTAAAGAATTTACCTAAAATATATTATGTATGTAGTTATGTTATGTAGGTGAAACGTCTAATTTCTCATTGAAAATTCTCAAAAGTTGTTCTCTTTCGCTTGTAACTCCATTTCTATTTATTAAAGGCTTTTAGCTTGGTTATAGGACCTTTAAACCATGTCTTTATTTTAATTAATGTCTTTATTTCGTGCCCCCTGTAAAATTACAGAAATTTTACTCGTTGCTTATAGGGAGTTTTGAAGACATCACAATAAGTCACATTTACTGAATTAAATCTTTCCTTTCTTTAATCGTGCACATTTCCGAACAGTTTATGCTTAAAACTCCACCAATTTAACACATAAAATCTCTAAAAATATACAACTTTTAGAAAATTATTTAAAACATGATGCACTCGTTGCGATGGCGCCAAAACCTTTGTCCCTTGTAGCTCCATTTACGTATTAACCACAGTGGCTACCTAATGGTAACATTATAATGTGTATTTTCACTGTATGCTTAGAAAGATGTAATGTTATATGAATTCTATCAAGCTACTTTACTAACATCTGTGGATATCCTCCGCTTTGTATATCATGAAACAATTTCCAACAGGACACAAACAGCGTTTCAAAGTGGGCTAGCTGTAGTTGACACTTGGGATCTAAATTGTAAAACCTTCCCGAAATGTTCATGTTGAATATCGAATATTTTAACTACTTATACATCACATGAAATATAATACGAATATAACAATAATAATATACACAGAAAACATAAATGATTATATAATGTTTATTTAAAAAAAGCTATAAACCAACTTCAAATTACTATAAAAAGTAGGTTCTTTAGGGTTAAAGATTTAATGATTTTCTGTTTGGCACCAACTTTCAAATATTACAATATGACTTTTAAGTGCATTTTAAAGTCGGTTTACTTTTTAAAATAAATTTTATTTCATGCTTTTCAGTAATACGTTCCCGATTCCAATATTAAAAATAAACAGAGATGCAAACTAATACTTCGTCTAGGTATGCCAATATTATAATTTAAAAAAAAATATTATTCCCCTGCCGAACCGGTACATCCGATTATATTTATATTTTTTTTGTCTGATATATTTAGCTTCACAATTCATACAATCGACTTCAAAATTCATACAATCGGCTTCAAAATGGGTTTAAAAGATCGCGAACGCGTACAATTTTATTTCCATATGAAAAATTTCACATGTTGTGTTTGGTATTTGTTTGCGTCAGCTCCAAAAACATCTCAGTCTAAATTAAAATAATAAATTATGAGGTCAGTCGAAATAGTTTCTGTTTGAACAAAGTTGTCAGCTTGAAATGGGAACTATATGTATCCCGGGTTACTAGATTTAAGTTGTTTTTGTGTTAACAGTACAATAGCAAAACATAATCTGTCTCTAAAACTAAGTATTAATATTTTATTGCGCTAATTATAAGCTAAGTTTTACAGCTTCGATTTACACAACATAATATATTCTTAATGAAAGACCTTTTATGATATTCAATGACAATATTGAATATGTTTGTGATGATAATTTTACTTTTCTAAAAGTATTCATCATTTTTAAACAAATATTTAAAATGCCTAATAATTTTTAACAATCACTGATAGAACTTAGAAACAGTATTATTTGTCGCGCTTATTAAAAGTTATCGTTTTAAGTCAAACTATTTTATGAGAATTGCAAACTATCGACATAAATGCATTGAATATACCATAACTTCAACTAATGAGCCATAAAGGTGGTTTTGAATAGAAATATATACTAATTAAGATACAACTTTATGACCAACACCTAACCAAGTTTGACGTAAAGGTAAGTAACGCTGCGGTAACTTTACAAACCATCTCAGAGTTCGTGCGATATTAGGTAAACATGCACGCCAAATCACACCCTAATGCCTTTACAAAAGAGTCAAGTTGGTAAACCAGAACAAATAGTTGATATTGCCGTAGGGAGTTATAATTTTAGAAGGTACTTAACTTAGCAGACCCCAGACACGTAAGAGACAATGCGGTATCTCTGTTAGAAGATTATGAATTTCGGAATCCTTGGCCTTTAGATGGAATACTTAGTTAGATAAACATACAAAATTTCCCAAGTTCATTATATTATAGCTATAGATACTTATTTATAAACGTTTTTGAAGATGATCTCATTACTTATTTTTAAATAAATAATTCCTTAACCGTATTTCATCAATTCTACAATAATTTATACCATCGATTGTATGTACCTTCACCAGAGAACATTTTGGTTACCTTATTCCATGTACATATGGTAAACTATAATAAATTTTTGTCATATATGAGGTGAGTCATCATAAAAAAAATCACTGCACATACAAAGTGACGCGATAAAACTAGTTTGCTACTGTTAGATTAAAAAAAACTTTGTCTACAGATAGTTTCTTAAAATTATTTATGCATAAACATCGCCAAAAAGCCTCCTCTCTAAACATAATATTCAAGTCACAGCCAGGAATAATCCAAAACAATGTTTAATGAAAAGTCATGTAAATAGAGGACTGAAAAGTTAGTGTTCACTAAGCTTAATTGAAATGTTCTATGTGGCGACTTAGTGCTTGTATGTTAAGTTATCAAACAATGCAATTCACAATCAATACTTACCCAAAATGTATTCAAACTTGGAGTTGTGGATGAATTAGGAATTCATAATATAATATAGATACGTGAAATATATAATTATATGTTATATAGTCTGTAAATTAGTGTAATATATAAATATAATATTTACAATAATAGTAATTATTTCTTGAAATATAATAATAAAATCCCATGCTTTCGAGTCGGGGGTAAAATCCTATACAACAAAATGTCATAAACCAAGCAATATCACTAAATATTTTTCAAATGGCAACAACTGTTATTGCTTACAAATGTTACCAAATTCCGTAAGCAATTAACCACCCCGAGGGTGAAAACTGTTATTACGGACGTCCAGTTCTCATCATGGTTTGAATCAAACAATTTTTAGGGCGCGTTATGTTAACAATATGCAGCGAATTTAATGACAATTATATCGCTTTCAAATTATATCTAAACTTCTTGTGGGTTTAATTACCTTTACGCCATCTTTTTTTATACAATAGGCAAACGGGCAGGTAGTGCAGGTTGCTTGTTGGGCCACAGAGGCGTTGCCGACAAGTTAAAAAGAGGTACGCGCTTTCTTGATGGTCGATAAGTCATAATAGTTCGAAAATACCTCTGAACCTACATCTTGTCAAACTGGCGATCCCCCTAACTTGGCGTAGTTTCAATTAAATAAGAAAACTAATATTTGAGCGTTCTATGACTACAGGACATTGCTAAATGAATTTTTATTTGAGAAGCCATTGTAAGAGAAAATAATTTAGCTTAGCAAGAATAATTAGTTAACGCTGAGATTTTCAATATTATATATCAATTAAAGATCTGCGAATATTATCACTAAAAACTTAGCAACAAAAATAATTTATGTATTGCAATTTTTTGTAATTTGTGTATTTAACTCTAGTCAACAGAAAAGAATTTTGATATATGTCACGGGAATTTGGCTCAAAAACTTAAAAATAATAAGCTACCAGCTTAGGCTCAGTACGAGTACTTTTGAAAATTTTTGGGCGTTGGAGATTCGATTTTCTCTCATGTTATAGCAAGTTTTCAATAAAATATTTGTTTCATGTCAATCGTAGTGGCACGGACAAAGTGGGCTCAAATATTAGTAACATAACATATTAGTAATACAAATATTAATTAAATCTAAAATAACAACAAATAATAGAGAAATTTTTATAACATTTGTAAGTAATATAATCTTATAAACCGTAAATGCAGATATGATGACATTAAAACCGAAAGTCGTGATGTAAACTGCGATTACGCGGAATTAGGTTATTATTACGACAATAATTGTTTACCCCTCGAAATGTAGCGTTTGATAAGAACTTGGTTTTTCCATATAAATTACATACTGGATTTTATGATAGGAAGTAAATTTGTAGGGAAATATGAATTAAGCAGTTAAGTGCAATAGCACTCCTGTTACAGGCGTTTTAATAACTTTGTAAATGAAATAAACCTTCCATTTTCGATGTTGAGTATATTATTAATATTAGAATGAAAATTATCATGACTAAAATGAAAAGTAATAAAGCTTTAATTTTTATTCGAACGTAAGAATTATGTACATAAAACAAACTCGGGTTTGTTCGAACACTTATAACTCGAGAACGGCTGGACCGATTTTCATGGTTTTTTTATTTGTTCTATTTTTTAATTAACTTTTTTTTAGTAATTTATTTATATTTAGAAACAAACAGTCATTTAGTACTTCATATGTAATACAGAAACACTTGGCATAATAGTAGACCTACAGTTTCCTACATTTCTTAAAAACTACATAGAGATTTGGATTGATTTAGTATAGTCAATTTGGATACTTCAATTTGACCAGGGTTCCTCCCCAAGAGCGATGAAAAATTTCGTAAAATATTTTCATACATTTTCTATGGGACGAGTATTGTTTGCGAGTTTGATTTAACTTTCATAGAGAATCTCACTAAAGTAGAGTTATACGTTATACGTTATACAAAACTCACGCGGGCCGCTTGCGGCCCAGCGCACCTTTAACCTATACACTATCAAACGAAACCATGCGGGCCGCTTGCGGCCTAGCGCACCTTTTTACCTATAATATACATTATCAAACCTTTTACCTATACATTAACTTACCTTTACCTCTTACCTATGCATTATCAATAATCACGCGGGCTGCTTGCGGCCCAGCGCACCTTTTACCTATAACTTAAATTATCAAAATCCACGCGGGCCGCTTGCTGCCCAGCGCACTTTCAACACCTAGTTTTCTATATAAAATGGTTTAACTGTGAAAGAATCGCAAACATTTTTTCAATGTGTTTCAGAGTAGAAACCAAACTCAAAAACACACAACATTTCAAATTCAATCAGTTCTCAATCGTTTCAATAAAAAAATTTACCGGTGTTACCGCAATATTACCCCAGTCGTGTCAAGTGCAAAAAAATTAAAAATAAATTGGGTCCCTCATGCCCCGCAGTGCGGTTCAACGAACCCCAATCACAGGGGATGAAGAGGGTTATGCATAAATTGAGATTTTTCGTTCAATAATTTGAAATTCGAGTTGAAATTTTGACAGCTTATCATGAATTACTGTTTACGTTTTTTCTATGATTTATTATAATTTATTCAAAGCTGTGAAGCAACATTAACAATACTAATGAATTTTTACATAAGCCAAGGTTAAGAGACTCCTAAGTGACTATCCCTGATAGTTATGAATGAAAACAAGATGAGAGCTTGTAATGTTGGATAATGTTTATAATGATAAAGGTAGGTTGATAGATTATAATATATACAATAGAATTCATTTGTTATAGAAATAATAATGGTATACAAATTTAAAAAATATTCACTAGCTCGTTATGACCAAAACTTTGTTAGGAGGACTACGGGTCGTATTGATAGTAAATTCTTAAATTATACAACTGTACAACCTGCTGAGTTCTGGGTTTCCAAATGAAACCCATCATCACGGGTTTCATTTGGAAACCCAGAACTCAGCAGGTTGTATAGCAACACACACTTAGCAGTTATCACAGGTAAGATTGGGTTATTACGTCATCCTCTTACTATATATGAAATTCAAAGTTACTAAATTATGTTCACGAAAATATAATGTGTACCTCAACTGTTAGTAGTTGTTTGCTTTAACAACATATAATACGATTTGTCGTTTATCGAAACACATTTTTCTCAAAGTGCGACACATTAACCGAGATCCCCTCCATGACATCACTGTTTACGTCATCAATCATGATAAAAGCCGATGCGTATAACGCGCGTGTTCTGTGTCACGTACCGATAGAATATTTTAAAGTACACAA
This sequence comes from Aporia crataegi, assembly GCA_912999735.1. Lineage (NCBI taxonomy): Eukaryota > Metazoa > Arthropoda > Insecta > Lepidoptera > Pieridae > Aporia > Aporia crataegi. Next base: position 3,518,849 of record OU538744.1, on the reverse strand, counting down.
TAAACAGTATTTTAATGGTAATAATTATAACTGTTTGAGGAACGTGAAACATTAGGCAAACTGAAAAAAACAAACATATTCGAACTTTAAACTTTTGGCGACTGGACTAAAACTATAGGTCAAAATGCGTATGTTTTTTCGTTTCAATAATATATTCAATCAATTATTTTATTACGGCAAGTAACATTGATGTAAAAGAAAATACAGGCTTAACTAAAATTTTAAAAATTATTTATAAATATCGCAGCGCCAACGGCTAAAACTGTACAGTGTACATCATTTCCGGTTTCTTAATTTTTCGATTTTAGTTCTAGAAACAATATATTTTGTTTACTTATAACTAATTAAATACTTTTATAAAAAGATAATTTTTGAAAAGAGATATTCAAAACAAGGCCATAAAAAACCTTATTTATTTTCACAAAATATACGAGTCTTTGTTAGACATGTTTATAGCTTAAACATAGTACAAAGGAATGATATAAAATAGTCATAAAACAGAATCTCTCTAAAACAAGATGGATCTGAAAGGTTACTAAAATCAGCATTCACAAGAATACAATGTCAATCTCTTCTTCTACACAATTTTCTTCATTAATGAAGGACATGTTCATCTTGAAATAATTTAATGGCGTCTTTGACAAGTTGCCTCCACACCACTCTATCTGTTAAAGTCCAGTTGTAGCTTTTATCTGATTGGACCAGAGGCTGGGTGATCGCCCACGTATTCTTTTACCATCTACCTTTCCTACAACTATCAATTTATCTGATTGTCTGCGAGCAAAATGACTGAGGTAGCTTAGAATTGGCAGGTAACATATGGTAGAGACTCTGATCTTAATCTTCAGTTGGTCGAGAATGGACTTGTTGGTGCGCCTCGCTGTCCATGATATGCGTAACATTCTGCGCCAACACCACGTCTCAAAAGCTTAAGTGAATGTGAATCTCTTGAGCGAACTCTAATCGTATTTGTACTGCAATATAACACTGCATGACATGCAAAAATTAATTCACACGTTTAAAAGTGTTTGAAATTACTAGAATGATTGATTGAATTTGGAAAAAATATCATTTTGGGGTAGAGCTTTAACGTATTTCATATAAATCATTCCTTATTTGTAATTCCTTGTTTAATAATAACGAAAGCACTTTATATACTCGTACAATTGCGATTTTTAATGCCTGTTACGTTACAAATGTACAAAGAACTATATAGAGTCATAACTTAAATTACATATCAAAGATTAAAACAAAGTAGACAAGCTGATTATTTGTTCTATGTTATTCCTGCGAGGGCAATAAAATGAAGGGTTTGGTTATCGCGGTAAGCTCGTCAAAATAAGCGCAACTATGAATACAAGAACTCGATCTGCCATCATTTGTGATAGCTTTAATATTCAACAGGAATCTTGATTACGTACTTTGGATTGAACCTTCGTTATATCAAATTTAATAATTATATCACACTTTGTATATAGAGACACTTTTATATACAGACAGACACGAATTTTATGTGTTAAATAATTTAAAATATAACATTTCTAAAAGAAATAATAAATAAATATTAAACATGTACCTTTACATACACTTTCGTTAAATAAAATTTAATAAGTTTATTACACTTTTTGTGTAAATAAATAATGAAGCACTTTTCATATGAAAAATTTTATTTATGTTTCTCGAAGTTCGTAATATTTGTATGCGTTTTGTTTAAACGTGCGTTTATAAACCACGTAAGAAATTAATGAAAATATTCAATGTATTTTTATTTATTTCTGCCACAATACATTATATTCCACTTTTACAAAAATTACTATAACACAGATAGTTAAAAAATCTAAAATATTACAATTTTTCCGGTAATAAAAATGTACTGATAATGTAACTTTACTATAAATTTGCGTTAGCAAAGTTAATCTATTTAGTATATAACGGATTAAGCATAATAATTCAAAAATTCATTTTAAGTATGCACACTCAATCTGTTCAAACTCTTTTCTGAAAATATTAATCTTTTTATTTTTTCTTACACCTAAGAACCTACGGTGCTATACCAAGGTTCATATTCGGCATGTTCTGTTATAAAGTGATCCTATAATAAAAGGATAAAACCTTGGTTTAAATTTAATCTTCTGTTATAAACTTGCTTCGCTGCGGGTTTCATTATATTATGGGGATGATAGCTATGAAAGAGAAGGCTCATATTTAAATCCCTATCGTCATTAAGGATAACGGACTAAATTTTCTTATCCCGTTAACTCTAAAGAATTCAAATTATAAAATAAGCTTCAAATTACTTTTCATCGCTTAGATGCTTTGTAAAACGTAATCATCAACGGCAGACGCATTTATATTTCTTTCTTTCACTGGCAAGGAGGTAATCCAACTTGTGTGCCTACCCAACAGAAACATTCATTTCTTTCCCCGGGACTTGAAACCAGGAAATCCGGCGCAACAGGCAGATACGTAATTCACTCATCAATGAAGACGCTAAATTTAGCTTTCGCTTAACCACACCAACAACCAACCAAAATTAATTTATATTAAAAATACTGCAAATGTATTAATATTAAATATATAATCTAACAATTACCGTACTAATAATGGTACTTAAGATATAATTTCCTTAGTTTTCAATTTATATCACCAAAATAACCATAATTGTTTAGTCAACCATCAAATTTCCCCAACTTGGAATACCGCAAACTCATCGCTGATTCTATTTCTTTCAGGGCTGTGAAAAAAAATAGTTATGATGGTAAAATTTTTATAAATTAGTCACATTTCAGTATAACTCGTCTAAAACCAAACTAACGAATAAGTTGCATTATTATTTGTTAAGAATCGGTTTTATTTATTTCTTGAACATGAAACTGAAATATGTTAATTATTATTATTATATGCATTTATATATTTTATGATTTATTGATACAATAATAATAAAAAATACTAGTCGTTTCCATTTTCACCATCTCGCAGATAAGATGGTATTTTTACTTAAAGATATAGATAAAAATAGTTTTATAGTTTCTCTAAGTCAGTGCTAAATTTTGTATACCAGCAACCCTACTCTCACATAAACACTTTTGCCTGAATTCATCGTGATCAAACGACTGGTAATAAAGATAGATTAATGGTCGCTCCTCAGCTCAAAACCCTGAGTGGACGCTGGACGGTCTGATGTATTCCGACTTGGATATATTGAAATGAATCGACGCAACTTTAACTTAGGTTTTGTTACGGGTTTTGCTCAATACCAGGACATTTTTTATTAAAGCTGGTAAGAAAACATATATTGTACAGCTTAGATATTTAGATACTAGTTACCAAGCTAGGCGGACATAAAGGTAATCGTCTTCTGGGCTGGCATGGCTGTATGTAATAAATTTAACGTTAATAAAAGATTACCAATTTCAACCGAACTTTTGTTTGTAAATGTAAGCGTGCTGAGCAAAATTCTAAAACGACAGTTGCCATCGCAATAAGTTATAACGTATAACAAATTAGTTGCTGTTCTATATTTTTTAATATGATACAAGTTTCTTCTACGACATCTGGCCAAGGTTGTGGATAGTGCATTTGACAGTTTTATTTTGACATCAGTTCAATTTTATCAAGTATCTAAGACTGCAGTTGGCAACAATTACGATTACCTAGATGCAATCAATACAGAATAAAAATCAATACAAAAAATAAAAAAAATATATTTTTATTTTCATAGAAACTAAGAAATCCTCATAGTTATTCGATCCTAACGTTAGTAACAGGTGAGGGCCAATTCCCAGCCAATATATGGATGCACAAAAGCAGTAAATAATTTGTTGAAGCGACATCTGGGGTCTTCCTTTTCCCTGTCGGTCGAGGAAATTCGAGGATAAAACAGTCACACCCACTGCTATTGAGTTTTGTATGGGACTCTCCGAAATGTCGTTCGCTAAACTCGCTTGTTTATTCACATATCCACTTTGAAACTTAAAGTAGAAATTTTAAATTAAAAATTTCATTTGAACATTAATTTTTGTTTGATATAATACATTTGCAGTATTACTAAAACATTTATAGATATATTACTATTACCTAATTTACTGTTTTTATACAGTTTTCTGCAAATACAATTAAACCTAGAATTTTTAAATATATCAAATCAAATTGTTTATCAAAATCGATATCAATAGATTTTGAAAGAACATTATACGTAATTTAATCCAAGTGTATTTGTTGATACATTAGCGAGGAAATATATTTGAATGATTTTAAATGTTTGTGAGGCTTTTCAATTGTATGTCTCACATCTCGGCGTCCAATAAGATCTTGTATGGAACATAAAAACATCCCTCGACATGCTCCCGGTAATCAACGGCAGAAACCTCGCGATTTCTTTTTGACAACGACAAAAGAATTACGCTGTTTTCACCTAGCAAGGACACCTTTCTTTGCAAACTTGACCTCACTTGTGACATTTTGAAATAAATATATTTGAAATTCAAGAACTTGTAAGTATTTTGGATAAGCTCGTTATTATTACAATAAACTATTCAAGTCTTAGACTTTAATTTTTCAGTTAGTTTTACAAGTTAAGCTTAACTAAGAAGACAGTAATGTGAAAATGATTGCTAAGCCTTCATCGGCATTTGTTAAGAATAAACTGCATGAATATGAATAGACTTTACTTTCCTATAACAACATTGATCAGTGCAACAGATGTAGAAATATTGTGTTACCCCTTCTTAGATTACAGTATATTACTTATATTAAAGAGAAAAAAGTGGATAGAAGATAATATAAATGCGATAGCAGGAAGCGAATGAAGAAGGAAAGCTACGGATAAAGAGGTCTGAAACAACCTAGAGGAGGCCGAAGGAATTTCGTTCAATAGTATTGAAAAAAGTTATGATGTCGAGTAAAAGAAAAAATAAAAAGATCCATATAAACACTTATATTTAAAAATTAAAGCTATATTCTATATTAAAAGTAATATAATTTTAATATATATTATAACGCATGTAATAAAAAATGTAGATTGAAAATAAACGGGCTTTGATATTATTATTTTTATAGTTAGATTATAAATTTAAGAAATAAAGAGATTTATTGATAAAATTGCTAAAGTTATTACTTGAAGTCATTGTTATAGTGCGGCTTTGAAGTATTTAAACCTATAAAACAAAAGTAAATAATTAACAAAGTTATTTCATTATTATGCATACTATCCTCCGACAAATACTTAAACATCTTCCAAAAAATAAATCTACAGCAACTGTACCTTGCAAAAAACACCATAAATCTGTCACAGCCGTCGAGTAAAGTGTATACTTTAGACGTAAAGGGATAAATCAAGGTCTTGTGTCATAGATTATATCAGAAAAAATGAGCCCGACAAAAGTGGATTGCCAAACTACGGTGTAGCCGGAAGTCTAAAAGAATTATTATTACGTATGTTCGCTTTAAGGCTGTTTTGTTTTTCTTGTGTCCATAACTTGGACAGACATACGAATACATTAAAACTAAAGAACCCCTATAGTTCAAAGGGTCACACATTAACAAAACAAAACAATAAACAAAAATCTAGGCTCGTATTCCAGAACGAGATTAACATTTTAATCTAGATACAAAATGTATGATTCTATTATTGATATATGAATTTCGATTTTCGTGAATTTAGAATATAACTTAAGTCAACACCTGGATTATGGGACTTAGTTTTGAGGTCTTACATTTGATGCCACGAAAATAACTACATGTCACGTTACTTAATATACTTACATTTGTTTTTGTTACTTGAAATTTATAATTTGATTGTATTTTCTAATAACTCGTTTTGTTTCACTTTTAAGTTTTGATGCAATTTGCAATGCAGAAATTCATAAAAAATATAGGTTTATTTTACCGATGCTACAATAAACCATTATTTTTAACCGCCCTTTAAAAAACCAAAAAGGAGGTTATCAATTCGAGTTTTTTAGCGATTTTCCACTCCTTCGTCGCCGTCCGTGAACCAATTTTGATGAATGAGGTATCAAACGATAGGGTGGTTCATCGAAGTAGTCCCATTTTGTAATAAAAATTGTTAGAAGAAATATACATAAACCATACCGTACTTCAAATATTAACCGTAAGAAAATAATTTCGAATCATTTTTTCGTCTCTTGTAACCTATACCTAAAATAAACTCACGTTGACTACATTGTAACCTATCCAATTGCAAGCAAGAAGCTGTATACTGAGTGCACCAACGTTGTGATCAATTTGCTTACATATGTACGTATTATGTACCATAATCATATTTTGGGTAAAGTGTTCTTGAGAGTGTTGGATACGGAGTAAATTATGTTTTTGGTATTAAGTTATTATGTTTAGTTTATTTAACCCTGCAAATAAAAATATTTTTGGAAATTGTGTTATCTTCATACAAAAGCTTTGTTTATCCTTCTTCAGTAGTAAATGTATGCTATAACTTTGGTGAATTTCCCTAAGGATGAGTGGGTCAAAATCACCCCTGAGGTTCGCTCGTTACTCAGATTGATATCTTATGTCAGAGCTTCTTTTTATGATTCCTACTATATAAGATTCTTAAGAAGTGCCTATCTTATCAGTAATAGGATTTTTGTAACTGATCAATTCAAAGATATACCAAATTAGCTGTTACTCATGACTTCATTCGCATGGGCTTATAAAATATAGTTACCTTAAAAGCGCCTAGATTTCCCGAAGAAATATTGAACGAATATTTTTGAAATGAATAAAAGGGATTTTTAAATATTTTTTCTCTATTTCAAGTTTTGGTCTTGAATTTTTCTCGATTTCGTAATAATATATGTTTTTTTAAACGTGCATACGTACGTATTTTTTGCCATACATATGAAAAAAATATCACAGAAATTAAATTCAAATAACATAAAGATTCAAGAGAGCACTACTGTATTTCAGTTTGAATATGAATTCAATATGAGAAATGTCCAGCCGACAATCGGTAACCAATTGAAAAACTAGCGCCCGCCAAAATAAAAGCAAGCCAGTATTAAAAAGTGTGAATTTTTCCACCAATAACGCATGTGAGTAAGGCCATAAAAAACTCGGCAACATATGTTGCAGGGCGATGACCTGCGTTCAAGTGACCCGCGAATTCTATTTCATGAAGACACTTCTAGCAAAAAGCACTTTACGAGTAATCTACAACGTTATTACGAAAATTATTTATAAGTCGTGATCGCCCATTGGTCGAAATTCGACTACAATTCAACAGTAAGGTATGTATGTGTGTATATGTTGTGTGTCATTCAAGCAGTAGTGTGTGTAATGTTCATTTTAATTAATTTAATGTTTTTCTAATGCATTTTATATACAGAAATAACTTTATGCACTTCTTCATATAACCTTTAACTTTGGCAAATTTCACGATCAGCCGTTCGCGCAATTTTCCTAAAAAGGGGTACAGAGTTTTTGCTTCACGTATTAATATTATAACAACAAAATCATGTATTTCTGGACACGTAGGTACTTCTGGTAAAGCGGACGATGATTACAAGGAAGGATCCCAGAGAACTAAATCGTCATGACTTTATAAATATCTATAAATACTTCTTCAGTAGGTACATAAACCCTCACCCCAACACATTGACGTTTTATTTTAGTAACTTTAAGGTGAAGTTGAAATATTGTTTTCATTAAAACTTTTCTCCGCGTATTAACCCTTTATTTCAAACTTCCTATTCTTTTGAGTACTTTTGAAAATATTATTAGACGAGTAGAACCATAATTGTGAGCACTAAGCAACTTGTTTGTTTTCAATTTATCGTAGATTAGAGCAAACAAGCGGATAGCTTGATTATTATGTCAATATACTTCATCCCGTTTTCACCATAACATTCTCGTTCATAAGAGCGAATATGCTTTAAACTTTTTTTATGGTATGAGGGTAACTTTTATTCTTTTTCAACACGCTTTGCGGAAAATATAATGCACGGTAAGAAATTATGCAGTCACTCTTTTTTGCCACACATAATATTTCAAAGTACATGCACACTGAATAAGAAAAAAATAATGATGCAATATTACTTCATTTTTATTGTATACATGAACAATACGACATTTTCTTAAATACACGCGTTCAATGGTTGGAGCACAAAAATCTGAAATTAGCATTTTTTCTGTTTGCAGTCTGTCAGTCAGTATCTACATAGAAATTGGATAATATTTTTTCTTATATAGGCAGATATATAAGATCTCTAAATTCTAAAACTCATCAAAATCAGTCCAAAGCCTTAACAATCTCATTTGACACCACAATCTACTTTGTCATTTAAAATATAATATTTTATATATATTTCCCATTCAATATTAAAGTTCAAATAACTGTATTATTTTCATGCTTGTCTAATAAAATTTGAATAGCAAAATTGACCAGTAAGTTTCAAATTACAGACAAAGCAATTCTAATGCAACGGAAGCCAGTATTGATAACGCATGCATTGCACAAGTTTTCATATTCCACACTCGAAACCAAACTGACCATTATTATATTCCTACAGCCAAATAAACTATAACGCGTCTAATCCCAGCTGGCTGGATTTGCATTCAATGAATTTGTTCAAAACATTTTGCCTTCAACTGTGTTGTTATTGTCCTTGCTATTTTCAACCTTAGCTGACTGTGATAAGGATATAGGAAGTATAGACTTATTTCGCTCCTTTCTGTTTGCTTGTACGCCCGTTTCAATAGCTAACAGTAAATATTTGGTATGGTACTTTCAAAATGAATTGTATAGATTTCGATTTTGAGATTAGATGTTTGTATGCTACATGTGTCTTGAGTGTTATACAATAACCGATAGGATGTACTTTGCACCGGTGCACTTTTTAATATCAAAAACCAAAGTTCTTGATAGTTTCCTAAGGTAAACCTATATTTGAAGTTGGGATTACAAGATTTTTGAAGTAAAAACTTCTTTAGCATCGTTGTGATTTGAAAGTCCATGAAACGAAAAATCGACGGTAAAAAGAGACAGACACATAAATTCATAAGATTTAACGTGTGAGAAAATGAGATAGGAAGCATTATACAGAGTTTCTTATGTTCGTGGTTCTCTTTGTGCTTTGTGCGCGCATACGTAGTACACAGTTTGAAAACAAAATTTTTGAAGGTTTCACTTCTACCACGTGCTTTTTTTTAAAGTACTTCATTTCACCCTGAAGTTTTTTTTAGTTAACATAACTAAAATTAATTCTGCATTCAAAGTTACATGCAAACAAGCAACAACAAAATATAGAATGCTATTCCGTTAACATTAATGCGTTAATAACTTGGACTAAATTTTTAATTGTTAAACCAATCAAACTTAAACTCCGCGAAGTACAAATTCTACACATATGAAGTGAAGCGGACTGAAGCTACTATATTATGACAACGTAGATATAAATGTACAGTACTGTTATGAGCGCATCAGGACACAGTTGCGAAGTAATTTAGCCCGCACTATAAATCTTCAGGCTGTGTCGGTGAATTAAACTTCTTCACCTCGCGTGTAATAAGACCTACTCCCCATGACTGCGCGACGTGGTGGATTGAATTTATAGTGATGTCGTTATAACAGATGCTTGCTTATAAATTTATAGAATATATTGTTCCCACGCCTGCGATCATATTAAGAGGACCAGGGAAATGTATAATATTATAGAAAATGTTAAATACATAATTGACTGACACATATTATTAGTATATTAGCCCGTATATTACGTACTGGTATAATAAATTATTATATAATATATAAATTACATTATATTGTATTGAATTACTCTTCGATTGCCACTTTTAATATTTTTTTATAAAAATTTATTTAAAATAGTAAAGCCGTTGGGGTGCGTACCCAAAATACTGGCTGCATTACCGCGTTGTATCGCTATACTAACGCGTTGGCCGAAATATGGGCCAGCTTTCGGGTTTCCTGTGGTCTCAACTAAGCGCTTCGATATCTCTTTAAACAATTGACGCACTTCTCTTCAATTTAATATTCCAATTCTATATGTTAAGAAGATGAATTGTATACAACTTAATTAGAAAGGGATACTACAATACTGCTGTGATTATTTAAGTAGTTGCTTCTAGCTTATTGAGTTGGTTCTTTAAAATAATTCAAAAAAGTATTGTATATGAGTACAGGGCAAAAAACCCTTTGATGTATCGTTTAAATTACCTGACCGATGGCATATTTATGGTTCAACAAGAACTCGACTGTGACCGAGAGTCTTAATACTCATTATTCTATCTACTTGAAACCACTACATGCAAGCATTGTTAGCTTCGTTAGGGGATAGGATAACTAGAATTTTAAAATTTAAAAATGTAATACTAATGATGATTTTTCATAGACGTAATAAAATTGCGGCGCATAACCATTAATAATAATTAAACCTAAATAGAAATTTGAAAGAGCCTTGTTTTTAAATGTATATTATAAAATAAATAAGTATTTGTAATGATAGCATAATGCTTAGAGCTATCAGTCAAAGTACCAAAATTAAGATATGATGGAAAAAACAGTTTTTAAAACCCGCCGTAATTTACTATCGAAATTGTTTGGCCGGCTCAAAACGGATGGCCACTCTGAAACACGTTTTAAAACCCCGTAAGATTTACTGACACATCGAATCTAACTGCAGGTCAACGGAGCCTTTGGGACGTTCGCAATTTGCGAGCGGGAACGCTCCATTTCAGATTTTTACACACCCTTTGCTTTAATTGCGTTTTCCGCTAATCTGAATCTCACACTATTGTATTAGTTTACTTTACATACATTGCTTTTCTATTCATAGATAATTTTTTGCTTGTGTACTGTAAAAGAGCAATGAAATGGGTGTAATTAAATGTGTTGTTTATTTTCAGTATTTTGGTGAAGGATAAATAAATGATAACAGCTCGGGTGGTCACAACGACTACCTCGTAAACCTCACGCATTCAATTGTTCGCCTTTTTCCATCACCTCTGGACAGCAGGTTAGAGTAGAAGCAATTTGGATAAAAGCTAATAGCATCACTTTAATCTAAGTACTTATAGAAACATATTTGATTCAGAATTTTGGCTTTTAATAATCTTGAAGAGTAGATGTGTTTCAGATAGATATATTTTTAGAGTTATTGGTTGTAGTTCTTTAGATGAAAAGAAAAAAGCCTTTTTTATTAAATCCAATGTAATATGGATCTTTTTCATAAGAAAATTCGTTTAAAATAATATGGCTGAGTCATTCTACTGGGATTACCAGTCGCATATAAAGAAATTATATATTTTATATTCAAACAGTAAAATTATATTCTCCAAAGCCTGTATGAGAGAATTATAATATTTTCCTCTGTCCCCAAGCTTCATCCGTATCATATTAATTTAATTTCATTGTTCATATCCTAAGGGGCCGTCGTAAAGTTTACATCTCGCGAACAAAAGGCTTAACTTACTGAGACAGCTGGGAAGATTTATTGCATTTAAATATGTATTGTGGAAAAATACGGAGGTGAGGGCTTTAAGTTCATGTGGGAATTCAATGGAATATCATTTTAAAAAGAAATGAGTTTCACATTGAGCATTGAGGCTGATTTTGATTTTTTTTTAATTGAAGTGGTTCGGCCTTATCAACTTTTAACTGAGATTTAAAGATAGTGCTCCTCTAGTGCAAATTTGATTAGAGACTATTGCATATTTATTCACATTCCTAATATGTTTTAAAGATATAAGGTTCTGGGTTCGAATCTCGGTAGAAGCATTTATTTGTGTGAAGATCACGAATGTTTGTTTCCGAGTCTTGGTTGTTTATAAACTTATATTATGTATTTATTGTGGTGGTCTCGTTTTCTGATTACCATAACACAAGTGTTTCAGCTTAAGCTTAACTTAATTGAGCAATGTATGTGAGTTATCCCAATTATTACTATTATTAAAGTATTACTAAAAATACGTACATACTAATAAATCTTGGAATTTTTAATTCTTACACATATATTTTGTAAAGAATGACAAAATAACTACCTAAGTTTTAACTGAATACGTGAGTGCCCAAACAGACTAAGTTCGAGTCTAATTGAAGGTTTAAATTTAGAAGCAAATTTTGAGGTTAACACCTACCAGTAAAGTAGTAACGGAAAATCGCATATATGCTCGAGTTTTAATTGCATACAAACTCACTAACGAATTTTGCGCTATTAATTGCTTGTTAAATGGATTATCTGTATTTATATCAGTATCTTTTTCAGGTTTTTCAAACGATTAATTGACGAAAAGTTCTATAGTTATTAAATTGGTATTAATAACTTTTTGAAAATGTCAATTAACTCTACTAACGTGAATGAGTGTTTTTAAACAAAATATGATTTAGTTTTTTAGATATAAGCTAAGTCATTTGTTATATATTTTTATATAAAGTTTAATAAACTCTTTTTAACAAATTTTGTAGTTACATAAAAAATGAGTGAAAGGACAATCTTATTCTACAGAGCAAAATCAATTTAGACGCACTTCGTTAAGTAAAGATAGAGTATGTATTAATGAATATATGTAAAAGAATATTATGACCAGAATTGATGTTGGTGAATATTTTACGCAGGTGAGAGTAGTGGTATGATCATGAAGCACTTGAAAACAGACAGACTTGTCATCAAAGATAATAAGGGTGTTCTGCAACACTTTCATAACAAAGATCAAATACTAATTTAAAAATTAAATCCTTCTCTTTGCACGTTAGTAAGCCACATGACCTGTAATTCAGCTACGTTGCTGAAATTTTTCATTTTTCCCGTGCGAAATTCACCAATTTTATTGTTTCCGCGCTAAGAGTTAAGAGATTAGCGTGGAAGCCTACAACTGCGCAGTAAAAAACCACTTCAGCGGCTATATTTTTCCGCGCTACCTTTTTTCGGTATGCTTTTCCATTTGAAAAGATACGCTTATTCATTTATTCGTGGTTGTGGAGCGGTGGGGCGTCAGGGCAGGTTTATGTGTCGTCCTGCTCTTTGTTTGTTGCAAAATTACGACTATCGCAGGTAGCGATTCGCTTTTTCTATTTTCAAATATTTCTTTAATTTTTGTACCAGGTGTTTCGGTTAGCAATTTTTATTTGCGAAAAGAATTTTGAATGGTGAAATTATTTAAGTTTTTCTTTGTTAAATGTTATTTGTTATTATACAATTTTGTATTATTTGAACTTTGTATTCAATAATGATATTTTACAATTTAAGTTCTATCGAAAAAAATATTTAAAATATTTAACAATTTCACTTAACGCGATCTTATATAACATCGAGCAAGGATCGATCGTACAATTATTCCCAAAGGTAAACTTCTTACTTGTAAACTATTAGACGGGATAGCAAAAATACTCCGCACACCGAAACTAGGCCACATGACGGAGTGTTCAGGTACGCCTTAGGTAATAGCTTATCATCAATCCTAGAATAGGTGCGATAAGGAATATTCCAAGTTGGTACGAAGCGGTCCAAATTACTGGCAGGCCAAATACTCGCTGGGCTCAGCCACTAATCTATTTCATGCAAGCATCGGTAATTTGTATACGCTCTCAAATACCTCGAACTTGCATGCAATATAATAGCCAAGACTGTGGCTCAAATACATACTGTACCACAACTTATAGTTCATTATTGAAATTTTAGGTTTTTTACTATTAGAAATTTGTTAATTCCACAGACCGTGTTAGCACGTTCATACAACAATTTTACGCACACGCTGAATATTTAACCGAATTATGGTTGAGCAGTCATACAATCAGTAGTAGGTATTTTTTTATAGATCGTTATTTTTCAATCGAATATGAAACAATAAATACCATATAATTATAAATGAATACTTTAATTATTATTATGATTATCATCACTACATATTATAAAACAAAGTCGCTTTTTCTTTCCCTATATCTTTGTATGCTTAAATCTTTATACCTACGCAACGGATTTTGATGCGGTTTTTTTAATAGATATAGTGATTGAAGAAGAAGGTTTTTATATATGTTTTATACCCGTACAAAGCCGGGGCGGGTCGCTAGTATTATTATAATACAGAATATTTTTTAAAAATCTGACTATTCCGCGCTTTATTTAATAATGCATATTTTAAATTGTAGCATTAATATAAGAAGATACCGAAAACCCAAGTTTTCTAATATAGAATATACTATAAGCAGAATTTATTGAATTAAAATTTCAGTGACAGTTTTAAACAGCACATTATAATATACGTATAAGTTGTTATTATAAAGACGAAAGTAACTTTCTTTTTGGCAGTGTGTATCCAAGTATCAAGCCTTATCAAGGGAAGGAGGTGCTGCCGCTCAATCGACTCGTGGTCATAACCGATACGATCTTTCTACAACTTGACGTTCGAAATAACAACGAACATGCCACATCTAATTTTTCTGCATCAAATTTGTGATATATTAGCGTGAACAATATTAAAGATTAGGTCGTTGAATAACATTATACGAAAAATTCCTTAATGATAGCCTAAGAATACATTTTAAATTTAAATAATAATTTCATAGAATGTTATAGAAATTTAAAGAAAAAATTCAATGTGACGAAAAAAAGATTACCTATAATAAAGCTCATAAGTAATTGAGTTTTAAGTGAATCGAGACTCTTTATTGTAGTAGATAAAAAGTGGCGGATCATACTTATTAAGTAAATTTTAAACACACACAAGTTAGTACTTAATCATTATGAGTAAGTGCAATATTAATTATGCTAACGTAATTTTAACTCTGCTGTTTTAATAGTTGGATGCAAAACGGACGTACAAAATAAACAATACGTTTTTATCAACATAAAGTGAATAGCCACAAAGTAAATTTGATTCTCGTTAGGTTTCATCAAACATTGCATAGATTCGTTAGTCTATTTTTATCATAGTCGTTTATTATAAGGCTGAACGTATACGGAAAGTAAAATTATTTAAAAGATATCAAATATTCAATAATTTATGTTGATACTTTTAAGAAATATATTTTTTAAGAAATAACCAAATTCATAAAATGAACTTCTTCAATACGCGTTGCGTGTGAAAATTCGACAGCCGCGGTTCAGTTCAATATGTATGAGATGGGATTTTGGGAACGATACGTTGTATTTTTCCTTAAACCTTTCTAGTACCAACATAGATTCAGTTAAATTGCATTAATTTCATATTAGCAGTCACAAAATACCTTAAGCACGTAACCATGTCATTTTCCATTTTAGCGAGAAAATTTAAAGTGTAAAACATGTTAACTGAGACTTACGTGCCACGAATAAAAATTACTAGCATTGCATTTGATTTGTCATTTCATTATCTAGTATTTCCATTTGACTTCTCGTGTGAAAAGTCTTACTTCGACCAGTTTGTGGAACGTTTTTCACATCATTTTCCACTTTATATTCATGATTTCAAAGTTAAGCTTTTCTAATTATTATGCCTTTGGCCAAAGATATATTTTAAAAATAATTCTATACTTTATTACATATTAAATAAAATATTAAATGGGATTAATGCATGCTGGGATTTTCAGTATGTCGGCACACGACGGGCGTCGAACCTGCTCGTAAATCTGAACTATCTGCGATACAGTAGTTGTGTGGATAGCACTCAGGGCTCTCCTCCACTCTCAAGTGCCTCCCGAGTTAAACACTTTAGCGGAATGCTTTCTTCCTCCATAATAATTGCAAGTCAAAATGTCTTATATAACAAATACTGTTGATGAAATATTCAATATTGCGCAGATGTAGGACACTAATCGAATCGCATTCTTAAGTAACAAGTTGTCACTTAGAAATATTTAGTAAAACTGGGTCAGTAGATATTTATAGATTCTTTTCTTTTCCATCAATTATCATTTATAATTTAAGTCAATTATCACGATATAAATTGAAAATTAACGAATGAAGGTGATTAAATTAAATAAGTAATACATAGATTTTTTCGTTTTCCGAATAAATCTTGTAGGATTAATATTTTATATTTCCATATCTAGGGATAAACATAATTATATATTTTTTACCTATTGAGATGAATAAAGGTCCATTTAAAGTTATCATTTTCAATATTTCTTCTTGATATGTGACTAAACTTGCATGAGCTCCCGCACGTTATAATTTTAAAAATATATAAATATTAAATCTGGCTAAAATTTATGAAATAAACGATTATTTAAAAAAATAAACAGATTTTGAAAAATATATAGGCAAACAACGTCACTGGCTCTTTTAGTTAAGCTTATGACGTAAGTTTTAAACTTAGACCATATGTTCACAATCGGCTACACGGCTTTATGCGCTTTTTAGCGCTTCTGAAAGAGAAAACGTCTCAGCGGCAGCTGCGCCCAGAGAGCACTCATGTTGCCTGAATTATATTACATCAGTTATTCGCTAAATGCTCTAAACAATTCGTTAACACGTGCTTTGTGTATCAAAATACATGTTTTCTACTCGACAGTTTTTAAAACACCAATAAAACGTTTTAGTGAAAATAAAATCCCATTACCTCTAGTGAGGCATGGAGTAAACACATTTTGTTATCTGTTTATATCTATCGTTGTTGTAAAGGCTATTTTACAGTAAATTCTAAATACACGTCACAATTTCAGAAACATGTAACCGACATATTCGGAGAGCAAGTGTTGGCGGCTTGAATATTCAATCAATAGTATGATCCGTACCTAACCTACGGAATGCCTCGGAGTTCGGATACAAGAATTGTTTCTGTTGCGAATAATTGAGGTATTTGCATACTTCATTAGTTAAATAACCATTCATATTTGAAATAGATTTAGGAGTAAAGATATTTAATTTATAAACAATGCTTACATATTTTACTTGTTAAGACTGAAGCAGTATCGTAGGACTTCTTTATATTATTTTTAATATTTGTTCATAGTAATAGTTTAAAAATTATTTTAATAGATTCTTGTTATAACTGAGAAAGAAGCTGCCTTTCCAATTGAAACTAAAAAAATACCATGTTTGCCAATGCCAAAATTTATTTGCCATTGTTATTTTGTACTAATTGTAAAAAGAGAATTACATTTTATTATTAATTAGGTAATTTTTATATTTCATTGCGGCGCTATTTCTCAAGTCAATATGACCTTTGTTATTCCTCAGAATGTATGCTCATAGTGATATCAAGTTGGGGAAAAAGGAAACCGTTTGACATTTAAACTTAAAATACTCCCATTTGATAATGTTGCCAAATCTTTCACTTATTCTGCCTCCACTGGATGTTAAAGCGTGTGTAATAATGTAATATTCCTGTGCACTGTTTGGCCTAAATCCAAAACATTTTATATTTCACTTTAAAACTCCCCTGACATTTGAATCACTCTTAATATTCATGTTTATTCACAATTTCAATATTTTCTACTCTCACAAAAATTTGGTTAACTTTTTTATCTGGTTTTATCTTTCATGTCATATTTGCGTTACGAAAGCCTGATATTATTTATGATTTATGTCAAGTAACCACTATGATTTTTCAATATCAATTCAGTAATTTAATACTCCAATAGTAATTGTATAAGCTCAAATTTTGAATAGAAAAAATTTGAATTCTTAATTAATATGCTTAATATAATATAACTTTTAAAAGCTTGATATCTAAGCAATTTCACTAAACCAAAACCATTATTTATAGAAGCTCTCAGACATTGTATAATTCGGTAAACCGTGTGCCTAAAAGCCGTTGAAAACCTGCACTCAAGTCCATTCTCAAAATTCAGCACGCGTTTTCCAAATCCGATAACGCGATGCCCAAACTCACAGACTCGATTTCAAGTGAAACATGATTACAGCTCAGCACCGCTGCGTCTCCTACCTGAGACTCAGACATGTGTCACGTAAATCGAGTTGCAACTCCTTTTTGTTAGTACTTGTTTTTCAATTCCGTTTCTTTATAATTTAAATTAGGTATATGGTAAATCACGATGAATCATTCGTATGTTTGAAAATAACGTTTTAACTTTAAGCATTAAAAACCAATTACAAAAACGCCATTATTTTGGGGGCAAGTATTTAAGGGGATGCAATGGATATATTATTTAACAACACTTTCCGTGGCAACGATACAGAAACCCTTTCTGACACACCAAGTACCCGCCATCTATCCTTTATTAATAAGTATCGACACTCGACTTTCGAGACAAACTTATTTTTACTTTTATTGATTAGTTACTATTAAACTTACATCTTACTATAAAATAGAATTTCAATTCAATTTAGAAGTAAGAAGAAAATTTTGTTGTTTTGTTTCTTATATTAGGATGAAAAATACAAGGGGAACCAACAATTTGCCGCAATGAGTATAAGAAGGAGTGTTTGTCGAGGAATCCGCAAATTGTGGGTACAGCTTATTTACGTTTGGTTTTGCACCTGCCTACTTTCTATATTCAGGCGATTTTTGGCACGAGTGTACTCACTATTTAACTTTTATATATAAGGCATTTTTAGTAACAGCGATTGTAATTTTGCAAAATCTTCCTAAAACATTTGATTCCGCGACACGTGGTTAAAAAAGAAACTCAAAAACAAAAGCTTTAGCTTATACACAATG
Source organism: Aporia crataegi (assembly GCA_912999735.1). Taxonomy (NCBI): domain Eukaryota; kingdom Metazoa; phylum Arthropoda; class Insecta; order Lepidoptera; family Pieridae; genus Aporia; species Aporia crataegi. The sequence goes on along the minus strand of OU538744.1, from coordinate 3,500,279 downwards.
TCATAGAAAATTTGTTTTATAAACAATTCCTATTAACAACTATATTAAATTGGATAAAAGAGGTAACCAAAATAAAGGGAACCTGTTATCTTTTAGGTCCACGTGAGAGTCGGTTATACAAGATATGAATGGATTATAATATGATGACTCTCAGATGGATACTGGTAACATTCGTAATTATAGATATGCAATTATGCTATGAGTCTTAGAGAAATCATTTACTCTTGGGCAGTATTTTTATTTACTTTGCGACTTTTTAATTTAAAACGGAATAAAAATTTGAATTTAAAAATTAACTTGCGCAGTAAGTATGTTTTTCTAAAGCGATATTTGTAGAACTAAGGTGATTGTTTACAAGCTTGTTTAAAAGGAAATGACTAGTATTTTTGTGGATTATCACCTATTTAACCGTAAAACCAGCTGTTTTCAAAAATTTGTTTGGAGAATTTTGTAAAGTGCTTTGTTAGCTTTTAAGAGTTATTTCATAAACACAATTTTGTTTTTAACCAAAAGTATTATTTTAGGGCATCAATCTGAATACTATTTGTGTTGTAAATCAATATGATAAAAGAAATTGAATTTGTAGAATTGGGATATAAACCGTGCACTTTTCGAAAGTCCTCTTCTTGATGACAGATATTTATTAAAATTTAAATAGCAATTTAAACTCGATTTTTTCCTTATAGTAAATCGTGAAAAATAATTATAAAGCAAGTTATTTATACTGCAATTATTAAACGGTGTCTCACTTCTATCAAGATAGTCGGAAACTTGTAAAAAAAGATCGTTTGGTAGTTATTATGCAACTCATGTTACAAACTAATGTTTTACTAGTATTGTGGTTTTTCTTTTTTTCTTTTGTAATATGTAAGTGTGGTGTAATATGGTGTAAAAGCATAGTGTACTTTCCTTCGAAAAAATACACAGGCAAAATCTCGATCATTAGACTAAAAATATATTTTACATTAACTTATACTATTCGTTTAAAACCCGCTAAGTACGTATACCTTTGTTTAGTTCTCACCACATCACACGGCTTACGCAAGCGTTGCAAAAAAAGAACCCTGTTTTAATTTCCTGTTGCAGTCTACCGGACGTGTTCTTTCTAGACTAGACTGACGCTTAGATTCTAATGTGTTAGTTTATTTAAAGCTTTAGTATACTCGTAAACTATTTTCGAATAGAAGTAAATTAATTGTGTAAGAATTTTTCCACCTATATGATTCCTATATGCAATAGCTTTGTACAAAACGCTTACAAAAACTCCTTTTAAAAGAAATACATTCTTTAAGAGATTCTTTCAATTATTATAATCATTGAAACATCTATTTACGAATAAAGCCAAATAAACAAAAGTAAATAAACATATAGCAGTATATACTGTATTAGAAAACTGATACTCACATATCGCCTACGCTAGATAAACACTGCTAGGCAATTTGTAATTTTGCTATAATGGAAGTATCACACTTGGCATTGTTAGGCCTCCATCCAGATGTCATGTGTCGGCTACAATTTTCGTACATACGAGCAACAGAAAAAGATTTCAAATACATATAATTATAAGCCTTTTATGCGAAATATAAGTACAAATTCAACATATAAGGCCTTAAATTGCAAAAAATTGTGTTATGCTAAACCTAGTATTATAAATTTATTATTTCACATCATTTATGCGAATGTTTTATGGCACCACTGTAAAAGTAAAATGTTTTAATATTTCTTTTTATCAAATATGCATTACGATTTATATTAAGTGGTTATACAGTGTTACCTGCCTGTTTACTCTATTGTTGACACTTTGATCGGCTAATATAACCTTTTGGGGTATAGTTTATTTGATTCGTATTAAACTTAATCTTATCTACCGTCCTATGAGACCGTGTGTCAGTAACAAGAATAAAGAAGGGGGGAGGCAGGGGCAATTAAGACCACAATTAGAGGACAGTGTGTTGCAGATTACAGCCACAAGTCCGCAACCCCGATCCCCTCGCTGTCTGCCAACTATTAAGACATTTCAACTCTTTATGGCTTTGTGCGACATCACTTGCATTTGGCCTTTATTATCCAGATAAAAATGTCAATTTCAATAGATAGACGCGACTTTTTTTGATTTTGTCATTATATGTATGTTAAGCTGTTTGAATCATAATATCATTATAAAATAGGAGCCTTAATCATGGGTAGAGTTGGTAAAAATATTCTCAATTCCAGGACATTGAAAAGCAGAAAGTATGGAGAAATAAAGTAATATATTATAATATGTCTTTTTATAATAAAACGGAGAACTGTAACGTAAGATGTTCAAAGAATAAAGTACTATAAAAATTGTGCTAGCACTTTTATGCATCTTTCTTACACTTTGTTTAAAACAAACACGATACTGAGTTTTCCTAACTTTTCTCAACGCCCACATAAAAGTACATCTTCGATATTTACATTTACCGCATCGGATTTTCAGTTACCTAAATTGAAGCAAACCACTAAAATATATTAAAGCACATTTTCAAAACCACTTCCGATCTACTTTGCTGTATTGAAGTTATTCTTTGAAAAACCGTGCCAACGTAACTTTAAATTATACTAGACGTTTCACACATTTGTATTTATTGATCTCTAAATTATTATTCAACATTATGATTACAATAACATGTTTAGAAATAGAAATTGGTTATTTATTAAACAATATTGCACACTATTAATATAAGTGTGAAACACTTTAAATTCAGTTCCAGTTTTAATAGTTGAATAAAAGTATTTAAAAAAAAATCGAGATGGTTTTAAAATTCGTTTTGTTAAATTTCTCGCCATTTTCTTATTAAAATAAAACCAATATTTTACAATTTGTATTTAGATAAAGGTATAACACAACACATTTAATTCGCACAATTGCAGATGATTTGTTTTTTAAATTGAATTATAAATAATGTACATGGAGGCTCTATAACGAAGTCATATTTAGCTAAGACTATCCAAGTTTATGGCCAACTATGAAAGGTTAAAGCACACATTTGAATTAGAGATATGCAAGCAGTCGGAGTGACTCTCGCCGTAATGTAAACCTCGGTTGTTTAACTGCGGGCCTTGTCATATAACTTACGAGTTAGGTCGCTATTCATGTACATACTTTACATCTTTATTAAGTTCAACTACCTAGATACATATTATATTGGTCAGGATGACGGAATATTCGTGCGCCAGCCTAAAACAAAACACTCAGGCCATTGATGAAACAACTTAAATATATTATTGGATTCTATTCATTGTCCGCAAAGAAGTAATAAAAAACACACACTTCCCACTGAAAAGAAAAAAAAGCAAATTATATAGTTATAAACCAATTATACTATTTATAATTAAATAACTCTAAAGTTTATACGCTATAGTTAAATATTCTAAAGCTGCGTACAGATTGCGACGAGTCGGTTACGCGTAGCTGGAGTACGCTGGCTACGCGTACATTGGATACGCGTAACTGACTCGTACAGCTCCTGTACAGACCGCAGCGAACCTGAACGCGAGTTTAATCGATCTGCTGCGAACCTCAGTTCATCGCCATGAATCGAAACAAAGCAGGAACCACCGCTGCTGCAGCAGTACTTATTTTTCACATTTTAAATGTAAAAAAAAGAAACAAGAGGAAAGCTAGATGGTGGATGAAAAAATTTATCGTGAAAGATTTACAATGTGGAAATAGGCTTATGCAAGATATGAATTTTGAAGAAAGTTAGAACATTGAAAAATTTTTTGAGAATGACTTTGCAAGACTGAAATAATTCTCAAAAAAGTACAGCCTAAAATAAAAAATGATAATACTAATTTTCGAGAAGCTATCACAGCCCGAGAAAGGCTAGCCATTGTATATTACCTTCTGATGTCCGGACTAACAGTAACTTAGTAACATAATATAGTACTTATAGCAGTCTCTGTTGTTGATAGAGGTTAGTCCTTATCATTTAGAAACGCAAAATATTCAGACCATTCAGATGCAAACCATTTCGATTTATATACATCACCAGCTCCTGTAAAAATAGATATTAAGTATAGGCTATATATACCTGTATATAAAAAACAATTACTAAGATTGGGTACACACATCTCTACTTCTTTTTTATAAGTCAATACGTAAATAAATAATTTAAAATCATACCTGATCCCGTTACTAAACTTTTTTTGAATTTGCTCCTTTCTTTTCTATTGGTTGCTAATAATGTAATCATCTTTTTTTTTTAAATTCTGTTGGAAATTTCATTTCATTTGAAATGGTCTTCCATGCATCTTCGCGTAAATCTTTATTGCGATAGTTAATTTGTGTGCTATCCCATAAACACCAATGAAATTCATAAAGCTGAATGAATTTGGCAATATTTTCATTACTGAAACTCGATGAACACGCGTGCCTATCCATTTTGCCATCCAAATAGATCGTACCCGAGCCTGCACGACTCCTTTGACGCGCGAACAAAAACAGACTGATGGCGGCCGCTGCGAGCCAGTGCGAGCCGAGCTCGCGCGGCTCGCGGTATCCTAGAGCACACGCGTAGCCGCACGTACGGACTAGGCGTCCCAGTATACGCGTAACCGACTCGTAGCAGTCCGTACGCGGCTTAAGATGTGGCCTAAATTCCTCTGCATAATAAAATTAGTAAGTAGTATATAACTTTTTTAATCTTAATTCTAAATAAAACGAATCAGTGGTCTAAATCATAATAGAAACTATTGCAGGAACTTCATATCCGGTAAATATAAATCATTTTGAACCAGCTTGAACTCAATAGTTCACGGAGAGGGATGACGTAGCAGTGCTACGGTTTTGTCACGGTAAGCTACGAATTATGGTTCTACGACATTACTGCGTAGCCAATACAAACCACAGCATCGTTCATTGGCTTATCAGTCGAGCTACACAGCCAGTTATAATTTATTGATGTTAATACCAATCCTATGTTATAAATGCGAAAGTAAGCTCATTGAGTGACTTCATCTATACCAGTGAACCGTTTTCACTAACTATAGATACAGATGAGATCTCAGTAAGAAACATATAGATTTTTTATTAATTCTTAAGACGTCAGATATATAAATACGTTTAATTAATACGAACATTAATTATATAATTTTGAAAGCGTAATTTTCACTATTATTAAAAAATAGGTCTAAAAATCAAAATATTTATTTTACTACTTCGAGGTGATACTTCCGCTCGATAAAGTTTTTAGTTTTGCTCGTTCATAAAAAAAAAACAAGAACCTAACCTAATATATCAACAGAAAAACTTAACATGTCATTGTTATTTTCAATAACGACAAAAATAAGTATACTTCGAACAATTTTTTCCTCCGCAAAAGTTTTCTATTCGTTCCCAACTTGTATGGAAAGGGTTCGACTTTATTCAAATTAAGATGACAAATAACCATTCAAACAGGCCTCTGGCTCAATAGACTCAGTGTTGGATAAAGGATCTGGGCCAACTGGAGGGTTTTTGACAGAAAAACTTGATTTACATAACAGATAGAAGTGAATTTGAATAGAGCTTATCGAATTTTTAGATCATTTTCATGAGGGAGCGCTTTGGTTTCTATATTTCTTCACTTTAAAAACGCTACACTGATAAAGTCTTGCGTAGTCATGCCATACATTCAAAAATCTCTACGTTAACGAACCATCTGGAGTTAAGGTATTAATTTTATTTTAGTATAAATATTAAATATATTCCTTAAAATCGATAATACTGTACCGTTTTAAGGTAATAGTGTAATCTTTTATCACACGATTACTAGAATAATATACATTTAAAAACGTACGACATAAATCGTTTCACTTTTATTTTTTTAATCGATTTTTATAATATTCAACGAAATCCACTCTCGATTTGTTTGTTTTTGATAAGGTAAATTTAAATACAGCAATTTTTTTTAAATGTACCTCGCAATAAAATTTTGCAAACAAAAAGCGTGCAAATTCTATGACCATTCAAATGTATATTTTTGTAAATAGTTAAAAAGCATGAAGGAGTACATTCGGTGAAATTCCAGTGCATCGGGCTCTGATTAAATTTGCAGCGGCCGAGCAGGTGAAATCGTTCATACTACGCGACGAACAGCGAACACTTTTTTGTAGAATGCTTTGAAACATTTGCTTAGCTCCTCTGTTATTTGTGGTAAACGGCGAATACTTTTAAGAAGATTTCATACATATATGTATAACTTGATTTAATTTTTGATTCAAATTCCGAATGTCTTAATGGGGGAGACACACATTAGTAAGTCTGATGATCGTTACCTATACAGTACTTACTACAATCTCCTTCCATCCAAAACATTTTTTATTTCTACGGGATTTGAACTCAGGCAACGGTATTCTCGTTTATAATTACAATAAAAGTACCCTCTCTCAATGGCCAAATCAAGAGGCTAAGAGCGTACAACGCCCAGAAAAAAAAAACCTCTCTTATTTTCCAATGACCAATTTACCTCCTTATTAAAATTCCTTAAAAATAGTTTAGTAAAGAAAACATGTGAACACGTAATAAAAAAGTCCATTTCACATTTATAAAACTTTTTAAAGAATGTGAAATTTTCTAAAAAGTTTTATTTTAAGGTTTGCATTTCTTAAGACTTAAAGCATTATCCGCAGACCATATATAAATACATTTTAGCTAGTTTATTATAATGATAAAGTGGATCCTGGAGTAGGGCCAACATTACATGTACCATTTTAAAATAAGAATTTGTATAATTTAGAGGTATCTCTATATGTACACGTAAGGGTGCAAAACTTTAATTAAGCTCAGAATAAATCCAAAGTTTTTCGCGAAGCTCAGCCGATTTGATACAGATCCCTTTACTTTTCAATTGCTCTACTATTCCACCTCTATTCATTTATATTTTAGGCTTTCTACTTGGAATATTTTATACAGCTACTGGGTATTGTTACCCATTAGCTCAGTGGTTTTCAAAGATTCTTCGAATGTTTAAAGTTGTAAAAAGTAAATGTCTGTAACATGTATCTGTTTCACTGATCATTTTCTTTACAGGCAAGAAAGTGATAAGCCTTCTGTGCTTACCCAACCGAAACATTCATTTGTCCCTGGGAACTCAGGACCTCCGGACCTTGCATCACGCAGACGCGTAAACCAATTAGCCACGGAGGTGGTTAAAAGTTTAAAGTTAAGAGGAGGTAATATTTTATTGTTATAATAAATAAAAATAATTTATAAACAATAAAATATCGTATCACAATTAGATAGAATAAAGTTACAATTAGAATGAATACAATATTTAAATGTAGAAAAATAAAACATTTTAAATAAATTATATTAGGTACTCGTATCTCTTAATAAATATTTTTATAATTACATATTTGCTTTACTTTACTCCTTACTCTATATACCTAGAATTAAGTAATAGATATGCACCAAAATTAATTAAAGTCCGTCTAGTTGCTTAAACTACTGGATGTTCGCAAACATACCAATTTAACAAAGACACTCGCATTCTTATTTATAATATTAGATACAATTTAACAACCTAGTTTGGAGTACATTTATAGCTGTGAGAATGTCTTTTTTTTTTCTTTATTTTATTGAGCGAAACAAAGCAGATTTTAATGTCAACTTGAAATTCCTTGAACAATGACGTATTTAGTCTAAGACGTGCTCACTCTATATTGGAGTTAGTAAGTCGTCGAGAGCAAACTCATTTAAATACCAAACTATTTTGACTTATTTATCTTAGAATTTCTTAAAGCGATTTCATGTTTTACTTCACTGTTTTATATGAACTTTTAAAGTTCATATAAACTTTTAATCATAAAATTCATATAATAATATAGTCTTATTTGTTTAACTTGATGTTTTCAGCCTGTATAATTCTTCTGTTCTATAATAACATAATTAGGCTATACGTAATTAAACGTTTTTTATTATGCAAAACATAGTCACACAGAACTAATGATCACCTTTATTACTAGTTTTATTAGATAAAATAATCATGATATATTGTTAAATAACTTAATAACTGAATGAACTTCTATATTCAAAATAAGTAAAAATAACGTTGAAGAAAGATTTTACCTCTAATAAAATGTAACATTCACTGTTTCTATAAAAATATTGAAAACCCGGCTAACCAACGTCATATACATATTCCCGTTGACCGCATCTCCATTTATTCAAAAAGGCCTGGAAATCCTACAAACGAGAACAAAGCAAAAACTATGCCTCAGAAAAGTTAGCAATTCCAACGGATCACGAACTTCAAGCCCGGATACAATTGACGGGCGAAACCGGTTGAAGCTTCGCCCGGCAACAAAACAATTGACACTAGCCGAGTACCAACTGCTCTTCGATTGGATGGAATTTATGAGTTTTGTTCAATTGTTTGGACTCAGATAATTGATTAGCTTGTTTTGCATTTCTTTAAAGTACGATGATTTTTAACAACTTCATTGTTTATTGTTAATACCACACCATGACTGGTGATTGATAAAATTCAATAATACTTTTCACTACACAGCTGGCGTTAAAAAATTAAAAAATATGATTAACATTATATAAATCTACAACAGTAAAGTTGTTACTTTTTGTTAGTGTTGTGATCATAAGAACTTGTTTTTCGCCATATATATTATAGTGTGGTTCTTGCTACTAGTCTAGCTTTAAGTACTGGCCTGACTTCTAAGCTGAGCCAAGCTTAGCCCTCAAATTAAATTCATGACGCCACGTTAACCTTAAAGTTAAACTTTAGCCCATCATAAAGTTGTGGGATAAGGCTAAGTTGGAACTAAACAAGATTAGACGCGGGGCCAGTTCAGTTCCAAGTCTCAAGACTTTGTTTGCACTAACAATGTAATGTCTGACATACTTGGACTTGTATTTGCATAACTCGATTAAGACAATTTAGTCAACTTGCTTTATTTACTCTTTGAATTTGCTTTTCTAAACTATAATCCAATTTAGTACATTTAAAAAAATCGCTAAGCTACAGAATGGTAATACTTGCCTTGAAATTACAAGGGACTATTACAATTACTTGGGAAGGTTAAGGTAAGTACCTATTTTTCATTATTTGAACAGCATTACAATATAATTTATTAAATTCTATAGTACTATTATATGAGTATAATAAATAAAAAGTAATAGTATGTTTACACATTGTATTAATAAAAATTAATATTCTAGTGCGCTGCATAAACTCTAATGAAATGTTTAGACAAATATAAAATTGAAATAAACAACTCGCTTGAAAATTTTGCAATACATTAATTTATCTAAAATCAGCAAGAACTAATGAAAATGCTTATTTAACTGGAAAAAACGTAAAACTTCCTTGATAAAAATAAACTCAAACAAAAAAATGTGAAAATAAAAGCAGCAGCGCGTCAAAAATACGCAATCTACACTAGTTGGTTGGAAATAAAAAGTAATTAAAGTCACCAGTGGGCGGCCGCGCCGGAAATGAACGGGATCCATTTTTGTTGATTTTAAATTGAATTTCACTTTGCACTAGTTTGAGTTCGTGCTAAACGGAATGACGGCTCTCAAATCCAATGGTAATAAAAGTCTATTCTAAGTTAAAATATCCGTTATTTAGAGTATATTCTACTTCATAGTATTATACATTAATATTACATAACGTAGATATAGTTATGAAAATTGATAAATTAAATCTGATAAACCTGACACCAATATTTGTTATTATGGAATAGAACCAAGTCAGTTATTAAGTATAAGGTTGATTAGTAGATATTTTAAGCCAATTTTCGACATGAAAACTTATTATCGATTATTATTATTTTTAAATTTCAGATCGCTAATCGTAGCAGTTGATTTCATTATCATCAGTCTCGTGAGAATATTTAATTGCCTTGCAATTTTTTTTCCAGGATACAAGCCAAGCATCCCGTAATAAATGTCTGTGTGACGTTCACTAAAATTTGTATGCTATTATATAACTGTTTTTACTACAAAAAGTACCAGGTATGCTATAGAAAGTCGGTTACGTATCGGATATTCCATAAACTTTTTGTTCATTCAATATAACAATTCCAATAGTGAATATTTTTTCTCTAGAAAGTTTCCATTTCCCCGCAAGGTAGTGCAAAAAGCGTTTGTTATAAATTACGAATATTTACATTGCTTGCTCATTGGGTAGCTTAAAACAGTCTCTATAAAATAAACCGTAATGAATTTGAAACTAAAAGTGAGTTGAATAGCGCGTTCGTTTGAGCATTTCCATTTTTATCGTTTTTAAAGAAAAGTTTCTGTTCATTGTATGTATTCATGCTCATTTCTTTTGAACTTTGAAATATATTTTCTGCTACGAATAGTTATCAAATAATTGGGGTAAACGAAAATATGTAAATCCTTCCTAAATCAAAAAATAAATAGAGATTTTGCTAAAGTCGAGCAAAAAGCAGACGCTTTGCATTTGCATGCGTAGAGATTTAATTAAAATGAAAATGCCCTGAGCTGTTGTTTTTTAAACTAAGTCTCAAAAAGGAGACAATTCAGGAAATATACAGGATTTTTATTCAACTGCCTTTGGCTTTAGCCTCATGATGTTAAAAGGAAAACTTTTGTTTATATTTTCAGTGTTAGTTAAACGAATATTATTCTGTATTTGGTTACATTTTATTATGTTACTGTGATCATAAGATTTTAGTTTACTCATATGCGAGCTCAATCTATGGATAATTTATGTAATACATGTGTGTCCATTTATATAATACATTTCTCTTTTATAAAACTTAACAGATATAGTATTTTGAAAACCTTAAACATAATTAGAGTTTTACATTACTTTGAATAATTATTAGTCTGTACAAAGATCTTACCATGATCATGACTATTAAAAACTTCTTAGTTTTTACTCTATGGATTTAGATATCGTCTTGTTATGCATAGTTTTAGTAAAAAGAAGGTTTTTTCAACAACAACAAGCCTGATTCAATTATATTGCTTTATAAGCAAGTAAGGTAAGTCTGTCCCTTCGACATAATTAATTTAATTATTGTATCATTGGGATTTGAACTCAAGACATTCCACGCCACACGCTTACAATATCATAAGTGTGATCAACTTAGTGGTCGGACAAATTTTAATGTTTTAACAGACAACAACAACCATAAATTATAATAAATTAACTTAAAACTATGATAACTTAAAACTAAAACTGATTTAATCGTTGACTAAATATTACAGAAAGGGCAATCTAGATGTATTTTTGTGATAACAACATTTGTGATAACAAGGTGACAATTCCCTTAATCCCTGTGCATAGGGCAGACAGGTGTCTGTGTCTGTTCCACTGATTTCCTTAACAGGTAAGTAAGTTATCAGCCTACCCAACTGAAATATATATATTTTCACCTGGATCAAAGATCTCCAGCGCTTCATTTAGCGACGAAGGCGGTAAGAATCATGGGACTTTGTCTGAATTTTAAAAAGGGGTATGGTCCATCTAACCCTCGAATATCTTCAAAGCGTACCGCTAATGTTCGGCCCTAAAAGGACCATTCCTGAATATATTACTAAAATACATTATTAAAATGATGTTTTATATTCATTGCTGGATTGAGGGCAAGTGTGGGTACATAAGTACAATAAGTTAGTGTGTTTTATTTCGGATCTTTTTGATATTCTGAACATTTCAGTCTCTTGAGGATTCATCCTAGAAATGCGTCCTATTCGCATATTATTTATAACTAGGTATGTATTTTACATTTCTTAGTATTACTTTTTAACGATACTTTAAATGTAATTTTATAATATAATTATTATATGTTAAAATTATAAGTTAAAATTATGTACAAACGTTTGAAAATTAAAATTATATCTATTTAATATTTTAGTTCTAATTAGTATAAATTAATTTAATTATTATAAATTATTGTTTATTACCTAAACAGACAAGAACTGTATTTTTATAAATATAGATAACACGATAGTATGTTATAAAAATTATTAAGATGTGCATAATTCAGTATAGAATGTTTAACTTAATAAAATCATAAATTAAAAAAATACACGTCGAATTGATAACCTCTTTTTCGGTTTTTTTAAATATCGGTTAAAAACGGCTGCACCTATTTGCCTAAATCTTTTTCATTAATAGTAAAAAGTTGGGATAAAAATTTTCAACAAAAAAAAAACGAGTGGGAGGAGATCGAAAGGTAGAGAAAAATTACTTCAAAATTTTACAATTTTCCAGAAAAGAAATTCCATTAATGAAAACTTTTACAGAAATATAAAAAAATCTATATTAATAATTATAACGTTTATAAGTTGAGTATTCTTTATGCTCTATGTTTAATAAAAAAAAATTGTGAAACCATAACAAAATAACTCTGTTACATACATGAGCTATAAACTATTTTCTCTCCCATTTTGTTTGTGAGGATCGAAATCTTCGTACAAGAACTAGCCACATTTACCGGTTGAGCCACGTGAACATAATATACTTAGGCGCTTTTACCAGCGCCCCCATTTAATCTCATTTCGTCGCAACGCCTATATAAAGGACGTCTCACATTACAGATGATAATCACCGAGAAAGCCACATTTGGGCGAGGACTTTACGAGGGTATAAAACGAAAAATGCAGTTTATAACCTGAAGGTTGGATGCTGTTTTTTATTTCTACCGCTGTTTTTCTTATGACATCGAGAATTTTATTGCTTGGAATTAACTCGTTGATTGGCAAAAAGCTCATTGTTTTGTCTATCTGATATCTGCAGCTATGTTTCAAAAATATTAGGATATCAACTTTTTATTCAAGACGTCAATCTATTATTGAACCATACAAGACAAAAATCTAATAAGGAAATAAACATAACCACTTCGCATCAATTATAACATAAGTTACGATTAATTTACTACTAAATGTTCATGACGTTGTCTATGATCTGTCTAGAGTATGGAAATGAACTCTTTAATTTGGCTGGCCAAAATTTATTATTATTGAATTTAAGCTTTATGCTTGAATCTTGGGTCTAGTAAACCAGCAAGTATATATTAACACAATCAAGCATAAAGAGGATATGTATTAGAGTATTAATTATAAATTACTACAAAATGTCACATTAATAGCTATCGTTTAATGGATGATAAATAAAGTGAAATGTTCAAAATCCAAACTTGTCATCCACTTATAAATTAATTATATGTAATCAATATGGCTACTAGTGTATATTGTATATATATGTATATACTATAACGTCGTCAATACATAGGGAAGAATGATCTTGTAATAACATATAAGCTTTACGAGTAGTCTAAGGAATTGTTAGTATGGCAATCCCAAGCCGCGGCAACGTGCATCAAATTCAATGTTGTTGAGGTCGTAAACACTACTTGCAGGGTTTATGACGTCTTTATATCCTTCTAGGCTATTGGCCCTGACTTCTGAGTATCTTAAGCCTTCCTTGTGTATATTTTGTGTCAAACACATAGATATGCTTCTAGCTTCTTACGACTTAATTTACATAGAAACTATGCTAGGTCTGCCACGTACCGATTTCTAAAATAAAATAATTCCACACTCTGCTTTATTCATCATGATTCGTGAAATATTCTTTTTTTGTCGGTTAATATTAATTTATATTATTAATTATGACAAATGGGTTATAAAGATAACATAAAATTGCTGTATGCAGTCAGTTTGAGTACGCCATCCCCTACGCTATCCGCCGCCAAGCTGTAATGAGTTTTTTATTGTAAAAATATATTTATTACCTGTGAAAATTTTAAGTTAGGTAAGTAATCAGTGAAATCAATTACCTCGAGCGAAGTATGGTGCAGACATATTTCTGAATCTATTTATCTATAGATAAATAGTATAGACAAGTAGGTGATAAGCTTTCTGTAACTCAAAACACACACGAGCAATAGAGGCGATTCCGATTTCATTTTCAAATCGTTATTTCTGCCTAGATTTTTTTATCCACAGCTACGTCATGCATCCATTAGCATATTTATAAACATTCGCGTATATAAAGTTAAATAATTCCCAAATCGTAATTAGACATGGCGAGTCTGTCGTATATCGAGCGCGGTGGATAGCCCTCGATGAGAAGTGAGGACCCTTATCTCAGCAAATTGACCGTCGGCTCTTCATTAGAAACGACTAATTGACGCATAGTGTTTCATTTTTTATTATAACTTAACCCACATTTACTTTATGAAGGAGATGAACACTTTATAATATTATTACCATACCTACCCATGACTGCCTCCCAGGTCTAGTGGTAGGCGCGTAAGCGGTCCTGGGTTTGATTCCCGGTGGAGATTTTTAAAAAAACTGTCTGGCAGGGCATAGACGGCTGATCACATACTTGCCCCTAAAGAAAAAAAATTCATTTTGGGAAGATACATTTTAAAAATACCGCTAATATTTACAAATATAATTGATACACATACTAACAATAGAACATTATACATTTTTAAGGCACTCCAACAATAATCGTCAATGCTATAAGAGAGCAGACATATTATTGTATCTGTTTTATTAATCTTATTCATTAACAAGAAAGAAAAAGGCTAGCACACCTCCGAAACAAAAATATTTTTAATTTTGTGTATCCTTGAAAACGAATATAATTTCCTCAAATGTAATACGACGACATACTGTATATGTCTACTCTAATATATATAAATCTTTAATTTGTAATTAATATACCAAACCCAAAACTACTGAACTGGTTTTAAAAATAATTTCAGTAACGGACAGTTAAAGTGACATAGATTATATAATCTACATAATATATTTTAACCCGGATGAAGTTGCGAATCAAGAAAAAAATTCAAGTAATATATGTACGTGGATTATCAATTAATAGACAGATTCCTCTTAATGAACTAAAATACCGCCAAATTATTTAAGTTTCAATAAATAATTATTTACTATTTTAATATTTTCCAATTATTTTTTTATAATACGGTATCTAATCCTAGTTTATTAATATTTTTTTAAAATTATATTCGTAAAGCACTTTCTGAAAATAACAAATAATGCAACTACATTGCGGAGAAGTGTGAAAATGCATAATATTATTAGATTATCAGCTTTCTCTCAAACCTTTGAACGCTCAGTACGACTGAATGGTACAAACTCAATTACAGGATCGTGCTGTGTTTTTTATTCAACGAACTTCGTCCTGTCTTCAGTTTTCATTCGTTCTTGTTTTGAGTTCATTGTTTTAAAATAGTCTCAGAGATTATGCAATATTTTATGATTACTTAATTGTTATACTAAACAGCACTATGTTCCTTTAAATTTTAAGTGATTACTCTAAGTTGCTTCCGAAAGTTCTTTATTCTGATACTTTCAATGCTTAATTATCTTAAGCTAGATGTGCTCTGTATTTTAACCCGCGTTAATTTAGAGTCGTTGAGACTGAATAGATTCTTGAAACTGTAACAACCTCAAACTATTATTTTTATTAGTATAAAAGTATAAAGAAACAATCTAATATTGAAAGAATCTTAACTAACATTGAAAAATAGACTAGATACTAAACCATTACATGCCTAATATCATTAAAAAAGTGAATTCCTGTCACCCCTAGTGAGGCATAAGGCTGTATCTGTTTCACTGATTATTTTCCTAATATCATTAGGTACTTAAAAACTTTTGTCATAAAAATGTCTAATTTCAAGAAATTATTAAAAATGACATCAACTATTGTTATTACTCAATTAATCGACATCAACTATTAGACTATAATTCCGGTAAAAAGATATTCCTTAGTCGTTGAAAAAAATAAATAGATTCACTTCTATTGTTCCAGGTCGCTGTCTATAAACAAAAGTTTTTGAAGTTGATACTCAAAAAGATTGCTTTCAGTGAATTGATTTTATTTTAGCTCTTCAGTAAAGAATATTTTTATACTGAGTTGTAAAAATATTGAGTTTCGTTTTATTAAAAAAATCTGTTCTCATGCTTTTATTTATTTTATAACTTGTAAATAAAGTAGTCTTATATTTACGCAAGTATCATTCATTTAAAAGAAAACAGTTTGACCGAATTTTAAAGCAAATACTTATCATAATTTTACAATTTTTAACTAAATTTCTGAAGCTGTGAAGCACGTTAGTAATTATTTAAATGTAAATTAATTAAAAATTTGTTTATGTTTTTTATATTATCCAGATTATGTTTCATGCACTCTACTTGTGTCGTGTTGTGTTTTTATATCACACGATAAAAATTCAAAAAAAAGAAACTAGAAAACAAAATAGAAACTAAATTAATTAATATTTATAATGTTTGCCTTTTTTCTACGGATTCGGAACGGGGCATTTTTTACTATATTTTCGAATCCTATATAACTCATTCATTTACAATCTCAAGTGTATTCAGTAAAATGATACTTCACTAATACCTTGTTGTTTGTCCGAGACACACGATCACGTAGTTTGTACAGTGCGTGAAGAACAGTTTACGTGTCAAGCTTAAATATTGCCCTTATGTTTGTGTAAGACTTGTTTACATATGTACGTCTTCATTTTCTCTGAACCTTATCTAAATAATTAGAACATTGTGTGGGGTGGGTCAATTTGCCGACATGTAATTTTTTAATTAATAAGAATATATTACAATGATGTAACTGTCATTAATACCACATTGACATTAATGACAATCACTATAGTTTATTTTAGCTTTCTACCGTTTTTTAAACTAATGCATTATTGATATCGAATTTTAAACTAAGGCTAACTTTTTCATTATTTATTTTATAGATAGAGTTTTGATGAATTCTAAATTCGATGTGAATTTGTACGTAAAGATGTTTTCCATTCTCTCTCGCTGTGTATCAGCGCGGCCGGTACAAACGCGCTTGATCCCAGCTCTCTTTTAATTAATACCACTTCGAGACCCGAAAGAATGCTCAAGTCATTAAAAGTTTTAATGGCGTCCCTCTCTTGCTACTCACTTACAAATTTTATACGTTAGCACATTTTGTTTTCACCCCTCACTTATAGATAAATTTCTGTTTTATTTTAATTAAACAAAACATAATTTTATGTTATAAATAGGTGTGTATGAATTAAAGTAAGTTATTACTTATTTAAATTCACATCTAAATATATTTATTATAAAATATAACTTTTTAAGGTAAAACGGAAAAAGAACGAAATACACACAAGGAAACAAAGAAAGAAAAATAAATGTTTAAGGCGTAAAAAATTCTTATGAAAAATACAAAGTTATACTGCGTTCTAAGTGAGTCATATCTTAAACTTAGTAAGCACATGATGTTACAATTCTCGTTGTAAAATGTATACATTGAAATATGCATGATTTCTACTAAATTAATAAGCATAGCAATTCTAAGTTGTAACTAAATTGGATTTTTATCTGAAGCCATTAGATTGTGGAAACTTAAAGCGGTAACATTTACTTTATAGTTAAATCAACCGCGAAGATTGCGTCTGAAAAACAACACGAGATTAAACTTTTAGTTTTAAATCTCTAGGAGCTGAAAGGAACAGTTTTACAGCAGTTCTTACAGCTTTTAATATAACCTTTTCATTACATAAATGTTTAGGTTTAAGTTTTTAACTGTTTAAGTTTTAATGTTGCGTATATTTTTCGCTTTTTCAATAAAATACTTAAAGTTGTTAATATGTATACTATAACATGTATTTATAGCCAATGTTTCAGCTGCTAATAATAGAAAACACGTTAAAACTTCTAAAATACTGGTAAAGATATATTTCAATTAATTATTCTTGCCAATAAATATATTTTAATTAAGACCCCTTGTAAGTTAAATGTGCGTATATTCCACTGTATGGGCGTCTGTGTCGAGTCGCATCTCACTGTCACCCGTGTTAATTAAACGTTTTTACCACAATATACATGGTACTAGAAGTGGTTTATCAATAACTTTAGGTAGCTTTGTTGGCTAATTAGTAAGCAAAGTGAATTCCCGTAATACCACAGACGATACATTTTTGTATCTGTTTCACTTCTTTTTTTACAGATAAGTAGGTGATCAGCCTTCTGTGCCTATCCAACCGAAATATTCATTTGTCTCCCTGGGATTCGAATTTAGTACCTCCGAACATCACGCTGACGCGTAAACCACTTTACCAAGTAGGCGATTGATTAGTAAACAAGGTTGTATGTTATTATTATTGCATATTTTGTTATTTGTCTACTGCAAATGTATAAAAATACTCTATGATCAAAATAATATTACATATATAGTTATTTACTATTTATTTTAGCCATATCCAGAGTAAAATATCTTCGCCATCTCCCTTATAAGTATATGATACCATTTTGTACGAATATCTATATTTATGTTTAATTTTTCCATAATTGGTTTTCGATTTAAAGGTGCCTACACTCAATGAACCTTTGTATCACCACAGATTGTAAATCAGTTTTATAAATCAATTAACATTGATTGCCAATTTCGAACTCCAGACTATTACGAGTGCTATGTGATACTTTTTGTTCTAGCTTATATGTCGGAAACAAAACTTATATCAATATAGTTATTTAAGGCTCGAAACGTCGTCGTGAAGTCGTAACGACTTCTTTAACTTTTGAACTACCAGGTTTATTTACATTATTGTTTTAATATAATATTACATTTTACATAAAAATGAAGTATCATCAAGCTTATATATCTCCGGAATCCAACCCTTGAGCCTACGTGCACTTATATCGGATGATAAATACTAATTGAACTGTAGAGGCGATTACTAAATAAGGCTTTATAAGACTCACAGTACCGTGATATTCATGTGAAATAGTCAATGATAATTAAATGATTTAAAATAGAATTATTAGATGACAGGCAGGTATAGGCAGGTGTTTTACCAGCATTAAAATAAAACTTTTTGATTTATATATAAATATAATATATTGATAAATAGTTTGAATATATCTAATAAATATAATTAAAAGACCGCCTCTTT
Source organism: Aporia crataegi (assembly GCA_912999735.1). Classification (NCBI taxonomy): domain Eukaryota; kingdom Metazoa; phylum Arthropoda; class Insecta; order Lepidoptera; family Pieridae; genus Aporia; species Aporia crataegi. The sequence goes on along the minus strand of OU538744.1, from coordinate 3,481,346 downwards.
GTCCTGTCCGGTCCTGGGTTCGATTCTCGGCGGAAATAAAAAAAACTTGGTCTGGCAGGACAAAGAAGGCTGATCACCTACTTGCCCCTAAAAGAAAAAATCGATCAGTGAAACAGATGTAAAATGCATCTGCCCCATACCCCACTAGGGGACACGGGATTTCACTTTAATAAATATAATACTTATAACTAATAAATAATTAAATAGCTTGAGAGTGAATAATAACATACAAAAACGTTTTAAAATTCGAGCAATATTCTTAGGTATCACGCCATCATCAAGCATTGTTCAATAAATCTCAACGTGAACATTACAAAAACTTATTAAAACGCTTCCGATAGCAGAAGTGGATCTCAGTAAGCAATTAATCGAGACTCAGTGGGCCGGTACATTAACTTAATTACTTAACAACGAGTAATTTTAACAGCCGTAGGCACTTACATAATTGTACATTTATACCCACGATGCTTCCATTAACGATACATTATGCAGCGACGATTTTATTACGTCTTTATGCTTAATTTACCTGAAGAGATTTTAAATGGATTTAGGTTCTTAAATAACTGAATAATTTTACGTTTCCGCGTATTAAGTTTTTTAGGGTTTATACTAGTACCTAGTAATTTTGAGAGGTCTTATAATATAAGTTAAACAGTGATTCTACCTACCAAGATTGAGCTCAGATCCTTTTTTAGACTTCTTTTCAGATTTGTAAAGTTAAAACTAAATATAAGCAATGTTTGTTGTTAGCAGATATTTTTTGTCTAAGTAATATGAGAAGGGGTTCCGTCGTCACAAATTTTGGCAGTGATTCATCATTTGTTTTGGCTAAGAAACTAAAACTCTGACTAATACACTACGGTAATACAAAACTTATTTTTATGTCATTCTTTTTACGTAGATATTTATTGTAATCTAAACGTTTGAATTAATAAAACCCTATTTATTTTTTGGTTACATTCACAAATCTAATGAGTTAATAATTAAGAGATTACACTTAATTAAGAAAGAAAAATAACATGAAGGTCTTAAAACGAACGGAATACTTCAAAAAAGGCCATCCATGGCTATGTTTTTTGTATAATGTTTTTTAATATGTACATGTTATGAACAGTTGCACAGCAATTACAAGTTACAGTTCATAAAAACACGATTTATCTTAATGCACGGAATAACGGTATATCATGTCAACTGTTGTCTTTAAGTATGCCAAACATGAACGTACACACATCAAAAAGTCCGCGTTCACTTAGAAAAGTTTGAATATTTTTTCTCGAGCCAGAATATAATTAATGAATGCATTATATATTATCTTAACAATTAAAAACACATCACTTTAATATGGAAATCTTAAATAAAGAACCCAAATGTAATAATTTATTTTAATATATGCAATTAAAAAATATTACACATTTTTTCCATGAACGTGGACTTTTTTTAATATGTTTTTGTTGCAATACCTCAGTAAGCCTATTTTACTTAAAGAACGTTTTTTCTTCTTCAAATAAGTTTTAAAATCGATCGTCTCCTGACATTCTACAACTCAAAATCTTTTTGGGGTGTTTTTAATTTGTATGAATATGCCGATAAATGTATTTCATACACCATGTTGTGGCATTTGCGCTGAGAAGTGGTAAATAGGTATTGAATTCTTAATTTACTACTTATATTAGCGTCAATTGGGAACGTGTATGGTTACCACTACGAAATTATACAATGAGATTATCAATCTTACATGATTGATGAAGTTCTTTTTGACCCACAGCGACTCTATATTAGAATTTGTCCGTGACTTGAATAATGTAAAAATATACAAAACAATATACGCGCAAATCATTAATGTAGCTTACTAGAGGAAAATTTAGAAACAATTTTGTAGAAGTTTTTAAGTTAAAAGGTTTAAAATATTTTTTTATAAAATTCAAATTTTATCTAAAAAGCGAAGATGTATATAATATTAATGTAGACTAGCAATACTCTCAACTAAATTATTATGTTAACTTTTGTCACTGTTATAAACTTTCTACATCCTATTTAAGTTACTTGTGTGAACAAAACATCGTACATCTTATGATTAGATTATAAAATATGTACATAGTTAAATCAAAGATAATTTTAAAAACTCCCAGATTTCTGAATAAGAATACCACATAAATAAATGAACTTTATAAATTGTTCATTCTTTTAGGAGCTACAGTCAGACACACAGACACTTCAAACTTATCCTTCTCCTCTTTTGACATCAGGGGTTAATAGAAGGACCTCAAATTGCTGGTCTATTAAACAGTTATTTTGTGAAAACTATCTTAATTAGGTTTTTCGAAACACGTGTAAAGAACAAAATTTCAGTTATTCGGGCGAGAGTAGTTTTATGTAGATAGCAATAAACTCGTGCTAGGAACAGATTCGCGGAAACCGTGGACCTGTGCCAAGAGGGCGCAAATGCGACTCAAAATCTGTCATTGTATGCCGAATGTAATACCATCGCTTGCCAAATCCTTACTTTTTATACCTTCAAAGACGATATTTGATGTTTACCTGCTTTCTCTTGATTCAATTATATTAAAATGATCTTTAATTTTAATGTTATCGACTGATATTGTACATTGCGTTTTGTATTCAAACATAAAAGTCAAGTAAATAAATCTTATTGACCAACTTATAGATTCAAAGCTTTATGTCACGATAGTAGAGGTAATATCATCTACTATTTGTGACCTAAGGAATAGACTTAACTTGTACATAAATAGTCCCCAGAAACTCATCACCGTTAAGCAGTTAAAAACACTCTAAGTTTAGAAACTCGTTTATTTATTCAAACGTAATTTTAACTTGGATAAAATCCTTAATAGATAATGTATGCACTCCGTCTCCAACTTGTGACAAGCCCCGCGGGACTCAGCTTGATAAAGTTTTTCGCGATTTTTATCAATTTTATAATATATGACGGACTATTGACGACTTGCTTCTTTTTAAAATGTCTCGTCATCAGGGTTACTACATACATGGATGACCTCCATGGATGTAGTAAACACAACACTTCTTGGTAGTTGTTGAACTATTTGACTCGATGAGTGTGTAACCAGCCGTCTCTTAATAACCGATGATCTACAACCTGGTTGCGCCAATATATACAACTCTAAGTATACTTTTACGGTTACTTTTACTGTCAGTTTTTTATAAACATTTTCTCACAGTATTTATTTTACAATAGATTCAGAAAATATAAACATATTTACATACATATAGAAAATATAACAATTCCTAGGTTTTGGAATAATTTGAGTTTTTAAGTGTGAAAACAATATAAGCAACACGGACATTTAGAATTACATTACACGTAACCTTTGCAGTCACAAAAATCCTCTAAAAAGATAAGCCAAAAACAATATAATCTGCGAAAAATCACTAGTATTATGATGAGTGCAATACCGAAAATAACTTTAGATCGAAGTGTAATTTAGTATAAGTTTATTGAGGTTAATAGACTGAGGGTAATCAGCATTAGTTACAGCATTACCGTCGGCTCACTGAGTGCGCTACGGGCGACGATTACGAAGTTTTCTTCGCCGTTTGAATGGTATCTAGTGCTGAACGATTCATTTGAGTCACAGATAAAAATGCTCTTCAGAGGTATACTGTAAATCTTATAAGCGAACTCACCGCGTGTTGCAATCACTTTGAAGAGACAACGCTGTGCTGAAATCGATAAGTGTGACACGAGTCTGCTACTCACTGTAACTATTAAGATACAGTTATGATCTTTCATGATTTTCATCTCTATTACTCATATAAAAACTCCATAGATCACAGAACAAGTCATCAGTACGGTTCCTCTATATTCCCATGTTTCGATGCCTACACAAATTTGACTATAATTAACATTTTAATGTGCTTTTCCCTATAATATGAAGCAGCCTTGTTACCTTAATAAGTTGAACAATCTCTGGATCTTCTAAACACGAGTTTATATCTTAATTAATTATTAGGAGCTACATGTCTTGAAATTTACCGATAACATTTCTTGTATACTCGTGCAGGCGAAATTTCGGGAAATTTGTTTAAGCCTCATGGGTAGTGAAAGTTAGGGTAGAATGTTATTAAGATATTTGCTAACAATGTTTTATTAAAATGTCTGTTTCAGGTTTCTTCACTATCTCTTAATCTTACTAAAGGTTATTTCTTTTTTAGTTTTTATATTCACATATATAGTATGTGAATTAAAACACCTTACAATTATAACAATTTTTAAATAATGTAACTAGATGTAAAATTATTTTGATGTCTCATACTTTACAACTTGTATGGATGAAGTTTTGAAAAAAATATCTTGCTATTTTATAATCGCCCTGTTTATTTGAATACTTGCGTCAATGAATTACTTTATATATAAATTAATATTGTTAATATCAATGATTTTTTATGTAAAATAAAATTTGTATAAATTATTATGATTTCATAGGAACTTCTATACACGCCTTCGGTTTGGTTAAAGCGGTGTGCTGGCAAATTTTTTTGTTGGTTGTTGCTGGAAAACTTTTACCAACTTCATACCTCGCCTCGAGTTTAATATATAAATTTTTTTTTCACCCTTCCGAAGGCAATTTTAGTTTGACGTCCATGTTGTTAATATATATTTTCGAATCTATTTTGCTTTATTGTCTTTTGATGGATATGAAGTAACGGGTATTTATAATTAATCAATATTTTATCTATATTCTAGGAAATCCTAGAAAATATTTGCGTTTGTTCAGGCTAATTTTAGAAACGGTGCAATTGATTGAAATGAGTAATCTCCAAGTAAAGTTGTGATAATTGTTGCTTGATATTCTTAGGGTATAATATGTTTCATTTCAATTATTTAATGACGTGTATGAAGCGCACAGCAATCATCGCAGATTGTTAGTATAAATACCCAAATAGACTAGATAAGTAAATAAACATTTATATACTATTATAGTGTATAGATTAAATTAAAGAACAATATTGGCTATACTTCTTCCAGTATATATAATTAGACAAAGTTTCTTAAACTGTATTGTTTATTTTTACAAATTCCTACTTTGAAAACTTTACTCTATTGTCTATAAAGTAGTATTTTTATATTCAAGATATAATTTTCATGACAAAAAGCATTTCTATGATGCTATCCTATAGCAAATGTTGCACGTTTTCAGAATCAAATATCCCGATGCAATCTTGATCGTCACAGAAGTTGGTGTTATTGGCGTGAGCGTGCCAAGATCGGCCTAAGCGCTATCTCGAGACCACAGCACCTCGCTAGTCTTAGGGTTGCCAACTGTGATATTATAAAACTGCTTTAATATGATGAACACGCGAAAACTATGAAAGTCAAAATAGATGTACACATAAGCAGCTTAATAAAAGAGAACCACCATATGCTACTATTGAAAGTAACAATAGCCTAAGAATAAATTATATTATATTATGTTATAAGCACATCAAAATCGGGTATATTTAATAGTTTACATATAACGAGGTACCATAAACCCTTTTTTAATGAGCTTAGTTCATATTTATGACATATGAAATGCGTAACATTAAAGTAAAGAAGTGTGTTTTAAATTATAAAAAAATATTAAATTTGAGGGAAATTATGAGAATTGTATGTGACAACCCTATGCTCTCACCCTAGCCCGTCCGAATTATTCAAACCGGATTATCCGCCCGAATGGTTCCTATATTGATTCCCAGAAATATTGTCTTGAGTTCATTTGGACTGTTCTTCATGAAATCCTCAGATTTCACAATTTTTAACAGTTGTTTACTAAATAGAAGGTTGGCCATTTAAAGGTTTTCCACTATTATTAAATTATTATTATTGTATTAAAGATTAAAATTGATACTTCATTTCTATAAATACTAGCATACTGTATTATTATTTAACTAAAACATTTTTCAAGAAATGTATAGTTGAATATTAAATAATTTTCAAATTTACCGTATAGAGACATAACCTCAATAATTATCTGAATGGTATTTGTACGGTTTGCACATATTTAATCTTCCTAAACATTATAAGAAATATTTTGACTACACATCAAAACACATACCTACTTTTTTATATTTAATAAATATTTTACCAATCGAAAACCATTAATTTTGAACGGAAATAGAAACCAACTGTTCTATTGTCTCATAGTTAAATTGTGTCACTGAAAACTTGTTAATCTTTTTTGTATTTATGGTTATTTTTTCCCTTGGTCACATTATAGAATTAATTAATTATTCAACAAAATTTTATTTTCAAATTAATAACGCTGAAAATATTAATAAATTTAAATATTTTTAGGAACCTAATTAAAACAGCTGTTACAGTGTTACCAATTTTTTAAAAATTGAGAGAGAAAAGAGTTTGACATTCCCAATTTAATATTAACAAACAGTTCCTGGCTGAGTGTGGTTCACCGTTCCATTAGAGCATGAATAATTCCAGGCAGATAAAGCTCAAATGCACGAGATTTGCAATTCCTACTGCGTAAGATCTCATGCGTTTGTCTTTTGAACTACAATGCTAACAATTTTTTTTATCTTATATATAAAATTCTCGTGTCACAATGTTAGTTAACTTAACTCCTCCTCCTCCGAAACGGTTTTACTGATTTTTACCAAATTTTATATGTATATTCAGTAGGTCTGAGAATCGGCTACTATCTATTTTTCATACCCCTAAGTGATAAGGGTAGCCCACCCCAAAAATTAATATGGCAAAACAACATTTGCCAGGTTAGCTAGTCTATATATATATATATTTACTTATGTGTATGGTTTTATTGTACATTTTATGATACTTAAGAAGTAGAATATGGTACATCTTATAATGTATTATAAACATTTTGAATAAAGATATTTACTACGGCTTCGAACCGTCACAAATATTTTTTAAATTAGATTATCTAAGTGTAATTTGTATGTTAAAATAACATCATAAATGCTTAGCTAATTTGTTTCTTACGCTTTTACACTTACATAGGTACCTACCATCGGGGGAAGTCGCGAATATCAGCATATGTAAATAAAATATCAGTATACATCAGTGAACATTACGTTTAATACTAAAAGTTAAATAATTAGTTTTTATTAATGAAATTGTTCACGTAGACATATTATATTTATATCAGAAAATCGGTCTAGTCATTTTAGAGAGCTAACGTAACTATTTTCTAATACATATTATATTCTCAGCAAAATCCTTCTGCATATACCGAGTCCCGAAACTCCACTTGCCAAGAACATAAAGGCCAATTTAAATACAGTTTAAAGTAACACAAGACGTGTTCAAATCAAAAGTCTGGTTTGGGGCGGTTTGGCAAGTTTAGTTATAAATCACGGCACTCGAGTGGTACCGAAGATAGCTAGGCAGTTGGCAAGCTCCCCGGCCGTAGGAAGGCGAAACAATGCGCTACAAGTTACTGATCACTGGTAAATCTGCACTTATTTGAAGATTTTGGACGTGCGCCACATCGGTAATATTGGAAAAGTGAAAATGCGGTAAGCTTTTGCCTTTAATACGCAGTTCATAATATTCTAGGGTTTTCTTATCATCTGCCTATTGTTGGCACTATAAACTATATAAGAGAGTTGTCACTTAAAAATAAAAATTCAATTTAATAAGTGTACATTAACCGGTAATTATAAATACATCAAATTGGTGGTATATCTTCAAATTCGTTGGTATAAAATTAAGAGGTTTAGCACACATACTGTCCGTTCTTCATAGAAACTATTATACAAACGCGTTAATTAACCAATAAACCTATTGGTTATGGGTTTCATGCTAAACAAGATTTTCTTAATATTATAATTACTGGAACATTTTAATAAAACACGTTCAATTTATCTATCACTATATGTTATGTAGACGATCGAGTCAGAATTCTAGACTTGCAGCGCTTGCAGGTGTGTCGCTCAGCTGATATCGGTCGAGAGAAATGGTTGCTACGTGGTTGTGTACAAGTCAATGATATTGAGAGGAATAGTATTCTTTAGCCTTGCTTCTAGGGCAGACCAATTTAGAAAGATCTCGTGTGTGAGGTTTTACATACTATTTTCGAACAGTGAAGTCTAATCTCTGAGAGAAGCAATGCCCTAAGTGAATAACTTATTTTGTGTATCATGTATCGGATATTTGCTTACGAAGACTTTAATTTTTGTCATATCCATATGTATCTGAATATACGAGTATATATTTAAAAAATGCATTTTACTGACCAAAACTCTTTTATAAAAAAAGCCTTCAAAGTCAAAAACTTCTAACATAATATTGTAATGGTGACAACTTCACCTTTACAGAAAGAAAAATATAAATCTTATAGAAATATTTTTGGATCTTTTGAAATTGCACAATCAAACTACTTTCTCGTTTCTACAATTATAATGACGTATATAAGTTTACTGTTGTCAAATCACCGCTTATTATTGATATGTAACACGTAACAGAACACCACTTATTGGAACAATATTTATTTATTTATTTTGCACACTTTATTGCACTGGAGTGCAACGGGCGGCCTTATCGCTAATCAGCGATCTCTTCCAGGCAACCCACAATTTTTTGTTGGTTTGGTTGAATTTCTGCAGACAAGCCTGTAGAAATTCAACAACTCCTCCGTACCACTTATGACACCCCGTCCGGCAAGTGGCAGCCTTACCAGAGACCGAATACAAATACAAATTAAATTATAAATTGTATTCGGGACCGGGGATCGAACCCGGTATCTCAGGCTTCGCGGTACGCTTATAAGACCGCTTAGCCATGAGTATTGTTATACGTAACTGATAATATTCTTTTTTACTGTATCTCTTCTCTTCATGAAAGTTATAAGACGAAATAAACAAACATCATAAAAAGACAAAAAAAAAGTGAAAAACACTTTTAATTATTTTTTTCGTCACCTGATATAAGAAATGAACTGAAACGAATGAGGTAGGTTAAACTTAAGTGACTAAAGTAGTTCTTAAATTACACTGTATAAGATTTCGTATTATGCCATCTAAAATTACCTAAAGCAGAAGCTAATAATTTTTTAATATGTGCTAAGAAAATATAGTGTAATCAGAACTTCATCAAAATTAGACCCAATATAATCATGATGTATACAAATCAACAGTCAGAAATGTCGGACAGAGAATGGAGTTGGATCCAAGGGGGTTGACATGGACAAGCGAATGATTTCATGGACTATAATTTTAAACCCATTCCAAAAATAAAATAAATTCCACCGCGATTATTCTGACACATTTTTTCGTGACCTAAAATATATTAGGTTTGATAATTAATTTGTAATCCAGGTTTGAGGACGCAATGTTTCTGCTCGTCAAACTTTTTTTAGACATAATTTCCGCGTTTAAGGTTAAATCTTCATATATTTTTTTATATTTCATACAGGTACAATTTGAATTACACCTCCCAATTATTTAATACTTATGCTTTTAATATTGTAAATTATATGATTGTCAAACAAAATAAAATGTAAAATATACAAAAATGTCACAACACTGATTTGCCATAAAATTGAAGCGTGAAAAACTTTAAGATTAAATTTTAAGCTCCCGATATGGAAATATTCCCGAAGCGACGCGACGCTTGATACGGTTCAAAAATTTTACAACCAATTTCGAATCCAATCTTCATACGGTCGTAACTTAAAATTCATAATACAAACTACTTTTAATCTCAAGTTTTTTTTTATGCAAAAATATGTGTAAATCACAAATATTCTGTATTCAATGGTGAACATTTGTATCTGAAAAAAAACTAGAGAATTTTCAATTTAAAATTTATTTGTAGCGTAATTAAATTTCATTATATAAATAAATATATACGTATCTTGATTTGGCTGATTTTGCTGTCTGACGTGATGGTTAAAAATTTTAATTTTATGTACTGCTGCGTATATTTGAACTGCTCAATAATTGTAGCATCCATATACTAAATGAATCTAACACATATATATAACAAAACTATAGTAAATAATTGCCTCCTTATATATTTCTAATGTCTGAGAAAATAGATTAAAAATAATATTGATACATGGAACCTGATTCAAATTTTAACTTTGCCTTCTTGCATAGGCTAGCGCTTTAAAATACTTGTATAAAACAGAAAAACTACCAGGAGCCCATAGCTAAGCAGAGGTTGTAACGAGTGGGTGATTGAGACACGTAGACGTAAGCACCGGCGCCGCATTTCTTTATTACGAGTGATGCGTGGGGCGCCGACGCGGTGGCGACAGAAGGTGACGTCACCTGCTAATTGTTTTTCATTGAGTCTTTATTGTGCCTATGTGTGACCAAATTGGCCTATGATTAATAGTGTTCTAAGCGTGTTAATGAAAGTAAAAATAAGATAAATTTTAAAAAGTAGAGAGTTATATAGTCCGTATATGTAGGTAAACGTCCAAACTTTAAGAAGCGATAATGTTTGGCAAGTGACATTGCCAATTAATTACCATTGGCACTTGCAATACACTTTATATGAAGCACTAGCCTCAAACGATTATAAAGACATTATTTGTTTCACCAACCAAATACTGCGACATACATTTGGTAATTTTTCTATCGTAAAATCAAGATCATTTGATTTCATGAGAAAAAACATAGAAAATATCCTAAGTTTTATTCCTAGAAGAACAAGGGATTCTATTTGGAGGCACAGATGGGTGGCCTATTTGCTTGTTAAGAATTCAAACAGTGAAACACTCGCAAGTGTATGCCGAATGTCTTCATCTTTTCACACTGACTTCAAAGATATTGTTTTCTGTCAATGATATATCAAAACCAAACAATCTCAACGCTAACAATGCCTGCCTAACATTTCAGAAACCGCATTTTCGTATTGTAAAAAATGTTGCTGCAATAAAATTGGACATATTACACTGAATACTATGTTCAATCCTGATAACGTTCGACAGACGGACAATACAGTGACTTATCTATTGTATGTTGACCATGGCTTATTGCATCCCGCTGATATATTGCGGTTTAATGTTTTTAAAAAGACTTAGGTAATAAAATGACTGGTAACTCTTTTTTATTTTTTAAAGAAAACAAATTAAACAAAATAATAAATAAATTTCTGCTTTAATATATCTATTCAGTATTCAGTATTCAGTATTGACGGGCTAGTTTTCCGCAACTTGACGTCTATCATGCGCCTATTTTGCGTGTTGAGCCGGGCGGCTAGTCCTGCCATCCCAGCTCCTCCAAAAAGTTAATCAAACCTCTGGTGTCACCAATAACCTCGGGGAGGGTCCGTGGTGACCCCAAGTGTTTGGCCCGGTAGTTGGCCACGCCCGTGCACTCCAGAACAATGTGGGCTGCCGTCTCTTCTCCATCCAAGCACGCTCTGCAGATGGGGCTGTCTGTAACACCTATATTAAACAGATGTTTGTTAAAAGGGCCATGGCCCGTAATTACATGAGTTAGCTTACGTATTTCTGGTCGTGTGAGTTTCATCAACTTCCGAGTCAGTCTCCGGTCTATACCTGGCAGAGCCTGCTTCGCCTGTCGACATCCGCTCACCTCAGTCCAGTATTTGTTATGCAGCTCCTTGGTGTGTTGCCTTATAACTGATGCAGGCCATCCAGAGGGAAGGGGGACGATTGGTTCTGGTCCAACCGCAGCCATCTCCGAGCCTCTTCTGGCCAATACATCAGCGGCATCATTCCCACGAGAGCTACTATGACTTTAATATATCTATAAACACGTTCAACTGTAACTACCTATGTACATGTTATATTTTAATTTAAAAAAATAATATTAATGATAATGTAATTCAATGTAAAATTTATTTTAATTGTTAAAATTAAAATTATTAAATTCTTAAAAAATTAGAAATACAAAAACCGGTCAAGTGCGAGTCGGACTCGCGCACGAAGGGTTCCTTAAGATTATCTATAAAAACGTCAAAAATATCATGTCTGTTTTATGGGAGCCTCACTTAAATATTTATTTTATTTTAATTATTTATTTTTAAAGGGAATATATAATATTTGTGAATTGAATATTTTAAGCGTCTACTTGTCGTTATCAATATCGAGCAAAAAGGAGCAAAAAAAATCTCGGAGGCCCCCTAAATATTAATTTCATTATGTTTTTAGTATTTTTTGTTATAGCGGCAACAGAAATACATCATCTGTGAAAATTTAAACTGTCTAACTATCACGGTTCATGAGATAGAGCCTGGTGGCAGACAAACATCGAACGGACAGCGGAATCTTAATAATAGGGTTCCGTTTTACCCTTTATATATTCATTGGTCGGAGGCTGAGTATCCGTGAGTCCTCTACTGTCCAGATTCCTTACCTGAAAATATATACTATGACTTAATTCAAGGTAGACCAAAAAATGATAGGGCTTTTGCGGTGCGTAACGTTTTGGACATCTTTGTCTTTCAAAATAGTGACGTATGTCCACCCTCGCTATAGATCACGGCTGACCAACTAACGATGGAGGCAGTGGTTTGTTTCCACACAAAGCCACGATTTATCGAGCTGTACAGTAATTGATAGGGTTTACGCCGTAACAGAATGCTGGCACACTTGTTCCGGATGCCCGTAAATCCTTTACAGGCTTTTTCATTTCATTGCTACTTTATTTATTGCTGCAAATTAGTTAATTGGCCTGTATTGTGTGCACTTTATCGCATTGAATAAGATTAAATGCACACAAAAGTTTTACAATATCGCTAGTAATAAAGTAAAATATTTCGTTTGATTACACCTTAAACATTTTTTAAAGTTCAATCCAAAATTTAAAATACAAGCACAGAATTGTTTGTTCTAATAGATAACAATCTAGATAAAAAACTGTGAAAATTTGTATAAATTTATTATTTTTTAAAATATACCTAAAGCTTTTATGTAAATAATTTACAATTTGAATGCCAATCAAGGAACTATGAAGATTTAAATTATTGTAACTAAAATAAAAAATTTAATTTCGATGAGTTTATCACACTACCTACCACGATCCCTATATACATACCTCTTTCGCTTTATCCACTTTCAATAAATTTATCATGCATGCTGGTTAGGTAGATGGTCACATTTTATTCTGTTTCTTTGAATTCGCCGATATTATACAGATAATAATTTTTAGCTTAGTCATGCTGCTCATATTGTGACTGGTCACCAATGTTAACATGCGATCGTTTCTTGGTCATGATATATTTTTTAAATCATCATAAATATCTACTTAACATTGCTCTTTCAATTAATTATAGATAAAGTCTTTTTCGGAAGCTGTTTTGTTAATAATCAAATGAAATGCCGATTTGCCTGTCAAAGGCAAAAGTGATATAATGAAAATGCTTGAGACAACAATATTGGCTATTAAGCGAGACAGACAGGAGGGGAGCCACAAATCATAGTGACGTCACGGGATTAATTACAAGCCTCGCAGATGACATTTAGATATAGCCATGTGCATGTCTCATCGTTAATTACGACGAATAATTACATTTGAATTTTGTATACGGCAAATTCTAGTGTCAAGACAAGAATGACAATAGGGAAATACATTAATTATAACCACTTGGTGGTAACCATTTATACTTGTAAGTGTGTGTAATCCCGTAAAACTTTAGTATGGCATGAAGGAGACGCATTTCTGTAATAGATTATTTTTTACTAGCAATTTTTACTTCAATATGTCCTGTCCATAGTATGTATACGTATAGTGCATAATAATTTGCATTATAAAATTCACGTCAGAGAACTTGCTAAAGCAATAAATAACAAAGTTGGTGTACACTTTCAGTAAATTTAAATAGTCTCGAAGTGATCGGGAACCAAATGAGGCATAAGCCAAGAGAAGTTTTGTTTGAAAGAGTAAAGTTTCAGAGGTACCGATAAAAGATCTTACTCGATAACCTGAAGAAAGAATATTGTAGTAGGTTTTACTAGACTTTGAAACATGTGACCTTTTACTTTGCTACACCGAAAGATAATTCTTTATAGTATTTATTACATTAAGAGTTATTAATAAACAATTATAATAACTTGCTTAAAAAATTTGTATTGACAGGTTGCTGTTTAGATCTTATTAAAAATAAATAAAATTAAAAAAAAAACAAGAAGAAGCTATCAAATTTCCATCGATATTTATGTAAAAGATTTGTTTTTTTTTTTAGAATTTTGAAAAAAATCGGTACGTTTTTTTAGCCTTATTCAGGGGTTTCTGATAAAAATATTTTAGAAGAGCACAGAATCTAATAATGTAAGTACTTCTGCTAAAAGGCGTCCATAGTACGTTTATCTTTGGAAATAGAAATGCATATAAGACATTCTACTGTTTGTTCTGAATGAGTTTAGTTTCTGTTATCCAATAATAATACTACAATTTTGCAGCCATAAATGCCTTTCTGATGGTATACTCGATTTTCTTATTGTGGATAAGAATTCGCCACTAATGAAAAATACGCACGCCTTGGAATTCCACATCGATCCACGCTGACGCATCTACCGCGCCACGTGACTTTATTACTTTGTTATACCGATGTGAATGACAGTAGAAATGCTCTGAGGAAATATCATACTTTCCTTATGAATATTAAGTCATACACCTACAATATTTGTCTGCTTAAAACCGTCAAAACCGTCTTTATAGTATGTTATTTGTTTTTCTATGCCAACCAGCACTCAGCAAATGCACAGCTATTTTAGTGTAAACAGTGGTACATAGTTTAAATTTAAAATCCACAAATATCCATGCAATATTAGGCTGATGCAATAGTGTTCAGTTACTATAATTAAATATCGGTCTATTTTATTTACATTATATTTGTAAACTTATGTTTTGTAATTTAAATGCAGTCATGTTTATATACTGAGCATATCAATATCAACGACATCTATGATTCCTTAAAAAATAGCTTTTAAACACACAGTAGAGGTTCAAAAGCTTACAGTGTGGTGTAACGCGTACCCCACTTAACCTTAACATGCCAATGGCGTCGTGGAATATTGGAACAATTTATATGAGGACCTTTGCAATTTAGAAGAGCTCTCAAATTGAAGGTATGGAGGTTGACACCTCTCCCTCGTTACCTGAATATAGATGACTGCTTACGGCGGAATCTATCGTCTATTGTCATGAGTGAAGCTTGTCAGTGGATGAATGACACACAATTGAGGTGAGCTCTAGATGTTTTGCAATAAAGTATATAGTTTAGTTATATTTATTGTAACCATAGCCATTCTAACATTTAATAATTTCACCTGACTTATTTGCTTGGCTTTCTTGAAGAGCCTATACCAGCAAATTTAAACTGAAGTGTCGAACATAAGCGTGTCATGTTTATGTTATGAATATTTCTGGTTTGACTTTAAAGTTTGGGAATTAGTTTGTTTGAACGTATAAAAAGAGTTAAAACTTTATTTTTTGTATGTTATCTTGTTTTGGGAATTAAAATTAATTTGTTTTTTTTAGTGCTGAATTCTGCACCATATAACAATGTTTACCAATTTTCACTTAACTTGTCTTTGATTCGTATTGATATAATTTAAAAAATGGCAATCCAATTACAGCAAAGACATTCGGTTAGTTTAAATATAACGTTAAACAAATACCTCGGAGACAAAGGTATTTTGTGCTTGAAGCGAGTTGCTTTTACAACTGCATTCAATCATTTCGACTCCAATTTCGTCTGACGTGTGGATTAAGGGTAGACAGCGAGCGATACAGATAAAAAAACTAACTACATCCCGCGTTTAACCAAACGAAACCAAAATTAACCAATTTTAGCAGAAAATCGATTAAGGGATGGAAAATAAGTTAATTTTACGCTACTACTAACATAAGCATTAAACTCGGATTGATTTATTTGGAATCTAACTGAGTTCGGAACTACTACTCATCTAATAAGTAACATAGCGCTTCAATGATTTTTTTTTTAATATTGAGATGTAAATAGTTCAACCAGATACAAATTTGTATGTCGATAACACTTTGAAATGTTTCTTGAAAAAATGTTTTTATTTTAGAAAACATTTCTTGTCAACTACATTTTAATCAAACAAAAATATATTTAATTTACTTCAAGTTAAGCTAAAATTGTTACCGGTTATGTTTTGCGCCAATCCAGTTCAATGTAAGCGTTCCCTGTAGTCCCTGAGGACTCCTATCACAGGCTAGCGGGCAGGCTTAATCTAACGAATGTTCCTTATACTACCCGGGACGGGATTCAATGCCCGATTTAACTAAGTGCTTTTATGTTAAATTATATTGTATTGATCGTACAAAGAGCTTAAGAATCCAAATAAAATAAAATTCCTTTAACAAAAGTAGCAAGAAGTAGACATTGATGCATGTTTTCTAATCAATTTTTATTTGTTTTCTCTGGATTCATAACCTGCACTTCCAGCGCAACACTCACTAAATGTCACACACATGTATTAGAAAAAGTTATAAAACTTTGAATACTCCTAAACGGTTGAAATGATTTTAATCAAATTGAAAGCCCACGATTGGTTTGGATGAAAACACTTAAAACCAGAAGGCCTTATATGAAAATTCTGTACTTAAGAAGTGAACCATCACATCATCGGTAAAAATATGATTTGGAATCAAATTGTATATTTTATGTACCAAAAAATAATTAAAGTTTTACAAAAAAAATAATTTTTCATTAGTGCAAATAATTTGAATTAACTGCTTAGCTTTCTCTAGATTGAAACATCCGGTGCAATTTACATTGAATGTCAGACACGTGATCTATTCATTCAGGAAGACACGAAATCCACGAAACAGGTTTTTTTTATACACATATTTATTGAAAAGAAACTACTTATAGCTTCACATGGTCAAAGCAACAGAAAAAGTAAAGTTAAGTAAAGAGCCCATTTCAATTTCCTTAATAATTTTCCATTAAAATGTTTTCGAACGAGAATGCCACAAAAAGAAATATTACAATCTTACGAAACAGAGAATTCACATTTTTCATAAGCAAAAAATAACTTTCCACTGCTTAATTCCCTGAAGAGTCAAAGAGGTTGTTTAAGTAACATGAACATAATCAATGAGGGCCTGAAGATACGCTTTTGTACTATAAGGAAAATTTCTTTCAGTTTAGACAGTGTTACACCTCGTCCTTTTAAGGACATTTTTTCATATTCAAGTTACGTCTGTTAAAAGTAAAATAAAGTCAATTAATGTCCCAATAATAAACACTCTTGTTCATATAAAATCTTGTTAATATATGAATCATGATCGCTAATTTAAGCTGATAACTCTAAATTTATATGCTGTTGGTAATATGAAACTGGCTTTTTTTACTGGTCTGGAGTTCTGGCGCCTGCTCACTATCTACACTACAATTACGGAATTTTTTGGCCTATCTTTTCAGAGGTACATTCTAGATTAGATATATTGCGAATTATTCAAATTAATTATAAATATAATAATAAAATTTCTAAATAACTGAATTTGAACTGAAATTGATGATTTTCAATATTATTTGTATTTTGTACATAGTGAAAACGACAAAAATTAATATAAAATTGAAAACATTGGTACGTGCCGAACATAGTTTATGGCGGACAAACCAACCCTCGTCAGAGATAACGTCGCATCAATGTTATCAGTGAGTTGTGGCTGCTTTGGGACGGTCCTGGCTTTTACATAAAACACTCGTGTCGATATATCATATCAAGTATCTTCACTTATATAATTATTAAAGAAGTATGTGACGTTTTTCCCTGTTCCTAATAAATCACGGTATATCACACGAAAGAAGTCGCGAAGATCGACTCATATTCATACACTGCACATTAATTTAAGAAAACAATCTTCTTTACAAATCTACTCTTAGACATGGATAAAATTTGTAGTACAATTACATACATATATGTAATGAACGCCTATGTTATTACGCAATGAGCCTTTTCTCTTCCTAAGATTATCTATACAATCTTTTCATACATCTTCATAATATTTTATCACAGTACTTTCATAAAACATTAAATTAACAATAAAATAATTGAAAAATAGATGATTGCACCAATGATATCATCACAATATTAATACGTGAAGCAAAAACTTTGCACCCCTTTTTACGAAAATTGTGTGGACGGAGTTTTATGAAATTTCTATAGAGATATGTTTATATAGAGAAGGAGTGAGAATACTAATATTTTTTTTAAATTACCTCTGCATAAAAAATACATTAAATACATAAAATAAACATTACGCACACTACTGCTTGGATGACACACACATAGGTACATCGTGTACACACATGAATTTCGACAATAGGCAACCACTAGTAACAATAATTACAAAATACAACCAAAGCTATATAGAAACATACAATGTGACTTCTTTATGCTACAACAAGTATAAAAAATATCTACGTTTAGATCCACAAAGCAATCGGCTCAAGAATTACCCATTTAAATGAGTTCATTATTCAACCGAACGATTTGCAAAGGCTGTTCGACGTAGCTTTAATTAAATCAGCTATCCATATTCTGATATCCAATCAAAGGTTTGAGAAAAATGGAAAGCGTCCAAGTCGTGTAATTAGCTTGGAGAGGAGGAGGTGGAGCAATGAATATTCAGTCTGCTTGTGGGAAGGTAGGAACGAGAGATGAATAGATTATTTGGTACTCTGGTGACGTTGGATTAGCCCGTTTAAACTTTCTACTTCGTGGTTTGGCCCTAATAATTCTTATCACAGTATATGTGTTATCTCAACTGCTACAGAAGTTCTGGATTTGTATTAGAACATAATTAAAAAGAAAATACACATAATCGTCGGAAAACAATATGTTCACAAATCAAAGTAACTTTTTTTTTACAGATGCATTAATTTACTAAGATTTATTGTAATTGATGAAGTTTAATAATTAGTTAATAAGTTTTTTCGAGACACGCATTTCGAATAGTTCATGAAATTAGAGTGTAGGTACTTATTAATGAAGTCGATGGCCATCATTGCCCTTACAATGATCAAAAATAAGTAACATTCTAAATTCTTCTTCAAAAATAAGTCTTTCGCATTCAATCCCATTCTGATTAATCACATTCAGGTTTCCCTCATCCATGATTTTGTTTTTAAATTATTATTAAATTAGTTTTTTACGTAGCCTGACTTACAGTACTAAATGAATTGTCCTATATAGTAAATATATAGCATTTATTATCCAATAAATTAATCAATTATAAAATGAAAAAAACGTTAATTATCTCGTTCAAGATCTGGCAGAGTTACAAATCAAACGACGTTAAGACAAAAACAATGCGCAATTAGCATCACACGCTCAGTTAGTGAGTTGGCAAGCTCTGGATACGTCTTGAAACTTGTACTAAGTTTGGCACTTAGTTGTTTTACTAAGTTGCACTCTGATGGCCGGACCACTACTATTAAAATGCAGCAAAAATCTCATCAAACTATCGCATCACGTTATGTTCTTGCATATTGTCTGGGGTAATATTGTGTTTATTATATTATATTATCTTGGATCCTATATGGATAAATTTACAAAAGCGTCGTGTTTTCATATGTTCTTAGTCAAGATCACCTTAGTCAATGCTGTTCGAAGGTTGCATGACCAAATCACAGACCTCCTTTGAGGATTTTTTAATTTGAATATTTTCATTTTCACTGAAAAAACCACAAACAAAACAATAGTAGGGTATGTGGTTTTTGGAGCGTAGCTCGGTCCGAATTTAATAGTATTAAATAATTTTCGATAGCGAAGCTGTTGTGAAGATAAGTCTAACTTGGTTACGCTGAAATACAGCCTGCATTGTTTTATCAAATGAATCTTAAAGCGAGTCAAACCATACTGGATGTTCCTATAGGTTTGTAGACTGTTTGCTATACGATACATATTTTCATTGTAGTCTGCGAGACGCGCCTTTGTGGAATTAGATAAAAGTTTTTTATTAAGCGTGTTCTCACCAAACTAGTTAAAAAAGGATGATTTTTAGACATGGCTGTTACTCTTATGCACAAAATAAATGAACACTTTGAACAAATTCGTCAAACAACAAAGATGTCTCTTTGAAGATTGTTGTCGTGAAAATCTAGAAAAATTATAAATTATATTGTTACCCAGACGTAAAGAAATTCCCATTTAAAGGTATGCAAACAAAATTTAAATTCCACCCTGAAACTTAAGTCAAAAACTCGATTATAGGAAAAGCTTTCAAGATTTAGTCGAAACTTGAAAGCTAGTACATTTAAAGTCCGTACCTTCCACGTGCGATCGTCGATCAATCAAAATTATATTACCAATAAATCTACGGAACTCATACTGAGCCGAATGTCTTTACATCATACGATATTTTCATCTATAATAGTCGTATATAGTTTTATATTTTTCATGGCTATACTATTTTCTTCCTGCTTAGAACAATTCAGGTTAGCACCAATAAACGTGTGTGACAGTATTCGAGGCAAATTTTTATGAGAATTAGTTCACCTGATTTTCCTAATAACAGAAGCTGCTCATTGCCACAGCCCTGATATGCTAATCAATGTAATAAAAAGGTGTCCCGAAAAGTAGTTAATAAAATAGATCAGTGATTTTTTGCAGTGTTTTTCAATATTTATTATATATGTAGTATTGTTTATTTAATATTTTAATGTCATTGTTTTGCTTATTGATTAAAATGGTATGAAAAATTTAAATGAATATCGTGTCATTTAAGTGAATCGGAAACTTTACCATACACTGATTGCTTCATAATAATTTATAGAGTGTAATCTGCAATCCATCGAGCGTGTTATATTACTCACGCCAACATCCACCCAGCCCTCGTTCATCTTGCTAATCTGCTGATGAAGAGAATTTTCTGTACTATTATGTATTATTTTTTAGGCATCTGATCATTTTTTGTATTGGTTTTATTACTTTTCTGTCAGTTATACACGCAGTAATTTTTTAGAAAAAGTCAATTACGGGTGATTCTAATATAAGATATAGACAGAATAAAATAAAGTTGTATGAGAATAAAATAGCATATATTAAAGAACATTGGATGAATTGGATTTTTTATTAAGACTGTTTCATTTTTATGTACATACCTAACATTAGCGTTTATATAATCTATAAAAAGAATCCATTTACCAATTATTTGATAAAGCGTCTAGATACTATTTTATTGTATTTTAGAAGATTGGATGCCGATTTCCATTTGTGGGCTGTTTATTTGAAGGTTTCACTATTTGCCAAAGGCACGCACATTGTCTATTTTGGTGACCAAAGAGGTTTCCTCTGATCGAATCATATAAATTATAATATATATTTAACCATTCTTATTTTCTGTTTGAAAAGCTAATACATTGAATTAAAAGTAGGCATTGTTTTTTTTTTCATGATTTTATAATGATATTGCTGTGCCTAGCGAATTCACCCGCTCTCGCGATTAAAAATCTTTGAAAAATAGTTTACGACCTCTTATATAATTTCGCTTGACCAATTTGTATAAAAAAAATATAAAAACTGGCCGGGTGACAACAACCACCATGATACGAGTATTTTATATTAGATTAATATATTTCGAAATAGAAAGAAAAAAAATCTATGGCTTTAAATAATATTATTTTATGTATTTATATCATAGACTTCATTCCCAAAAAACAAAGGCGAATCAGATCAAGCATAATACATTATACTCTATTGTACTTTTGCTTAAACTCTTTTTTCCTTGAATATTCATTCATCGAATACTTAATTCGTCTATTCTTGATAGCTTAGAATCAAGAGTACTATAAATAAATGTGGTTTTCTATCGTTTTTCCGGCACCTAAAGTAATTCATGTCTGGAAGACTGAATAATAACTTGTTAGACATGAAAATGTCACCATTATGTTAAGGTCCTCACGCAGGTTATGTAAAAGCGAGTAAAGGGTACGCCGCTACTGATAGAGATTAATAAATGTAATTCAGTTGAAAATAACTTTATATACTTAAGGTGAAGTGATCTAGTATA
The DNA here is from genome assembly GCA_912999735.1 of Aporia crataegi. Taxonomy (NCBI): domain Eukaryota; kingdom Metazoa; phylum Arthropoda; class Insecta; order Lepidoptera; family Pieridae; genus Aporia; species Aporia crataegi. Next base: position 3,459,383 of record OU538744.1, on the reverse strand, counting down.
CATATTAAGGACGACCTTTGCTCATCTTCAATGGAGGCTTTAGCAAATTTAGGGTGAAAGTGGGTTAGCAAATGATTTACTAACATACAACAAATTAGACATAGTCTTTGTTTAATTTGAAATTCAAAAATCTCTTTTATACTTTTATGCCTAGCATATTATATTCTATTATATTAAAAGCTTGATTATTATACATAATATTATGGTAGAGATTTAAGCGTTAGAAGTGTCATTAAAAATATTTATATAATTTATTATGTTAGTTTCATTTTTATCGCATGGCATCATTAAAAAAAATATTTTTTAATGATGATGATTATTTGGATATTTTTCTATCCAGATGACTGGTTGGTGCAAAAGGTACTACGAATATGTAGGTGCATTTATTTGTGTGATTAGAACAAATGTTTGTTTCCGAGTCTTGGTTGTTTAAAAACGTATATTATGGTACCTTCGTTGTTTCTCATTACAATAACACTAGTACGTCGGCTACTTACTTTGGGATCAGAGTGATTTATATAAATATTATACATTTTCATAACACTTGTTATTATCAGCTAATCCCTTTATACTTATCGGCGCAACCAAATTAACGAGTCTTCAATCAAGATCAAAAAAGCATCTGCCTTATTAAAATTTTCCAATTGCTTTCATAGTAGTTTGACCGTCTGTTACAAAACTTGTTTAAATATTTTCGGGAAGTTTGATAATTTTTCTTACGAAACTCATTTATTAATTATTATTATTTAAGTAATTGATATTCGGTAGTTCACTTTGGATAAAGCCTTCAAATTAAGCATAAGCTCTGCCCGATTTGTTTTCTTCATCACAAATAAGTGTTTTATTTCATACATCGATGGAAGACCATCCTGCTGACTTCACTATTTTTAAAAAGTAGCGTAGTTGATATTTTCTCATACTTAATATAATTTAAAAATCATAATTTTATAGACAGATATTATTCGATATTCTGTAGTCGCTCACACTCGCACCAAAAGTCAACACAACCCAGGCCAGTATTTTAATAGGTATGCTAATGTAGAGACGAACTCGTTACATTCCCAAGTTATTATATTCTGATACAACTTTATGTGACAACCACACAATATTGAACGATAAAAACAGCGATTACGCTATCAATTTATATGATAACGGTTTTATATTTTTTCAGGATATATACTTTATGATCATGAAAACAGTATTGCTAATTTAATATTTATCTTTGATTTACTTGTAACTGATATATTATTATCTGTTGATATTGTAACCTTTTCCCTTCAAAATCAAGATCAAAGTTTTCTTTGATCTTTTCTATGCTTCATATTTATGAAAATCAATTCGGCATTTGTAGTAATTCACGAGATCAGTGACTTGTAGCGGGGCATGGGATATATTTTATACGTCTACTCCAAATCATTTTCTTTTCTTTACAGATGATCACATTTCTGTCTTCCAAAGCGAAAAATTTGTTTTCACGGTAAGAAAGACGACTTTTCGCGTACGCACAAGGTACGACACCAAATTAGCTACATAGGTGTTGGTGTTAGCAATATGAATAAAATGTTACTTAATTTCGCATTTATAAGTAAGCATATTACAAACTTCAACAACTACAAATATTACGGTTCCTTGTTGTACGTATTATAGTGTTGTTAGTAACACGAAACAAAGTGATTTTTAAAGTTTCTCGGTCGTAAGCCCCTCGTTAGGGCTTGAAGAGTTTATAATTGATGTGTGTTAGAATAATTTATTTGTTTACAGTTTGGAAATGAGGTAATCAGACAAAGTAACAAGTCTTGTGAATGAAAAGAACAATTTCTATTTCCAGTTTGAACTTGAAAATAAATTATAATGATTTTAATTATTCAGTTTTCTTATATATTATAAAGAACAATTATATTATCCTTCTGTCACTGTGGATCATATTTATTACAATACACAAAGGACTATCATGATGTGGTTTTTAAATATTTTTTCTCGGGAATCGAGCTTTGACCTATGTCTTCTAGCTGGGGAAATCCGGTTCTATCTTGAGCGAGTCTTTTAACTTCGTTCCAAGTTTTGCCGGCTCAATTTTTAGGTGCTACGACGTAGACACCGTAGCACCTCCAATCATTACTGTCTTTAAAGCAACATTTTTAATAAAGATCTATTTATATATTATTTTCTACTTATATTTAAAAAAAGTCCTTAATCATCAGTTCATTTATTCAAGAGCGCGAAATGTTGATAAAGTAAACACAATTTGAATATCAAAATTGGTTCAAGAAGTTTCCTCATTATTTTCCACCTGCAGATTTTTTACAAGCGCTTCTCCAATATTTTTTAACGTAATTTATTGAAGACACGTGACTCTGCACCTTTTAAGTTTAATGGCTATGTATGGCTACTGAGTATCAAATTTTAAATGGTTAGATAGCCAGAGAAGAGGATTTTTTTATTGAATAAAAATTATTAAAAACGACAAAATTTAGAAAAAAAATTGCGTAAGCCAATTTTCAATGCCACGTTCATCCACTTGATAACTTTTTCCACGTTTATATAGTACACAAATATTCAACTATGTTTATGTTGTTTCATAGCATTAATTACACAAGCCAACCCTAAGAAAGTGCACCCCAAGATGCGTACTTCAAAGTTGGCGGATGTAGGCTCCGAGATCTTTGTACCACAGACTAATTAGTTCCTCTGACTGTCAATAGAAATTTTTAATTAGCCAGTATGAAACGCCGTTGAATAACAACCTTTATGACTTTCAGCCGCAGATTCCTTGATACTCTTTTGAACTTATTATGTTTTGATTGTAAATAGTTCAATAATTGTTTGTTGATTGTGGCGTATTAATTGACCGTAAAGTTAATTATGGTACAATAACAACCAAACCAATTAAGTTTTAGTTTTTGTAGTTCGTTGCAACGATCGTACGTTGCTTCTTTAAAAAATATTATGGAAATTTGTTTAAGTAGGTACGCTGTCATACTTACGTAGAATTAAATGAATAATGCAAGAGTATATCGTGTTTACAGATGTAAAAGCACGAATATATATTAACCATACAAAGTTGCAGTTTGTCGGGACTTTTTAGCATCTTGAATATAACATGGTATGAACTTTCGTTGACTTATGTAAATACAAAACGTTACATTAAACTTCCACAATACATCAAGACGCTAGACTAAAGCGACATTAATAGAAGTCGTTAGTGAGTTGCTAAGACGCGCGTAGCTGCGAACTTGAGCTAATAATAAACCTGCATAAGCTGCAAAACTCCATTTAAACGTGTTACAAGTGTCACGAGTGTTACAGAAATTGCACAGAAGTTATACATTCGGCACAGTCGGCTTGTCACAAAAACTTAGACGTGGAAACTTGCTAGTTTGCCGCGAATTTCGAATGGAGGTCTATTCCGATGCAGCGAGCTTTCCGATACTGACAATGACGGCTTCAGAAATTGGTTCCGCTGTCACAAAACAAACAACAAATAAAATTCAAATGTATTCAAAACCAAACATTTTATGTACTATGACTTCTTGCATGAAATTTATATGTTATGTTCATGTCAAAAACTTTAAAAGAATGGTAAGATACGCGTTATACTACGCAGAGATCATTCTAACAATTACATCAGCTAATCTTTAGTAATATTAGCAATAACATAATAAATCGAAAAATATATCTCCTAATTAATGAGTAGTTACCATAAACACACTAACTATTTGAACTAAACTGCTATTAGTTACATCGCTAAAACTTTGATGCTTGGTAAAACTCAACGTCGAAGGAAATTTAAATAGAATGATTGAAAATTTGAACCTATTTTCGCTTTACTGTCTCACTTACACACATTTTTTATATAAACTTTCTTCACATTTTCATACAATATTCTAGTTGCTTTTATACAATCTGATTCCCGATAAACCGAACGTCACAAAATAAACAATATCATTCAAACTTCTCCATTATTTTATATTGATGTAGATGAAGTTATGATAGCCATGTTACAGTTTATATACGTTTCACTAATTTGTGAATTCTTATATTTCTTAAAAGGTTAGTAGATAATAAGCCTTCAAATACGTTTCCTTGGGAATCGAAGCTCGCTCTCTCGAATACGATTCCAACATCGATATAAATTTCTTGATTGGTCTAAACTCTAAACTAAAAATTATTGACGCGATTATTATAAAATAGAATTCAAGAGTTAGGACATAGTGTGTGTTGTTTAATTTAAAAAAATTGAAAAGCTTAATTGACAATTAAATAAAACTGAACTTCAATAAATGCTTGGCAGATATTGGCAACGTAATAAAGTTGCCCACGAAAACGGATAAGTTTTATTTTAATTCCCCTTTATACCCACTCATTAAGTTTTAACGAAGCGTCCCGGGTAACGTGAGAGTCATTAAATTATTTCCTCCTACCACTCCGATATACAAGGTAAATTTCATCATGTTCATATTATTCGTTAATTTATACAGAACAAATTGTCTTTTAATATGTTTATTGCGATCATTTTTTAATTTCCTATATAATACGAATTTTTACTGTGCTAATTTGAACAATGATCATTACAAAATACGTTTATACAGAACATCTAGTATTAAAGATTTTTATTGGTAGGCGAATATTTAATCTTCTGTGCGTTACGAACTAAACGGATTAATCTGCGTGTAATGGACCGAACTACGAGGTAATTGTTAGCAGAGATAGAAATTAGGAATCCTAATATTACACAAGAAATACTTAGTTATTATTGACATCATGCTTTAGAACTACTTTAAATGTTATTATTTAAAGACTAAAAGATGAAACAAAATAATAAATGTGTAACTTAAGATATTCAAAAGCATTCATCATCATAATCATAGGTAGACCCAACTTATTGGAAATACAAGAGTAGGATTTATGACGTAGTTGTTGGAAAAAGTTTGAAAAATATTCTGAGAAATATTTGAAAGGTACAAACAGGTATTTCAGGCGAGTGAGTAAACACAGGCGGTAAATCACCAAGTTTAGATATATTGTTACAACACAGTTGCGAATTGCAATACCGATATCTTCATGTTTATTCAACTTATTACATTATTTATTTATGCTTTATAGGAATGGTAAGAAATATTAAATTGGATTTCTTCTTATTACTTCATGACGCTGCTTGTTTTAATATAATTAATTATTTATCCACTTCCTTCTCTACAAATAGCAAAAACCGTTACATCTTTATGCGATGTCCAATAAAGTAGGCGACATTTAAGTTGATGAAAATGTAAAAATTTCCTGTTCAATAATGAATACGTGATACGTTACACCCTTTCTTCTACCCTTTTAGTATTGTTTTAAGTAAAACAAACGTGTAAATTCACGCAATGTTACCGAACATTGAACAGTTTTGGCACAGAAGCTGGTACAAGTAGCAATCTCGACTAAATGCAGCCATTATACCAACTTGCCGCGATTTCAAACTGAATTAAAACGACGCTTGTTTTGCCTGAATCAACTAGAGGTGTTTTTCAATATTTTGTTTGGATAATAATATTATAGAAGATGTATGAAATCATCGCTAATGTGCAATAGTCTTCGTAGTTTTAAGATTTAAAAAATTACCTACGCTATGCTCTTTCATTTGTTTTCTTTGATCACGTCTTCATATGAAAACTGCGAAGGCGCAACATAAAATTTGCTTTAACATAAAGCAAATGAAGTGAAGTGTGTCCCCTAGTGGGGTATGAGAAGATGCATTTCACATCTGTTTCACTGTTCGATTTTTTACTTTAATAGATGATCATACTTGTATGAACTGCCAGACCGTTTTTTTATCTCCACCGGGAATCGAACCCAGGACCTCCCGGTTGTAAAGCTTACTTACCACTAGACCAAGGAGGCGGTCAATTTTATATCGCGTTAACCTTGTACATATGAAAAGCATAATATTTATTCTAGTTTTCTTTTAATTAATAAACTTTTATTATATAGTATTCAGTACACGCGTCAGAAGTCGCGCAATTCAGTGATTGGTTCAACGTAGCAATGGGATTAAAACGAGATCTTTGGTTTATGAAGACTGCTTCTGTAATATGTAAAAAGAAACCAGCATTTCATTTAAATCAAATGAAATTCAAACAGCATCTATTTAGTATCAAATACCTATCTATTAAATACCTCATTTCAGTTACGAGACAGAGTTACACCCTAAATTTACGCTTTTATAATACATTATGCAAGTAGGCTCAGCGCGCAATATTTCCAGTTCAATGTATTATGATATAGAGGCAGAGAATGAAAATTTACACGTCTCTATATTGTTGTTTATGGCACTCTCTAGTCTAACAGTGATCTGTGGCCCGCGAGCGTGATCATAGTATTCTAAATAAAATTTAATAGAATGCAAAAATGTGATTTTATTCATGCACTAATATAAAATAAAAATTGCCCAAAATTGTTCTATTATCACTTAAGTAGATTTAGAGTTTAGACTAATTTGGTAGTCTATTACCACTAAAACCGGTAACATAAGAAAATAGCTTTGACACCATTTTAAGTTGCATATTCGGGATCCAGTCATAATTGTTACATTTTTAACTGTTTTGAAATTAATTTGAAATTAAATGTTTTGTCTGTCATTGGATCTATGGAGTTTTAAAAGAGCATGAAATTGACAAAATGATGTTTCAAAAATATATTAATAATATTATATTTTATATTATTTAATTGACATTCGCAAGATATACTTATTAGATTCTTATCTGACACGTTGACTTTAAAAAATCTACCCTGAAACTACTGAAACACTATGTACACGTATTATCTTCTACCTTCTTGAGTTTTATCAGCTATAGGCTTGAATATATGTTCTGTAGTCTTAAATATGTAGTATGTGTAGTCTTGGTCTAGTGGTAAGCGCGTAAGCGTTACAACCGAGTCCTGGGTTCGATTCCCGGTGGAGATAATTAAAAAAAAACTCGGTCTGGCAGGACATAGAAGGCTGATCACCTACTTGCCCCTAAAAAAAAGAAAAAACCGATCAGTGAAACAGATGTGAAATGCATCTGCCCCATACCCCACTAGGGGACACGGGATTTCACTTACTTACTTACTATGTGTAGTCTTATATAAAGTAGAAAATTTGATTAAAAATATAGACTCTCAGACGTTGTAAAATAAACGGATTCTCAGACAACTGGCAACTTTTTACTGCCAATAACATGTTTAATAAGTTTGCCAGTAAAACGCTTTTATGTGAAAAGGTTCGCCATAGAGGCATTAAGCGATACATTCGTTCCTATTTGTCAATGTGTTTTTGCTTTTATGACTCTACACGAAAAGTGAAGCATTATTTTATGCCCGTGTATTTGTTTGAATTGTTCGTATAATCTCCTTACCTACCTTTTTACAATAAAAAAGAATTCTCCACCTTAGCAAAATAAGTTTTATATAATTGGAGTAGTTAAAAGTCACGTAGGCCTCTTTTATATAGTTCCATACTATGAATTAATATTATCATTTTATTTTAACCTTCAAAAAAGATACCAAAATTTATTAATATATTGCGTTTGCGTTAAAAATATTAAATAATTTTGAATTAATATTTTTAAAAAAATGACAAAAATTCCAAGTATTTATATATAATAAAATCAATATTATTAGTTGGTAATGTTTCATAAATAAGAAATAACCTAATTAAACCCTTACATTAACATAGCATTGCGAAGCGGACCCATTCCGCTAGAAGGATATAAAAATCGAATTTTGGCAACCACACCGTCGCCTGTAATAGTTACCATGATTTAATATAAAGTATTTAAGTTCTCCATTCAAAAAAGCAGAAATTTAAAAGGAAACGCCGCTCATAACTTTGATCAGGAGCCAAGAATAATCCGTACCTGAAAGGTTCCCAATTCACATCTTTTGGCACGAATTCTTAAACTGTCCCGAGTGAGGTTATAACGTATATACGGTATGCTGCGGCGTCTTACAAACTTATTTTGCTACTGTTGTTACTCGAAATAAAGTTCCTACCAAAAATTATGTAATAAGCAGCTTTTCTTAAAGTTATTTGACTGGTTTTTAGAACAATTATTTCAAGTGAGACAGACTTCCAGAAAGATTAACTGATTTATTTTTGTTATAACAAAATTTGTAGCGGACAAGAGAACCGTATCGTTTAAATTTGCTGCAGTCTGGTGGTTTATATAAGTAAACAGTCTGTACAGTTAAGGATACCTAGTTTCAAAATCTCGATTGAGGCGTGAATCGAGTTCCTATAGTTATAGTTTGAAAGGAATAATCTACTGGAAATTTTGCCTACAAGTCTGCCGTGAGGTAGGCGCTCAGGCACATGTTAGTGCAAGCGAAGTAATTAGTCAGCTGAGACTTAAACTCGTAAATAAATTACACCTAAGAAATCGCTTTACGTCTAAGGGATTTAACGGTTGTGAGATCCTTTGAAAATGAATCGTGGCGTACGTTTTGGTAAACATTATTTGAGCCCTAATTTCAATTCTAAAGCGCTTTTAAATTTTTAGGTTATTGCAAAGGATGTGTGTGGGATGAATGAATTTATGCTGTTTAAGAAGTGTATAAAACCTATCGTGTATTTTTAAGCTAACTATATCATTTTAAATTATTTTTAAATCAAATTATCAATCACATTTTGAGGGCACAATCTACATTAATATTTTAAAGAAAAATGATTTAAACTTTTGTTTGTAATCCCGCAGACGAATCGCTCTTTAAGATTGTTTTTTTTTTTTATATAGTAGTTTTAAATTACCTAATATTAGATTTATAACTAATGACCGCCTCTTTGGTCTAATGGTAAGCGCTTAAGCATTACAACCAAGTACAAAAGAGGTCCTGGGTTCGATATCCCGGTGGAGAAAAAAAAACTCGGTCTGGTAGGGCATAGAAAACTGATCACCTATTTGCCCATAAAGAAAAGATCGATCAGTGAAACAGATGTGAAATGCATCTGCCCCATACTCCACTAGGGGACACGGGACTTCACTATAGATTTATAACTTATATACTATGTAAAAACAATATTTATAAGAACATATTCTTTTTTCTCTGGCAAAAACTGAAGACCTATTGATAGAATTTGAGTGCGATAAAAAATGACCTCAACAAAGAACATCCTTAATCAATAACACTATATGTACTCTATTTTACAAAGCTGTAACATTATGCAATAATCTCATCTAATAGGATCCTCGTTTTCTATATAGGTTTCTAGAATTTACCTTGGACCATTTCAAAATACTTAAATCTTCGTAATTCGTTTATAACTGCGGTATGTACTACCTACTCATAGATAATTAATTATTATTTGGAACTATTCAAGGAATTCGATCTGATGGCAGTGGTTAGAAGTATTATGGTAGTTAATATGACTAAAAAATCATAAAACGTCAGTCACCACAATAAATAGGTATTATTTCTATGCTAGCAGCAAACGCGAACGAAACGAACTCTCGCGGCGTGAAAATATTGAACACAAACAATTAACTCAACTCAATTATATTCGCCCTTAGATTGACCAAAACATGTAGTTCACGCATTTTTCGAATGAAATCGTTATGAGTTTACCTACCACCGACTCGGTACCCTCATTTTTAATAATTTATGAATTTATATTTCAAATTGCTGGACTAGCAAGTATTTGATATTGTTTGATATTATTATTGTTTTATACATAATTTTTGATCTTGTTTGATATTGATATTGTTTGATATTAATATTGTTTTATGCATAATATTTGATATTGTTTTGTAATCTAATCATTTGTAATATGTACTCGTTTACAATCATCAAAGCCGTGTGATCCCATGGGATGTAAGCTAATCAATCTATCCGGCCATTACTAACCAGCTATTAATCTAAGCCAGCGTTGACTGAGTGCAACTTATACCAACATTTATTGGGACTAGGATATCGACGGATTTTGTGGTCGACAATTCGCATTAATCCTACCCTAAGTGAGATCCCGTAACCACTACCAGCAGACTCATTCCTGCTTCTGTTTCACTTATTCTTCACAGGCAAGAATGTGATCAACTTTATGTATCTTCTGAACCGCCACACTGTCACAACAGGCGTGGAATGACAGTCGTGTGAGTCATATTAAAATTATAATTGACCAATGCCTGATTAATTTCTGACTTCTTCATTTCAATTACTATTTTTTAATGCGTTTTTCCACGAACTAAACTAACTAAACTTAAACTTCCTAACCGATTTTGATAAGAATTTGGTTTCCAGATTGAAACAAAAAAAAAAAGGTTTATGTGAAACAAATTTAAGAAGAAACTTTACGCAAATAATTTTAAATTTAGATATAACTGTATAAAATATATCACAAACTTTAATAAGGCCGTTCTTCATATTCAGGATTAAAAGACACTGAAACTGGATATGATAGGACACTTTAAGCACTCACGAGACTAAACTTTTTGCCAAGTGAGGCTTGGCAGAGCCCAGCCGTATGGTCACCTGCCAAGTCATAATTGCTGCCTGAAAACTGAGCCGACTTTATTGACAGTTTCTTGGCAAGAGCCAATTTAATTACGTGCCAATTTTTTCAGTCACCGCAAGCTGGCCGCCAAGTAGGAAACTTGGATCTTTTTCATGGGGATATAAAATAAAAGGTAATAGTAAATTCTTTACCAAGGTACTCCCTTTTTTTAAGGCGAGTATTTTTTGAATCCAGGGTGGAGCGAAGGCTTCAAAGTATATCATTCGAGTTTATTTATTTATCATGTACTTTTAATCACCTCTATGAGAAATTTTTGCCGGGGTTTTGTAAGTAAACAGGCTTTGTAGACTTATTCTAACTTTATAATCGCCTTCGTGCCTAATTAGTTCATGGTACTCAGCGTTACATTTAAGTTGGTGTTTTTAAGCCGATTTGCAACTTTTTCAATAGATTTCTAATGATTAAAAAGTAAACCGACCATGAGTCAGCTGGAGCAACCGCGGTGATTATGAAATTGAAAATTTTTATGATAATTTATAATAATAATGAGTTAATTTTCTTTTAATTAATTAAGTAATATTATTAATACAAAATTTTGCGCCTATAAAATCTTAGAGCAACATGACATTTTCGTGATAATTGCTAGTTAAATTTCATAAGGCATAAGATAATTTTATTGTCCTACGCCTATAATTTTGTAGCTGACGCATATCCTCCTCTCCACTATGTTGCTAACATTTTTTTTTTTTTCATCATTTCATTTTATCATTATAACGTTATCTACATATTTTCCCGTTGGGAATGGATGCCAATCTTTACATTATAATATATTAACTATTTCTTTATGTTCTGTAATCTTTGAAAACCCAAGACAAGGTAAGTAGTAATCGAATCAACTACTATCAAGACTCAACTCAGTAAATTAGTAAAATAGGCTTAGAATTGCAAAAACTAAGTTTCTGAAATAAAAGTATAAAACGCGAGATTTCACTAGCTTTAATTTAACATAAAGAAATGAGTCTGTAATATAATATTTTTACGCAAGGCTCTGTGATAAGCACATAAACGGAGAATACAGTTTATCGCGCGGCTTTGTTCGAAGTTCAGAGGTTGATACGAGTTTTATGACATAGTTGCGGTTCTACACACAGATGTCTAGAATTTGTTTTTTCTAGCCACATACATTGGCTAAGATGACAATCTTAACCAATGTATGTGGCGCAAATAAGATGCGATATATACATAATAAGACCTGATATACGATAAATTCTTCCGGCGGCCTTGGGGGGTGGCGAACAGGGTAATCGCCTGGGGTCTCGCTCTTGCAAGGGCCTCGCGCAACAACACAAGCAAATTTCAAAAAATATAGATTTTTTTAACTATTTTTTTTTCGCATCACATACTTTTCACGAACGAACGAATAATACCGTATTATACATTTACCTTCTTCGAATATATTTAACCAAATAAATTTCCTACGTTACTAACAATATATAAATAAATACCTAATGTATTATAACAAAACTCCCTGATGTAAACCAGTCAGTCCAGTATTTACTTATACTTATTTGGACGGCAGATTTCTAAGAAAATATTCATTATTTTGTAGTTACAGAAAGTTAAATATTCCATATAAATATTGTCTTCCGCGTCTGTAGGTACCGCCTTCCGCTGCACTCGGTTTAGGTACAACGACAATGTATGTTACATCCCAAACACGCTTATATTAATGAAACGTTTATCAAAGTTTATATTGTCTGCTCTAAATTACTTCTAGAATGTACATAAAGACGGTGGAATTGATAGATGGATTTTTAGTAGAAAACTTTATAAGACATTTATTTAGTAGTATTTTACATTTCATACATTTTGAATTTATACAAAATTTAACGTAACGTTACCTCTAATTTTAAAAATTATGAACATCTAAGTGATTTCCCGAAATCCCTACTTTGGTGAACTTACCTAATATAAATGCAATCGGTTGGGTGGATACGAAAGGCTGTAGGTACAGCGGTTTTTCCGGAGAAGAAAAATGATCCATTCAAGAAAATTGAAATACACCTGGTAATTGTTATTACTTCAAAAAAAAAATTTGTTTTAGATAATTATAATTAAGTAATAAAGTAGGTAATCAATTGGTAGGTAAGCCGTTAATTTGTTAATCATATTGGAACTTAATCAACTTTGTTTTAGCTAATTTTCTTTGTTATTTTCTTCTTATTAAACAAATCTTGTATAGACTATATATTCTGAAAAAGTAGCTTCATGTTCTGATACGAGGCTTAACAAAATATTTTGGAATATTATTATCTATTTCAGTGAGTTATTTATGAGATATGCAAACTCAACATCTGTGGGATTTCAAAAGTATCATAAAATACACTAAGCAGAAAACGTATTCATAAAAAATAGTGATGTGACTGAGCCTTCTTGTATATCGATAAATCGATAATCAATTTTTACTACAGATATGAATAATATGAAATATATACTTCGGTACATTAATTAAACATGCATTTAAATTTACATTGCAAAGTTACAACTAATTAAAAAAAGAAAGTTTCTTCAAGTATAAAATCATTACCGATTTACATCCTAATTAGTAAATGTAAACTTGTGTTTTACATCAGTTTACTTTCAAACTTAACACCGGAACGGTTTAGGTAATTAAATAAATAAGTTTATTATTTTAAGCTAAATATAAAATATTTTATTAGAGATGTTTCAATATTAATAACAAGATCTCTCTTGCAAAGGTATCGATATATAAGAACTTCACTAATAGAAGAAAAATTCAAAGAAACGTTTTCGCAGCGTCTGCGGCAAACGACAGCTAAATATGTTAAGGACGGGACGCTCGAAGACACCAGTGATGTTATACTTTGCATCTAGAGTGGCCAGTTATGCGAAGACGAGACATAGTTTATTGAGCTTGCAAATATTCATGAGTAACTGATTCACACTTCCGGAATCGATCGTGATACGTTTTTTTGAAAAAATATTATGGTCAAAGTATACTATTTTATAAATTATTACGAGCAAATTACAGTTCTACGCAGTTCACTCTCGTTGAGTTCAATGTCATGCTTAAAATACAAAACCGATCATCGATATTCACAAATTATCAGTTGTACAGAAATTGCCATAGGAGCTTTTATTATGAAAAACATTAAGGGAAAACCGGATATTTGTATCTTAATTAAAGAAATAGATAAAACGCTAAAAGTAAAAGTGAGAAAACCATTATGTAAAGATAGCCTAACCAATTCACGACACGATTCGTATAGCAATAGCGATAGAGAATCCATTGAAATTCCAACAATAATGATAACATGATCCGCCGGATCCGCGGATAAGATTCTGGAGCCGAGCCACACGTCCGAACAGGAAACATTCGCACCGTGACCGGAAACTCAAATCGAACTTGTCACTTACTTGCTAAGATGCTTATGTCATTCAAAACACGTCTTGCAAAATGTAAATTTTTTTATGGATAACATCCAAATTCCATCTCAAGTTTCCTCATTGTATTATAGTTATTCATGAAAAATATAACCACTTAAAGCTTCTCCATTAGGGTGTTGGTGATTAATGAATCTAATTTAATATTTAGGTGAGTATTAGAATTTAAAAGATATCACGGATTATCGAGAGTTTTTAATCATTTACTGGGGACGCGAAGCTTAGATACAAGGTGCTAATGGCATTATATTAAAATAAAAAAGCAAATATAATACTGGAAAGTTATAATGGCTTTGCGATATTAACTTTCAGGACAGTATAAATAAAATTGCATTTGAATCTAACCATATTTTAGCGGGAAGCATTTCAAAATGGCATCCGCTCTGGAATAATCTTCTTTATATTCGCTCTTCGTGCCAGAGGCGGGCTGGACGGGGAAATGAATGCACTGTCATCGTGTGCCACTGTGAAAAATGCTAGACTATTAGCAACGCGCCATGGCGCTGTCTGGGATATATCTCTAATAGTAAGTACTAGGTACAATTTCCACGTGCAGGGAATATAAACGAACCAATATTATATTTTTATTTAGGTTTGTCTATCAACATAACTCAATAGGTACCTTAATTAGAGTATGTTTTGAAGACTTTGATAAAAATCTTTCAACCACAATAAAAGAGGACAGACTTTTTCCCAATTTTATTAATTTTATCTTTTAAACATACTTTATTGTGGTCTGGTCCCATCCGCTTTAGAAGTCGAGTTGAAGTTTTAAAGTGAAAAAAAAGTGAAGTCCCGTGTCCCCTAGTGGGGTATGGGGCAGATGCATTTCACATCTGTTTCACTGATCGATTTTTTCTTTAGGGGCAAGTAGGTGATCAGCCTTCTATGCCCTGCCAGACCGAGTTTTTTTTTTATCTCCGCCGGGAATCGAACCCAGGACCTCTCGGTTGTAACGCTTACGCGCTTACCATTAGACCAAGGAGGCGGTCAGTCGGTTGCAGTTGAAGTTTTAGGTTTCATATTATTCTTTCTCATTACGTATGCTGTAGGTACTATAGCTTAAAGGTACCTTCTTTGAATATAAGATGCAAAATTATCAACGTCATAAAAGCATATGCAATAATATAATAATGTACTATGCCTATTTTCTATTAAAAACTCACAATAAATTTACACCTAGCTTAGTGAAATAATAATTCTCAAATTCTCGCGACAATTACAGATACTTTTTTTCAACGTTAAGTGCCAAATGGCGCGGCGGTTTGTAGGCTGAAATTAAATACTTGCTTGCCAACTTCGACATAGACAAGCCCGATAATTAGAGTTTACAAAAAATACGTAGGTACTATATTAAAAAGGGCCTAGCCATGATGCACTCGCTAACCGACAGTGTGAACTTTTAGTTACATAATATGAATTCCATGGTAGTGAAGTAATTAATTGCGTTATTCTAATTTAAAAAATAAAATTAAAAATCATTTACCCACCTAGATGATACGCTACTTTCAATCTGATCAGGCTTTGGAAACCAAAATACTTTGAAGTCGTTGCCAAACTGAATAGAAAGTCACTTTAATCCAAGTCAATCTCCAAATATCTTTGTAGCATTATTTTACTGTTTTATTTATTAATTTTATTGCACTTGGGAGTCGATTTATGATTTTTTAAAATCAATTTTATTTTTAGTTCTATTAAATTTTTCTTGCGAATCTTTTATTTACGCTATGTTGATATCAAGTATGTACAATATGTCTATTTGCGTCGTATTATTTAAGTATAACGTAGTATGTTATAGGTAAAGGTTTCTTAAAGTAATTCGTAATACACATTCGTAAAACAACTATTATGTAGGTATAATATAACATATTATAGTTTATTATACCCATATAATAATTGAGGTTTACTTAGACGCGCAAAATCCAATAATCATGTAATAAACGCTATTTTAAAGAATCCAATTTAACTCAACAACAATACGTGTGATAAATAACTGTTTTAATTAAACTCATAACATCTTATTGCAGTGTGCACATTGCTGTGCCGGACAAACGAAACAGATTAAAAATATAAATTTAAACTTTATAAAGCACAGATGTTATTAGAAATTAAGACTGCCATAACCTTGTAATTGGAGGTAGTAATTGTTATAACTAAATAAATACTTTACCGTGTAATGTTGCGTCGTAACAATATAAATCAATGTCGATCTATTTAAAAAAACAGCGCCTGCAGCTTTTTTATAACCAAAATTCATTCGATGCAAAATTGCTATTATGTAACCAGTCAAATACAAACTACATATTTGCAGCTTAGTCACAGTAACAGTTGTCAAATGCGTATTTTATTTTTGATAAAAACGCAAAATTCATGTGATCTAAGTGCATTTCAATGGCTCAATCGTAAACCTAATTCGAAATAAAATCACATTTTACACTACTTTGACTGGTAAAGTATTATTGGTTCTGTGTAAATATTTGTATGAAAGTTATGACTTACGTACAAAATTACATGGCCATTGTGGGAATTGAACACCTACAAAAAACTAGAATGAAAAGTCGTCGTTGGTATGATTAGGAAAGCCAGAAATAAGAGAAGATTGTTCTTATACACTCTTTATAAAAAATTCTTTACCGAATTTACAATTCCCATAGTTAACTACAAAAAAATTCTCCACTGTCTGCTAAAATATTTTATTATACTGTGACAGTGAAACTAATTAATGGACAATATCTGTAACTCATTAATCAAGGCAGCCTATTAACGAACAAGAGAGAGTACCAACCAATATTGTGTCCAAACGGCAATGGAAATTTCGATTCTTATTACTTAACTCTTATAATAATAATTTTTATTAAGCTTGAACAAACTTTTACAATATATTATAAAGGGTTATAGGCGTTTTAATAGCAAAACAATAAAAATTAAGTAGTAATTGAACTATTTAATCAAGATACGATGTGCAAAACAAGAACGTCTTAAGTTACAACAAGAAATTTTCAAACAAGGTGTTGCCAACTGGTAGCAGTTGGTGTTATCATAGTTAAATTTTCTATTTTGCCAAATCCTATTTATTTTAATAAAATTTTATTGATTTTAAAATAACCGAATATCTGACATTCGTAAACTGTTGAACAGATATTGATTCATGTTGGGATGGGACTCTCCAAGGAGAATATAATATTGTGGTTTTCAATAGATTGGTTGGAATCAGTTTATGCAAATATTGTATAGAAAAAATCCCTTGTAAAAATTTAATAACATACGTTTAGTATTTGCCATATTATATTAAACTAGGAGCTTTGAGAATAAAACTATTAATGATACATTAACTTTACAATTTATTTAAAAAATAAAGGAATGTTAACAATAATTATATTTTAACTTTTACTAGTATTAAAATACCAAAGATATTTCTAATTTATCACAAACCTTAATACAATATATAGTTTCAAAATATCCCCAAACATCATTTAAAAATTATTTACCCAGTAGGTATTTCATTGTTGTTTTTAAGTTGCTGTTATATTTGAATGATCTGTATTCATTTGTTAGTAAGCAAAGATCAAACACAATAAATTTATGGCTTTTTATTTTATCTACATCATAGTTAATCACTTCCGTATCAAGTGGTAACGGGTCTGACCTTCAATTCTTGGAAGGTTTAATCTCCGAGACATCAGGTTTCGCTTTAGAAGCGACAATATCATAATATGATTTATATTTTTAGGCTCATAGCGTACTCGCAACTTCACGTATCTTTACAAACTATTCTTTGAACTTTTAAGTTTCATAAACATTTCTTCCATAAAGTAATAACTTTGTACTTCTTTACGACAAAGCTTAACCTAATATAATGTTAGATATTTAAAACCAACTTGTTATTTTCCATATTTAATCGCCATTTTTACACCACGCAGAGATACGTCCCCCATACCGCACGGAAGTTTACATGGTATTTAGCACCATCTTTTTTTCAGTGTTTGTAAAATGCAGTACCGCTGCGATTGCATTTAACATGTGTTTTCGACCGGCGTCATCTGTGGACATAAGGTAAGCTAGCACGACGTTCTTCAAATATTCAAGATTAGCGCCCTCTCGTGATTGTATGCGACGCAACCTGGAAACGATTAACGAAAACTCTGTTACATGTAAAATAATTTCAAATGTAGAATTTAAAGTGACATCCACAATAATGTGTTTACAATTCAAAGTATTTTAAATAATTATATGGGTTCAGTCGTTGTCTCGTCAATTTAAACGTCAAATCCACTAAATCCTATTCAAAACAATAATTCTTAGAATGTTTAGTTAAATATTAAAGTTTTTTCATTAATTAAATGGAAAAATAAATATATTTTCAAACATGTATAATTTATGCTTAAAAGCATAAAAGGTTAAGCCGTTATTGAGCCAAAACTAATTGAAATATATTTTTATATACATATGCTATAATACTTACTACACGCTTAATATACAGAGAATTATTACAACTAGTGGTCACCCATTGGTCGACCACAATTCAAGAGTAAGTCAGGTATGTATATGTGTGTAAGCTATGTGTCATCCAAGCAGTAGGTTGCGTAGTTTATTTTAATTAATTTAATGTATTTCTAATGCATTTTATATAAAAAAGCTTTATGCACTTCTCTATATAAACTTTAACTGTGGCAAATTTCGTGATCACCCGAAAGCGCAATTTTCTTAAAAAGGGGTACAAAGTTTTTGCTTCACTTAATATTGTGATATACAAAACAGTAACTAATTGATTAAAATAAAAAAAGATTATATACCTGTCAATTTCTTCTTTTAGAGTTTTTATAACCTCCTTAAACCGTTCCTTCTCTATGGTCGCGTCCCTTTGACATTCCCTATACTGTCCTTCGAGGTGATGTTTTTCTCGCCTCAATTGACTTATGTCTAAGTCTTTACGGGCCAACTCATGGGCATAGTGCAGCATATGGGGTAAAGCAGTTTTGTCCTGCTGGAAATAATGATATGACATGTCCATATTAATAATAGCTCACCAGAGCGATCAGACTTCTGATTCTCTTGTTATAAATTCAATTGGACTGCTATGATTAACTGATTGATGGCAATGAAAATTAATCTGTATATATTCAAATAAAGAAAGCAATTCTGAACCAACACATTACACACACTCCCACAATTTAAATTTAAATCCTATGAAAAGAAAAATTAAAAAAGATTTTTTTTTTGTAATGTAACCTTACATGTCTGAACAATTATCGTATTTGGATATAATAACGGTGTCAATAATTTAGGTAAAACCTACATTTAACACAGTATGTCCTTCTTTCCATCCTTCCTCAGAACTAACTTTCCTCGACCTATCTCCTCTGGACCTGATCAAATTGTCTGTTTCTTCCAGCAGAGTAGAGTATCTCTCTCGTTGAGTCTGAACGTGCTTTTCTAAGCTTTGTATACGGTTGCGAAGATCGGTAACCACCTCTTTGTGATAATCTTGTTCACTTTTTAATTTCTGAAAATATACATATTTAAATCAATAATTTTGTAAATATAATATTACATATTATAAAATGTTTGTGAAGAATTATAACACAATTAATAAGACAAAAGATATTCTAGTGATTTCGGTTTAACGTTTGACTTAAAATATTATACAGGCAGATAGCGGCTTGAACATAAGGATAAACGCAAAATTTCATTTTAGCACATGGCATTTATATAAATCAAAAATACTTGTATAATGAATCACTAGCATGCCATAAGCATAAAAATAAAAGGATAAAAAAGTTCGTAAAAGTTCTGTACTGAGAATAAAAAGAAAAAAAGATTCCCGTACCGGGAATCGAACCCGAGCCTCCTGGGTGAAAGCCAGGTATCCTAGCCACTAGACCATACGGGAGTTATTACTAACTTCAAAATAAATACTTTGGTTCATTGCAAGAATTATATTTACATGTCTCAATTTTGTCCTTTTCGTTTTTATAAATATACAAAAAAAATATATCAAAAACCACTCACTTGGAATTAATTAATAAATTGCCAAAAGATGTATTTTATTTCACGCAAAATAAATACAGACAAAATAATAATTATACAAACCTCTTCTTGCAACTTTAAGGAATCCATCTTATCTTGTTGCTCTTGCTCTAACATCAGTTTGTATGTCTCTACTTTATCATTCAATACAGCTATCTCACTCTTCAGTGTTGCTATTTCACTCTCTCTATCCCCAGTGACACTGCTCTTTACACTCATTTTATAATTCTCGAACTCTTTTCTTAATATCTCATGGTCTTTTTTGCATTTAGAATGCACATGATCAAATGCTTCTATATTAAAAACAGTTATCAAATCTATAGGATTTCCCTGTTTATCGTTTTCAGCTATGAGTTCCTTTTTCAAAATATGTATTTTATCTATGAGAGTTTGTAAATACTCTGTGTCTGCAAGTTTATCATTATCAGTTTCGCTTTTTGAAGTATCATCTGTGAATACAAGAAAACAATAATAAAAAAGGATGAATTATAGCTTCTGCATTTACTAAAATAACTTTGTTTGAATGCTAAATTAATTAATTTAAAAAAAAAACCGACCACAAAACGTACTGAAAAGTAAAAAATAAATTTTGTATTATAAATGATTACTATTAATACAAGACGTAAATAGTAATCGTTTTAAATGATAACAGTTTGGCATCAACTTATAAAATATATTTGTTCTATTCATGGGCGCCGGCAGGGAGGTGCCAGGGGGTGCACTTGCACCCCTTGCGAATCTCGGGATCAACAGGAATTATTGAAATAAAAAGCCGTACCTATAAAATAAATTCATAATGAATAAGTCAGAAATTTGTAAATGTCTCGAACATATAATAAACCGGGCTTCAGATGTTTCCGACTAAAATTTCAATTTTTTATTAACAATCATATACGGCGAAGATTGTAAGAAAACTAAAATCTGCACCACCTGGAAATTATTTCTGCCGGCGCCCATGGTTCTATTTTTATTTATTTACTTATGACTTTTTAGTGCACCTTGAAGCAGTTTATATATTTTGTAACAAATTTAACTTGACGCTTTTGAATAGAGATTTCTAACACGGCGAGACCAATATTAACACCTAACAGAAGTGTAAATTATCACACATATGACATATCTACACAAATTTTTAGATTTATTTTTATTGGTCAGACAAAAAATTATGATGTATCACAATTAACTAATGTGTCTACTGTCACTTTCGAGAAGATTAGGTCAACTTTTTAAATAACATCCGAAGTCATACAAAGTCGAAGACACAAGTTTTAGTTAGAATTGCTTTAAAGTTGTCAGATTTTAGAAAGCAACACCTTCTAGTCTGCTAGTGATTCTTTCCAGAAGTCTTCCATTTAGCGAGTCTCGTAGCTGCCGTATTGTGTGCTGATCTCTTCGTCTCTGAAGGTCATATTCTCCAATAGTATGAGAGAGTTCGGCCAGTTTCCCTTCTAAAAGAGCGACCCTCTCTTCTTGACGAGCGCAGATTTTTCTCGCTGACTCTTCTGCGCGTTTCACTTTAATTTGTTCCTGTAATAATGGTAATTATAATTAATTTTCAAAATCCAGTAGTATTTTATTTCAATATCTTATAACTATACAAATGTTTTTAAAATAAAGGAGCAGTTTCCATTCCTCTAGTTCTCAAATCATATCAATTTCCTATTGCTTTTGGTAACATTAGATTTCCTAACTCTTATTAATTTTATTAAAAATAGATTGGTTGGATTACATTTGAATTTGGTTTAAATTAGATTTACATTATTTTATTGAATTAAAACTATGCATCTATCTCTTTTTTGTTCCTAAAACACATATATTCACAGACACACTCCGTTACTAGAGGATATTTTGTATTGATATACTTTTAAATTAATTTACATACTTTGTATTAATAAGTCAATTTGGCAATCCAGTAGGTCAATCTAATCATCAGTGGTTTATTTGCCTTAGGGTAAACGGAACATGGTCCAGGAAAACTATCTGAGAAGGGACTGAGAAGGCCTTTTTAGTTGTTGCAACCTAAGTTGCAAGTCATTGCAGGCAAGCTCAGTCTTAAAACACAACAGACAAAGATATTTTATACATTTACTTGTATAAAATATGTATGGTATGTACATATTTTGAAATGTAGGGAATTACCCAGGCCACATAAAAGCTTTTCCAAATTGCCTATCAAATGTACATTACCTCTCGTATAGCAACTGAGTGTGATTGTTCCAATAGTGTTAACTTTTGCTGCAGCCGCACTAAAGAGGCCGGGGTCTCCCCAGAACGGGACTCTACTCGGGCCAGACGACGCTGATTTGCCTCCAGGGCGCTACTCAAGTCACGGACTCGTTTTTCGAGCTCTGCTTGAGATGCTAAAATACTTAATTTTTTAAATCAATATAATATTAGTTATACCAGCTTTTGTCCTCGACAACACGTGATATCTTATTACAATCACTTTTAAATCTCTATTACTAGTACTCTATTTGTGCTAAAAGGTAGCCTATGTCCTTTTCTACACTGTTTCCTAGTCTCTGTGTCATCAAAATCAATTCAATGGATCAGGTGTGAAAGTATAACAAGACAGACATGAGTTACTATCGCATTTATCATATTAAATAAGTAGGGAATTAGGGATATGGTCCATAAGTAATGCATCCCTTGAATTTTAACCTTACATTATTTATGTGTGAATTTTTATTCATAATGTCATTTAAAATGTTTTGTTGCTTATCTCCTATCGGTTTGTCTATTCTTGCTAAATATTTTCGATGTACAGTCACAAGCTGGTAATGAAACTTGGAGTGCTTATCATAAGATGCATTTTTGAGAGTTATGATAAATGAGTTAAATTTGTGGTGGGTATAGAACTTTTTTACCTTGTGACTCACTTGCATTCATAACTTTGTCGTCAAGCTTTTCCTTAAGCTTCCTTTCTTCATTGAATTTCAAATGAAGCTCTCTGAAAATAAGTGTCAAAGTTATTAATTTTGACCAAAGGAGTCAACAGGTCATGTAAACACATAAAATACTTACTTCAACATTGCCAAATGATCAGTTCTCTCTTTTTCTCGTTCTTGAATCTCATAGGCTATTTTCGCTTTTAGATTATTAACTTCAGCTAAATGTTGCTGTACTAGCATTCTTCTTTCTTCTTTCATGGATGATATGATACATTCATACTAAAAAAAAAATTATGATGTACGTAAGAATTGTCATCAATAATATAATTATATTTACAACCGCCTCTGTAGCTGAGTGGTCTGCCTGTTGCCCGGGAAGTCCTGGGTTCGAATCCTGGGGGGACTAATGAATGTTCCAGTTGGGTAGGCACAGAAGGCTAATCAAACTAATTGCCTATAAAGAAAATGATCAGTGAAACAGACACAGCAATGTGTCTGCCCTATACCCTACTAGGAGTTACAGGAATTTACTTTTATATACATAACATTCTTATATTATGCTAACCCTACACTGTAAAGAAATAAATTAATTTAAATAAAAAGCAATGATCACTTGCTACTTTTTTACTTTTATATAAAAAATACCTTGTCCCTGGTCACTTTCTTATCAGCTTGGAAAGCCTCCTCCATACGTGATTTCTCAGCAGTTAGGGTTGATAAAGATATAGTGAGTGCTGCCACAGACTCATCTGTAGTTGACACTGAAAGCATCACAAGATTTTCTGTTAACAAAATACACAGAAATGTATCTGTCCTATGATTAATAACAAATGAGACTTTTTAAATTGCAGTTTCTATGTCTTATAATACATATATAGAAGTTTTTTTTTTTGTTTATTACTTAGCATACTATTAATATTGTTACTATCCATTATTACCATCATTATTTTCAGTTTTATTTAATGCCTTTAAACTTATTTCCAATGCCTCTTTCTCTTTCACAAGTCCCTTATATGCGGCAACGACATCTGGAAAAATTCAAAAGTTGGTTAATCGTTTATATAAATGTTAGTTTCACAATAAACAGTTACTGTTGTTCAATTTCAAAGGGGCTTACCTCTAAGTCGTGCTTCGTATCGCTTTATTTGGTCTGCCTGTTTTGTTATGGTTGAAATCAATTCATTTTTTGATAACGACTCCATCGTTTTTACCAAATTTCATAATAAATAAACAACTTAGTAAATAAGTAACTAAACTGATGACTCGCCACTCAGTATATTCGCAAAACTTAGGTATCCTACTAATTTGCTGCACCGTAATACTCGACTCTCAAGTATTATTATAAATAATAATGTGCCTAATCACTAATGCTTAATTGCTTAGGGCTTAAGCATATTAAAAATTCACAATATTAAGATGCAATCTCAATATTTTCGATTTCTTATTTCTCCATTCTTTAAGTCACAGACAATAATAGTACTGACGGCTAGCGATGGGCAACTCGAATTATCTAACTCGGGTAACCCGAGTCAGACCGTAAACGGGTCGACCCGAGTCAAAATATCTGCAAACCCGGACCGGATCGAATCAGACAGTTGCTCCACGTACGCCTTCATAGGTATGCACACGTTTAGTCATCATGTCGTTGGACACAAAAATTTTGGTTTTTAGATGAAGATGATTTTAAAATATACCTACGAATGAACCGCGAAACCTTTGAAGATTTATTATATTTAGATAAACCTCTCATCATAAATAATAATTCTTTAGTTGTAGGTACAAATTTACTTTAAAAAATTGCATTCTTTTGTTTTTAATGAGCATATCACTCTGTAACTTATTAAAGTTTTTTAGTTAGGTACTAGTTTATAACTTTAAAGTTTTGTGGTACTTAAAATAAAAATTAATCAATCGAAAATCGTTATATTGATGCACAGTCTAAAATTATAAGTCATAAGACTTCACTTTTTAAATATTAGCTGTACCTACTCGCAAAATCGTCTGCAAGAATTTAATCAAATGCAGTGAAAATGTAACTTTAGTAGGTACCTACCGCGGTGATCAGCTCACAGCTGTAGGTGAACATTAAAAGGTGAATTCCCGTAACCCGTAGTGGGGCTGACACATTTCTGTGTTTCACTGATCATTTTCTTTACAGACTAAGTGATCAGCCAGTGCAAGGTGATCAGTGTAAGGGGATCAGCCTTCTGTGCCTATCCAACCAAAACATTTATTTGTTTTCCAGGAAATCGAACCCAGGACCACTAAGCCACGGAGACTGTTACTAAATATATCAGACACGGTATTTCTCGATTAAGTACTCCAATGAAATTAAATATTTTTTTACGTAACTATAAAGTTTTAAATACCTGTTCTAGTCTATTTCCAAAGGCGCGGTGCGGTGGCGTAACAATAGGGTAGCAAGACTGCAAAATGCCACGGGCCTCCAAACTGTAAGAGCTTCTGTCAGAGGTGCCGTAAACGCAGGAAGAACATAACATTTATTTAGTTTTATCTTTAATTTAACTTGTTCACAAATTAAAAAAAAAGGCTTTGCAATAAAAATATAATTCAATTTTTTAATGTAGGTATTGTATCTAATAAAGATTAAAATGCTCGCCAATTCGTCTGCAGACGCAGCATGTTTATTTCAAACGCAATACCTAGTTAGCCACTGGCTATTTTTCCAAACTATCAGCTATTAATAGTATCTTTATCTATAAAAATCAATTCTGTATATTTTTCCTGAAACTAGAACACAAAAATAGGTTTTCAAAAAGTCCCTTTTTTCGGGCTTCTTATGGATTGCAATTATAGTCAATAAGTATATAATCCAAAATAATATTGTATGTAACAAACAGAAACACGACATGTCTTGAATTTTATTTTATTTCTCATTTTTATGCTCTCGGTGTTCAGAAGTAAACACTGAAATGGACTCATGATAAATATGCTAGAATTAAAAATACTAAAACCATTCTTCCAAAAGAGATAAGGTACTTTTTACACAAATAATACCTAACTAATAGAAATTTCTTTGCAAAATGTAAAGAAAAACAAACTGAAAGTTTTCGCGTATCACTGGAAACGATCGTAAGACAACAAATCTGATCCTCCCCGTTGTAAACGCAAAAATGTATCGAGTACATTGAACTCATGGGGTGACTTCACCCCTCGTCAGTCTTCCTTTAATAAAATTGGGCCGCCGAATATCATGTGTTATTGCCCTTTAGAATATTTATTAAATTCAACAATCACAAATCCAACAAACACTTCCTGACGGTACCCAAGTGTGATTATTATTACAAGTAAGTCTTCGCTTGCCAGAAGCTGGAGCACTAAAAGAGATTATAATAATACCTAAGCTTAAAGCTTTTGTAACCTAATTGCGTTTGTATATAATTATGAGTTTATAGGTACATTTAAGACTTGATCAAGTAGAAGGTCAAGGTTTACAAAATAAAAGAATATTTAATTTTAAATACATTATTGCTAATGTCAATATTTAATGTCTATATCAATATTAATTTCTACATCAGATTACACATTCGTTGACATGTCAATAATTAAGTAAGCCAATTTAAATCAACGCATTACATACCGACGATTTGTACTGTTACTTATTCTAGCTAACCTAGGCCAAACCTTACAGTACCCAAACCTGCCCGGATATGAATTAAATCAAATTTGTTAATTTACGCAATAATAATAAATAAACACTTAAGGTAGAAACACTTAAACTCAAAAATAATTAGCACAAAATACTAAATCAGAACGAAATAATAATTTGGACAGGTCACAGGTGGTAGGAGTCATCGACCGCCATTTGCTTCGAGCTTTCCCCGCGGTCGTGCAAGCGAGCCTTGAAATTTTAATGAATTTCATATATCATGGACTTGTAATTCTATCTCTTACCTTGAGGTAATAATCACAATGAAGCAAATACTTAAAATAATATTTAAAAAATTGGTGGGATATTACTTGCTCGAACAATTATATTGTTGAGGTCAGGATAAAAAAAATTGTCTAGGACCTAGAAGGGTTAGAAATACTATCTTTAGATGAGATGCTAATCAAATGTGTTAGAAAAAAATTCGAAACTGATTATAACTTACAACAGTAATAGATCATTGATTAATAGCTGACGCTCACTAAAGTAGCGACAGCGTTTAGTGAAATTTCTGAATCAAAGACTCGCTCGACGTGATCGATATCGCTATCAAGGAAACCTGTCAGATCTTATTGTTACAATTAAATTCGACTATTATTACTCATAGATATTAATATAGCCTCCATAACAGTCTTACTTACTTGTATTTATGGGGCAGGCTTCCTGTTTATGAGATTAAACCAAGATTCTATATATTGAGAAACCAGCATATTCAACCCCGTAGGAGTAACCTAACCCTAGCACTTATTAAGGTAATTTTTAGTCGAGTGGTACGTTACTTAAGGACGACACAATGTATATAAGTTACGAGCAAGGCCGTCGTGAATTTTTTAGGCTGTTGGCTAAATATTATTATTGCACTGGAGAATTACTTGCAAGGACTCCCCAAGCAAGGCTTTGAGAAAATTTGTATCTAAATGAAAAATAAATAATTATTCATAAGATGCAATATCTGGACTAATTTATATGTGAAGTTAAAATTCTTATAGTAGTGGTTATTTATACATAATATGATTCAGCATTCTTAAATAACGAAAAGAAAGATTATACAATGACCTAAAAAATTCGAAACAGTTTCACATACATAACAGATTTAACCTGTGACTAGTTTATACACACCATTCGTTCCTGTTTGTGTATTTTTAATATACTAATTTATTTAAGTTAAAAAATCACCACACCAACATAATTTAAATTGAAATCCTCACCAATTAAGTTACAGAACACGTTAAATTCAACTATAAACTTAAGTTTAGATAGGTACTTAAATTAACCATTGCAAAAAATATATAACTGACTAGTTTCGTGTTGTTAAGTATTTTAAATAAATATTAATCATAAATCTTAAAGAAAAATTATCCCTATCATTAGAACTTATTAGAAAAACTTAGTCAAATGCAATTTTACAAGTTCCACTCGTCATAAATGAGATAATTTGAACAGCTCTTTAATTGAAACTTTTACTAATAAACCAAATTCTATAGTACAGTGTTCAGTGTTCTCAATACAGTGGCAGTTGTTTTGCAAGATGTCAGATAAAAAAAATTAAAATTTTAATAATCATAGAAATGGTTTATTAATACAAGATGTTTAAATACAATTATGATATGCGTCCACGTTTATTTATAATTTCTCTAAAAAGTGAAAGAAACTACACACTTGTAAAGTCTGGATTAAATACAGTCACAAATAACATTCAATTGCTGAGTAATTTTTTTAAGAAATAATTTCAAACTTACACTTACTAGATATAATATTATGAAAAGAAATCTATGATAATACATCTATCAACTAGAATAAATTATTAATTATACATTACTTAAATGTATTAATAAATAGTGATTATACAAATTAATAAGAGAGACAATATCATATGGATAATTTTCAATATGCTAAAAGCTGAGGCTTCAGCTTGTGTTCTATGCCATAAATTTTTAATTTACTTTATAATAATTATGTATTGCTAATCAGTTTCTGCAAAAGTATTCTAAAGAATCAATGTGATTTTTCTCAAAAAATTATGCAGTAGTCAATACAAATTTTGAATAAAATGTTGATCAATTATTATTGTGATTTTTGATTGTCATGGTCTCTATAAAATTTAAAATTGTGTCAAAAGTCTCACATGAAATAGCAAAATATTACTAGGTACTATGCTTTTTACAATTAAACAATTTTTAATTAGTCCTTTATCTAATGATTTTGTGCATGAGTCAATTTCAAGACTATAATAATAAATACTTACTTTTTATTCATTTAGTTATCTATAAACGGACAATCCTACTGTTATAAGTTACCTTGGAAGATATTTTGCTAGTAAGTAAATTTTATCTAGCATTTCTTTATCTTTGGTAGTGGATAAGTAATTTAGATAAATTATTAGATTACTTAAGCTTTTAAATAGATATTGCAGTATTTTCAATATAAATAAATGTATAATTGCACATTTTATATTAAATATTTTTGTGTGTATAAGTTTACTTATAGTAAAAATTTAATATTGCACTGTTGATTAGGTTTGTAAAAATAGAAAATTTATTGCTCATCTTTCGCATTAATGCCATATAAATCTTGGTAAATATAACCTTAATTTAAATGTCAATAGCTTGATTTGTTAATGGTGTGAATTTTCAGAAAATGAATTAATTTTGTAATGTATGGTTGGTAATGTAATCAACAATATGAAATTAAATACTGAAATTTGTTGATAAGGGACTTTCATCTCCTACAACCTTATACGTCTTATACTCCATGTCTTTTAATATCTCATTGTTATACAAGATAGTTGCTGTGATGATAATGTTGGTGGTTTGTACATATAATCATTGTGAACACTGGTTGTCATGTCATGATTTGTCACTTCCTGGATAAGTACTTAGATAATTGAATATTGACAACAAACCATGACAGTTATGATCAACATTTTTGCATTAGCTACAATTTATTGACTAGATTTCAAAAACACTTAGGATTTACTCTTGTTCGTTTTGAAGCTGACCTGCAAAACTTGGCCATTGAGTGAATAACCATTCAATGACTGAATAGCAACAACAGCCTCATCATAGTTGGTCATTGTTACAAAGCCATAGCCTTTACATTTGTTGGTTGCTGGATCTCTGATGATTTTAACACTTTGGACTGCACCAAAGGGACCAAAAAGCTGCCACAGGATGCTCTCTTCAGTGTCAGCACCAATGTTGTAAACAAAAATGCACCAGCCAGAACCACCTAGAGCATTACCTTGAATGAGAGGATCAGCAAGGGGTGAGTATCTTTGAAGACCTTTATTAATAGCTAGTAAAGCCTTACCAGCAGGGCCAATGAAGCGTCGCGCAGATGCAGGAGCCAGATAAGCTGCCAGTGGAGCTAGAGCCTTGTTTTGGTTGCTAGGGTTGTTTGCACATTTTACGGTCATGGGCCCTGTACCTCCTGGTGGAACTGTGCCATTAAGTTCACGGATAGCTGCCTCTGCTTCACACCTCTGATCATATCGTATAAATGCGACTCCTCTTGAGGGTCCCTGTAGACCTTGATCTTCTAAACCTCCTTGCATAAGATGACCAACATTTACATTCTCATGAAGAATGCGTGAGCTGATTATAGTACCATATGGACTAAAAAGCTTCTCTAATTCTTGTTGTGTCATATGTTTTGGGAGTCCTGATACATATAAGTTAGCTCCTTTGATTGCATCAGAGCTGGGACGGGCATAAGACACTTTTATGATCTTATTTTGCAAACGAAGGCCATTCAAGGTATTAACTGCCTTTTCAGCATCTTCAGCTTTGTGATAATTCACAAATGCATAACCTAAACTCTGCCCATTGAGGATGTGATCTGGAAACACCGTCACTTTATCTCTAATCAACTTGCAACTCTCTACTTCACCCACACTGGAGAACAATGACCTTATTTCTTCTTGTGTCATTGTTTGTGGCAAATAATTTACTATCAAATTTGTTTTAGACTCATTGTGACAGGGTTGTAACTTACTACCATTTTGTGTGGGCTGATTGGAGTTTACCGTGTCCATCGAGTTGGCCATCATTTTCACAATATTTTGTTTACACCAAAATCTGATAAATTCACTGCTTCACCAATTTGCAATAAGATATTTTAGATTATTTGAGCAAAATCATAGGTTAAATCGATCTTGATATAGGCCTAGACTCGCGTTGGTTGAAAGCATATGCATAGAAAGAAAATCAATAAGATGCTGTCCACTCTCGTACTTATCCTGATTTTGGCTGGATTGTGTTCGGTCGTCTGAATCAAACTGTGGGAATCAACACAAATTAACTCGAGTTTATTAGATCTTTTTAAGAATACTAAAGCAAAGTGAAAAGGAACTCAACCAAAAATCTATGCAACTTGCGACCTATTCTCGTAAATTCATTTCTTTCCTTCACCTCACTTCTTTTTAATGTTACCAGTAATCACACAATCGCGCTGACACCTAGCGGGTCAAATACAAAAATTTCCCCCATTCTCTTTTATCGTACAACTTTATTTTAAATAATTAATGTTTACGTCTTTTTGAATGATTTTATTAAGAAATAATACTGTTTCAATTATAATCTTAATATTAAGGCAAGGCTTACTACAATGGCAACAACGATCAAATAATAAACAACGAAATAAGATTACTAATTTGTAGATTCATATGCTGATGAGTTTATTAATTCCAATTTCCATATATTTTATTCTTATTGTCTAGTTTTTTGTTTACTATGTTTTACCGATACAGAGAAGGAAGCCTTTCTATTGAATTTAAATACTCAATGAGTTGTAAAATTTACGTATAGCAACATTTTAAACACTATTCAAGTATGTACTAACATAATATCGGAACTACCAACATGAAAATACTTTTTTACGTTTAGAAATTAGAATAGAATAGTTTTCTTAGAAATCGTGGTAGGAACTGAAAAACTTTCAGTTTTAATAATATGGTTAAAATTTAGAAAATAAATCATCAAGTCACGTTCTAAAATATATACCTATACGCAGATGTTGTACCTTGGGGATTTAACACAGTGATTTACACCATATTAATGTATTCGGTAGGTAGCAGTTAGGTATTTTGATATAAACAAAAACCCTAATATAAAGATTTTATTGAGATTTCTTAGGTTTATGTTAATCTTTTCTTACTCATTAGTTAATAATAATTAATCAATAAAGTAATCCCATTCTATAGTACAAGGAATGTAAAGAAGTAAAAAAAGTTCCCCTACAGATAAGTAATAGCAAAATGTGTTGATTTCGAGTTATAGTGTGACCATAGGTGGCAGGTTCCTACACCTTCCTTTTACTTTTTGGCAATATTTTTGGCAAGTTTAGCCCTTTATTTTACTATCTGGCAGGCTTTGTAGTTTATGGCAGTTTTAGAAATCTGGCAGTATATCATAAAACAGGAACAAGGTAGTGTATCGTAAGAAAAATCAGCAGGAATTTTAAAATGCCAACAACAACATTCAATGTTGGTTGAACATTGTGCAAATAGTATTCAAAAACAAAATGCATCCAAATTACATTTGTGGTTACCTGAACTCAAATAAACTTCGATCATTATTAATAATGTTACAAAAATTATGAATTATTTTAACCTGGATTCTAAATACTTTAAAAACAATCATTAGATTTAATATTATGATAAGTACCTACTATTATTTTTTAAATAGATATTTGGAAGTGAATTCCTGTAACCCCAAGTGGGGCATGGGGCAGACACATATCTAAATATTATGTAGCATTGATCATTTTCTTATCAGCCTTCTGTGCCTACCAAACCAAAATATTCATTTTTCCCCTCGGGATTTGAACCGGGAACTATGGCGTTACACGCAGACGCGAAAACTATTTAGCCACGAAGGCGGTTTATTGATCGGAAGTAGTATTTCAATAATTTGTAACAAACAATGGCAGGCAGCGGATGTACTTGAAACAACGTCACTGTGATGTTACGCAAATCGCATCGTAACTACTGGCTAGATACTGACTCATTCAGGGCAAACTCCAAATGAACAGCTTAATTTAAAGGCGTAGGAGCTTGAACCTCTTAGAATTACTCAAGTATATTGTGTAAAGTACCTACACATTTTACAAAAAAAAAAATCTACTTATAAAAAAACGTTGTTGTGTCTAGGCTTCGTCAGAATCAAAGCTTAAAAGCATTCAGTACATATGTACCTATCTAAGACCATATTTTTACTCTCTCTCTCTCTTACTTAATTATCTCAATCTTCTTTCGTGATCGAGAGTTTGCACCTACTTTTTATTGATTATTTAAACGACTACGATTGAGACTTGCACCACAACCTATAGTAGCTACGATAGCACTCGGTCGATTTCAATG
Source organism: Aporia crataegi (assembly GCA_912999735.1). Lineage (NCBI taxonomy): Eukaryota > Metazoa > Arthropoda > Insecta > Lepidoptera > Pieridae > Aporia > Aporia crataegi. The sequence continues at coordinate 3,426,501 of OU538744.1, read as the reverse complement.
TACCTACTCAGTACACGCGAACTGAGTGATTGATATGAGTTATGACTTGATTCGCTTTGTGAAACAAAGTGAACGATTAGTTATTGAGTAACTAAAATGAGGGTTACTGGTTGAGTGGATTTAAATTTAATTTCAAAATTCGAGTAACTTCTTATCATTATTGTGATAACCCAAATATAAAATAGCCTCATTGTCAATGACTTGCATAGGTACTAACATTGATCTATTAAAAACCATTTTATGCGGACGATTTTGAGACGCTGACTGTGTTTCTAGGGTTTTTAATACATCAATGGGTACTAATTAAGAACATCGTTTAGGCTTTCTAAAAATTCTTCATTTGAATAAATTTAATATTATTTTTTTTTACTTTAATTTGATAAAAATCGACTTTCAACCAAATATACATGCTTACGATTTAAAATCAAATCCTGCAAAACAGTGCAGTCTTACTCAAATGAGCTAAAAATAAAAAAACTGAAAAGTGACTGAGTATCATATTTGCGTTCAAACCACAAGGCATAGATTGGAGTAAAGTCATAAAAATTGAGATTTGTTTTATATAGCTTAGGTACTTAGGCACGAATATATTTGCAAAACTTCATTGTAGGCTTGACACTTAAAGTGTTTTCAAAGAAAGCAACCAAGCCGTTATTTTGTAAGAAGCCACATATTGTTTCCATGCGTCATAGGCATATTGTTTACAATAATGTATATGAAAATCTCGGAATAATTCCTTTGTTAGGTTTCCACGTTCTAGATTTTGCTTAGATAATTTTTCTGGCTTTTAACGAAAAAACTGATAAATAGAAATAGTATTTAGCATAATATTATAATTATTAGAGAATTGAGTATCGTCCTATTGTTGGGTACCTGTTCAAAATTTCTGTTGGTTTATTTTTTTATACTTAAAATGCAGATAATTATTACAACATAAGTATTGTGTAGGTTTAAAGGTATAGTTATATCACGTTTTAAGTAAAGCCGCAATTCAATGCTCTAAAATGAATCCTAATATTTTTATATAAAAATTATAATATGATAATACACTCCACTCAAATTCAACATTTTTAGACATTGCAATGCGGGTGTTATTGTTTTGTTCTTGATATAACGTTATGACTACCATTCTGCATTGTTCTCGTTTAGGTAGACCGGCACTTGTTATATTTTTCACTTGCATATACGGGTAAATTGTTTTCATATGATATCTCTTTTAGCATTTTTGCTTCGTCATTCATCCATTCGTCACATATACCCAAAAAACTAGTTAAAGCAAATAATTGTCAAAAAATATATAAATGGCTACGTATGTTACGTTTTCCTGATACGTTGTATGAATTTCATATTTTCGTCATATTATAATGTACACTAGCATGGACAATTACATACCTAATATTGTTTAAAACGAATGCCCCAATAACCACTTTAAGTAATTTTCTCTGATTTTTTCTGCGTACCACTGCAGTGGACAGAAGAAGGAAGAGTTTTTAATATTAGATGAAGATTACAATCTTCAGGAGGATCAGATTTTTGGAAAACTTAATGCACGTTCCACGGCTTAGTGACACTAAAACGTATAAACAAACCATTCTTCGCGATTCTAATTTATTCAAGAGATTATGACGGAATATCGACTATTTGCTTCTTTTTTAAAAAGCTCGTCATGAGTGTGGTCATCCATGATGTAGTAAACACAACACTTCCGATAGTTTTTTATTTATTTGTTAATTAATAACGATCTTCTTTTTAACAAGAGATTCTTATAAGTTAGATGTTTAGTTAGATTTTTGTAACTTAGGAAAGTTACTTGGTCCAAAGGCTCAATCAAGAGTCTGCAACAAGCCATCTGTTGTCTGTATTTTTACGCCGCCCAACCAGATTCGGCGATAAACAAATTTCGTAATGAAAACGATCGAACTACCCGCAAAAGCCCAAGTTCTAGGTTGAGTGTTTAGAACGAATTAAACGTTAAATGCTAAATAAATTAATTTTAAACAAAAAAATAAAACCGACCTCAAAACGCACTGAAAAGTAAAAAATAAATTTTGTATTATAAATGAACTTACTATAAATAAAAGACGTAAATAGTGTTGATAAATAAAATTCATCTAAAATTCTACAAGGGCATAAAACTTTCATGTTCTTTGAAACGCGGCGCCAAGCCATTCAATTAATTTTTTTTATTAAAGTCCAGGAATATTCGATAAGTTTTTATTTATATAATTGGCACCGCCTTTCAAAAAACAACATGAAAGTTTTATGCCCTTGTAGAATTTTAGATGAATTTTATTTATCAACACTATTTACGTCTTTTATTTATAGTAAGTTCATTTATAATACAAAATTTATTTTTTACTTTTCAGTGCGTTTTGAGGTCGGTTTTATTTTTTTGTTTAAAATTAATTTATTTTATACTTTTGAGTGGCTCTTCTAAACCGTATAGGTAGTTGGTTATCATACCATCAAAACGAAACCAACATGGACGCTCTGACTTTACGCTTACTTTATACACTAAAAACTAATTTAATTAATTTAATTTAATATTTTCAAATTAATAAAAATAAGAAAACGCAAAACTGAATCGTTTAATACTAAAAATTTAAGTAATATCGTTCATATAAATTAAGTTTTCATGGTGTTTTATTTTATAACCTCAATATCTCTAAAACTATAAATTAAATTATTTCGATTCTTATTTTCTCTTGTTGCAAATTTAATACTAAATCGAATAACATCTAATTCATCGATAAGGATTCATAAATCATAGAGTTATAAGCAAATAAGCACGACATGGTCGCGCGGAATTCAGCGATTTCTCGTCCGATTGTGAAACTATTCTTTCAATAACCTGAAAACTATTGATCGTAAAAATTCTAAAAAAAAATGGGACCACTTCGACGAGTTACCCTATCGTTTGACACCTCACTCATCCAAATCGGTCTACAAATGGCGACGTACGAGCGGAACATCGCCAAAAAAAAAAAAAAAATACACGTCGAATTGATAACCTCCTTTTTGGTTTTTTTGAAGGTCGGTTAATTATAACCGATTACTGATTTAAAAAGAAAACAATTGGAAATCAGATGCCATCCTGATCCCAACCGAAGATCTACAACCAGGTTGTGCCGATATACACAATGTAGAAAAATGTATGGGAATCCGGTATAAAGTGGTAAATCGGTCTGTTAGCTGCAAACCAATTGTGGCTAACTGATACTAAAGCATACTAACAAGGAGCAATTGCTTCAATTGGTGTCAGTGGCCGCGAATCGATTGCAGCTAGTATTGTAAAGGATTCTTATTCACTGTCGACATTTAAAGATCAATTATTCCAGTATAAGATGATGATAATATTCTTAATTTTGATTGATGTAGAAATATATGGCCAGTCAATAGGTAATTATTGGCAATAAGGAATACTTTTGTCAGAAAAACAGTGATAAGTAGGTTTCTTAATGAACAATTCAAAGAATTTAAATATAATTGTAACACATTGGCATTAGATGCGGTTCAAAGGTTTTTCTTTGTGCTGTAAATGACAACAATGAATCATAAATACATAATATTCATCTAATTAGTCACTATTATAAATTACATGTATACCTAGCTTGTAGTTTAAAAACAACACAGATTTAGCCTTGGCCTCTACTGAAAATAGTAAGGTACCTAAAGAACATTATGTGATAATATGTAACTATTTATTTATTTGGATGAACTAAGTACGTAATATACATATATTAATTAATAATACTAGTGGACCCCACGAACTTCGTATCGCTTCAGAATTTCGGACAAATAATTTGCAATAAAATAATATTGCGACTAGGTATAAATTAAGATGTAAGCTATCCTATCATTCAAGTTGGATCAAACGGCACACAGTGTGCAAATTTGATTTAAATCGGTTAAGTAGTGTAGGAGTCCATCGCGGACAAACAACGTGACACGTAATTTATATATATTAAGATTTATTTATCAAGAATGGATTATTATTTTCTACCTATTTATCAGCAGAATGAACTTATTTAATATGTATATAACCTTTATATAACTAATAAGTCTTAATTACTCAGAAAAACAGCTGCAGCGTACTTACTAGAATATGATTAATATAGAGATATATTAACATTTTATGCATAATGGAATAAATTGCTAGTAGGTATTACACACGAAAACTAATCAACTGTGAACAATATTCAATACGCATAATATTTTTAATGCGATTCCTATATGTATTGACTACTCTACACAATTTAAACGCACTCAAGTATTCTAAATAGGGATGCATCCGATACCGATATATCGGCGATACTTTGGGTTTGCCGATATATCGACATCGGCGATATTTTTATTGCCGATACAAAGATACATCTAAGAGATTATTTTCCAGCGCAGGTCTTATATAGACAGACTTCCGAATTCGGCTTTCGCCGCAAAACTAGAGAATGCTGTTTTTTAAACAAAAATCTTGTTAATTTTTATTATGAACTAGCTGACCTGGCTAACTTCGTACTGCTAATAAAAGCTAGAATGGGAATCGAACGATAAATGTTTGACAGGAAAGTAGGTAGAATAGTTTATATGGGCAAATGAAATTGTTGTTTTTACTATCTTCCTCGCAATTTTTTCCATATTTTCTACCGTTTTTTACCGTTTAGACCTTCTCTGGACTACGACAAACATTTCAAAACCAAAATCAGCTAAATCTGCCTGGCCGTTTTTGAGTTTTAGCGAGACTAACGAACAGCAATTGATTTTTATATATATAGAAGAAGATTATTGATTTTATTTTAATTATTACACTTAATTCTTAATTTTAATAGCTAAACCTTGAATCTCATTCAAAGTCTGTAACTGTAAAAACTTTAACCAAACTTGTTTTTCATATATTTTACCTTAATTTAATTTTAATTCACTAAGAGTTTGTATCGGTATCGACGATATTTTTATAAAAGTATCGGTATCGGTAATGTATCGGCAAAAAGGCATATCGATGCATCCGTAATTCTTAAATTAGGTAGGTACATAATTGACATCGACGTTGGTCAGTATAAAAAAAGCTAAAAAAATGGCATGTTTTTGGTAGTAACATATTTGAGCTTGTAGTTTCAGATAATAGCCTCCTTTTTGGTTTTTTGAAGGTCGGTTAAAAATGTTTGCGTGTGACCTCGAACTAAGGTACCTTCACAACGACTGAAATATTTTATTATGTCATCTTTAATGACACTGAACACGCACTTCCTTAAGTAACAATTTGCTTCTATCAAAATATTTACATCATTATAACTATTGAAGAATGCTTGACATGATTATCGATAGTGCCAGTTTGCCCATCAAAAGAAAGGCACTCTTGCTCTCTAACTCACATCTTGTTCTATTTCTCTGTTTAATTAAAACATAATTGTAAATAAAATTTAAATTTTTTCTTAACGTTAACAGAGAAATTAGTGGTAAGGTTCATTTTTGTAGAAATCTAAATAATAGGTTTTTATTAACAGACGATGTCGGTTTGGGAAGCAATCAGTCGTATTTCTATGGTTAAGCTATTTCTGAGACTTGCTCGAATAAACGAACATCAAGGATTAAAACCAGTTTTCAAAAAATTAAAAACCGTATCGTTGTGACTTTTACCACGGGCCTTTGTTACGGAATTTTATTGTTATTTTTATTGCTTATTGTATCGCTAAATTATTACATATTAATCATTGTGAAGTGGTCTTTATCCCTTCTCTTTGTCAGAGAAGGTTACTTATGTAGAGTTTCCGCTTTCTTAAGGTAGCGGTTGGCGCCACAACAGAGTCGCGAGACCGCGACCCGAGACCGAGACGCGACACCGCGACAAGTGTCTCGGTCTCTTCGGCATGTACTGTAGGCCGAGACCGCGACCGGAGACCGCGACAAGCGGCTTGAAACGTTCTATGGAAGTATCGTCATTTTTAGAGCTAATAATAATAATAATTGTAATTATTATTATTTATATAATATTATTATATAAATAATAATATATTATATACCTTATTGATTTACCCTTAATTTGCATTTCTTGTTCCATAAACACTAAATACATGTGCTTTTCGAGCGCGACCGGAGACACTACTTGACCGGGGCAGCGACCGTCTCGCTGTTGCGCGTCTCGCGTCTCGGTCTCGCGTCGCAGTCTCGGACGCCAACCGCTACCTTTAGAAGCACTGCAGCCTTGGTATTTATAAAAATTTAAAAAAAGTTTTGATTTAAATAATTGGAAAATATTAAGTAGGTAGTAGTAGCACTTTTAAATAGCAACAAATCATTTTAAAAAACATCGCAGATATCATACAATAATTAATTGAATAAGCTTTTTTTTTTAAACAAAAAATCTTTATTAAAAAATAAATAACAATTTTTATTAGGTATATCAATGTAACGATTATATCAACCGTGACATTTATGGTACTCCGTAGTTCTAACTGATGATATTAATACATGGTAGGTACCTAATTGCTGGAAACATTCAAACTAGTATCTTCGTGGTCGGTACATTAAATACAGTTGCAATAAGTGTACTGGGGTCTTCGTATAAATTTGTACTTTGTTCCAACTATAATATCATTGTTATATTGAAAGTAAGTTCATTAGTTTAAACAATATTAAGTAAGTATTTATTTTCGTAAGATATTACAAAAAAATCTTATGTCAATGTGCTGCAATCAGATTTACACCAGAAAAAAGCCACCTAAGTAGATATCTTAAAAAGTAAAAACATGTTTCTTAAAAGTAAAAGTAAATTATATTAATAATGTACTTAACCTACTTTCTGAAAATCGAAGAATACGAAGCTGCAAGTAAAACCTAACCTATACACCAAGCATGCTTGGTATGGTAAGCATGTAAAATATAAAGTAAGTACCTAGTTGTTTTTAATATTTTTATACATATTTTTAATTCAAGTAAAGGCGAGAAACTAGAACTGCCAACATTGCAATCGGACTTGGAATTAACGAGATAAAAATATAGGTTATCATATAATATGTTTGTTCTAAATGCAATAACAACATTGAATTTATCATACTTAATTGGTAGGTAGGTTCTTTGTCCTAAAATTCGATTGAAAACTTCGCGTAGTGCGTTCGTGAGCTTCCGCCATGGCCTTGAATCACTTTCGAACTCATTTTACAGTACGGAGTGATTGATTGAAGCGCTAGTTCAGAGAACTTCACTTAAATGAGTTTCAGTAGGTCATCTATGAGTTTGCTACAATTTTCCATATGTTTTTAATTTTTTAAATTATCGATAATTCCATAATTATTGCGTAACCGTGAGGTGCTGTTACATATTTCATTAAACAATATTATACGTCGACATTAACTAAAATTATTTTACAGAAATCGTGCTCAACACAAAGTATTCTTTGCGTGCGTTATTACGCAGGATCTAATAACGCAAACACGATACCTGTAAAAAAAGTCAATTAAATACAAAAATATAAAAGAAGTACAATACAAAATCTATAACATTAAATACAATTTCGTATAACCGCTAATAAATTTAATAATTAATCGTTTACTTTGTTCTACGAAGTGCTACGCTATGCTTATATTGATCCATAGGCCGAGGAACCCCCATCGGTCAGTGACCCAAGGCTTTACAGGAAAACCGTTGATATCGGCTCACTGAATCTTCCGCTAGTGCAGGTTGAAGAGAAAATTCACTATACTGCTTTTCCTGGGTCCCTCTTAATAACAATACTTTTAAGTCTTAGATTAACTTTTTTATATAGTTTAATTATCAATTTAATTTTAGGATGTAAATAAAAATAATATACAAATAAAATCAGTTTAAATACACAATTTTCAAATCTTTCACACTGCAGCAAATAATGCAGTTAAAAATATTTGGTTTTCATTTAAACTGAACGGTATAGGCCACATAAACTTTTACAGCTCTTATGTATATAATATAATAAATATAATTATTTTATACATGAAATTTAAACTTAAAAGCTTTATTCAGATATCGATTTGCGATTTTTCATTAGGTACAATACTTATAACCTTATGGCCGCAAACAACTTAATTAAAAAGTTTTTTAGCTCTACATAATTAATGCAATTGGTCACACGAATAGTTGCAGGCAGTTCCGAGTTCGATTCACAAGGAAACAAAAAAAAAACTTTATCATAACCAAAACCTTTATTAATTAGGCTAGTTGCTAATAAGAAAATGAACAGTGAAACTGAGGCAGATATGTATGTGCCCCATGCTGCATTAGGGGTTACCGGAATTACGTAGTTATTTCATCAAAATATTTCATTGCCCTTCCCTTATTTTTTGTCACGCAGGGGATTAGTCATTACATTGATATTAAAAAAAAACAGAAACAATAATTATACATAGAAAATATTCTGATGTAGGTGCAGGCTTTGGGTTAAATACTTTGAGTTTCTGTTACAGTTTGGTACCGAATTCTATTTATTTATTATTTTTGTTTTATTATTACTTTTAAGTGTATGTACTTTGAAGTCGGTTTATATTCAAAAATAAATTAATGGAAATCTTGATTTATTCTGAGATTTTTAAATACCTTACTGAATTTAATACAGGCTGACTGCATTAATAGTAGGTAGGTATGTACCTACTTTTTTATAGTCATACCAGTGAATAAAATATTAGACAATTGAGTCATAAAGACAACAGGTATGTACATTTTAATTACCCGTGTCACCTGACAGAAAATAAAAACATATTATTTTACTTTGCTTAACTTAAAATATCAAACTAAGCAATCATTAACTAAATCCCTGGATACATACAAACATCTCTATGTCCGCAATGCGCGAATGAGAGTACTGTGGTGATAGAGCGAGACCATAGATATAGAGCACAGATTGTCTGAATCGATGTTGAAAGAGGCCGTATATATTATTTACCTTCTCTTTCTTCGCCAGTACACACGCACTGAGAATGTACCGGCCAACGGCTTGCTTTGTCAATCAAGTCGGTACTTTTGCGTACTGTCAATAATAACAAATCGTGGTCCTGAACTACTAGGAGTTAGATAGCTACTCATACTAAATCAAATATGATCGAAACTTATTTTAAAACATGATTTACTATATAAAAGTATTTTTTCTGTACGATAGAAAAGTACCTATATTAAAGTTTTAACTCTTTAAAGTACTTCAGTAATCATTCTCCTCTAGATTAATAAAAATTAAAAAATATTTTAAAATTGATATTTATTGCGACTTTTAATAATTTAGTGTTTTTTAATTTGCAACAAGTTAAATTATATCAAGATCAATATTGTTATTGAAAGAAAAATAGTTAATATTTAATTGGTAGGTAGGCTAGGTAAAATTTTTTAACAAGACAATATTAATACTATTATGTCGAATGGTTATATTTTTCCTTTTTTGTGTTGTAGGTATCTACTTTATATTTGGTTATTTATTAGTTATCTATGTTAAATAAATAAAAAATACATATTAATCAATAATTGGAAGGGATTCATAAGTCTTTACATGACGTAAACACATTAATTGATTTATTTAAGAACCTAGTTTATTTAGGTAATTTCCAAACAGCTGGCAGCGCTGTGTAGTGTAGTTGTCACTAGTCAGTACTCAGTAGTCACTGTGCCTGTGGTGTCGGTGTTGTCGTCTTTAAGCACGAAACGAGTTCGTTGATTCTTTGTTCGTCTGTAGAATCTATAGAATTGTACGCTATACAAGTACACTTCACGACTCACGAGAGAGACTGTGCTGTTTCTACTTTTTTTAATCTGTTCAACGTTCACGCGGCACGCCTGACGCCTGTTTTCACGTCAGTAACACATAAATGTAGTTAGGGTAGAGACGTTCTTGTTTCGATCTTCATACAACAATAAGCAAAGTCAAGCACTATACAGTGTATAATTTTTTACCATTATTTGTGTATTTTAAATGTGTTGGTGATTTAAAATTCTGAAGTTGTGGATTTTTATTTTTATTAGGTGAGTGACAAATTATTTATAGCTTACATTTTTAGAATATTATGTTTTTCGTTTTTGTGTTATGAATGAACAAATATTTTAGCGTATCTAAACAAAGGACTAAATGCTATATTTTTGTGTAGAAGTGAAAATATATATGAGGAATCAAATTGAGAGCTTATTAGATAGGATTATTAAAAATAAGAAAATATTATATAATTAATATTGTGGGCTCATTGATTTACATAAATGAATGCAATATCTAATCTTCATATTATAATGATTTATCCGGCTACTAGATATATAATTTTTAATAATTTATTAAATATTAGATTTACAATCTCATCTCAAGCAATCGAATTAGGTAGGTATTATTTAACCGAAAGAAAATGTTAAGGTGTATTTTTAAATTTATTTATTTCAAATAAATAAATTTAAAAATACACCTTAACCATACATTTTCTTTCAAATGAAATATTTTATTAAAAAAAATATTATACCAAGCTAAATAGGTTTGTAGATTTGAAGTAAGGACCTAAATCCCTAGGTAAAGGCAGCATACAAGCAAAAGTAGGATTTTAAAATGTTGAACTAATTTCAAAAATACCAGTAGGTACAAAGATTAAGAAACATTGATAATAATTAGACATTCTTTTTTGTAGGGTCCTTTATTATCTTAAATGGTAAATTAAACCATAGACGGTTAGGTACCTGCTTACTCTTAATAGTAGATTATTAATTATTATGATAATATAAGTGTGTAATGTTGGTGACCATGTCTGTATTTTGAGGTTTTATGACAGCCGAGGAAGTAACCATCAATACTCACGTGTATCATACGTTTTACAACACACTTTTGAATAAAAAAAAATTAAAAATCAGTTTTATTTAGTACGTAAATAAAAAGTTTGACTTATTAAATTTGACTTATGCGCACGCATCTGAAAACGACAACCACTGCATTAATAAAAATAAGAATGAGGTTGCCTACAAAAAAATATACAAAATTTTGTTTGAATGAAACACTTCTTTATTGAATATGTAGGTACCAGGTATCTAGGTACAAGTTAAAATTGTTTAAACTCAAAATTGCATGAAATAAGCAAGTAAAACACTAACGATTTAAGTATATTTTATTAAGTATACTATTTAACGCGATAACCCAATTTTATTTCGTATCGAAACTTTTTTGGGAACAAAAAGGTTTAACAAGAAGGTTTTACTACATTATCGCACTAATGCGTAGTGGTAATCAAAATGTCAGTTTAGTTACAAGCGCCTTTACTTTAAGTGCGGTACGATAATAGTAACTGAGCAAGTGTGTTGAAAAACCTTTTCTAAAATGTTATTGATTGATTCAAACGTATTTAGTAATTGATGAATTACATACATGATTGTACTTAGGTACCTATTAAAATTAAGGAGTCCTATATTTAGGGTTTTTCGTGGCATCTTTTAAAATATTAAAAAAAAAATCAAAACGGTCTTACTTATTTATATATTATTGAAATTACATCAAAAATCAATATCATATTATTTGAATTTACTGGATATAACGTATATTCTCTAATCTTCGAAAAACTGATTTTTTTAATAAGTTTAACGAGTTTATCTGTACAGCGCTCAAACCTATAATGGTTTTTTGGAAATCTTTTTGCGTTTTCGTGCTTTTTTTTAAATTAACATCACAATTAAGTAGTTGGTATACAATAGTTTAAAAGAAATAAAAAATATCAGAAGACCATTTATTATTTTGATTGCATATTTTGGTGAGTGGCTTTTTAGATACCTCACCAAAATCAGTGCATCCGTTCTTGAGTTATAAATAATCCGTCTTTATTTTATATATTATATAGACAGAAAGATAAGTAATCACAAATCAATAATTATATAAAAAAATATTTTTTTAACGCAAAATTTTTCATAGAGATGACGTTTACATTGGTTGTTTAAACTAATTATGAATGATGACCGTCATCATTTATTTCGCAATTAATAATGTAAGAGACGTAAAAAACTCAACCGGCTGTAGTAGTAATTTATCTGTCATTATTGTGTCATCTGGTGCCTCACTAATCTCATATTCAAAGTTGCGTCTTCACCACCATCTCATTGCAAAATATTGACGCCATTGATAAGTTCATTTTTTAGAATCATAAACAATCCTTAAACTTTATTATACACCGTTGCAACACGGTCGAAACGTCGAGGTAAATAAATAATGTTTCTTTGTGCGATAAACCCCGCTATATTGAATAATAATTTAGTATACATAGTCAGTGATGACATGTTAATTACAAATATATCATACGGGAAATACCAGCTTTCAAACAAAACCGAATCATCTAAATCGGTTCACCCAGTCGAAAGTTCTGAGGTAGGTAACAATAAAAAAACAGCGTCGAATTGAGTCCCCCCTCCTTTTTTTGAAGTCTGTTAAAAACATCATTATTGATCAATTCGTTTAGGAACTAATATGCCACAGGCTATATGCACAGTTTTATGATAACCAAGTGACATCAGTTCATTGTAGTTTACGAACCGTTATAAATGAATCAGATTATCCAGTTATATGCGGAAGCGAATGGCGTTCCTAAACAAGAGCTTAACAGGTTTCATGTCATTTCTTTGTTACGTAAACTAATCATGCTTCTCTTAAAGGGTTTCACTGTGTGCTGAACCTTACTTTGAGTAGGTATAACAATTAATTCGTATTTAATTTATTGAGTTTTAGTTGGAGTTGAAGTACACTCACACATTGAATTGTCTACCTGAATTCAGACTCCGATTCAGATAACCCAGAATTCCATACAATGTCAATGCTCTACACACGTTCTAATTATTTTAGATTATTTCTAGTCTTTGTATGGAATTTTAATTAAGAATCTGAATTCAGAGAGTATTTTTACATTTTATTTCTTAAATAAGGCTCTCTTGTGCAATTTATATTGGATTTTTAAAAGAACCGTTTCATGTATTATTTAAGACTGCTTAAAATCCGTCTGTCAGCTATGTTATTAAATACTTACGCAATTAACTTTAAATATATAATCAGACATTGAAATATTACAGATCCTTAATTAAGAAGCTGACTGATAATAATTTTCATTTTTAATAAATAATAATGAGTAATTTATACAATAAAAAATATAATTTTTTAATAAAAGAATCCGAAATATACTTTATATTTCGGATTCTTTTATTAGAAAATTAGTTTTCTGTTTGTCATAGCCATAATGTAATGTAATGTCATACTGGAATGTCATATAATACATTATGTATTACAACAGGAGCTTTGTATGTCATGTTCTTAAATATGAGTTGTCATAATTAGAGCCAAACTCATTAATTAACATTTTGATTAAAAACTTCGGTTCGAATCAACATCGGTTCCCATATCAGATGTTTGTTAACCTCCTTCCTTTACGAATAACGAAACGCCTCCGTAACTAGTGGTTTACGCATTTGCGTGTTGCGCCGGAAATCCTAGGTTCGTATATCGGGGAAACAAATGAATGTTTCGGTTGGGTAGGCACAGAAGGGCACCTACTTACCTGTAAAGAAAATGATCAGTGAAACAGTTACAGAAATGTGTCTGCCCCATGCCCCACTAGAGGTAACGAAAATTCACTTAATAGAGTCCGTATATGTACCTACAGCTTTTGCTAATTATAAAAACTCGATTAAATTGTTACATAGTGCTATTAAACGGCATTTAGGTTAACAGTGCAAGCGATGAAGTAGGTCAATTTTATTGGGACGCATTTCACTATTAACGAGCTACGGAATTAATTTAACCATATTAAATCGACCCCAATATTACCATTTGTTGCGCTTATTGTATTTCGTATGAATATAAATATAATATAACTATAATGTATGTAAATAAATAAAATAATTAATATTGTAATACATTGTACAGTAAATAATTAAAATCTTTATTTTCTTAATAATATAATTTGAGTATAACTGAAATTAATCGCTCTCTTCGAATAAAAAATTTAAAAATAAATTAGACTAAAGAAAAGTTCTTTTGAATATTCTCAAACAGCATAGTGTATAATATTATGCATTGTGTACATTTCATATTTCTGCTTTCCTTTGGAGATTTTATTTCAAATGCACATTTTCTTGAAATATTAATTTATTATATATCTCTTAATCCTAAATACAAAAACTAATGCGTTAGTTTTAAATATTTGTTATTTGGCTGTAATTCGGTGCGATTAAATATTATATATTACTCATTCTTTATCGTTTAACAAATATTATTGTATCAAAGTGTGTGTTCGTGGAATTTGTTCAGTCAAGGTTATTGATGTTGAAAAGAGAATATTTTAATCTAGCCATGGACGACGAGAGTTTACATGATAATTAAAAAATAACTACCTAAATATATAAAATACTAGTCCTATTTTATTATTTTAGTAAAAATAGTTCATCTGTGGATTTTCGTTATGGAGCCTCAAATAAAAAAGGTGCTATATTATAATACCTGACCCTAAAGCCTTTTATGTCTTATTTTTACGAGAGTATTTAAAGAAAACAATTTCACCGGATTAGTGGAGGACCGTAAAGCATAAAAATCTTAAAACCTCCGAATCTAGGACCAGTCAATGCATCTTAGCAAAACATTTTTTGACTGCGTAGTTAAAAGCTTTAATAATAATTTTGAAAAATAGAAATTTCTCGTTTTTGTTTTCAACAACTGATAACAAATTACTGAAAAATGAGAGGAAAAAAATATTTACACTAAAGATTTTAATTGTATCTCAATAAATTGTATTCGTTTCGTGACAAAAAAATCTAATCTCAAAATAAAGTCTAAAATCTAAAAATGTCTATGAATTCAAATGACGGAAGTGCGTCGTATACAAAAACGAATCACAAAGAACGAGGTACAAATTGCCTAAATTCGCCTTTATTCACACCTTTCTTTCATTCCCAATAAGATTGATAAACAGTTATTCGTGTCGTTGTTCGTATGTAGTACATATATATGTATATGTAGTTTATTTATTTACAGTGCAGTATATATATAAAAACTTAAAATAAGGTGATTGGTGTAAAAACTTTGGACTATTATCATTTGAACAGTTAAATTAGCAAAGAGTACAAAATATTTTGATCACGATATTCAGTCAGTCGTGATTCATTTTTAAAACAAGCATCAATTCAGCTCCTTTCGAGTCTACAGACAATGCGTAGTTAGTCAACGAGTGTACGAGTTTAGTATCGATATTTTTGATATGTTAACTTTTGGATTATATATGTATACATTATATATGTATTTATATATAGCTATTTGGATATTATGGTCTAATTTCATAGTTACGTTGTTTTGCGCGTTACCACTAGAGGGGCTGTAGCGTTTTTTATACATATTTTACGCAGATTGCTGTCGAGCGATACTTTACCAAAGTCAAAGGGAGAGTCACCTATACCACTTCAGTCTACTTTAAAGTCCTAAGTCCCCTGGATGGGGCAGAGGGCGTCCACAGTACGTCTCCATTCCGCTCGGTCTTGAGCTACGCGCTTTACTTCGCTCCATGTCATGCCAACTGCCCTCGCCTCCGCGGTGATCGTCCGCCGCCAGGATTGCTTAGGGCGGCCACGTTTTCGCTTTCCTTGAGGGTTCCAGTCTAAGGCTTGTCTCGGTATATGTTGGGAATCCCTTCGTAGCGTGTGACCAATCCAGTTCCGCTGCATCGTTCCCATAGATCCACGTTTGTGATCCTCTCTGGCCAGAATACATCGAGAATACGGCGAATACAACTTCAGTGCTGATAACTTGGTGGTCCCCAGGGAGGAGTCGTGGACACCATAAACTCAACTCTATTTCCATCGTATTTGGCGACTACATATGTAATGCACTTACCACAACTGTACAGTATAAATAAAAAATACCCCTATCTTTTGAACATACGGCCTTAGTTTTGGGAATAAACATTACTAATTGATTACGTACCATCGCATAAATAGTTAAAATTGTATTGAATTAAGTACTATGAAGTCTCATAAAACAATGAGTATCATTAAACTGACAACGTTTAAATATAATCTAGAAAAAATATTAATTACTACCCAGTGTCGTTAGTAAATTTCATATAGTTTGCAATCATAAGTGATAATTTCTTTGATAATGCCTTTGTGTGTATAAAGTATTAATGATGCACAAATTATACTTTAAAAGCAAGATAAAGGAAAGACTATTAAAGTTATTTTATGAATTAAAGCGCTCTTTTAAAACGTACAATAATTATTGTTGGTGTTCCACGCGTGTTATGGTTTGTTTGAGTTTTTGGAAAACAGCAATATCTTTTGTATATTACAATATTAAGTACAATAAGTAAATAAGTAAGTTTATTAATATTAAGTATATTTATAGTTAATATTAAGTAAGTAATACCAGTGGACTACGGAATCACATTAAGTGAAATCCCTATTAACTCCCTTTTTTTACAAAGTGGGAATGTTATATACGCATTCACTCAGGATACAGAGATATGTAGGACCCGGCTCACTCCAGGTTAATTCTCTGCTACTCAAAGTCGGATAAACAATAACAATTCCTGTGCTTAGGAGGCAGCAGCCGATTCCGTAACTCCTGGTGGGGCAATGAGTACTCACAATACTGCTTGTTTCACTCATGATTTTCTTTATTGCCAAGTAGATAGGTATCTACTATTAATCCGTAGTATAGAATCGTAATACTATAATGTGAATTATAATTGTGAAAAACATCTATTGCATGCAGTTTAAGTAATTTTTAGAAACACGCAGAAAATAAAACACTAGATATTACGGGCAAAGAGTAGCTTATTTTTGGCTGCAACAATCGATAACATCTGTGAACACAAATAAGGCTACGGAGTCTTAATAAAAAGGAAGTTATGACGACGAATTCGACGAAAACCCTACTCGTGTTTGATCTTGATACCTAGAACCTGCTAAGATAAACTTTTACAAAGGTACATGAACAATTTATATGTTTAGGTTTGCGATTTTCCAATATAAAAGTTTTGTAATTTAAAAGTAGATACAAAACGATAACTAATGTAAATATGAAGATATAATAATGAAGTATACAATATAGTCTATATTAGAGACCGACATATAAGTATTGGTTCCCAATATATTTATATGAAGACGGAAGCCCTCAATGTAGTCACGGAAAATATGCGTCTTCCTTCGCGGTTCAATCAGTGTTTATTATTCTAATCCAGTGAGACCATTGCCATTCGTATTATCCTCAATGAAGAACCAAAATAGTTTCAAAGACTTAAGAATTATGATTTATAATTCAGTACATTGAAATTTTTGCAAATGCAAAACAGGTTTTATAAAGTTGGCAGTTCTTTTATAAAAGAAATTTCATCTGTATCAATGCCCGTCGAAAATCTAAATATGCTCAAAGGCTTGTAAATAATATGTATGGATATAAATTATAACCAATTCTCTTCATAAGCGCGCTATCGCTTAGTAACAATTTCAATGATTATAAGTCTGTATCGATCGGATTAAAACCATTATACCAGGGTGAGTCTTTAGGAATACTTTTTACGTCAACGTTATAATATAAATAGTAAGGGTAGGCAATATTTATCCTAATAAAGCTATAATTTTTTAAATATCAAAACTTCGTGGACCGCTTCACTTGATAGTCCATTGAAAAGTTACATTTGGGGTTGCGTTTTTTAGAGGACGCAATTTTATTTTTTTGATGTGTAGGGGGGGTCAGTGTAAAGCTAAAACCAAGTTTGTGGGGTCGCCACCCTTGTCCCACGGCCGCCATCTTGAAAATAGGGGTTGAAATGGTTTTTACGGTATATCTCTTAAACTATTAATTAAATAAAAAATTTTTTTAACATTTTCTATTGCAAATTAAATTCTCTACAACTTTGATTCAGTAACTTTTTGTCGTAGAACTATAAATAAAAAAGTTATAAGTGAAAATGTTCAGAAATTGGAGAAAAAAATTATATTTTTCGATATAACTTTTTTTTAAATCATTTTACGAAAAAATGATATCAAACCATTTTTGTAGATCGTTTTTTGAGGAACAACTTTTATTAACAACATTTTTTCATTAAGGCTATAGCAAAGGTTTTACAGCGCTCCGAAGTAAGTACTATTTTTCAATACTCTTAACTATACCTATATTATACGTGTGTACTAATAATGTATCATCAGTTATTGTGTTTTTTTTATTATTTATTTTGCTATAATGTTTTTAATTGTAAATTTTGCAATATTATTAATAATTAATTATTGACTCTTTTTCACTCCATAACAGGATTTAACAATTATTGATTTTTAAAATAATTTCGAAATTCATCGTTCAATGATATAACTACTAAATATGTCAAATATGTACAAGAACACTTCGGGCTCTCTGCAAGCATTGTGTTTGATGGTTACTCAGACGACCCTGATGTCGCAGGAACAAAGTCTTGGGAGCGTTTGCGCCGCACGAAAAAACATCAGTCGACAGAAGTTAAATTTGACAAGAACACCATACCAACATTATCACAAGAGAAATTTCTTGGTAATGAGAAGAACAAATCTAACTTTATTATACTTCTTAAAACTGTATTGTCGGAAATGGGTTTCACTGTTGACCAAGCAGAATCAGATGCAGACGCTCTTATCGTTCGCACTGCTCTTGCTGCATCTCCATTATTTAATGCCGTTACTATTGTAGCTGAAGATATTGACATATTGATATTGCTTACAGCACTTGGTAGACAACAAGCAAATGTATTTTTTTTAAACCATCAAAAGGACGAACAGCAGAACAATTATATTGTGCGTCAGGTTTTATATACGGCGATGTCATTGCGGATAACTTGCTGTTTCTTCATGCTTTTTCCGGATGTGACACAACTTCAGCTCCTTACAATATCGGTAAAATGAAATTTTTGAAAACCCTGGAAAAGCATTTAGAGTTTTCTAGTGGAACGGCTTTGTTTCTCAACAAGAGAGTTGACCCTGCTTTGCTCACTTGGTAATTATAATGATCCTGAAGACTGGGGCTGGAAAAAATGTGGAAAATTATTGATGCCAGTGCAGAACTCTAAACCTCCAGCACCCCCTGAGCTTCTAAAATTGATCTTTTGCAAATGCAAAGGAAACTGTGGAGCGATGTGTGGATGTCGAAAAGCAGGGCTGAAATGTTCTGCAGTGTGCTTCCATTGTTCTGGAGAGACTTGCAGCAACGTAATGGAACTCTCAGAATTAATAAATGAAAATGACTTTGATGATGAACCGCCGACATTAACAGCCCTTCCTTCTCCAGTTCTCCCACTGATATTTAATTCAGAAAGCCGATCAGATGCTGAGCCGCAGCCTGGTCCATCGAAAAGACTGAGGACGGAGTAGTTCTAATTTCGAAAATCACCGTGGATTATGCCTATTGGGGATACCACGTAAAAAAAAACGCGCCGCCAGACTCTACCTCGTGGGTGGTGGGGAAAAGAGTCAATAATTAATTATTAATAATATTGCAAAATTTACAATTAAAAACATTATAGCAAAATAAATAATAAAAAAAAAACACAATAACTGATGATACATTATTAGTACACACGTATAATATAGGTATAGTTAAGAGTATTGAAAAATAGTACTTACTTCGGAGCGCTGTAAAACCTTAGCTATAGCCTTAATGAAAAAATGATGTTAATAAAAGTTGTTCCTCAAAAAACGATCTACAAAAATGGTTTGATATCATTTTTTCGTAAAATGATTTAAAAAAAAGTTATATCGAAAAATATAATTTTTTTCTCCAATTTCTGAACATTTTCACTTATAACTTTTTTATTTATAGTTCTACGACAAAAAGTTACTGAATCAAAGTTGTAGAGAATTTAATTTTCAATAGAAAATGTTAAAAAAAATTTTTATTTAATTAATAGTTTAAGAGATATACCGTAAAAACCATTTCAACCCCTATTTTCAAGATGGCGGCCGTGGGACAAGGGTGGCGACCCCACAAACTTGGTTTTAGCTTTACACTGACCCCCCCTACACATCAAAAAAATAAAATTGCGTCCTCTAAAAAACGCAAGGTTAGGCCTAAAAAATGTAACATTTCAATGGACTATGAAGCCTTGTATAAGAGTTCGTTCTTAATAGTTTTCAGGTAAAATAAGAAGTTTATAATGTTTCGTTAATGCATATACATAACGTAAGCATAAAACCTAACCTACCCTTTTTCTAAAAAACATTATTAATTTTGTAAGTGATTTCTCCTCCTGCTAGTCTCACAGTCAAACGTGGCTAAGAGCAACTTAGGCTAGTTTTTTTAAGTTAAATTTTCAGTTATCTGTTACCATGAGAACAGTTGTATAAGTCAATGATTACGTAATCAAATTTCAATGGAAAAGTTCAATAGAAATTCAATTTTAACGTCCATTTCAATTGTAATAAATGACCGCGTTCTCACTTCTTAGAAAACACCATCAATCTTGTCATTATATGGGAAATGAATATTCTATTGAGTTTTTAATTTATTGCGTCAATGATAAATTTATAGTTACTTTGACGTTCCAATGATTAATAAGAAAACAGTCCTTTAAGAAATTCATAATCATGGAAAAAAATATTATGTGAAGTAAATTTTGCAATATTAACAAAAGGGCTTGTTAATATGACTTGTGATATGACCAATGTGCAGCTGTTTATTTTACTATTTGCGTTTTATTATTTTTAAAACCGCAAAATGCGGTAGTTGTGGTTTGAACCAATTATTGCGGCATTTGTCGCTTTGTTGTGAATGTTTATAATTAATAAATATAACGCTTAATTATACATAGAAACACTTACCTATATAATACACAATATAGGTTGTATTTATACATATACATATATATACTAAAAGTTTGCTCTTATGCTGCATCAATACTTGATGTTCACTTATGAGACATTGCGTTTAAGTTATGTAGAATTTAATTTAGGTACAACTTACAATAAAACACATCGGCAGTTGATAATCACTAAAAATATTGTCATTTTTGCCCAGAATTGAATTTATTTCATAGGCTATAGCTGATTGGTGATTTCTAAAAGCATTGTTCTGTTGCTACGTTATAACTACATATCGATTCCGATCAGACAGACAGATAGATACATAAGATATAAAATATACTTACATAGTATTTTCAACGCGAATTTCTTACCGATCAAATAAAACTCACTGATTTTCAAATCATACGTTAAGTAGTCATAATTCATTTGATAAGCCTTGAATTAATCCTTCGCCATGAACTGATATTATTCAAATATGAGTATTATCAGTGATATATTGTAAGCGTCTATGCGATTATTCTGTCTAAATTTACAAGTTGGTACCAGTTTTCTGCAGAAGTTTGACTGACAGAAAGTAAAGGTCGGTCTAATAAACGCCTTAATAGAAAGACTGTATATGAATTAAAACTGATGAGACATTGATAAATAATAAATCAAAAATAGAGCGCTTACGACAGGAGTAAAGGGGATATCGGGCACCAGCGCGTCTAAATTAGAAAGGTCGTATGCGACAATACAGTTTTTTACGTTTAAATAAAAAACTGTTACTAGTACAAAAGAATGCAACTGTCCCATTGAAGTGTGTGTATGGGCTAATCTACTTAAAAAATATTGTCAAATTTTTTGGTCCCGTATACCTATAAAATGTAAATATATATTTAATAATAGGTAACTTTGATAATTTTTTCTCTGTTACAAAATTTAACTAATTGTGTAACGGCAACTGGTCAAATGAAACCCATATCATGAAGACGTGTCATATAGTCAAAAACTACTTTCCTAAGTCCTTTAATTTCCCAAGAAAATCGAATTTCCTGTGCGTATTTTCTCTATGCCTCATCTTAAGCATTTATTGTTACTGACTCCCCGATCTTTTTCTCGAAAATTATTCTTTATGTATTCAGGTTTGGGTTCAGTATAAGATTTTAGTCAAACATATTAAATCTATTGTTATAATACCAAACTCTGATTTCTCGATTAAATAAATAAATGATTTGAAATAATTTCTCGATTGATTAGGGATTTTAATTTTTCATTATCAGTAAATACATATTAATTATCAAACGCTATCCTAAATTGAGTTACTAAGCCGGTAATTAGATAGAAATCATTGATACCGATTACGCAGTGCTTGAGAAAGTGTTCCCTGCAGTGGTCGTTTTCAGTGATGTTAAAAAATAACCTTCGAGTAAGTGTTTATTTTCACTGAATTCTATTATTATTGTTCTATTTATTAAAATATAAAGAATCAGTCGGTCCCCTTTTAGCCAGTTTTTGTGTGAACAATCCAAACCAAAAGACCAAGCTTGGTTTGGATTGTTCAAAAGCCTGAAATTATTTAAGTATCTGCTTTGATTATTTAACATGTGAATAATCAAAGAGTATCCAATATAATCCAGTATAATTCCTTGTTACTTAAAATATGAGATGAGGTTTCAAAGTAGCCTATTGTAAAGTTTTTGTGTTAATTTGATTTCTTATTAAGTAGTTAATTTTTTTTTAGTGTACTCCGTAATTAAAATGTCATATCAAGACTTGATTAATTTTATTGAATTGTTAGAAAATTTATCTGAACTTTATTAATAATATTATTTATAAATAATATAAGAATTATAAATAAAAGCTTAACAATAGCGAAATTTTCAAATCATTTACAGTCTATTTGATTAAATCTTAAATGATTTATCTCCATTTACTTCATGTTGAACATATTGGAACAATAAGAATCAGTCCAATCTCGTATGACGTAATATTGAAAAGAATATTTTCTAATCGATAGATACTATTAAATTATCGCTAATTAATATTATAAGGTGATATGAATTTTTTAATGATTTTTAAAATTTGCATATATATATACTGTTTTTTTTATTTATTTATCACGTAAATTTTATCAAATTAGACATCTACTCGTATTCTTATATTGCCAAAGTGTGTTTGTTGAATATGCGCTAATCTTATAGGATTTCAAAATTAACATCTGTTAACATCGGTTTCGCGGTCATCTGGAGGGAAAGGCTAAATTAGCCTTAAAGAACCTTTGAGTGCTTAATAAGGCCAGGCGGGAATACACATGCCTGTAAAACGGAACAGTAGTTTGCATGCTAGTTAACGGCATGTAGAAGTAACTGGCACACTGTGGATGCATTTGCAAGTTATTCTCGCATGAAATTTGCGTCCTTGCATGCCGGTTTCGTAGCCCTCCGCATCCCCTCCCTCACGTTGCAAGCCAGTAGGTGACGAAAAATCAAATGTGCTATCTATGTGCCAGCTTTAGGCATGTGTGTTCCCGCCCAAAGCGCCAATTCGGAGCATATAGAGCTCTCACTTTTGGGTGGGAGTTCCCAAATATTAAGTTCTTCCTCCTCTTGACGGAATCCAGCGAAGAGCGGCTTGAATCTTTGACGACCAGATCTTTTCTAATCGGCTTGATTCTTTGGTGTTGCGTAGAGACGTAGGATCCCCCTGCATCTTCTATCGCATTTATCATGGGGAATGTTCAAAGGAGTTGTACCAACAGCTGAGTTTCATCTTCGAACATCCTATCATAGGATAGGATGTTCGAAGATGAAACTCATGTATGTTATGTATTAAAACAATAATTTTATAATAGATACTCCATTTACTCAAGGAAAAAAATAGGCTACGGTGTGATGCTATAAGTCCTTACGTTAGTAAAATTACAATTATGATAATTTTTATCACAAATTATTTAATGAATCTGTTTCTATGAAGTAATTCCAACTCAAGGACGTTAATTTTTGATAAAAAAATATCGCGACAAAAGTACTATTGAAAATTGCTGGATTTTTATTTCAACTCTTTATTTCAATAATCAATAATTCCTTATTTTTGATCACACACATACAAAGGAACACGCATCCAGAAACTCGGTCGGTTTCTGTTTTCGACCATGTTTACAAAACAATATAAAAATAATATTTATTTCTAAACTTGAGCAAGCTTCTTAAGCGTTAGTATCAACCACATTATGAAAAGCTTTAGAAATTGCTTTATAAATCATGCACCTGACAAAAATGATAACATATACTTTAGGCACTATAGAATACTCAATGGGTACACAAGAAACGGCCGACTGTGGAAGTCTTCAACGGGTTTTCGATGCAAATAAATGCTGACCTTAATAAACATCTTTAAGACACAACGGGTTTTATTTGTTAGTTTAAAGTTCCTTCTGGGTTATATGACCCGTGTCTGTGTTGAAGCGTACCTAATTTTTTTACACCTTTGTAAGTTGATCACGACTTCATAGCGCAGTCACTGCAAAAACTTTAGGTTTTTACCTACTTTTTACAGTATATGATTAACAATGACATCACGTATCCAAGAGAACTTTTATTTTAGAAATTAATATAAATTAATAATAAAAAAATAACTATTCCGCTTGGACGAAGTACATATTACATATTATTATTTTACTGTTCGCTATTTTATTCTGTTTATAGGCTATATTTCATCACGTTACGACGAAATTAACGCGGGTGAAACCGCAGGGCATAGCTAGTCTTACTCTAAAAGCTAAACCAAATATAACATACGCTTATTTAGGTACACAGAAGACAAATTATATCACTATACCTACTTAAACTTAACTTTTATCGAAGTTAAACTAAATTTTAATTCAGATATTTAAATTTTAGATTAGAAAAATTAAAGATTAACTCTGGTTCTTTTACAAGTCTGGTTAATTTTTTTTCGATAAACCTGCATTAATTGTTTGTATGTAACGCGGAAACTTGGCCAATATGGGATTGACAGTTTTCCTATAATAAAAAACCAACGAAAACTTCATGGTTGACCTTCTGATCTTTGGCGTTCTTTGTTTTGCGAAGATGACTTTAAAGTCGCGACTGTGAATATTAGCTTGAGATTTGATTTCTAGTAACTGCATAATTAAAACTTGAAAATAGTCATTTAATTATTATTTTCACGCCATTTCATTATGCCATAAACTTAACATAGTATGAGATTAAGGCAGGTACATATTAAGGAGTGAAAATTTTCTGGATTTTTATGCTGGCTAGGAGCAGTTCCAAAATGCCCCTTCAATAAAATAAATTGTAGTAATAAAATGGTAATTAATTGTGATATAGTTATGGTGTTGGAAAGATTTAACAAATTAATTATAGTTTCTGTAATGTATCCATACAGAGTTCATAACCAACCGTTGGTAAACATGGGACAACATCAGATTAGCTCTATTCCTCATGAAACGCAAAATAAAGTTCGTTAATTTGAGTGTATTTAATAATTAAAACCGGTTTGATTCGTATTTTGCTTTTTGTTGTAAGATTTATGTGGCTGGTCTGGTTTTATCTTAATTGACTACCGACCGCTTCAGGTCCGCACGTGTTTCTGTGCACATGAGTGCAGCATCATCCTGTTTTACTATTGAAACTGAAATTTTAAAAGTACAGAGCGTGCGTGGATGCTGAGGAAATAACCAAGTACATCCTACTTGATTGTAAACAGGTAGAAACATACAAGACAAAATACTTCTCTCCGAAAGGTCTCCGAGCACCCTTTATGAAGCGGTAAGCAACCTCAAAGCATTATTCGAGGAGCTGGGGTGGTTAGAGTAAGTTACCTCCGTATTTCAAACAAAATAGGCACATTAGTTGTTGATTTGCGGAAAATGCCCAGAAAAACTAACTAACTTAACCCTGACATGATCACAAATGAGAATATCTTGCAAATGGATGAACAGTTAATAAATTCTAGTTAAGATCCATCTCGATGACGTTAGCTTTCAAACAAAAACATAATACTTCTATAAAAAAAAGAAAAAAGAAAAAAGAAAGAAAATACTCCTATAACAATAGAAGTATTAACATTAAACCCTTCTCCACAATCTGATGACCTGTGACTTGAAAGGTCAATTGTATCATCTATTCTTAGATATCGGAAAAACAAACTTGGGTTTTTCAATCAGAAACCGTCGTCATATTGTTCTGTAATGTTAAACAACGACACAACCAACAAAACATAATGAAACATAACCACTATCATGTATTATATACCTGTTTCCCTGAATCTTCTTTTATGGATAAGGCAAAGTTCAAATACAACGACCCGTTGTATAGGGTCTTGAATTATTTCGTTGAATAAGACAACGAACGCGGTTAAGTACTTCGTTGAAAATATTTTATAGTCATTGTGTACTATGTTGTAGATAACTTGAGTAAAACTCGAAAGTGTATATTATGAAAGATGAAATTATTAAAATTGACATATAATTTTTGATAATATTTAGATATTAATCTTTCATGAATGTCTATCTAGGTATTAAATAGTACTTATTGGGTTGTTTGGAAAATCATTTCGTTTTTTTTTCTGAAAATTTAAGATAGTTTTCGTATAGTGAAAAAATATTTTATTAAAATATTTGTTGTACAATTTGAATTTGATAAATTTAACCTCTCCCCGATCTCACGCATTGTTGTTATTCGCCGGTTTGCATCAACTATAATGCCTTTATCAGCTTCAAGTGGCCTTCCAGAACCTGGTGCATCTTCGACATAAAAATTGCCGGATCCAAATTTTGCAATCCAATTCTGGCATTGACGTCCTGTTAACACATCTTTTCCGTACACATCGGTTAATTTCTACCTGGCTTTAACAGCATTTTTACTTTTTCTACATATAATCAAAAAGGTAACCAACTAAAAACAACTGCGTAAAATCAATTGGAATTTTCCACACACAGGCCTTGCTATATCAGCTCAACATATAATGAATATGGCTTTAGTGAAGCTGAGTGCAAAAAATAAAATTTAATCCTCTGTCTGGGAAAAACCAAATGACTTTCCGAACAACTTACTATGAAATAGTGCCTACTATTTCGATTCCATTTAGTATATAAAACAAAGACAAGACGAAGATTGTTTCTCATCAGAATCATGAAAAAGTTAATTATGGCTTCGCCTTGACTCGAATCTAGTAGGAGTTTAATTATATGTAGTCAACATGCGAGCTTTTCTGCAAGAATTAAGCCTAGATTTACCCAGATTTAAGCTATGGTGTCTTAAGTAAGTTTGACTTACATAAGTACTTAATATTAAGTGGATATTTAAACACCGTTGAAATGGTTATAAAAAAATTCGGTTGGAACTAGTGTGTGGCTTTGCGTGGAGTGGATTAATTTAATATTGAATGACCTTCTAAACTGTGGTCTAAACACATAAGTTATAGTATGTACTAGCTATTT
The DNA here is from genome assembly GCA_912999735.1 of Aporia crataegi. NCBI lineage: Eukaryota > Metazoa > Arthropoda > Insecta > Lepidoptera > Pieridae > Aporia > Aporia crataegi. The sequence continues at coordinate 3,399,293 of OU538744.1, read as the reverse complement.
ATTATTTATATTATAAGGTATCGCCTGCAAAGCGGTCGTTCGTCTCTATTATTGTTTTCTCGCAATTATTTGGAGAGTTCTGGGCCTTATTCTTAAAAGTTCTTCTAAAATGGCCTGTTTACATGAAAAGAGATAAATGTACAATCGATTTAGTTTCCCTGCGTCGAAACGTGGGCGAGTAGTGAACTAATTTCAAATCTCTTTCATAAAAGTTACTTTAGCACAATGGTCGTAAAACCGACCCTATCGTACGTTACGTAAGACCATTCTTAGCTCGGAACTATGCTTTTGAACTAATTGGCTCGTCGTCTCTCGTATTTAATGAAGCTGGTGTAGCTGAAGTTTTTATTATTCTTAACAAATCTATTGAGCCAATAGTTGACTGGTAATTGCAATCTGGTATTTAAATTACCGGAAATGAATTTGCTTGTGAAAAATGTGAGCGTCAGTTCGGCTGATTTGATTCTTATTCAAGTAGGTAAGATTGATGAAAGTGCGTATGCGGCAGCTACATGCTAATTTATCTGCCTAAAAACATTATTTCAATAAATTAGGGTCTTTATGTGCTTATCTGAGCTTCATGCAACTAAAATCGTTTTCGTGTGAGACCTTAATAAACAATCAGCCCAACGCAGAATAATCCAGTTTTTAGCTCTAGTTATTGAGTTATTGTTATTTAGCTCTTTTTTGATTTTAATTATTGAGATACTACTTATCTACTTTCAGAGTTACCAGGATGATCTGGCAGCGATGACGTCAGACAAGAAGATGGAGTCGAAAGGCACCCAGATCCACTTGCCGCTGATCAGCCGCGGAAGCCGTGGGGAGATCAGCGACAAGGTCACCTTTTCACAAGTCAAGTCACCGCCGGAACAGCTCAATAATGTACAAGTTGTAGGGTAAGAATCGTTATAATTATAATATTATTTACATCACAATAATTTTTATGTACGCTCAGAATATAGCTGTTTGACGTAACGATAAATCAATTTATAGGCATTAACGGGATTGATTCATGCGCGAGTTAGTTTTCAAAAAACACCGCATCAAATTCGGTGTATTCGTTTAGGTTCTACGATCCCACAGAGATACATCAAATTATTCCCCCTTTTTTTGTGATGGGGTTAAAAATTCGAACAGGATTAAAAAGGAATTGAAAAATTCAAAGAAAAATAAAATATTTTTTATCCGTTATTTCAAAACTTATTTATATTCGGGTGTTCTTAGAATTGTATGTTTATCAATGTCCAAAAATCTTATTCATGAAATTGTTTGTCGCTGACTGCGGTATTCAAATTTAACGGCATGTACGTCATTTGACTATTTTTATGCGTATTTACAGTAGGTAATATACGTATTTATCAAGTTAACCTGTTATGAGTTTTTAGTTTTAAAATGGTTCGTTTATTTTTATTTTCGTATTCATACTGAATCGACTTTGTGTTATAGGCGCGATGCAAGATTATAAATTTTTAAATTCAAATTTACATTTTAAATTAAAATTAAATTCAAATTTCATTTATTCATTAAAATATTATTACAAAACGGTTAATATTGTCTGTAAACCTTAATTAGTTTGTCTAGACAAAAGTTCTCACAAATATAGAATGAAAAAAAAGAAAAATATTTATATTAATTAGAATGTTGCTAAGCTATAAAAACACAGTACACAGTAAAAATACAGTAGGTATGGTTGCATCGCGCATGCATGTCGAGCTCTTAAACTGACATGACGCTAGAAGTGGTCAGGCAAGTTACGTTTGAGTGCGCGATATAGGATGCTCCGTTTTATGTGTTCATATTATTATGCTTGAGAAAGTAGTCATTTAAAATATGTTTAATATTTCTAGGTGTTATTTTGAGTTTTGTTTCTTTTGGTAATGAATTAATAAGTTTGGGGATTAAATACTGCGAGCGAACCATGTTCATTTCGATAAATGGGCTTAATCAGTGCTTTATTAGCCATACTATCTGGTAGGATATAATAATATATTATGTAATTTTTTTAAAAAAAAGTCCAGTTATCCATAGCGTTGAAAACTAGATATCCTTTTTCACTTCATACATTGAAAAAACGTTGAAATATAAATATTTCATTACAATAATTGAATTGAAAACGTTCACGGACAATTGTATTATTAATACTTACGAAAATGTAAACAAATACATATTGTGATGAGAATCGATATGGAATTATGTGAATTCGTATGAAATTATTTGAATGGGATATGATAATTTTATTATCAATTTAAGAGTAATTTATTTGATTGCTAGTATCTCTGCACCTTCCCACTCAATTGCTATATTATTAATGCGTAATACTTTCATGGTTAAACTGCTGCAATTGTTATTCGTTACAGGATACGGTAGTTGAAATTTTATTTTAGATTGTTTTTTTAAGATTACGAAAATATATCATTATAAAATTTAATTGTAAGCGATTCAGTAAAACCATATTAATTTGTTTAACATTGTATTATAATGCAACATTTGCATTTAATCAATTATCTAGCTGTTTACTAAAATTTATTTAAATTTGTAGTATACATACAATATAAGCATTTAAGCAATACATGTTCCCATGTCACATTAAAGATTAGGTTTCGAATGGGATATAAGTAATCATTATATTCCGTTCTTAATAAATAATCCCGTTGCATTCCAATAAGTTAAAGACTACTTATTTTTATTATTAAGGCAACGAAGTGTAAATAAATAAATTCTAAACACATATTATTATAATAAAGCTAGTAAATAAATCCAATTGCTGTAAATAATACTGCATTCCATGAAAAATCGTCTATACGAATGATAATTACCAGATGCTACATATTATACAAATATAATAATATCATAATATTAATACGTGAAGCAAAAACGTTGTAGCCCTTTTTACGAAAATTGCGCGGACGGAAGAATATAAAATTTCGAAAACTTGTATATATATATATAGGAGTGGAGATTGCTAATATTGTTTTAAATACATAAAAAAATACATTTAATCAATAAAATAAACATTACGCACACTACTGCTTGGATGACACACAACATACCTGACTTACTCTTTAATTGTGGTCGAATTTCGACTAATATGCGATCACTAGTATAATTATGCTATCGTATAAGATTGTATAATATTCATATTAAGAACAATATTATGACGGCGTTTATAACATTGTAAGAACGTCACAAATAGAATATAGTTATACTATTGACGAAACTGTATATTGAATTTTACGTCACATTGCGGTGTGCTCCAATTTATTCTAGACTTCAAGCCAGACACGTCGGTAAATCTTTGTGCTTATGTATAATATAATAAATATTGTACGCAAGTATAGAAGTACAATTGTTACTCGATCTTTTTAAATATTGTATTTATGCACAAAAGCGGGTTATTCGTTTCACGCTGAAACGATATTAATGAATTTTGACATTTTTATAGAAATAACCATATATAGAAACGATTTTTATTTCATTAGATTTTTTGTAATTAAATTTATAAGAATCAATGAATAAGGTAGCAATAGGTAGTTTTTAAGAGTAAAAACCGAAATATAGACTCATTTCGGTTCTTTCGTTTCGTCTCAAATGCTAAATATGGACCGTTTAGTTTTTTGTGTGGACTCAAACAATAGGATCGATTTGACGTCCGCTGACTACGCAAGTCTGAACATATAAAAATTTTCACCTAGAAAAATCAAAATCTCAGAAGACAAGAAAATATTCTTGTTTCTTCTATATTGGACAATTTCTAATGAATGTTTCCTCTTCAATTTAGCATTAGATCAAAATTTACTCAGTGAAATGTTATTGGCCGGAGTAAATTTTAAGGTTAAATATGGTTTTATTTATATAATGTATCTACACTATCACAATTATAATTGTTAATTATCTTTTACCCCTGATCTATCTATAGATAGATAGATCCCTGTGATAGAGCTTGACATCTGTCACCGCTCATTAAGATTTTTGACACTGACAACTATAATTAATCCTTTCCTAGTATTAATAGTTTTTACACTTAGTTAAATCCCGTAAGCTCAAGAACACAGACATATTTATTAGCAGTAAGTAATGATTTTATGCATGCATTTAACACAATGGATATGTTATGAATTTAAATCCGAATCATATTTTTTATTTGCCCAGAAATCGAAATTTCACGAAATACGGATAAGTAAAGAAAGTTATTAGTAGTATATTGAAATCCAAATTACTTAGATTCCTTAGCATTGCGTAGAGTTTACGTGTTTCTGAGTAGTATTCTTAATTTTTCTCTTCTTAGAAACCTTTTTGAACTTTCAATAAATATTTCTCCCAATTTTCCAGAAACAATGAAAAGTTCCAATCTACAATTCAAGTTAACTATAGCGTCAGTCTTAACTTAACGTAGACTTTCATGTTACTGCGACTTTACGTCGACTGTTATGTCGCTTATTTTTGAGCGTATTCTTTGTCGCATCAGTTTTATGAATTTATATTAAAATAATATAGCCTTTTATTCAGGTCTTAAATGTTTACAATAAATTTATATATAAAACTACACATACTCTTAAACTAAATAAACTTCTTAAACTAATATCTGTTCCTTGATTATCATCGCTAGATATCATCTGTTTGCCAGTCGGCAAAGGCCTCCTCCAAATGAATTTATGTTATAGGAGTATAATTTTTCTGTCAATAGACCTTAAAATATTAAATAAAATAACCTGTCCCCAAAATGTAAATAGTAAACACAGTGCGATTTTGTAACACCTGGTACTTGGTAGTACATACCATTAACACACGTGAGGATATACATGTATATAAATATTATGTACTATAAATACATTGTATACGTAAGGAAGTAGTCGGTGGCTTGGTGCATGTGAACTATGCTGGCGTTTTGCCAACACATTTCGTCATGGTAAGCTCCGAAGCGATGGTGTTTGCTATATATAGTTAAGAATTTTTTTTATGATGAATATGTGTGGAATCTGGATGGCTGCGTATTATTTCAATACTAAAAAAAACTAAGGCGTACTAAAACTTAAAACTCTAGCACTACTTAGTCATTTAGTGCTTGAATTCGATTGTGATAAATAAAAAGTATTCTAATTAAAATAAACCAAGTACAGTTTCGTCTGGAGCGTAATTTAAAAATTAAATATGTACTCAGTAACTTATGAAATCACAATTTATAATACATAGTAAATAAAGCACTCAATGTTCGCTTCAAAACATTTAACATCACTACTTAGTATAAAACTAAGTCGCTTTCTCTGTCCCTATATCTCTTTGTATGCTTAAATCTTTAAAACTACGCATCGGATTTTGATGCGGTTTTTTTAATAGATATAGTGATTAAAGAGGAAGGTTGTTGTTTTATACCCGTGCGAAGCCGGGGCGGGTCGCTAGTTTACTTACAAGACACAAATATAACAGAACTTCAATTAGTATGAACGTCTTGACGTAAAAAATAACAACCAATTAAAAATATAACGTAGAATTCCAGCTATTTCTCCAAGAAGGTTATATCAGCATTTCTCCAAGTTCAAGGTCACGAAGTCGCACGTGCCTTATGGTTGATATCAAATAATTTATGTGACATTATTAATCGTACAGTAAATAAACACGCATAAGTAGGTAATGTTATTATATATTTTTATTATTCAGTATATACGCAGGTCACTACGTTTTGTATCAACTCTGAGCTGATCATCTGTTTTATTTTAGTATTGGGCAAATCCCAGAGTGATTTTCACCATCTACCAAAATGTTTAGATCAACATGGGAACTCAATCTAGTTTCGCTCTTCAACTGGAGCACAAGTTTTTATATATTTTTCAAGTTTTTAGCGTTTTGAAGAAAATGAAAGTGATTTCTTATTGATGATTGTAATTCCAGGGGCTCACAAATAAATCTATGTAATGGTGGAGCGGGTGGTATGGCGCTGGTCCCGAAGATTCCCAACGGCTCTGCTTGTCAGAAGAAACCCATGGCGACACTTACACATCTGCCCAAACGACCGCCAGTGGACATAGAATTCTCTGATCTCTCTTACTCAGTGAGTGAAGGAAGAAAGCGTGGCTATAAAACCCTACTCAAGTGCATCAATGGTACCTTCAGGTCCAGTGAACTCACAGCCATAATGGGACCATCGGGCGCCGGGAAAAGTACACTTATGAATATCCTTGCTGGATACAAGTAAGTATAATTTACAAAACCATTGAAATCTAAATCTAAAATTATCAAATCTCAAGTCTAAGATTTATCAAATCACCCAAAATACTGGCTTTTCCGTTCTAAAAATTAGCCAGTTTCGGTGTACAATTTTTAGTATAGGTACATATAATAATTTAAATTACTATAATTTATACTTAAATTATAACTAATTACTCATATTACTAATAATTTACTAATAATATTATAAATCTTTATAAACTCTTCAGTTTATTTGGTTGAACGGGTTAATCTTAAGAACTACTAGTTCAAATGGAAAAATTATTTTTGTCCATATTACAATGTACCAATAGGAGCGAAGCATAAAGGAAAAATGTTGTAAAAACGGGCAAAAATTCATGTTTTAGAGAGCTTAAATTAGGTATTTCCTCATATTAACGCCGTCGAAACGCTGGGTACACCCAGTTGTTTCATAGTCTTATAAAAACTATTTTTTAAATTTAAAGAAAACTATTTTTAAATCTACCGTTTCCGTTTATCGTTTGTTAATTACGTTTTAAGATTTAAAGTATTTTCATGTTTTTTATCTGAATAACAATTAATCTTAGTTTTTTTGCGTTTGTGCTATTACCGCCTATATAACAAAAGGACATACTTTATCAAATTTAACAAATATTGAAAAACAAATAATTAACACGCCACACCTAGAAAATGATAGTAAGAAACTAGGGCGTAACACTAATTAATACTTATTAAACATGTTATACTGAATATTTCGCATGAATCAACTAGGTACCAGTTAAGTATAATTCAAATACAAAGCTTAAACCCACTTCTTGGTTTTCTATTTCATTGTGTCGTAACTGTATTCTAATATTTTCCAGAACTTCAAACGTTAGTGGCTCAATTTTAATCAACGGTAAAGAGAGGAATCTCCGACGCTTCAGGAAACTATCTTGCTACATCATGCAGGACGACTGTCTCCTCCCACACCTGACAGTTCGGGAAGCTATGACAGTTTCCGCCAACCTCAAACTCGGCAAAGACATGACGGTCAACGCTAAAAAGATAGTAATTGATGAAATCCTCGAAATGTTAAGTCTGAAGGAAGCAGAGGACACGCGAACGATAAACCTGTCGGGTGGTCAGAGGAAGCGACTTTCTATCGCTTTGGAACTGGTTAATAACCCTCCAGTGATGTTCTTTGATGAGCCAACATCTGGCTTGGATAGTTCCTCGTGCTTCCAGTGCATATCGTTGCTAAAATCTCTGGCTCGAGGTGGAAGGACCATTATTTGCACGATACACCAGCCCTCTGCTAGGCTTTTTGAGATGTTTGACTACTTGTACACCCTGGCGGAAGGACAGTGTATATACCAGGGTTCTGTTAAGGATTTGGTGCCTTTCATGTCGACTATGGGTCTGCACTGTCCCAGTTACCACAATCCAGCAGATTATGGTGAGATACGTAATATCTTTCAACTACACATCTACATCCAGTTTCTTTTCCAGTAGAATCAAATTAATCAAACACAATTTTTGAAGATGAATATTTGGAGTGTTACTTTTTTTTTCGACATACGATAACCCCAGAACTTATTCATAAATCTCTGTAATTGTTTATCATGTTACTCGAAACATCGGTGAGCCTATTTTCGTTATATAAATTATATAATGAGTTTATAAGTAAGAAATAAAACATTCAATTACCAAAATGGGCTTATTGGTTGAGCTCTAAAGACATTGTTTAGACAGTTAATCTAATATAATTACCATATAGTATTTTAATTACATACAAACCATTCCAGTAATGGAAGTGGCGACGGGCGAGCACGGTGAGTGGGTTCATAAATTGGTTCTGGCGGTGAAGAAACCCGAGCGACCTAATCACGCCTCCGCTTCTAATTGTGTCTACAATAACCTACCTAAGAACAACATACGGAAAGAAGCATTGGAAATTGTCATCGGTAAGTTGAAAACCTTTGCATTAAGCAGCTAATAATAGTGTTAAAATTGTAACAAAAAAACTGACTTCAAATTGTAACTCAACTACTGAACAGATTTTGATGCAAATTGAATGGGACCCCACGGGTCTAAACAAAAAAAGAATCTTCGAAATCGATTCACCCAGTCGAAAGTTCTGAGGTAACAAACATTAAAAAAAAACAAAGCGTTGAATTGAGTACCTCCTCCTTTTTTGAAGTCGATAAAAATAGAATGAGACCACAGAGAATAGTTGAAATTTGCGTAGCGAAAATATACTAAATCTATGGTTGAACTATACATCATAGTCTTTAAGCATTTGTTAGCGTAGCAATAGACAAAAGTAGACGAAGAAGTGTAAGAGAACTGTCGACGTAGTGTTTTTGATATAAACACTTTTTTTTGTTACCTCTTTTTTGAGCATGCTTTAAGAAGAGATCTTTACTTCTAACTAGCGGAGCTTCTAAAATCATTCTATTAAAACTGGGATACGGTATCCCAGCAAAATACAACATTAATTTTGTTATTTTATTCAGATTTAATAAAGATTATTTTTATTGATTATGACATACTTACGCTTTTTTTAGTCAGTGAGCAAGCATTCTTGCGTATATTATTATATACGCAACATTAGGTCACTAACCTTCTTACCACAGATGTTTGTTATTGACTCATTTGTAGTACAATAATTTATCTTGTGGTTTTCCAATCGCTTGGAAATTGTCATTTTATGATACGATATCAATGTGGTAGTTCTGATAACAATTTCTTAATAATGAGCAACACAGCAAGGAAAAATATTTATTTATTAACACTTAGGTGCACAAGAAAGTAAACAATACAGCAAAACAAAAATAAATAAATAGGCTTGCAATAGGCGGCCTTGGCGCTAATAAGCGATCTCCTCCGGGCAACCTTGGGAAAAAATAAATAAGAGATCGCGGAGAAGTGGAAACACACGCACTCGCACTTTTTCACTAATCACTAATCACTTTTGTTAATATTTTTATTAAAATTTTAAAATCCTTACTACAGATAAAAATTAAATATACATTCCCTTGAATATGCTTTTTGTATATAACTGTTGTATGTTTTGTAACTAAATTATTAAAATTATTTTTATAGTTTTATTAAACTTAAGACTATTGTCTTATATATAAAAAATAATCACAATATATCCTGTAATATGAATTTGACCGATAGCAATTTATCCTTTTTAAAATAAGAACATTCCTTATTAGACGTCACATCGTACATTATTACCTATGTATAATGCATTCGTTTCATTAGATAAAATTCGCATGATTCTTACTGAGTACAGACGAAGATATAGAATTTGTAATAATTACAACATTTGTAACAGCTTTGATACATCAAATAAACTTGATGCATAGGTTAAGCTGATCATGAAAGAAGAGAATTGAAAGGGCAAGTAAGTGATAATATTTTAGGTCTTCCCAGGATTCAATCTCAAACTTAACCTGTCGTATTCCGTAATGCATATCTAATTGATCTTTGAAGACGTAAGTCCTTAAATAAAATATTATTTTCAGATAAGCCCACCTGTACGGTCTTAGATCTGTCTAATGTGGAATCAGCGCCTGAAAAAGCACCGATTCCGAACTCAAACAACCTAGCACCGGTCACTTGCACCACCTCTCTTCTCGATTCCAACGAAAGCTTCAACAAGAAACCTCAAAATACAGGTTTTCCAACCTCAGGGTGGAAGCAATTCTGGATCTTATTGAAACGGACCTTCAAGAGTATTATAAGAGATCCTACCCTCACGCATTTAAGACTTATTTCGCACACAGTTGTCGGTTTGCTTATTGGAATGCTATATTATGATATCGGGATGGACGCTGCGAATGTTCAGAGCAACGCTGGATGTATTTTCTTTACTGTCATGTTCACCATGTTCACTGCTATGATGCCTACTATTTTAACATGTAAGTTAAATTCTTAAAATTACCTGCTACTTATTTTTAGTATATTATTCACATTTTTTTGAATGAATTTAATATTTACGATTTTAAGTCTAATACGTAAATAAAAAAAACAAGGCTCGCATTAGTACATGTGACAGAAATTTTATTCTGATTTATTCTCGAGTTCAAACTTCGAACACTTCGCAATAACAAATTCAATATGTCAATCGAGCTTCGAACCTTGTTTGAAAATTAGTATCGGCATAAACTTTAGGGTAACTTTGTATAAAACAAAGAAACAAATAGTTTCGCATTATTTATAAATAATTATATGTATTTCAGTCCCAATGGAGATGAGTGTATTTGTTAGGGAGCATCTAAATTACTGGTATTCGCTGAAAGCATTCTACTTCGCGAAGACGATAGCGGACTTGCCTTTTCAGGTAACTGTTTTATACATTAAAATATTTTGTAGGTGTAAATTAAAATATATATTTTTAAATTATAATAATAAATAAATCAAAATAATATGTAAGGTCCCGTAAAGCGTAATCTTCGTTATTATGGGATATGCGGTTGTGTCACTTATGTTACACAGGTTTTCTCAACAGACAAAGTGTGTGATGGGTAGATTATCAGTATTTAAGACGAACATAACGCAAAGCATTTATTCATAAGTAAGTGTCTGTAACTTCGTCGAGTTCTTTTGCAAGGACTTCTTTTTTCAAATTAAAACATTTTACTTAGGTTCTCTTTATTTCTTCACTTATCCGCCCTCAAAATCCGACATGCAATTCTTAATTATTTTTTAATATACATATTAACAATTAAATCTGTTTTCGGTCTATATTATTAAAATTTATTTTCAGATCGTGTTTAGCGGCGTGTACGTAATAATCGTGTACTTTATGACGAGTCAGCCGATGGAAGTTGATCGAATATTCATGTTTGCGGCGGTCAATATTCTCACGGCGCTGGTCGCCCAATCATTAGGCCTTCTTATCGGAGCCGCCATGAAGATCGAAACAGGGGTGTATCTCGGTCCAGTGACTACTATCCCCGTGGTCCTATTCTCAGGTTTCTTCATAAATTTCGACGCCGTTCCCGAATATTTATCTTGGCTAACCTACATTAGCTACATTCGATACGGGTTCGAAGGAGCCATGCTATCCGTCTATGGCTATGACAGAGAAAAACTTAAATGTTCCATCGACTTCTGCCATTACAGAAAGCCAAGTCAATTCCTCAAATACATGAGCATGAATGATGCGAACTTCTGGATCGATATCGGCGCTCTTACAGTGTTCTTTATTGGTATTAGAATAATCTCCTACCTAGTCCTAAGATTCAAGTTAAAGATGATGCAGTAGAGCACAAACCGCTTTGTATTTACGGTGATAATTCTTTCCATTTTCAAGTTTTAGCAACACTGCCGTGTCAGTTAAGACTGACAACTGACGTATGACATCTGTCGAATCGGTTGACAGCTGTCAGTTTTACTGGTTTACGCCGGCGCAAATAGTGGTCGACGTAGGTTTATATATTATGTAGTTTTCGAAATAATTAGCTTTATAGGTTGCAGTTCGACTTAGTCGATTGTTTATAAGTAAACTTTAGGTTAAGGTTTTATAGTTGATCGGGCCCATGACTTAACTTTAAGTTACTTATTGATATTATTTTAATGTAATCATTGGATTCGTAGGTGTTTACGTACGCTTAGGGTTATTGGTCTGTCTGTCAAAATCACATATTAAAACATATTATAAAACATTGCCAACGGATGGACGTGCTGTTCTTGGTATTACGACGGGAACCGGAACTGTGATCTTGAATTAACTAACCATCAATACTAACGCCCAATCCGTCTTAATCATATATACATACACATTACACATATTTATATATATTATGTTAATTATAATTTATTATTTATCTAGAACAGTTCAACAGAACACATGAAAAAAGGTTGACATATTAAAGTTGTTTTGCTAATGAATGGTTTGCTGTAGTTATTAAACAGATGAAACAACAAAATGATAATAATGTAATTATATAACATAAATTTTAAAATGTACCTATTTTTTTAAAATATAGGCATTATTCTATTAAAACTACAGTAAAGAAGAATCTCTGCATAATTTAATAATAACATCATTACATATTGTAAATATATAAGTAGCCGATTAGAAAAATTCTTGGCTCATTAATAATATACCAAATTTCTACGTTACTCTGTTGGAAAATAAACTTTTAGTCAAGAATACGATTCATAAACCTTATTTCGTATCTAGAATATATTCTGCAAATGGACATAGGCATTTATCTGCAAAACCAATACTCTTTGTAGCAATAGAGTTGGAGATATATAATAAAAGAAAGTACCTACTTGTTAGTGTAGAAATATAATTTATCTATCTAAGAAGGAAGGCTGCATACACGTTAGAGTGTTTGTTATAACAGAGTATAATATTTTATTTATAAGATTATTGTGTTATTTCATAAAATTTAAGTATATTTTTAACTTTCTTAAGTTACATATTTTTGATAGCCTACCTAATATCAGTAACATGTCTGAAAGTTAAGGTAATACTTTGTGATTTTAAGTTAAGTTTTAATTGAACCTCACTCATTGTGATAATATGAAATATGAAGTTTTATTAGTTGGTGTAATTGAGTTTTTGTGTACTTACATTATTTTATTTTGTTAAATGTAATACAGAACTCACATAATATTTCATTATATTCATAACGCAATGAGTTTATTGTACAATTTCGACGATTGTTTTATTATATTTTTTTACGTTTAGTGTAATTAATGATGCGGGACATCTTGAAATATTTATCAACATAGATTGGGTATAAAAAAGTAGTTTGATTTAGCCTTTAATCATTTTTTATAGACATTATGAGACATAAAACATGTCTTATTTTCTTTTCTTAATATATGTTCTACAAACAGACACACTTATTTACTTATAGGTTATATTTATACATTAAGATGAAAAACAATTTATAGGCAATCAATAGCACTTCCTTACTTTTTCTTCGTATTTGTCTCGATGTTATGTCAGACTAATGAAAATACTCTATCGTTGTTAGGTTATAATAAAATATTTTAATTTTTAAAACAACAAGTTTTTTATAGGGTTTAATTTCATTTATTGTTTTAATTTAATTCATTAAAGCGATTTTCATGCTCAGCAATAGAGCCATTGACATTGTCATAACAATAACTAAACAAATGGTAAGTTATTCCTACAAGAAAAAAACTCGATTGAAAAACCTAGTATAAACCTTTGTACCTAGATTGTCATTATTTGTCTTTGAATATATTTTACTAAGGTACTATTATTCTTTTTCTACTCTCTTTAATAAAGTTTAACAAAAGAACAACAACGAAAGTTATCTTTCGTAGTTAAAGCATACTTTGTAGTGGCTGAAAATATTTTTTTTAAGTTATGAAAACTCGCGACTATGAATGTTAAATCTAAGATACTTTTGAATATTTGTGCTCAAGTTTTTTTCTCGCCTTTTGCAGTTATGGGATAACCAATTATTATAATCATCCTGGTACAAGCTCTTATAAGCAGTTTATATAATATAATTTGTGATTTTGACAGGCTAAAGACAAGGCGTACATATCGTTTTAATCACCATTCACTACATTCTAGTTGTAATAGTTAAATTTTAATTATGCTATCTTACATAATTCTCTTCGTCGGTATCTTAACTACCAGTATTTATGGATTTATTAATAAACGACTGTGATTTTTATAGTGAATTGTTTGTTTTATTTTTGGTATTCAACTAGGTACCTGGTATTAATCAAATCAATACTAGCCTATTGATAAATTTCTGCGACTGTTACTGATAATTTTCTTCTTTCAGGCAAAACGGTTATCTGGAGTTATTGTGCAGACGCTGACAGAGGTGTGATGTAATTGTTACAATAATATAAAATTACTAGCTGACTCGGCAAACGTTGTTTTACCATATTAATTTTTGGGGTGGGCTATCCTTATCACTTAGGGGTATGAAAAATATAGTAGCCGATTCTCAGACCTACTGAATATGCATACAAAATTTGGTAATAATCAGTAAAGCCGTTACGGAAGAGTAAGGTAACTAACATTGTGACACGAGAATTATATATATATATAAAATTATTATAATTCTGTACCCTGCAGAACAGGCGAAGTAGAATATTATGCAATAAAGTGCACAATATTCTCAGTTAGCATCTTATATTTTTCCTAGCTTTCACTAGGTGGCGTGATACTGAAAATTTTAAACGAAAAATTGTTAGTCAAAAAAGAAAATTTATTTGTCAAACATTGGCCAACACAGTTTTTGTGATTTAAATATTTTAAGTAAAACAATGAACAAAATAATTATCAATTATTTCAACTAATTGTTTACCCAATCATTAGAAAAGTCTAGGACATGTCTGTCTGTCATGCTGACATATTTTATTAATGGCAGATAGAACTACGTGAAAACTTGAGAATAGAGACTTGGAAGTCTTCTTAGCTGGATTAGGGCAAATATAATTTCTAAATTAATATAACTGGAAGTTTGGAAACGGAAATTATCAGATACTTATTTTGTAGGTTTTCCTATTTTTGATCCTTATTATTATTATAACGTAATATATCTAATCTTAATAAGTACTATCAACGTTAAAATATAGTATGAAGGAAAGCAAGGAATGTAGGTAATAATAAATAAAATTAATGTAGGTGTTTAATTTAATATAATAATAATTATCAGTCGCTATTTAATAAAAAAAAAAACTGGTCTGTAACATTGAAGAAGAAACTTCACGCCTTTACAGAGAAGTTAACCACATTACGTCCAGACAGACATCAACCTTTAATTGAGCAATCTAGAATGATAAATAAATGTATTAGAACCTAAAACCTGGTAAGTATGATCTTGAGATAAGTATCAACATATTATGTCTGCACCACGAGTCGCTAGTTAAGGAGCGTTAATCAAATAAACATAAGGTTCAAAGCACTTATATTGGATCCAAACAAACTGTATCTAATTACTTAACCCTAACTATCTCATTGTAGCAGCTGGAGGCACTTTCCTATTTATATTCACTCCGCAAGCACTCATCAGCTAATTGGTCCGAACTTCCAACATATTCGACCGTGTCCTACTAACGACCACCTATTCTAACACATTTCTCTTAAATAATATAACTTGATTAGTTTTTCGTGTTATGCAGATTGTTTTACAAATTACTTTTAAAAAATGGAGAATTAATATATAAATATGTTATTTTCACTAGTTATCATTGTATCTACATCATAAGAATTAATGAAAATATGCTATGCCGAAATTATAATTAAAATGCTAATTATAATAAATTAGGAAATATGTAGGCGACCGTCCTCAATTCTCTGGTAGAAAATCGATAAACTACCACGAATCCACGATTTGCGGCGATTATAGAACTGAAAAAGCCTGACTGATCAAAATGCACAGCTTGTATTCATGCAGGTTAAGTTTAACATTATACAACCGAAACTTGATTTGAAATTTTCTTATTTAAATTAATGCCGTTGCCGGGATAGATTTGTTTAAAATATACCTAATCTAATTCTTGCATTTGTAGGTATGTAACAAAATACTTGAATTAAATTTCTTAATATTATCAAGGATCTTTACAATAACTATTTTTTTTTAACTCGTTTAGAACTCAGAAAAACATGGCGTTACATATTGTATATTGGCATGGTAAGTATTATATATGGGATTATTTTCTTACCAACTATTTCTAAATTATTGTACCTATCGTGGTAAATTATAAAACAAGATCCTTTCCTGTCAAGTCCTGTCCCATTCCTCACTGAGGATAATAAAAGGACTTCGGATATCATAACTGCAGTTAAAAATATTAATATATTTTTCTTTATATTTAAATCATGAGTCCTTATAAAAGACGAGAGCTTAAAAGTTCAATATTAAATAATGGATTGTTAACAGTTGAAAGTATATGTACAAAGATGCTTTTATACTTAGAATTACTTAATGTTCAATAAAGTTAGCCGTCTCCAGGGAGCTATCGGCCGGCACATGTCAGAACACTTATCTTACAAATAATGCCTTATAAGTTTCATGTTTGTGAATTATTGGATATTTGCAAGAGTTCGGAACATTGTTTATTAACTTTTGACCGCCGACTTTTCGACTTATATTTTAGGAGATTGCTCCAAATCTTTATGATTGCTCTAAGTTATTTTTTTTATAAAGAGAATTTGGGTAAAGAATCTAATTACTTTTGTAATATAATATTGAAAGAGAATGCTTTTCAACATTTCTTGAAATATCATAGGTACTTGGCTATCGTTCTAATGTTACTATTTATAAACAGGAATGACCTGATATTTTGAAAGACCAGTGTTATATATAGGCCACACAGACCGCTCTGGGCTGTTGAAACTTAGACTAATTCACTCTAAGAAATTTTATTAGTAATTTAAAAGCGTTTGTTGACGCAACGTTTAACTCGGAAGTAGAAATCATTTACCGTTCAACTCGACCTTGACACTCGCAGATTTCTCAAATTGTCAACACTATAAAATATCTTCAGATCCAGAGTACGGCACAGTCGGAACAACTACTTGGTACAATGAGGGCTTTGGTAGTTCTTGGGTTGGTAGCCCTTATGGCTGCAGTCTCCGCGAGAGACGTGAGAGAAAAGAGATCAGCTGATCTTGAGGCAGC
Source organism: Aporia crataegi (assembly GCA_912999735.1). Lineage (NCBI taxonomy): Eukaryota > Metazoa > Arthropoda > Insecta > Lepidoptera > Pieridae > Aporia > Aporia crataegi. The sequence continues at coordinate 3,382,479 of OU538744.1, read as the reverse complement.
GGCATCTGGTCACGGTTGGGACAAGGGCGGTGGCCACGAGCACCATGAACACCATCATCATGAACACGGAGACAAGGGTCACAAAGGACATAAGGGTCACCACGAAGACTACCATGGAAAAAAGGGCCATCACCACCATGAAGGACACAAAGGCCACCACGGTGAACATGGAGGGCACAAGAAGCACCATCACCATGACGAAGGCTACCACCATCACCACGGCCACGGCGAGAAAGGAGAACACGGTCACGGTCATGAGGAACATGGCCACTTTCATAAAGGACACGACACGAAAGGACATCATGGAATCGAGAAACACGATGAGTTCAAAAAGGATAAACATTTCCACGATCACCATGGAGAGAAGGGACATCATGAGCACTACGGCGGTCACCACGAAGAGGGTGGCTACAAGAAAGGTGGTGAATTCCACAAGGGACACAAGCACGGTGGGCATCATGAGCATCATCACGGCAAGAAGGGACATCATGAGAAGGGTGGTCATCATCATGATCACAAGGGACATCATGGTGAAGGTGGCCATCATGAACACTGGCATCACCACCATGACCATGACAAGAAAGGTGGACATGAAGACCATAAGCACTGGGGACACAAATCTGGTCACTAAAGATATAGTACCTGTTGTTTTCTGTTTTGTTATGTTTTTACCACATTTAATAAAGTTTGTTTAATTTTATAAATAATTATGTTTTTTGTGTTACTGATTATAATGTTATCTTACTATATCTATTGTAGGTATATAACGCTAAGCGAGATCAATTTTAGGAAATAAAGAAACATCATGTTAATCAATAATATGCTACTAAGTAAATTAACCGCCTCCGAGGCGAAGTGGTTAACGCATGTGCGTGTTGCACCGGAGGTCCAGGTTCGAATCCCAGAGAAACAAATGAATATTTCGGTTGGGTAGGTACAGACGGCTGAGCACCTACTTGCCTGTAAAGAAAATGATCAGTGAAATAGACACAGAAATGTGTCTGCTCCATGCCCCACTAGGGTTTACGGACATTCACTTTCACTAAATAGCTAGCAAAAAGTGAATTCCAAAAATATAGTAATTGGTATGTTTAGAATATTTCCACCCAATTATAATTTTACGTCATAAAAAATCTAAATTGTGTCGCGGGATTGATTACAGCTAGGCCTGAATTTGTATGCGTGTCGACGGCTCTCTTGATGGATACTGATGATAAGAGAATCTTAAGTCCGCACGATCATAACGTCGTAGCGACCCGATTTACCAGTAGCTAAAGGGTTTTAAATGTTAATTCTGGTGCGCCTAGACAATTTTATTAGGCAAAATCGATTCATTCACGTACTGTAAGTTATAATAATGTTTGTCAATTTTCTAATTAATTTCGAAACGAATAATTTAAAAAAAACTATATATCTTATTAAAAAGTTAAATCTTCAAGTCACATGGTTTTATACGTCTCCCTAAACCAAACTAAACAAGGTCACGAAACATTTTCATGACTTTGTTCAGTTACATACCTACCTATTTCTAGATAGCAGATGAGTTGCGCTTTTTGATATTTCGCTCGCCTCCAAGGCGGTGGCTGTGACGGTAATAAACTTATATAATTGTTTAAATACCGGTTTGCTATTTTGTAAAAAAATCTCTGGATATCGTAACGCCTAAAAACACTTAATGCAAAATCCGTGAGTGTTAACAAAGACAACCGAGTCCTATTACGGCAGCGACTCAAATACGGGGTGAATTTTTCAAAGAATTTATCCAAGCAAGATAAACTTCGCCAATACAGAATAATCAAGCTGTATTAGAAATACCAACGTGACATGGTCTTGAGCTTGTTGTTTTTTAAAAGATTTTCTGGTTTTTGTATTATATGTACCTATTCGCTTTCACTACATATCAAGTGCCATGTCGGCTGAAGTTCAAAAACAGATAATGAACTAAACATAAACAGAGAAAAAAACAGAACATAAAATACAAAATTTATTTATTTATTTATTTTTATTAGGATCTCCAACAAACAATACACTATACAAGCTATGCTATTGTACTGTTACTGTTTAAACATTGTGTTTCTTCAATTAGAGGAAGAACATGCAATAGTACTGTACAACAGGAAAGGACTATGACATATCTTATCCATAAACTATCAATACAAAATTAAACGACAAAACCCAACGCCAAATTAGGAGCAAAAATATTTAAACATAAAAAAAAAATAACATTTACGATCTTATGTGTTTACATGTCTGTAGATAAGACGCACAATGTGCAATACCCATCTGGGAATAGTCGAGTTTGAATTGTACTTTGGTATTTTACCGCTCACTTACTAGATATTTGAATGTAGGTTCAGATACGAAAATCTTACTTTAAGGAACTTCTGTCCTACTTTAAATTCAAGTCTGGCAACGGCTCTGCAACATCTTAGAGGGCTTCAGTTTCCATATTTTATCTTTCGTTTTTGCTATGTTAATATATTTTTATTAGAAATTTTATTATAAAACTATATTATGTATCTACATAAAAACTAACTTCTTACAACATATAAACCTGTCCCTAGTACCTGCTTAAATGCTGCGGTAATTGCTAAAGTTATCTCATTTGAAATACAACTTCAACATATTTATTATCCCAGAAAATAAACGCTGTTTACGTCAAAATTGTATTTTAATTTATTGTATGAACAACCTTAATCATAATCGCATAAATTGCTAGTCGTTATGACAAGCTCCAAAAATAATGTTGCCATATTAAATATTTAGCCAATAGAATGATTTAGTTAATTGCTCCCTCTTGTCGCTAAATTATCGCAATGTTATTTATTGTTGTTATTATTGCGAATTAAATTTTAGTCGTGATTTTGATGTCAGCTGTTCTGACAGCTTAAGCTTAATTGTTTGCATTTAAATTTGCAAAGGTTCCTCCTTTTTAAATTTTATTTGGTATAATGAGTACGATGTTGTTGATTTTATGATAATGTAATAAATATAAATTGACTTAGACCTTGTCAATACGAACGTTCGAAATTTCCGTAACGGTCTACTGGCGCGGTCAAGAACCCGTTGAAACGATTTTCTATGGCCTTGACATTATTCAACAGCAGTTTCTTCACGCAAAGGTTAATTAATTACCGGATACGGGGAAAGGAAAACAACTACTCCAAACGTTTTAGTGGGGAATAGAATGCTTAGTTGAAAGAACAAAATACGCAATACGTCATATACAGGCTGGAAACTTTCAGCGGGGCAGTAAGGGGAAGTACCTTATCCGTTGCAGCTACACGAATATAATCTTATGAGACTATCCATATTTTTTTATGGAGTTTTGATTTTCAAACAAACAGAACAGATTTTCAAAAAAATGTACAGTTAGCAAGAAAATGGCCATTTTACACAAAAACATTTTTTGGTGCCAATCGATCCTGTTTCTAATACTGATCAAAAAACCTTTTCCCTATAGAATACAATATTCCTCAAAATATTGTATTCTAAAACATATTTTATCGTAATATTTAAAATACATACTAATAAATGAAACATATTCTTTTTAAATATTATATTTATGAAAATTTGTGTGAATTCGTGCGTCGTGAATTAATTCGATTATTTGTATTCCATATGCCGCGTTGATCTGTCCAAAGGCCAAAACAAATAAATTGATAACTGGTAATAATACAATTACTCATTTATTGCATTTAAAAATAAGATTTTTTCCTTAAAAGTGTGCAAACCACCACCAATTACATTCACAAAAACTAAAAGGAAAAAGTCAAGCAAAACACATTATTAAACTTTTAACTACGCAAACAAACTTTATTTCTATAAAAACTATTAAATAAGAATTAAAAGAAGTTGACCATTGAATTGCTAACGGTCTGGAAACCATATTTGCTTGAACATGATCGACTCAAGTTGCTTGTATTTAGTATCTCGATAGGGATTACATACATTTCTACGGGTAGAAGTAGGGATTTATAACTACATAATATAAATTGACTTAGACCTTGTCAATACGAACGTTCAGCATCAGAATGGCAACGTGATATCTATATCACATTCGTTGACTTCGAAAAAGCTTTTGATACAGTTCGATGGTGCGATATCTGGCGGCGTTTTGACGAATTAGGAGTCCCAACCAAGATTTTGGATTTGCTCAGGGCCATATACAACTCCTACTCTTGCAGAGTTATGCACGACGGCCTTATCTCTGATGACATCGCTGTGCACGCCGGAGTGAGACAGGGCTGCTTGATCTCACCTTTGGTATTCCTGATGGTCCTGGACGGCGTCATGCACCGTGTGAATGATGGAAATCGGCGTGGGATTGAGTGGGGATTGACAGAAATTCTGGAGGACCTTGACTACGCCGATGACCTATGCCTGCTGAGTCACACACATGCAGATATGCAGTCCAAGCTCAGGGATCTTCAGATTGAAGCAGCCAAAGTTGGACTTAAAATTAACACAGGGAAAACCAAGGAAATGAGACCTGGAGTAAGAAACCCATCGCCGCTATTGATAGGAACAGAGCCGGTAGAACGCGTCCAGGAGTTCATGTACCTTGGTAGCGCCGTGTCCGAGTCTGGTGGAACTGATGAAGATGTGTTGTCGCGTATCTCAAAAGCCAGGGCCACCTTCGCGCGTCTCAGACCCATCTGGCAGTCGCAGAAACTCACCCGAAGAGTAAAATTGAAAATCTTCAGGTCGAACGTAAAATCGGTACTGCTGTACGGGTGTGAGACATGGAAGGTGACAAAGGACATCTCACAGCGTTTACAAGTCTTCGTCAACCGATGCCTCCGGCAAATTCTTAAAATTTTCTGGCCTGAGACAATTAGCAACGCCCAACTGCTGGAGCGCTGCGATGAAACACCTATTGCAACGCAGATCAAAAGGCGAAAATGGAGCTGGATTGGTCATACGCTTCGACGAGGTCCCAATCACATCCCTCGGCAAGCCATGGATTGGAACCCGCAGGGACGAAGAAAGCGAGGCCGTCCAAAGCAGTCTTGGAGGCGAACTATCCTGTCGGAGGTGCGGGACATCGGGATGACGTGGAGCGAGGCCAAACGCGTGGCCCAGGACAGGACGAGATGGCGGAGCACAATGGACGCCCTTTGCCCCGCCTAGGGGTCGTAGGACTATATATATAATATATCTTTAGTTCAACTTGGCGATTATTAAACCGATTTGATTTTTCTATAATATATATAATTCCACGTTCTAGAAAATTATTATCTAATAATTGAAGTCTTTTAAAGTTCTTATTTTTATGAATGAAAATATAATATAAAATAGATTTTGGTTTATAAATGTGAATGAATTAGAATGAATTAGAATGTGTTAATGAATGTGTGCAAGAGAGTTGCTTTCGTCTGTTGTCTCGGAACGTCTGTGTATACTCTATGGCATTATAGCTTTTAAACGAAGGGATCGATTTTGATCCAGTAATTTGAAAGCTGAGATGGTTCTTAGCTATAATTTATGAAGTTTATCTTATGTGTAATTATCAGCTCGGCGGTTTTTCAAATACCTTGTTATCAATTTATCTCGTTTGTTACTATGGTGTAGTTGTTATGTACAGTGAACCAACATTAGTCTGATAGATGTAGGAAGTACCTTTTCGGCCATTATACATTTTCTCGAAAACCTTTTAACGGATTGCGTTTCTTTTATAATATGCACTTGGCATGAGCTCGTTTCACGGTTTTATTCCATTTAGTGCTTAGCAAAACTTTTCATATTACTCATACAAAGGATTCTATTTGTCGAGTTGACTTTATAAATTTTGATTTTTGAGGATATTTGTAATAACAAATAAAATTGTTTTAGTGAATTGCGTTGAGGGTATTATTATATAATATGTATAACATTATTAATGTCATATTAATTTATATTTTAGTTTCAATTATTTTTTTTTTTCTTTTTTTTCTGCCTTACGTTTTGTTAGGTTTGTGAATTGAACCCAACCTGGGTTCAATTCACAAAGAATTTAAAAATGTTTCAGTTTGCTTAAAACCGGCATGCATGTAAAATTATCAGTTAAACAGGTGCAAAATTGTGTTTGCCTCGTCACACTCTAGAGATATGAAACTTTTTTTGAAAAGGTTCCATATTTGGTTTTATGTTCACGTTTGGATTACTATAAGTATTTCATTGTTCTTGCATTGACATATTAAAATTGAGACTTAATACTTCAATAGGTTTATTTCATTGCGAGTGTCTGCAATTGTAATTGAGAAAGGTTTAGACTTTAGTGCGTGTAAAAACCGCAATATTTCTGTTTGTTAGTATATTTCTGCCATTGCCATTATCATCATTATACTACACAAAATATAGTCGTTAGCATCCTTTCGTATGTGGCCATAAAGTGGATAGGCTTGATATAAAATAAAACGTCCGCGAAGAGATTTGAATGGTCGGACGCTGAGCGTCCAAGAGCCTCTACGAGGGTCAGGGCTCGGTACGTGCTCCATAACAAATATCTTCATCTTTGTCTGCATCGAGGCTTTACTGTAAGGATCTGGTTGTGGCACTACTTTATCGATTCAGCGTGATGAAGTTCAACCGCGAGTACGCATTTCTTTAACTCTCTACCTCGAATGACCTATCTCCTAGGAATTTTCATGTGGATGTGATCAAATAACTCCCACTTTCTTGGAGGACACATTTTAGTTGGTTCGGACTATGTTATCTCATTTTCTTTATTCTAATTTTTTTAAATAATAATCGACATATTATGCCTTTCATTGTTAATCCTTAGTTCAAACTAGCAAGCTTTTACGAGCTCTTATCTCTCGCATTTATAAAGTTTACTGTTACAAGCTTATAAATCCAGCTTTTATTGTACGAGTGTTTTTATTACGGCTCCAGTTAGCTTTATCGTCGCTTGTATTACTTAGGATATCTTAGATCTAAGTCTACGAATACATCTTTCCGCCTATTGGGTTTATATTATTATGCCATTAAGTTTCAATTATCTTATGCTAGCACTTCTAACATTTTCTTATAAACATCATAATAAATGGATCGTCTTCATGAGGCAGACTTATCCTGCGCCTGTTTCGTCATTTCGTAAACGTACTGCCGTTATACGGGTCAAGGTTGAAATTAGATTTTTGTATAATTTTAGACGAAATATTTTTTGATTGCATTCAATTACTGATTTTTTGTGTCTTTGGTTTAGCAACGAACGATTGAAATTACCTTTGAAAAATAATTAGAATTTTCAAATTTACATTTCATTAGAGATAAACGATTGCAAAATACGTGCTCTGTATATCCGGGAATGCTTTATTTACAAAAATCTTTATTTGCTTAGTTCCTTGTATACCTTCAAAGCAAAGAATGTAAACGTGCCTATTTATAACATCATTTAATTTTAAATCAGGCCCTTACAAAATTATACAAAAGAATATATTTAGGTATTTTATTTAATACATATAACCAAATTTTTTTCTTTTGGTAACTTTATTCTAAGAAATAGTTTCTGTGTGGCCCTAAAAAAATAAACAGACTATTTATCATCAATTCATTATGCTAACTTTCGATGTCGAAGGAATAGCTAGTACAATATTCACTTAGCTCCAAAAATTAAGAATTCCCTTCAGGTACACAAATTACAACTTAATTAATTTGCAAATTTCAAATCAAATTGAATATATTAGGGAGCCCGATTAAATTTCGTTTCGTCGACGACAAATTCTGATTACACACACACATCGCCGTATACTTTGAAGTCCTGGTTCCTATTTCTGTAACACTACAAGTCTCTTGATTGGTGCTAAATTGAAAATCGAATGCGCTGTCATACCATTTGTAGGTACGCGAGATCCATTTGGATTTACTGGCAGCAGGAAGTATTTGAACTGCTCGCCCGATTTCACTTAATCGAGGTGAGTCTTAATTCGACACCTATTCGCCGAATCTGTATGTGTAATAAGGTAATTGCATTTGTGTACTAATCATTTACACATTCTGATTAGAAACGTTGACAACGTGTTTTAATATGTAAAGGACATATACTCGTATTATGACAAGAACATGGGACATAAACATTTTACGATATAATACATAATTGTCAGGTTTCTGATCAGTTGATACGACTTTTAAGTGGCTAAAATTTGACAATCAATCCATTGGCCAAATCATGAACCTTTTTAGTATTTGCAAATCAACTGAGAAAATATTTGCGCTAACTATAGATAAAAAACCAAGCCTTAGAGTATCTTGAGTAAATAAGATTGTAAAAAAGGTCTTCGGATTTATTATTCGATTGATCGTTGTAGGGACGTGCTAGTTTAGTGTCCGAAGTAAGCAATTTTAACGTTTTTTTATTCAAAAACTTATTCAATCTTTAATAAACGTATGGTCAAACACTCGAAAATAACATTACTTAGCAAAATTTTGTGAAAATAAAGCAATATCTGTGCTTTATCTAGTGGAACAGCGAACGAGCGTCCCAGAATGGAGACAACCTAGAAATACGGACAATGGGTGCATTAGCGGGCCAATTTCTTGCATTTGCCAAAAATAATGGATGTTTCACTCACCGGCAAAATGGCGACCCTTGAAAAGATTCTGCTATTCTTTTCAAAATAGAATACATGATAAATTTAAAAGTAAAACTTATCTAAAGCTTGCAGTAGGCAATAGGAGCCCAAATAAAAACGGAATATCGTATACATTTTTAAAACTTCTTAATTAAATCTTATGCTTATTTATTTTTTCAAGTGCCCAACTAATAAGAATCAAATGTTTGAAACTTTAATTTAGGCCTCTCAATCGCATAATAAAAATATTTACAGTTGAATCGATAATATCTTCATTTTTAATTTAGTTGATAATGCATTAAAATTCTTTCTTCTTATTTCTTCTGAAATCTGAAATTACAATGTTCTGTATGCTATAAAAGATTTCACAAAGGCTAACTATAAATTTAAAAGTTCTATTGAAGAAGGTTCATACTCGCCTACAGGACGGCTTAATTCAACTGTCGGTTTTATGAAAAATTTATTCCGACAAAAGTAGGTTGGGAACTTTGCTAATACAAGTTAGCTTTAGGGAGTGCACCAACTAACATAGCCTACAAAGGTCTACTGAGGCTAGAGTCCCACGTATGTTGACATTTTCTAAGATAAGCAATGTAGTTGGGTAGGCTGAGATATGAAAGGGGCTAAACATCTGTTATGAAACCATGTACGGTTTTGGATTGAATATTTAAAGAATCTTGCAGATATTTATGTAAAGATTCATTGTTCATTGTGCTTGGAAACTCATTACTACAGACATATGACTAATCTGTTCAAAAGTAAGATGATGAGAATTGATGTTTAATTTTCTAGAAACGCTAGTTGCTATTTCTCCTTACCATCATGTCGGGATTGTACGTTCAAACTTGATAAGTGTTAGTTAGTATAGCACATTTTATATTCTACTCTTTAGATAGTCGGAAAGTTGCCAGTATATTGTCGGAGTTTGTGATATCTCTTCATTGGAGATTGGACTTTTTGTGATCCTTTAAAGTTTAAACTATAAATTTTGATAGTTCATTGTACTAAGGTTTTTTGTGTTCTTTACATTTTTAGCTGTTGACTTTATATCACTATATAGTATAACATCTAAGTGGTGAAAGAAGAATACGAACGAAATTACATCTAAGTATATACAGTGTTTGTTTCTATATTATTTTTATAATATTATTTATATCATATCAAGGTTTCAGAAAATATAATGTTACATGTTAAATATGCTTTTGTTTAATGTTTTTTTTGTTTAAATATTATTTAATTTAAAATTTAGTCTGACTAACGCAAATGATAAAAAATTAAACGAATAAATAAATTAATATTTTTTATTTTATTTCTATAAATTTATTGTACAGCAAACAGTAGTTTGAAACATAAATAACTGTCTGCAATCGTCAACAGAACGTTCTCAACATTCCACATGGAAGTGATCAATCTTCAGCAACGCGTTTACATGCATTCCCGGTAAGTGGTTATTAATGTTTGCATCATTTAAAACTCTCACGTTCCGCACCTCGATCTTTAAAGCTTTTAAGTTTAAAGCTTACAATTTGCAATCGTATATGTACAGTGATCAGCGCAGTATTTGCTGAGATTCCTCTATATAGTGAAGTCCCGTGTCCCCTAGTGGGGTATGGAGCAGATGCATTTCACATCTGTTTCACTGATCGATTTTTTCCTATGTCCTGCCAGAGCGAGTTTTTTTTTTATCTCCGCCGGGAATCGAACCCAGGACCTCTCGGTTGTAACGCTTACGCGCTTACCACTAGACCAAGGAGGCGGAGATTCCTCTGATACAAGCTTTTCTTGCGAGTTCGTCCACGTGGTACGAGCTTAAGTCAGTCGGAAAAACTAAAATTTAACAAAATTCAGCATAATTACATATTTCGTTAAATTATATATTTTATTGTGATGTTCTATGTCGGCTCAAGTTTTTGTGTAAAAGAAAAAAGTCAATGGTTTAATTATTTCAATTATTTAAGTACTCAAAATAAAAAGTGTAGACAATTTAATCCATAATAATTTACTAATAAGAACTGTTATTGCTTAAGCAAGCTTGATCTTCTTTTTCTTGTCAGTATTTGCGTTGGCGTATCGCGTTAATTTTTGTTTAACCACATACCATAGGCATAGAGCCACGCAAACTTTTTTGTATCACTTCCATTTATTACTATTCCGTAAATATATAATAAGTATGCTACGCCGTAGAGGCAAAAAGTCCTTGTAAAAAGTGTTTTTGGTTCCGTGTTCTAATTGTGATGATTAATGTTTCCCTCCGCCTAACGGAGGCGTCAAGGGGCTAATTATAAATAATGAATGGTGAGATGGATGAGACCGAATCATTATTTAATTAGGCTACATCTGAAATAGGAAACTTTAGCGCGGCAGTTTTTGAGGGGATAATAATTATAATGTACTGAATAAAACGTTCTTAGAAAGATATGACAATATTTAAATAAATAACTGGTGCTACAGGTACTAAATCAATATGAATGGCATACAGCAATTATTATAACAGTAATTCACACACAGTAACTTAAAGAGACTATTGAATTTTTTTTTCAGCATTTCGGTTTGGAATTTTCTGATATAAAGTACTAGCTAGTGACGTGGATTGACGTGACAGTAGTTAAAACTTACCACCCGCTCCCACTTGTTGTCTGTCGTGAATGATTTTTTTTGTGTGTTTCAGTGACAGAACATTATTACATTCATTATAAACGGCCGATATTTTTTCGTCGACGACAACAAATATCGGCCGTTTTGCCATCTCTCTGTGCCCGGAAAAAAACGTGTCGTGTCTTACTCACCTATGAGTAAGTATGGCGCTGTTCCCGCACGCCGCAAACTCACAGTACACACAGCTGCACGCCAGCAGGGTTGTTGTTTTTATTGTAGCACTTTTTTTTCGTTACAATGGAACTAAATATAAACAATTATAAAGATAAGTGATTTAAAATATCTGCTTGGCGAGAAGTTTGCTGCCTACTCATACTCGATTTCGACAAGTTGGATGAAATAGAAAGACAAACTTATGGTAATTTATGCGCAATGACATTCGATCTAGTAGATCGTTGAATGTAGTTAGTAACATCCTAAAATAATTGAAAAGCTTAATTTCGTCACCTTTTAATTTTGTTATTAAGTTCTGAAATGTTCCCAAACCAATCATTCCCTCTGGATTGGGTGCACTTAATATTTTCTTTCCTTAGATGTCTTTATTCGTTTTCTTCTCAATTACGAGTAATAATACATCACAACAATAACTTCGTCGACGTCCATCGCGCACAGTAGTCCAGCATAGAGTGTTTACAATTTGCACCAGTTTCCAAGGTGCCTAACAGACAACAAATAGGAACAAAGGCGACGACATACGATAAAAAATCGTTCACGACACACAACAAGTAGGAATAGGTTCCAATGGAAACCTCTATTTTTTTCTTTTATACCATTAAAGCAATGGAATGTGAACTCGTTATTGACAAACTAAATTATCTTGTTTGATATTTTAAGTACCTTAACCTATCGAATCAATGACAAATTAATTTAATGAAGGAAATTAAAAATCCCCCGAATTACAAATTACTTCATTAATTGTAGCTTAAAACCATCTCGATCGCGTCATCTTTTAAACAAAAAATAATCGTAAATTAGGCCCAACGCAGACGACAGACTATCCGTGACAGACTTTTTAGTCTGTGAAAATAGAACCTATGTAATCGTATGCAGTAACGCACACGACGCGCAAAAAGTCCTGCGCACAAATAATCCGTGTAATTCTTCTTTTTTTGTACTTCAAGTATAAAATAATACATCGCAATCTTTGCACTTCCATGGCGTGTACGGCACTACAGTTCTGCCGACAAAATGATTGACAATGTGCGTCGTGTGCGTTGAGTCCGTCAAAAATCCGCGACAGACTTTTTGTGCGCCGCAGACTCGATCGCACAAAAAGTGTGTCGTCTGCGTTGGGCCTTAATAAGACCATTCGTTAAGCACTTACGATGCCATAACAGACACAGAAAACTTAAAACACCAGTCTTCTTGCGTTGAAGGTTAAAAATAATTAAAAGCTATATGGTCACACCGTATTTCAAATATTTTAAGTAAGTAGACAGATAACGGGTGTGGAACAAAGTACAATAAGTTCAGCGTGTGCACAGTAATTTTGAAAATTAAAAAATTGGTTTCGAACAATTCCACATCCACAACTTTTTACCTCTACGTTGTAGCCTATTCCCGAAGATTCATCCTCATTCATTCATCCGGCTTGACAGCCTCTGTTGTCAGCTAAATCTTAACCGTTTTTCTGAGACCAGAATGTAACCTAAAGAGGAGATTAGTTTTTACACAGACGTTACAAGGACCTCAATAATTTATGTTAGTAAGCACTCGAATCATGTTGACTTAGGACGAATTTGAATAAGCCTAGTGGACAGAATTAAATGTTATGTTTAGACCTTTATAAGGGGCTAAGTACCATCAAACATTCCTTTTGCTTTTGACAATTTACCTGTTTTTTTCAAGAGTCTATACGCATCGTTATTTGAACTAAATATTTATATTATGTATTACTCAGTCATTATGTTATATATGTAAGGTTATATCTACTTAAAATCTACTACTCCTATTAAAACAATCTGCTTCAAATTTTCCCAATGAAATTTATAACTATTGAACACAGTAATGAGCGATAGCATTAAATATAATCAAATGATTATAGTCTGTCATTTGATTTTCTGTTTTTTTTTTAATTTCTTTGCTGTGCAATTTTTTTTATTATTCAAAATTTGCTTGAGTGCGTGGCAAAATTCAAATCATCAAGATTTGACAAATCTGACAGGGATTATTCCTTACATAAACACCGTCAGTAATTTTATTACAAGGTCCCACAATAAAGTGATTCAGTCGTTTTCGAGATAATATAATATAAGTTATTGACAATCAAGTATATATTATTCCGGTAAAGTAGCCTATTTTCTTTCTATTTTTATAACTAGTTTTTTTTCGACATATTTCATATAATATTTCTTTAGAAATTTCTTAGTTAAAAACAAAAATTTATGTTCATGTTTTTGTATTAAACTTTTACCCAAGTCATAATATTAATCATATTAAAATAACATTAAAGTTTATGGACGTCATATCAATACATGAAATAAGAATCCCATTTCAAAAGTTTTAACTAATATATCTCATAACTTTAGTAATTTCAGTGGGTTCGAGATAAAAATTGTCTTTAAAACTTTACCGAGTGAAATCTATTTAGCCTGAGTTTCAGCTGAAAAGCCTCATTGCTATGCATTGAAGTTTCTGATTTCGGAAAGCGTATTTGCAACTAAAAACCGATTATACGGTTAGATGGGCATGTTTTTATTTCGGTTATTCTATTAAGAGCGGCTCGTTGCCAATTATTGACCGTTTTTATCCGGAAAGCGTTAATGTGCTAGCTGAATTTGAATGCTGTGTGAAACATCTTATAAATATGAATAAAGTGAATAGTACTTTGTAATTAATTTGTTTATTTTCTTTTACTTTTTTCTATCCTTTTTGATTTCATTAGTTACGGAAAAATATGATCAAACATGTGGCTAACATATTTCTGCATCTATTTAACTGATCAACCAAGTAAATCAGCCTTTGGTAGTCCATCCCTCTATAACTTTGAATCGAACTCGGGACCTGCAGCGCTTTGAACGTCAGACCAGTGAACCACTTTGGTACAGAGGTGATTATGACTTCATATCATAACTGATATTCGTTAATAAATTGATGTTTATGTTTAATCCAGCTACCTCTTTACCCACAAGTTATGTAATCAAAACACATTATTTTTCCAAATAATAGTTTTTAGTTTTAGGTACTTGATAATATGTATGATGTAGGTACCTTCATAATCCGTAATACAGTTTTGCGTGCTTATCGAATAAGTCCAACCAAATTTTATGTTTATAATATTAAAATAAAAATAAAAAATATTTTTTTATTATTGTTAAACATTTATTAATTCCAACAATTTTATAAATAATATTTATCATATTTTATAACAAACAACAGGGGTTCATTCCTTTATTGTACAGAAAATCTTAATCTCATGGAGTGAAACCCGTTTGTAGCTAAATTTCCCATTTTAAAGTGCATTGGGCGAAAATATTGTAGGAAATTGCTTGCGGTCATTGTGATGTAATGGCCCCTTTATGTAATAGTAATGTAGTAATGTGCTTTAATGCTTAGAGATAGCCAAAAATTGTCTTGTTAGTAAAGACGTTAGTGATGGAATTTGTACATAGTAAATTTTTGAGTGACTCGGCTATTAATAAACTCATTCTTATAATAAAATTCTAGAGAAGCTCTTTGTTTGTTTTACAAATCACAGACCCGATTTAAATGCGCCTGATTTATTTTTAATCAGAAGTTATTAATACCTAATTTAGTCTATTGGTGGATACCAACGTTAAAGATTCATCTTCTTGAAAAAAAAGACTTGAAGCATTATTTCCAGCAAAAAGAAATGTTCGTGATGTAAATAATTCTGCCTGGCTCCTAGTATTTCAAATAAAGTGTTTTCCAACGATTATAACTTTTAAATGGTAGTGCGGTTATAGCGCTTGTTGGCTATCATGATTTTATTCTGTAACTTGCAAATAACATATTCAAATGCTTTTTAAAAGCAAAAAAAATACAGCAAAGCAATCAAAGGATTTCCCCAGGCATTCACTTTTTGGAGCTCATGTACTTTTTATCAAAATATGGTTTTTCATATTCATCATATTTAGCTGGTTTTACCGACTCGTAATCTCAGTAATGCGAAATGCGTAACCAATATTGCTAATGTATTAGTGCATCACTTCGAGTTGCTGCAATAAATTCATTCGGGCAGTTCACGGCAGACTGAATTTATAGCGATCTTTAGAGCACTATTAGATATAAAGAATCCACATGTACGTTAAAACATGGTGTACCAGGGAATAAGTTAATGATCTAACCCAGTTATTATCAAGAATATAGTCTATAAAAACCGCCCATGTGCGAGTCGGCGCACGCAGAGTTCCGATCATTTATCTATAAAACGGAGAAAAGCTTACGTTTGTTGTATGGGAGCTCCTTTAAATATTTATTTTATTCTGTCTTTTTAGTACTTGTTGTTGTAGCAACAACAAAAATATATCATCTGTGAAAATTTAAACTGTCTAAGTATAACGGTTCATTAGATTCAGCCTGGTGACAGACGGACGGATAGCGGAGTCTTAGCATTATGGTCCCGTGGACGGACAGCCTTCCACGGAACCCTAATAGAACGAAAATGTCTTGAAAGCAACGCAACGTCTTCTTTGATGTCAATCAATTTTGATAAATTGCCAAATCAGCCTCTGAAAGGGCCAAGATAACAAGATTATGAACCCAGTACAACTTGATAAAACAGTCCCAGTATAATTAACTTATTTTTAATTTGCTTTTATTTTTATTTGGTTAATGATGTTCGGTTAAATTGTTGGTAGTTGGTAATTTTTGTGTCACATATAATGATCTTGAAAATTAAGAAACTAAAGGAACTTAGGGTAAAAACTACTTTATATTAAATAATATTATTTTTACTCGATTTCAAATTACTCTATGATTCAAAGGAACCTTTGCTGTAGTGAAAATAAAAATATTTACGTATGGAAATGCCCAATGGTACGCTTAACAAAAGACGTTAAGTACCTACTACTTTACATAATTATTTTCTTTAAGTTGCAATACTATTATATTTACCAGTGTGAGAGGTTTGATTCTGGTTCAACTCGGGCCTGTACTGCGATATGTAATGCGAAATGCATTTAATTTCATTGCGCGCTCACAGCTATTGAATACACGGAACATTACAATCAGTCGCAATCAATTTACGTCGATCAATCCCCATTTGAGCCGCGATTTTAAGTCCCGCCTCGTCAGGTAAATGCCACGATTTGCTTTTCACCCAGTTACCTAGGTTTAATTCCAACTATTTTAATACTAATGTTCCTGGTGATGTCATTAATGGCATTTATATTTTTTCGGTATTAAGGAAACGACAATATTATATATATTACTAGTGGATCCCACGAACTTCGTATCGCTTCAGAGTTCTGAATAATAACGTGTCACCTAAAACGTCATTCCATAGAAAATGTATGAGGAAACGAACGTGTATATAAACTGACTTTCTTTTATACATTATTAAGATGTAAGCTATCCTATCTTTCAAGTTGGATCAAACTGCACAAGGTGTGCAAATTTGATTAAAATCGGTTAAGTAGTTTAGTAGTCCATCGCGGACAAACAACGTGGCACGTAATTTATATATATTACTAGCTGACCCGGCAAACGTTGTTTTGCCATATTAATTTTTGGGGTGGACTACCCTTATCACTTAGGGGTATGAAAAATAGATAGTACCCGATTCTCAGACCTACTAAATATGCATATAAAATTTGGTAAAAATCAGTAAAGCCGTTTCGGAGGAGCATCTAACATTGTGACACGAGAATTTTATATATAAGAACCTGTACCTAGATAAATATTTTTTCTCTTATTTTACTATTGAACTATAAATCTTTCATCTTTAAATGTTGACCAAATCATTTACCAATAAGGAAATACTAAATACAGAAGTAAATTAGTGTGAAAAAGAAATTATATTCTTCCAAAAAAGCGTACAAAGCCAAAGTCCATTTGGACCGAAAATTCAAGCAAATATGCACAACTTTAATTTATTCCTCAAACCTTTATACAATTCGCATCTCAACAATTCTTCACACGTTCAGGAAAACGACCTCCAATAGGCATTTCACGGGACATTTCTAAGCTCTTTCAATTTCGATTGACATCCAGTATATATGCGTAGTAAAGGCTAGTCCATGATATTTTAACAGTGATATTTTTCAAATATTTGTATTTCGCTTCTATTAATATTTTTTAAACTATTTTTTATCTTAAAATATCTCAAATTTGTGAGTATTTATATCTAGACAGAATAGCAGACCAAATATAAATGATATTTGATTCAAGGTTATTATTGCCTGGAATGGCACATTTATGCCCGGAAAAACGACGGAAAATGTCCATAGAATAATCACAACTATAGTTTTAATATTTAAATTCTATTCGACTAATATTGGTTACTTGTGTACGCATATTTTGATAATAAAAGTTTAAACCACTACCCTACATACTATTTTTCTCGACAAGAGGTATCTTATTTTAGAAAAATAACGATAACTTTAAAAATGATAATAGTAAAAAGTTTTAAAAATTTGCTAAACGCGTACGTTAGTGACTGTACGAATATGTCCGATTCACGGTGATCAGTCAGGCAGCTGTTCGGTTCCCATTAGGTTGCCTGCTGGAGGCTTAAATTATCAACCCATCACTCTATCTCATGTTATGTCATATAATAGACACATTTAATATATCGCTAAGCCAATATAGCCATGTTTCTAATAAAGTTATTGTATATAGTAAAGTTATTATATATATATGTATGTACTAGCTGACCCGGCAAACGTTGTTTTACCATATTATTTTTTGGGTGGGCTACCCTTATCACTAAGGGGTATGAAAAATAGATAGTAGCCGATTCTCAGAAAATTGGTGAAAATCAGTAAAGCCGTTTCGGAGGAGTAAGGTAACTAACATTGTGACACGAGAATTTTATATATAAGATATATTTTTTTCAAAATCTTTCTTATATTAAATTGAGTAACACTTTTAAAAAGTGTTTTAACCACCTCTATAAATAAGATTTACGGATCTGTGTTGCGCTGGAGGTCTTGTATGAATTCTGATTACTGGAGAAACAAATAATGTTGCCTGTAAAGAAAATGATTAATGAAAGACACGCAGTTAATTTTTTTTTAGTTAAGTATGTTTAAAAAAAATTATTATGCCAATATTGTCCCTAACTCCTTATTATGTCTGATGGAAGAGGGACAAGGTTTTTTTTTGTTGCAATGGTTTTTCTTTCTTCTGGATAAGACGAAAGTTCATATAGTATCAATAAGAGTGCTGTATTGTTGTTATATCCAACGGTCTTCATAAATCGCTTATTCTCGACTAAAAAGAATCGAAGAAAAGTAGAAATTTTAAAAATTGTACTATAATTGTAAGTAACGTATAATTTTTGAAATAATACTTTTTCTCTTTACTCTCTAGAATCTAGACAAAGATTACAGCAGTAAAGTTTGTAAAACTTTGCTCCCTAACTCCAAGCTTCCATTTGTTACCTATTTAAAGTGTTACTACTACTCCAGCGCAAAAGTTGAAAAATAAATATGTATACGGGATAAGTTATTTTGACGACGATTAACGAGTTTTTTTACTAGTAAAGGCTATTTATGGAATATTTAGCTTCTATCAATTATGATTTGAGAAACAAGAAGACAAACCATTACATTAAATAAATTTATTGACGCGTTCTAGATTAACATCTTGTTGCTTATAACAATTAGAAACCAAATTTAATTTGCTAAAATATAATAATTTGAGTAAATAAACTAAACAATATCTTTTTATTTAGGTACTTCACACGATTCGCTAGAAAAATTTTAGTTTTCGAATTTAATAAATAATTCTGTTACTTCAAACTTTTACTTCGTGAATTTTCTTTAAAATATTTTCTGTTCATTCAAAGCTTTAGGTTGTAGTATTTATCGAACGATTGTCGAATATTTTATTTTCTTTTGTTCAACCTCTGTTTCGTTTTATTTGCGTTTCTAAATCATTCTTCTGATTGTGAAACTCACATGTGTTATATGACAGCTGAAAGATAGCAATTTTAAAATAATACTTATTTTACTTTACTTTTAAACCTGTATAGATTGCGCTTTTCTAGCACAGCTGACTGATTAAAAAAACGGCATTTTACGTAAACTTTAGAAAAATGGACGTAAATACCATTTATTTAGTGTTTAGACGTTTTCTTAACGGCATAAGGGTAAAGAGAATGGATAACGACCATTAATGTTAAATGAAAATTTATAGACAATACAATAAACTCATTTATTATTACATTTAATAGCAATAAATATAATTTTATTACCTTATTTAGTAGCCATCAACAAGTCCGACTTTTTTGTCGCAGAATGCGTATTGTGCGGTTGGTCCAGCGTTTTATTTTTAGAATAAACAAGAAAAACGTTTCAGTTTAGAATTTGCTATCATAATTAGATCAGAAACAGACGCAAAAGTGAATCTGCCTCACGCATAAATAGGTTAATAGGATTTCAATTTACCTTTTTTTACGGTTCAATTATCGATCTGCTTTGCTGCATAAAGAGCTGAATAGTATAGAGTATATTATGGGTAAGGTCCGACGTATTGCCTGTAGTAAAACAAACTATTTTCTCCACCTTACGCCACTAGAGCGTGAACGAAGCGAAGATATTTTAAAGGTTCCGCCAGATATGGATGGCATGTATTTTTTGACAGAATATAAACATACAGAATTTGAATCCTGATAGAAAACAAAGAAAACGACAAAGTTATAATGAAGCAAAAAAACACCTTTTTTATCGAGTGAGAGGAGAGATATGGATCTCTCTGGAGCGCTGATCGGCTAACTATATCTTCCAAACTAACATAACATCTTATATTGCCTTCTTCACCCAATTTTCCGTTTATCCGTTTCGTTGTTATTACAGATCCTGGGTGTTACAGATTATATTTAAAATTGCTTTAAATTATATGGCTGTATACAATAAAACATTGTACTCAGACATTTCAATTAGTAAAATAATGTTCATTAAATATTTTTTTTCAAACTTCCATACGATCACCTACTTAGAGTCTAACTAAATAAGGGCCTCATTAAAAAAAGTATTTAATAGAGTTTTTAAAAATCTTTAAAGTAGAGTAATGTGTTGGTAACCTTATCTTTTTACTCTTGGAAGCTTTATTTCTGGAAATAAAATTTTATTTCATTCCAATCGAAATAGATGCGTCAGATCGACATTTTACATCCGAAGTGTTTTGACCGTATTGCCGTTTTAAGTTTCGTCCAGAAAAGACGAATGTTAATTCTAATAATTTACTTTCAGAATGCCCTCTGTAATAATATAGGTATTTACCTAATGTATTTATTGAAAGATAGACATATTATGTTCAAATTTTCTAAATGAAATGAATCTTTTTTAGTAGCTCGAATCTTTGTAGAAAGACAAATGACGTTGTAATTAATTTTACTTAAACATACACTTCAGAAGGTTTTTATTTTCATTAATTTAATATTCGTCAAAAACTCACTACTTATTGCTTATTGATTATTTTATTTGAACCAAATTAAAAAATGTAAAGACTGATCTGTTTTAAGACATTCTTTATAAATTATCAAATAACTGTCTAGCAATCACATTGTTGAAACGGCATAGAAATGAAATTAGTATTTTATTATAGTATAGGGGCACCCGTATCTTAGTTGTTACATTGAATGACAGGCCGAGCGCCTGTAATTCAATGTGTGTAGTACCAAAGGCCCCAGATTTGATGTCCAGGATAATAATTTATTTTAGTTTGGAAAGCACTGGTCCTTGTAAAAAACATCATTGAAATAAGATCAGAATTGTGTAAATCCTATCCCATATAGGTCTTCCATTATTACTTTAATTTAAATTCTATTTCATTAAAACAATTTAGACGAGCGATAAATGAGTGTTCACTGTGTAGGGCTAACAGTATTTAACATCGCTAATTGGGCTGGGTATGTAATTAAGTAGGAAGTTAGCACCTTCCACTTCAAAGGTTTGTTTACGAACATTACTTAGCTTATAATGTGTAAAGTTGTACAACGAAAGCGATGAAATCTCAAAAGCTTTTTAAGTACTCAATATATATGTTACTGTAAAACTAGGAACTTGGTTATCTTCTAGTATACGTATTACATACATTAAATTTGTAGTAGAAAATTGTTTCATCTGTGGTCACCTGTTCTATGATGTCTATGGTACCTACAGCACACACACATTATATATTTTATTTACATTTTTTTTTCTTTGGTACAATATGATATTTTATTTTTCCATAACGATGTTTTACATGTTACTTTGTATATTTTCAAATAAGTAGAGTTAAAATTAAAATTTCATTCACTAACGCAATTTACACTTTAATACGGTCATTGAAAAATACTTTCCAAAGACCCGTAAATGCGAGCTCATTTAATGTATTTCTCAACGTTTAAATATTGCTGGGTAAGATAAACTCGAAGACAAATTGTGGTTTCGTTCGAGACACAGGGGATTACGCGACGTGTTTTACTACTGAACAGATTAAATAATGTAAGGAGCTTGAGTTTTAAACGGCCTCTCTTTAGATCGCAATGTTTTGTGTCACACGCATAACGAATATATTTTGGATTAATTACTTTTTTGCTTGCATAACCAATACCTTTTTTATTTTGATGATTTTATAAATATCTATAACTAGTGGAGCCTAAGCAATCTTAAGCAATTCTGGCGGCGGACGATCACCGCGGAGGCGAAGGCAGTTGGCATGACATGGAGCGAAGTGAAGCGCGTAGCTCAAGACCGAGCGGAATGGCGACGTACTGTGGACGCCCTCTGCCCCATCCAGGGGACTTAGGACTTCATCATCATCATCATCATCAGTGGAGCCTGCCAACTTCACATCGCTTAAGATTTCACCTAACATTATTCCATAGAAAATGTATGAAGTGAATTTTTTGACATAAACACATTTTTATGAATTTTTCAATATTTTTTAGTTACTCTGCTATTTTCGAAATAGACGAATCCAACAAATCGAAATTGGTCCAACCTTTTTTGTGTTATAAATGATATAAATAACCCGACTTTATTTCATAGATTGTAGATATGGTGGCATGTGGCATTAGTCATCAAAATTGAGAAGTTAGAAGTATAATGGCAATTATCACATATAGTTTAGACTTTAGAGTAACTTTAATACGCAATGAATTGGTATATTCTATAAAGAAGATGTACAAGACTTTTAAATAATAATATATATTCTTAATAAAAAATAAATTCAATAAAAATCATGTTAATTACTATGAATTGGTATATACGAGTAGTTTAATAATTACTTAGGTAGTTTGGATTTGAAAATTCTTCTATTTAACAAAATATTTTTTGTTTTTACTGCATGCAGTAAAAAGCATAGCTTAGCCTACTTTCTACTATAAAATGCAGTAAAGACATGTTTCGAAGTTACAAGTAACATCCTAGTGGTTCAAGATGCTATTTATTTAACTGCACAAACTTGGGAGCCGATAAAATTTTAAAAGAACTGCTGGGTAATGGTACTGTAACTAAGTGCAAGTCTTTCATTTCTACACTACACTAACACTTCACTATATGCTACAGGTTTTATTTTATCTTTACTGTGTAAGTTTTATATCTACAAATAGGTTTTTAAGAGTCTCACCTGATACGTGGTCGCGGCCCGCGGACACACATAACGTCAGCTTCTCCAGCGTGTTGTCTTTAAGTAAACGATTAACGATACGATCTTTTTTAAATACCCACACACTTTCACACAGATTCCACAGAGTGGTGGTGCGTAGCAAGAAGTGTCCAGAAGCGATCAGTTATTGAGCGACGATATTCTAAGTACGAAATTCTATATACAATATCCTTGAAACTGTTTTATAAGGGATTAAAAAAACAATCAACTATGATATCACGTATTAAATGCTACATTTAGTGTTTATTTTTCCAAGTTTAATCATAGCAAAAATTATAAATCCTTCATGTTTAATATTGTATAAAAATTAGTATTAACTTTCAATTGTTTGGATATTGTAGTATTTTATTCTGATAAACAGAAAAAACCTTTTTATATTATGTCAGTGTCCTTTTTCAGAGTAATTTGTAGTTGTTTCTAAACTTAGAAAGCGTTGGTTGGAGGATAGTTTCGATTTCAACATGAAAACAACATAACTCTGTCAGTTACGTTTCAATTCAATTCTGTTTCGCTAAGTTTTGCTAAGGCATCATTCAAATGATACCTGGATATCAAGTTACTAAAATTTTCTTAGAGCCAAATCATAACCAATTTACATTTTTCTAGAGAAAACTAGAAGCTAAGCTATTCCGAATAATAGTTTTTTTTTCATTATCATTTCTAAACATTTACTACGAAAAAAAGGGGACATATTTTTCGTAGATTTTTTGTAAGATCAATGTAAAGTATACACTAATGAAGTGCCAGAATTACTTATTTAAAGGGAAAAGTTCGTTTGAAAGAGGACTTTCACTCACAGTTTGGCCAACAAATCTCAGTCTTAAGCTACATCTTCCTTGGCATAAATACAAATATTTATGAACATAAACCATTGTTTGTGAACGCACCCCTGTATTGTATTGTAACTTTACGCGGGAAATGTATCAACCCCTTGCTAAGAGCTATAAATTAGCTTTATGCCCGGTTTATGTAAAAACACAGCGATAAAAACGTTCTCCCACTCGCATGAAGACGTTTGCATGGATCAACACATATGCCTCAGATTAAGTTGTTATTGCTTTATACTAACCACGTCGTCCGCGGCTTCATTCGTGGGAAATGTGAAAAACGTTATATAATAGGCACATCAATTTTTTTCCAGGATAAAAAGTATACTTATCACTGATAATTTTTTTACAATTCATGCATAATAGACAAACATTTCTTTTTTATTTTTAAATTTCAATTATTGTTATTTAGGCGATTCATGCGTTCCCCTATAGGAGTACCCAGTTCTTTATAAGGCTTACGTGGAGATAGAGATTTAACATGTAGAATCCCTTTGGAGCATGGGTTAGATTAGATTAAATTAGACTTTAATATACGTAATACGTGTAGATGTACCCTATCTACTATTCCCTGTGTGTGCGCGCGATACATATTGTTAATTTAGATTCTTGGCTGACAAATGTTAACTCTGTCTGTCGTAGCTTCGCTTTTATGTAACTGAATGTGCCTTATAGAATATTCTTTCTTGTTTAGTCAGATAAATTGTAACCATAGTTATGGGGGTTCTTACTCAAATAAATAAATATTTGACTGCAGTAAACTATCAAAAAAGTTTCTAATACTGTAAGTTCAATAAAGGTAAATTTTTATTTATTTTTAACTTAAAGCACAACGCAGGTGCACAGATGTTAGTAAATTGTCTTAAAACTATGTTCTTATTTCACACTTCATAAGGGGGTTGTCTAGCCTCTAGCTTAAAATGATATAACTAATGCGAAGCATGTGTTATAAACTTAATAGAGTCTACAGTGCCCTATCTTCCACCTGTCGCGAACTTAGTATTCATGTGTGGCTGCGCGTTTGCTACTTTTATTATATCGTCAAACCTTTCATATAAAGAGCTCTGTATTTTATTACCCATTATTCTCGTTTTATAAATACGTTTATTGTTTTTACATCATCAGTCGTGATCTCCGTGTATTTCTTCATTGATGGGCTGGTTTTCTTGTGAGTATAATCGCGTTGGGTTCCCTCGTCCTTCTGCATCTGTATTTTAGAGGTGATTTTTGGCCTCTCGGTGACAAGTTACCGCTACAGGCAACCTGCGTGTATAGTGGTTCTTCAGGAAAACCTGTAGAAAATCAACCACACCTCCGCGCCACTTATATTTACACTAGTCCGGCAAGTGGCAGCCCTACCAGAGACCGAATACAAATTACAAATTAATTTATAAATTGCATTCGGATCAGGGATCGAACCCAATACCATAGGCTTTGAAGTAGGCTTTGAAGTAGGCTTATTAGACCGCTTAGCCACGAGACTCTTCATCATCAGTACGTGATGAAAATGTAAGTATGTGGATTGAAATGTGAATAGATATTACAAGCATTACAGAAAACTTTAACTTGACTTTTTGCTTTTAAATGAAGTCCCTTACTGATCTAATCTATTTCCTGATCTTTTTTTACAGCTGTTTTATTTTTATTTCTCCAACAGTCAAACTTATAAGCACAATACGTATTGCATTTTCTAAGAGTGACTCATTTAAATACGAAAAATTAGAAGCTACAGTTAGAGTTAGAAGAAGAAATCCTATAAACTTTTCTTATGTCCTATAGCAAACACCTTTACATACTCGTCTATACAACGGACGGATTTCCCTCTGGCAATGTTAAAAATAAGCTCACTTTCAGTTTATAGTTGGGTAGATTAGTATTTACTTAAATTTCCATCTCACAAGCATTTACAATTAGATTGTTCTCCTATTTTTAAGTTTACAAATAAATCTATCACTATTACCCATAGCAAAGGAAAAATTAGTTTACAATATTATCAAACAAATCATTTATGAGTAAAACGGTTCAAAGTTTAAAGTATCGAATCTTGATTCAAATTTTTGGTCTACATGAAAATCATCTCATTGGGATTCATTCAAAGTGTACAAACTCCGAAGATTTTCCAAAAGTTAAATGAGGCTCTTGTAACTGTCACCGAGCGATAGCTAACGTAATTTAATTTGAGATAAAAACATTAAAATATTTGAGCTACAACGGATTTTATGTAGAAAGTAACTTTTGACTTAGGAGTTTAAATATTTAAATACTGTTCGAGTTTATGACAGATCAAATTGCTATTTATCTGCCTCAGGTCCATAAATAGAAGATTTCGGAAGATAAAATATTTATACAACTCAAGGAACTTTTCCTTAACGCTAAATAATAATAAACAGAACCATGTATTTTACCTGTGTTCACTTATAAGGACTTAAACGAGAATTAATTTCTAAGCTTGATAAAAAATCTTAATATTTCTATATAGACAGATTACGTTTTTTAATATCTTCAATGTAAGTCTTAGCGTTGTATAAAGGTGTTCATGGGTGGTGGTCTACACTTAACACTAATGGAGGATCCTTCTATTTTAAAAAAGTGCATAGTATTGTCTAGTCAAAACCTCGATCCAGATTACTATATCCAGCGGATCACTAACCGTTGCCACTATTTGTGATTTTTATTGAATAAATTTATCGTTTTTGTTAGTATTCAAATGCTTTGGTTTCATGAAACAATATATTTTATACATGCAATTTCTCTATTCATCGTAAAACTGTCGAAGCGCCTTTAGTGAGGCACTGATGTATCGATGTATCGATATCGGTAAGCATAATGTATTCGATACATCTACATTTATGGAATGAACATTATATATTATTCATATACTGTTGTTAGAAAACTTTATTGATGAGTTTGAAATTTAATAAAATGTGTTTTAGTATCAAAAAGTTTGCGTAGGTTAACTGAACAAACACGCAGTGGCAAAGAAATATTTTTTCGTTCATTTCAACGTTATAACTTTAAAAATCGCTTAAAACCATAGTTTGAAACAATCTAGTGCGCTAGATGAATTTTCAATGAAATAGGAAGAGCAAACTATTCGAATTTCATACTTACTTAGCGCAAAATAAGTAAAAACTTAACTTCAAGCAGTAAGATGGGACGCAGCTGTTAAACTTCGCTATTATGAAGTATGTCGACTTGATTATTATTTCAAAGCTAGAAATCCACTTTTGCGAAACTTTCCGAGGCCGTTACAATATATTCTTGTTAAACATAATCGTTATTTAAGATTTAATTATATCTAACTTTATTTATGAGAAAATATTATTCTATGATGACTAAACCTAATAAATTATCCATTAACAATATTCTTACAACATATATACTGATTATAATATTTGGTGACTCTAATGGCATTGTTCCAGTACCTCGTCTCCCTTCGTCATTAATATTATGTTACAACTAAAACACTGAGACGCTAATATAATGGGAACTGCTGACGTCATTATATCCTGGTATACCTTCCCCAAGTTCCTGTTGCTGTACACAATTAAAAAAATATATTATTTTATTGCTTTGTAGATTTATTTTATTTTATTCTCTTTCATTTATTACTAATTAATTATTAATAATATATAATTAATAATAAAAAATAAATTATTACTTTTTAATTTTTAAGTCTGCTTATAGTTACATAGTTTTTTTAAATAAATTATAAAAACAATTGTGAAACATTTAAGACAACACAGATTATCAGTGATTGTGGGTGTAATCTATGATGTTATTAAAATTCAGTCTGTAACTTCCTCGTAATTAATTATAAAATAACTTGCGTTAGCATCGTCATGCAGCAATTATAAGGGTTTGTTTATACGGTGTTACATTAAAATTATCTTGTGGTAGATATTTTAACGTTTAGATCATTTAGACCAGGGGTTCCCAACCTTTTCTTGGTCACGGACCATTTTTATATTATTCTTGTTAGCAGGGACTATATAGGTATAATAAAAATAAGCTGTAATAATCAAACTACAACTTTAATTACAAACTTAATAGGAAATTGTATAAAAAAATTAATACTATTCACTATTATTAATTTGATTTCTGAGCTGGCTCGAGTTCGGCTATCTTAGGACTAATATTGTTACTCAAAGCTACACGCAAATCATCACTTACTTTCAAATGATTCCTCGCCATGTTTCTAATTACCAACAAAGCAGAAAATAAGTAGTTGAGAAAACCATAAAATAGCGCAAGTTCTTTAAGTTTAGTATAAGAAATTGCTTTTTTACTAAATTTAAAATCATTCACGGACCATATTTTGGCTTCTACGGACCACTGGTTGAATAATGACCCAATGAAAACATTCATAAATTAAAAATAAAGTAAAATTAACAATCTTCAATTTGAAGCTCGCATTGAAAAATGTCTTTTTCAATATGAGCTTTAGGTACATCAATAAAGAGCGTTCACTTAACGGTCTCCAAAACTCGTCAGAGGTAATCTACGAACTTTTTAATTTTCCGTGACACTCAAAAGATACGGAATTTGACCGTTAAAATATTATGTTTCCATTCCTGCGGGATCTTTTATCGCAAACGTAAATAGGGCAGAAATGAAATTTGAATTTATAAGAAATTTTTATTCAAATCTATACATATAATAAAACAGTTATTGTAATACGTAGTTAATATTTCATGTGTTATTATTCAATCAATAATTTTTGTGTTAAGTTCTAGCTTCTTATAAAAACCAGTCAACGCATTTTGACGAAGTTTTGCAAAGCTATTGCAGATATGGGTCAGTCATAGGCGATTTTGTGGAAAATCCCCTAAAAATCTAAAAATCTGTTGAATTGGACTCACGTAAAGTCGCGTGTTTCAAATAAGAGATTATAAAATGAACTTCCATAAGGTTTCAATTAATTTGCTGGAAATTTGTCTAATGAAATATCCTTTAAATTTTCTTACAAGTGTAATTGGCTTTTACCGAGAATAATTTGTTGTTTCCTGCCTTTAAAGATACCATTTTTGTGTGTATAAAAGTGTACTTAGGCGAAACAACTTCAATGTGACCTTTCGCGAATACTACTCAAAGCTGTGTAAACAACAATTTATTAGTTTTACTAGTATAAAATCAATAATTAATTTTAAATAAATAAGTTGCTGTAGGTAAATTCTTCTAACACGATGCATACAAACCAATTCCATTTCCTTTATAAAATCAATTGACAGGTTCGATTATTATCACTTTACACAGCTTTGAAAGCTGAATATTCGATATAACCAATATAGCCTTGAAACAGCCAATTACCGCAGTAGCGGCACCAAAATATATTCAATAGTTAAACGATTTATTCAACTGCATTACATCTTGCAGCTTCGCTTAAGAGCACTCGACAAAATTTGCTTTGAAGTGCCGTATTGTACTGTAGATTGCCACTCCCATTTCCAACGAATAGGCTCTATACTTTTGGCTTGAAGCTATTTGGCAGGTTTTTTTTTTAAGATAACTCAATAAGCCGGTATCGCTGTGGAAATGTTGGTAATTGACTATTGTTTTTTAATGTTTTACTGTTCTGTAGATATATAAATATTAATGTTTCATATAACATAATTTATAAACATTGATTTCCATTAGGGGACTACCTACGCTATGCTAAACTGAAAACGCGTGGTAATGAGTTTTGAGGTAGCATAATGTTAGTGAAGGATTTTTAGAGTAGTTTTTGAGTTTATTCAGTAGAAAGAATAATAATAATCCTTTTATATTGAATAAGTTTATATACCTATTATAAGTCAATCATCGTTATGAGTTTTATCTCAATATCGTATCCTAAACTTACTAAGAGAATTATGTTCCATCTTATTCTTTTTTGCTTACTATATACCTAAGAACTAAAAAATAAGACGCTCAAACTAAGTGAGATAAATTAGCAGCTGTTTGGAGCAAGGATTTTGATGACTGATTGAATCTATCACGGCACATCGACTATTGGGATCGGAACGTGATGGAATGTGACGGGTGTCAGCACCTTAATGGATGAATGGATGGCAACGAGACATATTTTGCTTTAAAGGTGAGGAACAATTTTCGTTATGTCTTTTCTTTATATCTGCGTGTTTTCATTTGTCAGAGAAGCTGCACTCCATATTTATTATAGTAATTTAGGATTTTCAAATACAAAAGCGATTCTGTTACTAATTTTCTAATGTATTGTAACTTGACAAATTGGTTCATAGCGTGGATGTCAAGGAATAATTATTTGATATGCTAACACTAAAAATAAACAATAAATATACTTTTAAATATTAAATACAGTCTAATGACTTGCCCATTTACTCAAAATACACAACCACTACCCAATCAGATAGTTGCATTTTAGCATGCTCATACCAGCGAAATATGTCTCTTCCAAGATCTATGTTTTTGTTAATCATTTTTCTAGCCGTATTTAATTGTATTTTCTTCATTTAAACTGAAATATTAACAATAAGTAATAGGACAACTATGTCCTTAACATCCAATTAATTACTTTTATGACGCGACTCTATCTAAATAAATAAAAAACCTCTTCCGAGTATTCAAGGTACATATTAAACAGAACGGGTAATAGAGGTAGAATAGCAAACATTATTAACCCTCTTTCCTTTCAAAAGTCCTTGGAATGTAAATGGTAATCTAATAGAATGCATTATGTAATCTGTGTTTACGTATCTCAAGTCGTTGAGTTAAGTGAGACAGATATATTCGTTCGTATGTAACCTACATTCTCAATCTCGGCTCGGGATTTGTGGCGAGTGAGCGATTGATCTCTTGTTACTCGCGACTCCGCAAATCATTGTTTAGATTTATTAAAATTTAGAAGTTATTTTATGGAAATAAACTTTATACTTTTGGTTTTGTAGTCATCATGTCTCAGAAAATCAATAATCTATAAATTTTATGATATTTTCTATTATAACAGCGCTATTTGAAACCTTAATATCTAGTTGATATTATAATCCTTTGTGCTAATAATGCTTATGCTACAAGTTATAATATTAAACCCGCAAAGTTATTGACGTTATATAATCCGGAACACGACACCGAAAATTGTGTAGTAACAGTGTGCTATGAGTAAATCAGTAAGTAACTGTAAGTCAAATGAAAACTGGATTAACACGAGAAGGCTTTCACGGTTCTTGCTCCTCAAATTATTAAATTATACAATTTAGGAGCCCGCTCAAATTGTTGGGCTTTTTATGATTTTTCGAGAGAAACCTTTTATATAATATTGTCTTCAATAATAGTACGCTTGGTATATAGCACTCTTTCCCAAAGTGGGCGATAACGCCCCCTTGTGGGCGCTGGAGGCCTAAAGGTAAGGGGCCCAAAGAAAAACTGGGAGCTTGGTCAAATTGTTTCTTGAGTTAATTGGAACCTGATATCAACAAACTTGTTAAAAATCATCACATTCACCTCACATTAGATTAGTTTTAAAACAAATGTTTATTTTTGGTTAATTTTGAATTAAAGAATTTCTTAATATTGTAAATTTGTATTATAATTGCTCTCCTTTGTAAGAAAAGTCTGTTTTTAAGGTGTAAAAAATTGGGGGGCGCTATAAAATAACTGATTTTCAAAGTGGGCGTTGGACGAAATAAGTTTGGGAACCTCTGGTATATAGTAATGCTAAAAGTATTGTAGGAGAATAATTAGATATATAAAGGAGAGAAATAAGTATGTAGATGACGATATTGTTGAATTTTGCCGAAGTAGCGGAGGCACCTCTCCTCTCAACGACCCTGGTCACCAAGCCAGTCGGGGGTAGACCGAGTAAAATTTGAAAAATATAAATATAGTAATTCATTATAATGGTTAAAATGACATAAATATTACTGTGTCTATTTCACCGATCTTTTTTTGAACATAGGTCAACCATCTATGTCTACCGAATCGAAAAATACTTTATTTTAATAATATAGGTCTATGTTAAAAACAATAATCGACAAGCTTTTTATATTGGCTAGTAAGTATCTATTCCTCGAGATAAATCAAACAAGCCTAAACTTGACAGGGTTGCAATATTCTACTATATAGTTCCCACCTCGGTCATGGTACTTGTCATGACAAACAACGCAACCCCATCGAGATTCGGCTTTTTAGCAAGCCCAAGCTCAATGGGGTGCGTTGTTTTATTACGGAGTTTCCATGGCGACTTTGCGGCTCCATCGTCGTATCGGCTCTACGACTCATTTAAATGCATTATCATCTGATTTACATGTGTATGCAAAATGTAAGCTTTATCGAAAACTGGGAAGTGGGTTAAATTTAACTTGCAAGATTCCACTCGAATAAACATACATTGTTAGTAAAAAATGAAAGTAAATTCATTAACTATTAATTCCAACACGAAAATTAATGAAGGTGGCGCCCTTAATACCTGAAGTTAGATAATTTTTAGACCTATGATCAACATTGTTTTTTTTTTTCGCTAGTGCTCACTTGGCTTTGTCCTCTCATAGCTAGAAAAGCTGTAGTCGAGACAAGATAAGACTAAAAAATATATTATAATAACTTCAAGCGAATTAAAATATAACGAATACCGCTAGTCAGTTTTTCTAAGCTTGTAAATAATTTATTCAGAGCTTGATGAATAAAAATTGTTATCTGTTCTCGGAATCTTATCCGGATAATAATTTATGTCTCGGAGGAGATGGAAGCCATTTATTTCGTTACATTAGCTTTATTGAGATAGTTTGCTGTAAATGTTTTCATTTTAATTTCGTCATTATTTTTTAATAAAACTAGATTTGAAAATGATTTGTTTAGTTTTCAGAGCAAGTTGCACTGAGAAATAATCATATACTCGTCTTCTCTTTTTTCATAATTCTCATTACACATAGTTATTAAGGTACATTTAAATTCAACCTCTGAAAATATAATAAAATTATTACTAGCTTGTTGTTCTATAGGTAAGTATGTTCCACGCTGATAATTCTACGTGTAATATATTATTTTACTTTGAATTATAAGCCTAGTAATGAAACTGTGTTCTTATTCAGTCGAAATATTGCCTACTTTATTTCAGATTCCCGGCCGGATTCTATAATCTACGAGTCGCCGTTATTCAAAATACGGATGGTAAAAGGTTATATAGTAATCCGAAATTATATAGACATTTCAGCTAGGTATCGCGCGTTAGTCTCTCAACTTAAGCCTTCTTAGAATTTAATTTTTTTTAAAAATAAACATTAAAATATTATTAAATTTTTAATTTTAATCTAAGTGGCTAAGAAGTCTTATAACCTTACCGCAATATGGTATCGGTTTCGATCCCCAGTCCGAATGGAAATTATAATTTAATTTGTAATTTATATCCCGTGTCTGGTAGGGCTGTCACAAGTGTCACGGTGTCATAAGTGGAGAAGTGTTTGAATTTGTACAGGCTTGCTTGAAGAAATCGGCGTGTAGCGGTAACCTGTGACCAAGAGGTTAAAATCACCTCTAAGATACATACGTGGAAAGACGAAGGAACCCACCACGATTATATTCCCAAGAAAACCACTCCATCAATGTAATTCAGAAGGATGGTCTTGTGACCACACAAGACCACCAGGTCTCGATCCTCATAAGTGAGGAAGACGATGCGAGTGACATTCTTATTTTAAATTATCATGCTGCATAAGTAGGATTTTACACCTTGTTTAAAATGTAATCTTTAAATTCAAGTGGTTGTCCGCTAAGTGTTGAGGTGCTAACAAGCCGTGTAACTTTTGAAGCTTAAATGCTTAATAACAACAAAGTTAGACCAAACTTTTACTGACGAATTTGCCGCAGCAATTTTTTTTTGTATTTCCATGCTAGTAATAAATGTTGTATGTATAGCTTAATTATATTTGAAAGTAATTTTGTATTATTTCACAAGAGGGCTCCATTAATGGTATTTAAAAGCAATTACTTGGAAACACAAAGAAAAGCCGATATTATTATTCAAATCATCGGTGGATCGTGCAATCTGCCACAATCACAACGATCTGCTTTGCATTCCAAACATATTTCACTTCACTGCGTTGTTTTCTCATTTAAGATGATGTTTATTCCGCTAAAGCTATTTTATCTACGCTTATATTATGTAAGAGTAGAGAGTGTGTGTGTTACTTGAGTATTATTTATAATTTCTTCTACGTTTTCAAGCACATAAACAGAGGGGGGGGGGGGATAGTTGGGTTGTCCCCCCCCGCGAAATATAAAAAAAAAAACGTTCTTTCAATAAGTAGATAAAATAAAAATTTAGATAGTAGAGGTATCTCTTTAAGTTAAAATTATAGTACAGTGATTACAGCGATTTTTACACAGTTCACATGGTTGTTTCAATATTTGTCCCCCTCCCTCCCTCCCCCCCGAACCAAATGTCTGGATACGTGCCTGTACGTTTGTACCTAATGGAACTTTTACTGAAACCCACGGTAAAATTTTAAATCTAATCAAACACATACAAACATAGCTTGTTGCTTATTTTTTATTTAAATCAGAATGTTTTCATAAAAATTCAGTATGAATCTCACGTAATATAATAATTCAAATTCAATAAAATCCAGGTTTAATACGAACTATAAAGTTTTTAAATTTCTCGAAGACGTCTCACTCGTTTCATTTACTTAAGCAATACAGTTTCAGCGAGTCGGAACGAATCTCGGAGCTAACTATTGTTTCAATAACTGTACAAAATATTTTTCTTTAAATGCAAAATTTTCACTGTGGTTTGGGTAATTTAATTTTTTAGGTAGAAAAAGTCTCTAGTTTTTCTACGCAATAGAGGCTATGTCGATTTCATTGATCATTTGCCTTTATTGTTCAGTTATTCATCACACCATCAATACCGCCGAAGTTTCAGTTTTTGAGGTATCAAAGAACAAAAGGGTGTCTTCAAGTTCGTTCTTTTTTGGTCAAAATTATTAAATATTTTGTTGCAGAGCTCCTAATATACTTTTTCAAAATGGTTATTGCTACCAACCAATATAAATAATTGAAATTCTGTTGTTCAAGAGAAGTGTTTATCTATTTTTTTTATAGTTATCACTTAACACTAAAATCCTATAATATAAAAAAATAAATTAAATATTTTATTAAAAAAATTGTTAAAGGATATTAGCAGGTACAGGTATTTACAGTTTTTTTTACACAAATTAATCATTTTTCCTTGATGTATCAAACTGGGCCCCATTTAAGTTGCTCAGTCAATGAAATAGCAAAGTTCTTATGATACTAGTCATGTTATACAATAGTAATGGAAAAATATTAGAACAATTCGAATAGCAGACTCGGGGCTATGGACTTTTTGAAGCCTACACTGTTCTAACTCTGTTTAACAATGTGTGTCTCTTTCTTATATGATGTAGCAGCGTATTTTTAAGACTGTCCTTTTCTTTTTGATCCTTCTTATTGATATTATGTGACAGTTTATTGGCTCCACACAAGGTATTTTGGGAAGGCAAGGTGTTACGAGGACATGATGAGGGTGGAATTGTGATACTAATCTACTTATTAAGGGCGCACCACTCGCTTTGAATTAAATTCGAATTGGGGACAGAATTAAGGCCGACTTACATGTGATACAGGTTAGCCTTTTCTATCGTTCAGGTTAAGTGATTTGGAAAATAAATTGTGATGACTAGTGAAAAATTATTCGTATATATTATGTATGTTTCTGCTATTATATAAGTGAACATTTGTAATTATGTATAAATGTCGGTTAATATTAATAATTATAAGCGTCAGGAGTCTATAATTTATAAAGCGCTTAAGATGGTAGTTAGTATTAGTGAAATTAGTAGTTAAAGAAAGAATGTATGTCGCAGAAAAAATTTAATACTCGTAGCAATTACGACTAAATAGTATTTTCGATATAAATCATAATATTAATATGTGAAGCAAAAACTTTGTAACCCTTTTTACGAAAAATGGGCGAACGGGTGATTGTGAAATTTTCCAAAGTTAAAGCTTATATAGAGAAGAAGTGCATAAAGCGATTTTTTACATAAAATGCATTAGAAATAAATTAAATTAAAATAAACATTACGCACACTACTGCTTGAATGACACACAACATACACACACATACATATGTGGGTGATTGTGAAATTTTCCAAAGTTAAAGCTTATATAGAGAAGAAGTGCATAAAGCGATTTTTTACATAAAATGCATTAGAAATAAATTAAATTAAAATAAACATTACGCACACTACTGCTTGAATGACACACAACATACACACACATACATATGTGGGTGATTGTGAAATTTTCCAAAGTTAAAGCTTATATAGAGAAGAAGTGCATAAAGCGATTTTTTACATAAAATGCATTAGAAATAAATTAAATTAAAATAAACATTACGCACACTACTGCTTGAATGACACACAACATACACACACATACATGTGTGGGTGATTGTGAAATTTTCCAAAGTTAAAGCTTATATAGAGAAGAAGTGCATAAAGCGATTTTTTACATAAAATGCATTAGAAATAAATTAAATTAAAATAAACATTACGCACACTACTGCTTGAATGACACACAACATACACACACATACATACCTGACTTTCTCTTGAATTGTGGTCGAATTTTGACCTATGGACATTAAAAAATTTAAATAAATGAAGGACATTTTTATTAATTTTTGTAATCCTTCATCAACATCTGCTCATAAATTTTATCCTAATAATATAGTTTTCTTATATGTTGCAAAGGTAACGTATTTGATTACCTACTAAGGAAACATTAACAAAACTCTAATCTTCTAAATACGAAATACATAATCAGAGAGGTATATTAAATAACGGCAAGTATTGAAAATAGGCCAATATAAACTCCGAGCAGCGGCGGAGCGAAAACATCACGACTATAAATATATTTAATTTAGTAGGTAGTTAAATAAATATGCCCTTTGACGGAGTGGCACTTAACAGTTAATATTTCGCGTGGAAATTATTACTTGGAAATTGGAGTTTGTGTTATATTTGTAATTAAATGCTACGCTTTCAAAACCGTGCGGTAGTTTATGTTCATCACGCGTCTGACATTAAATACGCGTTGTGCCGGAGATTCTGCAAATGCCGGAAAGATAAAATGATTCAGTTGGATACAGAAGGTTGATCGCTTGCCAACTGTCCAGTGAAGAATATAATCAATTAAACCGGCGTAGAAATGTGTCTGTTCCATAATACATATTGCATAACTTGCGATTAAGTAAAAAATTCTTCAGCGTTAGATATACAATGTCATGGTTCGGTACAATTTTTTTATATTGATGTAAGAAAACACAGTCAACCAAGCTCCTTCGAGCTTTAGTACGTATTACGCATTTTGACATGACAACTGACAAATGTCATCTTACTAACTTTCCTAATATCGTTGGTGAAATGAAGTGTGTATTTTAAAAGCTACCACTGGATTGGAAAGAATAACTGGTTATGGCGATAAGAACCGGCAAAAAACTCGATAATCTTTAATCTTTAAAAAAATAATTGTTACACAATTTTCAATAAACCTAATAAATATTAATATATACTATACTTAGTTTTAATTTAATTTTTATATGATATATATTATTTATTTATAGACCATAGCTGTTGAATTATCAAAAGCGCAAAAACTACGACAAAATCATAGGCTGGAGCTAGTGCATAAGTTCTTGTATCGTATGACTGTATAATTACTATGTAGCGATGTTAGCATCAAACCGCAACATACTAATTTACATATTTCTGCATTTAATATGCAATTTGTACCAAGCTCCACATTATTCTATTTATTGACGTAATTTCAAAGCAAATATTTGAAAATGTAATTTTGAAATGACATTTTTTTAATGTAAAGGTTCACCTATTCACCGACAATTCGGATTACTTTCTTATGGCGTGGCGCACGTGGACATTGACTGTTGGCCGCGGACGAAGTCCATTCGGACTGGACGCATGGATTTGAATCCATTTGGAAATAAAGAGCTGGACAAAGTCCATCTAAATGGAATGTTTTTTTACCATTCCATACCATTTTGGAAGACGATTACTCGGACGACGCATTTGATACACATATATATCGTCAGTGGGTACTTTAACCATGCAGAGGTATTTGTTTGGCAAGCTTTTATAGTTCATAATATATTGATTTATAGAATTTAATTTAGTATGAAAATACGAATTTTATAATTTTAACACATAAGAATCCTGTCTAAATTTACACCTGGACTATATTCTATAGGTATAGTATATAAAGTACCTACATTGTGATATAAGTGTGTAAAGTCCTCGGCTCTGTTAATACCGCCTCGGCGGTAATCATCAATATTTACGTAAATCATACGACGTTTTTCAACACAATTGTTAATAAAAATAAATGGAAAATCAGTTATAATTAATAAATAAAAAGTTTGACTTATTAAATCGCTTCTCTCGCATCTATTGAACATATACAAGATAAAATTGTTTATTTGAACAAGAAATTGCATGAAATAAGCAAGAGACTAATTTATACTATTGGATGCGATAATTCAATGTGATTTCTTTTTCGTATCGAAATTTTTTTTTGAGAACAAAAAGCTTTAACAAAAAAGTATTTACTACATTATCGCACATGTTCGTAATGGTAATCAAAATGTCACAGTTTGGTTACAAGCGCCTTTATACATACCTAAGTCCGTACTTTTGTTTTTTAAAAAGTTTCAAATTTGCGTAGTAATTTTTGATTGAATCATATTGAAACATACAGTTTGCCTTATCATAGATATATAAAATAATTTAATATAAATGCATATATAAAGAATAAACGCACGGCTAACTAGCCAAGAACTGGGATGAATAGAGAAAGATTCGAACCGAATGTCGCCCTCTAACATTAAGTCATCAGGGGGGGACGTTAATATAAGAGGGTAGCCTATCGAACCACCCTCTTTTACACATATATTTTCTTCGAACGATTGCTTAGTTTACGACTTAATTAGTTATATACGTGGATTGAAAACGCCATTGTTTCTGAATCTCACTTGAAATTTCGTTATCATCTTTAACCATTTGATTCACACACATAACATCTTGAACCCAGATTTATGTTATAATTTTTTACGGTAGGTAAGTGCCGGTGTCGATAGCATTTTTGAATCGTAATCGCTCACTCAGTTGTAGCGATACGACTCATGAGGAAACTTAAATAAGATGAAGAAGAATGGATTTATTAATTATTATTGATTGCTTTAGAAATTACAACATATACATAAAAATATGTTGTGTACTACTCTGAATTCGAATAATAAGTGAAGAATTCTCACCATTGACAGGGGAGCGGCGAAATTATAAATTTAAATTAAAAAATGGAAAAGCTCTGATAATGCAAGTCAATGACGAGATTAGAAAAGATTTGCGACTAACGCATCCGTTACACAGATAAGACGAATTATAGTGTAACGGTAATAATTGGGCATTGGAAAAGAATATATGTAGAACACTGTTTTTATCATGAATATCTATATATATATATATATATATACTCGTAGATCTACGAGTATTTATAGTAGATAAATAAAGTAACAGACAGGGTTCGGTAGAAGTTAATAAGTAAATATAAATCAATACATTTTAAATGTTTTTAAATAATAAATGATTATTAAAAAAAGCTTCATACAGTTAAATATTCACGTCATATAAGTGAAAGTGACAATAAATAAAAAATAATTCAATGTTCCCTGTGAATAATCAACTCCCAGAGCTATATGAATCGCAATGAAACAGAACATAAATGAAATTGGTATCACAAAGAGTCCTCAAAATTACACTTGTAGGACGTCCGTTTGATTTGTGTATTACCTAGCAACACCCTACCGTTGGGGTGATCCCGGGCAACGATTCAGTGTCAGCGGGTAGAGATTTTAGGAATTTATTTATTTAGATATGGCTTAAATATAATTCGAACACCATTTTCACCACCGATTATTAGTACCTAATGGATATTAACGAATTGATAGATCAGAGTAACAGACATAAAATATTTATCCATGCTAGTATTGGACAAAAATAACCTTAAATACAGTTCAAAAGTATAGGTCTCGCTATTAGGTTTCGCCCTAACTTAAGTACACTTAGTTATGATTGGAATTTTTTATTGAAAATAGCCCCGCTTATTCTCCATGACCTTAGCTTTACACCTTATTATACCCATGGGCACATTTTTTACGAGGTACGCAGTAGTGTTTTTCAAACATAATCCTTTATATTACAGAGAATGTGGATTAAACCATTTCTATAAATCTTATAGAATTTATATCAAGGATTATAAGCTCTCGTAATGCACATAATACATTAGTAAAAGATAAAACGGGGATTGGGTTTGTACAATAATTCATGTTAGCTTATTTGTGGGGAAAGCAGTCTTATTTTGGAAAACATATGGCTTGATTTTAAATGATAAATGAAACACAAATGATTTTATTGATTTGCTACAGATCCGCTCTGGCTTTGTGATTCCAGCCACTGTGAGGTGTATTGAAATTATCGAATTAGATTATAGTTCGGCGTAAAGACAAGTCTTTTTATGAAATAAGTATAATGAAACTAAAATTTTAACTTTACATTTATTAATTAAAACAATATTTAAAAAATGTCACTCTTGTTTTGTTATATCTAATGAATTGAAATTAATATCAAATTCAAAGATAAGACCGTGATCGGTGAGTTCAATATTATATTAATGTTTTGTATGTATTTTGTATATATTTCGTATATATGTTTTGTAAAAATTTACTCAAATAAACGCATTTTTATTATTTTTTATTTTATTAATTTAATAAGTAAACATTCTTTGTATGACATCGACTTTTCATGTAGAACACAATACATTTTGCATAATTTTCCATAGCTTTTATTAAGAGGGTTTTAAAGTAGTTTTACCTACTCTGTACAATGTTTACTAGGCCAGTACACTACATTACATTCAGTGCTACGGATGTCAAGTAGGCATGCTACGAACTGATGTAGAATGCGTTACTTTACAGTTCTTCAACATAAAGTACTACAGATGTTTTTTTACATAATTTGTTAGTTAGTGTTTTTTTTAATTCTCAAAAATTATAAGGTACATAACACCGAGCAGATTTTCTTATATAATATAGCATTCAATGTTCCATTCCAATACTCTGCAATTGTTACATTACATTAATTGATGAAATTAGTTCGTTATTTTAAGATCAGAGAAATGTGAAACCTTAGTAGCGTCTCTTGATGCTAATTTTATATAAATTTCTTTAAGTCTATTTTTTCTCTATGAATACATTATCAGTTCATCCGTAAGTTTATAACAATTTTACCCTGGTAAAATGACTAAACCCAGCAGCCGCGTATAAATTGTTATGCCTCTATTTATAGTTAGTTACACTAAATCTTCAACGTGTCAAGATATCTGACATAATAAAGGATTGGGTAACGTTGCGAACACGGCCCGTCTTATTGGAAACGTGACTCCTTTTGCTGAAATATGAAAAATATAAGCGTGAATAGACACGTGTGATGCGACCCCGTATATTTTATAAGACATGGGAAATGCAATTTAGCGATCATATGATTTACATGTACATGATCATTTGGATAGAACCAGTTTTATTGATATAAGGCAACTTGCTACATATAAATTTATACAGAAAGTAAGTTTGTTCGAGTTATAGCTTAAGCTCAATATACGCTTATGTAACTTTTTAAATATGACAAAAATATTGTCTTACAAAGGGTTCTTACAAGATTTGTAAAATTGTGAATCTCCATTGTTTCCTTAATAAATTTAGGCTATATATTTGTTTATATTAATGAGTTACATATATATATAGAGATTTTAAAAATGTTTAGTAGGATAATTGTTAAAAGTTTTAAGAAGATTTTGGAAATAATTACATTAAATAAAAGAAATAAGTAAGCAAGATTATTTTTGAACAAATAAAATATTTTTTTACTTATTCGAACTTTTAAATGGTTTATTTCTTTTTTTATGCTAAATATAATTTGCATTATGTTATAATTTAAGGCATTTCAAAGTCCCTACTATTCCCTACGGAATCCTAAAACGTGCAACCTCTGATAATCACCGCCTGCTTTGTACTTGTACGGGCGTTGACTTTTTCTAAAGTTAAGCTTGGT
Source organism: Aporia crataegi (assembly GCA_912999735.1). Lineage (NCBI taxonomy): Eukaryota > Metazoa > Arthropoda > Insecta > Lepidoptera > Pieridae > Aporia > Aporia crataegi. The sequence continues at coordinate 3,340,506 of OU538744.1, read as the reverse complement.
TCACACTTTAATAGGAAATTATGAAACGAGTTTTACTTAAATGCATGTATTTATACAAAGAATGATAAGGTGTCTTTGGACTTTGGCTCTTTTACGTTATTAGACTTATAAATATCTGTGTTATGTGATAATTTCATTTGATGCATTTAAAAATAATTGCTCTTTTATGTTAAAAAAAAAGATTCGTTGGTTCTGCATTACATCGTGGTTACTTTTCCATTTTACTCAAAAAATATTTAGTTAAATATATTATTATTTGTTTTACATTATTGATTTACAATGCATTAATAAGATAATTTAATCGATAAATAATTCATAAATAACTATTCTCTGTTTTGACCTGGTTTGCTGTGAGAGCGTGCAATTCCAGTCATTCTTTGTAACAAACCGAAGCAAAAATTGACATTTAATATAAAAAGTGTTTTGTTATCTATGGTTTTATCTATTACATATGCTAGTCTGTCTATTCACTGCCTAAAACTTGAAACTAGAGCAGAGACCGGTTACGATTTTCATGTGTACACGGCACTCATAACGCTATTTTTAATTAAAGCCATTGCTATATTATGATTTAATATATTTTTCTACTCACTTGTGGGTTTATATGGACGTTTTGTTAAAATGTGAAATATTTGAGTAATTTACGAAATTTTAAATGGGGCTGCTTTTAGTCGCTAAAAAAGCTATTAGCTCTAGAATTATTAAAATACTTCCATTTATATTAAATTTGATATACTTTATTATTATTAAGATTTTATAGCAGCGAAGGATGTTAATGAATATTGTATTTAGTGATTTGATTAATGTTTGTTTGTATTGAAGATACTAAGTTATATTTGCACATAATTAAACAATTATTCATGTCTTTATTTTAATCTCTTAATCAAATATAAAACAGCTTATAAAAGTGATCAATATATATTTAGGGGTTATTTAGTAAGCATAATTTAAAAGTATCTAAAATTATAAATTAACAAATGAGCTAATAATTAGGCATTTAAGGCTGTGATTTTTCAAATATTCATTTAATGGTTTGTCCCTTCTCAACATCTGAAATATGTAACAGAGAAAAAGGTTGTTTAACTATTACCATTTCTTCACTTACAATTTTATATAGTGGCTTTCCCTTTAAATTAGATAAATATTAAATTTAAAAAGGTAGGTTAAGTAAAAAATAAGTCTTTTATGCCGTAAATAAAACTAAAATATTTGAATTATACATTAATTCAAAACATAAGCCGATACCTGTATAAAATCAATCAGTATTTACCGATGTAAAAATTCCAAATAAAAATAGGACCACTTCGACGAGTTACTCTATCGTTTGACATCTCATTCATCCAAATCGGTTCACGGACGGCGACGTAGGAGTGGGTACTGGGTACATCATAAAAAAAATACGCGTCGAATTGAAAACCTCCTTTTTAGTTTTTCTTGAAGGTTGGTTAAAAAGAGTATAGTTCTCCGAAAGTTTGGAAAAATTGTGATTTTATAAATTATATTAAGATATCAAAAAATGGACTTGGTCTTATTGGCCTGACAATAAGATATTACCTAACATCTCAATTTTAATTTACCAAAAAACAATTGGTACATAACAAGATACATAAAATAGTTATCTCCACACATACTGTTTTACTTTGGCCAAAATAATATTTACACGAAACTGACCCACACCTCACTTTTCATCAGAGGATATTCAGTAGCTTTAAAAATAGCCTTTTGATTCCAATTTTTTGTGCGAGCTTCACGAATATTTCATATCAGCTCGAATTTTGTGAAAACATACGAATTTTTGTAATTCCTCTCACTGTCTAGTGTGTCCTAGTCCAGCAGTGCTGTATTTATGTATTAATTTATTGATACTAGGTATTCTGATGTTTACGACGATTGTACCTGTCAAAAGTTCATTGTTCATGGATAGTTTACTTCATATTATTGTTAATTTTCTTGTATTAAAAATATATTTCCTAGCCTTAATTGACCTTTTAATAACAAAGTTCAAAACGTTATATTAGAATCTTAAAAGTCAACATAAAAATGAATGATCATTTTAATAAAACAATCATTTTAACGGTAGCAGTTAGGAAGCAGTATAATTGCAAGTCAACTTACATTCCGATTCATCGATTAGCCGACAGGGGGCGCTGTTTGTTTGAAACGCTCCAACTTGAAATTGCTTTTGTTATAGGTGTTATTAAATGTTAAGAAAGGCGTATTCATATAGAGTTCGGTGCTTACTTTATTTAGAATTAGAATTAGGATATACTTACTTAGAACAGTTTAATCTATACACTATGAAAAAAAATATCGCGGCAGATACATTTCTAAGTGTAATATCCAGAATTTACCGCTTACAGTAGAATTAAAAATATGCAATATTTTTTTTATTTAGGCGAATAGTATTGAAAAATAGTTTTAAATAGATGTAAATGCATTTATTTGACTAAAAATATGAGTTGTTAATCGGCTCTAGTCATTACAATTAAAATAAAACAAACAAGTAGTTTCTTTATCTACCTAAACGGTAAAAGCAAAATGATTGAGGTAACCAACTGGTTAAAATTAACTAATTTTAATAAAATATTATTAAGGACCTCGCTAACGTACCGAATGCCATAGCAACCATCAAATTCAGTGAAAACATGAAAATTAATTTCTGCGCAAATCGCGTTGGTGTAATCTGTATCATCTTCCTTTAATGAAAACTCCAGATAAACCGAAATTCTTAATTAAACTTTGACTAAGTAAACCAACTTATAATATCTTTGGAAGTACTTTATTCTACCGCTTAAGTACATTTTAATTAATCATATATTAATTGCTGGAGTTGATTAATGCCTCCAGAAGTCATGGGTCATGCACAATATGAAGTACCTTTAGTGAGTAGAGTTAAAAAGTACCAAACTAGTGCCAGTTAACTAGTGCCAATTAAGACAAAGGAAAAGCTATGGACATAAATTTAAATAATTTAATAAGGAAAAGTTTATTTTTTATCAGACAATAAGGTTCCACATTTCCTAATTCCATACCAACAAAGACACCATGTTTAAAATAGCTCCGATATCAAAACAAAATATATTTTTCGATCGAACACTTTTTATGAAAACGTTTTTAAATGCACTCGATCGTAAGACTCTTTAAAATATCAAGTAATAAAAGTCAATATGAAAATTAAAACGGAATTTATGCATTTATTTTTTATTTCCGTGACAAGTTGTTAGTTTTAATAAAATAATTGCTCGTAATAACTATTTGGGAAAATTTAATAACACGCGCGGATTTTTACTAACCTTGTAAATGCTAAAATTTGGCTTTTCATTTATGCATTATTATAGTTCGTTGGTCCACGAATAAGTTGCAGTAATATCTTATTGTTGTTTTTACTAAAAAAAACTTTTAGGCTTTAAGAAACTATTTAATGAAATACAAAATTAAGATTACACACTTCATTGAGTACAATTATTATAAACAGGACAGATAGATGGCAGAGAGCATAAACCTATTTTAAGCTAAGGTAGACTACATATTAGTTTATTATACATTTATACATACAGAAACTTTATTACATAAAGTTTCTCTATGCGCGATAAGTCCCGTTATATTTGCTAACAACAGTCATGTAACTTAATATTTTACTTGCAAAAATAATTGTAACGCTTTTACGTTAGCAAATACTATAGAATTTGGAAAGGAATTTTCCATACATTTATATTTATTTAACGAAATTCTCTTTCCTTTTGATCGCCTGTTAAATTTCCTTAGAATTTTTAACAGGCAATCACAAACAACTCATTACCACGATGTGGGCATTGAACGATTTCACGGCTCAAAAATAACTATTATTCTCTTTCAGGATAAAACTATTCTGTCCTCTGATCTTTTTATTGTCCCAAGTAGGTCATCCTGTTAGTTTATCCTCCTCGAACCAAACAATCACTTTTATATCTCCACCGGGATTCGAAATCACTATGCTCTACTTTAAAAATTCTATTTGGAACAACTCTGCTATTTAAAAGTACGCAGCTGGTAATATTTTTATGTAGACGTGAATTTAAAGTGACCTACTAAACTAAAAATGCAACAAAAATCCTTTAAACATTCAATTTTTCCCCAAAATAAAACAAAAATAAATGTCTTGCAACGATATATTGAGCTGGAGTGAGTTTTTTTAATAAACTTTGTTCTAATTTAAAAAAACATAAAAAAATATTTTTCTTCAGCATTATATTAGTGACCCAAAAAAATATATTTTCTTCAACTTCAGCATTATACCTGTATTAGTGACCCTACCGGCACCTTGAACCCTTCATTATATTATTTTACCCCTAAACCTTTGGATCACCTCGTTCTTGGTGAATATAGTCCAGTTCTTAATTTAACCACCTATATAGATGTATCTTTGAATCTTTGATTATTTTGGAGTATTTTGTTGTATAAAACTTTAAATAGAGGTTTACTCAAAAAGCTAAGGGAATGACTGCCATAAATTTCCACTACGGATATTAATGACATCAATAATGTGAAAATTGGAATGTAGCTGAGAGTTGGAATACGACGGAAAATATCCTTATTCTGTGAGACTCGAAGGCACAAGACCCAGAGCCCGATAACCTTATGATTTATTATGATGACTTGCCAATTGAAGGTCACAAAAACTGGCCATTCAGGTGCTGAGACAAGCAGAGGAAAGTTAGAGGAGAAAGCTATGCGGGCGCTAACATGATCTTTATTTAGTAATGACGAGTACGTTGGAAGAGAAAGAGAACCTAACTCTACTTAAAGAAGTCGTAGAAGATTGTACAAGTACTTTATTTCCGTTTGATAGAAGTCCGAGAACATATTTTCATTCGTGATTCGGCGCATATAACTATAACAATCCCAAAATGTTTTATCAAATTTTCTTCAGGGTTCTTGTAATGAAATTTTCTAGTAATCATAAAACAATTCCAAATATTTCATCAATAAGCCGGCCATAATTTAATCAGCCAAAATATTTGGCCGCTAACACAAAACAAGTACACCACAAACTTGTTGTATGCCTATAGAATTATATAGAAATTTTCCACAGAGAGCAATCAATAATAAATTTTAACCAACTTCCTAAAATTCATTTTGTTGTAAATAAAAAGTGGAAGACCGTACTTTTTTCTTAATTAATAAAGATAAATGTCATGATAAATCTCATGCAAACGTGGTACCTTTGATAAGTCCTTACAAAACCTACTCCAACATCTTTTGGTCTTGGTTGAGTAAATCAAAAAAGGTAGCCTTAGCCTTCAAACTTGTCAAAAATATTCTACAGAAGTATTAGATATAACGTAAGATACAAACCCTTAGCCAGTAGGTGCCAAATGGGCCCTAAGGTACGAGTTACAGAGTGCAATAATAATAAATTCAAATTATGGTCGAAGTTAACCGTAAACTTCCGGCTCCGCTCAACCAAGGAGGTCTTATTTATTCCATGACCTCACAATTTACTCGGAGTTTTAAACTTGCTCACCGAAGCATTAATGCGAAGAAAACAAAATTTTAATTCAATTCCAAAATCAAGTTTTAATAAAATTCTTTGATAGCTAAGCTGAGGAAAATTTAATGGAGTAATTGTTCAGTTTACTTCTTTCTATGTAGGTAATACGTCCTATTGGTAACTAAAAAGTAATGCTAATTACTATGTTAAAATTTAATTATTTCTATAAAGCCCGCCTTCCACTGCGAGCGGAACGGATCCATTACGGACTCCGCTATTCTCGTAACGATGATTTTCATACATGTGCTTCCACCAAAGCGGAGACGAGCGGAGCGGAGTGAGCGAGTTGAAAGAGTCACATACGAGGTTAGTGAGTTGTCAGTGGAAGGCGAAATAAATTATTTTAAAAACTCTTTCTTAGTGGAAGGCAAAAACTATTTCATTTCAAACTCCGTTCCGCCGGTCAACTATTTCTTGCTCATTTCACTTACGCAGTGGAAGGCGGGCTTAAGAGTGTATTATTATTAAGTTTATATATTAGTTATTATATTAAATTACTAAAAAGTTTTAAACAGTTGTTTGATAAAAATGAGAATTAGCGAATGAACTTTCATTTTAATATCCCACTTTGCTATAAGTTACACAAAACAATGTATTCGCTTGTAAATAACTGTTTCAGTTTTTCCGGTATAACATATTTAAACTTTTGTCAGTGAGCCGAAACGCAATATCGAAAAAGTTTTATTTTCACTAGCAATTTTTATTTATGTTTCGAGAAATGAACATTTTTAATATTTGTTTCATTATATTTATGTAAGAATACGGTTTTCTAAACTAGTCCTATATTATTTTAACTTTTTTATATTTATTAATTTCAGATAACTGCTACTCTCAGATAGAATAGTTCGTCTTTTTCAAAAAAAGATTTCCTGTGACCTGTAATGCCAGCGGCATTATGTCTTTTTCATTTTTTATTTTATTTATAGCGTGACCAAATTCATTCTATATCAAAATTAAACAATGTAATTTAAACTGTGAAACCATATTTGATATATAAACTTACTTTTGCCTTTAATTATGTGTGTGCAATTTGTTGTTTCTTTGATATTGTAAGCTGTTAAAGGAATATTTTTAAATTTTTCAATCTTTCTACTTATTAAAAGCAGCTTAGTACCTAATAGTTTTGTAATATCATAGGATAAAGCTTCAAAGGAACCATACAATACTAATGGATAGGCGGATTATATGATTGGCTACCAAGAGTTAAAAAAAAATAATCGCTTTTGAAAATTGGTTTTTATTACAATTTTCATTACATTTATTCCATTATCTACACTTCCATTCAGAAAAGTTAATAATTGAGAAAAAATATTTTTCTATAGAAAAACCACGATAAAATTATCAATCCGCCTTTTATGTATTTTGTTTTTAATTGTCAGTTTAATGTAATTTAAATTGTATTCTTTTATTTTGAGTTGTTTTTAAAGTTGATATGTTTTAAAGCTTTAGACATTTTCTTTACCCAAGCATTATTATGGCAATTTTTTAAAAGTGTAAAATGAGTTTGTATTAAAGCAACAAATCGTATTGAATGCTCGCCTTTATACATTAATGTTCAGTTTGAGTATCAGTCCATTGTGGTCAGTGTAAAATATACGGGTTTGAAATTTATATGAGCTTAGGATTTATAGTAATTTTTCAGATTAAACTTATATAATGATGGTATTGAAAAGATAATCTCTGTGGCTAAGTTAATCACACGTCTGAAATTCGGTGCATATTGCGTGAGAGGTCCTAAATTTGATTCCTGTAGAAACAAAAGCTTATGTTTAGAAGGCACAGAAGGCTTCTTTATTTATATATTTTCTCAATAAATAAGTATAGTTCATACTTAATTATGAAGAAGATAGATTTAAAATAAACTACATTCTCACTAAAATAAAACATTACTTTAACCTGCAAATTTTCCTTGTATTGGCAAAAATTGTAGTTGTTAAACGTAAACGCGATAAACTCATTCAAATGAACGCTGTGGATTCACTATTCAAGGTTAACACAAATGAATCTCAGTTGAACTGCGAATATCTGTCCGTATGTTTTTTATCACATCGCAGTAAGTTGCGAAAAATGATAGTGATTTATGTTGCGGTCAGCTATCTAACGATAAATAATTCAGCTCGGCTCTTGCATGCATTTATATGAAAAACTTTGTTTTATTATATGTTTTACTTCGCCTTTATAAACCATTTTGTAATAGTTAATTTTATATTATGTGTAATGTATGGAGCCATTACATCACATACGTTTTTAAGAAAAAATCTATAATCTTACAGACATTTGGCAAACATATGTTTACCAAATATTTACAAGATAATCATTAAGTTTTAGAAGTACAAAGAAAATTAAACAGATTTGAAAGTAAAATAGTCATTTTTTGTGGCTTTTAAACATACATCTCTGTATCTTTTGTTTCATAAACTTATTATAAGAACTCAACTTGAAAATTTCAGTATAAAAATTAGGCCCTCTTAGGTATGTTCCGTATTTTATATTTGTTTTAATATTATAATGTCAAAGAAAATATGTTACAAGCTATGAATCAAAATTAAAAGACAGCGTATCTGTCTATTAACTAAAAAAATAAGTTGAAAGTATATAGAAGACATTATACTAGAGAAAGCTAACTTATGATTACCGCCCAGCGAGTTTTCCACCATCTTGTATACTTTACATTATTTAACTAGGCAGGATTTGTGAAATATTAATATTGGCTTACCATTATAGTGTATTTTGAATACAGTTTCTCGGTTATTCGAGCTAAATGCAAAATCTTATTACTAATACCTGAGTATATTTCTACAACCCTACTGAGGTTGTAACTTTAGTGGGATAAGGGGTATACCTGTTTTCGCTGCAAGTATGTGATCATTCTATGTATTTCATAGTGAATATCAGATGCGTGACTAATGTAGCTTCGAATGCCTAATGCCTATAGTCTCAACTTATATAAATACAAAAATAATTTTATTTATATTAATCGCTTTTGATGACACTATAGAAACATGTAGAACTTATTATTCAAACTATAGAACACCTATGGTGTGAAACAAATTGCTATATGGTTGCTAAAATTGTTTGAATAAATTTTCTACTCATATCAATAAGATGGGTGGAGAATATTGACACGAGTATAATTATTTAAATATTCGTGTCCTAATTGTATCACTCCGAATTTCTATCAGTGAAATAATTTTTAGAATCCAGAGGTAATCAAATAAACAATTTGACCTTTTTATAATAACTGTGATAAAATTAAACGCTTTTTAGACGCGTTTTTGATTATATTAAGTCGCAAAGCCTTCACTAAGAAATAATAAAACTCGTTTTATAGAGTTAAGTAGCTGACGACTAGGAGCGAAATGTTTTCGCTTTTGTTTCAATGACAAAGTTTTAAATAATTATTGCCGTAATGCCGTCTTTGTGCTGTAAATTAACTTGCGCCATGTTTTAACTTCGTAATTATAACGCTGCTTAGGAATAACTTTGTGATAAATTTTCAAAAGTTTTGAAGGTTATCAGGATACCTAAGTGTTTACTTGAATATAAGAAATATTAAAGAAATTAAATGTGTTTAAAAATTAAAAAATTGCGTCTTTTTTAATTTGATAAATACTAAGACTTTTGGGACCTGATAATTTTTTGGAACTTACCTTTAGCAAGTTTTATATAAACATAACTTGCTGCGAAAATTTTAACTTATGACTTTATTTACATCTTGCTGTTTTCTTCGGGTATGGTCAAAAGGTTTCTTTTTTCCTACCTTCTTGATGAAAATATTTATATACTAATTTAAAAATGAACAAACAAATCCGAAATAATCAATCTACAAGGCAAATACTAAAATTAGGTCAAATATATTAATTTTATGATTTTCTGGTACAGTTAGGCACTTTTGACTTTAGCCAAAGATCAAAATCACATAAAGAAAACTACTTATAAGCAGATAATTAATTTAAAAAATTATAAAATATAACCTCACAACTAACAATGTTTAATCTAAATACGTTTTTAGCGAATAGCGCCGATTTTACACTTCAACACAACCAGTTACAGAATATAAAAACCGAGTTTTCTTTACGGCGTTAAGGAAAACTCAGCACTTTTATAAATACATCACAAATACACGCGATAAGGGGATAAATAAAGCCTTATTTCATAGCGGGGCAGTGTTTTATTAGCGTGAACAAGGAGAAATTGTGTGCCGTCGGAAAGGCTGATTGATTTGTCGATGCCACCTCATTACAGCCTCCGGCGAAGCCTTGTTTCACATAAATATTACCTTATATTATTGTCCCCACTAATGCTTCTTATACAGAGTTTTTTTCTTCTCATTTTTTTATTTCAGCGATTAGGATATTTTTATGATTTAGATGCATTTATTTTTATTCTAACTTTGTTTATTTGAGCTTATACTAATTAATAAAATTGTTAAAATGTTAAAAATATTTCAAATATTTTTTTTAATATTAACAATTGGTTTACTTTAACATTGATTACTTGTATTTTCTAAGTTATTATTTCGTACTCTGTTTAATTAAAATGAAAAATTATTCTTTAACTGTAACTAATTTTTAATCTTAGTTTATATTTTGTATTGACCTGTATCAATCACTGCAGTTGACACACGTAATGACTTAACATTTTACCCAGAATTAATTACAACGCTTATAATGAAAATCGGTAAAAATAATGTATACTAAAAAAAAGAAAATAATCTTAAGTAAACACTTGGTGACTTCACACTTAATTTTTTGTGGATAAACGTTCTCAAGTATATCATACATGATGACGACTCCTCGTGCGGAAGCTTTGTGGGATTCAGTCTCTGTGCTGTACCAACTGAAACCCCACAGAATTCACTATTGCACGGTAGCAGGTGACAGCGATGCATACGAGTATTCGTCGCAAGTCATACAGACACAAAAATTAGCGCTGTTTTTAAGTGTACTTTTGATTACTAACAATAATGTACTTAAATATATTTACAAAAATACAAAAGGCTCATCAAAGCCGTTGGGGTGCGTACTCAAAATACTTGCTACATTACCGTGTACATTAAATATCATAGATAATCAATCGGTTATTCGTTAGCCTATTTTGGAAAAGTAATTTTGTGTTTGGGACCTTAAACTGTTTATTGCGGTCCTTTTAACTAAAATGTCAATTTAACTTCAGTGTTCTGTTGATACTTCATAATATGTCTTTTCGTTAAAGACATAGATATTGTTATCTACCGCTAATCAAATTGGAAAATCAACAAAAGCCAATCCTAGCAAACAATTACTGGAATTCCTTCACCGCACAATAACATGAAACTACCGAGCTGATAAGGAATAAGAATTTCGAGTTTCGCTTTCGTTCGAGCCGGCAATAAATTTAAGCGGCTATTAAAATGTTCTCTGTAATCGCGACCGTGCCATTGTGCTACTGTTATTACCCGCTACAGATTTTAAGATAGCATTCCGGCGAATGTTTTTTAATGTTGTGTGAAATGTATCGAATTTATTGGTATTTCGTTTTAATTTTCAAATAGCAAGAGTTGAATAGAGTTTTTAGTCTACGACGAAAAAAGAATGGTGGAGTTTTTAACCTACGATACGATAAAAGAAGTTTGACGTGTCTGTATGTATATACAGTAGAAGCTCATTAAAGAATTAACCGAATTTAATGCGTTTTTTAAACTGTTATGAGTTATGACCGAGATGGATTTTATCTATAATTTATAAAAAAAAATTCATCCATTTATAAGACATTTTTATTATTAAACTTACTCAGAAAACAAAGTTAAAATGAAATGACTAGCTAAATCTTTGTGTGACTTTATAGACACATTTTGTATTAAAATTAATACTTTTAAATATATACTAATTAAAATACGATACAGAACTTAATATAATACCACTGACTGAATACCATTTTCATATTCGTTTTCAAATCCATTACTGACATATATTTGTTTTAACATAAACAACAAATTGCAAAACCGTTCAGAAAATTCTTAGTATAAATTATTTAGAAAAAATACCACAGCGAAACAGAAAAATATAAAAAGGCCTTTTTTTCACACAACTCACAACAAATAGCAATAATTTTGACTAAAAAAATTAATGTAATATGTATATTTAAAGAATCGATTTACATGTCCTTTGTAATGTTCTCTGTACAAACGCAGAAACCATAATAAAGAGTGTATGTGAGGATATCCGGTACAGTTGAGCGAAACCCTTTCTTTTTTTCCAAAATATTTCTTAGGCAGCACTTATGAGTCGGATGTCAGAATGTAGTTTAATGTTCGGCGGAAACGTGGCCAAAATATATGAATATTATATATGAGCTTACATGAAAGCCTGTGCCAGAACCACAGATTGTATTTATTATAGTAAGAATAATTGATATATTATCAACTTTTATATCAATTATTAACCTATAAAGACTCTGTTTCATTTACAATGCTTGAAAAATTCTATAATATAATTGATTTTTTTTTATAGCTATATTTCACATAGATTTTAATTGCGACCTTCCATGTTCGTTTTGTAAACTATTTCTATAATATTTGAAAATTATTGTTAATGATTAAGTCTAGTTTTTATGTTTATTTATTAAAAATAAAAATAACTTTTCTCTTTATAATAATAGATGGTATTTCACATTGTGGTGGGTTTTACGTGCATTTGGAAAATGTTGTTTTACTTTGTAGTGTGTACGAGCAAGTTTCACTACGGCATTTTATTTAATCTGTAGCAAAATAGTAATTTTATCTAAAACTCTTCCTATAATATGAAGCCGCTTGGAATCGACAGTGTTACATACCTAAATTATTGTTAGAATTATTCCGTTATTATTTAGTTTTGAAATAAGATTTATGATGTATTACGATTAATTATTTTTGCCTACTTGAGGTACGAATATGAAAATAACAAGTTGTGTATATAACTTTATCTATTCAATTGTTAGTTCTGGCGTATTCTGTTATAACCAAAAATCAGTTCTCTCAAATTCAAACTTTTCTTTTTTTAAAAAAACAACAGTGAAGCACTATATTAACATATTGGATTCGTCGTATGTAATTCTAAATACTTGAAGAAAAATAACTATAGTGAAGAATTAAGCTTTAAACTTTAATATTATACTTTCAAGCTAAAATCTAACAATTATATAATAATAGCAATGTTTTATTTGAAATTTTAAACAACATGGTACCATGTTTTAGTAAAGTAGGTACCTTAAAGCTACGTTATACCGTATAATAATCAAAGCTTTAAATATGCCTGTCATCACAGAGTCCATTAAAATCATAGTCAGGCTACTAATATACCACAATACTGATTAGTCTAAGTTTATAATCCTTTGTTTAAACTGGGAGCCGACTCAGAAAATGAAGTTTTCTTATTTAACTTCTTAAGTAAAAGAAAGACTTTTTATAAAAAATGGTTATAAATAAAAAGTTATTAAAAAGAGAAAACATTAGCAAAGGGGAGCCCTAAAAATCTACAACTTTTCAGAGGTTTTCAAAGCTCTTCTGAAATAGTACTTGAAAAAATAAGTAAACCAAAAATAAAAGCAATCAGATGAAAAATAACGAAACAATATTTAAAGGCGATGGATAGAAACATATAATTAAGTAAAACGGTGAACAGAATCAAGACATAAGGCAGAAATTTTGAAGCCAGTGTATCGCTTTTTAAAAATCACTTTTTTTTAAATAATATTAAGCCAGTTATTACATTTATTTTTATTTTGAAAGCCTTGTGGCTAAGCGGTTTTATAAACCTACCACGAAGCTTGAGTATCAGGTTCAATCCCCGGTCCAGTATAAAATAGTCACGACCCTCATGAGCGAGGCGACGAGACGAGGCAAGATAGATATTTTTTATTTCTGTTTTTATATTACCTTTTTTGCAAATAAAAGTTTTTGTCTTGTTCTTTCATTACGAGACATAAGAATTTTCTTCTGTAGTATAAAATTTTAAAATAAATTCAAAAGCCGGTTTTATGAGAACTGTTTCACTTGAATTCATGATTATTTAATAAAATATGCCTTTCACGTGACATTTAGGGCCGATCCTCACAATAATGCCGTTCATTCTCGATCCGATCTCGGTCTGGTCTTGTTCACATTATACAATCTTACTCAGTTCAAAATTCAGTCTTGAATCGTCAATAATCAAAGTCAGCTGTATTTGGCTCGTAAATAGATATATAAATATCATTTTCTAAAAATCAATTATTTATATTTTTCGATAGTCCACATGTGTTAAGTCATTTCTATTTAGAATTACTTCAGCTAAAATATAATTCAACATTTAAAATTAAATTAAAAGTGAAATATAGTTAAAGTATTGAAGTAAATTGCATTTGATGCACTTATCGCTTCAAAGGGTAATAGCTGACTGAACCCAAAACAGAAGAGCATTCACACCATCGATACATGTCAAGATAAGTTCAATCTCGCACAAACAAAATTTCTTCGAGCCTGATCGTGATTGGAATGGGATTCGAGCGAACCTTGACTGTTACGGATAGTATGAAAGCAGACATATTTTCTACTCGATAATATTTTATCAAACCGAGACCGGACCGAGAACAAACTGTGAACGGCATTATAGTGAGCATTGGCCCTTATTTATCGTCACGGAAAATTCCTTGAAAATGTCAAACAAACCCAACGATATTCAACTAATCAAAAATTTATGAAACATATCATTCCAAACGTTGAAATAATAATATAAAAGCTTTACAAGAATAATAATACCAAAAACCTTTGAAAAGTAAGTGAGTAAATTTCATAATTAAAAATTTAGATTTTATTTATTTATAAGCCATTTAATTCCGAAGATAACAAACAAGTAACATGATAAATGTAATTATAAAATATCCCTAACTTCAGCGTGCATTTTGGCATAGGCCTCCTCTAGCGATTTCCATTACTTCCTGTCACGAGTAACCCTTCTCCAGTGAGGAGCTGCTGTCAAAAAATTTAAATTAATAAATTAATATTTATACTTTTCCGAAATTAGGTTTACATTGATGCTGTCAACTCAATTAGCCTCATTTGATAAATAAAATTTTCTGTTCTTAATTTGTCAAAAACTTTCCCTTGTAGAAGTTTTGCAGTTAGGTACAATGTGTACGCGATTCTACTTTTAATCGCACTTCAGCTTTGTTTAATAACAGGAGTTAAAGTATGAAATTGCTGTTGTATAGCAAAAGACACTTTGAATTGACATAATACCTGCATGGTGTGAGATTTTTGTGTGAAACTTTTTTTTTTCGTAACATTCGATTTTCGATTTTCAATTTTTTTATTCAGCTTAGACGTGAAAGATGGATTCTTTGAAACAGTGTCATAAAGCAAATCTTACCAATAAAAAGGTAACTATTTAGTGGTCTCTTTATGTTGTTATTCACTATATCTTTTTCAGATCTGGTCAAGCAATAACAACAGATGTTTACTGTGCCGAACTTCGAACAATTATGGCAAAACTGGTAGTGGATTAGCCCCGACTCGTGAATTTATCTTCACCATTATTGCTCCATGATAATGCAAGATCACAATGCACGAGCAGTAACTGTGCAGGAGCTGCAGTAAAAAACCATATGTCATCCTCTGTACTCGCCAGACCTTACTTCAACGGGCTACCGTTTTTTTCGTGATTTGAACAATTTTCTACGTGATAAAAAATTTTCTTCAAGGCAGTACAAAATGCTTTCACACAGTTTGTCGAATTTAGATCCCCAGAGTTCTATCGTTAAGGCATAAATGAACTTCCGTTTAGATGGCAGCAATGTATAGATAATGAGGGTAAATATTTTGATTAAATAAATATGTTACATCTTAATAAAAAACGATCAATTTTTCAGTACAAATCGGCAATTTCATACTTTAACCCCTAATATTAAAAGGATGTTTACTTCACATTTTTTAATGTTTCTGTTAAATAATTTATAGATTGTCTTATTGTATAAGGTTTTATATTTTTGTTTTAAAATTGTTTCGTAGAAAAAGTTAAGAAATTAAATTTATTTATTTATTATTATTTTTTTAATTCAGAATGCCAGTCATAGATTATTTTTGAAATCGCTGCATACGTACGGATTTCCAATTACATTAACAGTGGTTTCTCTGCTTCTTTAGTAGATTGTATTTCCATTACTCAAAGGATATAAACGGGGTCTTAGATTGTTTATCTAGACTCTGGAGCAATAGATTCCAACCGGATATTGCAAAGAAATTAACTCCTATTCTGCGATGGTTTTTTGAAACGCCTTTACAAAGTAAGAATATATATATATATATATATATATATATATATATATAATAATGAAAATACTTAAGTAAATATATAATATAAAATTTGTAATTGCATTAACACAGTAGTTTTGCATAAACATATATTTGTACATAAGATTCCAGCTAATTATAATTTGTTGCCATTCTAGTACCTTGTCCTTACTATAATAAGCATAGAATGATAATAATATTATTGAGATAGGAACTTTTATTTCACTCAGATGCATATTTCTACTATATATTATTTTAAACGATTGTTATAAGTTTAATAATATCGATAAATCAATTCCATTTTAACTTACAGTTCCTAGTTAACGAGTTTTTTTATTATTAAACCACTTAAATTATCAGTAAACAATTTGTTTCTATATATTTGTAATAAAATAGATTTAAATGAAAGGCATTATTAAAAATACAATTTTATTCCAAATTCATGCACATCTACATTTTGTTCTCGCTAAGAATAACATTGTGATATTGTGCTATTTAATTACCAAGAGAATCTATCCAGTCTGCCAATTTACTTCAAGTTAAATAGAAAAGGCAATAGTGAATCTTAGTGATTCTCTTGAGCTTCACTATTACTTTACTTTGCAAACGTGAGCAGATTTGTCGTAGCCCATAGACTAGATTTTTATGCCATGTTTTTGAAACACTACGCCATGTTATGATCTAAATAAATAACTGTAATGGTTATCACTCTTAATAATAATAATCAAACTAATGCTTAGTTTGATTATTTTAAATAGTTAAAACTCGTATATTGTTAGAAATTATTTTGATGATCTTCGACAAAACCGCTCACATTCATTTTGTCTTGTCATACAGACCACGCAATGTACGGCTTGAGTAACGATATTTTGAGTAGTCTGTATAACTGAATCTTACAAAATGTATCGACAATGGTTATTAGACATTATTTCACTAAACAAGAAAAAATCAAAATTATATTTCCAAGTGACGCATTAGATTAATGAAAATAAATCTCTTTTTATAAATGAAATTATTATAAAAAAAGTAAAATAAGTTTTATATAAGTCATAATAAAACGTACAAAATACAGTTTTTTCTAATAAATAATATTGATTTGGTCAATCGTAGTAAACCTACACCTACATCAATGGAGCTACGCCGTAGCCAATGTTGGCTACGGCGTTGCTATGATTGGCTACGGCGTAAGCTTTAAGACTGTAGCCGAATTATTTTCCAGTTACATTTTAATCTAACCCTAATAACCAAGTTTTATTGCTTTTGAGATAGATGCTTATGTTTTTATTTTGTGTTTAACATAAAAAAAAATTCAATAAAACCTACGTAACCATTGTCAACATAGTTCTTAAATTTATGTCATTGTACACTCAACGACACAAGTGATATTAAAATATTTTTTACGTTTTATAATTTAATTTTAAAACTCATACCTAATCATATTTAACAATCGGAGGAACGCCATCGACGATAATAATCAA
This sequence comes from Aporia crataegi, assembly GCA_912999735.1. NCBI lineage: Eukaryota > Metazoa > Arthropoda > Insecta > Lepidoptera > Pieridae > Aporia > Aporia crataegi. Next base: position 3,323,213 of record OU538744.1, on the reverse strand, counting down.
TGACATTCAATTGAAAATGAATATAATAAGATAATAAAATTACACTTGTGTCCTTGATTGTACAAGTAAAATTACATTATTATTGCTATTCATGATACAAAATATATGAAAAGAAATTGTCTTCTTACAAAAGATATCATACATTATTTCCCTATTCAGTCGTTCACAGACATCTTCCGGGTTCGTATACTAATATAGGAGTCTCAACAAGGTGCATTTACAAAGTTTTGTCGGAATATTGTGATATTGTATTCAGCGAGGTACTCTACCTCGGAGAAAACTTTCAATTTTCGTATAAATTTCTTTCTTTGTTCCTTATTTTCTGCTTTATTGGTTTACATCAGAACGAATGTTTAGACGAAATAATGAAAGCAATAAAATACAGGGAATGCGGTATTTACCTTTGCTAATAATAAAATAATAAAAAAAAAATCTATTTTACCCATCCCCATAGACTAGACTAATTTTGCTGTCGTTATCATACAATAGTCCCACATCAGCCTCGGGCTATGCAGGTTGACTTTAGAGTGTTGGATTTGTATCCTTATTCCTCAGGCAAGATTTCTTGGGATAAGCCACCACGACAACTTAATAAATAAAATAAAGATTATATATCTCTTGATTTTTTCATTTAATTGCAACCTGAGATCTTTTACTCTCTTAGGTAAAGAACCTGTGGAAGTTTTAGCGGCTAAATAAAATGGTAACGATAGTAAAATAACAAACATAACCTCCTTATTAAATTTAACCAAGAAAATGTCTTAAACGTCCTATGTAACGTATGGGAGGTACCCTGATATCGATTTACTAAGCCACTCCACTACAATCGTATCATGAAATATCATATACAGCTAATCTTTTTCATCAATTAATCAAGCGTTTTATTTTCAGGTGAGCTTTTTCCTGTTCTGGACCGTGTGTTTTCTTCTGGGTGGGTCTATAAATATATTTACCCTTTGCCCCTCAGAAATTGTAGAGCTAGCTTTTCACCGGTAAAATGTTTAAAATAAGTCGGGTGATGTTTGAGTTTACAATACAAATATTTTCTGTTTACAACTAATTTAAAAAAAGAATTAAAATGGTAGAAAAGTAAATCTCTTCTGAGAAAAATGTGTTTTTTATGCATGTATTATCTTTGTGGAATTGAATTAGTCTTTTTGTATTTATCATGTACAATATTTGGAAAATTAATTAAATCTAAATTTATGACTGTTACAATACAGGTTAACATCGCAAGTTTTTACTGATAAGTATATTTACTAAATTATCTAAAAGTATAAAACAAAACCTTTATTATTATCTAGTATTCCAGATATTTATAAATAATAATAAACATTATTCAAATAGAACTTAACAATCGAATAGAGAGTGAATTATCATTTCTGTCTATAAAATAATTCATTAGCGGTATATGAAAATCATAACATGATAATTGGTGTAATTAATTCGAACTCACATGAATTTAGCTAGTATTTTGATACGAGTGTTGTGAACAGGCTTTCGTTATTCGATTCCATTTGGAAATACAATAAAATCTAATATTTACATTATACTGCATAATGTTTTATATTTACACTTAATAGACTATTATTAGTTTAAGAGTCCAAGGGTCCGCGTGAATATTAAAACGTAGAAAGATAAGGATTACCTTAATGTATTTAAAACTATTAATTTTAACAATCAAATGCTTTATATTTTAAACTGTTTTATTTTAAGTTATCTAGTAAAATTATAGATTAATGAATTTCCTCGTTAAAGAATTTCCTCTCTAAAATAATGTCAGTATAGAGTCTCTAAGAAACATCTTTACAACATAACTAAGAATAAGAACAATAGAAAATATTTTAAAACAGTCTGGAACAGAACTCGAGTCTACAATATTTCATTTTAAAAACCAATTTTCTCTCAAGTGCAATAACAAAAATACTTCATAACAAACGGTTTAAGTGTATTTTTTAAGTCTACTATTTCAAACTTGGCACAAGATTTCGTTAATTACAAAAATGAGCACATGTAAATACTAATAATATAAGAGATTTATACATCTTCAGACTAATCATAGTACCTTTGGGAATTCTAGTTCACAAAAACGATATATTCAAAATATGTAATTAAACGTAACGAAGATCGAACGGAACGCAAGTAGACCGTGCACTGTACACTCGTTATATATAAAACTATTCATATTCAGTCGCTTTATCACTTTGGTAGCGTCTAAATTGCCCTGTTTATGCGTTATCGTTACGCCGCCGTCGTCAGATGTCGTTAGCGTCCCCCACATACCCCTCATCAGGGCTTTCCGAACATATATCTGACGCACATTTAGCGACTTGTGGCAGTGGCTTCAAAACGTTTTCCGTACCTTCCCCCGGTACCCGCGTATCCGTCGTTTGAGTATCTACACACCTAGTTTCCACTTGATAACATCTACCCGGCGCTTCTATTCCCATCGGAACTATAACGGCACATGTTCCCTTTGGGTTCCAAGCAGCACACGATTCTTGAGGTGTACAACACTGCACTGGCTCAGTTTTATAACCCTCTGGCGGTGAGGGCACAAATTCTTCATTGTAATACACTGTCCCATTTCCTACAAAAGCAATTTGGCGGTTTCGAGGAACTGGGTATCCTTCTAAAGTACGTCGAACATTCGTACCGTTAAACATTTCAAAGTTGCCGCATGGGGGCGGAGTGACATTAAATTCAGTATCTTTAGCGAACTTACATGCGAGCTTTTGACCTTTCGGCCGATTATGTGGCAGTGTTTGGTAAAAAGGGCCAACTACGGCGTAATTAGACATCATTGGTGCTCGGCAGGGGTGTTTTGGGAGGCCGTAATCGAACGGGTAGCCTTCACTGTCTAAGAAGCAGCCAGGATTAAGATGAACGTCGGCAGAATGCTGGTACATCGCATTCTGGGGTAGACTCATATTGTTAACAGTTTGCTGATCTTGCCAGGTGACCTGTCTTTGTACGGTTATAGGGGCAGTGAATGCAGTTTCCTCCTCAAAGGCATCGTTCCCAGCCTGCGTTTTGTACACAGATAACACTGTATTCTCATTCTGAGCGTTGTTTGCAACCGTTTCCGCATCGCTAATTAGGTCGGGATTTCTGTCTACAAAGCCTTTCATGTTATTGCTTTGATACGTGTCGTTCGACTCGAATTCTCGGTTTGTTTGTACTGTATAATGCAATGAGTGTTGCGAATGTGCGTTCACTATAACGCTGCCATTATTTTTGGGTAAAGAGCCATTACCTCGACTAGAAGGCAAAATTTGATTACATAAAGCAACGTCCTTTCCACTTTCCTTTTTTTTACGACTCCTTGTATCTGTTTTAAATTTTAATAACACGACCGTAATTATGACGATAAATAGGACGATTATTAAAAAGATCACTGTTATAATCACCACCAAGTGTCTATGGGGGAAAGTAACAACAATGACGACAGGTTCTTCTTTAATAAGAACTTTTACTGTGTAATTTGTTCGAATCCGTCCGGCTGAATTCTCTGCAATACAAAAGTAAGTACCATTATCATCACTGCCAATGTTGTAAATGTACAATTCACTTTTTTTATCAATCACTCCGTTTTCAACGTAAAAAACATGGTGGGGCTCGGCAGAAGACGTCGAATAATTACGTATAAGTTGTCCTTGATAGAACCATTGTATTTTTGCCTCTGGCACAGCCTTTACTATACATTCAAATGTAATATTATTTCCAATATTCGTCTCTATAAATGATACGGTTGGGGTAATTTTCGGCAAGCACGCCAAATCAAATTCATCAACACTTGTGATTGTGCGTTTTTTCAACCGCTCAGGTTGCGAGCAAATTGGCTCAACGGCGTGTGGCATATTGAAATTCGACAGCCAGCTATGTAAATCTTGCAAATGACAATCACAATTCCAATTATTACTATCGAGATCGATACCTCGCAACGTGTCGGGAAACAAATTATCGCCTTGAATATTTGATAGCCTATTACCATTCAGTCTCAGCCATTCCAAGTGCTTTAATCCAGCGAAAGCCTCCGCTTCTATACTTTCAATTTTACAATTGCTCAGCTCTAATGTATTCAGATAAGACAGATGCTGGAAGCAGTGAGATTTTATATTCGTTATAGGATTGTTGTTCAAAGAGAGTCTCATTAGGGATGTAAAAAAGACAAAGTTGCTGGATGGGACGACTGTGATGTAATTATTGGATAGATCTAACTCGACTAAATTGGCGAGGCCCCTGAAAGCGAAGTTATCGATTTTCTGCAACCGACATCTTTGGAGATATATTTTCTGTAAGTCTAATAAGCCGAGTTTATGAAATGCCTCCTTTTGTAGCACTTGCAAATCATTGCCAGTGAAGTCTAACACTTGCGTTTCGGAGTCTAACGAGTCTGGAATTGCTTTTAGCTCTTTTTCGGTGCACTCGACGTATCGTTTGCCGTTTTTCCACTTGCAAACACACTGGGAGGGGCAAGCGATGGCCGGGACTAATATACAGGTGCTCCACAGGGCTATCAGCCGCACGTCTAGACTCCGTTTAAATTTCATATTGCCTCAAGGCATCCGTGTTTCAGCAACAAACGCTTTCATTATCTGAAACAAAGAAATTAAAATGAAATATTGCTATTACTTTTTGGTGGAGTTATTGTTTTTATACTTGAAAATTGTTTCGCTTAGTTCTTGATCAATAGCACAATTTAGGCCATCTGCTTCGAATATAATTCAAGTTGCGATCCCATAAATTCTTTCTAATAATATAAACGAAATATTTACTAAGGGAACTAATTTTATGAACAATTGTTGAGTTAGTAATCAAATATCAATTGAGTTTGTGTAAAAGTTCAATGACCTATATACTCGTATATATAGTATTTCTGTGATAAATTAAAACTCAATTTGCAGTAGACATTGACAAGGGTACGGTTGCACTGTTAAATATCGCTGTAGAAATTTGTAAAAATATATTATTCATTTTTAAATATTATATTACGTTGTGTTAACTGCCTCCGTGGCTAAGTGGTTTACAGGTCTGCGTGTTGTACCGGAGTTGTTCGAATTCTGGGGGGACTAATGAAGGTTTCGGTTGGGTAGACACAAAAGGCTGATCACCTACTTGTTTGTAAAGAAAAATCAGTGAAACAGACACTGCAATGTTTTTGCCCCATGCTCCACTATAAGTTACTGGAATTAAGATATTTGTTGTAATTGTTGAAAGACGTCTCTATAACTATAAAGTAATTAAATAAATTAAAACTTCTTTACATCGAAATGTATTGTAAATATGTAGTTTCTGATGATGAAAGTGACTTCATTTGCATATTTTAAGAATCCATTTATGTACAAAGTTTATGAATATAAACGCAGCGGTGTTAATGTAAAATACATAAAATATAGCGATAAGTATTTATAATAATTATAAATTTATTTGTGCGTAGAATTTAACATATGGTAAATATCGCATGTTCATTATTCAGCAGTAGGTTTTTCATCAAGGCCTTGGAACTTAAGTAAAGGTGACAAACTGTCAAGAGCTCACTCAGAGCGTTAATGATTAGCGACCTACTTCCACAAGATGAAAGGCTGGCGTCAGACATTAGGGCGGAATATCAAATACCACCATTTTACTTTATTACTTTATATTAATACGTATAAACACCGGCTTAGGTTTCGTTATTTACAAATACAATAGGAAAACTAGTATATATATAGATCTCTCTATAAATATTATTATAATTAATATTTTTTCAATATGCGAATTTTCCTTTTAATGAAACTTTTGGAATACTTTTAAACCATTACGTTTACGCGCATTTAAAAGAATTATGTAAAGTTAGAACAGTTTTACGACTGTTGTAAAATATATAATTGTCATTATATCTTGCCTTTTAACGAAGAAGACAATTTGGCCCATTATCCTGACATATTGAAATGAGCCGCCAAGTTAATTAATGCCAAAACTAATTAATTCATGCTTAATTTCGTATTACCTACTTTAGATAAATCTATTTTTATAAAATTATAGATTTAAAACGATAGCCAAGTTTCTCTTTAATTAGTGAATGTTTTTATTATTAAAATAATCAATTTTATAGTACAGCAATGAATAGATTGTATTAAAATGGTCAGGAAAATAACAATTTTTGTTTAAATATTATGTTGCATTATTTTGTGTTAGTTTTGTTTATTCACAAAGTAGGAATCTAAGATTGCGTCCACAAATAATGTGAAGTTATGCGAATTGATTCTGAATCTGTATTATTTAATTTTTCAAGTAGTTATTCGTGAGAAGTAATTTGTAAATACGACTCATTTATCTTATGATAAAATTTCATGAATAAAAAAGAACACAGGACACCTTTGATTAAGAAAAACATATTTAGTAACAGATAGAAGCACTAAGCATAATGTGATTGTGTTCTTGTGAATATAATTTCAAAATAATCCATTAGCTATTTTCTCTTTACAAAAATAAAAAAAATTGCCTTATCGTAGGGAAAAATCAAGTCAACGAGTCACAAGAACGTTATTACGTTGCCTCTGTCAGCAAAAAACATAAATAGGTACACAAAATAAGTATATTTTGCTAAAACGGCCAACGAATGTAAGGAATATCATAAAAATCGTCCATACGGCCTTACTGAACGTAGTTATTCGGAAAAGAGGTTTGTTTTTTGTCAAGACAGTATTATTTCTTATATTCATGTGAGTTCAATGCCAACTATGTATTAGTCTGGCAAAATGTAATGCGGTATTAGGAATTTTTAGGATTCCAGACAGGATCCTTAAGATAGATTGGTTGTCAGAGAAAATGTTGGGTCAAACGCCCTTGAATAATTTATAAGTGCTAATGGAAATAGATATTTGCGGTACTAAAGATATTTAAGAATATTTTGGCATATACATCCTTTACCTCGCCCATCTGTAGGTGTAATATCTGATGGTTATTACAAGCAAAATGTTATATACACAATATTTTTTGACAAAATGGCTTAAATATATAAATAGCTAATAACACGTAACTCGCCAGTAACTTTCGCATTTATAATATAATACCTAGTATTGCACATAATTAAACCACAACCGCAATGTTAATCTTCGTAATTTGAACTCAATCTGGTCGACGCATTGTTTGCGAAGCTAATAATATCATTGAATTAGGCTCACATTTGTTTACCTATGAGTACATAGAATATATAAAGGTCTCTCGAATTCAGACCGCACACTCAAATATCGGCAAGGCAAAGGTAAAATACAAACAATAGGTAGGGAATAAAATGGGTCGGCCAATACTATAAATAATGCATCACATACATTATGCTGCGGGGAACCTGTTTTTTGTATCCTTGGAATATCGCAGATTTTATGTTATTCGTCTTCTATACTCCGTTTTTTATATTGCTTTCTAGCAAAAAGCTAAAGGTATTTTCAAATTAATATTACGGGCCTACTTTTTGATGACCAATTTGCGCAACTGGTAGTGCTCCTGCCTTCTGCATCGAAAGGTCCCGGGTTAGAATCCCAGGTGCATTAATTTGTGTGATGAGCACGAATGTTTGTTTCCGAGTCTTGGTTATTTATAAACTTATATATGTATTTATTGTGGTACCCTCGCTGTTTCAGATTACCATAACACAAGTGCTTCAGCTACTTTGGGATCAGAGCAATGTATGTGAATTGTCCCAATTATTATTATTATCATTACTTTTTTTTGGTCTCCGAGGTGGAAATGCTGTTTACGCATTCACCACACCGTTCAGGATATGTGGGACTCGGCTCACTCAAAGTTAACTATCTGCCACTTAGAGAGCTTGGTGAGCAATACTAACTATAACCACCTCGGTAATATTCCGACTTCCTGTAGTTAGAGGATCCCAGGCTCGCTTTCTCATTGTACGAGGACCTCTACAGTTAGCTGACTGCCTTCATTCGGTTATTATGTAGGAGGCAGCAGGCGAGCATACCTCCTCCTACACCCTACACTCCTTACTCTCATTGGGTTTACGAAATCGCGCTCTTATAAGTGCTCCGCGGACTCCTTCGGGATAATAACTATCTCGCAGAATGAGACTACTGCATTCCACGCCTCAACCAGCCTAGTCTAGTCTTAAGAAAACAATTAAAATTGTAGACGTATGTTATAATTTATTATATTTTTATCCAGTTTATTACATTTTATGCGAAAACCTATCTATCTATTAAATTTATGAAAATCACTCTTCATATCAGGCTTACTTAAGCGCGAGTAATATCAAACTTCACTTTTCATATAGACTTCTAAAGTAATTTCCCGTTAATCGAAGCGAGTTTAGAGTGACACGCCCAGCAAAAGTTGTAAGATTAAAACTGGGCTCACCCCTCAACTCTCAAATTTCAGATCACGGCGTATGCCTACGGGCTTTGGTGCTAAGGGCGAATTATTAAACATATCTTATGTAAGGTGATTGCTTGAGGCTACGTTTTTATACAAATTTTTGATTACATAAGACTTATTTTGGCTGTAATAAATTAAAACTCAACGAATCGTAAATAAATAAATAAATTATTGTTAGACATGTTGGTAATATGAGCATTCCTATATGTTTACGATGTCCATGATAAATCCGATTTTCAGAAAAAATGTAGGTAAAACTAAAACAAATCCTATCCTACGAAAGTCTGAAACGTCATAGCACTGCGCTTCTCTATTACGCAATATTACGTGGTAATAAATGTTTAAATATTAGTTTGCATATTTTTTACTTTGCAGTCTATGAATACTATAAATACTATTATACTATACTATAATACTATTAATTTATTTACAACTATATAATTTATTTATAACTATTATAAATTATATTTATATAAATTTTTACATTAAATTCAACTAAATCTTAAATTAAAAATAATTATCGTATTATTAATAAATTAAATAATATGGAAAAATGAAACAAATTAATAAATAATAAAAATTGAAAATAATTTAAAAAATGTGTGCCTGGGGCATATTGTACCCTAACCATTGCAGCATTTCCTAGCTGGATTGCAAAGCGCCAGCCGTGGGAAAAAATTGAATTTTTTTTTGTACAATCAACGGAAATTTGAGTACCTACATAAAAAAAACTATGAGGCAGTTAACGATAATTTAGAATATAATTTTACATTTTACCTTAATATAATTAATTCATTTATTCACTAAATTCAATTTATTTATTTTAACGTAATAAAAGTACATAAAAAAACAAACTTTTTACTAATTTTTACTAATTTTTACTAAAGGTACTCTTGTGTTGATAGTAACAAAATAAGTTTCTGATGCTACTTTATTGAAATTGCGTGGCTTGCATATGTAATAAAACTAATAAAATAAAAATACTCTTTATTTAAAAATAATCATCAAAACAGGTAAAACTTGGACCTATCATTGAAATTGATATAGGCGAAGTTATCAGCTCAAAATCAAATTCTATTTCAATTGATGCAGTCAGGTACAAATACTGTCGAAACGGAACACGTTCGGGCCTCATCAATGATTCCGTTCTCCGTTGACTCGTATAATCAATGCTGATCTGATTTGCTCACTACATTCACCACGGCTACGGATTGCTGCAGATAACATGCCTTAGTCACTATATATAGACGAAATATACTGAGCCTTGACATAGCTTTGAAGTACTGTGACTAGGAAATGCATAATCATAATATAAATTAGCAATAAGAGTTAGGGTGGAAAGGTAATAAAGTGCAAGAGAAGCCGTATTTGTTTGCGTATAATAGAAGGTATGATGGGTATATTGTATTCATTTATAATAACATCTTCTTTATAGAACTGTGTTTCTTGACACGAAAAAAATTGTTTCAGCGCCGTTATCCAATATAAAAAGAAGTGAATTATATTTGCCTTGAATAACAATAAAACATAATTATATAATACAATATTTTAAGATGATACGCTTAAAACTGCCTTACTGACCATTGAAGTAGTAATGTTTATATGTGTGAATAAGTGCAAAATAGTAAAGAAATGGAAATCGTAAAAAGTAATAATTGGTCTTTTGGTCGTCGCGTGTGATAGCACCGATAGTCCTTATCTACGGCGGCCGGCGTTGACAATTTAAGCCGATCGAAACTCCGCAGCAGCAAAATTGACTCACGTTTTTGATAAAAAGTTTTGTGACACTTTTTATACGGCTGGAAACCAACCGTAAATCTAGGGATTTTCATTATAACTATGAAACCAGTTAGATTATGTTAAGTAGCCATCAGTGGAGTTTATGGAATGGTATCAGATGATTTATAGTATTTCTTAGGTTGTTGTTTACAGATTAATAATTAGTCATTTATGCTTTTAAACAGAAAACATTATTTACCCGTGGATTCAAACTAAGAACTTAGAATCAAGTTGGGCGAAATTATTATAATATTAATATACCTATTATAATAATTCCGCGTTTAGTTACGTTACGTAACGAAATTAGGATAAGAAAAATATTTTTTGTCGTTGCTTGTTTCCCACTCTACCTATAACAATACCAAAATGGCTTTAATACTCGTATGTCTAATCGTTTGAATTATTTTAATGCAATGCAGACAAATAAAAATACTTTATACATTAAGTCAATCAGTTCGACGTCGTATGAAAGATTCTAAAGCTTCAGACTCATTTCCATTTTTCAACTTTATTTTTCACTCGTGTGCTAGCTAAATGGTAATGCAATTTAGTATGAAATGGAAATAGGGAGTGTCTAGACTGGAATGGAGACTTCAAATCTAACCGTTTAGCGGCGAACCAAACGGGCTTACTGAAACCTGCATTTGAAGCAAATAGGTTTCATTACACTTTTTATATTATATTGTATTGTATAAGATTAAGACAGAAAGAATACTGATAAATATATATACATTAATTTAAGCAGTGAGATAATTTGAACCAAAGCAATATAAAATAAAACTTGTATTTTTGTTACAAACAATATATTAAAGCAAAAAATTTACTTTGATAACAATACAGACATTAACATACAGACATTTCAAAAAGTTTATTGTAAAGAGATGTAATATGCTGAATAAACAACAATATTATTAAAATGTAATTACATGGTTTAGATAACATGAAACCCGCAAATGCTATTAACACATCTCTTAGATTAAATATTTAATTTAAACAGACTAATTAGGTCAGAGGGATTATTACATTCATTAAAGTGCTTTAATCGGATTATCTCTAAATATTTAATTAACTTTGCCCTAACTTTATTAGTTGTAAAATTTAAATTAATACAAAAATGGGGTCATTTATCGCGTCTTTACTCCACTACAGCGAAGCCCAAAATTAGGTGTTTGATTACACTGATCGAACACATCTTTTTACATACCATACCGTATGTATGTACGTCGTTGTTGTGTCCACTCGTAACTACAGAATAGCTTAACCGATTGTAATAAATGTGCTTTTTAAGATTTATCTTGAAGGTTTGAATGCCTCTGTCTAATCAGAAGCTCCTTTATTATTTTAATTATATGCAAAACCAACTCAATATGCATGGCTCAGAAAATTTAGTTCTTTGCAAAAATATAAAAGTTAAAAGGAAAAGTGATTTTTTTCTTATAGAAATGCAACAAATTATTCAATTATATAACTGTATCACGCAATCGCACTTAAGGAAAACCACAAATTTAACAAATGGTAACAGAGTCCTTTTCGAAATAATCTATAAATGCATTATATAAAGGCTATTTAATTTTCTTTAAAGGTATTTTGACAAAATGTCTTGTGAAAGCTGTAATACCTGTACGTATGTGTAATGAGAACAATCGAGCAGATACAATAGCTATGAATAATAATTGTGAGGCTACAGAGTATAATCCCAGCAAATTAATTGATTCAACCCTAATACTGTACAATTGAGCCATTGTTTATACTAACGCGATTTGTTACTAATTCAAATAGCTTTGTACTTGTATACCGTCAGTGGTAGAGATTTATTATTTTTAACTCCGAATATAGGTAAAATAAGAAAAACGAATATATTAATTAATTATTCAAACGGATAGCAAATAAAGAAACGTTTTTAATAATAACAACAATGAAACCTTTAGTAAAAATACAATGTTCCTTAATTCCTACCGGAAAATTTAAATCGTTCTGTGATTCTCTTATAAAAATAAGAGAATCAATTTCTCTTATAAATAATAATATATTTGTATATGATATACAAGTAGGGGTAGGGGCATATGGAGTGTTTCAGCACGTGAGTGAAAACAGATGGGCACGTATCGTCACGTCATTATCATAACCCGAAGACGTTATTACGTTCGCCGTGTGGCGGTGGCTGTATTGGAAAATCTATTTTTATTAACCGATCCTTGAGAGCCTATCTTGAAGAGGCTGTTACTTTTAAGTGAGAGGATTAGGTTGAAAGTATTTTAGCTGCTTTTATGAGTTTACTTAGAGGCCCACTTACGGAGGTGTACTTAGGAATACAGAGAAAGTTGTTTAAGCTAAAACTTAAGTCGTTTGGATAAGTATAAATAAAAAAAATGTTTTAAATGCTACAGCATTATTAATTCGATAGTGTTTAAGTACAATTGATTTATAAACGATATAATTAAACAAAATTAATTATTTATGAATTAATTTAATCTTACTCTTTCTGTTTATATGTAATTTAAACCCGAAAATAAATTTGTAATTTAGGTTACATTGATCATTAATTTTCATTTGACGTTTTCTCACCTAAGGCGCTGGAACTATTTGATGTTTTATTACAAAGAAAAACTAGCTTCTATTGACGCAAAGAAACTTGTTTTTCAAGCTCATCATGGAGACAGATGTATATCATCTACTTTTCCATAAATGACTGATCCACTGCAGCACAAAATATTAAACTAACCATGCTTTATTGAGGCTATCAATCATATATGCATTACGTCATCAATCATCGTGACGTCACCTATCCGCCCTGACAACTACCCATCGGATATTGACAGATTATAAAAATATATTAAGGTATCAATGTTGTTTTTGTGCTAATGTAAAGGACCGTCACATTTATCCAAACCAGCACAGGGGTTCTTTCAACACCATTCGTGTCTATCCTAAGAATTTATTTGACAATTCAACTATTGATTTTTAAGATTTTTAATATCTACGCCTTTTATCTACGCGAGTATCATAAATTTAAAGATAACAGTTTGAACTGATTACGGATAGTACGTGAAACCAATGAAACAAAACAAATCCTCTGATATCAATAAATTGGACGGCCTTAAACTGTGGAACACCTGGGATCCAATAAGTAAATAACAATAACACCACAAATCAAACATAAGCAAATAGCATCTTCGGTGAAATAGATGGCTCTAATCTCAATAACTTCGGTTGTCACCATATCGACAATTTAGATCTTTGTTGTCCATTATAATGCAGGCTGTATGCACGCGAATCATCGGCAAAATTTTGTAATAAATAATTGTTTCATTTGATAATAGTAGCTTAAATTTACATAAATACTTCTGCAAAATTTGTGGTTTTAATAGAAGTCAAGTCAGAAGATGTGATAGTGTAACAGAAACTAGATAGACGGTATTTTAGATTAACAATATAAAAATTGATATTCATCTCAATTATTTTTCTTTTTCTGCATAACATTATTAAGAAATAAAAACAAAAGCTTAAAGAAATTCAAATTATCTCTCTGTCAAATAGATACACGAAAAGATAATTTATCATTAAATCGTGACGCCAGCATTCTATAACTCTTATATTTTTATCTTAAATGCTGGCAGCGAGAAATTATGATAAATGGTACCTGTCAACTGTTATTAATTGAAGAAATAATCGAAATATTTTAAAGGATTTCCCTCAAAGCCGCTGCAGACTTAGTGGGGAATATTTAAAATAAATGCGAGAGCCAATTGGGTCAAGAGTAAGAAACTGGGATAGATTAAGCATTAGTTATTGAATCCGTGCCAGATTAACAAACATTAGCAGATTGAAGTGTTCGCGTTCAATACAATTTCAGAGTATAGCTTTAGATTTAGAAAAAATTAGATTAATAACATCAGAAGTACGAATACGTATTGTTAAAAAAATCTGACTGTATATTTAATTTTCGTGGTCAAATTGCATAGATAGGATAGATACCAACTTATACAAAATTTTACCGCCTGCGTGGCTAAGTGGTTTACGCGTCTGCGTGATGCGCCGGAGTTCGAATATCAGGGCAACAAATTTATTATTTACCTCCCCTCCCCACCAGGGGTTACGAGAATTCACTTTTGTATACAAACTTTTAAATAAGTGATGTCACTTAGTTTGACTCTATTTTATACCATATCACCACTAAACAAAACTAAATACGGTGTATAATATCTTATTATTAAGTTAAAAAAGTATTTAAATTTTGCTAAAAAAGATTACGGTTGTAATCCTTCCGTTACCCAGTTATAATTAAATATTCAAAAATTACTTTTATAATTTGACATTTGATTCTAAATCCAATCTGTGATAAACAATTAAATCCTTTGTTTCAGTAATTGATTATTCAACAATAGTAAAGTCCCTATTTTGATGCTATACAATTTTTTGTTGGCTATCTAGAGAGGCTAGAGACACAATAGTCTGCACCATATTTTATTGACAGATAATTTTCATTATATTTATCAAGCAATGAAGTTAATTAAAACGGATATTAGCTCTACTCACAGAGCACTTTATTATTAAGGAAACGACAGTATTTATCTTTATTAAACGATACTTAGTAGTTCTTTAAACCTGATCGCTTATGAAAGTCACATAAATGTATATTTATAGGCTGTACTATATATAATATGAAAATGATAAATGAATATAATATGAAAACAATTGAATAATTTCACATAAATGATAATAATTCTAAATATTGATAATTAACGTCTTATTTTAAGTATTCAAACCTTGAAAGTTTTCATATAATAAACTTAACTAATTATTATGACTCCATTTTGTAATTGTTCACAATGCCGGAAGAAAGCTATAGGGAACCGAAAGCCTCATTAAAATTATGTGAGTACTACCGAGTCAAAAAGATAATTCAACGCACTACGACCGATTGAATTATACCAAAAGATATTTACGTTTGAATTACACGGGTAACAATTTTGGGCTATTAATTAATGTCTCTAATTATTTAAACAGATTTTTGGCGACATGGAATCTGTAAATATTAAAATCACATCACACAGTGTACAAAAGTTTATTCCAAACATTATTTCATTAAAGTTTGGAATCAAAGTAAATATAATTATACGTTTTTTATACATTAAAAACATTTAAAAAAATGATTTATAAAAATACAAAAGCCTCATCACAAGGATCAGGGCGCGAATATAAACTTGCATACTATTTTATATTATTGAATAATCTGAGTCTCATAATATGTATAAAACTTTTTACCTAAAAGAAGTAGGTATGTTTAATCTGTCTATCTCTCGTCTCCAGTAGGTACTTTAGTCTGGACTCTCTTCGGATGCGACCTAAGTTAGCTGATCTAGTATATTTATACAAGGTTCTAAATGGCCTGAATCATACGAGTTTGCTTACCAAATTTTCATTACACTGTAGCACGCGATTGACCAGAAAAAAAGAACCTGTTTTATGCTCCTGTGTCCCGTCTGTCCGTCACTTTCAATGCCGGAGCATTAACAGACTGTGTCGATTATATAACTTGATTATCAATTTGAATGATAACGTGAATATATTTCATGACTCCATAAGTGTCTAAAAGATTAGTACTTAGTTTTTATTTCTTGAATGTTCTTCTTTTTATTTTACAATTTAAGGTGATTTTATGTCTGTTAGACTTTTAAGTGCCCATGTCATTGTCCTATATGTTTAAACTATAGTATGCCTATTGTTTATGTTTTTTTAGCTTAAGGTTAGCATTTAGGATGTTTGGGTGCTACATATAAAATAAATAAAATAAATCAATCAATCAATCAAAACATTTTATAGATACACAATAAATTTTCAGA
Organism: Aporia crataegi; assembly: GCA_912999735.1. Lineage (NCBI taxonomy): Eukaryota > Metazoa > Arthropoda > Insecta > Lepidoptera > Pieridae > Aporia > Aporia crataegi. Next base: position 3,307,215 of record OU538744.1, on the reverse strand, counting down.
CTAAAAATAATAACAACTATTCAAGTAGGTATCTTTTAAAATTTAACGACGTAAACATTTTGTGTTACAGCATGCAATAAGTAGACAAAATATTCGAGAAATTTATCTAGGTTTTTTCTGAAGCAATTAAGTATAGAATGCATTTAAGAATATTGACTTAAATGCGGCATAATTGTTTAAGATGCTGCGTAACTCTCCCCTGTTTCATGAGCGCTTAAGTGGCTAAGACTTGTCAAAGTTAACTCCAAATAAATTTCCTTTTATCACAAATTAACTTGAACATTTTAATTACAGTTGACTACTAAGCTTTTAAGCTCCTTGTGACTTACGTGCGTCTTGTTTATATGAATTTATTATTTTCTTAATGAATTATTTAAATATTACAGCCTTTTAAAAGCTGTTTTGCTTGCGAATTACAGTTAGGTATTATACTTACTAAGTTTTGCTCACGACTGTGTCTATATTGGTCTGTGATTTATGTACTCGTATAGAATATAAAAAAAGAGACCAGTTTACCATCAGTGAAATAACTTTTATAAACCAGTAGTTTTTGAGTTTAATGACAAACAAAAATATAAAATTTCCTGTACAATATAATATATTAGATAATGTTTTCTCTCAATCAAAGTCTATGAGTAAAAGCTGAATAAATATTAATTAAAATTAACACAAAATGGGTCACATACCAGCAACGCATAAAAGAGTGTTATAAATTGTACAATCAGCAAATTTTTAACGAATAAATTTATGATTATTCATCAATATTTCATAGATCCAAACGAATTCAAAATATGATTTAAAGCGTAGGCATAAACCGCTATTCATAGTTAAAAATGTAACATTTATAGATACTAAAAAGTTTTCCCAATCGAGCAAAGCTGGATTTCAAATAATTCGCATTTTTATTAAGCTAATAAATCTTTGGAAAGTGTCACCGTATTATCTAATATTTTATCCCCGATCCGGGTTCGAAGCGTTATCTCAAGATATTGGCACAGAATACAGGAAACAGTAAGATGTAAAAAGTAATGTCGCTGAAGATTAAAATTATCAAAAAGTTTTTATTTGAACGATATTCAGTTCAAAGATTGTATAAAATACATTTTAAACTTTATCTAGCTAAAAACTCTAAAAGTCTTCTATTCAGATCAACACTTAATACATGTACATACAAACAATACATGTGATATATATTGCTATGATCCCAAAGCATTATATATGTAAGTTTATAAAAAATCAAAATTCTGAAATAAATATTCGTGCTCATCACACAAGTAGTGTATTGCGCCAGCCGGCCGTCTTAACACATTATAAATAATAAGACAAATCTAAATCAATCTTGCAGTTGGCAAAGATCCTCTTTAACTTTTTTAAGCCTAAAAATAACAAGTAATTATGATCTTTCTAATCGAGATAAGTTACTAAGCATTTACTTATCAGTACAACGTAGCTATAATGTGATTAAAACAGTTTCAAAGAATATTCTAGATCCAAAGTTGCAAACTTCATAGCAGTATAAAATTAGTGTCAGCTGTAATTTAAAGTAGGATTAGTTTTTATATATTTTTCTGTTCATTTCGATTCCTCCTTAAAGGTTTTTCAGGATTGAATAAATCATGACTGCTCCTAGTATAGATTTATATTATTCCGCCTCCTTAATACTTCTTTTCTTCGCAAATTGAACGAATGAGGGCACCAATAATTCGATATTTAAGGGCGGCAAATTAGTCTCCTGTGGATACGATATGTAATCACTACAATTATGGCAATGAAATGTTTCGATTAGAAAGGGTATCATTATTGGTACTTACCTATTATTTAGCAGAGTAAGCTGTCATATACTTTGATTAACCTAATTAAAATATTTTTAAGTTTTTGAAGTGAAAACTTCTTTAGCATCGTTGTGATTTGAAAGTCGATCAAACGAAAAAGCGACAGTAAAAAGAGACACACACATAAATTCATAATAAGATTTAACGCGGGAGAAAATGAGATAGGAAGCATCAATGTTTCTTATTTCATTATCTTGAACCAAAAAATTTTGATGGTTTCATTTCTACCACGTGTGAATTTTTTTTTTAGGTATTTATTTACTTTTATTTATTTATATAAATTTAATAAACTTATTAATGTTTTAGCTATCTTAAAATTGTCTACTTTTTTGCATGAAGTATTTCATAATATGATCAGCTAAAACCATCTGTTTTCATGATACCTATTGTAGCAGAATTTATTTATTAAAACGACTTCGTTTGAGTTTATTTTAAAAACAAAAAAATAATTTTTAAGATATTGAAATTTTCTATTTATTATATTATCCTTAAATAATTAATTTTCTAAGAAACTTAACGACTTGTTAAGTACCTCGCATTACTTCCTACGTCGCTTACTTTAACAGATTTCTTAAATGCGTTTTCACTTTGTTGTTTACGTTATTTTTCTTTATAAAAACAGAGATACTTTTAGACAAAGTTAAAATATTTAAAGAAAACAGTTTGAACGATTATACTCGTATATTTAACACAAATTTTACAAGGTAATATAGGATAATAATCATTAGGTTACAACGGATTAACAGTTACTTATCCCAATTAATATTAAAGTTAGGATTAAATACAAGAAACTCCCCAGCAGTCGCTCTTTTTAACCGACTTCAAAAAAGCAATCAACGCGATGCGCTCAATTCGACGCGTATGTGTTTTTTATGTTTGTTAGCTTTCGACTGGGTGAACCGATTTTGATAATTCTTCTTTATTTGAAAGCTGGTGCTTCTTGTGTGGTCCCCTTTAAATTTCATAAATCTGTTCAGTAGTTTTAGAGTTATAATTTGAAGTCGGTTTCTTTGTTAAAATTATAATCAGATACAAACTAAGCAGTTTAAACTAGATACTAAACATATTATTTTTTTTAAATGATACTCGCGTAAACTAAGTTACGATTATAGATAAGATATTAAGATATAACCCGTTGTCAAATATATTATAATATAAGTTCCAATACGTTGAGAGCGATATTAAAAAATAAGGAATGAAAGAGAGCAATCCGCTCCATCTGTGAAGAATCGAACATATTGAATAGGGATTAATTTATATCGCTATGAATCTGCAGCGGAGAGATGCGTCCCGGGAGTGCAATTGTAGTTGTATGTACCATGAATATAAAGTTTTTATTACTCAATATTTCTTGGACATTTATTTTTAATTGTTTTCTATTAAGGTTTAGACTAGGTAGGGAATTATAGATGAGTCATTGCGAATAAAGACTAGTCTATGTTACATGATATTGAACGAAGAAATAGTTCCTAAGCTCGCCTAATCCGAATACCCTTCCGCCATTCTTGCTACGGCTTCGCCTATTTGTTTTTGCTCTAACGAGTAGCTGCGGCTTACTAGAGATAAGTTCTTAGGCACTTAAGTTAAATACTTTTGATGATTTAAGGTTTAAATAGCGAAATAAATAAAATATGTACCTAGATCACACTGAAAGTTTTTAGAACAAACCATAAATAACTAAATAAAGAAACACATTTAAATTTTCAAAATTCAACTTTGTCAATATCTTCGAGTTTGTATTGTATTCCTTTGTTTTTTGAACTGGCGGCAATTCCAAAAGTGTATCAAACACATCAAAATGAATTTAAGGCGACAAAATGTTCGAACGTTCGTTGTGGTCTTAATCAACAACAAAGCAATGATAGACTTCGATTGGCATTTAATTACAAAGCCCCATCTTGCGACACTGTTTACAATTGATTAAATGAGTTTAACCGTGGACATCTCAGCAATCTCAGTGATGATCTGCGTGAGGGACATCTTTCAACAGCGACATCTGAAGATAATATCTGTGCTGTGTGACGCATGATAGAAGAAGATAAAAGAGTGACCTACTAGCAGATGCGGGTAAGCTTAGTCATTGGTATGAGTCAAGTATAAATAAGTAATATTACACGAACATTTAGGCGTCAAGAAGGCGTTTCTACACGAAAAAATGCGCGAAATGTTAGAAAAGTTAAAGACTCATCCTCCATATAGTCCTGGACTTGCGCTCTGCTACTTCATTTATTCCCAAGAAATAAAGATAAAGTTGTTAGCTTTACAAGCCCTACAGATGCGGTGAGTGCGTTCGAAAATGCTATAGAAAATACCCCGAAAGAAGAATGGGCAGTTCTCAGTGGTTTAATCAGATGCGCAGATGTATACAGAGGAACAGAGACTACTTTGAAAAACAAAAGTACCGGCAACTTTCTACATTGAGCCGTTTCCTTTTTTCTAAAAACTTTTCTAAAAATAGTACGTTTATTACAAATATAAAAATATTTCAATAAAGAGTACGCATACTGTATAGGTAGGCATAGGGAGGAAAATACATGATTAAGATTATTATTTATACATTACTGAAATACAATGTATAAATAACATCTTGTACTTTTATACTTTGCGTTTTTTGTTCTCGTCTTTCTTTTAACATATCATGTATTTACTGTACAGTAGAATAATAGAATAACACATTATAACACATAAATATTTTGATCCTACTGAAGCGAAAAACATAATACAAAACTTATTGTAATGCAAAGATCAAAGACTGGTTGTGATCTTATAGAACTATATTCTATAAAGTAGGTAGTCTCTTTATCTCATATAGTATATTTTAAAGGGTTCTCACAAATCATGTTATATCTCCACAATAAACCCGTAGATTGTCATTGATCCTTCGTAAAAACCTACTTTTCAATATAGAACATGTCAAAGGTCTTTTATTGTCATTCTTCAGCTTATTTGGGTACATAAGTAGTCTCTTAGAAACATGAAAAAATTATATCTGTTTGAAGCCGTAGAGTAATTTATGTTTGGTACTCAAAGTCACAGTAAACAAATAACATTCTGTAGGTATATTATAATAAAATAAGTTGGGTCGGTTGTATCATTTATAAGATGCTTGATGGTTTTTTCTCCATCACATCTAGAAGTATATTCCCTGTGAAAACCAACGAAAAATTTTACAAAAAAGACAATTTTAAAGAAAATTAGTTTTTTTCATTTATTTTTTTAGAATCTCTCTGGACTACATAATTTTCCTGAAGCGATATCAAATTCACGAGATCATCTTGTTTGTTTATAAAAGATGTTTTATAGCTTTCAATTAAATCTAGATCGAATTATTAAGATTAATGACTGCCTCAATTCAGCAATGGTGGATGAAAAAATCAGTCAACTATCCTTTCAATAATAAATAAACTCAAATAAACTAAATACTACTAACGCCAAGAGTAAAAAAAGTAAATTTTCCTAAAATACCTACGTCCAATTCAGTTTCTCAATTTCAATCACTTAAAATGAGTAAAATACTGAACAATATTGGAAGTACAACCTCATTAAGCCTCGTTACACGACACAAATGACAACCACTCACCAGTACGCTCACACAGGCTATCCAATTTGCATATATTTTTAAAATAATTGACGTATTTACTCACAATTTGGACAGAAATTGGATATTTAATACGTTAACGGCACGACAATTACATTTTGCGATCAACGACGTGTATTTCATACTATTTCTTATAGTTGATACACATTGACATCCTAAATACATATCATGATTATAATTATTCATAATATCAACTTAAAATGCTGTAAAATATGTCGATTATCTCAACTAGGCCAACGCTCATATCTGATTTAAAAAAAATAACTTTATATTTTTTACTATAAACGATTCTAATTCGAACAAAAAGAGTCGTAGATTTTTAAATAATTTCAGATTATTGTTAAACCTAGCTTCTACCCGCAACCCAACTATCATCTTTATCTAGAATAACGGCGACTCGAAGATTATAGAAGAAACCGTATAGCACAGATATGCTACTTCTCATTTTAAAATAAATAGTAGTCAAAGCAGTAATTTTTATATCACATCTGAAAAAATATACCTGCAATGTTTTGTAAAATTCAGAAATTACTTTTTCAATAAATACAATATACATAATGTTGTATAAAATGTTTTTCGTAAACCACTTGAAAGTGCAGTTATTAACAACGACGGATGCCCGCGGCTCGCTAAACCTTACAATTTCTTACAATCGAAATTGTTAACATCGCACAGACCTGCTTTACACCTTGATCACCTTTTGAAGCATAATTTACAAAGAATCTTGAAACGTTCTCTTTGTTCTAAAGTTATGATTTTATGTTTCTTTACGACGGTTTCAAACCTTTTAATCTTATTCTTTGAGGATAGCTTTTTCATACAACGAAAGAGAGTGAAAGATAAGTCACGTCTGATATGTCTTATAACTGTAATAAATAACTAAATAATATACAAGCCCGTATATCTATGCAAATTTAAATGTCGTTATTGTTTTTAAAAATTTCAGTCTTCAGAATACATACCTATGTAATAAAAATATCTTATTGTTGTAATCTCATTTAATATATAATTAATTTTATTTTTTATTTATTGGACCTCCAGGTTCACACTACCTATTAAACATATCTACACGCGGTTACGTGTCAAGCTAAGTTCAAGCTAACAGAACTGGCGAGAAGCACCGTGTGTAATATTACAAGAACCATTTGGAGCCACTTTTGACCTCCTCATAACTCAAAAACCATTTTACATAAACATAGCAAATTTGGCTCATATATTGAGATTGGAAAGGTTTTTATGTACTCCAAATTTTATAAACACGCCTGAAACGGTTATTTAGATATTACATGCAAAAATCGTCATTTTATCACTGACTGACCTATAGATAAAAACTCTAACCCAGTTCGAGATGACCCAGAAAGTTCAAATTTGACATCCAGATAGATAGTTGGATATATATATTTTTTTTACACACTTTGTTGCACTAGAGTGCAATGAGCGGCCTTATCGCTAAACAGCGATGTCTTCCAGGCAACCCACAATTTTTGTTGGTTTGCTTGAATTTCTGCAGGCAAGCCTGTAGAAATTCAACCACTCCTCCGTACCACTTATGACACTCCGTCCGGCAAGTGGCAGCCTTACCAGAGACCGAATACAAATACAAATTACATTATAAATTGTATTCGGGACCGGGGATCGAACCCGGTACCTCAGGCTTCGCGGTACGCTTATAAGACCGCTTAGCCATGAGGCCTCTTACTATACTAAAAAGGATATACTATACTAAAAAGGAATAAATCAGAAACTAGTAATTTTTTAATCATTTTATTACAATTTTTAAATTAATTGATTCTATTAGGAACACTTACAAGTTATAGTGCCTGTAATGTAATGATATCAAAATTATAGTCGACTTTCGTATTTATCATTTTTGTTACGTTATTAATAACTGTAATTTAATATTATTATTTATGATCCTAAGTTATATGAATAAATTATAATAAATTTATATTTTACGTTGTTATAAATATAAATTTATTAATAAATATATATATAAATTTTAGGACTGACCATTGAACTTGGCACCCATTTAGATCTTACATTTTTTGTCGTTGTCAACAACCAAGGCGTATACCATAACATTGACTCTCATTTCACGTATATGTTTTTGATGGGATTAAAATAATCTGTGACATCACCAAAGATCAGCATTCTACAGAAACTTTTATTGAATTCGCATTATGATACTAATCTTTCCCGTTGTGGTCGATTAAGCCCAAGCAGTAAAAACACGGCAGATTTATTAGGATTTTTTACAAAAGCACCATATCAGGTGACCGTCGCAGAGAAAAATGGCCCAAGAAAATCTTTTTGTGTAGCCACAATCAATCATCGTGTACTGAGATAAGATTTGTACAGATTCCCCGCTGTTTCAGTGTTATTAAATCTTCATTAAGCGATGATAAGATTTTTAATCTGTTTTTATTCATGTAAATAATAAAATCTAATCGAAATTTCTTTTATAATTATTATAACAATATAATTGTCAGTATCGCACTTTATTTGTGTGTATTTTATATATCACTACATATTATAAACAAAGTCCGTCGCATCTGTCTGTCTGTTCGTGATAAACTTAAAAACCACTAATAGATAGTGATTCCTGAAGAAGATTTAGGTATATTATTTGTCAAGGTTTTTTATAAAATGTGATAATTGCTGGAAGTTTCAAAAAAAGTCAAACCAGCTTCTATCGAAAATGTTACCTAATCCCATTGAGATATAACAAAATGGTGGGATATTCTTCTTTTATAGATCTACTGAAAAGTCCGAAGTGGCATATATCTACCTTTTAAGGATACCTTACTAAGCCCATTCTATCTTATAAATGTTATTTATTGGCGGTACAAAGTACGCCGAGTCAGCTAGTAAGTATTTGTAATTGTATATTTTTATCCTTGTCAATCTACACACTCTTCCATGATTTCTTTTTAAGGTTCTAACTTTGTATCGGTTCGCTAAAAAATCTAAACAACACTCTTATAGCTGGAAGAATCATAAGAAAGAAGAAACACGAGTCTATAATAGAAAAAGATTCAATAAAAATTGTTTTAAATATTTTTGTGTATTGGTAAATCAGATCCATATCTGTTTTACCAATACTATTGTTTAGTTGATGCCTTTTTTGTTTCGTCGGAATTTCCTTGCAACACGCTTTTAATATTAGATGCGTGACCAACTTAGCTACAAAGGCTTAGAATCAGGTTGCATCTCGTTATTAAGGCTGAACGCAGATGAAGTTGCGACATATTTATTCATGATATAGGCATTTCACCTAAATAAAATTTCTACAAATTTTATCTATCCATCAGCACCGTGGCTAAATGGTTTTGTCCAATGCGTGTTATACGAGGATCCAAAGTCGAATATATTCAAATTTAATAACTTTTTATTTAATTCTTTATTTATAAGCGATCTCAAATAAATCATTTGTAATATTAAGTACCTATATTTTGTTATATAAGATTATTTAGGTCAACTTTAAATTTTCGTAAGCATGTTTTAAGCGTTAGGATTCGAATCCTGGCTCGGTTCGCGTTTTAAGTTATTCAATTGTAAAAATAATAATAAAAACTTTTTGTATTTAATACTCTGATATAACTTAAATCAAAAGTAATAGTAAAATCAATATTTATTGTACACTTTTTTGTTACGACTACAAAAACCGACCTCTATCATTTTAGGCCACTGCTACTAGTTTGACAGCATCATCTTAAAGTAAACGTTGCTTAAATTAGTTACCTTATTTATTTAGGTTTAGCTAATATATGGTCCGCATGAAATGGTTTGCATACAGCACCTGAAGGCAAATTAACACTAAAGCAAGCCGTTATAAAATAGCCTCAGGCCACTCTGAATTCCATTATCTCAAAGCCAAAAACAACGATCCGAACAAAACGTATTTCTGAAATTCGTAACTACTAATTCTACTGCGTTTTTGTTCACAAGTTTAAACATAGAGATAGCTTTAAAATACAGCTAAAAGTTAAAAGTTTTTGAATACAATAAAATAAACTAGAAACTACACAGAACATAACAACAATTTTCTCATTATAATGCGTTATGATAATAAGGGTTATACATTTCAGTTCTTAAACTGGGGCAGTAACAATATATTTTACGTTATTTCTATAAAAAATATAAATTACTCAGTAAAAATTTAGATTTTAATCGAAACTTTTTATTCGATCGGCCAGGCACGGATGCCACTCAAATCTTGAAACATATTGTACTAAGTCAAAATTAATTACTTTGGCACGTGAAAAACATACAAAACTATATTTCTATGAAGCCAAGTATTTTGTTAAATTAGTACGATAAAATTTATTGATCCTTTATATACTTATTATATATATTGGTCATCAATATGCAATTTATCGATAAACAAAACAAGTCGATAAATCGTAATACAAAAGTAAACAACAACATGAATGCTAGAAAAGCCGTGATAAATGACAATATCACGCAAGCCGCGAAGTTTATTACCTAAATAAATGTGCCCCGTCAAAAGGCTGCCCCGAAACAGGCTTGACTTGGTACAATGTGATTATTCATCCGCGATACTTTTAGCGATACGGCCGTCGATAGTCACATGGTGCAAGGTTCATTTCAGTATTATTTTCTACTTGCAATTGCTGGTTTGTCCCCGCGGTTACGGGATTATTTTACAATAACATATATAAACAGTATGTTAACTTATCTTTCGTAAATCCGAAATGCATCCTACAAAATTAAGTGTCGTTTTCTTAAATAAAAATATGTGTTTTTTTATTTCTATCAAAATGCGAATTCAAACGTACCAATATTAAATACATTATATCAAAATTTGCAGCGTCATATCGTTAATCACACCTATTTCATTTATTGGAAAATTACTGAAGCATAATTTCGATAAATTCATCAAAAAATCGTCGTTTGATTTTCAGATAATCTTGCTAAAGATAAAAGTGAGTAAATGGGTCAACGTAAAACAATTAGGTTACTAAACTGAAGCAGAAAATCGTAAAATAAATATATTTATTCCTAAGACACTCCTTCCAAATATTTCTCTTGTCAAATGTTATTTTCTGTATTATTTTTCAGTGTATTTTGAAATCGATTCAAATTTTTTAAAATCAATTCTATGCAACAATTAGTCTAGAGACTCATTTAATACATAAATATTATTAAATACTCATTTAATTCAAAAAAAATCATCACTATATTTCAACTTATTTACAAAAAAAAATATTGATAAGTTTATAGTTTTCCTGTCCGGAAATCACAAGTAAATTTCAAGATTAGCGAAGAAACAGACGATTCAACGAACTTTTTATAATTTCTTTTTATGTAGTGTTGATAATTTCCGTAAGTTAAGGACCTCTGTTTTGAATAATTCTCATTTACCGCGTCTTAGATATCATTAACTTCCAAGAAAATATGACCGAGTTTTGTTTTAGGAAAGTTATTTTTGAACTCTTATAAACTTAGACATATAATTAAAGTTATATTTAGTTTTAAGCGTAAGTTTAGTCTATAAAATAAGCGTATATTTAGCGATTGCCGTCAAAACCTTTTGAATTAATTTTTTCGTATAGGTATATGTTATATATTTTAAAAAGCGTTTGACTGAATTTTTTAAACTAATAACAAGTTAAGTATTTTGTCCATGTAATCTTGTTTTAGTAAGTAGTGGATCGTGTTTATAATGCATAATAATAGAATGCATCAAACCCTGCGGATCTTAGTTTCAGAAAACTTAAAGCAGCTCTTTATGGAAATAATGCGAAAACTTCTAAGCAAAATATATGCTGAGCTTTAGCAAGAATTATTTAAACTTGCTGTAAGTCTTAGTAGTCTCGACTGATTTACTATCATACAACGTGAAATTGAAGACAAAAAACATGTTCATATTTTTCTGACGTACTCATATTTTCATTAATGTTTTGACCTACTAGAGTTAAGGAGCTACTGTGCAATAGACACACAGACATCAAACTCCCATGCAATTTATTGAGATCTGTTCATCCAATAAAATGTATTATTTATAATTAACCTGTCTGGGGTATTTAAATCGTCTTAAATTTCACTTAAAATGTCAAAATGTTTTATATTAAAATAATCTGTTACCCAGAGGATTAAAAGAAATGAAGAGGTACTAGAGCAAAGAGATACTTATAAGATGGCTTTTAATCATATTCATTGCAATGTAAGCAAGTCGAGTGAAAAAGGCAACCTTAATATCTTGGAATATTAATATTTCTAATTTAAGTTAGCTCAGCTGAGCGCAGGATTTAAATTTTTGTAAACATGTTTGTTTCAAGATTAGTTACGCGTTTGACCTACATCTTTTTATTGCTGGGATCTTTTTGTTCAGCCCTAATCCGAGGGATGGCTTTGAAGTTTAAGACGCCCCTTTTAGGCCCACTCGTCTTAATGACGATGCGAACGACATAATATTGTATAATACACAATGTTTCGCCCTGAGCGAATATTAGACTGAATATTATTATGGTATCCGGTACCATAATAATATATAGAATATAGAAATAATATATATGAATAGAATAGGATTGGCAAGTTGAAGATTAGGAATAGGCTTTGACGTCCATATTTTTTTTTGTTTTTGTAACTATGCGCATCTAAATATTATTAATTAGCGGCCTGCACCAGTTTCGTAGGAATCTCGTCGTCTTATTCCAATTAGAAAACACAATATGTACTGATAAGAGCTGATTAGTATGTTAGAAAAAATAAACAGATGATAGCATTATAATTTTTGTTGTATTGGTCTTGGGAATGTTCCACTTCTAAGTGTGAAATAATTTTTTATTATTATATTGGAATTGTCTAGATTACATAAGCAAAACGTCGAAATACTTAATTTTGTTTTGTTTTTGTTTTTTTAAAAAAAATGTAAACTACAAAACATAAATTAATACTATAAAAAAGAGTGCCCATTAAGATATTGAAGTTATTTTCATCTGTAGGTACGTCTATTTAGATATGTATCATGTATTCAGTAAACTGTGCACTCTCAACTCAAAAATTATTCATGTGTGCACTGCGGCGTATCTTTCAATATTCTTTATTTTAATTTTATATTTAAGTAAAACTCATCAAGATTAATAAAAAATTTATGATTAACTTAAAAATTCTTTTGAAGTCTATTTAGGTAGCTAAAATACGTAATGTATTTTAATAGAACTGTTTTGAAGCCTAAAAACCTAAACTTTATAAACAAAGACCCAATAAAGCTTATAAGATTTAAATAAAGTATAAAGTTTACTTTTTTCTTTTGGAAAGTAGTCTATGGCTCAAAGCAAATTAGAAAGGCAGGTCTGGGTGCAAAGTAAAATTTATGAATTGTATTTTTTGTTTAATATTGATTATTGATCAAAGTAAGGTTGAAATGCGGACCATGAATTTTCATACACATCAAGATGTAAAAGTAAAAATTCTAAATTGAAATATTGACATATTCCTTTATTCTACACTTTTAATACAAAATACCTAAGCTCGTGAAGCTGGAACATTTAATAATACCTAGATAGAAGATAAAAGGTACTGCAAAAGCTTTCTCGAAGTACCACAAATTTTCAACATCTTCATTGCGCGAAATATTGGCATTTATTCCCAGCGAGAAATGGTACATTTTCACCTCATAGATTGTGATTGCCCGGAATTTCGTCATGTAATTGGACTGTGGTTGTTAAGGTTGTTTATTTAACTGTCACAATTTCGAGAACTGTTTTAAGATACGTTTTGTCTACTGAATGAGTTCATTTGGTTTTCAAACGAAAATTTGTTCGCAGATTTCGGTTTATTCTCGTGTTGTATCTGTTTTGAATTACTAATTTGGGATTGTTTGTCTTAATTTTGACTCTTAAACCGATAATAACAAGGTAAGGTTATCAATTAGTAATTGAGATTCGAAATACTGTCGCTACGAATGACTTCACATTCAGCTAGTCATTTATTATTTACGGGTTACTCTTAACAATGTTTGAAACATGGTATCGAGTAAGTACAAAATAATAAAAAGAAATAGATACATAAATGGTCGCCATAAATGGTGTACCTAAACAATAACAAAAAAAAAACAGTCAAACATTTTGTAAACGATTTATATAGGTCTATTGTTCTACAATTCAAAGAGAAGATTGATAAATTCAAAATTGATGGTTTCTACATTGAATCAGTTAAAATAACGCCTCTGGATCCACCGATGCAATATACAAATAAAAATATGTCTTTGCGAAGGACTTGACCACTTTTTGTCAAAACTCTTTGCTTACAAAGACGCGGGCTTTTTATGCGTAATATATTATGTAAGTCATATAGTAAAGAGAAAAATATTTATATTATCACGCCCATTTCCCAAAGAGGTGGGGAGGTACCACAGACTGCCACCTGCCACGATCCCTACATACCTCTTTCGCTTCATCCTTTTTCAATAAATTCATCATATGCACGATTACGGGTGCCTTTAACCTGCCCTATCTCAAGTACGTCCTGGATTTGATCCAGAAAGGTTCGACTGAGTCTGCCAGCACCCATCTCACCATTCACACTCGTCCTATATATCATATAGCCTATTCTCATTCATCTAATTCTATCCAAACCATCTCAACATTTACATTTGTTACTACATCCACTTCTAGTCCACACCGTTCACGTTGTACAGAAAAATGGGGTACTTTTGCGATAAAATTAAGAGCTGCGTTCCCAAATGTAAGCTAACAAAACTAAGCTCGACAACACGAGGACGCTTGGAAAAGATTTTTTGTTTTTATTTGCGCTCCGCTACCAAACGTCGTTACTCTGATTTCACTTGCTAATCCGTCGTCGAAATCCTTATTCCGCCGCATTTTCCGACTATTTTTTGCTTAACGTAAAATATGCAAGAGTAATTGCATAAACGCCGCGTAAAAATGCAAGAATGATCTCTACGTTTCGGTGCTTAAAATGTTTGAGGTAAAAAAATATTGTTAAAATCGTCCGTCTCGAGGAGTTTAAATATTTTATCATTTTGTTCAAATACTGCTTTTTTCTCTTTGTCTGTTTTTCACCAGACTATTTTGAACTATTTGTTAGTGCAAAAAAGTATTTTTTTTTGATAAATAAAAATATGAAAATCACCTATGAATATAATGCTTATATTATTTTGTATGAATAAAATATAAAGTAAGAGTAATAGTGATTATTCTTAAATATGTTAGTGTTGCAAGTTGATTGCATCGGCTGATGTCGTTGAAAGGTCGTGTAGGATTTCATGTTATTACTTTGTAACTCGTTAACAGGTACGCTTACTGGCTGATTTAGCTCGAAGCCGTGCCACTCTGTATCAGGAGCGAGGATTGACTGGCTAATATAAGCGGCAGGCTTGGCCACCGGCCGGTTTTATTCTACAGTCGTTCTTAGAAGAATCTTTCACTAGTGGTTTTTAGAACGGAATCATTCAGTAATCTATCTAAAAGAGGAAACTCTGTTTGATTAAGTAGCCGTTGTGTATTTTCAGTAAATAGGCAAGTAATTGGATGACGTGTATTTATGCTTAATGTGGTTTCTATTATTATTTTAATGGTAAATTGATAAATTTCTAACATTATTTATTTACTCTTCTAATAAAACACAAACAAATGTATGTATACAAGAAGTTTAGTATGGAAACAAAGCATAGTAACAACCAAGCGAATGGGACGCGCTATGCCGGGAAAACGATGCTAAAATAACAAGCTACGGACTGAAGAAGATAAAACAATGCGATTTTTGAAATTATGATGTTTTGATAATATTTGTTTTACATTCATTGTATCTTTTTACAACGGATAAAAGGATTTCATAGCAATTTAAGGGAACTTTCAAGTTTATAATCTTGTTTATAAATTTTAAATGAATATAATGTCAAGTGCAATAGAGAAATACTAACGCTAGCAAATTAATATTATTGTGTTTTTGAATTAAGGGTCTGTCCAATAAGCCAGTTCACGGTCGGATACACGGCAAACTCGTTATGGGAAAAATTAAATTTTTAATCCGCGGTCCCTGAAACATTTTCAAGTGTACAATTTTCCAAAGTATTCATTAAAATTAACTGCTTCATAGATCCATATAACCTAACTTTTATGATAATAAAACTAAACCTATTTTTAATAATAATATAACTATAATGAAATCTTTTGCCTATAAAATAATTATTGAATTTAAAGTTTTATTTAATAATACATGTATCCCAAAGACTGTACACCATAAATTATCGGAGATTATCGTAGATTTTTTTTCTATGGCTTTTGTATAGAATATTTGTGGCTTTACAAAATGGCGGTCATAGAGTTTAATATTTGACAAAGATAAACGTCTCATATAATTTTTAACGTCCGACACAAAAAAATTACAATATACATTTCTATATTTTAACGTAATATGCTAAAAAAATTTTACTTAACAACTAATACGTTTATTTAAAAATAAATATTAATAATAATAATTAGAATGTTGAGTGGATCTACTAGGATCTAACTTCAATAGGCTAGGGTAATTATTAGTTTCTTTATTTATTTGTCTCAGATATATATTTTTTATATCGTATGTTTTACATAGAATTATAGTTGTCTATGTTAAATAAATATAAATTACACCTGGAAACCCGAGTCTAATATCAATGGTAAATCAATAATAAGGCAACAATTCTATCATGCTGGCAGTTGAAGTTAGTAAAGTGAAGTCCCGTGTCCCCTAGTGGGGTATGGGGCACATGCATTTCACATCTGTTTCACTGATCGATTTTTTATTTAGGGGCAAGTAGGTGATCAGTCTTCTATGCCCTGCCAGACCGAGTTTTTCTTTTTTTCTCCATCGGGAATCGAACCTAGGATCTCTCGGTTGTAACGCTTACGCGCTTACCATTAGACCAAAGAGTTGAAGTTAGTAGACTTCCGCAATTGTCAAAATCGACCATAATAACGCCATCATTGAACCACTGGGATAATTATTCTATTAGCAGACTCAGGCAGATGCACTCAAATAGAAAAATACACCATTATGTTACCTACTACAGTTAACGTAGTATAACCACAGCAATGAACGAATAAAGGTGACGTATATTTTGAATATTGGTTTGCGATGTGTCGTGTGGGTACTTGAACGGCAATTAAATTAATCAAATCAATTATGTAATCACTATAGCATAGAGATAAATTGTTCCCATCTAACCTTTATCTAACATGGCCCTGTGGTAATGTTTCTGATGCATTAATCTGTGGTATCTTTAATAATTTTATAGAATTCGCGACTTCCGTTCATAAAATGATATAACCATTACAATAAATATTAAATACTTATGAAAACAAATTAAATATTTAAATGTCACTTAATTCACTTAATATTATAAAGAAACGCCACTTTGTTTTTTGAAGATAGAATTTAATTTCGCAACGGAGACTTGCACAATCAATTTGTTTTTATCTCTTGACCCCGCGAACTGTGTTATTTGGTTATTTCAAACTTCGTATATGTAATCTTTAAAAATGCCGATAACTTCAGCTCTTATATCGAAAAATAAACTATTTCACTAGATGACCTTAAAACCGTTTATTCTAAGTAAGCGTAATCATTAAACAAGAAACAACCAAGCCATATAGCTTTTCAAACTATTCCGCATTTGTAATATTATTAGCGTTTAGTCTTTAATGGTTTTCGCACGTTACAATTAATTAATTTCAGCAATTCTTTATACATTAGTATAAGGATTAATACTGAAATATGGAGCCAAATAAGATATAGAAACAGAAAGATCACAGACATGAAGTAGGTCAAACTTCTATGAACATGGTTTTATTATAGTTGGCCCTCGTCCCAAACCGTGCCAGTATGGAAATGAACTATACCATACTACGGTTTTATATCTTTGGCATCAACTTGTATTTAAGTTATTCCGATCCGCGTACATAAACATGACTGAAGAATTCATTATCTACATTTTGCACCCATGTCGTGAAATTCCTTCCTATTACAAACTCAGCTATCATATTAAGTAAAAATAGTATCTTGATTTATGTAGTCTTAATTTTAGCTATAATTTACAAGGATCTGTTCATCCATATATTAGATATTCTTATTTGTAACCTCCTTTATGTCATTTCAGTGGGCTTTTAACTTTTTTGTGTTGTTTTATGTTTTTTTTTTCTGTGGCCGTCTTGTTCCTATTCTAATAGTTGTATTGCCTGCAATGTAAGTATTTTTTATCAGACAATTTAATCTTCACTAGCAATATTTACAATGATTTAAATATTACAGACCTAGTTTTAATGTCATTTATTTTTACATTTAATAGATGCAACCATTAAAAGTGGCGTTTAATATAGTTAAAGAGAAAAACGTTTCATAAGATGGCCTTAAGAATACTTGTCGTTTAATTAACATAAGAGATTTCATGTAATCGTTTCTTTTAAGCTTACTTTCACAATGTGTTTACAGTTTTAAACGACCCAGAATAAAATTAATCCACTTTCTTCAATGACATGATGTTCTTGTCACAAACTTCAACTATTCTCTCAAGTCCAATTCACGTTCTCGAGCCTAATTTGTGAGTCAGCAATAACCCTTCCCTTTAATTGTTGCCAAGTTGTCTCATACGTCAGTCATGGAAGCGAAAGGGCTGTAAAAATAATACAACTCCCTAATGAGGGGAACTGCTGACCCTTTTATTAACTTGAAGGCATGATGATTACTTAACTAATTGTTATAGGTCTGCGGTGGACGCTCTAAGAATTGCTACTAGATTGCTTGCATTTCTTTGTTCCGCTTCACTCAATTTTTCTTTATATTAAATAACTATTTAAAATTATCGTTAATTACAAGAAATTAAATAACTTATAATAAATGCATGAATACATATTTTTTATAATTCCCACGTAAGAGAAAGCCTCATGATGAATTAAAATAAATATATATTTTATTTAAGTTTCATAATTTAAAGATTTTATTTTAATGTTGCGTTCATATAAGTCCAACACGTACTTGCAAAGAAAAACGATCAATCAAACTGACGGGGAATTCCCTTTTCCTCACAAGGGGTTACAAAACTCATATCAACCATCTCGTAAGTATCTCAGAGTAGAACATTTATCAGAGTAGGTACAAATTATAAATACATATAACTAAATAACTTGTTGCAAAATCCTTGCTAACATTAATTTGGGTAAACACAATTTCTCACGATCGCCCGGTTAGTCGATGCTACGATATAGTTGCTACGACTCGTAGTAATAACAATATAGAATATTAGTTACGTAGAGCAACGGATGTTCAAATTTCTATATCTAAATACAAAGTTGAGCGTATATAGTTAAAACATATAGACATCAAACAAAAAACTCTATATAAAAATAAGAAAAGGTTGCGAAAAAGTATTCGATATCGAAAAATAAAAGTTAAGCGTAGCGAGTCGTAGGCACTGCGTACATTGTTCTTTTCATTAGCGCCTGTTAACTTCATTCAATTAGTAACTAACTTCGGGTAACGGCCGACTTTTCTATTATTTTACGACCCAACTTTCATGGGCTCTCGAGTGAAATAAGACTTTAAAAACCATGACTGCATAAGCAATTTAAAATCAGTTTTTATTACAGTTGAACAATTTCGACAGAGTTGACTAATTTCATTTATTGTATAATTGTTTTTAAAAATAGTCTCGCTGACTATTAACTTAATAATTTTCTTTACAGGTAAGTTAGTCATCGGTATTTTGTGATTTTTGAACGGGCACATTAAGGATGGAGGATGGACATTGAGAATTTTCAAATACTTTAAATTTATTTATTATGTTTGTAGATTTCAATTTTATTAAAGAAACGAATACTGTGTACTTTTATTGTTGCACCAGCTAAATCTATGCGCGCTCGGCCATAGCTTAATTCCGGAAATAACCCTGATTGCTGCATCCTCTAATATACAAAATGTTCAAAATAGAGGAAAATGTTGCTTTTATCATCGACTAATTTAGCTCTAATTTTAAACATACAAATTTTTAAAAACTGTAGTAGGTAAGTTTTAATAAAGTAATATTATTTTTTAAGTTTAAATTTCAATTTGATAAAATTGTATTATATAATAGATATGTAATTTAATATCCCTCTAAAAACGTTTCCCTATTTAAATAGTCTTTATTATTTTAAGAACTATGAAAATGAGTGATCATTTATTTTCGATGTTTTCTGAATTAATTTGATTATATATTTTTTTTTAATCAATTTATCCTAGTATCAATGTATAATAGCGCATTCTTAAATTATATATATTACTTAAGTAAATACCTACATCAAATGTTCTTTATAAATAAATTGGTATAATAAGATCAGGAAATCGAGTAATAACCATCCCCGAACACTCAACTCGCTATAACGTAATGTAATTTCCCATGACACCACGCCGCGTAAGTCTGTCGCAAATCACAGTATAGACGTATAATCTTAGTATAGACAGACGTCAGATATGTATAATATATATGATACACATTTTTACAATGAAGTAGCTACTTCATTGATAATTTATACAAGAAATCATTAAAGAAAGAAATTTTTGTTAAGGAATATTCCTTCCTAAACAAAAATTGTTTTCCCAAGATTCAAACCAAGCACCTCTTGCTAATCATATTGAATAGATACGTACGCAATCAACCAAGCTTCGGAGGCAGTTAATAATAGAGGTTTAAAAATTCTCAGAATATATTAAGCATCCTTACCATTAGCTACCAAATTTATAAGATCGCAACACAGTAATTACACAACTTACGTGCTACACATAGCCCGAAAAATATCCACTCTCACACACACACACTATAATAGACACAATATGAATAAATTCAGGAGCATGTTTGGCGGAAAATCCAGGAAAAGTCGCGAAAAACGTAGTTCGTGTATCGGGTACTGCGTTCGACTGGCGTGCGGGGCGATCGGGGAGCGGAGAGCAGGGACAAAATACGCGCAGGCGAACCGTTCTCACAACTTTATTTTTCTCTCCTATTGCCACTTATCTCTGCCGATGCAGTGCAAAAGCGCAATTAAACCGCCTCAATGAATAGATTCAAATTACAATATCCTCTTGATGGATTTTTAATAGCTTAATAATTTCATATGCGCTTCTTAGGTGTTAAATGCTTTCACTTTAGCGTATGAGAATTGATTTTCCATATTGCTTGTCTAGGTGCCAAAATTACTTATAGGTAAGGTATATTAAAAATAAAACCAGCTATCGTCCATCTAAACTTACCTCAATTTAGCAAACCGCATAGAACATAGATTTAAACCTAATAAAATGGTCTTAACCGTTCATGTACACAGCTTCAATGACAAAAAGTCAGGCCAATATCGATGTTTCATGAAAGGTAATTTGTGAAATAGTGGTAGAAATATCTACTCGATGAGAAAGTAAATTTTGGAGTGACTCGGTAGCAAAGTCACTTTTGTTGTATAATATTAGTCTAAGTCGCACCCGGAGCCTTTTCTTCTCTATTCACATCAATGAAAGCTTTGAAACCATTACTTATGTGTTACACTTCTTTATAGTTCAAAACTAAAAACTTTTAAAAGCGTTGCTTGGATCGAACGCGAATGAGAATTAACAAGTTTTGTAATCACTTCCATTGATTAGTAAAGACGTGGTAAACTCCTGGTTCGGACACATCTCGTAATTAAAGTAGGATTTGAAAATAAATATGGTCTATGTATTATAATATAGGAACTACTGAATATTATAAAGACGCATTATTATTATAACATTACATTTATAATTATATATATTATAATAGACGATTTATTTATAACACGCAAACACTTTAAAACACGTTTTATAATAAATACCTACTTTTTTGTTTGCTAGCAACACTACATTGACATTTGACAACCGCGTCAGATGTCCGAGACCATGAAAGCGCGCGAAACGTCGGATAAAATTATTTTTACTATCTTATTTATTATTATTATCTGTAATAATTGTAAAATTTTGTAAAATAATCGCGCTTAATCCGATGAAACTGATTTCTTTAAATGTGTGATACTATAACAACCATTTTCAAGAACTACGCAATTGTGTTTCGGCGGTTATTCTACGATCCACCCATTGGCCTAAGTGATTCGAGTCGAAAGGGCAACGTGTTTCTGGCACTGGAAGGATATCAACGAGTCGCAACAAAAATCATATCAATTTATTCTTAAATATCATATTCTAAAATATAAAGTGCCTCAGTCTCTCCAATTTACGCAATTACTATTCTTCGGCTATACGATTAGCTTGAATAAACTCTAGTTGAAATGGGAAACGTGTCACTATAAGGCAGTCGTCAAGTCTATAATGAAAATCGTATCGGCTAATTCTATTAAGTGCCCTAGTGTTTCCTAATCAAGTAACTAGAACCTAAAATATAGATTTTTCCTATATCTCCTATTGCAACTACATAATATTAAAGTCCACAAACAAATTGTACGCAATAAATAAAGTTTCATTAAACAATTTTCACTTTAAATGTTTTATTTGAAATGGATCCCCGTTGCATATTAATATACACTATAATAACAACTGCGCAATGTTTAAATAACAGAGCTTTGATGAACGAATTTTAGATGCTAAAAATAATAAAGCTTTGTTTAAATACTCTTCATGTAAATGTAAAATGTAATGCATATGTAAAAAACTATCATAATATTATGTTACATATACCTGCAATTACAAAATCTACAATTATTTCACACTTTTCCTTTAAGGCTACAATCAAGCTCCAAATAATTTATAATACTTTCGATAAATTTAATTATAAGATAGATTACTTTCGGCAAATAGTTTTATTTAATATTAAATATCTTATAAGTGCGTGATACCATAAGACCGTAGAATGCTATAACAGACGGCGCCCTCGTTTTGAACCCTTATCAACAGTCGAAGCAAAAAAGTTGGTTTCGTACCATCCACCCTGCTCAATTTATGATACTGTTACTTCCTAAACTTTTCACTGCTCTATATATAATATTAACTTTAAATAAACGGCATTAAAAACGCCAGATCCTAAAATCTATATTCCAAGACTTAATTCAAGTAATTATTTACTTTTGAATCCTATCAAACGTAACAAACTTTGTAACGAAGAAACTGTTTGACAAATCTTAAGATTAATCAAATTGGTAGGTAAGTTAACGTAATAAAACGTGTCTCCAGCTTTATAATGCATCTAAAATATGAATCAACTCAATGTTTTACTGTATTATTACCTTAAAATAAGAGCCAAACCGGCTGAATATATTTAAAAATTGTACTCAAGTAATGTTCTTTACATTTTTTCTTATGGTTGTCGGTCTATTTGTTTTCGTGCTTCAATCATTCTACTGGTGTTAATATACTCTGGTAATACCACAACAAAAATCTACAAACACCAAAGAATGAATAATAAATTAATTTTAAATAAAAAATAAAAACGACCTCAAAACGCCCTAAAAGTTAAAAATAAGTTTTATATTTTTAAATGATCCTACTACCTATAAATAAACGATGTATGTAGGATTATAAAAGTAACACGAGTTTGTGGACTTGCAGTTTTATTGTAATTTGTAATACACTTAACGTTACACACAGAGTACAGAGCGCAGTGACATAAATTATAGAGAACATCACAGACTATATATATACATATAGACTTTTACTACAGAAAAGGAAACTGATGCCAAAGTATTATAATGATTAATTATATTAACAATGTAAATAGTGTTGATAAATAAAATTTATGTCAAATTCATAAAAAAGTTATGTAAGAAAGGCGGTGCCAAAAAAAGAAATAATAAGACGTAAATTCGA
Source organism: Aporia crataegi (assembly GCA_912999735.1). Lineage (NCBI taxonomy): Eukaryota > Metazoa > Arthropoda > Insecta > Lepidoptera > Pieridae > Aporia > Aporia crataegi. Next base: position 3,283,965 of record OU538744.1, on the reverse strand, counting down.
CGAGTTACCTTATCGTTTGACACGTACGGCGACGTAGGAGGAACATTGGAAAAAAATACACGTCGAATTGATAACCTCCTTTTTACTTTTCTTGAAGGTCGATTAAAAATCATACCAAAGAAGCTAATTAAAGCCTTTCATCAATCGTAATATGTAATAACAATAATAAAATTTTATATCAGCTTCTTTGTTTTAAATAAAATTTTTTCAAATAATATTTAACGAACCCATATCACCTTAAACGGTTATTTCGCTTTATGCGATATAAATTCATAATAAACTGCTTTTAGTGCAAATTTCCTTTATTGCAGCTTCCCTTTAACACATACAAAGTGTTATTTTATTGAGGTATGACAGACGCGCCGATCCCCACATGTAACAACATAGGTGACATTATAATATTTGCGATGCAGTGCTGGGATGGCCATAGTTTCTTCACAACGTATACTGTTTTATGACAATATTCTATGTTATTCATTAGTGAAGTGCTTTTTTATTCAATAACTGCGTCACAGATTTTCGACTCTTAATCGTCAATTAAAAGATTTGTTTGCTTCGAATCTACAATGATGCTAGTGACAGTATAATATAAATATTTTTATACGTATTCAAATTTAATTTATTGTAGTCTTTTGACTTTCGCGTATACAAATACAGTATGTATTAGATCAATTTATTTAAACACTAAAACTGTATTTTATTCAATATTGTGAGAATTCTCGTAACCCTAGTGGGGCATGGGGCAGACACATTTCTGTATATGTTTCACTGATCATTTTCTTTATAAGCAATTAGGTGATCAGCCTTCTGTGCCTACCCGAACGAAACTTTCATTAGTTCCACCGGGATTCGAACCCAGTGCCTCCGGCGCAACACGCAGCCGCATAAACCATTTAGCCACGGAGGCGATTCAATATTGGCCTTGGAATAATTACTCGTATAATATGCGGATTCGACACTAATTTGCACAAAATTAATTCACACAAACTTGCACAACCCAGCACTTAACTACTTCTTAAGGTACTTCACTACTTCAGACACGACACACCTTTTTCAAAATAAAATGTATCTTAACAATATCTTATATATGGTAACCCTATTCATTTATGTTTAAAAAGTCGAGTATGTAGCCGTCAGTTTAGGGCTATGCAGGGGCAGACTGCGACCAGACGAGCTCTTGTAAAATGCATTTTTGGCGCCGCGCCGTCCGCACCACCGCATGCTGGAGTCAGTGTTGTCTATAACTTTAGTTAGGTTTAACGATTACATTTTTCATCAAAGATACATAGTATCTAATAATAACTTCATTTTATACTTAATTACAAGCTTATCAATAACAAAATATGTATATTTTTTATAAAATTAAAACAAAAAAAAACATATAAACCAGGTAGGAGAGTAACTCATTTATAGAGTTACCAAAAATTAGGACAATCCAATTGTTATAGGTATGTCGCTTGTTTATGACAATGCTGATTAAAGTCGTCCACAAACATGTTTTGTATCCATCATAGAACATTCAAGCAAATTTTAGATATAGCACATTGATTACTTTGATCTCAAGAATTGTTTTTAAATTATTATAGGTAATATGTATGTATATGTAACTTTATTTAATTTTTTTTTTTAATTAAGTTTTATGTAAATATAACCAATTATTATATATTTACAAATTGACCATATAACATATATATTAAGGATTTATTTGATTTGGTTAAGTTATTGGCATATAGGTAATTTTTATTTTTATTCGAAAAACAATTTTAATAACATAAATTATGTAACATTCAATATATAAAAGCTGAAACCAATACTTAAAAATTATATTCAAGTTAAAATAATGGTGTAAAAATGTTAATCATATAGTAGATACGTATAATTTTGTCCATTTAACGGTCTATAAACTGGTGACAACATAAATTGCCGGACAGCACTAGTGCGAGACGGCAGCCTTTTATGGGATGACGGGCTTAATGTGTTTGTCAAATGCAATTAAAGCTGAGTTTGGACATACGTAATTGTGTATAGTTAGTGGAATATACACAAATACAGCTCTATGCTTTTCGTGAGAATCATGACGACGTTTATTTATTGAGACTTATATATTTGTAAACTGTAGTAAATGGAGGTAGGTATATAAGAACATAATATACACCCACCACAAAGATCATCCACATAATAATATAATAAAAGGATAAAAATCAGCATCTTTTCGAATCTGAATCTAAATTGAGTTTGCGGTGTAAGCATAACAAATAAACTCTTACAAATTTATAATATTAATTTGAAACAAAGTTTTGAATGTATTTCTGGGTCATTTTGAATCAAAGATAATATTATAGATTTCAAGACTGATTTTTATAACTGAATACTCCCAATATTACGCAGAAACTGAAATAATGATAAATATTTGAAACATCACACGAACTAGATAAGACTACTCACAATTAGAACTAGGAGTTGTCAGTTGGATGTTCTCAGATTCAAACATTTGGAGAGAGAAAGGCTGACCTTAATTCAGTGATCATAAAGATGTTTATGGAGAAATCAAAAAGCAAGCTTTGAAATGAAGTAATCTAACACTTCCGTTAGAGTCTGGAACGGAAGTGTTATTTAGACAGATAGGCACGAAACCGAAGACATTGAAACCCCGGAAGCGATTTTCGGAGTACAGCTAAATCCTCTTCTGAGTCCACACATCTTCAAATCTAACTAAGAAGAGTATATTTAAGTATGTTGTATGGTATCCTTGTTAGTTAAACTGTGTACAATGGGTTTTATTCTATCCATTGATTCTAACTGTTGGATTTTTCAATTAGTTTTATTGTAAAAGTCAGCGTTATTTACACTGCCTATAAAGTTCGCTCATAAATTTTGTAGGATTTACAACCCATTTTTGCTCCTAAATTATTTTTATTCACATTCAAAACTTTCTCTGATTGTACACGTTACAATATTACCTAATCGATAATATTAAAATACCATTTTGAAATTAAGGTATTTAAATACAACATCTCTTGATGTTGTATCTATTTAGTATAGTCTCAGCCTCTGATGTTTAAAAAACAAAGATATACTAACCACTTATATTTAATTCAGTACAAATAAAATATAACTAAGCTTGACCCGTCAAAGCAACCTGTCACAACAAAGAGCAGTATGAAAAGCTGTATTTCTACAAACTGCTGAATTTGTTATCAAAATGCGTAGGGCGTGGACAGAGCGATCCGATTCAATTTATTTATTCAGCCAATAGGCCGCTAAGGAGCCCTTATATGTCGGCAGGAATGCGACAGACCCACGCAAAAAGGTTTCACTTCTTGCTTCAGTACTAAAATTCATGAATAAACATAATTTGCTTCCAAAATCACTGAATATAAAACAAGTTTAGCCATCGGGTGTTTGATCGTTTGAGCGTGATAAACTCAAATCATCAAACAGATTTTGATATTCGGTCGGTTATTTTGTTATTGTTGGTTGTGGTTATTTTTTACTAATTGACTGAAATTTACAGTGACAGGCAAACGGGCAGGAGGCTTGAATAGGATAAGTGGTCCGCCGCCCATGGACACCCTCAACGCCAGTTGGGTCACGGGTGCGTTGCCGGGCTATATAATATATTTTAAATATATTTTATTAATAAAATCAAACAATTTTTAATCTTGTTTCTCCGAGATTTAATTAAAGTCAAGGTTTCCTAGCTGTTTTATGCTCAACAGAGATACAAAAACTAATTTTAAAAAGGCTAAGTTATTATTAATCTAAGAATGGGTTCCCTGCGGCATGCTCTGCAAGTCTCGTTGGAAAAATTTACTCATCTACTCGTGATCGCGTCTATTGCCAGAGGGGAAAGAGGCCATTATTTTATTTTCTTATTAAATATCTATAAGAGAAATATCTATAAGAAGTATAATATATTTTTTTTATTTTTATATTAAATTATATTATTATGAGATTATAATATTATAAGTAACGATAATGATCTGACGCAGTACATTCCTCGTCATTGCGGATTCGACACTAATTTGCACAAAATTAATACACACAAACTTGCACAACCCAGCACTTAACTACTTCTTAAGGCACTTCACTAGTTCAGAGGTATTTCTTAACCATTCCAACTTAGGGACCTAAAAAAAGAGCGTAGGTAACAAGAAATAGCAAACAAACCAGCGAGCCACGTATCCATTTTCTAATGTAAATAAAAAAGTAAGTGATAATAATATTATATGTATTTATAATACCTCCTTGTATTTTACATACAATTAACATTTTGCTTGATATCACACTAGTGATGACGGAACTCAAAATCAGTCACATTTCTCAAAGCATGTGTGGTGTGAAGCCGTACTATTAACAATCTGTATAAATTATTAACAAGGTAGCTGGTTCTGCGGAGACTTTGCCCACTCAAATACGCTTTAGTATTTAGTTTGGAAACTGGCCGGAAATAATTGTATTCCCTGTCCTATTATTGATCTGACTTATTTAAATGTACCTTTTATGAAGGTAAATTTGGGTTATATATTAGAAATGCACGTTTCAATTTGCTTCAATACCACTAGGCGCCAATAAAAAATAACACTAAACATAAAAAGCTCGCCAAGTATTCGAGCTTATAAGAAGTTTGAATGTGTGTTTTAATATAATAACTAAATTGGTTTTGAATATCCACGTTTCAAGTATGAAATATTAATTTTTCTCCTCTTAAGGAATTTTCATCAGGCACATTCAGTGTTTTCATGAGTCGTTTTATTTAAATTTTTTTAATATGAATAGCGCCCGTAAGACTTGAGTAATCACGGTTCCATTCTAAAGAAAGCGACAATTCCAAACTCATTCCAATTTTGTTTAGGCGTCTTTTACGTGAAACAGTTCTTAATGTATCTAAACATTTAATATATAAACATTTGAAAAAAAAATCTTCATGTGGCATACACTGTAATAAAATATTTATCTTTTCATTTGTTGATAATTCATTTATAAAATTATTTAGCATTGAAAACTAAAAAGTGATTCCATTAGGGCTCTTGTTAACGACCGTTTTTGTCAACGCGTAACGGGCCGACGCGAGACGGTTACCTTTGTACACGATCCGCTAAACATAACGTGAGCGCGTCGTAGGCCGGGAGATAGTGACACATTTTACTGGGTCATTTGTTACAGTATGGCGGTTATTCAGGGGTCTTATTACGCAATGGCAAAAAGAAAAATGATGGTCATAGCGCTGGTACCGGCGGCCCAATCGCGTGGGCGTTATTAAAAATCGGACCGTTATCCGTTGTCGTTAACAAGGGCCCTTACGGAACATCCATCGTGTAATGGGAAAACAAATATAGTATGCGCTTTAATTCATGTTTCACTTCTCGTTTTTTTCTTTTTCAAGTATCTCACACAAGATGATGTGCAGTTCCTGTATCAAATCAACTGATTCATTTATTTTTTCTCCATGACTTCTCTGCGTATTTTAACTACCATGAAATGTCGGATCGTCAGTCACCAAGGCGTCAGTCATAACGACGACATGGTTGGCTTAGTGTAGATGGATGTAAAATGTTCATAATACTTGGCGCGGTCAGCCCGTAAGTACATACATAACCTTAAACTTAATTCTACATTGCATTAGTATTCTTTGTAGGTCGTAAATTACTTACATACACTTCATTTGATTCAAAGGCAACTTACAAAATAACTCGGAGCGTGTTATCTCTAGCTTTTATACCAGCTACCTACTTTTCACTTAGCCATTGTTCTTTCTATATAATTATATGGCCTTTTTATGTTTCTTTTTAATGTGCATGTTTTGAAGTAACGTAAATAAGTAAAAACTCAATTTTTAGAGTAACAATTCTTTAAACATTTCAGTTTGCAATAATATTTTATAATAAAACATTGACTTTCGACTAAATATATTTGACTTTAATATTTGCAGAGTTCCCAATTTCTCATGTATCCTATCGGAACATAATTTGACTTTGATCCCAATGGGACCAAACAGATGTACCCTTTCGAATAAAAAAGAGTCCAATCGCTTTTTTTAATTGATTGAGGACGGAAGGACAATTCATATGAAAGAATAACAAACGAATGAAAAAGATTATCTTAAAATGACAATCATTTTATTTTAGATTATAGAATCCAAATTCGGAAATTCAAATAAAAATAAAAAATGAAAACATCTTACATATAAAAATTTCAAGTCCGTTTAAAAATCAATAATTCTTTTCAAACGGTAAGGGATATTCTATATTTTTATAACGCGATCACAATGATTGCAATTTGATGTAATATTGTAATCTCGCCCTTGTGTAAAAATATGAAACCTCGTTGTACTTTGTTACAAATTTTCACTGATAAATAACATGTAACAGGACTCAATCAAGGTAAAGTGGCATGTAGGTCAGTCATTGACAACGCGATAATGCTGGCAATACTTCATAGACTACCAATTAATCAATCATAATGACGTCATATTGAACAAAGAGATTTTAGAAATTGTAATTTTTTTTTGCAATTTCTGACTCCAAAATCGTCGAGGTTAGTTTAAAAATAATTCCAAAAATTGTTTATGATAATGCAAGTCACTATTCTCATCGACCTGCCGAGGGAACTTTAATTGTTAGTGTCGCCTCCATCAGCGTTAAGCCATAGAATCAATATTTAATGATGAGATGGTTTTATATCCGATAAGCTATCAGGCACCAAGTGTATTCTTATACAAAACCTTACTTTCATGGTAAGAAGTAGAAATACAAACTTTCCTTTAGCATAATCGCATTGCAGTCTTCAATCCATGGCTCAGTTTTAATGACGTCAACAAGTCCCATACAAAAATTGTCTTCAGAAAAATTTTAACGAGCACTTTTGTTACTGAAGCAAATAATCAAACAAAATGCGTTATAGGTACAATATATTTTCATCTCATAAAGATTACAAGGCCTTTCAATAGAGGAATAAAAGCGTCGGTCCATTTTGTAAAAATGAATAAGTATTCGCACGAAATACGGCTTCTTTTTGTATTGTTTTCTTTCATTTGAGAAATTATGTTTGTGCGTTGAAAATTTGTTGGTGCGATAATCGCTTGAATGTTGAATTTTATGCATAACTTTGGTAACTATTTCGAGAATTTTATTCAACCTGGAACGGTTGAATAAAATTTCTTAGACGATAAATACTTTGAGTTTTATGACGCTGGATTCGAATATGATTATAAAAAAGCACACTTAATACAGATGTTTTAACGCTAAAATATTTTTTGATGTACTTTTAGATGACAAAAACCTAGAAATGGTAACCTTGCTGCGATCTAAAATTTTTTTTACAGTTTTGAATTACAATCATACATAGGTTTACTTTCTTCTTTGAAATAAAGATTTTTTTAAGATTTACCACTTGGTAACAAAATTTACAAGTCGAACGTTTTTGAAAAAAAAATGAATTAAGGAATTAATTTTTTGTTCAGTCATAATATATTAAGGCACAATTACAGTATTATAATAATTTTTATTTATTATTATTTATTTATATCTTACTATTGCTCAGTAAAACTTAAAATCTACCAACACTTACTTATAAATTTTAACAGATTGTTTAAATGTGATTAGGTATATGTTTTTTACTTTACCGAAAGTGTTTCAAATTATATTTTCAATACTTTGATAATAATTGACGTTCACAATGTATGTGACACTGTTAAATAACTAATGCACTGATAAAATTATTATTCTTCGCCATGAATACCATTAGTTCATATATATTTAAATGAATGAATGCACAGATCCTAATAAATTTCCATTCGCATTGCTCATATTAAATATGAAGGTAAACGATAAATATTCAATGAAAGTGCATGAATAATTAACGGCTGAGATAAAACGACTTCATTAAAAGCTCTCTAACGATATTGGCATGCTTTACACGAGAGAAAATGCGTTCAAATTAACTTTATCCTATATAAAACTTCTGCTTTAACGACGTACAGAATAAATAATTTGCATTTTTATTTAAAATTATTTTTATATTTTTAAATGCATATCCAGTAGTTTATGTAAAATAATTCAGAAATGATCGCAAGGGCTGCATTTTAGACCTCAGTTATAACAAAATATAAAATCAAATTAAAATCGATAATAAGATATTAAACCGTTTTAAAATATCCTCAAAATGTCGGTGAATCATGATCAAAATATAGTTTTGTGATATATTGGTAGTAATTTGTTAGTATGAGACCAAATATTGACAATTTATGCTATATAAAAGAGTAGGTACTAGTTGGTACCGCAACTTCGTTTACTATTAAGACGATACATTGTAGTGGTTTTTCAAGTTTTTTATTCTATACATGCGATGATGTTATTGCTTTACGATATGTACCTATAGAGCAGTCTTTCCCAAAGTGGTCGATGACGCCCCGTGGAGGCCTAAAGAGGGGCGGTAAGGGGCCCAAAGAAAATTGGGGAGCTTGGTCAAATTGGTTCTTGAGTCAATTGGAAACTGATATTAACACTTGTTGAAAGTCATCAAATTCACCTCACATTAGATTAGTTTTAAAATAAATGATTATTTTTGGTTAATTTTGAATACAATATATTGTTAATATTGTAAAGTTGTATTATTTTTGCTCTCTTTGGTAAGAAAAGTCTGTTATTGATGTTTTAAGGTGAAAAAATAGGGAGTGGGAGGGGCTCTATAAAATAACTGATTTTCAAAGTAGGCGTTAGACGAAATAAGTTTGGGAACCTCTGCTATAGAAGTACCTATAGATTACTGTATATGATTATATAAACAACTTCAATAAAACTGTATTAAAATAGCAGAGGCGCTCGGTCAACTTATGAATTTTAAATGAATTTCACCGGCTTACCACCATGTTTATATCCATTTATTCGCGTCCATAAACCATTTTTTAAATATTTTAACGCTCTTATTGCTAAATTGCTCTTTTTTACAATGAATTTTAACAAACACTAAAATTTGTACATTTAATAAAACGTAAGTTACTAATAGACAAAAATATTTCCAAAAACGCGACAATTTTTTTTTAATACAATACTTTTATATATTTAATGTAGCTCTAGACTCAAAAGAGTATCCGTATTATCTATTGTTAGGCGAACGCTAGTTACAGATAAGTTTCCTTCAACTAAAAAGTAATCAATGCTCTTCAAACCAACTTGGTCGAAAGCCAAACTCAGCGGTGTTCTAACTATCTAGCCCGGGCCTTGCCAAATTGTAGCTTAATGCTCGATGTGTAATTAATCTCAATAGCGACCTTCACCTTACAACCTACATCGGCTGATGGATGAACTGGTTGCGTCACGTTCGTGACATGGAATTTTTATTTGAACATTTATACGAAGTATGAGAGAAGTAGCAGAAAACAACCTAAGATATATACCTAACATAAAAGGAATGTCAATAATGGTCTTAATAATACGGATAAAGGGTAGAAATATTCGAGAATTTACATGCCTTGAAAACCTGCAACAAAGTTCCGATAAGAAAAATTAACTCTACTGCACAAAATACTGTTTTTTACTTGTTATAACTTCACAAAATAAGCTTCTACAAAACTACTAATAAAGGCTACAAAAAGCTTGAAAGGCTTTCACTATTTATTTTCATCGTGGCGTGTTTCACTACTCCTAAGCGTCTTTTAAGCCTAGAATTACACCTTTTGTGCTGATGAAAGAGGTTTAGTGAAAGGATCTGCTATTCCTTCGAAGTGCTCACCTGCGGGAAACGGCTTTAATATTTAACACGTTAACTTGTGTTGCCAGAAGGAAAAAAATCTGTTGAAAGTGTTTCTAAGCTAAATATCATGAATTTTGTTCATACTGATCTACACAGATTTATACAGACTCTTTAGATATCATAACACTTGAAAAAATTACTATTATTTGGTTAGAAATGTCATTATTTGAGATGAAAGAATGCACACCTAATTGGTTCAACGAAACCAAATGGGAAATTATTTTGTATTTTTTAAATAACTATTCAAAGGTTATTATTTATAATCAGATATAATATTATTATTATATATTATTATTAATATATCATGATATGATTTCATTATTACTAAATATAGCGGCACTTATCGAGATGAGAAGAACAGAACAGAGTTCTTCTCGTGACCACGGCCGTTGCAACACGGTCGAAACGGTAAATGAATAATGTTTCTTTGCACGATAAGTCCCGCTATATTTAATAATAATTCAGATATACTATTAGATTTTTTAATTATTAGAGAAAATAGATGGTTTTTTTTAAAATCTTATTTAAGAGACCGGACTCTTGGTGCATATAATTATTAGCCGCACTGGATGCCAAGGATATACTTTTAAAAATTGTCACCTCTATTGCGTATACTTCTGTCTCTTTTTTAATAAGCCATAGGTTACTAAATCAATAATAGAAATGACGTCATTGATTATCTCTTTTAGGTTTAAGATTTTTCTTTGAATAGGTTTTCATTGTAGACTGTTGATCGCGTTAGAAACAACTGTTTCGATTCCAAAGCGTCCATTGTTGGGTTCAAAAGAATTTCACACTTCGCCGACAAAGATTAAAGGCTATGTGTATTACAAATTGCCCTTACAATAGACTATCGAATTGAAAATTGAACTATTACCTATGAAATACGTTCCCATTCAATGCGGTAGCCATTTAGTGTTATTTATTACATTGTGTGAAATCGGCTTTAATGAATAAAACGTAAAGTTGATATTTCAATGGCAATATTTTGCTTAAGATTTGAAAATGATTATTCTGTTATGCGGGTATTTAATATACATATTGGAATTTATTATGCCGCAAATTTTTCTTTTAAATTTTTGTCGAAAATAACAACTACACAGTTTTCAGTTCGTATATCCTAACTAAATATGGTAAAAATCTCAGAAAAGTGCAGGTACGCGAGATAATTTGCCCGCAAAGGAAGACGCAGCCAAAAACTAGTAAATAATATTTGATCCCAATCAGCGATGTATACAATTAGTAATGCATTCAAACAAACAACATATATAATAAATATAATTTGTAGAATCGGCAACAAGTTCGAAGTTTCATTGTGTGAAATCCCACGAGTAGTTGGTTTGGGCTGATATGACATTAAATTAGTGAAACAAATTTAATTGTTATTAATTGAAGATAAATTCACTTAGGCTGACAATGAGACCTGACTTCTATACAAATAAGAAATATATAAAATTATTATTAATAATAAATATTAATAATTAATATATAAAATTAGAATGAATACCTTAGAAATATTATTTTATTATTTAATATTGTGAGCCATTAGCTGGATTGATGTACATATTAAATAAATTGATTTTTTTTTGTATTTCTTTATATTTTACCAAAGATACTTACGCAGGCCGACCGTATATTAAGTTAATGTATTATTATTATCATCACTGGTTGAACTGCCTCGTGCCTAGCCTTAGCCTGCTTCTGCTGCGTCCTCCTCCAGCAACCTCATCTCCATAGTGTAGCCTCGGCTTCCGGATTTTCTTCTGCGGATTAAGATTCCAATGACTAGGTGTTTAATGTATTAACTGCACAATAATTGACAAATGCAATGTTATTTCTTCCATTGCTTGAACACGATACTATTAAATAAAATCACGTTGAGAGATTTAATAAAATACAATTATATTTATTATCTACTATTTGATTAATCAGATACGAATATAAGTATGTAACAAATTTTATACCTATTAAGAACGCATGTACAGAAAACGGGGAGATAATTGCTATCACGTGTCTCAAACGTAGGCGTAGCTTTAAGTTTCCAAACTCGAACGGGTTTAATTACTAAGAAAACATATACTAAACCACCTCATTTTGGTTTAATAATAAATTTAGTTCGAGAAACTGCCTATGAGGTTTATAGCTCCACGTTCATTTTAAAACCACAATCATCAGGACATTTAACTTTTAGTTGATTATATAACTTTCTGACGCCCGCGACTTGTTTAGATGTAAAAAATAACTAAAAGAAAGTTATAGTTCGCCGTTTGAATTTTAAGGAAGTAGTTGTTTAAAATTACAAAATATTGAAGATTTAGCGTCTGTTTCAAAGCTAAACAAAATTTAACATTATATCATGTTTATATTTGTAATTTTTCAATAATAATATAAAATTAAGACGATTAAGAAAATGATTCGTGCATGCTTATAAAACTAACAAATGACAATGGGTTGATTTTACGATTGTAAAGTGCAATTAAATTGTTGATAAAAATATTTTGTTTTAAAGGTGTGGCACTCACACATGTAAATGTTACTTTTTAGTGTCTTTGTAAAAATAAGTCCTCATGAGACGCAAGTTAATTTTAATACTAATTACTAATACAATTATCAATCCTAGCCATCATAAAATACCATCAAAGCTTCTACAAGTTCATAAAACTAAATCCCCTTTAATTACACTTTTAATGGACTTCCGGTATCGGTTAACCGGTTTTGAGAGCCGGATATAAATCGCGCTCATTGGTCCAGTCGCAACTACAATCGAATTAACGGTGGCTTTTAAAACTTTTCCTATACGTTTCCGTTGAATCAATAACTTTGCATACATTAGATTTATATTAATGATATCAATAAAATATCATGGATAGATCGCTCAGTATAAAAAGCTTTTGTTAAACGTAAAATCAATCAAAGATATTTCTTTGCATGATCTTTTCACTGTCGCTATACGTAAAAATTATACACTTATTCACAATGGTTAAATATTGTGTTTACGGGTTGTTTTTGTATTTTGTTTATCAAAATATTTCTAATCCAGGATAAAATTTAAAAACTCGAGTGTAAACTTTAACAACGTGCTCCAAAGTTGACCATCAAAACAGTAAACGCATACTATGCAACTTGTTCAAGAATCAACTCTAGCAAAAATGCTGACTCGACGTGCTGCAATCTTGCAAATCCTACCTTTTTAAAGCTTAAAATTCTATTCGTATCCGTCGGTTACCATGGCAACGCTAACTTTTCATTTTTAACTTTACATAGTTATTTAAAACAACATTAATGTTTGAAGCATTTGTATAAGTTTAAAAATTGCGTTTTGGTATTAAAATGATCAGAATATAAAACCAAAATGTTACAATTATTGCCTGGCCTGATCAATAAGATATAAATATAATTTTTCCATTACTATTTCTATGATATCCGAGTTAAATGAATTCTTATAAATATTGATTTCTTATCTATGATATTTAGAACATATAGTATATTATACCTGCAGCTGTTTTTTAATATATGTAGCTTATGTATAACAAACACCTGTTCAGGTGAACAAATCTTATATATAAAATTCTCGTGTCACAATGTTAGTTACCTTACTCCTCCGAAACGGCTTTACTGATTTTTACCAAATTTTATATGCATATTCAGTAGGTCTGAGAAACGGTTACTATCTATTTTTCATATCCCTAAGTGATAAGGGTAGCCCATCCCAAAAATTAATATAGCAAAACAACGTTTGCTGGGTCAGCTAGTAATAATATAATGAATAGTGAAATCTTTAGGCGTTACTAGAATGTTTTAATAGTACCTACCGATTGTGAAAGATTAAATACTTCATTTTATATATTTTTTTTATAGTGATAGCGCTAACACTATTTACAGCTCAATAGGCGAAACTGAATAGCGCAATCAATGTCTTAGTGATGTTAAGAGACGTGTCTAGTATCCATTTGTATGCAAGCGTGCTAAGTACCGTTGTTAGCGTCCTCTAATTGCAGCTCTAATTATGTAAATCGAGCAAATTAATCAGCACATATTTAATGTAAGAGTATGCTTTAAGGTAACCCCTAGTAATCGCTTCTGTGCCCAAGTGGTTAATACATATGCGTGTTTCACCTAAGGAAGCTTGTTCGAGTGGTGGGATAAATTTTTCGGTTGGATAGACACAGAAGACAGATCACCTACCTGTAAAAGTTTATGATAAGTAAAACAGATACATAAATATACTGTTGCATGCCCAACTAAGAATTAAGGAATTTCACATTTATACTGTGATTTTATGGATAATTCTGAAAACGCCAGTGTCCGCAACTCTCTACGTAAGTAACATGTACTAAAGACAAAAAATTCTGTTTATTCTTTATAAGCAAATTTCTATTTGCGTATATGTATAACAGAAAATACATTAATCAAACACATTGGATTCATTTTCAAAAAGCTTACAGTAAATTTGAGAGAAATTCAATCGACCATCTATATTCTTACAGTTTTCATTATCTTAGCTATCGTAAGATTTCTCAGAAAGTGAGCCTTTGTGACAAGAAAAATGTGATTGTCCGCCTATGTCTACGCCAGCTCAGTTCGAATATTGTCTGATATTAAATCTGCTCCGACTTATAACTAGGTACAAGTTATTTGATACAAAAGGTTCTTGTTATTTTCATGTTTTCTAAGATAGATTTTCCAAATATTAAATATGTAAGGCCCGTACTTAAATTAAGTGCTTTTTTTATATTTAATAATTGTCATAAGGAAAAATATACCAAAGCAACTTTTTGTAAACACTTGCTTGTGGGTGTGGTACACAAATTAAATCTATATTACACCTAAGTCCTAACATACATTAATCAGTCACTTCCATAGAATAAAATCGATAGTACCATTATCATACAGTTTTAATGAAACCTTTTTTAAGTTTGTTGCTCCAACTACTAGACAAAAAAATCAAACGAAAAAAATAAGTAGACGATCCAACTCTTTCTCTTCAAATAATTGGATGTGAATTTCGCTTCCGAAACAAAGACTAGATGGCGTTACAGTCAGATGCGCCAATTAACGAGCTCTAGTTAATTTTAACTGCAGTCATGAAGCACAATTATATAGAAGACCATTAATGTATAATGCTTTATTATTTGAAACAATGGGAGCGAAAGAAATGAGAAAGTAGTTTATTCTTTTATTTAATGAAGCTACTGCAAAATACTTTGAGATTTTCGACTTTGACTCAGCAATGGGATACAATTAACAAACAAAATTGTTCATTTTTATTTGCTTTTAATAACACAAATATTATATTAGGAATCATTACAGACAAAAATACAATTTAAAAAGTAAGTTTATATTAGAAGATTTTTTTAAATAAACAAAAATGAAGTTCATTTATTTAAAATACAAAAGGCTCATCAAAGCCGTACCCAAAATATTGGCTACGCAGCCGTTAGGGTGCGTAGCCAATATTACGCGCGCATTAATATTACGTATAGCACGCGCTGTATCGCTATACTAACGCGTTGTCCGAAATTTGAGCCAGCTTTCGGGTTTCCTGTGGTCTCAACTAAGCGCGTCGATATCATGGTCCCAAAGTCTCTACTCCAAAAGGAACGAAAATATAAGAATCTATTAGACTTTCATATTTTCGTCTTTTATTGCTTTCTGCAATCGATGCCGCGCCACCAGTAGCTACCTGCAGAAAGATAGTAAGAATTTTTAAACATTAACCATTATAACAATTTAATAAAAAAGAAAAATATTTCATTACAGTTTTACATTTAAAGCTCTACACCGATAAATTGAATTTTGTTAACGTGAAGATGAACAAGGAATATTTTATTAATGTCATAATATAGAGTATATAAAATGTCATACGACGAAAAAAATTGTAAAAGGTAACGATAAAATGAACGCTGCTGAATCAAAATTTGATTTCAGTTACTTTTGTAAAATCCATAGCGTATAAAGTTGAAACATCAAAGCGGTGTATATTCCCTTTTCAATGATGCAAATCGAATAAAAGTTTTTTGTTGATTGCAAAATAAATGATTCGGTCATTCCTAAAAACGATGCGCTGATACAAAACCTAAAAGGTTAAAAAACTAGAACTAAATAAAATATAAATTATTCGAAGTTCATTCAGTTGCGTTGTTCTTTAAGTTATAAAAGATGTGCGTCAATTCTCAATTCTCTATGAGGCCCAGAAGCGCGTCGATGATTTAGTTGAGACCAGAGCAAGATAAGCTGGTTCATATTTCGGCCAACGTGTTGGTATACAACGCGGTAATGCAGCCAGTATTTTGGGTACGCACCCCAACGGCGTTGATAAGCCTTTTAAATGTTGTAAATAAATTCTCACAATCCAATTATATAAAAAAATACATTCTCATAATTGTTTATCGGACAAATGGCGCAAGACACATTGTATGACGTATATGTAATCCACTAAAGCTTTCCACCAACTAAAAGCATTCAAAATATAATTTCTCTAATAAATAAATTTTTTGAAATTTATTTAAATACTATATTATATTTTTTATATAAAATTTAAGCTTTAGAACTGATTTAAGTAGACAATGGCCACTCAATCAATATCAGCAGTGTTGCTAGTACCTATTTCTTTTTCTATATCCTATTAATATTTTGTAAACATATAAAGGTGCCTTTGAAGTTGTTTTCTAAACAAACATCAGCTACATGTATGTCTAGGTTCTCAAACTTTGAAGTTCCCCATCTGTTCTGGGCATCTTCTTAACAATTGTCAAACTTTAGATAGGATTTTGAAATTCAATCGTAGATGTCGGGTTTGTCGGTGATATTATTCAAATAGATACTTCATTAAGATTTCACTTCGACATATGTATCTATTTATTTAGAGTATAAACTAATGAACCTGCCTAGATTTGCACTACTCCTGCAACTCGATCTAATTTATTCAGATATAAACCTCTTATTTTTAAGTTTAAAACCACTTGCATTACTTGAGTAGTTTTTACATGATGCGCTTACAAACTTACAATATTTTCAAAAATGTGACTTCATTCAATGCATGTGAATTTTTTGCGCTTTTAATCTTAATGATTCTAATGATACATTTTAATTAAAACTTACAAAGTATATTTTACGATATATAACCAATAATAATAAAGGTATAAGAAAAAAACCAATATCAGCTACAGCATTCCAAAATGGATTGAATTGATTGAAATGCAAAGATGAATTACAGCTCTACCTAAAATCGGGACATTCAAATGTTCAATTACGTGCCAAAGGGAGAGACGGATTTTAATCTTTATTTGCTCAAGGGTGATATAAAAATGTAATTTGCTCCATCCTGAGAGTCATTCCCCTAATGGTTATGACGCTTAGAACATCAACAAGTATAAGATGTAATATTTAATACATATTATAACAATTAACAGTGACATCACAGATAGTAAGTAGCAAAGAAAATACGTATATTATATATATCCTATGCGTCTGCGTATTGAACCGGAGGTCTCTGATTCAATTGTTGGGGAAACAAATGTGTCGGTAGGCATAGAAGGCTCACTATTTTAATTGCCTGAATGATCAGTGAAGCAGATACAGGAATGTGACTCTAGGTTTACGAACTGGGGTTTAAGGGATTTCACGTTTGACGTCCGCGACTTCATCTACGTGGATTTTGATAAAATAGTTTTGAAATGAGCCATAAGAATCGCAGTCTAGGTTTTCACATAAATAAATCTATCGCTGTAAAAATTATCATAGCCACTAAAAGATGGCCGACAAAGGCGCCCTCCTAAACACAGTCATTCCGCACAATGCCTTTATATTAACCTCATTTGAAGTAACGTTAAATTTATGCCTCCCCACATCGTAAAGGTCCGGGAAATATTTCGGATTAACGCTCATTTGACAGAGAATTCAGTAATGACGCCGGGAAGTGAATTCCTGCGCCTCTAACAGGGCTGTTCTTACACTTAACACTTATCTATGTTTTTACGGACAAATGAATGTCTCTGATTATTTCAATTATGGTGTGTGGTTAGTGTGATAAATTTTATACAAAATAGTGGAATAATATATCAAAATTACTTCGAAACTTCTATCGGTGAATTAAATTTTAGAATCGGATTAGTAGATCCAGGTTTTACCTACTATACATAAACAAATTTAAAAAATATTATACAGATTTTTAGGTTTTATTTTGGTACTTTGAAATGAACATATATGTCCATTGACTGACATGTCAGTGTACGTCAAGCTTTATGATTGTACGTCATTGTGCTGAACCTTTGAAGTGTTTACGAGCGTAATTTAAAATGGCTCAACGCGTATGCATTTTTGTGGTCTTTTTACAGCGCAATGAACAATTTTACATTTATACGAATCTGAGAGTTATCAAACGATATACCTTAATTATTGTGCAAATGAAACTTTTTCATAGTTATTCTTAACGAAACGTTCGAAAATTATGTTTCAAAGCTATTTACACCGTTACAGCTTTGAAACAGTTTACTTTGCTACTTATTATCAATGATGTCACCGTTAATTGGTATTACAAGTAATTTAAGAGAAAAAATATAATGTTGTGTTTAATTTTTATGTTTTCTATGATATATCTCTGTTTCCTGTTGTAAATAAACAATTAATTGTACTTATGCTGGTCATTATTTATTTATGATATGCATAAAATTATATTACGACAAGTTATCGTATAGTCAAATTCAAAAATATCCAAACAAAAACATGAAAAAGATGTAAAGCAAAATTGTATTGATGAACGGAAAACGCATCGTTTAGCTACTTCTTTTTACAAATTCATTGTATTGCTTATTCAACGTGCAGTATGTAAGCAATACATAAAACGGAACTTTTTCATTATAATTAACCTTTGATAAGTAAAGAATCTTGTCCAATTAATGGAAGACAGCATAAATATGGTTCCGCTTTGCTGTGATAAATAGGTATGGACTTACTCAGACCATTTTATTATATCGAAGCAAGCAGCCAGCCTAAAAAGCTTTTAACAATCAAGGAAAACCCCGACGCAATTGTCTGAACGGTTTCTTTGAAGTTCAGTTTCTCGTTTAAAAAAGAGGTTTAAATTTTTAATTTACTATAATATTGGAGTAGTCTCTCAACCCAGCAGCAGGAGTACTTTAAAGGGGAACAAAGGTTAGATTTTAATTTAAAAATCTCGTACAATTGTGGCACAATGGTGCTATTACACGCCGTAACTGTGGAGCATGCAGTTTCGCTAATTATCTGTCTAGTACGTAACTGTTCGTGTAATGGCCGATTTAAGTAAGGGCTATCCTTTGCGGCTGATTTTGTAATTAGGTGCACTGCAGGTGAAATTCGTAGTCTTATGTCCAAAGACAAATGCCATACAAATTTAAGAGCTGTTGCTGTCTCTTTTGGGGCGTTATTACTATTTGAACCAACCCAATATTTCTTTAAGTGCCTCCTAAAGGA
Organism: Aporia crataegi; assembly: GCA_912999735.1. Classification (NCBI taxonomy): domain Eukaryota; kingdom Metazoa; phylum Arthropoda; class Insecta; order Lepidoptera; family Pieridae; genus Aporia; species Aporia crataegi. The sequence goes on along the minus strand of OU538744.1, from coordinate 3,264,759 downwards.
TTACCTATCTTTTATTGTCATACACGAGAAGGAGATGACAGATTTCTAAGCTAACATTTGATCATCGCAAATAACTTATAGTCTTACTTAAGGCGCATTTTATACTTCTTAGTAACTTCAAGAAAGTTTCAGATCTGTGGCGGTGTTTCTATAGCGTTAAACAACCTTATATAAAAATGACTCAAATTGATAAAAAAAAGAATCAGAATTAAATATAAATTCTAAAATCCTTTCAGTCTATATTGTATTAAATATTGTTAACGTAGACCTCAATTACGAAAGCAATCATGAAAAATCTGCCTTTCTAATAATTAATCATTCCATTTATTTATTCAGTATTATTATGTTAATCAAAACCAACATTCATATCGAAGCTATATTTGAATTTCTGTATGTTAAATTTTCACTTAGGATTGTGGGGATAAAGACTTGGCTTGACTTACAGCGTTTTTATATGCGATTGTTGAACAATATAGAGGTATTAACATGAAGTCAAGTATATGTACTTGACGTCTAGGTCATATCCCTATACCAACCTTCGTGACTAGGAAACCGCAAACAATATTTAAAATAAAGATATAAAGACTAAGATGAACTTATGAAGATTTTTGCTGGTGTACCATCTTTGAATAATATGTTATGTACTTACTAAAACTTCTTTTTATTGTTTTAGAAAATTTCGGATTTTTTTTCAACCTTCGTGCAGCTCAAATCGACTGAGTAACAGAGTGACTGTGCTACATAAATAATAACTGTATAAGGCACGCTGGAAGTCGGTGTCTTGGTCTTAATGTTTTAGTTTAGTCACAGAATTTATTAGTGCAAACACTCCTATCCCGCTTACAGTATAACTCTACCAAACCACTTAGTCCCCTCGATTGTGCGAGTTTTTGTCTCATAGCAAATAAGAATTTACATACAAAGAGTATCCGAGCTGTATGTATATGTCCCCGTTACCTAACGAGATATAGCAACGTTTTAAATCATTTAGCGTTTCAGAAGAAAACCTTCTAAAACTATCTACCTACTAATACAATCTGTAACGTACGTAGCTTTAAGGTGAATTTCCGCAACTTAAAAAATTAGAAGAGAGGAGGTTAACAATATTTGTAGCTCTGAAAAATTAATTTAAAACCTTCAATTCAAATTACCATAATAAATGCATTTTTAGAGGAAAATGTAATATGAATATCGTAGGAGTGGAATCACACATCGACTTAATTAAATAAAAGCGGCTTAAACACAATCAGCTTATTAAATTTGACGCAATTCTGAGGATTAACTTTCAGCGATGCAAATTTTACGTAATTGTAACGCGGGTAATGAGGAGTATTATAATAATTGATTAAACTTTAATTTTAATTACTAATTTATTTATTGACTTGGTAAGTATTATAAAATTATATTTTGAAAGTGTAAAAGCCGAATTTATAGATCATTACGATTTTATCGATCAACCAAAAATAATTCATAAACCTACCCTTCTGATATTAAAGGTGGGTTTGTTTAAATTCGTAGCTCAAAGTTGAAAAATGTTCATAAATCAAAATTATTTGTATCTAGCGTTGAAACTCTACTTTGAAAAGATTAACGTAACATTACGACTGACGACTATTGTGACCTGTGTGTTTTGATTATGACGCTTCGTTTAAGATACACGCGCACAATTTGAGTTCTTTGTTGGATTCCGATTTGAGTTATTTTTTAAATAATATTTTTATCTGAATTTGTTGCGCCGGAAACGATAAATTACGAAGGTACAGTCTCCTGCTTTAGGTGCTTTGCCCTTTCACGTAGCTATTGTAGTAAAAATTAGGCTGTTGTAGTTGTTACTTATTGAAATTATTAAATATTTAAAGCTCTTAGTGTTATAATCGGCCAGATATTACTGTTATCTTGATGAGATCTTATAAGTTGTAACAATAATTATTATGTGTATTTTATTTTTTCTTTGGCACTACTAAAACAGCTGATGGCAAAATAAGATTTCAGTAGGAAAAGTTACTGAGACGTATCGACTGAGTTGCAATTCTGCGCTTTTATCTAAGCGTACTTCTTTCAAAGATTTTATGACTGTTTAATTTTTCTATTTCACAAAATAATATAAAGTCTTAAACTGATTAAATCACTTAGTGAAAGTGTGTTTTCTAAAACTATATTTATTCCCCAAATCGGGGAGCTAAGCTCCGACTGGGAATTAAGTATCTAACTAGGATTTGGAATTAACAAGCTAAGCCCTGACTTGGAAATAAAAATCTAAGCCGTCTCGCAAAGGATACTTTTGGAGGATAACTAAACATTTAAGGGATTGCCAGAGCCTACACTACAAAGGCAGGGGAGTGTCTCATACGGAATTGTTTGTGGTAGTGTCTCAATCGAGTTTGTAGTTAGAGAAGGACCCCGAACCTTTTATCTTGATTAAAATTTATATAATTCTTTTTATCTTTCAAAACTCTAATATTGTGACAACGACCAGGGTTTCTACATAACCAAGGTTACAAACACATTTATTATTTATAAAAACATAAAAAATAAAATATAAGCTATTTTGATTTTCGAGAGTCATATCATTAATAGAAAATCGAATTGTTTATAGTTTTAATTGATAAACTATTTAAATTTATATTTCTACTAAGAAATAAAAGACATCTTCTAAAATAAGACTTGCAGGAACAAAACAGAGAAATATAGTTCATCAAATATTATAATATAAAGATTTTATCAATCGAAATCGCAGAGATGTTTTTAATTATAATTAACATGAACGCAGCCAAAAAAGCTAAACTACGCGTTATTAAAGTAGATTGTAGCTAATCTAAGTAAAGAAATTACTCTAAGTACACTGCTTTCGCTCCGAAATGGTATATACAGTAGACAATTAAGATTAGATCGGGGCTTAATAAAGCGCTATTTAGGCCCGCCCCGGATACCACTCACACTCAATTAAGAAAGGATTGCTAGGTAATGGGATATATGGGCTTATGGCCCTTTTCGTTTATTTATCTTTGAGCTAGTGATATAATAAAGAAATGGAATTAATTGGATTTAAAAAAATTCTTTTGGGAAGCTTGTCTCCTTTCGACCGTTATAGGCCTATGTGGAAGAAGACTCAAGTAAAAAATAGATAAATAACATGTTAAAGTTACGAAACTGATTCTGGAAGGCAAGGCAGACTTTGTTAAAAAGTCACAGAAATATATCCATCTTAGATTAACTTAATCAGAGGTAGACATAGTATTTCTATATGTATAATATATTTAATAGGTATATACTATTATTAAAAATAAAATAAAAAGTTTTTTTTACCAAATTATTTAGTATATATAGTTAAGAATTCCTTCTTGCACTGCATAAATGCCACAAAAACGACATCGAAATCAAATTTAAGATATTCAAAGTAAGTAATGTGAGACTTTATCCTTTATATTATATTTAACTTGATACTAAATCCTTGTTTCTAATTTCTGAATCGTGTTCTGATGAAATTGATTAGTTGAAATTACAGACGCTGTTAAAAAAGTAATTTGAAAAAGCATTTGATTGTATTTCGAACAGATCTGTAGGTACATTATATATTTTAATCTATAAAATAGGCAACAAAGGAGTCATAGACAAACAGCAGTTTTCATCGCAAGCAATGAAAAACCTGAAATAGAACGGAAAATCTAATATTCTGTAGGTTTCCCATCGCAACTATTGAGAACGTAGAAATCGAAATAACTTTATACAAAAAACACTGATTTTTAAAGACCTACATTTATTAGCCACTTATATCACACTTACTAAGAGCCAAAAGAGATTTTACTATTTTACTTAAATAATTAATAATATATAATAAGAATTATTTGAATAAAAGAGACAAAATATTATATTTCTAAAATAGGCTTATTTGGGTGTTTTTGTGAAAAAGACATAGTCTTTAACTAGTAGAAAACGTTCCACTTTTAAATCAAATAGGATATATTGTATGTTTCTATGAAATTGAGCAAAGACTAATTCATAACAAATAATTCTATTCTTTAATAGAACCTATTTTGTTCGAACTGCAGCATTCATAATAATGATTGTTTGTGGCCGCTCATTGAAGGGAGCAATTTCTGCACTATTGCAGAGGCTTTGCGATGAACTCAAGCGTCTTTGTAAAGTATAAAATATTTCCCAAAGACACGAAAACCGTAAAGGTGGTACCAATTAATGAATAAGTCATCTATTGTCAAGAGAGTCGACATGTACAGTCGGGTTTCGAAAACATTCGTCAGTTATTAAATTATTTCTTTTATAAAGTCAAAGTATAGACAAATCCATATAACATTCTACTTTCTTGAAAAGATAACAAGAGTCAAAATAATATACACCTCTGAATTTTATTTAGTTTCATGTCAACATGAAACCTTTTTAATGGGTCAGTCAAAAAAACTTCGTGAGAGTTTCAATCATATATATTATATTTATGATTGTGATTGATGCGAATGGTGGATTTACTCGTTTTTGATTAAGTTTTTTATTACAATAAATTATATCATAACAACTACAGTTCATATTAATTCAGTAAGAAAATAATACAAAATGTCGATTTAAATAAGCCAATAATTTAGTACGATAATTTATTGACATGTTTGGAATCAGTCGTAGTTACCGGGTTTTCCCGTTGATAACCCCTTGGGCATGGGGTAGACACATTTCTGTATAGGTTTTACAGATCATTTTCTTTACAGGCAAGTAGGTGATCAGCCTTCTGTGCCTACCCAACCGAAACATTCATTTGTTTCACCGGAATTCGAATCCAGGACCACCAGTGCAACACACATACGCGTCACCCACTTAACCATGGAGGTAAAAAGTAACCGCACTTTTTAATAAATTAATTTATTAATAAAAGAAAATAAAAGAAAAATTGTTTGTTTACCTTTTCAATAAATTATTTAAATTTTCTAGTAATATTGGTTTAAAACAGTAAGAAATAATAGGAGGTAGAATTCACCGAGTCAGCATGATGGGAGCGTGTCACTCGAACAGCGAGAAACAAGCACTCGCGCCCTCTGAGTGCGCCGACCGCGTTCTTTGTTCCCATTTCATGTTGATGATCTGTGGTTTGTACCAACCGTAAGAAAAAGTATTTATCGCATAAAAATTGCGGTCCATCGAGAGAAAAAAACAGCGTTAGAGGTACAATGCTACAGAGTACAATATATATCATTGTATGTTTATTTTTTTTTATTTTTAGGTTTAGGTTTATTATTCTATTTTTAATAATAATAACATTTAAGTACATATAGCATATGGACAATAATAACAAGAAGCGAATAACAAAACAAATCTTGTATTGCTTTAATTAAACGGAAATGAGTTCAGTCATCACTCATTCAACAAACAGGCAATGTTAATGTTTTCTAAACAAACCAGTTGAAATGTATAATAAATTGACAGCATTTCGCTTTGATTCTTCACGCAAGATAAATATGCAGTGTTATTACTTTGCGTTTACTTTTAGTCAAAAACACAAATGTTACATTTGTGTTTATAATAATCTAAGTTACATTAGTGAAAAGAAATATAAGCTATGTATATGTCTCAAGAAATTCTTATATCAGCAATAATATAATTATGACTACACTTATATATATACTTATACATATATATATATACTTATAATTATATATATATATATATATATACTACTACTACTACATGTATACTTATAACTATAATTATACTACCTAGCCACTTGCATGGCTAGGTAGTTTACGCGTGTGCGTGTAGCGCCAAAGGTCTTGAGTTCGAATCCCGGGGTAACAAATGAATGTTTCGGTTAGGTATGCACAGAAAGCCTACTTACTACTTGCCTGTAAATAAAACGATCAGTGAAACAGATACAGAAATGTGTGTCCTACTAGGGTTTACGGGAATTCATAATGTGCGATGGCAATCATATTTAAATATAGCCTAAGCTACTCGGCAAGAGCTTAGTTACTCTTAAGCTTAGAGCCTCAGTCCTATCAGTGTAAAACTTTCCTAGAATCGATTCGATTGATCACAGAGAACGTTCTACAAACAAACAAAAAAACAATTTCACCTCTTTATGATCTCTATACAGGCGAATAAATAAGGACTGGTTTTAGAACATTACTAAGTATAAAATTAGTATGACATGGCAGTCGGAATGATGCACTCACTAGCTGTAACCACGTCGGTTAGCTTGTTATTAAATGCATGTTGGCGAGGAACCTGATTTAAAACCACGGAAAAATAAAAAATGTTTTGTTTGGGTATCTACAGAAAGTTGATCACCTGTAAAGGAAATTATTAGTTAAATAGACACAGAGATGTATATGTATATCTGCCCTTAATACCACTACGGGCGGGAATTTCACACACAAGTTGTAGCTACAACAAATATACAAAATAAAAAAGAATGATTAAATACAACATGCATGTTTATTAAATATTTACAATATTTATGCTTGCTAAATTGCAACGCGAATCTCGAAACTTACATGTATATTAAGTAGCAGAGAGTATGATGAAAATAATTAAATTGTTATGTAAGTCCTGCAGCTGAACGAAAAAGTGTTAAATTCAAGAAACTCCGGATGGAACCTGCGGCACTGAATTTATCATTACATAAAGAGACCCATTATTAACGAAACTCGCTCCAAGTTTTGAATTATAAAAGTTTGGGAGAGGTAATTAAGCTTCGTCGCTCACGGTAACTCTGCGCCGCTGACGAGAATCCGATATTTTTACTTGCCAGTGACTTAAAAGTAACCCTTAACATTTATTATTGAAGATTTTCACTTGTCGATTATTTAAAAATAATAGTACAAAAATATTCTTATCTAGACTGTTTTTTGGTAACGATTTAGAGGATGACCTCTTGTTTTTCTCAATCAACAGTATGCCTCCTCGAAGAAGTCTCGAAGGCTTGAGGTATCAATCAGGCTTCCAACAATCCAGTCATTTCCAGTTTTATTAGAGCCCGTACTACTAATAACGCCTACTGTTAATTTTCTTCAACGTAACTATGATAGAAATTGTTTGAGAAATAAAGTTTTTCATAAATGAAAGAATAGGGTGAGGGAAATGAACCCCTGACATGACATCACAATTATCCTGCTTCGCTGCTCACTAGAGAATTGTTCGAACCATTTTTCACTGTTTGTACAATTTCACGTGTGTATGCGATTTTCATGAAAGCTGAATCACATAATTGATTAAACAGATATAAGGCTTAAGATTGAGTTTCTATCAGAGTTTGCACAGACTTCCAAATCTTGGTAGAATTTTTATTGGCTTTTTTTTATTTGTATTTCAAGTTCGCGAGTCCAATAGTAACAATGAACAGAGATTGCTGCTAACATGACGTCGTCTATTTATACGTTTATAAGTTTTGTTTCCAAAAGTTTCCAAAAACATATTAAGGAATTACTTAACAGATACATAAATAATAATTAAACTATACTAAAACTTTGTGAAACTACTATCATACTAGCATTTTCTTATTATATTCGGAATCCTATGGTTTTTAATAAAGTAGTTTATTCTGAATAAAATCGATACAATTATTTATTAAATAAGCATTAGTAACGCTATGCTTCTAAACATCAAGTAAGTTCGAAAGTGCTAACTGTACCATTTTCCAATGAATCACGTAGTACTTTATTTCTCAAGGTCACCTTGGCGCTCGCATATCCTTCTATTATTATTGATATTATTATATTATAGTTTTATATTTTTTAAAAAAGAAAAATGTAAATAAGTACCAATGATACCCATCATTAAGTCCAAGTTTTAAATTTTTACACGTGAATGTTCACCTGATTGAGAAATCTGGATTGGCAAGTCTATACCGTCACGTAAACAAAAAATCAGTAGGCAAGATACCATCAAATCCTAAAGTAGATCTCCATCTCAGAGTAAGCCACGTAAATCCATCATGATGATTAATGTCACTTACGGTGTAATGATCGATTTTCAATACATCTCCGAAGAGATTGCTTGCTCGAACTGATAATCTGAAATGGTGTATCGTTAATGTAATGTAACTCGGTGGAAATCAATAAGCATTATTATTTTTATTATATCCATCAAAATGTTTAAATTAAATATCTTAAATAATCAATTAACATTCAACTTATTTTTATAAATATTCATAAATACTGCCTTCCAAAGGCACCTTAACCAGAAAGTATTAAAAGTTTCTAATTGCGTTGTATTATTGATAAGCCTTTATTTACGACTTTATCCTCATTGATAGTATAATAATTGCCTCTGTAACTCGGAGGAATAGATGCCTATAATCTATAAAATAATTGATAGATCGGGTAAATCCAGTGTTTATACAATAACAAACAAAGAAATTTTCTTATAGATACGAATAAATCAATTATTAGGGCTATTAAGTCAAGGATTTTTATAATATTCTATTTCTGGTCTCAGTAGTTTCCAAAAATAATGTAGGTAATTTATTTATGGTGTCCATCGATTCCGTAATCACTGTATACATTTATTTTAGATGAGAAACTTTGGTAAGCATTGTGTGAGATGAAATCTGTAAGCTATGTTAAGAAGTAGTTTATTTAAAAATTGCCAAGCTAATGATTTCTTTTACAACTCAATAATATACTTTATTTAAGTTCCTAGCAAAATACTTACTTACTCAAGGCAAAAACGTTCACTAAATAAGGATTCATTCTGCCATGTCGATATAATTATATTGATTATCGCCTCCGGCGGTGACCTATATACCCTTTCCTTATTAAACAAGCAAAACATGTATTAATTATTGGATGCTGGCATTTAAGCCCTTCGGAAAGACTTTCGGAAACTTGATAAAGGGACATCTGAACTGAGATCAAAGAGAACACAAACTATGATATCCAAGTGGTAACCAAGAAATTTATTAACTTTATTATAACTTAAACTAAAATTGTTCAAAAGTATATTATCTTGGAGTATTTTAACTACAAAATACATATAAATAAACAATTATTAAAGCCACTCCTAAAAACGAAATAAAGAACTGTATTTAAATACAAATTGTTTTTAAAATTCAATAATATGCTAATGATCTACAAATTTATTAAAACAAAAAGGCCATGTTTATACCTACCTACTTATATATAATTTAGAACTTTGAACGAACAACCTTGGAACGCCTTGTAAAAAGCCGTTCATTTGGCTACATATAATATTATTATGTATATCTATTATCGGTTATATGGAGATCAATAATATTCAAGAGAATCTAGAACAAAAAAAGGTTTTTATTTTAGATTTTCAAATGTTTTTATGTACTTATTAGAAATTTTACAAGTCATTAAAAACTTCTTTGAGTTCTGAAATTTGGCTCTTGAAGGTCAGTATTCAAAACACGCATCTTGCGATGTTCAGCCATGGCTTAATAAGGATCGAAAGAAACTTTGCACCGAGTACATTAATCAACAGCGGTGATTGATGGTCCGGCCATTTTTATACAACTCGTCAACTAATGAATACAGAATGCTCTCTCTATAGACAGTGAAATGTCAAGAATTTAGCCCTCATTATAAAATTTGGCTTAGAATAACTTAGATGATAGAGATATTGAATGTTCTACTTGAAATATGAATTACAATATACATATTAAAAATTTAAATAATTCCTATGTGTAAAAACGTAAAAAAAGGTACTAAATTATGTATGATACCAAAATTTTTAGAATACTTTAAAAAGCGACATTTATATAATAACACTATAGTGAAAATAGCCAGAACCGTTATCTAGATAAGTACTCGTAAGCTTCACATTTTGTATCTGATTTCATCCAACAGGAAAATATAAGGCTTTATGAGATATGTCTATGTCCACTAGAGGTCGCTCGGTGAATTCATGAATGAACAAATCCCGATTGATCTTCAGGATTTGTTTGGAGTATTTCCGTATCAGAGGGACACGTTAAACCTCGCTGAAGGTTTTATGCTAACAGGTTACAGGCCAATAGCTCACCTCTAATCCGGACAAGACAAAACAAATGATGACCTTTGATTAGGGATAAGACTTCGATTTATTGCGTGATTTGGCTTTTGAATACAAAATTACTATGCGGTAATAATACCTACATTACTAGCTACAAAAAGATATCCTATTTTTAGATTGTTATAGGTTTTTATACCTTAAAAGAAACAGATCTTTTTTGTGAATTAAAAAAATTAAAGCATTTATCACTTTCACTGTTTTGTTAAATGCTATCAGATCAAAATTATACGATGAGATTGAAGTTTTAATAGGCTAACACTTATATTATATGTAAATACAAAGCGGAAAATGAAAATAATGATAAATAAAGCCTAATGAACATATGTGAATGTTTAAACATCTTATATTATTAATAGTCATTTCTTCTATGTAGATTAATTAGATATGTGCAGCTGAAGTGTTTGATTGTGCTTACGTCACGAAAATTGATTTAAATATACTAAAACAACTTGAAAATGCCATGAAAATTACATACAACTTTTATCAAGACATTTTCAACTGTCAAAGTCAACTTGACGTTTAAAATTCGTTTTCTGCTTGATATTTGGTTATGAATGAGGGAGTTACCTGGGAAATTTTGCTTTCTGGCTTTGGCATCCGAAAAATGGCGAAAACAATTGGCAGACTCATTTTATAATAACGATATGTGTAACCAAATTAACCTAGAGAAATTTTTTTCCTTCATTTTGCTTGATAAAAATCTGAAAGAGGAAAGAATTACTAAATTATATAGTATAATATTCAATAACCAAATAACGACTAACGCCAGCTATTACTTCCTTCGAATAACTTCTACCTACAGTTTAGCACTTATCGAAATGACCCGTCTCCCATTGCCCGACACTTATTTCCTGAAATTTTATGAAAACATTTAAGTTTTGGAACTTGAGAGCTTTTTCCTCGAACAAATTCACATATTCTGTTATCGTTTGTATTCAAACTTATGTTATTTTTCTCGTGTTCAACCAAATCATAAGACACATATTATATAATACGCATATATTTAACTTTATAACATACATAAAATCGCAAAATGTATAAGTACCTTTAAATGAAACAAAACGGGAAAATCATTTATCAATTGCGTAGCATTTTGGAATAGAAATTCGAGTTTTACAAAACTTAGTTTATAAACCTTCCTCTTCAATCACTCTATCTATTAAAAAAAACCACATCAAAATCAGATGCGTAGTTTTAAAGATTTAAGCATACAAAGGGATATAGGGACAGAGAAAGCGACTTTGTTTTATGCTATTTAGTGATACTTATTTCAAATATTTTCCTCTTGGATTGAGTTGACATGCATTGGAATGATTTAGCTCAGACGTTCTGCGTTCTGATCATAGTAAATTTTAGGCATGGTAATGACATGTCCATTAAGGAAAACATAGAGCAGAAATGTATCTATCATATGCTTCAGTAAAACCTACGGCGTAGAACTAGAATTTGCATAAAAATCTCCATTTCCTTTTTCAATTAATTTTACACATTTTATTTATTATATATAAATTTAGCCACTGCTTGAATAATGTTATTTCAAATTAACCAATAGGAATTAATTAACTCTACACAAAATGCCACGAACCACAAAAACTCATTATATTAAATTAAAATTGAATAAAATACAACAATGATAATGGATCAATGTGCGGTTATGAAACGTGATATTCGTTTAAATCTCTTGTTGTATTTGCGATGTATCTTTATTTTACTACAACTACTTACAATGAGTTTACAATTAATTTCATTATGAATTTTGAGTCTTAAATGATTACTTTTTATATTGTTTGTTAGTTGATTATTCCACCGATATCTAAAAATTTACTCAGTAACACATATTATTATCTGATGATTGTTGATACTTCGTTCTTGGGAGGATTTTGTTACATAATATTTAACAAAACAACTAAAAAATATTTATCTTACCTGGATATTAATGATAATAATTAAATTCAGTTAATTTTTTAAGACATGTTATAAAATATTATTATTTTTCTAGTAAAATTTTATCAATAAGAAACTAAATCTATACTTTAAAAAACATTTGGAAAAGTATTTGCAAAACATTTTAGCACATATTTTACTAATCTCCTTGCAATGAATGTCGTATAAAGTAGACACCACAGCAGACACCACGACGAAATTATATACATGTATTATGTTTTTTTGACTTTATTCCAATGTTAATTTTTTTAATATAGTTTTTTAATTTATAAATACGGCGCTTTTACCTTAGGTATATTAAGTATTAAATAAAGTATCAATATTATTAATTTGATACTGTTATTTGCTATTTGTAGTATAAATAAAGTTAAGAATTTTGTTTAAGTTAAAAGTTCAACGTTTAACGAAGCGAGCGCTATGGAAATACTTAGCATAACATTTTCATCCCTAAGGAGGCATAAACCAGCTTACTTTTACATCTTATGATCTGCTCTATATAATCTTTATGATTAGGAACTCGTGTTTATAGTTTTATAGATTAATCTCCTTTTATATGTTAGCTACACATCGGTTAACAGAAAATATATTTCTAAAGACTATACAGTCGAAAAAGAACATAACCATAGCAAATATTAATCACCTGACATATAATTCAAAATGCTAAAATAAATCATGCAAAAGTAAAATAAAAAGCTTATTTTAAAATGAAAAAAGTTCATTTCCGGCCATTTGTGTGGGCGACGCGCTAGCCCGAAGGCAATTTCATTTTTCGACAGCAACGAATTTAGGCCCAATAAATATGACGTCAATCACATTGCTCTTTTTTTCATTTCCATTATTTCGTATTTAATCGATTGTTACATGAGTATTTTCTAAACTGTTATAAAAATTATTAAAAATGCGACAATATTATGATATTAAAGAATTCATTACAATGAAAATTTTACTGTTAAATTATGAAATTATTTTAATTTAAAATTTATTTACTTGCTTTATATATTTGCTTTTGAAATTAATATATAAATATTACTTTATCTCCTAGCTCCATGGATAAGTTCTCGAGCCTGACATTTATTTGGATTGTATCCTACATGAATGGAGATTAATGTATTAAAAGCCGCCGTAAGCTTAGCTATACATAATCTTTACCAGAACTAGACCAGCGAAGCAAGTTAACGTGACAATGTGTATAAAGAGGACATATTGTGGTAAATGAAGCAAGCGGCTCGCTATCAGCCATTCTTGACAATATAAACTTCCTCACCCAAGAAGTTGCGCTATGCCGATAAATTATCCTGGACGGAACCAAATTAGTTTAAAATTAATTACTGTGCCCGGCTAGCGTAGCGTTAACTAACACTGTCTTATAATTTAACTATTCAGCTTGTAAACCTTTTTGTAACTTTCTCAGAAAACCGCTGCACTATTTAATGTTTACCTTCTGTTAAATAAAAATAAATAACATGTCGGGGAATTTCAAATTGACTACAATTAGTGTTTTCTTAAATCGCAGAATTTTAATATTTAGGTATATTGAGATTCATGGACACATGGCTGAATTTATTGATCCGTAGTTAATGAAGGTAAAATGATAGGCAGTGGTATATATTATTACGAATCGCTTAAGGTAATTAGTTAAAATATATTATATATATATTTATATATATAAAATATATATTTCTCTAGAGCTGTGCATTTCTAGGCTAATTTTAGAAACGTTTCATCTGATTAAAATTTGTTTATCTCTAATCTGTTATGGCAATTTTCTTGTCTTACAGGTATAGGGTATGTTTTATTTCATTCGTTTAGCATACAAAATCATGAGTACTTAATTTCACAAAGATGAACGCTCGTTCTCGATCAAAGAAAAGATTTTATCTATTCTAATCAAACTTTCAAAACACTTGAGAGGTATGAAATTACTATACAGCATTCCCTATTGTGGTTTTTCTACTAACTCCGACAAATTATTCAGAGAAATTCGATATTTTCCTTACTGATAAACGATTTCACAAACGGACATCGAAATCGTACCCAACAGGCTTTCACTCTCAGGCCCATAAGTCACATCGACACTGGAATAAATTGGCCTCCCACGAGGCTATCCGGGATATCGTCAGAATAGGCATTTTTCTTTGTATTATACAATTGCTTGAAACCGCACGAATTGGGGTCACTTTTCCCTAGTTTAATAGTTAAAAAGTACTTTTTTCCAATTCGGGAAACATGCCACATGTGAAATGAAAGTTAGATCTTATTTATTCATTTGTGTGTACCTATATATTTTTTTAAGTTTCATTACACTGAAATTTTATTTAACTATGGATTTCCCCAGTCACAAATAAAACCCACCATAACACAAATGTCTCTGTTCAAATACGATTCAATAAAGTAAGGTCGCTGATCATGTCGAATTAAATCTGATAAATAAAATTGCTAACGATCTGTTTGCATCTTGTTATAAAATAGGTTTTATCCATTACAGATAAGTGCCCATTTATACACCCATTTTAAATAAAAAAACAGTTTGAAAATGTAAAATGTATGAATTCCACACAAAGTTCATGATTCTACAAACTAAACTCCTGCTAGGGTCAATATTTCATTAGTCTGTTTGTCGTAATTAGAGAGGCTAATATATTCCTAAGTTCTGACGAAGAGCAAGTTGCTTCTTAGAATTTCTTGTATTCCAGCTAAATAATTAGTCTCATTACAGCTGGTCAGAGATTAATTTGAATAGAAGTACACTTCATCATTACAAGGTACACTATCGCATAAACAATATGAAATTCTTGGTTATTATATAATATGAACATTTTTCATTACTTATTTATTGCCTTGTTATACTTTTAAGATAAAGCAGACATGAAAATTAAATTTAAATAAAAATTAGTCCCTTTAGAGATCTCAATTCAGGTATTAAAATTTTGTTTAATACGTTATTTTGACACTACGTTATAGTTTTCAATAACAAAAACGCGAATATTTTATTCTTAAATTGCCAGGTATTTCGAAAATTCCTTGAAAAACGGTATCATCCAATTTCGATCCTGTGACGAGGACAATCGATAAAGGTCGTCGTTATGCAAATGTCGCCGCAGATTGAACTCATCTCGCTTATTAAATAAACCGTTTACTCGCAAAATACCACATTTTGTTACGATATTACACGATTTAGTTACAAAATATTAAGCAAAAAAAGTCATCTAACGTAATTAAATCCAAAGGCAAGTTTAATATTATTTTTTATTTTATTTCAAATGTTAAATAAAATAACCGTGTACATGACGAACAGTCCTAACAATTCTACTATGGTATACCTATTAATTACAAGCATAGAAAGTTCATATATGTATGTGTGTGTCAATTCATAATAATTTTTTGCTTAGATAAAACAATTTAGATATTTTTATGCGGTCGAATACTGAAAAAAAGAACGCTCTTTTTATATTAACTACATACTACTACATAGCTTACATCTTTAATTTTATTTTTTATCGAATTTTTCCAAATGTTGTTTACCTCTATAACAATTTCTTTACTTGCAATCATTATGTACGTTTATATCCAGCCTTATAAGCAAAATTTAAATTTTAGCGCCGAGAAACTTATTTTAAAATAAGGTATATAATATAATAACTTCAAGTACTATAACAAGTAGACGTTATAGTTTCTAAAACCCTAACGTCAAATCCCTTAAACCCGGCCTTAGGGAGGAGGGAACGATTTTACAATTCAAATTCTACGCCTACCAAGTTTTTGTTATACAATAATTGGTATTTGCATAATGAACGAACATTAGCTGATAATCAAAAACATATTTTTCTTAATAATTCAGTTCATGTTTATACATTTTGAATATATTTTCACTCGGTGTTTGAATTTTTGAATCGAAAAATATAGTTGGTACATCTTGTTGTTTTAAAATTTTAATCATTTATAACACACAAACTGTGTTCTTTATAGTTAATCCATTTATTAAAGTTCAATTATTCATTTAATTGGGTTAAAATTGATTGCATCTTTATTTTAGAAAAAACATGTAAACCGAATTCAAAGTGCACTAAAGTTAGTTTAAAATGTGTTTTTCAGTTCAATCTTGCTGTATCAAGACACTTCAAACTTAATGTACCCGTATTATATCGTAGTCAGTAACAACAGATGTAAAGTTCACAACTTATATGAAAGCTACTAACAAGGAGCGTAACAAGTACGCATTCATTTACATACATTTAGTAGTACAGATATTCTGCGAAGTAGTTTGCATAAACGGCTGGTCAATAACCCTTGACGGCAGAAATGTGAAATCTCCCGGCTCTCCAGACGCCAATTACAAGTTCACTGCTACTGCATTGTTTATTGAGAAACCTAAACTCAATGTTACACAAATAGAACACCTTTTGGAATGCAATACGATCTAGTTTCGACTGAACAACTATTAGACAAAATTTGCATTAGGTAAGGCTCAGTACTTATGTGCGATTTTACGACAGCCTATGACTTTATGATTAGGTTTAGCTTAGTTTCTTTGAAAATGGGCTGTAAAAAACACAAACTTAATTAAAGATCACTTTGTAAAATATGAAGAATTCCTTGTTTAAATTTAGTTAAGGTTAAATTATTTAGGTTTATAATATTATGATTTTTCTAAATAATAATTTATAAAAGTATTTAGTCAGGCGTATGGTTACATACAATATAAATAAATACATACCATAAAATTTTTGTGCATAGGAATCCTTTGAAAAAGTTAGTCTTGTCGTAATTAGATTTCATATAGTTTTCAGTTAGTTAAGCAAATTGAATTAACAATAACTGATCCAGGATCACTGTGTTTGCTTTGTCTTTTTAGAAATCGCTTCCATTTTACCATATTTGAGCAAGTTAAAATAAAAAATCAAATAGTTCGTTTTAAAATGATTACTTAACTAGCCCGCGTTAATTTGAGGAAAAACTTACTAAGCTTTCTCAAATGGAGTAATTTTTCCCGTAACATTTTTCGTAATGAAAAATGTTCATTTATTGAGAAAGTTTATATAACATCATAATGCTATATAAATATGTAAATATTAGATAGCCTTTCTTATTTCTGCGATCCGAGTGATCCGACACTAATAATTTTTCGTTTCGAGATGATGTTAGCGTTCAACGAATTCTTTAGCCTTATAATAATAAGTAAGTATAGATTAAATACTTCACCTGAGTTAAATAAAACTACCCAAGGTCCTAATACGGGTCAACATTTGATGTCTTTTGTTATTGAAATAGAAAATTAAAGCAAACAAAATCAATGTTGAATAAATTTTAGATTCTAATCAAAATCTTTCCCTTAATCTGGCGATTTCACGAGAAACTTCTTTTCTACTGTTGATCACAAACACAAGACGATAAACTTTGTACGGCAAACATACAAAGTTGAATCCGGTACACACGAAGCAAGTAATCAAAATGCCATGTTGCACAAATAAATCTCTGCAAGCAACTTATTCACTTTTTGAGCTGTCATTTTTGGTAGAATAGTATACAGTATTATTATACAGTATACATTTAAAATCTGTAGTGGTAATTTGTATAATCATTGAATTATTTAAGAAAATTATTTATGACGTCTTTAATTTTTTTAAATTAGCGTATTTTATACCTGAAAAAGTTTGAAAAATATAAAGCGATGTAACATCACGTAGATGTATCTCAAGAAGCCGTTCGAAGCTGGGACAGGTCACTTATATTTAATAAAAAGCTTATTTCAAAACTAAATATAAGTTATATTTTGTTAGATAAAAATCTGAAAACCAAACTGAAAAATTATTTTTTTAATAAAACGTGTTAAGCCCTTACCCTATACGCCTTAAAATATGTGTTAAGTATGCTATACATTATTAAAATACATTATGATAGTGTTAGAATCAAAAAATAAACTAAACACAATAAATTTTAAAAAATAAAGCCGTCACAGACATGAAAGGTTAGACAAGAAAGAATACGAGTATAATCTTCTTTATGGCTCATTCATGTCCCAATATTTTTTATTCATAAATTAAATTCGTGGAATATTGTCTTTCGGGTTTATTTTGCTTTATAAAAGTAAAGTAAAATGGTGTGTATTACTTTGTTTGTATGATACATAGTAAAACATATTTGTTTATTTATTTAATTACACACAAAGTAACAATATATAATAATACATTATACAAATACAGAGATCATTGAGACATTCTTCTATACATGAGAATTTTAAAATAGAGAGATTGCTAAAGCACTAAAATACGAAATTATAAAGCAATATCCAATTATATAAATAAATTTTCTTCTATAAAATATTTGCGCAAATACAGGTTATTACTATTAGACATAAATGAGATCCGCTTATCGTAGTGTACCGCGATTCATTCCCGCGAGGTTCGGATTGACCCAGATCACTTGATTGATGCCCCGGCGTCTCCGCTATCTGCACAATCATTTATATCGTTCTGCTTGGAAAAGGGGTTTCTGAATTCCACTATCAAGGGATGTAACCATGGTGTTTCACTATTAAAGCTTAAGTCGGTTTTATTTTAACGATTCTAAACTTAATGTGTATTGAGAAATTATATAAAAAATATTCCTCGCAGAACAAAATGAATTGATTCTAAAAAAATCGAAGGTTTACAAACTGTATTAAGTTTTGTAAACCCTATTTTGCTACGAAAACTCTACGAATTTGATAACATCCGCCTACTACGTGTCTGCTACGAATATACTACGAGAATTGCTACAAGTTTATTTATCTTTTTGTACTGGTGAATTGAGTGAATTAATTGTGCTATAAAAAGTATCATTCGTATTTGTGATATTAATGCAATAATTTTAGTGTACGTTGGCTTATACATAAATAAATAAATGTCTAATACACTTAACAACGTATACACAAGACGTTGGCCATCATTCATTCTGTATACAATCTTTATAAACATAAAGGTGGATTTTTAATATGGGATATTATGTAAAATACATTATGATATATCCACATGCTCAATATTCCAAGAAATTATTTCTAAAACTAGTTTTTTTACTGACCACGAAGTATTGCGTTATTATTTTTGTTTCACCGCGTGATGTCTACAGACACAACGCTTTACCTTTTACTTCATCCTCAGTCTGAATAAAGAAACACGTTAGACAAAGAATTTGAGAATCATTACTAGGTTCCAATTCATGACATCCATCTCGCTGTGAGAATGGCAATTGTAGAACATAATATATTTCGTTTTGACCGCCTGCTTGGTCTAGTGGTATGCGCGTAAGCATTACAACCGAGAGGTCCTGGGTTCGATTTCCGGTGGAGATAAAAAAAACTCGGTCTGGTAGGATATAGAAGACTGATCACCAACTTGCCCCTAAAGAAAAAATCGATCAGTGAAACAGATGTGAAACTCATCTGCCCCATACCCCACTAGGGGGGACACGGGACTTCACTTAATAGATATCGTTTTATTATACATAGAATTACTACTACATTCTGTGATTATAGTGAAAATTATGTAAAAAGTATACCAGTTTTACTACTTTATTAATGAATATTCTCAAAAACCTACGAATTATATTGTATTGTAAGGAGTTAGTTTTATCGGCTGGTTTCGTGAGCACTCGGGTCGGGCTTACGATGCGAGCGGTAGCCGCTATGGCTCGAAGGCCGTGCTACTCTGTGTTAGGAGCGAATTATGACTCACAGCGAGTATTAATAACAGGCTTGGTTGCAGGCAGACAATCATTTTGCCCTCACTCTTCATTCTACGGTTGTTTTTGGAAGGGAGCAGTCAATAGCGGCTCTTGGAAGCGAAAGCCATGTCCGTTAATGCGGTGATTATGTAATTCGAGTAAATAGGAGTTATTAGGCGTGCATTTATATTTGGTGAGGTTTACATTATTATTTCTATCGAGGAGAACTCGGTGTGTTGTGAGCTGGAGTTCACGGTGAGGCAGCGAGGCTGGGGCTCCCCACACTCTTTTCAGGATTATATAAAATCCTACATAGCTATTTCTTATATGTATAATGAATTGTCACACCTAGTTGGCTTGTTGGTGTGTATTTTGAGTAAATATGCATGTCATTGGATGGCGTGTATATTATGTCTCAGTTTCCATTATATTCCTGACATCGGAAATGAGATGTTCAACAATTGAATTCCTTAATTTCTTATAGTATTATGTTCGGATAAAAAAATATTATTTTTAAAATTTTAAAAATTCAAAATTGCTTGTTTATAATACTTTTACCCACTTATGTGACATCTATAATATAAGCACTACCAAAGTCCTAACAGATCGAAAAATAAATGCCATAATTTCTTTAAAAATAAGTTACACTTTGCCTTTTCTCAATCCCAAAATTCTATGTATTAATTTTAACAAAATTGATTTGGTCGTGATTTATATACTTAGGATTAATCATTATCAAAGATTCCCTCTTTCCATATTTGTCATAATTTTTCAGCTGTCAATTTGTAATAATTTAGTAGAAATTTTTCAATCCCGTTCAATTTAGATTCGCCTGAGCATGATGAAAGGCTCCATTGAAAACGAATTAACTTGTTACTAACGGTTCGTTCGAATGAAAGCGATTTTTGTTTGATCCCATCTAAGTGGTCCCTATGTGAACTACATGCGCGGCAAAAGTGTTATTTTCGATCGAGTGACTCTGTGGAAAATGTTATGAATCTTACTTCTTCTAGCATCAAAACGAATTTAATTTAAGTTTTAACTTACTTTTTATTTGTTATATTTATTTATAAGAAAAGTTCAAATATGTTTGCTATGGCAAAAGAAATATAAAAGATTTGGAAGAAGAAATAATATCTCCTAAATATTTCATGGATGACATAGAAACAACGTAATATTTTGCTACTGTTATGTAACTTATGTAAGCAACGATGTTTGTTTACATACACTAATGCTGTTTGCTAATCATGTCATAAATTCCCAATGTTTGTGTTCAGCAAATACTTACTACAAAAATTGCACGCCACAAATATTTTGTTTTGCACAGAATTGATTTTATCCGCAATCGATTTAAGGTAATATTTAAAAGACGGATTGATATTTTATTTAATAAAAAGATTATGAATCTTCAAAATGATCTACTATTATTAATAATTTAAATACACCTAGATTGAATGGATTTAGTGTTTAAGTATATAAAAGTAGCTTCTAACCGCGATTTCACCTGCAATAAATATTGTTTTTTTTTTTAATTAAATCTTTTCTCTATCTCTGACAATGTTTGTACAAAATTGAAGAATTGTAACAGCCTCACGTTAATATAAATTTTAATATTACTTAGAATTTGAAAATTGCTTATTGATTACATTTAATAAATACAAAAATGTGAGAAGTCAAAGAAGTCTTAATAAAAATAATTTATATCAAAAAACAGATTTCTAATAGATATATTTTTTGTCAAAATACTTTATGGAAGTACGCGCCAAGACAAATCAAATAATAGGCCTTAAAATCAATTAAAACTAAAACCGCACAAACATTTAATTTACGCTACATTCGAATAAAACGTGACCTCATTATGCAAAACGTGAAACAAGACTATTTTTACTGTAAAATCGTCCAAAACATTCGTAAAACAAAGGACAGTTCAGTTCGAGTCACCCCAATTACAAGAAGTACATCAAATATAGAAGTGTAATAAACTATATGGGACTTAGTGATGTGCTCATTACGATACGATTGACTTTTTAAGCCGCTTCTTGCTCCTAACAGCCATTTCGATATTAGCTGCTCTTAATGAACATTCATACAAATTTCTTATCACTAGATAAGCCTACTGTATGTTTGCCCCACTTTTTATAAAGGAATAATATTTACTTCAATTCATATTTACTTACTGCTTTCACTCTCACGCATTATAGAGAAAAAAGACATTGGCTTACTAATTCAGACAGATAGTATTAGGTATTTCATTTTGTAAAAACTTACTTATTTTATATGTATATACCAGTAGTGCTGGTAAATCCTTTCCTTTTAATTTCCTATTTATCAAATATTTCAGCGCCTGTAGAATATAGAATCAGAACTTTGGATCTACCTAGCTTAAACGTTATTTACTATGTGAGTAATACCTCTATATTACTGGAAAATTAAAAAAAAAATTATAATAAGTTTGAGTAATGTGAACAACCCTATTCCCTGTACAAGGGTCATATTAAAATGTAGCATTTTTGTGACATTCGTTGAGCGCAATGGGCCGACCTCTCGGCGTGAGCTTCGCCAAATTAAGGGACGATCCATTAAAAGTTATGTGTCAATATTATTGTCATGTTTTGGGGTTAAAATTTGTTTGACTTTTCTATTTTTATATTTCAATAGCACAAAAGTTTCTACATTAACAGCGGACATGTTTATTTCCATAACATATTTTTACCAGAGTGTTTTACTACAACTTAAATAAATGTTAATTATCTCTTGATAATACATCTATTAGA
Organism: Aporia crataegi; assembly: GCA_912999735.1. Taxonomy (NCBI): domain Eukaryota; kingdom Metazoa; phylum Arthropoda; class Insecta; order Lepidoptera; family Pieridae; genus Aporia; species Aporia crataegi. Next base: position 3,242,329 of record OU538744.1, on the reverse strand, counting down.
AGCAAATTCACTTTCCGATAGTTTAACGACGACGCCACAAGTTACCTAAGTTTTTGTCATTTTATAAAAACTCAAAACCTTTTCAAAATTCCAAGGTTACAATAACAAAACAGATAATATGTACTGTAGCCATAAATGAAGCTTGGGTCGAGCTTAACTACTCAACGTACTACGTTACTTATAAAATACTAAGAAAATTTCACTGATAGTCCGGACATCAGAACGTAATGTATAATAATGCGAAGATATGCGAAAAAATCCAATATTTTTACGATGTCATTTGCAAATTATATATCATTTGAATATTGAATTCATATTCTCTAATAAAGCGTGTGGCAAAGAGTTTTCTCACCAAAGAGGCCTCATGCAATTCACAACACTATCGAATGAGTATCATATTTCGAAAACATCTATTTATCTAAATAGAAGAGTAAAATTGTGTATATTGTATGTAAAAACATCATTGTTAAACCCATGTATTACACGTGTACACTGACAGCTATTTTCGTGCACCCTCACATGCCGGTAATGTATTTCATTTCATTGATACGAGAAAACCGCACACTTGACTGACTCTAACGACGAACCCTCTGAACATGAAGGATATAAAAATAGCGACAATTTGTAACCAACCGCTGAAATATTTATTAAGAATAAATCGTTGCTGCTTTGTACTTATTAATAGTTGAGTGAACTATAAAGACACAAAAGTTATATTTGCGCATAGAATATTTAAATAATTTTATTTGTTTACAAATAGAACACGTAACTATTTTCAAATAAAGTCTAAGCAAATAAAGTCGGCCGGTTGAATGACTTACTCGAAAATATATTCTTGGTTAAAAATAACATATAATTTAATGAAGGGTTTTCCCTCTCAAACTTACTCAAAATTTCAAATACCTTTTAATTATAATAATCCTAATAATTTGACTGAATAAGTAGAGGTTGTAATTTTTATTAAGCTTAACCAAAATACCTTCTTACTGTTTTTATTTTTAGCCATTTAGGACAAGTATCCGTCAAATCAGCTTCAAAAACATCGTGGTACCGTCAACAGAATGTTGTATAATCCAACAAAGGCACTCGACGTCTTTTGTCTAAAAAGAGAGCACAAAGAGATCAGACCAATAACAAACACTACAGTGGGAACACAACGTTGGAACAACACTCGGTTCAAGTGTGTAGGTTTTTGATGGCCTTGCTCTTGTTCTAAAATAATTATTTTCGAACAACTTTACGCACTTGTAAGCAAAAGAAGACTAACATACGATTACCACAATACTTTTGCAATATATTGACAATTTTAGTTAATAATTGTTACGTAATAGTAGATTTTTGTGCCGAGATAATTCTGGTGTTCGAACGAAGTGAGAGCGTCAATAGTCCGAGGGTGAAATGGATAATTTCACCCGAGTTAAACACTCTACTTTTCGTTTCGACTGTGAGGAAAGTAAAATACTACACGCACAAAATATAAAACAAATAAATCTTTATACACTTGTTTATATTTAAAAATAATAATAATCATTTAAAATTTAAAGTAAAATTTGAAAAACACCAATTCAATTAATTACCCTATAGATCGTAATAAATACGTTCAGATATATCAAAAACTTTAACTTTAATAATATGACGTAACTCATTTATTTTCGACTCCGTGGCTAATCGTAACAATTAAGAAAAAATACTTTTTACCCTAGGAATGAAAAAGCAATTTTGCACCCAGCCCATGAAAAATTAAACTTTCCGAATATGAGATATGATAAAATATATACTATTAAGTGTTTCTAGTATTGTATTATGAAAGTAAAATTAATGAGATTATTATTATTTTGTTAATAATTGGAACAACTCACATACCAATGTATGAGCAATCTCTGATCCCAAAGTAAGTAGATAAAGCACTTGTGTTATGGTAAATTCATGCTCGTCACACAAATAAATGCACCTACCTCGATTCGAACCTGGGACCTTTTGATGCAAAAGGCACTACCAATTGCGCCAATCGGTTGTTATTATTATTGAAATTAACTAAATTGAGAGAAAAATAGAAGCCCCGTAATAAAAATATGCTTTACCCAAAAAGCTAAGTTTCTTTTTTTCAATACAAATACAACTTTACCTTTGTGTGAAACAAAAATAATATTTCATCAAAGTGTTTGAAATAATTCAGAAGTAACTCCTTTATAGAATTAATTAAGGCTCGCTTACTTTGGCCCCGACAACAATATCATTAAATTCAATAAAGGAATGAACTTGGTTTATAACAATATAAAGTTAACACGCACTCTCATGATGTTTACACCTAATAAATACTTAACACTAACCTAACACTTAATCCTATTAACATAAGACTGTTTGTTAGGTATTTACGATTTTTCCTTAAACCGATTTCGATTTGATATTTTGAAAGATTGCTGCTTTAGATGCTTTGACGGTTTACCTTCTATCATAAAGTTGTAAATTGGCGTTGTCTCATAATACTATTTTTTTATTAAAGCAACTACATAATATGTCGGGAATATTAATCTTATTGTAATTTAATACTTTATATATTCGTATATTCTTGTCATTTTAATTTTCTTTTTAATTTTAATTTAAGGAGGGCCATATATAGGAGCGAAATTAAGAGTATTAAACACTATGTTTTAACATCAATGTACAAGGTAACCCCTGCGAGTAATCTAAAGACATATATTGTTTCTTTCTCGAATAAAAAAAAAATGATTTATAATAATCTACTAAGTCATCACGTATATTAAAAGTTTCAACGAAGAATTTTTTTTTTCCAAGAATCAACGATCCATTATCTTTTTAAAAAGCACATTAACATATTCCTTTTATTTTACTATTATTATAATATAAACGAACACTCTTTAACGTTAAAATTAATAATTTTCAAATGTTTAATTGATATTTTGCGGCAAACACAGCAAAACTAAAAGTCAAACATGAAATATCATTTGATCGGCGCTTAAACATAATCAGTATCAGTAATAAATTGAATTGGATTTAAACGAAACTTCTGAATTTAAAGTAACGAATGTAATGAATAGTCAATACTGGAGTTTCGCCAAATTGTCCCGTGAAACGGCCCTCTTATAACGATAACAAGGATAATTATGGAAATTGCGCCGGTTTTACTCGTATTTATAATGAGCGCAATTCTAGCTGATTGCCGTCCGTTCATCATAACAGTTCGTGTTTAATTTCTTCATTTATTTGTGTTATTAATAAATTAAATCTCGTATTCAAATGACAGAGGTTTATGTTTCAAGAAAATTAATTTGATGAGATACATTATCTCGGTGGCTTGGTGAATTAAACACATATTTTTAGAGGAACTTTTTTATATGCCATATGCATTGAATAATTTATCTATGATATCCAATACGGTGAAAGTAAGAAGTTGGTATTTATTTATTTTTATTTATTTTACTTTTACAGATTCGATATACATTTGCAAAATTTAGATATTATTTAAGTCTGATAATAATATAATTATCGATGTGTTGGTATAGGTTTAAATTTTACGAATACAATGGATCTTAGTGCCTATTAACTATGCGCGTAACCGCTAGAGGCGCTGATTTTTTCAGTATCTCTATCGAATAATACTTTACCAAAATCTTTAACAAAGAAATAGTGAAAACATCGATAAGTCTAAGAATCAACAGTCACAAGAAACAAAATTTGCGTTAAGTAGAATTAAATTCAATTAATATGCATAAAATTCTCAGACTTAAAAATGCATTGTTAGTTTAGATAGCATGAGTGTTAATTTATAAGTCAATATGAAAATTGTCCTTTGTAAATGTTTGAAAAGCATTTAAAATAACCGAGTAGATTATTTAAATACTATTATTAAGCATCAAATACTCCAATATATACCTCTCCTAACCCTCCCACCCAAATTGTAACAAAGTCATTTAAATAAATTAACAGACAATACAATATAAGCTTTTCATCTTAGCTATTTAGTAAAGCAATACGAAAAGTTAGAAGTTCTTTAAACTTACACACGTAATAACTATTTCACTCTAAACCTTGAAATATTATTAAACTTGCGAGATAAACAAGTCTGCTACAACTTGTTACTAGATATTAGTTAATTTACAACATCTAACATAGTTAACAGCTCTTGGAGAATTTATAAGTGTGTTCTAAATCTTAGGTGTTCTATTAATTAACTATTTAAGGTTATAAAAGGTTTATTACGACGTTTATTTATTAACAGGCTTTTCTTTTAACACTTGTTTATCTTTGTAACGATACAAAACTCAAGATTAAAATAAACAATAATAATATATAAGATTAAATATGATTTTGTATTAACTACGGTTCTTTCAGATTGATTCAAAATGCTGATATTTTTTACTGTTAATAATAAAATAAAAAGAAACCAACAAACAATCGAGAAACAAACATTAAGTTTATTCTTTTAAATAAAAATCCCGTGTAGTTTATAAAGATAAAATTAGGATAAATTTAAATTAATTAATGTGTTATACCTTTGTTACTATTAATATCAGGATCCACCACCACGTGAATTTGTATCTACTAATTCCATGTGTATACATACCAACAATTTAGTACAATTTGAAAATAACTTTGTGTACAGACTACATGAAATACCTTCAGTAATACAATTCCGAGAACTTGATATTCTTTATTGTGGTTCCCTAAATATTTGAATTTGTATTGCATGTGAAGTTATCGTAAATTCTGATCGATTGAATAGACGCAAATGGGGCACAGACATGGCATAGATCAAAACCTCACAATAAACACGCACAGTTTAGTGCTATTAGACGATCGGTAAACTTTAGCAGGCTATTTATCACACCAGAGTAAAAGCTAACAGCGTTATCTATAAGTCATCTTAATACATACTTTTATTACTTATAGTTTCGTCTTTTGAATCCAAATTATCATTTTTGCCTTCGTTCAGTCGCTGTAGTGAAGAAAATAAACAATTGCAAATAATAATAATAATAATAATAATAATAACATTTATTGCAGGATCATTCCCATAGCTTTGTTAGCAAAGCAAAGGAATAAACTATTTAATATCTTTTTTAAATAAATTGGAACTTACAAGAACTGTTTTTACTACGTCTACTACTTTTTTATTATAATATATTAAGTAGATTGTAAGCAACAAGCACATTTCAATAATTCAGACATTAAGTAAAATCCCCTTTATCGCCAACATTAAAGTAGGTATAAGGTAATCGTTAAATACAAGCCTTGAGGATATTCCAGTGGATTATAATTAACCCGTACCAATTCCTTTACTGTGTAATTAGTACCCTAACAGTCATTCATCACAACATGTGGGTGACTTCACTTATGTCACATGTCACGTCTAATCTAATCTCTGCATTAAATTATCTTAAGACAAAACCAAAGTCGTTTTTTATATACTACTACTATACTATATTTGACTCCTCGAATTTTCACCTAAAAGTGTCACCTAAAACGTTATTCGATTAAAAATATACTTCCATAAAATATATAATACGGGAACAAAAATTTCTTTGTGAACTTTTCTATTTTCTATTTTTCCACTAACATAGCTAATATGCTAGTGGAAATGGAAAAGTATTCAATAAATTTAAACTTATTTAAATTGGTGCAGCCGTTCTCGAGTCATAAATGGTGTAACTAACCCGACTTTGTTATATTATGTATATAGTTATTACCTACTAATAAATGTCTTTGAGATATTTATTTATTTCATAAGTAGAAAATATCAAATATTTGATTACATAAAATGTTATCTGTAATGCAATCGAAATACAGTGAGTTTTGTAAGAAATTAAAAGTTAAACAAAATTGAAACTATCAATCGAAAGCAAGTTAGTAAATATATTTCTATTCTTATTATTGAATATAAATAAAAACATTTTAAGCTCTAATATCCGTTCATCTTATTTCCCTTAAGTACAGTAAATAGTTTTTCCTTGCATAAATTTATTGCAAGAAAAAACTATTTACTGTAACTATCAAAGGACTAAAATGAAAGCTTTGGGACGAAGATCTTCAATGTTCGTTGATTTCAGTATAGCCATTAAAGTAGCGTCGATGAATCTGAAGTCAAGTTTAAAGAGTAAAGACTCTGGACTTGACTTCACTGACTTAATATAATATAGTGTAGGCTTCTGGAAAGCTGGTTTATTTTTCAACCAATGATTTAGTATAGTGATCAACAAGTAAGGTGGTAAAACAGCCATAAATATGATAAACGTTTTAAACTTACATAGCACTTTTTGTTATACTATTACGTATAAAACAGTGTTACTTTTTACAACTTCACTACATAGTATAAAACAAAGTCGCTTTCTCTGACCCTATATCCCTTTGTATGCTTAAATCTTTAACACTACGCAACGGATTTTGATGCGGTTTTTTTTAATAGATAGAGTGATTGAAAAGGAAGGTTTTTATGTATAACATACCCGTGCGAAGCCGGGGCGGGTCGCTAGTTAACTTATAAAAAAGCATCTTACCCTATTACTTGTTAGTTTGAATGTATAATATTCCTACTGTCATGTCATCTCTTACTGTGATGACGATATCAGGTAATTTGGGAATTTTATAAACCAAGATTGGTTTAATGCAAGTCTAGTTCAAATAAGTTTACCTTCCGCCTGCCTTAAGGCCTCATCCTAAACAGGTACGCCGCCGTTCGACACAAAGTGACGTTTATGGGCCATCGCTCTCGCATAACGACCTGAATACAGCGAGCGGAGACGGGTTATTGATGTTTTATTTTTACTGAACATTCCACAACCGATTTTAATGGGCTTCTGCCTCTATGGATTGAATAAGGCTTCCGTTATACCTTATTTCAGCAAATGAAGTACCTTTAAAATTTCGTTATAACATTTTCTCTCTTTAGAAAACACATATTATAGCTAACGCAAACTGGAATAAAATTAATCTTCTCTCTAGATTAGAGTCTGTACTATTCTGTTTCGAATAAACATAGATATAATAATTGTATATTATGTATTTCTTTGACCCTACTACTTTATGAAATTTGCCGAAATTAAATGAAGAATTAAGTGATTTTAATAAAGTATGAAGGTGATAAAAATAAGATCTTTGGCATTGATCAAAGATTTAGCTAATCCAATAACATTCACTCGGGCTTAATACAAAGATAATTGTTTTCATAAAAGATCTACTTTATACTTTCAAAATCTAACCTTGGAGAGTTCGTTCCATTACAACTTTATAGGTATTTTAAAAATTAATTAAAATATTATGTATAAGACGACGACATCTTGTCCTTGAACAACCTTTAAACCATTGACAGGTTTCAGATATAACCTTTATAAAATACTATAGTTAGTTTTTGTAATTATAATACAATAAAGCTGGCTTATATTTCGGCCAACGCGTTATTATAACGATACAATGCTGTAATGTAGCCTTTATTTTGAGTACGCACCCCGACTGCTTTTGTATTTTTGTAAATACATATATTTAAGTACATTATTGTAAATTATTTGAAATAAAAAATCTAGTATGGATGGAATTTTAAAAAAATACATATTTACATTATTATTGTTTTCATTTAACAAAGATTTTTGTGGTGACTAATCAAGTGAATACTCTTAAAACCATCATCAAGTCACTGAGGCGTGCAATGGTCCTGTTCGTTGAATCCGTAGAGTGGAGGCTATGCGTATAAAGCTATTTTAACACGATCTTAATGAGTACCCCGTTTGAAGATTAACAACCTAAGTACCCGGTACTTTCCAAAGTTGACAGTTTCTTGCACAACTTATCGTAGATATAATAGATATATTAAACAGATATGTTTGAACGATTGTGAAAGGAGAACGCTTATCCAAAAACATAGGTATCTTTACCTACACCTCCTCGTGTAGTTTCTTCTAACTCTTAAAAAAAGGCAGACAGTAAGTCATTATTATCATATAAATATTATGCGGTCATTATATGGACATACATTATTAACATCTGACAGTTATACTGGCCACTTTTAAAAATATGTGAAATTCACAGCAATACAATGTACTTACTGGACAAAAATTAATAAATAATTGTATGAGATAAATGTAACGTACTATATTTATTACATTGTAAAGTTTTCTTAAAATTTAGTGATAAAAATATGATTGCCATTCATAATTTATTTTGTACTTTGGATTGAGAAATTGAATACGTCCCAAAACTTGGAAAAATGGTGTTCATATTGAATAATGCATATTCTCGAAGCATTAACTCTTTTATTTATAACATATTGAAAGCAAGAACTCAATGACCCTCGAGCCGAGTTAACAATTGTTTGAAAAATGTGATACTTATTTACATACTTGACAGAAATGGAACTTTAGAAATTGTTATTTATTATACGCGCATAACCAAGCTATTTGTAAAAATACCTCAATAAGCATTCTGTCAAAATTATAGATTTTTTATCCCTTTCTTCCACAGTACAGAACAGTATTAGTTATTTCAAATTTGAAAGTGAAAAACACGTAGGTATTTTTAAATTTTGCTACTTGAGGTATCTTTATGAGTGAAATTTAATATTTATGAATAACATTTGTTAGTAATATTAATTGTTATGTCAAAATTAAGGCTTTCGTTCTCACATTAAGCTATTTAGAAACTACATACATAAATTATATAACCGCCAGACAAGTAGAGTTATCAGCCTTCTGTGCCTACCCACCGAAACTTTCATTAGTCCCCCGGGATTCGAACCCAGCACCTCCAGCGCAACATGCAGACACGTAAACCACTTAGCCATGGATTCTGTAAATAAAACAAAACTTAAAATATAATCTGGTTAATATTGGCATTGTATCTCATAACTTCAATACATAGAATTCCTCTAATCTAAAATCGCATCTAAAGAAATTGAAAGGAAATATAGAATTTTCGCAATATCAGCCTCGTACGTTCACCTGCTTGCCTGCAATCTTGATCCCCAGAATGGATTATTATCAACAGAAAGCATACCTTAAAGGCCCTGGATTATTGAGGCCCCGTAAAAGCACAATTACCTGCATATTTGGAAACGAATTTATATATATATTTACCATAACCCTCGACTTTTCTTTAATTTGAGGCAGATATACATCTTCGTCTTTTTCACTGGTCTTTTATATAGAACCAAGTAAATTGCTTAGATTGCAGGCTTGTGTTTCAAGCTAGATATTTTTTGTTGCCTCACGAAATGAACTCATACTGCATTACATACGCGTCATATATACATATATGGATGTCATACGCGTGATTAATTAAGCAACCGATAGTTTAAAAATTTATGTAAAGGTTATTTCGATTAAGTATTTTATTTTAAGAGATCTATTTATCTTCAAAAAAAAAAAGAAAGAAAAAGATATATTTGTTGTTTCATGGCGTAAAAGGAGCCTTTTTATACAAAGAATTATTGTAGGGCAGTTTTTTTTTCCTCTCACAGTCCGTCCCTGTATTTGGCGGCCAATTTTGAACTGCAAAATTTTTACAATTTCTCTCCGCATGTTGCTGAATGCTATATTTATTTATCAAGAAAGGTAAAATATTCGTTTGCAATTTGTTTGCAAACATATTGAAGATTACTATCGAGAGGCTGAACGTTTCAGAGTCGGTACGGTATCGCATTGCTAATTTAAATAAAAAACAAATGAAATTTTTCAAGCATTTATTAAATAGAAGAGCAGTTGCGAGATTTTAACATTTTTAAAAATCTGCAGTTTAAAATTGTGAGAGATCTCTAGATTAGGTATTTTTTATTTAACTTTATTCGTTAAATTAACAAAATATCTATTTTAATTTGAAATTGATGAACTAGTTACAAACAAATATGTCTGCCTAAGAGTAACGAGATTGCCGAGTTAAGGCTCACAAATGTAGCCACGATTTCACTTCCTTCTTTGTTTTCTTTTACAAGCATTTTTTAACTTTGCTACGAAAATATTTACAATCAAGGTCAAAATAAAGTGTGTACTTTTTTTGTTCTTAGTAAAGGCAAAATTACATTAATAAAAGTAACATAATGAGATCTATGAATTTCAGCCTATGATTACCTGAATACAAAATTTAATCACTATCTTGAATTAAATAGCAAAATGATGTCGCTATAACTAGTAATAAATATAAATGCAGTGTGGCTTGAGGTCGCAACTCGACACGAGACTGAATTAATTTCACTAAGACGATTACAGCGGGGGATTGACAACGCGTCCTTAATAGTTTCAACTCCTGTGCCCGCCACTGCGCCAATGGCTGTATACTTTACAACAAAACGAAAAACTCTTTTATCATTTTAGTCATACCTGTATTATAATATTCATTTTTTAATATCTCTTTCAAATTACTGCCTCATCCACCTATCTAACGATATTTTGTTAAGAAACAATGCATGACTTAAATGTGATCAAAAACTAAACAAACGGTTGATTTTGAAATAACAGTTTGTAATTAAAAATTAATAAGGTTGAATAGTGTTGTGAATTCAACCTCATTTTTATGTCGTAGTTTATATTTCTATAGAATTTTTTTTAAAATAATTGTCACTTTTTCGGAATGTCATTAGAAAAAAAAGAGTAAAACACGAAAATGTTTTTTATTTATATTAGTGGATAAATTAGATAAGTTCTGAGTTTCATAAATTATAGGCATCGAAGAATCTGTTCAAGGAAGTATATTCCCACAAATAGGAAACGAATGAAACTATAACTATTTACAAATAAATTAAAAAATAGTGTTCAAGCCAACGCACAAATAGCCAACAATAATCAAAAAGTGTTTTGAGAGAATCGACTGCGATATATAAAAAGTAAGTGTTCCGTTACTTGTTTGGCAGAGTGCTACAACTATAAAATAATATTTATATTTATATAGGAAGTAAATAATACTTTCGCACTGAAACAGTTAAATTTCAAAGAGTTTTATAAAGATACTACTAGTCTTAATAGTGTCCTGTTAATTAAAACGAATGACATTATAATTTATACAAATAAAACAGATTTATTAGTTAAGAAATATTATACCTTATAATTGCTTTCATAAATATATATTTTATTGTAAATTAATACATTTTACTACCTAAGTATATGCATTTAATTTTAACAATTATTTTATTAGTTACTGTCTTGTATGTATATTAGTTATCCCATATTTAATTTATGGCTTTGATGAGCCTTTTGTATTTTTGTAAATATATTTAAGTACATTATTGTAAGTATTTAATAAATTTTTTTTTTCATTTTAGATTAAAATAAAAAGCAAATATAATAATATAAATAATGATAATAAGTCTTTACTATGTCTGTTTTATGTCTAACGAGTGATTCTAGTGATTCATAAATAAATCAATGAACATTTATATTATCAGTCTTTCATATTTATATTTAAAATTTACACAAAGAAACACATGAAAAAAGGCCGATGCGGGTCTGGTATATTTGAGGTCGGGGTCAGCCATAAAAAGGGAAAAAATAAACGAGAAAAGAGCCAGGATTAACAATTAAGATTAGAGCGTTGCCTAATGAAAGCTAAACAATGCTATAGTCAAGCGAAAATTGAATGGCGAAGCGTTTCATTGTTTTTATTTTTATAAATGAAACACGGTATAAAGAGACACCTTAGTTACCAACAAACATTACAAAGGAGATACTAATGTTTTTCGTATATTTGTTTGGAGTTTTTAAATTCAAATAGTACTGTAACTATATCACAAGCTTGATCGAATATTTTTACTATCTGTGTTAAATATTTGCATGTAAAATCTCACCGGGGACGCGCAAACTTACATAACTGTAGAATTTACAGCTAATAGTATCTTTAACGAGTATGGATACTATCGACACTAAGCCCGTGCTTGACGTACTTAATAAAGTACTTGCTAGTCAAAAGTAAAACAGGCGCAGAAAAGTCAAAGGAGTTCACATATTATGATATCCGCATGTATTGAAATTGGCCACGCTCTGTTTTTTAATTTATATAATACCAGATGCAGCATTTAGCTACAGTCACAGCTATATTGGTTTGCACGCACTTAACACGTCTTTCATTCCCAGCTCTTACTAATTTGGTTTTATAAGACAGTCATAATAAAGGAATCAAACTAGGTTTTGCCCGCCTAGGTCTTGTTCGCGTGTTTACCTCATTCCTATATGTTCGGCAATGACAAACTTTCTTACAAACCTTCATCCCTATTTCCACCGCTATAAATCTTTTTTTGCAAGAAAAGGTAGCCTATGTCCTTTCCAAAACTCTAGTTTATCTTTGTTTTAAATTTCAACAAAATCTGATCGGTGTTTCAGGAGTAAAAGCGTAAGGGATAGACAGACAGAGTTGTTTTCTCATTTGTAGGTAATAACAATAGGGGCGGACGTAAGTCAAGTTATTGAACCCAAAATGTATATGTACAAATAAGAAATTACGATTCAAAAGGTGCATCAGTCTTAAGAAATCACAAATCAAATGCGTAAATGTATTCAACAACCTAATCTTTCATAGGTACAAAACTTTTTAATGCTCCCACAAGTCTTTTTCGCAGACTATGACTACCTACACTTTACTCTAGAGTCTAGACTTGGCAATTATTTTAAAATAACAAACAACAATTCATGTAAAATCCTTGCAAAGATGAAATAAGCAAAGTGTGATAGAATTTTACGAGCCGATAATAATTAATGGGACAGCAAATTAATGGTAATGTCTGTCTGATTATAAGAGCGGTCCCACAATAGGCGATTATTGTTAACTTTAATGAAGCGTTAAAATTTTATCAGAGATTTTATTGAATTTATAATTTTTGAAATGAATTTTTTAATGATAATAATGATAATTCATTCTCCTTTAGTTATTCTTTTTATATTTGAATATTGATAAAAGTAGACTATGTTACAACCAGTCAAAAGTTCCGAAGTTGTCCCGAGTTGCGTAAATACTTTGCTTTAATATTACAATTTTTTTTAGATAAGTCTTCGTGAGGGATTAAGCTTCGTTATACCTTAATTTTACTCAAACATAGTTCCGAGAAATAGCCACTTAATTAATATAATCATCTATACAATGCATCTTATTGTGTTTGATCTTAATCTGTTCTATGAGATCAGCTTGGTCGATCTTGATCTGCGAATTAATTTATCGGATAATAGCCCTTCCATAGAGATACAATTAACGATAATTTACATTAATCTCATTTTGAGACAATTGTGCAGACAATACGAGTTAATTGAAGTCCAATTATTCAACAGATATTTTAAATTATGCCGCATATGGAATTCATCAACTATTAAAACTCCATTTACTTTCAATTTATCGTGTTTCGTTAATTGAATCTTTTCAACTAATAGGGGTATGAAATTACCAATAACGCATACCTACTGGCAACTTCATCTTAAATTTGAACAATTTTATTTCTTACTTGATATTGCTTTATACAATGTATGTAAGTACGTATGTGTGATTGTTACTTCCTGAAATTAAAATACACGTTAAAATTTGTGGTGTTTGTTGCACTTAATGAATTTCTTTGCTTAATAGCCTTTATATTTTATCGTTAAATAAAATTTTAATTACTCCCATCCTCTGCATAGCTCGTGTGAGCAGAGAACGAGCCCTCGGGGTCTCATAGTGAGGTAATTGAGCTCTTAAGAAATAAAATAGATGGTATCGAAATTTTTATACAATTTCGCTTAGCGTCCTAAGTAATCTATGTTGCTTGTAATGAGTTTAACAGTACCCCAATACAGTAAGTATATTAAATAAAACCGGTACCAACTGCTTACGCTGCGCTAATCCCGGTCCTCTATAAAAAGGTTTGTTTATCTAAAAGACACCTGAGGCCACGTAAAACCACGGTTTAAATGTACCTAGAAATCGCTGACAAATTACATAAATAAGAAAAACGCGACGGAACGGGCAGGTAACCTTATTTCAATTCCACTGACCCTTGGCACACCTTACCCTTGCGGTACCGCACTTTATTTCATCCTAAAACCTTCGTTTATGGTACAAGTCTCAAGTTTTGGACGTTCTGAATTAATTTTTCTTTTGTTTTTAAATTTCTAAGAGATTAAATTGCGGTTTCAATAAATGCAGAATACGAAATTTCATTCGTATCACCTCGATGATCGTCGTTCCACAACTATGCGTTTTTGGCGCACCTTTTGATGCATTTCCAAGCCATTGCATCTTAGGCACCTTCAAGAAAAGAGCGTACCTCTCTAAAAGGCCGGCAACGCACCCGTGGCCCGACAGCCGTTGAGGGTGTCCATGAGCGTCGGATTGCTTCTCTTAAGTAAGCCACCTGCCCATTTGCCTCCTGTCCGATAAAAAGTTGAAAGATCAGAATTTTTTTATTCAACAAAAAACAATAAAACTACATGTAAAAGGTTATATGACAAAGGTGTCGATGCTATAAAAGCTAGCTACAAAAGTTATGAACTGCAGCGCAGCTACCATTGCTCAAATAATATACAGTGAATAAAGAAATATATGTGTTGTGTATATTTTAATAATAAATGCTTTGCATACCGAACAATATCGAAGACGATTAATCCATACCAAAAAAGGAATCTATTAAAAAACATATTTATACTAAGATTTCCAATTACAATAGTCAAATCGAATATTCTCAACTAATTATATTTACAGAAATCTAATGTCACATTTTTTTTTACTATATTTGTATTTTTTAAGAAATAAGAATATTAATCAGTTAATATTATAATAAACTGTAACTTAAGCCATATAATAAGTGTGAAATAAGAATTTATTATGGGATACGTAAAGTCCTGGGATCCGTGACCTTTCTTATTGGTTTACCGCCAAAAACCGTGCTCGTCTCTACGGCACTTTAAATGTTTGTCTCATTTTGGCGCCAAAACGATGCCATATCAGACTCTATTTGATTTATAACGCTTCTCAATGGAGGTGTAATATCAAAAAATATGAACGTGTTTTTGTCGAACCAAATAGAAACTTTTATGATAATTAAGATTGTTTTATCTTTATTCGTGGTACTGGTTTATTTTTATTTATACAAGCGCGAAAGTTTAATTCCGAGTAAAGAACGTTTTAATGAAGAGGCTCAGTAGGCTAATTATCTCCAAAAAATAATGAAACTACCTCGTATTAGAAAAATGAACGTTGTAACAAAAGCAGTAATATTCGCTCTACGCCCTTCAAGAGAGATAACCCGCGACCGCCTAGTCACGTAGGGGGTTACATAAGCTGCTATTATGCTATTGTTCTTTTCCAAAGTTTATCACGTTACTATCAGAATTCGTTAATATTTATTCAGTTATTTAAGCGTACCACCACGCTTTCGTTTTATAACATAGATTACAAATGCGGGTAACACTGTGAGTTACTTTTAAATACTAGATTTATTTTTTGGATATATATATGTATTACAAATTAAGAAAATGAAAAAACTACATGGGAAACAGCAAAACCTAAATATTTATGTTCAAACTTCTTTTACCTGTCAATCAATGGCGATCTTCGGTTCAATCGAAAAATAGGCTTTTTGAAGTTGAAACGATAGCTTAAATGACAGATGACACTTTATTAAACAGTTACTTCTTATCATAATCTAAGCTAGCATCAACTCTTATTACAGTAAATCGAACTAAGGAATACTCTAGAATAAACACGAACGTCTAGACGATGACAGAAGTGGCGTGTCTTATCCAAAGGAAATGATCCGTTAAATGCATGTTTTCAATAGGAATCCATTTATAATGCTCGAACGTTTACCTTCGAGATGCAGTTGAAGGCGTCCCGTCGCGCAGTAATCGAAAAGTATTTGCTTAGTGATGTGACAAAGATTCGGTTGCAGGAGCTGGTATTTTACATCAGTATTTTGTGCTCATCGTAAAAGAGTGTGAACGACTGACTTTGAAGATCATATTGACGTATATTGCCCGCATAGCCTCCATCAGAAAATTGGTTATGGTTACTAAAGTATGTAAATATGTAAGTATGTTAGATCACTGATTAGCAATAAGGCCGCCCGTTGCTCTTCTATTAGCTTAAGTTAATATTTGTATTCTATTGTTATTGTGTTAATAAATAAATAAAAACAATAAATGATAGGAAAGAGGACGAGTAAAATAATTTATAATATTTTAATTATTACACATAATTTTTCCTTTTGAAAAAATAAATTAGTAAAATAAAGCTAATAAGAAAACGAAGTTTATTCACTGAAGTTTTTTAACCTCACGTCGTATATTTGTACTAATGCAATGTGTGATGTATTTATCCAGTAACTGTTACTTTTACCTGTGACATTTTGTAATTGCCATCCCTAAAAGAAGGTCTGAAAACTTTGTCGACGGATGAACCGAGCGTAGAACGTAACCGTTGGAGTAGTACTTCAGGTAGGTACTATTGACATTTACTAAACTTTTGCGTTAAGATTGCTTCCTTTATGCCAGATATTGCACGAATACAAATATCATTGAAAATATTTTTCAAGTTGGAACGAATCAGAACTATTTCTATGAAATGATTTCACAAAAACCTAAAGCTCTACCACAATTCTGGTAAAGTATTTTTTGATAGCGTCTGGGTTAACTATTTGTATGGAAAATCTTAGTAGTTACGCGCAAACTTACTAACTAGTAATGAGGTATAGTTTTAGTTCAATATAGCATATTATTCCTTTCAAATTAAATTATAGTTTTCCGGGAATAAAACTAGAATAATACTTTCAATACTAGATACTAGATAGAAACGCATTTCAGGTCGAGATTCGATTCCGGTCAGTTAATAAGATGGTTTGTTTAGATTTAAATAGTCGGTATTAAAAATCAAGATTGTATAAAAATAACTTTATCTTCTGCGCAATTGAATCAATGTGGCTTATGTAACTGTCTTTTATATAAAAGGAATTTGTCATCTAGTCTGCGGCAGAGAATTGCACATTTTGCATTATGCCGTCCTACTTCAGCGCGATTGTAGGTGCCTTTTCATTGCAATGCTTATAACATTCATTTCATTTTCTACGTATGATGATTTTTCAAAGCTAAAAGGCACCACATTTTATTATTCAAATTTAAGTAGAATCTTCAATTATAATGTTTTACGTAGTTAAAAATTAATAGTTCGGTCATTGTAGGTCAATAATTCAAATACTTCGTACGCTGACACTGCGTGAAAACATGGTCCTTTAAAAATATTAACTGAAACTAGCTCATTTCTACGCAAACTTTTACGAACTAAATTACTACGTTGTACCAATATTTACAACAGAGTTTCGAAGCTCTGTCGTAATTTTAATATAATAATGACCTTGTTGATTTTTAGTACAATTCAAGAAATTAAAATTATTTTAATATAATAAGAATAGTTAATTAAATTAATACGAGACATAAGAAATGTAAATGTAATAAAGAGCATTGTAATGTTATTTTGAAACAAGTGGTAACCCTGACAAGCTAAAGTATATTTATATAGAACATAAATTAAGCAATAAACACATTAGTTAATAGTATTACAGCCTCGTTGTGAGGGCCGATAAATCCGTTAGGTACCGGATTACGGCCTAATTTTGACGTTATTGGGTTTTCCAAGCGTCAAACAATGCCCAACTCGGTGCTTTATTTATATTATCATATTAACCTTATTATTTAAATTAAAAGCAATCGAAATATGTAAATTATGTTTTTATTTAAAATGATCTATCGTTTTTGGTTTTATAAATGAAAGAATAAGGGGATGCTTTTCATAAAACATAATTTAGCACGTTACAATACACTATTTGATGATATATATCATCAAATAGTTATATAATATGTACTTTAAATTAAATGAAAACTCTGCCTCCACTATTCATTTTCACACAGATTCCGAAGAAAACCAAATGAGGATTAAGTTTAAAAGGCACGGTTTTCAAACAATCGTTGAAGGTAAAAAACTAAGCTGAGTTTTCAATATAGCGTGATGTGACATGACAAGTTCCGTGGGGAGCGTACACAGCCCGACAAGAGTAAACTAAGCTTATATTTCACAAAAGTACGGAAGGGGATGCACCCAAAGACGTAATATATCGCTTGCAGGGAGCAGCGAGAAATAAAAAATCACCAGACATGAATCATCCGGCCAAGCCCCGCGGCTGGGAATTGAATTGTAAGTTTTAGGACTTTTCAGTTAGGGTTGCTTGATTCTTGTATCATATTTAATAAGAAAAAAACTTGAATAGAAACTAAGGATTTACCTGAAGTCTCATATCCGTAGTGGATAGCTCAGATATCTACGTCTGTTTCATACCACTTTTTCATATATTACTACTGAAAAATGCAAGTGTTTTTTTACTTACATAAATAAAAACAAAACCACTGTAGTTCAGATACTATAATGTCCGCAAATACGTTTAAGTTTACTTAAAGGTTAATAAAGATCCTATGTGTTCGTATCGCTGGTTTAATAAAGACGGTTTGTAATTTAAGCCAAAAACTAGGTAGATACAGCATACAAACAATATCAGTTTCCAACTTAAGATAGGGTTACAAGTTTTATCATAATACACCACCACAAACGATCATAAGAGCGGCGGCATAAGATACTGTCTGGCGTCACGGGGTGTAATGTTGTTACATTACATGTGCGTCAATAACAACACTTATTGACGCGTACGTGCCCTAATAACTTAATATCTTCTATTATTTATTATAACTTAATATCTTGTAAAGATGGGCTACGCAGCTAGTATTACATAATGTTACTATAACCCTAACAACACCTAGAATACAAAAGCACATATCAGTGGATCAATTACATCAGGAAAGCTAAAATATTTATCAAAGCTGATTATTCAAATCAGGACGGTTTTGTATTCCCTCGTGTCTGCATGAAGTGTGTTGTATGAATGAACAAATGTCCCAAGTTACGGAAAATTTTACATACTATAAAATACGAGCTGCCTGCGACTTTGTATCTTCTCAACCGCCTCCGTGGCTACGGTTTATGCATTTGCGTGTTGCACCGGAAGTCCTGGGTTTGAATCCCGGGGAAACAATGAATGTATTGGCTGGGTAGGCACAGAAGGCTAATCACCTACTTGTCTGTTAAGAAAATGATCAGTCATAACAGTGAAACAGATACAGCAATATGTCTGTCCTACGCCTCACTAAGAATTACGGGAATTCACTTTTTTCCTTACCTTCGTTTTCTTCACGATAATTTAAATGTTTATCTAAATTTATATTTTTTGTCAATTATTTATCCTAACATTTCAAAAATTATGTTTATATAGGTGATCCTATTTTTTGAGCTGCAATCTAAAAAAAATCAAAGCAAAAGATACGTCTGAGTTGTGAATACTTTTTAGAGCTATTTTATTTTCATATGCTTTTGCATCAAACATTGTACTCTAATACCAACAATTCCGCTTATAAATTGCACTGAAGATGTATCAGGGATGGGAACGGTGATTTGTGGTTGCGAAGAACGAATGGAATAGAAAATGAGATCACTCATTCTTCCCAAATGCATCCCTACAAACAGTGTCGTATATATGATTTTTATATTTAATTTTGGATTACATTGCATTAGCAATGAGGTTATATTATCAGGTTTTATGAAAATTGTATTTTTCTATTCGGTAAATCGTTTATTAAATGTCATATGTTTAACTACAAAGAGAAAAAAGCTTAATACTGGTCACAGTAAAGATTCAGCATATTTTCATCCACAATAAACAAAATTTAAGGGCAATGAAAAATGTAAATTCGTGACTGACTATAGCAATTTTTCCTCATAAATAAATAAGGTAAGACTAAATAAAGGCGCAAACAAAATCTCTGTGCTATCTTTATTAATTCAACAATTCTTTTTAAATTTTATTGTTCTAAACATGAATGTAATTTACAATTTCTACATAATTCTGATTATTTATTGTGTGACAATACCAATAAATCGCGAGGTAGGCAATTAAACGACGAGCTGAGAAATACAAAAAGTATCTTGGATTGCAATAACGTCTTCCAAGGGTTATGAACTAGCTGACAAAGTCAACCCACAATGGGATCGAAACAATGCAAACTTCGCATATCGCCAACTATTGAAACGTGCTTACTAACGAGTAACGACTTGGCTGTCGCGCTCTGACGTCATTTTGTTCACCTAGCTTGCTAGTTTACATTTTTTAATGAATATAACTTGAATAAAATAGGATTGTATGCAGTTATAGACTTTCTTTTTAATCTCTGATAAAAAAGAGGTTTTATATGTTTAACATATCTGTGTATTTCTGTGAGTCTGTGGATCTGTAGGTCTGATTTACAAAGGGAACGCGCAACATTTTTAAACAGTTTCCATTTCAGTCTCCAATTTAAAGGGCGCCGATGACTTAATTGATTAGTGTGACCGCGAGTTTTGAGTCACTGATATTGTTAGAGCTACAAAAAAGGACAGTTTTTCAAGAAAAATAGTATACCTATAGGAATTTCAATGCGAGTGAAACCAAAAATGAAGGCCGATATTCAATATAACAACCTAGTTACAAATATATTGTCACATTATAAAAGCAATAGGTACCTTTTTTAAATTAAAACAATTTTAATAAATAATAAAATAATAAAAAAGCACTCACTGCACTTTTATTATATACATTCAACCATTGTGGAATTAAAGATCTCAGTTTTGTGATAATCATGTTTTATAACTTGTTACAACAATCATATTTTATTACAACACATAAAATGTAAATATCCCTTGCAATATTTCTGACGTCGAGATGCAGAATCTCAGCTCCTTGATTAGATTCAGCGCAGACTTGGCATAAAATATGTAGCTCATACATTTTGATTGCAGTCTCGCGTGTAATTAAGCCACGCTGATGTGGGTCAAGCTTTTGATCTCAAGGATATCTCTTCATCTAGCTTTAACTAGACGGGATCTCATATATGTAGTATATGTATTGAGAGAGTGTATCTCGAATCTCTTAGAGTAAATCTACGCCAAAGATTAAGACCGGCTTCGTATCTTAAGAAATAACGATGACATGCATGTTTTAAAAGTTAATTAGAAGAGTCCAGAAATACGATATTTATGATCTTTGTATTCACACTTAGCGTAATGCCAATTTCAATGGCATTCCGTGTGTTAAATTAAATATCCTTTCAGGTTTTTTTTTTTTCATTTAATAGTGGACAACAGTACCTGATGGTAAGATATTACCGCCGCGCTTTTGTTGTGTTGTCGGCTTTTAAGGCATTGGTGTGAAAATTTAAATTTCCAAGGTTTATTTTGTACAACGAATTATATGTCCAAATTTATAAACAAACTTATAACTAAACTACCCCGTGCGAGCTTGGCTGCCAATAAAGATAATTTATCAGTAATATTAATGATATTGCAAGTTGTTTAACAACTCTGAACAAGATAAATTGTCGTCGCATTTATGTTACACATAACATGTGTGTGAGAGCTTACATCATCACACATTGAATATGTTAAGCTGCGTTCAGAAACAGCAAAATTTGATATCATGGAAGTCTTATGAATGCGGTAATTAAAAAAAAGCGTTTGATTTGCATTATAATCAAAATAATTTATTAACATAAGTCACTGAAACTTTTTATAGAAAATAACTTGATATAACATACTCTTTCATAACATCATAACAAGTCATCCATGTACGGGTATGAATGCAAACGAATTAATATTTTAATGAGCAAAAAATTGGTATGCGTTACAATTTGTACAAAGCAGTATAATATAAGTAGAGGAATACATCTCCTTGGCCCCAATCCTAGGCGAGCGAAACTTCAGCGGAGATGGAAGCCATTATACCCACTCATGACACGTTTCCCCTTGTTTCAGAATTCAAACTTGCCATACAAAATAAACAATGTAATTTTACATAATAGTCAGATCATGAACAAACGAATCAGTATTAGGTTTAGAATGTTATATTCTATATTTCTATTTCGATATTAAAGTTCTCCGAGGCTAACATTTAGAATGCATGTTGTTGTGTTTTCATGGAATAGGTACAATGATGTTTTACAAACATGTTCAATGCTTAAGTAATTACTAACTGCGATTGCAGTTATATACTCTTTGTGAAGAAGATATATTTCTGCACGTTTTTTTACAGTATAACTGTTAGAGTGAAAAGAGTCTATATAGTTTTTATAAAGACCTTTTTGCTCTGTATAAATTTATTTTTCTATATGTCATGTTTCCCTGTCTATTGTTTTTTCTTCCTGCTTATTGAACATCTATGTCAATGTGTATATATAATAAATATCTTAATTATATATTAGTCTTTACATTAAAATTTACAGCCTGCGTATTCTACGAGTTTGAATAAATGTATAAATAACTTAAAACATTAATTCGCGCTCTATCAGGTTATGGGCCCAGCACGCTTCCACTGCGCCACTCTGCTTCAAAAAAAACGTTTTTGTTTGGAATTCCTGCATTATAAATATAGTCACTAATTATAGTAATTGTATTATGAATAATTTAATTTGATTTTGTAAATATTGTTTGAATTTAAAGAAAGTGATTGTAATAAAATAGAAGTCTTCAATAAGACTGTAATGTTTATAACGCACGTAACCACTGTATTTAATTATCAATATAGATACAGACTATTTAAAGTTCTAAATATGTGTACTGAGGGTCGGGATGTTGATTTATCCGTTGTTAGTTAAAGATAACTTTAAATAGGGAGGCCCGTTCTCTGTCATGTTAGTACAAACTTTTATAATTAATATTGCCAGACTCGTCTAACTATATTAATAAATAATTATGATCTACTTTTTTTCAAATAATATAATCTCCCCAGCTTAGTCAGTCACGCATTGAATATTTAATACGAATGAAGATCTTGCGTTGTCTTAAAAATTCGTGTTCATAAAATAAAAACAATGTTCAGCAGAAAACTGACCACGCACTTGCCCGTTAGGATACTAATTATCGAAACAAACTTACACTTAATCTCTCTTATCTACGGTATTAAGAAAATGTTCATATACTTATATATAGCTTTAACTTCTAAGTTTTGCTACCACTTTGTATATTAAAAACTAATTATTAAATACTATTTATTTATTACAACAAGAAAAAAAACTGATACATCAAAAAAACATTATAAGACATATAAGGTGTAAGAAATATCTAAACTAATATTATAAAGAGAAAAGATTTGTATTTTTGTGTGTATGTTTGTAATGAATAAACTCAAAAACTACTGTGCCGATTTCAAAAATTCTTTCACCATTGGAAAGCTACATTCACCCTGAGTATCATACGCTATATTTTATTGTGATTAATATTATTTATATTGTAGGCGCGGATGAAACCGCGGCGCAGTGCTAGTGTATAATATATCATTGGTCTTTCTTAATTTTAATTAGAGCCAAATATAACCTAATGACCATTTAATAAGGACATGCTCGTTATATAAAACCTTGTTCATACACAAGTTAGGTTCATATAATTGCGATATTAATATTACAAGAACAGCAAGTAAACACAAGCTAACGTGCACCGAATAATGTGGCTGTAGCAAGCTCGGGCGTCCCCGGGGTACTTATTTATTCAAACTTGGAGACATAAGCAGCTCTCATTAGGAACTTGCTACTCCACGGATAAGGTGTACTGTATGCCAAGTAATTACATAATAGCTTTTGAAGCTGTATATTAGAATTTTTTTAATTATGTACTTTAAACGATAAAAGGGCTCACTATGAAGTGTATGAACATAGATACGTTGCTTATATCTAAGAAGTTTTTATCTGCTTTATAAGGTGCTCATACATCTCGTCAGTATCAGTTTGTTATCTTGAAGATTCCATTTTCCGATTTGATATCTTAACCAGGCTGAAAAGCCTATGCCTTTACCGTCAGATAAAGTGATATAAATTTAGGTTAAAATTGATAGTTTAAAACTACATTAAATAAATATATTATGAATTGTTTTTCTTGTACGACGTAACATATTCTGTATTGAAAAAACTGTTTTCTGACGTGATTGTCGTTCCACTGTTAATTTATTTTGTTATTGGCAAGTCTTCTCAAATTTGAGATTGAATTTCCATCGACTTAAAGTTCGTTTCATGGCATAGTAAAGTATAAGTGTATGAATTTGATAGTAGAGACGATACAACTGAGCTGGTATCAGAGGGGTATCATCCCCTTGGAGCCGCGAAGTTGCCTGATTCACGAACGCTTCTATTAGGGCTGCCATTTAAAATTATTCTCAGAGCAAATTTTTTTAAGATGAATAGTCATAAAACAGAAATTGTGGTAACAATATGGGATTTAATTATATACTACCATTTCTATCATACCTATTTACATCTTATGTTATTCCTTCTTTAAAGCGATTCTTGCATCTAACATTCAATGCATAACCTTGCGTTGCGTTTTTTGAATATCATTCGTTTTTTACGCGGATAAGAAAACTTCATTTATTATGACCATTGACAATTATTGGAAATATTTTAAGGAAAAATTTTTGACTTTATTTTTCATGCATAACAATAAAGCCTCAATACAAGCTACAGTATAGGAAAATGAGATTGTTATCCAAAGAGAGTGATTCAGCGTTGAATAGTAAACTAACTGCAATATTATTATATATAATATTATTATTCAAATAAAATAAGAATTCGATGGATTTGATAATGAGGCTGACACAACCCTAGAAAGCGACTTACGGTGTCGGATATTAGCGTCGTTCGCAAGAAGATCACGTATTATTTGAGAGTTTGACTGTAACTTTGTTGTGCCGGCGAGGCCGAATTATCGTACGTGACGATGCCTAAATATATACTGCACTATTTCTTATTAACTTGTACTATTTAAAAATGCTGTGTTAAAGTAAAAATTCAAGAAGTATGTTCTGTTAAGCTAACACTTATGAAGACAGGCCTCTCAAAAGGCTTAGTAAAATTTCGCTTTTAATTCCTGTTGAATAAAGCTTGAATTTAACAACCACTATCAACGGCGATAGTTGGACCAATGATGTTTAAAAAATATATTTCTGTTGGAGTACTTAATAACAAAAACACAACAAGAATAGCGTTAAATGGAGAGTCAATTGTAATTAAAAACTTTAATACTTTATTTAACACTTTAAATAAAAATTTGCGTTTCAACAATAGATTCTAGGTTAACAAATAAATAAATGTATGAATTGAATTTTGTGATTTTTGTTTAAGTTAAAAATAACCGACTTTCCTCTCGACTCGACCGATGTCTCTCTCGAAATCTATTATACAAAATATGGTTAATACAAAATAAGTTGAATTTTACTTAGATATATGACCGCTACCTTTTATTCACGACTTGTTAATATACTAATATAATATATTAATATATTAATACCATTTTCATAACAACAATTTTTTATTAAAACATTTTAAACGACAAGCTTTTTTATTGGCAAGTATTTATCTAGTCCTCGAGACAAATCAAACAAGCTCAATCTTGACAGAGTTGCAATATTTTATTTACTGCATAGTTCCAACTTCCAATGGCACCACCCAGCTTCATCGTCAGACCTTGGATAATTTCTAGGGCCAAAGCACTTGTTGTGACAAATCAAAGAAGCCCAAGTTTGGTTCTATAGTTTTACTATGGAGTTCTCATGCCCACTTTTCGGCTCTATCATATTGAATTATCTGCTGTACGACCGGGAAATGGGTCAAATTTAACGTACAAGATTGCACCCGAACAAACATACAAAAGCATGTTACACAAACATCCAGTAGTTTTTTAATTGAATTCATTAAATTTCAAAAACAAGAAAGGACAATCTTTTCTTAAATCAAAATCATTACTTTTAAGCAACTATTTGCTGAAAATTTTAACCATCATTAATGTAAAGTATTGTTAAGTTAATTCTAGTCTATCCTTTTTAGATGTAAATTTGTATTGGGAAATGCCGAGTGCGGGTTTCCTTGCTCTAAGTAGACTGAATAAATGACATTTCAGTGTGACCTTACTAAACCCACTACTTCTTATTGTGTCAAGTGTACTGAGGGCGACACTCCATTTATACAGTCCACTAGAACTGGATGTTGGGCAAAATTCATTATTATTAATATTTATATATTCAATAATATTAATAAGTTAAAGTATTTATAATAAAATAAATTAACAGATAATGTTTATTGTACAATATACCTATAAAAATATCGGCTGAGTCTCGCTTAAGCTCAGAAATTAATTCGTTGCTAAGGTGTTAAGAATCATGTAGTATAATCATGTATTAAAATTAACCGAAAGTTACTCACCAAGACGTGTGCCAGAGTTCCATCGAAACAGAAAAAAAATGTTTTAGTTTGGAGGGCACAGAGACTCACTGAAAGATGTTTATCCCATGCGAGGTCTTTTTAATTTTAATTATTTTAAGAGATCATGCGAGGTCAAGAGATTTTATTAATTTATTAATAAATCCTTAGTTAACATAGTTCTGGTTCATAAGGTAACCAGAGTCGTTTCGAATCGCCAACTGCAACGAGTGTTATTTCTCTGCATAATTAAAACCGAGTGGCTTACATTTTCAATTTCATTTTGTGAATTTATGAGCGTGCAATTAAGTGTTAAATTATGGATTATTTGTTCATATGTTTCATGTGTTTTCCAGGACAAAGTTATCCTAGACGTTATTCGATGTTATTGACTCAAGTATGTATTTTATTAAAGGGAAAAAAATAAGCAAATACGAAGGAAAGATTTATTTAAATTTATAATTTGTTTAAAAAAGAGGTAATTTAAATCTCAACACAACAGCGGGGCGTTAAATGACAGTAACTTTAGGCTAGAACATAGTAAATAATAGAATAGATATTTTTAAAAATACCTACGTTTTTATATTATTGATTGGCATATGAATAATACAAATGTATGTTTAATAAACAAATGTATATTTTAACATGTTGTAACAATATACTGTGTTTATCTGGCGGAAAACGCGGAAAACATGTTTCACACAACATTTTGTATATTTTATTTGAAATATTTACAGTTATTTCTCTTGGGACAGCCAAACGTCATTTCAAACAATGCATTTGTATAACAAATCATTGATCTGACATATGTATTTCACTTTTTGTGGGCAAACTAATATTTTAAAATTATTGTTAACTATTGTCATTTGTTCAGTTTTAAATAATAAGTAAAATATATTTATATTATAAACAATTTAATTCTGAGAGAAGTTAGCATTCTTAGTAGTTATGTTTTTAAGATCAAATACTTAAGTCAAGAAATTATTTTGTACCATTTTTTCTAGCATGAAACTTTTCCTTTATGTAGAGGGAAAGTTTCATCATCAAGTTATTTATTTATTTCTTAACACTTCGTTGCAATAATAATAGAATACAAATAATAACTTAAGCTAATTGAAATGCATCGGGCGGCCTTATCGCTAATCAGCGATCTCTTCAAGAGATCGCGATCGGTTCATATTTGAAACATTTAACGTCACAAGAATTTAACAAATATACCTACTTAAATCAAATTTTGTTATTTATAAAATACTTATCAAAAAGTGCCTCGATATGCAACAACAGGTAAAGTTGAAGATAAATAAAAAATTTAATTACAAATAGGAAACTCATAAATGCATAAACAAAATCATAATTTGCAACTAAGAACTATCTCCATTAACTCAAATTACAAACCAAAAACACCGCATCATAATCAGGTCATTCGTTTAATAGCTACGAAACTACAGACACGTCAAACTTGTTAATCTCCTCTCTCTTTTTGCATCGGGGTTAGCAAAATGTTTGCCTCCTTTCTAATTCAATTCATAAATTACAGAGAATACTTACGTTATAATTAAAATAGGCTTATTGAGGTGTTTTAATGTGTACGAACACCGGCGATTATGCCGTCCATTTATAAAAAGTAACTCGGTCGTAATGTATTTTGGACGTCCACATAAGCATTATACACCTTTATAGTATAATCTGTAAACATGTCACGTAATGCTAAATGCAGTGAAACCCACACGCTGAACACGCGTACCTAATGAAGAATAAAGTCACGTGCTGAGGTCACGAGACCGCAGGATCTTTATTTAAGCCTTTTTGTTTTAATTGTGATCTTGCGCATTACCCCGGAAATTGTTGTAAAGGCACTTCTTGAATACTTTTTTATAAATAACAACAATAATAATAATAGGCCTCATGTCAAAACGGTCTTATAAGCCTACCGCGAAGCCTGAGGTATCGGGTTCGATCCCCGGTCCCGAATATAATTATTCGTATATGGTCTCTGGTAGGGCTGCCACTTGCCAGACGGGATGTCATAAGTGGGACGGAGGAGTGGTTGATTTTCTACAGGCTAGCCTGAATAAATTCAACCAAACCAATAAAAATTGTGGGTTGCCTGGAAGAGATCGCTGATTGGCGATAAGGCCGCCCGATGCACTCCATTGCAACAAAGTGTATAAAAAAATAAAAAAAGTAACTATCATCGTCCAAGTAACTTAGCAGCAGGGAAATCATTTAGGTATAGTGTCTTTTCTATAATTAATAAATATTGATTTTAAAAATGACATTAAAAATTAAAAAAATAATGCTTCAATTTTAATAACATTCATATGAATAAAAATACGCGTTTTGATAAATAATAATTCATAAATTATAAGAAAAAATTTAATAGTGTTAATTTTTACGTCGTTGCAACCTTTGTTTACAAGTAAATGGTATCAAAAATTTTAAACAAAACCTGCGACACAAAAATAGTAATTTCAGAAATTCTGCTAATAAGTATATAGCAGAGCTTTGGCTGGTCGTACCGATTGTTACAACATTCATGGAGTTTTTAACTCTGTTATATATGTTTCATATGGTATTAGCTACCAGGGTTATTAGGCTCGCGCGCAAATCTAGGCCAAGGTTAGTCATTATTACAGCTGAGAGTTAGAATCCTCAACTTTGTGAATAACTGGTAGTTACCATCTATTCACAAACACGTGTGTGTGTGACGTGTTAGTCTTTGTTTAGAAAAATAACTCTGTTTCACAATTCAACGTCATTTTCAGGTGTATATAAGTGCATAAAACGTAAAAATTAATTTTAAACAAAAAAATAAAACCGACCTCAAAACGCACTGAAAAGTAAAAAATAAATTTTGTATTATAAATGTACTTACTATAAATAAAAGACGTAAATAGTGTTGATAAATAAAATTCATCTAAAATTCTACAAGGGCATAAAACTGTCATGTTGCTCTTTGAAACGCGGCGCCAAGCCATTCAATTAATTTTTTTATTAAGGTCCAGGAATATTCATTCAGTCTTTATTTATATATTTGGCACCGCCTTTCAAAAAACAACATGAAAGTTTTATGCCCTTGTAGAATTTTAGATGAATTTTATTTATCAACACTATTTACGTCTTTTATTTATAGTAAGTACATTTATAATACAAAATTTATTTTTTACTTTTCAGTGTGTTTTGAGGTCGGTTTTATTTTTTTGTTTAAAATTAATTTATTTTATACTTTTGAGTGGCTCTTCTAAACCGTATAGTTGGTTATCATACCATCAAAACGAAACTAACATGGACGCTCTGACTTTACGCTTACCTTATACACTAAAAACTAATTTAATTAATTTAATTTAATATTTTCAAATTAATGAAAGTAAGAAAACGCAAAACTGAATCGTTTAATACTAAAAATTTAAGTAATATCGTTCATATAAATTAAGTTTTCATGGTGTTTTATAGTAAGCAAGTGAACGCACATTGTGATTTCCCGTAGGAACTCAGTTACTATATTCTCTCTATCTCTAGAAGTACCTATTGATCTACCTTATTGATTTTACTATCATATATGACCCTTTTAATGTTTTATAAAATGATATATAAGTCATCGATATAAACTGATATTACATCGAGCTATATAGATCTAAACTGGACGCGTAAACAATAAGGTATGGCAGGTTTTTCTCTGTTGACAAGTTTTGCTCCATAACATCAAATATATGGCTTAGATTATCATAAAATTCCGTCAAAAGCTTGGCAATATGAGTTTTAATTAAATCAATTTATTATAATTAGTATATATTTAATACAACATGGACATCTCTATTGCTGAAGCGAACTAATTGAAGATTTTTAAATTTTTTATTTTATAACCTCAATATCTCTAAAACTATAAATTAAATTATTTTGATTCTTATTTTATCTTGTTGAAAATTTAATACTAAATCGAATAACATCTAATTCATCGATAAGGGTTCATAAATCATAGAGTTATAAGCAAATAAGCACGACATGGCCGCGCGGCTCTCAGCGATTTCTCGTCCGATTGTGAAACTATTCTTTCTATATGCTGAAAACTATTGATCGTAAAAATTCTAAAAAAAAATGAGACCACTTCGACGAGTTACCCTATCGTT
This sequence comes from Aporia crataegi, assembly GCA_912999735.1. Lineage (NCBI taxonomy): Eukaryota > Metazoa > Arthropoda > Insecta > Lepidoptera > Pieridae > Aporia > Aporia crataegi. The sequence continues at coordinate 3,211,941 of OU538744.1, read as the reverse complement.
TGACACCTCACTCATCCAAATCGGTCTACAAATGGCGACGTACGAGCGGAACATCGGAAAAAAAAAATACACGTCGAATTGATAACCTCCTTTTTGGTTTTTTTGAAGGTCGGTTAAAAAATTCCCAACTTATATCTTTTTTTACTGGTTTAATCAATCATTTACAAAATATAGAAAACATAAGTTCTTAACAATTATTATGTATACTTATACTATGAAAATAAATTATGTATATTTTATTAGTAAATAATCAATAACAATTAGACCGATTTTAAAAATTTCACTGATAGAAAGCAGCTTGACTCTTCTAAATGACATGATTTATTTAATAAGTCATCGTGAAGGAATTTCTGCGAAAATCTAGTGAATTCATAAAAAGCGAACACATATACTTGTAACAATATAATTTAAAAATTGATAATTGTGTACTTGTAGATTTATTATATATTAATTAAACTAGTAACTTAACCGAAAAAATAATAAAAAGTTGATTAGGCAACATGTCATGTTAAATTCTTGATATAGGAGTATAATGTAAACCTTTTCCAAACGTTTGTTCCCTTGGGTCACTTGTACAAAGCTCGTAACTTACTTTCTAAACTAAATAAACAACAAGTTGTATCTTCTCGTCTCTATTGCTTTAGGGGAAAAAAGTAATTAATATTCCAAACAAATATACTAAGTAGGCAGAGTTAATATAAGTTAGAACAGCCGAAAACTGCGTGTAGCTAGGACCACAGGAAATGTGAGCTAACTTTGGCCCATTTGAATTTAGTTCCACGTTGTCTAACTATGATAAGTGTGTATTACACTAACATTGTGCTCTATGATATATGATGATAATTTATTTTATATACAACTTGTCGTTTCGGCTGTCTTGACCATATTATATATTACTAGCGACCCGCCCCGGCTTTGCACGGGTATAAATATATAAAAACCTTTCTCTTTAATCACTCTATCTATTAACAAAAACCGCATCAAAATCCGTTTGGTAGTTTTAAAGATTTAAGCATACAAAGAGATATAGGGAAAGAAAAAGCGACTCTGTTGTATACTATGTAGTGATAAATATGAATATGATATTGGTGTTTGACAACTCAAGTGTTAAAATTTAAAATAAAATGTGCTTAATTAATGTTTATTATTTTACAATAATTAGCCTTTGTGAAAGTATGTCTTATGATGACGTCACACTTAACTCGCGAGTGATTTTTGGTAATAACCAGATAGAAGATGGATAGAAGATTGTATACTTAAAAGAGGCCTTAAGAAAGGAACACTCAGCATTATTTGTTATTTCCTCGCTTACATCAGTTCCGAATAACAATAAATCTACAAATACTTCTGCTTTCAAATATATTTTATTATTTTAGGAGTATTGATTTATGTCAAGCAATAAAAAAACTCAATTTCTCAAAAGACATTTCTGTTTAATGATGATGACAGATGAAGTTATTTGACTTAGTACTATGATTGAGAATTAGAAGATTGGGAGTTAAATTATAATTATCTCGTCTATCCAGACATTACATTTACTTGGAACCGAAAGATTTATTATTGAGATCAGTAAGTTAGTAAGTTATCCTTTGAGGACGGCCACTTTCCTTCATTAATCCTTGGCATACTTTGGCAACTTGAAGAATCTTTTTGCTTTCTTTTCTTAAAAACTCTAAGAATTTAATATTTTCTTCTTTTCTTAACACGTGTATAAACGTCTCAATACAATCATGAATAGAATAGATTAAGTAATAGTGCTGATATTTAAATGTATTTCACATAACCAAAAACCACTGTCGGCACTATAAGCTATAACTCTAAGTTAATTTTATAGACATCCTACCATAAGTTACATACTTATATTCTGTTACATCAATGTTTTTCAACCTGTGGGTCGCGACCCCCTAGGGAGTCGCGAAGCATCTGTAGAGGGGTCGCCCAAGGTCGAGAGAACTTTAATAAAAAAACGATAGAGATTAATAAATTGATTTATTAAGTAAGAGAATTTTAACAAAAGGAATATCCTAGCTATATAGCTACTCATAAACATTTGTATGTTAATACAAACAAATTAACAAAAAATAAAATCGTAAAACTCATCTTAATGCGAAGATGTTGTTTTTGATTAACCAATTTCTCCCATTGTGGATCTGTATTTGCTACATAGAGAGAGAGAGAGAGAGAGATCCGAATCCTAATTATGGAGACGCATAAAAACGTCTTATGGAATTAATATTTGTGACATTGTAACATACATATACATACATAATAAAAAAGCGAAAGGTCGGGGGGTCGCATCATGAAAAAGGTTGAAAAACACTGTGTTACAAAAAATACGGCAACAAGCTAATGCCATAATGATTAATGCAAGAATCGTTATGGCTGTGCTTGAACTTTAAGATTAGTTTTAGATTAATTTTATAACAGTTATAGATGTGTGTTAAAATAAAATAATAACAGAACACAACAAACACAAGAAGCGGACATAAGAAGCGTGGTAAGCTTTTTTTCTATAGTGCTAAAAGCGGGCGTGGGATTGACTTGTCTATAATAATGTAATATCTCTTTTTAAAAACACAGAAAAAAATATGTATCACATGGCTCTCTTTACTGTTATAACAAATTTCTATTCACACACTATTCACTGATTCAGGCTGAAATAGGTTGATGAATAATTTTCAAACTGCACAAAACCCAAAAATTGATTATATAAAAACAACAATTGGAAAAATAAACATGCTTTGAAATATTAAATCTGCGTACATAAAAATCACTCGAAAGGCAGTTTTGACTAGTTTTTCAATGAAACAGGCTCGAAATCGTAGGAATTCCTGGCCGGCTCTGCACAGAGTTCAACTCGCTTGTTTTTTTATCATTTTGCTACATCGGTATCCGCTGTGTTTACGCCACTTAATTTCTTTTAGAAATGTTTCAATTTCGCTTTCAAGGATTTTACAAAACTTTATATAGTTCAATACATTCGCAATATATTTTATACATCGACTACAGATTTTTATTACAAAAGTTTACGCCCGTTTTGACCGTAAACAACTTAAATCAAAATGCAAGATTACGCTATGAAGTTATGCCATTTCAGAAAGTTACCTAAAACTAGTTATTAATTTATCTACGTAGTATCTAGATCATAAACTGCGTTACACAATTAAATCTTACATTATCCCTTGATTTGTTTTGCGCTTTTTTGCCATGTTCATTTTTAACTACTTGCTAACTACCTTAACTTTAAACATTGTTTACTCCAGCTGTGAAACATTTTTATCTATACTTTTAAATGGTATTGTTTCTGTTAGTAAAATCCTGACCGTAATGTGTAGGTAAGTTGTTTTTAATAAATTAAACTACTTGTTGATAAAGCTGTATTTTTCTATACCTATCTTATTAATATTGATAAGTATTTATTTGGAGAGTGAATAGTAAAATATGTATTGATTGGAGGGTGTTGCGTGCCTAGCATATCCTGGTACTGTGCGCTTTTAGTCAGGGGCTATTGATTATTCTGTTTTTAGAAACAAATGACTTACAACGCAAACTCAAATAGGTTAAATGGATAATGTATGTTTGTATTTCCTAAGTTACAATAAATGTCTTAATTAGCTATATTAAATACTTTTTACTTTTATACTAAACTAGATGTCCCGGTGTACTTGGTATCACCTATTCTAAACGCCATTTTCATCTCCCTTCGTTAAAATAACTGAAAATTTATATGGGAAAATAAAAATGTTGTTTTTGTAAAAACAACAATTTCAATTTTCTCTCAATATTTTCATATTTTTTCACCGTTCAAACCTTCCCTAGTCTACGACAAACATTTCAAAACTAGAATCAGATAAATCGGCCCAGCCGTTTTCGAGTTTTAGTGAGGCAAACGCACAGCAATTAATTTTTATATATATAGATTAAATATATAAAATAATAATAAACACAACCCTCGATTAATGATTGGGGTGCATCATGACCAAATTTTTAAATCGATTAAAGGGATTATGGACATAATATTTAGTTTAATATTTATTTAAATTCGTAGACAAACTGAACTACAAAAATTAACATTATTCTGAAGTTTCAGTTATGTGAGCGATGTGATAACTAAGTATTTTTAACTTTATTTATAAAGTAATAATCTACCTACTACTTACTTCTTTTAGATATTTTTGTTTTTTTACAGACGTATTCTAACCAATCTCCAAGTTTTGTAAAAAATAAAAAAGCTTTTTTTTTAAATAAAATGCTTGAACTCAATTTAAAGGTAGACAAGTACTAGAATTGTTGTAATTAAATACGAATCCGCTTAAGAAGTAGAACGTAGTTCTTATTGAGTTATAGTTCCAGTTTAAATTAATGCAAATAACTCTAACCCAATGAAAATCTGCAAGTATTGAAACGTTGAATTCATTAAACCACAGGAAACCCTAAAACTGGCTCATATTTCGGCCGAGGCGTTAATATAGCGATACAACGCGGTAATGTAGCCAGTATTTTGGGTACGCACCCCAATTGCTTTGATGAGCCTTTTGTATTCATTAAAATAACTTACCTACTTCGCTATAAAGAAGTTGTAAGTACTTAAATGTAATATAAATACAGTTTTACTATCTTCAACCCAAAGTAATTTAAAGTAGTGTTGTATTTTATAAGTCAATTAAAGTTTATTTTTAAAACTTCATCATAGTTCGTTCGAAAGTATAATAAAAAGTATTTGTTTGCAATATTTTTTGCAGTATCATTGATAACAACTTTTCCTACTGTTGTTACTAATCTGGCATTTTCCAGTGACTGCAATTTCTCAAGTAAGCAGGATAATGCGGGTACTTTATTATTAGCCGGTTAATAAAAGTGTTTGTTCAAAGCGCGCTACTCGGGTGACGTGGATTACTTATCTTCTGCCACTATTAGTTCAGGGATAAGGGTATATATACGGAATGATTTAATTTAAGAGTTAATGTTAAAGATATTATTAATTTATTAAAGGAATTCCAATTATAATTATACAAATCAGGAGATTAAGTTAAAGATGTTTGTTGTTAGCGAATAACGTAAATTATTCTCGAGGTCGTAAGTAGAATACTATTGCCCAAAACATTGTTACATCAAGTAATTGATATATTATGAGTAATATGTGTAATTTAATGATAGTAAATGATTGTCATTTAATATCATTAAATTACCATAACTGTTATAGACAATTAAAAGTTTTGAACAAATATGCATTTATGTGCTTATTTACAGAGCTTTAAAAATATTATAAGGGTAAAAATGTAACATGAATTCTCGTCGTTGCTAAATTAACTGTTCACGTCCATCAAACTACGAAAATAGTTCATTCCATTACTTTTAATTACGAGCTGAAAATAGAATGACAGTTTGCGCATAATATGTACATGTGTACATATTTAATATTTCTATAACCTATATGTTTCAATAAATTACCATACAATACATTTTTCGCGTTCCAATAAAGTATTGTATCGTTTTAAAGTAAAAAATATTTGTATATAAAATTATTTGTTTGAAATATGACAAGGTTTTCTTACATCAACCTATCATCTGCTATCAATATATTGTTTGAGAGTGAGTCTTCATTCATATGAGCTAAAGGATCGGTAGTCATTAACTTAGAAGTATCTTAAGATAAAAAACGGCTGTTAAAATAAAATACATTGCTATGCCAACTGAAACCAAATCAAGTATACACTGCTTACGGGAGCAAAGCCTTGTCGGGTTGCTTGTAATTTAAAAAAATCATGATAAAACATACATGTTAACATAACAAATTTTTTGTCTATTTATTTATCTTAAGGAATTTAAAAAAGAAATCTCTAACGCTCCGCTTCTCGTAGCACACCCTCCGTCCACGACGTAGCTTAGAAATATTGTTTGCTACGAAGCGTAGCAATGAATGGCTAGGTCCTTCGTCCTATAATAAATAGAATTTGAACTACAAGAATAAATTGATTATAATTACTTTATTAATAAATCTACATTCCATCTATGTCCCATGCACTATGACAAGATTTTGTTTATATTCAAGGTTGTAATACGATTCACGCGACACTCAGGTCGGGTTTCGTGTACAATCTTGTTGTTAACAATATGCACGTGCTGGCCTGTGTAACTCGAAACCGTGCAGATATTTTTTCCTCATACCATTTAATTACCAGTCAGTCTCTTCTCAGTATACTAATAAAATAATTTAAGTAAACCATCAAGATTTTTTTTCCATGTTGTAATATGTTATCTATATATGTTATATACGGTCCTATTATTTTATTATATTTATTTTAGATTGAATTTGGATATAAAAACTTTTTTAACCATGAATCTCTTTTTTATTACGAAACACTATTGCAGCAATAAAACGATCTCATAGTACGGAGAGAGGATTTAAATAAAAAGTTTACCATGTTCAACGTGACGTAATTTTCTAGTTTTTCTTTTATATTTATATGGTTAAGTCTAGCATTAAATTAAAGAGATTTTCTTTTAAACTGTCCGCCGTATATATTGTAGCTTGTTACAGTGTTGGTACAAGTAGCGTCTAATTTTATTAACTGACACTTTTACTTCATTTTCCTTCGTTGCGCTTTATTATACTTTACCAGTGTTAAATTGAAACGAAATTAGAATTTTCTTTTTAATAACATTAAGCTTAAAGACCGCCTCCTTGGTCTAGTGGTAAGTGCGAAAGCGTTACAACCGAGAGATCCCGGGTTCGGTTTCCGGTGGATATATATAAAAACTCAGTCTGGCATGACATAGAAGGCTGATCACCTACTTGCCCCTAAAGAAAAAATCGATCAGTGAAACAGATGTGAAATACATCTGCCCCAAACCCCACTAGGGGACACGGGACTTCACAAAAGCTTTGAGTCAGTTGTAGAATATTTACATCCTAAAAAACATTATTAATAATGAAAACGGGACAATATGAAGTCTTTGTAATCAGCTCAATGTCAAAACATAATTAATAGAACATGAAAACAATAAGAGTAAAAAGAAAAATAAAGACACGTGTTTTGGACAGAAAATGTGACTACAAACAGAAAATTTTACTTAATATTCTTTAGTATAGCTATACTTAAATCATATTCCATTTTACACAAATACGAACAAAGGAAACCTATCAGAACAATTCTTACGTATTTTTAATAAAAGAAACTTCTGCTCCATTTTAATATGGCTTCGGACGTAACAGATTAATAATACGATACAATATTTTCCATTATTTCAATGCGGATAAGTTTGCACGTTTTATCATACCACTCGTTCAGCTCAATTGTCAATATTCAACTGAAAATCAGCGTTCGGCTTCATCTAGTGGAATTTTCCAAGTAATAATGAAAAGTAGGTTGAGTTATTCAATGCATATCATTATGGATTTCAATTGCTTAAGAATTGCGAACCAAATAAATTCCGTGTCTGAACTGAATGATACATCGCAGCAATATGTATCGTATTTACATAAAATTTCAGATTGACTCAGTATACTTGTATAGCTTTGTGATGAAAATTGCTAAATTGACTTATAGAAGTCTATTAGTAGTAATAGTGGTCGTCAAGTATGGACTAGATACTTCCACAATATTATTGACCGGTGTCAATGGACCAACCATGACCCTAAATGCTTTTAAGTATAGTACATGTATGTACCTTTACTTTAGACCTCTTCGAAGTTTAAAACTGTATTGCCTTAAAAACTATGAAATAAATCAATATTTTAAGTACCCTTAAGCAAGTTTAAACATTAATTAGGTTTATTAATTTACAACCCTTATGCCATATTAAATAATCTAAAATAAAAGTGACAAGGAAAAATTGTTTACTCAATAATTTTGTAAATATCATAAAAGTTTGTCGTTTAAACAATAAAGAAACATGTTTTTAACAAGTATTTATCAAGTTCCTACACCGCATCTAATAGCCCAATAACTTCGATAAAAACAAATAAAACCCTTTAATAAATATCTGAGTACACGAGATAGCTAGATATGGGCCATGCGTGCTTTCCGTTTGTCATTTCTCGCAACCCTAATAAATAATTGTACCTTTCCGAGGCTTAGGCAGACCCAATTACAAAGAACAAAGGCGTCACAAAATCACGCTCAGAAAAAATATGAAGATTAAAACTTCTTCATTCTTTTATTACGCAGCTCTTGTGAGCTGTTATTTTTAAAGATTGGCTCGTTTTGAAATATACCCTAACCAAATTATAAGTGTAAAATTTTTGTTAAGATTAGGCTTAATCAGTGATTGTAAAGTAAAAGTTGGATAAATTTGATAAATTTTTGTATAGGAAAAGGTTGAGGAGAATATAACAAACTTATTATAGTTTACGAGTGAAGAACACTTCTGTTACCATTTTATAAATACTCATGTGTACACGCTACACCATGAGTGCTTTTATTTGCATTTAAGACGGTAGTTATAAATACTTAGATATTGTATGGTAACGTTTGAAAACAAATAAACAAAACAAAAAATTAACAGTAGTAAACTTCACTCTAATGAAAATTAGTAATAAATAAATTAGTATATTACATAACTAAATTGATATGATTAAATTACGATCAAAAACACTCAAAATTGTCACATTCAAATAGGACTCCTCATGTGGCCACAATAATAGCGTTATAAAAAAATAAGAAAAGTGTAGGCGAATTTATATAAAAGCTTTGTCGATTCTTCTCTTACGCTCCTCGAGATGGTACAAACACAGTTTACTCATAGTTTCTTAAATAATGCTGCGTAATTGTGTAACAGCTTACAAATTTTGTAAGATTGTATATACCTACTAAAAAAAAGATTGCTAAAGTAACAAAAGGAAACTTATTAATCATATTTTTTACAAACATACGATTATATGTTATATTTTATGACCGTAAATATTGAATAATTTTAGAAAATTCAATACAACCATATTCACTTTTGCGCTTACTTGGATTGCATTGGTACATGAGCAAATTATCGCTTATGAATTATGTTTAGTTCCGATTCTAGCAGAGGGTCTAGCATATAGTTTAACTTGTTTATGATATATAGTTTATTCATTACGGACATATACTAAAACTTCATTTTTACAATATTAGTGAAGGCACTTAATCACTTGGCAAAAAGTAAAGTTCCGTAACCCTTTTAAGTAAAGCTCCGAAATATTTCTGCTTCGACTTTTACGCATCACTTTATTAATCAGCCTGCTGTGCTTTTCAAAGCCAAGTTTTTTTGTTTGTTTTTCTACGGCCAAAGCTCTAACGCAACACACATTGAATTTCAGACGCCTGACCAAGCTACGGAAGCGAATATTAAATAAGCATGTAAGTAATTTAACTTCATATATATGTAAATTAAACCTCAGAATTTAAAATAAGCCGCATCGCTGACCTTTAATTATAAACTTTGTATTATAAATAATATAAGAAGATAAATGTGCCTGCCGTGATCCATTTGGCGAAGTCGGCGTCCATCACAATTACGCGTTGCGGCAGACCGAGCCATTAATATCGGTTAGAGCCAGCGCTGCCCACTGCCAAACTGCACATGTGCTCGCTACTAGCAGATAAACACCTTGCACTATACCTAAGCAATATCTACCTATAACCGCTCAGTGATTTAATGAAAAACAGTCCAGTGACCACCTCATTTCACTAATCATTTTCTTTATATGCAAAAAGTGATAAGCTTTCTGTACCAATCGAAATATTTGTGAAAAAGAACGAAATGTCTGTCTGAAGAAAATTTTGAGAGAAAAAAAATAAGCTTAACTTAACTTATCTAAAAGACAAAAAATCTTTGGAGTTTGCGAGATATCCTCACACTCATTTGGCATTTTATTAGGATAAGATGAGGTTCAAAGTTTTCGTAAGGATATTTGCTCTATCAATCATAACTTATATATTGTTATTTTATTAGTTTTACTCAAACTGTACTCCATACGAACAGCTTAAATACGATCAAGTTTGGCCTAGCGGCTTTTATGTAAGAACATTTTTCTTTGTAAAGGAAAATTTACTTTGATAAAGAAATAATATAACATATTTTGACCGAAGTATATTAATATTATAATATAGAAACTGCTAGATTTCAAAATATGAGACAAAATATTACTAATTACAAAATAAATCTGAAATTACTCTCAATTCTCAAAATATTAAATGAAAGAAATATTAAAAGATAATACAACAGATATATAGTTAGTAAGATAAATAAATTAATATTTATTTATTCTAAAAGTATTATTTGTAGATTCCACTACAACGATACAAGAATTTGAAAGAAAAAATACTAGTTTATTCTAATTCTAGACAACATAGACAATTCAAACAAGCGGAGACAAGTAAAGTCAGTGGTAACGGTCACGTATCAGCCGGAGTGGTTCCGTAGAATTAATTACGGGGAGCGCAGTCAGGTGCCTGGCATTCTTCCAACCCGCTCAATAATCGCCACGGCTCATCAATTACTTATGGATAGTACCTACTATTTATTGATATATTGACGATAACTTTAGGTTATACATCAATTATCTGGGCGCCGCTTCATGTACGAAGGATCGGAATTAAAATTAGTAATTTTCTTGTTCAAGTATCATGGTGAATATTGCCCCCCTAGCTCCGAGGTGTTTGACGTTCAACACGTGTTATTTGGTAGGCTAGAATATTTCGCCTTCGAAGGCACTTAGGACACCAACTGGCTATCCTGTCTCCCATACGGATTACGGGACATTAAAGTTCCAACAAGAAAGAAACCCTTTTCGAAGATGATATTGTCAAAAGAAGGATAAAAAAGATATCATATTTAAAAGGTTAAGTTATTTTGTGCCCGTAAACAGCGCTACGTTTACGTGTTTTACTTTATGCTAACTGCACAGAGACTAAACCACTTTTGATAAATAATACATTAGGTTCATCGTGATGACTGATTATTTATTTTACACGGCAGTCGCGTCATTTATTAAAAATGATCTTGTTATTAGTTGTCAGCTGATTCGACCTGGATGCTGCACTCACAAATAACACAAAACTTTAATACATATTGTAAGAAATCTTATTGCAATACTGTCTTAATCTAAAAGAAAAATATTTTACTTGAAGAGAAAACCACCAGAGCATGACATCATCAAGTAAAAAATATTTGAAATTTTTAAAGCGGAACTCGCGTTTTTATTTAAAATGTTTGAGTTATGACACACAGAATGTTTCATTCTTACCGGAGCACATGTATGTATATGAGAATTAGATAAATATATTGCATGAGGCTGTCCGATTTAAATTTTACTTTCTTTCACTGCGATAAATACCTGCTTTATTCAAATGTCAAATTAGACTTGCAAGGTTCACAATAACTCTCAAGAAGCTGAAAATTGGTACAAATGCTCAAAACACTATTTTAAATAAAATATGAAATTTTCATTGATCCCACCTTTGTAAAAGTTTTATTCAAAGTCAAAGGTCACAAAAACTTATTTTTTGCGTATACTAGGTTTCATTCGAGTTCATATTGTAATAATTATCCTATTTTATATATTACTAGCGACCCGCCCCGGCTTTGCACGGATATAAAACATATATAAAAACCTTCCTCTTTAATCACTCTATCTATTAAAAAACCGCATCAAAATCCGTTGCGTAGTTTTAAAGATTTAAGCATACAAAGGGATATAGAGAAAGAAAAAGCGACTTTGTTTTATACTATGTAGTGATATTAATTTCACAGACAGTGACAAATTACTCATGAAACGTCTTAAACGATGGAAAAGTTGGGCAAGAAGCGCCAATGCTTCCATCAAGCCTCATCACAAAATGACACATGACAGTTTCGAGTGATTGAACTATTGCTCAAATTCTCCTCCATCGCTATCTCCATTGAATCCATATCTGTATAAATAAGGCTCTTATAATAAAACAATCAATATCATAATATATCGCAAGAAAATCCTTATTTGTGTATTTTTTTATTTACCCAATCGATTTCGAAAATTTATATAACTGCCTTTGAAGTATGACTTACTATTAAAAGTTATTAATAATCGCAAAAAGATCGCGTAAAAGAAATCGAATTTTTGACGTCGGCCTACAAATAAAATACAAAGAAAAGTTTGAACACCCACGTTTTACTAATAGTGTTTATTCGGGGCTCCAATATCTGAAATGATTGAAGGTATTATATGTAAACCTTCAATAATTTGAGAGTCAATTAATTTTATTCAAGCCAAACGACCCCTTCAAGGGTTGTAACATGTTTATTTGCACTTCCAATGTAAAATGCGTGAACTATTCAGTTTCGTTTGTTAAACTTTTAACAGGGTAATAAAATGAATAACAACATACAAGTTTAATATGAATCCTGCGGTGCGACCTGCACTTAAATTTTATACGCTGTCATAAAATTTTCTTCACAAAAATTAATATAGTGTGAATTTCGGGGAAATTCGACAGCGTAAATTGGTTTATAGTTATTATAGCCATATAAAGCTATTCTTAAATTATTTGAAATATAATCGCTTTAACTTGATTAAAAATAAACGAAAAGGGAATACTGTTGTTACTAAGAAATAATAATTGAGAAGTTTCCAATTTTGAGTCATAAAACTATTTATATCTATTTGCTTATGTATGTTTATGGCGAATTCTAAGTATAAATCCAAAACAAGTAGTTTACTAATTTAAGATAATATTATTAATGCGAAAGTTTGTGAGGATGTTTGGATGTTTCAATCACAATGAAATTTGGCAGGCAAATAAAATATGCTTTGGATTAACCTATGCGGTACTTTATATACTGCAGATAGTGTGTTCCTGTGGGATAATTTACAGATACGGGTATTCTATTTATCAACTTAGATATGAAATTATTTGGATACTATACATTGCATATAAAATAAAGAACATCATGTTTTAAGTTATCCGGCATTATCGCTATTGATAATTAAAAAAACACTTTGTATATTTTATTTTATAAATTTTATTATAAATTTATAAATTAAGAGTATTTTATAGGCTATATAACATCCCGTTTCGTCGAAATTAACGCGGGTAAAACCGCGAGGGTATATATTCTGATGATAACAAAATTTTAAAAATTAAAAGCGTTATAAAATTGTTTTCTCTTTAATTATTGTAACACTCAGAAAATCAAATAAATGCACTCTTTTAAATGCAGTGTCCGAGGCCGAATTTGCGGGTTTGAATTCCCATGACTGTGGCTTTAAACTTCTATTTTTAGTATCCGACCATTATTCTTCGTCGACCTAATTGGCTACTTCGACATCTAGCGGGGTTTATGTGAAAATTTTGTTTTATGCCTAGGAGTCTTAGGACTCTACACATCCACTGGGACCGTATGTTGTAATCATACACTTAATGAATTATTAGCGACATGGATGTATTATTATCATTATTATTATTATTATTTTTTTTTTTATTATTAAAAATGTATTATGAACATATTATGTTATATCCTCTTTAGACTTCTCATTTAAACACATCTCTTAATAGAAGTTCTTTTTAGAGATTACCAGAACACATGTACATTTCAGATTAAGCGAGATACCCGTAATCGCTAGCAGCCGTTGGTGCGGACACATTTTTGTGTTTGTTTTGATGGTCATTTTCATATCACGCAAGTATGGGCGCTGCCTGAATCGCACGCATTAAAAAACACGTTTGATCGATGAAAACGAATTACAGAGGCGTGAATTATTAATAAGATATCGTTTAGTAGTCAACATTTGAATGAGAAACATAAGAATCTAATTATTACATGTTTAGCATCAAATCAGACAAAACCCATAATGGCAATCACACACAACTAGTATACACAACTATTTATAGTGTATTAAATTAAAAGTAAAAACAAGCATATTTTAGGAGTGTTTTGTATATTCAAGTGGAAAACTAAGAGAAATATGTCAGTTTAGAGAGTCCCCCATCCTTCAGAGAATAGTACTAAAGCCCAACGGAACCTCTCAGTATTCCGCGCGAATATTCGATTAGGCAAACAGAATAGTGAAAAGACTACTCACTGTACACTTTGAACGGTTCGACGCTCGTGTAAATGTGTTCACTTCTATTTAAATAACACGAAGATTCACTTCTTACGTTCACTCTTCGACAAATTATATTTACAAAGTTTTCGAATTTATATTAAAATCGTAGTGAATGAAATCTCGCACCGTTCCAGTTTGAGTAGATGCTTTAGACGGGATGCTTTATCAACTTCTACTGTCATTCTAATGACTAATGATAATCAATCAAAAATCAATTATAATGTTCGAACGTTCAAAATGTTTAATATCAATAACCTTTTCTTCCTACCTGCATCCAATCCAAAAAGTTTTTAAGATTTCGATAAGTTTGTTCTTCTACGTAAAAATTACGCGTTGTAAATAATGGTACTTGATGGCATTATGCAAATAATTACTGATTTGAATAATACAATTGAGTGCATGGACTACGCGTTTCTGCTTACGTCATTGAAAAGCATTGAATAACAAAAAATAATATTTTATAATTGTTCTTGTGAGCATTGTTTTAATCTACCAAAAGCTGAACATTAAATTTTTAAACGGATTATGTTCGCTTATTTATTGATTATATTTTTATTTGTTCGTTGCTTTGAACTTTAACCTTAGATAAAACTTCTTTTTTTTATTAAGGGTTAGTTTGTCAACATACATTGTAATACAATAAATCCCAGGCGTAGAACTAATATCTACTTCATTAGTAGAATTTAGAATAATGTGTGTACAGAAGTGACGTTACCATTAACAACTTTGTATTTTATTTACTGATAGGTTTGTAGAATTATGATTCTTATTTTATTGTAGCAGAATCTAAAATTGTGTGTATATAAATTTATGTATGGAATGACAGTACAGTTAGTAATTATTTCGAAAAGTCCCAACCAAAGTTCGGAACTACAAACAATGCATTTTCCCAATTCCGCAGTTGGTGATTGAAGGTAAATTACTAATTTAAAGTTATCAAATTTTATTTAAGGTAACCATATCATATTGTATAGTGCTAATTATACAAAAGTAAAATTATTTTCTTCAGTT
Organism: Aporia crataegi; assembly: GCA_912999735.1. Taxonomy (NCBI): domain Eukaryota; kingdom Metazoa; phylum Arthropoda; class Insecta; order Lepidoptera; family Pieridae; genus Aporia; species Aporia crataegi. Next base: position 3,196,871 of record OU538744.1, on the reverse strand, counting down.
AGGGTGATGAAATATAAAAAAAAATCGAAAGAAAGAATAAATTGGTAAGTCTGGGAGAATAATTCTTTTTCAGGCTATTATAAAAACTGACAATTTAAATACGTTTTCAATTTAACGAAAAACCACTCCATTTCCCAGCCTTATATATATACATTTTAAAGAGAAAAAATTGTTCACGTTTCAACAATTTAAAAACGGCAGGATACTCACTGGGCGGAAAGCGACTTCATACTAGCTAGGTGTGTACAAACCGCTTTTTTTAAATTAGTACTGTTTCTAAATCTTGGATATTAGTTATACATTTTTTACATGAAAAATCGCAGATTTCGATAATACCTTTCAAATACAGTGCATGTAAATCTGGACAATAGTATTGATAATATTTTAAATATTTATTCATGATTAAAAATCTATTCGATTAATTTTCAGAAAATATGTTTTAAGTTGGATATATTAAAACGCTACACACTTCCTTATCCAATAATCGTTTAATAAATAATCATAATAAGAATAAATATAATTTTATTATTAATAAATAAGATTATTTAATACTTCTATTTTCAAAAAATGACAATGGACTACTTATTGAAATTGTTGCTTCAATAAAACTTTGGTATGCTCGATAAAACGAAAGAATTTTTAGACGCTTCCGCTGCTCATGTGTACCGACTTATTGCGTTATTAGGACGTCATGTCCATGTACCAGTTATCCGGGGCTAATTCACGAGCTGTTCAATCATGCACACTTTACAACGCCTCTGTCATCCATTACCGTAATTTATATTTCTCACCTTTTTTCGGTTTACAAAATACAATTTCAGCTGGCAAATGCAAATCATTTCACGTGTTTAGAGTGAACTTGTTTTCGCATTAGACATGTACAGTAGCTTCCGCTAGTATGGATCATCGGCTTTTTTGTGATATTCTATTAGGTTTTACATATCTAATCCAAAAAACTTTTACTAACTCTATATTAAACAACATTTTTATCAAAACTTCTGAAAAAAATCGTAAAATAAACAAAATGTACTCGGTATCATTTTTACAGATTACAGTGAAAATGAAACAATGGAATGGAATGAAAAATTGGGAATCTAGTTTTTCTTCACTCAAGGTGTACGTATAGCATTACAACACGGTTCTGAACCAATATTTTAGCTTCGCAACTCCACGATTTTGAATATCTGGAGAAAAATTTGTTAAATTTAATGTAAATTTTTTAATAACAATTTGTTAATTTAGTGATAATTTGGTTTCAAGTAGCCGTATTTGTTATTCCGTTGCAGTTTTGCATTCATTAACTATTTATTCATTGTAATCATTTTAGTAGGTCAATAATTTTATAATTATTTTTATTATCATAGAAACTTAAATGCTAAGTGGACAATTAGCAATTCCATAGATTTTGTTAAAAAATAAATACTTTTTTGTTTATCTTTCAAACTGTAATTATTAAGGTCAAGGTTTATTAAATGCATATTTATCTTTTTTTTTATTTTAAGTGACCCTGTTTGTCTCGCATCCTCTGGCATTTGCGATCAGGTTGGAAGTGAGCAGCAAGGCTGATATGATACTGTAAAGTTTATCATTCAACATTCAAGGACTGAAGTCAAAATTAATTATTTATTTATTTAAACTGATTCAGCATGAAGTATCCAATGAACCTACGGTTAGTGCACATCTTAAATAGTTTTACAATGATTCAAAATGTATATCAGTAATATATTTGAAGGAAATACTACAAAACATACTTTTAAATCATACGAAATCTTCGAAATAACGTCAAGATTGAAACAAATCTGCGAGCTCTGAAAGAAATGGATTCTTCAAAAGTTGTGTGATCCGATCATATCTGTCACCTCGCGTGTTTTATTAAAGCTTTATTTAATATTTGTTCGGTGCCAATCTCCTAAGTGGTTGCTGCTTTGATGAATCACAGCGACTTCAGATAACTTTGTTTTCACTTTTCTTTCGAAAATGTTTTAAAACTTTGAGTAGGTACATATTACGTGATGTTTTCTTGGAGTAGCTACTCAGACTTGGAATAAAAAGATATTTGGATGATAAACATTGAAAGCGTTAAGTGATTTAAGTAATTACTTTTAAAAATGCCAGTGAAACTACTATGTATATAACTTATTTATCTTTGACTAAGGCAACACAAGCTAGTCAAATTGAAAAAAGCAAAAAACATGTTGGTATGTAACATAGGTAACCAAGACTTTTTTCTTAATTAGCAAATTTTTGACTGTTATAAACAGGATGATAGTGTTGAATGTTCTTAGTTCCGAAACGATAAACAATTTTAATATTTCAATATAAGTTCTTGTAAATGTAGCCATCTCTAAAAAAATATTTTATCTTTTTAGCTTGTTATTGCCATTAAAATTGATTAAACAGAAAAAACTCACCACCACTACAACTAATGTGTACAGCTTTTCGAACCTTTGAGTAATAAAACGTAATTAATCTTAAGAAAGTTTATTTACTTTTAAATCTTTCGAGTGCAAGCGCCGTAAAGACGTGTGTCGGGCAAGAAAATTACTGAGTGCACCCTGAGAACCGCAAGAATAGCTTTCATTTCAAATACTCGACTTGTTATTCGTTTTTGCTTGTACTGGCTGCCGGGAAATGGAATAGTTCTAGTTTGTTTTAACTGATTCAATGAAGAATTTCATTCTTTTTGTCCGAGCCCCTTGACGGTGACAGCTCTAAGTTTTTATTCGTGTCTCTATTCAATTTAAATAACTTGTGTTTATAACTAAATGATTTCACATAAAGCATTTTAATTAAAAATTCGAGGGTTCTATTTTTGTAATACTCATAATACAATAATCTAAAATGTTGTATTAAAATTATTCTATTAATAAAAATAGCCAAATACTTCTTCTACAAATACTAAATATAGTTAATCTATTTAATCTCAGCCGATAATATCGTGAAATATAAAAATAATATTACTGAGATCTTTCAAAGGTATCTGAATTGAAGTATTTATCGTGCACAAATGGATACTGCAATCATCATAAAGTAATTTAAACCGGACTCATTGGCCTGTTAACCGTCAATAAAACCAACAATAACAACTATTTTTATTGGTTTTGCATTCAATAATTTTTAAAAGCAATTTACAAACGAAAATTACTTTTATCTCAGTTTTTTACGATAATGATTGCAATCAAAATCGAACTTACGTTAGTACGGCTCCTATTAAAGCATAATTCTGTTATGACAGAAATGGCCGGAGCTGTTCGCTGTGCTCTCGTAAATTCCGCTGATATTTGAGCTCAGAAATCGAACCTAAACTGATTGTAGGCACTTCACGAATTTGTATTTATGAGGTAATCATACTGAGTACTGTGCGCTGTAGGAAGCGCAGAAATGTGTGCCAATGACCCGAAGAAATGTATGTTTAACTATCTCGAATCGCCGTTTTATGTACTCATGCGTTTTGCGTGTGAAGAAATTACCTTCATATCTGGTTGACTATAAATATTTCATGATATTCAAACCTGAAAAAATAAAATTTTCTTTATGATAAAAGCTTTTACTCGCGACTTATTTGTAATTGACATGTCGAGGGCTTTTAAATTGTTTTCGGTTTTACTTGTTAACTCTAATTTAAGTGAGTAAGCTACAATGAATTTAATTTCTTCCTTAAAATTCTTCTGAATAAAATGAAGGTAAATATAGCATTTATAATAATAAATTTAGAGTTAGGGTAATGTTTTTATGTTATCGAGTCGGGTTTAAGCACCCTTTACCTTGACCCAGAAGCCCGAAATACCTAAGTTTGAGCAGCTGCATAATAAACGCGTCTCAAGAGTCGATCTTAAACTGAAGATGTGACGTCAAGGGAAAGGTGATACCATGAATATGTATGAACTAACGAATACTTTGAGGGACTTACAGATACAAAACTTGTTGGTTTCCAGGGCACTTTACCAGAAGTCTTCGCTTCGCCTTACTTCGAGTACCACTCGTTATTAATTAAATAAAGTTTGTAAATTGATTGAACGTTTCAAGTTTAAAATAGAAAAATACCATTGTTATTCACCTAAGGCTCAATCGATAATCAATAAAAAAGCTGCTAGTTATTAATTTTGTTGAATTTTGTCAAAAATATAGGTTCTTGAAATAATTATACTGATTCAAATACATCAAAGTAATTATTATTTAAAATTTCATACATATATGTTCGATGTCGTTCATTAAATAACATTTAATTGAGCATTTAATAGATAGTAAAACTGGTGGTATTGAAAATCTCAAATCTCAAAGCAATGCTCATTTCAAGAGGATCACAATTCACTGTTAACTGACGTATACCGCCGCTTCGATTAACTGCTCAGACACATAATAGAGCTCTATCTTATGTCACTACCGTTACTCAATTATATGTCTGCATTTGAGAATAATACTGAAATTTAATAAGCTAAATAAAAAAAACTATAATCGGAAAACTGCTTCAACAAAAACTCAATACTATGTTAGCAAAACAAAGTCGGTTAGCTAGTGGTATTCAGATGAAGAAATGACGTTACTAAACAGTTACCATAACTTTTAATAATATAATACTTTTTAGACATACAATACGTTTATAAATTAACAAATAGCAATGTATACTCGGAAACATTAAAAATCATAACTACCGTAATAACTGCAATAACTTCAAAATAAGAATAGATTATTATAGAATATTAACATGAAATTAGTACCGCTTACACAATAATGTTGCTTAATACCCTCGATGTTTGTGCAATGAAAACCAAAATATAACATCGCATGCAGAGCGAAATAGTTATCGCAAGCGCTCAAACTATTGAACCAGTTATTTGCTGAAATCATGTACAATAACCATCGTCCGAATCGCAATCAAGCGTTCTTGTGTAAATAATTGAATGTAAAATAACAATGCATAGTAGGGCTACCAACATTCTCTCGCATTACCGACGTCATGTTGAAGAAGCAACATTCGTTTGTACATTGAAGTATTTAATAATTAAAATTGGATAACGTAACAAAACATCTGTTAGGTTCAATTTCAAAATTTCTTTATTAAGTAACTTATAATTTAAATTTTATAACAATGCCAGTGTTAGTAATAGGTATCCTAGCAGTTATAACTATGTTAGTAGAAGGTTTTAGGAAACACTTGGTTTATAAAAAACTATTTACTGAATTTTAAGACATTTTATATGTGAGTTGCGTTCATGGTTTAAGATAATATTAAGGTCACAAATGTTTCCTTAGGAGAGGAAACATTTATAAGTTTTTGTTAAGTATCTGTTAGGTAATTTTGTTTGTATATATACTATGTTCTCTTTTACAATTAGATTCTCAAATTTGTTTTTGAGGATGTACCTAACATACAAAACGTCATAACAACAGTTAATTTTCTTCTAAAAGTCGTCTAAAATGTTTATATTTTTTAATTTTACACAATCAAGCTGGAATATGCTTGGTTGTGTGCATAAAAAAATCAATTGGAAAGTTTTCTATTGAATCATATCGGTTATCTAGGTGGGTAAAAAAGAAGAGATTGACATCCCTATAAATAAGTCTGTCTGTACATATCTAGTGTATAACTAATAGTTGTCGGTTAAGCGGATTAGATCCCAAGACGGGAGCCTTAATCCATTTTTGAATTTAATCAGCACAACTTCGGGACTGGAATAAACTACTTAGATAAAGGTTAGTTCAGCTTTCACGCTCCAAGATCCAATAAAACTTGTGAAACATGTTTATGACTAATTCGCTTTATATAAGATTCATTAGTGTCAGAATAAGAGCAAATATACGGAGTATAACAAACGGCTTATATATTAGAACAACCACAGGAGTAACAACTTAATGGAGAAGTTTCATGATATTGTTACTATTATATTCAACGTAATGATATTAAAATATAGATCGAAACTAATCAATTACTCAATTTTTTTTGAATTATTTAAGTTTACGTATTTCTGGTTCGCCTGTGATGTCATTTGACCTATCGGAGATAGCAAAATTATTCTTGCAAGCGTAACTTCAAAGTCCCATAACTTTTTCATTTCTAGAGATATTTTATTGATTTGATTGTATATATATAGCTATATTCAATAATAATGAGTTCAAATCGCGAAAGTCTAAAGTTTATGATTTTATTGATTTGTTTTATTTTATTCAAATTTTTATAATTTATCCATTCACATCTTCAATTTTTTCAAATAAATTAGAAAAGAAAATAATTTTTATCTAAAACAAGAAAGTATGTATTATAACTATCTAGATAGACAGGGTAACGAATAATTGTCTATCCCCTCAATCGTTATAGATTATTATTACTTTGTAATCCAACGTCTTTAAATACTTAGAACTCTTGACTTTTACCAGAAAACGCTACTACAGTAGGTACTAAAAAAGACGACCGATTGGCGCAATTGGTAGTGCTCCTGCCTTCTGCATCGAAAGGTCCCGGGTTCGAATCCCGGTAGGTACATTAATTTGTGTGATAAGCACGAATGTTTGTTTCCGAGTCTTTGTTGTTTATAAACTTATGTATGTATTTATTATGGTACCCTCGTTGATTCTGATTACGATAATACAAGTGCTTCAGCTACTTACTTTAGGATCAGAGCAATGTATGTGAGTTGTCTCAATTATTATTATTATTATTAAAAACGCTTTCAGAGACAAAGTTCATTTGTTTGGAAAATACGGTGCCATTTTGACGTACTTTAAACTTACACTAACATTCCTCTACCGGATATTTATCGGTGATAAGAGTTTAAGTTCTAAGCCAGTGGTATTTTACTAGAAACTTGTGAACGTGACAAAATGTAATACTTACTTAATCAACAGCTTTATTTTTCTACCGAAATCTTATTACCTTTAATTGTTTATAAATACGTACCTACTAAATTTTTTGTCTCTATATTTTTTGTCTAGTAGAAATTACATGGCCACTGACTATTTCTTTAGTGAAAGTCCATAAAGTTGGAGTCATTTACGAGCTAATTTGGGCAAAGGCCTAATTCGGGCACATTTAGTGGAAATAGCGGTGTTAGGATAATCAGTACCAGTAATTATGTGGTCGGGGACGGAAGCATACATTTAAATGCGGTTGCAACCGTATCACACTTTGTATGATTTAGCAATAATAAGCCTAATGTTTTGTTGTATGAGTCAAATTAATTCTAGTGTGTTTAATCGGCCATACCAAACACAAACGTTTAATATAATAAGTGTCTGCAGTTTTGATTTTTATTATGTACAGGAGCACTAAAAGGGGAGGTTCCTGGGATTTACGGCCACCGCCCTTAGACGCATACGATACTACTATGTCAGGTTGCGGCTACGTTTCTGATCTTTGAAAAAGTATGCGTTTTTTAACGCACAGAAGTTGAAAATTCCATAGAGAAGTACTATGAAAGCGCTATTTTAAAAAGAGAGAAATATTCCTTGACGTCTAAAGACGTAACTGAACTGAAAGTATTAATCAGAATAAGTCTCTGAAACTCTTTTCATGGGATATGCTTTTCATAGAAGATATAGAAAATCCTCACAATAAACACAAAAATATATACTGATGTATGCATCAAAATATATTCTGTGTTTATTAACACAATTTAAGCGAGATACTTTGTAAATCATTCCATTTAAATTACATCGAAATGCTCATGAAATATGTTATTTGGGGTAATGTTAATGAAAACTCACTTAAAATAGTAAAATTATTAGCTACAGTAGCTCAGTAGAATTAATATTATTACAAATACAATTCATGCAAAGCATAATATTAATTCCACACAGTTCAGATTATTATTTATTCCTTTTAATGATTACAACGTTCGTCAATATCAGATATCAAATAAAATAAATTTAGCCATTATACATTAACGTTACAAAAATGTAGGACCCCTTCAATAAATTGAGTTAACTAAATCGATTTTAAGAGTAGGTAGCACTTAACATATTTCACATCGAGTAAATGGTTCGGAAACACGTATAATCCCCCCACCCTCTGGAAGTGCCGAAATCCGGAGTCTAAAGACCAATTTCCCTTGCTGGATACGAAACGTGTCTGAAACCAGCTAAGTAGCTTTATAATGTTTGTTGATAATTAGCAAAACATTACTACTACCCTATATTACTCTCATACTCTCTATAGAAGCGCAAAATAAGCGCATCGCAGTCGTCGATATGCGGAAACAAGCCCGTCTTTACTTATGTGAACACTTCCGGTTAAGTGGTTTTCATTTGACACACACCGGAGATTCTGCGTTCGAATCCCAGGTAAACAAAAAAAATTCGGTTGGGCAAGCAAAGAACAACTTTCTGATAAAGAAAATAAACAGTGAAGCAGACGCAGAAATGTATCTACCCGTTTACTCATTAGGGTAAACGGGAATTTACTTTTTAGTGACCGCGGGTTTTGTAAATTTCGATAGTTGAATTCATTTGCGACCTCACACGATGAAGCGATGACACGTCAACGACAAGTTGGTTATGTTAGGTAATGAAAATAATTCATAAAAATTGTAGAAGTATCAGAAGATGAAGATGATAAGAAAATATTAAACATCACGTTTAAAATTCTATAATTACCTTGGATTTCCTACTCAAATGACACATAAAATAAAAGCGAAATTAATTTAATGCGAGTTTATTCAGCTCTTTCTAGTTTAATAGTATTAATTTCAGTTTTTAAAATTAAAATAAGATTTTGTACATCCATTACTTTGAATAAAGCAACTCGGAACTAAAGTGCAAACCCAAATTACCTTTCATAGAAATAAATGGTTGAAATTAATGCTATTTATTTTAGCAAATTGCATTTAAGTTAACAAAGTGTATTGTTGGACATAATTCCTGGTTGTATGTGGGACAGAGCGAGCTACGAACAGACATTGTAACAGGACAAAGAGCTTTGAAGACTTAGGTTTATTATTGTTTTGGAAAGTAATGTAATGTGCCAAGAGACAATTTGATATATACGAGTATGAACGTGAAATAAAGGAGTTGACAGATTACTCGTCTTTCTGATCACGCAGAGCGAATCTAATGCCGAAAAAATAAGTGTAGGTCTTTATTTACGGCTTCGTAGGCCTAAATATAATCTTTTGTGACATACTTATACTTTATGTGACAGCGAAAGTCTTATTTTATAATTTAATTATTTCGTGTCACTTTATTACATTTTTTCTCTATGCTCTTAAAAAAGAAATAAAAAATTAAATAATAAAGCTTAATTAAATAATAAATAAAAAAATTTAATAATAAAGCGACTGCTGATTCCGCATAACATAACATTTTCTCCTTTATTAAAACCTACAATAATTGCAATGTGTGGAAAAATTTCATCGTTCAGACCAAGCTTCAATCCATAAATAGTTTACCTTTAATATTCATTAAATTATGCTGTGTATCCATTGAAAACATTTATACAATTTTTCATACCTACGTCTGAATATCGACAAAATTGTTTGTTAAAATAAAATTTATTTGTCAACCTGTTTGCGCTTCACACCATTGGGTGTCAGGTTTATTGTTTATATAGTAAAAGCAACCTTTTATGATTAACAGTTTTAATGAATTATAAAAACCTAACAAAAATTCTTATAATATAAGTTGTTCGTTTAAATTATAAATTCGCATGTACCATTCAAGGTTCAGTTACCTTCAATGATAATATAATTATTTCTTTAGTATGTGATATGGACAAAAGAGCACAATATATCGAAAAACTTACGCTCACGTGGACGCTACGACGTAGCAGCTTATGTCTTTCATAGTTCCGTAGCAGATCGGTATTAACCGCTGCCTTACTAACCAAAGTCATGTTTCTACTTATGATAATTTAAGCAATTTGGCTCAGATTTTTTAATAAATTAGTAATCTGAGCAATAAAGTAAACTGTAGAAAGTACGTATATTTTATACGGATAGGCTGGGATAGGATAGCTCAGCTACTTGCCTGTAAAGAAAATGATTACTTTTATTCACTCTGAAAATTCAGAAATATGGCTAATCGACATGATTGACAAATGATAGGGATTTTTTACCACCAATAGATTTATTTCAGTTGCGCCTGTTATAAACCTAATAGCAAACTGTAATGTCGAATATTATATCGTAATCAAAGTTGCAGGCACATTCTGGTCATGATAAAACAGTAGAAAGTATTATAAATAATATCGCTAACAAAGAGCTACATTAAGCAGCAACAGCACGACCATCGCCACATTACCGCCCGATAGTGCCCGATAGAGGATATCGTCACAATTTACAAAGCCCACATTATCTTTTATTGTTCCTCCAACCCGAATGATAATTACAATCGAGTTTATGTCTAGTTTTGACTGTACTTAGTTTTTGTGTTTTCAGTTCTTTTAGGTATCTAATATATCGCATTTATTTGAGTACAAACAATTTGATTAAATAAATACGATTTTAAATCAATTCGGTGAATTGATGAAACTATAAGTTAAAGCTTCATTATAAATTAGAACCATACCGATATTATAAACAAACAAACTACGAAGTTATCCTTAATCCTCCATACCGAGTTTCTATCCATAGCTGTTAATTACTTTAGTGTATAAATTCTAATGTTTGTATTGTATCAAAGCACATCCGTCTTAAAAGGACGAAGGTTTAAAGATTGTTATTATTTTTGTATACTCCAAATTTATTAGTACTGAGTTCCAGAGGTGTAGTGAATTTTAAGGTGTGAGCGAGCTTACAACTAAAATTAGTAAATTATGAAAATATTACTCAACATGCTCCCGTCTTAATTTTCTTACACACAAATAGGTACTTCTATTTTTACGGGCATTTATTTTAATACAAAAGTATAGTATAATGATATCTATACACAATCGAGGTTTCTCTCCCCGACTTTTTTAGTTGATAATGTGTCAATGCAACGCCCCGAAAATCGTACGAGAAATTGAACATAAAATATAACGCGAAGACATTCAAATTTCACAATTGAAGATTGCAAGTGCTGTTATTGACACAGGTAAGATCAAGTTTTCAAACTAAAATAGCGGCTGTCGCCTCGCCTGACAATTGTGAGAGGTTTTCTGCTTGTGCACGGAATGTCTGGAACTTTCGCATCAAATAATATTTACATTTTAAGACATTCATTATTACAAATATTGTATCTTTATAAAATTTGAGTAGAATTTTCGCTTCTTAAAAGATATTTTAACGAAATTGTCAAATTAACGTTTCTTCTCATAATTTTGATAAATTTACGAGTGACGTTGCGTCTGAAAGCAACCATAATAGGATTGATTTTATTCTGCTCGTGTCCACAGACTATCTAGTGCGGACTACTGAACAGACGTTTCAATTTATTCCTTGTTAGAACTATTATTTTTATAAAAATCTCACTTTTTTCACCATACCTTTAAGTATTTAGAATTTATATATAAAAACTTTTTCTTGCGTCATAAAGTACAATAACTTAATAATATTATAAATGTTTGTGATTGAAATCGGAGCTTTTCCAATTTTAAATTTAATTTTTAAATCTTGCGCCTACGCGACGGTTCGCCTGGCAATGGTGAGTTTTACTGAATCTTAGAATTCATGTTGAGCACAATACGACAATTTATATATTACTAGCGACCCGCTCCGGCTTTGCACCGGTATAAAACATATATAAAAACCTTCCTCTTCAATCACTCTATCTATTAAAAAAACCTCATCAAAACCCGTTGCGTTGTTTAAAAGATTTAAGCATACAAAGGGATATAGGGAAAGAAAAAGCGACTTTGTTTTATACTTGTAGTGATTAACTATTTTTTAATGAGAATGCATTGACTCTCGAACAGTTTTATGTACTTTTACTTATTATTTCTTTTAATAAACTTCTTATCTAGTGGCACACGTTATCCTGAGTCTACGTTGGAAATTTAATGAAATTACTGCATGAACATCGACTAACAATGGATAAGACAATATTTTTTATTGGAAAAACCAATCAAAAAGCACTCACAAAGACCTACTTCTGTAATAATATGGAGTAACAAAAATACAGAAAACTTTTCAGAGACTAACACATATAACACATTATATTTAGAACTTAATAGCCGATATAAATCGTATAAATTAATAAAATAGAAATGTAATTCTAGCAATGCTCCTCCAAGAATTAAGACTACCATCACGTGCGTTCGCAGAAATCAGAAAATCTTTTTCATCTAACCGAATGAAGATGCTGTATCCAGAACTTGCTTACACACTATCTCTGTTTATATCTTTTTAACTACACAATGGATATAATTATTTAAAAACACTATATACTATTAATTGAAGTTAACACATAACTTCAATTGAATATAAATTAAATTTGTCAATTAAGTTATTTTTTCAAATATTTGTTTGATATTTTATAAATATCGCCTTTAAGTTCTTTATTATACATATAATATAAAATATATGATCACTAATAAATAAATTAAAAAATAATAATAATAATATAAAAAATATTATAATAATTAATAAATTAAAATTATTAAATTGACATTATTTAAATAAATGTTCTTTGTATGAAATCCGTTTAGTATTCCCATTAAAATTGTTCATGTATAACGATTTACTCCATCCAATGTATATTAGCTCTTTTATTAGGTATAACATATTATATAATAAAAACAAGCTTGGCTGTGTATGATATTGTAATTCACTCGTATAAACACTTTAATTATGTTGTTGGTATCACTAAGAATCCTAAATTATAAAGCATTTAATATGGTTTTTAGGTAAAATTTCAGTAATAAAAACTCATTAGTAATAAAGACTATAGTTTGAATTCAAATAGTACAAGTTACTTGAAACGCCTAATTAAAGAAGTAATGGCAAATATGTGGTAAATTTAATAAATACTAAAAATACAATTAAGCTTTAAAAATTGCATATCGTGAGTAAACCAAGTATTGGCTTAAAGCGCTGGATTTTCATTTGATGTTTCGAACGTGTTCTATTAAACGTGACGAATCGCTTCACATCGCCGCCACGTAAATGTAAAACTTTAATCTTATTTCAAGGTCCGTGTCTTGAATGGATTCGAAATTAGAGATAGTTGAAATCATTTAAACGATATATCGAGTATAAGTTATCAATGCAGTCACGAATTAAAAATATTAGCACGAAAACTGTTACGTTTCATCTTAGATATAAAAATATATGCAAAACGGTGCACTTAGTAGAGATTTTAGAACTATATGATACACGCTGATAACTAATCACTCGACCAGGTAGGCAGACCCATTGGGCTGTAACGCTACGATAGCCGTACTAGTTAGTGCAGGTAGCTGCTAACTAATATACATATTATATACTAATATATATGGTAGCGTGTAAATACTATAACCACTGTCACTATAAATTTAAAGTTTATAGTGACATATGCCAGCAAAACTACGTAATACATAAGGTTACTTTAACTTAAATCAAGAGTTAGTGATATAAGCAGACTGCAACTCGACACAAAATTTAGTATCTTACAATTTAAAACAGTAGATTTGGCAAAATAATAAATGTTAAATAAGCAACGAAGTTATAAGGGTAAAGTAAATATCAATTGTAACATGAATACTAAGTGGATCGTATATTGAATTACAAAGTTCAATGAACAAAAAAATATGATTTCGTGTCTACAGCGAGTTCTAACGAATTATTGTGACGTTCTAATCCCAACTGTCCCAAAGTTCCCTTGGTAACTGTTTCTAATTCAACGGCTCACAACTTTATATTACGTTAAGCTTGTAATAAGACAATTTTCATTTTTACTTGAAACAATGAGAAAGTAAAACCGAAGAGAACTTAAATATATAATATAACTATCGTATTTTAAATTAAAACAGGAATTATATAACTAGATTATTTTGTCATAGTTACATTTTCTACTTTTTAAATCAACTGACTCAAAAATAACTTGACCTAAATCATTAATCACATAAAATTTGCCAGATTTCATTAAAGAAAGTGTTCTTGCATTTAAAAAAAAACACTTTTTAAGATAAAAATAAATTCTGACAAAAAATTGGAATTAAGTCAAATAAATAAAGTCACATTGGACTTAATTATACAACTTGCTATCGCAATTTCGCAACCTATATAAAAGTAAGCATTTACTTTAATACTAAGCTACATTAAACTCCGAAATAGTACACCAGTTCCACAAATAAAGCTAATAAATAAAACATGAATGCTGGTTTTTCTTCAGAAATGCATTTTTCCAGCACTTTCCTCTTGCCCGTTATTCTGCGTGCCTGTCAAAAGTGCGCATTTGCGGCACTAACATTTTAAGAAAACTAGAATTTAAACTCATTTTCTCATTTAAAACTCTGCCTTGTCGACACATTTTAGGGTTGACACGTCGGGACGTCTGAACTGTAAGTGCGAGTACCAGTGCGAGTGCGAGTAGTATCTTTGAACTTAAAATAATCATTTTGGTTTATATTAAATTTAATCTTATCTCAAAAACGATTAACATTTCATAGGTCAAATATTAAAGGTCAAGCTTTTGCTTTTCATTTATTTTTCTAATCGCGTAGCGCGATTCAATCAGTCTACACTCTACAGAATCAAAATGTAAAAATATTTCAAATAATGTATAGCTCTATATTTCTCGCCGTATTCTCCGTATTTCCCGTATAACAGCCTTAAGTGAATAAATGGATACGGTGTATATTTACTAAATAAAAAAAAAGAAATATACTTAATTAGTGAATGTTACACAAATCCAAGAACCGGCATTAAAGTAGTTTATTTCGTAATTTGAAACAAATTTTCCGAAGCATTTCCTGTAATACTTGTAGGCTAGCTAACTAAGTCATTTATATTTTGGACTGCCGTTTCTTTAAATGATATTTATTACAATAAAAATAATTTTGTGTTTAAAGTTTTACATATTACTTTTATATAATGTTTTGTACGTTTTTGAACGTAGGTACGTAAATATTTGTAAAACGTTAACTTATATTTTTAACGAGTTGCAAATACTATTATAGGTAAACGTATTTTTCTTAAAGTAACAGAGGTAATTAGGAGAGCTAAATTTTTTTAGCACTTATAATTGATATAAGTACTTCTTAAGCCTTTTAATTTTTTTGTTTACTGTTGGCAGCACTATGATGATGGGTAGGTTCGCATAGCCATTGAATGAATTACGTTTCGCATAATACAGCCCATCGAGAAGGGACAAACTTTAGACGTTAACATAATATAGGACTATAACTCCAAATAACTACGACTTAGTGTCATCCATCGACTTGCCATGAATTTCAAAGTAAGCGGAAATTCTCCTTGGAGATATCAGTTTTAGTAATGCACTAGTATTCTGTATATCTTAATTGTCAATAACTGACCCCACATTACTTAACGGGCTGATGACGCGTAATCGACCAATGACACAGATTCGTCTGTTAAAATTATAATTATTAAATTAGAAGCAGACAAAAAGTAAGTATATAGGTATTCAAACTCACTATCTAATGTATTATATTAATAATAAAAATGCATAATATATTTGTAAGTAATAATCATAAAAAGCCTTATTAATAAACACATATAAATAAATAAAAACATTCAAAATACATTAAAGAAGAAATTTAAGTTTAAAAAGACGTGGTTTTGTTAATCAAACCAAGAAGTTTATAAATAATATTAACGGTTATGTATGGAAGACATACGCTTAATACCTTGAGGATATAGGGTCTCATTAAAATTCTATCTAAGGTCAGGGGTCAGATTAATCGCTCAGATAGACTCCGGGACCGGAGAACTTAGATCCAGATCTTATCGAAAGCCGACGACGGAGTGATTTCTACGAACTTTGGGATGTCATAACTGGGGTACTATGACAAAGACTAATTAAATTGATATAAATTTTACCAAAACTCCAGGCCATTAGATTCTTCGTTTGTATATTATAAACTATAAAATTAATTTGTTTTTACATCGTCAAGCCTAATCACCATGATTTTGATGATCTTTTAAAGACCTTAACATAAAGTAATTTTAAAAAATGTTAATTATCTGGTTATTCTATTTATAAGTCTCAGATATTCACGATTAAAATTACCTACTTTATATTCAAGAAGCACTTTAAAAATTAAATATTTTATCAAAGACATTGTTCAAGTTTTAAAACTTTCTAAGAAATAAATTCTAAACAACCAAAACTCGAAAGAGAAAAAGCGATTGAAGGTCAAGTAAACGTTGGCAGATAATTTCTCAATTATAACTCTTAAATCCGTCTCGAGCCGTTGACAAAACAAAATTGGTATTTACTGGAGTCTGAATCCACTTTGTCCGAGGAAAACACAAAAGCAGTTAATCCGGGTAAAATATAGCGCATTCCGGGTATCCGGCTGTCCGGTGCGAGGCCGCCTGATGTCCAAAACTACATCACATTATACATCGTGCTACGCTATTTAAATTCTCTATTTACTCTTTTTAAACAGTATTTTTTACAATTTATATCTATTATAAGCTAAAACCATAACTTTTGTAAAATAATTAAGTTTTCCTATTAATAGGAATTATTTATTTAAAAATAGTTCAGTGACCGTGACAGAATCTTCATAACTGTATTTATAGGTAATATTAAGTAATTAAAATAATATGACGCATTATATAAATAATAAGTCATATAACTTTAATATAAAGCCAAATGGAACCTTGTCCCTCAAGTCATTGACTACTTTTTGGCTTAACTCTGCTTAGACAAAATCGCGGCCATCAATCTGCTAGTTTGTAAGGACTTACCTTACACTGTAATCTTATTTCTTTATAAACCATAAATGGTGTATATAAAGACTTATAAATAAATAAGTCGTGAGTATTCCTGAATATCCAAACTAGATAAATAGAATTGCGCAGCGGACGGGCGAGGCAAAGCTCACAAATAATGCGGTCATTACTCAGCCGTAATCTTTGAAGATAACAGACATTTATCTATGCCCGCGTCATGCGGACATATTTGCTATATGTACCTGAATCTAGCACTAAACAGATCGTCCTTTATTTTTTTAAACTTTGCGATAAGCAGGAAATTCTGAGTTTGTTGGGATATGAAGCATTTGTACTTTGAGGCATTTTAGTCTTCAGGTTTCTCAAGTTGTATCAATTTACAACATCATCCCAGGATTCTCGCATGATGTATCCATATATTTTATGAAAGCATTATCTCTGGAAATCTATACCTAAGCTTATATCTCCATAACCACCCTAGTTGGTCGCCATCCAAATGTTCTGTACATCGATTTCATATGTCAAATGCAAACATGCAACCGTTTCAATGGAGACGCCTTATTTCATAACTGGGAATTACAGTTATGAGTAAGGTTCTTCGACTTTTTTAAATACCGTTTTGAATTGCCGCAATAAGATCGCATCGTGATATCAATCTGATCAAGTTCACTCTACCGCCGCGGCCGTGGTGAAATTCCATAATATAATAACAAAAAAAATATTATACTAACTAGTGAAAACAACTACCATCACTCCTACTTACAGCATGACTCGTCAGTACCATCCTTTTATACCCTGTCGCGTAGCCCCCGTCTTGCCATCGCTAGTCATTGCCCCGAGCAATTCAAATCAAAAACTCCAACGAATGGTTTCACAGATTACATACGGTTGCTTAGTTGACCCATGATAATCTTATCAAGAATTCCTACAATGTTTCTGAACCTGAAAACCTGAACTTAACTAAAATAATAAACTTAACACTGGTAAGTGTAAAACATTGAAAGTAAACCTTCTACCTATGTAATATGTGTAAACACATACAACAACATGTATACACAACAAAATTACAAATAACACAACTACATTAAAAAATATTTTGGTGTTGAGAGAGACACAATAAGTAAATAAGTATCTTTTGTTCTATAATATTGCTGAAGACCGAAGTATTTTTTCTACCATTTGTGATTTTAGTAAATGTATGTAAGAATATACAAAATATAAATATATTTTCTATTTTTAATAAACATCTCAGTAACATTATTGAAGCAATAAACATCATTCAATTCAATCTACTTTGATTAATCAGTATTACATTCGTACGATTTCGAAATATTAATTTCTCCCTTTGAAATATTATTTACTATTGAAAGCAAAAAGAAACCATACAAGTTGAATGGGTCGTACTTAATTTTGTTGCCGCAATTTAATGTAATTGCTATTGATTAAACTAAACGTAAACTGGATCGTATTTATTACATTAGGATCTACATATTACGATTACGACCTATTGACATATTATGCTCTCTGATAGCCCTGTCTTAATTTTGAAAATAAATAAATCTTAAAAATAATTATGCGCATATTCTTCGAGTTTTTCTTTACGGATCCCAAGATCATTATTTACAAGAAATGTACCTGCCTATTAATTAATTTACTTCGGTCTTATGACCGCCTCCTTGGCCTAGTGGTGAGCGCGTAAGCGTTACAAGCGGGAGGTCCTAGGTTTGATTCCCGATCGAAAAAAAACTCGTCTGGCAGGGCATAGAAGGCTAATCACCTACTTGTCCCTAAAGAAAAAATCGATCAGTGCAGATGTGAAATGCATCTGCCCCATACCCTACTAGGGGTAACGGGACTTCACTTTACCTACCCTATGAAAGAAGTATAAGACGAAGATCGATGTAAAATTTTATCTTTGTAGGCCTACATGTGATGTGGATATAAATTAATATGTAAGTAGTATCTGTAAGGGCCTGTAACCACGACCAGATGGCGGACCCGTAGCTAGTTACCAGTTATACAGGGTCGAGGGTCGTAATTTAATTGTCATTGTAGTTAGAATAACAAATTAGTGTAACTATTTGAAAATTGACTACAAATTCCTTCAATTACATGTTAATTATATAGAATTTCTAATCAAAGGTGCATAATAAACACATGGTATATTACTAACAAAATGAATAGTAAATATAAAGAAATAAAATAAGTGATATATCATTTAAGTGCCAAATAGAAAGAGGGGATTCTTAGAATCAGCTTTTTAGTAACTACTGTTGGATAATAAAAAATAATTACGAACTACAATAAAGTGGTTTTTACACCAACGTCATGAGTGAGATTGTTGGTTTTTCCCAATCTGGTTAATTACTATCAGCTGTGTTTATCATGAGTTGGCAGGAATGAGGAAAAACCAAGCTGACACTAACAATATTTACCTAACGTACCTAAATAAACATTACACAGTTATAGGTACCCTTTTTAATTCGGTATAAAGATTCAAATTTTCAGTACGCTTAGCGCGTTAAGCCTTGGCACAGAAGTGAATCCGGAAATAATTAAGTTTTCTTTAACAAAGCAGTAAAACTTTTCTGCGAGCTTTTCCATACATTTGGAAACCCGCCAATAAAGCCTGTTCAGACAAAATATGGCGGCCGTCACAATCATCCCAATAATACAAAAAACAAATTAACAAGCCGGAAATAGCAGATTCAAAACGTTTAAATGTACATTATCTCAATTAATAATGTATAACACGAGAAGAATGTTCTTAGGTCGTTATTCAATCTTTGTATTAGGTTATATAAAAAATCTAATAAACTTGAAACTAAATAAGATAAATTTGGATTCGCTTCACGTTTGTTACATTTTAGAAAGAGGACATTCCCTATGTAGTTTTTATCAATAAACAAGTATTGGTGGTGTATTGTATAAAAATATTGAATATGTAATTAATATATGTCGATTATGTTAATTTTTTCAGAATTTTAAAGGTCGAGATTTAAACTTAAAATTCTATCCGTAATTGCTACGTCGTAACAATGAAAAAACGTGTATGACTCGTCGAGTACGCTTCCATAAGTACTATTTCTATAGGATCAATTACTGTTATCCTTTGACCTACTTCCATCCATACATTGGATACCGGAACCTGATAGATTATACAAACCGGGTGAAAGAGTTTCCTTTCCTTGGTAAAAATTACTGAATTTCGCATCTCGTCTGAAGAGACCGAACCTAAACATAACGCAACGCACCATTTCGCCGTGAAATTTAATATTCCCTATAAATCAGTAGAAATAACTTCCTCTCAGTACAATGATTCCAGCTTTACAAACAATGTGGGGGCAAGCAGCAAAATTTCGCTATGATAAATTTAAACTTTGAATGACATAAGTACTATCAGTAACTATACATAAAATGAGCCTATTCGCACTAATATCGAAATCTACAGATCGGATTTTAATATGGTTTACAACAATAGCTTGAGTGATTTACGAAATAGTTTCATGTGTAATTTGTCAAGCCTTTTTATAAATTGCTTGAAATATGACAATGATTGTTGAAGATGTCGGATAAAACGCAAGCTGGTAGGGAATAATCTAATTGTGTTTTAAGAAAGGATAATATTATATACTATTGCAAAGCATTTCGAATGGAGCTACAGATGAAATCTTTTGATATAACATCTCCTCTATTATCTTATCCTAAGTAATTATTTTACTTTACCTAATGCATACGTATAAAGGGAACTCTACAAAAATCCCGTGGAATCAAATTCGTTTAATCGTAATTGTAAAAAGACAAATCATCAATTTTCGGAATTAAGCCGTAAAGCCTCTGAGCTATCATGAAAAGGCTCATTCACTAAATTACATACGAATTACAGCTAAAAAACCACCGTAAATGATCGTTTGAGAGAATATCGTCAATTTTTATAATAAGACTTTTACACAGTTGCGTTTGTAAAGCGATTATTAAGTCGTTTAAATGTTATAAACAAAAGATAGAGTTCCTTTCATTTGTACTCATTTCAATTAACATTTAACTTCATCAAATTTTTACTCCTTTAAAAATAAAACCAAATGCATAAATGATACAAGGCAAATACCTACTACTATCCATATGCCGAAATATTTTTGGCATTTAAACATATTTGGGAACTGTAGGTACTTACCGTCTTATATTATGTTGTAATGTTTTTCTTGTAGTTTTTATTTAAATATTTTTTAGTCTATATTGATCTGGTATAGAAATCCTGCCACCGTCGCAAACTGATCTCCGTAATGGTGGCACTAAATCAAAAGCGAGCTCATTCGTTTTAAACCCGGTCGCATTGTGCGCTGAGCGAATTTAAATAGAACCTCTTATACATAATTCAATGGTAAAGTTTGAGCCCTTTTTCAAATTTGCAACTTTAACAAAGAATATGTTAAGGTATATTTTAGGTATAAAATTAATCTTTCAAAGAGAAGTTAGCCTGATTTTGAACACATCATAAAACTTTTGCAAGTGACGTCATGCAACTTTTGGTAGGATAAATTATGTATTTTGGAATAATGAAGGAGAAAGACATTATTACTGTTGTAGATATATGCGAATATTAAAATGCATTGTTAAAGTGTTGCTTTCAAATGATACAGATCAAATACTTCCAAAAAAATCTAGGTCTTCGCATGTCGCGCGGTTGGATAAAATTCACCACCAATCCAGTATATTTACTGACGCCGGAATACCAATTCTCATTTAAAAATTTACATTTTTTGATCCCAACATCGATGAATAGGTACATCAAAAAATTTACATTGCTTATCAAAAAATGATCACGGGGTCAGACAACTAATAAAGTACACCATCGGCAGCGTGCCAAAACGTCAACATCACGGATCGTAGTCGATGAGAGGCCATTTTTATACATCCAGATATTATAAGAAATAATCTCATTGTTCACGTTACCTGGCAACCTACGTATCTAAGGCCAAGGACTTAGAAAGATCTCAACATCAAGAATCATAAAAGCGCTTTAAGTTCTCATTGTAGGTATAAAGCATTAAATAATAATAATGAAGCCATTTATCCAGCTCTTGAGTTAGAAGAGAATTGAAAAGAGTAAGAGAGAGTATATTGAAAGTTATAATTAGTAGAACTGTCAGTTAGGTTAATATAAATTTAGTCTGTTCTTAAGTTGATCTATCTAGTATTTAGTCTATGTCTGTGTAAGGTTATTCAGTTAAGAGTCGTGGACCCTGTTGGGTAAAAGCCTCTTCCAAGTTCTTCCATAGCTATATTTTCTTGCCCTTGTGCAAACAAAAAAAGAACATACAAATTAAACATGTGTACTACCTACATTTATTTAAAAAAATATATTTATTTCATTTGCGTAACTAACTATTTCTTTATATCCCCCTGTCCCCGTAAAGTATTTTTTAATGTATGGTAGGAGCTTGCGCAATTCAAAGACATGTTCAGATAGTTAGTTTTATTATTTCTAAACTATTACTCAAACCCTTAGTAGGAGCCAACTAAGAAGACTAAACTATCTTTAGTTTAGTATATTATTCTATTATAGAAAGCTATCAATTCACACATTCTTCTATATATAAGGCCGAAGAAAAAAGTTTAACCTATAAATGGTGCGTGCATTCAAAATAGGATATTGTGGTAAGTGTCAACTAAGAACGTGTCTGTGTAATCTGGCTTTCCACTCAAATTCAAATCTCCAAACCTATCAGCCCATTCGACGTTGGTAAGATCGTTAACTCGTTTCATTCCAGATGGATTCTGCAATAGCTGGTGCTTTCTAGAGAATAGACTTGGAGCTTGACACAAACTTAAGTAATTTCGCTTTGACGAGGTAAGCGTGATTCGGAGCTAAATCGATACAGGATTTAAACTGAACCGTCTACTAATTGCGTCGAGTTTATCTCGTATTTCATGGATTTAGATAAACCTCACGTAAACTATCCTTATTCGAGGATTTTCGAGTAAGATATACTGGGATTTGCCTACGTGCCGACCGTGGTACGCCTTTATTTAATTTACTCTTACACGTTTATCTTGATATCTGTTCAACGTAAAGTTCTAACTAATCTCATAAGCGACTGAACCGATTTCAATGAGATTTTATTCATTGGCTAATATCTAATGACATAAAGAGTAAGTTGGGCTACTTTTGTGCAAAAAATTCTCTTAAGGTACAGTCCAAGGCGCGGACACAACTATTCTACTATAAAGTTCTTCAAATCGGTTGCATGTTACTTAAGTAACGGTTAAACTGAAGCCATTTCTATGACACCTATCAGAAAGAGCATATATTTTTAATCTAAACAGTTCCAATTTTTAAAAAGAGAAGACTTCTTTCTATTTTAAGTCTTAAAATATTGCAATACGCTGTCATAATTATAAAATATCATAACGTTCGGGGTTCCCAAGAAGTTACGTATTAGCGCGATTGTGTTACAAAAGTAATGTAGTTATATATTACATTTATTTTACGTATACATGATTTTGAAAAAATCGTGCTGTTGTAAGGTATAAGGATGTAGAGGCGTCGTTGTTTATTTAATAACGGCTCCGATTCAGTTCATTAGACGCCGCCACACCAGCTTATAACATTATAATAACATTACACTACATAATTTATTCATTCTTTTGTAGCTTTTATTACAACACATCAAGAGAAACCTGTTTTGTTAAAAGTTAACAAATCGTGTTAAAAAGTTAATTTTAAATTATAGCTTTGTTTAAAAAGTTTTGGATGTATTTTACCATCGTCTACGATAGATAAATAGATGTCAAGAAATTCAAATGCCTTGTTCAATAAATGATGAACGGATTCGACATTTTATCCTCTTCTCCACGAGTTTTAACCAATATTTAGGTATATCCCGCATTTTATTTTGGGTTTTCACGCGGCAGCAAAAACTCAAGTATTTTGGTCTCAGTGTAATAATTCTAAAAATAAATGAGGCAATTGTACATGTGTCCATCCATCCACCTACTTAGCTGAAACAGTTAGGATAGCATTAAACGATTATATAATTACTAGATATTACTCGCGATTTCGTATGCCTTGCTTGTTAACAAAAGAAATAGTGTAGAAACACTTCTGTCACTTAGAAAGAAAGCTTCCTATCAAAAATAATGTCGAGCAAAAAGTCTAGTAGTTCTGAGTCTATTTTTTACAAAGAATCTTTATAATACTAGTATAGATAATTCGAAACGTCTTAAAGTGCCTGATATATTAGATGCAATATGCACAGTGGTCTAGACTGCAGTTGGGTTGATTATCGAATGAAGTGAAGTGTCTGGCTGATGTCTGAGCGGATGAGATAGCTAGGACATAAATCTGATAGTGAAAATGAGCGGACGCCTGCTACTAAATAGTGCCCGCTCAAGACTCCAGAGACTCAATGTCGTAGATTTTATGAATTCACCTGCGGTTATGATTTTGTTAACACAAATTAATGTAACATATATAAATATACGTATTTAAGTTTAATATAACTCTTACTGTTACTCTTTTGTAGAGATGTTTATCGTTGTAAATAGTCTATCTACAGGACTTAAAAACTATAAGTATTCCGTAATATTATGCGTTTGCTACGATGTTTCACAGACTTGAGATACAAATATTAAGTAAAGTTATTTATAAGATATACTAACTTCAACATTAATATAAAATATAAACAATCTTTTAAATTAAGCTTGAAGAGTCCATTTTAATATTTGTCAAACGGTTGGAGCAAAGAAAATACGGTTGAGCACAAACACCTCAGTCTACCTTCATAAAGCTCTACAGACTGTGTTCACTCAATTTTGCGGAGTCAGCTCAAACAGCAAAACGAGCAGCCTTTGAGCAACGCTGAATCTCGCATTGTTATCCACTTCTAAAGATTCGAACGTAAGATTTTTCTTGGTTTCACACCTTGTATCAATTGACTTTGTCTTGATTTGGTCACCTAAATGACTCTGAAATCTTATATGTACATTCTTTAGATGATTGTTATATAAGAGATTAGTACCAAATTTTTATTTCTTGTTTGTTCTTCTTTTTATTTTACAATTTAAGGTTGATTTTATGTTCTGTTAGGCTTTTAAGTACCCATGACATTGTCTTATGTGTTTAAACTATAGTATGCCCATTGTTTATTTTATTTTTTTTGTTTAGCCTAAGGTTAGCATTTAGGATGTTTGGGTGTTAAATACAAAATAAATAAATAAATATGTCATTTTAGGCTTCGGCTATCGTATCCGTAAAGAAAACATAGATAGATTTGAATAAAATCATATCTATTAGTATTAATGTATATATAAAATACGAATAGTATATTATATATAATTGATCGGTAAATTGAAGGATATATATATATTTCTGCAAACATTGAGTCTGCATTTTAATTAATAAAACAATTATTATTTACACGTTATTGTATAGCTGAAAGAACGTCGGGAACCTCTTATTAATAATATTATTCGTGTTTCTGTTCGATAAATTAGTACAATTTAAGAACTTCCTAATCGCTTAATCTCGCAAATTCTATTAGACTACTGTTAGGATGCTGTGCAATGAAAGCAGACGTTGCTAATCATAATCTGATGTACGGTCTGTTGGGTTAGGTTGGGAGCTGCGGCCGGACGTCCTGTTGCACTCGATCGATATCCGCCGTCTCGCCAGACACAGCAAATTGAAAAGGGCACGATTGTGTATACCACGAATTGGCATTTGCAATCTATAGAAAACTTTCCTATGGACTACTGCCTACGAAATAAGTATCGTGTGCGTTCCTTTTAAGTCCTTACTAATTTATGTGAATCGAAGATTAAAAATCCTTAGCAAAGAACTACAACCGTATTTCTAAACAGATAACGGCGGGCATTTATGTTGTTGAAAAAATAGTCCACGTAGGAATAATAACACCATGGTTGACGTACAGTTCCTTTTAAAAAGCAAGGACATTTATATTTTCGATAGCGGTGAGATGACAATTGTTAACATACGTAGATATTTGGAAATACAGTACGTGTTTAAATTATTAAACAGCATTGATTGATTATTGCACATGTTATACACAATAACTACATCCATATTCTTAATTTAACACAATTTAACAGACTAAATAAAAATGCTTTATTTTAATACAGCAAGCAAAGTAATACAGTTCAAAAAATACAATAGGTAAAGGTTCTTAACCTCATTGAAATATGAAGATACAAGATTGCCATAACGAGTTAACTTCTCTTATTTTGCGATTCGAGCTCGGGATATGCCGTGAATAAATACCCACTGAACATCTCACTATTACCTTAGGCTGTGGGCACATTTCTAACGTTGTCTATTTTTATTAATATTAGTTCCTAAATGTGTTGCTAAATAAAAAGCTCAGATCAACGCCATGATATTTTCAAGATTTGTTGAATTCTTTGTGCGACAGTTTCTTTTTAAGATTTATTTAAATATCATCCACTTTATAACAAAAATATACAAAAGTTTAAAATTTAAGCAATTGTTAGTCACATCAATGGTGACTCTTTTCGAAAATCGAGATTGGAATAAACGAGCAGTTAACAGTTTCTGCTGTTTCAGAAACCTTCCTTTATTTCTAAATAATGTTCAAACTGCGAAAATTTTACTATTTCGCTTTTACTACTGTCTCATTTTGATGAATTTGGTAGAATTAAATGGAAACTTGGAAAATTATCGATTACTTTTTGTTCAATTTCGCGAAACACAACTAACATCTTGTAAAACCTCAAGAGTTAAGAAACAGGAAATGAAGATGAAGTTGATTTATTCATTAGTTTAATTTCGTTCCTTATATTAGTTCTTATGAACATTTTTTAATTTAAATAAATTAAAACCAATTCGTTTTATATAAAAAATTATACATGTTTTTCGAAAAACTTAATTGCTGATAATAATCAATTGAAGAAAATACCCACATCTGAAAAGTTAAATGTGTTGAAATCCAAGTTTTGAAGCTAAATGTGTCCACAGCTCTACAAAACATAAATTACTAACAAGACTGTCTCGGTCGGGGCAAATTAAAGGGAGTCGCAAGTCAGGAGGTCTCATACATACTGACTCGACACTTTACATACTAAGAACATACGCCTGGTGCATTTATTGCGACTGTCAGCTCGGCAATACTAAGGAATTCTGAATTGTCGCAATAAATTATGTATATCTTACTATAAGGTACACATAACAACAAATAAATATGAGGAAGGTGACTCATATCATCGATTTCATTATAATATTAAAATATTGCTTAATAATTTACATTTTCTTCTTTGCAAAGGCAGAGACAATGCAAATACTTTTTTTAATGCCCCAATTAGCACCCGAAATTCGGAAAATATTCGGAAAATAATCGGATTAAATAAAAGCAGCGCTTTGAGCCAATACGAAACATTAATTTAAAAAAATATTCATAAGTAATTATTAATTTAGAAAATGCCTCGAGTCCTGAAGTTTGTTTTCGGTGGAAATTTAAATTGATTATTAGTTGCCGGAATGTTCTACACGAGTGCTCATAACATTGAGTATGCTTGAAACTTGCTCACGGCGAAGGGCTGGTACTCTTTCTATTCCCCATTATAGACTCATGGTTGATGAGAAAGAGAAAACCAGTCACGAAGAGTTTCTAACAGATTACAAAGTATACGATAATTTTATGGACACTAAGTGATTATAACTATGAATATAATAGAAGTAACAAAAAGGGAACAGGCGTCCAAGACTCTGCTCAGAAGAATTAAAAAAGGGATTTACATCAAATTCTATATTTACAATATTGACAAATTAAGAAGCAAAAGGTGGACCATTGAAACTAATCTAAGACTTATCTCGGTTCATACTCGCGATTTTAAGACCATCTTTGCAAAATATGCTTGAATCGAGCTAAATATTAGTTTATTTTTCAAATTTATTAATACTTGCTCAACTTTTCTACACAAAATAGTATTTCAAAGTCAAACTACATTAAGAAACGACGGGAGAAATTTAGTTATAATTAAATATTTCTAAAATTTGTGTTAAATACACACTAAATATGTTCAAACTGTTTTCTTATATATAAATGTGTAAAATTCGCGTAAATAAGACATTACAAAATAAAGTATTTAGAAAAGCAAAAAAAAAACTAAAGTTAATCAGCCTAAAGTCAAAGTAATGCAGTATATGAATTTGGTTGATTTAGGTACCTACATCCAAATATCCAAAGAAATTTATTTTTATCACAATAATTTAATACTAGGTACTCCAAGGCGCATAATAGTTTCAAAATACATGCTCATCACTTGGCATGAGAGTACATAAACATAATGCTTGAAAATTTTCCATCATCCGATTTTATTAACATAGAGGATAAATAACACTGCTCATCACCTATGTTTTGCTTCGTGACACTGAACCCTGAGTTTAAACCCTGAAAGTTACAAAATAAAAGTGAATTTATCTTTGTTATTATCTTTGAAAAAAATTCTTTCTTTATTCTTAGAACATTACAGTAACACCAGTATAAATCAAGTCATAAAGTACCAACCTTTTTCATAAAGTTAATGACAGCCCTGATCATAATGAGTTTTGTCCTAGCTTTGGTCCACAACGAAAACAATTATAATTATGTTAATTGCCTCATGAGTTATCGTTGGAGTTTTAATTTGTTCATATAACAATGATAATTGATGTTAAAGCTAGAATCAGTGTATCTTTCCATTTTAATATTAAAATTTCAGCCGCGGTCCGTCTATCTGAACACCATGTTCAGTTCTCACATCCACTAAAAGTGGCGAAGACACCTTAATTGTCGTGGTGAACCTGCTTGATTGCTTTGAGGAAATCCCAACATCCTAAACCTGTAGGGCTTCATCTGTTACCGTAGGTCTCACGGTGAAGACATCCCTTATTTATCTAAATACATATTTATATTGGCGCAATCGGGTTTCAGATTTTCGGTTGGGTTCAGGATGGTATTTGATTTCAAATTGTTTTCATTTAAAATTATTAATTGATAATAGTTTAGCATTTAAAAATGCTTAACTCATTATAAACACTCAACCGTTTTTATTGAGAAACTTGTCTACCGTCAAGTCTAGGTAGACGGGGTATAAATACGGGCAACACATCATGTCAACGCTGATTGACACTCTAGAATCTAGAATCCGAAGGATCGATCTAGAGTCTAGACCAAGCAGAGCTCATAAAAAATCGCTATTCATTGGCAAATAAATCAATAACTACCAAGAATCGAAACTACAAGAATATTTAATTCAGAATTGTACGTTATATTCATAAAAATTGGTTTTTAGGTAGGCAGAATTATGTTAAAAAATAACTACCCATACTATACGAATTCTTGCCAGCGATTTAGGATAAAATGATATAAATTGTACAGGTAACTCCATGAAAATAATCTTGAAACTCAAGTAAAAAAGTTTTTAAGTAATCCAAAACAAATTAATCTTTTTAACAAGTTTTAGCCCTTGTAAGATCTTTCCTTAAGAAGCAATAAAAATCTTCATCAAGTGCTAGAAAATAAGATCGATTTATCTGTAAATTGGAATAACAAGGCGGTCGACAGCCTTTACGTCTCTTTTTTCTAATATTTTGTAAAATAACACCAATATTGACTCAACGATTGTTAAAGAATTAAAATGGTCTTTACAACAACAACGTATGTATAATTATTTCCATATGTTTGTAGGAACATCGAATAAAAGGTACATATTGCAGTTTTTTTTTAATTGCATATTCATGTTTTTCATAAAATATACTTATAAATAAATTTTAATTGGTAAAGCTGTATCAATGTTATTCTATGGTACAGAATAAATACATGCAATATTTATAAGTTAAACCAAAGCTCGCTCTTACCTCCAACAAAGCAGCTTATCTTTAATGTATTCCGTCTGTTTGTACAGTG
The DNA here is from genome assembly GCA_912999735.1 of Aporia crataegi. Taxonomy (NCBI): domain Eukaryota; kingdom Metazoa; phylum Arthropoda; class Insecta; order Lepidoptera; family Pieridae; genus Aporia; species Aporia crataegi. The sequence goes on along the minus strand of OU538744.1, from coordinate 3,167,197 downwards.
TCAAGGAAATTGTCAGTAAAAGTTAACATCAGAACGTTTCCTGATGTGCATACATTTGAATACAAACGTACACAGGGCCTCCAACTAGTCTACTAGTATGTGACGCAATAATTATTGTATCCGCGATGATAGTACACGGTCCACAAACGTCGATTATATACGCGAAATAAGATATAGAACAACTTAAGTGACAATTAGGACACATTAAAACAAATATTAATAACTGATGACTTTTTGTGTTTGTAATGGCTAAGACAATTTATATATTATTAATTTTCTAAAATGCTTTGAAATGTATGGAAAAGTAAAATATTTAACATAAACACACTCTAAAAAGTCAGTGAGTTAGACTCGCATTTCACAAGTGTTGAATGGCAAATAGTAATCACTACATAGTATAAAACAAAGTCGCTTTTTCTTACCCTATATCCCTTTGTATGCTTAAATCTTTAAAACTACGCAACGGTTTTGATGCAGTTTTTTTAATAGATAGAATGATTGAAAAGGAAGAAAGCCGGGGTGGGTCGCTAGTTAATAAATATGCGAATAATGTATGCTTGTCTTTCTATTCACTTAAATACATATAAAGAACACTCTTTAGAGCTCTTTTACATAAAAATGCACATTTTACACGTTTTAATAACGCATCTTATGTAATAAATACGTGAAATTGAAATTCATGACAACCTGGTACAAAATTCCTTATACAACATGGAGCATACCGCATACATATCTATCAGCATGGACCGATGCAATAAAGTCAACGCAGTAAACATTTGTCGGGTTCGGCCGTAATTGCGCATAGTTTGTTACCGAGGCCCGATACCGACATATACCGAAGCCAACATGCCGATTCTACATGACTCCACATCTATCAAAGCATAACTCTTTGCTACGCCATATCTTTCTTCGATTAGCATTTAATTAATCACACGACTAAATATTTCCGTCTCAATTTACAAAATTAACCAACAAAAAACCTAATGCCTAATATAATCAATGCCAAAATGAATTTGAAAGAAAGAAGCCGTCGTCATCTTCTTGTTTGTTCCTTTTCTCTTCAAAAACAAATTTGTTTTGATAATTTTTTGTAACCGCTAACTAAATCCGCAGCGGTATAATCTGTGGTGGAGCGGACTGACAAACATTGGCGCTTGAAAAAAAATAGTCTTATACTGCTTACTTAGGAACAACAGCTAGTAACAGTATAAAATATATTACCAATATTCATACAGCCTTGTCAAAAACACTGGGCTTAAACTTTATTACCTAATTGAGAACCTGCTTTTTTAAATCGGTTAATAAAATTAATAGCGGCGAAATACTATTCGCAATAAAAGTTTTCTGAAAAGTCACGTAGAAATAAAAGAAATTGTTCAATGCTGCGCATTGCAAACCCATCTTGTTGAATAAAAGTATTATCCAGAAACTTGGGACATATTTCCTCATAATAAATTCTCCCGAGTTCAATGCAATAAACGCATATCTGCATTCAAACGAATCCCTCCGATATTTTACTCAAGAGCGAGCGGGCAAGCAATTTATAGCTATCAGGAGAAGTTACCTATAAACATATTCTGCTGATATTTGTACGTCTGTGAGCTACTCTTTACACAGGACAAAAGTAAACTACTACATACCTACTGATTTTCTTTTATTGTGTTTCAAAGACAATAACTGTTTTTCAAAAGTAGAACTTTCTTTTACCTAATATTAAAATCATTCTATATACTTTCCGTTTTTGTTTTAGCGTGACTAAAGGAAACATTTCCTCATGAATAATACTACTTAGTTTTTTTTGAATACTGAGAGACGATACAAAAACAAGAAGTTACCTAATATCAAATCGAATTTGCGGTGTAGATGATTTCTACTGAGTCCAATTAACGAAAACAAGTCCACAAATTACACGCATTTCATTCAAACAAAATTGTTTTATTTTGACGGGAAAATTGCAAGTATACCGCATATTTCCGTATGAATTTTAAATATATCACCAAAAACGTCAACAACGTAATTGAACGAAAGAGTATTTTACATTGACGCGGGCCGAACTGACACCGACAATTAATCGACATCGCACATAACTCGTTTACGCTCCGACTTTATTTTTAAATTTATGAAAACCTATTAAAAATAATAGTTATAAAAACTAAATTTATACCAATCCATTGGTTGTATGTAGAATACAACAACGAATATGTAATATCAAAGAATTTTGATAAACAATAAAATTATTATGTCTTTATTAAGAAGGTTTTCTATGACATTTAATATCTACTAGAGCATTATCTAATGAAAGTTATGAAAGGTATCCTGTTTAAAGAACATAATGGGATATTCCTATGAATATTTTTTATTTTACATAAAGTCATTTTTGGCAACGTCACAAAAAACAACAATTCTTAACATACCTGTGTTTAACATACCTTCAAAAATTCGCAATTAGAACAAATTTTCTTGTTTAAATATCTATATCATGATTCTAAGCTTTGTGGCAAAAACAGTTATTTTAGTAAATAAATATTTCAAGTTCATTAAATGCATCAAAATGAAAAATAAATGTTACTAGTTCGTTATGAGAGAGATGTTTGTAGTTCTCTTACGTAAATACCATTAGTATTTGCCTACCAGATACTCCTTGTTAAATCTCCTTCTGAATAATAAGATAGGAACAAACGACTCTTAATTCCATTTGATACAAAATAACTCGGTTATCTCTAATAAGCAGCTCTTATGTATAAATTAATGCGAAAATAATTTAATTAATCTGTTAAAACATGTAATTACTTTGAAATTTCAGACTTAACCCTAAAGTTTGTTTATTATTTTGTTACGTATGTTCTCGCAACGCGTGGCAGCCTGGAATGTTAAACGCTTTGTGAGTGCTGATAGACTACCGTCATTTGTTTTAATTTAAGTAACCGAGAAATAGGATCTTTTATGGAAATTATATGGGAAATAACTTTCTGCTAATGTTGCTATACGCTTTTAGTAAAAAGTTATTTAAAGTTTACCCTAGCATTTTGCGAGGATGCTTCTAAATAGTGATAGTGAATATCAATATTAAAATTATATAAGTGTGATTTCACTGCTACAGTTAATAAATGATAATATATATATATTTGTAATAATGAAGCATATTTAAAATTCTTATTCTTGTCTTTTGTCTTTTTCTGACTTTAAAAACTTTAATCTTACAACATTGTATTTAAAGATTTTACAATAATTAAGAAAATAACATACCTCTCTTTAAAGGGCCGGCAACGCACCCGTGGCCTAATGCCTAAAGACGTTGTGGGTGTCCATGGGCGGCGGAATACATCTCGGAGCCTCCTGCCCGTTTGCCTTCTATCTGATAAAAAAAAGTTTTACTAAATGTATGTATTACTATTCTTTGATGCAGAAGCACAATAAAAATCCAATGACATCAGTTAATTTACAAAATCTCTAGTAACATTAAACGCTGACTAGGCTAGTACTCTATGCCTTGACAACTTCATAAAGCTAAGTAGTCCCCTTTCTCTCATAAATTCACAAACTCATCTACAACTCGACCAAGTACGTAGAGTAAGGACTGTGAGCTGTCACAAGTCAGTGCGGCCATTGTTCCCTGACCCCTGACACACATCGCGAGAGCCCTTCCAACAAGGATCCTGCAACTGCTTTGACCTCATTATTTAAGTTTTTCTTTACTTGAGTAAATAAAAAAAACATGGAAAATGTGCCTAGCTAAATTACAGAAACAGTTTAATACTGTGTTAAGAGAGTTAAAATTTAAATAAAATTCCTTTAAAACTGTCGCTTTTTATGTAAATCAATCAAAAGGTCACGAAAGATCATTAGTATCAAATATTGAAACCTCTATCATACATAGTCAGATAAAGAAATGTAAAAAAAAAATGTAAAGTAATATTAAAAGTTTAAACAATTAATTGTGGTAACTTTTTTACATATTTTTCAAGGCCACACAAGTTTTCTTTTAAATCGCGGCGATTGTAGAGACACATTTAATCTTCCACCAAAGCACTTCTCGTAATTTAAAACTGCAGTTGACACTTTAAACAATAGATTCATGTCTCCTATTTTACACAAGCGGAGATGTTACACTCTTTTTCTATTTGTATTTAGTAGTTTTAAATTTTTTAAATTTATATATTTTGTGATCGTGGTTTAATAAAACTTTCAGATAAAACAACATCCGAATTCATCCTGGATCAACATAAAAACAATTATTTATTTATTTCAATTATACATATCTGTATTCATACAAAACCTCACTGTGTCTACATAATTTATAATAACAGTGCTACGCCGTAGCATGTCTACGAGAAATAAATGAACCATTGTCTATATACGAAATCACAGGCCCCTTAAAGACAAATTATTATAAACGGATCGGAAGTAAGTTAGGCAAATGCGGCTTAAATTCATTTGCAATTAGACGAGTAAGACGCGTGAGGTTCTGGTGGGTGTAATCCTATTATCTACATCGGAAACAACCTTGTTTCTGATGTATTGCAATTGCTAAGTTCATGACTGAAGTATAAATTTAGCAGAAACTGAAGAGTTTTGAATAATGTATGTTCAGTGCAAACAAATTTGTTTATAAGACTTCCACTTTCCATATTTACATATCATCCAAGGAATTTTAACCACCACTATATTTTATATATCGTTTGAGCTGCCTACATTGTTACAAACATATTTATAATATAAAATATAAGTAACAAAATAATAAATACAGTATCGGTCAAAATTGTATCACATTTACGATGAGAAAGTAAAATATTTTATCCGAATAAAGATAAAAGCGTCGAAATATCTTCGTTACAGCAATTTTAATACTTTATTTTGAGTAAAACATTTTATACACAGTAAGAACGATTGTAAAATTCACCGTCGCATGCTGAATGCAGTTTATAGAAATATGAATATTTCGTGAACACATGCTACGAGTTTCAACGAGACGACAAATTCATACCGAGTCGCGAATGTAGAGATCTCAGAGTATCATAAAGTATACGCGTCCAGGTGACAAACAAAATTAATAGCTTTACCTACAATACAAAATAGGATCTATAATTTAGTTATATCTGAAATGGTTATAGCTTCAGAGCCATAAGACAAAAGCCTTCCGCGTATCACCCACTTACATTAAACAATTTTGTATGGAAACAACATAAGCTCATGCATGGCAACTGATTTTATTATACACAACAACCGTCACGAACGCCGAATCGATCCTGTTTTAAGGTGGAAAGAAGAAATCAATGTTCTAAAAATATTAGGTATAGGTACATAGTACCTATTAACAATATTATTAAATTATATATGGTCGGAGCCTTAAATAAAAATATATAATAGTAATAGAAGCGAAAACGGTCATAATTTTTACTTTACTTACATATTTCTCATGTAACTATTGTACCTCAGATAACAATATTATATATTGTAAAGTGAAATAATTAATACAACGCGTAATTAAGCGATTGTCATAAAATAAACGCCTCACTTACATTAGAAAAACATTAATAAGGTAATTACAAATTACAACCTGCATTTTAGACAAATAACCCTCACAAAAGAATAAAAAAGAAATGGATTCTCGTAATCGCATTAGTATTCAGTAGAAAGGTATACTGAATCAGGAGCAAGTGACGTTTTTGTCTTTTTAATGAATGCTGCTCTAAATTTCTAACAAACAATGCGACGAGTGTGTGACTCCCGTTCCGCGCTATACAATATCAAACGATTTGTTGTGATTTCTATCATTTATTTAGAACATAAAATTATAAAAATAAACTATCTACAAATTTTTCATAGATATTTTTAACGCGGAGTTAAGTTAGGTCAATCGTTAGTCCTTTCAACATGTCGTTTATATGTATAGGTATGTTTTGAAGCACTGTTAACTTTTTATTTTATGTTTGGTAGACCGTTCATGTTGTGCCCATATTTTTACACAATTTTATCCAACTTTAATGAATAAATCCCCAAGCATAATAAAAATAGACATAAATCAAAAATATTCTAAAAAATTTCATGCACACAAAACCATTATAGCTTATAAAAACCACCATTTTTATTTAACGAGCAAAACATAAAAACTGCAAATGAAACCGAACCGAAGCGTGAGCTTACAGTTTTTCGTGCAAACATCGAACAATCCATCTATGTTTATCTAGCAGCAAAAAGTTTACCTACAGATATTTCAGATTTTCAAATCAATAGATACGGTTGACGGGTGATTGACGCGGGGACATTTACAGTGATAGGCTGGCAACATTGAAGAAATATCGACTAATGTATGTGGGAATACTGTATTCCCTACGTGGTCATGTACCATTAGTACCATTAAACTGCCAAAGTAGGTATTGTAGGTCCACACACCAGTTAAAACTAGCATTGAAATGGGTAAACATTGTTTTTTTAATTAATTTTGTCTGTAACGAAGTAAGTTTAACTCAAAACTATTAAACGCTCTGTTCAGTCGTATGCTATTGACAGATTTTGTAGTACCACAGAATTTAGGAAGTACTTAGTTTGGTATAAATATGGGCAAGCTTCGGTCATAGCTTTTGATGACTGACCTTTGATAGGTATACCTACTAGAAACAGAATAAAAATTATTTCCTTTTTTATTATCCTTTCAACATGATCCAGTACAAACACACATATGTAGAAATTTTATCAATTTTCCGTGCATTTTTTTTCTTTTCTCTCTGGAGACGAACCTAAATTTTTCTACGCGACACAATGAATGTCAAACAAGGGACCAAATTGACAAAAGACGGAGGTGATAAATAAGTATTTTATTTAAAAAATAAAACTCCGCAAGCCAAGAGCTTCAATCTGCAATGTCTGAGCAAAACCCCAACATCTAACATATTATTATGATTAATCTTTTAGTAACATAATGCATGTCGTTTTAACTGAACTAAAGCTAAAATGAACAAAATATATCGATTTGCAATAAAGGGCACTTCTAATATACCTACCTCATGTAACTGGCTTTCATAAATCAACGAAAACGTTCAGCGACAGGATTTCGGGTGAAATATAAACCGTGAAAATAGAGAAATGGTCCTACAAGGCCTGCAAACTGTTTTTATTTTTACAAAGGTTAGTAGTTTCCTCGATCTTGTGTAAAAGAAAACAGAAGAATTCCTCCATTAAAAATATGTATTTTAGTGGGAAGGCTGTTTGTAAAATACGTGTGGCAGTGCCACTTTTTACACACTGCCGCGGTAAAGCTATTGCATAGCATTTTTGAAGTGAAAACTTCTTTAGGCGCGTTTAGCACTTTTTGTGGGTACTGAATTAAACTGAGCCGTCACGCGTCACGCGAGCGTTACATAGCCGAGGTTAATGTAACGCTCATTCGGATCGCGCTCAGTCGGCTCGAGTCACGGTCGAGTCGAAACGGTCGGGTCGAGTCGAGGTTGCATGACAAAGGGGCTGACGTAATTATTTTAGTATTTAGAATTGTTAGCATATAGATTTAATTGAAATAGGCATTGATATGCAAGTACAAAACAGGCAAAAAGGTCACTTAAATCTTAATACCACTTAGTTACTTAATATAGGTGCAATTTGGCAGTTTTTTTTATAATTTACTCGATTATTACTAAATTAGGCTTAAAACAAATGACTCGACAACAAAGATTATTAAATTAAGGCTTAAAATAAATAATTAATGATCAAGATCTACTCATTAAGTAGTACTCGAAAAAATGATTCACACAAATTGAAGTTTAGGTAAGTCATTAAAGGAAATAGGTACATTCCATTCAAAAATATTCATTTCATATTTTAGTTACCATAAACCTATAGTTTCATTTTTAGACTATAATGATGCAGATGAAGGCCATAGCCCGAAGAAATTTTTTTTTAAAGTAATTACGTATGTATGTAGTTAATTATGCTATTCCAATAAGACCAAAGAAAAAAATACAGATATAGGAAGTTTGTTTAGGGTATTGAACAATAGAAGAAAAAGTCAAGAATAACATTTCCATCTAATCACAATTCGATTTCCGGCATCCCGCGCTATTTATTTAGAAAGCCTGGCAACAGGGGAAACGCTGCGTCAAACAAAAATCTGTTATTCCCGCTGGAAGGACGCCAAAGTAAACGCGCCAATACTTTATACGAATCTGTCACGGAAAATGATAATAGAATGAGTACATAAGTAGTAGTAGATATTTTTGTGAAATGCAAGCGTTTATAGGATAATGCCTATCTAGAATGTTCTTCTCTTTAAAGATATAATGTTTCACAATGTTTCTCGCTATGCTGTGTGCAAATCATAATAAAATAAAAAAAACTGAAAAACTGGTAGAAGACTCGTAACTACATGTTACATATTACACCTAAATTTAGTACTTTTAATATGTTTTTTAAGTTAGTTAATGTCCATTTATAGCATTTTCATTAACAATAATCAAATAAACCAGTTTCCAGACCAGTCCATCCAAGTTTATAGTAAAAATGTGTCACCTATTATACAAATTACAATGCCTAAGATTGTGTTCATTTAAGTCCACTCTTAATTTTCCCTTGAAATCTCAATAAAAAGGAAAGATCTCCATGTCCTATAAATAAAAAACATCAATATTAAATTATTTTTTAATAGCAAACATCGTAAAGAACCTGTCACTATGTTATTTGTTTTAAAATACCCTGTCTTATGAGTGTTTGACACTCAGATGTAGGTAGAAAATGTCTGCTGTTTTTTTTCAACATTACAACATCACCATCCTCTAGCTCTAATTTTCCATAATCTGCAATACACAACACTTCTATATACAAAGATTTAGGAGGCCTCAAGTTCTCTGTAAGGTCAATACCATTATAACCAATATCTTGGCCCAATGACCTCATGTATGTTGCTAAATTTGTTGAATACTTAGAAAACCAATCATATTCATTATCAGATAATAATTCCCTTATATCTGGAGGTAGTACTGCACCAAATTCCCATCTCAAAGTTTTGATTTTATTCATTCGATCATACAAATAAGCTACCAAACATCTTTTGTTACGCTCCAGTGCTGAATGCCGGACTTGAACAGTTGTCCACAATGATTTATTTTCTGATGTTGCATTCCTGAAATTATTATTTATTTATTTCGGTATCATAACATCTATTTATATTCTATGTCATGAGAATCAAAGCCTTGAAATTTTGATGAATCAGAATTCAGATTAAACTTTAAGGCCGGTCGCACATTTATATATTTGTTTAAATTAATAATTATACTTATCAGTGATCCATGAGTAATTTATTTTTAAATATGCAGATGTGAGAGTACATAAGAATTATACATCTAGAAGCTCGCAAACAAATATGTAATAATTAAACTTACGCATCATTCATATTCAATTTAAACAGGATATGCATTTCTTCTATGATTTGGCGAATTTTTTCATCCTGTGAAAAGTATAAAATTTACAAACTGAGGTAAATGAAAACTACCTCCATAGATCTAAGAAAACTGCTTACATTATATTGATGTAGTATTTCACGGTTACGTTCAGATTCTTTTAGTAATTCTACTACTTTTTCAGAAAACATGTTGAAATATGCCTTCTTAAACTCTGTAATTAATTATATACTTGAAGGTACTCAATAGTCAGTACTGAATACATTTATTAGTCTTAATTTAATAAATAATGATATTAAAAATAATTGTTCAATGATTTATTTTCAGCCATTGCAATTTGCACATTGTACATGCATAATTGTTACTCTTAATGACTAATGTTATGCTCACTATTTACGATACTATAAAGTTGACAAAAAACGATAATGTATCAATGTAGGTAGTTAATTCAAGTATATATTTTACAAATTTAAATTTAATAAACAATATTATTAATTTGCAAGATTCGGCAAATAGGCATTTGTACACAGGTCACAGACTACAGTACAATATTGACTATTGAGTAATGAGTATTGAGTATACAGTATACACTAAACACATTTTTTGACAATTGACTTTTGACATAGCTTAACAATCGTAAATGAAAAGCCAGTTAAAATGTAAATATATCTAGACAAAGGGTGGATATCAACGGGGTAGGTAATCCAAGATCATAGTTTGCCATAACACGCTGTTTTTTATACAGGAATGACATGACATTTACGCTAACTTTGCAACACTGTCATTTCCATACAAAAAAATCACCAAAAGTGCTCCATGGACGACGATTCCCTTGACACCCCTTAAAAACCATTATTTCACATGATCGCAATACATTAGAGTCGTGCTAATGTTCAAAGTTATATTATAGTGCATCTGAAAGTGTGCAATGAACAATAGAATATTACTCTGAATAATAATTAACAGTTCTTCATCTAACTAGAGCAGTAAGTAGCTTTGCTGGAGTCCATAGTTAAATGCATGCTGTTGCCACTTGCCGTAAGAAAGAAAGTTTTGATTCATTCTCTGTGTCATTGCGGTATCGTCTCATTTTTCCAGTGTCACTGCTACGTCACTGTCAATGTTGTTTCATGTTTTGTAAAGGTACAGGTATAACAAGGTACTCCGTACTACCTCTGTAGTCTGTGATCGAAAACGGAAAAGTGGTTTCTTTTAAGTTTTAACTTTTTAATTTTTGGCTTAGAGTTTAGACTTTAGTAATCGTTTGTCTGTCGTCGTGTACGTGTGAACGTTCTTAAAGAATACTTTTACGACTTAAATTATAAATAAACATGTGTAACAGCATTGTTTTTTGAGTGCTAACATCACGTTATGTTTAAATTTTATTAGAACGTGAGTGGAAGTTTATAGTAATAAGTATCAAATATTCATAATAATCACATCTAAAATGAGTGCCAAGAAAGTAGAAAACACAAAAATTCTCGAAGACGAAACCATGGATTCTGGCTTCCTTTCGGGGCCTCTTAGTGAACAAAACTTGACGGAAGAATATAATACAGACGAAGAAGGTAATGAAAAACGGAGTACATCTAAAGGAGATCAAACTAAAGAAAAACAGGAAAAGCGTAAGACTAAAGAAGATAGTAGAAAAGATAGTAAAAGTAGTATAGATTTGTTAAGTGAAGATGTAGAGTGTGATACCGGGATTATATCTATGGAACTAAAGTCAGACTCATCATCTTGTTCTCCATATGTGCCTGTACAGCCGCTTATAGTGATTGGGGAAGATAAAAGCACTAGTCCAGTAGAGCCTCAAAAATATGACCTTCCACCAATCAATATATTATTTGAGCAAGACGAAGATGGTGATACGTAAGTTTCTTAAATTAGCATTAATATTTTGTGAAATTTTGAAATAGTGTGTGTAAAGGATAGACTTGCTAGCTGAGGGTTATTTGTAAATTTAGATAACTTATTTATTGCCCTTAATCTGAATCCTAATTAATATCCTAAGTAAATGTAAACTGTTTGTATAAAACACTGATTCTTTAGGATCATGTGGTTGGAACCCAAAGCGTTATCTTATGCATAGTATTGTATGTAACTGTATTCTGAGATATAGTTTTTCAAAATTTTTAAAGTTAATAATGAAATTATTAAACCTTATTTATGTTGTCTTTTGGGGTTGAGAATACTTAAACATTTGTAACCCACCTTCATAGTGTTTACCAGATGTTTATTAGGCCTATAATACAAAATGACAACCACATCCCATTTTATGCATATTATATTGAAAACAACAGACCAACTAAAATTCTAACAACAATTGAGCTGAAGTTCAACTTAATTTGACTTTGTAAATCTAAAAAAGACTACTTTTTCCATCATGGTTTTTTATTTGTATAAATTTAAGAATATGTATGTATATATACACTACTTACAAAATACTTTTCAAATATTGTCTCTCTTATCAATATCTCAATTATATATTGTATTAGTTTATGGTGCCTAAGATGTGATAATTTATTACAGGCAACTTCACATTGCTGCAGTACATGGTTGTGAGAAATCAGTTTCCACACTAATAAAGGTTTGCCCTGAGAGAAAACTACTTAACATTGTTAATTGTTTTGGGCATACAGCACTGCATCTAGCTGTACTCGCTGGACAACCTCATATTACAAAAATTCTTGTGGATTCAGGAGCTTCAATAAGTATCAGAGATTTTAATGGAGATACCCCACTTCATATTGCTGTTCAAAGGAAATATATGAAAAGTTTGAAATACCTTCTTGAACCTGTAAAAAAATGTCCATGGGAGTTTGTGCCTGTACTGGATCAGAAAAATTATAGTGGTAAGTTCTTTAGTTTTTTGCCAGGTTGAGGTAGCATTCAAATCATAAAAAAATCATTAAAATTGCTATCAATATGTTATGTTGTAGTCATTATAATATTAAACTATTCCTTCTGATTCATTGTAAATACCCAATAAGCCATGCATTTTCCATTCTGTTTATATAAAATTTAGTTTTAAAAGGAATCTAATTGAATGGATTAAGAATATAAATGCAAATACTTTCAAATTAAGCCATGTATATTAGATTCTGTATATAAAATAAATAATATTTAATAGATCTATCACATGCTGAGATACTTTGTAAGTAATTTGAGGGTGTATGTTACTAGACTGTATTTATATTATCAGTATATATATTTATATATGAATTAGATAATCTGTCCAATTTAGGTATTTAGAATTGTATCCAATTACTTTCAAATGTAAGTAAATATATCATTAACCTTCATGAACTCTTATGAATGCCTCTTTAATTTGATTTTATGGAATACTAATGTGTCAAAAAAATCAAATAAAAATAATTAGCCTACGTACAGGAAAACCGATCGTGGTAATGACATTTGTAATAGAATTATAACGGATATTAACCTGCCGGATATCAACTTGTCGTCCTTCAATGCCATTGTTAAGAAATTAAGGGACCTAGGCACGCAACTGCACGTCATTAAAAAAAGATGTCACTAGGATGTATTGAATAGATAGCCGACCAGTTAACGTAAGGCGTAAGCATTGTTTACGTCTTCAGAAACATGACCGTCAAGGTCTCGAGTACGATCAATGGAAGCCAAATCCTTGGCAAGCCACGCGTGGAAAATACAGCTGATTACTTCTTATCAATTATTAATATATTTATAAAATCAAGATATTTTAAGGTTAACCACAATCAGAGGTACAATAAAGTTTTTAAAAAATCCCAACCATTAATGAAGTAAAAAATTATATTATTTCTTTGTTTGGCAATAGGTAATATTTTGTATGTTTTGAAAACACACATAACTCACATGTTCTCTGTTGTCTAATGTCAGTTATTGTAAAATGTAGGTATGTAAATAGTAATGGTACTTATTCGTAACCTAGGTAGGTAGGTTAGGAAATCTCTTGAAACGTTTTTTTTTTTTCGGTATTATACAATGCACCGTCCTTGCCTTGAAAACTTTCAGCGACAAAGGTTTTCCCATCATTCATTTGTCCTCGTTTTAACATAGCGATAAGAAGTAACTATGTACCTATCTAATGTTATTTTGTAAAACATTTTAAACGTTTTAACGTAATCATTTTGGATTTCCCAAGAAGTGCTAATGATACCAAAAGTAAATAATTGCGGTGTATCTTTAGACAACTGGCACCGCGCAATGCGATGGGTATTCCCAATGTGGTCGCGTAACGCATAACGATGTGAACGGCTCGTGGAGAAAGCGTTATAAATTCACAAAGACGTGCAACACCCAGCTGCTCTCTGGTTTTGCCGCCAGTTTGGCTGCGTGGAATACCCCACATTTAATGTAGGTATCTGCTTAAACAACGTTACGTGATAATACATTTTGCGGTTTTTCCAATTTGTATGATAAACAAGCGATCATTGACACGTGTATTCAATTATGTATGTCACCTTGCGCGATTGCAGTTTGTACCTTACTAATAATTATTTAAACAGTAAACATATTTGTTTTAAGGTGACATGCCTGTTTTTTGTATTAAAACATAAACACCTTTCAGTTTCATAATAGTCTCTTTAATAATATTACGTGCGACTAGGTGTGATCTAATATGACTAAACACAAAATACCCACCTAAATCAATCACATAGCTTGGCAAAAGGAATTTGCCGTCTCCAAGAAACCGTTACCGGAAAGTACAGATGTTGCTAACGTACTATGAAAGGAAAACCGCAACATGGGCTTATACGGTCTGAAGACAAGTCATCCACCTAATGTTTGAAATAACTGCAACAATGACTTGGATGTTCCTTGGGTTTATCCAAGGTGAAAGTATCTTGAAGCCTTCGGAAATCCCAATCGTTTTACAGATAGTCTGATAATCAGACGATAGTGTAGCTTTTATTTACCGTCTTTTGTAGTTCATATTGATTTTATTAGAATTTGATACGAATTAACGCTGTAAAAAAAGTCAATAGCATCATCTCACTCTAATACATTATCTCAATAATGAAGTATCTAAATAATTGTATTTTATATTTTATTGATGATTAATGTAATTTCTTTAATCATTGCCCCTTAACTTAGTCAAAGGCATTTGGATAAAACGATGACCGCACAGGTTTTTTGGAAAACCAACACGAATCCGGTTTCAATTTAATAATATGCTTTGATAATTTTATTGTATCTAATGATTTACTCCGGTGTAATGATAAATGTAGAAAATTGAGGATTCAGCAAGGAATTTCCCATCACATACTTCGTATATATTATAGTTTACCTACCTCGTATATGCATATTATATGAATAGCTATTTTGCAAATAAAATGTTCTATTGAGACTTAACGCATGCATATTTTACAATAATTAGTTGGTATATATTAGGTACCAACATCATAGGCAAATATTTCCTCCTTTATCAAATCATATTGTAGGTAGGTATTAGAATGTACTATAGCAGGTTTAAAAAAAATGGTGGATTCGGAATTAATTTTGTCCGTCTGTGGTACTTACTAAATGTTATGTCATGCTGAAGAAGAAAAGTTAGGTAATTCATTTGAAAAGCTCGTTGTCGTGGAAACATACGAAAACAATTAATATTGTTTTCGTATGTTTCTAAATTTCGTTTTTTTTTTTTAAACATTTTGAACTGTAAATCAGGTAATCCTTATTTGCATTATAAAATATCTGACGTCTATGTAGAATATGCATCTGCCTAAATGTCTATTGCACAAGTGTTGAATGTCTTGATATTATTAGATGGTATTCAATCTTCTAGAAGAATCATCGTCTGTGTCATGTATGAGTTATGTGACGCGGAAATGGTGAAAATATCATCGACCTTATATGGTGAGGGCAACTGCGCGCGCGTCGATTGCTACATTATTCGGAAAACCCGAGTGTTCCCCGCGCCGCGCGCTCCGCGCCCCTCTCACATCCACTGCCACATGACCGCTGGCGCTTATTTATTTCTACGCAGCTCCTTATAGTTTATACTATTGTAAATGCCAGCTCACTTCATATTCATGCGCGTCCAATAATAACTTGATGAATGAATATAGTACAAGCAATTAACAAGTAGATCTACTATATTTTATAGCTAAGCGTAAAGTATTTAAGAGATTTCTAAAACACAAATGAATTTAAACTGCTACATGCCATTGTCACTGATAATAGTCATATATTAAAGTACCTACTTCTCAAGTATCATGCGTGACGAGAATAACCTTTAAACTAGAGCAGTGTGGCTCGCTATGTTATTTAGGGCAATGTTTCGATGCATGTAGATTGTAGGTACTTAATGGCCATACTCATAATAAAATATAGACTAGATTCAAGAGGATTATACAGAATCACATGAAAGTGTTTAATCTGAAACTTTATTATCAGTAAAAAAATTAGGATTTTGAGAAAGTACCTACATTTCTCAATTCTTGTCTCTTGATTGATTCCGACTTTAGATTCAACTGTCGAATGCCCTAGCTTTGGGCAGTTGAATCTAAAGATGAACTTATCAGCTGTGATAGCGTCTCTGCTGTCTTTGACATACCTAGCTAATTGTGTATTAGTCATATCTGTTTTAAATATGTATCTTGTAAAACTTGTTTGTTAAGAGAAGTCCAAGCACGTATAAAAGATATAATTGAATGAAATTTATAGATCTACGTAATTTATTTTACACCTAAAATCAAAACTATAAAATGTATAATAGGTAGGAATGTTTAATATGCACATAATACAAACTAACTGGTCTCGTGACGTAGTATCTTCAAGGTAAATTAATAATATGTCGTCGAATTTTGACCGTCCCGTAACGTCGCATCGTTTATTTGCGAGACTTAGAAATCTTCCTTCCCATACTTTTCCAATAGGTACCTACTTCTTTTAAAACACCAGTGAGCTACCTAAATAGTTATTTCATATTACATGTAACATAATTCATTAAACAACTTTCTGTATAGTCTTCCTCATTTATATGTTCTATTTTCTGGGGTTAGAATTTTAAAATATTACGCTCAGAGTTATTTTGGTTCTAGAATGTTTGTCGAATATAAACCTGGAAACGGGCCAGCATCTGTTTTGGACACAGATAATTTTTTTTTTAATCTGAAAAATCTCACTAATTTATAAAATTAACATAGGTTTGACGTAGGTAGGTACGTAGTATTTGTCATGCTTGTAGCTGCCAAGCCGAGCACTTACGTTTTATTCCAAATTCAGAATAAAACATTAAAAAATACAAGTCGAATTGATAACCCCGAATTGATAACTTTAAATAAATTGTAAATAAGTTAAAAACTGTAAATAAATTATACCTACACTATATAATGAAGTATCAAGTGAATAGGTATTATGTAATCGAATGTAAATGATTTTTTTAGAAGGTCAAAGGATAGCCTGCTTCTCTATGAATTAAACATGCAGAATTCTTAATTATGTATGTTTAATTAGTAATACAGTTTACAAAGTTATATTTTCGATTTAGTGCCACAAAAAGCATAGAGAAAAATGACTAAACCATTTTCAAATCTACATTAATAAAACTTTGATGATCTAATATACCTATATAAGCTTTATAAGATATACATAAGCTGCGTCATCTATGAGTTTCCTACTTCTCGTAAATCGATGATGATAGGATATTCTTGTCCAGTATCCTTAAACTTAACTAGAACTGTTTAGTTATATACCTACCTACCTTCACGAAAATATATATCGTTGACTGTTTACATTTTACATTAGGTTTAATTTGGATAATTGAGCAAAAAACTTATTACACCTCCTTCTCTCTAAGGTGAATAAGTATTAGATAATTTAGTGTAACGTGTGATTTGTATATTTCCAGGTCAGACCTGCGTTCATCTGGCAGCTTCAAAGGGTTACATAGACGAGATGAGGATTCTGGTCTCACACAGGGCTAATGTCAATGCTAAGGTACCTATGGCTATTTTCATTTAACCTACGAGCTCCAACTTTCAATACGAAAATATTCTCACTTAACCAAAAGTAACATAATAGAAATATTTCGTTTTATTATTTTGGGCGTAACTTATAAAATCCGGATATATCAACAAATTTTGGGTTTAATTTTGGAAGATGGCAATCAATAAACGATGTCACAGGACATTTTCGTTGTGCACGGCATCGACTTCGCAGAGTCAGCTGCGTTGACCCTGCGAAGTGTGAATAAAATTCTGTCATTATTCTGCTTGAGAGAAAGTTATTCTCGAGGAATAAAATCGTTGTAACTAAATCTGTTTTCATATGTTGATATTATTATTTACAGTAATAGAATTAATGAACCCAACAATAACCGTGAATAAAACATTTCTCAATGTTAAGTACAATAATGAATCATCTGATGCGATTTCACGAATCAAAAATCTGTGAATGAAAAATAAGAATTATTCTCAAATGCTAAATTTATTTGTATTTTATTATCAGCATTCATTGTAATAATTGATCCTATTATAAATACTTATTTTAAAATGCCGTTTATAGGACAGTTGTCGCCTGATTATTGGTCATTTTTAGTTTATAAAAGATATTCATATTTTGTGTTTTACGAGTAGCAATAGTATCTTGGGGAAACCCGTCGTCAATCATTCATCATATCTGTTGTGAACATAACGGGACGTTTGTTGTGCCACGTTCCAATTAATACGTTTTTTCATGGAATTCATGAGATGAGAGATAAGGTCCAATCACCTTAAAAAAATAAATGATACATGCTTTTTATTCGTTAAATAATTACCGCGTAAATCTTGTGTCTTTGATTAAGAGTCTCTTAATAATAATAATAACCTTATGCTTATTCTCTCCTACCCTTATTATTAATATATAAGGTATTTTTTTAACGACACGTTATTGTTTTACAGGAGGGGTTGGCTGGACGCACTCCACTGCACATAGCAGCTCAGAGGCGGGACGAAGTCCTTTTGCGGTACTTATTAAATGAGACAGTGGCCGACCGAAGCGCCAGAGACTACGCCGGTCGGACTGCGCGGCGCTTCGCCCGCAACACTAGCGTAGCGCACCTCTTCCCTGATGACTACTCTGATGATGACGATGATGAAAGCGATTCAGAGGTGAACATTTTTCTTTTATAGTTTTAGAAAATGAATCCCGCTGAAACAAAAAACATTCGGTTCAGTGGACACAAAATGCAGATTACCTAATTGCCTATAAAGAAAAAATTATTATTTTAAAAATTACAGCTATTAACAGCATAGGAATTCTATTAATTTCTTGAGGTCGTTGAATGTTAATTGTAAATAATATAAGATTATATCTTTGTTTATCTCTTTTCAGAATGAAAGTGAGATGGAGAGGTTTGAAGAGATGCGTCATATGATTGCCGCGTGTACGACTACGTGTGCGTAATTAACATACAAACAGATGGATATACTCGTACAACAACACAGTATGTGCAATTCATAAACTGTAGCTTTAATTTATCATTGGAATGTGTGGCGATGGAAGTTTTTTATGACGTGAACTGACGTGTCGAAAACTTTATGGTCGCGACATGACAGACAAAGTGTCTAAGCTAGTCTTGTATACTTATAACCTATTGCAACAATAACATTAGGCTCTATATCTTTGGAAATGTATTAAATAAATCTCTATCGCCTTATAATCGATGCTTAACTAAAACTAAAGTATTTTGTCTCATTTTTTTCAACAACAATTGCAGCAAAAAAGTGACATAAAAAGAAATTATGTTTAAATAACATTTATCAGAAAGGGGATTATTTATGATTATATTTTTTTTTTAAGTAATACAGTATATTTAATCAAAATTGAGTTCACTTATTATAAAGCTTTAATATAATTGTTAAGTTATTTACTTTACATGGTCTTAGAACATTATAAAAATATTTAATTTACGCCATAACGTTGAGTTTATGAATTACACAAAACCTGCGTTGATTGCACGATCGATTTGAAAAATATGAGACAATATATTTTTCAAATATCCAAACTAATAATTATTATTAAGGTAGACAATTAACACACATATCTTTAAAAGAAAATCAGGCGTTGAAAATAGTAAAATAATTTGAATTTATGTATTTATTACTTGTATAAAACTCGATTGATAAGTTCAAATTATTTTATTTCGCAATATCAGGTCATTGCCATAATGATAAGTATACTCTCGAAACCAAACTACGATGTTATCAATATACAAGTATATTATGTTCTTATTATGTATTTACGTATATATACTATAGGAAGTGAATATAAAATTTTAAATATTTACCGTTTATTTTTGTATAATATGTTATATTTTTATGAATGCATAAAAAGACGCTCAAATGAAACGATTAATTGTTTTCAAATTAGGAATTACTTAAAAAAGGTTTATTGAGCATTTAATTTTTCAAAAAATTATTTTAAATAAAAATACCTTTTTTATATTCTCTCAAGGTCAGACTAGTCTTTCGACCATACTGCCTAGTCTTACTAAACAAAGTTACAAAATTATGTGACATAAAACAAATTTGCTTTGACAATTGACACTGTTTGAAAGTGGATAGAAGTTCTAATAAATTTGACCAATGCCCTTTAGTAGACTTAGTAGTCTTCCTGAATTTAATTATATATTATGTCACAGAATATATTAATTATTATATTACATCTAAGGATTACTTATTAAATATCTTTTTCTTTATGTACTGTTTTATTTTGTGTTTGTACTTGTAGTATACATATATACACTGTTTATTTGTTTCCTATATTATAACTATTATAAGAGATAAAAGTTACGTTAAAGGAAAACGCTTTATAATATAATGCTATATAAAGTTGGTGACATGATATTATTTTTTATATTATTGAATTTCCTCGGTTTTAGGGTGACATATTATGGAAAACAACATAAATTCATAAAGATTTTGCCTGGTACATGCTTTTGTTCGAAAGCAGTGATTGAGGCTACATTCTTATTTGTGAACTGTGGGTTCTGCTATGTATTGAGGAAAAGTAATTCATAGCAGTCTCTTTGAGATCGTTTAAATGTAATACAATGTTTAGCAGATTAAAACGCGTATACTTATATAATTTAATTCTCTCCAAATTTTTCTATTATTTTATAATATTGATAAGATAGCGTCGTAACAAAAGTCGTAATCTGTTAAAATTGTTTTTCGTTTACATTCATAAAAGTATTTAGCCATAGAAACGCATCTGCGACAGGTGTTACTATCTTCTCGAGATTCAGATATAACTAAATTAGATTGCTGCATTACTGCAGTATTTAATCTATTTTTAATGTAATCAAGAATTCTCAAATATTCCATTCGCTATCAATGCGGTAATAGATAATCAAGAAACCGAAGAATAACGTTTTCGTAACACACTTCATGTCTAACATATGGCGTAGCTATGCTAAATTATGTTTATTTTTAAATAAAACATCAATATATAAAAAATAGAACTCTGTAAAAGTAATACAAAGTTCTATTTTTAGTAAAGAATTGTTGATTTAAGCAAGAATATAGTTCCTCTTGTCTTGAATATTATAATTAATAATACATACCTATGTAGTGTCAATGCTGTATCGTGTAGGTATGTATATGTTCCCGTTGACGTTTCTTTCGTATGTAATAGATATGTGTAACCAACGTCTATGTTATATATTTAATTGAAATATATTATGTTTAATACCACAGTGTTTCAATTAATGTATCTATGATGATAATATTACGTAATTTTCTTTTGCGTAAAGTTTATAAGAAACCTAGTCAGCAATACCTATACGTGAGAGCCAAGTGTAACTTTGAATGTTAGTGATGTGTTGTTTGCCTTCCACCCATCTGCTCCATTAAAATGCATTTTTGGCAGTAGAAAATATGTCCTATACGATGTAGGTTTATAATTACGATTATTTACATAGTCGCATGTATTTATAATGAAATCAATACAATAAGCGACATTTTGTTTAAAAAATACTAAAATATAATTGTGGTGGATACCAAAACATTTTTTATCTAATATAACAATCTTATGTCACAGTGTTAGTGTTCGTACTCGAAATGGTTCGACCGATTTTTATATGTATTATATAGATGATGCGTAATGTATTTTTACCCTCGTAATCATTGGGAAAAGAATTACCCTTGCTTCCGATCGTAGAAAAACTAAGATAGGTATGAGGTTTCCATAGGAAATTAGTTTAACCTATCAATAAAACAACATTTCTATATTATTAGAAATATACTTCAACATCTTAACAAAACTTATAAATAACCATATTATGATAGTAAACAATGAAATACCCGTGATAGTGTACTAATTGTAAAATGTTACCATATAAAGCTACACTATAAAAACATGCCTCACATATTTCTACTATCACAAACAATCACAATGAATTTATTTTAAATGTCTTGACAATAAATCCATCAAGTTAACCCAAAATGACTTATTAAACAGGCTATTACCAGTTCGAAATTTAATCTAATATCTATAAATCACTACTACTTATATACTTGACACTTTCAAATAATACCTTACCACTCACAATTGAGGCACTGATCACAATTTTTTTATTGTGTATCACTGATACCTTACAACTCTTGTTCTGATTTAATATATCTTATATATAAAATTCTCGTGTCACAATGTTAGTTACCTTACTCCTCCGAAACGGCTTTACTGACTTTCACCAAATTTTATATGCATATTCAGTAGGTCTGAGAATCGGCTACTATCTATTTTTCATACCCCTAAGAGATAAGGGTAGGTAGTTAATATGGCAAAACAATGTTTGCCGGGTCAGCTAGTTATATATAATACCTACCTTTGTAGGTGTATGTACATAGTACACACAACTAGTTGCTAAAAGTTTAAAGTATAATATGATCCTGATGTCATACGCCGCACACAATACTCATTAATATTCTTCATGTAGTTCATTAGACTGGCTAGCCGTCACCTAAACTGGTAACACCGACGTGTATTAAATTATTTACTTAGTAATTTTAAATTAATTCATTAATTTAGTAATATTTATTTACTGAATTACTTAAATGGTAATTTTAAATTTCCATATTTTAACTCCCGATGCATAAGTGTCTGTGGATCTGTGTGTCTATACTACACGAATGGACCAATTTCGATGCGTTTTTTTTGTTTATGCTGGCGGAGAAATGCTTTGTTAGAGAGAAATTATGATTTTAAAAATTTATAAAGATCCTCATCCATTTATGAGATATTCTTATTTGAAGTCATCATTGGGGTTTTTTTTTAAATTTTACTAAATATAATATAATAATAATAATATGTAATGCTATATTTGGAGTTACTTTCCTTTATATTGCATGTGAAATCATAATATTTAAAAATTGAAATACAATTAAATGTAATTCAATGGAATGCAAATAATGTTAAAAACCAAATGCTTTCTATTTTAAAAATGATTATATACATATTAAGTTTAATTATACTCTTTTCGTGCTGCTATCGTACATAATGTAATCTTATTATTCATGCAACAAGACAATCGTACTAAACTTTAACAGGTACAATGTGCTAACATTATATACATATCATTAAAATATTTTTTATCGGCGAACATCAGTGGTTAGTGTACATAATTAAAAATATAACATTAAAGCTTATTATTGTTAACAATTACAATTTATTTTATTTATTTTTTTGAAATTGGAAAAACTTGACTAGGTACCATGAATAGACACTTAGAAAATAAGGCGAGATGTGCGTGTATTTTTATAATCTGTTTATCGAAAATTACTAATCAATATCAGAGACCAATTGCACTATCAGATCTCAGTATAATAGGTAGGTCTGTTTATTTTGAGAAGATCGAAAACGTTCGGAAACACGTAGGTGGTATTAAGACCAATCATACCACATGTAAAGTACTTATAACAGCATTCGACGAAGATCTTGTGCTTATTATCGAGACTGTCTTTAGAGTTTCGAAGCTCATTCTTGTCTCTTCCAAGTAGAGCACATATGACGGCGTAGGAGAAGGATTTGGCGATGGCCCGTGTGGCTAAAACTCCGCAGAATCCCAGAGTCGTCCTGAGAAGAAGGCAACCAAACATCTCAATGGAAGGCCATATTATACGGTAGGGCGGCGCTAAAGGTCTCTCCGGAGGAGACATGTTGCCCAGCTGGTAATTAATCCAGGAGCCAATAAGTATCCCAGCACATACACTTACTATCATTGTTGTATCACCTCTGAAATTAATTTTAGATGGAAATTAATAATGAAATGGTAGGAAATGTAAATGTAGCTTACAAAATGCTATAACACTATTTTTACTATTAATTAACTTATTTCAATTATTTACTAATATTTATTCTGATGATTTGCAAGTATATGTACAAATGTTGTTGTTTTAGTTAATGAGTTAAGTTTGGTGACAACAATACTGTTGGCGAATTATTTCAATGTTCCTAAATGTCAAATGTACACTGTAGCTTCTCGATGGACCTTGGTTACAATCAATCAAGACATGAAGGGAAAACATCAGGTTGGGATACGTAGCCACAAGCCAAAAATGTTATTATTTTAGCTATAAATTTGTACAGCTTCTTTATTAGGATACTTGTAGACAAAAACTAAAAAAAAATAATTTACTTACCGAGTAGGTGTCCATTTGTCAGATTGTGGATGGTAGACAATTACAAGTATAGACAATGCTAACACAACTAGAGGGGAAGAATGACTAGTCAACAATAGCCCATCAAGCTGATCCACTATAGGTATCAGCCAAACCAGCAACAAAAATGACAACACCAATCCTGCTACAATGTCCTGAAAGATTTCACAGTCATAGTCAACAAGAGAGAAATATATGACATCTATACCAATATACAAAATTATAGAGTCACAATATTTGTAACCAAACTCCTCCGATACTGCTTGACCGATTTTTATATATATTTTTTGTGTATATTACATCAAGCAACACAAACAGAACTATCGATATATGGGAGATTTTCGTAGTGAGTTTATCACATATTTTGGATCAATTTGTTACTGCTAGTGGGATTGGTATGGATAAAGAATTTTTCTAAAAGTTTGTAGATACAAACATCAATCCTCAGCAAACCTATCTGTAGACCTGCAATTTCTGAAGATTCATCCGAAAGGGAGTGTTATATGCATACTTAAGAGCTTTGTTTTGAAAGACCTGTAATTTATTTATATTAGTTTTATAAGTACTGCTCCATACAGGGCACACATAATTATGTAATGCACAGCTGAACCTTCTTACTCACCAAAACACTATGCATTCCCAAATAAACTCTACTAACACATATCAGTGTACACCATGAAATGGCTATAATGAGGCCACAGTGCACTGGGTACTGATATCTATCCATAGTGTAATACAAAACAGAAAAAGGAATTGAGACGCCCACCATTGCATGGGTTGAAGGCATTCCATATTCTATTGCCCATTTATTTTGTAATTTCTTAACTGGGTAACCTGGTCGTGGCCAGCGGATTATATCTTTAAAACCTTGGCCTGAAATTAAATAAAAAATATTTTAGTTGTTTATTGCTTTGCAGAAAAATTGTATAATTTTTTTTAAAGTATTTCTAATTATGCCAAACCAATCTTGATGAAATTATTTTTATTTAGTTAAAATTAGTGCCTATTTTATTAGTTTGATACATGAGAATTTGAAATCCTGTTTCAAATGAAAATTTAAAAGTAAATTGCTGAAAATAATTAATTAACATGGAAGGGAGAGGGTCTCTATACATTGTCTTCAATTTCATTTGTTAAATAATGATATTATCATAGTTGTTTTATCTTGTGATCTATGAAAATGATATATTTTTCTAATTTGTTGTACTTTTTATTCATTTTCTATCAATTTATTCATAATTACTCTGATGCTGACTATAGTACAATATAACAGGTATATTTTTTAATTTTTATATTAATATAAATATTTACCTATGTACATAACAATTGTCCAAACAAGCACTACTCTCCTGCCTACTGCACTATCAACATTCCAAAACCAAAATGGTATAAATGTTGCATAAAATATCTCATCTCCAAGGGCTGTTCCTATTACAAATAAGTAATACCAGAATTTATTGCCTATCATAAGCTCTAGCTCATCAAGACCACTCTCTGTAGATGTCTCAGTATCATAGGAAGTTTGGGAACTGCCTGATATATCACTCGGAAATCTTTTATGATGTTTTATATCAGAATCTTCATATTTTTCTAGTATATCAGAATGCAAGACTCTATCCTCCTTGTTATTTATTCTTTTATAAACAATACCAAAGAAGTTTTGAACTTTGACTACAAGAAGTGGATCTTTTAGGTATTCAATCATGTTCTCCCACATTTTTATAAGAGTGATAATGTGTTATGAAACATGTGCAGCATACAAATTATACTTTAGTACATTTTAGGTGCAACATAAGTTTTTGGCTCGGCCAGGAACTCGATTTAGTTATACTTTTATTTCATTACGCGATATGGATACCGTCACGGTAACAAGAAAATTATTATAGTTCTAAAAAAGAAATAAAATAAGACCGTTTGAATTTGGTAATCTATTAAAATCACCTGTTTCACAACTTTTGTGTCACTACACTACAAACTCCCACCTATAATATTATACTCTTTGACTACAAAGTTGAAAGTACAATGTACACACTACACAGACAGTAGTATGTACTGACTATTGATTGAGAGAAAATAAGGCTACCTACGCAATACGAAATCTGTGGATAGATTATATTATACGATGCAAACAATTTAGTGAAATGTAATTTGAATGGAATTTAAAATTTGTTTGATGATTATGGTGAATATTAGACTAAGTTTAAGGACCGAATTTTAACCTTCCGATGACTACAATTTCCTTTATATATCGGTTATTAGATAATTATCTCACACATAGAACCATGTCAATTATTAGGTGGTCAATGTGCTTTGTATCCGTGTTAGGAAATAAAACTACGAAGTCGGAAGTGTTTGTACTTTTGATTTTTATAAATAAACGTATTGAATGTTTTGTAGTTTTATTAATCGAGTAAAGATAATTATTTACTTGCTAATTTCCAGACGCTGAAGTTATATATTTTGTCAGAACTCAGAAGCCGGACGTCGCTAGGGTAATAATGTTCTGTAATCATAAGGGTCATTGTCATTTGTCAGTACAAGTTTTAACACATTGAATAGTGATTATCCCTACATTATTTACAAATTACCTGGGAATATGAAAATATTATGCACAAGTTTTTAAGATATAAGAAAATACTAATTATAATTTTCATAGTTTTTTGTGTAAAAATTTATGTAAGTACATATTTTTACAGTAGGTTTACTTACTTACGTAGATTTACTTTTGAAATTAATAAGTTTTCGTTTTAGTACCCAACACAAAATGTTTTATTATTGATAAACGATATATTATTTTTTCTTTACCCGGTGTATCAATTGATAAATTTTTGTATAGTACAACAATTTGTTAAATTATTATACATAATCAATTATTTTGATTCATTTATCGTTATGAGCATTACAATAAGTTTTGTAACTTTGTGATATCTATTTTTTTCTTTTTGAGACATCTTATAAATAAATAATTATTTCCATCAATCAAATTAATATTATTAATAGCTCCTTAAAATTTAAAATGGTTTATGCTTATGGCTTCTCTCAGTCCTTTGTATATATAATAAATAGCTACACTACCAGAACATAGTAAAGAAATGAAGTGTCTCCTACGTCTGTGTGTATTCGCTATAAACTTAAAATCTACTGAATGCATTTTCACACAAATGTCAGTTAGTTTCAATGAGATTCCTGACAAAGGTTTTAGTGTATAACTTTATAAATTGGTTGAAATAATAATATAGTGGTAGTGGATATAATGATGGAAAAAAGAGCAGACTGTGAGCTTTCAGATACAATCACACATCATAATATAATATGGGATTGTTCATATATTATAACATTTACTAAAAATCCATGAGGGTATTGAGGGATATCCATTCTAACTTCTAAAAACTAACATACAAAAAAAAAATTTTTGTTGTATAGCACCAATATGACATAATATATAACAACACCTGTAAAGCAGGAGTGAAAAACAAAATGCAACAAACAACTGAATACAAAAAAAAAGTTTTAATTAGCACTATTATATTGTAAGTATATTTTCTATAAAAATTGATTAAAGGTACCATGTATAAATAAAGCAGATTATTTTCAATTAACAACAATTCACAATGAAAGTGGATATGTTATCTTGCGGTCAGCAGATAACATAATGTATGAGTACACACAATATCACACTTGCTGCCCACTCACTGATATCACCTCCTTGTATATTTATAAATGTTCTAACATACAGCTGGTAGGTTTAGACATATTTTATGAATTTTCAACTTTGACCTTTCTATTATAATAGCAATATAAACAAATTATACATTGTACTTTCTTTAGAATATTTAAATTTTTGAATTACTAATTTTATGGTTAATAAGCATAGACTTATCGTTAAACACAGATAAGATTTTTTATAATATTGCATGGCTATGGATAAATTAATTATTGATTTATACTTATGTAGATATACTTTATGTAACATCCATGTATCTTCTCATTTAGGTATAAAATAATAGCTAATGATACATAAAAATATCCAAGTACTTAAATTATTAAAAAAAAAATAACAATCAGAGTCGCGGGCAAACTAAGTAATATTTATAGAACACACAGATAAGGTTTCTTCGACTTAGTCCCCAAGCGGAGTTACTATAGCGTGTTCGTAAACAAATTCGAAAAGTAATTACAAAACAGTTAAATCTATTTCATAATTTAAAAAAATGACGTGTAGTGCTAATTAATGAATCCTTAACATAATCATAATACGGTATGTGAAAGTGAATTAAAGTTCTAACAAAAATTAATATTCATTTAAAAGATTTGAAGTTGAGTTTAGTGCCTTAATTGCTGAATCTTATAACATCACATAATATATAAATTATATGATGCAACGTTACTATTTCGCGAATGATTGCGTTTGGATAGAGGCAGGAAATCAATGTTACATTATTATTCGAAATTCTAAATAACCCAAACCGCTACCCTGTGTTAGGTGATTTTGCGTAATATACTTGTAAGTAGGTACTGTTTAATGTTAAAAATCGACTTCCTTAACTACCGATAGACTAAGATTGAAAAAAAAAAGTAATATGATTGAAACGGAATATTTTTATAACAGCAAGTAGAGCATTGATATAATTGTTGTTCCTCTTTCAGGTTGGCGGCTACGGAGCATGGCCTCCGAGGAGGGAGCCAACGCGCTAAAAGTCTACTGGGAACACTTCTTCAAAGCAGAAACAGGCACTTATGAGGTATTGTCCTGTCATAAATCATAATAGTATGGTTTTTGTCTAATATATGCTTTAGAGCTACACATAAACTTTAATGTACCTATGCGTTTTAAACAATAATATATTAGCGATTTCCGTTTCAGAAATCAACATGGCTCGACTTATTTTTAGCAGAGTTTATTATGCGCCTCAACGAGGGTTGCAATGCAAAGGAACTGATAAAGTTTTGGTGAGTAAATTAAATAAAAACTAGCTGAGCCGGCGTATTTCCTACGTCTTAAATTATCTATCTATATAAATAATACAGTCGGATTAGTTAATCGTTAATTCTGTAATTGAGAGTGGAGAAGAAACCAACAAATCAAAAATCATGAAAATTTAAATACAACACAAAAATTACAATAAACTTATTAAACATCGCAAAATTAATTTCTTAACGCATCCTATTTAATACAAAAAGTTTGTATGGGAAAATAAATTTTATTTTTTTACGTCTGCAATTTCTTTATATTTTCTCACCTTTTAATTGACATATTACGATATTCGATTACTTTAATGAACTTCAAACGCTGACACGGTTTTTTTGTTCAACAATACATTAATCCCTAGAATATTTGGTACACAGAGCCTTGTTGTGGTTGTAGAAACACTTTTCACTAGAATTCAAAACGTATTTCCTCCAGAGCAAAATTAATTATCCACACAATGTTAACCATACTCGTCATAGTTTGTTTTTTTGGCTTTCTTGTAGTTTTTTTCTTGGGAAATTAAAAATCTCTTAACTTCTGAAAGTGCTGTTTAAAGTCTGTCTCAAATTGGTAAAATGTCTTTTTGAAATATCTATAAACTTATGTATATACTATGGGATGGAGCCCCAATTAAATTATCATACGAAATATTAGATATTGTATGCATGTACCCTGAGAAGGCAAAAAATGTTGAGGTCTCAATATTGCTTTTTGATGCATTGGTATTTTTTATCATAGTCAATAATATGCTATATTGTTTGCAGTCCTGTGAGTGGCGTGGTGTCGCTGGTGGGATGCGAGCTACTGTGCGGCATTCACCGAGTGACATCGTCCATCAACACGCATTACTCACTGCCGCTACCTGCTTCGCTCGACGTCACTCTAACAACTGACGTCACTCCCATCTCAACTGACGTACATATGGTCTCTACGGGTACAAAATACTTTTTAACCGACTGCCACAAACCAAAAGGACGTCGGCAAAGCTAAGGCGAGGAGCAACTATGATTAGGGACGTACTAGGCCAGTGTTCGGGGGAGAGGAATCTTGGCTTTCTTGTAGATTATGTAGAATCGTGACTGAATTTTGTTTTACCTTTTGGCTTTTTTTTATTACAAGTAACTGTACCTTGGGTAACTCCTCCGTTTTATTGAATCGCCAACTACCAGAATATTGTATCATATATATCGTTTCACTGTTGAAATATTAAATTTTTTAAATTCCCAGAGACGGCCGCTGCACTAAAGTCGACGAGCCTTTTCACGCGGAATAACACGCAGAGTTCTGCGGAGATTCTTCGTCATTACCTACTCACGGGTCTCGCCTGGCGATGTTTACTCGTGCTCAAAGCTTTAGGAGTCGAGGTAGGTAAAACCAACACTTAATTTTTTATCGGATAGGAGGCAAACGGGCAGGAGGCTCACTTACTAGAAGCAATCCGTCGCCCATGGACACCCTCAACGCCTGTTGAGCCACGGGTGCGTTGCCGATCTTTTAAAACAGAGGTACGCTCTTTTCTTTAAGGTTCCTAAGTCATAATGGTTCGGACTTAATTATTATTTTATAATATAAGGATAACCCTGGTAATAAAGTACCTTGTTATTTTACATATACATATGTATTTTTTTTTTTTAATGTTGATTCGTAATTTGAAAGAGATTGGCTAATTAACTAAAGTAAGCTTATTGAGGTATGTTTAATATGTAATAAATATTTATGAACAGCGACTTAAGCTTTAAAAAACGGTAGTTTTTTCGTTTCTTTCGCATTAAAATTTAAGATATGAAGAAAGCTGAAATTTTACATTTTTTTGTTCCATATTCTCTGATCTCTGCGAGAAATAACGTTCAATTTGCAATTAAAATTCCTTTTTGTCTTAACTGATCAGTATTTTTTTTAATTGGTAGTAAATGCAAAATTTAGCTCATAACTGGTCATGTCTATGTTACAAACATCAGCAACTTTTCTGAGAAGTCTGTAGTAGTTTTCTTTGCTTTATTTATTATTTAACACTTCATTGAAATAACTATATAATAATAAATACATTATACAAAAATGTTAGCTTATTAAGGGCGGCGTTATCGCTAATCAGCGATCTCTTGCAGCCAACCCAACATTTACATCAACCCAACAACCCAAGCTTTATATATATATATATATATATATATAATTTTGTAGATGGTATTTTTTGGGTTTGTCTCATGATTTTTATACTTTTATTAAATAATTTATCCCATTTGCGTAAATGTTAGGAGTTCGATGTCAAGTGACAATCTTGTTAACGGGTAGTGTTATCTCAATACATAAGTTGTAAAACATTGAGTGCCGCGACCCGCGATAACTTTGAACCTATATAACTAATGCTGTCTACCTATATAAGGGCCTTACATAATATCAATGAAAACAATACTAATTATATACTAGTGGTCGCCCATTGTTCGAAATTCGACCACAATTCAAGAGTAAGTCAGGTTTTTAAAAATAGCTTTATGCTATTCTTCTCCATATAAACTTTAACTGTTGCAAATTTCACGAACACCTGTTCGCGCAATTTTCGTAAAAATGGATACAAACTCTTTGGTTTACGTATTAATATTATTATTTTACCGAACGTTCAAACCGCTCAATTATACTATGGATAAGTGTATTTGTACACTCAAAACGCTGCATCGAGTATAAAAACTTTTTAATTTTTATTCGCCACAGAAAGGCCAGTTATAAGCCGTGTCCCCACTAGGAACATTTGTCGAGCGATGTGTTCCCGGAGACATCGGGCGACGTCGCCCCACGTCGCCCGATAAGCCGTATTCATATAATTATGAATCGCACTTCGCCCGATGTCTCCGGTGACACATGTCGCTCGACAAATGTTCTTAGTGGGGACACGGCTTTACGTTTACATGTTATTTATATTCCCTGCTAATTATCCATGTCTTGATTGGAAAGCGGGTACAAATATCTAATCGTATATTACGACTAACCGATTCTCATTTAATACATAGTCCGCGTAGATTTTAAAGGGATTTTTCATTGAGTATTTGAATATTTTCATCAAAACTAAAATAAAATTTCAGTTTTTTTTTTAATAAGCGTCATATTTTAGAAAGTTTATAGCGGAGCAAATGATTTCGCTCGGCTTAAGAGAATTATGACGCAGGTAAATATTAGTTTAGTAGTTAGGCATAGCTTATGACGACAAACTACATAGTAAATAATAGTGTTAAAATTTTAACAAATTGATAAATGGGACCACAGGGGAAGCACCACCAGCTTTCAAACAAAAAAAATAGAATCATCGAAATCTGTTCACTCAATCGAAAGTTCTGAGTTAAAAAAAATTCTTTAATTTTCTAATGTTCCGCGCAACTTTATTAATTATTTATTTCATAACAACCTTTTCCAGATAATAACAAACATAACTCGGCAATTATGCGCTTACATACATTTCGGTGATTCATTTTTATTTATGCAGATTAAGGTTTCGAGAAACGACAGTAGTCAAACAACCGATTGTTGTAAATAAATATGGAATGTTGATTACCACGAATAGTGATTTGACATTTCACGATATCACAAAAAATATTTATTTTGATGATAATGTACCGCTGTATGTAGTTATAAACCTGTTCTCAAACTGTTTGTGTCTTCAAATTTTAAAACCCCACGGTGTATTACTTATACACCTTACTGTATTTTCCGTATATTTCATGTCGTATTAAGGTATACACATGTTCTAATTAAATACCGACTACAGCTGTCGAAATACCGAGATAATAATTACATAAACAGAATTATATTATGTTTCAAATTATCACATACATAATTCAAGTAATAAGCGCTAATTACCTTGTAACAGAGGTTCCCAAACTTATTTCGTCTAACGCCCGCTTTGAGAATCAGTTATTTTGTAGCGCCCCCTTTTTTTACCTTAAAACTCAATAACATATCAGTCTCGCCTGGAGTTTAATTAATCCTATATTCTAAAAGAGAATTTTCTTATCAGAGAGAGCAATAATAATGCAACTTTACAATATTAAAAGTTTCTCTTACCTATTCAAAATTAACCGAAAATCAACATTTGTTTTAAAACAAATTTAATGTGATGGATGAATTTGATGATTTTTAAAAAGTTTGTTAATCACAGGTTCCAATTGACTAAAGAACCAATTTCACCAATTTTTTTCTGGGCTCCATACCACCCCCCTCTAGGCCTCCAGCGCCCACAAGGGGGCGTTATGGCCCACTTTGGGTAAGACTGCCTTATAATTTCGTCACTTTTCAATTTATTCATTAATTCAAATGAATGTACCAAAGTTACCCAGTTAATAACATTAATGCAACAATGTTGCACAGCTGACGCAGTTCCTAAATCTAAATTTTACACCGAACTTTTATCTATACAAATAAATAAAATTTGAGTGTATATTTGTAATATTTAAATTTTACTAAATGCATATGGATGTTTTAATATAATAATATTTTTTTACAATTTTTGTTTGTCTGTCTGTTTGGTCCGGCTAATCTCTAAAACGGCGGACAAACAGACAGCTAATTCCGCGCGGGAGAAATACATAACACATATCTATTATTATTTTGCTGTTCGCTATTTTACTCTGTATAAAGGCTATATAACATCACGTTACGACGAAATTAACGCGGGTGAAACCGCAGGACACAGCTGGTACAAAATAAAAACCTTTACCAACATTACAAAACTGAGGAGGGTTTGTTTGATTGAACGCCCTAAACTCGAGAACTTCTGTTTCGAATTGAATAATTTTTGTTGGATAGTCCAGTCGTCCGCCACTTCGGTCGGTTTGTTCGCAATAAACTTAAAAACTACTGAACAGATAATGATGCGAGTTTCACCAATAGATGAGATGATTGATTCATGAGGAAGGTTTTGGTATATAATTTGTCATGGTTTTATGTAAATTGATTGAAATATGATGATTATTGTTGGAAATGTCGGAAAAGTCAAACTACCTGGGAGACTTCATACAAAATATGACAAAAAAATGCATGGTGGCATATTTCTCTTTTATAAATCTAAAAAAAGTCCAGAGGAGCATATACCTTTGAAGGATAGCTTACTATACCCATTCTATCTATAATAGGAGGCACGAAGTTCACTAGTTAAATAATAATAGAATAAATTACAATCTAAACAATATAATAAACAAATTTAATAGTTTATGCATTGCATTAATTTTATGTTGTTTTTATTTTTTGTCTTCGGTGTTGATAGGAATTAGATTAAGCTAACATTTCTAGGAGACTGTTAAGAAAGCAATCAATTTAATGACAGAGTCCAGCAAAACTGGTCGTTCTACGTTTTTATAAGTCATGTGATTCAACAACATACTTTAATGTATTTCTTTGCTTATTAGGGTCTGTCATGTTGCCGTCAGCTGAGTTCCGTGCTGATATGGATATTCGGTGAGCTTAGTTCGGCAGGCCAAGCGTCCACAACACATCAAAAGTTGGCACGGCCGCCCGGTGCGCCTATATACCAACTCTTCTCAAATAAGTATGTTTTTTTATTATTTATTTATTTATTTATTAACACTTCGTTGCAATAAACAATAGGATACAAATAATAACTTAAGCTAAATGGAGTGCAATGGGCGGCCTTATCGCTAATCAGCGATCTCTTCCAGGCAACCCAACAAGGAAAATAAAAAAAGTAATGAAGGGAGAGTGCATGAAGTGCGAAAACTACTAAATCCTTAACAATAACAAATATGGTTCAAACTAAAAACTAAAAAGTCTAAGCGGTATCAGCTGTTGCATGAATCACGAACGTTTATAGAAGTAGGATAAGACAAGAACAAGAGTGCCTGTGGAGGAGAGATTTGAAGGAAGATAAGGTGGGAGCCAAATGAATGGAAACAGGAAGTGAGTTCCAGAGCCTTACCGCGGTGACCCTGTAATACTTGCCGAAAAAGAAAGAGTTGTGGGGTGGAAATTCTATATGCAATTCGAAAAAACAATTTTAAATATTTTTAAATTATGAATTCTATGATTTTTGTAAGGTAACAATATTCTATAACTAAAATGATGGGATTATTGAAGCGTTTTAGTTATGAATTATGATAAAATGTGTTATGAACACGGTGAAAGTATGAAATCAACTTTGTCTACGCATGTAGACCTACTACTGGACACCGCGAACTTCGTATCGCTTCTAAATTCCGAATAATAACGTGTCACCTAAAACGTCATAGAAAATGTGTAAAGAAACGAATTTCCTTCATTTACCCTTTTTACGTGAATTTTTTATATTTTTTTTTTTAGTTTTTCTGCTATTCTCGGATTAGACGAATTTGAGATCATCAAAATCGATCCATCCATTCTTGAGTTGTACCTAAATAGTGTAAATACCCTTTTGAAATAAGACTTTGTTTTATATAGATTATATTCCTATTCGATGCCTCATCTGATTAGTGGTAGGAGTAATAAAATGTTGCTTGACTTGCATCAAATATTGCAAAACTCTCTACAGAAAGTTTAGCGCATAAAACCTGAACATATACATACAAATCTCGCCTTGACATTTATATATGTATGTAACGAAAGCAAGGTTGAAAATCCCAAACACAGTGTGGGCATTTCAAATCACCAAAAATGTAGAATGTCTGCACTATGGTGCGCTATGTGCTAGGTCAATGTTCGCGTCAAGCGAGTTTCTCGAATTCATAGTTGCGACTTTACCTTTACAAAGTATAGTTTGAAAGCCAAAGATTATTTTCTTTTTAGATTTACTAACTTTTCTTCAGATTTTCTATGATATAGTTGCGAAAAGTTTTTTGAATCGTGGTTTTGGTTAAAAGACGACTTTCATCTAAGTAAAGTCGTAGTGTCGTCTATGAATTTTTACCTTAGAATAACTATAGCAGAAGTTTTATGTAAAGTAAGACATAGTTTAAAAAAAATAACATAATACACTAATTATTAACCAAAAATATATGGACAACGTCACAAACAATGATACACAATACTTGCAAATAGTAATTATGAAAAATGGGATTCAATTATAAAATCAGTAAAAACACTTCGTAAACATGTATTGTTTACGAAATGTAGCTTGGTGACCTCGATTAATTATCTAAAAGCAAATACCTCCTAGGTTTTGAATAACCCGTTTTATTACGTTATTTATTTAAAATCTAATAGAAAATATAGATTAAACTGTCTTAGGCACGACAGATTTGTAAATGAATTACCTATAAATAATAAAGAACTATAAAATTAATTCAGATTTATTGGAAACCAACATGGTAATTATTATTATCATTTGATAATTTAATTCGTTACAGTCGGTTTTATCAATCATTATGAAAATCAGAATAATTGTCGTCATTGTGAAAAAAATTCCACTGTGGAAAGATAATCCGTAGAATTTATATGGTTTCTAGTTTAATTTCCGCGATTATCATTTTTTTAATTGTAATATTTTTTGTACAGGATATGGTCTAAACAAAAGTCAAACGGAAATCAATCTATAACAGCCTCGCCGGGAAAATCCATCGCAACGAGGTAATTTTAACTTTTATAATAGAGTTAGTGTTTTATCGTGCTGCGCAATATGCCTTAATGCGATTTATTATTCACAGGTCAAGGTACAATGGCTTGATGAGATTAAATTCTGATACTAAATCGATACCTAGCCCTAAAAAAAAGACTGCGAAGCACTCGGAAGCGTCGTCGGAGTCGGGGGAAGGTGGCGATGACTTACAAGCGCTTAATCGGTCCTTGGGGATCAAAGCTTGTGCGCCGTATGATTGTCTAGATTACTGTCCCACCACTCCCCGGTCTTCGGATTTCAAAGACACCCTCTACTCCGACCCCTACTATACGCCCCGCAAGGTCAAACCTAAAGCCGACGATTACATGAAAGACAATCATAAAGAGATTATCAATTCAGAGATAAGCACTTTTGAATTTACATTGATTATAATAGATTTATTACAAGAGCTGTGCAGAGCCGAGAGCAGCCTTACTGGATCTGAGGGTTCGCAAATATCGATGCAATGCATAAACTTTTCGTTGAAAAACCTTTGCTCTTTACAGTTTGGTTCGATCGCGGCGCAGTCTAGTGCTTATGATCCTCTTGAGTTGTCGATTATCAAAGTTGCTCTTACTGAACTGTTGATTGTTTCACTGGACCAGGTCCTGGTACATGCAGACCTCTGTGCAAAATTAATAAACATTGGGATATTGCCCATGCTGTTACGTATTCTCGAAGACGTCGTGTGCAAATCTTGTGCCAAATATCATACTAAATCTGATAAACAGAATCGTGCCAAAAATATAGAAAACCCCAATTTAATAGAAACAAATAATCTTCTTAAGTTTGTTTTCGGGATCGCGTACTCTTTAACTGCGTTTTTTTACTGCTTGCTTGTGCAATGCAGGACTGTTGAAAAGCTTAGAGAATTTACTGATCAATTTAGGCTATACGGAGAGTGTTTCAAAGGCGGGCTGCTTAAAGAGTGTATTGAGTTGATGATACGAATACCAGGTGGGGACAGTGAAGAAACTGTGATACTAATTAAGAAGCTAATAGAATCGATAGGCAGACTAGTGAGCGGATTGAAGAAAGTACGGAGCGAAGTGATCCACTCGGCTGCATGTCCACGGTCGCGGCACAAGCCCTGCCGGCAGCGCGTGGCAGCTGGCATGCATCACCACCATGACATCCTTGGAGAAGCTGGCGCTGGCTTGCCGCTGCCTACCGCCTGCTGCGTATCCGTACTGTATGCCACACTGACCTCCCTTATGCCTGACGAAGAGATATCAGCAAACAAGGTGCTTAGGACCAATATTCTCCACGTTATGCTAAAATGTGGCGTATGTTGTTGTTTTTCACCGAGTTTCCTCATGGAAAGCATCGTGAGACTTATGCTGACACATAATAGTGTCGCGACCTTATGTCTTCGATTACTTGAACACACGGTGTATGGTGATCTAGGTGCAAGTGTCCTCGTACCAAAAGTTACGGATCAGCTGCCGTGTTCGATTTGTGAACAGTGCGATGACAATAAAGATCTTGGCCGCAAATATTGTGTCCATGGCGTTAGTCCAATGGAAAGAAAGAGCGTGTGGTCTTTTATTATTCATTACAACTCATTGTTGCAGCTAGATAACCACAATAGTGTACTGCATGCGACAGTCAGTCATTTGCTTAAAATGACACCTAAATGCCGAATGGAAATGAAATATGAATTGCTTTTTAGTGTAATTTATCCCACTTTTATTGTCTCCAAACATAGATACATAATACGATTAGAGGAATCTGCCTACTTCTTAACAGTTTCATGTCTCAATATTTTTGCTAGTCTTTTAAATACTGTCTCTTTCGCCGAACAATTCATACAAAAAGGTGGACTGAGTTACGTTCTCGAATTAATATCCCTTCCAGAATTTTCAAGCCAATGCTGTGCAATCTTGGAAATCGCGATCATAGTTGAAATATACAAGCTGATAAAAGAAAATGCCGAGATGACGTACTGTCGTGAAATGAGTTCTTTGGCATCTGTTCAGATGTTGTTTAAGTCTATCTCAGACATCACGGATAAGTGCCTGGGCGTGTTTAAATTGTGGATACCGTTAGAAAAGTTCAATGAATTGCGGGATATAAGTGAGGTAAAAGAGTCCTTAGGGCTGGAGCCTCGTGCAGGCAGAAAGATATCTGAACCGATCACAATAAAGTCTCTGGTAACAGAAAGTGAGAGTGATGAAGGGGAGTACATGGAAATTCTGAAGACGGCGTGTACTTTCTGGTGGTCTTGCGCTGGTCTGTGCGTGCACAGCCGAGAGTTTGGTACGTTCACATCGCGGGAGAGCGCGCTGGCTGAGAGCTACGCTCTGTTGCGCCTGCTGCTGCACGTGCTGTGCCGTCCGCCTTCCGCCGCACTCAACCCTGCTGCCCATCGCCTTCTTGTCAAGATTTTGGAGGCCGTCCTCACAGTACAATTTGCTCTCACGGGTATGTATCACATAGGTCAGTTATTATCTAAATTGAACGATAAAACTTCACAATTAGGCGAAATTGCCATCGATGTGTCAATTTAGTTAATCGCTATAATTGGTTGTGTTAAATTCAAATTGATCAAAGAGATATTACTACAGACATTATTATCATAGACAGCGAAATGTATATAAAATTACAAATAAACGTTGTAAGGCTAACATATTTTTTATTTATTTTACATTATAATCTGAAAAAGTATCTTGAACTTTTCCTTACTCTCTTTCTTTTTTATCTAGGCCGGTACCGTAGACACGGCAACGCAGAGCCAGCCAGACACTTTTTTATTATATTATTATTTAACAAAGTTGCGATACACTACAATTACGGCGCCTTTATATTTCATGTTATAAGTGAGCCCTCATTATATACCGTGATTTAGAGAATTGTATCAGATCAAGGCTATTACGTGTGTTGCTATATTATTTAAACGTTTAACTAAGCTATAGAATAATAAAATAATTATAAAAACAATTACCCTACTTTTTGCACTTTTATGTTTTGTTCTTTGTTTACTGACAAGTGTACCAACTCAAAAGATTTAATTGTAAGAGAAAGCAAAATAACTCATTTTTTAATATCTAATTATCTATATTTCACACTTCAGCGACAACAACCATTCTGCCAGGAAAGAACGACAGAAGAATATATATTTACATATAATATTTCAACTTTCAATTTCACATAAATTTGAATAATTATTTTATGATTGACTTTTGTACAATCAATATTAAATGAAACAGTATCCTGAAGACTATAGCTGTATGTACTAAATCACGAATTTTGGAACGTTTTGACCGACAAGTGTTCGCAACTCTTGTCGGTTCTGATAGACAGGTGTACGCATAGGCTGACCCACCATGTCATTTTATGTATGTGTATCGATTTCCTGTACTAACATTAGCATTATTAACCAAATATGGACTTTGTTGGCTTCGCATTGAATAAATTAATATTATATTGGACTTTGCATAGTGAGTTTACGCTGAAAGCCAAATTAGGTATGTTATAACTAGTACAAGTCTGTTTTCGTCTCAATAGGAAATTATAAAAAAATATTCCAATGTTGTATGCTTTCTACAGCAACATTCCAACAGCCAACGAATGATGCTAAGATATATTAGTCTATAAGTATATTATTTGACATTCTAATCCTCCGATTCTCTACAAATATTCTCTAGACGCAACATCGGGTCGCTCAAAAGACGCAAGCTGTGCTGTGGTACGTGACGCGCTGAAGGAGTACGCGGTTGCGGACGCATGGCGTGGCGCGGCCGGCGGGTTGCGAGCTCTGTGCGACGCGCTCGTGACTGTAGCCGTCACTCGCCCACTGCCCCGCCCCTACTACACACCACGCCCGCCCAATAACTTCACTAAGGTAACTAATTAATTTTTGTAGTATTAAACATTATACATATTGAATCATCGTGCACTAGCAAAGGAAACCGCTTAAATATTGTATTAGATATAATGTTGTATATTTTTTTAATTCATTAAAAGAACTAAAATACACACACAATAAACACCCATTTTAAAAATTACTTAAAATATAATATGTATTAATAGTTTTATTCATAAAATGTGCAAAATATAAGTTCGCACATTTATTCGAATACCTGCCGTGGCTAAATCAAAAAATCATGTTCCGTTATCTAATTTATTTATACTTTTCTAGAGATACATAGAACAAATCTACCGTAACTCGTACCTACACATTGTATCTAGGCTGGACTATTAACATATTGAATGTCACAGTTATTGTATTAAATATGCTATAAAAAATCGTGAAAAAACAACCCCACACGAGACTGTCAATAACCTATTTCATTAAGGATTTAGTAATAATAACTAAACAAAATTGTTGTGTAACTCTTGAACTGTATTAAGGTGGCGTCCACGTATTTAGTTATTATATTATAATGTGTTTACGTAACGTGTTTAGTTAATGTATAGTTTACCAGATCTCGATTTGGTTACGTGTATAAAAAGGCTTTTAAAAGAAAAGAAAAACAAATTATAAATAATAATCTTACAGTTTAAAACTAATCTATATTTGTTTAGTTAAAATTGCCACAGTAAGGCCTCAACATTCTTCCTTTTGAATGACGTATTAGCTTATGTATTAGTGGTATGTGGTCTTTATTAAGCAAATTACCGGTTGTGCCCCTCCGTGCGTCGCTGGCGCTGAACATCTATCAGTCTCTGGCGGTCGCGGACGGAGACGCAACGCGCCACACGTGTAGCCCTTGTACGTTATCGTTTGTTCCTAACACTCATTACTTCTAAGCTCTAGTTGTGTTTACTTTTGTGTTTGTGTTGTTTTCTATTTTGGATTACAAAACCGGCAGGTTTGTGTTCCACTACAAATAATATTGCTATAGAGAAAGTTGCTTCAGGCGTAGGTTAAAATGGTCAGGA
This sequence comes from Aporia crataegi, assembly GCA_912999735.1. Lineage (NCBI taxonomy): Eukaryota > Metazoa > Arthropoda > Insecta > Lepidoptera > Pieridae > Aporia > Aporia crataegi. Next base: position 3,125,737 of record OU538744.1, on the reverse strand, counting down.
TGTGTCGTGAACGACTTTCCTTCATAATTTCTCGTTATCGTAAAGACGTCGCTAAGTCTGCTGTCACACATTTCACTGTTCTCAATTAACTATTAATATTAATTTTTCACATATTTGTTAAGTCAAACTTTGAAAGTATCTAAACAGCTCTTTTTTCTGAGAAACTAGCGACCCGCCCCAGCTTTGCACGGGTATAAAACATATATAAAAACCTTCCTCTTCAATCACTTTATCTATTTAAAAAACCGCATCAAAATGCGTAGTTTTAAAGATTTAAGCATACAAAGGGATATAGGGGAAGAAAAAGCGACTTTGTTTTATACTATGTAGTGATAGAGTGCGTTCTAACTCCTACAGGTTACTTAGGGTTGCCTATTTATGTTTTTCCTTTGACCTGATTGACAATTAACAGAATACACTAAGCGTACGTGCACATCATCTGATTTAAATAAATAAGGAGAATATTTGAGCAATGAACAATCAATGGTCATGGGAAGAATTAATAACCACGTTCTCGGAAAACCACTTACGGTAACTGTAATAAAACAGTATAATAATGTCATCTTTTTTATATTATTAATAAATAGTCTGAAAGCATAATTTTAGTAAAAAGTTACACCTATTGTTGTATGCACAATTATATTCGACATTGAGTTGTATTCTTTTTGCTTTTGTCTGATTTTTGTGTGTAATTGTTTGAAGTTCTATATAAAGAACTGATTCGATCAAACCCGATACTATTAGGATAAAAATACAAAGTTTCTTTGTTGTATTATTAAAATAGTACGAAGCCATTCTTTGCTATGCATGTATTAATTAATTATGATTATTCACTAACAAGCAATCATTTGAAGTTATTAATCACGCATCATTAATGAATACACGTACGTACAAGTTACGGTCTAAAACTTGCGTAAAAATGTGATACGTATTAACATAACTATTCATTTCCGTAAAAACTCCTTATGAATTCAATAAGATTTTCGAATGGTAATATTTTATTCTATAAACAAAACGCGCTAGTACATAAACTTTTCAAAGATGTTTACAGCATTTTGTAGATGAACATAGTTAAATGCACGTTTTATGCCTTTCTTAGAGTTCAGACTAATCAAAACGGTCATCCGATTGACTATCACACATTCCGGTTATCCAGGAATAAATGGTGATTTCATTTATCCGTTCAAGTTCTAATTAAATTATAATTGACCTAACTAGTTTATAAAATGACAACCTTCTACAAAACAAAAATGTTTTAGCGTATATCAAGTAACGCAATGGTTCCACCCGAATTAGTGTTCGGTTGGTGCACGCTTCAAAGAGTTGCACGACATCAAAACTTCATCGCATGTGTCAAACAATTAACTGTTAGACCATTGACTTTTATTAATATAGCCCGAAATGTAAGGCCTATAAATTATACGAATCAAACCCAAATTAAAGCAGTCTGGATATCTACAGAGGTCCCGTAACCCTTAGTTAGAAAGGGAAGCGTTATGTGACTCAGGATACCTTGACAATTTTCCAATATACACAATATTTTGAATATTTTCTAAATCGTGGGCTAATACGGAGGTGGCAAACGATTATAGTCCCAAAAGAGTCACATTGTTATCTGTACCTAAGTTATTTTACAAAATATTTATCAAAATTCTTCAAATGCGGTTTAACTGCCTAAGTATAGAGGCATAATATGAACTCCCTTTTGCAACGTTTAATTAAAAATTGATTTTCAACTCTTGATTGACCTAGAGGAGACTAGAGAATTAATTAGTTAAGGCGCATTAGTGAATCCAATTACACACGAGACGACACAACACGCTACTCTGCCCTTAATTTCAAATCCAATCATACTTAGCTTATTTTTATTCTAAGACACTTCTTACAGGATTAGCTGAATAATACCTCTGATTGTATAACGATATGTCAAAGACCTTAGGAAAGTCTATATTCGTCTAAAAGCGAATCTTTTTGTAAGTAAAATTTGCTTGTTTCTTCGCTATCCTTCCGCTATTTCTTTGACTCGTCATTTGACCTTATTTACACATCGTAGGGTATAAGTTAATTCATTACAGAATATCAAGATCAGATTTCTTTGCCTACCTTGCCGGACTTTTTTTGCAAAACATGTATTGAATGCCAGACAAGTCCAACCTAGCTGCGGAAACGGTTACTGATGCATTAACATATTAAAACATTGAGAATTTACGGAAAAAACAATTTAAATCGAACATTTTTAATTGTTGTTGAAAGTATTTATCGTCTAAGGTTATTTTATTGTTAGAAGTTGGCAAATTCAAGTAATTAGTATTAATAACAAGTAATAATTACTAGCTAAACAATGCTATTTTAGTTCTTAGTTATTTCTCAAGAGTTAAATGCAAAATAACTACTAGTCAATACAAAACAATTTGCTTTGTATTTATTGTGTTAAACAAATTCTAAATATTTTATTTTATTTTAGAGATTTAATAAACAATTTTCAATATCGAGCTCTAGTCTCTAGGTACCTTGAATTATTTGCTTACGTCCATTTAACCTTGGGTTAAATGTAAAAACAAAATTTAATGGTATCTTTTAGAAATCGTATCGGCATGACTAGACCTTTAAAACACTAACCGGTTTGCGCTTCTCCGTTAGGAACATTAATTTATTTATGGTGTCTCGAATTTTTTTGATTCATCAATGATTTTCCTTTACATAGGTTCTACGCACCTAAATAGTCATAATAAACGATTCTCATTACATTATTTTTCATGCATAATATTAAGGTACCTACCGACTACTACACAAATTATGAACTAAAAATATAAAAGTACTTGTTTGACTCTACAAAATATTTATAATTTGTATTTTAAGCCCGATCATTTTTGTTATATTTTGTATCTTATGAAGTAAATTTAATCTCAAATAAATGCCAGACAATTTGGGATACATCCGGTGTGATAAGTGTTTCAAGATAAGCGATTTAAAGACCGACAACCAAGTCTCACGGGGAGCTGATTAAAGCTACGTAAATGTTAATCGATTTGATCGTTCGAGGGTTTTCAACTCTCATCGTGAGATACTAAGTACTAAGTATAGACTTGGCTGTTAGCAATACTACATGTTAAAGAAACATTGACGGTTCAATGCATTAGAACTGAGCAGTGTTCTTATTCATCTGTAGACTGTAACAATGGCTTCTTATTCATAAACAAGAACAATCTGATATTCATGACCTACGTATTAATATTATTTCATATACATCAGACATTCAAATACAACACGCACAATTTTCAAGGCTCTATATTATTTACTTAATAATAATAAGCCTTTATTTACAGCTATTTAGCAAAAAATGAAAAAAATAATACATATATGTATATTTTAAAACATATGTTATGGCTCCATCCTGGTAAAGGCTTCCTCCACCCTCTAAGAAGTCTGTGATCACTTTGAAAAGTATTGTTATTTATAAAAATAGTCAACCTATGTTTGCATATTCTAAAGGCTTCATACTTTCGATTGGCATGGAATTTGTCTATTAACCAAGCCAGTGAAATGTTTAAAAAATAATTTTTTAATTGTTAATTAATCATATTTTGGATTGATTTTTTTTAGATAACCCATTTTCAATATAGTTATTGACATATTTAATTGGATATAAAATATTTTTCATGCATTAACCAGCTCGGTTAAGGTCGTTTTATAGTGGGATCCTATACTATCCTGTTTTTCCAGTATTTTTCGTTCTTATTCTTCAGAATTATATTTTTGTCATACCGAATAACAGCGAGTCTTTCCTTCTCCTATCTCTTTATATTTGTTGATCACTATTTGTAGCTCTGTTTGTTTAGGATGTATTGATAACTTTACATTCAACAATAATTGTGCGGACGAAATAATTTTTACAACTATTTACTAGGTATTTCATTAATATTCATAATTGAGTGGAAATATACATCATGCTTAATGAATTGCGTGAATCCTTTTAATTAATTATATCTGAGTAAGTGAATACTCAAGATGTTTTTTTTAAATTATATGCCATAATATATGTAGTTGTGACATAAGATACATTATTAATCAAAGAATATTATGTTATAGTAATATACTACACCCACACCTATCTCAAATGATGCGTTAATTTAAATATAATATTGTGCAATAACCATGAGACAATATTCGCGTAGGTATCATGTTTCCTCAAGAACTTAAAGTCTAGACAAAAAAGACCCGTTAAGGAGATTTATATGATACAATTAGCTATTATTATGTTAAGTGAGCCCATTGATACCAAGCTCACGTCAAGAACTTATATATAACATTTTCATCAACTTATTCAAGAATTTCATTTGGCGTCTAGTCCTGTATCCGCAAAGAACATATTTAGACATAAATACAGATAATACAAACATTAAAAAAACGTTTGAAACAGATTAGAGAAGGATTTTTTATGCTAATGATTTTTAAGAAGTTATTTCTGTAATGAAGGCACAGTATCGACAAAATTGATACCAAGATTATTTCATTAGATGTATTATTGATTCAATTTGTGGTGGGCACTCGCACCCGACATTTTAAACGACGAATTGTTTCTAGCATTGGGCAACCCAACACCGGTTTCGACACGTGATTCTGGTTGCATGACGCAGATTAAATCGGCTATATATTTATATTCTGTTAGATCTATGATAATGAAGTGAACCTTTGTAATAGATACACCGGGAACTTGATACTTATGCTATTAAAGGACAAATTAACTCCGACGTGTCGGTCAACTACGTTCACTCAGTAAAAATACTGATATACCTAAGTAACAGTAATCGTTGGAATATTAACTACATATATGTGATTTAGGTACCTAAAAGTTTTATTAAAATAGGATTTGTTACATTATTAAAGATTAAACTTTGAAGTTTTTGTTGTCACGTTAAAGGTAAGTAAGAAGTAGCCTTTAATGGGAAATTTACTAACACAACGTTTAGGTTTCCATTTAAAAATGTTTGAATTGATTATGCCGGCCTAACTTCTACTTTAATGAATTTATAATTTAAAAAATACTGTTTAAAATTATTGTACATTAGTATTTTTTGACGTCTTATAAATCGATGAACGCCGGCTGCACGCACGAAAAAGTATGACTCATTGGAACAAACGATAGAGAAGCACGATATTAACTCCTATTATACAAAATAATGCTAATCCAGTGATAATAATTCAATTAAATTCATAAAAGTATGCAATTTTTCATCAATGTTTTCTTATAATGTTATCACGTAAAATTATCGTCCGTAAACAGACATTACAGACAACCAATTTTTTTATACATGTTTTATTTTGATCTTCATGATTTATTTGTCGTAGCAAAGTTGATGAAATGTTTATGAATCTAAAAAAATACCAATCAGTGGCGTTCAAAACACATTTTCAAAAATGGACGTACTTTACGTCTATGAATATGGGGCTAAGAAAGAAGCAAGAAAATTTTCTAAATGACTTCGGATTATGCATGTGAAACTGGCTTCCCTTATTTCAACAATCATAATGAATAATATTGGTCTATCACCCGCGTAGAAAGCTTATCGTTGTTGCCGTTTTATTCCCGGACCTATTAAATTTATATCGCTTTGATAACTGCTGCACTTTCACATTTACACTTAGAAGATTCCAATTAATAGTCATTTGATATGATGAGGTATTGGCCAATTCTAAAGATTTCCGTGAAGTCAATTTAAAGTATGGGATGTTGTATTCACAGGTGCCGTCGCTGTCATTCGGTTCAGAGGCAAGCTCGACGGAGTTATCTTCGAGTGAGGAGAGCGCATACGGGCCCTACCTGGATCACAGCGAGCACAGTGATCCGTTATATCGTCCCGACGACGGATATGAGGTCAGGACGCACGGGTACTCGACTATAGGATTCACGGTACACACTTGAAATATACAGTGTGGGCTGAGAACATACGGTGATCCACATCAGCAAATGTTTTCAAATTTCATGATACAGAGCTATTATTGACCTTAATTAAGTTAAGCTCTGGACCTGAATGTCAATCTCTAAATCTTTCTAAACTTTACAAAAATATGAAAAAAGTTGTATTCACCTTTAAACTACAGTGGAGTGATTTTAATAGGTATCATTTGACAATTCTTCAAAATTGAACAATGTAACCTTGTAACGGCGGGCATAAAATAATATATTTTTCGTTTTGTTAGAACTGCACAATTGCTTAACTTTTTTCAATTTCGATTACATATTTGTTGTAATAATGACCGATACGAGTAATTTTACTATTTGCTTTCATAAATAAACCATTCTAAACAATTTCTAAAATAAAGAACTGAACGTCGTTACAATGTTGCGTCAGTTAACCATTTTTCTTTTTAAACACTAGGGATGTTACTTTAGAAATCGAAAGCTGTAAGTAGAATCGAATGCAATGATTACTTGTGAAGAAATATCACCATAAATTAATAACCACGTTGTGATTATAATAAAATATAATTATATTTATTATTCTTTTTACGAAAGAAAAAATAATAATGGGACAGGGTTCGCTTTATGATCTTTAAAATTGACATATGTGTCAAGTCCGTATCGATGTAAGTAATCGATGTTTTTAAGCAGGTCACCTCACTATGAAAATAAAACTGACTGACGTCAAATGTTACCTGTTAAAATGACTCCACTGTAATACATAATATGCGGTATCTTACTTTTAGATTATATTTTGAATAGAACTCAATTAGGTACGTAGTTGGCCCAGAAGTGTGATAATTTAAATTATAAAAAGGCGCACGAATTTGTGTTTTTCTATTTGCGTACTAAATACACATAATGCACGGCAAAACACGTATTCTTTAAGTAATGTATAATTTATCTTATCTTTTACCCTTGCAGCGAAATGCTTTTTGTGATATTAGCATAATAGTTTAACATGCTTAGGTACCAAGTAGCTATTAATTGTTATTCTAAGTTGCGGTCTGGTAGAATGTCTTCGTTTACCGCTGATACATTACAAAAGATATGTTCAGATGTTATAAGTTATTTTGCTTTGTGAAGGTTGGTAAACTTATATATTTACATTTTTTATTTATTAAAACATTGATGATCTTAGGTTTGTATGTATGAAAAATTCCACACACAAACTATCAATCCAATCTGCTAAATAATATAATCGGACTAAAAAGTGATTGATAAAACCCTTCATCTGATGCACGTCTTTACGTAATAAATCACGAATATTTTTTCACAGGCAGATGTAGAACAGAGCAAGTGGGAAACGACAAATATGTTCAAAACTCGAAAACTGTCTGACTCTTCTATATTTAGCTGTGTTTCAGGTAAACTAATCATAATCTATTGAAATACGTACTTTATATTTTGACCTTATAAAGTAATACTTACATATTATTTTAGAAGATAAATGTATAGAAGCGATCAGCAAAGAATGTCCAGAATACAACAGAAACGGGGAGTTATCGCATCCCGAACTATGCGTCATCGTGGTGGATATCCTCACACAGTTGATCGACAAGTAAGTTTTGTGTTATACGTATAATATTTTATTTACCATAACTAGAATTAGTATATCATGAAACTACATGCTTCTGTTTTTTGACAATTCGAGTGTCCAAACAACCGTATAGACTAGGATATTATTCCATATTGGGGATATGGAAGCATAAATTAAGCGGCTCTAGTGATTAATGAAATTAATTAATTGCCAGACTGTTAGAAGAAGAGGATGGCAAACTAAAAGAAAATAAAGACGCGAGCGGTGTACTTGCATCCGGCGGCGAGGAGATTGAGCGCGTATGTGCGAGCGTTGCTCGAGCGTGCGTCGCTCGGTTAGGCAGCGGTCTCGCGCCGCCGCGTCTCTTACATCGTCTCCTCGCACACGATGCTCCCGCTGCTCGTCTTCTGGCTAGGAGCTCACACACGCATGCAGGTAATATTTTGTATGACATAAGCATACCTCTTTACTTTCTATACTTTTCTATATTACTCCTGGTTACTTGTTAAAGTGAATTAATCTCAAGCCAGTTAGAATTAAATCGATTCCTTCCATGAAGTATCCAAAAGGTTATGATAATAAAGTTTTGTTGTTACTTACGTAACGTATACGTATTTAATAAGCACTTCTGTCGTTTGATATAAGAAATTAGGGCTATTTTCTGCCAACGTTCATCAAATTTGGCTTTTAGTGCTCGGTGTACAAATATTTTTTATACGCCTAATTTAAATGTTGTTGTTTATTCTTGATATGGTAAATTTCATTTCGATCTCCACCTTTGTCTTCAGAGCTTCAACGCAGCATTATCGAGTTAATAGTGAAAGTGGGGTCGCAAAGTATGGAGTCTTGTGAGCTGGCCAGCATATTCCGGCTTGCCAGTTCTTGGAGCGCTCCGTTAGGTCCACTTTGCCGAGCACTAGGCCGCCTCGCAGCGAGAGACCCACAACCTGACTGCGAACTTCTGCTTACCACCACTGCCCAACGTATTGGTATGTTTTTTAATATTGTTTTGTAATATTTATTATATTCTAGAAAACATTGTTCATATTCATAAAATGATCTTACTTATATTTTAACTTTTTTTGTAATATAATAGCACGGATAGTCACTTTACTAACTTCCAGAAAGCTAAAAGTGGTTTTTAGAATACACGAGGATCACGTTTGGCTGTGCTATACTTTAAAATATTATTAATAGGAAAGAATTTTACAAAACAAGCAGAAACCCTGTTCGAGCCTGAGTTGTTTCTAATATATTTATGAAATAACATATGTATTTATAGATGAAGAACCTGTATGCGAGGAATTAGTTGGTGCCGTCAGTCAACAAGCGGAGACATGTGCGAGACGAATAAGATACAAACATTTGAAAGCGAGTGAGTTTCATGCTTTCCAATTAAAATGTATGATTGGTATTCTAAAGGTAATGGAGGATAAGACTTGGTTTATTGACTATCGTGCCAAAAGTTAATTTAATAAAGTTTTATCATCTTATTTAATGCTTTTCTTACTCCCAGAAAAGGTGGCGTGTGGAATTTGTAGTTTTTATCTATATATACTAATATTATAAAGAAGGATAATAAACTCAAAATTACTTAATTAATTTCTAAAAATTCTTTCATTTATGGGCCTCATGAATTATATTGGATGTAGTGTGATGACTTACATATATTTTTTCTGTTTATCGACCTGATTGTCGTGACTCGCAGCCTAAAAAATACATATTCTAAATAAAATCGTTATATTTGTCATGACAGGAATAAGTTCCCCATGGAGCAATGGCGCGATGCGATGCAGTCTGGAAACAGCTGGCTGGGCGCCGTGGTTGCAAGGTTTCGGATTAGTCTTATGGATGGCGCTCACACCGCCGCTACAAGGTATTTTAGGCACAATAACACTATTTTATTAGATTTAAATGCATTATGATACTTATTTAAAATAAATCATTAATTATTGGACAAAGTATTATACTATTAAGTTCACCGGTTCTATTAATTATTCCAATAGAAGTCAAGTTTATGTATTTATTGAGCCTGTCTGATAGCTTTGAGAAAATTCAGAATGCAAGCATTCCGTATTTATTTATACATTAACGTTACTATAATCCACCCATAGTACTCTCGACACTCTCTGCCAGTACAGAAAGCCGACAACGCAAGTAAACCGGCGTGGTTGTTCATGGGCGGAGGTAATCTCTTACCATCATCATTAAAATATATCGATAACTACAATCGTTACAGATTACCCCATCACTTGTTTCTTGAGTGCGTAAACACGTTTAGGTGCGTGCGAGTGGACGGTCGGCGCTCCGCGCGACTGTCGTTCTTATTATCTCTGGATATATGAGCGATATTCTTATGAGTTACCTTTTAGCGGATAACTTTTGTATGTACCCTCAAATCTAAACTCAAAAATGTATGTTGCCTAATTGTAGGTATTATTCTGTACTATAAAATAAACTTAAGAAATTAAATGCAAATGCTACACTTAAGCTTGCATAAAGTTGAAATATTTGTCTATTGTCATAATAATGTAATGTTTCAGAAGAGTGGCAAGAAGAGCCTCCAGATGGGGGCACGCCACGAAAACGGCGCGATGTCTCAAGTAACCTATTACACGTGTTCTCTGTTGGACACGACTCGCTTGTCTTCGAGTTGTGGGCCAATCCTAACAACGGTAACTCTCTACATTGCTAATTTACGTTTTGTGTTATTTTTTAACCGACCTTCAAAAAAACCAAAAAAGAGGTTATCAATTTGACGCGTATTTTTTTTATTTTCTATCTTGAAATCTGAAAACTTTATTATAATATTATCTTGCAAAAAATAGCAATAATAACCTGTTCACCTCCACTTTAGCACACTTTACCCCATCAATGGACTAAAGTGGTATTGATGATTAGTGACTATTAAAAAGTCTAAATTTTCTCAAAATATTTGCAGGTGAGTTGACAGTACGTCTCACTCGGCCAGAAGATGAGACAAACTGCTTACTAAGCTCTGCTACGCCACGCTCTACTCTGCGACCTTCACGGTGGACTTGCCTCGCACTTAATGTCAATGAGCGTCTACACCATCGACTTATATACATACAGGTACCGTAACCAATCATCAGCCTTTATGCCTTGCCTTTGGACTAATAAAGACTATTAAAGAAGTATTTATTGATAAGGTTTTATAATATAAAATAGAGAACTTTTTGTACAGGCAAGATTTGTTATTTTTGAATTTAAAACTATCTTCAGGTAACCTTGTACATAAACGGACGAGAGTGTGAAGTTTTGTCACTGCCTCTACAAGGTATGTATATTGAATATCTACTTACAACTAAAATTACTTTCTAATAATTACTCATACCCAAAATATAAAATTGCAATATCTAAGTTTAGAAAGCTGTTTTATATAATTTACCGATTGTAGTAAACACCTTGTGTATACATAACTACTTACCTATAATTACTTGCTTTATATCCATTCATATAGAGCAGTGTAGGTATTTGAAAACTCTGGAAAACAGGTATCCTGGTCCGCAAAGTGACGCCCACTAATGTCATCCTTGGTGATGTAAAGGGCAGTGGTGGCGCAGTACGAATCTCTTCAATGCGAGTCTACCGCGCGCCAATACTCGCCGCGCCAGTCGCGTTGCATCTCGCCGCCCACGGACCGGATATGCCGTGCCAGGTAAATGATTATTAATTCTTCTTAATATTTTAATACTTTTAATTCTTTAGCCTTTAATTCGGTTGTTTTTAATTTAGTCACAATTTTTAATCACTACCAAAATACTATAAATGAAAAGATTTAGAGATTCGTACATAGAACGTTAACAATGTCAATGTTTAACACCTTTCACATTTGAAACTTGTAATTTTGGATTGCAATTATCACTACATAGTATAAAACAAAGTCGCTTTTTCTTTCCCTATATCCCTTTGTATGCTTAAATCTTTAAAATTACGCAACGGATTTTGATGCGGTTTTTTTTTATAGATTGAAGAGGAAGGTTTTTATATATGTTTTATACCCGTGCAAAGCAGGGGCGGGCCGTTAGTTGAGATATATTTAATTACCCTTGAATTATGATGGCTTGCAGATTCGTTGCGATTCAACCAACTATCCTTCGGTAATCACGCCAGAACTTTTGGACATGAACCTTGATTGGGACCAAGTAAGTTGATTTTTATTCGTTTTCAATTCAAAGTTGATGGTGCAAATTATTATGACTCAGTATTTATCAGGTTTATGAAATCTCAAGCACAACTCTGCGGGAAATAAATGACAATCTGTTGTTATTTTTCTCGGCCAACGCGCCCGACATTATGAATCTCTACCAGCCGCCGGCGCCAACTCCTACGGGTAAGCTATTAGATATTTCATGCTCCAATGAGCATATTAAACTTTGACTATTAATACGGGATGTGTGTTTATGCATGTGTGTAATGTGTATTTATGCAGTGGGATTCGGCGGTCGCAGTGTGGGTGGGCGGTCTTTATGCATCAATGGTATACCGGAGTCACTGAGGTGTTCATGGGCCGTGCGGCCGCGTCCGCAGTCCAACCATAATCTACACAATGCACTTCTCTCACTTGGTGGACCGGAACTCGTTCTCTTTTTATACGCTAGGGTAAGTTGAAGATATAATCATAGGCGAATTTAATAACATGAGTTGTGAAATTAATGTGGGATGTGTCTTGAGTTTTGATAAATTTAGTTATCGTTCATGTTTTTAGGTGGTAGAGGCTGGGGGTGGTGCGGAACAGCAAGCGGCAGCGTTGGGCGTGGCATTAGGCGCGTGTCGTGGTGACGCACGGTTATACGCGGCACTTCATGCTCGGGACACGCTTGATATGCTACTACCTATCTTCGCTTGTCCTGATTGCCGCCTAGGACCACACACACTTGGGGTATAATTCTACTTACACTTCTCAGATATATACTTACTAGCTTTTCCCACTAATATCACATAAAAACACTGTCGCCTGTTTCTCTTTTGTGTCTAGTATCATTGTCTTTTTTGTAATAAAGTATTAATATTATTAAATAATTAAATGAATCTATTCATGTTTTAACTGTTTTGTTAAGGACTCAAATGACACGGATTCATGGATTTTTTCTCAAATTACTGTTTTTCCAATTTTTAAAATATTTCAGATAATTTCAATTTGTTTTCAGGTTATATTTAAAGAAGCGTGTGACAGATCTGTAATAGAAATAAGTGGCGGTGTGGTCCGCGTGGACGTCGGTACACGAGCTGTGCTACTGGAACCGCGACTGTTATTACTGCTGCTGCGCGCCTCAAGATATTTGGATGCACAATCGGTATAGTTTTCTCCTTTATTTATTTTCTACACAATCAAAATCAAGTAAAAATATATACATACTTTTATTTAATATTCCACACACAATAAAACATATCCTACGTCACTTAATACCTTAGTGTAAGTTCTTCAAATAGAGGTCACCGCTCCCTAAAAGGTCGGCAACGTAACGCCATGAAAGACGGTCTGCACTTATCAAGCCTATTTGCCTACGGTTTTAATAAAAGTATGTATTATTGAAAAATTAAAATAGGAGACAATCATACACAACGTGTCATCTCGAATTGAAATTTCCAGGAAGTGCAATGGGAGGAGGTGGATTTAAGTTCGAAGGGTGAGGAAAGCGAGGATAGAAACGGAAATTTGAAGGAAGAATGTTGCAGTGGGTCGGTGTGGAGTTTGGCGTTGGTGGCGATGCGCGCGTTACTTCGACCCGCACATCCTCGCCGCGCCTTCAATGCATATCAAGCAGCTCGCGTACCAATGCTCAGGCATCTACTACTGGCATGCAAGGTAAGCTACGGTGCCCTGCAACTAAAATTTCATAACTATGTTAATATAAATACTTTGTTATTATATTTTGTTTAATGAAGATAGAATGATAGATTAGTTCAGTCGGCAGATGTGAACGCTAGGATCGGGTTTTGTGTTGGTAACAGATGTGCGCTGACCTATTTAGCTCAAAGGCCGTACCAGTCTGTATTAGTTGGAGTGGTATTATCCCTATTACTAGCCTATATAAGTGGTGACTTTGGCTGCCAGTGAGATTTTTCTACAGTTGTTCTTGATAGGAACAGTCAATAGTCGCTTTTAGAAGGGGAAACTCTGTCCAATTGAGTAAGGCGTCATTAGGCGAAATGTATTTATGTTTAGTGTGGTTTCTATTATTTTTTTGATGGTATATTGCTAAATTGCCAAAAGTATTGTATAAGCTGTACCAAATAAAAAAACGAAATGAATTTAAAATTTCATCATACCAATTTATTTGGCGATTTATTTAATGACCTTAAAGCAAGATGTTTAACTCCTCGTGGTAATACAGGAGCGGTTCCTCAATTCCGACTGTGGTCCACTATCAGAACGCGGCAGCCTAACGCTAGTGCAAGTGATACGGGCACTGCTAGATGCGCCACCTTTATTAGCCAACATTGCGCTACTTGCAGATTTCTTACTACTCATGCACCAGGTGAGCTAATTTAAATATTTTTACAAGTAATATTGGTATTTTTCTTTGTAATATAATAATACAGCATGTAATAATATTATATCGCAGGCTAGTGAAACTTTTATAACCCACTCTCGCGCAAATTTCTACTTCCTCGTGACGTATGAAACTCCAGACAGCACAGAGTTTAACCTGCTACAGCTGTTGAGCAAGCATCGGCGCAAGCAGCAGCTTCGAAAGTGGCGCAGTAGGGATGCCATGGATAAGTCCAGTTCATCCAGCATATCCAACGATGACAAGGGTTCCCGGGAAGAACTGCCCCGGGACATAGACAGCGACAAGGCTGAAAGCACCAGCCTGGACGTCAAGCAGGTCAAGTCTATTATCAACACCAGGATCAAAGAAGATCGGTTGGTATAGAAATATATAGAATATCATAATCATCTTCATAGTCTTTATGCTTCGTTGTTGCTTTGTGGAACGTATCTATCCTCTATACTCAACACTATCCTCGGCCATATTTCATCCACAATATGCTTATAACTTATTTTTCCTCTTCCTACTCTTTTTTTATCTCTGATCCTCGTTTCATAACGTATCCAAGGCTATGAAAAGAGGAACCGAGAGGAGATAGCAAGAGATATATTTCTAACCGATGACTTTTTTTGTGTCCATTATAGATACGACTTTCCATTTTAGATTCATAGATAGTATTCAAACACATACATTTACATGCATTTTTTGTCTCGTTTCAGAAATAGTGTATCTTCTATGTCACAATACTCGGACGCTACTACAACAGGTAAACATTTATTATAGTTTCATGTAAATATAATATATAATAGGCTAAATAAATTCTCATGGTTTAAACTTAATATTGATTCCATTCTCTATTCCTCGTTTGCTGGGATCAAAAATTGCAATCTTGAATTAATATTTTTTTTATAGAAATTGGTTGTGGTAGTGAAGTAGACAGCACTGAAAAGCAGGAAAACGAGGGGAATGGAGGAAACGAATTTAAAGAGTATGTGGTGATAGAGTCTGAGGACGTCGGACAGACTAATGTTGACGTATACGCGGACGGACTTTACCAACAGGTATGAATAACAGTATTGTATATAAAGCATCCCGTTAATCAATCACATAGACTATATATTGTAATAAAATGCACTTTCAGCGCAACGTACGTGCAGGTGCTGAGCCGGGGTGGAGCGCATGCTCGGGTCTATTATTATTACTGAGAGACACTGTGCTGCATCTCCAACAGGATATGCTACCGCAGGTAATACAAGACTTAAATTAATTTTTTGACATTTAATGCTGCAACTTAATATTTGTGATGATATCAGGTGCTGGGCGGTGCTATCCAACCCGAGCAGATAGCTGTGTTGGCGAATCACCGGTGCCCAAGCGTTCGAGCGGGCGTAGTGCGTGTGGTGCGCGCGTTACACACTCGTGACCCGCGTACGCTGGCCGCCGCCCTTCACAACCACTTTTACATACATCTCGCTAACCAAGTTAGTAATTAGTTACTTGTAGTTGTTGTTTCATTCTCTCAAAATAAAATAATTATTACCGTTTCTTTTGTTATTTTATTTTAATCTTAAAATTATTTATACGATGTCTTAATCGTCAGATCTTTGCGGATATCATTGTAAGAGATAATGTATTGTTGAATAGATTTCGATGTACGACGGATCATGGGAGCTGGCGGAAGCGTGTGTCTCTCTGCTTACCGGACACGACAAACCACTTGAGGACCAATTAGAAGTGAGTACAAAACATTATTTCTATACAATACTTTACAAAACATATTTAACCATATTTTATTAACATTTGTCAGGAGGAGGTGTGGAATGAGCTAGAGCCGTCTCGTATGTGTGCACGTGCACCGCCACTTCTCGCCGTTCTGCCAACTTGCCTAGCGGATGTGCCGCTCGCACACAACATTCTAGCCATACTACGTAGACTCGTTGATAAGGTATTTATATATTCGCTTATGGCGTAGTTCTATTAACGTTTCTCTCAAGCCTTTTTAGTTTAAAATTTAGTATATCATAGACGCGCTCCCTATGCATGTTTTAAATTTTAGAGCAGTCTTTCCCAAAGTGGGCGACGATGCCCCCTTGTGGTGCTGGAGGCCTAAAGGGGGGTAAGGGGCCCAAAGAAAGCTTCAAATTGGTTCTTGAGTCAATTGGAACCTGATATCAACAAACTTATGAATAAATCATTATATTCACATCACATAAGATGAGTTTTGAAACAAATGTTTATTTTTGGTTAATTTTGAATAAAACAAACTCTTAATATTGTAAAGTTGTATTATTATTTCTTTCTTTGGTAAGAAAATTCTGTTACTGATGTTTTTAAGGTGAAAAAATGGGGGGAGGGGCGCTACAAAATAACTGATTTTCAAAGTGGTTAGACGAAATAAGTTTAGGAACCTCTATTTTAGAGGAATGATTCTTTTTTTTTATAGTAATGTTATACCAATATGTAACTACGTCATTGATTGAAGTAGTAATAATATTGACAATAATCTTAAAAATTTTGATTTGAGAACACCTTAAGCTCAAAACCTAAATCTAAAGTGACATTTTTACAGTCATCTGTGAAGTCTCTACACGAGGTGGCGCTATGTGAGGTGATGGTCCGGTGTATAGCAAATGTGGGAGACTCTGAAGGCGAAGGCCGAGACCTTTTATTAGAGGAACTAGGAGACATGCTCGCACGTTTCGCAATCAAAGTGCTTGCTGGAAACCATAGTACACAGGTATAACAATAATTTTATATTCATTAAAAGAAAAAAATGAAACTATAATCTTAATTTTTTTTACTCCATCTTTGAAATATTATATAAGTATCGTAAGTATTTCGTCTTATGATATATCTGTTTCTTGTATGATCAATAACAAGAAAGAGATTTTTTATTTGACATAAATGTTTAAATAATGCTTAAGGTCCGTGTGTATTACAGTTGATAGTAGACATACATCACCTACTGAGCTACATAGAGCGCGGCGGGGCGAGCATGGTTGAATCGGAAGGTGGTGGTGAGGGATGCGCCCGCGCCGCAAGAGCCGCTCAAGTGCAAATCTATATAGCACAGCTCGACCACCTAGAGACCCGGCTGCATCAATTCCACATGACTGCTGCTGATAAGATCGTCGGATACTTCTCCAACGGTTTGTACTTAATATAACATCTATGAAGAAAATTGTCAACAAAATTTTATACTGATGTCAAAATTTTACAGGCGCATTGTTATGAATTAAAATATTTCTAAGAGTATTGATTAACCGACCTTCAATTTATTAATTAATAACTGCGAGCATGTGTAGTTTATATGATCACGTGATTGCTCAAATTCTTACAACATCCTCTTAAAGAAAGATTTTCAGCTTACTCACCCTAATTATAATTAAGTAGTTACTAATGTTTAATTATATTTCTATTATGTGGTCAGTACTGTCGTCAGCGGTAGAGGGCCGAGGCAGCGACCGTGGGGAGGTGATGTCTCGTCATAGCGCCGCGGTTTCCCGTGCTGTCTCCTTCCTACTTTCACGATCACCGCGATACGAACTAGTCCATGAAGAACGACTGCTCTTTCGATTGCTGGACACACTACTCGCTGGTACAATTTCACAATATGAAATAGATTCCTTAATGGTCTGCAAAAAAAGTTTCGTCTGGGGCTATAGTAATAATTGATCTGCATATTTCCTAAATTATAACGCAATAAATGTAGCCGTAAATTCAAACGAAGACCTATAGTTCTTATATAAATAAGTATATATAAGCAACGTAAGGGAATTGAAATTAGAAGATTCTTATTAAATGGCCTATGACGTGTAGGTGTGAACGGCAACGGGTCGGGACGTGGGCGGTGGAGATGGGGTGGTGGCGCAGAGTGGGCGGCGCTTCTGAGTGAGGTATTCTGGTGGGCAGCCAGCCCTGCACCCGCTGTACGTCCGCTGCAACCACGACTTTTACGCACACTGTACTGTGCGCCGCCCAACGCCAGAGAATTGATTGCGCCCAAAGACCCTTCACATATGAGAAAGGTATCTAAATAATTTTGGAGTATTATTTTTATAAATGTCATTAGGGGTCAGATCCAGTTAAACAACATTCCTTTGAATGTTGAACCTACTCAATACTATCTAATATCTAACGTTAAATTTGTACCTGATTCCATATTACATTTAATTATTCCAGAGCACACATAACTAGTAGCTTATTATCGACAAATTTGAACCATGCTTTTACATCACTATAGCTATATCTCAATGTTGTATTTTAATAGACGTGAAGTTTGAAGTTTCCAAGGTTTTTATAGTTTTGGCGGTTAAATATAATATTTCAACATGTAATTTTCTAATTTTCTTCGGTTTCTTGATTAGCTGTCAGTGTACCTACTGACAATGATCCGTTATATACACCTGGCGGCGGAGGGCGATGAAAACGGTGGTGAGCCATTAGAACTGGCAATTACGGACTGGACGCGTGATTGGGCAATGGGCTCGCAAGTGGATCTGCCTGAACGACCATTACCCGCTGAAGCTGAGCGGTTACTTCGCGCTGATGAGCTACGCTGGGCTAAAACTTACTACGCGCATACCCAGGCGCAGCAGATTGCTAAGTACGCTAAGTTTATAAAATTAAGTATATACTTAAATATAATATATATCTAAAATAAATAACTTTAACGTTAGTAGCGAATAGCATGTGTTCAACAGGTTATTTCTTATAAATAATTTCTTGAAATTATTACCGACAAAATAGGTCAGTGTTCAGCCGGTCAGCATTGGCGGCACGCGCGTGCGAGACAGCAATGGCGGCGACACGGCGTGTGGTCGACGCACAGAATGCTGAGCGCAAAGCTTTTCTTGATCATTTACGGGACACTCATGCACGCTTTGCGCGAGCACACACGCGATGGGTACGCGCACTAGATGCGCACACGCATGAGAAAGGTAATGAGACTTTCTTAAAAAATATTTCTCATTAAAAAATTGGTTCTGCCAGTGTCCAGTATTCATTGAAGTAACCACTGTAAGTTTGCTTTATATTAACAATAAACGAAGTTTCAAATGAATACTATTTCTCATCTTTTATCTTGTATCCTGGAAGGCCTGGGACACAACAGTAAACAATATTTTAAGTGTCAAATATCAAACTTACAAAAGCATAGTAGAAAAAAACTAATTTGTTTACTTTATACCCAGGGCCTCATGCTCTACACGCATATGCATGGCCTTACGGTAGGAGGCAGGTGGAGGTAGCTTCATATTAAGAATTGTGCAAAATAATAATTTGTTCTGTCGCTCATTAATAATAATTCTACAGGTGTATGGTACCGGTCGCGAGGTTATCCCATGTCATGGCAACTGGACAGTACCGAGGGCCCGGCACGTGTTCGTCTTCGCTTGAGACGAGCTCACCTTCGCTTGCCGCCAGATAAGTTGCAACCTTCGCATAGACATAAGACTG
Source organism: Aporia crataegi (assembly GCA_912999735.1). NCBI lineage: Eukaryota > Metazoa > Arthropoda > Insecta > Lepidoptera > Pieridae > Aporia > Aporia crataegi. Next base: position 3,106,260 of record OU538744.1, on the reverse strand, counting down.
GTAAGTAATCTTTATTGCAATAAAATTTAAATTCCTTTGAAGTTTCAAAACTGCCTAAAACCTTACATCAGAGGTTCCCAAACTTATTTAGTCTAACGCCCACTTTGATAATCAGTTATTTTACAGCGCCCCCTCCGCCCATTTTTTCATCTTAAAAACATCAATAACAGACTTTTCTTACCAAAGAGAGCAACAATATTCTTTGGCTCTTTAGGCCTTCAGCGCCCACAAGAGGGCGTTATCGCCCACTTTGGGAAAGACTGCCTTACATTAATAATTAGTTTTCTCTTCCATATTAAGGATTTGTTATTATAGATACAGCAATATCGGTATACTGGAATTACTTATAATTATTAACAGTATGAAACATGTAATATACAGAGAACGCGCAGCATCCGTCTCCATTACGCAGCGTGTTATCTAGCGGCGGGGTTGGGGCACGTGGCGCTAGACTACAACGCGGCGAGGCCGTACAGCATATGTCACGCGTGTTACACGTGAGCGTGGCCTCTGAGACAGGCGGTGAACTACTGTTAACTGACCGCGCAATACACTTTGTGCCCGACGCCACGTCTGATACAGGAGAGGGTGTAGCCTGGCCCGCCTCAAGTGTCTACGCAGCTGCCACAAGGCGGTGGTGTCTACAGGAACGGGCTGTGGAGGTACTCACATCACACATTTAAGTTTTACGTTCAGTTAGGCTAGCAAAGTTTATTTTCAAGTTAGTTATAAGAACTTATCAAAAATATATAAGAGTAATGTAGCAATTTCTTCGTTTCGTGTACGTGGACTAGAGAATTAGCCTTTATATTATCTAGTCTATACAAAAACATTAAATATATTTCGCGAGTTACTAAAAATTGGGATGTTTATAGGTGTTTGTTCGCCCGTCACGAGCGCACCTTTTGGCGTTTGAGACGCCGGCTGATCGTACTGCATTTCTGTCTCACCTTGCCCGCACACATCCACATATCAAGTAAGAATTTCTTAATCATGAACAGTTTTAAACCACCTAATGTTTGTTCATGTGATTTTCGATCAGGTCTTGCAAATCCTTTCCTTGTCCTTGCTGTATGTTGCTATATGACTTACCTATGACTTGCACCAGTGTTTTTATCCAAAATATCCGTTGTGAGTCGAACTTACGACAAGTCCACTTATTACATTTTTATTAGGTTTTTTAATATACTAGCAAACAGCCGTAGGTTAAACATTGGTACCGTTGATACCGAGGCACCTCGTAGATCATATAACTCAAACATATGGTTATTATTACAGGACGGAACCAGAGAGTCTAACAGAGGCGATGAATCAGTGGCGCAACGGGTTAATCACGAACTGGGAGTACTTGATGATTCTGAATGGTTTAGCGGGCCGCTCATACAACGACCTGATGCAATACCCAGTTATGCCCTTTGTGCTGGCCGATTACACATCTAAGATACTTGATCTAACAGATCCGACTTCTTTCAGAGATCTTAGCAAGCCCATGGCCGTCCAGAATAAGAACCGGGAACAACACTACATGAATACCTACAATGTAAGTTATAAGTGCTCGTTCGGTAGTATAATATTATGTATAATTTAAACAGTAATATGTAATATATATCCTGATGTGAATTAGGATAACCTCATTTCCACCAATATCATTCAAACTGACAATTCACTTATGTCGATTGTATAACTTAATTGCCAATTACGATAGTACCCATGTCATTGTCCTATGTGTTTAAACTATGGTATGCCCAATGCCCATTGTTTATGTTTTTGTTTATGGTTAGCATTTAGGATGTTTGGGTGTTAAATACAAAATAAATAAATAAATTTGCTCATGCTCTGCTCTTAGGCTTATGCCACAATATTTAGTATTCCATCCGAACGGAGATAATGTATCATCGTTTGTTCAAGTCCTTTGCTTTGTTTTACTCGTTGTTCCTTTGACTTCTACTCTATATTTGGACTTGTTGATTTGAAATTTAATGCATGTGAAATATTTCCCAGGATCTGAAGGCGGCGCGGCGCACAGGCTGCAGCCCATTGTTATCACGTCAGCCTCACCACTACGCCTCCTTGTACTCCAACTCCGGTGGCGTATTGCATTACCTAGTGCGAGTACCGCCCTTTACTGAACAGTTCCTATCATATCAAGGTGTCATATTTAAAATATAAGAAAGATAATAGTATTAAAAATTTCAGTTCATAAATAAGAAAGATAATTATTTGAGTGAGAGAGGATTGTAGTGGGGATCCTCTTTGCCCCACTTAAAGCCTATATAAGGCTTTGCTGCAAATCTCGGTACAACTCTTGAGATAGGGTGAAACTGCTCAAATGAGTATCGAAAGTGAAAGTGAAAATGTGATAAGTGATTTATGTTTAGTAATGTTTCTATTATTTTTTAATGGTAGATTGTTTAATTACAAGTATCCATCTCTCCGGCTATCTCTGTATGCATATTGTTCGCGCATACAGTAACTACTGAATGGCCTGTGAAGTATTATTATGGCAAACAGATAATATAAGTTTTAAATTTGATGCACGAACTAGAAGCTAACTGCTAAGTTGAAATGAAAGTCTGGTGTAGGTTAAAATCGGAAAGTACTAAGTTAATAATTGTTATATTATGTAGATAACAACTTTGACATGCCGGACCGAACATTCCACTCGCTAGCAACAACGTGGCGCCTTATCACTCACGATTCCCCCACCGATGTCAAAGAGCTCATCCCTGAACTCTACTATTTGCCTGAGCTTTTTTACAACAATGAAGGTATGTACGGATTAAAATTTACTTAAACTCTGTCCACCAACCAAATAGAATGAATTATTTTTTAAACATAAAAATACATGCAGAAAATTATTTATCAGGTTAAAATACCCGCCACATATTTTATTTCCTTTTTTTTTCATGCTATATATGTATATAGGATATTTATGGTCTATGTAATAGACAAAACATAGATGGATTCCATCGTTAGAAGCGGCTTATTATAAAATGTTGAATTAAAAATTAAGTTTGATGCATTTTACATTAAAAAATATTTTTGTAGGACTAGAGTTGGGCGTGCGTCAATGTGGTCTACGCGTAGATAGTGTAGAATTACCGCGTTGGGCGGCCGACGCGCGACTCTTCACATTGGCTCATCGACAGGCCTTGGAAGCCCCACACGTTACTGAGGGACTTCCTCACTGGATTGACTTAGTCTTCGGCTACAAACAGACGGGACAAAATGCTGTTGACGCCATCAATGTTTTCCCTGCTTGTGTCAGTAAATTTAATAGTTTAAAACTAACATGGTTTGATTTTTTTCAATTAAATTGTAATAAGTGTGTAAAATGGGCAGTAACTGTAAACCCTGTAGAATTTTGCAGAAACAATATTTTCTATAAATGAGTAGGTAGTCTTCTTCCATGCCATCCGAATGTTTTTTTCTCCAGGATTTGGTACTAATACATTGTTTTTTGAGTAAGTGTTATTGGTTTACAGACGTACTACGGGTTCGATCCAACCGCGTTAGAGGATGAGGTTGATCGTACAGCGGCTGAGGCAATGGTGCGCACGTACGGCCAAGCACCTAGACAGCTATTACGCGCGCCACACCCACACCGCGCCCCAGATTTAGCGCACCACGTGCAGGTAATACACCTGGAGTTTTACTCGTAGTCAAAGCCAATTCATTTAGGAGGCAAAGAGGAATAGGAAAAGAGGCCCCAGTGGACGTCCTACGTTCGCTATACTAAAATTAAATCACAACTATTTTTAGAAAATGATTGAAGATTTACCCCACAATTTCAAATATTTAAAACGATTAATATATTTTATTATTTAAGAAAAACCGGTTTTAAAATATCGTAATAATATAGTTTATGTATTTTAGCAAGCATCATCATCAGTGTATGCGGGGGTACGTGGTGTTCGTTGGGGTCGGTACTGCGGGTCGCCGGGCGCACCTCCCGCCCGACAAGTGCTGCGACGAACTTATGCGTCTGCACATGCCCTGTTACCTGTCCCTCACGCGCGGGCCGTTGTCGTCTCGCTCGAACACACCGCACTTATACCGATACATGGTAAAATACATTATATATATCGCACCCTTAGTAATATAAGGCCATAATACAAAAAAGTAGTTTTTTGGGAAATCGCATTCAAAGATTCTGGATTTATACATTCCACCTTACTTTTTCAATAAAATGCTTATTATTCAAGTTATAAATGTGAAATTTTGCATATTTATTCTTTGATAACTACACTGTATGTAGCCATGAATAAAAATGAATGCCTTTATCATTTAACATAACACTACACAAATTTTGACTTGAGTCCTTATATTACTAAAGGTGCGATATGACATTTCCGGAGAATATTGTAATACGTATTACCACTGTCCATAAACGTTTCAATAAAATGTGTATTTAACCTTAACCGTATTTAAACATTACCCCAGACTACGCTGACTTCAATCCATCATCAAATAAAAAAACTGTAATGTTATTATTTTATGTATAAGCATCTATATTGTCAACTTTTAGATGAACCGTTAGCGACGGGATCAGGAACGGCTAACAACAAAAACAGCACATCGAATAGTCCCAATTTGGGATTGAACGTAGGTCTAGTATCCTGGGGCCATGGTGACGGTGCCGTGCGGTTGCGGCGACGCAAAGATCTACCTCCAGATATTTTGTTCCACTCACCACCCACAGAAGAAGTAGGTTTCTAATAGTCTTAAGAATTCTTGCTTTTTTTCTATGAAATTAAAAATAAATTAAATTAATACAAATCCAACAACTAGTAGCCAGCAGCAACTTTACTAGCGTAGCTACAATATTTTAATAATTATTATGAAGAATTTTTTCTCTTGACTTAATTATATAAATTCTGTTATCATCATCTCTTCTTTCTTTTATCTCTTAGTTTTTGTATACTTGCACTGTACCTTTATGCTAAGCTTGTTATGTCACTCGCAAAGACAAACTTCATGTAATTCTTATTTTAAAAAATCTGAAAAGAAATTAACAGATAAACAAATGCAGAAATCTGTTGACCCATACCAACTTGGAGTTAAGTTTTAATTATGTACTTTAAAATTAAAATATATTAGTAATCCTTTCACCAGTGTAGTAATTGCTGGAGCAATTATTATTTCAGATAACGACAGTATGCACGTGGCAGGAGGGCAGATGGGGTTGCGCTTTGGGCCTTAGCGGCGGCGGTGTGGTCGTGATTCGTGCGGAGTGTTGCGGTGGCGTGCTACGTGCACGCACGCGGCAATTGCACGCACACGCCGCGCCCATCACACACATCGACGCGCAACCAGCCGTCACGCTGTTGGTCACCGCTAGTGAAGACGGTCTCATAGTACTCTGGGACCTGCATGAGTATGTATTAGGATATATTTGTAATTCATTCATATTAATTCAACCATTTTTAATACGAAACAATTTTTTTTAATGCAAAATTCTAACTTCAACTTTTTTTATCGATTGACATATTGAGACTTGTTTGTCAATGGGGCAAATCTTCTATAATATAAAAATGAATCGCAAAATCTGTTGGTAAGCGCATAACTCAACAACGCCTGGACCAATTTGGCCAATTCTTTTTTTATAATATTCCTTGAAGTACAAGGATGGTTCTTACGGGGAGAAAAATTTGGAAAATTTTCGAAAAAATAAAATAAAAGAAAAACATTTTTTTCATACATTTTCTATGGAATGACGTTATAGGTGACACTTTATTATTCGGAACTTTGACGCGATACGAAGTTCGCGGGGTCCACTAGTAAATAATAAATATACTTATGGAATTGTCTGAAAAGCCAGATTATATTTAAGATGTGAATTTCAGATTGACATACATACGTACATTCCCCAACCGTGACATGTTACAAGTGAGCCTGGTAGCAATCAGCCCCACGCAAAGCGACGTTGCAAGCGTCCACGCACCCGCTAGCGGTGACGTGCGCGCCCTTCATGAGTATGACGATGCCGAGGGGCTGGAGTACGAACACGACGATACTTATAAATACAAATCGTTGATACGAGTGCACACAGTCAATGGACGATTTGTTGGTAAGGAGTTACATATGATAATACAATACTTTCTATGTAACCAAAACAATTGGCTCATGTAACGGAACTTTCTAAATTTAAGATTTTACAAATTTATCAATTTAAAAAATAAATAATAAAAGGTATAGTTTCTCCTTCTAAGACAGATTAATTATTAAATGGAACTAGTGATTGCTCTTTCTAAGAGCGACTGTTGTATGACAGCCGGCAACCAAGCCCGCTACTTATGCTAATATAAATGAAATGTGATATGTGAGTCAATATTCGCTTCTGGTACAGAGTGGCACGGTGTTGAGCTAAACTGACTCACACGCACCTGTTTACAAAAGGTTTCAAGACGAAACCTGACCCGATCGTTTACATCAGCCGATACAATTAACTTGTAACAGTAGTGTATTACTTGCAATGTAAACACGAATTTTTCGATTCTGTAAACTGAAATGTTTGCCACAGTGAAGTTCTAAAAATTTATTAAACTAAATTCATCAAATTACTATCTGAAATAATATTTGAACATAAAATACTACGATATTTTAGCTCGGAGGAAACTAAAACAAAGGCTTAGAGAAGTCTGTTTTAGTTTATTTAATAAACAAATTAACTCTATTTAATATTTTATTGATAGACCGGTTACTTAAGATTTGCTATTTGTATGTAAAGGCAGCGTAAAAGTAGCAGAAACAGTGACGTGTGTGCGTTACTCGGCCTGCCCGGAGGGTACAAGCGTGAACTGCATTGCTGTGGGACTTCGGTCTGGTGCCATCCGTCTCTATTCTTCGTGGGAACTTCGCCCTCTCGCACACATTCCACCCCCGCAGCCTTCGCCCCAACCACATCCAAACACTGAACACCTCGATCGGGATACGGTCAGGTACTTGAGCCAATACTGTGAATAGATGTATTTCGGAACCACATATTTGTATAATTCAACTATTTGTATATATTAAAAATTATTATATATCATACTTTATCACATAATAAATTATTACATAGTAATATATAGTCGATAAATTGTTACATCACAATATTTTTTTTGTGATAAGTCAATTTAGAAAAATAGTTTTAAAACTCGTGTGTCGCCTGCCTGTCTCTCTCATATTCAGCATATTAAGATGTGTAGCTAAATAAATAATTTTTCTTTTTCAGGATAGCGTTCAGTCACGACAACGAAATACTGTTCGCAAGTTACTTGGACGGCGGAGTTGTTGCCTGGGAGAGCGTAGATCAGGCCACCAAACCCATGCCTGTACGCATTCTTCCTGCACACGCATTACTTTGAACTAAGCTATAGTCCATCATCATTCCGATTTGATATTTTATAACTACGAGCAATATACAGGGTGTGCCTTAATTTAAGTAATTGTTCAACCAATTGTTATGTATATAAATTTAATAGAAAATATGAATTTTATTATAAAATCAATTTCGAAAATATTTTTGCAGATAATTTGGATGTAAAGACTTGCTTCGTAATTTTAATATTTAATTATTGTTAAAAATAAAATTTTCGTATAAATCTTTAATTCGTTAATATATCGAAACTGCAGTGTTTCCCACTGAATTTATTCTCTATTATCTAATATTTCAATTATTTATTACAAACATAAAGTAAGTTAATCAACTTCTTTTTCCATCAATTTTTCCGACGTTTTCTGTTCTATTTTATATTCTCTGCTATTCCGAACAAATTTAATAAATAAAAGTTGGATATTCTTATAAAGAGCTTTATTATAATATATTATTATTATATAAAATAGTATTATATAATATTAGTACTCGAATATTTAGTCGTATATATTGGCGGTTTAATTAATAAATAATGGTTTTTAAAGGTAGAAAAGCGGGTGCTATCTATATAAACACCTAATGCGGTCAAAATTTATATTGATATATATTTATTTATATATATATATATAGATTATATATATATTGAGATTTATATGATATTAATATTTCTGTTAATATTTTAATCTTATAACACCGCTTGCCTATTTTTATGGTCGCTGATCAGAGGCTCTTTTTTTAGCAGAATACTATTGTAAAAAATGTATTTTTAAATTGTGAGTACATAGATTTTCAAGAAATAACAGAATGCTTTCGTATAAATTGTAACTGTGCATATATTTGCTAAATTATTTTTATATAAGAAATAAAAAAGAATAAGAATTTTAAATAGAAAAGTCTTGCCTTTATTTTAAGCAATAAACTAATGACAGTCTTCCCAAGTGCCGATTAAAAATCTACACTATATTTTATTATAATTACTAGATTTATCTTGTTAATGTGTAAATATGTGTTTTTATATAGATACATTTAGTGATCAGAGGCATTAATTAGGTTATTAATAGTAATTTTATTTTTTGGAATGTTCCTTTATGCAAACTTAACCAACTCTAACTTAAAAATAAATGGTATCTTGTATTTCTAGTTAGGTACTTATGCATAATAATTTAATAAAATAAACATTAATTTTATTATTTGAATAATAAAGGCGATGTAATATTTATTCCATTTGATACGTATAAACACTGAATGATTTTGTGCACGAGTTTATTTCAATTCATTTCTGTACTATGTAATTATTAGAATCAAAAGGTGCCGTTTACATTCCATTCATTATATACACATAATTTCTAAATTCTTCTAAATAATTGAAAAATCTGTTAGGAACTCTAATTTTATATGTGTGATATAGCAAACTACCATATCGAATTATATTGCTCTCAATACTTTTTTAGTTAAGGAAAATATAATTATTCCTCTATAAGACTACATTATGTGTAAAAGAAAAGCGTGCTATGTAATATCTTTGTTTCTTATTGATTTGATGAAGTTGTTAAAGATTGTATAATAATAAACATTTGAAACTGCTTCTGTTTATTACTTATACCTTCCATGGTCCACTCATTTTGGTAGATGTGTGTTGATTGCTGAAAAGTAAGTATGATAAAGGACATATATAAAATAATAGATATCGAAAAGTATTTACTTAAGTCTATATAGTCCAACTAAGAGAGAGGAACATAGCGGGGGTGTAGTTACCTAGGAGGTACCGAAAATTTCGTCAAAATCAAGCTGCGACGCACTTTTATCCCAGAAAAGGGAAAAAAAATTATTCTATTTATTTTAATTAATTCAGATTTAAGAACCTTCGCAGTTATCCTTACCGAACCGAATGTGCTTTGAATCATTGTGAATAACTACTGTGGATTATTCTAGCGTAAAAGATAAACTCCACTTTTCGAAAAATACATGTATTTACATAAGTCTATATAGTCCAACTGAAATAGAAAGGAACATCCAAATGAAAATGGGACCACTTCGACGAGTTACTCTATCGTTTGACATCTCATTCATCCAAATCGGTTCACGAACGGCGACGTAGGAATGGTACATCAAAAAAAATAAATACGCGTCAAATTGATAACCTCCTTTTTGGTTTTTTGAAGGTCGGTTAAAAATAATTTTAATTGCGGCTAATTGTCTTGGCGCCTGTGTGCACCAAACACTTCGCGGTTCGCGCACAGGGGCGGCACGGCCCAGGGGACAATGTCATAACTTCTTATATATAGCATAACCTCCTTATAAACTTTTATATAGATACTATCACAGTTTATCATTCATCTCTGTGACTGGAAGTTGGCCATCATGCTTATGAAATTTTCTTCGCTCAGGGTTACTCTGAATAGTCGTTCCACAGACTTGTTACCACGTCTACTTAAAACGTCAAAGCTTATACTGGTTGTTTGAGGATCTGGCCTATATATTTCTATGCCGTTCTACGTTTAAATTTTTTTCCATTTTATCTATAACATTGTACCTACAATAATACATTAGGCATTAAAGGCCTTTAGTTTATCAATAATAAGTAATAACCACAAAGTGATAAAATTTTAGTCCTATATTATATGTAACTAACACTATTTGTATGACAGTAGTTTTAAAACTAATACTTAAAACGAAGTAGAAAATAAAAACGACTTATTCGGTATATTTTATTGATTACTTTTTTGTGGACAGTTAGTACAAGAAATCATATTATCGCCATCGCCAACTGATACATTGCCGGTGAAAGTTAAGTCGTGTCATCTAAGCGTTACAACACCAACAACGCGATCTATATCCTAAAGTCCGTTTTTTTTTTCTCTGAGACTTTGACACATTTAAATGTCAAATTTACAAATAACATTGCCAGCTCTTTTGTGCAGTGTTGTACATACGATACCGGTTTGTTGCATCGTAACTTAGCTTCAGTTTATTATTCCAAAGGGCATCATTAAAATGTATGTATTATGGCGTTTTAAATAATCTCATACACATTTTTTCAGCATAATTTAATATAAAAAAATGATACTTGATTTTTTAGATTCCATTTGCGATAATTGCACATCACTATTTCAGAATTGTATTAAACTGGCAACCCACGTAATGTCAGCTTTATCTCAGAGATAAAAAAAACTGACTTTATTATACATAGTTTAAATTTCATTACGTAGTTTAAAAATATCTGTGTTTAATTTTGTTTTAACATGTAAATATCAACATGCGTGTGAAAGTTATGCTGCTTCCTGTATCTGGATATCTAAGAGTTCCGCTTCCGAGGAGATAATCAATAAAATCTAATTCATTTAATAGAATATTTTGCAAATATCTGTAACTGTGATTAAGTTAAGGAGTAATATGGTTAGTTCTTGTCCCGTTTTGCACCGCTAAGTACGATGTATGGAGAGTGCGTCTCTTTCTGCTTCTGCTGCAACATGTGAAGTGTACCTAGCGGGGTGTCCGTGGAGCTCATCTTCTTCATTAGCTGGAAGTAGAAAGCACTATTAGTTGCTATAGATCACATTGTAAGCCGAGCCTTTGATTCGCCTAAAAGAACTTCGGTAGGATTGCAATGATAACGTATAATATATATATATACAATAAAGTTTTTGGCGTTTGCTATGAACTAGAAACGGTTCAGTGACTGAAATCGATATGCCACTCAGAAGGCACACGAAAATATAAGCTTTATGTGCTGTAAAATAAAGATTTCACATTATTTCCCTAATTACTTATTGGAAATACTTTCCTATAGAAGACTTAAAGAAACTAAAATAGAAGAATGAGGCCCCACTTGATAACGCATCTATTTTTCCATTGATATTAGAAACTCGGCCCTGCTTCGAATCTCAGTGAATTTTTTTTTTTTTTTTTTTCAGTTTTTCGCAACCACGCAGCAGAACAAATGAGATGCATTGTACATTTTTTTTGTCCGTTTCATGAAACATACTTTTTTAGTAGTTCATATGTAGCATATACTATTATTATAATTTTTAAATAATAAGGATAAAATATAAAGTTTGCCAACCCCCTCCTGTACGGCCTTCTTAATGCGCTTCTCTTGCTTGTTCTTGCCGGGTCCCTTGCCGTGGAACTTGTGCGACAGGTAACGGAAGGCTTCCTTGGGACAGAGCGCGTGTCCGTCGTCGTCAACGTACTCGAGTTTAATGTTGGGTCGGAAGTTGCTTTTCTCCCGAAACTCACTGAGCGCACCGCCACTGTAATGCCCACGCTCGCGACGGCTGTATTTATCATCTTCCCTGTGCAACCGATGGCGATTATTATTATAAATCGTTTTAAAAGAATACGCAATCAATGTAGAGGTTAACCCATTAAAAATTTAAAAAGACATATCCTCAGAAAAAGTTATATCTTGTTATAAATCTGTTATAAACCTCTAAAAAGTTAATTACATTTTTATCTGTAATCAGTTCGGTGATTCGGATTCATGAATTAATGAAATTCGGATTAAAGAAGTCTTATATTTACAACATATTTATATACATATATTCAAATTATTTTGGTCATACTATAATGACGCGTTTGGTCAAAAAATAAGCGAACTTGTGAATATCCAGAAATATTATTTCGTTTGTGTAGTTATCGTTAGTATTTTCTTCAATTTAAACAATAAATAAAAACTTTTTGATAAATACAAATAAAAAATTTAACATTTCAAAAACAATGCATATGATTTTTTTATAAAAAATAGCAGGAAGTTAGTCCGGTGTTAAGCGATGATCGGCTATGGACCTAGAATGCTAAATGGATGCAGTTTTGTATAAAAATATCACCCTTACCCATATGTCTTGTCTTCTATGGAGTAGTGGTGCGCTTGAAGCAGATGGTTGAGGCGGGATCGCGGCGCTGGTGCTGCACCAGCTCTTTCCAGGTATCCCTTACTGAGCGCCACCTGTAACGCGCCAGCCACACCGGTGCCCAACGCCGGTTCGGCGCCTAGACCCACGGATGAGCCAGGGACCAACTCAGGTGGCGCCTCGCTGCCCACTTCCACGCGACTCCACGCACCGGACCCGCCATCGACATCCATATCCGCATCACATTCCTCGCGATCAAAGTCCTGTTCCCAATTATTAATTAATTGTTTCATCGTCTTGGAATAAATGTATTTATAGCTAAACACCGAGCAAAAATAACTGAACCCGAGTTCAGTTAATTCAGTACTAGTTCGTTCATTGGTAAGTTTGTAAAAAGCTCAAAGTAATGTAAAAGTCACAAAGCAATACATTGGAAAGTGGAAAGTGTAGTCATAAATAAATATCTAGATCCTACAATAAATTTGGATTTAATAAAAAGGAGGCTGGAACTAACCATGATTTCAGTAGCGGTATCTCGATTTCCGGCAAGTCCGTAGGTAGGAATGTCACCCAGAGTACGGCAGAACTCGGCGGTAGCATCGAGAACCATCCCGCCTCCCTCAACCGCGCCTTCCTCATCAGATTCCTCCTTCTTCACCGTTTCCAAGATATTTTCTACCTGTATATTTTTTATCCTGATTTATTAATTGGCATTTGGTAAAAACAAATAAAATGGACCTGATATAATCGTTGTATTAAAAAATATATCTTTACAGTCACAAGGCTAATTTTCAAATACAATTTCCTGAAACATCAATGTTTCTATTTAGAAAGAATATTCTGACTTGTTTGTTAAAAATGTGATTAATGAAATCGTACTAGGATTTATAAAACTTCACCCTACTTACGCAATTTTTTTAGGTTTACTGTAAATAACTTACTGTTATTATGGAATGTAGCCAAACCTTTAATAATAAATTTGACTTTTATAACCCCCGCTTATTAATATAGCTGTTTGCCGCTACGAAAAGTGAAAAAAAAAAATTATAGCCATAGTTCGAACTTGCAACAAGATATTTGCCAACTATTACCTTGGGCAAGTCTGGCTCGTGTCTCTCTGCCAGGCGCAGTTTTCTCGCCCGTGCAACGGCACTCTGGAGCTCACCATCAACTTCTACTTCCTCTTCATCCATAACCAGCTGGAGAGCATCCACCTTCACATCTACAAGTGTGTAAAGTTGGTGATTAGGGACGAGGCGGTTTTTAGAGTCAAGCCGAAGTCGAGTTTTAAGAGAACCGAGGACGGTAATCATCAAAACTAGCGTATGTCATACGACGTTTTTCAACACACTTGTGAATTTTAGGTTTTTTAATAACACAGTATTATTAAAAAACCTACAATGCCCCAATAAGCATATCATGAATAGCATATATCTCTTTTTTCAAAGTTAATTCCTAATTGACAAAAAATGACGGAGTGACAAAAAATTTACAACATAAATATACTAGGCTTATTGAGATGTTAGGCAAAATTGTAGGCAGTGACAATAGATCTGTGTGACAATCATTGCATACTAAATAATACATATTATATTTTACTTATAAAATCTGAGCTTTGCACATAAGTTGTCTTCATAAATATCTTGGATCTTCAGCAATAAGTTCATAAAAATATTACTTTAATAAATATAAACTTAAAAAGTTAAGTAAATTTTATAATAATTTACCGAAATTCAATGCAATTCATCTCTCGTTTCGTGTTTAGTATAAAATCCAATTTTTTGGATTAACAAGCTAAATATAACATTATTCCGTAGGTGTATATATAATTACCCGTGTCGTCAGTCTCAAGCGGAGCGTTTCCAGCTTCATAGTCATCAACATCGATAGGCTCTTGCTTTGGCTTTTTGCGAATCTTGCCCTAAAAATTTAAAAAAATATTATATATCCTGGGGTAGGTACTAAGGTCAGTGTTGTAAGGTTTGTTATGCATTTAAACTGTTGCGCACAATGTTAATTTTGTAACAGAAAAGTTCTAATACATACGCTACTTTAGGTCTATTATAATGTTAAACTGACCTTCTTTTTGATCTTCTTGAACTTGGTGCTGATCTCGGCTTCGTCCATATAGTCGGAGGCTAAACGCAGGGCAGGAAGCTGTAAAGACTCCAGCCTTTTGTCTGGACCGCCCGCCAGGCGCTCTGCTCTCTGTAATATTTATATAATCATTACTATGGTCTTTGTTCTTCCAAGATACTCGTTTTAAGCTACATTTTACATAGCAAAATTTCTATCTGTATGAAAAAGGAAACCATAAGCATGGTTTCATATAAAACAGAAGTTTATCAGCATTAACAAATTAATAAATGGAAAAGATTTTAATTTGTAACGAATTAACTCAAAAAGTACCGAACCGTTTTTCAATTTTTTTTCACTCGGCTATCTGAGTGACATAAAAATGAATTCACGTCTCCGCGTCGCCATATACAATATAAAATAGGTGAATTCGTCTTCACACAGGTGTACACTTACCATCATCTCCCGGAATCGGCCTGCATCCAGCGCAGCCTTGTCTCCGAGGTGAAAACCAGCGGAGCGCGCCTTTTGCTGAGGGTCGATGGTGTCGTCGTACTTAGCCAATAGCGGCTTGGAATAACCCAATGCCGCGGCCATTTCGCTTTCTTCATCGTACGCCTGATAACCTGCCGCCGCCTTACGACGCTCCTCTATGTTCTGTATAATTTAATAAACCGAAATTAAAAACCTTGTAGAGGTCTCGCCAACTTTTTTGTTCACTGTGTATATATATATATAGCTGCTTAACGTTGCGCCATCAAATTATTGGCAAAGAAAATTCTAATGGATGCCCCATTAGATTAATAAAATAGGCCGCTATTTTACCCATGGGATAGTTTCCAAGTTATTATGATAGTGTCATACATATCATTAAGAAATTACGTGAGTACTTAAATAATATTTTTTTCTATTTAGAATAAAATATTCACTTAGTCGGCATTGGCATACTAATCTTTGTGATTTAAAAGTGAAACATTGTATGAAAGTTGTTTGAGTCGCTAGTGTTTACGCGCAAACAATCTTATTAATAGTTATCGAACAGGAAAATATTTTAACAAAATTTCAATGTAAAACATCTTGTTCCGAAGTACAGAAAAGTTTGAGAATGTACTTGAAAAATCATATAAAAATTATTATAACATATTGCTTACATACCTTCCTGTATCGTTCGTCGTCGAGCACATTCACATTAACAAGCACGTCTTCGTTATCTTCGGCCAACACGTCTTTATCCGCCAACGTCAGTATTGTCTCGCGCTCATCCGGCAGCTAGCACACCAAACACAACGATTACCACAAGTTTTACTAACAAGTGAAACTGAACAATTTAAAAATCCCTCGACATAGTTACAAACAGTGGCGTAGCTAGGCGTGGGCCAAGTGGGCCTCCGCCTACGGCCTCGCACTTAAAGGGGTCTCGCAAGGCCTCTTCATGTACGAAATCAAACTTAAATTCCCCATTTATTTTTTAATTAAATAAAAACCTCAAAAATATAGGCCACACTCGTCACAGTCTGGCAACACAGCTTAACTTTGCCAAACGTTTCTTTACATGCATAGGTACTTCAAACAAAACAGTGAAGGTGGTAAACATTTTGGTAAAAAGTAAGGATTTCAAAAATTCTAGAAGTAGGTAATTCAGAAATAGTTTATAACCTGTAGGATCTGGATTAAAGTACCATAACATTTTACGCTTCATAAAGACACGGTTAAGCATGTTTGGTGAGGTAGATTTATTGGGTAAATGTTGGAAACGAAAGGGAAGGGGCCTCGCTGATGCGACTTCGCCCACGCCTACAATACTCCACGCTACGCCACTGGTTACAAAATAGTATCCAATATATGTATAAACAGATTTTGGTAAATTGTTGAATTAAATAGTATTTTATGCTACTTTATTTCTATTTTTCTTCATTTTATTTCATATTAAAAATGACTTAAAATTTTCTGGCTCAACTGTGAAATTTTGCTGTCTTGAATTGCTTTTAGGGAGTTCATTCAGTATTTTGTATGTTACCTGTTCAATGTCATGTGCGACGCGCAGACCTCGCAAGTGCTTGTCTGTGTACGTGTGTTGTCTTTCTTGCAACTGCTCCTCTGCCACCAAAGCACCCACACCAAACACCTCGTCCATCTCATCCAGCATCGCCGCCTGACACCAAAAATAACATATATTATTTTCCTATTCTTCACTATTTTTAACCTACCTTAAAAAAAAAAAAACAAAAAGGTGGTTATCAATTCGACGTGTATTTGTTATATAGCGTAAGTCAGATGACCTTAGTGATTTCATAATATATTTTTGCAAGTAAAGACCCAAATGGGATCTAGTTGAATATTATAGGGAAAAAAGATTCGTTTAGGAAAAATCATTTAATTTGATCTGAACCTAGTGAACACGGACAATATGCAGTGAGGAAATTAATGCTTTGTAATCTTCATGACAACTTACCCGCTTTTCAGCTTCCCTTTTCTGCTTATCGAGCTGCCGCGATTTCTTGACCCACGCAAGTGCATCCTCATCGTCAGAGCCTTCGACTAGGAGGCTTGTTTTCAATCTAAAACAAAATTCGATTATCAGTTGTAAATACAATATTATTTCTAATTAAATATACAAAACCATTGCCATTGATAGTGAAATACATAATTTTATAACATCTCATACTTTGAAACATTTTCTTTCATTTGTAATCTAAACACACAACAGTTAAATTGCAAATGCAAAGTGAGAGTTAGATATTACTATTGAGTTTGTTTATTGATTAAAATTAATTTTCATTAGAAATGATTATGGAAGACTACATAGGCTACATATTATGTGTACTAGTTATTCAACTAATTCTAAATTCATAAAGACATGAAGAAAATTGATAAAGAGATGTTGATAATATCCTCTTTCTTACTTTGTCTCAAGTTTTCTTTTTTCTTTACGTTCTTCGAGTTTTTCACGTATCTTGTCTGACTTCTTTTGTTGCGAGATGTTGGGTGCTGGTTTGTGATAGAACTCACCCAAGTCGTCTTTTAACTTTCCATCGTCCGCTGAAAAAGCAATTTTTTATAAAATTTAATACACAAGTACACACAACACACAGCACTTTAATTAACTAGTATTATGTGTATATTACAACATACATTTATATAATAATTATGTAGTATGTAAACGATTTCCTTTGTAATAAAGAATTTACAAATCAATAATTGTACATTATGATATTAGAGTAAAGTTGGTGATTATTACCGAGACGAGGACGGTAATCATCAATACTTAAGACGTTTTTCAACACACTTGTGAAAAATAAAATAATAAATTTATACTATTGAATGTGATAATCCAATATAATTTTATTTCGTATCGAAACTATTTTTTGAGACCAAGAGGTTTAACAAAAAGGTTTAACTATATTATATAAAATGTCACAGTTTGGTTACTTAAGCGCCTTAATGAGTGTGAGTCAATTAAAAAAAATTTACCAACAAAATATAATTATGTAATAAATAAAGAACCTGGTTTTTCAGCAACCTTGAGAGGTTCCAGACCCAGTTTAGCTCTGAGCTTATTGGTCTCCTCGATGGAGAGGCTCTCCTGTGCAGCAGCAGGTGTTGGTGACTGAGACTTTTCCCCCTCCTGACCCCTTTCACTGGAATTAAATTAAGATAAACTTAACATGAAAACCCGAATACATTGAAAATAAAAACACCGGACATAAAAATTCTATTCTGATAAATGCAAACATATAAGTATTTTGTAACAGATGAATGTTTGTAGACATAAATGAAATTATGTAATGTGATAATACTATATAATGAAATTATTATGAAACAAACTTTATATTAAAATGAAATAGTGTAAATATAAATAAAAAAGTAAAAATAATTTAAACATATTTTTATCAGTGTCAAATAAGAGAATATTACAAAAATACCTTTGTTTATCATCATAATGCTTAACTCCATCGAGACTGCTGCTGCGACTGTGTGACCTTGGAATTTCCTTTGGTTGTAAGTGTGAATCTACTGGTACCTCCTCAACTACAACAAAAAATTATAATTAAATATTAAATATAAGAAATATTATTTCATAAAATCTGGACACACATTTGTGTATCCACATATTATTAATGGCATTAAAGTAGTGTTTAGGGTGTTCTCATGATTCATTATTAACATAATCGTTAACAATTAGCGTGGATCGCGACGCGGTTGTCATAGGCGGTAATGACCCACCTTCCTTGTTGTCTGCTATAGTATAAAAAAATGGTGCCAATTTTGGTGACAACTCTCTAAAACTAAACTAAAGTTAGAGAAGTTTCCTTAATTTTAGGTTTCAAAAATGCTATTCCGCTATTCCAACAAACTTAGAAATCACTACGACAGTACTAAAATTATTTTGACATGAATAGTTAAGTTTAGTTCGAGTACATCAGAATTGGTGTTATTAACTAACACAGACATCTTGTAGAAGAAAATATGTAGATATTTTACAATAAATAGAAATAAATTCATTTTCACTATCTATATTACTTATGGAATCTTTATTCCAGGCCTTGCCTTAAGATACATAATCATTTAATAAATTAAAAATATTTTATATTAAATTAGTATTTTTGAAGATCCCTTAAAACTATATAATTGCTGTACTCTCCTGAACATTTTTTTTCTTAACCAATAATTATTACCTCTCCTCTACACTATAATAGAACTGTGTATTGTTTTGTATTTAAGTATATATGTAGTGTAGTGTAGTGTAGTGTAAATTTTGTTTATGAAATTGAATATAATATTATGGTTCAATTATCTAATGACTAAATTACCCTAATAGAATCTATATGGAAAGGATCAGAAAGCAGTTGAAATTTATGACTCTTTTTTACAACTGAGAATATCAGAACAATTGTATTGTTACTAACTTTTACAATATCATAATTCACCTTTTCTTTTCTTTTTTCCTGGCTATATAACCTACCTTATAGAAGAAGCACACGGGATGCACTCTCATCTCAAATGCCACCACTCTGAAAATGAGCAAATTTTGCCATTATTTTGTCAACTTATCAAGACGCTGCCTCCAGCAATCATGCATGGCCTGTGCATTTAGAGCAAAATCTTTAGTACTTATATGTATATTTTTATAACATTTTATGTTAAAAATTGTATCCATCAAACATCATTCTTGGAGAACAGCGTATTGTTAAACAATGAAAAAAGTGAAACTAACCATCTGGTGAGCGATCTCTTTTGCGGTCTTTATGTTTTCTGTGTCGTTTTCTTTCACGTTCTTCACCTTCCAATGGCGATCGGGACCTACTCCTATGCTTCCTCTTTTTAGACTCCTTTTTGTGTTTTTTAGACCCCATGATATATGAACACTAAATCGACACTTTTAAATGTTTACCGTAATCGTAATTATTTTAAAATTCTAAATCTATTCAACACGCACTTGGCACCCTTTACACAACTACAGAACAATATACTACATAAAGAGTATAATAATATAGTGGATACTACACAACATAAAACATTGGCTTGTCAACTTGACAATGTCAGGCATCAATGTCATGCATCATAACTGTGTTTCTCACTACCGTTTTTCACAAAGTAGTAGTAATAATATGCAAGTAGTAATCAGCAACATGGCAGACTACTTACAGATTTATTATAATACAGAGTCACAGAGTCTTCCATCAACAACACCAAAATTCTTGAGCAAACCTACAAAGTTCGAGTCGCCCATCGCTACTACAAACGAACCTTTTTTAAAGCTTCTGTAAAAATGAATTTTGACAATTATTTCACTTGGCTTTCTGAAAAAGTGACTAAGATAATACTTATATTTTTTCGCTTAGCTTGTATAACATAATATTATATGAAATAATTGACCATAATAAGATGGCAAATGAATGTCTTAAACCCAGTCCGGTCGATATCATTGCCTTTTTGCCTTACGCCTGTTATTCACTGGGAGCGTCGTTCAGTGTTCAATTGAAGACTCATATCAAGGGCAAGTTATTTTTCCTTTCTCCGGCTGGCGTTATTTATAGAAATTACATACATTTATTTTTTATATTTATTTTCAGAAGAATATGTGAGCGTGATTGAAAAAGCTAAAAAAATAAAGAATGACAAATCGATAATCCTAACCGCCCAGCAAGAGTCAAGAGAACTAGAGGCAGATTTTGAGGAAGGCGGTGCGGATCGGGTGGCTATAACCGCATGCTTTAACGCTAACGGCCGTCTGGTGGAGCTGCAGCTGTTACGGTCACCTGTACCAACGTTGCTTTTGCGCATACTAATGCTCTGCTTACCCTACCAACCTCATTTAGCTTGCCTCAGAGTGCAACGCGGTGAGTTCGACAACAAAACAATCGCAGAGATTAGCCAGCTGCTGACGCAATCGCAGATTACAGAACTTTTCCTGAATGACTCTCCAAACCTGTATGGCAACTATGGACAGCTGCTTGCCTACCAGACCCACCTGCACAGCCTCAGCCTCGACCGCTGCGGCTTGAACGACGATGACTGCATAGAGATCGCAGCCAAGTTGAACCACCCCTACCCTGCCTCGCAGACGCTTCTTGTTCTCTCGATGGCCTCCAATATGATATTTAACAGCGGCGCCGCAGCGCTGGCTGAGATGTTACGCAGCAACCGCAAGCTACGCCACCTTAATCTTGCCGGCAACCGAATATCGAACACGGGAGCCGCGGCTATCTTTAGTAGCCTGATGGAGTTTCCGCTGACCTGTGAAGAGGTCGTTTCGAAACGCCTACGAAATCTTCAGTATATGAAATTGCATAAAGAAGTTTACACGAAATGCTACATCGAGCTAATGACCACTAGCTTTTCTAGCGATAGTAAATCTGAGGGGCGGCGAAAAGGAAATATTCGGCGAAAATCAGCTGTGTCGGTGCCTGCAACTTCACTATCAGCGGAGGAGATCGCCGCCAAAGCTATGGCCATGACGACTGAACTGATCGGGCCGAACAATGAGCCATTCAACAGCGAGAGCACGTTTACAAGGAATAGCGTCATGTACTCGTATGGAAACTTATGCCTGTGCTATCTGAACATTTCTTACAACAATCTGGGTCACCCAAGCGTAGTGAAGCTGGCAGAGACATTACAATACCAGCAGATGGCGCGAGCGCAGGGCGGAACCAACGAAGCAGGGCTGGTGCGCATCCAGCTGGACGGCAACCCGCTGCCTGCTAACACTGATGAGCTCGATAGCGTGCAGGCAATGCTCGATAGGACTATTCTTAGCGATAGTAAGGGACGCAAGATTTCAATGAAGATTCCCAAGCGTTGAGTCGTTGGAAACATTGATATTTATTTTCATATTACCTACCTACTTTAATTTCATATAGACGATTAACGCGTAACTAACGGCGTAACTATATTATGTTGCTGCTAACTAAACTTGCTGTTTTCGTTATTCTAAACCTAGTCATTTTTTTAATATAAACCTAACTCATCAAATTTACTTAAAAGAAAACTATAAACCGACTTTAAAGTGCACCAAAGAGTAGGTAATAAATAAAACCAAGAAAACATTTGGAAGCATGTGTCTTAGGGTTAGACTTTTTATTTTCTATTACCTTCTTCTTCGTCGCTACACTCTTTTCAGAGTGGTTGTGGTTCATCATGGCGGTAGCCAGAATAATTCGCATCACGACGTCTCGCCACCTCTGCCTACTGCTCGTCAATCTTGTTACCTACAGTTGTTAATATTATATCTCTGAAGACAAAGAAATACCTAATCATTTCAGCTGTTTAATTATTATTTATCGTATAATAATTTGTTTGTTAATAAATATGAACATAAGTTTAAATATCTACATAGGTACCTACCTACTTACCTACATATAATTTTTTTTAGTTTTAGTTGAATTTTACAAAAATGCCTAAGAAATTTTGATAAAATTAACATTAATTTCTAAAATATGACCAGTAAAAGAAAAAAATAATCAAATCGGTTCACAATCGCGAAACAAACATACTTACATTGCGAAACCTGTATGTTGCGTCTGTGTAGCAATATACGCCTCGAACAGAGAACCTTCTTATTTATTGTCGGTTGTCGGTCTATTAGCCCAAGAGCCAGACCTTGCTTATTTTATAAAAGTTGAAAGTTGAAAGTTTTATTGAAAGTTTCTCTGTACATGTCTCTTATACAGGTGAGAACAACCAGCGACTATAGAGTTTGGGTTGTGGTTACTTAGGCAGGTAACAGGTAGTAAAGGTGTATAAAATAGTACTTAAAATTCGTTATAGTATAAAGCTCAATAATTTTATATTTTCTTCGGGATAACATTAGAAATCTCGTCATCCATTTCCGGACACTTATGACAGTTGCTACCCCCTGCCAGATACCCCTAAACTTTAATAAATTATAACTACCTATACTTTCGTTATAGTATAAAAGCTTAATTTTATATATGTTATTTGGGGACCTATAAAAAGATGTTACCTCAATAGAGGGACAGTTTTCATGGTTTTTACATCTTGCCAGACACATTGAAAGTCCACTGTAGATGCGAGCGAACAGTCGAGCTCGAGTTTAAAAACACTACAGTTCCTATATTTTTTTAAAAAATTGTCGAACTTTGCCTTCCGTTTCATTCTCATCTCAATATTATACATTGCGATCGTGCCCTTAACTTAATCACAACTATCTTATCGAAGTCGCATATATCGGAACTCTGCTTGGATGAATCTCCGGCGATACGGTGCAACTGCGCTTCACTTCTACAGCATCAGACTAATTTAATCAGCCTGAGCTTGAACGGTTGTGGGCTAACTGATGAAGACTGCGAGGACATGGCCGCATGTCTTCAACACCGACGACCTGCTGCCCGTCGTCTGCTACTCTTGTCTATCGCCTCCAATTTCATCGCAGAACGGGGCGCTTGCGCCCTCGCCGCTATGTTGCGTTCTAATCGTCGATTGCGCTACCTCAACATCGCCAATAACCACTTATCGGACACAGGAGCCTTTGCCATTTTTAATAATTTGATTAAATTTCCTCTCACACAAAATGAAATTCTTACGAAGCGCTTACAAAATTTTGAATATTCATAATTGTATAATGATGTTTACGCTAATTACTATAAACAGGCAATCACATCATACGCCGCGAAGATATTTGATGACCTGAGCTCGGGGCGTAAGAAAACTGCAGTAAAACGTTCCAACGTATCGTTAGCGGTGAACTCGGGCCTGGGGCCAGCCGCCATGGCAGAAATCGTTGCACGTGCCACCGCAGCCACATTAAAATATGTCGGCCCTAACGATGGCCCGTTCAACACCAGGAATACCCTGGACCAAGATGGTCACTTGTATTCTCTTGGAAACACGAGTCTGGTTTATATCAATATTTCATATAATCACTTGAGTTACATGAGTGTATTGAAACTGATAGAGGTGCTGCGCTACCAAGACAAAATAAGGTCTGGATTAGTGCGAGTAATGGTGGAGGGTAACCCGCTGCCCGCTGCCACACCTGTCCTATTGCAGTTGGCAGAACTTCAGCGTTACACTGGCAAAAACAGACCAAAAGAACACACGCAAGCGATAACAATATGTTATTTTCATTTAGACAGGTTTACAATATTTAAGATATTATATTTATAAGAATTTGCATTGTCAAATTGGAATATAGTTTTATAATATTATTATTAACTGTTCATATCAAAGAAAGATTTAAAACAGTATTAAAGAAATTTTTATTATTACTACGGGGGCGCGGGCGCTTCGAAGTGCGGTCGTCGGGCAGGCGCGCGCTTGAGACGAGTAGCGCGCACCAACTCGGGCGTGGGTGGGCGCCGTACCGGCTGTGTTGACGCCATGCGTAGGTGTGTGTACAGCGGAATCTGCACGGACCGATTGATTAGTAAACTAGCAAGTATAAAAATACATAAGGTGTTATGAAGATTGATGTACCTATAGAATAGAGCGAGTCTTTTTTCTTACTTTTACAACACTAACATAGGTACACAGCTGGGTATTAACTCGTTAACCCGTTTATCGTTAATTAACGAACTTAACTTCTAACTAGCAATAAAATACTACGCAGTACTTGTACTACACCTTTGCATATTAGTTATTTTTTTTTTTTTAATAAAATTGCACTTTTTTAAAAAAAATATGTACTTATTCAATGTTATCACAAAAGGCACGCACAATCATTTATTTATTTGAAAAAGGTTACAAAAACACAAACAATAGTGATAACAAATAATATAACACAACGTGGTATTTAACCGTCGAGTAGGGGTGCTACTTGGCAGATGATGTTGCAAGTAAGTTACTCGTTGTTTAAACCTATGATTAGCAATACTTGACATGTTGAGTTACTGGCTACTTTAAGTGGCGGTTAGCTTACTTGACACTTTACTTGAAGATCAAAAGGGGAAAAGATATTTTAACGCCGAAATGAGCTTGAGCCGCTTTTAGACGAAAACTTCAACAAATTAATGTTTATGAAGAGCAATATTCACATTATGCCAGATGTCTAAATTACACACTTGAATTATACACCTTGTGTTTTTGTTATTAACCTGTTAACTTCCAGTATGCAAACCAACAGTTCTTATATCATTATCATGACTATCATGACGTCATGTTAATGATACACTCATTTTTTTATCATGCGTTAACGGATTAACGTTAACTTGCGTTAAATCTTTCGAAATGCTTTAACATATAACGAAGTTAACTTTTTTAGTAACAGATTAGCGATTAACGAAGTTAATTATTTGATTAACGGTACCCAGCTCTGCATAGGTACATAGTAAGTATATGGAATTAATGAATATATAATAGATTTTAGGTAATAGAAATAGTTAATTTTTGTAACCGTGGGCAGGGAGTCGTCCAGGCGAATAGGATGATGTGCGTCGGGACGTGGCGGCAGCGCGAAGTAGTGGCCCAACAATGGCTTGGGTGGTGGCACTCCAAAAGTGCGCGTACGCAATTCCAGCTCTGTAATGTCGCGTAGCTTGTCCACCTCTACTTGCCCCGGAACGTAGCGCGACACCCATCCGCCCCGCCACACCTGCCGAATATTTTAATTCACGGCCATATATATTTACAGAATTAAAACTAGAGCAATAAAAAAATCCGACTGCGTTGCAAATAATAATTTACAGCATTTTATTGCGGAGATACATCTTGAAATAGATACACATACATACAGGACAAATACCCTTTATTTGGGCTTCCACCCCTTAGGGAAAAATTAAATTATGTCATTACATATTTTGTTGATGTATAGGGTGAATTACAATGTGTAGAACCTTAAAAGTGGTGAAGCTAGCGGTCTTCTGCACATCAGGTGGGAAGCGAGTGGTGGTGAGCGACCATGGCACAAAGCTACCTAACGTTCCTACGTACTCGCCCGACAGCCTCCACGTGCGCACGCTGTAGTCCGACGAGCCGCTAACAACAGAGATGTCATTAACGAAGTTCCTTAGTTTCAGTCAGTATTATGTTATATTTAGTAAAAGTGTTCATAATAGTACATACATTTATCACTTACTTGCTCCTTTGTTGAAGTGTGCATTGAATCGAATTGAATTTAGAAAAATTAACACTAGATACAACTAGTGAATGCACGCATCGTCTAGCGAATTCATCAATTTACTAATAAGTTCTAGTAGAAGCATGATTTGAAAATATAGCAAATTTATAACAGTACTATAGGATATTAAAAATACATTTATAATCGATGTATTTTTTAAAAAATGAGCGAGTATTAAATGAAAATGGATTACATTTTTTGTTTGTTTTGTAAAGTCAAAAAATATATTGGAGATGAAGTTTTGTTTTTTTTACGCTCTAAGTTAAAAAGTATCATTGTTTATGAACTAGTTGAAATCATTTGTTGGAAAAATAAATATGACTCCGAATTTAATTGCATCCCAATTTTCAAATTTACATGATTGTATAGAGGTTATGATTTTAAACTCAGTAAGTAGTTAAAGTTTGATCTTCGTTTGTAATTCATGCATTTACGAATAAGATTAGTAAATGTATTCACCGACTAGTAAGTGCATACACTTACTATATTAACTCTGTGACTAATATATGTATATAAATAATATTTGAGGTCACCTAAAGAGCAACTCGAGGTGGTCGACATAGGCCAGGCTGGTGATGCAACGAAGGTGAGCTTTATAGCTATTTAACAGCACGGGTAGCGGCTGGTCGCGGACGCAGCGCTTGGCGCGACCTTCGATGCGGTCTCGCCAAAGAAAAGGGAACTTCAGTCGTAGTTTCGGCATGCTAATGTGCGTCTATACACAAGATATTAAACTGTAAACATACCTACTTTATGTTCAAACATTATTTCTTTAATATATTATGCGTTTCTTACTACGAAATAATTTTCCTACCTTCTCGTTGGTAAGAAAGTTGGTCATGAGCCACACTTTTATGTAGCCAACCGTGGTACCAGTGAAAAGATAGTTATTTTCGATGTCAGTGGTAAAAGCGGACACGTAGTCTCCGGCTGTGTGGATACCCTGGAAGGCACCCTGGATCCCACCCGCTGGGTGCTCTGACCAGCACTGCACTTGACCATTTTCTAGTGATAGCATTAGAGACGCTGGAACAGATTATAATGCTGTTAAGCAAACCTGAGTTGAGTAATAGAAAATATCTAAGAGTGGGTAATAATTGTGAGGTTTACTAACCGACTTTCATATGAACAGGGCGGGTCTGTAGAAATATCATGGCATGTACGGCGAGCTGACGCATCACTTGTGCGCGAGCCGGCAGGCTCACAGTCGACACGCGCCGCGCCCGAGCCTTTTCCATTGCAGACGCCGCATCGATCACCGATTCTCGCGCACCACCCACGCTTTACAAATAATTATTTTTTAATAACACGTTTATTTCACGCAATACAGACTCAACGAAAAAGAAAACACCCAAAACATAAAATATAATTAAAGTCCTATTGCAAAAGGTTTCCTGTAGTGCTAGGATATCCGCTTGAAGATATTGTTTATGAATATATTTAACCGATCTGAAAACGGATTTACAGTTGAAACTTATTATTATTTATTTAAATACAGCTGATGATAGGAAAAAATTATCAATATGTCTTAATAATATACAGTTATCTTTCATCGTCTTTTTGAAACTTTCAATTGGTAAAAAAATTTAAAATAGTTATCTAAAAATAGAGAGATGTCTTGATTTTAATTACTTACAAATTATAATTAAAATACTAAATGATCACGGTGTTAACTGTGCAATTAAATATCAGTAGCTTACAGAGGATCAAGGATGATGATATTATATTTTAAGAAAAATCAGGAAACACACCTGGGTCGGCGCATTATAGAGGAGCTGCGGTTTGCAGATTGACCGGCGGTCGCGTGCGTTGTGGCAGCGCGCTTGGTGTACTGCATCTTGATACGAAGCATTGGCTCCGTGCATGAGAACCGCCTAATGTTATTAGAATTAGCTGATGCCGACATCCACACCCATCCAAACTCATCATTTAGACATTTACACTTTAATCTATTTTTTATTATTATCTTCTTTACAAAAAAATAGTTCTAGTAAAAAGGTCAAATTTAGTGAAACACGCACAACATATTAAGAAAACGATATATTTTGCATCTATTAATTTTTTATCAGACATTACTTACGTTTTTAAAGTTTCATTAAATTAAAATACAATAAACATACAATTATAATAATCGTTACGTAAAGAGAATGTATTGCTCTTACCGGTAGGGCTGTCCAGTTTCCAGCTTCCAGAAGATGAGCTCCGAGTTGTATGAAGAGGTGGCGAGAGTAATAGGATGTCGAGCGGCAGCGGCCAGCACATCATCGGTGTGCCGGGTCTCCCAGGCCTTGCCCGTGCGTTGCGTACCTCCCTCCTCGAACTCCGTCACGTGCCGGTTCCACCCTACGGCCAGGATACTGCCAGACATCACAACCCATAAACCCACCCAAACGTAAACTACCTATCTTTATTTTATTTCCTTCCTATATAAGTACAAACACATACCGGCCTTCCACCCAAAAGCAATTGGTCACTTCGCACATGTGCTCTATAGTCATCTCCTTCAAACACACTCCTGTGTTAAAATTCCACACCTGTAACATGGAAAACACGATTCCATGACTAAGAAATATGTCAAAAAAGTCGTTGTTAAAGAAAATTTCTACATAGGTACCTTAAGAGTGCCATTCCTAGCGCCAGTGAGAAGCAGCTGATCACCGGGGTCAAAGCAAGCGGCCGTTATCTCAACCGGAATCAACTCGCCGTGCAGCAGGCGCGTGTGTGCCTCTCGGATCAACACATTGCGCTTACCTGCTTACTGCTCACATTACAACTACGTCGTTTAATTGCATTAAAAGAGATATATTTATAATATGTAGGTACCAAATTATTTTCAAAAGCAAATGCGATAAGCTCACCTGTTAGGGGATCCCAGTTGATGATGATGCTGTCCATGCCACAAGTGATGATAACTTTGAAAAGCGGATTGTAAAGGATGCGAGCGATGGCACGTGAGTGCGTGAAGCCGTCGGTGTGGTGCGGATTGATCTGCTCGTCCAGCACCAGAACGGCAATTTTGACCGCGGCCAGGATCAACTCCCGTGTCGCACTGTTGTACACGCATGAGATTGGCGTACGCTCACCAACTTGTGCCGGGATATCGATATACGTCTGCAAACCAAATTAATTATCTAACCACCTTAAATGCCATGACACTTTACTACTTATATTTTGGTAAATTTACACCTTTATACATTTATTATATGTCTATGTTTTATTATGAAGTTTGAGCTACAATATTGTAGTTTTTGTATAAAAGGGTAAGAATCATTATAAGTACATGACGGCTAGTTGGAGCAATGGGTAGTGCTTTTGTCTTCTGCGCCAAAATGTCCTGGTTCAACTTAAAATACAACTTATATACCTATGTTATTTTGTTTCTGATTACCATAACACAAGTGCTTCAGCTACTTACTTTAGGATCAGAGCAATATATATGAGTTTTCCTAAATATTATTATTAATACTTACTTATTACTTATACTACTACTACTAATATTTATTACTAATACTATATCGCCACAAATTTTCACATTTATAATATTAATAAATGGGTTGTACCTGGACGCAGGTTTGACCTTGCACGTCCCAAACTTTGATCACCCTATCGCGGGACAACGAGTAGACAATGCTGGCTCGATTCTGCAGCACGAGTGCGACGATGCCGGCATGGTGGCCGTGCAGTGCGGCGCTGGCCTTGCTAGGTACAAAGGGGTTCCATACGCGCACAGCACAGTCCGGTCCTCCAGTCACCAGCACATGCGCTTCTTCGTCGAAAGTAAAACATTGGATACCCTAAAGTTAAGTGTGTGATTTTGAAATAACGTAGGTACCGTAAAAAAATCACTTACATAAAACAATGCTATCGAAAACGATATA
Source organism: Aporia crataegi (assembly GCA_912999735.1). NCBI lineage: Eukaryota > Metazoa > Arthropoda > Insecta > Lepidoptera > Pieridae > Aporia > Aporia crataegi. Next base: position 3,076,518 of record OU538744.1, on the reverse strand, counting down.
ATATGTAATTATTTTAAAAAATTATGAAGCACTTGATTATTTAACTAGGTAAGTTTTATTTTGTTTATTCTAAAAAAATATAACATAATTTAAATGATTCTAACTTTGTCAAGACGAAACATGTTGTGCGTCTTGGAACCCGCGAGATCGCACATCAGCAGCGAGTCGGGGCATGTAGCGCAAGATACAATGCAATGCAGCGACGCGTAATACGACACCTGCCTCACCCACTCACTGTGCACGCCACGCAGCTCCGTCAGCTTCATCTCCGCGAGCAGGTGCGGCTGAAACCTTAGTTCGTGTAAAAGTCTATAAAACGTTTGGTTATGGAAACGTTTTAGTAAACGTTTCCATATTGTGACGATAAAAGTACTTTGTGTTCGATGGGTTCATAAATTGTTTATAAGTACATTAGTTCTATCATATAGTCGTCTATGTGATAACATAATACCCGCCGCTGTAAGTCGATGTGTCGGAGCTGGATAAGTGCTCGGCCAGCTTGATTACGGAATGGTCCGCGGTCCACTGGCGAGAATTGCAGCACGCGCACGTTGCCTCCGACATCACCGCAGATTAGCGTGCACTTTTCGTTTATATCCTTGTGAAAATGGTAGTACATTGTGCAAATCTGGAAATCATCAATATTGTTCTTAATGTCACTTCTTCAAACTTGGAATACCTTCTTGGACTTCAATAGACCTACCATATATTCCCAACTAGTAATAACGATCTTCAAAGTGAAAGTCTTGGCGGTGCAATCATAAAAGCGCAAATCACGCTCAGTGGAACTTGTGACAATAATATTCACGTCCGGCATGCATACCATGTCCGTAACCCACGTTGTGCGGACCTTTAGATGTGCTGGTACAGGCAAATATTGTAACAATTTAGATTATACATTTAAGAAGTGCTAATTTATTTTGAATGTTTAGTTTATTTGAAACAAATATAATTGTATACGTATTAGGTACTAACGACTTGAGGAAAAAGCAGTGCGTAAAAGAGTCATATCAAGCGACCACCAGTTAATCATGCCGTCTCTGCTTGCAGTTATGTAGTTTCCAGTCAAGTTGTTCGTGCTTCGATCCTTAGCAACATCCGGGCAAAAGCATATGCGTGAAATAGGATGACGATGCTGTGACCGCATTACTGTGGGAAGTCCCATAATGGGCAGCTGCAAAGAAGCGCGCTCATTCTCCGGGTCGTTGAGAAAGTAGCCCAGAAGTAAATGAGAGACAAGCTCATCCCAATCTATTTCACCTTCTCGTGAAGTATTAATCTAAATAAAAAAAAATAATTCTAAGATAATAATAGATAAATTACATTAATAAGTAGGTACTAAAACGGCTCTTACTTTTAGAAACAGTATTTTAAATTCATCATCATCGTATTCAACATTTAAAAAAGTCCGTAACAAGTTTCTGAATTCATTTGGCAACATTTTGTTCCTATACGCTTCTTGGAATGCTTCTTTGATCTTCACCATATCAGGTATGTTACATCGTTCATGAAGTGGAGCATTCTTTAACTTGGTGCGAGTAAGAGGAGCAGTACTACCCTCCGATTTGGATGATATGGACATTATAGATTTTACGTCTACGTCGTTTGCCATTTCTTTATAATATCACAATAGCAAAAAATAAAATAAAAGTATCAATAAATAGATAAGCAAATATTTGTAGGTTTGATTTTGTCATTTAACTATAAACAACTTTTTTGATAAAGAAAAAACATGCTATAATATGGATATCCATTGAGTTTTCTTATGTACTTATAGCATTTTTTCCTATTGACCACTTTTGCCATTCTATTCCACATTACGGCTAAATAGAAAACGAGTAAATTTTATAATTAATTACAAATAAATTTAAAAAAAAATTAAAAGGAATATAAATTAGGATTTAATTATAAATAGTTCATTACAATTAAAGGTAGCGGTTCGAGTCCGAGTCCCGAGACCGCGACCGACTACACTCTCGTGCTCACGCTCCCTCGCTTTACCTCGACGAGAGTGAAGAGCTAGCATAACAGTTTAACTCACACGATACAGCAATTGGTACCTACTGGCCAAATGTAGTAAAAATATACATTTTGATTCAGTCATCACAATAAAAATATATATAATTTTATTGAATATACTATTAATGCTTAATTTTATTATAAATAATAAAATTTGCAATTGAATTTATGGAATCGGGAGAATATATTATTTGTAAGACGGGGAAATAATCTATGAACTTTTTTTAAATAAACAGCTGTGGTTTACCGTGACAATTGACAAATTAATTTCAATACAATAAAGCATGGAAAAAATTCATTGGCAGTTGACACTTGACACTGGCACTGGCACTTGGCTTATTCTAATTTCTGTCTTTTGACCAATGACCATATTAATTATTATGCGATCCGCCACTCGAGACTTCAGGAGTCATAAATTAGTAGGATTAATGAAATTAAAATTATAATCGTTGTTAAATATGTTTTAGAAGTAAAAACTTTTATGGTTAATTAACCGGTGGATAAACTAAATTTTAAATTTATTCATTTGCTTCAAACGAAACCAAATAACTTAAAATGTTTTTAACCTTAAGATTAATGGGTAATCGGCATCCGTCCTTCATTGCCCGAACAGTATTTGTGAAGAACAATAATGTAGACGATTCCTGCAGACTCTTAAATAGAATTCTGGGGAAAGAAGGCATTTTGGAACAATTCAGACTTACCAGATATTATGAGAAACCTTTCCAGGTATCTTTTAGCCAAAACTTTTTTTATTCATCAGTATTAGTAGTCTTTAATAAAATTTCTTTATTTACAGACACGACGCAGAATTAACCACGAAAAATGTAAAGCTATATATAATGAGGACATGGAAAGGAAGATACAATTTGTTCTCCGTAAGAATCGGCATGAACCATTTCCTGGTTGTCATTAAAATTATATCAGAGTAGATAGTTGATTTGAATAATGATGGTAGTATTTAACAATAAGGATATATGAAAGTTATCAGTTTTTTATTTCTTTAAATTACTTGCATCCAGAATGTGAATTTCCTGAAAATTCACTTAAGTTTTAATTCTCAACATGTTTCATCAGATTGCTATATTACTTAATTTATTACGATGTGTACATTCTCATGATTGATATGCTTGATAGCTAAAAGGACTTTTTAAATTATTTATTAAATGTACTAAAATGGTACTACAACAAGTGTAACTTAGGATGGGAGCTTTTAAAGTAAAATAATTGACAATAAACAAATAGTAACATTTATACTTAAATACAGCATCTAGCAAAATATTTACAATAGTATTGTCTTATAAAGTCATAATGTTCTGAAAAACCAATTTGCCAAACAAGTAACAAGTGAGCTGGGTGTCACATGTATGTTAGGCATGTGTCACGATGCCTGACATAGAAATGATACCGGTAGCAACGATGACAAGTCTTAATGCCACAGCGATAGCTGAGGCCACCTTGAGGTTTACCTTTGCAGTATTTCAGACCACAGGGGTACCAATTTACACAGACCTGTAAAAGTTAAATATAATGGTGAGACTAACTAACACCAATTAACTATCCTGACTTTCAAAACTATTTTATAAACATAAGACATGAGTATTTTTTTGCTTAAACTACTGAATTAATTGATTTTAGTAATACCTCAAAATGACAGATACACTCATTAGCTGAGTCAGTCTCGGCAACACATGCGGGCACAAGTGGTGCTCCATCAGGTGTGTCAGATGGAAAGGAATGTTCTGGGAATGGACTCACTTCTGAAGCATATGATGAATGCTCCATACCTTAATGATTAAGGGAGACAATTATATGATTACCAATAAATCCATAAAAACACTAATGCAGTAATTTAAGATTAGTTCTTATAGATTTTGAATAAAAATCAGCAAAGAATAAGTAGATTTTCGTAAGCCTATAGAAAAAATTATGGAATCAGCATTAAAAATAATATTTTATTCTCATAAAACTCATAATTTTTTAAGGTATGGGTTGTACATTTTTACATTAATGCTTGGACTTTTTGCTGTACTTATGTCAAACTGTATGAGTGTACACAATGTAAATACCTGGTCTAGGAGCCCATCTAGTTAAATCTGCAGCTCGTAAATATACACGATCTTTAGCAGGTGCACAGTGCCTTGCAGCAGCAGGTGACAGTAACCTTGTCACTTTACTAGCCCATGCAGTTGCTGTAGTTTGTCGCCAGCCTTTATCTTCTTCTGCAACCCGCACCGTCCCAGGATTTTTCTTGTAAATATTTTTAAAAACAATATTTAACTACTTGTAAGTATTTTAATATTATGAAACAAAAATTTGGGATAAAATCAAAAACAAACATTTTTATAAAAAAGTATTTATGTCACCTGTCGTAGTTTAGCCATAGCATCTGGGGCAATAAAGTCTGCCTGAGCAGCATGTGTAAGAAAGCATAAAGTCTGGTAACCAGTTTGGCCAAGTTCCTCCTCTGCAGGTATTATTACCTTCATTGCTTCAACTTCCTTTAATAAAGGTAAATTATTTGTAGCCATTATGTTTTAAAGAAATACATAAATGTCTTAATAGTTGGGCAAATTAACACACAGATATAAATTTAAATGAAATTTAAAATTTTAAATCCAATTTGGCTGTAAATGTTTAACTTTAAAGAATCTATTATAGCTTACGTTTGTAAAATCGACAAGCTGCGACACATAAACACCATCCAAACGTACAAAATCAAGGGTTACTGAATCTTCAGATACATTAGCAGTTATATTCTCTTGCATAATATCACCTCCCTGAAAATATGGTTTACGTGAATATAATTATAAACAATAGGGAACTTATCACTAGTAGTAAAAATTTATACCTGATTTCTAACATTTATTAATAATTGTAAATTTGACGGTTTTATGAATTTTGTCATCATTATAATAAATACGGCGATAGCACCCATTTTCCAATACTGACAATATATAAAATAACTAAGAGTCTGTTATAAATATTTTGCTTCTCTAGAAAGTGAATATTTTAAACTCATTACCCACTTCATAATTCATATCATGTAAAAATCACAAGCATACGAAACCTATTATAAAATTCAAAATAATAACAAAAAAATTATTGAAATTACACCACAGACTGCACACGATTGATATATTTAAAATCAATGGACATCCATGTGCGTATTCTCTGTGGATATCTTTTATATAGATTAAAAATGGAAGGAAGGAAACGCGTTTGTGACTTGTGTGATGTGTATGACTGTACACTTGTCATTATTTTTCTTTTTAGTTTGTAGTCATCATCATTCTTCACATTCTATATTGGGCGATAGGTATATAGGTAGGTACCTACCTACTGTTTTCTAAGTATTGTATTTGTATAGACAGCTGTCGAGTGTCGACCTGTCGTTTATACTTTATAGTTCATTTGCAGCTGATTTTTGTGTACGCTTGGATTGTAAGGGCTGATGCTGATACCAAAATAAACCAACTAGAAAGTGTTTTGGTTTAAATAACATAGAAGTTTCTGAAAGAAGTGTGTTGTTGATACAAGTGAGAAAGTCTTTTGAAAAGAACAAAGAGTGATGGTGAATTGAGCGCTAGTGCATAGCAGCGGGCGTGACGTCACGCGCGGACGAGGCCGATGCGGCGGGGATCGTGACCGGAGGCGCGCGGCGAGCACGCGCAGCCAGCCTGGCCTCCGCTGACTCGGGAGACGAGGGCCAACGGCCGCCGCGCAAGCGCTCGCGGAGGCAGTCGCCACAACCGACAATGCACCAGCCGTGCACCAACGGGGCGCACCTCAACGGGGACTCTGTGCGCAATGGGGACCTGGCGCCCGCCCTGCGGATGCCCACTACCGACCAAGAGATTGTCCGACTTATTGGACAGCATCTGCTCTCTGTTGGACTTGAGTAAGATACTGCATTCTTGCTTGCTGCTTTCTCTGTTGTAAAGAGTAATAATACCAGCTAGGTTATATGTTACAATTCTATGAATCTATTTGTTGTATGTTTATTATATTTTTATATTATTAATTGATTATATTATTATTTGACTATATCATTATTCAATATTTGAGTTACAAAGTCTCATTTAGATAAATCACTATTTGAGTTACAAATGTCTCATTTAGTAAAAGAACAATGAAAACAATAACACTTGCTGATAACTTAAAGTTTACCAACAATTGCAATCAAGGCAATGTCAACAAAAACAATGTTATAAATTGTAATATATAAAACTTATTGCCATAACCAGCAATATTTATAGATACAATCAATTTAAAGGTTTAAGTAAAATAGCTTTTAAGGTGTCTTTTTCTCATTAATGTTACTAGACAATTTTAATATGCCCAACATATTTCTAATGAGAATTTCAATATTATTTGTCAATTTTTGAATTGGAGTTTAATTAATCTCTAAAGGATGAAACATATTTTGAAAGTACACATTGACTTGTAAATATAGGCACATAGATGTATGCCAAACTTTTTATGTGATTCTATCCTTATCAAAAGTACCTAAAAGACTAGTATTCAATTTATAAATCAAAACAGTTTTTTTAAATATCAATGAATGTGATAGCTGAAAGTTGAAGTATAAATACTTTGTTATAAAAAAAATTAATATTTGAATACTTATAATTCATTAATCATTATGTTATTCTATCCTATCCTAAAGAAGACATGTGTTAAGAATAAATAATGTTAATCATTAAAGATAACATCAAAGCAGTTGTGTGAGTGTTTATCAATCATGAGGTGTTTTGTTAATTTTTTTCAGTTGAAGAAATTTATGGATGTTTTTAAAAATATCATTTATTGAGTAGGTACTTAACTGAAGTGAAGTACTCCATAAATTATCTTAAGTTTTCACAATCATAATTAAATGTTATTGTTAAGGATTAACAAAGACTCAACAAACTCAAACACTTCTTATAAGAATGTCAATGACATAAATACTAGGCATTCAATGCTTTTTTTGCTTTAACAGAATTAATAACAGAAATCTAGCTGGAGTCTTCTGTGTTGTGTAAAACATGGACAAATAGTAGCCTATATCACCACAACAAAACTGTGGGTCAGTTATAGTTTTAGGATGAAATAAAGTAAAGAAGATATTGAAACGACATAGTTTGAATATAGGAAAATTATTAACTGTAGGCGCAGTGCAGCTCTCTTGATGGAAGAATCAGGGCTACACCTGGAGCACCCGGCAGCAGCCACATTTCGGCAGCATGTGCTGGCAGGTGACTGGGTAAAAGCAGACCATGACTTGCGCGCGCTGCATGATCTCTTACGTGACTCGCCGCATCGCGACCCGCACAACCTCGCCGTAAGCCCACCCACGTTACTAGTCAACTTAATTAGTGAAGTTTATATCTCCATTAGGTTTATATCTAATTCAACCTTGTTGTATAACTGTATAAAATTTTAAGAGAAATAAACGTTATTATTATTATTAGAACATGTAATAGATACATGACAGTGTTAATTGAAATAACCTAGTTGTAGGAGAAAGTTTTTGATATAAAAATCTTAAAATGAACAACATCATTGATGGAGTATTTTTTAACATAATATATACATACCTATCAACAATAGAATATAAAAGTACACATATAAAACAAATGTATAAGTTATAAATTGGGTACAACAATTTACTCTATGTAAAAAAATATTCTCAATTGAAACATACTTATTTAATCTGAATATTGCGGTTGTAGGAGATGAAGTTCGTCGTGCTGGAACAGAAGTACCTGGAACACCTGGAGGCCGGGCGGGTGCTGGACGCACTTCACGTGCTACGCAACGAGTTGACTCCGTTGCAGCACGATACGCCGCGCGTGCACCGGCTGTCCGCGCTAATGATGTGTGCGGATGCGAGTGAGCTCCGGACTCGTGCGCAGTGGGCTGGTGGGGCGGCCTCACGGGCAGCAGTATTGGCTCGTGTTCAGGCCGTGCTGCCACCTGCGCTCATGATGCCTCCCGCTCGCCTTCGTGCCTTGCTGGCGCAGGCTGCCACTTTTCAGGCGCAACGCTGCCGTTTCCATGCCGCCCCACGACCCTCCCCGGACCAGACCGACAATATTCCATTCTCCCTCCTTGCGGACCACCAGTGCTCCTCGGACCAGTTTCCGATACACTCTTTACAGGTGAACATCACAATTTTTTACAATTTAAGTACTAATTTTTATTATTACTAATTCATTTGTAATCAGTTTATAATATTTGTACAAAGAATAAAGTCAGTGTGGTCATAGGTACTGAACGAGCACTGTGACGAAGTATGGTACTGCAAATGGTCTCCAGACGGCGCTAAATTGGCTTCTGGTTCCAAGGACCACACAGTCATGATATGGGACTTTGATCCTTCCGCCAAAAGGCTTTCCTTCAGGTATTATATTTTGTTATTCGTATAGATAAAATTAACACAAATGTGCGTTTTTGTGATGCCAACAAACCTACAGCTGCAACTTTGAGCAACTGTTATATTTAATTATTGTCATGGTATTCATTATTTAATTAGAATATCTTGCTCGTTATTCTTGATATAAACGTGTTGCATGCCGCATGCAGGAAATCCCTGGAAGGTCACCTGTACGGGGTGTCATATCTGGCGTGGAGTCCTGACGGCCGGTATCTCATCGCCGTGGGCCCCGAAGACTGCCCTGATCTCTGGATTTGGAACATGGAGGTAACATCATTTGCTTTACTTATCTCTATTCATTACTAATATTATAATTCCGAAAATAACTCTGTTACGCTTTCACGCCTAAACCACTGAATGATTTAAATGAAATTTGGTAAAGATATAAACTAGAGCTTAGGCTGCTTTTTGGTTGAAGGATGTTAAATTAAAACTTACACACGGACATATAACTACAGTACCTACCTATTACTTGCCTTTAAAATATATTCATATAGTAATGTAGAATTATACAGCTATAATATTGTGATGAACTGAAAATTTCTAGTGGCAGAGGGACTTCAATTTTGTGAATATTGTACAAAACAGACTATTGCATTATATTTTTCAAGGATAACGCACAGTTTTGAAAGCTCAGTTTATTAGCAGAGCAGAGCAGCAAAATATGAGCAAAAATACAGAGCAACATACTCCGTAAACCATAGATATTACAAGGCTAGGGCCTTATTACAAAAGTCCATGCTTTGTAATAAAACCCATTGGGTTGTTATGCACATAGACTATTCAACTTGTGTTGTTGTAGACGGAGCAGCTACACTTGAAGATGACTCACTCGCAGGAAGACTCATTGACGGCAGTGGCCTGGCACGCTTCCTCAGACAAGTTCGTATGCGGTGGCGCAAGGGGACAGTTTTACCACTGCACACTAGATGTAAATTTCTTATATCTATTTCATATTACTCCGTGACTTTCAACTCGTATTAATTCATATTTCAACAATATCGAATTTCATTAAAGTTATGTTGTATGTAGTATTTTTTACACAAAACGAAAGAAGGTAATGATTAACCTACTCGAAAATAGAAATATTTTCTAACAATCTTTTTATTATGCAACTTCGATAGGGAATCTATCATACAGCAATCTTTTTCGCATTGAGTTAAAGTATTTACTTATAAAAAAATATAAAATAATGATAATTATTTTAAGATTATAAAATCAAAATAATATGTTGTCTCAAACTGCAAAAAGCCACCAGATGTTATAAAATACGGCCTTATGTGGCTAATTGCGAAAACGTTGGACAATCTTAGGAATAGATGTCTTTCTCTCTCTCTCTCTTGTCGGTCCCTCATGTCTGAGGATCGTGGTCAGCACCGGATGATCGGTCTGGAGCGGATGATCTGCCTCCATAGGTCTCGATCCAGTGCGTTTCTCACGACCACGTAGAATTTGGAGAACGATGAGTCCTTCACTTGATCGGTCCATCTAGTTGGTGAACGCCCACGCGATCGTTTGCCTTCGGTGTTCCCAACGAAAATCAGTTTTTCCAGGTTCTCATCGCCTCTGCGCACTGTATGGCCGAAATAGGACAGGATGCGTTGTTGGCATATGGTCGACAAACGGGTTTTTATTTTGAGCTGACTCAAGATAGACATATTGGTGCATTTGGCGGTCCAAGGTACTCGGAGTAATCGCCTCCAGCACCACATCTCGAATGCATCGATCCTTTGCCATTCTCGGGCTAAAATCGTCCACGTTTCCACGCCATACAGGAAAATAGGGAATACCAGGGCTCGGATCAGCCTGATCTTGGTTTTGATACCTATTCCTCTCTTCTTCCAAATGACGTTCAAACGGATCATAGCATCTTTAGCCATCCCGATGCGCCTCTTTATCTCGGGGGCACAGCTGCCATCGTTGCAGATTTGGGAGCCAAGGTAGATGTAGTGGTCGACAACGTTAATGCCAGGAATGTTGCAGGTGATATTACTTAGTATTCCGGCACGATCCACAATCATCACCTTAGTCTTCGCTCTGTTCACTACGAGACCAAATAGATATCTTATCCCATTTGCAATAGCAATAATGAATACATTCTCACTATTTAGAGACGATACTGTGTTTATGTTTAGTCATTAGTGTCTTAGATATGTTCCAATTGGTGGTAAAAATTGGGCCACTAGAAGATAAAAATACATTATTGTCTTGACGATGCCTTTATAGATTTCTTCTTGTTCACAAAATGACTTCCAATGTAAAAATGGATTATTAAATTCTAGATTTGTTTGGATTAAATAGACATATTATGGTTTAGGGCACCTTAATAAACAACTGGGACGGCGTACGCGTGAACGCACTGGCGTGCCGCGCGGACGGCTCCGTCCTCGCGGCAGACACGCACCACCGCGTTAGAACCTACCACTTTGCCGACCTCACAGATAGGAACCTGTGAGTAAACCACATTACATTACCTTTTAAGATAGCTCGCGAGTCGTGGGTACCTGTCACAAACCCCTCTGAGACACTCGAAATAAGCTTACTAAGTAACTAAATAGTTATATAGTTACTTAATAAGTTGAATTGTCGACACTATCATTTGTTTTTTATATCTTAGATATTTTGTTTTGAAATTAGAATTTGAATGCTATAGAAAAAAATATTGGGGGTTGCACCCACTTGTTACCTTCAAGGCGATCTGTCGGCCGGTCTTCCGATAAAATATTCAACTATTTACAACTTTAAATTGGTATGTTGTAAATTTTCAGCATCCAAGAAGAGCACGCTGTGATGGCGATGTCTCTCAATGCAGCGGATACGCTGCTTTTACTAAACGTGGCCAACCAGGGTGTGCATCTATGGGATATACGTGAGTAAATACATACTGTGGTCTTGTTCTATATAGATGATAATATTGGTAAAAGACATACGCCATGCAGGCCGTGAGTACTATGTGTATATTTTTCTTATTTGGTTTATGAATAATTAAACAGGTGCGCGTACATTGGTGCGTCGTTTCCGCGGCCTATCACAAGGTCACTTCACAATTCACGCCTGCTTCGGCGGCGCCCACGAAGACTTCATCGCCTCTGGTAGTGAGGACAATAAGGTAAACAAGCGAAACTGAAGATAATTCAAAAACCGTCCAACAAGTTCATGACAAATAAAAAATGGATGAATTGAATTAATCTTCATAAATTGTAATAACCATCTTATTCATGTCAGCTTTCAAAAAAACAAAAAGAGCTACAATGCCACAGACAGACAGGGTTTACATATTTTTTTAGAGTTTACAGAAAAGAAGATCACGTCACTAATATTTCCATTTTCACAATAATTTCTTAATTTTTCCTACCTGCTTAAAAATATATTTTAATTCACCTTTCTATCCGATTATATTACGCTGTAGCAATTGCTATACTTTCTGGGTTTTTTTTTAAATTGGTTCAAGTCCGATGTTGCTATTCTAGACCTATGGTGTTTGCAGGTGTACATTTGGCAAGTGGAGCGCGAAGAACCCGTAGCGGTGCTGGCTGGCCACACGCGGTGTGTCAACGCGGTGGCCTGGAACCCCGTCCATCACGATGTCCTCGTCTCCGCTTCTGACGACTATTCGCTGCGTCTCTGGGGACCACGCCCAAGGGACTAACGCGTCAGAACAACATGCTTACACTCATCCACATATGCACGGACATGCAGGCAAATATTTATCAAAAGAAACATCCAATCAGTCGTGCCCATACTAAACTTACACCGAACTGCGCCTTAGTATTTTTCCATACCAAATTCAGCCTTCAGTAAAATGGAACGGAAACAGTACGACCCTCTTGATGATGTACTTTTTACTACTGGTTTTATCTCTGATTTTAAAATTTATCATTAGTTGAATTTCTGGTTTTCTGTGCTACTCTACTCCATAACCAGGTTGCTTTAATCCAAAGAGTACATTATATGACTAAGTATCTTAAATAAACCTAAGCACTGAAGTTATATCCAAATGTTTCTTACACTGTGGGAATTAAAATTTATTTGGATTGGAAGTGTGGACTGAAGTGAAAGTATATCTGATAGGAGTAGGTCTGATCCAAAACAGAGTAGCAATATATTATATCTTATACAACTAACCGATCATGTATTGAATAATGTTAAAAAAAATAATTCTTTGTAAGATATCCTTTATGGAAAATGATGGATATAATTATCCAAGTGTAGTATAGAATGTGGAAAATATGTAACAAGTGTAAGTATGGTGCAATTTCTGAGATAGATTCAACAAAAACGGACATGTTTCGACACAATTTTTTAATTATAGCAAATTATTTTATATTTTAAAAAAATCAAGCAATTTTTTATTAGAAATATATTTAAAAAAGTAAGATTATTATGATTTCGATTAATAGGAAGATAGTAGCTCATTATAAACATTGTGTTCGATATTACGAATTAAATAATTATTATGTTTGAGTACTAACATTAGCTCGAAACTTTGTACGAAATATTCAGAGGAAAGCGCGTCTCCTACTTCTCTATTTTCAACATGCGACAGAAATGTTTACTGATATTTTAGACAGTACTGAACGAGAGTTACTTGTTATCAGTTGTGATGGGATTGTTTGCAAAGGGTAAGGGAACGCGTCACGTGGCAACATTGAACCATTAATTCAATGAATATCGATGAATTTTACAAACAAGCTATCTTTATGCTGCAGACAAGATGAAATTTGGTATATCTGATGCCGCGTGTTGCACGGTGTTATATTACTTACATTTTAATTAATTAGATCTATAAAATAAGTATTTTAAAAGTTGTGTGACGTATAAATATAACAAAATTAGTTGTATTTAATAAAGACTGTAATTGGCACGATAATTATCGAACGCGGCATAATTGTTGGCTCTTGAATACAATGTATATGTGGTTTATTATCGAATAAAACTTTGATATCCATTCGTTGACTTACATTGGCTGAATAAAACCCATCCCGAGCGAAAACAATCTGCCTTATATCATAATCTTAAGGGTTTTTCCTTTACCCTTTGCCACGGAATATAATTAAATATAAGACGTAACTTTAGACAGAGATAACTTACTATTTTTATACCAACGACAGCATCTCCACGGAGATTGTCTTAGTTTCAGGAACGACGACGCGACTGACGTTCACCTTATTTAACAGAAAATAATTTCGAACAGGGTTCATATAAATCATGTAGTTTTAACTTTGTGAATGTTTGGAACGCCGTTCAAGCGGAAAACTGCGGGAGTCCGGAGTTTTGACAATGTCTCGGAAACGACAACTTTGCAACGTGAATTCTAAAATTGCAAAATATGAATGTGAATTATATTTGCCATCCGTGCAACTGAAAACATTATTTTTTTCCTTATTTGGAAAAAAATAATTCGTTAATTATTGACAATTCACAATATTCACATCGCAAAGTTGTCATTTCCGACCCAAATTTGTTTTCGACTCATTGTTAACAGGTAACCTGGTCTGTTAATGGGCTATTTTAAAATATTTCTAATGCAAACTTCATTTTTAAACAGTGTTACCGATATTGCATAGCATCTGTCTTATTCTTCTGTGCTCCGCTAGTGACGCTGCTGACTACTAATTTAACTTTCCTGCTTGCATAATAATATATCGTCACTCGAGATAAATTCTAATAATCCTCAACAGATGTAATTAACAACAGCAGGGTAAAAATTATTATACTGTTTATCCACTGAGCAGTTGTTCCTATGAAAAATAACTATATTTTCGTATAGAATATTTCATTTTTGTTATATAATTAATCTCAATACATTTTTGCCCTTAGTTTCCTGAAAATTTTGTTGCAACCTTATCAAAAGCAGGTGATATGTTTGTGTAGAAGTACAAAACAGTGATTGGTCCTAACATAGGTGACATAGTTGTAATATGAATAACAATAAATATAGAGGTGGTGTATGTGGGCCCTGCCCTTTTCAATTGTTATATTTAATAAATATTATATCAATAATTTTTTATTCAAAAAAAGTCATTGTAAGTAAACCGCTACTTGATATTCTCTTTTCAGCTTATTTCTGTGGCTTTCTTGTAATAAAAAGACCATACCTACTTATTTACTATACAAGCTGATAACAACCTTTACAGCATGATAATCCTTTATTTAAATTTATATCTATGATTCCCTGGGAATTAAATAAAAGAAAAAAAGCCTCTAAGGAAGATAAAATTAATACCACAGGTATCTTAAAACTAATAAGATTTATATTGGAAATTATTCCTCATACATATAAACAGATCACTTTTATTCAAAAACATGGTTCAACTTTGATTATGGTTGATTTTGTGTCTTGTATATACAACAAGTTCACTTTCAGTAAGACAGTGACAAAACATTTGAAATATTGATTTTAACCAATATAAATTTAAAATTTCTCCATCCTATAAACATTGCAAAAATTCACTATGTATATCACTTTATTTATAAATTGACTGTGCCTGATTTCTCTACCAGCTCTAAGAGGGTGTGGAGAGAGGTATCAAAGAGCTCACACCTAATGGGCATTTCCAATGAATAGAAGGGATTCTTGAGAGCATAGTCTGAATACAGTTCATAGATTCTCTTGAGTACAACTTCAGTGCCCTGCATGTTGGGATCAGTGACTAGTATGAACTTAACTCCTGTAAATAAATGTTCTATATCATAAAAATTCCTTGTAATGTATCGGCACAAATTATTATATATTGGATACCAGATTATTAGCTTAGCTATTGCTAAGGTAATAATAACTTGTATCTTTTGTTAGTTCACCAACTATAATTCATAAAATAGTTTTGAATACCTAAATGTTTTCATCTCCAAGGATTCCTTTATAAAATGTAGTAAATGTCTTGGAATGCAGAGTCAAAAACTCCTTACAATATATTTTTGGGAAAAAATAATGTTTATGCTTACCAGTTAAGGTCTGAAAGCAAGACAGTTTGAATGTGTCAGCAGTGAGAGTCTCTATTCCAGAACTTTTAGGTACTGGACTAAGCTGACTGGCTAAGGCAAACAGTGGATAAAACATACTTGCCAACACTATTTTTTCATTAGTGGTGGCTCTCATACGACCAAACTTCAAGCTGAGAGGAAAATTCTCCTGTAAAATAAAAAAAATATTGTAGAATTTTTTCTTTAATTTTAATTTTTTGTAATCTCTATTACAAACCTATATTTACAATACAAACATAAATAGTCATATTTAATGTGACTTACCTTAGTCTCAATGACTTCAAATACATCCCTTCCATCTTCAGTGTTTTTTCCTGTTACTGGAGAGCCATTTACAGACAGTAACACATGGCCAACTGTAATTGAAGGTTCAATTATTACCAATTCCCAATACATTGCATTGTGTAATCATCAAAATTATGTAGGTAGCTAAATCAAAATTAAAGTTCTTCAATAATTGAAATATGAATATAATAATAATAAATAATTATTTTAATATTTATACAACTGGTAATGTTTACTAATTATTTGTGCAATAATTTACTTTATTCTATGTAAGAAATATTTACCGTTAATACCATCACGTTGGCCAAAAACGACAACAACTTTTTTATTTTCATATTGCAGCTTAATATCTAGAGGAAATCCAAATGTTTTTTCAGTTTCTATTCGGGGAATATTGTGGTCATAGTTATATATCAGACCTCCAGATTTGCTTACAATATAAACACCATAAATAACCATTTTCAGAAAGTTCTGTTTATATTAACATTACTTTATGCTTCATAACAATATCCAGCAGGTACCATGGCTTAAAAATTCAATCAATTTTTGAGTTAAGTATTTATTTGTACTTTGTCTAGTAAAAGGTTTAATACGTTATTAGTTGAATATTTATGCCCTCAGCCCTATTCTCCAAGCTTTCTATGAGTTTAAAGAAGAATTTTGAGGCTACAGTTTACACGCAATTCGCCACAAGTTTATAAATTTTTAATACTTGCGATTTGTGAATTCAGAATTTTTGATGTTACAGTACTTACCACCGACTTATCTGTACGTAACTTGTTATGGACTTACGGAGCGATGGCGCCACGATCGAAAAGTATTGCCATCTGTTGCAGAAATGACCAACTTTAGTCTTTTTTAATATAGGTGATTGACATGATGAAATATTAAGAAACACAAGTAATTTTTTAAATGATAACTATTAATACTTAAAAATTAAATAAAAATATCGATTTATGTGAACATAAATTTTGAACGGAGACATTTGGATTAAATGTTTAACAAGGAAGCGTCAAGCAATTAAACTGCACAATCTTCGTCAACTGACAACAATCATGAATCAACATCAAAGTGACGTTTTCAAAATAGGTAGTTCCTTGAGTAGTTCCACTTTCGGCCGTTCTACAGATAAGCTGTTGTTGCATGTGTTGGTGGCACTGTAAACATATTGATAATAATTATTCACAATTTGAAGTTTCTTGTCGGTTGTCATCTCAAAATTAGAGGCAAAGTAATATGTCAAACTTCTAGAAAAACTAGATAGTGGTCAACTGGTCATGGTCGGTGGATGAATTTGTTTCTTTAAAATAAAGTGTTTTTTTCTAAAGATCCAAAAAAAAAATTATATACCTTACATACCTAATTTTTTTTGCTACAAAAATAAGTCGAGAAGATTGAATTTAGTAATACAACATTTTAGTTTAGGTATTAACTTAATTATAAAAAAATACCTACCGAGATATTTAAGTTGTATTCTTTTTTAAATAGCTCGACATCATAATTGTTGGATACTTTTGAAAATAAATTATAAATGAGAAGGAAAATTCTTAGAAATTTTATACAAGTAGGTGCACGATAAGCTAAGCAAAAAATAATAATAAAATTACGAAATAAAAATCCGCTGAGGACAGGATTCGAACCTGCGCGGGTAGAACCCATTGGATTTCAAGTCCAACTCCTTAACCACTCGGACACCTCAGCTACGAACTCTGTGTTGAAGTTACTGACAAGTTTTTAGAACTTTTTTATTTTTCATATATTTTATGCGGTTTTTGAATATTATTTTATTTGTTAGAAAATTATTCCATTACAATTATTGTTGGTAGTTAATAATTAGCAAGTAGCTTGCGACCTATTTAGTAAAGAGTCTACATTGTTTCTATACTGTATTGTCTATTCCTACTTAAAATATATATAATATACTAGCTGACCCGGCAAACATTGATTTGCCATATTAATTTTTGGCGTGGGCTACCCTTATCCCGTAGTAGCCGATTCCTACTACCTACCTGAATATGCATATAAAATTTGGTAAAAATCAATAAAACTGTTTCGGAGGAGTAAGGTAACTAACATTGTGACACGAGAAGTAAAAGTGAAGTTCTGTGTAGTGGGGTATGGGGCAGATGCATTTCACATCTGTTTCACTGATCGATTTTTTATTTAGGGACTAGTAGGTGATCAGCCTTCTATGTCCTGCCAGACCGAGTTTTTTTTTATCTCCACCGGGAATCGAACCCAGGACCTCTCGGTTGTAACGCTTACGCGCTTACCACTAGACCAAGGAGGCGGTAACACGAGAAGTAGGAGTATACAATATATAGGTATAGTATGTTTGTTATTATATTATTATTATTATACTTGAAATAAAGGAATAATTTCGAGTTTATTTATTTATTTTCTAAAACGCAATAAATTAATTCTAACAATTATTTTATTGCACTTTAGAAAATAAATTAAATTATAATGAATAAATAAAATAAATAGAACGCTCGATCGAATCGGAAGTCGGAACCTTGAGTAATTGAGCTTTTACTGAATCGATAGTATAAAAAATCTCGTAGAGAGCTTCTGAGAATGCGTTTTCCTCGTCACCGAGTGAGTAATCACGATCGCTACGTCATGAATGACGAGACAATGAATAAAAACAGCGCGGGATTCGCGCGCCGCGCGCTCGTGCGCACTGCACAGTGCGCTCGCGCCCGCTACCACGGCTCCTCATTCCTCTGCACTGCCTCGCGACTCTGCTCTTTAAAGCGGAAGTAGAATAAATAATTATTGAGAAAAGTGTTTAGACAAAACTCATATGTGACCAAGTTTTCTAGTCAATATTATCGTTTCGTAATTTCAAAATTTTAAAAACTTTAAAAAGTGGGATAATTTTACTATAATTATTGAAGAAGAGTGCGCTCGTGAGGTTTTTGTGTAAAACAAGTAACTTAGTTAGTGTCGTGAATAGACATCTTGGCAACAGTTGTTCGTCCGGCTAGCGAAGGCTGGCGCCCCGCGATGCCTGCATGGAGCCCCGGCCTCCACCCTCGCCGCCCTCCAACACAGATTCCGACTCAGGAGATGAAACTGTACCGGCTGGTAACTGCGTTAAATTGTTCTTTCTCCGATACCAAGATAAAAAACAACAATGTTTTTACTGATATTGACTAGCCCTTTTGGAAACGTTGGAGTCAACTACAGTGAACTGCAGTTAATTTCGAGATTAGGTACGAGAGTAGGTAAAGAAAATTGAGCAATGAGTAGGCTGATACAATGATAAATTAATTTAAGTCTTATATATAAAATTCTCGTGTCACAGTGTTAGTTACCTTACTCCTCCGAAACGGCTTTACTGATTTTTACCAAATCTTATATACATATTCAGTAGGTCTGAGAATCGGCTACTAACTATTTTTCATACCCCTAAGTGATAAGGGTAGCCCACCCCAAAAATTAATATTGCCAAACAACGTTTGCCGGGTCAGCTAGTAAGTATAGTTATTTAAATCTTAAACTATTGAAATCCGACGGTCCCGTTACTGCAGTTGACAGTTTTCGATACTCTACTTATTAAAGCCTAATTTAACTAAATTATATTGTTTCACTTTTTATTCTTATTTTTTTAAAGTTCTGTTCTCTTTCATTATATATAATAGGTATCTATAGACACTTTGTCAACTGCTTTGAATGCCAAAGATTTCATTTAATAATTCATTGGAAGTTTGAATTTCAATCATAAGGTCGAAATGCGATATATGAATTTAATTCTTAAATCTTAATTTATCCAAGTAATACAAAAAAACTTTATTTATATATTTTTATTTAGTATATTAAGAAATGATATAAATGCGCCTGCAGATTCTCTAAATACGTTGACAAGACTTTAACACAATTGCGGATTGTGAAATACTGTTCATTAAAATATTTCATGAAAATAATCAATTTAGAATGTAGAAACCAAATGTATACGACATACCTAGCTGGTTCTAGTTGACATTGCTCTCCTGGCGACCGTTTTTCTGATCAGAGAGTGATTCCAGTACAGATCTTTAGGTATGTGTTAATATACAGAGTTCCTACTTCCTACATATCCAAGATCGCAGTGGTACGAAGATGTGGATAGTTCCAATAAATATAATATCCTCGGATGTAAAAACTACCTATAATATAAAATCTATCGACGATCCTAAAGACAAGCTCTGAGATTTATGAATTACTTATTAAAATTAAATATGTATTTAAAATACCTTAAAATTATGTAGGTATATCTATTAATAAAACAACTTTGATTATTTTCCTTGTTGGGTTGCCTGGAAGAGATTGCTGATTGGCGATAAGGCCGCCCGTTGTACTCAAATTACCTTAAGTTTTTTTTTATTCTATTATTCTATAGCAACGAAGAAATCAACATATATAAAAATGAATCGCTGAATGTGTTGGTAAGCGCATAACTCAACAACGCCTGGACCAATTTGGCCAATTCTTTTTGAATAATATTCTTTGAAAAAATAAAATAAAAGAAAAACATTTTCCTCATACATTTTCTATGAAATTACGTTATAGGTGACACTTTATTATTCGGAACTTTGACGCGATACGAAGTTCGCTAGTCCACTAGTAAATAAATAAAAATATGATAGATATTTTGAAGCTGAACAATTAATAAAATAAAATTCGGTTTTTTCACATCTCAACAAACTAGTTAAGGTAAATAGGTAGTTACAGAAGTTTTTTAAATAAGTAGGTATGTATTGACAAGAAAGACTAGATAAATTAAGGTCGTTTTAAATATTGATGTCCTTGCTACCCTTGCTTTTAATTAAGAGCTAAGTCTTCAAGAGGATGAACAATGAGGATGTGACACAGGTCACATACTGAGCGAGCCAGCAATAGCACCAACCAAAACACCTCTGAATGTCCCTCGAAGGAGACAGATTGTAGTGAATAAAGAACAAAAAAAAAAAAAAAAAAGTCTTCAAGCAGGTCGTAGATATAATATTTAAAATAGATACATTAAAATTGTAATCGTGTTGTAGACCCAGAGACATGGCAGCGCCGTGACGTGGTGCGGTGCGTGCGATGGGCTGCGCGCACATTCCGCGTGCACGCGCCTCGCCGACACCTGCTTCCTACGACAGGCGCCGCATTGCTGCAACTCACTGAAGAACAATGGCTACAGGTCAACTTCCCTAAGTTTACTCCATAAATCGTAGTTTTTGTAGGTTTTCACATTGTTTGCTTAGTTTATATAGGCCATGGTCATTTGAAACGTTTATATCGAAAATAGGCTTGCAACGAATATTCTATATATTATTCGGCCGAATACCGAATACTTAAGTAATATATTTTGTTATAGGGAAATAATTGGTAAAATCGATTCATTACGTATATATTCATCTTTTAATTTCTCATATAATCATTTAAGTAGTCATTGATACATAACACAGGTACATAATCATCTTCTGTATTAGAAAAGCTAAGGATTCTATGTATTTGAATTATTGTCATAATCAAAATTTAAAAGGGGAAGGTTATGGTGCAGAAAGACTAATTTTTCTGCATTTTTAGGAAGTAGTTTACTTCTTTTTTTCAGTTCTCATCCTCTTGGTCAAAGTAGGGGACGAACTCGTTCTATCGTCGCTTGTTTCTTCAACGCTCATTTTTTGGTATCTTTTTTATTTGGTACTGCTTCGCTTTTTCTTTTTGCAGTTGATTGGTGAAAACATTCATTTTAAATCGTGGATCGCGCCAGCGGTGAACTTACATTAGAACAAGGCGCGAAACAATCACATCTTTACAAGTTTTGGCGCTAAAGTCCGGCTGAATACTTTTCGGCTATTCAGTCAGGGGGCTCGCCGAATATTCGATATTCGGTATACCGTATACTGCCGAATATACTATTCGTTGCAAGCGTAATCGAAAACCAAATATCTAATGTGATTTATTTTCACATGTCAATCTATTATCACATATTTCAATAACTCTAACGTAATAAATAGAAATTGTTATAAAATAATGACCATTTGCATTTGACACTAATTGCAATGATTAATTATCTCTTTCATTCCTAAAAAACATGTCACTAGGGAGTTTCCCGAGATTTATTTAGTTGGTTAGAGTTTGATCCATATCATAATTTGTAAGATTTATCACAAAGTTCTTTTAACTCATCAGTAAGTTTGTCTGTGTTGACAGGTGTGCGAAGGCAAGGCGGAAGCGGCGCGCATCTTTCACACTTACGTACGGCATGCGCAAGCTTCGGCTAAAGGACAGCCTCCGCCCCCGCCATTACCAGAACATCAGGCCTCCACATCCAAAGCCGCGGAGGTCACATGTATAAGTTAGTACTTTTACTATATTATTAATAATCACTTCACTACATAGTATAAAACAAAGTCGCTTTCTCTGTCCCTATATCCCTTTGTATGCTTAAATCTTTAAAACTACGCAACGGATTTTGATGCGGTTTTTTTTAATAGATAGAGTGATTGAAGAGGAAGGTTTATATGTATAATATACCCATGCGAAGCCGGGGCGGGTTGCTAGTTTCTAATAATTCTCTAATTTTAATTTAGTAAAGGCTAAGAAAAATTTTGAATTAGGTCAAAAATTGATTTTGACAAAACTTTTAAACTTTGCTGTCATAAAAGGCCTCAATTTACGGGGTAGGCTCCAGAACGGTCACGTATTCCGCTAAGTCACTACGCAATCAATATAACAATTAGTAGTAGATAGTACAGCTATATAGTAAACAAAAGTAAATTTAAAAAAAATGCAGTCAAATTTAAAACAGCGCCCTCTAGTAGTTACAATAGTAAACACAACTGCCGGCGCCACAACATGAATGAGTTACGCGTGATTCAATGAGGCAACGGCATTGCGGTCCATTCATCACCCGCGCTGACTCAAAGAAATTCTTAGAATTTATCACGAAAGCGCTGTCAATTTTTAAGACATGGTCAAACACGAAATCACATTTCCTGTACACGATTATGATGACTATAAGATATATATTTTTGAAAGTACATATCAAGAATCTACGATGTAACTAGTACCTAAATAAGCTATTATGGAATAACCAAGTTTCAGAAAAAAATCTAAAAGCAACAAATGCGTACTACATCGACTTGACAGTTCGGTTTTGCTAATATCAAATGTGTGAATTGTGATATTAATCTAATCTTATTACCTAACCTACCTAATTGACAAACGGAGAAAAAAATCTGTCATTTTATTATCGAACCACATTCAATGGGTATAAGTACTTATAGGTAAATCAAAAGTCGATGATTGATCTATGACATCTATTAAAACCAGTTTAAAGGTATTAAAACGAACAACATGACTCCAGATTGACACCAGATTTCTAAGTAGCTGCGCTAATTTTTGTTTTGTTAGTGCAACTTCAATATAAACAATAGTAAGGTACATGTGCCTACATACTATTTTGGCCGTAGCGTACCTAAACAAAATATGTTATAGAATTGGAATCTGAAACTCATGAAACCTAATGAAAGATATAAAAACAAAAATCGTAGAGCAATATCCTTTCACCTATGTATGAAAGATTGCACTATTATTCTTGAAAATAAGTAGGACTAATTACTTATTATGTAATTACTAAGTTAGGACATAATAAGTAAGTAGGTACTTATTAAGGGGTTATCAACTATTTTTAAATTAAAAATCTAATTCCCTACACGTATCATATGAAACGTCATTTTTTCATTAGAACGTTATGTGTTAGTTATTTTAAACTAGCGACCCTCCCCGGCTTTGCACGGGTATAAAACATATGTAAAAACCTTCCTCTTTAATCACTCTATCTATTAAAAAACCGCATCAAAATCCGTTGCCTAGTTTTAAAGATTTAAGCATACAAAGGGATATAGGGGAAGAAAAAGCGACTTTGTTTTATACTATGTAGTGAAGTCGCTCCAACAAGGCAACACCGTTTGTATACACATACATACCTACTATAGGGAAAAAGAAGCAACACAAAAATTTAAACATAAAACATATTATGTAGTCTAAATTACATGAGCAAACCTAATAGAAAAATTATCAACAAATTATACCTACCTACATGAAACTAAACAAAAAACTATTATTATCAAACAAATATACCTATTAAATCAATACAGATAAGATACTGCTCAAAGGACGAATATGGTCAGTTAATCTATAACGAGATCAAAGGCTATTACAGCCATGATGAACAGTAGCCAGTGAGGGTCTTCCGATTGGAATCGTATAAAATTATCGTTTACTGTGATTGTTTTCTCACTATCAGCATCAAAATAACGTTGAGTGATTATGCGGCGTGTGCCGAATGATGGGCGCGAGCCAAACATTTCCCGAATGTTTTCTACGTGACAATGATTTTGAGTATGCAGTGATTAACATAAATTCCAAATTTATTTTGAAAGAATTTTTCCACCGATTTCAATAGGTAAAGTAGTTTCTCAAATAGAGGCGTATGTTTTCTTATTGGATGTTGGATAAAGAATTGTCTTGTCAACTGTGGACTGATTGGAAATATTATTGTTTGGTTTGGTACTTCAGAGGTTTATTTTATATTAGAATATTTAGATGTCGGTGCCAAACTGTAACAGAAAATCATAAAATCGTTAACCCTTAGGCATCTACTTCCAAATATTTTCGTTGTAGAATTATCATTTCTGTTTTTTTATTACTTTTTAATGCACTTTGAAGTTTGTTGGACTGGTGACTGTTTATAGATTTTATTTTTTTAGTAATAATTGATACCCTTTTCTTGCATGAATGATGGACTAAATTTAACCACTTTTCATAAATTATAAAATTTTATTATGAGAAAGTACAATCATTACTGTATAGTTAATAATATTAAACAGAATTAAGATATATACCCACCTCTATGTAATATTATGTTTAATGTAATTTTTTGGATATTTCTCGTTTTATTTTTAAAAAGTTATTATTGTCATTTTACTCATTAGGTAAAGTAATTTCGATATCAGTTTAAAGTTTTTTGATATCTGTAATAGTTACGGAATAATCGCCTGTGCACACCTAACGATTACCTACACCCGGTACATTACCTAAGTCCTAAGGGTCTGGTTCACAAGTCTGAGTAAAGTATTGAATAACCAATTAACAAATAGGTTATATTAACTGCCACATAAAATTTCCTTCTAATATATTATTAACAGTAATTAATAGTTCATATGTAATAAAGTAAGTGAAGTCCCGTGTCCCCTAGTGGGGTATGGGGCAGATGCATTTCACATCTGTTTCACTGATCGATTTTTTCTTTAGGGGCAAGTAGGTGATCAGCCTTCTATGTCCTGCCAGACCGAGTTTTTTTTTATCTCCGCCGGGAATCGAACCCAGGACCTCTCGGTTGTAACGCTTACGCGCTTACCACTAGACCAAGGAGGCGGTAACATACAAAAATAGTTCATATGTGGAAGTTACAAAAGATACGCCAAACCGTATTCTCAAAGTATTTACCGCGGGATTTGCGGAAGTGAGCCACGTTTACTAGGAATTGTGATTCATAGTTCCGGATGCGATACCACTCATCTTTAAATATGTCTTATAATGTACCTACAGCGTCGGCGCCAGCTGCCCTGAGATTAAAAAACTGTATGAATCGTGGGAGAATAATTTGATGTGTCACCGATTAACTGGTTGATTTAAATTCGAAACAAGTAGTCCACTCAGTGAGATAAAGCTGACGATTGCCAATATAGTCGCTAAATGTGTATTCGTTGTCATATTATTAAAAAATTAAATTGAATGTTGAAAAATTTGTTACTTGATTGGCCGAGGATAGTCCCACCCACAAGCACTAAAATTGTTTTAAAGCGTGTTTAAAACTGATATTTATAGCATAGGACATAGGTAGGCATTGTTAATTTATACAATGTGCCATAGTCCTCCGATGAGCCTGAAAATTACACATTGTTCCAAGAATCTTGTCTACTCTCAGTGGGGGATAAAACATGTGTTATGTGTTGGTTGTATTATGAATCACAATACAACATTAATTACCTAGGTACAAATAAGAAAATTCTAACCTCTTGTAAAATGCCATTCAGCCTCAGGCTTCAGTTTTCTTTTTACCTTTTATGATATATAGGTCTTCGTTATAATCTACGTAATGTGAAGGTCTAAAAAGTCCCGGGACACTCAAATTCGGTTACAATCCTGACTAGGTCCTGGGTATGAATTTGGCGTCTATCTATTCTGTCAATAGCAAAGCCGAATGTTAAATAAAAGTCGCAAGGCAATATTTCGCCGGAATGCTCCGCGGGGGCGCCCAGCGCATTAGCAAGTCAATGCGGTGTCGGGACGCCGGGATCAAGTCGTCACGGCAGGTTGGGGTCGTACGCCACTTGATTCCTTCTGATTTATTATGCCCTTAACAATCTACATTCAATCTCGCTTTGGGATATTAAACTTAATATTTTAATAGCTATAATTAAGTATCCCCACTGGATCTTTCGCGTGTAAGTATAAATAATTTCCCCAATACTGTCCGTTTAAATAAGAATTTAAGAAATGTTTATTGTAAATTAAATTTTGTAAAAGAATATGGATATTTGTTTTTAAAAGACTAATTTCGAGTTTATTAATTTTCTCAAATGTAATAAATTCTAACAAAATGTGTATAAACAAGGATCGGCTTAAGGCGCCTGAAATAGTATGGATTTTAATTAATCCGAGATTTATTATGGCAAGTTGTAATAGAAATGAAATACATACCTACCTATGTACCTATTGAAGATATGGGAGCAGATATCCTGACAAAGCAGCTGCCTGGGCCGCGGCTACAGGAACTAAGAAAAAGTATGGGAATTTGCTAACAGTTTCGAGAAGAGGAGTGTTAGTGGTTGATAACTAGCACGTAGCATGCGACCTCTTTACATTGTTTCAATACTGTATTGTCTATATCTATTTAAAATTATATATAGATATATGTATGTATGTATTTGACGTAATATCATTCCATTATACTTGAAAGACTAATTTTGAGTTTATTTATTTATTTTCTAAATCGTAATAAATTAATTCAAACAGTTTTTCTACGGCTAGGTGAATGTCGGAGGCGTGGGAACAGGAGAGCGTGAACCGCTTTCACATACTCTTCGGATGAATCATTGGAATGCGGAGCCGGTACCCCGTACCTGTCCAGTGTCTATGTAGCCCACTGCAAACGCCTCGGGTGTTCGGCTGGCTAATTAGGTTTTCAAATTTCAAAATAAACTGTATTACGTAATAATATCATTCTTCATATTGTAAGTAGTTAGGTTTTAATCTTACAGCTTACTGACAAAGTTACGTGACGTTAGTTACGTCGAGTTTTATTCATTTTTTTCTTCTTACTAATTGCATCTTTAAAAAAGTTGCGTTAACTTTTGAAGACCTTGGACAGTTGACTGTACGGTTAAGCGACATTTTTTATCCTCTCAGTTATCCGATTACATTTTTTTGAAGAAGCTGCGCATTATAATTCACAGGACCTCATCTCATTGCCGCGTATATTGTATAAATGTCTTAACATCTAAAGATGGTGGAGGTGTACTCAAGTGGGATCCGGGCGCGGGGCGGAGCGAAGGCGGCGTCTTTAAGGCTCCGCCTTCGGTTCTTTTCCTCTTTTGAGTATAGTAAGACCTAAGTCTAAAGATTGTAGCGTATAATTTTATCTATGCTGTCGATGCCAATAAGGCCAAACTCAGAGACCGCACTTTGATAGAAAGATAACCAAAAATATGATGCACTAACTTTGCACCTTGATTAGCAATTTGCAGTTTCCGTGGCCTATTTGGTTAAAAACTTAATCTAAATACTAGTAGATCATTTGCAAAATTATGCTTGGAAAAACGGGAATAATGTCACGGCTATAAACTGGAGTCTAATTGCTTTATAGTTGAACGTAAGAAAGGTTACTACTGTGTTTCTTGGACATAAGTCATAACACTAGAGGAATAATTATTTTCATTCTAATCGACGTATACTACATATATTTATACTGAAAATATTGTGCATAAAATTCCTATGGATTAAGAGTTTATGATAAATCGCTATCAGTCGCTGCCTTATAACCGTAATTGCAAAAGTTTTTCCAAGAAGTGTTGCGACCGTCTGCGGTTGAAATAATTTACATCCTAACCTTGAGCCTCTATTAATGACGCGCCTGATAAAATCGAGGCTTAATATTAATAATTTGAAACCCAAATACGATACATCATATTCTAGGAATAATGTTTTAGACAGATTAGTTGGGCTTTTTGAAAATTTGTACTGTTTAATGCGTTACAAACAAAGCGCCATTTTATCGATGAACAAGGAAAAGTAATGAGCCGTTAATTGGATATGCTGCTAATGTCGGTCGCTTTTCTTGGATTTTCTTCTACCATCGACTACTTTTTCTGTTAAAATCTCTAATATACATACAGTACTTTAATATGCAGAGGTGTACCTAACAAATTCTCAATTTTTGTACACATGTACCTGTAACGTCTGTATGTTTATTTACGTCTGTTGTGGAATCATAACCTCCTACCTCTAAACGAAATTTTTTGCAGTATATAGGGATTAATAAGTAAAAATCTTAAATATAATTTACAGCAATAAAATTTTAAACTAAGAACAAGAGTGATTTAAAAAATTCATACCTGGTATAAGATGTCAAATTCTGGCAGCATTTTCTTTTACGCACTGAGTGAGCTGCTTTGGTTTTGAAATGTAGCTAAATTTCGTTATTATACTGAACAAAAGACAGTAAATTTTCATTATAAAGTAAGACGCGTCTTCATCTGTTGTTTCTTCACTCGAGTGTAAAGGGGAGAGTGCCAAGTCATAACTAAGTTCTGAGATTACAGAGTCAATAAACCAGTGTCCTGCTGAGTCTCACCCTTCGTTCCCTACCTATTTTATTCACTGATCAACTTATTAACATATTATATTGATCTTGAATGATATTTATGTCCAATAAATTATTTCCATTAAACGGAGAAGTTTTTATTTAGTCTAAACTCTAAAGCTTCAGCAATTGCTAATTGTCTATAAATTTATACGACAAAATTGAGTATTTATAAATATACCATGTTCTTGAAATTAAAACGTTAACTAAAGCCTACAGAAATCAAGTAGGTTCATAATATATTTAAGAAAGCTACGACGTACTTGTAATAAATTGATTTTGTTTCAAACTTTATTGTCAAATGTTATGATAATCCTTGTAAGCTGTCAAGCCCTCGCTGCCCTAAACAGGTTCAAAAGTGAACGCGTTAATCTTGTGGGAGGGTATTGAGAGGTCGAGGGGCGGGCCTTGCGGAGACCAAGAGACATTCACTCACTTCCGGCTCTTCATCCGGACGTAAGGCCTTATATCCGGCTCTTAAATTACTTTCATTGTCTCACACTAAAATCAAAGTTATTAAGTTTATTTTTCCTATGCGATTTTAGACGCTTCGAAAAATATTACAAAGATAGTGATAATTGAGTTTTTAATATGTTATGAAAATAACTAGGATCACTAATTTGAAAACAGAATAAAGATATAGTTAAATAAAATGTGATGCTGTGGCTTAGTGCCAGTGAACATCGTCGCCTGCAGCAACTTTATCAAGGTGCTCTCATTTCAAAGAAATATGAAAAGTGTAACGATTAACATGACGAAATCTGTTAAGCAAAGGTTTTTTGAACAGATCCTTACGCGGCGCTCGGCGGACGGGTGAGTGGTGGACAAGTTCAACTGTGGCAATTTCTACTTGAAGAGCTGGCGGCTGGCGCCCCTGGTATCTGCTGGGAGGTGCGTTTGTCTTTACATATCACAAGTTTTCTTATGTTTTATTTGCTTAGGTTTACTTATATACGTAGGCCTATGTAGGCTTTTAGAAAGAAATTTATTTTATAAAGACCTCATTTCGTATGTTGTAATATAATGAAATGTTAAACCACAGTAAGGTCAAATGTAATGTCTCATATACTGGACCATGGGGCTAGAAATATTTCTGTCTGTTTCACTGATAATTGAAAATTGTTGTTTCCCCAGAATTCGGAGCCAGGATCTCCAGCACAAAAGTGAACACGTTTAATATCAGACGCGACAAAACAGAGACGGTTAATTATATATCTAGTTCTATTTTAATATTTACTCATGTAAGTAGACATCTCATTAAAAAGGTTTTATAATCAGGGTCCGCCGGGCGAAGGTGAATTCCGTTTATCAGATCCAGAAGAGGTGGCGCGGCGTTGGGGACGTCGTAAGCAGAAACCCAACATGAACTACGACAAATTGTCCCGTGCCTTGCGTTACTACTATGATAAGAATATAATGGGGAAGGTAACAAAAGTTTGAGTTTTTACATTTTTATGTTTAAAACCTTAATACATTAAATAAACTTTATTTTATTTAGAGAATACTTCTTAAAGTTCTATTGCTAACCGCTTCCGTAGGTAAGTGGCTTATAATTCCTAGTACTACTTTAAATAAGAAAATACTTATGTGGCTGCCCTCCAATAGGTTAACTGGGGTAATGGGAGTTCACATTTCTATTTATTTTTCCTTACTACCAAATTTCACTAAGATGGTCTTTGTTATCACTCAAATGTTTTCTTTCACAATTAAATACTCAATCGCAGTAACTTAACACCAGTTTGTCTACCAGGTACCCGGCAAGAGGTATGCTTATAAGTTCTGCTGGGCGGGTTTGGCCGCAGCTTGCCAGTCGCAGACGGATGCGCCCTACTGGCCTTATCTTCCTTCTCAACCACACCACTCCACAAACTGACAGGTCTTCAGGATAAATATAACTAGAAATAGAACAGTAGGTACCACAGTGCATTGCGTAACAAGCTTTTATAAGAACTGCACTAAATTTCTATGATTATAACAGCAAGAGTAAAGTAGGTACTTACGTAATATTCATTTTAAATAACAATTGATAGTAGTAAAATGGGGCATGCCGCATGGAGAATTCTGTATCTTTTTCACTGATCATCTTACACTCATTACAGGCCAGTTAATCCTGCGCAATTCAAAATAAATATATGTTTTTCAATAACGGATTTAGAGGTCTGGAGGCCTCGGGGTAACAAAGGAGTGGACTGACCCCAAATTATTTTCCAAATAAAAGATTTTTCCAGTCGAGAATTCCAATAAATAGTTTCTTGTGAAACCAAGTATTAAAAAAAATATCAAAGGAGAAATTGTTAAGTAGTGTTTACTAGTCTGAATTTGTATTTTTTTTCCGAAGTCTATTGTGAGGACCCTCTTTTGTAGAAGCCCCGGGTCCCGGTTGCCCTCCCCTAAATCCGTGCGTGATGTTTTCCTCGGGATCTCCGATTAGTTAAAGACGGCATGTCAGACGCGTGAATCATGCCACGGAAGCAGTTTCCTGTTGAAATGATAGATACTTGTTTATTTAAAAAAGTATCTTAGTGTTATTAAATTCGGTACCAATTAAAATAAAAGTTATAATTTATTAACCGATTTACGCTATAATTTTGAGTTCTTGTTACGCTTTTGTTTTGTTTTGATCATGTTTTTATACAATAATGTTACTGCAGAATTTGTTAAAGTTACAATTTAGTAGTATTTTTTCATATTTTCAAAAATATTTTACGTTGTAATAAAGTTCCTCATTGTTTTAAAAATGGTATTTTATTTAAGAGCCCTATTATAAAACTGAGTTGAGAGATATATCTCTCATACAACTGCCCCATCACACAACTGACAAACACCATTTATGTAATAATTTACCACTTGTAATAGCGTATATTAAATAATTTAAAATTAGAATTTTTAAATAACAATTTGCACTATATGTTTGTTCTCAATTAACAAATATTTAGATAACTACGAATAATAAATTATTATTCATAGGATATAAATTTTACGTAAAAATACCTATTCAATAAAGAGATAATGTCAGTTAAATTGTATTTTTTGTAATTTTATGGTTATGATTGGAATTTTATTACTAAAAATTTTAGCCTATTTAACGGATTTTATATATATAACATATATTTTTTTTTACTTACTCCACAAATTTAGTCCACGATTTAAAAAAACAGTTGTCGCGCATTGTATGAAAATCATACTGCTGAATTTCAGATATATTAAAATAAATTGTTATATTCATTTATACAGAACTCATTATGAGAATTACTTTAGAGGTTAGGAAGGACGGAATTTTTTCGGAAGGACTGTTTTCCCAGAAAATGGAAAAGCATTTATTCTATTTATTTTTTTCAATTCAGATTTAAGAAACTTTGCAGTTATCCTTACCGAACCGAATATTCTTTTGAATTATTGTGAATTACTTACTAGTGTGAATGATTCTAGCGTAAAAATCAAACTCCACTTTTCGAAAAATACATTATGTATTTACATAAATCTATATAGTTCAATTGAAAGAGAAAGGAACATAAGCGGGGGTGTCGTTACCTAGGGGGTACCAAAAATTTCGTCAAAATCAAGCTGCGACGCACCGTTTCCCCAGGAAATGGAAAACCATTTTTATTTTATTTATTTTCATCAATTCAGATTTAAGAAACTGCGTAGTTATTCTTACCGAACCGAATGTGCTTTTGAATCATTGTGAATTACTTACTAGTGTGAATGATTCTAGCTTAAAAATCAAACTCCACTTTTCGAAAAATACATTATGTATTTACATAAATCTATATAGTTCAACTGAAAGAGAAAGGAACATAAGCGGGGGTGTAGTTACCTAGGGGGTACCAAAAATTACGTCAAAATCAAGCTGCGACGCACCGTTTCCCCAGGAAATGGAAAACCATTTTTATTTTATTTATTTTCATCAATTCAGATTTAAGAAACTGCGTAGTTATTCTTACCGAACCGAATGTGCTTTTGAATCATTGTGAATTACTTACTAGTGTGAATGATTCTAGCGTAAAAATCAAACTCCACTTTTCGAAAAATACATTATGTATTTACATAAATCTATATAGTTCAACTGAAAGAGAAAGGAACATAAGCGGGGGTGTGGTTACCTAGGGGGTACCAAAAATTTCGTCAAAATCAAGCTGCGACGCACCGTTTCCCCAGGAAATGGAAAACCATTTTTATTTTATTTATTTTCATCAATTCAGATTTAAGAAACTGCGTAGCTATTCTTACCGAACCGAATGTGCTTTTGAATCATTGCGAATAACTATGTATAAATATCAACAAAGTACGTTGTTGATTTGTTCGCGTTTAAGCATGCCTCTGTCCAGTAAGCTACTTGGAGTAGTGGGTCGTTTGGAAATTGGCAAACGCGGACTGGCCTTGCGGCGCCGGACATTGCTGCTGATACTGCGCCCACGCGCCTCTCATCGACACAGGATTCCAAAGTTTTAACAAAAGCTAAAAAAGCAAAACAAAACGGTTACATGTTTTTACACATGCACACTTTTGTATCTGAATGTACCTATAAGTCTCAAACTAAAAGAATAACAAGTACATCTAAATACTAAATGTAGTTGTAAAAATTAAGGAAAATTTTACTATAAAATATTACAAACTGAAACGGGTTATATATATTTATAATAAAAAAATTAATTGGCAGTCATAGGGGTCAACTTAGAATTTTAGCATTAAAATTTGAAATTTTGTAATGTATAATTATTATAATTACCTATGTATTATTATATTATGTATATTTTAAAATTATTAATATCAATCTGGTTTCACATCTATTGTCACCCTGAGCAACAATTTAACATTATCATGTGGGTGATGAGATCCCATAAGATTTTCCCCTGTAAAGTACTTCTTTATTAATTATGATAGAGGATGAAAACACATCTTTACGTTAAGACGTCTTTACGACAGCGTTATTACACGAGTTCAATACCTACACTTCAACCCTACTCTAAAAAGTGCTCAACGCGGCTAAAGAAGTTTTCACTCCAATAAATTATTTTTTGATTCGTATCTACAATCTCGAATTAAATATATGTTTATATAAATATAATGGCTGCTAATACGGCAAGCACTTAAAAGTACCTGCTAAATTAGAAAACAAAGTATTATTAACTGAAAAATAAGTTTTTAAATATATTAAAATGTTACAAATATCTCAAAGCATGTTGAGAACTTGAGGCAAGTGCGGTATCGAGCGGCGCACGGCCTCAGTTGAGGCAAAATGTTCGCCGCGTACTTCGTGCTGGCCGCGACGTTTCTGCTCTTTGGTAATTTTTAATCTACATACCACATATGCTTAACTACAATAAATTTCATTCCAATAGTAAGTTAAAAAATGTCATTTGCTGGTAAATATTACGTACAAATAATTTGTCACGGTACTATAGTGCTAATTATTGATGAAATGGATTTGATGTGTAGGAAGCAAAGGCTGTCTAGGCGAGTGCAAAAACATGACATCGTTTTCGAACCAGATGGACATCTTGCTAGCAGAGTACGATCGCGAGATGGCACCAGACCAGGTGCTAAAGGTAAAGGCTGCGGTGGACATGCGCCACGCGGCCGTCTACGAGCGTAGCGCAAGCGTACGATTTCTTGCAGATCTACATTTGGTAAGCTATTCTACGAAACTGTACAGTTGCAATTAACTACCTTCCTTGCTACCTCAGCAGCATTTATGATAAGTTTAAAAGTGACAAGTGAAGTCTTTATCATTACTTGATAAGTGATAATTCATCAAAAGATAGTTCGCAACGTTAATAATAATACAGAATACTCATATTTATTAATAGGTACTATTAACAAATTTGACAAAACAACACATACATTTTAGAATTGGGAGGACAAGCGCTTAAGTTGGAACGCGACGGAATGGGAATGCGACAGCATGCTGGCCAGTGCGAGCCGACTGTGGGTACCAGACATCGGGGTGCTGAGCGTGGCTACGCTTGGCAGCGAGGGGGATAATAGCCTCCGGGCGCGAATTTCCAGTGATGGCCAAATCTCCTGGATTGTACGCCTCGACGTCGTCGCCCCACTCACCCTGCAGCTTACGGACTGGCCTCGCGACCAGCAACAAGTCTCTTTCAAATTTGGATCTCGATCTCATTCCTCAAATGAGATATTGCTCACTTTAAGCGACTTACAGGTGAGTTCCGTTGCTGTGTGTACCTATGCGCCTACTTACGATAAAGAGTTTCCATCACCAAATAATCTATATTATGCGTATAATATGTAACTGTCCAAGTCTCAGCATGCAACCGTGTTTGAGTCTGGCACGTGGGAGCTAATGCATGCGAGCGGAGCGGAGGTCGAATGGGGCAGTGACAGCTTAAAGCGGCGTGTGGTCACTTGGACGCTGATACTACGTCGGAGAGCGGCAGCACACGCATTGGCAGTAAGCGCCGTGTTTTCTGCTGCGACCGTGTTGATGCTCGCTGCTGCGCTGCTGCCTCCCAACAACAGACCCCCGCTGTATGCCGCGTCAGCGGCGACATCTTCAATTTGGTAATACACAACATTTCCCTTTTTTACAAGACTGCGGTGTAGCTCAAAAGGAGGAAAAATGTTCGACCTATATGTTTGTCCGTTGCTAACTACTCAAACACTCAAACGATTTGGATAAATAACACTTCATTCGATTCTTCACGATTGTCATAGGTACATATATAACTAATGACTGGGTACAAAAAATTCATTTTTTTCAACCGCAATCAGGTTTGTATTGTTAGTTACCTTTAAGCGCAGATAGGTATGCAAATTTTTTACACAATTCTTGTTATGAGAATAATTGGCACCTAGTACCCATGTAAACGCCATAGAAAACTAATCCCCTTCCCGATGATATGAGCTTAAAATCTTTAATAAGCTGAATTGATTATAGGTTGATATCAGCTCTCGTGCGTGTACCGGTTGGGGCATCGGTGCCGCGGGTCATGTCGTTGCTGAGCGCTTCGTGCGTCTGCGGTGCGCTGGCCGCCGCTGCTGCCGCGATCGTGCTGCGCGTGTCGCGCTGCGCCTCGCCACCACCTCACGTACTGAGGACTCTAGTCACCGCCACCTCCACTCTTATTACTCTTACCCCACCCGAGGTAAGCGATTTCCACGCGATTACTCTTAACCTCATAAAGGAGTTTGTACTCCCCTGATAAAACAATGTGCTGAACGAAATTACTGCTATAAAGTTTTTTTTTAATTTTAAAAGTCCGTTACATGGTTATGGTTTCTAAAATAAGACAAAATTCCCACAATACTATTGTCTATTTCTCTAAAAATTTCAACAATGCTTCAATGGTAGTAAAAATTAATCAGGCAACACAAACAGTGTTATGTTGTAGGGCGGTGAGGCGGAGTGCAACGCGTGGGCGGCGGCAGCACGCCTGCTGGACGTATTGCTTTTGACGTTGCTGATCTTCACACTCTTCGTGCTGATCTGCATCTACATAATATAATTTTGTCCTTGTCACTTTTATCATTTTAAATTGAATTCAAAATAATATTGCTAAAATAAATGTAAATATACAATAGCTCAATTAGGTTTCCAATTTAATACTAGTTCTCAACTTACATCTGAAATTTTTATGCCTACTATCTGTTTTACAGTTTTCAGCAGTGGCGGTCCGGGGGACTATATTAAACCTCCAAAAAGTAAACAATTTAAATTTTGATGAATTTCTCATCCTGTTTAACACATCTAAACTATGTAATTTGATTTAACAGGTACCAATGACGTAGTTCTTTCGTGTTATGAATTCTCATTTATTTTAACATTTTTACTGTTCCCCCATCCCCATTGTATTAGGCTGCCGCTCTGTCGGTGGCGTTGAGCAACTTTCATGAATATCTCAGCGCTGAGCAACAGCAAGGCGACGACGGCACCGGCAAGCAGTGCGTGCAACGCGGGTACAACGTCGCTGAGGCCTACGCTGACAAAGCCTCCGCCGTCCGCCTCGCAGCGCGCGCGCCGAGCCATCCACACGCGCCGAGTCTGCTCCGTCAAGCCCACCTCACGCTGCCACCGCAGTCTGTACACACGCAATATCTCGGGACTGCTCCTCTCCTATTTTAAGTTCGCTGATCGGTTTGGTAGTCCCTACATCAATCATTGTAATAAACCTTTATTTGTAGTAATTATATTGTTATTACATATATTATAGTTATTTCGTCATAATTCACGGGTTACTAGTTCTCGGTCCTTCAAAAAGGCTTACGTGGGGAAACACATCTACCACGCGGCGGCCATCCAACTGAATTATACAGCCATGAGTAGTCCGCGATCAATCTAATACCTACCTACTATGTTTGGAAATTGGAAATGCAATAAATAGGAGCATTGTGATTTTGCTTTCAAAATTCGATCTATTATTTTCTTTTGTTAGTATAAGAATTATTGTAACTAGGTATTTTAATTTTAATTAATTTTAAAATTTCTTTGATACAATAAATTATAACATTATTATTAAGTATAAATAGTGATAGCGGAATTGAAAAGATCAGCGACCTGACAGCGAAGAGATCCCGGTAGCCGGAGTGTTTGCGAATTGGCACGGAGACCATGGGCAGCTTGAAGGCCTGAATCTCTTTGAGGCCACACTTCTCACGCTCCGTGTACGTTCGACTGATTACATCATATCCAGAACTTAGCTCCACCTTATGACACGTAGGTAATATTATATGACGAGTTTATCAACCATGATTTTTAAAAAGTATTTTATGATTGCGTCTACGTATTTGTATGAGAAATGTTAAAGCAGCTCTATTGGTAACCCATAAAATTACATTACTACTATTTGATTAAAAGTATTGGAACCTATAAAAATTCTGTAGTAAACTTATGATCGAGGTACTTCTTGTAGTAAGTATGATTGAGGTTTCTGATACTCTGTTTATGCCAGCTAGGAAATAACTTTAACATGTCTTAACTGATAAGTTGTGCATCTTTAAAAACTCAAGAGCACCTGAAAGGCGAAGAGACCGGTGCGGACACGCGCTATGCCGTCCCAAACGCTGAGATAAGCTCGCTCGCCCAGCGGCTGCAACTTGCGCTTGTATAATCTTTGGGTCGCCGGGTCCGTGCTTTCCTGCAAGAAAGCAATATAATCCTCAAACAAGTTCATACATTTTTAGAAAATCAAATTGTCAGTTCTTATCTGGCGCGTATCTAATTCAGTTTGTCATTTTTTTCAAAAAACTATGCAAGTAAGTAATTGATACGATGGAAATTTTGTTATTTACTTTGTTGCGTCATAGACGCAAAACCATATAGTGGTTTTTGAAAAGTAAATCTTAATTTTGATTAATGCTGCTGTTTTAAAATGGAAGAGTATCATACTTTTATTTCATATTGAGTTATGAAAAAAAAAGTTAATTTACCGCAAAATAGACCTTCTTGTATGTTGTCTCTTGCACTCCAAGAGTCAAGGGAGAATGTGTAAGATCATCGATAGTTTGTATGGCATCGCTAGGCGCCTGCAGTATTGACACGATCTTGGCAGAATATGATGTGAAAGCGAATACAGAAGATAGCAGCATAAAAAACATCAGAATGCGCGCCGACACTGTCTGAGGAGACAGGTCAGACCCTGTGTGATCAGTTACATTTATTATCTGTACATTACTTGCCTTGTTGCTGTTATACTTAACTATCAAAAAAATTGGTAGTTATGTAATGTAAAGTAAGTCATATAACCTATTTGTCTGTAACGAAAGTGGCCACTGACACAAAGTATGCGTTTGACCTTTGTCCCTTTAAGGCTTACGGAAGTTTATTGAAGTCGTTTAATAATAAGTAGGTACTTAGTAAAAGTGAGATTATTGAAGAATGTATGAATTTTGAACGTTGTTTACATTTTTAAAACGCCTGACAATTTATTAAGGCAAATGTTGTTTTCGGCACTTTAAAGTAATAATTGTTAAAGGTAAATAAAGAATTCGCCAAGCTACCTTGTTTCAATGTACACGCATAAATTTTATCGTAATTTCCATATAAAATAATTATTGCCGAGTCAAAATTATATCAAGGATTATACAAACATATTACTTATATTAGAATTCTTGAAAAGCAAGCAATTCTTCTCTAAACTATGTAAAGTGGAAGTTAAAACATATAAGGCGACCTTGTTGACACGCAGCTCCAATAGCGAATGTGAAGGTCTCAGCGAATGTGAGTCGTAGCGCAGTGGGATCTGGCAAATGGCAGCGGCGGGCTACGTGACCCAGCGACGCCAGAAGTGCGCCAGCGCCAGCGAAGACAGCACCCACTGCTGCCCACACACCACCGCTAAACGGCAGCAAGAAAACGTTAGACACGGCCGACTGCGACGGCTGACGAAACATGAACGCGCCGCTGGAACACACAAATTGCGATTTTAGCGCCTGTCAGCAAATTCAAAGCTACGTTGTTTATTTATTTTTATTTTATTTTATGTAAGTGACAAATATCGTTTTTAGTTTCTGTAAGGGATATTATCTTTGTTTGACTTACCTAATGAATATCGAGTTAGTATACTTCATAAGTGATGCTTTAAAAATTAAATTGAAAGGGAAATTGAAACCGGTATGGTGTTTCATTTAGTACTGAATTAAGATTTAAGATCCAGTGCACCTGTTAGTAGATTAACTCACACCAGCTCGACGGTCTCTGAACAGTAATGCAGTACATCCCAGCGGTCGCGACGAAGGAACATAGAGGCCACGCCTATCTCTACTTCCTTGCGCTGCAGCAATCCTGCCAGACCGTTGAAAGATCCGTTTTGCTGCTCACCGTACAGTTCAATTTGCTTCATGTTATATCTGTAGTCGAAATGTGTGAAAATATATTAAGACAACTAAGTCATAGTATTCGCCTGTCAGCAAATTCAAAGCAACGTTGTAAGTGACAAATATCGTTTTTAGTTTCTGTAAGGGGTGCATGCATAGCACTGGAGTAGATCTTTTTTACATTCAGAAAAATGACTCCGAGTGTAGGTCACCTTATCACCAAAAATATTAAAAACATTATTGATTTTGCGTTCAAATATCTATAGTAGAATAAATATCAGATTTCTTCTAATGTTTTGTTCAACTACCTGAAATTGAGATCCTCAGCTAACAGCATCATTAAAGGATAGGTGAGTTTAGGAAAAGTGTCAATCTGTCGATCGTTGAGATCTGACCATCCTTTGAAATATTGCGGCTGACTAACCTACAGAGATGAATAAATATCATAATATAATAAATGTTTTCTTATTTTAATAAATGATTCGTTATATCTGGTTCGTTATCAGAGAGATAAATAAACAAATTCTTACAATGGTAGCCGCTTTGATGTACAAGTTGCCTAAATTCTTTCGTCTGGCTACAGCGGTGGGGAGTGTATCCCACGAGCTTTTTGAGCTGGTGAAGCCGCCGCTTATGTCCAGAACAGTGAGGGGTTGTCCAATCTTCGTACGATACACGTCCAGCAACCTCTCTGGATAGGCCACAATGACATCCGCATCCGGAAGAATTACCGTGTTTTGTAGTATTTTAAGGTCCAAGTCGGTACCGTTGTATGAAAGATCGGGCAACAGCAGCCAAGAATGCCGTTGATTGAACGCGCGACTGACTGATGCCTAAAATAATGTTAAACCATCATTTTCAATGTCCTTTATATGTATGTATGACAGCCGAGTTATTTTTTGAGATTGAACTAAAGTACATAAAGCTACTTAAAATTAAAACAACCAAACAAACATAGGTACCTATTACGTGGCATACTTTTATTTATGTAATAAAATAGCTGACCCAGCGAACTTTGTACCACGAATAGTAAGCTATTCGTAAAAGATAGATCTAAGTATATTGTAGATCTATAAAAGAAAAATATCACACCATGTATATAATTTTGTTATATCTCAAAGGGATTAAGCAAACGTTTTCAATTAAAGCTACCAAGTACCAGGCGGCTCGACTTTTCTGACAGTTCCAACAATTATCAATTACCTACCACAAAACTTTGACAAATTATATTATAGGTACCTAAACCTTCCTAAAGTTGTGTGGTATGTGGTGAAGTTCGCATATTAACCTAATAAATTAAAAGTAATATATTGTATTCCTACAATAACACCATTCCAGTGGTCATATGAACCTTCTGAAGAATTAAGTGTGCATGAGGGCAGCTGCCATCGAGCAGGATGCCTTCGCGGAAGTTGCGGTAGGCGGGCAGCTCAGGCAATGCGGATGGTTCGCGAGAGGTGTACACACGCAATCGAAGGCTGCTAGACCCCGCAAGAGATACAAGTGTAGAAATATCCTCTGTGAATACAAAGTAATAGAATTATATACTTACTTCATTTTTAAATTAACAAATTACAATATGATTACTTTAATGACGTTGCCTACGTAGAATGCGAAAGCGAGTCCGAGTACCTCTAAACACAGGAAGGCGGGATGTAACCGTATTGCTCTCCCGGCTCCCTGATCAGCAGAGATACCAGCCCTCGAGTGAGCTTGCTATGGTGCGAGAAATGCGTAAACAGCATTTCCACATCGAAGAAAAAAAAGGATAATGTTTGGTAGAAAATATATTAGACAATATGCAAAAACAAGTTACTAAAGTATGTTTGCACATATTTTAAACTTTATTG
Organism: Aporia crataegi; assembly: GCA_912999735.1. Classification (NCBI taxonomy): domain Eukaryota; kingdom Metazoa; phylum Arthropoda; class Insecta; order Lepidoptera; family Pieridae; genus Aporia; species Aporia crataegi. Next base: position 3,035,282 of record OU538744.1, on the reverse strand, counting down.
ATCGTAGTATTTAGATCATAGGTAGGATCTTAAAAAGGATCAAAGGCTACCTTTTGTTAAAATAATTTAGTGACTAGCAAAGCATCGAAATATTAAAAAGACTAACCTGGACGCCAACACAAAAATGCAGTTAAGAATGTCAGATTTTTAGAAGAAAAATATGCCAATATGAACGCAAATAGATCCATCTCCGACTCACACCGATATATTATGTGTATTTAAAAATGTCACACACAAGTTAACGATGACAAATCGAGACCCTTCTCAAACTCAAACTTGACTTAATATATCAGTTACTTTTTATACTTAGTAGATCAATTTAATATTTAAATGTAAACTGCAGTGCGGCAATTTTCTGTCCTCATTAGATGTTTTATACTTAATTACAAACCACACAATGCACTGCCATCAACTGTATTTGTCGATCACATTAGTCAAATTATATCTCATTTCATACAATTCGTAAAACAGCACTGCATATAGCATGCTAATTATTTTAACGAGTTTAATTTAACTAGTATTTACTATATAGCTATACTTTTTAACATCGCGAAATTATAAGATGGGTCGGTTTATTATTACCTAGATGGTTAAAGTTCAGCGACAATCGCCACGTAAGGTTTTGTGTTCCAAATTATCTTGCGTCGCTACTCGCTAGGCGAACAGCCGGTTGTAATCTTTAAATATTTATTGAATGAATTATGAATCTCTGTTACGTATTGCGGCCGCGACCTTGCGGATCGCAAATAATCAAAATTCGACCGATTAGGTATCCTCTCTTATCTATGTACACTATGACAGTTGCTAAGATAATATATTATATTAGACCTAAAGTTTTTCATGATTTACTTACATTGTGGAAATACATATAAAAATATTGTTGGTCGTTCGAGTTGCTAACTAAAAATCGCAAATAATCGCATTTCAATCCTTACATTTATTTATTTATAATCTTATGCAAGGTACAAGGTAAGTCTGTTTTTTATCTACTCATGTTTTTTTATGTATTATCAAAAGAGCGATTATTAAAAAAATATTGAAAAAAAAAATGTTCTTTAGATAATAGAACCTAGATGACGTTCGGGTTTTAATAATATATAAAATAAATGCTTTTAACAAAGTGCATAAAAATTTATGTATTGACTGCCTGATGACAGCGAATTGGAAACATTTGAATATTTATCCCTATATAAATAATCATTAGGTACCTACTCTTTATTTCTAACATAGAGTAATAAATTCAAGGCCTTTTTTGCCATACAATAATTAACATACTGTTTTTGAACAAATAGTTACCTATTAAGTTCATGTACGTTACCCTTATAGACATAGATATCTCTGATAAGTACCAATACTAAATCTATATATGTATACAAAGTCGGGTTATTTACACCATTTATAACACAAGAACGGTTGGACCGATTTTGATTGTCTCTGATTTGTTAGTCTGTACGACTCCGAGAATAGCAGAATAGCTATTAAAAATATACAAAAACTCATGATCATGAAAAAGTGTTTGTGAAGACAATTCTTTCCTCATAAATTTTCTATGTCATGAATTTCTCTGAATCGATACAGTTCGCGGGGTCCACTAGGTATTACTTATAAATGTCACTTTTTCCACTTCATAATAAGGCAGGTACTTAGGTATATTACCTGTTTTAAACGTACCTAGTGTTAAAACGATATGTTTAAAATTAAATATCTAGTTGGCACAATTTCTTTATCAATGTATTTACATTACACTTACATGCTCGTACATAAAACATATTATATACCAACTGATATCGATGTAACTAATGATGCTCCCTACTTTTGTTAGGTACAATAATATGTTGAAAGATATTAGATACATATTAAGGTATTAGGTATATGAAAAATAAAGAGATTTGTCTCAACAAATAAATAATAACAATAAATAAATATTAGGCGGAAATTAATAGAAATTATTAAATAGATACATCGTTTGATTTAAAGAATTCAATCTAAATTAATATTATAAAGAGGAAAGATTTGTATGTGTGTGTGTATGTTTGTAATGAAATAACTCAAAAACTACTGTGCCGATTTCAAAAATTCTTTCACCATTGGAAAGCTACATTCGCCCTGAGTAACACAGACTGAGTAACATTTATTGCTAGAAAAGATTAGGGATCCTTACTAAAACTTAAGTAACGTAACCCAAGGTGTAAAAAAAGTGCCCTAAAACCACTTTTGTCGCATGAGCTGCGGCAACTATTGATGATAGAACAAAAGTACACTGTAAAAAAAACATAAGGGGTGGGGTTGTAAGGGGTTGAAAGGGGAGGGATGAAAAGTTCTATGGAAGTATCGTCATTTTTAGAGCTAAAAGCTTTTAGACTATACATATAACATCACATTACGACGAAGTTAACGCGGGTGAAACCGCGGTGCATAACTAGTACTGAATATAGAAACAGATCTATACAATACGTAATCTATAAGTAAACTTATATCTAGGTATATGTAGATTGAAATGATAAGGTTATGATTCATTGCTGTTTTACAAAAGAAGTCAATTTTTTCTATCAAATAGCGTACTAAATTCATTTTCTCTAGATTACTAGTGCTTATAGATTCTCTTGCTCCTCACAGCACGTATCACCTCACGGATGTCATGAGGGCATGGGACAATCTTGCGCTTGCTCGAAAAAGTTGCCAAAGTTAACGATCCAGAAGAGAGTAAAGGAGCCGAGTGCAGAACCGATCTGGCCGATCGTGCCGAGCACACGCATTGGCTTAAATCCTCCCATACGAGCTTTGCTGTAGATCCACATACGCGAGTATGAAATCAATGCGTTGGCCACAATCCACACGATCACCTGTCGGAATCATAGTTTTAATAAAAAAAAAGATATTTTATGTATGACACTGGTAATATTTGTACTTACTACTGACTTGGACCAAATTTAGTGATATTAAAATAACAAATTAAATGAAACAGGTAAGTAAGGTACTTACATCATGTATGTTTATTACAAGGAAACTTACTGTTCAAGAAGGAAATATTTATCCTATAGAGAAATTGGCATAGTAATACTTCATAAAACTTACTATAATGACAGCTCCACTAGTCTCCTGGTGAAGCGGTGGTGTGGGCGACATGACGGCGGTGATCGTAATGAAGAGGACGAGACCGGCACTCACCACTAGCATAATCGCTATGTAGATGCCTTTTGCCATCTTGAACCATACACCCGCTAAGCAAGCCACTGGGTTAGCAATGGTGCCCAAAGTAACAGATAGGTGGAACGCCCGTCTGCCATACGGCAGGCAGGAGTACGTTTGAAGCGACGGCATCAAGCCGTTAAAGAACATATTTATAACAGCCATCAATATAAACAACCCCATCCAGTACGAGTCTAGCATAGATTTTTGCAACACCATCGTTTGTGCTTCCTGAGCAATCTCAGTTTTTTCCATAGAAATCTCTTTCTTTTCTTGCGGAGACACTCTTTCTGGGTCGAATCCTGAGTAGTTGTTTAGGAAAAAGAAACTAATAATACTCGTAACGCAGAGCGCTGCCACTATACACAAAAACACTGTCGAATCAAAACGAGCAGATGGATATATTGCTTCCATAGAGTTTCCATCTGGTGAAAGGCGGCACTCCGGTGGACCTCCAGTACCCTGAATCAGCGACAAAATCGCCGGTAGTAGCCCGCCAAATCCTTCCCCCACCAAATACGTAGAGAGGTACATTTCACGGAAGTTTCTCATGTATGGATAGAACACCAAGGAACTAGTCGTTCCCACCATTGCGGTAAATACTGTTAGAACAATAAACGTCACTGATCTTTCAGTGGGACCAACGTATGCAGTCTTCGTATAGAGAAAAGAATTAAGGAAAAGAGCCGTCGTCCCCACTATTAGCAGCCCGTAGATAAACATAGCGTCAGAGATCTTCGGTAGCAATCTTTTAAAAAAAGCGTAGATGAGGAGACCACTGTTGGCGATCTGCACGGCCACTGTGACTGATGAACTCAAAGCCCATTGTTCGGGCAACCTTTGAACGAGCTGCGGTAGCTGCACAAAAATACCGTTAACTCCCAGCCAAGAGCCCCAGCCCCAAACAAGGAGGGCTAGGTCTAGAGACACGCGCCGCCCAAACACAATCATTTTGACTTCGGTAAAAGCCACAGACCACTCGGCAACTTCCTACCAACGTCTAGGTAAGTTTCGGTAAAGTAACGTTTTGAAAGAAAGGATTACTTTACCTTTAATGCAATGGTCTTATCGGATAATTCGAATTATTTATCGGATTCTGAGATCGGATTTGATAATCGAATGACTCTTTGTGTGTCCAAAGATGAAAATACAAAATATGTGTTACAGCCGACAGGATAATTTTTTTTTTTTTCAAGTTGTTATTTTGTGGTTACCTAATACCTAGGTATATCTTTTTTTTGTAGTGACTTCGAGTGTATTGCATTAGATACTAGCTTGCGAGGCGAGCAAAATGTACTGGTTATACGAGTCTAGTTAAAACAATAACTGTAAGTTTTATTTTTTACGAACGAAAATATTGCTAGCAGTCTTTGGAACTAATCACCTATTCCAAAATTTAACACTAGGACTGAAAGATATAATTAAAAGTCCCTTATCGCCATGATAATCAATACTGTTCATAAAATATACCTAACATATTTTATATTTTTCATTTTGCTGATTGTATCGAACACTTTCGGAGTGTTTAACTGTAAATAGATATCGATATTTATTGTAACCCTGACAATATATCAATCGTATTTACCAATAACAATTCACTCTGATATTGCGTAATTCATTAGATGTATTAGTTATGCCTATAAATTACTACTATTTACTTTCAGACTGATGACTAAAAATATTATGTACAGTTCTCGCTTGTTGTATTGTTTATGGGTATTTTATCACATTGGGGAATGGGGACTATAAAAAAAAACAGACTTTCTTCAATAACTTCATATAAATTTATTAGCTTCTAACAAAAAACAATTGGATACGATCCGACTTACGGCTACTCTCACTGCATTTATATAAATTTGAATAGGTACCTAACAGTGCTACAATTATAAACTATAACTAAACTTTTGTTACCAAATAGAGGTAAGTACATTCAGATATTAAAGTAATGTTGTGTTGTGTGCGTCAATATGCAATTTTTGCTTAAAATAATTAAACGGTAGATAAGATCATATTTTAGGATTCTTATATATGTGATATCCCGTAAACCCCGTGTGTAGGAATGGAGCAGACACAATATATCTGTTCTTTGATCATTTTCTTTACAATCACCTACTTGCGATGATCAGCCTTCTGTGCCTAGCTTACCGAAACATTTGTTTCCCCGGGATATAACCCGAAACCTCTGACGGAACACGCGATCAGATGCATGAACCGCTGATCACGGTGGCGGTTACTATATAAAAATATACTAGTTATCACCTAACGGCAGTTTTATATTTAACTAAAATGAAATTTTTTATCAAATAAGGCAATAAACACAGGAAATCAGTTAATTTAATCGTAAGTTTAGTTACGTACTAAACAAACGGATAATTTAATAACATTACCGTAAAAATAAATATAAAAACATACATTTTGTCTAAACTAAGCACTAAAGTTTTAAACTCAACTGATTTATGCTTTCACTAGTTTGCGACAATAATAATAATTTTGAACGAATTTAAAGACTAACTTTAAGATAGATGCACTGCATAATAATTGATATTTAAAAGTATAAAAAGACAGAATAAAGTATATAAATAAAAAGAGAAATAAATAAAAAATACTTAGATTTAAAATTAACTTAGATTATGAACTGTAGCAGTCGTTTAGAATTAAAAGTTGAGACCCAACTTAGTCAAATCATTCGAGAAAAATTTCAGTCATTCTTCCGGACTTAAGTCAAACTCATAAACCGTATACCTTCCTTTAATCGAACTAAAAGTTTCTAATCTGAGCTAAAAGGGCCTACACACGTCCCTAAAACCAGAGGCGATATCGGGGAGGTGGTGGGGAGGACCCTAGATCGGATTATAATGTAGAGAAAAAAGATGTGCTTTTTGTATGCTTGTTCATAATAAATAATCTCAAAACCTACTCAAGTATATACCCTAAATCTCCTCGTGTATAGGCAAATCGTGACCCGAATTTGCTATACACGGGGCGATGGGTCCGAAGATGACGTCTGCAGATGCTTCTGTAGACGTGTAGAGGCATGATTTTAGGGACGTGTGTAGGCCCTTAAGACGTGTGTGTTAATGTTAATAGTCTCTTTTGCGATGGAAGGCACGCAGATCACACAACGGCTATTGCCTACTATATGTACTTAATTATATTGAGAAGAATTGTTAAGTATTAATTAGTTAAGTAATGTAGTAATATCTACAACACATGCCTTATATTGCAAAAAAAACCTTTCACTACATGGTCAAACGGGCTTAACCCTAAGTATTTCTAAAATATTTGGAAATCTCTGTAATTCTATAACAATAATATTTTTTTCATTGTTTTTTTAAACACATCGCTGCAATGGAGTGCAACGTGCGGCCTTATTACTAATTAGCGATCTCTTCCAAGCAAGCCTGTAGAAATTCAACCACACCTCCGTGCCACTTTAGAAACCCAGTTCAGCAAGTGGCAGCCCTACCAGAGACCGAATACAAATACAAATTAAATTGTATTCGGGACCGAGAATCGAACCCGATACCTCAGGATACGCGGTAGGCTTATAAGACCGCTTAGCCATGAGGCCTCTAGTTGTAATTGTAATAAAATGTTAAATTACAATAATTAGGAATAAGTGGAAACAATAGTATCGAATACACCCCGTATTTTAAACTGAATACTCTAACAACATACAATATACATATACAATAACCCTGTATACATTCATAAAATAAACATCGAATTGATTCCTTGTGGTATTTGAATTTTGGTTAGAAAACAATCTTACACGTAAATAATGTAATACTGCTTCAGTTAGCTCAAGCTTTGCGCCACACACCTACAATAAGCATTTAGTTATCCCACTCAGTTTTAACAATGCCTAAACATACTCCTTAATAATTTATTTTTGCCAATGATGCATTGGATACATAAGGCATTGATGGATGCATTCCGGTAGTCTTCGAAAACACTTGTTTTGTTTAACGACAGAAAAGTCGTATGTTTAAAAAGAAGACTTTGTTATCGATTTATAACAAAGCTAAAAGTATTAATAACATTTAGGTATAAATAATGGAAAGTTTGATGCCAAGTCTATGATAAAATTTGTCTTATCCATCCATAATTTCATCCATAAGTCCATAAATTACATCACACGTTAAGGGGTTGGGAGGGGGTTGACGAATTGTGAAATTGTGTAACAAGGGGATGGGAGGAGTCATACATTTCGTGACGTCACATTTCCAAATCTACGGGTTAAAAAACGTACTTTACACTATTAACGAAATACTCAAAAACATTAAACAAAAACAAAATTTCAAAATATGTGAAGTTATACTAGGGAGGGGGGAGTCTCACAAATGTGACCAGCTGTGACAAGGACGGGGGAGGGGTCAAAAAATCATGAAATTTGTGTGACGTAATTTATGGATGGCCCCTTATAGGAAATATAACAATTATTTTTAAATATCTATACGATTCTCAAAAATTTTAGCTAAGCAGTTTTAGCACAGTCACAAAGAGTCTCATTCATGTATTCATTGTTTTTGCTTTAATTGAAATTAAAAAAAAATGAACTACTTACAACTACTAATGTTTTGAGTCGTGGTGTAGATACGAACTCATTTGAGCATAATAATGTATTTATATGCGTGGTTACATACAAAGTTTTTTTAATAGCTCATTACCAAGACCCTACTTATACCTATTATATCAGGAAGAACCATGACCCGCTATATAGGCTGTGTAGGACAGTCGGGCGCCTGTTGGAACAGTGCAGTATAGTTTACGAGGACGTACAGCGTGAGCGAGCCCAGTGCTGAGCCAGCCTGTCCCAGTGCACCACACACACGCATACCTCGCGCTCCTCCACGTCGTGCCCACCCATATACCCACATGCGGCCGTATGAGACGAATCCGCTGCACGCCACCCAACAGGATACCACTAAAGCTGCGCCAGCTCCGCTTCCCGCCAGCGGTGGGAACGGGCTTTGCGCTGCCGTAGTCAAGATGAAACCCAGAAGAACCGCGCTTAAAGCCAATAGCGACGTTAGATAGCGACCGGGCAGCGGTCGTAGCCACACGCCTGCTAGGCAAGCTACCGGGTTGGCCATCGAGCCGAGCGTCACCGCCAAGTGGTAGGCGCGTTTGCCGTACGGCATACATGAATAGGATTGAATCGACGGCATCACACCATTAAACAGTGCGTTTAGCAACAGCATCAACGCCATTAGCCCGATCCACTGTGGTCGCAGCAGCGTTCCGCCCGGCGCCGCCTCCTCCTCCTTTGCTACAGCACCTTCTTTGACGCGCTCTGACGCAAATCCAGGATAGTTATGCAGCACACAGAAGCTGACGAGACTGACGGTCGATAAAAGTCCGAGTAACACAATGAAGACAGTGGAATCGAAACGAGGTGGCGGACGCACTGCCACGTAAGTGGAATTATCCGATACCAGCACGCACTCCACCTCGCCACCAACGCCTTGCACGAGCGCTAATAAGGAAGGAATGAACCCACTGAGGCCCTCGCCCACTAGGTACGTGCTTAGGTATATCTCGCGGTAGTGCCGCAAGTATGGGTAGAACAACACTGAACTGGTACAACCGACGAGAGCCACGAAGAATGTCAACGCGAGAAAAGGTATAGACCTTTGAGCACCTACGACGTAAGCGGTCTGCGAGTAGAGGAAAGAGTTGAGAAAGAGCGCGACTGTTCCCACGGTGAGAAGGCCGTAAATGCAGTAGGTATCAGAGATGCGCGTCACCTTACGCAACGATCCATAAACGAGCAGGCCGATGTTGGCACACTGCACGGCCACGGACATGGCGGCGGGCAGCTTCCAGCCCTCAGGCAGGCGCTCAACGAGCAGCGGCAGCTGCACAAACAAGCCGTTGACGCCAAGCCATGTGCCAAGCCCCCAGCATACAAGTAGCACATCAAGCGCCACGCAGCGGCGAGTACCCCATATCATGCTGCTACTGTTATTGCCGTTGCGCAATTCCGCCAGGCACGGCGCACGTTCCTTGTTTTCACTCAACCTACGAACAAATCCACTAGTTACTAGTTTGCACTTTGTACTTGTATAAATTAATTTGCTCTCTCAACAACTTAACATTATAATGTAGAGATAAAAGATATGCTTTTTGTATGCTTGTTCATAATAAATAATCTCAAAAACTACTCAAGTGATTTTAAAATTATCTCACCGCAAAACATAATTTCAGTGAGTAACATAATTTACTTTATGTAAAAAAAATCAATTCAAATTATTCGGATGCTACATTCGCATTTTACTTTTACTTATCGTATCAACATTTGCCTAAAAAAGAGTACCTACTTAGTAATTTTGGTATACAATGTTTCAATAAATGGATGTTTGTTAATTGTTGGTGGATGTTGTCAATGAAATTTGGCCCAAAGATAGATAATAGTCTGTAATAATGCATAGTTATATATTATCGGAAATATGTACGATCTCCGTGAGATAACAACAATTACTAGAAAGTAAATACAAAACATCAAATATAGAAATTAAAATTATTATCTATTTTAAAATATAATTTTGGTGTCTTTGAAGGTCGGTTAAAAACGACTAACATTTTTATAAAAAATTAAAATATCATAAACGGTTTAACCAATTTTGATAATTTCTAGCAAAGAAAACTGTCGATAAAACAACAAACTAAAATCGGTTTACCTGCCGACTCAGACCAATAAAAAAAGATCATCCTCATTTTGGATCGAGGTTTAAGAGGATTGTGAAGTGCCGATACGCGGCGTGAGTAGGTACTTTAAAAAATGCTATCTCTTTCATACCGCTTTGCCTCACTCCGGACGTGCATAGAGAGAGTTGCAAATCTTAGAGGCAATTACCTACATTTCCTTTTTAAAATAGTTTTGGGCGATAACATTTTTACCACCCTAAAAATTTACGAAATGAGATAATTTTGGCCTCTTTAGATTCAGTACTCCTTAATCTAGGTCTGTACGTTTTTCTTTTTTAGTAATTCAGTTTAGTTTAATTTTAAAAAATAAAAACGCCCGAGGAAGTATTTAAGTCAAAAATATAGATGTTTGGATGCTAATAACTTCTATCATACGCAATATTTCTTTAAAATAAAAACGTACGGACTCAGTTTTTCATTTTATTTACAACATTTCCAAAAATTATGAAAATTAGAGTATGTTAATGGGGGGGAAAATGTTATCGCTTTTTGTATGAAAATGTCACACAATCTAACAGCTTCACAATCCTTTTAAAGGTAAAATAAAACTGAAGTATTACCTACTTAATTCTACCTTATGTACCTACTGTATAATATTAATTATATACTTGCTGACCCGGCGAACTTCGTACCGCCAATAAAAGATAAAATAGGTATAGACATTTATACTTATTACATTATATACTTAAAAGATATGTACAATATGCCATCACGGACTTTTTTTATGCAGATCTATAAAAGATGATTATCCCACCAAGCAGCGTATTCGATGAAAGGTGGCTTGACTTTTCCGACATTTCCAAAAATTATAAATTATATACAGAGCGCCCCACAGCCATGCCACCATGATAAAATAAATAAATCAGCAGGGACCTAATTTGTTGTGAGAATTTGTATACCTACTACAGGTCAGAGAATGTCACATGGTCACATTTTGACGATTCTCGGATCAGATAGGCGATTATTGAAAAATCTTTGAATGGAGTTAAAATTGTTTTTAAAATCAAAATGAAATCATCTTTCAGTAGTTTTCTATCTAAATTATTTAAGATACTTTCCCTTCATGTGACATGGCTGTGGGACAACTTACATATTGCAACCAATTTACACAAAACCTTGACAAATTATATACAAAAACCTTCCTCATGAATTACTCTATCATGCATGATAATCTTTTCAGTAGTAAGTAGAACATAGCATTCGATTGATATGACATTGAATTTTGATGACTTCAGAATTAAACCAATTAATAAAAACATTTAAACAAACCTTATAAAGTAATATAGGTTTCTATTTTTATAATCAATATATACTCAGCACTCACATATATATACTTTAAAATGTTTGATAATAGCGTTTCTATTGTGAGGTGTATGCTGTGTCGGATATTTATTCAATTTTATTGTTGCAAGTTACAACGTTGATAATAGTTTACAAATATTTGGATGTTTTCTAATTACATTCAATATTTATCAACGTTTATTTCAAACATAAAGTTACCACTTATTCACAGAACCCAAGCAATAGGTAATATTCTGATGGTAATAATTCATATTTTCACTTGTCAAATATAAATAATAGATAATTCAAGAAACACCTTTGCTGGTGAACACAATGCAAACTTTCTGTACTTTTTGCGGTTCCGTTTACCTGTCATCGGGACCGGTTTGCCCTTCATTACTTCAATAAAACGCCATTTCCAAGAACATTAATGTCCGAAAAATATATTCATCGACCGAAACTTAGAGCCTTAATGGCAGCTACAGTTTGGCCGCATATTAATTACGCTAGTTGTTTCCGCCTTTCATTGAAGAACAACCAAGCCAGCCCCATATCATACAATGTTGATAAATATAATTCCGTTCAGAAAGTTTCCTCCTTTAACCTCAAAAATATGGTTTAGATTTTCTTTAAATTATATATATTTATTAGATATTCTAAATGTACCAGGTAATTAGTTATTAATATATTCATTTCATTGGGGGTTATGCAAATAAGTACAAAGAGGCCGCGAATATTTCAGCGATTGTTTCAGAAATTGGCCTAATAATCTAAAAACTATTCAACGTATCATAAATATTTTTTATGATAACAAGACGCAAAACTGAATCGTTTAATAATAAAAAATAAAGTAATATCGTTGATATAAATTATGTGCCTATTCATGGTGCTTTATAATAAACAAGTGACTACAGTCAGTTACTATATTCTCTCTATCTCCAGAACTATCTATCATACCTTATTGATTTTATTATCATATTATATAACTATTAATGTTTTATAAAATGTATGTTTATCAGTCATCGATTAAACTGATATTTCATCAAGATATAGAGATTTAATCTGGACGCGTAAACAATAACCTATTATAGTGGAACATCGGAAAAAATTGATAACCTCATTTTTGGTTATTTTAAAAGTCGGTTAAAAACAAGACTGTGGTGTTGGATCACCCTTCTTTACAAGAACCTATATGTAATCCAAATTGTGGCAACTCTCAACCAATCGTATTCAGTAACCACTAACCATGCAACTATTTCTGCGACATACTACAAGACTGTTGACGTTTAGCCTTGCTATCAAAATTTGGACGTAGACGAAGGTCATATAAGTATCCACTAAGCAGCTGAGGAAAAGTTTCTACTTAAAGGCAAAGATTCTTAGTCAGCATATGTATACCTGTCGACGCCAATTGACATCGTGTGATGGAGTTCAAAGAGCACTCGGGCGCTCTCTTTTTCGGCCGCAGCTGCCGCCTCAACTGACGTCATGTCACACATACACTAAACACAGTACTATCCCTTAAACCTGTCTCATGACTGTTTTCACCAATCTAATCTTAGCTTAGGAGGTTCCTTAGATGTGGTGTCTTCTTCGTTCCTTTTACAAGAGTAAGAGATAGGTAATCACTTAGACGTCTCCTAAGCTAAGATTAGGTTGGTGAAAATGGTCATCAGTGTGCTCTTATTATTCATCACTTAGCTGCATGCACAACAGTTTATTGGCAGAAAATGGTATGTTACGGGATAGATCTACCACCATAGAGGGCACTAATAGTAATAAATTAAGAATTACTCTTATTCAGATAAATTTAAGGAACAAGATGTTATGCTTGTTAATACAAAAGCTGAACTGTTCATTTTCTTTAAATAATGATAACAATGTGACTCCACCAATGCAAGGTTTGCTTTAAATAAAACTGAGCCAAGGATATTGTCAGTAAAGATTAGAACAGTATATTATATTTTGTTATAATGTGGTATCTAAGAGTTACAACACATCATCTGCTGAATTATAACAGATAAGCAATACTGATATAAGACGAAAACGTTAAATAAAGATCATTAATGAAATTGAAATAAAATTAACATCAATCTTAGATATATAATACATCTATACTGATACAGACAAATAAAATTGGAGTTCTATTTGTAATATGTATCAAAATAACCGCTTTTTACTAAATGCCGCTTATACCAAAATATATTTTTTTTTACATTTTTTGTCTATCTGTCTGTCTGTTCGTTCCGGCTAATCTCTGAAATGGCTGGACCGATTTTGACAAGACTTTCATTGGCAGATAGCTGATGTAATAAGGAGTATAGTATAAGTATAAGTATTGACGGGCTCGTTTTCCGCAACTCGACGTCTACTATGCGCCTATTTTGCGTATTGAGCCGGGCGGTTAGTCCTGCCATCCCAGCTCCTCCAAAAAGTTTATCAAACTAAAAGGAGTAACTTAGGTTTACTTTTCTTTTAGATGTTAATAATAATAAATCATAAAAATTTAAATATATTATAAAACTTTGTACAGAGCCACCTACTGGCGAGTGGCAACAGAAAGAAATTAAATTGCGTGTTTAGGATTATATTACATTAAAGGCTATATAACATCACGTTACGACAAATTAACGCGGTTGACACCGCGGGGCATAGCAAGTAAAATATATATCACTACATAGTATAAAACAAAGTCGCTTTTTCTTCCCCTTTACCCCTTTTTATGCTTGAATGCTTAATACTACGCAACGGATTTTGATGCAGTTTTCTTAATAGATAGAGTGATGAAGAGGAAGGTTTTTATATATGTTTTACACCCGTGCAAAGCCGGGGCGGGTCGCTAGTATATATGTGCGTAAGAAATTTGCAAATTTCACAGTTTTTTTGGCAGACCCCTATGAACATGAAATTGACAGCTGATAGATTGTGTCAAAGAAAAAGGTAAATAATGTTTTAATGAAAATTATGATTACTTTCTTGTTAATTAAAGAAATTGGCATATGACCATAACTTATAATTGAAATTTTATATATATTATTCCAAAAACATTATTTAGAATAATAACGTTTTAACATAAATATATTTATACCTCAGATAAATAGATAAAGGTTTCAAACCAAGATTCAAGATAAAAAAGGGTATTATAATTTTCTGTCATTTTTTGATGTTTTTGTTTGATATTGTGCAAGAGGCAGCAGAAGATAAAATTCAGGACAAGATCATAATGTACCTATTAACTATTTGCTCAAGACATCATCTAAGTCAAGGTGGTATCAACTATCAAGTTAATAAGATGGCATACAAGAATGTTAACATTTTGTATACATACAAAAATATGTGTCATCTAACAAATTGCCTCAAGAAAAAGCTTTATTTTCAAATTAATACAATGAGGAATTAGTAAAATCATAGATAAGTTTGTTTTTTAAAAAGATAATGAACAAAGAGATATATAATGTTTTAAGAACAATAGAATAAAATTAAGTTTTTCATAAAAAGTAACAATAACAATAATTTAATTAATGAATAGGCCATTCTAATTGACAGTGAACTATTATTTCTATTTGATATTTTTGTAAAATCAACTCAGATATCAATAATTATTAATTAATATCAAAATATTATTTTTATTAAAATACATTTGATAGAAGTTTAAAGAATAAAATACTTTTATTGTCAATTGTGGCAGCCACATCACCAAGGTTAGTTTAGGAGCTTCATTTCATTTTGAAGATATGCATAAGGAAAATATAAAGATAAGTATCATAGTTGTTTCATAGCAATACTTAAAAACTTAATTCATTTGAAGGCTGTTATTAACTATAGGTCTTATGCAATAATAAAGTAGATTGTGAAACAATTAATAACTTATTATAAATGTATTCTTCAAATTCTAGTAGTCTTACCTTGTCAAACTCATCAGAATCGTACGGAGGTAAATATTCTAATTAGTGGTCTTTTGACTTTGTACCTAAAAAACCAATTATTTATTAGTTTTTTAGTTTTTCCTTGGATTTTCTTTGGTCTTTCAGGCTTCAGCATTTACACAAGTACATTTTCCAATTTGACGTCATTTACAGAATTTGTCATATGAACTTATTTAATGGGGTCAAAAAAGCGATATTTTATATTATATTTATTAAAGTGAAACTAAACAATTCACACGGATAGGTACGTCTCAACTCACTCTCAAATCTCAACTCTCAGTTCTCACCAGTGAATAGTGACCACTGATCACTGATCAGTCACCACAGCATCTCATTTCAAAGATTTTAACTATAAATGTCACTGTCAAATGTCTACCGTCAATCATGGAGGTTAAAGAGAAGGAGAACAATCGCTGTAAAAAATAGTGTCCCAGAAATATGGTCAAAATAAGTGAAGCGCTGCGATCGCTAAATTGTCTCAATTCAACTATAACTTCATGTAGCTTGTATACGTATTATAGTACATACTCTTTCGCAGATACTACTTACCGACGACAGCGCGGTTGGTGGCTGAAAAATGAGTTATAAACTAAGGCGGGCAATGCTTCAGTACGTAGCAATCGTTCTCCTTCTCTCTAACCCCATGGGCCCAGCTAAGCACAGGCAGAGCCAGAGGTTTGATCTCTTATTAGTCTGTACAGCTAGAGTACACACAATAGGTTGGTAATTAAAGTTCATTTTAATTATCTCTCTTAATTATTAACCTCAGGTATAGAACAATAATAACAACATTTTTATTAGTTTATTCAATTTGTCGATGACTTATTATTTGTAATATTTTCTAATAAAATATAAATTGCTAAATGGTTCTAATATGGAATCATAGATGGCGCATATCAATAAATGAATACTGCAGTTGTTTTATTTTATACTGAAAAACATTTTTGTTTTTTTAAGTGTAATCAGTGTATTTCCACTAAAGAAAGTAAAAAATATACGTGAGTGTCTTCAACCCCTACGCAGCATAATTTTTGTAAGATATAGTTTGTGCGAAAAGTTTAAAGATGTTTGTTCCTCTTTCACTCAAAAACACTTAATGGATTTTGTGTGTCACCTGCGAGCTATTTTTACTTGAGCTACAAAAACTTTTGTCTTTTATTCTACATAATTTTGAATAAATAATGAATAAAATATGTACGTTTTGACTATGGGAAATTTAGTGCACACTAATAAAATGGTGTAGTCCAGCGAGCGGAGTGATCGGGCGCACCGCGAGCCAAATAGGGAATAAATTGCTCATCGGTAGTTCTGTTACAGGAATGCTACTCTTTCTGAGTAACGTAAACCCAGTCGAGAGTAGAAACTAGTTAGCATTAAACATGCGTAGCCTGTTTGTGCTCACACAAACAGTACCCAAAGGCCTCACGCTGGAGTAGGCCTCTTGCAGCGAATTCTAATTCTTACGACATTGAGTCTAGACTCTAGACAAATAACTCAATAATCTATTTACAATTTACAAATATCGCTAAAGTATTATTCTAAACTGCTTGTGATAATGCCAATATTATGTGTGTCACAGTTATATTAAATTACGAAAAAATACAGCTCTCAAACTAAAATTTTCTAATTATAGATTAATATTTTCAAAACGCTATTCTTTCCTTTGGAACTAAATTTATAAATCGTATGACAGGACTAAAATTGTTTTTGACGTAAATGAATTATTAAAGTTTAGTTTAATTTGTATGCATCGGAATTGGCGTCATAGCTTAGTTTTAAAATAAAGGAAGAATAAAACAATAGTTGGTTCGACAGTTATTTTAATTTAAAATTTCAAAAAGCAAATACAATAATAATCTCCGCATGACTCGTCTTATAAAGCTTTACACGTAATGTAATTATTTAATAGTAGATAATAAATATAACAAACAGTAAAACTCCGGCGCTACCCTGAGCGTAGTGCTCTCTCACTCACTCGCACACTCCCTCAATCTACTTGTCCTTGACACTCTCTGTCTTCCTGCCCAGAGGCACGGCTGCACGCACCCTGGAAAATATAAATTCATTTAGTTCATGGCTATACAAAATTATAGAATAGGTATTAGGCATAAGTATCTACGTCGCAGTGCGCCCAAGCCATGTTACTGTTTCTGTGAGAGTCAATTGCAGTTCCGATGGATTTTACCTACCAATAATTGAGACCTGTTATCTCCGCAAAAAATGAACTGATGTTCAATAAGCTTTCAGAAATATTATATTATAAAAAGATTTTTTGATGCAAAACATAGTTTCATGGTAGGAAATTTAATTTAACTGTATAAAACTCTAACGTAGGTTACGACACGTACATTTTACAGTGTTACAAACCCAAGAGTATATGTAATTAGTACGTGGAAATAAACAAGAACACGCGCATGTATTGCAAAAATGTTGCATTTACTATTAATGAAGGCAATCTTACCCACCATATTAAAGTCCATTATACTAAAAATACTCTCGATTCTAATAACTATATTATTGAATCTAAAAGTTCTGATACTTCTTGCATGATAATCAACTGTGAGTAATAAAAACATTGTTGTTTGATTTCATTTTAGTGTATGGCAATGATATCCAGATGACATTATGGTTGCCATACTAATAATACATAATATATTTTTTTTGTCTATATACTAAGAAAATATGATACTCCTACATAAGCGACCGCTTTCTTGGTCTAGTGGTAAGCGCGTAAGCGTTACAACCGGGTGGGTGGGTTCGATTCCCGGTGGAGATAAAATAAAAAAGAACTTCCGATCACCTACTTGCCCCTAAAAAAAAATCGATCAGTGAAACACATGTTAAACGCATCTGCCCCATACCCCACTAGGGGAAACGGGACTTCACACTCACACACATAAGCGTATTACGACGTTACTTACTTAGCGGTGATTTCGTTGATCTTGGCGCGCGCAAGCTCAAGGTTGGCGTCAACTTGGGCCTTGTTCATCTCATAAGCTTTGGGAAGCGTAAACAGCGCTATCCACCCTGAAACAGACACATATTATATTGAAACTAAATGACTGATGACATATTATATTGAAAATAAATCGGCTCTGTCAACTTTAACAACGGATTAAAAGACCGAGCTTTGTTTTAAGTCTTCAAAATTCGTTAACATTAGTAAAATATATCAGCATCGACCCCATAAATAGTAACTTTTTCGCTTAGTTATGGTTACGAAACAGTTATTATAACAGAAATTACTCTGTTGTGAGACTTAATATCAGACGCAGATTATACTCGATTTCTGCGCAGAAACTTATTTTTAAAAAGATTTTAAACTTCTAGAAAATGATTGATCACCCATTGTAGTTTACAGACTCCTTTAACCCACCCAAAAAAAAAAAAAGTTTTTTTTTTCCTTTAATACCTTTATCTACTATCTACTCTGAAATTCCCTTCCCAATGACATCCGTCTTGCCCGTTCTCTTTCCGGTTTTAAGATTTCTGCATATTACCTTTCCATATCTATATAATATGAGGAAAAGCCTCATTAACCTTTCAGTTTGTTAACACTACAGGGTGTCTAAATTCTTAGTATCCATATGTTTATTTATTTATTATATAAGAAACCAAACATATATCACAATTATAACAAATATAAGACAAAATACAAGTATATCTAGATGAATTCTAATGACTCACAGATGGAGTAAATTTAAAGAAAATGAAGATAATTTAATTAACGCAGATAGACAGAGATGATAACAGTAAAATAAAAGAACAAAACAAATTAAGGAATAATACAAGATTTATGTAAACTTGTATCTGAACTCAGTAGAGGAGCATGAGAAGACGTCATTATAAAATGTCTTACACATCCTATTCTTGGAGTCAATGTCGTTAAAAGTATGAGCGAAGAGACTTGCCTGGAAGAGATAGCTTGATAGCGATAATATAATTACTAAGTATATAACGGTATTGTCATATTTATATTGTTTTATGTTGTGTAGGTATACATATTTTTTGGTGGGCTAAAATACAAGGTAAACTCGGGCATGCCAACTGATTGAATGAACATACCCATTATGACGAGTGTGATGCCGTTGAAGCAGGCGCCGATATAGGTGAAGCACCAAAGCAAAACTCCAAATTTCAAAGAGTCCACCAAATCTTCCACTAGGAATAACCTGAAATATACATCCAAAAAATAATTACTCAAATTATATAATATGACACTTTTTAGCCTTATTATACCTAAAATTTTAAATCACGACAATAAGTATGCCTATTGATACTAATATTTTAAAGCTGAAAATTTTGAACACGCTAATCGTAGGAACTCCTGGTTAAGGCTGGGTTATATAATATAGTGTTAATTTTAACAACAAAAAACCAACTTCAAATTGTAACTCTAAAACTACTGAGTAGATTAGGTCCCAGAAAAATGGGACCACACGCGAAATACTAGCTTTGAAACAAAAAAAGAATCATAAAAATCGGTTCACCCAGTCGAAAGTTCTGAGGTTGTTACCTCATTACATTTTAAAAAAACCAGCGTCCAATTGAGAACCTCCTCCTTTTTGAAGTCGGTTAATAATAACATCACGCTACGCTCAAGAGCAGCAATGAAAAATTATTCCTTTTGAGAGCGGGTAAAATCGCGGAACCAGTTTTAAATAAAGCATGTAGAATAATTTGTAATTTTCGAACTACGAAGTTATCATTTAGTTAGTCATTGTTATTTTTATATTTGTATGTTAATGTTTTTATCTTTCTAGTACCTTGGTCAAAAGTAAATGGAGCCGAGAGGGTTATCACGGTCGGTGTTATTTTGCCGAATTCTCGTATTTGTATGCATATGACCTCACCTGCGCAACTCGTGCAGGAAGGCGTTAAGGTGTGCCGTAGCTGAGGCGGCCAGCGCCTGCGCACGCTCCGCGCTTACACTCAAGTCCTGTTCCAGCAGCCATCTGAAACCACCTCATGATAATGAACTATCAAATACTATCTCCGCCTGTAGGGCACGAAGTATTCATCATTTTCCGTACAAGGCAAAGGATATCATCCATACCTTCTGAACCGAAACATTTTCTATACTTGCCCGGGCATCGAATCCACTAGTGCAATACGCGTAGCATGTCAGACAAGTTGACCATTTGTCGGTGATCGCGTACCTAATACAATATGTAACTTATAAATAACAAAAAAATTGTTTGGTTAAAAGTAATTGTAAAATGATCTTGCCGCGAGGTGAAATTCAATAGGAAACTTCCTATATAAACCGATAAGTAAAAAGACACCATAAAAAAGACACTTTTGGGTAAATAAACTGTCAAGGTTTGTTGTTTCTAACGAAATATTGCAACACTTATAATTTATTTAGTATATTTGCGTAAAAAATTGATAATCGAGAAAAGCTATTTTCAAATCAGTTATTGAAGTCTAAAATACATACCTACGTATAAAAATATACTCACTTGAAGGGGTGTCCTTCATTTGTCTTCTGAACGGCCTGCAGTATGTTTTTGTAGATCCTGAAGGCAACTGCAGCTGAAAGGGCCAGCAGCGAGCTGTAGGCGAACACGGACACCACGGAGCAGCATGCTAGAGCCACCAGCAGTGCCAAACCTGCACCAAGCGCCGCGCCTGATCGCGCCGCGTTGCGCCAGTATACAAGCGCTTCAACTGTAACACATAAGCGTGCTCTTAGAATTGTCGATCGATACTCAACACTTCCTACAATTCTAATGTCAACTAAGTGACCTAAAACTGAATTAACTGAAAAGAAAAAAAGCTGTCTCTATACCTATTCTACAACAATAACAACACAACTAATTCTATGGTTAGTTTAAATGATCTCATATTAACTGAACCGAAAAATGAAGCATATACAAAAAAAAAGTGTTTTGAATAGAGGGGATAAGGCAGGTTTTGTTAGTAACAACACGTAACAAACGTGAGCTCATCATGACACCGACGGTGAAGAGCATACTTCCTGTGAAGCCTCATAAATGCTCCTAGCTTCCTATATACGCCGCTGTCTAATCTAAGCTGTCTAATCGCCTATGAGTCACGACAGCCAAAGAACATTCGTGTAATGCTGTAATACCTACCTAGTATAGATATATCTGTTTTCAACGCATTCGACTAGTATCAGAAGAATAGTTTTACACGTATAAAAACAATTATTCATGTATCGTTTGTACCGTTCGTATAATAAAAATCATAATTCCATCTAAATGGTGTTTATTTACTTGGTGTTTGAATTTGTACAGGTGTTAAAATTAATTTAAGAACGAACCCAGACATTCCAAATACTCAGATATTTCAAAGCCTTACATCAAATATTGTTAGGTTATTATTTGAGGGATATTAACTTTGATGAAGAGCAGAGAAGTTTGTTCGACGACATTAAATTCAAGATCTCCGATAACAAACTTGGGGAAACCGGTCACAAGTTGACGGGAAGAGGCGCTTACGTGGTTCACATACACATATCCAACGCAATAAAACGTGTTGTGACGGTTTATTAATTTTTGAATAGTTTATATGATTCAAAAATCATTTCATTAATGCTTTAATATAGCAAGTATGTAATTTCCTTCTCCCCAAGTTAATTAGAATCCCATATGGAATTGAAAACTTATTACTGCTTTATGCAGCGCTCACATGCATGTATTAAATGAATACCTAACTGTTAATAAATAAATACTTTCATTTATTGAAAGTAAATGTAAAATTACCCAAGACATGTAGTGATAATGTTTCGCTCCACCGAGTTTATCAGCGCAACGTGACGTATAATCGCGAACATAACGTGAAAAAGTCCGAAAAGTTGCAAAATATGACAGAAAGTGGCAAAAGTATAAGACAAACCCGGGCACGAAAAACCTGAATTATGATATGAAATCGTGTAGATCGCGACACGCTCCACAGAAGCAATGGTATCCAACAATATGGTGTCTACGTGACTACCGCAATACTCTTAACTTGCTTGGAAACGTTACACGTACTTCATAGCACTTCACTGTTCACATGGATATTCACGGCAAAGCAACGGAGTCTGTTACAAGTATTAAGGGTGGTACCTGGTCCTCGAGGTGGAAGTTCAACGTACTGGCCGGCGTGGCGAGGCGACTGCTTGGGGCGCGCCATGTCAGCGGAGTGACCGGCTCAAGCGTCAAGCGCTGCCACGCTGGTGCCTTTCTACGCACACGTCATCCGCGTTACTGACACCACGCGCGCCCGCGCAACCGGATATCTCGTCAATACTCAGATCCTCTATAGACGTGTGGTATTGTCTCACCGATCGCGAGTATATAATTTCACAAATAAAACAATACCCAATATTTGACAGTTACTTAAATCCAACACAGATCAACATTGTTAGTTTCAATTAAAAAAAAAACTAAAAACTTAAAAATAACTATTTATTGATATTCACACCAATTGGTCAAAAAATTATTGGAGATTTCAATTTCGCGCTATAACGTGAGTAGAAGCTTTAAAAACATATGAACACCGAAAGGTAAGAGACAAAATATATTTACATATAACTGTGGTGCAAATCTAGACCTTGATAATTAACAGCATTAGGCGTTGAAATTCGAATATCAAATAATATAAAGGTTTAAGTTATATAAAAGATTAGCACGGTTGTTAAGTACCGATGTATACAAAGAATAATAATGAGCAACAAGATCACGTCAACTTGTTCCAACATCCTCGACACTAGCCCGAACGTCATTGTGAGTTGAACGACTAACCAGTTTTTAATTGGGATAAGGACGTACTGAGAACACGTAAGCCTAGGCTGTAGGTCAAGATTTAAGTATGAAATGGTGCAAATAATGAGATAGTGTACTTTCTTGTGAGCAATAAAGTCAAAAGAGTCGTAACTCAAGCGTGCTCTAAACATTGATGTCATCAATCGAAAAAAGCTGTTGCCAAAATAAACAAAACGATAACTGAGATGCGCAATATCTATAATTCTATAACCTAAGTGACCTGAGGAAAGTGGACGGCGCAATTCGCAAAGCAGTCAACGCCTACTAACAGGTTGCTAACACTAATCTAATCTTCAAAAACGCATGAATAATAACAATAAATATTACAACTGCATGGTGATTGAAATAAAAAACAACTGTCACAAAAAAATATCATCAGCAATTCATTAGCTGTATAAAATTCACCCATAATTAACAGCGCATTAAATAGACTAATTAAAATAAAAATACTAAAAGAAATATAGGTAATAAAAATTAATGTGGCAGACAAAAATGCAATGTAATTTTGAACAGATACGGTATAACTGATGTCGATATCAATCAACCCGTTCATACCATAGTATTATGTACTTACTATCAAATTGTTATGATTTGATGGATAATTCATATTTAATGTATTATGTAGATTACGTTGCATAGCTACTGAATAACTACTACAAGTTTGTCTACCATTGATGAAGGTTGATTGTTTGGTGTAAAAGGGTAAAAAAAAGATACAAGTATTAAGTACAGAAAAAAAAATACAATGTATTGTTGAGATAAACAAGCCTCGGTGGAGTGATACCTACTTGCTACGGCAAGGCAAAAACAAAAGATAAAGTTATTATTAGTAAATTATTCTCTGCAGACAAGAACAGGTTGCAAGATCGGTTTTTTTTTCAAAACTCATTTTTTTAGTCATAGAGAAACAAGATATCTGTTTTTACTATTTTAGTATTGAAATTTGCATCCGAGTCATTTGGACTAAGTACTAAATTCAAGCTTATTAAACAAATTATTTTTAACCGACATTCAAAAAAAACAAGAGGGTTATCAATTCGACGTTTTTTTTTTCGATGTTGCGCTCGTACGCTCGGTGTCAAAAACACGCCACTTTTAGGGCCGAAACACATAACGCAAACTGCTTATTTTTGCGGCGCCGCAACGCCAAAATCGGCAGTTGCGTTGCCGCGTTGCGGCGTCGCGAAACAGGGCATTATGGTAGGGCAACCATTTTCTCGTGATTTTTGAGTGTGGATAGACGTCTCTCTGCGATGGATCGTAATAAACTTATTGCTTATTTGTTATTAAGAATATTAAATAAAACAAGTAGCCTAAGACTATATGTTACTACTTACCCAGTTTTGATTTTTCGGTTGAGTTTTTTTCCTTGTAATCAACATAAACGATCTCACAAATGCTTTTCCATGCTTCTTGTTTTATAAATTTGTCTTTATAGGTTTCGTCACTAGTATCCCACAAACAACGGTGTTCCTGAACCGAAGATATAAACAGATCGACGTCAACGTCAGACATTTTAATTTTAAAACTGCTTCTCGGTTGACACGTGTTGTTTGCAAGAGTGTTAGAAACAAACTGCATCCTTGTCAACAAGTATGACGTCATAACGCTGGAATTCACGTCGTGCGTTGCGGCGCCGCACCGCTATAGCGCACTGCCGATTTCAGCGGCGCGGCGCCGCAACGCGCTTATGTGTTTCGGCCCTTATGCCCTTGTTGAATTTTACATGAATTTTATTTATCAACACTAGGTTCATTTATAAGACAAAATTTATTTTTCGCTTTTTAGTGCGTTTTGAGGTCGGTTTTATTTTTTTTATTTAAAATTAATTTATTGATTCCATTGAACTGTAAAAACTCGTGACTAGCTATTTATTATTTCCCATTTTTTCCAAAGTCAAATTATTTGAATCTTTATTAATAAACCAATGTGATAATGATTCATTTTCAGCTAGATGATTTACAGTATTTTGCAAGAAATAATGCACATCGACCTCTAGAAAGAGACATTCGGCTTTGTCCCTTTCACACACTTCCTTTCCCTTCGTGCGAAAGGGACAACGCTCTACAAAGCCGAAATTAGCCGATTGTCTCATTCTAGAGGTCGATGAACATTATTTTTTGCGCAATAGGTACTGTATTTGATTATTATTTTCATATCTATGGATTGTTAAGATTTGTACCAGCTTGACAGTTGACACAATTCCCTTCGTTTGCCCAGTGTGTATTACTCTTTTTTCCAACAACCATTCAGCGAGAAAGTGTCAGAGCATATTTTATACATTGTTTCAACATTTAGAAGGGTCTTTTTAATTTAAATTTCATAGAAAATATTTGTTTATCTCATGATAAACAAACTTATAATATTGTTTTAGATAGTAACATGGAAAGACATTTGGTTGGTAACAAACAGTTGGGGTATTATCGAGGATTCAACGATGCTATCTGTGACGCACAGCATCGTCCTTGGCACATGCACGCTCAATGCTGAAGAGATTTAAGTTTGATAAAACGCGTTTTTCTTTGCCGATTGTCTGCACGCTGATTCTGGGTCATAAACAAAGAAATTTGCCGATTACTAACATCTGCAATAATGAGTTATATTTAAACGTTGGGCTAGTAAAGGTCAAGGAAAAACACTCTATTCCGGAACTTGGTATTCGTCGCTAATGACTCACAGTGGCAATAAAACTGACCTTTGTACATGTATATCATGTAAAAAAAATTATGAACATTCATAATCTTAATGATAATACTATCAGAGCCAATAGAGGAACTTAAAGTTGTTCCTTGCTTAATTAATTTTATACTGAAAATTTGTAACAGATACCAAACAGAATAGGCACCCCCTCCTACTCCCCCTAGGCTGCCCCTATAAACCCTATAGGGGCAGCTAACTTGATCGATCGCCGCTTGGCGACGTTCCAATTAGGTACATTAAAGTGTATAGGCTTTGTCTAACCTCAAAGATCTACACATTCGGGCAATAATCCATTATTACAATACTTTATATAATTATTGTTTTAAATATTACACAGTAAAATAAATGTTCATAATAAAATCATTAATATTTTTTTCTACCTAGTAGAATTTATCAAGTAACAATCGGAGATGATTCTTTATGTATTTTTTTTTTAATTTTAATACATATATTTATAATTTACACCTACTAATTCATAAACATCTGTATAATGAATGGTGCAGTTCCGAGACACATTGAGACCGCATATCCTACGATGGATTCCGTGTCAACTGTGTAATGTTATTTATAGAACACAGACTACATATCTAGTTGCTACTGTTACTCATATAGACCACACACAGTAGTTTTCAATAATTAATAGCAGTATAGACACAAATTAGTTTTTTTAGGCGCTATTGGAATTATATTATTACACTAATTAAATATCCCATACAGTATCAACGTTAGATTTTCAATACGTGTCAGATACCTACCGAATGTAAATCTGTAAAGGTCGATGTACATAGATGAGCGAATGCTCATTCTATCCCCTATCTTATCAAATTCTTTTAGTTTAAACAGACTTCGAGCATTCTTTCGTTCTGTCTGCGTACATAAAGATTCTATAGAATATTCTAAGAATGCTCGCTTGTAATCGGCACTAGATCGTGCGAACAGTTGCTAAGAGCGTTCTTACGTGTTCCAACGAGCTCGCTTCCCGGAGCGGTCTCTTTCAAAGCGTTCTTGTCCTAGCGATTTGCACACATACTGATCGATTTCATTGTGAATTGGTCTCAGGAAAAATGTGATGCTTGACAGGAAATTGCAAATCCACTGAAATGTCTCTTCCTTCTTTTTGAGTGTTTGAGACAAAATAATAAATGCAGCACTTGCAATTATAATATTGCGAAGCACTTCAAACCACAGAATTGACAAGAATGAGCATTCGTTCGGCTGATCTAAACATATTTTTTTCTTATTTTTGCTCGTTGATATCAAAATGTGAACGCTTAAAACGAGCATTCGTTTACATTAAAGATCTAGAAAGAATGTTCTTTTTCTATGTTCGTTTGGCTTGAATCGGAACTCAGATAAGTGTTTCAGTAGTCAGAAGCGATAAACGAGACAAGGCGACTTTAGAAGCATTAGGAATAGAAACAATGCTCGGCTGCCGGCCACGGCGTTAAAAATACCGCTCAACTAGAACTCTGACTGGGAACTACCGGTAGAAGTAAAATATTTACTTTTCTTTTATCTTATATCGTCAGTTATACCGTTACCACAATTGACTATGAGCACGCAGTAAAATTGTCAATTATATATATGTAATGAGCAGTGCAACCATTCTGTGTATGTACAACATCGCTATAACAGCAAAATATGTAGTATATAAGTATATGACCTATGCACTGGGGACGACTTCATCCGCTGTTTAATCTACACCTACAATAACTACCTACAACCTGTCGAAATACATGCCACTCAGTCGTCTAATTAAAATCAATAAGTTTGTCTAACAAACATGTTTTCTATAATTATATACATAATCTATCAAAGAAAACACTAACAAAAGAAATAATAGGAATCGGAATAAGGACGCGAATTAAATTAAATTTTAACGAAGCGCTAATGAATAGATGTAATAACTATGATCACTCATAAAACGGATAGAACATACCGTAATTAGTATTCAGTATTTATTGTTATAGTAAAACATTAATATGTTTATGGCTTTATGGCTTGATGAAATGTGAAGATATCTACGTATTTTGTATAAGCTGTTCGATATGTTCGGTATGTTCTGGCTTTTTTGACAACACTCGATAGATAAACATCATGGAATCAAAATATAAACAATGGGTAAAATAGAATTGTAAATCTCGATTGGTTTTACTAATTTCCTTACTTCCAAATCTTCTCGAAATTCAATTTTTCCATCTAGTCAATAGAATAAAATTGACACCTTTATTATTTTTATCAATGCACGACAACTTCAATTTAGAATGTGGCGACACCACGCAAATTCTTTAACACACGATTTTGAAATCATTTGATTTTATCATGTACTATAAAAACAGATAGATAAAAAAATATCAAAACTATGTAAATATCATGTCTTGTAGATAGTTGACAAAAATATTTCCTTCTACTGTTGACCTAATAATTAACTGAATGCGCGTGCCGGTGGACACAGAGTAGTAAACAGTACACACTAAGAATCTTTCAGGTTGGTTTCATCCAACTTGCCAGAAAAACTGAACAATACAGCCTTCCGCAACAATTAACGGCTAGAAAAACGTAACTTCTACAATTACTCACACAAGGTCAATAAAATTAGCGTTCTTAAAGATCTTAGTGCTACCAACAGGAATTTTCGAATAAAGCATGTATTCCAAAAAAATACGTTTTTCACATAGGAACTCACTGACTTTGTTATTCTTGAAAATCATAATTTATTTGAAATGCTAAGATAAAAAGAAGTTTAAACCTATTTCATACATAGGTCATTGGTGTGAATGAGATTTGAATGTTAATCATCGTTGTAGTGCAATAGGATCTGTCTAGGTTTTAGCAGTTGTTAGTGCAAGTTAAAGACGGAAAAGAAGCGACACTTGTGACGAGTGTTTCTCGGAGTGGTGGTGTCAGGTGGCGCTGCGCCGATCGGCTCGGGCCGGACTCACCGACTCGATCGATTGTAACTTCTTTATTTGTGTCACCGTTACACTGAAAGCACATTCAACAAGGGACACCGTCAGTGTCGTAGGCGCTCGGATCGGCTTTGGCATCCGCCGTGCGTTCTTTCCTTCACTCACCTTCAGGGTGTAGCCTCTGCGGGTCGAACCAAGCATCTGCAAGAGAAGGCTGTGCGTTAGCGGGTTAGTCGCGATAGGGAGAGAAGCAAAGCGAAGCCCGCGACACTTACGCGGGTCGAGTACGCTGCAGAGGGAGGGTCCTGAGCTCGCCATAGTGACACTTTACGTAATTACTAGAGCCAATAGCGGCAGTACTAGCGCGCACCGCGCTACACACTCGCGTCGATACTGGCGGTCGCGGCGCAGCCCCCCGCGCGCCTATTCCTCAATTCTCACTCGACCCGCGCATGCGCACAGACAATGCGCACCCTCTACTTCTGGCATGCTACATTACTTTTGCTCATACATACTTTACGCGATACATAATATTACAACATACACCACTGATCAGTCCTGCTAGCCAAAACCCCTTACCCGCTGGACGCTCCATTTACAATATTATGTAAATAGTAGATAATATGTTAACAATAGTCAATAGCATTGTCTGATACAGTCACCACCACCCATACAAGCATAAGGCAATAAATAGGTTATTTTGATATGTTATAATTACATAGCAGTTAACATTAATTTTCAAAAATACGTCTAGACATAATACCTATTGACATCTAATTATAGTGCTCCGTAGCAACTAACTAGGTATCAGCTCTCTTGTCATTTTTTTTCGGTTTGGAATTAATGTAGGAAGTACAAATAATTAACTATTCTAACAGGATAATTACTTCTCTATGCTTCGCCATACAAACGTATGGAGAAATTGCTCAAAATTTAAAGTATGATGATTTTTTTATCATCCAATTAAGGCACTACGACTATGTCGGTACGTTTAGTTTTTTCGATTTTTGTATTATTATAATAATATTAATTATGGGTATAATAATAAAATGGGCAAAAAAAAAATACGCAACTTTTCAGGCAAGTTTTTGTCACAAAACTAAAAACAACACGGAACAAGTCTTTCTCGTTGTATAATTAAAATGTATAAAAACCGGTTTTATTCAATGAGAGGAAAATTTGGAATAAACAACAACTATTTTGTCCATCGTAGGTTAAAATCAGTCTGAGCTGCAGCTGTCCCTTTCGTGCTTGGATGACATTGAAGACTAGAGAATAGAGATAGCACGATTTGAAGCAAATACCTACCGCATGGATTTTTCTTCAGAGTTGTTTGTGCATTCAAGGTTAGTCTGTGCCTTAATGTAAATTAGATAACGTTCTGGATCCAAAGATTATAATAATCACGTCGGAAAGTTTTTAAGTATTACTCATTCAATAATATACTTAATCAAGTTTGGAATAGATATTTAGTCTAATAATTTGTATAGTAATTATTAATAATAGATAAGCCCGTTGGTAAAGAATACGTTTTAAATATGTAAATTAGTAAAACGATATGAATTAAAAGTAATGATGATATGAATTAAGGAAAAGTTAGGCGTTAAATCATAGGCCAGCATTATTTCCGCGCAGACAATGAGTCAAGCGGAATTATGGCCTTCAACAACAATTATAACGTCAATAATGACAACAGATTGACAAGTTCAAGGCAAAAGATTTATTCTTTTGTTTTTAAGTAATATTCCTTTGTTTTAGGAGTCAGAAAGACAGATGATCTATGTAGAAATGTAGCATTAGTGCCATTTCTGATGTAAAAGTACAACTAAGTAGGTATACTAAATTTATCTAATTTTAATTTAGTGATTTCAAAAACGCTACGAAAATAAAATATAGAAATCAATATGACTGGACAAAAATTGATTTTAACATATCGCACATCCGCTCAAACAGTGTCAGAACTCAAAAAAACCAATTATCGAGAACAAGGCATTTAAAAATGAGCTACTTATTAATTTTTTGGCCTTTTATTTTAAAAAAAAAACGAATTTAGAACAAAACGTTCTTCAGCAAGTTAAAATGTTTTTTGAAGCTCGACAAATTCATGTTTTTACTTATCTGAAAATCCTGAAAAAAATGCATGAAAAAATTTGGAGTTTTGACATTATAATAATATAAGAAAAACAAATGATTTTCGAAATTTTGTTTATAAATCGACATGTGTCAGTTTAATTGCAAAAAACTACAATGGAGCTTTACTTACCTTGTCAACAAAAACTGTCTTGAATTGACAATGTTCACTTTTATTGAATAAAGTAGTAGACAGTAAATATTCTTCAAAAATTCATCACATGAACGGGAACAAGTCGAGAAACATCAGTTTATACAACACTCATAGATACTAATACCTCGATCAACATCTGATATGACACGTCTGCAGCCACAGAGCTGCAGACGCGCTGCATCCGCGAGGCACTTTGCGGCTAATTTGAAGGCGCCCTAAGTTCGGCAATTTACAAGTTTATCTTAATCTTATAACGTCATTACTGCCATCTAGGGTGAAATAATTTAAGCATATTTTTGACATTTGTTGAGCTAAAAATACGAAATATTCTGATGCGAACGGTATAATAAGTGATTTTAATTTTTTTTGAATTGTGACACTATTTGATCGGATGTGCGATATGTTCTGACATGACAACTAAATTACTGTAATTAAGTTTAGTTTGTGTATAATGTAGGTATATTTAACACGAAAGTATTATGGATTTTTAGTATTACCAATACCTAATAATGTTTCTCTAACTGAATGTGTATGTATAATAAATACAATATAATACGTGGTAAAGAAATAAGTAAATGAAAACGGCCAGTGTATCAGCCAAGTTGACATAAAGAGTAATTACTGATTACTGATGATGCTGTTACTATACAAATGTAGGAAAACATCGTGGAAATTTTTAAAATGTCAAACAAACAATGCAACCAGCGGTTTGCAAACAGCGACATCGAGTGATAGACGTCACAGATTCAGTTAAAAATATCATTCGGCCGGTGACTGACTGAAGACACCTGCACCTGCCCTATATTATGCCATAATTGATAAGATATAAATACGTGCATTGAAGATTAAGATTGATTTGAAAAAGTTACCCAGCATTCTCATAAACACTTGAGGTTTTTGTATTAAGTTACACTGTCACGCATGAGTCAATGAGTTACCTTGCACGAGCGCACCAAATAGAGCCTGCCTGCAATGACATCATACATCATTATACATAATCCGAAAGCGTAATATCAACAGATTTAAACCTCTTCTATAGCTAGAAAGAATTCCGACTGAAAAGAAAATTATTTAAATACGATGGCGGAACTATTGCGTCCGCTTACATATTAATCATTATTAGTATTCAGTAGATATGATAAACTATAGATTCAATTGAATCTATACTAATAATTTATCGTAATAATCAAAGCAAATACGGTATCTGTCTGTTCTCAATTGTTCTAAACAAATTAATACTTCTTCATTAATAAATATGAAAAGCTGTGTTATTAATTTAAATCAATCCTACAAATACAGTACAAAGCAGCCAAAAGAAAAAACTATAAAAATTTCCCATGAGTCACCCCCTCAATATCGATGTTATCTTACAATGCACTGTACTCGTATACTTCATCGTTCACAACGTGTGACACTAATTGTAATAATACCTACTGTAGGTAACAACACTCTATTACTATCAACAACTCTAGTGTCCCTAGTCATCTATGCACGTGGGTAGCTTTTTGTCTAACAGAAATAAATATTGAAGGATTTCGGTCTAACTCCCACAAGGCTCGCCATCGCAAATGACGCCCAATTTGGAGGTCACCTCGGAAGTTCGGTGTGCCTAATAGGATGAGGCAATATTTCACGCCGGCTCATTGTTTCAACAACAACAACATCACATAAAACTATATGAAAAACGTGCAAATTTGACAAAGGTGTCGATGTTAGCTACAAAAGTTATAAACTGTAGCGCAGCTACCATCGCAAATGTTTGCAGCTTTATAAGCGCAAGTCCAGCCTCACATGGAATATTGCTCTCACCTCTGGGCTGAAGCGCCACGATACTAGGCGTTTTGACCGGATCCAACAACAGGCAGTTTTATCGGCGAATCATGGAGAATTCATCGCCGTTTTTGCATACAGTACAAAACTTCGACGGCATTTCAACATCCAAAGTAATGCAGAAATAAAATTGAAACTAGGTACAATGATTTTGACTAGAAGATAAATAAGCAATCCATGAGACGAATTCTACATTATAATGAAAATGTTAATTCAGATTTGTTAGACAAATTGCCATTCCACGTGTCAGCTTCGAAAAGAGGAAATAAAAGTAAAATTACAGCAAATGATATTTTTATAGTAATAGACATTTCGTCAGTTTCGTCGCGTGTGCGGCGTATCGATCGAAACGGCGCGCCGCCGCCGCCGTCCTCCAGACCTAGCCTTTATAGCAACACTAAACCGTCTGCCTCTTTCCGGAAAATCCATACAAACCGAAGCTCTGCCAACATATTTATAATTCAAAGTCTAAACGCTAAAGCTGAGAGAAAATCAATAACGAACAATATCTTTACTCCAAAGATATGCACTAAACGAGCTTAAAATTACTATCCATTTAATTATAATTTCATGCATCAGTAAATTGTCCTAATTTTAATGGTTGAAGCAATATTGGAAAAAATTAATTTCTCTTTGAACGCAAGTAAACAAATAGGGCGCCGGTAAATGGCGCCGGCACAGGAACCTTGCCGGTTATGACTCAGCATTTGACAATAAATAATTCCATAAGCACTAACTGTATAGCACAGGTTTGTATAATAATTGTGGAATGTAAGGAATATTAAAAGTTGCTTAATAAAGCAGAAAAATATGTATAATAATAATATGTTGAACATATTAATGAAACATATATAAAGAACATTCCACCACCAAAATATGCTAAATTTATGCCATAACATAAAAATAACAAATATAAAACTACACTTACATGTGACTGTATCATCACCCGATACCATGGTTATTGAGTCACTAATTTCACTAAAAGTCGATAAATCGAAGTTGATAAATCCAAAAGATTGCGTTACGTATTTTATTGTTTGTTAAGCGAATGTTGGACGTTAGCTCACCGCTAAGAATTCCCTACTTATGAGCCAGTCGCGTTTCTGAACACCTAAAATTAGCAGTCAATATAATATACAAGGCCTATATAAAACTACGTTTTACATAAAACTGACGCAGCTCATTGTGATTTACTCTCGATATCTCGAAACAGTGCTTATGTCTTTTCATTATCCTGAAATCCTGTTGGATAAAACAGCCAAATACCTACAGATTAAACTCTGTTATAATACTATGTAATATAGATATACTTAAAAATTACATGTATCTCACTCATCGCTATACGCATTGCACAAAGACAAAAATTGTTAAATTTATCATATTGTGTGCAGTTTGCTCGAGTCAATTTAAATTGCCAGATAAATAATTTGCTTAACGACCAAAATGATTTTGAATTTGCAATGCCTTGAAACATGTACTTATCTACATTTGAAATTTCTGAGTCATGCAAAGAAATGCGAATGCATCGATTTTTCGACTAAAAATAATTTTAGTGTTTTTGTACTATGGCATACATGACTCGACATTTCTTGCTGGGTTTATTACCGTTACATTGCATTAAAGTTTTACAATTTCTTTAACTTGTAAAACCTTATTATGGAAAAAAACCATCATTTTAGGAAATTCAATACAATTTTTCAATGGGGCAATTTTCAGACTTATTCAACATATTTAATACTGAAATGACGACCGATCAGACAAAGCTTCCTTCCGCGTGCAGTGAGAGGCGTTTTCAGCGGGTGCCGTTAGACCGTCGAGTCGCTGCACCGGTCATTGCTCTTACCGCTTCGTCAATTTCGCCACTTCTGCATACCACCGTCCGTTTATCTATATTCAAAATCTAACCCTTGAAGTCCATCAGGTCTGGCCTAATTTTGGGTATCTATTAAATTTTGATCAAATCTTCTATAACGCATATAAAAAACAAAAATTTATCTGCATTGATACATAAATATGTACTACATCGAGAAACAGGAAGCACTAACAATGACTAGTGATTTCTGTTTTGAGTTCCAAACTAATAGTATAGAATTAAAAATGGACAATTTTGACCTACCAAAATTTGGGTGATCTCATTTTTATCGTGACGTAGTTCACTGAATTCAGAGAACGTGCAAACATGATGATAGATTCCTATTTAAATATAGAAATTATAGGAATATGGAAATTTTAAAACTTACCGAGTCCCATCTGGCAGAAAATAACCTCTGCCTCTATGATGTGAGCAGTGGGCCCTCGCGATATCTCGGACTTTGGATTAGCCGGCAACACGGGGGCAGGTGCTGGTGCGGGCTTTGATGGTGCTGGCTCTGGCTCCACGATCGTAGAAATTGCTTCCATCTTAGCGTCTGAGGGTTTCACTATGATATCAGGTGAATTCACAGACTTTGATTCAGGTTTCACTTCGCTTATGTTAGGGATGACTACTTTCGGTTCAGGAACAGTTTCTTTTTTCTCCGGTGCAGGAACTGGGGTCGCAACAGTAGCTGGTGTCAAAACTGGCGTAGGATCTGCCGGAGCTGAAGGCTCAGGTGTTGGATCTCTTGCTTTAGGAAGTTCTGGGCGGTGCAGTGGAGACTCGCCGGCATCTGATTCACTATCCGTGAATTTGTCAGCTATGTGTTCCAGCTTTTCTGTAACGGAGGGAGCACGAGGGGTATCCAGAAACACATCCCTTTCCATGTCAAGGAAACTTTGCGTGGTATTCCGTGCGGTGTGAATCGGGGATTCACCAGAATCTTCTTTTTTTCCTTCGCCCCCTAAATGCTCGAAATCATCCATTGAGTCCTGATCCCGTTTCATATTTGCGTCAGGAACCACAGCATCAGCGGACGCACGGTCACCGCTAGCTAACCCGGCTAAAAATGTATCAGCGCCGTCCATAGTAGCTTTCAAGTTATACAAGTGATAAAGGGTGCGGTGTCGCGGAATTAGGTACCGAGGGGTCTAGACGTGCCTCCTTGCAATGTAATACTGAGCCGAGGACTTGAGGAGTGAGGTGAGAGGTCTGCCGCTGCACGACGTCACTCAGCACGATAAACGGTAGGTATTAGTCATCGCATAAAGCCCGGCTCTAATGTTGCAGGAGACAGATAAAATGCCGGTATTGATTTAATAAAATTTTACAATAAAAATTAAATTGTTTTAATAAATTGTAAGAAACCGTTTCACTAAGCACATACGAAAAATGTGAAAATTTATTGACTGAATTTCGACAGATTTCAATTAAAGCCTGTAAAGTTGTAAAACTGTTTTACCGACTATCGACCGGCAAACGGTAATGTCATAATACAATCGTTCTAAAATGATATAATGTTTTGAAAAAAAGAAAATTAATAATTTTGTGAACTTATTCTTTGTTTAAGTGACATATCAAATATTTTTGAGTATTTACATTATACATAAGGCATTTTTTAAATAAAATGTTTACCGTTAATATTTTATCACTGAACATAATAATTTTAAAAATTATACAATAATGACTTACCTACAAATTTTTAAACGAAAATGTCAAAGTCGGAACTGATGTTTGAGATTTTGACAGAAGTTCGATGTTGGCCTGACGGCTGACCACAGATTATTATGCTGTTAAACTACCGTAGTATTAATATTTTCTTTAAAACTTATGTGTTTATAATATATGTATTTTAAAACAAATGTGTCGGCGGGTTTCAGTACTTCTTCTAAATATAATTTATATTAATTTAAATTTACATTTGTTACGAAATGGCAGAATTGTTTACTGTCTATCAAGTTTATTTTGAGATATTTATTTATTTTTGAACATTGACTTTTGGTTTTGAGTCAAAGTAGGGATGATCATGAAAAAAAAAATATCGATATTTTTTTCGATATAATATATCGTAATGTAATATCGATAGTTTGCGATATATCGAATAAGTAATTACTTGTATTTAACTACTCTATAATATTAAATAGGGATCAGGTTAATTATAAGTAAAAACACTTTAGAGAGAAGAAACAAAACTTTATTTACAAAATCATATGAAAAGAAAACAAAGGCCATACGACCCAAAAGTCATATTTAGCAAACCAATATGAAAGATTTATAAATGCCAGTACTTTTTCTCTAAACCTTACAAAAACAAATTTTTATTTACCCTTTTGGCTTGTAATCTGCTTCTTTGCTGTGTAAGAACCTGTGCGGCTTTTGAGAAGAGTCGTTCAGATGGAACTGAGCTAGCCACCATAGTTAAATATTTAAATGCTACATTGTATAACGTTGGGAACTGTATTTTATAGTCTGCCCACATTCTAATGGGTTTTCGTTAAATCTACTGACTGGAGCCCTCAAATAAAGTGATAACTCATCTGAAAAAACTTTCATTAGTTTTGTTTTCCAATTCTTCTGGACCAGTTTATGTTGATCACTCCAGAGATCCGATGATAAACTAATTTTGTCTGAATTGTCAGTCATAAAAACAAATCCATCGAAATAAATTTAATCGACCATTTTTCATCCCTAACTAAGACTCTTGAAAACAAAAAAAAATGGCTATTGTCAAGTAAATTAGTACATTTTGGTTGAAGACCTTGATACAAATACTAATGAAATGAAATGAGTATGAAATTGGCCGACATGATGTTTTTTTTAACTGTACATTTTTTAGTTTATTGAATTAAAACTTTATTTACAGGTACCTATGCTTTTATTATTGTATAAAATAATTAGTGCCGGCTAGATTCACACTCATAAATACATTCCAAGCATTCCATTATTTAATACTATTAAATAGTAACAATTGATAGTACTTTTATTAAAAACACGTTACCTATACTTACTTACTGTAGGAATCGTAAACTGTAATAAACAAAACAGATAATAATTATCACAGCTTGCTTCTTCTAAACAATTTATAAAATCTGTTTTTATATATCATTAGACACCTTAACGGTATTTATATTTCGCAAACTATTTATACAAATTCTTAGAGGTTATATTGCCAAAAACGAAACTAACAAAACAAGTGTGAAGTGAGTGAGTGACCATAGATACCACAGCTTATAAAAGTTTTGCTACTAGTGCTGCCCTCACGGAGAGTACCTCATGTCTGCGTTTCGTTATTGCAAGGCTAGTTTTCTATAATTCGGGTATTTTCGTTTTAATTTTACTCAAATTGTCAATTTTGTAGATTTAAAGGAATAAGTCTTAGAGAATTTAAGTAGATATAAAGAAAAAATTTTAATGTGACAAGATAATATCGTAATGACGATATTTTATATATCGGATAAAATATATCGATATGACATTCGATACTTGATCATTCGATTGTATCGAATTGGTTCGATATATTGCGTACATGTATCGATATTATTTGAAATTATTATTATTATTATTTGAAAGACCAAAGTCGTCTTTTGAGTTTTGACATAACGATGGCGCCGGCCAGAATAAATGGTCTCGTGTCTCCTAGAAATTTCTATAGTTCTGACGAAAATAATATTATCAACTCAAATAATAGAAATGTAAATCAACTTTCAAATCGTTACACAAACACAACCCATCAGAGCAATGGCATTACGGTTAGTTTATAGTTTCTTCTTCACCGGCTTTAGATTTAAAATATCCTACCCACTTAATTTTAATTCATAAAACATATTCCCTTTTGAATGGTTTATTTAATGGTATCATTGTGATAATCATGTTGTTGTCAAGGCCAAACCTAATTTGAAATTAATATGAATGAAATTGAACATACCCAATATCACGCTGCTTTGATAAAAATAAAAATGATTACATAGGTAGGTATATTTTTTATTTCTCTTCTAAATCTATCTTTTGTATTCTTTAATTAATTAGAAAAGTGAATTTAAATTATGTGTCTTATGTATGATTGAAATTATAAATGAAAATTCAATATAAATAACTTTCAAATAAATCTATGTTACCTATAGAATATTTACTTTTAATTTGTTAAGAGTAGGAAGTAATTTAAAAAATCTTATACTTTGAAATTGTATTGCTTAAAATGTGGCAACTACTTCATTTTATTACAATTTTTTACTGGAAATTTATTTGTTAACAATTGTACATTTAATGCATTCAATTTATAGTGTTGATATAATTATTAATTATCATATTTTTAATTCACACTGCATACCATAAACTTCATAAAAACAGAAAAAATATATTAGTTGCTAAATTGAAAATGAAATTAACTAGGATTAATTGTATTTAAGAGAAAAATTAATTTTGATATCAAATCTATCTAGTAGTTATTATTATAGGAATTGTTTTAAGTATAAAAAATTCTATTAACACATTATTTTTTTAATAATCTTGACTCATGTTGTAAAAAGTTGTACCATTAATTTCACGGGCCAAAGCCCTGCTGCTTTCTCTTGTATAATACTGGCATGTTAGGCAATGTAAAGTTAAGTTGATATTTTATCTGTACAATAATATTGACTAAAAACATCAGAAATTATAGATTTTGTGTAATTTTGAATATGTATTGTTACTTTATATAGGTACTAATAAAGTAATACATATATAAAGAAGGATGTGATTTTTTTAATAATATGTAACATAAACATCTTGATTTTCCTGTATTCAGACATTCAAATGATAAATTATAGGAAACTGTTTGAAAATTTACTTCAGTTGCAAGTGATATATTGGTCAGAGCAGTGCTCTATTCCTCCCACCTGTTACTAAAATATTTATGAATAAAAAGAGGCTTTAGTTGTAATCAAATTGTTAATTTCATTGCTTAATTTACTGGTAAAGATAAGGATATTAATGTAAAACTTTGTTTATATTCGTAAAATAAGATGTATAATATATGTAATGTATTTATTTATTTTCAGAAAATGTCTTGTGGGAAGAAAGGCGAGTCGGTGCCTTGGATGGAGTGGTCTGATGAGGAGAAATTTTCTGGCTCATTTGAGAAATGCTCGTTACTGACGGCCGCACTCACGCATGCCGGCCTCTACATACTCATGTTCCTTGGTTTCATCAATCAACTACTTTTCAAGCCCAAGGTTGCTACTGAAAGAAATCGAGAGGTAACTATAAAATAAAACTATTTTTACACATATTAATCAACTATACTCTTACAAAATCAAGCGAGTACATCTTAGCTTTTTATACAGTTAGATTATAGTAGACGTATTACAACAAAAAGAGAAAAACACAAAATAATATAAACAAAAAAAAAAACAATTACAAAACGAAAAAAGATCTTTTTGAAAACATTTTGAAAATTGTAAGTGATTTTAATTAAATAATTAAAATATAAGTACATAGTTTTAAGTATAGAAGAACATCAAACTTTTTATGGGCACTGCACACAATAACCATTACGTGACGTCGTCGCATTCAAAACTAGTTAGTTTCAATCATTTAACTAATATAAGAATCATTTATAATTTGTATTTAGTCTGAAATTTGCAAATTCTTCCAATCGTAGGATATTTTAAATATCATACAATATATTTTATTGTAATAGTTTTTTTATGTTGTTATATAATAACTAGCTGATCCGGCTAACGTTGTTTTGCCATATTAATTTTTGGGGTGGGCTACCCTTATTACTTAGGAGTATGAAAAATAGATTGTAGCCGATTCTCAGACCTACTAATCATCAATCAGAATACTGAATATGCATATAAAATTTGGTAAAAATCAGTAAAACCGTTTCGGAGGAATAAGGTAACTAACATTGTGACACGAGAATTTTATATATAAGATAATACTAATTAATTATTTCAAAAGTATATTTAAGTTTGTACAAGAAATTGCTTAAGATTGAATGCATTGTACTTCAATTTCTGATAAAAAATTAGTCTTTAATTTGTTTAATTAAGTAGGTCAGTCCGTTGAATGGAAAGTTCTTTCGTCATTCCGCTCTGTGCGCTTGTCCGCAGCCATCGCATACTGCACTGCGTCGTTGCAATGTTTGCTCTAAGTTGGGAAGGTTCCATTGACTTGTCCTAACATGACATATGGTATTGTTGTTGGCATT
Organism: Aporia crataegi; assembly: GCA_912999735.1. Classification (NCBI taxonomy): domain Eukaryota; kingdom Metazoa; phylum Arthropoda; class Insecta; order Lepidoptera; family Pieridae; genus Aporia; species Aporia crataegi. Next base: position 2,994,632 of record OU538744.1, on the reverse strand, counting down.
GGTGTTGATAATGAGTGGCAGAAGCAGTTACGACTCTTGCTATTTCTATACACTTCACTTGGGGACTCTATCATCGATCTGAAGCCGTGGGCTGTCTAGAGTTTAGACCTTGAGAAAGATTAGCCAGAGAGTACAGGTGCATGCACCTAACATGCGTTAATTATGTCTAATTGATGTTTTGGGTCAATTAGCGTATTGCGAATGGATCGTGTCGAGCCCCACTTCTCCTGGGTCTATGTTATTGTTACAAAATAGAATAGAATTTATATTTATAGCTGTTTTTAATCTAATTAAAATGTTCCCGTGGTAAGCATAACTCATAAGTACAGTTAAATGTAATAGGAGGAAGGAAAATATGTGTTAATATTGCAAACACATCTTTGACGCAAGTAATTAATATCATGTATCCTCAAAGTAACGCATGGGTGGGTCTATATTAATTACGAGCCTACTAATTACGATTATAGACTTCAAGTCAACAGGGATATTTGTTATATATATAAAGGAATTTTTAGAACTTCATTACTCTAACTAGGATTATTTATTCAAACACATAATATAATTATGGTAATTTTTATCAAAGACCGATTACAAAAGATGCATAAGTATACTGTAGGGAATGGCGAGTGTAACAAACTATCCGTAAAACCGTCAAAAGGCTGCTAAAATATTTTATAGAAGTATGTACCTACCTACCCAATCAGTGGCAGTTTGAGATTCAGTTGGCTGGAACTACTCAATCTACTGTTAACTGTTCGAAAAACATTTGGTATTTTTAGGTCTAACATAAAATATATATTCTTATCACGTCATATTTTAATGCCTCAAAACTCATCAATTTAAATTTCCGGTGGCTGTTTGTAACAGATTGAATGTTTTAAAAATCTTTATTAGTATGTCAGCGCCATCTCTTGAATTCTCATGATTATAATGTTTCAATCTTTCCATATAATTTGGATTTTAAGATAATAAAATATCTCACTGGGCTTACAATAAGCTCTGTGTAGTTATCACAATGAAATCTTGCTTGGATGGACCAATAAGTACGTATTGAAAATTGATACCTGAAATCACAGAATTGGTAAGATTATTAGAGGAAAATATTACTACTAGTATTATTATTATTATAATTCCTGCTTAAAAGTCTGCTTATGAATCACAACTTGAATTCCGCTCAGAACTGGTAATCTAATCGGCAATGAATGTTATCTTTCTATTCACGGTAGTAGCTCGCATATTTTTGCTCCATTTTATATGTGAACTATAAAATAAACGTTGAATTAAATATATATTAATGATTAATACATAAAATTGCCCTCATTTTATTCAAATAAAATCTACAATTGATTAGGTACAGCCCACCGACATTTCAAATAGATTTTATGAATCGTTTAAATTACAAACTCGAGTTGATAATTATGCATGCTTATTAATTTTTGATTACATTTAGCGTGAAACAGGTATATTTACGTTTTTTAAATTTTAGTATTAAAAACTTGTCAAGTAACATACCTACGTATTTCTTTTATTCTAGTAGATATTTTGTAGGTACCTAAATGAATATTTTTACCCGTGTCAAGGTGATTTTGCAAGTTATAAATGCAAATTTGAGTTACGTTCGTACGTCGATGACGAAATCTGAATTAACGGGTTTAAAGAATTTTGTCAAATATATTTGGACGTTGCTTAGGCTACGTTTTGCCCTAATTCGACGTAGACGAAGTTTAGTTAGACAATTTTTAGATTATATGTGTTTGTGCAGGGTTACGCACCACTTTATAACCCGTTCGAGCAGTTCTTCTCACGTTACGTGTACCGTCGAGTGCGACATTGCTTCAACCTGCCCGTCACCTCCACGCCTGCTGCTGAACTCACACTCAAACAGCGCGCCACCGACGATTACAACTGGACCTTCAGGTCTGCCCAATCGTTGTATTTATTAACTGTCCTTTAAGGGTATTGACAATAATTTGTAAACAACCAGTAAGGACAATTTTGCCTATTTACATGCTCAGTATTTAATCTTGACAGATATTAAAATGATAGGTACTATGAATTTCACATCGCAAAGATACTTTTTTTACGAATGTGTTATGATTAGTGGCATAATATTCCAGGTTCACTGGAGAGGAGAAGAGATGCATAAATCTAGGCTCCTACAACTACCTGGGGTTTGCAGAGCCACATGGTGAATGCGCGGATGCTGCTGAGGCCGCCACAAAACAATATGGCCTTTCACTATGTTCCTCGCGCGCTGAGCTCGGCACTTGTGAGCTGCATCGTGAACTTGAGAAGACTACGGCGGACTTCCTAGGAGTTGAGGTAAACTAAACCCAAATTCTGTACAAGGGAGTTTTATTTTTGGCTTGTGGTAACCTATCTTATATGGTACATATTTCAATTTTATTATTTCCGATCGAATATTTCGAAAAACTCATTTGAGTGAAACAGACTTTATTTAGGCTAAGCATGATATTTTAAGCTAAGATCCTTATGAAGATTTTAGTCATAAGAAACAGACATTGAGGGAATCTGGGGGTGACATTGCAGGCGGCGGTCGTGTTTGGGATGGGCTTTGCGACCAATTCCATGGGCATACCGGGGCTGATAGGCGAGGGGTCACTAGTCCTCAGTGACGAAAACAACCATGCCTCGCTTATCTTGGGCTTACGCCTGGCACGAGCTACCGTGCGCGTCTTCAAGCACAACGACTTGCGACATCTAGAGACCCTCGTGCGCCGCGCCATCATTGAAGGAAAGTGGAAGCGGATTATTGTGGTAAGTGTTTCGACATATATGTAAAAAAAAATCTTTTCAACTTCAATCTGGTTTTTTATTATTGAATCTAGTGTATTGTGGGTAACTATAGATAAGTGTAATTTTTTTCTTGGTGTTTTTTAGCTTGTGACATTATCATTTAAAATGAACGATAATAGTGACTATTGCTATGCAGGTAGTGGAGGGAGTATACAGCATGGAGGGGTCGATCGTGCCGTTGCGCGCGCTGGTAGCGCTGAAGAAGCGGTATGGTCTATACCTGTACTTGGACGAGGCACACTCTATTGGGGCTATGGGCCCGCGCGGGCGCGGAGTGACTGACTACAGTGGCGTGAACCCGAAGGACGTGGATATCCTTATGGGCACGTTCACCAAGAGTTTTGGAGCCGCTGGAGGATACATTGCAGGCACACGCCTCCTAATAGACACCGTGCTCGCCTGTGGTCATGGCCATACTTATGCGCATTCCATGTCGCCGCCCGTGGCCGCGCAGGTATTAACGGCTATGCGCGCCATCGCTTCTCCCTCTGGAAGAGCGCGCGTTACCACGCTCCGCGATAACACGCGATACTTCCGCGAGCGATTGCGCGCCATGGGTGTCATCACGTTTGGACACACCGACTCACCCGTGGTGCCCATGCTGGTGTACACGTTCAGTAAGATGGCAGCCACCGTAGAGCGGCTTAAGGATCGCCGCGTCGCCACCGTCGGCGTCGGTTACCCCGCCACACCGCTTAACAAAGCGCGCATACGGTATCTATCTTAATACGTATTATCTATAATAATGCAGCCTGAAATCATTTAACGCTTCAAGTCAAATTATATTTCAATATTCATGTTTTATGACTTTTCACTTGTGGATTCCATTAGCGCTTCAGCGCTTTTACATGCTTCGATTCTTCATTCGCACTTCAATCGCATCGGCATACACAACCTAGCTATGTATGAAAAGCGCCTAGATTTGTGGAAATTTATCTAAAAACAAATCTGTTTTTAAAGCTACTAGAGTTTTAAAAACAGACTGGGAGATCCTAAGGTTACCCCTACAAAGAAACATCTTTTTTATATTTTGATTTATTCACAGGTTTTGCTTGTCGGCGGCCCACAGCCGCGCACAGTTGGACGAGTGCCTGTCGGCTATTGAGGCTGTGGTTGATGAGCTGGGCCTGCGATACTCACGCCGCGCCTAAGATGCGCCTTATCTTAGCACGTGGCTCCTATCGCGGCTATGTACTTTAAGCATGTTCGTAACGTGAGTCATTAGGACTTTTAATCACACAGTTCGATGCGACTGTCACACCAAAGCCCCTTTGCTATTTAAATTGCCCCAAAACTGTTTAAATATCGTTATGATTGTTTTTCGATGGTATTCTAAGTACCATTGTTATTATAAGATCATTTACGGATTAATCGAAGCACTGTAATACAGAATGTTGTGATTAATTTTCTGCCTCCAAAGGAATCGATAGCACAATGCCTTGGGGGTCGGTGAGTCCACTGGAACATTCAGTACGGAGTCAACTGACAATGTTATCTCTAATAGTTAATTATTAATATTAATGTATAATAAGTTATACGTAATAAATTATTTTCTCATCAATTTTATTCTTTTCTTTACATCTTGATTCTTACAATAACATTTTTACTTAACTCAAAATTAAAATTTGCTGTGTTGAAATGTTTTATATTAATATTTGAATAATTAAATCGAGTAATTCTTATCTTACAGAATACACATATGTATCATTAATAGAGGAGACGCAAATACTAATATTTTCCTCTCTATGTATACTTATAATATTCATGAAACTGAATTATAAATAATTTATAATAAGATATATACACTAAAGTCTAGTATATTATCTACAAGAAGTAGTTTTTCCAAGAAAGCCCAGCAATCCTTGCACCACCAGATAAAGATACCTGGGTTATTCTGAAATTCTAACAATACTTTTACAGGACTATCTTGAACTACTGTTAATGGTACTAAAACTGAGATTTTTGATGGAGTCAACCAAGTGGTGCATCAATTTGACATATTAAGGTGTCTAAAAATATTTATCAGATAAGTATCAATCGCTGGAATTGTCGGTGGTATCTGATAAGTGTCCAGTACTGAGCCGTTATCGGCCGGCGGTTCGCATTCGTCGCTACATGATTTGTGTCACTACGATTACAGTATTTCTGCTAATCATATGCTTGGCTTCCTTTGCAATTTAAGCTAAATATGTAGGCTGTGTGAGATAATTAATTGCCGCGTACTAAACAGTACGTTGGATACGCAAACGTGCTTAGTATAAAATTGCAGATGTATTTATTGCTGAGTGTGTTGTTAGTGACGAGAATCGGACATGCGTACGCGCAGAGCGTCACAGTAGTGCAGCTAAAGTGAGTAGTGACTAGTTCACGCCGTATGCATCGTAATTTTTCTAAATCTTATATAAATTGTAAAAAGTGGATTTTTTAGAATTAAATCTATCTTTACCTCCAGTTGTTTAACTATAATTAGCAATCACAGTGTGTTAAATAACTTTGTGTTGATTCTAAATTAGATTATTACACTTAAATACTGTGATGAAATGTACGTTTTATCAAAATTAACTACGCTTTGGTTTTTTCTTATCAATTTTCAATAGGTTAAAGGTTAGCGCACTTGTTGACTTCCATATGTTAAATATTTAGTTCAAATTGGTCAAAAGAAGAGAACTAAATAAATTTTAAAATCTACTAAAATTACAATAGGATTTATACATGGATTTATGTATATTGGGATCACTTAATAATACAATTGCAGTCTCCCGTACGATGAGGTGTACTCGCTGGATCTTAATAGCACTGTCGAGTACATCTTGGACTTCACGCCGGTGAGTCGCACCTACCTTATACTAAGTTGTTATGCTAATGAGGGTCTTTTTGTTATGCTGATGTTACATATATTGCTTTATTGCTGACAAGTTTCATTAAAATTCATAAGTTAAAACTATTCTATAAAATTCATAGTCTTAGGGTGAAACACTATCGGCATTATAAGTCGTAGCGTATTTAAAATTTGGTGAAAAAAATTTATTAGGAAAGAACTGTCTGACTGTCAGCTGTAATGTTTTCACGTCTAACATTCTCCAATATCGTTAGTTGAACGTTGGATAAAAAGGAATGTCATTCTGAGCTAGGGTTCTCCTGCTGTTAGACAATTATTTTAATACGCTTATTTTGATATTAGAAATTGACATGTAGTATTGGCCGTTGGGTCAGGATGTATTGTGTAAGTTCTTTCGCAGAGTGTGGGCGCAGAGAGCGGTGCAGCGCGCGTGGTTTGGGTGCGCAGTGAGAGTGGAGATAGCTCACGACCCGTACTCGTCACCGCCCGACAGCGCACAGGTGACAACGCAACTTAAAACTTCTTCGCTTCACATTCCAGAATCTATAAACTATCCCTCATATTATATAACAATTTTCAAATAGTTAAATTTTGTGGAACACCGTTTTCAAGTGTTACTAAGCTACTGATAAGTTTATAATATTTATTTTGTTAATTCGTTGTGTTGTGAATTAGTTGCAAAAGTTATAAAGTAAATGTATGTAAAAATAAAATGGTGAAACGGGCACCACTGGTTTACGGAACGTAACGTTTCTATCAAATATGAGTCATTTACAGAGTTACTGAAACGATACTAAAGTTTTTAAATGTGTTCATAGATTATTCCATCTATTTATATAAAACTTATTCGAATAGGTGCAGAAACATGGCAACTGCCATATGAAGTGAACAGACGCAAGTTTTATGAGTTGGAGCGCACCCTGTGTCCCGATGATGCATATCATGATACTGCAGGTTTCAACTACTTAAATAAAAATGCCCTTAGCTTCATCTGATTGGAAATAATTGCTAATTAATATAATATATGACTGGGTGTAACATAAAAAATATACCTTCTTTTAAGGTCTGTAATTTTAATTTTATTTACCGACTTCAAAAAAGGAAGAGATACTCAATTCGACGCTTTTTAAAAAAACGTGTTTGTTACCTCAGAACTTTCGACTGGGTGAACCGATTTCGATGATTCTTTGTTTGAAAGCTGGTGTTTCACATGTTATCACACGGGAAACATATCAAAATCTGTTCAGTAGTTTTAGAGTTACAATTTGAAGTCTTATCATGCAGAATTACTTTACATGATAAATGATTTGATCAGGATCTTGATTTCATCAAATCCAAAAAAACATTCCCATTTCTCCCCTTATAAAGAGTTGTTTTACTTTGATTAATCACAAGTGCTCCATTACTTTTTTACGAACGTGAAATATTTGTATTAAAAACGATTTAAAATAATCTTTGCGATTAACGATTATAGTTTGATGATTTCTAATTTGGTTGTAGATTGCAACTTCTAATAATTGGTATATGTATGTTTCAGCGATCGAGAAACGTAGCTCGAACTCGCTGCACGTGTCCACGTCGAGTGTGACAAGTGTGACGGTGCGCGTCCGCGTTTCGCAGGCTCAGACCTGGCGCATCGATGAGCCCACTGCGATTTCAGCCACTCAGGTCGGTGCTACCTTTCTCTTAGCCCTTAACAACAGTTTTCTTTATATAAAATAGTTGCGTCCCTAAATCTCTAAGCACGTTTATATAATTAATGATTATTATACCATCTACGATCCATTATTCCATAGGTCAACTATCATTCGTGCCTTGTACCTACTTTACTAATATATTGGCAACTGGTATAAGCATTGGCGTAACATATTGCTTTATAGAGCAAGAGCCCGTGAACCCCAGACCTTTGTTATTTTATAAAAGCTGAAAACTTATCAACGTATGCTCCCAACTCAGATAAGATGGAGCATTATGAAGTTTGGGTTACCCTGGCTTTGGTAGGTAAGCGGTACTAAAGGTGTATAAAATATCGATCTACTTTCATCAAATAATAAAGTGTGATTTTTTGGTATTACCTTCAGAATATTTTTAAAAATCACGTCATTAATTGCCAGAGACTTAACATCGTGGCAACCCATTGCCACACACCCTTAATGTTCATGAAATTATAATTATTCTACTTACGTTAAAGTATAAAAGTTCTTTTTTATATATAATACTTGGGTTATTATTAGATAATGTTTCCTTATTAGCCAGACATTTTTGCCCCCTTGCCTGATTGTGAGAAAGAGGTCGCTACTACCACCTCGTTATTACGTTATTAACCTCTATGCCGGCCATACATACATACAATCGTGTAATTGGTGCAAAATCATTTTCTTTTATCTACACCTTCATTTAAGGTTATTAAGATTATTGCAAGAACATACGAAGTGCAGGGGTGTTATAGATTTCTGCTATTTGATATTCAGCAACATTAATGCAATATGCTATACTTGCGCTACGTGCCGACATAATTTCAGTGTCTTTTTATTCTCATAGTTCGCGCCTCGCGTGCTGTCTTACCAATTCCGGGGCGAGGAGAACCGTGTGCGTGTAACAGTGTCCTCCGACAGTGACATCTGCGCCACAGTCTCTGTACAAAATTACACGGTGAGCTTGTAATACATATATTTTATTTTATTTGGAATACCAACAGCAAAAACAATGAAAATATACTAAAAAAAACAAAAGATCTTAACAAAGCCATTAACAGATACTCGCAGATAAACATCTAACATGACAATTTAACATGTTATACAGTATATATATATATATTAACCTATATGTATAAGCTAGGAAGTAGGTAAAACTAATAATTAATTAATAAAGATTTGCTTTATCTCTGCGGGTTTTGTGCAAAATATGTCCAGAGACTTGTGATTAATGAATATGAATGTACCTGCACCCTTATCTTAAATAGTGAAACAATATTATAGTTTGTATTCGAAAATATTAATGGTGCGAACCGGGCGTATATTGTTAAGCGGAATAATATTAATTGCATCACACTGCGAATATTTCTGTAATTTCATTTAGTGCGGAGTGCCAGTGAATTGTAGTGGCTGACGTTGTAATTTCTTCCATATCCTTGACCCCTGTATGTCCCTCGCTTTTTATAGTACATACTTAGGCAAAGTTTGAACCTAATAATCCGCCAAGCTATTATTGTTCTAATATATTTAACTGCTTTCAAACCATACATACGATGCCACATAACTTTTTTTGCTTGAAGAGTTAATAATGTAATAGATATTCTATATTTGATTCCACTTTTCAGTGTCCTATTGCGCAAACAGTTGACATGACGGCGTTAATAGCGGAACCACGCTTAACTATGATGCGTTCGGGAGCTATGTCGATTGCGGTATTTATATAAATTCAGTTTTTTTTTCAATGAAAAATCTATTCCAAAAAATGATGCTTATTGAGTTATTGCCCTATTTGATTAGAATTATTTAATATTGAACAATTTGGTTAAGGGGGTTGAAATCTTGTTAAAATTGTAATCCACAATATTATAATTACTTATATAATGTAAATAATATATGTATGTGTTTACTTAAATAATAGCTTACCTATATGTATTATTCTGTACATATGAGCTAACGGACTTTGTGGAGATATAAAACTTTTAAAGTTAAAAGTTATATTTACAGCCTATCCAATTCGTTACTCTAAAATTACAGATAAATTTTAATTTTCTTGTGATTACTTAAATTATTTTAATAAATGGTTAACATGTCTGATCCTAGTTTCTAACCCCGACCTGCTTACCTGTAAACATAATGTTTAGTGAAACATGCAATAGATTCTGCTCTATTGCCGCGCTATGATTTACGAGATTTCTCTGTAGTCTTTTGTGCAATTAAGCGTAGGATATCTGTAGAGGTCGCAATACCCCAGCGGATTTTACGTCGTGTTGGTGGTGCATGCAACGGATGAGGCCTGTGCTAGCGATGCGCCGTATGAATTGGAGGCTGAACAGCTGTGGGAGGACTCTCTGGCCGGCAACTTGTATTACCATCCGATGTCGCCCGCCTCCACCGGCTTGGAGAGACGCAAGGACTTTTTAGTCTCCGTAAAGGTATTCTTCTTTTGTCACTAACTTCTCAAACATAACCACATCCATCCAGTAGGTACTTTTTATTTAGCTAGATTATGCCTGAAAATTTTTATTTACTAATACGCTTTTATCAACTTGACGTAATATGTATCTAGTTGTCTATGTAATGGAATCTTTGCTTGTAATTTTCACCAACTTTAAACTTTTGGATTTTGGAAGCTGCATATATAAAGCAAAGAAAAAGTGTAAAGCATTTTTTACTATAAATATAAAAATAATACCTATCTTTCTTTAAAAAGCCGGCAACGCACCTGTAGCCCAACTGGTGTAGAGGGTGTCCATGGGTGGCGGACCGCTTATACTAAGTGAGACTTATGTCGGTTAGCCTCCTATTAAACAGTATATTACTAATTAACTAATTAATTCAGCAATTATATTAGGACGCGATCAGCCGACAACAGTACGTGTTGGCGGCAATGGCGACCCTAGGAGTGTTCCTGACTTTCTATGTAGTATTTGGGGTGTTGGTAGTTGCCCAGCGTTGGCCACCATTTGCAGCACTCGTCTCGCCACGCGCCGTTCTTGCGCACTCAACTCCTAGACCAGGTATCCATTTTTATTTACTGTATTATTCAGACTGGCAATAAATCGTCCTGCCTGAGGTATTATTAATAAAACTTATACGTAACTCATTGTCCAACATTAGTCCATACCTAAGTACTTCATAAATATCACTACTGTTTACTGTCAATATTTTTTACTATTTTAATAAACTACAAGGTATTAACACATAATATGTACATAAATACATCCTTAATTAAAGCCAAAAAACCTCAGCTACGAAAAGTGGTCCGCCGTCCATGGAAACTCTAACGCCAGTTGAGCCAAGGGTGCGTTGCCGGCCTTTTAAAGAGAGATACGCTGTTTTCTTCAATGTCTCTAAGTCGTAATTGTTCGGCAATACCTCTGAAGGCAGTTGCTTCCATAGAGTGGTTAATGTCTAATAAAACTCTCAGTTATGGAACGGCAAATATCGATGCGATACGCATGAAATTTTGTATTCTGCCTCGACGTTCGAATAATATTAATAAATGAATCTAAGTAACAATTTAAAACAAATAAAAAATACATCAGATTCCTGTTATTTATTCCAGGCACGGAAGAAGCGCAAGTTGGACAAACAACGAACGGTGTTGCCGCTCCACCCCGAGAAGCATCTCGTCGACACTCAAGTAATGCATTTAATTCTTCATACATCTAATATTTCTTAGCTTGAGAGTGAGATGGGCATATCGCGTCAAAAAAATTATTAGTATTTTTCTATATCCAGTTATTTGTAAAAAATCGCGAAAATTTTGCGGTAATTATATTGGCCCGGCTGTTTCAAGTTACCTATGTTTAGACGTGTTATGTTTCAATATACGTGTTACTGTTAAAATAGCGTTTAAAATTATTTTGGTTCACAAGTACTTATGTTTTATTTTCCCTTATTTAATTTAATGTGTAAATAAATTGTGTTTCCTTTAGCTGACACATATGACAGGAGTGAAGACAGCGACTCGGAGGAGGAAGAATCCCCAAATGCGACTTCTCCTTCCATGCCTACTCCCGCCACCGCCACTGGCACTGCTGTTAATGGAGTGCAGGTTCGTTGCATATGAGAAGTCTTTTTTCTAGACTGAAGTCGTTAGATGTAATGCTTTGTTATATCATAAAATAAGAAGCACACAATTCTATAACGCCACCTGAACGACAATAAAATTCTTTTTTTAAAAGTTAACTAATTACTGACATTTGACCATACTGTTCATCCGGTATTATAAATGCTTCTATATTATGTAACTAATATTATAAAATACATGTATATTATAAAAAGCAACAGACAACAGGTGGGTCTACTCTGGGTTTGCTGTACCTTACTTTTTTTTGGATGCCTACTACTTAAATGTTTTTTTTTTGCACACTTTATTGCACTGGAGTACAGTGGGCGGCCTTATCGCTAATCAGCGATCTCTTCCAGGCAATCCACAATTACAACACACACACATTTTTTTATAACTATTTATTATTTTCTTCAATGGTCCTAGTGCTTAGGATATTTTACTGTCTAAAGACCTTTTTTCTTACGATGTTTAACTGTCGCATAGGGTCCATTCGGGCTGCCGTCACGGCTACGTCTGGCGGCGTTGGCTCGGCGGCGCGACCGCACGCTGCGTGCGCGCTCCGATCGGTACCTGTACACGCTCTACACGGTGGCCGTATTCTACGCCCTCCCCGTGATCCAGTTTGTGATCGCGTTCCAAGTGGTGATGAATGTGTCTGGCTCGCTCGACATCTGCTATTACAATTTCTTGTGCGCGCATCCCGCTGGTGCGCTTAGCGACTTCAACCACGTGTTCTCGAATCTCGGATACTTGCTGCTGGGCGCGCTGTTCATGCTACAAGTACGACGACGTCGAGCCCGTCGCCGCCGTTTGCCGCGGGACCCGAACTACGGCATCCCGGCGCACTACGGTCTGCTGTCAGCACTTGGCGCCTGTATGATGGTGGTGGCGCTGCTCTCCGCCTCGTACCACGTCTGTCCCAACCGGCTCAACTTTCAGTTCGGTCAGGTGCTTTTCTTTATGTTGTTGTATGTGACCACAAGTCAGGTGTGCAGTATGCTAACCAGTTTGTGTGTGCAGACACGGCGTTCATGTATGTGCTGGCGGTACTGAGTATGGTGAAGATCTACCAGGCAAGACACCCTGACGTCAACGCGCGTGCCCACTCTACCTTTGGAGTGCTTGCCGTCGTCATTGCATTTGGTGAGTCGAAAGCTTTGAGTAACTATCAGTTTGATGATAGTGGTTACGGACACAATACAGCTCACTTTTGAATAAATATTTAGCCAGCCAAAATGTAAATTTGTAATGTTTGTTAATAGAAATATTAATGTTTGTAATCGAGATCTAGTGGGCTAACTTAAGAATAGGCAAAGCATTCTCATATAAGTATACATATAATTGTCATTTATTCATCCAATCAAATATGAGGCAATTAGCGTGTTATATGCTTCAGTGGTGTGGGGCGTTTTGGGCGGTGGAAGCGTTTTCTGGGGCGTCTTCACAGTAGTGCACGTCTTTACTTTCCTGCTGCTATCGCTGCGCATCTACTACCTCGGACAGCTACGTTTTGGTGCGTATTCTATCTTTTCCATATTCCATTTATTGAATGTACTGTCGTTGAGCGAAGAGTTTCATTGCCATTATTTAAGTCAAAAATAAAAACCATTTATTCAATTAAATTCATGAACATGGTCTATTTATGAACGTCATTTACATGTTAGTTCAGCCTTTTCAAGAACTACGAGAAGACAAGCCAAGAAACTCAGTTGGGTTTTTCTTGCCGAACTTGTGTTTATAAAAATAATATTTTGAACTTTAGCAAATCATTCCCAACCTTTTTTCATTTAATAATTTTTGTTCAGTGAGTATTGACGTAGATATTACAATTTTTAGAGAAGCACTCTTTAGCTGCAGCAGCTACAGAACTGCGACGCGGTTCAAGGCCACTATACGGTGCACGACTTCTACTGCTCCTCATAGCTAATGCAGTTAACTGGCTCTTCGCCATATATGGGTATGCGCTCCTCTTGTTATCTCTACATTCTAATTGACGGTGGACTGTAGTCTATAGTGTATTGCAGGTTGATCCGACAGGGCAGTGACTTCGCCTCACACATGCTACAAGTGCTGTTAGGCAACACCTTGTTATACATGGTGTCTTATCTGACGATGAAACTGGTTGTCCGCGAACACGTGCGCTGGTACGTGTGGGTGTTACTGGCGGGCGCCACCGCCGCCTGGGTCCCAGCGCTCTACTTCTTCCTGTCCGGCAGCACGAACTGGGCAGCTACACCAGCCGCCTCAAGGCACCTAAACCACGACTGCAAGGTATAATAGCAATAATATAATGCCTATTTTATCGCTGTACAAATAACCGCAACTACGAACTGGCGAATTGTATCACCTATAATTAGTTTTTTTAGTATTTCTTAAATTTTGCGGATAATATTATATATCTCTAGGTGAAAGATTCTCGTGAAAAACTCAATAACAGGCAACGCGAGTAGCATGGCGAATAAATTGGCCATAACATATTGCAAATAATCTATTACAGGGATGGGGAAATGGCGGCCCGCGGCAAAATTTAATCCGGCCCGCGATTAAAACCCGTCATCTAAATTAAATCGGCCCTATTCAAATATTCGCGTTAAAAACAAAAGCTTTCTTCAATGAACAAATTAAGGAATCTCTGACCATCGTCTCGAGTGTGTTTTACGAGTTAGGTACTTCAAGTAACTTGTAGCCTAATTTCGACGCTTTGGTTAATAAACATTCTATATTTCATGTTTCACACCGACCAAGCACATCAACGCAATAAATTTATTATAGGTACTTACCTACGTGAATTATTTTTGCTGTTGCTTGAGTAGAATAAATGTTCGGCCCGCGAAAATGTTGTAGGTAATTATTGCAAAATATGGCGCATCCTTAAATCTATTTCCCCATCCCTGGTCTATTCTTTTGGAACATAACGAAAACTCAACATAATTAACATTTAATTTAGTTTCTTGACGAAAATACTGAATATTGGCAAAAAAATCATTATTTTAGTTATTGTGAACTTGTATTTTAGGTGTTGCAGTTCTACGATTTTCACGATTTGTGGCACCTGTTGTCGGCGGTGGCGTTGTACCTCTCTTTTAACACCATGCTCACGTGGGACGATGGGCTCTCCGCCGTCAAGAGAACTGAGATCGCTGTTTTTTGACACATCAATAAAACAGATATTTAAATAATGTAGTTATTCTCTTTCTATAACCTTTTCCTTGTTTGAAGACCAAACCAGGGTTTTTCCGATTCGTATGTATGTGTCGCTAAAATGTTTGTTTGAGAAACAATGAAAATTCAAAACAACAACAAACAGATGCTTGTATACAGTATAATACTATATTTAAGAACCAAGTACCGTACTTTAGATTCTATTCGCCTTATAATAGATCAATTTAGAAAGAATTTAATACTAGAGGTCGAATTCTTAGATTTCAAATAGTCTGTAGTTAGACCCTAATAAACCTACGAATCTGTGTTAGCATAGTATATAATCTGTAGTCAAAACTCCAACGTCAAGGACGTCACGTCTCCAAATTGCTGTATAATGTATACAGGGTGTCCAGTAAATAGTACGACATACTGCAGGGGGTGATAGCTAGGGTCAATACCTACCAAAAAAACACAATATATGTTCAGCAAGATCTTAAAGATTTAAAGTTATACAACATTTTCCGAAATATCGAAAAATCACTACTTTGAAACAGATTTTTAAGCATCTCGTAATGAAAAATTCCTTTTCTGGTATTTTTTTTACATTAAATTATTCGTGAATAGTTACTTTACTAATTGATAAGTCTTTTTTCTATCAAAAACAAGAATGTTTTGAAGAAATAATATTTTTTGTTTAAATTTTTACAGAACAATTTTCTTATCGCTTAACTTTAACCTACAGTGGTGAAAAAAAAATGTATGTGACAGTTTTGTACAACAGACTTAAAAAATAGCTCGTTTAATGGTGATTTTGGAAAGATACAATACTAGTACATTTTCATCAAAAAAATACAAAAACATGCTATTTTAGTTCCAGAGAAGCTGATTTTGTTGAAAATGTAAGTAACGTAATTTTGACAAAACCACTACGAGAATAAGTATCAGCTGCTCATTTACGCGAATTATTTTATTGTATCGCCCTAACCGAAGTAGTCGGGTCTTCTTCTCGTTCCTGAAGCACTATGTCTTCGTCAACAACTTGAGGCCGTCCACCGCCACGTTGACCAGGAAGTCTGCCTTCCATGTAGAAGTTATGCACTCTGGTAAACATTTCGTGGTGTGGATGTCTCCTATCGGGAAACCTTTCCCTGTAGAGGGTGGCAGCAGCTCTGGAACTTTGGCCAGTTTCTTGCGTAAATGTTTACCAGAGTGCATAACTCCTACATGGAAGGCAGACTTCCTGGTCAACGTGGCGGTGGACGGCCTCAAGTTGTTGACGAAGACATAGTGCTTCAGGAACGAGAAGAAGACCCGACTACTTCGGTTAGGGCGATACAATAAAATAATTCGCGTAAATGAGCAGCTGATACTTATTCTCGTAGTGGTTTTGTCAAAATTACGTTACTTACATTTTCAACAAAATCAGCTTCTCTGGAACTAAAATAGCATGTTTTTGTATTTTTTTGATGAAAATGCACGAGTATTGTATCTTTCCAAAATCACCATTAAACGAGCTATTTTTTAAGTCTGTTGTACAAAACTGTCACATACATTTTTTTTTCGCCACTGTAGGTTAAAGTTAAGCGATAAGAAAATTGTTCTGTAAAAATTTAAACAAAAAATATTATTTCTTTAAAACATTCTTGTTTTTGATAGAAAAAAGACTTATCAATTAGTAAAGTAACTATTCACGAATAATTTAATGTAAAAAAAATACCAGAAAAGGAATTTTTCATTACGAGATGCTTAAAAATCTGTTTCAAAGTAGTGATTTTTCGATATTTCGGAAAATGTTGTATAACTTTAAATCTGTAAGATTTTGCTGAACATATATTGTGTTTTTTTGGTAGGTATTGACCCTAGCTATCACCCCTTGCAGTATGTCGTACTATTTACTGGACACCCTGTATAGATTCTATTTTCAATGTACCTCTGCCTTTAACCATAGCGAACCATAGGTAGAAAATAGTTGCTATTGACTATTCTCTTTCTCTTTGATTGCTAATTGCTACTGTCATTGCTTACTAGTCGCGTTGCCGTTCTCATTATTTTTATTTCGCAATTTCCAGAAATTTACATTTCTAACAAATTTAATGGTGCTTTTTCTCTTATATAGTATAATACTTTATGTTCTTTCCCTAAACGATGGACAATCAATATTACTATAAGCTGATGGCGAGTTATCTGTCTAAACGAAACTGCGACGAGTCATTTATGAGATATTTTTTTGGTAAGAATGCAACAAAGAAGACTCCTGAAGAGTTGGAACGGGCTGATGAGCGGAAACGGCGTCTGCAAAGAGAGAGGTCGCGGCGATATCGTGCGTTAAAGAATGCCCGTCGTCAGAATGAAAATAGTCGAGACAGTATCGAAAACGAGTCTACAAGGAGCAAGTCGCGTACGCTATCCGTGGACGAGGAGGTGAGTGATTGTGATGAACCACCTACTCTGTGCGACCTACGTGAGCTGCACTATGGTGAAGCGTGGCGAGAGCCTGCTTCCTCTGACTGTGCTTCGGATGACAACTCTGCACATTCAGTCCCTGACCACGCGACGCCTGCTAACCTTTCGCTCGATTTGAAAGAGTTTCTTAGTTCCAACACTGAGTTAGACTACCCGACTGTACATAGCCTTATGTTTCATTGGCTTCAGACGTAGCATCTTGGTAACCTGTAACAGTTTGGCCATTTTGGCCCATGTAATTGGACACAAAATGTCACACAATAGAAAATTATTTCAAGACAGCTTCTATCTTTAGAATCTCACAAACTATTGAGATACATAGTAGGTACTCACATATCAAAATAGGGTTGCTTGTTACTATGAAGCTGTCACACCAGTTGAAATAACCGTCCTGCCCTAGATTATGCATTTGATATGTTCTCATTTTAATGGATACTATGTACTGTTTAATGTACCTTCAAAAATCTTATAAGTTATAAGTAATAAATGAATCTCTAATTTGCCTGATTGAAAGATCCATATTATAATAATAGTTTTTACTTTGTAATTAATTATATATTCCGTTATTTACTTGCAATATAATTGCTATATTTTTTTGTACAAATTTAAAGTACTGATAAGGCAGTATCAGTGATAAAGTATTGAGCTCAGTGGTTGTTGTGCTCCTTACTTAAAGTCAAGAATTCCACTAGACAATAAGAGTTGTTGTTAATTTGCCATATCCTAATGTTTAGATACTCTACTATTATACATTTATATATCCTTAGAGAGACATAGAGTATATATTATATACCTATAGTTTGTGATACAAGGCGTTTACATTTTGTGTGAAATCTACAATATTAGGTTTAATATAGGTTAGGTAATGTGTCAGAGAGTTTGTGCTAACTGTATATGCTCTAATCTGACTACAGTTCATTAATATCTACATTCCAAAAAAATTTAATGGCATTTTTTATTTTTATTCTTTTTGGCTATGATGAAACACAAATTTTTTAACTAATTGTTAGCAGTTTGGTACTTTTAAAATGATTTCAAAAAAGAAATACCATTCATAATGTTTCTCCTTGAAACACTGTTTTTATTCTAACTGCATTTATCTAAAAAAATACTCAAATAATGCTCTCTTTAATCAGTGTCTTATTGAATTGGTGTATGTAAAATTTATTTGATTTTAGTATAAAAGTTAAGTTTAGTTATAAACGAAGTAATAGAAAATAGGATTTTTATTTGTGATATCTATCGTGAGTCATCATTTCACATTTAGATTTGATATGCATGATTCCATATGTCATATTATTATCTGATGGCAAATATAATACACATAACTGTGATGATCAAATAATATTCACACTTGGCCCATAATAATGCAACCTTGAATGTTATTTTGTATTGCTTAAGTGCCATACTATTGAAATTATGTTCAAATCCTAAACTTAAATAAATCAGCACAAACCTAGTATAAGACACAATAGTATTTAGAAGGGAAGTTAATATGTTGTGTAAAAATTAAAAAGTTTATTACATATTGTATAAAATAAATAGTTTAAACATATATTCAAGACACACACAAATATGTGTAACAAAAGGCAACACAATATTATTAATTTTAAGTTTTTGTCCAATAGCAGTAAAGGCCTAAATATCATATATTTTTATTAAAGAATAATGTTTCATATATAATATTATTAATTATTGCTTTGCTGTATTTTCTTTAATTGTGTGAAATTAGGGAATTTTTCCCCAGGGTGCTGAAATAGTAGCGTGGTGAAGTACCCAAGCAAGCTTTTAATATCCTTGTATATCTTAAAATTTATATTATGTAGGTACTGTAAGGTAGTGCCATATTAAAGAGCTTCCTATTTTTAAATACTGGTTTTTATTTAATTGTTCTAAATAGATTGTATTTGGCGTCTAGGTAATAGCTTGCATTCCTTCACCAATTGTGTTTATAAATTTTGTATTTAATATTTAGATTTTATCTACTTATATAAAACAGGCAGCCATCTATAAGAAATTTACAGAAATTCCTACTTTCAGTTTTAAGTACCTTTATTGTATGCAACTAATATTTAAGTTTATTTTCATCACTTCCACCATTTATACAAATGATTTTAATGTTAACCATATTATTACCTATAGGGAAGCTGCAATAGCCCACGGTCCCCAACATACCTATGGGTTGTAAAATTTTAATTCTGTTAATATATTACTGACTAGAATGGTTCAAATGTTTCGCCCACCTTAAACACCTACCTAGATATAAATTATTGAATCTTAATAATAAATGACGTCAGCTACGACCATATGAACAAAAACCTAACCTACAATTTATGTACCTACCTAGATAGTAGATACCTGTTCATCTAAAATTGGGGGCATTTAAGTAGTGAGATAGTTTCTACAGTGGACTAATGTTGTCTACAACCCTTTGGTTGACTTTCGTTTGAACATCATAAAACAACATGGTTGATTTCTCCTTCTAATACTTTTGTGTATACTTTCTTAGCCGACCGTGCCTAGCACTTTTAAAAATGTAAGAAGTGATAGTAGGTATTTATCTATCTCACTTAAAACGAAGTAAGTGATAAAAATTGATTAGTTGATAAAATGGAAAACCAAGTAGGTACCTACTTACCTATAGAAAAAGCAACACACTTTAACAATTAGCTTCGTTTTGTTAGTTGTGAGTGATTGATTAATGAAATCCTCGTGAGCAGACGTATTTTTGTCTGTGTTTCACTGATAATTTCCTATACAGGCAAGTAGGAAGGTTACATAACCGAAACATTTTGTTTTCCCGGTAGTTGAACTCAGGACCTCCGGCGGATGGCGCAAACGCATGAGCAACCGAGTCGGATAGATTTCTTGTAACGTGTTTTCAATAAAAACAATCATTCTTGTAAGTAACTAGGTAGGTACTTCATAAGAAAATGATAAGTACCTAACTATTATAAGTAGTTTTTTTAATGATATGAGATACATTACATACTAGCTTATTAGAAGACACGTACATACCTACAACTTATCAAATTAAAAAAACTTCATTATTATAGAATTTTATTTACCATTTTAAATTTAATTAAAATATCTATTTTACATAGCTTTTAATATCAACATTTCAGGTACACACTTGGCCTTTGGTATGACAAACAACGAATATTTCACCTTTTTTTATAAAAACTTATTAATGACTAAATTAGACACAATATTTATTGACCTAAACTCAAGGGTCGACGGTCAAACGTGATTTATTTAGTTAAGCTAGTTTCAATCCGACTAAAATGTATTTTAACGTGCGACTAACGATGTAAGGTGTATGAAGAATCTGGTGAAGAAGAGCAATTAGCGTGAATTAATAATAAATAAGATGCGTAAATGGGTGAAGCGGGTGATGTTGACGGTTATCGCGGGCACTCGAGTGGAAATCCCCACTGCAACCTAACAATTTCTAGTTTTCTTTGGCTTTTTCAGTAGTAAGATGACCCGTATGCAATGCGTGCTGTTCTAGGCCGCTGAGCCGCCACCGCTGCATTCACCTTGGGCAGTCGCGCAACGCGTGGGCCGTCGCCCGCGCAGACGCCGCACCCCGCATATTCGTATTATACACGCGTTTCATGTATTTTGTGGTTTCTATGCTGTGAATTATGAAATCCTATACAATGTATAAAATCACTTATGTATCTCGAAAGAAGGTAATTTGTTCTATATAATAATAATGGTAACTGGTGGGAAACAGTATGCATTCCATAAACAGAATAATATAATTTCATACTTTATGCATGAATTCATGTAAGAATAATGTTTCTAATAGAAGCAATCAAGGGAAAGTTAACACTAGTATTGCTGAAAATTGTTTGCCCACACAAACCTTCATAGTCATCAGAGTTCAATGCATATATCATTGCTCCTCTCAAGTTATGCCTTTTAATATATTCAGCTTTAGCTCTTACACTTTGAGGACTATCAAAAGAAATCCATTCTGTTTGTTTATATAAATATGGAACTTTAGCATTCTCTTCTTGTATTAAAGTTACATTATTGTTGCTTCTCATAAAATCACAAACCTCAGGATAGTTTACAAATCCTGAACCACCAACATGTCCATACCCTGACACTGGGCTGCCAATGTTTGCGTTTTCTTCATTCACAAGAGTGAAACTGTGTCCATATGTTGGTATGCCTACAACAATCTTGTTTTTATTTAAGCCTTTGCTTATAAACATCTGTATTGTATAATTAATATTTAGGGTGCCCATGTAAAAATGTTCAGAAGGTCTAGCATACAAAGGTGAATTGAGTCCTGTGAATGGTGTATATTGGGTGTAATAATGGAAGTCATAAGTCATAATGTTAGCATAATCTACATACAAATTGACTTGATCAACATCATATGCCACATCAACAATGATCTGTGGTGCAGCTAATGCCACTGTTAGCAAATAACTCCTTTTTTCTCGTACATATTCCATTCTGATCTCTCTCAATAACTGAGAGAAATGTTGCCGTTCCCTCTTGCCTGCTTCTCTGCTGTATTGATGAAGAACAGGGTACTCCCAGTCCAAATCTATACCATCTAAAGAATAGTTTCGTAATGTATATTTTATGGATCTTATAAATTCCTTTCTTGCAGCATGATTAACCACCATATCTGAAAATCCTTCAGTGTTACCACCTCCACCCACAGAAAGCAAAATTTTTAAATTTGGATTTTTATTTTTTATTAATAAGACTTCTCTTATAATGTTAATTTGCAAATCAGTCAAATAAATTCGTTTGTTCTTCACCTGTGCAAATGCCACATTGATATGAGTACACAGATGAGGGCTGATGTTTCGTGGTAACAGCTGAGATTCAACATTGCTGCTAGGCATGTTATAATAACATGATACAACTCGATTATTAACTACTTGCTTAATTCCACTGTCAACATACATGATATCGGTAATTGGGTTTTGCTTCGTTAGAATAAGTAAAGCAACTATTAACAAGAGAGCTATCCAAAGAATATAAATAGTCACACCACTATTGTGAATACTATATTGTACATTTTGGCTAATTTCTTTCGCATTTTTACTACTTTTACACTTACTCAGTATAATCAAATTTAGCTCTTCTTTCTGAGTGAACATATCGTTCCATGATTCTTCTTTCATTTTTTGGTTTGCCTTTAAGTTTTTAAAAATACACTCATTTTTTTACAATAAACTTTTTGTGCTTTGTTACACTATTCTATAGGTACTCTAGACGACCATAATGAAATTAACACTCTTTAATTATCATTATTATCGATTATAGTAACGTTTAATTTATATTCGTACACTCTAACAATTAAAACTGAAAACTTAATGATTGAAGGTTTCTCAGTTGCCAAGGTCTTAAATCCTAATTTTGTAGCTGATGTAGTTGTTAAAAAGGCTAGGTAATTGATTTTCGTGTTCTGAATAATAATATATTACATTATTGAAATTCAGTAAATTCTAGATAATTAGAACTACTACTAAAGTCTATAATGCATAGTTGATAGTATGTACATTGATAAAATATAATAACGCTAAAACATCGTATTATCTATGAATGCTACACAAAGAGTATAATAATGTAGTGGGATGCTACAAGTCATAAGAGTAAAGTTGTATCTGGCTTTAGTCTGTGCTTTTATGCAAAATTATAGAGACGATAGAAACTACAGATGAAAAAGAATGTAGAAATTCCATCGAAAACTCATTCAACAAATAATTTTATTATAAAATCAAATGTTAAAAATATTGCATTTTTTAAAATATTATTAGCTGACCCGGCGAACTTCGTACCGTCAATAAAAGTTAGAATGGTAATCGAATATCAAATGTTCGACAGGAAAGTAGGTAAAACAGTTTATATGGGAAAATTAAATTGTTGTTTTTACTATGTTCCCCGCAATTTTTCCAAACCTTCCCTGGACTACGACAAACATTTCAAAACCAAAATCAGCTAAATTGGCCTAGCCGTTCTCGAGTTACAGCGAGACAAATGAACAGCAATATATTATATATTATTATAATATACAAGTGTGCATTCTAGTCTAGCGACTGGAATGACAGTCTACTTTTAATTCCAGCTTAATCTAGCGTTCAATCTAGCGCTGGATTAAACGTGAGATAGTGAAAATACATATGATCCAATTTTATCACTGGAAATGCTAGAATAGATGCTACTGGATGAACGGGGCATAATATAAAGTCCAGGATGCGAGCTTAATTACAGAACAAGGTTAATACTCCTCTTTTTGGATATGAGGTTAACACTTCTTTGCCTCCAATTTCCAAAACCTTTGTTATTTGTCAAATAATCAAAATTCAATAATGTCAACGTCAGTTGTGTATCAAGTTGAAAGTTGAGGTTGTGATTTGTGGAAAATGGAAATATGATTGTTGAATGTTAAAACATATAATTATATTAAAAATAAATTCCACTTCTAAATATTAGGTTCTTAAATATGCTTTAAATACAACACATGCTATATTAACTATAATATATTTTACGGTATGGATAGTGTCTCCATGAATCACTATGAAAAACAGCTGTACAGTGTATTCAAAACCTTCGATATAAATAACGAAGAAGCCTTAGATAAACCGGCTGTTCTTGAGCTTTGTGACGCGTTGCAGCTCGAGGACCGAGGTACTTCTCTTGTTGACACCCTTTTTGAAGGGCGGCCTGATCGCGTCACCTTCGACCACTTTCGTAACGGGCTACTGTCTGTGCTCGGCGGCGAGGGGCCATCACCAGTGACACCCAGCACCCGTCCGGCTACATCAAATTCCCCTCATAGTGATGACGATTCTTCAGGTCGAGAAGTGGCTCCAAAATTCACATTTGGTTTAAAAAAATATGGTCGTCGGTCGCGGCCTCAACGAATAGATTCTAATAAATCTCCGCGTCATCGAGTAGCATCTGAGTCACGTTTGGATGGTGAACGTTGCAAACAACGCATGAAGTATAAACGTAGCTCTTCAGCCATGGAAAACCGTGTTGACTTACACACTGATGGTGAAGATGTATTAAAACTTGACCATGAGCAGCGCATCGATACAGATAGAGCTCTACAGCTTTGCCAAAGCTTAGAAATGCATGGAGTGAACAGGAAACTTATACAACAAGTTTTTCATGAATCAAAAACAAATGAGATGAGTGTTGGGGCATTTTTTGACAGGCTTAATGTGTCTCTCCAGTCCACTATTGACAGTAGTTTAGATGAAAGTGTAATAGATGAAAGTACAACTGTAGATAGTGACACAGTTCCCATTGATGTGATTGTGGATGCATGGGAACGTGCAGGGGTGCAGAAACCAAGAAGGCTTTTACAGGAACTTGGCTTCACTGCTGTTGCAATCAAGCCCAGAGATTTAGAAAAATCTCTTGATGAAGAGCTACAAGCGTTAGGGTTATCAAGTGATATTTCTGAACCACGCTCTTTACTACTGCTAGCTGCTAATACATTGGGCAGGTTACAAATAGAAAGAATTCGTTGTAAATTTGATATGATAGTTGCAGAACGTAATAAGCTACGATCAGATCTTTCAGAAGCCAATCGGCGAGCTCGGATGTTAGCACAAGATGTTGATGAAAATCATGCGCAAATTGAAGCAGAACTAAAAAATCGATTGAAAGCAATGGAATTGCGACATGCAGAAGCTGCGCGATTGGCGGCCGAAGAAGCAGCGACGGAACGAGAGCGGGTGACGCAGGAGGCCGCTCGCCTCGCTACTGATATCGCCCGCCGCGCTGAACTCGAGTCTCAGCTGCGGTCCAAAGTGACCAGCTTTACTCAGCGCTGCCAAGATCTTGAGGTAGGTAGAGGTTCAAAAACCACATTATTTTTTGATTTGACGAAAAATCAAATTTACAATCTTGACTGCTAGATATTCAAATCTGATTTATTAAATCATAAATTAACAGTGTTATGAATATTCAATATACCTACACCTTTAATAATTTGGGTTTCATACTAGATTTTATCAGAAGCTGGGCAATATGCAGTGGCTCATCTGAATTAGTACTATTGGTAACCTTTCCTATGGCCTACTTTTCAGGAACGACTAAGCGAGAGTGAGAGCCGTCGCAGTGACATTGAGCGTGATTGCGCGAGGGCCATAGAAGAGGCAAGGATCACCGCTCAGCGTGAGGCTGAGCGTGCTGATAGCGAGCATGCTGCTGCTGAGCAGAGCGCTGAGCGACTCGCAGAGTTGCGAGCAGATAACGCCCGCCTGCGTGACCGCGCCGATGAGCTCGCCGCCGCGCTGGAGGCCTCAGCCCGCTGCCCGCGCCCCACTTCTCCCCGCCTGTCACCGCTCAATACATTGCAGGTATTGAAATAATTAATCCAGGCACCAACGAGGCGTTTGGGTCAAATATCTAACATTATTGTGTTTTCAGCGCGAATGTTCGGTCGAGGATGACATAGATATAAATAGGCCAGCACAAGAGTTATCTGAGAAACTAAAGATGATATCTGCCGAGAAAATAAGCTGTGAACAATGTGGCGGAAGTTGGGAGAGGGTGGGAGCGCTGTGCGCGGGACTGAAGGCAGCGCATGAAACTGAAATATTGAATCTCAACACTATCATCACGTTAGTGTCATTTTAATTCTTTAAATAATTTCATAAGGGATTCTGGGATCATTAAAAGGACTTCTGTATAGTTGGCATTAACTTACTTTAATCTCGCGTTACTAAAATTGTAGGTAACGTTTTAATGACTTATTATTATAAGCCATAGGTGTCGGTAATCACCACTCAACATTACGTGATCGTGTTGCCTGTTTTCCCGTGTTTTTATAAAAAAATATAGAGTTTTCCTCGGGTAGGGAGCTCGAGGACAGCCTGGAGGCAATGCGCGGTGAATACGAACGCTGTGAGGAGTACTGGGCGGCGCAGTTACAGCGCGAGCGCGACGAACAACGTGCTGCTGACGAGCAGCTGGCAGAGCTGGCTGATAAGGTAGCGGCTTACGAGCGCCAGTTTGCCCCCAACACCCGTGCCGCTGCATTATCCACGCTGCCCGCGCTGCCTGAAGACGCACTCGAAGAACAGTATGCGCAGTTGGAGACAGAACTGCGGCATTTGCGCGAGGAGACTGACAGCCGACTGGCGCAACAGGTCTTTATTTATTATAATTTAAACTTAGATATTACAAGTGTCTATTTTATCAAGGTCGGCTTTTTGTTAGCTACAAAATTTGAATTTTTGCCCAACGTAAATATGTAATTTAACTCAAACAGATAACATTAATTTTTGCTATAAAGAACATTTGCAGCCTAGATTTATGTCAGTCTGAAGTCGGAATCTTGTGTAATTGAAGATTGACATAAAAGCGTTGTAGGAAGGGAAAGGGAACTATGATCTTTTAATACCCAAAGCATACTGTGTCACACATCCAATACATTCGTTATTGCTTCGAGATCCGAAACCTACTGGCGCAACAAATATAAACATATGCGTGAACAACTTAGCCACGGAGGCGCAACAACGCTTAACATTCCTCTTATGGGATATGACGCAGGCGAAAGAGTTATCGCAGAAGTCGCAGCGCATAGAGGAGTTGCAGCAGCGCGCCGACCACCTCCAGCAACAATTGCAGCGGCAGCAACGCAGCAGACCCTGTACAGAACTTGACGTGCAACGAATGCAACAGGTTGGTGCTACAATTTATACAAATATTATAATACTAATCTTAAGAACTACGAAAAATTCTAGGCTAAAAAGATCGATAAATGGAAAATTTCAATGAAAAATGTTGAAAAAGTGATAAAATCGGTGAGTCGGTCGGTAGTGGTGATATTTTTTTATCGGTTCAATAAAGTTTTATTTCTTACTTCGTTTTTACTGAGCGGCTTCAACAGTCCCAAGTTGGACTTGAATAAGTACTCAGGTAAAATGAAAAATCACAGATCAATGTTTAATGTTAATATGTTATCGAACATTTATTAAAGATAATATTTACTTTAGATTTTCCCGAATATATTTTTGTATGTATGTGTAGGCGTGCGGATGCGGCGCCGCATCAGGAGCGGCGTTGCGGGCGCGGGCAGCTCGAGCAGAACGGGCAGCCCAGCGATTGCACGCACGTCTCGCAGCTGCCGACTTACTCGTCAAGGACCTCTACATCGAGAACTGCCGTTTAGCTCACCTGCCTCACATGCCTCCCTTGCCACGTATGCCTTGACACCTGCATTAGTTTTTAGGTTCCACCGGGACACGCGTCCTTCTAACTTTACTTAAGATTTTTCCTAGTTCCATCGGAAGAATACTATAAAGTAATGATCGGTGGGCAAGATTTATGACAGTTTACATAATCATATGTATAGATGTTTAAAGGTAATTCAAATGTATCGTTTCTGCGCAGATATGTACACTTCGCTCAGATCTCTGTAAGACTGAATCTTAGAGCAAATTGTGATTTATTAAACTATATAACTCAATATCATCAACGCATCCGCATCGATAAAAATTGAATACTGATTATTTTATAACTTTGTTATATGAATGAACTTATTGACATAACAAGTGCCTTAAAAAGAATTAATATTTTGTATATATTATAAAGGTATAATATTATATAAAAGTCGCGAGTCAGTGGCGCCACTGGGGCCACTGAGTTCGGCTGGGGAGTGAGATATTTATTAAAGAATACCTGATATTCGTCAGGAGTACATACTACGCTTTTCGTTATCCTATTTCTAGTAATTAGTTTATTCACTAAAATGTGTAATCCTGTAGACATACTTAATTTATTCTTTTTAAAAATATGGTTTGTATGATGATTTAGTACAATTTAGGGATGAGCCGAGTTGTGAAGGCAGAGATGTTTGACTTTCTATAGCTTAACTATGACTTTGTATTAGTGTCGCGTATAATAACACGATACATTGATTATCTCATACGTTTTCGTGGAAACGTTGGCGTTGGACTGATAGTTTTCGAGCAGAAAAAACCTCTCAAAAATTTAATAAAACTCTGATAACCAGATTTAATACTCGCTTTAGATTATCTCGCATTTTGAAACATTTAATGCGGTTTTGTAGTTGGAATCAAATTAATTTAATGAAAAAAAAAAACGAAATCTCAGTCCTCTCGGCGAAGCCCACTATGACCATATGCATTGTGCAAATATGCACCCATTTTAATAAGTAATAATTCCAATATCATTCCTCGGGTGATTTTCTTGTGATCAATTAATATTTAATAATTCTCATAATAAAACGTTGATTGTATACAGTGTTTTATTTTATGAAAAACATTTCAACGATTAATATTCACATCCGTGACTTCATAGATATATTTTCACTTTTATCCAAAGGTCTAGGAAACCTCCACTTCCTACGATTCTGAATTGTATTTTTCTTTGTATGTCTCAAAATACAAGGACTGTTGAACAATAAAGTTGTTTTCTAAAAATGGATCATCTTTAATTTTTTTAAGTACAACCAAATTACGTATGTTTGGGCAATTATAAAACATAAATTATGGATAACAATAATTTACAAATGCATTTAATTTACCAACAACTTACGAACTAAATCACGTTTTTATTCATATGGATTTTTTTAATAACATCTTTCTATGTACCTTCATGAATATACAGGTCACAGATAATTGAAACACTAGGTGCGTGATTATTTTTCTAGATGTGATTGTTAGAGTAGCAAATAAAAAACACATTCAAAAATTAGATTGTAATTATGAGGTACCTAACCATAATAACAATCCTCTCTAGATAGTTGAACAGGTCACTAAGTACGCATTTCCTATTAATTTAAATGGTTAACCGATGATTATCCTACTGATATACACAATACATGTAAACTTATTAAATATTTTTACATTATTTACATATACTTGTAAAAAAGGTCTCAAAATGCGACCTCGGTTTGGTCGCATGATGAGACATTTAACTGCGTTGTTCATTAACAATACATAAGCATTAAGGATGCGTCGGTGCAATATCACCAACATACATGTATATATTATTTACATTTTTTAGTAATAATGTCTGTGTTAGCGTGAGTACGTAACTTACTCTAACACAATCTTGAGAACTTGCTCTCCGAGTGTGGTTTGAAGTGTTTCATTTTAGTCTACTCTACTTCTACCACCGGCATAATAATAACGTTCTTGCTTTGTCATTCACTAACCATTATATATAGGAGACACGGACCCAGCTCTCACAACAAACCCGGTATCCTATTTTTCTCCAACTTTAAGATTTCGTTCTTACATTATGTTATTATTATTTTGTATTTAAGGAAAGCAGCATTTAGCTGCAAGTGCATCATTTCGTGAAACTGATATGTACATAGGACCCGGTAATATATATAGGCATGGCCGTAAGCGGGATGTGGTTTTAAACTCCCGGAATATTTCGTCACATTTTATCAGATTACGGATTTCTCTAAGCTACTATGTGTAGGCCGACAGCGATCTACCGTTGGTAGACTACAGTACCCGGTCTTAGGTACGGGCGTCAGTGGGCGGCTAGAGGTACATGCCGTTAACAAGGTAGTCGGAATCGAGCGCGTAGCGCTTGTGGTGGCGGCGGCGGCGGTTGGCACGCATTCGGCATCCCACTACTGCACCCAGTGCCGCCGTTAACAACGTACCTGTAAACAGATTGTTACCATTATTTCATTTTAAGAAATTTAGCAATTTATCATTAAAAAAAATAATAGAAACCGCACTAAACATAAATAGTAAATACACTTCGCCTAATGACTCTCACATTAACTCTAAATTCACAACCACTAATCAATTGGAAAAACTGTTCCCTTTCAAGAACAACTGTAGGATGCCAACTGGCCAAAGCCAAGCCCACCGCTTACATAGGCTAGTAGTAGGGATAATACCACTTCCCTGCTCCAACTGTAGGTATGGTAACTCTATCGTTATCAATGGATAATAGCCAAGAATAGAGTAGCCATATATCTTTATCTAATTAATTAAAAATGAAATCCATAGAGATAAAAAAAGAACCTGTACCTACCTAGAACGAGCAACAGCAGCGCAGCAGTTGGGCGTTCACTTAGACCGTCGTGGTCGTCGCTAGCCCACTGCTCGTGCTGCTGCACCACCTGCTCAATATGAGTGTGCTGCTCGACTTGCCCGCGCTGTTTCACCTGTCCCAAATGCTCGCTGTTCTTCTTAATAGGAAGCGCCTGCTTCCCTTCTTTTTCCGAGGCCGGAATTGTGTTGTCCAACTGCTATTTTGGAATATCGGAATTAAGTATTTATCTTATATTAATTAATTAATTAATTAAAGAAAGCTTACTTAATTTTAATTAAGCAAGCTTTCTTTAAAACCCGAAATAAATTTACAAACATTTCATTTCGAAATCAACGGTAGGTATAAAATCCCTTTTTTACAACCTACCTAGTTCTGTTTTTTAAGAAACGCCATAAAAATGAAACATTGTATGTATGTAGTTAATTTATGCTGCCTGCTGGTAAAGTGACATGAAGTATGACAATTGTTGCCCGATACATTTAATTACGGCATAAGTTCTCTTTGTATTAATAAGTATCATTTTGTTAAGTACGTACAGGTTCAACGTCTTTAAGAACTTTTTTCTTAGTGGTGTTTTCAGGCGGTATGGACGGTTCCTTGGGCGTTAAGTCAGAATGCGCCACGTGTGCTGGCGGCGCAACGTTGGGTAACGACGCGGCCGGCGGCGAATGCGAGCGCTCTGCCATCGAAAGCTCGAAGCCCTTCTTAGGTGTGTCCCTCAGCACCGCGTTACGTTCACCTCCATACACTAATGGCAGCTCCGAAATCGTGTTGCCAACCACACTTTCTCTCGGTTCTGGCACCTATAGCGAGTTATTAAAAATATTAAAGGTATGTTCAACAATTTTTTTTTTGTACCTGACTATAATATGTAGGTACCACTCCTTTAACTAAAAGATAGCTTTTAATAGTAATTGTTAAGCGTGAAATTACATGAAGAGTCGAGGAAAAAAGAAAGTAATAATTCTAGTGGTTTATTATTATTATATTAAGTTTGTTTTGTATATAATATAATGAAATTCTCGTTTTATCTGAAAGTGAACCGTAAACCGTTTAGAGAGTTAAGAAGGGCACGTTGAAAAATCCTTCACCAATAAGCGCGAGAGGCTACAGGGTATTGAGATAATATTATATTTATGAATACCAGAATATATGGTAATCAAATAATAATTAAGTTGTTACCCGTTGTGGTGGTGCAGGTGGTAGAAGATGCGGAGGCCAGACGCGCTCGGCTTCAGGCCAGTAAGCGGGCGGAGCTGCTGGCTGCTGAGGTGTCCACTCGGGCTCGGCGCGGTGCGGGGGTGGCCAGGCGTGGCGCGCCCAGCTCAGCGCCGGCGAGGCAGGTTCACCCAACTGCTGCACCAGACCGCCCGTGTGACTAAAGATGTGCGGACCCGCCGCCGCATCTCTCGCTCCATTGCCCGGTGCCGCTGTCGAAACTATATTTTTAGTACATCTTTATGCTTCCAAACTAATTATCAAACATTGTTCACGTCAATACGTGATGTCACCGGTGTGAAACTGCATCAGTGTGACGTTGCAACGCAGACGCATCTCCGTCCGTCAGTTCCGCTGGTGAATGCAGACGAAACGCGCGTTTGTTACTAAATATTAGCATCAGTTTTCTCGGCACGAATAATACTTCATAGTTGTGACATGTACTCGCGTGAGTGTAGTGAACGGGAGAGGAACCAGCGCTGTTGGTAAACTGGAAAGTTGCTTGGAAATTTCGTCAACCCACACAAAGATCAGGTACTAATATCAATAACTAAATATTCAGCACATTTTACATACACTAATTTGGTCTATCGACCAAACATAATCGTTTTCCTGTTTTACCGGTTTTATCAAAAATGAAACTACCAATTCGACGTGTAGGTGTTTTTTAACCGACCTTTAAAAAACCAAAAAGGAGGTTATCAATTCGACGCGTATTTTTTTTTCCGATGTTCCGCTCGTACGTCGCCATCTGTAGACCGATTAGGATGAGTGAGGTGTCAAACGACAGGTCGTCGAAGTGGTCCCATTTTTTTTTCAGAATTTTTACGATCAATAGTTTTCAGGATATTGAAAGAATAGTTTCACAATCGGGCGAGAAATCGCTGAATTCCGCGCGACTATGTCGTGCTTATTTTCTTGTAACTCTATGATTTATGAATCCTTATCAATGAATTAGATGTTATTCGATTTAGTTTTAAATTTTCAACTAGAGAAAATAAGAATCAAGATAATTTGATTCATAGTTTTAGAGATATTGAGGTTATAAAATAAAAAATTGAAAAATCTTCAATTAGTTCGCTTTAGCAATAGAGATGTCCAGTTTATATTAAATACGTATATATACTAATCATAATAAATTCATTATATTAAAACTCATATTGTCAAGCATTTGACGGAATTTTATAAAAATCTAAGCCATATATTTGATGTTATGGAGCAAAACTTGTCAACAGAGAAAAACTTGTCATACGTTATTGTTTACGCGTCCAGTTTAGATCTCTGTATCTTGATGTAATATCAGTTTATATCGATGACTGATGATATATCATTTTATAAAAAATTAAAAGGGTCATATATGATAGTAAAATCAATAAGGTGGAAGAAATACTTCTAGAGATAGAGAGAATATAGTAACTGAGTTCCTACGGTAAATCACAATGTGCGTTCACTTGCTTACTATAAAACACCAAGAAAACTTAATTTATATGAACGATATTACTTAAATTTTTAGTATTAAACGATTCAGTTTTGCGTCTTCTTATTTTCATTAATATTAAATTAATTAAATTAGTTTTTAGTGTATAAGGTAAGCGTAAACTCAGAGCGTCCATATCAGTTTCGTTTTGATAGTATGATAACTAACTATACGGTTTAGAAGAGCCACTCAAAAGTATAAAATAAATTAATTTTAAACAAAAAAATAAAACTGACCTCAAAACGCACTGAAAAGTACAAAATAAATGTTGTATTATAAATGAACTTACTATAAATAAAAGACATAAATAGTGTTGATAAATAAACTTCATGTAAAATTCATTTTCAAAACATGAAAGTTTTATGCCCTTGTAGAATTTTACATGAATTTTATTTACGTCTTTTATTTATAGTAAGTTCATTTATAATACAAAATTTATTTTTTACTTTTCAGTGCGTTTTGAGGTCGGTTTTATTTTTTTGTTTGAATTAATTTTTTGACTCAACTGTTTATTGCTATTTAGGGACGAGACTATGTTTCGTAATATGTATGTTTTGTATTTGGTTTCGAAAACAAAAGATAAGTATCTCAAAATATATCTTAACGCCAAACGAATTGGATGCTCACCATCGTTGTAGTGGTATTGTGGCTGAGCTTGAGTCAGGCGATGTGGCCAAAGTTCAGCCGCTTCTGCCACCGCCGCTGCGCTCAGCTCCCCTCCCGTGTCTATTTCAGATTCGATTCGCAC
Organism: Aporia crataegi; assembly: GCA_912999735.1. Taxonomy (NCBI): domain Eukaryota; kingdom Metazoa; phylum Arthropoda; class Insecta; order Lepidoptera; family Pieridae; genus Aporia; species Aporia crataegi. Next base: position 2,961,116 of record OU538744.1, on the reverse strand, counting down.
CTGCCATTATGTGTTGTTAAAATTGCATCTATACAGAACTTTCATAGGTGTCTATCTCTGTGGTCCAATGTATACATGTACCTACCTGTGTAAGGGTAGGAGGGGGTGCAACGGTAGTGGTTGGCGCGGGCGTCGCTGCGGGCGCTGAAGGGGGACAGGCGAGCTCTGGTGCCTCGTCACTGCCATCTGCGCACTGCGGCACACCGTCACAAGCGTTGTATATTGCCACGCATTCGCCGCTTGTTGCGCATGCAAACTGGTAGCGGCTGCAGCGACTTGCGGACGTACCCGGAGGTGAATGTGATGGAGTAGAGCGTAGGGGTGTGTGCGGCGCGGCATGTGGCTTCGGACTCGTGGACGTACTGCGCCCACGGCTGCGGTAGTCCAACAAGAATTCATCAGAATTAAGGTATGCTAAGAAGTTAATGCATTAAGTTAGATATATCGTTAGTTGCACAGCGTACCTTAAGTCCGCGAGCTGGTGTCGCAGCGGCGCCAAGCGCTCCTGATCTTGCAGCTCAGCGAGACGCCGACTGATCGCTAACACGCCGCTACTGAAGTTGCCGTGAGCCGTGAACTTGCAGCGAAAGTCTTCAGGTGGCCCGCAGGCGAACAGGTAGCAGCTACCAGGGCTCTGCAGATATTTTTACCACTCATAAAATGAATCCATTTATCAAGTACTGATATGATAATACTTTTTATCTTGATTGCATTTTTATTTAAATGTGTGTAAAGGAAATCGTTCTCGACTTATAAAAACAAAAAAAAAAATCACATATAAATATGTAGGTAGGTACTTATTTAAATTGTAGTTCGTAATATGTATAAAAAATAGTTGCCATTTCTTCGAAGACGAAGACGTCGCAGCCGTCGGTCTCGCAACAGAGACGAAGACACTCGGGGCGCGCCCCCACATCAAGCTCTGCTAGGTAGCGTGCCCCCATCTCACGCGACTCCTCCGTACGGATGATCTTGTCGCGCTGCACGTCGAAGCGCGCCGCGCACGCGCCCGGGTCTAGCGATCGCGCGCCCGTGTCCGCCCACCACCAAGCGCACACGACTGCCCACAGCACACACCACCTCATCTTGCCCAAACTAACTGAAAAAATACACACGCGGCTTAGAGGCTGCGTTGGTTATGCAGTGGAGCGGATACGCGGAAGATGTCACGGGTACTAACGCCGCGCGATCGATACTTACGCGCAAGCGCCGCTGCTGCGTCTTTTCCGTCTTCAGCTCATGCGTGATTTGAATTCAATAATGGCACTAGACTGTCCAAGATGGCTAATTATATTGTATTGTAATCTATAGATATATTTCCTCATAATATATTCTCTTTGTTATTTATCGAGTTAATTGTAGATATTGAAATTTTTACAAAGTGAAATTCTTAGACCCCAGTGCAAACACATACACATCTTTGCGTTCGTTTCACTGATTATTTCTTTTACAACTTGATCGCCTCCGTGAGTTAGTCGTTTATGCATCTGTGGTTTGCACAGGTTCTGGGTTCGAATCCGGAGAAACATATGTTTTGGTTGGATAGGCATAGAAAGTTAACCTATTATATATTTGTCTGTAAAATAAACTTTTAGAAGAGGATATTATATTATTATTATTATTTAAAGGTTTCATTCTTCTTTAAAATTAGTTAATATTGTATATATTATGTTAACTAATAAAATAGCCACCCACCTATAGTATAGAAATGCCTCGATTCGTATCGGGAAAACGTCCAGCTTTTATAGTTTATCAGTGAGCAATGGCACACGTGTATCCATCAGGTGTCGAAAGGATGCGTCGCGCAGCCCGGGCGTGGAGCGACCGCTGTAGGGCAGGCGACGGCAGTGTGCAGGCGGGCGCGGCCACTAGCCGCACATGTCGCTCTTTTTCAAGTTTCGAAGTGTAAGTACATCAGGATTAAGATTATCTTCAATCCCATTAAGTGAAGGCACCTGAGGTAGATTAATGAAACTGTACAACTTTATTATAATTTAATTATTAATTTATTAAGTCCCGCTGTTGTCGCCAGCGCTGGCGGTAACAAAGACGGCAGCTACCGCGGTTATTAAGTGATTATTTTTTGCTGATAGCTAATAGCATATTAAGTTGAGGCGCGACAGGGAAATTGAGTAAGACCAACCAGCGCTTCACATCTCTGATTGCACAAAAATAATAGGAGGCATGACGCGTACCTAACTAGAAGATGAAATTATGTAGAAACAAGAAATTATCTTTTTCATCATAATAATTCTTCATAAACATTATATAGTCATAAATAAGTTGGTATACGGATTACGGTTTTTATTTAGTTTGTTGATCGTAGTTTTTCTGTTATAACATAAAATAATTAAACAAAATATAATATATATAGTACTAGTGGTCATATATTGGTATAAATTCGACCACAATTCAAGAGTAAGTCAGGTTTGTGTATGCTGTGTGTTATCCAAGCAGTAGTGTGCGTAATGTTTATTTTATTGATTTAATGTTTTTTGTGCATAATTTTAAAAAAATATTAGCACTATATAAACTTTAAGTATGGGAAGTTTCATATTCCTCTGTCCGCGCAATTTTCGTAAAAGGGGTAAGTACCTACCTACAAAGTTTTTGCTTCACGTAATAATTATTATGATTCTGTTTTAAGGTAGGTACTTAATTAAATATTAGGTATTTATTTATTTTGATTAAGCTTCATAACACATGTTAAGACAATCTCAGGAAGTAATAGACACCACAAACATTCTAACACAACAATCACCAAAAAATTACTTTAATTGGAATTTAAATATCTTGAGTAGATTTTTTATCTTATAAAGAAAGGATACATTTTTTATAAAGACCCATTAATAGATTAAAAAAATATTTTTATTTTCTTAAAATAAAGTTTTTCAGAATATAACTTCCTTTACTTTTATAAAATTACACTTATTATGTATTTTATGTTGTCAATAATTATAATTTTAAAACCTTATATACCAATAATAAAAGATTGTATATACACGTACCAATAAGTCATTTTGAGTTTCACAGTGTCGATCCCAAGGCCCGCATAGCGTGGCAACTAGCAACTCACTCCCCGCGCAGCGCGGCACACGATTCATGAATTGAATCATGATCATGACGCGTGTCTCGTGAGTTGTGACCGGAGTCTGGGAGTTGAGAGTGATCCTCATTTTAATGTTCGGTTACTACTGACTTGACAGAGTTGAGAGTTGAGACGACAATAGTTGAATAGTCATAAGTCAATACTCAATACTCAAAAGTCAAAACTCGCTAGTTACGACTCACGAGTGGCGAGAGCTGGCGCGTTTGTATATTTTTATCTTAGCTCTTCCTGCTTCCCTCTGCCTTAGTTTTGCCGCGACAGCTTTGTTGAGTGAGCTGTGTTTATAGGCAAGTGTAGGGTGTGAGTTTATTTGCAACTATCACGGCGTGGAGTGGGAAGCCCGGGCTGGCGAGTGGGCGCAGCCTCCCGGGGCCATCGACCGCACGTTAGGTACGCCGTACGCCACTAGTATTTATTATTTAAATCGCTGTTTATTTCTTTCAAAATCATATTTGTAAACTAGTCATTTAGTGAGAGCATTTGACCCTTTAAGTCTATTGAAAACCTTTTCAATCACCCTTATTTTAAATAAATACAACTGTTCTATTTTATCTTCAATGTTTAATGTTAACGCTATTTTAGTTATAGAAGCTATCAAATTACAGTTTTGCGTAATAGCGGATTTCGGAAAATAGCTAACAATGACATCATCGAACCAATATTTATTTTTGCGTTTATATAGGTACCTATTTTCCTAATTTACATGATATTGTTCAGCTTATAAGCTTATTTCGTTTTAGATGACATGTGAATATGATTATGGGATGTAGGATAATTAATTTGGCCAAGGTCTTAAAACTAGTTAATTTCATAATATCAATTGATTTTAATATTATAAATAGGTATCTACCTACCGTACATATCCTCCAACTTTGCGAAGACGTAAACTCTTCAGTATCATAATGCGAATTGCGAAGTTGAGTAATAATGCCTTAACTAATTTGAGACTACTTATTAAATGTATGCTGTTCTATTTCATTTTGTTTCAAACAGCCAGAATGTACCTAGGTAATTGGCTTAGAAAGTTACTTTGTAAGGAACCCATAGACACGATATTTGAATTTAAAAGAAATCCACAGTAGGTACCTACCCTATATGCAAGGTATACCGTATATTTATATAAAAAATTGAAGAAATTAAATATAAGAACGTCGGAACCCGGAGATTTTTCCATGCTTGTTCTGGTGTATCGGGCTTGGGTCATACAGCGCGTTTTGCTCTTGCGTTCAATGCTCATCATCTTTCAACTGTGACTACTGACTAGTCACGATTTGTATTTGGAGTCGGTCACGATTAGAAAATACACGAGCTTTTACATTATAAATGTGTCTAATCTTAATTTGCTTCTCATTTAATACACACAAACACTAGAGCGCAGATCCACGCTTTGTGTTTACACATCTTCAATTCTTATTTTAGCACCTTCATTAACTATCTATTTCCATATTTTGCCACATCGCATATCACGTGGTTTCAGTAAGGTATGCGGTAGAACCGAGCTATAATCGGCTTAACTGATATATAGGTCACGCAGTGCTATGTGAGCGTATTTTTCAAACAGTACGACAGATATTGCTAAATAGTATAAAAGAACTTAAAAACCGAGGATGCCCTGTCCTCTGGGGCCAGTCTTGCCACGCTTCTCGTCAAGGTATTAGCTATAACGGTCTCTTAGATGTCTGTGTAAGTGCGGCTTATTCATGGCAAAGGTTGTTGTTGGAGAACGGAACGACCCATGGGGTGACTCACAACTTGGTAAGGGTCAATCACCTGCACTTCAACTCTACATTACGCATTTAGTACCTTTTTTGAGATGTCATCTACAAAACTGAACCTTTTAGGTAATGCATTTCAGAGTGTTAATTCCATATAATACTTGAATTTCAATTACCTAGGTAGGTACCTATTGCGGGATTTTTTGTAAACTTTTTATCGAGATAATGCTTTTCTTGCACCGCTGCCCGTTTATGGTGACCAACATCCACTTGAACCGCATTGGGTTTTGCGCCTGATGTTCAACAGCAAAGCTCATATAAAGCCTTCACCTTATTCGAAAAAATAAATTATTTAACTTCCAAATCTAATAATGAAGACACTAAATCATTTGCCTATTTATATGAATAATTTATAGTATGAAGTTGGTAATTCGTGTATTGGGCGTTTTAAACGGTAACATTATATACCTACGGTCTACCAAAATGAATGATAGTTTTTCGCTTTAAAAAATTATCACATTCTGGGAATCAAATTTAAGAACCATATTCCGAAGACTAGTACCTCGACAATGCAATATGTATAAGGCATTATTTGCAGCTATGAGTGAAGTGGTCAAGTGGCATCTTGCGATGTAGTTGCGATGCTAGATAGGAGCGCCCGGGAATACGGGGGCATAAAAGTAGGTACCTATGTGTTCTAGACATGTTTAATGCTGATCAGCTGTCTTGATAAAGGAGAGGGTTGAAAACGTTTTGATTATTAAATATGGGTATACCTACCTATGAAAAATTAGAAACATCGGAAATCGTAATGAACATTCTTATCAAATTATCAACAATTAAGGAGCGACGGAGTTTGTTGATAATGTGATAAACATCATATTACCTATGCGGATAGTGACCGTAGAATCGTGCAATGTGTGTATTTAGGTACAAAAATACACGGTGAATTAATAATCTCTTCTTTGAAGGTCGGTTAAAAGGACTTAAAAGGTACGTATCTACTTACTTGCCCTATGGGCCTATACGGTATTCCGGATAGGATACCACCTACTAGTGATACTAGATACTACCTGCTACTCATTGAATTGTAAAAATCGAAGACTCTAGAAGCTATAATGTCGATTAAATAAAACATAGTTAACTACTAAAGAATTTTAAGTTTTCTCAAGTATTATGTTTATGTTACGTATAAGAGCATTGAGTGAGAGAGCAGTGGACGGTGCATTTCCTCCTCAGATACCCGTGACCTCACTCCGTTCCACTTGAAATATTTTCTTGCTAATAATTTACTTTTCATTATGCTCTACGCATAGCTGAAGCTTGTTATTGATAAAGCCGTAAAATAATAATTTCCGCGCACATTCACTAGAAATTTACAAACAAGAATATAGTCTGTATATTCTATATATTTATTGATACACAGATCAAAATAATATCCACTATCCATCTACTATTTGTAAGTAGGTACAGACGCAGATCTGTATCGACTAAGCTATCTCCCCTCTCCCTGTCTAGACTGTCGAGTGTCGCCAGTGTGAACATCGCGGCCGACGTAGGTTAACTAGTTAGGTACTACGTAAATCTATAACACTACATTTTGCCTTTAACGTGAAAATTCTATAACATGAGTGTTGTTGTTTGTTCTTTGCAACTCATATTGTATTAAAATTGGTGAACATCTCATTTCAGGGGCGCAGCAGTCGGTCAGGCGGCGGCATGGAGTGCGGTGTGGCGGGCGCCTTTCCAGCCCGAGCTCCGCATGGTGCCCATCCAGCGCCCCGGGGTCATGCCCCACACGGGGCGCTCTCGCCTACAGAACGATCACCCGCCAAGGCAGGGCTACACGTAAATTTCAGTGATAAAGGCGAGGTAAGAACAAAATATACCTTATAATTATATTTTATGTATATAGTGATAGATTAGTTCAGTTATGTCATGAACGCTTGGTTTTTGGAAGGGGAAACTATTTCCAATTGAGTAGTGGTTATGTATTATTATGTATATATTGAGTAAATATCAGTTATTGGGTGAAATGCATTTATTTTTAGTGTGATTATTTTTTTTAATGGTAAATTGCTTCAAGTATTGAATAATTTAGCACGTTTAATCCTTACTACTGTTATAACACGAATATATGCTTCATGCACTCTCCCTTCATTACTTTTTTATTTTCCTTGTTGGGTTGCCTGGAAGAGATCGCTGATTAGCGATAAGGCCGTCCGTTGCACTCCATTTAGCTTAAGTTATTATTTGTATCCTATTGTTTATTGCAACGAAGTGTTAATAAATAAATAAATATTGTGATTTTTAATGTACAATAGTACGGCGTAAACAAAGCGCTCTCATCAGCTCTCATCGCGGGGATTTAATAAATAAGCACTGTATATACAGGTGAAGGAGCGTCGCGAGAAGTTCCTAACGGCGAAATACGGCAGCCATCAGATGGCGTTGATCCGAAAGCGACTAGCCGTCGAGATGTGGCTTTACGACGAGCTGCAAAAGTTGTACGAGACACCTGCGTCGGTAATTACAATAATTCATCTATTCTAAGTATATTAAACTTAGATTGTTCATTGCAGTAGCCTGCAACATTCGTCTGTACGCAGTGCGGGCATAAATGTTTAGCTACTAAGTAAATATATGTATTTAGTAGCTATTGCCTGTTGTTTACCTCGAGGCTTCTGACTTTCAAAACATCTATACTTTTATATTTTTAATAATTTAATTGTAAGTTTTCGATGAATTTTTTTTAATGGTGAATGAATAATAAACTCGCATAGAGCTTTGAATACCTTTGAAGTAGTGATATTATCCACAGGGTGATGGTGCGGCAAACTCACAGGAAGTGGAGGTGGACATTGATGAACTTCTGGACATGGATAGTGATGAACAACGCTGGAGACATCTCACGGTACGCTACACATTTTTACATACTAAATATCGGTACCTACTACCAAAAAACCTAAACATTCGTTTGGTAATTCTATAAATTATTCTATAGCGTTTGCGAAAAATACTCGTTTGATAAATCTAAAAGTTGCCCTTAGAGGTTACGCGCAAACATACAGTCACAGTGGCACTGACGACCAACAAATAGTATATTAGTTTTAGACAAACCTATTATGATGTTACAGGTGCTATTGGCCGATGCGAAAAAACCTCAAAAAGATGTACACGTAAGTTACACATTTTATCCATTAACTAGCACTTGTGTCTCTGGAAGCGTATGTATTTGTTTGATACAGTACCTAATTGTAACGGGGATTTTTTCTATTTTCAGAGATTTATAAATGATCTTTTAGAAAAGGCAAAAACATTGTAAATAATTAACGAGGAACTCGACATCGCCTAGCGCCGCGACCCGGCGTTCTACTTTCGTAAGTTGGAGCCTATTCAAACTACTGCTGTTAGCAGGGAGTTCTACCCTGGAACTCGGTGAGCCACAACGCCGGGGTCGTTGTAAATAAAATTTGTAAGCTCAATAATTTATTGTACTCCATGCCACGTAGGTATCGTGTAGTAAGAGCGTAGGTAGGTTACAGCTCGTAGGAGCGTTGCGTTCGTGAGAAAACAAAACTCACATTGTCCGCATCTTTAGCTAATTTTAGTCGTAATCTTTAGTCTCAAATATTGAGAACATTATTTACATATGGTAAGGTCCTGTTAAGTTTTTAAACAGATATTAATACTCATCAACTCTCCACGCATTTCAAAAACGAAAATACGTTTATAAAACATATCATAAAAAATGAGTCGTACTCTTTAGTTATGATGAATTTGAGATGTATATTAGATAATGATTTTACTGTGTTATTTATATTGGAATATCGACTTTCACAACTAATCAGGCTACAATAATTAATATTTGATAACTAGCATAGCATATAATTTTTACTAACATTTTAAGTATGTGTAACTCGCAATAAATACGTATATTATTACTCACTTTAAGCTTAACATTTACATGTGTGGCGCAGACCTCCTTTAAATTTTTAAATAAATTTCCTGTTTTTAGCGCCAGCTATGACCATCGAGAAATAAATTGTATTGTCTCTAGATGGCGCTTTGGTAAACTTTTTTGCGTGAGCGCTTTTCAGCGCATTATAATAATTGCCGTCTTTATGCAATTATATAACTTTCAGAGTATGTATATGAATATCGTACAACTTCGCCATGTTATATAACCGTGCGCTGTTTTAGTAACTAATATTGCTTTATTAATAATTATGAAACGATAATTGATATTTGCTTAGGAAAATTGGTCCGAGGTCTTGAATCTGACTAGTCGCGACTTTAGATTATGTTCTAATGTAGGTAGCGTGTATGTCTGGTGGCAAAGTAAGCGCTCAGTTAGATGGACACATGTAGCCATTTTATAAGTAACTAACATGTATACAGGAAGTTTATCAGTACATACATAGGAACTTGTAGAGGCAATGACTTCTGTTGCCCGTTATAAGAATTCTGATGAAGATTAGTGTTCTACCTAACTCTTGTAGGTATCCTAGATTCTCTGAAAATGATGAGAACTGCTGGCGGTTCACAATTGAAATGGATTTGGTAAATCCAACCAACTACATAGTGTCCATGTGATTAAGCGCTTACGGGAGTAGGACTAAATAGTAATAATAAATGTCAAATAATAATTCATTTTGTAATAAATCAGTTCGCATAAAATGTCTTTTATTTCCCAGTGCGATGTTATCACCTATCTAGGCATCTTGTGATGAAAATTCTGTCTGATGAAATCGGATCACGCTAGTAATTTCACAACACATGCAATGTTAACAAATTATAGATAAACTAGATAGCGCGCAAGCACCATGATACATTATTAGCCGTATGATATATTCTAGTAAACATTGATAAACTAATTATGATCTACCTCAATCAAGTCAGCTTTCTAACAAAAAAACTAGGATCATAATAGATCCAATCTATTAGGCACTACTTGGCATAGTACAGTAAATACTTCAAAATTATATAACATTTCTTTTTACATCAGGGTTTAGTGGTTTTTATATGCATCTAGTATCAAAGAATGCAATAGGTATGCTTATTATGGTTCGACTTAAAATATTTAAAACACTAGCTAGTTTATATAAACATTTTTAGATTATAACTGCATGAATTCTTTTTAACGGTCCATAGACTATAGTCCATCGGTATCGAGGATTTAAAAGAAATTTACTCCGTTAAACTTTTTACCACCTGAAAAACAACAAAGGTTTTCATTCACCTGCGTCATCTTCCTCACTCACGAGGGTCGTGATCACCAGCATATACATTGATGAGGTGATTTTTTTGGGAATATAATCGCGGTGGGTTCCCTCTTCCTTCCGCGTATGTATTTTAGGCGTCTCGGTCACAGGTAACCACTGCATTCGGACCGGGGATCGAACCTTATACCTCAGGCTTCGCGGTAGGCTTATAAGATCGCTTAGCCACGAGGCTCTCGATAAGCTATTCAGTTACTAGTAAAGTAAGTCAAAAACAATGATTAGATATTAAAATATTTATTTGGTCCCTGTAAGTGGTGAAGTTTTAGTTAAATCTTTACATTTAATATTAGTCATAACATCAACACTTAATGACATGGCATAACTATTCCCTTAAAACAGTTAAAAACTATTCAGTCTAATATTTATAGTATACAAAGTTAACACTGGAATAATAAAGAAGCAAACTAAAAGCCAAAACACATTTTTACCACATACCATTGATGACAATGCCGAGTATTCAGAGTTGATACTATTAAAATGATGGCTCAATGTCAATATATTGCCATTGTATAATCTGTCAGTTGATTTACAGTAGGTATGTTAAAAGACTGGTTTACTTTAACTTATGGGTTCTCAGAGTAACTAAGGTCTTAAAAAAACTTATATAGCTCAATGTCAATATGTTGACATTGTATAATCTGTCAGTTGATTTACAGTAGGTATGTTAAAAGACTGGTTTACTTTAACTTATGGGTTCTCAGAGTAACTAAGGTCTTAAAAAACTTATATAGCTCAATGTCAATATGTTGACATTGTATAATCTGGCAGTTGATTTACAGTAGGTATGTTAAGACTGGTTTACTTTAACTTATTGGTTCTCAGAGTAATTAAGGTCTTAAAAAAAACTTATAAGTAACAATAACAACACAAGAAGGCATGCAGATCCCAACGCGTGTTTTACAAGTGTTAGGCGGTATCCATGAGAGAGGCGTTGGCCGTGATTGGTGTAAGTGGCGCCAGCAGATCGCAATGCGGCGGCGGTGGAGGCGCAGCCAACGAGCGCAGCGCTTCTCGCAACTCGCGGAAGCGGCGCTTGAAGGCAATACCACAACCGCGGGCACGCCGGAACTCGATCATGACGCAACCGCCGGCAGCGGGCGTCTCGCGCACGCGCACCGCCCACGCGCGCATTCGCACCTCACCGCACTCGACGGCCATAACTCGCGGATGCAAGTAGCGGTACGTGTGTCCACGAGCGGTCAGTTGTTCAGCAAGTGCGGGGAGGGCGTCACGTTCGGTGCATCGTAAGAATAGGCGGGTGAGGCGAGGCGCGAGGCGTTGCAGCGGGGCGCCGGCCTCCGCCAGGAGGTCATCGCTGTGCGCTGGCTGCGAATGACACAGCAGCTCGTCTATGTCACGAGCGCTAAGCTCTCCCTCTCCGCCTCCCGCTACGGTGCACGGCTGCGAGCTCCACAGCCGTCCGCCTTCCGCGCCTAAGTCCACAACGTCTGGTCAGAAACAGATTGCTAGGGTTATTCATGTCAAGTTTACTCTTTAAATTACATACATTTGCAAATAGAAACTAAATAGGTACTGTAACTTGTATTCGTTCAAAAAATAAAGTACATTAATTACTTCAATATGTACTATTAAAATATTTTTTATGTACATTGAATTGCCTCATCACAATACATATTTTCAACATCTATACAGATAATAAAATTGGAGTGTCTGTTTGTAATATTAAAATAACAGCTTTTTACTAAATGCATATAACAATAACATATTTTTTTTACAATTATTGTCTGTCTGTCTATTCGTTTAGGCTAACTTCTGAAACGGCTGGACCGATTTTGACGGGACTTTCACTGGCAGATGATGTAATAAGGAGTAACTAATTTTATTATAGAAATTAGTATAAATAAATAATTTAAAATAACTATTACGCGCGAACGAAGTAAGTTTATCTATTATTTTGCTGTTCGCTATTTTACTCTGTTTATAGGCTATATTATAACATCACGTTACGACGAAATTAACGGGTGAAACCACGGGACATAGCTATTTTCTTAATAAAGTGATATTGAAATAATATTGTTTAAAAACCATTCAATAAAATCAATAAATATGGGAATTTTAAAATCTTTTACTTAACTTTTTTATGGATACTTCAAACAAGGGTGATAGCTTTGTTAAATTATCAAATACAATCAATTACAAATTGTTTGGAAGTTAAAGGAAGTAATAAATTTTCAATGAGAGGTAATGTAGATATGAACATTTAGTAGTCACCTAATTTAAGTCACAGCAAGGTGTTAATCTTAAGGACTTATCAATTTGTGTCACTTACCAATGGCTTAGAGTGCAGTATAACTTATTCTTAATGATCTAACAATACGATGATGTTTAATTTTGTAATAAGAAATTTAATTTTAAGCAGCTTTACAAACTATACATAAAACGAAGAATTTAGTTCAGTAGTCAAAATTGAAGTCTTATGCTGTTTTGAAGGTAACAAGTTTACATAGAAAATGCAATCGATATGTCGTCGTGCGCCGTAGAGGGTGCTGGCGCGGTGCTTTGGTAATCTAGCTTTATGAGCACTTAACGTCATGAGCTAAATAACCAAAGCACCGAACCGAGCTCTCGCTGCGATCGAGTGGTGAAGAGCGGCCGTTGGGAGGTGGCGACGCCGGGCTGAGGCACGGGGCGTCTCTGAGGTCATCCCCACTCAGAGTCACCTAGTACCTGACCGGGCGCGGTGCAGCTCATTGTCAACTGTGTTACAATTGTAGACAGTGTTGGTAACTCGCGACAGTGGAGACCCAATAAAAGCGTTAGTTTTTGATGTTTTTCTTCTTAAAGTTCTGTCAAAAGCAAGTGTCTTGATTATTATTTGTGCCGCGACGGATGTCTCAACTTGCTAGAGACAAATAATTAGTTTCATTCAATGGTTTTAAGAGAGCGCTAAATTATCAAATGATTTTGTTGAGTGCTAACGGTCTCGAAATTATCGGAGAAGCACCAAGTTGGCATCAGTCTGTGGAGCGATATAACTCACCTGAGTCTCGCAGCCAACGGTGCGTGAGAAGCGCGTCTATAGTGGGACGCCTTGTGGGTTCAGGACGCAAGACGCGACGTAGCAGGTCCAACGCTAAGGGCGGCACCTTGTGCCAAGGCCCACTAGGGAAAGCTCCACCCGCTACCCATTCAATCCACGCAGCATAGCGCATATCAGACTCCTGAGCTCGCTCCCACGCCAGTTCTGCAATGTATAAAACAATTGTTGTTAAACTTCACTGTGATGGCAAAAAGTGACACAGCGAATCATGCGACTCTGAAGTTGTTGGTAGTAGTGATTTTCGTGTCAAAGTTACAATTGTTCATTTTTACTCGCATGCGGCGAAGCTCAATTTATTAAAGATCCGAAGAGAGCACAATGCGTCTCTTTCTATTGCACTGATTAGTACGCGCAATGCTTCTCGGTCACACATCTCGCTCGCTTCGTTTTTTAAGTTTCAAAGTCTGACAATAGTTATTTATGAACAAATTTTCTGAGTCAAGACTATATCGTCGTATTTGAAATAAAATAATCTTTTATTTAATTCATATTTTAATTAGAAAACGGATCAGTGCATTCATTTACAATTTACATCAACATACCTGTTTATTCCTGCTTGGACTAGAATAAAATGTGTAATATACCCTCATTCTTATGATTGAAAATTTTGATTTCTATTAAATTAATTTATCAAAGTGAAAAAGTGAAGTGTGTGAAAAAAGTACAAAAATTTTAATTGAAGTACGCTTAATTTAAAATATCCATGAACATATTTTGATAGGCAAGACAATTACGCAATTTGTTTATAAATAATACTTGCATACATTAATTTTTTATCTCTCTTCGGATCTTAAGACTAATAAGAAGAGTTACATAATATGGTCCTTTGGTAACTACTTAATGGCTATATTCATGTAGAATCAGGTTAGTTATTATAAAATAAAATATTTAACTATAAAATATAATTATATGTAATAGGACGCGATACAAAACTCTTATTATACATATATATTAATTTTTGACACATCAACACATTGAAAGTCAAGAGCCGTAATCCTTTGGTTTATCTCAGCTGCAACTGTTTTTAATTATTTTTGTTGAAAGAAGATACGAGTACATTCATTAAATTTGAATATTCATACTTCAAAGAAATTAAATGAAACAATTATTTTCTTAACCAATCTAATAAACAAATATTACTTTAGCTAAAAGATAAACAATGTGACAACCATGGTAAACCAATTCAGATGACATCGCGTTGAGTGGCAGCGACTCGTAACTTCGGTACCGTAACTTTAGGGAATTGAAACGCCTACAGCTAGGATACCAAAGAAACGAGAAGCGGCAGCAGCAGAGGCGTTGTAAGGCACAGATGGTAAAAAGGTATGTTGGAGTTTGGACTTTGGACACTTACCTCCGGCCAGCATAGCAAGGAGCACAAGCGCAGCAGCCCAGAGGTCAGCAGGTGGTGCGCGGTATGGCCGCGTTGGCGCCGTCAGCACCTCAGGCGCGGCGTATGGCGGCGTACCGCAAAGACGAGAAAGCAGTCGTTCGCGTTCACCCTGCCGGAACACGGTGGCCATGCCAAAGTCTGAGATCTTGAGAGTATCACGGTTGTCAAGCAGAAGGTTCTCGGGCTTTATGTCGCGGTGGGCGACGCCGCGGCCATGCAGGTAGCGCAGACCCTCTAGCAGCTGACGCCAATAGCGACGAGCGGCTACCTCGCCAGTGCCCACGTCAGGCTCGATGCGGTCAAAAAGCTCGCCGCCTTGCGCATACTCTAGGAACAGGTAGTGCACGTCGCCGTGCTGACGCGCACCTAGACATCGCAGTACGTTCGGATGGCGCAACGCGCGGTGCAAGCCAGCTTCGCGCGTCCCTGGTCCCTGTTCTGCCCCAGTACGTACTGCTTTCAACGCCACGTTCGCACCCGAGCGTGCGTGTACCAGCAATCGAACCCTGCACCCAGAGATTGCTAACATAGTCTCAAACATATCTTTAAGAAATATAGCATCTGTGTTAATAAACAAAATAACTACTTTTTTAAAGGAGTTCTATATTTGATTTACTCTTCCAGTTTGGGAGTTACTTGGAAAGTATATATATATACTACAACCTAGGAAATTTATTTAGATGTATAATATGAAAATGAATTCTTTCTATAGGAAAAATGTTCAAATATTTGTAAGTGTTGAAAGTTCCTACTTAAATATGAATTATTAATTAATTACTACATTAAATGATCAATTAAGGTAAATAATGTATTGTCAAACCACTTGTCTGACTGTGTGTCTTTTTTAGTTCCCTTCTCCACAAAATTATATTAACACCAAAATAAAGTTATTTACAGTAATCCTAAAATTAATTGTTGACAACAATTTTAAAAACAACCAACTACAAAGGGTATTATTAGTTTGATGTATCTATATGTCTGCCATTGGTCTCATACTTCCTAAACTGACCAAGGTTTTTTTTTTTAAAGTTAAAATTGTATTCAGTAAGTTAGGTTTTGAGCAGCTTTGACTATGTACCACATAAAATTAGAGAATGGTGATGTTGACTATGGCTAACATAATGAAAGTAAAACATGTGTACCCCCACTGCATTTTATCTATAGCTAAACTCAGGGAATTTATTAGTCGAAGCAATATAGATAAATTAGTTTAAATTTTAAATCTTATAGTTTAATTTATTTTTTGCAGATGGCATCAGCTTTAAAGATTTTGTAAGTTTTAGTGTTAAGTAGCCAAAATGAAAGTAATGTAAGTATTTGATATGATATCTGTATATTAAACGACAAAAACGATTAAAAAATTGTTTAGCAAAATATAATATGCTTAGTGAAATAACAAAATAATTAACTTTTCGAAATAAAAACATGACTGGAAATGATCTTGATTTAATAAAAATAATTATTATAAAAATCTAAGAAATTATACATACTCGCCATAGGCGCCTTCGCCCAGCACTTGTGCCACCAGCCAACCCTCCACGAACTCTCCACCAGTGCTCATGTCAACGTTCTCAGCTGAGTGGCCTTCACTTTGCGCCGCCACACGGCTACAGCGCCGGGTCCCGGCGGATTAAATTGCGGACCACGCCGACGACTTTCTCTATTAGAATAACTTTTATATTTAATCGCTTCTTAAATATCTAACAATTCCTATAATTATACACTATAAGGCCTTGACGGTCTCTTAGGTTAAGCGAAATATATGATACTAAATGGCGGAAGGCACGTGGAGCTTAGTGAACAAAGCCTTTGACGAACGACATCGCCCTCGTCTCGTCGACTATCTTACGCGATATATGCAAGTACGATTGATATTAAAATAACTAACAATCCGCGATTCAAAATTTGCACAGAAAAGCGATCAACAACAGTATTGTTCAGTATTTATAAAAATACTAACCTTTTGATCTGTCTACACCATTTTGCCATTTTTCTTGCTTCTTTCAAGTTGCAACAAATCAGCATTCAGGAATCAGGCGGCTACCGGCTAGCTACGAATCAGGGTGACCAATTCTAAATTAAAATCTGCCAAACATAGCTGAATCTCTGATAGATGTTCGCATAAATCTTATTATAAATATAAATAATCAAAATATTTTATAAAATAACACAATAATTAATATATAATAAAATAAAAATATTTTTTGGAAAGTATTTCTTGAAGGAATAATAAATTCTAAAACTAAAATATTTACCTAAACGGAAGGAATCTACCATAAATGGTCACAGTGTTGTAAATCTGACCGCGGCCGCGCTGTGTCGCTATCTTCCATTGGTGCCGAAGCCCGAAGTTAAAGTTCGTTTAGAATCGGTTTTATTTCAACTCCGAACGAATCACGATTCACCTCGATTCACGATCAATGGCTGGGAACGTTCAGAAATATTTATTTTCAGACAATTATTAGTATTTATATAGAAACCTTTGTAAAATTTAATTATCCAAAAAATAATGAAATGTTTGTATACTACTGTGTCTGATTTCTGTATTACTATTTTTTTTATCATTTTTATGTTATTCAACTAGTGTTTTGGCTTATATTTATTATAAATATATAAATAAAAAAACTTGAGAGGTGTCAAAGGACACCCTGATGGAACGAAGTTCCTTTCGATTAATTAGTGAAGGAATTGTAATAAAATTGTATTTCTTTTAAGTTATAATAATATTTTTTTTATTATCAACAAATATAATAATGTAATATAAACTTAATCAGTAGGCTTAATTTTAGTAATAATTGGCTTGTGGTAACTGAAGTAAGAAACATATGTTTGGGATTCCATTTTAATTAAATGTCTTGAAAAAACTGCATCATATTAGTACTCAACAAAAATAATCGACACCACACTGTTCAATGCAAAATTGAAATACGAAATGAAAATAACTGGCTTGCTTTCTATGAGAGAGAGAGAGAGAGACAGACAGAGAAACACGCGCTCGCCGCACGGCTTACAACATAGCAAAAAGTGTCGTTACAACTTTTGATCTTAATTTTTTTTCGTCTAGCCCCCTTTCGCAACGCGTGATAAGGAACTTCGTTCCAATCAATAATTTTAGATAATTTATAGAATAATGTAGATAATTTATAGAAAAAGAAATTATTTAAATACTAATTACAATTGCAAATAAGTACAAGATATTTTAAATCTTTCTATTGCAAAACCACAGACAATGACCACAACGCAATATTTTTCGTCTTTTTGGTTCTGTACCAATATTTTTGAATATCGTCGTTATTATGTATCTGTAAAATGTGATTGTTGAATTTTCAGTTAACTGTTAACAGTCAACTATGTCAATTGACAACTTGAACTTGTAAATTGTAAATTGTAATCAAAATTCAAAATTGTTGAATGTTGATTGTTGAGTCACGAAAGGAAATTAAAAAAAAATCTTCAAGTCAATCTTTTTGTTTAATATTCAAAATAAAAATCATAAAATATAAATAAGTTCCCTCAACAGTGTCTCATAAAAAGTATCATGGTATGTTTCTCTTAAATAATTAATTAATTAATATTTGTATCGCATTATTAATATCTTTTACATTTTAGGCTGGTTATACGGAAGATCAATTGGCAGGTGAGTCATGATATAAGAAAATTTTGAGATGTACCTAGGTAATTAATA
Source organism: Aporia crataegi (assembly GCA_912999735.1). NCBI lineage: Eukaryota > Metazoa > Arthropoda > Insecta > Lepidoptera > Pieridae > Aporia > Aporia crataegi. The sequence continues at coordinate 2,942,868 of OU538744.1, read as the reverse complement.
ACAGCACATTTTAAGCAATAAAAGGTACCAAATACCAAGACGATGTTGTGGTATTAAGTTAATACCATAACATTTATGGCGAACCAGTAATATTTGTTACGTGTAAGAAGGTAAGACTTGGGAAAATGCGTGTCGCACTGTTGTGGGCTGGCCCATGACTCACGTCAATCAACAATCTCAACGACAGCGTCACCTATTGCAAGCGTCCTACATTCCATATATGGTTGGTATTTTTATTTAATATGGATGTCGGAGGCCGACCGCCGTGTGGCGTGTGCAACGTTGAGTACTCAACCTGCTGCCACTTAGTGCGTTGGCGGCTTCCCCTAGTGCAACATGTTTATGTTCGACCCACCAACTAAGTTGAAACTTAACTCTGTTGAAGGTACATACAGTAATCCATTAGGAGAATGTCAGCTCATAATAGAATTTAGTTATAACAAGACACAAACATTTCATGTTGCAGAGTTTCAAGAAGCATTCCAGCTGTTTGATTCTCGTGGTGATGGCAAAATACATGTGGCACAAATTGGAGATGCCTTGAGGGCTCTTGGCCAGAACCCTACTGAATCTGATGTCAAAAAATGCACATTACACTTGAAGCCTGATGAGAGAATATCCTTTGAAGTATTTTTACCAATATATCAGGTAAATAATATGTTCAGCATAATCAGATGTAGATATTAAGTTGTCCTTACCTTGAAATTTGTTATGGGCTTGCTGTGAGATCATTTTACCAATAAAATTATTCATACCCTTGTGTGTGTACTGTGATTGCTAATAAAAGTTTAATTATTATGGTTCCTAAAAGTGACAGTAATTAAGCTTTAGTAATTGTGTGTGTGTCTAAAAAATAACAAATTTCTTAATAATAATCATAATAGTTGAATAGGTCAATTATTATTTTTCTTGGTAATAGAACTTTTGAACAAATCCATAGCAAGAATAGTAAGTATTATATTGAATTTGTTTTATACAGGCAATTTCCAAAGCCCGCAGTGGAGATACAGCAAACGACTTCATTGAGGGCTTGCGCCACTTTGACAAGGACGGAAATGGCTTTATTTCGTCAGCTGAGCTTCGCCACCTTTTATCAACATTGGGCGAGAAACTAAGCGACGATGAGGTGGAGCAGCTGTTGCAGGGTCAGGAGGACTCGCATGGCAATATCAATTATGAAAACTTTGTGCACCTCATTATGCAGGGCTAAATATCTCTCATAAGCATTTGCTAATGACTAGATTTTATTGTATTTACATAGGCCTTGACCAGTACTCCAGCTGGTTATGACATTTCCTGTGCTTTTCAGGTATTTCATTTAATGGACCAAAGTAGTTTAAGTACTTATTTTTAATTTTTATCAAAGCTTAAACAATTTCCATTTATATTAATTATTAAGACTTATTAATTTTTTACTCAAATCTGTCATCCATGCTTAATATTGGGTGCAATGCTATTAATATATTTTCAGTTAAGAATATTCTAAAAGTATTGATTATATTGGTTTTATATTTTGTAGTTGAATGTAACTTGGTGTACACATATAAATACAATAAGTGATATAATTAATGAGTTTCATTTACCTACTCTTATTTTTTTTAAGAAGATTGGTTGTAATTACTAATAATTACATAATTACTCTTTCCATTGAATTAAATTTTTGTTGATACAGATTGTTTAACAATACAAGATTTATTTTTCCTATTATTGCAGCAATCATTCATAGAAAAAGGCATATGTAATATGTTACCATAATAATTTTTATAATAAGCGGGCTACATGACTGGCTGTTGATACCACCACCACCCTTTTTAAACCAATATGCTTGTATATAGTAATAGGTTGATGCTAACCAGCTTTATTTCAAAATTAAGAATCTGATTACGACAATTTGGATGAGCAATTATTAATTGTCAATAAAAGCCCTGTCCCCTACACAGTTAATATATGAATTAGATAATAAGTACGCATTCCGTAGTGTTCGCGTATCACCTGGTATTCCGCAAGGCCGAATGACGTGAGGGTCGCGGGCGAGGTGCAGTAATTGTTCGCTCGGATCACCGGGAACAAGGAGCCAAAGGAGAGATAAACGACGCGACCATTAGCGCTGCTTCCTGCGGGGCGTGTAGGTGAGGGGAGGAGGCAGTGGTCACTGGTCAGTGAGCGGCTCACAGTTGTGATTCGTAAGTAGTGGTCAATCGGCGTGAGATGTGGCAGCTGTGGGCGCTGTTCGCGGCGGTGCTGTGCGCTCGCGGCGCCCTATTGCCGCTGGAAGCAGAGCGGCTGCGTGCCACGGTTGCAGGCTACGCTGTTATGAACTGCCACCTTGACTTCCCCTTCGGGAACGAGATACCGTATCACCTGCAATGGGATAAAGAAGTGAGTTCTTTACTTACTTACAATACCTTGTCGTATTCGGATGTGGGTATCGCAGTAGTATACATGCAGTTATTAGATACTATTTGTATCATTGAAGGCAGTTTTTAAAATTTGAGTTAAAAAATATAAATATAATAAAATATTATTAATGGAATTCCTTTATTATTATTAACTAGCGACCCGCCCCGGCTTTGCACGGGTATAAAACATATATAAAATTCTTCAGTTACTCTATCTATTAAAAAACCGCATCAAAATCCGTTGCGTAGTTTTAAAGATTTAAGCATACAAAGGGATATAGGGGAAGAAAAAGCGACTTTGTTTTATTCTATGTAATGATAAGACAACAAAGAAAAATTCATAACATTAGATTAAATATCTGAAATTTCGATTCGAATGTACAGTGCCTATTTAAATAATTTTCATTCGCTGCGATGCCACTGCTAGACGGTAATGTTTTAACTTAAAACACGCCTATTTTTGAAGATTCCCTAAATGTATAACTATAAATACATACATACTCCTAGGCCGAAAATTGTATTAGTTACTTTGAGATCGAAACTTCAAAAAATTCGTCGGTCGATTTTAAAAAAAGGCCACTTACTAAGAGCATTTTTAGAAGAAAATAGATTCCCCACGATTAGACGAAATTACAAGTACCTAATACGAATAGGTAGGTAAAACATCCGTTGTGGAATAAGTTCTTAGAAAAATTGCTTACTGAAATTTCATTTGATTGTTCCATTTAATTTTTTCAATTAATTCAATCACTTAATAAAATTTCACGGAGGGAACAAAAGAACCACTATATTGAAATTTCAGATTTTTTCTTTCAAAAAACAATTGAATTGTAATTCCTAAGATATTTGAAATTAAAGTGACTTATTCGCTAAAACGGCAATTTCCTATAAAATAATTTTAATAAAAAAACCGACTTGAAATTGTAACTCTAAAACTACTGAATAAATTTTGATGAAATGGGATCACACGGGAAGCACCAGCTTTCAAATAAAAAAAGAATCATCAAAATCGAAATCACCCAGTCGAAAGTTCTGAGGTAACAAAAATTAAAAAAATACAGTCGAATTGAGAACCTTCTACAGTCTTGAAATCGGTTAGAGATCTATCTTTTCTTGCTCAAAAATATCGTACAGCTAGAATCGCGGTCTGTTGAAGTATAAAAAAAAAATGGGCGCGAAAATCGCAGTTACGCATTAGCATCTACTAACGAGTATCTGTCCCCACTAAAGGTTGGCCATCAGCTCTCGACCACAATTACCTTTGCGGCGAGTGGTCACAGCTCACTTATACCTGAAGCAAATATTGAAAGCAGATCTTTTTACTCTCATTAGGTATTATTTGACCTATTACATTGTTATTGACTTTTAAATGTATGTTTTAATGTGTTAATGTGAAATAGTGATGATTTATCCCATTACCTATTAGATACCTACCATTTCCATCTGTAGGTTACAGAAATAGATTAGGTACAATTCGTCATCTCGTAATACACTCGTTGCTGTAATATCTTACTCAAGTTATTGTTAATTAAAGCTACACCTGCTACGTTCCTATTTATTTTTCAATGGGCACACTCATGGTCTTAATATAAATTAATCCATATATTTTCTTTCTCCCCAATTTATTCTCCCAATATAATGGTTTATTACCTAAGCAAATACGAATAGGTACCTTGGGATGGATATTTAAGCTTTCTCTTAGTTATTTCAAGGCTTGTGGTTGTATGTTATCGACCGATTTTAAACATTTTGACAAAATTGTAATATAATAAAATGAAAATATGGAATGTATTCTACTTCTTTAATTGGTAATGTATTCAAAGTTAGTATTAGGTAGGTGGCCTCCGGGACGATAGAGCCCCAGAGAGCGCCGGTGAACCGTTAACACGCACAATGAGGCCGCAGCTATTTATTTCACTGACCGCTTTTGGGACAAAACAAATTCTATACACAAAGCCCTATTGTAATGTGATCTTCAAAATGACTTCAAAAACTACAAAACGTAGTCATTAAACTCGACCTTAATCCGGCTCCCTATGAGTATTCAAAACAATTCTCGCAGACTAATTGTGATTTAGTGCACAACGTCATAACATCGACGTTTGATCATTTTAAGGATATCCAAAATAAAGCCAAATTGAGGCTGAAAATCGGCAACTTCAAGTTCAGTATAGCTTCATCATAGCTCGTCTTGCTGGCGTAAATGCGCTGCAGCGCGTGGGAGACACCGCGGCCGCGGTAATTGAACAGATAACAAGAAGCGGGTAGCTCACGTTCGTCAGTCGTCACACAATTATCCAGTTGGCCGTGCGCAGCCCTCGCTGCCTCCGCCACGCGCCGCTCTAACAAATTAAAGTTTAGTTTACTGCAACTTTACCATGCCATTGATATCTACTTACTTATCTACCTATTTACCTACTTACCTTATATAATATGTAAATAATTACCTACTCTTTTGAAATGCAAAATGTTTTTTGTTATGATTTGTATAAACGAAACCATATTGAAATCCACTATTCTTAATCCTACTCATTACGCATCTACAAAACGGTTCTTTTAATCACTGTAGAATTCAAAAATAAGGAGGTAGGTACAGTTAGGTACCTAATAACATTTGATCATTCAGTGGTCTTGTGGATATTGTCTTATCTGAATTTTCATAAGTACTTAGTATTTATAACAATTCATCCCATAAAAGAGAAGGCAATTTGGTGAAGTCGAGTAGCATCAGGAAGTGACCCACTCTACAAACGAGCACGACACGGTGCACGTGTTCATGACCGCGCTAATCTTAATATTATCTTGCTTTAAGTAATCTCTAACTAGGATTCGTCACCGCTATTACGCTCGAGTGGCGACATCCTGCTACAAATTATTAATACTTATCTACATAATATTATACTTAGCACTCTACAATGACTTCAGTCACTGTTAATAACCTAACATGCTATGCTATACATGCTATGTTTGTGTCGGCAGGGTGAAACTATTTTCTCCTGGTACAGCGGGGACGCAACTCCGCGCGTGGCAGACCGCTGGGGCGGGCGCATACGGCGTGTGGGGCCTGGCGCGCCTCCCGATGAAGGAGAGCTGCATCCTAGCTCCCTCGGCGGCGGTTCCATCAACATAAGCTCGGTGCGCGAGACTGACGCTGGTCTCTACCGCTGCATGGTCACCTTCCCTAACCGCACCCCTCCCTCGCGCAACAACGGCACATTTTACTATCTAGACGTTGAAGGTATTTATTTTCACTAATGTAATATTTGTTCCATCTTTTAGCATGTTTATAAATTCCCTTTATATGTGATTTCAGGCGGTAACTTAATAGTGACACCGCCCGTGAACGTGACCGTGGTGGAGGGTGACAGCGCGGAACTCGAGTGTCTGGCTAAAAGCCCAGAATGGAGCGTACAGTGGTATCGCGATGACATCAGCGTGAGCGCGCTGCCCGAGTTGGCGTCACGCGCGTCCTTGGCTCCGAACGGGTCGCTGCTGCTACGGCGCGCGCTCAGCACCGATCTTGGCCGATATGAGTGCCAAGTCAGTGCGCCTGATGGACGTAGTCAGGCTGCAGCTGCGCATCTAGACGTGCACTGTTCGTACTGCAACTAACTCGCTTTATCCAACAAACGCGTCTCTTTAAATATGTAGTGTAAACACTACTCTATTTTAGTAATTTACAGTCATTTATAAGTTTTTATTTAATTATGAACTTACACATAAATAAAATAAGTATCTGTTATTGAAAACTATATGACTATTCTATATAGTATTCTAAACGCAAATCGAAGTCTTTTATATTGTAGTGAATCTAAGCTTGCATGCAATAAGTCAAAATATTAAATACGCGTAGGAAGCGAGAGCGTCTATTTATTAGTAATGTTGTGGTATGCAGACAAAGCTAAAGTATTGTACTCACCCGCCGAGCGACATCTCGGCTACGGTAAGCCGGCTAGCCTCGACTGCCACTTCAGCGCCAACCCGCCGCTCTCTAACTTGCGCTGGGAGAAGGACGGTTTCCTCTTCGATCCCTACAATGTACCTGGCGTCTTCTATAGCCGCAACGGCAGTCTGCTCTTTAATAAGGTACACTATTTTAGTACTAGTCACAACTTTATGCTTGTTCAGTATCACTTCGCAGCAGTTGTCCTAATTGTAGAGTCTAGAGTAACAGGCTGGCTCCTTATTGCAGGTGGATGAGTCGCATGAAGGCGTGTACTCGTGTACGCCATACAATGTGCTAGGATCGGCTGGCGCCAGTGCTGGTGTGCGAGTGCGTGTACAGCGACCACCCGCGTTCGCTCTGCGCCCGCGACCCCTCTACCTGGCGCGCCTCGCGGGCCGTGTCACGCTACCTTGCGCTGCTGAGCCACAACACGGTGACACCCCACCAACGTTGTATTGGGTTCGAAAAGACGGCCGCTTACTTCCTGACGGCCGCCACACGCTCGATAGTGGCAACCTCACTATAACTGACGTGCACGAGGAGGATCGCGGCTCGTACGTGTGCACGCTGAGCAATGAGGCGGCCACGTTGAGCGCTGAAACTGAGCTGGTCGTTGAGAACGTGGCACCACGTGCGCCACATGAACTGCGCGCACGCGCTGAGTCTGGAGCCGTCCATGTCACTTGGGCGGCCGACCGCGCGGACCTCGACTACCAGCTATGGTGGCGGGAGCGCGACCGCGGCGAGTGGCGCACCATGAACCTGCTGACACGCGGAGCCACTCACGCCACGCTGCGCGGTCTACACCCCGCAAAGCAGTACGAGCTGCGTGTCCTTGCCCAGGACCGACTCGGGGACGGCCTCTTCAGCCAGCCGATATTCGTCACCACGCCTGGTATGCTATTTATATGGTTGATGATGTAACTATTATTGCAATGATCCGAGCTATCAAGTGCAAGAATTTTTAGTGGATCGACAGTTCCAAAAAAAGCGTGTTCATATTATAATTAAACCTAGCAGACGAAGTCGCAGTCTCAGCTAGTTTAAAATGAAAGTTATAAATTACTTAGATCACAGTAGCTATTTGCTAGCTTTCTTGATAAAATCGTCTAGACCTAAAATTCTAAAAACGTAAGTTTTGTTTCATAACAGAATTAGAAATGTAAAATTTAAAAATATAAATAAAACTTTTACTTTATTGTACACAGAGTTGGAGGCGAGTGGGATGCCAGAGGCAAGTGATGAAGTGGCGACGGCGTTGCCAGTTAGCGAAATAACGGCGGCTGGAGAGTCGGCGGAGGAGGCAGAGGCAGTAGAAGGCGTGGCGGAGCTGGATGTGCGCGTGGTGGTCGTAGAAGAAGGAGCGTTAGTACGTTGGACGCCGCATGTCTCAGGCGATCGTTGCGCCGTACGCTGGTTTCGCGACAGTCAACCACGCCGCCTGCTCGCGCTCACGCACACCACTCATGACCATCTTCTTGGTGAGCGATCCCCTTTCTTGAAAAAAAACCCTCCGATATCATGGATTCGCCACGTGGCTTAGTGGTTCACGCATCGGATATTCAATGGTGCTGCGCTGGAGATCTTAGATTTAAATCCATGGGAAAGAAATAATACTATGAAAAGCAACTTTTTTAACTTTTTGAATCGCTACCTACATCAGAAACGGTGACTGTTATGAGAAAATTGTTGAGATAATTTAATAAAATTGCAATTAGATGTATAAGTTGGCTTATGCTGAAAATACGGAATACTAACTTATTTTATTGATTAAGATGAAACAATATGCATGCCTTAGTTTACTTTATATAAGCATATTTAAAAGATAATATATAAAGTTAGAACAGCCTGGGGACCCGTAATAGCTTTAGTTTTGCGTTGCAGTGGGCGCAGTGGAGGAGGGTGGCGTATATTGGGCGCAAGTGCAGTGTGGGGGAGCTTGGGGAGGCTCGGCGGCTCACGTGCCACACTATGGCCGGCTTCGTGCTGCCGCACTTGGTGTGGGCGTGGCCGCGCTACTGTTAGCCGCTGCAGCAACAGCTGCCTGGCTTCTTCGACGTCGCCTCTTTCGCCGCCCCGTCCGCGACAAACGCTCGCGTTGAATTTAAAGAAGGGACTGACCAGTGTTACGGGCATAATGTAATAATAGCGACCAACCTTAACGATTTTCTGGTCGAGTTCCCGATCCTTTACATCGTGTTAATGCCTATAATTCGACCCTAAAAGAATTGGCGAACCTGAACGAAACGAATATGTATACAGAGTGTTCGTGCTCGTTTCCACGTTCTAACTGCATGAAGTCTGTGACATTACGCCACGTAACAACGATCAAAGTTACCCACTCTATCTAAAATATTTTGTGATCGGACTGGTGCAAAGCGAGATACGACGTGTGAGGCCAGTGATATTAATTAAGATTAAATTTATGTGTGATTTACAAAATAGCTAATACTTACGTAATATTTCTACAGCTTGACATTTTAGTAATAACAATAAAAAGATAATTAACTTTATTTTTATGCATATTATTTGGAATCTCTACATAAATAAGAAAAATAAGGATAAGTCATAAGTGGTATCTTAGTCCATAACGAGAACATACTATTTTTATATAACCTTCACGCCAACTTTGCAACACCTATATTCCCTCGATGTCATTGCCAAACAAAAAATATATTGCCGCTGCAAGATCTCGCTAATATTGCGCTTGGAGTGTCTCCTATTTAATATTTAATTGACTACAGTGTTAATCCGGTTTTGAATAAATTCTGTAATGTATATATGCTGGATATGTAAAATTAAGTATTGCTATGGAGTCTTTTAAGTCTAATTTATTGTTATGATTATTTTTCTATTAATTAAATAAAAACCTAAAATACATTATTGTTGTCATTTATTACCTACTAAATAGTACCCTGAGTTCTGGCACATATGAAAAAGCCTATTATGATCAAGTAGGAACCTACCATACCATACAAATCTAAACTTTGCACCAAAGCAGAGATCAAGATAATGAAATAGATATATTATTCTGTGCTCTACATAAAACATATGAATTCACTTACCTACCTATTTAAAACAAAATTTTATATTTGTATCATAATCACCTAACAGTTAGGTAACTTTTTAGTACCTATCTAAGAGGCAAAAGATAAAAATGAGAAGTTGCATGCAAAAGATGGTGCATGGCTAAACAATAAAAAAATTAAGGCAGTCACACCTGTCTTTTGAGACTGCCTCCTGCCCAGTTTCACCAACGAACCACTCTGTGTAAGGAAAATTTACTTTGTCACCACCTCGACCAAGGCATAGGTGTCATCTACAGTACGCTTCGCTCGCTGCTTCTTTTCAGGCACCACCTGTTTGCATAATTAACTTCCGCGTAGTACATTTCATCAAGGATACCAAATCACGCGTTCAAGTGCAAGCGTCGTTCATTACTTTCTGACGCCGTATAAATTTTAGGAGCAAAAACGTAAAACCTATCAAAAATACATTGCGCCGAATCATCGCCGCTATAAATATCTGTACAAACCAGTAAGAGTAAAATTGAAGACAACTTCAAAAACCCTCAACATGATGATAACAAATAAGATTTCATAAATTTTTGATTAAAAAATGTTATTTTGGTATATGTACCGTGTGTATCCAAAATCTAAATGCATTTACAATTAGTAAAAAGCGGTGGTTTTAATATTACAAACAGACATTCCAATTTTATTTATCGGTATAAATATGAATTAAAGAAATGAAATTAGAATTATTTAGAATTATTGCTGCAGTCAATTAATTAGTTTTACAAAAAAAACCGACTTCAAATTGTAACTCTAAAACTACTTGTTGTAACTCTAAAAAAAAAAGGTTAAAAAAAGTCGGTTCACCTAGTCAAAAGTTCTGAGGTAACAGACATAAAAAAAACAAAGCGTCAAATTGGGAACCTTCTCCTTTTTTGAAGTCGGTTAAAAAAATATATTCAGGAAAAACACTAGCAGTTGATATCGAAGAAAAAATACTACATGGAAGTTAAAGTACCGTTAGTGAAAGCTTGAGTCTTGAGAGTAGAGCACTCAGCAGTCAGCACAGTTTTAGACCAAGCGGCGACGCGTGCGCAGACGTTTATAATTTGTATACAGTGCATTTAAAATTTAGTGTTTACCACAATTCTGATAAGCGAATACGAGTGCGTAAGTATAGATTTTTTATTTAGTAAATTTGTTAGTGTTGTATTAATAAACACTTCTTTAAAAAAAGGCTTCTACCAAAGTCCAGTAGTTGTGGGTTCTTTTTAAGTGTTGACTCACTAGTGATAAAGAAAAAATACGTAAAATAAGGAATAATAATCTATAGAAAAACTGATAAAAAGTAAGTAAGTACCTATATTGAGTAAAATATCGATGTGAGTAGGTCATGTTAATTATTTAATAATAATATTCTAAATTATTCCTATTAAAGAACTAAATATACCTACTTAGTAACTATACATAGGTATTCATTTGTCATTAGGTATATTTCATTTGTTATTAAGTACTTCAGTTTGAAAATGTTAGTAAAAAATACACGTTGAATTGATAACCTCCTTTTTGTTTTTTTTGAAGGTCGATTAAAAATATAACTACAGTTTATGGTACATTTAACTTTCGGTCGAACTGTCAACTCCACTATTTCTAAAAATTGTGAAATCACTAATTATTTATTTAACTTATTTAATCGGATCACAAGATCTATGTTTTATAATTTAAATATTTCTTATTTGGGAGGTTTTTTGGCTTTAAGACCTTTCAATTTGCTACTAAGTTACCAAATAACTAAGTAATTGTAACAAACATAACCATAACAAGCTGACCTGACCTTACTCTAGAAACTAGATTTCATACGCATTATTCCACGTTTCATTTTCTCCGTATCGTATTTACGTCCAAAAAAATCTACCAACAGTTGAGACATTTTATATTTGCTCCATAAGTTACTCAACTGTTATTGCCTGGAAGAGATTGCTGGTAGGGATAAGGTATCTACTACATTTTAAATTGTTTTTATGTCGTGTATACATAAATCATATAGCTACACTACAATACTTTTTACCATTCTTTCACATCTTTACATTAGCAGCGCGTATGGTGTCCATCAGGGCCGGATATACCATATGGCTTGGACTTCAGGCCAGGGCTCCGTGGATTCAAGGCCCTCCCAGCTAATTCAAGTCAAGGCAAAAGTATATTGTCTTAATTTTTTCTATACTTTGAGTAATTAGGTGGGCCCCTAAGTAGTATTAGCCCAGGGCCCCCTAAACTCACGGTCCGGCCTTGGTGTCAATCTACATTCTATGTACCTAAACAACTACAATCAAAATAATTGTAATATTTACTCGATCTCTATTTTTGAATGGAAATTCTATAAAATATTATATAATACACAAAGATAGGTTGGAAACGGTTCTTTTTTATTTCCAGGAGAATGTTGGAAGGAACTAAAATAAAAACAGCATCACAAGTCTCGAGCATATTATTCGATATCGCCAAGGATACCGTTCTCTTTCTCGTCCTGTCATGTTACTACATACTAGAATCATTATTCTGGACTCTAGTTCCCAATGCTCTAAGACCGATGAAGAGTTTAAGAGAGGACGTGGTACTTGTTACTGGTGGTGGTGGTGGAGTGGGAAGGCGGCTGGCAATACGACTAGCAAGACTTGGGGCTAAAGTGGTCGTATGGGATGTTAATGAAGATGGTAAGCTATAAAACACTAGTCACTTTAGTCAACCATAGGATAGATACATAAGTTTCTGAGGATTTTCTTAACAAGTAAATGACCCAAGTAAAAAACGTTGTTTAGAGAGGAGTCAGAGCATTTAATACATTAATTAAAGTTGAACAATGTTTATAAGAATGTGGATATAGAGGACTGAGTAAGACTTTATCATACCTAAGTGCAGATTGAACGTTTTGTTAGTCTTTTATATTGGCACCTATCTATAAAAAAATCACGCCTACACTTACTGTGGTTTTTTGAAATTGTTGTGTCGTGTTTTTTATAGGTACATAAAAATACAATTTCTAAAATAAAATATATTAAAATAAATTTCATTAAAATAAAATATGACATTGAGCTCGTTTGAATCTGGTCTGTTTATTATCATACCTACTTTAGTCTGTTATTTATATTTTAAGTAGGTTAAAAAAGAAGTTCCCACTACCTTAATCTCAGTTAAAATAAGACCCGTAACAATTTGAAATAAGTACCAACTTAAATGTATATTAACCGTATTCCTTAATCTATTTTAAATAAGTTTTAGGAAATAGCTAGTCTATAATTAGCAAAAATTACATACAGTTACAATGTAAAAAATAATTACCTAGTATTTAGTAGGTATGAATAATAAATACCTTCACTTGAGTACAAAATAGTGCGTGCAGGAAATATATATAGCAATTAGTCAAGACAAAGTCTAAAACCGAAAAACATAAAGTAGAAAGAAGTAAAATATATTCGAAAAACGTTGCATTTAAATAGCTTTATTAACTAGCTATGCCCCGCGGTTTCGACCGCGTTAATTTCGTCGTAACGTGATGTTATATAGCCTATAAACAGAGTAAAATAGCGAATAGCAAAATAATAATAGATATGTATGATGTAGGTAGTTCCTCCGCGCGGAGTAGTTATTTTTTATTATTTATTTATATTCATTTCCAAAATAAAAGTAGCCTAAGTTACTTCTTATTACATCAACTATCTGCCAGTAAAACTCAAAATCTGTCCAGCCGTTTCAGAGATTAGCCGGAACAAACAGACGGACAGACAGACAATTTTTTAAAAAAATGTTATTTTGTATATGTACCGTGTACCATACGCATTTAGTAAAAAGCTGTTATTTTAATTTTTAATATTACAAACAGACTCCAATTTTATTTATCTGTATAGATTGAATCACATACCTACGTGGTCGCTTATGAATGTCACCTGGAAGATATCGCTTGTTAGCGATAAGGCCGCCCGTTGCACTCCTGATTTAATTATTTTTGTTTTCTTTTGTGCAACTAATTATTAATAAGTGAATAAATCTAAGTTAATAGGCGCTCTAATCCGAGAAGAACAGTAAAAAAAAATCAGTCGGGTTTTTATTTTTCTCTGACCGTGTTTACAAAACACATTTTGGAACTGAAGCAAATTATTTAAAAGCATTTTATAGGTTAATAATGATTCAATACTTATCAATTATTATCAAAAATATATTTTACTTAAGCCGAGCCGCGAAATCTCACACCACAGACTTCTGTTACAATAGGTTTATTCTTAATTTCTAGATAAGCATGGAATATATTACTTATGAGAGAGCAAAGCGTACCTACCTAGGTACCTATATGATTTGTAAACCGCATTGCGCATGGGCGCCGGCAGGGGGGTGCCCGGGGGTGCACTTGCAGATCTTGGGAATCTCGGGATCAAATTATTGAAATAAAAAGCTGTACCTATAAAATAAATTCATAATGAATAGTCAGAAATATGTGCCCGGCTTATTTTATGTCTCGAACATAAAATAAACCGGGCTTCAGATGTTTCCGACTAAAATTTCAATTTTTTATATACGGCGAAGATTGTAAGAAAACTAAAATCTGCACCACCTGGAAATTATTTCTGCCGGCGCCCATGGCATTGCGTAAAAATATTTGAATTATTTCTGAGATGAGGCTTAGTAAAAGATCAAGAATTCTTATTTCTTTTTTAGGCACCTACTATACCTACTAAAAGTAGTTGAGTAGGTACGTACGTAATTTTGCCGACACCTGTCCATTTCTAGCAAAAAAGTAGGAAATATGCCTATATATACATGACTTTAAACATTGTACCTAATTACTGTAAAATTTAATTACAAGTAATTGTAAAATGTATAATTGTTTATCATATAGGATATAGGTACCAAAATTAGATACCTACATTACTATTTTTACTTTTATTATCTTAGTTACCTAACAAACAGCAATATTGGGTAATTAGGAGAGGAACATTGCATAAGAATTGATGCTAATAAATATTCATTTGACATTAACCATTAACCTACGGAATAACAATTCGCTATTTGCAAAACAAAGTTGTTTTCTTAAAAACATTAAACAAATTACTCCCGCTTTTTAAAAATGCAACATATAATTAATTAATTATAATATTTAAATATACTTATTATTAAAATTATAAACTGGATTATAATTTTTACTTCACCTATTAAAAAATGTATTGGTATTAATACCTAAAAGTCATAAACTGAAAACTAGTTTTTTGAAATGTTTGTATTGTGGTGTTTTTTTTTTCAGCATTAAGTAAAACATGTTGTGCTGTTCGTGAGGAGGGTTATGAAATTGCTAGTTTTGTTATTGATTTGGCAGATCGCTCAGCAGTTTACAGAGCTGCAGAGAGGGTAAAGAAAGAGGTAACAAGCAGTATTGCTTAACTATAATTACCTACTCTTTACTTGTTTTAACTCGTGAAAAACCGGTTAACCTTGGTACATTTCGAATTTTATTTAGTTCCTTTTTTTCTTTTAAAAAGTTATATATTACAGGTCGGCAAGGTTGATGTTCTAATTAATAATGCTGGAGTTGTCTTTGGAGATACATTTTTGGAACTAAATGACACCGCCATAGAACGGACCTATAAAGTCAATATTCTTTCTCATTACTGGGTGAGTTTTGCCATATGCTATGTTTTACCAATACTAAAAAATAAGTTAGCTTACACTTTAATAAGTTACTTACGTACCTACGCTCTTTTGATTTTGTAATGGTGCATATTCTTTTAAATTAACTAGATCGTCTGGTCTATAAATAAGCAATTTTTATTTCAGACGGTGAAGGCATTTCTACCAGATATGATAAAAACAGGAAAGGGTCATATAGTGACAGTGGGTTCTGTTGCCGGCCTCCTGGGGACTTACCGTTGCACAGACTACAGCGCTACCAAGTTTGCAACTGTTGGCTTCCACGAGAGCCTCTTTACGGAGCTACGGGTAAAGTCTACAATTATATTAAAATTTAATAATTTTTGAAATTATTATATGAAGGTATCATTTTTAATTTCATTTCGACTGATTACTACGTATATACCTATAGCCTACAAGTCGCGACGTTCAAAAGAATTCTTAAGTTTTAAAAATTACTATTAAGACCGGAAATAATATATATGTATTTTTATTTCAGGCACATGGCCACAGTTCCATCTATGCAACTCTAGTCTGTCCTTATTACATTAATACTGGAATGTTTGAGGGCGTAACGCCGCGGCTAATGCCTATGTTAGAAGCGGACTACGTGGCAGAGACCATGATCGACTCAATCCGAAAGAATGAAGTCAACTGTATTATGCCCGGTTCTGTCAGATATCTATTGCCTCTTAAATGGTACGTTTGAATTATCACTAAGCAATTATTTAACTAAGTCCATAAGATGCAACGTAAATGGATAGAGCTCATATAAAAAATATTTATGTAAGCTTCGAAAAGCTACCAAGCACAATTTGTCACTAAATAATCAATTATCAAGTAAATATAGAAAAAAATAAAATACCGAAGGACGATATATAATAGAATACTATAATAAAATCGTCATCTTTCTCAATAGAAGTATTTCAACTTAAAGAGTGATACTCCCATAACTACTGGACATTGGCAGAATCCATTTTTGCATGGGAAGCCATTTATTAAAAAGAAGAAGAAAACACAGACGCCTACCCAACCGCAACATTCTCTGTTTCTTCGGAATTCGAACCCAGAACCTCTAGTAACTATAGAGAATAAAACGCAGACAACGCGGCCAAATGTTGAGAGAACTTAATTTTTTACTTCTAGCGTATAACTACGAGTACATAATCAAAAATCGTCGATAAGCTGATCGCTTTAGGAGCCTTATTTTTATATTTATTTAAAATATAGCTGTTATAACTACTCGCTATGGCTTTATATAATTTATAAATTATATAAAGTCATAAAACAACAAAAAGGTGAGTAGTTTAGATCATCGCGGAAAATGTAACATAAAATTTTAGAAAGATATATTTTTTCAGCCTTCTCCCAGCGAAAATGTGTTGGGATTTAATGCATCGAGTTATGAAGGGGCCTCAATCAATGATGGAATTGAAGAAAAAATCTAACTAATTTATTTTTTGAATTAGGTAGCTTAAAAGAAAATTTGGAGTTTTGTAAATAACATTACATAAGTAATCCTTATTGTAAGAAATCAACGAAAATTTATATTTTCATATTAAACATAAGATTTGGTTTATGTTTATCTGAGTAAGTAAAATATAAATTTTCGCTTTATAATAAGACTAGCGACCCGCCCCGGCTTTGCACGGGTATAAAACATATATATAAAAACCTTCCTCTACAATCACTCTATCTATTAAAAAAACCGCATCAAAATCCGTTGCGTAGTTTCAAAGATTTAAGCATACAAAGGGATATAGGAAAAGAAAAAGCGACTTTGTTTTATATTATGTAGTGATTTTGTATTGACGCTGAATTTATTTATTTATTATAGATCAAATTTATTAATTTACCTATCAATTGCACAGCTATCCAGTGTTTTCCAATGTTTCATTTATTACACACACATCCATGTTAGTCAAAGCATCATCAGCTACAGGTTTCAATATCAGCTGATACACAATGACTAATCTATTCAACTTGGTGATCACCACAGAGTATCGAAAGATAATAAGTAAACATTTCTGAATTATAGGACATAATTTATTATACTTAAAAGTAGTACATATTACATATTATATATTAAAATAAATCATAGAAGTAGTCTAATCCTTGACCCAGTTCCCAAATGGCGACTCCAGTACCAAAGTCTCTAGCGAGATCTAATCGTTTCTGTATTGAGTATAATGTTGGGAAAAATACTTTTTTTGCTCCTTGTGATGTCCTGAAAAAAAAAAGGAAAAAAGAATAATCATTTCATACGTTTTTTTTATATAAGAGAGGAAAACAGGGAAAGATTTTAAATTAAAATGTAGTCGTTGTTTAACACCAAAGTTGTGTTACTATACCTAGTTAAAAATCTTACCTTATTTCAATATAATTTTCTGCTGTATTATTATTGTAAGAGAGCATTTGGTTGTTTTTGGCATTTTTCAGTAGCTCAATATATTCTGTGCCGACGATTGGTCCACCGCCATTAGCAGTATATGAATTGCCATAGAAATTCAATCCAATTAATATTTTAGACCTTTTCGAGGGATTTTCTTCGTTTTCAATCAATTTTTCTAAGCAAAGTCGTATCCAGTACAGTGGTGCATTTGGACCTAAAATTATCATCAATGACACCACAGAAATAAAGGGAGTAATAAATATGCTAAAGAGCAGATAGTCCACTATTCAATTCCCTTGCAATTCCTTGTAAAGTACATCGAAAAGACAAATTTTAATGACACAGTGACAATAACACATCGGCCATAACAAAAATTCAGAAAAATGCTTAGTTGTGCAATTTTAAATTGTAAAAACTAAAAATATAATTCACAAAATTTATCTCACTCGTGGAGTATATCTTATTATAGTTACATGGTAATTTCTTTTAAAAAAACTGTTAAATTTTATAAAGAAGCTTTAAGGTACTTTGGAAATTCATTTGACGAATCCTTTTTATTATAGACAATATGTAATCTATTATTTTTAGCTGTTATTTCCTCTACTTGTGCGAAAATTTGTAGCCAACATTTGCCATACAAATTTGACTCAGTGGCTTTTTTCTCTATTACGTGAATGATACTATCATTCAATGTTACATATATAATTAACATATGCCATATGGCATATTACTTAAAAAGAAAAATATAGCTACATATATTACTTGAATAGGATGTGGCTTTGTGATAGACAATTATTCGTATTAATTCAGTATTTCGAGTTTATACATTGTTTGCCAATAAAATAGTGGATGCTGAATCTGAAAAATCATACCTGGTTTTTGTGGACTTGAGAAATCATAGGTCATAACAGAGATTGCTTCAACATAAGGATAAATATCATCGTATGCCTTGATAAAGAATTCATCAGTTGGATAGCCACGGAACGGAGGATAGACTAGAATTAATTTTAAATCATCTTCACTCATTTCCAGTCCTGAAATTTTAGAAAATATCTTTTATAATACAACCTCACGACGCCATATTATTCGTATTAACAATATACGCCATTGTTATTAAATAATTAGTAGTCTTGAACTGTTTTAGTATAATTCCAAAACCACAAAATATGATTAAAAATTTGTTTTTATAATAATATCTTAGCTGTAGTAAACTGTACTTTATTTTAAAAATTATATAAATAACACAATATTATTAACCAACTAGAGTCAATTACAAACTAAATACCAATTAAATAATTTAAACATCAATAGAAAGTTCACCATAACAAACCAAAAGATTAGGCGTAAAATTAATTTAGGGACATCATACCAAACTGCTGGATAAACTTGACAGATTTCTCCACATACTTTCCAATCTGTGAAAGCATTTCTAACACTATTCCATTAAAATTCCATTGTTTACATGTTTTCTTAACTTCTTCAATCAAAGCTTTTTGTTCTGAGAGTGATGAAGGTTCCTTAAAAAATGCTTTGAGATCTGATAACTGCCAGTTTTCAAACAGAAGTCTGGGAAGAACTGTAAAATGGTAGTAAAAAAATTAAAGATGAATGGTATACACTGTTTGTGTTTGCTACATTTTAGTATTAAATGTAAGAAAAAATAGTCAGTCTGAAGTTTATGGAGATTTATTTGAGGTTTTCTATTTTAAACTAAAGAACTACTGTATCAGTGGTATCAATTCATCATATTAGTCATTTGAACCAGCATTGCTGCACATCTATATGTAAAAAATATAAAAATATACTAACTATTAATATGGGTGAGTTGTGACTTACCTTTCACGTTACTAGATACTCCTTTCTGCTTGACCACTTTCACCCAGGAATGATCAACATCATGTAAGCCAGATATAATATAGATGTTGGGACTCTGTCGTTTTACTTGCAGCCAAACTGGAGATACATAATTAAACTTAGGTGCCCATGTTTTAGCTACATCATAACCTTTGTTATTCCACTGTAAACATAGTTTCTATGGTAAACTATATTCACCCATAATTTAATGGTAGTATTACTCTTAATAAAAAATAATGACATCAAGAGTTCTTTTATATGAAGTTTATGCATTTGACTTTGAATGTTATAGTAAATCGTATCCTGAACTATTTAAGACAAAGTATATAATAGGTATGAAATATTACATACCGGTGTTACAAAACCTAACACTGAATTTATAAAGTTACGTGTGGTAATACTTTGGTGGTAGGTAGCATGATATTTTATGATATCTTTAGCGTATGGTGTCTCAACAACTAATTTCCTGTCTAACACATTATTTTTTCGTGGACCATCTTGAGGTTTAACCGCTTTTTGGGGCTTCTTATCAGCTGGCGGTGATAGAGTCGCAAAACACACACTTAGCATAACCAGAAGCTGTATTATTGTTGAGAGGCATTTCATTTTAATCGCGGATCCTAATCAAATATTAAGGATAGCTTATATTATATTTGTTTCTTTATTAAAGAACTTAATTTATCGCCGAGAATCGGCACCGGCTAAAATGCAATTTTAAATTTTCCAAACCATTTAACCAACTCGACTTAAAAGTCAAAACTCAAAATCGATCGAAGATGTTCTACGTTCAGTCTAAAAAATACTAAGACAATTGACTTTTGACAAAATATCATGTCATGGAGGAACTAAGCTTTTTGGAGCTTTTTGTGGAAAAAATATAAAGGTACCATAGATATTACATAAATAATAATTTTATTATACCTACCTATCTAAATATCTATAACCAAATTAGTTTGAAATTAATAAAAATGCGCCTATTAGTACTCTACTTGACAATTATTTATATTTGTGGTTAGCAATATCGCTTCGTCTAGGTTTAAAATGTACAGTAGGTAGGTAACCTCATCAGTGGCGTTGTGGAGCGGTACTCGATTCACTTGGGCGTCATGGCCTCTCACGTCTCAAGAGTGCTGGTCGTTTTTCTCGCCACTCCAGCATCAACGATGTTATCCGTAGGGCGCTTGTCTCCGTTAATGTGCCGGCCATTTTAGAGCCGAATGGCATTATACGCATAAACGCAGTGATAGCAAGCGTCCTGATGGTATGACACTAGTTGCTTGGAGCCGTGGTAAAGCGCTTGTGTAGGACATTACTTGCGTCGACTCACTGGCGTCTTCGCATCTCCATGCTACTTCTGTAGCTGCTGGTAGCGCGGCATTGATGTAGAAAGCAACAAAAGACGAAAATACTTATGAAAGTTTTTTTAGATTCTTATATTTTCGTTAATTTTGGAGTAGATACTTTGGGTCCATGGGGTCTAAAAGCGCGTCGATTGGTCGAAGAGATATCGACGCCGGACGCACTTTGTTGAGACCACTTCTGTGGTCTCAACAAAGCGCGAAATATGAGCCAGCTTTCGTGTTAGAAAACAACGCGTTATTAGCGATATAACGCGGTGATATAGCCAGTATTTTGGTTACACACTCCAGGCTTCAATGAGCCTTTTTGTAAATATATTTTAGGATATTATTAACTCAAAGATAAAATTGTAAATAAAATATTTATATTCTAGAAAAAATATTAATAAATGCATAGGTACATTTATCATAAGACCTATAATAATACTTATGGAACTGTTAGATTTAAATTCATGCAGGGAACTTCGTATTGTTTCAAAATATTTTATACTCAATAAAAAAAACTTTCATCAAAAAGTACAAGAATGCTAATTTTTACCATAGAGGTTCTATGGTAAAAATTATACATATTTTCTTAATTCATTTCTTTGTTTTTAACGAAGACAAAATTTGTATTAATTTGGATTTAATCTGGATGTAATCCAGTACTAAGTACCTACTTATTACTGTTTCGATTTAAAAAATACTTTTATTATGGCGTAAGTGACCAGATTTTGTTTTCTTGAATATTATCTATAAGAGTTTAATACACCTAATGAGTTCGTTAAACTATACCTAGATAACTATTCTAGGTGAACTAACTACCAGTAGATTTTAGAGCTCACTTGACACTAGACTCAATGATTCAAAAGCACTTTCGAGTCTGAAAACACAATATTACAACCTACAACAACTAAAAACATAATCTCTTTTTTCGAATTTAAAATTCTCATGAACTGAAATACTAGAAGTCACATCGCAAATTGTCCTTTTCGATCGGACAATGCTTTCGAATCATTATGAATTTCATCTTCATTCGTCTTGTTATGTGTGTAATTGTATCTTATTTTTATGTATATAATTGTTATGTATATATTATATTTTAATCCTACTTTTTATGCCGTTAGTAAGTGAGTTAAATAAAGTTTCATCCGAAACTAATTTTAACGATTATACAAAACAAACACCTATAGGTATGCATCGATGGAAAAGAAAGTTCTTTTAGTGTAAACGATTCAGTATTACAAGAGAAGCTGTGGTTACAACATGGCTTGTCGGCTTTCACGATTTTATTTTAGTTTCGCGCTCAGTTTTATATTTATTGGTAATAAAAATTAATTTTAAAACTTGACTTAATGCTGTTTTAAAGTGAACAGTGAACGTTATATTTTATTTTTCAGAAACTCTGGGAAATCATGTGCATAAAAGGAGTTTACTAGATATCAAATGCCATGAAAATGGAAGGTTTTACAGGTGAGTCAAATAATTTAAAAATATATATTTACTTACCAAGTTTGATATAAAAATATCTTTAGATTTAAAGTTGCATTAATAATTATATTGAAGCACAAAATGTTTAGATGCCTACGGGTAAAACCTGTTCTTTATAAAAAAGATAATCGCTAAATTACTTCAGGTATAAGTATAATCAAAGATTACTTCATATGAATTTCAAATATTAAATATCAAAATTACAAATAGGTATACAAATCAATTGCGAAGAATAACGACATAATATAGTTTTTATAATGAAAACAGAATGTTTATCATATAAAATTGGGATATTAACATTTTTTTGTTATCTAATTTCGTTAATTTCGTCATAACGTGATGTTATATAAGCGAGAGTAAGCAGAGTAAAATAGCGAACAGCAAAATAATAATAGATCTACGTACCTATTGTGTACTTCAACCGCGCGAAAAAGTTTTTTTTAATTATTTATTTGTATACATATATTAATTTCTAAAATAAAAGTAGGTTAGGTATTCCTAGGTTATTCCTTATTACATCAGCTATCTGCCAGTGGTAGTCCCGTCAAAATAGATCCAGCCATTTCAGAGATTAGCTGGAACGAAGAGACAGACAAATATTATAAAAAATGTTATTTTGATATATGTCTCGTGTATACATCCATATAATATGTATAATGTAATGTAAAAAACGGTTATTTTAACATTACAAACAGACACTCCAATTTAATACATTTTTAAATTGAGAGATCCTTTAAATGACAATAATAAACTTGTATACAGCAAAAGATTATTCTTATCTACCTCTGCTTATAATTTTTACTTACGTTCACAATCACAAGATCATAATTCATGCAAACAATAACTATTGTCATCACGCATGTAAAAAACATAAATCGGGTTATTATTTACAATTGGTTTTATTTCCGTAAATACATAGCATGCAAGACAGCACGCAACACTGATTACCGTATAACACAAACAAATGCAATTGAATGTACATTTCCCGCCATCACAAGCGGCTGTTGACCCGAACTTTCGCCAACCTTGAGCTTGGCAACACTGTTCATTACGATGGCAGCATTTTTTTAAACAGACTTTCAAAAAAACCAAAACGGAGGTCATCAATTCAATATTTTTTATATACTATATTAGATAGCATTTGATACTTGATAGCCTAGTCTAATATAAACTTAAATCTAAAAAACTTTCCAACCTCATAGTTTTATAACTTAGCAAGATGAAAAACATCTAAATAACGTATATCACAATAGTTGCTTTATATTTAAAGAGGTGTTTATAATTTATTGAAAAATTTCGCGTTGCGAGAAGTTTACTTTCGCTTATTTATTCTCCGCCGTTATAATGAAATTGTGTCTTTTAGAAATTTATATTTTTTACTTTAATTTAATACAATGTTTTAAGTTAGGAACAAAGAGACTGGTGAATTAGTAATAATTGATCCATTTATGATAAATGCTTCTTGACTGAATGAGGCAGACATTTTATCAACTGCTTCACTGATTTTCTTTACATGCCTTTAGGTGGACAGCCTTGTGTGCTTACTTAATCGATACATATATTTGTTCCCCTGGGATTCGAACCTAGGATCTGTACGTATTGTGCACGCAGACGTGTTGTAACGAAGGCGGTTGTTAGAGCCATATAGTTGATACATAGGTATTTTATTATATTTTAGGAATCCAAATCGTGATGAAGAAACTATGTGGACTGCTGAGGAGTGCTCAAAGTATTACCTATGTTTAGAAGAAGAAGTTTTTGAATTTCAATGTACGAAGGGTCTCCTGTTTGACGTTAACCGACAACTCTGTGATATGTACCAGAATGTACACAATTGTGATCTCACTACAGGTCTGACAGTCTGACTTAATTTTTATTGATGTTACAATACGTCAATTCGATATTCGCGCTGATTATTATCTTATTATAATCTGTCTTTACAAGTAATTAATATTCTTTCTTTTGTACCCTGACAAGGTGAAAGGCTCGTTGAGGTCAACAGCTGGCCAATATCAACCAACTTTTAATGGTATCCCGAACACACTTGTTACCTCGGAATTTGAACTGAGGTCCCCCAAACGTATTGAATATTATTCCAGTTCCAGACATGAAAATTATTTTTCATCTCTTTCAGAAACCCTGGTTCCGAAGCCCCTGTTAGATTCTGCTAAATGTGCCAATGATACGCATCTTGGTTGCTCGGATGAAACCTGCATACCGGCGGAATATTTCTGCGATGGAGCCAATGATTGTACTGATTATTCTGATGAAGTAAGTAATTTTTCAGTTTGACAAATGCTCAATACATTCAAGCATAGTCAAGATAATTATTTTTCTTACTAGGTATATTTTTTCTAATATAAACTATTAAAAGATTTTAGAACTGTTGGGGTAATCGCAATAAGTAAAAAATAAAAATGCAATGTGAATTCTAAAAGATGTAATTGAAGAATTTGAATTCTATATTTTACTAAGTATTTTGTTATGCTTAAAAAAATTATTTATTTAGAAATTAATTTACGTTATTTAAATGTTGAAAAATTGCAAAAATTTCAAACTTTTCTAAAGACATTTTTCATAAATAGATCTCAAATTTAGCTGAAAATTTGAGTCTGACAATATTTTTTCACACCTCCACACTTAGCAGAAATAGAATCTTGATCAATTTCAATTTACCCACAACACGGTGACCTCGTGGACTTGGGCTGGGCATTAGACGAAAAATGAGATGAGATTATTTTTTCTAAGATTATAAAAGAGGTGTTTAAAATTTCTTTCAATCTCGAGACTAGCGCCTGTTTACATAACAAGTTTTCGCTAATATGCATCCACTTTCACTGCAAGTTTATTTACTGCCGATCCACAAATGTGTATCTACTTCCGACGTACACTTTTTGTTATAGGAAGGAAATATTTATTCGCGTCCTCGTTATTTTTTCCACTACGGCGTCATATAATTGGGTTAAGTAGTTATATTATTCGTGAATATAACGTAGCAGTTATGATTGAAAGCATTGATAAAATTTTAGGTATAAATAAATTGTTTATTTGAGTTTCTTACTAGGGTACATAATAAGTATGTATATAAATTAATCGTGCTGCCCTAGCTACCGTTATAGCATTTCCAAAATCGGTAAAGACAGTTTCTAAAGTTAATCAGTTTTGATCTAAATCTTGATAACTCAATTTCATTTTTTAATTGCCGCTGGTTTTTTATTGGAAAAAACCGGTCTATAATTCAGTTTGTTCGATGTCAAACATTGAATAATTCACTTGAATCTAATAGATGTATGTATATTGTATGTATGAAATATTATAATTGAATAAATTACATAATACGTACGTACCTAACTTATGTAAGTCGACATTAGGCAGATGTTACGTGTATAGAAAATGACATGAGAGCACTATGGAGAAAGTATTAGCGCAATTATGACTATTTTGTTGAATTGGTACACGAAGTTTCAACTAAGTTTAAAGAACCTACTTACCTAAAGATTAGTCATCAGTAATTCTGTTTTAATAACCAGAATTGATTTCTTGATTAATATTCATAATAATTATGCTTTTCTTTCTAATCGATGAAATAAGTTGGCAGCTTGTTTTTTTATTTAAGAAAAACTGCTGTTCATTGAATACATTACCTACATAACATAATATGTAACATTGTCTTTATTAGTACGCGTCCGTAAAAATGCCATACGAGTTTTACATTAGCTCGTTACCTACAATATTTTTTTATCTTGGCATTCAGGGCTGGTGTGACATGAATTATGATCCCAACGCTGCATTGCCATGCGACCCAGGATTATGCCAGTTGCCCAACTGCTTCTGCACAAAGTATGGTAATGCCACGCCGGGGAATCTTATTCCTAGTCAGGTAAATAACTTTTAAATCTTTAAGCCTTAAAAAGTTAAGAATCTATAAGCAATCTGATATAAAATACTCTTTGCTACTAGCTGATTGATGTCACTGTCATTCATATATTGTCTGTTATTCTAATGTCTTGTTTTAAAACTGAATAAATTGATACATAATAGAGACAAACCTTGAGAAATAAAGGCTTTATTCAGTTTTAAAACAAGACATTAGAATAACAGACAGTATATGAATGACAGTGACATCAATCAGCTAGTAGCAAAGAGTATTTTATATCACAATCTTTATTTATTTGAAGAATTTTAAGTTTTTTTTAGTTTAATCCTAATTTTCAATTTATAAGAAGTCTGAGCTTCATAACTCGAAAACGTATGAATGATTGAAGCTGGAAATTTTATTTTACAATCCTATGCATATAATACTAACAGGCGAATAGATGATCTGCCTTATATTACCTTACAAAACGAATTTGTTATTTGTTTCCCTTGGTATCGAACACAGGACCATCGATGCAACACGTTTTAAATATGAGACAGCTAGAAAATAGTTTTGAATAACTGATCTTTCAGACACCCCAAATGATAACTCTCACGTTCGATGGACCCGTGAATCACGAGAACTGGGATCTTTATACAAAACAAATTCTAACAGGGGAGCGGAAAAACCCTAATGGTTGTCCCATCAAGGCCACTTTCTTCATATCACATCCATACACAAACTATAGACACGTGCAAAAACTATGGAATGATGATCATGAAATCGCCGTACATTCGATAACGTAAGTCATCACTCATCATTCCTACACACTATCCACTTCTCTCTATTTGTGAACTAATTATAATCTAAATTAATTATTTTCTATAGAAAGAGGTACGTACTTAGAAAAATTCATTTATGGGCATGTAAGTTTTTAGCGTTCCTTATCTGAAAATTCCTTTCTTTTTTCTACGAATCGGAAACATTTTTTAACTACTCGTTGTTCGCAAATAGTTTCACACAATTTGAGCACATTTATATACCTACTAACAAGAAATATCCAGTTTTAAATTATACCTTAATTACATATTTAAGATACCTACCTACGGCGGCACAAAACTCGTGAATTTTTATGCACATCAAATGTTAGAACAAATTAAAACTATACTTATTTTTAGATACGTACATAATATTGTTGCATTTATACATCTCATGTAAGTGTAGGTGAGAATGGTTTGTTTCTTTAAATGTAGTCACCGCGGTCCTGAAGAATGGTGGTCGAAAAACGCAACAGTCGAAGACTGGTTCGACGAAATGGTGGGGCAGGCTAACATTATCAACAGATTCGGTAGAGTATGGATGGAGGAATTCAGGTACTTAATAAATATTAAACACCTATACTTACATTGACCGCTTCCTTGGTCTAGCGGTAAGCGCGTAAGCGTTACAACGCAGAGGTCCTGGGTTCGATTCCCGGTGGAGATAAAAAAAAAAACTCGGTCTGGCAGCGCATAGAAGACTGATCACCTACTTGCTCCTAAAGAAAAAATCGATCAGTGAGACAGATGTGAAATGCATCTGCCCTATACCCCACTAGGGGACACGGGACTTCATTTTATACTTACATACTAAAATAAATAAATGCGTATTTTAGAACCACCGAAAGTAATATATCACAAATATTTTTTTTTTTTTTACTTAACAGTGATAAAATAAGATGCAAAAGAAACGTTTAACAGATAGGATAAATCTGGGTTACTTTTATACCAGCCTGGAATATTGTCGTAATTTATTTCGGCAATAAATAATTTACCTACTTAGCAAATTTTTTTCTCTACCATTTATATTTATCTAAGTGTATATAATAAATATTACCAACATCCTACCTACATAATAAACCACAAACGAGATGTAATTTTCAGAGGAATGCGCGTGCCTTATCTTTCCGTTGGTTGGAACAGACAATTTCTGATGATGCAAGAATTTGGTTTCGTATACGATGGAACAATTGTTGCACCTCTGGTCGATCCACCGTTTTGGCCTTATACATTGGACTACAAAATGCCCCATCAATGTACCGGTAAGTTTAAAAATATGTATATACTAATTTAGACTAAATTGAGCCACCGAAAAGTTCTACAACATCCACATGACGCCAATATTTACAAATTATTTTAAATATAAAGATTTTTTATTTGAAGTAGGATTATTTTTATATAAAAAAGGTAGACCTAATGATAAGTGAAGACAGCTACAAATCCACTTAATGCATAGATACATTATGGTGAGTCTTAAAGTCTCGTAGACGTATAGTTTGAATTTTTAATACAGTGTCAACGATGTACACCAGAATGTTCAAATTTCTCGCTTTCTAATTAAGACCTTTGGCACTTCATAAAAAGGTTAGCGAATTACTAATTTGTTTAAAAAATGTACTTATTTCACGAACCGTGACAAATGCACAATGCAGATTTTAATAACTATACATAATTTGAAGAGACAACATCTACCAAATAAATGTGTAGTGTGGGAAATTAAGTAACTAGTAAGACTTCAGAAGGTAGGTATTGTTCTTACAAATTTAACATCTTTGTAATGGTTTCTTGACGATATTGCATATAATTGTAGCGTATAACTTATGTTTACGAGAACGTAACGCTTCACATAAGTTCTAAGGCAACCTTCGTTCTAAGATTTGTTCGCTTCTGATGAGTGCTTGCGTTTGATACTCACAATATCAAAAGGCATTCGCATATTTACGCATTAGGTGTAAATATATGCGAATTATCTTTTTAATTTATAGAGTAGGTTTTTACTATTTAAATCCCTGCAAAGTATAAAACTTATGGGAAGTACAGACTGATTTACCGCATGATCTTCAGTTCAGTAGCATATTACTTTTTACTAAATACAAAATAAGTTATCAGATAATATGACTGTAGTAAAATTTTTATAGGTAACAACCAATATTGCCCGACACGGAGTTACGCAGGTATATGGGAGATGGTGATAAATCCTTTAAAAAATGGAGATCACACTTGCGCTACTCTGGAGTACTGTCCCTCCACACTAAGTGGTGAAGACGTGTACAATGTACTGATGGACAATTTCAAAAGGCACTATCTCAGGAACAGAGCACCTTTCGGTATCCACTTGAACTCGACGTGGCTAAAGAATAGTGAATATCTATCAGCTCTTAAAGTATGTATCGACGAGAAATTGTTTGCGCCTATCGTTATTTTCATAGCTTATAGGTATAATTATTAAATTGTAGTTTTTCGATCAACACTTGCAATCAAAAATTGCTAAAGTATTGTGTATTTCAGTGGTCAAAAGTTATTTTTAATTTAAAATAAACAATTCCAGAAATTCACAGATGAACTACTCAGGTTACCGGATGTGTACTTTGTTACATATCGAGAAGTAATCGATTGGATGAAGCGGCCTACACCAGTATTACAGTTGAAGAAATTCCAACCTTGGCAATGCAAAAACCGCCGCTACCAAGAGTCTGAAATAGCTTGCAGTAAACCAAGAACATGTAAATTACCCTCAAAAATTCTTGAACATGACAAATATATGATTACATGTGTCGACTGCCCCAAAAGCTATCCTTGGATACGAAACGAATTCGGTTTTGAATAAAGGCTGATTTTATATAGGTAGAAATTTATAGTTACCAATTTATTTGTAATAAATTTAATTTAATAGCAAAACGACATGTTTAATTTAGGTTTTATTCAACCTAAATTAAATAATCTAAAAGCTAAATAGCTTCTAGTTAAATGACTGAAAATCTATGAGCTTCAATGGATTGTCCATACTGAATCCTGTAATGAAAGTTCAGTAAGGATCATTAAATCTATGTCAACTGATTTAAATTTAAAAGCCTATTATTTTAGAAGGTATAAAAGTAATCAAACCAACAATAAACAGAATATTCAACCTTAATTATATGGGTAATATTATTTATTTAAATAAATAAATAAATAATATTACCCATATAATTAAGGTCTGTTCTGTTTATTTATATGGGTAATATATACACACCGGCACAATTAGCGGAACAGAAAAAAAAGTGAGACTATGAGATAATAACGCATATATTTGACGAAAATGTAATTAGACACAAAGTAACAAATTGATTAACATCTTTTAACAACGACTTTGAAAAGTCTTCGTTATTTTTTATTGAAAAATAAAGAAATTTGAAATAAGTGAAATTTTTAGATGATTATGAACCATCACAAAAAATAAAAAAAGTAAGCATTAAATGATTTAACAATAAAATTAAAGCAAAATTAATAACGAGTGTTTCCCCCTCTTGCTCTGATTACGGTTTCCATTCGTCTGGGCATGCTACAGATTATGTTATCGATGATTTCTTGAGGCAACCGCTCCCACTCCTCATGTAATGCGTTTCCAAGTTCATTCAGATTGTTGGGGGGTGGCATTCTGGATTTAACCCTTCTTTTTAGCAAGTCCCAGACATGCTCTATTGGATTCATATCGGGGGAATTTGCTGGCCACTGCATCACCGGTATACCTACGTGGCTCAGATATGCCAGTACCGATTGTGCAGTATGAGCATGAGCATTATCTTGCATTAGAATAAAGTCGTCACCAATAAATGGGGCAAATGGTACACATGTTCTTCTAAAATGTCTCTGATGTATCGATCTGCTGTCATGGTCCCTCCTGTGACTATCACTAACTCCGTGCGAGCTCCCAAACATATCCCTCCCCAAACCATAATCGAGCCGCCACCATAAGCCACTGTGTGTTCAAAATTAGACTGTATGTGGCGTTCTCCTTTGCGTCTCCATATTCGCTGTCTCCCATCGATCTGTTTTAAAAGAACTCTGCGCTCATCAATAAAGAGAACCTGCTGCCAATCGTTCAAACCCCAATGACGATGTTCTCGCGCATAGCCTAATCGGTTTACGCGGTGACGTCTCTCAAGTTTTGGGCCTTTGGCAGGTATATATGACCCTAAACCAACTTCTTCAAATCTCCTGCGAACTGTTCGCTCACTTACTCGTACTCCTCGAACGTCTTCCAGTTCATTTCGAGCTTGTACAGCCGTTAATCGCGTATTCCTACGAACTCCAAGTTGTAAAAACCTGTCATCTCGCCTCGATGTACATTTTTTCTACCTTGATCCCTCCTCCTCACAAGAGAATTAGACGATCTGTACCGCTGGATGCTGCGATGAATCGTTGATACTGGTCGACGAAGCCTTGAGGCAATCGATCTGTAGGTATGGCCATTTCTTCTCATTTCATCAGCCCTAATGATTTCCAGTGATGTTAAGTCAGGCATAATAAAGAGCTTTTAATAAACAAAATTGCCTATAGAATAACAAATTTATAAAAAACCATTAAGTGCAATTTTTCAAAAAAATTACAATTACGTAGTTATTACTCGAACAAGTTGACAAAACGTATTGTTCGGGAAAATAAAACAAATGAAAGAAAAAAGTGTATGTCATCTAATTTTCTATTTTCAAATTTGACAATAAATTTAAAAAATATCATATCTGGCCAGTTCCTCAAGTAAAAGTTTTTAAAATCCTGCTTTTTTTTGTGTTCCGCTAATTGTGCCGGTGTGCATATTATTATATTACAATTTAAAAAAATAATTATTTACCATTTGACTTGATTTAAATATATTAAGCATTTAATTATTTAATGCGATTAAGAACAACTGTAGTATAAAGTAGTTTCTCTCAATCATTAAAATTGTAAGACTTTTTAAGGTATATATTTTAATCCTAAGCTATCAATTGTTTGATTGGTAAGACATGGAAATGATCTACTGATATTAATAGAAAAAAATTCTCAAAAAGTATTATTTCTCTAGAATTGCTCAATGTATGCTACAGAGATGGCTGCAAGTTACTTATAAATTTTAAAAAAATATCAAAAATGCCTTTTATTGATATTTACATTAACTTAGTAAGATTACTTAACATTACTCCTGAGCTATAAAAGGATTGGGTATTGCTTCCATTCCATCCATTGGACATATTAAGACAACAGATGTACCACGACATACTACAAGGCCTAGTGCTCTAGTATCATCTAGTAATTTGTAGGGGTCATCAGGATCTGAAAATAAATAAATAATCACCTTCAATATAGTCTGTTTAAAATTCAAGTTTTTATATGTTAAAAGTTAGTAATCAAAAACATCAACATGATATATTTGAATCAAATGGATACTTTTTAGATTGAAACTCCTGGGATAAAAATTGAGCTCACCTCTTAAATATTCTGTTGTGTTATCTAATACAAGGTTTAATAAAGGGTCATAGCCCTTTAAAATTCCAGCTGCTTCTCGGCCTCCAGCAAATTTAACTCTTATGCTCTTCTCTAAATATTTACTTAGGTCAAGAATTGATTCCTTTCTTCGCTTTTCCTTGTTGTCCCCAGCACCTTGAGGACCCTGAAAAACGTGTTAAAATAGAATCAGTTAAAACAATGATATCCTTCTGATCAACCAATTTCTGAGTGGTAACCAAAGCCTAACCAAAAAATACTGAAAATTCAATTATGAATTAAACAAATCAATAGTAGTAGATATTAAAAGCAATTACAAACCTTTGCCTTTTCGCCGCCCTCTTTCATAGACATTATTATATCACTTTATCAAGGTATTTATTGTTAAAACAATGGTTTAATTGTCAAATATTATTATTTGTAGATAAAAATAATTATAAATCTCGATTTTTTAGGTTACTTTTTAATGTTTTTATTTTGCCGCAAACCTTTACACTAAAATAGCAAATCTCAAAACATCCTCAAAAGCCAAAACCAATAGAGGTGCAGCTAAAGTATTGTCAATTATTGTATCACAAATATTATGTAATGACATTTGTAGACTTAGTCCATAGGTATGTCAAACTTTATGTAAAAAAAGTGGTAGTCGTCAATTGTCAAATCACAAATATCAAAAATTAAAATCTTAGCTTATCAACAAAACAGTTTTAGAAAAATGTATAATTCTTAATTGTTGTTTCAAGTTTTATTTTAAAATACACTCTACGTAAAGAATAACGTATTATCGTTTTGATCTAGTGTTCTGCTCCTTTTTACCGTTATTGTAAAATTCCCTTAAAGGAAACTATTTAAATGGCCTCCGAATTCTAACGTGGAACGTCGATTGTTCTAAGTTCTAACAATTTCAATGCGCTCATCGGTGAGCTATATATTATCGCATGCGCCCGGGGAGTCGGTTATGTCGCACCCTGATTACACGCAGGAGATACAGCATCATGCATGCCTCTTGGTGCTGGTCCGAGGTATTGGAGGCGTCCTCAAGAATTTTAATAAACTATGGGAACGAATCCAGAAAATTAATAATATTAAAGTTACAGGTAATTAATATAATTTGTTTATTGTCAGATAATTAGTAACTGATAACTGCACAGAATTGATAATTTTTAGATTCAAATGGACAAGTGAGAGATATTTGGGTTCGCTATGTGCGAGATTATCCAGTTGAGAACAATGATTGGGGCGATTTCCAAACACATAGGTAAAGTTTTACATAAAAGCATTCAAAATGAATGATTATTTTAATTTACTTCGTGTATTATTTTATTTTTTAGACGCCTACTTGGACTTATAACTATAAGCAAATTCACAAACCAGGTTGAGCTAAATGAAGTATGCAGAGTCCATGAATCACTTAAAGTGAAATATACTAACACATTATATGACTCTAGAGCTTTCATGTTTGGTCCTGGAAATAATTTGAAGAAGCCAGAACAAGAACCAGAGACATACAGTGTTGGTCTTGATGATGATAAAGTATCTAAAGAAAAGTCTAGTGATAGGTATGTTGCCTACAAATAACAAGATTTAAATATGTAGTATTATTTAATAGAATATTAAGTAATTAAACATTAGTATTTGGTAGGCCAAGATCTACTTTAAATAGTTTTTAAATTTATTTTTACAAACCATATTGTATTGTTTCCAGGATCTCAATACCTAGCGAACAAATAGATAGTTTATCATCAACAGAAAGCTTCCCAAGATCTTCGTCATCAGCCTCTTATTCTTTGCCAGAGGAAAACTTTACAACCCCCTCAAATTTTAAAACCCATGCAATGTTTTATGGAGAAAATGATCCAGTACTTGACTTGGAACAGCATGTTGCTGATTTGATCAATTCCTTGTTTTGGGTTGTTGAATCAAAGCGATTGGAAAGGTCCAAAGAGAAACTGGAAAAGGTGTCCTTGTTATTGGCACCTTTTGAAAAACGTGATTTTGTAGGTATGTATGTATAATATGGAGATAATCTTACATAATTACAGTAATTATTAAATAATGTTTATCTATTTTAATCAACATTTAAACAATACCTTGCAACCTAGTTCCTTAATCATTTCAGGCCTTGATATGGAGTCTCGTAACAATAAAAAGAGATGTATGGGAAGGGTAACCAAAAACCTTGCAGATCTTACATTACAAGCTGGCTTAGTGGCAGAATCATTGATTTTGTACCATTCTTCTTCAGAAATACTGAAATCTGTGAATGACTGGCTATGGCTTGCTGCTGCTAAAGAAGGTAAACATATCTGCTTAGCATTTACTTAATCAGCTAAAGGCTGTCAACTTAAAGAGAATTCCTGTAAGTGCTCAGTACCCAACCGAAACATTCATTTGTTCCCCAGGATTCGAACCCAAGACCTCTGGCGCATTACGCATACGCGAAAACCACTTAGCCACGAGGCGGTTTAGTCAACTTCATGTTGTATTAATTTTTAACCTAAATAAAAGAATATAATTAGAATTCCTACCTCCTGCTCCTTATCTATATAAGGTACGATTAGTGTAAAAAAGGCTGACCACCATAGGATATTTAATTTATTGTTTTAGGTCACTGTGCTGCCTCAGCAATTCTGATCTATCCAAATCTACGCAACTCAACACCTTTGCAACGTAACGCAAGTCTCCAAGAAAACTCTCCTCTTAAGTTGAAATCTCTCTCACTTTACAGTGATCCATTTAGAAAAATCAAACCAAATTCACCATCAAAGTCCAAACTATCCAGCCCAGTTAATCCACCAAGTGAGCTAACTCCATCGACGTCAGATAGCATAGAATCGTCATCACGGCAGTCGGAATCAGAGAATGCTGATACAGAGTCCTTATCAAGTGATATTGAATATCAAAGCCAGAGATCCTTTTCTTATCTCACACCAGATTTACCTTCAATTCCGAGGCAGCCCCAACAACTACAAAGCCAATATTTATTGAATAGCGAAGATATCGCTGAGAAATATCGTAAAGCCATAATACATTACAGCAAATACCAAAATGCTGGAATTATTGAGACAGAATCTTGCTTTAAAGCAGCTAGAATTGCAGTGGAGCAAAATAATAGCTTGATAGCATCTGGATTCCTACAAAATGTTATGTTTATTAATTTGACATTGAGTGAGCAGGAGAAGATACAACGTTTTGATACTTTGGCTGAGCTATACAAGGAAATTGGTAAGTCTCTTCCAAAACTGAATAATTTCTTGCAGGATCGGATTTTAATACGACGCCACAGTAAGCTATATAGTCTTCAGTATGAATATGTTTTAAAAAAAGCCAATGTATGATCATAAAATGCAACGTTTTACGTGACATTCAGTGGCCTGCAGCTCCCTGTTAATATTGCAGGTTTCCTACGCAAAGCTGCGTTTTGTCAGCGTCTTGCGGCCACCCGCCATGTGAGTGTGAATAACCCGAGCCCAGACTGGCGTCGCTGCTACTATCTCATGCTGCACAGCTTCCCAGGACACCGACTTAGCCTGGACCCTAATTATGTTATACAGCATCAAGTTGGTACGTTACACTAAGACACAAAAACGCCACAAAAAATTATCATAAACGAAGTTCGAAAATGATATGGGTCTGTCACACATGCAAATTTTAGTCTCACTTTCGCCGTAAATTGCGATCTATAAGAATATATACCTATTATTCTTATTCTAATTTTATTCGCAAGTGGTTAGCAAATATTAAAAACTGTTTTTTTTTATTATTTATTGGCATCCCCTGACCCAGAAACCATACTAGGATATAATAGGATCAAAAAAGTTACTATGGTTACAGGATGGCCGGTTCTTCAAATCCAGTTATTACAAGAAGTGGTGGTAGCAGCAAAACGTATGGTGCACCCCGCTCTGGCCACACGACATATGACCTTCCTGCTTCAGACCATGTGGCCTCATCTCACCAAACACGAACAGAGAGATCTCGCTATTCAGCTGCAGGTATTCATCACACAACTATATATTAGGTTTAAAAGTTTCTTTTCACTAAAAATCAATTATACTCAACCCTATAATCTCGGACCACGGTTAAACACGATTTATAATTTAGTCTCAAATGCCGTCACCTTCAGGTTGACATTAAATTTTTTCGAAATAAAATTGATCACGAAGCAAAATTTATTAGTAGTTTGTTTCATTCGATTGGGCAGAAAATAAGAAGTTCTTAAAGATAAGCGTCATGTTGTATGGAAAGTAAATAAGTAATTGTTGTTAGTATAGGATTCCGATATACAACGACCTTCACCGAGATGTTTATTTGATTAAACATATTTTATATTTAATTTAATATGTCAATAAATATATTGCATATGGGTTGTCTAACAAAATTCAGTCCAGTCATATGATTAATTAATAATTTAAAAAATTTTTTTTAAAAATTTCACCAGTTTGATTATTAAATCACCGTGTTCATAATAAAATAATCTTTATATTCATTTAATTTTAATTCAATAACCAGACCGGTGCAAAATGCTAGTATCGAATCACCTGTTTATACCTAGCCACCCGAGAGTTGTGACCTGAAAAGAATAGGCACCTAACGTTTGCATATTTTATGGGCTTCATACTTTCGATTGGTATAGATAGAATTTGTCTAATAATCAAACCGGTGAAATGTTAAAAAAAAAATTTTTTTAATAATAATTTATCATATGACTGTACTGAAATTTGTTAGACAACCTATATGCAACATATTTAAATTAAATATAAAATATGTTTCATCAAATAAACATCTCGGTGAAGGTCGCTGTATATCGGGATCTTAGACCATGTTGTCATAAGTCATTTCCATAAAAATATTATTATCAAATAATTTCAATGTTGTGTCAATTTTCAGGCACTTTCCGCGCAATGCGAGGGTGGTCCAGTTCCGTTAGTACTAGAGACTGGCGAGGTGATACCCCCGGCCAATCTCACTCATGTACCCCATTGTTCTCATTTTACCCCGCGACCATTACCGCCTGCTCGCACCCCACATCTCATTAAATCCAAACCACAGCAGGGTCCTTTCATATTCACTCCGATACATTTTGGAAGCTTAGAACGGAAATTGAAAAAGGATGAAGGGAAAATGGGTAAGAAATATTTAACTATCTAGACCCCTCTCAACCCCTAGTCAATATACACATAGTCGATGAAAAAGCAAACTTGTCAAAATTGACGATAGTGTCGTCTCAAAATTGTTTCATCACGCCAAGTCAAATAGTTGGTCTATGTAGAGTGAGACCAAACGATTTTAAATTTATTATTGGACACTTATTTTAAAATGAAAAGTCTAATTATACCATACTAGTGGTCGCTTAATGGTCGAAATTCGACCATTTCAAGTAAAGAGTAAGTAAGGTATGAATGTTGTATGTCATTCAAGCAGTAGTGTGTGTAATGTTTATTTTAATTTATGTATTTATAATGTATTTTATTATTAAAATTGCTTTATGCTCTTCTCAATATAAAATTTAACTGTATGTAATTTCACGTTCATCAGTTCGTGCAATTTTGTTAAAAATTTGTACAAAGTTTTCGCTGCACGCATCAATATATAGTCTGCTGGCCTTCTTTTAAACAAATTTAAAAATTGCTTTTTACTTTCATATAGTTATGTATTATTATTTGAAGGATTGTGTAATAGTGAATTTTAGTGAAAAGTAATATTATTGATATTTAATAATTTTACAGAATACCTCTGGGTTGAGGACGACATATGTGAAGTGCAAATGAAACTAACCAATCCACTTCCATTCGAACTAAAAGTTTCGAATATGCGTTTACTCACGTCTGGCGTCGTCTTTGAATCGATCCCAGAGACGATAATCTTACCCCCCGATTCCCCGACAACAGTAAACCTCCACGGGACCCCAAAGGAAACAGGGGAGTTGCAAATCTTGGGATATTCAACTCATACATTAGGGGTTAAATCGAATTGCCGGTTAAAAAATATGCCGATGCCAAACAAATTCTTGCCGTGCTTCAGTCTCGATGTGATTCCTAAACTACCAACAATTACTATAGAGACTGAAATTGTCTCGGGGAATGTTATGAATATTGAACATTCATCATATGGAAGTGTTAATTTATATTTATATAACGGGGAAAGTGCGGAATGTGCGATCAAGATAACTAACACCAGTAATGTTCCAATTGAGTATTTGGAACTTTCCATTCAGGTACGGTAAATATTGCCACATTTATAAACCTTTCTCAACGTTGATCAATATTCTTCAGAATGGTTGTGTCGTTTTGGTAAAAATTCAAATAAGCGAAAAAATTAGAGTATTGGAGACATTGATTAAATTTAAGCAATATTTTTTTATTTGCCATTTAAGTAATTATTAAAAACCTGATTTAACTGATAAATGCGCATCTGTGTATAAGTATGTACTTTTCACAAGTATGTATATTAATCACTCGCTGAACTACTGAACCAGTAAGACAAATTTAACGTGTTTTATTTATATACATACTTTGCTAAAAATATGTATATAAATATTTTTACTATTTTATATGTTTAAACAATTATTTTTAGTAATAATGTAACACTTTTAGTCGAACATGGACAGCCAGTTGCAATCGAAAGTATTCCAGTGGTCAACTGATGATATACAATCGCAACTACCAATCAAGCCCAATACAGTTGCTACAATTCTCATGAGATTGTATGGGGAAGCTGATTTTCTGGATTTAGGTGGCTGTGACAACTTGTTCCCAAATAGTTTGACATCCAATTACCCATCACGTGTTGGATCTCCAGTACCACATGCCTCGTTGCCGACGCAGAGTTCAAATCAACAGAATAGTTTGAGTAGCGGCCTTATGAACAGGACTTCGGGAAGTTTTAGGTAATACCAGTTACTATCTATCTCTTACTTTTATGAATGAAAAGAAAGAAATAGCTGCATGTCACATAGCAATAGAGTGGTGTACTCACCTAACCTAACCGTAACGGTAACATCATTCAGTAAATTAAATTATTTGTTACCATAACTATACTTATCGCGCTTGTTTTTTATAAATAATAAGTATAATTCTAATGTCAGCACTATTTTACAGCGACTTGTACTTCGTGGATGTATCATATTTTCAGAATATTATGTAATAATTAGTTTATATTGCTAAAAATTTAAGGGTGCTCCCTCACCGGGAGCATTCGCGTGTAATGTAACGTTACAGATTTGAGCATTACATCAGTGAAGGAGGAGAACCGAGCATTACAATGCGCACCTTGTAATGATACAAAACGGGCATACATCAGTGAAGGAGGAGAACCGAGCATTACAATGCGCACCTTGTAATGATACAATGTGTATTACCGCCTGTATTTTGCCGGTTTTGATATAATTCATGACACCAATATCGTTTCTTCTGTGTTTTTTTTTTACGTAAATAACAATGTCGAATTAATATTGCCGCACTCAGCACAACGACCGCTTCGTCTGACATCTTGCTATGAAATGCTGAAAATGCTCAAAGTCGAATCAATATTACATTACACGCAAATACTCGTCAGTCAGGGAGGTAGAATTGTAATGTAATGCTCAAAGACGAATCTATATATTACATTACACGCGAGTGCTCGTCAGTCAGGGAGGTATTAATGTAATGTAATGCTCAAAGACGAATCTATAATGTTACAGTACACGTGAATGCTCCCGGTGAGGGAGCACCCTAATAGTTAAACAAATTGGTGTACCGTCGTTTATGATAAGGATTGATTTTGTATAAATAAATCTTTTTAAATCTATTTTATAAATATATAACTAACTTACCCTGCTAACTTTATTTTATTTTTGTGTCGAATTTTCTTCATAAATATAACACAATTAATATAATTCTACATTTTTGTATATAAAAATATAGAAATAAAAATATTTTGTGTAATATATTATTTGTCCGAATCAATTCTTTGGAATTGACGTTGAATAAGATTTGGAATTATTAAATTTTTTATTTGACTGTTTTCAGATCAACTAATTCTCAAACAACTAGTTGGTCTGCGCCGCTCTCCGTAATGCCTCCTTCGCGAGGACGACAAATCGAAGCGCAGGTAAAAAAATTAATTAATTATGCGTTAAATTTGGATTTTTTAAAAAACTAACTATGCCTGCATGGCTTTCACGAATATTAAAATCGTTAAAGAAATTAATATAATAAATTATGTATGAAATTGTGTCGTGTTTCGATCGTTAAACATGTACAGTAGAGTTCAATGATGTTTTTGTGATCCGCTTTGTATTTATAAAAAGCCATCTTAAATATTTATGTAATGTATCACATTGTAGACTATATAAAAGTTTCATTTCGGCGCTACTGGTCTTCTTGGTGTAAAATTATTTTGCCTTAATAATATTTTCTTTTAAATTTATTTCTTAAAGATCATGGAACCTTAAGGTCCTATTATAATAGTGAATGTTTCGATCGGATGAGCACAGAAGGGATAGTCAAATATAACGATTAGTGAATTTGTCGTGTTTCTAGGAGCTTACAAGATTTTTCTTTGCATTTGACAGATTTTATTAAGATACGCGGGTGGTGAGGGAACAGAATATTGTCGTCAATCAACGCTACAATTCAACTTAGAACTATTGCCTAGCGTCTCTATCACTCATTGGGATGTTTTACCGGCTGAAATGTGAGTCTCTAGCACTTTTTTGATTACTACACACTATAATAAATATATATTTATTTATTAACTATACCACGTATTTAATATGCATAATAAACCCTTAACAATGCTGCGCGTTTGTTAGGGCTATAATCTCAGAAATGACTCGAGCGATTGAAATTCAGTTTATAGTCATTTTTCATAGCAAGTATCTTGTATAACAAAGAATATTTTTCAAAATAGATGCGGTCGTTCTCTTTGTTGAAGAAAAAATAATGTAATCTTTGTTATTTAAAACTAAAATTAATGACAATCTTATTACTAACCATTATCACTAACCTAAGCTTAGGAGACGTCTATGTGATTACCTACCACTGATGTAAAGGGAACAAAAAGACACCATATCACTTACGAATCTCCTAAGCTAAGATTAGATAGATAAGATAAAAACCATTAAAAACATGACTTTTTATTACTGAGAACCTTAAACTTTTTTTAGACCCACACAGCTCTATTTAGTACTAGATATAACAAATCTGACCTCTGAAGAGATGGACTTACAGTACACGAGTAACAAGCACATACTCATTGAGGGCAAGGAGTCGTGTCGGGTTCCCGTACCTTTGGATCGGTGTCCTTTTAACGTTACTCCTAAAGGCAATGAAGGTATTTTTTATTTACACTTAGGTACCTACTTATATAGAAAACTTTAATAT
Source organism: Aporia crataegi (assembly GCA_912999735.1). Lineage (NCBI taxonomy): Eukaryota > Metazoa > Arthropoda > Insecta > Lepidoptera > Pieridae > Aporia > Aporia crataegi. The sequence goes on along the minus strand of OU538744.1, from coordinate 2,901,254 downwards.
ACGAGTATAAGTAATAATGTCAACTAACGCAGAGTATATTTGTGTCGATATGTCATAACGACATGACTTCAGCATTAATTTGTGTAACAATAAGATCCCTCTTACGCTACTGACGCTTGTTCTAGGGCCCTGTACCGCCCGGTACATGGAAGCAAACATACAAATAAATGTAATAGGTATTGCATTTTGGAATATCGCTATTTTGTTGATTGCTACGAATAGTTGCTAATACGAACTCTCACATGGCATTTACTATAAATTTGTTCTGCGTAACGTAAACCCTTATTATAATCAAGAGACGTATAGCTTATAAGAAAGCGTTGAAAAAAAAAAAGTTTATTTTAATCTGTGTAAAATTTCAGATATATTGGACTCTAAGTCGATAAGCACAAACTCTTCAAACAGCCTTGAACTGATGTGTTCGGAGCATATTACTAACAAAGTGGACCTCAGGTGGAAATTAATGCAATCAAATATCAGTGGAAAATCGTCAGTGAAGGGAATAACGCTATCCCAAACAATGATCGATATTGTTAGGATGTCACCACTTAATTGGGGTAAAAAATTTCATCTCAATAGGTCAATTTCTTACGCAGCAACGTATAAAGCTCTGCATTCAATTCCCAGGGATAAGAAAATATGTCTAAACTTCTTGCCTGTTACAAAACATAATCCGTAAAAATAATTTGTAGCTTTGTAGATTGCAATTCGAGTTGTTATAATAATAACGATCTCATTTTAATACATTTTAATTGAATACAAGTTTTAAATGAAACTTGAAAGATTATCTAGATTTGCCAAAATGAATTATTGCAACTACAAATTTATTGTGAATTACCGTTTAAATTGCTTATTTATTAGTAATATTTTGTGGCTACTTTGGCTTTATCTGACTAATGAGGGTTATGTAAATGTAAGTAATAATATAAGGAGAAAAAATTTTTGTTTGTAAATAATAAACTCAATCTACTAGACCCATTTTAAAAATTATTTCACTGGTGGGAAATTTGGCTCTTTCTGAATGATATAGGCTCAGCCATATAAGCCAGTAGAGTTATAAATGCTTTTAAATATTTTCAGAAGTGAGCATAAACAAGCAATGTATAAAACCTCAAGAGGAGTATAGTTGTAATGCTGGCGAATGTCTTTCTTTGGGCGTGTGTATTGGAAACCATCTTTCTAGACCCCTTCACAAACTTTGTTTATCTGTGCAATTTTACCAGGATTATAATAATGGTGTATTGAACTATAAATTGGATAATTCGGTCGCTACTGCTGGAAATAATAAGTAAGTGAAAATAATAACAATACATACTAACATACAGATGCTAGTATGTTTTTTTGCTTAACAAATTGTTCTGTTTCATCGAAATTAATTATTTAGTTTTTGCAAAAAACAGAAATAAATATCCATAAAATACATGTACTATACATACACTAATAAAACAACTTGTGTTATCCAGTGTACACTTTTAAACGAAAAATGAAATCTATGTGAAAGTGATGAATTATGTGTTACTTTCTCAAAATAAAATTATTGCCAAATTGTAATACCATCTGGACTTAACTATGTTAAGGGTATATTGAGTTGTGTATATTTTTTCTTGAGGATAACTTAACCCTTACATTATTTTTACATTTAATGTGATCTTTCGACTTTCAGAGTGGTATTATCGACGTTGGAAGAAACGGCAAAAGCGTATCACGAGTGTACAGTAGTATTTCTAACCCCTGGTGAATTTAAAATTGACATACAATGTTCTACAACGGAACCGTTGACAGATGACCAAAATGTCAAGGAGGAACAATCATCCATAGTACAGCCATATTCGGGAGAAGTGAGCCATGTTTGGAGATTTATACCACCTGTTGCTATTAGTGTTACAGATTAGATTTTAGTTTAAGGACACTAAATATAATTTATTCCTATTAAACATGTTATGTATTAATGTGACGTCTTTTATTATGCTTAATCCTCATTGACCAAATGTAGACTATATAATAATTTAAACTGACAAAGGATATTTTTATTTATTGGGATTTTATGACCTGGTATTGACAACCTTTAGGTCAACTCTTATTTTAAGTAGGTATATTTTAATTAATGTCTTTATTTCGTGCCCCAAATAAACTGGTGGAAATTTTACTCGTAGCTTAAAGGGAATTTTGACCACATCACATAGTCACGTTTTGCTGAATTATATCACTTTCCTTCAATCATGCACATTGACGAATAGATTATAGTTAAAATTCCACAAATTTTACCCATAAAATCTCGAAAATACACAACTTAGAAAATAATATAAAACATGACGCGTTTGTTGTTGCGATGGCGCCAAAACCCCCTGACAAAGAATACTTTGTCTATGATAGAGTACTTAAAAGTGCTCGTTAAGAAATTGTCTTATTTTGTAAATCCATGTTATGCTTCATTTAAACAATTTACCATTATTCAACTAATGGCTCCCGTTTACTTAAAATTCACTACCACGAATTTCCCTTGTAAGAAGTAAGAACGACTTTAACGTCGGCCGACAGCCAAGCCCACAGATTATATTAGATGTGGATCAATCCCCGCTAGTGATAAAGTGGCACGGCTTCGAGCTAAACAGGCCAGCGCGCGCGCCTGTTAACGAGAAACTTGAACACGAAACCCGACCAAAGCGTTTACGACATCTGCTGGCCTAACTAATTTATAATTCTTGATTGTTTTCATCGTTTTGGTTTTTTTAATGCACATTTTAATTCTGTATTAATTCTACTCTATGGCCTTTTGCTATATTTAGCATGTATCTCTTATTAGTCTGTGGGTACTTTTTCTTCTATGGGCTAAGTCTATTGTTGTACTTTGAAGTTTGTAGTTTATTTTATTTAGGACCTACCTACGAATTCAATGCACTGTGAACTTGTACTGTACAATAATTATTGTAGTTCGTACAAGGTTTTCAGATTAGATTTTGGAAACATTAAAATATAATATAAATTGATTAAATAGAAAATAAAAATGACTAGTACTCAATGTGCCGTTCAACACTGCAAAATATCAGTTATCAATAAACCACCTGGGGTTACATTCCATCCGTAAGTTTACCTATTCATAAATTAGTTTGATTTGTGATACAGAATTAACACTTTATACTATTTCCAGTTGTCCATCATCTACTGAAATGCGCAATAAGTGGCTTCATGCATTAAAGCATAAATGTGTTTTGTTGGACTGGAATAAAAGTAGAATCTGTTCGAAACATTTTGAAGCTAAGTATTTTGATTCATCACGTAAACTCAAATCAAATGCTGTCCCAACAATATTCCCTTCGAGTATAAAACAGCCCATTCACAAAGTAAGTTAAATATTTCGTTGGACTATACCCTTATGTGCGCTATGGCGGCGGGACTTAGAAAAATTTCGGACGAAAAATTTTAAAAATAAAATTATAGCCGTTTGAAGGTCTTCTACGATCTTCAAACGGCTGTATCTCGGAAACGGTGGGGTTTAGGGACATGGGCCATGAGACCGAAGATGACGTACTTAGTGAGGACTACCTCGTGGCGGGTCAAAAAACCGCAAATTATAAAAAAAAATTTTCTCCGAAATTTTTCTAAGTCCCGCCGCCATAGCTTTGTAAGCAAATTAGGTAATAATGTACTTTAGTAGTAATAGTTGAGGTAAATATAATCTGTAATGGGGATTGGGGTGCTCAAACAGTCGATCACGAATGATTTTTGCGTCGATCTCGAGAAAAAAATCCAGTAAAGATTTTATTTAAGTAGGTTACCTAAATACCTAAAACACAATGTAATGAATATACAACTAAAATTTATCTCAGAATCGATCAATCATAGTCTGACAATATTGAGGTAGATTGCCAGCAGTTCAAGCTTGAGCACCCCTGCTGTAATGTATGTATAGTTTTTAACTACTGTTGACTAATTAGAATATGCCAGTCCCTTCAGGAGAAATAATACTGCATTCATATAATTTGTACTAATAGATTGAATTTTTTAGGTGTATTCTCCTAAAAATAAAATTGAAAGACTGCTCAGTAAGAAATCTCAATCTGATATTTTGCAAGATATTCAGAGTTCCATTAAGAGATTGAGAGAGCCAACTAACCTAGATAATATGGTTAACGAGCAAATAAAATTTAGAGGTGATGTATCAAATGAAGCTCAACTGTGGCTTATTATTAAAAAACAAGAACATTTAAATAAAAGATATCAAGGAATTGTTTTACAAAATATGAAGCAGATTGAACTATTGCAAAATTCTTTACAACAACATAAAAAGAGGAACCCTGATACTAATTCTGAAACACACAAATACATTGTTAAGTGTTTGCAAGAGAAGCTTTCAACTTTGGAAGAACAGATAGAAATTTTGACAGCAGTTGAATCTAGATAAGACTGATTGTAAATAATTATTACTACATAATAAAAACTAATTGATCTTGCTTAAATTTTCTTTATTATAAATTTAATCAAATACTTATATCTAATTATGAAGTCAAACATTAAAATATCAGTCTTTAATTACTGCCTTCTTAGTTGTTTTTCTAAAATTTCTCTAAGTTTACCTTTTTTATTAGTCTTATCTGATAATGGTCTGCTCAGTGGTATTAATTCCAATTGTTGCAACCTTCGTCTGAATTTTTGATAAAATTCCAAGACTATAGGGTCAGCCCAAACATGACGTGAGTCAAAATCAAGAACTCTTAACGTTTCTAAACTCTGTGCTCTACTTAGTGCTACATAAGCTTGACCAGCCTCAAAGATCTTTGAGAGTGACATCTCAACACAGTCTAAAGTGAGTCCCTGAGATTTATGTATAGAAAAGGCCCAAGCCAAATTTAATGGAACTTGTCTTCTACATAAAAGTGAACCATTAGCATTTTTAACATACCACCGCTCTGTATGAGCTGTGTATTCTTTCTTATTTCTAAATCTCACCACTGGCAATCCTTCATCAAATCTAACTACCACACCTCTTGCACCATTAACCAATCCAGAATTAACATTTATATTTTTTAGTAACATGACCTGTGCACCTATTTTTAAAACTAATTTTGAAGGTGCTATTGTTTGCACATCAAGTAAAGTAGTGGCATTGTCGCTATCTTGTGCTGAATATATCTTCTCTTCCCCTTCTAAATCTCGCAATTTAGAAATGTTTATCATCTTTGAATCATTAGTATGGGAACATAGCCGAGTTGCTAGAATTCCATCACTTTCAATTTTTTGTTTTGCAGTTTTAACTAATCGATCACTAATCTCAGTTGTTACGCGACCTATTCTTATACTATTTAGTATTGTTACAAACTCTTTTTCTGTCTGTCTGTGGACTTCTTTTAACTCAAAGCATAGATCTATACATTTTTCCCAACAAGTGGTCTGAAAACAAAATCTCTTTCCCGACTTATTTTTATCAATTATTACAGGTGGTAACTGTAGAAAATCTCCACAAAGAATTAGTTGAATACCACCAAATGGCTTATCATTCTTTCGAACATATCTTGCTACTGCTTCAAGTTTCTGAAATAATCACAATAATTTATACTGATGTTAGAAATCGGAAAGTAACTGTCTTTTATGCTTTCAAGCCTAAACCCTTGTTTCAATTTTGTTAAAATTTGACACAGACATATACTAGACCTAGGCTTAGGGAAAGGATATGTTTAATGAAAAAAATACTTAAAAGTGATTGAAATATGTTCAAATTACCTCAAAATATGTTCCATCCACCATTGATATTTCATCAATAATAAGATGTTTGCATTTTCTCCATTTCTGTGCTATGAGAGGTAATTTTAGTGCTTTTTGACACAATTTTTCCACAGAACTGCTTCCATCACCAATTCCAGCAAAAGCATGAAGAGTTGTACCACCTGAAAAAATAAAAGTATAAGAAAATACTAGGCATTTATCTTTTAGGGCATTACCTAGTATCATATTAGATATAATATACCTATATGACATGCAGCCACTCCTGTAGATGCAGTAGGCATAGTAACATCAGGAGGCAAGGCGGCTACTATTTTCTTCAATAAATAACTCTTTCCTGTTCCTGCAGAACCAGTGAAAAATATGTTCTTTCCACTAAGGCAGGCTTCCAAAACTCTTTGTTGCTCAGAATTTAATGTACTTACAGTAGTCAACGGAGATGGGGAATACAACTTTTTAGGAGCTGGCCCTCTACCTACATCTTCATTTTTACGCTTCTTAGAAGGTGGAGATGGTGTTGTTGTTGTTGCTTTACTGATTTTACTCTTAGCATTATAAAGGTCAGCAACTGTAACTGGACTTATATCTTCAAATCCTTGTGATTTACCACTTAATAACTTAGCTCGGACTGTCTGTTTAGAAGGTGTGGTATTGAAGTTTTTCTCCCGATCTCCAGTCATTTTTATAAATATAGTTCTTAAAAACGAAACAAGATTTGTCGGAGGTGCATTAGAAATAAATACAGTACAGCCAGATTCTTGAAATTTAATGCTTGCTTTACCTTCTGCCATGAATTTCTTAAAGACATTTATGGCTTTCAAAGGTAACCTTGTTGCAGCATGTTTGTCACTAGTCACTTCCATTAACATATCTCGAAATTCATTTCTAATTAATCGTAATGATGCTGATTTTAATGATATTTTTCTTATAATAGAGCCCTGAGGGGTCATCCATTCAAGAGTTGCCGCACACGATAAATAGGAATCACCGGATTCCATGGCTTGATTATATTATTTACTACAATGTATCTATAACTATAAAGCACAAATTTAGAAGGCTAGTATGCATATTGCTACAAAGATATGTTATTTAACCGGCCAGATGCTAATATATTTCTGCTTTGTTGTTTATATGTGCGGACTGCGGGATCGCCGCGCTGCACATTGCATTATGCACCACAGAGTATGCATTTATTTTGAAAATTTGAAGATTGAAAATTGAACAATGCTGACAGCCGACAGCTGATCAGTGCTGCCAACAACTTCTTTCCTAATTCCTCGAAAATATAAGCAAAATTCCCTAAATTCGGGGAGAAAATTATGCCGGATCCCAAAAAATTATCCACATAAATAAAGCAAAATAAAATTCATGTATTTTAAAATGAAATTTATAGTTTTGCCATATTTTGCCATTAAACAATTTTTGGGTGGTATACTTAATGTTTAATATTTCTCGGATAGACATCTATGACACAGTCGTGTTTTATGTTAATTCTGTTTCTATTAGCTGTTTTTATATTTTATAAGACTGTATCGAGTCAACTCGAGTTACTCGAGTTACTAAAAAGTCGACTCGGCCCATCGCTAGTACCAAACTCTTGAGTGTAGTAATTTACTGCTGACAGCACTCAAGAGCCAATTTGCAAAAATAATATTACTGCCAGTAATATTTTTGCAAATTGGCCATACCAGCCTGGGGTCACGTCATTGTAGGGAAGTAAAGGCTTTCTAGTCTGTGAGCATGCATACATTATTATGAGCATGCCACAAACCGTACCACAGGTAAAGTCAGTGGGAACTGAGAAGAAATTTTTTTATCGTATGAAAATAACAATCAACACTCTTGTAGTTTTCATTAAAAAAAAATGATTTTTCGAAGCGAGAAATTAATAAGAAAGAAATAACAATTCTACTAGGCAATTGATAGGATAAATAAGTATATTTTATTTAAATTACCTATCCATAAAATCTATTCGAAATTGGCTTCACTATCGCTTAAACATTGATTATTTATCTGGCTAGATTGAGAGTTCGAGCGTCAAAACGCCAAAAAAAATAGCAGCCAAAAGTTGGCTCACAAACTCGTCGCGCCCGTTCACTAGTGAGTGCCTGAGTAGTGACTGTTTATACGAGTATGTGTCATTATGTTTAGTTTATAATAGGTATATACGTTTTGGAACCTAAAATATAATCAAATAAAAATATTAGATACCTAAGTAGATACCTACAATTTTGCCGCACACTCACAAACAAAACAAATTCCACGTATGTTATCTACATAATCACTACATAGTACATAGTATAAAACAAAGTCGCTTTTTCTTTCCCTATATCCCGTTGTATGCTTAAATCTTTAATACTACGCAACGGATTTTGATGCGGTTTTTTTAAATAGATAGAGTGATTGAAGAGGAAGGTTTTTATATATTATGTTTTATACCCGTGCAAAGCCGGGGCAGGTTGCTAGTAACCTAATAAAAATGAAGTGCCTTAGAGCGCGTCCGCACATTGTCCGCACAGCGATATTTCACCGCGCGATTTTTTTTCCGCAATTCTGTAACACATTGAATCTTATAGAAGTATCTGCACCGGCGGTAAAAAATTCGCGCGAAAATAAAATCTGTGATTTGATACAAATTGAACGCGGTGCGATATTTTACCGCGCGAATTTTTTTCGCGCGGATTAATTAATTAATAAAGATTGTCTTTATATCTGCGGGTTTTGTGCAAAATATGTCCAGAGACTTGTGTATCCATGTCGTCATTGTCTAGCTCTAGCTCCTTCCTTGTGAAATATCGCTGTGCGGACGCGCTCTTAATCTCTAATAAAGTCGAGTGACCTCTTCATTAATTTTTTTTCACTCAACATTATGTTTTTCAGGTGGCCTACTTTGAACTTTTTTTAAGTTTTTTTTTTCGGTGACCCTTCCGCGCAGTCGAAATCAGATGCGTAATGAACTTATAAACAAAAATAATAGAAATCGTGTAGGTACACATTTAAGTTTTAATTTGCTTTATGTCCGGAGACAAGCTGTCACTTGGCGGACAGCTAATAACTCATCGGCGGCCGTAAAAGCATCTAAAGATAAACGTACTGTCAGTAGGTAAATAGAAATGTGGCATTATAACCGTGCAACGCGTAAACAATTTAACGTTTTACTATAAAATATAAAATGTAATCTGCTATCTTTATATTATTTACAGCCACATACGACCCAGAGTGATAAATCTATATTAATGATTATAGGCGACGCGAGCTTTTAAATAAAATTATTTCCTACAGGCTACAACGCATACCTATCACCTATGCATGCTGTAATAAAAGAATTTCTCATGAAATTAGTTTACTTAAGTTAGTGTACATAAGTACTAGTTGTAAAAAAAACATTGATATTTCGTGTTAAGATATTATGTAGGCTCTGAATATTTTTGGTGACTTATATACCTTGTATATACCTAACATTGGGTGCGTTGAATGCGATATGCAAATATTAAAATACATATACAAGTTCATAAATTTTAACAGCTTTAGGTATTATGGTGATTCAGCCGAATGATGACTATATAACCAACATTTAGCTTAATATTTCCATAATTTCAAAATTCTAAGCTGTTTTTCATTAGGTATCTACGTCTGAAGTAGTGAAGTCACCGGCAACATGCTTGCGTCGGCTCATTCAGCCATTAAGCGGTGCTTCAAAGGCCTGTCGTGACATAAACCAATGCCAAATAGTCGTATCATTGATATTTGGGAACGAAGTGGTTATGTATGTATCAGTATTACCTATACGACTTTATCTTCTTTTACTTGACGAATACTAAAATTGGATACTTGATCCATTAATTTGAATAGGTTTCTAATTTAAGTTAAGGTCTAGGTAATAAGCTAAAAAGGTTTCAAGGATTTTTGCATTAAAGTAGTGTGCCTACTAAAATAGTTGTATGTATGTAAAGTATTAGTTCACCTATCTAAAACAAAGTCTAAAAAGCTTGAGGTGCCTACGCGTTACGCGCCAGGCGGGTACATCATCAAACATTGATTTCCTGTGAAGTTTGTACATATTATCTGCCTGTCTCATTCGAACATAAGTGCTATATTTGTGCTCATGCAAATAAACAATTTGAACGAAAATATAATGCGAAATTTTATTAATTCTGTTGATATCTTTGGTAGGTACTATCGTTGAACGGAAGAGCTAAAAGTTTCAACGCGACGCTCATTTGCTTTCACAGTAAATATGATTATTATTTCACGACGAATACGAAATATTCACAGCTGAAAGACCGTTTTATAGACATTAAAAATATAAAACAAGAAACTATTCTCGAATAAATGAATCATTGTTCCAAACATAGTCAGTCTCTGAAACTGATTTTTAACCAACCTTCAAAAAACCTACGTATCTTTTAAGTAACCATGATTCATTGTAAAGAATGTTGACTAACGTCCTAACGTTAACTAAACTAAGCCAGATTCAGTTTCAGTAAGCTGTGTCTTTTTATGGCAACGTAGGTAGGTAGCCACTAGCCAGTGTTGGCCTGGCACGTGTAGAGCCTAGGCAGGGATTTTTCTTTAGGGCCTCGAATTTATATTTATTTATATTTAAGGGCGGCAGGGCCTCACACCCTCACGGCTTGATATCTATTATTTTTTTGAACATTATTTTAGGAGTCATCGCTGTTTTAACTTGAGCCTCCTCACAATTCCTAACGCCGACTTTGCATAGATCATAATCTGAAGGTCAATAAACTACGTCATATTAATTAATTGCCAATTATCATGTATGTAGGTATTTTGGGATTAGGTCTATAAATTTAAGTATCCAATATCCATTACATTCATGTGCATGTGCAATACTATCTGTATTTTATAATTATTCTTACCTACAATATTAAGGCAATAAAAAAAAAGGTTAGGGCCTCGGCAGCATTCGCTGCCTCGCTGCCCTGGCCAGGCCGACACTGTAGGTAGCGGCACAACCAATTTTGATAACCTAAGTATAATAAACTCAGAGTGTAGCTTCACATCAATATAATTAAGAATTTTTGAATTCGGTCCAGAAGTTTTTGAGTTTATTTTTTATAAACATAAAATTCTATTATCTCAATTTCCGTGGCGTGTTTCGTCTTGTTATACTGGAGATCCACACTTCAAACCCGACGAAGCAAAAATATGTTGATAAAAGGTTATTAATTTGGTCGAAGATTAAAATTGTCTGTTGAGAAAATGATATCAACGAAACATTCCATTTCTTAAAGTAACCTTAAATTAACCTTTAATTAATAAACGTCATTATAATAATGAGTTTGAATAATATCTATTATTTATATAATATAAACAAAAAATATAACAAATCTATTTGAATAGGTACCTATCATATCTAGGTACATACTAGTTTTATTATCTCCTGCGTTGTAACCACCTATTAAAGCGCTAGATGGGCAACATTATTATGTAGTATTTGGCTATGTTCCGAGTAGGTAAGATTGATAGGAATGCTCAGGGTAGCCTTACCTACAAGTTACGACTGAAACAAAACAATTCGTGTGAACCGGACAACACGGGGTGTCGACGGTGACCAAACTACGTTACTAATTAGGACTTATTACAATAATAAAACGTCTTCACCTAATATGGATACACGTAAGTTAAAAAAGATTTTAAATATAACTTTGTGTGCTGTATGCTAATACTGTATTGCGTTATAAATAAACATAAACAAAGCACTGTTTTGCCTTATCTTTTTACATGATCTTATATATAAAATTCTCGTGTCACAATGTTAGTTACCTTACTCCTCCGAAATGGCTTTACTGATTTTTACCAAATTTTATATGCATATTCAATAGGTCTGAGAATCGTCTACTATCTATTTTTCATACCCCTAAGTGATAAGGGTAGCCCACCCCAAAAATTAATATGGCAAATCAACGTTTGCCGGGTCAGCTAGTTTTATATAAAAATTTGAATTTTTAAACATGTTTTATTAACCAAACTAATAAGGTACCCTATATATTATTATATCAGCCCATAAACAAAGCCACAAACTTCTATAGAGCTAATATATAGCTAAGTTAGACTACTACATGGCACACGTTGTTTATACGAAATGTCTTTGTGTGGAGGTGAGTGTATTTGTGACATAATAATAATTAGTGTCGCATCAGCGCCTATGTCAATACATTGTGATGTGTCCAAGTGTGTCATGTAGTTAAAAAGTTTTCGAATATGTTCGATATTTTCATATCATACGATATCGAATCCTGCAGCTAGTATTTTTTTGACGTCCAACAGTTAATAACTATGCATTATTAAATAATTTTATCAAATAAGTAATAAACAATAAGTTTTTATTAAATATTTACAATAATGTACTTAAATATATTTTCAAAAATACAAAAGGCTCATCAAAGCCGTTAATTAAAATTGTTATAAACAAATAATAATTTTAATCAAATTTTGGCAAACTGTAATGATATTTGTGGTATTAGTAGGTACAACCAATTTCAACGTTGATCGTGGTATTAATTGCTTTGCAATTTAAGTAACTTTTAGTGGCTACATTTGTGAAAATTCCCATATATTTAGCGGAATGGCCACAACAGCGTAGAGCTTCAGTCTCCACATATGGGACCCATCTGTGCGATCACCGAGCCGCTGGAGGTACACCCTGAAACGACAATGTATAGACCACGCCGATTGCAAATAATATGTAAGTTTATGTATACAGTATTTAATAGATTTGTATACAAATAGCTGTGACTCACGGTTTCGCCCGCGTTAACTTCGTCGTAATGTGATGTTATATAAAAAGCTTTAAGCTCTAAAAATGACGACACTTCCATAGAAGTCTTCATTCCCCCTTTCAACCCCGTATTCGCATTCGCATTAAAAAGTGTCCTTTCTCAGGCTCTAGACTATCTGCGTACCAAATTTCATTTAATTCGGTTCAGTCATTTTGGGGTGAAACAGTGACAGATAGCATTCGCATTTAAATATTAGTAAGGATTTTGAAGAAAAAAAAACCACGAAGGTATTTAAAGCAGAGCGAGGAATATATCGAGCACCTAATTGATTTCTTAATATATACTTAGTTGTTTTCCTATAATCACACTTTAGGTATATTGTAGTCACACCTACCTAAAGTTTTACCTACTTAAACTTTAATAATATACGCTACATTATATTTACTCTAATATTTGCAATTAAAATTGCTATAAAAATCCAACGAAAAGCATCTAGACATAATGCACTATTCTTTTTAATTGGTTTCCAAAAACTGCAATGTCTCGCAGGTGTTCAGGATTAGTTTCATTGAATTTATTTATTTAAAAAAATAAACAACAAAGAATTGAAAAGATCAAAAGCAGGTAATTAGATAAAACTAGTAGGTACCTTACTTCGACTGGACTATTGATTGGAACACGTGTGACGTATTTTCCTTTAAACCCAGCTGCGCAGATGTTTTATGACACTGAACATTTTAAACGTTATTATTTATTACAATAACGCCATTTAGAACCTAATCTCCATTTTTACTGCCCAAAATAAAACAATGGTCATTATCGGTCACTATTTGGAAATATTGCGCGCAGATGTGCCAGGATTCGTGAGAAAGTTACAACACAAAAGTTGGGTCTACGGAAAATATTTACAATGTTAAGTTAAATTACTACCTACTGCTATTTACTTGCGGTGTTTCGTAAGGTTTGTTGGATATTTTATTGGCCTAAAATACCTAAATAACTACGATACAAAATAATACGGTAGATATACCTATATAGGAGAAGTCTGATAGGAATATATGGCAATGTTTATCCGAGAATAATACTTATAGAATTTCTTAAACATCATGAATGTAATCTCCGTCTATATAAATAGATATAATATGTAAGTGTAGTAGGTAGATAGGTCATAGGTGCTTCTAAATTTGGTAGTAAATGTAAGTAAGTGGCAGGAAATTGCAAATAATTATAATAAGGATACGTTTTCGATAGGTAATGTTTTAGCAATCTTGTTATCTAAAGTAGGTGTCACTTTCAACCGCAAACTCGAACATAAAGAAAATAAACCAAGTCGTAAAACTCTTAACAAAATAAACTAAGCTATGCGTTAATCTCACGGCTAAAACATCTGTAGTGTTCTTAAAACAAGGGGATGACAGCGCATTATCTTTGCTCTGCATTAGAAGGGATTATCGTAATCGTCGCCTACTACAAAAGTAGTGCTTGGATGTGGGCCTGGAGACTTACCATAGGTGACTTGAAAAAATGTAGATAATGTAATGTATGCTGTGCCCCGCGGTTTCACCCGTAATTTTGTCGTAACGTGATGTTATATAGCTTATAAACAGAGTAAAATAGCAAAATACGTATCATGTTCTTCGTCCGCGCGGAATAGTTATTTTATTATATATTTATACTTAATATTTATTTCTAAATAAAATTAGCTTAGGTTACTCCTTATTACATCAGCTATTTGCCAGTGAAATTCCCGTCAAAATCGGTCCAACCGTTTTTAGCCAGAGCCAGATAGACAGATAGACAAAAATTGTAGAAAATGTTATTTTACTATATGTACCGTGTATACATCCATATGAATTTAGTAAAAAGCGGTTATTTTAATATTAAAAACAGACACTCCAATTTTTTAGATGAAAATATTCATAATATTTTTAAATACTTACCCGACAGGGTTATGGCTATGTGAAATTATTTTAATAGGGCCTAAAGTACTTCATATTTTTATATAGACTACTAACCCCCAACCTGATACTACAGTCGATTAGTAGATACGTAAGTAGTTCGTATAGGTGCATTTATATTTCTAACCGACCTTCAAAAATACCAAAAAGGAGGTTGGTTATCATTTCGACGTGTCTTTTTTATAGGCTGTCGACTATATTACAATAATTTAAGCTTTAATAGTTAATGATCTACAGATTGTTTTTTTTTTGTCCGCGATGTAACTTTCAATGTATCATTTCAGAACTTACGTAAACTTTGTAGTGTACACCAATTGCATTTAAATAAGTTTCAAGATATTTTTATTCTTAAAGTATCCTTTTACATTACATATCCTTAAACAAAAACTTATAAATGTTTCCTCTCCGAAGGAAACATATTTGTGACCTCAATATATGGTTCAAGATAATAATCTTGAACCATTATGAACCATAAACACAACTCTCATATAAAATGTCTTAAAATTCAGTAAATAGTTTTTTTATAAACCAAGTGTTTCCTAAAACCTTGTACTAATATAACTGCTAGAATACCTATTACTAACACTGGCATTGTTATAAAATTTAAATTATAAGTTAATTAATAAAGAAATTTTGAAATGAAATGAATTATCCTTCTACATAGAAAACAGCTAAATTTCAAAAAACAGGAATTAAGATTTTAATTGGAAAGTAAATTTACATGTAACAACCATCGGGCTTAGGTATTTACCTATACCGCTAATCCTACGCAAAGGAGGCGACCTATCAACTTCATATACTACTAAATAAGTGGTAGAAGCAGTATCTACTGCTAATTATAAGATACACTACTCAATATTCACATATTTAAAACAATATCTTGATATTTTGTGATACCATTAAGCCATTAAAAACACTGCTAAACACTTGTGTTCAATACATTGTTCTTTAGGAGAATACCGCTTGTAATTATTTGAGTCGTACCAAAATGTTTTTACCACTAATAAAGTTATAACCTACTCTAAATGCGTTTCTTTAAATACAGAATTTTATAACAGCATCTAAGTAGGTCTAGTGGTAAGCGCGTAAAGCGTTACAACCGAGAGGTCCTGGGTTCGATTCCCGGCGGAGTTAAAAATAAAACTCGGTCTGGCAGAGGACATAGAAGGCTGATCACCTACTTGCCCCTAAAGAAAAAAATCGATCAGTGAAACAGATGTGCAATGCATCTGCCCCATACCCCACTAGGGGACACGGGACTTCACACTCACACATCTAAGTAGTTACCTACCTACAATCCGCAGGCCAAACCTTCCTACCCTACATATGAATTTTAGTTTATAGAATCTGGCTGTGAGTCCGACGAGTTTCAGTATAGATATTATCTGAAATAGATTATTTTTCAAGTTGTTACATAGTACCATTTCATTGACAAAACCTTATCAGTGATGCGTTAGTTTCAAAGATTACGGTAAAAGAAGCATTTATGAATGGATGTGATTATGGGCAACAAGTGTTCAACAGATGTTGGAATGAGTCAGGGTGCCTTGCTGAAATAAAATATATGGCAAAAATTTAGTTTTAAAAAACACTAAACATCTTAGAAAAATAGATATTTATAATTCCTAAGTACTTAGTAGTTAACCTCTAAAAAACACAAGTTTTATTTTCAAAGTAAAACGTAGATAAAAAAAAACATGATCGAACGAAAAGATATAAAGTCGAATGTGTTATGTGAACGCCTATCGCTCTGCACCAAAGTATGGATTATTTTTCGTAGAAATGTAATTTGAATAAGCTCATGTTTATTTGTTAAATACATTTGTTTTCCGTTAATTCATTTTAAAACAGCTTAGTTAGTGTTACAGTCAATCACAGATCGTTGGAAGTTATTTTGTTTTACAGGTGCTTTATAGTTTCTCTTTAAAAACCATCGATATGTTAATCTTCTATAATATAAAAATGAATCGCAAAAAGTGTTGGTAAGCGCATAACTCAACAACGCCTGGACCAATTTGGCCAATTCTTTTTTTATAATATTCCTTGAAGTACAAGGATGGTTCTTACGGAGAGAAACATTTAGAAAATTTTCGAAGAAATAAAATAAAAGAAAAACATTTTCCTCATACATTTTCTATGGAATGACGTTATAGGTGACACTTTATTATTCGGAACTTTGACGCGATACGGAGTTCGCGGGGTCCACTAGTTACAAATAAAAATACCTCAGAAGTGGATGATCAGATTAATTCTAGCTGAAATTCATCTCGATCACGTTCAAACTAAAAACTCATTCGTTTATTCGTTTTGGAGATACGATATGACATACGGACGCGTTATTAGAACCTCTTTTTGCGTCGCTGGTTAAGAATAATATCTAACAACATTGAATTTAATAGGTAACTGGAATTTACAGCCATTGTGCTTGTATTTTAAAAATATAGTATTGAATAATGATGCTATTAATGTATCGTCGCTCGTCGTTCCTGCGGTTGGTAATTATTCCCAAAATACACCAAACCCCTTTTGGGTAGCTTCGTTATATTTGGATGTTTATATTTCTTATTTGAAAGTTTGATAAATCCTACTCCAACATCTGAAGTTCAAGGTGTCCGAGCTTGATAAAGTGTATACAACCTGTTATTCATTTTCTATACTTTCTCATATACGTATATAATTTTATTTTGGTCTGCGTCTATCCTAAAAGAATCTTAGGTTTTAAATAACATATTATTTAACCTTCAAGGTTTATAAGTAAAAAACTGTTTAATATCTACCAAGTGCAAACAAACTAACGCAAACATGGTCTATCCATCTTTCATTTTGTACAAGTAGTAGGTATAAACCTAGATAAAACTTATACCTAATCTTTTTAACTTAATTTCGCGCCACAGAAACATTGTAGGTAGGTAGGTATCTCTATACAAAAATCTGTAGTGTATATTCGAAGGTAATATTATTTTTATTGTTATGAATTTATGAAAATATCAGCAAATAGCCAAAGCCTTTTCAGTCTTATTGCTAATAACTCGAAAAACTTAATTACTAATCTGTCCTAGAGATGATAGAATGTGCATTGTGTAGGTAGGTAAGGTTTTAAATTGTTTATTGTGCGTCTTTGCTTGCAATAAAAGGTGATTAAGATTTTGTTGCTTTATGCTACATAGGTACCTACCAACCTACTATAATTATTTTATTTGTTAGAACCCAGACTTAAATTATTATACTGACATATAGCATAAGATTTCCATTATAAAATGTCTGTCATCTTATAACACTAGCCAGACACGCCGAGGCGATCTGTTAAGAGTAAAGACGATAAACATTTAATATTTATATTATTGTAAAGCTCGAGTCCGTGGGATAGGATCCCTGATTACGTCAGGATTATTTTTAGTCGAATCGGCGACCGTTCGACGAGACACATAAAAACTTACAAGCAAGGGTGGCGCCGAAACATTGACACCTAAGTTAAAAGGTAAAAGAATCTAAATTCTTTTTATTTCTAACAGTTTTAGGTTAAGAAACGACCAAACAAAAATCTATGAAACCGCCATTTTATTTAAATTTTTCAATATCTTATGCAAGATCGAGAAACAACGCCGAAGAGTAAATAAGACAGGCAAAGCTTTATTAATGAAATCAACATGGCGTCCGAGCAAATCTACCTACCTTAGTATATAAAATAGGTAAATGCGACCCTAAAGACGGACAGGACAAGATATGCATTGATAGGCCGTACTGCCGTCTCATTCTAACCGCAAACGCATTCAATCCTGCGAGAGTGGGAGGCGCGTCGAGCGGGAGGCGCTCTGAAACCAAGCTGAAACGTTCATTTTTTGTCTTGTCAATGAAAGGACGGGTAGGGGCAGGGCGTCTCAAGACATTCAGTCATTTGCTAGACGCGGAATCGCCGCACATGTTGCACGACACCACCCAGCTTGCGCCCGCGCTGCAAACTATGAGCTTCGATTGTGACAGAGTGTCTATCAAACGTGAGAACGAATGTCCTGAAGAGGACGAATACTACGGCTTCGTGCCGGTCGAAGTCAAACGGGATACAGAAATGCAGGGATTCGTATCGACTTCTCCAACACATCTCATGGACCTGAGCAACGGCTCTGAACGCCCGCTTCAACAACCGTGGCCAGCGAACGTGATTTTTGATAACGAAGAAAGAGGTAATCAGCAACAGTATCCATACGATCCGATGTACGATCAACGACAATATTCTCGAAACTACTTCTTTGAAGACTCAAATTCCCAAGACAAGTTAGGAGCCTATTACGAACCAGAAGCATCGGCTTCAGAATCAACGTACCGTGCTTCGACTGAAGAACGCAGCGAGGAAGGTGATGAACATAGACGATCAAAAAAAAGATCATCCAAATCGTCCCGTAAAAAAACACAATCCTTCGAAGAGATGCAAATACAGAGAGTAATGGCGAATGTGAGAGAGCGGCAGAGAACCCAGAGCTTGAACGAGGCGTTCGCTAGTTTACGGCAAATCATTCCATCACTCCCCAGTGATAAGTTATCAAAGATACAGACGCTTCAGCTGGCCACCCAATATATTGAATTCCTCTACCAAATTCTATCTAACAGTGAATCAGCAGCGAGTACTGACAGCAGCGATGCCGGAAGCGAACACGGCAAGTATTTAGCCCAGGACAAGCTGAGTTATGCCTTTTCCGTTTGGAGGATGGAAGGAGAGTGGACCAGTGGTGGCCAAATGTGATATTGTGACTTCCATGTTATATTAATGTATATAAATAGTCACTTAAATATGTGTAAGTTTAAATTGTGATAGTCGAGAATCAAATATTAGTGGTTTAGGTAGGTATTAAGCTTCAGGTACAGGCTACAGCTGTATACCAAAAAATTAATATTCCAATTTTGTACATATTATCTTTAAATTAAAATGTAATAAAAATATTTATTACATTCATCATCCAACTTTTAATTTAATAAAAAACAACGATTATTTCACTCTTTATTGCCGACTACAGAACAGTCTTAATTATAAAAAAATCCATTTATTTACATAAATACATCAAAATTGATTTTGCCAAAAAATAAAACTTCATAGTTTGTGCATATTCTTAGATCTACTATTTACAAGTTTTGTTTCTTATGTCAGTAATTTCGAAATATATTTGCATTAGGTATAAATATCAACTGAATTTACATATACATATAACACTTAGGTAAATTCATTTATTTTATACAACAATTCAACCATTATTGAAATGATAATAATTATGAACCAAACTTAATATTTTAGGCACATTTTCTAATACTTCTATTGACTATTATAATTATGAAAGGCCGTTGTTGTTTTTAAATGACTAGCTTGCCGCGACTTCGTAAAAATTAATTCAAATTATTAACTTCAAAAAACCTGCAGCAGCGGTTTACAAAGGAAACTATTATTTTTTTAATTTGAGGTACCTCTACACAATATAAGACAGTTATAAATGCAAGGAAAACATGAAAAGACAAAATTTAAAAACGAATTCCAAAAAGGTAAGGTCTACACACGAAGAAACGGCACGTGAACATTTTGAGAATTTACAGACGTGAATATTCAGTCTATTAAGAGTAAACTAGTTAATGCCCGCGAATTCGTTTGTATTCATTTATACAGATTATACGCGCATTTAGCGTAGACACTGCGTTCAAAACTAGCAAAACAGAAATGTGTTACAAACTAGAATTACGCTCTCCTTTATAACCGACCACAAAAAACAAAAAGGAGGTTATTAATCGATGTGTAATTTTATTATTATGTTCCCTTCCAAGATACCTATATCAAAACTTATACAATTATAAACATTTTTAACAAAAACACCATACTTAAATTAAAAAGTACATTTGATTTTAAGAACAATTTCATTAGATTTTATCTTATGCAGTCTGTATAAAACATAAGCACTATAATATAAATTATTGATTGATTAACAGCCTGTGTATGAAAAATATTTACAGAGTTTTGTTACAACCTGTATAAGTAAATAAGTATAAAATACAAAATCAATAAACATAAGACACAATATCAATTATCACATTAAATAAAATTTCTAAGTTTTACTACTTCATTAGTTATCTGAAATTTTTTTCTCAAAAAATTTGTTTTTTTTTAATATTATATCTTGTCACATTCAGAAGTACAAAAAGGTTTAACTAAAAAAAAAAATAGACTATACTTTAGTATGTAGAAGCAAAAATTATTAATACCTTAAAAAAGTTGGATTTTAAACCTTTGACGTTTTTAATACCTCATTGAAATGAGATCAAATAAAAAGATTAAAAAAAAACAAACGCGTGGCTTACTTACGCTACGTTTCCACCAGAGATGTGCTAGGGAAATGTGTCGTGCGAGGATGTGTAGCTGTGCTGTGAAAATGGGTGGTGGTTTCCACTTAAGCTGTGCGAGGAAAATGTGTCGTACGAGGATGTGTAGCGGAGCTGTGAATGTGTGATGCGAGGATGTGTTGCGAAGCTGTTAAATGTGTCGAAAGTGTGTAGTGGGAGCGGAGTGACGCGAACGCCTGCAGCATATCGCAAACCTCGCAACACATTCCTCGCTCACGTTTTGTATGCGCAAAAATCTAGCTCCGCTGAGCGGTTTCCACCAGAGTTGTGCTGACCGAGGCGGGTAAATGAAGCGATATTATTCGTTCTTTAGAACAACATCCCTCGCTACGCATCCTCGCACAACTCTGGTGGATACGCAGCCTTATTCGTCTCAAAACTGGAATACAGTTTCAATAATAGAGAAATTGAATAATAGATAAAAGATTCAACAAATTACATAAATATATTTGCACATATGCATGCATTCACATATTCATTCTTTCATCAGATCGGTTTCGATTTCTTCTGATTCTTCTATATTTGTGTTCCATAACAGTTTATCCTCTTTTTGTTCAACCTAAAACCATTATTTTTATTTAAATTAAATCGCCACTCTCTACTGCACTGACTACAAAATACCAGGTAATAGAAATTGTATTTAAATTTAAATGTATAATGTACAGCAAGTGTGGAAATACAATAGGAAGGAAAATACAATAGGAATGGCATTTTTTTTCTAAATTAGTATAATTAATTTTTTTTTTAAGTTTAAAATAATACAAAATATTTAATATATTCTACTCTAACCATATATCAGAGCAGAAAAAGAATTTGTTTCGGATGGCGTGACGCTTTGTAGATGGTTTATATTACACAACGGATTTTCATCAATAGATAAAGTTATTTATATAAGGTGTAAGTATAGTTTAATATTGCTTTGTATTATATTGTCGACCGCCTCCTTTGTCTAGTGGTAAGCGCGTAAGCGTTACAACCGAGAGGTCCTGGGTTCGATTCCCGGTGGAGATATAAAAAAACTCAGTCTGGCAGCACATAGAAGGCTGATCACCTACTTGTCCTTTAAGTAAAAAATCGATCAGTGAAACAGATGTGAAATGCATCTGCCCCATACCCCACTAGGGGACACGGGACTTCACTTTATTATATTGTTGAAATACGACGATATTTAAGATGTCGGAAGAAACCAAGCATGTTTCCCTTAGATCTTATAATATGAAAAATGTGTTGGGTAAAGATGCCGAATATAAAAATTTTATTTTTGGACACAAAAATGACTATAAATATTGGAATATTTGATAAAGTATTTATTGAAGTTTATCTATGACCGATCGTTTAGAACTAAGTATAAAACATTTTTTTATTATTTTAGATAATAGAAAATTCAGAAATGACGTTTGAGTTAAATGGTCTCCTATTATGATTTATGAGATAATAAGGGTTGCTAGATAATAAGTAGGTAATATGAGGTAGTATCTCATATAAATTTTTTTTTGGGGTTTGAGTAGCTAAAGGAGAACTGTTTCTTAATTTTACAAAAAAGTCAGCGACAGCCATGTCTTTTATTTAGAAAAAACAAAAAGGTCAGTAAGTCAGTGGGGTAATTTGAAAGATTCACTTATGATTATCATATATGAACTTAGCTTTATATCTAATATGCATCTGCAACTAAACTTATACGATTCTACGAGATTACACATATTAAAATAGCGAGACGTACAAACAACTAGTTATGCGAAAATTTTTCATTTATAAATTTTTCACACGAAAGCTGTACGCATGAATAGTAACATTTACTGATTAATAAATTGATTTAAAAGCTTAAACACTATATGTATAAAAACTGTGAAGTTGGAAATTATATAATCTCACCACATCAATGGGGCCCTCTTCATAGGAATGCGCCTGCCTCACGTGGTCCTTAAGGGCGAAGGCTCGCGCGTAACTGGCCCCGCACTCTGTACATTTGAACTTCAGGCTATTCATACGCGAATGGACGTCCATGTGTAAGCGTACTGCATATAGAGACGCGAACGGCCTGAAAAGATATTACAAAGAAAGGGCTGCCAATATTTAAGGCTGAAAAACACGCATTGATTACTTTGACCCAATACCCGCTAATTCGTGGAATGGAGAAGTTCCACGATATTAATATTATATTCAACGCAATGGTTTTAAAGTATAGATCAAAACTAATCAATCACTAAATTTTTTTTTTGAAATTCATCAATACTTAGAAATAGATTATTGAAGTTTACGTATTTCTGATTCGATTGTGACGTCATTAGAATTATTCGCGTGTAACAAATTATTCTTGCAAGCGTAACTTCAAAGTCCCTTTTTTCATTTCTAGAGATATTTTATTGATTCTTTCACGTGTTTCTTTTATTTTCCTTAATTTTTATAATTTATCCTTTAAAAAAAGGTAAACTTCTTCATTAGAAATTTACAAAGGATAAAAGAATATCTTCTAAGTAAAAACAATTGAAAAAAAAAGTTTCATTAGTTCAAGAATTCAGTGAGCTAACAAAATTTATAAAAGCAATATCTTCTAAGTAAAAACAATTGAAAAAAAAAAATTTTCATTAGTTGAAGAATTCAGTGAGCTAACAAAATTTATAAAAGAATATCTTCTAAGTAGAAACAATTGAAAAAAAAAAGTTTCATTAGTTGAAGAATTCAGTGATCTAACAAAATTTATAAAATTTGAGATTTATTAAACATTTTATATACAGAGAGATTTATTAAAGATTCTTTCTAAAGATTCAATCTTATGAAATAAATAAATCACATCCATGACGCAAAAAAAAATTACTATCAAAAACTAAGCAAGCGTTTTTCCGAAAAAGTATAGTTAGGTATCCATAAAATTATTAATTAAAAACGACTTATTGATTACCTGTTACATATTTGGCACTGGAAGGGTTTAGTATGCGAATTCCTATGTCCGGCAAGTTGTACCGAGGTCTTGAACGACTTAGGACAGAAAGGACATTTGTATGCCCGGACGTCCGAGTGTGTTAATATGTGATGGTTGAACACGCTATATGCTTTAAATCTGTAATTCAGACATTTATCTTACAAGCGTTTATAAACTTAAGTATTGGGAACTGAAAGCAAAAGGTTTTTGCCTCTTACTTCCGACACACAGACCAACAAGATAGGTCTGGTTGCTCGACCAGGTAACGCCCAATGGGCTGTGGCGAAGCAATAGTACCTAGTAGTAATTAATAAACTGACATTATTCGTGGTTATGAAATAAAATTAACAAGAACATAATATATCGGAAGAATTCTCTTTTTGTATGAGAACCTCTATAGATTTGAAAATTATTATTAACCGACCATGGACTTACGTGCACAGTAAAAATAAAGCAGTATCGAAGCTCAGCCTGTTATTTGAGATAAATACCTAGGCTCCAATGGAACTTTCGGGTTGTCGATTAAATTTTAGTAAAATTGAAGTTTTTTTTAAACACTTCATTGTAATGGAGTGCAACGGGCGGCATTGCTAATCAGCGATCTCTTGCAGGCGATCCAATTTTTCATGGTTTTGGTTCAATTTCTACAGAAATTCAGAACACCAGTTTTTTGTATAGTCATCAGATAGCAACAGATAATTGATAGAACTTCATTATTGAGAGATAACTCTCGACTTGGATTTTGCTCAGTATAATTTAAAAAAAAAAATGTATTTTAATTATAGACTATATTTTTGTCACTATACCTTTTAGGACAGTGTGGGCAGACGTAGGGACGAGCTCCAGTGTGCGTCCTCATATGCAGCGTCAGGCAATACGATACACGGAATGACTTGCCACAAATCTCGCAAACATGGGGTTTTTCACCTATAATTGAAAAAATAATAATAATAATTACGTGTGGCACTCGGGGACTGCCGCGGTAAAGCTATTGCATAGCATTTTTATCAACTTATGCAGTTATAATTATTTATTTATTTTTTAAAGCAGTATTTATTCATATTTAAAACACTTTATACACAAATTTTACGGGTAAGTAGACTTATAAAAATACAAAGATACTTTCACAAAAAAATACAAACTAGAAAAAGTAGCGCCATCTAGCGAGCTTTGAGTTTTGTGGGACCTGATCGAACCACCTTAAGAATACATCAAATTGAAAATCGCTCCATCTAGGAGTGAATAAACAAATCCTCTTTGTAGTTTCTTTTTTCATTCAAACTGTATAGAAATGACACTGTCTCTTTCTTACACGAAGCATTTATGTAAGTGAGAGAAATAGACGATGCACGGCTGGGGCCGGGTGTTGGGTTTTTATTTTCGTTCAATTTTCGTTACGAAATTTCTTGGTTCGGTCGCCGCGCCCAAAGCCCGCGATAAAATCTATGCAATGGCTTTAAAAATAGACAATAATAAAAACTAAACCAAGTTACAACTTTGCGTCATATCATTTTGTTTATGAAAACTTAATTAGCGAAAAGTAGCGGAAACTATAACATGGGAACGAACCTATTTTTGGAAAAAAATTACCCTTGTCTGTGACACAAAAAGTACTTTACTTTTTGTTACAATTTTTTTTTTGGTTTTTCAATTTCATATATTATTATGTGTGAAAAAATTAATAAATAATACGAACCAGTATGTATCCTCTCATGTTTGACTTTCTCGTGCGGCCGCGCAAAGTTTCTATCACAATACAGGCACTTATATGGAAATTCACCGTTTTCCTGCTTCTCTGTGTTTACCTGAAATTAAAAAAAAATATTCCATAATATTGAATTAATGTTATGCGTATTTATCTAATGTCTCAAAGTTTGTGTTCGTACTTCTCAGAAACGGTTTGATCGATTTTTATGATTTATTTTTTATGATGTGTTTTGGCAGGCATTGGAATATAGTCGTAAAGTATTTTTTACCTTCTTAACTCACCTAAGATGTTAGAGGTAAAACCGCTGATTACAGCTAGTATGTTAAAACGTTTGTTTGGTAAGTGTAGCTGCTTTTACCGACTGATTTGACCCTAACTTAAGACTTGAAATTTTATTTTGTACTAGCTATGCCCCAAGGTTCCACCCGCGTTAATTTCGTCGTAACGTGATGTTATATAGCCTTATTTTACAAACACAGTAAAATAAGATATGAGTAATGTACTTCGTCCGCGCGGAACAGTTATTTTTTTATTATTTATTTATATTAATTGATAAAATAAAAGTATCCTTATTACATCAGCTATCTGCCAGTGAAAGTCCCGTCAAAATCGGTCCAGTCGTTTTAGAGATTAACCGGAACGAACAGACTGACAAAAATTGTAAAAAAAATATGTTACTTTGGTATATATACCGTGTATACATCAATATGCGTTTAGTAATAAGCGGTTATTTTAATATTACAAACAGACACACCAATTTCATTTATCTGTATAGATTATAGATTACCTTATACATATTATGTACATTCATATGCATCTCAAGGTACTCTCGCGTTGGAAACTTCTTGTTGCAGATGTCACATGTTAATCCATCGGACTTTTGATGCGAGTTATGATGCACGGTTCGATATTGAAGAGGTATTTCCTTACCGCATACACTGCATATGAATGTTTCTGAATCTTTAGGGTCTGTAGCACCCACTGGTAGTTGGATTGGACGAGGTCTACAAATAAGATTGTTTTAATTACACAGAGTATAAATTTGTTTTTAACAGACTTCAAAAAGGAGGTTTTCTCGACGCGTATGTTTCTTTGTTTGTTACCTCAGAACTTTCGACTGGATGAACCGATTTTGATGATTCTTTTTTTTTGAAAGCTGGTGAAAATCTGTTCAGTAGTTTTAGAGTTAGAATTTGAAGTGTGTTTTTATTTGTTAAAATTATTATATTACAAAGTTAAGTCTCCGAAAAAAAGATCTTAAATTTGATTGGCGCCTTTAGCCAAATTACTTACTTGACGGGATAATGCATTCGACTATGCAGTTTCAGAGCTTTCGTGGTAGTGAATCTCGTATTGCACACTTCACAATCTAATTTTCGTGATGCAACCACATGGTCTGTAACAAGCAATTTCACAAGGATTTTTATGAAACTGAAAGTATATAATACACTATCCATGGCTTGGAAGATCCACTTGCAAATCTAAACCACCCTAACTTGAAAAACATTAAAATCGGAAAGTGTGCCGTGTGGTTATGATTGGTGTATTATTGTATGCGATGCTGATATTTGAATACACCAATCATGGCCATCAACCCTTCCATCTGAAAATCGGACGCTATTTTGATTAATAATTAGGAATATGTAGGAATATTAAAAATGACAATTATTGTACGTTCAGCTTGTAATAGTTAAAACGGTTGAAATTCTAGATATTTATTTTCAATACAATGCGAGCAATGCCACGGACAGAAGCTAGTATCTAAGCTTACCTGTATCGTTTTTATGTTCTTTGAGATGTGTACATAGGGCATTAGTGTTCTCGAATACTTCAGAACAATGCGGACAAACGAAAAAGGCTGAAATTGTGTTTAATAATTAAAATGAAAATTTTAATATGTAATATATATTTCGGCCACTTCATTGATTTGCGTATTAATCAATCGGCGGAGTGAAAAATTTAAAATTATTATAGTATTTTGTTTTTTGTAAAATTTCCGTCTTTTTCGGTGTCTTTATTTACAGACGTATATAATCGTTCGGAGTTCCACAGGCTCACAGAATACCAGTGAGAAACGTTACTTTACTGTTTCGTGGAGTGGGTGAAGATACCGGAGGTCCACCTCAAAAAGGCCGGCAACACAACAAAAAGCGCGGAAGACGGCGCGGTTGTCTATGGGCGGCAATGAGCACTTACGATCAAAGTTAATCACATCACCCTGCCCTTTGTGACCGCTATTATATAAAAAATGTTCCACTAATATTTTTTTTCAGTAAGTGGATGAACAGTTTTGAGCGGTTAGGTCAAACATTGTTTCCCCGGAATTCGAACATGCGTCTATTTTAAATATTTTATATAGAAATGCTTGGAAAAACTTACTAGATTTTTCCTTATGCACTTTCATATGCGCACACAGTGATTTTGGATTATCATAGCCTATTGAACAGACACTGCAGGTGTATTTTGCTGAAAAAAAGTCAAATGAAAAACATTGTTTGTCATCTTTGCACAAACAAAACTGGCCAATCTAGACCAAATAACTAAGGCAGTTTAAGCCGACATTTTAGAATTTATTGATGAAATCATTCGTATTGTGCCAAATCAAATAATGACCAAGTGTTCAGAATAACAAATTTGCCAAGAGCACTGCTTAGTTTAAGAATTAATTTTTATATTTAAAGCTAAATAATAAATTTATACTCACAAGATCCAGTAGGTTTATTACAGGGTAGTAATTTGAACTCGGATAGTGTTGGAACCATAATATTACAGTGCATACAACTGTATACAGTCTTTTTCTCATCACCCGTTTGGAGAGTCTTTATTACCACTTTGTGGTATGGCGTCTCAGTTTCGTTTTCTAAAAAATAACAATAATTTTTCTAAAACATTTCTGAATATGCATATAAAATTTGGTAAAAATCAGTAATGCCGTTTCGGAGGAGTAAGATAACTAACATTGTGATACGAGAATTTTATATATAAGATTTTTGTAGTTGTGTATTTATCAGAGGGTTTATATGTGTAGTTTGTGTTAAAAAAAATTGAGCTTTTAGCATATCGAGCACATAAAGGAAATTTATATAATTCAGTGAAATGTGACTTTTTATGATGTGGTCAAAATTTACTATAAAATTAACAAGTAAAATTTCCGTCATTTTACTCGGGGCACGCAAGCATATATTTAGTAACGAAATACGTAAGAGTAGGTGGTATGGTCGAAATACTTTAGCCTGCCTTTTGGGCGAATACAAAAAATAATAATAATAAAGGTAAATGATAAATCAAAATCCCTTTATTAATTTTAAACAATTTCAAAGATTTAAGTTTCACATAATGAATGAATTTCAAAGCATAATAACTTACCAGTAGTTTGCTCTTTAGTATCATTATTTGTATTTGTTTTGTCAATCATATCTAAATGAATAAACCGTTTCCTAGTTTTGGCTTCTTTTGGCTTCAACTGTTTGGGCACATCTTGTTTTCCTGTTTCTGAAAAATATATTTTTCAAAATTAGCTTTTGTCAAGTAATTTTGAAAAAATAAAGTACTTTTACTTATATTTTGGATAGCTTTATACATACAGTACCTGCTACTGCTGCAGATACAGTAGGTACTTGTTTTTGTAGACGAAAATTGTTAACTTACCATTTTCTTCCATTGAATCCTCAACAATGTTGGCATCTGTTATTACATGTATCTTTTGTGTACCTTCACTAATATCTTGATAATGTTCGAAGGCGGTACTTTCAATTGGCTCCTGAAGTATAAAAATTAGTTTAATTTCTTTTTACTGACTACTGATGTCTGATATGTCATAATGGTGAAAAAATTGGATAATACTAACTGCCCAGCCTGCATAGTATGATTGTAATATATGAATATATATTTTAATGAAATAGGCAGTGTAGTGTATTATAATGAAAAATGGATATCATCAGATCAACAGCAATGTTTATTGTTTTGATTCAGGAGAATATTTGATTTATTCAGAGGTTTACTCTTAAGAAGATTGTGTTTTACAGGAGCATAACAAGTAAAATAGTTTATTTTCCCTAACTAGCCCCAAGTGGGGCATGGGGCAGACATATTGTTGTATCTGTTTTATTTACAGGCAAATAGATCAGCCATTTGTGCCTATCCAAACGAAAGTTTCGAAACCAGGACCTAAGGCGCAACACGCATATGCGTAAACCACTTAGTCACGGAGTCAGTAATAGATATACACATGTTAAAAATATATTACGACCGATAAATATACCAGCCAAGCCAAGAATTAGTTGAAGGTATAAAACCAAAATGAACAAAATCATGTTGTATGTATTACCTCAACAACAACATTTTGGTCGTTATGGTACTGCTTTATATGATCAAGCACAGAGGTGAATGTCATCGAACAGGTGTTACAACTGTATATCTCTTCAGATATCTCAACAGCGTCTTCACTTTCATCTTCCGCTTTTGCAACAATTTCAGCTTCTTGATGAACAGGTTGCTCTGAAATTATATATGTATATGAACTTTGCGGAGTCAAATATTAAATTTAATCATTGTGGGGTGTTATGATAGATAGATAAATATTTTCTTATGTATTTGTGTTGTATATAATAACTTTATGTACATATTAAATATATGTCAGTATTGTGGCAGGTGGAGGTTTGTGGTTACTGCCTTCCTTTTTGGGAAATAGCTTTGATAATAAAGAAAATGTTTAGATGATACCAATGGAGTTATGATTTGTATTCTTATGATTATATCAAGTGGACACTGCAACAGAAAAGGCACAGGGGCAGACCTAAAAAAAAGGTCTTTTCTGTCATTTAATTTTTTTTAAATCAGTATGTATACATATTACAAGTTTCATTTTACCTTCAATGCTAAATGAAATTGTGCCATCATCATTTTGTGTAGACACAAAGGCACTATTACTGAGTACTGCACTTTTATTGTCTATAATCACAAATTTATCACCACACTCTTTTATGATCTTTAACTCCTGTATTTGTTGTTTCTTTAATATTTCAGTATACAATGAGTTGACTTCAGAAATATCTTCAACAGTATTTTCTAATACTTCTGTGTTTTTAACACATTTTTGAATTCCTGTAATAAAAATTATTAGTTTTTAAAATATAATTGCAGCCAATACCTGAATACTTTAATATGGAATGGAGATCGCAAATTTCAACATCTTTGCACTCATCATTGACACAAGATTTGATTAAACTTTGAACAATAATTTAGTTAATTATTAAAACATTAATTATTAAACAGTTCATTTTTGTGGCTGCTACTAGACTGGTTTGTAGGTATTTTTAGTTTAATCTTTCAGTTTATAATGCCTCCTTAATTTTATATAAGTCTTTTACCATTATTTATTGACTCCGAATGATAGTCTGATTGCTGTACAAGCTGTTGCTGATCATCAATGTTAAAAATTATTGTTTCTATACAATTATTGACTTTCAGGTGCTCAATAAGACTATCGATTGATGACATATCAGTTTTGCATATAGGACAAACAACATTATTTGTTATTTGTTTTAAGTGGTCAAGAAGTAAATCTTTCGTTTTAAATATATTACTACAACAGAGTGGACAGGAGAACATTTTGCCTTTACTATTTTACATAAAGATACTATAGGTAACTAAATGTAAACTAAATTTTCAGCTAAGGTGTTATTATTAATATTTTTTTCGTTTTAAAAGTAATTTTCGAAGACATTATCAACAAGACTATGATGAACTTCAGATGGAACTTCAGACTCATTTACAAAGTACACACTGAAATTATAGTAGGTAGGTAGGTTCACTAAATTCACTGTTCTATTGTAATGGAGCTGCCCGCAATCGAATTTAACTTCTCAGTTCTGACTTCACGTTATTGAAATTTGAAAAAAAAACTTGATCTGTTTACGATATCTGTACGGTAAGTACGAGATACATCATTCATAATTACATATAACAAAATTCACTATATACTGAGTATGGACTTATACTGAGATATTAATTAGTTGTCCATTAAAATTCAAATAATGTTTAAAATATAATTTACAAAATGTAGTTTGCATTTAATTAGTATTTAGTGTTGTATGTAATGTATGTAGTATGAAATGTTTTTTTTTTGGGATTTTATGACCTGGTATTTACAACCTTTACGTCTGTGGTGAAATGAGAAATGTGACCACAGATTATAAAACAATGTTTGCTTTGATGGCATCACTGATCGCAGCAAACATTCAACTATACCAAGGACCAAGGTTCTAAAATCTATGAATCTTGCGAGTTGCGACTACGGCCTACGGTATGTAGGCCGTAGTCCACCGTAGTAGGGTAATATTGCTCATCTGTGATAAATATTCGCGGCTCTCGCCTCCTAGTGTTTAAATACTCTGAGAATGTGCTCTATGGTGAGTTGGTGACAACTGACAATACTCATTACTCAATAGTCCTAGCGATGGCCAAGTCGACTTTTTGGTAACTCGAGTAACTCGAATTGACTCGGTTACCAACTTGGGTTACAACTCGAGTTGACTCATCCGTCCGAGTCAATAAATGCTAAACTCGCTGCACCGTTCCGCGAGTTGTTAGTATGCTACGTTCACGGTTCGGTTTTATTCATTAAATTAAACACCGCACCGCTTGGTATTTGGTCATTTATCTATCAACTAACACCTTCATAAAAAGCTAATCAAAATCTATGTAATTGCACTTATTTTTGAATGAGTACCAGTCTAAAGTTATAAAAATACCTTTTAGGTACCTAATTATATTAAAATAACTGTAATACAACCTAATCAACTTTGAAATAGATTTAATAGACCGTAAGTACACACGGATACACATCAATGCAAAACCAGTATAAACTGAACGTTGAATGTGTGGACAAAAAATTCTACTTACATCGTAATAACATGAGTAAAAATAAATACATAAAAAATATTTGCATAACTAGAATTTTTTTTTTAAATATATCGATAACTACAATCGTTACATATTACCTCATCACTTGTTTCTTGAGTGCGATGAGTAAACACGTTTACTCATCTAGGTAGGAAATTATTAACTGAGGTGGCAACTTTTGTCCTATGCCAGATAATACGGGGATTTCCCGTTTATTCTGTTTTTATGTAGGTACGCCATATGATTATGAACGGTAATATATCAGTAATAAGGTTTATTTTCTTAATGATATAATAACTGATCGAGGTTTAAATCAATGTTTGTTGTTTTGTTTATCTTGCGGTTAACGTGTGCGTACGAGCAGTGCTAGTGCGTTGTGTACTCTGTGCATGATGAAGAGAAAATACGAGCGTTCGTACCGACCTGAGTGGGAGCAAAATCCTTTGCTTTCGTTGGATTTCCAGAGCAAAGGAGAATCCTGATTTTATATGTCGTCAAAATCAATTTACGAAAATGAAGAGTGCGCAGAAAATTTTGATACTTTAGTTGTTGAGTAATAAAGGAATTTCTTGAACACATAGTATTTTATTTATTTATACCCGTCTCAAATATTATCCATAGGTGTTATAATATGATGGCACATTTTTGGCATTATCTGGAGTAAGCTTTGGCAGACTTTGGCAGATTTTTTGCCAATCTCGGGCAGATTCGCCATTTTTGAAATGGTCACACTGATTTCCGTACTCCATTTATCTAATGAGTAGGACGTAGGTAATGACGCCATTTTAAAATTTAAAGATCTTTTTTCATCAAAATTTAATACTGTATGATACCTTCCGTTCCTATTTCCTACCACAATATTTTTTTAAGTCACAGTTGTAGTCACGCAGTAAGAATTATAATTTTTTAACCAAATGTGATAAAAAAATTCATCGTTTTAATGTCCTGTTTATACTTACAAACTATAAAATGTGGTGATATTATTGTAGTTTTTGTTTAATCCAGAATAATTGCATTGTATTTTGCGAAGTCTACACACTTGTTTAAGTAAGAAAATGTTAGGTAAACGAATGCATCACAATAGCAAAGGTAGGATGGCGAGTAAAGGCCACGATAACGGAAAACCAGCAAGCCCTGGACTCTCGCCATACAATAAACCTCCCAAAATATCAAGTTCCATTTCTGTTGGTAAAACTAAAGCGGAGATATGTCAGATACCTTATATTCGACAGCAAGATAATCCTGTTACTTTACCAAGACTTACAGCAATAGCAGCAAGATCTGCTGATGAGCCTATTGGGATGGATGAACTGGATGCCTTGCAACTGGAGCTAGAATCTTTGCTTTGTAATACGGCGCTGCGCATTCGGCATTTTCAAGGTGAGATTGAGAGCATTGACACAAATGAATCTAAAAGAGAAAAGAAAAGCAAAGCTGCTGGCAAACAGCTGCAGTATCCAGGTAAAAGGAAATTCGCGGATGACAAATTAGCTAAAACAAAAGACTATGCAAGGTTATCAAATCAGCCAAAAGTACCGAAATTCAAAAACTATTCAACATCAGGCACATCTCAAGGGTATTCAAATGATCCAGCTGTGAATTCAGAGAACTCTGTTAAATTAGAATTGTCACAACTTGCATTGCCAAAGAACAACATACCATATAAGTTTTGGAATTCTGTGGATCCATATTGTGCACCAGTAACAATGGATGACATTAAATTCTTAGAATCACTTCTTGTTCAAAGTAGTAATACCACATTGCCACCAATACCACCTCTTGGTAGACACTATTCTGAAGTGTGGGCTGATGAACACTTATCAGAAGACCAAAATGCCTCAAATCCAAATAAAAAATCTGGTCTATCTCCAGATGTTCCAAATATCAGAAAGAAACTAGACAAGTCCTCCGAAAACATGATCACAGGCCCTTTGACACAGAGATTAGTATCTGCATTAATGGAAGAAAATGTTATGACATATGATATGCCGGACATTAAAATGAAGCAGTCCACTACAAAGAATAGTTATAAGAACTCCATAACATTGGAAAAATGTTTGAGAAAGGAATTAGTTGAACAGGGTATCTTGGACCCTGAAGATCTTCCCCCATTGACTAACCCAGCTGATGATGAAATATTAGCTGAAATCAAAAAGTGTCAAACAGAACTTACAGCAGTACGCAAGGAAAATTGCAGAAATTTAAAAAACCTTATTGGTTTATGCAAACAGGAAATGATAAGACTTAATTTGAAAAAGCAATTAGATCAGGTTGATATGGAATGTATAGATATTTATAAAAAAATGGTGGCTGCTAAACAGAAAAAAAGGCCAATTACTAAAAAAGAAAAAGAAGATGCTTGGAAGGCAATTAATGAGCAGATAAGACTAAATAAAGAAATCAATGCCTTGCCACTTACAGGGCCAAACTCAAGTTAATTTTTTTTTAAATACTCATACTAATTGATGTTTTGTGTAATTTTTAAGTCTAAAATAAATTCTCATTAATACAGCAAATATAACTTTTTTGTGAACTTTTCTATATGTACTCGTCTTCTACATAATGGTTGATGTAAAACAAAATCATTTTCAAATCAAAACATATTTTGTAATGTTTGGTTTAATAACACTATATTGTTTATGGTATGAAATTTTAAAATAAATGTTCCTTTGTGCCAAGTTGCCAACCGACAAGTACCTAGATTTTTGAAAGTTGGGCCATTGATCATCGTTCTATCAAGGCGTATGCGAATTGTTACAACATTGTAAATGTACTTAGGTCTTAGGCAATAGGCTTATATAAAATAAAAATAGAAATATTCAATGGAAATTTTGAGTACAAAGAACATTTGACGTAGTGGAATAATATTATGAGATATTAATTACAGGTGACAGCAGCCATTTTTACTGACAAATTGCTAGGCAACCATAAGGCAAAGGCATAGATCTAAATAAAAAATTAGATTCACTACTCGATCAGGTTTGCCAGTAAAATAAAAATATGTATTTTAAAATATTTTAAGAAATAAAATTGAAATGAAAGAATACGAAAGTTAATTATTACATTTTTTTTCAAAAATGAGTATATTGCCATAAAATTAAATATATTTAAACCTCCACTAATTATTATTTTTAATTATGTAAGTATAAAATATTAATGAAATTTAAACATTTACTGTGGTAATTCAAATCAAACATGAGCACAGAACATGTTATAATTTTACCAATAAACAAATTCAAATTTCAACGATCAATCAGCTGACGGCTGAATTTTCTTTGTGTATAATATTTCTTTGCCCTGATAATTTAAATACATCGACATTGTGTTATTTAATGTGTAAACTAAAGAACTTAAATAATGGACGAGCATAACTGTTTAACTCCAAGTAAGATACTAAAACTACTTCATTTGGCAGAAGATAAATCTATCGGACCTAGGACGATTCTTAGCTATGACGAAGCAACTAATCGGTGAGATTTTGATATGATTATTACAATTTTAATAATTCGTTTCGTATTGTTAAGTAATGATTCCATATTTAAATTCAGAAATCTACAAAATCCATCGCCGTATACTGGAGAGTCATCTTCCGGGATTTTGGATTTAGACCGGTTAAGAGGTAAGCCCGATTAAAAAAAACCTACTTCAAAAAGCTAAATTAATACAGGCTTGTTAAATTAACCCATTTTAAGTGTAATTATGAAGCACTGACAAACGTTTCGATAAAATGTAAATTAAGAGTATTATTTTGGAACCAGATCCTTGGCTTGGATTAGTTATCTCAAAGATAATGGGTCTACTTACCATAGGTAATAATTACAAAATTTCACTGATGTAAAATTGTGGCAGAACCAAGGGCGGATCCAGCTTTGTTTCCGGGGGGGTCACATACTTGTGGTCAAGTCACAAGAAGTTATAATTTAATTTCATAATCATAGATACAAGTAAAAAGTAGATATTTTATTAATGTAATTTTATAATTATATTACAAAACATTAAGTAGGTATGTATATTAAATTAATTAAATATTCAAGGTAGTATATGGTATAATCTATATAGTGTGATAAAAAATATATAAAAACATTATGTTTAACAATTTTAATTAGTGGTCCACCTAGGTCTTGAACCCAGCCCAGAGAGGGGTCATGACCCCCATGATCCCCCCTCTGGTTCCGCCCTTGGGCAGAACGTACATAATATTCTTAGTAATTTGGAGTTTTGATGTATTGTAAATGAATCAATTTTAGTAGCATATTGTAGAAATTATTTTAGATTAGTAATTTAAATTTTAATATTTTTAGGTTTTGGAGAAACAAGCACAATATCTGTAAGTACTTCCTAAAGTAATACGAGGTTAAAATTTGACTTTCTGTGTATAGAATATATAGGGTTTTCCAATAAGGGCGGGTAGATGTTTAAATGGTATAAGATAAGCTGTGTGTAAGGTATTAACAAAATTATTTTTTTATTTGAAAGACCCATGTATGCCATTAAGTGTGGAATACGACTGTGGTTTGTTGGCATAGACCTGCGACTTCAAGAAACCCCTGCAAGAAAAAGTCTAGCGGGATCAAATCGCATGACCTTGTCGGCCAATTCACATCACCCCTGCGAGAAATAATCTTACCCTCAAATCGATCACGCACAGGTGATGGTTGATTATCTACCGAACCTGTCATCTCAAATTTGGCCAACAAACGTTGTAGAGTCGACTGTGAAGGGCCGCCACGTCTACTGTAAAATGGGCGCCATGCCCGCAACGTTTTCACTAGTGAACACTCATTTTGATAATAAGTTTTTATCATTCGAACGTGCAATCGTGTAACTTGTCATGGTCATTTGGCATAAGTAACTCAATAATAAATAAAACATTTTATAGATGTAATTAAAACAAAATGGCCGCCAAAATCTACCCGTGCTAATTGAAAAACCCTTTGTCTGAAACAAAAGATATAATTCTGAAACCACTGGAAAGATTTTTATGATGTTAATACAGTTTACAACTAACATGTAATCATGAAAAATAAAATAAGCATAGTTCCTTAGTTTCTATATATACTTAATCTTATTTTTATACCAGCTTATATAACATATATTTACTGTAGTACTTCAAAGGCGAAAAGAAGACTTACAACATGTATGTCTATATTCTCCACCTTCAAGTTTTTTTATATGGTAACAAAACTGAAAGTACTGAAGTACATCAATAATTTAATATTTTAAAATAAATAAATACATAGACCGAACAGACAGTACACTTAAAAAAAAACAATTATTTTGTTAATAATAATAACTTATCCAAATGTAAATTTTTATTAGGTGTTGACCTGTAGCAAATTAAATATTAGCTTTACTTGACTAATAAAAGTTATTTGTTTTATAGCAGGCTGTATTCAATCCAGGTGAATTGACAGGTAGGTCAACCGAAGCAAATGATCTAAATGAAGAGTTAGAAAATGCTGGTTACAGTCGCCATTCAGTTGCCCTAGAAAGCTTGACAACCAATATGGAGAGACAAACTGAAGAAGTGTCTAAATTAATGAGACACTCAATTGCACATAGCTTTTCATCAAAATTTAATGTAAGTATTATGTATAATTTTAAAATTACAGGGTAGGACTCAGTATGATGTAATTGTATGGGAATAGAGATATTTTTTCAAAATGGTATGAGTGTAACTTTTCACACAAGAACATGATGCCCTATATTATCCTTACTAATATTATGAATGCAAAGGTAACTCTGTCTGTCTGCCGCGGTTTCACGACAAAACAACTGATCCGAATTAAATGAAATTTGGTACACACAGAGCCTGAGAAAGGACATGGGCTACTTTTTCCCTTCGATGATTAGTTCTATGAAAGTATCGTAATTTTTAGAGCTAAAAGCTATATAAAATCACGTTACGACGAAGTTAAAAAAATTGGTTATCTTTTGTATGCAATAAAGCCTACATTACTAAGATAAACCATAGTGATTTTTTTAAAAATGGTGCACTAATTATTGAGTTAGTCTATATATTACCTACACATTGTAAAGATTTGAATATTATAAATGCGAAAGTAACTTTGTCCATCTGATATGCTTTCATGTCTTAACCACTGAAGTGAAACTGTTAGTAGCAATAAATAGTCTTTATAATTCATTTCTTCACTCAATAATAATTATTGTAAATTAATATTACAGGTAGACCTAAGTGCGGATGAAAAACAATTTATCAAAGAAAAGTTCAATTCACCATTAGATGCAACTACTACATCTGAGATGTTAAAAGATCTTCCACAGAGTATTGTAAACCTACAAGATGCAAGCATGTAAGTATCTTTCGATTTGGGTTTGGTAAAAGTTTCTAGTAATGTTGACACAATCAAGATTTAATACAAGATACAATATCAAATGTTTCACATTTTCTTAATAAAGATAGAATCCACAGACCTCTATTAATGAAAAATTGTGCTTAGCTCAGTTTCTATTGTGAAATTAGATTGTTGTCAAAATTATGTGAGTATTAATGTGAATTTAATGAAATTCATAAATAATTTTATATTTTTTTCAGGGCGAGCAATTTCAATATGTCAGAGAGGGAGTTATACTTTAAACAAAAGTGTCCCAATTTCTCTCAAATTCTTGCAAATGCCGAAAGTCCCGATAGATATATGAGGCCCAGCATTTCGGAAGGTAAGGTTTGGTATTTATTGAAATTATTTTTTATGAAACTTTTTTCTACCTTCACAGAGAAAATTAAGATTTCGTACGGGTATATTATGTAAAAAATATTTTGTATGGGATGTAGTTACCTGGAAATAAACGTTTAATATTATTAAGAAACACTAAAGAGCTGGGGATATTTAAAATTTTTAAATTTTTTATTTCAGTCTCGTCCCATAAACTGATCGACGTTACTCCGAAACGGCAAAATACATACACTGTGGACCAAAATCTTGACCGAGTACCAGTGAGACAACCGAAACCCTCTGCCTTAATCAAACCGAGTGATCTAACGAGCTGCCAAAATGAAAACTCGATTATGAGTGACATGGGAAGTTATTTTAATAATGGTCCTAGTTATTCTGCCCCTCAATCTATGAAAGGCCAGAAAAAAATTACCCCAACCGATATAATGTTGAATAATTTGAAGTCGTCATATCGATTAGTGCACGAGGATACAGAGACATCTCCAGATGAATCGCTTAGTGTCTCCAAAATCGCTGATTTCTTGAGTAAGTGAATAAATAATAAGTGAATAAATAGACGAACGGTTGGCGCAATTGGTAGTGCTCCTGCCTTCTGCGCAAATAGGTCCTGAGTTCGAATCCCGGATGCATGAGTCTTGGTTATTTATAAACTTATATATGTTGTGCCTACTTACACGTTATAAGGCAAAATATATTTGTTGTGACACCCTCATTGTTTCTGATTACCATAACACAAGTGCTTCATCTACTTTGGGATCAGAGCAATGTAATGTGAATTTTCCCAATTATTATTCTAATAAATACTATCCTTTATAGGCTCAAGATCAGAAAGATTATTCAACTATAGAACTAAATATTAAAATATTATTTAATAGTTATTTATGAATTATAATATTTACTATATAGCTAAACTAGCCGACCCCGCGAACTTTGAATCGCTTTTGAGTTTAAAATAACGTGCCATCTAAAATGTTATTTCATAGAAAATGTATGACGGTACGAATTTTATTCGTAAACACTCTTGGTTGTAACGCTTACGCGCTTACCACTAGACCAAGCAGGGTATTTAAAATACAATAGACTACACAAAATGATTAGTGGCTTTAAATTTGCATATTCAATTAAAATGTGTAAGTAATATTATAATTTTAGATCGGGAGTCCACCATCGCAAAAGTATCAGATATAATAAAATTAAAGCAGGTGAAGCAGAATAAAAAACCATTATCAGAGCTCCAAATGAATGCCCTTGAGAACAAAGATATGTATGTAACAAAATTAAAAGATACAAAAAAGATGAACTCTGGAAGCTCCACAAGTACTATCAGCACTGTCATTTCTATGGACAACCTAAAAATATCTGAAAATGTACCAGATGTAATAATAACTAAAGACTCTTTGAATACGGAGAATGAAAATAGACTTCTGAAGGCATCTGTGAGGTCAAAGTCTCCATCAAGTAGAAGTCAATCTACGCTCACCACTGTGCAAGAGAATAAGAGTTTCAAAACTTCCAATAGTCCACTCCAATCCAGTAAAGAAAGTGGGTATTGTAATATAAATCTTTATTTAGTGTAGATATAGCACTTTATGCCTTTTTCCCGTTTGAAACCTAGATCTCACAGTAAAATATATTCTGAAGAATATAATGTCTACCCTCTTTTTTTGTCTTATGTCTTACTTATGTCTTCATTAATAATATTTATTTTTTATATTATTTATTTCTGTATCTTTCTGCTGGACAATTTCAATTAACTAAAATCATATTAAGCTGTGGATTTTTTATTTATTTCATTTATTGAATATCTAACTTTTTTAAACTTTTGCCTTTTCAAAAATTCAAACATTTTTTAAAATAACTTGTACTGGAAAATGTTTATTTAATTTTTTTGCCTAGTCAATCGACATTGAAAATGCATATTACCTTATTTCCTAGGTTCGATTTTTTCGTTTTAGTATATCATACAATATGAATTTCTCATGGGTGCCTATTTAAAGATGAGAATATTGTGAGGTCTAGGTAGTAACAAATAGTTATTTTCAGGCGAGGCTAATACATCGCACATCCCTTCCCCAAATGTCATATATAAAGAGTTAGATAATTCTGTAGATTGGCAAGACGTCTTACAAATGAAACAATACAACGAAGAACGCTTTGGTAAAGGTTGGTTGGCTTTGCACGGACCACTTTGGGAATACTAATGTCTCATAATCGCACTAATTTTACTGATATTATATTATACTAGCGACCCGCCCCGACTATGCACGGGTATAAAATATATAAAAAACCTTCCTCTTCAATCACTCTATCTATTTAAAAAAACCGCATCAAAATCCGTTGCGTAGTTTTAAAGATTTAAGTATATAAAGGGATATAGGGAAAGAAAAAGAGACTTTGTTTTATACTATGTAGTGGTTAACAGCTGTTAGCTTAACCTGTTTGTGTGTAATGGAATATATGAAGTGGTCAACCATTTCAAATTGTCTGATTAATTAAAAAGTTTTTTTATAACCATTATTATTTCCCACATTATAATATATACATTATCATTATTTATTATAACAGAAAACAAAAAAGATACACAAAAGAAAACATTGAAAAGACATGAATAAAGACATATCCTTAACAGTTCCAAAAAAAAAAAAAAAAAAAAAATTGTAAGAAAGAAATACTAATAAACTAATACATAGAAGATAATATAAGAAAAACGCTAACATTTAGTGATAATTTATGAAAAATCTAAAATCAAAGAAGCAAATTTTCATTAATTCTATACTTGAAAACAGCTGAAGAGGAACACGAAAGCAAATCTATATCGGCATGAGCATCGTATGATGCACATTTTGTGTAGACATTTAGATTAGGTTGCTTTATTTAACAATTTCCAAATCGACTTCTAATTTCGGGCCTGACATTAAATTATTTACATTTTCATATTAACATTCTCTATCACCATGCTTTTATTATGCATTAATGTGGTGATGGGCATGACCCTTTAGTTTTTCAAGCACTAAATATTTGATATTTTATTTTACAATAAACTATTTCGAAATATTGTTATTTTAAAGAGTACCTGTATGTTTTCAGTTAAATGGATTGACGTTGTCGCAATGCCTGTTCAGGGCTATGTTGGTAAGTTATTTTGTGTAAATTTTTACTACCCATGTTATTGAAAAATATAGGTTTTAAAATTATTGTTAAAATTAAGAGATTGCATCGACCTTCTTGTTTCTATTAAAATTTTTTGAGAATATATTAACTAAAATATTTAGGATTCTTCTTAATTAATTTTATGTTTTTTAATGAAAAAATGATTATTTTTTTTAAAATTATAAACTAACCTAAATTTTAGGTATTAGGACACCTGTAACCATAAATATAACAACCCGCGTAGACAGCTGGTTGACCGCAAAATTCGAATTCGTGCCTAACATAAGCAAGGACATAACTATCGAAATGCCGCGACAACCATTCCTTCTATCTCCAGGGAAAAACGAAAAATTCACATTAAGTATAACATGTAACAAGGAAATGAATCAAATACTGCCATTTTGCATATATTTGAAAGACGCTTCGAAGGACGCCTCTCATGAACAAAAGGATGCTGTAGAAATTGATATTAAAATGCCAACTATCCAAGCCGTGTCAAGGGATGGAATGAATAAAGTGCTATTTCCAGTTATTCAAGAGAAAACGTCCATCACCAAGTATTTTGTGATTGTCAGTGATTGTCCGGGAGAACTACAACTGGAATTGTCTATGGCTACAGAGTTGTTTATGATAACTAACGTTCAGGAGATTAAAAAGAACGAAATGAGTAAGGTCTTGATGGAGTCTAATTTGGACCAAGGGAGAGGAAAGTCTACTAAACAGCTTTGCAGACTGAGTGGAGGAAACGCTATCAAAGTTACTGTTATGTTTACGGCACCGCAGCTCTCGGATTTAGGAATACGTAAGTTTTTTGCTATACATACTTTAATTGTATGACATGTCTAGCAAATGCATTCAAATGTTCGGAAATCACTGTTTCTAAATATGATTTCGACCAAGTTAAAACTCGATAAGGTAATTTGAGCTCGTTAATGCACTTTCACAAAAGTCCGTGTATAGTTAAGATACTTTAAAAGGCGGTGGGCACTAATCTGTTAAGGAATATCATTTGTTCAAATTCCGGCAATGTGACACATACCCATT
Organism: Aporia crataegi; assembly: GCA_912999735.1. Lineage (NCBI taxonomy): Eukaryota > Metazoa > Arthropoda > Insecta > Lepidoptera > Pieridae > Aporia > Aporia crataegi. Next base: position 2,858,037 of record OU538744.1, on the reverse strand, counting down.
ATAATGGACACAATGTAAATAATTCCAACAGTTTAATAATATTTATTTATATCAAACTTAGACTAACATGTTAGCTAAAAACTAATATGTTAGCTAAGAACATCACATAATCCAGGAGAAAAAAACATTGTTTAATCATTATATAGGTATACCAGAATATCTACTTTAACAAGATAGTTGCAAGTTTAAAACATAGTGTCAAATTACTGTCTGAATAAATAATGTTTTTTTGTATGCCTGCTGCATTTATGTGTATTTATATTTACAGAAGGCAAGATGGCGACATTTAACGCCGTGTTGAATATTAATTTGATTGGGGTCAGTGTTGTACTGAATAAGATTGACCTTGTTGGAAAAGTTGGTACCGCTCAGCTTGAAGTAAAAGTGGATAAAAAAATTCATGTCGCCTCCGGTAAGTTGAATTTTAAAAAAAACTCCGTCAATCAACCCTGAGGAGCTTTTGGGCTACATATTGAATATCAATGGATCAGCTGATCTGATTTAGATAAAATTGGACTTGAGACAGCCAACATTCATAGACGTGATTGCATCTTTGCAGTTTTCTTTATAGATATGATAGAGATTACACATTTTTCACAATTTTTTTTTTATCTATTTGAAACTGACAACAAAGTATGTACAAAGTGGGACAGTTGAAAAGTAATATGAAAGTTTACTTTGCATCAAAGTAAAGTCGAAGTGAGAATTTTGTACTGGAATGAATAATTTCTCAAATAAAACGTAAAATGGTTTCAGAACTAACATCAATAACAGTAGCAAACACCGGATCTATGACAGGTGTGTGGGTTGTTAAGTACAAGAGTTTTAATGGCGATCCGAGCGTGCCTTTCAAAGTGTCTCCTGGTAAATTCGAGTTACAGCCAACTGCCACACGAACGCTACAAGTAGCTTACACTGGACCACTGGATGTACTTCAAGAAGGGTTAGCAATTATTGTTTTTGATTTAGGCGAATTATTATTATTGAATATATAATGAAAGGGGGCAACATACGGACCATAGATGTGGTTTTCAGGGAGAAGGACCACATAATGACTTTACGGTCAATGAGTTTCTTGTCAAGTCGTGACTAGATTTGGCTTTGGATTTTACTTTGTTTGGCATTTGGCATTTTTCGAGGGCCTGCTGCTCTTTGCTTCTCCATAAAAATAATATACATAAAAACAATGTAACGAATATAATTACTTTTTGTCAGTCTGGTGATTGGTTTATCAGAGTCACATTCTTTGAACAATCTATTCAAAATTGCTATTTATCATTATTCATTTTTATAGATTTTATAAAAAAAAAATTTATTCATTCATAGGTGCATTTGACCTCGATTTACCCTTGTAAACAAGATCTAACACTACCTTCGAATGAGAAAAGCGAAGTAATACGCTAAAACTACCAAATATGTATTGGTTTTAAGTATCGTCAAGAAATTTTTATAAATATTTTCTTTCAGCTATCTCATATTCGAAGAAGCTACAACACTAGCAACCAGTAATATCTTAATCAGCGGTGGATCTGATAAATTAAAGCCGTTCCCGATAAAAACCAATCTTAATAATATCTCGTGGGTCAAGGCGGGGAAGAAAGAACTAAGTTTGAAGAACTCTACCAATACCAAAATACAGATTCGCTGCCATATTGTTGGAGAGGGCTTTTATATAGGTATAAAGTTACGCAAATTTTTCATTCCTGATATATTGAACAGACCAAATTAAAGCATTATTTTAGTTTAGTTCGTATTTACAATATATCCATTGTAATTTAAAAAAATTGTAATTTAATTTTCTCTTTGTTTTTAAATATGTTTAGGCGAAAAATAACCTTTTATTCATAAAACGGTTAAACGCATTAATTATGTTGAATAACTATTTCGTAATTTGATGGAGAGTGACGAAATCATCTAAAACTAATTAAATAAACTTATCCAGGTGTTTTAATTTTATATGACATTAATTGTATTTAAAAAAAAGGCCGGCAACGCACCTGTCGAGGGTCTGAGTGAGCCTCCTGCCCGTTTGCCTCCTTTACTATGTATTTAATAATTTCCAGAATCATGTGAATCCCGTACATACATAATGTCGTTCGGTCCGAACGAGTGTCGTCCACTGAGTATCATGTTCTCTCCGAGTACTTGTACGCCGCACGCCGCCGCATTGCATCTTGTACTCGATAAGACTAGCGATTTCTCTAGGAAGGTAACTTTTCTATTCTAAATAATACTGTTCAGTTATATATGTTCCTCAAAGCGTAACTAGATGGCGCTCATTTAAAAGTACAATTCTAGATCGCGCTATCGAGTTGTTTTGCAATTATGGCCTATCTAATTTTTTTGTAAATTTAAGAGAGCTTGTTTTGGAGAGGTATAAAATAAAGCAACTTTGTATTAATCTGTGCCTATTCTTTTGGTAGCGATTTTTACAAATACTCTCTGTAAAAAACATCGACTAAATAATAGTTTATATGACCATAAATCAAGTCTTAATAATATTAAATATAAATATTTAATTTTAGCATCATAAAGGCCTAATTTTTTTATATTTAAACGGTTAAATATTCAGTGATTTTCAAGAAAACATTACAACATTTTTGACTCTTAGAAATAATTTTTATATTGGTTATCAAGGTTATTGGGAGTAATTTTTTAGGCCTTTGTCCAAAATTTTTTAGTGTATATTTTTTATTTACGTTATTTTTTTAATTAATAACTTCATAATATGCATCTTAGGTAAAACTCCATGGATGTGGAAGTGGTGAACCAGTCCGTTGGTCCGGTTTAGTGACGTATGGTGACACAGCCTTAGTAACCGCCGTTCTGCGGCGGCCTATTGAACTCACGCTCTACAATCGCGCTTCTGTTCCGGCCTTTATAAGTGCTGCTGTGCATTTTAACCGTATGATATGATATTATTAATAATAATTAAATATTGTTGTACTAAGTTATATCCCGTAACTCCTAGGGGAGTATAGGGATATCTGGTTGAATTTTTTTTTTACAGGCAAAGACTTGATCAGCCCTCGGTACCTTTAAAATTTTATTTGTGCTCCTTACAGTAGGATTGTGTTATTCACAATAATTGTAAAAAAAAATAGATCGGAAGAGACAATCTATAAGTATTAAAAACTGCGACGTAGTAATTACGATGGTTAATTTAGATATAAAATCCTGCGTTTATCACTGAATATAATATTATTAATTTTTCATGATATTATTTTTTCCAGTTCAATACAGATGCTTGTCGACGAACGCAGAGTTACAAGGCGCTAGACGCATAGTGGGAAAACGCGGGAGACACTCCATAGTGCTTCGTCTGGATTGGCCGAGACTCGAAAGAAGAGCTCGCGCAGTCGAGGCTACTACTTTCGCTACAATCACTGTGCTTACCGGACCCGAATTTACAAGGCGACGTATACTTAAGTATGGCAAAATCTTACTAATATGGTTTGGTACAATACTTCTAATATTATAAAGTTTATAGATAATCGGCTACTAATCAAGCCATAATTATAATAATAGTTTTCAAACAATACCATTTTTTACTTTTGATTACAACGGTAATATTAATAGAGATGGCAATTGATTTAAAAACAGCCTGTTTTATATGGTATTTTGATATGGTTTCTTGTGATACAATGCTTATGAGCGATTCAGAGTTTTTGAGATTACAAACAAACCTACATACTTACTTGTCTTTAGAATTCTGCGAGACGAAAACAACGGGCAGCTTGATGCATCCTTGTTACCACAACATTTGAAGGTGCTGGTACAATCATTTGACGGTGAAGATTCCTCCTTGGACAAATACTTTGAAAACTTTAATGAGACAAAGGTATGTTTTTGTAACATACAAAATAATATTACTAGAATATTTAAATTTAGCAGTAAGTATACAATTTATACTAGAATGTAACAAATTAAATTACCTCATAAATTGTAGACACGAACTACGTATATGGATCGAGTCGACTTTCAAACAAATAACCGCTTCATAATCGTTTCATTAGTTTAAGAACAGATTCGTTAAACTTACGAGTATGACATCATTTGCGTTCATAAAAATCAATCCAATAGAAATATTTTAACTTCAATGAATTATACTTCTCGAGAAAAAACATTTTTTTTTTGTTCCTATTTAGGTTTGTCTTAATTTCCTAATTGTATTATTTACTGTAGCTTGTTTTGCTTAAACTTCTGGGCTGTTATTGCCAATTTTTTTGCAAAAAAGATAAAAAACATCACTGCTAATTCTTGCAATTAATGACGTCGGGGTCACAAATGTTTTGCAGGGCAGAGAAAAGATTAAAATGCATATTATCCATACATTATATTTATGATACCGGTAAATTGGGGAAAATAAATATTACAGTTATTAACGACCTATCCATAATTGGGTTTTTGGAGTCAGCTGAAGTGGTCGACTCAGTTACGATATTAAGTTACGAAATAAATTGAAACTAGAAGTCAGCAAATTGTAGCCCATACACAAACATTATTTGTAAAAAATATCACTATTTATTATGTAATGATTTGTTTCTAGGCCTCTCTGAATGAACTGGTGGAAGGTCTTCAAGAATTGACAGCACAAATAGACGTACCTCAGGACTTTGTTGACGATAATACTATTCTTATCAGCGATGATACGGTCTTAGAACATCATACCCTTTGCGAATAATGTAGTAATTGATTACACAAGTCAACACGAATTTAGTGCCTGAGTTCTGTGTACCCGATTTTGATTTCTTATACCTAATTAATAAAAAAAATAATATTTTAAACTGCTTTTAAGAGTTAGTTAGAGACCTTTAAGCATTTGTCAAAAATCGTATATATTTTTTTATCATTGTCTAAAGTACAAGAGCGAACTTTTTTTATAAATTGAGTTTTTGGTTATTTTTTAATGACATTCAGACAATAGTCAATATAAAACAGACACAAAAAAGTTTTTTTTGTTGACTTGTGTTATCGACATACAGTCAGTCACAAAAGTTTTCATACACCCAGCTAAATGAGCACTTCATCAATAAATATTAATAATATCAAATATGGAATTGAACATAATATGAAATGAAAGCATAGTTAACATTAACTTTAACGGATACAAATTAAGTTACATTTATATCAAAGTAGTAAGATAAATAAAATTGATGTACAAAAATCGCATCATAAAAATCTTCATACAGACAAGTCGAGACATGTTCTCTCAAGCTTTTGGTCATAGTACTAAATTACAGTGGGATCATTCAGTTGTCTGTTGTTGCTGCTACGTTACAGAACATTTGTTGCGTATTGATTATTAATTTGAGTTCGATATGAGTGACAAAAGACAAGAAATTAATGCTGATATAAGAAATTTAATAATAAAACTATGGCAAGAGAAAGTCTTATGGTGAAATAGCTAAAGTAGTGAAGAAAAGCAATCAACAGTGCAATCAATCATAAAAAAGTTTTAAATAAGCGTCGATCAGGTTGACCAATAATATTAAATAATCGTGATATTCGTACATTAATTAAAAATGTGGGAAAAAAAATCTGATTGGTGGCTGAGATAAACTATACGTAGACTGTGAGGCAATCTTTTAAGTATTATTATTTTTTGTGATGTTGCAATATTTGTAACTGTGTTTGTTTAAAATATACTAAAAATTAACCATATTTTCATGTTGTATTATTGTAATTTGAGAAATATTTATTACTGATGTGCTTATTTAGCTGGGTGTATGAAGAATAGTATAACGTTCAAAACTGGTGATAATTTATCTAATTTTTATATGTATAATACTTTTTATTAATTAATTTCCTATAGTATAAACATTGAACATTTTATTAATTATGCCACAACATGTAGGTAAATTGGAATTGAAATATTATTTTCTGCTGAATATTTAATGTACTTATTTTAAGCTTTAATCAAGAAAGACTGTTTTTTTAGTTTGTAAAAGGTGACTACAAACCATACATTTAAAGGATTTACATTATAAATAACAAGGATTTAGCTAAGTTTTTAAGATTGTATTAATAATTGGCTTCAAAAGGCCCAAAACTTGATTGAATTGAATATTTTTGATAAATTTTGAATAAATGTACGTAATTTAATCGTGTTTTCTTTTCCAATCACATCCCTTGCCTATATTTGAGTTGAATATAAAAATTTTTTTGTGTCAATGTTAGAATAAACTCTGTTACCGTGATGGTAACAGGTTTTGATGGGAGTTTTCATATCACCATAGCTACTATTAATTATACATAATACACTTGTGTGCTTCCACACTAGTATATTGTCTATACTTTGCAACGATACTCGTTTTTATTTATTCTAAGTTCTAACCATTAAAATGTCATATGGTAAAGTAAGCTTTCTTAAATGTGAGACAGTTATTTATAAAAGTAAAAATGTAGATTTATTCATTGTAGCAATGTAAATATTTCCTAACATATGGTGACACTTTCCACTCAATTGCTGGAGACTCGAGTGCAACTACACAGGAACCAGCAACTTCATTCACCCTCAGTGATGTGGTTGTGTATATAACATTTGGCTTTTCATCTTTTTTATCTCCCCTCAGCACTTCAACTGAAGTCACATCTGATACAGTTCTTGTGAACACAACCAGATTATCACCTATAAAATAAGTTAAATTAATATATAATTTTATACCCACTATAACAAACTGTTAAAAATGTTTTAAAAGTAAGTTGTTACTCACGCATATTGCACATAGTTGACGGTGGACTTGAGAAGCTAGTGATTAATTCCAATTTCTTATCTATTCCAGGCCTAAATCTGTATAAATTGCTAAAATAACTTTGTGTACAATAAATATATTTTTTATATGACCTCATACAACTCATCCTTATATCTGTACTAACAACAGCTTCCCACAGATCCTTTCCATCACCCTGGTCTACATATCGATAAATGTTTTTGTGTCCTGCTGCATAAATGTTATTGTCCAATGAACAAATGGCTGGATTCTGAATCGCATCAGGAAATTTTGCTATTTTTCTAAATGATCTCTGTTTTAAATCATAAATTATTGCTGAATCCAAAACTACCCTGGAAAGATTTTATTATATATAAAAGGAACAATTTACTAAACATACAAAGTAAACAAAACAAATGTAATAATAATTAGCAGTCTTTCAAGGAAGGTTACTTGATAGGAATTTTCATAAAACTGACCTAAATGCACCTACTCCTCCAACAATGAACAAGGAATCTCCTATCACAGCACAGCCAGCATGTCTTTGTTGAGGAAGTTGAACTCCATGCCATGTCCATTCCTTCCTGAAGGTGTCATAAACTTTTACATCTCTCATAAATATTCCTGTACCTCGTCCATGCTCACCACAAACTACAATTATTTTGCTTGGCCTCCAAGATACAATACTCCAACCCCATAGATTTTTATCAGCTACTTCTAACCACTGTTGAAACTTATTCTCATTAGTAAAAGAGAATAGATACTGGGGCAAATACTCTGGCTTTGAGTTTTTTAATAACCAAATGGGTATTACTGGAGTGTACAATAGTTTACGAACTGTGCTATTTCTTACAATATTAATAACTTCAGTATAAACCCTTTCTGTAAACTTCTCAAAAATAGTATTCCTTTGATCTTGTAATGTTTGACATGTTAAATCCTGTTTTTTTAAAAATAAATCATGCAAGCAATCAACAACTTTTGCAGCCAAACTATACTTATAATCTTTCAAAATATCCTTTATTTCATTTATATCTAGTGAAGTGATTTTATTGATATCCAAACAGCCTAAAATGATTAACAATGCATCAGCACCAGTTTCATTTTGTAGGAGCCATTCATAACCAAACTTAAAAATTTGTGATTCCCTATCTGAATCCAAACATGGGTGAGACAAATACCAAGCAAGCATTCGTATTGAGGGAATATAGTGTGGTTCCATATTTTTAAATGATAACAGTCCATGTGAAACAGCTAATTTCTCTAACTTGCTAAAAGAACATTGTTCTGCTATTGACATTATTTGTATCCAATTTGAATCAGAAATCTGAAAGTCTAATACATATTCGATTTGCTTCATTAGTTCAGTGATCTGCAAAAAACTTGCAGCCACCGCAATGTCTTCCACAGTTGACAAGGAATGGTCAGAAAGATCTATTAAACCAATTTGCATATATTTCAAAATTATTTCCATTGTGTCTGGCTCTAGATTCTGAAAATTAAATAATGTAGGTAATAATTAATATCTAAGCAATTTTTATTATCGTACTATACATATATATAATTGTTTATTAAATTACAAACATATTACATTGCTATTAATATAATAAACTTGTAAAATAATAAAGAAATAAATATACACTTACATTTATTTTAATTTCTTGTAGTTTATTTTCAATGTAGTTTCCACTAAACATAGCACGAAAATAATCACTGTATTCACATAACATATCTTTATTTACTCTAAAAACTTTACCTTTTATTGATAATGAAACTTGAGCCATTTTCTGTTTAATGTTTACTAGTATGTATTTCGTAATTCGTATTTGTACTATTCACAGACTAGTCTAGACTCTAGACTGTCCACTGTAGCAAGTAATAGTCATCTGTCATCGATACAGAAACCGTAAATTTATTATAATTTACGGTTTCCGTACCGTAAATTATTGTCAGACACAATGGAAATAATTTTGAAATATAATATGCAAATTGGTTTAATAGATCTTTCTGACCATTCCTTGTCCACTGTGGAAGACAATAAAAAGACAACAATAAAAGATGCCATACTATTTAGATTAAAATTGCAATCATAATGGAATAAAATCGTGTCTTGAAGTATTTTAGCTGAAATCATAAAAATTACGACATTACTTGAGAAATTAAAATCCCGACCTAACTTAGTTCTTTTGCTCCTGGAGCTAGTATTGCCTAAGGTACACTTTATCATACCTTTTTAGAATCCACACATACCAGACATGTTTTTAAAATAATGGGCAGCTATGGCGTCATACCTTTTTTTCTTCTTCACAATCATGGGTTAAAACTACAAGTAGTGAAAACAAAACAAGGAAAAAATACTTTAAATGTTAATTTTATTAATGTTTTATGATAAAAACGCGTCTAAATCTAATTAAATTAAATAAAACAAGTCTTTAGGAGTACGATGCCACAAAAATTACACAAAAATACCTGATATTGTTGAAATGGCACCCGATTGAACGGCCAAAAGAACAACATTTTTAAAAAAATAAAAATGATCACCATTTTTACACTGTTGGTAAAACTGACATAAAAAAATGATTTTATGGTAGCCTGACATCTGGACTACCTCCACTTACCGGATTATCCATTATTAACGACACATCCTTTATTTTACATAGCGAGTATTATCAAATAATAATAGACTCTGGACCCTCTTTCAACCCCTAGAGGCAAAAAAAAGGAGTAAACTGTAAAATAAAACCTTTGGGAATCGTCGACAAAATAACACTTTTCGGTGTAGGTTAAATACGTTTTTGAATTTATGTCGTTAAAAGAGGTTTAAAGCTTCAATGGAAAGTAGCCACGCACAATTTCACCTCGACTGGACCCAATGAAACAGATTATTATTTATCGAAAATATTGCTATAAATTTGATCCAAGTATCGTATTTTCGTATTTTGTAAAACAAAAGAAAGAATTATTTTTTAATATTAATTATAGCTTAATAATAAAACTATAGCAATCTAGCAATTAATCATACATTATTTAATAATAATAATTTATTAATATTTTAACAATACTTTTATTGAATACTCAAAATTATTATTATTATTAAACCCATTTATTCACTTAGAATATTGAAAGTTTTATCTAAATTATTTCATTCATTAACCGGCTCGGTGAACTGTGAAGGTCGTTCTATAGTGGAATCTTAAGACTATTTGGAAATGACATTATGTCGTCCCGACAAGTCTTATTTAGTTTAGTTTGGGTAATGGCTCAATTAAAGGCGTTGTCTAATTTCATATCATTTTATTTCTTAACCAGTTATATTTATGTATCCAATCGTTTGCTATTTTTAATCATTGTATCTAAGAGATTCGAATATTAATCAGAATTCTGTTTAGACTTTAAAAATATTGCCTACAACTTATAAAACTAAAATGCATTACACTTACATTAATAAAGTCATTGAACGCTGCAAACGATGTTTATTTTATATACAGGACTAACTGCGGTTCACAGAACTCAAATTAATATTGTCTTATGAGTATACAATCCTTTATTCGAACTCACTTAACGGATATACATAGATGCAAATAAAACAATGCACACAAACAAGTATTGGTCGTGAGAGAGTCTCATAAAGGATTCCAACAATGTGCCGAGCTTGGTGTTTTACATTTCCCATGTTTAAGGATCTCTTACACAACGAAAATTACCATTCTAACACATACGCACGCATAATTCTCTCAAACAATCATACACCATACATACACGGAGACGTTTCGCATTTGGCAGTTTCATGATAACCTCGAGGGTCGATATTCACACCAGACACTCAAAAAATCACACATTCGATTGAAAATCAAAACATACAAAATATTAATGGCCGAGTTGGAATGTGAATATCGACGATGCCCCTGGCGCGGGTGTCCACTCATGCATAACCTACGTACGAAAAAAGTCTATGAAAATGGAAGTACATACTTAATTTACACGATTTCATTACAATACAACTAATTTGGATCGAAAATGGCTGACATTTCGATTAGTACAGTGCTTTAAAAATACTATTTCATTATTGCGTTTACACCTAATCTAATGTCACAACAGAAGACGTTATGGAGACTATTCGCGATGCGATCATGGAATTACTGAATACACATACATAATGTGATTTGAGTAAAATGCGTGTAGTCCAATAATATAATATATACATCACACTCACACCATTTTACAATAGGAATTAATAACCTAAATTAAAAACAAACCAGTCACTTAATAATAACATAGTATTAAGACTGCCAACGATTACACTGGCCTGGCGTTGGGCGGCCGCCCTTTGCTGTCGATAACCTAACGATAAGAGAAGAACAATGACATTTCTTATTTTCTCTAACGCTGACTCACGGAGCGATGTTCACATAACGCTTTTGGACGAAAAAATAACAGAATAGCGTTCCAAATCTATTCCTACTGTTAATTAAGTAGTGTAAGATACATAATTCCACAATATGTAAATAATTTTATACATGTATAATTTTTTTTAAGAAGACAGTCTCAGGGCCGGACCGTGAGTAGGGGACCATTGGCTAATACCACTTAGGAGCCAACCTAATTACTCAAAGTATAGAAAAAAATGAGACAGTAAATTTTCTTTCGCCTTATCGTCTATTTTTGAGTTTGACTCGACTTAGCTTCAAGGGGCCCTGGGCTGAAGCCAAAAAAGCCTTATGGTAGATCCGGCCCTGATGTGAAAAATTTGCCTACAAGAAATCACAATTGTGTGGCAATCGCTCCATGAATATCTTATTAATACCGAGGCTTGAGAGTTGTCTGATATTTCCTAGTGTCAAATACGATTCCTGCAATGACTAGACGCAATGCAGACACCATATTGAAAGGCCGTATTGTAAAACGTATCTCAAGTTAAAATCAAGTTTGACATTCCAAAACGAGATTCAGGCTTGAGTCACGTATCAGAATACGGGCCCAAGAGATCATCGTCTTTATTGTAAGTTCAAAAATAAAATACGTAACGTTTTGGTAATTTTCAGTGTCACTTCTAACTTAAGTATACCTACCTACCACAAAAAGCAATAAAAAATAGAAAAATAATAATAATAATCGGGTGTATTCTGTAATTAATTATATTTTTAGACTGTCATTTCATTTAAAGTATAACTATCACAGACAATATAAAAATAAAAAATCGAGACAATGTATTCGTGTCTATTAATCGAATCGAAACTATTCTATGAAATTATTTACTAAACTTTTGAGGATTGTAACGTAAGCGATACAAATTGGTAGACATCGAACCTGGATACCTCTAATCAAGTTAAAAAAATGGCATTCAAATTTGTCTATAATACAATGAAATATAGATATGTAATGAAACAGTAGTTATTTACCAACTAAAACTTAAATGGGCAACCTTTGACATGTTGCGGGTCAAACTTTAGTGTGCGAATACGTTCGCGGATAAACATAAAAGCATCAAAGGCTTTGATGTTTGCCGCCTCACTCTGATGATCGCCGTCACTCGGCTTGCTCACTAACCTAATTCCGTGAGTATGAGTAAGTAGTGTAATATTTTTTAAATTGTTTTTTTCAAAAAATCGCGGGCCGGTTGTTACCCAAATATGACCTAATTGTCGCTTAAAGACACGTGGTTTTAACAGAGAAACAACTATATGAGAGAATGTGAAATACTAAACCGGTATTTGATGACTTATCCAGGTTCGACTGTAAGTTTGTCTCCTCACTGCTAAAATATAGTAAAGCGTAAAAAAAGATGGAAGATAAATAGCATAAAGACTGTTATTAGCAGTGTAGGGACAAATTTCCTAACGCCACATTAGGTTATACAAATATTCTATGGGTTTTATTTCAAGCGATACAAATTTAATTCAACTTGCTTGTAGGTAGCTCGTGTATTTTGTATTATGTGTAGGCACAGAGACAGCTTATTAGTTATAGATGTATCATCTAAAAACCTGTAATTCTATAGCAAACTATATCATCGTTTATACAATATGGCCTAATTGCTTTAATGAAAATACCGTAAGTGAGAAAATTCACGTACTCAGCACTTATATTCAACCAACAGATTGAAGTTTGTCGTATTGCATCCATCAGTTAAAAAGGCAAATAACGTCGTTATAATAATGTACGGTTATCCATTGGTTGAATATAGAAACGCGGTAAATTAATCGACTTTTCTTTCGTACGGTATTTTAAGAATTCTATACTATGCAACGTAAATATAGAATACCGTGACGTCACACACGCTTTACAACCGCCGATTACTCTTTCATTATTATCATCTTGATAGAAAAAATACGATATTGTTTATTCACTATATTGCTAATTTGTAGTTCACCTGTCTGTTATTTTGGTTGTCAACATATTATCCGTAATGGCGGCTTAGCGTATACGTCAACGTGCACGTGTATGTGTAACAGGGTTCGGTAGGTTGAGGCGGTCGGAGCGTGCGCGGGGCGTATCTATCTGCGGCATGCGTGCGTCTTGTAGGTGTGCGTGCGAGTCTAGAGGTATGTGCGGGTCACTCGCCTCTGCATCCAATCGCACGTTTTCTGTCACGTCACACAGAGCGTGCGTCTGCACGGTATGTACATCGTTGGGTTGCATATTTTCGTGTGTGTGCACGGGGTTAAGATGCACGGTGTGTCGGGGTATGTGCTACGGGGCCCGGTAGAGGAGGTAGGCGGTGAGAGCTGGGGGCAATGCGAGGCGTGAAGCGGCGGCCCTGAGCCGACTGCGCCCAACGCGTTGTCGTATCACGCGTCTACATAGCTCCATAAGTGGCAGTGGCTCAGCTGAAAAAGATGGTGAGTTATATAACAATTAGGTTTGGGAAATGAAGAATAACTTTCAAATTTCATTTAGTATAAAGATATCTAACAATATCTGTAACACATAGTACATACACAAGTACATATAAACCGCCGCCGAACTTGACCCGTGTCATATGATAATAATAAATATGTAGTATGGAATGATTAATAGAAAATATAATTTAAAGAATTGATAAAAAAAATTGTTTTCACTAACGCCACCGGAATTGTATCAGTTACCCGAAATAGTTAAACTCTATTTCGGGTAACTGATGTTTTATTAATAATGAATAACGGAGAAGAAAAATGAGAGTCAACATCTTGGCACTGTTTTATTATAACATAAAAACAGATTTTGTATTTCAAAATTTAATGAAATGGTTATCAATATGTAATGCAAAATATTGCGAAATTTTGGTTCTGATACATTTTTACAATAACTGTTATGGGTGATGTTATTAAATAAAAAAAGTATATTATAGTTGTACAGTAATAAAGTATACTTACGATCTAGCCCGCCGATATACTTCATAGTGATCTCGGCGTGTCCCCATACAGCAGACACAATGGGGTACAAAGTCTTGCCGCGGAGTCCCCGAGCCGCGACGCCGAGATAGCGGCCGTCCGCACAAAAGGCTAAGGTACCCTCGTCCATATCTAGGACGACCAGTAACCGGTCCGGTACCAAAAATTGCTCATCCGGTCGTAAGAGCGCCGGATACGTGGTACCACTGCTGCCAGTGCCTTTTGCATTGTGGTACACCTGTGTGCAATGGAACAGATTAGTCTTAGTCAAAACACCATTGTTGTTACTGTGATGTTCTTGTGGTTGTATTTATTAACTGTAAACGTTGTTTCGATGGCTTGACCGGTGCCCGTTATAGTTTTCCTGGGTATCGAACCCAGAGGCATCAACGCTTTGAAGACGTGTGTGCAACTGAGCCACGAAGGCGATTATTACTTTTGCCTTCTCTTTGTAATATAATCAGTATATTTTAGTATTCTTTAAAATTACCTTTGAGCATAAGAGCTGGATTATGGATAACATTCTCTTATAGGCACGAAATCACATTTCGAATTACATAATTTCAACTTTAATATCATAACAAATGTTTTTCTTGAAACTACTTACACTAATTTAACTGATACATTACATGCTACCTTGCCTGACTCGAGGTTAACAAACAGTTTATATTTTATTAAGTTGTAAGTAAACATGTTTAATTTCAATACTAAGTAAAAAAGGCAAACACACTGCTATTGTGTTACTAATAACTGGGAGCTGGTGGTTGGCATTATAGAGAAGTATTCATACCGAGCGTTAGTCTATAACAAGATTTCGTTTTTGTACCTTATTCCTGCCGAGATCCCATCCCCAGCTCTGATCCGTGGCACCCACGAGGCTCTGGTAGCCGACTGAGTGCAGCGGTGCATGCGATGTGGCAACGCCCACCACCGCGTGCGTGCCTCGCTGCCGTGCGGGCCATACCACCTCCCAACAGTGAAGCCCACGCGAGTAGCCCACCCGGCCTCGAATGCAATCCGTGCTTTGGGCCACGGGGTGCCGGTGGAACGTTAACGCATCCTCCTCCTTCACGAATATATTTAAAGACCTGGAAATGTGTTGAATGCAATTAAAATTGAGTATTTCTTTTTTAAATAAAACATTAACTTCATCACTGTGTAATACAATAAATTATGTTCGATTGGCAAATTATAAGCGTCGATATTGAATTATATGCATTAATTACGAAACGAAGACCCATTGACCCACGGCTTTATCGATAAGAAAACCTTGTGCTGCCAAATAAGAAACGCACGAGGAGAATTGGTTGTTAAATGGCAAGCGGCAAGGACATACGTATTTGTGAACGTATACAAATAATTCTTTGAGTTTTCTTAGGTACAATGGTGAAGGGGAATTCACAAAGGTATTGTATTGTGTAGGTACAGTGGGAAGTCTTGAACAAATATTTGAGAAACTTTTTACACGCCATATATGCACAAAGTTATCAACATACGTGAATTCCACAATCTCAAAACCTATCTAACATTCTAAATTAGACAAGAATTTCTGTTCTGAGGTTTCGAGAGCTCCGTCAAAGTTGCTGATTGGATTTCCCGGATTTAGCATACATGTTAATTGATGTAACACCAAGAAATATCACAAAGTATAGGAACTTCTTGGTTAATTCAAACTTGGTTGGTCTTCTTGGATTGAGAATACGCGACCCGAGGTGAGGAGGGGTTAAGTGAGTAATGTAATTGAGCAGCACCACCACAGCAGCACCACTATCAGTGAATTTTTATAGTAATATTTCCTCTCATTCGAAAGCGTGTATTTCCTGAAATTAACGTCCGTAGACAGAAACTAGTATAGAATGTATGAGACACGTACGTGTAATTAAAAACTTAGTTGAAGTTGCGTCTGGGTTGCACGGGGTGTTCGACTGTTTGCTCTGAGTCTCACTGAGTCAATACAAATATCCGCTTAAAAGCCGGTGACTTTGCATAAGAAGTAAGTTAGTTTCAACTTTCAACGCATTTGGCTCGAATAGAAACTTGTGAGAACTCAGCGTTACGCTAAAGTAAATGACAAAAGTGAAATATGAATTTAGTTTTTATTTCTACGATTGTTGTCCCAAGAAGAGGTGGTCGAGATCAACGTAATATTAAAGACTCAAGTTGTATTTTGGCAGGGCTGTAGAGATAAATTCTACCATGTACAAATCATAAATGAATAAAAATTGCCTTAATTTCAGTCCTTTATAATTTTAGTAGGGAAGTGGAAATGTGAAAGCTTAACCTATACGCGATACCTGTTTTTCTAATTCTATTCACCTATGGGATAATATACGCAAGTCATGGGGGGTTTCGTGACAATGAGCAGGTAAAACAGGTGCGTCCACACTGCGTCCCACAGAGACACTTTGTGATATTTGTAAAATATCGTTGTTGCCTACCAACATGTTGTTGCGTATTTAAGTACCTACGTTAAAGTACTAAGGAATCCATGAAAATGTTGATAATTATAAATTAGTCTACATCTAGACATGTACATTGTACATATTAAAATTTATATCATTGATAAAGTATTAACTAACTAATTAAATAAATCCACTGTTTATTGTTTTGGTTGGCTATTATAGTAGGTAATGAAGTGTTTTATGGATACATGAACCACCAATGCACAACCTAAAAATCTCTTTTAGTCAAACTATAAATTTCATCGTAAAATGTCCGTATGTGAGTTGAAAGTAATAAGGGTACGAAGCTCACCTATCATCTGGGTTCCAGGCGTGCTTGGCCTGCGTGTCTGGATGCGCGGGCGGCGCATCAAGCAGCGCGTCGAGCCGCGCCGGTCTAGGCGGCTCCGGGGCTAGTTCCCTCGCCACCACCGCCTTGAAGGGGGCCGTGCACTCGCGAGGCACGGACTTGACTCCGCCGGAGAGCTTTTGCCCCATGTTCATTACCCTGCAGCGGGTGCGGGCGCGCTTCGGCAGCGTCTTGAGGCCGCCGCGCCGCCCTTCCTCCCCGCCACCACCCCCGCCCCTCACTGAGCGCTCCCCGCTCTTGTACCTGAAATTTCAAAATGTACTAGTTAACATCCACATAATATTATTGATTATATATTTAAATGCCTTTGCATTATATTTTTAGAATTATAAAAGTTGAGTTTACACACCGAACTTCTATTTTCGATTAGGATCATCTGCCCTTGTACACACTTAACTTTATCGTCTTTTATCGTTAGTTGTAATGTTTAAAGTCTGTTTAGTAAAGCGTCTACAAACGTCAGCCGAATATTTAAAGAAACAAACGCACGGAAAAATAACCTGCAATAACGGATGTGCAATAAAGAATACAATGTCATAACCATTTTTCGTTACAATGCGGATGAATTCACATCTTTCCTATAGGATATGATAAATTTAGGTACATTTTGTAGTAGGTAATTAAAGACGTACGAATATTGATAGACAAACAATCCAATTCAATTGTTACAATCTATTTCATAATATTTATTTAATTATTTTTTTATAAGTAATTGCCGCATTTATTGTCGGTTAAGTTAAGCTAGTATTTGAACCAGTTAAAGAGTAACATGATAATCCATGATCCAAAAAGCTGTCCGATTATTATTGTTTTGCCTAGACCCAAACATTAATCATCTATTATTGCATATTTACTTCTATAATCCATTGTTAGGTGACATTTAACTGCTTCGTTGAAAAACCGGTTTTCTAGTGTTAAGTGAATGGCTCGCGATGTCATCACAGCAGATGGCGTCCGACTTTGACACGACATCAAGCGTCCATCTTATGTAAGTGGTCTAACCGTGAAAGTCGCCGCTCAAAAGCCAAGGTTACCGCGGCCCTGGGACTAGCTCTAATACACGCGGACAGACCACATCCAAACCGCTCGAGTTTTTGCCACTGTGATGTCACCGTGTAATTGCAAACAAATAAAGACAACAGGAAACTTCTTCCAAAAATTGCTAACGACGCATTGTCTGCACATGATTTTAGAATTATGATATCACGACGCTTTGTTGAAGGGATGCCTAGAAGGCATGCAAGGCCACAGTCCGGCTAGAGCGGTAAATAAAAGCGGGAAGTGAAAGGTAGTGAATGTACTGATGTCGCGTTACCTCCGACTGCAGACTTCTTCAACCGAAACGACAATTCTTTTCAAACCCGTTTGTTGAATATTCTCTATACATACAATGTTTAACTAATTGTAAGTAATAAAATAATGTACGCAATCGACCGGTGGTGTTGAGTTCACATGGCGTTAGGTAAATAAACATAAGTGCTCCACGTGACCAATTATTATGAATTGACCGTTTACGTGAACACGATCAGAACATATCTACGTCACTGCAATTATTCAAATAATTGATAGTTAACACCGATGAAGTAATTCAATTCATTGGAATCGTTACAAAAAAGGTCGATGACTCACAATCACGATCTGTATCGTGGGAAGCGTGTCTTGTCAGGTGCTGTCGGTGGATAAGTTTAAAATTGGAATATAAGCAGAGTAAATGTAGGACCGGGTGCGGCAGTATTCAACATAACCGTTCACGCTCGGTGAGAGGTGAATGGATTGGAGCGTTGCTAGGCCGACTACATTGGCGTGTGCCAACTGCCAACGAACAATGAACTAGACAAATGACGAACATTCGCTGCACACCACACGCTAAGTATTTTAGCTACACTTACCGTGCGTTGCGGAGATAACGACACCGGAGGAAATTAGCAAACCGCAATTCCTCACATTTATATGTTTACATACGTGCATCAAACTGATGCTCTGATTTTGAACCAATTAATTAAAAGTTCACAATAATTAGAAATTAATCCATAATCACCAATTCTGATAAGATGATACATAGAATCGTGACATCAATCGGTACTTAAATTATAAAGTAAGGTACGCCGATAATGATTAAAATTTAGTACTGAAACTTTGAGAAAAGACAGTTCACCTTTATTGCAAATAGGGGTTGAAATAAGGATATCACGCGGATAATGTTGTGGTAAACGCTACTTGTGTAATAATTTTTGGAATTTCAGCCATTCACCATTATGAAGTTTTTATATTAAAATATTTGATTGTGCGTTTCGACCAGTATTGATTAATTGCTACAACAAATTAGAGAACTATTACAGCGTACCTCTAATTGTCACTGAAACCGGATAGATTAGTGGTAAACACTAAATATCATCAGTATTGGCAACGCGGTTAGCCGGCAACGAGCCAGCACACAAACGTCGTTAACTTTAAGCTTATTGACTGCTGTACAGCCTCACCCTATTGACTAAATCGTATGCAACCATGCTCATATTAAACCTACTTTGTATTTAAAATACAAGTCAACTGTGCTTTTCATAATAATCTTAACAGAACGTCTCTTTGACTCAGTGACTACACAACAGTGAGTGTAACATTCTATAGCTACAATACTAGGACCCATTGAGGTATTTTAAATTGTATAAGTAAAAGTTTAAATGAAGAGGGGAAGGTGAAGGAAAGCTAACATTTAAAGAAAATTAAAGAAAAAAACTGTCATTCAAAGAAACTCAATCGGCTTAACTGTTTTTAGATAACAAACAAACCATCACCATGCGCATCTTGGATAACGGTGACCCGCAGATTACAAACCACGGGCGATTAAAGTCGATGTTTCGCGGCCTCGTACATTATAATAAGAAAAAATAATTGAACTGTAGCTAGCTGACCGAAGCAGTTATATCAAAGTAAAATTTTGATTGGCAATATGGCAACGTTTAATTCGGAATTCGAATAAAACAACAGCGCCAGAAATTGAAACGTCCCGACTCAATTGAATAACGTGAGCCGCGAGGATTTATTAATAATTGGATCAGAGAATGTATTGCTTCATTGATTAGTCACCTTTAACTATTTTATTATTTTTGTATGAAACTCTTTTATTTATATCAATAAGAAAATATTTGAATTTTTGTTTGTGTTTGCTTCAAAAAGCAATGGACCTTTTAAAAATGATTTCACCTATAAAATGCTACATAATCACAGAGGCTAACTATATTTTATCGTACCACCTACATATTATATTACCTTGATGGTCTATTTTTCGTAGCAAAGTTAAGAAATGTTTATGAAACCACAAAAAGAAACTAATAATTGTAGGCGTTTACATCTTTTAGTACCTACCTACCTAACTACTTTTAAAGGAGACTATGAGCTTAATTTCATTTGTAATTGGTTCCTACTACTGTTATAAATCAGAATTTTAGGTACTGAGCTGGACGGACACATACAGGTATGCGTATTTTTGTTAAGAATTAGGCAATTATAATAAAAGAAATGTCGCTTCTTTAAAAAATATAAGATCTTACATCTGCTCCAATTTAAAAAAATATGATAAAATATGGATAAAAGACAGTGATTGCAGAATCCTTATATATAAAACATTTTATACGTCAATAAATAATATTTAAATTGATTCACTTGCTTTATACGTTGCAAGTAGGTCAGATTACTGCAATACAAAACTGAAAGTGATAAATTTTCACAGGTATAAAGTTCAGTGAGGTTTAAAACTTACATAAAACGAGGAGCATTTCACATTATTCGAAACCTCAAGAGAAAGTGCCGGCTCAAGGGTCGTCTTACGAAAGACTTCAACTTCGCCTCGGCCCGTATAAGTACATTACGAAATCTTATTCAATACATAATATTTTTTGAAGATATGGTTAAGTATTAACTCATTGTTTCATTAATTAATTGTATTAATTCAATAAACATATGCCAGGTACTTTGTCAATTTTGTTCATAAGCAGAGTTTACTA
Organism: Aporia crataegi; assembly: GCA_912999735.1. Classification (NCBI taxonomy): domain Eukaryota; kingdom Metazoa; phylum Arthropoda; class Insecta; order Lepidoptera; family Pieridae; genus Aporia; species Aporia crataegi. Next base: position 2,837,142 of record OU538744.1, on the reverse strand, counting down.
ATCACGCGGAAGCAAATTAATTATTTCCCTGGGAAACAAAATAAGTATTGTCTACACTATTGACTTTATTTATTCACGCCTCAATGCATATCGGATACTATGAGTTCGATTTCCGGGGATATAACAGAAAATTATTTTTATGTGAAGATATTTGTACATGCCTTAAGACAGCTACATTACAGGTTTAATAAGAAGCTCTAATGGCTACGAGACTTCACTTTTGCAAGACACAGAAACCTACCTCTGACTATTAACGTTCATATTTTTAAATTTATGGACTTGTTTGATAAGACGAGTTATAAATTCTAAAATATTAGCTTGAGTGCGAATTACTTCCGTTAGCCAAAAGCGGATCAACCAATTTCTGTGAAAACCGGATTAGAGCAGTCTAGTTGTTACTCGTATAATATGAAATATTTCCTTTTTGCTATCACAAAGGCTTAACCTTCGATATGTTAATACTTTAATCAATATCATCTATTGGCTGACTAAATTCGGTAATGGAACAATGATTTAATTATAGACATTTAGGTATGTCTATTTTTAAACAATTTGCCTATAATTAAACATTAACTACTGCATAGGCTTCCGAAAAATGTTTACAGTTTCGGCCGAATAAACTTAATTTTTAAGAATTAAGTTTGAATTAATTTAAGAAGCTTAAAGTACAAACTAACCACGAAGAATGGTAACAAATTATTAATCATTATATTTTCATATTTATATTAATATGTCATAGTTTATATAATAAAATAGACGCACGAACCTATTCTAATATTTGATTACGAAACGTTAAATATTGGAATACGTAAGTGCCTCCCTAAATCCTTTATCTCATAAACTAATTCGCGAGTTGAACGAACTTTGTAATCTTATAGATAAGCCTCGGTATGATTTACTTACGATGTTTCGATTAATATTGATGACTATGGGATTAAACGACGTGCCCGGGGAATTCGTGTCAAGTTTCCTAATTCCTTATAAACCCGCGTAGCTAAAGTTGGTATAGTGAAGAACTGTACTCACATGAGATTCAAAGATCTTACTTGTTATAGACTTTAGTTGTGGATGTTAATCCAAGCCAATTTTGTACAGATAAAAAAATCATATCGAACTATAGATCTAATTCGAAAATACAATATGTCAAGATCGATGACGTCAAACTTCATCTTAAACCTTGACAACTGCACTATAACTTTGCGAAGTCGTTATCTGTCTGAGGTGTTCCTTTTTAATAACAATTAAATAATCGCTAGGGCGTGTCGCGGCAACCTTGTATCAGTTGCTATATTACAACAGAGCCTTGTGTCAAGGGAAAACCTACTTAGCGGTTTCCCTGACCTTGAACGGGCCTACTAAGTTATTTTTCGCGAACACTGCAAATATAAATTAATTTCGCGTTAGTGACAAAAAGTATATTTATCAAAGGCCAGTATTATAAGCAATAATCGCTAACCGCTATATCAGATTATAAATGAAGTTTCATAGCGTTTTCAAAAATAATTTCCTGACAAACACATCTACATATTATTTATCTATTGATACTACTCAAACAGAAAAATGAGTGTGTTCAACTTCTGCTGTAAAACTACTGAACTATTTTTAGAAGACGTGATCTTCAGACAGTGGCGTAACTATACCATCTGGGGCCCGTGGGAAATTCTTTTGATGGGGCCCTATCAGTAAAATTCCTCACGTTGTACTTAGTTACCACTTAAGTAGTTATCCAACACTAATAACAATTTTATTTTCAAGAGCATGGGTTTTTACATTCATTCACATTCACCAGCCGATATACATCCCACTGATGGGCATAGGCCTCTTCTCTTAGGCGAGAGGGAAAGGCCTATAGACCCACGCTAGCCACATGCTTAAAAAAAATGTACTTTTCAAGTAAAATAAAATACTCAGGTACAATTTTAAAAAATATTTCTGAGCTCGCGGCCTCTTGGGCCGGGACCCTCTTGGGTCGGAGGCCCGTGGCATTTGGCCAGCCCTGCCACCCCATAGTTAAGCCACTGCCTTCAGACTATACTCGGACGAGACTGCAAAAACTGACTTAGAATTAATTAAATTTTTTTTAAATGTAGCATTGATATGATGAAACTGAAGATAATTTAAAAAACAACCAGCATTTTAATTACAAATTAGAATACCTCAAGAATGGATGAACCGATCTTCAAAAATTGTAGCTAAGATCCATCTCGATTATATCAGCTTACAAACATAAAAAAAACTTCATCGAAATCGATCCATTCGTTTGGGAGTTATGATAACCGCCTGCGTAGCTAACTGGTTTACGCGTCTGCGCGTTAAGCCGGAGATCCTGGGTTCGAATCCCGGGGTAACAAATGGATGTTTCGGTTGGGTAGGCCTTCAGTGCCTATGATGACACAGACAAACACATCAAACTTGGGGTTGAGTTTTAAATCGAAAGCATCATGTTAAAGTGTAATATATTTGCCAATAATAATTTATTAATCGAATTCACAGCCCGCATCTCTCTATGCCTGCAACGATAATGTTGAGTATTTTTTAATGTTTTAAATTATAAATGCAAGACGTGTTACCGAGTAAATGGAGGTCTTTTTAGCGTATCTTTTGTCAGTAAAACTGCATTCTCGACCTTGGCCCGAGCAATTATACGAACATCTCTATGGAAAACTGTTTAAAGATCTAAATATGAATATTAATAATGAAGTCATGCGTGTCAAGGCCTTCACTATCGTAAAATTAAGTTAATTAATTATCTTTGGAGACCACAATTTAAGGGATTTATTTAAATGTTTATCGGAGATAGTTAATAGTTATTACTGATACGTAATGAATTGTTAATATAAATAGTTCTATTGTATTAATTTGACTTTCATAAAAGGCATTCACTTGTATCAAGATTCAACACAATAAAACTTCTCTTAAGGTAACTGGAACTAACGATTCAATACAAAAAGTATAAACATTTATCATTGTGATGAATTCCTGGCGTGCCGTACGCGTGATGACAGTGATATAATATGTTATGATATGAGTAATAGGTAATATTTATGTAATGTGCCTGCGACGGTGGCTGGGAGCCTTGGCTGCAATGCGCAAACGCCGTAGCGTGTCAAGGGAGCGCTGCTTTCGCTGCCACGCCTGCACCGAGCCTACAGATAACCGAATGGCGACACGAAAAACATTAATTGCCTTTACACACCATGTGTAGAGATGTCAACTATTAATCAATCAAAACGACAGTCTTATCATTATCATTACATAGTATAAAACAAAGTCGCTTTTTCGTCCCCTATATTGTATGCTTAAATCTTTAAAACTACGCAACGGATTTTGATGCGGTTTTTTTTAAATAGATAGAGTGATTGAAGAGGAAGGTTTTTATATATGTTTTATACCCGTGCAAAGCCGGGGCGGGTCACTAGTATATTATATTGTTGTTCTTAGTGACAATGACAGTAAAAAAGCTCAAATTATTAAACTAAGTCTTCAATTAAGCAAGTTTTACACATTTAAGACAATTTAACCAGAAAAAAGTGCGTGCATTTTTTTTAAAATAGGACGGGGCTCGGAAGCAGAAGGCTCACTTAAGTGGTCCGCCGCCTATGGACACCCAAAACGCCTGATGTGCGCCACGGCTGCGTCGCCGGCCATTTAAAGAGAGGAGAGTGTTTAACTTATAACTAGATTTTAAACTCTTTTAAACTGTATAGACTATTAAACAAACGACACAGCGACTTAAACCAAAACAATCGATGCCATATATCAAGCCGTGATTTAACAGCGTGTTGGATTAAGGTCTGTATCTCAATGAAGAATAGATCACAACCTACATTTCAAATCAGTCTTACCAAAACAAACTCATTAAAGTGAATTGATTTAAGTCTTGTTCAGCTGAGTAAATTGTAGGAAAACGTTTAAACGACAAGGAAATAAAACTTTGACAATGTGAAGGAGAAACTGGGTCATTGAGTATTTGACTGGACATGGGCGCACAATAGGTTATAACAACAAGCCGAAGGTAAAAACAATTTAAACATGACCTCCGCGTTTGGTTTATGTTTGTGTAGACTTTAACGCAATGCGTTGTTACACATGTTTGTGCATATATGCAACGATGCAAAATATTCACTAGCGTTCTGAACGTGATTAGTCATCGACAAACTCGATACGCTGATATAGATGTTTATTAACTAGAAGTACAGTATTCTGCGAATGTTTGGAAAAGAACATACGTAGACGAAATCGCTTGCATCAGCTCGTATGGTGGTAATACAATAGGCTTAATACGAAACGTTTACCTATAGATACTGTATAGTTACAAACTAATATTATAAAGAGAAAAGATTTGTATTTTTATTTATAATGAATAAACTGAAAAAATCAAATATTCCATTGATTAATTTATATCTCCGACTGATAAAAACTTGAGTTTTTTGTCTTTGTGCCTGTACGTGACATCATAGCTATAATTATGAGGCAGTTTTTTTATGAGATATTCTCATTTGTAATTAACATGTCGGGGAGTTTTAAAATTGTCTTCAATTTCACTTGTTTAAAATATGTATTCAATGTTTTGTATGTACATCTTACATACAAAAAATTACTTCGATAGCTCGAATAAGACAGTCCGACTATACCTGTATATAACTTCACACCGTAAATTATAATGACTGTCCTTAAATTTCAGAAGCCAGCGTTCTAAAGGCATGAATTATTAATGTATCTAGTGCCTAATTTAAAACAAAGGCAGATTCAATCATGGAAACTAGTTTTTAAATTGAAAGAAAAACAATTGTTTTCATTGGTTTTAGAAGAAATAGATCGAAACTATTTTTGTACAGTCATCTTCGTAGCTAAGTTGGTAACGGATATGAAATTTAAAGCGTGTTGCGCCGAAGACCGTGGGTAGATGAAGTAAAACCTATTTTTGGTTGCGGAAAGCACAGAAAAATAGGTGTACAAATAAGTGTTATCGCAATATTACTTGTGTCTAGGTATTAATGTAGTCAATATAGAACAAAAAACTTGGAATCCTTTCACGCGGTGAGGCACGTACGATGGTAAAAAAACCAAAAAGCAGGCAGGATTCTTTTATTCGTTTTCTTTGTGGGCAAACGTCTGCGCTGTAAACCGGTACGGCGGTGGTTGGATGGGCCGAGTGCCGAGCATAACGTAAATCCTTACATTCTTCAGTTTGTCCACGACAACAGCTATTCTGCTGTATACTGGCTCATGAGCCGACACATCCGAGGAGAATTATATTGGAATAATATAAGGATTTTAAAGCAAGATATTTTGCGTAATTTCTTCAAGTAAATTATTAATGACAAGTTTTTTTGAAGGTCATCCGTTCCTACAAAGTATAATGCCGTTTTAGAATCTAAGCCTCAGATAAATTGAATAACAATGGTATCGCTATCTAAAAAGTTAAAACACTTGTGATTTGAAATTTCTAATCAAAATGTTGACAAATCGATTTGGTTTTGCAATAGACCATCGAAAATTTATAAAAAGCAAAAATGGCAGGGCTTTACGCTGATAGCCACATAAATAATAGATAGTACAAAGGGCAAAGTATGGTGCGGTGTATGTATGGGGCTGCGAGTGGGGTCAACGACACGCGCCCTGATCCACTGGGTTAGATATACAGGACGTGAGTCACTACTGGGGGGTCAACCAGCTGCTGAGAACAAAAACCCACCCCGAGTGCAATAAATACACGCGTGTAAGTATGCGCCTTTACGGCTAATCTCATTAGAAAAAAATAATTAAAGTTATATTACCAACTGGTTTGTTTTATTTAATAGAAAATACATTTTTCTAAATATTACCTATAAGTATGTATATTTAATAACAAGTTCCTGGATAAATAAAATAGAATAGGGTAATACGGAAATTCTAAGTTTCATTGTTATTACAGCGTATCAATAGTCAATATTGATGGTAGCATTTCAAAGGAGGAGCTCCGTGGAACATTGATTGTTCGCGATTAAGTCTGAAACTTTGAATACTACGTAACAATGATTGTGATGCAGGGAGTGAAAGCGGCAACATATGCCGGCCTCATTCGCTTTGTAAAGTGTGGATCTGTCGCCATATGGTTACTACACTGGGTCACATAAAATCAATACACGCTGCTGTAAAGTATAAAGAGGAGACGGATATTCCTGTAATAAGTTGTGGCATGGTTTAAAAAAATATGACCATTTTTCTATTTTAGAGTGTAAAATATCAAAACAAATTACAATCTGGGAAAAGAGAAAACTAAAGATAAGTTAGGGGACCATTACGTAAGTTTATCGATTAAAATACAATTGATTAGTGTTCACCGTTCATCTGTTTAGAAAAAAAAGCCTTATTCAGATTTATTATTTCGATAAAAATACGAAATAAAAATATTATTAGAATATCGAATTAAAATATTAGCTAGTTTTAAGTTTTTATAAAAGTTGAATAAGTAATCTAACAATCGTCTCTCGTCAAAAAATCGATTTGATATTTAATTTTTAATCTGAACGCAGCTGATAGATCTCTTTCTGTCTGAAGTCTGTATTTTCGTCTAGTGCGTGTACATTGAGTGTTTTCAATAATTGTTGTATAATATTTATCGACAACCCATGATTATCATTCATCATACTGACTTCGGATCTTGCTAATCTGTACGACCCTCGCTAACCTAAAAATGTTCACAGTACTCAAAATATCAGACGATAGATGTAAGTTTTACTAGTTTAACTTAGATTTTACTAAATTATCTAATAAATCAGCTTCTACATTTCTGAAGTCCACAGAATTTATAGTGAGCGTTTATTAATATATAAGCTATAAATTGACATAACTTTCATCCATTTGGACCCAAGTTTGTACGGCAGGATTTCGGTCTTCTTTATGGACTAAAGTTACGTTGGCGCTTAGTTCAGCAATAATAAACGTGAAATTCGCAAACTGGTGATGAAACACACCGAAGAATTGCTTCCAAAGGGCAACCAACAGTCGACCTTCACCTAGGGCTGGTTGTTCATCGATCCTGCAGTTCTTGTCTGACGAGTGTATTTATAACCATGGCTGAGAATGTGAAAATCCACTTAATATGAACATGATCAAGACAAAAAATTAATAAATGGTTTCGATAAGGACATTGCACTCCGTACGGTTAATTCAAAGACAATTTGTTTCTATTCGTTAGGTATCAGATTCGTGACTCACATTGGTAACAAAACTTTGAAGGCGGAAACTAGCTTTGTAGTGACGTAATAGGCATTGTGGCTATATATCTTTGTGAGAACGATCGCACTCAAGGCGAAAGACATTAAAGTGGTGTTGAATCTATTTGTTAAGAGTTCTCATGAGGATTGAATAGTTGTCTCGAGGCGTCAATAACCTCGCCGGTACGGATCGTGGAGATTGCAATAAATACGACATCGGCGGCACTGGCCTGGTCAAGAGCCTTTCAAGGCCGGGAGGCGAGGCGGGGAGCGCCCCACATCCACACCAGATCCACTTGTCTTATAACAATCTCCTACATAGCACACAGAAGCTCCGACAATAGAAGAATAGCAATAGAATACGATTATCGACGTCAGGTTCGTGGTCACTTCCATCCAGCATGTGTCTGATTCTGATTTCATAACTGTCAAGGTAGCGTACTAATTAATGGTTTTATACTTGAAAACGTAAACCAACTGGAAACTCGTTGTAAATTGATTGAAGAAAATCCTTGCAGATTTAATAACACTATTATTCGCTTCCTTGAACGTCTTTGCGATTAGCGAAACAATCAGCATTATTTCGTAACGTCGATATCTATTGTTTGCACTTTTCAGAATTATTAAAAAAACACAAAGCATAATATGATAACAGGGTCTAGCTTCGTGTAGGAGAGACGCATGTCATGTAAAGGATCTGTTTGTCGTGACAGGAAGTATGCGAACTCACCGAAGGGCGAGGAAACGGACAGCCTTTATTCTCCGTTCACAGGACATTGTTTTTAGATAGACACACAGCGATGACACTTCACAAAGGTGTAGACACCATGCTCACTAAGCGCGTGCGCTCGCGCACCTCGGACACTACCACCGCCGGCGAGTGAACGCGCGCACTGACGAACCGACAATACGCGAGCTTGGCTACCTGTTTGGCCATTTCCGTGAGGTGAAGCGGAGGTGCGCATCGCGAGTCGCGACGCCAGCCGCCAGGTATACGTAGGTGCGTGCTCGCCCGCAGACGTCTGTCTGTCCTGACTTTAGCCAAGACGTATTCGGTTTGCATATTTCCTTTAACTTATTAAAGTTGCGGGCCAATCAAGTTATTGGAATTTTGAACAAAAGGCAGTCAAAAAAGAAAAAGTTAAAAATTTCATGGTAGAGCCAGAATATGAAAATAATTTGCATAATATATTGTGGTGAAACTTCTATAAATGTTGGTGTAGATTAATAAAGTACTTGTATCGATACAATTACGTTCATTATATTGACTCGGGCTACTTTCAAAATTCTATTTAGCGCAATGTGTTGAAATGTAGTTAGAGTTCATTAATTCAGTAGTTAAAAGAAAGTTACTCACTCCTAACGTTTGTAATTGCTCTAAATAGGTCAACCGCTGACACTTGCCTCACAGGGTTTAGATTGAATAGCATTTTTAGCATATGTTTTTAGTATAAACGTTGGAATTGTTTCGAAAAAGATAATAAATATATTATTATGTCTATAAATAATAGTTATACAAACAAACCTGATATAAAGAATACGTCTACAATGTAATTATTACACAACCATACAATAAGTATTACCATTCTCGAAGATAACTAAAATAGTCTTTTAAATTCTCATTATTTACGTCTTACATTATGCAAAAGCGAAATCCCGTAACCACTAGTGGAACATGGGGTAGACACATTTCAGCATCTGTGTCACAATCTTTTTTACAGAGAAGGTAGGATCAGCCTTCGATGCCTACCCATCCAAAGCATTTGTTTTCCCGAAAACCTTGAACCACCTGTCACAGAGGCGACACAGAAACAAATTAGGTAACTAAAAGCTTGATTAAATAAATCGTTTTTAATGCTCAATAATATACCTGAAATATATAAAAGTACCTGGTTTTATAAGAATACAGGTGAAAAATGAGACAAATTTTCCGTAAGACGTGGAAAAGAAATTAAAATACGGAAAGCTGAAATTAAAATATCAAGAGGTAACTGTTATTGTTTTAGTCAAATTAAAAGGAGCTATGTAATAATAAGAAAGTAGTTAAGGGCCAAGAGAAACTTGACTAATAACATCATCCTAATTTACATGTAAATATTGTTTATTGAAATATGAGTCATTTTCGAGGGCTCGGGCAACTTTCGCCATTGCTCGAATACAATTAACAAAGAAACGGTATAAATGGCCCGAATTAATGTTACGTACATAACAAATATTTTTAGAAATCCCAAGAGTAAATTGTCCTTTTTATAGTTATTTCAAAGCAAATTTGAATAATGAGATTATTTTAATGCAAAAGATCATTTTGAAGGGATGTGTTTTAATCACTTAAACATAAAAATACACTTAAGTTCTCATTCAAAACATAAAATTCTCCTTTTAAAATGTTTACCTATGTATTTCGGAGAATTGTCAATTTTTCTTTCTTTCTTTTCAAAAGAACTGGATAAAAATAATAATATTGTGTAACAGCTCCATGATTTTACATAAAATATTATTACCTAATTGTATATTTTATGAATTTTCTCGATATTAATCTAGATGAATACAAAAAAAAGATCTTAAAGATTCTGAATTATAGAGAATAGAATAGTTTATAGACACTAGACTGTACACATTAGTATAGACGAGTACAAACCTTCAAGATTTATCTACGTGAAAAGATGTAGCGACATCTTATCCCAAATATCCTTTCTCGTATCCCAATTGCGTACGGACGCAAAAGAAGCATTCCCGCGGGAGTCTCAAACCCCCGATTTTTTCTTAGCCGTAATATCATCACTTGTTCTTAGAGTAATTTACTTTATTGTACACAAGAAAGCAAGGCGGGCGTTGAGTTTCGTGTTTTCAAAGAGCAAATCTGTGCGAAAACGTCCGTAAACAAGTTCAGAGGAGGCGCGTCGAGTTAATACTTTTGAGAATAAAGGCATTTTATAGCCATCCCTTTGTTTGAGGGAATTGTCAAGAAAATCTATTTTGTGTTAGAATTTCGTGAAACTTTTTATACATTTATATACTTTAATTTAAACTGGGTACTCTTTTTTGCTAAACAATCTGTATTAATATAAATTATATGTACATGTCATACGTATATACATATTTATAACAAAAAACTAATATGCCCGATACTTATAACAAAAATGCAATTTTCAAAGTTTTTGATCGCTTGTCCAAAACATCTGCATACATCTGGTTCTGAGTACATAAAAAATGTAAATCCATTAGTGCTTACTAATCACTAAATAAATACATAATATAAAAACGTAGACAATATTGTAGGGTTTGTAAAATGTAAAACATTTTACATTGCGATATGATCAAAACATGTACGTGGTGCACAAACACGGAAATGATGTTTTAATATTAATTACGGTTAAGATTATTGAAATATTTAAATAAAATCACGCAAACAATAGCACAGACAATCTTATAAGAGCATTAGTTTATGACCGACATTTTAATAAAAAAAATAGAGATACATTCTGTGTGATTACATAGTGATATGGGTACGTTGAAGTGCAACCACAAAATAAATATAGCAGATAGAAAAAACAATTATTATATAACTTAGATGCTATGTGAAAGCCCAAAAATGGACACTACTGTACAAATAATGTAATAGTCTGAATTTTTAGCTCACGCAAAACAGCTATTAGGAAATGGGCGCGGCAGGAACATACGTTAACGATTTCGCTAGGCAGCCATAGTGAATGGGGAAAATTTCGCTTTTCAGCGAAATGAAAGCCGCTGTGCTTACAAAATTCTTTAGATAAAAAAGCGTATAAATTTTCGGGAGCCTCTTTGATATTATGCAACCATAAGCCGCAATAAAGGACGCTAAAGTGAAAATGTCGAAATGAAATATTTGCAGATTTGAATTAAAGTTTTATTATCTTGAATTTGAATATCACAGCTATCAGCTGAAGCTTCTGACTACACTTGATAAATACTTTCATTAGGTTTAAAAACAACAAAAAAGGAGCAATTTTCATGAGCAATGAGCACTGAAGTTTAAATTTACCTAGCTGTTCAGGAACACACTCTGAATTAATTTAGCACGAACACATTTTTGTGCCCGTCTCATTGATCTTTACGTTTACAGGTGAATAGGTAACCTTCTATGCCTACTCGAGAGAAAACTCAATGAGAAATGTTTAAAATGAAGATCTAAATTAAAAAAATATATGGCGTATCTTTTATTACTGTAACTGCGACACAAATTAAAAGCGAAGTACCTTAGTATTTGAACAAAAGGCAAGCTTAAGAGCCTCAAGTGGGCCAGGTATTGTGGCTAGAACAAGGAAGAGGAAACAAGAGGGCGTGAAACAATACCTGAATATCCTCTTACAACAATTACAATCATTATTATATACCTACTTACTAAATATAATAATGAAAGGTTAAAAAAATGTTAACATCTTAATTTAGAATAACTCTCAGACTAACAGAAATAACATAGGAACGCGAAAAGAAAAGATTTTCGTCAAATTCCGTGTACCGATAGCACTAACGGTGTGCGAGTAATGTTGCCATCAAATGAAAAAAATATCCCAACCCTTAATATATCCGTTATGATAATTTTTTTAATAAATTATCTGTAATACTTTTTTTTAAAGAATTTGGTAAATGATTATGAGTACCTAAAAATATGAAAATTCCAAAATAATAGAAAATATGATAAATACTGAGCAAATACGCTTTTTTTTCTAGTCTTCTAACATTTTCTGATTAATAAAAAAAAATAAAAAATTAAATTACAAACAATTACGATCATCTTCAAAATTTTTCAAAATTGTATAATAATTGTTTATGGCCTTTCAAGTATTTGTTATGTTGATACCGATATTGAGTGTCCGTAACTATGACAAAATATTCATTTATAATTTCCCTTAAACACGGCAAAATATTTCAGGGTAAAGATAAACAATGTATGGCAATACTGCAGAATATGGCGAAGGTTTTGTGTAGTTTTTGTCACTAAAATATTTACAAAAAAATAAAAGAAATCTATTATGTTATAGTTACTTACACATGAAACGATAATCCAATATTCTTTTTAAGATTGGCTGAAGTGTTTTTACACCTTTGAACCACACAATGCGGCATATTTACAAAAAAAAATTTCAAACGTGATTGGACGTGCGCACTCGCTCGCAGCTCACAAAGTCTGAGGGGCAATGTAATACCTTTTGCTATTTAGTATTTGCTCACTTTAGTATTCCTTTAGGCGGCTTGAACCTTGGTTGTCCGCATTCCGTCTATGTTACTCTGTTCGTCTGAGATCTTTTATCATCTAAATAGATTTTAATATAATCTAGCTGAAGACACTTGATCAAGTCACGTTATAAACAAAAAAAAAATCAATATCTTTACTCATTTCGAATAACGACGCAACAAACACACACTTTTTTGGTACATTTGAATAAAGGTTTTTTCATTTCACATTTGTAATTAGTAACGACTTAGGTATTATGTAATTAATAATTACGACTCTGATTATTACTTCCTTGTAATTAATGAATCGCACGCCTTCTTCCTCACTCATGAGGGTCGTTCGTGACCACCACCTGAAATGACCTTCTTTATGTCATACAACATTGATGGGGTGGTTTTCTTGGGAATATAATTTCGGTGGCTAATCCCTCGTCTTTTCAAGAGGCGGGTTTTTTCAGGAAAGCCTGTAGAAATTCAACCACATATCCGCGCCACTTTTGACGCCCGTCCGGCAAGTGGCAGCCCTACCCGAGATCGAATACAAATTACAAATTAAATTATAAACTGCATTCGGACCGAGGATTGAAGTTCGAACCCGATACCTAAGGCTTCACGGTAGCCTTATAATACATAATTACCATACAAAGTAACATATAATAATATACAATTCTGCTTGTATTATTGAGCAGGTAAAGTTGTCGTTTATATAGTCATATATATATATACCTCATAGCAATTAAGTGTTTAAGGTTTAGAATAGAGAAAAAAATACCTACAAGAGCTTACCTTGCTATGCACATAATACTGAGTTGCACTTACTGCATAATAAGGATTTCCTAAATATCTATTAGATGTATGTATATATATATATATATATATATCTTGGCCAGTGTAAGTATAAAATATATACTTTAAGATTTAAGAGCTATTAAAAAAAGTAAATTCCTATAACCCCTAATGGAGCATGGGGCAGACACATTTCTGTATCTGTTTCACTGATTATTTTGTTTACGGGCAAGTAGGTGATCAGCCCCAACCGAAACATTAGTTGGTTTCCCCGGAATTCGAACGCAGAACCTCCAGCGCAACACGTAGACGCGTAAACCACTTAGCCACGGAGGCCGTATAGACTATTATTACATGTAAAAATGTAATAATAGTCTTAATAAGTTAATAACCGATAAAACAAAACGTTAAATTTTTTATGATTTTCTGTAATGTAGATTGTAGATATAGTTTGGCTAACTTCGGTGATAAGACATGGCTTTTGTTATACAATTTTAACTAAATATAAAATACCATCTAAATTCTATTCTTTTGTTTGTATTCATAGTGTCTAGTTACTTATACTAAACACTTACTTAACAATTAACAAAGATAAAGGTATACACGTATTTCTCTCGCAAGTATCACAAACATGTTTACCCAAGTTTAAAACGTTATAAATATTAAAAGCAGTTCTTAACGAGTTTAGAATCGTGAAAAATTTAGAGAGTATAATGAGATGGGGGTTCAAAACACCAGGATGGAGTTCGTTGAACCCTACGTATCGTGAATGAGTTAAAAGTAAAACTTTCTACCTGTATTTTTTGCAAATGGTATATTTGCAACTACAACTACTCACTACTGGTTACGTTACATTGTATTGGTCTTTGATGTCAATTGTTGTATACTTGCATTTGTAGTTTGTGTAATTATTTAATAAACAACATTAGATTCGCAAGGCAATTCGATGTCTGTTAACGACGGTGACGTCAAAGCGTGAATATTTGTACAATCACATGTGGCCGTAACCAAATAAGCGTGCAAGTCTCGACAGCCAAGGTTTTCCACTTTCAATAACAATACCTACAAACAACTAACCGTTTATTGACATTTATTTAATATTTGAAGGTAACTACAACTTTAGACAAACATAAAACGTTTTGATGCCGAGCCTACCGAACGGTCAGTTAAAAATATTATTTAAAACTAATATAACACAATATTTCTGTACTAAACGTAGCATTTTTTGAGTGATAGCAACTAACATACCTAATATGTTCACACACTTTTGAATTTTTAATATTAGTAGTAGGTCGAGTTGATCAATCATGTTTTTAATTTCGCGAATGTGAGGCAATATAATCTTTCAACAAACAAACAAATGAAATCAAATACAGTTTTTTTTTAAATGTAAATAAAAAATAATATTCCTATAGTCTGAAACAATCTTTAATGAACCACTGTCATATCGTTTGCAAAGTAAGTTAAAAAACTAACGCAAGCGTTAGTTTTTTAATTTTGCCTCTATCGTCGACACATTTGTCAAACTTTACCTACACATTGTAAAGATTTTGAATAAATTTGAACAAATAAATTTTAAAAACCCTCGAAACATTAATAGTTACTATTATAGTTTGTAATACCTTATATTAGTTTAATGAACAGAACATAATAAATTATAACTAAGAATCATCTCGATCACGTCAGCTTTAAAAAAGACATTATAATTGGTTCATTCGTTTAGGAACTACGATGCAATCCCATTACACCTCTCTTTGCATCAGAGGTTAAACATTAATATTTTGTAATAGTATGCCTAAATGACACAGCCATTTTATTGCTTCCTTAATAATTGAATAATAATAAACTCATATAGATAACCGCCTCAGTGGCTAAGTGATTTACGCGTCTGCGTATTGCACCGAAGGTCCTGGGTTCGTATCACGGGGAAACACGTGAATGTTTCGGTTGGGTAGGCTGATCACCTACTTGCCTGAAAAGAAAATGATTAGTGAAACAGATACTGCAATGTGTCTGCCCCATGCCCCACTAGGAGATACGGCAAATTCACCTAAAGATATCATTAGCGCTACAGAGTTGAAATCATAATATTTTACAGAATTTTATAAAATATATTGTATATATGTTAAATGTCATATATTCCCTAACTAATGATTCGAGTCTACAGTTGATCTTAAAATGTTGGATTTATGCATTGCCAAGACAACGATGGTTGCCTCAGTGGTTGACAAAAGACCGACTTAATTTGTATCAAATCAATGGATGCCTACAAACTATCATTAAAAATAAACCTACTTATTATTAATTATTATCAGTTTCAGTATGATCTATCACCAGCTCTCCCATTCTATAACTAAGGATATACTGGGTGAAATAAACCAATGATTGGCCTCAATATTGACAATTAGATATAACGTCTATGAAAAGGGTTTCTTTAAGTGGAAAGGTAATTTATGGAAACGTCGACGCCATGTCTGCTTAAGTATTTATTGAAGCCTCGATAGGCCTTAATGGAGATTCAATAAAAATACCGCTTAGCTCAAGATACGTGTAATGTCTTCAACCGAGGTCATTAGTAGGATAATTTCCGCGCGTTATTCAAGAATGACTACATAAAATCATATTTTTTGTTTGAATCATGCTAAAAAAAGATGCGGAACTATCTACTAATTACAAATGTTAAATTATACTAAATAGAAAACGTGATTTTTCTGCAATTTACTTTTTAATTTCGCTGTTTTTTCGGACACAGATAATAAACTTTACATCGGTCATTTATTCGCTTCTGTAGCTACCACATGTCTGACACTTAACGCTTGCTTCGAGATGATTTTGATTAAGAAGCCACTGAAGGCCGATCACCTATATGCCTGTTAAAAAAATAATGTGAATGTATCTGCTTTATGCTCCACTAGGATATTTACAAGACGAAAACAACAATGGTTTATTCTCTGTTTCAGTTGTTTATGGAAGGGATATTCTAGTCGTCGCGTTTGTAAACATTTAATGTGCATAAATGTAATATAAACAAATGATTATTTCGTGTGAATATAAGTAACACGTATATTAGTGCACTAGACCGGGGTCAAAGATAACAAAGTCAGACGATCCAGTTTTTGTTTTAAAGATAACGATTCGCATTCTAAATACTATATTAATCAAATGTTTCTACACAAATATTAACTACGAATACGTAAATGCGTTCCTACAACAAGCCAATTACATATATTAATTGTCACTTAACTAATAAGTGGAATATTTTAATGGATTTATCGATTGTAAGTAAATTAAATTAATTGTCTGGTAATGGCCAGTAGGCAAAAGAATGCGTTAAAATTCTACAATTCTTTTCAAATATCCAATTTTAAAGCAATGTTTCACAAATACCAAAGTAATAAAGAATCAAAGAGTTCCTTAGAACTTCGGATCAAAATAAGGACAGCCAATAACTATATACGTAATGTCATTCAAGAGCCAATGAATCCTTTAAACTCAAAAGCGTAAGCAATACAAGTTGTAAAAACGAAATAAAACATACCTCAAAAGAAAAGTAACAGTCCATACAACGTTTCCAAGTAAGTATTCATTTCATTAAAATCACATCAAAGGAAAGATATCGCTAAACGTCAATAGTAGCACTAGAAAACACGTGTAACTGTAAGCAACGCGCCGAAACGAACTGGGACCAACGAACGATCTATTATAGCGGTGTGTGCGCAGGTTGACGACGGACCATTTCCCCCACACTGGCCCGTTAGATTTTGTCGCATTGATTTACGTTTTCTTCATCGTAAACTAGCGACACGCCCCGGCGTCTCACGTCCAATTCACACATGCAATATATAAGTATGTACATTATTACTTTCATAAGAATATTAACTTGTATAACGTAGTAAACTCCACAAGCCGTTTATATAAAAGACAGAGACGATCTACTATGTTTAATGCTGTTAAGAGTTTGTGCTTGCGTCTTGTTTTCACTTTAATCTTGGTAAATGACGGTAATCGAGTTTTAATATCGATAAGTTGGAGACCGTGAACATTTTACTTTACTCCGACTTGCATATAAACTATAAAAGTATGAAAGTCTGTTAATTTCGAACACGATTCGCAAGTGACACTTGAAAGTTTACGGCTGCTAGCAAGAAAACCTTCGAAAAATTCTCATATCGAAATATTAAAAGTGTGATGGCCTCATGAACGTGAATGAAATGATGTAACTGCTAGTTGCAAATTTGTTTTAAATGAAACACTTATTTATTAAACATTTACAAGGTAGAATGGTTAGTTTAAACACGAAATCGCATGAAATAAACAAGACACTAATATATACTATTGAACGCGATAATTCAATGTGATTTTATTTCGTATCGAAACTCTTTTTTGATAACAAAAAAGGTTTAACAAAATGGTTACTACATTATCGCACTCGTGCGTAAACGTAAACATAATGTCACAGGTTACAAGCGCCTTTGTATACCTCAGTGCGGTGCGATAAGAGTCACTTTATGAGCAAGAATGTTGAAAGATATATAAATAAACATAAATAATTATAAATTGGAATTTTACTGTACCATATCTACAAGGAGTAAGTTTTTAAGCCTTGAATTTTATTACAAGTAAATGTTAGATGGAACCATCGACAAAGTTTCTCTACTAAATACTATTGAATTACTACAACTAAAGCGTACCATTTAGCCCTTATAAGCGTTGCCTACCTTATAGAGGTTTTTAAACGCTGTTTCCTTTTCGATAACTTTAAGCAAGTTTTCTATGTCAGACAACAGAGGAGTATGAGAGATGGGACGTTGAATAAATACGTTTCGGCGTATGTTTCATTTTTTTATAATCATATCTAACCAAAATATGTTTTCGTTCCCTCGTATTTCGAATTTACCTCCAAATATCAAACTCAAATAGTAATTACCGAAAGTGCATACAATTGTCGAGTTTAGTAGAACGATTTGCAGAGAACCGTTACGCACATCAGCAACTTTTTCCGGTGCATTCGTGTTTGTAGAGCCGTTATTCTGTATTCACCGGTTCTTGAACAGGTGTCGCAGCATTACCAATCTATGGTACGCAATACCTACTTGTTCCAAAACGTATCTCAATTCACGGGTCTAGATCGCCGTCCCGCTAACCACCATAGAGAAAATTGTCTTATAAAAATATAGAAAAATTGAGCTTATAATATTTATATGCATTTGAAGATATATTGTTATGAATTAATCAATAACTATATTTCTATAACTTTTTATTTAAAGACTTCTAAATATATTTTTCTGGTTTTTCAAATTAATTTATTGATATAATCACAGAAAATTTTAAAAATAAGAGGAGAAATAACTAATTTGCAATAGGCCTTAATAACACAAATATGTACAAACAGAGATAATTGTTTATAGAACATTTATCCGTCAAATTTGTGTGTTTGCACGCAACTCCTATTAAACGGGTTTGAATGCAATTTTTAGTGAAATGGTGTTATAAGTTTAACGTGTCTGCCCGTAGCAACGGACTACGTTACTAAACGAATCGACAGATTATGTTGCGGTTTTTTCATAAATGTATGAAACTTTTTGTTCATTTATGAATATTGTTTGTCATCATGTTTATATTTTTCTTTTCGTCGGGGATTTAAAATACTGCAAGTAGACGATAATTTTCTGAAGGTCGTCAGGCTGATGAATTTATCACCAGAAAAACCAACTTGCAACCTACAACATTCCGTATAATTTAAAACCTGACGATTCTGAATACGGCCTTACGACTTTCAAAATATTTTTTTACCTAATGTACAAGGAAACCTTGCGGCGCAGCCTCGGTGGCGACTTCATTGAATTTATAAGTTTTGACTATTGCAGCATGTTTTATAACAAACGCCTTTTTATATAAAATATTTTTTTATATATTAAATTTTTAAGCTATCCAGCAGCAAAAATGCGTGTGATAATAGGTGGATTGAAATCATACTATAGGTTTTTGTTTTTTCAAAAACGTCATGAATTTGTACCTTAAAATATAAATTATATTTAAATTTACTATTCGGAACCAATATTCGGATACACAATAAATAAAAAATATCACTATACCTTTCATGTTTTTTTCTCCATTTATTTGAATATTAATTTCCGTTGAATGAAGATCCATTTCGAGGCACTGAGACAGGAAAATAATTTAATATTTACCTGAAATTAGAAAAAGAAAAAATTAGACATGTTTATTTTTCTTCGGTCTTATTTTTTTATGAATATATAAGTAACCTACTGAACGGATTTGATTAATTCAGTCACCATTCGAGTGATCCGAAATGCAGGAGTATTAATATAGAACATGAATTACTCTAATGAATATTTCTACATACAATGAGTGAATTTCCACATTTCATATATTTTCAGACAAAACAAAGTTATTCTTGTAGCTTGACCTTAAGGTTTAAATTCATAGTCGGAACTTTACGTTCACCTCTGCAAAGTATGATTAGAACTCCAATGTCTTGTGGTCTGACTGAGCGATTTGGAATAATTTATAACTTGGAATAATTTTTTTTATTAAATTTGACAGAATATTATAAAATCTACGTTCTTTGTTCAAAAAATCATGGTTTACGTCAATCAACACATATCAACAGATGACGCCCACTAATTGCACATAAAACATGTTTTGTAAGGAGGTCAAGTTCGGATAATGGCAATGGCGTATTGGTATAGTAAATAGATGTTTAATTTGTCTATTAAAACTGTTGGGAAATATTAACGTGATTTTGAAACTGGTAACTCGAAATTCCGAACACCATGCTCTCGCGATCGTACAGACCTTATGATATGATGTCGAGACGATGATAGTTACAAGGTCAAGTTCACGAATTAGCAACGGTCTCTTGGTATATATATATTGTACTTTAATATTATGATAAATTCAAATGCAATCTTACCAAATAACTTATGTTTGATAAATACGGATATGGTGTGATACAGGCGCGATGTGGTATAGAAAATGTAAAGCAACTATAAGGGGAATATAAGGTTATTGTTCTTATAATTTGTGCCCAAATGCACCCTTATTAGCGATAATGTGGCTTCTATAAGAATATTATTTTTGACAATATAAGCCACTACAAGAGCAATTTTTGTTTGTTGGGTAGTGACCTTCGAGAGAATGAATGGAAATAGACTGACGAGTCTGATATATTATATGACGAGTGTAAGGATATATTATATGTACGTACGTAGAGATCGTAGTAAAGCAGTGACCATAGCCAATCGGCAGCTTGGTCGCTGCTTACCTCTTTTAGAAATAGGTGTGATAATATAAATGAAAAATAATAAATATAATCTTTTCGAACGCTCACGTCACTTATCCCCGTCTAACAGTCATGGGAACTTTGTTACATTGCAAGATTCCCAGAATTGAGATGATTACCGTTAATTATAAGGTCAACAACATCAAATACGAATATTAACATTTAAGTCCTAGTATGGACAGCTATCCTAAGAAAAATTATCTTTTCGAACTCCGTTATGATCATACAAACCTTATGTTACGAGATGGTACATAAGCGAACGTTGCAAGGTCAGCAGCAATCAAGTACAAATGAGGGTTACGTATCAAATGGCAGTTGCAAAACCAATGGTAATAGATACTCAATAATTATGCATTATTCCTACAATAATCATAATTACAAAACAATACTACCTGCATTGACTAAGAATCGACACTGACAATACAATGGTAAATTCAAATTTATTGATTATTTTATTAATTATATGACATATCTATCATGTTAATTGGGGAAATCTCATATTGAGCATTCATGGAAATATGTATAACAACTATACCTACCTAGAGTTTTCTATTCGGGACAGCTTTGTATCAGTTTTAAGTAGGTATAAAATTTACAAGCAAAAATACAAATCTTTTGTCTTTTTAATACCAAGTATGTATATATGCTTTAATAATTATATTACATTCTTTATAAATATTTATTTTTGTTTAAGTACTGGTATTTATGAGAGATAAATAAAATAGTTTTGTTAAACAAATAATGGCATTATATTTGCACTAAGTAAATAATATTTGACATTGATGACAAAGGCTGGCAGAATACAACGAAGGCCTTATCCTTAGCCCTGTAATAATGTATTGATTACATAACAATATACGAACACACTAATTTAATTATTTTTATTTAATTTTATAATTTTTTGTTGATATAATGGTGGTGTTAGAAGACATTCAAATAACCAGGTTGCATTTGAATTTACGCTTCTGCGTTGAAAATGTATCTCGTACCGTGCATGTAAACACCATAAATTGAGTTGAATTGAGAACTTTAAAGGACTAACGTAATATGCGTGTTAATAACTTGAAGTTATAAACCAATTGTTTTTCTAGTGTATTTGTACTTCTGTAGAATTTTTGTTGATATAATTATTATTACCGATTTTTTTTTATACAGCCTTTATTTAGTTCACGAACTTTGAAATAATTTGAGATAAACAATTGCATGCAATGCAGCAAAAATATTACGCACTTATAAACTTATCACTATTTTATACCGTATGTATTTTGCTCGCCGTGTCATACATTGATTATTTCATATTTGTCATACAAAGTCTAGACATTATGAATATTTAATTAATACTCATAACCTTATGTTCTAGACGTTATAATGTCTGTAATAAGCGGCATCATTTTATTGAGTGAAGTACGAGAGTTGTGAAATGGAAAAATTAAGAGCTGTCAAGATATTCTGAATAACATAAGAAGTCATGGAGGGCTTTAAGTGTTCACTCGAATTCTTGTGGCCGCCTTCGTCGCTCCAACGATCATCTGTACACTCTGTCTGTGTGCGCGCGCATAGCGATCAATATCCATGACTGCGTTACTTCGCACCGAACTAAAATTTCTGAACTCATTTGCTCTGAGTGACAATATTGGAACTTAAAATTTTAATGACCGCATCGGTTGAGAGCAAACGATCCGCGTCGGAACTAAAGTTGTTTACTTGCGAGCGACATTGCGACAACTTATTCACAACTAAGTTATCAATGTAGTTCGTCGGCTCACTATCACTAACCCCGTTTAACTGTTTTCACTCAGAGCAATAATAATTTGGATACTGCTTAAACTACCAAGACTTTATTTACAGAACTTGGTACAGCAAAGTTAGAAGAACATGACTTTGACAACAGGCACAACAATAAATGTTTCCATTTATAAACGATATAACATTTTCTACAAAACTTAAAATAAACAATTTAACACCTCCGCTAAGTATGTAATGTCAATTTTATACCAAAAAATCTATATAATATTGTATGAAACGTAATAACTTCTAATATTGCCTATACTAAAACGAAAGTTTATTAAATATAGCCGTTCCTATCATAACTTATAAAATAACTATACATTACTAATGCTTCAATTTGATTAAGTTTTTTTCGTTTGGTAAACGTCCAAGGCGTGAATGGGAAAGTGTAAGTTTTCAAAGTGGTTCCACATATGAGATGTAATGTTTGGAAGACGTTACTGAGGAAGTGACAATGGAGTACGCTAGTCACCGTCACAATGACACGGGTGGGCGACGCACAGGGTTCAATGAACGCTGTTGTGCATCTTCCAGGTAGTTTTAATCCATTCGCATTTATCGCTCAGCTGACAACATTGAACAGCTGAAAGCATTTAATGAAAAAAATATTTAAAATAACCTACTTTTTGGTTTTTTGAAAGTCGGTTTAAAGGACATACTGATTACTCTTAGTACGTCATACGGATTACGATTAGTCGTAAAATATATATATGACGCATTCAGGCTCTATGAAAGAAGATTAACTCAGGATATTTTTTGAAAAATTTCATAAGGATCAATTGATAAAACTTAACGGCATTAGTAACCCACTAATGACTGTTGTTGTTAATGCAAATTGACGGTCAAATGTCTTTAACCTTTGATAGGGTTAAACCTCACATAGAGACAACAATTCATTTCAACCTTGAACCTAAATAACTAAGCAAGTAATAAAACACATTTCAGTCTGACAATCAACAGACTGAATTGATTTACCAATATTGCGATGTGAAATTCGACAAACATTCATAATAGGGACAATTTAAAATACTCATTTCTAATATAGCGCTCTCCAACTGTGTCGTACGCACGTGGTGTCGTAGTTAAATATAAACTGTCGGTTCAACGTACGAGCGGGGCGATACGGGTAACCTACTATGAACACGCCTTTACTATTCCCTAATCCATGATTTACGTTTTATTTATGGTAATAGTGTACATCTATATCTGGGAATAATTATTAAATCTCGTTTTCATTGATACACTTATGGAAGCTAAGAATTATACGAAATGTTGACCAGAGTTTAAAATTCCTTTCAGAAAACGCACTACGAACATACAATTTAACGTTAGTATATTCAAAAGATTCTTATAAGTAGGTGTGTAATATGTATAGTTTCAATAGAGCATTGCGTATTCGTAGACACATTTTCTTGTAACCTGGAATTAATAACGAAGTAAGTAAAGTAGCAAGTTCTAATGTGGGTCATCCGTCATGATACCAATTGAAGTGTCATATTATATAAATTAAGATTATAATTGCTTAATGCTTCAACATTATGCGAGTAAATCTTATCTTAAACCTTTAAAAACGTGATAATGATATTAGATCGTTAATTTAATTAACGATCGTTAACTGAACAGCGTTGTTAGTGACAAAAAGTGTCAATGTTAATGTTTGTTCAATGTCCTAGTTATTTTCTAAAATCGTTTGGTTTTAGAAGTAACTAACACTTTAACTAACGTTTTTAATCTAGATTTCGTCTGCAATTTTACTTGCCATAGATCCTAAATGCGAATCGAAATGTTCAAAAAAAGGTTTTTCATTGTTAGAAAACTACTAATCTCAACGTTCCTAGTGTAAGTTGCGCGTACCACTTTCATGCAAATATTTTACACAGATGATACACCTTTATCCAACTTATGATATCTATATATTCAGGGTAAGGAGATGTCACACTAGAAAATAATAATTTTAACAAAAAAAATAAAATAAAAAAAAGATTTCAAATTGTATCTAATTCTAAAACGACTGAACAGATTTTGATAAAATTTAAATGTGACCATAAGGGACCAAAAAACTCATCCAAATCGGTTCACCCAGTCGAAAGTTCTGAGGTATCAAATATAAAAAAAAATATACGCGTCAAAGAACCTCCTCCTATTTTATTTTATTTTTGATTTATTTTTAGTGTAGATAAATTGCATTTCCATTATTCACATGTTCACTAGGAAATTTTATAAAATGGTATTATAAAACTTTTTAATAAAACGATGCTGCGAACAGAGGCAATCCTAACAACGTATAATTTAGTTTCAGTAGTATTTTATAAAGTATGCCGAGTTATTTGATTAAAAGTCCTGTGTGCCTAAGAAGAGAATGGGATAGGCAAATTTCTGCTTTACATTTTACTCAGCAATCTTAAAACTAAAAGGCTACCCTTGAAAATAGGCTACTTTTATTGAGAACTTATTCAAGGTCCTTTGTATCGCCGTTAATGGCTACGAATATTATAGGATTTTTTAGAAATGACAAGCACTTGCTACAAAACTCTGTGTGTGTGGATTAAGGTAATATTGGAGGAAACATTTGGATGTCTTTGCTGTTTAAATTTTGAGAAGATAAGTACTTTCACCTTAAGAAGCTGCCTTGAATTCCAGCTTAGTATGAATACAGATTCCTCATAGGAATTTCCTTCTACACAGATGATGTTCCACAAAAAAGCAGGAATCTAGATTAATGTGAAAAAAAGAGAAAAACAACAACACAATAAAAATAAAATGAATAGATATTAAAGTCATATATATATGAAACAGACAAAGAAGTGCCTTGACCTTGCCAGGAGGCAGCTCACGCCGAACACGGAAGTGGCCAACGAAGCACCGCCCCAACAACTTTAGGCACACGAATTAACAATTATGTTGCTATGGGATCTTCGCAGTATCTATTTAAGAAATAATCATTATCCAGATAGTACAATTGCAAAATAACATCATATTTCATCTTTACAAGAATATCACTAAATATGTATTATAAGTATTGCGTATTTATTAATATTCTATACCAACTTAACTCGATAATCATTCTATAGATGTATATTTGAATGTAGCTTTTAGCCTGAATAGTTTGCGACAGAAAGGGACATGGAAAGTGCGGAGTTCTATCTGACAAAATTGCGATAACATCCTTGTAAAGTTAAGAATTGCTGAAACATTTTTCTGCATGTCTTCTAATTCTTTAAAGATTAGAATTGTTAAAATAGTAGATTTCATTTGTGGACAAGACCAGTTTGAAACTAATTCGGATTGCAAAATACAACTTCGCAACACGAATTCTATAATTACAATTGACGTATGAGAATTATATTCTGATCATTTTTCTGACACGGATTCGTATTCGACTCATTGTAAATACCCCTAGTCCCTATATAGGGCTTACAGGTTACCTATAATAATTAATAATACACTGTGTTTTGAATAAATATAATATTATTAAAGATTCTGGCGCATTTGAGACAAAGACTCATGGTCGACTCATTCTAGTTCTCATTCCACAAACTGCAGCTGAGTCAGGCTATGAATTTAGCCTACGAAACATGCACAAAGAAGTGACACCGTGTTTTTAAATTTCGAATGCCACGGTTTCGTGTTTACACTTCGCGTGCACTGAACCCGGCTAAAATATCACTAGTTCTCAGAAACAAAGCGGCCGCACGTAATGGAGGCGTCCCTTATTTAGTGATGATAATAATGGAAGAAAAGGGCCTCTCGCCTTTAGCGTTTGTAAAAGGATGGGTATACACCCTGCGGTTTTATTTCATTTAAGGATTGAACACCTATCAAAAACTAATGATATATTATTGACCACAACAATACAGTGTCTGCAAGAGAGACGAAATGTCGTATATATTTTTTTTAATACTAGCTGACCCGGCAAACGTTGTTTTGCCATATTAATTTTTGGGGTGGGCTACCCTTATCACTTAGGGGTATGAAAAATAGATAGCAGCCGATTCTCAGACCTACTGAAAATGCATAAAAATTTCATGAGAATCGTTCAAGCCATTTCGGAGGAGTATGGGAACGAACATTGTGACACGAGAATTTTTTTTTAAATATAATATTTTTTTATTATTATGTTGTATTTCATTAAAAACTAAAGCCAGTTCTAACAATTTTTTCCTTTACTAACGTGGAATTATTATTATCTGGAAGTTGGAATATGATGTATGTTGTAACGTACGTTTTAATGAGATATAAAAAGCGATACATAGAATAATAATAAAAAAAGTGATAATTTTTCACATAACTCCCTTGGAAGCATTTGCTTTATAAATTTAGACAAAGAGATTGTTGATTGAAGAACAAAATCGTTTTGTAGTAAAATAAAAATATTAAAATAGAATTGCTCATCCATCGCTAGCTTATAATAGCTCGCGTGCCGTCCTCCACTTACAATCGGTTTTAAGGTAAATTATGTTGAATCGATAAATAGCATAGCGTTTATACACTGAAATATTGGAGTTATTTCAGTATATACGTGCATTAACTATTAATACATGCTCAATAACCAATAGTTAAGCCGGACGCTTTTGGAATAGAAAAACTGCTTAGAAAGTTACTATATTCAGATAGAACTTGGGAAGAACAAACCGAACTACATTTTTTGTATGTATTCTCCGTAATACACGATACAAGAGACCGCGTCGATCGATTAATCATTATTAATAGTACTTCAAGTTTAAACACTGATAAAAACACGATTTTTAAAACAATTTGTATTATAATAATTTTGTTTTAGTTCGTGTAACCTTGCTTTACAAGATAAAACAAAATTTTGCGTAGAAAAGCATCAATTATATTTGATTTAAAGATTTTTAAATACATTTAACAGTTATATTTATTTAATACTAGCTGATCCCGTGAACTTTGTATCACCTAAAACGCCATTGCATAGAAAATGTACGAGGATACGAATTTTCTTTATAAATACTTCTTTTTCGTGAATTTTTTTATATTTTAATAGTTATTCTGCTATTCTTGAATTAGACGAATCCAACAAATCAGAGATCATCAATATCCGTCCAGTTCTCGAGTTATAAATGTTGTAAATAACCCCATTTTGTTTTATATATGTACTTATAAATACTAGCTGACCTGGCGTACCCGGTACCACCTTAGAATTAATAAATGTTGTTTAGTTATAAGCCGCGTTATATTAAGACAAAAGTCCGGAATAGCAGCTTCACATTAAAAACGATATTTTAAATATAACTTTGTAATTTTCATAATTTTGCAATTCCATAATTACTTCTGGAGGTCATAATTTTTTGATAAGTCACTTTTTACTATTGTCTCTATATCTAAATTATTTAATTCTTCTATTTCTCTCTAGTCTTCTACGTCGGAAATATTGGCGAGAATCCTTTTTGCCGTTAAAGTCAAAAAGTCCAAACCACAAACACAATGATTAAGTTATGATTAAGATTATATACATTCACTAAAAAGCAAGTCCGTAATGATTAAGCACAGCACAATAAGCAACCAAAAGTTATAACCCCACCACAGCTTAAAGAAAATAAACCTAATGGTGAAATATTAAATTACTAAAAGCATAACAAAAAGGAAGCCTTGTCTTATATCAAGTATAACTTACAACGATAAAAGCTTCCTCCAAGTAACAGTCTCCAGCTAGTAAAGAATAAATCTTTACTCGGTTTACCCGTATCCTATCTACAATTCTCAGAATGGAGCATAAAATTCTCTTCTAAGCTTGAATTATGCGTGAGCGACATAAATCTAACTAGTGTTGACATTCATGAATCATTTAGATTTTTATTGATTGCGAACATTATGATGAACGATATTCTCTTCGAAGAATGACTGGATAATATATATATAAATATGGTATGAAGTGCATAAGACCAAAACTATTTAAAGCTTTTAAACTGTACTTGATCCATTTTGAAATTTTAGAGCTAAAAGCTTTAAGGCTATATATATATATAAACCGCGGGGTACAACTAGTGTTATAATATTTGTGAGAAAAAGGTATTTTAATTGAAGTCTTCCAAAACACCATATTCATCAAAGTAACAAATGGGATCGCGCCGTAAATATTAATTCTACATCAAAACTCCTGCTCTAGCTAAAAGGTCAACTTTAACGTAATAAAGACAAGATGAGTTCAGAAAATTGGATTAGGGCCTCGGTAAAGGGATACAAAGTTTTAAAAAGAAACGACCGCAATAGAGAAACTTTATTATTTTAAGTTTAATGAAACCGGTATTTACGATAGCATTCAGCTGATCATGAACAAAGATTTTCTTATAACCCTGGGATTCCATTTAACTCTTGAGTAAAAGGGACAGTAAATACTCAACATAATAATGGTTTAAACATATTAGTCGAGACCAACATATATTCTTCTATACGTAATACATAATTATATGAAAAGATTCGTATTTCTATTTATAACGAATAAACTTTTGGACCTGTTTTAAATGTTCTTTTACTTATGGAAAGCTAGTCTTACTGAGTGATACACGCTATAGCCTAGCTGCTAACACGCGGAGCGAATTGTGATAAAACCTAGGTTAAGTAATCCATAATTTTTACGTATTTATAACTACTAATCTTTCAGAATGCATCAAAACTAGCAGCGCTGTAAGATTCATACTCATGGCATATACGCCTCCTCGATTATCGATACATGAACCACTGAAAACTTGTAGTACAAAAACAATTCATTATTCCTCTGATAAGTTTCAATAAACAAATATCTTTAGATATAAAACAAAGTCGAGTTATTTACACCATTTATAATTCAAGAACGGATGGACCGATTATTTCTGATTTGTTGGATTTGTTTGAATCCGGGAATAGCAGAATAACTATTAAAAATATAAAAATATTCACGAAAGTGTTTATGAAGAAAATACATTTTGTAGGGAATTACGTTTTAGATAAGACGTTATAATTCCGAACCCTGAAGCCATACGAAGTTCTCGGGGTCCACTAGTTTAATACAAAATGTGAAAAAGTTTGCTAATGTAGCTCGTAAAGAAAATGAAATAGTCTAAGGTATATATGCAAAGTGAGTATAACCAAGAAAATAAACGTAATCAGGTTTCAGATAAAGTGTAATTTTATTCATGCATAGTTAAAACGTTTTATAAACAATGAACTCGACGGTTCACGCTACATACTCGGGAGCACCGCTATTTATCTAGTACTGTTTTGTTTTTCTTACATTAGCTCTTAAATCTTCTACAATTATTTTCTTAAAAGGAATTATAAAAAATAAAGGTTACATCTTATACAATTATTGTCAACAGTCACGAGAAATATCTCTCGACTGAGCATATCATGATTGCCAACGTCAAGTAAACGTACAAAAAACGATAACATTTTAATGGACTATGATTTCGAGTTAAAAAAAAAAACTTTTTAGACTAACTAACTAAAAACACTTCTCTATCAATATTTAGCCTCGATATATGAATTAAACCGTGAGGTAATATGTGAAGAAATCTTTGATTCTAATAATTAAGATAAATATTCTAGTGGCATACCTACCTACATTAGTTTAATAAGTTCTCCTAATAAATATTTTTTGTAGTAAGGACAAAATATCTTGCGTGATATTTGTACACGCGATAGAAATAATATGAGGTTAAGCCTATTGGCTTATCTAAATGTATTTTAACTATTCAGTTTAAATGATGATGAATTAATTTGTTGGAAGTATATCATTATGAAATATTTACTTTTTGTGTCAATTTTTCTCTTTGTCGTAAAAACAGTGGTGTTAGCATATTCTAGTGTAAATGAAGGAACCTCTTTGATTTCGTTCGCTTATAAATGTTATTGTGTGCAGGAATAAAAATATGTCCTTTATTTATAACTAGCGACCCGCCCCGGCTTTGGACGGGTATAAAACATATATAAAAACCTTCCACATCAATCACTCTATCTATCAAAAAAAAAACGCATCAAAATCCGTTAAAGGGATATAGGGAAAGAATAAGCGATTTTGTTTTATACTATGTAGTGATGAAGAGATAATAATAGGACAGGATATGAATAGAATGTAGATAAATTATCACTATAGGTCACCTAGTTCATGTGTATCAATTTTAAAATGCTCGTCTAAATATATTCCAACTTAAATAATTAATGATGACGACAACGACAAAATCAAAATGCTATAATTGACAGTTTACATGTGTCACAGTATGAACGTGTTATTTGGTTATCCAATAATTAAATAACATGTACAAATAATAAACATTAGTAACATGAAACTATTTCGTGACCGTATAAACTTTCTATGGCATTTTATTTTAACGAAAATGAACTTAAATCACGTACAGTGTTCACGCATAAATAATTATAATAGTTGCCCTTCAAAAATATTAATATGCCTCGACACGGTGACACATTTTTAACTTTATAAGCACCTACACAATTTATTATTGCCTGTGCTCAAATTGGTAACGAACCATTCTTTGAATACCAATTAACAGTCCAAAAATCAATATATGAATATGGTCGATTGAAATTCTATTATATTATTTTACATTAGAAACATTTCTATAAATTGTACTAAATAAAAGCTACAATATAAATTATTTAGTATACCTACCTATCTAATATACCTATGTTAGATGATTATGATTACATTTGCTAAAAATTCTCCAAGAGCTCTCTTACTCTGTTCGGAAAAACAGACGAAAAGTTTCACAGTTGCTTTATCATCGCATATCATATTAAGTTGGTGACGTTTGTATAATCGGTATTTAATATGATTTGCGATATAATTATATAAAGTACTTACCTACGTTTACACAATAGCTTGTTTCCTAGTACATATTCTCCGAAGACCGATCTATAGCAATTAAGTGATAATTTACTAACGAAAGAACAGGTTTCTTTAATCACAGTTACAACTATTTTTTCATGAAATATTGTGCAACAAGTAATATTTACTGAGTATTAATACAAATTATAATTACTACAGTTTCATAATTATTATCCAATCCACTTTCTTTCATATTTGCTTTCCAAATGGCCTTGTTTTTTTTTAAATATAATTGAAAGGAGCATATAATGTCGTTTGTTATAGTAAAATACACAATAATAACATATAACTATATGTTATTATAAACAACTTGAGAATAAGGAAGAACAGGATTTGCAGTATTTTGTAAATTGACAACTATTTTATTTATTGCATTGACGCAAGATCCGGCTTACGGTAATAAATAAAACAACGATTAGTATTAGAATCGCTAATTAAGTAAATGGCAAATGTTAAAGATTGTAAATATAATTTAATCGTTGATACTCAGCCCACTTCATATATCAGTCTTATTGTCATTAAACATTTAACCAAAAATATGTTTTACAAACCAATATTAGCAGATAGTTTAAATAGATGCCCATCTATGTTGTCCGGATGGAAGACAGTAGAGTTCCACGGAGACTCTTGGAAGAGAAACCTGACGGTCGACGGAACCATGACAGGCCAAAATCACGGACTGGACGCAAAAGACACAAAACAGGACCGACTGGAGCTCCTTGCACGATTAGGACAAAATCCAATGGGATGTAGCGCCGTGATAGCAGTAGTAGAAAAATGAGAAGAGGCAAGTGAATTCTTGTACTATTTTGACGTAATTATGTCTGTACGGAGCATTTGTGCAATAGTGTTACAGTTTAAATGAAGTGTTATTCATTGTGTGTTCATTTTGATCACAAACAAATTGTAGGTAATTGAAATATACCTCTTCATACTTACGAGAATATATTTATATTGTTATTAGTATCAAAACATACTCTCCCCGAATGATATTATAGCATGCTCACCCGATAGCGAGAAGTCGCTAATCAAACCTTTAATAATTTAATCAGAGTAATTAACGAAGGGGTCATTAGGTTTTTGCATTCATCCAGTGAGGCGAAAATAAATTAAAATAATCGATACACTTTATCCTTTTCGGTTGTAAATTACCTTATCATTTTCCTTTGGACCTAATTAGTTAAATAATTTAATTAGATGGTAATGAAAAATGTATTTGCTGCATGGAAGATAGCTGCTCTATGATAAATGTTGCCGATTTAAATAGAACTAAGAGCATTTTTAATTTTAATTTGTAACACCAAAACGCCATATAACTTTAATCTTTAATGCTTTCAACTTAAGAATCAATTTAAAATAAAATGGAAACACTCACCGACACGATGACTACATTTGTTTAAGAATGTCTCATAAATGGATAGTTAGATTTTCCTAAATTGTCGGTAAGAACCATCTCGATCAAGTCCGCTTTCAAACAAAACATCGGTACAATCATTTAGGAAATACGATGCTACAAAGAGACAGACAGATACAGATACACAAAAAATACCGCACTTTTTTCAACGGGGATTAAAAAATTAATATTAACAATCGCTATGAGTTCTCATTACAGCTTCCTAGCTAAAATATATTTTTAAAATACTATAAAAATATTTTCAGTTACCTACTTTGTGAAATCTTAGTTGAGTTTGGTATGGTCAAATCGTTGAGCTATATAAATATGCCATAGGAATGAACGAAGACTATATTTTATCCCAATTATTATATGTGAATAAGGAGAAGTTTTGGATTTCGGTTAATATTTCTATTACATTATGACGTATTTATAAACTACATTACTTAGTAGTATTTACTATACCTAGTTAGATTAAGAGCAGCTGGCATTCCAGCCGGAACGAACTACGAAGAGGGCAGCGGTTTGCACATCCACTGCCTTCACCACACCATGTGCACCACGATCCCTATAACACTGCAATTCACCACTCGCACTTAGGACACAGTGTGTCAATGTCAACGCAGTGTCATGGTTCACAGCTCCTAATTGACCCGAATATAGATAACGGTGACGAAATCGTTTAAATAATCTACTGTATGGAAATTTCCGGCGCCCAAGGATAAGTGACAGGCCGCTGCTGCTAATTCGACTGCCAAAACAAAGGGAAAGGAACTTGGTCAGTCGAATAAGGGAAAATTGTGACACAGTTCGCAGAGAACAGAATTCGCCGATAAGATAAGGGGTGAGTATAGGGAGCGTCTATACAGGGGTTGGTATGGGGTCGATAAACTTTGAGCTAAAAAAATGGGGTCTGACGCGCCAGGGATCTGGTATCAGAGTCGGTATGCGTTTAAGCGAGGGTAGATCCGCGAGTCGCGTGACGGCACGAGGCGGTCGGCCCGTGCGTCGCTCCGATTTCAACTGACGTACTTCGCCTAGTGACTAGTCTCTCTTCGGTAGCGTCAAGCGCGTGGCAGCCTCTCGCCCCCGCTATCCGCCCCAAGATAACGCACCCTCCAACGCCATAATATATAATTCAATGGCATAAATAGCTCTCAATGTTTGTAGAATACAACAAATTCTCAAATCTCATCGTAGCAGTTGGTGCTTTTAAGTTTTAATAAATTGTGTTTAGTGGTGTTTATTAATTCTGTA
The DNA here is from genome assembly GCA_912999735.1 of Aporia crataegi. Classification (NCBI taxonomy): domain Eukaryota; kingdom Metazoa; phylum Arthropoda; class Insecta; order Lepidoptera; family Pieridae; genus Aporia; species Aporia crataegi. The sequence goes on along the minus strand of OU538744.1, from coordinate 2,803,354 downwards.
ATAATGTATGAACATTATGCATTTGCTATACATAGGTTTCATACATTATATACCACATATTGCTATAGATATAATCAATAATTTGTAGTGACTTAATTTATAAGATAACATTATTAATGCATGATAATTAATGTGCAGTATGGCGAAAATCTTCTCAGCGGTGGTCTAGCAGATGAGAATTACAGCGAGCCGACGGCCTAGAATTCACTACCCCCGACACGTACAGCCATAAACCACTTGGATATTGGACGTCGCGTCATCCAACCGTAGCACCCGAATTGAGATTCAGAAAATCGACAAGAGGAAAATAACCTAACGCACGGGCTACGGATTTCATATTTTATGAAAACCTTACGTTGAGCTCCGAATATTTTAATCTTTCCCCTAATTTATACAAAATCTAGCTGTTATCTGCGACTTACATACATTAGGATAACAACATTTTATAGTATTTTAAACATTGGTACGAAACAACAAATGAACTTAATTTCGCAATTATAATACTACATAGTTAGTAATGATTAACTCCGAAACAGTCATTAAAAATTGATATTCGAAAGAAAGTATTTTGAACGCTTTTCAGCCCACCCACGATGCATAAATATAACTTTTCTTCGACATATTAGCTATACAACGTCATATAGTCGTCTTTACGGTATACCGTACACGTGTCATACATATCTCTATCTGAACATAGTCACGGCCACAGTCAGACAGGAGTATTGTTTATTATTCAAGAAACAAAACACATATCATGTGGAACATAATATATAAAACGAAATACAATATAAAATAAAGGCGAATTCTAAAAATGTTTTTCAGATGAAGTAAACGAGTAAAAAAGATTTAGAGTTAAAATAAGAGTATAAACCAAGTAGACAATTAAGTGCCTGAACGCATAAGAAATAGTCTCCTTAATTATTTACAGAAATCAACAGCCCTAAATAATATTTCTTAAAAGATTAATCAGTATAAATAATACGTGTCGATAACAGATTCCTATTTTGTTAACATGTCGATATTATTAAAGGTCTCATTGTATTGGGTCTCTATTGTAAAGAAATAAATATGTCAGTAAAAATGTCATTATTAATTACGGAATTAATAATTACCTATGTCATTGAACTGAATCACTGTTGCAATCTCGCACGAACCGCTAATTTATTATAATGATTATTTTAATTTAATGACTATTGTTTTTTGTGTCAAGGTTTTTAAAATAATAAAATATAGTATAATTCCACAGCATTTATTATCCTGTGAAAATATTATGAAAATTAAATATTTACAAATGGCGGGATGCGAGGTGATACTATCTGCATTACCTACGCGGCCTTGATATTAGCTTGAAAAATGACGATTGATTAATGTTTAAAATCCTATGACCCTTGTGTGGGGCAAAGGGCGTCCACTGTGTTCCGTAATCTCGTCCTGTCTTGGGCATTAAAATGGAATTAATTTAAATATATCTTATATATATATATATATATATATATATAAATTACGTGTCACGTTGTTTGTCAGCGATGGACTCCTAAACTACTTACCCGATTTTAATCAAATTTGCACACCGTGCGCAGTTTAATCCAACTTGAAAGATAGGATAGCTTACATCTTAATCACTACATAGTATAAAACAAAGTTCTTTCCCTATATCCATTTCTACGCTTAAAACTTTAAAACTATGCAACGGATTTTGATGCTGTTTTTTTTAATGGATAGAGTGATTGAAGAGGAAGGTTTTTATATATGTTTTATACCCGTGCAAAGCCGGGGCGGGTCGCTAGTAATATATAAAAGAAAGTCATACATTTTCTATGGAATGACGTTTTAGGTGTTAGGTGACACGTTATTATTCAGAACTGAAGCGATACGAAGTTCGCGGGGTCCACTAGTAGATATATTATAGAGTAAAATGAGCGTAACTACGTTGTTTTTATTTACAATCTATACAAACGAAGTCACGGATATTACCTTTAAGAATTTTAAACTGTTTATATAACCATATAAGTAGATAATTGTTAGCATTTAAATAAAATCTATGTACCACGTATCTACACATAATAAAACAAGAGAAGTCTCGTTTGCGATAACGTCGATAAAGCCTGTCTAATAAAATCAGCGATCGGACGTTTGTGTCATGAAATTGAACGGGGCACAAAATATTTTCACGTAAATCTAAAATCGGCTTCGAATTATTAGAACGTCGAGTTTAATTCTATGCGAACAACGCAGGGATAAACGCGGACGTGGATTGCGAATTAAGTATATACTTATGATATATATCAGATTACATACGTAAGCCCTAATTTAATGGCATATCAACTCATTATACTGTAAAAATATATGTTTATTCAAGTTAACTTATATCAATAGGTCACACTCTGGACGTTAATTTTTGATTTAATTTTTTATTTATTTATATTACAACGCCTATTTCGCAAAGGGGTAGGCAGCGACCACAGACTGTCACCTGCCACGATCCTCCTTTTAATAGTTGGTTCTTATTAGTAATTCACACATGATAAAAGCTGAATTGTTGAAGTTTACATTTCATGAATATAAGGATGATAAAGACGCTGTAACATTTTAATACTTGCTATTAAGCAATTTAGCAGAATGTTGATATTGTAAGAATTTAAGATACTTTTGACAAAAAAGAAAGAAAATCCTAACCGTACGTGTCTGTGGACAAGGCAAAGATGCATCAAAAGATAGTAGAGATTAAAACCGCACAATATCTACACGTTAATGTATCAAAAGAAGCATTTCTAGCAATTTGAGCGCTGATTACTGGTGAAACGACAATGTACAGTGATAATAATTCGGACTTTCAAAAGGAATACGAAACAATACATTTGGGTCATGTTTGCAAAGAATTTACATTTTGTCTTTTGAATAATTTTAATGGATGGATTTGTAAAAGAAATTACCATTTATTTTACGAATAATGTTTGCGCAGATTGTACCTATTATGTTCTCAGCTAAAAACTGTATTATAGTGTTTTAAGACAAGAGTTTTGGCGGAGAGACTTTAGGTTACAAAAGTTTTGTCTAAATATAAAGGTTTATTTATTGGTCAAATACGATTTTTATAAAGACACGGAACCTGTCCTTATTCTGTAAATTATCTCGATATATAATTCTCAATAAATATCGGAATTGTGGCGTGAATTTGAACCACAAACCACCAACCACGTAGACACGTATTAGACTTGTTAATCATTAATTAATATACGAATACATTACAGTTAGTAATAATTTTATTCGATTTTGTAAAACACACTATTTAGCCTTCGTCAACGAAAAAATATCAAATCTGTCAAAGCTACCACAATGACGTCATAATTTTGAAACAATTCATATTTTTTTGAAGTCGATTACAAAATTAACTACTTCATGTATATTATCAAGATAAAAAGTGATATTTAATATGACTGTTATACTTTCTTTGTTATAAAAAATTAGCTATGTCCAAAGTTTTATTAAATGAAAAATGATATTTGAATATAGAATAAAGATGTTATCACGTATACAATAAGGAAATAAAATTATCCATACTTACGAATTTTGCTAAGTATAATAATAAAAAATGCCAGTCTGCGATAAAGAAGACTTCCTGCATTAAAGCCGTTAGATCAGCGATATGACGAATGTTAATACGTGTATTAATTATCTCTCCGTTTAATAATTATTTATTATTTACGTAAATTAACGTTTGTTTAATTGTGTTGTTTAATTTTTTAATAGCATTTTTTTATCATGAGGATCGCGAATTTGGACATTTGGCGTGATTGGTTATTCGTAGAATAGAAGTCAATTTCAATTATATTTTTATTATTTTGTTTAAATTTCTTGTCTTTATTTTACGATTTACGACAAGATTTTTTATGAGAATAAATTACGAAAACTACTTAATTTTAATGTAATGTGATAATTGATTTTGTTTTGTTTTTATTATTGTTAATCTAAGAGGGCTGACTGTCTGTAAATAGTGGTATAGGTATTTATCTTTGTTTCTTTTACGTGTTCAATGTAGCGTGATTTTATTTAAATAAATAAAATCACTGTAATTTAGTTTATAACGCATTTAAACCGATTTTGAAAATTCTTTTCTTTTTAACCAAGGGGTAAAAGATCGTCGGGGTTAAGTCGAGATGGAGAAAGAAGGATGTTATAAATTTGACATTTCTTTATGTGTCTGTGGCATCGTAGCTGCTAAAGGAATGGACCGATTATGATATGGTTTTTCATGTGACGGATATAAGCCAAAATTTATGAAGATTCATTTATGACGTATTATATATTATTTGTAATTAAGTTAAACCCATTACATTATAATTGTTTTGTATTGAATTTGTATTTATTTTTCATTATTTGTAAAGTAAAAATCGTTAAATAAATAAATGTAGGTTATATTTAGTACTAGATTTACTATCGAATTCCTAATCAATATTGGAATTGTGGAGTGAATTTAAACGACGGATATTGTAGACTACCTAGGTATATATATGCGTACAAATATACATCGTACATACGTGGCCAGTCTGGATTAGAAGTTATACATAAAGATAATTGAGAGATTATATTTGAGAGGTCAAAATAAATACGAGGATTGTAAGGACGTTTTAAATTGACGAAGGTAATGGATGGGTTCGTTTTCAAGCTCAAACTTTATAGGTAGATATCTATATACATTATATATTTATTTATCAGTAAGATATAAGAGCAACTCTAGTAAATATATGTTTTGATTTGAAAATAGCAATATGCGACGGTAAAATTTAAATGATATGGAAAAACCAATTTTAATAGTTTTGTTTACCGCGAACAACCTAATTTATTTATCAACTGTTAAAAATGACGCGTTTATATTTAATAATGTTTTGCAATAATAACGTAAAACACGACTGATCTATCGATATTCTTTTGAAGAAAAAATAGTATTTTTACTACAGAAGTTTTATTAAAATAATGTAAGTATATGTAATGGACGAGGCTTGGCTTTATAAATTTTTGCGTATTTTTTATGAAATAGGGACAAACGGGCCGGAGAATTACTTAATTTTAGTGACCATAGCTTTACAATTTCAGTTGTAACTGCAAATGTGTTAGAGTATGTTAGACTTAGAGGTAAGACAAGGGAGTGGTACGCTCCTTTTCTTGAGGGAACCTTTCAGGCCTATCAACGGTCCCATTTCCCAGGATACGAATCCAAGATCTCTAAAAGCAATAATTATCTAAGCTACAGCGGAACAGTTTATATGAAATGATCCGAAAACACGTCGTCAACACTTTGCCCTCGTAGATTTTACCTCCTTTCAACCTTCAAGTCCACATACAATTTGAGTACCTATACCGAGGTGTTATTGCGAAAGTTAACGCGCGTGAGGTGCATACGCACGTCGCTTACTCATTTGCATTTACCTATATAACGATTTGAATTTGTACTCGGATTAACATATTTAAATAATCCAATACTTCCCTAATCCTAATAATCTAAATTCCCGTTGAAGAGAATTGTTTTAATTATGTTGTTTTTTTAGAAAACTTAAATTATTTAAGTGTCCCATAACGTTCAGACTATTCAGTTAACAATTTACGGTATTTAATAAATAATCAGGTCTGCTGTTGACTACAAAGTTACAGACATTCATTGCGTCGAAATAAATAATTTCTCCTTTAAAAATGTTTGTTTAAATAAAAATATCTAACGTTTCCGCACCTGACCTGATATACGTAAACTTTGTTTAAAATGTTTAGTGTAGTAAAATCCAAATATTTCTACTATATATATTTAGATAAATAGCAATTTAAATGAACTATGCAAATGTTATCACATCTTACGCAGTCACAAAACGCATCGATAACCTTTGTTCTCGCAACAATGAGACATAATACTTCCTACTCGTGGCACATAACGATACCATGTTAAGACATTATAGCAAGGCTGTATAGAACATGGGTGGCGCATTAGCAAAGAATGTCATTTAAAAATGAGCGAAATTAACTATTAATTACAGCTTAATTAACCTTTTTCTAACTCATCATTTTTAATAGATACCCCTAAAATGACTGGTTAAAAAAATGATCATTTTCTTTAAATGCAAGTGAGTGATCAAGCCTTATTCGCCTACGAATGAAACATTTTTTCGCGATTCGAAAGCAGCACCTCTGTCGTAACAAGCAGTAAATGCCAGATACGTGAGGAGCCATGGAAGCTTTTAGCCAAGGATTTCACTTTTTTAATAACTAATTCTCCTCTGTTATAAGTTATGTTTTCAAAGTAATTAAAGCAAATATTTGAAAGCTTTAATAGAAGTGATGAATGTTGACGCTTGAAGTTTACTTAGACAATAGAACGAATTCGAGATAACAGGTCTAGGTTTACACTTTCATTATATTTACTTTTAATTAAAATTGACGTCAATTGATAAGAATAATGTTACCAAAGGACATAATGGACAATAATTATAGATTCAATGGTAGTTGATCGCTTTTATAGCGATAGCCACAACTATGTATTTAAGTTATATATATATATACATACATATATAAATGATGTTTCGTGTCTATTTCATATGTTTTTTATTTTCTTATATTATAAGGGTTTAGAATTCAATTCAAACATCACCGCATTAAACATACTAGGTTGATCGTTCGGCCCTACAATGTATGAGACACCGTTATCCAAGAAACGAATGGGAGATGGCCTACGGATGGTACTATAGAATCTGAATTTAACAACCGATTTGTTGTTGAAGTGCACAACTCGTAGTAATTATGACTGGTATTTTGGATATGTAACTTTGATAGTTTTAGTCGTTTAATATTAGATTTGCAACATATTTTGCTTTTTTAGCTAATGTTTATGTGCTCACAACGTATATAATAACACACGATGCAAATTTTGCCAATAAATTAAATTATTACGATTAATTTTCCTGTCAATGTTGAGGTATTTTTAGATTTATAACTTTTCTTGTGATCTTATAAGGCAATATTACAATCAAAAACTTAAGACGACATTTATAAATAATATTATTGCCAGATTTATAAAGATATAGTAATGGTAAACAAATAATTAACATTATTAATGATTAACATGTAAATAAATATATTTTTTAACTTTGCTACGAAAAATAGGCTACACAGGTAAAAATATTGTATGTACAAAAGAAAACATTTGCCCATATATAGGTACAAAGTTAAGCTCTGATTAAATGTTTGGTTGCGATTCATGTTTTCTTAGATATCCTAATATCCATTATTTCCCATTAATATCATTTTTTTTATTATTTATGTATTATAATTTATATAGAATTCATAAAAAAGTAATTGTGATATGTTCAAATTTTAAATGAATAAAAAAAGTAATTCATAGGAAATATTAAAAACAATATAAATAACGTATTAGAACACCATATAGGTGCTTTCGAAAACCATAGTCATTGCGGATATCATGTCAATTTAGTAACGGAAAATTTGAACCAAATAATGCAGCGATTTTTAATTTGCGCTGGTGAAATGTCTGCCAATGGCACGTAGGCGTACACAACTTACCAATAATTGTTGTAATTGTTATTAAAGCACGTGCCCGACAATGATAAATTATTGTCAAAATATCAAAACGACAAGAAACTATTGCGGAATAAAACAATTGTTTACCAGTCACCTAAATACAATTGATCATTAATTGTCTGTTGACAGCTTTCAAATTAATATGCAACTAACACTCGTGCAACGTCTGTTTGTATATTTCTGGTAGCACTAATAAATAATAAAATATTTACAAATTCCAATACCAATTGTATTTATTTTCATATTATAAGAATGGAAGCTTTTTGTAATTTTATTTTTTGGGTGACGATTAGGTATGTACCTACACATACAAAAAATTCTTCCTCTTCTCCCAAATAATCAAAAATTTTAATTAATTATTTCCATAAAGAGATTTTCTTTTAAATATTTAATCCACGGATGAAAAAAAAAAATATATGTTAACTATTTTTAGTATTTTTTTTATTGGCTAAACTAATAATACCTCTAAACATTGGATATATTATACATTATACGATGTAAGCTTTGTCTTTTGCCTAGATAGGTGTATTTTGTCACCTAAAAATCAATACTTTTTTCAGATCAAATTACATATATGTTACATATACTTTGCAGGCCAAATTGAACGTTCTAGTTTAGACGTAACCAAAGCTTCGGGAGCAGGTAAGATGATGACCGCGACTTGGTTCAAGGGTATTGGGTGAATGCCATTTGATATTTTATACTTAATATTTAGCCTACCAAAACCGGGTGACTTGTTAGAATCCAATATTAGTTTGTGTCATTTTCATGCCAATTGTAAATGAGAATTGAGAATAAATTCATGAGAAGGGAGTACTGTTATTTATCATAATTCTGAGTAAAAAGTCGCTCGATTCTCAAGAGATCTTCGAGCAGAATTTTCTTATAATTTTGGTATCGGATAGATTTCGAGAATACCTATGTGTTTTCTGCCTTTTTTCACACAATGATATTGTAAGAGTCAAGGCTGTACATATGCTCACTCAGGCATTTCCTAGTTTTATTATCACCGTGAACGGCGGATTTGTTGTACTTATCATCGTGTCTATCCAAGTGGAGGACGATCGTTTTAAGCATTGCATTAATTATAAGCATTTTATGTGGCATAATTTCATAAGATTTATATTAATTATTATGTTAGTGGATGACCATTAACTTTGAATTTGGAATAACTATAACTAGGTAAAAATATAAAAGCCTTTGTTCTTTCAAGGCAAGGCTCTACAAAATTTTCCTTTCTTTTTTGCCTCGACTGCCCGAGCAGGTAGCTTGAATACAATAACGCAATCATCGCGGAGCTAAGTTTATTTTGTATGGCACATAAGCCAAAGATGTGTTGTGTGTAGCAACGCTCTGTTTGTGTGGATAAAAAATAAGTTAAGTGGGGATAATGCGCCATAAACAAGAGGTCAAACAAATAAGGAAAACATAACAAAGATAATTCTATATGCCTTCTAATAAACGAAATAATTAATATATTAATACCTATAACATATTATTTTTTATTAGTTTATACTTAATGGAAACTGCTTTAAAAAATCATTTGTCTTTTTTTATTCTAGTACATTAGTATTCTGATTACAAAATTTGCAAAGAAATTCTCAAACATGAAAATATAATATTCTACATGATAATATACATTTTATACCAAGTAGCAACCCTGACAGATGCCATGCAGGGCTGCTATTCAAATTAAAAAACGCCCTACCAGATCACCTGTACGGAATACTAAAATCATTTCTACGACAGCGCCACTTCATATTACAAAGTGAGGAAGCACTGTCCGATCTTTGTCCCATACAGGCAGGAGTACCACAGGGCAGCGTACTGGGTCCCATACTCTACTTACTGTTCACTGCAGACTTGCCGACATCCGAATCACTAACTACTGGGACCTTTGCTGACGATACTGCCATACTAGCTGTACATAGTGACCCAAAAATTGCCTCACAAATACTCCAAGAAGGACTAAATGATATATCAGACTGGCTCAAAAAGTGGCGGATAAAAGCCAACGAAACCAAATCAGTCAATGTTACGTTTACCCTAAGAAGAGGATCCTGTCCTCCAGTCACACTAAACAACATTGAAGTCCCACAAGCAGATCATGTGAGATATCTTGGATTGCATTTAGACAAAAGACTTACCTGGCAGAAACATATTTTCACCAAGAGGAAGCAACTTGGTATCTAAACACGAAAACTTTACTGGCTCATAGGACGAGGGTCTCGGCTGTCTCTCGAAAACAAAATACTTCTGTACAAGGTAGTATTGAAGCCCGTCTGGACATACGGGATCCAATTATGGGGCACCGCAGCTCACTCAAACATTGAAATCGTACAGAGGTTTCAAAACAAAGCTCTGCGTATGATAACCAACGCGCCCTGGTTTGTACCCAACGAACTATTGCACCGTGATCTACGAATGCCCACTGTGAGGCAAGAAATTTTACGCCATACCAAGTCCTATAAAAAACGTATCCAGCAACACCCAAACACTCTGGCTAGGTCACTAATGGAGTCACAACAGAGCGCGTCGATTGAAACGCAAAATACCCCAAGACCTAATCCAATCACAGTGAATATATCTACTGTTTGAACAATGAGGATGTGACACAGGTCACATACTGAGCGAGCCAGCAATAGCACCAACCAAAACACCTCTGAATGTCCCTCGAAGGAGACAGATTGTAGTGAATAAAGAACAACAAAAAAAAAAAAAGAAAAAAAAGATGCCATTCTGCCAAATTCAATTTTATATTACCTTTAACAGTTGTAACTCAATCTGATTGTGAGTTACAACTGTTAAAGGTAATATAAAATTTGGCAAGTACTTCTGTATACCATAATGGTTTTTGGCTCAGAAAACCACATGAACAGCATTGGTAAATACAAAGAAGAATAACTATCAGATGAGAAATTACATTAAATACACTGACCTATGGTACAAAGGCATTATCATTAACTCATCCAGAGAATCATTTTGGAGCAATCATAGAGGTCATCTGAGGATAAAGTGACTGTATCAAGGCCAACAACCAACTTAACAATTTTCTTTAAGAGTATTAATATTTAAATGCCACCTTTTGTTATGGTAATCTATATGACGCATGTGCGGCTTAAAGCTTAGATAGACATTCATGTTTAAATGACAGTAACTAAATTACATTTGAATATTTTTGGTAATAGTACAGCAGTTGTTCTTTTAACTATCAGGCATCTGTTTCATTCATTCAAAAATTCAGATTTTATGCAGTCTAGGTATGAGTCACCTATTCAGATTTTGTGCAGTCTAGGTATGAGTCACCTATTCAATTTTAAAAAATAATCACCATCTGAAATCTTAAAATAAACTTAGATATGTAATTAGAATGTTTACATGTCTATGCTCAATAAAGTTTGTTAAATCACTATTTTCTATACTAATATGAATTGTAACTTTGCTTGCCTATTTTAGTTTTGAGCCTCTTTATTTTTCATTTCCTGCAAATGCCATAATATATAAAACAAAAGAACCTACACTATTTAAATAGCTTGTTGGTAATTAACCAATTAAAACATGATGAAACCATATTAGCAAATTAAGTAAAATGAGAGACAAAACCACAAATTATTATTACAATCACAAATAAAGTATCATTATTGAAAATAGCTATTAAGTTATTAGACTTTAGAGTATGTAATTATTATTACAATCACAAATAAAGTATCATTATTGAAAATAGCTATTAAGTTATTAGACTTTAGAGTAAGTATGTCCAAGTAATATAAATTCATAGACATCATCCAACAAAAACAAGGGTAGACGCAATAAGAATATTCACCATGATATTAGTTTTGTCCTTGTTTATTTTAAGCTCCATATATTATCAAATCATTCTAAGGTCTGAGATCATTCTATTCAAACCTACCAGACCGTGCTATGACAAGGATATATTCCACAAATCTTGACATTTATAATTATGCCAAGACTTTAAAATTTAAAGCTACATCTCTCTGGTTGACAAAGGGATACAATAAAATATTCCTAAAAAATTTGCTTCTGAACTCAGATTAACATACTCTTTTATTTTTGAGGTTAGTAATAACCATTCTAACATTTTTCTACTTTAGCTTAGTCAGCTGACTCTGCTCTAAATTTTAAAATTCAAATACTTTGAGCCTTTGTATTACGTAATTGCCTTATCAATACGCTTTGCATTGATGGAAGGAATATCAAATGGAACAGACTTGACTTTGTTTCTGTTGAGCTATCTATATGACTCGGCATTATTTGAGGCCTAAAGTGGAAAAGAACGACGGTGCGCCATAAATTAAAGAGCTTTTGTGTCAATATGGATTAAATATTTTATATAATCCACAAATAACCACAATAACAAAAAATTTTCAATATAAATATTATATTATATTACCCAGGATCCAAGCAGAAAAATTCAAGTTTGATCTATGTATAAAGTAGCTTGCGATAAAAGTTTTTTATGTAAAATTTATATTTTGTACAGGATACCACTCACACAAGGCCATTTAACCAGAAAAACTGTTTCACAACAAATTGTTTCTGTCGGTGTCGTTACAATATTTAACATTGAAATGATTTAAGTCTGAATTAAATAAATACAGTAAGTCAAAAGTTCAATTCCTGCAGCTGTCGGATCGATTTCCAAATTTTCTTACAACCAAGCGTCAGTAGAAACAATGAAATCTTATTACCTTCGTTTTTGTGACTCCACGATGCCGCTTTAGGTTCCCAGCACGTACTACAGTTATCCACAGCACTTATCATCACAATTCTATAACTAATTTAATTCTAGTTTTACCATTAAAAAATGGATTAAAACTAATTTATTTGAATAAAACAATAGAACATAAAATACACAAGCTGGATAAAAGCAAGGCTCCGAACGTGACACAAAACCAATGTTGCCATTTGGGACTTCGCAATTACCAATTTAATATTATTTTTATTATCGTGAAGTTGCTTTATCAAAAAAACCTTTTACATGTATCTGCAGAGAACCAAACAGCAAAGCAATAAAAATATGGAAAAAAATTATAACTTTAAACTAAATTAATGTATATTATTTAAATAAAAGTCTTAACAGGATTTTCCTTAACATTCTTTGAAAAATTATATTTATCGAACGTTAAAGCTTATTATTCTGAAAATTAAGAAATTATCAATGTGTTATTTGATGCATATTTAGTTGGCAACATTGGTTACAAAAAAATAAAATAAATAAACGAAAAAATTCTTAAAGATTAGAGAACGACTAGAATGCAACGCGCTTGCGTAAAAAAAAACTCAGTCGGCAAGTTAGTCGGATCTGTCGATAAAACAGTTTTAGACCGAAAACATTGAAGAAATTTTTTTAAGCAGCTGATCATTACAGTTGACTTTAATTTTTCTTTTAATATGTTTTTTAACAAATCAAGTTTTATCACTTTAAAACTTATTTATAACTGACAAAATAATTATAAAATAATTTTAAAAAAAACTATTTAAACATCAAAATAATTAGTTTCGATGAAATTCTACAGATGTCACTGAATACAATTATGACGCTAGTAACTTAATAACATCTCATAATAATAGAGGTCGCTTTTACGAATAAATTTTTCCTGGTTTTGGAAATATTTCGGATGTATTATTTCAGACTATTTTTTTATATTGTTCAAAGGTATTATATTAATATACTATGTTTTGTTTGTTTTTGTTCTTAAAAATTTGATACATCACACCAAGTTACAATATTATCACAGCATTTTTTATAATTTGCGATAGATGGCAGTGTTGGCAAAACCATGTGTATTTTAAGTGTATTTAGTCAATACATGAGGTTAAAACTCGAACAAACTAGAAAAAAAAAAACACTATAACCGACAACAGACACTAAAACAACAGACATGCAAAAGAATATTTTCTCCTAAACTTCTATCACATGTTTGTTATAAGTAATATATTATAGTATTTTACGAGCTGAACAAATGAAAATATCAACCAGATTTTATTTATGGGTGTGCTCAATTTCATGCTTAATTAACACATCCGAAACTAGAGTCGCCAAAAGTATGGTAGGAACCTTGAAATCATTTCGACTAATTATGTCTCAGAAATAACATTTTATATCTACAGATACTTACAATCAAACTTCGGGTCATCATGACCTATGATGACCCGAATATTTATATATTAAATCAAATGATTTATAATCAGTTTGCCATTAGCCAATTTGAATTGTTTGTAAGTATTTTGGAAAAAGTGACAGATAGATAATTATGATGAATAAATATTTCTTTTAATTTTATGCAAACATTTTTTTTTTCTTTTCTGAGAAATCTTTACTCTTCACAAGGGCCCCCAAACAATTTTTAATTTAGAAAGGCGCTTTTTAAAGTAATTATAACGTGTATAAATTATATTACCTACATCTACTAAGTCGAATAATCATTATTAAAACAGAACGTTTTGTACCGAAATTTTTTGCTGACTCGTCACTACCTAAGCCTGTGAATTGGCCTCATTTTATAAGCTACGTCAAAGGGCCAAAGGGCGTAAGAACGTTTGCTTCTTCAAGTGGCCTTATTAGGATCAACCTTTGTTAAGCTACTGAGGTTTAAACGATGTCTTTGAGATAAAAATTGGGTCGGCGTTTGTGATTTGATCAAAGTAGTACGTAACCTAATACGGTATTGTGCGGAAATTACCTACTTAAATTAAATTAGGTGGGAAAATAAACCAACGGAAAACTCTTAAACATCAAAAATTAAAAATAAAGATAGGGATTTTGAAATACTTAAAATGTGTAGGTAGGTAATATAAAAATAAGAAAAATGTGAATAAATACATACTTACAAGTTTTTATTCACACTTTTCTAATTAAGTTAATTTATTTAAGATAAATTGTTCTTTATAATTGTGATGTAGGTAGGTACCTATTCGTAAATAGTTAGCTGTTTGTAACTAAATATCTACATAGTTAAAATTGTTTAATAGTAAGTATTTGCTAGTGAAGATACTAGAACTTTATATTATGCTTTCATATTTCAATAAAAGATCCTAAACTTCTTTTGCAATAAATAGTGATTTCATATAAGTAGGTACCTACCTACATACTTAGATTGAAACGCAAAATAAATTTCAAAGTAATAATATAATTCTGGTAGTAGTTATAATGTTTGCTTTCTCAGAATTAATCTAAGGCTAAGCAGGTTCTGTTAAGGCTTCGAATGACCTGGATACGTGAGGAGGCTGCATCGCAGGGCAGGGGTGCGGCGAATCGATGCGTTGCTATGGCAACTGCGACGTCTGCCGAGGAGCCTGCGCTCTACTATCCCTTTCTGTCTCGCTTCGATAATATCATATCACCATCTTGAACTGAAAAACACTCTTAACCCTACAGCGTTGGCCGCACGATTATCGCCTCAACGAACAACGTCAGAAGTTCCATTTTTAAAATTTCCTTCTTGCTCTAAGGACGTTTATTTGCTAAGCGAAATATGTTACGATATAATATAAAGAAGAAACTGTTTCTGGAGTCAATAAAGACAAAAAGACAGCGTGGTTTAAACGATTCGTGCTCTTATGTATTTGTATATAGAGTCGAAAATCATTGAATATAAGAGGATGTCGAGTCACCTGTGTATGTGGTTAAGTTATCCGGACGCAGTGGGTGGCTTTACAAGATATTTGGGGCTTGTTCCGAGTCTGTTAACATCTGGCCCCTTGAAGGGTGAAGTCTGCGTTTCAAGACGGTCGCTGTAATTAATTATTTATTTTCATTTCGGTTTGTTTGCGGTCTAATTAGAAAGGGTAGATTATTTCTGAGATTCTGCAATATAAATTCAATTAAATGCTAATTGAGATGTGGTTAAAACCCATTTTTTACATATATTTTTCACTTATAGATCTGTAGTGTCTATAAGATACGATGCTCTGTTTAACAATGAAATCATAATTTAGTCGAAGTTAGGTACCTACTGGGTACTTTAAAGCTTCTGTTAGCTAAGCTATAAAATCAGCTCACGCGTCTACCATTTAATGCGTGTTGTGTGGAAGATTCGAGTTCGATTCTTGGAGAAACAAAGCAAATATTTCAATGTGAATTGCACAGACGTCTGATTAGATGCTTTCCTGTAACGAAATGACCAGAAAGCTAAGTAGATGTGGAAAAGTGCAAGTCTACATCCCATGATGAGCTACGGAACTACGTTATGTTACAGGGTTTCACTGTCTCTTAACTGACTTATCTTGTTATAAATGCGAAAGTTTCTCTGTTATCCTTTTACGCTTTAACATTCTTGATTGTATGGTTGGTTAAGATTAAATATTATGGTATGGAGAGAATTTGAGGTCCTGCGAAGGACATAAGTGTTTATCGAGAAATTCTCACTTTATTGAGAAAAATAGGAAAGGATATCAACAGACGATTTTCTGTTGCATTACTTATATGCCATACCTTTGCCTTTGGGTGTTTAAAACAAAAGTTCCTGAAATACAAATACTCGTCTGAAACCCTCTCTCTTAGATATTGACAACCTCCAAAGAAGAAATCTTATGAAGAATTCTATTGACACGAATTCACCGAAAAAGGTAAATGAGTTGATATAAAACTAAATAATTTAAACTGTAGCATATATAATATTTACTTGTTGGCTTTTAAAATAGATAACATTATCTAAGTAGGTACTTATTGTTTAACAATTCCGTCCTTTCTACATGCAATTGTTTACTATCTGCTAAAGCAATAAAAATGGACAAACGTGTCTTTAATATGCAAACAACATTAATCACTCATAAAAAAGACAAAGCCATATCTGGCATCGGGCTTCATTAAAAAGACGGAGCTTCGTAATGACCACTCGGTCGTGTGTCACGGAACACGGTAATATTTATGTAAATTACAGAGAATATGATTAGTCCACGTCACCCCCACCTGATAATCATATTTACGACGTCACCCCCTTGGCGGCACCGCCTTGAGAAACAACTCCGCACGTCTAAGTTAATAACAATAGATTGCACTGATACCAGTTACTGTCCGTATCATAAGTAGGTTTACCTAGTTACCTACGTAATCTCAAGCTTTTGACAACTCATGTTAAATTCAACTTTGTAAATAGATTTTAATAGTTACTTCTTTGTGGTAATTAAACTTAGAGAAATGTGTTTACATACTTGTATTAATTATCAAAGATCGGTAAATAATAAAAAAAAATTAATGTTGCCTCCATTATTAATGTGACGCGTCAACGAAATTTAAGTTTTTAGGAGGAATGTTTATTGAAACAGAAGTTCAACTACAAGTGTAAACATCACAAAATAGAGAAAGTAATCTGTTTAATCTTATTTATATAAAATGTAGTCTGTGACTTTGGTGTTAAAACCTCTTAAATTAACCGGTCTTAGTATATACCTACCTGTCTAGGAGTATATAGAAAAGAAAAAGGTAAGAATGTGGGAGTCTTCCGCACAAACGGTGTCGAGAGGCGGGGTGCGGTGCGGCGGCCTGAAATGTGTAACTCAGTGACAGTTGAGAGCGGTGGCGCGCGAGACACCGCGGCCGGACACTATTTCCCGCGTGAAAATCGCTTTCCCGCGGCCACAGTGCCACCACGTGAGCGCAGTGTCACGACGGCCGTCTACGGGACACGCCGCGCCATCCCACCCATCCTACAGGGCATCCCGCCCGCCCAACGGGAACGCGCGCACCCCAAAACATTCAATTTAAAACTTTTTAACTGTTTGTGTCATCGATTTATCATTACGGCGACGGTTTTGGCGATGCGGTCCAAGGCAGTCGCTAGGCGACTTCATGCGCAAGGTAAGGCCTAAAAATACAATCTTTGTTCAGAATTAAACATCACAAAGTTAGGCTGATTGTTAAACGACACTTTGGAGTCATTGTTACGGACTGTTATTAATAATTATGAAACCATGATTAAAAAACACCTGTGCTTACTTAATACACCTGAATTAGTTATTTTATTCTACATGACAGAATATATATGTACCATTACATAATATTATTAGGTTTTGTTAATAAAGTAACTTTAGGTATGTACCTACTTAATAACTTTGAAATAAAAGAAAGAATAATGTACATTTCCATTGTAGGTATACATTCCAATCTAATGTACAACTTGAACTGATACGGATATCTAAGACAATAATAATACATATACAATTCACTAAAGTAAGTACCTAAAGCGAAAGTAGCAGGAAAATTTGTGTAGGTGTAGGTAAACAATCGAGTGATGCGTTAATATCGCTTCGCTATTGGCCGCTGTCACCCCGCCTGACAAGATAGCAGCGGGCATCCTCTTTTTACGATTATTTAGAATTCAACCAAATGCTAAGGACATAAAGTTCATTTTGCAATGTGTTTGAGCTGAGAGGGACGATCCCTCCACTGTCACTTGTCATTGGATGAGCACACGGGCTTTTCATTATTTATTTACATTATATACGTGCTGTTTATACATTGCATCGAATTCAGAACTTCATATATCACATATTATTTCGAATAATCATATTATTTTTCTAATAAATTTTAAAGAATTGTAGTTTTTTTATAACTATTGAATAACACCTTAAAATACACCAGTAAATTTGCCATTACCTACTGGCAGTTTTTTGTTTAATGTAAAAAACATAAAATTTATGAGCATTTCTATTTTTTTTTTGTATAAAAACACATGTCAATCAGTGTTTGGTAATGAAATAAATTTAAAGTATTTTTGACGTAATATGGTTAAAGTAGATGTTTTATTCAGTTTTAAAGTTTTCAAATAAAATGTCTAAATAATTAAACGTTTTGAAATAAACAAAGTAGACCAAATTCATAAATTACTTTCTTCACTTCATGAGATTTAGTGAAATTGTAAAGATAAATTGTAATTACCTGTAGCTAGTGGATCATTCTCAATAAAATAAAAGAATTAACCTACTTAATAAAAAATCTGGAAGGTACCTTAACGTTCATATATATTTAAAAGGCATCTAATATCTTGTTATTGTAATATAAATATTCCATTGGTCAAACGTTATCAGCCGGACAGCCTCAAACCTTCTTTTTCACAACGCAATATCAATTTTACGATACGATTTATAGCTGAAATCTAAGTGAAAACATATCTGTGGAATTGAATATTTTATAGCTAAATTTAACGTTGGCGAATAAAAAAGTATGATGTATACAGACATTTTTATTAATAAAAGTAACTTAAATGTACATATTTTAGTTCTTAAAAACATCTGAGGATACTATTTTACCTGAATATTGCGACACTTTTAGAACTTTAAAGTCCTTGGGTTCAAATACATAAATTGCACTACCCATCTTCTTCCCACCGAAAATAGTCGACATCCTACCAAAAATAGGATTCCATATTACCTAACTTTGCACCTTTAGGTAGTAATATTTTGTAGTTTAGAATTGTTTAGAATTTAAACTACACGTTGGAAATAAAACCGACTGAGTATCGTCATAACATATTCATATGTTATCAATACAAAAAGTTCGTCATGTTTTAATTCAATGTTATAAACATGAAACTTATAAATAAAGGGATCCTTTACCTTAGAGTAAATTTTGTGCTCGTAAAAGAATATTTGATACTTTTTTCCCATTTAAAACCTTTATAAAACGTCTTTTGTTCCTATTTATTATCATACGGCATTCTTTCTAATTAAGCTCTCCTTAACTCCATTGTTTAAGTTTCAGTTTCATTCCACTTGACCTAATGAAGTAGATTTTTTATTCACCGCATTTAGCTTATAGTTTGAGTATTGTAGGTCAGACTGTAGAATATATACTTTCTTACGTAATGCTATAAAGATAAGTTTGATTAATATACTGATATATACCAATGGCCAGTGATATAAAATTGTATCGCCTAGCAGGCTTTTATTACAGTTTTCTATACATATGCTAGTACATTGATTCAAGTAGCTGTAGCAGATAGCGATGTGAAAGTCTGTAAAAACGTTTTCACTGATACTGTTATACTAGTTGAGATAATATTTAAACATACCTAAGTTTACAAAGTATGTACATAACTTATATCAGTGTGCAATAAATTAAACTCAAAACATACATAATACGATTCTGCGCACGTCTTTACGACCGCTATAAAACTGGCCATATCATCTGAGTGTCGTGAAATTTGATCCGCCCTTTGTGATCGCCATTTCAGTAAATGGTCACTTTTCGAAACGTATTTTGTACTAATATAGGAATAGTTCTCGACATTTCGATATAGAAGCACTGTACAATACTGAATGTATCTTATCTCGTATTTAGAAACGCATTCAGATCCGGGCAGGAAATAATAAACGTTAAACGTCAAACATCGAGTTTCAGTTCGCAGGACAATAGCGATCTTCCGCAAATAACCAGAACAATATTCAATAAGCTGAGGTTTATTTCTCCAGGAATAGAAGTCGTAAAGCCCGCAGACATACCTATGGACGGATCCTCGAATCACAATAATGCTGGAACTCAGCAGAATCCATAATCTTATTTTTGTACCGCACCGCGAAGCGTGAATTTCGCAATTACGAGAGCAACGATACACGCATGCGAATAACCTCTCAACTGTTCCAATTTTAGTGGCGATTATCCGTTGCCGGGAGTCGCTGAAAATAAACACTTCTTGTCTGTACACGTGCGAATGTAGACTTTATCTCGGAGACGGAGAGTTAGCCGGGAGAGGGCTCAGAGCGCGTGAAAGGCGACTCTCTGCTTTAGGAAGAGGGTAGGTTATTGGTCGCAGATGTCGCAAGGCGATATCCATTGTGTTCCCTCCTATAATTTTATCGAAGCTGATTTACGATCGATTGTTCGACCGGTGGACATCGGCGGCAAGCCGTGGTGTGCGTGCGTGTGCGCATGTGTGAGTGGTGCGTGCTTCACCGGCCGTCGTAACTTACCTGCAGATGGCGCTCGGATAATGACGATTTTGCCACACAGCAAAGCCGTAAATTAACCTCCTGGTCAAAGCTTTATTTTAATCTTGTAGAAAAAAGCAAATGCGTCATATTTATAGCGATGAAAAATGACGTAACTCATACAATACACACCTCTAGTGCGTATCTTGGGTGATTGTATAATAATAATAATAACTATAAGGTACGATGTTTTCACAAGAAAATTGTTTTCCGGTACTTTAAGATTGAGTTACAATTTCAATGGCTTATACCTGAGCTAAGGCGCAATCGATAAAAGCTGAATAGGAAATAAACTTAAAACATAGCATTCCTTACTTGACAAACGTTTGTAAACAATTTCACGAGATTTTTGCTCCACAAATGGCATTTTGCAAACTTCATTATGTGCCTAAATATGACTACTGTGTATGACTTTCAAACGGCAATAAACTAGTGATATTTTTAAATAAATAAAGATAGTTCTGACTTACCTACTGAATCTTTTAACTTTATATTTTTTAAATAATATGTGAGAAAAAATTATTTAATTATCGATTAAATAAATTCATCAATGTTTGGCAAAATACTATACCTATTTTAATGCAAAATCCTATAGGTAATTCTAGTGGAGTAAGTGTAGTGATTAGATTTCTGTAGGATCAGAATTTTTTCGCGCGACTACAATGACGAAAATCCTAACTTAAAAGCGAAAGTAACTATGTCTGTGTTTCTGTCTGTCTGTCGATTTTTCACGCCAAAATTACTGAACCGAATTAAATGAAATTTGGTACACAGATAGTCTAGAGCCTGAGAAAAGACATAGGCTAGGTTGTAAGGGGTTGAAAGGGGGGATAAAAAGTTCTATGGAAGTATCGTCATTTTTAGAGCTAAAAGCTTTTAGGCTATATAACATCACGTTACGTAGAAGTTAACGCAGATGAAACCACGGGGCACAGCTAGTATTTAATAAACCTTTGCATGATCATTAGTCACTATGTGCGGTTTAAATAAATTACTGAGACAGATTTTTGTAAAGAAAATTTTTAATTAAATGTGTAGTGAGAAATTTCAATAAATAATTATTAAAATCCATTAACGATGCAATGTGTTAAAAGAATAAAGTTTAATCAAACGTCGTCAAGTGACACTTTATTAATTAGAGACAAAGACAGTAGAGTTGCGAGGTCATGTGGGTGAGAGCTATAATTACTGAGGAAATGAGGTCGCCTCCACCTCAGAGGGTTTCTCAGCGATTTTCAATTACATAACACAGGTTGTTCAGTAAGAAAATAATGATTTAACATTTTATGTGCGTTGTTTAATATGCGAAAAGAACTGTTTAATATAAAGGTGTGCTCTTGATGAATAAAAAATAAATCCCAAGAACTTCTACCTTAGAGGTAGACTGCATAAAGATACGCAGATTGCCTTTGTTATCTGCATATCACTCAACTCTCTCTAGCTTAGAGTGCGACGAGTCTTACACATCTGTTTAATTCAGTTACGTTCTTAAAACTATTGAATTATTCTTGTGTGGGCTAAGCGGGAACGCTCATTCGGTTAATTCAAAGTTAAAAGTGAATAAAAATATACTTATTTATTTATATCAATTATTTTTTGAATAAAGGCTTTGTTAAACTAAGTTACTTATATGAATGAAATAAGTATCATTATGTCTATGGTGCAGCAGTAATTAGGACTATTAATTGTGTATAAAAATGCTTTTATCGAGATAATAATATAATTATTTCAAAAGAAGACTCAGGTCAACTTAAATTTTAGTTTTAGTTAAATAATATGCAAAAAAGGCCATTGTTTGTTACTTTTGGTGGTCACCTTTTTAAAATTAAATATGGGCGGTGATAAATTTGTTTTTTTTGTGTGAAATTTTTACGAAATATGAAACTTGTATTTGATACGAAATTTCTACGTCAGTTCTTTTAATGGTTTAGGATAGTAAGTAACGGAAAAATTCTGTAATTCCTAGTGAGGCATGAA
The DNA here is from genome assembly GCA_912999735.1 of Aporia crataegi. Lineage (NCBI taxonomy): Eukaryota > Metazoa > Arthropoda > Insecta > Lepidoptera > Pieridae > Aporia > Aporia crataegi. The sequence goes on along the minus strand of OU538744.1, from coordinate 2,780,848 downwards.
CTATATAGACATAGTGCATCTGTTTAATTGACATTAACAGGCAAGAAGTCGATCAGGCTTCTGTGTTCATCCAAGATCATCTTTATAGTTATCACGAGATTTAATCCAGTATACCAAACACTTGACCACGGAGACAGTTTTATATAATAAATATATAAAGAACTAATAAGATTCAGATAGCAATGGAGTATAATGCTTCTTTCAAGAGAATAATGGAAATTTCATAACAGTGTGGTGATCTCAGCAAGATACGTTATCTGTGAGTCATAAAACTATGTTTCATGCATTTTAGATAAAGGAACGCATATAACAGCTACTGCATTTCCTTTGTGTGAGGAAAACAAGATTATATGTGAAAGTAGGGCGCAGTTTGTATTTATTTGATTGTTTCTAAACGCAGAAAACTTATTTATTTAGTGATAAATAAATACGTAGATACGTATCGAAGGGAATGGTATATGTATGTATATAATATATCTCTCAGTATCGCTCAGTAGATCCAAAAACAAACAAAATAAGTTACAAGGAATTGTAATGAGTCTCATTACGTTGACCTTCAACTAAGGCCATACGAAATTTCGATAATTCTGAATATTACCGATATACTGCGGTCTCATTGGCATTTCCACGATCCCTTTGTGAAAATAGCAATAGCTTAAAGTACCCATCACGCTGCATGGGGCCACATGACCTTACTTAAGGAAGTGACGGGTCTATTTAATGTCAAGGTCCAAATGAACCTTTTTGGTGAAGAATTAACTTATTCTTACCGCTGAAATGTTATATAACAAATGATCAAATACTGATAATGTATTAGCATTGATTTATTATTTAGATAAATCATATTGATCACTCATTTACCTGTTAAAAACTACATCAGTTATCAGAGCAATAGGCGCCTGCTATTTAACTGATCACTGAATGAATTCTACGGCCCTAGAAAAAATTTTACCAAAAAATATTGGCAATATATCCAAATCCTAACTTGATATTTAAATGCAAGTATGAGATCGATTCTTACGCTTTTTCGCCTAATTAGACAACCAATCTCACCACAAATAGGTAAATCACCATTAAAATATATGCTATGATAAAGTATCTAAAAACGGTAATAATGTTTTTTAGTTGTAATGATACATAATATAGCTTAGGTTATTGTCCACTGCGCGTACCTAATTCGATGTTATCTGCGAGCGTCGCCAGCTTATGATAATGGCCACAAGACACGAACTTTATTAAAGCTCGCTTGTTTATTGCTTTCTTCGTCATAAGAATAATAAGTAGTATGAAATCGCGGTTTATCTAATCGGTTTAACGATATTTTTTGTTGTAAATATAATCGAGAAGATGAAATATAAAAAAAATCAAATAAATAAAAAGTTAAATTAGTACTTACAGTCGGTGGAGAGTGAAAATCAATCAGTATAATATATACACAGACAGATAGGTATATGTTGAAAAATTTATAACAAGCTTTTGAGTTGTGAAATAAAAGAGAAACTCTATGATTTATCATTGTTTAATACCACGTCATGTTATATAACGTTGAGTTATATATACATATATATATATATATATATATATATATATATATATATATATGTATGTATTTAACGTTTGAGATTTTTTGAATGTCATGAAACAACAAGGTCGATTTCATACCAAAGAATTGTGCATCTCTTACACGTCCTTAGAGATGTCAAATTAGTAATTAAATCTCTCAGAAACTTTAGTCAAAACTGGTAGAGTACTTTCATGACCGAGTACTTTGTAAAAATGTTAAACGTACTCCGTGATACGTTCTATAGTGTAAAGTAGTATTTTATATTTGAAAATGCACGTTGAGCAAGTTCCAAGTTGACAATAGAGGATCATTTCTCACTGCTATCAACCTTATCAATTGATAGATGGGGCGACTGGCATTGTCCAATGTCCATTGACGGATGAGATGGAACCTTCATCTTGATATTGCACTACACTTATTGATGAGATCAGAAGTGTTATCTTAATTGATACTGGATGGGATATCACGAATTTAACATGTATATTATTTATTTCTAAATGACAGCATCTAAACACACACATATCTCTATCTTAGCCTAATCTAGCTAAGATAGTCTAGTCTATCTTATCTAATAAACAAGCGACGTTAATTGAATATATTTTTACTAGAAAGGTGACTAAATACAGTTTTCGTAAGTTGTGAAGAAATAAATTTCAAGAAATTGGTTCAGTCGTTTAAAAATTATTCGAGTGGAAACGAAAAATTATCAATCTGTATCGAAATTAGTAGTTGAATTGTAAGAAGAATATTAAATAAAACTAACACAATTAAAATATCCATATTAAAGAAAATCTGCTGGTCACAGTTATTTTTAAGACTGTGTTAGTTCGTTTTGAAATCTGAAACGAAATCAAAATATGTGTCCAATAACAAGACAAAACATTGCTCATTGTAACGATAAAGCACGATCGGATCAAAATAGGAGCCACCTTGTTTTAAAAAAAAAAATGAAAAAGTATTTTTAAAATTATTATTTTAATTTTGAAAATACTTTCATGTTTTAGTAAACGCGTTTTCATTAATTTAACAGCGTTTAAGAATAATCCCGTACCATACAACGGCGTGAAGATACGTCTTCTCAAACAAAAGGGAATTCATGTTTTAAAAAATTGTTCTTATGCATTTTTGCATGGTGCTTACACACATGATTGTAACAAATGAAAGTTTATAGGATATTCGAGAACATGTTGGCTTGAGTAATACTCAATAATATTGGCTGGGATGATTTATTCGATCCGGGTTTATTTATTTTAGACCAGCTGATCCGGCGAACTTCATACCACCAATAAAAGGTAGAATGAGAATCGAACCTCAATGTTTGACAGGAAAGTATGTAGAAGGGTTTATATGGGAAACCTAGTTGTTTTTACTATCGTAAACCTTCCCTGGACTACGACAAACATTTCGAATCCAAAATCAGCTAAATCGGCCCAACCGTTCTCTAGTTTTAGTGAGACAAACGAACAGCAACTGCTTTTTATATATAGATAATGTTACTGCACCTTAGTGTGAAAATTATTATTAAGCTTCCAAAAACCTTAGAAACTCAAGCTTCGGTTATCTGGCGTTTTCGTTGCGATAAGCTCTAAAAATTGTGTACCTACAGAAGCGTAAAATATTAAGGAATGGGTAATCATGCTTAAGGAACGTTCACAACGTTTAACTAAGCCCTCACGCAACAGATCCTGCTGATAATCATATTTTCATATTTCGTTAAATATTCATAAATAGCTCTTGCCAGATTCTTGTCTATATTTTGTTAATTTCCCGATTTTTATTCGGGGTAAAGATTAGTTTTCCTTAATAATTTGGTAGACTTATTTGGGGGCTTCAATCAGGAGGCGATTTTTTTTTCTTTGTATTAATATATTTGTGTGATACGCACATAAATAAAATACCAAATTTTTAGTAATAACGTAAAGTGTACAGCCAAATTAGATTTAGTAATAATTGTAACAAAAAATAAAAACTGACTTGAAATTGTAACTCTAAAATGAAATTTAATGTTACATTTTTGTCAATTTGTATTAATATACTTTTTAAAAAGGTTTTATAACTATACATATTTTATAGTGGAACAAAATACAGAAGTGTTATTGAGAGCATCGTAAACAGTAATTGGTGATAAAAGCGACTAATTGGTCACAGTTATCGGCGTCTGCGCACTAATTAAACAAATCTTGCGCCTACAATATCTCAAACGTTCTATTCACAATAGAAAATCTTTGCAATCAATGTATTCTGTAGAAGATATCCTATGCAAGCTAAAAATATATAATTTAATTATATTTTTTTACCATAGTAAGTGTACACTCTTCGTATAGATTAAAAAATGATTTCAATATTTAAATATTTTGTAAGAATTTTGTTCTTAAATAAAATTGCATTGCAATTCTTTTGCTTATGAAAGATTGCCGTATTATGAGATCAGTTTAGATCCTTTCTTGTAGTCTACCATCTATCCAAACATCCAAAAGTCACAGTATTATGGGACGCTCAAAATTATTAGATATGTTAGCACCGAAGTTAGCTTTTTATTGACTTGTGAATCTTTGTAAGACTTCCAAACATCATTCAAGCCAAACCACAAGTAGGTCACTTCTACAAAATTCAATTAGTATCCTTGAATTAATATACCGTATACACCCCAACAGCCATAAGATATTACATTGTATATAGGTTAAGTTTGTGATAAGAGCGCTTATAAGTGCTTAAGCCGAGTCACGTCAATTAACGTTAACTAGCTTCGTGACTTTTGACTTATGACCGATCTTCGACGCGTGGTGGGCCTACGATACTATCAAATGCTCATGAAATGGGCGTACCACAATAAATAAGACTATGTCATGTTCGGGTCAAAGATTTTTTATTACTCGCTGGCTATTATAGTTTTTCACGCAATTTTTTGACTTGACTATCCAATTTATATGGTACTTTCCTTAATTTAAAATTACAATACATAATAATAAACTATTATAAAGGATATATATATCATAAAACAGTGAAATCAAAAAAAGATATGATTAAGAATACTTTCTTTATTATTTTTAATAGAAACAATTGAAGCGCAGAAAAACAAGTGAATATCAGGATACAAGAAAGATTCGTAGATTCTTTGCTGAGGAGTACGAAACACAATATTGGTCCATGATGTATGAAATTTTCTTACGTTAATTTAAAGATTCATATTTCAGTTAAATTCATCGCGGTGGTGGAAAATTTAGTCTGAAACTTCTAATACTATAAAATGTTATATTTAAAAAAATTAAATACCTAAGCTCAATTCCTGAGAAGTAATGGATATAATTATTTTGGAATCTTGTATTACATATAACATAGTTCTATAGATGTTTATTTTATCTGAAGCCCTAATTAAAAAATTATTAATGAAAAATAGTAGGCAAAATAATATATGTATATTGTGTAATTAATTGTTATTGAATTAAGTATTTGCTATTTGAAATCAGTTAATTCATTATAGAGCAAGAGTCTGCTACGACTAGATCTTTTTTATTTTATAAATACTGAAAGTTTTTGTATGTAATTTTTAATATTGTTTCGAATAAAATATCTAAAACTTGAGTTTTATTCAGCAAGGAATTTGAGTTTTTTTATACAATTATACTACCTGTTACCTGCCAAAATAACTACTAACAAAGTTTCATAGTCTGGGATCGTTTTTACCTTTGATGGGGACTTACACGAAGAATCCTTCAGCATTTATAAAATAACACAGGTTTTTCCGTCATGGACTCTTGTGGTTCATAATGGCTATGTTCACGCGTGAACCGCAAAATTTCATACAAAATTTAAGGCAGATGCTATCAAAAACACTTGACAGAAACATTCGTGCATTTGTTTCACTAATTTTCTTTACAATCAAGCAGTTCAATAGAAACATTTAATAATTTCCCTCGGATTTGATCAGAGGACCGACCTCCGGCGAAACACGCACACGTGTTTCAAGTTGTCAAGTTTCTCAGAGCGTTGTGGGCGCTAGAACGAAAAAGTGAGTGCAATCCCCTAGCCGTTGTGTGGGAGATGACAGAAACGTCTGCGTCTGTATTACTAACCATTAAAAATTATTTAAAAAGCGGTCTCTTAAATCCAGTCAATGAATATTGGGTAGCTACTTACTTCACATCAAGTTCAGACGTGGCCCATCTGCTCTTCCAATTTATTAAAAAGCTTTATCACTTTTATTTAAAACACTGCTTTATTAGTATGACTCAATACAAAATTTATTACTTGGGATTTGAATTTAGCTCGATGCATTGCAAACTGATCTACTAAAGCTACAGGCATTTAGATCAACCGTAAATACTAAGATTAATTAAAATTAAAACGAGTATTTCTTTGGATAAGACACAGTAAGGACGGCATTCATTACAAAGGCTCACGTGTGTAAAGGTAGTTAGGGATTTAAAAATTGCCGAGTTCTTAATAGTTGTGCTACTTAACTACAATTTAGTCGAGGCAAAGTGAGGTATCGTGCAATTATATTTCAATTTGCACAAATCTTGCGCAAACAAAGGAATATTGGGAACGCTACTTCATTTGCATCTTGTTTTAATTATGTAATTTTCATTAAACTTAATACATTTTCATATAACAATTTCCTTATAATAATGGTGTTTTTGAATGATTGCTATTTATTTATACAAGCGATTAAAATTGATTTAATAATACATATATAATTGCTATATGCTCTTTTTCAACCTTTATATTATGTATAGGTACATAGAAAATGATGAATTTATATAGTTGTAAAAGAGCGTGAGGTAAATATAATGTATGGAGGATATAAAATGTATGTAATACTTAATATGGGTTTAAATATTTGTGCTTAGGAAGTTTATGAATAAAATTTGTTTGTTGTTTGACAATATCGTAAGGTGTAAATAATTATGTATGTAGAATCAGGAGAGCCTTTATCAGCAGAGCAGGTCATAGCTATGGCGTCTTTGAGACCGGAACGATAAAATACGGCTCCAATACTTAATCTTTCAATTCTGAAAACACAATAAAATAATTGTCCTCACGGATAGTTGAGCACAACTTCAACAGTTTCTTTGTATCCTTGCCATAACACTGGATTGCCTGTTAGAGTAGTCTGTCCATTGGTAGCAAAGCCCGTCGAGTACTCCCGACAAGCCGAAGTCCACACTGTCTCTTATTCGGCCATGTAGCCACCCCATTTCCATTGACACGGCGCTCTTTGATGTCTGAAAACGTTATTCCAATGATCCAATTAAATCACACTTCTGAGCCATGCACCGTTATGCATATTATGTTCAGAGTTTATTTATTTACATCAAATGCTAAATTAACAACTTAATTAACATGAACATGAAAATAATTCTGTGTGGACAAGGTCACGTTAAACAATAAGTGATATATTGTTTTAGACAACACATAAACATTGAAACAACTTGATGTTACAACAATTATTCACCATTACAGCTAAGTGGAAGTCATTTTGGAGGTTCTGAATTGAATTTTAAGTGGAGTAGACAGCGCTGGTGCTATTAACGCTTATCTGTCAAGCAATTTCGTGCTATTTTCTTACCTTCCGTGTCGGAATGTGGAATTTTCTTCCCCCATTTACAATTGGAATGGTTAAGTGGATTACTTGCGAGCTTCTTTAGCTGTTTGGTGAATTGCAGTACTTAAATAGCTTCTGTATCATATTACTGAACAAAAATTATTTCTCACAATCCAGGGCACACGTAAACATTTCGGTCCGTTTTACTAATTATTAAGAAGACATGTTTGAAGGTATTGAAGATATATTACGTAATTTTTCATAAGTAGGTACTGTTACTCTAGGCATTAGATTAGCAGTATTTACTTATGAAAATACAGACTAGAGTACATAATAGTTTCATCTTCGAACGTCGAGGCAGAATACGAAATTTCTTCCGTATAACCTCGATGTTTTTCGCGCACCACTACTCTGTGGTATTTCCATTATGACTTATAGGACCTTCAAGAAAAGAGTGCACTTTTCTTTAAACTCCCTTGGCCCAACTGGCGTTAGGGGTGTCCATGACGGGGGAACCGCTTTTCATGAGTGAGTCTCCTGCCCGTTTGCCTCCTATTACATAAAAAAATCGAACAAGTACAACTCATTAGCTGACTTAATTATAACTGTAGGATCATAAGAAAATTTATCACAAGATCAAAAGCATGGCGGTTAATTAGGGCCCAGTCACGCGTGCAGCGCTACGTATCTCGCTTTCTTCATTAGCCTGTCCGCCTCCTTAGTTTTTATGTCGTGGAAAACTTATAAAATACATTATATAATAACTTGCTAGAAGCGGTGTGTTTGTTTGTTAAATATACTATATACAAAGAATAGATAAAAGAAGAAGGATATGAGAAACATCATATCAGAGATATGTTTTAGTACTTAATCTTTCAGTCAATATTTCTTTCTCGATCTTTGAATCAGATGTAACCTCTTCTGAAGTTTTGGGTTAAAGGTATTATTACAGAGCAATTCAATATTATCTACAGATTAAATAAGATAACCGCCTTCGTGGATAAGTGTTTACGTGTTGAGTTTGAGGTATTGCGTTCAAAACCCGGGAAAACAAATGTTTTATTTAAACAGACTGCTGGTAATAAGTCCCTTATACCTAGTTGGCTTGTTATTCAAAATGCATAAAATATATTTTCTCCATCAATAAAAATAGCTCATTATGAACGGAGTTACTAGTATCAACTAGTATTAAAATATTCGCGTGTGTGCTGGCGTAAATCAGTGGATTGTCACTGTGCGCGACTTATAATTTTATTGTCGGCCACGACACTGCGACACGCAAGCCTTGATCACACGACATGTCCACTCTTTTGTCCTGTTTCTTGAACAAAAATTATAGATTCCTTTGTTAACTTATATCATTTTTTCGATTTATATAAAAAATATGCCTAATATAATGCACCTTACGAGACAGTCATGATATGGAATAAATAGACCTGTAAGACATGTCGGTAAGTCGCTAAAACTCAATATGGTTTGACCAATTGAAATATTTTGTTTCTTTTTACTAAATCAATAATATACTTAGAATATACTTTTTTATTAATTTGCAAAAATCAGAATAATACAGCAAGAAAATATAAAAAACTCAAAATTTGGAGTGCGGCAGGCGCCCTTATCACTAAGAAGCGATCTCATTCCGGCAATCCTGGTAGGAAAAATATGAGAGAGAGAGAAAGTGCAAGAAGTGCGATACCTTCAGGCTAAAATGAAATAATAATAAAATACAATGATGTTACAAAAATATAACAAAAATTAACTACAGTTAAATAAAATATTAAAATATCATAATAATATACCTACCATATAATATTAATAATACCTTACTGTGCATTTGATAAACTAATTGGATAGTTTCAATCGCGGATGACCTTCAAGCAATAATCATCATCACTACATAGTATAAAACAAAGTCGCTTTTTCTTTCCCTATATTCCTTTGTTTGCTTAAATCTTTAAAACTACGCAACGGATTTTGATGCGGTTTTTTTAATAGATAGAGTGATTGAAGAGGAAGGTTCTTATATATGTTGTATACCCGTGCAAAGCCGAGGCGGGTCGCTAGTAAGAATATAAATTCTAAAAACTAAGACTTAAATTTTATGATTTGTGTGTATAGATAAGTATGGATAAGCGTCAGATTATACCTCAGATTGGCAGTCTAGACTAACCTTCTGAGTTAATTACTAAGCATCGTAGTTATAAAAGTAGGTGATCGAAATTAAGATATTGGTCACGTCAACTGTATTAAAATATATTATTTAATACTGCTTACGTGTCTATATAAGAAGTCAAGACCCCAACTGTAATGGGGCTTGAGTGCAGATACATTTCTGCGTCTATTTCACAAATATCATGTGTTTTTGATTTCGTTTGTAGTAAATAAAACAGGCCTTTTTGTATCATAAGGAATGTTATTGCATGACCAACTGAGGTATAACGCCTCCATACGTCTTAAAAAGACTAGAATATATTATCATCATCACTGGACGTACCATTCTTATACGGGTAGGCTTGAGTCTCCTCCAGCATACGACGCTTGTATCTACCCAATTCTATGTTCATTTTCGTTCAGCTACAATTTTAATGACCATCTTACTCCCATAAAACGCTGCCTTCGTCCGTCGGCTTTTTAACCGACCTTCAAAAACACCAAAAAGGAGGTTAATTAGAAGTGTATTTTTTTTAACGTTTGTCAAAGTCATTTGCTTAAAATCACAAAACATCTGTCAAAGCGCTTCAACCTCATTTATTTTAAATATTTAATTACAATTATTGTATGAAAATAACAAGCAACTCACTAAGGCTTATAATAATAAAGTTGAATTGGAGTTCTAAACAATACTAGCCGTTACTACTGTGCCGGGGTTAATTTCGTCGTAGCATGATTTTATAAGGCCAAAAGCCTTCCTCAATAAATTGAATATTAATTTATTAATCTTAATTAAAATTACAATAATTATTATTATAAATTAAAAGGAAAATAGAAAATCAAAACAAAGGCCAATATTTATAAATCAAAGCAAAGAAAATAATTAATGTTTATGATTAGTGTATATGTCATCTATATTAATACGTGACGCGAAAACTTTGTACACCTTTTCAAGGAAATTGCGAGAATGGATGAACGTGAAATTTGGCACAGTAGTTTATATGGAGAAGTTCATAAATCTCTTTTTTATATAATATGCGTTAGAAATATATTAAATTATTCATTACACACATTACTTTATTGCTTGAATGATATACAACATACACACACATAAATACCTTACTTACTCTTGAATTATGGTTGAGTTTCAGCCACCAGGCGACCACATGTACTCATCTTGGATTCTTCTAAGGTTGAGAGACCAAAAACATTATACATACATATAGACATATAGCTAGTTAAAGGTAATGTGACATCAAAATTTCATCCATTCCATCAAATAACAATTGTTGCAATTCCGTCTGCCGATAAAATTTCGTGTCGAATAGATCATGTATAGTCAAATAAAGATTTGATTTAATTAGAAGAGTAGTCAAGCTAAGTTTGAAATCTATTTAAATAGTTAAAATTCCTCACGTCGCAATGTTTTAATAACATCCGACCACGGAATAGCGAGAAGTGCCGCCGCATTGGTATGAACAAATTAAATTTCATATTAAAATGGCAACGAAGATAAATGATTTTGTCAAAAATAGAAATATGAAAGTATCGTAAACCTTCTCAATTTTCTTATAAATGACAACACTTAAGTCATTTAAAGCTCTCAGAGTGAATTAATATCGGTCAATGCTTCAATTTACTTTACTATGCTATTTATTAATGTTGTGTGTTATTTCCTATGTCCCTCCTTCAGCCAGCCTCACAATTTATTATACAACTAATTAGGTACATACTAAAATAGATATCGAATGCTTTTCATCCACTAAGCAGAAGGACGAGTGCCATTCCTAATTCGAGTTCGAGGCCAGTAGATTCTTCTGAGTTTTCAACGAACATCCAACATTTCAAATTTGTAGTCGTACTAGCAAATTCGAATTTTAAACTTAGAAAAACTTAAGTACCGACGCAATTAAATCGTTTGACATAACGTGTTCCAAGCCTACCTACTGAAAGTAGGTTGTGTTCGCTCCGCCCATGATGCGGGGTTATTATGCGACAGGATGGCGGACTCTAATAGATGTCATTACCCTGTACAGAAATTGCCCCACTATCGGACGAGTTATCAGGCCACCGTTTATAGGTTCAGATTATATGTTACCTATTTACGTCAGCATAGACGTAACGGTAGGGTGACGCTGTCCTGAATTGTACTTAGAACATTTTCACACAATTGAAACTTAAAATCTTAGCCTGTATTTATGCTATATTTAAAAGTCTTCACACCACACATCGCGTTATTGAACACAAATTGATATGATTATCGTATTATCGTCTAACTAAAACAAGTGAAAACAATTTACAAGTCCTAAAAATTGTAGCTTAGAAACATCACAAATATGTCAGCTTTTAAATAAAAAACTGCATCATAATCGATCCCTTTGTATAGGAGCTATGATGCCACAGACGAACATACAGATACGTCTCCTAAACATACCTACATAGCTTTGAAATTTAATCATATGTAGAGTCAGATACATGCCTAAGTAATCGTATGAAACCGGGGCGGATCGCTAGTGTGTAACGGTTGCGGTGGCAACATTATTAATGAATCCCATTCATATTCAAACTTCCGAATATGGTAATGTTTTATGATAGCAACACCACAGGTGATATTGAGATAAGAATATTGTGTCTATTACAAACCAAATGTGAAACATGACAAGGCCTTAGAACTTTTAGATCTTTAGAGTTTAATTAGAAACGTATAAACAACAAAAATATGTACTTAAATATATTTACAAATAAATAATAGACCCATCGATGCCATTGGGGTTCGTACCCTGAATAATGTTTTTTTTTTTAATTTAAAGATATTTTATTCTCAGAAACGATTTACATCTTTTTAAAAACGCATTAAAACATCACCAGAAACAGTGTTCATATTGAAATAACTTCTTTAATAATTCATCGTAAAGCTATGTAGAGTATCTGTGAAATGAACTGTTATTATGATTTTTTTTTTTATATTTAGTAGTTGTAAATTTAAAACTTTAAGTAATAAAGATATACGGATGTAAGTAATAGTAAATTCCATAAAGCTTAGTTATTTTTTCCGGTTAAAATAGTATGCAGATACAAAAGACAATTAAGATTCTGTCGATAAATGTAAGGGAAACTTTATTTGTGGTATTAAAGTGAAGTAGCAAAAATAGCCAATAATTGTCGCCATTGTTATGAAATAAAAAGGTTTAAAGAATCTGGATACGACATGGAATTAAATTGGTGGTGTATTGGATATAGTTGACTGAAAATCTATACTCATATTATATTATAAAAAAAGAAAGGTTATGTTTGTAACGAGTAAACTCAAAAACTACTGCACGGATTGCTATCAGCTAAAAGCTATATTTTTTTGACGTTTTTCTAATTTCTGTTAGGTTAGGTAAAAGCGGGTAATACTTGGAGAAACGGAGTGCTAAAAAAATATATTAATGTCAAGGGCAGTGAATAAATTAATTGGGAGAACATAGATAATGTAAATTATCATATAGTGCCACATAATATTTTTTAAATATAATATCGAATACATATCCAGTATGGACTATTGTCGTGTTTTGCCCATTAGTTCATTTTAGGGGTAGATGATGTTTCAGATAGGAGGGGTCAAGTGTCCCCCGGGGGGCGAAATATCCATAAAGGGGGCAGGGGGGCAATTTCTGACCGCGTCAGATTGAATATGATGATAACTGCGGCGGAAAACAAGACAGCGGTTTTATGTGGAATTCAGAACTGCTTAATTGACTCGCAGATATTATCGTGCTATTAAATATGGGAATTAATTCGTTGGGGGAAAAATTTCGTCAAGTGTTTTGAAGCAATAAAATTTGTATTTTGTTATACACATTGATTGCAACTTACAATATAATTTTGACTTTTTGAAATATAAGGTGTAAAATAACTGAAATCGTTTATCATATTATGAAAGATAATAATATATTATGTACATAATATGCTTTTAGAAAAACATGCTTAAACATACACACATTTTTTCGGCATCAAATAATTACATGTGTGAATGTTTAGTATCTGCTATAGTAATAAATGAGAAATCGCTTACACGCAATTTCCACTTAGGTACTAAGTACCTACATCAGTGTGGTTTTTTTCTGAAATTTTGTGTTTTTTAAAATTATTTTAAACGAAATCTACAAGCCAGTGCCAAAGTGAGAATCAGTGCATAATCTAATTAGAAATTAATATTTATTAGAGAATTCGTTCACGAAGGGCATATACAATACATGTTGCGGCCATATACTTATAGTAATTCCACTCAGCGAAAGCGTTTTATCATCGAAATATTTTTAAAACATATATAAAAATCTTGTCAACAATATTTAATAAGTATAGTCCATTTATAGTATTAGTTATTAAAATACTTTTGTTATTTATATAAACAGTTAGTAAATTTATTGTGAACTAGTGACCCGCCCCGGCTTTGCACGGGTATAAAACATATATCCTCTTCAATCACTCTATCTATTAAAAAAATCACATCAAAATCCGTTACGTAGTTTTAAATATTAAGGCGTACAAAGGGATATAGGGAAAGAAAAAGTGACTTTGTTTTATACTATGTATATAATAATGAAGACAATTTATATTACAACAAGAAGTAAACTGACTAGAAATCGCCACGATCACGTTATCTGTATAAACCGATCTTATAAATACCCTAACATGGGCAAAACAATCATGTTTTTGCAATGAAAAAAGTTTAAAGCAATACATAACCCCAAACGTACGATTCCTCCCATACTTGTCAAAAACCTTTTAAAAGCTTCGTGTACTGGGGCACCCTCTTAAATATTGCTACTTACAAGAAACTATCACATCTATTCAATAAGGGTAGTTTTATAGGTTCCAACAGATGGCGCCTGTCATGTAGAATCACCCCATGACCAGCGAGACAGACCCATAGTCATTTTCATGTTTCATGTATTTCTACTCGTATATCTTCGCAAGAAGTTATGTGATATTCTTCGAAAGTAGAGTTTTTAATACACTTGATTTTAGTTTTATATTAAGTAGTGCGTCCAATTTACTGGAATTTTTATATAGTAGGTACCTATATGGAAATAATTCACTCGATCATGTTATGTTAAAAATAGATAGAAAGTATATATCTGCACAGGTGGCAGTTCTAAACACAACAGTGACTGATCATGACATGGTCCTGCTACATCTTGCTAAAGTGTCCGTTAAAATACATAATATAAAAACGAAAACAGTAGTTGACTACAAAGGTGCACTACTCAATTTAAAAAATAGAAATTTATTTGATTTATTAAATTTAACTGACCCGGAAGTTGTCACGAACAGTCTTGTACAGAATATAGCAGATTCTTTAAAAGAAAACACTTGTAAGATAACAATTACGAAGAGTAAATTAATCCTCAAACCTTGGATAACACAGGGGATGTTAAGATGCATCAGACACAGGGATAGTTTATGGCACAAACTTCGCTCAAACCCTAGCAACGAGATTCTTGGGATCTCCTACCGAAGATATCGTAATTTCTGCAACAATCTTGTAAAAAACTCAAAAAGGAAGTATGACAGAAAATTGCTTCAGGATTCATCTAGTAATCCCAGGACCCTTTGGAGTAATATTGCAACTATTACCCATCAAAAAAGGAAAACTACTGATAGTTCTAAGCTCCTACAGATACAACATTCTCCAAAGGAGTCGGTTGAAGTTGTCAATAAATTCTTTGCCAATATAGGAAAAAGTCTCGCTGAAAAAATAGACCAAGCAAATACGACTCACCAATCTAATTTGGTAACGAATCTGTCTTCCTTTGTTTTTCTTAATACCGACCCAAAGGAAGTACACACCGTCATCTCCCAGTTAAAAACCTCTAGTGCCCCTGGATATGACAATATCCCGACCAGTTTCCTTAAGCTTGCAGGACTTGAAGTGGCTCCCATCATTTCCCACTTAGTAAATCTCTGTTTTGCTAATGGCGTGTTCCCTACTCAGTTGAAGGAGTCAATTATCACTCCAATATACAAGAATGGAGCTACAGACGACGTTAGTAACTATAGACCGATTTCCGTCTTGCCATCCATATCCAAAGTAATAGAAAAACTTATAAACTCAAGGTTAAAGAACTATCTGAATAAATTTAACTTATTATCAGCATCACAATTCGGATTTAGAACGGGTAGATCAACTGTGGATGCTGTTGAAGCCTTGACTTCTGTTATTATTGATCACTTGGATGGCAGGGGTAAGTGTCTAACAGTTTTTTTAGATTTAAAGAAAGCGTTTGATACCGTTTCTTTTCCCATACTTTTACAAAAGCTTGAAAAGATTGGTATTAGAGGTGCTGCTTTGAATCTGTTCGAAGATTACTTAAATAATAGAACTCAACGAGTAAAAATAGATGGTATGGTAAGTGAAAAAACCTACACTACTTATGGTGTGCCACAGGGAAGTGTCCTGGGTCCAACACTGTTCCTTATTTATATTAATGACCTTTGTAACCTGAACTTGGAGAATACTAGGATCTTTTCTTATGCAGATGATACAGCACTGGTTTTTACCGGGGAGTCATGGGATGAAGTTAAAGCTGTGGCAGAAAATGGCTTAAGGTTGGTCGCAGATTGGCTCAGATATAATTTGCTAACTTTGAATACCTCCAAAACTAATTACATGTGCTTTACAGTAACTAACAGAACCCAGCCGGATTGCAATTTCAATATCAAAATACACAATAATCATCATCCTGATGACATTTCGTGCACTTGCCCCTCAATTGAAAGAGTATTTGCCACTAAATACCTAGGTGTTATGGTGGATCATAGACTGTCCTGGCTACCACATGTAGAATTAGTGGCTGGTAGACTTAGAAAGCTTATGTGGATTTTTAAAATTCTCAGGCATGTGGCTGGCCAAAAGTTGTTGAACCAGATCTACTACGCCTTAGCACAGACAATCACTACATATTGTATTACAGTATGGGGCGCTGCTTCGAGAACTCATTTAATTGTGTTGGAGAGAGCACAGCGGGCACTTCTGAAGGTTATTTATTTTAAAAAACGCCAATATTCGACCACAAGCCTTTACGCAACATCGGAGGTATTATCAGTCAGGAAACTATACATTCAGCATACAATTTTAAGAAAGCATACCTCCTCAGATTACAATATAGTAAATTTTAAGAAGAGAAGAAAGAACAATGTTTTTGACACTAAACGTACTCACACACAATTCGCCCAGTGTCAATACGGATATATGTCATCATTTTTATATAATAACATCAATAAATCCCTAGTTATTCATCCATTGACACTTCGTCAATGCAGACATAGGCTATCGGCTTGGCTTAAAACCTTAGATTACGACCAGACAGAAAACCTTTTAAAAATAAATTAGGCTGAAGCATGTACACGCACATGTATACGCTCAATTATGCATACACAACATACACGAACACACACACACATACACACACACACACACACACACATACACTCAAATGTATATCTATGTATGAATATTTAACTATTTTTATTATTTAACTTTTATTTTTTTTATTATTTTTTTAGTATGAATTAGCGCTAAGTACCGTTTTTAGTATTTAGTTTTTAATGGAAGAGTGACTCCATCTGGCTCAGGTGCTTTCTGCACCTAATTGAGGGAGTCAATCACAATGTGTAAAATAACTCGATGGTACTGAAATAAATATTTTTTTCATTTTCATTTTCATTTTTTCATATGACTACATTAGCATAGACAAAATTATTTATTTTCTTTCAATAAAAAACAAGTAGAATATCACTCGTCGAATAAATAATTTATTACTAGAAATAAATGTAATTAGGTGTATTAAAATTATATGAAGAAAATTAAGATGTACTCTTAGATAGTTTAGGCTGTAATAGTTCTTTTTAAATAAAATGTAACTAAAATTTTTCTTAAATTTATATCTTAGATAGTAAACTTCCTCCGTGCAGTTAATTGCACTAAGTAAGCTTATTAAACATCAAAATATTAGAATAACAAAGTTAAGATAAGAGAGAGCTCAACGTAAATTGGTCGATGGTATAACAGAGGTTAGATGTCAAAGAAATCTGGCACTCTGTTACAACGACAATAAACGTGAGTAATTGATTGCTAGATATAACAATATCATCGGTCAAATGTGTTACGATATTGACTAAGGTATGTTTTTCTCTTAAAACCCTGTTCAAAATTAAAAAAAATTAGCGTATAGCTCCTAGGTAGGTTTTTTATTGTTTCCATGAGATTCGAACCAAGGATCTTCCGCATTGAATGTCAGACGTGTCACTTAGCCACGAAGATGATCATTTAAAAATCTACTTACTAAAGTTGGAGTTAAATTGTTATCAAATTATAATTTAAGTTTATAGGTAAGTACCTATAAGTATACATACTAAAAAGCTTATATCTGAAATATTTGGGTGAGTGTGTAAAATCTTATTACTCTAAGCGCACCTCGTTACTCGTTGATTTACAAAAAAATTGAATGTTTTTCAACTCAAAACATATTATATTTTGTTTTCCCGGCAACTCCAATAATCGTTTATGTAGAGTTTTTTTATTTGAAACAATTATCGAAAAGCTACTACTGTTATGAAAGATCTTTATTTTATAGTGACTATGAAAAGTATTTTATATATTAGTTTTATTTCAAATTATAGGCATTTAATGAATATTAAATGTTTCAAATAGGCAGGCGTATTTCAATTTAGACTCCTTTCCAATTGGACCTTTACTAACAAAATATATTTTTTTATTTAAGCCTTTTAAATAAGCCTAAATCATATTTTAAACTTGCGTTGCCATCATCTTATATATAAAATTCTCGTGTCACAATGTTAGTTACCTTACTCCTCCGAAACGGCTTTACTGATTTTTACCAAATTTTATATGCATATTCAGTAGGTTTGAGAATCGGCTACTAACTATTTTTCATACCCCTAAGTGATAAGGGTAGCCCACTCCAAAAATTAATATGGCAAAACAACGTTTGCCGGGTTAGCTAGTAGATACATAAATACTAGCTAGTCACGCTTATAAAGCCATATTATAACGTATAAAGAAACTTAATTATGAGGTGTAACAAACCAATTTCAGATCGCATGCCATTGTGCTATCTCAATTTCACTTAATGACACTGCTAACTATTCCTGTTATCAACTTCTGAGCAATTACTTTCATTCGGTTTCCGCTGAGGATAATGGATGTCTTGATTCTAGTTAATTGCAAATTATAATCTAAATTTGCTGTGTTGACTTACTTGACTTAAATCTTTGACCTGGGTGAGGCAAAGGGCGTCTTTTGTACTCTGCTATATCGCCTTGTCTTGTGACTTGCGTTTTGCCTCCGACAAGATAATACGTCTCGAAGACTGTTTTGGAAGGCCACGCTTTCTTTGACCCCGCGGGTTCTAATCTTGCCGATTGGAACTTCTTCAGAGCGTGTTATCAATCCAGCTCCATTTTCGTCTTTTGATCTGCGCTACGATGAGTGTTGTCACAGCGATCTAGGAGTTGGACGTTACTAACAGGCCAGAAAATTTTGAGAATTTTCCGGAGCCATGTTGACGAAGACTCCGAACTTGCTGTGTTGATAAAATAAATAAATAAATTCTTATCTCAAACTCAACTAGTAATACAAAATATACTTTTTAAGAATAGCATAGTGCATCACTTACTATTATGGTAGAGATAAAACTATGAAATATAGTTTCTGTGTGATGTAAGTAATTTCTATTAAATAGTGACTAAACTAAAAAGATTTAAATAAACTGAACGTATATTATACAGTGTGAAAAGGACGCTAGTATTCATATATTATGACGAGTTATTCTAAGGCATGTAAATTGCATATAGGTATAAGACGAAACGTAAATATATTTCCTTTTTCAATCCGTGAAATGATATTGGTTCACTCTTAAAGCGTATTTTTAAAAATTAATTTTCTTAAGTAATTATCGTCTTAATATTTTATAAAGAACAAGAGAACGGTCAGGCCGAGTGTTAATTGAACAATAAATAGCCGGCTCCAACGATTATTATATTCAAAGGCGGCAGCTTTGAATTCGCATCACTCTCTGGTAATGTGTCAACACAAATGCTGAGGCCCTATTCTGAACGTTTAACCATATTCCAAAAAGGGAACTTTTTATACGACACATCCATTGTCTTTTATATGAGACACATTGTCTTAAATATAATTGAATACAGTACGTACAAATATTTATCAATGTTGAGCATCTTATCTTAAATATAAATTACGTGTCACGTTGTTTGTCCGCGATGGACTCCTAAACTACTTAATTAATTTAATCAAATTTGCACACCGTGTGCAGTTTGATCCAACTTGAAAGATAGGATAGCTTACATCTTAATTTATAGTCGCAATATTATTTTATTGCAAATTCGTTTCCTCATACATTTTCTATGGAATGACGTTTTAGGTGACACGTTATTATTCGGCACTCTGAAGCGATACAAAGTTCGCGGGGTTCACTAGTATAATATAGATTTTACTGACTTAAAAAATAAGAAATAAGATATCGACAAAAGATATCGATTTTCATAGTTCCATATTTAACTTAATATATGGCAATAGAAGCTGAGCAATCTTAGCTTAGATTATAGTACTCCGAAGCAGAAACCGATTAATAAATGGCTTCTATATAATTAAAATTCTAATTAATTTATTATAACATACATGCCCATATGTTCTTACTAATTAGATTAGCTCAAAGAAGACTTCTAAGAATATCTCTGTCATCAATAAAAAGGTGATAGAATGTCACATAAAAATCTTCCAATCTAGGATTGGGTTACGTATTTGGCATAGACAATGGTCGGTGTTTGCGGACGGGTTAAATAACTGTCATTATGTTCATGTTACTAGAATAGCAGTCCAAACTCATTACGTCAGCTCGTTACCGCTCTCTAATTGCATCGGGTTAATATAGACTTTGTTAAATAAAATCTCTCATCTCCCCTCCAGTTCTTGTCGAGTTTTTTCGTTATTTACCGTGCTGCAGATGCCCTTAATGACGCGTTCTGAAACTTACGATGACACTTGGCGTTGCTCGGTTCCCGGATGTTAATTGCGAAAAAAATTAAGGAATTTTCATTCTTAATGGGCCCGGGGGCTCTCTTACAATAGTGCGACGAAATAATGCTTTGTTTTTATGTTTACACCTGTTTAAATGTTTGTGTCAATTAAGTAACTATACAAAAATAATTTAATAAAAGTAATGAAATGACTATGAAAGAAAAAAAGTGAAGTATAGAAAATAAAAGTTATCAATAATATAATATATTTATGCAGTTTAATATAAAAGTAAGGAAAAACTAAGTAAGGTTTTGGTACAGCATTTGCACGATGGAATGTGAGAAATTGTTGATAAAGGAGAATATTGGAAGAACTAATTATATGATTACCTACGAATATTGTTAAGCTGATAAGTTTCGTACAGCTTTAGATAAATTTGCGAATAATATTTACATAGAAAATGCTGATAGTATTTAAGATTAAAAAAAAATAACTATATATAAATGTCAATCTATAATTCATCAAAGCTTGGATTATATGTATTTAAATGTAAAGCAAGCTATTTCTGAACAAAAATGATTAAAGTATGAGGGCGTATATAAGACTGTGCAGTTGATTAAATTAATTAAAGGGAATAATGTAATTTCTAGTGATTCGTTGCGTACTTAAGATTTGTGAATATGTAGTTGCGTCAAGAACGAGGCAGGCGCCACGTGGTTACAACATTACGCCGTCAATCGTGATCCAAATGATCCTGCCCAATTATTGCTAAGGCAATGACGAGATCATAGAACTATGAGGACAATAGACTCTTACTATTTTGACGTGCAAATCGAGACACAGTCAACAGAAACCGATAAATTTCTAGGTCGGATTTATTGATTTCTTTACAGTATTGGTGATTATATTATGTGTCTACTAAACAAGAACTTAAAATAAAAAAAAATTGACGTTAAGCGATAAGAAGGGCCATACTATTTCGTCTAGGAAATGTCATTCAACAAGTAACTTATGTACTTACGTACCTCGTGACTCTTGGGCTTGCTTATGAAAAATAATCATTTATCAATACTATATAATATATTAGTTTAATACAACTCAGTGTAAGTTGGGTATAAAGAATTGTATTATAAAGTTATTCGAACTCAGTTTGTTGACGAACGTCTTAAATTCGATTTCCGGAAAAAACAAAATCGACAGACTTGCGACAGGAGTTATAATATAATATGGATATTGTTTTATGAGGTTTATATTTCACACTTTGTTGGTATTTGAGTAAAGGGGTTAGTCTTGATGGTTAGTCAAAACAAGTGAATGTGGTCTTGAATATTTAGAATGTTTTTAGTTATATTCATATTATTAAGGTCTTGCGGCGTCTACTTACTAAAGCTCTGTGTCGCGATGGTAACTAAGACGTTCGGCAAGAGTGAATCGTGCGAAGTTGACGACGTGATTGGCGCCCTACTTAATTAACTCAAGGACCCTCTCTAATTAATAACAATAATTCGAATGCGAGTTGTCGCTGTGATCCAACAGATGTCGCCCACTCGATCGACATTATCCGCGACGGTCTTCGAAATTAACTTTAATTATTTTGAACACTGTTAATTGGACAAAGTTTTGGGATATAAAAGCTTGAGACGGCTCAGTTATAACTTTCAGAAGTCGTGACTTTAATGATAGGGAGAATTGTATCGAATTCACATATTGCGAAGACTGTGAATACTTTAGTATTGTATTCTCCGATTAATATGAAGGTCTATAGCTCTGTAATACCAATTGCTACAATCGACACATTTGATATTGACATTTTATGGGTGTTCTGCAGAAGGCACTGAGGCCGAATCACCAACCAATAAAATGTTCAGTTTGAAATGCACAGAAGCTCGATCTTCTTCTACTTGCCTTTAAAGAAAATAACCAGTGAAACATAGGTTAAATATGTTCACATTTACTCCACGAAGGGTTACAAAACTCCGCAATTTTTATAGCTAAGATATCATTCGAGCCTAATTAGTTTTCCATTTATGAATAATCGATAACACTTCTCGTTTACACAGGCCGCAAGTTGCCTTGTATTCTGAACAATCAGTTCACATTTGACAATGTACAAACCATTACACAGTACAGTTACATCTCTGAATTACTTTCGTGATTCTATGAAAGAACTTAGCGCAATATAAAGTACCTACAGTAAAATTTATCAGCGCCATCTCTTGGCAAAAATATTTTAAGTTCATGCAGTTTGTTTTTTCTAACATAATTTTAAACTCTAAACTATAATTAGTACACATAGCGGGCCGTTAGAAAATTAATAATAATAAGTCAGCCAATCGCTGAATCTGGTAAACCTATATTTTAACATCAACATTTCTAAGATTTTGTATTAAAGTCTCGCTTGTCCGTAATTATTTTAACAAAACAAGCCTCTGTGTAGCAAATTGCGTATTTGAGACCGTACAAGTGACGAGGGTGATAGATCAAAGGGCTTTTGTTTTATCTCCGCATGACAAACTCAATATTACTTGGCTTCATGTCTTTGAACATTTTCTATGAAAATGATTATAACGCGAAAGGTGTTGTTTTCTTTGCGAATATCTTATAGCAAAATCATAAACGTCTAGGTACTTTAGATATAATAATTGCTTGACCGGCATATCGAAATTTTTTTAGGCAAAAAAATTATTCGATTAAATTTAAATTCGTTATTTAGTATTTTGGTAACACCAAACCAAGTAAGTATCAACCATTATAAAAATATTCATTTTGTTTATTATCTGTATTTCAATGTTAACACCTAGCTATTAATGCGGTCATTACAGATAATGGCGGAATACAATATATATCTTTATTTGTGCACGGCTCGGGGACATGTGTATCTTAATAATTTCATTGTGTGGGGTTTTGGCCCACAATTGCGTGAATTATTATCAGAAGCGGAACATACAGCTTAATAGGGTTGTCACGTATATAGTTGTGCTAAATTTATTTAAAAAAAGCATTAGGAGTAATAAAAATCGTTTATTTATTTAAGGACATCACATAATTACACCTATCAGGCTCCTGTTGAAGAATAAACGGTATTACTTTTGACTTTCCAGTTAAAATACTTTAAATAAAATTAAATCAAAATTAAATTATATTAAGTTGACAAAAATTAAACATTTTTGAGCAATAAATATTTGTTGTAATATGTGTTGCAAAAACTTAATGTAAAAAAACACTATTGCGATTTTATCATAGTTTATATAAAGCATTTATTAAATTAATAAGATCATTTTTATTTCAGCTTTTATATTAAACTGCGGCCCGCCCCAGCTTTTCATGTATTTTTATAATTACAACAAAATACTTATTACTCAAGGAAAATAAACTTCGCTGAACCTATAAATCGTGCTATCAATGTTCTTTCATACAAACACAAAACCAATTGTAGATTTCAGTGATATGGTCTTGTTTTATAATGTTAACTTATTTTTTAGAACTGCATACAATCTACGAACATGCTTTTGTATTTATTCAAAAACTATCCTACGTATCTAACACACATCAACCATCAAGCTTTCTGTTAGAGCTTTATGGCAACCCTAATTCTAACACCATATTTGCACCCTTATGCTTGCGGTTTGAATATGATAAATGTTATATAGAGTAACAAATTTTCTATTTTTGATTGTAATTATTATCTCAACTGGAAGTCAGATAATTTTTGTTCTAAAATATTCATATGTACAAAGAAGCACTTTCTTACTAAAATATAATAACGGAGATGGGGTGATGGCATAAAATTATGTACTTGCTTCCAAAATGAAGAAATTTTCGATAAAGTTTTTGTTTTGACAATAATCAAATCCATATCGCCCATATTGTACTAAATAGCCGTAAGGAGCGTTGAAATTTTTCATACAAATATGTATCGTATCGCCATGGAATGCGTGCGTATTGCACCGGAGGTCCAACAGGGAACTGGTGAGAAGAAAAGTTACCAGTAAATACATATATACAAAGAGACTATAAGTTATTGTTTACATCGAATATTCCTTACTCCGATTACATAGGTAATCTTACAAATCAATGTATTGACCATTTCCAATTTAACATACAAAAATCGAAGTATTAAAAATATATATTTCCTAAGAAATCAGGAAGAAATTAATAAAGGAGTTAAGCGAAAGAATCCCAAGATTTGGTGACATTTATCCCTACCCACCCCTTCGAATTAATCAATCTAAATGGATCTAAAAGTAACCTCCTAAATCCCCGACAATTACATCAGCATCATTACTCTCGCGCATCTAAATCGACAATATCTGTAGCGTCGCGTGTCTCATAATCCCTTAACCGTCCGCCCACTGTGTCGCGTGAGAAGTGAATTTAATCGCGCCGGGGTCCTATCGACCACTTAACAGATCGTGTCCGTGTCTTACGATTGATAGTAGGGAGGGTTGAAAGTTAATTCATGTTTGATGTCGTTGCAGTCACTTTATTATGTGATAGAGGAAATGTCACTTCATTATCGTTCCGTTGTTACTAGATTTTAACGGCTTACAAGTTTTACACTCGATTTTTACTTTAATCTTGTAGAGCGAGCTAGCGAATTAAGAAGACTAGACAAGGACAAGTCAAATTGACAAATATTTATTTATTTGGAAATGAACAGTAATTATACAAAACAAAAGTCCCTATGTATAAAAAAGAAATTGAAATATATCGTTTACCAATTGTGTTGTTACTAAAGTTTTTACGTTCCGTCAGCTTCTTAAACGTTCATATTATTTTATATAGACAGTCTAATTCTAGACGTTATTTGAATACTTTGCCAACATTAGAATGACAGATTACAATTAATTATTTTAGAGGTCTTAACAATTGTATTAAATATTATTATAGTAGCTTATATGCTTGCTATTGAAACGATGCATTTAAATTTAATAATCGACAAATTTCTGACAGACTACCATCCCCTCTTATTTTTAAATTTTATTACCCTTTAATAAAAAATAACGAGGGTTACACGTTTAAGGGATCTTAAAATTAGCTGTATTATTTAAACTTTGATTATAATTTTATAAAATTGAACATTATTGGGTAAAATTTTATTTTAAACTATCCCCGAGAACGCTGCGAAATTAATATCGTTTCAGAGTTCCGTTGTTCATTTCAAACGTGGTTCCATTAAAATGTATGAGAACATGATATTAATTCTTCATGAACACTTTTTCGTGAACTTTTATATTTATAGCTATTGCACTATTCGGGACGAAGACGTAGCCAACAAAATCATTAAAATTGGTCCAGCCGTTCTTAAGTTATAAGTAAATGGTGTAAATGACCCGACTACGTTTAACGTATATAGAAGATTTTTTAATGTATTATTTAAACAAATTTCATGTTCAAAAGTAAATTAAATTAAGTTAAAAAGTTTTGTACAAAACTCACCACGGCCTGCTTTTTAAGATTTTAATATAACATTTATCTAAATCCATAAATATATTTGTTCCGAATATGTCATCAACATATTAAAGTAGGGTGAAAAGCAATATAATATTGTTGTTTGATCCGAGATGACAATAAATCATCTAATTTAGCGGCTAAACGCGAATTCCGGACAATTACAGTTCAGTCGGATTTACCTCTGTTCAAATGACAGCTACACATGCTTATTACGATATTTCTCTACAATTTATATAAATCATAATGTGTGAGGGTTGGGTTACTTTTCGTTAGAGTGTTCTAGAAGCCATTATGTAAGTGTGTGCATCGGATCGATGTGGCTTGTAAACATTGGCTAGAACAATGGTGTAAGGCGTCAATACAATGGACAATGCTCCTTCGATACGATAACTCCATCCATCCAATACGCTTCTATAAGCTACTTGGCATAATATTGTGTAATATGAGTTTACAGGTAGCAAGTATGTATGGACATTACTAACTCTAAAGATTTTTAGTGCTACACAAAAAAATACTACATAAACAAAGATTTGTATTAGATTTAATTAAATAATTATTTTCTGTTATAATTATCCTAATATATTACTATATCACTTAACTAATAAAAGTAGATTCTAATTATTATTGAGTAACAAATCAATTAAAATATAGATGTGTAGATATTTTTATTCGAATTACTATGATATTTTAATTTACCCCTAAGCTTAAGAAAATGATTGAAGTCAATAAAACCTATAATCAATAATTTTTCTAACAGATGTCTATACTAAAGCTAATATTATCGAAGGCGTGGTTGTAGTAGATAAGTAGATTTGTGACAGTCCGGTAACGACATGACATAAATTTGTGACGGCAAACACCGTTACTGCAGCTTAGCTTCCGTGCAAACAAGGGCCGAGCAAATGACACCAGCGCTGGAGGGTTAACATTGCATTGAAAAAGAATAAAAAACATTGATAATTGATGACTATGTATAAAATGTGACTGGTGATAATTGTACGTTCGTGGATTATTTTAATCTAAATTTTCAGTTAGGCTTTTCTGATTTGATTACCCCTTGTACATTTGGTGGATTAAATTACAACAACCGAGTGTGCTATCACTTAAAAATAGTGACACGCGGTTTGAATGCAAAGGGATTTCTTCTTGAACGCGGTGAAGTCAAACCGAGGTCGGCAACACATCAGCCTTCGCCGATGACTCCAAGAGACTTTTCACCAACGAACTCGTTCCACACACCGACAGACCACTCGACAGCTAACCACCTCGTTGACAGTTGACCCATATGTCAAATGTCACTATAATCAAGGTTCTGTCAACTTCAGTGTCAAATACACGCAAATCAGACAAGTTGACTTGACGTTTCATTGTACTCAGCGATATAAAACCAAAAGAAAATCTGCAACACACGATAAAGTTTAGATCACGTTTTGACAAAAATAATAACTGATATCTTCTATTTATCTAACATTTTAAGACTCTGAGGAAACATTTTAAAAAGTAAACTTATAAAACTGATCTGATTTACTTAGTACGAAACAATGCGAACTTTAGCTCTGTGACTGCTCATTGTACCAACAAGACTAGCAAGGATTAATTAAAAGCGATCAATACAACGCAATAAGAGCAAATCACCATTTCCTCCGAGTTCCCTGACCTGGTGCAGAGGAAGACGAAATGACCCCACAAAAGTTTAAAAGAACATCCGTATTGCATACCGGAGCGACGCGTGCGCAGTCCACAATGCAACGGAAGACTACCGCCCCCGGCAGATGGTCTACCATCTTGAGACTGGTTTCTAATGAACGCGGTACGCCACCCTCACTGTTGCTAAGTGGTTTTCTGCCTAACCGATATACATTCATTAAGACTATGACGTTAAACCTCATTTTATGACATATACGAATGGACTATCCAACTCTTTAATGGCGTATTCTCCTAAACGTTTGCTTAATCTCATTGTAAGTTATAAACTGAGAATTTATTATTAGAGTTTTAAAGGACTTGCTCAAATTAATGGTAGTATCTATATTCGTAGAAGTTTTCGTTAAGTATCTGGAATTTTTATTATTATATTTATTATTATATTTTTTGCACATGATATATTTTAAATATTATTAACGACGTTACATTGTTTTATTTCAGAGGTCTAAGGTTGGCTGTTTGATGAATACTTTTAATTACAATCGGGTAATCTATGGCTGGTTCTGGATGGCATTGAAGTTTTTTATCCTTTTCTTTACTGGGTTGTTGATTGAAAAAAAAACAAGAACAAAATAGAAATTGATTATGTTAATTTTTCTGCTTTAAATAAGTAAGACGTTATAAACAAAGTATTGATATTTAATTATTTTATATTATGGGTATTTTCATACATCTTTTAATTAAATTGATAAAGTTTCCGTTTTCTCTTATCAAAAAATGCCACCGAAAAATACTGGCAATTTCTAAATATTAGGTTTATCTTGTTTTTTACTTCTGATGATAAAATATAGAGCGTGTTTTTTTAAATTCATTTATGTTATTATATTATTAGTTATTAATACATTAATTTTAACTTCTTACATGGTGTAGTCTCATAACCTGAAGTAAAACATGGAGGAAACACATTTATTCGATTTTATGATCAACTTATGTGCCTTACGTCTTATTTACAAGAGTATTTACATTTTAAATATTAAAATTTTTACAAAATTTAACCGACACTTGTAAAATCCGATAGATTTTTTTGATAATTGTAAAATTGTGATAAATATACTTTTAATCAACATGCATTAAAGATAAGGGGCCTGTAAGTACGACTATCAGTTATTTTTCACACCTAACCGTTAAAAAGATTTTCAGGCGTTTAGTAGATATAGACGGACCTTGGAAAAAAATAGTAGTAGGTACTTTTATAAAAAATTATATAAAATTTAATGTTTTTTTAATATAATTTAGAGAACTTAAGATAGCTTTCGTCATTTAAAACTTTTATGGAATAGCTTTTGCAGAAACCTGAAACATCGCGATCTAATTCTACACTACATTTAATCTGTCTGAGGCGATATTAATTTAAAATATAAATAAGTAGTTCTGGACACACACGAATGTAATTTGACATTCCATTCACCCTAATCCAAAACTGGTTTATCATAGAGCGGCACGCGCACACAAAAACAAACGCGTAGTTACAGATAAGAACACGCGCCAAAAATGAGTGCCGTAATGAATGAGCTCCAAACCCAAACAAAGCGAACATCTTGTATTACAAGGTTTTGTATGGAGAGGAAGTAGGAAGGCAGCTGGCTCGCGTCTTTTTCTTCGTTTTGGTAATGATGGTTTGTAGTGCAATGCTTTTGTTTGGGCTCTTGTCGCGTGCCTTACCTATTTTAGTATAAGCTATAAGTGGGCGGTAAAGGTGTTCGGGCATAGCTGTACCGGTAGTCAAGATGTTTTGATAGATTAGGGTCTTACCCTAGATATCAAATCGCGGAACTGTTGATAGCTAATTGTTTAAGTCGAAGTTAACGGACGACGGCTGGCCTTTTGCATTTGTGTTAAAAAACCTTATTTAGTGATTTTAATAAGTCTGTCAATAAGGCAGATCTTGTAATCTTTACAAAAAATGGATTAGTGTTGTAATATATGCTTATGCACCATTAGAGCTCGTTGCCACTATTGCGGCAGAACATTTTATATGAAGCTATTCACACTTGTCCTACACTTTGTGTCGGACAAGTGTGACCGACAAAAAATATCGTGTGTTTTGTCAGCCCTCCCGTTCGGAAAATAAACGTGTCGGATCAACGCTCGCATATGATCGCAAATGGCGCTGTTCACATTTGTCGGATGTCGGGCTGACCCTGCCCGCGCCGCACCCTTGCGCGTCGCTGCCGCTCGCATCGCGCAGAATAAAATAATAATGTGGAGGAGTTCCACAAATAATACATCACAACAAAAGCTTCGTCGACGTCCATCATGTACAGAAGCCTCTTTTGGACTGTTTAATGGCACCAACCAGCTGCGGTCGTGGCCGACACTCGAGAGCTGACTAGTGTGAACAGAGGCACCGACACACGATAAAAAATCGTCCCGACAGACGACATAGTGGGAACAAGTTCTTAATCAAAGAACTCATAACCGACGAAAAGTGGATACCTAAAATGAGGGGTCTGTCTATGGTCACTATTCCTCTGGAAAAATTGCGTGTATTTTTTTTTACTTAAGGAATCTGAAGCATGACTTAAATGTCAAATTATATTGATAGCAGTGTGCGACAACTGATCAATCATGAAATTACTAACGAAGTTTATTTGAAATCTGTAATCCCATAGTGACTATGTAAGTCAGCGCGTAAACACTAAGGACGCTGTGACATTTGCCATACAAATACATAACAAAGAAGCTATCGTTATAGCTAACAAATTTTAAATTACTAAATTGTTTGGCTTACGTAACTACATTATCAATATAAATTATTATTATATTTATTATCATTATCATAATTATATTATTCTATCTATTACATTTAGTATATAAAGGATGATAATGATAGGGTTTAAAATGTTTGCTCGAATCTTTTTTAATTTTAAAATATAAAAATCTGTTTCCTTTCAGGCAATGGCGAGGATGGAGAACCAGTTGATGACAATGGAGTTGGTATGTATTGAACATATATATACCTACTTAAATTCACTGATGACATGGATTTGATTTAGTTTTTTTTATCTTGATAGAAAACAAAGAGCTTATGTCTTCGCAGTTCGTTTAAGGTTAATAAACAAAAAACAAAAGAAAGACAAATAACTACTAGGTATTAAATGTTGAATAATTACGAGGCATATATTCAGTAATATATAGATATATATTACCGAAGAAACATGCTTGAACATATTAAAACAAAACAACTGAAATGTTTGTTGCAATATTTATCGGTGGCTAAAATATATTTAAGTTTATACAGACAGAAGCGGTAAAAGGACATTTTAATAATATGTATTGATAAAAGTACATAAAATACTCGGCTTAATCAAAATGATAAGATGATACAAAATTTATTTACTTTGTGTTTTTGTCTGTTCCGAAGAATAAAAAACTGACACGTAACCGAAATTATCCATTTATCATTATTTATCTTATAGATAGTGAATTGTATCGTTTGTGTAATATCGCCTAATATTATAGTTTTAACCCAAAGTGTCTGGGTGTTGTGTTTGTCGTTATAAAATAGGAAAACGGTAAGTTTAGAAAAAATAAGCACTCCATATTCATTATCATCTACACTTAAAAGTTTCGACAATTAGGAGATTGTCTAAGTTGATTTTATGAACTATGAAGAATGTTAAGTATAGATCCTAAGCTGCGTAGATCATCAGCTACAGTAAATATCTTGACGTATGAAACTTATATTTTAAGCCATAATATTCCATTACAATTGATAGATAGGTACTAATTAGATATTATTTTTACAAATCATGAATTGTTATCATTTCCGTAAAACAATAAATAATGTAATGTAAATACTTAAAAAAAAAAACAAGTACCGGTAACAAAAACATTATCAGTTATACATATGTAATGTATACATCTATGACATAACTAATAAACATGGTTGAATTTTGATCACAGTTCAAGATATTTTGTCTTATGATTAAAAAGCCTTCAAAGTCTGTTGATTCCGACGTACTATGTAATTATAATCCTGTCAATAGAAAATAATAGAAATATGACGTAATGACCCAACCCAAATATTGTAAGAAAAATAATTTATCTACTAACAATTTAGCTATCAGTTGGGTTTTTATTGAAAATCTTTGAAACCCATATCAAAATCGATTAGCTGTATGACAAACATGTGATAATATTTGGTTAGGTTAGATTGATTATCAACTTCTCATATTTTATAAGATTTAAACGTCTTAGTTTTATGTTTGTATGAAATTTTTATTTAAATTATTTCAATATTATATATCAGGAATTAGATTTTACTATCTTATATTAATACTAGACATGCAATTATTTTATATTAAAAATTTTTATTATTAGAACAATTTTGTTGGTAATATTTAAATTGCCCACAGACTACAGGGGTATCCAGCATGCTAACTTACACAAAATGTATCTATAGATGTTTTTAGTATTCTGTAACCGGTGGTAATGAATTGTCAATTGTCATGACTTGCGATGTGACATCTGACATTTAAATTTTGATAGCTATTCTCTAAAACTAAACGTTACTAAAAATTTGTTGAGTAGTACTTCCAGGAGTAATAACATTATTTATTATTGCCGTTTCTGTTTTTCATGTTGATTCTATTGTATTCTTAGTTAGTAAGTAAGTAATAAAGATACTTACATATATTATTATTATCATTAAAACGTTCAAATATTATGAATAGTAATAATAATAGTATTTTTAAATTTAATAAGTCAAATGATAATTGTTTGTATTTTATTTTATTCTAAGTAGTAATTGACTTCGATTTCGTTCGCGTGGAATTTCACGAATTATAGTCAAAGCAAATCATAAACTCAATAACTAAGCTACACTGATTTTAAAAATTATTCCACTGATGTGACGCCACCTATATTCCTGAATTACATATTATAAAGGATGTCGCTAGTTAAAGCTAGTATAAAATGGTTTTTCCCATAATGTTTCTTAAGATTTTTTATAGTTTATTTTTTGTTGTTTCATATGCATTTAGTAAATGCTATTTTATAGGACTTTTTTCTACGCATCACCTGGTTTGCTAATAAAAATTCTGTCTCCAGTGAAAACCTAATCAAATATGAAAAATATAGGATTGCGGTCGCTGAGGTCGTCAATTCTCTCCCGGTAGTTACCATGTGTCATTAATGTTGATCGTAAAACGACTCGGGTCGTGGCAAGCGGAATGCAGCGAATGGCACGCGGTGGCGATAAAACTGTCTTATACAGGGTTGACTGCGCTGTTGAATCTTTTCTCGTCACGCGTAAAGAAAAAAATTCGACTTCAATTATGTATAATCAATTTTCCACTTAAGAATAATAAATAATAGCGGAAGTGGGATAAGATTAGAAAATGTTGAAGTAAATTACTTAATCACCAAAAATGGACTTATTTTAAATATTACCAGTTTTCATCCATCAAATTAGAAGTACTTATAGAACCAATCAATAATTACATTCATTCATATTTTGAGGACGAAATTGAGGATTTGAAATCATCAATTATGTCAGGGCCATCGGCGATCTCCAAAAACAAAAACCAATTAACTTTGATAATTATTTAAGTATTTAACTAGCTAGTTACATCTACGCCGTAATCCTCTTGCCAATGTGAGGACAGCGGACAAATACTTCTGGTTTTTATTTGGGTCTTGGTGTGAAAAGCAAATATAACACATATTTAAGATCTATAATACTTATTACTCATAAAAATTCATATGTATTCAATTACGCAAGTAATTGTTAATACTATATTATAATCTCTCTCGTTTTGTCTTCCTCTCTCATGAGGCCTCCTTGTATGTCTTATTGATGGGGTGGTTTTCTTGGGAATATAATCGCGGTTCCCTCGTCTTTCCGTTATATTATAATACTAATACTAAAATTACAAATAGCCAGCGTTTTTTCGTAATTCATGATACTTAAAGCATCTTAAATTCACTGATAAATAAGAATCCACATGTAATATCACCACACAACAATAATATAAATAAATCCTTCAGACTTGAGAATATTTTTATGTGAACCGTCCGTCTTTCATTATTCGTCATGGCGACTAATTAAAATGAAGAGTCTGAAATAAATCTTTGTACCTTTTGCCAGCCGTATCAAATTATATTGAATAAAGAAAATGTTACAATATGAAACGTACAATATAATATGTACCTATTACATAGCATAGGTATTCTTTGATGTAGAACTTTTCATTCATAGTACATAGAAAAGAACTCGCAAAAATTGTAACTTTGATTGCAAATTATAACATGTAAGAGTAAATATTATTGTTGACGAGCTTAAAATGGGTCTTTGAGTTTGTGAGAGCTCCAATTGGTATTACACATAAATATTTAGTCAAATTGACCTTTTCCAGTTCTTTCCATTTTTTTATACAGTTTTAAATATTTACAATTATGTTTATAAATATATTTACAAAAATACAAATTATACATAAAAAATACAATGATAATGATCATGCAAGTTACATGACGTAGGTATGTATTTTTTAATTTTAAGTTACTATTTGTTTGCGTTTTTTGGTTTTTTGGTTGCGTGCTTTTATACTTATTGTTAGTAGTTATAGTTCAAAATTATCTCCGTGGCTAAGTGGTTTATTCGTCTGCATGATTCACCGGAGATCCTGGGTTCGAATCCTGGGGAAAAAAATGAATGTTTCGGTTGGAAAGGCACAAGAGGCTAATCACTTGTCTGTAAAGAAAATGATCAGTGAAACAGATACAGAAATTCACTTATAGTTTTTGAACATTTGTTCTTTCATTAATGAGGTACCTACATAGGTATATTTATTAAAAACACATTATAAAAATGTCGAAACTTTCGTAATATCTTGAATCGAGATCAATAGTTCCTGATAATAATACGAAGAAGAAATAGTTGGAAGTAATAGTTCTTATTCACAAGATTTATCAACCTATATGAGCAAAACTAATTTAATAATTTGACAGTTAAATTTACTTTTAAGTTATGTTTAAGTCTTTATATAGTTGGTTAATTTTATAAAATTAACGCCGGTAAATTGCCGCGCATTTATATACAAGGGTGGCGCGTGCAACAGTTTTACATGAGGACCAGCACCAATTAGAAGCAATACCCAAACCGTTTCTCAAGTGCCATCATTATCTCGGCCGTTGCGTGGCAAGCTAACTCTTCCGCCCTAACAATTAGGCAGAAAATCCAATAAAAAATTCACGGCATTTCGGAGACAAGTGGAGTGAGCAATCCTGGAGTATGGGGTTGGGATATAGTTAAAGCGTTTAGGTTGAGAGTCATTGAGAACAGCCTTTTGTAGATTTTTCTATCGTTTTTGAGGCTGAGCCATTTTATCAATTCGAGGGGAGTTTGACAAACCGTGAGGGAACGGTTTCTGTCACATTACCTCGTACGTTGAGCTGTGTGCAGTGAACATACTTTAGTCATTATATACATAACATATATGTATATCCATCTTATACATTTGCATTTACAACCCCTGACGAAAGTGTCATACGTCTGTCGCCTTAAAGCTCTTAAAGTATAAACGAAGGATCTAATAGTTTGAAAGTTGACATGATCTTTGCTAGAGATTAGAAATTATTCTTAGTTATCTTATAATTATCTTGTAATAGAATGGGCTTTAGATTAAAAAATAATTAGAAATCCAAAATATTGAAATCATTGTTTAATACTGATAAAACCCGATACAGACGTCATACTGATATCTTTTTATCATAAATAACAACTATCGATGAATACTGAAAACAACAATTTCGCATCAAATTTGTATCAAACTTATAGAACATTTAAAAACTTGAAGTATGTAGGTACCTATTTTAAATATTTTCTTGTAATACAAATTGTAATTTATTTAATTATTACCTTTTTCTCGCTTCTGCTTTCGTGTTTTTGTCATATTCCAAGCCTTTTTTTTGCAATAAAAGGTAGCCTATGTTTTTTAGTGCAAAAATCTTAAAAAAAACATTCTTACACACACATACATATACATCACACACATACATACATATTTAGTAAATAAATAATTAAGACGTAACAATAATCATGAGCACACAATTGCTGACTAGCAAACAAATGTTCGCTACACAATACAAGAAATATCAGTTCGCTACAGTAAACATTTGAAAAGACTATAAAATATGAAAATCTGACATAAAGCTAAGTTAAAATAAGCACAGCAAGCCTGCATCCGTATTACTGCAATAAAGACTGCATAAATGCAGCGAAGCATGCCACCTATGATTGGATACCTATTTCTGATTTAATGCGATTCGCATATTTAGATATATACGATACGCATGTTATTGCAATAAAATTTCTATAGCTTCTTATCAATGTTCTCAATTTTATGCATTCCCCATAGTAGTAAATTCCTGTAATTCATAGTGGATATGTGGCCATTTCTGTTTTATACCTGATTTTATTCCCGACGCAGTTTATGTTTGTATTTGTGGCATCGTAGTTTCTAAACAAATGGACCAATTATGATGCGGTTTTCTTTTTTAGAAAGCTGATATAATCAAGATTGATTGTGTATCTGTTTATCTATTCATGAGGTTTTTTATTTGCAACTGACGGGAGGATTTTAAATTGCTTCTATTTCTTTTGTATTGATAATTTATTTTTAAGTAAGAAGGTGATCCTTCTGTGCCTCCTAAACCAAAATACTTTTTATTATTCTGGTCAATAAACAATGAATGAAACCCTAAACGGCTTATAGCCAATACTTTAAAATTTGAAATATATCTTTAATTGGAAATAGATCCAATTTCTGTTTTTTTTTTCAACGTAGTAACTCTAAATAGCCATTAATTAATTAGGTAATTTAAAATTACAATAGTTGTGCTTTAAACCGCTAGCTTCATCTTTTGAGTAATTTTGAAATAACTCACTTGTAAAAGTCCACTTATTTGCTGACATGCAATTGTTAGTACTAAAACGAGATTGAACACTTTGAGCAAAGATCTTAGTTGAGAAACCTTTTAAGGAGTTGATGCACGATTTAAATTATTTGTTAAAAAAATTATTCATTGTTTTGTTATTTTCAAGTTTTTCTTATCTGAACCAATGTTGGTTATTAACATCAGCGAAGTGATTTTCAAGGCAACAGCATTAATATCAGTTTCCACTATCAGGTCTGATAAGATTATGAATCTATAAATTTGATTGCTATTATGTCATTTTCATGAATGTTGTGATGTATCATCCATTAGTGTTCGAAAAGTAGAACTTTTTTTTTCTTAACAAGCTGTGCTTTGCGTTTTCACCCGCGTTAAATTCATAGTAACGTGATGTTATATAGCCTAAAAGCTTTTAGCTCTAAAAATGACGATACTTCCTTACAACAATCATCCCCCCCTTTCATCCACTTACAACCTTTTTTTCGTATTAAAAAGTAATCTATGTCCTTTCTCAGGCTCTAGTATATTTGTGTATCAAATTTCATTTAATTCGGTTTACTTGTTTTGGCCTGAAACCGCGACAGACAGACAGAGAAACAGACGCAGTTACTTTCGCATTTATAATATTAGTAAGGGTACTACGATCCTTTGACAAGGATTTCCAAATAAGTTTGAGAGATTAAATATAATCTTTCTTATCTGAGTAATGACAACTATATTCGCTATCTCCAAACTACAGTAAACTACAAAATACACTTTTATTTTCGTCTGCTTTTATTTTATTTATTTTGTATATTATATATTTTATTTATTTATCTATTTATTTTAATTTGTGAGCTTTATGTGCCTCTTGAACAT
Organism: Aporia crataegi; assembly: GCA_912999735.1. Classification (NCBI taxonomy): domain Eukaryota; kingdom Metazoa; phylum Arthropoda; class Insecta; order Lepidoptera; family Pieridae; genus Aporia; species Aporia crataegi. The sequence goes on along the minus strand of OU538744.1, from coordinate 2,743,630 downwards.
GTTTGGAATATTCTGGCATTCAAACTAAACATCTTCATAATTCGAACTCAAGCAAAAAACAACCGTTGCCGTATTATGCCATAATGGCAGAGAATTATATATACAAAGTTAAAATAAATACCTTATACAAACGTATTTGGATCGTATCAACTCAGCCAATTATCATTAAAACGTAAAAACTCGAAATGTTATATAAAACTCACGCATGGATTGCAATTATAAAAGACTCTTCACATGAAATACTCGTTTAAATAATATTTCTCTTCAATTTCATCAGTTCTTCCCATATTCAAATAATGGTCGCGAACTCTCACGTTAAACTGTGACCATTGTTTAAGTCTTTTGTTCCCTTTTGTACCCCTTTTGTTGTTCGAGCGGAGCGGTCCCGACGAGAAAAAGATAATATTTCTGCATTTTCAATGCACATTGCAGTATTAAGTGCTTTTGTTTTAGTTTTAATGGAGAGCATCTTAATTTGGGTGTTCCACCCGTTCAAATGAATATATATGCAGGTTGGAATTTCTCAAGCATACACAAATATAATACCCAGCCATTGAAATAAATACAACTTTTATAAATAATTATGGTATTTTGACACCTCTATGCCATTATTGTTTTTCTTTACATGCTCTTTTGTTTTTAAGTATACTTATTTTTAATGTTCGTGTACTTCAAAATCATGATTTAAAATAATGAAATCGTAAGGTGCTTATCTGAAGTGTCATTTATTGTTGCATAATATTATCCACTTTTACTGTACATATTCTGGCTAAATAAATAATTTAATTTGATAAATTACAAAAAAGAGTAAGTAACATAACTAAAATAGTCCTGGAATCGTTATTTCATTAAAATTCTTTAGATTAAGCATAGAACTTGGATTTTGAATTCTGAAACAAAATTTATTTTGAAAACAGCGCTTTTTATAATATAAAATTAATATAAAATTAAAATAAAATTAATGTAGTTTTAATATAACACATGAGCCAAAAATTCTCAGCAAAACGCAATAGAACTTGTAAATGTATCTGTTATGTATCCTTGGGGGCACATTTATGATTTAATTTAAATGATGAGATTGAAAAACATTTTAGTTAATAAAGTCATCGTAGAATAAGCTAAGCTGTTTGCGGTAATATGATTATGTACATTCGCCACGTGTCTAGGTCCGCTTGTTGTTAAAGGCCTTGGGCTATGTGAAATTAATTTTGACTACGGGATTGTGTACTTTGTTACATAGATATATTTACAGAGGAGGGTTGTGAGTTGCTATCAATGGTCAGTGTACATAGTAAAAAAGATATTTCTTTTAAAGAGGCGTGATTTAAAATTTAATTCATATTAACATACATATTAAGGAATAGTTCCAAATCTTAAATACACTTTTATACTTTCACATATTAATTACTTACAATACTTAGTTACACTTATTTTTGTTAGACAAGCAGCCCGTGTTATTTCGAACATATTTTTGTTCCCCGAGAATAGAAAGACCTCCCGCGACACATATAATAAAAACAGACAAGAAAACCATTAGAATTATACACATAAGGCTTAAAGCGGTGTTGCTTGTGAAAAATACGTGAAAAAAACTAGTGTAATATTAGTTAGGTAGACTAATATAATGTTTGAAAGAATCTTACGTCTTTTCATACGTTAAATCTTAAGAATCTGCTACGCACGACTACGAGTCAGACACCTACAAGCATACATTGAACCCTCAGCTTTTAAGAGGAGTGGAGAGTGGTGTTGCGATAGGCTTCAGTGCTCACCCTGACTGCGACAGTAAAAAATGTGAGCCCCGCCATCTTGAAAAACTTTGTCACTTATACAGATCGATGCTACGCCGTAGACATTTCGTAGCGGTTTTCTGTCACCTTTTGATAGTAAGATAATCAATATCACATTTGTATACGTGCATATGCAAAATTATTTTTTAGAATGCTACCATATATACCAAATACTCTTATGAAATATTGCTTATTTAAGCATGGAAAAACCTTTCGCATGTTTAAACTGGTACAACATGATTTTTAAAAAGAGGATTCTGTATAATTTTAAGAGATTTATCATTTTTATCATCATTCTTTGATCTCTAAAGTTTATAACCAGGTGTTTCGTATAAATTCAAATGAATATTCAGGCGTTAGACACCCTGTATTTTTCAGTTGGAGAAGAAGATAACCTATATTTTTATTAAGCAGATGTGGTTGCTCTGTTTAAATAATGATTTACCTTGAACAGCATTAAGTATATAGCCAAAATAATAGTCGTTATAATGTCCCTTTGACTTTTATTGTCATTCAAATGATAAACACTAAAAGGATTTCTAAGGAGTTATTCACATCACTACCTTTACAGAACAGATACGCCCTGTGGCTACATTCTGTAAGATATTAAGGGATTCTATGCCTTATTTGTATTACTATAAAGAAGTGAAATCTTGGATAAATGGCAATGACGTGAATATAAGTATGGACACCTATGGGTCACAGCATGTGTTGAGTATGCGAACGTTTTTATCTTTAAACACGCGTGTTGCATCAGGAATTTTTCATATTTTTTTTAAGCTTGAATAATTTAGACGATAAATAATTATTTCATTCGTGATATTAGTAGAATACATATTTACTCTCTTGGATTTTCCTAGTAGGATATAAACAAAAAATGTCATTTTTTAAAATAATAAAACTCTAGCGAAGCTATGCGTTTCAGGCTAATATCAGAGATAATAATCATACACACAATCACACACAAGATTTAATATAACATAATGATTGAATGATTTAACATAATTATAATATTAATTATGCATTTGCAATTCATTATTTATACAACCGCCTCCGTGGCTAAGTGGTTTGCGCACCTGCGTGTCAGAGGTCCTGGGTTCAAATCCCGGGAAATACATGAATGTTTCGTTTGGATAGGCACATAAGGCGTATACAGTAATATGTCTACCCCATGCTCCACTAGGGGTTACGGGAATTTACTTAGTTATATATACTTTGTGACGAAATGATTTCTTTTCAACTCACTCCCATTTGATTCAAATAAGGTTACACCATAAAAACACAATTATCCGCAGATGTCACTGACAATTTTTTTACCCTTTACATTTTTGTTGAAAAAGTTTATTTTTTGTGACCTTTTGTAAGGAATTTCGCACGGTTAGTTATGACAATCAAAGTGTCAATGGATTGAATACAACTAATTTTGGTTAGACCCTTCAGTAGCAAAGGGTTGTCTTCATGAGATGGCCCTATCTTTTAAAGGGTTGATCCCTTCCTTGACCTTTGCAAAGGTTAATTTTTTGCGAAATTTGTGAATCTTCGGTGTAAGGTTAATCAGTGCGTATTGTTATCTAAAAAGTGTATCTCACACCTTGATTTTACCGTTACCATATCATTAAAACGTGTCAGGATTAAGTTGATCAAACTTAAAGTTAAAAGCTCCAATGGATTTCAGGTAAGAGTGAACGACTACGATCGATTTTGGTAGCTAAAAAGATTCTCAAACAAGTTACCTTTCAAGTAAAAATTAAACAAAATCCGCTTATTTTTTTATCAGAAGGTAAAAATAAGTTCTTAGTAATAGTTACCCACGTTTGTATTATAATTATTAGTAAAAATAGTTATTTTTAATCTTTAAAATTTCAAATTTTTTTATCGGTTAAGAAGTTATCAAATTTTAATCTTTTAACTATGTTGTTTATAATAATAGGAAAGTTTTTGCAATCCATCACAATAATCTTAAAATTTAATATCAAAATATATTGAGTTTAGCACAATACAGCTTTAAAATAATATAAAACATTGATTCCCAAGAAAATGAAGCAATTTAACAAATGAACTGTGATTTTATCAGGCCATCTTTTGTCCTGCGATTCAGTGGGGTTAAAAAACAATTGTGCCCGAGAAAGTAGGTTTGATTCCCGACCTCGGCGCACAATGTCCGGATACCTTTATTATTTCAAGGGCTTCATCAAGTGAGTTTAGTTTTGTTCTTCGATCTATGTACATGGTGTTCCAATGCAGCTGCTAGTTAGTAATTTTAACAAAAAACGACTCCAAATTGTAACTCTAAAACTACTGAACAGATATTTATAAAATTTAAATGGGACTACAGCTTTCAAAGAAAAAAAGAATCATCAAAGTTGGTTCACCCAGTCGAAAGTTCTGACAAACTTAAAAAAATACAGTCGAATTGAGAACATCCTCCTTTTTTGAAGTCGGTAAAAATAAGCTTAGAAAGACGTCTGTTATAAATGCAAGATCACATGAATAAACAACAACTTTATAAAACCGACTTATTACAATAATTAAATTTTAGCTCTAACCAATAATTAAAACATATCAGACTTCATTGTAAAAAACTTTCGTAGGCACACATAAAAACAAATCTATTTGATAAAATTTTTATTACAAAATGAAAAATGAAAAATCCTGCAATAAAATCAAATTATGCAACTATATTTTAAAGATTACTCAACTCATTTCTTTATATTTTTGTATTGATTTATTGATTCTTAAAACTGCCCAACTTTAACTGAAGACCATAAAATAATATTTAGTTACTAATTCTACTAATTAATTAAAAATTCAAGAACCTTTATCATATCTTCAATTCTAAGGCACCGACTTCCTAATAATTGCGTTGCATAATTATTATTTCTGTTTTTATATAAATTTGAGTTTATCTGTTTTTAATTAGTAATATACACATTCAAATACAAAAATAAAAACTATTACAACATAAGTACTTTATCAAACGATAATAAATAATGAGAAATCCATATAAGTAATAAAGTTGAAGATGTAAAAAAAATTCACAATCCAATGAACACACTGTTTATATGCGCACTGACATAGGTAAAGCATTAATTTAACTAAACTTTTGTTTATTGACTATTTTCTTTAGCAGACACTCGACTTTTAATAGTATTTCTGTTGATGTATTTTGAGCTTTATTACCCAGTTTTAAGGTTGAATTCCAACTGTTTTAATCTTTCAAGGTAGGGAATGAGAAGAATAGATATGGGGTCGACTTCGCCGATAAATTCTTTTGATTGCAAGAATCGTAACGGACCCCAACGTATATTTGGACAGCAACCTGAGAGGTCTGAAGTGGGCCCTTGGTTTATAATTACGATAATTTGGAAGCAGATGACGAAAACTATATCATTACCAATACAATTGATTTATGTGAAACTGACCGAATATTTCGAGGTTATTTAACAAACGTGAATGAAAGCGTTTAGAAATCTTTCAATTGTTTGACTGTTTTAATATTTTTTTTCATATTTCACTCAAAAAACTTTTAGTTGTAAACATTTTAGTGGCTGAACGCAATTTAATTCAATAAAAACTAAATTTAATTTTAATTCGTATCACTCTCGTGGCAGTAAGTGAAGTTAAGTTGGTCTCTAGCAAGACCGGACAGACAAGATAGGACAGACAAATGCATAACATACTTTGAATATCAGACACGTGACCAACTGATGTACGTTGAGTGAATTCTCGTAATCCCTAGTGCAGTATGGGGCAGACACATGTTTCATTGATCATTTCCTTTACATGCACGTAGGTGATCAGCCTTCTGTGCCTACCCAATCGAAACATTAATTCGTTTCCCCGGGATTCGAACCCAGGACCTCTATGTCTATGTTTATTCAAATTCAATATTAACTGTCGTTTTGTTTCCTAATTTCAGCACTTTTTGTCATTATTTGTTTCCAAAATGAACGTGAAATAAATCAATTACAAAGTAAATATAATCAAGGGACTCGGTGTTCGCGATTTTTATTAAAAATACGATGAGCTCCGTATGATATATGGATGCAAGGAGTCTGTATACGGGCTGTACTTTTTCTAACAGTTCCAACTATGCATACGACTGCATTTCTTCTATATTAATTGTTTCCTATGCCAGACATTATTGTTTTCATTATTATAACTACAGGATAATATAAAAAGGGAATTGTTGTTGAGAAAAAGGTATAAAATTACTAAATAATATTTATTTGGTACTTTAGTTGAAATCTCTGTTTAACAACGACTTTCCTACTTAAATATAAAAAATATAAAATTGCGGTAACATTTGTTGACTGTTATGAATAGGAAAATTAATGATAAACTTGATTAACCGTCTTAACATAAATAAACAATTTATACTTTAAGTAATCTAACGTTTTATACCTTTATTGTTTCTTTGTTGTTTAATTATGTTATATTTGAAAGAACATAAAAAAAAATCTTAATGTATGACAAGAATTTCAAATCCAAACACTCCGTAGGAACAAGGGAACAGTATTTTAAAATAAGCAATTTTTCACGGATCACGCGTCGCGTCATGAATTGCTATCGAGTTTTTGATTTACTGCCACCGACTGCGCAATATCTGTTAGATTTATAACTTTTTTATAATCAATTACAACGAATGGTTACAACGTTTTTCAGATTTGATATTAAGGCGTATATTATCTTGAAATTTACATTAAATGAATTCCTGTTACTCCTAGTGGGCCATGGGGCAGACACATTGCTGTGTCTGTTTCTCTGATCATTTTCTTTAGAGGCAAGTAGGTGATAAGCCCAATCGGAACATTCATTTGTTACGCCGGGATTTGAACCCAGGACCTCCGGTGCAACACGCAGACGCGTAAACCACGGAAATTAATATATGTACCTACTTTAAATTCTTTAAGAAGTTAAGTAAGTTAGTCTTCCAGGATTAAGGTTTGTTACCATATGTAGATTACATATCATAACAGCAATAAGATTATGAAGTAAATGTATTGCTATCGAATATAAATTAATATGACTTATTTGTGTTATGTACTGATTTTTAGACTTCATTATTGATCAATAGTTGGTAGTAATATTCATACTTTTTGTTTTTATTTTGATATTTTGATCTGTAAATGAAACAGGCCCCATTTTCAACCCTATATTAACCCTTAAAGACAAGTCTGCATCATATGCATCGCTTATGCAACCTCTGTTATGGACAGCCTCTGAACTTCAAACAAATGATGTGATATCGATACGCGTTCACCAAATTTAATCCACACCAGTCCGCAAACAATCATTGAAAAATAAGGAAAAACGCAACGAAAAAAAGACATTAATTATCAAAGTTTGAAATTAATTTTGTTCACTTATATAATAATCAATTCGTTGACTTAAGTAGCTTATACCTACATGGACGATAACTACCAATTTGGTTATTTTTCTTAAATTTTGCAGAGATGAATAAATGTTTACTTTAAATATGGGCGACAGAACAATGATTCGCCAAAGCACAGAGTGCACAGGACACGAGGATGTTATTAAGCTGCCAGAAGCCACGGCTTTATTTATAAAATAAAAATTATTTGACGAGGGTTTGCCATTAATTTCGGCAACAATGTGATAAATAATAAGAGAGGTGTAATGTGGGGGCGGAATCCCTCTAAAATGTCACTTTGATGGGCTGGTTTTGAAGTTTTGACGGCTCACATCCTAATTTTCTTTTTGACACCCGAGAGAGATCGTAACTTTTCAATAACGGTATTCTTTGATATTCCATTTTTAAACTTTCGAATTCGCTAAGTGATTTTAAAGAAACCATACTTTGTGATATAATTACCAATCAACTAACAATGAGTTTCAGTTTTGATTGTATTTTTTGTACGAACAATTCTATTTATTTTTTAACTGATAGTTGCACAAGAAAGACAACAATATAATAAGAAAACATAAATAGTTAATTAGAACTGCAACGGATGACGAAGATTAACACAATACAACAGTGCAGTCGCCATCACATTTAATATTGATTTTAATGATTTTCTATAAAAAATTAAATATAATGCAAATATTTGCCCGAAGTCTAGCCATAGCCTATTTTTAATTACATAACTTGTCTACTCTACATAAGTTTGAAGGTCGGCTAATAAAGAAAAAAGATTTGTAATTCATAAAAAACCTGACGGCTTGATTTGTAAAATTATTTCTCTGATACGACGCTAGACCTTTTCAGTGACATAATACCTCCCACGATTATTTGAGGGCACCAAAAATTCACCGAATCGGAGGTCACAGAACAAGTCATTGATAAACCATTAAACGATAACAATACACAAATAAAATTTAATTAACAAGAATATGTATGTCAAAGGTCGATGACGAGGAAACCACATATTGTTGAAATGACGCCGTAAAGTGGCTATTATTTTTAATTATCGGTTATCTATTAACGAACGGTTTTAATTACGGGATACTGTGTCAATAATTATTATCACTGACCGGTACGGGACAAAATTATCTTTATTTGTTTATAATGAAGTGATAATTTTTTATAATTATTAGGTTTTATCTCAAATAACTAATAAGTTTCGATATGAATATATTTACAGACACAAAATGGCAAATATAGTATATACTTTTTTACAGTTTTGTTTTAATTTGTTAGATTTCAAGCCCCTGTTTTATTTTTTATTTACATATTCAACAGCCTATAACTTGGTGAATGGAGAATGTTACTAGGTACGCAAAATTGCTTGAAACTTAGTCACAGTAGAGCTTTTATGTCTGTTGTTTTGTAGAGCTGTTGTAAAATGACGTCACGACGTCCTACTTTTAAAATTCTGTACCTCGCGAACAAATTGTCATATGAAATAGTTTTTTTTTCACACGATTTTTCTATTTTAAATGAAAACGAGAATGCGGTGGGCTAAAAATCAAAATGTGTGAACATTCTCCATTTAGATAACAGATATATTTATACAAAAATAAATGTAAACTTTCATCCTAATTGTTATATGACGAAGTTGCTGCTCAAAAAAGTACTAACAACTTGCATCATCAAGTAAACTTGACGACAATTTAAAACCCTCCGATATGGTAATCGCAAATAAGAATAATAATATTAATATTAATAGGTACATGAAGCAAAAACTTTGTACCCCTTTTTACGGAAATTGTGCGAACGGGTGATTGTGCAATTTGTCACAGTTAAAGTTTATATAGAGACGAACTGCATAAATCTATTTTTTGAATAAAATGCATTAGAAATACTTTTAATAAAATAAATATTATACACACTACTGCTTGAATGACACACAACATACACACGCATACATACCTGACTTACTTTATTTCAACCAAATAATGTAGTGTTAAAATTTTAACAAAATAAATGGACTTAAAATTGTAACTCTAAAACTACTGAACAGATTTTGATAAACCTTTTTGATAAATTTTGACTACACGGAAACCACCAACTTTCAAACAGAAAAATAAACATCGAAATCGGTTCACCCAGTCGATAGTTCTGATTTAATAAACATAAAATAACAGCGTCGAATTGAGTATCTCCTCCTTTTTTAAGTCGGTAAAGACACATAATTGGCCCGTTCGTTTGGAAACTATACACACACCTATCAAATTTATAACATCTCTCTCTGTGCATCAGAGGTACAAGATGAATTTATAATATATTTTATAGCCCGCTTGTCGATGTGCAAATCCCATAGATTCATACAAATCAAATCGTGTTTAGACTAAAAATATAAGTAATCTAGGCCTTATTGTCAAGACAATAAAGTTCAGTTATCTGTTATGTTTCTCGAAGATGAAAGTTATAATTGAAGGTCGTAAATTAAGGTGACATCAGCAGTCCTCGCAACATACCCTTCGTTGCCAATATTTTATCAAAACGGTAATTATTTGATCGGAAGATGAAAATTTCCCCCGTTTTCGCGTTATGAAATTTATGATTGATTGAAATTCAACTTTTGTTTTCGAAATACTAAGTATAAGTCTTTGATAAGACTAGCCTTTAAACGCGACCTAGTCCACTTGGGCATACAATATAGCCTTTGTCACTTAACACTAATTTTCCATCAGTGAAATAAATTTTAAAATCTTTTCTGTTTATAATATTAGTATTAATAAGTTTAACAATTGAAACCTAAGTTTCATCTTATTTTACGCAATAAGTTGAAATATACTTTCCAATTTCGGACTGAGTACCTACTTCAGATGTTTTTATAAAAACCCAAACTTTGCAAAAAAAAAAAGTTATAAAAGAAAGAAAATTTTATGATGCAATAAATTAAAAATATTTTTTTAACTTCAACTTGTGTCAGTCCGCTAACTCCAGTTCATAGAGTACACGAATTGTGTTTACTATTTTGTTAGCTAAGTGATGAATTATTGGAGTACTAATTATACGTACTAAATTGTGAGACTTCAGTGCCAAATAATAATTTACTCTTGTTTCGGACTCTGCATATAACGTATTGTATAAGTTTCTATCTACCTTCCCAGCAAATTTTTGCCCCAAGAATCCTATTTAACTAAAGTACTCACTACTAGTAGTATTCTACTCTAAATCATTTTGTCACCTAAAATTCACTTCAAAGCTAATAGAGTTTAAAAAGTGACTACAAAAGAACCGGTTATAACCAGTTCCGATCAATTTCGCGTCACCTCTGAAGCCTCCCGCTGGCCGATTTAATTCGCGCGACAAAACCCTTTCACTCGTTCGGGAATGACAGATCACAGTGGGTTCCGTTCACCCTTCATTCTATCATTCAGTTAACTGATTTAGGAAGTTTTGCAATTTTGCGCCGTTAGAATACTCCACGCAAAGATGTTAATATGTTAACCCCTTAGTTAAAAACGATATAATGAATGATATAATGAATGATAAACTTTAACTATTGTTACAAAATGAAGGCAAAACACTTTGAAAGTAATAAAACACTCACAATGTTTTTTTGGCATTTTCTTGGTGATGTCTTGTTTTTGAATCCACAATACATAATTTAAAACTATTAAATTTTGAAAAAATATTATATTTAACTTGCTAGTTTAACTTAATTGAAGATAGAGCTTTAAAATCACAAAATATTGTATTAAAGTCACAACACAATGACACTGTTCTAAAAAGAATGCGCCCACGGAATGCCTCTCCACGACACTACCTACACCTTGAATTATTTAATAGAAAACAAATTTATCTATAAAATCTAAATGGAACAAATTAATTTAAATAAAACCCACATAAAAATCCCAAATATAGTGCCTAAGGTTATCAGAAAATATCGACTAACAATACACTATAAAAATATTTGATAAGAATCAAATTAATATTTCACATCGGTTAAGGTCTATCAAAATTCTTAAGTAAAATAAAAAGAGTACTTATCACAACATCCTTTGTCACCTATGACCTACGGCGAAAGATATAAAATATCGTCTACTTAGAAATGTTTACTAAATTATTCTATGAAGTTCGGAAGCGAGGTTAAGGTCGTATTGACCGGTATCATGATCCTTGTACATATATTGTCTAACAAAATACGCCACTAGGTAAACGACATTCTTTGGAAGTGTGACGTTATAATCTTTACAAAGAAATGTATCTTGGAATATTCTATAATAATTATAATAAACAGGGATTCAGTTATAATTTCATATCAATTTAAATTTGTAAAATATGGAGGTGAACTAATTCTTGTTTTTATAATTTATTGAATATTTACAATAATGTACTTAAATATATTTACAAAAATACAAAAGGCTCATCAAAGCCGTTAGGGTGCGTACCCAAAATACTGGCTACATTACCGCGTTGTATTGCTATACTAACGCGTTGGCCGAAATATGAGCCAGCTTTCGGGTTTCCTGTGGTCTCAACTAAGCGCGTTAACTAATTCTTGTTGAAATTGTTTTAAAATGTTTCATTTCGGTCGGTCGAACAAAAACACATTAACATCGATAAAGTACATAGATGTTTTTATTTTTTATCGTACCAGATACGATACTATACGAAAGATATTTAATAATCTGTCTGATTAGTATCAAACGATTCAAAGAATATTCTTCCGCGTTAAATTATGAAAGGTATTGCCTAAACGTATTATATATTCAGGTAATTATTATAAATAACATGATATATTGTCGATATTTTTATAAACAAAACTAAGGATACGTATTTTTTGAAGTAGCAACAAGAGCTCTTGTAAATACTGAAGATATTTGAACACGCATCGTATATTTTTAGCTGTTTGTTATACTTGTAAAATATTAGCAAACGCAACAATAAAGAACGAACAACGCGCCGCTTGGTATCATATTTCTTTGAAAGAATACATTGTCATACAAATGTATCTGTTGTTAGCAAATAGTAATTGCCGGGTTTGCGTGTAATTTGCGAAGGGCTCGGAGTCAATGGATGCTAACGTATTGTTACAAGTCAACTTTAGGGGTCGTTAAGATTATTGAAGTTTACATTTTTAGGAAACTCTAAAATAATTTCATAGCTCACTTTATCTATAGCAGTGTTTTTCAACCTTTTTCATGATGCGGTATGAAAAAATATTTCGCGACCCCCCGACCTTGTTATCTTGTATGTACCTATGTGTTTTTACAATGTTACAAATATTCATTCCATAAGACGTTTTTATGCGTCTCCATAATTAGGATTCGGATATAAGTACATAATATAATGGAGAAATTGGTTAATCAAAAACAAGCACAATCTTCGCATTAACATGAGTCTTACGATTTTATTTTTTGTTAATTTGTTTGTATTAACATACAAATGTTTATGAGTAGGTACCTATATCCTTTTGTTAAAATTCTCTTACTTAATAAATCAATTTTTTAATCTTTATTGTTTTTTTATTAAAGTTCTTTCGACCTCTGGTGACCCCCCTACAGATGCTTCGCGACCCCCCAGGGGGTCGCGACCCACCGGTTGAAAAACACTGATCTATAGAACGTATAACATTAAAATTTCAAATACGTATATCTTGCGGATATATCGATTAAAATATAGACAAAAACGTGGCACCTTTTCTGCCCTTTAAACACACTTGAACTTTTAAAGCTATAAAGTTGTTTTTTTAGTTTTTCTCGCCTCGTACTTTTATTTAATGGGGCATTTATGTTTCTGTAACTTCCGATTTATATTTGAGTTAGCTAATAATTAATTAAATTTCCCACACAGATAACTCTTTTTTGCATCGGCTCAATTACAGTTCTACTAACAGAGGTAACTTATTGCTATCTTTCGTTTCTTTTCAAGAGAAATAAATAGAATAAGACAAATATATTCTTAACTCTGTATTAAATGTAAAATATTCAAAAGGCGATATATAAGGGTGTGCAAAAACATTCATAGCAAAACATTAATTTTCAACGTCTGCCTCCCCCAGAAGCCTCAAGACATTAGCGGGATTTCCTCTAATGACTACTAAAACTGAAGTGAGGATAACGGCCTAAGTGGTTTTATCAACAGGCTGTGGTATAAGTAAAAAGCAATAGCGATTATTATCAAGGAAAAGAGAACATTATCTAGGAAGTTTTTAACTTACTAGCGCCTTCACTAATCACTTTTTAATTCGTGAATTATAATTTTTGCGTGTCATTACTTACTCCAGTAAGTAATGACTTCCACAATTGACTGGCAATTATATTTTGTAGCTATAAATATCGCTTTACAATACTAAAATGAATGCATTTTATTTTATCGTATAAGTTGAAGATAATTTGATTGTATATCGATCGATTTTCAAATAACATTTGTGTTAGTAATTTTTATTATTTTATATAAATTAAAAGCTAAACAAATTGCTAAGTGGTGTTAGGGACATGGCATAAGTGAATAAATCCGCTGTCACTCGTACTTTAAAGAGGTTCAGTAGTAGGGTGTAGTGATTGATGAGCCGACCTTATTCCGTTCTCGTTGTTTCAATTACACCACAATTATTTCACTAGACATGATATTTCTAAATCTCGTATTAGTCACGAACATATAATATAAACATGATATTTATACGAAATTTTTAATTATAGGTACATATTGAATTCAGACAAATAATTTTACGGTAGATAGGTACCTACTTAGTGACTTCAATGTCTATTAAGATACTTTTCAGATACTTTGATTACAATTTCGTTTATTTATATATTACAGTATCTATAAGGTAAAACAAAACAAGATAATAACATAAGAAATCAATAAAATAATATTGTAGTAATTATAAAGTAAGACTTTTAGTTTGTATTTATCATTATACTAGGACCAAACTCACATTACAATTTATTCTCATGAAAGGCTTTGGCATTCTAAAAGTCAATTAGCAAGAAACATAAACAAAATATTAAGAACAACTTTGTAAGCTCACCTACCGAACTAACTACTGTCATAATTTATGAAACGAACAATACACAGGTTTGCGTCAACCTAAATAAATCTAACAGAAACAAACTTGAGAGCGGGATGCGAGGCGAATTCGAAATTTGCGGTCCCTCCCTTTGCAGCGATGGCCGGCTATTTCTATTATAGTTCGCTTCTTTAGCCTTTTATGTTATTGATTTTCGTTCTTATATATTTTATATTGCCTTCGCAGCTGAGTTGGTCAAACGCTTTACGTAATCCATTGCTCAGATAACGTGGAACTAGTTTAGTTTAGTTTAGACGTCAATTATTAAACTCGAGAGCAATGAATTCGGGTCACTTAAAGATACCTACCTGAAAATCTCAAAAACTGATAATGCTAGCACAATGAAATGAATTGTGTTTAATACACAATTAAATACTCCTTAAATGAAGGTATTAGTACTTCTTAGTTATTATAAAGTTATGTCAGAGGAATGGGAGAATATTCCCCAAAGTCGTATAAGTAACTTGTACAGCATGCCAAACTATATAAACGTAGTAATGGGACCACGAGGAGGCAATACAAAGTAGGTAGACAGTAAAATTAAGGAAAATCGTAATGTTTTTCAATAATGTCATGTTTCCTATTTTTATTTTAAGGCGAGATCAGCAGTTTTTATTCTTCATGTAACTTCTAAGTTTTATTACTTTCATTTAAGGGGTATTATATTGTCTATTAAACACAATTTATTTAATTAAGCTAGCATTCTTAGTTTCCGAGATTTATAGGTTTCTTTAAGTGACCCGGATTCATTGTTCTCGAGTGTATTTTAAAACCTATAGCGCAAAGAAGTTATAGTATGGATTTCCATAGTTTTTAGAGCTTAATCTCCACCAGAAAACTTCTTAAACCCCATAAAAAATGTCTATCTTGACAGAATGTCACTGACAACATTGATAACGAATAACGATAGAGTTTCAAAAAGCGTCCCTTTACAAATGGCTTCAATCTTTTGAAGTTGAAATCGAAAGATTCGCTTGTTACAGATAAGAAATCGTAACCCGCATATAAATCTGATCATTTCAATACCCTATCGGTCACCTAAAGGACTGCGTTTAAATCGTCTATTTAAAATCGCCTCAACAATGGCTTAGCCGTTTCAATTTAACGAAGCGAGCCGATGCGATAGCCGGACCCCGATCTATTGGATTTATAGAGGTCATAAACTTGCATTGGAAAGTTTAAGTTCCACCTGTCATTTGGTGAGAGAGCTCTTTTTAACCGACTTTAAAAAAGGAGGAGGTTCTCAATTCGACGCGTATGTTTTTTAAATGTTTGTTACCTTAGAACTTTCGACTGGGTGAACCGATTTTGATGATTCTTTTTTTGTTTGAAAGCTGATGCTTCCCGTGTGGTCCCATTCAAATTCATCATAATCAATTCAGTAGTTTTGGAGTTACAATTTGAAGTCGTTTTTTTTTGTTAAAATTATTTAAGCCAATAGGTAAATAATTAATGTTTTCAAGGGGTAATGGTTTAATCTACATAACTTTTGATAAAGATTTTAACCGGAATTTATTGTATTTTACAAATTAATCATAATTTATTTTAATCTCTTCTTATTACTTGTAGGAAAGTACTTGTAAAGGAGAAATTCTTTTAAATATCGCGTAAATGAAACACATTATTAAAATAATTCTTAAAAAATCTGTACCATTTAAAACTACGGGTCACCTATATATACCTACCTATACATACTAGGTGATCTGTACCTAGTTTTCATTTTTATATTCATAGAATATATTATTATTCCATTAAGTAAATAGTTTTTTACTTCCAAAGTTCATAATGATCAGTTAATATTTGACGGCGTCTTAAGAAGTGACAAAAGACCACTACCCATTTTTGAGTTGATAAATAATAATGAAAAATGTATGCAAATTTAAAATTCACGTTTATCACATAGTAAATTGAAATCATTAAACTTATCATACAGTTTGACACTAAGATTTAATACGGCGACCGTGGAATCGATTATTTTTGATGGAACAAGAATCGATTACCAACTATTGTGTCTATTGCAAATCGATTGTGCTCGTCACCTTCACAGAGAAGTCTTAGTACGTTTAAATTAATTTATTTCTCATTAAAAACATTGTGAGTTCTCTCTCTCTCATGTGAGTGAGAGGAAAAATACGGAGATCACGGGATTTCTTTTTTTATGAATTTGACCTACCTAAGGTACCTATTTTTTTATTATCTAACCAGTACTCAACAGAAACATTTTTTTTCGGTAATGGTTAATATTAAACGAGTGAACTACTTAACCAAACATAGATATTTTCATTGTTATTCTTTCTGATTAATTGATTTTCTGTCATTATAAACGGAAGTCAAAATGTGTCTGCCCTACTGTGGTCATGTCCACGTAAGTATAAAAATTCAATACATTATAATACTTACCTACCGAATACAAAACTTATTTATCTACAAACATACAATTTAATAACCTTTTAACCCCACTGTCTTTACGTAAACAACAAAATTATACATTCATAATTAAATCAAAGCAGAACTAAACGCGTTTCAGTCTGAAAGCATGGAGTATAATATATTATATACATTTATATTATAGGTTGTAATCGGTTACTTGATGCGCGACGCAGGTGCTACAGACTCCGTTGACAGACAAAGACGCAGATAATAAGGAGCATCCCATTGGTGCATCCGTCGCGTGACCACGCCTCCTACTAGCATCGACCAATCACAGACCGCTACACATCTTGAATATTATCTAGTTATCTGCCGTCTCACTTGCGGCACACACGACGCTTTCAGACTGAAAATGTATTTTACACTTCATCCGGAACCACTTTACGACTATTTTATAATAATTTATGATCTTTGATCATTATCTTAAACGTCAAAAGCTATAATAGGCTGTATAGCGATAGAATTTGTCACGATAAGACCTTATTGTTAAAATTTTGTTTTCATAATCAGCAATGTACACCCATTATTGCCTGACCTGCTTTGCTATTAGTTGTACGCGCACAGTCTATGTGGAGGGTCGAGCAGGTGAACGGAAAGGGGTCAAAATATTCTGGACGCAGAAATTTGTTTTAAGTAGACGTTAACTTCGTTCCTACAGTGATTTGTTCTTGGAAGAGTCGATTGAAACAAAGGCTCTTTGAAATGACAGTTGACAAATTGAGATTAATTATTCTCATATCAAATTTCAACGTGAGCGAACAAAGGAGGATAGACAAGATTTTCAGACCGCTTGTGCCCCGAAACTCGTACGAAAGAGAGGGGTGTTGTACAAAGACACAGCTGGGGCGAGGGGAGGGGCCCGGGCCGGCGAGGGTATGATTCGGGATTCTAGGGATGAGCTCTCGCCTCCTCTCGTTACTCTGGGACCGTTCGCCGCGGCCGTCGCACATATCACCAATCGGCATCAATAGCGCATCGAATGCGAATCAAACGCATCGTGACATGATTAGACAATTCCAAATTTAAATTTTTGTGAAGTGACCGTAAAATGCTTAATTGAATTTAGTAATTTAAAATTTTGTTTCTATATTTAAATTGAATCTACTAATATAGTCTATTTGCGGACAATATGTACGTGAAAGTCATGAAAAAACTTTGTAACCTACTGTAGTTTTTACAGTGATTGTGTGAATATGAAAATGTCTGGTGAGTTGATATTGTTTTAAAAATTTTTATTAAACCATCATTAACGATATAATAAACAAGATATGACGTACCATATCTTTAATAGGCAGTTTTGTGCGTGTGTTTTTTTAATTTATCATAAATTATAAGTAAAAACAATATTCTCTGTACTAATAAATTTTTAAATACCCCATTAATTAATGAATTATTAGACATTAATTTGAAATATATTCATTAATATAAGATACCTAAATTGAATCTAATTAAACAGAAATGGAAACATGAGCAACGATTTTATAATAATCATATTTTTATTAATAATACCTACATACATAGCAAATTATCTATTACCTACACGCTTTTGGAAAAAAAACCGAAATAAGTATATGTAGGTAAGTTTTCCTTTTCCGTTCTATCATATTGAATATTTATAATCTGAATTAACAATGGCAGAATTTAATTCAATTTTAATTAGGTGATTTATCAATTCTTATTTTCATATTAAACATTTGTAAACTCAAAGGTTTTTTTAAATCACTTACCATAATCTTTAGATTCGTTTTTAAGTCATTCTTTCTTTAAAGTCCTAAGTCCCCTGGATGGGGCAGAGGGCGTCCACAGTACGTCTCCATTCCGCTCGGTCTTGAGCTACGCGCTTCACTTCACTCCATGTCATGCCAACTGCCCTCGCCTCTACGGTGATCGTCCGCCGCCAGGATTGCTTAGGGCGGCCACGTTTTCGCTTTCCTTGAGGGTTCCAGTCTTAGGCTTGCCTCGGTATATTCTGGGAATCCCCTTGTAGCGTCTGACCTATCCAGTTCCAATACACCGAGAATACGGCGAAGGCAGCGGTTTATAAAGACCTGGAGCCGCTGCGTGATGTCCTTAGTGACCTTCCACGTCTCACATCTGTACAGCAACACAGTTTTCACATTCGACCGTTTTTAAGTAGTAACACTTAAATAACTACAAAAAAAAAATTGCCATCCTTCACATCTTTTTCAAATAATCTTGTCAAGCATTATCTAATTCTGTCAAGTGCGTGCGAAAGGACCCAACCACAATTTAATTATTTGTCTGTGGAAAAATGGCGGGTGTCAACTTTTGGCGGGCGCCGCCGCGCGGCCCAAAGATTATTTGTATTTCTTATTTGCGACAGCTTATGTTGTTAGGGGTTTTATTAACATCATTGAGATGTGAATGTTATCTGTGAAATAATTTTGATATTTCTATTTTTTAATTTAGAAGTACCACAAAATATTGTTATATACATTTTTTTATATGAAGTAGGTATTATAACTTGAATTTTAAATGATTACCTAATTGTAAAATATCTATTAACTAAGTATGAGCAATTTATTGATGACTTATTGATCTATACTAAGAATCGCATCTGTGTAAGTAATTGTTATGGCGTCACGCTGCAACTGTTTCTTTCACAACCCCTTTTCTAAAACGTTCGAAATAGCGTTTATTTTCTTATGAGTAATATAAAAAATCACCGAAAAATTGTAACAGTGTAATATATTAAATTTGCAAAAAAAGAAAGGTACATGCGTAGCACTTTAACTCCAGCTTATATAAAAATTTAAGTACATTAAATAGGTATCTACTTAGGAATAATAAATATTTTAAGGGTTTTTAAGACGATTAATTAGTATAAAGAATGATTCCTACAGTTCAATAGAATTATGCACTTTATTAGAAACAGAAACAGCAACTGAAAGTATATAAATTAGTTAAAGGTATCGTAAACTGTCAGTCTGAACTCTATGCCAAATTTCCACAGCATAGAAAATTAGAAAGCTCAACTTTCCGCGAAGCTAAGCTATTGTTATCCGCAATGAATACCTATTTAGCGGATGCGTATGTCTGATGTGGCGTTGGTTTTGCGGTTCGAAGTCATAGTTTAAACGAATTAAAGCTTTATTGCTAATGGAATAAAGGTGTGTTGTATACGTGGGATATTATTTCAAATGTGTTTAGTGTATTTTATGATTGAGCCAGCCATGAACCCGGGGACAGAGCGACGTAAAACGCGCTTATTGTCAGTGCCGTGACTAACACGTGAAATCGACGGGCTAGCTAGGGTCTTCGGACATTGACATCTGCGAGATATGTGCATACTTTAATTAAACTTCTTGTTTAAAATCTGTATTCATAATCTGAGAATAGTAAATAGTGATAAAAATTACTTACTAGGTTATATCTTATGTAAACAACAGGCGTCACGCGTCGAGGACTCGAAGTATTCAAAAAGTTTAACAACAACTACAACACAAGCAATGATTTTTAATATGTCTATTTACTAGTATTTAATGCACTAAAAAGTATGCTTAAGCTAATATTTGGCTGTGCTTTATGAAAGTACTTGCATTCTTATAAACATCAAATGTTTATGGTTAATAGTTACGTAACATCTAAATAATTCATGAAGAGAACAACTCTACTCCATTCTATATCCAGCCTATGTTCTTATTTAAAATCTGGCGCGAATTTCTGCGGAAACCGATGATTTAACGACAACTCTTCAGCATTGTCCCCGCACGAAGCCAACGTTCAAAACATCAATGCTCGTCGCGATGACTAATTTGAATTTGAAATTCGAACACATTTTACGACGTAGTCCTCTGTCTTGCTAGCCACAAATATTTTTTATACGTAGTCTGTGGTATAAAGTTAATAGACTTTTGTTTTCTATGTTTAAAATTTCTATAGTTCTGTATGTGGTATAATTATTTACCTTCCTTTTAACGTTGATATTTTTGGTTTAGTTTTATTCTACAATTTTTTCGTTACCACCATTTAATTTTAATAAATGTTTTAGTGCAAAAGGCTAAAGAATTTAAACGTATTTAAAATTAGTGGTGACAGGTGAAATGAGCATGACAACAGAACATGAACTCATAAAGAGTTTCTTTGGACCGCGTACATCCTGATTATAAAATGTACTATTATAATGCAAAGCAGTTTCTAGTGATCTATGAAGCATCTAATTTTATAGCGTTTTTTCGTTGCCACGTGCTAAAACGTATGGACAAGATAGGGGTTGTTTTAACATCTATATTAGTAGTAATGGGGTGGTTATGATTTATGGAGTGTCTCATCCAGCTTTGGCTGGGGTAGTTTATTGATGACACGCGTGTATCGTTTGTAATTTTGTTTCCTTTACTAAACACCGAGTCTGATGTTTGTCTTTCAATTTTTTGTGTTACATAATGACCGTTTTACAGCAGCGCCTATCAATAAAATTAATGGTGTACTTTGTCATTTCATATGTTGATTCAGTTACGCGATTGTAGATCTAAATATTTTTTCGAAGGCAAAGTAAAGTCTCGAACGCCTGATGGGGTGAAGCAGACACACTTCTGTATCTGTTTCACTCATAATTTTCTTTGATTAAGCGTCCTTCTACGCCTACCAAATACAAAAAAAAAGAATCCAGAACCTTCAGCGCAACACGTATAAAATATAGACGCGTGAAGCACAAAGTTACAAAGGTGGTTACTATTTATGACAGTTCAACTATTGTGTTCCATTTTTAAATGCAATAGTTAATATCGATCAATCAATCGTCAAGTTCACAAAATACTTTCAAATGTAAAAATTAATAAATCCACGAATATTCATAACATTCTTAATTTCTTTTATTCATTTAATGAGGATAAAAGAAACAAAGAAATATCTTTATGTAGTTCATTTGCATTTCGGAGGGATGCTCCGAGACACAAGAGACAAGCGGAAATGCTTTGTTGCCAGCGGAAATCAGGCATAATGCCACCATCTTGCATTCCATCATTTTTTTATTTCTGTAATAAGAATAACGCGTCAGGATGCTTGGAGATTGCGATTAAGATAAAGGATCAGTTTCGCGAATCTGAATACTAGATGAAATCTTGGGTCGGATTGCTTATCAATAATCTATTGGTACAGTTGACTTTTCTATGGGAAGCTTTTTGAGATTGGTTATGCAAGGTGACACCTCTATGGTTAAGTGTTTCACATAATTTTCAATGCGTGTTGCGCAAAATGTTCTATGTTTGAATCCCGGTGAAACAAAGAAAACTTTTCTGTAAAATTTTATGCATGATGATGGAAATATTAAAAAAATAGTTTTTTTATCTTTAATTAAAAAGCGATGAAATTTTATTTTTATCTGTTAATTTAATCTTTTTGGATAATATTTCAAATTAGAATTATATTCCAAATAGGTATAAAATAGTACTAGGTATAGAGTTTAAGCCTGCATAAATTCCTTTAAGATTTGTTTATAATGTCCACACATGAATTGTTAATTTTATTTACAGCAGCAGATAGCCAGGAATCTGGCAGTCCACCTCCGAGCCCGACTGAATCCACTGCATCAGAAACGGTACCCACCCTAGTTCATATCAAGCAAGAAAACATGGTGCCTGGTATCGATAGCAAAGAATACTACAGGGCCGACTTTGGCCTTCCTGAATCGTATTTAACCCAGAACTATGGCGAATACGGCCGAATGTACCGTCCCAAAGACATACAAAATACGGATTTTCTAGACCATGATTTGAAGATACCGAATGGGAAAGATGATGATGGAAAGGATGACGAGGCGTCGGCTAATCTGCCGCCCGAATTAATATTCAAATCTGGTGGAATTTTCGCACAAATGAATATAGTTTGTTGTACAAAATATGGGCCATTTAATGGTAAATGGGAAAAACAGCCATTGGACAGAAGATATGCGTGGGAGGTGAGTTATATTATTTTATTATTTACGTATTTATTATTTAATAGTACCTACTTATGATAAAAATTACTAATCTTTAGTTAAACCCTGTTCAGTCACTCACATTTTATATGATTTAAAACCGAAATTCACTACTCCGACTTTGGCAAACGATTCAGCTCTTACATACATTTGACAATTAATTGCTGCAAATAATTATTATTAATAAAGACATTATTACGCTAGGATTTTCCTTTAATACAAGGATTATTTTTAAAGATTAAATTTTTCCTGTTGTTATACCTAATAGTTCGCTATTATTTTAGAATCACATAGACCCAAAAGATGCCAGATAAAAGTTTTCCATATACTAGTTGATGACCGTTTGGTATGTAGATTAAATCAACTTTTTGAAAAGTAAACAGATAACCTTTGATCCTTGTTAGATTTAATTTAAAGTTTTGAAGAATGAACCACTACAAGTGTGTCATTTAAGTATGTAAACAAAAGTGTTGAGTTAATAAATAATATGAAAAAAGTCTGGTAGTTTTTAAACATGTCAGGGGCCGCAGTAAACTTCGGATTTTATTGATCTAAACTATGAGAACAGTTCAACTTACAGTTTTTTTGACACTTGATCGTTTTACCTAATTGGTTTTGAGTTGTAACAAAAATTTCAAATGTTCATTCAAATGTTATTTACTGTG
The DNA here is from genome assembly GCA_912999735.1 of Aporia crataegi. Taxonomy (NCBI): domain Eukaryota; kingdom Metazoa; phylum Arthropoda; class Insecta; order Lepidoptera; family Pieridae; genus Aporia; species Aporia crataegi. The sequence goes on along the minus strand of OU538744.1, from coordinate 2,720,382 downwards.
TTAATAGAAATATGTGTTTAATTGCAGTAAACAAAACTAGGTTCATCATATTTGTGTATAATCTTCATACAAAATTTTAGATGTAGTACCTAATTTAGAATGAAAAAGTTTTTTCTTAAATAAATCTTAATCTCTGGTACGACTAGCCTTTTTGCCGTAACAGAGATTATATCGCATCTATAGATTACTTAACAATATGAAGGTCGGTTAAAAACCATAGTCAAATAGTCCATAGAGCGGAAAGGACCGGAACTAAATTCGCGCTCCGACTCATCACAATGGCGTGGTTTGACTGCAATGCGACACCAACAATTATGAGATGTCTCGAATATCTTTTTAATCTCACGAAAAATATAAAATACAATTGATATCAGTTAACTATGTATAATATTAATTTTTGGACGGTTAATCACGTTGGCACAAAAAAAATTTTCAAAATAAATAGCTTTTAATGAATTTACGACAAGAAAATATGATTAGCTCTAACAATAAGATTTTTTTATAAGTTCAAAAGTTCATCTAGATACTAAATTCCTACTCACATGAAAAAGGGTTTTTAGACTTAGTTCTTATAACTCTAAAAAGAGTTCTTCGTAATGATTTTACCTTTATACTTTTAAAATACGTATTTGCGAATGTAATTTAATACTTCGGCTACATTGGCACAATCCTGGAATCGCGACAGACAGTTGATTTCCGTTTCCTCCCAAAAGATAACGCCACGCCTCGGCGCTCATGTTTAAGAGCATTCAATTACTTCATTCATCATTTATCTATGGTTATCATTGCAATAGTGAATACAGATAAATGCAAAATTGTAAGCTCTGTATTGAGCTTGCAAGTAGGATTTGAGAATTTTATCGAAACAATTTTTGTATAAAATCATAAATACGAATCACATCGCGCATCAAATCAGTTTATAATAAGTTTTTCTAAAGCAACAACTGTATCTTATAAAATTAAAATGTTACAGAAATATGTGTTCTTTTTATTACATCACATACATTCAACGACTAGGTAGTCTAAATTGTAAAAATCGATTACAAAAAATAACAATAGTTAAATAGCATTAAGCTTACGCGCTTATAGATAAATATGTAGTAACTATAGTCATTAGTAATACCTTTTTATATTGGACGTACGACGTACGTGTTAGAACACTAAACACGCCAATCCACGTCTGTGGTTCCTGACCAAGCTATTTCCGCTCTATTGGAAGCTCTTTGATGCTTAAGCTTTGTGACTGTGACGTCTGCGGTGTCACAAAGGGGAGTGTTATCAATTAGAATAGGCTAAAAGTTGTAAGGTTATTAAAATGTCACACGAGAATGTAATCAGTTTCATTAATGAGTATGAGTATGTTTATTTTAGCCAAAATAGTTTATTCATTTTTTTTTAAATCTGAAATACGAACATATGATTAGGTAAAGTTTTATTGCAATGTCATAATATAACATTCAATTTATTCCACCTTATCTGCTTAAACTCATTCCTTTGTAAAAGTATAGATAGGAACAATATAATTGGTTTCTTAGCTTTTCAATACTATATGTTTTAAAATTTTCGAATATCGACAAAAAGTACTTACATTTTAAAATAGAAAAGGTGAATTAAGCCGTTCACATGTCAGCGAAAACTTAAGGGTTACATATCGTGTGTCTCTGAGGTTTCACAGATTTTGATATCTCAATAAAGATCTTTAAAAAAAACCCCGAAGATTTCTTTGCAGATGATGTCAAAGTGCAATAAAAGGTTGCGTACAAATAACGTTAATTTTGGTCGAGGCGTGACCCCCGTCAACGATTTTTTCAATTTTACACTTTTTTAGAAAAAAACCCAACGGTAAATTTAACAATGCGGGATGTCACCGAGTTTGTACTTAAAAATTAAAACTTGATTGGCAACTTTTTTATTCACATGAAATTGTCAAAAATCTATCCGAACTTATCTATTGAATTTATTGGTCTTTGTTAATTTTGAAATCAGCTAAAAGTTCTCACACGTTCGTCGGTTAATTCGTTTAATTGACAATTGGAAACTCGTTGATAAATTATGAATTCAATTTGAATATTTTATATGAATAAATTAGAAAGAACAAGTTTATAAGAGGATCGTATTGGCAAATGTCAATCAAAATCATAATTTTTTATTCATTTGGGGAGATAGACGAATTTAAAATCGACGCGGAATTGGCGCGTAATGGATTTGGTTAATTGCAAGGTTTTTGAATAAAAGAATTGAATAACATGAGTAATATTTGATGGAGCTTACAAAAGGAATTGGTTGTGAATGTTTTATGAAGCTTTGTTTATTTAGCGGAGAGTCGTGTTGGAGCATGGAAAAGGTTTTTGGATATCATTACGTTTCGCTCTGATGAATTCAATTGTTATTTTTAAATTTAATCCATATGACTGTATTACACACATCTTTACTACTTTGACCTTATGATTGTAAATTAGTTTTTACTTTATAGTTTCATATTTTTGTTTTGAAATAAGTACCTACTTTGAAATAGACCATTTAAAAATGCGTTACTTTTACTACTATTATATATATGATATTAAAGATACATATACTATTATCAAATTTCTCATAAGGTTATTAACAATTAATAATTTCAAAATAACTTTTTATTAATAATAGTTTATTGAAACGGGTAATTGTATCTTTCAAATTACGTATGTATGTGTAAATTTCCATTGTGTACAGTCTCTAAATATTAATTAATCGTCATAATAAAAATTATGCTAACAAAGAGCATTAACAAAACAAGTTTCTACATGGTATTAATCAATCAAAATTTTAAATTTCGAATGCGCTAATCTCGGCCGCATGGAATCCGTTGCATTACTGTCAAAATATCTGTCAAATTTGTGTGACATCTTTTCATAACTAGCCACCCCTTCAGCACAGGATTAAGGACAGCCCTATTACATCTTCATTACGGTAGGCGGCTGACACTCCATTGTAAAAGTAATAATAATAAAAAGTATTGATAATATTTATACGATACGCGTATCTCCGTTTACAATAGTGCAGATGGCTGTTTGACACATGTTGGTAGGTTGATGTGAAGACCGAGTATCATTTTATAAGTAGCCTATTGCTTTTAATAGTGATGAAAAATTAAGTAATGAAATATAACGACTTCAAAGTGCTTTTAAAAGTAATAAATAAAACAGAAATAATAATTTTGCACGGTGCCATAAAGTAAACAATTGTATAATTTTCTGTTATAGTTTGAAACCGACCTAAAATATATTTTTTTAATTAAATTGGCACCACAATCAGGGCAAAAACGTAGAAAAACCAGTCGAATTTAAAACCTCCATTTTTGAAGGCGGTTGAAAACAACTTTCGTTAATCTATATTATCTTTATATTTGTATTAATTTTCATGTTAACAAAAAATCATTTTACTTATATAAAAGTATTGTTTTATTACTATTCTCGCCGCAAAAGATAAAGGTTTTAAACTTTTTACCACTTTACTAAAAAGAGTTATAAACTAATGAGATATTTTATTTTAATCATCATGTTGGTTACAAATATCAGAAAAATGTAAGATTTTTCACATTTCCCTTTGAAGATATTAAGCGTGATGAGTGTTCATTTAAATTAATAAGAAATTAGCTCATAATTTTTATGTGATTTTAGGAAAAATTCAAGAAATTTTAAAATTTATGAAATCTATAAAAATTCATGCAATGATATTTTATTGTGACTGTTCCAGTGGAAGATAGGATAATAATAGAATAATTTAACAGAATTTTCAAGTCATCGAATATGAAAATATTTGCGTAGGTTTAGCCTAAATGTCTTTGTCATTGTTTAATGTATATTCATTATTTTTTTGTTAATGTAACCTTCTAAAAGAGGTCAGGCAGTTACTTATTATAGTTTTAATCAATTTAAATTAAAACGTTGTAATAGTTCTTGCCAGTCTTTTGTCTTTTGTGCCAATTGCAGAATACCAAATTAACATCTAATTGTTAAACTTAATAAAATATACCTCATACTCAAATTAAAATGATGTCACATTTGTTATATTGTACTTCGGACCTTTTTAATTAAGGAACATTTGAATTGATTTAAATAAGTAGATAATATCTGAACTATACGTCAACCATGCTATTACCATGAAGTTTTCATTAGGTTATGTATTATTCTGTGTTGAAAGCTGTCAATCCCACAGTGGTCAAGTGAGTTCGCTTAACCACTAGGGACGCTGTTAGATTTTCCATACAAATAATGCCACCGCAGACACTCTAAAATTACTCCACCAGAATCGTGATGGAATCACTAAAGTGTTTAAATTTACAAAATCAATGTAGGTGTATGATTGGTTTCATAGGGTTAATCAATACTTAACGAACATAATTCAATTGGATAATAAATGCGTTTTTATTTGCAAAGTTTATTTCATCGCTTGAAGCTAATTTAAAAAAAATGTAAACTTCTTACTAAATATATTTTATTAAACATCGAATGCACCTACTTGATATTACTATATACTATATTTATATCAAAATTTTTATTTTATCGCAAATAAACTCTGTAAATATATATCTTCTTTAAAAGTAAATAAAATACATACATCATTTTTTTTGTGAAGTCCCGTGTCCCCTAGTGGGGTATGGGGCAGATGCATTTCACATCTGTTACACTGATCGATTTTTTTTAGGGGCAAGTAGGTGATCAGCCTTCTATGCCCTGCCAGACCGAGTTTTTTTTTATCTCCACCGGGAATCGAACCAGGACCTCTCGGTTGTAACGCTTACGCGCTTACCACTAGACCAAGAAGGCGGTCTAGTCTAGTGGTCATAGTTTTCACATACAGCATAATATTCAATATATATAAAATTATTATTTACAAAGAACTATAAATATTGATGTATAATTTTACCATAAAGTAAAAGTCAAAATATATTTACTCTGAATCACGTACATCGCTTATTGAGTCATAGTTCTTAATGAAACGAATCCATATCTATCCGTAGAATGCAGCCGATATCGAATGAGCAGTCAATTAAAAACGTACCCATCAAGCTCCCGAAAACGCGGTACAAATAAAGTTATAAATCCAAACATTATTATTAACAAGAAGACACTTATCTGTTAATCTTACACCGTTGTACAATGCCGGCTAATCTCCAGGCGTGATAGAAATTTATCTTGGTAAGGGATATCACCCCTGCTATTGCGCTGTTTTATATTTAGGGGTTCCATCTGATTATAAATTACCAATTTTAGTATAGATTAAAAATCGACGTGAAGTAAAAACCGAATGATTCGAATTTTGAATTATGATTGTCGAGACACAGAATAATTGAAGTAGCGTGGTGAAGAAATCTATACACTACAAATTTAGAGACTTATCTATTCATAAAGTATAGATTTCTCACCAAAAAACAACACCTTCTAAAGTATCATCGAGGCGACATTTAAATAAAAAAGGATGGATTAAACATTTTAAACATAAACGTAGGTGGCTTTATAAATCGGCAATAAACTGAGGGTAATTTTCATGTTAACTGCAAAAGAAAACTTATAACTTATAAAGACTAAACAGATAGGTACTCGTATATAACATTAATAATAATATTTCTGAGTATATAAACAAAAAGTTTTTGCATAAATAGCTAATAATTGTTATTTGCTTTACTTTGTCAGTAAATAGCCTATAAACAGAATATAATATGTGATTCTATAAATAAATAATTTTTCGCCTCGACATTGAGTAATAGTAAATTTATAGTTAATAAAATTAAAAAGTTCCGTATTTTAGTTAGACATGCAATAGTTTTAAGGCCAAATGCCAATAAACTTTACAATAATGTATTTGTAATAATATTGTTATTTAGTTCTTTGTTCGGAGTATAATTATTTCGCAGTAATTGTTATTATCACAAAATCGAAGTGTGGTGCAATAAAATTTCATTGCAAACTTTATACACGACCCATTTCTCTGTGGCTTCTTATTTTCACAAATATTTTTCGTTCGCAAAAACAGTGCAGTGGAGCAATATTTCATCTGAGCTGGCCAGAACAATAATAGCGCTTCGAGTTGCAGCCACGGCACGTTCGAACCACAATGTAACCAGCCGCCCAGCGTATTCTGACCTCTCTACCCACGCTTCTCCCTTGAAATTCAATCCGAACCATACACGGCTTAGAGCTTTGAGAGTTCAACATATTCTGGCCACTAGAATACCATCGCCAGCATCCGTGTAGACAAAATAACGTATTACTTCGAAAGCAATGCGATATATGCACCAATTATTGGGTTAGGTTAAGACCTGTTTACATTGGAAACTCGGCAGATTGTTGATGCGTAGGATGCCAAAACGCTAACATTGACGTATTGTTATATACCTCTGCTATTGAATGTCAAAATATTTAAAATATGGGTCTTAACTCTTGAATTCAATATTAATCTATTTTCAACAATTCTTCATACCTAACGGTAATTTCGAAACAAATGGAAGAGTGCCAGCAGTCTATAAATTTGATTTCGGATAGGATTATAAATGAGAAAGAAAGGCTGTTTTGGTGCTATGGACGAGTTAAAACACCAGCGACTATATTATAAGACATAAGCAATCCTGCTTATTTGAAGCGATTACCTACATAAGTTAAAAGGTTAATTTTTACTTAACTTGAACATTATAGCTATCATATGTTCTAAATGAGAAATGTTTTTACTTTTTATTTGACTTAGATATAGGGGCTTGAATAAATGTGGTTTGTTTCCAAAATCCATAAAATACATCCTCATTCACCCCATTCGTTCCGCGAAACGGGAGCAATGATATCCAAAAAAACTAAACTAACCGAATAATTCGGGATCTCAGGGATTGTCACGGTGATGCTCGGTGTCTTTGAAAGGCTGTTTTTTTGCTTGTAATCTTCTGGTTAATCCGTTTTAACACGTCCAGATGTGCTCATAGATGAAGAAATTAAACACTCCATTATAGGTATAGGTAGGTAGGTATGTGTATTTTATTGAAGCGAAGACAAAAACATTTGTTAACATTTAATATTTTATAAATAATAGTATTATAATAGTATTTTTTAATTATATGCACTAGCTGACCCGGCGAACTTTGTACCGCCAATAAAAGATGTGTATTGTAAGCTATCCTTGAAAGGTACATATATGACACCAAGGACTTTTTTGTACATATATAACAGAAGAATATCTCGTTATGCATTGTTTTGTTATATCTCAAAGGGATAAGGCAGCGTCTTCGATGAAAGCTCCCAGATACGTTGTCCTATGAACATGGAATAACTGAGTTATGTCAAACGCTTTATGATTACATTAGAAAAGTTTTCTTAAATTTTTTAACGTTCCGCGCAACTTTCTTAATTTTTTCTTTCATAGGAATCTTCTCCAGGAAATAACAAACATAACAAGAAAAAGGAATAGTTATGCGCTTACATAAATTTCCGTGATTCATTTTTATTTAAATAGAAGATTAGTTAGGTATACTTTGTGTCACCATAAAGACAAGATAATAAGTAAATTAATACACGTATATAATTAAAATATAAATGATGAAGCTATGATTCGCGACAATCATAAGGTCAGGTAGTGCTGATACCTTGAGTGACATTTATAAATTAAATCTTAATAAAGCGAAAATATCTGTCGCCAAAGCAGGCAAATGCGACGTATGATAGGTACTAAGTAGATATTATAAACACAAGCTTATTGTTTTCATACAACATATATCATAATAAAATTGATATAACTGAATAGAAGAAATTCAGACAAAATATTGTAGTACTTGTAAATGTATAATCGACGTTCCATTTGTTATTTTTACAAACAAATAACACAAAAATATCCACAATTGGCGGTGACGATTGTTCACCGATCACTGAACAAACGATAGCCGTTCTTTGTGCCAATCCATAGGGTGCCATTAATACCAGATCAATGGGACATCACATTTTGACACCCACAGCTCTCATAAACAAAACACCAATGTCCCTAACAATAAGGTACAGAATTGCCCAACATTTGACTGCAAATTCAACGTGAATTATTTTTTTGCGCAATGATAGCATTCAGTTCGTGGATATTTCGTCGCATGAGGAATTAGGCCGTTTTGTCTCCGCTTAATGGTCGAAACGTGACCGAAGAAAAATATTCTAATTTCTCAATAATTTGTTCGGGTTATGGTGGCAATGATCCATGGTGAAGACGTATAACAAAGCCGCCGGTCATTGAAAAAAATCGGACATAAAATAACGGATTTTCCTTATAAAATAGAGGTTGCTGACAGAGCCGGAAGTAATACTTTTTCCTGCTGATAGCGAAGACAAGTCAAGGAAACGCGCTTCCTCACAACTGAAATGTGGCATAAAGAAAAACTTTAGGTTTACAAAGTATTAGATGTATTTTTCGAAAAGCGATGCACCGGAAGTGTTAACTTAATTCAAATGAGTTTGGAAATTTACTGCGTTTTATTCAAAGCGCTTACAAAGCTGGATTACATATTTAAGAAACGAAACGTCTTATTTTTTGAATTTATTTAATTTAATGCCATTATAATATGGAAAGTAACTTATTTATACACCAATGTTTCTAATAACCTTAATATTTCTAACTGAATTACATTTCTCATCGAAAATGCAGGGAAGTTTAAAAAACAGTTTAATTTGTATCTACGAATTACATTTGCTCCTTTATCTGTACTCTGCACCCATCAGGCATTTGAAACTTTAAATTAAATGTATATTCTTCAAACGGGGCCACATATGTAGTCGGTCCAATTTGGCGCAGGCGTGCACGGGTAAATAACCCCGCACACAAATTGTTATCTTGTGAAGCGAGACGTGTGATTCGCGCAACGACGCGTGATAACCGCTCGTACCAACCGCTCTTCAGTTGAAACTAGGGATGCGCCTTGCTCGATGACTAGATTTAAAGTGTTGCACAGCTGACGTTCAGATAATCTAGCCTTTAAGCGTTGTTGACAATTTTTGAAGGAAAACGTCTTTACGCACTTTACTTTTGGGGGAATAAGCTGGTGAATGCGTGAGGAGAGCGTTACGAAATGTGTGATTGTGCGAGGCAAACAGAAGTTGAGAGGGAGATATAAGTTAGTGAAGATAGAAAGAGAGAGGTGCGAGCACACATTTTCTTTCTCTTTTAAGTTTTACTTCAGTCGTGTGGTCTAAAGCACATTTTTTTTTCAATCATCTAGAAGTTTAAACGTCATGGCTTCAAGATTAGGTCAGATGCAGTGAATGAAATGTAATTTTGGAAATGCATTTCAAATTTAACTAATTTTAAAATGATTTTCTTAATTTTTTTGTGTAATCTTAACATACTTTAATTATATTGCAATTTATATATTTATATTCAAATATAAATTAGAAAAAAAGTATTTGTTTTTCTGAAAAGAAACTCTTTAAAAAAATCTTTTCATCAATTCTTTCTTATACTTACTTCAATAAAAGTAAATATAAATTTTGCTAAAGGTAATATAAGTATGTCAGGTAAATGTACATTGCAACACATTGACCGAAAATCTTAACCAAAACAACGATAAATATCGATAAATGTTGTCGTACATCACTAAAATTTATGAAATGTAATTTTCCGGCGCGAGCGAGTCGCGAACATTTGTAGCTTTTCCGAGTATTCTGGGAAATTGCGATCTCCGTGGAAAATATGAGATCTGCCGCAGTTCGTTTAAATTACAAACTCAGTTTTTATAATAATCTGCAGTGCGGTGCCGACTGAACCGACTTCCGTTTACACAGATGATAAATAACGGGGAAATGTGCGCTTACCAAGCTTTTCATAGTAAAATAAAATTGAAGGCTTATACGAATAATTATAAAATATTTATAAATTTAAATATTGTGTTATTATGTAATTTCTTTAACAATATTCTATTATACTAAATACCTAAACCGCCTCCGTTACTAAACTGGTATGACAGTTAATGCGTGTTTGAAATGTAATTTAAAATTCAAATGACGTTCGAATTTTCCGGTCAAAATTTAATTAACAATGTCGAGCCATCCATAAGTGTCGCGTACAGCGGACACTCATATTTCAGTGTCGCAGTGTCCGCGGCCATCCTCCACTGCCCACTGTGCATCGATGACTGATCGCTTGCATGTGCTGCCTCAGCACATCACAGGGCTCAGGGTTGTCCATACAACATACACCACAATGTTATTTTGTTTAAAGTCTACATTCAGAAAAAAAAATACGATTCACAAACCTTTTGCACCTATATAAGTAATTTTGCTCAGATATTTTTGTAGAAAAGTTGAGAAATTATGGATCTTAAAAGTAATTAATCTTTAACGTTCAAAACACCTTTGCAAAGATAAATGAGTCGCGATAATGAATACGAAAAAATATTAAATAACGATTCATACAGCATCTTAAGCGCAACGAATTATGACAATTATTTTTAATTAATTTAAACAGAACTAAAGCGTCCACTTCCTGAATTCTATCGGAACTTAATTAATCTAAGTATTTAGATGACATTTTAAAGAGTTGACACTTAATGGAGGTTCTGAACATTGTTTGTATCAGAATTTCAAGTATCAATTGTCTCAACAAGTTGCGTAACGTAATGTTTAATAAAAAACAACCGCCGTATGTACGTGATAAACGATAAGAAATTTTAGTTGAAGGGAATCAAAATTATCTAAGTATATTGATGTATTTTCAAAAGGTGTTGAATCAATTTCTATAAAATTTATATTGAACTTCTAAAAAAAATAATCATCAAAATTCGTTTATAACTCGCTCAATCATTTCCAATAGGTAATATTTATACCACTACTTCTGAGAAATAGAATTATATCGGCTACTAATTGTCGATATACCTGCGTAATAAAAATTAAAAAAAAACTTGTAGAATTGAGTATTTTTGAAGTAGTTTGAATAGAAGCAGCCCTAGCTAAGACGAGGGTTGTTCTAAGATAATTATCTTTTTTACTACACCCGTTTTAATAACGTGATAAATGCTGCGTAAAGGCTTGCCGTTGACGCGTAAGGAGGGTTTCCCAACCTTTGATTAATACCTTACTTGTTATATCTTCATTGTGCAACAGATGCTTTTTATTTTTCGAGTAATTTTCACTTTTCTTGGGGATCGAGATTTAATTTTACGCCACGTTAGGCGCGTTGCTTTTGTCATTAGTTGAGATAAGTGTCTTATCAGCTATTTACGAAGTGTTAACAAGGTGATGTACATACTTTTTCTCTGGAAATAGATGCTTTATTCATTGATCGCTACATACTTTGGTATTGATTAAGTATAATCTGATATAATATAATGACTTGAATTACATACCGGAGAATTATTAAATTGTTTTCAACTTCAAAATCGTATTAATTATAGTAATTTAGTTGGATATATATTTCCTAGAGGTTTAGAGATTAATTTGTTTCTCCAGGGTCCGAGACAAGGACCGCCGGCGCAACAATCAGATACATTAAACATTTAGCCATGGCTGCGAGGTTAACTTACCATTTAATATAATTTATCAATATTTAACTATTAACCAGAACTGTTATAAATTATAATCTCTTCTGAGTTTGATATTATTAAAAGCTTAAAATTTAAATGAATGTCACGGAACAAGGTTCTGGTTTTGGAAAAATGCAAATAAAAAATGGCGTCATATTTAGTATCATAGACATAAATTATTGATACATGTTTCTTACTAAAAAAAATGAGGGAAGTGAATCATTCAATCATTACCGTATTTACAAAAGCAATAGATCAATTGAACGTTACATAAACACAAACCCCTCAATCTAAATAGGTACACATCAAAAATATAGCCTATTATTGGATATTATGACTCAATCGAAAGCCTTAACAATGAATGTTATGTATGCGATTATAGCCTCTAGTCCTAAACTACAAGCACTTTTATTCCATGAACGTTTAAAGGGAATTATATTTTATTATTAGGTTCATTGTATGCAGTAATATGAAGTGTCTGTCTGTAAATTGTAGGTTAGATCAACCCTCATTCACAAACGAGCGCAAACGTGATCCCTTGTTTTACATTTAAATTATAATGCTTAATTTAAGCAATGAGTATGATATGAAAACTTACAGTAAAAATAGTCAATTTATTGATACCATAAGAAGTAATTTACGCTTAATCGATTGAGGTGCTTTAGATGTAGATATATTTTTTTTAAACTTCGTAAAATTATGATTAAATATTTTTTAAACCTTAGATATTCTATCGCTGGCGTTATAATTCGTATTTTTAAATGGATATGTCGTAAGCTTAAAGTTTTTTTTCGCTACGTTATAAAAAATATGCATTCATTAAAAAATGTTTCTATTAAGCTGATGCTATATAAATTTTAAGTGATAAAATCGTAATAAATAATCACAGTGCCTATAAAATTATATTATCAAGGGTGAGGTGATAAATGACCAAGCTGTGACAAACCCAACGATCTTGACGTGGACTAATAGCGCCATCTATTAGGAAGCCGCAAAATGAGAACTTTTGTTGACGGTATACAGGTAGCGCTTTACACAATAGATTATAACTCGCAATCCTGAGTTTTTGACATTCATCATAAATTACTACAGTCCTAAATTTTATTGTTACTACAAAAAAAATAGAAAAAAGGAAAAAATAATCTTTCTTCATGATAGTTGTTATAATAATTGATAATGGATTGTAATAAAACGGGTTCCTGATGGAAGATATGCATAACTTGATCTCTTTGTAGTTCTAAAATGTTTCGCTAGGTGGCGGTTTTACAAAGAACTAATACTAAGTAAAAATTAAATACAATTTTTTAATGCTTTTGCAGATTTTGGGAAAAAATGGTGCTCGTAGCTGGTTGGACGGAACAACAGAGAAATCAAATTGGCTCAAATTCGTCCGCTCCTCAAACTACTCTCAAGATGCCAACGTGCAGCATATTTTACTGGCAGGACAAGTATGATTATTTTAATTAACACTATTAAAATAAAAATGTACCATAATAAAAAAATAATGTACCATAATATTATATGTACATTGTACAAATATTGAAGTAAAAGCTATTTTTGGTTAGGAAAAGCTTCGTGTTACAAAATATTTGGTCGTTGATAAATTGGAAATAGCAAATGTATTCAATTTAATTTTAATATTAAACATTGCAGTTATATTGTTGTTGACATTTATAGGATCAGATACATTTAAAGTACCTACTCATAAACCTACCTACTATACAACTAATATTTAACTATTAGCAATTAAGTGTTCGCTCGGAACAATAAAAAAAAGTGAATTACCGCACTTAACCCCTGGAGCATGAGGCAGATACATTTCTGTATCTGTTTCAAAGGTAATTTTCTTTACATATAAGTTGGTGATCACCTTTGTGTGCCTAACCAACCGAAACATTCATTTGTTTACCCGGGATTCGAACCCATCCTGACATCGCGCTTACGCAGACGCGTAAACCTTAGGCACGCAGGCGGAGTGCACGGAACAATAATTATAATAATTCAACTCTAGAACAATTAAGGGAATCACAACCCTCATTAAAACCGTGTTTCTCACTACCCCAATAAAATTTGAATGTGGTACGTTCGCAAGTTCCGGTAGCTGAAAATCGGTGTTCCCTCGAACAACTGTGACCCACTTCCGGTCCGAGGGGAGTGAACAGATGTGATGATTAGATTCACTCTGCCCCCTTCGGGTTAAATGCTATTTGATATTTGCCCTATATGTCTGGGAACTCTATGTAATAATATAATCATTAATTCATTTATTTGATGTTTTAAATACTCATTAATCGTGACTCAAGATGCATTTGTATTCAAAAGAAAAGGCTAAAGTTAGGTTGAAAATCTCTCTTTTCACATTCAAAAATCAAAATACAAAGTCCTTGCGAGGTTGACAGGGAAGTAAAAAAAAGACTGAAATCGCAATATAAAATTAGGATTAAAAATCAAGAGACTTAAAATACACGTACCTACCTACAACCAGCAGTATATTATTATATTTTTTAAATGATTTTTCAGATATGGTACAAAGTAACACGTGACATTTCATCAGGACAAGAACTTGTTCTTGGCCCAAGAACACCACTACCGTGGCAAGATGTTTTATCTGCTGGTGGTAAGTTATTTAATAAATAGGTAAATATAATTCTAATAAGAGTCCTGTCCTGTTTTACTTCTAGCTTTATATTATAAAGTATCTTTATTATTTTGAATTACCAATAAAATCATTGAAAATGTTTCACATGCATAACAAAGAACTGAAAGGATTTTCTTTTCTTCTATGCCTTTAATAAACTCTTAGAAATGTCGCTTAGTTATCTGACAATGTTTGTGGGTAACACAGAAACTACAGAATGTAAAGACGACATAGAGAAGGTACAATTTTCTGAATACCGATGCAAATTTTAATAAATAATAAATTTGTAATCTTTGTAATTGTAATATAATAAATATATTATTATAAATTTATAATTTATGCGGTTTTCTCCGGTTTAGGCTGCATTTATTTTAGTGTTAGCGCGACTAATAAAATAAATAATAAAATTTGAATCTCACATTGTATGACAATCAGTGTCACGGTGGGTTGACTCTGACCAGCAGTTAATTGGAGTCACCTGCCGGCCCCTGCCAACGTGTGACTAACACCCTGTGTTTTCATTGCGCACAATAACACATGTACAGGTTGATTTGCGATTTTCATAGGTTATCATGTCCAAGTCGAGCAGATATTTAAAAATGTACATGTATCTGTTCGTTAGATTTTTAGCGTAGGTATAAACACAGCAAGGTAGTGTTCTAAAAACACATAAAATAAGAAGACCGTTTTTTTTCAACATATGTATAAAGAGAGTGGTTTGTATAATATATATCTAGGGATGATAAACTCTTAAAAATTATCACGTAGCAGCTAAAGAAGAAACACAAGTTATCGACCAAACTCATCTACACTTCTTTAGTGATTAAACAAACGATTCATATTTCCCATTCCCATGTCTTTCAATAATTAAAAACAATCGAATTCTTTTATTATAGTTATCAAAGCTCGTCATAAAAGCTCATACTGTAGGAGAAATAAAAATCACAGGGCGCGGGTGGCACGCGCATGCGATATTTAATTTAGATAAATCGCGACGTACGACGCACGTTTTGAAAAATCACGCATATGCCATATTAACGGGGGGTTCACAGACGTTATTTATCACTGGATACACCTTAGCTTCATTCACGGAGCAAGTATATAATTTAGATTTATCGAAATTTTTTGTTTTGGAAATTCTTTATGGTCTACATGAGAAACTGACTTTTACAAATAATTATTAAACAAGAACTGTTTTAAAAGCATACGTTTTATATTTCACTAGTGGATCCCGCGAACTTCGTATTACTTCAGAGTTTCGAATAATGCCACTTAAAACATCATTCCATAGAAAATGTGTGTGGATTTTTCTGTATTTTTAATAGTTATTATGCTATTCTCGAATTAGACGAATCCAACGAAACAGAGATCATTAAAATCGGTCCAGCCGTTCTTGAGTTATAAATGGTCTAAATAACCCGACTTTGTTTTATATATATATAGATTAGATAAGTAGGTTTCTTACATTTTTTCCTCGCTATATACATATTATATGTGCAAAGGAATAGCTTATACATTTTTCGATGAATACTTAGAATAATTAGAATGAATGAAGACTTATTATCCATAAATATGCTATTGCCTAGTGCCTACTATGCTTTGAATAGTATACTAAGATAATATTTTTCTTATAGTCAGTTAATAAATAATTAGCTAAGATTTTAAATTTAATATCTTTTAATGTATTCTATATAATTTTAATTACAAGGTTCGGATAAAGTTTAAGAAACTTTGAAACTTTCAGAAAGATTCTAAATTCAAAATCTTTTACTATGTTCAACAAGTAGTTTACTATTATAACTGGCCACATCTAGTAGAAGTCCATAGTCACAAGGGTCTTCAAAGCTTCCGGTACGACTTCCGCTGGCGTCGCGTTCTGCGTGATTTATGCGATCCCAATTGCACGTAATTACTGTTCTGTTTATAAAATTATCCACTAGACTGTCTATTTTCTGGTTTGTTAGGGTAATGACTCATAGTATGTCCAAGGTGCGGCTACATTCTAAGGTAATTGTGAGGATACAATTCGTGAATTTAGCCAAGGTGGTCTTGATCCATTTTGCTTTAGATTGTATGATAACGGAGCGCAAAATCAATGTCTACATTGCAATTCTGATAACTGCTGTAGTTTACTATCTATGGATCTATTTCTTACCATTTGATAAGAATAATGGTCATAAAAGCGAATCAATTTGTACCTATTTATTTGTTACGATTTTATATTCTAACTAATCGCATAACTTGAATTAATTTTGATATAATATTTGAATGAGTAAAGTTAACGGATAATTTTGATCCTAAAAAAAGACATGGGAATCTTACTGTATAATATAGCTTTGTTTATTTAAGTATTGTTTTTATATTGTTTACGACAAGAAGTTTTCTCAGTGACAAGCAATTCATGCCATATTTATTTATGTCATACCTATATAATGCTTACAGTAATTCGGATAAGAGGGTGTAGGAAAATAAATTATTATTAGTTAATAAGTTTCCCGTTTTCGCAACATTTTTCATCAATGCTCCGCTCTTATTGGTCGTAGCATGATATTTTACAAGTGAAGTCCTTTGTGCCCTAGTGGTGTATCGGGCAAATGCATTTCACTGATCGATTTTTTCTTTAGGGGCAAGTAGGCGATCAGCCTTCTATGTCCTGCCAAACCGAGTTTTTTTATCTCCACCAGGAATGTAACCCAGGACCTCTAGGTTGTAACGCTTACGCGCTTACCACTAGACCAAGGAGGCGGTCGAAGGATGATATTTTACAAGCTTCCTCGAATAGAAAAATTTCAATTCGAAAGTTCCAATCAAACAAAAAACGGAAAAATTCTTCAGCTTCATTTACCAACATTCGAAAATTTTGAAAGACGAAAGCTATTCGTTAGCCACCCACATATTTTCATGCATCAGCTGTTGCACTCGACAGTGACTCTCAAATATTATCCGTAATTAGAATCGATTTGCACCCGCTCCATTCAAGCATTTGTCATAATGCTTCGGCCTTGCGCAAGACATGATTGATGGTGTCGTGAGATCCCGATTCTTTCATTCATATTAATTTCGATAACGTGTTGAGAAAGGATTAATGGTACGATGGCACATGCTAGATAAATTATGTACAATGAAGTTATGAAATGGCATTTTGCAATTGATTGATATGACTTTGTTTATAAACCATGAATGGAGATAATAAATATATATGTTTATAGCTCTGTTTGGCTATATATATTATTTCGGTCTCTGCGACATCCTGTGTGTAATGTTGCTACACTATTGTAGATGAGAGACCCAAAACACTGCTGATAATTTATTATAGATATGAAAACACAATTACATAATGAACACATTACTGAGAAAATTTATATATAGGAAAGACTTCAGATGGTATGGCGATGAAACGGAGGAGTCTGATAGAATGAATATAATTTTTCCATGACATAGCTCCTAGAAATTTTGAATTATTACTTTTCAATTTAGCGCGCAGCAAAGAGTTACATCAAAAAGGCCGCACACAATTCGCCACATGTTTAATGTTATGGGACAAAATAACTTGATTTTATTTTCTACACCCCCAATGACCTCTAACTCAAATATGTTGTATGAAACTTAGTTTTTCAATTTTTAAAAAAACTATTCTTATATTAACATTAATATTTACACTTAACAATTAAAAGTTTTACATTTAGGTATTAAAAAAAAGTTTTACGATTACACACAAAATGGCGGAAAGTCGTGCCAATTCTAGTTTTGATCGTAATATAGTTTAAAATAAACAGCGAACACAATTGTCATGCAGTGCTTCGAAAAACGTTTGTTGAGGATTAATTTAGACGATGAAAAATATGAATACTATTTATTATAATCTGACTACCCCCACAGGCAATAATAATACCGAGTTAACCCTTTATTAGCCGCGTTTTTTCATATTGGCCGCGTGTGCTCATGCGTTTAATGAATGAGTGTCGCGTTGACATTTGTCATCGCGCAATTGTCGTGCAGATTAAAATTGATGACGTTGCTTTGTCCGCGCACGCGCCTTTGTTGAACAGAAGCTATGTTATCACAGCACATTTTTATTTTACAAGATCAGATAACCAAGGCATTAATTATTTGTGCAACGGACGTCCAGAATTATTATCATGTTAACTTATTTGCATTAATAATGTATTATTAACAATATCTGTACAAATGTTTTATCAAAAATTAGTTTCTTGTCACAATTTACTTATAAAGATACGGAAACGTATTTTGTAAAGAGCAACTCTATTGTTCAAAATAAACTTCAATGTAGAGTATACACATTTAATGCATTAGCAAAACTAATAAAGATATATAAAACGCAATTCATATTGGCACAGTTACCAACAAGTTCGAAGAACAGACATTATAAACGCAACGATCCCTCAAAAATAGAATGATTAATCAAAAAATTAACCAACAACAATAGCTACACACCCCATTAAACCGTACACAATCGCTTGGCGTCCCACATCGCATATTTATTTTACAATCAAATAAATATTACGGACAATAAAATAGAAATATTTCAATTTAATATTCCCGCCCCCAGTGAAGGGTTAAATCAGTAACGGGAGCATTTGTCTCGTTTTTGTTAACAGATTAGACGGTTTTAACTTATCTAGATGAAACGCGAAATTAAACAATTTTTAGTAAGCCATAGATAACTTTTTTCTTATAATATTAACTTAATCTCTTCCACGCTATTAAATTTCTAGTATACTATATGATTTGTGTGATTTAAATGAAAAATGTTAATTTAAACCAGTAACCGTTATCTGCATACTATGTATTAAGCAAAGTATAAACCAAAGAATTAAATTTTTACGTATAAAAGAACTTTGATGGAGCGATTTAAAGTAAGTACATGGCTTGACATTAAGTCTCAACATTTTCAGTCTTAAGTTACTGCTTATTTTTTTGATAGAATATTTAGTTGTAATCTATAATCATAGTAAACGAGGCGACGCGAAGCTAGGACATATACAGATATATTTTCGCAATATTACGCATTTATTTATAAATTGCATCTTATTGTAAGAAGAAAAAAGATATCTGTTATTTGAAATAATGTTTATTTATTTTTATTTAATCTTAAAACGAATATTACTAATATTAATCATTAGTCAAATACCTTAAAAACAATAAATGTGTTTCAATTGAAGTAATGCACCAACTTCATTTCAATACATACTTTCTTTTCTTATTAAAAATGAACTTTGATTAGTTTCATGATAAATTACATGATTATGACCCAGTATACACAAGTGTGGTAATAAATTATAATGAATTCAAATCAGCGTTTTATCAGCATCCTGCGCCAACGGACAATACCGGTAAGGGACCGTTCGTACCGCGGGGTGTAACGGTAAGCCAGGTCGCACCTGATGCGTCAGAGTAGCCGCGAGCGCACGCAGGGTTACATTCTAATAGGAAATGAGATCGCCGATGCAAGCCCATTGTATTATTCAAACATTCTTACGATAATAAGAACTTCTGCCTCGATTTACGCGAAATGGAACGCAACTTAACCTTTTAGAATTCAATTTGAATTTATGTATTTTTGTTTTTAAAATTTAAATAATATTATATATAATAAAATAAAATGTTTTCTACATTTAATTTAAATTTCTCCTTGGTCAAGTTGTTCACGTGTTATGTTGCGCCAGACGTTCTTGATTCGAATCCTAGGAAAACGAATGTTTCGGTTGGGTAGGCTCAGAAACCTACTTAATCTATAGAAAATTATCAGTTTATTTAGTGACACATAATTTTTGTAAAAAGTACGTAAATTACAAAGAATTATTTAAAAGTCTAATTAAATTTATTAAAAAAAACTAAAACTTCATTATATTGTAGACATTATATAACTTCTCATGAAGCGAATACATAATTTATTTTAATTAAACTTAAATTTAGCATAAGATTTTTCAGATTTTAACTTAACGATTTCAAAAATATATTTTTTTTTTCAATTTCTAAGAAAAATAATACCTAACAATTTACATAATTAATATATATTTTAAGTCTGTCGAAAAAACCGCGAGAACCAACAGGTGAGTAAGTGCGGGGTCACTTAATTCATTTAAAAGATCGGTAAGTCACCGTCACGCTGTGCGTTTACGCCATTTGGTACTCGTGGGAAAACTTAACGTACCAACATTCTGTCAGATGGCAAGTTTCGGAAACGGGAACAGACTTTATGCTAGGAACAAGTGCATATGAAATATTTCTTTCTTACGTAAAACGTTAGCTTTTTATTTAGTTGGTGATATTTTAATGATAAAAATTTAATATATTGTAAACATGGTCAGAAGTCAAAACACATGGGAACCACAGTTTCTTGCCTCGGGACTTTATAATTTATAAACGGGAATTATAATCGTCTTTTTACGCTTAACTTAATAAACCTTAGTGTAAAACTTTCTTCTTAAACTCATTATATAAAAAAAAATATGTTATGTGGTTTCAGCAGGAAGTCCATGTAAGATATACACAAATTACTTTAAAACAGTTTTTAATAACAAATATAAAAATATTTAAGAATGAATTTTTAATTACATAAATTCCGCTATGGTAAAAAGTTCGTTAAAACATGGAAAAGCCCAGAGGAAGCTTTTTCAAAAGCTCAAGCCCTTCCAATTTCCAATATGTAGTTTGGGAAGTGGGAAAGCCCTATCGACGTAAGCATTTTAGCTCTTTAAAAAGCAAGAGCATATGTTATATCTTTTATATATTAACTTCGTTCCAAGGAGCTAGTGTCTGTGAACTTTCTACAATCATTTTAGGGGTCTTTCAACGCAGTTTCATAAATATAGTAAGTACCTGCAACTTCATAGGTGAAGACTTAAGCTAAAACAAGCTTTAGAATCTAAACACATGTCATGTACCAATATATTGTTTAGTGTTTTAAACTTTTAATTCATAAAACACACCTATAACTCGACATGAAAGCTCTAAATAAATGCTATAATAATTAGTCGTCATATTCGATTGGTAAATACGCTTTTCCATTTAAGTTTTTGATTGATTGATTGTGTATTGTAATTCTTTACAAACTTATTTTAAATTATTGAATATTGTTAAATTCAGCAACAATTTTTTGTTGAGAAGCTTATAGATTCAAAGTGCGTTCCCGTAAATGAAATTCATACAGCCCGGATGGTCACGCATAGGTGATTCAATTCAATACGAATGGTCAAGTGAGCATATTAACCCTCACGTGGGGTGGGGGTGGCATTTACCACTTCAGTGTTGTGTTGACATCAAATAGTAACCGGTTGACTTTTGAACCTAGTACCTGGTGAATCCGTGATATCATTGAACCATCTCTGAGTTCTATTTTTTTATTAGGTAGGTCAAGATCATTTCTTAGTAAATTTCGTATTAATTGACGTATTTCTTACATGTTTATTATCAATTTTCAAAATTGACGACACAAACTTAATTTAAAATCCTTTTTAATTATTGCGTCTACGTCTTTATTTTTATGGACTTCAATAAAGCAATTAATTCAAATCAGTTTGGTAGTTAAGGTTGATACGTGAATAATTTTCTTTTGAATTAATAATGGATATGTTACGAAATATTTAACATTTTTCTTAAGAGGCCATCGCGAATATCAATGTAATGTGGGCGTGTTAATATTCATGATTTTGCACACACGCATACGCGTGATCTTCAATTTCTATTTAAACTTTTGCTAAAAGGTCTGTATTAACATACAAAAAACTATGATATTAGACAACGAATTATAATATAAAACTTATACCTAATATGTTTATTTAAAGGTTTAAAAATTGTGAACACTGTCGAGAGTGTTCGAGTTAATATAGTTTAATAATATAGTTTTAAAAATTATTAGGAAGCTTCAAGGTAGATATTTTCAATCTTCAAACTTACAGTAGTTTTTTTAAATAAAGGTATGGTTTTGCAGATTTTAATACGCAAAAATCATGTCCATGCTACATTTGAAAAATTAATTCATCCCCTTAATATATTATTTATCTAGAAACTGAGTTGAATAGGTAAATACATTTATATATTATGTTCCATATATAGTACTTAGATAAAAACTACGGAAGTAATTACGAATTTAGGTACCTACAATAAATAAATAAAATCTCTCGTCGTTAACTTTTTCAGTATGTATTTTTAAATTTCAGGTCGCGAAGGCTCTAGTGTAAATTCATCGAGCGGTTCTCAGGCTCTCACTGAAGACGAAGAGAGAGAAGACACGGAACCAAGGTGCTCCTTCTGCGACGCACCGTTCCCTAATATAGACGCGTAAGTATCTTAATATTAATACGTGAAACAAAATCTTTTAACCCGTTTTTACGAAAATTGCGCGA
Source organism: Aporia crataegi (assembly GCA_912999735.1). NCBI lineage: Eukaryota > Metazoa > Arthropoda > Insecta > Lepidoptera > Pieridae > Aporia > Aporia crataegi. The sequence continues at coordinate 2,697,860 of OU538744.1, read as the reverse complement.
ACGGTTGATTGTGAAATTTGCCACAGTTAAAGTTTACATGGAGAAAAAGTTCTTAAAGCTATTTTTTTATTTAAAATGTATTAGAAATACATTAAATTAATTAAAATAAACAATACTGCTTGGATGACACCATACAACATACACACATACATACCTGACTTACTCTTGAATTATGGTCAAAAATCGATCAGTGGGTGAAAATTAGTATTAATAATTATTTCATGGTTAATTAATTAGATTGTATATTACAAATCAATTTAAAAGAACAATTAACGCTTCGCTTAAGGTATGTTAAAGTCAGAAAATAATTTAGATAGTAATGAGGGAATCACTGTTAATATTTTGTCGCCTTCTCAATTATTAAAATGACTATTTTCTCCGTATGACATATATTATAAATTTTAAAATATTCAATTTTAGGCGTAATACCAAATTTTATAAAGCGTATGAAGTATGAACTAAGATAGTTAATGTGGCAGAATAAAAAAAGTTCGTGAAATTCAATTTTTTTCTGTGTCATTCTGAAATCTGACATTGTATTAAATCAATGACATATGTGAACTTTAAGGTACTAAGTCAAAAGGCGGGATTTGTTATTTTTTTAAATCCCTCGGTTGTTTTATCTCCGGACAGTTTTATGAGTGTAATGTGGTATATTTAAACTAGAACTGTAATTAAGTAGAACTGAGTAGCTTGGTAACTTTAATATGGTAATGTAATGATTAAAAAAAGAAATTAATTAGTTTCTACCTCGTTCACTATGCCATGATTCATGACATTGTCTTGGTTAGAGTGACTGCGATGCCATCCAATTTTAGCCTAGGAGTTGCCTAAATGGTACGCTGTTTTTTTTCAGTCTTGACAGAACTAATTTTAAGTTAGCCCTATGTTTTTGTCCGATGCTATATTATCAAAGCTTCTAAATAATTGGTTACCTAACTTAGATTTACATCGAAACATCGCTTGGCATCATATTCGAAGGCTTAACATTGAAGCAATGCAATATTTATACTTAGGCAACGTCTAAATTAATGTGAATATCGTTAGCTATTGAAACTTATAAAACTTAGATAATTATAGTTGTTTAACGATAGAAATGTCGTAAGGTCAGCGAGAAATGAATTTAGTTCTATAGTCCGATAGCTAGAGATGTGCCCATTCGATAAGGTACGTCGATGATTTGTTGCTTGAGACGGTGGCACGCGACGTCGCAACATCTCTTAAATTCCTCACGCTTTCGACATCGCTTCTTACGGTGTGTAATTACAAACTATACTGAGCTGGAATTGTTGTAACGGCCGAGTAATACTTTATACATAACTACAGTAGGAAAAATTTAAGTAACAAGATTGTGTTGTTGAATTTAGAAAACGTAGCTTTAAAGAGCTTACAATGGAATAAGTAGCAGTTTTTTCTGTTTAAGCTGACGTCTTATTCTGTCGATAATTATATTTCAAAATTAATGTTACTTCGTTCATTATTTAAACGAGAAGATAAGAAGTGAATTATACTTTTTAACTGACTTCAAAAAGGAGGAGGTTCTCCATTTGACGCGTTTGTTTTTTTATGTTTATTACCTCAGCACTTTCGACTGGGTGAACCTATTTTGATGATTATTTAAAATCTGGTGCTTTCCATGCAGTCTTAATTTCAAAGTCTAAACTAATATTAATTGCAACGAAGATATGAACATTTAGTGTATAGTAAAAATTCATAGAACATAAAAAATCCCAAAATCCTTAGGTATACATTTTATAATTTAATATTTAACAAAAAATATGAACCAAATTCTCTAACCCTAATGAGAAAATAAATGTTTTGTCACGAAACAATGAAAACTCATTGATTTCTGTTTTGATAAACTTGGCGTGTCATCATATTCTATCGGAGTGACATCGTACCTCGTTAATAATGCAAGGACTCGAGATTATAGACATGCACGGTTTAACGTATCAGCGCTATCAGCACATCTCTATTGAATTGTTTTTAGTAAAACACGATAACTATACATTTGCGATCCTTTTACAAAGCTTCGATCATTTAATCAAAGGAAAACAACATACATATTTATAATTTTAATTACAAAAAAGAAGACTTCAAATTGTAACTCTAAAACCACTTAACAGATAAAATTTAAACGGGAACATACGAGAAATACCAGCTTTCAAAGAAAAAAATAATTACCAAAATCTGTTCACCCAGTCGAAAGTTCTGAGGTAACAAACATTAAAAAAATACAGTCAAATTGAGTCGCAATTTAACCGGATTGAAGCGAAACTTGAACTTAGTGTTAAATTTTTCCTATATTCGTTTCGCATATTTGACATCCCTCAATCGCTCGTAAAATTCCTTAAACGTGGAATTGCTTGCTTTAAAATTTCAAACAGTCAATAGTTGAGCCTGTCCTTAATGTAACTGTCCTGTATTTAAATCAAGTGAATCCTGGTCAAACATGTAGAAACATATCTGTCTAGTTGTCCACAAAACAGAATTATGCAAAATATACACCTAAAAGTATCTATTAGGTACAATGCAGTTCCAGTTTACATTCCACTTTTACTTTTTGAGTCGCGTCACAATCGCTACCATCTCATAATCTGTCTTGTTTGATAAGCCATCTGATGTGACAGTATAAAATCAGAGTTATAGACCATTCCTTATGTAACAGTTTATATTATGGCACTTTTATGTTATGACTAAGTAAGCCAGATCCACTTACTGCTTGGAATTAGAAAAAAAGTTTGGTAAAAATATAAACTATACAGACATCATTTATTTACTTGCATAGCTCTTTTTAAGCAAGAGATTTAATGATTTTTCTCACTCTGCACGAATTTATTTGTCTTAATTCTTAAGAATTTAATAATAAATAAAATTTATCTTTGACTTTGAGCCACAACCTGTTGTGTTGACAGTGTTGCCAGTTGGCGAATTTTATCAAAACGGTATCGCAAATATTTTTCATATAAAATTATAAATAATATACATGCAAGAAATTTATTATCTCCGTTACATTAATTTACATACAATATGCTAGTGATTGAGTTTTGATTGATGTATAATGCGCGGGTGATCAAAAGATTCTGATCAATGATGCTTCATTTAATGGACTTTTGAGATAAGATGCATTTGTATGAAATTTGAGTGTGAATTTACGTATAAAATACATATTCATGAAATGAAGATGGTTTACAAAGTTCAGAAATCTTGCATTAATTTATAATAAGACGAAATATTTCATGTATTTTTATCTTAAAAATCATCTTAGATATTTTTATCTATAATATTAATTATATAAATCTACTGAATATGTAGTTATTAATTCCCGTATCAAATAGGTTATACTTGTAATAAAGCTTATCTAAATAACAAATAGAAATTGCAACCCGGCAGGTGGCTTCATCGCTGCCATTCTACAATAGATTGTTATTAAAATGTAAGCACTTATGTCGGTAGTGCATCATTAGCGTGCTAAACGTCTAAAATGCCGCTTTATTTATTTATATAATATGTACCACAATAAACTATTAAGGGGTTGCGTTATCGCTACAAAATAATCTCGTCCAAGCAAAAAATTCATAATTTTAAAATAACTAACATCTTAAAAAATAAGTGTTAGGTCCTTCTTTTTGTTTGATTTGACGCGTGTGAATTTCAATGTAATTTCAAGTCAACATTATAACAACAATTAATGTTTATATTTTCATATGTTGAAACTTACATTAGAAAACATTCGGATGTGTAGCTGTAGACACTGGCTCCATCTGTAATAAAAAAAACAGCTTTGTTAGCTTTCATCTGCGTATGTTGAACAATTTTCAATGATCTATAGATATACAAAGAATTATAATTTTTTTATATCTTTTATTGTTAGAAGTAAAATTAATTCAGACATTATTATTAATTCTATATACACTTTTTTACATATACAATACTACTTTTTACAATTTCTAAAGTTGTTTATATGTAAAATGATGATGCTAAAATTTATTCTGTAGTTTTTTACATATCAATTGAGTAGCATCTTACGGCCACATCAGATCTCAGTGGCGTATGTGGGTGGAGTTAAATGATTCTCAGCCAAATGAAAGTTGTTCATTGGATGTTATCAATCCGCTAACATGTCGATCGTTTTCTATGATCAAGATCTTATAATTGTCAGAAACTTCTGTAATTTGCATCGAACACGACAGACTGTAGATACACGAGAGAGATTGAATAGTATTTAAATGAATATCTTAAGATTTTTAAGACAAGAAAACCCATTTTACTGATTTTCATGTGAAATAAAACGTTGTTGCAAAAGTTTTTGAATTATACCTAAATGTTAATATACAACCGGGTCAGATTAAAATTTCAAATTCTTTTTAACAAGGCTCATCATAAACTAGCCAAGATACCCAAAATATTGGCTGAATTTTAAATAAAAGTTTTGTATCATTTAAATGTCAAAATTTGACATATAACTTATGTAACATCAGTCGCCCTTTACCATGCATACTGTAAAGTACCCGAAACGGGAACATTTAATATTACTATAATAATTGTAAAATTGTGTTATTAAAATATATTAAAATAAATCCGTTGAAATTGTTTTATGTGTGTGTGGTACTCGCGTAAACAAACACATTACTATTACTAAAATGATTTAAAATTTTGAATAGTTCTATTTATATTATGTTCGAATTCGAGACCACACTTCAACTATCAGCAATGGTCAAGATATAATCGTATGTGGTTCACTGAAAGAATGCCATTCATACATTCATGTCTGACTTTCAGATCTTTATTTACATTAGAACTAATTAAGAAGTACACAATAAGCAACTATTGTATATTCAAAAATATTCATGTCAAGATTGGGAGCGATATCTTCACAATGCAGCTTACGGCTATATGTTATATCACTCTGAAATATTACTTTCAAAATACAATAAACGAAAGTGTACATACGAAAATGAGATGGAATCGTATTCTTTAATAATTGGGTTAAGGTTTTCGTAATTTGTCTATTAATGTGCTTGGTTAATGAATAAATCTCTTTATTTTCAATAAATGAAATACAGTTATTAAAATAACAAAATTTACGTATTTTATTATAAATTTGGATTATATGAGGGTTTATTATTAAAATAAAAAATAATAATTAGTAAGTATCAAAATCGGGTAAAAATCGACCGCGCTCCGCGCACCACGTGACCGCCTCCTTGGTCTAGTGGTAAGCGCGTAAGCGTTACAACCGAGAGGTCCTGGGTTCGATTCCCGGTGGAGATAAAAAAAACTCGGTCTGGCAGGGTATAGAAGGCTGATCACCTACTTGCCCCTAAAATTGATCAGTGAAACAGATGTGAAATGCATCTGCCCCATACCCCACTAGGGGACATGGGACTTCACTTTATCAAAATCGGGTACAAGATAAAATCCTAGAGAAAAACGTATATTTCTTATATTTTAAAAACATTAATAAACTTAGATTGCAGAACAATATACTTAAATATGAAACAACGCTTTCATTTTAGTGGACTAGAACTTGCAACAAACTATTAAAAACATTAACATAATGTTAATACATGCAATGAAATATTAAATATTCAAAGCGGCAAAACATAAAATAAACATCTAAATTATTAAAAGATATACGGAGCTAATGGAACACGTCTTTATCGCAATACCTATGCGTGAAAACATCGCTGCTAAATATGGTCTAGCTTAGATTGATTCAAATTAAATAACCACTTTCCCGTTCACTATTTTGATTACCGGTGAAGTTGAATACGCAATGGAGGACGGTATTACCGCTTAGATTTTATTCTCCAGATTAATTAAAAGATATGGCAGCGACCACTTATCGAGAGTGAAAACGCTTCTGTCAATGACAAACGAAGCTTTCGTTAAACGTACCGTAGATAGTAGGTTTATGATTGCTCCGGTTTTAAAACTCGATAATAGCACTTCAATGGATACTTAACATTGTAGAGCAATCCGCTAATGTGGAGTATGACAGGTGAAACATTAAGAACAGCCTCCGGCGGGTAGCGTTGCGTGCAGTGAACCAGTTACTGTCAAGGAGTCTTTGGTTCCATTTTTGAAAATAATGTATGCTTTTCATGTCGGAAGAGGTTCCATTTAGTTAGTTGTCAGATTACTTGTATCTGAACTGATTTGCGTTTGACATTATGAGAGTAACAGACACAATGATTTTAAAAACTTAAAGAAATAAAGGGTCCTAAAAGAAGTTTAATTTAATTAAGATATTTTTAGTAATGACTAATAAGATATCACAATAGTTTTATATCATGAAGACACTCCATTAGTACATATCTTAAAACTAAAAAGGCAATCATATAACTTTCAAGTTTGTTTTATTAAGAGTATTAGGACTTTTTTCTTACGTAGGAACATAGCAGTAAAGTGCGCACTTACTGACATACTAATTAACTTATTATATCTTAAATATTTTGATGTTAAGATATGCCCTTCAATATTATACAAATGTTGACCATAGAAAATTTCTACTTTCAGACTCGACCGTCATCTCATACAAGCGCACGCTCAGCCCGCAGCGGCATACCACTGTGAGCTTTGTAACAGAGCTTACAGTTCACGGCCCTTACTTCTGCGGCACCGAGCGTTAACACACACAGACATACGGAAATATCCGTGTGAAAACTGTCCTAAGGTAAGAGGAGTTATCAGAATCCATTAATACCTTATTAATATGCATAGCGCATTATTAAGGTTACCTATTAGTTGTAGCAACTTGATTCACTTTATTAATAGTTAGAAAATTATTTATAATTTCTAACAAAAATAAAACAAAATAACTATTGTCCAAAAAAACTTGCTGCCAATAAGTCATGTTCCGAAACTTGATGTTATTTATCACCCTCATATGAGAAGTTAAAGGAAAAATTATATCACGTTCCGAAACCTGACTATATTTCAGGTATTTACCGATCCTTCCAACCTCCAGCGCCACATCCGCGCTCAGCACGTTGGCGCTCGCAGCCACGCCTGTCCCGAGTGCGGGAAGACATTCGCTACTTCATCTGGCCTCAAGCAGCACACACACATCCACTCCAGTGTCAAGCCCTTCCAGTGTAAAGTTTGCTTTAAGGTAATTAAAACATACTAATAATCTAGTTTAGTTTTGTTTTCGCCTGCTTAAAAAATATTAAACGAGTAAACCTAGACTATTGCTTGCTATGTTTTTTTCAAGATCATGAAATTTTAAAGACTTGGTTTTCATCTAGAAATGGAACTCATAAAACTAAGTCTTTTTTGTCTTTTCCAGGCGTACACGCAGTTCTCAAACTTGTGTAGACACAAACGAATGCACGTTGCCTGCCGAGCCCTGGTGGAGTGCCAGAAATGCGGCCAGTCCTTTACATCTTATGCCTCCTTGACTAAGCATAAGAGATTTTGTGATACAGCCACCGCTGGCAACGTGAATCTACGAGGACAGCTCTCTCAAGGTCTTCCTCAAATATCACCATTACCTAACGTCATGAATACACCAAATAACACAAATCCATTTCCGATGTATCGGCCTACATTACCTCTTCCATACAATACGTTTGCTCACTATCCAGCTCTTTTTTCCGCAGCTGCAGCTGCTTGCCCTCCAGAATTTCTCAGTCCCCTTCTCTTCAACGTCCAAGGGGCAAGATTGGCCATGGAGCAAGACATGGCGTATAATGCAAGTTTAGTAGCAAAGCAACAACAGCAAGACGGGCGAATGTCAGTCAAAAGCATTGACAGCTCAGCTTCACTAGAAGAAGTGAAAAAACAAGATAACGAAATTGACATAATGAAAAAGGATGAAAGTGAGCGAGGAACACCTAAACCTCAAAATCCCTTCCTAAAGCATTCACCATCAACTGATGAAATCAGTACAAAGCATGCATCAATGATGTCACTTTCCCAGTCTATGGCACCATTTAATTTTTCAAGGGATGAAATAAAAAACCCATATAACTTGTCACTCAAGTTTAACAATAATGACATCACGGTAGCTAAGTCTTCTTCACCGTCACCTAAAGACTTAACAAAATCTATGAAAGAAATTGAGAAAAAACCTGAATATTCGGATGAAGAAGTAGATACCAAGAAAGAGCAAAATGATCAGCCATTGGATTTGTCCATCACACGAAAGAATGAAAAAGCTGAACAAGAAAACGATAACCATTCCTTTCTTAATTTATCTGTCAAGTCATATTCGCCACCAGAAAGTCCTATAGAAAGAGAAACTAAGACTCCTGAAAATGATACAATAGATGTAGATGTTGAAGCTGTAGAACCAAAACGAGAAGAGTCTCCTCAAATAGTGTCTCCCTCTCTGGCTTTTCCAATGCCTGTTCACCCACAACATAATACCAGTCTAATGGACATGTACCGCTCGAGATTTCCCTCCTTTCAATCATCCGAATCGATCCTAAATTCCCATTCTCCTTATGTCCCTAGTCCATTTAATTTTTTATCCCCACTTCTCGGTACTGATGGGCCAGAAAGACAATCAAATTACGCAAAGTTCCGGGAGTTGAGCGCTGGATCTGGCAAGCTCCGTGATCGCTATGCTTGTAAATTCTGTGGTAAAGTTTTCCCCAGAAGTGCAAATTTGACCCGACACTTGCGGACACATACAGGAGAGCAGCCGTACAAGTGTAAATACTGTGAGCGCTCTTTCTCTATTTCATCAAATTTGCAAAGACACGTCCGAAATATACACAACAAGGAACGACCGTTTCGATGCCCACTATGTGACAGATGTTTCGGCCAGCAAACTAACTTGGATAGACATTTGAAAAAGCATGAAGCTGAGGGTGGAGATTCCCCGAGTTCAGCTGATACAGAGCAGGACGCTTGCTTTGATGATATCAGGTCATTCATGGGTAAAGTGACTTGTTCCCCGGGAGCAAGATCCACAGCTGATTCCCCTCATACACCTCATTCGTCCCACCCGTCGCATGCCTCACGTCCTCCACTTGCGATATCCACCTAGCCAACGATATACCAGATGCCTCTATGGCGTCAGCATTTCGAATAGTGAATTATCTGTTTCTGAAATTATCACAAATCATAACTACTACTATGAAAATGACTATATGAATCTTGCTATTACCAACGGATGTTGATATTGCTACCACATTCTACTGACTTTTTTGACTGTCCTTACATTAGATAGATTTTTAAATACGTTTACTATTTTTCGCAATTAGGGAACGTAAATATGATAAAGACTCTAGTATTGATCATTGATAGCAATAGATTTAGGTTAATAGAACTTTGTATAAATTAAATTAAGATCTAGTTAGTTAAGAATAATTCGAGGTTCGTGTTAAAAATACGAAATTTTTTGTTCCTAGTTTTAAATATGGAGTCTCCTTTGTAAATAGGATTTGTTAAGATTTGTAAATAATAAATTAAAAGGCCATCATGAGTTGTTTTTGAAAAAATATAGGTAAATAATAAATTTGTGAAGGTAAATAATTAATTCATTACCACGTCAAAACAATACGTGCTATGTTTGTATTAGTGACGTAAAAATTCATCAATTTCGACTTTACTATATTTTTATATCCTTATTCTCGTGGCTAGTATGAGATTGGCATAAATTAAAATTAACGATTAAAAAAATCGTTTTAGTCAAAAGTTCTACCAAAGTAATTCCATTAAATTGTGAATATCTAAATTGTAAAAATTTTCGGTATAACTCATTGCGAAAATCAATTTTATTTTGTTAAATTTGTTATTTACACGTTATTGTAAATAGTTTTATTAAAAATCATATCGTAATTACGGTAGCTATAAGTGATGATTCACGATTTAAATATGAATGGAAAAGTGCTATGTCAAAATGTATGTTTATAGATAATAAATCACTTCTATTCGTAATATATTCTAGGATTATTTTACCATTCACTAAAGGTTTTATCAATGTCAGTCAATATTTAAGTGAAAATTTTAATATTTCATTATAAATTTCAAATGCACATTAAAGTTTATAATACCTTAAGTGAGTGGCTGGTTAAAAATAGTTTAATATTTAGAACTGCGTTTAAACTAAAATTTTAACGGACATTCATGCAATATTACTCTATATACTTCTTTTATTCCTAAAAAGTTAGGTGAGGCATAAATAAATTAGAACTTACATGGAAATTTGTGGCGTAGAGAAGTGAAATTTTTAATCTGAGTTTAATGAGCAACGAAAAGTAAAACAATAAATACATTTAAAAATAATAAATTGAATTCATTAATATAAATAAATGCAAAGTCACTGTCTCTCTCTCTATTTGTTACTCTGATAAAATATACTTGTCCCTCTTTTTATAATCCGCCACCTTGGGCTAGTGGTAAGCGCGTAAGCGTTACAACCGAGAGGTCTTGGGTTCGATTCCCGGCGGAGATATATAAAAAAAAATTCGTCTGGCAGGACATAGAAGGCTGATCACCTACTTGCTCCTAAAGAAAAAAATCGATCAGTGAAACAGATGTGAAATGCATCTGCCCCATACCCCACTAGGAGGACACGGGACTTCACCACTCTTTTTATAATCCAATAGATCTCTTACAATTCGAAACAATTTATTTGTGATTATTGATTAAGTGTGAAGTGTGAAGTGTGAAGTTTTTAATTGCTTAGTGACAATAACTGCTTAAAAATATTTTTCGAGTTAAAATTTCTTCTCGAGGATTTTTTTAAATATTACTTTTATTACTGTCAAAAACAATTCATTGAACGGTTGTGATTATTTCTTCGAATTTATATGGTTTTGAACTTGTACTATACAATTACACAAATGAGTTAAAAAAGTATACAATTAAATATAATTTTGAGCCTCATCTATCTTATTAGGATAGAATTAATTCACAAAGCACTAGTTCTTAACTTGTCACAAATTGCATCTTGACACTAATTCTAACTGCAAAGACTCTTCCTTCTATTATAAAGCATCGAAAAATAAAAATTACTATTAAATTTATTGTATTATTTCAAAGCAAGAACCACCACAAAGTTTAAAAGAAATACACGCCATTACGACCTACAATTTGTGCCCGTATGGATTGAGGCCACATTTAATATTGAAATGTAACCTTTATGCTATATATTATAATAATACTTAGGCCTAATATTTGAGTTTGTAATAAAATAACATAAAAGCAACTTACCTAGTACCTCAAATTGTCTCCGTAGTTTAGTGGTTCACGCGTGAGTGTTGCGCTATAAGTCTTGAGTTCCAATCCCGGGTAAATTCGATTGAGTAGGCACAGCACATCAGTAAAAAAGATAAGTATCTGTTAAGGCCTATTATTGCGATGCCCTAACTTGATTTGATTTAGTTACTATACGAGAACTGGGTTTTTGAGTTTAAAATGAAAATGCGTGCGTTTATGACCAATACAAGATGACAAGTTTTTAATCGTTACAAATTTGTACAGCAGCAGGGAAAGGGGGTGAGGGGTACAGATTACAAAATTTGAAAGATTTTTGCTTTTTGGCATAATAGATCGCAAATCGCAACAAACAGTTTTAGTTAACATGATATCAAACAGATGGCGCAAATAACAGTTTTAAGTTAACATGCTATTGAACATGCCCGCGGCCTTGGAAGCATCAGCTTTCAAAAGTTTAATGCGTTTTCTCGTCGTCGCACTCCTTGAGAGGACAGATCTTTGTGTATGCGCGCCTCACGATGCCTGCAGCCGTCTGGATGTCTGCTACTCTGGAAACACCGTCGTTGCCAGGAATGGTCTTCACTATGCGACCCATCTGCCACTTTAATGGCGGAAGATTGTTGTCTTTGATTAATACGAGCGTGTTGGGTTTTAATTCAACTGAATTCTCTCTCCATTTGATTCGCGTCTGCAACTCGACGAAGGTGATACTTGCAAGATTTGACCCCAGCTTCCCACAAGCCACCAAAATGAGGAGAATATGGAGGTATAAACGAAAATTTAATTTTTTGACTATTAGCGTATTCAATTATTTTAGAACTACAGTGCGATAAAAAATGAGCGAAATCGTTATTTAAACCAACAAAATTACGTCCGTTATCTGAAAATATTTCAACCGGCTTCCCCCGCCGAGAAATAAAGCGCTTTAATGCAAGTAAGTAAGCTTCGGTAGATAGATCGCTAGACAATTCTAATTGAATGGCGCGCGTCATAAAACAGATAAACAAACATACGTAACCCTTCATTAGTTTTGCGCCTCTGCCCTTTCGGTTTAGTATAAACACTGGCCCGGCATAATCGACCCCCACTCGAAAAAAAAGGAAAGCTCGCGGTTATTCGTTCTTTAGGTAAATCACCCATAATAGGTTTTAAAGTGTTACCTCTAATGCGCGTACAAACAACACACTGATGAGTCACCTTCCTAGCCAGGTCCCTACCTGCAAGCGGCCACCAATCCTCGCGTACGCGGTAAAGTAATGCTTGCGGTCCGCTATGTAAAGATTGTATATGTTCATATCGAAACAATAAAACCGTAAAGACATGTTTAGATGAAAGTAGAATAGGGTGTTTTTTGTTGTAATTAAAATCAGGTGAAGCCCTAATTCTACCACCCACGCGCATAATTTTATCATTATCTAAGAACACACTCAAATTAGACAATTTATGTTTCGGTTCGATATTTTTACTGTTCGTAAGCAAATTGTATTCAGAAGGAAACGATTCTATCTGAGATAGTCTAGCGAGCGTGTGAGTTGCAAAAGTCAGTTCATTGACCTCGAGCGCACCTACCCTCCTATTATTTCTGTTGCGCGCATTATGAACAAAACGTAGTACATAGGCGGCGGTGCGGCTCATTCGATTAAATTGCGAAAATCTATTAAATGGAAACAATGTATTATTTTTATTATTTTGAGAAATAAACGAACCTGTAATATTACACTTTAATTCGGGCAAGTTATTTGTTGAAATAGCATTCAATGAGGACTGCGAAGGTTTGTTGTAACTTAAACTGTGGAGAAAGGGAGGGCCTTCCCACCACAAACATGACGATGACAAATCCTCTAAACTAATACCACGAGAAATTAAATCAGCGGGGTTTTCTTTTCCGCTTACATGACACCAAGTATATTTGCCAGTTAGTTCGTTGATTTCGGCCGTTCTGTTTTGAACGAAAGTTTTAAGCAACGAGGGTGCCATGCGCAGCCAGCCCAACACTATAGTGGAATCCGTCCAAAACACGACGTCATCAAACGTGCGGTTAAGCGAGCCGCTAACCTTTTCATATAACTTAGCGCCCAATAAAGCTCCACATAATTCCAATCTAGGTACACTTACAGGTTTTAATGGAGCGACTTTACCTTTAGATATAAGTAGCCTCACCGTCACCGCGTCGTTACATAATGTGCGTACATAAGCGCAAGCGCCGTATGCGGTCTGCGAAGCATCAGTAAATATGTGCAGCTCGGTACGTATGGAGTCACTCTGAAAGGCATGTCGCGGGACTTTAATCGAACTAAGGTAAGTTAAATTAGCAACGAACCTGTTCCAAACGCGTTCGACGTCTGTAGGTATCGGATCATCCCATTGTATTTTTAATAGCCATAATCTTTGTAACAAAACCTTTCCTATAATAACAGAGGGGCTGAGTAATCCCAACGGGTCAAATATCTGAGAAATTGTAGATAACAAAGTGCGCTTAGTTACGGTGTTAGTTTCCACTATAACTTGTGTATTAAAATTAAAATTATCGTCACTATTGCACCAACCCAAACCTAATGTCCTACATTGACTTTGTGCGCCGAGGTTTAAATCTTTGAATGTTTTATCATTAGGAGAAATAAATGAATCATCCTCTAATTTAAAATTGAAAATCCATTTGTGCAATGGGAAACAGCCAGATTTCAATACCTCAACAGTGCCCTTGCATATATTAATTAGCTGCTGTTTATCGTCACACGAGGTAAGCAGATCGTCAACATAAAAATCATCATTAATTACTCTTTTTATTTGAACGTCGGTGCAGTCAGCAGCTAATTGTTTCAAACAGCGCACACTGAGATATGGCGCGGATGCTGTGCCGTATGTGACTGTGTTTAATTGATAGACCCCGAGTGGCTGAGCCTGGTGCTCACGCCACACGATGAGTTGTAAGTCGCGCTGCTCGGGTGTTATCAATACCATCCTATACATTTTTTCACAGTCAGCGATGGCTGTGTATTGAAACTGTCTGAAACGTAGCAAAATACCTAATAAATCTCCCTGAATAGGTGAACCTACACGTTGAATATCATTAAGCGATTTCCCGCTACTTGTTGCCGCACTCGCGTCGAAAACTACACGAAGTTTTGTAGTCGTACTATGTTCGCGATATACACCGTGGTGAGGCAAAAAGTAGTGAGGACTTGCGTAGTTATTTACTCTAGTCATGTGACCTAAACGAATATATTCACGCATGAATTCGATATATAGGTCTTTATAGTTGTTAGGTGCGCGCGATAACCTTTTTTCTAATGATAAAAAACGACGTTCTGCTTGAGAGTACGATTCACCCAACGCGGCGGGTTCCTCTTTGAACGGAATGCGTACACAAAACCTACCATCATTGTTGCGCGTAGTAGTGGTAGTAAATAGATGTTCGCATGCCAACTCATCATCGGTGCGCGTATCTCGCGGCTTAGGGAATTCCTCCAGTTCCCAGAATCGTCTTAATTGCGTATCTATAGATTGAGTGAAATTACATTGGATATACCCTTTATTGCGCGTATTGTAATTAATAGGGCCCGATATCACCCTATCAAACTTAGTATTATGAAGAAACGGGCCGTTTGGTAAACGCATCTTGCCTTCAGTAAGCAAGTCCCAAACCGGTCCGCACCTATTAAAATGTCTATATCTTGAGCGTCCAAAAACTGCGCATTTGCCAACTGTACATTCTCAGGAATCCTGAATTGCGCGCTTTGTACCTGTACAGCTGACAAAGTAGGCGTTATCTTTGGAAGCACAACATGTAATGCGCGTCGAGTAGGTATTAATGCGCGATTTGATTACAATCTCACACCTTTGCGTCGAGTGCGAGATTGAATTTCCTACTCCTTTTATTTCGTAAGTGGACTGTATCATTGAAATGTTTAATAATTCGCAAAAATATGATCTTGAAACAAAAGAACTCTGGCTACCGCTGTCGAGTAATACGCGTGCTGTATGATAGTTATTATACTTGTCAGGAACTTTAACAAGCGCAGTCGATAGCAAACCGGTTTCACACTATCGCATTCTTCGTTTACATGCGTATGCGAGTATGAATGAATGTATTGGCCGTCTTTTTCACTATTACTACTACTACATTCAGGCGCCGCGCTGCACTCCGCAGTCGGTAAAGATGATTTGAGGGATGCGTGCGTGGCAACAGCACTTGTATGATTTAGATTGGAATGAATAAGTGTATTATGCTTCTTGTTGCACTGCCTGCAGGGCCCAAAACGACAATCGTTTAAGGTATGTCCGGTACGTAAACAGTTCTCACACAAATCATTGTCTTTTACGATCTTTAGTTTTGTTTGCAAATCGCTGTTAATAAATTTTAAACAAGAATAAATTGGATGGTTAGATTTACAGACTACGCATGATTTGTATGAGAAGCGACCGGACTTCGGCGGTGGCGTCGGCGGTTTATTGGTAGAAACAGTGCAATGAGATGTGTGACCTTTAAAATGTGAATTAGGTTTTTTAATTTCGACACTGGAGTGTGAATCTCTTTGATGTGATAGTGCTAGTGTTTCTAATAAGTCCGCTCTGTTCTTGAGAAACCTAATTAAGTCGTTAAGCTTTAGTGTATGATTTGATTCTACATTAGACAGTATTGTACCTTTATACTGTTCCCACTCGCGTTCCGTAACCCTATCTAATTTAGAGACGACAATATATATAATTAACGTATCCCAGTGATCAGTAGACTCCCCTAGGATTTTTAAAGCGCGTAAATTGTTAATTATACAATCTATTAATGACCTAATTAGCGAAGGTGACTCTTTAGACAGTGGCTGGATTGAAAATAAAGCTTTAACGTGGCTTTGTACCAATAACCTAGTGTTATCATAGCGATTTAAAAGTAGTTCCCACGCGACATTGTAATTACTAGCTGAGATTTCTATCGAGTTTATCACTAACTCCGCACTACCTTTTAGTGATGACTTTAGATAATGAAATTTTTGAATATTAGTTATTTCATTAGAATTATGAACAAGAGATAAAAACGTATCCCGATACTCCAGCCAGTGCTCATATCGACCGTCAAATGTGGGTAATGTAATAGTAGGCAACTTAACAGAGGGTAACGCGTGATTGTGTTGACACGACTTGGAATTATTTGATAGTTCTTCACTTTCACTTAAAATAGTCTCAGCCTGAGCAAGAACATTGTAGTAATTGTCTTCAAAATGTTGTCGCTGATCTAACTGCTCATTAATATTATCGTCAGACACGATCTCTTCAAGCTTTGATTGAATTTGATTAAATTCGGAAAACAAAGTACTCGCGCCTTTAATGCGTAATTTTAAATCCATCCGACTTTGACAATTTAAACTGAAATTTATATTGTTTATAAAAGTAGTAAATTTGGTAAGCCTTCCTTTTAAAATTCCACGCTTTCTAATTAGATCGCGAACAATTTGCTCATTCTTATCGTCAGTGATGTTCTTATAAGGAGATCTATCGCGACTTCTAGTCTTATCTACATCCTCCATTATTGGCATTTTAATGGCTTGCAAAAAGTGAGGTACTCACGATTAAATGGGTATCCTTGAGTTCTTTGCGGTGCTCCAGTCCTCGTTATTTGTACTTTGTACCGGCCAAAGGTCGCTTCTTCGTGAATTGGCTGCGCGTTTTGTCCAATTTTTTGCAATATTTGGCGTCGAAGGACCAACTTTTATGTTAAGGCCTATTATTGCGATGCCCTAACTTGATTTGATTTAGTTACTATACGAGAACTGGGTTTTTGAGTTTAAAATGAAAATGCGTGCGTTTATGACCAATACAAGATGACAAGTTTTTAATCGTTACAAATTTGTACAGCAGCAGGGAAAGGGGGTGAGGGGTACAGATTACAAAATTTGAAAGATTTTTGCTTTTTGGCATAATAGATCGCAAATCGCAACAAACAGTTTTAGTTAACATGATATCAAACAGATGGCGCAAATAACAGTTTTAAGTTAACATGCTATTGAACAGTATCTAAGCTTTGGCCCTGAAATTTTAACTACCTATTGGTCGACTTAACAACAGCTGATTAATTAATTCCACCTCTTACTTTGTAGTCTACGAACGCGTTACACAATAAATAACTTTGATATATTAAGATGCAATACAGGATGTACTTCCGACGTCAAATTACGTGATCGCATTCCGATCTAGCGTTAATAAAAATTGAATTTTTTTTACACCCGCTGTCTCGAACTCGGCTGATTCGCATACCTCCCTGATGTTGGTGTAGTGGTCTAAATGCTGCGGATTCTTAAACTTTTTATATGAAATAATATGGTGTGGTTTATCAACCACTTTGAGGGTGTAGAGTGGAGCTGAAGGTGGATGAGATGTATGGACTGACCTCGTGATGATGGTGATGTTGCTGCGCTGGGGTTTCCTGCTTTCTGCTTCCCGTTGTTATTCACTATACTTCACTTATTTCACTGAATTGTACTGTGATTGTGTTGTTAAAATTTCAACAAAAAAACCCGACTTCAAATTGTAACTCTAAAACAGAACAGATTTTGATGATATTTAATTGGGACCACGCGGAAAGCAAACAAAAAAATAATAATTATCAAAATCGGTTCACCCAGGTGAAAGTTAACAAACAAAAAAACAACATAGCGTCGAATGGACTACCTTCTTTTTTCGTCGTAAAGTCGGTAAAAAGGCGTCTGTCTCAATTGGAAGTAAGTCGTTAGTCGTGATTCATTGTTATGTAATTTCGTATAAATATTAACAAAATTTTCATAATATTTCAATTTTTGAACTGCAGACGGCAAAAGAGGTTTTTTATTTTTGACGTGTTTGTCTGTGGTATCGTAAAACCTAAATTAATGGACTGATTATGATAAGTTTTTTTTGTTTGAAAAATGACGTTATCGAGATTTAGCGCTTTGAATAATTTCCACATTGTAAAAACTATAAATAATAAAAATATTCCATTCCATCTTGAAGACTGCTTAAAATTTTTGTAACGAGTGCAATATTATTGCATATTGACTAATTTATAAATAAAAAGTAGATTATGATTGTGGAGATAAAGTGAGGCTTTTTGTATTGCTGTTTGGTAGCCCAAAACAGAAATATTTGATGTTTTCTGAACCATCTCTTTTCATTCTGGCACCAAGACTAATTATATAAGTTGAGAATAATTTTTTTTTCTGTGAGACTTGATCTCTAGCTCTTTTAAATCGTCGTCATAGGTTGAATGGCTCTTCTGGTGAGTCAATTTAAAATTTAAATATTTTATAAATGTTCGGTAAAACTTCTTGTCCATCGTGGTCTTCTTCTATGATCTCGAGGTCTCTAGAATACTGGAGTTATTTTAAATCCCGTTAGCGGTATGATATAAGAGATTCAGGTACTCCGCTTAACCGAGCGACTGTTATCAGTGAAAGCAAGGACGCAACAAGGACGCAGATAAGGCAATTACACTTATTATGGACCGGCCATTCGCTCGCCGTGTCTTTACCCCTTAAGCCAGTTATCCTGCTAGAGAGTTATAAAGAATATGTTTTTTAAGTTGCATTAGCAGATTTATAGTTTATTTTTAAAGTCCTTTATATTAATTTGTAGCAATATAAACTTTTCTAGTAATTGAATCTATAAAAATGTAAAATCAGCTAAGTCATTTACTCTCGGAGATACACGCATATTCTTATTTCTTAGACGCTCAGTAAGTGGTTGGAAGCTAAATAAGCATATAAAAACTATCAGAAGTTATGCTTTGATATATCGATTAGAATGAATCTATAGAAAAATGTACTAGATTTTATTTTCGTTTGATCTAATATATAGAGTAATTTTCTTGTATATATCTACTATTTGTTCGATTAATTAAATCTGTGAAAGATTTTAAAATTGTATTCATTAAAAGCCTTGATGATAAAAAACTATTTTATAGCATTCAAAAAGATATACCTTGCTATATGTTTGTGGAAAGCGAACATTACAGATTCGAATAAGTGGGCGCTAGAGTTAGCTCCGTGACACGCCTCATTGTCTATAGTTCTATACTCTATGGACTGTACAATAAACGTTCTAACGTTATTTATGGTTTCCCTTTGTGACATCTTTATGAGGTATGTTCTTTATCGAAATATCATAAAGTCTTGTAGTTATAAGATTATATTAGTTGATTAATAGAGGTATTATTAAGTACCTAGCCAAGTATTTTATACTTCTGTTGAATACGTCCTTTTTTTTAAACTGAGGATGCGAAGTAAACTACGATTATTTCATTACGTGTAATCAACCAATCATTAACCAATGTGAGGTAAATTCGCAAATTAATTCAAATATTGATTTTTTTAAAAATTGATTTTATGAAATTGAAGTCTTATGCTACTAAATCTTATTTTGTGTGTACTAATCTACTACAGCTATTTTTTGGTTTATTATTACACTTATATATAATTTTTGTATCACTAAAAAATTTAAATCTGATGATAAAATGTTAACTATCATATCATATTTTTACAAGCATCTAGAATTCTAGAGCATAAATGTTAGATTGTTTGATGTTGCTTTAAGTTTATAGCAAAACCATTATTATTTCGCTAAAGAATATAAAATATGCTGGTGAGTGTAAACACATGGCTCGGTGCATGTGCAAATCTGAATAAGGCTTCGCGGGGATCGCATGACACTATCATGACATGTTGCTTTGCTGCCCACTATGGTACTAGGGGGTGGTTACATGATAACAATATTGTAATAATTATATTGACAACATTATTTATTCAAGTTTATTCAAGTTACAAATATACTATTATTAAATATAAATTAAAATAATTTGACATTTGCCTATTAGTAATAGTGATTTATTTTTTTACACTATTGAAAGAGTCTATTAATCTGAAACTATTAAAAAATAGTAAAAATTAAAAAAAAAAATGAGACCATTTCGACAATTTTCCCTATCATTTGACAACTCGCTCATCTAAATTAGTCTACGGATGGCGACGTACGAGCGAAACATAGGAAAAAAGTACACGTCGAATTGATAACCTCCCTTTTGGTTTTTTGCAGGTCGGTTAAAAAGTTGACCATAAATTGTTTGTAGATAAACTCTCTGAGTTATCACTTTGTGTAGAAATAACAAATTATAGAACTCTTTCAAATCGTGTAAACAAAATAAATCACTATTACTAATAGGCAAATGTAAAATTATTTTGATTGTTAAAATAATTTGTGATTTGTATTAAAATATGTAGGATTAAACTCACCATGTAATCCTACTTCATTTCCTCTTATAGTAGAGCAGTCTCGGCTATTATGCGTTCTCTAAACAAGGCGCCAAATCCCGTTTGAACTAACGCGGTAAACCCTGCAAGAAATGTATCTTATTAAACTATCGTATACCTTATAGGATAATTAGACAATCTATCTACACTAATACCTATATTATTATGATTTTTTTTATTTGTAATGAATAACTATAATAATGAACTGCAAATTTAAATTCGGCACAGTAGGTGCCGAATTTAAATAGACGGGAGGCATCCATTCCATCGAAAATTGATGATTAAAATATTTCCGGCTCAATTGATGTTGTAGTTACCTATCTAACTGTCCATATTATATTAGAAATAAAACTTCGCATTTTTAACAGTTGAGAAGTTCAACAATGACCAACATGATTGCCACTTAATCCCAACGAAATATAAACGTGACGTCCGAAAAATGGACTTAATATGAAACATAAAGAGAAAGACATCACGGAAATTGGAATTGGAGCAACAGTTGAACAATTTAAGCGCATTGACAAAGATCGAAACTGTGTATAGAGTATAGAAGTAGACACGAGTTCGCGTGCCGGGGTGAGTTGCGAAACGACCGCGCCCAGCTAGTGCGTGCTACTGCTATCGATAATCGATTATCACTTCCGCGTCTATCGATGTCTCGAGATTGCTTAATTGAATTTTACACGATCAGTGTCATGAAATCAGTGTTTGCATTTGATCTCGTGGACGGTTGTCAGCTAGGTATTTTTATGAACTTTATGTATCTTTAATTTTGAAATCATTTATAAAAAAATAAAATATTAAAAAATACAAGTATTTACTATAGACACGTGCGAAACGGATAATTTGCAATAACTATCTGGGATACGTTAAATAACCCTACGAGTTATCGCGGAGTTTGAATTCTATAAAATATATTAAGTAAAGTTTTTTTAGGTAGATATGCTGCATAATATAGTACAAAATTGTCTTGTAGCTGTCTATATAGCTTATTTTATTTTTGATTTAAGTTTAGTTAAATTCAGTAGTAGTAGAGTAAAACAGAAATCAAACTTTATCTGCTATAAGCTATATAGGGATTGTGCATTTTAGTCACTAAATATATTTTCTTATAATTATAAAAAATAACCATATCTCGACCTACAAGTATGCACACATCACTATCAAAGCGATACAATAAGATGTTTATATTCCGTTCTAAGCACGCGCCACGCAAGTGCTATCTAGTGCCCACAGAGTAAACAATGTCTATACTATTACCACAGAATAAACATGTATTGAGATAAAATACAGTTTCAAACGTGCAAGGTCCTCAAAAGAAGCAATATTTAAATAAGCAATACTGTTTTTAATAGTTTGATTTAGGCTAAACTTCATAGATAATTCGAGACCTTACATAATCACGAATCGAAAAAAATTATAACTGATAAGAAAATTTAAATTTATGTTTATTACTCCTTTACCGTTAGTTATTCTAAGCCCAGTTTTTATATCAACTAAAAAGTAAAAATATTACCGGTTCTTGATCGTCATTTATTGATTCTATTTTTAAATTCTTGATTTATATTAAGCTTGTACCAACTAAGCTACAATGTACTATAGCTATATATACTCTTCTACGGTTTAATTTATTACTACCGATTGCTTGCATTTATACAATTTTTATAGAGCCAGTTATTATGAAACATTCTTAACAACTATTGGAATCCAGGATTTACCGGTACGAATTCGTAATACATGGTCACGCATTGACTCTTTGTTTCATGTGTTATGTTCTATTAAGTTTAAGATTATTAATTACTACGCTTGTGCACGCAATAAAATAAAATAAAAGTATTAAGTAGTGGACTGTGTATTATATATAAAAATCGACGATCCTCAATGAGTTCTGTGTTAAGCTAAAACCAATAATAAGTAAAACTTTATGTATAACTTTATATATAATAAACTGGTCGGATTTCACCCACGTGATGGTGCACTTGGTAACTTAATATATGTATTAAAATAATTGATATTTCTAGAAAGGACGGTCTTGTGGTAATGTTGATGCGTTGATGTTCAGACCAAAACGAAGAAAAAAAAGAAGCTTCCGAGAACGTCATTTTAAATTTGAATTTCTTTTTTATTCTTTTAAACGAACTAAAGAGGCGTAACGAAAGGTGGCTTATCTTATAACTGCAGTATTAGCAATAACTTAACACAGATTACTAAACAACGCTAAAGCCAATTAAACTAGTCCAGCCTGAGTGGTGTACCTACACTTGATGAATCCTATTTCTCGTATAGAATTATGTATATGTATCGCTTAGATACAGATTAATTTATTTCAGGAATGTTTTCTGCGTTTTAAATATTCTTATGTCCGCCTATCACTCATTAATAGTCGAACTTCCCGTCTGTAAAGGAATGTTTTAAATCAGTAACGAACTTTTGTGAATTTATTCATTATATACAATCAAAAAAAAAAAAAAGAATTTTATAGTTAAAAAAGTCGATTGTTTAATGAGATATCAATGCGTTTAGTTGAGACTACAGGGAACCTAGCTCATTGTTCAGTCAATGCGTTATTTTAGCAATGTAACGAGGTAATGCAGCCAGTATTTCGGGGCTTACCCCAACGGCTTTGATGTCGTTGTATTTTTGTAAATATATTTATGTACTTACATATTTTTATTGTTACACTTGTAAATATTATCAATAAATCAATCGTTTAAAAGAAATTCAGTATTATTATTTATTATGTTAATTGAAACAATGAGTTGGAAACTGCCGGCAATAAAGTGTTTAAGCTGTTTCCGGGTCCAGTAAAACGTACTTACCCAGCAATTAAGGTGATATGTTAACGGAGCGTAGGAAGATGACTCAGATACGATTTCAATCAAGGAATCTCTGATTTTGGTCACCTTTAACATTTCTTCTGTGAATTCCAATATTTTATTATGAAGGAATTTTTATGAGTAATTTGAATAAGGGGTTTTCACGGGAAAGTATACTTCCTCAATATTAATTATCTTATTGAAGTGAAATATGTGTTTAAGAGGTGGATAATTAAGTGACTACGGTATTTCCAAATAATTACGATGGCTTCTTAAAGCGAATAAAATTACTCAAAAAAACCCAATAAACTGATTCTAAAGTGCATTCAAAATAAAACAGAAATCTACAATATTTTCGAAACCGGAGCTTTAGGGTTTTATGATTTTCTGCTAGTTTTGCATTGACTCCCAAATATTTGAATTATTGATTGGTCTCTATACTGTAACTATTAAAAGATAAAAGAGGATTTTTATGTCCTAATTGTAAATAATGAAATAAATTATACTTTACAAGTGTAAATAAATAAATATTACAAAATTGTCAATGTAACTTTGTGCGTAAACTATACGGACAGTTTAATAATAAATATTTGTACCTAAAAAGGAAAAAAATATCGTTTTTTATTTCACATATATATTTGATAATAATCAGTAAATAAAGCCTTGCCGTCACGTGAGTTACACGAATTGGTAAAGAACTGCATTTAATACAAAGATTACAACTTTTTCATGTTATAGGACTCCAGCGGGGCATGAGTCTGTATCAATGATAATTTTCTCTAAATAAATCCAACCGAAACATTTATTTGTTTCCCTGGAGACCTAAGACAAAGATGTGTTAACCAAACAACCATGAAAATGTTTATAAACCACGGACATAAATTGTACAAGGAATCTTAAATGAAATATTCGTCGCAAAAAACCGTGAAAGCTCATTGAGTTATAATTTTTATCAGGATGTATAATGTATTCAATACACTTCTCATTACTTGGATATCCAGTTTGAGCGAACAAAAACCTGAAAATATGTTTTTAACAGCTCTTTATTATTTTGGACATAAATCTTTCCATCTGTTCATAATTGTTGAGCTCTTCATTAACTGTAGCTTAATTTTGTCAAAACCTGAATGAGAATTTAAGGTATTTTAATAAAGCCTTATAACCCTCTATAAGTTAATGGTGTATTTCTGCGTGTTACACACGGTCATTTGTTTGAATCTCGGTGAAATAAATAAAGATTTTGGTTATGTAGGCAGAAGCCTGATTACTTTGCCTATAAGAAAAATCATCAGTGAAACTTACGCATAAATGACGTGAGAACCTCATCTTTATAACCTAGTATAATAATATATTGTTATCTCTTAACTTTATGGTGCAATTATATATTAAGTGAACCATATAGTCAACGAGCCAACAAAAAGAAAGAGTGGCCTTCCTCTTCACGATGGGAGGACGAAATAAAAAAAGTCGCTGGTCCAAAGTGGTGGCAAATAGCACAGGTTAGAGAGAAGTGAACATCATTGGAGGAGGCCTTTCCCCAACCTGGGGACCTTGCTAATAATTAAATAATGATATGGTATAAAAATAGTAAATTAAGAAGTAATGTAGCAAGATCAAATAAGGCTTTATATTTTATTATTTATTATAGCCAACGAGGTTGTACCTAAAATAATAAAGATATATAATGACTAATGAGTTAAATATTTTCAGAATAGGTTTTGTCCGCGCACATGTTCTTTAAATATTGTATTTATAAAAGGCCTTTTTTATCTGTGAACAAAATTTCTTTAATATTCAGCTCAGTCATACAGATATTAACAATTATTGCTATCGTAAACAATACACAGACAATATAAATTACGCAACATATTACAGACCTACCATTAATGGCTAATTATATATTTTTTTCCACAAATCACATTACGATATGAAGTTATTAATCAGCTATTATAACAAGAAAACTGTGCTTTATGAGTATATCCATTACGTTGGGAACGTGACATTTCTTAGTTTTAATGAAATATAACTTTATTAAAGGGATTAATAAATGCTATTTTTTATTATTTATGGATATACATACCTTTTATGAAATATATACCGGTAGTGTGTTAACTAAAAATAAATTATTATATATTCTTTATGTGTTTATATGTGAAAAAGTTTTTGACCGACTTCAAAAAAGGAGGAGGTCCTCAATTCGACTGTATTTTTTTATGATTCTTTTTTTCTTTGATAGCTGGTGCTTCCCGTGTAATCTCATTCAAATTTCATCAAAATTTGTTCAGTAGTTTTAGAGTTACAAATTGAAGTCAGTTTTTTAATTAAAATTATTTTTTGTTAAAATTATTTTTAATTATTTTAGTTTTCAGACACTATATTTAAAAAGTCGGTAATAGTCTAATCTTCATAACGAAAAGAACCATTAATTAACCATATTTTTAAATCAACGCAAAACCACCGGTATGCTTTCTCTGTATTATTATTATTTATATATTCTATATACTACAATAAATAATATAATTCGTAATTATGAATTACACGTAATAAAGTCATTCAAATGTTTCGACGGACATTTCAATTATACAAGAACATAAAGTTTATTATCAGAAGCTATGAACAGGCAATCACTCTAAACATACATTTAATTTATTCTAATGGAAAATAGTTATTGTTATCACAATTATACCCCTCTTTCATTTCATATTATTTAATACCGATGAATTTGTCTTAGAATATAATGAAATAATTTTAATATAGTATAGAACCGATGATAAGCAATATGTTTTGTTTAATTTATTTGGTGGTTTTTAATTTTATATTAATTTAATTTTAATTTAATTAAATATTATATTTTTTACATTTATCACCTACTAATATAGTATAAAATGTACAGCCATTTAGCAGGAAGATACAGCATGTAAATTTATTTTATTTATTTGTAAGTACCTGAAGCATTTTTTCTATAATATATTATTTTCAATAGGAATGAATGAGAAATAATAACAAAGGTCTTATTTACTATACTCAGCTACCGCATTAGATAAAAAATATTACAGATTTTATAGACATGATTGTTCATTTTCATCGTAAATAACAGTTTAATCACAATGAATCAGGTTTGCACTGTACCTAGGTACTCTATACCTAAGAAAGTCTCAGTCTTTATCCGACAACAGAGAAAAAAGTAATCGGAATATAGGTTAAGTGAAGTCCCTTGTCCCCCAGTGGGGTATGGGGCTGATGCATTTTACATCTGTTTCACTGATCGATTTTTTCTTAAGGGCAAGTAGGTGATCAGCCTTCTATGGCTTACCAGACTAAGTGGTTTTTATCTCCACCGGGAATCGAACCCAGGATCCCCCGGTTGTAATGCTTACGCGCTTACCACTAAACCAAGGAGGGGATCGGTGACTCGGAATATGACATTGTAAAAGTCAAGAAAAAATATGAAAGCTCATAAAGAGTACAATTGGAAACCTGTTCTTAATTTATAATATTAAGTTTTTGGAATAACTTACTTTAAATATATGAAATATTTCTTGATCGCCTAATTTAGACAAAAACAGAGATAAATATAAAATACAAAACCTGTTTTAAACAGTAATATATTTTATAAATATATCTATATCTATATATATAAATACAATTGGAGTGTCTGTAATATTAAAATAACAGCTTTTTATTTATTTAATTTTTGTCTGTTTGTCTGTTTGTTCCGACAAATCTCTGAAACAGCTGGACTAACTTTGACGGGACTTTCACTATCAGATAGCTTTATTTTAGAAATTAATATAAATAAATAATAAAAAATAACTATTCCGAGCTGACGAAGTACATAATACATATGTATTATTATTTTGCTGTTGGCTATTTTAGTCTGTTTATAATAATAATAATAATAATAAATGCGTTTTATTTTTCACTAAATTTTTACAAAACAGTCGCCGGGGCTTCCCAGAAAGTAATTAATAATAGTGGTTAATAATAAGCTACATAACATCACGTTACGACAAATTTAACGCGGGTAAAACCGCAGGAAACTGCTAGGATAACATACGTGTTGAGTACAACGAACAAAGCATGCTTATCGCTAAAGAACTATATACTTATTTCATAATATTTATTTAGAATAAGCTTTTTCCACACTAACATTTTTAAACCGTAACAGACTGACACGCAGATAGATACATATATAATTACTTTAACATTTATAATAGTACTCGGAATATTTCAATCAGCAAAGTTCTAAAAACAGATTTTCTCCTCAAGGGGAATGTTGTTTAAGATATCATTGAATTGATTCAAAAAAATCATTGGCAACATAGGATGTTTGTTAATGCGATCAATTAATTTTAAAAAAGTCCTTAGCAATAGCGTGAGAATTGTGTGTGTTCAGAACTGGTTTTGTGAATTTGTATGCTCTTGACTTAAATTTCAGAACTATCATTGAAATGAGTTTATCTTTACACTTACGTCAGTTATAAAATTATTCGTCTACACCAGTTATGCCCTTTTACGATAAACACAACTTTCATTTTTAAATCGATTTTATTTATAGACAACCGAAAAAGTAGCTCAAGAAGTGTTGTTTAATGTCATCATCCCTCTCAAATATTAATCAGATTAAAAGATCCCATATTTTATTATTAATTCTGTTTATAAATATGTGAAATAACTTAATAATATTGAAAGCTTCCAGCGATCCAAATATCTAGGTGCTTATAAGCTTGCAAATTTAAATTCTTAAGACAGTAATAGAAAAAATACCCAAACGTGTACCTTTATTTGTCTTTGCCACGCAAGGTAATTTATCCAGCATGTTTACTAGTGAATTCACGCATTTTCACTCGGATCATGATTAATACTCTTACGCATATTATCTGTAAATTCCAAGTCTCCATGACAAAGTGATAAAGCATTTGGATGCTGCGACGAAGGTTCTGTGCTTGAACTCCGTTAAAAATAAATGTTTTTGTTGGGTTGACTAAAAAAATAATCATTAAAACAGATACCCCATCATTTACACAGGGGTAACGAGTTGAAAATGAGGTCACAAATAATAGTATATTTTCAAAAGCTCCAAACTTCTTTTGTAACTAATTATATATCAAACGTTTTTATTAATTTATGTGAAAAGTTGTAGCAAATAAACGAAGTAACATTGAAATTTTATTGGCTCGTTATTTATTATAGATTGCAGTGAGGTATATACCCATAATCTTTGTAATACTTGTGAACAATGAACACATACCCTTTCTTGGTTATGTTATTTCTTCTCAATAAGAATTTTTAAACAAAATTAGTATTTAGAGCAAATTCTTTTACCATTAAAAGTTTCTTCATGTCACAAACATCAATAATATCAAGCAAAAAATAAAATCACCAATAATTTCGAATTAGCCATACATGGCGTCTAGATAATATTTTGTCGCAACTAAAAAAGGAGCTTTGGTTAGAAACATCTTAGAAACAGCCATCAAGGGATAGATAAAAACGAAAAGAAGTATAGCATGCTTCCATTTAAGAAGAATTACGAAATTTAAATGTAATGAATTCGTTAATCAATCGTTCTAAGGAAGGTACCGCGGGCCACGCATCGCATACGTCTTACTTTTTAGCGGCAAAAAATGAGAGCAAATGTCGCACTCAATCTGATATAACGTGTCATAAATTACTTGCTAAATACCGCGATTTCACTCACATAGAAGTAATGATTAAGACTGAGTATTTTTCCGAGATTTTAATAACGTATTATTAATAATAATTATTATTTTAACAACTTTCGTTCGTTTCGCAAAAAACCGTAATAATTTATTAATTAAATTATACGCCACATGTTATATAAGTATGACTAAATATAATATGTAATTAATTAAACACGAAAAATATAGTTATAGTGTATAATAAACAAGCGATCTCTTCCAGGCAATTCAGACAATGTAATATCTTAATTGTTGGTGATGAAATAGAAAATTGGCAAAATATTACCAACCACACTTTCATAATTTTATACAATAATCCAATACAATAGGTCAATACTGACTGTATTGGCGAACCTGTTATATTTTCTCAAATCTAAATTGCTTTTCGCTTCCTTATGAGCTATTTTAAATGTATATTTCAATTGTAAGTGGTGTGAATCTGAGTTAAGGTAGACTGCCGAGCTGCGCGGCTCCGGCGTCACTAACGCAGCTCCGGCGTCACTAACGCAGCTCCGGCGTCACTAACGCAGCTCCGGCGTCACTAACGCAGCGACAGTAAGGCCACGATAGAGCCATAGTATTATGCAGGACGGAAACGTATGAACTAACGTTGGAACGCTGCGTCAGTGACGCCGGGCGATAGCGTCCGTACCATGTTTGCGAAAGCACTGTCGCCGAATCGCGTCGATCACACGTGAATTTGAGCCTATCTTATTTTTTGAAATCTAAAAAATGAACCGAAATAAGTTATTCACTGGTGAGAAAGACGAAACATTTATAAATTTAGAGTCGCAGAATTAAATTTTGCACGATTTAAGCGAAGCAGGCTACAAAAACGGACCTAAAAAAGACTTTGTCCTTTTTTCTGTAGTGAAATTTTTATATTGAATTTGAATTTGATTAAAAAATCTTTTTTATTGATCGGTTCATTCTGATAATTATAAGAACACAACTGCACCACCGTTAGGCATGGAATAAAAACTGGAACTAACACCGGACTGGCAGCGCGGCTCTCACGCTGCTCGGAAGTCAATCTGCGTCAGATCCGCTCAGGTCGGAACTCTACCTTTATACAAGGGTTCTATTGTAGAGTCAGTTAGTAAGTATAGATATGTTGCTGTATAACTCATTTTATTAATTAACTAGCTGATGCGGTAAACGTTGTTTTGCCATATTAATTTTTGGGGTGGGCCACCCTTATCACTTAGGAGTATGAAAAATAGATAGTAGCCGATTCTTAGACCTACTATATATATAATATGCATATAAAATTTGGTAAAATAAAGCCGTTTCGGCGGAGTAAGGTAACTAATATTGTGACACGAGAATTTTTGAGACAATGAAACGAATACTAAGAATGTAAATCGGCATTAGGGTTAACAGACATCAAATGAGTATTGTTTACGATAGAGAATTTTAAAAGGGCATTAATTAATTGAGTAGTAATTGATAAATTCTTCTTGAAACTTAAAAAAAATAATTTCTAAATTTGTTTTTTTTCGACTAAATTTTTCATTTAGACTAAGTCATTCGGTTTCAACTAAGTACTGATTGCCATATAGATTTATATGTTTATTAATTAAAAAATACACTATGTCGTCAAACATGATCTAAAAATGGGTGTCAAGCAATCAAATAGAAAAAGCAATTTTTTGCTCCTACGTTGTTCTTGTGGTTGAATTTCTACGAAATTGGTTTCATCACGTAAGACGACAGAACTGATTAAATATAATTAAATCGTAGCATAAGGAAAATAGGATTTAAATACAAGTGGCCATTAATTCTATCTAGCGCAAGTATGACTGACTTGTACAATAATACAACTTTTCGTATGATAATATTTCTGAGAAGAACATAAAAAAAATTGGATTTATCATTCAAGCCAGAAAAATTGAGAATCAAAACAATAAGCTTATCATAATCTATGGTCCCTTTACTGTAGTCAAGTTTTGTAACAATTTTTTTGTTTATTAAATAGGAATAAAACGGGCAGAAGGCTCACTTGCGTTAATGCCACACAATACAGCTTACCAGCCATTTAAGAAGGGATACGCTCTTTTTTGAAGTTGCTCAGTTGAGGAACGACAGAAATCGAGGTGATACGGATTAAATTTTGAAAACTCTTAGCGGGAGATGAGCCAGACACACTTCGCGTAAAGTGACCAGTCTTTTAAACCAAAACATTTTTGCCCTTAAGAACACGTTATAGATAATATTAATACGAATTACGAGAAGCAAAAACTTTGTACCCCTTTTTACGAAAATTGCACGAACGGGTGATCATGAAATTTGCCACAGTTAAAGTTTATATGGAGAAGTGCATAAAGCTTTTTTATATAAAATGCATTAGAAATACATTAAATTAATTAAAATAAATATTACGCACACAATGCTTGGATGACATATAGCATATAAAAAATTATAATCAAAAATATAATAAAAAATTTGACATTATTCTGTCGACATGACACAATATCACTGCAAGCAAACTATATATAACGAAGTCTTTTAAATACTTAAAATCGAGATTCCACAGGTACTATTTAGGATACATTAATTTATGGTGATGAATATCTATGACTATTTAAGGTAATATAATTGCCTGATTTTCTGCGACATCAACTTTAATATGCGCAGATTATTATAAAGAGGAAAACCTAAATTATCTCAAATTGCGCTTCAAATTGCGGATCTGCTAATTGCCGTCAATGATTAACATCCATTTATATCGATTAGATGCGTCATCTTACGCCATACATACACACTTGCGCGAATGTAACATCCTATTTGAATTGTAAAGCTCATATACCTAATAATAAAAATAATTCATCTATTTATTAAAGGAAATTACATAATAACAGCAATGCAATCCCCTGTCGTAGTATAAACTGTTTTATAGGAGCCAGTGACTCAGTAATAAATTAAATTAAAGCACT
Organism: Aporia crataegi; assembly: GCA_912999735.1. NCBI lineage: Eukaryota > Metazoa > Arthropoda > Insecta > Lepidoptera > Pieridae > Aporia > Aporia crataegi. The sequence continues at coordinate 2,665,956 of OU538744.1, read as the reverse complement.
ATATATGAGCTGAACTGCATGCTTTGAATGGCAAAGATTTCATTTTTAGATCTGTTAGCGTATCTTCAATTCTGCTATAAAAAGTAGAAGAAAGATTATCAAATCAAATAAAGTATAATATATAACATTACTAGCGACCTGCCCCGACTTCGCACGGGCATAAAACATATATAAACCTTCCTCTTCAATCACTCTATCTATTAAAAAAAACCGCATCAAAATCCGTTGCGTAGATTTAAAGATTTAAGCATACAAAGGGATATAGGGACAGAGAAAGCGACTTTGTTTTATACTATGTAGTGAAATAACACTATAATCTATAATATAATACTTAAAGTTACATTTGAATTTGAATCAAGTGTCATTTTTTGACATAATGTTACCATGAAATTTTTTTTGGTGTGATAAGAGTTTTATTTTTACCACTCAATGTTTCTGTAAATATGAAATGTTTTTTTTTTTTTTTTTTTTATTAAATACGTGTACTTTTTCATCGATTGCGTATGGAAACGAGTTAGCATTTTTTACACGTTAGGATACAAGATGCCTCGTAACCAGTTATGAAATCGGTTTTTTGTAAACCTTAACTAAGTATACAGTGATTATATTAAAAAATTAATTAAGTATTCTTTAATGTGCCGAGAAACAAAAATCCCAATATGTAAGTTTAGGTATAATTAATATGTTATCATTCACCACCATTCAAACTTACAGAATAAAATTAGTTTCAATGTTGTTTCCAGTATTTGATAAAAAAGTAAAAATGTTTTTTTGTAATTTTCTATAATGTTAGGTTGTGGTAAAACTCTTTGGAATAAATCTTAAAATGTTTTTACTTAATCGAATTAAATGGTAATGAAATAAATTTTCTCTTATTTTTTATCAGGTTAATTCTTTTAATTTCAGATTTCTTGTAAGCCAACCTTTTTAAGCCACCTCATAAATTTCGTAAAAAGGTAATGCAAACTATATTTAATAACAATTATCATTAATCTTTTCTATAAGTCAGCAAATAAAGAACTTTAATGAGCCACTTAAATTGCAATAATTTCTTTTATATTATACTTAAGTAAGTTGTAATTTTATGTTAATTAATAGATGTAGGAATTTACAGCCTCTGCATAAACAATTTAAATATAATTATTCCATATTTTATCAAAAGCTTGATATTCATATACTTACCTCATCACATATATTTTCTTGTTTAAAAATTAACAGCAGAAAATATAATTTATAGTTATTAACTGACTGCTTAGTTTCTCACGTGCGTGTTGTAACTGGGTTCGATTCCTTGGGAAAAAAACATTTTGGACGGTAAAGAAGACTAACTGAAACCAACGCTGAATTGTGCCTGCTCTATCCTCACTAGCAGTCAGTAGGGTAATTGATCTCCAGCTGGTGTTACTTGTATAGAGTTAGAATATAGAGTTTTTATGGGTAACTCGACTTCTAAGATTAATTTATAATACAAGTCACCATAACTAGAATATTTCGCGTAAAATATACATTTGTATATTTATTCTATGAATATGTATACATTAGTACTTTTGAATGAATCATATAAAAGTCCTTTCAATATTTATGACGTGAGATTGATCCGCGCTGAATACGGTAATATATTAATATTTCATTATTGTTTAACACAATCGTACACATATTGCTTACATGATGTGTCAAATTGAAATATGGCGATAGGAATGACATGGATCACTGCCACTCATGTCATTGAGTCACTATTTGAATCACATTCTCAGAATCTAATAAGAATACAGTAAAAATTAATTAAAACCTATAAAAGACATGTAAACTATACAGTTCAGAACAGATACTTAGGATTATGTTTAAGTATGAAAAACGTGTGGTTAACAAGTTGATTGTAACTAATTAATTAATAATTAATTTGCCACTCTTGTTAAAACGGTCGTGGTAAGACATAGGTATTAAAGTGTCTATAGCACTATGGATCTTAATCTTTTTAGATTGTCTACATCGTGACCGATCCATTCCAGTGAAGAATTTATATCCAATTAAAAAAAATTGATTTGAATTCTAGCAAAGGACATGTCAATAAAATTGAGAACAAGGTTACCTACCCTTCAACAAGGTTACTGCTGCTAAAAAATAGAAAAACATTCATATGCTATCTTGCATGAATAAAATTCTTTTCGAAATATTATATTTTATGTGAATTCTTATAATAAAAAATTTAATGTTGAGGAATTGAGTTGCTTAGTTCTATGTAGTAAACAACTTTTGTCAAAAATATGAGTGCATTGAAATTAATTCTTAAAAAGTAATGCACCTACTGCCTAAATCTTTCTTCGTAAATCTTAAAGGACTAAACGAATTGCCGGCATCCTTAGAACTAGAACATTGAGGAAGAAAACAATAAATACAGTAAGTTTATCTCTATAAGTGGTCCATTCAATATTATTGCGAAGTACCCCTCGTTGCGATACAAATTGTGCGGGTTGGCGAAAAATCAGGAAGGGGCAAATCTCAATACGTAAAGACAATCTTTATAACCATGGTATGTGCTAGTTGTTACACCTTGTGATGATTCGTATTTATCACTTATGCAGCAAAATTGATTATTTCATAAAAACACTTTTACCACTGATCAGTGGACGAGTTTGTATAAAATTTTAACCATGATCAGTTGAATAGTTTTGGCATGAAAGCGAATGAATTAAACTCATTCGCATTTTAGGTTAACTCAAGTTACTCTCAGCATGTGTTTTGCTTCTTAAATGAATTCATACATTTTCTTTTAAGAACAGACACTCACACTTAGAAAAATATCGTTTACGTATAATTGTCCACAACTATATTTCTTTATAAGATTTTCGTAAATTTAAAGCACATATTTTTTTGTACAGAATAGGATGTAGAATGTAATCGTTTGCAGTACATAATAATTAACAAAATTAACAATTTTCACTTTCGTACAATGAAACCCACCTCTCCTATGTTTTTACTCAGCTGTGCAATATCTAGCCCTAAGACACGGACCCTATTTTAGCTTTCTTTATCACCTGTCAAAGCTAACAACTGCTCCACCCGTTTGCGTATTTTATACTGATCTAGATATAGAAGTGCATTGATTATCAGGTGTTACACTTTCGTCGATATTCAAGATTTCTCTTAGGTATATAAACACGTAGGCATACTGAATTTTTTTCTATTAGAGATTATTATAATAATAAACAATATATATAATTGGCATATTTATATTATATTATAATAACAATTCCATATGTGACGACAGCCGTTCATAGAAATCCGGCATTCGGGAGCATAGTCGGCTTCGATTTATTGGTTTCTATCTCTAATAAGAATAATATGAATAAATAGTTTTGTGAATTGAACTGAAATTATGATGTTAAATTAAAAAAATATATTTTTGTGTATGCTTCCTATTTGTAGAAAAAAGATATCGTATAGTAGTTATTGAGTCATTAAAAAATTCTCTCTTTATAATATTACTACATATATAGATAAATAATCTTTAGGAAAGTTATTCCCAAGTTAAACAATATCTTCGGCATATAATAACAATAAACTCTTCATTCACACAGCTTCATTATTATGCGCCTAAAGCTCATAATTCATAACAAGATGATTTTGCATATATTTACATGTTTCACTCATAAACCATACTTAGATGTACAAGCATCGTCACGTGTCATCCGAACAGCCTTTCAAAACTAGCTGTAATCCATACAAAATATTTATAACTCTTTGTATGCAAAACGAGTAATGGTGCGTGCAGATTAGAGCATTTCAAAGAATATAATGTTACAACGAATGTTACAAATAATAATATATTATTGGTAAATGTGCAATATTAATACAATATATATTGTAGTTTAATTAGGAACGTTAGCTATATATTTGTGTTGCTTTGTGTAGGTAACAAAAAATACGTTTTTTTATTTTCCTCACACGTAATTGGTCTTTTAACAGTAGTAATATAATGACATAACATTTGTATTTCTTTGCAACTTACTTAAAAACCACCAGACTGATTTGAATTTCGCTGATGGGAAGCTAGACACTTTCTACCCACTTGGTCGGAATCTTAGCTAGTATTTGTATAAAATAATAATGATCGAGTCTCTTTACTTTGTTACAAATGAGTTCTGTTGTATATACTCCACATAATAATTACTGACAAACATACTCTATAATTGATCGTAAAATGATTTTCAACCCTATATTCTGTCGATATGATACATTCAATAGTTTTGAACTTATACGAGAGAGAATTTTCGGTCTATTCTGATTATGTGGGCGGAACTGATCTATGAATTTGAATAATATCTGCATAGATAAGTTGTATTGTATTTGATAATGCCAGGATGCGTAAGATTTGATATTATTGACCAATTTTTGTTATTAAAAAAGTAGGTAATCTGTTTAAAGCAACGTGCGCGAATATGCTCATATCTTAAGATATTTAAATCGGTCACTACAAAAATTGGTCAAAATCGATTCCTCTCTAAAGAATCTCCGACTTAACAAACTTATGTCTGTAAAAAATTTCACAAATAATAATTTGATGATAATGAAATATTTTAATACATTGATTAAAGATGTTGTATTAGAAAGGTGATAGAAGTGCAGCAGGTTTTAATACCAAATGTAAGATTTACGTGAATAGATTTCGAATCTTATAACAAGTGATTGACAGTAATTTTTATCTTATCTTAGTATTAAAAGTAATAGAGTTCGACGGTCTTGCCTTTGTAACAAAACTGGTGCAGTTAAAGCGAGAGTGAATAAGAAAGTGAATAAAATCGTTGATTCAAAAGTTACTCTTTGATTAAGCATTATTTAATTAATATATTTAAAGGAAGCATACATTGAACTTACTTATCTTTTAAAAAGGAAAATATGTCATAACTTTAAAGTTGTCAAAAATACAGGTAAGGTACTAAAAATTTCATGTTTGATGACATAGATTTGTTCTAACTCTACATGGACGAAGTCACCGGAACCAGCTAGCATTGAATAAAGCTAAATAAATAGTGACGAAAGGTTACTGTATGCAGATTAGCCCGATGTATTCGATTTTATTCGATTAATCGATTCGTGTTCGTCGTTGTAGTTAGTTCAAGGCCGGCATTTCACTTTTGATACATCAAATATAATAATATACCTTTGTGTTACTTGTCAATAAGATTGCTCTGGTATTTATTGAATCATGCCTACATTCTAAGCTTAGTTCAAATAAATACACATACACAAATAAAAAAATAATATGCGTAGACTTAAACTTTTCTAAAAGAAACCTTTTCTTAATATATATAAATTACGTGTCCGCGATGGACTCCTAAACTACTTAACAGATTTTAATCAAATTTGCATAGCATTTGCAGTTTGATCCAACTTGAAAGATAGAATAGATTACATCTTAATTTATAGTCGCAATATTATTTTATTGCAAATTCGTTTCCTCATACATTTTCTATGGAATGACGTTTTAGGTGACACGTTATTATTCGGCACTCTGAAGCGATACGAAGTTCGCGGGGTCCACTAGTAAACTATATGTTCTTAAGATAACATAACAATACTACATGATATAATATTTTTTATGATTTACATCTAATAGGTATATATAAAAATCTCGTGTCGTAGTGTTTGTGTCCGTACTCCTCAAACGGTTTGAACGATTTTTATGAAGTTTGTTATGTGTATTTAGTAGATATGAAAGTATGTCCTAAAGTACACTCTCAAAGTAACTCTCCTCTCCCTCAAATATGTTTAATCGCGAAAGTAGATGAAACCGCTCAAAACAGTAATTGTATAATATTCTATTATGACATAATAATTATTGTCAGAAACCCACCCACTCAACATATTACTATGTCAAGCCAGATTTTTAGTTAACCTAATCGGATTACAATCATGACATAATTTATACATTTAAAAATATATAAATTGTATTCTGTGACAGACAATTAATAAAAGTGAGCTGTTAGAAATGTCTCAACTAGTGCTAAAACGTGAGAATAATATGACACTAGTCAACACCACTGAATGTTTAATAACTTTTCTTTTATGGAAGTTGCGCTCCGTGGGAAAATGTGAACGACATGATTTATTTATGAAATTGTGTCGATATCCTTTTTATGTCATAATCTCAATACTTGAAAAGAGATTGTAGGGTCTGAATAAATGATTTATTTAATAAAATCATCGTATTTGAAAATAACGAGTTAAAGCAGATTTATTTTAACTTCGATTTTTATTAAAACACTTTCAAAAGTCATGATCTTTTATACTACTCGAATTTGTTAGATTTAGCTCTGAAGAACAGTTTTGTAGAGCAATAAAAGAATTTGTGAAACAAATTTTAAAAATTCCGACATGTTAATTTCAATTTAACTTGTCGGGTGTTCATAAACTGCAGCTAAAATATATGTTCGACGTCAGCTTTAAAACATAAAAACTGCACCATAATCGGTCTATTTGTTTAGGAGCTATGATGTCACAGACACGTCAAACTTATAACACCTTTTTTTGTGTTAAAAGTATAATTTTTAATGTGTTTAATAATCTTTAAAATCTGATCTATTCGTTTATCGCAAATCGAAATGACTTTAATTCAAGTAAATAACTTTAATTACTACTAATAAGACATCAACATCTATAAATCCGGGATAAAAAATAGGTCATCAAGCACTTTATAATATTATTAGATTCATATTTAATACATAAGCTTACCCCATGGCACATTTAAACTGTGTATATCATTGAATCAGTGTAATTATGTTGGGCAAACTTTTACTTTAATAAATGCCAGAATTATAAACCTCTTTATAAACTTCTAAGCGATCAAATTCTATATACCAAAGTCTCAAGCTCCAGTTATATAAAAAACAACAATGTTTTAAGCGTCTCCAATACTCGATGTTATCTGCTATGCAATATATTTAGCTGTCCCTACGTCTGTGGTCAGCCTTTGTCTCGTACAGTGAACATCACTAACATTCTATTCAATGTGCTCACATACCTCAGCAGCTCCTTTAGGTGTGTTGGAGAAGCATACGGCTGTCAAGCCAACTTAACATCTCAATAGAGCCAGCCTTTGGACTTATTTAGCAAGTAGCTAATAACATTTAGTAATCTTTAGAAGTATCTTTGCTATGTTGAAATCGTGCGTGATTCAATATATTCCTCTAAATATATATAGTATACGTATGCAACTTATTATATTTTCTTAGAAAATGACGTAAAGTTTAATGAAAAGAAGCTTTAAGTCACGACATTGTTGACAACAATATAGCCTATTAGGGACAAAATTCTATTGGGGATTAAATCTTTTCTCTTTATAATATTAGTAAAGAAGTAGAACATATAGGGTTTTCTTTAACTTTATAGTGTTTGTGATTTGTATAATTATGTTTCTTGTACAGTTTTTGGAAGATTTCAGTATTACGTTTCACGTTGTAACATAATGATTGTACCAATTTTTCGGCCTAGCCAGCTGCTGCAATTATTCTTATACTTTTGTTTATACGAAAAATTAGTCTTGAAGAACGTAGACCACGTTTTATTTTAGTTCTTTGCAGATGACGTCACCAGTAACTGTAAATAACATTAAAACATTAAAAATATAAGATATAATAATATATGAATAAAGAACTGTAAGTCGTCACGTTTATTTTATTTCTGTTACTGGAGGCATTTTTTATTAAGATGTAACACGTCTTATTTCATTTCGAATACTGCTTCGGGGCACATCTTTGTAAAATCAATACGTTATTATTGATGGCAAGTGGCATAGCAATAGGTGATAAATAGTTTTGTAAGAATATAAATATTTTAATATAGCGTACATATTTCAACGAAACATTGAAAAGATGTTTATAAGAATTAATGTTAATATAAAACGAGTGTTGATTGGGCTGAAATCCGATTTTTGGCCATTAATCGACCCGTGTATTAAATCTGTACATTATAAAATTCGAGTTCCGACCTTTTGTCTGCATTTTCCATACAACACAAAATTCAATAGCCCAGTATAACGTTTCTTTGATGGCTATATTTTTCACGGAATAATGTTGCGTATACGGAATACGGAATAAGGTTTGAAACCCGGGGAAATAAATAAATGTATCAGTTGTATAGGCACAGAAGCACACCTACCTTTAACTAAAATGATTTCTTAAATTCACGGAGTTTCATTGCTTAACGTGAGATTTTATGTATTTATTGCCTCTTTAACTCGTAAAATCTGCAATTTCCTAGATTGTACAGGGTTTGTCCCCGTTCTGACACCAATATATTGTATCGTACGAGCCATATATTGTTAGTAACAAATATATTGCTTGTTACGGGTTATCACCCAACGAAGCAATTACTGCTTTACCTTTGTTCAGCACATCTGTCGCATTCCCGGGCCATACATGGTGATATACCAACTAACAATACCATATTCAAGTACATGCTAGGTACTTAGCCCCTTTTGTTGGCCATTATTATATACAACACCGTACTGATCACGATTCGGGAATATTTGTATTGCTTCCTGTACAATGTTCTGGCACCTCATTATTTTTCATTGCAATCACTGCTGATTACAATGAAAGTTGCAGTCTTTTAGTATCCATACTTTTGATTAAAATCTGTTGCGTAGGTAATGCTTGTTTTTGTATTTTTGTTTTGGTGCGACAGTTGACGGCCTTTGAATAAAATGAAAAAATGTGTTCATCTGGTTTTCAATACACTATATAAAAAGCTTTTTTATTATTTGTAGCTACATTATTTGTAAAACAAAATATAGATAATTAGTTAATAACTAATCTCCTGTCACGTTGAACTTTTGGGATCTTGACGATAGCGGGGAATATTAATTTAAAGAAAAATATAAGCCGGCTTTAAAATGCACCTAAAAGTGATATTTTTTATAGTCGATGCATTAAGGTTAAATATACTTAATAGTAATAAATCAATAAAACTTACATAACACTATGTGAACCTATGTAGATATTTCCAATAAAAAAATCATTGATACCATAATTTATTACTTGATGCCAATTTACGGTTTTTACGGTTGAAAAGTATTAGAGTTAAACATGACCCCTGAATTCATATTAGCACTCTCTTCTCAGCGTGAAACATATACTCGTGTTTATAAAGGTATATTTATGTTGCTGCTTTCAAGCCTGAGTGGTCAGATTAAAATGCAATAGACTGCGTAAATACACCAAGCAATATATCTCTAAAATGGTCTGAAATGTGTAAATAAATAGCATGCAAACTGTCGGCGCGTGGGCACAGCGATGTTGCCCGGTGTCCCGCGGCGCGCATCTGAACATAGGGTTGAGAATTGCCACACTTTAAGTATAATATATATGACTATACTAAAACTCTAGGTGTCTCTAGGTTAGCAAAATTTTGTGTATGTGGAAAACTGTGGAATTACTGGATTTTATTAATTAAAAGTTATTATATTCCCTTAAGAAATCTACATGACATCACTTATAATTGTTTGAAGTACCTCCGACCTTTACATTACATTTGGATACATAATACACTTATAACCTCAAAATATTAAATACCCTATCCAATAAGGTATTTAGTACCACACATTTCTGGATCTGTTTTATTGAACATCTTCTTTACAGGCAAATAATAATAATAATTAATAATAATAATTGGGACAACTCACATACATTGCTCTGATCCCAAAGTAAGTAGCTGAAGCACTTGTGTTATGGTAATCAGAAACAACGAGGGTACCACAATAAATACATATTTAAGTTTATAAACAACCAAGACTCGGAAACAAATATTCGTGCTTATCACACCAATAAATGTACCTACCGGGATTCGAACCCGGGACCTTTCGATGCAGAAGGCAGGAGCACTACCCATTACGCCAATCGGTCGTCAAATAGATCAACTACGCCTACCCAACCAAACATTTATTTGTTTTCATTTCATTTTATAAGAGATACAATATCACAGTTGGCAACCCTAAAGACCCGTATAAATAACGCGGAAACATCTTAGCTCCTGGCTTTGATAAATCCTTCAGTGTTCTTTGTGCGGTGCTGACTTAAATGTATTATATCCTCTACGTGTACCGGGAGTCGCTTTAACTAATAGCTGTGTGTTATGAAATTATACCTTGTACTCGAATAGGGCATCTACAAATCTAAGGAAAGTCTTATAAATATAGGCTCTCATCGTCTAAAGCTTGGTATTAAAATGTCCTCTATGCCTTTATCACTGATCATGTTTTTTATTGGCAGGTATTGTGAAGATATTCAATCTTCGGTGCCTTCCGAAACATTTTTGTTTTCCCGGATATCAAATCTTACAGATCGTAAGACGAGTCGAGTGATGATGACAATCGAAGCGAAACATTTTTTCCCAGGAATCAAACCAAAGACCTCCTAATGCATTGAAAGATGCATGTCTAAGTCCAGTATTTCAGATGTCTAAGTGATATTCTATTATCTTCTTTTCGTTTAGATGTCACCGAGTCTCCTAAACTCTGTAAGTACAAATAGACAATACTTAAAAATACTGATGATTAATTGATTTACAGTTGCCTTTAGGCCAGCTATTAGTGTAATTAACTAAACAAACAGAATCTTGTTAAAATAATGGATATTTATCTAACAAATGTAAGATTTCGTTCAGCTCGTGTCCGTTGACAGATTTATGCCATCAGGTGCGTTAAATGGAGGCAAAATGTAGATTCTGTGGATTGATCAACCTCATTGCGAGACACGACGTGAATTTTAAACGACTTAGTTAAAATCACGTCTTACAAACTATTTACTACGCGTTGATAATAATAAACATGATTTAAAGAATAGCGATCCTTAACTAATATGTGAATGTGAGTTTTTTACGCTGCCATATCTAAACTTTTCACCGGTCATGACGAAATTTTGTAAACACATCTTCAAGAGTACAGAAAAACACACAATATAAGTTTTATCAAAAAAAGGACACTATCCCGAGCGAAGCCGTGCGTTAACTATATAAATCATGCCCGAACTTAAATAATAAAAATATTTGAATTTCTGGTTATACTTCATATAAAAAACTGAGTCCGTCATAGAGAAATAAGAATCAAAAATTATTTTACTAAAGTAATATAATGGATTTAATTTGAATTGCATATATAATGTACTTCACGCGAATGAAGTAAATTTTAAGAGTTAGCTTCTTTCTAGTAGCCGTGTACAGTGTAGATTCGTACTTCAGTATTCATAATAATATGATAACATTTTACTTTATCCTTTCTCAGCATAGATAATAGTTTAGATATCAGATATAAAGCCACCCTTGAGCCTTAAGGCTATCTCACAAACCTTATCGGATGCGACTCGCGTTTATAGACTGCACACTATTTCAACTTTATGATATTCTAATATTACAGAAGCGAAAGGGACATTTTTCTGAAACAGATTATAGCATTATTTGTATCTTCATTTATATTATATAGTATACATAAACCATATGGAAAGGACCAGGGGAAAATGGAAAGAGGGCGCTCTAGAAAAAGGCGGTCAGAAGATATAAATGCAACAGCATGAAGTGAATGGAGAAAGAAAACTATGGATAAAGAGATCTGGAAAAAGCTGGAGGAGGCCTTTACCCGAGAAAGGTTTCCGTGGTACTGAAGCAAGTTACAATAGCGAGTAAAAGAAAAAAAGCCATATATACACTTAAATTTAAAATTAAAATTACATATAATACTTAAACTAATATAATCGTAATATAAAAGTGAAGTGAAGTACCGAGTCCCCTAGTGGAGTATGGGGCAGATGCGTTTCACATCTGTTTCACTGATCGATTTTTTCTTTATGGGCAAGTAGGTGATCAGTCTTCTATACCCTACCAGACCGAGTTTTTTTTTCTCCACCGGGAAACGAACCCAGGACCGGTCTCGGTTGTAACGCTTACGCGCTTTACCATTAGACCAAAGAGGCGGTCGTAATATATAACACTTGTAATAACAATCAGATTGGAAATAAATGGGCTTGATTATTATTATTCTACATAAATCAAATAATATATAATAAAGGAAAGAGTTGAACAGTTAGAATTTTTTTCGGTTCGTAATATAGAAAAGTGCGTAAAGCTAGTGAGAACATAAAAGAGCAAGTTTCAGCTCAGCATTCTGTTTCTTTTAAAGAAAAACATCATTTCTTTTAGAAAAGAACCCAGCAGCTTCCGCGTAACACGCATTAAGAGATAATTGATTATAAAGAGGCGATTTAAATTAACCGGATAACTTAGATTCAAGTAAGATCAGACTTCATTAGTAAAAAGATGGTGAAAAAATTAAGATTATCACAAAACTAAAACTAAATTAATTTGCATATAAACTGACATTTCACTATTAAATCAGTGAATTAGATATCATATATGCTTAATATTATATGTGTAAAATAACATTTAACAACCACTTTCAACTAGAATAAAACGGACGCGAATTACACATAACAGCAGAGTTATCTCAATAAAATGTCGATGTAACTGCCGGTAAGCGTGCAGTAACACATCGCGAGATATTATCTTCGTCTATCAGTCTGCCGCTGTCGCAGTCTATGCTCCAAATTAAATTAGAAAGCCGGACATATTTTGTACCTATTCCGCGTAATTAATACGCGTAGGCTAATTGTCCGCGTTCGGTCATCTCTATTATGTTGTTCGTGGGATGTAGAATGTCTGGAAGTGAATCTAATCTTTGACAGTGTATGTACAAAATAGATTTAGTGTTTGTTGTAATTATTAATGTTATATTTAAATGAATTCCATACTGTCGTTTAAACTTCAATAATCATTAACTTTATTACACATCCTTTTATCTATCTCAATATTTTTTGTAGTGAATAAACTGAAAAAAACTCTTCACCAATAGGAAGGTACACTTTTTCCAATATTATTTAAGAAGAAAATCACTTACTTATGAGAATTAAAGTTTTGAAACCTAAAAAGTGTGTCCGCAATTTTTATTCCATTAAATTAAAAGTATCGTATAGTCAAGAAGTAAAAATAAAGACAATATAAAAACCAATCAACGTATTAAAAATAAGAATACCTAATAAATAGATGGACACATCTTTATAAATTTCCGCTAAGATCTTTCTCCATCGCGTTCGCATCACAATCGGTTAATTCGTTTAGCAGCTACGTTGTTGTTGGGGGTTACAAACTAGTGGTATCCGTACTTTTCATCGCATTTAATAATAAAAAATCTTTTAAAGCTACATCCAGTAAATGTTTTAACTAAAGCCCACACATTTTGTTGATAAATTTAGAGGCAGATTCGCTTAGAGGTAATAAATTTCACAAGATTACCGACTCCGTGATTAATAATGAACTGAGTACAAAAATGAAGAGAGCCGATCGATCAACGTGGGTGTTTAATTTCTACGGGTGCTCATTTATCTTCAACGTTTAGTAACTTGGAACTAATGGTACAGGCTAATGTTAGGGCATTTGACCCTTGATATACGCGCTTTACCTTACTTATGAAAAACGAGGTTAGTATGAAATTATTGAGTATCGGCTACCAACTGAATCTTAGCTTGAAATAGTGTCTACTTATCTCTTACTCACTTTAATAGCTCCCATAAAAGTCAAAGCTTAGACTAGATACACGCTTTCTTTTATTAGATAGACACGTTCGTGGGCTGGTGGTACATATATAAGACTTGCGTACGCGCTTTACGCGTTACGCGCATTCTACCCTCAATAAAACTCCTTATACCCTCAGTAAAATTATTCAATTTCGAACAAATACTGTTATATGAAACATCGAACGCATACAAGATTTCTTTAATATTTTTCTGTTGAACGACGAAAATTTTTACATACGGATGATTGATGCTATTAAGACTTCAATTATTCTTTAATCTTGTTGTTTTATAATAACTTCTATCTTCTAAGCTTATTGGTTTATCCAAATTTAAAGTGTGTTGCGTCAGCAGTTCTGGGTCTGAAAGCAAAGGAAACAAAATGTTTTAAAGTAAAACTTTAAAGTAAATCTGCCTCATTATTATTATTTAAGACTTATTTATTTCGCATCAATAATATAATAAAATCACTATTATTTTGTAAATATATTGTACAGATTGATAAATGTTTTGAGTTGATAAGATGACAGGACATTTAAAACGCGGGTGAGAGGTTTGCGCCTGACCTCAATTATTTGGTATCTTTCGGTCACCAAATTACTTCATTACCTTAAACTGACTGGTTTTAATTACTTTGGGTGCATGGAAAAAAACACTCAGTTTATGTAAAACATTTGTCATACAATTACATACATTTGAATTACATTTCGTTGTAGTTATCTCGCTTCTATATACGCTGATTATATATTAGAGTTTATACTACAATATAAATAGTACGAACTTCTAGTTTTGTGGCTAATTGTCAAAAATTTAAGAATTACTGCATCACAGGACAATATAGTTCTTGGAACTGAAGGCCAACCTCGAGTAATAAACCTCTACTTTTTTATTTTTTATTTATTAAATAGGAGGCAAACGGGCAGGAGGCTCACTTAGGAGAAGCAATCCGCCGCCCATGGACCCCCGCAACGCCTGTTGGGCAACGGGTGCGTTGCCGACCTTTTAAAAAGAGGTAGAAATCAAGATTAAGTCAAGAATAGCGCCAATACCTACATTAAATCGCGATATCAAAGTTATTTTCTTGTGGTTTGCATTTTTTATTTACGTGTACCTACAGAGTAAGCGTATCATCTAATAAGATTCTAATTTCAATTTAGTTTATCCTAAGGTAGGGTTGGGTTTCTAGAATTTAATATGGTTCGATGTGATTTCTTATCAGCTTGTGTCGAGGGCTCAGAATACATTTGTGCTGTGGGCACGCGCGGTCTATGTGCGCGTGCTTATTTTGCCACAGAGTAAGCTAACTTAATTTAAAGAAAGTTGAAGTTCCTTAATTATCACTACATAGTTATAAAACAAAGTCGCTTTTTCTTCCCCTATATCCCTTTGTATGCTTAAGTCTTTAAAACTACGCAAAGGATTTTGATGCGGTTTTTTTTAATAGATAGAGTGATTGAAGAGGAAGGTTTTTATATATATTTTATACCCGTGCAAAGCCGGGGCGGGTCGCTAGTTATATAAAAAATAATAATATAGGTACATATGATATCCACGAATTAAATATCAATTTTTTCTTAGTTTCAGTAGTATTTAATGATTTACAGCTTTGTTTAAACATCTATACGTATTAATATAGCTCTCTGAAACTACTTTATTTTTATTTATTTTTAACCGACTTCATAAAAGGAGGAGGTTCTCAATTCGATTCGTATGTTTTTGGTTTATATGTTTGTTCTTATATAACTTTCAACTGGGTTAACCGATTTTGTTGATTCTTTTTTGTTTAAAATCTGGTGCTTCCCGTGTGGTTCCTTTCAAATTTCATCAAAATTTGTTCAGTAGTTTTAGAGTTACAAATTGAAGTCGATTTTTTTTGTTAAAATTATTGCGTAGTCCATCTATCGAAGACGGCTATATGCTATGTAACATCACTCTACGAAGAAATTAACACGGATAAACCGCTAGGTATATGCGTTATGTATGTTGTAAGGAATAAAAAGTTCTTATTAATTTTTTTTCTCATCTTTGTTCATATGCTTGAAAGCAACGTATGCGTTCATTTAAGGTGCTGATTAGGATTCAGGCTTTTTTCTTTCCAGGCTTCACAAGGTATAAAAAATCGTCAAAAAAACAACTTATCATTGTTCTCAATTTTTTTTACCAATGAAAAATACAATGCGACATGAATTTTATCAAATGTCAGTTTAAGCGTATTTAGGGAGCTTTTGTGTGTGCTCTGGCTTAGCTCGTGCTAAAACTTTGCCGCTCTAATTTCGCAACGAAACATTCTATCACTGTATATACTCGTTTACCGGGCGCAGCCTCGTCACCAGCCCTATCTGTTATCATTATGTACATTCACCGTGTATTTATAGTACAGACTAATTAACAATATTATTATTTTTGTTTTATATTAATCTAAAATTATATTGAAATTTCCTTATACTATCACACATTTTCAAATATTAAATTAAACGTATAGTAACAGCGTTCTGAGAAAGTTCTGTCTGCCTCCTTGGTCTAGTGGTAAGCGCGTAAGCGTTACAATCGAGAGGTTCTGGGTTCGATGCCCGGTGGAGAAAAAAAAACTTGGTCTGGCAGGACATAGAAGGCTGATCACCTACTTTGCCCCTAAAGAAACAATTGATCAGTGAAACAGATGTGAAATGCATCTGCCCCATACCTCACTGGGGGACACGGGACTTCACTTTTTTAACTTTTTATTTTATTTATTTTATTATACTTAAATGCAGTCTTACCACTTACCTTCAATACTGGATACCATTTACATGATGATCTATATAACTTTCCTGTCAATTTGATTCGCTTAAATTTCAATTATTTCGATGTATAAAATTATTAGTACTTACTTTTCATTTATGTTCCGTAAAAGTTCCCAACTTTTAGGTTATATTTATTGAATGTATTCAGTACCAAATCAATTCCAAACATATTTTTATTATGTTTTCGAGAATTTAACTCAGAACTTTCGAAGTACTCAGTGAATTAGATATAAAGCTTAACTTTGAAACTTTTGAAAATTATTAAAAAAGTTTTATTTCAGACGTGGAGGCGGTATTAATATTGCAAATAACTTCCAGGTTTAACATTAAAAAATTCATAATTAAATTAGATCAAATGCACTTAGTTTTAATGCTTATTAATATGCAAAGTTTTTATTACTCTTAATTATACATGACCATTTTGGTTCAATGCAATCTAGAAAATACATCAACATAAAATTGACACCAAAACATTTCCAATTTTTTTAACTAATACGGAACTGAGAAATAATTTTTGTTCTAGAACTGTAAACTGTTTATATACAACTAGCGACCCGCCCCGGCTTTGCACGGGAATAAAACATATAAAAACCCTCCTATTTAATCACTCTATCCATTAAAAAAACCGCATCAAAATCCGTTGCGTAGTTTTAAAGATTTAAGCATACAGAGGGATATAGGGGAAGAAAAAGCGACTTTCTTTTATACTATGTAGTGATAAGATCTACTTCAACCATTTATATAGTTACTTTTTTTATTTACCTAACTTTTATTACTATAGGCGGAGTCGCATAAGTTTGTTACGTTTTTGTATTTAAACTTTTTTATTAGGGTTAAAAATTTAAATAATAAATTATTCTATAGGTACTATAAGTAGCGCACAATTACGACAGTGAAAGGGAGGGTTGCTATTCTACTAGAAATACACCTACATCCTTTATCTTTGGTGTGCGCGAGCGCATATTGCGACAAGGGTTAAAGCCCTAGGCGTGCCCAAGGCGACACGGGAATTAATAGCCATTTGGCGAACTACATCATGTCCATTCCAGCTTTACAAAGACCCTACACCGTATATAGTTCGATTACGCGGAAGCTCCAACATTTACCGTTTCACAGTCTCGTAATTTTATACGATAAAAAGATTCACTAATGTTATTAAAATTCTAATTCACTGTTATACTTATTGGATTCTTCTAATCTTAAAGATTTTATAATAATAATAATAATAATAATAAGCCTTTTTATTATTTGCTCCTTACTTAATTTACATCTATACTATACTATGGTTAGTGGATTAGTATTAACAAGAAAATGAAATATTTTGTTAGTAATGTGTTATTATAGTATATTATTATACATTAGGAACCCTCCAGACTTTGCCATTTTTGTCTATCTTTTGCCATTGCAAGCTATTTTGGTCCAGCGACCGCGCGGATGTCGTCCGACCGACGTCAAGGATATATTCTGGACCTATGCACAAGGCAACAGAAATGATGACCCAGTGAACACCATAACAGAAAAGTCTCAAGTGTACTCATGTAGGTACTGTGTATGCCGATCTTGTAATATTTTGTGTTAACAAAGACACAAAGATAAAAATTTCATTTATTTGTAGTACATCATTGGCTGAATATTATAATGTGGATTGAAAGTAAAACGTAAACTGTAAGATACGTAACTTTTATTTACTTTTATGTAAATCATTAGTAAATAATGTATCGATGAATTGTATTGAAGAGTTTTTTTCCTAAATAAGGCCCTTTCGTCTTTGGAAGGGCAATAACGCTGTTGTTAGTTCCTTGGTCGTGAGACGATAGGTGCCAGGAAGCAAGGCTAAAGCAAACAAAACCAAGCGTTTATAGTACATTGTCCAAACGCTAACCACTGGCCAAATCGTGCGTTGGCTGACACGTCAGACCTTCATCGATAGACGCGTGCGATCGACATCAATTAATTGCGAGGATTTGGAACATAATACGTGTCGAAACATCAGACAATTATCGCGTCAAAAGCGCATAAATCTGGTCCAACCCTGGGCCGAAGGTTGTCCCTAATTATACCTTTCGAATGAGACGTCATTTCCTTACGCTTGCGAAATATTAAATTCGAAATACTTTTTCGAAGGTGTGAATTTAAATAATTGCAATAATCGCCGATGGACCTGCATGCAAACTTAATGAACGGGTGTGCGGTATTTTGAGTGAAGAAGACAGTGAAGTGACTTTAACACGATCACCCTTGAGATGCTGAATATTTTTTTAATTGGAAAAATTATTTTAACAATTCCGTAATATCTTTAAGGGTCGGTTCAAGTTACATCATTTTATACGCGTAATTGTTAAAAGTGACGTTAACAATCGTAAAACACCGTAAAAGCAGCTGCGTTACTTAATGAATAATTAGTTATACAACATTAAACTTTTTGAGTAAATGTTATTTTTTAAAGCATGAAAGTTATGCATTGGTACGAACATTTCAAATAACGTAAGTAGCTTTAGTGTTTCGTGCAAGGTTTCCTTATAAACAGAAAATACTAAGAAGAAAAGTCGTACATCAGCATAATAAATGAAAATTAGTTAAGTAAAAACAGCTGACATTATAATTTTAAACTGCGCATTAAAGTTTTAAGCTCCAATACAGTCGACCTCTATCTATCATCGAGTTAATTAATAATGGCGAATACACCCACTTCATATCAATTTTGCATAATTCATCTCATATCAGTCAGTAACCAAACAAACTTGTCTACACACGGTCACAGTGTTACGTGATGAATGCGTTGACTTAACCAACTTGACAACTCATTTTCTCGTTACAGATTCCATTACCAAACACTCAAATTACATAGTGATATTACCTTCGCAATCGGGGCATAATAGTAGCCTTATTCATACAACCATCATTATTTTCTGTCTCGCAACAAGGCAAAAACAATCAATAAAAATAAATCATTTAAATAACCATAAACACGTATTACAATACCGCATTACATCTCCTAATGATTTAGCTAACGAATTATTGAAAGTGCGATCGCGTGCGACTGTCCAATGCCGGTCTAAGCTGTGTGTGTGTTGAGCCTGTGTCCGTGCAATGCGACCGTAATGATATGAAAGTGTTGTCCGAACCCCGCCCTAGCCTCGGGCACTCAATGTTCCATTTACATCTGATCCGATACTTATTAAGCCTTCTGTTAAGCTCCCAAAGACCGACAGTCGTTTAAAATGGACAATGCAATTAAACGAATACCTGATCCCTATAAATTTTTACGATTAAAAATTGCAAATATTACGATCAATTGTAATTTCTATACAACGTTAAGGTCGACAAAAAGCTCGCTGCTTATAAATTCAAATGAAGTGGCTTTTAATTTTTCTTAGATAATAAATCTAGTTTATGTTGCCTGTCGTCTCCAATTTTTGAATTATGATGATCGTGAGGTGCAGACATTCTGCGGCGATGTTCTATTAAAATTTATATTGCCATTACAATAAACGGTTTAATGCGGCACGGGCATTAAGAGCACTAACGAAATTGCAGTGCTATATTAATTATATAGTAAATCTAAACAACTTTCTGCCTCACCTCAAGTTTTCAATGGCTTCCTTCATTGTTTAGCGCGATAAAAGTACTTAAGGAAATATCGGTTAAGCTTATTTTAGCCTCATCAGGTAGGTATTAATTTTAATTAATTCTAAGTACGCCATATTTTAAATCAAGATCTAAAATGGAATAAATATAACAGAAACAATAATGGATTATTTCCGAGATCAAAATAAATCACAACAAACGATAAAAAACCGACCAAATGCGCGTCGGACTCGCGCACGAAGGGTTCCGTACCATTATCTATAAAAACGGCAATAAAATCAAGTTTGTTGTATAAAATTCTTCCTTAAACATTTATTGTATTCTGTGTTTTAGTAGGTAATCAATATATTAAAATAGTATCAAAAATATTAAAATCTGTGTAAAAAAAAAAAAAAATCCATAATATTGGTGAATATTAGCAGCTTGCTCTGCCTTCAGCGGTATCCGATAACTTTTATGTATAAATTGTATGTAATGCATGGATATTCAACACCTCATTTAAATCAATAAGTTTTAGTATTGGAATGATGGCAGTTAAAACGAAACAGTAAATAAACTAAAATTATAATTATTAGATTAAAAAAACTTCAAAGATAGTGCGTATGAATAAAACTTAATTGATGATAATTTTGTTCTCTAGCATTAAGATACTGATTATGATATCTGTCAGCGTTGTTGTGCGACAATCTTTTAACAATATATCAGCGCCTACGCACCCATTAAAAACGGCTACCGGATTTTAAAAATGAAAATAAAAGTTAATATGACAAACTAGTTATTTTATTAACTGTGTTATTTAAGTGGAATAAAACAAACAATAGTAAGTTATTTTGTTATAGTTTTTATGAAGACACAAAGATATACTTAATAGTATAGGATCCCGCTATACAACGACCTTCATCGAGATGTTTATTTGATGAAACATGTTTTATATTTAATTTAATATGTCAATAAATATATTGCATATGGGTTGTCTAACAAATTTCAGTCCAGTCATATAATTAGTTAATAATTTACAAAAATAATTAACATTTCACCGATTTGCTTATTAGGTCACCGTGTTCATAATGATCTTTATTTTCATTTAATTTTAATTCTTAACCAGACCGGTGAAAAATGCTAGTATCGATTCACCTGATACCTGGCAACCTGAGAGTTGTGACCTGAAAAGAATAGGCACCTAACGTTTGCATATTTGATGGGCTTCATACTTTCGATTGGTATAGAATTTGTATAATAATTAAATTGGTAAAATGTTTAATTTTTTTTTATAATTATTAATTAATTATATAACTGGACTGAAATTTGTTAGACAACCCATATGCAATATATTTATTGACATATTAAAATAAATATAAAACATGTTTCATCAAATAAACATCTCGGTGAAGGTCGTTATATAGCGGGATCTTAGACCATAATATGATACTTAAATATTTTGATAAACTGATGACAGATGTTTAGCAACTTCTTGTATAGGTAGATGAAATAATAGGCTAATAAGTATCAACTTAAGATTTTCAATTCAGAAATTTATTCAAGATACAATAGAAGACATGATTCTCAAACTAGTTTCATAACAACATTTTATAAATGTTTATAAAAAATCTGTTCTAAGAATTAATTTAAAGCAAGATTCAAGATAAGTTCAATCGGCCAATTGCACGCAAGAAACAATACTTAGAAGTATGAAATGAATTTCTGATAAACTATCAGTTTGATCGAAATTTTGTAGATTACAAAACAATCGACCTCGGAATTCGCTCATAGAGATGTCACAAATATTGAAGACAATGGCACTCTCATTACGTAAACTTAGACTTGAACCTTGAACACTCGATTGAATTGTGATCTTGATTGACCATTACTTTAGACATCTAAAAAATCTAGTAGCTACTTATCTGCTAATATATATATTTATCTTTTAAACACTGTTACAACGGGCGGCCTTTATCGCTAATCAGCGATCTTCAAGGCAACCCAATTTTTTTGCAGGCTTGCCTGAAGAAATTCAACCACACCTCCGTGTCACTTATGACACCCAGTCCGGCAAGTGGCAGCCCTACCAGAGACCGAATACAAACACAAATTAAATTATAAATTGTACTCGGAACCGGGGATCGATCCTGATACGTCAGGCTTATAAGACCGCTTAGCCATGAGGCCAATATGATATCTTTGACTTTGTCTGGAATAATAGCAGGTCAATCAATGTTCTGGTAATAGTAATCACATGGTCGATGTACTGACGATTGTGAACGAAACTGACATTCAAGTGTCATTAGAGTTTACGAAGCTTGATGCTTGAACGTTTGAAGATTTAATGTAATTTGGTACTATTTAAGTTAACAAAAAAAATGATATAACAACTATATGATAAATTATTGTAACAATGATTCAATACTGTTGGTTAGTGTTGCATCAGGCCCGCACGTGCGGTGGTTTGCTTTTAAGGACGCTAGTTATTGAATTAGGCAAATTGCTAATCTGTAATGCTTGTCTGTTTTACGTAACCTTTGAGATAATTGAATTTTTTAAAATCCATTAGAATTAGATTTGGCAGGACATAGAAGGCTGATCACCTACTTGCCCCTAAAAAAAATCGATCAGTGAAACAGATGTGAAATGCATCTGCCCCATACCCCACTAGGGGACACGGGACTTCACTACACTACTAGAATTAGATTTCACAAGATTAAAAATTCAAAAGTTAATTATTATGTGAAATTTTGGGCGGCTGGTGTCTCCCACACATATTTTGAAATGCCCATTGCATATTGAATATTTATCTCCTCGTAAACCTTAAAAAGGACCAGGAACTAGCTTCTGAAAGTGACCCGTGATTTATGAATAGATAATAATTTTTTATTTTTGTAACAAAGCCTCAAAAAACACATTGAATATAAGTACATCTTAACAAAAACCAAACAAAACAAATAAATAATAAATTACACAGGTGTATAAAAATACATTTCTGTATCTGTTTCACTGATGATTTTCTTTATAGGCAAGGTGATCAGCCTTCTGTGCCTTCCCAACCGAAACATTCATTTGTTTCCCCGGGATTCGAACCCAGGATATCCGGCGCATTAGTTACATTAAATACATATATTGTCCTATCTTTAGAGAACAATAAGGAATAATGCTATAAGTAGTGGCGTACCGTTAGTTCATAGCTTTCATTATGTAATGCAGCCTTACAATGTATAGCCGGCGGGCAAAACCAGGTGCAGCAATTAGCTGCAACTTAAACAATTTAGCTACCCCGATAACATCTGCTGATTTCATGCTGCCCTTGAATAATATTGGCCTTATTTTCATAATTATACAGCCTAACAACTGTTATTACGCGATTGTTTCTGAATATCCGTAAAAGCTTAGCAGTGACCTACATAACAAATGCCATTTTCACCTTAGCAAAGTTTAAAATAAACTAAGTTAAAAAATCAATAAATTGACTTGTTAATTGAGTTGTCAGTGCAAATAAAATAGAAATAATAATTCTACAGAGCAAACATTTAACAGAATATATTATTATATAAGATTTTTATTTTATTTTAAAAATATTTTATTTACTTTAAAAAGATTCCCTAAAAGTCTTCCCCTAAAGGCTCATCTATCTGCGTGTTGCGTCGGAGGTCTTGGTTTCGAATCCCAAAGATACCTATAACGTAATGTTTCGTTTGATTAAAGCGTAAGCTGATATATACAGGACGTCCCACGGTCATGCCACATGGAGAGAAAGTACCTTAAATATTGTAGATGGAACATTTTACTGAAAGAAGACATTATTTTAATTTAAACTGCATTCATAGATATTTAAATAAATACATGGTTGAACCGGGAATCGAACCCGTTACAGGAAAAAAACAATCAGCCTGTAGATTTATCATACCAATCGATTAATAATTAAGGATTATTTTTTGCTAAATAATATAGTGTCAGAAATAAAAGGAAGACCATGAATTTTAACATTTGATGTGAAATTTTATTGAAAAGAAAAATAAAAAGCTGAAATTGACGTAAGGACATACAACTGACTGTATCATAAGTAGATAAAATATCCCTTTTTTCCTAGGTGAGCGGCTGGACCAATATCGCAATTTTTTTGTGTTTGTTGTAGACAGGAGAAGGTTCTTATGAAGAAAAAAAAAACTTATGAAAACTACGACAATATCAACTTTTCTAATGTCACTTAGTGTTTCTGACAATATTATTTTTATTTATTAATTACACAAATTTGAATTTAATGTTACACAGTTAAGACAAGAACATTTATTGGGTCAGCTAGTATCTGTACTTATATGTATTATAAAAGTTAGGAGATTCTAAATTTTATCTTCCAGCATTCAATGTATTTTCTTCTAGCCATTTCTTGGGAAAGGCATCGTTTTCAAAAGAGAAATAAAATTCATTCAACACCACATAACGTTTATTTCGAGGTGAAAGATATTTTAAAATATAAAAAAAAACTTAATTACAACTTAAAATAAACTTTAAGTTATCATTGAAATACTTGATACACTTAGTAAGGTCAACGTATACACTGTGATATATTTTCACGTCACATAGACTTGTGAAATCATATTAATTTGACAAAATTTAAGCGTAAATCCCAATATTTATTTCGTTGTATAATTAAATTAATTGACAGCTTAATAAATTTTCTTTCAGCAGTAATGGTCTCATTGATAAATAAATAACTCTTTTTACTAAAACTAAGTTTCTTATTGTTATCAAACTTAAATGTTTATTTAAATTTAGAACTTAGGTGTTGTTGTAAGTTGCACGTTATTTTTTTTTTATTACTGCTGCAAGACTATTTGCGAGTTATCTTTCCCAGCTCCCCGTAGTCACATCACTCGATTTAATACTTGTAATGATAAAAACAAACAAATAATTATGATATATCGTTCACACCAAACATTTAAGTAAAAATAGCAAAAATTAAAGTTAGTCCTTATCTAACTGTCATAGATTTTAATATTTGGACATAACTTTATAGTAAAATCACTGAAGATAACATTTGTCATTTAAAAAATCATTTAACAAAACATTTAAATAATAAAAACCCCAGAAGTATTTCTGCATACGGCAGACATGATAAGTTTAATAATTCAAAGATTTAATGTAAGCTACCTTGGTGAACTAAAGTTTTGACCACGAAGGCTATTTTTTAACTAATAAAAAGTTAATTGGAATGTAACCTTACACGTTATTACAATGGTATTGACAAATTGATTACAGGTAATGCGACGTATGCTATTACCATAATCAATTATGTTTAAAACACATAATTATTACTTAAAATTGGGCACAATTAGCGATTATTACTTATAAAAATGCGATAAAAAATTTAATACCGCCAAAAAACATGTTTTTAATATAATACATATACCAAGATATAGTACTTTATCATAATGCTGTTTGAGAATATAATTTTGCTAAAAATCAATTAATACCTCCATAGGTACATTAAGTGCATTTCAATGACGTTAAATGGCCCTAAAATACTACAAAATATAATGTTTAAGTTTAAATCCTGACCGTCTTATACGAAGCTATAGGAATCATTTTTCTTAAATGTTTACTTTAAAATGCTTGCTTGGCTTTGAAAATTCCTTTTGTAAACGTCAAACTTTACGCTTACAAATGGATTTACGCTTTTTCTTACCTTCTCAATATTTTTCTAAAACATAGTCAAATAACATATTTTTATGAATATATATAATTGAATTACTGAAGTAACATTGTATTTCTCTTTGTTTATTTAATTTTCAGTTCTTACACTTCGTAATAAAGTCTCAACTGCTATGAGTCTTAATGAGACACGTTGATAAACTCGATATAATTGGCTATTAAAACTGGAACAAGTGAAAACTGACAAAATATGAAATGTCAACAAAGGACCTTGCTCCAGTCGCGAGCCCTGTAATTATTTATAACATTTAACATTGCTTTTACTTTGCTTCTCTTTACTATAATCAGATTGAAAGTAGAGCTAAATAAATCGTTAAGAACTGCATTTTTACATAATCATTACGGGTCAATAAAGTTTCAATATGATTTATTTATAAAATGTTTTTGGCTTGGTTATAGGACCTTTAAGCCATGTCTTTATTTTAATTAATATCTTTATTTTGTGCCCCAAGTAAAATGGCGGCTATTTTTCTTGTGGCTTATGGGGAATTGTTACGAAATCACAAAAGTCACGTTGTATGAATTATATCACTTTCCTTTAATCGTGCACACCGAACAAACTGATCGGCAATGCTTAAAATTCCACCAATTTTATAAATAAAATCTCAGAAATATACAAATTTTAGAAAATTATATAAAACATGACGCACTCGGTGTTGCGATGGTGTCGAAAACTCTTTCACTATGATTCTTTCATTCAGTGTTGCTATTTCTTTTGACAGTTTACATATTGAGTCGCCGATGATAAATACGATGATTAATATTTATTATGATTACATGGTATTACATATTTCGATTAAACGCGAAGGGATGAAATGCATTTAGGATAAATCCACGACTCTTTTTTGAAAATAGAACTCGTACGTGGTTCCTCTGACGATATGTCAACTCACAATTGCGCTTTACTTAGGTCAATTGCAAGGTCACCAATTTTTATTGAGAACGAGGTTGTATGTGATGAATTTTGAGCAATTTATGCTGGAGATATGTTATTATTTTTTCGTTATGGGTGATGTGATATTATTGTGTAATTTGTTTCTTGTTATAAAATTATATTGCGCATTTATTACGCTGCTCTTATTTTTCTTGTTCGTAATTATTTATGCGTTGACATCATATGCATGTAAAGCATTGTTACTTGTGAAATAACGTAACTCATGTATGGATTAAACACATTTCTGTATCTAACCTACTGACTTATTTACAGGAAAGTAGGAGATCGAATCTGGGATATTCGGAGCAATTCGTGGATATTGCTATGGAGTGAATATGTATCAAATATACATTTGATCTGGAACACGGTTTATAATGAGTGAAAATCACTTGCTGTCTGTTTAATTTCTTCTTATAGCAGTAGCTGATAACTATGAAATAAAACAACTCCATAAACAAAAACCAGAGAAGCGATAAATTCCTTCGTGAGGGTATCGTAAGAAGCGACTAAGGGTGGACAGAAAGACTGATTGAATAAAAAAAAATATTCTTCAGTCATAGATAACTGGAGATAGTTTCTTACTTGCCTGTGAGAAAATGTGTAATGCATCTGAAATATTAGCCAATATAAAAAGAAATAAACTTGATTTACGACAGGATATTATGGTATTTCCTTTCAATTAGCAAGTACATGTCGAGTACATTGGTGACAAGGTAAGTTGTGTGAAATAATTTTTAAGCGACAAGACTACTAGAAGTAGGCCCTGACCTTGAATTTTAGTCTAGATATACTAAACTTATGATAGCATTTATTTAATAAACAGGGTGAGAAAAGGATTAAATATTAAATGCATATTTTTGTATTCATTTGAATAAAACAAAACACATTCCCATTAAATTACTTCTTAAAGTGTTATTTCGACATGGCTTGATAAATGTATCAAAATAAACTCAGTTGTTTATACAAATATTTTTTTTAAATTGTAACTTTTAACCAAGTTAATTAAATTACACGCCGATTTGCGAATGTGATTAATGAGGGAAATTAACTTTTAAAAAGCCATGTGACGTGACGTGTCGATACCTAGTGCAAACCGTTCACGTCATGGTGTGTTTTCTACATCTTTCTGGACGTATATATGCGATTAATTAGTATGACATGCGTGGGATGGTGTGACGTAGCGTCGTGTTTTAAAAGTATGTTTCCCTCATAATTTTTTAAAAATTAAGTAATACAAACAACATTATGATGTTGAAAAACCACTTCTGTCTATAATAAGTTTCCACATGTACACAAAATATTATTATAATTATAATTTACATCATGTTAAAATATTTATTTTAAGATTTAGATAAAAAATAAAAATGAAATAAATAAATACTTACAGATATTAGAAAATAAACTGAAGAATAAAATAAAATAATGTATAATAATTTATGAAATATAAGTCGCTGCGAACGCCTGAGGAAAATAAAATGATAAATATGTGATGACATTTCTTTAAATCATGGTTTATAATTACGGTAATAACAATACAATACCTTTCATTGATAGAAATAATTAAAAGGGTTATTTGTAGCCATTTTAGTGAAACAAAACAAGTTTTTAATAAAATTACAAATTATTAATAACAGGATTTCAATATTATTATTGTTTAAATATGTACTCGGTATAAATAGAAGTGTTCAAGTGTCAATGTTGTATTGAGGTAATATTATTTAAGATAACTAATCTACAGTCGTAATGAATTGACTAATGAGAGTCTGTATCAAATAAACTTATCATTGTACCTTTACAAAGCTAGAGTTGTTACAACGAACCGGAAGTTGCAATTTTGTCATAAACAATGCATTATTATTTGTTAAGCTCACGTTAAATTTAGACCTTCTGTATATAGTCGGCTAATTTACAGAGATGATTATTATTTTACATAGCAGGTCGTTAACTGCCAAAGTTTGTTTAGAAAACTGCTATGATTTAAGCTCAGATTGTTTCTACGTGAAGCTGAAATTTAAACAAGGTAAATCAATCTATGTGACTATGTAACAGGGTGTAATTATCAACTCAATATAGATAAGAATTAGCAAAAATTCGTGCCGTTCGAAGGCCTCGTCACAAGAACAATGGACATCCACAGTAATTACCTACTAGTAACTTACGAGTTGTGCAACTGATAACTCCATAGATATCGACCCCGCTCGGAATCTGACCTCTGTCATTTAATGTTTATTGGCTTTGTAATAACTTATTTAAAAAAAACTAATACTTTTGTATGTCGATTGTTTATCCGTTTAAATTATCTTGAATTTTTTTAATGATCATTACAATAATGTTAATTAATTAAATTTGTTCTGTAATGTATCTTGTTATAGCTTATATTGCTCAAATAGAAATTTAAATAAATAAATAAATATATGTGAAACAGCGGGCGCGTTGATGTCTTTTATTTGTATAGAATTAGGGCACCTTATGGCGAAGCATCAACTTGTTTTCTTCTGAGGGTTTTTAACATAAGATTAATAAAATATCATATATATTTAGAACGCTAATATTATTTATATTCTTAGGGTTATAGCAAACAGAATGTTTTTCAACTTAAATTATGCAAAGAAGACTATTGGGTTCATAGTAAAATATAAAGAATATCGTGTGCTTCTTTTTATACTGACTGCCTCCTTGGTCTAGTGGTAAGCGCGTAAGCATTACAACCGAGAGGTCCTGGGTTCGATTCTCGGTGGAGATAAAAAAAAACTTTGCCTGGCAGGACATAGAAGGCTGATCACCTACTTGCCCCTTAAAAAAATTGATCAGTGAAACAGGTGTGAGATGCATCTGCCCCATACCCCATTAGGGGACACGAGACTTAACTTTTTCTTTTTATACTAATATTTTAAACAGAAATGATTTAACTTTGTAATAAAACTCAAATTTAGACTTATTTATTCAAGAGATATCTGTTTCAGGAGACCCCGCTCTTCCATAACATCAAGACAATTTGGGATAAAATATTCATAAGAGAAGTGTTCATGACGTATAAAGATTGTGTGTGTTTGAATTTATTCGAGTGCGTATGTGTGAGTGATTTTCCGTGTGTACATGTGTGAATGTGCTGTATTTATTTATTTTGAATTACGAATCGATCACAAAAGAGTTTAAGTAATCTATATTAAACATATTATACGTCAAAAATAGTTTATTTCACGTAATAGGTGATTTACATGATCATTTGTGAACGTCAATTTTTAAAGTACTCGTAAGTACATGGGATATTCAAGAAATATTCGATTTTGATTCGTGTCATGACATAGTGAAATTGACAGTACGCAAGGTTGATAATTGCGTGTTTGAGCAATAAAGCTGACCGAGATCTATTTCTGATCGGTTTCGATTCGATATTGATTTCATTGTTAACGTCGTATACGGAAGGCGAACGATAATTACAATTTTACACGTAACTATTGGGTAATTGTCATGTTACCTAAAAAATGACGGCTGATTTAGATTGGATTTATACGATTTCTTTATTTGAAACGAGATGGTTTTATTGATATGCAGTCATATACAGTAGATATCTGTTAATATGACCGTATGTAATATTATATATTTCTAAATATGTCTAAGATTAGAACTAAGTATAAAAATATGTTATATGAGTTTAAAAAGTATGAAATCTGGGTAATGGGGCGGGCACACTTCTGTGTTTGTTTCAACGATCGTTTTCCTTACATAAGGAAGATCTGATCAGACTTTTGTGCCTACTCAACTAAAATATTCATTTTTTTCCCGGGATTTAAAACCAGAACGCGTGAATGACTTAGACACGACACGGTGGCGGGCAAGAAATATTTTATAAATTTGTATGAAAAAGTGAATCCCCGTAACCCCTAGTGGGGCATGGGGCAGACACATTTCTGTATGTGTTTCGCTAATCATTTTCTTTACAGACAAATAGGTGGTCAGCCTTCTGTGCCTACCCAACCGAAACATTCATTTGTTTCTCCGGGATTCGAACCCAGGACCTCTGGTGCATCATGCAGACGCGTAAACTACTTAGCCATGGAGGTGCATGTTATACACATGTATAACATGTTTTAAAATATAATAATAATGCATAAATATAATAATTTTGGACGCCCACTTGGACGAAATAAAGAATATAATAAAAAGTCTTTAATATAACTGATTTATTTCTTTGCTTTGAATCATTTCATGAACAAATAGGTCATTAAAAAATAACGATAAAATTTTGATATTGACGAAAATATTATTTTTGAAAATGAAGAAAAAACTACAATATAATCTTTTTCCACGCAGACTTTTTCGCGGTCTTAAGCTTATTTTTTTAATAATTTTCGATTTGGAATTTTTTATACAAATAGGCATATTCCTATGTAGGATATTATCATTGAGGCAAACGATTACTTTTAGCACTAAATCTTTATTTCTTTATCAAAAACGCACCGGACAAATCCTTTCGAAAAAGCGACCCACCACCGCTTGACTTTTTTGACATTCAACTGGTGTTGCCAACAAAAAAAAAAAATACAATCAATAATATAATTTATGAAATTATACCACATGTTGAGACTTCACACAAACATTATATAATTTAAAATCCTATTTTACATATTTATGCAAATCCGTTGTGTATGTAAATATGTAGTTTTATTAAAAGCTAGCGCTGACTAAGATATAGCTTGTCACACATTTTAACAAAGTTAATGTTTTATTTTAGTAGTGTAGGAGTGATTCCGAGTAAGAAATTGTTCCGGCACACTCCAAGGCCGGCTTACATCAGCAAATTAATCTACTTATTTTGCAGAACGATAGTTTAGCAGAACAATAATCATTTATCCATTACCGCCTTCATACGTTCGTAAATATCTATGTATTGAGAAACAAAGTAATGTATTTGAAATATTTTCTTGTCGCGAGATGTCGTCAGTATTACCTTATTACATTGATAATATCCGAAGAATGTGTCTACAGTTATTAATAGACCACTAGAATATCGCAATGCCAATTAAATTATGAATTTATTGTTAGATGCATTTTTCTGTTAAACACAATAGCGTCAATACTTGGGTATTAGAAAAACTAAGCCGTTTCTTGAAAGAACCACTAATGTTCGGATCCGCATGTTTTATCTTATACTAATACATAACCTACTTTAACTTATAATATTAATCTATCTAAAATGCGAATGAATCATTAAATATGTTACTAAGTACATGGCTTGAAAAATTTTGAGTTCGAAAGTCTAATGTACTTTTATATAGAACGTTTTTTTTTATGTTGAGCTTTCTTCATTTCAAGTTCAAACGTTCGTTTTTTAAAAAGTTGTAAGTATACCCTAAAACTATTATTTTTACAGAAAGTCGATGGAACTCAACTCGTGTTAAGGAACTTAAAATTAAATTTGGATTTTACAAAATGTTTCAAATAAAATTTGTAAATAATCCTACTGTAAAATAATAAATCCTACCGTAATAATAAACCTAATGTTTAGTTTACTATCATAAAAATCTTATTCTGATGGTGTTTATACCTTCATTATTTATACTTATTAATATGCATATTAAGGCGTCATAATATATTATTATATATCAACATATATATTCACAGAAATATATACGTCATTAAAACGTCTGATTCATTGATTACTTGTACTTAATTATCTGTCAGTTGTTTAATTATTTCCTATTGACAAAGCGACTTTTAGCCCTCGCTCCCGGATCATTATGTCATGTTAATCTCAAAAAACCATCTTATCTACTGAGTGGCCGAACGACACGTGTTCTAATTTTAAATTGTTAACTATATTCTAAGTACACACTTGTCATTCAAACAGACTATATAAAAACAATTAATGAGGTTTCGTGATTGAGAATTATGAGGTATGATGGACCAGTTTGGAAGACTATTATGTAATAATAATTAATATTAATATTCTTATATTATTACTTCCATCATCGGATCCACGCCACAGTAGCACAGCTGCAGACGACCGAAAAGAATGGCGGAACATCGTGAAACAAGCAACGGCTTCGGCTAGAGAGAATTTTGGGCACCAAGTCTCCAAGCATATCCACTCTGATAAGAGTACTTCTATACCAAATGATTTATGATATTTACGGTTTAAAACCTTAGATTATGAATAACATTGAGACTATAGTTTTTGACATAAAACTTTTCACATATAAGATAGTTATTGAAAGGCTACATTTACTTATTTATAATTTAAAACATCCACATTTGTCAAATTAATGCATACATAAAATCTTTATTACAGCAGTCAGTAATTTTCCTGTGTTTAAATACAAATTAATACAAATATATTGATGAAATTTATTCCTTCAAAATAAAATATTTGAAAATAAATTAAAAAACACAGTCATGATTAGATTAACTGGTAATTAATAAAAAACTGGTAACATAAAAAGTGCACAAAAATAAGAAATATTGCTGGATACACTTAAGAAAGTTGCAGCTCACCTAAGTTATGGTGGTTAGCGATAAACGTCTATTAAAAATGTAATTTACTTGACGGTTACTTAATTGAATGCGTTTCACTGTGCATGCGCATCGTGACGTCCGTCCCGCGCTATCTTGCTGATTCGGATCTAGGCGCGCGCGCACAATTTGTGAGCCTCGCGCGTATTGCTGCAACATTTTTAGTGACATTTTATCATAGATATACATTAAACAAGACATCATACAATTCATTAATATGTTATAGGTTATTTTTATCCCTACTTAAATAAATAAAGTGGTTAAATTGTTGTTCGTAGGGGGTAATCTTTGGATGAACTAACTACATTCTTTCCGTATGACACAATATACTTTATTAGATGCTAATATATAAGAGAATATATTTTTTAAATTGTTTGCAAAGTATAAATTGATATCTTAATTGGATCATTTTACTAATTAATTTATTGGTGTGAAGCTAGACTTTCAGAGTGACATCGGCTGCATTAAAATACGCGGTCAAAGTCATAGGCTATATATTTCAAGTTACAAAATTAAGTTACAGATATTAACAACTACAATAGTTTCACGATGAATGTTGGAGCGTGTATGTAAAATAAACTTGATGAAACTTTGTATCATAACAATTTAGAAATTACTGTGTAGCAACCTTAGGAGCGTACAATTTGTGTGGCTCGTGCCTCCGAAAGGAGATAACTCGCTTGAATAATACATTCGCTCTTCAATCCACTTTATTGTTACGGATGCCATTAGGAACGGCCTACTTCGCTGTATTGGTTTAATGTCTACGTTTTCACTCGAGTTTTTATTGCTCCAAGAACTGTATTAACTTAACAACTCTTCACGTAATATTCAACAGAATTCACCGATATTTTGATGTCGATAAAGTTACACAACAGAAAACTTACTATAAAGTATTCATAAATTGAACTTCGACGATGTTTGTAAGAAGCAAATATTAAAGTTTACCTAATATGGTATTTTTAAGAGCAATGGAAGCCAAAATATTCTTTAAAGATTTTCTGTATATCACATGTGCATATACATTTGTGAAGTCCCGTAAGCACAGTAAACACTTTCCTGCATAATGTGTTTTGTTGATTAATATTTTATTGATAGGTGATCAGCCCTCTGTGCTCATCCAACTATTTTTTCCGGGATTCGAATACAGGATGGTAATATTTGAAATTAAGAAATATCCAAAGAAAACATTTAATGATTTTCATTCATTTAATTATAGTTTTAGTTTAGTATTTTAGTTAATTTGTAATAAGTAAGGCCTAAAACTGTTTTGTGTGATCTGACATATCTCCAAAGGCTCTATAAAGCCAGTAATAAGCCTCTGTAATCAGATACTAAAACACTTTTAATTTTATTTTGACCTTAAGATGTCGGCCATTCACGAACAGTGAAAACGAATCGATAAGTATCTTTAGATCGTGCCCCGCCTAACTGAACTTTATTGTTATAAATATATTAAAATTATTGATGTTTCTCATTATTGTTAACAATGCGTTACACGTTATAATAAGAATTTACGTAAGACTGACAGGTAGGAGATGTTGTCTAAAATAGGTGATTTTCTTTCAACTATAAAATCCACGTGTGACTAAACTTTACACTAACAATCAAGCCTATGTCTTATCACTACTACGTAATAATATTATAAATAAAAATGCGAAAGATTTTTTCTAACGTCTTAAGAAAACTTCCATAGACACATTTTT
The DNA here is from genome assembly GCA_912999735.1 of Aporia crataegi. NCBI lineage: Eukaryota > Metazoa > Arthropoda > Insecta > Lepidoptera > Pieridae > Aporia > Aporia crataegi. The sequence continues at coordinate 2,631,116 of OU538744.1, read as the reverse complement.
TAAATTTGCGGTTTAAGCTTGTAAACAAAAGATACAAAAACTCGCTTTCGCATGTCACAGATTCAATTAAAATGCAGCTAAAGCGATATCTCGGAAAAAGGTATAAATGTATTTCTGTGACACAATTTTATGAGTTATTTAAGGAGATTAAGTAACGCTCTGTATGTGCATCAAAGCCATATAAACTTTAAATCTTATTCTTTAAATCTTTTATAGTTTTTTCCATAGATATACGTCAGATCTGCTTTTAAAAATAAGCCACTGTAAGTTTATCACATACCATATTTATTATTCTGTACTCGAGCAAAATAAAAGTAGGTAAGCGAACATAAAATCTGAGATATCGGCCATAACCGCGTGACTTTTTAACATCAAGGTAACGAGAGCAAATTGTTCAAAACTTGCATTAAAAAAAGTATAATAAAACTTATTCAGCGAATGGTTTAACCTCTGCAACTCTCAATTTATTTAAAGACATTTATTTGCTAATACAAAGTAATTGCTGTTTAATTGAAAACTGTAGCTCATTTTGCGATACTAAATGCTCGCATTCTTATACACGCAGTTCACCCCCTTATCTACTACACCATAGGAGTGAGTTTTCTTTAACTGGTAAGCTATAAAAGTAACCAGACGCGCAATCGCCACCGCATTGGCTGCGGAACAAGGCGGTAGAAATAAAAATCTTTTGAATTAATTGCGCAGTTTTATTGCATCCGTAGATCAAATGACATAGGTACAAGAATTAATCGCAGCTGACAACGTAATAACTCAATACTTAGGTAATTGACAAAGATAATGGATATATTAGAATTTAAGATCAGTCAGTAGCGACCTTGTGTTGAACCTATCTCAACCATCAATCTAAATTGCAAGTTATTTTATTAGAAATATTTGTCAAAATTCGTTTTTATCTACCTTATCAATCCAAGGTTACATCACAATTAGAATACTTTTATATAGTAGCCAACGCCCATGGCTATGTTTGTGTAAGAATAAAAAGCAGACCCAGAGTTCTTATAAGTCTATCCACAGCACATTAATAATGAGTCTTTTTTGCAAAACCATATCAACCACTTACGGTTTAATTGGTCGCCGCGGTTCAGTTCCCAGGGAAACCAAAAAAATAATATTACAAGGCAGAGACAAGCGACATAAGGCGACACACGTTTCCTTGAAGTAAACATTAGGTTTGAGAACTTTAAGAAAACGTGGTATTAATGGTCAATTAGCCAACCTCACTAAGATTTCGCACAAACATCATGAAATTAAAAAACAATTTTTATAAATCCTGTAATAATTTCAGAACCTTTCTTATTTCTAAAGTGAATAAAAATTTATAATAAAGTACGTTGTAATTATATAAATATTGATTGTATTAGTATACTTAGAAATCCCAAAAATTATAATTAATTATTTGAACACCCCAACGGCCATGATCAGTCAATCCATAAATACCTAATATAAACTTCCAAACTGGTGTTCCTACCTACAAATCCAATTTTAGTGAGAAATAGTCTATGTATAGACAGTGAGAAAGCTCGGAGAGTCGTTTAGTCGATTTACGGATATCTGTAGCCATTTATCTCAGGTTACGATCTAACCTATTAAGTAATGAAAAATAGGTTAGTGTTGCGCGTTGGCTGCGCGTGCGATGAATGGGCGCGCCGCCACCGGCTCCGAGCACGCTCTACCGATCCAGCGATCGAAACGTTTTGATACTTTGCAATTTACTAAGTTTTTTGCAACTTGAGTCGCGTGGGTAGTATGTATTTTATCTACGTTTTTATTTATAGTTGTAAATTGAACAATTTTATCTTTAACTTATTTCTAGGTATAATAAAATTTCGTCTATGACTTTTTTACTATTGTATTGCTCAGGATTAAAGAAAAACAGCTGATAACCTACTTGCCTGTAATGGAATTAATCAGTGACGCAGACAAAGAGATATGTCCACCACAATTGTGGAAAAGAGTTAACACATATAAAATCAATAGACATGAATAATTACGTTACGTATCGTATCATAAATTAAAAAATAATTTAAATAATTGTCTATTTTATGATTCCATTCTAATTGATCCATTGTTATTAAAATGTCTCCAAGCCATATATAAATAAATGCACATAGCCACAGGGTGTCTTACTAAACATCAATCAATAATGAAATAATTCTTAACAAATACATCAGCCATTGGACTGCCAAACATTTTACCAGCGACATTTTTTACAAGTGACCGAGGTCGTATACTGCGTACTAACGTACTAGATGCTTGAACTATAAATGATTATTTATTTATTAAGACTTCATTGCAATAACAATAGAATACAAATAATAACTTAATGTAATTGAAGTGCAACGGGCGGCTTTATCGCTGATCAGTGATCTCTCCCAGGCAACCCATATTTAATGTTGGATTTCTTTTTATTTTACTTTATTGGTTAATGAGTGGATGATTGCATTTTAAACGTTTTTTTGTTACATTGTATGCATTATTGACTCATTTGAAATGTGTCTTTAACTTGAAATTCTATTGTTATTTCAATATTTTATTCTATTTATTTTTATAAGGCTTCCTTCAGTGTTGCATTACGGGTGTAGAGCACTGGAGGAAATTAGCTTTAATATACAGTTATAGCGCGGCCTGTACTTAACCCTACACTACTTGACAAAATTACGGGTCATCTATCGGGAAACTAATTGAGATAGTTGAGAATGGTCGATATAAATTGGCCGTTTATGGTGAAAGTCGGGACCATCGCGAGGAAAGGTCAGGGGTGACAATAGCTCCCGATATTGCTGTCATGTTGCGCTCGTATGAGATGAGTATTGATAGGTATTACGAGTTATATATGGCATCATGAATCGGTTAACTTATAATGAAATTCCTATTTTTTATAGAAGGCAAAAATGCGCATGCTGGATAATAAGTCACCCAGTCACTGCTTCTCAGATAGTTCTCAATGTGGGTTTAGTGAGAGCAATAAAACCCACATTTATAGCACTCAAAATCGTTATCAAAAAAACTCCCCGGAATCGCTCTAAGTAGTCATCAGAAGTAAAAAAAATCCCATTTTCCAGTTAAACAAGGAAAGGGCAATTCTGTGTCTGCTTAACTAACTATTTTATTTACCTACAGGCAAGTATATATAATATACTGGTGCACGAACGTCGTATCGCGTGATGAATTTTTCTATATCTTTAATACTTATTATCCTATTCCGGATAAATCCAAAAACACGAAAATCATAAAAATAGACACGATTTTTATAAGCCATTTGAACGTACCCGACCAAATATTTTTTTGTTTTCCCAGGATTCGAACCCAGGACCTATGCTGCAACACGCAGTCACGTGAGCCATATAGTGAAGGAAATTTTCGAAGCATTGCTACACTAATAAATTCTAAGGACAATTTTATATCAATGATATAGTGTTCATACAATCTGATTTACGCGCTGTTCTGAGATAGTATTATAAAGTAGCCTTTTAAGCAATGCTAATACCTATGTTGATTATTCAGTACCGTTGTCTTTGCTTTATATTTTATGTATCGATCAAATTCTGAATAGAAGCAGATTTATGAAGCGATTCATAGAATATTAATTCGTGTTTATTGATAGTAGCTCAAATAAATTTAGTGGTTGCAAATCTGAATCCTTATTTATATCACACTAGCTTATACTCGTATAATAGTATTATTAACTACTATAACCCAAAAATAAAATCACGTTTCTTATTTCTAAAATGACGGATATCATACAAACTTTCAACCCTTATTTCATTCTTTATCTGTAATACGCGTATAATGACCTTACAGACCAAAATTCATGGGTCTAATGATGTCTCAGTGTGTGTGAATCTCTCTGTGAATCAGGAGATATTACTTTATATTACATAAAGATATTTATAGTTATACATAATACGTAAAAATTATGTTTGAATCTATCTAAATTCTAATCCAATTGGTACACTAACTCGAGTTAATATTTAGTGAAAATATTTTAATAAATAACTATAATTATTCAATTGTATGTCTTATTTTTCTTTTAGCCTCGATAGTTTTTAAAGGTCAAAAATATTAAAATAATATTATGTTATATTGCCTTCTATTACTAAGGTGCGTATGCGTCTGATATTATGTTATGTGTGATGCACGAATGTAGGTACTTATAGCAACTACATTCAAAAGACTACTCTTTATCTATAAACTCACTCAATCACTCAGTTAAAAAGTTGCTCAACAAGATTTTTGCTCAAAATGTTTTGTCACATTTATGTAACGACAATTGCATGTTTGGAAGAAAAAAAAATATGCCTCTGCTGTGAGAAATACTCTTCTATTTATATGAAGAGTACGTCATTTAAGCTGGTGGATCACGATTATCCAAGCTAAGCTGTTGAGCTACTCACTAAGCCCTACTCAAGAGATCATGGCTTGAAAAATAATTAATTGTAGTTCCTTTACTATAAAACAACTATTTCAATGAAAAGGCTGTCTCCATTTATTATAATTTAAAAAACTAACCAAGCAAAAATTTACTTATGTCAGTAATATTATAAGTGTTTTATATTGTTATTTTAGTTGAGCTTTAGATAGAGAGATAGAGAAGGGGGGGGGGGGACGCAAGATCTTTTTAATTTCAAAAACATTGAAAACGTCTAACCGTATCAATCTTCTACTAATTGAGAGTCAGAAAATAAATCTTTATCATGCCATATTAGCGTTCATATAACAAAATACACAATATGTATTTAAACATACATAGAGTTATTGGACCACACATTGAGTTGGCAATTAATAGGATCATTTTTTATTATGTTTAACGCAACGCAATGATTACCGCAGTTAACACAGCGTTTATTTAAATTAGCTTTTAATTGACTAGCTTTGTACTAACAGCAAAATAGATGTTAGTTAGGTTGCCATATAAAATCATATTATTTCTTCGATTTTACACCATTCTATGAAATCGGATTAAAACTGAAGCAAATAATATTTTGTGAAAACTATTTAATAAGCCAAAGCAATCAATCCATCGATTTGCCAGGAGTTCTCATTACCATACATTCAATTTCTGTCATCATATTTTACAAACTATCCAATGACCAGGGCTTGTCTAGAGTTATATTGCTTTAGTGTGTCATACTCTCTAATACATCTAACGGCTTGTTTCCAATTTATTATAATTAGAATTTTTGTTCATATGAAAGCCCCCGATTCTGCTAACTATACCTTGTTTGATTATAAACATTATTACCTCAGATTGCTCGCTTAACCTAGTTTGCTTTTTACAATCATTTGCATACGTTAAAAAGTAATACTTTAAAAACTCCAATTAAAACTTATAAATCTTCTTATGATTATTTTCCATTTATTTCGTTGTATTTACTTCTCATTTATTTATAATAAATAGTAGCACGAGACGGAGCTTCATCGTGAAAGGTCAATCAAAGTCTATCATAACTTTTTTGTTGAGTTAAATGAAAACGAAAGTCATAAAAAATCATTGAACGTAAATTTTCTCGCTATAAACGTTGACAAGACGCAGAGGGCCTTATTACAAAACATGGACTAAAGATGTTTCAGTATTGGTTGCTAGGATTCGTCTAACGTTCATATAAATATTAGGTTTTTCTCTGGTAACAAACCCGGCTTATCTTTAAACTTGGAATAAGGCAGAGACAGTTTACAGTTCGCCGCAAAATCGTACAACAATTGACAAATAAATGCAATACGTACTCAAAAATTTGCAGTTCCATTTTCAAAATGTTAATGTAATTTTTTATTTAGGTGCCTATAAGTGGTCTGTTCAAAAAAGTTGTAGTTTGACCCAAGTACACACATATAAAATAAACGTTCATTGAAAAATTTTCATCAAATAAATTATCTATCTACTAATTGTTTTACATTCGTATAAGAAATATGTAATCTTATTAGATGGTATAAGGTGCATAAAATTAAAAATTATTTATAGATATTAAAAACAATTCTGTAATTTTAGCATTTATCCACAAAAAATGCGCTGAAAAATAAAATAGATTTCAGCCAATAAAAAAATATAGTAATCATAAATTATATTTTTTTTAACACAGATACAAGAGGAACCAAAAATGCAGCTGTGGTATTTTTTCCTTTATCGATTAACTGCGATCAATAAAAATTATTAAATAATAAAAAAATAAACACAATCTACAACCCTACAATTTTTATTGTGCTATAAAAATACCACAAATAATAGATGAATATTACAATTTAATTGTGCAATGCCCTTGTGAGCTATGCGGAAGTATTTTAGAAAAATTAAAGTATTTCTCAGCTCAACTCTGCCGTTTTGTATGAATTACTAACAGTATGTCCCGGCTTCGCACCTACTTATAAAGACTCGAATCCTTGGTGCGTATCAATATGAAGAGGTATAAAAAAAATCCACTTAATTTTAGTGTTTATCCACAATAACTGAAAATTGATGTACCTAGTATTAGTATGAAAACTTTATTAAAATCCATGAAAGATTTGAAAATAATTTATATCCTTGTATATTTTAAATAATGGTGGCTCGGAGTCTGAAATTATGCATGGAGTAGGCTCGCTCTCTATTATAATAGGATTAAAAACATAATATCTGGCGAAATGTGGGTGAAATAAGTACACTTCTATCTACCCTTTTGGGGAATTAAAGGCGTGACGATTTTATCAATATTATATTTTTTATGCATTTATTACTGTATCATATCATCACGTCTAGACTTCATGATTGTAATGTTTTACTTATATTTATTTATTTATTTATTTTAGACTGCAAGTAAAACAATTTTACGTGATGCACATGTAGGTACCTGTCCGAGTTTCAATTGTTTTTGATTCGGTGAATATTGAAGCGCCTTATAAAAGTTTTATGGTTTTCCATATGCGTTCCATATACAGACATCGAACACAATTTAAATATATGTATTGCTTACATAGTAAATATTATTAGGATAATATAAGAATTTGGAGTCTGTTACATTACATTTTATATTTCCTCATTACTTGTTACAGACGTGATTCAAAAAATGTTCCGCATTTTTTATTTAGCTGAAATTGCTTCTCATGAAGTTTTCCAAACGTTCGCTTACATAAGGTCACAATGAAGATAATTTATTTTACAATCGGAGTGAGTTATATTACCTTTACGATAATGATATTATACATTAAAGTTTAATCAAAATTTAAAATAGACAGTGTGTACTCTAAATTTTTCATTTAATTTCTTGGTATTTTAATTTGAAACCAACTCATATTTTCTGCGGTTGGCTTTCCAACGCCTTTTTCCACCTGAACACCTTTTAAAGAAAAATAATTAATTAAAGACTTTGATAAATACTTTCAAATACAATTAAACCAGATTAAAGAGTGTATATTTGCGTAAAGCACATTGTAAAAAAAATTGTTTATAAAATAGAAGTCTAGATGGGCAGGAAGCTCACCTACGATAAGCGGTCCACCGCCCATAGACACCCTCAACGCTAGTCGGGCCACGGGTGCGTTGTAGGCCTTTTAAAGAGAGGTACGCTTTTTCTTGAAAGACCCTAAGTCGTAATGCTTCGGCAATATCTCTGAAGGCAGCTGGTTCCATGGAGTGCTAGTGCGCAGTCAAAAATTGCCGTAAAAAACGCTTAGTTGTGGACCATTTAGTTTTAATAAAGATAAAATTGGGAAAATTTAATAGTAATGTGAAATTTTTAAAAATTTAAGAAAAATACGCTCTTTAATTCGATTGAATTGTTTTTCTTTTAAATGTAATACTCGCGTAAATAAAAGACATTTTTTAATATTTAATATAAGAGCTATACAGTTAAACATTTACCTTGTCTAAGCAATCCTAAAAGATCATTCAGATTTCCAACCGTTTGTTTGATATTCACAAAGGGAGCTTGCTTAACTTCATTGTGAAACTCTAAAAAAATTTTTTTATTTTTATAAAAAGAAATAAATTGCATTGCTAAGTAATAATAGAGGATTTTCTCAAGAGGTGAGTTTTTGACAGATTTTTGTTGAAATGACTTTTGAATTGAGCAATCATGCATTTCATCAGGCAACATCTCCACTTAAAACTAAATAAAGAATTTTTAACTGAATTCAAAACTCGAGAAAGGCATTTTAAAACATTAGAATTACTAAATCGACACAAAAAACTTTTCAGAGACTGATTTGGATTTTTTTAAAGCCTGAGGAGGGAACATAGTAGTAGTATATAAATTTAAAAAAAAAGACAGAAAGTGATACTTTTAATTCAATGTTAGATTTCCAAATATATAATCCTACGTGAACGTAGCTTTTTTTAAAATTTGTACCAAGAATACTTTGTTATAGTTTATCGTTTAAGTTCTCCATTATTGAAGTTAGATTGTAATCGACTTCCGTTGGTATTTTTTTACCATTTAATAGGTCTACCACGATAGAATCTGCGTGAATTATTCGTATGGAAAATCTAACAGCGCTCCTGGTGGTTACGCGCAAAATTACTTGGCGCAAAATTTACTTAATCCATCAGCAACAGCTATACAATTGTAAAATCCTATCGAAAATATCGACTAGGTAACATAATAGTTGATGTACTGAGAACATACGTTAACAACCAAGGTTATATTTAAAGAATTGATTACTTAAGGAGTAAATTAACACTGTAATTCTCATGATTTTGTACTATAATATACGATATATCTGTATTTATACTTGTTGTCTAGACAAACTGGTTAAGGTTTACAGACAACATTGACCGTTTTTGTATTAGTTTTCTTTGCTGAATAAATGAAATTTGAATTTGAATTTTACTTACGGTTTGTATGTTTCTTTTCAAAGTCTTCAAACACTTTCTTCAGATCGCTCATGTATACAGGTCTATCAGTAGCCACTTAAAACATGTGCCATTATAAATTAGCCATATATAAAATGTTTGATGCAGGTTTCAAAAAATGTTATTTTCTTATCGTTGACAATTATATCATGACAGGGAAAGAAAAATCTAGAGTTCGTGAGTAATATCTAAGCTCACAAAATATTTCAAAAATTGTATTTTATTTTGATTTTAAAAAGTAATATTAATTTTAATGTTTTAAAAGTGCTTCGTAGTGGGTGAATCGTACGGGTGTTAATAAACCGACGTTTCTTAAGTGACTAATATTTAGGAATTAATCTATATATAAAAACCAATGGCTGTTCGTTTGTCTCGCTAAAACTCGAAAAAGGCTGGGCCGATTTAGCTGATTATGGTTTTGAAATTTTTGTCGTAGTCCAGATATGGTTTAAACGATGATAAAATATGGAAAACTGCGAGGAATATAGTAAAAACAACAATTTCATTTTCCTATATAAACTGTTCTACCTACTTTCAAATATTTGACGTTCAATTCCTATGCTACATTTTATTGGCGGTACGAAGTTCGCACGGTTAACTAGTGTGTTATGTTTTTGCGCCATCTATGAACTTGCTTACATGACAATATAATTTATCCTATTTTTACGCCAACGGAAAACAGACATACAACTAAATAAACAACACGTATATCATACCGGGCACTGAGGAGACTGGTAAGATCACAGGCCTATCTGAAGGAGTGCTTGATGCGATGGTGCTCGTTTCAGTTCCTGAAATTGACATACTATTTTAATACGGATTTTTTTTTTATGAAATTATTTAATACGTTAAAAGTTTTGTATTATAATACATGGAAACATTTCATTGGAACTTGAAGAGCAAAGAAAAGTTTTGTGGACTTTCTGAAATGAGAATATATAACGATATGAATGTATGAATTCTCATTGTTAAATAAATGCTCAAAATACTTGTGTTTTATTTACCTACACAATGTTTTTTGTTAGACAACAGAAACTTATAATAGTGCTAAGAGATCCAATATTGTGTTTGAATACAAAATCAGACAACATTAGTTGCAATGTAGCACTTTCCTCGCATTTAATATAAATTTAAAGTCAATTTATGAACAATTTAAATTGCTTATCGAGTTTCAATTTTCAATACAAATGTTGGAACGCCTTCTTGTATATATCTGCTACAATATTATCAAGTTATAGCTGATTAACAGACTCGAAATCAGGTCTACCTAAGCATAGGTACCTGAATTTAATCTTTCTCTCTATACTCATACATATAAGATACACAAAAAATTAATATATGTAGATATAAAGATCTATAAGTATAAAACTATTGCATGGAATTTAGAGTTACCAAATAAAACAAATATAATAAAATTGTATCTTAAAACGATATCTAGATACTAAGTTATGTAAATTATCCTGACTGACATAAACGTATTTTGTATCTGTTACTTGAAGATTTTAAAGTTTAGGATATCTTAAGCATTTGAACAAAAACGTCAATATGACAATTGTCAGTTGTCATGTCAAATGATTGCTGTGATGTCCTATGGACCGCTAAAAAAGGTATTGGAATAAAAATGTTTAAGTGTTGCCAGCGTTTTTTTACAGTGTTATAATTTTATAGAAAAATTAAAAAGCTTACTTTGGCGTAGATAACGATTTGGTAAGCCGTTATTAGAGCCATCTATTTCAAACTGTACTTCAACTTGTTGATTGGGAAATAGTTCTGCAATTTAAAATTACTTAGTGGTTGAATATACATTAAAAAGTTAAAGCTCTTTTTTAAACTGCTTTTAATTATAAAGAATTTTAAAAAATATTAACAAAAATAAGTAAATCTACGAGACACATTTAAATTTTAAAATGTTAAAAATATGTCTATTGTATAGACTAGAGCATGTTAACAATGTCATAAGTATTTTGATATCTCGATAATTCGATTTAATTTTTATATCAAGGAAAAAGATTTATTGATTATTGACATATTAGTTATGCGACAGTTTTTATACCTACTTAGAAAAATATAAGGAATCATGTATGTATACACTTGAATCCTTTAATACCTGAAAGTTTACTAATAGGTTTTAAATAGTTCCCCAAAACGCCATCTAAATCACTTTTTATAGGAACATTTTCTGAAAATAAAAATTCTTCAATAAAAAATAAAAATCTTGTGCCAGTTCAATTAGAACGTTTTGGTTGCAAATTTTCGCTAAAAAATTAAATATTGTTTCACTATATTACTATTGAACAAATTTTTGAAAGAACATTGTTGTAGTTTTTGGTATATAAATGGTAATACTTACGAAATTGGATATTACAAAAACATTTATTAAATGAAATAATGAATATGAAACAATATACAATATACATTGTATTGGATTATATAAGTGTATAAATGTTTTTCCTGTCATAAAAATATTTCAATAAATTTTATTATATCAAATAATACGATAACTTTTTATATCGAGTTATATCATATACAGACATATTTCTGCATATGTACCACTGATCACTTTATTTACAGACAAGTATGTGTTTATTAACCATAAATACAGAATAAACATTTATTTGTTTCCCCAGGCTATTAATTCAAGAGCTACGGCCCAATACGCAGACCCGTGAACAAATTAACCACTGAGACGTTTCGTAAATTGTAATTAGATGTATATTAAGATAAATCTGTTGTTGCTGTTTGCCGCGAAATCCAATATATATATATATATATATAAAAATACTGCATAGAGTTCCATGTCTGTAATAAAGTTATTTCGTATAAAGTTTTTTTACACATGTTTTATAAAGACATCGGACAATTTAACATTTTTTTTTTTTTTTGAAGTCCTAAGGCCCCTGGATGGGGCAGAGGGCGTCCACAGTACGTCGCCATTCCTCTCTGTCATGAGCTACGCGCTTCACTTCGCTCCATGTCATGCCAACTGCCTTCGCCTCCGCGGTGATCGTCCGCCGCCAGGATTGCTTAGGGCGGCCACGTTTTCGCTTTCCTTGAGGGTTCCAGTCTAAGGCTTGCCTCGGTATATGTTGGGAATCCCTTCGTAGCGTGTGGCCTATCCAGTTCCACTTGCGACGCTTGATCTGGTGGTCGATTGGAGTCTCGCCGCATCGTTCCCATAGATCCACGTTTGCGATCCTCTCTGGCCAGAATACACCGAGAATACGGCGAAGGCAGCGGTTGATGAAGACCTGGAGCCGCTGCGTGATGTCCCTAGAGACCTTCCACGTCTCACATCCGTACAGCAACACGGTTTTCACATTTGACCGAAATATCTTGAGCTTAACTCTTCTGGTCAGTTTCCGCGATTGCCATACAGGACGGAGCTGGGCGAAGGCTGCTCTCCCTTTGGCGATCCTCGAAGCGACGTCCTCCTCGGTACCTCCCGTTTCCGATACCACGCTACCGAGGTAGGCAAATTTGTGGACCTTTTCCACCCTCTCCGTGCCGATGGACAGCGGCAAAGAGCTTGTCGCTCCACACCTCATCTCCCGGGTCTTTTGAATATTGATCCTGAGTCCCCTCTCCAAAGCCTCCCGTTGTAGGTCATCCAGTTTTGATTGCATGTCGGCGCGTGTGTGACTCAAAAGGCATAGGTCATCAGCATAGTCCAAATCTTCCAGAACATTGGTTAATCCCCACTCTATGCCTCGGCGCTTGTTCTTAGTGGTGCCATCAATTATGCCATCCAGGACAACAAGGAAGAGGAGAGGCGACAGGAGACACCCCTGCCGCACACCCGCACGGACCGGTATGTCCTCCGAGACGAGGCCATCGTGAGTAACTCTACAGGAGTAGTTCCCGTAGATGGCCCTAATTAAGTTTGTAATTTTCTCGGGGACCCCGATCTCGAGTAGACGGTCCCAGATACAACTCCATCTCAGCGTGTCGAAGGCTTTTTCGAAATCCACAAAGGTTAGGTATATTTCCCTCTGTCATTCTGATGCCTGTTCAAGAATTATGCGCAAGGTGTTGATCTGATCCATACACGATCGGTTGGGTCGGAAACCTGCCTGTTCTCTGCGAAGAAGAGGTTCGACGGCCCTCGACAGTCTATCCAGTATGATTCTGCATAACAACTTAGACGGAGTCGAGAGCAAGGTGATGCCTCTCCAATTGCCACACTCACTGAGGTCTCCCTTTTTGGGTATGGTAATGAGAAGGCCCTTGTTCCAATCGTCAGGCAGCTCTTCGGCTGACCAGATGTTTCTTAAGAGGGGCGTCAGCGCACTTGCAGCAGTGGGGATGTCGGCTTTTAGCATTTCTGCTGTGATGAGGTCCATCCCCGGAGCCTTCCCATTCCTCAATGATCTGATGGCCCCAACCACCTCCTCCTCTGTAGGGGGAGACACATCGATGTCCAGACCCTGCGCGGGCGGACTGACAGTTGTTGCGGCCGAAGTAACGGGGTCCGAGACCCGGAAGATTTCCCCAAAGTGCTCCCTCCATCGTTGCAGTTGACCCTCAGATGTCACGATCAGTTGGCCTCTCTTATCCTTCAAGGGCTTTTTTCTTCTCTGGTTCCGATTCCCGACTAAGGTCTTCGTCGCCTTATACATCTCCTTGAGATTTCCGGAATTGGCTGCGCGCTGGGCACAATCTGCAATAGTATCAGCCCATACTCGGCGATCATGACGGGCACTGCGGTAAATTTTTTTGCGAATCTGTCTGTATTGCAGACTCAGGTCTTCGTGCATTGCCTGATCGCAGGCAGCCAGGAGTTGAAGATGGAGCTGGCGCCTTTCCTCAATCAGGTTCCAGGTTATTTGTGACATCCAGCACACAATATATTAAAATATATATAAAAAAGATGTATTTTTACAAACTTGTGTAATACTTCACAAATTTTAGAAATGTATGCTTAGTTGTTAATCAATACAATTATTATTTATTTGAATATATGTTTAAACATAGTTTATTAATAAAGAAATAAAAGTTTGTTATGATCCATATAATGTATTGCCCGCCAGCACTTTAATTTTAAACTTGATTTTCGTTTTGATTTTTCAAGTCATCTACCAAAACACCTGTTAGTAAATAAAAATACACATAATTTATTCAATGAATTCAAAAGTATTTTGTTTCTAAGATTGAACCGAAATATAAATAATTTAAAAAGGCTTAGGGAGGCAAACTGGCAGGAGGCATACTTAGGATAAGCGGTCCGCCGCCCAATTAAAGAATTGGCCTTCCGGTACCCCCACTAACCAAACGAAACAAGGGAACAAAATGCAAAGCAAATGACCCACTTCACATCGGTGTCGAGTGGCATTGCACCGGTCAGCCCCTTTTGGCAGAAGCCCGAAGGCAACAGCATGACACTGCCACTTCTTGAGATAGCTGATCCTTGAATAAGAGTTTACTTTTCATCAGATTATATCATAAAATCAAAGCAACTTTATTTATTACTAGCTGTGTGCATTATTTTGTCGAAGCTTGATATTATATAGTCAACATTTATGACTATCCAATAGAAAAAGATCTCTTCAATTCGAACCAGTAGTTCTTAAGATTATCGCGTTTATATGCAAACAGTCTTAATCTTTATAACATAAGTATTAATGCTATTTAAAAATAATTTTATTAAAAATACCTTGGTTTATAAGCTCAAGAAGATCATTTATATTGACATTTCCATTTGTATCTAAGCTATCCGCCAAAATTATATTCTCTTCATATATTGGGGTGTCTATAACTTGCTCTTTTGAACTTAGCATTAAAACTGCAGAGATATAACGATCTGACTCCATCTACTTTGTCTATGATAAGAATATAAAAGAAGTAAAAACGTGAAGTAAAGGTTGCTTTATGAAAAAAGGTTTTATCGAGTTGCGAGACTATAGAAAATTAAATCAATATCTGACGGAATATCGATGGAATTCTTTTTTTAAAAAGTGTGACGTCAGCATTGCCGACGTCATTGTTCTCTTCATCGTTGATGTAGTAAACAAAACACTTCTTAGTTAGTGGTTCTTGATTTTACTTGAAGGCTCAATCGGAAGTTGATGTACTTATACCCTACCCAACCAAGATTCAGCGGTAAATAAGTTTCGTAATGAAAATGATCAAACTACCTCCAAATATTATAATCATTTGCCCAAGTTCTAGATTAAACAATGAAATAAATGTTAATTATTAAATTTAATTAATTATTAAACCTTTTTTACTTCATCTTCTTCATTTTTTAGTATTCATCTATACTTCTATCTTTTATTTCGTCATATATGTCCTACTTGTGATGTGTCTATTTTGTTTCGTGAATAGTAAATAAATTAATACATTCCCGGCAGCAGCGGTAATAAACGAAATAACTAAATCATTAAGTTTATATGACTGTAATAAAATCTCTAACACGCAAATAAAAACGCATTATTCTAACTTAATTCAAAACTTGACATTTAAGCAACTAATTATATCGTTCAATTAAAATGTTTAAAGTAATTATTCATAATAAAACAATTTAATCATTAAGTCTTTAATGTCATTTAAACTTGATTTGAAATGAGATCCATTATCGTAACATGCATTATGCATTTCAAGTGAAATTGAAAGTACAAATAAAAACGAGAGTTTCTATGATAGAAAACCTATAAGATCATTTATAGTACAAATATTTAGGCACATTGAGAAATTAATATATATATTTTAAATCATAGGTACACAGTTGCAGCTCTGCCACGAGAATGAAATGCTACCGGAAAAGCATTGGAAACTTCAATATATAAAACAGAGATGTTTTACGACTACACTAGTTTAAAATGCATTAGTGAGGATTATGTAATTTGGTTTGTTAACTGTAAAATGCTACCAATATACAGAAAAAGTTTAAATCGCAAGAGTGGGAAATGGGACAGACCCATTTCTATTTATGTTTTACTGGTAATTTTCTTTATATGCATGTAGGTGATCAGCGTTCTGTACCTATGAAACCAAAAAAAAATATTGGTATCCTCGGGATTCGAACCTACGACCTCAAGAACAGATACTAACGTAAACCACTTAGCCACGGAGGCGGATTATACAAATAAATCGAGATAAAGATTGACGTCACGCTAAAAAGAACCAAAACTAATTTCAAGCAAATACTTTTGCAAAGCAAAATGCGCGAGCTTTATTATTTAAGAGTATTTTTGTTATTTGAGTAGTATATTATGAAGAATTAATATTTATTCACACAAATATTGCAACAGTTATACAGAAATTACCGATAATCGATATCAAATAAGTGTCTATTCATTCACACAATTTATTAACACATTTTGTCTCAAATGACATAATGGTCACACATTGCTTACCTTGCGCACTGTACACCTGCGCGTTGACACAAAACATTGCCAGCAAATAAATTCTCATATCTGTGTTATGGTGAAATTAAAAAAATAGACGTTAAACAATGTTTCACGCAGTTAACTTCTTGAAAAGCGATAGATTCAGTTGCATAAAATCTCTGTCTTTGATTTGCCACTAAATTGGTTATAGCAAATGTATGGTACCTTTGGAAACCTATTCAAATAACTTTTATTTATTCTTATTTTAATTACAGTACATAAAAACAATTATAATTTCGATAAAGTTGCCGATAAGTGAGTTAAAAAAATATACATTACTAAAAAGTACAAAAACGTAGACCATCAAAAGCCGTGCAGTGTAACAAAATTTTGAAACAGAAACGCATGCAGTTTTTACTCGACTGCACCTTTTTATTTGACTGTAACACAACTCGATACAACATTTGATAGCAACTTTTTATCAGAATCGTGTTCTGTGCGATATAATATAGAATTTAATAAGAGAATCGATAAAGTTTATTGCGGTTGAAATTATTGTACTCGTGAATCTCGATAGGTTGGTGGTACCTAATATTGTTCTTATCGGGTACATTCTAGCGACAATCGTGAGCCGAGCATGTGTGATGACGCCAAGATTTGGTTACTGTTTCTAGTAATTTAATTCAATTTACGTTCTTGAGGGTACAGTTTCAAATGTTATCAAAGATTATAAATAGTGACCATAGATATTGTTCTTCTTCATTTATTAAGGATTATTTAATAGTAAAATGGTTTGTCTAAGTTACTTAAAGATTCACATGTTGATACTAAATGCCTGTTTCAACTAGGTGTCAATCCCGGAGAAATAAATAAAAATTTGTGGTTGGGTAAGCACAGCCTGTGTACTTTAATGCTTGTAAGAAAAGCGATCTGAAACATAAAAAATGTGCTGAAAATAAATTCATATATCTTTTAGTTATTACAAACATGCAATTTATGTACCATTTCAATTGTATATGTGATATCAGTTTAGCGCAGCTGTTACTCACAAAATGTTGCAAGACATGCATACTCATACAATCTTTCAGTACTTTAACTAGGACCACCCCGTTATAAGCACGATTAACTCATTTAGCCGACACGGCGCATGCTCCGTTATTAACGCAAAACTTGTATGAGGCAAGCAGACGGGTAAGAATTGCTATGCTCTTGTCACATTTTGTGTAAATAAGCCTGTATCAGCTTAAAGTAAATTTAAATTCATCATAATTGTCTTCACAGCAGTTTTGGCATAATATAATAACAATCAGAAGGACTCTTTTTTGGACAGCTCCCAGTAACATATATATAGTAAATCTCTTCAAGAAATTATAAGGTCTAGTAATCGCAATTTTACCTAAAAAATACCTTGATTTTTTTTATTTTAATAATGAATATGATACGATATTTGCATTAAAAACTACATTTTAAAATATGCAACAGGTAAGTCCGGGCTGTAAAGACAGCAACTATGCTGTTTCTCAAATTTTTATTTACACAATAAAAGAAACCTGGATGAAATTAATTTCCGGTGCGTGACTAACTGATTCAAACAGAAACATTGGCAGAGAGAGGTTTAATTAAAATCTTTCTATATCCGGCATACTATAAAATACATCTGATAATTAGGGGTCAGGCACCACCCAGTGGCAGTTACCATGTTATGGCTATCGTATGCAAGTGCATCCAAAACAGTTCGTAGCAAGATCGTGCTGCCTTATGACCTCTTATGCAATCCATACTTGTGTTACCAGCACTACGCGTGCCACAATATTCCAACATTAAAAATACAAGATTTATTATAGTATAGTATTAATTATTTAAATATTTCTTATCAAATCAGGGTCCAATTGGCAGTAGGTAACTAAAAATAAAAAACGAATGTCACATATGTATGGTCTTAAAGCAATGAAATACGAGAGAGTTGGCTTTTTACTCTTACCTCTGCACCAGCTACGCAGGACAATAATGCAAAGTCATGTAAATAAAAATAAATACGTCCGTGATATAAATTTCTATAATTTTTTTATGAATTAAAACGGTCGTTTTCGTAATACGAGAAGCAAGAGTAAATTTCATACAAATATTATCTGCGGACACAGATATTATTCGATGTAATATCAAATTTCTAATTGATATAATGTATCATCAATTTCTCAGGTCTGCCGATACATATTTTCTATATTATCAATCTTCTTGATATTTTAGTGAAGTCCCGTGTGATTTTAGTCAGGTATAGGGCAGATTTATTTCACATCTGTTTCACTGATTTTAGGGGCAAGTAGAGCCTTCTATGTCCTGCAAGACCGAGTTTTTTTATCTCCACCGGGAATCGAACCCAGGACTTCTCGGTTGTAACGCTTACGAGGTTACCACTAGGGGGCGGTCATTTGATATTTTACATCTAAACGATATAATTCAAACGAGTTCAGTATTTACCACTAAACATTTCAATTGACGCCAGTTTATTTTATTAGCACAGTTATGAAACGATAATAAAACTGCTTGATAAGTTAAGAGCATCTAAAGCTCCTTAAAACAATAAATATTACAATCTCAACATAACATTATAGTTCATATCAACGCTCATTTATGTTTTCTATGTAAATTTAATTACAGCAGTAACTTCAACACGCTACTAATGAAGTACGCTATTAAATTGGACCGATGATATTAAGATCTTCATGATCCGTTCAACCATTATTAGTTAGTAACGATAGCCTTTTGCTTCCTCAGCTATCTTAACTGCCAATATTGGCTATTTTGAAAACCGCCTAATAATTGTATGGTATCATTAGGAAAGGTTATCTTGCAAATATCAACGTATTACCGCGTAATAACTATGATTTCATACAAATAACCAAGTCAATGTAAATACTTAATACTTATGTAAATACTTAGGATATAAAAGTTACAATATTCTAATTTAAAATAAAATAAACATATAGTTTATTTCTTTTTAGTTACACTCCGAAGCGTTGGACTAATTTTGGTGTATTTTAGACACTCTTCATCATATTTCTAGGCACACGAAGTAAATGATTTATTACAAAGTCATATAAATCAATTAAAGGTGTTTGTAGCACGGTTCTTCTTTCTTTGTAAGGAGTGGAATGATCTTCATAAATTGTACATAAGAACAGTCTCGAACACGACAACTTGCAAAATCAGTATCATAATCGGTCGATTCGCTAAGCTACGATGCCACTACAGCCACACAGAAATGCCAAACTTTTAATCTCTTTTCGTCTTTGGTTTAAAAAAACTTTTATAACTGATAGTAAAATATGTATTTATGGGTACGAATACAATTTTATGCTAAAATTCAAATTAGTATGCCAAAGGGCAATCATGGGTCCGTTTTAGTGCACAGCAATCGACACCATGTAAGTCTTGCTACGTTCCATTAGACAGCACTTCCTTAACAAAAGGGGCAGAGTCCCATTCCAACAATTGTATGAGCTATTTACCTTATCTGTAGCAAGCCGCAGTCACACCCGCTCCCGGTGGGAACTGCGACTCGTGTGCCTTGATACTTTTAATTATCACTTAATATTATTTTGGTTATATTTAATTACATCTTAGATTAAGAATAAAGGCTAGCAATAAACAGTTTTTTTAAATAAAAAAAAATTATAGAATACCTTCTCCGGTTTCAATAGGAAAGCATCTCAAATAAATTTACGCAAATTTAAAAAAAAACTTTTCAAATTTTTTATCTTAAGATTCAAGAATTGTTCTGTATTTCTTTGTTTTTTTATTTTATAAATAGGTGCAAATAATCATTAACAAGAGCAAATTCCAGGGCCATTTATTGTGACCTGTTAACCACCTGTTTTTTATGAATTGCATACAAAACTATACTTATTATTTTTGTTTTATATTAATCTAAAATTATATTGAACTAGTGGACCCAGCGAACTTCGTATCGCGTCAAAGTTCCGAATAATAAAGTGTCACCTATAACGTCATTCCATAGAAAATGTATGAGGAAAATGTTTTTCTTTTATTTTATTTTTTCAAAAATTTTCTAAATTTTTCTCTCCGTAAGAACCATCCTTGTACTTCAAGGAATATTATAAAAAAGAATTGGTTAAATTGGTCCAGGCGTTGTTGAGTTATTATTATGTGTTTATGCGCTTACCAACACATTTTGCGATTCATTTTTATATTATAGATTTCCAAATTCCAAATACTATTACACACTTTCAAATATTAAATTAAACGTATAGTAACAGCGTTCTGAGAAAGTACTGTCTGCCTCCTTGGTCTAATGGTAAGCGCGTAAGCGTTACAACCGAGAGATCCTGGGTTCGATTCCCGGTGGAGATAAAAAAAAACTCGGTCTGGCAGGACATAGAAGGCTGATCACCTACTTGCCCCTAAAGAAAAAATCAATCAGTGAAACAGATGTGAAATGCATCTGCCCCATACCCCACTAGGGACTTCACACTAACAGCGTTCTATCTAATTTCTACATGTCATGTAGATGTGTTTTTTGTTATTTGTAATTTTTTAAATAAAATTTTGTGATCAAAATTGAAGGGTATTTTTTAAAATAAAAATATTAAATTCAAGTATCAACGTATCAGGTATCTGTATAGGGCAGTATCAGTGTTGAAGCTGCGCGGCCGCAGGCTCTGCGTTATAACAGTGATAGTTTGCGCGTGATGTGACCATAGCGGGATAGATCGGCCCTAAATAGGAGCTCGCCTTTATTAAATATTAATAAAAATCTCTCTTCAATTAAGTGATCTGAAACCGGATGTAATACCGGAGTAATAAATACCTGTGGTTATTACTATAGTTTTAAAATAGATATGAAACCTGACAAAATTTTCTCCTTTTTTCTCGTTCCGACTGCGTGTTTACTTATATACATATTTTTATTCAAAACCTTCTCGATTTGTATAACGAATTCAAATTTATATGTCAATTCAAAAAGTTATGTTTTTTAAGTTGTCAGTTATTGAATAAAAACATAATAATACTCTATATATATAAATGAATTGACGTTTGTTAGTCTCACACAAACTCGAGAATTTGTGTGTTGGCTAGTTAAGGGATTTGAAATATTTATAGAAGTCCAAGAAAGGTTTACGAGCTGTATAATATAAAGAACATAATGTTTGATTAAAATATTAAACAAATCCACAAACAAAAACTTGGCAACTTGGCATATGTATGTTATCATTAAGATACATCTTAAGATTAAGGTGTCGATTTTGAATACCTTCTGTAACCGTTAACGTAAGATATTCATGTAATATAAAGTATCAAAAATATTAACATGCCATGCATAAACAATAACTTGAACTTGAACGTTCCGGGATTTTAATTTCTGATACAACATCAAAAATCATTTATTAACCTTAAAACCTATATTTACAAATATATTATGAGGTTCATAATGCGTGCTGAAAGTTTATTTTGTATTTTATTTCAAATTTCTAAAACTTAGAAACTTAAACTAATATGGAATTCGTCCAAATCTGTTTAACCATTTATAAAGAACTAACTTGAAAATTCTTCATGGGTTCGACTCTCGGCAAAATAAAAAAAAGATATGTACTAAAAACACCAACATCCATGTAGAGAGTTGTACAGATATGTTGGAAAGCAAACGAAACATTATTATATTTAAAAATTAATATCTTCATTTTATTATAATATCATTTTGCGCGAAATCACTCAACTATAGGTTTTATTATTTTTCAACCTATCATTATTTACTAACCTACCATTAATACATTGCAATTTCAACTTTAATACGTAGTGAAAAGATACAATTTAGCTTAGCCTTTATTGTACATGTTGTTTTGTGTATTGCTCTCTATGCTTGATCGCTGAGAACATAGCTGCATACGAACTCTTGTATGGTAACTGCCTCTTTTGTGGTCCCGCGCGACGTTAAATGCCTATGTTCAGAGGGATCCAGAAACCTGGCGAGGCTTATACTGTCCAGTGATTATTGAAAACGATAGGTGGCATGTAAAATACTTCCTCAGAGATATGAAGAGCGAACACACACGACGCTTTATGGCCTCAGCGAGGTCTTATGTATGACCACGGGCTTCAATTTGCATAGCTATGCACAGTGGGTGCATACTTTTTGCTTAAACATGAAGTGCTTTTAGCATACAAATAGTTGGAAGTATTATATTTTTTGTGTGTTATAAAATATAGATGAAAATTATAAATTATTTTGGTATTAAACTTATTTTATAACACATCAGCGTGTCTATTTATTCACTATTTCAACGCATATTTTCAGATTAATTGACAGTGCTACGTAAATTAATAAATGTTAAGAATCTTCCTTATGATTATGAGTAAAGATACATAGGCATTATTTTTAAATAGTAAAATTCAAACTCAAAAATTCTAAAAATCTATTTTAAAAACACTAAATTTATTTATGACAAACAACATTGCCGCGTAAGGAAATTTAAGTAAAATGCATAAAAAAGTGACGAAACTTTTTAAACATTTCCAATTTTCGTATAGGTTTTGTAATGAATAGAATAAAAATCATCAAATCGAAGTATTATCTGAAATTGTTATAAAAAACATCAAGATGATAGCTCAACCTGCCTTCTAAGTCTACAGACATCTTACACCATCTGCATTACCATTTAGAGTCAAATTAGACCAAAAATGGGCAAAGACCACAAGAGACGGAAGCGGAAACCCACACCCATCACGACTGAACAATCACACAGATCTTAATTATGAACGTGTCGATTATCATCTTAAAATTTCTACCTTAAAGGTCCATAAAGAGGCACAGACTGTACGCAATTTATTCGAGATTACGCCCTCCAGGCTGAGTTATGTCACGACCAAGCTTCAGACACTTCTGTTAAACTTACTGAATAGCGCGTGCTCTTGTTACGTAACCATCGTTATGTCATTGCTGAAAAATTGAAAATGGAATTTGAATAAAGTTACATATTTAAGTTTGACTCCATCCATATTACCTATGGGAAGCCATTAAAAAGTGTTTTTAATTTAGAATTTGTTTTTAGTCTCTTTTGATTTGATTGAAGTTAGTTTAGTATCGTTTGGTTTAAGTAACGACGTTTGGGTATATGAATGTGTTTGGACAACAATTTGTTTATACATTAGTATTCCTTCGTAGTAGCATTTTTGTAATAAAAGAGATCGAGTAGGAGATTAAGTAATTATTATTATTAATGAAAATATATATTTACCTTAGAATTAGTAGAATAAAATACTCTCTTATTTATTCAAAAGTCCAAAAGTCATGCTAAGTTAAGATTAGGGTCCGTTCACACAGACGGAAAGGAGAGCAGATTCTTGTCACGTTGAAAATAGAGTTTTTAGTATATGTAGTAAGGTTTATTTTTGCATGTGCTCTGTTTTTGCCATTAAGAATGCTTGAACGCGCTTGGTGTGAAATAATAAGAGGAGCTGACAGACTCAGATCGCGTACTATTTCCCGTTCGCGCAGCCGTTTGGCTCCGATTGTGTCCGGACTGTGTGAAAAGAAAAATGCGAGCCGATGCTCTCCGAGCCGGTCTGTCTGAACGGACCCTTATGGTATATTTTGTAATAGTGTAACAATATTACTTAAGTTAAGCGCTAATATGAAATATAATATATTGCTTATATCTATATGTCTGTGTTCTTACACATTGTTTTTGTTTTTTTTAACTGTATCCTTAACATCATAATTATAAAATGCAAGTATATTATGCAGAAATAGAAGAAGATTGGGTTGGTTAACCTTCCACCATTTCTACATAATATTAAAACAGTTTGAAACGAAAATCGAGTTCTAAACTAACAAAATCCTCAGAGAATTCATTCATCTAACAAGCATTTAAGTAAAATCGGTAGGCGAAAAGCATTTACCATTAAAGTGAAGATCGTTTAGGAAGATCCTTAGACATTTTGTCGTCCGTTCATTAGGTAGGACAGGTCAGAGCGACACCTTTCGTGCTAATGCGCTGATGTATGAATCGATTGCTGAGCTTTACTACCTATAAAATGGTTTAGTCCTTTAGTTTAGTTGGTTAAGTTTAAAAACTTAAAAATATATAATAATTTTAAAATCGCAAATCAAAAATATGGTGAAAATATCGTTACTCTTTCACGCACAAATTATTTTATTTACTCAGAGTTAAATCTTTAGAATTTTTAAGCTATAATTATTATATTATTTATTTAAATTTTTTAAATATTGGGTGATTGTCTCATGCATGCACAATCGGAGGTAAGATTTCGTCATGTTTCAAAGCTTTTGTAACCAACCAGAATATCAGATTAGCTAAAATATCGGAAAACGAAATTTACTTTTTTCCTCTATGCTCTTCTCGAGAATGGGTTTATTTTAATTATTGGCAAAAAACAAGGCCACTGACAGAAAACCTGATAAACATTGAATAAAAAATTTATAAAAATTAAAAAAAAAGAGTTAATACATATAAAGTAATAGATACGTTAAAAAGAAAATTAAAAGAGCCGTTGGCTAAGCATAAAAGTATAGGACACTAGACAGACCGTTTTCAAATACTTCTCGAATAAATTACTCGTAATTAGATACTCGAGTTTACACTTTAAAGCCGTCGAAGTGTTTTTACGATTACAATGTAAAAGGACATTTGGGTTCCTTGTTTAAATTTATTTCTTTTTTCTTAGAAAATAAAGTCCATATTTTATACTAACCGATGCTCGAATTTAAGTGCATTTCAATAAAAAGTTTTCAAGAGACGAAAATTCAAAATCACATTAAAATTATAAGCTAAAGGCGGATAATTACAAGTTTTTGTACTTTGTTCATAATTTGAAATTTGTACATATTTTATTTTAATGTTTATTTCATTTAAAAAAAAAATCTAAGAAAAAGAAATGTTGGAAGTTCAAAACATACTTTGAAAAGATGGCAATAAAGTCGCAACTTTAATATTATGTAAAATTAAAAGAGATCGCAAAAATATTTAACATAAAATAAATAAGACATTTCTATAAATACTTGTAGTTACTCGATATCAATAAATATTATCTTAACCTATGATAACATGATACCAACATGGTTAAGTGTGGATAACTGTAGTTTAATTGACAGATCTTGATTGATGTCTATAGACTTTGCTAGTCTATGTTTGGGCGATATATTTGGTATTTTAATTATGTTTAAAATTTGGATTCTGATTAATCCAATTAAAATAGCAACCATAATGAGCTTCCATCTATTGCTTCTTTATCTTATTTAATCATTTTTTATAAATAAATGCATTGTTTCTGTTAATGAATTATCATTTTTCAATCGAAAAATAAAGATTTAAAAAATATGAAAAATACAGTAAAGTAATATTATATAATAGGAAAATTTATCAAATCCTATTTACCTATGTAGTTACCATTTTTAGTTTTCCATTCAATTAATTGGCCAAAGATCTTACTTATTTCATATTAGAATCACGAAATGTTACCAAATAAATAACATATAAAAAATAGTTTGATTTTTAAATCTCTACTTACTCAATAACATGATAATATGAAATTTAGAGCAGTTATTTAGATAGACTAATTATTAGAGCATGACAAAGGACATAATAGGTTATCTTTAATTGCAAAAAAAGGCTTAAAGGTGTGGAAACACGTGCATAATAAAATATAAAAAACATTTTTATTTTATTTTATATTGTTTGAATAAGGTTAATTGTTGATAAATTTCATTAAACGACTTTAGTGCCAATCTACTCTGTATAATATTAGGATTCAAGTAATTGGAGGAGTAATTTCCTAGTTTTAAAGCGGTACTTAGCGAGATAAGTACAAACATGTCTTGAATTAACGATAGTATGTGCGGTGACCCCTGAACTGGACCATCGGATCACTACACCTGCAACGGAGCACGCGAGGATATTCTATATTATGCAAATAGGTTGTATATCGCAATGTTGCCATTTAATGGTTTTTTAATTGCCATTTCGTGGTAGTGTAAGTTTGTAATACCTTACAAACTTACTAAGGTTTGTGGTACCTATATCTTTGAATATACTATATTACTTCCAGGTACATCATCATCATCATTGACGAAACAGCCCTTTGTGGGCCCGAGCCTCAAAAACTGCCCTGTTCCAGCCCTCTCTGTCTTGAGCCGCACTCTTCCAGTTATTTAGACCTATGGTTTTAAGGTCTAAGAGTAACTCCATCGAACCATCAGAGTTTAGCTCTTCCCATTCTACGCTTGCCATCTCGAACGGAATCGAGCATTCGCTTCGGCACTCTATTACCTCCCATGCGTTGCATGTGACTACCAGATACAGTGTGTAGAATATGACGTTCAATTTTTGTTCATTATTAATAATTATTAACCGTACCGACCCGTGTATATATTATATTATATATTATATATAAAAGTTAGTGACAGAAAGCCAATACATTTTTAAGCACCGACTTCAAAATATTTGCTTATTAGAATGATTATTTCTATTTCTTTCACTACTTATAAGTCTGTTTTTAGTTTCAAAAAATCAATTATCTTCATTCATGTATACTAGATCAATTAGTATTAAATTCCTCATTCACATTTATCATTGTAAATTAATAGAATAAGAATTAACGCACTAAATAAAACGCGACAGATCGTGTGAATAAGTACAAGGCGATACAAAGGAAGTGGTGGACAAGTAACAGACGTGTCAGATGGACAAACAAAGACAATAAATTGTTTGAGATGAACAAGATCAGTTTTTATCGTAAAAAGGTGTCTGAGTTAAGTTAAAATTGATGCGGCTTTTTGTGAAGTTTCAAATATATAGAAATATATATATATACTATGGAAACTTGACAATTTCTTAATTATTTATATGATAATGTGACATGTACACAGAAAATCTTTAAAAGATCAGGTATCATTGATCTCTATAACAAAATTCGTAAAAATTTGTTTTAATGTCTGTAACAATACGGTAATTAAAAGTTACGACAGAATGTAAATGTTTTCTATGTCATTGACTTATTTTCTATATTAATTTTGTCACATATTAAATTATTTCCTTTTTTTTAAATTCATTAGATTTGTTTTATCTTAATAAAATGAATGATTATATCAAATTAAAGCAAAGTCGGGTTAGTTACACAATTTTTATCTGGAGAACAGCTGAACCCATTTAAATAAATTTTCATTTAATTTGTCTCCGCTCCATAAAGCATTTATAACAGCTACCAAAATGAAAAAAATACGATAGTTCACATTTTTGTAGAAAATTAGATTTCTCTTACAGTTTAATATGGAATGATGTTTTGACGATCGCCAAAACGCCAACGTGTAGAGCGGGGATTTAGTGTGTCACCTTGGTATGTTTTTGAGGGTTTTCCAACACATTTTTCAACGCACATCAAAGGGTCATCAAAGTTTTTGGCTGCGCACTTATATTAATTCTTAGTTAAGTAAATATGTATATACCCGTCACACTACCAACTGAATGACTATTGAAATCACTACGACTAAAGATTGTGGATTATTTTTCTTATATAAATTATTTTTTATATATGAACTAAATGAAAAATTATTAGTTATAATAATTGTTCATTAATTAATATTTATTTTATTATTTGAATAAAAAGATAAAAAGCAGCTTATATACAACTAGAGACCCGCCCCGGCTTTTCACGGATATAAAACCTTCCTCTTCAATCACTCTATCTATTAAAAAAAACCTCATCAAAATCCATTGCGTAGTTTTAAAGATTTAAGCATACAAAGGGATATAGGGCAAGAAAAAGCGACTTTGTTTTATACTATGAAGTGAAGTTTGTGGCGTTCAATATCGTCGGTCGCCTACTTTATATGAAAAACAATACATGTATTGAAGTGTTCAATCATATCTACACGTCCAATATTGTCATTATTGATTACACGCTTAAATGATTTACTTTCTATGTATAAAACTCCGGAGACATCTGCCAAAGGGAAGCGAATCAATTTAGATTCACATTTCCCGCCATTAAGTGTCGCAAGTAAGTACTGACGAGAGCAAAATGTAAATCTGTGTATTATTCCATCTTCGCACAATTTAAACCTACTTTTCACAATACAAAAAAGATGGAGTTATCATGTTCGCTGAATGTTTGTTATATAATTATTTCGCCAATGTTATATGTTACACATATATTTTAATATCCATTCAGCTTTTGTATTTAATCCAATATTATTAGAAAAAATACATGTCTGAGGTACCGCATATATTTTGACAATAAATATAATAGCGTAACAAAAAAATAGACTCTTGCTTGGACTTATAACAGTTTAGACAGTCGATAGTTTATTAGTACCAGAAGCAAGTTAATATGATTGATCTAAAGCAACTTCTCCGTAATGCGCCTGCACATAATTTATGAACAAAGATTAGATAAAGACCACTATTCCATCTTGACTTCAATACGACAATAGATCGGAACATTATCATTTATTTGATTTGTTTCTGATTGAATTATAATATTTCATTTGTTATATAATTATGTTTTAAGTTATAAAAATATTATCATGAATACATTGGGTTAAAGCACTTTTTTTAAAGAAGTACAATTCTCCTGGACTACCTTTATACACATCTTTGCCTGAGCATATAAAATATAACCTACGTTTCTCCGAGAGACTCTAACTTATGTTCCAAAGAAAGTTTAAAATCCGATCAGTGGATTGGTATAAAAGTATATTTGACATAATTGATACACAAAGTAGTTTCTTAGAAATGATTTCATTTCTTTAAAATACCTGTAAGTAATAATGTAAAATAAAAGTTTTAAAAAGTTCATGTTCTCAGTGCAAGTTCTCATATATGCAATATATATGCTGAATAAAACCCGTGTATATGTAAAATGTCGTATTATATAAGCCTCTCAAATATATTTTTTTTTTATATTTATTGAAAATAAATACTTCATTGATTTTATAATATGAAAATCCATCCGTATTTATTACTAGCGACCCGCCGCGCGTATTTAAAAAAACCGCATCAAAATGCGTTGCGTAGTTTTAAAGATTTAAGCATACAAACGGATATAGGGACAGATAAAGCGACTTTGTTTTATACTATGTAGTGATAACGAATGACGATTATTGAAAACAAGTTAGCGGCCGATATCTAAGGCATGTTTTATATTAATTATTATTATTTAAGATTGCTTTTAAATATAAAAGTTATTATTAATAGGAATTAAACTATATAAGCATCCTTTGCTAATTAATATGGTAAATAATAGATTGTGTTAATTCTCTTTCTATGATTATCTAGCAATACATACGATCATAGTGAGTGTGTTGTGTCCGTATTTTGAGAAATAATAATATCATGTATTGGTAAACATGGATCATTGGAAATTTGAATTCCGAGAACAATATCGAACCATCTCGTTCGTATTCAGTCTCAATTGTGGAATAAACTTCCTTTGAATCGTAAAATAATATTCAAAGATATCGCAAGCTAAAATGGAGTTTTGAATCGAGTTTTCGCATTAAGTATTACCGTACCGATAAATAAATTCGTAGAAAGACTGGATGGATCCATTTGCAACACCATTGATGTTTATTTCAGGGTAATGTCAAACTTATCCGCAGGCGTCACAGATTATGCTTCGTCTACAATGAAAGCATTTATTACTTGACTCAACCACTAGTTGTGATAACTCGCTACTAAACTGCTTACAAATATAAAGTTTGAAATCAAAATAACAGCTTTTTACAAAATTTAAATAAGTCCCAGAATTTTTCAAGGAATAATTTAAAATACTTTTATTTCTAGATTCCCTGCAAATGCAATTAAATTGCGTTAGCCGCGAACATAGGTGTATTATAAGAATAAAAATAGTTAATACTAATGGGCAAGACTTCTAATGAATTAAATTGTTAGTGAATTAAATATCTCTACTATATAAAAAAAAAATATTGTTTGCTATCTCTGGGTACAAATAAACATAAAAATATGACAGTTTCTTTAAAAGATTCAAGAAAGAGTCATATTTTTGCTGTACAAGGACAAAGTCACGGATTAAGCTCGTTTAATATAAACCCATTGTGAAACTTGTATTAGTAAGAGATCAGGTGATGCAAGCATGCTGCGAGAACGAGCCTGCAGCAGGAAGATATCAACACTTGGATAGACTTAATTATCGTGGAGCGAAGCCCGGGGCTTTTCGTCAAACTACTGATAAACAAGTAATGCTTTACCTTTGAAAGCACCTTTGTTTTGTAATCATATTGAATTATTGTTAGTATTTTTGAAAAACTACTTTATATCTCTGCATACAACTCATGGTTTACGAAGTCATTTTATAATAACAATACTACGTAAAAGAGGTATGTTAGTTACAATATCAATTATTAACTTTCTTTCACTATTTCATGTTTTAATTTCAAAATTCTTGGATAAGACATCCAGTGCTGTGTCGAGCTATATATCTACGCAGATATTTCATATTTTCTTTGCCAATTTATTAAGACAGATATTATTTAACAATATAATAAGTAAGTTACATAATAAAATCTCTCTGAAGATGTTTTTTTTTATTTTTCAAGTTTTCAAACACACAGAGTTTCCATATTACAAATTTCTCAAACCTTGCACCAGTTCCAAATCTGTCGCATACAATTGTCCGTTATTGTCATAGGTCAATCTGAAAATAGAAGTAACAGTTAACTGAACAATGCCCACACAAATCAGACGGGATTCCTAATACTATCTTGTAGCATTTGCATTGCGTGTCACCCGCCCACTACAATGCAGTACTGCACCCCGCCTGCAATCGCTCGACGTATCGGCATAATATTAGCTTCAACACTGCACTTTGAATTTCTCCATCTTCACACTATGTTTTAGTTATTGGCTACCAACGGTCGTCGGTCAAAGACAATGGTCACCGTGAAGCATCGTAAGATTATAGATAAGTCATAATACACGTACTGTTGTCCCTTTATCCGTGGCGTTATAAAACGGAATGAGGTATTTTTATTGACTCATATGATATTTAAACTATATGTAAATTAATCAGAAAAACTGAATTTTATTTTTGTTTAATTTTTACTAATGTTTCTGAACAGGACCCAGGACTAGGATGACTGCCCGATAGCTTTGAGTAAATGTCAATACCCTAAACCTTTCCGTATAGTTGTTATCCTAGGTCTCATGGCTCAGACATCTCTTAATTATATTCATATATTCACTATTATAGAAATCTATAATTATTTAGGGTGTGTTTTATAAAAAAACTATATTACAATGCCGTTTAGTATTATGGTATAAAACCTCGACCTTTATGTTGTAATTATAATTCAGAGTTATGCGCGTTGATGTCTTTTCTTCGCAAGAAGCTACAAGATTTAGGACATTTCCAAACCGGTACATTGACATTCCTGTAATCGATCGATGGGTAAGTCGATCGGTGTAAAGTGATCCATCCGATCATCTGTCGTACACGCCGGTACTGCGCTGGACCTTGAGAACTTACGGAACACTGCACTGATGCGTATCGATTGAATCTTTGATACTTATATTTTGCATATTTTTTATGAAATTGGGCCAACGGGGTCATCTGACGGTACGTGATGACATATTCAAGTTTGCTCCTTGGTATTACTATGAGATTAAATATCAGCTTGAAGCAATTAAAAGGTTTTAAATACATATAGATACCTATTATCAATAAATAAGAAATGATTACTTGTATTTTTATCACACTTCTGTGCATCATTAATTGATCAGTAAACTGAAATTAAATGTGTTTAAAGAAGTGATTCTAGGGAATACAAAAATATATTCCCCTTGGAAGCAACAGAAGGCAAATTTATTGATAATAAAGAATTAATTATTTCTTTAAACATTAAAAATACAACCCCTACATCTCGAACAATAATCAGTAAATAGTGCATTCACAATTTAATGTTAAGACAAATTAATTCTCACAGCATATAGAATATAAACAATAATTTAATATCAAATTGTCTAAATACAAAGGCTGTTTGATGCAATAAATTCAAATTGAATATGATAAGATGGCTCAATTTGCCATACACATCGTTTGCAAGCTCATTATTAATTCAAGACACACTGAAGCAATATAGGATTTTGCGTAGGCGATTCTCGTCCTAACGTGAAACGACAATCATCTCTAAACCTCATACATTATTTATTCGTGTCATTATAAATGTTTATACTTAAAGATGTTCATATAGTAATGTGCAATGTATGGTAAAATTATAATTTCTAATGGCTTTTATATGAAAAGTCGTCTGTGTAACTAACAAAAATATTTTTTTACCTAAATGGGAAATTTATTCCTCTACCCAAATTTATCACTATTATTGTATTTATGTTTGAGTTACATAAAAAAACAATTACACATATTGCAATATTTGCTTTAGTTTAATAAGTAATAATATTGATAAGTAAAGCTGTAGGTAAACATATAAATTGTCACGTTAGACACATCATCAAACCGGGTAGCATCTGAGTTGGACCTGTTCTGTTGCGGCCTGGCTGAGTTCACCAGGATAACGCTTTTTGTCATTTGTTTGGGAGTATAAATTGAACCAATTTTTTACGTGAATTCCATTCATAGCAGATTTTATTGATGCTTACTAACACATTAGGTAGCATTATCCTGTCATGTTAGTTTTAAGATTGAAATCATAGCCAAAATTTTCCTTTTTTTTTAGTAGGTTAAAAAATATTATTTTATTAAATATTTACAATATTGTACCTAAATATATTTACAAAAATACAAAAGGCTCATTAAAGCCGTTGGGGTGCGTACCCAAAATACTGGCTATATTACCGCTTTATAACGCTATACTAACGCGTTGGCCGAAATATGAGCCAGCTTTCGAGTTTCCTGCAGTCTCAGCGCGTCCATATCTCTTTAAACAATCGACGCGCTTTTGGTCACCATGGATCCAAAGTCTCTACTCCAAAAGAAACGAAAATATAAGAATCTATGAACCTTTCATATTTTCGTCTTTTGTTGCTTTCTGCAATCGATGCTGCGATGCAGCAGTAGCAAAAGTAGCGTAGATTGAGTAGCCAAAATTGTATTATATATTTAAGACTACTTTTCATTATAAAAGATTGTCTATTCCCTTTTCCAAGCTTAGTCTACTTGTATCAAATTTAATCAAAATCGATTCAAGGGTTTAGGCGTTAAAGAATAACTTCACTTTATCAAACTGCATTCGTAAACGAAATTTAAAAAAATTCTCCAACTAAAATCTCTTCTTGAGGAATATCAAGATAAATATACAGTATAAGAGTAACTGGAACAATACTATTAACTATACGATAAAATAAATATTAAATAAAGCAATTAAATAAAAAATAAATTATATCCCATAAATCTTGAACAGTCGATTCTTAGAAAGGAAAAATATATTAATAGGTTATCTATAAATGGTTAAAAATTAATAGTACATGAATAGTAGGTATTTAAATGGAGGTTAAAGCGGTCAAATGCGTTAGACACATCTAATTTATATTCTTAAAAAGTGATTGGTTGAGAACGAATCATTAAATTTGCATCAAGTATCCTTATTTGTCGAGTTGTGTCTTCTCTTGCAATTACTCGATGTGAGGCGTGTATGAATTACAATAATTGAACCATCAAATGAATACGGAACAATATGAATATACATTTTGGAATA
Source organism: Aporia crataegi (assembly GCA_912999735.1). Taxonomy (NCBI): domain Eukaryota; kingdom Metazoa; phylum Arthropoda; class Insecta; order Lepidoptera; family Pieridae; genus Aporia; species Aporia crataegi. The sequence goes on along the minus strand of OU538744.1, from coordinate 2,597,245 downwards.
TTCTACAAGTATTAGCGAGAGAAAAAATTACTTAATATATCCAATCCGTTTGATATAAAACATATACTTTTTCTTTTTGATTGAAATCTATTTAATTAAAAGTTATTAATAAAAAATAAGGTATTTTGAAATTATTTTACAAAAATACCAATGGTCGACTACATTCTTATCATGTCTATGTGTACAATATTGTCTATTGTAGTACTTTTAACATTTTTGCTTATTTCTTTTACGCATCACTTCTTTTTTGTGTCAATATACGTCATTACATTTTGTAATTTTTTTTATAGATAAATGTATGCAATGCTTTATATTTTTGGTTACTGATTTTATTCGAGAAAACAACACAACTGGCCCTAAGAAATTACGTGGTTAAAACCAAAAAGGGGTTATCAATTCAACGTGAATTTTTTGTAAAGTAAATATGTAAAAATAAACTAACAGCATGTTTTGTGCACGACTGTACTAAATTATCATTTAAGTGGTCCGATGATGTTTCTTGCTCATGTTATGATAATATTAATTATTTCAATGACGATTATGATCTATTATATTGTATATTTAAGCAGCATTGTTTGAATATATTACTTTATATTATATTTATAACAAATATAAATCCTAATACGGTAGAAGTGAATATTTATTGAATAAATATAAGAAACATTACATATTTGCGCTATTTTTTTTTCTTTAATTGATGCGTTATATATATATACCTATATATTTGTTTTTCCAAGTGAACGTCATTTTTTGAAAATGACATTCACTTGGAAAAACATTATATTTAATAAGCTGGACATTATATTTTTACTTTATGTAAGTATTTAAAAAATACACATCTGAATGTGACTGAAAAACTCCTACCGCTTCTAATTTGACTTATGTACACATACATAATCTGTATAAAAGTTTCCAGAAATGTAAATGAACCCAGGATTAGGCTAGGGAGCGAATGAGTGACTACCTAGGGCACCAAACACCTTGATCTTTTTCATAATAAGTTTTAAATAGTGGTTATTTCCTTCTAACATTTGCCTTGTTTTAAAGGCGTAGAAATCTCGCCCAGGATTCTGATACCGTATACCGTACCTCTCTTATACCGTAGGTCACTAAGTAACTAATATATATATATATACATATATAATAGAAATAATTGGGTAGTCGCATTTCAATCGCACAGTCGCATACAAAGCTTTAGTAATAACGCAACTGACATCTGAATGGTAAATATGACTATAATACCTTGTTAATAAACCCATTTCCATATAAATAATATTACTAACACATCGGCGAGGCTGTATAATCATAGGCTCTTTTGGTAAGCAACTGTACAATGTAATGTGATAAAGCGAAATTCAACAGCAAATTTCTTTCAAAAATTTAACGTAAAATGTGCTAAAATGTGGTGAAGTTTGTGTTAAAATAAAATATGACCTAAAACACAGAGATGCATGAACCAAACAGCCAAGGAAGCAGTTAGCCTTTGAACTGAGGACGTTGTTAAAAGGTCTTAGAATCAGTTTACAAAGTAGGGTTTTATCACCTTTATTTAACGAAAGATTCCTTAACCATAACCAGAGAGCGGACACCTTAACAGGTCTTATTAGATCTTTGTGGTATCACACTTAATTGATTAATTGAATTAATCTTAATTATTACAACAGTATCTTTAATTTCAAGAAATTCTGTACAAGGCTACATGAAATATTTAATAATTAAAAGTATAGGGTCAAGATAGAGAAATTGTAGTTTTTCCGTGATTAATTTTTAGACAAAAGTCTTACTAAATCAATGTATACTCGTATTAGCAGTTTATTATTAGGATAACTGTAGCATTCTTTCAAATTACATTTTGAAACTTTTTGTTTTTAGTTTGATTATATTTATCCCGTAACCTCATAAGGAACATGGGGCGGATACATTTCTACGAATCTGTTTTGCTGATAATCTATGCAAATAATCTCTTAGATCAGCCTTCAGTGCTTATTCAAATGAAATATTTTTTTCCCCGCAATTCGAACCGGATCTTCGGTGACGTATAGACGCGTGAATCTCTTAGCCATGGAGGCGGTTCAGCAAAGGAAAAAGTCTTTTATTATGTGAGTAAATATCACATTTTAAGATAAATTTGAGCGAATATATATAACAAAATAATTTGCCAGACATTTCTCGTATTTTCCAATCCACATAGTCACGGGTGATCATGTAGGCTATGAAGCAAAGGAAATAGATGAAACAATTGAAAGCGTAAAATTTGAAACCGTAAGCGTAACTGGGTCAGGCAATCGAGTAACTGTAACCCTGGATATAGAACAAAGCTCGGTGCAGGTACGATACATCTCGCTGTGATAACGGCGGCGTTATCACCGCGCCCGACCACTGCACAGTCGCCACATTCACTCCGATTGTACTGCACTCGAAGATTTTTAACACTTGCGTTATCATAAATGTTTTCACTACATTTCGAAACCCCAGTGTGGTGTATATGTTTCACTGGTTATTTCTACTACAGACAAGAAGCTGAGGTTAAAAACTGCCTACTCAACTGATACATTAACTTGTTTCCCCGGGATTCGATCCCAACTTAGCCACTTGTGACATATTTGCGGATTATGGATCTATGTTATTTTTTAGAGATGTTTTAAAAAGTAAATTAGTAACGACAAGAAATACAATTAATATCAAAGCTTCGTTAATATAATTAAATTTCCTCCTAATTCCGTTTTATTCACTGGTATGCTATGATTCACCATTTTAAATACCCAATTTAGTCCACCAAAAGTTATATTTTATAAGAAAATTCTAATATAATTAGGTAAAAAAGACTGCTTACTTTTGTATTTCCAGTTTCCAGTTGATAAACCCATATGTTTTAACAAAATGGATAAGTACACGAAAGAATTATATGAATATTTATCAAGAAAAGTGAAAAGAGTAAATTCTATGTAAGTCTAAATTCATATATTTTCTAAGTATTTTGTTAGAGGAATGTTAAAGTATGAAAACGAATCCAGCACTGTGTACCAGGAGATCATGCGATGCTTGACGGTGGAGTCAAGGCGAGCGGCCGGCGCCGACCACGCCCGCACCCCCGCCCCGCGCCTCACTCACCCGCTTTATGCAAACCGTACGATATTCGACTACTCATTACGATTCCTGTTACCATAGTATTATAGATCATAAAAACTTATGGTTTTTAGATATTCAAATAACTGCATCTATAAATTAATTGTGTAAATTACACCCAATCAAATTTAAAATCAATCCTACGTACAAGTATTCTTTACTTACTTTTACACGTGACTTCACTCGGTCCTAAAATATTGTTTCTCTATAGATTTTAAGATTTTACATAAATGCATAAATCAGCTATAGCATATTGTTTGATATTAATTTTTGAATTTTTCGTATAATTTCGAAGGGAGTGTTGCATAAAATTGTCACCATTAATTAAATAATTAAAGGCTTATATTGCAGATTTTATCATAAGGGTATATATAAAAATCAGCTGATTTTAAAATGCACGTTTCACAAAAATATTAAAAAATATAAACGTATTACTTAAGTAAGTAATTGCAATACTTAGTGATTTAATTCAATCTGTTACAAAATAATTACGAAGCCTTGTAGCTTGTAAAAACTTCCATGATACCGAAATTTAAGCGGATTTTTCAAGAATTCCTAGTTTCAATCCAGAGAAAAAAATTAGAAATTGCCTAAAATCTAAATAATATTGCAAAACGAGATTTAACTTGCCTGTGTAATGTGTTCATTCAGCTTATAACACCAATATACCAATTATGATGCGGGTTTTTGTTCAGCTATGTTTAGTTACAATTTATGAATGTTCAACCGCCTCCGTACTTAGGTTTACGCGGCAGCGTGTTGTGCCAGATTCCTGGGTTCGAATCCCGATGAAACACCTACTTGCCTGTAAAGAAAATGAAACAGATACAGAAACGTATCTGCCACCACGTCCCACCGACTTTTACATCCTTTATTTTAAGTACCAAATAGATTTGGTATTAAGGTTGAAAACAATATTCATTCGAAACAGGTAATCTTTTAGAGCATACTCTTTCGACACGTAAAAATTGTCTGCTTTAGATAAAAAACCGTTACTCAAATAGAAAAAACTTAAGTGTCATCTACGGATTAACTAATACATCGACATCTGGCAATTATTGACCATATTATCTGTGAGTTGAGATTAACTTAACTATGAATCTAACACTTAGTGGCATATTTGTGTATTGTACCGGAGGCACTTTGTTCCAGGGAAACAAATAAATGTATTCATACTCTTCTTACAAAAAATGTCTTCTCATATAAAAATTAATTATTCCAATTTCCAGTAGTTATAACTATCAGTATTCGAGTCTTGAATGGTTCCAAATACGTAATTAAGCATAAGGTATCTTTTTTGTATTGTTTATGCTAAATAGTTCTTCGAGATCGAAACTCCGTTATCAATGATAATGAGCGTTGAGTAGGCGGCCTCGTAATTAATTTTAATAAATCCGCCTGGACAGCCGGAAAGTTCTACACAGATCCGTCTTAGAGGTGATCTGATTAAATAATTTATGTGTAGGTACTACGAAGTTATTACGGATATATTTTGTCATAATATTATCTGGTCATTTAATTGTTTCGATATCCGCGTGTATTCCAAACTTAGTGTAATTACATGTATTTTAATTATCTTTCTCAGCTTCGAAAGGACTGTTGTACATAACTCGTGTCATCTCGTTTACTGTGTATACAGATATGCGCTAAATACTCTCTTGCTTATGAATGTTAGTCAAATTGAGACAATGTCTCAAATGCTCTGTCTTTTTCAAAAACGAGCCGAAAAATTGAGCAAAAATCGTAGTTGAGTGTCATTTATAAGTGAGGAAATTAGAGTCTGACATCTCGGGATTTGACTTATTTAGACTGATATTTAGTTCTACTAAACTTCATATACTTACATATTATTTACAGTAATAAAACAATATTATTTTGGTGTTAGTATAGCAATATAAAGCGGTAATGCAGCCAGTACTTTGGGTTGGTTGGATTACATGAATATGAACATTTATATCGCATTTTTTTTCTCACACTGTATACGTTATTAGCTCCTCTATTCTCTCTCTACGAGTTAATTGCTCACAGATAATATTATCAACTGTCATTCCTCCTACCACACAGAGCGTAAAGGTAGGGCTAGGCACTTCAGAGTATAAAATGTTTTTAAGCCAAGGGAGAGTTCGGATGGAAGTAATCTTAAGTTAAGCTAAGAATGGGTTATAGGTGATATATTACAATCGAAATCGTATGAGCAATAGCGGAATCAATATCTTATCGATTTCATAACTCATATGAACACCCTTTCAATAAACAATTACTTCATTTTTTAAAAATGCTTCGCAGAATAAAAATTAAGCCATAAAACTTTACGATCGCTCCAAAGGCGACGCATATAAATTATCATATTATAATTATCTGGTGCAAGAAAATTCACTGGATGAAAGGGTACCTTGAATCTGTCAAAATACTGGATGCCTTGCTTTCATTATGATTCGATTTTAATTTCGCCTGACCTTTTCAATCGAGATTTTACTAGCAACCTGCCCTGTCTTTCACACTTTGTTAAATTTAGGTATCAACATTGCTGGTAGTAGTTATACCAAATATAATAATCAAATCTAAATCTATTTTGTGTTTTAGCTATATGCATTTAAAAAGGGGTAAAAAATTTAAAAAAAAATTATTTTCTCTTTTAAGCCTCTTTAAGAATCTTTCCAACGAGCCAACGAACAACAATATTATTTCAATCCTTTCATATTTGAACTTTTAATAAATTTTGAAAATTAATTATGCCTTTTTGATTCTAATTCACGAGAATCGACTTAATTAAATACAACATAGATTTCAGATGTAGTTATCATAAGACAGATCTGAAATGGCTGACCGAGGCTGCTACATCCGTTCTCTAAGGTCCTAAGACCACGCCCTGCTACTATCTTGACTGCGCAACATGATTTGGAGCTACTAATACGAGACATAAATTATATAACTCTTGCCACAATTCTTAATATCTATGAACATAGCCATTTTCCATCGTAAAGAACAAAATTTTAGCATGTGCGAGTTTATTTTCGTGGATATATTCAGAGACATCAAGAAAATTGGCGGCTATCACACCTTATCCTAATACAATTTTTGTGTAATTATTGTCCGGAAAAAGAGCTACATATTATAATTGATATGAACTAGTTACGGCCAATTAACACGGCAATATTGATAGGTTAATGTAACTAGTTGATGCTTGTAACTTTGAATTCCTTATTTATTCATTGCCTAAGCCTGAATGATTCGCAATGAATGAATACAGTTATCATTTGTCACTACTTCATCTACGTAGAATTAAATAAATAAATAAATAATATTTTTAAAATATCACAACAGTTTTAAGACATCCGTTACAGTAAAACATTTATAACAGAAGTGTGAATTTAATTTTTGAAACTAGCAAATGTTATTAATAAAACTTATTCACAGTTAAATAATTTTCAAACAAAAAAAACCGCATAATTGGTCAATTCGTTTAGGTGACACACAGATACGTTGAACTAATATCAACCCTCTTTTCACAACGGTAAAAAATATAACAACGATTTAAAAAAAAACCTCGTAACAAAAGTGGGAAGAAATATATGCCGTATCCATAAAATATTCTCACTCAACGTTGCACCTGACTGACAGCTCGTAATGATTTCGATGCGAATTGTTACTCGTGTCTAGAAAAAATATCCAAATGAGACAAAAACTATTAACTACTGGTTAAATTATTTGCGTAACTTTAATGCGTAATTGAAAGTTTCTCTTTTCATGATAACTCGTTACTATAATAATAAGAAAAATTACGTCTTTATGCATTAGTAACAAAAAGGCTTACATAAGGTAACGTTTTCATTTAGGAAATTTTTGATACTGTCTCATTATGAAAGAAAATATTAATGCTTTCAAATAACTTGTATCAAGACGCTATAAGTAACAACAGATGAAAGTTTTTTATTACGCGGCCCCACACAGTGTTCTAGTGTCTCATTTTACAAATATCATAATACCGCTATAGTTTGTAAATAGAAGTTAAAGTAGATTAAAAAATGAAGAATAAATTGATTGAAGTTATTAAAAACGGAATTGAAAAGTTCATCGGTCCTAGACTTATTATGTAAAGGCGTTGTTGGTTTGTAAGAGATAATGGTTCAGGTTCGTCAAAGATAATTCATGTGGTAACAAATTATTGAAAATTTAGCTAATGAGTTTTTTTAGAATGAAAATGAAGTTATTTTGCCGTTGCTATGCAACCGCGCGTCACTACACGCAGGCGCAGGGACTCAGCAAAATGGAGGTCGCCATAATTATATAACCAGCAATCGGTTTTATTATGCATTTATATTACAATCAAACTAGATTCTGTACGAAATATATTTTAAAACGCTACATCTTTTAAGGGCATGTTAACTCTAATATGGCATTTTCTGAGTCTTTTCAGCTTTCTATATCTTCTATACTAAAATATTTTCATCACAAAATCGTACCTAGGACGCATTGCATAATCTCGGCTTCTATACAAAAAAATTAGTAAAAACAACATTACATTACATTAGTAAAAAATTAGTAAAAAATAGTACAATCTATAAAAACGGATTGTTATTTTAATATCAACTGCCATAGGTCATCTACTATTCGTATTTTGAACAACGGCGTGTCATGATGTTATAAAAATACTTTAAAGCCGCAACTAACGAAGGCTGATTAACGCAAAAGCTTCTTTCGTGAAAGAGTTCTCATAACAAGTTCGGATGAACCCTTTTATGCAATTTAGAGGACTATTAAGTACAGTTTTAACACTTTAAAGTTATTTTGAGTTTCTGAGAATATCTCAATTGCAATATTACCACCGACGTATTTTACAATAATATCGCCATGATGTTGTTAATGATCTTTGTACAATCTGCCGGTAAGTGATATTTAGGGTATTTTTATACCTAATAATTTGACAGGATATAATTATATGTCAGCGCAACCAGGTTTTCGGTTTCGATCAGGATGGCGTCTCAATTCCATTTAAAATAATCAATCAGTTATAGTTTAGCATTTCAAAACGTTTAATTCATTGTAAACACTCGATCTAGAACTCGGGAATTTCTTCTTTTCTTACTTTGAGAATTTAAAAAAATGCTGAAAATAAATATTACATTATTAATAATAACTATTTTGAATACAAAAGTATTTAAACAAAAAAAAGTATAAAAGGCATTTTGTTTAACATATTGTCCAAGAAAGTGTCCTAAGATTATTTAAGAATTTTATTTATTGAAGAAATTTATTATATTGTCATTTTAAGCAAACAATTATTTATAATACAAATAAACATAAGTCCTTTAAAATAAAATACGTTAGTTACTGGGAATTGTATTATAGACAAAAATTTCACAAATTGATAAACGCTTTTATTTTTTAAACTCGATTCTTAACGCAAATAATTGTTCACAGTCGATTTCATAATCGTGTTCTCTCACGTTTTAATTAAATTAAAACGTGAAAATTATCCGCACAATATGCTCGTGCAATTTCGAAACGTTAACCTATACAAAAGACTTCAACGCACACCGCATATAATTCCGCCCGTGATAAGCCTTACGTTTCTTTAGTATTATGTAATCATAGATAAGACAAACAAAGTCTAAGCGTCTCTTAAAAACAACAAAATATAATGAACAAGATAAATTCTTCTCCAAGTACTTTATACCTATATACTATAGAGATTAAACTGGTTATTTATAAAATATCCTAATAAGCCTCCTTTAGTTTCTGTTGACATTAAATTTCGTATTTCTTAGTTATATTTTGTTACTCTTCAAATTACGAATCGAGTTGAAAGAAGCAGATACAACGCTATATCTAAAAAATAACAAATCCAAATTAAGAACCTCCTTTTTTGTAATCAGTTGAAAATATTATATATAAATAAAATAAATATTATATTATTATTTAAATATTATATTATTATTTTATATTGGTTATATATACAATGATAAAACTTCACATACCAATATGTATTATATCAGTACATATTGGTATGTATAATGTTTTAACTATTAATGATACTATTTTATAGAATACTGGTATAATTAAACAATATTTATGGTTAATACATTTTGCTTCATGCGAGAAGAAATTATATGCTGGTGACATGCGGTTGACATTTGACTTGGATAGTGACATTTCATCAGTTAATAAATCATTGTAAATACTGAAGTGGTCAGAAATATTAAAACGTAAGTGGCGGGAAAATGCGAGCGGTTTCACAAAGGCAGTTGCGCTGGGCGGCGTCGCATTTGCGACTAGCGCTATCGTTCAAACCGAGTACCGTTAGAGCGAGAGCGCGTGCGAAAGGGACAGACCGCGCCCCGTCCGAGCCATCCGGAAGCCTTGCTGAAACTGGACCGTTTTCTTTTCTTGTTACTATTGAGATCGGCTCTCAAGTTCTGTTGTTGTCGCGCGGCGCGCCGCTCGCGCTGATAACGCGACGCCATGCCGACCTGCGCACGCGCCTAGCGTCAACCGCTCTTAATGGATATCGAGTGCTACTGACTCCTAAGGATTTTGTGATTGAAAGTGATAAGTGTACTATCGTGCTCGGATTCATGATAAGGATTTTATTAACTTTTAACAGTGATTATTAAAGGGATTCGCGCGATTCGGGAATATCTTGATACTCATCCCTACGAAGGTAGGTGAATTTTTTTAATAATAGGATTCGCGTGACAAAATTAAAGTCTTCAAAAATATTATACGCCTATTTTAAACTAAATAATAAAGTCATAAATTATTAAACTTTCAATTTCTATTAAAAAAAACTTTTATAATTCCGATGACATATAATTATTAATAGCATCATCATATTGTTCAATTTACATAATTCTTTAATAAAATTTGTCACTCAATATCACACGTTGTAAATTATTAGACTATTATTGATATTTTATGCGTCTCAAAATTTAAACACCAATATTATGCAAATAGCTACAAATTCTCTCACATAAATCACAAGCTAAATGAAAGAAGCCACAACTTGGACGCATTAAATATATCATCCAATAAATTAGGTTGAAAACAAATTTCAATAAAAAAACTTTATGACAAATTTATTATTACTAAATAATTTTAAATAACCAAACATTACAAGCAATGTTTTAGTCTTTTATACAGATAAACATCCACATCTACTTCTTTTGTATACAATACTTTTATGGTATATACTATTTGGTCGTAAAATTTTTCAACAAACATCACTAACTATAATACTTCGCACCCAGTGTTAAATGTACAAAAATAGCAATTCAGTTTAATTGTGGAAAACAATAATCGTAGCAAGTAGTAAAAGTGTTAGAGCGCGGTTTTACTAAAATTTTCACTGTAAACCCGACAAAATAAATAAAAAAGAAACAAAATTGTCCGACCTAGTAAACCAGAAAGCTGACGCCGCGCGCCGCCGGCCGACGCTTTTTGCTCAGGTTTTTTCATTGTTATTTTGCCGATGATGCTTTATATTAAAATCCCAATCCTAATATTTAAATTAAATCCTTTGTATAGCTTATAAATATATTTCTAAAATAACGGACAGATAAATAGGAGATTTTTTATTGTCTCAATTTTATTTTATCAAAAATATTTCTCTAAACAAAATAAGCAATGAAATATAATATTATTATTTTTTTACTCTACTAACACTTCTTTTATTCATATAAAATAAAATATATAATGGCTATTTCAATGTAATAAAGTCAATATTAATGCATGGAATAACTTGTAACTTTCCAAGCATAAATTGCGTAGAAATCAAATAAGTGTTTGTCAGTTCAAAAGAATTAAGAATGAAATAAAATAAATTAAGAATTTATCTTTAAATAATTACTGAATATATAACATAAACCAATCGACAGATTAAAATATGTTCAAGATAACTGCCGTTTTGTGATTGATGATGGCATTTTTAATGTAGCACTATTTTTACATAAAACTTTACTCTCATATCCTATATACATCAGTATCATCATTATAAGTTGATTGTAATAATTATTATAGAAAGAACATTACATCTTTAACAACATATACGAAAAAAAATGGTTTTGTTGAAGTTAATAAACCAAATAAAACAAAAAGATAAACTTTTTTCGCTGACGAATTTCGAAAACACAAAATTAATAAACATATAACATTTAAACACGTATATTTAATACAAATTTTACAATTATGTGATTATTATTAAATTTTCCCGATCGCATTCAGAGCTTTTGTCACAGACGTTTAATCCATTCAAACTGTTTTCTTTAAACATTTGATACTCGCGTAAATAATTGTACCTTATAATATATGTAAGTGAGTCTTAAGATAGCCGAGGACTGTAATCATTAATATTCACGTGTATCACACGACGTTTTACAACACCTTTGTGAATAAAAATAAATGAAAAATCAGTTTCACTTAATAAATAAAAAGGTTTGACTTAGTAAATTTGATTTATGCACGCGCATCTGAAAATAACCACAGACGAGATAGACAGCTTTAATAAAAATAAGAATGAGGTTGCTTACAACTAAATAAAAATAAATTATTTGAATGAATGTCTTATTAGTTTTTAAGAAAATGTTTGAACATGCAATTGCATTAAAATTAGACACTAATTTATACTATTAAACGCGATAATCAAATGTGATTTTATTTCGTGTCGAAACTCTTTTTTAAGAGCAAAGAGGTTTAACAAAAAGGTTTTATTATACTATCGTACTTTTGCTTAATGATAAACAAAATGTCACAGTTTGGTTACAAGCGTATTTATAGTATACCAAAGTACGGTGCGATAAGAGTCACTTTATGAGCAAATGTGTTGAAAAAGACATTATTAAATAAAATTCTATATTTTGTAGGAGAATAACGCTATACCATCTCTGTTATTAAAGAAAAAAATAAAAATAATTAGACATTTTGCTTTCACCGTGCGTAGTTAGATAACTGTCAGTTGCTCGATTTAATTTCAATCGTGTACGTTAAACTGGTTTATTATACGCATCACTGAGTGCATGCGACATTTATTTTTACGTAGCTTTCATTTTTTGACGTGGTCTCATCGAAAGCTTTTTATTACGTACCCAATTAAGTTTTACAATTATTCCATTTCTGTAAACTCTGTGATTCAATGAGGAATAATGATGTGAATAATGTCTTTCTGTTTGATTTTATTGTTAGTGTTATTTTACATGCACTTAAAAAAATATTTTATGAAATTATTTTAATTTATTAAAAGAATGAAATTATTTTATTATATAAAATTCATAAAGTCGGTTCAGCGTAAAATATCTACAAACATAACAAATTTTCTTGATATGAATCCTTTTGTGTTAAAAAAGTTAAAAAAACCTTTATATAAAGTTTTTACATGTTTAATCCTTCCACGCAACAAGAAGAGCGTTATAAGTTTCACGTACCCGTGCGTTTGTTTGTGGTATTGTAGGTCCTAAGGCAATGGACTCATTTTCATGCAGTTTTTTATTTTAAAGCTGACAGGTATTAGCTCCAATTAGTAAAGATATTTTCTTCCGTTTATAAAGTTTTCTTCTTTGTTCTTAATATGTCGGATGGTATTAGATAAGCAAGATAAAAGGCTAAATAGAAGTATTATATGCTTTGTCACTCGGTGAACACAAAGATAAAAATATTTTTATTCATATAGAATTAAATACGTGATCGCTTATGAACGTCATATAAATCTAAGTTTACGAACAGTCAAGAAACTCAGTCAAATAATTTCTAATGCATTTTTTGTCGCGCACCACTACTCTGTGAAACCAGCTGTCTTCTCTTTAAAAGGCCGACAGCGCACCCGTGGCCCAACAGGCGTTGAGGGAGTCCACGGGCGGGGAATTGCTTCTCGTAAGCCTCCTGCTCGTTTGCCTCCTATCCGATAAAAAAAATACTTGTTTTTTCAGACCATGTTTACAAAAGATACATTTTGTTTCCTTTCTATGCAAAAATCCATATTAAATTTGAATATACGGGTAAGTACTGACTACAGTACTAAGTAACCATCTGTTTCGATGCTATCATCAATCTTCCATACAAGTTGCAAGCATATTGTTAGTAAAAGCTGAATATTGAATACGGAGTTGTAATGGATTTGATTGTAATCGATTCTATCATTACGGCTTATCTAATTGTAATGTTCCTTTATAACAAGATGGGGAAATTGGAACAGCTTAGTACAATAACTAGTTTTGCTACACATGTATACATATGTATAATACAATTGTATTAAAGCATATAGGGTACCAAAGATTAAAATTATTAAGTTATTTATTTAACAAAAGTCTCTGACTATACATCGACCTACCTCTACGCTGTTACATCTATATCACTGAAGGGATTTTTTGATATTGGGTAAAAACGCGGACAAAAACTAGTCGATGATAAAAGGCATAACACAAAAAACAACATTCACTTTTTCATATTAAATTTCGGATTGCAAATAAAACTCTGAACAATTAAATATAATTCATTTGATATTAGAATACATTATTGCAAGCTTTCTGTCATCACATGAATATGTACATATAATCTTCTAAAAACACTTGTAAAATAACGCAATACAACCACGCAAAACATAGCCCTTAAAAAATTCACGTTATTTTGTTCACAGTAACGACTATATATAAATCTTCAGTCGTAGTTAAGTGAAACTGGTAATAGGTTTCTTACTATAGAAAAGCTGTCAATCTCATAGTGTCCAAGTAAGTTTGCACGTAACCACTGGGTGCTGTAATATTTTCCATACAAATAATAAACTCAGACACTAACTAGACTTGTGGTAGATCTACTATGATAATAGAAGTTAATTTAAATTTCGAACTTAAATGAAGAGAAAGTACCATCATTCAGGAAATACCAGATCATCTGTGTTACTCGAACCACTTTAAACACGGCAAATTAGCGAAGTACATAGGCCTAGTACGACACAATGCGAAGATTTTATCTTATTCTGATGGTAAATTTACCGATTTAGCTACTAAGATAAAGCATTAATAGCTAAAGTGAAAGAAGTAGTTTTTAAGCGTCGATGCAAAAACTGGGGTGTTTTTTACTTTGATGTATCTATGTATCTATGGCATCGCCTTTTATTTACAGTATGAAGATTTGATCTGTTACATATCGAGGGGTATTTAAACAATAGTCAATTTCATTTGTTCGTTCCAATTTTGTATTAATAATTATTTTATTTATTAAATGATTACGATATTAACATTATTCAATTTTACATATAAATATTATATTTACAATAATATCCTTAAATATATTCACAAAAGGCTAATCAAAACCGTTGGGGTGCATACCCAAAGTACTGACTACATTACCGCGTTGTATAGCTTTAATGACGCGTTGGCCAACATGAGCAAGCTTTCCTGTTTCCTTTCAAATTATTTGATTTAAAATTATTATAAACTTATAAAAGTGGAATCATAAAGTTTAATTTTTAATTTTCTTAAATAATATTATAATATTTTGATTATACAGCTATCGAGGCAATGATTAATGTATTATATGATAAAATCAATAAAAAATAGTGACAAAGTTGTTGTCAGTGAAGTAATTAAGTGAAGATAATTAAAACAGATTATGTACATCTTACTGTAAACTTGAATTAATAATAATTAATAAAAACGTGTCTCTACATTGTTTTCTTAACAATAAATATTTTTTTTAAAAACCTAATCCATGAGAAAAACGTCTGTTTCTATGCTGCGTTACAATTTATTCATCGTTGCAGCAGACACATGAATCACGATGACTGCATCATATTTGTATTCACTGGGGATGAATTTGCGACGTCTAAAGTTTTAGAATACTTCGCACACGCAAATATCAGCCTAATCCGGTAGATATATAGAGAAAATGAGACAAAATTCCCTTGCACGTTCTGTGTACCTAGGATAGTCATTGAAGAGAATTTCAGACATAGACAGAGTTTTCTGATAAAAATTCAAGGAAATTTCAAATAGTCTGCACTCAAGTACATCACTCAGCTTGTAAAAAAATGCACAGACGACGGTATAGACCGAGACGCATAATTTTTAGATTCATTTTCATAATGTGCAGTCAAACGGTTGAGGTCAACATAAACAAATTTATATTTAATGGCCAATATAAACCAAATTCACGCCAAGGATCGATGCATACTATTTTCAGAAACAAAGTACATAACTTTATACAATGGCATGCCTTAAACAAATCCTAAAAGGAAAATCCTTTCCCCCAAATAAATATGGAATAAACACATTTATACATAGATTATTTTTTTTCACTAATAATGATTTTGTATTAAAAGCTGCCCATTTCTGTGCTTTTGAAATTCTTTTTTAATTTACCGGGATTTAAATGAGATCTAAACAAATAAGAAATCCGTATAGGTATATATATAATTATTTTAAATTATACAAATTATAATTTAAACCATAACAATACAAAAAACCACTAAGGTACAACCACTACGAATAATATATGTATAAGTTTTATCTAGTAAAATAAAAAATATAGCAGTTCTAATGACCCGTTACATCATAAGACATTGAACGAATATTATAGCTATAGTAACCCATAAATCCAATTATGTATAGCTCTCACGAGTTTTATTTACAAAAAATCTTGTTATCAATGCGTGGTATACGTCTTCGTTGCGTAATTGCAATCGCATGGGAATTCAATTGTTGTTAATTCTCGTTCACATACATGAATGTAGACATTAAATGTTGCACGCACTTGCGATCACTCGATGCGCAAAAACATTGCACATACACTTCTAATTAAGCCTCTTAACACTCGGTGACACTTTATAACTTAGTACCTTTAGAAAAGATGAATTTTTATAATTATTGTTCCATGCGCAAAGTCTCCGCAACTAAGTGGTTAACGCATCTGCGTGTTGCGGACGTCCTGGGTTTGAATCCCGGGGAAAAAATGAATGTTTCGGTTGGGTAGGCACAGAAGGCTGATTACCTACTTGCCTGTAAAGATATCAGTGAAACAGATAAAGAAATGTGTCTGCCCCATACCCTACAAGGGCTACGGAAATTCACTCATATATTTAAAAAAAGGCTGATTTTGATTTTTTTTGTAAATTTTTAATGTATCTTTTAATACTATATTTTTGCCATCGTGACTAAATGGTGCAAAAATATTCTATGTATGTTCTCTTGAAGTTTTGTCTGAATCTCAGGGAAGTAATAAAATATTTCAGTCGAGTAGGCTTAGAAGAAAATAATGAGAGACGCAAGTGTCTACTTCATGTTCCTAAAGATTACGACTTATTTCATATAAATAGGTTTAACTATCAGGAAAGTATGAAATAAGTCGCTAAAGGCTTTGAATATACAAGTAGTTACGTGTTTTTCCAGAAATCGAATCGAGGATATAACAAAGTGGTGCTTGGCCAACTCAGGAAACAAAGATATTACGCGAGCAAATATTTGTGTCAACTATTACAAATTCCATGCGCATGAAAGCCTCGACAAAATTGCCTAAAATATTTAAAAGTTATGAAAGCCTTATATTGCAAAAAGTTGATTGAATAAAACGTCACTCTCGATTTCATTCAAATGAAATCGTTTCGCTATAGATATTATCGTGATTTTCAACAATAAACTCAAAAAAATCCCATCGGCGCTGCGTGCGAAATTGATAAAAATTAGAATTACATCACCACAACCGAATAATTGGCGTTACATATTGGTATAGAAATGGTTTAAGTATGAACAATTGTAAAAAAAATCACTTAAAATTTGATTTGTTAATTAATTCTTACTAAATTTTGACAAAAAATAAATATTTTTCTATTTATTAGCATAGATTGATAAAATTCGCGTTGCATGGCGTGGATTTTTAAAAAAATATCTATGTAGTTTGTCGAAAATTAGTATTAAAAAACTGAACAAAAACAAAATAAAAAAATATGAACTCAATAATTACTGCATATAAAGACAAGTAAGTATGAGTGAGTGAATTCCCGTAACCTTTAGTGGGGTATGGGGCAGATACATTTCTGTATTTGTTTCACTGATCATTTTCTTTACAGGCAAGTAGGTGATCAGTCTTCTGTGCCTACCCAACCGAAACATTCATTTGTTTCCCCGGGTTTCGAACACAGGACCTCAGCTCCGATGCTACACATAGACGAGTTATTGACGCCACGGAGGCGGTTTGTCACAAGTATAAGTTACCTTAAAAACTACTTATTGACACGATTAAATTTACTTGACCTTTAAAGACATTTCACTGAATTTCTATACATTTAACCCAAAACATTATCGTTAACTCATTAACGAATCTGAGCAACATAAATCAGCCTTGAATTTATTGGTGCAACGTTTTAATTGGCTGGAATGCTGACAGCATATTTTAATAGTTGTACATACAGATATATTGAATCCAATCCATTTTCAGTGAATCGCGGTCAGCGATAACGAATTTTAAAACAATTTTAATCCGCTACCGCACTTTAATTATTATCTCAAGTGATTAATAAGTCTATATTCATAGTGAGAAAATACTGTAATGGGAACTAAATGTGTTCTGCATAATAAACTGATGTGTGTAACATAGGACCTGCATAATAAATTAATATTATTTATATTATATTAAAATATATTATGACCGCCTCCTTCACCGGCGGCGGCCTTAAAACCGGGAGGTCCTGGGTTCGATTCCCGGTGGAGATAAAAAAAACTCGGTCTGGCAGGGCATAGAATGCTAATCACCTACTTTTCCCTAAAGAAAATATCTATCAGTGAAACAGATGTGAAATGCATTTGGCCCGTACCCCACTAGGGAAAACGGGATTTCACTTTACCCCACTTTTAAAATATATTATCATTATTTGGAATTTCACAACAGTTCAAACTATAGTTTTAAGGTTACATAGAATAACTTTCTGTTTATAAAACTATTGACCAGATTTAAATACTGAACTGGATTCAGCTTTGAAAAACCACCTGCATAGATTAGTCGTTTGTGGGTTTCACCGGAGGTCCTGGGTCCGAATTCCGGGGAAACAAAAATGTTTTGGTTAGGTTACATAAGGCCTGTGAATAACACAGATGCATAAATGTGACTGGCTGACTTAAAATATTATTTAAATTTTCTGAATCAATGCGAACCGAGATGGATTAGTGATTTAATACTTGTGTATATAAATGAATAAAAGATCATTATAAAGATTTCTTACAAAAACACAGCATTTTGTTTTATCGGAATCAAAAATCTAAGGTCTTCATACATAGTGGTCACATTGGATCTATCGAAATCAGAAATTTGCAATTTATAAGTTAGTATGAATAATTAATCAAAAAAATATGCAATTTTGTCTTAACTCTATACAGGCACAGCAATAATCTTTTATTTTATAAATGTCACATTAAAAGAGTATTAATTGTATAAAAATATTCATCTTTCCACAAGCAAGATTTTCAAGAATTCGAAAACGTAATAAATTCCAAATAATTAATTATGGCGTAAGTAACTATGATCGATCCAGTTTTAATATTCAATTCAACCTTGCAATAATTCTTAATTTATTAAAATACATTTATTCATACAAGTACTGTGTTTAATTACATAAGTACCGCATTAAGTCTCTTATGTAAATGACTACGAAAATTAACATAATCTATGATATTATTAATGTTTTTTTACCGTTGAGTGCTTAACCCTGCACGGTAAAGTGTGCTTATTTTTGACAGATGCAGTGATAAATAGAATAATTATAATCAAAATGGTTGTATTGAAGTTTGAAAAGATTTCTTGATATTTGAATAAGCTTATATTTATAGCATTTATTGCAGAACAAAGTAACACTTAAAACACTGGTATTTTCTATGTAACACCTACCTTTACAGCAAAGAATAACTAACATACGGTAAATATTACTTTTCAAATGAAAATACGAGTTATAATAATTCATACGCATATTATAGGCACAATACCGAGGTCCAATGTCCCAGGAATGCGTGTATCAGACCCCTAACAATAGCAATAACATCTCCCACGGCACATAATGAATAGTTAACGAAAACTAGGTGAATCTTTGTGCAATAACCTAGTGTATTTTAAAAGTATGATCGTTTTCAATTTCATAACGTTTCCCACACGTATGAATGGCATTACTTGACATAGGCTGACAAATTAGTATAATCAAAACGAGATTTTGTGTGTGCTTTGTTTACAAACAAATTGGATTATTAAAGATTGTTAAAATAGCATTAGAGATAGTATATTTTAACAAATTTGGTCCTATTAACATTCAACTACTGTTACTGTTCCATACCTACACTTTTGTCTCGTTACATATTTTATAAATTATCAAAATTTTACAATTTTTACTTTATACTAAAAAAATGCGCATTTATTATTTTAAAGCTGTTCCCGCTCAACCATTTTAAAAAAATTCCAAAATAGATATCTTATTTTTTAAAGTAATTGTGGTTTATTTTTATATTGAAATTATAGAAATTTCCATTAAAAGTACACTGTTGCCTTTATGTTGTAATATAGGTATGTGCGCATGTTTATCATATAATTACGTGAAGGTCGCCAAAACTTAAAAGTCATATTCACACAGAATAAGATGACTCATTTATATTTTGACATAATTTAGGAAGTTGCAATTTAAATGTTAACACGCTCGTAGCTTAATTTCTTTCATTTATTATCTGACTGTCAAAGACACGTCTAGGAGATAAAATCATTACTTCTCACGCTAAATTCTTCAAGTAAGAGTCACTGTACCGCGCCTTAATTGCTACATATTAAATTAAGAAATGTTTTCTTTACAATTATAATAACTACTTTATTTTAGACTAGCTAAAATTTTTCCTAATGACGTTTTGTCCCTATCACATAGAAATTAACAGTTCCAATGCAATTTGTAAACCCTTGAATTAGTTAGCCATGTAGGCGGTTTTTTGTTTAATACAAGACAATTTACAAATATTTCCACAACAACACAGTCTTGAGACTGATATATGTTGCGTCGACACTGAGTTTGCAACAGAAACTGTCAATTCATGGATGTTGTCGAAGATTAAATTTCATAGTATCATCATCCATACTTAAACATTATTTTTATTTACACATCGACCCTTAGTTTTAAGTCAGCACTAAGAACAGCAAGGAACTTATTGCCTAAGTGGCTGCGTATGTTCTGAGGAATCTATTTTTACGGGTTGGGTAGGCACAGAAGACGAAACATAACTTGCCTGAATAGAAAACGATCAGTCAATTAATTTTATCTAGATTTGAATTTAAATTGGTTTTATATCTATTTGGTTGTTAAAATCTACACGAGAATATATTCATGACCAGCTACAAAATTAAATAGCATTTTATAGCCTCGTTTTGCTTAAAAGAAGTAATTCTTTCTGGCCTAGCTAAATAACTACTCGTATAACATAAAAAGTAGGTGGTAAGAATCGCTGATCGTCGACTATATATTGTTTTATCTTTAAGTAGCGTTTAGCCGGCTCGGTTACCACGTTATCTTAACTGGAATCATGTGGGAATTCTTCACACGGACAGTGGATCTCAACAACGAATGTCAGTTGGGTAAGACTATGACATTTGGCTAATTTGCATTGAACGTGTGTTCTTGACGTATATTCGCTCACATTTTTAAGGTCCGTTCCCTGCATTGTTCTGCTGCTCTTGTTATGTTTTCATCGTATTCTTTGTTCTGCGCAATGTTGGAATCGTATTTTGAAATAGTAAATTCCATTACAGATCAACTGATTCTTAATGATGAGTCTCCTTTACTTTGCTTAAATATGTATATAACTCATATATTGTAAGATATATCGTCAAATGTAACCCACAGGCATTTGTAACGTAGGAAATCCGATAAATGCGAGTGTTTCACACGATGCTCTCGACTCTGCGCTTCCGGCGATCGTTGATTTGCATCGAACATTCTGCCTCCACGTCCTGTCTTAACCAATTGAGGATGTAAAGCGATATACTGGCATTTAGAGCACTTAGTCACAATATAGACGAGATGAACCGTTATTTTTATGAACGTTGCGATGTTCCCGTAAAGCTTTGTATATTACCTACATCCAATTACTTTTTCTGAATAAATAAAGTCAAGACTTTACTACAGCAACTTTGTACATTTTCTAAGAGAAAAAAATTATTGATAAGGCGAGTAGGTAGTTATTACTTACGATTAAACTTTTGAAATGATTACGATAGTATTTCGATATCAATACATATAGATCCTTAGCTAATAAATATTATAGGCTTTCCAAAAAAATACATTCAGAAAAATTTAAAATACTTTAATAAATACCTCTTTAAATCAAATCGAAATTGAAAGAGAATAAGAAATATTTAATTTAACTAAAATAGGCAACTACGTACGTACCTCAATATGTATTCAAGAATAGGCGTTACCTTTGAAATAAATTTGAATGTCAGCTAAAAACTATTTGAACTTGAACAAGCTTAAGGTATGCAGCAGATCAATGTTTTTACGAGCACTTACAGAAACCAATCAAAAGAGGCGTGTCGGATAGTAATTATTTCTTAACACCATCTCCAAGTCGACTACCGAAAGTACATTAATAACTTCCTTTGACTTAATGACTCTGATTGAATGCTTTTTATAGATAACTAGATAACGTTAATTGAACTCAAATTAAGCTACTGGCTGCTTATAAATAGAAGATTTTAGGCGCGAAGATAACATTCAGAGATATTTAAAACTACTTTATATTTTTGCACAAACAAAGTGATTATAGAAATTATTTCTCTTTTCAACTAAGAACTACATTAGGTTTGAAAATTGTTTATAAATAGTATCTTCTTTTTGGTGTTAAATTCTTAACCAGTTCATAACTACTACCGGTAATCAACTTAAATCTTATGAAAGCAAATAGTTTAATAAATACAGACAAATGTTGACATCCTCTGTCGCTGTCATTGTCACGTCAAAGAGGTTATGTGACATCCAGTTTGAGAGCCCGCTTGACACTTAGCCTGCGATGACGAGATAAAGGCATTTACATCTGTGATGGTACGATGTTACCGTTACCTTCGATGTGTTCTGTTTATGTATTGTCATAGACAACGACCTTGAGTCTATGAATGCATATGTAATCTATGCTCAATGCTCATTATAATAACGATAATCACAATAGAAGAATATGTAAACCGTCAATTTGTAGGTAATGTAACTTTACATTGAAACTGAAAATCAACATTTGATAGAATCAATTTAATCGCCCGTTTAACTCAGGAATTCCCTATTCACTATTCCAGCTATTCAGATCAAATTAAAAGACAATATAAATTCATCTAATGTGCTCTGTTTCAAAATCGAAATTGCTTGTCATTAGCAAGGCTAAAATGTCACGGAACAATGCTTGTCGCCGGTCGAAGGCCGCACGTGAGCGCATTTCCTATTACATATCTATATGATATAGTTGTATGTTTGTGGTAGGCTCAACAGGGGAGGGACCCTAAGTAACGTCAGAGATAGTTCAGAGTTCAGTTCAATCAGAGGGTAAATTTTTTATGATAAATAATCTGGATTACTGCTCAAATATTTTTAATAAGAAATATTTGAATATCTTTTGTAAACAAATTGGGAGATTTTTGATGGATTGTAAAATATTCTTAAATATATAAATTTTGTAAAACTATTTGCAAGAAATCAAAATCTATTATTTATGCTTTATTCTTTAAAAACGTATTTGCTGCTTCGGCAGAGAAAGAAAATACTGTTTTAAACATGTATTATGTTTAAAATTTTGAATAGGAAAATAATATAAACTTAAAATACGAATTTGCAGCTACACCTGTATAATTTTTTCATGACATTAAGAAAACGAATTATTAATATTTATTTACTATAAATAATTATTTGTTGTATAATTAACAGCAATATGCTGTATAAAACACACAGCAAGCCGATTACAGGTTTCAAAGGCATTTAGAGATAATATAGCCTAATAATAATAATCTTTGATTTGTTTTGCATATATTGTAGAATGCATAGCATGATCATATCCACCATATCATCAGATATACTCACAATATTCAAGATTTGATCTCTAATAGATACAATTTATATAACAATTTTCAATTTTATAAACAAATTTTAAAATACGCATATTGACACTTAAATAAACTCGTAATTAAACTAACAAAACTCCTACAAACCAAAACGATACTAGATACGATAACTAAACGATAACTTTTTTATGAGTAAATATTTTTTGTAGAATTTTGATAATAATATGATGACTCGAGAATGTAGTGACTAACTTTTGAAAAGTGATATGTCAGCGGGGTTAGCTTAAATATATTTTAAAAGTCTTAACACATTTTTTTAAATTATAAATAATTGAAGACTATTTTCATATAGTATAACTTAAGTATTCAATGACGGATTGAACTCAAGTCATAACATTTTAATATATGTACAGCAACATTTAGATGATTTAGAATATTACCAAACGATAGTATAGCCAATAAGATCTGCAGCACGTGTGAGGTTAGAGGTGAGGTGCGCAGGCCATTGTTAAAAACTGACGAAAGCATCCAGTGAAACTTATTAATTTATAGTTTATCGTCCATTGTTAACTAGACTGGGTTAAACAGTTAATCTCGTTAGGTTTTAGTGCAATCTTCGTTAAGGTGATTTTATAATTCAACTAACGTGAACTAATGTTTAAAGTTTTAACTTTTATAAGGGCTATTTTTAGAACCGAGCTTTTTTTGTTATGTCAAATATCGGTATCTTCAATTTTCAAGAAATTTGCATTGTTAAATTGCAGTTTGATGACCGGTTGGCGCAATTGGTAGTACTCCCGCCTTCTGGATCAAAATATTTCGGGTTTGAATCCCGGTTGGTGCATTTATTTGTGTGATGAGCACGAATGATTATATCCGAGTCTTTGTTGTTTATAAACTTATATATATAATGTATATATATATAAGTTTTATTGTGGTACCCTCATTGTTTCTGATTACCATTCCACAAGTGCTTCAGCTACTTTCTTTGGGATCAGAGCAACATATGTGAGTTATCCCAATTAAGTAAGTGACCCCCTCCTTGGTCTAGTGCTAAGCGCGTAATCGTTACAACCGAGAGGTTCTGGGTTCGATTCCCGGCGGAGATAAAAAAAACTAGGTCTGGCAGGACATAGAAGGCTGATCACCTACTAAAGAAAAAATCGATCAGTGAAACAGATGTGAAATGCATCTGCCCCATTCCCCACTAGGGAACACGGGACATCACTACTACACTACATCCCAATTAAGTATTATAATTATTAGGAAATTGCGAGTCGACGCCTGTATCAAAGGTGAGAAAGTAACATACTACTATATACTACTATATATACTAACTAATATCTATATTATCTGCAATAATGTGATAAAATGTAAATTCCCCGTTTTATTGTCCAGACACACTCCGTTAGTTGTGTTATCGTAACCACGGCTATCTCGACAATGACGCTGGCTTTAATTCAATCAACTCCAGATAGGCTTATCATAGTAAAGGAAAATGAGATTGGCATTAAAGAAAAAGTGAACTCCTAATTGTTGCGCTTTTGTTTTTTGTATGCTTAATTATTAATTACACAATGCCAATTGCCCTCAAATAAGGGCAAATTTTTTGCATAAATTAGAAGAATAACCTTGAGTACTTTCAAAATAAAATAGTTTTTTTTTGTTTCCCAGAAACTGAATCCAGTTCCATTTATATTACGTAGGATTTTGTACGCGTAGAGACGTAGAAAAAGCGAAACTAGCACTAAAATATCTTATAATTTACTAACTTTTAATGCGAATAACTTTTAATCGTCCGTATAAACAATATAGCGTATTTTAACGTAAACTCGTAACTTCGTAACTTTACCTATCAGTGAAATATTATTTTTAAATTGCATTATAGGTAAGTATTATCAAGGCAACATATATATATGAAAGAAATAAGAAAAGATTAAAATTGTTAACGTAATAAGCTCAACTATTCTCCTTTACCGAGTCCTAGGGCTAGATAGCCTTTATCGCGGTCGTGTCACAAGAGGGGCGCGCCCGACAATAAATCCACTAAAGCGTGGCGTGAAAGATGAAGTGTCCGCTTAACATACAATGACTGTCGTAACCAACTCGTAACAACAGTACTGGCGCTCAAACACGAGAATTGTTGGTGTTAGATATTCTATTTCTTATCAAAATTATTTGTTTACAATAAGCGCAGTTCCTTGGTGTTGCATAGTAACATTCAATGTTGCGCTGGAGTTCCTGAGTTCGAAATATATCAGCGGTTTCGTCCATAAAATCATATTCTTTTAAGCTTAAAGCTAGCAGGATAAGCTATTTTTTAGCTTTCGAATTCATTAGCTTTTAATCAAAAAGCTCATCAGAAATGTTATATTGGTTTAAGCACTTAAATTTGTTGAATTCTTTTCGGCGATGCTTAATAAATTCAAATTGATGAATTTTGTTCAAGCGATGTTATTTAGCTGCCATACCATTTGAATACATTTTTAATAAAGTATTGTTCATCCTTACTAATATTATAAACGCGAAAGTTTGCATGTATGTATATTTGTTACTCTTTCATGCAAAAAGTACTGAATGAATTTGAATGCAATTGGACACGCAAATAGCATATGCTCTGGATTAACATATAAACTTTATATACCGGTAGTGTGTTCCTGTGGAATCATTTAGAGATACACGTATTTTATAGGCTATATAACACCACATTACGACGAAATCAAGGCGGGTGCAATCGCGGGCCACAACTAGTATACTAATTACAGTTAAACACAATAATTTTATTAACATTCTGTTATAATAATATTATTGTCTGTATTTTACCGACCCTTAAAACTAATTGAAACACAAATGGACATGACAAAGAAATACTTTTAAAAGTGCAATGCAGATTTGCATCATCTATTTATCATTCACCAACACCGCATTCATCATAGGTATCAATTGTTACATTTTTTTCGCGTCTGGCATTTTAATATCAAATGTATCACGCATGCAATACAATTATTTATTATTTCTAGATAACCTTTTGTGTATTCATTAATCATATGCATTTTGCCAGCTTCCGTATATTTATCAAAAACTTTTTATTAAATTATTAAAATAACGCAATATTTTCATAATTGATAATGTTAGTCAAATAATATTTGGAAATAAAGAACTATATTAATCTTACGACTTACTTTGTATTTAATATCACCAGTGTAACTCAAACCAAATTATTAATAAACTTTTACTGCCTTAAGAGAGATAATTTAATAAAGCCCGGTTTTCACTGCGAAACGGTAATGAACGGGCAATGGCTCAGCGAAACGAACCAACAAAGACTTCTACCTGCTACTTAGTGAGTTTATTTCAACTCTTTCTGCTCGCTTAGTCCTTTCCCCTCAATTATTTGACCCACCGACAAGTACAAGTCTATTCTTGCATGTAAAACGGAGTGCTTAATGAGTCCGTTCCGCTCACGGTGCAAACTCGGCTTAAGAAATAAAGAAATGATAATCACAGCTTTGATACAAGAACGTGGCATTGTGAATTACCTATATCTCACTCTTTCATGAGTGCGTCAGTAAAAACAAATAAGTTTAAGTATAAAAAAGTTATTATTAAATTATACCTACAGCTTCTATTTTGGGTGCGCACGGCAACGTATCGCATTATCGGTAAATAATATATAAATATATTTTTTTTAAGAATATAATTTTACCTATTTAAGTGAAGCAAGAATTATATGTAAGCTGCAGCTTTGTCCTTAAAAAATACATATTGTGTTTGCGTATTTAGAAACGTATTTCAAAACTATATAAGCTGTAACAAATGCTAACGTCCCGTAACCGATACTCGGTGATTTGTCAGAGATACACACTAAATTGATGAGCTGCAGCGAGAAATTTTAAGGAATGTGGCCTAGACAATGTTTGAACGGAGGCATCTAGAATATTGTAGTAAGAAATATTTATTGATATACCGACATTTACTATATTGAATATTTTACTTTATATCTCTTTATTATTAAGTTATAAATTAAAAACTTATAGGTCTCAATAGATGATAAATAAAAATGCATTAAAAAAATAGCCAAATTTCAGTGTTATAACTTAAGATGGATATTGGGTAGATAATGGATACGTTTCCGTATCGGATTATATCGCTTTAACTGAAAGCTGTATTATTTTTGGTAATTGCATTAGTACCTATACGATGCTTTCACTAGTATTCTAGTTACCCCAATGGTAAAGATAATTTCGTAACCTGAAAAATTCTGTAAATAAATACAGAGCTTTTTTTAAACTTTCAAACATCTAGCAACTTATCACCATATTCAAACGAGAAGCATAAATTTAAACTGAACTATATCTTCATAAAGCCTTGTATTACTATGTCAATCACTATGACGTACTTAGCACATAGCATACTAAATACCGCTGATGTTAATTTACGATCTCTTTGATTTGAAGCAATTTATGGCTCTATTTGAATTGCTTTCAAGAGTAGACAAGAAATTAAATGACAAGTAACTTTAAGTTCAAGAGGTTGACTTCTACTTGATTTATATACTCTTGGTGTCATCGGAAATGATTCAAAGGCTCTTTAGGAAAGGAGTTATGATCTTACTAACCAAAGTTACTTCTAAAGAGATTCATTCATTTCTTATGGTTACTGTTATTTTTTATTTGTTTGGTATTAAAACAGCCTCTAGTGAGGAATGAGACAGACATAAATCTAAATCTACATCTTACTTCATTGTTAACAGATAGGAACATACATGACATAACACTTAGGGTCTCCGAGCACTCTTCATGAAGCGATAAGTAATCTCAAAGCATTGCTGAGTTTCGTGGAGAAGTTGGGGTGGTTAGAAAAGCGCGTTGGTTGTTGATTTGCAAAAAATACAGAGAAAAATAATCTAAACTAACTAAATTTAAGTTTCTTTCATTAATAATTTTCACTAAAGTATTTTTTGTTCGCGCTACACGATATGAATACAGAATACCTTAAATTTGAAAATATTTATTTATTAATAATAATAAATTGAACAATAATTAAGATAATACCGATAATACAACGTTTTTTATTACGATCTATCTCTAACAAGTAATAATTCTAGCCATTTGTATATTGGTAATAAATTATTTTCTATGGATTATCTTAAAGACTGAGGCTTCATAAAAGTGATGTATTTGGTGGATAAAGGCTTGTAAGCTTATGTATATATGTAGTATTTTATTGTTATAATATTGAGTATTAACCATTTAGATGTTACGCAATAAGCGAGGCAACGAGTGGGGCTGCATTTTTTGCATGCATTACGTAGTCTTTTTAATAATTGTTACAATTCTTCCTTCTTCGGCAAGTCCTTCAGGTTCACAATTTTTAGGCTCTGAATTCACGTCCTGTTTCCACTCGTCTGGCTCCCACCTTGTCTATTTTCGGTCCCTCGAAGGCACTTCTTGTTCTCGTTTCAACCTCTTTCTTTAACTGAAACTACTGACGCTGCTTGGGTTTCTGTTTTGTATTATTTCTATATCACATTGTGTTGTTAATATTTATTCTTTTCATGTAATGTTTTAATTGTCTGTACTTATTGGACTTACTCCTTTGTTACTTTTATTATTTTTCTTGTAGGGTTGCCTGCAAGAGATCGCTGTTTAGCGATAAGGCCACCCGTCGTATTTCTATTCTCTTATATATAAGATTATTTCCTGTTTTTTGTAAGTTGTGCAACTTATGTAAATAAATAAATAATTACATTTAATTTTTTTTCATCCGGTACATTTTGTAATATACATTAGTATGCAAAGGCCAAAAATGAGTATAGGTTGTGTGATCCACATTTAAATTAATAGCCGAGATAATATAGTTCAGCGATGGCATCCGATAGGTAAGTGGTTTTCGTAACGCCCTCTATCGGCCGAGATTAGATCTGCGCGTGCGCAGCGATGACCGCTCTTTGTTTTTTGATATTACAATGAACATCTGGCTAAAGGTGACCTTTAACCAAAATAATATTATACTGTCTTGCTAAAGATTGCTGATATGCTTCTATATTGTTTTGTTAGAATACTCATTCATTGTTGTCTCGGGTCAACGTAATATGAGTTAATAACAGACTTACCGAATGTATTTGAATGATGTTGTTTATAAAGCTTCCTCGTATCAATACTAAATTGATTTTGATGATTATCAAAATTTCATTATTTTTTTTTGAAAAGAAGAGCCTATTTAATTTGTCACTGGCTTCGAATAAACCGGCTTTGTTCTAATAAATGAGATTCCATACTTTATACTTACTCACTTTTTACGTGGACACTTTTTAAAACAATTTAATTTACATTTCATACAAACTGTGTCCTGACTGTTGCAAACACAAAAACGATATCTACAAAATATAATGTATCTACAGAAAGAACTGGGTTTCCCTCCTTTCCATACTAGGATAACCTTATGTGGTAATTTTTGGGATGTTTGTGTGTGTGGGATAGTGTGTCTATTGTTACGAATTTATGTTGTTGATTAATAAGTAATGTATGAAGTTTTTATTCCAATAAAAAAATTCCTTCTGAAATTACGCGCTATAGTGACAATTGATTTTATTTTGTTAGAAATATATTAATACTGTAGTGTCGGCTAAAATACTCGTAAAAATAAACGAATCTGCAACATCACTTTGAGTGGTGTCCGTCAAGTTGACACAATCAGAATTGATCGAAATGAAAGTAAAAACGAACGCTGTAGCTTGAAGGTCAATTACATCTGTAAGTTAATGGCTATTGGATATCCGTCATTGATGTACTAAACTGATTTAATAACTATTATAATTACTAACCTTTTCAAAATAATAAGTACCATAAACTCTACTAGGAGTCTGGTAAAGTATTTTTGATAGCATCTGCTTTACTTACTTGTATGGAAAATAATACAGCGCCTCTACGGGTTGCTTAACCACTAGTGGTTAAGCGAACTTCCTTGGTCAATATGGAATTGACAGCTCATCGATAGTAAAAATCCTTTGACGCTACACAAACTGAATCAATGCATGATCAACTTGAATATTATAGAAAATAATATAGATACGTGTAGTTAAAATGAATTCCTTATTTTCAAAAAGAAATAATTTTATATAACAATTCATATAAAAGGTCCTGAACAGCCTTGGTAAACTTTTAAGCCTCAATCAATTTAATAACAATATATTCGTTATTGTACTTTTGCAATAATAAATCTGTATAGTAATTGCAATTAATGAGATCACATCTGACTCATCAGCGGGGGTCTGAGGCTTCAATGGCATAATCACATTATCATCGAAAGTAAGGTCACAGGGAGCGGTCAAGGGTTGCGCTCACATTGCCTTGATCGATCGTAAAACCATTCAGGCACATTGTTATAGATCCTAACGATTGCATTCTCTAATTATTACTTTGCCCAATAGTAGGCCTTGTTCTTAGCGGCATGGATTGATCGCTATCAGATTCATGGTCAAACATCGCTTGGGACACCGTTGGGACATGAATAATCGATGTATGTTAACATGCTTTGACCTCTTGTTATTATATTCTGCTTTAAAGCAAGTGTTTACAACTTTTAAATTACTCTACTCCAACTAAGAGGTATAGTAAGTCTTGCATATTTAAAGAAAACAGTTTTATTGATTAAAGTGCATATATTTACCTATCACAACTCTACAATTATTATTTTATTTCTATCAAAAGGCATTACCTATTAAGTCCTTGCAATATAAAATTGGTACAATGACTTTATACCTAGAATATTAAAAGAGATCGCTTAGTAGCGGTTTTTTTTTTCAATTAATTGTGTGTGTAAATGCTATGGTGAAAATTAAACATAGCAAGATTACGTAAGTATTTTTCTATACCTAATTGAAACATTCGCTAACATATATATTTTTAGATGATATTCACTTTATTAAGGCCGCTTGCTTTATCTTATAAAATAATATATGTATGCTCTGTTATCCGTGTGAGGCACGCCCTTACGATATATCGTATGTTTCATAATACCACGAATATCTATATCAAAGATCAGACAAGAGTCGAGGTGTAAAAAATTAGCTTAATCATAAGTGGCAGGTCAACCGATGCATGAGTAAGACATATGACAGTAACAAAATCGCACTCTCCAGCGAGGCGTCTGTAGTTATCTGATCGTTTTATGTACATAACAAAGGCCATATACGCTAAGTCGGTTCTATTGATCTAGAGATATTTAGATAATACTTAATGCGCTCGAGATAACATTCCGCAGTCCCAGGTTCTGAAATCTTAAACTTTGAATTCAATATTAATTTTTATTCAACATGTGCGTCAAAGCGTACTTCCCAAATTAACTAAAGAGTGCCATATTTCTTAATATTTAGTTTTTCATTAGAGTGATATTGGAATTATATTTGAGATAAAACTTAGTTATTAGTATTATTTTTTTAAAACTTTTTAGTGTATTTCTACGAGTTTTCCATATAAAATGTAGTCTACATTACTCAAAAAGAATCTAGCTACCCATCAGTGTAACTTACATTCACAAGTACCTACGTAAACTCAAAAACATTATTAGTTACAAAAAAATGTTTTCTATTAAATATTAGTATAGATGAAAGTCGAATGGAAGTTCAGTATCAAATCTTTGCGAAGGCAGCTTTCGAATACTATTGAAACATAGACAATACAAGTTTTATGACAGTGTGTCAACCTTCCACCGGAAAGGTAATTCCTTATAAGCTTTGCAAAAAATAGTTTATTTTGCGTCAATATCTTTTCCATTTATGTCCTATATACTTCGGGTGCATGAGTTCGCCACTGGTTAAAGATGTACGAACAATAACAACATGTTAATCATTTAACGTGTAATTTTATTATTTGTTTTACATTTATAGTACAAAATCAATTTTTATTAATAAAAAAGAAGACGCTATTAAGAAAGACAAATTGATTGAATGTGCAGTCTTCCCTAATACAAGTTTTCTGACCTTAAAAGGGAGGACTTTTAATTTGTAGTAACTAAAAAGTGCTAAATAATAAAAAAATTGAATTTTGATTTTCTTTTTAAATTTTGAAGAAATCCAGTAAATTGTTATTTATAACAGAGCTTTTTAACGTTTTTAAAAATATCATAAAATTATGCGGGAGAGATGCAAATTCAAAAGGCAAGTATCATGTAGACCACAATGAGCTATGTTGTTTTATTTTTCTCCAAATAAAGATTCTGATTTAAACCACAATAAATAATTCTATTGTTTACATAAACTTAGCAACATAAGCTGTACTTTTTTTAATAAGTTACTGTAAAAATACTGTTTACGTTATAGTTGAATGATCGCATAGTGAATCGTTGATTCAAAGATTTAACGTTTAGCGACGCGGGCCCCTAATTGGTGCTTCTTTAACCAGAACATGTGTAGTAGCCCTAAGAAGGCGTGTTAGTGAAACTAACTTACATGTTTTTGTTTCAATGCTATTTTATAGTTAGATTGCATAACTGGTCCATTCGATCAGCTTTCTTGCATTGTAAAGTGAGCTTACGATTTAATTTAACTGAGCTGATCAGGAAAACTTTCGAAAAAACATTTCTATCGTCTATTTGGTACGTAGTAAGATATACTAATAATGTATGGAAAATTTGTTAAATTTTCTTTAACACTACTGTACCGCAGCATTTGAAAAACGCTACATGTTTTTTGATTATACTATTTGTAATAAATGACCTATTTAAAAAAAAAATATTTTTTTAATCCTTAACAAATTCATGTCATGGGTTGAATTCCTGAGGAAATAAGAAATGTTTCAGTTTGAAAGGCACGGGCACATATTTGCCCATTAAGAAAGTGATCAAAATCCAAGGGAAATAATGTGTCTATAACAAAAAGGACAAATAAGATTTCACGTTCTACCCGACAACAAGGAATCACCTATGTACATTAAAATCTAACGACACATTACAACATCATTAGATTCGAGAGCTCTTACTGGGTAGATGAAATTTGATTTTCTAACTTGAAAAATAGCTCCTATTTAAACATGAATACTCTTAACGCGATTGCTAATAAATTAGCGATTAAATTTATAAGAGTAATAATTTTTAACATCATAAATTAATCTACTACCAACAGCCTTATAATCTATAAAATGTTAGACCCACATAAATTGTTTTAAGTCACTAATTTAGACGCGGTCATATAAGTTGATGCATTTATTAGCAGTTTAAGACTTTGTTGTGTGTAATTAATGATCTTTCCTTATTAATTTATAGAGTCTAAGATAAAATCTTGTTTTATCTAAATTATATATCGTTTATGATTAGTATATGACACTGGTCTTAACATTTGTGCATAAGGTCACTATAATTCAAATGTTTGACAAATTTGTCATCATTTATTTATTAATATATAACAGCCTCCGTGTTTCAAGCCTAGATAATAATCCTTGTTATAACCTGTACTATTAAGTGAAAACGTTATCCTAATATTATATTAGTAATTATATTTAAAATTCTGAAAAATATTTAGGAATCTTTATTATAGATTCGAACGAGACCATAGAGATGTAGCATACAGACTATAAAGATATATACTTTCAATACTAATTCCAAGTAAACGAAGTCATGTTTCGCTGTATTCATTCAACTTGTGAGTTCTTACATCGGAAATGCAGATTGCCTTGTTAACTTTTTGTTTAATGAAGAGACTATTATTATGTTACATTTAATACTTGGTAAAAGTTTGCCGACCTCAAAGAAAAGTTCCTATAGTATAATTATTTAAAACTACATGTTGAAACCTTTATTAATATTTAGTTTTATTAAAAACATTCACTATTTTGTGAGGCATCGGACAGACATATTTCTGCATCTGAACGATCTTCTAAAAGTCAGCTAAACTGCCTTTTTTAAACGAAATTTCCCATCGATACAACAATTTACAATAATTTCTACTCAACTATGTATAATACAATGAATACTGTTTCACTTTAATTAAAACACAAGATTTAATCTTTGTTGACTAATAATTAAACTCGAATCAAATTCTTTATCACATCGATGTCACAAATTGGACTTAGCCATGACGTAGCTTAGACGTGTTGGTATTAATTCTCACGGAACACGCATCTGATGCCTTTAGATAAGTTATGACAGATGCGCCTATTAATGATCATTCAAAATCGAACCTTAAAAAATTAAATATACAGTTTAAATTTGGTAGGTCAAGTTACACTTATTGTATGTGACGAACCAAAACAACTGTCATTTCTCACGAAGCTCTGAGTGTCACCAGGCGATCTGATTAAAACGGAGACCACAAAAAAGATGGACTTACTGATACCTATGACTGGCAATTAGGATACTAATAACCATTTTCCATACCCAACTTTTCCTAGATTATATATTGCCACCTTCTTATCATTCATAACTGTATCAGATAAGCAGTAACTTTAGTCAAAAATGAACAAAATTATTTACACAAGGTTAGAAAACTTATTTCCCTAAAGCAAATTTTATATGTGCTCTTAAAATAAGAAATAAGATAATCTCTATTTCTTATGTACAAACTAAATTATTTATTATTTATTTATATATTACAGGATAATAGCATTAAAAAAATAAAACAAAAAAATTCCTAAACTGAATCCTCCATCATCTGCTAATAAGGAAAACTTCGTAAAATAATATAACTTCGTACATATACAGTGTTAAAGAAATATAAAAATAAATACATTTAAGTAATCCGGAAATAACCAATAATAAAAGACAGAATTAAGTCATTTCATATTTGTACGGCATTAATATTAGTACAAAGAGCACTTTGTTCCATAACAATAAATTTTTACATACCTCAAATCAATGTTCTTCTTGAAATAAAATATTTATTATTCATCGCAGTAAATATTGTTTATGGAATGACACAAGTGCGACATTGTTTTTACGGGCCTAATTGTTTGAAATTTTTCTATATATCCTTAACTTGTATTTTTTATATTTATTTTATCACAAATTTTTAGTTTAAGATTTTTCATGATTCTTTTTGTATCAATGAATTAAAAAGATTTTTAAGTAGTCGATTAATAACAGTAATATTAATAATCTTTGTAATGAAAATAAACTTACGAGGCTGTGCTTGAAGACTACTTTATTTCGTTATATATAAAAAGCGATATTATGTAAAAATCTAACCTCAATTATCTGTCCTGACCTGTTCTGACCTGTCTAATTTCTATATCGATTTAGACTGAATAATAAGTCAAAAAAACAAACAATATATCAACCTTATAAATATTATAATGAAAAAGTTAACTTTAAAAATCATGAAAGCTGGCAAATATACAGTCATATCATGGCGGCAAAAAGCGCACAGTTGAAATGAAACATTTTGATGAACCTTAAAACTAAGTATCGTATGTTTTTCGTGAGTGCGATAATATTCGCGCTTAATTGGGTGCCCAAATGAGTGGACTTAAATTAACTGAGGCGGCGAGTTCAAAGCATTTGTTTATTTATTGTGTCTGACAGCACGATTAAGTTACTCTTCCACATGCAATGATTATTATAGCTTTTGATTGTATAGTATTTTTCTATGAAACCTAAGTATCATTTAATGTTATTATCTATTTATTTTAAATCTTGTGTACACATAGAGCATAAATTAATAGAGTAATAGTTACAAGACTGCAGTTAACACTATTACCACTATGCAAAATTTCAGAAATTTTACTCATTTACTTAAGAATAAAAAATGCTACTTTCACTTTCACGTATTTTTCTGAAAAGTAATTAATTAAGTAAGTAATAAATTTGATCAATTAAATCGAACCGTAAAATAAAGGATTTTTCAATCGAAGTCATTTTCTAATTACTTAATATATATTTGAGGGAGCAGATTAAAACAAGAAACTGTAGCATGTGGAGATCCTGACTAACTACATTTGCTATTAAGTAGGACGATCATTGAAAATACACAAATGTCTATCGCATGCCCAACTAAGGTTACGGTACTTCAGTAGTACAGTATAAGTAGCGGTGAAATATCTTATAATATCACTGCAATAAGTGGATGTTAGGTTTAAGACCTTAAAGAGATTAGAGCAGACGTGGTCGCCGAGATAATTTTAATGGTCCAGCTGATACTGGCAGATTCACGCTTGATGTACGGCGATTTCAGGCTTTCTCCGTGTAGAAAGTGTTGTACCTTTGCTTCTTATATTGCTTATATTTCAAAGTTTATAAATTGCCATAATAAAGCACGCTTTGATGCTTATGTAGTTATCGTCTGATCACCCGTTTTGTTTAGATTTG
The DNA here is from genome assembly GCA_912999735.1 of Aporia crataegi. NCBI lineage: Eukaryota > Metazoa > Arthropoda > Insecta > Lepidoptera > Pieridae > Aporia > Aporia crataegi. Next base: position 2,560,780 of record OU538744.1, on the reverse strand, counting down.
ATTATTAACTTGAAAAAAATAGTCATGAATGAAAATTTTACATTTCACGCGGCGTTTTTTTCGTCGTTTTTATTTTGTTAGATCAGGCAAATGGGTAGCTGTGGAAGTGACATTATTGAAGACATTTTCAGTGCTTCAAAAACTTGTAATATACAATTTATTTGTTAATGCAGGCCTTGTTAGTTAAATCATACCTTAACACGCGTAGAGACATCAAACTGTGACCGCGTTGAACTCGTTTGTATTGAAAAATTACTTGTTAACTAACATGTCATTTTTATTAACAAAAATATGTCATTCCTTGAGAACTTTTATATTAATTATAAATTATCAAAAGGCTTTTGGTGTGAATTCTCGTAACCCCTAATGGGGCATGGGGTAGACATATTATGTGTCTGTTTCACTGATAATTTTTTAACAGGCAAGTAGTTGATCAGCCTTCTGTGCCTACCCAACCAGAACCTTCATTAGTCCCTCTGAGATTCGAACTCAGGACCTCCAGCGCAACACGCAGACGCATAAACCAACTTAGCCTCGGAGGCGGTTATTATTATTGAGGCTTTTAGTAGGTATTTAATTTATCATTACGATCAAGATACAAGAAGCTGGCCAATACATGACAGGCGTTTCATCACAGTCAGTTTACTCAACTAATATCTCATTCACGCATGCGTCACTCGTCTACGAGTATAATATCAGCTTTCGATCACGTTTGATCCCTGACCCTTGATTTCGGCTACTGTGAGCACGATTTTATAATTATCTTCAAGAATAACTTCTATTGCATTTGCATACATTCTACAATTGCTTACTAAGGCTTTTCGAGCGGATCCTTTGAAATGTTGTTTGTTAACAATCTGGCGTATATTTAAACTACCGATTACATGTTATTTTTATCAATTTGATCACTCGTTCATGACTGAGGTTGTCTAAGTTTAGTTAAAAACGTATGTTGTTTTAAATTAAAGAATTATATTTACGTATTCACAGGTAGGTTACAAGGTATTTACCTTTATTATATGTAGTTATCTCAACGCAAGAAAGATCTGTCTAAAAAAGTTTTTGATCTAGAAATAATTTAAAAAGTTTTGTTATATTTAAATAAATAAATAAATTACAATTTTGTCTTGAAATCTCAAAAAAATAATATAATATAACCAATTTATTAATTATTTAGGCCTTCAACGAATTTAAAATGTGTAATTTCTCAAGGCTAAGCTTGTCACACCACTAAAACACCTCTTTACAAAATGTCACGGCTCAGATCATCATATAAATATCTTCCTTTCCGTAATTTTTACCTCCAAAACTGCCAACAACATCCTCAACACAATAATTTCATAATATAATTCTCTGGTGAATTGAAATCGATGTGTCGTTATAAAAATCATCAGTAGCCATTAAATATAAATATGTAGCAACATCCTCCATACGTAGGAAGCAAAACCAGTTCTAACTAACGGCGGAGATGAGTCGTCGTAATAAAACGGCCGAAAGATGGCATACGACAGAGCAAGGGCAACATTAATGCACTTTAATGGAGGTCAGGCTGCAAGGGCTGTCACCGGAGAATTAATATTAAGTATTAATATAATTTTGATTAAGTAGCAATTTGAAATCTTAACATTTAATTATTTTTTTTCACTTGTGATTAAAAAATAGGTAGCAAATAAAGAAGTTAATGTCACTAAGGAGATTTCATTAATTTTTTGTTAGTGGAAAACATCTCTATGGCATGTTCCAGTTTTAGTTATCTGTGGCAACACATGCTTTTGAATTTAAATTGTTTTCAATATTTTTTGCTTTTCTCTTATTTTGTGGCCAAAAATATGGTTCACCACCCTACAGTTAAGGTTCATTTGAACGTATCGAAACAATAAGATCAATTTTCCCTTGCAATATATTACCCGTTATAAAAGTCAACCTTGGCGATAATTAAATCTGACAGATACTTTTGTCAAAACCACTTTCTTGGCCGACTATCTAGATTGTTATCTATGTAATCAAATCTTTAAAATATAAAATTATTTTATAAAAGGATTTTCCTTTTGTTGCTCAACCCTGCTCAACGCTTCTCTTCAATAAATAGCGATCTTTAAATTCACAAAATTTTTCGCGATTTTCGCACTCGCCTTACGTAAACTTAAATTACGTTAAATCTTTTGAAATTCATCTTTACTTTCATAGTAATGAAATGTCAAATATTTTCGCTTACTTACAAGAAACGAATCATTATTGAGGAATTTTTTTTTAATTATTTTAAGTTAAGGATAAAATAAGGTTTTTCACTTACACGATAACTAACAAACGTTTAAGATTAGTTCCGAATAAAAGAATTATTGAAGTAGCAACAAATATTTATTCGTAACTAAATATAATTTGTTTTGAATATTGTGTTTAAAAAACTGGAATCCTGTATTTAAAAAAAAACACAAAAGTACAACTTTCTGGAATCCTTTTAGGAAACTATTTCTTTCCTAAACAAAGCCCTTTGGATAAAATCTTATTTCTGCTAAAAATGAGCTAAAAATTTTAAATTTTTTGATCCAAAAAAGGTCAATCATTGGTCAATCAAAACTTCTTTTTTCATTATTTGAACCACTGAATGAGATTTGATGAATATTTTCAAAAACAAGCAGCATTTTCAATATTTCTATTAAATGCGCCAAAAAAGAATTGAATTTTACCAAAGAGGCTAGTTTTAATAAGTATTTTTGTATATCTAGTCTATGGATTCAGAAGAATGTTAAGATCTAGACAGTCCCTTAAATCTTGTTATGATAGGATTCATGCATTTATCATATATATCATTAAGGCTACAAATTATTCATGCGCATAATAAGGAGTTGGTCGTGAGATCCTCTGTTCCTTTGCTATTTAGTTATAGATATTGTAATAATTTAGTATTGTTGGAATTATCATATTGTGATGAAGGTAAGGAATTTATTAATGCGGCAGTGAGAACGCAATAATAGCTTAATCTACGTAGTATAGATTTACAAAAAGTTTGATCAATTAAAACAATCCTCCACGCTTCGAATTTCAATACTAGGTTTGAATCCTGCGTAAATCGAAATTTTCTGTCTGGGGGCATTGACTGAAAACACATATACATAACTTGATCTTAAGAGAAGAAATAAATAGCATATAATGTTAAAAACATTATATGACTTCTTCGGTGACAAAATATTACCGCCAACGCACATTATACTGACGCATAACATCCATAACGTTAAAACTACGAGTATTTTATATTAACTGACATTTGTTATTACCTTCCTTATGTGAGAAACTTCACAAAGAAACACTTAAAACATGAGGTCAAATTAGAATGGGAAAATTTTACTTATATTTCACTCAAATATATAAAAATTTAAGATAAAATTATTTGCATAAAAGCTGATTAATGCCTCTACTGCAGTTTCTATGTACTTATAGCGATTACGAAGATCAAATAATCCTAAATTAATATTACAATTAACAGTTTCATTAAAACTCATACAAGAAAATATGCGACAGTTAATTAATTGTTATATTATTAAAGAATTATATTAATTTTTTTACTAAAAACAAATACTTGCCGCCTAAGATCATAAGATCAATGACGTATTTATCTGGTTCTACCATGGTTTATGGCCACAAAATAATATTTTTTTTATGAAAAATATTTATTTTATTTCTTATATTTTTATTATAGCACAAATATCTTCTCCAGATATGTATGATTTAGTGCATGTTTCTTTTTTAAGAATACAGAAGGTGAATTAAACGTAGGTGTGATCGTTTGCCCTCGTTAAAACATGAATAATAATTAATATAAAGCTTTAATTCTTTCAAAATCAATTTTACATAACTTGAGAGTCCTTCTGGCCTCGGCTGCATAAGAAATGTCAAGATAAAATAGATTAAATTCAGCATTAAACAGATCTTACAATTAAAATGTTGTGTAACTAAGAAAACTTTCGAAAGTAATAAAAAAGCCTTCTCTTCAATGATCATAAAAGTTCAGTTTTGCAATGTCTGTGATATATACGCCTGTTAATTTACATTTTATTACATTTTTATCAATAATAAACATTGAAATACGCACTAAATTTATTGAGGTGGAAAGTAATTCTTAATTGATCACTGATTTCTTCATGATCTGATTTTGTTTTTTAAAGAACGTGAGAAATGTACACAAATAAATTTCTCAGGTTAAAAATTATTGCATGAAATAATAATTTTATATTATCTCTGATATATTAATAAAACTCATTCAGCATATTATGCATTCACTTAATTTTATACGTTGGTAGGTTTATTAAAAATCGTAATAATAAAAATTATTAAGTTAAATTTCAGTTGTTAAAAATTAATATATTATTCTTGGATTTAACAATTCTTCTTTGTTTTCAAAACTGAAATATATGTCTAATCTTGTGTCAAATCCAGTGTTCAACTTAGTTTTGTATATGCTGTTTATCATATAGATTACTTCTTAAATAGATTAATGACTGTAATCAAGATTGCAATCGTATAAAAAACTAATTTTTCAATAAACCGACTTATAATTGAGGTAGCAAATTGTATCTTTTGTTTCGGCTTATAATACGTTCATACATGCGCTTATGTAACCGACATATTATCATTTATTATGAAACATGTTGAATTATACACTTTTGTACTTAACATTTTTGTGAAATATACTCAAGTGTGTGGTAATTATTTTTTTGACAGTAAATTATCCCAAAAATACACAGTTTAAAGTAGTTAAAACAGATATTTTAGTGTAATGTATAAAGAAGTTGAATGTATGAAGAAGAATGTATGAAGAAGTTGTATTAATAGATTGTGGGTATATGATATATAAAATGTATTATGTGTGTTATATACTATGTCTATAATCTATAGATATATGCCAATTAAAATGAGATTTTCTTTCTGTAGGCATTTATGAATTCGGAATATATATTTAAAATCCGGCATGTAAGGTACTGGTTAATACTTTTTAATGAATGTTATTTTACGCGTTCGAGTGAAGCAAGATTGAATCATTTTTTTAATGCCGATACAATTTCGCCAAAAAAATTACAAAAAAAAATATTTTAAGTTTAAGCTCATAATCGCTGTTATGCGATACATATAAAAAACATACATTAAAACCTCCTATCTTGAATTTAAGTGAAAATATATTTTTTACCTTCAAAATATTAACGATTCTCGTAACTTTAAAGTGGAATAGCATTATTTTATTTTCAATTATTCAAGTACATTTCGTCAGCAATGAATCATGCGTTTAATTATGTCTCTTATTCCTGGCTATCTGTATCAATGCAGAGATCGTGAACATTCGGCAACAGGTCAGAGATCGTGCAATTAATTTCTTTGGTCGGTTTCTTGAACTTAATCTATGGGACTCTGTCACGACGTGATTGAGAGGGTTTTGAAATATAGAATAATTGACTATTTTTGCAACTGAACATTGAAAGATTTGGGGATTTATTAGTTACGGTTGAGTAATGGAAGATCTAAATTAAAATCTCGCAATGATGAATTGTTTTCTTAATGTTCATCAATTGTCAATAATGATACAATGCTCAATCATATGCGATTATATTAAGCAATCAGATTGATAGTATGAACAGGAATATAAGGCTAAATTCGATATTTTGATATGGATGTTATCATGATTTTTTATTATTACTTAACGATTGTGTGCTGACTATTCTTATTATTAATAAGAGCAATTTTGGGTATTTTGGATACACACCCCAACGGCTTTGATGAGCCTTTTGTATTTTTGTAAATATATTTAGGTGTATTATTGTAAATAAATAATTTATATGAGCAAAAATTTATCTTGTTTTATAAAATATATTAATAAACTTCATATATTGATGAGATGGCGTTGATATATCGCACCATCAAAGTTATATAAAAAATAAATATCATTTAACGATTTCAGTGGTTTGTGCTTTAGAATGAGTGCTGATTTAATGACATTCAAGTTTCAAATTAATTATTAATTATATTATTTAAGAAGTTCAGTAATAAGTCTTCTTCATTGTGTCCATATTTATTGTATATTTCTTATTACAGCGTACGAAAACCGCCGCCAAACTGTCTACCGCAAATGAAATTATACCATACTACCACGTGGAAGCGCTAATAGGTAAGAAATACACTAGTTTTAGAACGCTAAATATATTTTTTTACCTTAAAATACAATTTTCCATACAATTTCCAATATTTTCTTTGTTTTGTAATTACCAACTGTATGCCAGGTAAGTAGGTATATGTCAGTGGAACACCCTAATAGATGTCTTAACATGCGAATTATACTCGTATTGTCTTGTAAAGTGTAATCCAAATTAATTCTAAATTTGTGTATTTTCTCTACTATTAGCACATAACCAGCGCATAAATTAAGCTGTAAAATGAACGTAACTGTAACAGTATAAGCAAGAGCAAGATAAAATTAATTCTATCATAGATACACGCTGGGAGATGGTACTTTATAATGGTAGCTTATTATAATAAAACGTGGTCCGAGCGCTACACGGTCTGACCTCGGGCGATTAGTCGGCTACCAGTTGCACTATAGAATTATATAGTCTAAGCTACCTAGACCTTAAGGAGGGACAGCGTTCATTTAAGTTATATTAATTAAAGTATTTAGTTTATTTAAAAATTAACTTATTTTATTTCCTTATATACCAAGTTAGTTGAATTGAAATAGACGCTGAGTTTAGTCATAAATATATACCTACCTAAATTAATTTAATTGAAAACATAAATTGAATTTAAAGAAAGCGGAAAGATCAAATCACGTTTATTATTCACAGCATCGAGTCATTATTTTTAAAATCAAGCATGTAGATACTAAATCATCAAAACATAAACATATAAACATCACCTTTCGGGTCATACATATTTCGGCCAACACGTTTATATAGCGATACAACGGTAATTTAGCCAGTATTTTAAGCAAGCCCCCCAACGGCTTTGATAAGCACTTTGTATTTTTTTAAATATTTAAGGTACATAAATATTGTAAAAAAAATGTTATAATTTATTTACCAAAACAAAGTATTCTAAAAAATATTTTAAAAAGTAATATCTTATTTGCAGCCAGTACTCGAACTACACGCATCGCACGCTTTGACACAGCGTGCAAAATAAGCGTAACATGGAAATTCCTTCGCTATACCAAGCATAATCTGCCTTAAACTTATGCAAATAAAGCTAATTTATACGACGTTCTCACTTATCAGCTTGTACTGGGGATATCCTAAACTGACTATGCGGCTCGGACACAACCCAAATCCGTAACTTCGCTGAATTCCGCCGGTATTTCTCCGAAATAGCATAATTGAAATAAAATTGGCAAGTAATTGTAAGCTAATTGAAGTTTACTTAGAAATATCTTTAGTTTAATTTTAAGGTATTTGCGTATTTTACATACAGAATAATTTTCTTAGAATTGTGACAATATATGAGAGTAATCCGAAAGTTATGCATCGTGAGCATTTAAAGTTAAATTGAGTTTTTATTCGATATAAAACTGGGCAGATACACTTAAAAAGCTTAGAAAAACTTAGAGTTATAGGACAGAGAAATTTTTGCGTTTATACCATAATTTTTTAATAGCTAAATTCGCTCAAATTAAAAAGGCAGCATGGCTATCTTAAATCTGTTAAAGTTTTTTTAATTAAAAGCCTCGTGTTATTTGTATTAGAGTTTGTATATTTATGTACACTTTAAACACGTTTTGTAGACAAAAAGAGTTTCAAATGAAGAAAATGTAACAAATTTTCTCTTTAGTGTGCGGGCGTAAAGGGCTATAACACTTCAGCAACATTTATTCCGTGGCTATGTTTAGCACGCGACCGCGCTTATCAAACAACATTGTGAACGACTTTCCCGTGGCGAGTTGTTGATATATCGAAAGCAACGGATCTCTGCGGTTTCCTACAATTGAATAGTTCGCGGTTTGCCACTCTCCCTTCAAGACTGCTCAGCTATAATATTTTACTACGCGAGTATCATACTAAACATAAATTCTTTATTTAAAATAGATTATAATATGATAATAATGTGTGATCAAAATGTGAATTACAACATTAAACATTTATAATAAGTTTTTATTAAAATTTTAGCATTGCAACGTGATAATGCAGTCAATATTTGTATGTACACATTCTAACGGATTTGATAAGCCGTATTTATAATTGTTTATTTAAACTAATTGTATTTTCTTGTAGTGAAGTAGATTTTTAGTTGAAAAAATGGCAAGACAGATTACTGCGCTTAGGAAACACTTAGCTAATAACTAACTTTTTACAGGATTTGAACCGAAGGAAGTGTACCTATGTACACTTTAATCTTTCGTTAATTGGTAATAGACCAATATACAATTTTATACAAACTCATATATAATGTGACTTTAATATTTTTTTATAGTTTTGCCTTCTTTTTACTATCAAAACAGTTTATTTAATCACTAAGATACATTTTCATGTGTCATTCCTGGCATTAATTTATGGTTCGTTCGTTAGTTTAATTTACTGTGTGTTTTACATCGCAATTCCATTAATGTTATCCACTATAACAACTTTGACTGCTCATTTATACGTAATCAATATTTAAACTGACCTCCTCTATAGCTCAGTTACCCATCGGATATAAACTATGTAAGCGGTCCTAGATTTGATCCAAATAAACAAAATTATTTTTGTATGGTAGGTAAATAAATATTTACTCATAAACTAATACACAATACACTAATATGAATTACATTATTTTTTTACTTAGCGAAAGGTTTCCCACAGAAGAAGCACTTTTTACATATTAAATGCTTCTAAAATCATTCACCAATAATAATTTAAACAAAATATTGACAGTCGCATAAATATTTGTTTAGGAACTTTTTTATTTTATTAATATTTATGTCTATTAAATTCTATATCAAGTTTCCATGAATCTTCTATCCACCGACGTATTTTTATAATATCATACTAATTTAAATGACCACTACTCAAGCGCAGTTTAAAGCGAATTATTTAATATTCTTGCAACTACGTTCGAACCAGGCACGTTTCATTTGCTTACGGAAACCCTATCTGTATTAAATTCGAGTATTTATTTTATAACTTAATCTTGTTCTCTCGTGTTTTATAATAATTGGACGAGAAACATTTTGTAATTTTATAGGCTTTGATGGCGAGATAACAAATTAGTGTTGACTTTCGTTGAAGGCATTTTGATACACTTTTAGTCACGTTTTGAGATAAACTCATTTCTATGCGAAGTTTGCGTTGTCTACAAACGCTTACATAAACATCTTTAAGATTGTTAATATATTGTTAATTACATTATGAAACTAATACAATTATTATAAACACAAAATTAAGACAAAAGTAATAGCAAATAGATATTTTTATCCTGATATATATGCTCGATCACGTTTACTAAAACACATTCGAAACGTTATATTTGTACATATATATCCTTTAAACGGTTCGCATAATGTAAAATACTTGCGTAAATCAAAAAATATATTAAAGATTTTACGGTTTGAAAGGGTACAGCAGATTTCTAAGAGTAAATGTGACGGATGTGTTTTCAATTACACGGCGGAAGACTATTGCGTCTAGTCGGTTTTATGTGCAGCTCTAGATTTAGTAACATTATACGCGTAACTATTGCAAATACAATGAGAGGTATTGGCAATCTTTTATATGTACAGAGAAGTTTGAAATATCAGACCTTATGTACTAGTTTATGAAGATTTAAATGTTAATTGAGTAATATATTATAAATTCCCAGTTTTAAGGTTTTTCGTATTGTCTTTAACGAGTATTTAAATACATAATACAACAATAAATACATTTTCAAGTGATTAAGCCGCAAATTTGATTTTGATAACTCTTAGGAAACTCCGAAGCATTCTTTTAGGTCTTTTAGCGAATTCTCAGTCTCCAATTCTCTCCAAAGAACCTGAACGAGTGGGTGCAATATTTATTGTGAATCGTAAATTTTGTTATAATTTATCTTTACATCATAGTAGCTAAAGGTTATAACAGTTGTAATCTATGTATTTCAACTTGAGCATTCTACTTATAGAAGACCTTTTTATGCTTAATTTATCCTACAATTCGCGACATCTGTACATACCAATTATGAGACAATCAAAAATTAAATTCCTACCTAAATTCGACCTTATTTAATTTTACACAAAATATAAGAAATAGTCCGAAAGAATTTCCAAGGGAACGCTTTATAGCATAAACTCTGCTATTCTAAGCTGGATAACTTGGAGGAATTTTAATGATAAAAAAACTAGAAAGCTGTCCAATCACAGATTATAATTTAGATAATGCCTTGTTTATAGTAAGCATAGAATTTCTCCAAATTGCCACATTAAATTAATTAATCGTATACACTATTAGACGATCGAGCACTCACGAAGCGAATCGAGTTAAAATCGAAATTCCCTAAATCACGAGCCACTCACGCGTTTACTGAAAGGCGTTTATTTTATCGTTTTGCACTTTTACTTTAAATTGGATGTCGAAATCCGAACTATTATTTGACCCTAATAGAATCTTATTTAGCACATCGAGCATCAATTGTGCGATAGAATTGAATGAAATAGCTTTATTTAACTTTACAACAAAGAACATCAACAACACTATGAGGTTATATTTTGTATTTATACATATATAATTTGGATAATAAAGTGCCTATTAATATCTGTAGATGGCCATTTGTTCGAAATCTTCGGTTGTACAATCTCTGTGGAAAAACAAAATTTAATACTAATCTTCTGACCTTTAATGAAAAAGATTCTAACTGAATCTTAAAAATAATATATCATGACATGGTCATTTGAAAACATCAATCTTATTTAGTAAGTAAATAGGATATTTAAGCATAGACGCAAAAATGTATCTGCACTATGCAGCTATGGCAGATGATAATCTAAAAATAACATAAACCACAAAATCTAAAATAAAAGTTCTACGAAAAATAATTCAGCCTTACATTCGTCTTCTTAAACATTGAGCAATTCGTGACCAATATTAAATAAATGCTAAAATATATCTGCAAAAGCCTGTAGTTTTATGCGTATTACAAAATCTAATATAAGACTAATAAATAAATCAGTGGATCTCATATTTTGAACACACTTGGAAGTAATAAATAATGAAAGGGTATAATTTATTTGACCGTAGTAAAGACTTAATGTTCGTTTTCAATGAGTTGTTAATCTATAAAGGGACATGTATGTTAGTGGAAGGCTCTGTGCGTCGTTGGTTTGACGTTTAGACGGCCTATGTGATAAATTAGTGACTATGTTATCTTGTATTTCATTCAATTCATCGTATATTCTTATACAAAAGGGCCGATAACCGGCGGTCTATCTTGCTTATATAATAAGTGAATTTTAAAACCAATCTTCTTAGTGACGCGATCCCTCCAGCTTCTAAACCGGGTAGCATCTGAGTTGGACCTATTCTGTTGCGGCCTCACTGATTTCACCAGGATAACGCTTTTTGTCATGTTATGGAGTATAAATTGAAGCAATTTTTTGTGTAAATTGTATTCATAACAGATTGTATTGATGCTTACTAACGCATTAGGTCATATCCTGTAATGTTAGTTTTAAGACTGAAGTGTATAAATAAATAAATTTTGTTATATTTACTTGGAACTAGTACTAGTGTTGTTATGTCCTCTAGTCTGGAAGACAGACCCACTAGATTTCGCTAGACAGTCAGTTAGACAGCCGCTAGATTTAATTCTATGCTATATGTCCTCCTCTCTAACCGTGTTCTCATCAAAATTTCAGTCAATATCGAGTCCAAAGAGATCGTTCGTTGTGGTTATGTAGGTAAATATTTTTTTCAGCTGATCAAGCACCATTTATAATTATAAATTAGTCTTAGAAGATTTAGGAAAATCTTCCATCTTCAGCGATAGCATTCAATGAGCCTAGAGACTCTTGTAAAGACGTTAAATGGTAAAGATGGTAATAGATTTTTAAGAGTGCTCAATTTGCACTAATAAACGTAATTTCTGACGGTTTCTTAATAATAATCTTTTGACGGGTGCTGACGGAACAAATCCTAAAGCACTTATAACGGCTCGGTGGCCTGTGCGCACGAGTACATCAATTACTAGGTCGTGATCGCTTCTGCACAAGGGGTATAAATAAACTGGTCGTATGCCACGCTAGTGTAGATCACGGAATACTCTAATAAACCTAACAATTTTATGAATGAACTGAAAACATAACTGCCTCTGTGGAATTGGTCATACTGTGATATATTCAATCCTGTCAAACACAAAGGTTTTATTTAAAGAAGGTTGATATTATAGCTCCCGAGTATGGTATTTATAAGTCATAGAATGAAAAAACAATGATCATTTATAATACCGGTAAGTGAAAGCCTAGTGGGGTATGGGGTAGACCTATTTCTGTATTTCTTTCACTGATCATTTTCTTTACATATATGTAGGTGATCAGCTTTTGTACCAATCAAAGCGAAACATTCATTTGTCACCCTAAAAACCCAGGACCTCCGGCGCAATACGCACATGGGTAAATAATTAACCTCGGAGGCGGTTTTCTAGCGAATCTGTTACAAACATAACGTCATTATGTGTACAACTTTGGAGCAATTCAAATATCTGACCCGGGTTCTTGGTGGCCACTTAAGATGAAGTAAAGTTGCCGCGGATTTATTTTTAATTGTATCCTATTTCCTTCTAGAGAGTGTTACCATTGAATAGCATAATATCAAAAATGGTACCGTTTTATTGCCCGTTGCGTCAGTTGATTCATAAAATAAATCTAATAAAGTTTAATATTTTCACCTATTTCTTGCCCTGTTAGAAACTCTAAATTATATATGTATCTATATTTTGATAAATAAATAAATAAAAATTTCCGCATGAACAAATATAAGTGTTATTTTTCATTGTTATGTTGCAAAAGATAAAAGAAAGCAAATAACTGTTTCAAAATGTGGTAAAAGCTGCGGTGGCGACTACTAAAAAGATCACGACTAAGTAAATATTGGCGTAATTGAATAAAACGAGCCATTACCAGTTACAAATAGTCTTAGTCCAATTGAAATAAGCGATTGGAATTGCCTCTAAACTGCTCTGCCTGATCGTGACTATTCTATACTAAACACGTGCCGCGTCACGTTGATAAGCTGTTACAGTCAATACTGATGCATTTACTGGTCGATTATCGCGTATAACTTTTTCAATTTTCTAAAACTTTAAATTCTATATTAATAAGGATAATAACAGCGTACGGAACTACATCACCGCAAAAAAATGAGTATATTTATATCATAAACAAAGAGTCCAATAGTTATTGAGTGTACCAACAAAATATCTACAAAACTTTCCGCTTTATAATATTAGTATAGGTTAGTATAAATCTTTACAATTGAAAATGCAATGTTTAAATGTGAAACCGTAAAAATAAGCCAGGTTTCAAAACGTTTGCATCATCCATTAAAGTCAATTAGCAAAACAATCACCGAATCGTCCCTTTTTTCAATCGCTTGTCTTTAGTAACAAAAGCCTTGATGACGGATACTTTTCGATTCGCTTTCGCTTGCCCGTTACGGCTGAATGACGACACCCAGCCCTTGGTTAACGTGAAACTACAGTTTCTTTGTATATAAATAACAATAATTATAAATTATATGCATTTGAACTATATCAAATTTGAACTGTATTTATTTACTTCGAGGGCAAGAAAAGGTTTAAACAAAGGAAACAGCAAGCTATCAAAGCAAAATCAAAGATATTCTATATTCTCATTATCTGTAAGGCTACGTAATGTAAATCAATTAAATCCTGTGCGTATAAGAAACAAGAATTACAAGAAGCGCATCATCAAAGGCGATTTAAACAATGAACTCAGAACTATGCTTTTATAGTTCAGTAGGTCATCTGAAACAATCAATGAATACTTTCCAGGCGTCTTATCTGCTCCGATATTCAAAACAAACAAATTTAATTAGTATTAAGAAATTAAACATTAAAGATGCCGCAGTTCCGATCAGATCATGGTCAATGCCCTCGCCGAATTACGCATAAAAATGTTCCGTCCATTTTCTTTTACGATACAATTTCGGATCGGTGTACTTAATTGTAACTAAGATAATATTATTGTTTTAAACTTTTATTTAAATATAGCTGTTTTATTTAAATATATGTAAATGTCTTCATTGCCTACGTACTTATTATTCGAATTAAAAAAAGATTCTCAATTGACGCTGTTGTTGTTAACGTTTTACACCATGATTCCGCCAATTATGAATTATTTTTTCCTTTTTGTTTGGTGTTTTTTAGAACAAAACAGAACATTTACCAACTTATGTATAAACGTTGCAAAATTGAGACGTTCGCTCAAAGTATTTTATCTTATTTTTAAACAATTGCACATTCCTTTCCTTCTAGCTTCCTTTAAGCAATGTTTAACAAGGGGGTGACATAAAAAACTGATGTTTTGGTTGTTATTTAGTACATTTTTTAAATGTGAGAAATTTAGTACCTACGTGCCGTTTCTTGGTAATTTTAGAGGTTAGCCCTCGACGTGAAATTTTGGCCATTTACCTACTAGCTGGTAATTAGAGTCACGGGTTATCTCCACATCCGTTATGGTTATTATGAGAGAAATGCAGCTTGTCACACTAATAAAATGTTCTTTATATTTATGACCCTGTAACATAAAACAGTAGCTTCATATCTACTTCTGTAGAAAAAATTGTGAGAAAATACAAAGAATTTTCAACAATACTTGTTAAAGAAGACGAAAACTAAATTATTTACTATGCTTAAGCTGTCCCTACTCAGTTTCAATTATTAGAAAAATATTAAATACTCTTAGGTGACGTCACTAACTTACGCATACAATAATAAAAAACACTTTTTTTATTTTATTCTTTTGTAATATAACGACTAGCCTGTCATTTAGACAGAATAGCTTCTCATCAAAAGGAACTTTAAAATCGGTCCAGCAGTTTTGTAGTTTTTTCATTATATTCTCTTTATAATATTAATATTTATGTAATAGATCTTACCAAGTGTAAAACGTAAAATATTTTATTTTTTGAATCTAGCAATGTGAATGATGTAGTTATTTATTTAAAAGTGGTGTGTACATTTGCTCCATCCATACTTGCAACATACATTACATAATCCATTTCAGCATGAATCTTATCAAAAATCCAATCAATAAATGTAAATATACGTCACATTAAAACATACAACCTGTAATGAAACTCGGATCGGTTCTAACCGAGCGGCGGTCCGTATTTGGATAGCTGATAACAAATCAACACCGCCCCGACATGACATCAACAGAATCTAAAAGGAACCCAACAACTTTCCTTCGATCGAGTTTTCTCGGGCACTCACACTAGCGGACACTGTCGTTTTCAATGATGTTATATCAAATTACGGGTAGCCGTCACTGTGAGAACATTTTCTTACTGATAATAGGAATCAGGGTGAAATTGAGCCCCGCAGCAGTAATAGCCGCTTATTTGTAAGTTTTCACTGGTCGTTACACTTCGTTGCGTGATGCTTGGCGAAGATACTGGCAGCTGTGAATAGAAACCGTATAATGTCATCCTGTTCACTTGTCAGATGCTGGGGATTAATTTGCACTGTCCACGTTGCGTTTAAATAGAAAATGTTGTTAGTTAATTGCGGGCGTGTTTGCTTGTTTAGTAGACTTGTAGCTACAGTGATGTAACAACCAGTTTCTAGATATACGAATAAATTTTATATAATTTAGCGTAAGAATTGTTTGAAAATATTAATTCTTTATTTAAAAAGAAAATTTATTTATTTGTAGCAACGCATTTGACTGAAAGAAGCGCTGCAGCCTAAAAATATATTGAATTAGTGTAGTCAAGCTCCACTTTGGTATCGTTGCGCCAAAAAAGTACCTAAGTAAAAATGAAAAGTGAAATTTTTCAGTGTCATCTACTATTAGATATATATTGCAAATATATAAAAATAAACTTTTCAAAAAATCATCATGAAATAACAGTCAAGTAAAGAAGATATAAACTGTTAAATATTTTCGTGACGAGTTCCCGATGAAACGACAGTTAGCTGGAAGGGATCGGTGAACCCATTACAAGAGGGCACGACCGGCGCGCGCCGCGGGCACCGATCAACTGAGGAAGTGAATACTGACTGATGCTACGATGCGCACGCGCTGCTTTTGCATAAAAGGCACTTTTTATTACCACAAATGATCTATCGAGCCTTTAAATCATAAACTGCAGCTTCAGGGTAACGTGTAAAGTATCATAACATTTCCCAACGTATATAAATGAGTTTTTATTTGCTATCGGTTCAACATCAGCGGATCAACAAGAAAATATATTCACATTTTCAGATGTACAGAAAAAAACCTTCACATCAAGAAAAACATGGATATCACCACCAGCAAAGCAATGAGTAGCAGCTAGTATATAATATATGCTATATATGAATACACATAAATGTCATCTAAAGGGATAGATTTTATCCCTTTTATAGGCTTTATCCTTTTGATTTAGATAGAAGTTAGATTCAATTTATAAAACTGAAAAACCTTGTAACTCTTTTTTAACTTCAACAATAGGTACGAAAATATACTGTCAAATCATACTTTTCTTTCTAATAAATAAAAAGTACTTATATCGAAGAAAATATTTGTATTTTTGTTTATGATTAACAAACTCCAAAAGCACCGGAAGCTCAATTCTTTCTGAGTATTAAGAGCTAGTGTTAAATATACAAATGTATTTCCAAGTAGTTTAATTCATTTAACTGCATTAATCTGGATCATTGAAATCTGAAGCCATTAAACCAGTAATAAAGCTTGCTATTTGCTTCAATAAAGTAGACAAGGGCCATGTTTACTCAAAGCTAAGCCGCATAGCCCTCAGCGATACAATATCGTTCTGCATTCGTACCACCGTTCAACTTGACAGTCGTCTTCAACATTTCTCCTTTGTAATTGGAAAATTTAACGCTATTCGAGGAACAAAAGCTACAATAAAACCTTTGCATTTCCATTTTTGTATGATTCTGAACACTTTTACTGATAGGAAACTGGACTCTTTCTTAATGAAACAACATATATATTAATATGTTAATATTATGTGTATAAATAACAATTACCATAATATATATATATATATATATATTATGGTAATTGTTATTTATATATTATATATATATAATTACCATAATATATATATATATATATATATATATATTATGGTAATATGTAGTATGTGGTGAATATATATATATATATATATATATACCACAATATATATCTTAAATAATAACATCTAATTTTCGTTGCCGGACATTAAAATAACATTATTGCACGTATTTAATAAATTTGTATAAACAATCTTACGAACTATTTGTCATGAAATTTTATGAAGCCATAGAATTTCTTCAAGATTCTTTACAGTCAAGTAAGTTAGCCAAGCCTTATATGCTTTCTAAGCTGAAGCATTTTTGTCTTACTTTAAATCGATCTCAGCATATCAGACGACCTACAAAGCCGGTTAGTGCATGCTAAAAGAGCCAAATAAATCTTTACTTAGAATTTAAAGTAATTTACATACTTTAAATTTAATATGAACCTATAAGTATTGAATGAACATAGCCTAGTCATTCACCTGTTCGTAGCATTAATAGAAGTCTACATACTTAGGCGATTTATAGGCTATTTATATGTAACAATGCAGAATATGCAGGCGGCCTATTTCCATCGACATTCTCAAATTGCCGTCAATAGTTAACGATCTAGATGGACGATAGTAGAAATCTTGATTCTGTTTTAGTTCTGCCGCTAACCACTTGTTTACAAATAACTTGGGAACGAATCCATAACATTTCCATACTATTTTGAGGCTCGAATCGATTAAATTTTAGATGCCCTTCAAGATTAATCTTACCGCTTGTACATGTCATGAATGAATGTTAAATCAAATTGTCTTGCTATACGTAATAAACATTCATTTTGAGAGATTTGTGGATCTTTATAACTTTAAATGGACACAATTTCATCAATATTATTAATAACTTGTTTGTTGCAATTAAATAAAAATTATGATAATGTTGAGTTATATATATTAGTATACATAACATAACTCATTTGGAAGCTATCCAATAATATTGTATATTCCAACAAAATATGAAATCACAGATTGAACCACGTATTAAATATAGCAAAAATTTACCTATTTACAATATCTCAGCTACAATAACAGTTCCGCGAGCCTTGAATGAAAACATTATGGCTAAAGGAGGCACGAAGCGCTCTTAGAAATCGCTTTTCATTTTAGCATACCTCAAAACGCTATCTAGGTGTGCTATAATGCATAAATGTGCCGCATTAATGCAGCGCGTGGGCGATTCCAGCCACATTTCTATGATGAATCGGTCTCCAGCACAGACGTGTTACGAAAGATTGCGATTTACATACATAACCCACGAAATATTTGATCAAAGGCTATCTTAGCCCTGTTTTATTGTTACTAGAATTATTTATTGGCCATTCTGAATTGCCACTATGGTTGTGCCTCCTCTTAAGGGAAATTCAAATGAGGTATAGCGCCATAAAATTGGTTGGCCATATCATAATTGTATTATCCTATAATTAACATCGATGCAATTTATTCTTATCCTAACTAATGTAATAAATGTAAAAGAGAGTTTGTTAATCATTCAGATTTAATGAACTGATGAATCACCGGAAAAATATGGTATGTATACTTTTCAAATTTGGCTATTTGGTTTGATTGGACGTAGTTGCGATACAGATTAACTAACTTAGGAATCTATTAAAATTACCTAATTTATTTTTGTTCCCTAGTTTAGTTTTAATTTATTTTTTCTTAAGCCACAAAATCTATATTTTTAAAGACGAAACCGTCCGTAAAAAAGGATAGACAATCAGTATAGTTGTTTACCACCTCTATTGCTATGTGGTTAACGCGTCAGCGTGTTGCTCGGAGATCCTGTGTTTGAATCCCTGAGAGATAAATAATTGTTACATTGAGGGGACAGAAGTTTGAGCAATAACTTATTTGTAATGAAAATTATCCAGATGCAAAAATGAATCCATCCCACTAGACATTGCGGTAATTCACACGCTTGCATATAATTAATTGTTACAACGAAATGCAAACGAAATCTTATAGACATACGCAATGAAACCGGCAAAAAGTGCGAAATATTAATGCGACTTACGAAACTAGTAGCCATGAAATCAAAACAAAGAGTTGTTCATCAAAATATTATGAACAATGTACGGTCAAATGGTAACCCTATTGCGAAAGGTGCATTAGAATGTCATATGATAAAGAATAGCCCGCCACGTGATTGATGGTGTTAGGTTAGGTGGGCGTATCGTTCTTAGAAAATAATCGCGAAATTACAGACTCGTGTCAATTCTGATTGGATAACATTACTTTGGTGTAGGTAAATTCATCGCAATTAAATTAAATTAAATACATTTTTATTAAAATAGCTTTTAAAGAAAACAGTATGAACGGATTAAGCCCACAAATTTTATAATTTTCTGCTTTACAACTTTAGAACCTGCATTGACTGACAACAAAGATATTAATTGTCAAATTTTGACAGCCGAAAGCAATGTTGCTAGCGCCATCTATGTCCCCGACTATGGTATTTGCTGTAGCTTGTTGGATTGAGGCAAAACTCACAGTGACCTTTTTGATAATATGTTAATTTTCTAGCACGAATAAAAAAACAGCTATTACTCCGTTCGTGTATATATATATATTTGATTTTCACACATTAAGAGACAATCATACCTCTATAGTCTATAATATTCAAAAAGATACAGTGAATCTCTCATTGTTCGTATAGTAATTTATCTTCGCAAAATTAATTGCCTGTGGAACCAAAAACATTGCTCAATTAAAACTCCAACAAATATACGCGTTAATCTTGTGTTGTCTGGTAATGGAGCATCGCACGCGCACCGCACGCGCCTCTAATGACCCTCGGCTCGATTCCACTGTTTCGTTACGCCACTATATTAAAGATTACTTAGATAACTTGATGGTAATACATATTTTCACTCTATAGTTAATTCATTATACAGACATTTGTTGATATTAGAAACATGCATTGCGTTCTTAAAAAACAACTGTTTGTTTAGTTAGATCTTATAAATTATAGAGTAAGGTAACACTGGACGTATATCTATTGTTAGTAGGTATGTATATAAGCCCGAAGTAATAAGAAAAAGTTTCAGACTTATTTAATTTGATTCTTAATTTTAATAACAATATGATCTATGAAGAGAAACAGATTATTTTACTCAGAAAATTTCAAACTTAACCAACGCTACCTACCTAGGTTAACGAAAGAGTTGTAACAAAAATTATTTATTATATGAATCCACAAAGTTTAAAAGATTTTTAAATCTAAATGCGTATTTTTATTACGTCCCAATCAATGCATCGCTGTAGGTAATAAATATCGCTAAAATGAACCAAGTTTCGTCATATAAACTATTATCTTAAATAAATAGTTGGACTATGCCGATATCATTAATGTACTGAAGGCCTCACACGCCCATCAATCTTTTTAATAATCTTTAATCGCCGTTCACTTTCATTTGTGGTCTCAATATTAAATATTTTAATAGGAGCTTAGTTTAAACAAGAATTAAGTTTAAAGCGTTTCTATTTAGATATACAAACAACTAATTCGTAATAGTTATATGACTAGTTTTATAAATATTTAATATTACTTTGCACCTGCTATCGTAGTTTTTCATACTTCTATATTCTGATTTCAGAATACCCAATAATTGTACATTACAATCGGAAAATATTTTTGAATCATTGTGACAAACTTCCCTGAGCAGCATTCAATGATAAAAAAGTCCAACACCTAACGAGTCATGGGGCAGACATATTGTTATTTGTTCCACTGATCATTTTCTTTATAAGAAGGTGATACGCCTTCTGTGCCTACCCAACCGAAACTTTCACACATTTAAAGGAAACAGTCTGGAATAATTAAATTTACTATAATAATTGTAAAATTTTATAAAATAAACGCCCTAAATCCTGTGAATCTGCTTTAAGTACCTATATTGTTACCAAAACTTTTAACTGCGGACCAGGACCTTTTGTTTGACCTGTTAAAAGATATTTACGCAATCCAGTCTAATACGAAATTAAATATTACCTAATTTATTATTACTACACCATTTAAAACTATGTAATTATCATAGAATCAAAACTTGCTTCATTAATATTTCTTTACCATTTTTTGCTGCATGGCCACCTAGAGATAACGATCTTGTTCGAGCTGGTCTACAGTGCTTAATAAATTCTGCTAATGCATACATCTGAAGAAGCTATGTAATTAAGAACTGCGCCTGCGGCTCGCGTGACTCACAAATAGAATGCTTCTACATTTTGACGGCTTTAATCATAGAGAAAATTACGTTGGCTTGCGTTCTATTAGTTTATGCTTTGGTTTGCACAATTTTAATACATTTTCTATATGTAAAGATTTTTTGAAACAATAACATAGTTTTCTGTTAAATAATAGCTTACATTACCGAGTACGCGGTGCAGGTTTCTGATATTGTAGTGTAAACTCTAGCCCTTCAGAAGCCCTATGAATTCGCAGTGATTTTTTCATGTCTCAAGGCTTCAAAATTTTACGTACCCTAATAATCCACGAAATTTGTGGTAACCGTCTGTGATGCTTTAAAATTTTGATAATATTTTGCCAAACTCTTTTTCGACAAATATTATATAAATATTTAAAACAATTGAATGATCTTAGTTATCACGAGTCTTTTTAATGGAAGGCATGAATACCAAATCGTAGTTCAAATATGAAATACCCGGGTTGTCTATGACAGACTATTTTATACACCCAACAAGATCATATTTAACTTGCGGGCACGCAACGAAATGCAAGCGGGCAATAAAACGAGCGTTCTAGTGGACACTAAGACGTTTACCGCATTGATGTAGTGCCGCATCAGTTTCAGCTTAGCCCGAGACCAAGATTTACTGTTTTGCAAGACATGCGCCCGATTTGAGATGTTGTGGACAAGGCGGAAGTGACAGCGTATATTTAGCAGGAACTAAAACAAAATGTATTTAACAATGGTCTTCTTAAAGATTTATTTTTTGCTCTGTTCTATCCTGTAACCATCACATCCATTGCCGTAGTGATACATACATATTGTCATAAAAAAGGTTCTGATTTCTATTTCTGAAGAAACAATATAAATGCCGGTTAAAAAATTTATACTATTCTAAAAAAAAGTATCAGTAAAACAGATGCAGTAGTATCTGTCTCAGCAAGCAATATATAAATGTAATATTTCAAAATTTGTCAACCAATCTTTATATAAATTAAATGTTTTTATCATAACGCTATATCTTATAACTGGTACCACACGCCAAGGGCCGCTTGTGACGATTCCAAAGAGTACTTGTGCTATGTAGCTGATTGTGATGTATGATAGGATCGTGCGGATAATAACCGGCTAAGTTTCGATTGAGAGAGCATTATGTAAATCTTATTCTCTACGCCAACTCTAAACACGCCACGTAACACGTATTTTGTAGATAGTATAATAGAATTTCGCATTATTTCAAGACCTTTTTGGCAATAACTTCTCTAAATTGTTAGTTGTTAAATAAAAACGAATTAGGCATACTTAACAAAAAAAAATACAATTCTTTAATTTTTCAACATTTCGCGTTAATATTAACATTGCTTCGTTAACAAAGTTATTAATAAGTACGCTGAAGCTCACCAAAAAAGACTTCACCATCATGTGAACGTTGAGGCTATCCAGCTCCTTGACAACACGGACATAGTGAGAAGACTAAAAAGGACCAAACCTTTTGAGTTAGTGAAGTGTTAAACTGATAGTGTAAATTAGAAAATATTATGTGTATATGAACAAAGTGCACTTCCCCTTAACAGACTCTAAGATTTTGTCAGTGGACAATTTTTTAGCTTACGTTCAATTTATTAGTTTAAGTCAAAGTAGTATTACTTATTAGCTTATCAGCTAGATTGTAATTAGTTAAAGTGTCCTTCTGTAAGGTGCTTTAAACAAAAAAAAAAAAAAAAAAAAATATTGCTATGGTTACCCTTGTGTAGTCAATATAAAAAAAATACGATAAAACTTTAAAATGTTAAAGTTGTTAAAAAAAACTGGAAATTATTTTTGGCTTTATTCGTTTTCATAGAAAGTTTCGTTGCTCTTAGTAAATAAATGTATCAAAAGTAAGAAAAGGTAAACAGGTATTTAATACTTTCTCTAACTAAATGAAAATAGAGCACTGTAATAATATTGGCGTACCCATTTGTTATATAAATATAAAGCTAACACAAATCAAAGTATTTCAATCAATTCGCAACATGGCTATTGTGCATACAGAAATTTATGACATTATAAACGTTTATTCCTCTACAGCACTATAACTTTTCATCTGGACCTCGTAAAATCTCATTGGCCATCTAGCCATGTCTACAATTTGAAACTAAATACTGCCAAGGTGGTATTAGAATTATCGTAAACTTAAAAGTCCTGTGGGCGGGTGGGAGTCATCATTCGAGGTCCTGACCTGACCAATGTTATCGTAAGTGCCACATTGTTTTACGCTATATCTAAACACATAAATATTTGGTGATACTAAATGCTACTAAATGTTTAAATCAACACAGGACATGCATGCCAAAGTGACTTTGCTTAAGGCTTTCTGAAATTCAGCCCCTTATAAAGTTACGTAAGTGAAACATAGATCATTGCTCAGTGTTTTTGGAACAACAATTGCAAGGCGTCAGCGATACATTTTACAAAGCATTTTTTTATTTAATGATTTTAAGTAAAGTGTGAGTAATTGAATCGTCAGAATACGGACGTAGATTACACTGTGTTATTAATATAACGTACGTTATGTTTGAACACTTTTTTATTAGTACCTAATGCTTAACGCATAAACTTCTGAAAAACCTCTTTATGACACATCATAAAGAGCCACAGCTCTTTATGGTTTGTTTTTAACTTAGTATAAAAAACCATACAGTTTTGCAAAATATCAATAATCTGATAAAAGACGATTCGTCAATAAGAGCGAATCGTCCTCGTGTAAAATGCCAAATTTAATAAAGGCAATAATTATTTCTGTCTTCATTAATCCATCAAAAGTGACCAAAAATCGATTTACAACGCCAAATATAAATGTTAATTTCTTCAGTATCATCCTTGATGTGTCATTTCCGATATTATAGTGGTAATCACAGTAAAGTAAAAAAATGCCTATCGGCGTCCCAAATGTGTCGCTGAATAATTGATGTTAAAGTAATTGTGGCATTTTACGAAGCCTCGGGCAAGATGCAGTCATGAATATCACCAATATCTTAATTTGATTGTTTCAAATAGGGCTTCGAGCTGGAGTTTTTTAATACTTGATGAAGGGATTCTCGTTGACGTTCGAATGACTAAGTTTCATTTCATACTAGTAGACCCTGCGAACTTCGTATCGCTTATGAGTTCCGAAAAATATCGTGACACTTAAAAGGTCATTCCATAGAAAATGTACGAGGAAAAGAATTTTCTTCAGAAACACTTTTTCGTATGTATAAATCGCTTATATGTATATTTTAAATTGGATATGTTGCTTTTGTAACATACGATATTCAATTGGTTTATAGCCGCGACAAAGATTTAGTCTTTGAAAGGTAGATATTATTGGGTTATTTGGGTTTTAAAAATCCAAAATCTTAATAATATATTCAGTTTTGTACACGGATGGTAGCCCTATTCACTGATGTCATTATACACGAGCCGATAGTAAATTACCAAAACAGCAATCTGGACGATATTTCAACTAGGCAGAATTTGTATCGAAAGTTGATTTATGGATTGAATAACTTCATTGAGGCTCCGGGCTGGTCGTGAGTGGGAGTTGTCGACCCGAAAATTCACAAAAGCATTCCCGATGAAGTAATTTATCATATTCTTTTGATGCATCGTAAAGCGCATTTATCATTACGGTCACTGAGAGTGAAACTTTTCACATGTTATCTCGCAAAATTGAGAAATAACACCGTTGCTTTTGATGATCGGATGCACTTATTCGTATGACTAAATTTTTAACTTCGGGTGCGAATTTTTTATCGAGAAACATTTTCGATCCTTATATTGTTTTTTATTTCGCTCATCGTTAAGTAGATAACGGTTTTTTAACTGTTTACTTTAAGTTAATAAAAATAAGTATGTACTTACATCTGATCCATTCGGACCAAACGTCATTTAAATAAATTTTAACTGTGTTTTGTTATAATTGTATTTTATCTTTTTTATCGATCTTAAAAAAGGAGGTTATCAGTTTGACGTGACGCCACCGTCCGTAGATCTTTAGCACCGCGTTTCAAAGAGTACCATTACATTTAATTTCGTTGTTGAATTTTACATGAATTTTATTTATCAACACTATTTACGTCTTTTTATTTGTAATACAAAATTTGTTTTTCACTTTTAGTGATTAATTTATAAGTAATTTATTATCTACGTTGTGCTTTGTAAATTATTTATATTATTATATGTATAAAGCATCTTTTTATGTGTATTTAAGAATGTAGATTAAACATTAATCATTGTATTTAGCACTTACAATGAGATTACTACAAATTAATGTAGGTATAAATAATTACGTATTATTAAAGGTTTACTTTTAATAACTGTGACTAAGTGGTACAGTGAGGTTTGCGCTGGCGTCTCTTAGTTCGAATCCTGTGCAAAAAATCTTTTTGTTTGGTATCATTGAAACAAATCCAGAAATTTGTCTTCAGTTGTGGTTTACATGCACTATTAAATTGTTAGCTATTATAAAAAGGCTCAATTAAAAAAGATGTAAACTTATAAATATTATATAGACAATAGAGAACGAGGAAGTGTCGAGTAAGTGGAGTGGACAGAGGGCAGTGTCGCAGCTTCGTGTCGTGTTTGCGTACTTTCACCACTCGCTTCCTCTAAATAACCAATACTTGATACTTTATCTACGTAGAAATATAGGATAAAAAATTTCATCAATAATTTTTAAGCGAGTTTTAGCAAAACATACTTAAGCTGCATGAAAGCATTTTGCATTTTTAGCATTAAGAAAAACTTCACTTGCAACTTTGTGTACATGGAAATAAAAAATATATCACACGTCATGTAAATTAAAGCCTAAGGCTGATTTTCAAAAACCTTACTCATTTATATTATTTTTTAATTAGCCTGGTTTCAATTTATTAAATCCGGGTATTAACTCTTGAATTCAATAATTATTCATTTCAATTCATTAACTGCATCAAAACTGTATTTCTAAATGCCAAATAAATTAGGTTTCGCAATTGATTGATATTTTAATTGTATTCAAGAATAATGCAGGCTGATAAGACTTAAAAAAACTAGAACTTTCATAAAGAGAAGGCACTAATGATTAAAGATTATGCTAACAGATGTGTTTTCAGTTATCTTAATAACTTTATTAAACAAAATGGTAAACGCTCCATCAATGTACATTGTACATGTAACACACTTGTAGAACGGCCGCGCCATTACGAATGCCTTCGGGTTATCTTTATTTTCTCCCATTTACCAGCCAATTTACTCGAACTAGATCACAAATCTTCGATAGCAAATTGTTTCCTTAATGTTTGTTTTTAATATTTGTTCGGTTTTACAACTATCTTACGTTCAATATAACAGTATAGTCGGATATAAGTTATTGAAAAAATAACAATTGTAGTGATTTTAAAACCTGTAATTAAATATTATAATCTAAAATATCCTTAATTTTCCTTCAGTTAAGAACAAAAATTTTTCAAATCCCATCTCAGATAGATGTTACGACTTAAATTAACAGCACAGTTAACAAATGTATAATTATATATTTTCATGATCATTATATGTTTTCAGAGTTTCACTTCTACAAAGCTTAATCCTACATAAATGTTTTGCAATATTCTCAAGTATAATTAAATATTTATTGATTTATACTCATTAATTATAATGCGACATTTCCAGAGCAGGTCGTTACGTAAGCTTCATATTTCATTACTGAACTATAAACGTTTCATTCGATGTAATCTGTCAGGGTCTGGACGTAGGACAGGTCGTGTTATGTAAGAAATTTCGACATTACCTGTAAACTACAAAAATATTAATATATATATACAATGTTGTAAAGCGTACACTTTACGCAGCTAATTTTAGAGATCTTTTTGACTTTTTCGACCAGTAACCTATGTAACTTATTAAAAGTAGTGAGGTCTAGTGAGCGATATTAAATCATCCGAATAAGTTTCTATGCCTTTCAAAAGTAAAACATTTTTTTTTTCATTTACACGTTATTTGAAGATAGGATCCTTTATTTTTTAAAAAGTATCGTAGACCGCCTCCTTGGTCTAATGGTAAGCGTGTAAGCGTGTCAACTAGGAGGTCCTGGGTTCGATTCCCGGTGGAGATAAAAAAACTCGGTCTGGCAGGGCATAGAAGGCTAATCACCTACTTGCCTCTAAAGAAAAAATCGATCAGTGAAACAGATGTGAAATGCATCTGCCCCTTACCACGGGACTTAACTTCACTTATCGTATATTATAAGAGTTTACCGATAGTTCCTACGCACCTACTTATATTTTTATAAGAAAATATGTGGTTTAGACTAGTTTTCCTACTGCTGAACCGCGGTACAGAAGTTAACTCAATCTTGATTATTTTATTTAAATCTCGCTTTCATTACAATTTACGATGCGATTAAAACATTCACAAGTGCAGTCATGACAATTGTGTCGCCAGTCTGGCAAGTAACACGAATTCAGATCAACGTCATGTCGCTGCTTACACGGCGCGTCTCTCCTTGCTTAATTGTCATTATTAAAATTAACTGACTTTAATGCGAAAACCGGCCAGGAGACATATGGTTCTGCATATTTTGCTGGAGGTATCTGGGGGATAAATTAATATTTCGATTACGGCACAAAAGGCTGTAAAGAAAATGATTCGTGAAACATGCAGAAATATCTGTCCCACATGTTTAGGTGTTATATAAACTGGATATATGTTACTTTTACGTTTGATGAAATTTAAAAATATCACTACATAGTATAAAACAAAGTCGCTTTCTCTGTCCCTATATCTCTATGTATGCTTAAATCTTTAAAACTACGATTTTGATGTGTTTTTTTTTTAATAGATAGAGTGATTGAAGAGGAAGGTTTATATGTATAATATACCCGTGTGAAGCCGCTAGTATAATATAAACAAAGGTTATCGAATTCTTTTTAAAATCTAAACTCAAGCTTTAGAAATTCCTGAATAAAAAAAACAATAGAACAAAAGGTTTGCATACATCAGCGATTGATATACTTCTTATGTGTCTCAAGAATTTTCAATGCATTAAAAAAATGGTTAAATGTTTTTTCGCTATACGCTAAAATAAACCATTACACGAAACAAATTATGTCAGCAACTTAACTACAAAATAACGGAAGCAGCTCAGCTTATTTGTCACATAAGATACAAACTTTGTATTGATAAAATTTAACTGCATTCAATTTATAAACACACTGCACCTTATCAGTATCATTAAATTCCTTCTTAGCGACAATTATCATTTGCTTTCATTATTATGGTTACCGCGATTTCGGAAATAATTATTTTAAATTCACAGTGACAGCTCGATGTGCTTACTTCGAAAGTCACTTTGATCGGAATTAAATAAACTGTGTTTTTAATAATTGTTTGATATCAACGATGTAATTTGTTTCCTATATTACATTAGTGAATACTTTGTAAAAAGTTATCTTTAAATAATGATGTTCAACGTTGTATTTATCACAAAAAATGAATTAATTTGAAAGAAAAAGTTTAAACTAATTATACCCGTGTATATTTATAACAATGTTGCAATTATTTTATTAATATTAAATTATTACTATTCACATATTTTACAGCATGCATGGTTACGGACGAGTGTAAAGTGTGTATGCAAGTTCTGTCCATCAAGGCATCGGGTCAGTTTTTTTAAAATGTGATACTCAATAACAGATATTATTATGAATGAGATTGTCAAAATTTATTCGAGCTCATGTTGTCTTTGTTTTAGTGCCTACTATAAAAATGAATATTAAATGACTCTTTGGAAGATAAAAAGCCTAAAGTATTAAGTACAATGTTACATAATGCTCATTAATATTGAGTAATGTTGCAATTATCTCTAATCACCATATATTAATTACTTAGCAATATTTATTTTTAGTATAAACACTATAAAAGACACCGACGCTCGTTACAATTATCTATGCAAATTCCAAAGAGTGTTTTATTGATTTTTACGGCTTAAAATCAGCAAATAAATTTAAATTTGAACAAGACGCATATAATATTCGTCAATCAATCTAGTTTACAACTTTATTCGTTGATTTATGATTTGCATAAATAGAAACTGGATAAGATTTCCGGCGCTGCAAATTATCAATACTTTAAATATGATTAACTAATGCATAATTTTATTGGACCGGTCAATAATTTTATATTGATAGAAATAAGCTTCGATGGCTGATTAACTGTGAATAAAAAGAAATAGTGGTATAGGAAATAAATATCGTTTTAGAGTCCTTTTTAATTTTAGGTCAACTTTTACCAGTAAACTATTCAATTCGTTTTATAATAAAAAGCAAAACGGAGAATTAAAGATGCCTATTTCCTTTCTATTCAAAGCCGCTCTAAATCTCTCTCTAAATATCTCTTAATGAACTTTAGAATAATTTATCAATTTCCATGGAGGATCATGGTTAATTCCTACGTCTGTTCCACTGATCTTTATAGTCAAATAAGTCTTCTGTCTTCCAAAGCTGAACATTTTTTCCTGCGTATTGAACTAAAAATCCGCTCAATAGTATCAAAGGTGTAACCAAGGTATGAAATTGGTACATATTAATCTTAATACAAACTGCAACTCATAAAAATTCCGCGGTATAATGTAAAGAATTGTACATTTAAATTACCTCCAGCCGTACTTTCTTTCGCGCCCTTTTTTCAAAATCTGACAGGTCTTTTAAACTTTTCGCTGACCAAAATTGATGATGTATTGATTTTAAATCGCTTTATTGAACTGGAAATGTTCGTATTCCATTTGTTAATTAATCGTCAGATGCTCGGTTGAACATTAAACACAATGTTGATTATTATCGTGTGTAGCAATTAACCGTACATGCGTCACTTTAAGTCGTCTGTAAGTGTTTATTTTATATATGACAGGGTTTAATTGTATCCGTTTAATAATTTCTCTGTTGAAAAGGTTAATAGGTGATGGCTGGGTGATGAGCCGACATTTCTTCGCCTTCTTTCTAATAGATTTTTTGATTAAACTGATACAAGAATAATCTGAAATTAACCTTATTTCTACTTTTGAAAAGTTATATAAAAATGTTTACAATACAGTTCTATAGATAAATGAACTTCTGCACCTCACCTCTACAAAAATATATAGTTATATCAATACTAATATTTTACAGAGATAAGATGAAGTTTGTTATTAATAAACTCAAAAAATAGAATATTTCACTTATGGCAATCTAGACTACTTGTGATTGTCATAGACATATTTTATATACCCACGTGGACGGAGTCGCGAGTAGAAACTAGTAAGTTATAAATTTATAATATCTAGGTATGTGACAAAGCCAGTTCAGACATATGCTCACAATGCATTCAAAGACCAAATAAAGGATGTCTATCGCTAAATCTGATACAGATCTGTTTTTACTGTAATATAGACTTCCGATCTTGAATTCATCCGGTCACGACTTGTCACCGGATGTATCTATATTGATGGGACCGGTTACACGATCAGTGCTCTGCAAATTTCACCTCCTTGTCACAACCAGTTTTAATTGCATATTATGCACGTAGATATAATTGGCCCCTTAAATCACATTCTCCCTTTTAGTCAACACGAGGCATGCGCAAAGAAACCGTTATGTTTGCGATTTTTTAAATTAGAGTACAGTAATAAGGCGTTCACTTGTGGTTTTCAAGTTTAATTGTTTAATTTGAGGACTGATTAATGAAACATTCATTAAAAAACTACACAATAAATATATAATAAATATCTATATTATCCATAAATACATCGCTTGATAATATAGTATACTATAATAACATATAAAAATAATATATATCCAATATACCTATATGTTATTATATAAAATGTATATTATAGTAGAAGTAGGAATTAATATGCATTCTGAGTACCTACTATTACTAAGCACATTATTACATACACTACTTAAGAATATATACTTTATGTATAGTACATTATAATCTATTTATGAAGCGTTACAAAGTTCTCAGGGTCCACTAGTAAAAAATAAAAGTATTATTTTAATTTTGAGCCCGCTATAACGCTTTAATTGTAGTAAAAAAAGAAATATTCCTTAAAATGTACATATATAGTTTATTACGACAAAATGTATGCAATCACACTGAAAATTGATCTTATTGATTCTGTCACAATAACGAGACAACTTACCTGAAAACAATGGACGACTGGAATTGCAACTGTCATAGCAAATAATCAAGATTTATTACTTGCCGTCTTATTTTTAACATATGTTCATGCTAAATTTCTCGTTGAAAGAACATAACACACAATTGCTAAACACATCTTACACTATAACATGTCACTTACGACATTTCTTCGTAAAATCCATACATTATATCCCTGATGCAAACAAAGGACCTCCGTCACAACACGCATTGAAAATCAAATGCGACTAAGCCACGCATCTATTTCTATATATTGCCACAGATCGCAAATAACTTGTTTTAAGATATTTAAACTATCTGTATCTAACGTTTTCAAAGATTTCCTAAGTCCAAATTAATATTGAATGATACAAGCATAACCACCATAAAATAAGTTAATCGCGGTAATTCATAGTGCATTAGTTGGCTATATAAATATACCTTCGGCCAATGCAATTACGTCGTTATCTGCGAACCACGTTTTGCCTCATTTATAGGCCCATTAATGTGGACACCTGAAACATAATAATCTAACTGATACACTGCAAAATTGTTCTAATTATATAGCTAAACAAAATTGGTGTTGTTGCGCTTTTCACGCCTGAATGTAATATTAATTTCATTTCAATAATTATGAAAATAACACATTCGAAACCAATCAACCGATCGCATTGGATTGATATTGTACCTATTTATATTTGAGAGCAAGCAGACAGGTTCCACAAAATAAAGACCAATGTACTGATTGCTTTTGAAAGTGCCATTTTGATACAATTCTTGTATTGAAATTACTTAATTTTGAATTCAAGACATAAGACATTGGACATAAGGATTAACATTTCCAAGTACCTTTAATTCATAAAAGTTTTCGCCAATATAAAATAAATGCCAAATGTGTTTTATTATTACAAGCAATCTATATACATAGACATGATATAAGTTTACATATTAAGTACCCTATATTGGTCACTACAGTAGTTAGTACCTGCTAATAAAAGCGAACTCGTTTTCAAAATGTATGCACACTTCCTCGTGGTTCTATAACCAAGTTTCTATAAGCGTTTATGTAAAACTGTATCAGATTGAGAAACTGTAAACGCGTAAAATATTCGCTAACAAGAGAATACAGAATACATTAAGTAACAAGGATTCCTTCAAAGAAATTACAGCAACTATCAATCTTTTCCAATATAGGAAATATTGGAAAAGATTTCCTTTTATTAACATTTAAGATAAAAAACAATAAAAGCATACGTGCTATTAGTTATTATTACTTTATCGTAAGCATACAACTTTGGCTACACTTATTTAGGTGAATATTTTATGTAACTGGCTTTTATAGGAAAAAATGTTTATGAAATTATAATGAAAAGTAAAAACAGGTTGAATAAAGTTCAGGCATAAGGCGAGTGAATAGTGTGGAATGCAAGAGTTGGTCTGTTTTTTAAAGTACATATATGCAAAGTGAGCTAGTTAATTATTTATTTAAAAATCTCAAGCCATAATGTCAGGAAACTCATAATAAAATGAGTCATTATATGCCGTCTTCCCTTTCCGGCTAAACTACAAACAAATTGAGATAAAAACAAGCTTTAATTAGGTTAGATTTAAAATTATTTAAATACTTTTTATTAAATAACATATTTGATGTTTATAAGTAATAAAATTAAAGAAAAATATGTAATTTTATTCATATATTAAATTATATCAAAGACTGAAGCTAAAATACTTAAAATATATTTATTTTACGTTCTTTTCCCAGTCATAATTATTTTATAAAGTAAATAGTTTATACAATTGTTTAACAGTTCTAAATTATTGTCAGCATCTACAAGATATCATTATAACCAGAAGAGGCATCGGGCGTTTATAATTAACGATACTAAACCATGAAATCGAATTATGTCAACAAATCATTTCGTAACCATCATTCAAACTTAATATTGATTTGAATTTATGAAGTTATTGATGTTGACATATAAAAGCGTTGAATGATAAATCATTTGATAGCTGCTAGGGCTTAAATGAATTATTTTAATCTGAATTCGCTCCACTTTGAACATAAATGTCTTAACGTGGTGAACAATTCAACTGGTAATAAATTAAAATTGATAATTCAAAAACATCCCGACATTTTCATTATATAAATAGCTCACGGATGAATAGATAATACGGAGCTAAGAACCATATAACGTCAGCTTTCAAAAAAAAATCAGAAAATCTTTTAGTGTTAAAACTTAAAAATATACTGTGTTCTATTCATAGTTCCCACAGTTCGATTTACTTAAATGATCATTATTCTAGACTTATTACAAACTTCTTTGTTATCTAAATAGATGGATATTTCACAAAACCAATAGAGATATTTGTAGTTTTGGAAAATTTAAGGTAGGGTTTATACCTTGTAAATTCTATATTTTGTAAATTCCAATATGAAATAAGAACATGAACTATGGGTTTTTAGTTAACCCTTTAAAATATATGGCAGAATTTATCCGACTTATATTCTAGCTAGCTGATCATATTATGCAAGGTATTTTAGTTATTTAGCATTTCTTATACATAAAATTAGCAAAAGAGATCAATTTGCATTCAAACGATCTCATTTCCTATCAACAATCTGCGTAAACGCGCCAAAAATGCTGCTATGATGTACAAATCGATCAACGATTTGTTAATTGATCTTAACCATTAAATATCTTAGATAACACTAAAATGGAACTGGATTATATTGACAAATTGAATTCAATTTATTATATTAGCTGAGTAACTAAAAAAGTCGTCATACACATTATGATGGCTTAACTAATAAAACCGGGGAAACATGATAAGTTTATAATCGGTTCAGTAGACAAAAGAAAATCACATTGGCCCTTGACCCAACCACCTAACGTCAAGCTTTTTAGTTGTCGGTCTAAACTTTTCTTTAAATAAAAATATTTTCTTTCTTCTTTAAACTTTTATTAATTATTAAATA
This sequence comes from Aporia crataegi, assembly GCA_912999735.1. Classification (NCBI taxonomy): domain Eukaryota; kingdom Metazoa; phylum Arthropoda; class Insecta; order Lepidoptera; family Pieridae; genus Aporia; species Aporia crataegi. The sequence continues at coordinate 2,526,167 of OU538744.1, read as the reverse complement.
TTAACCTGCATCCTTAATCAGAGCATGTACAAGATGAGTATGTAAAGGGGATACGTCGGCAAGTGCCATACAAGGCGTAATTGACGTTTCAGGAGCCCACTTTGGAAGAGAAAGCTCGCTTAATTAAGCACTGGCCCATTTTCGTCGCATTATGAAATGCTATTGAATATTGTGAAGGCCCATTGTCTATTGACTTAGAAGTCATGTTAGTAGAATCAGGATGTCTAAACCTAGGTCGTTTTATGATGTAATTGTTTGCTGCTTCGCATTCCATCCTGGCATTATTCTAACTAAAGTCTACAAGTGAGACTAATTTTTTTTTTTTCAATAATTCTTGTTGAAAATTATTACTAGTGACAAAATACATAAAAGAATATGCAACTATTAGAATTATTTGTATGTTTTAATTATTTTAAAAATTAATTAAAATGAAATAAAGTACGATGGTTGCGTTTACGTTATTGCATTTTGTTTAAGCTTATAACCATATGAACACATACAAACATTGATAATTAGTACATTATTTCAATTAATAATATATAGATATCAGAATATTTGTGGGTTACATTACATTTATATATTTAAATTAATCCAGGCGGCGTCTCTAGATATTATGGTAACTTTAGTTACCCGAGATTATACCTAGTATGTAGATTCAAGCTTCTAGTTTTTAGTTATTAAGTGATACAGGAAACTAGCCGGTCGAACATGAATCTAAATTTAATACTGATCGTGATTTAGAAGCGGAAATTATTGATTATAATATACTCTATCTGTTTTATGAGTCGACATTAACTTTGCTTTAATTACTATATTTCCCCAACACGTGGTTTTAAATGTTTAAAACTAAATACAAGAAAATAATACATACAATAAAATACTTATTACTGAACATCTTAACCCTTACCTGACCTATAATCTTATATATAAAATTCTCGTGTCACAATGTTAGTTACCTTACTCCTCCGAAACGGCTTTACTGGTTTTTATAATAAATAATTAAATATATGCATATTCAGTAGGTCTGAGAATCGGCTACTATCTATTTTTCATACCCCTAAGTAATAAAGGTAGCCCACCCCAAAAATTAATATGGCAAAACAACGTTTACCGGGTCAGCTAGTCTAATGATATTTTTAACCTGAATAGGTATACATTTAGTTTAGTATTCCTTATTTTTCTTGTCAAAGTGCTGAAGTTATTAATTTTTGAGTGTGCATATCTGTCTCTAACCAAGCGGTGGCAAATCTCTCTAAATAAAGATATGTTTATTCAACGCACATGTAAAGGTAACTTAAAACAAGTATGGTTATGTAACATTCGGTCCGCATACAATGCCATTATACTTACCAAAAACGAAAACCGGTATCTCTTTTTCACGCGCCGATTAAGAAGATCGATGCAAATACTGGAGCACACTTATATGGGCTTCATTAAAATATATAAAAACGGTAGTAATGCTTGTTTTAATTATCAGGGGTATTTTTTAAGAAATAATTTAATAATAATATTTGGAAGCCTAAATGTTTCACGCGTACGTGTATTTTTCTTTTTTTCTTGGTGTTTTTCTTTTGTCTTAGATCTTTTTAGACTATTTTCAATTGTTCCATTAAATGATTTTGCAAATCTTTTGAAAACTAGATTAAACCGAAAGGATAAAAATTACTTTGTTCTGAATTTATACCTCAGTTTCTATCAAAAATACGTTGTTAAAATCGGACACGTTTATTCTTCTTTTATGTATAGAACCAGTTTCGAAATCTCCATAAAATTGCCGAGCCAATTCATGCAACGCTTATTATAAAATAATTCAAAATCAACATATTATCGAAATTATGGGTTCGATAAAATTGATACTTTTCGTACTCTTCGAGAAACGTACGTTTTAAGTAAAGCTTGTATTTACGTTTAAGTGGATTCACCTTTTAGAATGACATTTTTGAAATAGCGCAATATACAATTGGTCATCTTATTGCTTTGATGCGTACTAAAACAAACATAAAATTGTTGTTTTTTAGTATTTCATACAAATAACTAAAGATTTTATTCGAGGCATTGTATATTCTTGTTCATTTTGTATATTACACTTGTTTGTTTAAAACAAAGTAGAAACCAGCATGAAAATTTTGATTACTTCGCATGAATTTTTGATTTTTTTTAGTATTGGCCTACATCGTAAAACGTGCGAGTAATTTACACATAACATGCTGAACTCTCGAACTTCGTAGCTTAGAAAAACTAGTTCTTCATTCTCAAAATAACCCGAGATACGAATGAACAAATAAAAAAATTACTCTTTTGGATAAATGCTTTTTGACGAAATTTTTGATAGCTATTTTATTTAGATTAGAAACCAAATAGCTAAAAAAGTTTTATTTTATGTAGGTATGTATATTATATTACAATACAACCTTGAAATCATATGATCTAAATGTGATCAAGGTAAAACCAAATTATTTGTCTCAATAACTTGTTTAACTATGAATTAAAATTGAAATAACATCAGTCAATTAGTGGGTTGGCTTGTGTACTTCGACCGGTTTATTTTATGTGAAGAGATCTTTGGTTTCAATACCAAACAAAATAAAAAACCAAAAAGAGGACATTATAAATACATTACGGGACATTCAATCTGAACTTATAATTTTGTGAAGGCTGTGAAATTTTCTTCTTAAAACAAAACACGATTACATCAGAATCAAAAACCTGCACTGCATATCACATTCAAAATACGTATATATATGTATTCTAATGTGTGAATATGGTCGGAAATAATTATAACTCAACTGAATTTCTTGGCTGTTGTTCATATTAGATTTGGGCGCGTTCCTGAACAGTCTACCTACTTAGATTAAAGTGACGTTCATAAGCGATCATGTGTTTGATTCTGTGAATAAAGATATTTTTTGATTATGACATTGCATTTATAATAATAATATTATAATAATAATTGGAACAACTCACATACATTGCTAAAAGCACTTGTGTTATGGTAATCAGAACTACGAGGGTACTACAATAAATACATATATAAGTTTATAAACAACCTAGACTAGGAACACAAACATTCGTGCTCATCACAGATTCGAACCCGGGACCTTATGATTCAGAAGGCAGGACCACTACCAATTGTGGCAATCGGTCGTCAGATATATAAATATAATATGTACCTTTGAGGAAAACATAAAAATACACACTAAACCTATACGTCACATTTAACTCCATCTGTCTAAACATTTTCGCTTTTTTCGGGTATAAGTTAACATTAGATGCGTATATATACTTCAAAAGTCATAAACATTATTAATATGTTCCTTTTTAAACGCCCTCTCAGCTTTGCCAAACATTTTCAAGAGATCAAAGCAATAAACAATGAAATCGCACGTCAACAATTGTACACGTGGGCTGCCTACATAATGCCAAAAGTTGCACAATCTGATTCATATTTGTCACATCCAGTGTAACTTGATCTGTTATTTTAATTATATAGAACACATAATGTGTTTAAATAATCTTTACTATATACGTACGTAACATTAAACGTAATCAAAGGTTGAACAGTGTCACTAAGATATATTTTGGAATATATTACTTATTGGGTATGTTGTGAAGAATGCTAACTGAAATATTTCATCGTTTATATACAAACCCTTAAAAATTGCTCCCTTAGCTTATATAAAGACAATAAAATGTGAGCGGCTTCTGAAATTGACCGTTAATTCTTTGAACTAAAATAAAACGTAGTAGTTACACTTTTCTTTTAAATTTAGTCATAACTATTTAATAATTGTTGTATTTTGTATTTCTCTTTATATACGATGTTTTCATCGACATTATGCCATCCAAAGAGTATAACCTCTATCTTGCTCCATACTTATAACTGGCTGAGTGAAGAGTCCCTCCGTACAAAGGAACGTGCGTAAAACGCAGCATCCAGTCCAGATCCCTCTTAACCCTGTAAATAAATATACACTATAATTTATAGTTAAGTTTTATATTTTACATAACGTGACATTGTTGTCTTAATTCTATATTCAATTTCATATATCTAAAGAGAAACAGAAATTTATTGAATGTGCATAAAATCCTACATATTAACGTCAAATTAACACTAGATAAAACATAGTAACCTTTTATACAGTCTCATTACAGTTGCGTAGTGTGCTTTGCTGGATTATCATTTATATTATCCAGTATCTTTGTCTTACATCTTTTAGTACCTAAAATAAAAAAAGTCTAGCTCCTTCTTTCACTTTGAATCAAGATTGTACAAACAAACAATTTTAGCACTTTATAACATTGGTTTAAATATCAATTGACGAGCATTTATCACCAAATATCATCTTTGGGAATCGGTCAGTCATAATGCCAAGGCTTAAGTGGGCAGCATTGTATATGATACTGGATGAACCGCGTTGCCTCATCCATATTATCCATTACAAAACCCGATCACTATCACGCAAGGATGATTTATATGACTGTACTATTTCTTTAGTGCTTGTATCATGTAAACTCTTTACTTCTGGCAACACGGAAAAGTGACAAGACTGTTTCGTGGTGTATGTTTTTAACTGACATTCAAAAATACCAAAAAGGAGTTTATCTATTCGAACTGTATTTTATAATTAAAATTTAAAAAAACATGGCAGATTGTTATTTTCTAACAATAAAAAAATCTATTTACTATGAGTGATTGTGTAAAATTATAATATATTTTAGTGCCAAACTTTAAAAAAAACTAAGGATCACTGTAATTCGTGTCAGTACTGGCTCTGCATAGTTATCGGTAGATATCTCCAAATCCGATAAGTAGATTTAAATTGATGAACAAAAAAATAAGTCACAAATTTAAAACGATTAATTTTAGATTTTCTAATTTTAAATAACCTTTTATATTTTAGGTTATTAATGTACACACTAGCAAATTACAAGTTTAGAAGTTTTCTGAAATCAATTCAGTGGTTGGCATAAAACTTTTGCATTTGTTAGTTTTATAAAGTTCAAACTAACTGATAACTAACTCTACTCTTTGTATGAATGAAGTTTGATTTAAAGTACTTACTTAAACGCCATATCTTTCACACCATACGATATCACCATGAGATTCCACGTTAACAATAAAATTTGTTTTAAAGCTGAGATCCATAGGAATCTATAAAGCTGCTACGGTTTAGAGTTCTCGACCCACATTACGAGCGATTATCTACGATTACCCGCCCCATCGCATTCAAGCTGTAATGAGTGTCGAGTACAAGTTTTGTTATCATTCACTGGCCAATAATGAACTATCAACAGGTGAGCCTATTGATTTCTTGATTGCTTGTGAAACGTATTAAAGTCCCCTAAAAGGCACCGCTCTTTCTTTTCCTTAATGATTTAATAAACGAAACTATTTATCTTTATTTGGTTTTTTGGGTCTCTGAGCTAATCGCATTGACATCACCAGCAAACAGAGGAGATAAGGCGGTAAAAAAATATTCACAGTATTGTATCGCCTACTAACTCTAGACAATGAAATGCTTGCACTGTTAATTTCACAATTATTTACAGAGACATTAAAACCTATCGGGCCTTATTACAAAACATGCACTAAAGATGTTTCAGTATTGGTTGCTAGGATACACGTCTAACGTTCATACAAAAATGAGGTTTTTCTCCGGTAACAAACCCGGCCTGTTTAAACCGCGTTTTGGAATAAGGCAGAATAAGTTTAGTATACATAACTTCTAAACCGATTAACTAACTTTGACCATTTACATAAAAAATATTTAAAAAAATGCAGTACAAGATTCAGTCACAGGCGTAATGATAAAAATTTAAAAACTTGTATGTATAAAACCAGTAACGAATTTCATTACATATCATTGATATGGACCGGTTTTGAATAATTAAAAATTAAATCATATACAATTAATATTTGGGTCACTTGTAGCATCGAGGTTCGAATAGACCTTGTGTGTCAACAAGTACATTTCTTAATGACATCGAAAATCAAGGCTCGCATCTCGTTCTAGTTATTATTTATAATAGAGGCCTACTCTGTGTTATTACTTCAATGGTACTAGTAATAACATTGTATCTATGGTCGTTATTAAAATGCGTCATTTTCGACGCATCAGTGTACATTATTTGTGTTTAAAAATGACAGCTAATGCTTTAATAGTCAGAATATATCTATAATAAAAAAAACTTTGTCTGTCGAATGATCCCACTTTATTAAAACCGGAATAGAACTCTTTACCCGCCATTACATATTATACATCAATGTGTGGGATCACAAACGCCTGTCTAGTGAGTCAAAAAAAATATTCGAGAACTAAAGAATGTTTTATTTAACACTAAAATTATGTTTTACGAGTCACGGGCTCCTGTAATACAGTTTATACTACAACAGAGTCCGGGATGGTGTAAATATTCTTAAATAAAGGAATTCTAGTATTATTATCTCATATTATAATATTTTTTTAAAGAACTTAGATTACGTTAACAGACCTGCCACAGTTGGTCAGGTCTAGGCACTTTGTGCGAAGCCGTTTTTAATATTCAAAATAAACCTTAAAATAATATTTAGAGGTAATACGCGTAAATGACCGATGGTCGAGAACTGGCGATATAATTACGGTGTTAGGATTGACTAGTGACAAGAAATGAATAATTTGCATACACGATCAATTCGCCTTGCTTGTAATATCGTGTTATTTTCCACTTCTCATTACTGCATCAACTCTATTGATACGCAATTAGCTTTATCGTAAATTCTGAAAGCAAATAGCAATATGATATTATATAATAAACTTTTTTCTATACTTGTTACAAGTCATTTAATACTAAGATGAAGAGAAAAAAAAAATATTTCTGTTTTTAATGTATTCATTACTCAAAATTTACTGAATGAATTTTAAAAATCTGATGAGGAACTAGACTTGCAGTTAGCTAGAAAGAGGATGTTTCGAAAAAGAGTTTAACTGGCGTGTTAAAGTGGCGATTAAACTTTTGTAACTTATGTGAATTACAGTTATAATCTTGTGTAATAAACGTGCAATATGTTTGTTCAGTTAGTAAACTGTCACATCCCGTTTTTGCTGAAGATATATCTAGTTTAAAAAGCGTGTTTTACTCGCGCTAAATGTACATGCCGCACTTCATTTGTACTTCCATTACTTTTAAATTGTCATATATCTTTTATATATTTTCACAGTAATTTTAAAACTTAATTTTGAAGACACAGAGTATAGAATGTTTGAACGTAGGTAAGGTATGTTTTGTTGGATTAACCGCGCAAGTAGTTGTTTCGTAAAGCAGTGATAATATTAAAAAATGCCAAAGTAATGATATCTTGGTAAATCACCAAAGATATTTCTCCAAGTTTTGTCTTACAATGGTTTATAGGTACTTGGATCCGAAGAAATTTTGAGCCCGCGCTAGGCTAACATTACGGCAATCGACGTGTTGTATGTAGGTATGCCTCATTACATACATAAGATACGGGGTCATACCATCCTCTATGACAATGCCAACTGGTTTATTAACATAACAGAACTAGAACAATTAGAAGGCCAATAATCGATCAGATCGATAATAATAAAAACTAAAGTATTTAGATGTTATGGACTTTATAATTTTTTACTAAATATTGTATTAATGTAATTAAATATAATAATTTATTGAATATTTACAATAATGTACTTAAATATATTTACAAAAATACAAAAGGCTCATCAAAGCCGTTAGGGTGCGTCTCCGTTAATGTGCCGGCCATTTTAGAGCCGAATGGCATTATACGCAGTGATGGCAGGCGTCCTGATGGTATGACACTGGTGGCTTGGAGTCGTGGTAAGGCGCTTGTGTGGGACGCTACTTGCGTCGACACACTGGCGTCTTCGCATCTCCATGCTACTTCCGTGGCTGCTGGTGGCGCGGCATCGATTGCAGAAAGCAACAAAAGGCGAAAATATGAAAGTCTCATGGATTCTTATATTTTCGTTCCTTTTGGAGTGGAGACTTTGGGTCCATGGGGGCCAGAAGCGCGTCGATTGTTTAAAGAGATATCAACGCGCTTAGTTGAGACCACAGGAAACCCGAAAGCTGGCTCATATTTCGGCCAACGCGTTAGTATAGCAATACAACGCGGTAATGTAGCCTTTTACTAAATAATATCTTTAGCTATACATGGTTTTATTGCTTTGGATTTCCATCAAGCTCTTTCAAGATTTTTATTTATATGGACTATAAGGAGTAAATTAAATTATTTTATATACTTTTTTATTTATACCACTCATTATATGAACAAAACTCTGCTTATAGACCATGTTTTGAGTGAAACCGAAGTTTTTGAATCCTATTAAAACCTTTTTTGAGGGTGTTTTTATAAAATGTGTTCTCTAAACTTGAACTTTATAAATAAGAAGAAAAATTGCTTAAATAATATAGTTGTATTTAAAAACATTTATTATAATATCTACGTATAAGTTTGTTTAGTTCGTTTTCGCGCAAAAATAATTGGTTTGGCGCGAAAGGTTTCTCGCTCCTATGAGAATGGTACATAAATGAGATTATGTACAGAATACTACATGCTTATTGTATGCCGAAGACACGTGCATCAAGTAACCAGTAGTCAATATTTACACTAAATAATATATGACAGCTTCCACTTTCACCTATCAAAAGCTAAGAATGTCTACGTATGATATTTATTACTTAATCAGAACATACACAAAAAAACTAAGTTAGCTTTACAAGTATTGGAATATCAACCTTAAGGTCTAATTGTTAAGGTATGAAATTCATAATTAATTAATAGAGACATATATGAGATCTATTTGGTTTAGTAGAGTATGTGATAATCTGTGACACCAACTACATCCGGTGCCCCAAGGCTATAAGGCAATTTAATTTTCGCCCATTTCAATAAACACCGCTGTAATTAGATACCTATGGGTGTGTTTAAGTTATGTAACATAGCTTTGCGTGTAATATAATTATAACAAGGAATTTCTAAATCTTGGCGTGGCTCGAATTTTTGGCGTCATGCAGGACGATGACCGTATGTCCCCCGGAAGGATAAGAAAATAGTGTCTCAGAAATTTCTAGGAGCCAACCCTGACGGTAAACGGAACCATGCCAAGCCAAAACTGCGTTGACTGGGTGCTGTCGAGTAGGACATTCAAATCTTTAAAATCGCGAACTGCAAGCAAAAAGCACATAACACCTACTGGACCTGGACCTACTGGAGTGGACAGACACACAGGGATGTATCGCCTAATAATAAAAAATCTTAATAATTACAAAACTATGTTAAAAATCTATGATATATCCCACATATAATTCTTAAAACTTCTTACTAAAGTAATAAAGTTATACATAATAAAAAGGATTTTCAGTTTATTTGACTAAAAATAATAATAATAAATTCTAACGCTGTATCACTTAAATTGTAACTTTAAACACCGTAATAGTAAAACATGAAGCCCATGATTCCCATAATTTACAAGGGGTTCCTATAATAAAACGCAAGTCGGGTGATAAAGGCATGACCACCTACATTCGAATGCGTTGGTGCAATGTCGTGTTAGGATTTCACTAGTCGACACTATTGCATTAGTATGCTCCGTACCGTTATTGTTTAAATTAATTATAGTTCTCTCAAAATGTCCATCATTAATGTCATACAATATTAATTATTACTATGATAAAGATCATATTATGTTTCAATGATGACTATCCGAAATGTTTTAATTATTGTTTTATATGCCTCCTTTGATGCCCACAAAGTTCAACATACGAGTCCCATATATGTACCTATATAAAATAAAATAACGATAATAATACTCATTATTATTATTATTATATTATTATTATAATAATAATATAATTATTATTATTATTATTGTATTTGTAATTATTTTGTCTTGTAATTATTTTGTATATTGTATTATTATTATTAATTTTTTTTTACTCACTTTATTGCAATGGAGTGCAACGGGCGGCCTTATCGCTAATCAGCGATCTCTTCCAGGCAACCCACAATTTTTTTGTTGGTTGGTTGGTTCAACCACTGGCTGTGGCAGCCTTACCAGAGACCGAATACAAATACAAATTACATTATAAATTGTATTCGGGACCGGGGATCGAACCCGGTACCTCAGGCTTCGAAGTACGCTTATAAGACCGCTTAGCCATGAGGCCTCCATTATTATAATAATATATTATTATATTATTATAATTATAATAATTATATAATAATAATAATAATGTTCGTACGTTAAAAGTGTAGCAAACAAATAACTATCATGCATAGATATTAAATAGAATATTAAATATAGGTAGGTAGGTATTAGGTATATATAATATTTGTTATTGAATAGCTAACAGGTTATTAGTTTCTGGTCGGGGCATTAACATCGGCAAAATGGCGTAAGGTTACAAATATATGATGTGTCGATAACTAGGTTAGTTAGATAGATTTTTTTATTCATATCTCTGTAATTCAAGGGAATCTGTGAGCAATCAACGGGCAATGCATCATTTTAATACCGACGTGTCACCGCAAATCCAATGTAAATGAAATTCAAGTTCGCCCTAATGCTACGCCATAAATTATAGAACAGCATGCCCTGTTATCTATCACTGTACATAATTTTGTAGAGATTATACTAGATATTTAACAGAAATAGGTACTTAAATACAAGTTATGTTTATTTTAAATTTAGAAATGCACCTATTTTCTGTAAGAACGCCTAGACATGATTACAATTATTGCAAAATTAGAAATTTCGATATTTTTTTAGTTTTAAAATGAAAACTTTTAATAAGAAAAAACAGTGTTTAATGTCAACCGTTAACCTTATAAAGAATATAAAATATTTCTTTGGAAATTTGATACATTCGATATATTTTAATTTGCAATAATGTGCTAATTGTTAAGGCACCTTCTAATTCGTACAGTTTTATAGCACAAGATATACAATTGTATATCTTGCTACATATATTAGGCTATAAAGCAAATTTTCTTATAATTTTTAATAATAATCATCGTCAGTAAATATTTATAATTTTAACTTTGCTGTAACTAACTACCCTCTCCAAGGAAAGATTTGGCGATTTATAGATTTAAAAAAAGATATGCCTCATGCAGTGATATAATGGCGCATAGCATGAGTCGAGTGTCTTTTGACTGTATGTATTGTATATCTTTATCTATTAGATTAGCTTATATAACATCATAATCATGATTAATAAGCAGTCAAATTAACGAATAAGCAAAGTACACTTTTCAAGGTAGGCTTTTCAAAGCTGAATAAATGAAATGTGAAAGATTTATAAATATTATTTAATATTGTAATTTACATCTGTAAATAAAAGCCTTTAATATTTACGTAAGTAATTTAAATTATTGTTTATGAACACCTTATCGCATCAGCATAGTTGGTTATTTATTCGAATAGTTAAACGTTAATAATTCATAGCTTATGTAAATATTTAATCAAATTGAGGCCTGGTACTAATTTATTCGCTGGTAGAGAACATCACGCGATTTGCTCAGTTTTCGAAATGTCGTAATTTGGCGGGTGCTTAGATTTAACGAAGCCGATAATTAGATCAGAACCAGTCATAACTGGCGATAAACGCTCGTAAAAGGCGGAAACTGTAAGATTTTCCATATCATAAAATAGTTTTATGTGGCAATTTATGGAGGTATTATGCTGAACACTTTCAAATGGTTTATCCGGAGCTAATTCAAGATGTTATGAAGAAAGTTCAAATTAACGCAGTTAAGCGCGATGAGTTTATTTATTTATTTATTAACACTTCGTTGCAATAAACAATAGGATACAGATAATAACTTAAGCTAAATGGAGTGCAACGGGCGGCCTTGTCGCTAATCAGCGATCTCTTCCAGGCAACCCAACAAGGAAAATAAAAAAGTAATGAAGGGAGAGTGCATGAAGTGCGAAAACTACTAAATCCTTAACAATAACAAATATGGTTCAAACTAAAAACTAAAAAGTCTAAGCGGTATCAGCTGTTGCATGAATCACGAACGTTTATTGAAGTAGGATAAGACAAGGACAAGAAGTGCCTGTGGAGGAGAGATTACGGGCAGACATGGAATTATCATCTTTCTAAACAAAAAAAAATCACAAATTTAAAATGTCTATTCATATATTATACTTACATATACACGCACTAGGTTACCAAATTGACACCGATTTAGCTTGATATTAATGGCCTCAGCTTCCATCAAAGCTAGTTCTTCAACTAGACAATAAAGATATTTAATATATTAATATTACCTAAATTAATTAATTAATATTTACCTATTAAAAATTAAAATTATGTAAGAATGTTTATGATATTATTATTTTACCTTTAAATAATTTGTAACGTATGTTGTTTATTTTATTTCATCATCTATATAATATGTAAAAGTCAATAGCTGTTAGTTTGTCTCGCTAAAACTCGAGAACGTATGAGCCGATATAGATGATTTTGGTTTTGAAATGTTTGTCCAGGAAAGGTTTAAAGGGTGAGAAAATATGGAAAAATTACGATAAATACCAAAATATTCGATAGAACTAATTTATATGGCAAAACAACGTTTGCCGGATCAGGTTATCTAAATAATAATTTAGATTCGAATTTTTATTGGTACTTCTGATTTTTTTAAAACTTTAAAGTAAGTACTTTAAGAATTAAATCAGTGAGAAAATATACAATTCAAAGTTTTTCCTACATTTAACGCAGTCCTAATGAGAAAGAATCATTTTCCCAGCGGTATTATGACGACCTTACAAAATAATCAGAAAAAGATCGATGCAATGCGCTATGGGCTAACATTGTAGCAAAAAAAAATTCCTGATTTCTGTTTGTTCTCACGATGAACGTCAACCTGATTCTCACATCCAGTGCATTACTTATATAGCTAGTACGTAATGCGCCTGCCTGACAAATCACCTGCGATTGGCTGGAATCCGCGCCTAACTTGCCGACCATACATTTCTAACATTCCCAACGAGCGTCAACTAAAATTATAATTGATATTTTTCTATATATAGACACTTAACTCAAAATTATTGAATATACGCAGTACCTAGTCATTTCAATTATTTCTTTCCTACAGCATATATCACTTTTCATGCCTATTGGCACTGAGAATCTTAGCTTAGGCAATTCTTGAGTGATATGCTTTCTTGTTCCTTTCGTTTGAGACAATAAGATCACTTCATAAATATTTAATAATCATACAGAGTTTTTTGGAAAAATCTGTGCCGAAGAATATTTAGTTATTACAGAGCGTAATATAAAAGTCTCAATAAAGATGAGAAAAGTATCTAAGCTATTAAATGTTTATCAATTTGAAACGATATAAAAGCAATTTATTATTCCAATCCTATATAGCAACTGCCAATAACAAATGCGAATGAAGAAGACTTGTGATAGACAGTTTTTTCCCACCGATGGTCATAGATATGTCATACAGTTCAGCAATTTCATAACTTGCAGGGCAATAGTCGCGACTTGTTTCCTAAAACAGCAGTATGAAATCAAAGGCATATGATCTAAAAACGTGTGTGAATCTACACCGTCTGCGCTCCTATGAGAGTCTAGAGTCTAGAGGAATGTAGGCTTTAGCTTCTGCAAGCTTATGCTGGGTACAGATTTGTGTAACGTTACATGAAATGTGTCATTGAAATTTGATGTACACATTACTACAATGTATCAATAAATAACAATGTTTGCAAGAAATTGTGAATTAATAAATTGACGTGTATGTTACGAGCATTTGGAGCTTAGCCAAGAGCATGCTGCATTAGACGCTTAAAAACAAATTGCAGCTCTAATAAACACAAAAATAAGTCAGGTATAAACACTTGGAACATTCGTAGAGTGCGCGATGAGGGCGCATAATGCATCCACAGCGATCATGCTGTATCAAAATGTTACTTTTCATGTAACGTTGCACTAATCTGTACCCAGCATTAGAGGAAATACCATATGATTAATTCATAAATCCTTTTTAAGTGACTGTAAATTTATTGAATATGTTGCAGTTTCTATGTTTTTGTTGATTATTAACTTCAGTAACATGATTTACAGCTCGATGCGTATTTATGATTGCAATTAAATTGCTTTAAGACTAATTAGTGTGTTCACATTAACTTTTTATTTATATTTATACACAATCGTTAAACATTTTATTAAAATGTCATGTTGATGTATTAATTTCAAGTTAGAAATGTTCATTATCGAATATTTTTCAGTTAAAAGTTTATAACCTGCCATTAATATTTTAGCAAACTTTTGGTAGATACACGGATTACAGTTTAACAATATATACATACATAAAGCTACAGCAGCAACCTCGGACAGTGGCAAGCTTTTAAGCTCCCAGTCTCCAACCACTTTCACTCTGACAAGAGTGCCGAATAAGAAAAAGATATACCTACATTTAAATACAAAAGAGGAATATAACAACATTATCTATAAATATATAGTTATTGTACGATACTACCATTGCTACGCTCTACAAGCCAAGCACATCTTGAGTGTATTGGTAGATAACAAATCATGTACCATTCTGTATTTCATACAATTTTAGCTCTTATAGGTAAGAGATATGTGTTATAATAGCAAACTGCATATTATATAAAAGACCATCATCATATACTTAACGTTGATTCGTGACTATACGAAGATTCGAAGCGTAACTAAAGTTCTATCTGAACATCACATAAAATCACATAACTTATGTTATCTACGAATATAATTATATGTATGTTTATTGCTCGATGCAAAATCGTATGCAAACATGAACAGTAATATAATCAATTCTATATAAAATGATCAAAGATAAAATAACGTCTCATTTCAATTCGCACCTCGCGCCCAATATCATGCTTACATTATTATCCACAGATAACTAACAATTTATATAGCTGACTGGAAATAAATATCGGTATTAAATAGCAGTAATCACTGCAATTTATTAGAACCGTCTGTCTCTAGGTGACGGAATTCGACACAAAGCGCACAAAAGTCGCTTCGGAATGGTTTGGTAGCGGCACAAATAACCGTTTCAAATGCTAATATATCACAAGGAGGCGCGGCGTGATAGCGCTCATTGGCTACGGTATTTACATTAACATACATAAACGTGCTTGCTCCGCCTACTACGTAACACGTCACATCTCACGTTAATTATTGCAATTAGTGAATCGTGACTCGTGTGATTCACTTCTACTATACGAACCAGAGAGGAATCCAAGAGATTCTTTATAACTCACCGACCAATTAGTTTCTAAGCACCTACGTCTATCGGCCCTACGTGAAAATATCTACACGGCACGGTGCTAAAGCATTAATTACATACAATAATTGCTTGACGAGAAAAAATCGTCAAAAAATTAAAATGTTTTAGATAATGAACTCTTATAACAACGTTTATCATAACGTATATTATGGCTTATCAGTAGGAATATTTTCTTACTTTTATTGGTTGTAATAGTGTGTAGGCTTCTACAGAAATAGGTGTGTTATCGAGGAAGTACTGATTAAACCTTGGCGATGGAATCTTGCTTTGATAACTCATACTAGAATATAATGTTTAATACATGATATATATGTACCTATTATCAGAGCTATAGATAAATATAATTGTATATTAGATTTATATAAATTATTTAAAATGTGCCACAATTATCTAAAATAAAATTGATTCTTTCTATGAGTGACATATAACACTGTACGATATTAGAAAATGCATTTCTTTTTATACAAAAACGTTGATTTATCAAAAAGTTTTTCTCTTCAAGAACGCATATATTCTCTTTGGTAAATTCAAAATTCGAACTTGGATTTGTAAAGACTAGCAACGACAAAAGGTACGAAGTAAATTCTCGCAATACAATCAGTGTCCAGTAACAAATCATAAGCGGGCCGCGTTGCTCACGAGCTCACCTAATAAGGATCCGGATGTCGATGCCCGGCGTGTACAAAGGATTTATGTCGGCTGCTTTTGGTGCAAATTAGCAACGTGTCAGTTCGTAGGCGTGAGCTAACAAATTTGTTCACCCAGCAACCCTCAATGGAAATGGAGATAGTATTGTGTGATGTGTCATAGTTTATAGGGCTTTGTTATTCAATAAGTATATTTGTGTTACTAATATTAACACCACTGTGATTAGTCGGCTGGCTAATAATAATTACTACGAAAAGTTTAGTCAAAGTTTAGTATGGCAAATAAAAATAGAAAATTATGCCTTACTATGTCTACTATTTGACACTTTATTTATAGAGCTACACATTTTAGTAGAAAGTATTATTTTATTGCTTTTTCGAAAAGCTTTTGAAAGAAATTGCAGAATTTTTATTTAAAACAAGTTCCATAATGTATAAAAGTATCAAAATAAAAACATAATTTTACCACATTGCAAAATTACAAATTTATATTATGTTATCTGTACTTCGGCTCGTTATTAAAAACATAATTCCGAACGAGTGCTCCAGTTTCGATGTCGCAAGCCGGTGGGCGGGAAGGCAAGTACTCGCGTAGGAGCCGCATCGATCAGATGGCCACCCCACCAACATTTCGCAATATTTTAACATACTGACGTTTCTAGGATATTCATCATTAATGTTACCTATCAAATTCGAATTGGAGTATGTAAAAGTTGTTATTCGCATATCAAATTGGTCCACTCTAATTGGTATAACGAGTTGAAATGGATTTATATATTTTGTAGTGAATTGAAACATGTTTTGCTATAAGCAATATTACGATAAGATAAGATAACATTCCAAACAGAATAATTATACAAAAAGTTTAAAGTTTCAATATAATATTAATAAAACCTCTTTTGTTGCAGGTCGGTGGCGCACGAGCCCGATGAGCGCGTGCGCTGTGACCGCCATGCGCGAAAAGCACGCGGCCCCGCGCCGCCTCGCATCTCCACCATCCTCACCTCTTGACCACTATCAGAGCCCACTTGGCTCCCCGAGGGCCGACGAGCCCCTCGACCTCAGAGTTACTCATAAGCGCCCTCAGCGGATTGAAGATGAAAACTGCAACCTGATCACACCTTCACCGCCGCCACATCCCACGCATCCGGCTCACCCAGCGCATCCAGCACTCCTGCAATTCTGCAGAAGGCTACCCTTAGCGTTGCCAGCCTCTTTTGGCCGATACCCTTTCCTTCCTGCAGCGGCTGCGACACTGCTAGCCCCCGGAGCGCCCAGACCGCCACCGTTACCCCAAAGTCCCGGTGTCAACAGAGCGCGGGACCGTTACACGTGCTCATACTGTGGCAAAGCATTCCCTCGTAGTGCAAACCTAACACGACACTTACGGACGCATACCGGCGAACAGCCGTACCGGTGCAAATACTGTGAACGATCGTTTTCAATATCATCAAACCTACAAAGGCATGTGAGAAATATCCACAATAAGGAGAGACCGTTCCGGTGCCGTCATTGCGACAGATGTTTCGGCCAACAGACGAATTTAGATAGACATCTAAAGAAACATGAAGCAGAGAATGGAGATGACAGTCGTAGACGGTCTCCAGAAGAAACATATTTTGAAGAGATTAGATCATTTATGGGTAGAGTTGCGCCCGCACGAAGAACAACTGCCGCAGCAGCTGCGAGTGCTGCAGACCACACCTGATAGTGTTGTCACAAGAACAATCATCGCGACAATAATCTGGTCGATGCATCCAAATGACTTTGTAGTGTACAAATTCGCTCTCAGCCTCGGGCTTCGTAACTTGTGATCGATTAGTATTAGCGCCATGGTATCCCTTGCCTCGTTCTGTTCTTCATAAAAAATTAACAGGTCTCTATGTATGTTTTAGTTATAAGATATTTCCTAACAGCTGTTACCGCATTTCTGTACCTTCCGGCGCAGATGAGAAAAACAGAAATCCGTGTACTTAGTAATTTTATTAATGCAAGAAGTGATATCGTATCTTATCATAAAGTTTGATGTAGTTATTGTAAATATGACTATCGAATAGAGTTAGATAGATATGTAATAAATTCTTATGAGCTAGCGTATCTTTAGCAGAGAAAAGTATCAGATATTCTAAGTGTTCAGAGAGTGTTCGCTATCTTAGAATTAAATTAGTATTGTATGAATGTAAGTAGTCTTTTTGTATTATTTTGTAAATTTTGCTTTGTATAATGTTTTATATCAGTAATTTAGTCTGAGAGAAAACGCCGGTTACCAATAAACATTATAACTTGTTGCTTATTGAAGATATTATAAATATTTTTATTTTGTGTTAGAAAATATGATCAGGGAATTTTATATTTACGTTGGGTAAATTATTTATATCTGAATTAAATTGCAGATAATTATTACATCAGTAGAATGATTGTTAAGTTTCAAAATATTAATCAAATTCTTTTATATAAATATGTATATAAAATTCTATTAGTTAAAACTGTTGTATTGTTTAGTATCTAAATTCTTATGAATCTGTGATTTAATTTATTTACTTTTGAAAAAACATTTGTCATATCACATTCGGAAATGATTCAAGACGAAGTCTCTCAAAGAACTAATTTAAACGTTCCTCTAAGTATAGATAGATCTCTATTAAATATTACGAGTATAAAAATTCTATATTATAGTAAGAAAATTCATCTAAGGTTTCATTCCAAATTCCAAGCTACTGTGAAAACTTCCAAACAGTTATTTTATAAAATTAAATTAATTAATATAATATATAAAGCAAAATAATCCCAAAAAACAATCTCATTCTTCTATCTGTCTTGGAGCCGTATTCCAAAAACTATATTTTTCAATTGTTTTTTATTAAATTTGATCCATCAAGTTTTATAATAGCTTGCAGTCTGGTTTAGAATACAAAAAGCTTTCACAAGCTAGACAGATCCACTCTTAGATATTATAAAGATTAATATTTCAGCAGCCAGATTTTTGCAATTTACCTACGATAATCCGTTAGTAAAATATAAAACCATTCCTCTTAACGTTACCCTGTAATATAATAGAATACGTATGCAGTGCCTTACTATGTTAATATTCGTACCAAATTTAATTTGAAGTTTTATGAGATGCTATTTAACTTATGTAGTATAAGAAATAGAGATTATCACTGTCATTTTGTACTTTTCATACGTATTAGTCGTTCAAAGGTCACCAATTACCTTGTCAAAATGAAATAAATAATTTTAAATTTATCTGTGTATTTATTTACATTCATAGAACATAAAAATTTGAAAATTAATTTTATAAATGAAGATTTATATAATTGAATCAAAATTAAATTTCAAACAAAAATTGAAATAAGTTGAAACAATAAGCTTTATTTTAAGCTTCTTTTAAAAGAGTTTTCTTTCAATAATTAAAAAAAATACCCTTAATAAAGGGAAAAAATTCATAGACAAAATATTTTTACATTAATCATTACAAAATTTGGTTGTGTAATTTATTTTATCTGTGAACATTTTAGAAAATATGTATTTGGAATATAATTAAAAGCATCGCCATTTTAATGGAAGGGCAGGTTGTTGTCGTGAGGCCCGCCTCAACAGCCGGCTTACGATATGATTACATTTCATAGCCATTAATTTGCGACAAACGAAACCGCCCCACGGCAGCCATGTTAGCTACATTCAAGTATAGATTATTAAAGCAATTAATAGTTTCAGAAACAGGAGTTACAGTTTCTTATTATACGCCAAAGTTATTTTAATTAAAATTCTAACTAGCTAGTAGCTTAAATAATAAACACTGAAATATATCAATTATTAGTAACCTAATATTGTGTCATAGGAAAATATTTAATTAAATTATATTTTTGAAACAGATTATAAATTAAACCATAGATTATGTTTGAAAAATAAAGAGCGGTAAGTTTCATCACGAATAATAGTACAAACTAATTTATTAGTATTTTATACTCAACCAAGAATTATAGCACAAATATTGTAATGATTAATATTGAATATCTATGATAAATAATTATACGCATATAGATTCGTTATGCTATAAAGTACAATTATGTAACTAAGATATATACAAATATAGATATATAAAATATATAATGCTTCAACGTTAAACTAACCTATTCTCGTCCATATTTAGCAACTAAGTCTAAATTCCATTATGTACCTATAAGTATCTGTTGTAATGAAACGTACTAAGTTACAAAAGAAAGCGCTTTGTTACAAATTTATATATATATTATTATTTTACAATATACATTGGATATACATTTAAGTAATAATAATTAATTTTTAAATTATATAGATTTATTAATTATAAAAGTATTAATCTGATATTAAACTATATGAAAACTTCCTCATAATGCTTATAATTTATTTTATAGATCTATATTTTATGTTTGCAATCTGATTATTATGAGTTTCGATCAGTCTTTATGGCGGCGTCCAGTAGAAGTAAGATTTTCAGTAGGTTGTGATCCTGTGATCCCAAGAGTACTCGCGGTGGATTCAATCATTATAGTCCACCGCTCTGGCAAATATTCGACGATACTTTCTTCATTCTCAGTATAAATAAATTACATACAAAACATCGCACGTGAAATTAGTAAATCGCTTTAAGCTATTGATTTGCGGCCCTGTGAGTTCCATTGCTGGGTGGGGCAGATTGCACCATGATGACACGTCCGGGCGCTTGTTAGCGGTCGGCGCGTGCGCGCCACTGTTGCGTTGCGTTACATTATTTATTGCTTATTGAAAAACCGCGCTCGCTTTCGCACAATTATGATTGTTGTGGTCGACCCTTCTCTCTTTTTTACGCTCTTTGGCAACAACGTTCCTAAGAAATCTTCGGTATCAATTTGAAGGCGAAATAATATAAATAACCTAATTCAGAGTACGTCAAAGCAAATCATAATCACCTTTGTTTTTCTTAATGTTAATAAATAAACATAACTTCTATTTTATTTCTTACCTTATATTTGCTCATAATATGATATTGATTTCATACACGTGTAATCGTTTTCTAATCATAAAAAACACAGATATTCTCACTATGTAAAATGTACGCCCTGACTATAAGATTTAATCATAATTTTCATGTAATAAAATAAAATTTAAATTATTCTACTAGGTCATATATAACAAGCGATCGATCAATCAAATAATAATTAACAAGATCCTAAATTGTCGCATATTACGTAAGGCAATTTTGATTGAGATGACTCAGCGTCCTATCATTTAAAATAGTTCAAGCTATGGCTATGTCAAACAACTTTCTCTGAGACTAAAATATAGAGAGTTAATACTTTTCTTTTCTTGCAAAATATAAATTTATTTCGCAAATAATAAAATTCAAAATATGAAATATTTAGGTGAATACGTAATTTAAAAAAAAAAATTCAAATTTTAAAAAGCTCACTTTTTTTAAGTTCTTTTTCCTAAGATTCCTAACATTTTGATTTATGATACGTATACTTTAAATTATACCAAAAAAACATTCATTAGTAATTTAGCGACTAACTGGACTAAATAGGATATCATCATCAGAATCGGTGTGTCGTTGTAAACTAAGAAAATTGATTTTTATTATTTCAACTATGAACTTTAACATTTTACCTACAAGGTGTTTTCATTTCCAGAAGCAAATACTACGACTCCTAAATGATCTAAGTTAATTTTTTGTCAATTTAACAGTTTTGAACTTAATTTTGCGAACAACGCACAAAAAATGGGACACGACCGGTGCAATACTACCTACTCTCCCACACGACACCAACGAGATGTGAAATGGTTTCACTTGGTTCCCGCGTTTCGTTCGTTTTATGGGAGTACTGAATGTACTGATCCGGGAGTACATTCAGTACTCCCAGATCAATCTAAAAAAAAACGTTAACCCGTTGCTCAAGTGGCATCGAGGGTGTTCTTGGGCAGAAGCCTGTTAATCCTTAGTATGTCTCCTGCCGGTTTGCCTTCTATATAAATTCTATTCTATTATATTCTAAATAGTGTTCCACTATGCCAATCATACTTTAGTGAAATGATGTAATCTATCAATCTACTAACTATTAAGAGATAACTAATAACTATTAAGAGATAAGTAGATACTATTAAGTCACTTCCGCTAAGATTCGGTTACTACAAATGACTATATCGAATTTTAATAAATTTGTATTTCGATTTGCTATAGAAAATTGATTAAAGCTTTTTATTCGTCCGGTCAAAAAGATGGACATTTTTCTATTAACCAGAACGTTTTTTACTACAACATTTATAAATGGACAAAGCGAAATCGATCAGCGCCGAGGAACTCTGATTTAATTACCACTTATTTTGGTCAATGCGACTCCCTTAAATACATTTTAAGTCACATTAAATGAGACAGTTAAGGTATGTTCATTACGGATCGTATAGTAATAGCTTCATCAAAAGCGTATACACTGTTGCCACCTCACAGCACCGTTATTGCAAAAGCAAGAAATAGTTTAGACTTTTTTCTTTACAAATATCATTTGCTAAGCAATAAATCAATATTGCTTAGCAAATGTATTTTATGTTATTTATTTATTATTAACATATACAACACAATGTTAGATATCTTAATGCATAATAGATGTAACATAATTAAGAAGTAAAATTAAATAAAGAGTCTCCTTCAATCCGAACGATTTAATCATGTAAGTACAACACATATCTAAATGTTTTATATCAGTTCGAATCAGGTCTACCATATAACTACTATCCAATCATACTTACCATATATCTACAATCGAAATATTCGATAGATTTTTTTACTTTACAATTGTCAATTCGGTTACGCTAACACGTAACCGCTAGAGGCGCTGACACATTTCTCATACAAATATTGAACGCAGACATTATTGAAAAAAGTACTCGTGGTACTTGTAAAAACTGCTTTTTATAAAAAAAAATATAAATAAACTGGTATCTGTATATTAACATATAAAAAATAAAGTAACTTTTGCTTTAAAATTCACACTACACTTTCTATACGAAGACGACATAATAACAATATTTTACAATCGATTTTCTCGTCTTCGTCTATGTGTTTTTTAAATTGCTTTCAATACTTATAAAATAAACAACATCCGGTGTTTTAATTTAATCAAAACATAATATAAGCAAACAACTTCGATGTATCGAGGACTATAATTATCGATTAAATTCAAACATGGTTTTTGGGTAGCATCGTTAAGCGTCATTTAAAAACAGTTACCACAAACCAAGAAATTGCGATAATGTTGGACGATTAATCGATAATTTTGGTACGTTATCGATAATTGCATACTCGAACGTCAACGTATCGGGCATAATGGTTATCATAATTTTATTTTTATATTTCCGTGATTTTTTCTTTGTAAAGTACAGAGCATACCTACGGTAACACATAGTAAATTTTCAGCATTAATCTTAACTAGGTAATATTGTAAACAAAAGCTAGGGTGTATATAACTTATATAAAGAGACTATATGAGATCAAGGGGAGGAAGAAAATTATTAAAATAGTTTCAAACTTTATTTGTAATATAAATTTAAGCATAAGAGTATACTGAACCCAAAAGACGCAATCTAGATGGCCTGACGGGTCGACATCGCCCGTCAGCTTGTCACATTATAAATTCAACCGCCCGAATGGATGTATTCTACTTGGGTCACTCTTCAGATTGGCAATTTTTTTATACTTATCAGCTGCTGCTGGCAAAAAGTTAATTCCTGTATATCTTTGTGACCATCTCTTAACAAGCAAGTGGATGATAATACTGTTCCTCCTTATTTTTTATTTCCTCGGGATTTGAACACCGAGTCTCTAGTACAACATGGAATCCAATGGTAAAAATCCTAACAACTCCAACCAGCTGCGACTAACCCTACAAATTCAGCTGACACAGTCTAACATAAAGTTATAAGGTTGCTTTCATTAAAAGCTCTTATGTTAATATTACAAATAGAAACTTAATAATTCTAAGTATTCATTGCGTAATGTTTTGTGCAGCTGAATATAGTACATTAAAATGGTTATAATGATTCCTACTTTATATAGAGAAGTAAGGACGTATAAAAGTAACATTCAACAAGTCCATATTAGCATACGTGAGCGTAAAAGAGTCAGTTTAAATATTTGAATTTATAAAAAATATATATCCATGCATTATAGGTACAAAGTGGCTCACGCCCGATGTAAATCAGCAACTAATTCTGGACAAGTTTTTCGTAATAAACTCGATCGCACTCGATTTACTCACATACTTTTGCCGCTTCAAATTAATCTGCACCGCCCTGATATTATTCGCGAAGTCTTTAAAACGTTTCGAAATATTACTGGTAGCTTTTTATTCTATTTATAACATTATTATATAAAGAGCGCGTTGATGTCTTTTATACGGAGTACCTGATGTGTTAGTTTTCAATGAAATTGGTAGCATTGCAGGTTTTATTACTTAATTTAGTGTTTAAGCATAAATATTAAATAAAAATTTAATCAAGTAAAATGACGATTATAAACATAAATACTATAGATATTGTACCTACTGTAGAAAATAGAAACAAAAAATGTTGCATCAAACAACGACATGCTAGTTGAGTCTTTGACAAATGATATTGGTGAATAAAGAAACACTAATTTTTCAAAAATCTTGTTTTGTTTGATGTGTTGACAGGCCACCAAATGGCAAAAATTCTTATGGCATCTTGTTTAAAAATATTTTTTTCACTAAAATAAAATAACAGAGATATTATCATATCAATCATCAAATGTTTACTATTAAATTACGTTTTATTACAAAGTAGCCAATAAACTACGTCTGAGCCACGTTAAAAAGTTCACACACCTCTTGATATAAAAAAAACAGTGAAACAAGAGCAAATTCCGTAATAATGAGCTCCCGGGGAAGACACGAATATTTTAAATCGTTCGTCGGATGCGGCTGCGATTAATTAGTGCAGCGTATGCACGAAATGCGCACCCGCATTTCAATTCACTCACCTTATATCGAGAGCAATCTAGCTTCTTTTAGATAATTTATTTAAGTTTTATCCATTAACTGAGTTTTTCTCTAATTAGATACATCAACTTCTACATTCTTACGTAATCCTTTACAATTATAATTTGCATTTTTTCCTCCTTCTACAAAAGAATATATATAATTAGGACATTAAAATTTAAAAGACACTTTTCAATAATTCAGTCAGGCTATTACATAAAAGTTTAAACATAAGTATTGATAAATCGATGTAGACCGTCAGGCATCTAAAGTGCTAAAAACTGAACGTGTATATAAATGGATCAATCCAGTTACTGATCGTTTTCACTCTCGATGCAATGTCGCTACGTTTTCTAACTGATACACTTTTTCAAACCACAACGAAGCGACTGGTTTCACCGTCTGCGGTCCTAACTGGTATTTACAAGTACTTGAAATCTAGAATAAATGTTAACTTTAGAAATAAAAGTTATACTTTGTAATATAATTGTATCGTGTACAGTATACTGTAAAATATAAGCATGTTATTTAATATTGTAAGAATATATCATTATGTATTTGCCGGGAGAAACACATCAAATCCCTTTGAGTGACCCATTATTTGATACGAAATTAAAATATTAGTTTACTATATGTAGTTGCCCTCTATATTTTTTAAAATTGAAAATGAAAATCCCTACTTTTAGACGCATTTATGCTCATCTACTAGGCATTTAGGATATTTTATTTATCAATCAAACAGAAACGATTCAGCTTTTTGGCACTTCGGGCTACAAGAATTCTTATTATGCTATGAGATATTTCAACGAATAAATAAATAGAAAATTATATTTTTAAATATTATATCAATGTTCATAATTAACTTTAAGTATTACAAGTAATATATAGTTAAATATAATATATTATATATTGTAATTATATTATAATGCAAGAACCAAGATGGATGAATGTTAAGATGAGTACACCAATTTTTTCTTCCAAAAAAAACTTGTTAAAGCGAAAAAGCAAAATGAGAGCAGCCTGCGGCTGCTTCAGACCTCCAATTATGCGTTCATTCGAAAAGAGGGGCCATAGTATACTTTTTCAGTAAGTATTATTGTTGAAAAGATATTTTGTAGTTTGAAAAACTTTACAGAGTTAATTAATTATACAAACACAAATTACTTACATATATATGCATTTGTGTATGTTTGTGAGTATATGCATTTTTATTATATATAAAATATTAAGTAAATTAAAGTAAAAACATAAAAGATATTATTTATAAAAAGTATATCATCGAATTTAATTTGATAACAATTCAACTTTACTGTACAAATTGTTTGGTATAAGCTTATTCAATCAAAAAATTTGTTAATTATATTTTAGTAAGAAATCTTAAGAAGTTGTTTGCTAGATTGCAGGTGTAATAGTGTTCTACAATCTCAGAGCGAGAAAAGAAATAAAGAAATTTATTTGCCAAAGTCCTCAACTGTACTGTTTTAATCTGTGGTAAACTTCAATGTATCTCACGTACTATTTTCCACGTTAACATATCCATATTTATATATATCTAAAGAATATTTTTTATTTTTTATCTGTGTTACAATCGAATATCTTTCAGATTATAGCTCATTATGTATTTATATATTTCGAACCTTCAAACATCTTTTAAACAATATATTTATTTATTTTATACATTTTTGCAGAAATAACAGAAAAACAAATAGTAAAGAACTTAAAGTAACAGTGCAACTAGCGGCCTTATCGAGACCTAAATGACTGGTTATGTTAAAAAAGCGTTATTTTAATGTTAAATTAATGTTTTTATGTTCAAAGAGGTTATGTTTCCTATTTTGTTTTAAGGCGAGAGCAGCAGTTTTTTTTTCATATTATTTTTAGTTAATAAAATTTAGTAACTATTAAATTTTATTACTTTTATTTAAGTAGTATTTAATTGGCTATTAAACACAATTAATTTCATTATGCTAATATCATTAGTTACCGAGATTTTCAGGTATCTAGTGACCCGGATTCATTGCTCTCAAGTTTAGTTATCAGTTCTTAATTGTGAAATAAAAATAAATAACAAAAGATTTAATAATTTATAAAGTTAGGGTAATTTATACCACAAATTTCAAACAACGACAAGATTTCGTGTACACGAAAGCTAACGTAGGTACTAGAATTATGAGTTTTTTACAGAATAAAAGAAGATCAAAAAAATTGAATCCCAGATATATTTATAATTTTTTATATTGGTTAACAAACCAACTGAAGCTGACACAACAGTGTCAGCTCGCTACAGCATCTTCAACGATATTTCTAATATGACGATATTTTAACCAATTTACAAAAAACATAACGAATTTTACACTTAGACCATCCCTGGGAATCATTATAATATCTATTGATAATAACCACATCAAAATTATTATGGTAATTCTATTGCAGATAAACTGACGCCGCCTTGGACTTTTTATACGCGTGTAACTTATCCGTGAAATCACTTAACCTCAAATCTTGTAACGTATTTTTCCATAGCGTCTGGTTAAGTATGGGAAATTTTACAGCGTTTATGCACAGAATTACATTGCTACTATGGGATAAACCACTTTCAAAAAGTAGAAAATCTATTGAAAATTTCGATTGTAATCTCATGATTGATGTTAAGAATACGTAAACTAAGCAGCGCAAATTAAGAAGCTAGTATATTCATTAAAAACACCATGCTGACAGTATTTATGATGCACCAAATGATCATCTTTAACTGGAAGTACTCGAGGAATGTTCTCAAGTCAATTACATGGCTAAAACATTTCATTCGTCTAAGAAGTTATTATTTAGGAATTCTCAATTGGTTATGCAGTTTCAGATGGCCTGCTAAGAAGGTATTCGAGATATTCGAAGTAGACTCGTTGTATATCGGTTCTCATTCTTGATATATATAATTAGTAAAGATTCCATAATTTTTATATACGAGCATTCTTAAGTTTCGCAATATAATATTACTTTTACGGCATCGTCTAGTTTCTAGTAATTCGTAAAGTATAATTAATTATTAGTAAATGAACTATTCCTTCTAGTTCAATATCTAATTATATTATTGTACTTTATTATTGTGTATACAGGTTATATAACATTTATTAAATATTTACAATAATGTACTTAAATATATCTAGAAAAATACAAACGGCTCATCAAAGCCATTAGGGTGCGTCCCCAAAATATTGGCTACATTACCGCGTTGTATTGCTATACTGCGTTGGCCGAAATATGAGCCAGCTTTCAGGTTTCCTGTAGTACTTAACTATTGTACAAAGCAGATTAATTTTTTACTTTGGCAAGGATAGTGCTTGCATCTGTGCCACTAATTATTTTTTCCATGGGACTATATTTCCATAGATGTGCGTGTTTAAAACCGAAAGCAAATTCATGTTTAGTTAACGTCTTGATCGAGATAACATGATTATAATAGCGAAAGAATGATAGATACTTTATCATTCTTTCGCTTTGTTTTTGCTGTCATTAATATAAGCATATTAAGCAATTTTCCACTTTCATTCATATTAGTAGAATTACAATGAGGTTTTTGCTATAGGAAAGTTGAATTGTCCAGTTTGTAATAAGTTCATATTAATAACTAACTGTGCCGTGCGGTTTCATTCATGTAAATTTCACAACTAGTGAATCAATAAAATAATCAAAAAAATCAAATATAAAAATCCCAGTAGGTATTGCCCATTACTCAAGCGTTATACATAAAAATTGACATAAAGATATCGAAAAAAGCGAAATTTTACATTTGAATTTTCAAGCTTTTAGTATATGCATATTGGAAGCTACAATAATAATTAAGAATTAGTTTCTACAAAAACTAAAATGTTGTTGAACTCAAGATATACTTTTAACAACTTCTATATACTCATATTAATTGATTGAGGAAAAAAATAAAGAGGTTAACAGAGTTAGAATGTTGCTCCATATACAATAATTTATATCATAAATTTATGACGAGTTGATGAAATGATTCAACAGCGATAAAAACTGGACCATTGATATAAGTATTGCTGTTTTATAAATTATGTATGGCTTCAAATAGTCTCGGATTTTACGTCTTAATGGATACTTTTCGATCTCTATATCTCAATGCAAGTTGCCAGAAACATAAAGTGATTTAAAGAGATATCGACGCGCTTAGTTGAGACCACAGGAAACCCGAAAGCTGGCTCATATTTCGGCCAACGCGTTAGTATAGCAATACAACGTAGCCAGTATTTTGGGTACGCACCCCAACGGCTTTGATGAGCCTTTTGTATTTTTGTAAATATAATTAAGTACATTATTGTAAAAATTTAATAAACACAGTCAATAAAAAATAAATTTAAAAAAGTTGCCAGAATGGTATTGGCTCAATCTCAACAAAAACTGATTGGGTTTAGAAGGCACAGACTGTATCTACTTGTTTGTATGCAAGCAAGTAGAAACGTATTCTATAGAATATGATGATTTTTTTTTTTTTGAAAACGGACCTTAAGATATTTTCGTATTGTGGCATAGTTTTAAAAATCTCGAGATAAACACCTCTCACATATATCACACCCACGGGGTCACGCAATGTCTCAATTTAATTGTTATCGTCCACCGCAATCTCTTGAATAAATGTTGGATAACTTTTAAAGCCTCTCTACACGAGATGAACATACGGAGCACGAAAACTTTCGAAAAATATACGTATCAACGCAGACTCGAGGTTTAAATATGAAAGCCCCAAAAATGCCTCATCTCCAAGAGCCTCACTTCATTTTCTCCAACGTATCATCTCATTCACTTGACGTATAAAAATATTCACTTTTTTGACGCATAATAGGTAGCAAAACCCGAACAATATTTTCGAAGAAATACAATGCATTCGTTGAATTGATGGATAGTTTATGTTAAAACCATACTGAAAACTACCTTATCTCTTCATATGAAAACAAAAATTAGAACTATTTAATGATTAATTATTACCTGCGAAAAGTTATGTTTTCATTTTTGTGCTCGCTTCTAATTTTACACTCTAAAACACATCATCTCACTATTTTGGCTAATTCTGTGACGCATACATCTACTACTAACAAATGTTTTAATTCGCACAGTTCACTGTTTCCACAAAAACTCAAAATTCACCGCACAAGCTTGCGCGACAGATAAAAAACTGGTAAACAATAGTGTAATTTTCAAAGAAAACAAGAGTGAGAAACTTTGTAAATTAAGTTATTTCTTAGCATTAAAATTCTTGACTAAAAATAATATACCTAAGAAAAACTTCGATTTGATATCTTTCGAAAGGTTTTGTACTAAACTTGGTGCTCAATAAATAAGCTTGCGGTTTCAATACCTCGGTGATTAAGTCTTCAAATTAATACAAGTCACGAAAGCTATGCGTGGTTTTTTATGTAATTTACATTGTCTAGACACAATAATTTTGTTTTTTGATTGTCAAAGTAAATTGCAAAATATTAATACTTATTTCTTATTGGACTGATCATAATAATTCTTCAACTACATTAGTTAGTCTGACTGACATAGTTTATATTATATGTACCCATGCATGAAAACCTAGGAAATAAAGTACCAAAAATGTGACGTAAAAAAAAACAAACAAACGGACATAGAGCTCACTAAAACTCGTTCGCAGTATGGTGACCGTAAATACAATAATTGAAATAACAATGGCAACAGTCCCATAATATAAATTTAAATATTATAATTAATATATATTAATTATTATACATATATAAACTAGCTATGCCCCGCGATTTCACCCGCGTTAATTTCATCGTAACGTGATGTTATATAGCCCATAGACAGAGTAAAATAGCGAACAGTAAAATAATAATATATATTATGTACTTCGTCCGCGCGGAATAGTTATTTTTTATTATTTATTTATATTAATTTCTAAAATAAAAGTTTACTTTACTCTTTATTAAATCCGCTATCTGTCAGTGAAAGTCCCGTTAAAATCAGTCTAGTCATTTCAAAGATTAGTCGGAAGAAACAGACAGAGAGAAAGACAAAAATCGTACAGAATGTTATTTTGATAGATGTACCGTGTATACATCCATAATAATAAATGCATATGAAAAAGCAGTTATTTTAATATTGCAAACAGACACTCCAATTTTATTTATCTGTATAGATAATTAAATATTATATTTAATTTTGTAATCTACCACATGCATGTGGTAGATTCCCATTTGTATATGTACATGTGTGTCATGTAAATATATCCACCCCACCGTGAAGATTCAGTATCGAACTTCATCAATAAAAACCGGCATCTGTGTTGGTATGACAGTTAATCAGTTTCATTAGAGGAATCGTGAGTGGTGCACGGTCGGTAGGCATATTTATGCACTCAAACAGCATCAATCATTCTAATGAGCTATGTTAGTAGGCAGATACGGCCGCGAGGCCATCGCATGAGGCACCTTTCTAGTGATGTACATGATTCTCGATGGTTTCGGGTAAAAACTTTCCTGCTTACTAATGCAAGCAGTTAATAAAATATGTTTTTATTGATGTGAAAGAGTAAAAATGTATTATTATCTATTTGATCGTCATATTTTTTAAAGAATGCTATATGTTTATAAAAATATATATGTGAATTTTTCTACATGTATGTTCTTTTCACAAAACAACTAAAGCCTGATACTTGAATACTTAACACAGAAATATACCTACAATAATAATAATTGTATAGCCTTTATTAACAGTATTATACGTAAGTTACATTTTTATTTCTTATTTCTACTTAGTTCACTTAAATTCCTTAATATTAAAGTAGTAAGTTTGTTAGACACTGGTTTCTAAATTGTCTTGCTTTTAGCATAGGCCTTCCCAAGTGTTCTCTATAACGATCTATCTCATGCTTTTCTTGTTCAATTCATTCCTCCTGCCTTTTTAACGTAATCTTGCCACCTATGATAATGTCTACCTTGACTTCTCTTATTATATCCAGGGCACACTACCTACAATAGACAGTCCTAACTTCATTCTACGCTAAAGAAAGCATATTATATCAGTCAAAATTATCGATATCGATGATCATTATCGATAATCCCTATTCTAACAGTGATGTTCAAGTAACAAGTTTAGCAATGGAGGAAAGAAAGCTGCCCGAAGCGTCCGGCGCTATTCACAAATTGGCACGAGCTGGCCACGCGTTCTCTTCACATTATAGAAGAGCTTATATCATTATAAATGCACGCAAGAATATACTTTATAGTTTAGGATATACGGCAGTAGATTATGTGTATAGATCGAAGAGTTATGTGGTTGTTGATTAAAAAATAAAGTACAAAGATTGAATGGCATAGTGCAATGATACCACAGAGCCATTAGTAGCAAATGGAGGTATTCTTTTGATTGTATCGTGTTTGTTTGAGTACATTGATTTGGAAAATGTAGATTTAAATTCGCTTGACAATAGATTAGATTTAATTTGATCTTAACAGCTTTATTTTTATTATTCTTTATGTAGGTAAGTTGCATAAATATACTATCATATTTCTTCTAAAACGGCGTAAGATCGTGATTATTAAATTTTTTAGTTACTTACTCCTGTAAAGTAATAATGCAATTCTGGACACTTTTTCTTTTTAATATTATGTATAGGTATACCTAGTGTATGTTTATTTCTGAGATCTAGTTGGTTTATCAATTAATAGATCTAACAACTTCACGGGAAATGTAACAAGACCATTTTCTCCTTAAAAACAGATCCTTTTCTTTAGTTTTCCTTCTCTTTATGAAACTGATTTGATTAAGTTCGAGCTTGTAAAATATTTATACTTTTTTTACATATACATGGAATATAATAATCTAATATGCACTACATCACGCTTCTGTATAATTACGTGGCCCTATGTTACAGTGCTTCGTACGTCAACATTCAATTAGGTGTAATCATCTCGTCAAACGGAGCCGCGGGCTGCCACAACACAACTTAGAGGCTGTCGAAACAGTGAGCCACTGTCATTTTTCTATGCAATTATTGTACTGTCGATAGCCTTATTCTGATGGATACATATTATAAAATTTATTACTGGCTAGGGAAGATTGT
Source organism: Aporia crataegi (assembly GCA_912999735.1). Taxonomy (NCBI): domain Eukaryota; kingdom Metazoa; phylum Arthropoda; class Insecta; order Lepidoptera; family Pieridae; genus Aporia; species Aporia crataegi. The sequence goes on along the minus strand of OU538744.1, from coordinate 2,493,107 downwards.
AATGCATTTATAAAAAGGACATATTTTGTATTATAATCTCGACAAACCAAAATATTTAAATTAAATTTACGGCTGTAAAAGATTTACGCGAAACTAAAGATGTAATAATGCTTTATTTAGTTTATAAATATTAGATTTTACAATAGCGATGTATCAAGTTAAAAACATTAATAACGTGACATCATAGCAAATCTTTAGAGAAAGATTATTTTTTAACCTTATTGTTACTTATTATTAATATTAATAGAGTGGTTAAAGCCATGAACAATAATAATAAGGAACAAAACAGTTTCTGGACCTTGAAAGAAATAGTCCAAAAGCACCCGTAATCGAAGAGTAAATTTTTCATTGATTTATTTATTTAATGACTCTACGCCCATATATTATCATATACATGCTATCTTTAGCTAAAAATACAAATATTAGGACAAAAAAATTGAAACATGTCCTACACATGGGCATTTATATTAATAAGTACCAATGTTATAGCATATTATATACAAAAGAAGTCATCAAATATTACCTAATATTACGTAAAGTGACATAAGGAATTATAAAAATGTTAATGTTCTTGTTAAAACCGACAACATTATTGTCTATTCACTCTATAAGGATCATGTCATATATCGTTTTGTAAAAAGGTGTGATTTTATAAATAAATTATATTAATTAATCTAAGAAGTCTTGATGATTGGTCAACCCTCAGTTTGCAATCATCTCCATCACCAACCGTTATCCGTTGATTATAATGAACGAACTTGGGCATGTTTAGTTAAAAATAACTTAAGCATCATTATTTTAAGTAGCTCGTGACGGCTGAGATTTAATCAGAGCAAAGTTGAATATTTATTTCCTGCTTTAATTACTGTTTCGTAATAAACCTGACCTTTTCACCAAATAAAGAAAATAATAGTAACGAATATAATAAAATGAATAATGCTCTCTAATAAAAACCACTTTCTGAGCTTAGTAAAAGCATAAAATTATATACATATTTTTTACAACTTTATCACAAAAAATGTACCTTTGTATCTTTTTAACGTGTTTTATCTAAATTCATATTAGAATGTCGAAAAGCCTATTGAGCATGTGTGGAATACAAATTTTTTGAGAGTAGTAGACGTTGTTTTTATGATTTCGTATCGAAGGTAGTCTTCGTGAGTGCATTGTCGAGTCTTCTTCTGGTGACCTTTGTAAGCGCGTCGCTTTCATTTTTTTGGGGCAATTATTTGGTGGATTTAAGAATTTTATGCCAGATTTTTATGTTGTTTAATGAACGTAGCGATAAAACACACCATAACTATATTGGAAATATTTCGAGCTATTGTAGAGGTAAGTCCCTAGTAGGTCCCTGCAATATGTCCAAATCGGCCACCAATCCGCCTTTTGTGATACATATCTATATAATTTTGGTATTCATCGCTGTAGGAATATTACAAATTTTAATAAAGGGATCGATATTATATTGGATGAATATTTAATTAGTGTCCATATTTCGTATTGTATTTGAACAACAAATAAGCAAAATGTATTGCGTACATTGTATACTTAAACAAACATTGTCTCAACACACATCTCTAATTGCAACTCAATACCGCTTTTTCTTATCAAAACTTTTTCTAAGGTAATTATTGTAATCGTTCCATCACGATTACTTTGTATAATAATACACAGATCATCGTCTAGTTATCAACACCATTACTCCTCGAACGGTAGTTAAGCCCATCAATCTTTGGTTTAAATGGTACAAGCAAAACCTCTTAGTCTGATGAGGACATTTTAACAATTACGATGCTTAAGTTGCGCAATTAATGCTTAGAAAGTGAAATGAATCGAGTTGAAAAACGTCAACAGAATACTCTAGTAACAAGAGACAAAACAGTTTGCATAGAGCTCATTATTTCACGTAATATTATTTATACATATGATCGTTTGTGAACTTCATTTAAAAACTAAACTTACAGATGTCTTCATCTTATATATATAAAACAGTTTTCCAAATTTATTTATTTTTTGTTATACTAACATCTTTCATGACAGAAAAAATATAAAAGCAAAGCTAAATATCGATTTTCGGCAATTTTATCGTAAATTTACTCTACCTAATTTTACCTAATTCTCCTAGTTTTTGCAAAAATTAAAAATACAAATATTATTCATAAACCATAACCACCATGATGAGTCAAAGACGTCTTGTCAAAAGTCCTAATTGGGTAAAAGTTAAAAAAGCTACAAAAAATGAATTTTATATGAACCCCGTTCCTCGACGTTACGAATTAATAAAACCTTTACAATCAGTAGCATCATTGCGTGATTTATATTTCCCAAATGTTGCCAAAATTCGTTCAATTAGCCCCTTTTTTTAATTGCCGCTTGTCACGAATAAAATACAGTTTATTTCGTGAAATTTATAACTTATCGTTAGCTTCCGTAAAGGGGGATTATGCGTTAACTTGCTCTTTAATGATGTCAAGAAAGAGAACATAATGCAATGTCCTTTAGTGGCGACACTTCGTTACTGTCTCGTCGCCTGCGCAGATGTGACATGTGACGTCTTAGTACCCTACGTATAAGCCAATAAAGGTGCGAACACATCATGCTTCTTTGATAAATCTTCAATAGCAATAGCAATTAATCGTATCGATTAAACATACATCTAGGAAGGGAAAACCCTGTTAAGGTTTATTAAGAACATTACTATATTTCACTCGTTATTTTATTTAAAGATGTCTGTTTGTTTTTCCGAATTTGAACCCAAATGGGTTGAAACAGGTTGAAACCGAGACAAGTCAAATCATGAAGAGGTGTTTATTAAAGTATTCAAAGAAAAAACAATAATTAAAACTAACAAACAAAACAATTATGTAATTAAAGGCTTGCTATGCGAATAATCAAATATAATAACTCGCTCCTGAAAACATCGAGATTCACATGAGCACTATTAAATGCATTAAATTCTCGCAGATTTAAATTACACGATAATACACTGGTCCACGCGCACTTTTACATTCAGAGCAACTTAACAGAAGATAAAATATATCATCTCGTTAACATATAAAATATGAGCCATCAGAGTTTAATCCTCATTTACTTTGTGAAATTTTAAAACATAAACGTGTTATCATAAGTGCTTTGCTTATGGAGACTGTAAAATATTTTTATCCCCGCTTCTTGCTTTATTGAAATAAACCAGTATAGATTCTTTTATATAGACAAAAATATATTTTTACGTCTCAATTTGAAGTAAATAATTAAATATATTGTATGCTAACCACAAATTTAACATCGAAATATTCGATAGGTTTTAAACTGTTGCATGACCACTATGGAATTGTCAGGTTGTTTACACGTAGCCACTAGAGGCGCTGCCACATTTGTCATACATATTTTTAACGCAGATGCCATCAAAATATAATTGACCAAACTTTGACTTGTGGTAGTTGTAATGATCATGGACTTACATATATTTAATTAAAATTCCAAAAATATTCACATCAATTTGTTTGGCAAATTGTTAATATATATATTATATACACTTTTGTATAAGTAATTATTCTTTTTTTATACACTTATAATTTTTATTAAATATTTACAATAATGTACTTAAATATATTTATAAAAATACAAAAGGCTCATCAAAGCCGATAGGGTGCGTACCCTAAATACTATAAAAAAAATATACTTTAATTTTTTTATACGCAAAATTTGATAACAGATTTTTGTATTTGTTGTGATAATCACTTTTTCTTGAATGAAAATTGAGAATGTTTCTTTCTTTTGTTTCCCCAGAAATCGCACCTAACGCGCATATCTTAAAGTGTTTGCATGTCTGACTGACATATAATATAATAAAAATATGGTAAACAATATAATAAAAGGTACATTTACAATCAAAAACTCTTTATCTATACAGCACTACATCATGATCTGAGCTTCACATATTGATATTCGTTATAAAAATCGCAGTGTCAATCAAACTATCGTGTCTGATACGTCCTATTAGTGTCCTATCGCTACAAAAAATATTTCATTGTATATCGAGAGAAGGGTGACCTCGAAGCAAACTCGGTCTTAATTTGTCCGTGGAATATTGAAAAACTATTAGATTTCTACATGTACATACACCAAATTTGGACTCAAACTGACTAGCTTTCATTTGTAATTGTATAGTATATATAGAGTTATATTAATTAACTCATTTTAATTTTTAGTTTTATTTTTATAAACTAGTCTTTCTTATTTATAAAAAAAGTATTAAAAAATTATTTTTGTATGTCCTACTACAAAATTACTTTTTTAAATAAGGTACAAGTTTTTCCACTATGATATTTCGTGTAGGTTTAGATAAGACTGACCCCGTACACTAATGCATAGGAATATTAAATAGTATAGTGATGAATACCCAAGCTATCAATTGACTGAGCTGCACACGCATCATTTACAACCATACCTTATAATTATACGATATCAATTCGATGCGATACCGCGGCTGTTCCTTGCGAAACTCGTCCAGTTTCTAAGGGACCATATCGATATTTCACTTGGAACTAAATGACTTAATATAAACCACCATTACGCGAATATCATATCTGAGTATCTAGATATAAGGGTAGAACTTCTCTGTACTCTATTTAAATATACGGCATTTCCGAATGATGTGCTATAGCCACTTTTGTCGAAACGTATCGAAAAGTGTAGTTTCTTACTTCTACAATGAGTACTCTGTTTCGATTAACGCAGGGTTCGTATTCGAAACATAGGTATTGCGATATAGACCATTTGCGCTCATGAATGAAGTATGAGTTGAAATCAGGATGCTGTAATACGGCTCTAATTACCACCGCCTTATTGCAAAATGAAGCTTAGTACCCTTCGGCTATTTCACCGGCGCTATTGTTACACAAAACGCATTTAACCGTTGAATGGTGTCTTATAATGACCCCAGTGTACCAGTTCATGCTACCGATGTCGGCTAATGTACAATAAACAATAAGGCTTATCTCGATCATCATTCGAACAATTTCTAATTAATGTTCGATTTCCAATCAATAATTGTTATGAAAGTTGATTGTATGTGGTGTGTTGCCAAATCATATGACAAAACTAATCCATAGTACTTGAAATACATAGTAATTTTTATAGATACAAATTTCAAACTCGCCATAATTTAACTAATTTTAATCAATTTCCTTTCATCACCTTCACTCTTGTGATAACCGAATGAGTTTTGTCTCAATTGATAGTTTTTAAACACAGAATATGCCTTTGTAGGCTTGCCTACTTATTTATGTGCATGGATAATTTAAATAATTAAAATCAATTAAATAAAAGTTACTATGAACACTTTTCGATAGGCAAGTTATCATAGGCATATTTGTTTATAAATTATATTTGATAAAAAATATGTCTCATCGAGTTATCAGATCGGTGAAGGTCAATCTTCACCGGCTCTTAGACCATTATAACTTTTATATTTTCCATGATTGTTAATCCTTGACGGTAAAATCAAGTGACTAAAATATATTTATTGAGATCTTGCATCATTTTGTTACAAATTAGCACGTGCTGAGTGAGAAAAAGGGGCGTGTATCATCGTTTGTATAATTTATTGCCGTATCAGATTATTACACATATTTTATATCAATTTATATTCAAATTACTATAATAAATCACTCAAAATGCGTGATAAAATGTAGCCTAATTTAAATTAAATTTTAATATTTTCATACATTTCTCGGAAGGTACAACCGAAATAGAAATTAAACCAAACTAATAAAAATTAGGTTGCCTGGAAGCAATCGCTGATTAGCGATAAGGCCCGTTACACTCCATTGTATAAAGTATTTTTTTAAAATTCAAACAGTGGTAGCGTATTGAGCAGCTCTTAAGTGAAGCCTACTTTTATCGTGACAAAAATCTATAAATCTTAATGTCTATTTTAAAGTAAAATATTCGTGACGCGAGGATTCAGAGTAAAATTTAATACCATACTTAAGGTAATCCTTGCAGTATGCAACAGAAATGAGTGGTTCTGGTTTGTAGTGATACAATAATGACAGGAAACGGATCGCATAAAATTGACGTGCAATTGGTAATACTTGTGGAAGGTCGACCTCACTTCCGGTATACGTATGGCTGGTAGAAATGAACTCATCTATACGGCTTTTAATTTGATCTGTGACGTCATGTAACAATAAATTAAATAGACTACCCGCTTGTAACACTGAAAAATAATTTATTTTGTTGATATATTTTCAAAGCTTCTGTATCGATTCTTAACTTAATATGTATCTATACATTTTCAGTTTATTTTTCGCTCAAATATTGTAAAAAAATAATAATTTACACTTATAAGTGTGATAACACTTACAAATTTCAAAAATAAAAACCACAATAGTAAAACATGGATACACTGCAATGAGTTGTCTTTGCAAATAAGAGTAAATGCCTTGTCTCTGCCAAGTTATATCTTCCAGGCAACCTAGAACCTAAATTAAGAAATAATGGTTGAAAGATCCATGGATAAAAGTTATCTTTATCATCTGAGATAAATAAAATTTAAAAACTTCAATCATATTTTACGCAACTTATTTAAAAATATGAAATGCGTTTTTCATCTTAGGCGCCGTTATTTAAATCACTTGTCAAGTTAAAAATGCATAATCTCCAATGAGGAATGGTACTTTAAATCACCGAAATTTAACTTACCGTCAATTTTGGTTATGGTTATGGCTTAATCTGAACAAATATAATTTGGCCGATATGAAATTATCAACTTCTGGGACCTCGGTCGAAAAGGTATCATTTTCATGAAATTAATGATAATGCACGCAAATTGCTTTGAACAGAATTTTAAAAATATTGCGTATCATTTTCTGAAATCTTCTACTTTCATTCAGGATAGTTTGAGAGGACGTGCTGATATATTAAAATTAAAGCTCTACGTTCACAACAGATTTTTTTATATCTTCGTTTTACTAAATGCTTAAATTTTAAAAAATTTGTCTGTCTGTCTGTTTGGTCCGGCCATACTCTGAAACAGCTGGACCGATATTTTGACGGGATTTTCACTGGCAAATAGCTAATGTAATAAGGTGTTACTTAAGCTACACCTTGTTAAGCTAACTTAAGTACACAATACATGTCTATTTTTTTGCTGTTTGCTGTTTGAAACATCACGTTACGACGAAAATAATGCAGGTGAAACCGCAGAGCACAGCTAGTTTACAATAAAAAATAACCAGTTATAATCAATGTATTGACAGATTCTATAATTCAAACATTCAATGTGATTCAAAGTCCTTACATTTTTTCGTTTGCGTGAGCATGTACAATATCACTCAAAAAGAGATTTCTTATCGGTAAGAGAATTTTTAAAATAGGTCCCGTATTTTTGAGTTTCTTCTTTATAAATAAATAATATAAACCTTTAATGTTTATAATATTACCATAGATTAGTGCTCAGTATCAAAGATCAAAAAACTTTCATTTTATCACTAGCCTAGCATGGAGCTTAAAGCACTACCTATCTATAAAATTCAAATTAAGGAAATTATTGTCGACAAGTAAACTTTTACAAAAAGAAATCACGTTAAAATATTATCTGAAGCCGCGTGAACATTATTTATGGTTTCACTTAATCTGATATGAGCAAAAAACACTTTTGGACCTTATTAAATTATGTAAACGTTTAGCTAGCGGGCATACAACTTCGCAAGGCATCTTATAACCACCAAAAACGTAATTTATAACTACATTTACGTTAAGCAGCTCGACAGCTTCGTCCAGTATTAATATCGGCATCAACATCATTAAGAAATTCCTTTTATTGTAAATAAGTTCGGCCGATCGCTCTGATGCCTACCTTTCTCCAAGGTTTTGCAACATCGCCCTTCTTTTAAGCCTTAATTGTGTGGTCGAATGAACAATGAGAATTCTTATCAATTTTCTGGTTACTTATGAAGTGTTATCGCTTAATCTTGTTACTGTTTATCGAATGTCTATATTGGTCAAGAGTTCGTTACATTTTTTATATCATATACTAGTGGAATAATTTGTTGTGTCTAAATGCCAAAAAATTGGCGCTGCTATCTTAGTTCTTTTATACAAACACAAAAGTTATTTTTTTAAAGTAATTCGTTAAATAAAATAGTTAAGGTTACAATAACATAGATTATAGATTTTATTTGCCCTACATACCTACGCTTCCTAAGAGCAGAATTAGGCACAGACCATTTTAATTAGTCGGTTCTATCAAAAATATCCTAAGCCTATCGAACTGATTCTTTTAACAACTTAAAAGCCACCAACCGAGCCGGCTCGTCTGGAGCTTCATAGGCTCACAGAATACCAGCGTGAATCTGTACTAGTCCTGTGTTTCGCCGAGTGCGATTCCATGGGCGGTCATAAGCAGCGGTAATCTCTTACCATCACCCGCCTACCCTGTTGTCCACTAATTATTATTACTTAGGTACTTTTCTTTTATAAACTTTTTTTCACTCAAGATTCGAAGAACTACCGTGAGACAACACATTACAATTTAATGAATAAATTGATCTATGTGGGTGGTTAATAACAGCATAGACCATAATATTTTATAACGACAATTATCAAAAATAATGCAAGTCAAAAACTATTAATTTAATACGTAATTCGTATATAATATGTTAATAAATTCACCAGACACCTATTTCATGATACATTGATGAGGTTATATAAAATAATTGATACCCACAAGTTATAAAAACTAGTTACTTCGACCACTCGACGCCCTTGAATTTGCGACACCTTTACGACATAAATTACTCCTACAAAATATACGAAATAATCATGCAATAATTTACACTATAATTTTTTTAACTATAAACAGACATCGCTACCATAAAGATTTTCTGTTACAATTTGACACCGGCTATCAAATTTATGCCTAGATTTATTATTTCGTTTAACTTTTTACATTTTCTTGAACTTTGAAGTCCTTTATACTTTTCTATAAACAAAATATTATTCCATACGTTTTAGCTGCATATTTCCAGACCATTGAACAGAAATTAACTTAACAATGAACAGAAATCAAAATTATCATAATATCATCTGCATCGGTATACGAATTTTTAGTTTATGTTAATTTTTTTTAAAGTATCCAATAGTTTTGATAATTTATCTATTTACCTTCAAAATAAGACCTAAAAAAAAGACATCCACTTTTGAAGTCGGATGAAAAGTGACGTTAATCACTCTTGGGTCATTTGTAAGAGAAGTCCTGTGTCCCCTAGTGGGAGATTTTTTCTTTAGGGGCAAGTAGGTGATCAGCCTTCCATGTTCTGCCAGACCGAGTTTTTTTTATCTCCACCGGGAATCGAACCCAGGACCTCTCGGTTGTAATGCTTACGCGCTTACCACTGGATCAAAGAGGCGGTCTCGGGTCATTTAACATATAATATTTTAAGCCCCTGTTTATTTACTCTGACCGCTATGTGAAAAAACTAACTATGGTTACTGAACTGCAGGTTAAATTTTATGTGTCTTTTTCATAGTAACTTAAATCATACAATAATAACAGGGTCTGATTTCAGTACAGACGTAGTTCGACTTGTTCAGAAGCAAAAATGACATTTTAGTTTTTTTTAATTTCGGATCTTTTACTCAAAAAATCTTTAAAGAAATGATACTGTATGCATCAAAAATACATCATTCTCTTTTAAAGTGATTTCATATACATACTAAAAACCACACTATATTAAATGATTAATTTTAATTTTTAGTGCGACACTATCGTTTTGGCTGTAGCTGTAATGATAGATATGTATGTTTTAAATTATCATACTTATATTTTTATATTTCTATATAATAATTACTAATCTGTGTTTAGTATATAAAAATAACATTATCTAAAATTTGACCTAATAAACAAATTAAATACTATTTAAAAATAAAAACTATTAATTAAAAAAATATACATACGTATACGTAATATACATACATATACATATTTTTTTATATTTAAGTCACTGTGAGGCCAATTATGAACTTTATGATTCTTTTCTTATTTGATAAATTCAGATATAGTCCAAAAATTTTTTAGAATTATTAAAAAAAAAAAAGATAATTTCTTGAGACACCAAAAGTCCAAACATTTAAAATTTAAACTTTCACATGTAATTTAAGTGTTTCTGTAACTTTTACACAAATCGCAGCTTAAAACCTTTGCCACAGTAATTAATTGAGGCCTCCCAAGTAAATAATTTGGCCAAATGATCTCAATGTTATTCCCACAGTGAGGCAGTAGCAGGCTTATTCGAGAAATTCTCGGAATTTAAGGCAGTTTACCGTTTGTGAAGCATCGCTACTGTTGTGTTTTTATGGGTTATAGTCTTGGTAACCACTTTGTTATATCGTACATATTTACCCAAAATTTATCAACAACTGTACAAATATCAACTGAAGTTTATTACACCCGCTGTATCACTGATAATTTTCTTTACAGGCTAGTGTCATGTCATTTTTATCGACTTCAAAAAGAGGAGGTACTCAATTCGATACAGATTTTTTTATGTTTGCAAGTTTAGACTAAGTGAACCAAATTGGATGATTCTTTTTATGTTTAAAAACTGGTGCTTCCCGTGTGGTCCAATTTCATCAAAATCTGTTCAGTAGTTAGTTACAATTTGAAGTCTGATTTTTGTTTAAATTTTAACACTAATATACTTGAGAAAGATCCGCCAACTATAGTACAATTAATCTAATATATAAAAATCTCGTAGCACGGTGTTGTTTCATACTCCTTCGCAACGTTTAAACCGATTTTTATGATTTTTTTTTATGTATTTGGTAGGTATAAGGCCGTAAAGACATCGCTATCACCACCCAAAGTTTAACTGTGAACGCTGATGAAACCGCTGTACATAGGTAGTCTTACAATTTTAATACAACATACTTAATATGCATTTGCAACCAAAACTTCACTCATAACTAAGCATAAATTACCACTTAATGGACTTACCACTTGGCCTCAACAATGGTCTTCCGTGGCGCCACTAAATACTGTGTAGAGTTTACAATGTATCTATACTAAGACATGTCACATTTTTACTTTAAAAATTCAAAATGTGATTGGGATACTTAAGTAATCCATCTCTTAATATTGTTGTGTTAAATTTTCTTCGGCTCATAAGAAATTCTGCCAATACAAAACTAAAGTATGCTATGCCAAAAAATCATAAATCCTTTCTCGGAAATGAAATGCAAATAAATAAAAAAATGATGACAATCCTAATTAAGGCTCCGCCGTCGCCGACCGGTGGATTATAAAATCCACTTTGATTGACATCATCTCAAAACACTTGTTGGCCCAATCTCAATATCTTATTTTACTGCCTTACAAAAGAATTCAACGAAATTTAAAATTTATTAAAAATACAATATTTTTTGGTTTTCATTACAAGTAAAGTGTTTTAAATTCTTGCTTATTTTATTTGTAGCTCTTTTGCTTCTACTTAATCTCTAAACTGATCGGACTGGGTCTTTAAACCGACTTCAAAAAAGGAAGAGATTCTTAATTCGACTACTTTTTTTTGGTTGTTACCTCAAAACTTTCGACTGAGTGAACCGATTTTGATGATTATTTTTCTTTAAAAGCCGGTGCTTCCCGTGAGGTCTAATTTAAATTTCAACAAAATCTATTCAGTAGTTTTAGAGTTACAATTTGAAGTCGATTTTTTTTTGTTAAATTATAAACAAAAAGGTCACGCTTTCTCGACACCTACTAACGCTGGATATTTGTACGGAAATGACGTTTGGTGTTCCTATCTTCACGACACGGTATAAGGTATATGTTAAAAAGCATAATTTAGACTACTTTTATACTTAAAAACGTTTTGGTGCCTACCAAAAGAACACATTGTATTCAGAACTTATTTGTGTTTAACATAAAACATTTATTTTTATTTAACGGTTTAATAACGAATTGCAAAGACATTATTAATAGTCTGGACTATCAAAAAATTAAAACCGCATAGATTCCGCGTACAGTCACTGGAATTTTTATTTGGTGAAAACATAAAAAATACTTTATAAGTTATTGTAACTGGCCTTAGAAGAGTAATACCCTTTAAGTGGGGATATTAAAATCGGAACATCGGAGGATTATGTGTGACATGCGTGAATCGACATTAAAACTGTTGGTGATGGTTCCGATAAGCGAATGGAATCGACAGATTTATATTTAATACATTTAATATCATGTTTCTTTTCTGTAAATATAGAACGATGAGAAAGCTTCAACTTTTAATTACAGGCAGTCCTCGTACTTACGGCATGTTAGCCAAAAGTCAGTTCTTAAAATAATTATATATGTACTTATGAAATTGGTATTTATTATTAATTCTAATAATAATGATAAAACTTTAATAATCAAATTATGTAATGAGAAATAAATAAAACTTTTGGCTTAAAGAAACTATCAATTCTAGATTGCTTCGCTTCTTTCTTCTTGCTATCATACAGGTCTTGGTAAAGTGAATCACAAGTGAACAAAATCGAAACGACGTAAGTCGAGGACTGCCTGTATAAGTTACTACAAGTTCATGGGAACTATAAAAGTTATATTTGACGGCCGGTTGGCGCAATAGGTAATCTTGCTGCCTTCTGCGCCAAAAGGTCCTGGGTTCGAACCCTGTGTGGACCGGTAGGTGCATTTATTTTTGTGATAAGCACGAATGTTTGTTTCCGAGTCTTGGTTGTTTATAACCTTATATATGTATTTATTTTGATACCCTCATTGTTTCTGATTACCATAACACAAATGTTCCAACTCCTTACTTTGGGATCAGAGCAATGAATGTGAGTTGTCAAAATTATTATAATTATTATATGACTAAATAGTTTATAAAGTAAGAGTAATTTTTAGTTTTCTTAGACCTCCGTAGACTAAATAATAATATAGATTGTTTTGAACTTAAAAAAAGCTAATCATAGTTGAAATGCGGTAATTCTAGGTAAGTATAAGCAATTCGTCTCGATTTGTCGCCGAGGTCATATGAAGGTGCGCCTTCGTGACTTCCAATTCATGCGTCCATAGAGTAACAATTACTCTAGAATTGTCTTCAGAACTATGAGTTCCTTGGTATAATTTTTATTTATAACAGCAAGAATTTATTGAATAATACACAAACTCTCTTTAACTTTTTTTGTAAGTGGACTAATTAGGTATTTAATCTCATTAAATAATTCTTCAAGAATGCAAAATAAAATTTTGAATTTATTTTTATTTAGAATATAAATATACGTATCTACGAATATATATTAAGCCAATAAATATTGCCTCGAAAACAGCTGGGTCAGTTAACGGATATTGAAAACATAATGATATATAAGTCAAAAACAATTTTTTTCTTCCATCTTAATATAAGTACATTTTAACATATTATGTGTTCATTTAACATATTATATATAAAATTTCTAAAATATATATTTAAATACTCATCTTTTTTGCACCTCTTTTGGTGAGATATTTTTTAAAATAAGCTCAAACAAGCTCAAGGAGCTCAAAACAAGTTTAAGTTAGTTTTAAGTAATTGATCTACGCCTATATAACTGCGTACAATTATGATGTATTTTTTAATGAACCATAATAACATAAAAATGTAACGTGATACCAAACTATATTTTAAAAAAATGCGGAAGCATGAGTGTCACGATGGATAAACCAATTTTGAAGAGGTCAAAGTACATAATTATGTATTCGACGAGTATATTATCTTAGCGATTGACCATTATCAAAAGAGCTATAAGAGTTATGCGCACGCGCAAATTACGACTTACGAACGAGGTTTTTGTTAGTTTGTTGACGTATGCTTTATTATAGTTATACACTGTGCAAAAAGTAAAATTGTTTGTTTGCAGGTTATCTGTGAAGCTACCGATCCGATTTTGAAAGTCTTTTATTGATAGAGCGCTAGACTACATACTATATTTTGTCACGATAAAGATATTTTGTGTATATACACGGACGTAGGTATATTATGTGTATTGAGTTTTATAGTGTACCACAGTGTGTTTTTTTTAAATATAAGTGATACTTTTATATAATCTTTAACCCTGAATATTAAAACCTCTTGTATTTAATTTGTAGCATATATCCATCGATCATTATGATTGACCATTTTTTTTATTTATGGCAACATCTTGCTTCAATATTCCATTTTTAATGCGGAAAAGTAAACAATCTTCATGATTTATGATCTATCCATCAGCGGACGAGTCTTTTGCAAAATCACTTACATATTTCCGCGACAAAGCATCCAAGACTTTTATCGCCAAAGTAAAGAAGTCTCTATAAGAATGTTGTAAAGTTTATTTTCTCTTAAAATAGAAAATTACATTGTGATTTAAAGGGCCATTCTTTCAAGAGTCAATTGTGAATGTATATTTGAAAACAATAATTGTTTGCTCATTGCAGTGATCGTACTATTTCAACTTCTACAATTCTGAATTTTGATGGGTTGTTTCAGATTGTTTCTACCACCACAGCTGAATGGATATGAATAAAATTTGGCATTTATTTTATCAATGTCTTTGATTGTCTTACAATAGGTATATATATCTTAATTAATATGCTATTCTACTACAAATGTAGTTATCCGTAGAATTACAATAAAATTTGTGCAACCTGTCTCTACGCTACTTTGAATTGAAAGATGTCCAGTGAATTCGCCCTGAACGCCGACATACCTTCACTTATAAGAACGTTCCTACAAATATGAATTAATATATCAATACCTATAATTAGGTACTTGGTTAAATTTAAATAGCGTAACACAACGAAAGCATCGTAATATTGTTACTTAATGACGGTAATTTAATTATATTTTTATTTGCTGATAGCTATTTTTTATTTTATTAGCCATTTTCGACACTTTCGATACTGGAATAAACATAAAAATAACTGTATAAAAGCAGTACAATTTAAACAAAGCTATAAAGCGCTTACATTACGACCCATGACTGAATTTGCTTTCATTACTAGGTACATAAGATTTGGAGCGCGGAATTCTAGGATTCTATTAATGGGGAAATAATAATAAAAAATTCGGTTGAGACCATTTCAGCAAATACAAAAAAATCTAAAATTTATCATAAACTATGAATAAAGCTCATGTAAGTATATTGAAGTGTATACAGTTAAAATATTTACTACATATTGTAGTGACATAGTATGAAGTTCATAAATGTTAAAAGCTATGTTTAGCATTCTTGGTGTTGGTGCATAATTATAATTTTGACCCAAAGACACTGTACAGACATCCTTAAAGCTGAATAGGATTTATGACATTTGGAAATGTGCAAGTCATTGTCCGTCCGGGAGTTAGCCAAGGCCTGCCCACTCGTGCGCAACTCTACGTGAATCGCCTGAACTAAATACAGTACACAAATGGGACTAAAGTCAGGTCGCTCATTGACAACTTACATAAGCCACAAAGTCCTCTGTTGGTTAGAATCACGATTTTGTTCTATAATTTTAAGCACAAAAACCGATTTCAATGATAACCAATCATTTGGGTTAACTCATAATATTTCGATATTAAAGAATTGTATTCATTTCTTTATTATGGAGTTTTTAGGTAAAAATTATACTTAAATTTTAATAACTGCCTTTAGAAGTCGATGAAAAACAGAAATTAGTTATTAAAGTAAAATTCAAGTTACTTTATTCCATGTCATATTATTTCCAACTCATAATAAGTTTTGATTGTTATCAAAAGTTACCAATAACAAAGTCCAAGAACTACTAATAGTAAAATTCATTGGCAGTTCCACGACTTTACTTTTAAAATTTTTAATTACCTGTCCTTTAATACCTAATGTGAATACGTACATTGTAATCTCGGAGTAACAAATATCACTTCTAATACATAAAATCTCGTGGCACGGTATTTGTGTACGTACTCCCCCGAAACGGTTCAACAGATTTTAATAATTTTTTCATATGTATTTAGTAGATATAAGAATCTTAACGTATTTTTAACCCCTATCCAATTTTTTTTATCGCAAGAGTGGCTGAAACCGCTAAGCACAGCTAGTGTTGTGGTGTATTATATATTATAAGTCGGTGTAAGTACACTTGATACCCACCTCCATGATTAAGTGGTTCATGTATTTGCTCTTTGCGCCAAAACAGTCTACTCAGTATATTTGAATTTGTAAGTTACAGCCAAATTGGAGTGTAAAACATAGAGATTGGCTTGTTTCACGATGGGAGGCGGCTTTTCGTTTGTCCAACTCTTTTGGTAAGGTCACCCCATAATCAACCGAGTGCAATATTATTAATCAAGCCACGAAAAACGAATATAAGATGATGATGAAAATTATTTTCTGCCAAAATAATAACTACCATATTTTTTTTTTTCAATTTAATGTACTTACATTAAGTTATTGTTACCTGCTAAATATAAGTAGGCTGATCACCTACTTGTCCCTAAAGAAAAAATCGATCAGTGAAACAGATGTGAAATGCATCTGCCCCATACCCCACTAAGGGACACGGGACTTTACTTTATATGTTAACAATAAAACCACTGATATGTATGCTAAGGGAGATTACGAATCCATATAGACTCAGAAATGTGTCATGTAGCCCCACACAGGGATACGGACTTTCTCTTTATATTTATTTTACGCTTTATTGGTCAAGAAACTTACATATCATTTTGTCATATTACATTAAACCCGAGTTGAAAGGGTACCATAAGGTTAGCTGCGTATTGCAATAAAAGCAATCTGCTCATTATGTTGTTATGTTGACTCATTTAGTGCAGTCAATACACAATTTATTAAAGGACGCTCTGGCCTCAACCCAATTACTACTTAACTTCATGATAACTTCGTAATAAGCTACTTATAATCTATTTACTACAAACGATACGCTAATCAATGGTTCATATTTAAGTCTTTTTTATGTCTTCAACTTTTATACGAAATAGTTGTATCAATGTAAATAATAATAGTAGAAATATGTAACAGTAAATTACTAATGTGGGCGTATTGTTACATGTTTGAATCTTATTTTCGGGCGACTTTTATAAAAGCAAGTCAAGCAAAGTCCAAGTGCAGTCTTTAAATCTGTGCCTAAGTTTAAACGTAAGAACTACAAGTCAGTTTAATGATTCGTTGTATTTTAGACCCTTTATTATGGTGAAACAGTCGTACTTGTAAAAAACTAACTAATATATTATATTATGTGAAACAAAACAAGATACAAAAAGCTATGAGAATGCATTTTAACTTTTGACTTGCAATCTTCTACAGATATAAAATATATTATTAATTAATGGATTATCGAAGTGTACCAAACAGCGTTATCGATTAATTGACAACCCTTAAGTTTGAAGCTTTTAAACTGAACCTAACAATAATCATCAAGCCTCCTGGAATTCTCCACATTTATATCTTGTCAAATGTCATATGCCAAATGTTCGATGTGGAACACTGATAATAAAATCGGAGGTGCAGACATGTTTTCATTGCTCAGACCTCACCTTCCTCATTTTATTGGTGTACTTGAAAATAACAACATCGTCACGTTACTGAGAAGTCGGTTTTGTGCACTGACAAGGTCAAACCGGGCCACTGCGATTTATCATTCAACCGCATGTTTTTTGCACAATCATAATACTATATTAATAGGCATAGCTCTGAAGCTTAGTTGATACTTGATCATTAAGAAATAGGTAGGAAATAACTTCTGGTGGAACATGGGGAAAACATTCATTTTCTTTTTGTTTCGATCCATTCGAATCCAAAATCTTCGATGAAACACGTATTAAATGTCAGACGGGTGCCCCTTAACGCACGGAGGCAAGCGCTGTGGTAGTAGGGATGAATCCCGAAATTTTTTTTAATTTGAACTTGCTTTTAAAATTTCATGATCTTTATTGCTAAATCGTGCTCTTACGGGATAACTAAATTGGACTTGAGCTTCAATGCGTAAAAGAAAAGTTGGGTTCGAACTTCTCAAATTTTAAATCGCCTGTTCGGCTTTAATAAAAGTTATTAACTTAGACACATATAAACTGTGTTATAGTTATATGGCGCAAAAAAAAACCTTATAAATTGTTAATATATTAATAAAATCATCGTAGTAGATGTGCAGCGATATAAAATTTGTAAAAAACAACTTTAAATTCAAACATCACGCGAATTAGTCTATAAAACAAAATGGCACACATTAACATTTTAAAATGAGACGGACGCTGGAAAAATAAATAAAAACATTCATAATTAGCACGGCTATTATAAAAATGTCTAGATAAGTTGACATTTTAACTTTCGTAGAGATATTTCGTGTCACCTTGAAAACACGGAAGATTTTTTTACTTAGCCTCACCTTTTTTCATAGAAGAATGAATGTTCGATGATTAGTGAACGGCACCTCTTGACGCTACTTCAATAAGACTCATAAACATACCATTTAAAAAATTACTAAAAAGCAACATCTATATACCATACCACATGGAGGTTAAATGAGTAGGAGAATGTTCGCTACGTACGTAGGCATGAGCCCGCCTGTTCCTGAAAATTTGTAGAATTTATAATTCATTTTTCAGCTACCAGCCGCGCTGCCGACGGTAAGTAATATCTGCGAAGTTAGCTGTTTAAGAATATTTATTTATTTATATACACACTTTGTTGCACTGGAGTGCAACGGGCGGCCTTATCACTTAATCGGCGATCTCTTCCAGTTAACCCACAATTTTTGTTGGTTTAGTTGAATAACCTCAGGTAAGCCTGTAGAAATTCAACCACGTCTCCGTGCCACTTATGACATCCCGTCCGGCAAGCATCAGCCCTAGCAGAGACCGAATACAAATACAAATTAAATTATAAATTGTATTCGGGACCGGGGATCAAACCCGATACCTCAGGCTTCGCCGTAAGCTTATAAGACCCCTTAGCCATGAGGCCTCTACTATGAGTATGTACTATGTACAAGAAGATGAATTTAGTTAGGCAGCGCCTCACTTATTTTTTCAATATTTCTGGGACATTATTTTCTACAGCGATCGTTCTCCTTCCCTCTAACCTCCATGTCATACCATTACCTTAACCTATAATATTACGTATAAAGTATATTATATTTTAAACCACCTCCATAGAGAAGTAATTTATGCAACTGTGTAAAATACGATAATCTTGGTAGATCATAAGTTCTTGGAGAAGAAATAAATGAAACACGTGGGCACGCCCAGAAGTCTGTTCACTTACGTGCCTGTAAAAGAAGAATAGAGAAAAAGTAAGTATTTTAATAACAAAACTTAATTTTTGTATTGTAACTATTTACAAAGTCTTTTTCATCATACATAAACAAGGCTCTTCGGGTTTTTGACTTGTTGCGAAAATTATATTGTGGAAAACAGGTTCCATCTCAATACACATGAAATTACTTAATGACACGAAACTGAAACAGTTTGATAAGTTTAGTTTTTCACAATTGGCAAATGCTGCAATAATATAATTCAATTAGTTTCTCTGAATCTTACAAAATCAAAACTAGATCACGAGCCTAGCGTCTGCAATGTCTTTTTTGTGACGCTGATGTAAAATCTTTAGAAACAAATTTTATCACTGTAAAAACAATTAACCAGATATTTTTAACCAAAATACTTAGCACGAATGAAGTTCTCTCCAGTTCGCTCTGATCTTGGGCATCACCACCATATGAACTGACGTAAACATTTTTTTCTTCGCTCAATATGTAACTTAAAGAGTCAAGAGTGATAAATCATCCACTAAAATATACAGAAATACATACGCTTAGTTTTTATACGTGGATGATGTGAATGTGGCTTCTTTATTATTTACCAGTAATATAATCGAATAGAGAAGAAACTATTAAAAACACAGTTAATAAACTACTGGTGTTGTATCTATACACAACTGTACCATCGTTATCGATCGCAACAAAAAAAATTGCGATTGATACCGATTTTGCGTGAAATCGGTACATTTTTTTATACTTCGTGATCGCTTTTTGTATGACAAATTTCCTACTCAGACTAATTGTTAGAATGCTTTGTTGGTTTCGTTCATTTTTTCTCATATCACTTCAATCACCTTGGACTTTCAATTTCGTTTCGCGTTAGACGCCCATCGATTGTGTGAATAGAAACGCAAAGACCGATTCCTTAGGTAGATATATCGAAATAAATTAAATTGATGAATTTAAAGACGATCACTTAATTTTAACTAACTAGTTGTGATTATATAAATTAGGATACTGAAACTATAATCCGCACTGTTGTTGAACATTATTTCATCTTATATAACAATTATTATTAGCTGATGCCTTGAAGTACAATAACATTTACTTCATATTTATAGCCGCGAAGTCGTAATTTTTACATATTATATAAAGCTTCGAGATTATATAGTTTTAATTGAAATAATTTAAAAATTCAATAGGCAATTTAGGCGGACAATAATGGATGAAACTTTAACAAATAATTTAATTAAAAATTTAAAAATTTAAGTCTAATCTATTAAAAGTATGTAATATATTGTTTTGGTGACCTCTTTAATTGAATGAGATATTAGTGATTTTAAAAAGTATAAACTTGTTGCGTCTTTAAATCCATAAATGTTTCATTTAAAACTTCACTTCACTTAAACTCTAAATTCGTCAAAAAAATTTTATTTTAAAGCCTTCAAAAAATGTAACCAAATCGCCATAGAAGCCGGACACAAACCGCAGGCTGTGGAGGGTGACATACCAACAATTAATTTACTCCGACCGCCCACGAACCTTGATGAGGAAACCTTACTGAGACTGGCTAATTACTTTCGATAGCCTTGTAACAAACAAGTTTTGATAAACCCTCATAACCTCCTTTGTAATGTGATCATAAAAAGTAGAAAAGCGCGCCTAGATTTTCTCTCCTTTATGATTATCCGTTACATACTGTTTGGTATAATCTATAGTTAAAATCCTGTATTTACATATTAACATCGTCATTAAAGCTACAAATATACAAAAGATAATAAAAATTACAATTGGGATATTGGGAACAAATTTGCTTGGATTTTTTCCTTCAATTTTAGAAAATTATATCGAATCAGTCTCAACTACGGATTAAGGTTTTAAGTGTCTATTAACAATTATTATTAATTTGTCACAAAATTCTCTACAACATATGTGAAAATCAGTATTGAGACTTTAAGAAAAGTGAGTAGGTACTGTATTTTTCGAACTTTAGGATCTGGTATCGATGGATTGGCCGTCGCCCCAATCTAGCAGGTATATATATATTATGAGACAATAAGTAAAATCTTGGGGCTCTGGGATCTTGCTCTATTTTGATATCGTCTTATGATACTAAAGTGACAGCGCTTCCGCAGTTACTTGCTAAGTTACATGTACATTGATGGAATTGTCAGTTTTTGAATATAAAAAAAAGTGTGTGCCTGTAAAGTCGGTATACGGGCGAAAGTTTTACGTGACAACGACTTTGAGTGGTAAAATAATTATCTTTTTATGTCTGTCTCTCTCGCTCTTAGGCGGGCTAACCATGCCCGAGTGGAAGGGACGCGTGCCTCTCACTCGCTCTCATTGTGAGCGCATAACGTGAGC
Organism: Aporia crataegi; assembly: GCA_912999735.1. NCBI lineage: Eukaryota > Metazoa > Arthropoda > Insecta > Lepidoptera > Pieridae > Aporia > Aporia crataegi. The sequence goes on along the minus strand of OU538744.1, from coordinate 2,471,485 downwards.
GGAGCGTAACGCAGTTTCTTTAAGTGTCACCCGGCTAACCAATTTATAAGACGTTGTCACGTCAAAAACTCGAATAACTTGAATATAAAATTTCTATGAACTCTTGGATGCACCGAGCCTTACCTATTTAGAAAATACGATAACTATTTATACAGCACCTTCAAATCAAAGCCTGTTCGAATGCGTGGCGAAACGGAGAAGATACGATGCGAGTCGAATTTTAATTATCACTTAGATAATCAGCGTGACTTTAATAAATTTGTCACAGAAGCACCGATAGTGGGAGAGTGCGATTCTCGGACAATGAGCCCGGCTGAGTTATTGCTGTGGTCATCCATTAGTCTCTCCTAGCAGAATAATGGCTGGGCTAGATACAATCTCTGGAAATGACGCGTTCTATTGATTCGAGTTAATTGTTTAGCGTTTGATGTTATCGAATTCTTCAAGATTCTGTAAGATTTCACAAAGCTGTGCGCAGAAGAAGTGAACTGATCCCTTCTAAGAGAATTGTTTCAAATTCTTATTATTACCAGTAGTTAAATCATTCAGCTAGTTTACAAATACGTATGATTAATTATTATTCCTAGCATAGTTCGCGTGCCACAAATATGCCATACTTCGCAACTGGATTCGAGGAGACTGGATAAAAAGTTTAAAAAGTAATTCATCATGCTATAAATGTCAAGGCTTACCCGGTGACCCTTGTTAGTGTTTTGTTTTAGGCGCATTAATTATGTTACGTTGGTACACTTAATTATTCTGACGCTGTGTTTATTTAAGTCACGTTTTACAATTTAATTTTATATTTGTTCTTCTCATATTTAAATGATAGTAATAATTAACTCCGCCACCTCCTTGGCCTAGTGGTAAGCACGTAAGCGTTACAAACGGGAGGTCCTGGGTTCGATTCCCGGTGGAGATAATTTAAAAAAAACTCGGTCTGGCAGGGACATAGAAGACTGATCACCTACTTGCCCCTAAAGAAGAAATCGATCAGTGAAACAGATGTGAAATGCATCTGCCCCATACCCCACTAGGGGACTCGGGACTTCACTTGCAACAATTAACTAATAGTTATTTATAAATTTATATAATATGTATTTATTGTGGTACCCTCGTTGTTTCTGATTACCATAACACAAGTGTTTCAGCTACTTACTTTGTGAGCAGAGCAATATATTATGTGCATTGTTCCAATTATTATTAATCCTCCACCCAAAAAAAGGATGTTACAAGTATGACTAAAGGTTTGTGTGCTTTTGGCACTGTAACTCCACGAATGTACCGATTCTGATGCGTTTTATTTAATTTAAAACTAACGTAATCGTAATCTGATAGATCTTAAATATTTATGAAAATATGTTCACCTATTCATGAGGCATTCTTACTTGTAATTAACTTTTCAGAGTTTTTTAATTTTTCGTCAATTTCACTTGTAATTGTACCCATAGTCACTAGTTAGATAACACTTCTGGAAACCGCAGACAAATGGCTGTATTACAAAAAGTTAATATGTTTTTCGTCTTTTTCGTCTAATTTGAATTTAAACTTTTTCGATTACAAGTTTAGAAAGTACCTACCTGTCTCACAAACAAGCATTTAGGCGCCAGGTTGAAACTAACAAAAAACCTTTCAATCGACACAAGCTGAGAAATGCAATAGTAATTTGAAAATTGTATATTCCTGGGATACAATACAATAGCTAAATAAATAAAAACAAAAATATTATATATAATAAAAATTAGCTATTATTCCATATATACTAAATATTTACTTAATATGTTATTTTACAGTCACGTAAGTAAATAAGTAAAGTTTCATGGATCATTATTATAAAAGTTGTGTATGCCGCCTATGCCAAGCCAATCGATTTTTATTCGTTACCCTAAAATCCCTTCAATTCTGGAACAACACTCACAGACTTCAAGCACGAAACAATACAGAGCTCTGTACAGAACTTAAAATAGACGAAGTTTACTCAGATTTACGAGAGTTTAGTTAATAAAAGGTATCTATTTTCTATGACTTAAGATTCCTAAATACACAACCAGTAAATCATTAATTCAGCGTAGGCGCAACATGTCTTAATTAAACCATCGAATACTCCAATTAATTAATTAACGCTGTAGTTAGGTAAAGGTCAGAGTGCAGACAGTGGAATTTAATTTACTGAATCGTGGTCCGATCTTGAGAATTACATTTTCTTGTATCGCGCTGCAATTTTCTTGATCTTTCGCTTTGGTATGCTTTGAATTACTTATATTTTTTAAATTGCCTTATTAAAAACAAAAATTCAAAATCTTCAGACATTTTAATACCAATACAGAATGAATAGCTTGTGTTCTATTGAAATCAATAAATGAATCTAAATCTTTCGATCATGTCACCATTAAATAAAATGTGATGAAATATTATGTTTTAAGCAATTTAGCAATTTACCATTTAAAAAAAATAGAAAACACACCAAACACGAATACACTTCGCCTAATGACTATCACATTAACTTAAAATTCACAAACATTACTGAATTAGACAGAGTTTCCCCTTGTAAGAACAAATATTTTTCCCCTTTCTAAGAACAAATGTAGAATCCACGCTCCTGATACAGAGTGGCACAGCTTTGAGCAAAACATGCCAGCGCACGCACCTGTTAACGACAAGTTTGAACACGAAATGCGACCCAAGTGTTCACAACATCAGTCAACCGAATTTATCATTTTATTATATTTAACCGACTAGGAGCTACGACAACAAACAAGCACAAAAGTATAGTTTTTAGTACTTCAAACTTATAACAACCATCTTTTTGCCTTCAGGGTTAATAAACAATTGCGTTGATAAAAAAAATATAAACTAGCTCTGTGGCCGTGACTTCATCTGTGGTTAAGTTACTCTTTATAGCATCAACAGTCTTTCAGACCACCTATAAACTAAAAACCAGACGCAGGCAAAGATTTTATCTTACATTAGCATTTCTAGATAATTTTTAAAGTCGCCATTTTTGAGAGGTCTTGGTACGTAGTAAGTAGTGGTCATGGTATCATGGTAGTCTCAAGCAATACCTATTTCCTTTATGCGTAACACTTTCCATAGAACACGAAGCCATTAGAATTTGTGGTCATTGTCCATGACCCACCCTAAAATAAGCGTAGAATGCCTCAATTACGAAATCAACTAACGCGCTGTGAAATGATCCAGTAGCGAATGTCAATTGTTTGACCGCAAACTCATTTCGTTCAGTAAACATGGAATGTGAAATTTTGATTGTTTGGAAATAATATCGACTACGCAATTCGGACATTGATGTCGTAGAGTAAAAGAAGATACAGTCTGCTGCGGTAAACGACATAGTGGCGCTTTTATTTTCGGGTCAAACGAGTATAGTAATTGTAAGATACCATTACTTTGCTATTAATAACTGAAACTGTATAACTGTATATATAATTTAATTAATGATATAAACAGAGTACTTTGCCAAACTATCTCATTTGTCTATGCTATTTTATCAATTCTAGTTGAGCGCAGCAACTAACAAAACTCTTTGGATCTTTTTTCAGAATTATGTATTACAAATTGCCCAAAGGGCAGGTTGAAGTCTTTTGACCATACCGCTTAGTGTTATGTATTTCGCCGCCATTTCTTCGTATAATTTTGTACGGTAAATGTAGAAAAAGGGTACATATACCTTATTATATTATTACACCATGCTCTATTTCAATCAAACCGCAGCACGTGAATTGCATAACTTATGATTGTGACAAGTTGTTTCAAAAAATGTCGGTGAATCGTTCTTTTGCATTGCATTGTTAAAACGGTTTGATAACTTTCTCAGTTATTAAATAATTGTGATTATAGGCGGGTTGTTCGTTCGAGTTATATAATTTAGATTTTTTGTAAATAAATTAACGGATAGGCGATTGTTAAATATTACTAAATGTTAGGAAATAATTTGCAAGCTTTTCCGCTGAGCTAAACTTAAATGTTAAAATTTTGATATTAGAAACTTCATCTTTATTTAGTTAAACAAATTCTATTACTTCATATTGTTATAATCACATTACAGTTCCATCATATTCAAAATATTTTAATGTCTAAATCCCAGTACGGCATAATGCAGGCATATATTTGCGACTGTTTCATTAATCCTAATAGGAAAATAAACCTATAGTCAACCGGCTATACATTTCAGAACAGTTATATATATAGATATAGTTGCTCAGAGAATTAAACCCTTTCGTGTTAAACGCGTCTTACAAATGACAGATTAGCAACGGAGGGATGTGGGTTGATTTTATAAAGACGAATTCACAGACATAAACTAGTTAAATAGACGAACCGCACCTTTCTTAGCCAAAGTTTGGTATTTCAGAAGGACTGCTATCGTCAGGTGTGGCCGCACTGAGTCACACTGTTCGAACCGAATTCCATAGATAACCAACAACTCCTTTATTCTCTCTGCTCTATCAATTTAATTCACGATGCCCTTTACGACTGCGGTCAGATATTGTTTATGCTTTGCGCTTAGAATATATTCTATGGTCATTTCGAATTATTGGCTATGATTTAGAACGCAAATAATAACTTATTTAATAAGCCTCTATATAAATTTATGTAGGTACCTATACACTTTGACGAACCAAAATATTTTATACGATATTAACAGATTACCGTCATTTTCTTTCTGTGAAAATATCAAAAAACGGAGGAAAAACAAAACTTTTCTCTTTATAATATCTACGTATTAGGTTTGTAGATTAGTTGAAAAATGCTACTTTGACTGCCATGTATCTAATTTATTTTTTTATAACAGAATTTTAAGGGGTGAAGTGTGAAAATATCGCGAAATAACTTTCAGATTTGCATTTTTTGAAGTACACTTTTATCGTTTATTAAACGTGGGTTATAAATTACATAGAAGTGGTTGACCAATGATTAATATGCTTTAAATGTATGGGACGATTGACCGATAATACTTTAATTCGCACTCTTTGTAATTGCAAACCGGATGGCAAAAGACCGAGGATGCGAGTAAATTGGGTTTATCTTTAATTAATTGCTTTACTTAAGATGTGTCTAAATTATACCTACCTTGAATATATCTATATATAGCCCCAGCTATATACAAGATTTTTATACATTATTCGCGTCGGTTCGTTTTAAGACCGCTCATATTTAAAGATAGACATTTGCCCTTGTGGACTTTTTTGTAAAACAGAAAAGAAACAATCCCATTTCATAAAATCTAGTTGACTCGTTTCATTATTCGACATCTTCAAGAAACATTGCCCTATTTCAAATAATATCAATCAGAATTATTCTTTCTTATGTTAACCTTGTAAAAATTGGTTCAGTGGATCTCGAGCGCAAACAGACAGAGATTTAATAGATACATCTCGGCTAGTTCGTAATCTTAATGCATTCCAATTCTTATCAAAAACTAATAAATAATTTACATCTAACTTAATTTATATATTAAAATTAAATATAATTCTGTCTATTAACACTTTACACGTCGTTTTTAGAGTCAATTGAGATTAAAACCTGCTTCAAACAAACTTATATATATATATATATATATATATATATATATATAGGTATATAGATACCTACATTTCAGCAAACTCGTGAACATTGTTGTCGACAAGTCAATAAAATTCTTAAATTGGACACATAACGTGCAACCACTTCATATAACAGTAGTCCGAAATTAATACCCACTAATGAAATAAAATATAGTCGCCATTAATCATACGGTCCAATTTGGCGCTTGAGATGCATTTATTTAATATGCACCTCTTAAATTTATTGTCCTTATTTCGTCACTAATTGGCCGTTCGTAATGGACTTTCATTTTTCACGTTAGAATTGCATTCTTAATATAATATCGAATATCTGTAGAGAAAAAATGAAGTGGAAAATTAACATGACGCAGATACACTTCTGCTTATGAGTAGACGATGATTCTTGTGTGCCTATCCAACCGAAATAAACTTTTTCTTGAAATTCGAACCCAGAGCTTCGGGCGAAACACGCTGACGAGTAAACAGAAACAGACGCAGAAATGTGTCTGACTCATGCTCTACTAGTATTTTTTGTTATAATGAATGATAGACCCAAGTTTAACACTACTTTTTTTACTAGGTCTGTACAATCAGTGCCTATATATACGATTAATTATACATATTGTACGTTAACTTAAAAAAGTTGGGTAGCTCAAGCGTGACAAAATAACATTCGGATTTGTAATATTACTTTGAATATCGAGACGTAACATAAAATCTTAATTAACCCCAAATAAACGTATTGCGAAAAGAAATTTATCGGAGGTGCACAGTCATTGCGGAGTAATTTAAATCATCTGTCTTTGTCCGCAGCCCGAGATCACTATCAGACTTACGTAAAACTTGATCGTGTATTAAAGTATGAGTACTCGTTGTATCTTTATAGAGCTTTAAATTATAATAAAGACTATATTGCACTCCGGTATACATATAAAAATGGCTTTTAAAAAAGGAGAAAACATTGGTATTTTTGTTTGCAATATAACAAAAACTACTAGATTGATTTTTTAAATATTTTCATTGAAAGGACGCTGGACTCTTCCTTCGAAACAAAGGAATATTTTGCATGCCCAAGCTGACAACGATACGAGTAAATGGGTTAATTAAATTGTTTTGTTTCTTCAAATTCGTTACTACAAAACTTATGCCTTAAGTCTGAGTAACACTTAAGTTTCATTTGAGCATGCTCTTCTTCCTAAAAGGGATTAATCGTAAAAGTAGATTGAGTTTCACATAATTCAATTTACTAAAGGCTGAAGTTGTCTATTTAATGGTCATAAAATAGCAGATGTTCTGCCTGATTATATAGTTTTATAGAGGAGAAAAAAAAGTTTAAAACAAGACTAATTTTATTTCAAAATTATTTAAATCCGTATAATAGATTTTTTGAAAGAGTGTTCAATATTGACGTTTACTTGTAAGATAGAATACCTGATTTTATTTTATAGTGCTGACATTAGAACCTAAATAACTTTATTTCTTATTATACCAATCTGATGACTCATAATTACATGACAATTTTTAGAATACAGCTCTAGTTTTTATTCAAGGTGATTTCAAGGTAGCGTTTGTTACACCGAAGCGCATTATCATTATTCTCTAACTTTATATATTATTTAACTTGTAATCTTTTGAAGACCTAATCCTTCATATTTCGATATATCTTAACAACCTTCAAATATCAGGCAGAATGACCAGCGTTATTAGACTCTTGTGTCTAAGAACACAGTCAAATGAACTTTTTTGTAATACATATTATGGCTTTTCAATACAGTCTGGTTACCATAGTGGATGCAAGCTGCTATTATATTCTACTAAGTTTTAGATTTGTTACTAAACGGTGTTGCACCGTCAAATTATAATACCTAGATGAAATCCAATTTAAATGCCTACGTAAATTAATAAGTTGAATTAACTTCCTCGTTCTTTGTTGCCTTGGAGATCGTTGTCAAACAATCATTTTCATGTCAGCTTAATTTTAAATTAGACCAAAACGTTGTGTAATTGGTCAAAGCATTTAACTAATGGTTTTATTACCTGTACCTAATGTAATAAAATTTTAAAGTCAAGAGCTTTAAATAATTTCTGAAGACTGCACGCATTTTGATGTAATTTTCATAGTTGTATTATGGCAGATCTCTTGAAACATGGTGTTAGTCCCATCTTCACTTTTTCTTAAACTTGCAAATAGTTGTCTGTACCTACAAATTACCTATACGAACCCAGGAAAGACACACTAAATTTGAATTGTATCAACACATCTAAATCATTATTTAGGTATGTTTAATGTGAACTAAGTTCAAATTAACAATAATTTCCGCAAAATAATATAATCATAAAAATTTAATACAAAATTCATTATTATTCCAATTTGTAGTCAAAGATTTTCAATTTCCACCACCAATTATTTTAAAATGTTTTACTTTAATATAAATTCAATTTTATTTATCCTTGGCACTTAAACCAACGATCAAACACGTCCGATGCTGCATTCAAGTTTTCGTTCAATGATTATTCGGTTATTTCAACATTTATTATGCTAACACGTACGTGACGATTCCCTGGCCTTGTTCAAAGAATCTTTTGAAAGATAATTGAAAGAATAAATAGGCTGAAACGATAACCTTAATGCTGGTCTACATTTTATAACTGAATCTGAAGTAAGCGTTTTGGACTTATTGTGCGTTTTTTTTTAATTTAGCTAAACAACGATTAAAATTAATAATAATAATAATTGGGACAACTCACATACATTGCTGTGATCCCAAAGTAAGTAGTTGAAGCACTTGTGTTATGGTAATCAGAAACGACGAGGGTGCCACATTGAATACATATATAAGTTTATAAACAACTAAAACTCGAAAACAAATATTCATGCAAATCACACAAATAAGCACATATCGGGATTCGAACCCGGGACCTTTTGATGTGGAAGGCAGGAGCACTACAAATTAATTGTTTTATTGTTGTTACCTGCATAATATCATGACAGTACATTAAAAAAATACTCTTGAAGACTTGATCTTAATTAGGTAAGGCACGAGCGAGCCTACTCTAAAAGCTAATATTTTTATCGAAATAATAACTTTACATCAAATAACGAAGAAGTCGATTACAAGACGATCGCAAATAAACCCGTTATTCTACTGTGATTAAACCATAAATTGGCCGTAAATGATAGTAGCGGGTTGCTGCGAAAGTGTATTTGCACATTACAGAAAGGAAAACTTAACGCAATATTAATCGCATTTCACCGAATTAATGGCCTTTGATGCTTTTAATTATGGAATTACCAACGTTACTTAGACGCTGATAGCGTTATATTAAATAAAATTATTATCTAGTTCATACATAGTTTACGTTTTATATACGCAACAGAGTAGTGTTTATTTGCTAGAAATAGAGAAATTGGATTATAAACAATAACAAATAAATTACGTACCTATACCCAATTTTTTACGAACTTCTTTTAAATTCTTTGTCTATGTCTTATTTAGAATTCGATGCGTTACTATAAGGTTGAATTTCTGTTTTTTGAATTGCGCGAATAATTAAACTTAAATAAACAAAATAAATAGCAAAAACGAAACAATTCGTTGATTTTCATAAATTGATTAAACTTACAAATCTGCTTCAAAGAAAAAAATACTTAAAAATAAAGAAATAATATTCCGTATCGTTTTCATAAATTAAAATTATTAAGAACGTCCTTTTTTCAAATCGATTAATAAAAAGATTACCCGTGAAAATGCATTAATCAAATCTATAAATTGTGTATAATCTATAAACTAGGAACACTGTCAGGTGGTCTGTCTGTTAAGTCTGGGCAATAAATATATCATAAAATAATTAAGTTTTCAATAAAACTAGTTCATTTAGTTTATGGCCTATTATTCTGTTAATAGAAAGTAAACGAAGTTCATATGATATATATTATATGATAACTAAGACAAGTCCTACTAGACATGCATAAGTTTAAAAGTTGAAGTCTGACTTAAGTCTGTTGCATAATGTTTTCGTAAACATGATGAGAAGAGACAAATTAATAAAAATCGCGAAAATTGACATCTTATTAGCAATAGAAAAATTCATCACATGAACCATGAGAACTAAATATTTTAAAGGTTTTTTTACTATTGGAACTCTGTCAATCCCAAAGTGGCCAAGTAAGGCCCTTCGCACATGGCATCGTATCGTAAGCGTATCGTAGAACGCGCATATTACGAGGCAGTGTTGCAGCGTATCGTATGAGGTGTTCAGTGTCATTACGATAGTTGTAGCGTACTGGCGTAAAAAAGGAAGCGACAATTGTTTTTATTTTATTCATTATAAAAACTGCAAAAGTTATAGAATTTGTGAGCCTAATCGAAACATTTCCTTGCCTATATCATTATTCATTAAGTGATTACTCTAGGAAAGATGTAACGGAGAAAGCTTGGGCATGTCGCTTTCTACTTCTACTACTTACTACACGAAATCAAATAACAAGAAAATCCTGTTCGTCTGAAGAGAAGGCAAGGTCATCAATAAATTCCCCAAACACATCTGGTACTCTTGACGCCATGATTTCAACTGATATATTACAAAACGATACGTCTACGCGACGATTCGTTTGTAGAACACTCCGCATCTCGTGCACGTAGCGTAATTACGATACGAGACAACTACGCCTACGACCCATGTGCGAAAGCCCTAAGTTTGCGCGTAACCACTAGGCGCGCTGTTAGATTTTCAACACACACAATAAACACAGACACTATTGATCGCCCTGGAATCATTATGGGTTGGTAATTGGTGCTATTCTCTACTAGTCTTCAGTAATATTGTTTCATATTAACCTTATAGAAAAAAATGGTAAATTAAACTACATAGTTTTAAAAACACAAATTATTGTGTATATAAAATTCACGATACTCCAAAATGTAAAGTGAAACAGATGTAATAAACTGTGTAAGACATAAGAGGTATTTTTAATACAATTTCACTTAAGTTCAACGGTACGTAGATAAACAAATGCGTGAGTGTACAAAATAAAAAGCGACATAAAATAACGGACAAGGATCGTGAGGGCAAGACGTGCGCGGGAGTCGTTATTCGTTCCCTCGTACTGAGAACTATCTCACGCGATCACTGCCCATATGATCGCATCGACAGGTTACTGTGTCGGACATTTTGGCACGTGCATTTCGTCTAGCTTACTATGCGATAAGTCACTTCAAATGTATTTTAAATCAGTAGTTCCACAATTTTCACAGCTTTCAACAATCCTGCTAAAAATTACTGAAATTCACTCAGTATTCGTAACGAATTACGTGTTCTGAATTATTTTAATATGTGAGTGAAGTCCCGTATCCCCTAGTGGGGTATGGGGCAGATGCGTTTCACATCTGTTTCACTGATCGATTTTTTCTTTAGGGGAAAGTAGGTGATCAGCCTTCTATATCCTACCAGACCGAGTTTTTTTTATCTCCACCGGGAATCGAACCCAGGACCTCTCGGTTGTAACGCTTACGCGCTTACCACTAGACCAAAGAGGCGGTCGAATTATTTTAATATCATTTCTTTTAAAAGTATTAAAATCGTGCAATTTTGTAGAATAATGTGCATTATAAAATTCTATGTCAAAAAGTATACATATGTTATTAAATTTGGAATGATTCATGCATAAAATTTTATAGATATTTATAAAAATCAATTGTCGACGATATTGTGCTACAGTTATAGTTTTAAAAAAAAGCAGCTTTCTGTTATATCCAAGTGTTGTCAAACGGTAACTTAAAAGGATTTTCATTAATTATTACGTCAAAATCTAAAGACGCCGCTAAAATGTACAGCTAATCAAGGGCGGTAGCTCAATCAAATGACACGCATTAATCTTCAAAAACCAGAAGATTGAATTACACGGCTACCGGAAGTCAATCATAGTGGCAATAACAAATTATTTAAGATAAAGCTTTTTAATGTTCAGAAGAAACGGCGAACTCGTTCACTTATCACTTTTCGTATTTTTAATAAATCCAAATCTTAATGATGTGTTTTCGATATTTAATTATGTTGTTGTCGAAATAGATAGATATTCTTAATTAAGTACTTAGATAGTAATTGGCAATTTTTCTTAAAATTTTAAATTATAGTTTAAGCATATTCTTAAATTTGGTATGTGTCTAACGCTCTAAAATTAAATTTTACCTAATAGCTAAACTTTAACACTTTTTTGGGTTTTTAATCCAAATTTTTTTGTAAAAATCGATTAAATGCCTCTTTTTTGTATTGTGTATTCTTTTTAATCTTGATTCTAGAAGCTATAACATTGCATATTTTCTTTACCTCCAATATTTTTTTATTTCTAAACGTCGCACTTGCTATACAGCGCGGACTGATGACAAACCGACAGTATATTTCAATGGCCACTATCCATACAAATGTATATTTTAACCAAAATATTATATGATAACCCAAAAATGACCACCGAAACACTAAGATAAATACGTGTTAAAAATAGCCTTAAAGTCTAGACAGAGTAAAAGAAATCTAGAAAGTTGAGTGAAAGCTTGCCATATAAGGGATATTTTGAATGATTTGAAGATCGCATGAATAATGTTGCCACACGTTTCTTATATCTATCATCCCCGTCGCATGCCAGCACGAACTCGACAGTCTGAAGCGCCGTATCTATGCTATATGGACTGAAATATTTTTAAAATATTATCTCTTATAAGTTTTAAGAAACGGAAGACAGATCTTATGCTTTTTGACAAGCAATCTTCCATAATACATATTATTATGTTTATAAAAAAAAATTGACAAAATTTCTGCCAATATATTGTACGAGTATAATCTAAATAAATAATATATCAGTGACTGTAGCTAAGATCCGCAAACGAAAAAACCGCACCAAAATCGGACATTTCTTTTAGGAGCTACAATGCCACAGACAGACACATAAACCCACAGACACACAGTCAAAATATAAAACCCCTATTGCCTCATGGTTTAAAAATATATGTATTATATTCGAGTGTACAATTGTATATTAGTCTCTTGAGCTCGTAAATGTCTTCATAGAAGAAGAATTAAGAAGCAGAACTGATGTAACATTCATCAAATAACAGGGATTGAGCAAAATGGAGTGTATACAGTTACATTGAGAAGACATTTTCAGCAGGCGCTTCAAAAACAGTAGATATTACTTGAATACGAATGTATTTAGATACCTTATCAATGCTTATTATAGAATTCGATAACAAATAATATCTATTATTACTTTTAATGTTTGGATTACTTATTTAAATGGCGAACTTATTATCGCATAAATTTTATTCACATTCTTACCATTTCTCTTGTCATTATACCACGTACGACTTTTACCAATTTTAAATGAAATACGTAGTACTTATAAGATACGGGATAGAAATTACTGCATATGTTTCATTCGAGCTGCGTCTACGCTAGGAGAGCCGAGCACGAGCGGAGCACGAGCCGAACACAATTCGTCTAGTGTGGACCGACTTATAAGCCTCGAACGAGCGCGCTGCAGACACGTGACCAACTAAAGGTGGTTCTGGAATAATTGAACGACGAAGCAAAAGAATAAGGAACTAGAATGGTGTGTATCTCATTTGACTTTGACAAAGTCGTAACGTTTATTACGGACAATAATTATGTATAAAATCCAATTTCGGAGTCAGTTTATTAAACGAGTGCTCTTTATAATGTAGACGACCTATTAAAGCTACTTAAATGCTAGCTGTAAAAAGTAATTAGATCATCAATTTCGGCTCCTTTGAACGAGAATCTGGCAATTACCGAAAATGTTTATGTAAACTAACCATCGTAAGACGGATTCAATTAAAAATAATGAATAATCCTTCAATGTCGCCCACAGGCCACGATATCATTTCCGTATTTATTTTTTCTTAAGTATTATCGTACGTTTCATATTATAAATATTAGTCGAAAGGAAATATTTGTTTATTAATTTATTTCTTAACACTTCGTTGCAATGAGTAATAACATTAAAATACAAATAATAACTTAAACTAATTGGAGTGCAACGAGCGGCCTCATTGCCAATCAGCGATCTCTTCCAGGCAATCCAATTGTTTAAATTGTAATTGCAGAAATGTTTAATTTAACTTTAAAACACAATTTTTCAATATTAGGTACTAATACAAAAGTATATTTTATACTAAATGGTTTAAGAGTTATTAATAAGTAAATAATAATACAAAAATATGTATTTTTATAAAACTCAATGGTTTATGTATAAAATATTTTAACATAGGACCGCGGAAAATAACAAAAACACTCGTATTCTAGTGCTATGCACATAAAAATATATCAGCTTATTTAAAATAGAATAGTTTTTAGAGTAGAAACTAGGTTTAGGTATGGATAATTATTAGACAAGAAAATAGTGATCTGAAAGTATTACAAGGAAACACTTTTTAGTGAGTTTCTAATTAGTAAGGTTTAAGATAAATATAGTAAATCGGTTACAGAAATCATGAGATTTGTGGAGTATTCAGAAATAGATTGTAGTAGGTATTTAGTTTATTTTCGTACGCTGATATCGATCCGTATCGGAAAATTCTATATCAAGATACGTGGGCCATTGTTTTACTGTCTAAATGAAAAAATAATTTACAATCCTTTGATAAGAGACACAGATAAAAACTCCTTCGAGTGCAGATTAGTAACAATGACAAACAGTGCGCGAATGACAGTACACTTCTAACCACACAACGTTTAGGTTTCGAGAAAATGTTCTTCACTCTCTCTATTGCCGCATTAATATCACTGGGTAAGACAAAATTTCATATAGACACCTCTTTACATAATAAAACAATAGTTTTATTGTGACATTTGTTGAAACAAAACGATTACATCATACTCTTGTTTTGTATGAATGAAATCGACTTGTGTCCGGTTAACGCCCGACGCTACTACACAATGGAGTTTGGCTCATCTCACGCAACTACCGCATAATAAATATTTATTTAATCTGTTGACAATCGTATTTACATTGTTATAATATCTACTTGTGTCGACACGGCAGCGTGCGTGGGACGTTGATCATCACTTGTTTTAAATCTAGGTTACTATTACAGATAAGCGATTTTATCGAACAAATTTGTATCTGATGTTTTTTAATGGACACAGATATTGTAGGTACACACTTTTGTTGAATACTATCAGATGCCCTCGTCTCCGCAGCGTAGAACTTGGATATAGACTCTGGAATATTCTCAGAAGTCTAAATGAGACTTGTATTAAGAGGTTAAGAGTGAAAGCATAAAAAAATTGTATTTGCATCTATATTTGTTTGCAAGTTATAAGAGTAACGATCAAGGTAAGAAAATGATGCCTTTGGTCAGTTGGAAATAGAAAATAGAATTATATTGAGAGACGTAATTTTTCTTAAGAATTCAAATAAGATTGTACATATTTTACTCCCACGCATACCGAAACGTGAAATACAGAATACAGATTCCCAATAATTGCAAGCAATCGATCGTATTGATGGTTCGCAAAATGGCGCGAAATTCGAGAAAATGACATATGATTGCGGTGTTTAAACAAACGTGAAGTGCACTTCAAAGCCGTCATTACGAAGTATGTCGATCAGTTAAGTCGTCCGCACACTATAAGACGTGACCCGCGAACGGAAGTGCTGTTATTGGCAATGATTGGTGTATTCCAAGATATCGAGTTCCGTTTCCCATCCATTTCACCAATCATAAATAAGAACGGCTTTTCCATTGGAGGATCACATCTTAAAATGTGCGAGTATGACTTTCAGATAATTATGATTGGTAATTTTCATGTGAAATGTTGAAAAATGTTGAAAATGATTTTCATTTCGACTATAACGTTACATCTTATTTCTCGAAGCTTTAAAGCTAAGAAAATCGTAAGGCTATCCATTCTATTCACGCTACCAATCAACCATAATGTAAAGTTCAAGTCGTGTATGGCTAATTTCCAGTTCACTACCTAGTACACCAAATTATAAATTATTCCTTTCATTTTCTTTAAATAATTATGGATTATGTGATTTCATATCATCCCATAATGTGATTAGCTAAATAATGTTGGTAAAATGTTTCAGTGTAGTAAATTTATTTAAGGATTTAGAATTACTTATAAAGCCATAATAATATAAAAACGTGTGTTCGGGACCGTGCTAATCATTCTAGTTGCATTCTTGAAATTTTTTGTATGTAAAACACGTTTCACACCAATTATGTTTCAAAATAAAACAAAGAACGATGTATAAGAAGAGAAAGAAAAACAGGGATGTGGTTTGACAAACCCTTTATCTACAGCAGGAGTGCTCAAACTTGAACTGCTGGTTTAATATTGTTAGACTACGATCGAGCGACTGAGAGGTTGTGGTATGTGTGATGCACAGCCTTTTGGCACTAGCATGCGGTTATTACGAGAAAAGAAAGTGATTCTGGCCTAATTGTGGATTAAATAAATTTTAGTTTTTTTATTCATTAGATACATTTTGTTTTAGTTACCTACCTACTAAAACAAAATCATTACTGGAAATTTGAGCACCCGTGATCTATAGATTCCGATTACACTTACGTTTATATTTGGTTTACAGTATGAGCTATAGTAACATATGAATAATAATAATTCCAATTAATTAGTTTATTAATAATTTTATCACAAAAATGATTGCGACAATAAATCGTGAAAGATAGGGAATTCGAAACCAAACAACTTTATCACAATAAAACAATAAAGTTCATTAATATATAAATATTTGATAGTGTTATATTTGACTTCGTTATCAAGTATGGATTTTTTATTGATTAATTGCCTATAATTGTCTTTCGAAAGGTCTTAATACCTATACAATGAGAATATTCAAATGTAATTTGTAATAATTGCAACATATACAAAAGAATCGCAATTTAAATATTAAAATATTGCCAACAACAAAATATAGCCAAAAAATCCGAAAACAAGACAGAGACTTTCTTACTATAAATCGCCGCCTCCGTAGCTAAGTTGCGTATCTGACGTATATTGCGCTAGAGATTATAGGTTCGATTGCTGGGAAAACATGTTACTTTTTCGTTTCGAATTGTGAGGCACAGAAGGTTGACTGGGCTGTGAAGAAAATGATCAGTGAAACATCGGCAAAAATGTGTCTGTTCCACTTCCTAGTAAGCATTACAGGATTCACGTTATTTTTCACATTGCAGTATCATCAGAGAGCTGTTTTAACCAGCGGTGTTTGGCCTGCCATCCTCAAGAGACCATATGGCCAGGAACCCCACAAGAATGCGATCCTTCCAACTGGGTTACAGCAGAATGGTTGCATTATTTAGGACATCCACCACCAAGGACTGATTCTAGGATTAATGTAGAAATGCGCTGCTTAAAAATGGTAGCTACTCCTGACGATAAGTCTTGTAAGTTCTTATGTAATAATGCCCGCGACTTAATCTACGTAGAGATACAACAAAACAGTAGGTAATGCAAAAATTAATCAAAAGCTTTTTAATCAATTTTTATTTTTTTCATTGCGTGGAAAGTACTAAGGTTAGAATTACTTCTATAGATACCTACTGATTATTTATAAGGTTATAATAAAAATATTAAATAAAAAAAATATACCAAAGACATAATAATATGGTCTGCTACTATTTTAGAACATATTTTTCAACACACTTTCTCTTAAAGATTCGCACCGCACTTTGGTATATAAAAGCGCTTGTAACCCAAACTAAGACATTTTGATTACCACTACGCACAAGTGCGATATTATAAACATTTTTATTAACCCTCTTTGTTCTCAAACAAAGTTTTCGATGCGAAACAAAATCGCATTAGGTTATCGTTAATAATCGTTTAATGATATTGATTAGTATCTTACTTGTTTAGATAGAGTATTTTATGCAATTTCGTGTTTTTAATTTTTTTATTTCAAAAATAAAATCGAGTTTTACAATAAATTTGTTTGACGATTCAACCAGCTTTTAACTCAAAAACGACTTAACCAAATTATATTACTTTTCAAAATAGCATAATAGCTATTAAAACAGAAAAGTTTCAGTTTCTCAATCTTGTAAAGAACATTTTTCATTACACGTGACTCATTCTGTTACGAATCGCGGAGTCCAGTGATTTAATAAAATTCTAATACAAGTACTATATACGCTTATATAAACTAAATCGTTTTTTAGATGGAAACACAGTGGATGTCATCAAAGGATGCGTCCCCAAGGTGCAAGTGGATTCAGTTTGCTTAGGACTGGAAGCGGTTGAGCGAGCACGTGGGCACAGCGACGCAAGATGCTACATTTGTCGAGGAGATAACTGTAATTCTGCACCATCAGTACACAGTTTAGCACCTTTAGTATTCCTAACACTCTATTATGTGTTGAGATGAATGGGATTTATTTAAATATAGTTTGCACACGCATCGCATGCAAAAATATTGACAGGTTTACAATATCGTAATATCGCATATTTATTTATACAACGCAGGGATCAGTAAAATCCTTAAAACTAGACACTGTTCACTTGATAGTTTCTTCATTAAAGAACAGATTGTTCTCTGCGATCTTATTTGAAAGAACGAGCTGCTACTGGATTTTTTTTTATTAAATTACATAAAACCTTCATCTTAAATGATATTATGTCATTGATGTAATTTCTCAGTAAATGTACTAATAAGTTATACTTTTTAGAACGTAGATACCTAAGTAATAAAATCTATATTTTTTTTACATATTATTTATTATCTTTGATTATTATGTTAAGTGTTTAAGAATAGTGTCAAATAGTTTATAAAGTCGGTTAAATTGTATTTTTATAATGAAAATCTCGTGTCATGGTGTGTTCGTACTCCTCTGAAACGGTTCGACCGATTTTTATAAAATTTAAGTATGAGAATAGATCGTAAATTTTTTTTTACGTCCCTACTCCCACCCAATTTTTTAATAGCAAGAGCAGCTAAAACCATTACAGCTAATGTTATATAAAAAAAAGTAGTGAAGTCCCGTTTCACCTGATGGGGTATGGAGCAGATGTATTTCACATCTGTTTCACTGATCGATTTTTTTAGGGGTAAGTAGGTGATCAGCCTTCTATGCCCTGCCAGACAAGTTTTTTTTTAATCTCCACCGGGAATCGAACCCAAGACTTCTCGAATGTAACTCTTACGTGCTTACCACTAGACCCAGGAGGCGGTCAAAGGTTTTATAAAATACAATTAATAAAGAGGTTTTATAAAGATTTTATAAAGTAACAAGACTAATGAAATAATAGACGGTTTGTATACTGGTAAAATGTCTTTATTGCTTTTATAAAAATTATAAAAGTGCCCAAGTAGATTCTTAACAATAAAGTATAAAGCACCTCGTTTTTACAACTCAGCTAAGCTTTAACACAACCAATGTTAAAGAGTTTTAAAATAATTTTACTAATACAATTATACTATAAAATAAGGCCCACCCGCTAACGTAAATCAAATCTAAATCTAGTTTCAAAATCTGGGACTCATTTTCCCTAAATATGATATTTGCAGTGCATACAGACTAGATGGTGATTTGATATACCTAGGTTGAAGAATACAGGCCTTAGACTAGATAAATAGATAGTCTTTTATTCGAGTATTTTATGTAAATAAATTCAATAAATACTGTATAAACGCGAGATTCGTTAATCATTGGAAAAACGCGTAGGTAGCTATAATTGTAATGCTCCGAGAGCCTAGCGTGAGAATGAAAACACAGGGCGCCTATGCAATGACAATGTTAACGAGAACTCGCCATATTTTTTTGTTGTGGAAAATGGAAATGACAAAAGATGTTGCAAAGTTAGCGTGAGGTAACAATGCCATGCAAAAACTTGTGTGTTCTCGCTTACGCTGTTCTTGCATCCACCCCCAGAACACGATAACAAAAAAGAATGAAACATAACCATATGAGTTATCGAAAACCACGTGACGTTGTAGCTTAAAATAACAAACTCTAAAAATCCCTGACATGTTAATTATAAATATTTCATAAATGGATGAACAGACCTTCAAAAATTTTAACTAAGATCTATCCCCATCACGTCATCTTTCAAACTCAATAAAATGCATCGAGATCTGTCCATTAGTTTAAGATCTACGCCACGAACAGACATATAAATATACCCAAACCTATTCATATATTACAAACACCGTTGTTTTGTGTGTCTAGAGTTATTTTAGTTGAAAAATGTTTCATGATGAACGCAACAGCTATATTTCAATCGATGTCAATTCACACTAGGGATATACCTACTTATTACCTACTACTTAAACTTAATAACTGTTAATGCAATCGAATAAAAAAATAAGTGTCAGCAGTCAGTCGAACACCGAAACGGTTCATGTCAGGGTTCTATAGGGTCTTTCAATTAGCATGGGTAGATTTTAGCGGTCATTTTGTTTTAATTACATCTATAAAATGTTTTATTTATTATTCAGTTATTTATGCCAAATGACCATGACAAATTACACGATTGCACGTTTGAATGATAAAAAATTATTATCAAAATGAGTGTTCGCTAGTGAAAACGTTGCGGGCATTGCGCCCATTTTACGGTAGACGTGGTGGCCCTTCACAGTCGACTCTTCAACGTTTGCTGGCCAAATTTGAGACGACAGGTTCGGTAAATAATCAACCATCACCTGTGCGTGATCGATTTGAGGGTAAGATTATCTCTCGCAGGGGTGATGTGAATTGGCCACCAAGATCATGCGATTTGATCCCGCTAGACTTTCTTGCGGGGTTTCTTGAAGTCGCAGGTCTATGCCAACAAACGACAGTCATATTCCACACTTAATGGCATACATGGGTCTTTCAAATAAAAAAATAATTTTGTTAATACCTTACACACAGCTTATTTTATACTATTTAAACATCTCCCCGCCCTTATTGGAAAACCCTATATTATATATAACACAAGTCACCAAAAATTTTTTTTGTGTCTGTTATTGAGTAACTATTGTCTGATTTTTTACATTGAAAAAACCGAAAACCTCGATTTATAAAAAAAATAGTTTGTTTTTGTGCTTTATAAGATGATAAAAAAAGATATACGATTTTTGCCAAATGCTTAGAGGTTACCACTCTTAATAAGCAAGAGAGTGGTACAGGGGGTTGTCGGGTGTGGAACGGGAAGGGGCAAAGCAGTCACAAGGCAAAGCACTTTTTAGAGAAACGACGTGTTTTGTTTCGGGATTTGATCTCATCGATGTATCTCATATCTTATAAAGCAAATGTATGAGATAGAAGATATGTTTTTTATCTCATAAAGCAAACTTTGAGATAAAAATACTATTTCTTTTATTAATTCGGTATAAGAAATCAAAATCGGGTACACCTGAGGCATTAAATTCGTGTTGACTTGTGAAATCTACGAGTCGCCGTTATCCAAGATATGGATGGTAATTTACAACATTTTTGATGTGCCTTCTATAAAAGAAGAGAAATATAAAACAATTACTCTTTAAATACTTAAGACAGTTACATTATTTCGAGGAATTAAAAAATTATTCGATTTTAAACATACATAATGTTACATTGCCTTTTCAAATTTGTACATTATTTTATATATCATTTCTATATTTAAATAACCTAAATTCAATTCACGATTAATCACAGATTAGTATTATACGGAATAATTGTTAATAGCTAATGATATGATTTTATCAAGAATTTTTCACAATTATTTTATGACTTTGTACAAAACATTTAAATTATTGTATTAAATATTAAGTCATACTTTTATAAAATATCAAGTTATTATGAAACAAATTCTATGCCCATTTTGTACGAGTTTATCACATTACCGCCAAGGCACTCGTTCAAAATGCCAAATTTGTCCATTGTCATTAACACATCGCTTCGCTGTCAAAGGGTCATTAACCCCATCTTTACTCTCACTTATCAGCTGAGTCAAACATAGCCCATCGGGAGTCTTTAAGCGCGGCCCTTTCTGGTTCCAAATCTGCTTTTTGCTCTCGTTGCAACTTTTCCATACGGCCCTACCGTTCCCTTGCTGTAAGCACAATCCTTCGTCTGTCATTATTCTACCATCCATTGTATATACGAGGAGTCGTTCTAAATCAAGGTCACTCCCACAGCTAACCCCAGCTGCTGGACCACCCAGGCCAGGCGTCGAAGAAATCACTCCCAAACAACTTCCTTTCTCGTTACGTATCCTCCCAAACCACCGATCATCCGTTGGAAAGAAATGCTGCGGCCACACATTTTCCAAGTACCATTGGAAACTTTTGCAGTGCAAGTTCTTTCTCAACTCTATTCTAGAACTTACACTCTGCTGATCACGTATCTCCGCTATTGTAGGGTTAAATTTGAAGAAAAAATCTGCCCATTCATCCATCCAGACTGTAGCTGCTCTTGCAAGATTCGAGTTTAAGACTTTGGCCACCCCACCAGGGTACTTGTAAGGGCTGTGCCGTCGGAATATATGTCCTACGCGGGAGCACGGTGTTATTTCAACTCTAGCGCCACATTGCCAAGCCCGCCAGGAAATTTCCAAGTTTTCCGCTCCCCAAATCACCATATTTTCATCATAGCCCCCTAGTCTCCAGAAGAGGCTTTTTCGGACTGCAAAAAGACCCCCAGCCATGGCTGGCGTGGGGTAAGGTTTTGAAGGATTTTCTCTTTTGGACAACATGACTTCCGGGCTGGGCATTAGCCATCGGAAGTGGAGTCGCCAACTGAAAGCGCCCCAATGCGCGTCTATGCTCTTTGTGTAGGCAAGCGTTTCGTCAGACAAAAGGTCTATATGTGGACAAATGAATACATCGTCGCTTCCTGCGCGCTCTAACAACGGTTCGAGCCAACCTTTGGTCACCTACAATTCATATTCCATTAACGTTATCACTGTTCATTAATATTTAATACCACTGAGCGAAATTAAAATCAATTTAAAAACTTAAGTCATAATTATGAATACGTCATAAATGGATGAACAATCTCCATAAATTGTAGCTAAAAAGTCGGCTTTCAAATCGCATCAAAATCGGTCATTCGTTCAGCTACAATGACACAGATTATTTGTAAAATGTTAGAGGGTGTAAATTATCTTCAATTTTTTTCGGAGAAATTTTTATAGATCCATTATTTTCGGTAAACGCTGTTTAATACAATATTTTTTAATAACTAACCTCACAGTGTGCATCCAAAAATACAAGAACGTTACCCGTCGCCGCCCGTGCACCCATAAGTCTCGCTCCCACCAATCCTGTCCTATTAGCACTTCGCAGTATTTGTACTTTATTTAATTTGGCCACGGCATCATCCAACTCTTTGCCTAGATATTTCCGCTCGCTAGCATCGTCAACTAAAATTATCTGAAATATTTTGACAATAATGTTATAAAGCTTCTTTGCAACTCTATTAAATCTATATTTAGTAATTCATGAAAATGTGTTTATGAAGAAAATTCGTTTCCGTATATATTTTGAAATATCGTTTTAGGTGACCGGTGAATTTAAATTCACGGGTAAAAAAGATCAATTAAGAAATCATTAAATGAGTTCACAATCGCAAAACAAACATACAAAAAAATATAGTCGAATTGAGATCCTCCTTTCTTAAATTGTTTGAAAATAATCGTTACTAACGGCATTTCTCAACATTTCTAACGACTCATCTCTCATATGCCCGATTTGAAACAAATGTACAAGGTCTAAAGAATATAAGGGTAGGTATAGAGAAAAATTTCGGAAGAGATTCTTCGAAGTCCAAAAAGATCAAAGGAAAAATATAATAATTTAAAAAGTTATTTTGCTAACGCTTCTGACGTTCAACGTTTTTGTTGCCACAGGTCCTGGATTCGATTCTCGAAGATACAAAGTATTTTATTTCAAAAGCGATAGGTGGTAGAAAATGCCTTAGAAAACACTCAGTTGTGGAACGACAAAGATTAATTATAACTTAATATATACCTTATAAGCATTATTTTAACTTACTTGTTTTAACAATTCCTCAGGTGATCGTAATATCACAGACATGACAGTTCTCATAAGTGTAGACCAAGCTTCATTATGAAAGACTATTATAATAGTGGCAGTTGGAAGATTTTCTATGTTATATTGCACATTCCTGCAACTAAGAAATTATCTATCAATACTTTCTTCCAAATACATTCCAGTAAAATCATTGTTGGTGGTTGTTTTTTCTGCGTATCATGAAACGAAAAGAGATTAGTAAAATCAAACTTTTTACAAAATTCCATCACAATTCAGCAGTATATGAATGAAAATATAACATTAAACCAGCTTACACACAATATGCTCAATATTAATTTTGAATAAGTAAGAATATAAAAAATATTATCTGCCAATATTTCTGGTATCTTTATTTTTCATAACAAATAATGTCATTGTCACAAAAATATTAATAAGAATGTGTATACAGTCTGCAGAAAATGCTTAATAAAATGCCCAAAAATTTGACGATATGCCTAAAATATTGAAGGTATAATTTGTAATGTTTTAGCAAACCTACCTCTCACTTCTCATATCTGGTAAGCTTCTATTTAAAGATATTCTATCACTAACTAATATATTATATGAGTGCAGGGGATAAAGCTCTCTGGCAGTGATAATTTCTTTTTGTAACAGCTGTACAGGGCGACCACCTTCTCCTGCACCTTCTACTGGTGCATAGTAGTTTGTGTTTATCATTTCTAAAACAAACAGCTATTTCTGTCATCTAGAATATTTATCTTTTATTAAAATATGCTTATAATCCATTAAAAACCAAGCTTTTAGGTATTTTGTATACATACACATATTTGTGTTTCTAGAAATAGATAGCTATAAAAATTCACTCATCCTGTCATCAAGGGGTGCAAAACAAATTGACTTTTACACTGAAATTGAAGAATTTTCTAAATCTTAGGCAATGACAAACTTTTCTCCTACCTACCATACCTACTATATTTCAATATATGTTTTTCCCAAGCTCTAATAAATATATTTCTGTGTGAAATTTCATCAAAACCAGTTTAGCAGTTGAGCTGTGAAAGCGTAACAGACGGAGTTGCTTTTGCATTTATAATATTAGTATGGATTACTATTTAAATTAACTCTCAAATAACAAAATTGTATTTACATGAACCCTTATTAAAGAATGTTTCCATAATTGCTTACCTTCAGTTAGATTTCCCCCAGAATTTCCACCGACATAATGCCCAATTACTACTCTCATACCAGTGTTATCTACATAAGAGTCTTGATCAAATTGCATTCTGTAAGAATATGATTATTCATTAATAATGTTATAAAAATTCTAGCATTCAACTCAGACCACTTTAGACTACTGATAGATACTCATTTATACACATAAAATATGTATACATTATACACATGTATTTAGGATATACTTATTGCATGTAAGATCTTCTTTTACATTGTTGGCAGCATATTATGATGGAAAAAAAATCAAAGCAGGTTATATACAATGTTTTAATCTTACCTCTCATACCATGGTTTTCTATTCCTTTTCAGTACAGTATTATAAAGCATTAGGCTTACATAAAACATGGCATTTAGTAATAAAATGAAAACTATTGTAAGACTGGTAATTTTTCTTCTACGTCCTCTACAAAAGTAACTCCAAATCTGGTAACATAAAAATATATATTTCTGGGTGTTATATATAATAAAATATTAGGTAATATTTAACTAAGAAAATGTTATTACATACTTTTCTCAAAAACATTTCATACACTTGTGTGATGTAGATTTAAACGATTATGATCATTTGAAAAAATAAGCAATGTGCACTGCGGTCTGAGGATTTCTAATTTTAATTTAAAAAAATAAAAATTATGAATTATTCTTTGTAGTTCATTTGAAGTTAATTTTTTTGTAATTTAAAATTTACTTTTTAATTAAATAAACCTCAGTGCCTTTGACCCTGTGTTACGTAAACCCCTTTTTGTATATGTATTTAATTTTTTAACGCAAAAAGAAATAGGTAAATACAAATTAAGTAGTTAATCGTTTCCACTATTTTAAACACAGATTTTAAAAATTTAAATTGAATTGTCAATTCTCCTTTCTCAACTACCTACTCATTAATCATGATAGATTATAGATTGATACATGACTATTCTAAACTATTCATGTACTATGTAACTATGTCATTGACAAGTTATTGACAATGGTGATCTCTAATGAAAAATGAAAATTGGAATAGTTAATACCTACCCAACAGTGTGACCATCTGTTGCAGGATCCTGCATTTTGAATAGCTCATCATCTCATCGGGTAAGAGTCAGTATACTCTTTGTCCTTGACCACTTAGTCGTGAAGTAAGTCAGTGATATTAGTCACGTAAGTGATTTATAAATAGTGTGCTATCCTGTTCAACTTGTAAAAATGGCTTTTGCTCTCTACATTTTTTAAAATAAAACTACTACAAATATGCTATTTTAATTTTTTTAACCATATTAGCATTATTTCAGCATTCACTTGCACATAAGAGTTTGGCAGGATCTGGCAGTTTTCTTGCATTAGCGGAACTATCTCTAATTTAAGATTGGTCACATTGGTACTCAAGGAAAAAATTGAAAATTGACATCTGTGTCATGACTCACGAGCAATTATTATTATTGAAGGTTTCGGTTTCTCGAAAATGCACAACTTTTACAGATTATGAATAATAACTTTACAGGTGTGAGTGAAAAAAAAAAGATGTTTAAAGTGCCCCGGAGATGATCATTTGTCATTCGTCAATTGTTACGTGATTGACCGTTTCAATTGACGGTGCGATGATGGAGCTTCAATTGATGCATCAATTGCTCGCCCACATTTGCTTTCTTTCTGGCCAGTCGATAGGGTGTTAGACGAACGATAATGTTGAATTCTGATTTGGCTTTTCTTGCCCTAACATTAAGTGTTTGTACAAAAAAGAAGGAAAAGAGAAAGAGACGCTTTTTGGCGAGCGAATGACGGAACGATTGTCAATAGCACAACGAGACGTTCAATTGCATGCGTCATTCGGGACTGTCAATGGGCTTCAATCCAAACTTTCATCATTTGCCATCAATCACGTAGATGCGAATGACAATGGCTTGAATTGCCTCTTACGATCATTTGGATTTTGTTCCGTCATTAACGTAAAAATTGACAATTGCGAATGATCGTCTCCGGGGCACATTAGAAATAAATTATGAATTAACTATCGATTGTTATTAGTCTACTGCTTGGTGCTGTGTTCTACTTCGTCTGTTCTATGCTTTGCTTATCTGATTATCAAAAATGTCTCATTCTCGTGGACATGGTAGTTGGTATGACCTAGGAGGAAGAAATTCTCGAGGTGGTAGAAGAGAACATAGACCTCCAGGCTTAAAAGGCAAAGAAATTGGCTTGTATTATAAAAAGATTTTTAAGAAAAAAGAAGAAAAGAGAGTTGTAAGTTGTGGGTATAATATTATGATACAAATCTTAGTACACATTTTAATTATGTTTAATAATAATGTTTAATATGAATTGTTTTCTCTATAAATGTTTAACGTAAATATCTAAATATAGTATAAAAGTAAAGACTTACTTTTACAGATTAATCTTAAACTGCCCGCTGCAATTATATCTGCTGTAAATAAAAATTTGAAATATATAGAAATAGTAGCACAAAATGAAGATATATCTGTATCTCTTGAAAATAAATTTGAATCATTTAAAAAACCAAGGATGGAAACTATTGTAAAAACTGAAATCCCTTATCTTGAAGATGATGACATTACAGATAAGAAACGAAAGGAGAATACTAAAACTTCCTTTAAAGAAGTGAATTTAACAGCTAATTCAGAGGCAAGTTTTAAGATTAAGGACGAGCCATTTAGTCTTGAAATAAAAGAAGAGAAAAAGGGTATAGAATATCAAATTCAAAATTCAGCAAGTTCTTCAAGTATGCCAGATTACATTCCTACTGATAATTCAGAGAAAATAAATCAATGTAATGGAATCTCTGAAAGAATGCTAGCTTTAAGAAAAGAACATTACAAATATAGTTATCATGATATAATTACTGGAACATTTGAAGAGAAATTAGAAGAAGAAGTGTCCAAAGGTATTAAAATTGCATCAACAAACAGTGATATGAGGAAATTAAATGAAGATTATTATAAAGAACACATTGAAATGATGGAAAAGGCATCTTATAAAAAAATGATAGAATTTCGAAAAATTCTACCTGCTTATAAGAAAAAAGAGCAAATATTGGAAAAGATTGATAAGAATCAAGTAATTGTAATCAGTGGAGAAACCGGTTGCGGAAAATCAACACAGGTGATACAAAGTTTTATGCCATGTTATTAAAATTTTGTTATAGTTATAATATTCTAAAAGAGAGGGTGGTAGATGTTGTATAGCTTATTGGGTTTAATCTTTTTTTTATTACATGTCTTGTTCTTTTAGATTCCTCAACTCATTTTAGATCAAGCAATGAGTAATAAGTCGGGGGCAAATGTAAAAATTCTTGTCACTCAACCAAGAAGGATAGCTGCATCTTCTTTGGCTATGAGACTTGCCAAAGAGAGAGCTGAAAAACTTGGGAATTCAATTGGTTACAGTGTTAGATTAGAAAAGTGGGTATAAAATTATTTATAAGTTACCCAAGTATAAATATTGTCAAGAGGTTCTTTGATGATTCATTTATTTAGACAAACTTATTGCAGCATAGGAAGATAACTTCTACTTACATAATTACATCAATTACTGTACTCACTTTGCAGTTATTATATTTATGCCATACAAGTTAAAATAAATTTTATTATGTAAATTTAATTATTAAGAAATATTAACTAGTAATTATTTTATATATATTATTAAACAAAGTAGTAATTAAGTAGTAAGTAAATAACAGTTCTTTTGTAACTCAACATGTGACCATTAATAATTAAAGATATGTATATTTTGCTATCTTCATATACTATGAAACTGGACTGAACAAAAATGATAACTAACTAAATAAAATTGATCACTATATACAATGTTATAATATACAATAAAATTATTATTGATTGAATGTACATAAAATTGAATGTACCGACCAAAAACCCGAAGATTAAAAATTAATTATTGAATATCTTTTCCAGGGTAGACCCTAGACCTCGTGGCAGTATTTTGTTCTGTACTACAGGAGTGTTGTTAGTTGAACTGGAAGTGAACCAAGCATTGACAAATTTCAGTCATATCATACTAGATGAGGTGCATGAAAGAGACACTCATATTGATTTGGCTATGTGCATGCTGAAACAGGTATTATCTTTAAATTATAAATCCTAAATTGGCTTGTTTTTCATACTGCTTAACTGATTTTTTTCGACTTTCAGCGTGGCTTAATAAGTTAGGATTCCTAATCAAAACATCCGATTATGGGCGAACAAAGGATTCATGTCGGGAAATAAATAAAATCTGTTTTGAGAACAAAAATCACTAGAATTCTCGCCTCTTAAGAAAGATCACTTCAGATACAAGAGTTTTAACAAAAACTTATAAATGTTTCCTCTCCAAAGGAAAAATATTTGTGACCTCAATATTATCTTTCACCATAAACACAACTCTCATATAAAATGTTTTAAAATTCAGTAAATAGTTTTTTTATAAACCAAGTGTTTCATAAAACTTTGTACTAATATAGTTATAACTGCTAGGATACCTAATACTAACACTGACATTGTTATGTAAATTTAAATTATAAGTTAATTAATAAAGAAATTTTGAAATGAAAAAAATGACTTCAGATACAGAAATCTATCTGCTCTATTGCAATTCCGTAATTTTGATTTCAATTAGATAAAAAATTAGTTAAGTTACATCCCGAAACCTATAGTGGAGCATGAGGACCTAGAAGTTGGTCCTATCCATCAAAAACATTTATTTGTCGCCACAGGATTCAAATCCAGAACTTGGGTCACAAAACGAAGCGACGCAAACCATTTAAGATGAATAATCGACGGTTACACCGTGACAATATCGTTTAGACTGTTTTTTCAATAGAAAATTAATCAATAAATTTATTTTAGATATTAAGAAAACGTAAAGATCTAAAACTATTACTAATGAGCGCAACATTGGATGCAGATGTGCTCTCAATGTATTTCGATGACTGTCCAGTTGTCCACATAGAAGGCTTAGCCTATCCTGTAACCGACGTTTATCTAGAAGACATCTTGAAAATTACTAATTACCAGATACAAGAATACAAAAGAGAAAAGAAGCAACCTAAATGGATGCAGCATAGAAACAAGGGTCGCAAAGCAGCAGGGGACACAAAAAATGATATACAGTACAGGGCAGAAATTGGTAAGTTCTTTCGATCCCCATTAAATCTAGATGCAATCTTGATTTGCCTCGAATTAGGTTTAAGTTACACCTTTCATTATAAAAATTGTGAGTGTCTGATTGTTTATCATAGTGTCCAAAAATAAACAATTTTACATTGTACTCATTAGTGTCGTACATAAACAATTTAATTGAATACTAAAGGTCGAAATCGCGCGGCAGGCACGTCGTCTTTTCCGTTGATTCTTTAGAGATATATAATCAGCCAAATTGAAATATATGTTTCTTTCAGCACCTTGGCTGGAATCGATAAAAAATAACATTCCTATCAATGTATACAAAACTCTGCAAGATCCCAGAATAGAAAGTTTACACATAGACCTGATAGTGGAACTTCTTTTACACATATGCAGGGGAAACCCCGGAGCAATACTAGTCTTTCTACCCGGAATAGGGGAAATAACAAAACTAATGAGGCTTATGGATGAGACCCAGCTTTTTCCAAAGAATAAATACGAAATTTATCTCTTACATTCAAAATTACCAACATTAGAACAACATCAGATATTCGAAAGGCCGCCAGATGGCGTACGTAAAATTATATTGGCTACGACTATCGCTGAAACGTCTATAACAATTGATGATGTAGTGTATGTAGTGGATTGCGGCAAAATTAAAATCAGTGGCTTAAACGTTGAAGAAAATATATCCACATTGAAAATTGAATGGGTCTCGAAGGCTAATTTACATCAAAGGTAATGAAAATATTTGTCTCATAACAGTATATTCTAATATACAACTCTAATCACATTCTATATAAAGTGAGTAGTTTAAAGTAATTAGACACTTAATATCTAACCGGTAAAAATTTCTAAAGACGATTATTTTGTCAACTTTATTGATATAATAACCCCAAATCTAATTTTTTAAACGTCTGGAAAGTCATTGGTTGGTCAGTTTCGTGTTTCCAATATGTTTTATGAATTATTATTTCTTGCTTACTGCTTACTAAGCTGCCTGTCTTAATGTACACCACAAACCAGTTAGAAATAATAAATATAATTATTTTTTAACCGAAGTCCTATATTTCAAGACGTGGTCGCGCAGGCCGTTGCCAGCCAGGCATATGCTATCACCTAGTGACGTCTTATCGTGCCAATACACTTGCTGATAGACTCTTACCAGAACTGCAAAGGAGTAATTTATTAGAACCGGTATTAGCGGTTAAGAAATTAAGACTTGGTTCAGCCATAAGGGCCTTTCAAATGGTTCCTTCACCACCAGCTGAACAAACTGTAAACTGGGCTGTAAGGCATTTGCAAAAGTAAGTTTTTTTTGCTGATTTCCTAGCCATTTTAATAACTAATGGTTTGTCAGTTGACAGTATGAAAATTTTACTTAAAATTGTTATATTGTTGTTAAAAACTTGCAAATCTTTTAATTTAAATGATGCGTTCATGGAGAGAAGGAGAACGATCGCTACGTACTAAAGCATTAGCCCACCTGTCCCTAAAATTTTTTAGAATTTATAATTCATTTCTCAGCCACCAGCCGCGCTGCCGTCGGTAAGTAATATCTGCGAAGTTAAGCTATTAAGAGTATGTACTATGTACAAGTAGGTGAAGTTTAACAAGTTGTACAAGTAGGTGAATTGAGACAATTTAGCGATCGCAGCGCCTCACTTATATTATGTCCATATTTCTGATACACTATTTTCTACAGCGATGGTTCTCTTTCTCTAACCTCCATGGATGTGTTTCCATTGATAGTTGGATGTCAACTGAAAGTTGAGTATTATTAATCGAGTAATATATCTATTGTATACATTGAAATTACTTATTATGATTGGAATTTAAATCATATTATTCATAGCAACATTTTATTTTATTTTCACTGTATATAATGTAATAATTAATCATACGATATACTTGTTTAATATATTATTCGTTATGGAAATAAAAGGCAATAATAATATTGGTTATATTGCTTTGATTAGAGGATTTTAATAGACTAAAGATGTTACAATATTAGATACTATGATGCTAAACCGAAACAAGTCATTTTGTATGAACGTTAGATTTGTATCCTGGTATATATATATAGCAGAGTTGCGCAGTGGAAGCGTGCTGGGCCCATAACCTGTTGTAAAGGTTAATTTAAAATAAAAAAATATAAAACAGAGTTTTTATTTTACACAAGGAATATTGACAACCATATTTCATTTTTTATTTTTCTATGACATATCACGTCGTCTAAGATAACAGTAAGAAGGTTCATAATATTGTACCTATATTTTTAAATAGATGTTTATTTTTATTTAAATGTTTAAACTTTTACTCTTAAAAATTACTTTGACATGTAAATAAGAAAGTATAAAAAATAATCTTTTGAGATATACACGACGATCTATGACGACCGATTGGCGCAATTGGTAGTGCCCCCAAGCCTTCTGCATCAAAAGGTCCCGGGTTCGAATCCCGGTAGGTGCATTCATTTGTGTGATGAGCACTAATGTTCGTTTCCTAGTCTTAGTTGTTTATAAACTTATATGTATTTAATCCTCGTTGTTCTGATTACCATAACACAAGTGCTTTAGCTACTTACTTTGGGATCAGAGCTATGTGAGTTGTCCCAATTAATTGTTATTATTATTATACAATTTCTCAGATGTGGTGCGTTAGATGAGACGGAAACTCTAACTCCCCTCGGATGGCACCTGGCAAGACTTCCGGTGCACCCTGCGGCAGGGAAGTTGCTTTTATTAGGAGCTCTCTTTGGATGTCTTGATAGAGCCGCTAGTGTTGCCGCAGTATGGAGCTTTAAGGACCCATTTCAACTTGTTATTGGTAAAACATTCCTACTAATATTATAAATGCGAATGTAATGCATCTGTCTATCTACACCACCAAACCCATTTTGATGCAATTGTGTACAGAAATAATCTAGCTTGAGAAGACTTACTTTTTATTATAAAAACGGCTGCAGTCGCCAGAAAAAAGGCTAAAATAAATAATAAAACTTGAATTTTCTGGTTCGTATCATTTATTCTCTCAAATTGCAAGAAAATGATCAAGAATAGACACAATTACGTACTTCAGGAGTTGCTTAGACTTTTTCTTGAGATGGTTCTCCCATCTTGTATCTTTTTGTAGTAATTAAAGCATATGAAACTTACTTTTCATTTATTATTATTTTCAATATTTATTTATTAAAATATTATTATTTTATATTTTTTTAATATTAACATAAAAACCACTGCGGTTTGTACTTGTGCTAATTAATCAGACGCAATTTCAGACGCGAATTAATAACGCAACAAGTGCTAAGTCTTTCACTATGTCAGTACAATTTGAATGTTGGGCCGCAATACTTGCCATTATAATGTCTTGTACTTTCGGATTAACATATCCAAAGATTGTTTCACATAATATGAATTGATAATAATAACTATTATTGATGTTATTTTCAGGTAAAGAAGCCGAAACAAAGGCTGTGAAGCGAATGCTGGCAATGGGCGAGCCAAGTGATCACATGGCTATATCTGAGGCCATCATGCAGTGGGAGAGTTGTTCGCAAAGGTATTTATCCTATATTATAAATGCCAATTTCAGTCTGTTTTGGCGTTCATTCTGTTTGCCGAAGCCATTGTTTCTCAAGCGGGCGGTCGCGACCCTTAGCGGGAGGGATCGAGTTAAAGTCTGTTGAAAAATAATAAATACAAACCATGTATATTTACATAAGATTCGTCTATTAAAGGTATGAATTTTAGTGTAGTGTTATAAAACTAAATATTATAGTGACTTTTTACTTAATTTTTTGGATTTTTCGTGGGTCGCGACATAAAAATGATTAAGAAACGATGGCCTAAGCTATACTGATTTTATGATACATTTTATGATAATTTTACGTAAAAGAAGTCGCTGGTATCAGATAATATAATTCAGTGGAATCTTTCCACTGAGGTATATTATCACAGTGTTCTTGTCGAAGTTTTAAAAAAAAACATTAAACTGAGTTTACAATAGTGTAAAATTAGACTAATGATTTTGTATAAAAAATACACCTCGTATTGATCCTCCTCCTTTTTGGTTTTTTGAAGGTCGGTTAA
Source organism: Aporia crataegi (assembly GCA_912999735.1). NCBI lineage: Eukaryota > Metazoa > Arthropoda > Insecta > Lepidoptera > Pieridae > Aporia > Aporia crataegi. Next base: position 2,437,488 of record OU538744.1, on the reverse strand, counting down.
AAATTAATTGAGTTGTTATAAATGGCTGAGAAATATGAATGAATGTGAGATTGTTTGATAAGTATAAACCTCAGAATATTTTTTCACGAATCTAAAGTACGTATATTATTTTATATTTTCTAGGCGTTTATTCAACTCGTGTTACTGTATGAACCTTATCAAAAGTTCTATGTTGTCAGGAACCGTCGCTTATTCGCCTACGACCACTTCCTATCGAATAATACCTTAGAACTTCTTATCGATATGAAACGACAGCTCGGTGACAATCTCAAGCAGATGGGATTCCTTTCAAATGGTAATATACAATCCCAATGGGAAAACAGGAATCGGAATAATATCAGCCTTTTCAAAGCTATCGTTGCAGCATCATTATACCCTAATGTGGCACAAGTTCGGTGAGGATTACAATTTTTCGTACATCAATATTAATTTATGAATCGATATACAGTAACCGGTGATGACTGATGAGGTTACATTTTTAGAAAACTTAGTGCATTTTATTTAAATTTATGTAATGATATATTTTTGTGTTTTATTTTATGTGTTTTGGTTTTTTAATATCATTTCACATATTCTATTCATTTTCAACAGATGGCGTAACCTAAAAAGTTTCAAAAAGGCTCCTGCTATAACGGCATTTTGTCCTGAAGATGGAAAAGTGAAGGCCCACCCCAGTAGTGTGATGTCCACTCAAAGTGGTCGTAAACCAACTTCCGAACGCATGTGCACCAACCCTGGAGCCAACTGGCTGGTTTATTGGCTGAAGCAGAAGTCTTCTGACCTCTTCATCATTGATGTTACCCTGGTATATACCCTGCCTTTGCTGTTCTTCGGAGAATTTATGGTAAAAGAAGGTAATAATACAGTATAACAATATAAGCTAATACTATAAAGGTATTGATTGTTTGTTTCAAAGAGATAATTTCACAAAATCAAATCAGTACGTGTTCACTAGCAGAATCGCGAGCAAGGGTGTCATCAAGTGCGTATTCGCCCATTATCCCAACAATTCATTTATTATTTTACAAAATAGTCTTGTCTCTTGAAATCAAATCAATAAATTTATTATATATTTTATATATTATATATATTTTATTTTTTATAAAGGTGTACGGTCAAGCAAGGATCGTACACACATGCACTTTCTCATTATTATTATTATTATTTTCCTTGGTGGGTATTTTTTATCTAGAAAAGATCGCTATTAGTGATAAGGCCGTTGTATTCCAACTAGTTTGACTCTTTTTTTTTTATTATATTAAAATAAGTGTAAATTTAATAATAATAATTAAGCTTTGTTTTAACAGTGTTAACAGTAACTCCTTTCAGATCCGGAAAATCCTGACGATTGCATAATGTCGATGGCAAAAAATATAGACGTACGTTGCAATAAAAACTCTGCAAATACAATTTTGAAGTTGAGATTTCTCCTCGACAAAGTACTGGCGAATAAAGTGATGGCAACAAGCACTTATTATGTGAAACACAGCGAATTCGAAGAGGAGGTTTTGAAGTAAGTAATATTACGTAAAAGATCCATTTCAGACCATTATCTCGCTCACAAGTCGAGTAACTTTTAACCTTAACTTTTGTCTTTTAAATTTTTTCAACTTTGATATGCTATTAAGCTTTAGATTAATAGGGACACTGAACTATATTAAAAAGATATATATTAATACATCAAAGTAATGTTTATGCATCATTATTATTTATTTGAATGTTGACTTATCAGTCGAAATTTGATCTACGAATTTGGTTAGACAAGCATCTCAGATATGTGCCTGTTCATTGTTTGATCTTTAAATAAAATAATTAGGAAAAAGTCATTTCGCCCGGATGAAGTTGTGATAAATATACGCACTTCATCACAATTTTGATAATTACATATGCTCGCTTTAATCTAGTTATTAATAATAATAAATTTCTTTTCAATATGATACTTGCGTAATTAGTCATTATTATATTTCAATAATTTAAACATTTATTTCAGAACTGTTATTGAACTAATAACAGCAGAAGATGAACAAGCCGACTACTTTGATGATGATTTATCAGAAGCATCGGATGAAAAATATTAATATTTTTCGTAACACAACTGACAGGAAATCTCAATTTTCGATAGGTTTTATTATTTAATATTTGTCAATACCATTAGTCAGTTATTTTGCACGGGCGTTTTCATACAAATATTTTACGCCTACTCACAACTCAAAATAACGCTTTCGTTTGATTTCACCCTTATTGATCGATGAGTGTTCTATAATTGCTATTGAAAATTAACTTTTGATTTGAAATTCCCCCATGCTGCCCATAATTAATAAAAAATGTCATTAACTTCATATATAAATTAATATTATAAATATATAGGTATAAAATTCATCCAAATAGATTCAAGCGTTCAACATGGAATAAACTTTCGACTTAACGATTGTCTAGCCACTGTAACTTTATTACTATTGTAAACACTATCAGTAGGTACTGAAATAAATATTATGAAAAACAGTTGGACCTTTTATTTTATGATGCTTAGTGTGCATTTGTATTATGCATACTACAGTGTAATACCAAGTAACAATGTGCTGTTTTCCGGCTATTCTACATGCAAAGAATCGTATTTATTTATTATTATTCCTTGTATGGAACGGTTGACAATTATGCGCGCGCGCTGCCAATATCCAAATTATAATACGCGTTTGACAAAATGACAATTAACGTTGACAAACTGTTGGTCTTTCAAGTTTATACACAAATATAAATTCATACTTCATAGTATGTATCTAGTTTTTTTTGTACAATAAAATATAAATAAAGATATCACTATTACTGATAAGTGATAACCTTATAGGATACATTTAAGAATGATGCTAAAAACATTTCAAGTAAGTAGTCTTAACATATTTGATACTACCTATTTAATTGATATTAAAAAAAGAAATAACTACCTACAGTAAATCAACTCAATAATTATATTTTTCAGAGAATTATAAAGAAGCCTTATTTAACTTTAGGTAGAAATGTTAGTACAAGTACTGATTATCTCCTTATTAAAGAAGAAAATGGTACAAGGGAGATAACATTAAATCATGAAAAAACTAGGTATGTTATGGAGTTAATTATTGAGTAAAAATACAAATAATGAACTGAAAACTTCTTTTGCAATGCAGAAACTCGCTTTCAATCGACATGATGAACAACATTATTGAGGCAGTGAATCTCAATAAAGATGATATCTCCTTGAGGGCTATAGTTTTATCTGCTAATGGAAATATTTTCTCTGCTGGTCATAATCTCAAAGAACTAGTAAGTAGTAGTAGTTGCTTACAGATTAAAAAAATTGACAAACAAAAATCAGTCTCCTGAAAACTGGCCTGGGTACACTGACCAATTACATTGTTATTATATTGACAACACATTCATCACACACATGATGTGACCAGTCTCTGACTGAAGACAGAAACAGTTTTTTTTTTAAATGCAATTCAGATAGTTTTTTTATATGCAGGCATACAATTCCTCAATTAAGCCTGTGATCATTGTACTAAAATTCATCAAAATAGGTTTCTCATGGACAAGCATTTGCATTACAAGTTAGGGTTGTGTATTCATTTAGGCAATAATAATTTAACTGATATTTCAGCACGAATCAACAGGAATTAATCAACACAAATTAGTATTCAATAAAGCATCAGAATTAATGAAGTCCATTGTTCAAAGTCCTGTTCCAGTTATTGCTAAGGTAGTTTACCTACAAATAGTGGCAAAATTTATATTTTTAATAGTAATGGCCCTCAGTTTTTGCAAAAAAAATATCTAAATAGTTATTTAATTAGGTGAATGGATTTGCTGCTGCTGCAGGTTGCCAATTAGTAGCTACTTGTGATATCATTATTTGTACAACAACAAGTAAATTCTCAACACCAGGGTATGTTTTTGCCATCAATTATATATATTATTATAAATTTATGAGTCATTCTCTAAAACCTATTCAGTAATACAAACAAACAAAATCAATTGTGTTGCCATAAGTTTATTTTTTTAAATTATACTAAACAGTGTAAATAGATTATTTATTAGATAGAGAGAGAACATTAATTTCAGAGCTAATTTTGGTGTATTCTGCTCAACTCCCGGTATTGCAATCGGTCGAAGCATGCCTAAATCAAAAGCAATGTATATGTTATTAACTGGTAAGTATAAAATATAAGGTATCAGAAATGATAAAAAAAGTGAAACAGACACAGCAATGTGTCTGCCCCATGCCCCACTATGGGAATTTACTTTTTTTTATAAACCAGAAAATTTGTGTCTTAGTTGAAACGCTATAAGTTCCTGTGACTCATTGTATTTTAGGTAAACCAATAACTGCAGAAGAAGCCTTAGAAAGTGGATTAGTCACCAAAGTTGTACCTCCCCAAGACCTAGACTCTGAAGTGAATAAAATTGTTGACAAAATAAAACATAATAGTCGTAGCGTAATATCGATTGGCAAAAAGTTTTATTATAAACAGATTGATTTGAGTCTTTTCGATGCTTATAAATTAGGTGAAGATATTATGGTTAAAACTATTAATTCAAATGATGGCCAGGAAGGAATAAGGAGTTTTGTGGAAAAGCGAAAAGCTATTTGGAGACACAAATAACAGTTTTAATTTAAGGATCTAAGGATTAAATAAAATGCATTTATATTTACACCTATATTTATTTTTCTATAATAGACCTTTCACGAAAGCAGGACATAATGACAGATACAGTCACTTTGCATTTGGCCAAAACAAGTCCACACACTTGAAAACTACAAATTTTAAAACATAAGGTGGTGCCACTATATATAGTTATGAATATTGCAAAATATTTCAACATTGACTTGTGAAAAACCATCAAAACCTTAAGTACTACAATGTGCTTGTAAATCTAATGGTTATTGTCTGAATAATAGAAAATACTTTTTACAAATGTTCTTTTATTGTGTATACTATACATCCAATTATTAAAATCTGCTGAAAAATGTATACCAGGTTTTTCTCTTAAATAAAAAGTTTATATTGATATACACAAAACCCAATTTAAACAAATATGAATAGTACCTGAATATAATTCTATTGTCTCTGTGCTAAGCATGTTTAATAAGATAGTTATATTATTAAAAGTATTATGTTCTATTTAATTGGGCTTTGTTTAAAAACTTACACCAGAGTATGGTGTAAGTTTTTTAATGTTTATAAAATGAGTAACAAAAACCCTATTTGTCAAAAAATTTGTGAACAGTGCTATAACCACTGAACATTTCCATTCTTAGTTGGTATAGTGTCTTACATTAAATGCACAGAAGAATTTGGATTCCATTCAATGATAGATATTGTTTCTGCCTACCCGTTTAGTTGCCAGGGGACCAAAATGTAGTATACTCACATGTACTATATTCTAGTTTAGCTAAATTGATTTCATTCTATATATTAATTGATTGATCATCATGAAAATATTTTTTTAGACAAGATTATATTTGCACTATCGATAAGATATACCTCTATACATTTAAAATGTGAAATTAAGCTAAAAATAAGGTATTGTATTCATTAGTAATGAATATATTATTATGACATGCTTTAGCATTCATATAAAGTCTAGCTTTTTAGAATGAATCATTAAATTAAAATAAATCAAGTGATTTAGTATTGCATCATAACGTAATGATTGAAAAAAGTAGATTGACTGCTGTCTAAATTTTATTTAAAAAGGGAAGTATTTCACATTTCATTAGTTATTACAAATAAATAAAATTTTACATAAGGATATAGTAATGTTACGTAATATATTGTTATGATCAAGTAAATTATTTGATGATAATGTGATTACATATACAAAAAAGCCTCACACTCACAGACATTGAATAATATATCTTTAGTATAAAATACATGGAAATTAAGATTAAATCAGGACCTTACATTACAATAAATATATTGATATATATATAATTAAATTACTTACAAATTTAGTCTTTCAAATTCAAGTTGGTAAGACCATGATACAATAAGAAGGTATATTATATATTATTTTTTTGCTATTGGTAACAATATCAAAATAATGTAAAAGAAAATTATTAACAGTTCTTTCAATTCAACATTCCTAAATTAACAAATTCACTTTAAAAAATGTGTAACGATTTCATTACCACAAATTATTTAATATAATATTGTGGTATAATTTGTAAAATAATTTTTAATAGCTTTATATTGAATTGAAGGTAATAAAAACCTATATCTGAAGCAGGTAAATAAATTAAGTAAAATAATTAAGTTAAATCCACTTAAAACCTTTTATTGTATCATGTTTGACAACATTCAGTGTATGAAAAGTCTCCAGCCTTGTGGGAATGTAAGGTTTTTCCCTGAGAAATCACTTGAGCCTCACTTCTTTGCTAGTTCATTGGAAAGCCAGTCTAGACCTTCGTAGAGACCTTGTCCTTGGGTTGCACATGTAGCTTGGATGTACCACTGCAAGGATTGAACCAAAAATAATGTAAATGTAATGACAGTAGTTACTAGCCATTTATTTAAATATATATCATTTAAAATCATCATTATCATTTCAATTTAATGTTGGTTTTATGTTCTGTTAGGCTTTTAAGTTAATTCGGAGACTGATGCAGTAAGTTAGTAAGAAATTTAATTAAGTAGAAATAAGAAAAAATTGTACTTGTCTCTTTGGCAATAAAAGGCTTTGAAATTGAATAGGCTTTTAAGTACCCACGTCATTGTCCTATGTGTTTAAACTATAGTATGCGATTGTTTATGTTTTTTGTTTAGCTTAAGGTTAGCATTTAGGATGTCTGGGTGCTAAATCAAAATAAATAAATAAATTTAGTAAACTTAGCTTTAAGATAATGTAATGTAATTTATACAAACTTATCTCTATACAACATAACAAAATAGGAATAGGTAATATTGACATCTTGTGTTTTTGATAGGCCCTTAACAGTATATCAAAGATAATACTTACACGACGGTTCCTTAAGTTATTAAGGTTCAAGGCATTTGTAAGTTCAGCTGCAGTCATAGCATTGGGCATGTCTTGCTTGTTGGCAAATACCAAGATAACAGCATCTCTCAACTCATCTTCTTTTAGCTAGAATAAATTAAATATATTGCTAAAAAGTTATTAATAAAAAGAAATTATAAAACATGATGCAAAAATTTACCATGTTAGCTAGTTCATTCTCTGCTTCAGCTATGCGTTTTGTATCACTTGAATCAACAACGAAAATAAGTCCTTGTGTGTTTTGATAATAATGACGCCATAACGGGCGGATTTTGTCTTGGCCACCGACATCCCAAACCGTGAAGCTAATATTCTTATATTCAACAGTCTCAACATTAAATCCGATAGTCGGTATTGTTGTCACAATCTCACCAAGTTTCAACTTGTATAGTATAGTAGTTTTGCCAGCGGCATCTAGTCCAACTGAAACCAAAAAACAATAAGTACAATAACATTGTTAATACAGCTATCCGAAATACGTTGGTATGTACTACGTAATATGAAGACAATAGTACAAGGTGCCATCATGCCACTTACCCATTAGAATACGCATTTGTTTTTTGCCGAAGAGCCTCGTAAATACACTTGATATTGTTAAACCCATTATGACCTTTATGAATTCAAAATTTTACACGACTATATTTATACCAACTAAATATGAATCACAAGGGAAAATATTTCGCCGAAAAAAAAATACACCAACACTAATCGACAAACGTCAAACTTAGATTCGTCAATTCGAACACGGAACAACGTCAAATAATGGATATCGTCCTAAAACCATATCTAACCATAGATTAGTTTGATTCCGTTGTTGTTTAAATTTGCGTAGAATTAGTATTTTATACTAAATTGTTACCAAATTTAGGTGATTTGAAATCATTTAATAGCAAAATATTTAGTTAAAGAAAAAGCAATAAATTATTGTTGACAAATTCATTCAACTACATACGTCAGTTTTAACTTAAAATATCTATGGTATCAACCAATAAGAATTCTCAAATCAGTTGCCTGTTGTCAATGTCTCGTCAAGCTAATGTTATGGGTCGTCATAGAAACGTTTTGAAAAACTTTAGATTTTAATTTTTTTGGCCGGAACAGGAATGGAGATAATTGAAGGTAAGGTTTGAAGAAATTATTTTATTATATTTACATATTCCTGCGAATTTAAATGTATCAATTTCGTTTGAGTCCAAGGAAAAAAATATATTTAAAACAGGTTTACAGGGATCACTCCCTTTTAATTAATATTTCTTGCTAGTAAATTTCCTTTAGAGATTTATGTTTAAAACCCCATATTAATTCGATTATTACAAATTTTTTGTTAATTTATATAGCACTGATTTATGAAGAAATATGTAAATAGCTCTTAAAGGTCTGTATATTATAATTTAGTTGTTTTTTTAAATTTAGTTTGATTTGTACAGGATTTACGTTATCAATTTTTAATATGAATGAAATATGTAAGCATATTTGTCAACAAACTCTAATCGCTATCGTCATATTATATCGATATGACAGTCGCGAGCCTAAGCTACATAAACCGAGCGAGTTTCCTTACAGGGTTTACCTTCCTTAAAGGGCTCGGTAAATAACTGTACTTACGTGGTTAGTTAGTACCTAGGTATAATCACAATTTCTTAAGACTTGTAAAATCTAAATAGTCTGCAATGCGCGCAATTGGCAATATTACGTCATATCTTGAGACCCACACCTAAATTGACGTGTATGTTGAACAAAGCATAATTCATTACCAGTCATTAAATTATACCTACCTTGAATAAAACATAACTGCTATCATGCACACAGTAAACATCTATTCTATAGTCTATACATTGTATACCTAGCAATCGCCGATATTACTAGTAACTAGATACAGTTTTTTTACAAAAGCCCCAAATAAATACGCTGATGCCCGAGACCTAATATAATTTATTATAATATATACCTACGCCCCATTTTTCCAATTATGGAAAATTATATTCATTTCAAAATTCAATTATTCCAGAATTGTCAAATCTTACACTATTATTTTTTCAGTAAATGATTCTACTCTACATTACTATGAAATAGAAAAAAATCTAGGAATTACGAATGCAAAATTGACATGTTACGATTTTGACGAATTTTCGTAATATATCTGTGATCTATCTCTATAAGGTTCCATCTTGAAAACCTACGCAGAGGAAATCATAGCCATTAGCTTTGTTGGCATAGCCTATAGGAAAAGATTTTCGCACTATCATCGTCCATCAACATCGACTCATCAATCAATAGCTCGAGAAAGTTGGAGTTTTTGCTTTTTCACGGTATTATCTTGATTTATTATTTAATGAACCAACAATATAATTTTTATTACGCAGATTGTGTTATAAAGCCACTAATTAGCAAAACAATACGCAAATCCTCAAAAAAAATTAATTGCATATATTTTATCGTTCGTTCATGTTCTTGTTATTGTGTTTATCTTTCAGTAAAATATTTTTTTAAATTAATTTTATTATAGACTAGTTGTGCCTGTGGTTTTACCCTTGTTAATTTCGTCGTAACGTGATGATATATAGCGAAATATTCGTATCTCTAAATTTATAAAATAAAACATAGCTACAAATTATAATAGTGTTTTTTTATCCTTAGAGATAGTTCCCTAAGGATAACTTAAAAAATTAAGTCCATTATTTTATGTGCAATGCATGATATCCAAACAATTTTATACTGAAGTTGAAAAATAGAATACTCGTATCTCTAAATTATCCCACAGGAACACATTACCTGTATATAAAGTACCCTATATGTTAATCCAGAGCATATGCTATTTGCGTGTTAAATGTTATTCAAATCTTTTCTGCAGTTTAAGAGTGATTGAGCCACAAACTTTCGCATTTATAATATTAGTAGGATTAAGTTGGGAATCAGAAAAGTATAGGCTCCCTTTTATAATGTATACAGACAAAATCGCGACGATATTTATGAATAAATTAATTAATATATTATAAGGACTTCAATATACGAGTACTAAGTACTGATATTGGTGTGAATTACTTTAAATAATAACTTGCCCACTCAGAAACGCCCACATAAGAGACGTATTTTTTTGAATGCACCTTTTTTCTTCGAGGTTACTGAACTATCATCGAAGATAACTATTAAACCGTGACGAATATTGGCGGTACCTAAAACGCATAATCCAAAAGGCTTTACATCTTTTCAAATGGGTTTAAGTCTCGCGTGTATCAATACCTACTTATCGCAGTATTAATAAGTGGAGTTTTTTAAATTTCTTTATAAACCTCTAGGTTTTATAGAATCTGATTTAGTTTTGTATATATGTAGGTAGATGGGACCTAAAGAACTTGAACTTTTGATTCCAATTCAGATCTTTGTCTATCCGTCTATAACTTTGTTTTTAGCCATTATTAGATTGTCTGCCAGTCTTATATATCGTTTTGAGTTCCCTGCCATTCTGTTTTATTTACTAAGACGACGGAATAATAGTTTATAAGTTCCAGGACGTGCATCAGCATGACACAAGTAACAGTGAATTTTAATAACGAAGGATGTGTTCTCATCACAACATCTCAAAACCATAAAAATCATTTAAATTTATCTTGATTAGCAATTGAGATTCGCGTGTCGTCTCTTGGCCTCGTTTTCTATTAGGATAGGTCATTGACTCATTCCATGACGTTATTGTGCAAGAATATCGCAACATTGCTGTTGCACAAGGTGAAAGAGAAATTATATTGGTTATTTGAATACCTTCAGTAGCATGTTAACTAATCCGATTTGCTTGACCTGCACACGGTAATGTTATCTTCAATACATATTTTCGCTAGAGTTGGATTTATTTAACTACGGATCTAAGCGACCATTGGTTAAAAATTTGTTCAAATAACTGAAGTAACAGGCAACGTCATATTTAATTTATGGTTGCGTTAACTATGTAATAATAAATCCTGCAGTAACATAACAAGACATGTATCACTATTTATTCATGGTTCGCCAATACTCCTGCGGTCCTCTGTCATCGTAAGAGTCAGAAGTCAAGACGTCACCTGGGCGGTGGTCATCACTTTTGCCATGCTTTTGCCGAATATTTCATAAAAAGGTTTCGGAAGTCGGAAAATCAAACATTTTATTTTAATCCAAATAAATACATTTTGATAATGTGTTTAATTTACCCGAGTATCACAAATTTTACGGATTAAAATGCGTACATTCATCACGTTTTTACAATTATAAGACGAGAAAGATACTAAATATTAAATTACTACTAGTTTAGAAACTAAATTTTCCCTACCTTTTGCGTATTTTACAGCCTGTATGGTCACAGTCGACCGTGACTCTTTTAAATGATTACATTTTTTCAAAACACGCGAAATAAATGTAACTGTATACGATAAAAATTATTCTCTCCGTATTCTGCAATAATTTGAATATTATTAAACTTTATTAATAGCGCATCGTATTGGCTAATCAATATCGATCTACCTCTGAAACTGAACTATATTTGAATTAACCTACTAATCGATCTATATTTATATTTTATTTATTGTTTTACTACCTAACTTGCATAATATATTGATAACTCTTAACTGTTGAAACAGTTTATTACGACTGTTTCAACTATTGATCAAACACTTACGACCACTTTGTAAGGGATGCATTGAACGCCAAAGCATATTCTCTTTCTACATAAACATTTTACATTTCTTCAACTATGTCACGAAACACAAACACCTGACAGAGACATAGAAATAATTACATACTAATTACTAACCCACATGTACAGCATGTGTAATGTATTAATAATAATAAGAATAATTAAATTGCCTAATTTACTTTATTCAAAGTTGACTTTTTTGGAAGTAAAGTCGAAGTGCATGTTATTGTGTGCAACTGAGTGAATAAGTGCTATCTATACTTTACTTTTTATTAACCGATGTAAGAGCACTTGTAACAACATGCATGGCCCACGATAAGTTCCATAAAAAGAATTTATCTTTACAGACATAAATCACTTGAAGGCCCGAGAAACTATATCCTTTATCTCTCTCGCGTATTCTTCCTTATTTTGGCCCGGGCGGCAGATTCATGGGGGCGCCAAATCCTTGAGACAAGAATTTGAAATGTCGAACAAATGAAGCCTCTTTTGTTACAATCTCATAGGTTTTCATCAAGTAATCGAATCTTAATATAATATGTTTGAAAAACAAACTTTTCTATTTCCTATGACATACGCCCAGTTAGTTTTCAACAGATAAAGTAAATTTTTAAACGCGTGCGTAGTGTTCGTGATCTTTCTATTTTCAAGATATATTCTGAATCGCGGTGGGTTCTCTCGTCCTACCGCGTTTGTGATTTAGGGCTCTGGGTTACAGGTTACCACTACAGACAACCCGCCTGTAGTGTGGTTGAATTTCTTCAGGCAAGCCTGTAGAAATTCAACACCTCCGTGCCACATGTGATATCCGTCCCTTTTCTACATTATTATGTATTTATCTGTTCCTAAATAGGTTTTGATTTTGAGTATATAACTAACTTTAGATTTGGTTAAAATGTAAATTGTACAGGTAGGTATTTGAATCGGTAATTATTTTACTTAAATTAGAACAACATACAAAGGAACAATGCTTTTTGTGTAGTGAAAATCGATTTTTAAACAACATGGAATACGAGAGGCGTGTTTTGTTCACTAGTCAATCAAAATGCGCAAGCTATTGTTAGCTCATGTATCAATCAACATTCGAGTTAAAATTATTGTGCTCCAGTTACTTGTCGGCCCAGCATGCGCGCCTCGAGTAAGGCTGTTTCGTCGGCACCTTTGCAAAGTATGGTTTCAAAGCTTCTTTCTTTTACCTTGATAAACATTTCTTTGACTTTGCTACGAAATGCTTAGCTTAAGGCCTTCACTGTTAAGGCCAAAAGCAAGAAAATACTGATATAAATGCAAAGTTAGGTTTTTGAATCGAACAAAAAAGGTTTTAGAATCATATTTTTGGTGGTGTCGAGTTTTAGCTAGATAAAGTCATAGTGCGGTCAGTGTATTTGATGCTTTATTTTGTTGGTGCCTTTTATCATATATGATTCTTTTTTTTTATACAAAGACATGCGCTACATTACCACCGACAATTTATTCGCCTTCTCTCACGCGCAAAAAGTCGTGCGCGCGCATGCTTTACGGTATACTGGTACAAGAGGCTCAAGTAAACAAAAACAACATATATTGAGCTTATAATGTACATTCCCCATTTACCGTTCGACTTTGAATAATCTTCATGTAAGTAATAAAATGCATTGTAATATCTTTTTCCACACATTAGGTCAAAAATTATTTTCTTGCACCCGCATTTTATCTCAAGTGTATCATGCTTACCTGCAAGCTAAATTCTGATGTAAAATTTATCAAATTGTCTTTACTGTTTAAGCGTAACAATAAAAAACTTATTATCGCTTATTTTTAATTGTTAGGTTTAACATTCCATCTAGACCATTACAATTGTTTCCTTTGGTATGTGAGTATGTATGTACCTTTTATACCTTTATGGTACCTTTGGTATGATACCATAAGCGATTGACAAATTATCAAAATTGCTGATTAATCCAAGCATTTCACGACGATGATACAAAATTATGAGAATTATATTGCATTAGCTTTTCAGCGGAAATGCACTGTTTTGTTTTATTAAAGGAATTCTAAAAGACGACAACAGAACAAGATGCAAACACACTAAGTTTTTAGAATGTTTACTCTTTTATGCCACTTGTGTGATTGTATCTTTAAGTCAAAGCAGACCTGCCTAGAAATTATTACACAGTACCTAGGTCACCTAGAAGCAGGTTATTTAGCGAAATGATATTTTCGTGTAAGCTTCATTATAATTTTTAATTGCATTATATTGTTATATTACTTTTCATACAGTTCTTTACTATATAATATAGATGCCTCATGCCTTCATAAAATATTACGTGATTATGATAAAATGCCCACAAGTATATATAGATATACTAGCTAACCCGGCAAACGTTGTTTTGCCATATTAATTTTTGGGGTGGGGGCTACCCTTATCACTTAGGGGTATGAAAAATAGATAGTAGCCGATTCTCAGACCTACTGAATATGCATATAAAATTTGGTAAAAATCAGTAAAGCCGTTTCGGAGGAGTAAGGTAACTAACATTGTGACTCGAGAATTTTATATATAAGATATTATATAGAAATAAGTAGATATAGATAGATACTACACTGATCCTGTAATAAAACTAACACTACTCCTTACTATTAAGTGATCACGTGTGAGACTACGAATGTTTTCAGTTCTATATTTGTTAATTATTTGTTAACACCATTACATAATTGCTGTATTATTTTACACGTCTTTAGTAGACAAGTATTTCGTGGGATTTTCTTACGGAAATACTTATGTAAGACGCTTTGTTTAAACTTAATGTCGCGGTGGATTTATATTTAATTAATGTAACTAAATCTGCAAACGTTGACCAAATACCTTTTTCATTTATAGAAAGTAGTTGTATCTCTAACATGAATTACAATAATTAGGTTTATGGTTTAAATGATATAGCGTGTTGACGTAAAAAGTGTGTGATGGTTAGAGGGTAAGATCTATTTTTCCAATAAAAATCCGACTGCGGTGCAAAAAAAAGTAAATTTTACAAATTCTGATAAGCTGTTGAGTACGACAGAACATAGATAAAAATAAACATAACAACTTATAAATTGGTCAATATGTAATAATATAATTACGTATTAACCAGTTTGTACTCTTTGGGCTTCGTCATTTTCTGGTTGAAAGAAAACAGCCAGTTAACAATATTGATGCAATTGATTTCTCTAAAATACAGCAACATTATTAAAATAATCGAAAGTTTTACCAATCCCATTATTGTTTATTTCTATGATATTAAAAAAAGATTGTCAGAACTTTTGAATACGAACAGAATTTCACAACTCTCATATCGAATTCATCTATTCGATACGTAAGTCCATCGGAGTGTAGCAGCGTACGGTCCGATACGGTCTCATGCATTAGTATCAGGGTCTCTATAAACGTATCCTCCATAGAACTAATGGACCGTGGTATAATAACAACAATATAATGTTTGAATAAGAATATTTACGCATAAAACTGCCATCAAGTTAAAATAATGCGAAGCAATTCATGCTACGGATAGTATCATGTGAAATGATTTTGAAAACGTCTTTTAATTTGTATGCGTTCGAATTTAAAAAGATGCTTTTATTTTTTCAGGTTGCAGGTCATATTCATAGTTCATATTTCAATTAATGTTTAATTATTTATGTTTAAGATTAATTATTTTAAAGTGATCAACATTTCTTCAATTTTCTACGAACAGTAGGAATATTTAAATCAAACTGAAGTATGTAATTAGAAATACTTGAAAATTGTTTGAATCGCATTCATGGTTGAAAATCGAATTTCAACAATGTATAACCTTTATATACCTAATTCCTGAGCCTAATTTATTAGAATTTGCACGATTTTTCTTAATTGCGTTTAAGTAATTCAGCACTATAACTCATATTAAACTAATCCTATTGTCACTTACCTTTACATCAAATATAATTTAATTTGTTAAAGTTACTGGTGGATTTAAAGAGGCCCACAAGAATTACACTAAAAGTAGTAATCAACGTTAAAGCAGCTACGTGAGCTTGACGTATGAATAATGTTAATAGCATATTATGTTCGATAAAGTTTTGCTGTAATGCAAACGTGTTTGATTTTACACCTGCTTTATAATTTTTTCTCATTTTCGATTTTTCCCTTTGCCATAAATAGCAGTTGTTCTCCTATTAAACTAATTACAACTCTCAAATTACTAATTTTAAAGTTATTTTTTTTTTAAATAATCGTAAACCGTAATAAACCATTAAATTAATTTTGCTAAAATTATCAATAGAGCCAGAAATATCAGCTTCTACATGAGCTTTAGGTTAATGAACAAAATACATTGGTATTTTAACAAAAAAGCTAAAACTATTGATAAGTATAAAATAAAAGAATTTCTGCCATAATATATATTAATATTATTTTAAAAAAATCTAATAATAATTTACCTACCATGAATTCAAATTCATCATTTACAATATCACTGCTATAAATTAGATATCAAAAGTTCTGCGCATACGACGTTGAACAACATCATCAGGCGCATCAGGAATTTCAAAAGAATTCTAGTTTTTTGTTGTTTTTTACTTTTGTCCCACTCGCCCTAAAGGCACTCATACGCTGTTTCTCACACCCTTATGTGATTTATGTGCAACCCTCGTCCTCAGCCAAATCGATCCTTCCCGAAACTCCGTAATTCCATTTTTAAAAGCCAACGGATATGTCGTCTCCGGTGTTGTCATCGGCCATAGGATCGTTAGGAGTCCTCATATAAGTTACATTTCTGTTTCGGCGCATCACAGTCCACAGAGAAACCAAAAAGGGATATTAACGGAAGTGGTTTTTAACAATTTTGTTTGAGTTAACCGGTCAACTTCATTATCATCGTACGTACCGCGTGCGCCGGCGTTTAGTTGTGAACGCAACACGAACATGAATAGCCGTTGCGTTGCCGCCTTTAATATATTTTCCGAGTTAATTTTATTACAAAATTGACTTTTCAAAGATTTAAAGACATGACCATTGCAGAATAAGCTATCTCAAGATTTAAGCAGATGATATTTGAGTATAAAAGTGTCAACATAGATGCGAAAATTCGCATATAAATTATGTACCTACTTAGTTAGGAAATTTTTATCGTTTACGTCGGTGGTGATAATGATAAGCGTAGTATAGATAAAATTCAAAGGACAGCCAATAGTTCAACATTGCGTTAACCACCGGCTAACGTGTTATATGCTGTTGAATTAATATCATGTTGGAAAAGCAAATGAGTGATGCGCTTGCGTCGATGCAAGTAGCAATGGACCTATTTTTGTAGCACGGAAATAAAAGCGGCAACAGGAGCAAAAAGCGTCGGCTGCCTAAAAACTTGAGAGGTGTCTTGTGTATTTTGGTTAAATGAGTGTTGTATCAATTTGCGTGGACAAGGAAGGTCATCAATATGAAGAAGAGTGCTATATTAAAATTGAAGGCGATATTTGGATCGAAGAAAGGTTAGTGATATTGTATTTTCAAGTATCAAATTCTTGTTTTCACCATAGGTATTGTTAATAAAAAGATTTGGGAAATTGATATCCAAATTTTCGAGCAGTTTATGATTTACCAGATTAATTTGTACTCATTTTAGAAATTATATTTTTAAACCTTGAACTCTCACATCTCATATCACATTAAGTTGATATAAAATTGCAATGTCATATCGCATTAATACGATAAATTACCGACAGAAAAAATCGGACACTTAAATATAAAAATAAGCATATTTTGGTACTAAAAATAATGGCATAAATGTTTGTAGTATTTTAGATCGGTTACAAAAACTCATGAAGCAATAATTAGAACCGGTGTTCGACGTATTTAGTAAGTTCAAAATACTTGTATTATTTACTTAATAATTACCTTTAATGGCAGTTTTGCAATAATTTCGAGAGCGCATCGCGGCGTACATATTGTAAATTCTAGTACACGCATAGTCACACGCCACTACGCAGCTGATAGATTTTTTCTTTCACTTACCCCTGCTTAGAAACAGCTGCCAGATTTTAAAAGGCATATAAATTGTACCGTCGCTTCATTTTTTAAGTGTTTATTTATTGCGACACTTATTAATTTCGTGTCTTGTTTATCGTTTATTGTTATCACGTTTATGTGGTTACAACTTACAACACGTAGTTTTGAATTATTTTTTGCGTTATATTTCGTTGGTGAAATACCCACGGAAAAATCCGTAGCACATTGATATTGGAATGCCGGGAAAGGGAAAAAAATAGTGCTATATGAAAAAATATTACGAAAGAAAATAATTTGATCTAAAATAGAGCAATTTGATCCGCTGAGGCTACGTTATTTACTTCTGCAGTAGTTCTGTGAATTGTAGATAACCTAGCTTAGCATAATGCGAGTGATAAGCACATTTGCTAAAGAGCTGTGATATTGGAAACTGTTTACTCCTATTGTTTTGTGTTCAGTGTTCGAGATAGTGTGCTGAACGTTGCGTGTTTCAGTTGTGAATTTAACAATTATTTCATTTTAAATTATGCTTTCTTGCTTTTGCGCTCAGCGCAACCGTGGTGAGTTTCTTTTTCACTATTTTACTGAAAACGTTTCAAATTTATATAAATATTTGGTTCTCGAGTCTGGTATATTTTAAAACCTCACACTTTTTTACCTATGTAAATGTGTCAGTTTTCTAGACCAAAGCAAAAGCGACGGTAAGTAGGTATATTTTTTATATGTGCTACAAACCAGATAAACAAATATATATTTTTCTAATACAAAAGTGAAACCGTAAAAATGTACCTAACCTTTGTTTACGTTTTCATTATAAATTATATTTTTTATCGTATTCTTATCCCAACAAAGACACCGTCTCCAATCAGCATTATCACTTTCAGAACTTCAAAAGAACTAAATATGAACTACATAATAACATTTGGGCATTAAACAACTTAATTTTGTTTGGATTCGTATTCAAAAAGTTGTATGTAATTATGCGTTTTCATCCTTTCATAATCGATTATGCAAATGTATGCTTTGTTACTAGGGATGCATCAGATACCGATCGATACCGATATATCGGCATCGGCGATATTTTTATTGCCGATACAACGATACATCTGAGAGATTATTTTCCACCGAAGGTTTTACACAGACAGACTTCCGAATTCGGCTTTCTCCGCAAAACTTAAGAATGCTCTTTTTTTAAAATAAAAATCTTGTTAATTTTAATTATTAACAGTTATTGATTTTATTTTAATTATTACACTTAATTCTTAATCTTAATAGCTAAACCTTGAATCTCATTCAAAGACTGTAACTGTTTTTATTTTTTAATAGAAAATAAAAACTTTAACCAAACTTGTCTTTCATATAATATTTTACCTTAATTTATTTTAAATTCACTAAGAGTTTGTATCGGTATCGGTATCGACGATATTTTTATAAGAGTATCGGTATCGTATCGGCAACAAGGCATATCGATGCATCCCTATTTGTTACGTTCAAGTGCTTTAACGGCATTAACTATTATTTGTTAGTGGAGAGAATTATTAATGAGTATTTTCTATTTACCTCAGGTTAGGTTTTTGTCCAGAGTTTTTCTTACAAATAACAGCCACCGGTCAATTACGGCCGATTGGGACAATAGGTAGTGGGTTCGAATCCCGGTAGGTTTTAATTAATCATTACAACTAAAATACCTAATATTGACAATACTTTTCAAACGTCGAAGTAATTTCTATTTTTTTTTTAATTAAGGTACAAATTCTTTCAATATCTATTTTCTATGCAGATATAACAATTTCTTAAACAAAGTACTTTGAGATAGGGACTTATTGGAATACGGACCTTATATTCATTTGCACAAGCCAATCTTAGCTTAGAGATTCCCAAGTCATCATCTTCGTTCATGACACTAATAGATAGATAGTCTTACTTAGGAGTTAGTATTAAAAACAAATGGCTAGGTGCGTGAGAACTTCCAACTCGTGATTTATAGCTGCAGTACTCATTTAATCTTATAATGAAGATTTCGTTTCTTACATAACACACCTATTAGCTTTTACTCACGACTTACAATTTACGATTCACCCTTATTTAACAACTAGCCCATGTATTCGTAAAGATACGAAGTTATAACACATTATATTATAAAAAAGTATGTTTTTTAAACCGTGAAAAAGATAACGGATGATAATTATGTTCGTTTTATTACTTTCCAACTGGATAAAGTTTTTCAAATCCATTTTTGTTTCAAATGCATTCTGATTAATTCAGAAGTTTAAAGTGTCAAAAAATAAAAACAGTGTTAATATTACAATCGCGTTAAATACGACTAGCAATGCGGCTCACTTCGACTTGTGATATTTAATAAGTAGGTATGTGTTTTTGTAATAACCAAATGTTCATAATCTTCAATGTACATAGAACTATATTTCAGAAATGGAAGTTAGAATTACCTTGAACCACTTAACTGTCTTAACATAACTTTCTAAAGGGGGAAGTTTAAAGCTTTAATAGATAACTCAAAGCTTTGAAATTCTATGAATAGATTTGAGTATTCAATATTAATTTTTAAACGGTGGGTGAAAACATTCTAAAGGCGTCTTACAAAACAATAAATTCCTTTCACCACAAATTAATGCACCGTAAAATATTTCTGTGAAAACTGCATTATAAGTGAATTATTTTCTTTGCATCTTGTAAATTGGCAATTTTTATACAAGTCACGAAATGTTATTCGATTAAAACTAATTTACTCAAAACTAAATAATGAAGTTTTGCAAGACTTAGTGAGGTGGTATAGATACATTTATATGTATGTTTTACGTTATTGTCTGTAGGGATGTATGCGACATCCTTCTATGCTTTTCTAACCGAAAGATTTATTGGTCTCCCTCGAATCGAACCCCGAAATACCGCACACGGAGAACGTCAGACGTGTGGTCCATTTAGCTACGGAGGCTATTATTATGTTAATAGACAGTTATAAGGCAGAGAACTTATATTTTCTGCAATCTGGTAGAACGCATCTGGTGGTCGCTATTACTCACTCGGTTTTCAGAGTCCAGATACATTCGAGAGCAATGAATCCGGGTCACTCAAAGAAACCTATGAATCTCGGAAATTAAGAATGCTACCTGATTTAGTAAAAATTGAGTTTTAATACCTTCATTTAAAGAGTATATGTCTATTAAACAATTCATTCCATTATGCTAACATTATTAGTTTCCGAAATTTTTAAGTGATTCATTGCTCTCGATTTTAGATTCATCATATATGTATCCATGCTTACATGGCTTTTCTACATAACAAAAGGAATTCTGTTGTTTCTTTTCCAATGTCTTCAAGCATAATCAACAATGTATTTTCATCAAGACACTTTTATCGTGTAAATAGAAATATGAGCAACTTTATTGTCGTCTTGCGGTTAGATTTAATCCCACAAAGTGCTACTCACATCCGGATTAAGTGTCAAGTTAGCAATCCATTGTTTTCATTATCATCTCCATTCTTAGAGGATTCCGTTGTTGCATCGTGTGGGATTCATTCTCAATGTGAAATTCTATATTCATATGATTCTATTGTGTTACCTAATTTATTTTATCATTTTGCCATATCAAGATTTCTTTGCTTGTAATATTAATCTTTGATTATGTGATATATTTTTGATAAATATTTTTGCATTAATAAAAAATGTATGTTGTAGTATATTATCGCTTATGGTTAAAAATGCCTTGTTATGGTTTACATAATATTGTTGAATATCCTTGTATCGAAAAGTTTATAATTATTTTTTCTAGATTATTTTTTATTCAGTTTGCTAAATTTTTCCAAATGATTATAAGTCTTTGTTTGATTTTAGAGCATTCAGCATTAATTAATCTTTTGTTTTTATACACTTGCGCAAAGGGAAGCGTTTTGTATTGAAGACTATTAGCATAGCGCTAATGAATCAGTAAATAAACAATATCAAACGGGCCATTTAGTTCAGACAGAGTAGCGTGATATAATTGCTTAGGGTATTATCGACAATTTCTACCATTTTTTTATTTAAAAAAATCTTTTTACCATTCAAGAAGAAATATGTTTTTTTAAACTTAGCCGCAGTAGATATTTAAGTTTATGAATTACTTAGACTCGCCACTTTTTCTCTGAAGCAACCTTGTTCTTTTCCAAGTTCCTATCCAATCTCTACCAAAATTTAAAATCTGTTAAGCTTGCAACCGTGAAACACAACCTCAATTTCCTAAATTTAGTGGAATTTTTGTAACTAATACAATTTGATGGATGTCATAGACATTTTTTGTGTATCGCCGGAAGATATTTGAGACAAAATATTGATTTTAATTTTTTGAAGGGGAATCCAACGCGAACGGATTTATATGAAACTTGATTAAGGTAACTTTTGCTCAAATCTTGTAAAAATATATTTCTTACCTCTCTATTTCACATTTTTAAATTGTAGCCTATATTTTGTCCTTTAATTTTTTACTTTAGAGTAACAAACATCTAAACAAATTTTCGCATATCCATCTTCGAATATAAGTATTACCTGCTTTACTCCCGTTTCGGTGCCATTTGAGAAAGCAACTTCGAAACAAACATACATACAACTGATACAAGCTATTTACCGAACAACGATGCCTTGTTATCACTAAAACTAACATAAACACGGGACTATCTCGTGATTTTGTAATTACGCAGCGATAAATCTGATTATTCAATTTCAGTTTTATCAATCGAATACAGAATCCTTAAACATACAGCCAAACGGGACTGCAAGTGCCATCTAGTTTTTATGTCATATTGCATTATAATATAAAATCAAACGAACTTACCTAGGCTATAAACGAAATGCAACATATATGTATTACACGAAGTGATTTTTCCGAGAGATTATACGAATACGTGTATGTATTATTTATATATATATACATACATGTATTATATATATATAATATACAATATACAAAATATACAATATATTATACATATATTTTGTTTTTTATATTTAGTAATCGATTGTTGATTGTGTTGTGTGAGCCGTTTTCTTACCTTCATATATATTTTACGAAAAATATTTTTATTGTAAAACGGAATTCAAATATTTCATATCATTGAAGTATTTATTATGCCTATTTGTTTATTTATTTCGATTAGATTTTCTAAAGCGATCCTTAAAACTTTGACATATCTACCGCGCATTTCTATACTTTTGTTTGCATAAGAGGTGTGAACGGGTTGAGTAAACCGACCATATTTGTAACCATTAAACGTGTTTTTCTCACGGACATGTATGAAGATTATCTCAACGTAACCTTTACGATGAAAGTAGAATTGTCTAAAGCCTCGCGGTCTAATTAAATGAATCTTAACTGGAATATCTTTTGTAATTTGATAGCACACGATGTCTTCATTAAGAATCGTATTTCAAAACTTTCCTCATCGTAATGCAATCTTGATCAATGTCAAAAACTGTCAAACTTCACAAAGATATATTTTCTCTTGAAATTACCTTGTGCGTTAGTATGTACATACTTATTATATATTACAGCTAAAAATTAGAAAAAGTAAACAGTTGGAACTTGATATGTTGTAACTAAATGTCAAGATATTACGCTGATATACTTTAAACAGAACTTTTAAAGTTCCTTCATACAAACGTAGTTCATAGATTTCAGTAGTTTCTAATGTAAACTAATTACATAAGCTCTATTTACTATAGCACTTACATTTAATATAGTTGTCAGTCCGAAATAATTTATTATCGCGTATACATCGTTAATATCACATGAAATGTTTAATCATATGAGTTCGACACTTTTATAACACTTGTGGCCATTTCCATCCTCATCTCACCTCAGGAGATTCTTAAGAAGCATTATGTCTTCTTTCATTCATGATATTAAGAGAGATTGGTAAATTTGTATAAATTGATAAAAGGTTAAAACTCTATTACAAACATTGAATCTGTGAAACGGGATCAGTTTATCAAACGGCATTATACACGAAAAGTGCAATGTATTTCAATACATTTTTATTATTTTTGTAATACATATTTATATAAATAAATCAATAAGTATATACTCGTGTGAACAGTTGTAATCTAATAGTTTATTAATTTTGTAACCAGTATCTATACGTGAAGACTTGTAATTGGCTTTCAAATTTCTACACAACTGTTACATTATCATTTTAAAGCTGTTAGTCTTCCATGAAAATAAATAAATATACATTTTAAATGACTCGCCTATATAGCTCTGGTGAGTGCAGATTATTGTTACGTCTTTATTTTTCTTTTATGATATTTCTTACCTCGAGTACAATAATTTAGATAATATCACAGTAAATGTTCCAACGCGAAATACAGATAAATATTTCAAGTTACATAAGCCCCATAATAATGTTTCGACTGACGTACGAATCGTGAAAATGTGAGCTATAGATAATATTTTGTAACAAAAGTGTACCGTTCCATCTTGACGTTTTTGTTTAGACAACAAGGAAGTAATTTCGTGCTTTATTGCGATCGTTAGTCGAATTATCGTGTCTTATTAAATAATTGAGGTAACGCTTTTCCAAAATATAAATTATATATTTGTATTTTTGAAAATTATGAGAGATAATGTTGTCTACATCAATTCATTGACGTTGAGGCAACATTCCCACTCCCACAATCCCTTGTAAATATAAAAGCCCTATTGGGATAACAATATATTGTTGTGTCTATTTCATTCATTAAGCGTTGTCTTAAAAAATATACTTTCAGGTAACAAGGTTTAGCTAAGTAAGGAAGTAGGATATGTAACCATATTCAATTCTTATGTGTATTTAACGTTGATGTCAAATGTAATAATTTGCATAATTTCGTAGGTATACGAAGTTGACGACATATGCTTACATATATTATTATATTGCTTACATATGCATAAATAATGCTTTTACCAGCAATAAATTAATTAATAATGACACGGTGAGGTGATAACTGTTAAGTTTAATTTATTATACAATCCGAGTCCCTTCCGTGCAGTATCCGTTTTCTTTTGCTATTAGAATTTTAATAGGAGCCTTTTGGAGTCTAAGCATGTCACATATATTATTACAATAATATTGAATTGTAAAAGTTTGTTTATAACGCCCTAATGCGTTCACATTGAATCGAATTTGACAGTCATATTTCTACATCTCTTGTGTCTTCGAAACTGCAATTCGAAACTTTCATTACCGAAGCAAATACACTTGTGCTAGTGTGGGAAACTGTTTACAGCCGTACCCACAAACTCACCCAACTCACCATCACCTCACACTGGGCTCACGTAAACATGCTACGAAGAATCCTCGTGACTAGTTGGTTCAGCTAACTCACCGTATTTGGAAATCGCCTTGGAATTTTGTGGATAACAATTCCTTGCTCATACAAAAAAGGAGCTCCTTGGTTTGAATCTCGAAGAAACAAATGTTTCGGGGTTGGGTAAACGTAGATCACAGTGTGTGAAGTCCAGTAATCCCTAGTGGGGTATGGGGCAGATCCATTTCACATCAGTTTCACTGATTGATATTCTTTAGGGGCAAGTAGGTGATCAGCCTTCTATGCCATGCCAGACCGGGTTTTTTTTTATCTCCACCGAGAATCGAACCCAGCACCTCCGGTTGTAACGCTAACGCGCTTACCACTAGGCCGAGGAGGCGGTCAGATCACAGTAGTTCTGAATAAAATGATCAGTGAAATATCGAATATATGTACTGAATAAAAAAGTGGAAATTTTAAAGCTAAAATGTATGTAAAGTATGAGGTTAACATCCTATTCATGTTCTTTGTTATCGGTTAACTTGTCAACATACAATTGCCTTTCATAGCTTGAAACAAATCGGTAATACGTATTTAAATATTTTCCTGCGCATGGCCTTAGTGTTAATTTATGCGGAAACCTCACCTCCAATCATATTCAAATGGAATCTTATCTACGCGTAATGTTTTGTTATTTTAAGATTTATAATACCTCGCCTCTATTACATCTATATATCATTTACACTGATCCACAAAAATAACAAAATATCGCCTGTTTTAATTTGTATAGTAATAACTTCTCTTGACACTTAATATACTGTCACCTGTTATGTATACGTTACGTTATTGTTAGGTAGGTATATAATCTGAATGCTTGCTATGCAAAGTTTTAAGCTTCTAAGGCATTCTAAGCATTATTTTCCCCCTAGTAAAGATTGTACCAGGCGTCACCAAGCACTTGATGACCTCATATTGTCACCCTTCGTTATTCCATACAATCTTTATGACCTTACACCGAAAATAAAACCGATGAAAATTTTGACCTCTTGCATTTATATATCAAAACATTTTTGCGTTTAAGATTGAAATCAATGAAATTAAAATATAATTTGCTTTTTTAATTGTCGTAAGATGGTTTTAAGTTTGAAATCAAGGTTATCCATCCTACATCCTTCGTCGCGACATAAACCTAACAACAACCTTAACTTAAATAGTATATTAGCTATGCTCCTTGGTTTCACCCGCGTTAATTTCGTGGTAACGTTATGTTAATAGCGAACAGCAAAACAATAATAGATATGTATTATGTACTTCGTCCGTGCGGAATAGTTATTTTTTTATATGTATTTATTTCGAAAGTAAAAGTAGCCTAAGTTACTCCTTATTAGATTAGCTGCCAGTGAGAGTCCCGTCAAAATCAGTCCAGCCGTTTCAGTGATTAGCCAGAACAGACAGATAAACAAAAATTATATAAAAAAATTGTTTTCGTAAATGTACCGTGTATACATTCACCACGCATTTAGTAAAAAGCGATTATTTTATTATTCAAACAGACATTCCAATTTTATTTATTTGTATAGATTCTAATAGGTTTACCTACATATGTAGATATAGTTGCTAACATCATACGAAGATGTGTTTGTTTTAACATTGAGCGTTCAACCGATTGATGAATTTTGTGATAGTATTTTTTTTTAATTAACTCTACAAAAACCCGGGCAGTAACTAGTTCAAAAGAGACAAAAATCAAGTGAGCTTCCGTGTAAATAAAGACTGCCAACGATATTTTAAAAGATTAAACGGCTATTTAGAGGCAACTTATCTGTTTGATTACAGAGTTAGTCACGAAAGTGGTACAGTTATGTAATTGATCTTTCATCTATTTTTTATCACAGAGGAGCATCCATCTCATTACACGATGAAACTTGAGATAACACTCTTAATAGTTTATTTTAAACTAGTGGACCCCGTGAACTTCGTATCGCGTCAAAGTTCCGAATAATAACGTGTCATCTAAAACGTCATTCCATAGAAAATGTATGAGGAAAATGTTTTCTCTTTTATTTTATTTTTTCGACAATTTTCCATTTTTTTCTCTTCGTAAGAACCATCCTCGTACTTCAAAGAATATTATAAAAAAAGAATGAGCGAAATCGGTTCAGCTGCTCTCGAGATTTGCGCTTAGCAACACATTCAGCGATTCATTTTTATATCTATAGGTGAAACAGTAAAAATTCTAGTTATCTTGAAGTGCGTAAAATGAGAATAGGAAAATTCTTGCTTATAGCTACAATATATGGCACGACTCCATTCCTTAGATGCGTTTTCGTATCGGAATGTTAACGATTACAAGATTATTTCTTATTAGAGTGGTATATAAGGGCAATAAAATGCATCATATTGTATTGTTGGAGATATTATGTGTTTTTTGTAGAGCGACGTGGCGGACGGTATAGTGGGATATATTTCAAAACAACTGTTTTTTCTGAATCAATATGAGAGTGTGATTGAAGAAATTCCGATGTTTACAAGTAGTTTATTGCTTGCACATGGTTTGATGCATTTAATCAGCGCTGCCAGACGGCGGTCCGGTCTGCAAGGCTGACCGTACACAAGTTTGCACCTTAATACATACTACTTTATCAAGATAAACCTTGAAATTTCATGCTAAAGGTTACAAATTATTAACTGATTGACGTCATACTTCGCCATCTATTAATATTACCAAGGGTTATTATTTTGTACCTATATGTTATCAACTTATCTTATCTATAATATATAAAACATAGTCGGGTTTGTTCTAACACATAACTCGAGAACGGCTGGAGAGATTTTTATGGTTTTTGATTTGTTGTATTTGCCTCCGTCCCGAATAGCGGAATAAGTATTAAAAAATAAAATAAAAATAAAAACATTTTCCCATAAAAATGTTCTTTCTATGGAATGACGTTTTAGATGACACGTTATTATTCGGAATTCTGACACGATATGAAGTTTGCATATGTGTGTGTTTGCATTGTATCACAATCCCCAAGTGGAAAACGTTGTTCGTCTAAAATACCTATTTGCTCAGTGTTTGTAGGTATCGTTTTCTCAAACAACAATAATGACACACACACACACACACAAAAATTAAAACCTTGTGAGATATTGTTTTAAATTAAGCAACTTTATAAGTAAAGGGGGTAATATTAAAAAGCCAATACAAATCTATAATAATAATATCGTCATGCGTAATTCCTCGGGGTAGGCAGAGGTGCACTTGGTACCTACTAACAAATCTACCCAATACAAATCCACCCAACTAATTATTGCCCATACTTAGTAAAGTTTGTTTCTGAAGACGTCTTTTTTATAATGGTCTTTAGTATTCTTTACCCTTGAGTTAATGCGGCTTTTAAATAGGCTAAAAATAGATTTAAGAAATCGCCAATACTAAGTGAGCCTTCTCTCAATGTAACAAAACAATGCACTTTAGCTTCAAGGCACGCGCGACTTATGTACTTTGCATGAATATCGGACGTAAGGTTATTGGGTGTGGCAAATGTATTCACAGAAATACGGATAAAACGTGTTTGTGAATCGTTAATGAAATGTAGTAGGTTACGGGAGCGTATTTTACATTAATAAGGCTTTGTCTGCAAAATCGGTATACATTCCCACCTCTTTAATACCTACCTAAAGAATTTTGTATTGATAACCTCACGATCTCAAAATATAAATGCTGAGATTGGAAATCAATATCTCTACCTATGAATAACATAAATTATCTCATAATTAACTTGTTAGCTGTCAGTATTTATTTATACGCCTGATAAAAACAAATGAAAATATGACAGTAAAATATAGTAGCACACACTACACATTATACACAGAAAACAAGCTTCGGTATTTTGTTGTTTAGGTATAAATCTTATATATAAAATTCTCGTGTCACAATGTCAGTTACCTCACTGCTCCGAAACGGCTTTACTGATTTTTTCCAAATTTTATATGCATATTCAGTAGGTCTGAGAATCAGCTACTATCTATTTTTCATATCCCTAAGTGATAAGGGTAGCCCACCCTAAAATCTAATATGGCAAAACAACGTTTGCCGGGTCAGCTAGTAATGTATTAAAATTCTTCAATCGTTCGTAACATTTTCACTGTATACCTACTTACTATGACAATGCTCCGTTTTTTGCTACATGAGAAAAAACACAATTTAGATTCAGATTTGCCAAGGTTCATCCAATCAATTAACAGTTTGATCAGGCCCTCTTAACGCCTTACAGAATGTTCTGGGAATATAAATGTTATAATAGCAAGAGACAAGACGACTGTTTCGAGGTGCCTGTTTCACTGATCATTATATGTAACAAAGAAATATGTATGCGCTATGCTTCACTAATATATTGAATTTCACCTTTTTTTCTTAACACTAGGTATATTAACAGAAATATAATTCTTCAATTATTTACGTTTGTTCACATTTCATAAACGTTTCTGAAAATAAGCTTGTCAACTAAACTTTTTCCTTGAGAAACGTTCACTCATTTAAATAATAATATTTGTGTTATCACATGGTATTACGTAGGTTACGAATTAATTAACGACGCCCATTCCGAACAGTCCAAGGTCAAAAGACCGGTTTTTATTTAATTACCTGTGTTTACTGAGGCATGTATCTATTTTGTAATTTGTACCAATTTAGGGATTTCGAGCACTAATTTGAAGATGAAAAGAAAACAAAATAAGTTTATTTGACACTAAGATATGACCTGCTACTACCGAATGTATAAAATTACGATCTTATGTTGCTTTTCGTGGTCCCATCAGACTATATCAAAACACACAATCATAGGTTTATACCGGTTTCAGGACGAGAACAGTTTACAGTTTACACCTTTGATTAGTACCTACTATTCCTACAGTAATACTAAGTCGGCTACTTTTCCAAGAGCCGTTGTTGAAAGATGGTAGGGATCATCCACGGCTCAAATATATTTTATCAAAATTAATTAGAATGTTTTTGAAAGAGAGAAGTATTCCACTTTATTATAAGATTATTTATTATTGATCAACAGAATCGCTTTACGATTCTTAGAATTGTTATTATTTGCTCGTTGTAAGATAAAATCAATAAACAAGAAAAGTGTTACAGAGAACCTCCTTGTGCTTAGATAAATATACTATGAAATATTACTCAGTGTTGTGACATAAATTACGAGAGCACGAGACTAAACACTAGCGTCATGATTTTAAGTGCAAACAAAATTTAAAGGACAAGTTAGATTTGGAACATTGCTTGCAACTTTAAAAGATGTTCGTACAAAATAGCACTCGTAAAACAATAATTTTATTGATTTACAATTGAAATGGTTCAATTAATTATACGCATACTCATGCGCATTATACATATGATGCAAAACATGTGTATGAAATGTTTGAAGAGGGCGATTGAACGCGTATATTAAATGCGATTTGCATAGAGAAATAATTCGCGCTGTCTATTTCACTTGATAAAATATAATTTAACTCTTAATTCACTTTTCACTTCACGGACTAAAACTTATCGTAGCTACTACAATCAGCTTTTGTATGAATTCTTCAAGTTTGCTTATGATTTAGAAGTGTGTTAATGGCGTATATATTTAGAAAGGATAAGCATCATAGGTTTATAATGTTCTACAATTTCTTGTATAAATTGCGTTATTATAGTCACGATTTATCAAAATGTCACGAAAGTTGCATTTCATGTAATAACGCTGAGGTTACGGGGTTTTATTCGACTTATAAATATTTTATTTGACCTCGAGTTGTGACCTAGTAAATGAAAGTCGGAATGAAAATAAGGTTCGTCTCGCTAATTAATTTCAAGAGTCACTAAAGGAAATTTGCAGATTTTTATCAGATTTTTATAATAAGCCAGCTTTCAGCAATTTCCGCGAAGAACGAACAAAGAAAAAAATGTACTTTGTATTCAATATTATACTTTTGGTTTTTCAAAGTGGATAAGAAAATACTTGAACAATCATGTAACTGTTTTTCTGTTTAGTTATTGGTGTATCTTCTTTGAGATTAATTAAATATATTTATTTCCAGGCAAACGGCATCAAGAACAGCACAACTCCTTAAAGTCTTCACGATCAGGCTCTCCAGAACCAACAGATGGACCTAGTAGCGTCGAGTCTTTCCGGCCAATCCAGCAAACACCTCCTCCCAGTCGGGTTGGCCCTCCGCCATCACCACCCGTGCCCACAAAACCAGTGGCCCCCGTAGCACCAGAACCATCGGGGCCTTTGCCCCTCATGCCATGCAACGTGTGCGGCCGAACTTTTGTCCCCCAATCTCTGTCAAAACACGTGAAAATCTGCGAAAAAATGACAGTCAAGAAGAGGAAAACCTTCGACTCTTCAAGGCAGAGGCGAGAAGGTAATTTTTCTTTGTTAACGTAAAGGTTTGATGCCTATTTGTATATAACTTGAGAGACTCCTTATTCCTAAGTGACCTTAGTTATGGAGTCTCTTATGTCAGATAAGCCTACCTGAGCTATGATTAATTTAGTGTAAATAGCCATTAATACCTATAATAAAGAGTGACTGTGTTGTAGTAAAACTTAAGCTAATTGCTTGATAAACGCTCTTGCACATAAAGCTTTATTGCTGCGAATTCTGGTAAATTCTAGATTGTATTTGAGGGTAAAATAGCTTAGAATAGTTGACATGGATTGTTTACATGTAATTTAACTGTTACTGTTGTATTTGGCAGTACTAACGCGATGCACGTGACGCTGTATAAATATTTAGTTCAAACGGGAACTATATGCGGACTTGATGACCTAAAGATATTATAAATCTGACTATTATCAACTATCTTAAAGTTCTTATCATCAGTATTATAGTATTTGCCAGGGCCGCGAGTCTGCTATCATCAGTCTCAGGATCCATTTATATTTTTGTATTAAATTTAAATTAAATATTTTTTTGTATTCTTTCTTCGTAGAAAACGAAAGTATGGTATGGTAAGAACGTCAAGGCCTTGAATTCAAGTTAGGAATGTCCGCTAAGGCTATAAAAGTAAAGCACCAACGCCCAACTTCACGTTTGTATGTAAATATGAAATGTTGACAATATGATATCACATAACACCTTGACATAAGAACTACATTTGCGTAATGTTTGTGCCTTTCGAAATAAACGCCCACAACAGCGATAACCCATCCGAAGATATAACAATGAATTTATATTAGCATAATAAATGCATATTCTATTCAGTCCTGGAGGGTTTAGCACGGTGTGTGAACTAATACACGAGTAGTTAGCGTATAGGTACACACTGGCATGCTCACAAATGACCAACATTCCAGGCACGGACCTAGAACAATACTTGCCAAAGAATTTCGGTCTTCCAGAAAACAGCCCATTTCTCGAGAAGAGCCCGCCCAACACTGCCAAAGCAATGCCGAAACCGAAGCCGCAGTCCGTCCGCACTGCTATCATGAAAGTAAGGACTATTTTTGTTTTACAATATAATAATAGATTTAATAAAATTTGGAAATTTTCTTCTGATATCTTTTTATAGAAACTAATCCAAAAAGATTGCTACCGCTCAAGAATCATTAATGTTGCATAACCCGTAACTGAATTGAATATAGCTAATGAGGTATATTAAATTCAGTAATATTACCGAGTGAAATATATACTCGTAAGGTATATATATATATAACATATAATTATATAAAATTGTATATAAAATACCTTCCCATCTGTTTTTAAACTATCTTTCGGATTTAAAACGGCTTACCTGAAAACATTAATTACTAATTGTTTCAATGTTGTACTATGAATCTTACAGCCCTCTGCTGATCTTCAAAAATGCCCTCACTGCGGGCGCGCTTTTGGTGTTCGAGCGTTTGAGAGGCACGTGGAGTGGTGCGCGGATAAAGCGAAGATTCTGCCGGCGGCACCTGCGCAAGCACCACCACATATCGCTGATGCTAAACAAAGGCTCAATGCGCGAACGCAGTATAAAGCACCGCCAGTTAGAACGAGACGGTAAGAGTTTCTTACTAACTTATCCTCCCATTTCTCATGGAACGGAATTTGAGGAAATTTCGTTCCATTTCTTCATTTATGAATATATTATTTCTAAATTCATCACACAGAGCACGCGCACTGCGATGAAAACACCGCCTGCAAAAAGGTGACGGTGTGAAATATTGAAGGGATAAGGAAGAAACAGCTTGTTAGCGATAAGACCGCCCGTTGCTCTCCTAAATTATTTATTTATTCTGTATAAGGTTTTCTCGTTTTTAACAATTACTGTTTCGACTGTACTAAAGAAGTATAATGTTATGGTAATGCTTGGATAACAGCTATTTTATTTATCTTCGCAGTTAAATAAATAATAAAGTCGAAGTTTGTTATCCAGCCTATTTTTAATATATTTCAGAACATCTCAAAGTCGCGAAAAATCATCAAGATCAGCGTCAGTGGAATCCAGCCGCGGAGTGTCTCCACCGCGAGAGTTTGGTGACTACAAACACCTGAGGTCTAGGGCTTCAGGTAAGTTAGTCAATTTATTACATTCATGTCTCGACTTTGCATTAAACGAAAGTCAAACTTTCATCAAGAAAGAGATAATAATGTGCTTACACTTTGCTTACGCGTCTTTTGACTTTAAAATAGTTATTTTGTGTAATTATAAATGTGTAACGAAAATATAAAATCGCAATGTTCAGCTTTAATTTAAACTTGATTTTCATTGTCATTGTGCAATACAATTAATTGTCTTTCACAAAAATTCTTATAACCGGTTTCGCTTATTATAAACATTTTATTCTGACATTTCAGAGTCTGGATCTAGCAATGATTATCATGAAGAGAGCTCGCCACACGTTCCAGTAATTAGAAACTCACGTAGCTCCCAAAATAAATCATCTGGAGATGTAAATATCAAAGCGAGGCAAGCCCGGCTGGCCAGAGACTTAAGTAGCACTAGGTATCTATAATACGTCTATTTTAATCGGAAACCTTTAGCAAATAAGGGGAAAGGAAGGACCAATTTGTTATTTTTTTTTCAAGTCTTAATATATTATTATATAGTATTCCTATCTCCTTGTTTGTTACCTTTATTCCAAATATTGAATTCCTTTCCCCTTTCTTAGAAATAACGAAGAGTGTAACAACCCTTTGCAACGCAATCATGACCCCGTTATTAATAAAGAAGTCCGGAAGAAAAAAAGATTTAATGATAGAAAAAAACAACAGTTAAAAAAACTTGAGGAAATCGCCGAAAAACATAAAGAAAGAAGTGAAAAAATTATAGCTGAGCAGAAAGCAAAAATTGTGAAATCCGGACCCATAAAAAGTCAAATTCCAATCAGTGATCGACATAAAACAAAAAATGTAGCGAATAGGGAAGACATTTCAAAAGTAAACTTTAATACTGACGAAAACAAAGTTACATCAACAAAACTTAAAACTGATCCCATTGATTTAAATCAAGATTCTGCTCCTTTAAAATCAAGGAAACAAAAAGTCGTTAAAACAAAAAAAGAGCCAGCGAAAAAGTTCAAGGAAAGTACAATGAGTTTAGATAGCCTTGAAGACTGTCCACCAAAATCTGATAGAGATCAAACAAGTCAATCGATCGGTATTAATACAGAACTTCTATGCCCGTGCATACCTTGTGTCATACATGATACATCTCCGAAAACAAAAGTAAAGAAGAAAACGTCTTCCAAAACAAATAAGGCACAAAAAGATAAAACAAACGAATTTGTGCAAAACAGTATTACAGAAGCTTCACCAAGTGTTGAGTTATTGTACAAAAACCTAACAATGGTGAGTTCTTGTGACATTAGCAAAGATTTACGAGAAGAAAACGCATCTGATGATAATCTGCAGAACATAAATTTATCTGAAGATTTCTCCCATAATTATTCAAACAGTGCCAAAGATATACCAGAAGATCAGGCTATTGAAATCAATTATTTTGAAAACAACAAATTAAAGACGAGTATGAAATGTATGGATGTATCTTCAAAGAGTAAAGAAGTAACGCATGTTGAAAATTATGACCTGTCAGGTGAAATATTTGAAGAAAATTACGAACGTGATCTCAGCGAAAACAGTTTTGAATGTGGAAATAAAAACAATGAAGTTGAACACAGTGAAAATAAAGAAGACGAGAATGAAAGCAATTTAATTAGTCGCCATGGCAGTGGAGACACTTATACCAAATTCACCGATAATCCAGCTGATTTGGAAGAGTTTCTTACGTTAACTGATGACATGATGTATGCAAGGAAATGTCAAAAGGAACTTTCAGTAAAGGACATAGAAGATCTACACACACCGAAAACAAA
Organism: Aporia crataegi; assembly: GCA_912999735.1. NCBI lineage: Eukaryota > Metazoa > Arthropoda > Insecta > Lepidoptera > Pieridae > Aporia > Aporia crataegi. Next base: position 2,402,156 of record OU538744.1, on the reverse strand, counting down.
TTCTATTGAATCCGTATGTATGAAAAATGTTGACAATATTCCTACAAAATACAATTTTTCTGATACAATTGAAGAACTGAAAAATAATTTCAAAGATTTATTACAAGAAGCACAAGAATTGCCAAATACAGAAGAAATTAGGAAAGTGTCAGATCTGGAACATATAACAGTTTACGAATTGAAGTTTTACGATCAAAAAGTTACTCCTGATGGTCAAGTAGAGCAAGATTTAAACCTCAAACTGCCGTCAATCACTGAGAACAATAAGATGCCTCAGAAAGGTAAAAACAAAATTGTAAACATCTACAAAGAAAACCGAAAAATAAAAATGCAGAAAAGAACTGACAAAGATTATCAAACATATATCATCAAGGAACGTCGAGACGAAAGCAGTGATGAAGCGCCACCTTTAAAATTACCCAGAATTGAGTTAAAAAGGTTCCACAGTCTATTAACCGCTGTTTAGTATTTCTATTAGAAGGCTATAGTAGATTATATATATATTATAGATTATATACAGACTGCTTCAAATAAACCTAGTTGTCATCCACCATCCGACACTAATTTAAAGAAGTAGATTAGAATAGAGAGATAAAATAAGAAACATATTTCATTCGTTTTGCATTCGTATTTTAGTATAGAAGTAAATATTGGAATATAATATTTTTTTACAGGGTTGATGATAATTACGACCCCTTCGAGTGTGCTGCTAGGCAGATGAAAGAACTTATGTCCTCAGATACAAATATTCCTAAAAAGATACAAAACGCTTCCAAAGTATCAAATCGAACACTTCCATCCCTAAAGCCCACTCCTACTAAAGCTTCCACGCTTACCCGCACTGATAATGCCAAAACTATCAAAGACACCATCAATAAAACATATCAAAAAACACCCACACTTAATAGAATGAAGTCTTTTGGAAGTACAAATAACGATAATCTCTCAAGTTCTTTCAGCGGTAGATGTAGTTCATTTAGGCTAAATAGAAATGAGAAAAAACCCAGTCTTAACACAACATTCACTAAATCCAGTAAGGAAAACATAAATTCTGTCGAAAAACCATACTTTAATCGCAACACTAGTATGAACAGATCATTTTCTAGTTACAACAATTCAGTATACAGTACCCCAAAATTAAAAAATAAAATACCAAAATTATCAACATCCTTGCACCACGCTTTTCAAAGAAATACGTCAAGTCAACCATTAAAACTCGAAAAAATTAAAAATGATGAGAATAAAAAAGATTTTGTAAATCTCGATGCTATACTGTCATGTGATAATTCATCTATGACAGACAGTAATTACATAGATCCCATGCTGATCAATGAAAATGATAATTTGCCGATTAACGTAAATAATATATTAAACAATCCCGAAATAATTAGTAGCTTAGAATCTTTACTCACTACCGAAAATTTGCCAGCGAAATTTGAATCATTTAGTACTATAAAGAAAAATAACTCGAAAAATATTACAAATATAGAAATCAAAAATGAAAAGAATAACAATTTTCATACTGATACATCAACAACTCCAATTATAAGTGATTTAGGGGTTCAGTATGATAAGCTAATGTCCTCTCTAGAACACAGTATAGCATCTAGAACTTCTGGTAGAGATGACGACTCGCTCTGCGAAGATTTCGATCTCGAGGAGTTTATGACCTCTTTTGATGACGAGGTTAATAAACAAAAGTCTGAAAAGCGCACCTGCAGCTCCACAACTAGGGTCATCAAGCAATCTGAATTAACTGATGACGTATTCGTTTCTGGGAATGATACACCTAAAATTTCCAAAAGTAGTAGTAATGGTATGATTCCAGTAAATAAATCAATGTCCCTTGTTTTTAGCAGTAACAGTATCGTGGGTAATAAACTACTCCCTTCCTCCGTCAAGCGTTCCACTTCCCTCCTAGACTCCATCCAAAAGAAACCTGCCAAAATGGACACTAAAAGCCGCCAGAGGACCGATCAGTTGGAAGAGGACATAATGCAATCTCTAAAGGAATTTGATAAGTTTTATGAATCTCAGAAAAATGAGAAAAGTCATTCGAATAAAGATCTAAAAATAAACAAAAATATGTACACGGATACCGTGAAAAGAGGTACTCGAAAGAAAAGTGAACAGAAGAATAATTGTGACAACATCACAAATGGCAACCACACCCCTGGTGGGAAGATAAGCAACGATTCGGCTTATAGCAGGTTAGTCAGGTAATCCATTATATTTTATGAGCTTCATCATTTCACTAATTTGATTCTAAAAAGAGTTTAATTAAAGAGTTTAAAAAAGGGTGGTCGTTTTAAAGGACAGTCATTTTTCCTATATTGCGGCCTGAGCATATATGCCGCTCACACCGAAATAATATATAAAATTAACCTAAAAGTCTACCAAATGACTTAAGTAATTCTTTTGCGTTTGTAATTAGATATATCTTTCCAGTTTAAACAGAGTGTCGCCATCAAAGCTGTCTCTATGCAATGTTAAGGAATCAAATGGTTCAGTGTTGCTGGAACAAATTCCAGCTGGATATGACACTAGTGAGAGTCACAAGGAGGACAGACGTTCCATTTCAAGTGAAGAATTTTTGGCTATGGAAAGATCCACTGAGTTGGAAGACACGTTAATGAGATCTGATATGCACTCGTCGTACAATAATGTAGGAAACATTAGTGTTAATGGTGAGTACCTACTTTTAAATAAGATTTTTTCCATTTAATATAATATTTGGCTTTTTTCAGTGTTTTTTTTTTTAATTCTATTCATTTCTGAATTCATTGAAATGTAACCAATCGAATTGTCTTTCACATTTTTAGTGTTATTTCGTAAATACTTTTAAAAATATCAAAATTTTAAAACACAACATAACAAGCCTCTAACTTCAGTCTTAAAATGATTTGTGAGTGACAGTGTGAACTAAGTTTGAAAGAAGAAAACAATACATTTTACTACTAAAAAGGCTTTTTAAGACTTTTTAGTTAAGACTATGCATTTGTATTTTTTGTTACAGTTCTTTATTAATCAAAAATAAATAAATCAACAAAATTAACACTAATAAATACTTTCAGAGAAACGCACCAGCTCCCGTGCCTCCAACCGGACTTCACATCGTCTAAATATAAAGGAAGCACTCAGCTCTAGCGGTTCCGAGACCTCTCTAAGAGGACAGATGAGCCAAAAGGCGGCTCCGCGTCTCTCCCGCTTTTGCCACGAATGTGGGAGTAAGTTCCCCGATAAGGCCAAGTTTTGCATCGAGTGTGGCGTCAAGCGACTACTAGTGTGAACTGTACTTAATTTTGTATCAGTGTCTAGTCTTAAAGTCCTCCCATACATGGTTATATTACTAAAGGAGATGAATTGTAAATGCGTACTTTATACAAATGGTTTTATTCGTATAATGTTCATGTTAGTGACAAGCGCGATTGTATCAGAAGTCTTCTAACTTCGATCGAATAAACATATTGACGAAATGAGTAGCATCAATTGCCAACGAGTGAGGTTCAAATTTCTCACGAAAAATTGATACAAAATTATTATTACAGTACTGGACAAGAAATAATGCACATCGACCTCTAGAAAGGGACATTCGTTTGTAGAGCATTGTCCCTTTCGTACACATGTGTTACGTTTTGTCAGTCGTTCGACAAATGCGGTGGAGTTAGTATTTCGTGCGAAAGGAACAACGCTCTACAAAGCCGAAATTAGCCGAGTGTCTCTTTCTAGAGGTCGATGTGAATTACTTCTTGCCCAGTACTGTATTTGTTTTATACTAGAAATAACTACACGTATATGTTTTTCAATTTAACCTGATCTACTCATGATGCATTTTTAAGATGTATTAATGGTAGTGTCGAAAATATCAACAGACATCAACAAAATATTCTTGGGAGCTATTAATTATTGTCCTTTATTGCTCAACTATTTGAATTAACATAGATTCACGTAATTATTAAATTTTTAATAGAATTATCATATATAGGTATGTAAATTATTTTTTGTTTGCGTCGAAAACTATTTTATAAAGTCCGCGTTTAAATGAATTTAACATTAAATGGAAACGTGTATGGTGGCTTTTACCTGAGCTTCCGCCAAATCTCAATTCGTCAATGACGAGCCTTATGGAACAATATTTGCAGGAGAATGCAAATAATTTTATAAGTACGATATCTATGTATCATAGATAATATGGTACTTGAAATTTTATTTATTACGCAGTAGCAAGTTTATTTTCTAGTTTTATGTTTTTATTTTCAAACCCTTTGTTTTAGAGAAGTGACTTTAAAATATATTCGAATAATGTAATTGTCCTCTTACTTATAAAGCCCTCTTAATTTTCATGTTATTATATAGCTAACTAAAAGATACTTAGCAACAGTTTTTTGATCCATAGTTAATGCGACCAATAGATTCAGATTAAAAACGGAGCCTTAAGGCCTGAGAGCATTTTTATGAGTAAGGGGTGTTTTAAATATTCACAAATTATGAATGAATAAGTGCCTTCCTAAATTTTTCTAAACCTATTAAAAAGATACTGTGATAATATCTGGATCTACACTAAACATTTAATTGATTGAATCGTTGAATTAAGTGCCAATTTTGTTTTGAATGGAATTTTGTGTTTTTTATTAGTTTTGCCTATATAATGTATTTTATAATGTTTTAACTGGTATCCCACAAATAGAGGTAGTGTTTTAACAAGACTGATATCACTTCAAAGGTTTTGTAAAATTGTCCTAACTTAATGTTGTATATTGTTTTAATTAACAAACTTATCATGAAATAAATTGAAGTTACATTTTATTTATTTATTACTAGCCCTCATTTCTGCAGAATGTAAAGTATAACATTAAATTCCCCACTAATATTATAAATGCGAAAGTTTGTGAGGATGTTTATGGCTGAACGGATTTGAATGAAATTTGGCACGCAAATAGAATATGCCTTGAATTAACTTATAGGGTAGGTACTTCGAAATTTACGCGGATAAAACCGCCGGGCACAACTAGTGTACCTATAAATTTATTCTCATCTTCAAAATAGGTCGACTGTTCCATTCGACGCAGAAACAAGGCAGTTATAAGTTCCATATGTCTGTCGAAAGTTGACATGATATAGATAGATAATAGGTAATTATAATTTATGAATCTAGGTAATTTCCCGATTATTTTTCGTTTATTAGATCATACTTCATCTGCTCTAGTTCAAAATGTTTCAAAATTTGTGAATATGGTCGGAGAAAATTATAACTTGACTGAGTTTCTCAGATTTGGGCGCGTTTTTAAACATCCTATAAACTTGACTTAAGGGACGTCCATAAGCTGTACCTATTTGATTCAATATGAATAAAAAATATTTTTAACTGACTTTGAGGTGGTCTTATATTATATTGGTAATATTTGGAAACTGATGCCAAATCTACAATACCATAAAATATCTTTAAGCCGAAGACATTGCCGCATCGTCTTCCCAAAATATGCCTTCCACAATTATTCTTTGTTTTATTTATTACTTTTAAATTCGTTCAGGAAATTAGTGTTTTTCATTAATTTTTATTTGGTGTAATTTTAAGAAAATGTTTTCAATAATAACACAATTAGAAATCAAAAATGGTTTTAATGTTAATATAACACAATTAAAAAGTATTTACATTATAAGTTATTTCTTACTATATCTAAATCTAAATGGAACAGTATTATGAGAGCATTAAACAATTTTTGAAAATTCTTTATTCAGCCAAACGCTTGTATAATACTGCATTACATATTTGTATGAAATTCTTACAGCTCTTCTGGCAGTTACACCCAAACTTACATGACCACTATGGATCGACAAATAAAAAACAATAATAAACTCATTGTAGACACACAGATTCTATTTTTCCAAAAATTATCTCCTATATTTAAATGTTGGGGGATTTTAACAATTTTCTTGTATTTGACATTTTATACCTTATTAGAGTCGTAACATGTGTTTGTATGCTTTCCTTGGAGGAATGGCACCTCTCACCCGTAACCTTCTTAGAGCCTCCCGAAGATGTTTTGGTTGTAAAGGGCCACTTTCTCCAGAGCTTTCCAATACTTCTAAAGCTGAAATACATTTTTATTTAATGAATGATTAATCAAAACACAACTATTACTGAATCTAATTACTGTGGCAAATTGGCTGATGGAATTTTATGTGCTTTAGAATGCATCATGTAAAAAAATAGTTGCTAATATATCAATTTTCATGAATAAGTTCATAATTACCCTAACAAGATATATATTTCAAAGTCAAGGACATCAGCTTATAATTTGTATACAATAGAATGTTTTACCTTCCTCCACAACTTCCCCTACAAATACTTTTGCTATACCAGACATAGCTATAACAACATTCTGGCCCACTGATGTACCAGTTATTGTCTGCATCAACCTCTTCACAGCTGCTTTAGGGAATGCTGCTCTTCTGTACATCTCATATCTATTCAACTGCTCTTCAGTGAAGTTTGACACCAAAACCCTTTTAAGCAAGATTAAAATGTATAAATTTTATTTTAAACTGTCATGAGATTTCAATTTTATAGTTGTTTCTTCTCTCACTTTTAAAATTGAGGAAATTGATTTTAACAAATTTAGCTTTACTATATCATAAATATATTAAAGTTAGTGGAATAGTTTATATATAGGTACTATACTATTCAAGTATAGAATACAAAAAATACTTACTGCATTTTTTCTCTTTCTTCTTCCTCCAACTCCTTTTTGCTCTTTTTTTCTCTTTCTCTTTCACTCAACATTTCATCTGTTTGATATTCACCATTATCATCATTCACATGACTATCATTAATTATACTCAGCTCATCTGTACTTGTTTTAACTTCAGTGTTACTTTGTTCAATTATACTATCAATATTACACTCGTCAATTGACTGATCATTACTAAAACTATAGTCGTTAATATATGATTCATATTTATCATTGTCATCTCCAAATGTGTCAGTTTGTGATGTAAGTAAGTCATCAGATTGCTCCCTGTAGATTGGTAAGTCTACATCTTTATCTTTAAACAGATCTTCTGAATATGATTCTATAGGGTGACTCTGTATAGTTTGTGTGCTTTCTCCATAATTAGTTAAGGTGGCATCTAGAAAAAAATAGATAAAATATTTGAAGCTTCATTCAGCTCGTGTATTTAAAACAAAAATATTTACACTAAGTTTATTTTACACCTTGGACAATTTTATCTTTAAAAACAAAATCATACTCAGGCCTGTCAAAATACATACATTCTGGTTCGTCTCTGAGCAAGTTTTCTTCTATTTCTAATGATATGTCCTGGGTATCCCCTTCATTTGAATCGCTGTGTTCCAACTCCCTCGCTAGCTCTTCTTCTGTAAATAAAATCGATATTTGTAAGAGTTCGTACGTACATGAGTGTCAGGTGAAGTATTTAATTTTAAAAAAATCTAAGTTCAACTAAAAGCAAAACGCAAAAAATAATAAGCATATATATAAGTAATTGTAAAGCGCGGACTATAATGTAGATCACGATCACTAGAAATTATGGCATTACTAACCTCGCAGTCTTTCAGCTTCGGTAAGATCTTCATTATTGCCAAGATTATCAGCCATTGCTCTTTCCTTAAAGCAAGTATATAACTTTCATGAATATAGAAATGTATTTATGTTAAACTTTATTTATAGTATTAAAATTTAAAACCCAATGGCGCAAAACACAAAATATCACACATGACATATTATTATGACAACTACGAAATCAATGCCATTTTATGTCAGTACTGTAGTCAAAACCTCGAAAACGTTGACATTAATCACAATAGCAATTGACATATTTTGACAATAACAAACGAAAATTGAAATCAGTTCACAATTGCGAAATATAGCGAGCGTCGGTCGCGTGAATGTTGGTTCCTGAAATATTCTAAAATAAAACAAAACTGTGCTCTGGGTGCGGGCAGAGAGTTCCATCATGAGTACATTAATGAAAGCAGCGTTATCTCGTAGCCCAGCATCACTGGTTTGTATATTAAATGATATCTGGAGAGAATCTAGGTATCTTGTTATGTAACCGTGAAAAAGAAACGTTTAGAATGTAGCTGTCGAATGCATCTCTGATAGGATTGCGTATTATGGTGCAATTTTCTTTAGCGAGCTCCTTATCAGAAGTTTTTATAATAAAAAACATCATTCTCTTAATTAGCTTATAATTTCTCAATTTTAATAAAAATATAGATCTAATCAAATTTATAATTGATATTGCCCTTGAAGATCGGCAATCTTATAATTTCTCCCCAGACACAAAGGTATGTTTTTCCCGTCACGTGAAAAATATTTAATTATTTACAGGCTACATATTTATACCGAAACCTTCATTTGTCAGTCGGAGGTGCTTCACCTTTAAAAGAGGCTTCAGCAAATTCCAATGTAGCACAGTCATACACAGTAATAGACCACAAACACGATGCACTGGTTATTGGCGCGGGAGGTGCAGGGCTTCGTGCTGCTTTTGGTCTTGTCCAAGAAGGATTCAAGACTGCTGTTGTCACAAAACTTTTTCCCACAAGATCACATACAGTCGCAGCACAGGGTGGCATAAATGCAGCACTTGGTAAATAGACATTGTTGCTATACTAAGATTTACTTGCTGTAAAAATCTTATGAATATTAACTGTTTAGCTCTTCATTTCTTTTAATTCATACATACATATAATCATTTTTTATTGTTTACAGGAAACATGGAAGAAGACACTTGGCTTTGGCATATGTATGATACAGTTAAGGGCTCCGATTGGCTTGGAGACCAGGTAAACCTTAAGCCAGTTGCCACTTAAAACTAATTGATTTATTTCACTTCATATTAAAAAATAATTTTAAAGTTTCTTTCTGCTTTTTATCTCATTATATGTAATAAGTGATGACAATTTCATTTTGGCTGGCTAATAAGGAATTTTACACGATTAATCTAAGATGATAATAAAATAATGACATAATATCTATAATTTTTAAAAGGCCATCAATTCTTACCCTAATTTTTATTTTTTCAACTAATAAATCTGTAGTTCTCACAAATCACCATATGTAAAAAATATAGAAAAATTCATCTTTTCAGGATGCAATTCACTATATGACAAGAGAAGCACCTCATGCTGTAATTGAATTGGATAACTATGGAATGCCATTCTCCCGAACACCTGAAGGCAGAATCTACCAGAGAGCTTTTGGTGGCCAGTCTTTGAAATTTGGCAAGGGAGGTCAGGCACATAGGTGCTGTGCTGTTGCTGACAGGTAAGATGTAAGGTAAAAACCTTCACTCTTAAACTGCTGAAGAAGTTTTCATATACATAATTTATTGTTATTTATTTCTTGTTGATGATACAGTGGACCCCCGGTACTCCGACAAACGTTTTGCAAGGCAGTTTCGAACTATTGAATTGGTCGAATTATAGAGTACTTGGTCTGGCAGGGCATAGAAGGCTGATCACCTACTTGCCCCTAAAGAAACAATTGATCAGTGAAACAGATGTGAAATGCATCTGCCCCATACCCCACTAGGGGACACGGGACTTCACTTATAGAGTACTGCCTAAGACCCTCTATACTCGGAATATTTTACAAACGACTACCTTGTAATCCGGCAAATTACAGATCCAATCATAAGATTTTATATGTTATACTCTGAAGTACTTGCAGTTACTTCGTCGTCATCTTCCTGATTTATAGTTGTGTCACTAGAAATCTCTTTTATAATCTCTTCGTCAAACATTTCATGAAAAATATTGTCGCGTGCAAGTTGTAACCTGCTCAATCATGTATGTCACATTAGCGAAGACAGTCAAAAAAATATTTAATAATAATAGTCATGTCGGATTACAAGGGGTACCGGACTACCCAGGGACCGGATTACCGAGGTTCCACTGTATTATCATACAGATAATATTTCCTTCTAGAGAAAATATTGTATTAGTTATCATGTGCATATTTAAGTAATCTGCAGTGATAAGAAGTTTGATTTAAGAATTTATTTTATACACTATAATAATGTCTTATATTTTGACAGTTATATATCCTTTTGAATTACTTTTATTACATGCTTAATCTCGATTAGGGCTGTCAATTTATGTATACATATTTATTTAACCATGATGAAAACATTTTCCTACAATTTGTGTATGTCTTAATACAATTTTAAGGTTACAATCACAATATTACATAGTATAAAACAAAGTCGCCTTTTCTTCCCCTATATCCCTTTGTATGCTTAAATTTTTAAAACTACGCAACGGATTTTGATGCGGTTTTTTTTAATGGATTCTATCTATTGAAGAGGAAGGTTTTTATATATGTTTTATACCCGTGCAAAGCCGGGGCGGGTCGCTAGTAAATTATAAAGCATATAAAACATAAGACACCTTAATTTTTAATTATCTTGACTTCTTTCTGCCACATAAAAAACTAACCTACTTATTTATATTACAGAACGGGACACTCTCTCCTTCATACATTATACGGCCAGTCACTCCGATATGACTGTGAATATTTCATTGAATACTTTGCCTTGGATCTCTTGATGGAAGATGGTGTTTGCAAAGGATGCATTGCATTGAACCTTGAAGATGGAACATTACACAGGTACAAACCAATAATTGATGGTAGTTTTTGGACATTTATAATCTCACAGCTTAACAGCTACTTATTAGATTTTAAAAATAAACCTAGTAGAGAAAGCTTAGTAACAAATTAATAATATATTGACCATTGTTTCCATTAAATAAAAGGATTTAAGTAATCTAACAGTTGAAATATTTATATTTCAGATTCCAAGCGAAGAACACGATATTAGCGACGGGCGGTACCGGACGTTCTTACTTCAGTTGTACGTCGGCCCACACGTGTACGGGCGACGGTACAGCAATGGCGGCCCGTGCTGGCTTACAGAATGAAGACATGGAATTTGTACAGTTTCATCCCACTGGTGAGTTTCAAAAGATTATTTCCGAGATTAAAACTCCTATTTCTTTCCCTTTGAAGCATTCACATTCAGATGGAAAGGAAATCTTTACTTAGATGTGAATTCTCAGTATTGAAATCACAAAATACAATTTGGAAATAATGTTTTAATAATAAAAATAGAAGAGAAAACAAAATATGAAATTTGTCAATTGCAGTTTTAGAATTCACGTCATAAAGTGTTCTTCCCGACCCTAATTTGTTTCCGACTCAATTCGAATACCTCAAGGGGTGTTTGAATTTGATTCAGATCATTTTGATAACAAATTTTATCAAGATCGATGTGAAAATATGTGTTTATAACATTCATCAAACACAATTCTTGAGAAGACAATATTTTCGCTATTGACGCTCCTCTGATAGATGCATCCTCAAATTTCCACCCCAAAACTTTCTTTTTCGGCAAGTCTTACAGGTTCGCCACTGGCTTTAAGGCTCGGGAACTCACTTCCTGATTCTTTTTGTTTGGCTCCCACCTTTTCTTCTTTCAAATTTCTCCTCCACATGCATTTCTTGTCCTTGTCTTATCCTATTTCTATAAATGTTCGAAATTCATGCAACAGCTGCTTATGCTATTTAATTTCTATTTTATTTGTTATTGTTAAGGTTTTAGTTAGTAGTTTTCGCACTTCTTGCACTTTCCCTTTATTAATTTTATTATTTTCCTTTCGGTTTGCCTGGAAGAGATAGCTGATTAATAAGGCCACCCGTTGCACTTCAATAAGTTTAAGTTACTATTTGTAATTTATTGTTATTGCAGCGAAGTGTTAATAAATAAAATATTTTTCTGTATATTTTCGATCTTCAGTTTATTTCATATTAATGAAATTTAATTTGAACCGTTTAGAACTACCATTTAAAGATCATTCAAATTAGTGTTTATATAATCAAAAAAATTTACTTGCAACCTTAATGTTTGTCTGGTCATTTTTATCCCAATGCTTAATTTAAAGATAATATTAAGAAAATTTCAATATACTTTGTAACAAAAAAATATACGTGATATTGGGTTTGGGAGGATGGTTAACCTAAAGTTACTACAAAACATCAAGTGATTAATGGGCAATCCCTTGTCACATTTTCTATTTTCATGTGAAGTCATGGATAACTGATACTTTAATAATAAAATAAACTTTCCTTCACCCTAGGTCATCATTTTTCTCATCAGCTTTCCACGTCACAGCAACAATTATTAATGACGACGTACAATGTTTTATCAATTCGTTCTAGATAGCTCGTTAGAAAGATACACAACAATTAATTAATTCATAACTAATGAGTTATACGATGAAATAAATCTTAGAAATACTGTCAATATTTTTACCAATTAAAAAAAAATAATGAATATTTTTCTGAGTTCATTTTTATCATAAGTCTGTCAAATATACAAGTTTTTAACCTTCAAAAACACCCAAAAGGAGGTTATCTTCGACACGTGTTTTTAAGAAAATGATCAGTGAAACTCATACAGAAATGTGTCTACCCCATGCCCCACCAGGATCTACGGGAATTTCACGAAAATTGATAGAGTTTCACGAAAATCTAAGCCATATATTTGATGTTATGAAAAACATGTCATACGTTATTGTTCACGCGTCCTGTTTAAGCCTCTATATCTCGATAAAATACCAGTATAAAAAATTAATACAGTCATATTATATGATATTTAAATCAATAGGGTAGGATAGATAGTTTTCAAGATAGAAGGAATATAGTAACTGAATTCCTGCGATAAATCACAACATGTGTTCACTTGCTTATTATAAAGCACTATATAAACATAATTTATATGAACGATATTACTTTAATTTTTAGTATTAAAAGATTAAATTTTGCGTCTTACTACCTACCATTTAAAAACAACTATTACTAAACCATTTACAAACGCCGCCTTTCAAAGAGCAACATGACAATTAAAATTAATTTATTGATTAACTAATTGTTAATTTAATAATAGTAATTACTAATTGTTATATTTTCTTTTATACAGGTATCTACGGCGCTGGTTGCCTGATGACGGAAGGTTGTCGTGGAGAAGGTGGTTTCCTAGTCAATGCAAAGGGCGAGCGGTTTATGGAGAGATACGCGCCGGTCGCAAAGGATTTGGCCAGTCGTGATGTTGTCTCAAGATCTATGACTGTAGAGATTATGGAAGGTAAGAATATACTCACTTCAATTTTAGAAAATATTCTATACTCCAAAATTAAAATTAGAATTATAAAAAACTCATACTTATTTAACTTCTGCTTTTATAGTATTATGAATAACATAATCTAAATTTTATTAATCGCTAGCACCTGGCTGTCTAGAATATGAAATGTAAGAGTCTAGAATATAAAATGCCATCGGTATTTGTTAAAAGTAGTGGGAAAAATTGTAATAATTATGTGGAGTCTGTCAATAAACTAATTTTATGACCTTCACGTTATGTAAAATATATAAGTAAGTAAAATTATTGAGGCATTTTAAATTTTTACATGAATAACAGTTTTAAAAATGAATAATTATGTAGGTCGCGGCTGCGGTCCAGAGAAGGACCACGTACACTTGCAACTCCATCATTTGCCCCCGGAACAGCTGAAACAACGTCTTCCTGGTATCTCGGAGACGGCCATGATCTTCGCTGGCGTTGACGTCACCAAGGAACCAATTCCTGTGCTGCCAACCGTACATTATAACATGGGCGGTACACCCACCAATTTCCGAGGGGAGGTGAGGCAAATATTCTTATATTACTCTTAAAAATGAAATCCATAACTCCTAGAGCATATCTGTTTCAATATCCTTGCTCTTTCAAGAAATATACAAGATTTATGTTATTTTGATGTAATAAATGGTAAATATTTTTTGTCACAACAAAATAATTCTCTTGAGAAAAACTGTAATAATTAACTGCTCTTAACAGCTTGTATCTGAATGAGTGTATCTAACATGGCATATTTGAAACCATTATTATGAAACGGAAGTCATTAATTATCATTATTGTTTGTTATCTCAGCTGGAATAATAGAACTCAATAGAATATGGTCTTGAATATTACCATTTTGTTTACCATATTTTGGATTTAATTGCCTTATTTACCGTATTCGCATTGTCCAGTAGTTATTGAATCGCTTTAGTTTAAAAGCTTAATCTCACTTTAATATGAGCCGAATATGTCCACTAGGTAATAACTCACCACAACGGCCAAGACAAAGTGGTGCCCGGACTTTTAGCGGCCGGTGAAGCGTCTTGTGCGTCAGTGCACGGCGCTAACAGACTTGGTGCTAACTCACTATTGGATATCGTCGTTTTCGGCCGCGCCTGCGCTATTACCGTCGCTGAAACTAGCCGACCGGGCGAGACGCAGGCGTCTCTCAAAGACGTAGGTATTCTAGAAATATTGATAAAAAAATTGATAGATTTGCTGCTGAAGGTTTCAGTAAATCGATAAGTAGTCTGAATTGCTTGTAATTAACGCAATTTAAAGTGTCGGCCCGGAGGTCCTAGGTTTAAATCCTGAAGGAACAAGTGTTTCCGTTAGGTAGACGTAGAAGACTGATTAGCAAAGAAAATGATCAATCACAAAGATGCAGAAATTATTTCCATAATATATTATGATATATGATAACTTAACGCATAGAAAAAATGCGTCTACAGAAAACAAGTTAACAAGGTTCCACATTATTGATTTTTTACCAAAGTTGAAAAATCAATTGACATTCACAGACAACGGGACAAGAAAGCATCGCGAACATGGACAAAATCAGATATGCGAATGGCACTATCTCTACAGCTGCACTGCGTTTGCGCATGCAAAAGAACATGCAGACCAACGCCGCTGTCTTTAGACAAAAGAGCACTCTTGAAGAAGGTAGGTTTTTTGTATTTATGTAAGTTACACTAAATATGGTGAAAGTAAGTATTTTTTACAATATTATTGTAAAAAAAATATAAGCAGAAAAAGGGTAGGTATGATAAAAAAGGTAGTTCATGTGCTTAGCTGGTAGAAAAGATGTAAATATATGAAAATTCGTTGTTACCGCGATATTTGATAAATGATTTTGAATATGAAAAACGAAAAAAAGAGTGAAGTTCGCGTGGAGTTTACTTCTGATTTCCGAATTTTCAATCATTATTTTTTTCATAATTTTTGGGCTCTGTAACTGCTATCATGCATCTAATAATTATATTCTATGATCTGATCCACTGTATGCATGCATATGCATGCTGTTCTGATGATGCTAGTTTCAAATCCCGGGGAAAATAAAAAATATTTCGGTTCTAAAGGCACAGAAAGGTTATCATCTACTTGTCTGCCTCTGTTGTTGCACAGAAAAAGACCAGAATGTGTCTCCACCTTGCCCTACTTCACTATCTAATCATGCAGACTAGCATTTATCAAGGATGAGTTTGACCCCAAGAACGACCTTTAATTTATTTCATTAAATAAAAATTCCATAGCTATAAATAGCATATGATCAGAAGTTATTCGTGATATATTTATTTTTAATGTTATTTATTGTCGTCAATGTGTTTAGTGAAAGTTGCCAAAATCAGTATTTCATATCACATTTTTGGCACGAACTTTTATAATAATTATTTCTCGGCTCATATTTACGAAATTAATTTCCTATTAATTATACTTTCCAACATTTTATTTTGAGCATTATCATATATTTTTAGTTTGATGACAATCGTTGTGAATGTAAATGAATCTGAATCGGTTATGGCTTTTTAAATTTTGTTTTTTAACTATTATTCACACTTATTTGTATAGATGTCAATTCAGTATTAATGTCAATATAGTACAAATTAAAGTGGAATTATTGTAGGGCAGCGTCAAATCCACGAGATCTACAAGCAAATCGGCGACGTGAAAGTATCAGACCGGTCCCTGATCTGGAACAGTGATCTGGTGGAGACATTGGAGCTGCAGAATCTCCTCATCAACTCGGTACAGATCGTCGAAGGCGCTTTGGCCAGGGAGGAATCGAGGGGCGCCCATGCCAGGGAAGACTTTAAAACCCGACGGGACGAGTTCGACTACTCTAAACCACTAGATGGACAGGTATTTTAAATTGAGTATTTTTTATTATCGCACCTTTGCTTCAAAGGGGTAGGCAGCGACCACAGACACTCATTAAAATAAACACACATGCTCGCCTATTATGGGTATTACGATTTGATCCAGAAACGTAGGACTGGCTGTACCAGCCAAAATTTTAATAAAGGGCTTTTTTTCCTATAATTTTCATTTATAAAGTGTTTTGAGATAAAGGCAAAAACAATTGCAAATGGCAAATATTGCTTTTCACTTAACCCGTCCGTCACATGTTTTCGTTGTCCCGCTTTTTCGTCAATAGAATATTTAATATTATGTTATTGGTAAGCCCCCATGCTTACTACCCACGGCATATAAAAAAAACATAAATATGATAAAACTGGATCGGAACATTTTTATTATAACTATTCAGTTCATTAAAAAATTAACCTCGGTCTCTTCGTAGCGGCCATTTTATGGACATGCCATAAACAATCAGTGCTTTCGTCAGTTATTGAATTTTTTAAATCGATCCAGGAGTTTTGAATTTCTTCATCACGAAAATATAAATATTTCGCTCTTTAATATAACACAATATTAGATAGATACTTAATTTAAGAAATTAAATGAAGCTTTTTTATATTTTATTTAGACTAAGCTGCCATTCGAACAACACTGGAGAAAGCACACCTTAGCGGAGACAGATCCGGCGACGGGCAAGACTCTCCTCACCTACAGACCCGTTATTGATGAAACACTTGACCAAAAGGAATGCAAGACCGTACCACCAGTTATCAGAACTTATTAGACCAATTGGTGAGAATTTACTAAAGATTCATTTTCACTCAAAATTAAATGAAGGTACAGTTAAATAATAAGGCACATAAGGCATTACTAAAGGTACATTTAATTACTAAAGTAATTAAATGTACCTTTTAAGGCCATACTAATCTAACTAATCTATCTATTTAATTTCAGGTAATATTTTGTGTGCTGACTGAACTTAGCAGTATTGTTGGAGGCCCGAACTTTGCGTGTTTCGTTTAAAAACCCGTTATTTATTTTTTAATTTATTGTTTACACTTTAGCTTAAGCTTTACAAATTAAATTAGATCATGTCTTCTTTTAAGAATAAATCGTTGTTTTGGACATTGTTTACATTCAATCAATGGTGCAGCATTTATATCTATATATTTTGTTTTTTTTGTAGTTTCAGCAGCACAGTACTTAAATTCAATCCTGTTTTAACAATTTGAGCCTACCTCAACAATCACTTGGTTGTATTTTGTAACAATTTTTCAGCTGTCATCGTCATTTGTAACGTCATTATCAAGCACAATAATAAATAATTTTTTGTGCAGTATTTAATTGAAATTATAATAAAAAATACGAAATACATTTTAGATTTAAGTAAAAAATAAATGTTTTAATACGTATGAATGTGTTTCTTTGACTTCTCTACCTTTCCAAGTATGTAAGGGGTTTTTATGTGTGTATTTTATACCCTTTGGATTTTACATCCTAACATGAGTCGTAATTACTGTAGACTTATTATGATACTAGCTACAATGATAGGCGAATTACCATATTTTGTATCGTTCGTAGATTACAGAACCCGGACATATCGATTGTATAAGTCAATTCCCCCAGCCTATTGACGGTGATCTAGATCAACTATGAGTTGAATGTATACTAAATCTCAAGAATCCAATTTAAATGAATCTATATTTATTTAAATCGGTGTGGAAGTTAGGTAAATGCTGGTTATACTAGTTAGGAATTGTTGCAAATTGTATATTATGTATTTAAGCGTTTCATTTTAGTAAATAAATATTTAAAAATTGTCGATATAATACATTTATCTTGTAATAAAAATTCTACATAAAAATTGGTTAAAAGCTCTTCTACTTCGCCTAAAAAGCAACTCATGGGATGCAACTGAAATATTACCTTTCGGTAATTTGAAAACAATAGTTCATATTATGTATATTATAAGTACTAATAAAACTGTTTAAATACTATTTATCACAACTGATAAACCCCCTTGAGGTCAGACGGTTCTCGCAGCCATTTTGTTTAGTGACTTATTTGTCGCCTGATCATTCAGTCGTCTTAGTGACTTCTATATTTCTTATTCTTACTACAGAACTTAGTTACGATTTCATGATACTGTTGAGCGCTTTGGATTTGGATACATCTTCCATTCCATATTGCGGCCCATACATAGGCCGCCACATTGCTACAGAGCCACAGGCGATACTAAATATACATTTTAAATTGTGTAGAGGTAAGTTATAGTACAAGTTTATATAACTCTTTGTTCTTGATAACCTACATAGGTAAATACATTTAACATCGCGGAATAATTTGTGTTATTGTGCGAGTTCAAAATATTCTTTAACTATAAGCAACCTTGTTGAAACCAAAAAATTGATGCCGTGTAGTCTTTAATTACGTCAACTATTGTATATACACATTTCCAGCTTGCGAAGAACTGATGGCATCGATTCCACCATCTGCTTTCTCTGCGGCCCGTATAAGGGAAACACAACGTGATATGAAGGTTTCAAACATAAAGAAAAGGGGAGAATTTACCAAGTTTTACCAAACAAAATGTAAGTTATACTTTCGATTTAAATAGAATTTAGATTTTAAGTAGGTTCTTTAAAAACATATTAAGATTCATAATTATGATTCGATAATAATCTCAAATGCATACCTAGCTGTGAAATCCCACATTCTATTGTCATATTAAAACCAGTTGAAACATCTTGTCAAGTCGTTATCAAAACTAGTAAAATCCCATAACCCTGGTCGCTACAAAGTACATTGAATATTTCAATATTGGCCAACACACATTTACAGGCCAGAAGGCGATCACTGGCCTTCAGTGTCTACCGAACCGAATTTCATTAGTTTCTCCGGGATTCGAATGCGTTGAACAACGTGGCCATGTAGGTGGTTTTAACACTTTATCTACCTATTTATTAAATTTGTAGTAAGTAAGGAAAATTCTTTTAATAAATACCGACATCAATAACCGTTTAAAGAGAATCGAA
This sequence comes from Aporia crataegi, assembly GCA_912999735.1. NCBI lineage: Eukaryota > Metazoa > Arthropoda > Insecta > Lepidoptera > Pieridae > Aporia > Aporia crataegi. The sequence continues at coordinate 2,383,059 of OU538744.1, read as the reverse complement.
CATCCGTTTTTTTTAACATTTATGTCGTTTAAAATATATGTATTATCATATCAGCCAACACTAAACATGCTTCAAGTAACAAAAACTCACACTTGAATTTCAGTAACGGAACTCACTCCGCTAAAATACAACAGCAAGTTGATGAACAGCATTTGGGGAATTTACAACCGTTATTCACCCCATAATGTTAAAAATGTTAATGATGCTACATGCTTCAATGCGGAATTGCAGCAGTAAGTACTTTTAATTAAATAATATAGTAAATTTAACATCATGATTTATATAGATTACTAGCTGACCCGGCAAACGTTGATTTGCCATATTAATTTTTGGGGTGGGCTACCCTTATCACTTAGGGGTATGAAAAATAGATAATAGCCCATTCTCAAACCTACTGAATATGCATATAAAATTTGGTAAAAATCAGTAAAGCCGTTTCGGAGGAGTAAGGTAACTAACATTGTGACACGAGAATTTTATATATAAGATACCTATAGCATTTCATATTAGCTGACATTTGACCTGAGTGTAGCATATTACCTTTTTTGCATTAAATTAGAAGGTAGAATCCATGGAGCACTTTCCTAATACTATAATCTATATTATGCTGTTAGGATCCCTAATTATGTGGTAGGTAGGACTTCATATTTAAATAAATTAACTATAGTTACAGAGAATTACAAGCATGTTTAATGTTGCACTATATTTTATTTATATAATATTAGCTCAGCTACATACTACAACCAATAGATTTTACTCTATTACTTTATAATATACACTTTGATCCATTATACTCCAAATTATAATAGAGGTTATGTATAGTACCCTAATTAAATTATTGTATGAAATGAACTTAACTTAATTTTGTAAATTCATTTAATGTATTTCAGATCTGCTGCCAATTCCACAAACAAGAATGATGCAATGATTTCATTGCCCTCTCGTAAGCTGGACAATGTATGGGCCACAATTTCTCAGTAATATGATAGTCATGGTTTTCGGCATATTCAACTTATCTCATAAATGAACTAAGAAATTAATTTTAGCACTTATGAAATTCTAATAAAGTTTTACATATTGCGTTGAACTTGCAAGTGAGTTTATGTATCAAAGCCAATGAATACAAATTACCTATTTTTATTGAAAGGCTTGATAGTAGCATCCCAACATAACATAAGACTTATATAAATATAAGTAAAAACAGGCTTATTTCCGCAACACGACGACTATAACGCCTATTTTGCATATTGAGCTGGGCGGCTAATTCTGCCATCCCAGCTCGTCCTAACATAAAGCTTATTGGGATATTAAATTAAAAATCTTCATGATACACACAATCTTCATACACCAATTTAAAAAAATATAATATTGAGAACCTACATATTTAGATGTAGATTCTCAATAATAGTCTTGATAAATTTAGTACTTAATATAATTAATTTTATTAAATATAGGCTGAGGCTTTATCCATGTGGATATCAGGAAATGTAATCATTGTGAACCCTACCCTACCTTGAAAAAGTATCTTGAAATCACAGGCAACCACTTACAATAATATCATCAAGGTGATAAAATAATTCAATAAAAAGAAAAGTATTCCACAATATAATTAACTAATTTAGAACTAAATATCTACATAATATCTATGTTACATTTGTACAGATTTCACATTTACAAATACATATAATTTTGTAATGATACTAATCAATTTTAATAGAAAAACTAGCGCCACAAGAGCAACCGATGTCTGCATTCGGATTCTGCCTAACTCTGAAGGCAGATTTTATTAATTCTGTATGATAATCTATAGTTGAACCCTTAATATAATCCAATGAGGTCTCATCAATAACTACTTTTACACCTTCTCTTTCAAAGATCCTGAAACAATATATAAGTTTATAAAAATCTAATGTTTTAATAATTACATAAAACCATAAAAAAATATTTTTCAATCTTTAAGAGCAAGATTATCTAGAAATGTTTATACTTATTGTTTATTTAAAAAATATATAGGATTACTCTCAAATAATGTCCAGACTTGCTTTTGAAGTATTATACCTGGATAGGCAATTAAATTATTGACAATTACTAATATTATCCAGTCGTTGCGCATTCATGGTGCGAGGAGAGCATGACTATTGAACACAGAAGAGAAGAGGTGGTTTTAGTAAAATATTATAGGTATTCATACTTATCATCGTTTGAGATCTGTTTATCCAAAGTAAATTTATATTGGAACCCTGAACACCCTCCACTTTCCACACACAATCGCAAAAAAACGTTGTCATTGCATAACTCTTTCAGTCTTTTAACACAGGTATCACTTAGAACGATCCCGTCACTTGGCGAAACTGCATTATGTGTTGAATAAATTCTAGATCTTAGAAAGTACCGAGAATTATTTAGGGCAAAAGGCAAGTATTTAATAAACATTTTAAAGGATAAGTCAAAACAAATTATCACATTATTCGTAGATAATTTTGTAACACGTAATTTGATTATTTACATTATTTTATGTAAAATTTAAGTCGTAACATATTAAATAAATACGTAATTATTTTATTTTTGGGATTCTGTTTGATTTTGATAACTTTAGTATTCAGTTCTTCACTCTTCAGTCTTCAATTATAATTTTGACATCGTTTAAGTACCTCTATAATATACACAGTATAATCTATGTACTTACTACTTAGTACTTAGTACTTACATAGGTAGGTACCTATCTGCATTGTTAATATGACATATTTTGAGTAGTGTTAGTCACTATTTTTTAAATTTCAATCAAAATTTTTAATTTGACACCAATTTGTGTCAAATTTTACTAAATATTATCTTTGCTTTACTCTATGCTTCTTGTTTGACACAGACTAAAGAAACGATGACACCGATGACGTCAATTGCTATGTCCACACTGCATTTTTTTCGTTCATCAAGGGCATGCGTCACATACAAGTGACGCATGCGTTATTGACAGTTGAAAGCATAGCGCGCGCTGCGAATTATGTTTCCCGCGACTGGTGGATTTCTGTGCCACAAAGCGTTCAAAATCAAGATGGCGGACGAAGAAAAAAATATTACTTTGAAGTTTATTGAAGATTGCGGCTTGCGCATACCCTTGATGAACGAAAGAGGCACAGTGAATTGAAGATTACAGAAGCTTTCCACAACTTTAGGATCAAAATAATAAGACTATTAATATAAGAATAAAATTTTCGCTTTGTTCTTTTTTTTCTGGATTTTCTTATGACTAAGTAAGCCGCACATATTCCACCAAGTAAAATGATCTCGTCGCTCATGTTTTCAACATTAACAGAACCAAAATGACTACCGTAGCGTCGCGTTCTTTGACGCATTCAATTAATGCGTTAACAAACGAAAGTTACGTAAGTACCTATAATACGATTTTGCGTAGGTACCAGGTACTTTTAATTTTATTTGGAACCCTGCGACACAGTTTAAATAATAATTTTAAACAAACAAAAGGACGTCAAGTCCAAACATTTTCTGTTATTTATGACTATTGCCTATTTACAACACATTCTTATTATTGTATATTACACAATATAGGTCTATGTAATACCGTTATTTTACTCTTCTGGTCCAAGATGCCAACGGCAACTGCCGACAGCTCGTGCAGCAACCTCTTGCAGTTTGCTGCAGCTGCGCTGCTCAATTACTGTTTTGTATGTCATGGTTTTATATGAACTGACTTCCGAGCGAAAATCCCTTTCTCTAGGCCGGAAATACACATGCCTGAAGCTGGCACACTTGCATACAAGATACTTGCACATGCCACCTACTTTCATATGTATACGCTTAAACTGGCATGCCTGTATCAGGCATGTAAGTAGATAACACAACATTTGATTTTGTGTCAGCTATTGGCATGCAACGTGAGGGAGAGGTCGCAGGGGGCTACGAAACCGGCATGCAAGGACGCAAATTGTATGCAAGTATAACTTGCAAATGTATCCACAGTATGCCAGTTACTTCTACATGCCGTTAACGGGCATGTAAATATCCCCAACACTGACACAGATTATATTATTAAAATCCGGTTTTCTGTTTTTTAGTCACAACTTTCATAATAAAGATAGATTTATAGGTATAGTTAGCAACACTATTTAAGCAAAAGAGATTACAGAGCGTAATGACGGACTTTGTAAAGTGGCTGTATAGCCAATGGTGTAGGTAATCTAAATCTAATGTAATAAGCTCGACGTTTAACAATTATTATTCATTGAATAATATGCAGGATATGTTTTAAACTTTTATTAAAATCTGTACCTTCAGTATTATGTATTTTAGGTAGGTAATAAAGACTAACAGAAGGCAGAAAGATAGAAAAAAGATTAACAACTTAAAAAAATTAAAGATTAAAGTAATATCGTTCATAAAATTATTTATTCATGGTGCATAAGCATGTGAATTGTGAACGCACGTTGTGATTTATCGCAGGAATCAGTTATTCTCTATCTCTAGAGCTGTCTCTCCTACTTTATTGATTTTACTATCTTATACATGACTAATATTTTATAAAATGACATTATATATCAGTCATCGATATTGACTGATGTTTCATCGAGATAATATAGAGATTTAAACTGGACGCGTAAATAATAATAATAATTTACAATTAATTATAATTAACGTATGACATGTTTTTCTCCGTTGACTAGTTGAAGTGAAAACTTCTTTAAGCGCGTTTAGCACTTTTTGTGGGTAGTGAATTGAACTGAGTCAAGACGGTCGGGTCGAGTCGAGGTTGCGGGACAAAGGGACTGACGTAATTATTTTAGTATTTAGAATTGTTAGCATATAGATTAAATAGAAATAGGCATATAAATGCAAGTGCAAAACAGGCAAAAAAGGTCACTTAATACCACTTAGTTACTTAATATAGGTGCAATTCAGCAGCTTTTCTTCTAATTTACACGATTATTACTAAATTAAGCTTAAAACAAATGACTCGACAACAACGATTATTAAATTAAGGCTTAAAATAAATAATTAATGATCAAGATCTACTCAGTAGGTAGGTACCTACTCGAAAAAATGATTCACACAAATTATAGTTTAGGTAGGACATTAAAGGAAATACATTCCATTCAAAAATATTCATTTCATATTTTAGTTACCAGCCATAAACCTATAGTTTCATTTTTAGAGAAGGTAGGATGATGCAGATGAAGGCCACTCAGCGAAATTCACTGCAGTAATTTATACACAATTATAATTAAGTACATTGTAAAAGTTATTAATTTATCAATATAGAACGCAAAAGAACTTGTATTTCGTATTATTAAATTCGCCTTGTTGAAGTTTTCACTTCTGATGTGTGGTCTTAAGCACACACACAATTTTTTTTCTCCATAACATCAAATATATTAATTGATTTTTATGAAGTTCCGTCAAAAGCTTGACAATATAATAGGTAATAAAATTAAAGTATTATTTAAATTAGAATAATTTTAACATAACCTAATTGGAGTTTTTTTTATATTTTTGATTTATTAACCCCATAAGTATAAATTATCTTGATCTTATTTATTCTGGTTGCAAATTTAATACTGAATCCGGAAACATTCATATTTCATAGAGTTATAAGGAAATACGTAGGTAGGTACGACGCTTCGTGCGAATTTCAGCGATTGCTCGTTCGACTGTGAAACTATTATTTCAATATTCTGAAAACTATCGTAAAAATTCTAAAAAAAAAAAAAAAATGGGACCACTTCGACGAGTTAACCCTATCGTTTGATTACCGCCTTTTTGGTTTTTTTGAAGGTCGGTCAATAATAAGAATGGTCGATAATGCAATGTGATTCTATTTCGTACCGAATTTCTTTTTTGAGAATGTTTAAGAAAAAGGTTTTATTACATTATCATCATAATATGTTAATAGGTATTTCTCTCTCTATCTGTTTTAAATATCATAATCATCATAATCGCTTTTGCTCAGTTATAATAGGTATAACTTAAATCACACATTCATTTGTTTTACATGAAAGAGGAACTAAAATCTAAGGATTCACACAAAGTTTATTGAGTAGTAGTAGGATATGAAGTTAAGCTAACTATTTACCTCGTTTCTTGCTGCTTTGAACAAGCTTGCAACACTTTTACCTTTGATAGTAAGAGGGTGAAGGATAGCAGTATATGTAAAAGACAGAGACAGATAAAATATTGGGGTAAACTGGCCAGCGGATCTTATATAGCGGCACATTTAGGTACTCCTTTTCTTTTAACAATTTCAAATAATATTAGTTATATTTTTTTCTGTGTTGTCTTCTTTTAGATTAATTTAAGTTTAAAAAATCTAATATTGTCATTATCATTCATTGCCAAAGTTTCAAAACGCAGTGATAACATTAATGTTTAGTGGTATTATATACAAACAAAAAGCACCCAAATCAAATTAATTTTTGCTATTTGTTTAGAAATCGTAAAAACGAAGACATATTTTACGATAAAACTAAACTACGAAATAAATGTTGGCAGATTTCTCGTGTTCTTCGTAGTCACCCCAATCCACTTTGCGCGGCAGCGGTCAAAAGGCGGGGCTTATCGGCAAACTCGCGTCGAAGCTGGCTTCACTGTCAATTCGAGAGCTGCGAGAGTGTGCTCGCGTTTATTACGTTATGTGTTTATAGTGTAGTGTGATCTGTGAGAAAATTTCGAATGTCGTGAAGTTAAAAGATTTGTGTTGTGTTGTGAAAAAGTGCAACTTGTGTGAAATCGACATGTTTTCGTTAGAGTTTTAAAAGTGTTTTAATCAAAATGTGCAAAGCACCGTGGTGTGCAAAATTGATTTTTGCCACGTAGTGACGCGGACGGGTAATGATTCCTAATGTGGAGTTCGAAGCAAGATGGTTAGAGAGACTCGGCACCTATGGGTTGGAAACTTACCCGAAAACATACGTGAAGAACGAATAAGAGAACACTTTAAACGGTACGTCATTCACTAGATTTCATCCTTACCTCTGTCGTATTAGCTTCAATTTACCCCCGCTAACATTCATTTCAAATATCTAAGTAATGATTAACACATTTGAATTATTGTGCGTCACTTGGACATGGCGTTGTCATGGATTTACAGCCGATGCAGGCTATATATAAAATAATTATCTATCTAATTTCTATTAATGCAGTGACTATCCTGGTTATAAGTAATTGAATAATTGAGTAACGTAAATTGAAAATGCACACATGAGTTTCGTATTATCATACCATAAACACGATGTACGTATATGGAAGATAGCTATAACCATGTACGTTACGTACATGTACAACGTATCTAAACAATATTACGACATTTTGTGCGCCTATGGAAATATCAAGTAATTTTATTATTAGTAAGGGATTCTTCATATACTATTAATATTGTTTCAGTTTTCACTGTTGATATACCTACATGCATACATATTTCAGCAATCAGCAGTGACATAAATTTTTCATCTCTGCCATAAAAATTGTTTATCCACCCATATTTTTAACATTAATTACGACTAATCGTTCAGGATAATCGATGTTTATAAAATATTCATGGGAGCCACGAGGTGACCAATTTAAAGATTACAAGATATATATATATATTAAGCGTACATTACATATAACATACCCCTTACTATCAAAATCTGATCTTAATCCAAGCCGTTACCTTAAAATCCATACACATGTCCCTTCCATTCAACATAATAGGTATCATGTAATACACTAGTAGGGAGTTCTTTAGAAACAAACATTTCGACGTTTATTATCATCAGTGTAGGTAACAGAACAATTGAATACGGCCCAGCTACCTAAACAGGTAACTGAGTACTTAATATATTATTTTTAGGCCCAAATTAAATTAGTCTTACTTTAATGGAAAATCTATTTTCAATTAATCGTTCCATTCTGCGTAATTTTTCACCTAAATTAGCAATTAGCAAACAGTAATCATTGGTGTTCAATGCAGATCATCTAAATCTTTTTAAACTTACGTCTACCTTTCTAAATGAATTTCGTGTTTTACTTTTTAATGCTCAAATTATTTAAGATAATAATTTATGAAGGTAGCTCTGCCTCTACCACAAGTCTGGTTAAGTATTTTTCGATAGCGTCTGCGTTAAACATTTTCAATATGAAAAGTCTTACAACGCAAACTTACGTGCTACTATGGAATTGACAGCTTTCAAATTGTAGAATTTCGATAGTAGTCGACGAACTTAAACTTAGTGGCATTTCTAGATGTGTACCTACTTTTACACCGTTTTAAAAGGATTACTATAAAAAAATAAGTGTAAAGGGAACGATAACAATCTTTGTTATTGTTTGCTTTAAGTAGGTATATAACCTACTTTATGTTATAGAGCTTTCTACTTTATGATATTTTAATGTCTACGCAATTTTTCTTATTATAAACTGGTTTACGTTGCTCTAACATATTTAGGTATATAATATTACGTTTTAACTCAAAATATCAATACATATTAGGACAGAGGTAAGGAACTATGAGTTCGTATAAGTAATCGAATGGTTGATTTGCTGTCTAGATTTTTTTATACACATAATTCGAATCACGAAACTACAACAATTATAAAAATAGTAAAATGTAGATTTCTTCATAAATTAGGTATAATAATATAAGACATTCAGACATATAAAATAACCCGTTCGCGCTAAGTTTGCGGGTCTGTGGAATGCGCGTCCCCTCCCCTAACCGCTTACCGCACCCCCGAATCGCCCTCTTAGTATCGTTGACAACGTCATCGCATAAGTCTGCGCGTGTAATTAATGATTACTAATTATTGTTAACCCTTATATTTTTAGTTTAAACACTAACTTCCATACTTTCCATAATTGCACTGTTTAATGTAAATAAATACTTAAAAAACTTACCTGTTGTATGTACTTACTCCCGGTATTTTATAGTGTAAATATTAAAAAGTATACAATAAGTAAATAAAAATATATAAAGCTTGTTTTTTATACGGAAATAATAAAAAATATTTAAAATATTTGAGGCGTAAAGTTGGTTTTCCTGCTGACGCTACCCCTCGAGTGATGTCACATAGCCAGTGGCAAACTTAGAGCGAACGGGTTATATTATGTATGTATGAATTTATTTTGCCACTCGTCGCATTTACATGTCACAACTATGAACTAACATTGAAGTCTACCCATGAGTCACGATGCTGTATTATATTTTAAAACATCGTAGGTAAAAAGCTATTATTTTAAATGTTCTATTGTTTGTAAAATGCTACATTATCTGTTATCAATTCTACGTATATTATTTTTTCTCGATGTTCCGCTCGTACGTAGTCATCCATAGACTGATTTGGATGAGTGAGGTGTCAAACGATAGGGTAAGTCGTCGAAGTGGTCCCATTTTTATAGAATTTTTATGCTCAAAAGTTTTCAGAATATTGAAAGAATAGTTTCACGATCGGGCGAGAAATCGCTGAAATTCACGCGACCGTGTCGGTAGGTACCTACTTATTTGCTTTTAAGTCCATGATGAATTTGACGCATAGCTGCCAAACGATAGCACCAAATTGGATAATCCTTTTTGTTGTTGTGTTTGTTATTATCTGGAGAAAGTTCTTATGAAATAAATAATTAAGAAAGTTGCACGGAACATTAGAAAACAGAAAATTTACGAAAACATCGACAATATCAACTTTTCTTAGTGATTTTGATAATATTATAGACTTATAATGTAATCTTATAGCGTTTAACATAACTGTCAGTTTTTAAATGTTTAACTGTCATAATTTCTCATTTCTTATTTTTCTTAATGAGAAATTATGACAGTTACGCCTGTAGCACACCTACGCTTTCGTAAGCGGCGGCGAAACTGCGAAAAATCTGTCAGTTGTATGCAGCAATTCGTATATGCTATGTCTCTCTCACTCTACAGCGAGATCAGATAGTTGCATCCTTGTTGGTACTGTTTCGCAGGCGTATGCGAAATTGTCATTACACAGACGCAGGAAGTTCGCAGCAGTATTTCGCATCGCAATGCGTCACGAAACGTTTCTGTCCGAGCTGACAGAATTTCGCAAAATGGAAGCCGAAAATATTGAAATTTTAATAAATTTAATTCGGAATTATCCTGCGTTATATGCTGTGGGACACGTTGATTAGAATAATAGTTACAAAAAAGAGGAGCATGGAGAAGAATTCATTTCATTCATGCACCCAAATTCTACGATTTCTCTTCAATACCGACGTCAACAATATAATAATTCTTCCTCTTCGGATTCTGAAAGCGATGACTGGGATGACATCCTGAAATGATGTCCTCACCCACAAGCCACGAAAGATGTAATGATATTTCGTTGCGAAAAAACTTGGTGTACTAACGTTCCGCAGATGGTTCGCTACCGCAACAGTTCCGCACGGATTCGCCGCCGCATACGAACTCTTAGGTGTGATAACAGGGTTAAACATTCCGTTTGGTATTTTAAATTATATACCTATGCACATATTTAAAATTACATATTATGCCAATTAGAATTCAATATTCATAGTTAAGACGGGACAACGTATCTGGGAGCTTTCATCGAAGATGCTTCCCTTTTTTCCTTTTGAGATATAACAAAACAATGCATAACGGGAAATTCATCTTTTATAGATGTACCAAAAAGTCCTTGGTGGCATATATGTATGTTCCTTTCAAGGATAGCTTATTATACCCATTCTATACTTTATTGGCGGTACAGAGTTCGCCTGGTCAGCTAGTAATTCATAAATAGGAATTATGTCTTTAGTTATTATTCCTATTTATATATATTTAATGTTAATTAAACTTAAATTTACTTGGTATAATAATTAGTATTACCCTAAGGCCGCTTCCTGACATGGCGGTACGGTATTGGTGCAGTAAAGGACGCTCGGTAAATTTTTTACTGCTTCCTTACCGAGCGCCTATATTTGAATGCACGCTTCCTGACTGACGCGGGCTACGCGGGAGCGGGGAGGTAAGCGTGCGGTATACCGCGTCGCGGTGCGGACAGCCAGTAAAAGCCTGCATGCCGAACGCAGTAAAATAATAATCTAGTACTTTGTTTTGTGATCATGGGTGCAATAAGGCCCAGAAGTTCACGATAAGTTTGTTTCGACATCTTGTATATCCCCTGAAATTTTGCATCACCTTTTGAAAGTTGTTGTGCTGCAACAAAAATCTGCAATTTATATTTTTGGAAATGTACGCAATCGCAAATAAGTACGCATAACACGCTAAAGCATCTTCTTCATCTGACGACGACATTTTCTCGCCACGGCACAAACGTTTCTACCAAGATCCTACTGTTTTATACCGAAAGCATACCGACAGTATACCGCCTAGTAAGGAGATCTGAGCGACATTAGTAAAGTCGCAGTAAAATATAAAATACCGCATACTGATACCGCACCTCCAAGTGAGGAAGGGGTCTATAGTCCGAAACTTGAAACGATTGTTTGTGTGTGGTGTTTGTTTACTCATATAGATCTAGGTCTACCCAATACTGAGTAATGTCAGAATAAATTGTGAAATTAAAAACCAACTACTTAGGTATATTAAATTTAAAGTATTAAGATTTGCTGTATATTGAATAAACGTTTGTTATAGTTAGGTAATGGATTTTTTATTCCATTAAACTATAATTTTTTTAAAATAATTTAGTTAAGAAAAACAGTTTTATATTTAAGCCACATCTTTTAAACGATGTGGCCGCTTTGACTTGACATTTCATGATGTAAAAGTAGAAAGAAATTAGTACGATATCTTCACACATACGCTCCTGAGACGGTTTACTGATACTTGCTATACTATATTTGCTATAACAATATCGCGCACCATACATTTAGTATGGACACGTTCACACTGCGCTATACTATATAGTATGGGCTTGCTATACTTGCTAAAATTGAGCGATACGGAGTTCAGCTGTACTATATCGCGCGCTCCTCCTCCCTCACCCCCGGCCGTCTCGTAAGCGAATCAAGCAAGTAGCGACAACTGAGCTTGCTATATATTATATAGCAATATATAGTTTTGACTCCGTTCAAAACTAGTTTTCAAGAGCATACGCAGCGGACTCCGCTTTACTCGCTTGCTCCGCTCTGCTTTACTTTTTTGCAGTGGAAGTAATTGTATGAAATATGATAAAACTAGTTCAGCAAGTTTCGTACGGAGTCCGTGGGAAACTCGCTCAACTCGCTAACCTCGTATGTGACTCTTTCAACTCGCTCACTTCGCTCCGCTCGTCTCCGGTTTAGTGGAAGCACATGTATGAAAATCATCGTTACGAGTATAGCGGAGTCCGTAATGGGTCCGTTCCGCTCGCAGTGGCATAAGTTACTTACATAAATATTATAAATAGGTACCTACCTATGATACATATTTTAGTTGAGTTACTAGTAACGGGTGACAGCTATAGTAGTGAAGTAAATGTGATATATATATTATATATTATGGACGATAATTAGCAATTAAAATGAAGTGTAATTAAGATGATGCAATTGAATATTTTTATAAACATATAACGTGAAACATAAATAAATACAGTTTCTCGCCCAGTATTTTTCCATGAATAAACTACTACCGCTATACTATATAATAAAACAACTCTAACAAGACTAAGTTGCCACTCGAACAAGATTAAAGAAATCTGAGCAGCAGTGTGACGGTTCTATGACTAAATAAAGACATTTTATTAAATTAAAGTAAGACCTAACACTTTCAAGCTATATTTATTGCCATCATTGAAGAAAAGTTTTAAGGTCAGAATGACGCGGCGAGTGAATTTGTTTTATAATAATACTTGCGACCCGCCCCGGCTTTGCACGGGTATAAAACATATATAAAAACTTTCTTCTTCAATTACTCTATCTATTCAAAAAATTCGCATCAAAATCCGTTGCGTAGTTTTAAAGATTTAAGCATACAAAGGGATATAGGGAAAGAAAAAGCGACTTTGTTTTATACTATGTAGTGATGTATATTTAAAATAGTAAAGGTAACCGTTAACACTTTTGGAAGTAAATTTTATTACTGTGAACTCTGGAAATCTACCATTTTACCTCCATATCTTGCTGTGTCTTTTGTACTTATGCCGTTATTAAATACAATCATGCTAAGTCCAAATTAGCTTGTTAGGTGATATTTACGAGGAATATTTTATTTTTAAACAGAATTAACTCGCCTTTTTTTTATTTCCCTAGAAAACCCATGTGCATCAAATGAGCAACGAAGCTTTATCATATTTTCTAATACCAGATCTTAGACAAATTCGAATGTTTATTGACTTATCCTTAATGTGTTAAAATACCTGCAAAAAAAAATTAAAATTTCTGTTTTGCAACGTTTAATATTGTACCTACCACGATCAACTTAATAATAAAATAAAAGATACTGGACGCTATTTTTTTTTTTTTTGAAGTCCTAAGGCCCCTGGATGGGGCAGAGGGCGTCCACAGTACGTCGCCATTCCTCTCTGTCTTGAGCTACGCGCTTCACTTCGCTCCATGTCATGCCAACTGCCTTCGCCTCCGCGGTGATCGTCCGCCGCCGCCTTAGAGACCTTCCACGTCTCACATCCGTACAGCAACACGGTTTTCACATTTGACCGAAATATCTTGAGCTTAACTCTTCTGGTCAGTTTCCGCGATTGCCATACAGGACGGAGCTGGGCGAAGGCTGCTCTCCCTTTGACGATCCTCGAAGCGACGTCCTCCTCGGTACCTCCCGTTTCCGATACCACGCTACCGAGGTAGGCAAATTTGTGGACCTTTTCCACCCTCTCCGTGCCGATGGACAGCGGCAAAGAGCTTGTCGCTCCACACCTCATCTCCCGGGTCTTCTGAATATTGATCCTGAGTCCCCTCTCCAAAGCCTCCCGTTGTAGGTCATCCAGTTTTGATTGCATGTCGGCGCGTGTGTGACTCGACTGAACGCTATACTACACATTATATAGCATTAAAGTTATATACATGAGTAGTGCATGTATCATTATATACGTTTTGTTTTATTTGGGAGGCTTACAGCAGTGTTTACAAAATAGTTAACAAAAAATAATACTTAATTAAATGCTAATAACAAGCTTCCACATATTATGTTCCTAAAAAAACTCAAGTTCTACTATAAATTAATTAAAAAGACTAAACACTAAACACTTCTTAAAGTAAACTTAAACTATAAATACTATGCGTGCATCTGGTTAACACAGTCTTTGGTGAGAGCATTCTTCGCCGTACGGAGGCTACAAGCAAATAGATCAAAGCGATCGTCTAGGTTAAGCTTGTTGAATTGATGCATGCAACGAGGTAGATAACTATTCTTCCTGAGGTTAGTGCGGCTGGAAGCGATGCAAAGCAGAGGTGATTTTCGTAGCTTACGAGTGAGGACAGCAAGTTTGATTTTGCTAAGTTTCTCGACAATGTTTTGGGCTTCTTTGAGTAGGAATACTACGTCGGCGATATTACGTCTCGCATACAACGGCAGAAGATGAAACCTGAGACACCGCTGCGGATATTCGTGCATAGGGACATTAAATTTATACGACAAGAATCGGATGAATTTCCTCTGGATTCTCTCTATACCATCTGAGTAGGTTTTGTAACAAGAGTTCCAAATCTGAGCCTTGTAGGCCTTGTTGACAATGGTGTTAACTTGGTTATAAAAAGTAACTTACTGTCATGAATTACACTAATATTTGGTTTTTGATATTATAATCGAATTTAAAGATATTGCGTTTGCAAGTAAAATTTATAAAGCAGCATTTGGAAACATTCAAATCTAATTTGTTTAACTCAAAATAATTGTCAAGTTTGATTAAATCCTCTTGAAGAAGTAACGCATCTTGAAGATTAATAACATTCCTAAAAATTTTCATGTCATCAGCATACAACAAGAATTCCGAGTGTACAAAGCATGAATTGATGTCGTTGATAAATAATATTACGAAGAGCAGAGGTCCTAATAAGGATCCTTGGGGAACACCAGATGGAATATTAATCCAGGAAGAGGTGTAACCGTTCAATACAACAGCTTGGGATCTATTATGAACATATTATGACGAAAACCATCGGTATAGGTCACCATGGATGCCTAGAGAATAAAGTTTAGAAAGCAATATATGTATTATGGTCAATACTATAATCAGTGTATATGCAGTCAATCTGAGAACAACCAGCATCCATATTATACGTTAAATAATCATTAAAACTGATTAGGTTTTTTACAGTCACAGTAGTGTTCATTTTCGGCAATTTATCTGTTATTTTTAAACTGGAAGTCTAAAGATAATGTTCGCCAAAAACACTTTTGCATGAAAATCAAAACATAATTTTTGATTGTAAACTATGACATTCAATATAAAAACGGTTGAATCTTGATTTACCAAGAAAGAGTAACAAAACAACAAATGAAACCTTTCATATTAGCTCGTTCTTGTCTTTGCATCCGCATTTATTCATCACGTCTTAATTGACCTGAGTCGAGTGACGCGAATCAATTGAACCTATTGGACAGACTTAAATCGTCAGAAGAGTCGGTTCAAATCGCGAGAAGTGAGATGTAAAGGCAGCAGTCATTAATCACATCCTACAATGCGAATACAAATAATGAATATAAATATATTATATATTAATATATACAAATAACGTATATAATACATACCTATATAATCTTTATCAGTCGTTTGAGTGTTAGGTACGTACCGACCCTCACGATTTTGTTTTATAACAATTTATATTATTTTTTATTATTTAGAAAATTTATATTACCTATTCATAAAACTTTCAGAACCCTGCAGTGCAGAAACGCCTAATTTTATTATTATCCTATATTTTATATTTAAACAGAGGATGAAACTTTTCAAAGGCATCGATTAGGTAAATACTACTAAACACCAATGTTGGTTATAATTAGAATGTTTTGTAATGTCGCGCTCTAAAAAAGCGTAGGTAGGCTCGCAAGTGAATTACAAATTGTAAAGTCATTGAACTGTATGTTTTTAAAATGTCTAATAGAAAATGCCTAGGTACTATTTCGCTACATTCCATTATTTCTTAAAACTTACTGTAACAAAAGACGAAACGTAGATACAAAACATTTAGTGGTAATAATTTAAAGTAGGTACCTACCTTCCTTTGTCATACGTAGAAGGGAATGCTAGTTCGTACATTATAATTTTATCTCAATTAAGTATTTAAAAAACTTCAAAAAGGTAATAATTTACAGATACACCTATGAGCTTGAGACTTCGTTTTCATAATGTAATATGTATAGCCGCGTTGCACGATGTCGCGGCGCCCAGTGCGGCGCGAAGTGCGGCAACCTCGCTTGTCAGATGATTCGAATCGGCTCTCCGGTCTTGAGTCTGTCTCGACTTTCGGTACCTACCTACAAATTTAAACTTGTTATCTACTAATTTTGTGTGTAGGTTATATTATGTACTGGATTTATTTAGTTTTAACGCAATAATATTTCACATAATAAGTTAATAAACAAGCATGTTTTATTAACTTGAAAAATTTAAGTTGTCATGGTAGATAACATTTTTTTTGGAGATTATCAAATAAAATGTTGTTAACATTCTCGAAAAACCAAAAACCCCAAGTTAAAATGATTAATTTTGTTGTTGTAAGTTGCATAACAATCGTTATGCAACTTTAGTCCGGTGACAGTACAGGGTTTCACTCCGTGCGGCATTGTGTGGCTCCACCCCAGTACTTGCTTTATCGACCTGCGCACGCTACCCGGGCAATTGCTAGCTCCGACCCGCCAGATAGAAACCCTGCTGCTTTCCCCTTAATATTCGCCTATGTTGAAATGTTTTGTGAAATCTATCGTACTGTAATAGGTACTAATTTCCTTGTAGTGAATATAACTTGAATCATATTAGCTTAATAATTGATTCTTTTGTGTATAATTGTTATTTAATATTTATATTAAATTCTACAATAAAGAATAAGTCTAGTTAGTCATAATATACGAATAAGAACACCCACCTATTTTACATGGTGAAAGTTGGAATAGGTACTTTGTTATCAAGCATAACTTTTCGTAGTACAAAGGTCAACGAACCGAACCTGCTGTTACTTAACATACGTTTTTAATTATAATATCAGCGACTTCGCGGGGATGATATTATAATTAAAAAATAAATACATTTCAATATATTGAGGTCGTCTATAAAATCCTCCTACAAACTATTTTTTCATAAAATTTCTCCCACATTTTTGAATCATGAAAAGTAATATATTTATTGATAAATTGTTTTATTTTTTGAGCAATTAGGACGAAGTTACCTCGTTGTTATAATATTACGTATGAATCGTTGTAATGGTGTTTTTTGCACAAGTATGTAAACCGCCGATAAAAGATAATATTAGTTGATAGTTCTACATATATACATTATAATTTGGAGTGTTTTAGATGTTTAAGAACATTTTATTTTAAAGTCTACTACTAATTAAATAAACTATTTAAATACAGGAGTCATGATCATTGATTTGTATTTTAACATTTAGAGTAAAAATTTCAGTTCATAAACAACATCAAAAACATACATCGTACCTATCCCTGAATATTTCACATCGTTTTTCCAGCTTTCTAATGTGAGAAAATATAGTATTTTTATATGTTTATATTTAAACTTACGATATCTACATATCTAATAATCTATCAAAAACTTACTCTTCCCTTTTAGCAAATTAATTATTCTATGATCAACACTGATGATTTTAGTTGTTCCCGAGTGAAATACCTACAGTAAGTAAATATTATATACTTTTATTCAGAAAGTAGGCTGACGTCATTGAGCCAATATAAACTCCTCCCTCCACTCTTTCTCCGCATCCTGTTCGATACGTTCGTGCCGGCGCGGCAGCGCTCGACTGTTCGTCGTCACACTTCTACAAATGCCTTTAATATTATTATCATCATGACACACACAGACGCAGTTACACTGCCACAAGCGCATTGAATTGGTTTCACACGGAAACGGGCACAGCGGGCGCGGCCATGTTGAAGTAAACTTGGCAACGTCGCTCTAGACATCGACCGATTTAATCATTCTCTTATACCACATACTCCAGTCAATTTATAGTTTCATTATAAATTCTCTTGTATTTCCAGGGTCTTGGTAACTAGAAGTATGGCTTTTTAGTTAAAATGATATTCACATTATAAAAAAATTTCGAGAAATCATTTAATAATGACATTTTCCTAATTACCGCACACTAGTGCATAATATATTCCCTTTTTAATATTTTGTATTTAGATTTCATAGCCATAAAAAAGATACAGTTTCCCATGAAATTGTAATTAAGTATTTGTTCCCGAAACGTTAACGAGTTGAAATTTATTGAATAATTCATTACTACGACAGTAATTTCCATGTACATAAATGGATAGGCAAAGCTGTTAAAATACTCCGTTAAAAAAAATAGTTTATTGTAATTTAACATTCAAACTTCAAAGAAACCAATTTAATAATAACCATAACATGAGTCAGGCAAAAAATACATTGCTACGGCAATGTACCCACTACTACTACATAAATAAGCACAAGAAACGAGTTTCACGAACTGGCAACGTCGCACACTGGCAGTAGATATCGAGTGAAGTGCGGCAACAGCGCATTTTTTTGTATTTGCTATGTACGCAGCCAGCGTGACAGCTTGTCAGCTCGACTCACAATGGAGACGCCAAGTGCGACGCAATGTTTCGCGACCCGGGGTCGGCTAACGAAGGAGCTGTATGGTTGTATTCATAATTTAATATACTCCGGTCAATTTAACCCTTTCATAAATTCCAAGAAAGCTGAAAATTTAGGGAGCTGAGAATGTTAGGGAAACCATTATAATAAAATTGTGAAAAATCCCCATCGATCCCGTGTGTAATTTTCTTATTCAAGGTGAAAGGTAAAAATCAGTTATTTGGGTTTTTCAGCGAAATTGTGAATCACTACTGTATAGTATAAAACAAAGTCGCTTTCTCTGTCCCTATATCCCTTTGTATGCGTAAATCTTTAAAAGTAGGTACGCAACGGATCGTGATGCGGTTTTTTTTCGTTTGTTTTTTGGTTTAATTTAGTGATTAAAGAGGAAGGTTTATATATATGTTTTATACCCGTGCAAAGCCGGGGCGGGTCGCTAGTTTTATGATAAAAAATATCTGACAAAAATAAAATGTAGATCATGCGATTATGTATATGCCACAAATTGTCTTTACATTTTTTTTCATAACAAACCAATTCTGAGAAACAGCGATTTCAAAGTATAGTTGTATTCTCTATAATATATGCATATTACGTGCGCACGTTTCCATGCCACATCCCTTTCTGCAGTTGCAAAAAATAGAAGGAGATTTTCTGGTGCAGGTGGAAGTAGTGTTCCAGTTAATTTGCTTCCAACCCCACTCTTTTGGGTCCAGTTGATTACCAAGCCACACTTGAACCTGATTACATGATAGAAATAAATTTTTTTACACGGGATCTATGGAGACTTCATCTACATCTAACTAACAATGCAAATTTTCAGCTTTCTGAGAATTTATGCGAGGATTACCCGCACTTTCTCCGTTAAATTGAACGGATTAATATGCGATAATTCTGCGGTACTAGACGGTTGTGTTGAACTAATTGCACTTCTTATTTTTCAATTATATACTCAACCAATTGCATAATATTTCGGTCGATTACATCATAATTTAATTGGTTTTATCTGGTTTTTGCCCACGTCGTTATCGATAAACATCGATAAAAATGTGTGCATAAATTGTAAACTCTTTTCCATTGTTTATCTGGTTGTTTATTGGTTATCAGTTTGAAAACATTTACTCTTGAGTTATTGAAAAATAAAACAAATATTCGTTCCATTTATGTACGGACTAAATTTGAGTTTTGCAAATTTTGATATAATTTGATATTGATAATTACAGAATATTTTGTCAAATTTTGACAGATAACGCCTATGAAGTAACATATTTTTAAAGAAAATAAGCCATAGATAATGATGTATTTTATTGTTAAGTACGACCACTTAGTAAAGTGCCACGCATTACAAATAACCACAACCTTAAAAGTCGGTTTTGAAATAAAATAAATCGAACATATAGGTACATACAAATTAACATTTTATATCGTTTTTTGTACATGTTAAAGTTATTTGCATTCATTGATATAAAAAAAAACATTATTTACATGCGTAAAATAATTTCATGCAAGGAAAACTAAAATTATATTTATTACTCCAAGATGGTGACAATACTACAACCAGTCATTCTTCCATCAGTCATGTTATATTTCGCAGTTCATATTATATACTCATAGTTCGTATTAATAAATTATCAATACAAAAAAAAAATATAGACTTGTAATTTATAATCCATACTGCATAAGCATGCAGCTATCGATTGCAAGAGTTCTATGAGAATAGCACTCGATTACCGAATAGATTCATTAACAAAATGTATACACTACTCTTCTCTATTGTGACTTGTCAAATTTATCATGCTTAATTTGACAGTGTAGGCGATGTTATTTATGTGATTGATTCATAAATCTAAATTTAATATTGTTTTAATTAGAAATAAATATCTTTAATTCTCAGATCACATTATTACCTAATTATCAATTTTTATCACTATTAAAGCAAAATGAGCACAAGTGACTTCTGACTAGTCCTTAATTATAATCTATGAGAGATGAATTGAATAAAAATGGAAAACAGTAGATATTTTTATAATTATGATTAATAGAATACTATCAGCCTTCAAGACATAAATCCGAAAATATTAACATTTGAACTCGTAAAATGGTCAATTTTGATGCTCTTATTCCCTAAAATTGAATTCCTTTGACAAATTTGACTGATGTTGCCTGTCAGTTTAGTAATTGGGCAGTTACATGTGTCAACGGATTTTTTAATAGGGCTCTCTAATATTACATATATGATTTAGATATTCATTACTTTTCATTACGAGATTCGATTTTATTAAGAAATTAAAGGGCAGAAAAGTAGTTTTGACTATGCATATATATATACTG
This sequence comes from Aporia crataegi, assembly GCA_912999735.1. Classification (NCBI taxonomy): domain Eukaryota; kingdom Metazoa; phylum Arthropoda; class Insecta; order Lepidoptera; family Pieridae; genus Aporia; species Aporia crataegi. The sequence goes on along the minus strand of OU538744.1, from coordinate 2,362,030 downwards.
TATAGTTGCCAATTACATAATTGGTTAAATTTTGTAACAGAAAAAAATTATCCAAGATACCTCATAGATTCATTTTACAGGCATACCAAAAGCTTCCTTAATAATTTTAAGTAGATTAGCCTAAAGAATTCAATAGGACAGCTGCATTTTTGTACTAGTAACAGTTTTTGATTTAAACGGAAAAAAACCCTATTATATATTGGAAGGTTGTATACCTTCCAATCTATGAATCCAACATTAGAACAGAAATAAAACAATAAAATTGTTAAAAACTTAAAATTATTGTAGAAGAGATATTATGTATGTCAGTTGATAAATGTGTAACATAATATCTGTTCTTGTATTTTATTTAATCACTGTATGTAAAAATTAAATATGTTAGTTAGATTGTAAAAAAAATTAATAACGTAAAAAACATGACTTAAGAAATTATTAAGTAGTTATATTGCTTTATTTTTATTGTTGATAAATATAACCTCTATTTATATAAAATCTATCCTATTTATATTCGTGTTTATTTCGTTCGTGTGTTCGTGATTAATGCAACAACAGTTAAAACCGCTTAGGCTTATATGTATGTAATTGTATTTTTAACCGACTTTGAAAAACACCAAAGAGGAGATTATAGTTGAATTTATATTTTTAGAGATATTAAGGTTAAAAAATCAAACGCCTTAGCAACACAAAAATCCATTTTATATTTGATTTATTCTAATTCTAATACTTTAATTTTATTACCTATTATATTTTCAAACTTCTGACAGAATTACATGAAAATCTACGCCATATGTTTGACGTTATGGTGAAAAACTTGTCAACGGAGAAAAACAAAAACACGTTATGGTTTACGCGTCTAGTTTGAATCTCTCTCGATGAAATATCAGTCTATATAGAGATTAATAAATTGTGTATTATAAATGAACTTATTATAAATAAAAAGATGTAAATAGTGTTGATAAATAAAATTCATGTACAATTCAACAAGGCCATAAAATTACTGTCATATTGCTTTTTGATAGGCGGTGCCAAATATATGAATAAAAGGAGGTAAATCGATCGTAATGAACGAAGTTGTAATAAATAAATAAATAAAATATATTTACATAATTAAAATATATTTTCGTATTAAAATATAAATACGTACTGTCTACATAAAAAACGGGGTAGGACGTTGAGCTAACCATTGAAGGAGAAAAAGTTGAATACTATTCCAAGGCGGTCCATGTTTGCGGCCGGCCGAGGCGGTGCGACTTCGACGCGCACGTCTCTGCGTAATAATAATCAGGGGGTGATTACGCAGTAATAATAATTGTAGATTTATTGATTATCAATTGCCTCATCTTAAAGTAGTAGTTATTTTAAAGCGTATGAATATTAACTCTTATAAAATATTTATATTTATATAAAAAATAAAATTATTACTAAGGAAAAACAATTAATTTTATCTTTCTTGTCATTGTAGCTTATTAACATTATGTGAAAAAAAAAATGTGAACTATAATGTAATAATGTATTTGCAAATAAATTCTAGGTATCTTTTTGTATCATAATTATAAGTAAGACTTCAGCCATAAAATGTATGTTCATTGCAGTTATGGCCGAGTCCAGAATGTCAAGTTATTGGGTCGAATGGAAATCGCAAGCACGGGTGCCAGTGGGAGTTGTAATAGCGGTGTTTGTGCCACTGTTGCCTTTATGGACATCAAGTCCGCTTCAAAGGCGCATAACATCGAACACGTGCTGGACGAACGAACTCTTACCACTGAGTACTACGAACCCGCTGCCATATCCACAGCTGCGGGAGCACCCTCGGCCGGCTCCTCACCCGCCGGCTCTGGTTACTCAGGTTCATCATCCTCCGTGAATTCCAACTCAGTGGCAGCCTCAACCACACGATTTCATCTCTCGTGAGTATTGCTTTCAGTAGGCTATTTACCATCTGCCGGTGTCATTTCTGCAGTTGGCTAGTTTAATTCAAAACTTATTTACTTTTAAACATCATACCTCTTTATATTATTATAAGAAAAATTTGTTCATTGTGTATGAACGTAAAAAGCTGGCAGTTGCCTATAAGTAACAGTGTAATGAGAAGAATGATTTATGATGCAAGCAGATGGTCCCCGCTGCGACCTTCCTAGAGACGGTTGACGTCGCCAATCATTGTGCATTCACTGTCAACTACTGACTAACTCCTGTAATTATAAGTGATCCATAAATAATTGCTTTTGAGCTTGCTATGTTACGGTCATTACGATTATATACTTGTCCTAAGCATGTCTAGTATTATCATCCGCACAAACTATTGGTGCCCGCCGCCGCCGCCTCCACCAACCACAACAAATCGCCATTCAAAGGATTGCAGTGATTTCTTGGATTGCAGTGGGAATATTGCAAAAACAGTGATAATATAGTGTAGTGACATCATGTGTTAGTGCGTCCCTCATATGTGCATATTGGAGTGCAGTGAATTTGGATTTGACTCTCCAGAAGATTCCATCGTCTTGTGGCTGGCGGCGGTCCCAAATTAATTAATGTATGCACCAAGTTTATAATCCCTTTTTTTGTATGTGTCTTGTCTATACTAAAAAGTTTATATTAACGTTTTGAGATCTCATGCGTCAACAGCGCTTCTCTACGGCGTACTAGGTTACTTTATACGGCTAAAGAACTGTCTTTCATGATTCTTTTCAATATTCGTGCCTAAAGGTAGCAGTTGGCGTCGCGACAGAGACCGAAAAATTTACATTAAACACTCCCCCAAACATTTAGTATGAGATAGTAGAAAGTTTCCTTATTTTAAGTGGAATAGAACCTACACATTTTACCCTTATCATTTTATAATTATGTATGATATGATATTGATGAATTTTGAGTAGAAGATACATGTGTAGATAAATTATCTTACCACTTCAATAATTATAATAAACCTTGTTTCAATATTGTATTGATTTGAAATGGATGAAAAGCAACATACTAAATAAAATGTATGGGAGTGTTTAATTCTTTTTTTTTTTTGGATATTCCTCGTTTTATTTAAAAAAGTTATTTTACTCATTAGGTAAAGTACTTTTGATATCAGTTTAAAGTTTTTTGATATCTGTAATAGTTACGGAATAATCGCCTGTGCACACTTAACAATTACACTCGGTATAATGCACCATGAAAACATAATTTATATGAGCGAAATTACTTTAATTTTTAGTATTAAACGATTCAGTTTTGCGTCTTCTTATTTATTAAATATTTATCATACGTTTAATAGTTTTTACAATATTGGGCTAATTTCTGAACCAATCACAATCAAATTTTAGCGACCACGTTGTACTTATTGACAAAAACACCCAATGAAATATGAACATTTCTCAATAAATGAGACGTTTTTAAATTCATTATTTAGTTTCTAATAATAATAACCAGACTAATAGTTTTAGAGATGAAGAGGTAACAATAAAACAAACAATAATATTCTTCAATTTGGAACTCCAAAGATACATGAGATATGACATTAAGGTAAACTGTAATACTTTCTTTTTACTAATTACCTGTATATTTAAAAGACATTGACGAAATTTAGTGAAAATCTAAACCATTTTTAGGTAAATGAGGAAACCTGTATACCGCGTCTAATTTAAATCCATATTTCTCGATAAACTAAGAACTAACATTAAAAGAGATACAGAGAATTAAGTAACTGAAGTTGGGCGTAAGTCATTCGTGACTAAGCGTGCATGTCATAGTTTCATTTTAAATACGAGTATGAATGTTAACAAACTCTAAACGGTTTAGAAGAGCCACTTAAAAGTATAACATAAAGTAATTTTAAATAAAATCACGAAACGCACTCTTTTTAATTTATTTTTTATATATTATTAGGTGTAGATATACGAATACCTATTCTATGTCCATTTCTCTATTTTCTCGATGACAGCTCCTGTGGAAACTTGAACGAGCGTCTTTTTTACATTATGTATGCATTATTTTATAACAATATAACGCTTACACCCGTACAAGGTTATACCAGAGTCGGAGAAACTGATAGGGATGAAGCTATCGATAAACGTAACACGATAACAGACCCCATATTTTTTTACAAAATGTAAGAAACTAAACTACTGCCGGATACTTTTTACAAAATTATTAACAAATAGGTATTATATTTCATTACAAGATGTTACGCGTATTAATTCTTGATTGATAATGCCAACTTCTTTAAAATTTTCGAAGCTGTTGTAAAATAAGTAGGTATAGGTAGGTACTAGGTACTCGACAATAAAACGAAATAATTATAAATGAATTTTTTCTATAATTTGGCATTAAAAATACCAATCACCCTTATTTTTCACCCTTCTACCACCAACCTCCATTTTTTTATAGCTACAGACCTGTAATAGTTTACAACTAGAAATAATTTATATATGGCAAAACTACGTTTGCGGGTCCAACTATTAATTAAACTAAAAAACTATTGTCTATGTCAGTAGCACAGAACTAATTTAATTTTGCTTTTATACGTTAACATATAAATATCGTAGTTTTGAGATTTAATACATATGTACAAGAGCCAAGAGGTACAATGAAATATTATTATACGTGTGATTATCTTATCATAATACGTGTAACTGTAATCAGGCGCTTACAGTTACCTTTTTTTTGTCGTTATGTTTACTTTTATCACTACTTTCAGATGAAACATACAGTATTTAACTTTATAACAATTCTCCTACGACGTGACTACACGTATTCATTTTAATTATTTTAAAGAAGTTTCGGAATGTAAGTATTTCAACTATGTACATACCTAGTTGGCTATTAACAACCTTAAATATTTTTTTTACGATTCACTTCAATAATTAATCACCATAAAAGTATGGCAATCATTTAAAGTATTATATAAATATTGTCAGCTTTAAAAAAAATCTGAAGAATATCCGTGATTGGTAAATTTGCTTAATTTATTAAAGAGCTTTTTCCAATAATTTTTTTTTGCACACTGTTGCACTGGAGTGCAACGGGCGGCCTTATCGCTAATCAGCGATCTCTTCCAGGCAACCCAAAGAAGCACAATATTCATAGAACACGTTCCACATTCGCACCTTATTTTACTTTTCATTTGAAATTATTGCGATAAACGACCACTTTTTAAATTCATCAATGAATAAAAGGTTAGAATTTATGTTCATATTACCTACTCGATGTCATAAGTCATCAAACTGCCGCGTTACTAATAAAGTAATAAAATTCGTGCTTTGTATAACTATTTTAGTTGAAATGTGTTTTCTCCTTTCTTTCATACATTGTAATTTTAATAATAAATAATGCTTGTTAATTGCTTTGTTCTTTTTTATTTTAACAAGCTAGTGAACATGGGATATTTATAATAATTTTAATTCGCGTACCTACCTATATCACGTAAGGCTCAACTTACATTGGCGCAGAGTCGAAGCCACGAGTCGCGTTTTTAATCGACCTTAAAAAAAAAAAACAAAAAGGAGGTAAAATTCCACGCATATATATATTTTTTTGGATGTACCTACCACTCCTATCTCGCCGTCCGTGAACCGATTTGGATGAATGAGATGTCAAACGATAGAATAACTCGTCGAAGTAGTCTTTTTTTTTTTGGAATTTTTACAATCAATAGTTTTCAGGATATTGAAAGAATAGTTCCACAATCAGGCGAGAAATCGCTAAAATTTGGTATTAAATTTACAACAATAATTAATAAGATTCAAGATCATTCGATTAGAGATATCGAATGATGGTGAGGTATCGTATGGTCATTATTCGTTTTAGAAATATTGAGGATATAAAATCAAAAATTGAAAAAACTTCAATTAGTTCGCTTTAGCAATACAGAAGTCCATGTCATATTAAATATATAGGGTCTGTCGTTAATAATGGATAATCCGGTAAGTGGAGGTAGTCCAGATGACAGGCTGCAATAAAATCGTTGTTTTACGTCAGTTTTACCAACAGTGTAAAAATGGTGTCCACTGTTCCTTTGAGCATTCAATCGGGTGCCATTTCAACAAAATTTTTATAATATATAATTTTTGTGGCATCGAACTCCTAGAGACTTGTTTTATTTAATTTAATTAGATTTAGAGGCGTTTTTATCATAAAACATTAATAAAATTAACATTTCAAGTATTTTTTCCTTGTTTTTTTTTCACTACTTGTAGTTTTGACCCATGATTGTGAAGAAAAAAAAAAGGTATGACGGTATAGCTGCCCACTATCTTAATTACATGTCTGGTATGTGTGGATTCTAAAAAGGTATTATAAAGCGTACCTAAGCAAGCAATACTAGCTCCAGGAGCAACAGAACTAAGTTAGGTCGGGATATTAATTTTTCAAGTAATGTTGTAATTTTAATGATTTAAAAACCTAAAATACTTCAAGACAAGATTTTATTCCATTTAAATCTAAATAATATTTCATCATCTTTTATTTTGCATTCGTAAAAGTAATATCCGCGGTTTCGGTCTCGGGCGCGAACCGCTACCTTAACTAGTTACTACAATTTTATTTCAAATTCAAAAGATCATCAGAATGATGGGTGTCCAGCGCTGTTTCAGTGCGAAATTATTTTAATAATGAGTACCCCGATCGGTGGTATAGAACGTTTTGATGAAATTTTATGGCCACCACGATCGCCAGACCTAAACCCATTGGACTTCTTTTACTGGGGCTGTATTAAAAAAAACGTGTACAACATGTATTTAATATATTTAGTGTGGTTTCTAGTATTTTTTTTGGTAAATTGATAAATTTCTAACAATATCATTAGTTGCCAATCGTGTTTTCAACTTTTCTATATTTCACCTACTACTGAATCAAAAAATATTAAAAAAACTCAGTGTCAAATTAATAACAACCTATTGACGACCCTTTTGCAATGCTCCAAGATGCTGCGTTTCAAGAAATAATTTATATTGATGTTCTATCAAATGCCAAAACAAAACACATTCACTTAAATGCAATAAAATTAATGATAACTAAAAAAAGCTTATCAAATTAAAAATAAGAGCAGTTAATAGTTAGTACATATCTAGATGATTGCACTTTTACAGAGAAATTCTTAATCTCCTACCCGGCACCCCAAAACACACAACGTAAATTTTAATGATAACCATAACCCCTTTCAAGAGAATAACCTCTTCAATTGATACCTCTAAATAAGTCTAACCCCTTCCATTATTATTGCCTGACATTAAACCTTTTCATTGGTGTTATGAAAAGGTTACACATTCAAGAAGTAACATCATCCCATGTGATAGCTGAATCAACGGGTTCTGCTTCCGAAAGAATTAATTCATGAAGAGAGCCCGCTTTACAACTAGATTTAGTTGGCATAGTTTGTGACTTTACATTTACAATTTTTTTTGTTATTAGAATTACTTTTAAAATATATTAGAAGATTTATTACAAGAACCTTTTGAGTCTTGATTAATAAATTTAGTGTTATTTATAACATTAATATAATTAAATTTCTTCAGAGTTTTTTCATGATTCTGAACCTTGGGTATACTAGGTTCCTGTTGATTATTGTTACAATAATTTCTGTCCAATGGTTTTAAAGAACTAATAAAAATTTAAATTTAAATCCTCTTGCCTTGCTTTATGGCTTGTTTAAATGTTTCTGGGTTTCAAATTCTAACAGACAGTGATAATAGGATCAGATATAGTTAACCTAAGAACACATTTAAGGCCATTTCGTTGTAAATATATTTTTTTACTCTGATCTAGATTTATCAATAAATCTTACCTAAAATTATTTTTATTTTGTCTGCATATTGTTCTTTTGAACATTTATTTTTATTATATTAATTAAATACTTCAGTATTTAATTAATATATTAATTTTACTTCACTTTTAAGATATGAAAATCTATTTAGTAAAATTAATTATTAGTCTTTCGTCTAGAGCTTTATCATATAATTTATTTATTAATAATCTGCATATTGCAGGACCCGTTTTGTTTGTAATTAAATCTATATTTAATGCATCTTCAACAGAACTTATATAGGTTAGAATCTTTTTATGTATTCGTATGAGGGTAAATAGAAGGATATTGTTTCATATACAATGTATCAACAATCTTTTGGACATGAAGTTTAAAATGATTTTAGTTAAACAACAATGCCACTTATACTACGATACAATTAAACATGGCTTAACATATCAACCATTTACAAAACATTTTACAAAAAACAAAATAAATAAACAAGAAATAAAACATAAGTTTCAATCCAAAAATCTTGGATAGGTTAAGGAGGAGAATAGGATAGGATTCGGAAGTAACATTATTTATGCTTACCCCTATTACAATACCCAATTTTAGGTATCGTTTGAACTGACTACTTCTTCGCACCCGAGTTTTGTATAGTTTACCTTCTAGGTTTCTCTACTAGGTTTTTCTTCTAAACTACGTAAATTTTTGATCGAGATATATGACTGTTGAAATCGATCACAGGCAAAGATTTTATTTACACAATAACTGACTGACAGATTAGGGGCCATCCATAAATTACGTCACACAAATTTCATGATTTTTTTGATCCCTCCTCCGTCCTTGTCACAGCTGGTCACATTTGTGAGACTCCCCCCTCCCTAGTGTGACGTCACATATTTTGCAATTTTATGTTTTTGTTTAATGTTTTTGAGTATTTCGTTAATGGGTGAATATACGGTATTGAGTTTTTGTGTCCCTGAATGAAATGTAATCTGTTCCATTCAATATTGATAATTCCTCAAAGTGTCAAATAACACTATTTTTATATTTGTAATGATGAGGGCCAGAAGATTTTTCCTTTTTTTTGAGTTTTATAAGCACCAGAGGAGTGACACTATTGGCAGAGCAGTAAAAAATTAAGCAGGGAAGTGACAGACTATTGATTATTAGCTAAGACAGGGCACTAATATTAAATAAAAGTTAAAACATATATAAATTATAGTGTTTGGATATTTTTTAATATACGAGATACAGTCTTCATTGTTTTTAAATACAACCTTATTTTTAATGCTTAAGTTTAATTATCCGTAACAAATAACAGAATTAAAATATTCTGCTTGTCAGTCTCATTGAGATGAAAATCACAGTACATGAGTTTGGTAGTAATTAATTATAAAATGTTTAAAAACTTAAAAGCTGATTTATAGCACCTTAATCTAAATATTTTTTTTAATAAAACAAACAAATAAACTTCGTTCACAAAACAAAACAATAGTACTTTCTAATGATATTAATCATAAAATGTTAAAAAACTTAAAAGCTACATTTAAGGCACTTTAATCTTTAGAAATATTTTTGTTTTTTTATAAGTTTATTTCGTAGTTTCCGCTGACTTTCTGATCGCCTTTTCGCCGCCAGAGCGATATTGTTTTGTGGAAGTGGAGGTTGGTCTTCATTATCAGACGCAGGTGGTGTTCCTGGGTAGGTTTTAGTTAATTGAAGCTTAACGCGATCTCTATGCTTTTTAGTCTTCGCTCTCCATATTTTTCTGATAGCCCTTTGTTCCCTTTCAGTCCTATCATGTATGCTCTTAATTTGTCCCTTCTTTTTTTTCTTTTTATATTGCTGCCTTTCTTTTTCTTCAGCATTTTTAACGGGATCGTTTTAATTCTTTGGTAACGTAATTTTTCAGCTTGACGCTTTTTTTCTAACCTCTCTTCTAGTGTTTGCTTCTTTTTAACATTTGCCATAATGTCTGATTATGTTTGAGTATCTAAAACAAAAGAAATGACGCCTTAGGTTGCGTTTTGAGCTCAATCTACACAATTTGCAGCGGTACGCGCGCCGACTATCTCAGTACTCGGCAGCAAACAGTTTGTCTACTGGGGACGCAGCCTTAACACACTAAATATTTAACGAAACAAAATTTTGTCACTCCTTTGGTGTTCATGTATTTCCTCTGGCATGAAATATGCCAGAGAAGTGACGCCAGAGAAGTGACAAAATCACACATAACCTACAAAAACAATATTCCTCGCTTTTCTCACCACAGTTTAACGTAACACATGACATCTACACATAATAAACATAGCATTGTGCAAATATACAATTTCTGACGATAAAATACAAAAAAATATGCTTACCAAAGGAAATACTCCAACGATTGGCACAAACACGCTGTCCGACGATGAATCGTAAACTGACGCGATATTATTCGAGTTTTGCTCAACGTCGTTAGCATTCTTCTAACTTCACACGCATCGTCGTCAAAAGCATATCTTTGCGGTTAAAAGTCAAATTTTACTTCTTTGAGTTTCGCCAGATGAAGTGACACTATTGTAACATGACATGAAAATAAGTCTTAATTTTTAATATAAATAAATATTTTTGATTTGTATTTTGATAAAATATGTTTCGATGTTTATAAAAGCATATGATAATATTAAAAAAAAAAACAGAATGGCAAACGTATTTAAAGTATCTGGCCATAAAATCATTATAATCTATGAATGGGAAGGCCAAAGGAGTATACATTTATAACTATTTTAAACTATTAATGCCATATATTAAAAATTATCGTGAATAGACAATGTGGGCCATACAAAAGACCATATTCTTTATTGTTTAAGTATAAAGAAACAATAATATAATAAGTTTAAACATAAAATTTATCAATGGACCATTGGAATCCAAATAGCGTATATTCACCCTAATAGTACAAAGTTCGTGTTTTAACCCGTAGATTTGGAAATGTGACGTCACGAAATTTAGGACCCCTCCCACCCCCTTGTCAAACAATTTCACACTTCGTCAACCCCCTCCCTGCCCCTTAACGCGTGACTTAAATTTAATTTAACTTAAATTTCTTGAAATGAAACGACTAGTATGAATTGTGCGTGAAAACTGATTTTTTGAAAATAAGGCGATGCTTAAATACGGGCTCAGTCACAAACAATAAGACAGTTTTATAAGGGTCGACTATTGGACCGTTACCTCCCGTCATGAAGACGGTTTATTATATTCAATTGCCGCTCATAATAATATTATGTAGAAAACGCTACATAACTCAGGAACTCTTTTTTCGCATGCTGGTCTTTTCTATTTTTGTTCCTACAAACAAACTTGTCCCTTTATGCAAATAATATATTAATACTAGCTGACCCGGCAAACGTTGTTTTGCCATATTAATTTTTGGGGTGGGCTACCCTTATCATTTAGGGCTATGAAAAATAGATAGTAGCTGATTCTCAGACCTACTGAATATGCATATAAAATTTGGTAAAAATCAGTAAAGCCGTTTCGGAGGAGTAAGGTAACTAACATTGTGACACGAGAATTTTATATATAAGATTCTTAACAGTTTATGACATTTTTAGATGAAGACACTCTTGAGTTTACCGTTGGGAAATTTAACTCTGCATTATTGTTATATTGGTAATCTTGTAGAATATTAATAAAATCAATAAAATAATTTTTTAGGAGTAACTTTTAAACAAAACCACTTCGAATAAACTTTTTGGTCAATACAGGGTTTATAATGAAAATTTTTACAGCACCATGCGACGTCACAATTAGTAACGATGTCAAATTTAAGCTTGCGGGGAATATCTTTTCTCGACCATTGAAAAAATTTAATAAAAAATCTATGAATATTAATGTAATTTATATTAATAAATTGTGACATCAGGTACAAGATAAAAATTTACATTCGGAAAACATTTTGAAGGAATAAGTACTACAGGGTAAAATCTTTAATTGAAAATGTAGCCTGCCTGCATTAATTCTAAGAAACGAGATACTAACCCCAGCGACCGATTTCTGTCGTGATCTTTATAATGTCGATCATATTCACATAACATTAAGAATAAAACATTACGCAAACTTATTATGAATAGCTCTTGGCAAGGTCACTACGAACAAAATTTTTTAATAGATTCATTGCAATTTTGTTTGCTATTACACAATTTCGTGGATTAATTTTAAATATTTTTTTATGCATTATAATGTATGCTTAGTTATATTCAATGAACATAACAAATTATTTGAAAGTGCAGTTCGCTTTGCATCCGACTGCCTTTATTACATTCACCTTCGTCCTTCACCGTACGATCAAAGACACAAATAGTGTATATAACAAGCGCGTCGTGCTACCTTGATGAACGCATGCTTTTCAACGGTCTGCACGGAGAACGGTTTTTACGAATTAATCATATTTGTACTCGTCATTTTCTCCTTATTTAATATAGTGTTTTAAAAGGAAAAATTTACAATAATATTTTATTTAACATAATGTTTTATAATTTATGCAAGTTGTCCTGTATCAGGAAATATATTGTACAAAATAATTAATGTTAAATATACCTACAAGATGTTTAACTGAGTTGTAACCTGTATCCGAGTGGCCTAAATCATTAATCGCCTCTAAAATACAGACGCAGAAATACGAGAGAAACGACTGCGATTATATTCCCAAGAAAACTAGCCCATCAATGTCATACAGAAGGAAGTCATACATAGTATAGTGGTCACGACCCTCATGAGTGAGGAAGACGACGTGAGAGAGAGAGAGAATTCATAAAATTTGACTCATTGATAGCTGTTCCTTGAGATCTATACTCTTTCTTCGAGACAAAGTATTCTATCGCGAATAGAATTTATTAATACATATACCATAAAATGTCATCAGAAATGCTCTAACAGTAATATATTTTTGCCATTTCATTTTTAGCAAGTTTTTAAATTCACGACGCAATTAATTTTCCGCAATTTGCGTTACTTGCGAGGATATATATATTTATAGGTATGCGTACGTAAAACACATGCGTAAGTAAAATTATATATTATATTATATAAAATATATTACTGAAGGATTATCGGAACAATTTATTACTTTTATATAAAGGTTCCTTAATTCCCAGGCGTTTTGCGTGATGCCTGAATCACACACATCAAATACGTATATTATGCTTAAAACACACAACACTACAAAATTTACATATAATACACCTTCTACTTAGTTGCTACTTTATTATATATGTAGGTATGTGGTAAATCCACTGGACACTTCAATCCACACGGACACTCCAAAATCGGGCACAAACGAGCGTAATACGCTTTGTTACTTTTTAAATTTAACAAAACGGAATTAACCTTGACACATAAGTTGTTGGATGACGATGGTAGATGGCGGTATAATGCCTGATCTTAGTGAATATTTTATTTAAAAAATTAAGATTAATTAATTCTTACCGTAGTTGTTGTATGATATACACTAATGAGTAGCCGACACTTGAGTAATTACGTATATCTTTAGTCCCTATTAAATTTTAACTAATTATTGAAATGTATTCGCATCTAAAACAAAAAATATAAATTTAATAAAAAACTTCATAAATTTCTCAAATCTTATAGGTTATTATTAGGTATAATTAAATTGTTGTAAAAAAACTTATTTTCACCGACTGTAGGATTTCACAAACGAAATACTACACAATCGATTACTAAGTATTTATAAGTACTTTAAATGTATTGTTTTATTATTTTCTTCTTAAAATATGAATAATCACAAGTCTGCAAAAAACAAGTTGAGAGCTTTTTGTTTTTTTTTTTTGTTTTTTGGCGTAATACTTATGTTACTTATGTTTTTGGGTGTGCTGAATCCGAAAATGACTTTCATTTGCTCGTAAAACGTCACGTTTTCTGACAATATAGGTATCTATGTTAAACAAGTTATCATTTGCGTAACAAAACTTATTTTTTATCTAAAATACTAGGGATGCATCGGATACCGATACCGATATATCTGCGATACTTTGGGGTTTGACGATATATTAGCATCGGCGATATTTTTATTGCCGATACAACGATACATCAGAGAGATTATTTTCTACCGCAGGTCTTATACAGACAGACTTCCGAACTCGACGTTCTCCGCAAAACTTGAGAATGCTCTGTTTTTTAAACAAAAATCTTGTTAATTTTAATTATTAACAGTTATTGATTTTATTTCAATTATTACACTTAATTCTTAATTTTAATAGCTAAACGTTTAATGTCATTCGAAGTCTGTAACTGTTTTTATTATTTAATAGGAATTAAAAACTTAAACCATTACTTTAGGAAATATTAAGCATTTTCTGAAAAATGCATACAGGGGTCTGTTGTCAAAGCCAGGGGACTGTGAACTCAAATAAAAAAAATACAATTTTAGTATCGAAATTAAATGTTTTTTTATTATTATAAACTTTGGAGCTTAAGAATTAAGTAACTGAATAATAAAAAATTGAAGAATCAACTATATAATATTGTACTTAGCACTGTAATCTTAATATTTACTCATTATTAATTAAAATCACATATATTGAAAAGACTTTCAGTACTTAGAAACTTACACTACTGAAACAGTCTCGAAAAATAATTAGTTATTTCTAAAATATAGCATAAATAGGTAAGAAAAACAGTATTTAAAGTCTTATTTTTTATCGAAAACATCTACAGGTGAATCGAACTTGTAATACATTCTATTGCCTTTTAAAACTATATTGGGATTAGACAGCTTCTGTACCACTTGGTCCATTGTAATGTCTGCCACATCATCATCATCGTATCTAAATAATTGGCCTTTATTATCAGACAGACAGACAGATCTTTAAGAAAGATAACCCGTATTTCGCCATCTTCTTCATCAATCTTGTCAATTATATTCCATATTTGTTTTGCCAAGCAATTTCACAACAATATAATCTTCAGTTTTGAATGTTTGTACTATAGCAGAACTAGGTCCAGCCTCATTCTCAGATTCTGAATCAGTGTACACATCTACTACATTAAGTTTTGGCTTGCCTTCATAAATTATTTTTCCGATATTAAAATGCATACAACAGTCATTGTCGCAAAAGAAGCTGAAATTTTTCATTACTATCATCACTTCTTTAATTTCTTTATCTTTTTTGTTCTTTATTTTATGTCTAAGCATCTTTTCTTTAATTAATTATTCCAGCAACTTCAAGTGTTGACATTTGACATGAAGTAGATACATCAGAATCTGGAGTATTTTCTTTAATAAATGAGTTAGTAATATTTGCTAATACTTTTTTCTTATTGCGATACTTGGTGCAATGCTCTTCCACTTCTTCTTGGCATTTCGGTGTTCTCGTGGAGTCATATTCTCAACAAGCTTTCTAGTTCCCTTTACTTTTTTTTTAAGATACTTAAGGCGTTCTTTTTCTTTAAGTTCTTCCTTTTTCTGAGGGTCATTTTTAATCTTCTCATATCTCTTTCGCTCTGATTCCCTTTTTTTTTGTAGAATCTCTTCTTTAGTGGCTTTTTTTTCTTTGGTGCCATTCTCAAAACAAATCTAAAACAATAACAAATATAATTTAGACAGTCCCCTGGATGCTAAAACAGTCCCCTGTTTTGTAGAGAGACAGGGGACTGTTGCCAGGGGACTGTTTAATTTGACTTCATTGATGAGTAGCACAAAATGTAATTGATCTATGCTACTTTGCTGCACATAGGAAGTATGTATCTATTGTAACAATTTAAATATTTAAAGGAATCATTAAAATACATAAATAGAAGTAAAATAATCCTTACCAGAGGACTGTTGGCTGTCAAGTTACAACGCAGCCTCCACGGAAGGACACTCGAACACTACTAAATAAGATGGCGTTCGGGTCGTAATGGTGGCAACCGCGCAAACTTCAAACTTGTTGCGTTTCGTTACACGCATAAAAGGCGTTGTTTAACCTTTCGGCTACGTGACACGTAATTTAAAATATAGACAGGGGGACTGTTCACTAAATGCGAAGACAAAATTTCATTGCCTTTCTTTAAATTGTAAAATAATATTTATGTAAAATAAATAGGTCACAAATAGGACATTTATTCTCATAAGAAATTTACATTTCACTTAAAATGAGATACAAAAAAAAAGGTTAATAAATATTAAGTACAAACTAAGTTAGTCACTGATACTCATAGTGTTAATATATAACTTTAATTTTTTCTTAAAACTATTCACACTCTCACTGTTTATAATATTATTTGGTAATTTATTGAACAACATTGCCTCCTCATACATAATCGTCTTCTTTCCATAATTTGTCCTTGGCTTCATTATTTTAAGTTGGTATTTTTTCCTAAGATTCCATTTATTTTCTCGTATGTTTAATTGTATATTGGATTTAACGGTATTTGTGATTTTTTTATTGGAATACATGTGTTATATTTATATAGTTGGTTTAAGTTAAATAATTTTGTTTTTTCATAAAGTTGTTTTGTAGGCGTACGGAAAGGATAATGGTACAATACTTTAATAATTTTATTTTGTGTTCTCTGCGATGGATTTAAATTACTTAATGCGGCAGACCCCCATATTTCAATCAAATATTCGAGATGTGATTTTACTAATGAGTTGTATATAACTGTTTTTACTTTATGATGTATACAGTATGCTATTTTTTTCAATGCTCCCAGTAATGATGTTAACTTCGATCTAACGAGTTGGATGTGCGGATTCCACGTAAGTTTGTCATCTACAAGTAAGCCTAAGTATTTTTCCTGATGTGATCTTTTAATAATTTGGTTATTTATTTTGAGTGGTTCGAATTCTGGTATTTGTTTATTCTTTGCGGAAAAAATAATGTACGATGTTTTTGTCGTGTTAATTGTCAACAAGTTTTGGAGCAACCATTCGTTTAATGCGTTGAGGTCTTTTTGTGGATCGAAGTAAAACAGACAGGTATCGTCAGCATAAAACGTTAGATGTCCAGTCAATCCTATGTTATTTATGCTGTTGACGTAAATTAAAAAAGTAATGGACCTAACACAGATCCCTGTGGTATACCATAAGAAATATTTTGAGGGGAACTTATAATTATCGATTTTCACGACTTGCCGTCTATTTGTAAATTATAAGACTTGAACAGGTTCAGAGCTGTGTTATTGATGCCTAAGTAGTTTAATTTTAAAATCAACTTTTGGTGACTGACGGTGTCGAACGCTTTCTTTAAGTCGATAAATATACCCAATGCAATGTTTTTCTTGTCTATATGTAATTATATTTAATGATCAAGTCAAGAGTGGCTGATCTTGTACTAGATTTCGGACAAAAACCATATTGCTGCTCGATTAAAAATTGTTTTTCTGTTAAGTAATTACTAAGCCGATCATATAAAATTCTCTCGAAGATTTTTGATAGTACAGGTAATCCGTAATACTGATATCGGTCTGTAATTGTTAGGGTCGGTTTTGGATCCAGATTTATAAATAGGAGTCACTTTGGCTACCGAGGCTTAACGAGTCTGGAAATACACCTAACCTCAGGCATTCGTTTATTGAGTGAACTAGTTTCCCAACAATTAGATTTTTAAGGCATTTAATTGCTTTTGTGGATATTCCGTCCAATCCAGTACTGGTGTTGGTATCAAGGTTGTCTATAATTTTGTTTACTTCGGTTTCACTACATGGACGAAGTTCATTTAGCGTTTTCTCATGTACGTAATTGTGTCCGTATGTCACAATTGTAGTAGTGATATTTTTTATGTATTTTGTTAGCCAATTCTGACCTAATAGACGAAAAGTACGAATTAAAGGAATCACAAATGTCATTATCATCAGTAATAAGTCCATACTCAGACATTAGGAGGAGCAACACTGTTTTTAATTTTGTTTACTGCTAAAGTGTTAATCAATTCCCACATTTTTTTTGGTTGATTATATGTTTTTTGAAATAAGGTGTAGTATAATTTTGCTTGTGTGTTTTAATCAGCTCCTGTACTTCTTTTTGTTTGTCCGTATATGTTTTTTTCAATTCCATATTATCAGGATTTGCCTTAAGTGCTCGCCACAGGTTGTTTCTTGTGTTAATTGTATGAGTAATGGTTTTGTTTATCCAGTCTTTCTCGAGTGGATTTAGTATTTTGGTTTTTTCTGTCATACTCTCTGCAATGCTTGCCAGTATAATTTGTTCTAGATAATTATACTCGTAGTTATTGTCAATTTTTATTACTTCTGAAACGCTTTTATATAGTTTTTCATAATTAATTGCCTTGTATTTTGATTTTTTGTATAATTTTGGGCCTAGTTCCCAATTTCAAGATAAAGTTGTTTGTGGTCAGAGAGACAAGATTCAATAATAGATAGACTAAAGGAATGATTATCTATATTTGTACTTACATGGTCTATTATAGTTTTTGATGTTCTTTTTTCTCGCGTGCAATAGTCCAAATCAATTTTATTCAATATTTCATATCCTGATCCTGTGACCTCATTTACGTATTTCGTCACATAATTATTTTTACTGAGCAAGTCTATGTTAAAATCGCCAAATACTAGCGTTCTTTTCCGCTGTTCCAATTGTGATGAATAAATGTCTAAAAAGTTATCAATTTCGGCATCTCCATCTGGTTTGTATATGACTCCGACATTCAATGATAATTTGTGTATATGTATCCACAAGTAATGGTTTCCATTTTCGAATAGATCCTCTGTTAACTTAAATTGTATGGTATCGTGAACGTAGATTGAGATTCCGCCACCTTTGCTATTCTTCCTGTAGTTGTATATATGTGTATAGTTGGGTAGGTGATATAGTTTAACATCTTCTTCTGATACAAACCACGTCTCATTAAATATTAGTATGTGGGTCACCTTTGGTACAGCTCTCAGTAAACATTTAATTTCATCAAACTTGTTGTTATTTCGCATGTCACGTACGTTTGCATAGAAGAAGCGCAACGATGATGGGACGAGTGGAATGTCTTCGTATTTGGTTACTAAGTGATGGCGTACTCTTGTATATTTGTCATTTTGCTTTGGTGAAATAATTAGTTTTTTTGATTATATTCTTTGGTGATCTGTGGTATTTCTTTAACATATTTGATACGTAAATCTTTTTCACCATTTTCTAGGCGTCTTTGTAAGTCTTCCTTAACAGAGTTTATATACCGCTTTTGGGCAGGAGTTTGATCCGAGTAAATCTTTAGACTGTCTGGTAATTTGTTTTTGTTACGTAATAAGAGTTTAGGTGTATTGGTATTGTCAAAACAAATTTTTAAAGCTCGATTTTTGCCAGGACAGTATTTGCCTAGTCGTAATGATTTTATCGGTTTAGTGTAGTTTTCAATCAAACAAGATGTAATCTTTATGAACTCTTCCATATCGTGTATTTGTCTAGTTTTTATATGTTTATCATTTATTTCTGGTATACCCCCCACACATATGACGTTTTTTCCCGTTCGGTTCGCTCCTTTAATTCTCGGATGAGGTCTTCGTGGTTAAGAATAAGCGATTTGGAGTTTCCGTCACAAATGTTTTCTGCATTTTTTAACTGTATTACGTCTTTTTCAATCTTTTTAATCTTTTCCTGTATTTGCGTGTGGTTTGATTTCATGTGTGTATATCATTATTAATACTCTTTATCTGTTCTGCAAAATTTTCGGTTGCCGTTGATATGGTTTTCATTTCTTCTTTAATTTCACTTATTTCTTCCCGTATAAATGTTAAATTTTCATTTTGGGTTTTTGCAAAATCTTTTAGAACTTTCATTATATCTGATTGGAATTTTTCAGTCATTCTTATAATCAGTGTCCTCACCACGCACCTTTCGTTTTCTATAGTTAATGTTGGGATATTCGACATCAGTCAGGTTCGATAATGAACCGCTACTCGCGTCGCTTCCGCTTATCAATGTAGAATGAGGCGGCGGTGTTGAAAAAAGTATCAACTCACTGTGATCACTGTTTTTCGATAATTAACTTTAAAACTATTAGCACTATTGAAAAAATTGATTGTATGAGTTAATAAAATATTTAAGTATTTAGAGTGACTTTAACAACACGTCCACCTTCAATGAGTATCAGATCGCGAATAGTTAGTTACTGTTACTACAACAGTAACTATTCGCGACGCACTTGAATTCGTTATACCTACGATACCTGGTTGACTTAGGAGGGCCTTCATCCATGAATTCCATCTGTAGTCTATCGTATGATTCGTCCGGTTTCAGGTGATACTTGAAATCACCTATTTTTAACCAACCTTCAAAAAACCAGAAATGAGGTTATTACTTTAGAATAATCATATTTTCTCACACATAAAAACTTTTTTTCGCAATACTTTCTGAGTGGCCTGTTATTATATATTTATGAAAATACATCATATGAAATATGACGAATTTTACGAGCAGGTTTAGTATAAAGTATATTTTATTTAGGCGGATATTTTAGATTTGATGAAATAGTTATTTGCAATAAATAGTAGGTACCTAGATTGTTTACCAAGGCAGCAAATAACTATTATTAAGGCGAGAGTGTTTTTGAATCCAGAGTGGAGCGAAGGATTCTTAAATAAAATTCCGAGTGCAGCAGTGGATTCAAAAAAGTTTTAAAATTGTGTTGCTCTCCGAGGTGAATACTCAAATCTTTATCACCTCTATGAAAAAATATGTTTTCGGGCTTTTGTAGGCAACAGGCTTTGTAACATATTTCTACTAACCGATATAACATTCTTTGGAGTTAATACAATATTTTTATTATCACTACTTGGCAGACATCATTTTTAAGTATTATCTTAAATCTGAGTTTTAATAAACAATAAAAAAAAGTGCGTTTCTCGCGTTTTTACTTCGACTGAACCTTTTTATAAATTTATTCTGCGCTCGGATCACTTTTTGATTGCCATTCTCATAATCGATCTCTGGCGATTGAAAAATTTACTTACAATATCAACATTTCTTCTTTTTACTTCGTATGGGATCAAAAAGCAATTTTGCTCCCTGTTAACAGAGAGCTCTTTGTTTTGTGATGAAAATATAATTGAATAGATAAAATATGTTATGTTCATCTATTTATGAATGAATATTTAGGAAATAATGAACATAAAAATGTGAATTAATATCTAATTAACTGCACTTTAAATGATCAGGAGATGACTACTTTCAACGAGTATCAATACAAGTCAACAGTTACGCATGTTTGTACTTGAGTCACTCACATAGCATTTGAAATATGTCCAATTCTGCAGCCTTGGCAGCTCAAATATAAATATAATAATAAAATAAGCAAAACTTTTTTCATCGTATATTGTAAAAAAATTAAGTGCCTTTTTTAAATAAAACAACCGAAACCTTTCGGGGAGATACTCTACACGTCTAGCTTGATAATTTACATCTCCATGCTAGCTGACAGACGGAGAGACAAATAATGTACATACTTTTGTCATAAGCTAAATCTGAAATACTTACCATCCACTTACTGGACTTTAAAGTAACCGATAAATTCCGACCGATTATTTCGAGAATAAACTTAAATCCACATGTTATGCCAAGGTTATAAATAGAAAATAATAGTTCTACATTTTTTGGATTTCTTAAAGCTCCATCCGTAGGCCTAACTAGGCGATACGAGGCGCCTCGTACTTTATAGATTGCGGACGTTAAAAATACTTTTTTTGGTATCTAGTGACGATAATTAAATGTCGATGATTATTTTGTAGAAAATTTACAGTATATTATTTAAATAGTATTTTAAATGGAAAATGAAATGCATGCTTATGTATTTATATATAGTAATTTATACTTTGCTACAAATATATATTTTAAAATGTAAGTAAAGAATTCCTCTAAGACAAAAAAGAAGAATGAGCGATAATTTTAATACCATCTTAAAACAAAATATAAAAAAGTTATGTGATTTTGTATTTTATTCTGTAGAGTAAATAGGATTAAAACTTATGTAGTAAAGTTTGCTAGTAATACAATATTTAAAATGAAAAAAAAAGTCACTAGTTAATTGTAATTTATAAATTAAGTATTCTCTTCTGATGTTTATCATGCTTCGAGGTCTTCCTGGAATTCACGTTTCCTTATTTCGAAATGTTGGAAAAGCTCAACTTTGAACTTATCCCAGGCATGTTTGATAGGATTTATAAGTCGGGAGATTTTTCAATGTGTAGGAGAGCGGAGTGCGGACGACACACGACACTTTTAACAACAAGTGTTTACCTATTTGGAGTCTATAGGTGTATTCAATGACTGAAATGGTTATATTTGGCAACTTTAGCTACGATTGTTTCAATGTTCGGTAACGGAAACACATCTAACTCTGTGTATTTATTGATGGTCTGCGAGTAATCTATTACCATTCTCTTTTTGTGATGACCTCCTCCAGTCACTAAGACCTGCGCTCGCCACGGAGATATACTAGGTTCTATTACCCCGTCTTCAAGTAGTTTGGTGACCTCGGTTTTAATAAAGTTTTCGTCTTCCGCGCTATGGCGTCTCGACCGAACAGCGATCGGTTTCGTATTCGGCGATAATTTGTAAAAAGAGAAGCTGGAGGTAGAGATGCTGACATTACGCTGCATATTTTCAAAGGTTCTCCGAAATCAAGGTGCAATGATGAATGATTTTTGAGCAAGTCATGTCCAATTATAACATCGGCACAGAGATTATTCACAATAAGCAAGGGATGTTGTCTGTATTGATAATCGTTAAGTTGGATTGTTGCATGACAAACACCTTCGACAAACGAAGTGTGGCTTAAGGAAGCCAACGTTATGGATTGTTTACAAGTCTTTATCTTTAGTTTGATTTCTCGGGCTAAATTCCTATCTATAAAACTTACAGAGCTACCAGTATCGATGAGTGCATCTGCCCGGTATTCGTTTACAGTTACAGGTACGGTTGCTTTGCTGAGGCTGCTTGGCGAGGCAGCTAATATCGCAGATAGTCCTTCGTTGCTATCCGTATCTTGTGGTTCAGTAGTTATTGCGTGAGCTCGTTGGCTGCTCCTGCAGACATTTACAAAATGACCCTTTTTAGAACATAGTTGGCATTTGACATGAAAAGCCGGGCATTTTACTCTTTGGAGTATATTTCCACCACAAAAGAAGCAGCGTCTTGGTTTAGAGTATGGACGAGTTGTTGATCTCACAGCGGCTACATTTGGATTGGAGTTTGATACAGCGTTCAAGATAAAAGAATTTGTGCTTGTGTTAGTAAATACTTGCGTATTCGCTTCAGCGTCTTCTAGAGACATTGCTTTTGTTATCTTTTTCTTCCTTGGGCGGCATTTTCTTATGTTTTATTTTTGTGATTTTAAATTTAAAACTGAATAAATTGATACATAATTAGAGACAAACCTTGAGAAATAAAGTCGTGACTCGTCCCACATAGTCGTGGGATAATTTAATTTTACAAAATATTCTATAATATTAATTAAATATTGAAGGTACTTATATAAAATCTATATTGTGACAATATATATATATATATATATAACAAGATGTATTTAACAATTTTAATTAGTGGTCCACCACCTAGGTCTAGAATCCAGCCCAGGGGGGAGGGGTCATGACCCCCATGAGGTACGAACGTAGGTTTATCCACAAAACTCGGAAAAAGTTAGTGGGTATATTTTTATTAATACAGCAGGCTTAAAATAAGAAAATACATAGGTACCCTACACGTAATAGTAGGTATTTATCAACTAAAATAATATGTAGTTATGTATAGGGATGTATCCGATACCGATAAACTTTAACCATACTTGTGTTTCATATATTTTACCTTAATTTAATTTAAATTCACTAACCGTGAGTTTCCCGAAGGGCATTGAATACAAAAATTAACTAATCATCTATCAAATCTATTGTCAATAGTAAATTGAGTTGCACAAAGCTCGATTACTTATTTTGATTTGATCAATTTGTCAGTTAACAAAAATCTCATGTCAAAGTTCATTTTCAGTTTCTATATAGAAAGCTAGTTAAGTCATAATCATAGATTAAACTAAAGTCAAATCGTATGTCAACTAAATATTGCATCTCGGCGAATTAGCTAATAAATAAAATAGTTTTTTACGCGCATCTAATAGTTTTTCTACAGATATTTCTTTCTGAAGGTATATAAAGTGTATTTACTAAGTTAATTTGATGTTTACAATATTGTTTATTACTTAAAAATGAATTTTAATAAATCATGGGACTTGCGGTATTGTAAATATGTATTTTGTCCAGAAAAAATTACTTAACATACTGGTTTCAGATATTAATTATCATGTCTTTACCTGATATTAGCGTATGATATTTTTGATGTGGAAGGTGCATCAGTATCTTCTGGTTGAACCAATGAAAATACTTCTGTGCGATCATCTCTTCTCTTAAGCCATTTTAATCGATAAATTATGTAATATTATTTTTATAATCTACTAGTTTCTAATCGCGACTCCATCCACGGCATACAAAATCACGTCGCACGGTCTCACGGCAACACATTACCGGTATCTTATAATCCCGAGCATATTCTATTTTGTACCAAATTTCATTCAAATCCGTTCAGCTGTTTAGGCGTAATTGATTCAAAATCTACCAAACATCCTCACAAACTTTCGCACTTATAATAATATTAGTGGGATTTACATAATAAAACTCTAACTTATATTTACATGACATTTAATTTGAAAAATATGAATAACATTAAACATTTAGTTCTCTCTCCAATGAAAGTTATGAAATAATAAAAAAATATTTATATAACATTTTTTGAGTAACAATAACCAGTCTAGAATTACAATAAAAAGCACAAATATAGGATAGCAACTAGGCAATCTGCTTACTTAACAAACATTTAAAGATACAATACTTTTACTTATTTAACCAATTTTCATTTTACAAAAACTTATTTTTTATTTTAATAAAAAAAAAGGTAAAATATATTCTAAAAATCTAGTTTTCTTCTCCAAATGTTAACATTCGAACTTTTCTGATAATATTGTTTTTTTTATATGTTCATTGTATATAGCAATTTTCTTTTTTTTGCTGTATTTTCTTTTTGATAATTCTACTGTGTGGTTGCAGAATATATTCGTATGTTTGTCGTAAATCTGTTGTTTTTGTTGTTTGTAAGACTGTGGTCACATCTTCACCTGAAAAAAATAAAGGTCATATTTGTATTTAAGAATAGGTATCTATTGTGTAATAATATAATTAAGTGTAAATTTATTGTAATGTTTTGACACTCTATCAAATTTATTTGAACACAACAAATAAGAAATATCCTGTTAGCTACTTACTTGCCAACTATTTCCAAAAGCGTGTGCTTTTCTCTTTCCGTGAAATTTTTGCCACGAGAACGAAATTTTAATTATTTAAAATCAGTTTAGTTTCAATTGAAATACAGTCTTGACAGCGTAGGTATGTATGACAATAGTTTTTGTATATGGCCATTCACCATTTTTTACAGTTGCGAACGACTATTGAATGATAAATTGAACGAAATAAACAGTATGACCATTATTAAAAACAATCTACATGTCAAGTCAAGATGATCAAAGATTTGTTAATTTTTCACTGAACAACCTTTCAGCAACTCAATTGAATTTAACAAAGTTGTTAAATTCAAAGCAATGTTAGTTAATTAACCATTTGACAAACCTTTCAGCATCTGGGCATAAGAGTTTGTATCGGTATCGGTATCGACGATATTTTTATAAGAGTATAGGTATCGTATCGGCAACAAGGCATATCGATGCATCCCTAGTTATGTAGGTACTTACATCAAAATGATCTTCACACCAATTAGCAGAGAGGTAACCTGAAGTGAGACGAATCCCATATATCCCCGTATCCTGAAGGGTGCATGGTATGAAAAGAAGATACCATTCCAAATAAATGAGATAAGACGAAAGTAGTGTAATGCACATACCTAATTATGTATGTTATTTAAACACTCGTGTGATCATTTATACAAAAACTCGCCTGTGGGGCTAGTTTGAACATTAGTTGACACTTAAATTAACATTAAAACTCGTGTTTTAATGACCCTCACTTTAACTTTTTATATTACCATTATTCACTATCAATTAAATAATTTATTTATGATACTAATCTCTCGAGCTGACGTCCGGGATGTTAAACTTATTCGAAAACTAAAGAAAAAATACACATTACTACCCAACGATGTTCCACCCTTTTTTTAGTTTACATTACGATGGAATTTTACTGATTTCTTCACTCGTCTCAACATTTGACACAATTTTCACTAATATTAGATCATAAAGTTTTAAACACTTTGCTGATATAGAAAATCTTAACTTAATGATGCGTTTTTGGCTTAATAAATCATGTCGATACGATACTTAATGATTACCGAGGCCTTGAACCTATCATTACGTGAAAGGAACGAGGCCTTTGTTTTGTTATTGCTTTTAAATCACCCGATGTTGCGCTCGAGTCTCGAGATACAGGTTTTTGTAAACTGTTTTATCTTTGTATACATATATCAATATGTATTCATTTTTATTATTTTCCTTGTACAAACACGCTTTATTCTGGGATCTCTGAAAGTTTTAACACACACTTATTAGCTTACCTATATAATAATCGACATATTTGAACATGATTTCATCCAATTCTATTAAAATTTAAACTTTTAATATTTGTCAAGCACCTAATAAAAGAATACTCAAAAATAAAATAATGCAACAAAGTTTTAATTAATGGGTACCTTTTACCGATTAAAAATCATAGATGGTGCGGTGTGTTGAAATGTTACTTTTCAGATGAGATAAAAGTACTGACTTTATATACATATATATATTCAGCTAACCGGCAAACCGTCACACCTATGTTATAATTGAAATGAAGGTTTTATTGCCTACAGTGCAGAGGAGAACGCAAATAACACCTGCGCGATGGCTGCAACAGCAGCCGCGCCGGCTGCTTGGCGGGGTACCAATGACAGTGCGACAGCAGAGATCTGCCGTCGAGGCAACACGCCCGCCACGTATGGCAGGTACCACCAGCGAAACAATGCACCATATGCCACGCCACCCTCTAATACCGAAAGGTTTGCATGTTGCACTTTATGATAAAGACCCACACAACTTCAGTTTCAATATTTTACCATCGAAAAATCGAGGTAAGGAGTAAAGACTGCTCAAAAGACTGAAAACGTCAAACAATTTCTATCTATCCCATATACAAATAAAAGGTTTGGCAGCTGGCGTAATTCAACTTTGTAGAGAGAGCTTTTTTTGGCTTTTGTCTTTATTTTTATTTTTTAACCTTATAACATTACATTGAATAGTCCTCTCTCAACCTTTATGATTCCTATAAGGTATGAGATTCTTGCAATCAGCATGATATTTGTTTCTTTGAACTTTGCTTTATGTGTGCATTTGTGTTGTAAATAATTTTGATTTGTCATTATACGTGTAATGTTATGGTGTAACCTAATTCATGACTAAACTTAATATCTTACAGTTATGGCTTAGGTTATGTGTATATGGTAGAAGTCATATTAATGCCTAAAAATGGCTAAATACTGTATTTTTAATTATAAGAATGGAATATTATCTATTATTTTATATGGCTATTATTTAAAAAAAAACAAACCATATTAGTATTCATATACTAATATGGTTATATATATAATATACCCTAAACACCGATAAGTTCTTTCAAGTGCCTTTCAATTTATTTAAATATTTTTCGTGGTTCTATAATAAACGTGTATATGTATTGTATTTAAATTAAAGATTAAATTGTTACGAATTACGATATACGAAATTTCAGAACAACCCCTCTCCATCGGTGGTACAGCGGCGCGACGGGCGGTGAAAGCACGCCAAGCACTCCTGGCGGCGGACCAGAGCGGCGGCGGCGAGCATCGGGCTCGGGCTCGTCGCGCTCCGAGTCCTCATCACCCGAGCCCAGTGACACATCGCGGGCCTCCACGCCGCCGCCGCCCGCGCACCATGCCCATAATAACCATCGGACCCCATCCACGCATCCACACCAGGTACTTTTATACTGTTAGTCCCGCCACGTTTCGGACGTAAACATAGCCGTTTTTTTTTTTAAATAATCTTTTTTTTAAAAGAAATTCTTTTAAATAACTTTAAATAATTTTGCATTAATCATAATAGACTAAAATAGTAAGGATAATTAATGATGTCTGTACAACTATATAACACTATATTTCTCAAAACGAACCACATAACAACGAAAAAAGTTTTTATCTGAGAATATCTGTTGGATATGTATTAAATTTGTTTCTTAAATTTGACGCTCTAAATTTTTACATAGCTGAAAGAACTCTTAATCTTTTATTTTTCTAACCTTTATCCGAACATCATTTAGATTGTAAGTAATATTGTTTATGTCCTGTATTCATTAATTATATTCATGTAGTAAGAAAAAAGTCAGTCGCCGCCGACTGCAGACAGTTAAATTAATATATAATCAGCTCATATTGAAAGTTCCTATATTATTTTGAAAGCAGTAAAAGCTACTTAAAAACCTAAGCCTCCATCACCTACACAA
This sequence comes from Aporia crataegi, assembly GCA_912999735.1. Lineage (NCBI taxonomy): Eukaryota > Metazoa > Arthropoda > Insecta > Lepidoptera > Pieridae > Aporia > Aporia crataegi. The sequence continues at coordinate 2,333,748 of OU538744.1, read as the reverse complement.
CTACGATGAATCTTTTTCAGTGGGCGTCAACGGCTAACGGCAGACCTCTTGCAATATGCGTTAGAAATCTACCGACGAGGTCGACCGACAGCTCCCTCAAAGACGGCCTGTACCATGAATACAAGAAGCATGGCAAAGTAGTGTGGGTAAAGGTGGTCGGTCAAAACGCCGATCGCTACGCAGTGGTCCGATTTAAAAAACCGTCCGATGTAGAAAAGGCACTCGAAGTGTCACAAGATAAACTTTTTTTTGGTTGCAAGATCTCTGTGGCTCCTCACCAAAGTTGCGATGATGACGCCGAGTCGGCGAAACCCTATGAGACTGATATTGATGAATACCACCCCAAGGTAAACATTTCTTGAATACTAATTATTGTTAACTTACTTGCTACTAGCTACTGAAACCGCCATCGTAGCTGAGTGGTTTACGCGTCTACGTATTGCGCCGGAGGTCCTGGCTTCGAATCCCGGGGAATCAAATGAATATTTCGGTTAGGTAGGCACAGAAGGCTGATCACCTACTTGATTGTAAAGAAGAAATGTGTCTGCTCCGTGCCCCACTGGTTTACGGGAATTCACTCATAGCTACTAAAACTTCGTTATAATTAGATGAGCGGTTTTAGTGTATTATCCGTATTATTTATTAATATTTTGTTACGTCAAGTATAATACAAATAAAATACAGTAGAAAACATCAATAAATTACAAGAGAAATGTTAAGTCTTATCACTATCAAGTGATCATGACATCCGAGCAATTCATTATTATTAGTTAGGAAATACTAATATATATGTTTGTGATGTTGCAGGCGACGCGGACGTTATTCATCGGAAATTTGGAGAAGGACGTAACGCAACAGCAGTTGAGAGACAAATTCAAACATTTTGGCCGTATCATAGAGATCGATATAAAGAAGGGCAGTGGCGGTGGGGCTGGATACGCATTTTGTCAGTACGCGTCCATATCGAGTGTGGTGGAAGCGATCCGGGCCATGGACGGCGAGTACGTAGGAAGCTCAAGGGTCAAACTTGGCTTTGGGAAACCCGTCGCTACCACTTGCGTGTGGGTTGATGGCCTTACGGAACATACGGAAAAGCAGGTGCACAAAGATTCCTAAATATGAAGGACTAGTGAGGCTCACCTTGTTATTTATTAAATCTAATATTCCATTAATTATATTTTAGACGTCTTTTGTATCATCAGTTACATATTATATGATATAACCAAAGCTGTTAAAGTAAGGTTAAGTTGTGAAAACGTAACAAACAAACAAACTCAATTTTACATTAATCCTAGTTTTAATTTTTTATTGTTTACAGAAAACAAACATACCATTAGCCCTGAACGTTGTAAATAACTGTCAAAAGAAATAGGTCATTATCAGCCCGTTCCTGCATTGAGAATTTCACGTTAAGAACGACTTAAGTTATACTTAAGCATAAATAAACTGTAGTTGCTATTTGTGTTTCATTAAGATATAAAGCAAGCTTTGAGTATTCATATTTGAGAATTTCTAATCTTGTTCTTAAACTTTAGCAGGGTTTTTTGAAGTTTTTGCGTTTCTAAATTGATTTGACAGCTTTCAAACTGTACTCAACTAGGATATTTCTTAAGTACGCAATTGTGGCTACTTAAACTGTTCTCAAATTCATTATTTCCTTTTTTTTTTTTCATTTTATACTTTTGTGGAAGTCCAAATGCAAGTGAACTTTATTCCAAAAATGTCGATTGATGATAATTTATTGTCGTCCTTGGAAAAACCTGTAGTGCAACCACGCAGGACAAGACTTACCAGAAACTTTTAACAAAAAACTAAAGCCTTTGGAGAACACCAATTTAAGGATCGCTTGAGCTTCAGATTTTACAGAAATAACAGCAACATATTAAACAAGAAGATTGCTTAACGCTAACGATGAAATTGTTGAAAGCATTTTGTTTTTATGCCACGGGAAGCATCCAAGATGTCGTGAAAGACGACTAATGTCAGCAAGTGTTGTGTGCTGTATAACTAACAAAGTGATTAGTGCTATCGTATTTATAACACTTGTGGTTTTCCCAGTGACAGGAGCTATTGACTACACATGTAACAATAAATTCACATGGAGTACAAGAGAGCAGAATTATACAGGGATATAAAGGGGTATTTTTCAGTAAATGCACAAGCTATACCGATATGGCTCAAATATAAAAATTTGTGTGTGTGCTTTGTGTGATTGCTCAATGGCCAGGATCTGTCCAGGACACAAAAATTTGGAATTAATCTCCACTCACTGCTGAATTTGAAATTGGAAGATATGGGTCATATGTTCACTTAGGAGATAAATGGATACCCATGTCAAAGATATGCAATTAAAGCTTTTCAAAGTTTTAAAAGTTATTGTTGCCTGTGTAGTGCTTCACAACATGCTCTTGGAGCATGAATATATTTTTGAAGATAATGAACTCTTGCTAGATAGTGAGAATAGTCTGGAAATTCCTTTTGACAAAATTGTGCCTTTGTAGAAAACTATTTTAGTATTGTTTAAAAATAATTAAAAAATTCTTTTTCTGTAATCAGTCTTCAGTTCAGTTCAGTTCTTCAATTCAGTTTAATTCATTCCACAAAACCAATAAATAGGTAATCAATAATAATTGTTAGAAACAATTACAACATATTAATTTCAAATAAATATACCTACACATCACATTTACATTGACCCAGTAAGGCTGGCCTCACACAGCCGAGATGTTTTGTTTTCTGTTACTCAAATACATATGTTCAATATTTGCACGGGTTAGGTACCTTGAATACCTCCCATCTACTTAAACTTAAGTTTATGTTTAAAATGATCTATCACGTTTTCGTATACATAACGTTAATTGGGTTGTTATTGCAAAAGTAAAACAAGACCAAAAACTTTGAATACTAATTAGTGTCATATTTGTATGCAGGTACTAGCGGCTGTATCCCGTTGCGGCGCTGCAACGTCGGTATGCGTGGACCGCGCGGCTGGCGCAGCGCTGGTCCACTTCGAGCAGGCGGCCGCCGCCGGCGCAGCCGTACGCGAGCTGCGCCGTCTCGCAGCGCACCTCTCGGCCGCTGAGCCAGACCAGCCTCGGCTCTGTGTGGACTACGCTTCGAGGGAGTGCCAGGTAACACTCACAAATGGCAAACATTAAATTATGACTACTAAAAATATACCGAATATAATAAAATGTTTTTTGTGTGATGATAAATATTATTCACGTCGTCAGCTGCTGTTTTTACGTCGGATTTGCTTTAACAATTTTCTGACATTTTTGTAAGCAAACTTTGTTGGTGAAAAAAAATTGTCATTTTCAGAAATAATAGGGGTTAAAGTATGTAATTGTTGTATAATAATAGACAATTTGAATTGACATAAAACCTTCATGGTGTGAGATTTTCGTGTGAAACTTTTTTCACATGATACCTATGAGGTTCTTTAAAAAATTGGCCACATTCGATAATCGATTTTCGACTTTCAATTGTTCTCTTATTCAGCTTAGACGTGAAAGATGGATATTTCGAAAAACCGAGTTATTTTTGAATACGAGTTCCGACGCGGAACTAACGCGGCAGAAATGGCTCGCAATATCAACGCTGCATTTAGAGAGGAGACTAAATACTTAAAGAACTAACCACGTGGATGACCGCCCGCCACACAGGTGAATTGAAACACGCTGAATTGAAAACCGAGTCAAACTACCCAGGAATTAGCGGCATAGGTTTACGTTACCCTACCTACAATATTGAGATAAAAAATATGAAAAATTGGTGCCCTCATGATTTAACTGACCTGCAGAAAGAAATGCGTGTTGAAATTTGTGTTGTTTTGTTGAAGCGGTACAAAAATGAAGGAATACTGGATCGAATTGTGACATGTGACAATTTTAAACGTGATGAAAATATTTCTTCCCAGGAGGCAGTACAAAATGATTTCACACAGTTTGTCAAATCTAGATCCCCAGAGTTCTATCGTAAAGGCATGAATTAACTTTCGTTTTGATGGCAACAATGTATAGATAGATAATGAGGGTAAATAATTTGAATAAATAAATATGTTTGAGGCTTGTTTCTTTCATACTTGTTATATTATTGGTTTCTTTCACTATAATTGTAGTTCCAAATAATACCGATGGACGCTGATAATAATTTATTGGTATTTTACTATTTATATACAACTCGGTAACGTCATAATGAACACACTGAATATAGTTTTTAAATAGCGGTATTTAACATTGATGGCGATGCGTCGGATAGGGCTGATAGAATGAATGTTTTTTCTATGACGCGGCTCCTTCTCGAATTCTCAAGATTTTTTGAATATTCGAATTATTCTTTTCAACTTGGCGCGCAGCAAGGAGTTACACGAGAAAGCAGGCCGCACGCAATTCGCCACATGTTTATCTTAGAAAAAAAATTAGTTTCAATTTTTCAGTACAAAAAAACTAATTTTATACTTTAACCCCTAATATTATCTCATCTAAACTACTAAAAGTGAGGTCACGAAGCAAATAAACTTTTTATGTATGTTTATGAATGTGACAAAATTTTATTATAAGGAAGATACTGATTTTTTAGGATGCGTTTTACGAACAACTTGAAAAGCATGGAGGTTCATCTTCTTTGACCAACTCAGAGCGCCTCGGCACTGACCTAACCGGCCGATATGTGTCGACTCCTAGGCATGAACAACTTAGGTAAGTAAGTTTTGTTTTTTTTAAACATATAATTACTGACAATATAAGATGGGTACTCATTCCACTTATATCACTTGCATTATCTTGGAACTGTTGAAATCACAATTTCAAATTAAACAATTTTAAGGAAAACTAATTTCAAACAGGTTTACACAATACATTTCACTTACCCCCTAAAGGTTTTGTAAAATTTTACACTTCTTATTATTAAAGAGTTATCTTCAATTTCATCTATCAATATCATGTCGTCTAATTCAACCCTATAATAAATAGTCCCTTTTCATTTTTCACTTCGCAAAATAGCTAGGTACAAATTATTTGTCATTAGTACAAAACCGACGCTACAACACGAGATAAAGAATGGATAAAAAAAACAATGGCCGCTACTGCCACAGCGGCTAGTCCGACTACAACAATGACAACTTACGTCATATAGACCCATAGACCCCTTGCTCTTTTGTTAAACTAGGCAGTCCCCTGGTAAAACTTTTACTACGAAAGTAGTCGGATAAGCATACTCATAACTTACTCTGTATTTATTAATAATGAAATTGGCTATACCTGCTTTAATACTTGGAGTATTTTTACTTTTGCTTTAGTCTATGTTTATTAATAACAGTGGTAGTGACTAAATAACCACAACACATTTTCGTTTAGGTATGAGAGTGGTACGTCACGATCTCGCGCGCCCAGCTTTGGTCGTAGCTCATCCCGAACACCTCGATACACACACGACCATTACGATCCAACCGACTATGCCGCTGATAGACGATACAGGTAATATTTAGCTTAATAAGTTGCATGACTTAGAATTTGATAACACATGATTTTATATAATCACACCTTTATTATATTCACCAGTAGCACGATAATAAATGATGAAAATTTTCTGAACGACTATTTTTTGTTTAAATAAATTAATTTTAAATAAAAAAATAAAACCAACCTCAAAACGCACTAAAAAGTGAAAAATAAATTTTGTATTATTAATGAACCTACTATAAATAAAAAGACGAATAGTTGATAAATAAAATTCATGTAAAATTCAACAAGGGCATAAAACTTACATGTTGCTCTCTGAAAGGCGGCGCCAAGCCATTCATTTAATTTTAATTAGTAAAAATTTATTTGTCTTGTTATTATTGCAAATTTAATACTGTATCTAAAAACATCTAATTCATTGATAAGGGCTCATATTTCATAGAGTTATGAGCAAATAAGTACGACTCGGTCGCGCGAAATTCAGCAATTTCTCGCCCGATTGTGAAACTATTCTTTGAATATCCTGAAAACTTGATCGTAAAAATTCTAAAAAAAAATTGAGCCACTTCGACGAGTTACCCTATCGTTTGACACCTTACTCTTTCAAATCGGTCTACGGATAGTGACGTACGAGCGGAACATCGGAAAAAAAATACACGTCGAATTCATAACCTCCTTTTTGGTTTTTTTGCAGGTCGGTTAAAAACAGTACTCTACTCCTTCCTTTTTTCATTTAAATACCTTATATTAAATAAATTATTTTTCACCAAACTTTATAGATACACACACGTGATCACGTAATGTAGGTAGTTTTTAAACATACAACGAAATACATAACAACGAAATTTATTAAACATTGGTTTTAGGGTACATGAGGAATTAGGGTCAAGTCCACCAAGCGACGAGGCACCGTACGAAGACCGTCTGCAATCTGTGGTTGTGTCACCACACCGTGCTTATAAACACCGCCACGATTCAAGTTCCGAAGACAGAAAGAACTCTAAAGTAAGCAAAATAGTATTTTGTAATAATATAGATTTATGACTGATTTGATTATAAACATAGAAAGTTAGTAAAGTTTATTTGTACATTGAGGTTTCGGTGTTTAACTTCACCTATTATAGAGACCTTAGCTATACTAGCACTATAACTTCTACATGAGAAAGAAGAAAAAGAAGAAGAAAACTTCACTGAGTGGTGGCGTTTTATAATAATGAAAAAGTCAAATAACTACTACTACTATTCACTAAAGAATTAATTTTTACACATCTTAGTCAATTGATCATTTCATTAGAGAATCAAATAACAATCCAACAGATAACACAAAATTTAACTTTAATTTTTAATTCAAGTTATAATAATTTTAGGAACGACACCGAAGTGTAGGCGGTAGTTCAAGAAGATCTCGTTCAGGGTCGCGAGGTGAAAGGCATAGTTCCCGGCGAAGGCATCGCAAACGGCACGATGGTTCTGGATCTCGCGGTTCACACGCTTCGCGAGCTGGTACACCACTTCGGGACGAACCAGATGCCGTGCCCACTGAGCCCCGTCGGCCGCCTCGGGAACGGCCGCCGCTGCCCATGCTGCTGCCTCTGCCTAAGTTTGCTTTACAGATGCTAAGAAACGCTCCGACTACGCCTCGAGTCGTCCCCGCGCCTGCCCCTGCTTCACCTCCACGACCTCCCTCCATTTCGTCTTCGAGCAGCGGCTCTGCTCCACATTCACCATCACTTGAGGAACGAATTAGATCTCTTGATGAAAAATATGAGCGATGGTCCGGCTCTCGCGCCCACGCTGACGCCCCAGACAGGAGCAGACTTAGACACAGGCTTCTAGAACTAGACATTAATGAAGTGAAACCATCAGAAGTAGTTAGATCACTGCTAGCAAAACGATCCGTCTTTGATGAAGACTCTGAACGCTTGGAAGGTGCAGTCAGGCCACCCAGTCCCTGTGGGAGTCCACTCTCGATTCTTCAACCAATCCTTCCGCGATCGCTGCGCTATCCGTTCCCGTCTCACCCGCCGCCATCTGATAGCTCTGTAATATCTACAGACACTTCTGTGCCTTCAACAGATAGCGAACGGTCGGATCCACGTCTGTTTAGGTTATCCCAGTCGGATAGCGCTCCTAAACTTGAAAATGATAATTCATACGACGATCGGTTGCGATTACGCACTCCATCCACAGATAAATCTTACGTGGATAACACCGATAGGAGAGAATCTGAAAAAGATAGTGAACGGGCAGAGAGACGATGTAACTCTATTTTGATTCAGAGTGACGATACTAAATCATTGGATTGTGATTTCAGCAATGAAAAAACAGATTATGATTTCAAACCCCACTGTAGCTTTTTTCGGGATCTACAGGAAAATCATCAATTAAAAAAGGAAACATTGTTCCCAGAATCTTCAGTGAAATCTATAGAAGTTCATATAAAAACAGAAAAACTGTATGACATCAAAGAAACCACTGTAAATGTTAAGAAAGATCATGAAGAATATCAAGATGAAATACCTTTTTGGGGTTCTAGGCGGCACAGTATCAAGGATATTTCACACCATGATAGAGTTGTAGATAAATTACACAATAAATTAGAAAATTGTCTGAATATTAAAGCAGAAAGAGTGTCGCTGGAGAATGTCAATCATAGTAATTGGAAAAATAAAGCAGATCAAATAGAAATGGAAATCAAGAAAGAAACTGAGTCATATCAAGAGGTGAACTTAGAAAATAAAATTAATGAAGATATGGCAAAAAGTGAATCAAGAACATTCAATATTTTAAAAACTGTAAATTGCATTGACTTCAAAAATTCAAACATTGATTCACATCTTGATTCTAAACCCTGTGAGAAGATTGATGTGGAGGACAAGGAGAAGAAGAATGTTAGTTTAAATACACCTAAAAATGAGATTGAGATTTCTATTCAATCGAGCCATGACATAATACATGATAAGTCCGTCAAAGAACATACAGATGTTAAAGTTAGCGCAGAAAAAGTTAAAATAGCTAATATTGAACAATCTCCCACTGATATTAAGAGTAATGAAGTATTCCAAGGCTCTGAGAGCAGTTTAAAGAGTGATCGTGATAAAACAAAACATAAAGACCGCATCGATAAAGAGAAATGTGAATTTAACAAAGATAAATATCGTAGTAGTAAACATTCAAAGTTGGATAAACATGACAAAGATAGAAAAGTTAAGGAAGATACAATTATTAAAACGAATATTGACAAAAGTGATAAATTAAAAGCCGATCGAGACTCAGAAAGGAGTAGTGATCATTCTTCCGCGAGGGATATAGATAAAATAAAGCAAAATGATGACTCGAAAGTACGAGTGGAAAATCATAATCACAAAAAAGAGAAAGGAGACAAAGATAGGCGGAGAGAATTAATAGAATTTGACCCGTTTTCGTGTAAATCTAAAAAAGATGACAAACCAAAACATGATCGACAAAAGAAAGATGTAAAAGATAATATTGATACCAAACGTGAAAAACAACGCGATTCTGACTTTAGCAAAAGTCGAAAGTCTTCAAGAGATGAATCATCAAAAGAAATCACAAGAAAAGATTCCACTGACTCGTCAGCATCTCGAACTTCACACGAATCTACGAAAATCAAGGATTTAGAAGCTAGTGATACTAAGGAGGACGTTAAATCTAAAATTAAACAAGAATCTGATTTTTTGAAACATGACTCTAAAGTGGCTGTGGAAAATAATGAACAAGTAGATAAAAAAAATAAATTGGAAATAAAAGAAGAGAAACATCTAAATGAAGTCTCTCATAAAACTAAAATTCACAGTTCTTCTGAGTATACGCTAAAATGTAAGACGGAAAATAACGAAAAACAAAGGCATTTTTCATTCGATTCAACAAATGTAGACAATAAACGAAAGGAGCGTCTTAGTTCTTGTTCAAGTTTGCCGTCAACTATTGGAGGACATAAGAGAAGAATGTCTTCTCAAGAGATCCTTGATTTGGAAGAGGAAATAAAAAAGAGCAAAAATGATACAAAGGTATCTGATAAACGTGAACTAAAGGATCTCAAATCTAATGATAGGCATAAAACGCCTAAGTTTAACAAATGTTATTTCGCAAAATTGTTTGAAGGTAAAACAAAAGATGACAAAAAAAATGTAGTAAAACCACCAGATGATTTATTTACTCCTCTAAAAGATAGTGACGTCAAGGAGCTGCCCGACAAAGTAAAAAGCAAACCTGAAGATAAACCAAAGAAAGAAGAAAAATTTAGTGCTTTTACCGAATCACGCACAGAAATGCACAATAATTTAGATTTTCTTGCTATATTTGAATTAAGATCTAGTGAAGAGGATGAAAAGCAGAGAGCATTAACAAACGAAATGAAAGAAAAGAAGAGGATTCAGCAGTTACAACAAATCCAGGAACTTCAGATGCAACAAGGTGCCTTACAAAATATAGATCATAAATCTAAGGAAGATAAAAAACAGAAGCAAGATGACAAGAAAAAAGAATGTGCTCGTGAGAAACGAATGTCGACAGAACGTAAAAGTAAAGACCTTGACCAAAAACGGAAAAATAGAAAACAAACACAAAGCACCGATAGTTCTGATTCAGATGAACCTAAGAAACATTCTATTTTCGATATAGTTGATGATGGACCTACCTATATTTCGATGTACGATAAAGTAAAAGCCCGATCTTGTAAGAACATGCAGAAACAAGAAGAAGAAAAACGTCAAGAGAAAATAAAGGCGAAATTCAGTCAACTGAAACAAAGCAGGGCTAAACGCGAAGAGAAGAAAAGATCAAGTTGGGATGAAGACAGTGATTCTGACCATGAACGACAAAAACTTATTAAATCATCAGTTGATAGCTCATCAGAAGACGACAATTTGATTCATAATCATAGTAAGAGACATGATAATTTACAAAGATCATCCCTTAATTATGAACGACATAGTGTAGATGATTACTTTAACTTGTCAAATAATGAAGAAGACTTTCGGAATAAACTTTCTCGTAAAAATTCTCGTACGCGAATTATGTCTGATTCATCAGATGATGAAGTAATGAAAAGTAATATGAGTCCAAATCGCAGCGGAGACATTAAGAGAGGCTATTTATCAGACAACGGATCAATACGTGAATGTAAAGATACGAATAATTTTGTGAAGCAATCTACTGTACAAGACAAAGTAAAGAAAATTTCGCTTCTTAATTTATTTGGGAAAAGTGATAGCGACGATAATAGACTTAAATCTAATACAGAAAATGAAAGTGATTATAAAATGTCATTTGGTAAATCTCTTTGTAACGATATGTCTTCTGAAAGCGAATCTTTGCCTTCAAATCGGAATGATATAAGAAAAAAACATAAAAAGAAACAAAAGAAGCACAAGATTTCATTTTCTGATGATGATAATAAAACTGAGAATTGTGATGAATCGCCTCATGATCGAGAAAAACATAAAAACAGCGATTCATTTAGAAGGCACAGTAGAAAAGACAAGCGTAAGGATAAATCACGAGAAAGTTTTGACACCGATGACACTAAAGATGACAAATCAAAACTAAAGAAAGATAAAAGACCATCTACTGAAGTCATTCAGGAAACCTTTTCAAATAATACAAAAAGAGAAGGAAAAATGGAAGATATTTTTGGCCCATTGTCCGATGATTCTGATAAAGAGACGTCAAATAAACTAGAAAAATCAGTAGTAGAATATGATTCGTTAAAATTAAATAAAGACGATGACTTAAAATGCAAAGATAGAGACGAAAATAAAAAAAGAAAAGACAAAAAACGAAAGGATAAAAGGCAATTCTCGAAAGACGATGAAAATAGTTTGGATGTTGACGCTGTGAGTAAAGCAATAGAAGCTCGACTATTTGCCGATTCCATGAGTAGTGACGATATTATCAAAATAAATGAAACATCGGACCTATTTAAAACCAAAGCAAAATATGAAGATAATGTCAAAATCGAAAACATACCACAACCTGAAAAACTATTGGAAAAGATTAAGAAAGAATGCAAGGAAAAAAAGAAGAAGAAGAAGAGGAGTAAAGAAGATCGCCAAAGTAGAAAAGAACGTCATTATTATCAAAATGAAAAGGAATCAAAACAAGATTGTAATATTTTCGAAACACATGGAGAAATGTCACCTAAAACAATATTGAATATACCACTTCCGAATGAAAAAATTGAAAATGAAAAATCGGATGACGCTAAGTCTCTTTCACAGTCACCTAGCTTGCCGCGTTTAACAGACAGTCCACCTTTTGCTGTTAAGTCAGAAGAAATGAGCTGTAAAAATACTGACACAGACAGTACTAGTCAATTGTCAATCGATGATAGAGTTTCTGTTCAAAGTTATGAAAACACAAAGTGTGTAGAAATTGATGATATTCCAATGCCTCCACCTATTGAAAATAACGTCGTTCAAGACATTAGCGAAGTACCTCTGCCAGAAGATCCACCACGACAATGTACACCAATTGATTCCAATAATGATCTAGTCACCGATTTATTAAAACAAAGTCCAGATATATTATCGAACGACAGTGATGACGCAGTTAGAAGTATTCCTAGCGTCGAAACACTATCAGATAAACAAATTGAAACATCGCCCACAGACATTCAAAATACAAAGAAGATGGAAGAAAAACCAAGAGCGATAATTTCACAAGAAGAAACTGAAGATGCTGTTGCAGCTTTACTGGGGGAAAGTTTTAGAAGGAAGGCTGATACTTTTACAAATTGTTTTGAGGAAGTCGTTACTAATGTTAATAACCAAACTGTAATAGAAAACTCATCTGTAGGAAATGAAAATATTCTCGAAGAAGATGCCGAAGAAATGAGGCAAGCCGTACAAAACTTAAATGCTAGTGTAATGGAAATCAAACCTGACACACCAGTTTCTGACAGTGATTTTCTTTTAATTGATACAGATACAGAAGAAACCGAAGAGACCTCTCAAGACGCTATCGAAAAATTACCGGTTAATATAATCCCTACATCACAACCTCAATCGGGTCACATAAAGTCACATCAAATAGTAGAACCATCTAATATTATTGTCTCGAAACCTAAGACAGTAGTAGTTCAGACAAGTCCAAAAATTCAAGTTTCATCGAGTTCACCAAATGTGAAAATATCTGAAAGTAATACTTTGATATCGTCACCCGTAAAACAGGAACCTTCAACGGCAATAACTTCAGCAACAACCCCTGTAATTACTTCATGGACCTTGACTAATAATAAAATTGAAACGCATACCGTGAATTCGCCCATAGGTAAAGACGACGGAAAATCAGCGCGAATAACAAAAAACATTTTACAAATTAGACCATCGCAAATTAGTAACACAATTGCCAATCCAAGCAGACTTTCTGCACCATATCAAGTGATTAATCGTATGAACTTCAATCAAAGATCTCAACCACAACTATCAAATATTCAACCACCAATGATCAAAATACCAGAAAACCATGTTTTATATCCAAAGCCACAAGGTATCGTGATATCTCCGAGTATGACTAGTGAAGCCAGACTAATAAGTCCAAAAGGTGTACAAAATGAAGGCCTTACGTCTCCACGCCTCACAAATATGACCATTCTAACTACGTCACCGCAAAGCTTAAATTCTGTTGGAATACCTTCACAGAACGCGTTACAGCAAAGGTCCCCTGGACAAGTTACGGTAGTACGCATGCAACAACCGCCATTAAGTCCACTTCACATTCCACATGGAGCGAGAACTATGATATCTCCTAATAGACCAAACTCTGTTTTAGTTCAGACACAAGGACCGCCTATACATTTTAACAGGTTGCCAATGGCTCCAGTTTTAGCTCCTTTATCTAAACAGATTGGCTCTAATTTATCTCAACAAAATAATAATATTTGTGTTCAGAATTCAAATTCATTACAACAAAAAGTATTGTCGGCTGGGGAGCCAGCGAAGAGTGAAAACATAAATGAAGGGACTAAAATAATTTTATCACCTACACGTTTACCACCAAATTCAAATACTTCAGTGATGACTAATCGGATTTTATCAATGCAAAATACTTTGCATGTTGGTACAGTGAATTCGTTACATTTATCAAATAAAGTTTTGCTTCACAACAAACCAACTTTTGAAAAAAGAGATATTCAACATCAAAAGACGGAACACGGAAGCTTACCATTTAATTCTTCTCCAATTATTCATGTAGCCAGCTTAAATCAGTCACCGACATCCCACATACAAAGTATTTCGAAACCGGTTATGTCTAATATTCAAGAAGCAAATTCTAACAGAGCACACAGTCAAAATGTAATACATAAAATTAACCAGCAAAGAATAATTACAGGTACTTCTTTAAATAATTTAATACAAATTGATAATACCAAAGGAGAACCAACAGTCTTATCAGTGCCAACGATTCGCCCTCCTGCAGTTTTTACCAAATCAGGAATATCAGATACAGTAGCAGTTACAACGTCAAGTTTAGCAAATGTTGTTATGACTCCATTGTTACTCAAAACAACACCTAATGCAAATATACCAATATGTCTGAGTTCTCGTAACGATAATTTTGAAAATAACCCACTATTACCAGTCAGTCGTATTGATAATAACCACGACCAAAAAATAAATGATATGAACAATGAAGATGCAAATATAAATACAAAGTTAACGCCATCTCTTGCAAAATCACCAGAAACAACAAAATGTGAAACTGATTTCGAAGAGCTGTTAAAAGATAACACAAATGAAATTAAAGTAACCAATGATCCAGAAAAAAAGCTGGAGGTAAATGTAGGAAAAACTGTTACGGTAATTACGCAATGTAACGACAGATCGAATGATTTTGTTGACAAACGAGAGAAACCTGCCGATGACACAATCACTGTAAAGCCCCAAGAATCTGATGATATGTTAAAAATGAATACCTTAGAAATTGTTAAAGACAAAACAAATCTTGAAAATAGTGCTGCAGATCCAAATATAGTAGAGAAAGAAGGCAATATTAAACATTCTACTGCTACAGACAACGCACTCGATATTGAAAAAGTGCCATTTATGAGTCCCAATAATTCAGATATTAAAACAGATCAATCTAAACTTTTTAATTCAGATAACACTTATAAAGAACTTTCTGCTTTTCGTGTATCCCCCAGTAATAAAGAAAATAATGAAAATGATATTCACACTCCAGAGGAAAATGAATTTTGGAGCACTAAAGATCAGATTATAGAATCTGTTATCAAGAAAGTTGATTCACTTTGCAACGAATCTTTTGACGTTAATGTAAACATAAAAGCACAAATTTATAACACAAAAACTGAGGTAAATCCTCAGGATCAAAGTAATCAAGTTTCTAAAGAAGTTGAAACTAATTGCATTGAAAACAATAGTCATTTTAGTGATAATATCGTTAAAGAGGATTTTGAAATGGAAAGAACTACACTAACAAGTAAAAGAGGAGGACGTGGTAATAGAGGTAGAAGAGCTGACAAACAAGATAAAATACAAACACGTCAAATTGCAAAACCAGCTCGCGGTGGTGGTATCGGTAGAAGAGGTAGACGATCTAATAAAGTGGACAAGAAAGTAAAAAGTCTTGCGAATAGCACCTTCCACAATATGCCTGGAGATGTTTACGATTTCCATGAAGACTCTGGTGATGAGGCGTCAGCGACTACTAATAACAGTGAAACAAGACCGAGATTGATTTTAACTATAAAGAGTCCACTTTCAGGCAATGCAGGTATAATACCGACTTCGACACTTAGCATTGCTCTAAAAGATTCTATTAAAGTTCAAGAGAAGCCAAAAGAAGATAAAAGAGAAGTGTTTGCTTCGCCATCTATAAATACTCGTAAATCAAGAAGACTTCAAGAAAAAGATATACAAAAAGGCTCTGTTGACGATATTTTAGATGAAGTGATCAAAGGGCCGGCGGCAAATAACAAGAACGGTCGAGAAACTAACAGAAAAAGGCCGATGAGACAAGCTGGTACTAAACAAAATGTAGAAAAGTCTCCTTCTGACACAAGGAGATCACCAAGAGGCACAAAGAGGTCTAGAGACAGTCTCTCTGATACTTCAGTCGACAGTTCCGATGAGAATATAAAGAAAGAAGAAATAGTTAAGGATGCAAAAGTACCTAAACTCAATGAGCCTGCCGCACAACCTCCCGTTACGGAAGTAGAGACTGTTGTTAAGAATGTACTACCACCGGTGGTGACCTCACATCCTCAAGCTGTCGTGAATCCAACTCCTATTATGAAGCCACCTAAAAAAATGATATCAGAAATTAGTGCGAAATTAGCTAGTGCATTTGAGGCGGCGGTAGCTGGTCCTGCACCAATTGCAATGTCTGTTCCGGCAGTTGTTACTCCAGCGCCAACAACGGTGCCCGTCGCTTCACCTGGCCACGATCGTATTATTCCACCACCCTTAGAACGACGAAATGCGGAGCTCGAGCTGCCAACATTTTCCCATCGAGAACCCAGAGCCGCCGAACATATTGCGAATCAAGAAACAATGAGCGTTTCTCTCGGGGAACCTTCTGATGTGACAAGCATAGATACGGGCCACATAAGGCGACTGGTGGATAATGTCCCAGCGAATATGATGCCTGTAGGAGCAACTGAAGCTACCGATGCTAGAGTACAATCACCCGCTCTCCCTCACAGACCACCCTCAACGCATCGGCCTGCTGATCGCGCTACACCTATTCTTATCAGGTTCGTGTCTTATGTAATTCGCTCAAAATGCAACTAGCCCGTTTTTGAGATGGTATACTTTAAATAAAGGAGCAAGTACACATCACTAAAAATTAAGCCTTAATAATCTCGTTTTTCTATGTCAGAAATGGTAAGAGAGTTGAAAGTTGATAAATTTTTCTTCATCTGTGTTACATGGGTTTTGTTTATTTAATCACGTTGTTTAAAAAATATTTTTTAACGAGGATTGTTTTAAAATAGAAGTGGCGGGGAGGGTATGGAAGGCGTAGGAGTGGCGAGTGTGGGCGCGGCGGGTGCAGCGGCGGTGGCGCGCGGATTCCGAGGCGCTTACGCCGGACCCGCAAGTCTACCACGCGGAGCCCATCACCCACCACCGCCTACTACCAAACAGGTCGCCATAGTCGGACCCCACCATCATCATCCTGGTAAGTTCATACTGAAAGTGTATTATGACGGATTTTAAAAGAAATGTCTCATCAAGACTAAAATATATACCTTAACTTGAATTTAATATAATATACACATAATTATCATAACCAATCAAACAAATTAAAAGGTGAATTTTTAATTTTTACTTAAATACGTCACGATAGAAAACATAAAATAGGTAGTATTTGGTCATTATCTTCTTGCATGAAGTGATTATTTTTAACAACATATATTTTTTTATTATCGTACAAACATTAACAACACTAACTTTAAATTTCCAGTTTCTCGCGTAACGATCACCAGTGTGCCAGCAATCAGCCCTCAAGGACAAGTGAACATGGTGAGTTGATACGAAAAAATAATTATTTACTAAAATTTGTAAATTAATTGTTTGCGACTTTTTTGGCGTCTCTAAATTAAATACAAATCTACATACATTTGCTTTTAAGTAGAGAGTAGAGTAGTAATTGTTTTAAACGATATTTTGTTAAGGAATTTTTGTTGCCCCTGGACTAATTTATCGATTTGTGAACTCGAATCGAATGTTGGTGAGCTTAATATTGGAAACTAAGCTCGACCTAGATATTTCTTATGTAGTGTGGGTTGTTTTGTGTTCTTAAAAATTTCATACTTAAACTGTAAAACGTTTCATGCTCACTTGGAATAGTCTGCGGATTTTGTTCGAAGTCCTCCGCCAGCTCATCAACAGACTTCTCCTATTACATCGGTATACTTTTATGTAATATTAGCTTCTAAAGACCTTATCGGTCCGGGTGTACAGACAAAAATTTAGCTTCCCGTCAATGAAGGAACTTGTAAAATCGGTCCAGACGTTTTTGATAAATTAATAATAATATTAAAAATTCATAAGATCGTTGAAATTTTGCCCCTATTTTAAACGATTTGATATTATTTCATATTTATAGTTTACATCGTATTTCTTCTTGAAGTAAGTTTGTCTTGCAATGTTATAGTTTTGAATGGCTGTCTTTATTTATAGTCTTTTAATTTATTATATTATTTTATATGTGATATGTTATATGATTGTTTCTTTACATAATAAATCATTACACAGTTATTATGTTATTTCGATACTGATATAATGTTTGCTTTCAGGGTGATGGAATGTATCCTCACTTTTCGCAACATCACTATCAAATGTATCAGCAACATTTCCGCGCAACTCAACAAGACATGAGGGCGAACGCGTCTCCGTTCCCAAGGTACTTATTGTTCTATGTGTTAAGTTTATTTCAGTTAATTCATTTCAGGTTCAGAAACATTGTAGGAATTCTTGCTAAGATTGTCATGTGTCAACTAAGCAACAGGAACAGGATTGTGAAACCATTCGTTGGAGTTATCGATTTGAATTAATCGGGGACAATAAAAAAAACTGAATTTGCAAGTCAATCATTTTCGGACACGGCCCATGAAAATTGTTTAATGGAAGCCCCTGCTGTATAATTAACCATTCAAATTAATTAGGGAATATTATTAGAAGATTTATTTGTTTGTATATTCAATAAAGTTTGTAAACCAAATGCCAAGTCTTATTGCTATTATAACACATCCGCATGTGTATTTCACTTGCAAGTAGAAAATTACTAACTTGGAACATTAACAATCTTTCTCTTAGATGGATACAAAATCAATAATCATTATGCAATTAATTACAAGTTGTCCTAAGAAAATAACCAGAGTGACAGTATTATTAAATATAGCGGGACTTATCGCGCAAATAAACATTTATTTACCTCGACGTTTCGACCGTGTTGCGACGGCCGTGATCACGAGAAGAACTGGAGAGTGCTGTTAGTGTAAAATGAGGGTATCGTTATCTACCCTCATTTGATGTTGAAGAAACGCATGGCTGCTACTGCGGCACACAACACTAACGTTTCTTTGCGCGATAAGTTCCGCTATATTTAATAATAATGAGTTCAAATCGCGAAAGTCTTAAAGTTTCAGAGTGACAGTATTTGACGGAGTCATAGTTACTTTTTAATTAATTGAATACGTTGAAAAGAGTTTCTTATCTTCTTTAAAAAAAGGCCGCACGCTATTCATCACATTTTTTTTTAGATCATAATTCCGGATACGAAAATAAAAAGGTTGTAAAAAAAATAAGAAAATGATTATATTATTTTGATTTTGCAACATGAAACATTGTTAGCCCACTTTTGATCATTCTCCGTTTGTTGTAAAAATTATGTCTTGTTTCTGGACCTCATTTATATTTTTTATCTATTAATGAATGTTTATATTTTGTGCGTTCAGATGCGGCGGTGGTTTGGAAGCAGAAGGCAGCGAAGCCCCAACTCCTCCTCTAGAATTACGTCGTCCGCCTTCAGCGCGAGTACCGAGACCAGCCCACTCACCATCACCTGCCGACCGGCACATACGTTAGTAAACAATCATACATAAAAATATGCATTAATGAATTTGGCTAAAAACGAGCTGCCAAAGAGTTGTCTTGTTTGGAGCACAAACCAAGCTTGTGCTTGTTAGTTTTCAGAGGTATTTACTAGCCGGAGTACTTGGGAACCTATAAGAAAATAGTATTCCTGTCTTAAAAAGGTCGGCCTGCGACCCAACTAACGTTATGTCTTATGGCCTAGCGTTAGTAATAGGCCACTAATAGTTAATGAGCTTTTTGCTAAGCGAATGAGAATGTAGTATACTTTAAGAGGCAGAATTATTACTACAAAGTTGTCCTTTCCGACCCGTATGTGCTTTCAAATCATTGTCCAGGCCTCTAATGGCTTTCTGTACACTCATATTGAATATATTTCTTTGATATCGTGCACTGTGAGATGCTTATACAATATTTTTATTTAAACCCTAAGTTCTAATATTCCATTACGTAAAATAATCTAGTATATCAATTTTAAAGATACATATTTTACATACGTTATATTACATTTACATATTTTATTATTATTATAGTATACGCAGTGCGTTGTGGGCGGTCACCTCCGCCTGCGCATGGCAGCGCGCGAGCACCGAGCGCTTTGCCTCCTTTAGCCGCACCGGGACCACCCCACGCCAGCCAAGTACCAAGAGAGGCCGACTCGCTGCAGATGCTGCTTAGGGTAAGTCCTAAGATACAAAAACGGGCAAATAAAATTCATATACATAAAAACACGATGTTGACCCTAGAGATGGTGAGCAGGTGAACAACTGAGCGTTTTCTAAGGAATTTTTTGCCGCGCACCACCACTCTGTGGAATCAGCTGCCTTCTAAAAAAATTCCGAACCATTATGACTTAGGGATCTTCAAGAAAAGACCTCTTTTTAATAGGCCGGCAACGCATCCGTGGCCCAACAGGCGTTCAGTGTGTCCATGGACAATGGGCGGCAGACTGCTTCCGCGTGCCCGTTTGCCTCCTATTTTATATAAAAAATTGTATAACTTGCACTTCAAATTAATGTAATTGTAAATGTAATTGTGTCCAGCGCTACCCGGTTATGTGGCAAGGCCTCCTGGCGCTGAAGAATGACTCTGCGGCCGTGCAGATGCATTTCGTCGGCGGAAGCGCGGCAGTCGCGGCTGACGCTCTCTCTCGCAGCGCGGATGGAGCGGCAACGTCACTGTTGCGAATCGCCCAAAGGATGCGTCTCGAGCCGGCGCAGCTTGATCAAGTACACCGAAAGATGAAGGTATTTTTTCACGCTCACACATACGTATTATTCTCGAAGCCTATTTTCTTATTTAATGAGAATTGACAAAATAGTCAATAACTAAAGTAAGTTTATTATGGCGTTTTAGATTTTTATGAATAACACATTATTACATAGAGTATAGTTGGGCTTTTAAAGTCTTTCAATGAAATTACTGTATGTATGTGTAAAATATTGGGTTTTCTACAGATGGAAAACGAACACTGCATGCTACTGGCGTTACCGTGTGGTCGCGACCACATGGATGTACTACAACAGTCTACCAATCTGTCCGCCGGCTTCATCACCTATTTGCAAAGGAAACAGGCCGCTGGCATTGTCAATGTGGCGCCGTCACCACGGCACCAACAGGTAGTAATATATTAATACACACGAATTATTTATTGAAATCCTGTTTCGTATAATATACAACGGTAAATTACAAGTTCAGGTAACTAAGATACAGGTAAATAGTAAAAAAAAAAACTTGATAACTATTTAGCGTCTGATTTAGTTTAAATATTTTTTTAGTTGCAGTGTCTATCTACTATAATTTACATAAGTTTCTAACTATATATAATATTAATTCCAGTCTATGTATACTGTACACATATTCCCATCGTGCGAGTTCGCCAATGAGAACCTGAATCGAATCGCACCGGACCTAATGCACCGCGTGGCCAATATAGCGCATCTGCTCATAGTTATCGCTACGGCCATCGGATGAATACTACTTATTACTCTGATGAGACTAAAATCATTGGATTTGACCCCGCAGAAATCGCTGTTTGCGATTGTGATAAATGCGATTTCATTTTGCACTTACAACGCAAAAGGCAAATAATGAAGATTGAAGACGTAAAAAGTGAGTGAAAGTTAAGATGTAGCCATACGACTAAAGGCTCCGATCGAACAACCGTGGACGCGATTTAGTGACAGTTTTATTCATTATCTTGTAAATAATATCCAGGTTGTGAACTCATTTTTAAAGTTTAGTTATCGGTCGAGTTGAGCCACCATAGAAATGACTATTGCGGAGCCCGCACTTGCTCTCAGTCTCACTTAGTGTTAAGCCTATTTAAGTGTTAGCAAAATAAGACGTCATTTTGTAAAATATTTTGTTGTGGTCGACTGCGCTCGGCCTTCGGAGTTTAAATTTTATTAAAACTATGTTAAGCAAAGTCAAGTTCATAAAGATTATAATTTGGGTTCCGCTAATGATGAGTGGCGATCTATCGAGCATTTTTATCGTTAGTGTAAATTGTTATTTTGTTTTAAGTGTAGATGTAAACTAATTAAACATGTAAATACCGAATCTATCCATACGTACTAAATCTTGATTCGTTCACTTAGAATGTCATAACAGTTATTGAATGGGATATATCAAAACTGAGTTGAGTGAAGTTTAAAAGTGGCTAATTTAAAAATATAAAATTACATGTGGAAAATAAACTGTGATTCTGACTATTAACGTAAGGTTAGTTAGGTTTATAGCAAGCAGTACGCGTATGAGCAACGGCGTATTCGATGACTAGCGAATTCAGTCATCGTTTCTAGTTTAAACATAATGTAGTCTTATAGTGATATTTTCTTTACGTTCACATCGGGTTTTTCATATTCATTTATAGTTTAATATTATTTATTTAAACATTTATCTTGTTTAGTTTTGTACCTTGTATTGTATGAATGTTAGCCAAGTCAGGATAACATGCATACGATAAACTTAAAATAAAACTATCCGATCCAAAACGCTATTGAATGTTTGTGCTCTGATTTAACGATAGTGTGTGTGTGTATGTGTATAATTAATTATAGACAATTTTTGAATACTAGATATCTACTAACTGAGGAACATTGACAAATAATAATTCCTTTGTTACTATATTATCTATATTATTTAAAAATTGGCCTTTACTGAAGCATATAAGGCAATTATAAAGGCTGTCAAACTTCGGTTCAATTCATTCCACGTTAATCCGCCTCGCGCCAACGTACAGTACGCAAGATGAAAGTTGTGCCCGTAAGAACATATCGGGCGGGTGTAGGTACACGCCTCCGCTTTCTTGTCTATTGTGAGATCTCTGTACGAGGATTATGAACTAAGTGATGGTGCAACGATCAACGTGATGCTCGCGATGTTTCACTGCACCTCATTTACCGCTGTTGCTTGTCTTATGCGGGATCCTTTGAGAGAGCTTTTTGGATTACGTTTAAATACTGTAAGTAAGCTTTTGTTACTGTATGTTTCACTCATAATTGTGTTTTTTTAATATATTTTTCTATAGATTTTATATCGAGAAAATGTCAGGACTAATATAATGGATGGTATATTTCTTTTACTACTTTTCTTTTGTTACTTTTCATTTACATTATTTTCATTACTTTTAAATACAAAAGTAATGAAAATGTAGGTAAAAGTTTTTATTTTTTATTGTATTTACCGAAGGATTACGTAAACAAAATGATAAATTTCTTTTTATTCCATCGAACAGCGATCGAGCAGTCACCAAACGTGATCCCTTAAAGGCTCTCTTAATTTTTCAAGTTTGAAATGAAACAATATTGTACTTCTCGTAACTTGTCGTCTGCATATAGCGATCCTCGCGACTAAAGCCTCAGCGATGAATGCCTCAGTCGATGTTAGCTTTGATCGGAATACCGCACATGGAAAAATTGCGACCCCGTCTCACGTCGCGTGAAACACTAAAGTACAAAATATTTTATGTAATTTTATAATATATAAACGATATACAACAGCACAGCCATGTATGTATATTCATTGAAGAGTTAGTAATGATGTAAATGTGTATGGTTTGTCATGCTCCGTCGCAAACAGTTCTCGATTAGCTAAGAGGAACACTAACGAACTCGTCACTTCGTCCATTAATTTTAAAATATAATTTTATCTATAAACGGATGCCCAAATGTACACTTATTTTATTTGTGTCCTTATAAAGGAACTCTTATGTAAATAAAACTTGAAGTATAAATAATAAATCATAGCAATACAATAGTCTAAACTCGATGATAAGAAACTTGTATAAATTAAGTGACACACGAGAGTTATGAAAATAAATATTTATTCAAATACAAATCGGTATTTACTATGATTTTAGTTCATTACTGTGATGTAATTATTTTTGGCGACACTTACAGCTGTATTATATTGAGTACCTATATTATTACAACTGATCATATTCGTAATGAAAAATGTATCTCCTTGCCCGATTAATAATTGCATCCAAAATTGTTTGCTATGCAAATTGTTGTCAATTACTAAAGTGTAATATTCTTTAGAAGATTTTCCATATTTGAAAACCACCATTGTTTGTAGCGGTTATAATTTTTCGACGATGTTAACTAGTAATTTAATGCAGACTTAATAGTTTTAAGAGTAGTTACGTGAGAAGTAAAATATAGTTTCGTTTTATTTGAATTAGGTTCTTAGAGTCCGAGGGTGGGACGGCGGGTCGGCGTGTGCGCGTGTGCGTGTTTAATGGGTTAATATTAATGTATCATAACATTTGATCTCAAGTGTGCAGCAAAAGTGAAAGTGAGGACTTGGATCTCAACACATTATAAGACGCGTCCACGGACGGATGTGACAGATTCGATAAAGCCGAAGTATCAAGTCGAATTCATTAAGTACATCTGTTCGCGTACGTTTTCCTATAATTTGTCGAGAGCGTATAGTGCGAGCCGCGCCCGCATGCTCCACCCATTTAGGTCCTAATATCGAAATGTAAGGAAATAAAAATATTGTGATCATATTTCTACTGTAACTTTAAAATGCTAGAATTTAGAGATAATTGTATATTTTGTACATATTGAAATAGTATTGTATCTTTACTTCCCATTATCCAAAAACCCAGAACTCCTGCGTGTTATTTACCTCCTACCTACCAATACTATTAAAAAAATAATACATAATGGTGTTTTCATTTAATTACCTCTTTAGTTTCAGGACTATTGATATTGGATGTGTAATTAAATAACAAAACTTCATATTATAGTGTACAATATTTATTTGTTTAACAACAGAAATATCGTAATATTGAAACCTATTCTAGACTATCTAATCGCACTACTTTTTATGATTCACTTTTCATCCCTTAAACGACAATCGAATCTATTCTAAAACTATCGCACGCAATAGAATTGGTTATAGCTAAAAGATAATTTTATAGAAATCATTGCCATATTGCTTTTGCATAATATGTAGTTTTCTTAGATGGCGAGGTAGGTTAGGACTTAGGATCGGAAACAGAAAAAAGGTAGGATCCAAAATGCAAGCCACAACAGTAGGTATTAAACGATATGTGCGTATTTTCACGTTGTATTAAACTCTGTTCTTATATTTTTTGGTAAGTTATAACAGTCTTTGATTATTTACTTGTCTAGATAAAGAGTTCGAGCATCAAAACGCTAAAAAAAATGTCACTCAACTGTTGGGTGACAAGGTCGTCGCGTCCGCTCAGTACAGTGATTGTCGCTGTGCAGTAAATATGCGTTGTGACATACATTAAAATGACGGTTTGCGCTATAAAAGTGTGCAGGAATTACCAAGGACGGTTGAAAACAACTAATCAAGTTACTTATCATCGATAAGTAAATATTGAAGTATAAATAAGCTAAAAAAACCATTATATTAATAAAGTTTTAATATTGTCCTTAGATACGACATCATGCCTACGGGGCTTAACTATAATTTTTCCCTTGTGAATCAAAAAGTGTTTTTTTTTTCAATGAGATTTTGCCGCCGCCGTTTAACTGTAGTGTTGCCTGTTTGTCAAATTGTAATTTACCGATTAATATAAATAATTCCGAAAAAAATTTTCTTACAGAATGTTCACGTTCAAAGAGAAGGTAACTAAACCTTCTACTGTATTGAATATAAATAATCCAATCGTAAGAATATATAATTTAGAACTAGAATATTAAAAATAAATACATATAATGATCACGCCTTTTATTCCCCGAAGGGCTTAGCAGAATTGCAACATTTTTTTAATAACTTTTCATTACAGATATATTTTACTAGTAATCCTGTGCATAACAACATTCTAATAAGTGAATTAAAATTTAAAAATAAATTATAGATGCATCAAAACCTATTTTTTCCCTTACTATTAAGGAAAATATTTAAGAGCTGGTATCACTCAGTACGGCGACATGTGACGTAGTGCGCTTGTAGTTACGCCTAGCCTCGCCTGTTATTTTTGTTGCGATTGCAGCGTTGAGCGTAACACTATCTACTATCTAGACAAGTAAATAATTAAGGTGACCAACTGTAGGTACTCATTTACTGAGTTTTGTACTCTTTTTTCGCAAACCGTACTCTTTTCTAATCCTGTACTCTGAAAGTACTCATTTGTATAATTTTATACTCATTTGTATTTCTAAAACATTTTTTTAGATTATTTTATTTCAATGCTGCTGTTGAAAGTGTTATTTGCACTAGTGGATGATTATTGGAGCAGTGAGAAGTCGCAACTTTCTGCAAAAACATTATCTGCCCTCTTAACAGTCAAATTTAATATGCAAAATGAAAGTTGTTCGGATGTGGCTACATTATTAGACGAACATCCTCATTTAGCAAAAAAAAAAAAAATCCAATCCGAACAAAAATATGTTTTTAAAAGAAAATAGGTAAAGTTTTTATCGTTTTTACCTCTTTTTTTTTCACCTATGAAATACTTGCAAAGTGTAGGTTGAACAAAGAATAGTTGGTCACCTTAAAATAATTTAATATAAAAATACTTTCCTCACACTCGAAATAATATTTAATACGTAGTACAACATGAAATTTGTTATTAAATTAAGTAGGTAGGTAGGTATATAAAACAATTATACCTACCATATAGGTACATTATACATAAAGATGAAGATATCATATAGGTAGTCTTACTACATTTTAAATACCTACCTACTCTAGTAGTCACCGTCGTATACCTACTAATGAACAATATAAGTATATTAAGACTTCATAGTAAATAAACAGTTTAACATGGTTTGCCTAGAAAAATAACCTAAAGTATCTATCTTCAACATGCTATATTTGCTAGTTTTCCCCACATTAACATCCTTGTTTCATCATTAATCCGGCAAGTTTAAAAATTCGTAAACAGCTAAGAGGGTCTGTCTGTGATGGCTGTGAGGTCGCAGTAGGTGTGGGTTGAATGTTGACTGAGGCATGTGATGGAGATTTGCTCTCTGATTTTTGCTTTTCTGGTGACTTACTTATCGCCGGTGAAGTCATTCTGAAAACAGGAGCATAAACTTACTTAACTTTAAAAGACACTGTAAACGACCGAAGAGGTGGAGAAAGGCTACTAGATAGGTCTACAAACATACTTATACAATTTCCACACACACTACATACTAAACATCTAAGTAATACCTACTGACATTTTTTCAATATATATCTACCGTGCTGCAATTTATGCGCTTTGAATGAGAGAATAAATGAACAGAATTGATCAAATCGCGTTTTGTTTTTTTAAAGCATTTAGGTATGACTGTCTAAATGCTTTAGAATTAATAAAGATGTCCATTTTGTATGTAAATCACACATAATATAATTATAGACTAGTCACTAGGTCATTAATACATCGTTTTATTATAGATACATCCCTCTATAAGCGCCAAACATAATTTGAAGCACAATTCTAGTAGGGCGTAGTGTTCCACGTCGCATTAAAACGTAAGTCCTACCTATAATTGAAATATTCTGATTGATCAATCAATTTATTGAATTTGTCCATTATATGTTTGGATCGTAGCCAATGGACTATCAAAGTATCTACGATACTTGTTGGCCGTGACCGACTTTGTGCATTCATTTTTGATAAAGTCGCCATTAGGTATAAAGTATCATTATTATTTCAAAAACAATAATTTTCGATAGAAGTCACCGTATTTTACTACATTTTTCAAGATTTCGTGTTTTTTTAAAGTTATTCAAGCTGTATACTTAGTATTTCCATTTGTTTGGTAACTGTATATGTTACAAGTTACAACACGAGTGAGATAAGTGACGCCTCCATAATGGGCAACATAATACCTTCGAATGGCTGTAACCAAATATGACCTATTTAAAATAAAACAATATTCTTCATGGATCACGCTGTTTTTACACACAGCTAAACTTGTCCATCAAAACACAGGCCTCGAAACCTTTTCGAAACGTCTTAAAAATAATTTTAAACACAATAGAACCTACTTTAATTATAACCACAGCCTATGGTCCATAGGTAGATAAAATATCTCATGAAGACTGTTGCTGAAGGGAATTAATAATAAATTTATTGTGGGTGGATAGCCTACTTTTAATTTTTGTTAAATTTATCGAAAAACTAAAGCGCTTAGTTGCGTAAATAAATGTAATTCAAATGAAATCATATATAAAAGTTGTGTTATTTATGGCGATTTATAATAAGGCGTAGGTATCTAATAGTTAGATAATCATGAGTCAATAACATTCAATCTCAAAAATAAACATAGTACAGTCGATTTGAGGACTGAAATCTGAAATCAATTGAAAAGGGAACTGATCTGAGGGAGATTTTCAAGGTCTTTTTTCGTTAAATAATGTTAAGAATGCTCGAGGATTAGGACAAGTTTAGGGGACTGTCATCTTGATATTTTATGAACGACGACGATGGTTGTTTATTGAAAAGTTTTATGCTATCATAAACTTTTATAAGAAGAATAGACTGCGCGAAATTTTACATCTCAATCAAGATACCTATGGACTTTGGAGGTTAAGTTTACCAAAAGATAGAAAATGGGAAGGTGTCAAGTTGCAGGACAACGAGTCACACTTTGTGGCACAAAATTAACATCTAATAACAAAGTTTTTGTTAGGCTACCTGATATGTTTCTATTTGTTTGTCCAGGTTGTTCAAGAATCAAGAGGTTTAATCGTTCTTATTAGGTAAACTGCTTATCTTATTGGACTGCTCAGTCGCGCAATCAATCCAGCCAGACCAAGTATTGTACCTATTCATAATGTATACAATGTAAGTAATTAATTTGTGGGCAAAACTAACTCAGTTGGAAATGTCTCTGGCTCATTCTCATAGACAACGAATCTGTGTCTAATGTTTGTGCTAAGTTTTAATATCTATTTCCCTTCATGAGAATGAGAAGAATCACGTGTAGCAATGGGCTAGGCATTCTAAAATCTAAACTCGACATAATGAGTACTAAAATATAGGCCAGTGACCAAGCATTGCGCGGGCGGATTATCTTTGACCTAGTTGTTGCCAGTGTCGTTGCTGTATATGTAATTGTAAACGCTATAAAATTGTTACGAAAAATAGGAAACTGAATTTAGGAACGTGGTAGTGTGACCTAGTTAAGTTACGACTCGAGTAGGTTGGTACCTACTACCTATGTGCTATTTTAAATATTACATGATAGTAAAATTTCAGTTAAATAGGAAAATATTTATTCAACTAGTTGGTTTATTTATGTAATAAATTGTAGGTAGTTATTCTATATGCTATGTCAAACCTCATATTATGTGAATTTAAATTCACTCAAATCTGTTATTAATTATTATTTTAGATCATTAGTTCAACTTCTAATCGAGCAATGAACAGATTTCGCATTACTCATTCATATTAAGTACCTACTTACTTGACTTATGATTAGAAATAATAAAAAAACTCTAGACCCTCAAATTATGTTCAATATGTTAATTCAGACGCTCATTTAAATATTATTAAAGACATAAAAGTAAGGTTTTAGAAAATATTATTTACTTACCTAAGAAAATAAGACACAACACTGGTTAATTTATTATAATATTTATAAAAACAATTTCAAACTGTTGTTATTATTTACAAAAAAAGGTTTACTTTTAGTCGGTCCTTTCTGCACAACACTACCAACGCAACGAACGCTCGAATTACTATTGAAATCTGAAGAACTAAGAAACACTAGGTATGCCGCACGGCACACCACAGATTTTGCTATGTTGTCGTTATAATATTTTTATATTAATTTAATATTAATAATAAATCGCATGAATATAAATAAAATATAAATTTTAATCAATTCATTTTGATCATTCTGTCAAATACCTGTTTATGGGGTATTATTTTAAGTTATTTTGAAAATAAATAAATAATTTATTTACTTTATGAGTTTATTGAGTGACAAGTGGCAGTCTGTGGCCGCTGCCGACCCCTTTGTAAATTATAAGGATGCAAATAAAAATAATATAAATAATAAAATAATATAAATTATATAAATAAATAAAATTTTGGAAATTATCTGAACAAATTGTAGCATTTGAGCAACTATCTAATTTAACATTATATTTTGCTAATTAAATAAATTCAATATCTGTTTATTCGCTGCTGTTGCGTAATTTTATATGACAAATTTTTATTTTAAATTACACAGACTGTCGGATATTCTGTTACTAAAACAGACTTAAGTATCTATTTACATTAGTTGGATAGAATTATTAAATAAATAACTGAAGCAGACAATGTCGCGGCCGAATTATATTTTATAAACTTAATGGTTCCAAGTGCCTACCTACCTCTACCTACCTATAAGTTCATAATTGTTATTCAAAATGTTTTTACTAAAACAGCACACGTAGTTGCAACGGTCGCGGTCACTTACTCCACTAGGGCTATCACTTTTAATACTCTTTTATTTACATATCAACTGTATTATAATTTTAACAAGAAAAGGACTTCAAACTGTAAGTCTAAAACTACTGAAAAGGTTGATGAAATTTAAATAGAACCACACGGGAAGCACTAGCTTTCAAATAAAAAAAGAATCATCACAATCGGTTCACCCAGTCGAATTGAGAATCTCATCCTTTTTTAAAGTCGGTTAAAAAAGATAATTGGCGGTTATTAGTTAATTATGAATCATCTGCGTAGATTAAGTTGAAAACTTTGATTATTTACTTGTCTAAACAATCTAAGGTTGAAAGTAACCAATCTTACCTATTTTTATATTATTCAAGGCTCTATCTTAGAAATTCGTCAGTTTAATTTATTTTAAACTTAAACTCAATAAATATAAAAAAAATTCTCTATTGTATAAGTTAAGTCGGTTAAGCAATCATATAAACAAGATTCAGATTTTTATATAGATACCTATAATACATTTAAATTATGTAGGTACTTATAAATTTTTTAACTTTAATAAAAATCTACCGAAAATACAACATAATTAATAAATGTACCACAGTAACTTACAGTGCGATATTATGGAATGCGAAGGAGTATGATACAAACGAAGTCGCAGATTAAATATAAGTTGACCCACAAGACCAAAAAATGCCGCAATCCATTGACAACCCTTGCAATAATTTTGACCTTTGCAAAACAGCTGCTTACAGTTATCTACGTCATCTGTTATGTAATACCTGCTATTGCATATTTACGATTTAATTCTATTTAAAAATTTAAACAAAGCAAAAATTATTAAATACCCTAAGAATATCACCGTAATCAGGTGTTTACTTATTTTACGTAAATTTAATTAAAAAAGCAAATAGTGTCCGCCTACCTGATTTATGTTGATTGTAGGTAACTATGGTGGTTTTGTCCAAAACAAACAGCTTTTAATATGTTTTGATAATGTGAACTATGAAGACGAGTGCACTAGGCGGCTTGAAGGTTCCAAGTGTCGCAGCGATGCGGAATCTAATGCGCAGCTCTGTACTCATGCCTTCGACCCTTTACCTAAGGTTGAATGGTGTGACGTCATTAGATTGATATTATAAATTTAAACTTGAAAATACTTAAATAATCTATCTAAAACTACCGCTGACAAAGCCTTTGTGCTTAGGTTATTTTTCTTCTCGAATTCAGGCATTACTTAACTTATAATTAGATATCTAGTCTAAAATACAATTTTTCCGCATAGGATTTTGATTTTACAATAGTAGTCGAATTTATTTTTTATTTGGTATTAGATAAGGTCAATAATTTGCCGAAAAATGTTTTTAGTTTTTTTTTGTGAACTGCCATCTATTCGCAATTTAAAGTACTATTACACGTAGTAGTACTGCATTATGTAGTTATGGTCTTTAGGGTTGCAATAAATGTTGATAAAGTACATCATGTTTCTAAAATTTACAAGATGGCGTTAAAATTTAACTAGTCTGAATCAATGTACTATCACAAAGTATGTATATTGTACAGTGGACACAACCGCCTAGTGTGATTACTGTTCTAATCCAACCATTTGATTTGAGCTCATAAAAAAATTAAAAATTGAGTGTAGTTCATGTACTTTTACCTCTAATTTATGATACTTCGTAGTATGTACTACTAAAATCCTTTTAAGATGCGGTTGGTTGTTAAGATGCAAATTTATTTATTTAAGTACAAAAACTTGTACAAGAACATAATACAGCAAGAACACATATTAATAACTAATTAAGAGTACAACGATCGAAAGCAGAAATGCCTTATCGAAGCAATCTCTAGGTAGCCTTGATAAGATAAAAGAGATCATGTTAAAGAGAACGAGTGCAAAAATTATAAGCTAAAACATAATAATTATTAAATATAAGGATATAATAAAAACAATAACTTCAATAAACATTGCTAGAACAACGAAAGTTATAAGATTTGTTAACGGTATACAAAATTGAAAAAACCTTCAAAAAAAATTTAATAAAATAAAATAAATAGGTGTATATGGAAGAAACATGAAAATAAAAGAAAAATACGTGTGAAAAATATACCTCTATAGTCTATGTGATGTTTGGGGTAGGTGTAATTTGAATTTTAAAATGTCGGCGGTCTCGATTCCACAGAGCTTAAGAGGACTTTAGCTGATTTATAGACGCAGGTAACGGCTGAAAAATTCAAATTGTTCTCCTCAGTATTAAAAAGAAACTGTTGAACTTAGAAAATTTTTGCAGCAGCTCGCTTTAATGGTAGTAGTGCATCTTTGCAACTCTTGTTACTGAATTTATGGTAGATCTAATTAGAAACATTAAAGTTTTATACGGATTTCTTGGTCATATCGTGTTTCTAATATTTTTTAGCGTCTAGACTTGAGTTTAAGCAGCATAAGATAAATAGTTTACCTTATGAGTATTTTAACTAGCAACCCAACCTGGCCTCACTTGGCCGTGCACCTTGTTTGTGATATATTTAGTACGATACCTACGATCTAATCCAATTTGATGCAGTAATTTTCATACAAAATACGAATATAAATTCTATAAATGCTTGTGGTAGCTTCTAGAAGTATTGCTGCTATATACCCGCCTTAATTATATATCTTATATATTATCTAGTATAAATCATATTTCTGTAATATCATTGTAAATATAGTTTACTGTTTTTATATAAATGTAAACTTTCACTGGAGTTTCAATTATGTTTAGATTTTTTTGTTGTGTTAATATGTGATAAAGTTGTATGAAGAGAATTTAAAATAATTAATAACTTCAATATTTTTTAGACTAACCCTGTTAGAATTTTATTATATGAACGGATTATTTAAATTAGAAAAGTATTAGCGTAATCGGGCATGTATTTTCAGTAGACACGCTCAGACTGACCAAATGTGTTTCAGCCGCGATCTCCCGTAATGAATTCGATCTCGGGTGAAATCCTCCAACAAATTAGGATTAGATGAGGCCCCATTATGTTTTAGAAGGAAACGTGGACGTTATTTGAGCGTTGGTTTGTTTATATATATTTTTCTTATATCTTTTAGTAATATTTAGTTTGGAATTTCATAAGTTCGTAATATAAGTAGATATTTAAAAAAATGTGTACACCATTATTTTTACTACTAAAACATAGATCGTAACAGAAAATTTAAGATGTAGGTATAATATTACAAATTATATTTTCTTTGAGTATTCCATTTTTATTCCAGTAAAATGGCGTAAGAAAAAGCGATCTATGGATTAGTTACTATGTTAGACCATCGGTAGTGAAGGTGCTGTCCTCCAGACGCCCTGGAGTGTCCCATCATACTTCTTTGAGATTCATTGTCCGTAACAATACTGCCATACCAGTGTGGTGCAGAGGTGGGAGTCAGTTGAGTGACATAGTTGAGGATATATTTCCATTTGCCAGTGCCCTTCAGTGACCGACATCCGTAATATTTATCTTTAAAATCACAAAAATGTCCACTACAAAACGAATAGTGAGTGTCTCATAAATCCTCTCAATAAACCTCTTCTAGTTAAACTTAAACTTCCTTACTTATAAACATTGCTTAAGTAAGATCTTTTCTCATTGTTTTAAAATGTTTTGTCACGAATCTCGATTAATTATATACCTATTAGTTACGTCTGAACTCCAAAAGATAACAAGTTGGGATCTAATGACCCTATGTTTGTTTATTGCAATTTCGGTATATTATGCCGTCATAAACTACTGAGCCAATTTTCTTGATTTATTGTACAAGTTGTTGACTTGCCTGTAAGGAAATTGATGAAAAAACATTTAAAAGTGTGTCTGTGACATGCCGTGTTAGGGATTTTGGAATTTAACTCAAAAAGAGTTTAATTCCAACATAAAACTTTATAACTAGAATAAACATAGTTTTACTATAGTATCAGTAGTTACTGTAAAGGGATGTAATTTGTCCAATTCGCTAGAGAGCGGTGCCGCACACAATTTCCTCAAAACGAAACCTGCGTTCGGAATACGAAGCGACAAGATGAAATGTCGAATCCCAAAAACTGCTTATTTTATTGGGGCAAAGCTGTTACAGGGATGGAGTTCATGGGCGAATCGCTGTATCCAATTAGGTGATCCTCTCAATGTCGGTCGGTTTTTTCCAAAATTAATACACTTATTTCTATTTAAGGCTCACGTAGTCGCTTTATATCCAACGTAAGCTTTCAGGCCAAAAATGACCCTTTTTTTTCAACTGACTTTAAAAAAGAAAAGGTTTTTATATGTTCTTAATATAAGGAAAGTTTTTTGTTTATTAAGTGATTGTTAGGCAAATTATGAACCAATTTCGATTCTTTTTTATTGGATAGGTCGTGAGTATTTAAGTTGTTCTTGACGTTCTGTTGGCTAGAACTAAATAAAACATCAGTTTCAATCTCTAGTCATGGTTAATTGGTCAGGAATGCGTCCATTTTTAAGCAGAATTTTTTTTTAAGGTACAGTAAAAGTAATAAATAAATAATTTTATAAGGCAAACATTTTCACTAATCCAATCAGCCTATGAGATTCCTAAGCGACGTGCTGTATCTTCTTTTCATTCATGACTGAAATAAAGTATACTTTCCAAACACCTCATTTATATTTGAAATATTGCATCGAGAAATACATGTATAGGTACACGGATCAGTTACAATTTTATTCATAATCGAACGGCAGAGATTAGAGCATAATACATAACAGTTTGAAAATGTAGAGATCTAACTAATGTTGCAATCTTTCATACAAACGTAAGTACTATAATTTCAGTAGATTGAACTTTCAACTTTGTTTTATAACATGTACTAATACGTGTAGATAAACTTGCCGTCACGATATTAAGCCTTCAAAGTTGAGGAAATACTGATATAAGGTAACAGCTGTACGGTACACGTTAGCGTACAATGTACATAAATTAAGCGACTCATACTAACGTGTTATGGTTTCCATAATTAATTAAGGATAATTAAATCATCTAATACAAAATGTATAAAACTTTAGTCAATTTTTCTGTTTACTTCATTATAAAGAGAGATTTGTAGTTTTGTTTGTAATTAATACACTCAAAATTAATGGACAAATTTAAAGATGTGACGATAGGCCGCATACCTATGATTTCTTGTTTATATGTATGTGTAAACAAAAGATTGTTATAAGAGAAAAGAAGATAGGTGAAATAAGAAGTGAATAATAATTGTTAGGTATGTATTAAATAAAGATGTGTGTATAATAATACCGGCAATCTCATATCTACTCTATTAGTACTTACTACTATTAGAAAAAAGAAATATTGCAAACAGACACTTCATACATACACACATACTTAGAATAATTGTAAGTAGTGGTATGTTACGGATTACAATTTTTGGACACTTTACAATCTTGTGAGGTAGTAATGTAGAGAAATTTACAATTTTACAATGCTTTATATACCTAATAATTATTAAAAACCGTCCACATATAATATTTCATATAATTAGTTTTTCATCAAAGAAGCATAGATAACGCATAGCCTACACGAAAGAATATTCATTCTCATACTTAACCTATATTTTTTAAAATCTCAATTGAATTGAAGACAAGTTTGCAAACACAAGAGATTTTTGTGTTTACTACCGAAGTAATAGGTAACATTTAGATTTTAGTAGCTATGTGAACATTCAAGATTGAAATATGTATTGCAAAATATTATACAATATAAAATCGCTAGGTATAATAATATGGTTGGGAGAGATTTAGCGGCACGATATAAGTGAGGCGGACCAATCCCGGAAAATATGAAAATTGGAAATACCTACACCGTTATTCAGTCAAATAAATTTCGATTCCATTTGCAAGGTTTGATGCTGGTACGCCGTTCTCGATAAATATTAAATAAATCTCATGTTTTCCTTTTCTCTAAGATTTTTCTATAAACAACTGTATTTAAACAATTGTCTATCATTATAAAAATCAATGAATCAATTTGTTTTGTTAACATAAAGGGAACAATATAAAAATAATATAATTTGTGTTACTAGCCAAACAAACAAACTATTTGGCATTATAATATTATATTGTAGTTATGTATAGATGTGTCGGTAAGGTAGGATCAAGTAGAGTTTTCCTTTTCCAAAGTTTAATACGATTTCAAAGCTTGCCGCTTGACGAATTTTGTAATTAGACCTTCCAATACATTCGGATCTCATTCTGTTTTGCTTAATTGTTTAAACCCCCACTTGTATCAACTTAGGTATATGATGTATGGAACCCAACTAAAATCCATTATATTTTTAATTTAATCAGAGCTATCTAATTAAGAAGTTACGTTGCTAAACTACTAATTCTAAACATCTATTCTAGTCTAAATATCATAACTATACCGCATACACGGTCGAAGGGTAAAAAGTAAAATTCTAATTCTATATTAAAATAAATAATCATACCCAACATAATCATAAGTATGCTTGGATACTATAGAGTTATTTTTTAACAGACTTATAAACATTTCTTCAACGTTGCTACGAAAAATAGATTATCAAAGTCAAAATAAAATAGGTGCCTTAAGTACTTAAGCTAATAGTAATATAAGAGCTATAATAAACCATTAATTATTTTATAAAAAATAAACTTTGATGGACTTGTAATATTATGAATATCAATCCTAATGTGGCATTGCAGACATTTCTGTGTCCGTAGAGAAAAATTTAGTCACTGCTTGTCTATAGTTTTAATTTATTTTAAGCAATTTTTTCTATTTTTGTAAAACTGTGTACACGGTTAGGTACCTACATAGATAATAAGAAATCTGTAATTTAACGAAAGGTTCAAGGATCAGACTTAATTGTTGACCTCTGAATATTAAACAGTGTCCTCGTCATGAATGTTTCAGAACCCGTGTAATCCTTCCTTTTCTCGGTTTCGTTAATTTCTTTTGAGGAAAAACGAAAGAGGTTAATTGTTTAGGTTGTCTACTTTGCAAGAAACGAAACTTTACTCATTATCGAAAATCAATTAGTCACACATTGATTGCTATTAGTAGATTTTAAATCCCATGAAATCAATTTTAAAGAAAATTTCTTTAGGGAAATTGTGACTCTCGAATCGAAATATTTTTCATTTCCCTGGGATTGGAACCTCGGCGCAATATGCACATAATACCAGAATACGTTTCTCACTTAGCCATGGCGAATGAAATTTTGTTTTGATTTTGAGTGAAACGTACGTATAAATATATTTATTCATTTATTTTAATAACTTGTGACCATTAAACATGGTTATTCTACCTACATTACTTATGTAAACGTGTATATATGACTTTTTGTATGATCTTTTTTTTTCAGATACCATTCTCGTGCCAAGTAATAAAGTCGAAGCTTCAATATGTCTATTATATTAGTGAGATAGCAAAAATACATATTGGAATCAGCAATTCCAGCATCGTGACTCAGCAATCTGCGGCTTTTAGAGTATTTTCATCAATATTTTTATTCAAATCAATTTTCCCTGTAGCTATCAGGTTTGAAATGATTGCGATGTAAAAACAAGAGAAACAAAATTATATTGGATGTTATTGTTGTTATGGGCTGATCGCGTGCAAGGTTGGTATAAATTTGGCGTACCAAACACTACTGCAGCATTACAACTACATTATTTAAGCATTATACAAATTAATAAGTGTAATTGGTAAATGTAGGTACGTACTAAACATATAGAAATTGCAATACCTATGGATCTCTATTTACAGTATATTACGTAGAATTTAAAATTGATTCGTAGGTATTCGTGGCAGTATTGTGATCTAATTTATATAAAGAATTGTCTCTAAACGCTATATTTCTAATTGTGGTAGATGTATTTTTATAATTGAGTTGAATATGAATTTTCATATATTATATAATAATTATGTAAAACATATCCAGAGAAAAGAAATCATAATAATATATTAGTTAGCGAACTTTATACTTAGTTAATTCTAATTATTAAAAAAATACCGAAAACGCTGTGTTTGTGTTTTGCAGAAAATGGCTATAATTAAAAATTTATTTTGTATTTATTTAATTTATCAGAACAAGAGGAAAACCATGTATAAATTATACTTATTCATATTAAAAAAGGCAAAAACGGTCATCGAAAAGTCGGTCAGCCTCGGACATAATATACCAACATATTCTTTTGAGTTTTTATAACATTAGATTTATTTTTTTATACTGTTTTTTTTACATCAGGGTAAGTTTAGTCGAAATAATCGAAGTGATTTATTTCATGATGAAAGTATGACGGCTGTTGATCAATCTGCTTATTTATTAGCTGGCGCAGAGTTTTTCTGGGGATGTGTGATCCGTCATCTTCGGGCGTTAGATGCCAGTCTTGAAAATATTTGTTAATTCCCCTGTATCCGTTACTTCGAAAATAATTATTTGGCGGAATTGATTTTGGAATCTTATAGTTATCTGGAGGTACGTATACAGCTGGCTGAGGCAATGCTAGTTGTGCGTTGCTTGGTTTTAGATCTACTAAGGGTTTAGAATATGTGTTTAAATTTTTATCGTACGTATGATTATCTCTATTTGCACTTATCCAAGCTGTTACTCTTTGGATATTTTGCATACTGAGGCCTTTGAGCTCCGCCGGCTTTTTAAAGTTATTGTTATTAACAACATTACTCTGTCTTAGTGAGGGTTTACTTAATGGCATCTTAGCTTTATCAGCATTTTCGTGTATTAGACTGTCCGAAGGCCATAGATTGAAGTTAAGATTATCATTAGATGCTCTATGTTCCTTCGAAATAATTTGTTTCTCTTTTATTTTGCTTTGAGCGTTTTCCATAATATTTACGATGTTTTCTATTTCTTGCAGAGATAAGGTTGGTACTGTAGATGCAACTATAGAAACTTTATTCTCAATATTAAAAAGAAGTTCATTACTTTTCTTTAAGTAGTCATATTTATTTTGCTTTGCATTTAAATATTTTAATGGTGACCTTACAGAACGTTCCCAAAATGATCTGTGAGAATTATCTTTGAAAAAAACATGATTGTCCTTGTTTTGTTCCGATTGTTGAATTTCAATGTCGACTTGCTGATTCTGTGAATCGACATTACGAATAATTGATGCAATCTGTCTTCCTAGATTAGTATAATACGAGTCGTCAGAGGTTGATCTTCGCGTCTCATAAAGAGGATTCATTTCTAATTTCCTTATTTTATTGGGTTTGGGTGGCTTATAAACTTCTACGCTTTCTTTGGAGTTGTTCTCAATAGGAGGTAAATCACGTGAATTGTTCAAGTCAATATGGTGAATCAATTCACTGATATATTTAAAGTCAACATTATCTGCTTTAGAATGTTCATACGCATTTGGCTTTGATTGAATTTCATTATTCATTGTCTCCTCATAAATATTGTCGTCTATTAGGGGTGTTTCTATCATTTCATCTTCATTTAATTTCATGGTATCATAAGGTGGTCTAAGTAATTCAGGATTATTTATCCTTTGGTGCAGTTTCTGTAACTAAATAAAATGTAATTGTGATTTTCTTGCTTATATAGTATATAATTTATGAAGTTAAAAATATACTAACCAACTTTTGTCGATTAACATTCATTGGTTTTCTCTTATTCATACTGTAAAAGAACAATGCCACCTTTTAAAAATACAATTATAACAGTTTGATTAATCTAACATGAAGTATTTTATAATGCTTTAATAGTATAAATGAAATACATTCTTACTTCATGTAAGGACCACTTCCAAAGCTATTTTGTTTTGTACGAGAAGGTCGTTTTCGTTTTCTATAGTATCCAGATCTGCCCCTTTAAAATAAAATGGTTTTGGTTAATCACCATAGATATAAGAATGAAACTCAATGTACTATATTTATTTTTTTAAATTTAAGGACAAAAACTCTTACGATTTTGGTTGTTGTGTTGTAACATCAGCTTCTGTTATTGGTGGCGATATCTCCTCTATTTCAGGTAGTTCAGGAGTATTTGTGGTTTTTTCTACAGTGGATACACTTGTGACTGATACAGGTACAGTTGTAATTGTGGTTGATAACGTGGTTGAGCCGTTTGCTTCTTGATCTAAAACATATTTATGACGATTTTTAACGAATTTGTAGAAATAATTAGTAACTTTTTTTAAATTATTGGACTTACCAGGACATGGAAAAGCGGGCATAGGTGGTACAGGAACAAGCGGATACATAGGCATTATTGGTGGTGGCGGTAGTCCAATTGGTGGATAGAATGGAGTGTCCATATTTGGCAGAAATATAAAGGATGGCAGTGGTGGTTTTGGTTTCTTGTTTATAATAACAATTTTCTTGTGACCATGTTCCTTATCATCTTTGTGTTTACGTTCATTCTTTTCAGTTTCAAACGTTGTATCACTGTCATCAGAACTACTAGATTCACTGGAGTCTGAAGATTCATGTTCTTCAGAAGTATCGAATGCACTATCGTCTTCGGTAATTCGAAGTAGCTTTCTTCTTATGCTTGACTTTCGTCGCTTTTGTTTTGATTTTCTATTCTTTTTATGAGATGATCTCCTTATGTTCAAATTTTTGATAGGCTCCCCGCCATTGCGTCGAGTCGGGATATTAGTCTCCTTTGTATTATTGATTACTTGATTTTCAATTGTTTTAAAGAATTGATTGTATAACCAGTCACCTAAATCATCAGTATTTTTTGTTATTTCATCAACCTGGGTATCTATAGGTTCCATCCTACTAATATGTGTAGGTTCAGTTACTCCAAATGTTATATATTCAACATCCGCTTGTGTAGGTTCTACATTGTAGTGTCTTCTGTAGTTTTGGGTCAGTTTAATACTGAAAAATATAGAGAGTTAGTCTACTATACATAATAGACCGATAAAAGGAATACAATTAGTTAATACAAGTATACTTAGGTTCGCATATTTTAGTATCTGTGTCGAAATAATATCCGGGATGACAGTGGCATCCTATCACACACCCAGGAATCTCATCAATGCAATATTCGAATCTACCGTGATCGCCGCATTCTGGTTTAAAAAATATTTAATGTGCCTCCACCGTCATGTTTATTATTTATATAAAACTAATAATTAATAAAAGGTTTATTATTGTCAAAGTTTTTAATTACTTTAAGATAATTGTTTAAAAACTTACCGAATTGCCCATCACACATCACAGAGTCCAAAAATAATACAAATAAAAGTCTATAATACCTTGCTATTCCTAACATCATCTATTATTTGTAATATAATATTCAAAGTAGTGTTTAAAAAATATTCGATACATTGAATACAGTTTGCAAGCCCATGAGAGTGACGTGCACAATGAAAGTTTTGTTACTTGTTGTAGATTACTAAACAATAGTTTCAGTACAGCTGCAGTAAAAAACAATTTTTCTGAGTGGTTTTGAATGGAAACTATATTTTTTTACTTTCTGCCGCAGCCATATAAATTATGAAATAAATATCACAAGAATTTTTATCTTTTATAATGGAAGTTTTGATTTTCTAGACATCATCGCCCAAATCTGGTATGCCTTTTAAGCCCCTGAAAAATAGAACGATTCATTAATAACAGCTTTTACTTGTGACTTGCTCGGCTATATAGGTAAAATATAGCCTATGTCACTCAGAGTTAAGAGTCTCCTACAGGGATTTAATTCCGACATTATTAATATTATTTATTTATTAAATGTTTAAACATAGAAATATTAGCATAGGTACAGTCAAATATTATGGCACTTTATTTCAAAGATGCCCGATGTTAGAATGCCAGATGTTATTGTAGATTAACTATTTACAATAATGTACTTAATTATATTTACAAAAATACAAAAGTCTCATCAAATCCGTTGGGGTGCGTACCCAAAATACTGGCTCGGTAATGTAGCCAGTATTTTTTGTTGTATTGCTATACTAACGCGACATTATTTAAGTCCGTCTAGTAGATTTATTCTTAAATAGAAAACAAATATATATATTTTATTATATATATTTATTTAATAATTATCTAATATATGGTATGTATTACCTACGTTACAGTATTTTATTGTAAAATATAATGGGTAAGTTGTTAAGGAATAATTTCTACGTACTTAGTGCAATCTTCAGGCAGGACACACTTGTGGGTTCTATCGTCTCGTACATATGGTTGTATACAGATACACCCAGGCTCACAGAATGGGTAGCAGGGCCGAAGTCTTTCCCGCGGGTTGTCACATGTTATGGCAGCGCAACCAGAAAAACAGGCCTCATACCTAGAGTGATTGGATAATTCACTACATATGTTTGTAAATTAAAGTTTATAAAAAAAACCTAGACATTGATATGGTTTTTCATTATATTCTACATTTAAAATAACCATCACTTACCGTTCGTGAGGTCTTTCACAATTCATTGATAACGGCTTCCTCTCTAACTCCTTATCCCTGTGAATATTTTTATCAAATTTATTTTACAAAATAAGCCATAAAGTATTAAAAGTTCGTCTTTATGTATATGCACATTAATTTTCCGTCTTTATCTATACATTCAGCCTACAATTTCTTTATCCCTTGATTTTTATCTTAAAAATATATGTACATAATTACGTTAGTAATACATTACGTTTGTATGTGGTCTATTTCAGTACTCCTGTACCTAGCTTTATCTGTCTCTTCGAAATGTTTAGCACTTCCATAACCAACAGAACTATCGTATTCTTTTCTACTTAAACCAGGTCTATTGTCTATATCATCAAGATATCTAGGATTTTCTTCGTATTTCCGCCTTTCGTCCCAGTCTTTGTGATCTTGGTAGAGTGACTTTAGGAGTGATTTTTTTCTCCAGTTTCTTCTATCATCTATGAAAGAATTTCTTTTACTGTTGTCTATGTCATCATAGTCATAGTTATTCCTATTTGCGTCTATAACATCATCTGAAATTTTAGTTAAAATGGATTTTGAACGTCTTGAGCGTACGAAAATTCAATTTAAGTATTCCATTAAGGAATAAAACAGCTTGATCGAATTAAAGCGTGTTTAGCACTAATTTTTAATTATTTTATTATTTAACTTATTAATAAATTTTCCCGCCGTTTTGCGCTTTAATCGATTCAAACTGTTTTCTTTTACATGTTCCGGTAAATAAAATACATTATCATGTATTACTTTTGAATGTAATAATAAAAAAAGTTAAAAGAAATGTACCTAAGTATTTTAAAACTTACACAATAATAGAGCAAGTAACAATAGCTTCCTCATGCTGCTTTCTTATCACTAACTGTGGGCATAATTGTGTTGATTACACTTTAAGCAAAATGTTTATTAAAGGAGAAAAAGTAACGGAAACGGAACTTTGATACTTCTTTGATGATTAATGTTTACGATTTTGAAAAATATTTGATAAATTATAATAAACTGGAGACGTTAAACGTTTTTATTTGTGAATGGTATCTCGTTGGCCCTACAAGTAAACGCGGACTCACTTCGCGAGTAAGGAGGCTGCTAGAGTTGAGATATTTAACGTTCGTTAAATAACAAATTAATCATCTTGTTAAACTGCTTATTTTCCGATTAACGATAATTACCGAACTTTTTATGGACAATTCTACACACTTTGAGTCGGAGAAAGAGTTATTAAAACGGTTAATAATTGTGCTTTTAAAGTTTTTATTAAGACTCGTTGATCTTAGACACATAAATTAATTCGTTTTGGTAGCTAAGCGAAATCCATCTCCAGGTACTAATTTTCGTGGCTGCAGGGCTCTGATTGGTGGAGGTGCAATTACTATGTTGAAATAGTTCCCCATTCTGGATACTTCGGCCTTTTGCTTTTCATCTGGATGTGGTGGTTCAGTGTCATTGACATCCAGTTCGTCGGTTCTCCCATTTCGTCTTTGCGTTTGCGATCTGGTATACTTATTTGGGGATGATTTTGCAGATCTTCTTGTGGGCACTGGTATACCCATTTGAGTTCTGAAAGTATCAACAATTTTGATTATTTAATGATACCTACTTATACGGTAATTTTAAATACGAAGCGATGTTGAAACCTTCAATGAGATTCTCAGTTAAAGTTATAACATAATTTATAACGATAAATGAAGCTTTGTTAATGACATTCAGCGATATCCTGATTTTAAGGATATAAATATTTATGTCAGTTTAAATTCAGTTAAAAAGCATCATTTCACTGTTTTTTTTATTAGAAATGCCATAGCACAAATACAAAACTATGCCACCTGTCTACCTCAATGTCAGAATTTTATGAGAAAGTGATTACTATCACAAAACATCCTCGTT
This sequence comes from Aporia crataegi, assembly GCA_912999735.1. Taxonomy (NCBI): domain Eukaryota; kingdom Metazoa; phylum Arthropoda; class Insecta; order Lepidoptera; family Pieridae; genus Aporia; species Aporia crataegi. The sequence goes on along the minus strand of OU538744.1, from coordinate 2,289,530 downwards.
GCTCCGCCGTTAGTTCCAGGCCAATACCGATGAAATGAGCTAGTTATCGCATGGTATGAGTAAGTACATACTCACGGTGAACAATCCTGTACTAGAACGCATTGGTGGGTGCGGTCATCCCTAACATATGGTTCCTCGCAAACACAACCCGGCTCACAATAAGGGTAACACGGTCGAAGGTGATTTCGAGGATTGTCACAGGAAATCTCTGCGCAGCCTCCGAAACATGGCTCGAATACTTCGTTCGGCCAGTAGCAAGCTATAACGTTTGAAATTGAAGACGATTTAAAAACCTAGCGACATCTTAATTACAAATTAGAAAACCTCATAAATTAATGAATAGATCTTCATTAATAGCTAAGATCCAAAAACACCATCGTAATGTGTGTCTGTTTACATGTCATTATAGACACAGAAACACAGAGACGCGCTAAATGGCGTCGAATTAAAAATATGAAACTAAAAAGATTAGCGTTGTAAAGGAGGTTGTAACGGCGATTGTGAATATGTCTTAAATCTAAATCTGTGCTAGAATATCAATTATTTTAAATATTTCTAAAATAATTTTGCACAATACCTTTCATTATCTTTTCTTCATCTCTGCAATCAACTCGAGCAAAGGCAGCAAAAATAGTCAAGACTATGTACCTTCTCATAATGAAGACTGCAGAACACTAGCCACTATTTAAAATGCCCTTAATACCCTTAGCCATATGAACTAAAATGGCGTTCAAAATTAATAATTAAGACGAGAATAACATCGTCATAGCATGATAAGGGTACGTGTTTGGTAAACACGGCGAAAGGCCATTTAAGCCGGTTTTGATTGAATTATAGCTTCTGCCGCTACCTGCTCCCTGTGCAGTCACGTTCTGCACAACTCCCTGATAATGCGAGCATAATAAAGTGCCACAAAATTTATAAGATACGCGTGATGTTTACGGTACGGGCAACTACATTATTATTAACCGCCTTTACGGGTTTACGTGTCTGCGTATTGCACTGGAGGCCCTGGCTTTGAAACCCAGAGAAACCAATGAATGTTTCGGTTTGGGTAGGCATCAAACCACTATTGTAAAGAAAATGACCAGTGAAACAGATACGGAAATGTGTCTGCCCCATGGCTCACAAGGGTTATGGGCATTCACTTTGTGTCTCTACATTTTATTTTAGCTTTTATAGTTTGAATTCCGAATGCGAAAACCTAAAAAAGGTAAAGAATATAGGAACCTTTAGTACTATTAACCTCCTATGCAGTTACGCGACTATGTTACGCCGGAAGAACCTGGGTTGGAGTCCAGGGGAAACAAGTTTTAATTGGGTGAGCACCGAAGGACGTTCACATTGCACGAAACTTTTACTACAATGATTTAAAAAAATATATAAGTGCCTTCCAAAAATATGTACTTGCCTAAGGTGCCTAAAGTGCAACCAACAAAAGAATGCAATTTTGATAGGTCGTGATTGGCTAAACCTGTTTGTTGTTTGTAAAAAATGTTTGTTAAAATTTGTTAACGTCTTCATATCTGTAATACTCTTTATTATATACTAGTTGTGCCCCGTGGTTTCACCCGCGTTAATTTCTTTCTATTGAATACTCGTATCTCTAACTTTATTAAATAAAATATAAGTACAAATTACATAGTGCTTTTTTATTATATATATATTATATCCAGAGCTTATTTCATTTGCATGACATATTTTATTCAAATCTGTTCAGCCGTTTAGGCGTGATTGAGTCACAAACAACCAAACATCCTCAAAACTTTCGCATTTATAATACTGGGAATATAAAAAAACATATTTAGTACGAAAAAACCTAAACATGAAAATGCTTACGAAAGAAGAAAATGTGTTGAACATATCTTTATTTTTATGAGCCTACGTTGCCGTGTTAGGCCCGAAACAATGAAATAAAAGGAAGTGTAAAAATTATAGGAAAGTAATTTAATACATCAGTATTGCGTATTTTGACAGTAAAATAAAAATTATACTGTTTTTTATTTTCTTTGTAGATCTCCTTAGTACTGACTGAGGGAACTGACCGCTTCCTGGCTAAGTTGCTCACGCGTCTGGTTCGAATCTCGGTGAAACAATAAATATTTCGAAATCAGCAGTGCACAGTCAACACGAACATACTCTTTTTATGGCATCGTTTCTCAAACATTTTTATGTCACGACCCACGAAAAAGCCAAACAGTTAAGTAAAAAGTATTGCAACCCCGTCACTATAATATTTAGTTACACTACACTAAAATTCATACCTTTTATAAACGAATCTTTTGGTTCTATATTTATTATTTTTCAACAGACACCGACCCCCTTTAAAACAAACTCGACTCCCGCAAGGGTCGCGGCCCCCGCTTGTGAAACGATGTTTTATGGTATTCCTACTATATTTAGTAGTGAGATCACTATTATTACAATTAACGCCTATAGTTTTTTCGTCAAACACCCACAACACATATCTTACAAATAAAGAATTTTAAAACGTTTATGTAAATTATTTGGAGCTTTATGTCTTGGTTCGTAAATGAGAAAAAAACGTGTATATTTTCAAGGGTTTTCTTAATAAAACCGCACAAATAAAAATATACAATAAATTCAAACATACCAATTTCCCAATATATTTTTGTTAACACGTCGTTTTATGTAGGACGATGGAAATTGAGATATTTCGTACTCGAACGAGCCGTATCCGGCTGCGCAGAATAGCGTTCCCGATAAAATATGATTGCCTGAGATCTTTTTTATTACTTAGCTACACCGTTCTCTGTGAAATACTCCTCGTGTTGATACTTCCTTCCGGTTTGCTCGTAAATATAGGAAAGTTATCACGGCTGCAAGCATTTTCAATGAACAGGTTCATTTTTTAAATTCAAAAGAATGTAGGTTTTTGAACGAAATTGGAATCCTAATAAATGTGCCCTGATTTCAACTTGTATTATAAATGCGGAATTATGGTTGTTTGTTATTCAATCCAGACCAAATAGCTGAACGGATCATTTTACTCTGAGATGATAGCGTGGAATAGATCTTATTATGTTACTTCTGCGTTGTTAATATATTTAATTTATTTTGATGAAGTTTGGTATACAAAGTTAAGGCGCTTGTGTTCATTTGAGAAAATATTAACGTTTAAATAAACAAAAGTATTTTTAAATCTTTACCATATAAGTATTTATAAATTTAAAAAAATCCTTGGAAGACCGGTGTTATTTAAAAAAAATATATCTGTTATAATAGTTCTTAATTCTTATATTAATTTATATAATTTCTTTATGTAACTTCAACAGGTGAATAGTTGTTATTCGTGAGTTTTAATTAATATTTATGAAATAGTTAGTTCTTACATCTTAGTTATAATAAATAATTTATTATAAAGTATAACAATTTATGTAAAGTTTTTGTAATTAAAAAAAATAACAATAATTACATCTATTTCTTAAAGACATATGTACATCTATTTCTAGCATAATCCAGGACTGCAATAAAATAGCGTTTGATTTAATAGGTAGTTGGTATTGAAAGTGTTTAGTTAACATAAGTCAAACATCCTTGCTCGACACTCACAGGAACTGGATGCCAAAAAGTATGTTATAATAATGCGTTAGCGATTTATAATAACTTTCCTTATAATATGAAAAGTTATCATAAATCGCTTATCTATCGCTAATTATGCTTAAATTACTACTTCTTTTTTTGTCTAATGGTCGTATTTAAAGGTGGCAAATTTTATGACACTAGTCGTAAGAGGATTTTTCAAGGCTTGTTTTATTACATTAAAATTGTATATAAAATTTGCATATCATTGCACAACATTGACAAACATTGTAATTGTACGTAGGTATACCTTTGTACTTGTATATCTTTAAAATTGTAACTTCCAAGTTCCTTACCATGTTTATAGCAGATAAGTAAAAAGTCATCTATATTGTTAAATCTATAAATTATATAGATTTGTGCCTTTATGAACATTTTTATGTTACAGTCATAGCGTTAATTTAGTGATTGAACGCACTTACTAGTCAGTGAATACTTTTACTTATGCATAAATTCATGCATTATTAGTTCGTGTATGTATTTTATATGACAGCTTAGTAAACCTTTCACATCTATTTATAAATAATCTTTGAAAACTAACCTCAATATAAAAAGTAAATTCGGGACTAAAAGTAAAACAAACAGAAAATTTTAAAAATCCGAGAATAGATTCTGCTAACTTAACTTAAAAATATAAATTTTTTTACGAAAAAGTGTTTATGAAGAAAATTCGTTTCTTCATACATTCTCTATGGAATGACGTTTTAGGTACACATTAAATGGGAAATCTAGAGAGATACAAAGTCCGAGGGTCCATTAGTAACTAATAAATAATACATATCTACATATACGCAAACATATATGTTTGGAATATAATTTTAGTACCAAAAACAAAGCAGCAGATACAATATTTGACAAGTGTTATATTATTCCTAACACGCTCCACACAAATTACCTACTCGTAAAACGATGTATGGTCCTGCGGATATAAACGCTGATAGTTCGTTGCTATCAATTTGTTATCTAATGAACTGATTTTGAGTTTTCTGCCATTGATTTAAAGTTTAAAATCGTTTAAAGTAGTTTTATAAGAATTTTCGTAACCACGCACTTTCAGTCTCTTGGGCCTAGGATGTCCGATATATCGGAAACCTGGCAAGCGTTCAAGATAATTCAGCGAAAAAGAAGTGGAGAGTAAGTTCAATTTTATATAATTGTCATTTTTATAAATGTGTGAATAATATATATCAACGTTAAAATTTATATGTTTATTAAATATTTACAATAATGTACTTAAATATATTTACAAAAATACAAAAGGCTCATCAAAGCCGTTAGGGTGCGTAACCATAATACTGGCTACATTAGCGCGTTGTATTGCTATACTAACGCGTTGGCCGAAATTTGAGCCAGCTTTCGGGTTTCCTGTGGTCTGAACTAAACGCTTCGATATCTCTTTAAACAATCCACACGTTAACATTGAATTCAATTTTAAGAAACCATCCTTATCCACATGTGGAATCACAGAATTCATCTCCGAGTTCATCACTCGCGGTTCAGTCGACTCAGTTAAGACCCTTCTGATGTCATCGGGATGACATGGAGCGAGGCCAAACGCGTGGCCCAGGACAGGACGAGATGGCGGAGCACAATGGACGCCCTTTGCCCCGCCTAGGGGTCATAGGACTTTAATAATATAAATCCTTATCCAATCAAATGTCATACTTATTATTTGGTATTAAACTGCATTCAATAGAGCTCACAAGATTACAAAAAATGACAATCCTCATGCGATATGTAAAATAAGGAAGTTATTAAAACAAATCACCTCATTAAATAATTTTATTAAAATCACCGACACAAAATATGTAACACCAAAAACATATTACATCAAAAACGGAATTAATAGATTAATACAATTAACGTCAAAGATAATAATTAAACATTCGGGCGAAGAAAGCTGAATGAAATAATGACCGAAATTATGGGAGAAAATTAACAGGAGATAAGGAGAAATTGGTCCTGAACGGAGGCCGCTTTTAGATAAGAAATTCACACATTTTACACCTCTAAAAGAATGGAATTTAGAGAAAATACCTCAAGAGGGTTTTATCTAAATGTTAGCTATTGACCGTAGGATGCCTTTATCTGAGCCCTACATTTGTTACTTGTTGTTTTATTGGATGTATAACACATTTTGTTTTGTTTGTTGTGTCTTTTATTGTTGGATTGTGAAATTTCAGGACAGGCTTTCTCATGTCGTTGTAACTAAAGCCGAGGTTATTACTTAGTCACCCAAGCTAAAAAAGTTAATCTTAAATATATGTTAGTATCTTAAAAGAAATACTGATTAAGTCTTCAGGACTAAACACTTCATCAAGGGTGACGTCTAGCCTCCTTGCTAATACAGACTCCTGTCTGTCTATTATCATGATGAACTTCAAAAGATAGCATCCCCTAAAAGGACTCCACAATCAATGACATGTGTCGTACCCGTAATACAATTTGCATCGTCACTAGCCAAAAACGAAATCAGTTTAGCAACATTCTCACCTTTTGGGAGTTTCCTTAGAGGTACAATTTCTGTCATCTTGTCTAGGAATTGACTTTTTTCTTCCTGCGTAAATGAACTTCTCAATAAATTAGAGTCAACCGGCCCAGGGTTCACCATATTCGCCCTGATTCCCTTTGGACCAAGTTCTAAAGCGAGACACTTCGTAAACATGTCCATTGCTGCTTTTGTCATGCAATATGCCATCATAGCAGGCACAGGCTTCATAGAAAGAACGCTTGAAACATTCACAATATTACCCTTTGTCTCTAGTAAATGAGGGACTGCCTTCTGAGTAAGAAGGTAAGCGCCGCGGATGTTTGTTGCCATCATTTTATCGAAATTTTCTATATCACCAGTGACACCCGACATTACAAGACACCCAGCGTTGTTTACTAAAATGTCGAGTTTTCCATATCTATTTATAGTTTCTAGAATTATTCGTTCAACATCATCATCAATGCTAACATCGGCTGTTATTGTAAGCGGTTTGTTTCCCTTTAGTTCTTCACATTTTTTGCCCACGTTGTTTAAATTTTCCGTGTTCCTACCAACTAGTACTAGATTAGCATTCAAATCAGCAAATCGTAAAGCACAAGATGCACCAATACCGCTACTTGCACCAGTTATTATCACTACCTTATTGCTGAACTCCATTCTGATTGACGACTGGCAAAGGACTGAGTCGTCTCTGCCTGAATGAGATAGTAATAATTGCGAACAGAACATAGAGAAGGCTTGATATAGAGATTACATTTTTTGCATTTGAATCTGTAAAATTAATAAAATTTTAACAAGATATAATGTACTGATATAATTTGATTTAGTGTGGTGAAGTCCCGTGTCCCCTAGTGGGGTATGGGGCAGATGCAATTCACATCTGTTTCACTGATCGATTTTTTCTTTAGGGGCAAATAGGTGATCAGTCTTCTATGCCCTGCCAGACCGAGTTTTTTTTAATTTTATTTTTATCTCCACCAGGAATCAAGGTCAAAATAAATTGCAAAACAATTATTTTGACCATTTTTCTATCTGCTTGTTTGTAGACGCAATAATAACTAAACGGGATTAATTGAGTCTCCTCATAGTTTTATAGGAACTCAAATCTAAAAATCGCAGTCAAATGATTGATTTCATAATTTAATAATAAAGTATTTTCAAACAATTCTTAATTTAAAATTTAATAGTCATAATTACTAATCTGTAAGTTAATCCGATCTTTGAGACAGACCACAAGATGGCATTGACAATTGGCTTCAAGTTTCAGTAATACATATTATGTTTATCTATAATATCTATACAATAAGTAAAAAAGAGCTATATTTAATTTTTTGTTTCACTAAGAATTGGTTTAATGAAATGTTACGTAAATATTTATTAAACTATGACAGCCGGATAAACTACGGAGAAGGTATTAGGTCTATGGATATTACCTTATATTATAATTATGAAAACGTGCCTAGGTAGATATTAACGTGTCGTATAATAATTAATTAAAAAATTATAGCAACTACGACCAGCCATATTTAAACAAAACGCTAGGGCGCTAGCATTACTAGGTGAGGAATAAATAAAACTATATCAATAAATCAAATATTTATTTCCTATGAACGCATTACAATAATATTGAAGCTTTTATATTACATAGGTATGTACAATCCCGATAAATTAAAATTACAAGCTCCTAAATTGGCACATCAAAAGTTTGACTAAATTTTTAATATAAAATAAGCCACTACAACAGCAATACAATACCGGGGAAGAAGATCGTAACCCAATTAATGGTTAAAAATAATTATTAAATAGTAGTATTTTTTTTCTAAAAATCATTAATAGCAACAAGCTAATGCCAGTTTTAGGGTGATTCCATCCTAAGTATAAAAAATCCACCTGTATTGTAGATTTTAATAAATATCGAAATATACCTACAAATTCAGAATCAAAATTAAATTATTTGAAGTCATGACTCTGAATTTGGCCCTCAATTGTTTTTTACATTCGGCTATTTTTTTTTCTAGGCGCAAGTTGCCTCTTTTGGGCGCGTTTGGGGATGCCCGTGTATTTCCTAAAATCGTAACAAACTCACTCATAATTCAATAACCCAAATACTAAATTAATTGAGACGATGAATATCTCTCTGTGTACATTACGATTGGTTGAGCGAAATAAACGCACAGAGAAGACAATTAAACGACAATTTCAATAATGGTTCAATTGAATAAGTGGCTCTCTTGTTTACTTTCGTCTTATTTTTGCGTAATAATTATGTACTAACGTACTAGTAACGTGAAAGAACGAATGTGTCAAAATTACCTTAAGTATTTGTAGCTAACAAAGTAGTTTTGTCATATTTTGTTGGTGTACATTGTATACCATATTATCATCATAAAAGACGGCTTAGTTTGTCGTCGTGGAAATTTTGTGCCTTACTAGCTATGACTAAAAATAGTGTCATCGGATCGTATTTTTTTTTTGTTTGATGGCTGACGTGATCATTGAATCTTATCTAAAATTTATGAAGATCCGTTAATCCATTTATAAGGTTTTTAAATTGTTTTCAACTGTTGTTTCACTGTTGCATTAAGAAAAACCTATAGATAAATAATTTATGTACATAATTATCGCAGTTACCATAAATGAAACCGTACAACGTACGTTATAAGGTTACAGACAATTTCATTCAACAGTATTTTTTATTCTATAATTAGTTTAAACAAACCATTCCAAACACATAATTGTATAAATTAATCCCATAAAAATTTATATGGGATTAATAAATTCCTTGAATACATTACTTTTACATTTAAATGATGGCAACTACGTCACAACCGGTCATCTTAAAATACTTGGAGACAAATATAAAAAGTTTAAAAATACCTGAAATCTAGCGACACTTCTGATAAACTAATTACTTTTTAAACTGTAGCTGCGCTAAAGCCTATTATGATACAAAAAAGTGAATTCCCGCAGCCCCTAGTGGGGTATGGGGCAGACATATTTCTGTATCTGTTTCACTGATCATTGTCTTTACAGGCAAGTAGGTGATCAGCCTTCTGTACCAACCCAACTGAAACATTTGTTTCCCAAAAATTCGAACCCAAGATCTCCGGCGCAACGCGCAGACGCGTAAACCACTTACCACGGAGGCGGTTTATTGTGATATAAATGATTACATTAACGATGCTAGCACGTGGAAAAGAGTTGCGCCATTTCTCCCATGAAAATGTATCATTAATTGTAGACATGGTCTAAAAAAATGAATCCAACTAAGTTTCATATCTTGTTGAAGAACCTGGCATTCTTGATCTTGCCTAGTTTTATATCCATGGTCAAAATGTTACAAGCCAATGGTCAAAAAGTATCCAATTTAATTACTGACTTCGTTGGTTTCAAGTCATGTCGAGACTTGTCCTAGTTCCTAATTAAGCAACTCATTGGCACCCTAGATACCGCTCTACAATCTTGAACATAAACACTAGACACGTGCATATTTTGACTTTGGAATAATCCACGTCTGCCAAGTAGAATATTTAATACATACAAATACGTAGCCAGAAAATAATGCTCTTTAGCGAATATAGCGAAATTTTTATACAAATTGCATAATAACTTAGTTAATGGCTAGCCTCACTTACTCTAAGAGGCAAAGAAGCCTTATTTTGTACAAAACGTGTAAAAACACTGGAGGGAGTGCGATACTGGACGTTTGTGTTATCCTATTAAGTTATTTATACTTTATCTCAGTAAAAATAAGTTAAATTTAACTTTTAGAAAAACGCCTAGTTGAAGAAAAATATTTTTTAAATAGAAGGATGGTATAGACCTGTTAACTAAAAATATTTGTTATATACCTACATAATCGTAGCCGTTGCGAGTAATTCTAGAATTAGAATGTTCGGAACAAAAAGTAGGTATAGGCTGATTTGAACACTAACCTTACAAAAATTGTCCTTTACGCCCGTGGCAACATGGGCGCCGGCAGAAATAATTTCCAGGTGGTGCAGATTTTAGTTTTCTTACAATCTTCGCCGAATATGATTGTTAATAAAAATTGAAATTTTAATGGGAAACATCTGAAGCCCGGTTTATTTTATATTCGAGACATTTACAAATTTTTGACAATTCATTATGAATTTATTTCAATAATTCCTGTTGATCTCAAGATTCCCAAGGGGTGCAAGTGCACCCCCTGGCACCTCCCGCCGGCGCCCATGCGTGGCAATATGGTGTTATTCAAAAGTACTTGATAATCAAAATGAACTGCTGATTAACAATTTAAATATTATTAGGTACTTGAAAACTAATCTAATACGAAGAGAAAATTCAATATAAACAATATTTCTCGGATGTTTATTTTTAATCTAGCAGGACTTTAAGCAAGCAAAAGTTTTTTTAATATTAACTGGCAGTTTTTGTCTTACTGGCCTGTTATATCTATTTGTCTTTATATTTTACAATTAACTTTATTATTATTTTTAATTCTAAGTACCTACAAGAAGAATTTTGAAAATACTCACTAATTTGCTTATAAGCTAAAAAGATAATAGTGAAAGCGATCTAGTTTATTAAAATTATTTATCATTATGACACTTTAATCTGCTCTGTGACCGGCGTAAAACGATACATTAAGGGCTTTCGCACATGGGTCGTAGGCGTAGCGTAGTTACGATACGCGCACGAGACGCGGAGTGTTCTACAAACGAATCGTCGCGTAGACGTATCGTTTTGTAATATCTCAGTTGAAATCGTGGCGTCAAGTGTACCAGATGTGTTTCTGGAATTTATTGATGACCTTACCTTCTCTTGAGACGAAGAGGATTTCTTGTTATTTGATTTCGTTAGAAGTATAAAGCGACGTGCTCATTGGATCCATCCATACACCGCAAATAATTACAAGAAAAGATTGTTTGTTGCTGCACGTGAACTGTCAGAAAATGATAATAAATTCCGCAGTTTTTATCGAATGAGAAAGGATACATTTACAATACTTTGAAATATTTTGGGACCACACCTATTGAAAAATGATACTAACATGAGAGAGGCTGTACCCTCAGAAGAACGAACACCGCCTTGTGTGCGGATTTGTTTGTTGACATGTTCCTGCTCGTATTGCTCTCGTACTACGCGCGTTCTACGATACGCTTACGATACGACGCCATGTGCGAAGGGCCTAACTTTCTCCTTACGCTTACGCATGTCACATAAGTTGTTTTAAGATAAAGCTACTTTTTCTTCTGCCGGTGCCATTCCATTCCTAGAGGTTGGCCGTTAGTTCTGTAAATGATCTTAGGTCTTGTGCGAGATGCACCTTTTTTCACGAAGGTCTTTATCTTATATTGCTTAGGTTTACAAGCTGTGAAGCAACCTTACTTGTTATAAAAGATTTTTAATAATGGAAAACTATTACTGACATTTATCTTTAATATACAGTGATAATAAGTTGTTATTATTAGCGGCAACCATCATTATTCTGTCTGAAAGAAAAATAAAATAATTGTCCACAATTTATGTCCTCGAGCGAATGGGCAAAGAACAGAATGTGAAGATAGCATACAAGAATGGCCGAATGGCCGTAATAGGTCAGCAGGCCGACATAGGATTCTTTGGACAGGATGGAGGCTGATCAGCATGAGCTGGAAGTCAACATCTAGCAAGAGGCTGGCCACGCTGAACCATTAATTACCATTATTTTAGTATTGCGTACTTACCTCGACTAATTCAGTTAAACAGGTACATATGACTCTGAATATGCTAATTACTATAGACACGACGTTATTACAAGAAAGTATATAAGATTACAGGAATCTAAACACCTAAATTAAGCAATCTACTACGCATATATAGACTAGGTCTTATACAAAAATAATTATCTACATACATCTACGATAGGTTGAAACACTACGAAATACTACTTGAAAAGAGCCTTATTTTAAATCACAATATCGCTTGGCAATATAAAACCTTAACCTATTTTTCAATACAATTATATTATACATACAAATTATTAATCTTTAAATATGGAAATGCAATTAATGCAATTTATTTTTTACAGCAAAAAGTTATAAAAACTAATCGTCTCGTTTGCAGGCAAAAAATAAAATCGATTTCATCTAATCTTTTACTAAACTTTAAAAACCCCGTTTTAAAATAATAATGCTATAAGCAGAACTTTTTCATGTTAGTTGGATTGTTGACGTTTGATGATAATATGAAATTTGTGAACGAACTGACTGTTTAAAAAATGTGTTGCCATTACAAGCCCAAAATATGTTGTATAAATTATATCTTTATGACTAGGTATGGTTTAAGAAAATACGGTGTGCTGGTTATGCGGTTTTCAAATGGTGTGTTTCGTGGTCACACCTGCGCAGGACAGCAAAATGTGTCATCTGGAAAGTGTTTGTGGAGCGACTGCCTCTCTCCAGGGTGCCTGTCATTGTGTAGCCCATGTTGAAGTCAGCCTGCGTCACGTTTGTTGTTAGGTAGAGCTGAAAAAAGAGTCATTATAATACTTTATTTGAAACTATCGGCCCACCCCAGCGATTGCAGCGATTGATATCAAGTATTAATATCGTCTTCGTTGGCATACAAAACATCCAGAGATTACTAACTTAATATCAATTTTTACTCACGATCAGTACGTGTCGCGTAATAAAATAAAACAGCCTATATCACTTGACAAGAATGTTTTATTAACTAATTATCCAGTTGTCTAGTCAAAATAAAATTATCAAAATGTATATGCTTACATATATGAGTCGTTCAGACTGATTCTAAAATTTCGTCATTGGAAAAACATTTAAAATCTGTCCAATAGTTCTTAACTTGATTCATTAAAAACGAAAATATAAATCAAAACTCTTTAATATTGGTATTGAGTTTAATAGGTAGGTATTACAGAAAAGCTACTTAATGTACCATAATAAGCGTTTTAGCAAATGGTACATTATAGGCTATTGCTAATACAATATTATTTTATTGCAATGAGTTTTATTGGAATTCATAAAGCCAAATACCAATATTTCTCATACATATATGGTATATTTTATTCTCTTTCATACAGATTATAGACCATATAGATTGTTATATAAAATTTACTATTATTACATACGCGTTGTACATAGGTAATATTAAAAATTACTATTAAGCTCTCTTGAAATCAATATTAATTTCCAATTCAATAATTGTGTCCAAATACATACATTTAGAAACCAAATAAAGAATATTGGATTGATATTGCATGTGTATGGGGAAAGTAAACAGGCAAGTCGGTATATAATATTTTTTTCCAATCGTCTTCAACATTAATCAATTCATTTTTTTACAGACACATTGATTGTGTTGTCTTCTTTATCAATTAATTTGTCTAATATTTCGCTTTTTGTTTGTTTAAAGAATAAAATATCTACTAAAAATTCTTCCACTGATGGGAACTTAAATAATGAATTAGGCTAAATTTCAAATTGAAATTTTCAATGCAATGTACCTTAAAATCAGCATCACTTCCGAGATGTTTGAAGGTACCAACGATGTATACCGCGTTTACCCCGCTTACAACCATACGGGCTTGGGTGCTGTGTCTGCAAAGAAAGATTTTGTATACGTTTGCATTTTCGTTTTGTAATAGTAGGTAGAATAAAAAACAACTAAATTTTTAACTTTTAAACATGCCGCAGGCTAAAATTTAGAGACCGCAATACGACTTTGATAAAAGACAACTTTTCAGAAATGCTGTTCATAAATCTTATTATACCTACCCCTACAACAGTAATTTGATTCACTTTTTATTTTGACATTAATTATAGTCTATTTTAAGCCTCTGACACAAACAGTCTTTAAAGACATGGTGATAAACTTTAGTTTCTTAAGTATTTTTTTATATATCAACGGCGAAATGTCAGTTTTTTTAAATAATTTATATTAATATTTCCTGTATATAAATATGTAGGTACATACATGCTTACGAAAGATAATTAGGCCAATGAGATGGATGGATGCGGATGTCCTAATTCTTTTGATCCCACATTACTGTAATGGAAATAAATTACCTACAAAGCCTCTATTGCATTTGCCGCGTGGGCTTGCATAATCGGCAATAGGCCAGCTTCAAAATAGAATTACTATATCTATTTTATTTAACACATTTTAGTGCTTTTGAAATTCCTCGTTTAACGAGCAGTAATTGGTTTATATAGACAGGTAGATCGTCAAAGTATACATTTGTCTGCAGCCTTTGTAATATCCATTTTAAGTATCCATTCCTCTCACGTAGTTAGGCCCATCCAGCACGTACACCCAACATAATAGCCCTCGTAACAGCCCCAGCCATCTCAACACATCACAAATTAAAACCTTTGTGGCTGTCTGTACTTTGCAGATGTAATCGACTCAACGTTTGCTGTTTCGAAATTAGCTGAACGCTACCTCAGAATTCAGAAGTTCTATGCTAGTGTAAAGGAAGATGCTCAGTGAATTTATACAATTGTAAAGATTATCAAAGAAAAAATTTATGTAATTTACGTATGGGGCAGACACATTGATTTCTTCGGTCTACGACACAACACGCTAATGCGTGAATCGTGTAGCCAAGGAGGCGGTAAAATATTATTTACCTGAGCCAGAAATGGTAGCAAAGTCTTCTTGTTATCTTTACTCAAAACTTGTATATTTATATTCGATCAGGTAGACTAAAAAAAAATATAAACCATGCTCACCAGAGAGTAGATTTTTTGACCGATCTGAAAATGCGATCTGACTGACACTCAATCTTCGATAGTGAAAATTTTCCAAGCCTAACTTCTTATTTGTGCTAAATTGCTGTTAGTTAGAATGGGCGACGGATGTCAATTTTAACTTTGATACGCACGAACCTAGATGGTTCTACTGTGAGCACAAACGTAGCCGCAAATGTTAGACTACTTTTTATTTAACATTTTCACTAAATAATCTTGCCTAAATAAATATGTGAGTTAAAATGTTGAACTTCCTCAAAAAGTGTTCATTTTTATTCAATATACTTACTATTTTTTTTTATTTTATTTAAAATTACCATATGAATATAATAAAAACTTCAAATATTTAATTGTTCTTGTTTTAATTAGTTGATTTGAGTTATTGTCACGAGAAGAGTCGATGTTTTGGTGGCGCCATCTTAACAATCATAATAATTCTTTGACCAGCGACATAATTATTCGAAGAAGGGTAATCGCGCATATGATTACGCACCTGACACTTAGGCCCTCACAATATACTTTATTTATTAAAAAGATTGCCCACAGGATCTACATTAAACCAGCAAAAGAAAAAAAATCAAAGATAAATGTGTCACTACTTACAAGCAATCGGTTTTCACTTTATATAGTGCCTTACTTATCACCTAGTTGCTAGTTAAGAATTTGCAGAGCTTCAAATTTCGAAAATAAGTTTTAGTTGACAGTCTTCCAAACAGATTTAATAAACTTTGATATGGTGAGATAAATTTAAAATAAACAAAACCTTAAGCTTCATATTTCTCCTTACTATAGCACAAGTACTTAGAACTTGCAGGATAGAGAAAATGAGCTTATACTGGAATTGCTTCGGAGAAAACCTTATGAGTACAGTCTCTGTTGTAAACTTAACACCGTACTGCTTGCCTTTATTTGTTTAAAAAGTTCTTATTAAAACACTGCATGAAATTGAACTTTAAAAATTCAAGTGTACTTCTTGAAGAAATCTAGTTTCAAGGTTAGTTTATACTTTGTTAAGTTTTTTAATGTTTGTTTTATTAATTTTAAGTATATGCCAGTGGATATCATACAAACTATCGAATCCATTACTTTTTTTTAATAAGAGGTAAACTGTTAGGAGGCATGTACCTATTATTCTACTCGGCTGAATACTAGTCAAACACTCCTTAAGCTGCAAAAGTCTACAGCGGGATACTATTTATAATAAAACATATAATTGGATAGTTAAAGGATTTAATAAGGCTAAAGAGATTTCAGTGTTATCATGAAATACGAGTCGTTTAGGCAAAACAGTCGCGGAGCAATAATCGTTAACGCTAACAGTGGCACTTTAATCCTCCTATCGTTACTACGAAATCTTTTCCCCTAACGATTCCTACTATTACGGGTAAGGGAAATTGAAATCGCCTCTTAAATGTCACACAGCGAAATCGGCATATTAATGGCGGTTACGCCGATAGTTTGCTGTTAATATTAATTGGGCAACACATCAAACTAATGTACGACTGAAATGTAAGCTGTCTGGCCGCCTGTTTGTCCCGGTTATTCTCAAAAAGGAATTTTGATGGAACTTTGTATTTATTCCAGAGGAACAAATTGAAAATGACTTTGGTTGTAAATAACATTATCAGTAAAAAGACAGGAGAAATCCGTGCGCCCCACGCCCTATAGATTAATTTCATTACCTTCTTATTGGATTATTTTTTTTCATGAAAAGCATAATATGTAGGTAAACTTAAATATATTTGATAATTTTTTGTTAAAAATCAATAAATGCAATTTTTGTAAATATATTTAAGTACATTATTGTAAATATTTAATTAATTAATTTATTTTATTATTGAAAAAAAAAATGCCATTAGACAAATTAAAAATAATGAAGTTGATGATAGTAGTTTTTTTGTTAATACAGACAGGTTAGACATATAATGATATAATGCCTGCCTCTTAAAGAAATATAAAATACAGGTTATAATACTACAGTATATCTAAATTTATTTTTCTTATTTAACAATTTAATTTCAAGTAAAATTTTATCCAAGAAGGGTTACTATACGTTAAACCGTTTGGCGGGAACTTCATTTTTATTTATGTCACGTTGGCGCCACATCTCTCGCTTGATATTCGAAATTTAAATATTGACATATTACAGACTTCACAGAATATAAAACTTTGGGACCACAAAAGTTGTCATAAGCAATGACACTTCGTTACTTTCAAGGAATATGAGATGTTTTTTCTCCTTAATTTACTTAATTTCTAGATAATTTTTTTTTTTTACTTTTTAACTATACATGCTTATTTTTGCCTAAAACCTACATTGATATAATACGTAAACCATAATCCCTAAAATAGTTAACAGTTAGACGTAAAAAAGAACCCCTTTACTTGTTAAAGTTTAAACGTCCGAATTCTAAAGGGATAATCCAAATTAGTGAAACGGACATGTTTGTGTTTCTATCGGCCGTTCAAATCAAATTCATATTCATAAACATTAGTTGTGATGGTTTTAATCTTGGTCTTTAACAAGCAATAAGGTATTCCCATAACGACAACGTTTTATCCAGAAAATTACGACTTGAAACCGCTAGGTAAAAATTATTCAGGATTTCTCATCCCATTTAAATATAAAACCGGTCTCGGTTAATTACGTAAGGCACGCTAATGTTTTACTTGAAACAAGCTAAATGATAGACTGTTTCCTTTTCCTAAGCGAAAAATTTAATTTTTAATCTGATTTATTTTTCCTCTGATTTTGAGGTGGTAATTTCGAATTTTATTAAGAATTTAGGTAATTTGAGTAACTTCAGAAAATTAACTTAATTAATATAATAATAATTAATAATTATAATTTAGAAGAATTTTAACTAGTTTATTAATAATATTTTATTTCGTTATTTTAAATGACATACAATCTTTGTTTCATCAATTTTTTTTAAATTAGGTACTTGATTGATTAATACATCTGTAGTAACTATAAATATGTATACTCTATAGTCGCTTTTGATATAAAGGTATTATTGATTATGAATGTAGCCTTTGCCTGTAAATCACTTTTATAAAATTTGTGTCCGACTACATAACAGTATACACATAAATATAGAAAATAACAAACAATGTTTGAAAGATAAGATAAAATAATACCTCCTTGTTCCAGCAACTTCCACGACCTTACAACGAGAACGACGCCACCAACATGGCTTCAGTGTCCAATATGATGAAGAGGCACTTCGGGCCCAGCCTTCCTCCGGGAACAGTAATACCTGTAAATAATTCAGTATACTCTTTATACTATTTGTATTTGATATATAATTATAATGGAATGTTTGTATGTTTGTCGTCTATTGTCTTCAACTGAGAGATTGTGATGAAACTTTTGTAGAAAGGTTGAGGGCACCAGTCTCAAAAATTATCAATCATCAATTCGGAATACATTCGGAATACAGTAATATTGATATTGTAAAGTCCATTAGCACTTTCATTATAATAACATTAACAAACCAAGTTCAATTGAAATGAGCGTCTCGCGTAACGGAGGGAAAATTTGCTAAATTAGAAAAGTTCGCAAACCGTTCCCGGCTTGAAAAATAGCTTTTTGACTAAAACTAATATTGCCAGAAACAAAACAGAGCAAGTTAACCGCGGGCGGTTATCCGTTTGGCAACGTCAGCGATAACGGAATATTGCCCAGGAGCCGATTGGCTCTCGACATTTCGCTCTCATTTCCTTCGCCGCAACTTGAGCAATATACTTCTTGATGTCACGCTAAAAAGGCCGTTCACTTACTTAAAATTTATTTTATTAATTTAAAAAAAAACGCACGAAAATAACTATTACAGCGATGCGACACGGTAACGTATGATATTACAATGCTGGGCCGCTACCACTTTATACAAAATTTACACCCCATCGTATTTTGCACACCTTTAAAAAATTACGTTTTCCAATATTTTAAAGTCAAAAATTATTTATTCATATAGAATCACAATTGCTCATTAATGTCACTAAATCCAACAACTTAATAAAAATCTTTCCGCTTTTCCTATATTTTAAACTTTGTTATAGAAAGTTCAAGTCATAACGTTGCCAAAATTCCTTCTTACAATGGTTCCTATAAGGAGTTTTCCTTTCAATATTGCGGCAGTTTCAAAGGCGCACTCTTTGGATGAAATTGGTTTCACGTTGAGTGAACACACTAATGATTAGGTTCCTGCCTCCTGTCCGGGATATGTACTCGCCGGATGCAGGTATTGTCCCTTTCGACTCGTTTAATGGGCTTAAAAGCGTTTCACTGTACTGTTTAAAATGCAGTGCATTGCAACTTTTTAATACTTTTCTCAAATGATTCTTTTTAGGCCGTCTACTGATTCAAAAATAAATTATAAAAGCTTCCGGCTATATATCTAGTCTGTGATTTGGCATTAAAAATAAATTTTATTATAGTTCAAAATCTTATATAATTCATTAATTTCTTTTTGAAAGTACAAGAAAATATCTATTAATTTATTACCTAAGTGTGAAGAAAATGATCAGTAAGACAGATAATGAATGTGTTTGACCCATGCAATATGATTTCCGTTTATAGAGAACAAAGTATCACATTTGCTGACAAAAGTATCACCGACTTCATTAGGAAAGAGTTTATATTGTCTGACCAACGAAAAGTTGGAGTTCCGTTTATTCAACCGAATCTGTATGGTGTACGAAAATAGGTTTATTTCACATTCATTATATTTCCAGACGAAAGCCCTCCATTTAAAATTCAAATGCTCTTGTGGCGGGAGAACCTTTTTTCATGTTATCACCAGACGTCAGATCAAGAGTCATCCAATTACAACCCATAACTCGTCAATCAATTAAACGCCGCCAAATTGGACGCGATTTAAATGACAAATGAAAGATAAATAAGTGTCAATTGAACTGTTTTGTGATGACTATGTATTATGCTGCGATATGATATATCACAGATCTACAGATCTGATGGAAAGAGACGCGCAATAAATTTATTTTATGGTACAATAAGCTCTAACACAAGATTGGTCAAGTATTTTTCACGATGTTAAATATTTGCATGGAAGCGTCACTTACGTGGACACTTTGGGATTGACAGCTTTTTAGATATCTACTAAAATGGTTGACAAAACTCCTAATTAATTATGAATTTATGATTTGTAAGTTATAAGTTGCGTGTATCTTTCTAAACCTGCATCTACACTCATTACGTGGATTTATATGGCAATGTTTTATGCAACGCATAAAATCAAATTACTAATATTCACTGTAGATATTGCATTGTGATATATTGAAATTTGAATATATTGTTATAAAATTGAAATATATTGTTATAAACAAGTTGATGGCGATAGTATTTTGCGAGAAGACACGATGCATTCGCGTATATTTAGATGGTACCTACCTCTATATCCATTTTTAAAACAAGGTATTAAAAGAACAATTATTTCATAATGAATTTATCGCCTGGCGCAAGAGTAGGGATTGTCTTAGAGCTCGATCACGTCCCACCACTCGACACCACTCACGCTCCCAGGGGAACTTACATTCGAGACTTTACACTAAACGATCTACGGAAAACTGGCAAGGTAGTGCTTAAGTTTTAAGTTTTATCTATAACGGCAAAGGGTTTTTACACTTTTCGATTTTCTTCACTTCCAGTGGTTTTAATGTTATACTTATGAGAAATATATAACATTCATCCATAAATCTATTGCGTATACTTCTAATAAAGTTCATAATATATGCTATGTCCTTTCTCAAAGAAATTTTTTGTTTCCATAACAGATTTATTAAGATCATTTTGTAATTGATACGATTGAATTGATAGCAAAGTTGTGTTCTTAAAAGTCTTACAACAACATTTATAGGAAGAAATATTTCTTGGTTAATTCAAAAACGCTTAAACTCTAATTACACTGTTATTTACTTACCAGGCATAGACTGGAAAACCACCACATCTAGTAATATTCTACTTATAATATATAAACTAACCATTTTTAATTCATGATACGAAAACACTGGATTATTTATAACACAATAATATTCTGTAATATTCTACTTATAATTTAAGTAATAAACTTGATTATAATTATTTAGATAGGGGTGTCTTTCAGTTCGTTGGCTGTAGTTCCGCGTCAGCAGGCAGCAGGCAGCCTGGTAATTGGATTATGGATTTCGGCCGGACTATGAATACGTGAGGATTACACATCGACACTATATTAACCTCTATACTATATAATATTTAAAATACTGCTTAAGTAAAGCAGTGTGGTTTTCTATCTTCAAAGATATGTACTAAACTCGGTTGTATTTTTCATGTTGTATTTTTAGGCATTTATTCTTTTACTGTCAACTTCTAAACACAGTCGAGGATATCGTCTAGTAATATGTCATTGCCCTTCTTAAAGTTAAATAAACAGTTCATATAGGTTCTCCCAAGGGCAAAGGGATGGTGTCCACTCCAATCTCCACCGCTTAACAACGTATAATACATCTGTTTGTATAGGTCGATCACGTAAAAATTGATTTACAGTGACATGTCTTAAACTTGATCGGACAAAAAATCGTGTATCGAATCTTAACAGCCTCTAGGGGAGGACCTGATGTTTGCAACTTCGTATAGAATTATAAATAAAGTTTTTTAATAGTCTATACCAAAACTAATATACATTTTTAGTGATGAAAACTAGACACTCATTTCCGTATCTATTAAAATAATACTTGGGAATATTATTCACTTTATCATATACTTTAAAAGTTAAAGTAAATTAAAGTAAGTTCTACTGGATAGCTAAATTCTTACTGAGGTAATTGTGTATGACTATGAACGAGTCGTGCGTAAAAGTTTGAGCTCAAACTTCAAATGTTATCTACTTCTTTAAATATCTATCCTTATTTCCTATTCCAGACTGGAAGTAGTCAAAATTTAATTAAGTTCACACAAATATCGTGTACTGCCAGGTGAGATAGTCCGTAATAAGATACTCTTCATTGCATTTCATTAGTCATTACCCACCTTTCACTCGGTTAAATCTGAATTTAATACTAGACACTCGTGTCCGTATGGATTTAGGAACCACATTAAATTTTAAATGTAGAGTTTAAATGTAGAATGTGTTTATGCATATTATATATAATATGTATAATTTAAATTATATACTAAGTGGCAAAAATGATAGCCTCATCTTGAAATTAATTTGTAGCAAAATAATTTTAAAAAAAGAAAAGAAGAAATAATGGGTTCGAATCCCGGTAGGTGCATTTATTTGTGTGATGAGCATGAATATTTGAGTCTTGGTTGTTTATAAACTTATATATGTATTTATTGATGTATCCTCATTGTTTCTGATTACCATAACACAAGTGCTTCTACTTTGGGATCAGAGCAATGTATGTGAGTTGTCCCAATTATTTTAAAATAAATAAATTTTAAAGTAATAAAGCTTTAGATGGCAAACTGTACATTCAGATCTCCTTAAATTGTCGTAAATAGAGACTTGAAAAATTCTTATGAATTATTTAGTAAAACTTGTAGGCAAAAATTATTCAGTTATAGCTTTCTACAAAATATTACATAAAAATCATGCACAGTGGTTACGAGGAAAAAAGATACGGTCTTTGTAACCAATTTGCGAGTATGAGAAATCGAGTTTAGCTAGATGATATGCTGGCTGACCCTTTGTCGCGTCATCAGACTACAAATTGATTTCAGTTGAACGCTGCGGGCGTTTCGCACGAAAATTGAAAAAGAATTTTAAATTATGTTTCACTAGATATAAAATAGACATAAACTCGGCTTACTAATATACTAGCAAGGCTTAAACTGCACAATTTACAAAGTTGTTTCTAATGAATTTGATATCCTTCTTCACAAAGCAGGTTAAAAATTAAAGCTTTTCGTCTCATTAAAACTCAACACAGCTAAAATACATGCGTTTTGTTTTTTTTTGTATTATTTTTGCATAAAATCGCCAAAACTCAATATTTTTGGGAAAAATCATAAACTGGTAATTTTATGAACTTATTTATCGAGGACTTAATTATTGTTATTAGTTTAGAATAATATATTTTAATTTAAGGATACATGGTCATGTAATGAATTAACAGTTGTCAGATAATAAGATATAAAAACAATATATATATATAATCTTACAAACTCAATAATTCAATGAAAACAATTTATTGTATGCATTGCTCTTATGGACTTCGACTGTTTCATAGGTATATCGATTTACGGAAGAGAAGAAAGCATGAATGAACACATCTATTAAATATAGATTAGATATAGATTGTTCATAACATCTTTTTAAATAAAGTATCCTAAAAATCTCCATGTTAAAGTTAGAGGAGTAAAAATAAGAGTTAATTCATTGGAATCATTAGGACATTTCCTGTTGTCTAATTATAAATATCTTCGTGATTTGTTTTTTATTTCAATAATTAAAAAACTTTAAGTCGTTAGCATTTCATTATTTAAGAGGCTCTCAGACCTTGGCGAGAATTCATTATTTATTTATAAGACGTAACTACTTTTTCTTTAGATACTAATTATAAAACCACTTAACTGTTTGAAAGAATTTTTGTATTATTCGTAATCTAAATTATGAAACATCTTTAGATGATAGTCACGAGAAATTTTATTATATTCCAAAATTAAACAAACAAAATAAAAAATTGATGGTTCAACATATTCATATTGTCATATATAATATCAATTTTTTATTAAGCTACGAACAACTACGTCGTAGAGGAATATCTACGACGTAGTTGTTCGTAGCTAATACCTGAATAAATTAATAGAAATTTACTATAAATATAAATAACATATTAAATATATATATATATATATATATATATATATATATAATATATATATATATATAAAATATAACATATTAATTTATTACTATAGGCGTTAAGTAAAAATATATCTATAAAAATATATCTAAAATACTAGCGGCCCGTCCCAGCTTCGCATGGGTGGACATAAGATTTGTTTATATTTTTACGTTTTTTGTGTGTGTGTATTTATTTTTAAGAGTATTTCTAATTTATTTTAATTTTAACATTTCTCTATTTACATATTAATTTCAAAGCGTGTTGAATTTAACACCGGAATTTTTAACACCGTACACCGCTTGGACTCACACCGGTTTTTTTTACAGTGTTCATTTGTTCTATCATCAATAGGTTCTGCAGCGCATGCGATGAAAGAAGTTTCAGGGCACTTTTTTTATACCTTGGTTACGTTACTTAAATTTTAATATTTCCCTATATTTCTCAGGGTAAATGTAGATTTCTAATGGTGAAAGAATTTTTGAAATCGGCATAGTAGTTTTTGAGTTTATTCATTACAAACATACACACAAAAATACAAATCTTTCCTCTTTATAATATTAGTTTAGATCTCTATAAATATCAAAAATAAAAATCGTAATTGCTAAGTGTCGTAGATTTTTCTATATACACATAGAAATACATATACATATAGAAATAAGTAATTATATATAATAGAATAACAATAATAATATAGATAATAATAGCTACCAACCGTGGCCTCTACTACTGCCGTTAAACGTACTAACGGGCGTGACTTATGAACGCACATCTGCATTACATATTTGTATAGTAAGGATTTGTTATGGTAAGTTCAAATAATATTCGTTCATGATGAAACAATTGGTTAATCGGATCATCCTTGCGAGGTTGGTTTTAGCCAATAAATTAATTTGAGTATCTCCAAACGCTGGAGAATTTATATAGGAAAGAGTAATTTAATTTGCGGCCCAATTTCCGATTGCTCCCGAAAATACACGTATTTTAAGTATTTTTCTTACGGCGTTGCCATGACAACCAGGATAACATGTTTAACTTGCCAGGGGTGACAGGTTTTATCAGAAAGTTGACTGTCATATGGAAATACACTGTACCGAACAATGTGTACCTGTTAATAACTATTAATATATTTTAATAATCGATGCATTCATGTACTATAATTTTATAACTAATTTGCAAATAATTTGTATCTGTAAAATTTTTCAACCGATTTTAAATATAAGAAGAGCTCGATACCTAATTAACAGAAAATCTATTTTTAAGCCTAACGACTCAAAAATGTTTGCATTATAGAATTATTTTTTCTTGCCTTATTTCTATTTTATTTCCCACGTTTTAGTACACTATGTTGGTTTAGTTATAGTTGTTTTCTAATTTTTTTATTACCATTTTAACTTTAATTCTATTCGGATTCTAAAAAATGAATAGGTTGTTCATCCTAATCCTGTAGCCTGTACCGATAGTCATAGAAATGTCTTCTTTCCAAATTTCTTAATTGTTAGTAATTTAAATTAAGGGAATACTAAGCAATACCAAATACTCTAAAATGAAAAGTCATTTCATATAATAACATCATAAGTATTCAGATGAGCCGTCGAATTTACATCAAACACAGATATTATAATAATACTACAAAGCAACGCCTCAGAGCGAACTGAAAACTAATATCGACTCATCAGAAATGCATAAAGTTGCCAAATAGTGGGGTCTCGCAAGGATTATACACTTATTCCTGTTAAGTTTAGGTTATGATCATAGGAAAGGCGTTAGCGAATAGCGTGGGCCTTATTGTCTTAAGGAAGTTTAAAATATATATAGAACAGATAAACATAAGTAAGTGGTAGAGTTTCATATTAAACGCAATCACAATGACTTAAAATTAGCAATATTCAGGCTGAACTGGGTTCCAACCTCATTTAGTGCAGATGTCAGAGAACGAACGAGATTTGCATATTCTTTCAACTTTTGGAGCGCTAAGGTATGAAATACGCTGCCTATACGATATAGTCTATAGGATAGTCGGTACATTTTTTAGCGTAGAGTGCATCTAGACTATTTAAAGACGTTCCTTTCCATCATAGCATGTAGCCTTTTTAATAGATCGAGGGGGTTACCGGTAAACGCGTTTCTATTGAAAGAAATGTCATAATTAGTCGCTACAGCTTGACAACACCAAATGCTGTTATCGTAACGCCGCCCTAACACAACTTTGTATTCCTCCAGTTTCTTAACTAATACGGATGAATTTAAATTAGCTTCATTACTATATGAAAATTATTAACAATTATAATTAATTCGTTATTTGTGTATATAACAATAAAATAATAACGCACTTATCACATACATTCACTCGTATATCAGACAAATATTCGAATCGCGCAAAGTTTTTAGTCGAAGGAATGTCTTATTTTAATATGTGTTTGTTTGTCAAGTCAAAGCTACAAAGACAAAAATATCACGATTACTTTATTGACTTGTTTAATTAAGATGTTTAATATAGAATTATCTGATAATTTAATTGGGACTAACAAGTTTTAATTAACCTGAATCTTAAATAACAACCAACGGGTTTTTATGATTAGTTACTCTAAAATTAATTTCAAATAGCACATAAATATCTCATGTTACCCTACAAATATTATAAATGCGAAAGTTTGTTTGGATGTTTGGATGTGTGACTCAATCACGCTGAAACGGCTGAACAGATTTAAATGAATTTAGCACGTAAATATAATACGCTCTAGATTATCACATAGGTACTTTATATACCCATTTTATGACCGCCTAATTGGTCTAGTGGTAAGCGCGTAAGCGTTACAACTGAGAGGTCCTGGGTTCGAATCCCGGTGGAGATAAAAAAACTCTACTTGCCCCTAAAGAAAAAATCGATCAGTGAAACAGATCTCAAATGCATCTGCCCCATACCCCACTAGGGGATACGGGACTTCACTTTACTTACTTTGTATACCGGTAGTATGTTTCTGTGGGATAATTAGATATTGTCATATTATCTGTGACTCAGTTGCTTGTTGTAATGTTATTCTAGAACAAGTGCAAGTTTCGGCACTAACACTAAGCTTCACGTAGCTAATAAATCTTACATGATATTGTGGGCCGTATACAAACGTATTTGAGTGACGGTAATTGCCCATCAGGGGTCCCCGTACTACTGATATCAGCAAATTTTATTTCAAACAGAAATGAAAGACGTGCTCATTACATTTCATTTCCTCGTGCGGGGATTCAATAGTGTTTTGATTCGTCATTGGCAATTCTGTTTCGATAGCGCTACTAATGATATTGTCTGTCTGGAGATTGTAGCCGTATTGTGGGTGCTTTTACTTCGGTTTTAAGAAAAAATACTTGATAGTTTCGAAAGGAATATATTATACAAGAATGTTAACAAAATTCGAAGTATTGATGCAATTCAGATTTAAATTATATCTTGCTACCAATAACCGAAGTCATATTATAAAGAGTACCAAATGTGATCTGTTAATAGAAATAATGGCATAGAATGTAATTAAATCTAACACCAATGATTCAATAACAGCCCAGCACAGATCGAGTAAACTGAGCAAAATGAATATATTACCGATCGAATAACTGAATTATCGAGATACTAAATTTATATTGTCTCGGACACCTATATGATATAGGCTCTGTATTAATCCTTATTTCCTACAATCTGTCTGTGGTCATATTCAAAGGCCTGCATAATATTGAATTCTAACCTCTTAGCTAAATTATGGCTAAATGCCATAAATTATTTACTTCTACCTTCAAAGGATTTGTTAATGTATCAAAAGTCTATTTGTAC
Source organism: Aporia crataegi (assembly GCA_912999735.1). Taxonomy (NCBI): domain Eukaryota; kingdom Metazoa; phylum Arthropoda; class Insecta; order Lepidoptera; family Pieridae; genus Aporia; species Aporia crataegi. Next base: position 2,262,037 of record OU538744.1, on the reverse strand, counting down.
CAAAATATGTAGTTAATAAAGTATGTGGTTGATCATATACAAAAATATTACGTTAGTACAAATAAGAATGAATGGATTAAACATTTAAAAATATCTAAATAAGTAATAATTACTTACAATTGTTGTAGTAATGAAATAAATTTTAAAAAAGTGACATATCTACATGAAGCCTCGGGTGGGATTTAGTACATGATAATCCTTCTCTCGTTGAAAATATCTATACTTGTCAATGCGGTTCGCGTTGACGCCCTTTGTGCATTACGCCCGAATGCCTTCGGCGGGGGCATGTCCCCTTTCTCTCAAACACCTTGCAAAAATATGAATTGAATTGTCCGTAGTATTTCTTGAAGTCAACAAAATAGAACTATGATAAAGCACTATAGCTAAATAAAATAGAGAGTTTTGCACATCAGAGAGTTAGAACACTTCATGTTTTCTAAAATTAAGTTGCCGTTCTATTGAATTGTCAAATTGTCACAAAAGCATTCATATAAATAACACGAAATTATTAATATTCCATGTTTTTTGTAAAGCTATTTTATTTGAAACACAATTCAAGACAATAAATGTTTCCACTAAAATTTATTAGTACTCTTTTAACACAGAATCCAGCTTTGCATTAGTGAAATAATTTAAAAAGTCGATCCATTTAGTTAGTGCTTTATTACCAATCTAAATATAATTTCCTCTTTATAATATTAGTGTACGTTCTATATATGAAAAATATTGAGTACACATAAAACAATTGCTTTGAACGGTTAGTTAGTCGTGCCCCCTGCGGGAGGTGTAACGAGTAATGTCCAATTTACAATTCACGCGTTCCTAATGACATTTGTGCAACCCTTTGTGACTCGAGTACACAATTGAGCATTCCCAGAGGTGGTTTTTGCTCAATTTTTATACTATATTTTTATAGTTCATTGATAAAATAATTTTTAACTTCTAGCGCGACTTTACTTTCGAGTCTGCCATCTAAAATGGTCAGACATACGAAGTCTTATTAGGCCGATAGTTGTACTTAGTAACTGCCAACAAATCATAATTACGCTATGGAATAATTTTAGGATATTTCAAATAGCAGGCTTTAGACTGTAGGTAGGTATGTCTCTCTTATCTCTCTCTCTTTTATCGTGATATTAATCTACTTCAAGTTGGTTTAAATTTTCACTTTTAAGAAGAATTATACTTTTTGCGGTGCTAATCGCCTATTACCAAACTCTACTCAAATGGGATTTGAGGCATTAATAATTAAGTACGTGATTTTGACGATGGCCGATGCAAACATTATAATATTTGAGGAATTTGACATACTCATGTCCTTTATTGACCTTTGAAATGATTATTAAATAATATGAAAAAGTGTATGAAATTCCCACATATTTGGGCACGGCTTCCGTTTTTAAGGAACGAATGGAATTCGATTTTGTCCCCTCGACCCAACGTCCATTCCGAATGCAAATTAGAAATAAAATACCATTTCATTCGGTTATCCCTTACATTTACTCAATAACAGAAGAAATAAGTTTACAATTAACATAAAATATACATACTATTTTCAAAAATTTATTAGAGATGTACCCATTTTTAATAGACATATTTAAAACTGTATTAATTTTATAATTTCCTTTAAATTTATTAATTTTCTAAAATTTATAGTTATTATATTTGCATGTAATTCAATTTAATATGCTTATAAAACTCAATAATAAAAATCTCATGTCACATCCTGTAAGTAGACAGAACAAACATGTTTACGGAAATTGTTTTCGCAAAATTCAAGTCAATCTTTATTATTCGTATTGTAGAATGTGAATGCAGCAATTTCGTATTTATCCTCTGTCTGATGAAATTTGTATTTCGAGACAATTTAAGCGGTTCAGCTCCAAGGCTTGTCTGAGATTTATTTCATATATCTCATAGATTTGCGATTCACTGTTAACCATTGTGCTACAAACTGATAACAGAAGTATTATCAATAGATTTTTTTGTTTCCTTTAGGTATTTAACAATGATAAAGTGAGACTTTTAGAGTATAATTAGGTACATAGTTATCATAAATAGATAAAAACGGAAAGATTTAATACAAAACTGGTTTAATAAAAAATATATAGCCAAAGCGTAGTAAAGACGCTTTCAAATTTAAACTGTGACAGATGAACCTTGTTGAAAGGTGTCATGTAACCAGAATTCCTGTAACTAAATAACATAATCAGATAAGCATAAACCTTTCGAATGTAGTCAGTACAATGGCAGTTTATACAATTTTTTAATTTGTTTGTGTCTGGTCAGAGTTTATTCAATTCGATTCCTATAGTCAAGTACTAGGGGACGCTTTTCATTAAATTAATTAAATCTCTTAGTACACATTGTATTCAATTCCAAGGCTCTCCTTTTGTCTTGATAAATTTCGTATTCGCGATAGTAGCTTTCAATCGAAGTGCGAAGCGGGCGCCCTGAATACATTGTCTTTGAATTTTTCCAATGCTGTAAACTTGACAACATTCATCTCACGTGGCGATCGCTAATGAAAGACTTAAGTAACTGGAGAAGAGAATTAACTTCGAAATACAATTTAGTCCCAAACGAAGTTTTAGACGACGGTGAAGTGGAAAAGTTCGGCCGTTTTTTCAGGAAAGTTGAAAAGTTTTATGCCTTTTGTAAGACATATAACCCCTTAAGCGAAACGGGTGCACCCTTTACGGGGCTTTATATGTTAAGAATATCGGTGTCAAGGATCACTAAATATTTAAATTTTATACAGTAGGGAGAGGTAAGCTGTCATTTATAGGACGTTTTATTCAAGGTGTTACATAAGTCAATGAACCGCTTGTAACATTGGTCATGCGCTGTTATTTTTCATTTAATTCGATGAAAGACTTAACTGAATTTTAAGGCAATAAAATATATTATTTCAGATTTGAAGGCACAAAGTATTTCATGGTAAATATTTGACTTTTGATAATGTGTATCTTTTCTTTGGATCGTAAATAACAGTAGTTTTCTCATTTTAATGGCTTTCAATACCTTTCTTGATAAGAATTTCGTTTACAAGCAGTTTCCATTACATAATTCTTGTGTGCATTCACATAATTTAGTCAAAAAAACTCTTTCAAGCGTGTAGAACATTTAATTCCATCATAAGAAAATACGACATAAGGTAATTTCGTGGTAAAGGGTGTACTGAAGAGCGAAGGAACAATCAAGAGGGAGCTGGAAGGCATTTTTCACTTGTGGTTAGCTCGGCTAATTTCAACGACAAAGTGAGCTATTATGGAACCGCTATAACCTCTCTTTATATTTTTATGATATCAACCGTAAAATATGTATAGCGACAAACTTTCAGTCAATTATGATCAACGCCGCTTTTGCTACAAAGTTTTATACTACGATCATATACTCGTAATCAAAAATAAATTTTTTTCACGAAATGCTGGTCAAACCAATGTTTGTTATTTTATGAACGATGATATGACAGCCATGGTGAGATGATTAAGGAGGCTTTTGAATCATTGAACTAGTGTGTTAAGCCAAACAGTGCGTAATGAAGTCCACATTAATAATATGTCCCTTGACTTAAAAAGATTGTCAGAAAAGTTTTATTTATTCTTCTAATAATATAACTTTAATTATAATTTATAAAAACAAAATAACTTGACATAAAAATACTAATTATAACTAAAATTAAAATAATAATAACTAAGAACTATTATAAAATAAAAGTTATATATTAGCCTTACATTGTAATATACAGGAAAAAACCTTCGTTACTTATTACTTCTTAACCATTTAAAACAATCTAGGCATAGTAAATCCTACGCTGATTGCTTTTATTTATTCTACAAATTTTAATTATTGACTAATTATTTCAAAGGATTATCTCCTTTTAAAAACATAAATAGTAAAGTTGGAGGAAGTATATCTGTTCAGTTTATTGTCATTACTCTTTGTGTAAAGTTTCAATTTTCCGACTTTCAAAATTTCAGTTTCATATATACATATATACTTACTAACGACTAATAACTTAATTATAAGTAATAACTTATACTTTTAAACGTTGTTAAAAATGTCTTTCATATAGTTATTAAAGTAGCTCTTAAGTAACAGGAAAAAGTCACTCGATTAAAGTTTCACAAAATATAAAAAGGACAAGATGAAGTTTGAGTAGTGAGGCGTGCAAACACCCTGTCAGTTCCGGCGGGAGGGACAATAGAAAACACTTCGAACGAATGCAAAGCAGGGTGGAACTATGTTTACATAAACTACATTCTTATCACGCACCAATGTAGGTTTCTCCAATTTTTTGTATTTGATCTAAAAGAATTTGGATGAAATGATGAAAATACACTAGGTTGTTTTTAATCTTTAAAAATAAATATTGCATGTGTGCACAGTTTCGTAACTTCTAGTGAGGCATGAAGCAATCATATTTTTTCTCAGGACATCTATGTTGACTATTCTATATAATCGTCAAAAATAATACCTAGATGAAGACTGTTGTATGCTATCTGTACATTTGTTCTTCGTTTGCGGCTTCCGTCTTCGACTAGAAGCAATTGTTTTCTTTTATAAAATCTTTATCTCTAAGAATTTTCGAAGAAAACATCACATCAAGGTAATAACTAGTTATACATAAATCAAATTCTATATATTCAAAAACAATGAACAGAACAATTCAAAACCGATACAATAACAAACAGAAACGGATCAATAGGTATCGAAATGCATTTCATTACAGTGACTGGTCCACACGCTGCTTTTAGTGGAATTAATTGTCGCTTTGTCAGTGAGATTGAACGTTTTTCTCGCCATAGAAATTAATGAACTTTCGAGAATGTCTGCGATTGCTCTCGCCGAGAGCGAATGCTAAGGTATCTGCGACTACGAAATATAATGAAAGTAAAATTTTTAGATCTCTCAACTTTATAAAAATGGTTCTGGTTGAGATATAGAAACGAAGATATAATAATAGACCGTATTAATTGTGCACTAATTAGGGCCAGAAGCGCGTCGATTATTTCAAGAGATATAGACGCGCTTAGTTGAGACCACAGGAAACCCGAAAGCTGGCTCATATTTCGGCCAACGCGTTAGGATAGCAATATAACGCGGTAATGTAGCCAGTATTTTGGGTACGCACACTAACGGCTTTGATGAGCCTTTTCTATTTTTGTAAATATATTTAAGTACATTATTGTAAATATTTAATAAAATATACTTTTGATGATTATATTGTGCACTTATAATTTCATATAAAGATAAGAAAAATCTAAAACCAATAATATCTACATTACTTTTTTATTTACATTTACATTACAAAATTATCTTACGGCTCGTACGTACCTATATCTATTTATATATTTTTTTTTAATATAAAAAGGTTTTTGGTAGTAACGAACACACAAAAACTGCCGACATTCGAGGTTAAAAAGTACTTGAACATCACTAAGTTAGCGAGATTCATGTTTTAAAAAGCGCAGACTACGGAATTTTATTCATGAATGCATAAAATCAGCGAATATCAGTAGAGAATACTTTATTTGACACAAACACGTAGTCTGAATGAAATTGAACTTATGTGACAGGGGAATGAAAAGAGAAATGCACTTTAAAATAAAGAGAATTTGCGTCGTGTTTTGTCTTATTTTTTATGTGAGAAAAGACTTCGCCTTGATATCTTTAAATGAAGCTTCATTAAGAATAAGTTTATTATTATAATAATTATAAATATTAAATTTATTTTAAAATATGTTAACCGACTTCAAATTATACTAAAAAGTAATAAATAAAACAGGAATAATAATTCTGAAAAGAAAATATTTGTGTACTATCAATGTGTATAGAAAATTCCATCAAATTGTTAGAGTGGTTTAAATTACATTAGTAAGGAGTTAGGAAAGCCTTGATATCTCTAAGAAACAAACAACTTAATTAATTATATAGAATTATACTTAAAAACAATTAAAATCTTAGTAAGAATCTATACCATTTTCTGAAATCGGTTGAAATTATTGTAATTGGCTTGTATTATATTTTTCAACAGGAAAAATAATTTATTTACGGCGAGGAAAGCGTCAGATTTTAGCCGAAGGCATAATTCAGGCTCAACCCTACTTAACCTCTCGAGTTTTCATGATTTTAGGTTACATTAACATTTTCATCAAGGGTTAACCCAATTTTGGTTGAAGTGATAAAAATAAAAGTGTCTAAACCTATTTGTTACCGTCTTTCAAAAACCACGTGGAAGTTTTCTCTAACTAAATAATTACAACCTAAAATATATCATCAAAACCCAACAGATTTGAAAAAAGTTAATAAATGTGAAAAATACAAAATGTACTAAAATTTTTAACTAACCATGTGTATAAGATACTTCTTTCTACCTACCTAAATGAAAATTTCTTCAGTAGTTCAAAAGTAAAAACGTCATTTCCTTGATTACGTACGCATTCGTTTTAATTAAATAATTAATTTTGTTAACTAATTCATAAATACAATCTAGATCTCTAAAATCGATATCTAGAAATAGTCCTTCGAAATCTGAACTAAATTAAACTGGAAACAATATAGCGATTTTCAATATATCCTGGCAATATATTTGGTGCGTGATAAGAGCATACCTACTTAGAAAGACAGGGTGACATTTGAAGTGTTTGCCTAAAGACAACTACATCCACTGCCTTAATGGCAGTCAGTCGATGAATCCATTTTGCTAAGCACTCAGCTTTGCTTAGAATTAAGAGGTTTTAGATATAAATGTTAGCTTATTAAATTGACTGCTACATTTAAAATAACTGAACGAATTATATATAGAATCATATTATAAAGTGACTTTGTTTGGTAAAATTTGTTCATCTCTGAAAAAGTATGGTTGTAGTTTAACTTCAACATGTACGAAGTCGCCGGCTGTATTTAGTTTTTGTACAATGATAGATATTTCACCCAAAAAACAATATTTTGTCATACATATATGTTTATAATACTTGTCATGTCATTCAGTCTGTCTGGATTTTAGAGAGGATTTAAAATCAAAGCAGTAGTTTTAGATTTTATTAATTATTCAGAAAATTACAAACATTCAACAAAACAAATGGTTTTTATTCATAACTTTTTATAATGAAGTATAGATAAATAATTAATATTAGTCTTATTTCCTACATTTTTAATTTACGAATCTGGTAAACAAAGATTTTATTTTTCATAGCAACAATTATTATATACCTTTAGAATGACGTATATATATATAGTACCTATTTACTCCAGTAAGCTTCTCAAATCAAAATAGAGCCGTTTATACGAAAAGCAAGGTAAATATTATTCGTATCTCCAATAGGTTTAAAAGTCACGTACCAGAAATTTCAATTTCTCGTAGTAGTCGTGCCAAAGACATTCTTAGGGGACGATTGTGGTGTAAATTGCCTTTTTATTTTATGTGTAGTTTTCATTTGTTGATTTTATTCTGAGTGCTTTGGTGTTTACGGCAACCTTAAAATTAAGTTGGTGGCCGTGAAAATTTGTGAATTTGTGTTTTTCTCTACTTTGTAATTTATACAGAATGTTGTTATTAAATTAAGCTTTTATAGTACCTTTTACGTTATTAAACTTTAAATCGGCACATTAGTCTTTAATACCTACAACAAATATTGTATCTACTTTACAAAGTAGATACAATGTTTTAGAGATACATCTCTTTTTTTAATTTTTAGAATAAGCAACTATTTAAGTTTAAGCTGTTAAATAACTCATCATTGCTTTTAGCATGCTTAAGAAACTATTTTCACTTTCTATCACTTGCACACAATATGCCGTACCCACTCAATGTAACCACTGACCGGACCCCACGTCCGTGCCCTGCAACTACTGTAAATACACGTACAACCTTGTTTTGATAAGATAGCAACTGTAAATAAAAGTGCCATGGCGGAAAGACTATCAAATAGCAGTATCCACCATGGCTATCTTTCATTATTCAGAGATTCACTATGGCATCTCTTTTCCACGCCCGGGACAACAGTCGCCGGGGATGTAAGACATGCCAGGAAAAAATGTATCAGTTGTTTAAATGACTTTACGTGTTAAGCAATTTATCCTCTTATTTATACACATTGATGAGCTTGAAACAATGTCTCAAAAGCTCTGTCGCTCGTTGACGTGCAATTAGTGCAAAACGAGACAAAATACTGTGAGCAAAGGACTTAGATGAGCAATGTTTAAAATTGTTGAAATAAACGAAATAAAAAGGAGATACGAATATAAGTAACCTCCTTAAAAGTTAATCTTCGACAAAGAAGTAAGGGCTTGGTCTAGCATTGTAGTGGACAATGCCACATGGGAGTTGGGAGCAGATTCAAAACAGGATATGTTAAATCAGTAGGAACGTTGAAATTTTTTTCCTTTTAATTTTAGAAAGTAAAATGTCTTTTTTGTTCATATTATTTTGTTTTTCTTCTTTATTATCTAATATATAAAAGAGCCGATTGTACGTAAATAAGGGCGCATTTATCTTTGTTTCTTTTTCTCGCATGTTTAACCTGTGGCTAATCTTAATTATAAATAAATAAAGATTTTTCTTATACCACGCTTCGAATTTCCTGAGCCATTGATTTATAGTGCTTTAACTTAAAAATAATTTATTTATTCATACATTCTATTGAAATAATATTTTGTCCCTACTTGAAACTAATTGGAAGAAAGCTCTATCGGTTTTTACTTCTAAATATATCGGGCATATGAAGTCACCTAATACAAATAACTACTTAAACTTTTTCAAACACATTCCATTGTTTAGACTTTAGAGGCGTTATTTTGTGCTTCCTGTTGTAAGATATCTCTGTTTCAAAGGGGCATAACGCGTTTTATTCTAGCCTCGTTCGCAGATATAAACAGAGGTATTGATTTTACACGTCGAGTATTTATGTATGACGATCACACAATTTTTCTTCTGTCTGGAAATCAAATTGAATTTGTGAAGTTGACGACTGAAATATCAAGTGATTATTAGATAAAATTTCTGAACAATCAAACAGTGTCACAAATTTATTTAAATATTTAAATTTAATATATTTTAAAATTATTTTATTTTCTTTATAACTTGTTTATCTTTTTGTTTTGTATTTTAAATCATTCAATTAATCAAATTTCTTTGTTTTCTTACCTATTTAGGCATACATTATAATAAAATACAAGTCTTTTTAAAAAGTATTCTTAAATGTTAAATGAAGTAACATTTTCAGCCTAAATGTAGAGTTTTATTTAGCGTGAGAGGTCAAACGGTGGCTTCGGAAGGATTAAGTAATAGTGCGACGTAGATTTAATGTAACTGACTTTCTACTACGATATTAATTTAATTTTACATGGGTTACCAACTATATTTATAAATATTGGACCAAATTAATAAATCGCTTATAGAAGATAATTTGAATGGCTTAAGCGCGTATAGTTGACACAAATTTTTCAATAATCTAATTATTACTAAAGTTGCCCGAAATTTCTCGTAATTGACATCCTGCTTTACGCTTAATATCTTCAAACTGTTTCCTTTAAATATCTGATTTTCGTTAATAAAAGACGTTGCATATTAATCGCTCCTCAATATTTTCCTTAAAGAATTATTATTTATTATTTATAAAGTCGATTTTTAGTTTTAGTTAAATTTTTCAAAAAGGACCTTTCTTTCGACTTAAGGACTTTCGATAAAATGTGCATTTATATGGGATCATCAAGAGGCTTATAAAGTTGTTAATATCGAGAAATTAGTCAAAAAATAAGTAGGGTAGAGATATTATAAAATTAGTATCTTACGATTATGGTAGGTATACATACAGAAGATCTATGTATAAAAAAGACCGTCATGCAAACTTGGTAAAAACACGACGAATGACACTTTAATGTCTCAAGAATACGAAGTAAGGAACAAGCCGCACCACATTTTCCACGTTCGCGACGAAATAAAACAAAACGTGAATCAAAAAGAAAAATCCGGTGGCACCGGATGTGCGAAAACTTGAAAGAACTGAAACTTAGAACTAGAAGTAGTTAGGCCAAGTTTCACGTTTGAACTTGCCGATGGGTTTTAAACTGCAATATTGGTCAAAAGTTCATGCACTTTTATTATAAATGCGAATAATTGTTACGTAATCACGTCTATCCTGTAGCCGATCATCACGAAATTATGTACATTATATTATTATACATACATTGTATTATATTACATTATATTTTTGTACATTTATACAAAACAACATTTAAACTCACTGATAAAAAATATATTGAAAGTAAATAATAAATTATAAAAAAGCCTATACAACAAACAAAGACTTGGATAGTATGCACTAAAACGTTTTTTACAATGAAACGTATATTTGCCTATATATATTATACTACAATATATTATAAGTGTTTAATAGACAATTATTTTTTAATATATAGAAGATAATATTATCTAGATCCAATTTTCCGATTCTAAAAACTTAAATAATATAACATTACTAGTTGACCCGGCAAACGTTGTTTTGCCATATCAATTTTTGGTGTGGGCGACCCTTATCACATAGGGGTATGAAAAATAGATAGTAGCTGATTCTCAGACCTACTGAATATGCATATAAAATTTGGTAAAAATCTGTAAAGCCGTTTCGGAGGAGTAAGGTAACTAACATTGTGACACGAGAATTTTATATATACGATTAATTATGCGACTCCAACGCTATTGGAAAAGGAGGTCAAACTTGTGTGTCATCCGGAAAATGAAAATCCTCTTATGGAACCGCGTGTGAAACACATTTTAAAAGAACTTACAGCAAGTAGTTAGGGCTAGTTTCATGTTTGAAGTTGCTTAGTGCATTTTAAAGTGCAATAAGAACTCTGAAACACGATACATTATCAAGACAATTTATAGCCGTTTTTATATTGTACTCTAGAGATTGTATGGTGACGTAAATCCTTCGAAGACGGCTTCAAGATTTTTCTTCTATGAGCTCTTTTGTTCGAATTCAAATTAAAATTATTTTATTTGCAAAATTGCCAATTCTCATATACTACTAATATTATAAATGCGAAAGTAACTCTGTTTATCTATCTATCTGCGTTATTAAGCCATATTAATAAAATTTGGTATACTGGTACTAAAGCTTGGGAAAGGCATAAGGCTAAATTTCATCAGCCATTTAAGTTTATTTATGTCAATATTGGTCTTGGTATTTTAAACTAACTAATATAATATTTTAATATTGGAATTAACACTTTCCGAATATTATAAGACATATATATTTAATAGTTGGATCGTTCAAGCCAACGCAACAGTAAGCGATACAACGCGGTATATTGTGCGAAATATTTTAATTTAACGAACATATAAATAAAACTTACTGAGACAATACTATGTCTCTTTTCGCTAAATTGTTGGTACCCTAACTCATTAGGATATATGTACTCTAACTTATATGGATATAGATTTTTATTTTATTTTATAAAATAAGAATAATGGGACAGCAACAACTCACTTATACTACTACTATACTACTATACTACTATACTTATATTATATCACTCACAAACTTGAGATTAACATAAAGTCACCGTCAACGTCAATACTTAAGATCTTAAGTCTCAGTGTATCTTAATTGACGAACGACGAAGTATTAACACTGCCTGCCAACGCCACACAAGGTAAATTATTGCTCTCACCGTTACTGTTTTCCCCACAATTTACAGCCTCGCAAATACGAAGCTTATATTTAATTAATACTTTCCAACTACTAATGAGCGTACTTAGATATTCAACAGTGAAGAATCGTATCTAACCACACCGCATTTAGCTTCCTTGATAAAATTTACGATCCCACAATCTTATATACTACAAGTAATTTGATGCTAAATTAAAGTTCGTTAAGAAAACAGCGGATAATTTTATAATAGCTTATTTTCTTGAAATGAGAATATCGGGTTTCAAACAAACAACGTCCATTTAATTAAATATCGATTTTTAAACATTAATTATTTTTGCGATACTGTTGTGAGGATTTTTTTTAGTCTATTGCACTCGCAAAACAACGTTAAAGTAAAAATTTTTGAAAAGAACCAAAAGTTTCATTCGTTGAAAGGCTTTTTAATCTCAAAGAGGCTTAATACAAAAACTCTACATATCTTTTTATATAGTGAGAGGTCTTTGTTTCCGCCAGTCTCTGTTCATTTAAATATAAATTTTTGATACTCTTTTACTCATACACAATTAATATTTAAAACCTATTAACCAAGGCCCTACAATAGCATACTCATGCTATTTATAAAGATCAATCGATAATCTTATCTTGCCGGTAGTACTTAGTAGACAATAACAAATCTCTCAGAATTAAAACAATAAAAATAAGAGACTGAGGGCCCAAATTCCTCTTATAATACTCACAAAATTTATCCGAAAGTTTGTGAAATATGTTTGAGAAGTTATTAACACGTATGATAAGAAGTATCTCGAGGATGAAGCTTGAAGCTGGAATTTTAAATGGGGAGAAGTAGGGATGAAACATTAGTAGCAATATAATTTACGTCCGGGTGCTCTATGAAAATGTAGGTCGTTAATAGATAATAATAGAAGGTTTTTTATTAAACGAACTTTTTATGCGTTTAAAAACAAATCATATTTCTTTCTATAATATAAGTAACAGGCGTAGGCTAACTACCATTCGTAACTGACTTCATAGATTTGATTAGCTATAGATCCCGTTGTACGCAGACGACTTTCAAGAAGCCTTCAAAAAAAGGCTTCAAAGGCAGTGATCTGCATATGAATAAACCATTAAATGGGCGCTCTGCCTGCTTATTTCTTATTTCAAAAGAAAGTACTTATCATCATAAAATATATATTATTTTCCATGTTTTAATCCTTCATATTATATATATTGTTGTATACTTGTTGTAAAATACTCTTTCTTTACTCTTTGATATTTTTATTTGTTAATTGGGGGTTATTATACCTCGTATTGTAATTAAGGGAATGAAAGGACTTACGATTCAGCTAATTCGAGTGCTCTTACGTTTCAGTGTTTGATCTTAGGGAGTGAATTTTTTTTTTATATATTTTTATTAGCTTTTTGAGGGTTTACATATGAGAAGTGTACCTTCGTTAGTGGCATTTCGGTTACGAAAATAACTGCTTAATAACACGCCTGTGTTTTTATTAAGCCTTTTCAATGTTTCTTTTCGGTTTCCACCTTGAGGTTGTTAATTTTAAACTTAATATCGCTATTATTTTAAAAGCTTAAATTAAAACGTTGATAGAAACATACAATAGTTATATGGACTACCATAGATATAATTATGATAAATATATATAAGACACTAGACTATAAGTAAGTTCAGTTATTTTGGAGAACAAAAAAAATATATTTTTCTTTGCTCCTATTGTTAGCATTGAAATTTCATAGATTCATAGGTGAGTTTGAGCCAAGTTAGAACTATAGTAAACTACCTGTACCCGCGACTTCATCCGCATTAAAAAGTTTTTTGGACAGGAGTTTTATTTTTTACGTCAAGTACCTATATAGGTAAAGTATAGTTTAACTTAGGATTATTTCCTAACTAGCGACCCGCCCGGCTTTGCATGGGTATAAAACATATATAAAAACCTTTTTCTTCAATCACTCTATCTATTAAAAAAAACCGCATCAAAATCCGTTGCGTAGTTTTAAAGATTTAAGCATACAAATGGATATAGGGGAAGAAAAAGCGACTTTGTTTTATACTATGTAGTGATGTTAATTTCAAAAGGCTTTTGAGTGTTATCAAATAAATATTACTATTTTAAATGTTATGTCTTTACGTAAACTCTAACATTAAAACGTAGGTTTAAACTTTCTCGGTCGACATATGTTATCAAGCCTCTTATATTACAGTCTTTAGAATAAGATAGAAAACGTATTTCGATACATTAGTCGAATTGAAATCTCTTTCACGAACTCGGAATAGTAAAATAGCGCGCAGACTGCTTACACTTGCCGTTTGACACAAAGAAAACACTATGTTATTTTTGATACACCTTATTTCGATACGGTTTCTTTATATACATGGTTAGAATTTCGCACAAACTTTAAATAATACGCGCCATTATTTTGTATAAATAATTTACTACTGACTTTGTACTGTATTTTTAATTATTACGCTACTTGTAATAAAGAAAAAATAAACAATATTATATGAGTTTATATTAAAAATAAAACCGTTGGGCTTTGAAAGCGTCTTAAAGGAGTTGTAGTCTTTCTCATTACTATTTTATTTTCGTATCCATCGCCGATCTGTGTTGCTAATATATTTCAAAGGCAGGATTTAAATGTAAATATTTGTTTGTATAATGTTCAGTATTACTGCGTCCGTCAAAGTTCAAAACAAATTATAAGCAAGACAATAAACCTTACTGCCTTTGTTGACAGTATAATTACTTATTAATAAGGAATCAACATCAATTCATCCGAATCCATTCTAAGTAGTAAATCTTGTACACTACAGCCAAGGCTTCCCTTTAATTATTGTATACAATTAACCTCCATTATCAAGTCTCTAATCAGCACTAAATTGCTTATTGGTCACGATTGTTGTTAATTAAAATACAGTTATAGCTCCATGGTATAAGATGTGACTGGTACGACGGGTTCATATATATTGCCTTTATATCATACTAATATTAGTTATTTAAATAAATTGTATTACTAACAACTATAAATTAATGCTTTCTGTGATAAAAATATTATTTCTCTTTATTTACTCTTTTATTTTATTTTATCTTATTACATTAGTCATCTGATGCTAGGAACAGAGGCCATGATACCAGTGGTAGCGGTCACAGAGATAGGAACCTTTTCACAATGCCTGACGTGATTAGGAATCCTGTCTTATTATTATTATTTAACCATGATGCGTTTTGGTGAACAAGTGTTACATTAATTTATTTAACCTTTCAAATGTATATTATAAAACAAACTATTTACACATATACAAGAGATTAATTTCCCTTTCGGTGCGTAATGAAAATATTGTAAAAAATTAAGTAGATATAATTTTACTATAAATAATTATATCCTTCAATCCATTTTCTACTCTCTTTGGTCTTATGGTAAGTGCGTAAGCGTTACAACCAAGAGGTCCTGGGTTCGATTCCCGGTGGAGATAAAAAAACTCGGTCTGGCAGGACATAGAAGGCTGAACTTGCCCTTAAAGAAAAAATCGATCAGTGAAACAGATGTGAAATGCATCTACCCCATACCCTACTAGGGGACACGGGACTTCACTTTAAATCCATTTTAAAAATATTTTTATATTTAATAGTAACTCCGCTATTATAGCCCGAGACGAATAAAACTAAAAAGATTATCTAAATAAAAATATATATATAAATCATAAGTATATAATATACCTCCAATCGTGTAGCAATATACACTTATTCCATGTTACATTATTTCATTCAGTTGCCTCGGGGAGGTTAATCAAACTCGAAGAAGTACGTTGTCAGCAGAAACTAATTTGATCTAAAGTTAGACGCTTGCCTGAGCCTATTGCTATTGCACCAAGTCTGCCTCAACTATCAGCAAATACTCTATTACACTTATAACAACAGACCTTCCTAGTGCATTCCTTTTGTATTCTGATTTATAAATAAAATCCCGTAACAGCTAGTGGAGCATGGGACAGATTCATTTATGCGACTGTTTTACTGATCATGTATTAACCACCCTACTTTTCAGACAAATAGAGTGGTTAAGAATATAAATAAACACAGAAATAACTACTTGCTAACAAAACCTATATATAATTTGACGACCGATTGGCGCAATTGGTAGTGCTCCTGCCTTCTGCAACTAAAGGAACCAGGTTCGAATCCCGGTAGGTGTGATGAGCACGAATATTTGTTTCCGAGTCTTGGTTGTTAATAAACTTATATATGTATTTATTGTGGTACCCTCGTTGCTTCAGTTACTTGATTTGGGATCAGAGCAATGTATGTGAGTTGTCCCAATTATTTATTTATTTATTTATTATTATAATATAGAAATTTAATTGTAATTTACACTACAAAATTCAAACTTCACTGTCAATTAATTTTATGTAAATATTAAACAACACCAGTATTTCTTGCAGAACACTCAGCGTTTTAACATCTACAAAGCGATGCTAATTTTTTACGAATATTAAAGTATTTTCAATTTTCATCTGTGTCTAAGCTGTACATGAAACAAAGCCCCAGATTGTAACTAATTTCAAATAACTAAATATTCCCCAATTTGCCAGATCGGATGCAATGTAATTAGTCTACCACCGTGACCGAAATTTAGTCCAAACTTTGATTATAAGGCTCAAGAGCGCTCTACCTTGAAATATGGGATCTTAGTTGCGCTCCATCGAATTCGTAAATTTTCCGATTATGCTATAATTTGGTGGCTTACGATTGCAATAACTTACATTTTCAGTTAATCAAGATAGATATTAGTTCAGTTTACATGTAAAAAGCACCGCATGGTTTACCTTATAATAACGAATTGTTTTCATATTTGTTTTCATAACATATTTTATCTTTAAGATATTCTTTATCTATTCTTTATAGATTACAAAGCCAAAGGCTTAAACCCGTTTTATTTTTCAATTTACAAAATTTAAAAACAATGTATCGCAGGATCATTAATAATGTATAGACTTACCTTTTTCGCCTTCCCACTTTTCCTTAAAAGTTTAGCGCAGCAGAGTCCCCTGGTGTCTGGTAAAGGGGCCGGAGGGCGTTTCGGCCAGCAGAGGCGCTTCGGAGTGACCTCTGGGCCCGCCTCGCTTCGAACCTCGTCCTTATCACACATGTTGCTACCTACACGCTTACCCCACAAGATACAGATACTTTATGAGAACCGCTAGCATTTCTTTGATAACGCTTATTTATTACACTAACAAGCAAAATAAGTTCGCAATCTTTGTACTTTCGTTTAGTAGTTGCGCTTAATGGTTATTACTACTAACTTATTACTATAATGTATTTAAACGTCCGGCTCTGCATCTGTAACAAATAAAATGTTTTGTAAAAAAAAACGGCTTAATTTAATTTAAAAGATCGTAGCAGCATTTTTAGTTCCATACAACGTCACTTATATGAGAATCGTATTATGAAATTATGTTTATTATCAGACTATTATGCTGGTATAGCGAAGATTTAATCTCGGGGGTCTTGGCTTAAATCATCAATCATCATCTAACCATCATTAGTGCCTGAAATCTAGTAACCTCTAGTGGGCATGGGGCAAACATACATATTTCTTCACATTTTTATCATCACTTTCTTTACAGATAAATAGGCCTTCTGTCTACCCAACTGACACATTTATTTCCTCAGGATTCGAATCTAGAAACTCTGGCGCGACACTCCATCATGTAAACTATTAAGCTACTGAGGCAGTTCATCATTAACGAGTGAATGATAGTAATTTTATTGTTAGAATCACGAATTATCCCCTTACGAAGTGTTGTGTATGCATAATATTATAAAAATTATTTCAGTAATTTAAACATGTAAACCTAATTAACAACTTTACTTTTATCACATTTGTTTACAGTTTGAATACATTAATATACTTCAAAGTGTGGAAGACAATTGAGCTTATTAGACTGGTAATCACGTAGCCCGCATAGTAATTAACACATTCAGTCGAAAATTTGTTTGTGAATTTATTTTCAAGTAAATAGCGTATTTAAGACACGATCGAAACTTGTAGTGAGAGTGATGGATGTTGAATATTTAATCGCGACTAACGAAGACTTAGACATTATGGACTTCTTTTCAAGCCTTGTCGTCTTGAGTGGCAAACAAATCATTAGGGTTCTTAAAATAGTGACGCACCATTATTTTTTTAATGGGGTCTTTTCAATTATTTCTTTTCGAACTTTATACAATATTTAGCTTTATCTTAATTAAGTATTGATAGGTTAGGATAGCTACCTATCTCTTTTATAAGTTATAACTTACTGCAGATTTTAAGACTTTTTCCTTTATCAATTTCGCAGCACAACAAATTAAAGTTTTCATGAGAAGCGCGTTGATTGATTAAAGAGATATCGACGCGCTTAGTTGAGACCACAGGAAACCCGAAAGCTGACTCATATTTCGGCCAACGAGTTAGTATAGCGATACAACGCTGTAATGTAGCCAGTATTTTAGGTACGCACCCCAACGGCTTTGATGAATATCTTTCGTATTTTTGTAAATATGTTTAAGTACATTATTATAAAAAAAGTTAAAGTCGATATTCCATTATTTGAAAAGTCAATATCAATAATAGAATACGTTATTCTACCCTCAGTTACTTGTTGACGTAATTATTTAGGTACGTCTCATCAAAATTCTGAAAATTATTATTTTGGCTTTCTATTACTATTATAAACACAGATATTCATTTTCATAAAAATGTACAGAAGACACACAGTTAAAATATGTACAATAGATATATGTTACGGTACGTATAGATAAACAAATTCAAAAAGTTTCTTTGCTTAGACGATCCTCTCACCGCATTACTGAATCCATTTCACCAGCTAATATACCATTCTGTTTGTCTTTCGAGGCAATAAAATGAATTTTATGCAAATTATTGGAATTCTATACATTTTTGATGAGCCGCTTGCTGACATATTCGCGGCGTTTAATTAATATATTTTTCCATCAAAACTTTATGATTCCGTTTGTTTTTGGTGTCTACACGGTTTTAGTAAATCTATTTGCATCACTTTAGATTAATAGATAGTTAAAAAACAAATTTAACAATTTTACAATTCCTTGATCATTAATGAATTTTCCAAATTTTATATAACCAGTGACACCTGAATATTTCTTGTCTTTTTTATTATACTCGGTCTATATCTATATCTATCGGCAGAAATTATCATTTGGGTGACTTTCTACGCAGTTTAAACAAAGGATTTACTGAATCGACACAGTATATAAATCAATAATGCCAATACTGTAACAATAAGGAAACTTCGCGGAAACATTTTCCGAACTTACAATAAATTATACAGGTCTTACGGTTGGCTGACTTGGCATTCGACCTTTTTGTTTTCCAATATAGGAAGCGGGATTAAACCGTAAGAATCATTAATATTTACTTAAGTGAAATCCCTGGTGCAGGGCAGGCACGTTTTTGCGGTTGTTTCACTGATCATTTTCTTTATAGATGCGCAGTGTATTATGTGGCTATCGAAACATATTGTTTCAGCGGGACTTCATCTCATATAACACAGTGATTTGAGTGAGCGTTAGGAGTCGTAGAAACTTTGATGCGATACCGTAAATTATCTCGGTTTCATAATACACGAGGCGCCGCGTTGATAAAAAGTAACCGAAGGCCAACTTTATTTAGCATCATTAATCACTAGTGCTTTGTTACTTGTACTAGGTAAGCTTTATTTCGTATATATTTATCGTTAGTTACTAAAATATATCTGCTTAAAATTAATTACATAGTTATTATATAAGTCTTCAAAGTAAGTTTCGACTACTTTTGTTTTGACTTTGCTTATTTAGTTTAATTCATAAATCATTGTTATATAAAATTTAATGAATGATCCGTTTGTATTTTGAGTAAACCACCAGTTATAATTTGATGATATAAAAAACCTGAAGTAAGAAACACATTGACAATATCATTGTTAGAGACAGAAAATATCTAGAGACGTATTTCCATCTGAAAAATAATGTAGGTTTTTTATTTCATCTGAACACGATTGAAGTCTTAGGTGTGCATCTGTCAGTACCATCCATATTTCTAAAAGTAAACCGTTTGATCAAGAAACGATAATTTTAAAAAGCTTTTAATTTGTATTAGTTACCGGTAAAGATTTCTTGAAAATTGTAAAATAATAATAAATTATCTCTGCCTTTATGATATGGCTATATGAATAAGTTATTTGTTACTCAAGTCGTAATTGCATAGTAAACAATTAAACAACAAAATAACGAGAGTCTACAGAATAAACAAACGAATCAAGACATAATAAATTTTATACTTCATCCTCATTAATGAAACTCAAGCGCTCGTCTACTCCGAACTTTGTTGACATACAACAAAATAAGCAGTCTTTTTCTTTTTAGCATAACCATGCTGCTTTATATGAAATCTGGCTCGTATATTATCCCATATGTGATATGAAAATGAGGTTGAAGAGAAAAATTAGCTTTATATTGTTCGTGGAACTATAGAACCTCTCGTCTCGAACGTTTATATGAAAAATGGAATTTCATGAATACATATTATTGTTTTTCAGGTTATTGCGAGGTAAATGCAATCTACGTTTGCTAAAGAATTTATTTAGATACCTTTAAGTAGGATGAAAATGTCATTGATTTATCCAAATTTTATGAAAAAGTAGCCGAAGTGGATTTGTTTCTTCTACAAAAATTTAAATAACTTAAGAGAGCCATCGTCGCAAATGAAATAGAGAAAGGCCAGTCTTAAAAAAATAATAATTCTTATCTTCTTTAATTTCTAATCTAAAAATAAATACACTAAAAATAAATAAAAATATTAAGAAAACCTTACCAAATAATTGCTATTACGGGAATCGATAATGTACACGCTTAATATGTTAAAGTTCGTAATCGAAAAGTTTTTCGTAGCACTACGCGACGCTGATGCGCTACGCTACCGTCTACGAAGCCGTAGCCGCTCTGACTGGCGAGCCGTAGCCGCCCGCCTTATATTGCGAGTACTACAGCTAGCAATAATAATCCTTCCCGCCGAACCTCTCATTCAGGCTCAATCTCTCGTTGAACATAAGAGCCTCTAGTACTGATAGCACCAGACGTCGGTTTCTTGTATAAGTACTCTTTCGATAGTAAAAATATAGGAAGTTTTGACGTTACAAATGTTTCCTTTTATTTATTATTCTTTTGTAGTTGTATTTCTATCTGTGATCATGATTCGGGAACGGGTAAACCATTTATGATATTTTTTGAAATAAATAAAGTTGTTAATGACATATACATACTTATTCGATATAAAATGGAATCGTGGTTTTAAATGTTTAATTCAAGTTTTATTTCAAATAGACTGTTAATCAATCTCTTGTAATGAGTTTAAGTGTAATTTGAACTTACTATGATTGGGTTCATTAACATTTGAAGGGTTTCCATATTATTAGACTGCTGGGCGAAAATAAAACCGGTACGTAGTCATATTATTTTTCAGAAAAATAATATAATTAAATTTCAAAAATGCGTGTAGGTAATCTGAGTTAAAATATTTTAAAAAAGATCATTCTTTGTAACTTTTATTCAAATAAAAGCAAAAATATTAATAATCTAAATATCTCTTTCCGTGTAAAGCCATCTCTTAACTAAACAACTTTACTGACGAAATATAATGAAACAGACTTCTAAAATAATAATTACATTTTAAATTCGCTAAAATTTGCTTGGCTATTGACTATCAAGTCTTGTAAAAACGACTCAATAAATATATAAACCTAAGGTTTGCAAATTGACCGCTTCTTTGGTCTTGTGGTAAGTCCGAAAGCGTTACAACTGGGAGGTCCTGCGTTCGAATGCCGATGGAGATAAAGAAAACTCGGAAGGCTGGTCATCTACTTGTCCCTAAATAAAAAAAATCGATCAGTGAAACAGATGTGAAATCCATCTGCCCCATACCTCTACTAGGGGACACGGGACTTCACATTTACACGTTCAAGGTTTGCAAATTGATTTTGACATCATAATATTTTATTATATAAATAATTGATTAAAAATCCAATAACCATTTCATATTATAAACAAATTCTATACTTTCTGTATGTAAAGGTTCTATGAAATGCGGGCTACGAACCTGATCCAATTGTTACCATCTTAGATTTGTAGATATACATAGTCATAGATATAATTACGGAAATCGTCCTTACCTTATTCTTTTAGTTTTATCAAAGGAACACACATTTTTCACTACCTTCACAGAGTAAATATCCCAATGCAAACACATAATGTCTCTAGAAAAGCGTCTAGGATACTATTTTTATACACAAAAACTGTTTGTTTACATGGTGCAAACAAAAAACAAGGCATTAAAACATGTGCGAGGGAAGGCTCACGCGCGCCAACTAGCGGCGGATGAGGGAAAATTGAGGGAGGAATGTCGGGGGTGAAAATTCCACGATCTATCGTCCTTTTCGCACGCATTACACGCGGTACCTTCAAATGTATTGCGTCACGCGAAAACGGCGCTTTCATCAATGGCATAGGATATAATATTAGTAACTAGGGATATTACGTTGCGTATTTTGGTCGTTTATTACAGAGAAGGTAAAATACAGAATGATTTTAATTTTCTATTCCAAATATTCTGTAATGCTGAGCGAATAACCTAAAATACATTATTATATCTACACGTTTATGGAACGTATATATTTACTCTTTATTTTAAAACAGATTAATTGACTAACTCAAATTAAATGTCATCATTTTAACAAAACTGATCTGAAATTTATGGCAGGCGCATTATTTTGAATATCTCCATTTGATTTTTCGATCAAAAAATAGGAGAATATTCGGTTTAGCATTTAATTAACAGTAGTATATGTTCTATTTACAGGCTTAGGTCATTATCACCATCCGTTGATAACTAAAATTCTAATAATTAGTATATGTTTTTATGGCTAAGACAATAATTGTCTTGTAACCCATGTAACGAAACATTAGGAGGTACCTACTTACGTGTGAATTTTCTTTTTTCATTATCTCTGTTTCTGTATTAGAATTACTCTATAGGCTGCGCGTAGCCTTGAGTGGACCTGATGTTTTCATCCCGTGCGAGTAATAAAGCGTTTAGGGAGGGGTCGCTGACTCCACCAGGATTTATGGACGAATCTCTTGAATTAATTCGAGCTGATTTTAGACAAGAGCCATTTAGATAAATATGATTAACATAATTATAACGTAAACATTCATTTTGTTTTATTAGGCTATGTTGTTTCATGACTCATCTTCATCCCAAATCAAATTATCACTATTGATATTTTGTTCTAAACAGTTTTCAATGTTTACAAAGCTAAACACGACGGTTTTTTGTTCTTAAAATTATTTAACATAAATACAAGATACTTATTGTACAGACGCAGTCCAAATATAATAGGTAATTAGTAAGCTGACACCGAAACTGTCAAGATAATTAGCCTTAGTCATCATGAAAGAAAAACATATTTTTTTTATAAATAAAAAAATGAAACATGAATGTAACTGTAAATACAATATATGAGCCTACAGTTCCAAATTCATATGCATAGTAAAATAATTTCAAATGTTACACGACGGTAATTCATACATACCTAGTACTTTTTATCATGTCTACTGAACTTGATTACTAAAACAATATCTTATGGTAAAATTATCTAATGAAATCATATTGAAATTTACTTAAAAATATTATTATTAAAATTAGGCACAAATGCGATTCATTACGCTTTCACATTATAATCATAGATTTTAATTATAACCATGATTCTTTTATTTTATATAAAAGCGGATAACAGTGAAGGCGGGGCCGCTATGGTAAGAGATCACTGCCACCGATGTACAAGCACACTGCTAACCATGATCTAAACTGCTTTCCATTCCTACGAAAAAAAGTCGAGGGCACTGAAATACTATAAAATAAAATCTTTGTAGATTCAGATTTTGTTTAATGAATTAAATAAAAATTTAAATACAAAATAATGCAACAGCAAACATATTTCTTCTTTAAGCAACTTATTTATTTATTAACATTATACTGTAGACAAAAATATTAAATTAATATAAATTTTACAACTTTTATCAACATCAATTATATTTACTATAATTTCTTATATAATGATAAATGTAAGTGAATGACATATAAATATTATTTTTCGATTTTTTTGTTCGTTAAAACTGTTCTTATAATGGCAAGTAAGCATTTTTCTTTTGGATTTAATGTGCAAGATATTTCATGTATAATGTTAAGCAGCATTAGTGTTGATTTATTGTCAAATAAGTGAAGTACCATTATAAGTTAAGCCTGAAACAAATTTAAATATTTATCCTATGAGTAGGGGCTCCAATTGTCCCGTCTTATATAGTTTGTCGACATCAGATCCCCCGCCAACGCAATTTCCATTGATAAATACTTGAGGTACCTACAAATATAGACATTAAGACATTTTAGTATATATTTTAAATATAAAATTTGGACAATACATAACTCAGTAATTGATTTAGTAAAATAATGAGTTATAAATGATCTAATTATATTTAGCCTTTATCTTGTGCTAATTTTACACTGCACACGATTATAATCATCATTATAATATATTCATACTAGCGACCCGCCCCGGCTTTGCACGGGTATAAAACATATATAAAAACCTTCCTCTTCAATTACTCTATCTATTAAAAAAACCGCATCAAGATCCGTTGCGTAGTTTTAAAGATTTAAGCATACTAAGGATATAGGGAAAGAAAAAGCGACTTTGTTTTATACTATGTAGTGATACATAATAAGTTAAACAAACAAAATAAATATACATAAATACAATTTGACTTTGTAATGATTAAATTTTATTCTTGTAAATTGTTATCTATATACTGCTAAATCAGCAGACAGTTATAATTTAAAATGTTTGATCAATTATTTTATTGTGTTATTAAATGTGTTATCATTGCTGTGGTATTAGTTTTTATAAAAAAATACCAAAAAACAAAACCACAACAGATAAAAAAACTTAACGAACTTTTAAATAGGTCATAAAAAAGTGGCAACAAATATTTGTTCATTAGGAAATGATAATTAATCATTCATATGTGGCTTAAGTATATAAATTGAATGAAACAAAGCAATTGTTATGCGATTCATCCATTAATAATTTATTACCTGATTAGGAAAAAAATAGACTGATAGTCAATTATCTAGAAAATGATATTGATAGAATAATGAGGAATTTTAGGTATATTTTGAATAGTATATAATAATACTTGATAATATATTTCTGATAAAGCATGAATTGGCAATTTTTTATTTACATTCAGATAAATGTGGAAAATAAGAGAAACATACATGCATGACATAATACTTTATCAAGAGGTGGAAAGGAATCTTACAGATTTAAACTGTTACCATAAAAATATGTGTAACATTATATCACTTCTTTACACATTATCAATATTATAAAGATTTTTGTATTTATGAAAACAAAGATTTTTTGTAATCACTACATAGTATAAAACAAAGTCACTTTTTCTTTCCCTATATCCCTTTGTATGTTTAAATCTTTAAAACTACGCAACAGATTTTGATGCAGTTTTTTTACTCGATAGTGATTGAAGAGGAGGGTTTTTATATATGTTTTATACCCGTGTAAAGCCGGGGCGGGTCGCCAGTAAATACTTAAATTCAAAAACTTATAGACCAATTTTAAAAATTCTTTCATTGATAGCCTGTCATTCAAAAAAAGTTTAGCTTGATTTTAAATGACATTTGTAAGTTTTTAGATGCCAAAACCAGTTAAACAAAACTTCACCCTTGGGTTGCAACTGAAGGCAAAATTCATAATTTAAGGTAGACCTGGTATATCAATTTCAGTAACAACATAAACTTATTTAGTGATGTGTATAAAAATACAGACAATGGGCTAAAAAAAAATCTGTTGGTTTCTAATATAAAGAATGTAAGTTTAAAATAAATGAATATTCATATACCGTTCTAAAGCCAGTAATTTGGTACAATGTATCTTGAATGGCTGCCCCATCTTCACGCTGATCCAGTTCATAAACTTTTATAGGTTGTTTCACTTTAGAGAAGACCTGGAATTTACCATTTAATAAATTATTTTAAACTCGATTTCTTTAATTATTATTATTGCATGAATCATAGAACAGTCAACAATGTGTAGCATAATTTGAGTCATAACTCATAGTGCCAATAATCAATAACTTAAAGATGAAGTCAATTTTTTTCAATATTTAAGCATTCTGCATCGCATTTATGTCCTAAGCGTAAAAATTATTAAAACTTAAATGACTCAACTGCTTTCCATTTTTATCCATATTATAAGGAATAATAATGGCTAAAAGTAAACTTAAATTATTAACTTACATCTTTTGCCAGAGTACAGTAAGGACAATAAGATTTCGAAAACACTACAACTTTATCCTGTGCGACAGCATTCTTAATAAATTGTTGTATTTCAGCCGCCATTGTCGGATTACTGAGAATTTTACTAGATCGTATGCCCATTAAAAGTAAACTAGCGTAGATGACTCAATTATATAAATTGATGTTCAATTTCAAGGAAACTTTTGATAATAATTTGGAATTTACATAGTTCTGTATTTATAGAAAAAAAGTTGTTCTCACTGTCATAAATGAGTAGTGACTCGTGACTGTTCTTAAGTGACGCAATGTCAAGTGTCAACTAACGTCTACTAAAGAAACCACATCTGTAGAAAACTGCTTCGTAGATAACAACAATATATATAACTAAAACTTATGTTAAAAAAAACCTAAAAGTTATAAAATATAGGTATACTTTGTGTACATAACTAAATAAATGAAATTGTTATTTATTTAGCGACACCGCGCCACTGAACTCGAGTTCCTTATGTTTCAAAATACTTTGTAGTGTTTTTATTTAAGAACAGATGGCAGTAGTAAAAAAATTAGTTCATAAAATATGACTTTTTTTGTAATAATTAAATACGAATAATGATGATATTTTTATAAAACAATATTATTTCTCAGTTGCTATCGATCTACATAGAAAACAATAAAGGTTTCTTGTACGTAGGTACTAAAATAAAATTTTATATAATATATTATTTTCTCTTAATTTATCTCTGTCCTCATTAAATTACAAAATATTAATTGTTAAATTATTTTATCTAATTTTTAAGTCATGCTGAGAAATCTATACTTAGATAAAATTATACTTACAGTAAAGGAGCCCAGTTGCCTGTTGCGATCTCCAATCGATCGTTCGACCATAAAATCGGATGCGATATTGCCACACACGTATAATTTGTCGTTCGATTTTAAGATCGAGCGACGAATCGTTACGATAATTGTCCCGTGTGTGGGCTCCTTAACTGAATGAAATGAAGTAGGTACCTACAAAATATCCGATACATGACATGAAACACAAAAGGAATTCATTACAAACATAATTATAATTGTAAAGTGTAGATATCTATCATGGTTTTATGCAGTGTGCATATTTTGTTTCTCGACATCTATACAGTACCTATATTGTCTATTAGTAGGTACCTAATAGGAAGTCTGGTGTTTAAATAGTTCATAAGTTTGTTACACATTCACGCTTAAAGCTCTTGAAAGATTTAAATTTTAGTTTAAAGGTCGATAAGATTTTGAAAATAAACTTAAAAAAAACATAACCCGCAATATTCCTTTTGTAGCTACGATGCCAAAGACAGACACGTCAAACTTATAATACCCCTCTTTTTGCCTCGGAAGTTACAAATGAATGTTATTTGAAAATAACTCATACCTACACTAGATCGGTAAAAATATGATTGTATACCTACGTGATACCTACGAAAAAGTACCAAAAGTTTCACCTTTTTGATATAATGTATTATGAAAATATTTTGAAAATAATTTGCATCAGATTGATTTCTATAGCCTCGAGCAGACGGCCGACAAATAACGAGCAGAGATCGTGTAATTAAGTAACGGCACATTACTGCATGAGTACGGTTATTGTAACTTCCTTTTTAACTTAAAAAGGTGATGTACTTTTATTAATTTTACTAACTATATAATGACTTATACCCATGAAAAAATGTACACTACGTTTTATCTGCATTTTTAATAGGTAACTTTTTTGCAAAAACCGTGGTTTAAGCCTGATATCTTAACAAAGAAACAGCTTCATGATATAGGTACTTAGGTACTGATTATAATTTTATGTAAATGAGAAAGTAGTCAATAATATACATATTATGTGTCATAGTATTAATAAGAGAATTAAAAATTAATACAATAAAATTATTACGGTAATTTTACGGTAACTTAAAATTATTCTGCCGCAGCTCAGCTCGTAGGTAATTATGTCTACATTTCCGACTTTTTTCTTCAAATCTTTTTACTTCACCAATGAAACATCTTTAGGATTCAATTCTTTTATCATGTATTTCGTCTTATATTATGTTCTACTTCTAATGTTTCTGTATGTTTCCTTAATAATAAATTTATCTAGTCTTTCTCCTGACTGATTGGTACTTAATACCTTGACATCTTGACAGTTTGTGTGATTGATTATCGTATTGCGTAATTTATCTAATAATAAAAAGACATTTAAATTGACGGAGCATTAGTATTTACAAAATTTAGTTTCGTGGCTTTACAGAATATAAGTATGTACCTATTTCTATTATGGAATACGCAATATTCGTTCTTATGGCTCGCTGTACATATTCTAAGCTCTCTTAAATACACACAGTTATGTAAATTGATGCTTATTGCAAGGTAGATAGTACAATATATATTCTACGAACTTAATAATTATAAACAAGTTTAAACGGACTGCCGTGTTACCTACAGAGAGGCGCAGCGGTTGTTTTAAAATCATTTGCGGCCACCTGCTCAGTTTGTCACGTCATTACCTGTGTTTCCAAAACTAGTTATTCCACTACCATTTAAAAATATAACGATCAAATTTTAAATTGAAACGATGAATCATTATGTTAATTTATAATCTGCTATTTGGGACACGTTTTTATGCATTAATAATTTTGTTTTTTTGTTTTTGAGCCACTAAGAAAAGAAGTGTTTGTTTTAAACTTCCATTTTTAAATAGAAATAATTTAAACTATAACAGAAGTAATTATCGGGATTTCAACGATTGCGATCCAAAAACACTCATTTTTAACTGACTTTCAAAAACACCCAAAAAGAGGTTAGCAATTCGATGTGTATTTTTTTTACATATCTAATGACACCTAATATGAATCTAAAATGAGGAATCTTCAAAATCAATTCAGCCGTTGAAAAGTTACAATATTCTGAAACTTACATTCAGTGCTCCGCATAACACATCCATTAATATTTGTTAAGCTTTGAGAAACGTTGCACCGTAAAATAAGAATATAACTAAGTCTCACCTGCTAGGAACCCATCGAAGTTTATTGCCATATATACAAACACGGTTCAAAATAAAGTCATAAACCAACCTGTTGTGTTAATAGATGGGCAAAGTCTCGTGTCTTAACGGTGTATAACATGTTTCTATTTGTTTCATTTCTACATTACAGACTGACATAGAATTAAAATATCGAAATTAATAGAGCTGCAAATTTATAAAACTATGTACCAAAGCGGGCGATCCAAGCACAACATTAGCGTGATTATACTGTGGAAAGTTTTTTTGTATGGAAATAACAAAAGGTGTTGCAAAGTTAACCTGTCAATAGTTTTCCATAAAATATAACGCGTTCTCCCTTACGGTATTCGTGCAGCCAATTCCTGGGTCCAGAATATGCTATTCACAATTCTATGTTCAGTCAGTTACTTGACTATCAAAATAACATCGTATATGGGTACTTTAAGTCCACTTCGCAGGTATGCATAATGTTTTAGATATTTTCAAGTCATCGTAATTTTTATTTTTAGATGGCCGCCACAGACGAATGGTAAAGCTTTGTTTATTGACTTGACAAGTAAATAATCTAAGGGATAAAGAGATGAAATGTAAATGTGTTAGTAGTGTTTACAGATCATCCCCTTTGTGGTAGTGTTCAAATTGATTACTTTCAGTCGGAAACTTTATTTGATAAAAAATTGTGTTTGTAGGAAATTATTCTTAAAATGAAATTATTTTCGCCTTTATTTTTAGGGTTGGGAATCAGGTCGTTCATCATGGACAAAAGAATACCATAACAGCATATCTAACAAGATTATCTTAGATTATCTGTAGTAAATGTGTCAAGCTCAGACCACAAAAACAAAATTATTATCACACGCGATAGGCTGTGGGTGTGATAAGATAGAATAATATTTGAGGAGTTGTTTGCATTGTAAAGACTAGCCGCATGACCTATTGTTAAAGTAATATGTAAAATATTTTCATAGTTTATCAGACGCGGGCCAAATGTAGGTATTAAAAAATACATGTCGAATTGATAACCTTATTTTTAGTCTTTTTGAAGGTCAGTTAAAAA
This sequence comes from Aporia crataegi, assembly GCA_912999735.1. Lineage (NCBI taxonomy): Eukaryota > Metazoa > Arthropoda > Insecta > Lepidoptera > Pieridae > Aporia > Aporia crataegi. The sequence continues at coordinate 2,231,847 of OU538744.1, read as the reverse complement.
ATAGCTAAACCTTTTGATCTATAAGACCCCATTATACTAGAGAAAACTAAAGTGATGATGACATAAAAGGGCTTTAGGAAAAAGTAGCTACAGCGTACTAAATATATAAATACATACTGTAATAACATAAGAGAGTAGTTGAAATTGGCGTTCCATTATAATAATGCCGCTTCTTCCATGTTATAAAGTACCTAAGCGCGCGTACTCAGTATGGTTTATGCGACTATATATCGCACCCTTAGAATGAAAGTGACCGAATTCAAAAAATGCAATTTGTGGTAAATGAGCATTACGATTATGTATATATAGTGCATAGTTAGTTAGTTTTCCCGGGGCGTAGGCCGTAGTACGCACTTAGACTCTTGATTGGGCCATTGTGCGTATATACCTAGCGCATAAACCATAATAAAGCTTTGTGTATAGAACAAAAAACGATTAAGTAACATCTATATTTAGTAAAATTATACGGTGAATATTTTGTTTGTAAACAACTATACTTGTCTAGTTTAGACTATAATATTATAAAGAGGAAATATTCGTATGTTTGTAACGAATAAACTCAAAAACTACTGGACCGATTTTAAAAATTCTTGCATTGATGGAAAGCTAGACTCTCACTGAGTGACATAGGCTATAGTATGGTCACACGGATGGAGTCACGAGAAGAAGTACTGGTAATTAATAAACACAAAAACAATTGTCAATTTAAAAAAATCTTTCACTAATAGGGAACGGGGTTTCTTTCCGAGTACAAAGTCGTGAGTAAAACCTAGTAAATTATAAAGGCTTTTTTTGCTTTAACATAATACAAAAAATAAATTAGCCCTTTAGCCTCGACCTACACAAAGGCAGCTGATACAGAAATGCACAATGAACGTTTTTATTGTTCAATTCTACGAAAGCGTGCGCAGGCGTCACGTAAACACCTTGAACCGAAGCCGATACATTTCCCTTAAATTTCAAGTTTACTGGTTAAATATTTTATTTTTATCATTTGTACATATTATTAACACTTGACGTATAACACACGTTCAATAAATAAAGATTTCCGAAGTTTCCTACTAAGTTTTAAAATATTGTTTTGATTCTTTGTTTGTTATAGTGTATTACAGTTTGATTAAAGGTCCTATTTTTTTTCTGTACCCCTTAAAATGTCTGTACAAAATGTCATGAATTTATTGTTCAATTTAGGTGTAACATTAAAACTCACATACGTATTCATGTTGTTAAATATACCTAGCAGAGTTCCTATTTAACATCATTGACCATTGCTCCTCAGATTAAAACTCCAATACCGTGAAAGATTGACTATCCACTAAGCTTTATATAGCATAATATAATTTTCAACCTAAACGCAAAATACCGTACTGTTATTACATAAGATTAATCCGATCCCCTTGTGGTATTTTCGAAATAGAGATATCGCATTATTCCGCAAGCCACAATATCGACTCAACGGCATATCATGTAATTCCTAGCTTTCTTATATTCATAATATTATATAGGTACCTTATTGATATTATTAACTAACGTTTAAAGTCATATTTTTAATTAAAAATGTTTTTTATGCTAAAAAAAATCTCTGCTAAGTACTATTCAAAATTCATAAACGTGTACCTACCCAAGAGTTTCAGAGAGAAAGCGGCGTCCGAATCAAAGAACTTTACGTCCTTTGCAAAAGATGATTTGAACGCAAAACATTCGTTTCCTTTTAAACATTGCAACGATAAGTATACTAAGATCCTTCCAAAAAAAAACTTTAAATGATTGTCGTTTTGACTTCAAAGTAAAGTCAACTTACGACCTCTGTTTTTAAGAATGTTACCAATGCCTCAAGTCCCAACTTGGTAATAATTATTGGGACAACTCACATACTTACATTGCTCTGATCCCAAAGTAAGCAAAGATTTAAATCTTTGAAAGTAAGTAGCTGAAGCACTTGTGTTATAGTAATCAGAAACAACGAGGGTATCACAATAAATCATATATAACTTTATATACAACCAAGACTCAGCAACACACATTCATGCTCATCACACAAATAAATGCACCTACCGGGATTCGAACCCGGGACCTTTTGATCCAGAAGGCAGGCACTACCAATAGTGCCAGTCGGTCGTCAAATCTTTAGACAAGCAGTTTAATCGTTAAAACAGGCATTTAATTTATTTTTAACCTCCAACGCAAAACGTGGGGTGTTATAAGATTGACGTGTTTATGGCACTACCGCTCCTGATCGAATGGACGAATGTTATGGTTATTTTGATTGAAAGCCGCCTTGATCGAGATCGATCTTACCTACAGTTTGTGAGAATCTGCTCATCCATTTATGAGGTATTGTTATTATTATTACTTAACATGTGATTCTAAATTGTCTTCAACTTCACTTGTGTAATATGTAAGGTGACCAACTATTTTTTGTTTAAAAAGAGTACACTGCAAGTATTTCATAGGTGAAAAAAAGAAGAAAAAACGATAGGAACTTTATTTTTTTAAAAAAACATATTTTTGTTCGGAGTGGATTTTTTTTGCCAAATGAGGATGTTCGTCTAATAATGTAGCCACATCCGAACAACGTTCATTTTGCATATTAAATTTGACCAGATAATGTTTTTGCAGAAAGTTGCGACTTCTCACTGCTCCAATAATCACCCCCTAGTGAAAAGACCCTTTCAACAGCAGCATTGAAATAAAATAATCTAAAAGAAATATTTTAGAAATACAAATGAGTATAAAATTATACAAATGAGTACTTTCAGAGTACAGGATTTGAAAAGAGTACGGTTTGCGAAAAAAGAGTACAAAACTCAGTAAATGAGTACATCTTAGTAATATGTTAATGTTTAGAATCATGGAACGACAATTTCTATCATTGTCTATGGCACCAAATAGACTCGTATGGGTTAGTAAAGGTTTTAAGAGGTTATAATATTATGATAAAGATTGTTGAGTACAATTACGCTGCAACGAGTTGTAAGTACTAAGTAGGTCACAACGAGCGGTTTATCCTCGGAACAGTTTCGAAATCGCCAATTTTTGTTAAGTATCCAATCTGATTATTCGCTTTGAAATTGAATTGAATCTGAATTATGAAAAATGTAAGAAACGTGGAAAACATATTGAATTTTTAGCAATTGTACGAGTACATTTAAATTAGAGATATAATTTCGGCATAGGTTTTGTCGCGACCTTGATTTTTTTAAAAATACATAAGTATTAAGCATACATATTTCTTCTCTAATCATAATATACTTACTTAATATATTTAACAAAAATCTACACAAATAGTGCCTGTATATTAAGTGAATCTATCCCTAAGTTTTTTTTATTTAAATTATAGACACAAATGCTCTAGATTATGCTATTTTATTCCTAGAAAAATAGAGAGCAAACGGACAGGAGGCACTAGTACCTAAATGCAAACTATGGGCAAATAAAAATGTACCTACCTACTTAAAACTCTTACATGACACAGTCCGGATTTTTAATTTTTGCATAAATCCCAACATTACATTTATATTATTCAACACTGATAAACACATAGGCGGTCATCTAACGGTATTTTTATTACTAACTCATATAAATCTCTTATATTACTTAAGATAAGATTGGTACCTAACGGAAAATCATTAAAACCTATTTGTTGAAAGTAGAATAAAAATATCTCTGTATTTACTATTTAGACATTATTTCGATGTATTTGTAAGTAACAGACATGAGCATTTTTCATCTATTACACCGCTACATCACTTTTGATGAATTTTGATCTATACGATGTGGGACCTTAAACAAACAAAGTAACGAACATTGATTATCCCTTTTACGCGATACTACAGGCTGCTTTAAGACTTTTTGGGTACCTCGGCCAATGGCTATGATGATCTTTTGTTCTCTCTTGGTATTAATTTATATAAAATTAATTGTAAATAACTTTGTAAATGTATATATATTAAACAAAGTCGGGTTGTTTATAACTCAACAACGGATGGACTGATTTTGATGATCTCTAATTTGTTGGATTCGTATAATCCGAGAATAGCAGAATAACAATAAAAATAAATAAAAATTCACGAAAAAGTATTTATGAAGAGAATTCTTTCCTCATACATTTTTTTTGGAATAACGATAAAGGTCACACGTTACTATTTGGCACTATCAAGCGATACTAAGTTCGCGTTACTTTTACATATAATATGTCAATTGTCATATTATATGTAAAAGTAACGTTTCGTTATCCGTAAGTTAGAAATAGGATTTGAGCGTAGTATTTCCTCGATTTAATCCATACAACTCCGGCGAAATTGAAACCCTATAGTGTTAAATTACACCAAATCGATTCATTACACGTTTTGTAGTGGATTAAAATATTAGGTGTGTGAGTACTCTTCATCCGTTTGAGGGACGGAAACGGGCCTCGTGACTCACTTGTGAGCGTAGGGTTGCCACACGCTACCATGTAGTCAAATTTAAACATTTTACTGCAATTTACATTTTTATTAATTAATAATTAATAATTTTTTGATGGGGCTGGAATATGTGTTGATTTGATATGACTTAACCGCCACTGAAATAAAACTACGGGAAATTGTGTAAGAATACTATCAACATTTAAATATTATTTTTATATTCATCATCCCCATTCTAAAGATTCAAATACTTAACTCATAATAAACAAACCTTATATAAGCTACTAAAAAGTCAGAAATAGGAGAAGTTTTTCCAATGTTGACAAGGTTGCAATAATTTCATGCGAAATACTTTGTGTAAACAGCGTTGCTATAGTAATTATAGGAACTCTGACTTATTTTTAACAATTATATGATTGTCAATGCCAATAATTGGCATTTTCGGTTTATATATTTTATTTGTACTATAATAAACAAACAAAAAAAGAAGTTTTAGTAACAATTTTTTTTCTCATCGTCTGCAACATTTGCCATATTTTTCTCAAAAATAAGCCACTACCCTGTCTGAATTCATCTGTTTATGTTATTTCGCTTGGTGAGACACTCCACTTTGGTGTCTCAATCCTTCTTATCAAATCTATTCATTGAGATTCGAACGCCGTGCCTCTTCACTCTCCCGTAACAGAAACCTTTGTCTCCGCTAAGATTAATAACATTAACAGCAATTGGTTTCTGTATACTATGTAACAGCCCTATTTATAGCGTATATGTACACTTAATTTACCATTGTCTAAAGCGCATCATAGGAGCCATTCGCGATCATAATAAAACACACATTGTAATACAATAGAAATACGTCACTATTAATATATTCATGGCTATTCAGTACTGACTAGAAAAGGCTGGTTAAGTTGTTTTTTTATGTATTACCTAATGGTTAATGAAGTGAATACTAAACGCCAGTTTATCGTTCATCAGCGTATGTAAATATTGAGGTTAAGATGCGAATTTTAATGATGTTTTTAGTTAAATATAAAATAATTTTAGAACACCAGAATGCATTTTTTACTTTAAAAACACGTACTATTACTTCATTATTTTTAATTATTATAAAACGCCTGATAAGACAATGATATGAAATAAAAGTTTGATGTAATATTTACTACAAGTTTAGTTTTATTTTTATTTTATAAGCACTCTAAAAATATTTATTAAAAAATAATAATTACATTCTTTAAAACATCAATGTTAATAGCATGGTTTAACCTAGAAATTTTTCACTTAGTAAAAAGGAAAGTAATCAAAAGAAAGAAATATGTATCTAAAAGTCTAAAAGAATATCTTACGGGCAATTTTTTATTTGCCATCCAGCTTTTTGACATTGCCACCTTTAAAAAAAATATTTAATTGCCGTACAGACTGAAAATTTCCTTATTTACTCCATGGTAGATAAATCTATACTCTATAGTCTATATGTCCTATAGTTCACTATGGTATTGTGACTGTATAGTTTTTCATATAATCGATACGATGCGATAAGGCTTATCTATATACAAGGTAAACGTAAAGGTTTTAGGAAATATACTAATCATGCTAATAGTATAATAAGAAAACCATTGTTTCAAATACATGCCCAGAAGTTTACATTGATTTGCATCGTTAGTAAGATTCACAATCGAAATTAGAGCTGCCGCAATTCTCATGATGAGGTATCCATATCAGATTAGATTATTAGAGATTCAGACCTTAGGTATTTTATTTAGGTATAAAAATAATTTTAAATACATAAAAGATTTAGCATTATTGGCATGGCAACATCTTCCATGACTAAGTGGTTTAAGCATGTGTCCTGGGTTCGATTCCCGGTGAAACAAATGTTTCGGTGGGGTAGGCCCAGTTATTGAAGTCAATACGGTAATAAGTACATATAATTAAATAAAAACAAGAAGTATAGTAAAAAGTTTAATGAAAGTTTTCAGGTTCAATAATTAAAATTATCAATAAACATCACAATGATTATCTTGGGTATCCAAATAAGATAACGAACAATAAGAAACAATTTATCCAGTTTTTACAGCCCTATTCAAAAGAAAAAAGGTAGGTACCTACTTAAAAAATACAATGGACGGTTCAAAGTCAACGTCTTAATCTAAGAGAGCATACAATTCTGCATTTTGTTCGAAGTAACTGTCCAAAATTACCTCGTCTACGGTGAAAAACTACCATGTACCTGACATAACTAATTATTTATCAATATTGGTTGAGTCGCTGAGTAGTTCCAAGCGGTCATATTAACGGATATGAATTCAGGTCAACAATATACCAATACTTTTCGACTTCACCGCAGTCGGATAAAAAATAATGATCTATAAATACAATTTACAATTTGATTTTACAAAAATTTGACAGAACAACTTACCTAAATACTGTATAAATACAAGACAATTATCTTAGTTGACTCTTCCAAAACTTATGCTTAATAAATGCGCAAAGCCTCACAGAATTGTAAAAACATATTCAACTTATTGTCATAAATGAGATTGTCACCTACTTCTATGATTAGTGGATAAATAAATAGATACAATGGACTTAAAACTAGATTATCATGAGGTTTATGTGTAGAACGTACATCCGTGCACAATTCAAATGAATGGTTCATATTGAGAGCTGAAAACCGTTACGTGCACTACACTGCGTCTGTGCAGGGATGAGTCGTTACCCACCCACAAACATCTATTTCGCTTGACTCATATCTTAAATGAGCGTGAAGCGAGGCCAATGTTTAATTTGATCACGTCGAGCAATTTCATCACACAATACTATCAAATATAAGCATGAAAACGTCCTCTTAAATGGCTAAACTCGTTAAAATATAACATTTCGTATCACAAAGGCACGCGTAGCACCAATATGGGGCGACACGCCCCAGTGAAATGCACAACTATCCACTGGAACCAAATAGTGAGGTGGTCTACATTATTATCAATCTTTATCGCGCAGTAATTCTGACTTTGCACTTTTTTCATTACCGTGAAATGAAAAGTTTCCATTATCCTTTTGTTTATACGCTTTATCCACCTTGGCTGCAGGGACCTCTTTGTCCTTAGTTACAGTTGTCGAAACTTGAGCAGCTGGTGTATCTATGTTCTCGAATCTACAGAATTGCTGCAGCCAAAGTTCTGAATTGTAAGAAGGTCCTTCGCCTCCCAATTCCGCCGGGAGTATATCGAGCGGCAAAGAATCGTGCAGGGTAGACAAATTGTTACCATGAAGCACTATCCGCTCTCTCGTCTTTGCTTTCAGGTAAGGTTTTACAACGGCCAATGCGGTTTCAACGTACCAAGGTTGCCCGATGAAATGTATACTCTTGAAGCGCACAGGCATGCAGTCTTGAAGACAATCGATCATCATTTTTAAAGTTTTCGCTTGTAAACTACACGATTGTTTGAAAGTAAACTCAGTCCAGTCAACAATGATAACGTATCCATTAGCTTGATTTTGTGTTTCGACGAGAGTACGTTCCAGCGTTAATAATAGGGCCCTAAAGACGGATACAAGAGGGCAAGCGTGGGGAGTCCAGTTTGAGGCAAACATAAGTAAAACACAGCGCCCCCTCCGGTCACGTTGTGCAAGCACGCCTGGCAGGCCGTCGGCCAGGGCACGGAGCACGCCTCCGTCCGCTGGCGCCCACAGTTCAGGGTGTTCCCGGCGATATTGATGGTAACGGACTAGTAGCTCAAAGCTTTGTTGCACATCATGCTTGGTGGCATACAGGAACCGCCGTAAAAAGTTGTCATCTTGGCACCGACTTTTATCACGCAACGCGAGGTTGAGGCTTGAGTCGACAGACTCTTTGAGCCCATCTAGGGCACGTTGTCTATCACCGTCAGTGAGCCTTTTCCTGGATACGTCACAGAGGCGTTCATTTTGCATTTGGTGCACCCTCCAATCGTATTCGGCATACTCGTTCATGTCTGCTGTGAGTCATGCGGCCTTTCACAAAAACACGGGTTGCGCGCGCGCCGCGTGAAGCTCGGGGCCGACTGTGCGCCGCGCGGGGCGAGCGCCGCCGCCGCCATTACTAGGCGTTCATTAAACCGCACTGTGATGCGTTTACACGCACTGGCACAGTTACCTCCTTCTTATCAAGCTAGTCATTCAAAACCAGTTTAATCTGCTATCGTTAAAATTATGGTTGATAAATTTTTGCCTTAATTAATTTAACTAGTACCGTATAGTAGTATGATTCCTACATTTTAGAAGTGATTTCGTTATTTAATAGTCAAAATATATTATTTATTTACATTGATAAGTTAGAATGATACCGATACATACACTATAAAATAAAATTTAACATATTACATTAGTCCCCATAGTCTTCAAAAATAAAACATATACCTTTGCACTAAGTTACACATAGGTACAAATGTACTTGGTATTCTTATTGTTATTAAGCTAATGATAAGTACTTATATCCTTGTTCTAGTTAGAGGTGCGAAGCAAACGGGGCATAACTTACACAGACGCAGCAAGTTATAAATAAAGAAAAACTGAAGGTTAGCTGTATACTGGTCAATTGGCTGGCTGGCCGGTGACGTCGGCTGCGCGTGAGTAAGGGACAGAAATACTGTGTGGGACAGAGATGAATATCCACAGTGTTGAGAACCTTACAGTAGATACTCGTGACTCATGGGTGATCAAAAAAAGTTTGAATTGAGTTATTTATTTACTGGCTCCGCTGACGCAGCAACTCAAAGCCTTGGCCTCCGAGATAAAGAGAATGTTACATAAGTCGATTCTGCACTGCTACTTGTCTCTTTTGTAATTTGTTATTTGGAGCTCGCGCAAGCCCCGCGGCATCTATCAAGCAGTATTTAGGCCTGCCTAATGAGTTTATAACGTTACGATAGTAACATATAATATCATTGGGCCTGCTGACAGGTCGGCGACCGTTCGAATTCCGACATACGCCTTTTTAACATCACGACCCATTGTCTCTCCCATAATATTGGGTTCTGCCAAAAGCGTCATGAAAAACAGAGGTATCAGAAATTGTATTACTACGTGGTACAAATACATACTGTGGTACTGCCATACGAAACCTTATATGTAACGTATCGGTTGCCCGAAAAACGTCCGCACTTTGTTCAATTTATCGTAACAGCAACTGGTTACTTACATATATTAAACTCACCCTAAAAGGTATCCATGTACCCATGTACCTGTAATGCCCATTTATACAGTTTTTACTATTGCGTAATAAAGATAACCATAAAAGTACCTAAGTTTAAATTAAATGCTTTATCAGACTGCCATCTGTTATCAGAAGTTATTACAATAGTTTATTTTTCAAAGTTTGTAAAATTGTAGTACGACTTCTCAAAAAAACTATTTTCTCAATGACAGTTATTTATAAAATTATTTTTATATATTTTTAAATATTTATTGGAATTTATTTAGCTGATGATTGAAAACAAAAAAATATGTGCATCTCCTTACACCTTAACCAAAGTATTATTTTTTATTTATAGAAACCTATTGCCAAAATTTATCAAGAAAATTAATCAATAATTGTATTTCAATTATTCAGCGGCTTATGTGAAAATTCAAAAACAGTTACTTCCAAGATTTAAATCGATTGAAATAATAATCTTTCGACTTCTTCAAATATAAAATCCGACGTTTTAAAATTCTATTTTACATAAACTATACTATATTTCAAATAATTAAATCTTTCTTAATTGGAATAATAATGAAAATTCAAATATTATTAATGATAATAACGTCTAATTATTGACGTTAATGAGTAATGTCATTACAAAACACGTCACGTGAAGAAAAGATTTCAACGGTCGCGCCGTCTCTATGGAGCAAGCTCCTTTGGGTTCGCTTTCTCTTTGTTAAGGATACCTGTGTGTTACAGTTACTAAGGCTACTTTCTTTTTATTCCCTACTAGCTAATGAAAAGGTAGAAAAGGAGTGTGGCTTATTGTGTGTGAGGATTTATTTTTAAAATATCAAGTTGAAAACATTGAAGTAAATAAGTTAATTGAAATATAACAGTAAATCTTTTTCTTTACATATTAACATAAAAATTTAGCTAGACATCAATATGAATTCAAGAAAATTGAAGGTCTTTTTAATTTCAAACTAAAATAATTCCTAAACACTAACTGATGAAATCCGTTTGGAAGCCACGAAGCTCCAGAAAGACTTATTACACCACTCTCTTGCTTCCGGGTATCAATATTACTTTATTGAGAATTCTCTATTGAGTTATAGGAATTGGTGAATTTTGTAATATGTAGTGCATATATCTTATCATCTAGGGGCTCCCCGACGGGACTCACGTCGGACCTTCAGGTCCTTTTGTACTTATATGTGTTATTATATGTAATTATATCGTGTTTATATAAAATGTTATACATACTTATCGAAAATAAACGATAAGAAACCATAACATAATATGAAAAATAACTTCATAGACAATAATAAAGATAAACCATTAAGAGAGTAAATGTTCTATAGTCTATTAGCATGGGGCAATGACATTTTTAAAATTAACAGGCTGCATGGTCGTTGCCCCTAGACCGTGCTCGATTAAAAATAGACTCAGTGCACGTCTCAAGATAGAAAGATTGCGTACACTTGTTTGTTATATCAAATACTTTTTAAGTGGCACCTGGATTGCGATGAAAATCCAATATTTTTTCATAATTAACCTCATGAATGATCAAGTCAAAATAAATGTTCGTCTAATCCATGTTCAGATTCAGTTAGTCTAGGTAATAGAAATGTATGAGAGCGTTTCGTTTTTTATTATTATTTTATATTTCTTATCGCGGGGTCTACTAGTAGATATAAATATTTTAAGATAATAAGTCATATTAAAATAATTACAATTAAAATCTATCTCTTAATTGTCAATGTTTGCTACACATATGCTACAGCTAACATATTAAATATATTTCTCTGTCTAAATTCCCATCAAGGATAGGTAAGGTAATTTTAATAATAATTTTAGTAAACGTTATATTATGTAAGTATATATGTATATATTAAAATTATCATACTTTTAAATTACTTTTATAGGTAATAATTTTAAATTATCCTAACAATAACATTAGGTAACATAATATACCATATAACATGAGAAAACAAACCCAGGTCAGTGTCAGATAAGTCGTAGGTAGACAAACACTGAGTCATACATTTTATGCAAATCAATGGAACATTATATACAAAGAAACACTTTCAATTGTTTGCTTTTTCTAAATCAGCCGAGAAACTTGCGGCATTATGTGAATGATTTTGCAAAAAAAAACAAAGTATGTATATTTAAATTTTTATTCATTTAAATTTTATTACAGAAATACAAGTTACCTAAATAATATTTTAGTATTACGCGACATTGACTAGAATGCAAAATAAATTCCACCTAGTCAAAGTACCTAGCGTTATATTTACAAAAGCATATATTTACATATATCTAATACATATAATGTATAAAGTAGAATCTTTTATAAAAAAAATACATGTCAAATTGGTAACCTCCTTTTTGGTGATTTTGAAGGTAAGGAATCCTGGCAGCTGACGATCACTGCAGAGGCGAGGGCAGTTGGCATGACATGGAGTGAAGTGAAGCGCATAGCTCAAGACCGAGCGGAATGGAGACGTACTGTGGACGCCCTCTGCCCCATCCAAGACTTAGGACTTTAAAGATACATATTCATAAATCATGTACACAAAAGCTTTTTAAACAACAAACAAACTGAAGATATTAAAAACAGCTGTTAGAACGTCGTAAGCAATTGTTTTGCAAGACGCTAAACTGGAACGATTAATTTTGACCATTTTACATACGATTAAAATTTTAAATACCACAATAATGACCAGTAGTTTTAAAATATAAGCTTGCATTTTAAGATAATCTAATTTCCATCTTATCTGATGCAGTAATAATTGCACTAGCATGCAAATGGCAGAGAAATCAGGGAGAGAGCGGGCGTTCAAGCGTAAAAAGGCAACAATCTAACTAATATTGTACGTCAAGATTATTGAATATATTACCGCTTGATATATGACTATTACTAGTGAATAATCGTGTATGAATGATCAATAATAATACTTATTTGAAGTTAAAAATAATTATAGTTTTAACGAACCTTACTGTCACTGTTAGTTTAGACTTTAGATTAAGCTAAAGCTTTTTTCTTTGCTTACAATTATTAATTAGACCTTAAGTAGGTACATTCGCGACTTTGACAAATGAACGGCAATGAATCTTAGCATATGTGAAACAACATTAGTGCTTTTGATGTATCGTCTTTATTTATTTATTTATTTTTCTCTAGGTATTCTTTTTATTGATTTTGTTGGCGTTTTTCATAAATAAGAAATAAAGAAATTGACGTTACTTTTGCAATATTCGTTGAAGATTGCTCATTCTTAATGGAATTAGGATAAATAATCTTTAATATATTCACAGGTAGAAAAACCAAGGAATTAAACAAATAAAGAAAATCGTGAAGGAAAATGCTGAAGCTGTGTGCAATTTAGATAGAATTTTTTTAGTATTTCTTTATAATTAATTAGTTGAGTATCATTTACTCGACGAACGCAAAACATGTGCTTTACAGCCTCGGGAAAAATAGTTTTTCTATAATAATTGTAAAAATTTGTTAAATAAACGCATTCAATCCAGTGTAGGTAATTATTCTGTCTTAATTTTTTATACTTTACGAAGTAATGGTAAGTATTCTTATATTACTCGGCTTTAATTTTCACTCATCTTAAATTGAAAGGCATACGTCATTAAAGCGATATTGAATATGCATCTATTGAAATAATAGCATAAAAGATGGCCTTTCAAAGGTGAAGAAATGTCGATATTTAAAGACTGTAATAATCAATTTAAATATTTAAAAATGCTACAGAAATAACTCAGAATGTAGATTTATTCTATTTAAATCTGGAAGAATTTTAAGGACTGTGCTTTCTATAAATCTCTTAGCCTGCGTACTGTTTGTTTCTGAAGTGGTTTCAAAAGGAACGTATGATTTTAACCGACCAAACTAAAAGAAATTTTATGTTAAATGCTGAGTCATACTGCAAAGGGCGCGTCTGACTTTATAAAGACTTTTGCAATAACGTGGTATCGACTATTGGCCGCTTAAATTGGCATATAAAAAGTGGCCTCGACGATCTGACGACGGCTGCCAGGCCGGTTTGCCGGACCAAGTTTTAAGTCCTAAGGCTCTGATCTACAGTATCTACCAAGAGACACTGTAACTCGCTTAAAAGTAATCTATCTCTACCGTGTTAAATATTAAATTAAGACAAAAAATACAAAAACTAAATGCAATCTAGGTATTACATAATATTGTATCCAGCTGATGTCTAAGCATAAGAGACACTTGGACAAACTAAGATTAAAGATTCAATAAATGAATGAAGTTTATTTATTAAACATTAAGAGAAGTTTTTATAAGGTCAATAAACAACAAAATAATTTCTTAAAAAAAAATTCTATGTTTTAAGTAATTTACTAATAAAAAAATAACAGAAACCACAATGACCATTATATATATCTATATGAATGCGCTTGACTAAGAATATAATAATGAATAAGAATATGATATAAGATTAACTTGCTTAACTATGCGCCAACTAGTAACCGGTGTATGATAGTTTAAAAGCCGGGATGAGTTGCTAGTTTTTATTAATGTTATAAATACTATAATGAGCTTTCGTTTTAACGTTTTGCTACAAAAAACTCTTTACTCTGTAAAAAATTGCCTGATATGAAATAATTACACATTTTCTAAACACCGAACAGCTTGGCTAAACATCAAAGTCGACGTCCATCATTAGCTCATAGCTGGCAATATTGTACTTTTTCAAATTGTCTACCCATGCGTTAATATTTTCATTGATTAGGCATGCGGAAAGTGAATTAAGAAATTGTGATCGAAATCCGAGACGTTGTTTGTCAATTGTTTTTGTTTCGATTACGTAATAAGTCCTACCTACTTACTTATTCTTTACATATGGTTTCATCATTATTAAGGTAATTTCCACTTTACGTCTACCATTTGGTCTTTTTAGAATGAAGTTAAAAAACCATTCAAACAAACCAATTTTAGGCCTTGTCTTAAAAGAAATTGAGTTTCAAGTTCTTACTGTTAACTAACTGTAATAAACAATCTCAATATGCTTTTTTATTTTTATTTAGTTTTATTGTCTATTTGTTAAATTTGTTTTTATGTATTGTAACTATTGTTATATATATTTACCTAGTGGTCTGTGTTAAATAAACCTATGTCTCAATTTTGTAAGTAGTTTGATAATATGTTGAAAAATCTCCAAGTGAGATTATGTAAACTTGTCAAATATAAGAAATCAATAAATTTAGATAATAATTAAATAGAATAGTGTCTTAACGATTAATAATTTAAATTTGAGACCAATCAAAAAGTGTAAAATGTGTATTGGAATTCACATTGGATTGATATTATTAGATAAATTTGTATTCGAAAGTAAGCAGGCAATTTTTAATCCGAACAAGATTAATCGAATATAACAAATTATAATTATGTTGAAATCTGTTTCAACGATACAATTATGTTGTATGTGTGTTAATATGCTAATGAGCCATGTTAATATAACATTTGATGCAATTATTGTTTATTGAAAACTGATATATAAAACTGTTCCAACATTACACAATACTTGTTACTTTTACATTACACAATTTTTCACTTAACTTTTATTTGTAAGTATATGTTTATTCTTAATGGTAAAAAAATATATAAGCTTTGAAAATAAATATTTTGATATATAGATTAAAATGCTTTTTACAACATTCTTGTTTTGTACGGGAAGCGACATCTGGCGGTCGATTCGTGTGCTTGTATCATAAACAGTGAGGTTTGGGTATTCGCCAAATTACCAGTATATATAGGCTCTGCCAGCCTTTTTATCTACAGCTTACTACAGCTCCATGCTACTTCTGTAGCTGCTGGTGGCACAGCATCGATTGCAGAAAGCAACAAAATGTGAAAATATGAAAGTCTCATAGATTCTTATATTTTCGTTCTTTTTGGAGTAGATACTTTGTGTCCATGGAGACCAGAAGCGCGTCTATTGTTTAAAGAGATATCGAAGCGCTTAGTTGAGACCACAGGAAACCCGAAAGCTGTCACTTTTCGGCCAACGCGTTAGTATAGCGATACAACGCAGAAATTTAGCCAGTATTTTGGGTGCGCACTCCAACGGCTTTGATGAGCCTTTTGTATTTTTAGGTAAATATATTTAAGTACATTATTGTAAATAAATATATAGAATGTTTGAATGTAATTTTCACGTATATATACCAAAGGTAGAACGCGTTTTCTATGTTATCCGACTATGTCGTAATAGGTAATTGCGTCGGAAAATATGCCACCACATTCAGCATTTTCTATTGGCCCGTTGCCAAACAATACCGACCGTTAATAATCATTTTCTATTGTGATTTTCTGATTTCTTTTTTACTCAACTTTCTAGCCTTTGTACTTGTAGTTCGTCATAAACCGACTGGGGGAGAGGGGCAAAGCCGTTAACATCAAGGCTTCGCTTGCCCAGTTTCCTATTCTAATATAAAAAACCACTTAACTAAATACAGTGCATTTTAGTATAATATAATTGGAGATTTAAATATACATTTGCATAGGTCCATTTTTATTCATTTCATTTACATAAAACGTGAATTCCCGTATCGGGGCATGGGGTAGACATATTTATGTATCTGTTTTACTGATCTCTTACTTCAAAGACAAGTAGGTGATCAGCCTTCTGTGCCTACCCAACCGAAACAGTCATTGGTTTTCCTGGGATTCAAACCCAGGACCTCCGGCGCAATACGCAGACGCGTAAACGCCTTAGCCACGGAGGCGGTTTATAATAAAGGTGATTGAGGAACACTTCTTTTTTTAAGCTTATGCTTCGTTGTCTTGTTACATGGAAGAAAATCTATGCACTTTCTTTTTAATCTACGAATATAACTGTGAAAAGAAACATATCATCCGTTTTATTTATAAATGCAATTTCATCTTACCTAAGAAAATAGCTTCTTAAGGTTTAATTTGAAACTCATCCTGTCTCTTTTAGTGATCACGTTACATTCAAAGAAAATCTAATACATCATAGAATATTATGTAAGAAGGTTGTGTAACATTTTTCTTTTTTTTTAAGTGACAGTTGAAAGCTGTATACACACTAGGTAATAGTGAAATACATTGAATGATAGTTGATACTGTAATTAGGAATTTAAAACACACTTCGCTATCGATAAGTTAGTAAATGTTAACGCAAACATTAGTTGATAGAATGTTAGATATAACATTATGTTATTTAACTAAATTTTTTTCTATTGATCGCGAGGTTTAAAAAACTTGATACTAAGGGTCCTCCATGAAAAGAATCACTCGAAATAAAAAGTCTCCTTCGAACACCGACGATCTTCAACCAATATCAGATGTTTGTGTAAACGTGTATAAAACGCAAATCTTTATAGAATTTATTTGTAAAATAATCATTAAAATAGGTATTTTTAGAGTTTTTAGTAAAAGGCCGGTAACGTAAACGTGTCCTAACTGGTTAGAGGTGCCCATGGGCGGCGGACTGCTTTTAAAAATAGACATTCTCTGATCTCTCTTTTAATTGATATCACAACATTAAAAAATATAATCAAGTGTTTCCTCCTTTTACACAAAAACTAGTAATATTATTTAAACCAAGTTATTATGACTTTGTTCCAGAATCGACCGAAAAGTTTAATTTTAATTTTATTTACAGAATCACTGACCAGAATGTTAATTATCGTATTAAGTAATCATTGAGCAAGACTACGCTGGCCTTATGTTCTCCAACTAAAATGTTTTCTAATTGGTTTCATATATTCGAATCTGCGGCGCTAAAATCATAACGTAGCGTGAACTATAACTGCATTACGGTGAATTATGAACCCCGAGAGATGGCGCGCAGTGTCTCTTGAACCACGTAAGGTTCGACTGCAGTGCGCGCAACGCGAGACGTAATTCGATATAATTTATGTAACTGACATGGTAACTATAGCAATTGACATTTGATATCATTTTTTTCGGAGCTTTCTATCTGTACAGTACCGTGTTGGTACATTGGTACCAAATTGCCTTGCCACGGGAGCAGGTACCGTGACTTGACGAAGCGCGCCAACTCGCCGCAACATTCATAGTGTAAAAGTTAACGAGAATGGTTTACTCTGTGTAATTTGCGATGTTTGAGTTATTTGTCGAACTCAATTCGAACGAATTGTGTACGAAATGTTTTCGAGTGTGATAATGTTGTGTTCTAAATTCGACAGTGCTTAGTGTGTGCCAAATTCGAATTTTACTTAAGTAAGTAAAACTTATTTTTATCTGTTTAAAAATATGTTCTCTGTTATATCAATTAATTCTTAAATCAATAACTAAATATTGAGTTAAGAATAAGCTTTAAAGCTGTAACAAATTCAATAAAGTATTCTAGACCATTTTTCCAAAATATTCGTGACCACAAAGTTCCGTTACACAACTGTTGTAGCTAATAGCAAGAAATATTTCAATCTTATTTTTTCACGCAACATCTAAAGCAATTCGATACATTTAAGCCTTAAAACGCTCTTTTATGGTTTCCTAAATATTTTGTATCGCTGAAATATAAGTTAGTTAAATATAATAGATTGAATTATACGTTTCTTATTATACAAGTGGAAAATGTATTCATACTAAAAATCTCCAAGAAAATTAGAAAACCAGAACCATTTTTATATCAAAAGCCAAAAGGTTACCTCCTTTTTTATGCCAAATAAAATTAAATCATTAACGAAGTTTGTAAAATTAAATAAAGTGCCTTTAACGGATGTATATAACCTTGATTTGAATTTAAACGCAATCGTTGCCAGTAAGTACATTCTAAAATAAAACTCATTGTTATTTTAAAAACCTATTAAAGGTATTTAATGATATCTACAATACTAGCTCCCGCTCTAACTTTACTAGCAGTAAAAGTTAAAATGCAGCCAATAGTAATAAATAGTAATATTTCTACAATAATTAACGAGTGGGTATTGTAATTATTAACAAATTTACCTTCTTATTTATAAAAATTACAACACCTTTGAAACCTGTCTTAGTTATACAATATTTTGTCTTTCGAATTAAAAATTAAGATATTTAAAACTTTATTTATAAGAGCTAGCCATCAAATAAAATTAAGTAGGTAGGTACCTACCTATTAATCATAAAAGATATAGGTACATATTTTCCAAATACGTTTGGAATAGGTAATCATTTATTTTAACTTTTTAAATGTCACGGTGAGAATTTTATTTTCAAATTTAATATAAAATTATATGATTAATTATTATATAAGCTTTTTCAAATGGAAAAGTCATAATTGACTTGTCCATTTAGCTAAATAGGTAGTCATTGTTTGTGATAATTCTTGTTTGGAACCATAATAATTAAGATAAAAAATATATATAATTACAACTACTTAACTTCAATTGTCATTTGATAACAACGTTTGTTATTAGCTTGTTTAATAGAGTTTCGCTTAATATATAAAATGCGTGTGTTACGCACTAAGAAACAATTACCTGTTTTTGTACACTTTGTAAAAACGAATGATTGCCTAAGCAGTTTTAACAAGTAGGTTACGTCAAATGCTAATATTACTTATTTAAGAATTTTAAATACGCTACGAAATTATCTATTTATAAATATCAATAGGTACTTACAATTTATAATTTTATAAAGAGAAACGATTTGTATTTTTATTAGTAAATTATTTATCTGATTAAAGAAGCTAATACGTAGGTACTTGGTAAAATAGGAAATTTAGGGAATATAGTACCTACGGTTTTCGTTTCTTCCTCCATGATAACTAAATAATTACCTACCATCTCTTTTAAAATAAAAATGACCCGTTTTTAGATGCCTACCCTTGTTACAAACATGAAGAGAAATCAACAATTTATTTCTCAGAAAAATGAAGATGATAAACGAGATAATTATAACTGGACATACCTACTTGGCGTTTATCGTTTCTAGTTATCGATTCTAGATCAGCCCAATGCTTCTGTGATTTCTCCAGTAGGAACATTAAATGTTGCCATTAATTTATATTTAAGTAAACCTTAGTTATAAAAGAACTACAAAAACCTAAAAATCAAAAATTATCAAAGAACTATATTATGTCTAGCTACAGAGGTTTTGAGGTTATGTAATTAATCCCAAGCGCCTCACTGCAGCTCACAAAGCCAAGCAAACAATAACCAGAGAGACGTACAAACGTGAATATAAAACCTTTTTAAGCTGAGATTAAAAATTAATAATGTAATGCTACGTTGCAACAGAATAAACATAAAGATTTAGAAGTATTATGCCTAATCTGTGGTATTTTAAATTTTTGTTTATTCAGAATATTTAAGTACTTACTAGGCATAATATCGGCCTCGATGCATCTGTCCTCAGATCTAACCTACTTTAGTTAAGCCTCTAAGTACTAGATAATATTTCATTTTGTGGTTTAGTTGTGCCTATATTATATATTATAATTTGTCTATGTAGTATGTATGTCTTAACCGCCGCCGTGGTTAAGTTTTTCATATTGCGCCGGATGTCTTGTTTTCGAATCCTGGGGAAACAAATTCATAATGCTGATAGTGAGACGGATGAATGTCTACTTGCCTTCAGAGCAAATGAAACATCTGACAGTGAAACAAATGTAGAAGTGTATTTACTCCATGCATGGGTTATGGGATTTCAAGACGCCTTCGCCCGCAACTTCCAATTGTACGAGTAAGTATGATATGAAAGAGGTATTTAGTTACGTCTTCAGCGGTCTCGTTTCAATTAAAATGAATCAAAATTGTTTAGCGCAACAAAAACAGAGATTTTTTTTCCGATTTATTTTAATTAATATGTACGTGATTTATTATAGTTAATTATCGCCACGTTACATCCACCTATATAATTTCTTATTATCAATTAATTGAAGGAAGTCGTAAATTCTTTTCATAAATGGGTATTATTAGAATTACTCTTACTTATTATTATTTTTTCTAAATAACATAGATAGGCTAAAACAATAACCTATGTCACTCAGAAAGAGTCCAGCTGCCCAAAATTGTTGTTTTTAAATTTGGTTCTATAGGTTTTGATTTTATTCCTTACAAACAAAAATACAATAATACTTCTCTCTTTTTAAATGAAGAAATATGTATAGACTAAAAACAGCAAAATTTATTGATTTGTGGCTGTGATGAAATTGAATTAAATCATTGTTCAAAGAATACGGCATTCGCAACTGTGTTTTATGCCGGAAAAAAACCATGTACCTACCTACCTATATTGTTTCATTCTTGCATTATTCTGTGTGAAGCGGAGATTGTGTAACTTGAATGTTGAAACATTTGTCTGTAAAACATAATACCAAAACAGAAGTTATAAGTAACCACAGAACTACAAAGTTAATTTCAGTTTACTTTATATATACAGGTTACTTATAACAAAATGACTACGGAGAAACGTAAAAAAATTATTTAAAATTATAGCGTGTGATATCGCTCGTGAGAGTTCAAAGCAAGTAGGTACATAGGTGTTTTGAATGAGCGGTATACATAGTATTTTACCTACGTTTTCGACGCCAGCCGTAGATTCTGGCAAAGTCGATAGGAAAGAAAATATTCAAGGACGTGGATGTATAGATTTCGAGTCGAAACAATCAGTCATACAAATCTATTATTGACAATAACATATCTTTCAACTTAATGAAATTAGTTCAATAGTGAGAGCTGGGGAGGTGATATTTTTTATTATTATTTCTGCCTACTGTTAACAATACACCAAAGAAATATGCTCACCAGTTTTTTTTATACACTTCTCTAATCAGTGATCTCTTCCAGGCAACCCACATTTTTGTTGGATTGGTTGAATTACATTATAAATTAAATTATAAATTGTATTTGGGACCGGGGATCGAACCCGATACCTCACGCTTCGCGGTAGGCTTTTATTTCTTAACTGTCCGTCGTTTCTTAAATGCATGTTTATAAGTAATCAACCGTTAAACAAGAACGATCGCTTAGTAAGTTGAAGAAATGTTTAAATAAGAATCTAATATTTAGCGTTGAATGATTAATAGTGCTAAGATGAACGTAAGTAAAGTCGCGACTATGTATATTTTATATTAATTACTACATTTTCTTCAAGTCTAGTTTGCATAATAAAAATGTCATTACAAATATATCAATTGTTTGAACTTACATCAAAATGTAATATGACTTTCACTTTTAATATAAGAATGGATTAGGTATTACTGTGCAACACAGGTAATATTTACGTAAGAAAATATAAGAACACTAGAATGATTCACTGTTGGCAAACTCCTTAGGTATGGTAGTTAAATTGAGTGATATTTTGTAGCTATTCACCAAAGGTTTTCAAAATTAAAAAAACTTCGAAATTTAAATTTCTAATTAGATCAGAGGCCTAAGTCTCGCGTCTGTTGTGTCGAAATGTTTTGGCTTCGTATCTCGGGGAACAAATGTTTCGTTTGGGTTCCAAAAATCTCAGATTGACTACAATTAAGAGAAAGATGCAGAAATGCTCCATACTTCACTATGGGTTACGCCTTTATTTAATATTCTTGAGCCATCTTTCAAATCTAAATCGATTTCTTATCCGGTATCTATGATGCTACAGAAAACCATTCTTTCCCTTTAAGTACGGGGTTAAAAGAGGAGCTATCCACTAAATTCCGGAAAATTTAACTATAATAAGTCGATATCTGCAGTAACAAGATTGCAAACAAATAAAAATATGTAACAAAACATATTTAATTATTTTCAAAAAATATTATACAGTATCACTTTTATAATAACAAAATGTTAAGTAGGTAGGTACCTAAGTGCAATTTAACTGTGTTGAAATTAAACAAAGAACTAACCTTGAAAACTTCGTTACGGACATTATTAAGTTATTGCTTCATAAAAATTACTTTAAAACCTTATTGCTAGTGAATTAATTTATAAGATGATTTTCAGAGAAAATCCCAAGGTGTAGGTATATATAAAACTTTTTAAGAGAGAAATACCTACCATAAATTGTAGGCAACTCTTTATTTTAAAATTTTGGTACGTTAGTCTACTAAATTTTTTATGTCTATCTATACAAGGATTTCTTATTCGGAAATTAATTATAAGTATATTTAAAAGTAGGTACTTTTTAAGTATTTTTAAAAGAATTTATTAAGTATTAATAATAAGAAATGTATGTTATTATATATTATAATAGTGTTATAAGAATAAAAATCACTTATCACCTTCGATCAACAATATCAACCTTAATGGTTATACCTACATAATATTATAAACTGCACG
The DNA here is from genome assembly GCA_912999735.1 of Aporia crataegi. Classification (NCBI taxonomy): domain Eukaryota; kingdom Metazoa; phylum Arthropoda; class Insecta; order Lepidoptera; family Pieridae; genus Aporia; species Aporia crataegi. The sequence continues at coordinate 2,208,996 of OU538744.1, read as the reverse complement.
TTTGGCGCTTATTGTCCAAAATTGCAACTCTGTCGACATTTTGTTATGGAAATGATATTTATTGGAAGGTAAAGGAAAAAAATATATAAAAAGAAAAGGATATGTTATTTTGCATATTTTATACATTTTTAATTATATTATGCGTAGGTAGTTACCTAATCTTTATAGCAAAAACCAAATGTAAATTTTAAATCATATTTATATAAACCACAAATTACAATTTTACCTATAAATGAAACCGATAAATTTTATACCGATAGTATAATTTTTTTTTTAAGGTGTTTATTTGGTTTGTATAGAGATAAATAATAAATCTTTATCTAAATATTATCAACTTGTAGGTAAGTAGTAGATACATCGTCAATACTCAATACTTTAAAAAGTAAATAATCTGTATCCAAAAGTGTACACGTAATAGGTAGGTCTACACTTTTGTAATTTGTAATCTGTTATTTTTTTTGTTCGTGGTACTGCAAAGTCCAGCAGGGCGCCGTCAAATTGTTTGAAATTTTACATTTTTTATGAGCACCTACCTATATACCTAATTAATTGTTTGCGAAATTATGTTATTTGGTCTTCTGTGATTCTTAATCTATTTACGCTTGTTACAGAACGCTTCGTCAATGTTAATGTTGAAATAAGAATATGATGAGCAGAAATAATACTCGAGGAATCGCCGAGTTTCAAGACGACATTTATGGCGCGGGAAACATTGGGAATTTCCGAAGAACCGCTTCACTGCGACTGCGCGGTGAAAAAATGGTGCATCGCTCGCCTTTATTAGCTAGAAAATATATTCCAATCATCACGGAAAACGGAAAATCAAAACGAAACGATGGCTCCAGGTTACCAGAGCCAAGCGATCGCCCTCGGAGTCAAGTAAGTAAAAATATACTTAAAATATCGCATGTAACAATATTGCACAAAACAATGCAGTTGCACCTACGCAAACTTGAAAACAAGCCGTCGACCGACGCAAAGGGTTCATTGACATACATATTATCTAATTACCTATTCCATTGTAGCTTTCTGCAAAAATACTTGTCTAACCTCTAAATGTTTTATTTCACAGTCGTTTCATGCAAATTCGCAAATGAGATCTAAAAAGTCCTGTTTAAAAATGCAGGACTGTCTTGATAGAAAATTGAGTATGATGGATTCTGCTAATACTCCCCCTGGCTCTCCAGAGGATTTGCCAGACGATGATTCTTTGCATAGCTATGGTAGCGCGGCAACAGCAGCCTCGTTAGAGGCCGGGTATGCACCTTTCAATGGTACAACATTTAGTGGCAGGTCCATGCGATATGTGTTGCACTGTTCCTCGCATGCAGGTCTAGCTGGAGAGGAATACCTCACCCCGACACAACGCGCACAAAAACAAATCCGACGACTCAAAAGCCTTCTAAGTCAAGCCAAAAAGGAATTAGAAAAGAAGGACAGTGAAATTTTCCAACTTACTAAAGAAGTTGTTGAACTACGTCTTTACAAAGCTTCAGTATTTTCACCAGATGAGAAATCTAACTCAAGTGAAATTGTGACTGTGCTAGAAAATGAAGAGGTTGTTGAGGAGCAGAGTGTCAAATTTAAAGATACAAGTAGATCTTATGATGTTGTAGACAGTCCTTTTAAAGACCACAGTACACCAACTAGGTGTCGAAACGAAATGCAGGGGTCCTTCACGGACTCGGGACACTTTGATGACTTGACAAACTCTTCATTGCACTCAAAGGAATCAGTTCATATGTTAATGCATGATGCATCCTGTATGACTGAAACACAAGACAGTGATGAAGAAAGGCGTAGTTTAATTTCATTTTATGAGAAGAAAATAGAAGATGTGATGAGGGCACATGTTGGTGAAACACAGGAGATGAAGAAGGCACACAATGACAAGGTTGAAGCTTTATTGCAAAAGTTATCAGATGTGAATACAAGATACTGTGAACTGCTGCCAAATTGTGAACAGGCAAAGGAAAGAATTCATGTTCTGGAAAAGCAATTAGAGGAAGCTAGCCACCAGTTACAAGATGAAGAGAATCGCCAACGAGCTATGTACCTGCAAATGTATAATAAAGGAATGGAAGCGGCTAAGTTTGAGTTAGACAAGGTTAGTGTAGATATCAATCAATGCCTTTATAATTATATTTTCATTTTCTTTATTACATTTTTATTCTATTATCTCATTAAATAACTATATCTCTTAAGTATTCTTTTTTTTATCAGAAAAAAAAACTAATAAAAAAATGGTCAATGTTTCTTCTGTAAACCTTAATCAGTTTTTCTAGACAACAAGTAAAACAAAAAAGTATCTAATGTAAAGTCAGTAGGTAGTATGCTCCGTTTTATGTGTTCGCATTATTATTATTCAGAAAGTAATCATTTAAAAGTATAAAGTATTTATTATTGTTGAATAATTTTGCCTCAGCTGAACTTAGTCCAATTTACTTATATAATTATGTTCTTCCCCTTACTTATCTTTTTCAATTTAAGGAAACTGATGGTGAAGGATCTCACGGTCAGTTAAGCAGAGTATCAGTTGAAGAGCTCCTAGAGCAGCTGCAGATCACTCAGACTGAGCTCGAAAACGTCCGAGTAAGTGTATTACAAAATATTCTTTAGCCATATTTTTTCATTGACACCTTTATACCACTTCCCACTAACACAATGTGGTTTCCAATATATTTAAAAAAAATATATTTGTTATTTGATTCTTTTATGTTTATTGTATTCTTGTATTCTTTAAAACTGTATCTAATTAGTTCTCAATTGAAATACCTATGAGACTTAATAAAAAAAATTTGGTGTCTGTTAATTTGCTAACCACTATTCTTAGATTAAGTCTTAGAAATGTCATGCAAAGGAAAGAATTAGTTTAAAAGTAATGCTTCTTAAATCTTAATCATTATACTAAGAATTAGGCCTACCTTCATATAAACAACCTGTAGTTGCATTAACTGGACCCGCTTTTAACTGTAGTGCATTACAGGATACAGCATTCACAACGGACAGAACAGCATCACAAGTACTTCTAAGTGCAAAGGAGGCTGTTTCTTTATGGGTCCTAGGAGCGAGAAAGGTTGGATTTGTAAAGAAAAATCGAACAATCATTTTTCTTCTATGCTTTAGCACATTTCTTTTTTTCTACTTTTGCAGATAAGGGACATAGTTCCTGTTTATTAATACATGCCCATGAAGTTAATAATGGGTAGCGGTTCTTTTGTAAAATTAAGTTAGAATCTATTAAGTTCGGATATTGGTTAAGGCACTAACATGCTTAAAAAATAATATTATAAATTATATTTTTGTCAGCTTTGCATGCTTTATTTTGAAACAGCCTCTTTTGGTTATCGGGTACTTGGTGAAAGTTAAAGGTATACCATAGATAAAATTATTTTGTAGCTCAGAATAATTTTTTGTTTTTAATGGTAAGATTTTAAGTTCATTGTAAGCATAGAAATATGACGACTGCATATTATGCATTAAAGCAGTAGGGAAGCTTCGTAAAAAACGATCGAAAGGACGCACTCTGACGTCTATACAAGGTCTGAGGCACTTTTGCAGTGCCGTCAGTTGAGAATTGAGTAATGGGTCGAGACGAGTGGCCGTGCTTTGCTTCTGTTGCGTGCGCCCCAGACAGTCTTCGATCAGAAAGTGCGATCCTTTTATTTTAAAGATGCCAAGAGCGTATTGCGAAAGCATTTGCAGCCGTATACTGATACGGCTGCTAACTAAAACCGTTAACTATACAAAAACTTCAATTTTACCACAATTAAATCGACAATGCATCCATTAGCGAGCCTACGCTCTATAAATACCTAGGTATATTTATCTCAAAGAACAGGCCGAGCTTCCCTACTGCTTGATTTAATTTAGTTATTGAGTCGTCATGTAACTAGTTGTAAACTGTAGTTGGATTATGTTTTCATTGTAATTTACATACTCCATTTATGAATTTGTTGTTTGTATTTTTTTAGAATATTTATATTTCTTAGTAAAGAGTGTATATCAATTTGCATAAAACTAGTTCATTTGCTTATGTTCCTGTTATTTTTGTACTTATTTAGTTTAAGTTTTCAGTTTTATAGTCTGTCTTTAGTTAGAATTTGATTATATAACCTTGGAAATAAATATTAATCAGATTGAATTCTTTATAGGCAATGTATCGTCGTATCATTGAGTCACAGAGGGGCGCCAAGTCCAACGTTGACCCAGAAGTTACGCTACAGTTTCTCAAATCAGCTATATACTACTTCCTAACGGATCCGGAAAACCATCAAGGACATCTCAATGCTATTGAAAATATCCTTGGCTTCAACGAAGCTGAGAAGAAGAACATAAGAAAAGCCAGGTTGATATAGACTGTTAAGTGTGTGATATAGATGATATTGCTATTTAGTGTTCGCATGAGGAGTCTACACATTACACAAGTATTATTGTTATTGTTTAATTTGCTGTTTTCAGGGCTTCATTGAATTTATCATTTGTGATCTTTTAGTTAAGAGCCAAAGAAATGCATTACTATTGTGAAATTTGACTTAGATTAAGTGTAAGTGACTTTGTTATTTTTCAGATCTTTTACTTGTTTTTATTTATTATGCATGAGGTTATGACAATCATGTCAGTAAATTAGGGGATAAATTATATTAGAGTTTATTTACTAGATGCGTTTGCCGTCCACTTGTAAAATTTGTCTTCTTTTATTACCTACTTAAATATTCTTGCCACGAGAGCTGTGTCTGTGATTAGAATGCATAATAAAATTTTACTTTTGAATTGTTCCTTTTATTGCGTTATAATTTACTTAAATAAAACCCACTGCAATTTGATTTTCTTTGTTTAAAAATGATTCTTAAATATGTTCAAACTATACATGTCAAGTCAAGATTGCTGTTCAAACCAAGAAAGTCAGATTGCGGTTTTGTTCTTGTACATTGATTTTGCATCTCATTCCATTGCGAATTTTAGACGTAGATATTATATTGTACCTAATTATAGGTAGAGATTCGTCTATTAATTCACTGTGATTAAACTTGTACTTATGACAGCTTTTTTGTTTCAATAAATGATGAATCTTATTATTGTTTTTATTTGTAAATATAGCTTAAAATGATCATGTAGAATACATGAAGCCTAATACTAGGTCAACAATGCCCAAAACTAAAGATAAAAATAATAATTTCCAATTTGTACCTTAAAAATTCATTTTAGAAAGAAAAAATACATTATATTAGCTTGTTGTTTATTATACAAATGTAATATAAATTTACAATGTAAAAAATTTAAAGCTAATGCAGACTAAATATTTTAATAAAAAATCAAGTCACGAAAAATACATCTTACATAATATATAGATTATTACTAGTTCGATATTCAAAAAGCAGCCTTTTATTTTCCAAGACAAGAATGAAAATGAATCACAACCATATTTCATTTTTGTACAATTTCTAGTGTTGTCATTTCAAATAAATATCTTCAAAGTTATACATAATTTTAAACAAAATTAATTTATTTACGTTTTGTATTAATAGTAAGTTCATTTATAACACAAAATTTATTTTTTACTTTTTAGTGCGTTTTGAGGTGGGTTTTATTTTTTTGTTCAAAATTAATTTATTTTATACTTTTGAGTGGCTCTTCTCAACCGTTGGTTATCATACATTCATATACTCGTATATAAAACGAAACTGACATGGACGCTCTGACTTTACGCTTACACTAAAAACTAATTTAATTAAATAATTTAAAATTAATGAAAATAAGAAGACGCAAAATTGAATCGTTTAATACTAAAAATTTAAGTAATATCGTTCATATAAAATATGTTTTGATGGTGTTTTATAGTAAGCAAGTGAACTCACGTTGTGATTTACCGTAGGAACTCAGTTACTATATTCTCTCTATCTCTAGAAGTATTTATTCTACCTTATTGATTTTACTATCATATATGACCCTTTTAATGTTTTATAAAATGATATATAAGTCATCGATATAAACTGATATTACATCGAGATATAGAGATCGAAACTGGACGCGTAAACAATAACGTATGAATGTTTTTCTCTGTTGACAAGTTTTGCTCCATATCATCAAATATATGACTTAGATTTTCATAAAATTCCGTCAAAAGCTTGACACTATGACTCGTAATAAAATAAATTTATTATAATTAGTATATATTTAATATAACATAGACATCTCTTTTGCTAAACCGAACTAATTTAAGTTTTTTCAATTTTTGATGTTATAACCTCAATATCTCTAAAACTATAAGTCAAATTATCTTGATTCTTGATTTTTTCTTGTTGAAAATTTAATACTGAATTAAAAAACGTATAATTCATCGATAAGGATTCATAAATCATAGAGTATATAAGCAAATAAGCACGACGTAGTCGCGCGAAATTCAGCGATTTCTCGCCCGATTGTGAAACTATTCTTTCAATATCCTAAAAACGTAAAAATTAAAAAAAAAATGGGACCAATTCGACGAGTTAAGGTGCGTCCAAATATTAAGCGGCAAGAGCGCGGCAGCAATACGCGGCATGGCCAGGACACAATGCTGCCGCGCTCTAGTTAGGACAAACCGACGAACAATACTGAGCAATGTTTGAGCGCTCGCGGCCGCCGCGCGCGGCAACCGTCCAATCATAGCGCAGCTAGCCGCGCGCGGCATATTTGCCGCTTAATGTTTGGACGCACCTTTACTCTATCGTTTGACACCTCACTCATCCAAATCGGTCTTCGAGCGGAACATCGGAAAAAAATACACGTCGAATTGATAACCTTTGGTTTTTTTGAAGGTCGGTTAAAAAGACTTTATGGCACTAAATTATACTTAGTATTTTTATAAATCGATAAAAAAACTTCACAAATAAAATCAAATTCAATAATAGTAACCGACTTGGCAGGAGTAGAAACACTTGAATAGTATATTTTACTTTATAGCATTCTTATTGTAGAGATTCAATATCAGTCTTTAATTAATTAAATTGGTAAAATATCAATTTTCTGGCTATTTTAAAAACCCTTAAATCTATGAACATACTTAATATAAAAATATTCTTATCTATACTTTGTGCTCACTGGGAGAGGTAAAATGAATTCCTATTTTGTACTTTTATGTATCAAGAAACTCAGAATTCTGAGTGATATTCAAAATGATTTAATTCTAGATTTTTTATTTACATAACTATTCAACTTAAAAAAAAAAGATTTGTGAATATACAATTTGATATGGGTACAAGAAGAAATTCATTTCAAATTTAGAACATATTAAAGATTTGATGTTAATGACCTATTTAGATTTTGTAAAATAGTAAATACATAATACTAAACTTTCTTTAAAAATAATAATGTTCTAATATACACTTTTTCTATAATATGTATATATACAGTCAAACCTGGATAAGTGAGAACTGGATAAGTGAGAAAACTCTATAAGTAATAGTCAGGACCCGTCATTTTAAGCTCCCAAAACCTCTATTAGCGAGAAACAGAAACCTCTGTAAGAGTCGTTTTTCCCTCATAGACCTCCGTTAGTGAGACTGCTACTTATCTATACCTCTATAAGCGACAGTCGAGCTTTATTTACAAATTTAACGTGTGCTATTTTATGACTCATTCTTAACTTTCGTGGAACTTCCTACCATTGTTTTTGTATTCTCGTAAATATTGTATTTATTCTATTTTGTGGAACTAAATAATGTTGTTATTTTATCGCATTCTTTTCAAATGGACACGTGTGCCTGTGTACCGTCCTGTTTGTTGGACTTACTCAGTTTATAGTTATCAATTGCGAAGGAAAGTTCTGTTCTGCATCATGTCATAACGGAAAATGAAAGTACTGTCATTAAGTGATAAACTTAAAATAGTGAATGCGTTTGAATCCGGAAAAACATTCAAAATACAAAGACAGAAACCCAAACGAAATTGACGGATTTTTTTGAGTGCAAATAAGCTCTAAATAAAATAAAATTACATAGTAAATGAATTTTTGTTTTGTTTTCGTAAGCATATAAAATATATATAATTTTATCATATTACATATTTACTACATTTGTACTTGCTGTGACTTGTTAATGCTGCGTACCCCTATAAGAGAGAAACGCTACCCATGTACCTGCATTAGCGAGAAACTCGGGTTAGTGAGAAACCTCTATAAGCGAGAATGAGATTGTGCTCCCTTGAACTCTCGCTTATCCAGGTTTGACTGTATCTAAAAAGTTCCAAAATATGTAATACATATATTTGTAAAATCATAATAAACTGATAAATATCACGAATTTAAATGAAACCGTTTAAAATTTTAATATTTTTTTTTTCATATAAATCTATTTAATTTGTTTATTTAAAAATTGATTCTTAACTTTCTATGAAAAACGCGGTAGGTCATGGATATATCAAGTTTGGAAGCTGTGTCAGTCAAAACTGAACTTTACCTCTTCCCTAGAAGGATCATTATTCCCTGCAACAGCTTGAAGCCAATACCGACTTATCTGACTCTCGATAGATGGCGTGCTTTCCTTCCTTGGGGTGCGACTTTTTCTTTTAGTTTTTGTATGTTTGGTCCTGCGTCTAGCAACCTTAGTTTTCATCTCGGCGATTTTGACTGACAGCTGGCTATCGAGAGAATTACGCCTAGATTCCACGGAGACGTGACGTAGGCTGATACTTATTTGTGAGTCCTGAAATATGTTTTTTATTATTATGTTATTTCTTGTATGATAATTTGATCTTGGGGTTAATGTGGGCACATATGGGTCTATTTCAATGATCATATTATTTTATTCTATACCAAATAAAACGTAATATAGCATTTCTTGGATTGGATTTTCTAGGGAAACAAAGAATCTTTTAGCTTTAAAATGGAAAATAATACTTCCTAAAAATTGTCTAATGTGGGCATATATTATGTTGACAACTTTTTATATTTAAGAGTGTTTCTATGAACAAAAAATAACTTTAGTTTGCAACTCTGTATTGTTAAACAGTAATTAAGGGCAAACGTTACATACAAAATTATATTCTTTTTTATTTACCTGCGAATTTCGTCGATCTGGCGTAGAACTAAGCGAATGATGCGCGTGCGTCGGCAAAACTAATGCATCGCGTCTACGAACAAAACGTGGTAGGTTTGCAGCCCACGAGGATGACAGCTCACCGCTGCAACAATTTAAGTATATAAAAATAAGTCTACTTGCAAATAGCACGATCGTATTAATACAAATTAAAAAATACTGCTTTTTAATTTATAAATCAGAAACAATAATTTTACAAAGCAAATATTTGGAACAGACTATTTTTCTCATTACATACTTTTATTTCATGCTTTTAAGTGTAAGTATTCTCGAAATTGAAATCAAAACGTCATCTAGGTATGTGAATACATATTCAGTTTATGTTGAATTGTTCAGTCCCGAAACACTATCGATATTTTTTTTTATGGAAACTCTAAGTATCAGTTATATGTTAGGGTTATGTGGGACACCAAGGAAAGAAAGTGTTTAATATGAGAAACCTTTTATTTAGAATCAAATTACAAACGCAATACACTCGACTTAGGTATCCATTTTAGGAAGGCACACAATAGATCATAGAAAAAGAACCATAGACATGCCATAGACTATACAAATAAATCTCATAGTAGTGTCTCTTAATATCTGAAATCTCTTAATATTTAGTTATGCCACATTGTTCTGTATCATTATAATACTCGGCACCTGTATACAACTACACAATGTATATAAAATAATTAAATTACTTTTTTTTGCATGTTGTTTTCGCCCTTTAAAGGTGTGCATATAGTTCTTAATAGAATTTCCTAAAAATGTTTGTATATAATACCTGTGGGTAAACCCTAAATAAATAAATAAATAAATTACCTCTCATGCTTAGCCTCATCTGGACAGTCCATAGGCGAAGTATGATCAAGGCAAAGTCCCACAGGATCCTGTCGAGATCCTCCCAGAGAAATGGAAAGTCTACCGCGAGTCATAAATTCGTTCCTTCGTTTATACGCACGCGCTATGAGTTCGTGTTTGTGCGCGCGACGCATTTCCGCTTCAACGGAACATCCACATTTTCTGAAATTATTTTAAATTTACTAATTAATACTTCAAACTTTCCTTTGAATACGGGGTTTGATTTTGAATTAAATATTTATTTTTAAACTGAATGTGTTTTCAATCTGTAGCATCAATTATTAGCTGTGGTGTATGTAATGGCGGGTTCACACGGAGTCGTAAACTGGGCGAGAAAACTACTCGTTCTGCGCATGTCTCATGACTGCTTATAGTCCTAACACACGCTCGGATTTAGTTCGGCGGACTGAACCCACCGACTAAATCCGCTCTCGCTACACACGACCAGACCGGACTGGATCAGACAGTTGCTTCACGTACGCCTTCATGTACACACGTTTAGTCATCATGACGTTGGACACAAAAATTATGGTTTTTAGATGAAGATGATTTTAAAATATACCTGCGAATGAACCGCGAAACCTTTAAAGATTTATTAAATTTAGTTAAACCTCTCATCACAAAAAATATACTGTTAAGAGAAGAAGCAACTTATTGTCACGTTATGCTATATATAATATATGTTATGCCAAATGTATAAATAAAAATATTGAATGAATATTTCAGGACTTTAATTTTTAAAAAAATTGAATGGCTTGGCGCCGCCTTTCAAAGAGCAAGATGACAAATTTAAGCCCTTGTATAACTGAACCATGGAAATGATCCGATAGGGAAGCAAAGGCATATGAATGGCCCAAGAAAGCTATTGCTTCAGAGCAAGTATTAATAGAAGCTCCTGTCTTAGCAGTAGTACTAAGTTAAATATTTATAAAACTTTAGTCCGGCCCTGTATTACTTACGCTTGCCCAGTATGGAGTAGCACATGTGCTACAAACATAAATAAATTACAAGTTATACAAAATAAAGCTTTAAAATATTCTTTTAATACCCCTTTTCGGACAAACCTTCAAAAATTACGTAGCAAAATTAAATTTCCAACGTTAAAAGAATTTATTTACAAATTATCTAAAAAATTCTACTTACATCGTAATTACATGAGTAAAAATAAATACATAAAAAATATTTGCATAACAAGGAAAAAAATTTAAAATATATCGATAACTACAATCATTACAGATTACCCCATCACTTGTTTCTTGAGTGCGATGAGTAAACACGTTTAGGTCCGCGCGACTGTCGTTCTTATTATCTCTCGATATATGAGCGATATTCTTATGAGTTTCCTTTTAGCGGATAACTTTTGTATGTACCCTCAAATATAAACTCAAAAATGTATGTTACCTAATTGTAGGTATTATTTTGTAATATAAAATAAACTTAAGAAATTAAATGCAAATGCTACACTTAAGCTTGCATAAAATTGAAATTTTTGTCTATTGTCATAATAATGTATCTAGTTACTTAGTTTTAAGTATATAAGTTACGTAACACGTATTTATAAAATTATCGTTATAAGTTTTTCGATTAAGCGCTTAGCTTACAAAACATTGTAAAAGTTTGTTTGTACGTCCTAGGATTAAACTAACACTGGGAATTGTACTGTAAATATTATGATTTAATAAAGATGTTTTGAAATTTGAAATTGCAAATTAAGAATAAATAAAAGCTAATATCCAAAGTAAGAGTTTATTGAAAAATAAGTGACACAATCTTTTATAACCTTTAAGTTTAAACTTACTTGGCTATATACCGCCTCCATGCTGCGGCCGCGGCAGGAGTCCAGGTCCAAGAGGCCATAAGAGCGCCGGAGGCGAAGCAGCAGAGCAGGCGAAGCTGAAGTACGGAGACGGATGGACGAGCTCCGTTTGAACATTCCTTTTCCGGCTCTTTTAAGGCTTCGAGACGGCAGCTGTAAATATACAATAAAACCTCTAGAATTAGATCTATTAGATAAAAAACAATACCATCAAATAGAACAGTGTTACAAATTTAATTCAAAACCAACGGTCAGTTATTATATCAACAGTTCACGATGGAAATTTTCGATTGGTTCCTAAAATATTCGAAAATTGGCAAAAATTTCAATTTCAAATGAAGTGAAATCCCGTATACCTGTAAAATGTAAATCTATGTTTAATAAGAGGTAACTTTGATAATTATTCTGTTACAAAATTTAACTAATTGTGTAATGGCAACTGGTCAAATGAAACCCATATTATATAGTCAAAAACTACTTTCTTAAGTCATTTAATTTCTCAAGAAAATCGAATCTCCTGTGCTTATTTTCTCGATGCCTCATCTTAAGACATGTTTGTACGTAATAGATAAGATAATTCTAATATCTCACATAATATTCCTTTTAAAAGCCTCCTTCCAGGAATCGGAGTTTCTAAATTCGTACACGTGACATGCGAAAGTCACACAAATGAAGACTGCCACGAGTGCAGCAGTTAGCGAACAACGAGTTATAGTCTGACGAATTTTGTTCGCCGCTCGAGGTGATATAACGTCTTTGCTCGATACACGCACTGCTATCAGTGAAAATACACCTGAAATAATATTATTAATTTATTGTTAAAAAAAATCGTTGTTAAATTTATTTAACATAAGATTGCCCACAGCGGCTACATTATATATATAGAACAAACGTAAGTGCCCCCTAGTTATGGACAATCGGCCTTCTTTGATTAAAGAAAAATGTAGTTAAATTGTGACACATTCAATTTTGTTTTCTTAGTCACCCCTAGGCCTGCCAACTATCTCCACAGCATATTTCAATTCATCAATTTATAAGTGAAAAGTTAACAGAATTAGTGTAGCTTTTAAATAAAAAATAAAATGAATTATATAATATACTCAATTTTATTGTATTATTTAAGTGGAATTTTTAGTATTCATTCTTACCTCTCAAAAGAAAATATCCACCGAGTATGAGAACAACGAAAAGCGGCGCTAAGAGCAGACCACCCCTCACGGAATGATTGACGTAGCCAACAAAGCAGACGCCAGTAATACTGCTACCATCGACTTCGCCAATGGCCATTGTCGTGATGGTGAATATCAATGGTAGGGACCAGGCTACCAAGTGGAAATATGCAGCCTTTTTGTCTATACGATCTTGAATTTTACCTGTCAAATATTATGTTACCATATGAAATTCAACAAGGTGACTATAATGTATCAAAAATTTATTGCTAAATGACCCACCTCGGTGGTTAAGTGGTTCACGTGTCTGCGCGTTGCGTGGGAGGTCCTGGCTTCGAATCCAGAGGGCACAAAAGTATGGCTTACTTGTCTGTAAAGAAATTCAGTGAAACAGATGCAGAAATGTGTCTGACCATGCCCCACTTAGAGGTTTGTATTTCACTTGAATTGCTTATGTCGTGTTTTAAAATAAATACGTAATTCTTCAAACCTACCTAACGCACGAAAGCTCATGTGCCACGCGTAAGTAAATATTACGAACCACACACATGCTGCCATCATGAAATAGTACACCTGAAATAAATTGCGATTAATTTTAATTCTTAAAAATTTAAAACGTTTCAAAAATTTAATAAATTGATTTAGATATTTTGAAATATCTCATGTCTACATTAGAATACTCAGAACTCATTGTCTTTACCATTTCAATAGTCTCTCCAAACCGAAACGTTTTTACTTATCCAGAAGCGATCTAACAACCTCCGTGTTATTAATGTCTGATGCTTGACCGACTGAACGACGTGGGTGACTAATCCAATAACCCATCACCATTAAAATATTTAAAAAAATGCCACACTACGGGTTACAAACTTTTATCTATGACTTACCAATACAAAAACGACCACACAAGATAGGTTTTCTTCTGCTGAAGGCTCGCCCTGTCGTATTGTACCATCTTTGGAGCATACTATGTCATCTCGGGATCCCACACCGAATTGTACTAGCCAACTGAAATTTTATTCAATACATAGGTATCGTATACAATATCTGCATAGGTGTCAACTTAAAATTATTAAGAAAATAAATAGATTAGATCAAATAAAGAAAATACATTTAGGTATTTTACTTAGGTACATCTTTATGTTTTAACAATAAACCAATGTTGATGCTTTTTTTGTTTGAAATCTGACGTTCACACGTTTATAATGTATTATAATGTTTTACTACAATAAGACTTACCCCATCGACGCAACAGCAAAACAAACATTGATGTAGAATATGACAAGTGCGGGGTATTTATTAGCGCTGCGCCAGTCTATGAAGAAGGTCGCGACTGTTAACAGGTTTAAGGCAAGACAAACAGATGCTCCCCAGGCCACTAGCCTGTGTATCTGCTGGTGTTCATCTTCAGTGTATAATGGGTCTCTGCATGGAAGACCACAGCCGGAGATACCTAAGAAAATTATGATACTATTCACATAGTTGGATAAGATAACTTCATATGAAGTCATGGGTAAGGAAGTGCTTTTTGTGTTAACTTTTAGTTATGAAATGTTTATATATCGAAAAATAAATAAATAAAAATTACCTTCATAAAAATGCACATTTTTATTGGTATGTATGAGAGGTGGAAGGCACTTTCCCGTCGTATTGAACTTCATCTCTCTGGCAGCGTTATCACATTTGGGCGGAAATAAGGTAGCATTGCATTTAAGAAAGGACGGAAAATACGAGGTATTGTATAAAATTGCACACGGCTCCATAGTAATCTTGCACATTTCATAGGACGGTAGATATACCATATCCTGGCCGTTTATTTTTTCACAGTTCGGCATAAACGTAGCGCACAACAGAGGCTGTATAACAGCCCAGCATTTTGGAACATTGATGAGTTCACGATACAACTCTAGCTGATTTTGTATTATATATTGCGTATCGTAGAATGTCAGGCGCACACTCGTCTTATTGTATGGCAGCTTGACTCCAAGGCACGTGGTCTTATTGAGGGGTTCGCATCGCGATTTTCGCACACAACTGTCCAATTTTATCTCCCTCTCTGGAAGCCATGATACGGCTTTCTCCGGCTTGATCAATCTGAAGTTAGGTGTGCTTCCTATGGGTTCTAGTCGTACTGTACAGGTTTCGTTTTCGCCCAAGCCATTTTTTTCACCTCCACTGTCATACTGGCTTGCTGAACATACTATAATAAACCAAGACAGCCATTTCACGGCCTCCATCTGCAACAATGGAAACGTTGTTAAGGTAACCATGAAGAACTATGGGCAGTAAATTATTTTAAAAAAAGTAAAATGAAAACTACATTTTATTTCTCAATTTCTCTTTATTTAGGTAGAGGGCGTAATATAAATGAAACCCTTTTAGATTCTATCAATTTATTTCTACATTTATAATCAGTTACTTAATTTAATAATTGTTGCACTATTCTTGACTTCAAGAGCTGAGATGGGTTGGGAATGGGGTGTCAGTACATAAAATTACAAAATTTTGTTTTTAGTTATTATAAAAAAAATCAATACTTTACATTCAGCATGTGAAATTTATCAAAGCTAAAATCTTTTTTTAAACATCATTCGAATTTTCAAGTAATTATTAATTGATTTTACTGCACTGAATGAATTTATTTAATTTAAAAATGATAATATTCATTGAGTAATATCAAAAGTACACGAGTTCCAATAACGCTTACCGACTTTGTTTGGTAAAGATAGGAATAGGAGGCTCTTGAATTATTTTTTAATCTTTATTAAAACCTTTATTTTTTAAACTTTTGTTAATCTAAAGGTATGGGGGGTATATTTTTAATATCTTTATTGACATAATCAAAAAATTCCATAGTCTTACTATATATATGATGAAATTTCTTCCAGTCAACGCTTCAAAATCCCTGAAGATGTTGTCACCAATCTTCGGTATGCTGCTTCTTCCAAGATCATTTACCTGATATTTAGAAAGAAACATTGAAAATCTAATCTAAATTTAAAATACTATACAAAAAAAGAATTTAACTCACCATGTCCCAATTAAGTCAGAGACTGTGGATAAAACTAAAGAATATTTTTTTACATAATGTTTATTATGTTTTAGTATATTCGAAACAAAAAGCCGTAAAATGTATATACAACAATATTTCATTTCAGATTCATTCACTAACAGCTTTACACTTACACTTGAGTCAAAATTGTGAAGAGAAGGACTTGTTCTTAATGTATACTAGTTGGGTTGCTTGTTGCCTCTCCGGTACGACCTATTAGTAGAGCCACCATGACGGCCCCAGTTTGGGCCACGATTCGAGCCCCGACCGCGAATGCCACGTCCACTAAAGCCATTGACACCTCGCCCTCTACCCCTATCTTGTCCTCTCCCTCTGTCCATTCCGCGTCCTCTGCCTTGCCCTCTATCATGGCCTCTACCTCTGAAACCTCCCCATCTATGGTTTGATCTATAGTCCTCATTCTCTCCTTCTTCATTATAATTCTCCTCTTCATAGTCCTGTTCATAAGATTCCTCTTCATTATACTCATTTTCTTGATTATACTGGTCATATTGACCTTTATGATATCCGTTGTCTTGGAATGGTGGTCTTGGTGGTATATTGTTCATTGGCATATTTCCCATGGGTGGCATATTTCCCAAGGGTGGCATATTTCCCAAGGGTGGCATATTAACCATAGGAGGCATATTACCCATTGGTGGCATCCCACCCATATGAGGGGGTCGCATATGCATTGGACCCATATGCATAGGAGGTCCCATGGGAGGCCTCATTCCCATATTCATAGGTGGTCTTATCATTGGAGGCATATTGTTCATTGGCATCATATTGCTAATATCTGGACCATTGTCATAATTATTGTAATTATCTTGATTGCTGTTGTTACTAGTATCCATTTCATTGTCATAATACTGTTCCTCCTCATAATCCTCTTTTTCTTTATTTTCTCCTTCTATTTCTTCATTCTCAGGGTCGTTGCTCGGGTACTCAAATGGAGCAAAGTTATCTTCATCAGCATCATCTTCAAGATGAGGCATCATATCTTGCAGTTCCTCTATTTCTCCAGTAGCTATATACTTCTTTAATGCAATTGGACCATCTGAGATAGCCTTTTCAAGTTTGGAACCTGGTTCAACTGGTATAAGTTTTCCATATACAAAAATAGCAGATGGTTGTATTTGTTGCAGAGGCACGGCTCCAGACACAGATTCAACAAGAACTTGAGTCAAGGTTTCTGAAGTTGAATCATCCAGAGATGGACCATGGTTCCACTGAGCCTGGAAATTTCTTGGTATAGGCTTACTATATGGAACTTTCTTAACTTTCTTTTCAAACTCCATAGGAATATGAGTGGTATCCAAATCTAAACCAGGAATAACTTTATCAGTATCGGACGAGAATATTTCCACCTTATCTTCTGGACCCATTCCAGGTATTGTACCTGGTTCCTCTAATTCATTATCATCCTGCACACCAGGAGGTAGAGTGTTTAAGTTATATTTATCTCTCATCTGATCACCTGGACGATTACGAGTCCAAAACTTAGATGTGTGATCATTTGAGCCAGAGCACAATATATGACCTAATGGATGCCAGGCCATCGTCCAGACAATTGACTCATGAGCACCTTCTATACAACCAACTTCTTTATCAGTACCAACATTCCAAAACAGAATAGCTCCATCTGAGCCACCAGAACAAAATAATCCTTCATGTGTTGGATGCCAAACAACACTGGATGCTTCTTTTTTGTGACCTCTAAATATTTGTAGTTCAGTTCCAAGTTTTCTTATGTCAAATAGTTTTAATAAATGATCTCTTGAAGCAGTTATGAGCCAGTTACCATTGTCATTCCATTTTAAGTCCATTACAGTTGATTTGTGGGCATGCAGTGTACAAAGAGCTGTTCCAGACTTGGGATCCCAAAGTTTTATAGGTTGTTGATTGTCCTTACTACCAGACACAATAAGAGCCTTAGTTGGATGCCATTGTACACATTTAACATCAGCTCCATGACCTCTCAATATTCGTTCCTCTTGACATCTATAAAAGTCAAATATGCGTAGTGTACCATCATCTGAGCAAGTTACTATTTTTGAATCACTAGGACTAAAACTTATTCCTCTCACAGCCTCTTTGTGTGCCTGGTACATTTTAACATTATTCATGTTGCTTTGCCAATATTTTATAAAGCCAGAATGGTCTCCTGTAACCATCCAACCTTCTCCATGTGACCATACCATGGACCTTACTGGTGAATCATGTGCCTGTAGTATAGTTTCAAAGTTAAATGTCAAACCATTCCATAAAGTAAATTCTCCAGATGAAGCCCCTGTTATTAGTCGACGACCTTCTGGTGTCCATGCTACAGCAAAAATGGGACATCTCATTTTGTTTGTTGCTGTTTTAACAAAACGTGTTGTAACTGCATTGATAGGATTATCGGGGTATGATGGAGGGGGTAATAGATCAGGGGTATACATTGCATCAGGCTGTAGTACATGCCTATCTCTCCAATCTCGCTGCCAAACACGACACTCGAGAGCTTTAATAATAGAAGAATTATAATCTACGGTTTTACGCATGACAGATTTACGCAAACGTTTACCATCGAAATCGTCTTGTGTCATGTTTAGTGGACCTTGAGGTGGAAAACGCATCTGATAGCTATTGAAAGGCCTAAAATTGTGGCGTATATTGTTACGACCAGGCGGGCCCATTGGAGGGCCCATTGGAGGTCCCATTGGAGGTCCCATATTCCCCATGCCAGGAGGAGGCATTGACATATTCGGTGGCGGGTTTCCAAAATCCATGATTACAACTTCAGATACCTAGTTAGAGAAATATCCTTGTTATATTACGTTACTGGAAAGTCTTAGTATAACATAGTCCAGTCATCAAGTTCTTACCTTGTATCAAGAAACAACGCGTACCATTATACAGAACACCACACAGCACTTCTTTAATATTTTATTCTACATTAAATCATGGAGTTAATTACAAAATTTCTAACAACATTCACAGTATAACCTAAATAAATTAAGATAAACGGAATGCTATCCAAACGTCCAACAAATTAAAGTAGCCATGTTTTCAGTTTTGTTTCACGTGTTGCCATTTGCAATTTTTTCAATTTACTATATTCTGTTTTTTGTAAACGTCATCGTTATTATTAACATTATAAATTATTACAATGCTTTTTGGTAGGTAAATATTGCAAGAAATATACACTAATATTTACCAAATCATGAGACAATTTTGTGATTATTAGATTGACCAAAAACAAAAACTCAAGTAGTTTGTCCACAGATCGTATATATAAAGAATGGTGTGTTTCTCTGTGGAATTAGCAAATATAAAGAGCAATAATATGTAAGTACATATGTATTTTCAAATGCGGTCAAACAAGGCGAGGGCCGAGGGGCTTGTAATAATTGATAGGTACTAAAAATTACTTTCAAGTATTTGAAACCCTGGTTCTCGACCCTGTTAATTTGACGTACTGGGACAGTGGGACTTAGAAGTTAGAAGCCACTGTGCTATATATTCCACAGACTACAACTATACAATGCAACTATAATAATATTACCGCGACTACATTGTCAAACGTCAGTCCATTTTATCAGCCACAAAAATAGTCTTACCGCGAATTTTTAAAATAATATTTTTTAATGTCAGCGAGTAATTCGATAGGCACCAAGTTTATACCTTTCTGCACTAAATACTAATCACTATTATTTACATTCCATAATAGGTAGTTGCCTTACTAAAGTTGTAAACTTTTATTTTTTTGTTAGGTACCTATGTAATAATGATGACCTGATATGTAGAGTATGTTATTTCCAGGAATAGACATTATCGTGGCATTACCTACTTTAAAGGTTACATTAAGTATAATACGAGTTACGAGTACCTAAACATGTACCAGTGATCTAATAAATATAGATTAATAATAATTAGTACATTATTAACAGATATGTATTGACATTGAGAAACCAGTGAAATTAAGGTAGAACATAGGGGTTGGTTATTGTATTTTCTTATTGAAATTGGTGAAGTTGCATTGCAAATATGTGTACCTATATTTTGAACCAAATTTTAAATAAAGACAAAAGCACCTGAATTGAAAGGTAAATATTCATTTAAATAAAACATATGTCTTTTAAATAAATTGTTATAATGCTAAAAGGTACATAACTTGCACATATAACATGTTTATGACATTCTCTTTTCAATTGTTAGGAGATGACCTGAAACCGGTATTAGAAGTATTTCAATTTTTAAACGATCACATATATTTGAGGTCACTTTGTAAGATCTTAGCACATTAGCCAAAATGCTCTTCATTGCTAACATCCCAAAATGTCTCCCTGTAGAAAAATAGAAAATTTTTTAGCAATGATATGGACGGTTGGTTGATATGACGTTTTTTGGAAGAAAAGTTGATGATTTTAATGAAATAAATAATATAAACTTCTGTTCTGATAACAGAACAGAAATCCCAAAAAGCCCTATAAAAGTCTAAAGAAACCTTAGCATAAGCCTACAATAATAATACCTATCAATACCATACGTAGACGAAGTCGCGAGAATGTCGTGGTTCACGAATTTGACATTCAATAGATGTTTTGCTAGAGGTTTGAATTTTGGGAAAAAAAATATTTCACCTGAATACATAAAGCTGATCACTTTTACTGATTTACTGATCATAAGAAATATGATCAGTAAAACAGACGCATCATGGCTACGGAATTTCACTATGATTTTTATTACCTATACAATTCCTTGCCCCATAACTAAACGGTATGAATGAACATGGATGTCTGTTCACACTATTTTCTGGTAAGAATCTGTCTGGATTGAATTCATCTACATCTGGACCCCAAATTTTTTTCGATCTATGCAATATGAAAGGCACAATTGCACAACCAACGCCCGCTGGTACTGTGCACGATGCTGAAAACAAAATATTTATTTTAATATCAGAAAGTGTTAATATTGTCCAAAAAACTATATTGAACAAATTATTTATTGTGGATTCTAAAAAATATAAATATAAAATTAACAATAAAATACTGAGAACCACTAGGGAAACTTCACGATCCGACCCCTTGCATTTAACAGTCGACGAGCTGAAATATACTAAATAATATAGATAGTGTTAGAAGCTAATTGGGTCGGCTAATGTGGTGAACGCGCGGGTCAAAGTCAAAATGGAAGGTGGAGTTTCATGTTGGTACTTTTAGGTACCAGTAATACGTACAGGAGCGGCAGTCATACGAATACGCTCACTGGTCTTTTTAGCTCGGAGCCGTGCCATTCTGTATCAGTTAGAATTAGGGAAGTGGGGATTGAGTCATAGCTAATATAATCTGCGGGCTGGTCTGCCGGGCGGAAGCTGCTCCTCGGCTCGCAGCTCTTTAGGGCTATACTGGGCCCGCCCAAATAATCGCCCTATATTAACAGAGCGCGAACCAAGTACGTTTTAAGGGTCGCAAGGCCGACTAAATCAGACACCACACTACGGCGCCGGACGGCACTCATTATTCAACAGTTGCTCTTACTATTAGCATTCAATAATTTTGGGTAACGGTTGTGTATTTTAAGTAAATGGAAAAGTCATTAGTTAAAGAAATTGATGTTTAGTGTGATTGCTTTCATTTTTTAATGTTAAATTGTTTAACAATAGTGTGTAAACAATATAATAAACTTTTACATTACTTACCTTTTAGTTATGTGCCAATCGTTTTATTAGTTTTTGATATTTGTTAATTTTTTAGTAGATAGATAAATAAATGAACTTACAAAGCTTAAGATCTCTTTGTGTTTCTCTGCCAATAATTGGTACAACAGTGTAAAGTCGCATCGTTTCTTTTATTACTCGTTCAAGATATTCCATTTTATGTAAGTCTTCTTTTTTTGGTGATCGCATTGAATCACCAAAAATGCTTTTTAATCTGAAATGAAGTTATTGAATGGTTTTTTATGAATAATTAACATTGCTCCTTCGTATGCTTATCGACCAATGAACTTATTCCACATTTATTATTTTATTTTACTATATTTCTAGCTAATATACTTCTACCTGGTACCTAATTTTAAAAACCTCTTAAAGCTATTGAGGACGCCCAATTTATTTTATTTATGCTACTTTTAATAATATAACTACATTTTCGCGTCTTCCTTAATTTGATCTTAATTCACATTCATCGTGTAACGTGATCATATCAACGAGTCATAAATCATAACTAGTGTTGCGTAGAATGTTCGTGGTACGATTCCAGGGGAAATAACTAAATAATTTGATTTGGAAGTCACAAAAGGTTGACTATTTACCTTGCATTAAAGAAAATGATTAATAAGTAAAACAGAAATAGAATGCATGTATCCCATGGAAAATACAGAATTTCATTGTCTGCTACGCTGCGTCGAAGATATTACTGTAAATTTTTGTTCTTAAGAATTATTTGTAATGGTGCTACTTACTCTTCATACACAATATCCTGTTCCCTGCTATGGCTTCCCAACAGTAACAGCACGTAAGATATAACAAGAGCAGTCGTATCATTTCCAGCTATTGTGATAGAGTCAATATGCTCTCTAAGTTCTTGGTCGGTGAAGTTCGGATTTCTTTCCAATAACAGCTCCAGCATATCTTTGCGACCTTTAGTAAAATATTAAATGTTTAATAATGGACATACACTTGGTATTGGATGTTACAATTTTAATTTTAGGCGGCATATCCATAATAAATATATGTATTGGTAAAAACCTTCAAAAAGATTTAAAGACAAACAGATAAGAATTCTAAAACTGGCTATTGGCTTTAGGTAATATAATGTTAAAGAGACATATCTTGTTCAATCTTGTTACTTTTTTCCTGGACGTCGTCAAAGAATAAAATATATTGTTTAAGCATTAATTATACAGTTACAAGTTTTTTTCTAGAAGATATAAATCGGTACCGGAAATATTATATTAATTCTATAGTCTAAACCGCGCTATGAATGCAATAAGGGAACGACACATTACTGTTTGAACCTTTTGGTGTTATCTGTCCATTTTCATTAAATAACTCTCTCTTTGTCCTTACCACCTGAAAAGAAATACATGAAAAATAAATTTTACCAATATTGATAACATATTAAACATAACAGAAAACAACATATTAAAAGTTAATACGAACATATAGAAAACAATCTTAAAAAATTGTAAAAGCTAGTTTGTGTCCTACCTCATCAGTAAATTTATGAGTGAGATCGATATTTTCTTGTTGTATTTTTGAGTATGACGTCATATTGAACAGGGCCTCTGGCTGCAGCCAAGCTTTGAAAAGTCGCATGTTTATAATTGACATCACAACGTTGCGCGCGCGCAGGTATGGCGTTTCTGGATTATGTTGGACATCCATCTTTTTGCCCATCGCTGTTTCTGTATCAATTATGTAACAATATAATATATAAAAGTATTTTTTTGTATTTTTGAGTATTCTGCAGGTTTTACCAAATACTTCAACCAATATCCAACCAATGATAGGTCCCTAAGCAATAAAAGTTCGTATACCTAATTAATATAGTTATAAACCGACCCCTACTGGGCATCAGTGACAAAAATCATAATAAATTTTGTGGGTTTCAAATCTAGCCACCTGACCTGCTCAACGTCCCCTACATTTATACTACCTTAGTCTTATAATAGCTACTTACCAAATACGATATCCAGCATACAAGAAGTTATATATTTAAAAATATCAAAATCGTTTTGGCCAACTTTTTCTTCCAAACGATCAACTAAAATTGATCCTTGTGCTCCGAATACATCAATGTAGTCCTCAATTATACGGTTATTAAACACCGATAGAAGTAGTTTACGGTGAACTTTCCATAATTCCACTGCAAAAGGAGATTTTTATTTTATTTTATTATTTTATATTTTATAAGCAATACTAGGAAGGTTGAATTAGTAAAACATTCCGAATAGAATTAGTGCTTCCTAGTATCACAGCAGGAGCACTGATAGTTTAGATAGATTAAAATAGTCTATAGCCAGCTATCTATGGTTGGGCCATGGGTTTTTTTTTATAAATTGTTTGTGGTTACACGACTGAAACGTTGATCCACCATATTAGTAAAAAAGTTTATAAATGACGGTCATGTAATAGTTATTTTTTCATACCTAGGTACCATATAATACTTATGTATATTTAGCATAGTATATTTAATATATGATTAGTTTTTTTTCTTATGATCTCTTTTTTATCTCGTTATGGTCTAATGTTATGGCATTTAACAGCGGTTCTTCCATTTAGACTTCAGAAGGTAAACTAATAAAACAAGAACGAAGAAAAGTTTTACCTGGTGCAACAAAGAGTCCATTTCCCAACCAATCTTGTAAGAATCTATAAGATGAATCTTTCTGTAGGCAGTTGTCTAAAATTTTTTGAATGTCTTCAGGGTTAAACGTAACTGTAAAATATAATGTAGGTATCTAAGTAGATAAAGGCTCGTTTCAATTACCTTATTATATATAATTGTTGTATTAAAAAAATGAATTTTACTTTGATGGAATATCTTTTTTACGTCGACAAAAAAAGAGAATATATTTTAAAAATCAAAAGAAAAAGGCCTAGAAATGCCTACTGTTAACTTTAATAGTAAAATTAGAAACTGAAACAAAAATCTAAATATCTCTAAATATAATGTTAAAATTAAAAAAAAAAGCAACTTCAAACTGCAACTCTAAAACTACTGAACAGGTTTTGATGAAATTTAAATAGGATCACTCGGGAAGCACCAGCTCTTAAACAAAAAAAAAATCGAAATCGGTTCAGCCAGTCGAAAGTTCTGAGGTAAGTCTGAGGTAAAACATAGTGTCGAATTGAGTACTCCTTTTTTGTTGAAGTCAGTAAAAAAACGACTAAAATATGTTAATTAATGTACCTATGTACAGTGAAGGTCCGATCCAAATTTTGTTGACGCTATTTGGTGAATCATTTATTAAACTTGCAAGTTGCTGAATATTCTTCAACAAAGCTGTAAAAAAATTATGTGAAATATTATAAAAATAAATAGTTTAAAAAGAAATATAAAACTAAAATAGACATAGAACTTTATCTACCCTATATGGAATTGTTGAAGGCAGATTTTACAAAGATGAAGGCACTACCTACTTACGAAAGCAATTGTAACTAGATTGTATTTTTAGATACTTATTACAATTAATAAAATTAAGTTCTAGATATAATATCAGTAAACAAACTTAAATATTACTGGACCGATATCAAAATTCACGAATGGGAAGCTGAAATCTTTCTGAGCGACGTAGGTTATATAAAAATACACTTAATAAGTATATAGTGAGTATTATATATTTATCTTAGTGTACATTTTTTTGAGTAATTACAAATACCAATGAACTAGCTACATATTTAAACTTTAATCCTTACTTTCTGAGCCTCCAATGAACCAGTGGGTATGACCTATCAATGGAAAGCTTCCCACATCGGGCAATTTGTCGGAAAAGGCATATAAGGCTTTACGCGTCCGACGGAAATAAACATAATAAACAATTAAAATTACGCACACACAGAAAACCAAAAACATTTTAAACTAACGCTTTTCACGGAGAAAAAAGACAGTATCAATTGAAAACTCGTCTCACTACTTTAAATATTGGTAATTATATGTCAGTAAAGCGAGTGGACACGTGTTCAATATCAGGAGAATACTAACGTAATGACTGTCTGTAACATTATTAGCACCTCTTTAATCACATAACGACGTTTTCAGTAAAATAACAACGTAGAATAAATTTAATTCTTTTTGAATTTTTGTATTCAGAAAATTCTTATGTAGCGCATTGTTAATATTGTTAATTTGTTAAATGTTTGTACATAGAAATATTTCTGATTTTACAATATTTACATTAAAAAAATATTTCCAAATAAGTATACAAAAGGCTCATATTTGAGTTTTGTATTAAACTAATTTAGTATTGTTTAAAGTTATAGATAAAAATGTTTATAAAATGTTTCTGAATAAAAAGGTTATTATTATTGTTGTATCTTCTTCTTCTTCTTCTTCTTGTGGTGCCATCTCCTACCGGAGGTCGGCTATCATTAAGGCTATCTGGATCCTGGACACAGCGGCTCGGAACAAGGATCTTGTGCTCAGGTTGAACCATGTCCTAAGATTCTTAAGCCACGAAGTGCGTCTCCTTCCAGGCGGTCTCCTACTGTGAATTTTGCCCTGCATAATGAGCTGGAGCAGATGGTATTTGCCATTGTTGTATAAGTGTACTTAATCGTTCTCAAAAAGTTCGTGAATTGCGTGTAGTTTTAACAAATATTTGTATTGTGGTCATCACAATACTAAGCTAAGATTTTTTATCGTCACATGAACGTCGTCACCATATTTCGTCACGTCATATTGACAATCAGTTTTATCGTCCTCTAACAAGGTAAATACATGTATAGGAAATCTAGGCGTTGAATTTTTGATAACAATATTATATTCTACAATAGGATCACAAGGGACCGAAAGCTGGCTCATATTTCAGCCATATAGTGTAGCAATACAACGCGGTAATGTAGCCAGTATTTTGGGTACACACCCTAACGGCTTTGATGAGCCTTTTGTATTTTTGTAAATATAATTAAGTACATTATTGTAAATATTCAATAAATTAAAAAAAATTAATTCTACAATTTATGAAAAAAAATTTGTTAAGGAAATTTTTTGATAGAATTTTTTTTGAAAATTTATTGAAAGTTTGGGAAATGAAAATTTGCAAATAAGATATTAAAATCATTAATCATCTTTACCTATAGCTTCTTTGTAAACAAAAAATATTACCTTTTTTCTTGATTGCGTACTGAGTGGTATCGAATATCGAATCCCCATGAAAACTGTCTCGGTTGGCTAGGCACTTAAGGCTGATCACCTGTATAAAAATGATATTCAATATGCAAAAACGTGTCTTCCTCTTTCCCCACTAGAGGTTGCGGAATTCCACGTCATCATCATTATTAATTAGATCTGGCCATTATTTTAATATTGTTTAAGAAAACTTATCATGGAGGTTGTATTTTTATATTATCACAATTACTTAAATTTTAATATTAATTTAAACAGGTAGTGCTACGAATGTGCTACGAAATGAATTATTTATTTTAAAGAAATTTTTCTTAACTGTATCTCCGTAGATAAGCTACGTATAGGAACGTTTATGAATCGATGACGTTCGATTTTCGTCCTTTCTGTATGAAATGGTCCACAATTGAACCATCGCTAAATTGCCTGTTATTCCTTAAAAGGCAAGAAGATTAACCATTAGGAATAAACCCATCCCATGTCTAATTACTATATGTTACCACCAGGGCCTGATTAAGCCTTAAGCTAATTCGGCTGAAGCCTAGGGCGCGAGGATAGGGACGCTCAAATCGTGTCTTCGTTTGCACTAATCTAGCATTTTTGCATCTACCTGTAACACACCTGACGGGGGTGTGTCCTCATAATTAGCCTAGGCCCTAGGGCGGTCAGAACTCTTGATCAATCGCTGGTTACTACTACTAAAAGTTTATAAAAATTAGGGCCCGTGGGCAGTGACTTCGCTTTTTCAAAGATTAATTAAACTTTAAGTATGTTGTACTGATGTTGGAGTGATTCAAGAAGGCAGCGAATCTTAGTTATTCGTATATGTATTTATACACTCTCTTTCTATGCAGGTTTTGGGAGAGATATCAATGCCGTTAGTTGAGACATATGAAAATTAAGTGAAAAAATCATTTATTTAACAATTATACTATGCAAACGTAACTTTAAACCACTGATTCATAATTATTGCTTAGATCTCAACAGTTTAATATATTATACGTTTGGAGTATTTATTCTGTAATCCATCGTTTCTCAACCATTTTTATGTCGCGACCCACGAAAAAGCCAAAAAGTTAAGTAAAAAGTTTTGCGATCCCGTCAGTATAATATTTAGTTTTATAACACTACACTTTTGTGTGTATAATTTGTATTTATTATTTTTCAACAGACTGCGACCCCTTTTAAAAACAAACTCGACCTCCCCAAGGGTCGCGACCCTCCACAATGAGGGAGAAACAATGCAGTGTAATCGAAAGTACAAAGAAAAAATATATTAGAAGTTTATATATATGTGAGTATAAACCCTGAGTACCTACTTAGAAACCTCGAACCTTTGATTTGTTTATTTGTGATGACAAGAAGTGTGCATAATGATACGTAAGTATGTTATTGTTTATATCCAGTATCCAGTAAAAAAATGGGTTGCCTGGAAGAGATAGCTGATTAGCGATAACCCACTCGTTGCACTCCATTGCAACGAGGTGTTTAAAAAATATATTTATTAATTACTTAAAATGAGAGGAATAAGTATTTACATCTTGAAGAGCAGGCGGGTAAGTGTTTTATTATTTATTTACCTGTCAACAATTTGGATAATGAATTCATGGTTAACACGAGGCTAAATCGATAAATTGTCGCGTAGAAGGTGAGTTCGCGTAATTCGATAAACATTTTTTATTTGCAGAGCCCATTAAAATAATTTTTACTAAATACTAGCTGTGCCCCGCGGTTTCACCCGCGTTAATTTCGTCGTAACGTGATGTTATATAGCCTATAAACAGAGTAAAATAGCGAATAGCAAAGTAATAATACCTAGATATGTATTATGTACTTCGAAAGTCTCGTCAAAATCGGTCCAGCCATTTCAAAGATTAGCCGGAACGAACAGACAGACAGACAAAAATTATTAAAAAATGTTATTTTGGTATTTGTACCGTGTATACATACATATGCATTTAGTAAAAAGCGGTTATTTTAATATTACAAACAGACACTAATTTTATTTATCTGTATAGATATAATTAAATGTCATATAAAAGTTATTCAATAAGGAGTTGGGTGCAGTGGTATGAAGGACCCTGCAAGTTAAATCAGGGAAGCCATGCCTCCCCTAAAATACGTGTTTGATTCCCCACTTAAAGTTATTTTGCGTGGCTTATCAACAGATATGACATAATCTATCTAATCATAAATCGTCTATTTGAAATTTACAATGTATACGATGATGAATTTTATTTATTTCTATTCTATATAAGTCTGCAAAAAGGTGCTTTTGAACCGACCACTCAACACTTACGTCAGAATAATCGTAAAACGCTGATTGTCAATGTGAATACCGCGCAAAACAATGGTCACCCAGTCAATGGAGACTGAACAAATAATATATTTTATTGGCTTTAAAACTATATTAACTTGAAGAAGGAAAACCAATAAAAATAGCCTCTACCTTTTCATAATATTTCTTGTAATAAAAATGCTGATGTACATTTGTTTCGCATTTTCGCGAGATGCTAATATTACAACCAGATTATGTCCGTGTATATCTGCGTAAATATAAAATGATCAAGATAGAAATTACACTTAATTCATATTTGAAATTGATTCAGTCGTTTAGCGAATCCATGTGAATAAATAATCTAATACTTACATGAAAATTTTAAATACTTAGTATGTATAAAAGACTACTAATGTTTTCGAAGATTCTGGCTGTGCAATAATTGTGTTTCCAATTTGACAGCCTGCAGAGTCTTAACTAAAAAAACTTAATATTTTAGTGTTAAACTGAGTATCACAGATCAAGAAAAAACAATTTAACCGGTTTAAAGCACGTATACTTATCAGAATATGACAAGTTTAATAATTATTACCACTGAAGTTTCACATCAGCCTGCAGTCACCGGCGACATTCGCGTGTGTTAAATGTTCGCGCCTTAATCTAGTTAAATGGTTTTTTAATATATTTTATTATTATATATTTTTATATTTTATTATTATAGATCTCCTATTAAGGCGAGAGATAGGGTTTACCGACGAACAACTACGCGAACTAGACTGCACACAATAGCTGGAAATGATTCGACTGCACTTGTTATTGCAAACACCCTTATACTGCTTGGAATTTACAAGGATGTACTACAGAAAGTGATAGAAAGTAATTGGCGCGACTTTGCATGCTTTGAAAGTATCTTTATTTAGTTTTATAAATATTATTAAAAAATAAAACCGACCTCAAAACGCACTAAAAAGTTAAAAATTGATAACCCCCTTTTTGGTTTTTTTGAACGTCGTTTAATGAAATAGAAAACATTGCCATAGATTATAACAAAAGATAGATAAGCCAATGATTAACAAGATCGACAAAAGGAGAGAGATATAAATGATTTGCAAAGTTTTTTTCAGCTTATTTTTTTATATTTTATTATTTTTGATTAACAGGCATACATTGAAGAATGCTAACGGCTATTGTTAGTAAAATTAACAAATAATGTTTTATACTTCGGTCTCGTTCGATGTTACAGCCGTGGCTAAAGATGGCGTCGCCGCGGTTTTAATTGTTTGGAAATCGAACGACATGAATTCGTCCTGATCAATCACATCTCTTGAGTCATCGACCCCGCATGTCAGGAACTTATTATACTGGCTAAGGTCAACGAAACCTACACCACATGGTCGGTCGATCAAGCGTGACGTCATAATTCCTTGCACGTACCCCGAGCAGACAAGGACGCTCCCTAGGTCGTCCTAAAGATAATAACATTATTGAACTTTTACTTGCGACTTCGAAATCTCATCGCAGAACCTTTCCTATGAGGGAAAGAATTTAGTATCGAATCTCCTTTGTAGTTTAGGATTTAGTTCCTTTCAACAAACAAACAAACAAACTCATAACTCTTATAGTCTTATCACACTAAAGTGATGAAAATATATTATTCATACTTATATGATGATTTTGTTTTCCCGAGGTCAGTGCGACTGGTTATGGTTATGAACCATAGATATAATAAATTTTCTGTTCCTATTGATGCTATGAACGCACACAAGTATGGAGTACCTATTTTTATTTTCCATTATTTACCAAAAATCCAATAATTACAATGAACTGTGTGTGTTTTGGAGTGTAAACTAAAATTTTTGCCAGTCAGATAAAACAAATATTTCGAAACAAACGCAATTTCAAGTTGGTAATAACAATATTTGTAGACTAATATTTGCATAATTATCACATATTACATGATCTTACCGGACAAAGTACTCCATGGTTCTCGGTCTGTAGAAAATTTAAAATATACACAATAAAAAAATACTTTTAAGAAATTTTAAATTGTATAATACTAGGTATTATTATTGTGGCACTACAGCCCGTTTGGTCTTGGCCTGGTCAAGAAACCTTCAGTCGGTCCTGTGTTCCTTAATTTTAAATTCTGTTTTCTTTTGCTTCCAGTTCGTTTTTTTTCTTTTTTTAAACACTGTTTTTAACGCTTTTTATAATAAAGCATATAATAGTGTTTAAAAAATATTTATGGTATTAATTCTTAGCATAGTAATTACAGCTCGTATCCGCTCTTATGATTAGGTATGTTATGAAATGGAAATATCTTCTGGTAATTAAAGCCAAATTGGTCCTTTCTGACCAGAAGTTTCGATCCATTGAACTCAGCTGTATACATACTTAAACGTACCCAAACAGAAATTTTCAAAAAAATACCTTGCAAGGAGGTTGTTGTATGCAAAGATATTTGTTTTTATAATTCCACATTCGAAGGCAGCGCTCCGGAGGTAACAGTGTCACGTCAACTCGCAAAAGGTCTATTAATAGTGGAATGAGGTAACCCTGTGAAATCCTTTTAATCTTATTGACTTGTCTATATTATCAATTATCACATTAGGCTATAAATTTGTCACGATTAGTGAGTATTTCCTGGACAGAGACGTTACTGGACTGTTAAGCACCAATAAACGAATCAATATCGTTTCAAATAATTAATTTACCTATGATAACCCATAGTTTACATATGTCATAATGAAGTAACATTTCTGTTAATTTACTGTGTTTACTATTTAACATGGCAAAAAATCTACCGCGTGAAGCTTCGCTTTTAGCTAGAGATCGATTTTTTAAAGTTCCGTGTCCCCTAGTGGGGTATGGGGCAGATGCGTTTAACATCTGTTTTACTAATCGATTTTTTCTTTAGGTGCAAGTAGCAGCCTTCTATACCCTGCCAGACCGAGTTCTTTTCTATCTCCACCGGGAATCGAACCCAGGATCTCCCGGTTGCAACGCTTACGCGCTTACCACACGACCAAGGAAGCGGTCAATCAGATCGATGACAATAGCAATTATCTTTATTTGCACCTGAATATGTTTATTTTGCCCTGTCATAAAACAAGTTCAGTCTTGATGAACCTATATATGCCTATTCTGTTCCACTGAATGGATTCCCTAGTGACATTTTGACAAGTCGTATATTTGGACACGCTACATGATAGTACCTAAACAGGGTGGAAACTTCCAGCGGGGCAGTAAGGGGAAGTACCTTATCCGTTGCAGCTACACGAAAATGATATTAGGAAACTATCCATATTTTTTAATGGAATTTTGATCCCCATTCACAGATTTTCAAAAAAAAAATACAGTTAGCAAGAAAATAGCCATTTGACACAAAAACATTTTTTGATGCCAATCGACCCTGTTTCTGATCAAAAATCTATGGGACCAACCATCGATTGTAAAAAACTTTTCCCTTACTTTTTTTTAAATCTGTGAATGGGGATCAAAATTCCATAAAAAATTATGGATAGTCTCTTAAGACCATTTTCGTGTAGCTGCAACGGATAAAGTACTTCTCCTGACTGCCCCGCTGAAAGTTTCCAGCCTGTATACTAGCCAAATACGTTAATGTAACTAATATTATATTATTCAAACTTATTCGTAGATTTAAACGTACGTTTTTCTTATGATCCAATAAATTTTGATAATTTGGTCATAAAGATATGAGAACAATATACTTCATTATATTTAGAAGTCAGGCTGATATTATCATCAAATCTTACATTTCGTCTGCTTCCCCATCCGAAATAGTGACATGTCGGATCACCAATACGTTTATCCACATCAGTCGCGACGCCATAGCGTAGTCTATTCAACACATAAGCAGTTCCAGGTTCCCGTTTGTGGAAGAAGAATTGTTGATTTACCACCAGAAGTGCGAGGCCGTCAGGGGAACAATGCATCCAACGCGACGTATGATTATAACCTGAAACCGTTAGCTAACCCCATGAAAACTATTTGCATGCAAGAGCGGACATTTTAAAACTACAGGATCCACATAACTGGATTAGTTTTCTTTTGAATCGTAGATGAATACTTAAAAATGATTCAATTAAATAATCTATTTCTATTTTAATATTAAATAACCGCTTTTTATTCAATGCATATACACGGTACATATACCAAAATAATTTTTTTTACAATTTTTGTCTGTCGTGTGTTTGTTACGGCTAATCTCTGAAACGGCTGGACCGATTTGGGCTTACACTGGCAAATAGCTAATGTAATAACTTAGGCTACTTTTGTTTTAGAAATTAATGTAAAAAAATAACTATTCCATGCGGACGAAGTACATAATACATATCTATTATTATTTATTATCTATTTCATATTATCTATTTTTATTTTGCTGTTCGCTATTTTACTCTATTTATAGCTATATAATATCATATTACGACGAAATAAACGCGGGTGAAAACCCGGGGCACAGCTAGTAATTATTCTATTAATTGGTTCTGATTATTCGATAAGTGTGGTTTTATAATTATCAACTCTGTTGTAAAACATCAATTCTACAATAACAGCATACAACAAATAAAAATAATTTCAAAAACATACACCATAATATTCCAAAATGGTGTATATGTTACAGTCAAAGCGTTAATTTAGTAAATGAATGCACTGACTAGTCAGTGAATACTTATTTTACAAATCTTATCCGTAAGTTCATGAATTACAAACAAAGTTCAAACTTTGTATAGTTCATGTATGCATTTTCTATGACAGCTTAGTAAATGTTTGCACATCTATTGAAATAACCTCTATACATATTTCCTTGAAAAGTTAAATCGGAACAAGTAGTAAAACCGCCATTGATCTTCAACAAAGCATTGTGCCAACAGACTTGCAAGATACATAACCACTTGTTAAGTGTTGAAGAAGGTCTCGCTAAACCATAGTCCAAGGATAATGTCCATTAAATATATGTACAAATATATTGTATTTAATAATTTTTATACCAGTCTAAAGACAAAAACAACCTGCAACCTTGTCTGTCTGGACATATGTAAATTTTCCGAAATTTAATCAGATTATATGTGTACCTAGAAATTTCAATATACCTACTTTGTACCAAAAAAATATACACATGATTTTGAGTAGGGAGGAGGGGTAGCCTAAAACCTTACCACATATCATATACTAGCGGCCCGTCCCGGCTTCGCACGGGTGGACATAAGATTTTTTTCATATTTTTACCTTGAATTTTTAACACCATACACCTCTTGGACTCACACCGCTTTTTTTTTTCACAGTGTACTTTTGTTCTATCATATATAGTTTCCGCAGCGGATGCGACGAAAGAAGTTTTAGGGCCCTTTTTTACACCTTGGGTTACGTTACTTAAGTTTTAGTAAGGATCCCTAATCTTTTCAAGCAATAAATATATCCTATGTTACTCAAGGTGAATGTAGCTTTCCAATGGTGAAAGAATTTTTGAAATCGGCACAGTAGTTTTTGAGTTTATTCATTAAAAACATACACACAAAAATACAAATCTTTCCTCTTTATAATATTAGTTAGATATTCCACCCAGTCCTGAGTCATTTCATTTAAACCATCCCAGCCGTAAAGGAAGAATTCAGTGACTTTGACGTACCTTTATGAACACATAGGTGCTGAACTTGCCTCGATATCCCAGCTCCCTCCAGGAACCGATGCGTACCAGCATATACTTGGAACTTGTACCTCTCCCCAAATACGCATATCGCTGGTGTTAGCACCACATGTGGCTCTAATAATGCGCCAACGCAGAATAACATGGCGTGGGATAAATAGTGCACCTTTCAAAATAATAGAGGTAAATAATATATTATTAATTGATAAAGTTTTGCCTTCTTTCGCATTTGCACAAATGCTGCACTCTGTACGCATGTTATAAAGATAAGCTTCTAGAAAACAAAAGGTTGAACCTTCATTGAACTGGAGATACGCTGAATTGAATGATTTGAAACGATTTCCAATAAATAAATAATTTGCAGCCATTTTAATCTGTACATAACCGATACAACGAGTAACTTATAGGTAAATTATATTTTCATACATAGTATATAACAAAGTCGATTTATCATTCCCTAAATCCCTTTGTATGCTTAAATCTTTAAAATTACGCAACGGATTTTGATGCGGTTTTTTTAATAGATAGAGTGATTGAAAAGGAAGGTTTTTATATGTTTTATACCCGTGCAAAGCCGGGGCGCGTCGCTAGTTAAGTATATAATAAAATACTTCCTATTAAATTATAATTTTTTTTTGATATCTTAACAGGATACATACCATAAATTGACCCTCCGTAGTTTGTGCTCGTACTCCCTGAAATCCAGCAGCATTTTGAAAGTCGATATCCACTGAAAATGTATCGTTTAAATTATTAACAACTATTAACTGGACTTGTAACAGTATAAACTACTCGATTATACGCAAAATTTATTTTTTTCTTTATAAAAGTAGCATTCTATAATTCTCGCGGGTTTCCTAATTCACTTAAGTCTCGCACAAAAATGGTAACGTTTACATTAATTTTTAGAAGCGCCATATTAGCAATATTGTATTTAACACTTTCATGGAGTCATTGTTTTAACCATCCTAAAGAAGATAAATACTAACACAAAGTGGCAATTCCTCCTATTTGTCCAGCTCCCATTTTTATGTTCTTCAAAACGGTTGCTATTTCTTATCGTAGCGCCGCGCCGTCGATAAAATTCTGAGTAATGAATACCTATCTGTATTTAATTTAACCAGTTCGACATAGTTGTGAATTTATATTCAAAACATTGAATTACTTACCTTTACCTACTTTCATTTTCTTTAGTGTACTTATTAATACCTACATTAAAATCTCAGAAAAATCTTAATATTATTAAAGACGTTTTTTTTGTAATTATACTCTACAATTATTTATTTATAATAATAACAAATACTTATTACATAAAATAAATATGAATATATTATTTAAATATAAAGATTTGGAATACCTACAAATACTCTAAATTATAATAAAATTAGCTTTTCAATAATAATTTAAAAATTAAAAATATTTTATAAAAATTAGGTATAGATATTTAGATAGTTCTCTACGCTCATAATTATTTCTATGAAAATTTCTAATTTAAAGTTAAAGTAAGATTTTTAAGTTTTTTAAGATCAATTTGTTCGCAAACATTTCTTATTACTAAGCACGATATAATGAAGTCCATTCCAATCCACCCATCCATCCATTTAATCCATTAAAGATTGATATTAATTTTAATTGATAAATACATATAATATGTAATTTTAATCTTTTTGATGGTACCTAATTTTTCTAAAATATTTACTGCTGTTTTACAAATACATATTTTTTATTTTTAAATGGACGAATGATTTCCGGTTAAAATTCAACTAAAACATGACTACAAATACAATATTAACTAGACTATTTATATAAAAAAAATCGGTTGTCTGTAAAGTCGGTTTACTGACGATAGTTGAACGTGACAACGTCATAAGAAAATACTGATGGAATGGTTGCATTTTTCAAAAGAAAATTTTAATTTTATTTGTTTGATAGATATTTAGAATAGCAATATTTCTTTCGAATAGCAGCTGTCCACGCGGACGCATCGCTCACTCCAGTGGGAGAGAGACAGATGTCGAACGCTGCCGAACGCAGAGGCGGATTGTGCCTCTTTGTCGCTCGTTCCGCGCTCTCGCTTGAACTTCAAGCCTCAACGCCAAATGGAACAAACGCCAAACGGAACAAATGGAACGCCTCAGAGCTAGTCTATATAATTTGTGCCTCAGGGCGAGGTAACGCCGCATGACTCATGAGTCCTGTTTTTTCGTGCGTGCAGCCGGCTCCATCGAATTATAAGACGTTGTCACGTCAAAATAACGGAGTTATAAATAATATTACAAAAAAGATGCGAGCAAGAAGGTATCCATCCATTGGTTTTTGTAAGGGAAAAGTCATTCAGTAATCAGAACGCATTCTTTTTCTTCAAACTTGCTTCAAAGTTTCAAACTTTATTGAAATGTCAAATGACACGTATTCTCAAAATGTCATATACGTCAAATGATAATTTTTGATACGTTAAATAATTTGTCAATGTTATATTATGTTAAGTAATTAATAATAGACCGACTGTCGGAACTCGGAATTTTCAAAATTCAATTTTGTATTTCAGAATAGTTTTCCCAATTTTCATGTACCTTTATTACAAAATAAACAGCTAAAGCTATCTAGTCCTTTCATAAAACGAAAAGCTATTTACAGAATTCGGTTCAGTGTTAATACAATACTGTTCTTAATTCTATAATATTAAGTACTCTATATACATACAAATTATTATCATTTCGCCCACACTTGGAATTGTTGCAAATAATTCGTATCTCTAACTCCTTACGTCCTGTGTGATAATTTGGAATTGTGTATTTATCTGTTCGTTTAGTCTTTAAATTGAAATAGTTATGAATTAACAAACTAAGGGAAAACTTGTTATTAAAGCTACAACATGTTAGAGAGAAAATTTGTGTTTGTTGTTATAGTTTTAGTGCATTTAGAACTATGCCTATCTTTGTACAGCAAATCATGGACTGAAAAATATGAGAGTAATAATAAATGCCCCAAGTTGTATCCCAGGAACTTCGAAAATTACATGCCAACAGGTATATATTACTTGTAGTAATAATCATGCAGAAATCACCTTATAACAATAATAATAAACATTGCGATCGAAACATATGCTTCATTAAACAGACATTATTTATTATTATGCGCAAAATTTTTCTTACAATAACATTTTAGTCCAACACTAAATTTTCAATCTCAAAAAATAATATCAATTTTATATTACTAAAACTAAATTGTTTTAGGAAACTTAACAGCAGGCAACTATACAGAGAAAAAAAACTTAAAAGGACTAAGACAATGTGTAATGGCTTGTTGCCTAGCTGAAAACTGCAACATTGTGTTCATAGTGGATTCAAGGTGCTATCATGTAGAATGTGTATCAGATGAACTGTGCC
Source organism: Aporia crataegi (assembly GCA_912999735.1). Taxonomy (NCBI): domain Eukaryota; kingdom Metazoa; phylum Arthropoda; class Insecta; order Lepidoptera; family Pieridae; genus Aporia; species Aporia crataegi. The sequence goes on along the minus strand of OU538744.1, from coordinate 2,170,872 downwards.
TTCCACGGCTAAGAGGTGGCCGTAAATGGGATAGACATGTCTCTATGATACTTGTGAAACCAGTCCTGCCTAGTGGTAAATATTAGGTTTAATATATTTCTTATTTTCAATTCTTCAAATCTGTACATCTACAAAGTCACATCTTAAAACCCCTTGAAGATCATTGTTTGAAGAAAAGAAGCAATAATTCTGTTAAGATTAATTTTATTAAATTAACAGGTGCCTTTGAATTAAATTTACTTTTTTAGATTATATTATATTATGGTCAACTCTATTCAAAGTAAATGTTTAATTTTCAATAACTATCTTCTATTGTCTGCTAAACAATTGTTGCAAGGATTTTGCTATCTAATAATATCCAAATTACAGAAAACTGGTCAGAGATTCTTGGCCAATCTAGCTTCCGTGAGGAACAGAATTTTCCAGAAGAAGAACCTGGTTATGGGTACCCGAACCATCAAAGTGAAGTTGCAGATGATGAAGAATCAAATTTTCTAACACATTTCATCAATAACCTACCCACAATTGATGATGACGACTCTGGCTATGATAAATATGATAACAGTGACAGTGAGATGATGTTAGCTTCAAAATTCCTGGAGAAAGTGGCTTGTGAAGTTGAAACTAATGATTGTCCTTATAATGCAGAGTGTATTCCAATAGGTCATAATATTCATAATGGTATATGCAAGTGTATATTAGGTACAGAAATGAATGAAGAAGGTGCCTGTGTGCCGATCAGACGGCCATATTCAAAGGGTCCCACTGATCTTAATGATTCCATAAAAAAGACAGATATTGAGACAAGTGAAGTGAAAAAAAACAAACCAGTACAAAATTTGACTGTTTCTATTTTGTCACAAACAGTAAGTTAATATTTAAAGAATTTCGAAATGGTGATTGCTTTAACTGCTTGATAAATGAAGTAAATATATACCAAGATGCTTATTTATTATTTTACTAACCTCATTATATTAATGAAGATGAAGATATGAAAAATAAGAGATTCTGTAAATTTTCATTGATTTTAACTTTATACAAATTTCTTTTTCAGGTACAACTACCAGAAAATGAAGTAACTTTATCAGCATACACAATTCCAGATGAAAAATCCACCATGAGCCACTATAACTATGTATGGACACTCGTTGGTCAGCCCAAAGACACATTTACAGGTATTTGTATAATTTATTTTTAACTCCAAACCAACTTCAAAGTGCACTTTGTGTTTTTTTTAAGTGCAAAAAAAGAAATAAAAATTCTACTAAGAAAATATTTGGGAGTTTACATTATAAATCATGTCACTGGTTTATTTTTCAGGCAACATGATCCAAAACGGGGCAACGGTGACCTTAACTGACCTGACCGAAGGACAATATCGGTTTAAAGTGACTGTAAACGGAACCAACTCTTATGGGGAGGGTTATGCAAATGTAACAGTGTTGCCACCTAAGAGAATCAATAAACCGCCAGTAGTTGTGATCACACCACAGTCACAAACTGTCAAATTACCAAACTCAGGCGCCGTTTTGGATGGCAGCGCGAGCAAGGTAATTTATATGTTTGTTTACATACTGATTTCTATTTACTTAAAAATTCTATTCAAGCTAAAATTATACATCACCAGTGGACCTCGCGACGTATCACTTAAAACTACAATCAAAGGTCATAAAGTATTTTAAATCAGTTCGTATCATTATCAGCGGAAACAATGATGCAAATATGCAATGATATATTCGCTAACGGCCAATTCTATTTATTCCATTCAATCAGTGTTTAAAAATGTATATGTTAGAACAGGAAGGCCTTTAACAGATTTGATCATAGCAATCGTGGGCGTCTGTGAGACCAGAACAATAAAAGATGGCTTCTTCTCCAGTTCTTAAATTCTAATCTTGCAATCACAATAAAATAGTTGTTCGTATGGGCTAATTAATAACTAAATACAGCAAAAGTCTATTATAAATTATAATGCCGGAGTAATAAAAGCGATTCGTCATATATGTGGTGCGCCAACGTATCCCGCTACGACCCCATGTATCGATTCGAAAAAGCCGCTTCACTTCCATCATCATGACGCTCCGCCAGATTGACGTTATGCCTTCTGTCAAACGTCAGACGTCAATCTAATGATTCTGAGTAATCCACTCTTCTGACCTATACGCCGTAATATATTATATTCGATTTTGAAATTATACCTAAAAAATAGTATTAAATTAATAAACTGAATACAACCAGAATTATTTATTGAAATGTAGAAGAACAGAATGTATTATTTTTCTTGGTTATTTATTTCCATATAACGCCTATTAACTGTTACGTTTCAGGATGACGACCAAATTATATCGTGGCACTGGGAATTGACAGCTGGGCCTATAGCGTATCAACCGCCATTAGAGGACGGCGCCACACTTGTCCTCAAAGACCTAAAACAACCGGGAAATTACACATTTAAATTGACAGTTGAAGACTCTGACCATGTTAAGAATTCGTCTACAGCTAATATAACGGTTTTAAACCACACAGATTATCCACCGGAGGCTAATGCAGGTAATATACATTTGACGCACTTTTGTGTTTATGACATTGATGCGTTTTTGTTTAAAGCTGATGTAATATATGTGATGTGAAAAATACTAGCTACAATTCATGAAAATCTGTTTATCAATTGACGATGTATTTTTATTTGTAAATATGTATCGGGTTTTAAAATTGTCTTTAAGTTAACATGCTTACTTTTAAATAAATGTCCACCGCAGTCACATGGACCTGCTTTCTCGTTTACTGTGTGTACTGATTATTAAAGAATACATATATTAGAAAACTAAACAGGATACACTTGAAATGATATATTATAATGAATTGTTATATTAATTTCTAAAATAAAAGTAGCCCAAGTTACTCCATATTACATCAACTATATGCCAGTGAAAGTCCCGTCACAATCGGTCCAACCGTTTCAGAGATTAGCCTGAACAAACAGAGAGACAGACAAAATTGTAAAAAAAATAAAATAAAGTTTTATTGGTATGTGTAACATGTGTACATCCATATGCATTTAGTAAAAAGCGGTTATTTTAATATTACAAACAGACACTCCAATTTTATTTATCTGAATAGTCTATACAGATAAATAAAATGTGTATAGACTAGTCAGTCACGCGAACTTCGTATCGCTTCAGAGTTAAGAATAATAACGTGTCACCTAAACCGTCATTACATAGAAAATGTATGAAAAACAAATTTTCTTTATAAAAACTTTTTCATGAATTTTTCTATATCTTTAATAGTTATTCTGCTATTCTCGGATTAGACGAATCCAATAAATTAAAGATTATCAAAAATTGTTGATTTTTTGATTCTTTATTATATATGGATTGTAACAGCTCTGTATAGTGTATGTTCTGACTGTTGTTTTTATTTTCCAGGACAAGATATTATCATCTACCTTCCAAATAACAACTTGACACTTAATGGAAGTCTATCAACGGACGACCATGAGATTACTTCTTGGGAATGGACTAAATCAGCTGAAGTGGCGAATAAGGCTGTCGATATGCAAAACACCCATTCGCCTTACTTACAGGTACAATATACGTACTTAATAAATAAAATTAATTTAAAAAAAAGAACCTACGTCAAAACGCACTAAAAATTAAAAAAATACATTTTTTATAATAAATGAACTTACTATAATTAATAAAAAGACGTAAGTGTTGATAAATAAAATTCCTGCAAAATTCAACAAGGGCATAAAACTGTCACGTTAGTCTTTGAAAGGCAGCGCCAAGTCTTGGAATATTCATTCTATTTTTTAAGTTAATTTTATTATGTTACTAGCGACCCGCCCCGGCTTTGCACGGGTATAAAATATATATAAAAACCTTCCTCTTCAATTACTCTATCTATTAAAAAAAACCACATCAAAATCCGTTGCGTAGTTTTAAAGATTTAAGCATACAAAGGGATATAGGGAAAAATAAATCGACTTTGTTTTATACTATGTAGTGACTCTTAGGAAAATATTATTTACCTATAAGGATATATGGGATATATGGGAAGAAAAAGCGACTTTGTTTTATACTTTGTTAAGTTATAAACAATCAACACTATTTACATCTTTTTATTTATATATTTGGCACTGTCAGTCTGTCTGTTTTGCCTAAGTTACTTTGTTGTAGTTGGGGCTTTAAATGGAATTCTGTCTCTGTGGCTACCTGGTTCATGTAACTGTGTTTCACCGATGATTATGGGTTCGAAGATTGGGTAAATGAAAATGGGTTTGATTGCTAAAAAGGCTGATCCTATGTTTCTGTATAAAAGTTGTCAGTGAAACAGACAGATATGTGTCTTCCCCATAAGGGAAAAACTATACAGAGCGTAACGGGATTTCACTTTTTTACTGAGTGATAGGTGTTATAAGAAGCACAGTTCGCTTCGCTTGTATTTATGTTCTTGAATATTGTTTTTCTTGATAAAATATTTAAGCAATTTAACATTACAAAAATAATAGAAACCACATTAAACATAAATACATTTCGTATATTGACTAGGAAAGTTAAAATACACAACCACTACCCAATCAGACAGAGTTCCCCCTTCTTCTAAGAACGACTATTAAAAATCCGGCAGCCAAGCCCCACCAATTATGTTAGTTGTGACTTGTGAGTCAATCCCCGCTCCTGATACAGAATGGCACGGCCTCGGGGTAAACAGGCGTGCATCTGTTACCTCTTACCTATTAAGCAAGAACACGAAATCCCACCCGTGCCTTTACGACATCAACCAAACGAAGTAATCTATCATTATATTATGTTCTTCAACGAATCCATTGAAAAAACTTTTGAATTCATTGATGTTAAGAACGAAAATTTAAATATCATATATTTCCTTAGATTATCTTATTATCATACCTTAATTTTATTTTAATTTTTTGTACACTGTTGCACTGGAGTGCAACGGGCGGCCTTATCGCTAATCAGTGATCTCTTCTAGGCAACCCACAATTTTTGTTAGATTGGTTGAATTTCTGCAGGCAAGCCTGAAGAATTTCAACCACTCCTCCACTTATGACACCCCGTCCGGCAAGTGGCAGCCTTACCAGAGACCGAATACAAATAGAAATAATAATAAAAAATAAAAAATTATAATTATTATTAAATTGTAATTTGTATGCGGGACCGGGGATCGAACCCGTTACCTCAGGCTTCGCGGTACGCTTATAAGACCGCTTAGCCATGACGCCTCTATGTCTATTTTTCAGCTATCAAATCTATCGGAGGGCGTATACACATTTATACTTAAAGTAACAGATTCGTCCGGTCAGTCGTCGAGCGCGGAAGTGCACGTGTTCGTTAAACCGCCAACCAACATGCCGCCCGTTGCTGATGCTGGTGCGGATGCTGTGAGTATTATTTTTGAGTCAACGAGACATCACTGTAAATTATTTACTAATATATAACAGTTTTGCTATATATTTTTAATGGAGAAATTTACCTTTTTTAAATTATAAAAATTAAGATAAAATAAAAAAAATATGTGAAAGAATCAATAAAATATCTCTAGAAATGAAAAAGTTATGGGACTTTGAAGTTGCGCTTACAAGAATAATTTTGTTACACGCGGATAGGTCAAATGACGTCACATGCGAATCAGAAGTACGCTGTCATTTATTGATGGATTTCAAATTTTTTTGCAAGTTATTAGTTTTGATCTATATTTTAATACTAATTATAATATTTTAAACTTCTCCATTATACAATAATATATTTTAGTTTCCTTACTTATAAACTTTGTTTTACTTAAATGCTTTGCAATTTCTCACTAACGTCGTATTGTTGTTGAAAAGAGACAATAATCAAAACTGAACAAGCTTTATAAGTATGGGGTTAGAGGAGCACCTAAAACAATTTGAAGTTTATGCATGATCATGATACCATGTAAAAAGGACATCGTTTATTTATCATATATAAAATTAGATACACAATGTCTGCAATGAAATACATTGACCAATTTTATCAGGCAAATAAGTATGCCTTATAAACCGAAACATATTTCTTTTTGCCCGACATCGAAGACAGGGAGTTTAAAGCTACACGCTTTGAATGTCCCATCCCTAAGTGGGTTCATTTGTCAGATGAATTTATTCTTTAAATTTCTACTACCCTGCATGCTATGTTTGGGCTCGAAAGAGTTATTGCCAGTTGTAAATAAATTATTGTATGGAAATAAATCTTACAAATATCACTTGCGTAATTAAAGTTACAATTCAAATCAAAATAAATTCAATTCGATTAGCTTTTACAAAGCACTTTTCAATTAAATTTAATGTCATGTTTCATTTGCTTTTTATTTCTACTATCATTTACTCGCGACTCCGTCCGTGTCAATACCATATAGCTTATGTCATTCAGTAAGAGTGTAGCTTCCCAATAATGCAAGAATTTTTAAAATCGAATAGTTTTTGAGTTTATTGGTTGTAAAGATACAAAAATATAATTAATATTTCCTTTATAATATTATTATAGATATGTCAAGGTTAGGGTTAAGAGTTATGAGTTTTATTAGTGGCGTAAGTTATTATAAGGCCAAATAAAAATTCAAAGAAAGTTGTAAGTTTATTAAAAATATATGATATATTTAATGATTTTTCAATTAAAAGCGTTATTTAACCAATTGGTAAGCCACCGTCTTGTGAACAACAAATTTTTGGGTTGACGCCATTTTTATCGATGCAGCTTATGCAGACGTGTTATTCTTACTTAGACGTTACTTAATTAAAACCTTATTCGAGCCTAAACTATTTCAGTTCATATCACTACCCCAAACCTGGGTGACACTAAACGGTACTGGCTCACACGATGACCGCAAACTGGTCGGGTACACCTGGCGATGTCTTTCCGGTCCCACTAACTCTAACATTATATCATTTAATGAATCCATTGCGAAAGCCACCCAACTTACGAAAGGACAATACGTTTTTTCGCTGACCGTACTCGACGATAATGGCAACACTGCTACTGATAACGTCACTGTCACTGTTACGCAAAGTAAGTATAGATTATATTTACCATAGAATATACAAACCCCTTACAGTGTAAATGATGCCAATTAAATTAAGAGATACTTGCATGAAGATTAATTTACTCTCATGACACATCTCTGCGTCTTGTTTTACTAAGCATTTTTAAAGATGCCTCAACTGCACTTTACAAATTAATATATTTTTTGTTTTTCTGGTATTATTACGCAATGGTACTGAAGCGTGTTTACCATTGAGCTAGGGAAGTGGTACAATGACTATTTGGATAAACATATTATACTTATTATAAGTATTCTAATTATTAATTAGAATAGTTTAACAAGTCTATCTAGTCTATCTGTGCAGATAACTAAAATTCTATAAATTTCAAACATAAACTTAAAGGACCTTATTACAAAACATAGACTAAAGAAGTTTCAGTATTGGTTGCTAGGATACAAGTCTAAGGTTTATACAAACATGACTTGTTTTGGTTTAGTATCATAGCAACTAATACTATAACATCTTTAGTCCATGTTTTGTAATAAGGCCCAAGATTTTCTTACTTTTTGAGTTCTTCGTGCCTTGATAATGTAGGTTTTGATAAGATGTAGTTTTAAATTTTTAATCGACCTTCAAATAAACCAAAAAGGAGGATATCAATTAGACGGGTTTTTTCCGATAATCCACTCCTACGTCGCCATCCGTAGACCGAATTGGATGAATAAGAATACTTATTAATAAATTATAAACAACAACAACGTTTTTTATCCTGTTTTTCGTAAATTTACAGACAAAAATAGTCCTCCGAAAGCAGATGCAGGCGGGGATCAAGTATTAAACTTACCGTTACCAGTTCTTATACTAAACGGCTCGAAATCTTCAGATGACTTTCGCATAGTGTCGTGGAAATGGACCAGACTGGGTTCAGGGCTAGCTGCAGGAACGGTCATACTTAATTCTGATAAAGAACCTATTTTGATGGTAATTTTTGTGGCTTTGTCTATAATAATAAACGTTTTGTTTGTACGTTAACCATGAGTTTAGTATCGAATTTGAAAGCTCTCAAACCTTTAGTATTCATGTAAGTTTATATTTAGAAAAATACGTAATGTAATTTTAAATGTTTGTATAAGTAAATTGAGTTTTTTTCAATCAGCTGACAAACATCGAAGCGGGGAGATATGTCTTCGAGCTGACGGTGACAGATGATCAAGGCGAGTCAAATAGAGACACAGTGAGTGTCCAAGTTAAACCAGACCCTTTGGAAACTAAGCTTCTGGAAATGACGGTTCACACCCCAATTTCGACATTCACCAAGAACCAGCTAGACTCCATGATACAAAAAATGATGCTGCTGCTAAAAGATGACGTTAAAGTCAACGTGACAGAGATCAGGGCTGAAGTGGACTCAGGAAATACGCAAATTATCTTCTTCCTATCGGAAAAGGTATTTTGTAATTTATAATTGCAAATCGAAGTAATATTGAAATTTGAAGATTTAAACCTACATTCTAAATTATATCATATCATCGTAAATGTTATTGAAATGCATATTAAATCTTATATTTGTAGGGTGAAGCAATGGATGGTATCCGCGCGTTAACTTTATCTCGTCAAGTGGCGATCTCAAGTGGCGCGGCGCGTGTACGTCCCGTACGTTGTCTTAGCACGTGTTCTGGTCGCGGTGTTTGCGATCAGGCGACGCGCACGTGTCGCTGTGACGCCTTTTGGATGCAGAGCTTATTTACTCAACTCCAGTCGGACGCTATGCCTGATTGCGGTATGAACAATAATAATTAATAACATTCTGTAACGTCGTGAAGTTTGGGGTAGGCATTTCTGCGTCTGTCATTATTTTCTTTAGAGGCAAAAGATGTAATCTGATTCACTCTGTTTCTGCGTGATTCGAACCCAGGAAGTAGGAAGTTGCACCTCTGGCGTGACAGAGTGCATTTTTCCAGTGAGAAATTCAATCAAACGGACAATAGCTTTTAATGTTAATAACATCAGTTGGCCCTCGGACTTAATCGATATTATGTTTTGTGTAGTTTAAGATTACTTGTTTTTTTTTAATTATTTAATATATTGTTTTAGATATTGTTATTTAATATATTGGTGTAAATTGTTTAAGAACTTAATAATTAAATCTCATTTAAAAAACTTTTCCAAAAAAATATGTGCCAAAAAGCTTACATTTATCATTATTTAGTAGGTATATTTTATGTTTTTGGACACTTCAAATCAAAAATTACTTTGTTTCGTACAATATCTGGATCCATGGGCTTTATTAAGCTTTAAATATTGATAGATTGGTCCGTGGTATACGCAAGTGTGGGCGGTGTAAGCGCATTGTGCGCGCTATGCGGCGCTGGGTACGCGTGTGCGCGTCTTGCACGAAAACTTTGTTCGCCCCGAAAACCTCGACAACGGTCCACGTACAGGCCGCTACCGCATGCTGATCACGAGCAGAAACCACGTGAGTCCGATTAAAAAAAGCTTTTGTTTAAGAATGTTTTTGTATGTCCATTGATTTTCTCTGGGTTTTTATTGTCATTTAGTTTTAATAATTAAAATAACATTATCAAAACAGGAATTTTACAAATACAGTTATGTCTTACACTTAAAACAGTTGTTTAGATAACACCATATTTCTTTGAAATTTTGTGTCTAAGTATTTGTTTGAAATAAATATGTTGTAGCAAGGTTATGTGTATCGAAAAATACGAAACGTCAAAAGCTTTTTCTAGGATCGATGGACTTAAACTCAATAAACTAATACGGGATATTGAGTTGTCAAATAATGTAATAAAATTATTATTTTCAGTTGCAAACGACCTCTCCGAATCAGAAACGGACTCAGACGTGCTATACGAGACGAAGAACAAAATGACGTCATTCAGTCGAGCGATCAATGGCGACGCCCATTCCAACGGATGGAAGAACAGTGTTAAAATGGCGCGGCGAATCAAAACGTAGCTTCGTCGCTTCGTGGCGCACGTCCACGTTTATATGCTACATATGCACAGACCACGGGATAATTGTCAAGTAAACTCTCTGACGTTACACGGGTAGGCAAATACCTATCAACTATCAACTTAAGGTTGCACGGCTTTGAATAAAATATACCCTAACTTAGTGGTATATAAAGTTGATTAACGCCGACAGTTAATAACATAATATCTCAAACCAAATTTCTGACATAGTGATATTTAAAAAAAAAAAATCTAAATTTGGTTGTTGTTAATGTTGGTCGTTAGTATGGTAGCGACACGGGTCGACTAAAACATAAATTTGTATCAACTGTCAAGGTGACAGTTAATTGTTAGGGTTGATATTTAAAAAAAGAATTTAAAAATTGTTGTCGAGTAAGCTGGCGCTTACGCAGAAAAACGTTGCCAAATTCATTAACTGGCTGAAAAATTGGTAATTAAAAAAAGTATTATAAAATGACAAAATAGTTCTAAACATGAAGTTACAAGTATAGTTTGGTAATTTTCGTATTAACTATAGTCACCTATCTAATGCCTGTTGTTTTATTACTTGCATTTGCAATATGTTTTAAAGATAGATTGTGGCAGATGCTAGCAACTTCATATTGGTTGCCAACTAGACCTTGTAATGTAAAAAATATGAATATTTAGTATTGCTAGTAAAGATAAGTTATAAGTGAGATGACATAGAAATGTGTCAATATTGTATCTAGATTATAGAATCTAGACCATGCCTGACGAGAAGTTAGGGCATTTATATATAATTTATATAATATATATTTATTATTATTAAAAACCTGTGAATGAAAAAATATTATCACAAATTGAGGCATCGATTTTTAAAATATAGTTACTTGCTTTAGAAAATGTGTCGCAAAATTTAAAATAAGTGTCATGTGATTTAGTTGATAATGATTAAGTACATGATAGGTATTGCTAGTTTTACTAATAATAACATAATTACGAATAAGATGGTTATACAATATTTCACAGCATGTGAAACTTAAGTATTTTATTTACAAATAACACTACATGTACAGTGTAACAATAAATTAATGACTTATAAATTACGTCATCAAATGAGTATTTTTAATTTTAATCAATTCTTTTTATTTAATTTTTGTGAATCCGACATAAATCATATATGTATATAACAAAATTTTAAATAAAAATGCTTTTGTCTTTGGCACAGCAAAAGAAAGACGGTGATCAGGGATAGATTAGAATGAAATATTGTTATTAAAATATTTTTTCACGTTACAACTTACAAATAGTTACATACTTAATGTGCATGTTGCGCCGAAAGTCCTGAATTCGAATCCCGAGAAAACTTATGTTTCGGGTAGGCTTAGAACGCTGATAAGACTTGCTACTTTCTTCACAGAGATACGTCATACCTGTGACATTGATCATTAAAACGCAGAAATCTGCCTCAAATATCGAGAAACATAAGATCATTAAAAAATACACGACGAATTGATAACCTCCTTTTTGATTTTTTAAAGGTCAGTTAACATTCGTACGGGTTTTGTTTATCTAGTGACCTATATATCCTATGTATTGTTGTTCATATTGAGAATAAACATTGTATTTATACAGTACCCCGCGAACTTTGTATCGCTTCAGTTTTTAGTCACGTGTCACCTAAAACGTCATTCCATAGAAAATGTATGAGGAGACGAATTCTGTTTAAAAACAAGTTTTTCTATATTTTAATAATGTTTCCACTATTCTCGGATTAGACGAATCCAACAAATCAGAGATCATCAAAATCGGTCCATCCGTTCTTGTTATAAATGGTGTAAATAACCCGACATAGTTTTATATAATCAATGCAGTGCTTTAAACTGTAATTTTCTTTAATATGTCTTAATGTAGTTAAGACAAAATTAAAGACAATTATGTAATGCCTTTGTGCTTTTAGGAAACTAATTGTTTTAAAATACGTGTATGATGTATTATATTATAAATTAAATAAGGTAGGAGTGTTTGAGTAGTCATAATATGAGTATTTGTTAGGATTACTAAAACGTGTTTTATATAATATCTATTATATGCCATTTTATTATGGTCTTTATGCTCAAAAGGCTTTTATATCCAAAAACTGATACCATATTTTGTGGATATCGTCAATTTAATTTGATAAAAGTATTTTATAATTTTCGAGTTTTAAGTTAAATATTAGCGTGTCTTAGAGACGGAATTAATGGATCTTAATTATTTTGCAAAGATTTTTTAAGTAGCTTAAGTTACACCTTTTTATTGGATAGTTAAAGGCATCAGAACCTGTCCTATTTTGTAGATATGAGCGGAGTCAAAAAAATCTAATACATTTATATATTTGGTTTTTTAATTAACTGCTTTAATTGATAGAATGTAAATGTCCTTTAGGCAATGGAATAGCTGTTACAATTCCCTCAAAAGAGGCCTTATATGTAGAACAAATATGTATAATGAATTAACTACTTCTTTTTAAATGAATGCAAAAACGATTAATTACTTAACCTTGTCAGTAATATCGTTAGAATTGATTGTTTTTGTACTCTAAGAAGTTATATTCTAGTCGTAATGATAAGTGTGTATTTGATTTTTTGTGTTTATTTCGAATGTAATTAAATCAAATGATATACAAATCAATATTATTTTTTATACTATAATTAATCACGATAATTTTTCATGTGTACTTAATTTATTATTGTCACATTTAATGTTTAATTAAATATGAATAGTATTACATATATTTTATTTACATTTAAATAAGTTTTATTTTAAAGTTATAAATAAAAAATCGACCTTGTATAAAAATTTATTGCTTTAGATAACACATTTTCTAGCGTATCTATTTGAAAATTACGTATTTGCCTATTACGCCTAGTAATCGGCAGGTTTCTACAAAATATTTGAACACTAGTTTGCCTCTAAAATTAGTATTAAGTATGTATTCAAAATTGTGCTTCATAAAGTGAAAGTTGCCATCAAAATGTAATTTATGTAAACATATAAAGTAATACTTGTATAACACATTTTAAAAATGTACACAAAATTTAACTGTTGAACAGAAAATAAACATAAAAATATACCTTTTAATAATTTAAAATAACAAAATTAAATCTATAAACACTGGTGCAACAATTATGTTAATAATTTCATTAATTCACCTACTGTTAAGAAATGATACAATATCAGCAATATCTTATCAGCTACACCATAATTTATTACACAACACACCACCATAACCCGTCAAATGACCATAATTTAAAGCTAATTTTTAAAAAGCAAAAGCTGTAAATACAATTTGTACTATAATTTACTTAGCCTTTTTTTTGCCAGACCTGACAGTAGATTCTACTTCTTTTGACCAAACTGCTGTGTTCAAGGTTTCTCCAACGGAATATAGAGACCACACAAAACCAAGACTGAATAAATAGAAAATTACCCTAACAGGCCAATTAATTACAGATAACACGGGGTAGACCCAGCTCCCAGTCTTGAAATATATAATATGGATCCAAACAGCATATCCTAACATGAAAAATGTTAATATAGATAACCCAACTTTTCTCTTAGGATACATTCGGAATGTTGAAACAAGTTCAATTAACATAAATATCACAATATTAGAATGCATAACATGGTTTAACCATAGAGGGAAATAAGCATCAATTGCTTTCGGCAAGATAAGTTCCCTGTCAACTGCATAAATACCCCAGAAAGTAATGCCCACAAACATGGCTAATGGAAATGCTAGGGCACTGAATACAGCATCCTTTAGTTGTCTTAAAAACGGTTTATTCGCGGGCATTGGTTCATTTGTACCTACTACATCATTTAATAGTGCCACAGTGAAGTAGGCTGTTTGCAGCATCTGAAAAATATTATTGTTTTATACGTAATACTTTAAAATATATGCTCTTGTTAAATTGAGAATACTTACTGCGTTAAGATAAGTCAAATATTTTAACTTTCCTCCATAGGGCGTAACAATAGTAGAAGTGCTTGGTAATCTTACGTACATATAATCATAATAGCAGCCATACGAAAACTGTATAGCTCCTATTAAATGAAACAGGGCTTTCCACATGTCGATTTCTAAAATAATAAAAATATGCATTTAGTTTTTAAGTTATTATTTAATAATTTTAAGCACTTACGTCTATTTTAATTGAATTTGCTTCTTACCGTAATGCCGTAATTCAAAACAAGAAAATTATTACAATTCAAGGGTTTTTAAGTTATGCTTGATGATTTTGTTACTCAGTGGCCTTGCCTTCGCCCGCCGGCAGCCGATATCAATTATTTTTTGTTTCATTTTTTGGCCACTCGATATTTATTAATCATTTCGAAGTTAGACCTTTCAAAAGTGACAATTAACAAAACAAATAATGACGTATTTCCGTTTCTTCGGGTAAAATGTCATTGGATTTTCATTCACAGAATAAACATGAAGAAAAGGAAGCATACGTCCTAGCTTAAAAAAAAATGACCCTTACTCACATATACACCGCCTCCGTGGTTTATATGTGGTTAGTGATCAGTGAAACAGATACAGAAATGTGTCTGCCCAATGACCGACTAGGACTAAGGTTACGAGAATTCAATGTAGGATTGGTGTAATCGGAGAGAAAAATAAAGATTTTTATAAAACTGTAAGAGAAATCCGTCCAGAGAAAAACGAAAGTTACATTGCAATTTGTAATATCATTATAAAAATAACAATTCAACCGAAAGTTTTTATTTTCCATTATAATTCTTTGGTATACAGCATCTATGAATAAATATATTAAGGAACCCACAATAGCAAACAGTTATAAATAAAATAAAACAATTTCGGTGTTCTGTAAAAAAAAATCATAAATACAGCAGATGGGAAAGTATACCCATTTTTAACAAGGAGGAGGAAATTTTCATTAAAAACTATAGAGGCTTTTTGTAAGTCCCATCTAACTTGACATGTTACAGTTTCTTTTGATAACTTTCTATCCAGTTCTCTTCTTCTTCTTCTAGTTCTAGCACCCCCCCAAAACACACATTGAATGTAGGTACATTGTATAAAATTGTATACACTCGCACATATTACGAAGCCGGCAAAGGTAATTTTACAGCTTCGAGGAGTACAGGAATAAATGTATAAGAAGTTACATTCTCAAATAGATTATCAATTAACTAATAAAAATATTAAATAGGAGGTAATGTAGATAACTGGACAGTATCTTCGGCAGCGGCTGTGAAACCCGGTAACGGAGGTTGCAAATATCGTGGTTTTGTTGCTGGAAGTTCCGGTAAAGCACCACGAACTAGTCGCCGTAAAGCTGCGTTTCGTCGACGCAAATGCACCACTTCTTCATGTATGCGCTCGCGTTCTGAAATATTATTTTATTTTTATAAGTCTGTTAAACCCTTAAGTACACTTGCAATAAAAATAAATTAAAAACATAATTTGAAGCACTAGTTATAAAGATTTTATCATTACGGAAGGCTAAATGTACCTAGGTACCTAGTAGTAACCAACTTTACTAAATTTTATTCTTAAAACTAAACATATAGATTTGACGCTTCATTGTCGTTTAATAAAATGTTTTGAATATACTCAAAGAACTTAAATCCTTAATTCGATTAAGTTATATATAGATAAATTAAATTAGTAGGTGAAAATTATAACCCCAATACAGTTTTTTTTTTAATGTTGCAAACTAAACTATCGTACCTTGTAAAATATCAAGGTAATTGTTAAGTCCCGTCAGTATTGCGTCCCAAAACCGTTCCTTTTCTGTTGAAAACACATTCTTCCATTGCGACCAGTATTGTATTATATCGTCTGGTTTAAGTTTTCTGGACGGAGTTGTGAAATCCGGTGGTTTTAAGTTATCCCTAAATGAATATTTATAAACTTTATAACATTTTAAACATCGTATTTAAAACTAAACGATAGTGGTTTTTCTCTTGAAAATATAACCACAATTACATACAAGAATATAATAGTCAGTTGGTCCTTTATCTATCCCGAATAATGTCAACCATTTGTAGTGGTGATAAAAATTGACAAGAATAAATAAAGTAATACATATATTATTTAAGTAAATACAATTTATTAAAATTAGAATATAAAAATATTTTAAAACTATCCCGTGCATTACGGAATGAATGGACATGGCACAGAATACTACTTTCTACTACCGAGTTCATAGGTAAGCTTAGAGCAGGATGGATTCTTGAATGGTCATAGCATAGATAATAATGACTCAATTAAGTAAAGTATACCTAGACTCTAGATATTTTAAGCCCGCTCAATTAAAAGATTAACTTACTGTCTAGCTGAATTTTGTCTCTACTTTCTGTACGATTGATATTTGATGTATTACACTACACTTTCAAGTGAAAGTTGTAGGGTTTTTTTATTGAATTTAATTACTCACAGTATATCGTAAAGTTTCTTCTTTTCGGGAGGCACAAACGCATGCATGTACTCGTTAAGAGCCGTCAGAACTTGCATTGGTTCTATTTCCCAGTAGTGACCAGCTAAAAAATGAGTGTGTCCATAAATATGGTTATTATATACATTCATTACAAAACTAAAACGCATAATAAATAGCATGCAAAACCTGAAACATGTGAAATTTAAGAATTGAAACAAATTGTAGATAATCATCTCGATTCTCGATCGCTTTAGTTTTGAAACAAAAAATACCGCATTACAATCGTTCAATTCAATAGAAGCTTCCTCAGATATCTACACACAGATACAAGAAAGTTATAACACTCGTCATCTTGCATTGGGGCTTAAAGATATGAATTGAGTAATTTTTTAAAAATAAGTACAGTTTTATTGCTTTTTGTACTAGTGGCTAAGATAAGCTTAGACGTCAATTAGTGTAATGCAGGCCACAGACATTCCAGTATACTTGCGCAAATATACTGTTACGTGTGTGGCCGGCATAAGGACCAGTGTCGACCGATGAAAACTGAATATGGAAATGACATTAAGAAATCATATTGTCGATAAGCTGCTGGTTTGTTATTCTGTTTCTTTTAAATATATCTTCCTAATCAATCCCATAACATGTCAAGAAACAAATCGGTTCATAAATAATGAAATCTTTACGTCGTTTGAAAAAAACTTAGCCGAAAATTTTACAAAAACTCTAACATGGACATAAAAAGGGGTTGGTCTGTTTTGCTGGCGCTACCAGTGTCGGCTTCGAGGCGACAGTCACACCTCGAGTTCCCGCCCGACGGGCTGAACCACCAGCGTCTGATGATACCGGTATTAACGGCATGTGAGCTGAAAACATTTTAAAAAACCACATTTTCCTTTATACTAATAAAAATTTGGAATAAATATATAAATATATATCTTAGAAAAAAACGAGTTTCAATTTTTCAGTACAAATTGGCAATTTCATACTTTAACCCCTTAAAGTAAACCGTAAGCGAATGCCTATTTAAATGAAAATCTTAGACTACATCATTTCAACAGTTTTAAGTGGTCAGTCTTCTGTATCTATCCAACCGAAACATTTAGTTTACAACCCACGGTGCTATCACGGTGCATTTTAAATGCACGCATGAGTCAAACACAAAGATGGTCAAGGCACACAAATCAATATATTAAGGCGTTGAAGCAGTGATAAAATCGTTCGGGAAGATGTAAAATTGTTCATAGTTTTGTTAAATGTTGAATATGACGTACTTTTCGGATCACCACACTTCTGTATAATTTGATCAGCTTCAGCCATAAGGAGGTGATCGTCTGCAGTCAACTCGTGCAACCTACAATGACTTTTGTTAACATAAAATGACTTTATACTTTTAAATTATATTTCAAAAAAGTAGGCAGTTCACGAAATTAAATTTTATTTTTTAATATTGAATGCTATAAATAATTTCGGGGCAAACATATTAATATAAAACCCGATTGTCTTCTTCTTAAACGTTTTAGTCTTCTGAATTAAATCTAAATATCAATGAAGGTGAATCTTAAAGTGAAACTTGTTTTTCTCAGAAACTTAAAAGCAAGTTTAGTTTGGTACTTCACCGAATCTTAAAATGAGAAGTGTATAATAATTTATAGCGATACTAGCACTGCTTCTTCGTAACGTGATGTTATATAGCCTAAATTCTAAAAGCTTTTAGCTCTACAAATGACGATACTTCCATAGAACTTTTCATCCTCCCTTTCAACCCCTTACAACCCTTTTTTCGCATTAAAAAAGTAGCCTATGCCCTTTCTCAGGCTCTAGACTATCTGTATACCAAATTTTATGTAAATCGGTTCAGTAGTTTTGACGTTACATCGCAACAGACAGAGAGACAGACAGACTTACTTTCGCATTTACAATATTAGTAAGAATAATTTATTTATCTTCTGCGTGCGCGTCACAAGTTCACAGCGCTTAAAGAAATTCCTATTCAACCTACCTACTACAAAAGAGGTTCTCGAATCAAATACATGTTTTTTTCGAATGTTTGTTTCGCGATTGTGAAACTAATTATGAACCGATTAAATGAGTATTTTTTTCTGACCGCCTCCGTGATTAAGTGGTTTATGCGCCTGTGTGTTGCGCCCGAGGTACTGGGTTCGAATCCCGGTGGGACTAATGAAAGTTCCGATTGAGTAGACACAGAAGGCTGATCACCTACTTGCCTGTAAAGAAAATGATTAGTGAAACAGATACAGCAATGTGTCTGCCCCATGGGGCATGCCCCACTATGGATTACGGGAATTCACACAAATGATTCTTTCTTTAATAGGTTTTAGGTATTTTCTCTTAAGTATACAGCATACTTAAGAGAAAACATTAATGACAGGGCCGAAAACCGTACTTACCTAAAGCCAATAGAGCGAGATGTACTGGCAGAAATGCTTCTACCAGCGCTGGTGCGTTGACGAATCGATGTTCTATCACCTAAAATATATCATTACAAATATTATTACTACCTCTGCTTTACCATTTATACTTTAACCGCCTTTTTGGTCTTTTTGAAGGTTAAAAAAGCATGCAAAAGACATGATCCCTTCAACCCCTTCCTTTCTTTCCTATCAATTCTTAAACTTATTTCTAGTACTTTATATGATGTGAAGTCCTGTGTCCCTAGTGGGGTAAGGGGCAGATGCATTTCGCATCTGTTTCACTGATCGATTTTTTTTTTAGGGACAAGTAGATGATCAGCCTTCTATGCGCTGCCAGACCGAGTTTTTTTTATCTCCATCGGGAATCGAACCCATGACTTCCCGGTTGTAAAGCTTACGCGCTTACCACTAGACCAAGGCGACAAATAAACGTATTCAAAAAAGAACATTACCTCGAACCGATTTAATACTCAAGCTGGCATGCTGAGATATTTCTTCGTGTGGTTCTATCTATCCATGAAAAAAAATATGAATTGGTTACTGCCTACGATCATATCCATCGAGGTCTTATCTATATAGGTTATTAAGATTTGTACTCTATCAAAATGTACAGCTGATAGTAATGCTATGTTATAATTTAGGCATTTATGAAACAAAAGGTTAAATTATCGTAGATAACACTATATTTCTTTGAGACTCCTAATGCTATGAAATAGATGTTATTTTAACGAAAATTATTTCAAAATAATAAAAATATTCGATTATTACTATTACAACATTATTAGTTTAACTTTATCGCAAATTTCATAAGATTACATTAGGTACCTCTTTATCATAGCAATTAATTATGGGCCTTAAAAATGCGGCGCGGATTCTCCGCAAACGGATGAATGGACGCGGGCCTCCGAGGATGCATTGAGTACTATTTTAATATAGGACATTCAATTTTTAAATTATAGTAGTCATTAAAAAAATGATTAGTGGTGACTCCTGCCTATTTTGATCAGGGAACCGTATTACTGAATTAATAAAAGTACAAGGCGGAGTATGCATTGCAATCTAGATACAGGATTGTAGTTAAGGTCGAATTTGAGGTAGGGCAACATTGGTTACAGGGAGTGCGGAAGTAAAAAAATTATCATAATTGATCTGCCCTTGAAGCACGGGCTAAATCAATCACTACTATATATCACTGACTCTAGGTACTGATGGTTGTTGGTGATATGGAAGTTTTTATTATTTTTAAGGTAGGGCATTCTGATTTCAAGGTAGGGCATTGTGGGGCAATATAATAATCCCCTAGTTACGGCCCTGCCTAGATAAGTTAAAACTAGTATATTTTATCATCACCTATTATATAGTCATGTCAGCATAGATCATCTGCATTCCAGGATAGGATCTAAATATTTACCATCATCGGCTCCATAACATTATCAGACATAGCTTCAAATCCCACGCAGATTGGACAGAAAGCATACTTCATGAACACTTTGCATAATAATTCTATGTCGTCTTGGGCTTGAATTTCGAGAGCCTGTAATTATTTATTATGGAAACAAACAAATCGATCCATGAATTAAATTTCACGAACCTGATTGAATCTTTTGTGAAAATGTTCAAGTCTAGATTTCAAAAATTATAGTTAAAATTTTAACAAACAAGAAAACCGACTTCAAATTTTAAGTGTAACACACTAAAAAAAACAACAGCGTCGAATTGAATACCTCCTCCATTTTTGAGGTCGGTAAATAATGGTTATTTTTTGTAATGGGAATATGTAGACATATAATTTATGAACACATACCATAAAAATGGAATCCAAAGTGCATAGATTTCTTGAGGTCAACTGGTATTTCTCGATGAGCTTCAGAAGACGGTCTTCCACCAAAAAACCTGTGTTGTCCGACACTAATTGTAATATGTGACGAACCTATAATATACAAGTATAAGATTAAGCCTACATTTCCAACAATAATACGTAATAAGTCAGGTGATTCCTGTGACTTCATTCATGTTTATTTATGACATATGATATACTTATATCTTAATCTATTTAAATAAAACAAAGTCGTGTTTGTTCGAACACTTATAACTCGAGAACGGCTTGACCGATTTTCATGGTTTTTGATTTATCGTATTTGTCTCCGTCTCGAATAGAATTAAGAATTAAAAACATCGGAAAGTTGATGAAAAAATAAAATAAAATAAAAAATCATTTTCCTCATACATTTTCTATGGAATGACGTTTTAGACGACACGTTATTATTCGGAACTTTGATACGATACGAAGTTCGAAGGATCCACTAGTTATAAATAAATAAATCATTAAAAAACAAAGTCTTTCCATGTTTATAATATAATATTTTTTTAGTAATAGATTAGGATTGCACTGAATTTTGAAACTTACCTAACCTAACTTACCTAAACTTAACTCAATAATAAACTACCATAATTCAATAGTTTTTATACTGAATTTGTCGCTTTGTCACAAAATAAACATACCAATCTATCTTTGGCCTCAATCACATCTACATTTTTCGGATCTATTAATTCTTTGGACTCTTCTGGATTTGAGATTTCATTTGCTTCCGCGTCTGAAAGCACACATTATTCTTATATCATATAGGCAAAGGTAGTTCGTTTTCCACTACGCTCAATTCCTGAACCAGTTTTGATTAGTTTCTGTTAAGAGATGGAGTGCTGGAACACCTAGCAAATATTCGATAGATAATACTTAAGTAATGAAATAAAAAAATGCCATCAGTGTTTTAAACTCATATGAGCTAAACTAAAACTATGAAACAAATTTTTTGACTTATTTGCTAGTATAAAAATATTAGGCGCAAAAAAGTATAAAAAACAAAGATTTAATAATATTATGTAGATATTATTAATATAAATAAATGCCATTAAATAATTTTTTATTAAGGAATTAAAATAGAGTCGAAGCTGCCAAAACTTTGAGAGACTGAACATTAAGCCAACTTATATGTACACAATAAATAAAATAACTTTTTACAATTGCATAGTAATTTTGTTTCATTATTGGGCCATAACATTATACTTTTCGTCTATAATGAGGAAATACCTTTAAGCGGGCTCTTGGGCGGTGGCGGAGGCGGAGGCGGCGGCGGTTCAGCCAATATGTGAGCATGTAAGGCAACTTCTGCAGCACGCAACTCTCGTGATACGTTCATACACTGCGCTGCAGACATGCGCCACACTTGGCTGAATTTATAGTTGTTCACGTGGGCGAAGTGACGGGATTTCTTCTCTAAATCGTCCATTGCCTGTTGTTAGTGATATAATATTACACAATAATAGTCGCCAACTTCCTTGAACGCTGTATACATGGCCGCAAATACGAACTCACGCATGCACCGATAAAGCAGCGATAGAATTTATATTTCCTATATATTTTACTTAAAAATAATTAAATATTATATGATTAACGTATAAAAGTTTTCAAAACTTACCTGCATCAACTTAAGAACCTCCGCGTCCGCCCGTATCTCTTCAATGGCGCCATCTTCCGCCGCTTTACGAATTTTGGCGCGAAGTGAGTTCGCCACGTCAGACATCTTGTTTAGTTTCCGTTTCTGCTGCGATCTCACAAACACGTTTTCTTCCTCGCGTTTTTTTAAAACCTAGAATAAGTAATGCCTTACTTACACAAGTATCACACGTTTAAAGAAAACAATTTGAACGCGTATATTTGACACAAATATAACAATTATTTGATTATTACCTACTCAATTTTTCTGGCATTTCACGTGTTACAGCTTAATGATTAATCCGTTCAAACTCTTTAAAGATAGAGTTATATCGAACTTGAAATACTATTTTCAGCTTCGTAACAGCATAATAATCTTTTACAATGCAAACCCTGTGAAACCAGCTACAGTTTTATAGAGTAAGTTTCATACTTACTTGATAGGTATAACCAATCTTCTCAGTATTAATGAGACAAGTGGCCTTCAATTTCTCCAACTCCTTCTGCAGTTCTTGTATCAGCGACTCCAACTCTATTTTTGCTTCCCGGTATTTCGCGTGATGATCCCACATAATCCCTTCAACCTCTAGTTTGTGGTCTTCAAGCTGAAATACAGAATGTTATACATCAAACCAACCGGTGCAAGACTTTTAGATTGTTTTGGTAAAGGGAATAGGGATACAGTAAAAAAAAATGGATTATGTATCCATTAATTTAAAGACCTAAAGCACAATACAGACAGACGTACGAAAAACTATACTTATCTCCATTTTGGAGCAAGAGCTGAATATAAACCACTAAACAGATTATGATGAATTTAAATTTCTTGTGACTCAACCTTTCTAACCTTTTAATAAATGTTCCATTGATTTCGACTTAGGACGGAATTCATAGACCAACTCGATGGAAAGCAATTTTCCACCATAAATACGATTAATGAATCTTACTTTTCACCCATTTTTTATATAATGTACATTTTACTTCGAGTTCAATATTCTACTTTCCGTAACAGAGCCAAACAAAATATTTATAAAAGAAAAAAGTTACTATTTACCGTTCAAACCATACATACTTAGAACGAACCTGTTCAAATTTATACTCCAAATGAGCAGTTTCTTCTTTATCCCTCTGCCGGTATAGAGCCTCCCATCTCTTATTGTTGTGGTCCAACATAGCCTCGCGTTCTAAGTTGATTGCTTGTTCGATACACGTCAGTTGTTTCTCATATGCTCGTTGCATTATCGTGAGCTGCTTTTCAACTCTATCTGATAGTTCTTTTATATCATTATCCTTGAAATCAGAAAATAAATAACTAAACAGTAATAAGAATACTATATCACGTCGTAAAGATATTAATAATTATGGAAAATGGCAAAATAGGATTTAGGACAGTAGGATCACGAAAACCAAAGAATTTACGTATTGTAAAGTTTGTATTTTTTAGCCAATTCTTTGAGCAGATCTGAACTGAGAAAGGAAATTGGATTTGGGTGCTTTTAGAATTCGTTCGTTCGTTTAAATATTGTGTCAAAACAACACATTTTTTCTTATAAATAATAAGACACATTTTGGTAGAGGCTTTGTGACTAGGAATCGAACCTGCATTTATAAAAAATAGGACCAATGAGACGCCAAACCAAGTCATTTAACACAGCAATAGATCCCGGACTTCGACGTAAGAGTTACAACATTGAAAAAAATACGTCGAATCGAAGTAATTAGCTCCTCTTGGTCATTTTGAAAGTCAAGGCTAGGTAATATAACCCCAACACACCTGTTTTTGTAAGTCTTCATAATAACAGTCATCCATGCGCTTTAATTCCTGTTTTAAATCAGCTATTAGGTCGTTCTTTTGTTCCAGAAGATCGTCACATCTTTGTTTCTGTTCCTTTATTGACGCATCTATATCTAGAGGATCTTTTATTTGCAACATGGCGTCCCAGTTAGATGTTATCGCCTCATATTGTATCTGCGCATCATTCGCTTCGGCTTCTATTTTTGCGAAGGATCCTGGTTTAAAAAAATAGAAATAGAGACTTTTGTGAAGTCACGTCTGATGTTTTTCCCGAGGTGATAAATTTGTGCAAATGATAACCTAAAATTTTTTTATTGGTCCAGGACTTCTTTGTATTTATTTTAAGATACCTCAATCAAAAAGTACACAATAGGAATCGAATCTAAGCCACTTGAGACCAACGACCGGCGAGATTGAGTACCGATGGAAGGAATGTTCTATGATCGACTGTGATATTGCCGAACTTATGTTAATATGTATATTTATCACTAGTTGTACCCGCGATTTCGTCCGCGTCAGACAGTTTTATTTTTTACGTCAAGTACCTATATAGGTACCTACTTACAGTAAAAGTGACTGGATATTAGAATAGTTCTTATCTCTTTTGTTTGAAGACGACCTGCTCGCTTTTGACGGTAAATTCACTAAGAGCCATTTTTATTGGTCGTATCAATTAATAATTTGGTATCCGGTGACCTGACATGACTGATCAATAAACATAATAATACAATAGTTAGTAGGTAAGCCAGCACTTACTGCAGAGGTACCGTGTTTGAGCACACTGATATGGTCACAATAAATATATTATGTACCCACTTAGTGAAATAAGATATTACCTTATGTACTTTCTCAACTTATTATCTATGTTTGTGCCAAATTTCATTAAAATCGGTTCAGTGGTTTAGGCGTGAAAGCGTTACAGACAGACAGTTACTTTCGAATTTATAATATTAGTATAGATTACCCACAGTAATCAATGAAGAACATACCTATTAAGTATGTAAATCATCTACCGCCCCAATAACCGTTTAGGTACCTATATAAGTCAGTACATACCAAGCATTTTTTCAGAAAACAACGCTCGCCGTATAACTTCCCGCTCGTCAGTGGTGACTTTAACATTAGTGACCTTAGCAGCGCCATCTAGTGCCAACCGCTGTAATTCCTCTGCTGCTAGGGTTGTCGCCTGTTCTATCAGACCTGGCTCTTCCTCTTTAAAAGTCTCTTCAGAAGTTTGCTCAGCCCTTATGAATATTGCATTTTGACTATTATAAATGGCCGTGACTGAATATTTTTTTATCGAATATCTTTTAAAAATTAAGTGTTTTTGTAGTAACTTATAGCGTATAAAAAAAATGTAATAGGATAAAATGCAAACCCAATAACAAAGTGATTAAATTATATTAGACCTATGGCCTACCTCCTAGGACCTAGAATGACTGACGGCTGAGTTATAGAAGTCCCACTACGTATAGTTCTAACTATAATATTATCATTAGGTATTTACCTTTTCAAAGCCTCCTGCCTTTTTTTTATTCTCAACGCTCGAGCTGCCTTTCGCTCCACTGGGTCGAGGGAAGTAACTTGAGGCTCTTTAGGAGCCAAAACATCATCATCATCGTCATACCCACCAAATTGACCCGCCATTATTTTACTCGAATGTTTTATACAATGATAGATATAAGAATACAAGTTTTAATAGCAGTGTATAATATGAAAAATTGATCAATAATTATTTTTCGTTTCTATGGTGATTTCAATATTGGTCAACTTGACAATAACAATGCTTGCTGGTGCATGGTTCCACAGACTTAAATGTAGTCAACAAATACATAGGTATGTTACCATTAATAAAGCATAACAACATAATATATCTGCACTTGTATCATTCATATTTTTGTAGACACCTAACAGAAAATATCTCGATTACTCCAAATTATAGATACTATAATATATTATAGACTTTGATGATATTTTAAAACATTTTTTCAATACATACAAATTCTAATTAAATTGTATTCCATAAATGCTCTATTGGTACAACTATAAGAATTTTTCAAATCATGATCTAATTTAATTTATCAATTTGTATCCATAATTAAAAAACGAGAAATTCTTTTAAAATTTTATTTACTTAATTTACTTTTTGCTGTTCAGGATGATACCATCGTATTTCTGTTGGAACCACTTCATTGCATCTTCCTTGGTCAGTCGGTGAGGAAAACCAACTTTTCCGGTTTTCCTTCTTCTATGTGCAACATTGAAACCTACAAAAATGTTACTGATGTCACATACAAACAAATTAAAATTATGAATCTGAAATTATTTTTGTCATGTTAAGTTCAGGAAATTACTGTAATTATTGTTATTTAAAATTTATTAGATTTTATTTTTTCTGGAATATTTGGCAATTGTCTGAAATAGCTTCAAACTTTAAAAAGAAAAATTATATTATTTGACAGATCTTGAAACTACCTACATTTTAATCTACACATTAAAATGAAATATTTTATAATTGAATAGCAGAAAAAATGTTTTCATGACTTATAAAATGTTCCTTATAGATAATAGGAAGCAAGTTTTAAAATAATATTGCTCCATGAATTGAAATAAGCTTGTTTTAGCACAAGATTTACAGGATGCAGAAGAACTATCTGCACACTTGAACATATGTGCAGATAAACAAAAAAAGGATATACCCTCATTGGAGCATAGAGGAGACACATTTGTACACTGACCTTATATCATTTCAATTTAATTAATTTACATACTTAATTATGTCTACTGAACAGATTTTTTCTTCTAAAGTGAAGTCTGATACTGCCTTTGACAGATTACTTAGCTAGAACTATTTTCTTAAATGAAAATCAACATCTTTCTAACAATTATTTGTTAAAATTTTCTTTATTAGCACTTTAAACAATACCTACTTAAAATCAAATATTTAGTTGCTATATAAGTAAATTATTATTAGATTGTCCTAAAAATTTAATAATTTATCTTACCTGGGCGTCCTAACACTACGTAGAAGTCAAGACCATAGATACCAATGGAGGGATCATATTTGATACCCAAGTCAATGTGTTCTTGAATACCGAAGCCAAAGTTTCCTGTGGCTGAGAAGTTGTCCCTTCTCAGTTCATATTCTCTAACCTAGAAACATTTACATAATTATTGCATATATAAAGATAAGGCTTTTGAAAAACTCAATACTCATAAAATATACACAAAACTAAGTTTTGTTCATCATTCTCAAGTCTAAGATTAATATTATACTTTTTACATGTAATTGCCATTAGTATTCTAAACAGTAAAATAATAGTGTTCAGAAGTTGCAAATAGGCAATGTTAATATTGCATGAATTTACAAAGAAATCACAATAATCATATGTCTCTTGAACAATTCATGCTACTGTAGATGTTATTTTAGGTCTATGGAAGACAATTAGAAATTCTGAACAATTAAAATTAATTAATTGTTCAGAATTTATCTGTGACAATCTACAGCTAAAACCACGAAGAGGTTAAGAAAACAATAAACTACTCACTTTCAATCCCCTTTCAAGGATTTCTTCAGCCTTAGCACCACGTACTGTGCAGTGTACTGCAATCTTTTCATTACGACGGATACCGAAAGACCGCACAGTGTAGCGAGCCTTAGAGAAGACAGGCTGTTGACCAGTCAGTTGTTCCAAAACCTAAAATATTTAACGTTACAAATTGATTAATTAATTCAATTATAATAAAGCTTAACTGCAGTTCTTAGCTTAACAAAAATAATAGCGAAATAGGTTATGGCAACATGTTCTTTTTCAGGAGTACTATTTTGTCATTTACTGATATAATGATTTACCTTAGCAGCACGTGTCAGTCTGTCACCAGATTCACCAACACAGATGTTCAGGCATAGCTTTCTGATGTGCAGATTTCTCATAACATTTTTGGAATTATCCTTAGGAGGCCTTTTGTCCTTCTTATCTTTCTTCTTGGGAAGCGCGGGGGGAGGTACACGCTGAAATATATACCATATTTAATTTAGTATTTGCACAAAAAACTTATCACTTCGTAATTCGGTCGAAAAGTCCACGACAAGGTTATGTTTTGTTGATTCTTGTTTCAGTCGACTAATGTTGCAATTTATCGACAAATATTTACTTTATAACACAAAATATTTTATTCACATCATAACTATAGCATCGAGGACAAATTTACTTAAAATCCTAAATTGATTAAAATAGATTACTTAAAATTAAATACACAAAACACCCACCGCCATGATCACAACTTTTTAAAAGAAATAAAACGTCAAATTTTGACAGTTATCTGTTTTAAACAACTTCAGAGTTCAGACTAAATTCGTGATTGCTTCAAATATCATGTCAGTCTGACAATTATAAGCTGTCAAATCTATCCACAGGAATAAAATAAAGCGTATTTATGATGCCTAAATAAGCATAGAACACATAGGTAGGTGAATAAAGGTACTCTTTAGCCGTAGACGTAGTCTGCTGTCTGGCATATACGGTATAGTGCGGTATACCGTCCCTGCACGTTGGTCGTTGGTGAATGCATTCGCAATAATATAAAACACCATTACGAATGAAGATGGTGGATTTTTTATAATAAAATTGTTTTAAGAATTATCAATTATTTTATTATTCAAATAAAATAATAAACTGTATGTATAAAAAGCATTAATTAAATTATTAATATCGTTTGTACATTGGCCTGAATTGAAACAAACTAAACGTAAACGCTGCCAAAAACTACTGTCACACCATTGGCGAACGCATTCGCCGACGTGTACTGTGTAGTCGGCAATTATTGAAGGAACTATTTCCGAATTATGATTTACGGCGGGCGTTTAGGTACCACTACGCAGACTTAGGTTGTTCAAAATCCAGCTCGTATAGTAAAAACGATAAACACATGGTTTAGTTCTAACTTAAATGTAATCACGTGTTTGGATGGATAAGGTTTTAACTTTTAAGATCACTACCGAGAGGACGAGTACAGACTACCTAGACTTTAGAGAACTAAAATAATAGCTTCGATGCCTATTGTGTATCTTATATATAGTTAAAAACACACTATTATTAGTTAAAGCAAGGAGAAGTCTCACTGTGGCATGGTGCAGATATTTTTATTAGTTTCACTTATCACCATATTTTAGACAATAATTTATCGAACATTCTAATTACCTATAAAAAATTTTGTTTCCTTGGGATCGACATACCTACTTACATTTACATTTTTAGTTTTATTTTTTCATACAAAAAAAAAAGAAATTAATTTGACTTATTTTTATTTTTACGTTTATTTTTTTTCTTTTTATTACTTGAGGTACTTTCATTACTCCCTAGTTTTTGTTCTAGCAACGATATCCAACTTTCGTACTGTTTATTATCTTCATCGTCAATTTCATTACAAAACTGATCAATATCTTCATCTTGTATTTCTTGTTCCTCAGCATTTAGATAAGATTTCTTATCGTTAGTATCTTGAATATCACATGATGTATTAACTTGAACTTCACCATCTTCTCCGAACTTAATTTTTTTAGGCTTTTCAGTTTTAGGTAATTTGCTTTCTGAGCTTTGCTGTGCAGCTTTGTTTAATGATTCTGGCGAATAATCCGACATCATTTCTTCGGCTGTTTCAGTTTTTTTCAGCTTCTTTTCACTTTTATTTTTCTTGACACTTTTACGTATTGTTGCATTTGTACATTCTGTAGTTGCTTGATGATCGTCTATTTTTATTTTCTTACATTTATCTACATCATTATCGTGCTCTTGAACAGGGATTAATTTATTTTTATTCTTTTTCCGTTTATGTAATTTGTCCGATTTATTTAATTTTTCTTCATTACCACTTTTTAAATCTTCAATTTCATCTGTAATTTGAGGGCCCGAGTCTCGATTTTTATTTCGTTTACCCATTTTATGTTAAAATCGAGAAATCTGTAACAAAAAGATAATCTTACAAATCGTTCATATTGTGATCTTATTCTAATAAAACTTTAAACTATATTATTATGAAGTTTTATTAGAATCTATTACGTAATTTTCAATAACCATTGTCATCATTCAAATATCACCATAGATTCCCTTAAACTTTTAAGAATGATGATCAATAAAAATATGACGGTCTGCACGGTGAAGGTAATGTTTACTTCACCTATGAGATTATCAGCCTTGACGTGACGTAATAAAATACAATAATATGAATAATCGTGCAAATCGCGACGCGTCTATTTCAACAAGGTCAAAATTGTCATATATAGGCTGTATATAATGTATGTTATACAAGTTGTGCTCTATGGCTTCCTGTTGCCCGCGTTAATTTCGTCTAGCATATAGAATACTCGTATCTCTAAATTATCCTACAGGAACACACTACTGATACGTACATAAAGTTACCCTATAGTTAATCCAGAGTATATTCTATTTGCGTGTCAAATTTCATTCAAATCCGTTCAGGCGTTTAAGCGTGATTGAGTCACAAACATCCTCACAAACTTTAGCATTTATAATATTAGTGGTAGTGGTATAATACACATGAATACAGGATATTATAGATTTACTTACATCTTCACTAATAAGGATGTCGGAAGACTCAAATTATTCCCTTTTGTTGGGAATATAGCTTTTCAACTGTGCAGCTATACTAAACTACCAAAAATATAAGTATGTTACGAATCGAGTTTAAATATTAAGCAATCGTGGCATTGTAATAATAATAACTAACAAAAAAGCAGCGAGTAAACTGTACAGAAATTTTAAGCAGATGTCAAACGCGAGTGTTCTAGGTATATTAAGTTCGGCGACCTCGATTGTGTTTAAGTACAAAGATCTAATTTCAGTAATTAATTTATAGTAGCTTTAAACAGCTTAAAATTCTTGATATACAATTTTCAATAATAATATACATAATACAGATACAAGACTAGTAGGTAACTTTGTTATTAAGTAGTACAAGTAATAGTTATTTAGTAATTATTTTTTATCGTAAAACCACGATAACATATTATTACGTTAACTTATCTGGCTTTAATAATTAACAACAGCTGATAGCCAGACGTAGTTATCTTAAGCACACACGATATGTATAAGTTATTGGTTTTAGAGGGCAGAGGCAATAACTCTGTCTGGCAATAAATATATCCCACTCTGACAAGATAATATATGAATGGATTTTATATACGGTTTACGTAATCTTAGACGAGTGAGCCCGGCGGACGTGAGTACTCAAGTCAGTAGTCAGTACTGCCGAGTGCCGAGTGACAAGTAGCAGGGAGCAGCACTGACGCGACTAGACCCGTCCGCCGCGCGTTTTAAATTGCCTTCGCATCGATCTGCAGTTATTACCTATTCAGCTGCAGCGCACTCTACGTGATTTATCTCGTTTTTTTCATAGTCGTAACCTCTTTAATAAGATGGCTGATAAAAAATACGTTTTGGGGATGGATATCGGCACAACATCAGTGAAAGTGTGTGTTTATGATTTGGAAACAAAGGAAATAGTCGCCAGACAAAGCAAAGATACCGCAGCTAATATTCCAAGTGACCAAGGTATAGAGGGAAATAAGCAGGATGTGCCGAAAATAGTATCAGCTGTTCATTACTGTACTTCGCGTCTTCCTAGAGATATATTACGACATGTGACAAAGATTGGCGTCTGCGGCCAGATGCACGGTGTCGTTTTATGGAAAAATGGGTAGGTATGTTTTTGGATATTTTTGGAATTATGCTTTCAGATACAAGTAGGTATGCAAATTCATTGTGAAATCGGAAACCTACTTTTCATATTAACTTGCTGAAGTCGGCCTCTTTTAAAAATTAAAAACTAATTAGTTCTTTAGCAATATGCATATTTTTCTGTACTCTGAACTTTATCTAATTACCTATTTCAGCAATTTAAGTAACAACAACAAATACTTTCGTATTGATATTAAATTTCTAGTATTTCTCTTACTTTTGATAATGAATATTTTAGTAAAAATAAAAGTTCATTTTTTTTTTGCAGAGCTTGGGAAAAAATAGAAAAAGATGGTGTCATCAACAGATTTGAAGCAATCAGAGAGAACATGTCTGCATTGTATACATGGCAAGATGTCAGATGCAAACCAGAGTTTTTGGAAACCCTCCCTCAACCGGATTCACATCTAAAGTGCTATTCAGGCTATGGTTGTGCCACACTTTTATGGATGTTACAAAATAAACCAGAAAAACTAAAACATTTTAAATACTCTGCAACAGTACAAGATTTTGTTGTGGCCATGCTCTGTGACCATGACATACCTATTACATCAGACCAAAATGCTGCAAGTTGGGGCTATTTTAATACAGAAAAAAATGAGTGGAACATTGACATATTAGAAAGTCTTGATTTTCCAGTAAATCTTCTACCGAAAGTTAAAAAGAGTGGAGAAATTGCTGGGCATCTTAATAGTTCATGGAATGGAATTCCTGAAGGTACCCCTGTAGGAGTAGCGATGGGTGATCTGCAATGTTCCATATTGGCAACAATTGAAAAAAGAACTGATGCAGTTTTAAACATATCTACATCTGCACAGATAGCTTTTGTAGTTGATTGCATATCAGATGTAGGCTGCAAAACTGTTGAGCATCTGCCTTATTTTAATAATACTTATCTACTAGTAGCTGCCTCTTTAAATGGAGGGAATGTATTGGCAACTTTTGTAAAAATGTTGCAGCAATGGATGCTTGAGTTTGGATTTCCTATTCCCCAATCAAAAGTATGGGAGAAATTGATTGCTTTGGGGTTAGATGCACCAGCTGAAACAACAATGAAAATTTCACCACTCTTACTTGGTGAAAGACATTCACCAACAGCAAAAGCAACTGTAGAAAATATAGACTTGTCTAATATAGAATTAGGGCAGGTGTTCAGATCATTATGTGATAGTATAACTGATAACCTACATTTTATGATGCCAAAAGACATATTGCGTAATGCAAATATAACAAGAATTGTAGGGAATGGTTCAGGTCTGTCAAGAAATAAAGTTTTACAAAGAGGTGTTGAGCATTATTACAGCTTACCACTCGAATTCACATGCGGAGGAGATGCAGCTAAAGGTGCAGCAATTGCTGTGATAAATAGCCAATAGTCTTAAAGACCAAAAAGATCATGAAAAATAAATAGGTGAAGAGCTTTAAATATATAAATACTGAATTATTCATGTTTTATTTGCAGTTAATTGATTATTTAAGTCATGTATCTATATATTATATAGAATTAAATTTCATTGCAAGCGTTATCCAAAGTAATAAACAAAAGATTAATTAGGTATACTGTGAATTTTTTAAATCTTATACTCGAAGCTTTAGTCTTTACTATATTAGTGGTACTTAGAGTAGAGACTAAACCGTTTTCAGTGAATAAGTATATAATAAAGGTTTCCTAAATAATTTTATTTACATTGAAATAAATTAATACACATTTTAAAATAAGTAATAAAAGTTTCTAAATTAGATAGGGGGCAGCTTACCACAATTAATAATTTTTAATCTTGGACTTACAGAAGTGACAACTGAGAAGAGTATTTAGCTATAAAAAATAAAAACCATGAAAATGTGAAAACTTAAAATTAGTTAAACAGGTTAGATAAATTCTGTCACTATGACAGAAAACTTCAAACCTATTAAACTGATGTCTGTTATAAGTTGTTCGTCATTATCTTTGAATGTCATTTAAATGGTCATTTTTTTTGACATTTCTAATGTGATTTTCATTTTCCATGTTCAAAACTAAAAGTTTTTTATTTTTTAGAGAAATTTCTCTGCATCCCAAATATCCACATAAAATTAATATTTGCATAATTTAAATTAGTTTTAACAGTTAATTGTTAATCATAAAGAACAATTAGATCCGAAAGTTATAAAATGTTATGAATGACAAAATCGAATCTTAACTTTGTGCAAGAATTGTGTCAGTGGCTGAAAACGTATGCAAATTATTATAGTTTTGTGACATGGAAAATAATAAAAAAAACGACGATGTAGCGTCGGCTGAAGGAAATCTTCTACAACCGCCTAAGGAATTCACGTCACCTACCAGAAATCCTTTGATGAAAGTCCGAACCTATGTGTTGGCGCTTCGTCCGTGGTCCCTGAGCGGCAGCCTCTTGCCTACGTTACTTGGTGCAGCATTAGCGTACAGACTTCCAGGCGATAATGGTTTCAGCTGGCTTACGTTACTTCTTACCATGTTTACAGTAATTCCAGTTCATGGAGCAGGAAATGTAGTGAATACATATTTTGACTTTGTAAAAGGTATTGATAACCGTAAATCCGATGACCGAACTCTTGTTGATCATATTTTAAGTATAGATGAAGTTGTATCCCTTGGAGCTATACTTTATATGTCTGGCTGTATATTTTTTGTTCTATTAGTAATTATATCACCTGCCCAAATGGAACATTTAGCCTTAGTATATTTTGGAGGATTGTCTTCATCATTTTTATACACAGGGGGAATAGGATTAAAGTATATAGCCTTAGGTGACATAATATATCTAGTCATATTTGGCCCAGTTTCTGTTGTATTTGCTTTTCTAGCACAAACAGGAAGAGTTGTTTGGCCTATATTCTATTATGCTGTACCATTGGCATTAAACACAGAAGCCATATTACACAGCAATAATACAAGGGATCTAGAAGCAGATAGCAAAGCAGAAATCGTGACTTTAGCAATTTTAATAGGAAAAACTGCATCTCATTTATTGTATGCATTTTTGTTATTTACACCATACATTATGTTTGTTGTGGCTTCTGTAAGATGTTCTCTTTGGTTCTTGCTTCCAATGTTAACTTTACATCAGGCTTTTGAAATAGAACGAAGGTTCCGTCGATCTGAAACAATGCATTATGTGCCAAGGCAGACTGCAAGATTAAATTTCTATTTTGGAATGTTGTATGTAATAGCCTGTCTTCTTGCACCTAGACTTCCATTCCTAATAAGGGAATAAAATATTATTATAGAGGCAAGTACTTAAAATTGTTAATATTGGTATTAATTTATGAAATTATGTATATACTATATAATTATATTTATTGATATCATTGGTGTAATCATTTTGTTTAGCAAATTGCCTTATATTGTAATGTTTTGTGTTAATATATTACAAATTATTATTGTACAAGTCTTAGTCCTAGACAGCTTTAATATTAAAAATATAACATTTAGAAATGAATTAACATATTTAAATAAGTATTGTTTAGTAAAAACTTTTCTGCATTTATAAATAATTGAAAAGAGAAATGTACAACAAACATAATGTATGACAATGTTCTATAAATTTGTGACAATGTTTAGTTAAACTACATACATCCGACTAAGAATAAATTATGAGGTCAGGGTTAGGTTTATTCAAATATAAAATAGGTTACATGACACTATTATGTACATAACATTTGTCCTAAATAATCTCATTACTACCTCCTTGTTGTAAATGTGGGTGACTGAATATTTGGATGTCTGAAAAAATTTCTGATATATCAACTACATTATTGTCTTTGTGTGTTATTTGAGTTTAAAATACATGTCAATTAAACTTTTTTCATGTATCTAACAGCCTGAAATTATAATTTATGCTTCTCTATATTTGTGTTTACTATTTTGTGATTTTATTATGTGTATATTATAACAATTTGTAAAAATCGACAATAATTTATTATAAATTTGTTTAAAGAAATATATTATTACAACAAATGAATTTTATTAATTACTGATAGTCATTGTCAAGACAGGTTTAATAAAAGCAGGGCTGATTGCACATTATGTGAAAACAATAAGTATATTATTTTATAACTAGATTTTGTTTTTTTAAGTCGAACAAAATTTTCAATTACTTTTAACAGTAATACATAAACAAGAATTCATTTCAGTCATATCAGTACTGCCCCTTAAGTGTGTAAGTGAGTGACCATTTTTTACTTGCTATAGAAACCAATATTTTTATTACTATTTTTTTACACAAACCTCAGATAAATATAATACATTCTATAGATATGAATAAATAACATACTTCTGTTAACAAACACTTGTTGAAAAGTATGATTTAAAAAAACAGCTTTTATAGGAATTTTATTAATAAAATAATTATGTATTCATTTTCATATTTTATTGGCATTTCAATATAGACTTCAAATTACAGGTATCCTTGGATACCTAGTTACTATCATTAGGAAAAAATACAACAAATTAGTAAAATTTCAAATTATAGACGTCACTGATATAATGAAATAATTTATTAAATTTCATTGTTATTAAGAAATTCCTGATCAACAATAAAGTGGATTGGCAGTGTTTTGATTTTTTTCACTTCTATATTGGGCCTGCTTCTTTATAATTGTTTTGAGCCGTTATTACAATTTACATCCCTATAAAATGCAATATGTACTTTACTATTGTTTATATTAAATCAAATTTTAAGATTTAAGATAAAGGAACAAAATAACATTACCATTAAGCATTTTGAGATTATTATATAAAAGTTACAAATAAAATTCTATATCTAAGCTATTTATAGGCAAAATAAAATCCTAGCTTTTTACTAACAATAAAATTCAAAATCGATTTAAACCTTTTCACATTGTGAAAATATGCATTATTTTGCATTTAGGCCTCATTAGACTAAAAAATTTTATGGATAATAACTAATTAGGCGCGTATTCCAAAATGTGTTAACTAGTTTCAAGTCAAGTACTTTTTTGAAGTTTTACATTTTTAATGCTTTTAAGACTAGATTCTAATATGTTTTGGAATACGAGCCTTATTTACCTCAATACCGTTTTTTTTAGTTTCATTCTAGACATCCGATATCTTATCGTTAAACGAGAACAGATGTGATGTCTTAGATTGCCTAGATTCAAATTAAAAATATGATGATGACACTGAGCAAAGAGGTTTTCAAGTGATGTTTTAAAACTGCATGCAAAATCCCTACTGAAATGATTGAAGAAAATTTCAATTCCTTAAAACTTGTATACCAAATAGTAATTTTCTGATCCAGTTTGTATTTCAGAAAATTCCGCGGTTTAAACCACATCTTTTTTGCAACAAAATAATTTTCTGGATAATTTTTTTTTTAAATATACTTCTTCATAAACTTATTACCGAGTAACATTTGCGAAACGAACGCCCGAATATAGTTTTGTTTAAAATAAAATAATCATGTAATGAATTAATTTACATGCCACAATTTTATTTTAATTGTTCCAAATACTATTTTGTAGAATGAACACAAAAGATCTGGTAACTCATTGCAATCTCTATTCAGTTTTGGGCTTTAAAGCAATTTTTTCTAGTTTTTAAAGAAAGGCTCATTTTCCAATACGTATCTTAAGCGAGATAAATATTCTTTGTAATTAAATTGATCAAGAGTTTAATATCAAATGATTTTAATCATTTTCAATCATATTTAAAAATGGTTATCTATGGATCAAAAAACCAAGCTTAAGTAATTTTGATTGTTTTAAAATACGAGTCGTTTTTGGATACTGATAAAAAAGTTTATTAAGTATTTCATATAACAAAAATAATGATATTTTCAGCAACATCAAATATTTAGATATGTCCATAAAAAGATGTCATTAACTTTTTTATTTTGGGGCGGTTTCCTTTTAAACCACGAAGAGATCGAAAATTAACGGCACAGATTTACCATGTTATAAATAAAAAAATTAAAACGCCTATTTTTGTCATAAAATAAGAAATCATTGCCTTATTCTTTTAAGATTAATTTGTGATTTGACT
Source organism: Aporia crataegi (assembly GCA_912999735.1). Taxonomy (NCBI): domain Eukaryota; kingdom Metazoa; phylum Arthropoda; class Insecta; order Lepidoptera; family Pieridae; genus Aporia; species Aporia crataegi. Next base: position 2,132,940 of record OU538744.1, on the reverse strand, counting down.
TGTTCAAAAAATTAAAGTAGGGTTATTGGTGGTGGTGTTTCTATCAATAACACGGTATAGCTAAATATATATTAAACTTGATCCGTAAGGGAACTTCAAACTTCATGGCCATTTTGAATGTAGCAATTTAAATACTCTTTTCAAATATTTACAAAATTTTACAATTAACTAAATTATCAAATATTTCGACTTTGCCGATACAATAAATCATAACGTAAATCATTTTTTTTTAAATATTCTATTTCAAAGTAGCCATGCTGTTTGAATAATCAAATCTCACAATATATAAATTGGCATCTCATGGCAGTTCAATTAAGTGTAAGAATTTGGGTTAGTACATGCAAAGAAACCTATCACTTATGTACTATTTGACACAAAAGAGTAGTTTTATAAACATATTGTCTTATACAGAAAGTACACATTAGCTTGATAAACTGTTTAAAACAGTTAAATACGGTTGGAATAATCGATTTTATTTGAATTTGAAATTATAAAATAATTTTGTAACACTACTCTCTTGACCCCAATAGTACGTTGCAACGTACGCGCCGGTGCACGTATACGCAAATATAAGCGTTCTCAATCAAAAATGAAATTTCTCTATACAAACATCTGCCATTCTCTCTATTCCAACAATCACACAAGACAAGGTGTCTTTATACGATAGAACATTATGTACATCAGACTTCATATTGGCTATATCTATGATGTTTTCTTCTCACGTTGCCATTGAATTATTCTCTCTTTAAGTTCCAAAGCTGAAAAAAATAATTATTATATTTTAATAAGACAGGTAAAAATTATCTGTATGGGAAATCCCTAGACACTGTTCTCTGGTAGGGATCTCGACATGCCGAGTGGCATGGATTATTTATAAAAGCTAATAATGTATTAATATAAAAAAACTCGTTTCAAAGTTGAACAATAATTAATTACAGCTTATTAACGATAGTACATTAATGACAATTAGGACAATGTTATCAAGTACTGAAGACTTCCATTTTTATTACAACGAAAGTTTTAATAAGTTAAAGTTAAGTAATTTAGTAAAATGTTAAAAACGAAATCCGTGGCAAAAATAGGGCACACTTCCGACATGAGTGTTGTGCCAGAAATCCTGGACTCTATATTGATCATCGAGGAATTCATGTTTCCGTTTGGTAGAGACAGAGGGTTGATCACCTACTTGATAGGTGAAACAGGTGCAGAAATTTCTGTACTATTCCCCGCTAGTATTAATAGTCATTTAACATGGAAATATATAAGTAAATAATATACCTGGACGTAGTTGATCCTCAGTAAGAGGTTGTCGGTTGAAGGGGTCGGTCGCGCTGTTTAGCAAATGCCGCAAGATCACTGATCTATCCATCACCTATTTAAAACATGTATTAAATGATTAGAAATTTCAATTAGAATCTGCAATCTCTTGAGATTTAGTAAATTATCCGGAACTAGCTATCCTATTCAGCCAACTAGCCTATTCTGCATCAGTAATTAACTGATTGGTTTTTAATTATATTAATTTTAACAGTCATGCATATGCTGCAAATATATGAAAATTTCAGTCACCTTGCCCGACGGAAGGAAGACGGGATCTGTCATAAGAGTGTCCATAAGCGGATCTCTAAACTCTTCAGGTGCGTCTGCGAATTCATCACTCCTTTGCTGATTTGAAACTGAAAATATTTTTAATTACAATAAAATTTTATTCAAGGTTAATTGGCACATTATAGAGGGTTATAATGTGCCAATTAACCTTGAATAATTTTTTTTACTTTAGTACCAAAATCACTGGTTTTTTTTTTGAGTACCGAATAGAAAGACGAAAATATGATGGCAAGCTTTGGTTTCATCTTCTGATATGAAGTAAGCACTAGAGTTTGTGCTCTAACTTGATTTGTAATAAGGTTGAACTAAATGTAACGAGGTAGGTATTAAGATTTAATTATTTTATATTTTGGTTACCTTGGTAAGTAAACTTTATAAATCACACGACATATTATATATACGTAATTTGTAACTAAATGTATTAGATCAATTATTAGCTTATATCTTACAGAATAACCGCCTTAGCTTTGTCAATTAAAACATCTAATGCCTATTGCGCATTTTGCGTTTGATTACCAGGAACCATTATTAATTAGTGATTTGTAGATAGCGAAAAGATAATATTTGTAGATAATTTGTAAGATAATTAGTGAACTATGTCCTTGCTGTTTGCAGAAAAAACCATCCTATAATCCACCGGAGATTAGAGACCACTTGAAAAATATACTCACTAGCGATTTGATATGCGTTGTCAGCTAGAGCCTTAAACCTTTCGATTTCCGTAGATGTCTTGATGCAAGACTTGGATAACCTTAGCGCCGCCTCTTCGAATAACTCCTTTCGGAATGAACGCTGCGAAATATTAATGAAACATGTGTGATGAATGGTTTATGCATTGGCCTGTTACGTATAGGACTTAGGATAGGTTTGAATTTTGGGGAAAGAATTAAATGTTCCGATTCCGTAGATCACCTTCTTGGTGGTATAGAAATTGATCAAGGAAACAGACTCAGAAATGTCTGCTATATGGCCCAGTAGGTTACGGGATGCCACAGTTTTATTATTAAAAGATTCGATAGGGACTTTAGTATGTTATTTTAATGAACCTTTTTCATAATTATTTTCCGACATTACCTCGTCGGCGGCGAGTGCGGCGTGGAATTGTGGCGTGTCGAGATGAAGGTAGATGTCCACGAGTTGACTCAACAGTCTTCGTGGCTCCCAACCGTATTTCTCGGGCCGACGCACCTGTTTATTATAATTTATTAATATTGATTAAATTAAATAAATTTTATCTGGGTGTGTAAGTGTAAAATGTGAAGAATTTCAAAAGATACAATATATTTAACATATATATTATGAGCGTTTCGATGCATAATTTGTACTGAAAATTTTGTATTTCAGTGAATCTTTGTAACTCTAAATAAACAAATATTACCATTAAGCCATATAATATAAGCCATAAGCCATATAAGCTGAAGCGTTCCTTTGTTTGGTTGAAATTGATTTGAATTGAAAAATTATTTTTGTGTAGGCTAATCCAATTCTCGTATGAAAGAAGGCTATAGTTTTAGACTATAGGCATTATAAAACTAATAGAAGCGACAATTGTTGCAAAAACGGGAGAAATTATTATTATACGCGTTGCATTAAAAAAATATATGTATAAACAATATATGTATATATAAACAAAAAAATTAACAGAACACCTTAAGATTATTGCATTTGGGTCCGCATAGTTGTTGCAAGTTGAAGTTAAGCATCGAGGCCAGACGATCAACCAACTCAGCCCGAAGGAAAGGCTCTTTGATATCTACAGTCAGGTAGTCCAACATATCAACGGTCTCCCTGCAAATTAATTGTAACATTAATCTATTGCTCAAGCAACATTAGTGTTTAAAAAACTATACATTAAGTTTTATACATTTACATTAGATTTCGTTCCACTTATGACACCCCGCCCGGCAAGTGGCGGCCTTACCAGAGACCGAATACAAATACAAATTATAAATTGTATTCCGGACCGGGGATCGAACCCAATACCTCAGGCTTCGCGGTAGGCTTATAAGACCGCTTAGCCATGAGGCCTCAATTTCATTCATTTTTTCATTTTCTCTTCTATGTTTTTTCTGTTACCTAGTTTTCTTTTGTTTATATTGTATTTTTTTTAAACAATAAATGTCTACTATAATACAAGAGGGCCGATTGTCCTTAAATACGGGCTCATTTTTCTTGTTTTTTTCTTCTGAGGTTATTATGTAGCCCTAGGCAATCTAAGTTGTAAATAAATTGTTGCAACATAAGACAAAATTTGTTCTAATACCGAAGTTGAACAATGTTTAAAGTCAAGGTGTTCGTTACCAAAATAATTCTCACCTAGCAAGAGTAAGGTATGAGCGACATTGCCTCTCGTCCTGCGCAAGCGCACGGTTCCGTGTATCAGTACCTGAACTCGATGACTCGGCTTCTTGCGCTTCATGAATCCGCTTCAAATACTACAAATAAAAATTTCAAAGTAGCTCAAAATATTTTAAAACACTATAAAAAAGATTATAGGGAATTTTTTTCAGTAAATACATACCGTCAAACATTCATCCAGTAGGAACGTTGTGTCATTCATGAGCATATTAATAAACTTAACGAACTGACGGCCGGAGCGAGATTCATTAACAATGGCCTGGAAAATAAAAATAACACCATTTTAAAAAACATTGAAAATTTTCTAATGTTCTCTGTTTGTGTTCGTACTTCTCTGAAATGTTTCAACCGATTTTTATGATTCTTTTATTTTTTAATTATTTCGCAAGCTGGAGTACTTTGGTCATATAATGCGTAATGGCAAATACCATCTGCTCCAGCTTATAATGCTGGGCAAAATCCACGGAAGGCGACGTACTTCGTGGCTTGGGAATCTTAGGGCATGGTTAAACCTGAGCACAAGATCCTTGTTCCGAGCCGCTGTGTCCAGGATTCAGATAGCCTTAATGGTAGCCGACTTCCGGTAGGAGATGGCACCACAAGAAGAAGAAATTTTTATTTGGCACCTTCAACCAATTTTTAATGGGGCACACAGCTAGTATTATTAATATCTTATGTCGGATCTGTTTTTGATGTAAAATTAATTGAAAATGTCATTTGAAGTCAAGAGTTTTTAAAATATCTGGGTGTTCTTTCCGAATTTCAACTTTGTCACTTCATCACTTGCGCCGCTTTTTTGAGCGTTAAAGGTGTAGACAGCAACCACAGATTTCCAACTCCTACAATCTCTTCTCTCCTCACGTATTCAAATTTTATCAACCGATATAAACCCACAAATGCGTCTCAACTCTCAACACTTTCAATAGAATTAATTTTTGAACTACATAAATGTAATTTGGAAAGGAAACCTCATAAATTTAAAAACTACGAAACGACTAATGTAAAGCTAGCAAAAAATAAAATTAGTACAGAAATATAACTTACTTGTTTGTGTATCGGTCGCTCCCACATTCCCTTTAAAATTACACTAATATGGAATCGTATCGTGAATTTATCATAGAACTCCGTACTCTGTCCCGTCGTTTCAATATCTGTGTAAAACTTCATCAAGGCACTTGGCAGAGCCGTTTGTGACATCGGGTGGTCCATAAATTTCTCATAAACATTCTTCAATTTCATCGGTAAAGATAGATTTATTACAAATAGGACTTCCACTATTTTTGCCACCAAATAGGGGTTTTTTATTAAGTGAGAATTGCAAATGGCGCTTAGGAGCCACGTTATTATTGGGTCCTCGATGTAGTAGGCGACGGTTTGTGGGACATATCTGTTGAGTTTTTAAAAGCATTATAGGCGAAAACTCTTTAGACAGTTGATAGTTGGGCTAAGATTAACTGACATAATTAGGTATCATTTTTTACACTCTGACAACTAGTGACTTTGACAGATATCACAATATGGCGGCCTGGCTTACACACAGCGTAGGGAGAAAATGACATGCACTTATAATGTTCAGCCACAATTAAGATAATCTTTTGCGAATTTGGTTAATGTATGGATCATTATATTATTAGAAGTTGTCCAGACTATTGTTATGGCCATAATTACTCTACATCTTCCTTAATAAAAAAGTTTTATTTTAAATTAATTTAAAATAAAAGTGCAGTTTTAAAAAAAGGAAAAAATATATTTTTTGTTTTTCTTTTTATATTTCTTTTGTATAAAAAAGTTTTGCTGATAGTTTACTGGTTCGAATAAAGGCCCACTAACATACATCTCATTTAAATGTTAGTGGGCCAATAAATTCAAAGACAATTTAAAAAATTCTATTATATTTTATAAAAATCTATTATATTACAGAGGACTGGGTTTCAATCATGACTATAGTAAAGTATATTTCGATACCGTCTGCATATAATATTTGTATAGAACGCGCTTTATACTATAACATTATATACTCCACTATAGAGTTCACAGATTGTTAACAGTTAAAACTATAAAAAACTTCTATAGAAAACTAGTTGATGGCTGTCCAAACAATTTAAAGAAAAAATGTAGGCAGAAAGTAAAATTAAGCAAATATTCCAATATGAGAGCAGATAAATAACTTACTGCACAGCAAAGAGCATAAACTCTGCGATGTCTTCGACGTACCACTCCGGCGTGGCTCTGAAAGCGTGTGCCGGTGAAGACAAAGGCTCATCTACACCTTCGATGACTGCCTCCAATTGCTTTACGAGTAACGCACATACAGACGAATAAAATTGGACCCCACGACGCATCAATTCCGGGTCCAGAAGTGCTGTTTCTGCGCATTGTTTCGATCTAAAAACAGTTTAAATACTAAACATCATAAAAGTGAGAAATATATATCTGTGTATTTATATCTGTTTCATTGATCAATTTCTTACTAAGTGAGTGATTAGACAATAATTTAAGCATGTTTTGTTTATTTCCGGGATTAAAATCCATAACAAATGAAGAAAAGGGAAAGGAAAACTACCCAAATGAAACATCCAATGTATTTGTAAATAGCTGAATTAGTAATTCCTATAATAAAATCCCAAAATTAGCTCAAAGATGACGGTGATCTTGAGTTCATACAAAAACTACAACAGAGTTGAGACCGCTCCTTCTTTAATGTTGATTAAAAGAACGAATCAACAGCTTCCATGAATTTTGGTATAGATGAAATCATGGATAATTTTACAGCCTACGACACGAGCATTAGGTGATAATGACACTTGCCTCTTTTATAGAGGGGGAAAATTCCTTTTACGCATCCTGAGTTGCAAGCCAACCAGGCAAGTGGGACTCCCGACACATCATTATCGTATTCTCTGCTCCTCAAAGTCAGGTGTGCCCATCTCCACAAAAACCATCATCTGGTGCTAACGAAGACGCCCCGGAATTGCTCTAGACAGTCGTCAAGAAGAAAAATAACCCTCACCTATGTAGTCTTTTGATTTGTCGTCTCCATCTCCGCAACAACTCCTTATTACGCCCCGCCGTTAAGCTGCTTCTCCATTGCGGTTCAGCAGCCATCAACTCTTCTATCACCTTTTGAAGATCGCGGAATGCTCTAGAACATTTATTTGCATTAATGAACATTTCATTTTATTAAAAGTTACGATAACGAACATGTTAGGTCGTTTTAAAACGAACGACGCTAGAAAATTATTATATTTTGCACTTTCCCTTTGTTAATTTTATTATTTTCCTTTTTATATAAGGTCCCCCGTTGCACTTTTATTATATTATTATTGCAACCAAGTGGTAATAAATAAGGTAGAAGGAAAGTGAGCTTATAAATCGTAATTTAAGTAAAAAGTTCTTTTCTTAAGTCGAAATTCAATTAAAGACATATTTATATGAACTTTATCTTGATGAAAGACGTCTTTAATCCAAAGATAAGATTTAAAAATCAAACTTTAGGCGTAAAACAACATCTATTAGTAAATAACAAATGTTTAGGAAATAACGAAGATAAAAAGAATTTAAAAAATCCAAATCTTTGGAGTTCAATAGCAAAGACGGACGTAATGTAGTAAATTTATAGGCGTTCATTTACCGCAAAAAAACGTTATGAGAGAGTCATTACAAAATTGGACAATACGGAAATTGCTCTCAAATATTTATTTCGTCAAAACTTATTTTTTCTTAACACAAAAAGGCTGAATAGATATGGAAATATTTTGAACGTAGCTGATTCTAAAACTACTATTATTATCGCTATATATAATATATAATAGGAATGTAGTTCTTACCTGATTCTTCTCTGATGCGTATGCAAGGCAGGTATTAAAGCAACGTGGTGCATATGAAGTGTAAGGAACCAACACACCGTTTGGAATTTCGCCTCGGGCCATGAATGGCTTGGATCATTGGCTGAAAGGAATTTATTAACATACCATATGAATTATATTAAATTACAAAATATATGACTTTATGCACTTATCACAAAGCTATATATATTTTTATGTCTTGTTGCTTTCAAAAGTCGGTGCCTCCAAAATTACATACTAGAAGTATTTATAGTAAAAAATATTAATTTCAGGAGTTGTCACTAACAAGTAACAAATTGAGTTTGGACACTCTTTTAAATGAAGGAAAAAAAACATTTAAATCAGTTGATAAAATTCAGTAGTTCTGAGGTAACAAACACAAAAAATAGTAAAATGTTTAACCATTCTCCGTGTCTATTCTTTTAAGTAAAAGGCAATTTATTCAAATCGATTCTGTGGCAATAATAGAAAAAAAAAAGCGAAGAAACATTTTCTATAAAAAATCAGTAAATAATGAAAACTCACTAAGTGCATCCAGCCAATCCTGAGCCTCCTGATTATCGAAGTACAATCTTGTCTCGTCACGTACATTCAGCCATGTTCCTGGTTGGAAGGTATATAGTGGGTAGACCCTCTCTAACTTGATCCGAACCGACAGCAATTGAAGCACCGAACACACGTTAAGCATAAAGCCATCACCTGGTAGAGTATTACAAACCATTAGATGGATTTTTGAGTATGTGTGTACAATCTTTGTACTGTGTTCCGTGAACTAAATCACACGTTGACATTCAATGGAGATCCTAGATTTGATACACGGGGAAACAAAATCATTTAAGTCATAACCTATGCCTTCTTTAAGTATGAACACAAATGAAATAGACAATGAAATGCGTCTGCCCCACTTACGAGAATCCACTATAGGCCATAACCACGGTATGTTAGTCAAGTTGAAAGTTTGACATACTCAAACTATAGTTTGAAGTCAATTAATTAGACCTTACAAGGTATGTACACTTCAAATACGTGACAATAATACAATTAGAGACAACTTTTTGGTGCATAAAAAAATCATGTCATAGATGACCATGCGCTTGTCTGATACTTTTGGTCATGTATCGGTAAAGGACAGAATTGCACAGTAAAAATTTTAAATTTTGAGAAATTCAAAACAAATAAAATATTAACCTCACTTCGTACGCTGTGCTAAAAATACTATAATCGTTGAAGCGCTCTTTAATTAAGGTCATTGTCGTCAATAGGAAACATCTCAATAGTGCAGTATTGATGCGTATATTAACTGTATTATATTACTCATAATTGTTAGGATAATTATTCAGTTATATTTATCTATAAATGAGATTTCGTTAATAACTAGGATCGCTCTTTATGTTGTCTGTATAAACCTAGACTAATAAATAGATTCCAATTTTTTTTTGTAATGAATCAACTGAAAATCTACTGGATCGAATTTAAACTCTTTCTTTGTGACGTGACTTACAATAATGTACTTAATAATATTTACAAAAATACAAAAGGCTCATCAAAGCCGTTAGGGTGGGTACCCAAAATACTGGCTACATTACCACGTATTGCTATACTAACGCGTTGGCCGAAATATGATCCAGCTTTTGGGGTTTTCTGTGGTCTCAACTAAGCGCGTGGATATCTGAACTATATTGTACCTACATGTACTGACGGACAAATTTGCGAATAAAAGCTAATTATACACATAAAAGATACTACATGTACAAGGTAGTAGAAAATAATATTTACAAAATTGGCTACGCAATATTGGATAAACGCCAATATACCATAGACGAGTTGAGCGACATTGGTGCGTTTTAAATCTATTTCTACGCTCATTTAACGTTCAATTTAAATACATAATAACAATGTAGCACACACATTTTTCACCTAAAAGAGGGGTGTTATAAAATTGACGTGTCCGTGTTTCTGAGATATCGTAGCACTTTAACGAATAGACAGAAACTGATACGGTTTATTTGCCTGTAAGCTGAAAGGATCGAGTTCGAATTATAATTTCACACCATTAAACGAACCCGAAAAACGAGTTTGAATGTATTTAAATACTTGCTTGCGATTTACTCGTATAAAAGTTTAATATTAAACTTAATTAAGAATGTGGCATGTTTCTTAAATAAACCACATATATTTAAATTTAATGGATTCGCATTTCAACTTTTAAAATAATATAGTAGTAATATTGATGAAAAAAACACATTAAACTTAATGCGTATTAATCAGTTCAATGTGATAAAAAATTATGCTAATAAAATCTATTGATGATTGCAATATTCTCAATGTGAAATCACGAAAATTATATATTTTAATAATTTTTACACATTACGTTTCTATTATGATTTTTCTATTTTGTCTTATCTGATATAATTTTTTTAGTGATGCAACGAATACGAATACGAATATTCGTATTCGCCGAATAGAAGACATTTACCGAATATTCGTATTCGGCGAATACTAATACGAATATTTAGAAACTAATATTTTTGTACGCATTATTAATATATTAATATTAATATTTTTTCTGGGGATTCGCAAACTAAAAACGAGATAGATGCTTATCTAAAGCTCCCAAATTTATCGCCGACTGCTGATTCACTGGATTTTTGGCGAGAAGATGTCCATTTTCCAAGTCGGAAAAAGCTCGCCCAAAAATATTTTTTACTGAAGCCATGTACAGTCGCCTCGGAAAGACTTTTTTCAACGGCTGGGAACATCCAGACTGAAAAAAGAAATCGCCTAAAACCAGAAAATCTACAAATTTTATGTTTTTTAAATAAAAATTTGCCTGTTGTAAATTTTAATTATTAGAAGAGTAAACATTATTCAAATAAATAAGTCTTTGATTACCATGGCGAGATATTCGTATTCGTATTCGTATTCGCCGAATAGTAGGTTTGATATTCGTATTCGTATTCGTATTCGTAAAAGTAGTATTCGTTGCATCACTAAATTTTTTATTATTTTCTGATTAAATGAGTGGCTAAAATTTTATTATAAATTAGACTCTAGCCACTACTTAATAAGTACTTTTTGTCGTTGCGTCAAAACATTAAAAGTCGTGTGATCAGCCTTTGAGAAGAACAATTACTTACCAGCAAGCGATCTCTCATCAGCCTGCAACTGTGCTCGCCTCTCGTTCCTCTGGAGTAGAGCAGCGAAGTACTTGAGGATTGGCTCTCTCGCTTCAGGGCACAGGAGGATATTGTGGCAGATACTATGCAATGTATTGCGACTAGCTTCAACCTCCCTTTGTAGGGCAAATGCTAGGCTTTGATCCGTGCCCGTTGCGAACATCCGCTCAGCGAAAAGCGGATTCTCTTCCGCGAATAATGACATCTAAAATAAAATTTATTTTATTGAAATTAAAACTTCTTTAGGCGTGTTTAGCACTTTTTGTGGGTAATGAATTGAACTGAGCCGTCACGCTCGTCTATGTAACGCTCATTCGGGTGAAGTCGGCTCGAGTCGACTAAGCATGAGAGGAACAGTCAGCAGAGCGAGACAGAAAGATAGTCGAAGCGTCACTGCTATACTCGCTCGGCAGAATTCGAGTCCTATACTCAATCCGAACTAACTTATACACAATTATAATTAAGTACGTTGTAAAAGTTATTAATTTATCAATATAGAACGCAAAAAAACTTGAATTTCGTATTATTGAATTCGCCTTGTTGAAGTTTTCACTTCTGTCGTGTGGTCTTAAGCACACACACATCTTGTTTTATCACGGCTAATTCCCAACGGGATAGGCAGATATTACAGACCTCCATCTACTATATAAGTATAGTATAATGTTTTAAACAGAAAAAACGTATGGTTTACTTATTTTATTATGGCGAATTTGTTCAGGTAAAAATAACAAAGTTATATATTTGACTCACGGCAAAGAATGGCCCAAGGAAGCTGACTCTAGCAATTTCTCGTCCCGGTGATGTGCTGACCGAATCTGGACATAAACTGGGCAGCCGAGCTATAAGAGCACAGATCGGCCTTGTAGAATGTCTAGGACCTGCCCTCAGTTCGCACAGGGACCGGAGCGCCCTCAGCGCAGCACCTTCCCCGCGACCCACAAGGGGCGACACCCGTCGACGCATCTCTTCGCGAATTGCCATCAATAATGGCACGAAAACCTGTTATAATATGCATCTAATTAAATAAATACAACCATCTCACTATTCCCTTTCGTATCTTTGTCATTACTTCCTCGTCTAGTCCTCACCGTTCACGTATTACGCTATTGTTTTTTTTTAAATCAAAGAAAAGCGACAATCGAATAATTTGACGGTATTTCGATATAAGTAAATATTTTATAATTGTCGTTCTGTGTATCAAGTTACTATGTTTTGCTCCATAATAGTTTATATTAAATTATATGATTATCTCAGGATTAACTCAACTCACACATGGAAAATATAAATAATTCAACATTTTATAAGAATACAAACCTGATCAAGGGCATTTTGATCCTGATATGTGTTTAGCAGTAATTCAGAAATGAGTCCAGTTGGCGTATTTCCAGTCATAATATACGGGAGAAGAGGCGATTTTCTACTCGTTTCCAAAGGAAAGCTACTCCTCAACACTAAAACTAAGTGATCAACGATTTTAGTCCGCAAACTTAAAAGCAAATCACTCAATGGTGGCTCCGAACTCTTCTTTGGATTATCTCTTTCATAAACATTAATATTGTAGTAGAATTTTAATAAATAGCTCACAGCTAACACTTGGGAACTTATGTTTTTTCGTAAAGGGAAAATCGGGGCAGGGCATTCGCCTTCTTCCGTTTCCATATCTAAATTATTTGGATTTTTTGCTAAGAGATCATCAACACATTCTTCATTTAATTCTTTCATGGATTGCTTCATAAGGAGTGTAACTAAAGCTGTGTGTTTTAGTGGGTCTTCCCCATCAGCAATCTGCAACATGACCTCCATTAGTGCTTCAGATACTAGTTCATCCAGGGATAGCCTTGGGTTGTCCAGTAATGATGCTGTTACAGACGGCACAAAAATACCACCTGTAAAATAACATTATTTTGTAGGTACTTCATGCTAACTACCACTGTAGCTCAGACTACATAGACACAGACATAGATAAACACAAACGACATAGATTAACTATGGTTTACAAAATATATATACATTATACACACATGACATAGACCTTTTGATAGAATCCTAATACAGAACATTAAAAAAACCAATGATGTAACTATATAGGCCGGGAGATAGTGACAGATTTTACTGGGTCATTTATTATAGTATGGCGGTTCTTCAGGGGTCTTATTATGTAATAACAAAAAGGGAAACGATGGTCATAGCGCTAGCGTTAGTCGAACTCGTCGGATTAATTACGAGTGTCAAACGATTTGTTTCACAAAAATTCTAGTATTTTCTGATTGTAAAAAAAGAAGAGGCGGTAGTGTCATGCCATACTTCTCCAGTGTGACTTACGGCCCAACATACCGACGCGAATGCATAAATTTAAAAAAAATCCACCATTTTTACCAGGCTAATTTTTTCAGTTAATCATCGTCGTGCAGCCATTTACCAAAATCACCTTGCCATACTTTTCCAACGGTTCCCAATGGCCGCCATACACTACAAAGGAGTAATTTTTTTTTTTTGCTAAACGATTTGTTCCAGCCTAAAACTTTTTTAAACAGTTCTCTGTGTGATCGCCATACTGTAACAAATGACCCAGTAAAACCTGTCACCATCTCCCAGCCTAATAGTGTTATATTGAATTTGTCATAATCAAAAAAAGTTCTATGTAAATCATATAAAAAAATGTTTTTAATTTTTTTTCAGGATTTAAAAAATCATTAAGCCAAATACAATAATGAATCACTGTGTACCACTGCAAGATAAAGGTTATTTTAGTATGAGGGTTACTTATATAACCATAGCAAACAATACATTTCAACAGAAGTAAATATGTATACAATAATATATTACCATTAATAAATAAAAGCTTTAGCGAAACTTAATTTGTAACATCTTTATATTTAAAATGCTGAACCAATTTTGATTAATTGTGAATAAGGTAACTTAAGTCTTTTAAGAACACTACTTATATGTAATTAATATGTTCTAATTAACTACTGATCTATAAGTTATTAATTTATTTAATGAAACAAAGTTCCTCAACATGTTTATCTGTCTGTCTGTTCCCATTAACCTGCCAAAACGATTTTCATAAGATTTTCACCAAAATATAGTCATTTACATGATGATGGTTTATGCATATAACTTGCAAATGGAATTTAGCCATGCCTATTGAAGTTGAGGGAAGGAACTAGTTAACTGGGAGCTTTTTTATTTGAGTTACTGAAAATATTGAGATATAACAAAATAATAGGTTGAATTTTTACTTTTCTTTGTCTGTAAATGGTCCATACCTGAACATTTTTCAGACCAGGAAACTTGTAAGATTTTAGCTATAATATATCTTAGCTGTTCTTCCGTCAGCTCTGTAGAGCTGACTGTTCGAGATCTTGGTATTTTGCGAGCTGGTGATTGTAGTGTATCATTTTCTTCAACCTTAAAATAAAATACAATGAGAAAAAATAACTTTCCTGTTTCTAGAAGACAGTAGATAAAAAAACAATTACTTCTATTAAAAAACAACTAACATTAACAACTTAGTGCATAATGAAAACGTTGTTTGTATAATATTTTCAGCCATCACAAGTGTTATGTTACATAATGAATATTGATAACATTCACCCAATTAACTTACATAACAATTCAAAACAATTACCTCCATTGGTTCTGTTTGATTTTCTGACTGTGAATTTCTTTCTGAAACATCATCTACTTCCATAGATAGAGAGCGTCTTGAGCAGCTCGGTGAGGCATTATTTGTCCTTGGCCTGACAGGTGATGGTTCAACAAACTGGGCTGGAGATATTGACCTAGAAGTACTATCTTCCCTAATTGAGGCTCTTTCTGATCCACTTACTGTGGACTGTGGTAATGCCCCAACTCTCACAGATCCACAACTTAACAGTGTATCATCTCCCATTGAATCAAAGCTGTTGTATTGTCTTGTTTGTGATAAATCTGTCATTTTTGTATCCGGCATCTCATCTAATAAGTTATTGTCTGTCTTTTCTGTTACTATCAAACCCTCTGCTGATATTTTAGTTTGATCTGATACTTCAGTTTTATTTTCAGAATAGTTTTGTCCTGTATTTGTATCTTGTGTATTTTCTGTAGAACTTCTTGGCAGTGGTGTAGGTGATAGATGTGTCGATTGCGTATTTAAAACCGATGAAACATCTGACGGAATAGAAGCACTGGGTGTGATAGGAGAGCTTATTGGGGCTGGTGATGAGCCTGTTCCTCCAAGAGCAGCTAGCCTCGCTAAGCGTCGTCTTCTTATCTGCAAATCATAAAACGTGAGCTACAGGCACGTGTACGTGATATTACACTCACGCTAGAGTACAAAAACACAACACCAACGCTTTGTTTTGTTACGAAATTAGATCGACCATACGCACATTACTAATAACGTTTACAAAGATTAAAACTCACCTCCTCTTGACTTAATTCACTCATTTTTACAAATTGTGTACAAATGTTAAAGGAAAATTTTAAACTTATTACTTTATGCACAATTTATTGATGAAATGCTGTATAAAAGCAAAGAATGGAGTGTGAAACACTACGTCAAACAGTCAGTCACCTTTGTGGCTCAGCTGTGAGACAATTATTTTGATTTGACGTTGAAAAGATGACGAGAAAGTATTGAAAATAGACGCGTCATGCTCGTTCCTAAACGAATCTAATAGGAATATTTCAACAAATATTTTTTTTTTTAATTTCAATAACTGAAAAAAGTAGATTTTTTTTATATTCAACTAGATGCTCCCTTTTATTAATAATGAACAATACTAATAATTATTGCCAATTATTAACAAAAATAATAAAATCAAGTACATTTTTGAAAAGCGTAAAAGCGTAGAAACTTAACTTTAATGACATTTAAAAAATTACTGAACTGGCAGCGAAATTGCATTTACTGTCAAAGTCATATTTTATTATTAACTGTCATCATTCAGGTGTCACAAATTTCAAAATTTGTTTATAAAATTACCTAGAAAGAAAAGCCGAATTTTTTTTTTAATTGTAATAGCAGATTTTTTGCTTTTGATAAATTAAAATGTACCTAGGTACAAGAGTTGAATCGTGCATGGTGTGAAAAATTTAAGAATCATGACTTCGAAATATTTTTATGAATACAGAAATTGAGCAATGACCGATTAAGCAAATCACGATATTTCATGAAACTCGTGTCTTTTTTGGTTCTAAGGAGATATTAAAATAAATGTAAAAATGACTTCTCAAGTCTTAGACTTTGTAACTGGCCTCAAATCTCGCAATTTCGAGACGAGGCAGAGGTCTATACGCGAGTTGCTACACTATGTAAGAACCGAGTTAAGGGAAATGTCGCAAGAAACTCTTGCTCTGGTCCTTGACGACTTTAACCAACAGATTCATATCATGACTTCTAGCTATGATAATATTGAGAAGAAAGCTGGTATTCTTACTATTGGTAAGGTCTATTCAAAATATTTTATATACATTTTAAATTCTATGTTACCAATTTAAAATTTAATATTTTTTACAGTATGTCTCATAACTGGAGATACAGAAATAAATAGAACCAGGTTATCTCGTTATGCACATTATATGCGCAATATATTTCCTACAAATGATCTCACTATATTAGAATTAGCTGCAAAAACCATGGGCCGTATAACTTTGTCTCTAGGGATTAAAAGAGGGGAGTATGTTGAAAATGAAATAAAAAGAGCCTTTGAATGGCTTACTGAAGAGAGAACTGAAGCAAAGCGGTTATCAGCATGCTTTATTCTAAGAGAATTGGCTATATCCATGCCTTCATACTTCTATCAACATATAAATGGATTTTTTAATCATATAAGAACAGCATTAAGAGATCCAAAAGAGCAAATAAGAGAAGTGGCTGCAAAAGCTTTAAGAGCTGCCTTTGTTGTGACTTCACAACGAGAAGTAGCTACCCAGCATAACAGAGCTCACTGGTATATCCAGAGTTATGAAGAAGCTACATCATCATTCAGTGACCATACCATCAGAGACAGATTACTCAGTAGAGATGATAATGTTCATGGAGCTTTGCTTATATTAAATGAACTACTACGGTGTTCAAATGCAAATTGGGAAAGAAAATACACAGATTTAATGCAAAAACTAGATGCAGAGCAGGATGTGCTTGATGAAATGGCATTTCATAACAAATTACAAAGTTCATGGAATTACCTAAATTATTCAGAAGATAAAACTCAAACACCAATCATACTTGAGTCAAGTTTTTGCAGGGAGCTAATCACTGAAAGATATGACAAAATATCTGGTGGTTAGTATCATATTATTTTCTTTGCTTCTTCTTATTGTCCATTACCAATATATATATTTTTTTATATTATACACTTCAGAATTTATTATGTATTAAATGAAAAAACGCATGTGGTCAGTAGCATGACAATTCTTATGTGAAAATTGTATCTACCTACAACTTTAATCTTACAATAAAACAAGGTTAAACCTGCATTTAACCATCACAACATAGTTAAAAAGAAATGCAAAAGTAGAACTAAGTATTATTTAAAAAAAATTTATTGTTCAAAATATTAGCCCTTTATTTCATATATATATATATATCAATCTATTTTCTCTTATCTCAGTAAATGTGTTTTATTATTTTGATATTATTAAATGTATTTCAGATATTATGGCACAGCAAATATCAAGATCTCATAATGTTCATCAGATGCTACTTTTAATAATACCCAGGCTGGCTGCTTTCAACCGAGAAGCATTTGCTAGAAAGCATTTAAAATCCACTATCAATCACCTCATTACATTTCTTTGCGGGAGAGAAAAAGAAAGAGCAATGGCATTTGTAACTCTGGGGTTAATCTGTGTTGCTGTTGAGGATGATATACAACCATATTTACATAGAATCATAAAAATTATCAAATCTACATTGCCATTGAAAGATGTAACTAAAAAGAGAAACGGAATTGATACATCCCTCTTCAAATGTGTTACATTATTAGGGTTTGCAGTAAAAGAAAATATTTCAAATGAATTAAAAGATTTGTTGGATCCAATGTGTCTGACTGGATTAAGTCCTCAGTTGACAACTTGTTTCAAAGAGCTTAGTCACAATGTACCATCCCTCAAAAAAGACATAACAAGCCGACTTCTTAATATACTTTCACTGATATTGAGAAAGAAACCTTACACATTACCAAATCAAAGTAAAACTGAACAACTTTCATATTCCCTTTCTTCTGTCTTGATTTTGGAACCTCACGACGCTGCAAAATTGGTTCTGGCTTTGCATACACTTGGAGCATTTGATTTTGAATGGAATAATACATTGATGTCATTTATACGACGGTGTACAGATCATTATTTGCAAAGTGAACAACATGATGTAAGATTGGAGTCAGTAAAAACAATAGCAAAACTCCTCGTAAAAGCCGTAGAGCGATGTTCTCAAATGAACTCCCGAAGTCTAACAGTATTAGTGGACGAATCTCTTGGGAAATTGCTATCAGTTGGTAGAGCTGATTTCGATCACGAGGTTCGTTATAAAGTCCTTGAAGTCTTCACCAATCCTGTTTTTGACAAATATTTAGCAGTAGAGGAGCATCTAAATTGTCTTTTCGTATGCGTCAATGATTCTAACAGTGATGTGGGGGAACTCGCATTATGTGTCGTCGGGCGTCTTAGCAATTTGAACCCTAGTTACACCACACCTATTTTGAGACAAATGTTTGTACAGATATTACTGGAACTGCAGTACTCCGAATCAGCTCGAAATAAAGAGCAATCCCTCAGAATGATTAATAATATCATAACTCATGCACCCCGAATTACGAGACAGTTTGTTGATACAATTCTAAAAGTTTTGATACCTAAATTAAAAGAAACCGGAAGCAGTTCTATTATGATATGCACCATTTTTAAAGCTATCGGTGATTTAGCTGAGATTAACGGCGGTGGAACAGCTTTAAAGGAGTGGTTGCCTGAACTGATGGCCATACAACTAGATATACTTTCAGATCCAAATCAGCTAGAAAAAAGAAGTGTTGCTCTATGGTCTTTCGGACAAGTTATAAGTGCAGTAGGGCATGTTATAACACCTTATAGTGAACATCCAAACCTTATGGACATGCTTTTAAATTTCTTGAAGAGTGAGCAAAATAGTAGAGATCGACGCGAAACTATTCGCGTTCTTGGCCTTCTGGGTGCTTTGGATCCATACCGACATAGAGTCAACCAAGGACTTATAGATTTCCAAACTATTTCGACTTTAATTCCGATTCCAGAAACAACAACTGGAATAGAAAATTTTTATGCTAATGTTAGCGAAATGTTTGTGAACATGTCGCCAATTGTTTTGGATGAGTTTTACCCAGCAATAGCTGTGACTTCTCTGATGCGCATACTTCGAGATCCTTTATTAGCCCAACATCACACTAACGTTGTACATTCGATAACGTATATCTTCCAGACATTGGGCATCAAATGCGTTCCATACATTTCGCGAGTCACTCCTGGCTTACTCTTTGTTATCCGTACTACCGATAATAACAATTTTCGGGAATTCCTTTTTACGCAATTAGCACAGTTGATATCAGTCGTGAAAATACACATAAGGGCGTACTTAGAGGACATATTTGATTTGATTCGTGAATACTGGACTCCTGATAGCCAGCTACAATCGACCTTGATTTTACTAATCGAGCATATAACCGTCGCAATCGGAACAGAATTTAAAGTGTATCTCAGAAAGATTCTTCCACACATCTTGCGAGTGTTGAAATATGACAGGAGTAAAGATAGAATATTGACAGAAAAATTACTTTTAGCTATACATAAATTTGAGAACAACTTAGACGACGTTCTTTTGGCAATAATCCCAGCCATAACAGCGTTGTTTGACGGTAGAAATATACCAACACATATTTCTAAACTGGCCATGGAAACGATTGAACACTTGTCGATGTATCTGTACTTAAAGCCGTTTTCGGCAGTTCTGATACAGGGTCTGGCGAAAGTGCTTGATAACAATCCTACTTTGCGCCAAACAGCTATGAATACACTTTGCGCTTTGGTTGTACAGTTGGGCAGGGAATATATAGACTATATTGGATCTATGGAGAGGATTATGGCAAAGCATAAGATTCAGTGCCCAAATTATACCGTATTAGTTTCAAGGCTTCAAGTTGTCTCGACGCTGGCGTCAGACGACGACTACCTCGATGAAACTCGATGTCGATTGCGAAATCAAAAAACTGATGTAAGTATAATAATATATCATAATCCTTACAATACAGAAATTTTTAAATTGTGATATAATAGCTAAACAGAGTTGTTATCAATTATTATTCATATAATCCAAAAGCAGGATTGATTTTATTTTTTGAATATTTTCAGGTAGTTACAAGTAGTGAAACACAAAATATTCAGAAACTGGTTTTAAACGTGCAAAATCTCCGCAAATGCTGGTCAATCAGTAATGTTATATCTAAAGACGATTGGTTAGAATGGCTCCGGCAGTTCAGTATAGGGCTGCTGACTGAATCCAATAGTCCCGCTATCAGGTAACTATGGTGTATTTTAATACATTATTATTAGTTTGACCTGTCCTTCGCCAACTTGAATTTCATCTTCGTTGGACTTGAAACTTTCAAGGACTGATGAAAATACAATAATTTAAAAACAAATCGTAATAGAGTACATTATACAGAGATTGATTATATTATATAGTAATTTTTCACGATATTGTCCTTACAAAATGAATGAGAAAACTAATTTTAGGCATAAGTATTTTATTTGAGATGGATACAAATCGGTTCAGCCGTTTTGAGTATTTTATGTTTCAGTTGTAAATTAGAGTATGGATAAAAAAGCACGTAATTTGAAATAATTATCCTTTACAGGGCATGCGCTAGCCTAGCTCAGAACTATTCCCAGTTAGCCAGTGACTTATTTAACGCGGCATTTATGTCGTGTTGGACGGAATTAGGAGAACAGCCACGTGCAGAACTGGTATACGCTCTTGAGAGAGCTTTAACTGTTCCCGATGCACCAGAAGTAGCGTTGATTGTTCTAAATCTGGCTGAATTTCTTGAACACTGCGATAAAGGTGCCTTACCCATCTCCATTAAGCTGTTAGGTGATACTGCCATAAGTTGCCGAGCGTTTGCAAAAGCTTTGTATTACAAGGTACGATTTATTTCAATTGTAAATATATATAAGCAACACTTTAATCACACACTAAGATTGGCAATAAGTGCGTTATAAAACCATGACTTTAATTGCGTTTTTAACAGCTTAGCTCAAATAATTATTTGAGAGATTTAGTTTGATTATCGAAACTAAATGTAGTTTGGGTAATCAAACCAAATCTTAAATTTTCTCAAACTTAGAGGCTTATACAGTATTACATCTAAAAACCTTGGATTTCATAGCGTACGATTAAGGCAATAGTGATTTTTTAAAATCGGTTTTACAGGAAGAGGAGTATAGGCGAAATCCGACTACCCAAGTTGTAGAAGCGCTCATTCATATCAACAATAAATTGCAACAGAAAGAATCAGCAAATGGATTACTCGAAAACGTTATAAGGCAAAAAAAGAATAGCGATTGTACACTTAACGTACATGTTCGTTGGTATGAAAAACTACATAACTGGGAGGAAGCTCTCGATCTATACAACAAGAAGCTTGAAGTTGAACCAGAAGATTGTGAGTCTAAACTAGGGATGATGCGATGCTTAGAAGCTATGGGAGAATGGAGGAAACTCTACAGTGTAACAGCAGAACAGTGGGATAATTTAGGAGAAGATATGCAACAGAAAACCGCGAAAATAGCAGCTGCAGCCTCATGGGGTCTACAAGAATGGGAGTCGATGAAACGATATGTGGAGTTGCTACCAGAAGACACTCAAGATGGAGCACTGTATAGAGCAGTTCTTGCCATTCATGAGGGATATTGGTCTGAATCGAGGCATTATATTGATACAGCTAGAACTTTATTAGATGGAGAGATGTCTGCTGTGATTGGCGAAAGCTATCAAAGAGCTTACGCGCCGCTTGTTAATGCCCAGCTACTAACTGAGCTGGAAGAAGTAGTAACCTACAAGCTAGTCGAGGAAAGAAGAAGTACTATTCAAAAAATGTGGTGGACAAGACTACAAGGAGGACAATGTTTGGTTGAAGACTGGAGAAAAATGCTCCAAATTCGAAGTCTCGTAATGTCATCCCGAGAGGACTTACAGACATGGCTTAAATTCTCATCTCTTTGTAGAAAAACCGGGTCTGTCAATCAGGCGCATAAAATAGTTTTGTCTTTACTGGGAGCAGATCCTGTAACCAACCCTGAAACATTATTAAGGACTCAAGACCCAAGAGTCATGCTAGCGTACACCAAGAACTTATGGGATGCTGGAAACAAAAGATATGCTTATGAAGTTTTGCAAAGATTTGTGGATAACACAGAGGGAGAGACAGAAGATCAATGCAGACTACTTGCAAGGTGCCATCTCAAACTCGGTTCTTGGTGCGAAACTCTACAAGAAGTCAATGAACTCTCCATTCCTGAAATATTGCGTAATTATGCAGCTGCAACAATCCTCGCCCCGGAATGGTATAAGGCATGCCACGCATGGGCCTGTATGAACTTTGAAACTGTATTATTTTACAAGCAGCAGGATAACTTGTCAGAGAGTAGCGTTGCAGGAGGGTCTGTGGATAAAAAAGTATCAAGACCAGATTTTATTAACACATACACTATACCTGCAATCGAAGGGTTCTTCAAATCAATCAGTTTGGCAAATGAAAATTCTTTACAAGATACATTGAGGCTTCTGACGTTATGGTTTGATCATGGACACAACCCAGCCATCTATGACGCGCTATTTGAGGGAATCAGGCAAATTGACGTAAAGATATGGTTGCAAGTGATACCACAATTAATCGCTCGCATCGATTCACCAAGGAGTTTGGTAGCTAAACTGGTGCATATCCTTTTAATAGACATTGGGAAATTGCATCCTCAAGCCTTAGTCTATCCTCTCACAGTGGCAACGAAATCTTCGTTTGTAACAAGAAAGAATGCGGCTAACTATATTTTGAAAACGATGTGCACCCATTCACAAATCTTAGTCGACGAAGTGGCCATTATATCAGAAGAACTGATTAAAATTGCTATGCTGTGGCATGATCAGGTCTACACTGCTTTGGAAGATGCTTCAAGGTAAATTTGCCCAGGTTATAAATGATTCTAGTAGTAATTAACCCGTAATTTCTTAGTGGGGCACGAAACATGATATTTATTCATTACTGTCCCTAATAATTTTCCCCAATTGCGGTGAAATAAAAACAGAGAGTTAGGTTAGGGTTAAGTCGGCTTGTCTATATAAATGCACATTTCTTTGTGGGCTCATAACGACTCAACCAATTTTATTAAATTGGATTCGATTCTTTTTTAATCACCGCAGATGGTTTTGAAATTTGTTTATTGGTGAAATAGTTTTTTTTTTTTCATTAAAACATTGTTTTCATTTAAACCGGTTGCTTTAAACTTTTTGTTTTTAGGTTGTATTTCAGTGAAAAAGATTACCGTAGCATGTTCAGAACTCTTGATAAAATGCACGCAATGTTGGACAGACCACCGGAAACTTTGAAGGAGGTTTCCTTCCTACAAATGTATGGAAGGGATTTGCAAGAAGCGCAACGCTGGTGTGAACTATATAAGGTAAGATAAAATTAAATTGACCATTTTGTTTTATATATATTTTATTAAAGTATTCTACTTACTGTTTTAGTAAAAATAAAACAGACAGCGCTAGATACTTATAATTTATTCCACTTTTACTATACGAAATATTCTCGTGAATATACTGCAAAGTAAAGTCCGCTATAATAAAACATATTACTTTATATTATTGTAACTAACTTGTCTGAAGGCTTTTAAATTGTCTTCAATTTCCCTTGTTCTATTTAAATAAGCGATATTTTATAGGAAACAAACGAAGACAGATATTTAAACGAAGCGTGGGATCTGTATTGCCACGTGGTGCGTCGTATTGGTGCTCAGTTCCGTTCTCACACATCCTTAGAACTTCAATACGTCAGCAAGAGACTCCACACTTGTACAGACTTGCAATTAGCTGTTCCAGGATCGTATGTACCTAATGAGAAAGTTATAAGGATATCGCATATCAAAAGTCATTTACAGGTAAGCTTACTTGGTAATTTCGTTTTTTATCGTATCTCTACTACTCTAACCGTAGTAATCAAAGGGATTTTTCGGTTACTATTGAGTTTGATAGTCAGGGGTTCATTGAAAATTTGACATTTCATTTCTTATGCCTAAAGTTCTAAAATGTTTTGTTCAGTAGGGGTTGGGTAGTTTGAAAGAAAAATGTCGAAATTGGCAAAGACTAGGTGAAAAATCCGAAAAGTAAAAACTGGTAATTTTGTACAAGAATCAAGATATGTGTTATTTAAATTGACTGTGAAATGACTAATATACATTATACAAATATGAAAATTTGTTTCAGATAATTAAATCGAAGCAACGTCCCCGCCGCTTAACCATCCAAGGATCGGATGGTAAGCAATACATGTTCCTTCTAAAAGGTCACGAAGACTTGCGCCAAGATGAGAGAGTGATGCAACTGTTTGGTCTCGTCAATACTCTGCTCCAGGCAGATTCTAACACATACAGACATGACCTGGCCATACAACGGTATGCTGTGATTCCTTTATCACCGAATTCGGGACTTATAGGCTGGGTACCCCAATGCGATACGCTTTATAACCTAATAAGCGATTATCGTGATAAGAAATCAAACAAAATGTCGTTGCACACGGAACAACAGATCATGATGAGAATGGCGTCGGATTATCAGAAGCTCATGCTGAAGCATAAGGTGAGTTTTACTCGATTTTGAAGTTCTTTATTGTTACTCTTTATTTGTAGAGGCAAATTTTGAATGGATTTTTAAAAATAGAGCAATGGCGACTTAAACGAATACGCCCACAATGTGCGGCTTCCTGAAGAATATCTTCTAGTTTTATGTTTAATTTTAAATTTAAGATAAAAGAGTGTTCAACTTTCAAGAAAAGTTTCTACCTTTCGCTATAAATTTATTTCTCCCTACTTGAATTGACCACAATTGTTATTGTCAGTATTTTAATATTTATATTACTTACCAGGTGGAAATATTCGAATACACGTTGTCTCAGACGCCAGGAAACGACTTAGCTCGTCTACTCTGGCTTAAGAGTCCATCAGCAGAGGTATGGTTCGAGCGTCGAACAAATTACACCAGATCTCTCGCTGTGATGAGTATGGTCGGGTATATCCTTGGTCTCGGAGACCGACATCCCTCCAATATCATGCTCCATAGAGTCACCGGAAAAGTCCTTCATATAGACTTTGGAGATTGCTTTGAAGTGACACAAACGAGGGAGCGATTCCCAGAGAAGATACCGTTCAGGTTAACCAGGATGCTGATTAGCGCTATGGAGGTATGTATTAAATAGTTGAAACAGCTAATTTTGTGACAACATATCTGGCAAATCGGACTATAGGGTTAGACTTTTTTCCAAAATAATGTTTTAACTAAATTAGCATAAAATTTCTCCTCAATCTCAATTTTAATTTTAATGTTACTAGTGGTCGCCCATTAGTCTAAATTCGACCAAACTTCAAGAATGAGTCTGATATGTATGTGTGTGTCATCCATGCAGTAATGTGCGTAATGTTTATTTTAATTAATTTAATGTATTTCTAATGAATTTTATATAAAAAATAGCTTTAAGCACTTCTTCTCCGTATAAACTTTAACTGTGGCAAATTTCATGATCACCCGTTTGCGCAATTTTGGTAAAAAGTAATACAAAGTTTTTACTTCACGTATTAATTTTATGATATTATCAAGTCAATATATTTTAAATTACTTAATTTATTTTAAAGTAAACATGAAATATTCACTGTCTATCTGAACCATATATTTGTTACAGTTGAGACAATGGTCATTACCGTTCTTATTCTTGATTGAATAAACAATACGTTTCTATTACAAATTAAATGTTATTTTAAAAATATATGCAAGTAGAAAAATAATTTTTTTCAAAAAGAAAATTATCAGAGGAGGACTTTAACGAAGAGCAAACTATTATTTATTTTCATAATAACATAATTCTTTTTCTAGGTAACTGGTATAGAGGGTACGTTTCGTTTCACTTGCGAATCTGTGATGCACGTCCTTCATAAGCACAGGGACAGCGTTATGGCCGTTCTAGAGGCGTTTGTCTATGACCCACTCCTCAATTGGCGACTCATAGACAACGACAAACACTCCATCACAGAGTCTACGTTCTCCTCGGACATAGACATATCTTACTCTCTGCCCAGCAGATCTAGAAATCAGCTACACTACGAATCTTTAGAAATGCCACCCGAATCTAACCTTAATAAGCGAGCTTTAGCAATTCTAAATAGAATAAGAGATAAGTTAACTGGTAGAGATTTTCCAAATATAGAAGCGGTCGTTAGCGTTCCGAAACAAGTTGATTTGTTAATAAAAATCGCTACAAATAACGAGAATTTGTGTCAATGCTACATCGGGTGGTGCCCTTTTTGGTAATTCTTATCTAACGCCAAATTTATGGTTCATTTATTGAGAGCTTACGAAAGTAAACTATAGTTTCTCCTTACGATATATGTATCTTTTTTTAATATAAATTAATGAAATATTATACAACAGATATTGCAGGTTTATCCTTAAAGCAATATGATGGCGCGTTGTTCACAAAAGAATTGTGTGCTCGCAAAATTTTTAACAATGCGACAGTTAATACCTACCACTAATTAATAATAATACAGTTATGTTAAACCAGTGGTCGGCAAAGTGCATTTCCAGAGCCGCATGTGGCTCTTTGGCTCCTTAAGTGCAGCTCTGGCACAAATATACATATATATTTAATTTATCAAAATATATTTGTTAAATTAAAATTGTATTAAAATTAATTACAAGTTCTACAAATATATGCGAACGATTTTTTTTCAAGCATGAACATTATCAAGAGAACTGAGAAGTCGTCTCATTGATAAGAATTTGGAATCATGCCTAAAATAAAAACAATAACATACAAAACTGACTTACTCAAACTTTCCAAGGAGATGCAAGCACATTGTTCGCATTAATAAATATTTACTAAGTATGAAATTTAGATTTATTTAGTGTACCTACTACTTATTTAGTGTAAGGAGCCAAATCTGTTTTAAAATTGTTGTTATGTTCATATTTGGCTCTTTGGCTAATAAGTTTGCCGACCACTGTGTTAAACAGATGTAAAAATATAAGTATAATTAGAGACGGAAAATAGAGCACTCTGCGTGAATGCGTTAAAGAAAAAGACAATTAGTTTGTGCTAACAAATCAAGTTGCAAGCTCTCTAAGTGTAGGTAACGTCAGCATCGTTAATGAAATTATTTGAAAAATTTATTTAATAACGTACAATACATATTTATAAAAGTATTATTGGCTTTGCGTATGAATTTTCTTGCATTACTTTTTACGTTTAGATATTTTTGACATGTAGTTTTTACGTGGTAAACAGAAAGACATGGACAAGTAAATACACTTCTGTATACTACTTCTGGTATGCTGGAGTTAGTTATATTGCGATATAGGGGTTATATAAAGATAGATATGTCGGCTGATGTCGTAAATACTCGGTTCGGTAAAAAATTGTTTAAAGTATAAAGTCTTTATATGTATTTTACGTATTCCTTTTTTCTTTTAATAAATTTAATTTTCATCGAAATGATCAGAACACAAATACATTATGTGTTCCACATTCCCTCATGATATGTCTAGCTTTTTGCAATGATGTCGTAAATACTCGGTTCGGTAAAAAATTGTTTAAAGTATAAAGTCTTTATATGTATTTTACGTATTCCTTTTTTCTTTTAATAAATTTAATTTTCATCGAAATGATCAGAACACAAATACATTATGTGTTCCACATTCCCTCATGATATGTCTAGCTTTTTGCAATGATGTCGTAAATACTCGGTTCGGTAAAAAATTGTTTAAAGTATAAAGTCTTTATATGTATTTTACGTATTCCTTTTTTCTTTTAATAAATTTAATTTTCATCGAAATGATCAGAACACAAATACATTATGTGTTCCACATTCCCTCATGATATGTCTAGCTTTTTGCAATGATGTCGTAAATACTCGGTTCGGTAAAAAATTGTTTAAAGTATAAAGTCTTTATATGTATTTTACGTATTTCTTTTTTCTTTTAATAAATTTAATTTTCATCGAAATGATCAGAACACAAATACATTATGTGTTCCACATTCCCTCATGATATGTCTAGCTTTTTGCAATACAGCAATCCATTTTTTCTTTAATTCCTCCTCATTTGAAAAAATAAAAATATTTTTATGCAAGCAGTACAAATTTCGCCAGCATATTAAGCTTGTAGTTGCTGTCTCTTTTGTACCAATGATGCATGCATATGGCCTTCTCTTTCTGACATAGTTTCATTTGACTGCAATAAAAAATAAACACTAGCTCTTCTAATTTTACAAAAACTGGGTATTATCTAATTGAAAATAAAAAAGTGAACTGTTTTGTGAGAAAATGTGAAAATTCTTTGTTAGCGTTTGCTGAATTATTTTTACACTTGTGAAAAACACAAGAAGACATATTAGTAGTTGCGTTTTCTTCTAACTTGTCGAATTCTAACGCGTGTTACTTCTCTCGTAGACTAAGCGCAAGGAGTTCGACTCACATGAGCGGCTTCAAAAATGTAGCATGGAAAGGCCCGTCTATCTTTTTATTTGGTCGAAGCTTTTAGCTTTATAAGCTTGCTTATAAAGGTAGCTTACGTCGCCTTCTCCGTGTTATTGCTCTGACAATAACACTACAGGTAAATACATTTTACTGCCTATGCCGTAAACCTTCTTAAATTGCAATATAATTTACCTGTCCAACGTCAGATAATTGTGTTTCAGTTTTTTCTAGAACCTTGTTATTATCTTCACTCTTTTATTTGTAACGATTTCTAAAATGGTTATGACTTTTTTATTAGCAATTTAAATGCATATTTTTAATATACTTACAGGATGGGTTTTTGAGACGGGACAGTAAGGGGGCTTATACCTCAAATGGTCCCATAGAGCCTTGATCCCTACATGATATAGGATCGATTAGCATAATTTTTTTGTTATTTTAGCTTATTTTGGGTAACTGTACTCCAAAATCTGTTAATGCCGTTCAGAATATCTTAAAAAATTATGGATGGTCTCCTAAGAACGTTTTCCTGTAATTATAACGGTAAAAGTGCCTGCCCGTAGCAAAAATCCATCCTGTATATTACCTTTATTTATTATGTCTATTTTATGACATGTAGGTATCTGCCATAGGAAGCAAACGAAACTATAGGTATTTAATATTAGTGCTAAGTTTACATTTTATGAATATATTCTGATAACAGTGAATTATAATGTTGGATTATTTTTATTTTTGAATACGCCTATTATATTGGTTGTAACATCAGAGATACAATGAATTCGCTTCACAAAGAAATTGTGAAAATAATAACTAAAGCTGTTAGTTATCATTTGCTATTTATTTCCCATTAAAATTCACCTTCACTTGAAATTGTAGATAGATAAAGTTGTACCTTATAAAAATAGTCATCGAATAAATGTACTTATTAAAAAAGTATAGTTTTTTTCCATAATGATTCAATTATGTTTTCATGTTTTTAGCTATAAAATAAATGAGAGTGGTAATATTTCAGAAAGTTTTGTACATAAAACTTTGTCCATGGTCGGTTTGCTTAAATATATTTCAATATCGCCGTCACTCCCGCGGAATTCATTAAGGACCTGTCTACAGACACCACACGGCGCAGTGAACGAATTATTTTGATGTGCGACTACAGCTATCATTTTGATCTTTAAATAGCCATCACAGACTGCTTTTGGTATTGCAGTACGCTCGGCGCAAATCGATGGGGACAAAGCGGCGTTTTCGATATTACACCCTGTGTACACTTTCGAGTCTTCTTCTGTTAATAAAGCCGCTCCAACGGCGAAATTTGAATAAGGGCAATACGCCTTTTTTCTTATTTTTATAGCTTCGCGTATTAAATTCTGTACTGCGTCATCTGTAATAAAAATAATAAGTATTATTAAATGTGTTCTGCACGGTACAATATTGGCGAATATTTTATTTTTCTAATCATATGTATTTCATTATGGTTACAAAAATAGGTATGTTTTACTTGTGGACCCCGCGAACTTTATATCGCTTCAGTTTCGAATTATAGGTACCTACGTGTTACATAAGTTATATAGAAAATGTACTTCAATTTTATTAATAAACAAGTTTTCGTGAATTGATATATAAGTATTTTTAATCCTACAAAGATCATCAAAAACAGTCCATCCGTTCTTGAGTTAATTTTTAAATATACATATATAGATTTTTGGCTACAGAAATATCTATGCTGTAATTTTGTTTCTGGCAAGATCACCTG
Source organism: Aporia crataegi (assembly GCA_912999735.1). NCBI lineage: Eukaryota > Metazoa > Arthropoda > Insecta > Lepidoptera > Pieridae > Aporia > Aporia crataegi. The sequence goes on along the minus strand of OU538744.1, from coordinate 2,102,443 downwards.
TCCTATAGATAAAATTATCAATTTGTGATAAAGATTCTAAGCATTTTTACATAACATTATTTCATACGGCTATTAAGTACCTACCTAAACATTCAATTTCAACTCGGAAATATAAAAAAATTTGCTACACCAAGTTATTAAGGTATTTAAATGCTAGCCGATGAAAGTTGCAAATGAGACTTAATTTTGGTCACGTAACTAAATGTACAAGGAAAAGAAAATGCAAATCACGACTAACTCTTGTGTCTGACATTAAATTTGGATTCCGTTGTTTAAAATTCACCTCGCGTTACTAATCTTTGATTATAAAAAAAAAGATTAATTTAGAAATACGAACCGTAGGTAAGGTCATTATACTTCATATTTTAAGACTTGTGTTACTGCTAAATAATGTTAGTATCTAATCTATTGTAGTTTGTAATTGTTAATTTTAAAGAATTAATTAATATGGAGGGAAATTAATTCCTGCGACGACAATCTCTATAATTATGCATAAAAGTTTGATAAAAAACACAAAATTTTAAAGAATTACTCACTTAAAGTATCGAAATCTCGAATATCATGTATGTCTGCACTCGGTCGATTACATTTGGAATTACATGGTGAGTCGTCCATCGCGTCGAGCGGTCCACTGGCATACTGATTATGAAAATTGAAAGGTGAATGTTTACGAAGTAATATAGGTCGCAAGCAGATCGTTCAATTAATTTGACAATAATTGATAGCGATTTATCAAGGGCGTAAACAGAAATTCAGTTCGGGAAGGTCCCGACTTTGGGATGATGAACTTTAAAGTACCTACTTTGGTTTACTTACCTAGTAATAATTTAGACAAATTTCATTCTAAGAGTGTCAAATTTTTCAAAACGGAAGTTATCATTTTCCAAATTTCAATTACATTAAATTTCTCAGTTTTGTTTAATAAAGTATTTTTTAGTTATTTTAGAAGTAGGTACATATTATATTTTTTATGTGTCTATATTGTTCATTTTCATAACAATATGTGAACTTGTCACGGTGAATGACATTGTATGTGTGGTAAGTGACAAGGTAAAACTGTCAATAGAAATAAAACCTACTTGTTGAACAAAATATTCCGTGACTCGACTTCCATCGACCTCTACGAGTATGTGAGCTAAGCCAACATTATATTTTTGCTGAAAAAGCGCATCTATTGTATTGAACGGAGTTCGTTACAATTTATTCAGCAAAATATGATGAGGTCAAATCAGATTATCTCACCTGACTAAGTTTTGGTCTTATTTCATTAGAAGAAAATAATATTTCTATCATCTCTATAGGCTATAATAGACTTTTTAACCGGCTAAACCGGTTTGCGGTATACAGCGGAGAGGCTGGATTTGAATCCCGAGAAACAAATGTTTCGGTTGGGTATAAAAGGCTGATCACCTAATTATACTTTCTGACACGGCGAACTTCGTAAGCTATCCATAAAAGGTCATGTAAAAAATATTACAACTGTAAGTTTTTTGTAGATCTAAAAATATACGTCGAATTGATAACCTCCTTTTTGGTTTTTTTGAAGGTCGGTTAAAAAAGGAATATCCCATGATGTCTTGTTTTAAGCTCCCAGGTAGCTGGATTTCCTGCACTTCCAACAATATTTCAACCAATTTACACAAAACATTGACAAATTATTAAACCTACTAAATCACTATTTATTAGTGAAACTCGCATCATAATTCGTTAAGTAGTTATTTTTAATTTATCGCGAACAGACGCGACGGATGACTTTGTTTTATATTATGTATTAATACTCTGTAAAGAAAATTATCAGTTAAACCTTATTTCAAAACATGGACTAAAGATGTTTCAGTATTGGTTGCTAGGATACTAAACTCGTGTAATCCCGTTTAAATTTCATCAAAATCTGTACAGTAGTTTTAGAGTTACAATTTGAAGTCGGTTTTTTTAAAATTATTATGATTTTATGTAAATTGTAATTTGTGGTCTACATTTATAATTCTTCAAATTTTAAATAAAACATTGTTTTAACCAAGATAATAGGTATGTATTTTGAATACAATATACAATTATTAATTAACAATTATTGCTTAACATAAATCAAAATTGCTTATTTACAAATGTTGCACTCATTTTAAATGATTTTATGACTGATCGGTATTCGAAAATAATATATAACATTCAAAATGTATTTTTTGTACTTTAATTCGTACCAACTTGCCAAAAATGTCAGTGACAGCGCGTTAATTTGACTTTTTACTGGTACTTGTAGTAGTTTACCTATTTACTTCTATTAAGACAAGACTCAAGTATAATATTTAGATAGATTAGTCACTAGACAACAAAAAATAAATGAAACAAATCAGGTATGATCATTGCGATAAAACAAATCGGCTTATCAGATTCCTACACGAAAACAAAACGCAACTGAATTATGAATACGATAAAATATATTTTGAAATGTTAACACCAAACTTAGAGTTATGGTTTAAGATTTTATAACACGATTTAAAGTACTTCCTCCATTATTCCCTGCGGTAAATAAAAACTTAGTCATTCAAGTAATATGTAAACGTAAAAGAACATGGCTTGCACTATCTGTAGCAATCTGCTCTATTTAGAGGGCGCAAAGTATGCATTTGTGTACTCGTTTATTTTTAGTAGATTTTAATTTGAATGAGATAACAATACTAATCTTTAGTAATTAATTTAAATCTCCATATCGAAGAATAACTATGGTTATTTTTCCTGCGAAGGGACTTTATTAAAATAAGAGTATTAAATATTACTGAAGTTCTGCTTACGTAATCCTTAAACAGCCACTAAGTAAACACTACAGTTTTAGCATAAATTTCTAAATATTATTACAAATATTATCTTAAATAATATAGACGTCGTTAATTATAAACAAATGAAAAATATATCACTTAACAATCTTAAGTTCTAACTTCTATAAGCTAAAATAACTATTAAACATGCAATAAAAAAACGAAACAATTACAGTACATACTACTTTTTGGTAAATATAGTAGCGCCATATTCTAAAAGCATATAATTAACCCAAGAAATGAAACTCACTTAAATATAACCTTTTTATATTGTACAATTAAAAATCTTAACATTTCAGCGTCGCAAATATCACATATCATGTCATACATTTAATCAATACATCTCAAGCTTATCTGGCCCGGTATTGGAGTATGAAATCAATTATTTTCTTAATAATACAATAATAAGAAATTGACAGACGGCACTTCGACTTAACAATAACGGAAAGTCTTTGTACCGATCTCTATACGAAATAAATTAGGATTCAAAGGTTCCTTTAAATCCCTACACATTATATGAAGTTACTTCACGACTTATGACTTTGACCTTAGCTTTTAATTCCCAGTCTCGACCTTACGTCTAGTGTAGTTTTGCAAAGTATGCTGTGAACGCATTTTTACAAGTTTGCTACGCAAAAGTTTATTAAGCTTTATACATACTATTACGATAAAATGTATGTAAAAAGCTTCAACTTCGATATTTTCAAAGCAAACTTTGAAATCACAATAAAGAAAAAGACAGATTTAAGAATCGTATTTGGGTTAAACATTTTCCATTAATGTAAAGCAGAAATCCGATCTATTAATGTTATCTTAGAAGAAAAGCAAGTTCAAACCTTAAGGCCAGTGTTTTTCACTAATGTCAAACACGCGACCTCTTCGTTAATTTTGGCCTGATTTGTGATTAATCTGAATTTTTAAGATGTGCGAGGCAACTGCACCTTCTGAATTAAGAATCTGAATTCAGAGAGACAATTCTGAATGTGTTTGGCCAGCCTTAGTCCAGATTCATCGGCAATTTTATATTACCTGTCATTGTAACTTCGTTCTTGAGAACGAAATTAAAATTGAATTGATCCTTGATTTTTTTTAATTTAAAAAAGAAAGACTAGACTGGACACCTATTAACACTGGAACTTTCTAGCGTTAGTAGATGTCGAAGTATAAACATAAGAATCTTGTCTTCGACAAAGAAGCGTTTTCAACAAAAAAAAAAAAAAATTATTGCACTAATACTTATTAAACAAACATTTTTTCCCGCCATACCTTTGGTAAAATTTAATTTAAAAAACACTGCCTTAGGCTGAAGGCCTTACCAGAACGGGCACCAGCCAACGTAACACTGACAGAGATTTTCATTGCTCGTCGCCTGTTGTATCAACAGATCTACTTGCTGTTGAACAGAGACGCAATTGTCATCTATATGGGGGAAGTCCCGACCTGTGAGTTTATCCCTGACCCTATTAACAATAGCTAAGGCTCTTTTATTAAGGTTAGTCTCAGTGGGTTGGTCTTCAACCGTCACTTTGCTCCTGGTTGGCTGTGGTGACCCGTCACCCGACTCCGCCTCATTTCGGGACCGCCTCCCCGCATCTATTAACCTCCAATTTAGTAAGGGATCGTAGACAAACGCTTCCAGTACCGCCATAACGCTGTCTTTGTGCCGGTGCAATACCTCCATCACCGATTCGCAAGTCCGTCTGTAGGTTCCCTCGATTCCTGTTACCTGGGTAGGAAGATATACCGTGATAAGAATAAAATAGTTATTGAAAAATCTTGAAAAATCTATTTGTTATCCGAGAAGAGTAAAAAAACACTATAATGAAAAAGACTAGTCTAGATTTTTTTTTAATGAATGGCATGGTTATTATTAAATACAATGAATCCATTTTGTTAAATAATAATAATGTAGAGGTGATAATATCTAATTGTACAAACATAACAACAACATATCAACAACAGTTCCGGATTAATTTTAAAGCGATTGGACCGATTTTGATGGCAGTAAAATACTTGCATTAAACATCAAATTAATAAGTGGAAATTGAGTTCGTATGATTTTAGGAGCCACATTTTGTAATTAAATGAAAATCATTCCAATAATTAGTAGTAAATGGAAACAATTGTAGATCTAAACTTGGAGTATATAGAGGTGGAAAGTTGCTGAAAAGTTTTAACTTCTGCTGGAAATCGAACAAATATGAAAAACTGATAATTTTTGATGGGAGTATTATAATTATGACGTGTCTCCCGTTTGAGCGTGGCTCCAAACTAGTCTGTACTTAAAAATTAGTTTAAATAAATAATTAAATTAGGCAAACAGGTTTGCACATTTTCTGAATAATATGTGAAATTATGATAAAAGCAACTATGAAATTTACACAATGATTACACAATCGATTGATAAGATAGAAATGTACATCTAGAAGTTGAATTTTCAATAAATCACAATAAAGATTATGTAGATTGTTGAGTTTCATTTAATTTTATGAAATTGTTTACATGGTAACATAAAACTTATATTTCCAGATATTATTTCGATATCACAGTATAAGTGAAATTAAAAAACCGACATGTTAATTTTAAAAAAATACCTTATAAATAATAAGACAAACAGATTTTTATAAATTGTAGCCGAGACACAATGCGGAGGCAGCAGCTTTCAAAAAAACTGCATCATAATCGGTTCATTAGTTTAGGAGCTACGATACTACAGACAGACACACAGTCAAGTTTTATTTTACCAAACTAGGTAGAGATCTATTTAAACAGCTCGATATTTCAACAGTAAACAAAGTTATTGCTAAATACTAAACTGTTCAATATAGAGACATAAAATTTTCTCACCTCCATAGCATTAATAAGCATCCTGGTCAATCTGAACGGGATCTTCTCCGGGAATTTATCCCTTGTGACGGCTACTTCGAAGCAATCACCAAAATCAATATGTAGGAACTTCCCCGTCTTTCTGTCCAGCATGATATTAGAGGGATGTCGGTCTCCGAGACCAAGGATATACCCGACCATACTCATCACAGCGAGAGATCTGGTGTAATTTGTTCGACGCTCAAACCAGACCTCAGATGATGGGCTCTTGAGCCAGAGTAACTTAGCAAGATCGTCACCCGCTGTGTGTTCTAATGCATGTTCAAATACTTCAACCTAAAAGCGTTTATTAAAATAGATTATTTAAAAAATGTAAAACGAGTCCTTAGAACCATCAACTACACAATACAATATCGAATTATAGTACCTTTATTAATTTTTAAAAGTTTGTTGAATAACTGAAAAACAAAAAAGTACCGAAACGAACAATTAGTGGGCTAAATAAGTTTTTTGGTCACCGCTTCACGCTTTCACTGCTCTTAGTCTTTATAAACAAGTAGCCTTCCAAACGGTATCAGGATCCCAGTAATTATTAGAAGGCCAATTTTTAAATGTATTTCCGAAACAAGAAGTTGCCGGCACATAATTTTTACTCACTAAAGATATACCTTTTGCATCAACATAAGCTTCTCCAAATCCGATGCCATTCTTTGCATGATCCTATGTTCAATGTTGAGAAGAATTTTCCTCTTATCTCTATAGTCCCTTATCAATGAGTGCAACGTGTCACAGTGCGGTACCCAGCCTATTAATCCAGAATTTGTGGACAAAGGAATCACTGCATATCTTTGTATAGCCAAGTCTCGTCTGAATGTGTCAGGGTCAGCCTGGAGAAGAGTATTGACGAGACCAAACAGTTGCATCACTCTCTCATCTTGGCGCAAGTCTTCGTGACCTTTTAGAAGGAACATGTAATCTTTTCCGTTTGATCCGCGTATGCAGAGACGGCGCGGTCGCTGCTTTGATGTTATTACCTGAGAACAAATTTTTAAATGTATACCACATTTATCTATTTTATATATATTCTATATCTATCTATTCTTATGACCCCGTGAATATACGCACTTAAAGTTACGCAGCATATTTTATCTATAGCAAATTAATAATCAGATTACTGTTGCCTCCAAATGTTTTTACTATGTATCGAACTCAGGACATGCTACACGTACCCTACACAAATATGTTTACGTGAACTTTTGACGATAATAAAAGATGTAGTGGAAAGGTTACAAAGTATTATTAAACTCTATTAGGTACCACCTACCTGTGGAACCAACTTCCCCAATCTACATTCTCACACGGATTTACCTTGGGAATTTTAAAGCGCTACACCTCACAGACGTCCTAAATGATTCTGTAACTATATTCAGTCAAGTGAAATAGAATTATTTAAGCAAGAAGAATTTTATTAAAATTATTTTTTTATAAATCAGTGAGGTGGAATAAGGTTTTTTTTTTGCTCACGTCACGTCCCAAGTCCCTCATCCTTCGCTCGATGGGGCTTTTTTTACTTTACTTTATACATTTTCTACTTTAAAGTCTAGGTTGCAGTCGTCAGTTGTTCCTCGGGAATATAACCGCTATCCAAGAATTCAAAAAAGTGCGGGAGACACCTGTCTGATATTAGCATTCGAGGGAGATTCGTCCTGTCCAACTGAACATTTGTTTTCATTTCTACATCCATTCGATCATGGCCGAACTGTGGACAGTCCAAAACAATATGGAGAGCAGACTCACACACACCTTTGTAACGCTTGGAGATACGCTGTTGTAACTTCTGCGTTATCGAACTGTCCAGCTCGGTCTACTTTCATTAAGTACTTCATTTTATACAATGAGTTCAAATCCAGAAAAATTACTACCTTATTTTATTTTTATTTGGCATGTATAGTCTTTTTTCCTGAGCATATTTAAGTTTACTTACCTGCAAACTGCTTTGAATGTGCGCAATCCGTATAAGATCCTGATCAGGGACGTATGACCCAGGCACAGCCAGCTCTAAATCCCGGCAACTCAGAAGATCTGGGCTCACGTATTGTAACTCTAATGACGTAAGTTGACCCAACTGACGGCTGATCCGGCGGAATACGTGATAATAGAGGTCCCACGCCTGATTCACATCACGCATATGACCCGATTCCTTAAACAATTTTAAGTACCGAGTGAATATTCATGTTCAATAAATAATTCCGCTTAATTTTTATGTTTGCTACATTAAAAAACATAGTTTCGTAATCCGTAATTGACGTTACAAAGATTCCCGTAAACCTGATAGAGAACGGGGCATATACATTTCTGGCCTTGTTGCACTGAAAAGATTCGAACCCAGGACTCCGCACTACACTTGGGAATTTCAACTGCGTGATCAATTAAGCTAAGGCGCGTATTACCGTGCATATAGTGACAAGTATTATGAATATCTCGGACGTATCTCTAATGGGTAATTATTCTTAAGAAAGAAGTGGATTAGCACTGTGCACATTGCAAATCAAAATATTTTTTCTTTATTATTTATTCTCAGCACATCCGCGCTATTAAAAAAACTACAAAAAATAGTGAGGTCGTACAAAATTACGAGTGTATATTAATAAATATTATTATGTAAAAATAACTAACCTTGTATCTATTGCACCACTCTAGCGCCTCATTAAGATCCCTTGCATAAGCATTACTGAAAGATACTTCCTTAACCGTCTTCGGTCCTCGCTCTAACATCGCATGTAAAGGCTCCAACGTCTTAAACATGCCCTTTACATCATGCTCGCTGAAGTAAAGCCTCGATGCTTCCTCCAAAGCTTCATGCCATTGTTCATGCCATAAGATGGCAACCCTGATCAGCTCCTCAGATATCATCGCGGCCTGACTGACTAAATTACTCGAATGGGTGCACATCGACTTTAAAACTTGATTAGCGGCATTCTTGCGGTCAACAAATGAAGACTTGGATGCTACAGTTAGGGGATAAACTAGAGCTTGCGGATGCGACTTTCCGATGTCTATTAAAAGGGAATGGATCAATTTACCGACCAGCGGTCTGGGAGTGTCGATTCGAGCAATCAATTGAGGTATGACCTGTAACCACACGTTAATTTCAATCGTTCGTATCCCTTCCACCAGTGCTTCGTGAACGGCGGGATGGTGGCCGTGGTCAAACCAAAGAGTCAGTAATCTAAGTGTGTCCTGCAATGAGCTTCCATGAGATAAGTTAATAGATTTAAAGAACCCTTCAACTGCGGGAACAGTATATCTTTGTATTGTCTCTTCAGAATTGACATCGCTTGCGTTTGGATTATCTGCTTCTTTATGTTTATAGAATAGCACTGTCTCGAAGTTCATGTAGGCCCACGCGTGCCAGGCCTTATACCAATCTGTGACGTGGTAGGTGGCTTTTTCATAGTTGTCTAAAATTGTTTTGATCGACCCCTCGTTAATGCCGAGTAAGGATTCGCACCAGGCGCCTAATTTCAAATGGCATCGGGCAAGCAGTCTGGAGTGTACCGGGTCAACATTTTCCACGTAGCGTTGTAATTGGTCGTACGCCAGTTGCTTGTCTCCAGCGACCCACAAGTGCTTAGCATAGGCGAGGGTCAACCTCGGTTCATGGGTTGGGAGAGGCATATCTCTGTTTTCACTCGGATCTATACCCAGCAGCATGACAAGAGTTTTGTGAGCTTGTCGCGGCGCTCCACTCTTTCTGCAAAGCGACGCAAATTTAAGCCACGTTGCCATGTCCTCTTGGGGCGTAAGTACCAAACCACGCACTTGAAGTATTTTCCTCCAATCCTCAACTAATCTCTGCCCTCCTTGAAGTCTCGTCCACCACGCTTGTCGTATGGATTCTCTTCGTTCAGGGACAAGTTTGTATGTAACGACCTCTTCCAATTCAGCTAAAAGTTGTGCATTCACTAACGCACCGTACGCTCTTTGGTAGCTTTCCCCAGCCACAGCTGTTAATTCGGAATCGAGTATTGTCCGCGCTTGATCAATATGCACCTTCGATGCAATATAATCATCATTGTGAATTTTAAGAACGGCTCTATAAAAGGCGCCATCTTGTGTATTTTCAGGTAAAAAGTTGACGTAATTAGCCATGGAGTCCCATTCATTGAGACCCCAGGAAGCGGCTGCGGCCAACCTTGCAGCCTTGAACTTTTCGTCGTCCGTCATATTCGTCCAATTGTTGGACACTGTGTTGTAGAGTTTTGTCCATTCGCCTAATGCCTCAAAACAGCGGAGTTCCCCGAGGCAAACTTCAATGTCGCCTTCGGGAAGCTTTTCTTCATATAAATTGAGAGCCTTTTCCCAATTGTGCAGTTTCTCATACCACCGGATTTGTACTTTCAAACTTGTATCACCTGCCTCTCTTTGGGCCATGACTCTTTCAAGCAAACCTTCGGCTGCTTCTTTTTGTTGTAACTTATTGTTAATATGTATCAAAGCTTCTACTACTTGAGAGGTCGCGCCGTTTCGAAACTCTTCTTCCTGAAAATCGTCAATAAAATATGTATTTAATTTTAATTGATTACAAAAATTAAAAGTATTTAAAGAAGCAAAGTAGTTTTTGTTTGAGCTGAGTAACTTATCTGAGACAAAAAAATTATCAGGCTGTTTATTTTACAGTAAAACAACTTACCTTATAATGCAAGGCTTTCGCATAAGCTCTACAATGCATAGCCCTTTCGCCCAAAAGATGTGTCGATATAGGAAGAGCTCCACCTTCACAATGTTCCATAAATTCAGCCAAATTGAGAACAGTATGAGCCAATTCTGGAGCATCAGGTGCAGTTAAAGCCTGTTCCAATGCATTTGATAATTCAGTCCGTGAACGACTGTCTAACTCCGTCCAACAGGACACGAAGGCTGCATTAAACAGATCTCGTAGTAGTTGGGAATAATTGTGCGCCAGCGCAAGACATGCTCTGGAAAATTATATGTTTTTGTATCACTTACTAGAGACCTTCCTTTGCCATTGGTCGAAATTCGACCACAATTCAAGAGTAAGTCAGTGTGCGTAATGTTTATTTTAATTAATTTAATGTATCTCTAATGCATTTTATATAAAAAAATAACTTTATACACTTCATCTCCATATAAACCTTAACTGTGGCAAATTTCACGTTCCCCCGTTCGCGAAATTTTCGAAAAAAGGGGTACAAAGTTTTACTTCACGTATTAATATTGATAATGATAACTGAAACGAAGAGAAATATGTCTGCAACCGAAGCGTTTCTTACCTTAAGGCTGGACTGTGGGATTCAGTAAGTAGTCCAATACTGAATCGCCGGAGCCACTCAAGCCAATCATCCTTGGATACCCGACTACTGACCGTCCAAGCTATTTGTAAGCTATGAGCATTCACGTAGAGCTTTCGAATTGATTGAGACGTATCGCACACAACTATACGTGCCTGCAAATAGATCCATATTTAAATTTTCATCAAATTATTATAACTTTAAAAATTACCAGACAATGTACTTTTAAATTCGAAACCCTTATGATATTGAAAATATAATATTATAAACTCTGTCTATTACGCTTTAACGCCAAAACCACTGAAACGATTTCGATGAATTTTGGTTTAGAGATAGACTAGAGCTTATAAAGTACAGAGGCTACGCTTAAATGGAGGAAACACGCGGACGGAGTCGCGGGCAAAGTCTAGTACATGTTCCATAAAAGAATTTCGACGAAATCTAGCTAAGAAAACTCTATAGTTTAAAATCGGGTCAACCATTTGGAAGCTACGATTCCAAAGACAGACAACCACACACGTCGGGTTTTCAATATTAAATAGAGTATTGAACGAACCTCTTGATTATTCTTCGGTTTTCGTCTTGTACCTTGAAGGAATTCATCTAAAGCCAGCGATTGTGTTGTTTGCAAATTCAATAATAAATTTTCATAATTTGGATGTTGGATCCTGTGTTTTACAACTACTTTCTGCACGAGTGGTATGAAGTCATTGTATTTCCGTCCTAGTTGAACAATTAGAGCGCATAACGTATCCATCGCGGTTGATCTTAAGGCATAACAGCTGTCCAAACTTCGGACTAGAGGATGGATTATTCTAGAGACTAATTCACTGTAATTTAATGAATCAGATAAGTAATCAACTGTCTCCATAGCCACTTTCGCCACAGCGATAGGGCAGTCCGTCGCATCAAAGAGTTTTACGATGGAAGGGATCACTAAATGCATATAATCATCAAGATTGTCTTCAAATTTTTGCAAGGCGTATAATAGCTTCTCTGTTACAACTCTGTCTTTACTGGTGTCGTGCGCTAAGACGCGAAGTATTTGCGGCATTAACTGAGGCAGATAAACCTTAAACTCAGATCCCAGCGCAATCGCAATGTGTTCTACGAGTAATATAAGAGTCAGCTGCAAGGGGCCATTGGGGATCCAAAATTCTTTTATCAGCTCAAAGATTTTGTCTAAGTAATTTCGAATGTGCTGCTTAACAATTGCAATCAATTTTGCCAATTGGGTAAAGAGAAACTCACGAAAACTGTTACTATCTGTCGCGCGGGCAACATACAACAGACTTGGAGTTACTCGTGATATGTAGGGGACGCATTTAATGCCGAGTGATTGGAATATAAAGGTCACAGCCTGAACCACGCTCGTATGGTGTTGTTGAAGAGTGGGGTCGCGCAAAATTCGCATTAGAGTTGAAATTACTATAGCAGGATAGTACTCGTCTAACACAGCTGTTGGCATTGACACCAACATTTCACTTGAGGAGACATCAAAGTTATTTTCCTCTGCTTTGCTATCAGCAACAGGAACCAAACTTGAGTTAGGTTGGCCATCCTTTTTATACTTCGTCAATTTATGTTTGTATGGATCTAAGGCGCCCAAGAGGCCTAAGACTCGAATCGTTTCCCGTCTATCCTTTGGTTGCTGTTCTGTTTTGAGAAAATTTAAAAGTACATCCATCAGATTTGGGTAATCTGTATAAGGAGTAACTACATATCCTGTTGCACTTATAAGTTGTCCAAACGCCCACAAAGCCACGCTACGCTTTTCAGTCGCAGTTGCATCAGAGAGTAAGTCAAGCAGTATTGTCAAAAGTTCTGGCAGATATTTTCTTAACCCTGTGTTGTCACCGTGCACATCAGCTAGGTCGCCTACGGCTTTCAGTACACTTATTACAACACCTGGATTAACATCTGGTTCTTTAAGTTTCGGAACTAAGATATTGAGAATAGTCTCCATGTATGGTTTCACAAGTTTAGGTGCATGCAGAATAAGATTATCCAACATTCTAGCAGCTTGTTCCTTATTGCGACTCATTCCAGAATGCTCTAGTTCAGTCAGAAACTGTATAAGTGTTTTTCGCAAACCAGGCATTACATATGCTGGATTCACAGTACTTAATCTACCAATCATACACATAGCTAACTCTCGTATTTCTAAATGTTCATCATTCATAGCTATGAAAAGAAAACTGAGGTTTTCTATCTGCGCCAAATGAGTATCAAAAGTTTCTGTCAGAGATTCAAGTACCCAGTACCTCACTTCATAGTCTGGGTCAGTAACTGATACAACCAACATTTTTCCAACAACTTCTGCTGTAATCATAGTCAGAGTTTTTGATGGTTCATCTTTCGTCCTATTAGCAGCATCAGCTAATAGCTTCGCAGAGGTTTTAACTGCTTCCACTCTGACTTCTTGTTGATCACTCTGCAAGAAATGATCAGCACATCTTTTGACAAACATAAGAAGACTTGGCTGACCTTCAAAATTAAAAGTGCCGAGAGTCCTTAATGCAAGGACAATACTAGCTGTATCTTGAGGCTCCATCACCAGACTCATGCTATTGTTCATCTGTTGTTCTAAGTTTCTTGGCACACCAGGATGTAAAAATTGTTTATTTCTCAACACTAAAGACAGCATGTTTAAGAGACCTTGAGATATTTCTTCTCTAAGCGGAGGCAGGTTAACACTTAATTCCTTTAAACATATTGTTAAAGATGGTGTTAGACCAGTTGCAAAGAGTGCATCCAATAACTCTTTAATGTCAGTTATTACTAGGTCTTTCACAGCACTACTTAATAATGTTATGCAGGCAAAAATAGAAGGATCAATCCAACTTTTTTTCTTCGTCAAAGTGTCTCTAACTGGCAGGGCTTGTTTAATTACTTCCATAATTCTAGGTATGAAATTCCTTATATCACCCTCTAGAGCAGCTGCCAATAAGCCTAAAGTTGTAAATGCCATATTTCGGTCTTTTTCTCTGCTTCGAATTGAGGTTAATAAGTAGTGCATGGTAGAGTTAAGATATTTACGTAGAAAAAGTTCTTTGTTAAAGGCAGCTAATCTGGGAATAATAATTAGTAGTATTTGAGGTACACCTTGTAGTTTTAAGTGTCTTTGAGCCATTACATCTGGAATGAAAGTATTAGTCATTAGTTATATAATTAATAAGAATAATTCAATAATTCTACTGTATATACATTCACAAACTACATCAATTATATAAAAAAAATTAAAAAGAAGACAGTTACCATGAAAAATTTTTTCAATTTTTTCAGACAGAAGTTTTTTACAAACATCAGATTCATAAATAGAAACAGGGTACTGTACATTTTCAGTTTTAAAACCATCACATAGATAGCCTCTTTTGACAGATGGACTATGAAGCTTACTGCTTATAAAAATAATATCATCTGATACTATTATATCTTTTTGTGTGTCTATGCTTCTCATCAAATGTGTATACTTTTTCTCCCACATAGCATTTGAACATCTGAAGAGCTCATTGAGAATTAATAAACCTCCATGGACTCTATCTTCTTTTGTAATTCCTTTTTCTTTAATTGAAACTTCTTCAAAGCTTAACATTGCTTCTTCGCAGCACTGCATGTACCACTGAGGCTTGGCAGTTGACTGTTTTGCAGTTTCCCTTTGTGCTGTAACAACTAAACCAGCTCTTAAAGCCTTTGCTGCAGCTTCCCGTATTTGCTGTTTAGGATCTTTTAAAGCAATAAGGATATGATCAAAAAAACCTGAGACTTGCTGGTAAAAATATGTAGGCATTGCTATAGCTAACTCTTTTAGTAGTAATACAGCTGAATGTCGTCTACCCTCATTCCTTTCTTCTGAAAGCCATTCAAATGCCCTTTTTACTTCAAATTCAACATATTCTGCTCGCTTGACTCCTGACACTGTAGCTAGTCTACCAACTGTCTTAGCAGCCAGTTCCATAACACCTGCATCGGAAGATGGCAACAGGTTCCTGAGATAGTTAGCAAATCTAGTTATTCTGGTTTTTGTTGTATCACAGTCCCCTCCAATAAGACATACTAAAAATAAAATCTTAATTATTAAAAGCAAGGTTATTTTGATCTTTAGAAAGGTGATGTATTATTATTATTATTATACAAGTTAATTAATAATATTGACAAACCTATCGCGAGCACGCCGCCTTTTTTTTCATGGACATCATTGCTTGAAACCATTTCAAATATTTGGTGGTTAAATTCATCGAGAAACTGAGTGAGCTCCTCTTGAGGGACTTCACGAAGTTCTGTCTTAGCATAATGGTATAGTTCTCTGGCTGTCTTAGTTTGGGTATCAACATTTCGGGATTTTAAGCCTGCTACGAACGCGGCTACCTGATTCGACATTGTGTTTATAATGGTTCGGCTACATCTAATGGAACATTATATTTCTTTAATTCACAGGTAAAGTCTTAAAAATAGGTATTAATTTATTTTGCATTTCTCGTAAAAGTAAATAAACACATTTCTCAAAATTAGATACCTACCGACGATAGGTACTACCAAGACGAATAATAATTTTAAGATTTGACAGTTGACAAAACAATAGCATAGAACATCTAATAACTTATTTTTAGTATCCGACCGAAAGTTCGAGTTTCGGCAAAAAAACGAGTTTCGGTTTAGTTTCGGTTTCGGCGACAAACCTGCCGAAACTACGACCGAAACCGCAACTGCGTTCGTGAGTTAATTTATTAAAATTAAATATATTCAGTCAGAAGGAGCAATCTGCGAGGCGAAAATGTTGATAAACTATTGTTTTTCATCTATAACATAAGAGATTTTATCTAAGAATATTAATAAGAAATAACGATTACAGGTACCTACTTGAAATAATTATTAGTAGTCGTCACCTTTTGCAATATTATGATCACGATTAGTTTATAATTTAGTCATTTAGCTTTTGTTTCTATTGAAGTTTAGTGTCATTCGACATAACGAATTAAGTTTAGAAGTTAATTTGTTCTTAATTAAGATAAAAGTGATTTATTTTGTTTATTACTTAAATATTAAGTTCCTATACCTATTATGATATTAGATAACAATAACAGAAGTAATTTTATGTTTAATATTATATAATATAATAATCTTCAAAAGAAAAATGAGTCTAGTTTACTTACTCAAATAAACATCTCACCTATTTTAAGTATTTTTAAGGCGCAATTAAAGTATTTCCTTAAATGAGGGGTTGTTATGTTGATTTTGTTTTGATTATCAATAAGTGAAAAGACTGCAGAACTAAGTGATTTAAAGATAAAAAAATAAAACTAACTGATTTTAGTAACGTTTTCTTTATTTCTCTTTCAGAACATGACCCTTAAAAGGAAGTTTCGGTTTCGTAAAAACCAGTTTCGGTCGGACTCTACTTATTTTATTAAAGGTTTTTGGATAAAGGAACTTTTATGCCATGACTTTACTTTAATGAGGATATGTATTGTTTTTAGTTAAGAATGCAGATTTATAGAGCTAAGAAATCCTTAACATACAGTGCAAAAAAATTTGTTCTACGATAATAATTGACGAAGTTATGACCAAATTACTACCGACGTTCACTTAGTGGCCGCCGCGGTAGCTAAGACGTCACTGGGATGGGCGCCACCATATTCGTTATATATGTCGGCTGATAGCAGACTTGGTTGCCGGCAGTCTCTATTCAATAATTGCTCTTAGAAGAGAATTTGACAGTTTCTTTATTCTACAGACTTTATTGAATAGTGGTTTTTATAAAGGGAAACACTGTTAAATTGAGTAGTGGTTATAATAGGAAAGTCATCGGGTGAAGTATATTTATTTTTAGTGTTGTTTCTACTATTTTTTTTTGATTTTAACAATAAGGCATAGCTGAGGCAAATACATAAATTGCACCGCTGTTAAACAAACGATTAAATATATTATCATTCACTTTTTGCTTTTTACCCGAGTACGTCCCTGTGTCAATTGTTTTGAACTTGTAATATTACCTATACCAAAATGATCTTCACAGCAATGTCTTCAATGCTATGGTGCCAAAACTCCGCATCTAGCAACCAATAATTTTCAGTGTAGAATTAAACGGTCAATCTACTTAGTCCTCGACCACTTGTAAAGTATTGCAAATATATTATTGGTATAAGGTATTCCGTATTAGTGATCTAACAGTGTGTTGTTATTTTATTGGACTGGTTGAAATTACCGTATTACGGCTTTTATTTAAATCCATTTACTCAACATTATTTTAAACTAATTTCTTTTTTTAATGTTCAATATTAATGGCATTTGTCAGCTTTTTTGCATTGTAGGATCTCTAATTCATAAAAAAGAAAAAGAATGGACACACCGGTCATTTCAATACAAATAACAAAGTTCATTAATTATATTAAAGGATACAATCCGTATACAATCACACAAATTAGAGAACGGTTGTTGCTTTAAAACATAGATTTAAAAAAATATTGTAAGGCAATGAATCCATTAAAAATGTTTTTTAAATCACGCATTGGTTTACATGGTATCTGTGCAATGAGTATGCTGGTACTGTCTCGGTTATCTGTAGTTAGTTGACCGATATTTTATTCATTGGATGCTTCCTTTTCAATCTGTCATAGAAATATCTCTGTGCGGGCGGTCGTCATATTATAGATAATTCGTATGAATTATTAAATGAAGGTGCTATAAAGTGTTAATTTTATGTAAAAACTGTAGTTATAAATTGTTAAATAATGATCTTGCTGGAGATCAACAATAGAATTATAGAAGAAACGTTAACAGTTAAATATAAAAATGCACTGGCGCGGTGAGTACGTTACCTACGCTTAGAAAGTTTACCTGTTTTTTATCATTATTCAGTCACTTGCTTTATGGACATTGTTTAAAGTTCTAAAAGGTATATTTAGTTCCCATGATCATATAAATGTTCAGTGAGATATAAATCTAAAATCTCGATTCTAACCCTTGTCGGGATATCTTGACAATTAATGTCAAATTATCTTCCAAAGGGTGGGCCCACGTTGGCCGCTGAATATGCAAAATTCGAATCATATTGGTATGGTTTTCAATGTAAACATGGAGTACATTTCCATAAAATAGTCTCCTAAAATGACTCTTCTATCTATGGTGATGACTCACATTGTTTGTAGGTATTGACGACAACTGCGGAAACGTCCTATAAATTGTTTTCAAATACCTACTACATTAAAGTATTTCAATTATGTGATATATGATACAACACTAGAATTTACAGTTATGTGTCCCAGGATGTGTTGATTTATAAGTTGGATTTTTGTTACAGCTTAAAGCCCGAGTCCATAGATGTGACAGTTGCAGATTTTGATGGAGTCCTTTTTCATATATCCAATGTCAATGGAGATAAAACCAAAGTTAGGGTAGGTTACTCTTATCATTAACTTTTAACCAATTAAATATGTTATCAGCAATGAGTCAATTTTATACAAACAGAGGACATTACAATTTTATAATAATATTAATTTCAGGTTAGTATATCATTGAAGTTTTACAAGCAATTAGAGGAACATGGAGCTGATGAATTGCTCAAAAGAGTTTATGGTCCTCTGCTCACTGAAGCTGAGACAGGTATTCTATCTTTTTTATAAAATTAACATACAATTGGCTAATACTAGACTACATATTTATAAACTTAATATACAGAACTTATTAGACTGAAAAATGTTTGTTAACTGTTAATACAAGGTTTTATCATCAGTAGTCATGCTACATTTCACTGTACATTAATTTGAAATGATTGACAGCATGGTTATATAAATATTTCAACATTATCAATGAAATATATAAATTCTTTAGGTATTTTATTGATTTCAAATATTGTGTGTCTTATGATAAGATTATTTATATTTAATCTTATCTTTATAGTGAATTTGAATGGTTATTTTGCTTACTTTGACAACATGATACTTTTGGCTGCTCTAATATTTTGTTTATAGAGTTTCCAATATTTATGAAAGCATATTGCAACTGGGCCCTGTGTTGGTAAAAAAATTGTAAATTCAATAAATAAATTGTAGCATTTATATCATTGTTTCCAGCAGTCTTATTTTTATTGAAACTTATACTATAAATTCAAATTTTTTTTCATGCTACTACTAACTTGATAAGTGAAATCACATTTATTATTAACAAGTTTTATAAACCGTATATATCAATATTGAGAATCATTATAATTATATGTGAAGCAAAAGTATAAGTAAAAAAGGGTCTATTTAAGCAACTCGACGACTTCAATGCGGCCATTTTGCGTACGTGAAGCAAAAACGTACAAAGTTTTTTACGAAAATTGTGCCAATGGGTGATCGTGAAATTTGCCTATTAAAGTTTATATGGAGAAGTGCATAAAGCAATTTTTTATATAAAATGCATTAGAAATACATTAAATTAATTAAAATAAACATTACACACACTACTGCTTGAATGACACACACATATACGTACCTGACTTACTGTTGCATTGTGATTGAATTTCGACTAATGGGTGACCACTATTATTTTTAATAATACATTAAATTATTAAGGTTACAATGTGTCCCTAATATTGGACTTGGAGAACATACCGGAAGACTGGGAGGCCTTAGTGAAGAAGGTTGGCTTACTGAAGAGAAACTGCTTTGCGTCTGTCTTTGAGCGATACTTCAGACTTCAAGAAGATGGCGACGTCAGCCACAAAAGGGCCGTTATAAATTATCGACAGGATGAGACATTGTAAGTATATTTATTTTTATTTCAAAACTTCCCAAAAATTATTAAACATCAGAAATAAGATTTTTATTACCTACATCTATAATTAAAATGTCTTATGATATAATTTCATAGTCAAACTTTTTGTTTCTGTGAAAGATTTGTTATCCCATTTAAAAAAATATATTACATTGCAGTTTGTTCATTGAATGGGCATATATTTAGCTTTGCTTGCCATGGACCTGTAATAAACCACTATATCAAAAGTTCAAAAGTATTATAATTAATTGCCCTTCTATAGGAGCATTTTTGTTTGGAATATTAAATAAAAACTAATTTCAGGTATGTTGAAGCTCAGGAAGATCGTGTCACTGTAGTTTTCTCTACTGTGTTTCGACATGAAGATGATATGGTTATTGGCAAAGTGTTTATGCAAGAGCTGAAAGAGGGCAGAAGAGCGTCACATACTGCACCACAGGTAAATAATATTTTATTTTATTCTAAAAAGATTAATTGCAAACTTAATCAGTACAACAAATATTATAGAATATTAACTTAAAATATTATCTATGAATATTTTATAATATTGCTATATGAGTATTAATAAAAAACATAACTTTTCAGGTCCTATTTTCACACAAGGAACCTCCACTAGAACTCGTAGACACAGATGCTAAAGTAGGCGATAACATCAGCTATGTCACATTTGGTAAGGTTTAAAAATATTAAACACATGTTATATAAAGTAAATTCACTTGAATTGTATATGTTGTCCTTGTGTAATGTTTTCCTATGCTTATAAAGTAATGCATGTTTACTATGTAAACCTTATTACGAAATTATGAAGCAGGAAAACCAATAATTACATGACGTATTGTAAGTTATTTGAATACATCTAAACAACTACATATTATTCTATTTTAAAATTTCATCTGACAATTTAGGTGACTATATACTTTGCTGTAAATAATATTAATGTTGTTAGCAAAACATTCTTCATTCTTTCATAGCATAAATCTTATGCTGATGTCATGATTTAACAAAATGTGACATAGTAAAATATTTTGTTGAGCATGTATGACATCATTTGAAATATTACCTTTTTAACAAATTTAATCAGAGGTTGGCCTAGTTTTTCAAACTAATGAATAGCAGTATAATAAAATTTCTTACTTTATTTTGTTAGTGTGTATAAAATATGTAATTTCTGAATATTTATGATTGAATTAGTGATTCTAGTGGAGACTACACTTTCATTTCTTTATAATGACCATTAATAGTCACAATATTTTTTATGTGAAATAAATATTTATAGTTAATATTAATGTGTTTTAATAATTTTAGTGTTGTTCCCTCGGCACACGTGTGAAGCGGCGCGGGACAATACTATTGACTTGTTGCACATGTTCCGTAACTACTTGCATTACCACATCAAGTGCTCTAAGGTAAATTTTTTTTTCACTTTGTTACATTTATGTCTACACAGTGAAATGATTTCGATGAATTTTATTGCAGAAATAAAACCACAGAGACGACAATTAAATATACTTTTTTATCTTAATTCACACATAGTTTCATACTTCATTAAACACTTCGTTGCAATGGAGTCCAACGGGCGGCCTTATTGGTGAATTTAGGCTTTCAAACTGAAGCCCATTTCTATTATGAAAAGAGATGCGTAAAAACTAAAGACGGAACGAATTTACTCAAGATATTAATATAAAATATTTGTTTCAGGTGTACGTTCACTCCCGTATGCGAGCCAAGGCAGGCGAGCTATTGAAGGTGCTCAATCGTGCGCGTCCTCAGTCCACCACCAGACCCACCGAGCGGAAAACTATCACGTAAGTACTGCTAAATTATAACTAGCGATAACTTTAGCACTATATTACTTAGATATTTTAGTTTTAAGGAACATATCTTGGTGTCTTATACCTTATAAACTTACCGCCTCCTTGGTCTAGTTGTAAGCGCGTAAGCGTTACAACCGAGAGGTCCTGGGTTCGATTCCCCGTGGAGATAAAAAAAAACTCGGTCTGGCAGGGCATAGAAGGCCGATCACCTACTTGCCCCTAAAGAAAAAATTGATCAGTGAAACAGATGTGAAATGCATCTGCCCCATACCACACTAGGGGACACGGGACTTCACTTTTATACCTTATAAACTTACGTGTATATAAAACTAATGCTTATGGAATAGCGGAGTCTCACGGCACAGGCGTAATGCTTAAAATGAGGCTCTAATCAACCACAGAGTTTTTGTAACCATTTTTTTTGTTGAATAAATTATTATTATTATAACAATTAACAAATTTGCACATTATCCTAAAATGGACGTTAAAGCCAAAAGCAGCAAGACAATATCAAATTTTATATTTCATATCA
This sequence comes from Aporia crataegi, assembly GCA_912999735.1. Lineage (NCBI taxonomy): Eukaryota > Metazoa > Arthropoda > Insecta > Lepidoptera > Pieridae > Aporia > Aporia crataegi. Next base: position 2,080,389 of record OU538744.1, on the reverse strand, counting down.
TAATATTAGAACTAGCTATTGCCCAGTTTACAGTTCTGTCTGTTTATAATCAGGTTCAGTCATTTAAAAGATAACCAATTAGATTAGTAAATTATGAGTTTTTGACTTTCATCATAAATGATATTATGCGTTTGTTTTTGTTACGCTTTCTCGTATAAACGATACTTAAACGGTCATCGTGATATTTTGTACAAACATTATCTATCATATACTTTAGCAAAGAAAAAAAAAATTGTGAGTCTTCACGGGACGCCTGGCAGATGTGAAACATCGACATTATTTTGTAAAAGTAATATGACCGGCTCCTTGGTCTAGTGGTAAACGCGTAAGCGTTACAACCGAGAGGTCCTGGGTTCGATTCCAGGTGGAGATAAAAAAAACTCAGTCTGGCAGGGGCATAGAAGGCCGATCACCTACTTGCCCTTAAAGAAAAAATTGATCAGTGAAACATGTAAAATGCATCTACCCCATAACCCACTAGGAGACACGGGACTTCACTCAATATGCAGAAAATAACAGATTACGATAGGAACTAAATATGGTATATGGCAGACTGTATATATGTATAAATCGGCTTTACGACCGGCTATAGATGTTTCACATCAAAAGAAATATTTATGTACTTCAACGAAAGCATATTATAGTTAAAATTATAATTTTATATTTTCAGAGGGAGAACATTTGTGAGGCGAGATTGATTGCTGTTCGCCGGCCAATAGACGCAGTCGCGTCCTTTCAATCAAGTAACGCGATCTTACCGGTACAATTTACTTTCTATTCAATGTATTGAGTAAATCAGGTGATTTCAAACAGTCTTTGATAGTTTTTCAGTTTTAGGGGACTCAGAAGTGAAAAACTTATTACTTTATCTTTCCAATTTCTTCCAAATGTAATTTTGCTCCAACAATGGGGTTATGTACCTACTACTTTGAAGTTTTTGGTTACTTAACATATAGTAAAAGATAACACAAGTGTTTAGTTGGTTCGATTAAAAGTAACAGTTGTTTGAAATTTCGCCATCTTTCATCTAGTTTCAAAATCAATTTTGAAAATAAATTACATCCATTAAACGGTGATACTTTGATGATATTGTTTCTTTGATGATAATTTTCTTTCGATTCCTACTTTTTTGTAATTACATGCATATTATCTTGTGTTAAGTTGTATGGATAAGGGTATTGGAATGATCGCGTTACCTCACAATATGAATCCACGATGTGCGTATTTCCTAATCAATGTTCTGTACACATAAATTTAACCATACGTCGATTCAGGTCACAAAAAGTTACTATACTCGTTGCAATTTGCCAAATATGCTCAATATTCGTTATTGATTAATTTGGGAGTTTGAAATGTGCACATTGTAATATTACCAAGCCTAACCTAGTGATTGAATGTTTCTGTATTACTTGTTAACAAAATTATGCTTTACGAGAGTTTATTATAGAGGTGGCATTGCGTTTGTGACTCGGGTTCCTAATTCTTATTGTATGAGCACAGCCAACGTCAGACCTACACTTGTTCAATAGATTCGAAGTCAGTTTGGCGTTGGCTGTACACCGGCAAATGAAAACATTTATTACCAGTAGTGTCCATCAGATTTCTTTAGTTTACGTAATTTCATTGTAACTCACCGATCCTTAGGGTATTTGGAGTATCCCGACCGAGTAAAATGGCACAGAACAATTTTACTGAAAAATTCAATTGTCACCGTTCTGGATGTCTGTAATTCTTGTTTATTCATGCAGTTAAACTTACAAATGAACTAGAGTTTCACTGGGATACTCATACAATATGTATTATAATTTATAACATAGCCTATGTTGTTTCGATTGCTGTTTTGTAAAAATATTTAGCACCGGACGTCGAGGTGTTGCACAAATTCCTTTGGATGATCCTTTTTTTTTATTAAATTTCACGTGTATTAGTTACATAGGTATGCAATATACGAACAATAATAACTTTAATTAACAATGTTTACTTTTTAGGTAGGCCGCATTCAATTATTAACATGTAAGTGAAAGTGTGTAAATGTCTCGTTAGTTTATTCCATAGACGAGTGACTTGGATCAATATGGCCTTATTTACCGAAGCTTTTCGATTGTCTGGTCTCGATAGAATCGCTAGTTTAGGCCTCGATACCAAATGTATCGATTTAAAGTGCAATTCGGTATTCCACTTTGCATTTTGTTTTACAGAATAGAGCTATTGTTGATCTTTAATGAAATTTTATTCAATTCAATTTAGCGTCATAGTTTCTGGACACTTCACAGTTTTTGCACTGAATATATATTGCTCAATGCATTGTGTGTTTGATCATTGTAAAGCAATAGGATTTTGGAGGGTCCTATTGGATTGTCTGCCAACTGTTTTGATTATTGTCATACATTCTTATTTATTTAAAGATTGTATCATAATATTTCTTGGAGGTCGGACAAATGCCTTGATTGATTTGACATTATCAGACTTCTTGGCAACAGTATGTGTAATTGACATAACATGTAAGTATTTCTTATACCACCAATACTGTGAATTTCAAGGTTAAACGCATAACTATTAGTAATAATATTATTTATATATTAAAACTATGTGAAACCATTAGCAAATGTTAAATAACAAGTTAGATAGTTCAGGTCTTTTTAATTATATTTCATCATGTTTTAATTTCTTCATAGGAAGAAGGAAAAACGCAATGAGAAGTTTTTATATTATGTTGGTCAGACAACCCATGTATGACCTTATAGGAATAGAAAATGTGTTTGAAATTGTGGTAGCGAGTCATGGACTGAGTTTAGGTTTTAATAGTCGTCCGAGTGTAAGGATTGTAAACTAAGTCATTCATATAACATGGCAGAATAAACGCAGGTCTTGGAACGTAATGAGCATGTAGAAACAATTAACCTATTTAAATAATATTATTATGTAGCTAACTTGAATTTTATGTAATTTTTTTTATTTGCAAGATGTATTATTTATGTATTATAATGTAAGTTAAATGTTGCTTTAAAGTTATAGCTTACAATTTGATGATTGTTTTTCGATCAGTTTATACGAGATTATGGTTGCAGGACACTAAAGTTATTTGTGAATATGTAATTATTCTTGTGATCTAAAATCCGTTTATACTGTATTTTTTATTTTCTAGATTAAAGAAATCTTAATGCATATATATGGTTGATATTTATTCACTCCTACTGTCTTGTTTCTTGTCCAAAATATTAACAATCAAATGTAGGAGCTGCGTAATTGGGTCTGTTCACTAAATGAACTGGTCACATTTTTAATGGCCGATTTATTTAGGTTTTTATATTTTCAACTACACAATTTAAGCAATACAAGTTCTTAAAATGAATGTTACTACAAAATTACTAATGAGTACTAAAAATACTAATGAATATATTATAACATGTACTTAATAAAAAAATAAGTTCTTTCTTTGCTATTTTCGGATTAGACGAATCCATCAAATCAGACATCATCAAAATCGGTCCATCCGTTCTTGTTATAAATGGTGTAAAAAAATCCGACTTTGATAAGCATCTATAATATTTGATTATTGAAGTGATAATGAGGCGTTTAATTTTATGAATAACACTATTTAAGTTTAAGAATATATTGAATGTTTATTTATATCATTTAAAAATCCATCTTAGCGGGCGCCGTGGGTGATGTAGGTGATTTTGGTTGGCTGAACTTCGACATGTTGGCAACTTTTGTCGCGAATTTGACGAAGTTAAGACCAGAACCAGATGCTTGAGGTTCCACTTTCTGGTCAGGATGAAATGTTTCTAAAGAACCTATAATAATAAAAGAATTGTATAATCTATATTAAACAAATATACAATAGACTAAAAAATTTACTATTACTTATTGCATCTGACGTGTTTTCTGCTTCCTGGATTAGATATAAAGGTATTTAGGACTTAGTTGTCACTATTTCTATTCAAACTTATAATTTTTTTTCGATATCAATATTTTTTCGATTTACCGAAAGGTGTTGAGATAAATTGAATTGTTTTAGGTAATAGAAAAAAGTTTTTCTTTAACTCGCATTAGTTTTATCGGTTCCACTGAGCCGTATATTTCCACGCAGTTAGAGTGGGAGAGGGACGAATACGCATCATTGGAATATTTTGAACCAAACAACAAATCGTTTCGTTAATTATTCATAGAGCAGTAAATACGCAGCTATTATTAGCTGTGGCCTCAACTTCGATACAGATTGCTAATCAATTTATAGGCGGCGCGCCTACAATTTAGCGACACAATCGTTAAGCACTGTCGATTTCAGGATAATCTGATAATCGTTATTATTTGTATAGTAAACATAAATTGTGACAGCATCAATTTGTGTGAAGCCAATGAAACTTGGTTGAATAGTCTTTGATATATTCGTGAAACATAGGTAGGAATTTAACAATCTCATGATGTGATATATATTTTTATTCTCAAATCCGTTTTGAATCGAGAAAATTGTACCGCATTTCATAATATATTCTAAGTTTAAAACTCGATTATGCTTTATATTTAAAATATTACACGTATTAAAAAAATAGGTCAAATGCTTCATTATGGTTAAGAACGGAACAGTAAACGCAAAACATGAGAGGTAACGAGGCTTAAACAAAAGAAACAAGTAGTCCTTATATTTAAATAAGTAGGAATCAAAATCTTCACTTGACACCTTTCTCAAGTAGTCTCGTGGATTTAGAGCAATGCTTAGCAAATACGCGAATACAAGTATATATTTTTAATATTTCGAATCTTAATCCGTAACTCAATAGGAATGAAATTTTCAATGAAAGGGGCACTAAGTAGGAAATAGAAGTCAATATTCAACCAAATATAAAACTAATTTTGAACAACTTTCATGTTCTGAGGAACCTGAAATAAATCTTGGCATTCAAAGCATACACATAAACGATGCAAAGACAAACCTACGAAACAGACAGATCATTTTTGTTCTTGTATTTAATTAATATTAATAATAAAATTATATTTCAAAGAAATCATCTAGATGAATAATTTATTAAATTTGGTATAAATTTTTCATAAAATTAGGTTCATACTTACTCAATTGTGGCGGTGACGTAATAGAACTAGGCTGTGAGCCCTGGTTTTCCTCCATTGGATGGGTGTTTCCGTGCAACAGTTCCAATGCTAATATAAAATGTGTCTTTAATTAAATTTATCTTATCAAATGTATATTTGTGATCAGTTAACGTATTGTATATTTATTTAAGATGATACTAGCTGGCGTTCGAGACTGGGTAAAATAAAAATTGTTTTTTCGCCAGGATTCCTTAAATCTCTGTGATTAAGTGATATTCCGATATGGGGATAGGGAGGGCTCGGGATACTGGATAGATACCTTTTTCTGCCTGTTTCCTGATCATTTTGCCAAAAAGATTCTGTGGCCCTATCTCTATACCAAAATACAAGAAAATTGGTCCAGCTACCGTAATTTTGAAATTAATTTTTTTGCGAAAATTTTTAGTTCTATGTAATCTTAAAAAGATATTTTTTCGAAATATAACTACAACAACTACATACATTACTTACATCTCAAAGTATGTAACTGAAGCACTTGTGTTATGGTTATCAGAAACAACGAGGGTAACAAAATAAGTACATAGGTATATAAGTTTGTAAACAACCGGTTTATAAGACTTGGCAACGAACGTTCGTGCTCATAAAAAATAAATGCACCTACCGGGATACGAACCCAGGACCTTTTGGCGCAGAAGGCAGGAGCACTACCAATTGCGCCAACCGGTCGTCTATATACCTTCTTTCAGAGAAACTGTATCCATTTTTGAATCCTGTATAGTTTCCAATTGTTGTCTAAACTTTCTGGTTATCTTGCGGCGTTTGTAGTCAGCCTCAATCTGTTGCTTTGTCCGTGGAATGCGGAAACGGAAGCAGCAACACACCATCACGACTGCGATAAATACTTTTTACAGCAGGTCAAGAAGATAATTGACTAATTGAAATGAACTAAATATAATAGAATAATGTATTTTGTAAGGTATATATATACCTATATTGTAAGACACGGAAGAAACCCATATAGGTCTGTAAACTTAGAATACTTCTCCATAACATTTTACCGTCTTATAAACATTAGATACTTCATTTGAAACAATGTCTCAAATATTTAGTTACTGTCTCGCTTGTGTTGGTTGTTGCACTTGCCAACGCGTTAGTATAGCGATTAAACGTGGTAATGCAGCCAGTATATTGGTTACGCATCCCACGGCCAGTCCTCTGATGATCCTTTTGTAAATATACATTTTAGTCTGTATGTAAATATTATCTGATATATAATAAATTATTGTTTGATTATTATGTAGAGGCGATTTGATTGTCTAGGGCGCTCTCGACATTTAATTCAACCCTTCGCTTAAAAGTTATTAATAAACCCTTCAAAATATATTATCCCGGGCTACATCCCGTGTCTGTTTTTAAATAATTTGCATAAAACCAGAGAGCAAAGATGATATCGCTGTCTTTTATGTTTTAATAAGAGCGCCAGTTTATTGTGCCTCTGATTAATTAGTATTTTTAAGATAAGACACAGACAACTACTTACGTATTCAGCAGATACTTATCTGTATAAAACTCTTAAACGTTTTATTACAAAATAATCTAACGTTTTATTTTTTGCAATGGTTTAATAGATATTGTTATGCATAGTGTATCATTTATGGTGTATTTTTTTGTCGTACCTACTCTAGTCATATAGTCTATATTTTATAAATTTTAAAATAATTTTTATATTAGGTAAGGTTTTATATAATTATGGTTCATCGTGATAAGAGCATGGGCGCCAACAGAAATAATTTCCAGGTGGTGCAGATTTTAGTTTCCTTACAATCTTCGCCGTTTAAGATTGTTAATAAAAAATTGAAATTTTAGTCGGCAACATCTGAAGCCCGGTTTATTTTATGTTCGAGACATTTACAAATTTCTGACTATTCATTATGAATTTATTTTATAGATACGGCTTTTTATTTCAATAATTCCTGTTGATCCCGAGATCCCCAAGGGGTGCAAATGCACCCCCTGGCATCCCCCTGCCGGCGCCCATGAATAAGAGTGACCTACGCCCTTAGTTAAAGTATTCCTAACTTAAATTAATCAAGTTTAAGTAGAATTCCGAATTATAGTTAGGTACCTACCTATCAGTCGTATCAGACCTACATTAGAAAAATTTTTTTATACATTTCAAGCACTCATTTTTTTTAAATAAAAAAGAAAAGAGATTTCATTATACTGTTGTCTGGCATTAACGAAATAAGTTTTTAATAACCCCGTGTAGGATATCAAATGCTTACTTACTTGAAGTCGTTAGACCAGCTAAACATAGAAATATAATTTGCCAAACTCGTAATTCACCTACTACAGTTTTCTCGAGCCATTCCGGTTCTTCTGAATTCTTTATAACATCCATTAACGGATCCATCGTGATTGTAACAAAATATGAAGAAAATAATTGCACAGCAGTTAATGTCTAACAAACTAGGACAGCAAGACTTGTTCGTGTCTGCAAAACACCTTTGAAAGAAAAACTAATTGTCCCAATTCCATGGAGTGTTTAATAGCCGCACCTACTTTACGTCTATTAACCCTCGGCACACCCAACTTTTTAGAAATGGTCTACTCGATGCTTAAATGTTACTATTTTCACTATTTTGCTTTTTATTTAAACATAAAATAAGAATCTCAGTCCTTTATAGCCAAAAATATGCCGATCTGACCTTTCGGACCCTATGGGCTATGTAACAATATCAGTTAAATTTCACGCGCTTTTGTTTCTATTAGTGTGGCCATATAATATTACAAAAATACTTTAACCATTGTTAGTCTTGACAAATTGTGTTTTGACAATTTTAATATAGTTATTATTACACTACTTACATTATTACATACCTCAGAAACTGGCAAAACAAAAACATTCTTTAAATTGCAGTTTTGCTGTTTTCTGATTCGCTTACAGTTGTGTATTTTCGCTTATTGTAAGAAACTAGTTACAACTCACAGAATAAATTTGTTCCAAGAAGATTAAATGTCATCTGTCATATTTCATTAATGTCACGTTCGATTTTCTGAAATGACAACACAAATTCATCACTCTTCTCTTTCATTTAGCGGCTGTTTCACTTTCCCGCAGAAAATAGGGTGTCGAATCTGTCCTATAACCTCAGTTAAATTTAATAAATTCTAAAGATTAAAAATGTATCTTTTATGATAATTGTGGTTTATTTTGTGCAAAGATTGTTCTAAGTGATGTTGTGTAATATTGTTTGTGTTCTTACGGTCACTCTGTAGCGTTTTAAAAAATTAAACATGGCCTCAAACCGAGGAATTCAGATCGGATCCGCGTGGTTCCAACGGAAACTGAATTTGAGGCCACAGCATCGGGGCGTGCACTTGGTTACGGAAGAGATACTCAAGCAGGTGCCTGAGTTGTCGCAGTTCGCTATTGGTCTATGCCATATACAAAGTGAGTATCCGTCGATGCTGCATTCCCTCCCACTTGAAATAATAATTATTAAAAAAATATAAATTGTTATTATTACTAGTCGTTGTCACCGTATGCTTGTATCGTAAACATTTCGGTAAAGTTGTACGTGATTGACTCTTCCAGTAATGCACACATCAGCGAGCCTAGCGCTAAACGAAAGTTGGGATCCAGACGTGAGAGATGATATGGAAATGATGCTCAACAAAATTGTGCCAGAGGGTCTTCCTTACCGCCATTCTTGCGAGGGTCCTGATGATATGGTAATTTTAATTTTAATTTAAAATCTATCATATTCTAAATTTAAATAGTTGTAATAGATACCTACATGAAATTGTTAGTTCATTTCATGCATTTGATAATATTAAGTCAGTGTTCAATTTGACTTTGGAATAAAGTTTATAGTTGTGTTTCCATTTTCAACATACAAAAATTATCATAACTCAAATTATAAAAACAATTTTTTTTATATAATATGACTTATTAAAGTATTTATTACATATGAATTTTTTAATATTATAATATGAAAATATTATCTCAAATAAATGTATTTCTAATGCTCTAGGACAAGATAACAACTGCTGTTTACTTATAATTTCAATTAGCGATACTATGTTATTTTCTTAGTGTTGATTCATATTTTTTACACTCTATTTGTAGATAAATAACAAGTATATTGAAGTCAAACAGACAAACCAAGATACTTTTTCTAACTAGGCTAAATCAATAGAAATATATTTTTCTTAAAGATAAAAGTTTCAGATGTGTTCTTGACCTTGACTTGTTATCACTGATAAGTGTCCTCAAACAACAATGCTTGTTATACACCATGTTGCTTTTTTATCTTTGTTATTTGTTCCAAACATCAAAAAGAATCCTCATTGTTTCATTTGCAAGACTAAAATGACCATAATATATTTTCTTTTTTTGACTTTATATTTATTTCTTTGAAATAATATGTAATTTATTAGAATGTGTGTTTACACCTGTAAAAGAAATAAAGCTACTGCAAGCAATTTGTGAACTTTTTTATTCTGTGCTGATTTTATTCACACAGTATTTTATTGATGTAAGTTTTTAAAATCACATTTGTAACCAGTGTTATAAAATATAACAAACATAAATCTTTCTTCTTTTTATTTTATGGAACAACTTAAGTATGAATTAAAAACATTATATTGATATACATATAATTTAATAATTATTTCCAATATTTTCCAAATATATTGAGAGAAACTATACTAGAAAGATTATTATAACAACCTAGATATGTATTAGTAAAAAATTATGTCCTAAATTAATAAATTGGTTGTGCCAATGTGTGTTGTGTTTTAGAAAGGGTTTTATTATATTAGTATTGATAATTATTAATGACATGTTTACTATTTTTAATTAACTAACAATTTTTACTTATCTAATTAAATTTGCAGTCCATCAAATCACAGTAAAAATATTTTTTCTGTATAGCCGGCTCATGTGAAGGCATGCTTTCTGGGGTCGTCACTGACCATTCCCATCACAGATGGAAAATTAAACCTTGGCACATGGCAAGGAGTATGGCTCTGTGAACATAGAAACCATGCTGGCAGCCGAAAGGTAACTAATCTAATTAGATTATTATTAATTGATACTTCCAAAAGTATTATTTGCAAGTTTAAAAAAATATTTGATTGCAAATCTGAAGTTTTCTTATATGCATAAACCATAACTTTTTTATAACCTTCAATATTGTTATTTGCCTATGTCTGGCAATCATATGAGTTGTACTCCTATAATTGCAATTAAAGCCAATTTCAAGAAATAAAAATTAAGATGCAAGGACTGGATTAAAGTTTGATAGTAATCATAATTGACAGAAAGTATAGGTTCAGCAGTATAATGTTCTCCTAAAAATGTTAGTCTTAATGATCAACTTTCTGTAGAAAAGTGTGGCATTGTTTGATGATGATGTTCTTGGTAGAATAAATGGTGGCTAATGATCATCTTTCTATGGGGTGATGTTTCCATTCAATGTATATGATAGCAGATATAATAGTAGCGCTTGTTTCAGGTGGTAGTGACACTATCTGGCTGTCCCCGCGACTCTCCGCTGTCGCCGGTATCTGCAGCGTCTTGCTCCAGTTAGGAGCGGGGGGGGGTCGCGACCCCCCACACTCAGTCCCACTCACGACCATCCTCCAAGAGCACAAGGAGGTAAACCGCCCAATTTAGTCCACCTACCACAGTACATGTAACAAGCAGTGACTCAAATCTAGCGCTTTACCTTGGTTTTTTAACGCTTATGTCTTGATGACTATTATTATTATTTATGAAAATCAATATAATTTTTAATTTATTAAAAATGCAATATTTTAGTTTGTTATTTTAATTATATGCCTAATATTTCAAACGCTTGCTTTTTCAGAAAACGACATAATATGTATTTTACTTTATAGTAGAATTTTTATCGTAGCTATGAAATGTGCTGTACCGTTGCGTAATCTACTTAATATTTCCAGGTCCTAGAAATTCACGTGTCAAATGAGGCTGTATTAGTACTAACAATGAGGTTGCAGGTTCCAAAGCAGACCTTATACCTATAATTATTTCCTTGTTTGAGTCTGCACTAATAGACAAATTTGAGGGGCCACCGCTCTACGAGAGGCCTGAAGTCGTGCTTCGGTTTTATCTAATCTATTAGTGCAGATAATTAGAATACACATATGGAATTGAGTTACTGTTTTAATTATATGTACTGTTCCTAGATGTTAGTTCTTATTCTTATCTTCGAGCGACAATATGTACATAAGATTAATATTTTGTAAAGCTGTGCATGGCAGTTTGAACAGTGCCGTTACGGCAGGCTGCTTCACTATTCATGCACGTTTCATACTTACTAGAGCATTAAGTTACTATGAATCCGCTCTCTCAAGGTCGAGCTTCAAACTTGTACCAGTGACCAAGTTACGTTGAATCAAATATGCATCGGGCATTCGTTTCCGTTAATTTCGATAAAACTTTGTACATCTATTTTCATAGAAATAGTTTGTACCGCCTTCCATACGTCCTGTGATGAAGTGCCATGCAAAGACCGTAACAAGTTCAGATTTAACTGAACCCGTTGTATTTGTACAGAATTATGTATGTGCATTTTAAATGTTTTGTTATGCGATGTGTATATAGTGGTCATCGCTTGTAGGTTCGGTTGGCGATTGGTGTGCAGTACTTATTAACATTAGAGTACTTCAGGTGTATTTGTTTACTATTTTCACTACTGCACTCGTTCAATTTTCAAGACTCACAGGGAGACACAATATTTGTATCATGTCACTTAGAGGTTTTATATCGATCGGACACAAGTTGCAACACCAAATTTGTATGCACCCGTCAGTCGCTGGACTGAGTAGGTTATCTAGTTAATTGTAATATAAGCTTTTCCGAAATCCCTCTAGGCTAGAACTTGTAACAATTAGTACGTGAAACATGTCCATAGCTTTAAATGTATCAGATCCGTTGTATCAACGGTCCTTCCCGGGACAACAATGAGCTACTTAACACTAAATAGATGTAGGTATCATTACTCTTAAGGTCATCTAAGTGCCTCGATTTAATGGGGTGGTTATCATTTCGTTGCTGCCGCGCTTCGGAGGACGGATAGACTGAACTCGGCTTCCCCGCACTATTCAGTTTCTAATACAAATTTCGCCTTCTATTCTCGTCTCGTGGCATTAGTATGAGCTGACATCGAATTAATGTAACTGCCTTATCTATGTCGGAAAACGTATTGAAGAAATTTTAAAGCTTTCGAACAAGGCCAGCTATTTCTAATCAAACGAATTATAACGACCATAGTCTATGCTTTGGTCATATATAGCATAGCTTTGGTCTATGACCTATATATATATAGACCATAGACCAAAGCTTAACGATTGTCCAAAAGGTTTCACTGCTCTCGATGAAGGTTACGTTGTCATGAATTATGTTATTTCGATATCAACAAATACTAACAGCCCTGAATTGAAGACCTTAAAGGCGTGTGTGTCTAGTTGTATGTCTTCCTATGTAAGTTCCATCATCAGGATAAGTCTAAATATTATATCTGATATTAATAATTGGTAATATGTAAACGGTATTAGGGTATCGACACATGCATTCACAATAACTTAGTATAAATGAAGTATAGTATGCTTCGATACGAATCCTTGGGCGGCATAGTGAAATATAGACAAATATATAGATCTTATGGATAGGTAGTTTTATACGGACGGTAGTTATAGGAAAAGGTTTTTCTAACATTGGGGTATACTGCAGAATGTTTATTTCGTTATGGATATTATATAATGCACAACTACACAGGAATAGATTACTTTAGGAGCGACGCTGGCTGTGTAACGGCTGGTTCAAACCATTTTATTTCTATGAAATGAACATTTGGAGTACTTTGGGCACACGTAGGATGATTTTACATCGATAGATTACTGTTTTTAAGATCGTGATGAAAATTGAAGGTGTAATTGGAGGTCGGTTATTATACGCACAATAAACGGTTGAGTCGTATTTTACACTTTTTAAGTGGGGCTGTAGTATTTGGTCTTTATTTACGTGGGTATGTCGGAGGATCGTAAAATGGGGAATTCAACTATTTTATTTTTTTATTAATTTTTAATCATGATGGGTCTTTGTTCATTGGGTTTTTGGATATTTCCTTGTTTACAGTTTTTATTGTTTTTATAATCCCTTTGTTGTAGTTTAAGCACAACGTTATTTATACGGTTAGTTAATGGTAGGTTTTTGGGCGTAGTAAAAGGAGTGTTAAGTGCTTTCTTAAAGTCTGTAAATATTTTTTGCATTAATAAACATTTATCAATGTATATAAGCATTTCACATGTATAAACTGTTCGAATGTATGTGTGTTAGATTTGCCACTGCCAGATTTGCCTCTAACTTTTTAATATATGTGGCCGTCAATTTAAAGTTTTTAACTAAAGAGGTTATATTACTTTGTGATTTAGTAACGCGATCAATTCGCTTATACCGTTCCTTTAGTGAACATTCCGATATGTTTCATAGTTCGTGTGGTCCCAGGCTGTTTACAACAACGAATGCCTAGTCTATCTAATATTTTGCTATTCAATAATCATGCTTTTAGGAATTGTCCAATTTGATATCAACCTATGTACAATCATCATTTTGCTATGTATATCATTTTTAACCATTTTAATATAAGTGAAAAAAATAATTTTGGACTTGTATTAAAATATACGAAAATACGTCTAGTTATAGTATCAAATAAATATTCGATATAAATGATATTATTTGTATTTCTTCTATACATTTTATATTAGAACACGAATATTCAAATAAGGGCACGAAATTTTTTCCTTGTTATTACATAATGTGTATCAGGCGCAGATGTGCAGCGTCAAAATAAGCTTATTGAGAAAGCATCGGAAATTTTTATAATATTAAATTTCATAAATCGATTATTTGTAAATGATAAGACTTGATTATTACTTAAATTACGTATTTGTTATGGTCCTTCGAGTACCTCGAAGCCGGATTTTTTACCATTTTCGTCTTAATCTTTTCGATTACCTATGTAGCATTCTACATGGACATATTGACGTCTATGTATAATTTTTTACGTCATACCTTGGTTTTTAAACTGCGCAAGGTAACATTCGTGCCTGATACAAGCGATTGTTTATTGCACATAGGAAAATGAGGTTGTAATAGTTAATCACGAAAGACAAATAATTTGTGTGTATACATATTATGAATTTATACCGACGTATAGTTTCTGACAAATCCACATTTAGTTTGCGCTCGGACGTCGTGAAAAATTTAATTGTAACATAACTTGTACAATATAAATATTATAGATCCACAATTATTATGAAAGAGATTAAATATTTGCAAAAGTTAAGAATGTGTTTTATTTAAAACTAGTGGACCCCGCGAACCTCGTATCGCTTCAGTGTTCCGAATAATAACGTGTCACATAAAACGTCATTCCATAGAAAATGTATGAGGAAACGAGTTTTCTTCATAAACACTTTCGTGAATTGTTTTTCTCTATTTTTATTAGTTATTCTACTGTTCTCGCATTAGACGAATTCAACAAAATCGGTCCAATAAGTGTGTAAATAACCTGGCTTTGTTTTATATAATTAATAGACTTCAATATCATGTAAAAGTCAGTAGTGTTTATGAAGAAAATTAGTTTCCACACATTTTATATGGAACTAGTGGACCCCGCGAACTTCGTATCGTGTCAAAGTTCCGAATAATAAAGTGTCACCTATAACGTCATTCCATACAAAATGTACGAGAAAAATGTTTTTATTTTATTTTTCGAAAATTTTCCAAATTTTTCTCCGTAAGAACCATCCTTGTACTTCAAGGAATATTATAAAAAAAGAATTGGCCAAATTGGTCCAGGCGTTGTTGAGTTATGCGCTTACCAACACATTTTGCGATTCATTATTACAGATATATTATAGAAGATGATGTTTAAGGCGACGCGTGATTTTAATCTCAGAAACGACGTACGAAGTTCGCGGGTCAGCTAGTAGGTATATTATAAAAATCTCGTGTTTTATGAATTTTTTGTGTATTTGGTAGGTATGAGAAAAGGTTCACCACCACCATTCAACTTATTTAATCGCGAGAGCGGGCGAAACCGCTGGACGCAGCCAGTATAATTAAATAAATACCGACAAAGAGCTGTCGTTTAGATACAATTTCCTATTACTAATTGATTTTGATTAGACTATATTAATTATTTGTGTAATTAAAACAATGCAGACATATAAAACTTTAATATATCATAGATAATTCGATATCTTAAAATTAGTTACAATATTTTAAGTTTTAACTAAACCTACGTTATTTGGTTTCTATTCCTAAAAAAACTTCTATTTTTCTTTAGCATCATGAGGTCCTGGACCATCTGTAATAAATACATTAAAATTTGAAAGAAAACTACGAAAGTATTTTTTAGTCATTTTATATATCTAGTCATATTTTCTAACCTTTAATTTTTGACCGCACTTCACTGAGATCTGTTTTGGCTTTGTCAAGGGCCTCGCCTAGACCAGTCTTGATTTGGCTAAACTCTTCGGTCACCAGCTTTAAGCTTCCCAATAAGAAGTTGAGATTCTCTTGCACTTCGATGATTCGTGTTGAAATAAGGGCCACCTGGGAGAATTAAATGTAAGTATCTTTATATAACAAAATTTATTACAAATAGAGATCATTTTATACATAAAAGTTGACGTTACTTAAAATGCACTATCTAACAACAACAATTATTAATAAATTGTAAAACGATTTACAACTGCATATATAATGAACTGTAGCATAAAGATGGATGGTAATTCTAGATAAGATCCATCTTGATGTCTGCTTTCATAGGAATGAAAAACAGCATCAAAGGGGTTTGCCACAGACACGTCTGTCTGTGGTGTGCCACCCCCCTTTTTGCGCAGGAAATTAAACCTGTTCACACACATTACATTTTTAGTTAATTCTCAATTATTGATTAAAATCTCACCTGGACAAATAAAAAGTGCGGCCTGTTTATTCGGTAATAAATTTCTATAGACACAAGTCTAATGCAAAAGAGCAAGTTAGTACTAATAACTGATAGTAATCTACAAAGAAAAGTTATACCGCTCACCTTATTTTTCATGTCGTCCAAGGACGTCGCGCTGCCATTAACATATTGTTGGGTTTGTTCCTGCCGGTGTAATTGTCTATTAGTTGATTAACACGATACGAGTGAATTGCTGTTTGTTATTATTGTCTGTGGTATTTGTTTTAATTAATAAAAATGTTTGGCATGCTCATTAGTATGAATTACATTATACGTCACGATTGTTTTTGTAAGATACTAGGGTTATGAAATTATTATTATTAGATGCTTGCGATGTCGCAACTTCTCTTACGTAAGATAAGCATGAATGAATTTTTGATAGTTTGATGTAGGCGAATTCGTGGGATGTTTGTGGTTGGAAAAATAATTTTTTGCTATGCAAAAACTTACAGGCGTCTCACTTTATCAGTCTCCTTGATTATAATTTATAAGCTTAGCTTTTCATCTCAATTGCTATAATTTTCTAGCTGACGGGCAATTGTTGTTGCAGAAATAATAAAACTGACCAAAGATCTATAAGGTGGATAGCACTTGAAAACAACAGCCACGCATTTAACTGACTTTTACATAATTCTAAACTCCAGCAGTTAATATGACTGTCAGATGCAGAATTTCAAAGTTGCGCGACTTAATAAACGTACCGTTAGTTTATCAAGTGTGGTCTTGCTGGCGGTAAGTTGTTTATACATGATGCCAATCTGCCGCCACACCTGCGCCATCTCAGACTCTATCTGGGCCGTCAAGTTCCCGTGTGCTAAGGACTGGTTCGCCATTAATTCACCCTGGATTACTTCTAGCCTGTGGGAAGTAGAATCGTTAATAACTTAGATAAAACCCTAAGGTTTTATTTAAAAAAATACTTTTATCAATTAAAAAAAAAAAAATTACAAATAATCATATCTCACGAATGGATGCATCTTCATAAATCTCGGTTCACGGTCGCTTGAGCTATCGAAAAAAAAAACCTGTAAAATCGATCAATTTGTTTAGGAGCTGCGATGCCACAAGCAGACACACAGACACATCAAACTTATACTTTCTTTTTGCGTCGTAAATTAAAAATGCTCCTTAAAATGTCTAGAAAAACCTGTCATTACAGGCAGGTTTTTCTCTGGCTTTCAAACCGAAATTTTGTTCCCACTAGGAATCGAACTGTCATAATTATGCTATACGCATTAAATAGCCGATGTGAGGCCAACTAAGCTTTAAACAGTAAATGCATCTCTGCATGCTTGACCAATTTATAGAAAAAACTGTATGATTCACCTGTCCAGCAATGTTTTGTTGAGACTCTTCGCTTGTAAATTGATGTGTTCGCCAACTTCCAATACGATTCTATTGACGCCATATTCTATGCGTTTCTTGTTTGCTATCACATTGTCCGCTGTTTGCAACATTACATTCTCGTTCTTTGAAAAAGCTTGCACCTAGATTTGGAACAATTTTGGTTATAAAAATCCATATTTAAAATTATAAACATTAAAACTACCTACTCAACGTACTTATTTTAACCTTCAATTGTAGTAGTCATATTAATTGTAATTCTAAAAGAGCAAAAACAATTTTTAATATTATTCCTAAATACAATCCTAACTATGCATATTGCTCAAATTATCACAGCAAGACATCGTTTTTACTCCGAAAATCATCCCTGTAAAAGATTCTCAGGTAGGATAATAATTATAATATAACGATTGAAGTCAGTTTTTTTATATTCAAACAAATGGATAACAATACCTCTTTTCTCAATGTTTCATAGCTATGTTGTATGTCATTGTAAGCGCGCTCACTCATAGTGTTGCCCTGCGTCAGGCTCTGCTGAATGTCATTGTTTGTTGACACCATTTGATCGCCCATTTCACGGATTTTTGCTGTTATTTTTGCGGCGGCTAAAAATTAGAAATCAAGTTATAAATAATGAGGATGGTATTAGGTTATATAATCTATTTACACGGCTGTGGCTTTGTCCTGGAATCCCGGGAAAACAATTAATTAATATTTCTGTTCTTAAGCAAGAAGTAATAATCTAATTGTCTACAATAAAAATGATTAGTGAAACATGCTGGCAGAAATATAGGCCTCCTAGGTATTTTTAACCACCGATTGGCACAATTGGTAGTGCAGCTTTCTGTATCAAAAAGGTCACAGATTCGAGTCCCGGTAGGTGCATTTATTTGTGTGATGAGCACGAATGTTTGTTTCCGAATCTTGGTTGTTTATAAATTTATACATAATATGTATTTATTGTGGTACCTCGTTGTTTCTGATTATCATAACACAAGTGCTTCAGCTACTTTGAGATCAGAGCAATGTATGTCAGTTGTGACAATTATTATTATTTATAAAAAAAAACTTTTCAGATACATTACAAAAGAATAGATACAGCAACCTGAAAATAACATTTATATTCTAAGAGTGCTTTAAATGGACTTTCTAGTTAACAAATATTAAACTGACTGCTTTAAATATATGAATAAAATATACCAAACACAGCGGCGTGAATGAAGAGTATGGTTCAAAGCCAAGCCGTTTATAATCTATGTTTTTTTTTATATTTATATACATATAAATCATATCATGGATGTAATAAATATTTTTACATTCGACGATGATTTTAATTAAAACTAAAACGAGATTTCAACCAGTTTAAAATAAAAATGTATATGTAATGTTTTTTAATCTATACTAATAATATTATAAAGCTGAAGAGTTTGTTTGTTTGTTTGAACGCGTTTATCTCAGGAACTACTGGTTCGAATTGCATCACGCTATATAATATCACGCTGCGACCAATAGGAGCGAAGCATCTGAAAAATGTTGCAAAAACGGGGAAAATTATCCATATTTGAGGGCTTTCGTTGCGTGCGCTGTGTCAATAACAGAAATTGACGCGGACGAAGTCGCGGGCAACAGCTAGTTGAAGGTAAATGTGTTGCACTTACAGGCATCTCCAGCAGCCGTAATATTTAATTGCGAAACTATCAAAGCCTCCAGGGTGTCGTTGGTAGCGCGTTTCAGGTCTGCGAGACGTGGAAGGTCTTTCCACGCGCTCTCTGCGTCCGATAGCAATTGCTGAATCTTCTTTATATCCTTTTCTTGACGTTCCATCACTGTAAAGTTAAACTGTACATTACCAATTTAAAACCTTTTATATCTGCTTCTATTAAAAAGTGAATTCCCGTAGCCCCTAGTGGGGCATGGGGCAGACACATGTATGTGTTTCACTGATCTTTACAGGCAAGTAGGTGATCAGCCTTCTGTGCCTACCCAACCGAAATATTCATGTGTTTCCCCGCGATTCGATCCCAGAACCTCCGCCGCTTTACGCAGACGCGTGAAACACTTAGCCATCTGTTTCGATTAGTTTTGTTAAAATATTTTGTTATTTATATTCCAATTATATTTACAATTCTTGTTATCACATAAATACTCCATGAACAGTATAAGTATTGCATGCATAAATAATAATTTATATTTTTGCTGCGTATATAGTCGATACACAATCCCAGGAATCAAACAACAGTTCTTCATTCATTATTCCTATCACTGACTCTTCCAGCTGTTTAAAAATGTATTTGCGATAAGATAAAAGAGTAAATAAAAAGAAATAATTATAAATATTATTATAAAAAAGTTATTTTAATATAGAAGACTTGGAATATAATAATGGCGTCAAAGTAGGTCTTATTAAATAATAATCTAAGCACAGTCAAAAAACGATGAGTTTTTTACATTTGGGCTGGTGTATTTTTGCAGAGGCACAAAGTAGAAAATTTAGGTCGATCGGTGCGTACAAATGAGCCTTTCTTGTCTCTATTGTCATGAAAGCAATGCCGCCTCAGATAGAAATATTAATATGTCCCAGTTACTACTTGATGAATGAAAATTTTCCCACTTGTAAATCAATAGTAAGGAATGCAACCGAATGATAGCTTTACTATCTCTAGACAGACAGTTAAGAGAATGACGAATATCATTTTTTATTCATTACATTTAGACAAACATAACATTATAACAAGTCCAATGGCGGACATCTACAGTTAGTCAGTTATAAAAAGGTACCTACCTAATTATTTTCTAACATATAGCCCAATAAGCAAACAGACTTTCATAGATGTAAAAATGAAACTTGAAATTACATAATGTTTAGGATAATGTCTGAAAAATCAAAAGGTTCCATTATCGCATTGAACCGTCAGAATGCGATACATTAATATAGCAAATATCCCAAGTTATAATGAGCATTTGATATGTTTGTAATTAATTTATATAACTATGTCTGTCTGTTACGCTATCACGCCTTAACCATACAGCCTATTTCGATGAAATTTGGTACAGAGATAGAATAAAGCTTGGAAAAGGACATAGGCTACATCTTATCCTCATACATGCAGAGCGGGCGGAAGCTAGTAAATATATATAGTTATAAATAGCTCTGATTTACCGTCACTCATTTTACTATGCCATGCCTCATCGGCTAGTGAGACTTCGCTAAGCGGCACAAAATCTGTTAGGACTTTGGACGTGTCATTATATTCATTCAGCTTCAACTCATATTTGTAGAGAAGTTTCTCCGCCTCTGATATGTGCCTTTGGAATGGATTTATATCTATTTCAGAGCACACTGCACGTAGAGCCTCCTATAAGATAAAACAGATTAAGAAAATATACGATTTGGTGAAGTATTCCAAGTTTAAACTGAATAATAGTGAAAGATTCATAATTTATTTTGCATCACCGTATACAAATTTTTTTTGGATATTTTATTTCAATTAATAAATTTCGTATATCACGTTAATTTTTCGCTTAAAGCTTAGTTTTGTTTTTATTTGTCCCGAGCTAAGCATTTTTTAGATTTTGGCTTATTGAATAAATGAATATAAAATGACCTTTATATGATATAGATAATGAACATCCCATTACACCCAGTGGAGCATGTGGTAGGTACGTGTCACCACCCACGAGATAATAATAATAATAAGAGAGATTACTTCGTACATTGGAGTTTCATTTAACATTACCTTACTCAAGCTGCCTCTTAAAGCCGCTATCTCCTGCTTAACACTCTCCAGCTTCGCATCCGTATCATCCAATCGAGTAGTTAGTGGAACGTCATCAGTTGTAAGATTGTTCTCCACATTTATCGGTGCTTTCAAGTTCTTCGTGACCGTGGCAGTGAGCGATTGCAACGACTTCTGTATGTCTTCGAGAAGTTCGTTAGTTTTCTTTTGTGTGGCTTTTTCCTTCTCCTCTTTCTGGAGATCATTTATTGAAAATAAAATATTAAAATGGGTAAAATCCCATTAAGTAAGCCAAAGTATATGTATACGTAGCTTTTATACACCTTGTCTCATTGAGTTTGAAGATATATCTTCAGTTATAAAGGCCGTATGTTAAACATAATATATATACATGTGGGTATAAAACCTTATTTATTTTTAAGTTGGACTATGTTTTTTCTTCGATGAGAAATAATTTGAAAGTGTGGTAGATGTCAGAAAAAAATAGAAATAGCTGGATGTATTTTTTTTAATAATAATGTTTTAAATAAACGAAGCGAGTAAAATTAAGTTTTTTTGATGCACCCAGCTTCTCCCACATACATACATCTAACTTAAATTTTAGTTACAAAATCTTTTAAATCGTTTTTCGCACACACTTAATAGACGAATTCCTTAAAGACTAAATTATCATTTAGAATTAGCTTTGCAGAACGACTCAATTTTAACCAAATCTTAGTAATGCCTAAATAATGCTGTCTTTTTCTTTTCATTTATGACAATAAGAGATAGAAGGTTAGGTGTCTTCTAAGCCAAGATTGCGTTGACGAAAATGTCCATTCATTCTATAAGCTTGTGATGTAGCTGTTTTAAAATCTTACCTGAATAAATATGTTTTCAACATTTGACAATCTCTCATCAAGTCGTGAAATCATTCCCTTCAGGGGTTCTAGTGTCCTCTGTCTCTTCTCAATCGTAGATAGAATTTTCTTCATCTGGTCTCCGAAAGCTTTCTCTCTGAATTCGTGACGGTCCAGTTTGTCTTCCGATACCCGAAACATACGGACTAGAGACATCATGGCGTCTCTGATGTCTTCATGGCTGAGAAAAAAACAAACAAAATTAAATAATGAAACTAAGGTTCTAAAGGTGAAGAATATTTATTTATTTATTAAATATTGTCCCTATAATTATTATTACATATATTTTTTGTAATTAT
Organism: Aporia crataegi; assembly: GCA_912999735.1. Classification (NCBI taxonomy): domain Eukaryota; kingdom Metazoa; phylum Arthropoda; class Insecta; order Lepidoptera; family Pieridae; genus Aporia; species Aporia crataegi. The sequence goes on along the minus strand of OU538744.1, from coordinate 2,058,010 downwards.
TAGGTAATTATTATAAATTTTTAGCTATTAATTGAAAATTAAGATTACTTGCATCGACTTATTATATTATATATAAAAATAACACAATATGTCGATATTAAAATTCAAAAATTCTATGTACAGTAGGTATTTAGTAACAGCTTTAAGATCCATCATTACTCGATTATATTCATTAAATAAGTGGGTTTGTAGGTTTACGAGGTATCAATCATTAATATTATTAAATTATGTAACGAATTACGTAAGAAAAACACGAAATATAATCGGCATATTTTATCTATTCAGACCAAAGTCGTTACATACACAATCTTTTCTTTTTTGTCCGAAAACCAGAAGTAGGATAGAAGTAGAATAAGTAAACATTCATAAAATATTGAATATATTTTTGTTATTGTTAATTTTAATCGATTTTAGAAAATTGAATTTGATTTAACTACGACATTAATTGAATTTAAGCGGGTCAGTTTCTTTTAATAAAAGGCCCTTATTTTTAAATTGGGTAACATGACGTGTTAAGTGTGTACCATAGACTACATTTTCAGTTTAGACATGCAATTTTCAATCTTGCCAAGTTTATCTTTTAGATTTATTTCGCTTATGAAATAAAATGTCGTTACAATTCAATTCAATTAAATAATTTAGTATTTTTAATTTTTGTTGTTGTTGTCAGGACATTTGAGAAGTCCTGTAAAAGTCCTTCACATTAGACATTCTACAGAATTTCAGAATGTTGAAATGTAGAATGTTTTAATTATATAGAAAGTATGCTTTCTAGCGCAAGCATTTTTACATTAATAATTTAATTGTTCGTACTAAGTTGCTACGCTAACATCCACTGCAACTTGATATCGCCAAATAAACATTTAGTTTATCAGAGAAAAAGCGTGAATTTTATAGCGTGCCAATGAAACCATTCAACAAATGCGGCTTTTTAGATCATTGCACTTTGTTATAAAATTTAATTTTAATTTTTCAGAACAAAAACATTCTTATTACGATATATGTTATAAAGACTCTTCAATCAAAAATGCTATAGATTACATTTTAACCAAAAATATTTTTTTTTTAACTTAATATGTTTTAACAGTCAACGGATTTTCAAGAATTATTGACGACAAATGTCAATAATGATGACCGCCTCCTTGGTCTAGTGGTAAGCGCGTAAGCGTTACAACCGAGAGGTCCTGGGTTCGATTCCCGGTGGAGATAAAAAAAAAACTCGGTCTGTCAGAGCATAGAACGGTTGAACACCTATTTGCCCCTAAAGAAAAAATCGATCAGTGAAACAGATGTGAAATGCATCTGCCCCATACCCCACTAGGGGACACGGGACTTCACTTTTTACTTTTTTTTATTGACGACAAATAACTGGTCACTTTTTTCACATAGGCAAAGCCGTGGGCCTCGGCTAGTCATTAATAATTAACAATACTCACGTGATCTCCCTGGCGTGCGTGTTTGCGCTGAATACCACTACAGTGAGGATGACCAAATGCCACTCCCTCTGGGGACAAGTTCATAGTATTGAATTTTACTATTTCAACTCAGTTTGAAACCCTAACAGCAAACGTCAAAAATTATGCGAGGAAAGCTTAAATCACACCCCTTATTTATTAACGTTGTTCAGTCAACATCAGTATTTTGTAACAACAATCTTACGTCTTGAAGAAAGTGATAGAACATTTTGAGACATTGTTGTAAGCAATGTTTATGTAAAGTATGTAATGAATTAAACATTTTTATCTCAAGTGAAAAAAAGTGGTATAGTATTTATTTCTTCCAGTCGAGACACATTTATGATGTAACATATTTTACTAAAAAATGAGAAAAATAAGATAACAAGTTGGTACTCTCTCATCAATAACATCTATTACATATTTCGTGTATTACATACATATTCAATAAAAACATTAATTACATATTGGTCTTCAATATCGAGATCCTCAAGTAGCAGCCTTATCAGGGGCCGCGGTCAACGGGGTGCACCCTAACACATCTATCAAGATGACCTTTAGTCATACAAGTCGTAGATATTTATTTTATTAGGATTTCCTATTCATTAGCTTTGTCTTTATTCGCTTTGTCTAGTTTTATCTAAACACAAATCCAATTCGTTCAGTAATTTAGGGTAAGCGTAGGCTGCATGTGTATTAAACAAACATACAATGAAGTACACATAAAATATAAGACAAGGGTTTTTACAATTTCTATGTACAAAGCATGGAAATTTATTAATTTTCGTGCTTATATTATGAAAGAAAATTTCTTGAAACTTAGCCACAACAATTCAAATTGTATCTGTTTTTATTATCTAATATAATAATTATCTCGAAACTATATTTAATTAGTGCACATTTGTCTTACATTTGTCTGTTCACGCTAATCTAGAAATCTATTGAATGGATGTTCATGCGGTTTTAACAAATATACGTAGATATCCAAGGGTTTTATGTGTATTATTTCAATTTTTTTAATTAAAGAAATAATAACAATTGTTGATGTGACGATGGTTATTCAAATAGCAATTCCTGTAATGCTAAGGCAGGCGCTAGTAGCTACATGAGTATTATAATTATTAATTAGTAAGGTTATACCTACCTAAGAAGATTCTTCGTGTTGTTGTTTCGCGTGTTGGTAACTCAATATGTTAACTTTCACATCATTATTTACATAAACTTTAATACTCTTTGATACTTAAGTTACCACTTAAGTAATAAAGTAAGATATTAAGCTTTATTAAAGCATGTACACGTCAATTCAAAGATAATTATTTTAATAACTACTAAAACTATTTAATTTCGCATGGTTAATAAATACATATTTGAATTACAAGAAATTTCTTAGTAGAACGAATGAAAGTGAAGTCCCGTGTTCTCTAGTGGGGTATGGGGCAGATGCATTTCACATCTGTTTCACTTATCGATTTTTTCTTTAGGGGAAAGTAGGTGATCAGCCTTCTATGTCCTGCCAGACCGAGAATTTTTTTTTAATCTCCGCTGGGAATCGAACCCAGGACCTCTCGGTTGTACCGCTTACTCGCTTACTACTAGATCAAGGAGGCGGTCAAAACAAAGAGAACGAATGAAAGGGGGTAAGAAGCTATTATAACTTTGAATAAGGAAAAAATAATCATTGGAATATGATTGGAAAAATCTTTATACAATTATCTTGATTGTGTATTCCTTATAGGGCCTGGAGAAGACATTTTTTTACGTGTTTCACTAATCATTTCCTTTTCAAGCAAGTTATGAACCATCACATACTTGCTTTATTTACTATTCGTTTATCTCTTTAAAAGTATTTTATAAAAAAATCTTTATCATAAAATTAATCAAAAACGACCTTGTCAGTTCTGAGTAGGTAGTCGATGAAAACATTCAAGTTTAATATTGAGCCTAGAATCGTTACTTTATATGCCCCTCATAACGAAGTAAATGCTTCCGACTACATCGGTCTCTAAACACTCATTCGAAACACGCACGCCAGGAATAAACGAAACGAAAATACTTCCACTTAAAATCTACGCCTGGCCCTAATATATAATTAAGAGATTCTAAAGAATTCATATAGCATCTTTTCTAAAGAAATTCGTGCAGAGTACGTACCTAATGCATCCAAATTCAAATGTATTTTGGCTTTTTAATATATACAAAAAGATAAAATTAAAGTGTTTGAAATATTGAAGTAAGGAAGTAACAGCCATTTAGTAAATACATTAGAACATTTTATTTACTTTAAAAACTATTAACTCAGTAGATAAGTGTATGGTTTTTTTTAAGGAATTTTTCTTCTGATTATTGTAAAAAGTAAATGCGGGTTTGTGTTAAAAATGTATGAAGGTTCAAAGTTTTATTTCTTAAGGATCTGAAGAACTTACGAAGAAAATGTACTGGAATTTTGTACAGTTGTTTCCTAGTAAATTACAACGGTTCGTGCCTTTTACTAAATCATAATATGTTTCACTTTATACCCGTTATAATTAGATCTTCATCTAAGTATACGTAATAGTTTGTAATAACAGATTATTAAAAGCAATATGAATTGCTGATTAATAGACGTATTTTGATACTATACGTGGACATTTATAAACAATGGTGGATGTTTATTAATATTCCTCGGAAAATTACCATGTATAAGAAATGTAAGACGTAATATATGGAATCTTAAGTCTCGAGAAGTAATTTAATAAACTAACTTTTATCACAGCTTTAGTAACACAGGTCATGATTACTCGAAAATCAGTATTTAATGCGAGCGAAGCCGGGGTAAAAAGAAGTCAAAGTATGAATATAGTAGCAGTGAGTCCAAAGTATTTCTGCATCTTTTTTGCTGATCATGTTTTATTTCTTATTCCTGTCTTCTGTTTCAAAAAATGTTTTTCATCTTTTGCAACAAATTTCATTCTTATCACCTCGATGTTTGTCGTGCTAGAACTAAGCGTTTTCTTAGGTATTTTTTGCCGCGCACCACCACTCTTTGGAACCAGAGTAGAGCCTTCAGATGTATTTCTCAACCATCACGACTTAGGGACCTTTAAGAGAAGAGCGTATCTCAATTTAAAGAGAGCCTTAAATGCTTTAAGGCCGGCAACGCACCCGTGGCTCAACTGGTGTCTGGGTGTCTCGTTTACCTGCTATTCCATAAAAAAAGTTTGAATAGGGGAATCGAACCCCAGACCTATGTAACATGCGTTGAATGTTAGTCGCGTGAAATATTCAGACACTGAGATGAGCCACATTTGGTGCGACAAAAACAACGTCTTCTCATTTGAGATTAATACGTAAGCATGAGCTTTGTAAATGCAGTCACATTTAAATTCTAATTATATCTTAAGGATAGACGCTAACAAAGGGAAAGGAAGTCTGAATGAGACCTTGGCCGGTATCCAGGTCAGAGCTGCTGACTTAAAGTTTATCTGGTTAGGCATTGCTTTGTTTGCATTAGTAAAATTTGTGTTAATGTTGTTATCGTGCAAATATTGTTTAAGCTTATCAACAAGTATGTTCTCTACATAAAAGAAAAATAAATACTTCTAAAAAATAATAGTGTTCTCAGACTGCAAAATGATGCGTCCCTAGCTTATCTAATGTTATTGGATAATAGAGTCCAGTTACCCAGATCATTTTCAGTATAAGCAAATAATATATTATTATTAGGGTGTCTTTCCATCAGAGATATGCTATGCTACGTTGCTATGCGTTTGATATCCACCAATCATATTCATTGGTCCTTATAGCATAGCACTGGTGGAAACGGGTTTTAACTAAGCTATATTTTTTATATGGATGAATGCATGATCTGGATGCGTGCTATGGATGGTCAGAAGTGGTGTAGCTATGTGCAGAGAAGAGTACCTACAAAAAGCGCGCGTTTGTCAAGCCCGTTACATAGCTTAGTATCAGTGGAAACTGTCAGTTTCGTAGCTTAGCTTTTACACCTTCGCAACATAGCTGTATAGCACATCTCTGGTGGAATGGCACCCTTACACTTGTCTCTATAGATTCCTTTCGTATCTTAGTACTTAACGACAACCGATTTTAATAAATCGTAGGATTTGTCTTGATGGTGCGAATTGATTAAATACAAATTTATTTTACTAATTGCCTAAAATCTAGACAATTAAAGATAATTTAAAACCCTCCGATATGTTAATCTATAGGTACATAAAATTGGAGTATCTGTTTGTAATATTAAAATAACCGCTTTTTACTAAATGCATATGGTTGTTCCTATACACGGTACCAAAATAACATTTTTTACAATTTTTGTCTGTCTGTTTGTTCCGGCTAATATCTGAAACGGCTGTACTGATTTTGACGGGACTTTCACTGGCAGATAACTGATGTAATAAGGAGCCACTTAGGCTACTTTTAATAATATATAATATATATAAATAATAAAAAATAATTCCATGCGGACGAAGTACATAATACATATCTGTTACAATTTTGCTGTTCGCTATTTAACTCTGTTTATAGGCTATATAACATCACGTTACGACGAAATTAACGCGGGTGAAACCGCGGAGCACAGCTAGTTACGAATAAGAATCCCTCATCAATGCATGAACATCTGCATAAATTGAAGAATTAAAAAGGTGATAATCACAAATCGATCCATCCGTCAGGAGCTACGCCACAGACAAACGGACACGTCAAACATATAACATCTTTTTGCGACGAGGGCTAATAAAAGGACATATAAGCACTTTAATTTAAGCAATTTATAATATGGGCCCCAAAAAATCGCTTCGTGAAAAATTTAAAGAGATAAATATAATGACAGTCACATTTCAACATATTTATTAAAATCAGCGATAGTCTTGAATTTAATACTAGGAATAAAGATAAACTCGCTGTTGCCATTAGTAGGCTCCATAAAGTTAGTAAATCTTTTAAAGGGCAATGTACAAACGCTTTTATAATTACCTCCCAAGTGATATGCTTAAACTGTCAATTAATAACACAATTAAAAGAAAACTTTATAAAAAAGCATACTATAAAATAACGGATTACTTAGATGATAAAAAAGCTTGGGAATAAACCTGCTCTAACTCTGTCTTAATAAAACCAAGTATTATAATTTTTAGAATAATTATTTTTATAACTGACCGCCTCCTTGGTCTAGTGGTAAGCGCGTAAGCGTTATAACCGAGAGGTCCTGGGTTCGATTCCCGGTGGAGATAAAAAAAAAACTCGGTCTGGCAGGGCATAGAAGGCTGATCACCTACCACCTATGTGAAATGCATCTGCCCCATAACCCACTAGGGGACACGGGACTTCACTTTCACTTTATTTTTATAACTACATAATATTAAAAAAATTGACGATTCAAAATGATCAAATAAGATTTCAATGAATAAAGATATTTTGACTTTGACTTTAGAAAGGGATTTGATTTGCTGTTTGTACCTCCAACATCTTCGTATGTAGGAATAGCAGATAATTATTACCATTTCTAGACTGATGTAAATATATGTGATCAGGAAACCTACCATGTCATACCTTTAAAGACATGTTTTATAAAAGCGTGGATTTTAATGTTACATACCTACTGCAGATTAAAATTATCTACATACCTAGTCATCAATGAGATTTTATTAAATTGCGAGAAATGTTAATGCCTTCGTTGATATAAAATGAGAACCCATAATTATGTATGCAGAACTCATATGCGACGCTGTCGAAGGCGTGAAAATCTTTCATCAAGCCAAAAGGGCATTAAACTTGACACAACATAAACCAACACGTACAAACGATAATAAAGGTAGCTTTAGTAGGAAAACTATTTTAATTTATTAACAATGACCTTAAAAGTTAATTTAAAATTATAGAAACTACCTAATTTTTATTATTTTTTAGACTTCTATGATCATAATTATCTAAATTGAAACTTCCGTCAGTATATAGACATTTCTGCATCTGTTTCTTCTAATCTTTCAACAGGATGAGCCACAAAGGGACCTTCCAAATGGAAACATTTTAATTTCCACGCGAATCGAACTTATTGCCACCTTAGTGCCAAACTATTATTTTTTTGTAAAAAAACATTTCAATGGAAACAGCTTGACGATCGGTTTGCGCAATTGGTAGTGCTCCTTTCTGCGCGAAAAGGTCCTGGCTTCGAATCCCGGTGGGTCCATGTATTTGTGTGATGAACACGAATGATTGTTTCCGAGTCTTGGTTGTTTATAAACTTATATGTATTTATTATGGTACCCTCGTTGTTTCTGATTAGCATAGCAATGTATGTGAGTTGTCACAATTAGGTATTATATAACTTGTGTTAGGTCCTTGATTTAAGTAAAACTGTCTACTTGTTTAATATTTCTTGCTAAATAAATGTCAAACATTGACTTTTTATCAATGTTATTAGATAAACTAACAAAATATGTACGTAATATTATTATGTACTTAGAAAAATTATTGATAACAGTACGTTAACCGTTAGGTATGTACTTACTAGTTTTTATTTGAATCTATAACTTGTAATTTAATATATATATACTTTATATATATATATATATATATATATATATATAAAGTATATAAGAGGACCGATTGCACGCACTTAGAGGCGCATTTATCTTGTTATTTTTTCTGAGGTGTTAAATGTATCAATCGAAATGGTAATTAATCAATAAACCGTTCTTCGTGATGTGTCTCGGAACAAAAAGACGGATTCTCATTGAGCTTATATTACTAACATATAGTAGTTAACAGCAAAGGTGATTTCTACGCTTACCTGACTGAAATATTTGTTTTCCCGGCATTCAAACCCATGGCAGCCGGGTCAAAACGCAAGCCATGAATGCGGTTATTTATATACTAATACTAGCGAACCGGCCCCGGCTTCGCACGGGTATAAAACATATATAAAAAACCTTCCTCTTCAATCACTATCTATTAAAAAAACCGCATCAAAATCCGTTCCGTAGTTTTAAAGATTTAAGCATAGATATAGGGATATAATGACAGAGAAAGCGACTTTGTTTTATACTATGTAGTGATAGAAACTTTATTTGCAATAATAACTAATTTCGATTACACCTTTTTTTATTTATTTACATAAAGACGTATCTACCAAATAAGCATGTAAGTACATTCAATAAATATTAAAAAGCTATTTTTTGTGTATTTGTAAGTTGCTAAAAACGAAAATATAGGAATACAATATTAAATTTAATAACGTACAACGTTATCAAAATAACAAAATTGTTATTTTTATCCGATTAAAACTAGCATGCAATAATATTTGACCATATTTAATTAAAAGAGTAGTGTTTAAGTAATTAAAGAACTAAAAATAATTTAAATTAGAACTCACCATTTTGAATGCTCCAATATCCGTTTAGTGATAAATTTAACTAGGAAGCACTATCCGTTGATCTAAATTAAGAACTACACTCACGCGCAGTTGATCGCGGACTGAGGTGATCGATGAACTTTATAAGTTTGTAACTTTGTAGTCTTTAGTTGCGCCAGCGCCGCAAGCACCAGAGGACATAGCACGAGATCAATCGATTTAACGAAACATCAACTCAATCCGCACCCTTAGAATGAAAGTAACTCAGAATTCCTGTAACACTCGATTTTACCATAAACTGACCTTATAAAGCATATTCTAAAACCTTGTTAAGTAAAAGTGACCTATATCTTAGTATAACAGAGGGCAGCGCATACTTCGGTCTCTATATATTATTAAGATGTATTCAATACATAATTTTTAGAGGACTTTAATGCTCATTTACCACAAATTGCCTTTTTTGGATTCGGTCACTTTCATTCTAAAGGTAGCGGTTCGCGCGGAGACCGCGACCCGAGACCGAGACGCGAGACCGCGACGCGGTCTCTTCAGCATGTACTGTAGGCCGAGACCGCGACAAGCGGGATGAAACGTTCTATGGAAGTATCGTCATTTTTAGAGCTAAAAGCTTTTAGACTATATAACATCACATTACGACGAAGTTAACGCGGGTCAAACCGCGGTGCACAGCTAGTAAATTATAATTTCGGAATAGTTATTTGAAAATATTAAATTCGGTTTATATTATTTATAAAACACCAAGTTTTCGTTTAATCAGTTAATTTCGCAGATGTTTTCGTTTATTCGGTTAAACTTGTACTGTGGCCTCTGGGATATAAATGTACTCTATGCAGCAGGGTGAACGTATTATTACCTGCATCACAGCGATCCATCGACATTCCAAGGGTTAAACGGATTTAGGATACTTGGTAATAAATAGATTTATTTTATTACATGCAATTGAGCTAGAATTAATGGTTGAATTTCCGCCTTCTGTTGAACGATAAGAATTGATTTAATTACTGTAAGCTATGTACCGTGTTATACCGTCTCTGTTGCTGAATTACGCATTTGCGTGTTGCGCCGGAGGTCCTGGGTTCGAATCTGGTTTCGGTTGGGTACACACAGAAGGCTGATTTACTTGTCTGTAAAGAAAATGATCACTGAAATGAACGCAGAAATATATCCGCCCCATACTTGCCATTATGGGGTACGGGTTTTCATTTACGCACCGTAAGTAGGAATACATCATATTTATATTTTCATACTAAAACTGATTTTTTGTTAATATATTACCTGAGTACTTGAAAAATGAATTGCTATTGACTTTGTTATTGCGTATAAACAAAATTAAGAAGCAAACTTATTTTATTACATATAATCTGCTTTATAATAACACTAGCTGTACCCCGCGGTTTCACCCGCGTTAACTTCGTCGTAACGTGATGTTATATAGCCTAAAAGCTTTAAGCTCTAGAAATTACGATACTTTCATAGAACTTTCAACCCTTTTTTCGCATTAAAAAGTGGCCTATGCCCTTTTTCAGGCTCTAGAGTCTAGACTATCTGTACACCAAATTTCATTTAATTCGGTTCAGTAGTTTTGGCATGAAACCGCGACACACAGATACTTTCGCATTTATAATAATAAGGTAGACAATGCGCATTTTATCCATTTTTAATTTACCAAATTCTTACTCAGTTTAAATAAATTTCAAATTATACAAGTAAAATTTCTTCGTCACTGTTTACTGTGTGTCATAATGTAAATATACAAAAACAGTAAACGGACATTGATCTTAATATTTTGGTTAAACACAAGCTATCTGCATATTATGACACATCTATATATTAGCGCCTACAATCTACATGTCACCACGGCCCGTATTGTGTAGCTTAGACATTCTTTACTTCTGACGTCTGAAGATACTATATTTAGGAATATTCAAAATGAGTCGAAAATAAATTCGGATCGAAAAATAGAATTTTGCATGTGAATTCTAACATTGCAATTTACAACCATGAGACGATAGAAATTTACCATAGGGTTTCTACTATTGGATAATTGTCAATTCCATGTGGCCAAGTAAGTTTGCGCATAGCTAAAGGCGGTGTTAGATTTTCCATATAAATTATGCAGACTATTGAAAATTACTTCCAAGCTTTACATTTTCTGTAATTGTCTTCTAAGTATTACAAATATTACTTTTTTTTTAATTTTCGTAAGTTAAATTAGTACCTACCTAATCTTTTCCGATCCGAATTTGCTAGTAAGGATTGTGGAAAAGCGCTGGGTGCAGCCTCGGTGAATGGTCTTTGGGGAGGCCTTTGTCTAGCAGTGGACTGTTTAGGCTGGTGACGAGTCTCAAGATAAGTTAAGCCACTAAATAAATACGGGCCTATGTGTCGCAACTGTCGTAAATGTCAAATTCGGGCCATTGGCAACTTTTATGGGCTCTTAATAAAATTTAATTGAAGCGTATTTCAAATCAAAAAAGTTAAAGCTCTCTTACAAGCTTTAAGCCTCGTAAAATGACATAAGTAGTGTGAAAAATGGGTTTAGATAAGTTCAATTTACTTTGGAATTATGGGATTGATAGCTTCGTATAAAATTATGGTTATAAACTCCTGTAGGCATGAGTTATATTTTGACAGTTCTGCGTAAAAAATTGACATATCTAGCTTTCTCACGTAAACCACTGAGGGCGCTGATACATTTTTAATCGCCGATGTAAGGGTAAGGTAAATTTAGTTCCTGAATTAATTGACCAATTATGATGCAGTTTTTTACTAAGCTGACATGAAATATCGTTCTTAACTAATGTACGAATATCTGTTTAACCATTTATGAAGTATTCTTATAAGTAATTGATATGTCGGCGGGTTTGAGGTATTAATATTCTCTAAATTTCACTAGTTCAAACAAATATTTTACACAGTATTTTTTGATGTATATTTAAGTATTCTGTTTATTAGCGATAAACAATTTCTTCCAGCATTAGAACTCTGTTATGTATTTAAGTAAGCAATGAAAAAGTGTTTAAAATAAAAATAAACTTTATTTCTGCTCCAATTTACAACTAATTCAACTCATCTTCGTCTTTCTGATATGATGGACTATTCGTCTATGTCGACTGACACACCCACCCGTCCGGAATGTCTTCCCACACTCGGGACACGCGTTGGGCCTCTCATCTGTATGAGATCTCGCGTGGACCCGCAAAATATCAGCAGAATTGAACCTTTTCCCACACGTTTCACACTCAAATTTCCTCTCGTTCGCATGGTACTGAAAGTGGCGGCGATACTGAGCAGCAATATGGAACTTCTTTCCACACACTTCACAGGTCTTTTTGGGCGGTTCGTGCGTCGCTTTATGCAGACTTAGCCCGCTCTTAAATTTAAACGTCTTCTGGCAAATTGTACATGAATAAATTCTATCCGTCGAATGTGACTCTAGATGCGTTGTGAGGTTTCTTGTATTCTTTCCGCATATTTCGCAAACCTTCCAATAGTCGTATTTTGGGTATTTCTTCCGAACTAACACCTTTTTCACTTTGACGGACTTGGTTTTATCTTCATTGCAAACATTGTTTTCTATTGGTACGTCGAAAGCCATATCAGTGTCTATATTATCAAAATTATCATTTTCATCTTGAGGTACGTCTCTCTCAACATTAACTTCGATTTTAAAAGTATTGTGTTTGGTTTTTTCCCGCAATTCTTTATCAACTTCTTGACATTTTCGACGGAATCTGTATGCCGTTTCTAACTCTTGAAGACAATTTAGGCAAATGTTATACGGCAACGAATCTGATGGTTCGACCTAAAAATTTCAGTACAATTTACAAAATATCCTAATTCTATGCTATTATCAGTATATAGTATGTATTTGTAGTTTTAGCATATGTTATCAATAATTTAAGTAATTAAGCAGACCAGAATTTAATCTCTATGATTTATTAACAATTAAACTACTAATGTAAATAGAAATGAAGTCATCGACTCTGAAATATTTAATCAATCTTTCTTTCCAGTCCAATTAATTTACTTTGCGGTTTTAATAAGTTGAAGCACTCTTCAGCAATACTTCAAAAATAACACCCGAAAGTAAAAAATCATGGAAATTAATTAAAAACGAATAAACTTTAATTAAAAATATATCTCTTTGAGGCGTGGACTAGTACTACTCGATCGACCGAAAGAGGTCGAGTGTTTCTAGTTGGGTGTGCTGTTCTGTACGTAACGCGATTGTGAAGCTAATAATGAACCGATTTTAATGAGTCTTTTTTTGTTTGATAGGTCATACTTTGGCCGTGACTGTATATAAACTACTATCAATGCATGTTGAACCGAAGGACCTTGGTTCGACTCCTGGAGAAACATGTCACAGTCAGGCACAGAATTCTACTATTGGTGTTACGGAGACGACTGAAGCGGCAAATTAAAATCTGACTAGAAGTCATCAAATTATAGTCACACAACTCGTTTTATTCGTTTCGAGTTTTACTATATTATGCTATTAAGTTATTCTTAAAAAAAATTCATTCATTAAAAAAAATCTAATAAAATCAATTAAATATCTGAAAAACACCTCTACGCTGCAAATGAGCCGCAACTTCGAGGCCAGGTCCACTCCATCATCATCTCGATGATCAAACAAACTGACACACGCCTCATCATTCGAACAGGATCGACAGTGGCTCGGTTCCATAACCTCAAATTTCGGTTTGATTAACTTTTTAATGTCAATCAGTTTCATGTCATCATCATCATAATCATGACTTTCATCTATATTATTTTGCTTTTGTATGTGTGCGTCTGTGTATTGCGCCATCAAATCGAAGTATGGCCATTGCTCAGTCAGCATGCCTTTGTTTTGAAATTTCCTCTTCCACTGCAAAAAATCGGGTTAATAATATTATAAATGCGAAAACAAAAGTATGTTAGACTGCTATTTATATAAGCCATAATTTCACGCCTAAACTACTGAACTGATTTTTATGAAATTTGACAGAGACTAGTTTGGGAGAGGACATAGCAAATAATTATTGATTCAACATAAGATCTTCAATCTATACATAAAAATTAATCAACGGTTTAAGATAATAAATCAAAATTCTTAAACTCCTAAACCGTTATTGATATATTTTACATGAGACTGAATTCACATGGAAAAAGAAAATGACATATTTTATACTAATATAACAGATTAATAAACGAATCAGAAGTAATGAAATATTTTTAAGATTGGTTTTAATATACAAATAAGGTACTAAAAATCTATTAGTTTTAGTAGTTTTTAGCCGTATTTAAAAAAAATTAAGAAGTTTTAAATTTTGTTAATAAAAAAATTACCTTAAATATTTTGACTAAATGATCCCACATTTGAGGCAGATCTAGCAAACTATGGTCTAGAGGTAAACCCATTGCTCTTAGGTGCTGTTCCACCTTCCTGAAAAGGTTTTATAAATTATTTATAGCTTGTAGACATAGAAATATGTCTGTCATATGTCCACAAACGATTGTAAGTTTTCAGTGTCAATTTTTAAAATTGTATACTTTAAAATTTAAATCAATTATCACTACATAGTATAAAACAAAGTCGCTTTTTCTTTCCCTATATCCCTTTGTATGCTTAAATCTTTAAAACTACGCAACGGATTTTGATGCGGTTTTTTTAATAGATAGTGATTGAAGAGGAAGGTTTTTTATATATGTTTTATACACGGTGCAAAGCCGGTTTTTGTATATGTAAAATTAATTTCGATGACAGCTTTGTTCAATAAATGGACGTTCGATTGAATTTATTTCTTTTTTATCGACTTCATGTTTGTTAGCTCAGTTTTCGACTGGGTGAACCGATTTTGATGATTCTTTTTTGTTTCCTGATAAAAGCTGATGCTTCCCGTGTGGTCTCATTTAAATTTCATTAAAATCTGTTCGGTAGTTTTAGAGTTACAATTTCAAGTCGTTTTTTTGTTTGTTAAAACTAACACTATATTATTCTTATTTTTTCTAAATTTTGAAGCTTATGCACCAAGGTCTGCACTCATACACAACAATAAAGTAAGACAATATGCTTTCGTCCATTAAGAGCTTCTGAAAATACTTATAAAATTTTTAAACTCTTTATTTGCTTACATCTTAAAGAAAGCTAAATATTTACTACCTTTGTAGCTAAAAAGTGAATTCTCCTAACCCTTAGTGGGGGCATGGGGCATGGGGCAGACACATTGCTGAATCTGTTTCACTGATCTTTACAGGCAAGTAGGTTATCAGCCTTCTGTGCCTACCCAACCGAAACAATCATGTGTTTCTCCGGGATTCGAACCCGGGACCCCCGGTGCGACACACAGACGCGTAGATCAAAGTGATTCAAAATATGCGTTTTACGCCAGAAGTTCTACCAAATCGTACCTCCATCCTTCACAGTAGTAATTCTTCTTTGTTACAAACAAATGATCCAAATCCAGTCTTATTTTGATGAAGTTTTTAACCCAATCTTCTTCCCCTAAAATCATTAACATTATTACGAAAACAATAATCGTAACTTAAAACTAATTATTTTAAAAAATGAATGACAATACATTATCAAATCGAGCAGTTATTTGTAAACGAACTATGAACTAATTTGGATAATATTAAAGATAAAACTTTATATAATTATAGTATTCGTGAATAACATGCGATATAGTTGAAGTTAGATCGAAGATTTCATTAAAATTTTAAAATATCAATTATTTCTAATACATTTTACTTTAAATCTTAATTTACTAATTACATGTTTTCATAAAAATCTGTTTTTTATCTTCAAAAATTGTCACAGTGGGACATGCCCCATTTTACGAGACTTCACTTACTTACATCCTGATAACGGGTTCAAACTGAGATTCCCTTCGCCGAGGTAGAGTTCAAATAATGTGTAATATAACCACGACTTGTTCTCCGTCGCTTTTGCTTTCTGATAATCCTGAATAAATAAAATTTATATTACAAACTAGCTGACCCGGCGAACTTCGAACCGCCAACAAAATAATGGCCAATGGCTATATGGCACTTCGGGCTTTTTTGTAGATCTTTAAGAGATTCCACCATGCATTGTTTTGTTATATCTCATATAAACATTGTTTTCGATGAGAGCACCCTAGCGGCTTGACTTTTCGGCTCTCAATTATCATATTTCTATCAATTTACACAAAACCTTAACAATCATATACCTAAACCTTACTTACGAATCACTATTTATTGGTGAAACTTGCATGATAATTCGTTCAGAGGTTTTTAAGTTTATCACGAACAGACAGACGCGACGGACAACTTTGTATTATGTATGTATGTTGCTAGCAAAATTGAATAAATATTTATAGATATTAAAAAATTCTAAATGAATAATAATATCGTTTTAAAATACTTACAAAAAATAACGACGACCATTTTTTACGCAAATCTTGTGTTCTCAATGAACTTGGAAAACCATTTTCTTCAACAAGTACTGTGCGCATTTTGCTAAAATTTCAACAGTTTAATTACATAAGTATCTAAATGTTGTGTTAATAGATGGGGTAATCATTTAAGCAATAAAAAGATAATTAATTCTGCTATTTTTAATCATAAGTATCCCGTCATATCTGTGATATCTTTCCCAAGACTATGAACAGTATAATGTATACATGTTATTGTTAATTCATTTGATGGCAAGTTGGCGCTTTCGGTGCCAGATCTAGCGAAATTTTGAGACGGCTGGCGCTCCAAAAGTATATTTGGCGCTTTTTCAAATTATTGAAGATAAATTTCGCCATTGCTAACCAAAAATTGACTTGCTTTTGGTAAAATCATAATTCTCTCATATTATTAATGCCAATATAAATTTGTTTACGCTTTCATGTTTAAATTACACATCGATCGATTTTTTTTGTGATTTTGTCAGAAATACAGAAAGGCACATTCTGAAGAAAAACATTATAACGAGCGAAATCACACGTCAAAGCAGGTAGTTACAAAAGAGAACACATACCTCCAAGCCCATTTTGATTCTTTAAAAATCCAATCATTTTGCAGACGTATTTGTATGAGGGACTCCGTTATGTCTTTGGTCCCTAAAAAAATTATAAAATTTGAATTTGATGAACATTTTATAGAAATTGAGACTCATTAGTTCAAGCTCTGGGATCACGTTGTGCGTTGCTGGGTAGGATTCCTAAGGAAACTTAAAACGATCGACAATTGACACATTCGGCTCATCTCCTTCACCTGTCATTGAGTCTACAAAAAATGTCTTATGTATGTCCTGATCAGGATTCATGGCCAGTTGCATATAATATTTTACAATATACAATAAAAAAAATGTATAAAAGTTACAACTTTTGATTGTGATCATTTTCTTTACAGGCAAGTAGGTTATCATCTTTTTGTGCCTACCAACCGAAACATTCATTTGTTCCCCCGGGATTCGAACCCAGAATCTCCGGCGCTTCACCACTTAGCCACGGATGCGGTTAACACAAGAAGTTGTGTTATCAGTAATATCTATTTATTTATATATATCAAACTTTATAATAATATTCTTCTTTTACAATATACCTTCCTATTTAAATAATGGGTTCTGTCATCTACTTTCATGGGAAAGCGAGCAATAACTTTACTTACAATGAAAATTAGAATCTTCTACTTCATCAGTGCCTTTTGTATGACCTTTTCTATAAACAGTTTTGAGAACCTCTCGAGCTGGTAATGTTTCAAGTCTTACTAAGTATTCCGGCTCTAATTTCTTGAAGTATTCTAACATACAATTATATAACGGCCAATCACATTCTTGTTTTCTCATTTTCAGACGGTGCTTTCTCTGTAAAATTATTTTAAAATTGTTATATGTCAAAAATTATTTATTTATGAATAGTAGTTAATTTAGTTAATAGAAATATACAAATGTTAATACTTTGTTGTACATATTAACTGTTTTCATATTAAATTAGCATAATTTAAAAGTTGTGGGAATAAATTTTAAGAAAGGTAAACTAAAAAATCTGTTTAAGTGATAATTCATAAGATATTGAATCCTAAAAAACTTACATTAAATGTCATTTTCAGATGGTGCCATAGTCCTTTCATATCTTGAATACAACATGTATTCGGCATATCTTGAGATCGCATGGCCTGCTCTACAGTCCTAAATTAAACATGCAATATTTGTATTTAACAATAAACCTTCTGTTTAAAGGATGTAGCAGCCTCATAAATGCAACTTAAAATAATCTTTTTGTGCAAAAATAATAAATACAGAAAGGGGTACTTTAATAAATTTGAGTAATGTTTACCTCCACATAGCATAATTATCAAATTTCAATTGCTTTGTTTCTGTTATACATATAATAAATTTTAAACGCCATTCATCATTCCCTGAAAATTAAATCATAACATTCATATGATAAAAATGTAAATGGATGATATTTAAGCATAAAACTTACTTTGAAATTATTGTTTGTCTTTATTATTGCATTATTGCAATTTTTGATACACTAAATAAAAGTAAACCAACAAAATATTCACTTGTGTATCTGAGTTGTTACTAAATTTAACCTAAAATACTTACAAGATTGATATTTATGATCCAAAATTGCTTTTTTACCAAAATGCTTATCAAATATCCTAAAATACTTCCAATTACGATTATTATCCTTTTTTGCTATTTTGTAACACTGAAAAAAATACATTCAATTTACTTTAAGTATGAATATTCTGTACCATTGATTCTATTAATATACTAAATGAAGTAAGCTATTACAATTAAAATTAATTTACTACATTTTTTTTACTCACATCATAGGTATACGTCCATTTTTTTCTGATATATGAAATAGGCATATCTTTTGGAAAACCATTCTCTAGTAATATTTTATGAAATTCACTGGAAAACAATTTATTTTCTTTAGATATTAAACAATATAAAACGATTTCAAAAATGTATAATCTGTATAAAAGTAAATTTATAACTGGTTAGGTTTAGGTTCTTTAATTCTTACCTCCAAGCTTGTTTCTTTTTCTTGAATAACCAATCATATTTGAAACGTAATTTAAAGAGTTTAAGACTGAGTTTGTCATTACCTATAAAATGGAATAGGTATTTCACAATTTAATTTACAAAATATTGTACAGTAGATATTTATAAGAAAAAGTTATAAAAAATAAAGTATTACTTACTGATGTAAGTTTTATCTTCCATGTTTGATTACCTTATAAATATTGATAATTAAACAAATGTACCTACTTAAAAATCTAGTTGAACATAATATATTTTCACGATTTATTGAAAATATATTATATATTAAATTAAATAGTTAGATTTAAGGTAATTAATAAACTAGTTAAACCGTAGGTATAAAAATTCTTGAATCATATGAAAAAACCTACTTTTATTTTGGTATTTAGACATTGACATTTTAGCACAACAAACAATTATTATTCCAATGTCAGTTAACTGTCAACAGACAATCGACTATAGATAATAGAATAGTGTCAATTTTATTAATCAGTAGATACTGGTACTTGGTAGTGTTGATACTGGTACAGTACCTAGTATCTAGTATCTACCTAACAGTGTTGCCATTTGTACGGCAATTGCCGTTTCGTACGGCAACCAGGCTCTTTTAAGACAAATTGTACGGCATACGGCAGAGTGGTCATTGCCGTACGCTACAATACGGCAATCAGGCAGGCAATCTTAGCATAAGGAAGTATTGGCAGTAAGATTTACCTTAAACGAAAACAAATGAATTTGAATAAAAAAACCGTCTGATTATGAAAAGAATGCCACTGAAGAAGCCTTATTAGATGAAGTTGTGGATTTGATGGGAAGAGAGGAGTGATCTGTAGTGCCTTTTTCTATTTAGAATTTATATATTCAGTGGCATCTTTTTCATAAACAGGTTTTTTATTTGTTTGACTTCGATGACTATATTTTCTTTTTCATGTAACTATTAAAATAAAACAATGTACGGCAATTTTTGTTTCAATACGGTAATTTCATCTTTTGCGTACGGTAACCCTGTAAATGACCAGCGGCAACCCTGCTACCTAACCTACCTAGTTAGTAGTTACCTACTCAGTTTTCACGTGTTTTATTCAGTTTTGGTGTTTTTAATTTTATCTTTGAGAATTTAGTAAAAGTTTGGCATGATATTTTAAAGAATTCAAGAAATAATTTATTTTGTGTCTGTAATGTTGACTTTTATAAAATGCATCGTCTAATTTCGGCCCGTAATATATATCAGAGCAATTTACCAGTATTAAATAATTCTTCCTATTTTGTGTTGAAAAACACACTGGGTGCAGAAGTAAAATGCTCATTTTGCCAAAAAATTCTTCAAACATCACACATTACAGGTAATTTGTATTTTGGGTCTAATTGGGTTGGAATCAAATCTTTATTATTATTTATTTAAGCAAATAAACATAACCTTTAAATGTAGTTGCATAACGTTTGCTTATATTCTAGAAAACTTCTATTTTGTAAGGCATCAATCTACAAAAACCGCTAGCGCCCTAAAGTCACATAAGAAAAAATCAAAACATAAGGTCTACAAAAAATATGGTGAACTCTTGGAAGGTTTGTATTGAAACTTTGCTATGGATTTAATTAAGTATATTTTCAACTTTCTGACAACTTCTTAAATTTACAGTTAACCAAGGAAGTATGTTGGAATCAAAGGTGTCAATAAGTAAACTACATGCATCTCATTTATCAAAATTAGCATCAAGTCCAGTTTCTCTTGGACAGTTACATCAATTGACAAAGCCTTTAAAGAAAGTAAACAATATAGAAGTGGATCCAGAACTCTTGGAGACTGTTAAGAAAAAAATTCTAAAGAAACCATCTGGTATTAAACTAGAGGATGACAAATGTGCACTGATATTTACAAATCATAAAATTTCCTCTGTTGAAAATCGATTTAAAACAAAGCAGTATATAGATATGGTTAGGCAGAGCTACTATGATTTTAGAAAAGCTACACTATTTGATCAACGATTACAGGATCTTAGATATGCTATTAATGAAGGTGTTACCCAAGAATTAGATTTAGGAGAGCAAGTTTGTAATGGCCCTTTGAAGCCAGAACCAAAGAGTCCTCATGCAGTATTCCGAAAGCTGTTCATAGACAATCACTTGGATAACTATGACCAGGAACTTATGAGTCATTTAACAAATTTACAGTAAGTAAATACATAAATTATAATGTTCAATAACAAAAACTATTCTGCAAATAAAATATGCTATTTATTAATTAATCTACTGCCTCAGTGGGCAAGTATGTTACACTGGAGTTTCGTGGATTGAAACAAATATTTGGCTTGATAGATAGATAGGTTGATCACCTACATGCCTCTAAATAAAATGATCAGTGAAACTAATGCAGAAATCTGTCTGCCTCAAGGTTACAGAAGTTCACTTATTAATTTATTTAAATCTGATCAGACAGCTAATTGTTATTTTAAGTAGTTAATATAATAATTCTGTGAATAGATTACAAGGACATCACACTTTTGAAGAAATCTGTGATGACCCATCTCTTCATAATGAGATAGCAGAGATCAAAGATGACATTGAAGACAGTCCTACAAAAAAGGAAATACAGAATTTGAATATTAAAAGAGCGTAAGTATATACATATTAAGAATATTTTAAAAGGATTTACAAAAAAGTTCCAAATCAGTCAAGTTCTGTTCGAGTGTTTAAGAAAATATTGTATGAAAAAAAATGTATGGAATTCTTTTACTGGTAAAATGACTGTCATTTCTCTAGGTTTAAATTAACAATATTATGTAATTTTCTCAACTAATTTAATAGGCAAAAGGTGATGCGAGAAAAACGTAAGAAACTACGCGAAAAGCGTAGAGCAGCGCAAGAAATTAATATGAAAGAAGACATTAAAGAACTTGAGAGGAGAGGCAAGGAAGAGGGATTGCAAAGGACACTAACTTCACATTTGCAACTGTTATGTTCACTTAATATGGTGGCAGAGGTAAAGTAGCTTTACAGAAATGTTTATTTAGCTGCAAGAAGGTTACATGAAAATATATACATACAAATAAAGTGTGAAGCGAAATCCCAGTGTGCATATGCTTTTTATGTTATTTTTCTTGCCAACCGTAACATTTGTTTCCCTGGGATAGGAATCCAGAAACTTGGATGATGCATGAAATACCATCATCATGGTGGTAGTTATACTTACAAGTTGGAGACTTGATCTTATCATCGAAGGGGTCCCCGGGCTCCCCACATCAGACCTTCAGGTCCTTTTGTACTTTAAAGGAGACATAAAGTATCTAGGATACCAATAACTACTGTTGTTATTAACAAAATAATTATGTTATTAAGTATATAAAATCAAAAAATAAATACATACTTTAAAAATATTAATAATAAAGACAGTGTCCTCATTTTTTAACTTATCTTATTACTTCAAGTGAGATAAGCTTTGGCACAGATTTCCTGCCCCATAAATAAAATTTTTATTTATGTCACAGTTATCACCTGCACATCTATCAAACTGCCAATTAAGAAATATTATGAGCCAAGAAGAATTTATAAGAAATGTATACAGCACACAGAGTACTATGAAACACATTAAAAAGCATTCCATTAGGAATATAAATTATTAATATAGTATATTTTTTCAGGCAGATCGTGTCTTAAAATATTATAGACAAAGAGGTGTGAAAAACCCCAACATGCCACGAGTGAATAATGTCAAAATATTCAACATACTCTTACATGGACATGCTTCTTTGGTAATTGACTAAATATTAAAAACCAATGTATACTAGCAAGTTCGTTTTCATAGTAATATAGGGTTAAAATTTTAACAAAAAAAAACCGACTGCAAATTTTAACTCTAAAACTACTGAACAGATTTTGATGAAATTTAAATATTACCACACGGGAAACACCAGCTTTCAAACAAAAAATAATTGAAATTGGTTAACCCAGTCGAAAGTTCTGAGGTAACAAACATTAAAAAAACCAAGACGAATTGAGTACCTCCTCCTTTTTTGAAGTCGGTAAAAATGGAATAAAATCATATGTTCTAACTTAAAGTACAATATATTACAAATATTAAAAATCAAATTGTACACAGACCTTGATTAAAATGGTTCAGCAACTTTAGGACGAAACGAAACATATAAAATGTATGAGAAAACTATTTTTTTTAGTAAATTTGTTGTTCATGATTGTTTTTATTCTTTGATAGCATTCTATACGGAGAGACATTCAATGAATAAAATTGATTTAAATTGTTTAAGCCGTAATAACTAAGCCTATTATCAGTTTTTGGTTTTATTAGGTGTGATGTTGGCAACCCAATTTTGTCGGCTCCTTTGTCTGATGACCCTAGAATGTTGTATCTTTGTTCTGGATGGATTACGTCCATGTATTGGCGTCAATGGAGTCTGGCAGAGTTGTGTTGCATACAGCATACACGGTTTGATATTGTATGTTATGTTGCATAATAATGCATGCATGTTTTGTTCTGTGGTCGCTTGCGACAAAGAGATATAGATATTGATTTAAAAAAAACCAGCCTATTTAATTTAAAAGCTTTCTATGCAGTATTCATCTTACATGGATTTTTTTCATTTTTTAGGGACAGCTGGAAAATGCAAAAGCTGTACTATCTGAAATGCTAAAAGATAACATAGCTGTTGATGCACAGACATTCGCCGCCATGTTTGAATGTGTGGAACGTAGTAAGTTTGAAGATAAGAATTCGGTTTTGAGTTATTACCGGGAAATTATGCAAGAGAAGGTAAATATTACTTTAATATTAAATAATAGAATAATAGATGGCGGTATTTTCTGAAAATTATCGACTCGAATTGATTCGTATCGAACGCTGGTACATCGATGTTCCAAAAATTGATTCTTTTAAAATCCTGATCGAATTGATATTCGATCCTATAGCCTATAGCCATTTTATTTATGATGTGACATAGTTTATTACGAGTTTAAATTTTTCACAATTATTTTAACTTTCCGACGTTTTTGTTAAATATACGCTTTTTGATTCAGAGAAACGTTTTTTTTTTCAAATTTGTGATATTCGCATTAATTAACATTATTCTGTTAAATATATATTTCAGGGCATACAATTAAACGACCTCCTTGATAAATCCAAGTTCCTATATGACCAACGGGAAACTGTTCTAAAAGCTATAAGGCGGATCGAGCCGTACTTTGAACCAAAATATACCCCTCCACCTTTGGACTACGACTGTCCTTTGTTAGAAGAATTGAAACTAGAGAATAATGACAATCGAAAAGGGCTCTTAACATCGCCGTCAGAAGGTCTATTATCCTTTGAAGAATTAAAGGCGAAAGGTGCAGAACAAATTGAAATGGAGATGAAAGGTGAAATCGAGGTTGAGAATATTGCTATAAAGGATGAAGAGTCGGCTACTGTTAGGGTATATGTAAGTATTTTAAAATTTATTTATTTATATATTTCAATCTTAAAACTAAATTGATAGGATATGACCTAATGCGTTAGTAAGCATCAATACAATTTGTTATGAATACAATTTACACAAAAAATTGGTTCAATTTATACTCCATAACATGACAAAAAGCGTTATCCTGGTGAACTCAGCCAGGCCCCAACAGACCAGGTCCAACTCAGAAGCTACCCGGCTTAGAAGCGGTAGGGATCGCGTAACTGGGGCCTCACTAAGGAGATTGGTACGCGCTCGCGGCACAGCTAACAATTGCGACCGCCTTCTCCGACTCACACACCTATCCGGCACCCTTAGCTTCTTTCCAATGCATCCGGGTTATGCACACGGCCCCTTAGGACTTTAAAAAAGATACAGGGAGATTGAAATGTTTATTGTTAGTCTTAGAACAATGAGCATCCGTACCGTTTTTAGTTGAGAATACAGATTTATAGAGCTAAGAAATCCTTATCATACAGTGCAAAAAAATTTGTTCTATAATAATAATTGACGAAGTTATGACCAAATTACTACCGACGTTTACTTAGTGGCCGCCGCGGTAGCTATGACGTCACTTGGACGGTCGCCGCCTTGTAGCGGAAGGTGCGCATTATTTTGTTTGGTTAATTGCGCTTTACCGCTATAAGGCGGCGACCGTCCAAGTGACGTCATACGCACCCGCGTACATTTACAGGAACGGCACATGTTTATAACTTCATATCTTCCTAAGTAATGATCCGATTTGAATAATTCAAAAAGATATATCATTCTTATGACAAAAGAATAATGTGGATACTAGTTCTATTGAATTTGCGATAACTGTACTGATCCTCATTGTAGTAATTGTTTTTCTGTGTTCTAATCCATTTTATATTCACGAGTTAATTACTTGAGAAGATAACGTATAGACATAATTTTTCAGCGCGAACTATGGAATGAAGCGGAGAAGGAATGGCGTGAAGTCATAAGGGATGCGTTTACACGAAATCTGGGAACTCTCAAATCACAAAGCAACGCTTCACACTCGGCTATAACTTTGTACCCATATCTTAAAGTGCTTGAGGTAATTATATCAGCCATTAATTGTTAGCGTTGCGAAATCGATGATGCAATAAATAATCATTATGAAGAGTGGTTTTGAATTATAAGTTCTGGGCCGATTTGATCTTTACCGAGGAGAAGCCAGATACCAGCTGACGAGAAACTTAGGCTATGACATGAATAGATTCTAAATAGTAACGAAATATATATAAACTAGTTGTGCCCCGCGGTTTCACCCGCGTTAATTTCATCGTAGCGTGATGTTATATAGCTCATATTTATATCGAATCAACAGCCTAAAAAATAAGTTTCAAGCTCTTAGCTCTAAAAATGACGATACTTTCATACAACTTTTCATCTCCTCCCTTCAACCCCTTACCACCCTTTTTTTGACCGAAAAACACAAATAGGAGGTTATCAGTTCGACGCATATTTTATTTTTTTTGCATTAAAAAGTAGCCTATGTCCTTTCTCAGGAGTCTAGAGTATCTGTGCACTAAATTTCATTTAAATCGATTTAGTAGTTTTGACGTGAAAGCGCCACAGACAGAATTACTTTCGCATTTATAATCTTAGTAAGGTATATATTATGTAATATTTTAATTATAGTAATATATTTCGTAGGTTGATGAGATGGTTAATTTGGTGATGGGTGAAATAACAAAGTTGGTTGATGGAAGTGAGACGTACAGCCCCACACTCAAGTTGCTGCAACGAGACCTTGGTGCACAAGTGTACAACAAGTAAGTTCTCTCTGTATTAACAATGCCATATAAGATTTTATGGCTGATTGTGATTGTCATTAAAGTTTCGACAGTCGATAGAGTAAAATGTCACTCTTAAAATGATATATGGCATAATAACATCACTACATAGTATAAAACAAAGTTGCTTTTTCTTTTCCTTTATCTCTTTGTATGCTTAATTCTTTAAAACTACGCAACGGATTTGATGCGGTTTTTTAATAGATAGAGTGATTGAAGAGGAAGGTTTTTATATATGCTTTATACCCGTGCAAAGCCGGGGCGGGTCGCTAGTAACTAATAACGACATATTCTGAGATTAGTTGGCTTCATTTATAAGTCAAATCGTTTCATATTATAAATATACAACCTAATATACAAGAAATAGGAGTTCTCACAGAAAATAATGTACAATATCAAAAAAAAGATCGAATAAATAATCGAGTTTATTCAATTCTAATCCCAAAAAAATACATCGTCCGTCAATGTAATAATAAATTAAATTTCAGATATCAAATAGAGCAATACAATAATAATGGAGTGCTCGAGAAAATCGAGAAAGTATACAAGAAATATTGTAAGTGGTACTTGGAGAGATTTCCACTCGATGACACCGGCAGAACATATAATGGACGCCAAGCCTGGCAGATGTTGGTTCATCAGAATAATGATGGCGCTAGTTTGGTATGTATTTTTTAATTTCCTATATAGACAAATTAACTTAAAACTTATAAGTAAATAATTTTGGATGAATAGTTTACTAATTTAAGTTAAATCACTCTTAGGACATAGAGGAAAATCCATGGTCGCAGGAAATCAGACAGAATATCGGCAAATTTCTTTACAACATCATCATAAACGATGTCAAGATTGACGTCAATTTGTTCAAACCTAAAGCCAAAGTGTGAGTAAATATTTAAAAAAATAATTATGTTTTTGATGCTGTTCTGTTTCGTGTAAAATAAATAAACTAATAATACTACAAATTCGCTTCGAATATTGAAAAAATTCTAAGATTTTTTAAATTTTCTTATAAAATCTTCGCGCATCCGGTAATAACTATTAGCGGAGGATTCGCTGATGAAGCACAATATGAAAGGCAACTATTAATCAATTACAAAGTTTATTAGAGCAATTACTATTACAAGCAAAACATTTTAGTTTTTCTACCAAGACAACCAAAGATTACAAATACTTGATATATATAAGGGCGCCAAGCCACAGTACTAATATGACACATTACAGTGTTCGGACATTTACATTACATTACATTGATTATGGTTTAATTTATCTTCAACATAAACTCGTGTGTGGGTACGCCTCGTCCAACCAGCTTAAACTTTTTATAATAATGTTTTTGCAGTAAAAAACTGCCAGCGGTATACAAAGTCCACCGGCCTTGGGGTCGACTGTACCGCTTGGAGCTAAAGCCGCACCCGATACTGACACGCCTGTGTGCGGCAGCCTCCCGTCCAGCGCTGACTATGCGCACCGCTTTAGCACCGACCGTGTCTCCACCTGCCCCTTGGCTTACGGCGAGTGCCCCAGCCGCTTATTTGATAACTGGAACACCGCTAGTAAGGTAAAGTTATTCTATCTTGACTGCAAAATGTCAATTTATTATTTTAATGATTTGTTATTGTATCATTATTTGAATTTCTTTTGTTTTACTAAAGGATGCCATTCTACGTGATGAGTCAAATGCAGCTACTTAAGGAGGCGCCCCAAAAACAGATGTACCCGGTGCTTGACAGCTTGAACCAGCTCGGTGAAGTCCCATGGGTCATTAATCAGCCAATATTGGATTTGCAGCTTAAGCTTTTCCGGTAACTTATTTTTAACTTTTTAAAACAACGCTTGAACATTTAATACGACGTGTAAAATACTTACTAATAATTTATTTGCCATGCAATGATTATAATTATTATAAATACTAGGAATTCAGAATTTAAACACAAGTAGGTGTCTAAGCGTTTCACGCATTTGCTCGTTGCGCCCGAGGTTGTGGTTTTATATCCCTGGGAAATTATAAAATATTTAGATTGCAGACACAGGCCTCATCTTTAAAGAAAATTATCAGTGAAACAGATGCAAAGATATTTCGCCTTAACTCACTAGGTATGACGTTGTTTCAAACATACATAATTCACTCTATTTTTTTCAGATCGGGTGGTGACAAAAAACTCGACATTCCACCTCCAGCCTCTTCATTGGAGTTGTCAGAAATAGATACGCCCGCTGGTTCAGAAGCGAGCGCTTCGTACAAACGACGCGTTGCTTTAAACCGCGCACGCGCAGATATGCATTCTTTGTGGTGTGATTCGCTCTACAAACTGTCTTTAGCAAATCATTATAGGTATTTTATTTATTATATATATACCCTTTTAAAACACATAAGATCTGTCATAAGTGAAGTCCCGTATCCCCTAGTGGGGTATGGGGCAGATGCATTTCACATCTGTTTCACTGATCGATTTTTTCTTTTAGGGATTTTTCTATTAGGTGATCAGCCTTCTATGTCCTGCCAGACCGAGTTTTTTTTTATCACCGCCGGGAATCGAACCCAGGACCTCTCGGTTGTAACGCTTACGCGCTTACCACTAGACCAAGGAGGCGGTCCTGATCTGACATAGGACAAGTTTTTTTTTTAAATGAGTAAAATTGTCTTTGTTCATATTGTTTTCCTCTCGAACGAAGTGTGTGAACCGAACGAATATGAAACATTTCTTGAGTTTTAAGAATATGTTGTAATAATGTGTGTAACAGGAAGCGAATGTTCTGGCTGCCTCATAACATGGACTTTCGCGGGCGCGTGTACGCAGTTGGTCCGCACGTATCGGCTTTAGGTGCGGACGCAGGACGAGCACTTCTAATGCTCGCGAATAAACGACCTTTGGGCGAAAGAGGCCTTTATTGGCTTAAACTACACGCGATCAACCTCACTGGGACTAAGAAACGGAGCACTGTACAGGAGAGGTAAGTAATCGAAGTAGAAGCTGACTGAGCCATAGCTTAATTTATTGGTATCAAATGAATATTACGTAAATCCTTATGCAGTTAGAAACTTAGAAATGCAAGTGAAGTTGTTAGTGAACTTTATCATGATGAAGAAACGACTAGGAATTACATAATTCTTACATTGCACTGGTTATCGTATTCGACTTATTATAGTATATAACGTAATAAAACTAGTTTAAATATGTATAATTCGTGTTTCTAGATTAGAATACGCGGACAGCATAATAGACAAGATCCTAGACTCTGCAGACAACCCGTTGAATGGTGAAGGCTGGTGGAAAAAGTCGGAGGAGCCGTGGCAGACATTGGCTTGTTGCATGGAGATTGCTAACGCGATACGGTCTCCTAACCCAAAAGGTAATCTGATATTAACACTATTCTTTGAGCATTCATTGTTTCGCATTGGCATAGGATAATTACTAATAAAGTATTTACTTTTTTCAATATGGCAAAACTTATCTGAAGTTTTGTACAGTACCTTCAAATAGGATTAACATTTGAATGGTAAGAAATTATTAACAAAATCTTTTTCAGAGTACATGTGCGGTTTCCCAGTACATCAGGACGGTTCTTGTAATGGTCTCCAGCATTATGCAGCACTTGGTGGTGATTCTGCTGGTGCAGCAGCAGTTAATCTTGCGCCGTTAGATCGACCCCAGGATGTCTATAGCGAAGTTGCTGCTTTGGTAAATATATTTACTAGCCATTCTAATGGGCGTAATTTTTAATATTTTATTTATTACTTTTTTCATGCGGAGTGTGTTTTTTTTATTGTGGAGTTATATCCGTTCCACAATCTTTTTAACATAGTATTCAAATTATCCCTTTCGTGTCATAATAATTAATCGACTCGTTTTTTATGCTAAATCTTCTTTGTTTTGTAAGTTTTATGTATGAAATCTTAAGTCTTTTTCTTATATACCAATTTAAAAAAGTTTTAATTCTCCGGAACTTTCAGAACTCCGTAAAAATCGGGTCCAATCAGTATATTACAGTATTTCTTTTTGTTTAAATTTATTTTAGATATATTTTTGTTATACATATATAAGGATATAGGAGGTCTTTACCCACTAATAGGTCCGTTTGAACTGCATTCATTATGGAAATAAGGGCTATATATATATTATATTGACATATTTTCAAAAATATGTATAATATATTACGTTTTATTATTATTATACGTATTTGTAGATAGAAACAATGCGAATCCGTGATGCAGAGGCTGGAGTCGAACCTGCTATCATCCTGGATGGTTTTGTGCGACGGAAGGTGATCAAACAGACAGTCATGACCACTGTTTATGGAGTCACAAGGTTCGGTGCACGGTTGCAAATTGCTAAACAATTGAAAGGTAAGAATCAGTATGAATGATTTACTACTTCAAGTTGCAAATGATTTTAGTGTTCAAATTGCCATTATTTTATCTACTGATAAGATAAATCCAATTATAAACAGTTTTTATAATCTATTCAATAAAAAATATACATAAACTTCCTCCTAGGGCATGTCTGCGTCTGTAATCATTTTCTTCACTGATTGAAGTCAGTCTTCAGTGTTATTTATCCTAATGACCATTATCAAAAACCTTAGCTTAAGAGACGTCTAAGTGATTATCTATCTCTTTCTGATGTAAAGACAACAAAGAAGACAACATATCACTTAGGAATTTCCTAAATTATATTGGTGGAAAATCATAAGATTTCTACCCAGGATATTCGGCACAACATGTAAATGATATTTATTGTTTTATTGCAGACATAGATGATTTTCCAAAAGAGCATGTCTGGTCCTGTTCCCAATACCTAACAACAAAGACTTTTGACAGTCTGAGAGAGATGTTCACTTCCACAAAACTTATACAAGACTGGTTTACCGATTGTGCCAAGTTAGTATTATTTCAAAAATATGCAAATTTTTAGTTTTCGAGTTACGTTATGTAGTGATTATAATATTTTTCATTTTGATTATTACTTTTTAGATATTTATGTTAAAATTCGAAGTGCCTGCTAACATTAATTTCAATCTCATATAGAAGTTACTTTACTCGAAATTTTTTGTCCCTTTTTCGCACACGCCCGTTTATTATTTCGGAAACGAGACCACATATTGAAAATATCTCGAGCTATGTAACTCAATATATAGATATGCTTGTAAATGTTTAAATCGCGCGCTCAAGCGTGACTTTATTTTTGTTGTCTAGACAAACTGGTTAAGGTTTACAGACAACATTGACCGTATTTGTATTAGTATTTTGACGAATAAATGAAATTTTAATTAGAAACAGAATACTCACATATTTCTAAACGTTCAGGTTGATATCCGGCGTGTGCGGCGAGAGCGTAGAATGGCGTACACCTCTCGGTCTGCCAGTTTTACAGCCTTATTACCGCAGAGGAAACCAGCAAACTTCGCCATGCGCACCGCCCATCGATTTGCACCAGTATGTATATTATAAAGCTTTGTAGCTCACTACTGGTTCCAAAAAACTAATTTTCTCTTGGATAGTCCATTGTTGGAGGATATAGGCTATATAACAACGCTACGTAGAAGACAACGCGTGTTTACTATGACGTTTAAAAATTATTTTTGTAATTGTTAAAATCGATTTCAATCTTTAATTTTTTGGGTAAAATAAATTGTATTAAAACTAGGCATGCACGATATGCCATTTTGCCGATACCGATACCGGTACTCTTATAAAAATATCGTCGATACCGATACCGATACAAACGCTTAGTCATTTAAAATTAAGGTAAAATATTGTATAAGTTTGATTAAAGTTTTTAATTTCTATTAAAAAATAAAAACAGTTACAGACTGAATGAGATTCAAGGTTTAGCTATTAAAATTAAGAATTAAGTGTAATAATTATAATAAAATCAATAACTGTTAATAATTAGAATTAACATTAACAAGATTTTTGTTTAAAAAAAGAGCATTCTCAAGTTTTGCGGAGAAAGCAGATTTCGAAAGTCTGTCTGTATAAGACCTGCGGTGGAAAATAATCTCTCGGATGTATCGTTGTATCGGCAGACCCAAAGTATCGCCGATATACCGGTATCGGATGCATCCCTAATTAAAACATAAATACTAGCATATATTATAACATCCTATGTTTAGTATGAAATAAACTTGCCAAACACATCCCGCCTCAGAAATAAAGTCCTATCTTACATAGCCGTCCATGTACAATGAAGCAACGCAACGCCTTCCCACCAAACTTCATCCACTCCCTGGACTCGTCCCACATGATGCTGACGGGATTGCATTGCGAGGCGAAAGGTGTCACTTTTGTGTCGGTACACGACTGTTTCTGGACCCATCCTGATACTGTCGATCAGATGAATCAGGTATGGAATTTCATATTTATGCTCCACTTTATGAAATCTTTCATTCATAGTGAAGCAAAAACTTCGTACCCCTTTTAACGACAATTGCGCGAACGTGATCGTGTAATTTGCCACAGTTAAAGTTTATATGGAGAAGTGCATAAAGCTATTTTTTATATAAAATGCATTCGAAATACATTAAATTAATTGAAATAAACATCACACACACTACTGCTTGAATGACACACAACATACACACACATACTTGAATTGTGGCCGTACTAGTGTTAATTAATGTATCTTCTTAGATTTAATACAAAAAGAAATATACACATAGATACAATTTTCTTGATAATAAATTTGGTAGCAAAGTTAACAAAATATTTACGAATTTTGTTTTTTTTTATATTTATAAATCTCGTTTTAGATTAATTATTAATTATTTAATTTGAAAATTTTGAAATATAAGGGAGGAACTGTTTAGATAAAATTTGACTGGAAATTTGTACTTTTTTCAGATTTGTCGCGAACAATTCGTGGCGCTACATTCACAGCCGATACTCAACAATTTATCGGATTTCATGGTCAAAAGATACAGCTACTCAGAACAGTAATATTTTATTTCTTTTATTTCAATATCTTTAAGATATTTTTTAACCTTACTTATAACTCCTCTACCTACCCATTGATTTGTTTTCTGAACTGAACTGCGAAATACGTTTTTTTTTATATATTCTTGTGCTTGAGTATATTTTCATACGAATATATTTTCAGGGAGGTACAAGATGGCTCCGTGGGTGTTGCTAACAAAAAACGTGTCAACGCCTTACTACAAAAGGTTCCAGAGAAAGGAGACTTCGACATTAATAGTGTTTTACGATCCGTCTATTTCTTCAGTTAAATATACATTTCCCCCCGGTGATGACGACGATGAAGAGAAAAAGATATCTCTTGTAAGAGGCCTTTCTTTTCTTAAAAAAAGAGACTAAAAGAAAGAGATGTTCCTTCTAAATAAGTATGCAATCTTCATTTGCTTATCAAAAGCGGTCTTTTGCCATATAAAGATTTGCATTCACAATTCTTTGTTATGTATGTGTTGCAGACAAATGTTTTGATACATTAAAAATGTATCTAATACATAGATTCTGGAAGTGGATCCAACTTAAGACCTTAACTTAATTAGTTGACAATTCAGCGCTCAGAAAGAAAAGCGGCAGAGAAATAAATGATGTATGCATTGATTTCTCCTATTAATGTTAAAAATGTTATAATTTTAATGCTCGAATCTATAAAATGTCGAAAAAAATGAAATAGTTGAGGATTAAACAAAGGAGGGTATGATAAAATTTTTCGAATAGACTGATGTAGGTAGTTTTGTAAAACTCATATGAACTATGCGATTTGCAATATTTTGATGATTTGTAATTTTGTAATTTCAACTTACGAATAATTTTGTTGTTTTACATGTAACTTTTCGTAAGTTATTAAACTTTCTGCTATGTCAATGTAGTTTGTCAATACAACTGTAGTATTATCTTTAGTGCAAATAGTTTTATCTGTGATTGGTTAGTCTAACAATAAATTAAGTTGATACTTGTACATTAGTTTTATTTTTATAATGTTTAGGTTTCTTTAATCTCCTATTATTTTAAAATATAATAAAAGTATTCGTGTATATTTTGACAATGATATAAAAAAAATTGTGCAGAGTAAGAGCACAATGAAACGAACATACATACAAAATACTTTTATTCTTGTATAAAATTTACAATGAACAATGGAAAAACATTTATGACGTTGACAAGCATTATTTAGGACATTTAAAAATCTAACAAGTGATAACATTGAAAAAAATTCAAAAAATATTTGGCGTGAGTGCAGTCTACTGAATTTATGAAATCTACCCGGTACATATAAATTTAACAATTG
This sequence comes from Aporia crataegi, assembly GCA_912999735.1. Taxonomy (NCBI): domain Eukaryota; kingdom Metazoa; phylum Arthropoda; class Insecta; order Lepidoptera; family Pieridae; genus Aporia; species Aporia crataegi. The sequence continues at coordinate 2,023,659 of OU538744.1, read as the reverse complement.
TATTTTAGTCTTAAAATGGTTATAGATTAAAAGTCGCAATTAAAAAAAGTATAAAAAATTATGTATTGAATTTTTTGAAGGTAGATTAAAAAATATTGAATTTAAGACCTTTTGAATACCCACAAATATTAAAACAAATTCTGCACAATGATGTTGCTCCAGAATTGTGATATTTAGTTGTTCCAAGTTATTTTTGTAATCATTAGATCATCGTATGCTAAAAGTAGCATTTATGCACCTTTGATAAAACCCGTCTTAGTGTATATAACATTGAATCCGTTATTTCTGATAAATTATAAATAAAACACACAAAAACAAAAAATTACGTAATAAATTAATGATATTTTCTCGCCCGTACTGCGAATACGCTGGTATACGGTCGGTCATTTTGATCCACGGATTGTGATGATCCACTGGTTGTAGTAACTTGACTGCCTTCCGATGGACTAAAATAATTTCATATTTGTAGAACCTTTTCTACTTTTAAGTGAAATATTTCTCTAAACATGGCTATTGACGATACAATAAAAACATTTTTTTTACGAGAAAATAAAGAAAATGAAATCAAACCTGCACGACACGCATTGAATAAAAGACACGTGATCAAATAAGGAACGGTTGAAATTTAAAATCAAAATTTTATTCATATATTAGAGAGAGTAGATTTGTACTTATCTTTGGTTGTAATGAATAACCTCAAAAGGTACTGGACCGATTTAAAAAATGTATGTGAAAAAGTGAAGTCCCGTGTCCCCTAGTGGGGTATAGGGCAGATGCATTTCTCATCTGTTTCACTGATCGATTTTTTCTTTAGGGGCAAGTAGGTGATCAGCCTTCTATGTCCTGCCAGACCGAGTCTTTTTTTTTTTATCTCCGCCGGGAATCGAACCCAGGACCTCTCGGTTGTAACGCTTACGCGCTTACCATTAGACCAAGGAGGCGGTCAAATGTTAAAAAAATGCCTTAAAATGACTGCCTGTAGCCTACATATAGGCTACATAAAAACTAGACAGTTTGTTATTGAAACAATTAACATATATATTAAAACGTACCTCGATGTTAAATTCTCAAGATCGACATCTTGGAAGCAAATCCATTGCGGTGATATCATATCGCCCTTGGCCATTTCTAGGCTACCGTTGTAAATGAGTAAATCATCTATTAGAACCTGAAAACCAATAATTCATGTTATAAAACAAAAATAATGCTTTGGAACATTTCCAAAATAGAAATAGGTAGGTCATGTTGCACGTATTTATAAGGAAAAATGGACTCAAGAGTAACTAACTGGCAAAAACCAACAAACACAAGGAAGGAAAAATGGGCTGAAGAAATCATGTAGTCAAAGGCAACTTTTTTTTTTCAAAATTAGGTACTTTATTCAATAAAAATTACGAAATGATGCACAATATTAGTGTAGATAAACAGTACACAAATCTGTTCAAATAGATATTTGTTTTGCGAACAAAAAGACAATGACAAACTATTATAATAAAAAACATTAGAACATAGTTAGTCGATTTTCAAGTCAATATTAATTTTATGTGATTCCGTGCGAAGCCAAAGTGGTAGCTAGTAAATGGTAAACAATATGTTAATTTACCCCAAATTCCTTGACACCACGTTTTGGAGTTTTTCCATAGTTCCATATTTTCATTCCGTACACAGTGATGGGGGTATCGAACACAAAGAAAACTCTAAAACGAAACAGAAAATATGTAATAATAAAAGGGATATTTAAAAAAATATACCTAAACCGATTTCAATGTTCTAAAAAGTAATAAATAAAACAGAAACTTTTTGAAAAGTATTTTTAAAACTTGGTTGCCTTAGAATTTATGATTTTTTATCACCCTCTCAAATCGACTCTATATTTTTATGTATCTTTTACGTCATTGCAAAGCCAATAATTGGCAATACACAAAATATAATAATGTTAAATTAGTTAAGTATCTAACGATACAATGTTACCTATTAAGCGTATCAGGAAGTATTGGAGCAAGCCACGAGTGTTGGGCGTCAGTTGCACTAGTGTTGTGACCATCGATAAGTTTGGATGGCGTGCGCACATCCCTAGCAGCACTATCGAGCACATTCACACTTGCTGGCTGAGCGCAAACATCTAACAATATGATTAAATTTGTTAATTCATTAAATAATTGAACGCAAAAATAAAACAGAAACAATAATTTTACAAGATTATTTCGAAGCACAAGATGTTGTGGTTGCGTAGACGCAGAACTTCAAAGTGATCATTTTCTTTTCTGTTAAGTTATCAGTAAAACAGTTGCAGAAAATGTGCCTGTCCCTGGAAGCTCCACTTTAAATTACCTGTCCTATGATGAAACATTCAAAATTGTTTTTTAAAAATTAGAAAAACATGGAATTTTACAACGGCATAGTCGTTTATCTATACGAGCTACAAATAAATAAAATGAGTGTCTGTTTGTAGGTAATATGAAAATAACCGCTTTTTACTAAATGCACATAAACGGCTGGACCGATTTTGACGGGACTTTCACTTGCAGATAGCTGATGTACAGTAACTTAGGCTTTTTACTTATATCTTAGAAATTTATACATATATATATATATATATATATAATATTATTATTGTGCTTTTCGCTATTTTACTCTGTTTATATGCTATTGAACATCACCTTATGACGAAATTAATGCGGGTGAAACCGCAGGGCACAACTAGTTAATTAAATAATGCACTCGATGATTGAAATTGTTAAGTTATACTACTTAACTGCTTTCAGTTATTTCTATGAGGTTTCCTTGTCCGTCGTAAAGCTGTACACCATTTAATCCCACATAATATGGGTCACCCCAAGTCGAGAATATATTAATTTGTAAAACAAAACCAGTCGGCGCACCAGAATTCAAATTATTTTCAAATACATGATTTGTATTCAGGTGTTCGTTATTTGACCTTAAAATATAATATATAGTGTTAAAATTTTAACAAAAAAAAACGACTTCGAATTGTAACCCAAAAACGACTCAAAAGATTTTGATGAAGTTTAATGGGACAAAAACTTCGGCCCCGTTAACTTCGTATCGCTTCATAGTACCAAATAAATATATCGAGAAAGCGAATTTTCTTCATTAACACATTTTCGTGAATTTTCTGTATTTGTAATAGTTATTCAGCTATTCTCCGATTAAGCCGATCCAACAAAGAGATTATCAAAATTGGTCCATTCGTTCTTGAGTTAGAAATGGTGTAAATAGCTCGACTTATACAAGAAAGATGTAAAAATCTAAACATTGTATGTGATTTTTGGTGACTTAGAACTAGCTAAAAGAACAAACCTGTCATCAATTGAAGCTAGATCGATATGTTGTAGATAATCGTAAAATGTATCGCCAGGCGCTCGCCTTAGGAGCATTGGACGTCCATTTAGTACAACGCCATCTAGTGACACACGCACGTGCTTTGCACCAATATATGATAATTCCATGTTTGCATTGTAATTCCATACACGAATACCTATAACGAACGAATGAAACGAAAGTTTATACGGAGAAGAAGTGCATAAAGCTATTTTTTCATATAAAATGCATTTATGAATACATTAAATTCATTAAAATAAACATTACGTACATTATTGCTTGTATGACACACACATACCTGACTTTTTTTAAATTGTGGTCGAATTTCGACCAACGGGCGACCACTAGTTATATTAAAATCATGGTAAAAGTATTGAATAAAACGTAGAAGAGATTCGCGTATACCGGGTGTAATCGTTAAGTGTGCACAGGCGACTCTTCGTAATTATTACAGTGTAATTAACTATTACGGAATAATCACCTGTGCACACTTAACGATTACACCCGGTAAATTATCGCGTATATTGGCAATTGGCATATAACATTTTCTGTATTATGTATATCTGAGTCAATTCCAGAAGACAGTTCCCGGTAGAAGGCTCAAAAATGGAATAGGTCATAAGGGAATAGACATTACACGTATTGGTCCATTTCAAATTATTTAAAAATATTTATAAGTTCAACGTATCTGTATGTGGGTGTGGGTGTGTCTTTTTTAAAATTTCGATGCATTGTTTTTAGGGCTAACTTAATCTTTGCAACTATTTATGAAAGTCCATCCATTTATGAGGTATCGTTATTTGTAAAAAACGTTTGATTTTTTAAAAACTGACTTCACTTTCACTTTTTTTGACTTTAATGGCGCAGCAGTTATTTTTCTTACCAGTTATTTTCGTATGTTCCGACAACTCCATGACAATATGACAAAACTTCTCAAAATTCGTACACCACATATCATCGAATTCAGTTGTAATATTGCGACCATTGAATAAATTTTTGCAATCAATAAAACCAAATTCGGGATTTTCATCTGTTGTATAACTTGTATACGCATAACTTCGAATTATATCAACTGGCGTGTTATTGTGAAGAATGTCTATCCCTTAAAAAAGTATTAATATGAGATAAACAATAAATAAATAAATTTTACTGCCAATTTATTTATTTATGGTTGAGCCACATAATACAATATTACGTTAAGACAATCACAAATTTTCAAACATGCATGACAAAGGAGGCACACAACAATCACCAAAAATTACGTCTCAATTAAATAAAAGAAAACATAATTATCCATCGACCGCCACCTTGGTCTAGTGGTAAGCGCGTAAGCGTTACAACCGAGCGGTCCTGGGTTCGATTCCCGGCGGAGATAAAATAAACTCGGTCTGGCAGGACATTACCTAGGCTGATCACCTATTTGCCCCTAAAAGAAAAAATCAATCAGTGAAACAGATGTGAAATGCATGTGCCCCATACCCCACTAGGGGACACGGGACTTCACTTTACTTTAATTATCCATTAACTACTTTTGTTTATTTATTTATTTACACGTCCATTAATGACGTGAGGGGTTCTCGAAAGGGTTTCGGTCACGAAATATCACAAGGAAAGGGGGTTTAATGATATATCACGTGTTTTTATTTTCCGTTGCAACCTTGCGTATAAAGTATAAACTGCAACCTTAACATTTTTAACAAATTTAAAGATAATATTCTGAAAATATAAAAATACTTTGTACCAAAAAAATACACGTGATTTTGGGTAAGGAGGTGGTAGCCTAAAACCTCACATAATACATATTATCACCAGGGCGAGGAAGGGGGTTAAAAAATTGCTAAAAAACATCACGTGATGAATGAACGACCCTTAGTGGTATGTTTGTATATGTTGTCTCCTAATGAATTTGCTAATAATTCTATTAAGGCGTTTTATTCAACAAAGGAGTTCCCAATTTGTATGTTTGCTAAGCTCTCGTGCGGCCAAAATTAATCTTTTTTTACCAATTGTAATGTTTTTTTGAAATCCCGTAACTCCCGGGGCACGATACAGACACATTTTTGAATCTGTTTCACTTATAATTTACTTTACAAGCAAATATGTTTAAAAAAATAGCAAACACATAGTTTTAAAAACTATATAATAGCAACATATTTGTGTATAGCTTACCTGTCAGTCCTATTAAATTTTTCTGCCCCCAATTGGACATGAGAGTCAACTTAATCTCTTTCGCTATATATTCGTTTTCCTCTGAAGCCTTTGTGAAATCTTCGGAAACTTTTGGAAAATTAACTTTACTATCATTAGCGGTCGGTGGACGTTGCGCAGTATTTAGTTCGATTAACGGATCATTATCTTTAAGTAGTGCTTGAAAATTCTTATCATTCTCAAATACCGCTTCTAATATTGCCGCGTCTTTTGTGAATAGAATGGTCTAAAAATTTAATATATTTATAATGAAATAATAAATAATTAGTAATATACACAAAACCTACTCACGTCCTTACATATTTATAAGATTGCGTATATTGCGTTAAGTTAATAAAGTAAGCCGTATCCATATAAATGATTAAATAATATAAAAATATATAGCAATATTACAAGGAAAAAACCCAGTTTGCTTTAGATCATACGACTAAAGTAAAACTTAAGAGAGAAAGAAAATATGTGCTCGCACCTCTCTCTCTTGCCCCTACAGTAACATACGAAACGTAACTCTCTCTCTTTCTATTTTAACTAACTTATATCTCCCTCTCAACTTCCGTTCGCCTCGCCCGATCACACTTTTCATAACGCTCTCGTTGAAAAGTTTTACTTCAACAAACAAATGTTTGTAATGGTCAATGGAAATGATCAGTGAAACTGACGCAGTTCGTCTGCCACACATGGGTTATTGGATTTCACTTCAAAATGCTATAAAATATTTACGTCTCCGAGTGTGGGTAGATGTCCTTTAAGTTCCCCACTGGCCCTGGCTATTTCTCCCTGGAAGATAATTTGATCGTCCAATTTCACTTGAACCAGACGAACACCACGAGCTGAATATATCCGAGATTTGTTGTAGTTCTACAAAGATAATAATAAAAGGGGAATTTAATACAAATATTTACGTTGCTAGCTAGTTTTTATTACTTAAGTTAAGTAGGTACTATATATTTTAAAAAAATGAATAGATTTTTTAGAAAGTATTCCAATTGTAGACAAAGTTTGTCACCGTATATTGCGATGTGGTTTCCTAAAAGAATACATACCCAAAACCGAAGCAAAGCCAATTTGGTGGTCTTAGCCAGTAAAATAGTCACTGCAATAGGCAAGCCTTGTGGCGCGGGCGCACTCCACGTGTGCTTGTCATCTCGTGTTCGAACAACGCCATCTATTATGTTCTCTATGTGACCAAATTTTGAGTGGTCGCCGGTGTCCGAATCGGTCCATACCTAAAATTTCTATTACATTATAATATACAGATTTTAAGTCTTTAAATACGCTTATCTAATGTAGCGTATAGTTCATTTTGTGTAGAGTCAAGTATTTAAGGAGTCACAGCCTTGCCTAGGTACTTATAAATGCTCAACTTGAAAAGTTTATTTTCATAGCATATTACTACATACCTTATCAACGGTAACTGCATCGCCTATACAATCAAACAGTTCAATACCATTTAATCCAACAAAATATTTATCACCCCAATTTGAATATATTTTTATTTCTAACAATCTTCCTTCAGGAGTTTCAGGTATTAAAAACTCACACTTTTTCTTTTCAGTTTGATTTTCAGAAGTGAACGACGGTTTTGGATTTTTTATACTATTTGGAACGTTTATTGGTTCTCTTGTATGCTTGTTGCGATTTTGAATGGTATTTTGAGGACCTGAAGAGAAATAGTTATTTAAAGTTGGGTTGGAAGTTTTTTCTTAATTTTCATAATAGGTATTAAAGTTTTTAAACCATGAGGAATGGATGTGTTTGTTGTGTCGAGAGTCCCACATTCCTGGATTTTTTTAAAACAGGATGTAAAAAGGTATTTTTTTAAATCCATCGTTAAAAAACATGTTTCTGTTACTTACGAGCTCCTACAATAACATCATTAAAGTCGTTGTCCAAACCCATCCTTGTGTGACGCGGAGTAACGTAGTGTGGTAATAAATCTGTCATAAAGTCATTCACTTCGTTCGATGGGTTTGCCCAATCTGTTTTACTTGAATTTTTTCGCCGCCCTTTCTGTGTAAACCCTGTAAAAAGTGTTGTGGAATATATAAAAATTATCCTACGAATATGATGCCTCTAGTGAGTAAGTGAAGTCCCGTGTCCCCTAGTGGGGTATGGGGCAGATGCATTTCACATCTGTTTCACTGATCGATTTTTTCTTTAGAGGCAAGTAGGTGATCAGCCTTCTATGCCCTGCCAGACCGAGTTTTTTTTTATCTCCACTGGGAATCGAACACAGGACCTCTCAGTTGTAACGCTTACGCGTTTACCACTAGACCAAGGAGGCGGTCATGCCTCTAGAATGGGAACCAAATTTCAATAGTGTTCAGATTATTTTTACCAGTGGACCAAATTCCAAAAGTAATTATAATTCACTGCCTACCTACATTAGTAATTATTTTAATTACACGTTTTTTAGATCGGCCTGGGATCGATTTTCGAAGACAAATAAAAATATTTTAGTTTGGATGGCTCATAATATTATGTTGAGCTGTATTATCCTGTAAGTGTCTGTCTCATAACTTACTATGTACTTGAAATTTCATTTCTATAGGTACCTAACAATTAAACAAGTAAAATCATTTCATTGATTACTTGCATCCGGCTTCTAAAATTGAAAAAATAATAAAGAAATGATTAGGTATTTCATCATACCATTACTATGGTTGTAGCGTAATGTTCCTGCTGAATGTGCTACAGGTTTTGATTCTGTCTTCAATAATAAATCGAGATCTAGTGACGTTCTGCGAGTCCTAAACAAAAACAATATTATATGAAAATAACGTACTGGGTACCTAATATAAAATATACCTAATAATTGTAAGTATTTAGTACTTATTCGAAAATTACCTTTGGTTGTCTGTCCCGAAATCATATCTTCCATTGTATGGCTCATAAAAAGATTCTTCTAAGGGATCCTTTATATGCGTCTCTTTAACATCTCTGAGAGTAATTTGTTAATTTAGACATACTGAAATAAAATTTTATTCTATAATATTTTATACTTACTTAGTTAATTCGTCAAGCCAAAACGGCATATCTGAATCCTTGTATGAATATTTGTATTGTTGCTGAGCCATTATTCAACCTTGTATCAAGTTTTTTTTAATTTAATATATGAAATTTAAAAAAAAATACAATAAATTAGATACACTTAGTTGCTTTATTAGTTTTGTGACAATATGAATTTAAAAATAAATATTTTATGTAGCCTTTTTGAAACAGGTGGGATTTTTATTTTAAACTTAATCATTAATTTAAGAACACTTGCTAGTTTTTAAACATAATTTTGGCGCTGTTTGTTTGACTTTCGTTGTTATGGAAACATAAACATTGTATACATTGTGATCATCTGTGGTCTCAACCAAGTCTCCAAGGTTTTCCACTCTTAAGTTGCTTTCAGACTACGCTATACTACCATACATTTAGTATGGACACGTTCACACTGCGCTATACTATATAGTATGGGCTTGTTAAACTTGCTAAAATTGAGCGATACGGAGTTTAGCTGTGCTATATCGCGCGCTCCTCCTCACTCAGCCCCGGCCGTCCCGTAAGCGAAACAAGCAAGTAGTGACAACAGAGCTTGCTATATATTATAGCCGTATAGCATAGTATGAACGCCATGCTATATAGTATAGCATGGCATCCGCTCTATAGCAAATATAGTATAGCAAGTATAGCGTAGTCTGAAAGCACCTTTATGGAAAACCTTGGCCTATAGTCCGTATATATACTCAAGTAGTCGTAGAGAGTATTATACGTAGAGATTTCACTTCCACCTTCATATTGATCATATTATCATTATTTAATTAACCTTATAATTACCTACCTTAATTTTTATTTCCATGTACAAACTGTAATCATGCATATAAACTTATAGCACTCCTTTTGTGTTATAGTCTGTGTTGTACCAGATATTGTCACAAAGTCAACTATCAAACATTAATGTGGATGATTGATACTTGACAGATGAGTACCGAGTGGCGCTGACTGGCGACTGGCGAGTGGCGAGTACTGACTAGCGGTCGAGAAGCGACTAATAACCTCAACATCACATTATAAAATTGCATTAAGCGTTTAAAAATATTACTTACGCTATGTCTGATTTAGATTTGAAGTCGATTGAGGCAAGAACTCTATTAGCTGAAAAAGAAGCTAAAGCAATAGAGGAAGAACTTGATAAACTTGTTAGAGGTGACCTAAGCTACGTGTCTGATCCACAACTGGTTAAATTACTCTCCGATAACGAAAAACTTAAACATCGTTTAGCAATCCTTGAAAATGCCATAAAAGCTGAAAGTTCATCTAAAAGCCAGGCTCCCAAAAAACGTCCAACCTTAATTAGTGATATTAAATCTATCGAAGGTAACTTATGTGTTGTGGATGAACTGAAGAATATTTTTACCATTGCAATTGAGTCAGCTTACCCCGATTTAGAAGACCCACCTGTTGTTATAACACTTTCTGGAAATAATCCAAAATTTGGAGACTATCAATGCAATTCTGCTATGCCCATCTCACAGCTATTAAAAGCAAAGAATATCAAAACAAATCCAAGAGAAGTTGCTAATAATATACTAAACAAAACTCCCTCATCACCCCTTGTTGAAAAAGTAGAAGTGGCTGGAGCAGGTTTCTTAAATATTTATCTAAATAAGGTTTTTGCTGAACAAGTCCTCAACTGCCTACTTAGATTTGGAGTAAAACCACCCCCTGTAAAACGGAATAGAATTGTTGTTGACTTCTCTTCGCCTAATATTGCTAAAGAAATGCATGTGGGTCACTTGCGGTCAACAATTATTGGTGATAGTATATGTCGGGTCTTAGAATTCCTCAATCATGATGTCCTTCGTATAAACCATCTAGGGGACTGGGGTACACAGTTTGGTATGCTTATTGCACATTTACAAGAAAAGTTTCCTGATTATAAAACTCACTCACCACCTATATCTGATTTACAAGCATTTTATAAAGAATCCAAGAAAAGATTTGATGAGGATGAAGAATTTAAAAAGCGAGCATACTCTTGTGTTGTTGAATTACAATCAGGAAACCCAGACTATACTGCGGCATGGAAACTAATATGTGAAGTATCTCGGCAAGAGTTCCAAAAAGTGTATGACAGGCTTGATATAAAAATCATTGACCGTGGTGAGTCATTTTATCAGAGCAGAATGGATATAGTTGTAAAGGAATTAAAAGAGAAAGGATTATTAGAGGAAGATGAAGGGAGGCTGATTATGTGGAGCAGCCCTGATAAGACTGGAATACCTTTAACCATTGTAAAGTCTGATGGGGGCTATACATATGACACATCTGATATGGCAACAATAAAACAGAGGGTTGAAGAAGAAAAGGGTGAACGACTTATTTATGTTACAGATGTGGGTCAATACACACATTTTGCCTGTATTGAGGCCTGTGCTAGAAGGGCAGGAATATTAAATGACGATCGGAAGATTGAACATGTTGGCTTTGGAGTTGTTTTGGGTGAAGATAAAAAAAAATTTAAGACCAGATCTGGTGACACAATAAAACTTATTGATCTTATGGATGAAGGTCTGAAAAGGGCTCTTGACAAGCTGGTTGAAAAGGGCCGCGACAAAGTGTTAACTCCAGAGGAACTAAGAAGGGCACAAGAAGCAGTAGCATATGGCTGTATTAAATATGCTGATCTTTCACACAACAGAATAAATGATTATATCTTTTCATTTGACAAAATGTTAGATGATAAAGGGAATACTGCAGTTTATTTATTGTACGCTCTGACTAGGATTCAGTCTATATCAAGGACAGCTCAAGTATCACTAGATACTCTGATAAAGGAACTGGAAAAATCTGGCATAAAATTAACTCATGAAGCTGAATGGAAATTAGGTAAGGTCTTACTGAGGTTCCCGGAAGTGATTCTAAAGGTGACTAATGACCTATTCTTACACACCTTATGTGAATATTTATATGAAATATCATCCACATTTACAGAATTTTATGATAAATGCTATTGTGTTGAAAAGGACAAGAGTGGTAACATTACCAAAATTTTTTATGAAAGGTTAATGTTGTGTGAAGTAACTGCCCGTGTCATGACTAAATGTTTCGAAATATTAGGAATTAAAACTGTATCTAAAATGTAAATATATTTTCGAGCTTTCTTACATTTTTGTACTAATATAGGATAAGTAACTTATTTCACAGAGAGAAAATAAAAAATGTAAAGAAATGTAAAAGTTTTAATGAGTTCCCAAAAACCTCTAAAAAACTATCTGTCCATATCAAGGTAACATGGCTGTATGAAGTATTAAGTAGCATATTATTTTTACAAAAATACAGAAGTACCACTTTAACAAAGATTAAAATAACACTGGATTAGCAATGGGCTGAATATTCACAAATACTATTAAAAACCACAAAAATATTGATATTTCTTATATATAAAGATGTTAGGTAATTTTCATACTATATAGTACTTTTGATCTGATTGAAAACAGCTACATTTTAAATCAGATATCCACATAAACATTTTTATCATGTCAACTACATTCCTCTATTTGGAAGACTGACTTGTAATAATCAGTTATCAATATATAATGAATATTTTTCAACAAATTTTCAGCTTCAAATTAGATTTTAACAATTTTAAAATATATTACCTATTCATTTGAATAGGTTATTCTTTGCCATTACATACATATTTAGTTAATTGAATGGAATCATCATAAATTATTTATTTTAACTTAGTTGTACAGAACAATACAATTAACAAAATATATAGAAGTCATTTGATGGCATGGGCGGTCTTATCGCTTAAAAGCGATCTTCCAGACAACCTATGTTAGGAGTTTAAAAAAAGGCAAAAACCATAACGTACAAAATGACAAACCAATCTTAAAGTAAATAAATACAATTATGACACAGATAAAAAAAATCCATTATCCATTTTATGATCTTCAACGTCTTTGCAATCATTTTTTATTACCCTGCACCTTATTAGAACAACTCGTAAAACTTATAAATTATAATAACAGATGAATGAATCACTAATTTGCATCAAATTCGGCAAATTTTATGACTAGAAACATTAGATATATTTTTTCATAAAGGAAATGCATTTGTAGGCAGTGCCGAGCACTACATTATTGTAAATATGTAATGTTTAAAATAAAATTTGTATGTTATCAATTTACTTACCCCATTACCTATTATAGCTTCATTTACTTTACTTCGACACGTACCTACTTGACAGTGACGTAGCGTACCTGGGCGGGGCCCCGTATAAAAAATTGATTGGGGGCCCCGTATAAAAATTTGTTTGGGGGCACCGTATAAAAATTTGTTTGGGGGCCCTTATAAAGGGTTAAGATTTCTCACAAATGAAAAAAAAATAACAGCAGATACAGCGGTAGCTACGCCCCTGCTGTAATTGTAAATCGTGTATGAAATGGATACTGATTTATTCTCACAAAAATTGGAAAACTTACACAACGTATTGCTTCAATAGTAGGTATATTGGTAAGATTCAATAATAGGGGGCAGTAAACGAAGACATCCCACATACATATTCATCCGACCTACATTTGTCACCCCGATGTCGTCCCACATTACAAAGACTCGATTGTTTCTATCGCAACACACGTCCACGACAATAATGGACAACTAGAAACATACTGTATGATAATTAGAGAGCTTTAAAGAAAACAGTTTGAACTGTTTAAGCACTTATATTTATCACATTTTAATTTTTTTTAATTTAAATCTTGGACGTTTCATGTACTTAAACGTGAATCGTGATCATGCAGGCTATAAAGCGACGATCTATTAGTATTTAGTTAAAAATATAGTTGATTATAAGTAGTTGTTAAACTGTTTTCTTTAAATGATATATTTGTAAATAAAGACATTACCAGAGAGCATTCCTGAGAGGCAAAAATTCCTTAATTACTATAACGTGGTTAAAAATATTCGAAAGAATTCAACTCTTACACATAATGCACAACGAAAATCAATTCTATAACGACTTTTTTTGGTATTGTAAAACACGTTTTATACAATATATCTACTTCCGTTAAAAATGTATACAGTAAGTTACCATTCCGTTAAAGTTCAAATCCTATTAAACCTGAAAAAACTTTCCTAAATGAGATTTGTAGAAATTATGGAGATACATTACATACATTATATTTAGATTATTTCAAATAGGAAGTCCCTAAAACACCTACATTGAGCATTTACTACATAGTTAATCTAAGGAGAATGAAACAAGTAACCTTGTGACATGAGAATTCAAATGATCCTGCATTTACCCAACTAACTAATACTAATACATAATACTATGGTAATGGTCATTTGCACTGGTCCAATCTCAGCTTAGGGGATCCTTAAGTGTCATATTTCATGGCACTAGAAAATGGTTGTAACGTTTTTCTATTAATTATCTGTTCCATCCTTCATGTCAGTTACAAGTTACAACAGATAAGCAAATCTATTATTTTGGGTCAACTTAACTATCAATAACCTTCAGACAGTTTTAACCATAATAGCTGTTCCTAACCACAGATAGGAGTTTAGTAATTGTCAAGTGAACAGAAATTTGTCTATAAAGTGGGATGTGTTTGAAAACAGCCCTTGGGATTCCTAAGCTAAGATCGATTGCAAACAGCCAAAGACATACACAGTCTAATCTAAAGAATAGATTTGTATAAAAGTATTAGTAATTTACAGAAAAATCGAATTCGTATAAGTATAGATAAACATCTCTAAAAAGTTCTAATACACATTAATCTAAATTCTCTAAAAAGGGTCGGTTTGGTCTCGAGATTCTGTGATACAACTACGATTTTACAACAATAAAAATTTTCAACAATATATTACAAAATATACAAGAATAATCATTTCATTAAAGACATCTATTTGGCGGACAGGTCCATGTTTACGTTTCCTTTTATAAAATGGGAGGCAAGAGATTCATTTAATTTAAAATCCGAAACCCATTGACACCCACAACGCCAATTGCCCCGCAGGTCTTCTACGGTGATACGCACTTTTCATGAAAACTATTATATTACTTTGGTATTTTTATCAGCAATCAATAAAAAAATTGTATTGACCCAAATTATATTTCATCATTTTATCTAGATACTTTGCCCTCATCCGGCGTGAGGCGGCATTCGATAATTTCACATGGCATTGGTTTCGATGGTTCTCGTTGATGTAAACAATATTTCATTGAATCTGATCCATTTGATTCGCTTTTCAGAATTTCAAGAGTTTTCAATGGTTAAGAGCGCGTTAAAGTGGTATAGCAAAAATATATTGGTGTATCACTAAAAACTAGTTTTGTGTGAAAATCTACTAATTACCCGAATATTTTGAAATTATTTCCGGTAACGCAGGTTTTGTAAAAAAAATCTAGGCCAATAGAATTTTTAAAATATTCGTATCTCTCAATAAGTTTCAAAGAATTTTATTGCACAATGGATATATGTAAACGTAATTTGCGTGTAGTCGTTACATTATCTAGAAACTTATCTTCTAGCCGTAACCGCGAAACCATATTTATAAACCAATAAAACCTTCAAGATCGAATTAACTTACATTTAAACATAACATAAAACGTAAACATGGACCAAAACTATTTCTACTAAACTAGAAAGTTCAACAAAACCTATTCATAAAAATGTTAAATCTTATATCGAAAACATGTGTTGAAGAGTACGGTGAACGGGAAAAATACAAGGCCGTAGGTAGAATTTAGGAGGTACACACCCTCCCGTTTCCAGGGAAACCTGCCCGGGGAAGTTTTAAGTATAACCTTGGCAACTGGATTCCAAGTTTATTCGGTACGATGGAAATAAAAATGTAACATTCCTACTAATATTATTACGAAATAGACTTACTATCACATTTATAATATTATGTCTCTTATGCTTTGACTGATAAGCCACTGAATGGATTTTGATAAAATTCAGCTTGAGAAAGTTCATAGATTTTTATTGCGAAAAATACCTGGAAGGGGTTGATATTGGGAAACCCTTGTACAACAAAAATGTACCGAAACACATTTATCCAGAAGTTTCAGTGAATTAAACCGTTTTCCTTAGTTCGAATTTCTAAACCTACTTTTTGTCTAGAGTTTGAGCCTCTACGGTCTTTTATCGATCATATTCCTTCATTACTCTTCAATTATCCTTACAATAGCAGGCAGCCAATTGGCATTTGCCCTTCAGACCGAATTATCCACTTATTGAGTTACAAATAGCTCTAATTGAGATTGAATAGGTCAGTCTTCATTGGGAGTTCGGGGAAGAGGTGTCGCAGTATCGCTAGATAGTGTACGCTAGCGGCTAACGCGACAAACAGATGCCATATAGCATGAGCGAAGGGGATACGCCCGTCTGATTTAAAGAAAAACACTCCTATCAGGTACAACATACCGCCAAGTTTGAGATCCTGCATCGCTGGGAATTGGTGCTGAAATAATAAAAACTGTTATAATAAATTATACACCTATTATTGACATGAAATTGAAGAGAATTCAAAACCTCTCGATGTAAAAAAATATACAATATATACACATATTTTTTTACAACTGATCTCTCATAATTTAAGTTATCAATTATGATCTATCTAATTTATCTTATATATTTTCTAACCTCCGTCGCAAAAAGACGGGTGGTCTTTGAAGAAAAAATTTTAATAGGTCAAATTTACTTACAAATTTGTAAGAACAATGAGTCTACTGGGATAAGTCTAATGTCTAACTAATAATAATTTATAGGGCTCCTCGTTACAATAATGGTATAGGGACTAAAAGCATAAAAATTTATGAACAGCAGACAGGCGCGGCTAGAGGTTCATGGCCTTTGAGGGAAGAAAGACATCGAATTTGATAATTTATAAATGCCTGACCGAATTGGATAATTTCAGGAAAACACACTTACTATTATTATAAGTATAATGTTATTTAAATTGGCTTTCATCATCGTTCATGAAATATAGATTTTAATCTCTCGATGGTCAAATATAGATTTTAATCTCTCTATGGTCATTAACGTGGTTGTCACAGATATTGATAAATGTTAATGTATCTAGTATGGGTCATTATTTATGGTTTTTTAATATTTCTATTTGATTAAAATTTGGCTGAATTAGTTAATTTAATTAAGTTAAAAAAAATTAATAAAAACAAATTTAAAACTGGCATTCTGGATGTTTTTTTAAGACAACGGCCAGAAATGTGATTTTAGTTCATTCAATCATTTGCGCTGTTAAATCTTATTACGAAAAATTTAACATGTTTGGTTTCAGTTCTTGAAACACAAAAAAAAATGTTTATTATGGGATAATTTAAATATATAATTAGTAAATTCTTACATTAAGAATAAATTGGCCTAACTAGCCCGTCCATCAACTCCAAGGTGAGCCCTACTTATAGGCTTAAACGGTACAACCAACAGAATAATTAAAGACTGAAGAACATATTTATAGACATGAATGAATTTAATAAAATAGTATAGAAAACAGTTTGACCAGATAAAAGCGCGTATATTTATTATTTTACCATTATTTAACTAATTATAAATTATACCGATTAATTTTTCTTTCAGTTTTAATTTTCTAAATAATAGGAACGTATGCTAAGAACGTAAACTATCAATTTCCATTGAAAGTTTGCTTTGATGCTTAAAATAGTATATATAACTAGCTGACCCGACAAACGTTGTTTTGCCATATTAATTTTTGGGGTGGGCTACCCTTATCACTACACTTATAGTTGACTCACATATTTCAATTTTCTGCGAAGATATGCATGTACAGCAGAAAATTAATAATGAAATACTAGAAGTAAAATCAAAGTACGATCTATGAAAGTAACTTATGGACCTAGCCAGGATCTTAATACTTTATCAATTTCAGACTCTATTGCAATATCTGTGTATTCAAAATCGAACGAATATCTATCCCTTGATAAATTGAGCCAATTCTAAGTTATAAAATACACAGGAACAAAAATAACCGATAAAGGACAGCTGTTAAGGAAGCCTGTTCATATAATCCCACGTTTTATCCCTTTGTAATAGGATTAATTCACTTCGCTGAATCCACACATTGTTAAGTACATATATATATAATATTAATATATGAAGCAAAAACTTTGTATCCCTTTTTACGAAAATTGCGCGGACGGAGGAGTATGAAATTTCTCACACAGTTTATATAGAGGAGTGGAGAATGCTATTTTTTTTAAATTATGCATTAAATCAATAAAATAAACGCACACTACTAATTGGATGACACACAACATACACACACATACATAACCGACTTACTCTTGAATTGTGGTCAAACTTCGACCAATGGGTAATCACTAGTAATTATAAATGTATAAGAAGATCTTAGATAATTTACGTAACAAAGAAGTTAACAAGTTAAATTGAAGACAATTTCAAGAACCCCCCAAAATATTAATAATACAGGTAAACACGATTTTTGAGTCTGAGTTCTGTGTACCCGATTTTGATTTCTTATACCTAATTAATAAAAGAAATAATTTTTTTATCTCATACAGTTTGCTTTTCAGAATGGTAACCTCTAAGCATTTATCAAAAATCGTATATTTTTTCTATCATCGTATAAAGTACAAAAGCAAACTTTTTTTTATAAGTTGAGTTTTTGGTTATTTTTCATTGCAAACATTCAGACAATAGTCATTAAAAAACAGACACAAAAAAATAAGACTTTTTTGTTGACTTTTGTAATAAATGGGAAAGCTTAATAAATAAACGAACAGATCTTTGTAAATTCGGCTAAGATTTATCTTGACCTTACCAGCTTTGCAAGGAAAACCCGCATCATAATCGGTCCATTCGCTCAGAGTCGATGCTCAAATAGACAAAACGACACTCTCCTTTTGTGTTGGAGTTATAAATCGTCTGAGGTGTTTCCTATGAACAACATGGCAAGTCTTTTAAGGAGGTGCCAGACTAATCTTTATATTCATTTATTACAGATATAAAAATATAAGAAAATAATAGGAACCAAAAATAATCCAAAAATATAACCTCTAAGCGGTAATTTTATCACGTAACTAATATTTAGGAGGCTTGTGGAGGAAACCTAGAATGGTAAACCGTTCGGCTGATTTATGTGCTTAACATTATGGTGCGGCGTAGGCTTCGTTGTAAATAGAACGGCCAAGGTCATTGTTAAGCCGAGATAAACGTAGCCTTTGAACGTTTCCATAAACGTTATATCACGTAATTTTTATGCTTTTTATTTACGTGAGTAATACACATTTAAAGAAAATAATTTGGCCTAATAATTTCGTAACGAACATAAGTAGGAACTTAAAAAGAGCCGACAAAAACCCTCTGAATTCAGTTGATAAGTAAAAACACTTAGGCTGACCACACGCAGCCGGAATGTCTCTCTGAATTCAGGATCGGAATTTAGAAAGTCCAGAATTCTATACAATGTCGCTATGATCCACACACATTCAGATGTTTTTAGATATGAATTTCTCAGATCAATCTTTAAGAATAGTTCTGACGAGCTAAATACCGGAATACCGGATCGGAATATTAAGATTCTGATTGAAGACCGCGCGTATTCCATACATTTGTTATGGAGCGGCACACACATGCTGAAATCAGATTCTGTATTTCAGTTGTCACTGCAAGAGCAGTGCATTCAGTATTAATCCCTCTTCCATAAAGATTCCTGCCAGGAATCACAAGACAACTTAAATTTGAATTTTTAAGATATTATGTGAGGGAATGAGGGAATTAAGAATCTGAGTTCATATCCTTTATCCGGAGAGACAATTTCGGATGTGTAAGGTCAGCCTAAGTAAGATTAACCTGTTTATATCTATGTAAGTTTAAGATATGTATTAAAGATAAATTTAAACAATTGTTTAAACCTTCCCATTTCTTTAGAAAAATCCAATACGGCCTTTTATAATAAACATTTAGTATACAAGATACTATGAATTAAAAATACATTTATTCATCAAAATATTCTTTCATAAACCCGCATTAAATTGGGTGACCTACTTTTAAAATACTGTTGAATTAGGCTTTTCAATATCATTAAAATAATTATTTTGGGTCTGAAGTAAACCACTAATTGCGAAGAAATGTGATTTATAATCTTACAAAGTCGGTTTATTTAAACCATTTAAACTTAATTCTGGACCGATTTTATTTCTCTGTTTTGTTGGATTCGTCTTATTCGAGCACAGCAGAAAAAATATCTATAAAAAATATTGTTACAAGTTAACTGAATCGGCTGATGTCATGAACGTTCGCTAACAATATAGAAAAAAAATTACGAAAGTGTTTATGAAGAAAATTCGTGTCGTTTTAGGTGACACGTGACATTTTGAACTCTAAAGCGATACGAAGTTGGCGGGGTCCACTCGTTCGTAAATCTCTTTCTTGATAAGATGTTACTAAGTGCCTTTTCACATGTACCGGTTACCAGGTAGCCGGCACCGGATACCCGGAGGCGAAGTCATGTACATTAGCTTTCACACGTACCGGCTTAATTTGAACGACATGACCATACACTTGGCAGCCGGGTATCCGGCAACCGGAACGTGTGAAAAGACACTAACTCTTGATTCAAAAAGCGAGGTGCT
Organism: Aporia crataegi; assembly: GCA_912999735.1. Lineage (NCBI taxonomy): Eukaryota > Metazoa > Arthropoda > Insecta > Lepidoptera > Pieridae > Aporia > Aporia crataegi. Next base: position 2,003,471 of record OU538744.1, on the reverse strand, counting down.
ATAGTTTGTGTGTCTGTGAGTCTATCTGCGACATTGGAGATCCTAAACAAATGGACCTAGTTTAATTCAGTTTCTTTTATCTGAGCTAATCGAGATGGTTCTTAGCTACAATTTATCATGATCTGTTCTTGAATTTATGAGGCATTATTATTTGTAATTAACATGACAGGGTTAAATTTCACTTGTTTTGGTAACAGTTGTCAGACGCTTGAATTAATTAAAGTTTTAAATATATTGTTTCGTAATGTAGACGTTTAACGAGATAATTTTCACACATCATTCAATGAGTAATAACTTGTGTGATTGTTACGTGCAAAATGAAACTCGATTGAGTTTGTGGTTTAAGATGAGGCATTGAAAAAATAAGCACAGGAGATTCGATTTTCTTGACAAATTAATGGACTTAGGAAAGTAGTTTTTGACTATATAATATGGGTTTCATTTGACCAGTTGCCGTTACACAATTGGTTAAATTTTGTTACAGAGGAAAAATTATCAAAGTTACCTCTTATTAAACATAGATTTACATTTTACAGGTATACGGAACCAAAAAATTCCTCAATAATTTTTAAAAGATTAACCTATACACGCACTTCAAAGAGACAGTTGCATTCTTTTTTACTAGTAACAGTTTTTGATTTAAACGTAAAAAACTGTATTGTCAAATACGACCTTTTTAATTTAGACGCGCCGGTGCCCGTTTTTCCATACATTCGATACCCCCTTCACACCCGTCGCAAGCGCTCAATTTTAGATTTATTGTTTATCAATGCCTCATCTTAATTGGTGCGAAGCCGAAAACATAATCACTATCTATTATATTACAAGCATAACTTACATATTAACAATCAATATATGTACCTATTTATTGTATGTAGGGCAATGTATCAAGGTTGAAATGGCCAAGATTATAACAAATCTTGAATCATTTCTTATTACATACGTAAGATTGCTGACGTCTGAGCAATACTGTATAAAGAAAAAAAACTTCAATCCAGCTTTCTTCGACATTTTTCTTTGTAGTAAAATAAACCTACCCTATTTATTATTCACAATTTATAGTGTACTGGATAAATAATGTCTAAAACCAGGGTTTGTTTATTTGTTACGATTAAACGGTGAGTTAATAATCAAATAGTAGGTATTGTGGGGAACGTAGATTGAAAAGTAGATTAGATTTAATATAAAAAAACAGTTACTGTCGTTAACAACGAATTTATAAAAAACTTAGTGTGTCATTATTATTTGAAATATTAACTTCTTCCTAATAGGAATATGAGGCTAACTCTGACCGCATTAGGGAAGATCTAACCACTTTCCGAGCATGGATAATAAAAGGTCTACTTGTGTATACTGTTAAATTAATTAAACCGTCCTTGATATACCGTAGAGTGTAGACCTCCTATGTCAAGATGTCAAGTCAAGAATAGCACAGATATAATAGTAGATAGCATAGATAGCAGAAGATAATAATTCCACTACAGATATATATTTTTAGCTTGCCATTACTAGCGGCCTATATAAATCAGCTTAACATATAATTATTTAATTAGTAGCTTCGAAGTGTTAAAGAGCATAAGTTTTGAAGTTGTTCTTATCAAAGCTGATGACTGATGTCTACCTTTGCAAAGTATTTTTGAAACGGCAAAAATTTGTTTCTCTTATTCATAAACATTACAGCAATTTTGCAAAAAATTTTTTAAATCTGATATAATTTTTACGAAAGCAAAAAATTACTAGTGTGAAATTAGATTTAAGGATCACTAGTATTTTAAGATAAATTATATATTAGTAAATCCTTATTCAGAAGGATGATAAACAAAAAACAATTAGGTACTGTTTAAAACACAAGACTTCTTGTTTATAATTGAGACTTGAATCGAAATCTAAATTAACACAAAAATATTGATGTCAATAATTTTAACGAAATAAAAAAAACCGACTTTAAATTGTAACTACTTAACAGATTTTGATGATTTAAATGGGGCCACACGAGAAGCACCAGATTTCAAAGAAAAAAAGAATCATGAAAATTGGTTTACCCAGTCGAAAGTTCTGAGATACCAAACATAATAAAATACAGTCGAATAGAGAACCATCTCCTTTTTTGAAGTCAGTTAAAAATAGACATACAAAGCTAGCTAGTATGTCTAAAATTATTACGAGGACGACTATTTATAAAAATATAAGCAAAGCAAGGTATTCGAACGTAAGTAGAGGATTCGGTCCCGATCATATTTTAGTCCCGAAATTTTCGAGATTAAATTCAATGAATCCCGGGATTTTCGGGACTAATATATTTGACATGAACATTGAACCCACGCAGACAACTAGTAAAAATGATTTAACATTAAAAGAAAAGCTTCAGAACGAAATAGAAAACAGAATGAAAACTATTAAAACTGAAGCATATAAAGAAACTGATCTTTCTAAGATCATTAAACAAGAAATGAATCTTTATGAGGCTAGTTCCACACGAGGTTATAATTTGGAGAAGGCTTATAAAAATTTATTGACGATTCATCTAACTTCCATCGAGACTGAACGCGCGTCTTCCGCTGCTTCATATTTGTGCAACAAATTTAAAAGTATGCTTTCGGATGAGACGTTGGATGCGTTGTTATTTCTTAGATTTTATTTTCGTGGCTTAAATAAGTAAATTATAGTTTCTGGTCTATTTGATTAAAATATGAGTCCTATTAACATTGATCTCTTTTGACAAATTTTAAGAAGTTGTTTTTTTTTAAGTTTATTGTAAAATAAAATAAACAAACTAAGCAATAATTTATTAAACTATTTTATAAGGGCCTAGTTTGTTAATTTCATTTGAAGAAATTATAATTTTGTTTTGTTTTTGTAGATTTAAGTAAAAATTTAAAATAAAAGGTTGATTTTGATATGTTTCACTTTCTTTTTGCTACCACTTTCTATTACCAATACATATATATTAACTGTTGATAATCCCGAAATCCGGGACTAGAAAAATCGACCGGGATCGAATCCTCTAAATGTAAGTCAACTTTTTTGAAATTCATTTCCCGTTCAATAATATACAGGAAGAAAGTATTATAATGTTGAAGTTGAAACATAGAAAGCCAATTTAGCGCATACACACAGTAGGTGTTGAGTACACTGCACTTTGCCTTGGGGAATTTAATTAATGTTTTGATATGAATGACGAAGTAGGTTTTCTATTCTAAGAGATATTAGAATTATTTTAATATGATCGTAGAAGTCTGTGGAAATGTATAAATAAATAATAATTAATATTAATTTCTGAAAATATTTGATTATGGTCTGGGAAATAAACCTTAATTTCTTTCTTTCATTCTTGTTTTATGAATATAGAGGAATGTCTGCCTTTCTACTTGGCTTTCAATTTCACAGTTAATCAGCTAATTATTGTTAGTCTTGCACCGAATAATATTCGGCCACACAACAGAATATTTGGTTTTAATGCCGAATAGCGAATACTAAACAAATATTCGGCGCATCTCTAATAATTATTAATTACAGCTAGAAAGTAATGTTCTTATAACTTTCTATTCCGGGTTTTGGTATGGAATTCACAGAAGGCTGATCACCGACATGCCTGCGACTGGTAAGAAAGTCGTCCTTGGCACACTCAGGACTACTTAAATTTTTGTATAAATTAACAATAATCATTATTATAAATCAGTGTAACATAGATATCGTTTTAAATTGATATAGAAAAATTAGCGTAGCAATACTGGACAAAAGCAAACAATAAGCGACATACATTAGACGAGAAAATGACGACAGCTGGACCCAGCCCCATGACAAGATACAACAATAGCTCCAGCATCTTGTACCGCTCATGGAAGATCTGTTGATAGGTGATGCCCAAGACCGCTAGCAGCCAGATGGCCCATCGTAACTCTCTCAGCATCCAACAGGAGAGAGTCCCAACCGTCAGCCAGGGGAAGTACGAACTTGCTATAAATATGTATATCATCGCACGATCGCAGCGGTGCAGAAAGTGCTTCATCTTGCTGAAATATTTTTATAGTTTAGGCAATGGTAAAACATCAATACGTAGAAAAATTAAATATAATCGTTTGAAAAGATGCAGAAGACTACTTCAATAATTAGTTAGTTCTTTAGCGAAAAATAAACGAGACTGTCTGATTCGAACAAATTCACAAACAATTTACTAGCTGTGTTAAATTTTTTAAAAATGTTAAAAAACATTTAAAACGTATGTATTCGTAACTACGTTCAAGCAAGGCCTAACATTTATTCATCTTACGCACATATATTGAATCTAATCTTCACGTTATTATTAAATATCATGTACATATGGCAATAAAATACGACTATAACTATCCAATATGTAAAGTGATAAACTCCAAGAGATTAGCTTCATAACCTAATGGATCGTAACACGAAGATAATTGAGTATCGCATGTCTCTTGAATATCAATTTTACGTAAGAAATGAAAAATGGAAAAACGAATTACGAACTACTTTTTTCAATGAACACTAATTTCATTGAGCAAGAGATAATTTTGAAAATGCGTGTATAGAAAAGGAGGATTTTATTAGCGCAAAATATAACTCTAGAATCAAGAGTATAGTTACAAAGAAACTAAAAACTTTACAAAAGAAAAAAATATAGAGAGCGATATTTGTTCAAGTTTAAATCTCACAAGTACGAATTTTTTTATACATTTGAAAACTTTAAAACAAAGTAAATATTATGTTAACTTTTAATACATATCTACGTTTAGCAGCATTACTACTCAGACATTTAAAAATTCGATCACGCCTCTAGGGATATTAAAAATACAGTCGCCACAATTCTTGGTTTACTTTCCCTTGTTTTTTGTATCATGTCAATACATTATAAAATCCATCTCTAACTATGCACAAAAGAGCTTATCAAAAAATATTTGATAAGCCTTTGATAACATACCATTACATTAACCATTAATAAGTTTATGTAATATTATCTACACAAATAAACTAAAAACAATATCTTCTTGTAATATTCAAGATAGGTATACAATTTACTTATTTATTAACACTTAGTTGCACAAATAAGAAAACAATTTATAAAGAAAATTAATTAAGAGTGCAAAGGATGGCATTATTTTTAACTAATAATCTCTTTCATGCAACCCTAAACATTATTTGATGTGTATAATGAAATTTAATTAAATTCTCTACATTTCATAATTTTTGGTAGTATAGTATACTACAAAAAAGCCGAAACAAAAATAAATGCAGCATATTGAAGATAACTTACGTATCAGAACCACAGCAGCATACAGAGTGAAAGGTAGTAGAAACCGCAAACAGGAGACACAGAGCCAGTCCATAGACAATCGCAGCTATTGCTTGTGGTGCATTTATTGAGCGAGTCAGCAATTCTCGAGCACCAAAAGATGCAGGTGCAACACAGAGTGCATGTGTACATACATTTGCTACATTTTCCACCTAAAAAACATAGATTTTAAATTTTATTTTCTAAAATTGATTACATAGTACTGTAAAATATTTTTTGTAGATCTTGTATAAATTAAGTTCAAATTTTGTCTTTATAAAAAGAAGTTACATTAATCTAAAAAAAATTACTTTACTAATTAAACAGTTGCATTGGGAATTGCATAATTTGTTGATATTTAATTTAATTCCAGTGACATAAAATATTAATTATAATAGAGGGTCTAATAAATAACAAATATATACTTATATAATATCTTTATTTAAAATTAAGACTAAATCTAAAAAATATATCTACTTTCATATTGGAGATTCTTACTTTATATAATATAAAATAAAATGTTTTTTAATTTAAAGTGTAAAAATGCAAGTAAACATAACTAACTATATAGGAAACTCTTTACTGTCATGGTTAAATCGTTTACATAATTTTATTAATAAAAAGAAAAAATTTTAAAAATAGAAAACTTACATTGGTGGGAACATAAGCTTTGTTAGATGTAGCTCTTTCGTTCATCCATTTAACAGATTTTAATTTCTCCCATGGGAACTCGCCGTGAAAATAAAGCTTGCTTTGATTAAACTTTGATTTAAATTTCATTATCATTACGGAAAACAAACTCACGACATCGCCCATTGTAACGCGACTAGACCGATCACGAGTTGAAATCGAAGTGGTCAAGAAACCACAGGCCAAGCACTTGTTGATTTAATTACATTAAATTTCATGGTCATAGTTAATTTATATTTTCTTTGACATTTTTAGAAAACTATTTACCTAAATTAACCCGCGTTGGTTAGAAACTCAAATCAGTAATCACCAACAAATCATGGTAAGTAACTACCCAGTATCTACTACTAAATTTAAAAAATTGTAAACTAGCAATTTTAATCGACAGATGACAACTGACTCGTACGGCGAAGTGCGTATAATCTATTCTGTAGAGCTCACATCATAGAGTCGTTGGCCGCTAGCCCACATTAACTACTATTTATTTGATTCATTTTACTATTTTATACTTGCTCAGTAATTATTAGTTATAAAGATTATACTGTTACAAATATCTCGCGACCAGTGCTACCCTAAACACATGTTACGAACTACGAAGCAATTTTTTTTTAAATCCTCGCTCCATTCAGAGTTGCCAACTTTCGAAAAGACCAACCCGGGAATTTTAAAAAATCGAGCAGGGCGGTTAAAAAGAAAGTCAATATGTTTTTAAATTTATATTTACTTTGCTTTCGAGCAGCATATTTTTTTTATGACAAATTCATAAACGTTTTTACATGAAAAATCGAAGTTTGTTAGTGTTTGTATCTGCTTATACGAAGAAATATTCATTCCGTTCCTTTCCTTCCTCCATCATGCTGACTACGCACTCGCAAGCATTAGACACAGGAATGGAAAGAACAAACGTGACAATTTTTGAATTCAGCATAGGCATATCTGTCAATCAATTTCATAAGTCAACCCAGCGTAGAAGTCAGTCCACTCAGTATTCTCATTTTCGAAACACTGGAGAAATTAAACATTACCGGAGTCTCCCGGGCAATCAGGGAGGTTGGGAACCTTAGCTCTACTACTGTAGTACCTACTAAAAGGCTAATAGCCATTTTCATAGCTGGCTTATATACTTATTATGAATAATATTAAAATGTAGTAAAAAATGATACCTTCCTTAAGCATATATAAATACAGAGTAATAGCAAAATTTATGTAATTAAATATAATAACAGTGAAAGATCACAATATAGGGTAAAAACAGGAATAAAAAATCCAATGTTTATACCTAGTATAATAAATTTGAGCCTGCAACTAATTCTTACATAAATAAATATTACTCTTACATCATTAATTACATTTAATTCATAATTATATGTTGACTAACAACAAAGATTAATAAATAACATAATTAAAGCAAAAACCTACTGATATACCTTACATTAAGTTTTATACAGCTTTAAAAATAGTACCCAGAAATTAAAATACTGAAGTCTTATATATTGTGGTAACCTCAAAAGTAGTTTTCAAATATCTGTAACAATCTCTTTATTTCTGTGATTCTAGCTGCTTGTGCCTGAACTGGAATCATAGCTTGAGATACTTCCTCTCCTTTAGCTAAAATTGTGTACATGCTCTTTATGTTATTGTCCATTGCATCACAAGTTTTTCCTACAGCATCTTTATACACCTCCATATTTTCCGCTGTGAGGGATGAATTGGAATGCAAAATGCTAGATAGATTTTCTATAAGATTATCAACTGATTGGGCTATTTTTTGGGCTTCATGTTCTAAATCATTTAGAACTGTTATGTCTATTTGGCCTATTTGTGGAGCTAAAATTTGTCTATACAATTTACCAGATGGTGTGCTTGATCGAGAGGCACTAGAACTACCAAAGACAGGTGTTTCACCTTTCTTTGCAACAGGACTTGATAGTTTAATCTTGAATTCTAAATCATCAGCCACATAATGTGTCATATCACCTACATATCGAACATGTCCATCAAGATCTAAAGGTATTTTATCTTGTCTTCTATTTTCTGATGGAAGGTCATAGGGTCTTGAAGGACCAGCTGCTTTAGTTTCATCACAATGAGCATTATCTGAGTGAAAAGATATTTCACTGTAGGATGCAGTCATCTTAGAAGACATGTCGTCATCCATATCAGCTTCACCATCATTGTTAGATTTTTCATCACTTATTACTTTAGATTCGGTTGGCGATGCATCAGAAGTATCAGACATAGTTATTGAGATAATTTTATAAAAACATGAAACATTGATAATCTATTACATGCAATTAGACTATTTTTAATAAATGAAGAGATTTTTTAAATAAACCAACAGCGTTAACTTCGTTTTTGCTCTTAAAGTTTATAATTTCTTTTTATTTTCTACTGTATCCAATTGGTAATTACCAATATCCAGTATGTACTATGTACAATTGGTAATTTAGTAGTGACTAGTGTGTTCTGTCATCTGTATTCTGTGCCAATATCGCAACTTTATGTACCTACTACCTATACCAATAGGTAAGAGTCTAACTTATTGAACCTCACAGAACAATATACTCCTAGTTGTACCTACTTATTATGTAATACCTATTGTTTTCCCTATCGTTTCACGTTTGACAATTTGCTAATTGCTTGTTGATTTGTCTTCTTCAAAAAGATGGATTCCCATGTAAAAATGGACTCTGCCAATGTCTAGTAGTTGTGCTTGTGGGAGTCTTAAGTTTTATATAATAATAATAAAAATTTTACATTTAATAAAAATATACATTGAGTTGAACTTTCTATACACAACATTCTACACAAAAAGGAATAATAGGTAACAGAGACGACACAGAACATCACACTGAAATAAATCGAATGAAATATTGTAGTTAAATTTTGTAATAGATAATAAAGTTAGCAAGTAAAATTATAAAGTCAGGAGAAAATTTTGTAAAATACAATTAATATTTGTAGGACGGACAATATCAGAGATAACGAAATCTAAAAGTGGCTTACAAACTACGAAGTTCACAATATTTATCTAATTTTTGATAATTTTTGAGTAATGACATCCCCGACTATTGTTAGTATACGTACGTATATAGTATTTACGTGATTGGTCACTGTTAAAACTGAAATGTCAAGAAATATGTCAAAATTGCGGGAGAATTTTGGCAGTTTTCAAGAAAAACAATGGTCAATGCATGTATTTTTTGAAATTGCCTCACAAAACATGACATTCATTTAGAAAAATATTCCTTTAATACAGTTTATTCTTTAGGTGATTTTCTATTAGAAATTGAGGTAAGATTTTACTTTATCTTCATTACAAATGCTTTATTAACTTTTGACTCGTCATTGTGAACATTGATACTAACGATACGTTTAACATGGCGCTGCCTTACGACATGTGCGGAAGATAACGACTAGTCTTTGTCCTTTTTGTTACCTTTGCACACTTATGAATTACTACAAGCAGTCTACAAGAGCTTCTTTAACGATTTTAGAACACCTAGGTAAAGGTTAAGTGATATTTTGCAATGGTAAAAACTAGACGTAGTAACGGAGAGAACGGAGAGGTTGACGACGAAAATTATTCTCCAAACGAAGCTGCCAGTATATCAGATGAGAAGGTGATAAATTCTCATTAAATGCAGAATGTTAGTGCATGGCATTTGCACTTTTGCTTGATTGAAAATGTCTTGAATTACTATATCTTGCCTTTATTTCCTCCATAGGTACTTTTGTAATGCACGAAGTTGCTCAAGCTTTTGTTCTTACTTAAGTGGTATGTTTTAGCTAAGATTGTTGCTTGACATATTATGTATTTGTGTACTTTGTTCCTTACATAAGTAGATATCTTTTAAATGACTAGATTGTTTGAGTGTGATTTAAATTCTGCTTTATATAGAGAAAAGTTTGTTATTAGGTATATGTTATCCTTTTCAAGTGAATGTTTAATTTTAAACATTCAACATATTAAATTTTCAGGCTTCTAATTGGTCTCAGAGAGAATTAAGAAGTAGTCATATAAAAGTAAAAAGGAAGATACAACATTGGCCTGCAAAGTGTAAGTTGTGTATACATTATAACAAGGTCTTCAATTAAACAAGTAATTACAAAGTTACCTAACAAATTTTCAATGAAAAATATGCCCCTTTCTTACCTTTGAACTAAGTGATCAATTAATTGTACTAAGAGTTACATTTATGTGTTTAGATAACCGGAGTAGGCTCAGAGCTATCAAGATGCCTCGTATCATGTTTCCTGAGACTGACACTGAGCCAGAGAAATACTCTAGAAGGTAATTAGAGCTTTTACAATGTTTCATAATTTTCGATGCTTAAGACTTAGAGTTACCGGAGAGATATGTTAAAGTACACTATATCAGTCAATAAAAATTATTAGCTTATATAAAATATTTGATACTTTACTGTACATATATTTATATTTTTTACAGATTTAATTTGGTTAATAAATTTATTATAACTAGCTTTCGTCTACATCTTCATGCATAGGTCTGTGTTAAATATAACTTGTTACTGTGAAGAATTTATCCATATGATAGGTACAGAGATTGAGTTTATAGGCAAAAATTATGAACCTTAGTTGTCATGTTAAAAGATGTCTTTCATGTATTTGTACTTGAACAATAGATCTCGGCAGTTGCGAGTATTTTTCACTGAAGGCAATGAAACACCTAATAGGAGTATGAAAATAAGAAGAAATGGAGGCGTGCGTAAAAATTACGTTGAAGATAGTGAAGATAAACCAATTCAGCAAAGTAAGTTGTAATATATTTGTTTCAATTAAGGGCCAACGAAAGGCCCTGTTGTTAGTAAAATCTATAAAACTATGTTAATGATATAAAAGTATTGTTATTAATGAGTGACCAAAGTTACAATAAAGTGATAAGAGATTTAAATATTTTGTCACATTTGAATTTAATTGTTCTGATATGCTCTACTTAATTTGATTTCTAAATTAAACTTGTTATCCCAACATATGCATTTCCTTATTTTGAGAGCAGTAATCAATCGCAAGTTAAGTAGGGAGTTTACTCGTTTGCGATATTTTATCTTGTTCTATGCTGTCTTCTAATTTTTGGAGAACATGTTCATACATAAGATTTTAGAATTCATTAGCCAGGTTACAGGGTAATCAAGTACAAGTAAACAAAAGTGAGTAAAAGTTTTTTGGCGTCTGTGTGTTGCGCCGGAGGTCTTGTGTTCTAATTCCGGAAAACAAGATAAATGTTTTGGTTGAGTAGGCACAGAAGGCTGATCACTCATTTGCCTTTGAAGAAAACGATAAGTGAGAGTCGCAGAAATGTATGTGCCCCATGCACAAAGTATATGTTTGGAGTCTAAGAGTTTTATAACTATTATTATTTCTCTGATTGTTGAAATTGTAGGATCTAATAAATTCATTAATTTTACATAATTACAGACGTGCGTCGTAGCTGTCGTAAGCGCAAGTTACTTCATCACAACTTCAATGAAAGTTGGATTACAAATGAATTTAAAGTGAAAGGATACCCAGATCTATATGGCTTTCCAACTACAACAAGTTCCTCTGATGAATTCACTTCAGGAGATGAGGCAAGGATTAATAAGAAGAAATTGGTAAGTTAACCTTTGTAAACTTTTTATAACCTTTATATTCTCATGTCTGTCTATAGTAATGCTTTGGTTTAAAATACTTAGATTAATATTCTTTACATTAGATACTTAATACTAATACTTATTAACTTTGATAGTAGATAAAAAATCTGTTCAGTTGATTTCGCATTTAATAATAATAATAATTGGGATAATTCATATACATTGCTGTGAACTCAAAGTAAGTAGCTGAAGCACTTTATAATCAACAAGATTCTGAAACAAATATTCGTGCTCATCACACGAATACGCCTACCAGTATTCGAACCCAGGACCTTTTGACGTAGAAGGCAGAAGCACTACCTATTGCGTCAAATATGTATGTATACAAACAAAACATATTTTTGTTTCATATGAAATAAAAAGTACATACGATGAGAGAGTTATTTCTATTTTAGAATCAATCAGCCAGGTCTGCAGCACCGGTGATTACAGATGATGATACACAGTTGTCACGATTGAGAAGGACATCCAGTAGAGTCAAAATTGTTAAGGTTAGTTTTTATTTATTTATAAAATAAATAAATATGTGTTTTATGGATCAGTGTAACAAATGCGAAATGCATGTTCACTAGGGTTTAGGTGAATTCACATATTTCAAAGAATATATCATAAATGATTTTTATTGAATGTTTGGTTAATATATGTTTTTAGGATGCTTCCGAGTCGGAATCAGAGAATGATGATAATCAGACGGTTATTGAGAAAAAGCCACCCGAACCAACTAAATCAGAAGGGAAGATGGATACTTCAGATGTTCATGTTAAAGAAGAAGAGAAGAAAGAGACAAAAGATGAGGAAAAGAACGAAGACACTGAGAGGTACTTTTATTATTGTGGCTATCAATTTTTTTGTATGTCGAATGTAATTTAATATGAAAAAAGTTTTGTGAATTCCCATGTGGCATGGGGCAGACATTGGTGTATCTGTTTCACTGATCATTTCTTTACAGGCAAGTAGGTGATCAGCCTTCTGTGCCTATCCAACCGAAACATTAATTTGTCCCCCCGGGATTCGAACAGAACCTCCGGTATCACGAAGACGCTTAAACCACTCAGCCACAGAGGCGGTTAAGAAAATAACTGAGAATTTAATATGAAGCGCTTCTTATGTCTAGTTGAAAACGCACGAAAAACCGTTCAGCAGATTTCAGATTACCGCGAACAGATAGACAGACGGCGTGATACTTTGATTTTTTACTGATAAATTTAATTATTTGCATTAACAGTAATCAGCAAAAAACAGTTCGCGGCGGTCGTAGAAGAGGTCGCAGACAACAGAAGAAAGATAGCCAACAGAATTCAGGTAATTATTATAAAAGACTAGTTATCACTTATGCACCTTCTTAATAATCCTTAAAATGCGGGCAACGCAAACGCGGCCGAATTGAGCCGCCTGCCCGTTTGCCTTTTATCCTATAAAAATGCCTGATGTTTATTTATAGCGTTAAGATATAGGAGCCTTTTATAGCAATAAGTAAAAAGGAGATAGAAGCATAAGATTAGTGCATCCCTAAGGAGAGGGATGGGCTACATCCCTGATGGGTTAATGTTTGTACGGGACACTCTTGTCCCTAATTAGGGAAAACTAATTAATGTTTCGTTTGGATAAACAGGCGATCAACCTACTTGCCTTAAATAATTATTAAGTAGTATGTGTTGCGACCGCCTCCTTAGCCTAGTGGTAAGCGTGTATGTGTTACAACCGGGCGGTCCTGGGTTCGATTCCCGGTGGAAAAAACGGCAGGTTGGTCTGGCAGGGACATAGAAGGCTGATCACCTACTTGCCCCTAAAGAAAAAATCGATCAGTGAAACAGATGTGAGATGCATCTGCCCCATATCTAGGGGGGGTATGATGAGAGATAAAGTTATTCAAACAGATTTCGATGGAAAAAAAGTAGGCTATTAACACCTATCTATACAAATACTAATATTATAAAGCTGAAGAGTTTGTTTGTTTGAACGCGCTAATCTCAGGAACTACTGGTTCGAATTGAATAATTCTTTTTGTGTTTGATAGCCAATTTATCGAGGAAGGCTATAAAACACGTTACGACGAGATTAATGCGAGTGAAACCGCGGAGCACAGCTAGTTATGAATATTTTTCTTAGTATCAGAATCGTCATCATCGGATTCCGCTAGCGAGTTAGCGTTTCGTCCTCGACGTTCGAAGCGCACGCGCAACCCTAAACCGGCATTTGTGCAAATAACACCGCGACAGACACGTGGACGAGGTAAACACTAATACATAATATCCAAGAGCTATTTTCCCATAATACTTCAGTCAAAGTAGCTTCATTCATATTTAATCGTCATGATCGCTTATAAACGTCGCTTAGCTAAGTTTACATGCTTTTCAAGAACAGCCAAGAAACCCGGGTTATCATTCTTTCCGAACATGTTCAGAAATTAAAAACACCTTTTAAACTGGAGCAAATCATTCTCAAGCCCACGTATCATTCAAATGGTCAATCGTTTTATGCTAAGTCTTAGCAAATAGTTGACGCTTGACGTACGATTTCAGTTTATTTAAAGTCAATGTTTATACCTCGCTGGGTATTTTGTTATAGTTATGAATTATTTATTTTGTGCAGTCATTATCATTTTTATAGCGCTTATTATATTCGTGGAAGTCCGAAATCTTTTTAAATTCATTAACATTTTTCAGGTATGTGTATGTTGTGTGTCATCCAAGCAGTAGTGTGCGTAATGTTTATTTTATTGATTTAATGATAATGAATTTTTTATGCACAATTCTAAATAAATTTTAGCATTTTAAGCCTCTATATAAAAGTGTCGACTATTTCATACTACGTTCGCGCAATTTTTTTAAAAAGGGATACAAGGTTTTTGCTTCACATATTAAAATTATGATAAACAACTAACCGCTCGAATAGCCCGCTTCTGCAGTTCAGAAATTGACTGCATATCTGCAGCATTACTCCATAAAAGAATTCCGTACGACGTGACAATGGAAATAGCTAAAATAACAATCCTTGCCGTGTCAACGTCGCTAAGCTGGCAGATCTTTTTAATCGCGTAAGCTGCTGAACATGGCCTATTCGAAAGACTACGTGGGGGCCCCACTAAAGCTTACTATCCAATGTTATCATGTTACACAGTCCTATCAACAAAGTTCACTTCATCATCTTTAATTTCTTCGTAATCTGGCTTTAGCACTTATTCCATTATAATAATTCTATTTCACTTGACTGACTGAATATAGTTACAGAAATGAGGACGTCTGAATTTAGTGAGGTGGAATAAGCGCTTTAGTATTGGTTCTAAATCTTACAAATTTGGTTTTCTTTATATGTGATACACAGAGCCGAAAACAAAGAGAGGTAATGATTATGTAGGAGAGTCTTGAAAGAGGAAAGAGTACGAGCAAGACTGATATCATTTGGAAGGGAACTCCAAAGCTTCTTGATAGCAGAGATTACCTAATAAAGATTTCAAGGTTAAGAGAAATTTCGGGAGTTGATGCATTTTATAATTAAACTAGCGACCCGCCCCGGCTTTGCACGGGTATAAAACATATATAAAATCCTTCCTCTTTAATCACTCTATCTATTAAAAGAAACCGCATCAAAATCCGTTGCGTAGTTTTAAAGATTTAAGCATACAAAGGGATATAGGGGAAGAAAAAGCGACTTTGTTTTATACTATGTATTGATTAGGGACACTAATTCCCCGTAAAACTTCCATAATCCTCATTGCGGATGAACCCCATGCTGTACAACCTTCTATCCCCTTTTTACTAACTGCTATATGTCTGGATGCTATATGTCAAGCTTCTTTATTGCTGTAAGTAAAATCATCTAGCATTATCAATTAAGATTTTTAATTATTCTTCATCTAATATTTTTTCATTTATAAATCGAATAGTCGAATATTTTTTCTTAACTAGTTGTTTTTTAATTACAGACAATGCATTTACAATTAGGAAGAAACCATATTCATTAAGAGAGAGAAATCCAAAGTTATTGCGTAGAAAAACCATTCGTTGTAAGTAGTTTTAATTTCTAAACCATTCCAAAATTTACTGTGTACCAACGCATTGAAACAATTTTTTGAATATATTTTTTCTCGTCTACATGAATCTTTTTCTCCGAATTTTATGTTCGGAAAGGTATTATTTTCGTTCGCTTTTATTTTTTAACTAGTGAACCCCGCAAACTTCGAATCGCGTCAAAGTTCCGAATAATAAAGTGTCACCTATAACGTCAATCGTCATTCAATAGATAATGTACGAGAAATATGTTTTTCTTTAATTTTTAAAAGAATTGGCCAAATTGGTCCAGGCGTTGTTGAGTTATGCGCTTACCAACACATTTTGCGATTTATTTTTATATTATAGATTTTATTGAAGTATGTTTGTGTGTATTTGGTGTATTTTTATTTCAGCTCAGTCGCCGTCAAGCGGCAGCAGTAGCAGCAGCACCAGTTCAGATACGGAAGAGGATCTCAACGTCTCCATGAAGAATAAGACTAAAGGAAGGTAAAATCGCATCTAAATTAGTTAATTTTTTCTGTGATACGAATAGAAATACACACGAACACAGGCAAATGTAACATCTAATTGAAGTCTCTATCATAGAAGATTGTGGAAGATGGTGTTTTTATTATTGTAATAAACCACAGGTGGAAATTTAAAATTAATTGTAGAATAATAATTAATTACAAAAATAATATGGCCGATTTGCGTATATTTGATTCATAATATAATATTTCGGGAAAATGTTGTTTATTAAAGGTAATTTCCTTTTATTACTTTTATTATATATGCAAAATCATAACATCGTCTTATAATATTAATTTTTATATTTATAAATGACATAATCAAATCAGAACTAGTTTGTTAGTTGTGACATTACAAAAAAATACGCGTCCAATTGATAACCTTCTTTTTGGTTTTTTTTGAAGGTTAAAAAATTAAAGACACTGCTCTTTGTTGTATAGAATTCCATAGAACTAATATTTTTTGCAGGCAAAAGACGAAATCAACTGATGATAAAAAAACTGACAGAGCGTTAAGAGATATACAACCCATTGAAGTTGATGGTAGTGTCCGATTTTCATCGGTAAGTAACTAGTTGTTTAATTTTTTAACTATATTTCATAGTAAAAAGCAGGTTACCTGAAAATCTTTCGAACGTTTTGAAATTTTATATAATTAACTTGGCCTCTCTCGCCGCCATATTTCCAGTTATCAGCCGCAGTTTCACAATATCTTCCAACTTATTTTATAGTAAAAAAGTCGTTCAGCGAGAGTGAAGAAAGAAGATAATGTAATTATTGCTTTTTGTAATAAGTATCGTATTTTATGTCACAAACTGAAATTTTCAATTTATGTATGATTTTCTTTAGCGTTTAAATTCAAACCTGTAGAAATATTATCTTTTTTTAATAACTACAACAAGGTCGGCCTAGAAGACCTAACTTTTAGATTTCTACTTATAGCCTATTTAATGGATGTATAGGCAAAAACAGATTTTTCTTTACTAAAAAAAACATTACAGGTCGGTGGCTTAGACGAGCACATAAAATGCCTTCGAGAAATGGTACTATTTCCACTAATGTACCCGGACCTATTTGCAAAATTCAAAACGCGACCAGCCAAAGGAGTTTTATTCCACGGACCTCCTGGGACAGGGAAGACTCTGTTAGCTCGAGCCTTAGCGAACGAATGCAGTTTGATTGGTGGAAGAAAAGTGGCATTCTTCATGAGAAAAGGCGCGGATTGTTTGAAGAAGTGGGTCGGAGAGAGTGAGAGACATTTGAAGCTTCTATTCCAACAGGTAAGTTACTCTTACCTCACATAATATAGACTCTAACACTCGCGTTGCTTCCTCTCTCATGAGGGTCGTGACTACCTCCATGTTCTTCATTGATGAGGTGGTTTTCTTGGGAATATAATCGCGGTGGGTTCCCGCGTCCTTCCGCGTCTGTATTTTTGAAGTGATTTAGGGCTCTGGGTTTCCGGTATACTCTTTAAGCTTAAAAATAAGAGAAGTTTCTCAATCCGCTTTTATTTTTGTTCCTAAAAAATGTGTATGTATAGATTAGAAATATATAGTTATGTATTATTATGTTCTTGTAAAAAACACAGTGGGCCTCATTACAAAACACGGACTAAAGATGTTTCAGTATTGGTTGCTAGGATACAATTCTAACGTTCATACAAACATGACTCGTTTTAGTTTAACTATATAGCAACAAATACTGTAACATCTTTAGTCCATGTATTGTAAGAAGGCTCAGTAAATTTAGCCCTTTCGCTATTAACCAAATCAATAAGGGAGGTGATTAAGGCTTACCATAATACAACTGTAATGCTAAATCCATTCAGTAAATTCAGTTATGTGTGGTGCAGATTATGAACGTGCACGGAGATAAATTTTAAATATAATTATTTCTCTTATTCCTTGCGTTGACCAAGAATATTAGTTTTTATATGTTTATTTAGGTAAGAAGTATAAATGATTGTAATAATATTCGCAGGCGAACAAGATGAAGCCATCGATAATATTCTTCGACGAAATAGATGCATTGGCGCCCGTTCGCAGTGTAAGGCAGGAGCAAGTGCATACAAGTGTTGTCGGGACGTTGTTGGCCGAAATGGACGGCGTTTGTGAGAGGTATAGTGGTCGCAAATTCTAGGTTTGATAGATTCTACTTCAAATCTATAATATAAAAATGAATCGCAAAAAGTGTTGGTAAGCGCATAACTCAACAACGCCTGGACCAATTTGGCCAATTCTTTTTTTATAATATTCCTTGAAGTACAAGAATGGTTCTTACGGAGAGAAAAATTTAGAAAATTTTCGAAAAAATAAAATAAAAGAAAAACATTTTCCTCATACATTTTCTATGGAATGACGTTATAGGTGACACTTTGTTATTCGGAACTTTGACGCGATACGAAGTTCGCGGGGTCCACTAGTATATTATAATTATATTTAATTTATAGTATATAATAGAAACTCATAAAATACATATTTTTTAGTTTGTCATATTACACCTTATTTACATATTAGCATTTATTTCTTCCGGTTATTTGTAATCTGTGGCACAGTCGTAGTAATCGTTATGTGTGGTACATCACTAAGGGGAGCGGTACCTGTCGATGAAGTACAATATTATTTGTATGAAATTTTAACTTAAACAACACGAAACTTCATGGTCGTGAGCTGTCAAAATACTATTAATAAAATGGACAAACTATAATCCTTACATACCGACTTCAAAATATTTGCATTACTGAATTAATATTATCGTTTTATTTACGACTTTTGACGTGGGTTTTTATTAATTTTTTAACACTTCGTTTTGCAATAACAATAGAATACAAACATGGGCGCCGGCAGGGGAATGCCAGGGGGTGCACTTGCACCCCTTGGGAATCTCGAGACCTACAGGAATTATTGAAATAAATTCACAATGAATAGTCAGAAATTTGTAAATATCTCGAACATAAAATAAACCGGGCTTCAGATGTTTCCGACTAAAATTTCAATTTTTTTATTAACAATCATATACGGCGAAGATTGTAAGAAAACTAAAATCTGCACCATCTGGAAATTATTTCTGCCGGGGCCCATGAATACAAATAATAACTTAAGCTGATTGGAGTATAATGGGCGGATCTCTTCCAGGCAACCTGACAAAGAAAATAATAAAAGTAATAAAGGGAGAGTGCAAGAAGTGCGAAAACTACTAACTAAATCCTTAACAATGATAAATAAAATTCAAATCAAAAAGCCCAAGCGGTATCAGCTGATGCATGAATCACAAACATTTATAGAAATAGGTTTTTTTTCCTAGTATATAAATTATCTAAATATTTTACAGGGGTGAAGTGGTAGTTATTGGGGCGACAAATCGTTTAGACGCCGTCGACCCAGCTTTGCGTCGTGCGGGTAGGTTCGATCGAGAATTGCATTTCCCCCCGCCCCATGCCTCAGCGAGGCGGGACATTTTGGAGATTTGTACCAAGGATTGGACCCCGCGACCCACTGAGGACACTTTGAATTATATTGCAGAAATCACCAATGGTTATGGGGGTGAGTTTTCGAGCTTTTTTTATATTATTATATTTTATACAAGACACTAACAAATAATTACTAATAGGAAATATATAATTGTAAGTGATTCTCTATTCATTTATATTTTTACACTACAAACTGCAAATAATTATAAAATACAATGCATAGTGTAATGGGTTGCCTTATCGCTACCAATCGATATCTCCCAGGCAACCCGTCAGTCATAAGAGAGACTGTACTGAAATAATCTATGATTTAAATAAAAAAAAATATTCTCTTAAAAATTTTGATTGCATTTAGTTATTTTAATATTTGACTCTTTCTAAAACACAATTATCGTAAAAAAATAAATGTTTAAGTAACGCATTTTATTACAGGTTCTGACTTAAAAGCATTATGCTCGGAAGCAGTTTTGAAGGCGTTAAGAAGAGTGTATCCGCAAGTGTATGAGAGTGAACACGCTTTGGTGATCGACCCGCAAAATGTAAGTTAAACCTAAGTATTTAATTCAATAATTTTTGTCCTTTTCTATCGACTTCAAAAAAGGAAGAGGTACTCAATTCGACGCTTTTTTAAAAAATGTTTGTTACCTCAGAACTTTCGACTAAGTGAACCGATTTCGATGATTCTTTTTTTTCTTTAAAAGTTGGTGTTTCTCGTGTGGTCCCATTTAATCTGTTTAGTAGTTTTAGAGTTACAAGTTGAACTCGTTTTTTTTTGATAAATTTTTTAACAATATATTATTATACTACTCTGATGAGATAACTAAGAAAATGTAGCTTGCTTTTTTTTTCGATTATTAATTGATGTATTTTTGTTACAATCGGTCCATATGATATTTATCTTTATAATTAGAAACTTGTGTTCCCCGCGAACTTCGTCTTCAGAGTTCCAAATAATAATGTGTCACCTAAAACGTCGTTCCATAGAAACGAATAACTTACATTCCAAGTAGATTTGTATAATAGTTATTTTTTAAAATATATTTACGCAAACTAGTTTAATCATACGCATCTTACTAAAAAAATTGTATGAATATCCATTGATAATAATCTGAGCGCGTAGAAAAACTATGAGGATTAATTGATATTGTGCTGTTTTGCTGATAATGATACTGGCTAATTTTTACAGTCAAAATAAAGTTACCCATACATTTCCAGGTGGAAGTGAAGCAATCAGACCTAGAATCGGCAATGGAAGGTCTAGTCGCGGCTGGCTCCCGCAGCAGTCCTGCAGCGGCGCGTCGTTTGCCGCAATATTGTCGACCGCTCTTCGCCGCACAAATTCGCAGCGCTTCTAATTTACTGCCACCTACCGATAGCCGCAGGTAATTTGTAAGAAACAAAAAATTCGCGACACAACACATAAAATAATCACAAAATTTTTGCGAGTATACGTTGCGCAGCGCGTGCGCTTTTTGCGGTCATGGGGATTGAATTGAAATACAATTTTATCATTGACAAGCTGACCCGGCGAACTTCGTACTGCCAATAAAAGATAGTTTGGGCATCGAACTGTTAGGCGGCACTTTATATCTCACTTTAAAAAAAAGCCACAAGTTATTTCACCTTTACAATTGTACAATTATTTTCAGGTTAAAAGAATTGCAAGCATCAAACGTTGTGCTCATAAGTGGGGAATGTGCAGACACACATATCGCCCCGGCTTTACTCGCGGAGTTGGAGAATCTTACGGTGAAGGAATTGAGCCTGGCAACACTGCATTCCGCTTTTGCATTTACTCAGGAACAAGCGCTAATTTCTGTGAGTTTTTTTAATTTTTTTTAAAACGTAAACATAAAATGAAGAAATAATTGCTGTCTCTTTGATCATTTTGAGGGAAAGAGTACAATGTAGTTACTTTATTTTAATAGCCTTTTAGAGATACTCAATTATATAATAAAGAAGTTTCGTGTGTAAATTGTCAAAAATGAAATAGTCAAATTTTTCTTTGCACTTCGA
Source organism: Aporia crataegi (assembly GCA_912999735.1). Lineage (NCBI taxonomy): Eukaryota > Metazoa > Arthropoda > Insecta > Lepidoptera > Pieridae > Aporia > Aporia crataegi. The sequence continues at coordinate 1,981,833 of OU538744.1, read as the reverse complement.
AAGGGTTAATTTATAGTCGAAATTTAAGTCTCCATCCAACTTATCTATCTGATAGTTCGTCATAATATAGTTTGTGTTGGTTTCTTAATAATACCCGTGGCCCAACTGGGGCGTTGTGGGTGACCTCTAACTTAAACAAGCCTGCCCATTTGCCTTATAAAAATATACAATTATCATATTTCTGTTATATTGGCAAAAGGGAATAAACATTAAACGTATTGTCCAGCTGTTCTCTGAATGTCGACGCGCTGACCGTGGCTGCGTTCTCTTCATCCGCGGTCTGTTGGATGTGTGGGAGGCGTTACGGGGCTCCGGGACTGCACTGTTGATGCAAATGTGGCGGGCGAAGGCGGCCGGCGACAATACACTGCTGCTGGCTACTTCGCGCCATTGTGATTTGCCTGACGAGGTTTGTAAAAAATTCAAACAAAATTGTGCGCATGAAGACAGTTTTTTCTCAATTTTGAATTTTTGTTTTGTATATATATGGTTACTGTATATTATTCTACTCCAAATGTCGTAGTAGCGACGAGGAGATTTGTGACCCAGAATTAATTATCGTTGAATTTTGGGACAGCCTGTACATCACTTGCAAGAAAGTGCTGTTCCGGAGTATTAAATTAAACCTAAACTACACGTTTGACTTTTCTTTAATACTTAGATATGAATTTTACCTTCGGTTAACAATTTATATTGCAATTTATCTCGCAATTATTATCGCATTTTCTGCTCACGCAGGAGAATTGTGGATATAAAGCAGAGGTTCCCAAACTTATTTCGTCTAACGCCCACTTTGAAAATCAGATATTTTATAGCGCCCCCTCCCCATTTTTTCACAATTAAAACATCAATAACAGACTTTTCTTACCAAAGAGACTAAGAATAATACCAAGACCCGCAATTTTTTTGGGCCCCTTAGGCCTCCAACGCCCACAAAGGGGCGTTATCGCCCACTTTGGGAAAGACTGTTATAAAGTTTATATTTTTTTCTAGCTCCGTGAAATATTTCCCGATTACAAGGATTGTATTTATCGAGTGCGGGAACCGAATACTAGTGATGTCATCAACTTTTTGAAGCCACTTTTAACCGAAATGCCCTTACATCCGCCTGTAGTCGAAGATACTGAACCTCCACCACCATTGCCCAGAGGTAAACCAATCTCTTATTTTTACTAAAGACTAGATGCCCGCATTTTCACGAGAAAGTTAAACCCAATATTCTCTTAACAGTTCGACAATACTGTTTCACTTATTCAGTTAATATGCAGATTTTATCCCATTTTTTTTTCACTTTTACATACGAAGTTTAATTCTTTTATAAATTATATCAATCAATATAAATCATTACATTTTATTGTACACTGTCCGTGCATAATGTGATATAAACAAATATTTAATTTTTTGGTTTACATTTCCTTTTGATTTATAATAAATGTAATTTTAGATGAAATTTTAATGTTTTATTGTTACGTGTGTTGGAACGTTTGTATTGTATTGAATAAATTGATATTTCAGCCCCGCCCCCTCCCCCGCCTCGTGAGAGTGAAGTGGAGATATCCCGAAGGAAACGCAAGGAAGACTATAAATTACGAGAGTTGAGGATATTTCTTCGGGACATTTGCAGGAAACTGGCTTCGAATAGACGCTTTTATAAGTTTACTAAACCGGTCGATTTGGAGGAGGTAGGATTTTTGTATGGTGTTTGTGTTCGCACTCCTCCGAAACGGTTTCACCGATTTTATGATTTTTTTATCTGTATTTTTTTAGGTATGAGAGGTGGTAAAGTATATTTCACTTCCTACCTACAACCAAAAAATTTTAATAGCGCTGAAACCGCTGGGCAAGTCTAGTAGATAAATAAAATTGAAAAACTTTTCTCTACTATGCTAGAGATCTATAAATTTATTTATTTCATGGTTTTCGAATTTCATGACAATCGGTGTATTTCTATAATTTAATTACTCATGGAAGAAGCTTATAGAAGGAAAAATAATTTCATAAAGTACTAAATTGTAAAACAGAAAAAAACCAACCAATAGTTTTTTCAACATTTTACATAAAAACACTAAACAGACTTGACCGCCTCCTTGATCTAGTTGTAAGCGCGTAAGCGTTACAACCGAGAGGTCCTTGGTTCGATTCCCGGTGGAGATAAAAAAAAAAACGGTCTGGCAGGACAGAAGGCTGATCATCTACTTGCCCCTAAAGAAAAAATCGATCAGATTGAAACAGATGTGAAATGCATCTGCCCCATACCCCACTAGGGGACACGGGACTTTACACACTAAACAGACAACCCATTTTATTTGGTTGATATATGTAAAAACAATTAATTAGTATAAACTCTCTTAGGTAACAGATTACTTGGAGATCATAAAGCAGCCAATGGACCTCGAGACTATGATGACGAAAGTGGACATGCATAAATATAATTGTGCGAAGGAGTTTCTTGATGACATCGATCTCATTTGCGCTAACGCACTCGAATATAATCCAGATAAGTGAGTATGGTGGCCATGTTTTTGAATTTTCTTAACGTCTTAATGAAAAATATCTTCTAAATTACCGCAATGAACGCTTATAAAATGAGTGATACAATTGAATATTGAACAGAATATCTATTTTCGCGCCAAAATCGTATTATTGCAAGCTCATATGTTTAAAAACATCGACTTTATAGTATATAAAGTTAAAAGTTTTTTAAAATTAATTTTATTATCCTTAATATAATAAATAAAGCAAACGCCGAAGAGTTTCTTGGCGTCAAGACTTGGGAGTACTAAAGTGGCAACATTAAATTATTGTACCTACGCCATTTTGGTCATATCATTTTGACAGCCTCAAACTAATTTTCAGTCGCTAGTTTTTTTCCAGAGACAATAATTTTTAGTACAAACGGAATTTAAATTTGAAACGCCATTTTGAGACAGTTTAGTTGAGGCTTATCTAACGATTATGATTAGGAAAATTATAGAACGTTATTTAATTTTTAACATTGAACACTAATACAGTATCTTTTAAGCCTTTATTTTTTATGTATAACATAAATTTATATTTTTAAAAGGAGTGGTGTTTTCTTCAAAATTAGTTCAATATTAACGCACCAAAAGCCACTCAAGTTGAATCATATTGATTTTACAAAAAGAAACTCGATTCTAATACTTTGAAATAATTAATACCTTAATTAGTAATAAAATGTATTTTGGATACTTATGTGACTTGCAAGAGAGGAACGAATTGCTTTTATACATATGACATAGCCGTTGATATACAAAAATTTAAGGTATACAGAAGAATTCGAAATTTTGTCTATGAAAGAAGACATTAGAACCTTTATGCTGAATTATTTTTCCAAGTTGGTCCCATTTTTGACATTTTTAACCTTAATGACATCAATAATATCTTTGAAGTTGATTCCTTTTGTTTACAATTAATATTTTGTGTTTGAATGTGTAACTTATGGTTTTTTGTATATCAAATACCGCTCTGGACTCATTGCTTCACACTTCTTTCATAAAATGTTAACATTTATTTTCTTTCATACTGTCTGGTGCCGCTCAAAGGGCTAGAGGTGTTTGTAGGTATGAAAAATACAAAATTTAATAATAACTTGTAATTTATATTTCGTAAATACTAGTAAAATTTATTTGGTAACAGTATGTAATTTACAATTTACGTCCTCTAACCTTTTGTCTGTATGTATGTCGCTTTTATCATCATAGTCGCATATATACATACAATAATTTGGGTATATCATTTGTAAATATGACGTAAATATTGCTATGTATTACGGCGTTGGTAATTATAAAGTATAGTTCTTAATTTCGCAATATTTCTAGTATAAGTATATTGTTTTTGTTATCTATTTAAATTTATATAGTAGTTGAATCCAAGAGAAGACAAGTTTGTTCGGATTAATCTCAGAAACGGCTCGACCTATTGAAATGAGTTTTTTCTTATATGTAATGGTAATATTGGCGTATAATTTATGATATGTCGATATGTCGTAGGCACAGCTAGTGTTGACAATAATTAAATAAATTTCATACTCGCATTAAATATTAAGTTTTCAATGTTAATACATATTTTTAAATAGAGGCCTAATCATTTCATATAATTTATAGAAAAATGGTAAATTGAAGGTCTTTCGTAGTAATTCGTAGTGCAAGTATTTTGTATTTAAAATTTGGCTGTAAATAATGAGTTATGTTTGTCTTTGGCCAGGACGTCCTCAGACAAGCAGATACGTCACGAGGCGTGCTCGTTGCGCGACCACGCGCACGCTTTGATCGACGTTGAGATGGACAGTGACTTTGAGTTGGAGTGTCAAGAGATCGCGAGGCAGCGGCAAGAAGACGGAAATAATGATACAGATTTGCCAGACTTTATATACACGGCGACTACTTTGCGTAAGTATTGTATGATAAGTACAAAAGGACCCTAACGGGACGTCCCGTCGGGGAGCCCCTAGATGATAAGAAGTATTGTATGATTTACTTATAAAATATAAATAAGTTTATACAAAGCATATTTTTGATACTTTTTAAATTTACACAAAGATAAGAATCGAGTCGAAATTCTAATTTTTTTCGATTGTATTGTGACATCTTTTTTTAAATAATTTATTTAATAATATGTTTTAAAATAATATATTTTTAATATTTTTTAAAATAATATTGCGTTACTTGTAAATAGCTATAGGCCGTTCGCTAACTTAGTAATAATATTTTTAAATTACTTGACTCTCAAAAAAACATGTTCATTTTAAAATAGTATTTAATTTAGTACAATTATTAAAATAAAATCTATTAACTAACGCGAGGATCGCTCCGATGACGATCAAAAAGCCCCGTGTCGCTTTCTTTCTGCTGGTAGATTTCTGGAACTGGCTACGTGGTAATATTTGTATCTAACATAGTCTAATCTAATTAATCAAATTCCAGCTGGGTTCGATTCTTCTCACAACTACAGCAAATCGGCGCGGAATCAGCAGAATGGCGAAAAAAGTGAATCGCAGAGTGTGAAAAGAAAGAGAAGAAGAATGAACGCTTGGTCTAAGGGATTGCTGGTTAAACGGCCTCGTACTTCTCAAAAGGTAATATTTGTAAATATTATCAGAATGAATTATCTCGGCTGAGTTTCTTTGGATCTAACTCCTCCTAACCCTGTGAAAAATGATGTTAAAAGAGATTATGTTTGTATTTCAACCTAGACTTGTGCCCCGCGTTGATTTCGTCGCAACGTGATGTTATATAGCCTTTAAACAGTAAAATAGCGAACAGAAAAATAATAATCGATACGTATTATGTACTCCGTCCGCGCGGAATAGTTTTTTTTATTATTATTTATTTATATTGATTACTAAAATAAAAGTAGCTTAAGTTACTCCTTATTACATCAGCTATCTGTCAGTGAAAGTTCCGTCAAAATCAGTTCAGTCGTTTCAGAGATTAGTCGGAACAAACAGATAGACAAAAATTGTTTTAAATACGTTCAGAGGTATTTCCGAACCGTTACTACTTGAGGACATTCAAGAAAAGGGCGTATTTCTTTAAAAGCCCGTCCATCTGCGGGTTCTACTGGCGTTGTGGTGCGGTATGGTCCACATACTCTTCTTCTTCTTCTTTAGTTCTGTCTTCCCTCATCAGGGACATAGGGCTCGAAGAATCGACCTCCACTTACACTAAAGGGCCTAAATAAATAGTGAGTGAAATCCCGTGTCCTCTAGTGGGGTATGTAGATAGTACATTTTTTAATTTGCAGGGTTTCAAAGATAGCAACAACGCGATAACAGATGAAGAATGCAAAGAGAATAAGCCGATAACATCGACGCCTTTACCGAATGGTGACGTCACGTCTTCGTGTTCTGAAGATGACGTGCCACTGCGGAGGCCCGCTGACGACTCACTTCAGTTAGCGCATACGGATAATACTTTTGGGTATAACTTCATTCAAACATTTATTTGACGACGGATTGGCGCAATTTGTAGTGCCTTCTGCATCAAAGGTCCCGGGTTCGAATCCCGGTAGGTGCATTTATTTGTGTGAGAGCACGAATGTTTGCTGAGTCTTGGTTGTTTATAAACTTATATGTATTTATTGTGGTAACCTCGTTTCTGATTGACAAGTGATTCAGCTACTTAATTTGGGATCAGAGCAATGTATGTGAGTTGTCTCAATTATTATTATTAACATATTTTATTAGTATTTACCTTTAAGAAAACATTAAAAAGTCTATGAACCGACTACGAAATGCATTTAAAAGACATAAATAATTATAATTTTTCTATAAGATTTGGAAGTCAGTGCCTTAGTGTTAAACAAATAAAACTGGGTTTGGGATGAACTTGCAAATATGTATTTGCGTTGTACATGATTATACAATTTTAGTTATTTCTTTTTAGAGCAGCCTAAATTCGAAACGAACGCATAAGTTTTTTTTTGAATTATTTATAAATTTGTTTTTTTAAAGTTTATTTACATTTAACATTTCGAAAATTTAATTGTTTACAGCACAGCAAAGTCGTCTGTGAAAATAACAAAAACTACGCCAAAGAAAAGAAATTCCGGTCAAGATGGATCTAGTGGGGGTGCGTAGTTAATATACTTAATATTAATAAATAAAGTAAATCATATAAAATCAAAAGCGTGGCTGATCAACGGGCTAAATTTCTCCAATCTACAGCATCGCATCCGGAAGGCTGCAGCAGCCTTGGGATGCTGCTTGGTTTTTGGGATAGCCTGGGATGGTTGTAGTAAGAAAGAATAAAACAAAAACTCGCACAATGGCCCCGAGTGGCTAAGTGCGTACTACGCCCCGGAAAACTAAACTTATCATAAAATGTTAAAATTTAACTACTATTTTTTTCTTTCAGATGCTGAAAAAGTACTGATAAATAAGACTGAATTAGATAACGTTCTTTATAAGAATGCGAAATCTCTACGCGCCATCGGATTGGAGGCGCTCCTAGATTTATATTCACAGCTCAACATAACAATACAATTATATAGCGATAAATATGATAGGACGAAACTGCCACTTGAATTACATAATATTGTTAATAGGTATATCCAATTAGCGAAAAAATAAAATTGAAAATGAGGCGAGAAGTTGTATTGATATATTCTCGACTTATGAAAATGTGTCGATAAAACAGTAACGGTTTGTAGAAGGATGAAGCAATAGTTACTGATTGATGATTTTATTTTGCATCATTTTACCTAACAGTCTTACATTTGTCCCACGTTTTATTTGGAAAATAACAGTTGTAACCGCCTCCGTGGCTAAGTTGTTTACGCGTCTGCGTGTTGCGCCAGAGTTGGGGTTCGAATCCCGGCGGACTAATGAAAGTTTCGGTTGGGTAGGCACAGAAGACACCTACTTGCCTGTAAAGAAAATGATGAGTGAAACAGACACAGTAATGTGTTTGCCCCATGCCTCACTACGGAATTCACTAATAGCTACGACCGGAGTATTTTTATGTAATCCTTAATTTTTAAAGGCGTTTCTATATTTATTTCTATTTTTATTTAAACTACCGGCTGTTAGTGAAACTTGCTAGAAGAAGGCTTGAAAACTAGATTTCTTGTATTTCATTTCTTTTAAGTCGATAGTCCATTACTATATTCAATGAATATGTACATATTTGTTGAATATAATAATAAGAAATTGGAAAATATTGGAATGTCCTACTCAACACCTGGTAAACTTGTCCTTGGTATGTCCTGTCTTATTGAAATAAGATACACTTTGGATATCTAAAAGTAAAATGCAGACTTGAAATAAGTTCTCATCAATAACTCTTGGTTTTCCTTCTATCGCTATGTTATTGCTTGTCGATAAAACAGTTAGTCATATACATAACCGTGCTAATGACATGCGTCAGTACCGAATTATTTATTTCCATTATATTTATAAGGTGGGTTGGAATGTTACTGAGAGAGTACAAATGTGGATAGTTATTAATTGTGAATTTAGGTGTAATATGTTGGAAACAATTCTTTTCTTCTCTTAGTTTATTTAAAACTAAATTCAAATTGTTTTTCACTTCGCATTTGATAAATTTTTTAATTGCCTTTTAATAAAGGCTTATTTATGTTTCAAAAATTGTAGAAAGGAAACAAAAATATGTTTAATCAGGATGCGAACACATATTTAGAAATTGACTTAATTAAGCAACATACTATCTCTTAGGGTTAAGTTGGTGTACTGTTATAAAACGCAGGCGAATAATATTATAAAAATAATATTAAATTTATTATGAGTGATATGCCCATACTTTATTATTCAAATTTGATTCTAGTACTAAATTAAAACATATTTAATCTTTAAGTATCGTCGGTATGATAAGGCTAAGGCACTCCTATAGTAAGAAACATCAGTTTTGAAAATTTAAGTAAACTATATATGGAGTAGCTTATACTGTATTTTTTTAATATACCACTTAAACTTATTAGGTACATACATCGGTGAAAATTTAGTTTTAAAAAAAGTAAGAGGTTTTTTCTTTTGAAAAAATAAATGTATTTCTCCAATGAAATAATAAAACTATAAAATAATGAAATTATAATGAATTTTAAAATTAGTTGTTTTTTTAAAGACGGTTTACTTATTTAGTTTTTCACTTCACAGAATGTGATATTTAATCATTTTAATTCAAGCAATCGTCAATCGTTCTATTTTCTAAATATATCGTGCGAAAGAGAAGAGAAGATGTGTTTGTCCCGTTCGCCTTCTGTCAAAATGTCAATTATCAAAATGACAATAGTTCAATATTTATTCCTGTTGGTTGTTATGTAGATGAAACAAATCCAAAGCCGTCCAAAGCACTCAAAATGTGGTTAAAACACATAATATATTCTTAAATATTTTGACAGAAGGCTGTAAATGCTTATAACCTTTCTGACCCGTAGTATTTGTCATTGTCGGGTCAGATAAGTTTATGGCACGATGTGTAAGTTGTCGTTTAAGCTAGTTAGGTTATCACAATGTTACTTACCATTTATTTCATAAGAATTTCTATATTCAGGTATTTCTATCCATTCAATAATTTAATTTTCATTAACTTACATTTAGGCTTTAAAATTAATAACATTTTTCTATTATGGCGCGTTTAAATCAATAGAGGAAGTAGAGTTCCTCCGAGTGTATCGAAATTACTCTAAATATTTTGAGAGTTAAAACAGTATAAAATTTAAACAGCTTAAGGTACTTATTCTAAATTGTATCTGTATCATATTTGCCTGTGACTGAATCACAGGTATATAAAAACATTAATTGATTTTGATGTTAAAACTTGACACATATTTTATTTGTGATTAAAAAAATTGTTTTATATACAACAAATATAAAAATTAATTTCATACATATCTTTCCATTTTTCTAAAACGTACTTTTATATCATAATGTATTTTTAAAGTTCAAACCAAGTGTAGATAGCCTGTGGCACTGGTCTGTGATAAGCTTATAGTAGGATTATAAATAAAGCTTGCTTTGAACTTGAAGTCTTTATTAACACCCTGTATATCGTCATTATTATAATTGCTGATTTGTCTTGTTGTCTACGGGTCGTGAAATTTTTAAATAATTGTTCAATTCATAAAGTCAATGGACTATGTTCTTTAAGATTAATTTTGTAAATGTAAAATTACATAGGTATTTTAATTATAATTTGTTAACTTTTGGTATAAACTACATTTAATCTGTGTAACTTATGCATATTTATTTGTAGTGACACGTATTTAACAATTACTTAGAGGAATTTAAAATACTCGAATACTAGAACAAAATTAATCAATTATCTTAAAAAAGTATCTACTAATTATTTTAATAAATTATAATCTCTATTTATTAATTTCTTAAGTTTTTCATGTTTTCAGAGATTTTCGTTAAACTTAAGTTTCAGCCACGAAAATCATTGTGTCGTATTAGTTACAAATTGATAGCTTAGTTTCTTTTATTAAATATACGTATTAATTTAGCTATTTGCATTTTCTTACATTTTTACTTGCTTTATGTAGAATCTTAATTTAAAGTACGCATTTCGATATTAAATTATAACAAAAGTATACAAATTGAGCGTAGACAACGATGTGAACACTGCCACGAAATGTATGGTTTTGTCAGGAATTTACCAAATAGATTCGTGTGTGTCGTGGAAGTTTTAATAAAGAATTTCCCATTATTGTTTTTCATTTTTCTTTTCACAGTTTTAAAGAATTTTTCATATTTCATTCATTCGACAACTGACTTGTAAAGCAAACATATTTATTTGATGGGGGATTCCTACATCTTTAATCTACTTTTGGCTCCAAAGTGGGTTGGGAGTGAATCCAGTCAAAGCGAACGAGGAAAAAAAAAATGAAATGGCTTTAATAAGGGATTTCATATGTGGGTAGATTTATTTCACTGATCGATTTTTTCTTAAGGGGCAAGTAGGTGATCAGCCTTCTGTCCTGCTAGAACGAGTTTCTTTTTATCTCCAGGTATAACACGCGCTTACCACTAGACCAAGGAGGTGGTCATTATATACCATTTAAGGGATTTCATATAAGTACCTAATAATAATGAAATTTAACATATAATGAAAAATAGTTTGTTATAAAATTCTTAGAAAATAATCAAGCATTACCTACTTTAACACTAATTTGAATTGCGATAGGTAAAAAGACTAAAAATTAATAGAAAACTAATCAAATTCAGTTATTGTATTCCCTTTTATATAAAACGTAATGAAGTTGCGCCGGCGCATAGAGCCCTAATGAAATTATTATTATGCTTCGTGTTTTATAACCGATAACGGTATTTATAACGGCAAAGAAAATTGAATTGTAAAAATAATTCGATTTTTATTATGGTTTTAAATCGAAAAATATGCGTAGGTACAATATAACAAAATTGAGTTTTCATTAATTTAGAACAGTGGAACTTGTGTTTCACTATTCGAACAAAGATGTTTATTAAATTACTACGTAATATGTAATTTTAGACCATTGTATAATATTAAAATTCACCGTGTACAAAATTAAGGATTTACATTTTACGGTCTACCGATGCCGAAACCTTTCATTTTATTTGTGGGTGCTTTTTATTGGTGATGTTGCTATTCGACGCTAGATGGAGCTATTAACGACTCAAGGCTGACCAGACTGGTGAAATTGATTTCACGATTGACCACCATACTGCCGCTTATGTTCCTTTCTCTTTCAGTTAGACTATATAGACTTATTTAAATAGGTACATAATGTATTTTTCGAAAAGTGGAGTTTGTTTTTTCCGCTAGAATCATCCATAGTAGTTTGGTTTGACTTTCATAGGGAATCTTACATTGGAATAAAGTTAGCCAAGGGCACGCACCATTTTACCTACTTATAATAGATATACTTACATTATCAAAACTCACACCTCAACACCTTGTATATTTATATAGCTCTTTTCTGGGAATTAATTAGTAATTGAAGTGGAAATATTTAATTTTCATTATTCTAAGCCTTTTCCATTCGCATACCTAATAGTATTAAGTACCTAGTATTGTTATAGTAGGTACCTACCTACCTAATATTTGTAGGACAGGTTACCAAAGCGCTAGAGTTAAACAATGTTTTAGTTTAAGTATTAAATTACAATTTTATAACTAGGTTTTTTTATGGAATAGGAGGCAAACGGGCTGGAGGCTCTCTTATGAAAAGCGGTCTGCTGCTCATGGACACCCTTAGCGCCAGTTGGGCCAAAAGTGTGTTGTCGGCCTTTTAAAGAGAGGTCCGCTCTTTCTTGAAGTCGTATGGTTCGAAAATACCTCTGAAGCTGGTTCCACACAGTGGTTTCTTAGGCAAAAAAACGCTTAGTTGTGGAACGGCAAATATTCGAGTGATAAGGAAGAAATGACGTATTCTGAAACTCTGCTGCAAGTAGTTCGAACAACTTCTCAGAACATTCGCCATGATAAATGCGATAGAAGATGCAGAGGGAACCTACAGCTCTACGCAAGGCCAAAGGTGAGAGTATATCCATATGGAGCCGAATTTGTGCTTTATAAAGGTTAGGTTTACTTAATATTGTTTACTATTTAATCTAAGCTGGATTGTAAGTAATTCATGTTAAGAAACACGTGGTCTTTATGTTTTTCAAATACGTCTACAGTTTTTTAAACCTTTCTTCAACTTTGCTATGGACTTGGGATTTTTAAACACCAGCCAAAGTCTACCACTTTGGCTGGTATTTAAATAAGGCAGAAATGGCTAGAATAGGTTTATGATCAAATATTTGAGGAAAACTTATAGTTAGGGGTACGCTTACAATTGACCTACTAACTTAGTTTTCCTTTCCTATCTGTTAAGTCTCTACTTAGGTTTTTTTAGATTATGTAGATATTAGGAGAGTGGCGTAAATAAAACATCGCATAGGTATTTCGAAATTTTATTTATACACTTTACGTCCGTGACCGTAAACAAATTTTACTACATCGCTCCATCATTTCAATTTAAATTACACGATAGAATGGTACTAGAACATAAATATTTTTTTCGTTTTATTTTAAGATCAAATAGATAATCTTTTTTACATTCTAATGTAACGACCATTATTTTAATTTAATTTGTAATTAATATTAGGCAAAATACAACAAAAATTAATCACATAACTTATTAATTATACTCTTTACCGGAGTGAACAATTATTCTAAGAGCTAAATCATTTTAATTACAATTTATAAATACTCGTAACAAAATTGAAGGAACTAAATATTTTGATTCTATTATAATTAAGACAATCACAAAATATCAACTTAAAAATAACCGCTTACAACATTAAATCTATTTAAATTTACGTCCTTAAAATTTGGCTCAGAAAATGTAATGTGCTGTTAAAACTACGGGAAAATAAAAACTGCAAATTCAACATTTATAGGAAAAGTGAAGTCACAGGACCTAACATACAAAACAGTCAAGCAACTGGTAATTTGTGACGCAACAAAATGAGATTCAAGATTTACACTAAATATAATTCCTATAATCGTCGCTCGTAACAAATAACAAAACTTAATTAAAATATCTCAATTAAAACTTTAACAAAATCACTCTAATACTGCTGAATTTGTACGAATTATAATTAAAAATAATACGAATCACAAGTGACAAAAGGAAGTGAAAAACAAAGATTTGTATTAAAAGCGGTAATTTTTGGCACATGTTATAACTATAGACTACAGAGTATAGACAGTCTATAGACAAAGCTGGAATGTAGAACTCGAAACTGCGATTGCGTTTCGCCGGGGTACATATATGAAATGTTTCGACTCAAAAATCCATTATCAATACAAGAATTTAATAAATAAATCGCAAAAAAGCAAGAAATATTAAACTATAAGTACATATTCAATAAGACAACTTTATATATAAAATCCCTGTAGTGATATATTGTTTAATGACGAACCACTGTATACTATGTGCACATTGCTGTTGAAAACTGTGAATTTGTGAAATATACAGACATACAAAATAGAGTCAAAAATAGTGTTCAGTCTTCTGTTAAAGAGATTTGCAGTTTGAATATCTAACTTTACTTAAATCATTATGTCGGTGAAGAAGGAAACTCAGTTAACGTAACTAGTATGTTAGGGTAAATGTGATAACTCACGGTATATCTAACACGAAATGATTGTATACAATTATCTAAAGCCAGAAAGGTTTCAACCTTTAATCTAACTTTCATTATTCACTAAAATCTCGAAAGCTCCTTTTTATTTGAACATTGAGTGCAGATACATTATTTGTCTAGACCAGGCGCGCACTGTCGTCATCTTATTAACGTTAATCGACTCTTTGTATTTTTAATCTGTAATCATAAAATTGCTTACGTCACGACGCAATCAGGACCACCCGAATAGTTGCGGGCACATCTCAGCTTTGGGATCACGATTTCCGCATCGGTCGCGGCCTCAAAGCTCGCTACATTTACATGACATCGCTATACGTTGTGCGGTGCACAGACGACTATTCGCTTCGGTAACTCGTCATGACATAGTCTATAATTTGTGGGATCTCATCGAATCGAACCGACTCTGATTTTCATATTTTATTTAGTTTAAGTATGTTGGTGAGCAGTGCGTCGCAACCCTCAAACGTGCGCTCACGCACGACAGCCTAGCAATTCACCGATTTCATTCACTAATACTACAACAATTACAAATAAACTACTATTTATCATTTTAGACATAGACGTCCGCTTATTTCATGGTTAATATAATTTTAATATCCATTAATTTTATAATAACTATTTACAGTTAAAATTGTTTATCGAATAATACCTACAATTAAGAAATATTTTACAAACTTTGGTGAAAATGTAGGAGTCAACTCGTACATTTAACATAATATTTACATTTAGATAACACAATTTACAGGCAAGAATACGTAATAAACTTTACAGTAAAAATCATAGTCTAGAATGATATGAAGTATTATCTAAAAATAATTAAAATGGAATGTCAGAATGGAATGTTAACAATAAAGAGAGCACGTCAACTCGATCGCCCATAACAATCACAACGCCTTTCATACTTATTGCACACCTCGAATCAATATCACTTGCATATACGCGATTTAAATACATTTACAATATTAACACATCTTTGAATATAAATTTAACTAATTTTAATTTAGGAGATCTACCTCTTAAAACCAGTTAATCTGAAATTATAAAAGTTCCTATAACATATTCGTTAAGTTCCGTTTCCGGCTTTTTTGAGTAAATACGTTTTGTCAGTGAGCTCCGGAAATTAATATTTAAAACGCTATAAATTTTATGAAAGTGATATAGTGCACAAAAGAATCAATGCAAAGTTATATATTCTATAAATATACGGCGCAATACTCGAAATTTGAGTAAAAATCAAAATATAGTAGACGATTAAAATTTAAAAGTGCAACTGTCAACAAATTAGTCATACACTGCAAAATACAAGAAAAATTTAAAATTAATCCCGACTACCGATTAAATCTACGTCACTGTCAAGTTCACGGTCAAACTAATTTGAAGCTGTCACTATCGGGAGATTTAAACTGGACATGGAACTATTGCTTAGTAAACTGAAAGAAAAACTAAAAATACAAACTTTAACTATTACTAATAACGTTACGGAAATTGTCACGCATGCTATTAAAGAGAAATAAGATTGCCTTATCAAGGAAAACTCTACTAAAAACTCGGGTACAAAATTTAGGCTGAAGAACATTCACAGTATAAATTTTATAATAAATTACGAGAAACAATACAACAACATGTAGGTACCTATATAAAAACTTAATTGTGATGGACGACTTCAACGGTCAAAATTTTAGTTAGGAGAACATTCAATACCTGCTTTCTACCTATCTTAACCACCATTGACAAAGGGAAATACAAACAAAATGGCAATTTGCCAACATACAATGGAGATAAGCATGCTAGGAGTGGGGAAATCTGATAAAAGTATAAGATATAAGTTACAAAATTAAGAGATTAAATGGGCAGGTCGCACAATAAGTAACAAAGAAAAATTGGTACCCTAGAGAAGGTAAAAAGAAAAGATATGAAACCCTGACATAATGAGAAAAGTGTGGCAAATGATCATCATGAGTGAAAAAGGCTGGAGGCCTTCGCTGACTGGTAAACGACTTGCAAAAAAACGGCAAAGCACAATTATTATATTAAGATGAGGCATTGAGAAAATAAGCGCAGGAGATTCGATTTTCTTGAGAAATTAAAGGACTTAGGAAAGTCGTTTTTGACTATATGACACTTCATGATATGGGTTTCATTTGACCAGATGCCATAACACAATTTGTAAAATTTTGTAAAAGAGAATAAATTATCAGTTACCTCTTATAAAAACATAGACATTTTACGGAACCAAAAATTCCTCAATAATTTTTAAGTAATTAGCCTATAACACAAACTTCAATAAGACAGTTGCATTATTTTGTACTAGTAACAGTTTTTGATTTAAACGGAAAACACTGTAAGTTGCAAAAGATTTTCTAATTAAGAGGCGCCCGTGCCCGTTTTCCCATACATTCGATACCCCTTCATTCTGCTACAGATGGTTCGACTCCGTCAAAGCCTAATACGCTAAATAACGCAGTATTATTCTCTCTGGCATAAAAATATTACTGTGCGATGGGTATAACTGTTAGATATAAGTTTGAAAAAACGAAAAGCTATAACGATGTCTATGAATCCAACATTAGAATAGAATTCAGAGGATGTCATGGAGTCGTCTTTGCATTTAGGCGAATTTTATTTTATTATTAGTTATGTCTTACTTTCCTTCATTGTTTTTTTGCTTTTTGAAAGGCGGTATATATGAATAAAAAGACGTAAATCGAGTAACTTAAAAGTAGAATAAATACTCAAGGACTACACTTTTTACGTTTTTAATTTATAGTAGGTTAATTTATAATACTTTAAGCAATTTATCAATTTATAATTAAAAAATAATAGTAACCACGCTAAACAAATGCATTTTGCTCACTGAAGTGCGAACCACTACTCAATTGGACAGTTTTCCCTTCTAAAAACCACTATTGAATAATGCCCTTCTAAGAATAACTGTAGATTGAACTTCTAAGAGCGACTGTTGAATAATGACCACTGGCAACCAAGCCTGCTATTTATATTAGCGGTGAGTCAATCTTCGCTTCTGATATAGAGTGCAGGTTACAGGTTTTGCGTTTTGAGGTCAGTTTTATTTTTTTTGTTTAAAATTAATTTACATTTATTTAGATTTGAATTATTAGGTTTTGAACTTCTTACACTTTCCTTTATTACTTTTACTATTTTACTTGTCTGGGTTGCCTGGAAGAGCTCACTGATAAAAGCATCAGTTGCACTCTTAGCTTAAGTTTTCATATTTATATTCTAATAAATAAAATAAAATATTTACGTCGTTAAAATATATTTTCATATTAAAATGTAAATGAGTATATACTAAATAAAAAACGTGGTACGAAAAAAAGAAAGTCGTTGAAAACGACTCCAAGGCGTCAATGTTCGCGGCTGGCCGAGGCGGTGCGTTTCGACGCGCACGTCTCTGCGTAATAATAATCAGGGGGTGCAGAGCGCGGGGCGCAAGCGCTCTACTTTAGATTTATTGTTTATCAATGCCTCATCTCATAACATAGCATGCTGTAAAAATGAAAATTTTAATTTACTTTTGTAAATCTGAATAACGCCTATAATTATTATTAAAACATATTCGCTACGTCTCAATACATCATTGCACGAGAACCTGAGAGTCTGGTATACGAAATATTTTCAGTTTAACTATTATACTCACAACAAATTGTGTATTTGAAAAGAATGATACGAGAGAAGAGGTACGGGATTTAAGAGGTTAAAGGAGTTTAGATTAAGTTTAGTCCTGTCCGTTGTGATGTAGCAGAGTGCGGTTGTCTGGGAGGTGGGAAGGGTGTGAGGCTCGATACGTGTCTCCTTCCTCATCGGCAGAATTTTCCTTCGATCGGTCGCTCTTACAATCCTCCTCCTTCGTTATGCCAGAGAGAGAGTCTATAGCCATAGGCATAGATTGGTACAGCTCTCTCGCTTTATCACTAGGTGGTAACAAGTGAAGCATGTTCAGCGGCATTCCAAATCCCGGCGGAAATTCAGGGTAGAAGCTCTGCTGAAAGGGATTAAACATGGGGTTTGAGGAGATATCAGGCTCAGAGCTGGCCGGACGTTGGCTTGCATTCTGATGCTGCTCTTCTTTGACATTGTGTTTGCTCGATGGATGGTTGTTGTTGTTGTTTCCCGAATTAATATTTAACACCTCTAACGGCCCCCCTGTACAGTCTTTTCTTAGCTGTTCTAATTTCAAACTCTTTCCGTACTTCCCTCGTACATACATAAGAAGGGAATTGTAAGGGATGCCGAATATACGTGACGCTTGGCTCGTCGTCATTTTCTTATTCCAAACGTGTTGTAGGGCTTCTGTGAGTTCAGCGTTTGTCCAGGAGCGAGGGGGTCCACCCCGCGGCGCACTGTGCTGTCCCTTTGGTCGCCCTGCAGGACAAAATGTCATATTAAGTTAACATAACTCTATGTTCAGTAGGTTAACTAATTATGGAGTGAGGTTGCAGTTTGGGAGGAAAAATGCAGACTATAATATAAATGCACGACATGTGCCGTGCGGCGGGCGCAACTGTGGCAGCATTGGCCTGGTAATGCGGCACAACTATCTAATAACCGTGTTTTAGTTGAGCAATAACTCGATGCCAGGCGACACACGACCGAAATGAGCGGGTTGCGGCGACACGCCGGGATTCGTCATTAATTCGATGCGAGCACGCGACTATTAAGGCGGTTCTGTTAAAAAGAACGTACATACGGCGACGTCGCCCCAACTTTACGGTTCTATAATTTCGACGGATCACGTTAACTCAGTTCTGATCAGATAATTTCAATGAGTACATTCTTAATAATCGCTGGGATCACGCAAGTTAATTGTGGGGAATTAAAAGGCGTTTCGCTTATACATGGGGTCTTATTAGTATTTGATGCATGTGACATCATCGAAGCGATGGGTGCTAATCGATCGAGTTGGCTATTGTGTGTGGAGCTTGACTGAGGGCCATTGTGAGCATACGTTAGACTCGGCGTCTGTTCCTATGAGATATGGTATCAGATCGTCTTAATAAACATTCGCCGGGAAACAATGGTCGTTTAACATTATGCGAGATGTGATTGCAAGACTGCAAGATATGTGACGGGACACGGTTGCAGCTGTATGCTATTATTAGTTCCAGTGCATAATAACTATTGTTTGATCGGCTTAGGGTACTTCGCAACATCGTTAACATAGAGCGTGGAGGTATAACCAGTTAGCAATCTCATGATCGACGCTTCGAGACGAACGCCAAACTGTCTAACTTATCTACGCCTCTTAAATTAACGAGGTTTTATCTTGCTTTTCTTATGAATCAAGTTGTGGCCAACCTACTTTTAATCTACGTGTACAGTTTTTAGGGCAACGCCACTAGGTACCTACGAAAATATTAGTTTCAAAATAAATTGGTCACTTTCACATTTAGAAGATTCAAAAACTACCTAACCGTAGCTTAATCTTTTCTTTTTTAGTAAAGGAGATTACTGTATCCGTTGTGCCTGTATATTTTACGACATTTACATAAAAATATAATTTTTAAAGAAGAGTATCTATTCAATTTTAAATTGAAAACAAAAAAACAACTCTTCAAAACTACTGCAGAAACAAAGCATTCATTACACTAAAAATAAGTTAGATAAATAAAAATATAGGTAACATTAAAACAATGGTCTTGAACTAAAAAGTTTTAAGAACTTTTTTTGATGTCTTATACGAATGTACTCAAAACATTTAGATGTGATTTTTTGTAAGAATATAACTACATATATAACATAGAACCTACAAAATAGATTTTAATATGATTATGTACGAGATATAGAAATCTATCATAATCGTCTTAATACGTCACTTAAAAGATGAATACAGTGCTAATCTGCTAGTTAATCTAATAAGGGGCCATCCATAAATTAGCCACACGAATTTCATGATTTTTGACCCCTCCCCCGTCCTAGTCTCAGCAAGTCACATTTGCGAGACTCCCCCCTCTACCTAATGTGACGTCACATATTTTGCAAATTAACGTTTTTGACTAATTAGTTTTTTAGTATTTCGTTAATAGTGCGAAACTCGTGTTTTAACTCGTAGATTAGGAAATGTGTTGTCACGAAATTTAGGACCCTTCCCACCCCCTTATCACACAATTTCACACTTCGTCGACCCCCTCCCTCCCCGTAAACGTGTGACGTAACTTATGGATGGCCCTAAGGTTGGCCACATATAAGAGACTTACTATGAGAAGGATATAAGTGTAACCCACATTTCTTCTTGGTGAAGAGCTGAGCGTCGAGTGGAGGAGGCCGATGCTCCACTTCCATCAGAGGGTACATCTTGTGCTCCATCCCGGGAGGAAATAGACCCAATGAGTCTATACCGAACACTGAAACAAGCATATTCTAATTATATTTCTCAATCACAGGGAATATATTAATAATTAGTGGACACTGCGAACTTCGTATCGCGTCAGAGTTCCAGAATAATGTGTCACCTAAAACGTTATTCCATAGAAATGCATGAGGAAACGAATTTTCTTTATAAACACTTTTTTCGTAAAATTTTCAATATTTTATATAGTTATCCTGCTATTCGGTACGGAGACATACAAACATCGTGAAAATCAGCCCCACCGTTCTCGAATTATAAGTGTTCGAATAAATGACTGTTTTATTTAAATAGATATTTTAATAATTTACCTACAACTTTTTAAACTATTAGGTCCTGTATTACCTGACTTACCTGTTCATCCGGGATCCGAACCCAGGATCACCGACGCAACGCGCAAATGTTTAAACTAATGAACGACGGAAGCTGATGATGTATATATTTCGTAATTTAGTAAGTAATAAAAGAATTAGCCCTATATATTTACTGAAAATGAAAATTGCCTTTTAATACCAATTAAAAGGTCTGATATGTATAACGAGTTGTTTCTTAATTGTGGGCGGAAACTGATTGCTTGTAGTTTTATCGTAACATATTTATTCAGCTACTCGATATTTTATTACTAAACCACAAACACACCTAAATTGCATGACAAAATACCTATTTCAACGCAAAAATATTATAGAGGGCCTAGTACTTTACGCTACTCGATGGTAGATGGCAGGGTAGGTATGAAAAATTCGTTGCTTAATATTAAACTTTACTAGGTAATATAAGTTAATTTTTGTTATTTCATAATTAGTTATTAGAGAATATTTTTATTTACATAACTCAATCAAATTAAATTTAAAAAATATATTTTTGCCAAAATTATTAAATAACTTATTTATATTTGTAAATTTCAGTCAGGTGGAATAATCACGCTTCTTATGGGAAAAGTAGTGGGTTTGGCTCTAGAAAAAATATTTATCATTCATTTTGTTCTCTACTAAGCGTAAAACAGACGTAGAATTGTCTACTTACGGGATTTGACATAGATCTTAATTACAGATATACGAAAATCCCCATTTGCTACGCAAAATATTTCTTCCCGTTACTAGGCTCCTAAACAAAGTGTTTTGTCACGTTCTCACGTTTGAGACTTTGTTTCAACTTAAACAACATATTTTGTAATGAAGACATATTGTATTAGTTCTTAATCATTTAAGTACATTTTATATTCGCTCGAAACCCTTAACTATTTATCAACCAATATTGAACATCTCGAAACTATTTTACGTGCAACGACCGCAAACTAACTAGCTATGGAGGTACAATAAATAAAATGCAATCTTACAGCTCTGCGCTGTCGTCCGAAGCGACAAATCGATACCTTGTTTCGAAATACAGAATATCTCGCCACAGATAAATCCTACTTTATGACTTGCTTCTCAATTTTAAAACGTTAACTGGATGCTAGTCATATTAACTATTTTTAAAATTACTATAATAATTTTTATTTGTCTATGGTATAGATATTATGTTTCGTATTAGGTTCTTGTTCAACGTTAGCTTTCATCTCTGGTCATTGTTACTATTGCACTCAGTGATTCACTTAAACGCATGACATAGTATTTTTAAAAACTAAAAACCAATTTCCACTAAGAAGTAATAAATAAATCAGAAATAATTCTACAGTAGAAATATTTGGAAGTAGGTAAGTGGTAAGAAGGAACCATGGTATGTCACTCCTGAGGTATACCGATAATATTAGGCGTTTTCTGAACGATTCATCCCACGAACAGCGGGAACCCAAGAGAATTGGCGTAGGGTTGTGAGACGGATAGCATCAATTCCAAAGACCACGACTGCTTTGCCAAGAGGGCAACGTCTGAGAAGGTGGTAGCTGCCTTAGGGTTAAAGATGTTATGTTTTTCTGCTACAGATTACAGTTTGTGCACCAAAAATATTTATCGACTATCATAGACTACAAGTAAGTGTAGCGCTATTAAGTAAGTGTTTATAGTATCCGAAACGATGGGTCTAAAATAGATATACAGAAAATTACACAACAGATAAATTTCAATTTTTACAGTTATTGAACATTAAAAAGTGGCGGTACCTCCTGTCAAATTTGACATTTAAATTGACAATTAAATCCCAATCGGTCAAACCGTTTCTGTAATTCAACGAAACTAACGAATAGCAATTAGCTTTTAATTTAATATATACATCTTTAAAACGCTAATCGGAAGTTAGTTAGCCATAAAATGAAAAATATTCAAATCGTCATACACATAACAGAACTTTCACGTTCTTAATAAACTAGACTTCCTTTATGGTTTGTCTGAGTCCTCCTATATCATTAAATAGTTGAGTATACCTGTGTTTAACTGTTCGCAATTAATGCGTGTGTCGATACCTAATATTAGTTATTTTCCGCTTTTATAAACATCGGTTATAGGAATTACGCTGCGCTTATGCAAGGTTATGTAATGCGTGAATGTTTTATTTTTTTAGCCATTTTGGGTAAGTGAAGAACATTCAAGAAACTCAGCTCAAAACTCAGGGTTATTTTGTTTTCTATTCTTTCTTTTTGTTTAACATCCAATAAATATAGGATATGCAAATAATACTCAAGCCTTAGTATAGCTAAAGTTAATTGGTAACTTTTAAGTTTTCGCTTGTATTTTTTCAAAGTATAGGCAAACGGGTAAGAGGCACACTTTTTAGGATAAGCGATCCACCGCCCATAGACACCCTCGACGCCAGTTGGGTCAGGACTCACGGGTGCTTTGCCGGCCTTTTTAAAGAACCAAGTGCAAAGCAAATGGCCCCACTTAACGTCGGTGTCGTAGCATATAGTCTTAATACATACCTGATGAGTCTTTAGTATAACTTATACATTAAAATATTAAATATTTTACTTTAAAAGTGAAAAGATTTGTATTTAAATGTGACATAAAGCATGCAGATATGTTGTATTAAAATTGACTAAATAATATTTTAAAGGCATATTTATTGCAGCGACCAGAGACGTAAAATAATAACAATATCCTGTTTCCTTCCCACACTATGTTATGAAATTTAAAAAATAATTAGTATGTATGCCTTATAAGGTCATAAGGATACAGTTATAAAATGCAAAAAAATCAATACAATATTAAAAGTAAATGTACAATTAATTTGATGCATAATAAACGCAGTTCCGTTGTGTTTTATAGGCTATCCAAGTGCGCAGGAGTCGTTAAACCATGTCACTCTAGTTATGGCCACTGGATATTTGCATAATTACAAGTGTCGATATATCCACTCTTATTCGAAGGAAATTGGATGAATTTTAAACGTTATTACGCCTACAGTACCTACAGTAAAATGAATAAATTTAGGTTACAGCATACTACGGACATAATAATATCTACATTATACAATGTAACCAGAGGCGAATCTAGCCTATATAGCGCCCATGTGTAACCCTGGCGATTTCGACTACATATTTTATACAATTTGGAAACGAAATAATTCCCAGAGATTCTACTATCTTTACTTAAACTTAACAAATATAGCAGCTATCACTTTATAGCTCTCAAATTTGGTTTTTGATTTATTATATTATTATATATAAAACTATTTGATTTTAAATTAATTTAAAATGATTGTCTAGTAGCAATTTTTATAAGAATAGCGTCGATTTTGCGGTCAGTTAGATCGCTACTTTTGCTACTTGACGCTTTCTAATTCTAGACATCAGTGGCTAGTCGACCATAAACAATTTTGCGAAATATATCTGTCACATTGGTCTACAATTTTTAACGTTCAAGGATAGTCTGTGACGTTATTTGTGATACTGACTGAATGAAGACTATTGTTGCTCATTCAATTTGGTTGTAAGATAAGAAAAAAGAGACAAAATACTAAGAATCACGCTACTTCAGTATGTAACATATATACTACATAGGCGATAGTTGAGTATGAATTTTCTTGTATTATCTATATTAATTTTTTTATTGCAATGAATTTAAATTCACTATTAGGACACTCGAATTACATAAATCACAAGTCAAGTTGTAAGTCGTAGTAAGTTAAGACAAAGTTAGTACATATAAGATATACTTAAATCTGACTGTAACTAGACACTTGATACGCTAAGCCCCGTGTTTATGTCATGCATAAAACGTCAGTCCAAATTGGAGTAGTAAAACAAAGTTTCCTATCGATCGGCCCATATGCAATGTGAGATTGAAAGTTGCAGCCCTCCTCAAACAGACGTTCATTCATACAAAAGTTTTAACCCTCTCTGTCACACACTGAATCACGCGTGTTGTGAACATGCGTACCCCATAACCCGAGTGAGAGTGAAAGTTACGAACGGTTAGTGTTGCCAACCCTTTATCGCGAAAGTACGCTGAAGGGATTCCACTGAAAGGCGCTACATTTAGATTTTTTGAGTTGCGCGAAAAGCTCGTAGTCTTTCGAACTTAATTGAAGTTGGTACTTAAATATATGTATTGTACCGAAACTTGCAGGCTTGTAACCTGATAAAAAGTCAAAGGGCAATTATAATAAATTCCATCTGCTGTTTCCAAAAATATTGAGCTTAAACGCTTAATCATTTTTTGAGTCTCTACGGTTGCGAAATTCTGCTAGATCTGGCGGCAAAAGCGCCAATTTGGCCACAGTGCGCGTAAAGGGGGAAGAGGGTTATGCGTTCCACCCGGCCTATAGTCTCTACCCCATACCATAGACTCATAGAGTCACGTGTACTCATTCATCGCACACACGGAGGTCGCACCGGGCGTGTGACGTTTACCGTGTGGGAGTTACCTCGTGTTGTCTGTGGTCAGGCCGCGCGTGCTCGTTTATTTTGCAATGAGATTTACAACTATAACTGTAAATTAACTTTATCGAGCGCAGCCGAATCTAGGTCGTATGGAATCAGCATTAATTATCGCTCTAATCTCAGTGCCGATGTCGACTCCGTACAATAGATCACATGATAGATATAGCACGCCAAGGACGCGAAAGTAATGTAATATGCCGTCAATTAGGTTAATCTATTGTTTTAATTGTGTGAGTGATTAGAAGAAGGTTCTAGGTCGTAGAGGCACCTATCCTTGCATTGTTTGTATCGCGTGTTGCATAAAACCTCTTTACATAAATCATGGAGGGTTGAGGTAGCTGATACGTAGAGGAAAATACAGTGGAACGCCTTGAGAATTGTTAATTACTAAAAATGTATTTACATTATAGGATTAATTACTAATCGGGTCTGGGTGAACAATATCTTGTCATTAATTATACGGTCGATAATCGAATTGTTAATTATATTACATCAATTAATGATAATTTAACTAATAGATGTATTACTTATTAAAAACCTTTTTCATATTTAGTTTCAATTAACCTTTAAAGTATTTTCGTTTTAATGAAGTATAGAAAATATTTGTATGAAAATTGTGATAACCTCCTAGTGATTACACATAAACTTCACATACATTTAAGAGCTTTCGAATAGTAAAAAACCTATCGAAATAAAATAATGGTCGAGATATTGATCATATTTATAAATTGATATCATATAAGCTCATGCTTTTTTGATATTCCGAAAAACTCTGACATTTTCTCAACGGTGTAAATGAAAATGTTCTCGAATTACATACTATTACGTATCGTTATACATTTAGAATAATTAAATAACGAAAACTTCCTAATCCTATAAATATTATATAATAGTCACGCTATTATACAACCTTTTCGATTAAATACCAATAGTTGTGTAATAAATTAAAGTTTTGTAACAATTACAAATAATGTACAGTTTTCTCCTTTCATTGTAGGTTTCTTTTGTCGACGTCAGATGAATTGGTTCAACTCATTTATTATTTCATTAAATAATTATAACATACACGGACGGGTTTGAAATGTAATCATTACAGGGTTACCACTTGATTGATATCTACGTTTCAGTTTTAAATTTTGAACAGTTTATGAATAAATAATGTTCGTTTTTTTAAATAGAGTTCGTATGTAATTATAATTACTTTTTTTGCTTTAAAAAATCATTTTATAAGAAATTGACAATTTCAAAAATACACGACATAAATTTGACAACTGATCAATCGCAATCGATGTCGCAATTGGTAGTGCTCCTGCCTTTTGCATCGAAAGGTCCCGGGTTCGAATCCCGGTAGGTTATTTGTGTCATGAGTACGAATGTTTGTTTTCGAGTTTTGATTGTTTATAAACATATATGTGGTTATTGTGGTACCCTCGTCGTTTCTGGTTACCATAACACAAGTGCTTCAGATCTGGGATCAGAACAATGTATATGAGTTGTCTCAATTATATTATATTATTATTATTATATGAATTATACAATTTCGGACAACAATGATTCATCCGTTTAATACTAATAAATTAAATAAAGTATGCGTCTCATTAACTACGTGCCACGTTTACCGGTTTGATTGTATTGTATTTTTTGTACGTAAGTAAAACATTTGTCTTCGTACCTTACATATTAATATTTTAAAATTTGAATACAATTTTGAAATTTGAATTAGGTTAGACTATAACTAAATCATACTTACTGCATTATTAAACTGCAACTTAAATTAAAATATAATTATAACAATCAAAATAATACTTACTAATAATTAAAAATAATTAGAGAAAAAACTAATGGTAACCAAGACTACAGATATATTTTGTAGTCATCACAAAGCTATAAAAAAATATACGAGTTATTTTTAATCTGGCAACCCTAATGATATGAGTAAACACACACGGCCTGAGAGATCCCACAGAGTTGTTAATTTGATCCAATTGCAATTGAAATGGATTTTCGGTCAGCGGCTTATTGTGAGAAAGGCATTGTTCTTAAGCAGATTTCTCAAAAAACATTATCATTACATCGCATTAATGTGTTTTAAACTGTTATTTGCAGTTTCGTTGAAATTAAGTGTCAAAATGAAAGTTTACGCACAAAGGATTTTTTTAGTGCGAACTTCGTAATTAATATCATATCGTCTTAAGTTTTCACGCATAAAATAAAATAAATATTTGATCGCAGCCAAAAGCTAGTAAATAATGAAATAAGGTATGTAGTAGAAGGAGCTGTATGTCTATTTATTAATAATATTATTCTTAAGTCGTCCAGCAGTCATATTATAGTAGGTAAGTAGATTAGTTTTTGCTCGGTTGAAACACTTCGTTTTGAGTGTGAAACCATAGTCTAACATTCATTGCATTTAATATTCCTGTTTTAATTTATGTTTAGAACTTAAAAGGTTAATTTTAAATTATAAAATCTACCTACAGGTAGACTGAATAAAAAAACTGACTATAGATAAAAAACCGCAAAATTGCATATATAATCTGTGGCAATGTCTATGCCAATCGAGCGCTTCCGTTTCGTATGTAATGTAGGCGCCAAAATGATTGTGGCAAGAATCGATTTGGCGCGATACAAATAAAAATCGATTACTTGATTACGTCCGTTGCTTTCTCCGAATAAACAAACTGCATTTGGTGTGTGAAATTACATTCTGTATTGTGATGAAAAACACTATTCGCCATTCACTTAAAAGTATAATAGATTCACTATCTATGCTATTATGGTGCTGGTAAGTATAAATTTAAAGTAAGTAATTCTTATCTTATCCATAATAATGTTGTACATATTACCTATGTAATTTTTGTTTCAAATATGTATGAACTATAAAATCTCTTTCTCTAAGTTTATCTTTAATTCTAGCAGTCTACTTCTCAGGGTGAAGTCAACCAGTGCAGGAACAAGCTTGTGCCTGAAATCGTCTCTACTTCACAAAGTCTCCAATTGGGGTCGACTAAACTTAGTCCAATTTAACCCCCAGAAGACACAAGTTTACCGCAAAAAGTTACCTTTTGTATATCGTATACTAAAGCATTGGCCGAAATGTGAGCCAGATTTCGGGTTTCCTGTAATTTCAACTAAGCGCGTCGATATCTTTTTAAGCCATCTACGCGCTTCTGGCCCCCACGGACCCAAAGTCTCTACTAACAAAAATAACTCTAGAATAAAAATATAAGAATCACATGAAATGAAAATAATAAGTTAATAAAATAAATGTAGTAATACTTATAATTTTAAATAGTTAAATGAAAATGCAGTTATCTAATTAATTATCTCAATATTGTTAAGTTGCCGCCAAAGCTCAAACACAATTAAGATCCATTAGATTTTATCCAAGATACGTACAAAATTAATTACATAATGCATACGTAACGCATGTTCACATACATTAATATATTATGCAAGTATATAGATGAATCGAAAGTGGTCCTAATTATCTTGTCTTTGTTATGACAAATATATAATTATTGTCTTGTTATATGAACTAAACATGTAATTTGGTATTAGTTTCGAAAATGTGTACCTACTTACCTAATTGTCGCAATCGATGTAGAAAGTAATTAGGTGCCCCGCGTTCCTTTATTTTGCTGTATGCTTAAAGAACTTGAAGCTCAATAAATGTTTAAGGACAGGTTTGACTTGCGTTACGTATTTCCAAATTAAAACAAAATGAAACACCTGATATTATTTTGTACCTAACAGCTTATCTCTACAAAAAAGAAATTGAAGTATCTGTTTGTAATAGCAAAACAACATTTTGAACTAAATGCATATGAAATAATAGGATATTTATAATAAATGCAATTCTTAAATATCGGACAGCTATCTATAATGAGATTCCAAAATGACTATTTACGAGTAGGTATGTCTAACGCGCCAATTTCGAAAAACGCCATACTTAGTATTTGGAAAAATTTCCTAACTAAGTTTCATATTATTCAATATTCATGTATACTATTTCTAGGCCAGGAAGCCCGTGACATGGAGTTGACTGAGTTTAGGGTGGTTTGCATTCTGACATTCGACCTATGTCGTATTTCTATACCATTAAAACGAAAGTACACTAAATAAATCCCAATTCGATAAAAGTAAATATTTTTATAAAAGGATTCAAGAGTCATTACAGAATACAAATAAAGGTAATTTTAAAAAAACTAATAGTACGATACTTTATATTTGTAGCATATTATAAGCTAGAATATTAAAACTTCTTCTGAGAAATTCAAAAGTAGACATGAATGTGCCACAAAAAACATTGATACGAAATTGTTTACGTGTGTGGTTCACCACAGCCATCACTGACTCATATAATGTGAATCATACGTGCTTCTGTCACTAATTGTACTCGGAAGGTAATAAATATCATAATGATATTACCAAATTCTTAGTACTACATGACATATGCTTAAATTTCATGAATGTATTAATTTTTATATTATCAAATATTATACCTGAAAATAGGTATTTGTTTTGACTTTGTACGAATTAATTAACTATGTAAATATATAAATTTAACATCTTTCGTTATACGATAGCGCAATTAAGAATTTTTAATTCTAAAAATAATTAAGAATTTCAAATAAAATAATAATGTAAGTAACTCCTTGCTTGGTCCATGATTATAATATTATATTTGACAATTTGACACGTATTTCTTAATGTTAGTTTCAAGCCAACCAGTACTTTGAGTACGCACCCCAACGTCAAAAGCATTGTGTAGTGAGTTTTAATTACTAGTACCTATAAATAACTTAACATTCCAATGTACACAACGAATATGATAAAATAGTAAAGTTATTCGCGCAAATAGTGTTTGATTATATTTTTTCACATGTTGAAAATGAACCTCAAAATGTGGTTTTCTTACGTATAAGCGATTGTGGTTTCCTCTACTTTGTGTTTAACTTTGTACCCACACTGTAATCCGATTCCAATATTCCTTTTTGTTGGCATAATAAGTTTTGTTGTCCGACTTAAAACTTGAAGTGAGCTATAGTTTATTTCCTCCAAAGTCGTAAACAAACTAACAAGGACTAAAGAATATGGACAAATAAAATTTTCAAAGTGCTTCTACTAATTGAAATAAACAAGTTTATTTTGAAATTTATAATTAGATGTATTATGATTTAATGAATACTTCTTTATATACCCACAAAGGCTGAAGCTGAATGCTTTTATTTCGACAGGGACAATTGTGTCCAGGGAACTTTTATATACCTAGTCTTAAAGCAGAACACCTCTAATAATCATTTCTCCTAAATTTAATGTTTGCAACCATGAATAAATTATTCATTATGTTTTTGCCAAATTGAACAGAACTGTTTTTATAATATACCTAATATGCAATTCGTAAAGAAAACGATTTCTGAATTTTTGGCGTTATTACATGTATAGAGTAGGTATATAGATATTTATTTTATGGCATTATAAGATACCACAGATTCAAAGAAAGAGTTTTCTATATCTATTTGATTTTTAGATAGATATTTTTGTGAATTTAAAAGAAGAAATAATACAATATATTGATATTGTACTCGATATGTTTGA
Source organism: Aporia crataegi (assembly GCA_912999735.1). Lineage (NCBI taxonomy): Eukaryota > Metazoa > Arthropoda > Insecta > Lepidoptera > Pieridae > Aporia > Aporia crataegi. The sequence goes on along the minus strand of OU538744.1, from coordinate 1,951,395 downwards.
GAAAGTTCATACATACTGTTAAGTTCCGAAAAAGTTGAGTGTCTTATTTAAAGATTTTTTTAGAATTCATTAAACTAATGAATTACAAACATACATTACATAATTTGTGTTATTGTCTGCGCAAGTATGCATTAAATTTAATAATCGTTTCGCTGGTTATTATTCGATAAGGTATAATTAATACATAATATACGGTATTATTGCTAAAGGTTCTATTTAAATTATATTTATCATAAGACGTCTATTTTTGAGCCAAACAAGTGCTTATATTTATTTCTTAAAAGTTGTTATTATTAATAATAATTGTGTGAAAAATTGAATATGTAATGTGATAAGCCTAGTGCTAATTCATTTTAGAAACCCGAAAGTGGATTTGCTTGTTTCAAAGTACCTACGATAAATTTTTGAAGAATTTAATTGAAACAATGGATGAAACATTGAAACGTAGGCTTTTTATGGTTTAAGACGACGTCGCTGGCTAATTAGTTAGGTTATAAACGGTACGTAAGTTTCATTAGAGATAATATCTACAAGCGACGAATTTCAACTTCGCCGTCAGCCAAATATAATCTGCATTCTGCATCGAGGGGACTTTGTCAAAATTTCAATCACTACGTTCATTTGAAGATCGAGTGAACGAAATCAAAAAGATTCGCTCACAATGCTCGCTCGACGATTTCACGTGTCAATTGAACTTTTTTGGTAGTATTTCGATTTAATTGCTTTCAGGCCGTCGCATTCCCATGGCCGGCGTGAAATTGCCTAGCACACGTTGCATGACATGTACTTTTTTCAACTTTTTCCGTTTATCGCTGGGAGATCTGTTCGTGTCGGTCACCGCTCAGTTCACTCGTGATCTTATTTCATTCCATTCATTGAGATTTAACGGAATTGGTTTCGGAATATGACGATACATCGCTACTGGTATCGCAATCTTGAGTGAAAGGGAACTTTATAAGGAACGGATTATGGATATTAATTATATCGGCTGGCTCACAGCGGGTAGGTGCACATCAATCTAGAACTGTGTCGGCACCTCTTTATCGTTAACAAAAATCGTTTTTTTCACATGCGCGCTTCGAACAATGGCATCTCACTGGTTATTAAATTCGTATAAATTTAATGTAATGTGTGATTCGAGTTCCGGTTGCGTGATGGGAATATGGGCATGAGATCTAAACAAAATAATAGCTATGTCATTTACGATTGTAGATTTGCATAAGCAGGTCGGAGTACTTTCATTTCGAATTCTTGAGTTCATCTATTTTCAGAGATGCCTTTCCTGTCAATTAATTGCAGGAGTTGTTATTTATTTTATTAAGATATCAATTATATATCCAGAAATTAAAGAAAAACATTGATCAGTCAATTTACCAGACAACAAAAAAATACTATAACTTGTTATTTATCAATACACTTAATAATGCAAAAATTGTTATAGCAAAATAAAAATAAAGTTATCAGTAGGTAGGTACTATAGATGGTAGGAGAGTTTCTGTGTTTATTAAGTTTACCTATAGCTTTCTTCAATATTAACATTTTTTTTTATTTTAACAGAATTTATATACAATAATGTACCTAAATATATTTACAAAAATACAAAAGGTTCATCAAAGCCGTTGGGGTGCGTACCCAAAATACTGGCTACATTACCGCGTTCTTCAATATTTAAGCTACATATAATTCTCTCATTCTTTCAAAAAAGTCTTGTGGGACTAGTATCTAGATGACTTAAGAATGGTCACACGTTTCATTGACAATTAAATTGCAAACGCACACACGCACGAGAAGCCTTCAATTATTGATAACATACGGAGATCGTAAAATATAATTTACTATTCATGCATAAAACCTGACGCACATCATCCAATTAGCTTTATGTGTGTGACTGGTTTGTACTCACACGTACTTGAGATACAGGTTTAAAAAAATAAAGTCGTAAAAGACATCAGCCTCCGTTACTAAGAGGTATATGAGGAAGGTATTCGTTGAAAGAGCTGTCACTTATTCTAATGTTTTCATTTCAAAAAACTTCACAATAAGGTCGTCATATATGCGCAATGATTTAAAGTTAATTTATGTATTTTCACACCACGACACAATGGGTAAGCGATGTATAATACCGGACAATTGTTGTAATTTGCGTAATTGACAGATATGGACATCGAATAATGACAGCTAGGTGGCAATAATGACACGAAATTGTGTGAATAATAAGGTTCCATCTTTTGGTAATAAGATGCAAAAGTGGTTATACACACATGCGGCATGTAACAAAGTTAAAAAAGGGAGTTCTTTAGATTACATAAAACTCAAAAACTACTTCTCAAGACAACTCAAAGAACCATTAAATTAAAGTTCGATTGATAAATACCCACATATTTTAAAATTGAATAAAGTAGGTATAACCACATGAGCGAAGTCGAGGGTAAATGTTATTATTTAATTTAAAGTGAAAAATCTTAATTGGTTGTCCTCAAATCTGAAACACAGATCAAAAACACCTTATAGAGCAACGGAAATACTCATAATTTAAACAGTGTTGCCGTAAAACGAAACGCCCACTCATAATATGAGACCTATTTAGGCGAGAAAGCTGTAGATTTTTTAGGATCAAAGGAGGTTTTCAAAACAGGCTTTTGCTCTGTGAAAAAATATGAATTGCTAAGCATTAATGGCCTATATATTCTTATATATAAAATTCTCGTGTCGCAATGTTAGTTACCTCACTCCTCCGAAACGGCTTTACTGATTTTTACCAAATTTTATATGCATATTCAGTAGGTCTGAGAATCGGCTACTATCTATTTTTCATACCCCTAAGTGATAAGGGTAGCCCACCCCAAAAATTAATATGTCAAAACAACGTTTGCCGGGTCAGCTAGTTAAAATATATTATTATCTTCTTTTTAATGTACAGGATTTAAGGAAATCTAATATCTATGAACAGCAGTAGCAATCATTTCTAGAATTAGACAGTCTGTCAGTTAATTCATCCTTTACTGGTGGACCCCGCGCTTCAGAGTTCTAAATAATAACATGCCGCCTAAAACTTCCTTCCATAGTTTTTTTTTTGAATTCCCTTAACTCCTAGTAGGGCATGAGGCATTCTGTATCTATTTCAGTGTACTATTAGAGCCAAGTAGGCCGGTTTGGTTTTAGTGTATAGAAAGGCTTTACACCTAAACACGGAGCTATTTAAGTCTGCGAGCTATTTAGACTTTTACGATCGATAAACGCTTTCTTATACACTGGAGTTTGTCCGCGAGAAATTGTTTATCCCTGTGTTTATCAAATAAAGTTATATGGACTCTTTTGTCTATGGATGTCCAATATAAATTTCGATTACCGGGAAACTAAAAAATATCTTGTTTTGGAAGGCTATAATAAGGCAGAAATTCGTCTAGAAGACATGGAATTTAACTTTTTTATTAAATATGTATTACTGATACGAGAAAAAAAATCAATTAACTAATTAAATAATAAAGTAACTAAAACTATATTAAACATTTAATAGCAGATATTTAATATCTAGGTATAAAAAGCCACAAGTCCGTAACAGTAATAACTGCTGTTTTAGCTCTTTAAAAACTAAAATTTAAAATTAAAAAATATAAAAAATCAGTCCACTGATCCGACGCAATAAGTTTTTTTCATAATACATACTTATATCTCGTAGCAAAGCTATTATTGTAATTATAAATGAATGTAATTAAACTGACACACGTGCAGGCGCCAACAAAAAATCTTACTAGTTATGTCACAATGGATTAAAGATGTAATTAATGTAGGTTGCATATAAGTCTTACTTTTTTCGGTTTTTATATCGATCGCTTATAATCCGATACTTATTGATTACAATTAATAATTATATCCATAATCTAGATTAATATTTACATATTTACGTAATTTTAAAATCAATAGTCTTACTAATATTTAACTATGCTTAACTTGAAACAAAACCTCAAATGTTCTATTTCTTGCTTTGTTGTTGCAATAGAGACACAAGACTTCTAAGCGACTACCAACCAGTTATTTTCATAAACAAAAGAAGAAGACGACATGCCTTGATAAATATTAAGTGATAAAATCATGGTTCTGTATTTCATTAAAATTTATTTGAAAAAGCTTTCAGTTCTTATTAAAAAAAAACTTTTATTTTACTTCTAAGTAAAACTATCATGTCCAGAAAAATATGTAGGTAAATCTAGAAACTCTAGATGTACCTACATATCTAGACTCTAGATCTACAAAAAAGTTATAAATTGAATTATTTTTATATTATTATTTCGGAATAAAGATTCCAAAACTTGTAGATTGATAAAAAAATATCGAAGAGTTTTACTATATATGACTACTCTGTATATACTAACATCTAATATATAATATTAACATCATGAATCAATCTGTAGTGAACTGACGGACACAAATTTACAACTGCGGACACAAGCGTGTCTATATACGGGTAGGTATAATTTGTACGTACATGACATTAGTAGGGTATGCAAAGGGTTTAAACGGTAAGTGTATGTAGGCCACTGACAAACGGTGTCGATTGAATGTAAATGCGCGAGCGCTGTTCACTGCCATCTTACAACAGGGTGACCATGGTTTCAATACAATCACAACTGATATATAATCGGAATACAAAATCGAAATGTTCATGGATTAAACGCGAAATCTCGAAAGTACTCGACGTATGGAGTTAAAATTTGCGGTAGTATTTATACGTAGAAGACGTCAGCTAAAGCGGTTAAAAGTTTGAAAGTTCTTTATGTCAGTCTTTTATGTGTTATAGACATGATGAAACTTCAGATTTAGCTGTTTTGTTTTAAAAGTTGTATGTAGTGTGAAATATCGAAACATTTAACGCGTGGGGGACACATACAATATTCACTATCCGACGCAATACGGAGCTACGGGAGAACTACTTAATCAAAGAGGCGAGTACCTATAAGATTAAAATTTAAAATGGCTGTTATTTCGGCCAACGCAGAATTTGGGCACGCACCCATACGGCTTTGATTGGCCTCATATTTTTTTAAATAATTAAAGAAATAATAACAAATAGAGGATAAATGAATTGATAAACTTTTTAGAATGCCCTTGATCCTATTTTCCGTTCTATTTGTGTATATTTTAACGGGAAAATTAATTAAGTATTTTAATATGTGTTAATTTAATATTTCTGCCAATGGCTTGTGAGGGCTATTAAAAGTTCTCGATGTTAAATGATATTCATTGATATTAATTTCTAAAAAACACATGTCCTAGTCACCCTTGCGTGCGCGCAGCTTCTTCGTGTCAATGCCTGAGTGATTTTTTTTGCTGTTTTTCTTACACCCTGCAAGGCTGTGTGCTCGATTTGAGGCCTTGCGTGCGCATAGAATCTATGTTAACAATCGATTATGAAATAAACATTAATAATTAAATATGGGATTTCTCAGTAACATCACTTACTTACATGAGTCATGAACTGGTTCAATAATTATCATTACAATAGAAAAGATAACATCTTCAAACTCATTTTGTGAAACTAAATCATTTTATTTTAAGATTAATATTAGGTACTTAAGTATACCAAAATGGGTAGGTATATGAAGATTTGCGACATGCAATAATAATTTTTAGTTAGCTAGGTATGAGTTTTTTTAATTAGTTTATGAGCTATTTATTATAATAAATAAAGCTCATAAACTAAGTCTAGCTATTACTAACGAAATTTTAAAAAAAGGCAAAGGCAAAATTTAAGCAAGCAGCAATGATTATCAGTAATTTTCAAATTTGGAATATTTATTACAAATAAAACACACACGAAACCTGCAATTAGATGCATTTAAAAATAAAACAATGGCCGTTTAGCCTTCGCATTACACCGTCATAAATACTAATGAAAAAGCGGGAAAATCAAATTTAGAATTACTTGAGGCAAAGTGCCCACAATGAGGAAACCGAGATTGCCAGCACAACCCTTCATTACATTTACGCCACCATTAAGCGTAATCAACCTCTCATCACACACGAAGGAAACAATAAAACATTAAAATTACGTCCATCAACAATACGACCGCGTTTAGCTTTATTCCTATGAGCACGGAATTTTCATTTTTTGAAAATTCATCATAGAATTTGTTGCACCGACCGTCCGACCACCTACAATATTTTTTATACGAAACCAGCTGACACGGCGACTTTCGTACCGCCAATAAAAGATAGAATGGGTTTAATAAGATATCCTTAAAGATAAATATGGACTTTTTTGTATGTATAAAAGAGGAATATCCCACCATAGGTATATTGTTTTGTTATATCTCAAATGATAATTTTAAGGCAGCGTTATAAGGCAGCGTTTTTGATGAAAGCTCCCAAGTAACTTTATCCAGCATTTCCAACAATTATCATAGTATTTCAATCACTTTACACAAAACCTTGACAAATTATATATAACTTCCTCATGAACCACTCTATATATTGGTGAAACTCGCATGATTAACCGTTCAGTAGTTTTTATGTTTTTCGCGAAGAGACAGACGCGGCGGACGACTTTGTATAGTACGTGGTAAATATTTTTTCTCCTCATGAAGGAAAAGTGATTATGAGTTTAAATACGCCAGTATAATAATTAATCTCTAGAAAGCAATTATGTATTAAATTCTAGTGTTTTCAAATCATTATTTTTTTCATCACGAAGAAATAAACATTTTCTCAAAATTATATCCTTATAAACGTCATATACATAAAGCATCTTAACGGAGAAAGAATTATTCGCTTTAATATATAATTTAGGTAAGTATCAACCAAAATTAAATTAACTATCTTAAAACTCAAATAACTTTTTGTATTAAGTTTTAGTGTTAAATTCTAAAACTTGGTAATACTAACAGTTAATTAACCTTACATATATTCTTATAATTTTTTTTTTAAATTCACGAAAAATGTATGAAGAAAATTAGTTTCCTCATACATTTTCTATGGAATGACATTTTAGATGACACACTATTATTCGAAACTTTGACGGGATACAAAGTTCGCGGTGTCCACCTGTATTAAATAAATACACTTATTTAAAATAATTGACCGCCTCCTTGGTCTAGTGGTAAGCGCGTAAGCGTTACAACCGAGAGGTCCTGGGTTCGATTCCCGGCGGAGATAAAAAAAAAAACTCGGTCTGGCAGGACATAGAAGGCTGATCACCTACTTGCCCTTAAAGAAAAAATTGATCAGTGAAACAGATGTGAAATGCATCTGCCCCATACCCCACTAGGGGACACGGGACTTCACGTACGTACGTATTTAAAATAATTCTAAACAGATAAATCGGTAGCAGTTTAAGTTTTCATATTTGGATTGAATTTAACAAGCGCGGGTACGGTTGGAAGTCCCCTCATGTTCAGTTCCTACACGTTGCGTGCAACCCTTCTACGATCGACTATTATGACGCAATCAAATAGTCAACACATACGCGAAACTGGGGAAACAAAGTATGATTTATGGCAAAACTTTACCATAAACAAATTTGTGATTGATATGAGCGAGAAGTGTATTTTAATACATTTATAAATGAATGGATCGTTAATGATGCGGTTTTATTCTTTGAGAGCTGATGAGATCTAGCTATAAATTCTGTGCTAAAAATATTTTTCTAGGGGAGAGAATCTAAGTCTCACAAGAAAAACAACCTAACGACATGAAATACAAACCTATATTTATAGATTGTAACATTTGCGTAATTTACCTATTATGTCAATAAAAAATTTTAATGCCTATTAAATGAGAGCTTTAAAAATGGTAGAAATAAAAAACTAGATGTAGTAATTTCAAATCAGTTATCACAGAAATGTAGTGAGAAGGCGGTTAGCGAGGTATTAAATTCGCGCCGACACAAGTTAGTGCATGCATGTAATATTGGTATATGTATCTGTATTCGAAGTGACGGTGGCGCCTATTTTATCAACAGCTTACAAATACTATTGGCATTAAAATTACCTTTTAGATCTGACTATATGATAAAATATAACATTAATATCTATCTTATATAAATACACATTCGAATTTAGAATTCTAATTCAAATTCCTATTTTTTTAGGATATTATTTTATGGATAGTTAAAGAACCAACCTAATATTTATAGTAGTATTTAAACGAAAATTATTATTTGATATTTATTATTATTGAACCCAATATGATTAAAACCAAATAGTCAAATTATCCATGATAAAATACTACAATATTCATAGGTTTCTTGTTAAAATGTGAAGTAATACAGAACAAATCGACGTATTTTTGCACAGGAAGAGTTGACGTTTGCGACATAGTAAGGCTAAAACATTAAAACCTCCTTACGATAAACCATCGACACTTGAATGGGTGATCTTAATTTATCTGTGAAAGGTTCCGGTTAACACTCTGTATCGAACTAATCGAATCATTAAGCCTACATGTGATTTAATAAATCGATAAACTTATCGATATCAGCCATTAAGTTATCATAGTTAATAAATTCATAATAAGTAATCGTAATTTTGCGAATTGAAGCGAAATATTATAGAAAGCTAAGTTTGGTTTGTATAGCAAAAATCTTATCTGTTAAAAAAATATTTAACTATCGCAACATGTTTTTTATTAATTATTTCGTATTTTAACACCGTTCAGGAATATAATATTTTGTAACATTGAATATAAATAAATAAAGAAATCGTATGCGACAATGAGCCAACAAGGCCAGTTTTTTGTAATTTTGTTTAGTATTTAAATAATTATTCGTCCACAACGGCATTGTGGATATGACCTCCATTTTTTTCAGGTTTTTATTATATTATGACAATTACGTAATGGCTTCATGTTAAAGATAAATAGATTCTGTTTTTTGATAACCTAATATTATCGACAGCATTTTTGTTTACGTAAATACCCTCATATATTTTGTTGTAAACAAAATTATAATAGTTATGTAGGTGCCAATAATCTCTTATTGGCATCTTTGTTCTTAAGTTTCTCAAACAAGTAGCTGTTATTAAAGGTATGTATTCTTATCATTTAATTAATCACAAATATACAGCCGTTCCCTTTTGCATAATTTCTACACTCATTGACGAATTCTGGTTTATGCAAAGAATAATTTTGGTATTTCTTTCTATTAAACGTATAATTAATGAAGCTTTAAATAATGAAATAACTTACTGTGAGGAGGTGTCATAGATAGTCCTGATACTCCCGGGGGCGGCACAGGCGGGAACATGTCCGGGTGCGTTGGAAACATCCTCGGTGGCGGTGGAGCTTCGGTCTCTGGCTCCTCAGGTTCTTGTTTGTGTGGGGACCTTCCTCTTGATAATCGGACAGCTTTTAGACCACTGGGAGACCTTCGCATGGATAAATTTTCTGGTGTATCCGATTCTCCTGAACGACGTCGTGGCCTGGCTTGTTTACGCCTGGGTTGTGGGCTGTGTGGACTCACCGGCGGCGACACGGCTGTTTGGCCAGTCGCCGGCGGGCTGCCAACAGGCGATCTCTCAGATTCCACCGCATCTTCCACTACTTGTTCTGTCAGACCTCGTATTTGTAACGATACTCCTGCACGTATCACTGTACTGAGCTGTTCTTGCGCCACTGAAACTTCTCCGCGGTACATAAAATCCACCACCGCCTGCACCTCCCAACCCTGGAAGTCTTTCAGTACGATCACGGGATGCTTGCATGGATTCTCGCTGAATATCCGGTGGAATAACGGGCTACATGCACCGAGTAGAACTTTATGCGCGCGTACGCGTCGTTCAGCACAAACAAGAGTGACATCCACAAGTGCCTCCCCATGGAGCAGAGTCTCGAAAGAGTCCAGCAGATACTTATTATGGTTGTTCCAGCGGAGGTGGTAGTGCTCCTCACCGACGGTCTGTTTGTCGTCCATCTCGCGTGCCGGTGTGGACGCGTATGTGGTGGCGCGGCTTATCGTGCCGGCAGGCGCAAGCGCGGTTTCGCGCCGCCCTCCGCCCGTTGCACAACCCTTTCGCTTAGATAGTGTTCCCGAACGGAGTTTGCATCACTCAGAATGTCAAAGAAAGCACTGCACAGCACTCGACCGAGATGAGAGTGGACGCGAACGTGCGGCGCGGTCGGATCGCGAGCACAGAGTGAGCTAACGACCTGGACGAGCGCCCGATACGGAGTCGCAAGGCGAATGGTGCGGACTGCGGAGCGGCGGCCCGGCTCGGCGACCCGCCCTCGGCCCCGCCCTGCGCCCCCCGCCCGCCTCACGCCGCCACCTCCACATACACCACACACATGTCACACAAATACCTACACACGTGACGCCTACTCCACATTATGTATTTTTCCTAATACCTACCGTTTCATGGAGACATCGAAGGCACTATATAACAACACAGTATAACATTGGTAGCTGTTGGATATTTTATAACATAGAAAAATGGTTAGAAATTATAAGAACGATAACCTAAATTGTGAAACAAATGGATAAGAGCTTCCAACATCTGCTGAAGGATATAGAAAATCTCTTGTAGGAATATAATCTGTTTTTATATCAGATGGGTTCATTGAATGACCGGCGAAAACAATAAAATATTCCGGGAGAGATTTGCGAAGACTTCAGACGGTCGCGGACAGTGGCGGGCAATCCATTAAAATGTGATCGTTGAGGTAAGTTTATGATTTGAAATTTTTCTTTGTGTCAACATTCGCTAGACAATATTAGCCTTTTTATTGATTAAATTGATATGAAAAAGATTTTATAATAATCTATGATCGCAGTTGCTTACAAACGAAAAATCGATATCTATAATGAATTCCTACCTACTCAATTCATTAAGAAAAACATTGTAAATTAATTGTGAATTCTCAAAATTTATTTTGTATCATAAAGACTATATCCTAAATATTTATTTGACCTTTATTTGTAGGTACTAAGGACTATATTTACTTTGGTATTATAAAATTATATAAAATATCTTTTGGCACATTAAAATAAATAATATTGGTTGAAAATATACTTAGAATTATTATTTCCTACAAAATACGGTGTGTAAAGAGCATATATATATAACATACCTAACATAGAGAAATTTCATTCTCGTGATAAAATGGGTCAGTTTACACTGATTTCAAGTTTACTTCTCCATTTATAATGAAATAAATATAAACCAGCTAAGATGTTATTTTCAGACCTTGATGCGTTCTCAAGAACAAGTTAAACTTGACCATGCTATAAATTTAATATACCTAATTAATTGCAGCGATGCGTTTAACATCTGTTTCACTGATTGATTTTTTATTTGGGGGCAAGTAGGTGATCAGCTTTCTGGGCATACCGAGTTCTTTTTTATCTCCACCGGGAATCGAACCCAGGACCGACCGGGTTGTAACGCTTACGCGCTTACTACTAGGCCAAGGAAGTGGTCCCCTATTTAAAATTGACGTTCACAAATAATCATGTGAATCATGTCACATGAACAAAATATCTTAATTTTATAATGGCTTTAATAATTCTTACAAAACATATATTTTTGTATACTAAGCTCTTTATATGTATGTTATGAAACTAAAACAAATATGTTTTGATCAAGTGAAGAGTTTTGCCCTTGCCTTAAAACAAGTCGAATCGAAACTGAAATTCGTGCGAACAAGCCCATACAGAAATTCATACGTAGTTAATATTAATTGGTGAATCGCGTGGCCTTTATTTAGGCATTTGTAGCAAATGCGTATTTAGTTGGTACAAGTAGAATGCTTAAAATGTGCTTAGAATCGATTAATATTATTAGTTTATTTTAACTAAGTACATACATTTAGTGAACTAAATTTGTCTGATTGTTACGTTCGCCGCCACTATCACAACTGATAAACTGTGGCACGTAATAATGTTACACGCAAATTTATATGCCTAATATGTCATCAATGAAGGGTTGTCAAAAGTTAAAAATCTATCGAAATATTCTCTGTCCAAACCAACCTAAACATCAACTTATAAAATCTACTAACTAATAATTGTAGAATAATTATTTCTCCCTATTTCGTATTCTTCTTCTGTTTATTACTTTTTAGTGCGATTTGAAGTCGGTTTAAGTATGGTTTTTTTTAAAATAAATTTTATGATTTTAATTCATTCGTGTTTTCAAAATTAATTTTGTCTAGGTACAAACTGAATGGTTCCGTGAATTATTTGCAATCAATTTTTTTATCTGTAGAAACTATTCATTATTAAAAGAGTATCAAATTCACTTGAATCTATCATACGAGTGCGTTTGTTTGAGTTACTGTAATAATTTTATCTTTTTTAGGTAAGTACTATTAACAAGTAGATACCTACCATGTACCTACTTATAGATAATTATATATCCATTAGTTACAACATTACCAAAAAAATATAATTACCAAATCATTAGAAATATTTTAGACGCAACTAATTACTTACTCATGTTATGTTTGGTTTCCAAAAAATATGTCTTAACTGACAATTCTCCACAACACGTTGTTATGAAATATCATTTTACTAATAACTTAAGAAATTTGAGATATTAAGGTTAACACTTAAATCACAAAGCTCTCAAAGAAAGCACAAAAATAACATATGAATTTTTACGGCACCTAATCTTAAACGCCAACGACGTAGTGAATTGCTCAAAATTAAGTGCCTGTATTAAAAACATCACGCACGGACCAAATAAACGTATTCGTAGATATAAATCAGGTTTAAATGCGTTATTACCGAAAACTCGATGTTTTCCGCGCGTTTATTAGCTGAGGTCAGATCTTATCGTATGGCCACATACTAATGGCACACACGTAAGGGTAATTCGGGGTGATGTATGAGTTTACGCGGGAACTGATTTTCGAATTTTCTTTTTTATTTGTGGTCTTTGAAACGCGACAGCATTTTCTCTTTGGTTTGACGCTGCTGGATTATGTCTGGCTTTGCTAAGATGCAATATTTTTAACTATAAGTAAGAAATTGATATAACAAGCTTTATTTGCAACAAAATAGTGCCAGTACGCTTAAAAAAAATTACTAATGTAGGTACTTATCTATGAAACACGTTCAACGCGATTTTCTTATAAAATCAAATATTTTATAACTTTCTAGTTGAAAAAGGGATAGTTCATCTTATATTCGTGCTCCAACGTTGTAAGACGTGATGGGCGTCGAAGCAGAAGACATGAATACTTCGCTCTCACCTAGACGCTGCACTTTTCTTGACTTGTGAACTTACAGAGTAGGTGACAGAGTAGAGATCTAAGAAAAAATCATAGTTTTAAAATTACGCTATATATCTATCATATAGTAGTCATATCAAGTCGTTGATATCTAGTTTTAATTAAATTCAATTTTTTCAAGTTGTTAAAAATCATGTTCAACGATTGTAATAAACATAGGATATTTATGATAAAGATAATAAAAGTTATTAATCATGTTAAGAAGACAAAGCAAATATACGTTTGCTATCTATTTTTTTTTACGTTGTGTTTACGTTCGAGCATGGTTACCCAGCTTTTAAGATTTTTAAATTAACTTGGTATAAATTCTAGGAGTTACCTACGGGCTATATGATGATAACCTACCAATAGTATATAAAAAACATTGATTGGTCCTTCATAGTAAGATAATACTCTATTTCCTATTTTCACAACTTTGACTACTACATTACAGTTTTCAATTTTCGACTTCTACAATTTCAATTATGAGAGCTTAAATCTGAAATCGCTCTATAAAACCTGTAAAATATTTTAAAAGCATCTAATTCTAATTACTCTGTGTAACCCCTCATGCATGTTATGTTCATATCACTGGCTGAAGTTCAGCGGACGTTGAAAAGTGAAAAAAAAACGCACTTGTCTGCCAACTTGTACGGCGAACCACTTAGATTAGTTTGGCACTGCACTTACTAACTTGAGTGTATTTAAGTGTGTATTTTATTCATATGACGTTTGAAAGAACCTAATAGGAAACTAGTAGAAAATGATACAAGAAGGCGGCGTAAAATATATTATAGAATTGTGATTATAAAACGGTAACATATAATTCATACGTAGCCTAATAGTTTCCTTTTTCTTGTCTATGTTTGAACTCTAGTATCTTTTAAGTTTTCTCTTTATTACATATGGTAACACCACAGAATATGCAATAAATTAAACGATAGAATATTATGACCACAGAGCATGGTAATGAATCAGATGTGTATCGGTGACGTGTGAGAACATACGGCCAAAATACCCGCCGTAAATATTGGCTCGCGTGCGATCACGTTTGAATTTAAAATCCATAGACTCATTTGCATTACAATTTTTTTTTCAACTTTTAAATTTGTAATTCTCAACTTGTGGACATTATATGCGTGGGTAATGGGGCAAGCTAAGCTTTTAGTGCCTACCTAATATATTGGTTTGAAGTATTGTATAACACATTTTTGTTTATTCTTTTTGGTTTTGATAAGTTTTCGATATAAATATTTTGCCAGGGGACTATAAAAAAGAACGCATGGTTTTCATACTTTACAAAGATTATATATTTTTTTCTATTCTAAGATCAAATCGTGAGTATATTGAGATGGGAAATTATTTTGTCGTGAATTATCATGAGTTTTGCCGATGTTATAAAACATATAATATACATATTATATAAATATGTTTTTTCACTTAAAAAAAATATTCTCTATCTAATGGTAAAAGGTCTATGGCATTCGTGCTCATGCAAGCCTGCCTCGGGCTGAAAATAAAAGCTAACTTGGTCTGATAAGCGCCGAAATTTTCAATGTTTCCACATTTCACTGGTTTAACATTGCAGTTTATTTTAACCGTTAGTGTTTTGTTAATAGATATGGGGGAAATGCAGGTTTAAGGTTTAGAACTAAACAGTTTTACCGGATGAAGGCACGTATCACAATTAATTAAACTTATAATAATTAATCTAAGACATTATTATTTATACACCACTTAAGCTACCTAATATATAACCGCTTCCGTGGCATGTTACATGGATTTCATGGGTCCAAATACCCGGGAAATAAATGTTTTGGTTAGGCAGGCAGAGAAAGCTGATTATCTATTTGACTGTAAAGAAAGGCATGTCCTAAACTAAACTTACTGATGCAGAATCTTGGCTGCCCCCCATGAGGATTACGGGGTTTCAATTTCATTTATTGTTTCAAAAGTGTGTCTCATACTGTTCGTGAAAAATAGTGCGAAACTGATTATTGTTAGTGCTGTAACATTTTCATACAAATATTTTACAAAGACCACATCGAATAGGATTAAATGTATTGAATGCAAAAATATCTTTTCAAAGTGTGTTCAAGAAAAGAAATTTACAGGCGGACTTTTAACAGTAATTAAGTCGTACGTAATTCTAGGTACCTGATGTTTACTTTAGTTTTAATGGACTCAACATTCACATAATACAAACAATGTCCACACGCACCGTAATGTTCTAAAGGTGTTTACACCACCCACTGTGACGGTCCAAAGATAATAAGAAACTACCTGTTTTTTTCTGAAGGTTTGTCACAGATAGTAAATGGGATGCTTTTATGACACATACGGTATTAATACATATTTTGTATAGACAATGGTCTATGCTCGGACCTTTTGTTTGCGTGAGAAATGTGTTGATTTAAAATCATGACATTTCTACGAGAATTGACAACACATTCTTTAATATTTCGTATTCTATGAATATTTTTATAAATTTTAGAAAGTAGCTATGAAGTGAATGCATGAAGTGCTTAAGTAGACTTCGTTGTTGTTGTAGATTTTTTCTGACTTGATCACTCTTTTTTATATTGTATCGACAAGCCGACTTGTCTTAGGATATGTCCAGAAAGTTTCTTATTTTTTTCCTAAATATCTAAAAAAAATATTGATGTTAACATTATTTTTTTATGTAAGAGCGGATAGGGCACAGGGCAGACGGGTCCTCTGATGCTAAGAAATCACCGCCGCCCATGAATAACCGTGCCGCGATCCGCGCTTTTTATTGCTTTGCTGGCCTTTTGAGTACTGTGGTAGGTCTCCATTATCCTCACTCACTCAGCGAAACACAGTATAAGTACTGTTCCACGTTGTGAGCCCGTGGTATCATTCCGGATAAGCCGACCCAGTTAGTTCATCAACATAAGCTTCAACGTGGCTCTCCCACGGAGGATAAAGATTAGTATTCAGACACTCGCCCGGCCACTGTCAGTCCTTCCAGAGATCGAATTCAATTTACAAATGATAAATTGCCAGACCGGGAATCGAACGCGGTACCTATGGCATCACGTTAGCTTACAAGACTGGTCGGTCACGAGGCTCTTAAAATACACTCACTATAAATGGAACAAATATGTACAACCATCACAAACTGGGCGACTTGTCGAAGTAGAGAGCGTATGCGACTTCGGCTAGCTTATCGTTGCAGCTTCGCGACTCTGACGCCAAGTGTGCGTAGCTTTGAACAAAATACATATATGAAAATTATTGGTCGCAGCCTGCCGTCGCGTTCACTTTATAGGTACTAAAATACAGTTTACATTATACAACAATTGTTCTTATCTGTAGACTTATCTATAGACTAGTTTTTACTAGCAATTATGTCTGTGTGTGCTTACAAAATAACCTTTTATCTTAAGGAGACTTTCTATCAATCTAGAATGACTGCGAATCGATCTAGAATGACGCCCTTATTTTTATGCCTCTATTAAATAATTGGATATTCTTTAAGACTATATTTTTTGGGTTATAAAGTGTCGAACAAAATCTCAGCATGTCATGCTCCAATCCTATAAACGCACTTTACGTAACACGCTCGGAAATTCAGATAAGGCATTAATGGATTGACTGACATAAATGTGACGTCACTACACATATTTCAGCGCTCGCATGTCGGTCAACCGATTTCCGTTGAGCCCCGGTTTCTAGAAAACTTCTCCTTAACTCCTTTGTTTGTATGGATGAAACAGGGTATGGGAGGTCAAGATAAACTGGCTGAAAGTTATCAGATAGTTTGGGGGAAAGTATGCGTGGTCCGGCTTACGCCTTAAGGGTTAGATTACGATCATACATTAGCATTTCCCAGTACGTGGTTTCGGTTTTGGCTTCTCTTGAGGTCATGTGTTGACACGCGATTTTCGTAGCCACCATATCCGTTTTACTAAGACCCTTTAACTGTTAAGCGTTGTTATTGATGTATATAATACAACTATTCATTAAAATAAGATATCGAATAGTTAAAATATTAAGTAGGTGGGAGTGAAGGGGGGGGGGGGTTAGGTTACGTATTGCCCAAGGTATAATAGGTACTTAACCGTCGAGAATTAGTTATTTTCAATCATTGGTCCCGTTACAGATAAAAAAGCTATGGTATTTAACAATTAGTTATATAAGTTAGTATAGTTTGACCGCCTCCTTAGCCTAGTGGTAAGCGCATAAGCGTTACAACCGAGAGGTCCTGGGTTCGATTCCTGGTGGAGATAAAAAAACTCGGTCTGGCAGGACATAGAAGGCTGATCACCTACTTGCCCCTAAAAGAAAAAATCGATCAGTGAATAAGATGTGAAATGCATCTGCCCCATACACGCACTAGGGGACATGGGACTTAGATACGGGACACACATAGTTAGATAATCCAAGTCTAGGAGTGTTTTTAAAATTCAAAGGGTCAAGTTATACTGGTAACTGGTGAAACGTGTGAAACGCTTATGATGATTTTATCACAAAACTTTTGAAATTACTGTTTCGGGAAAATATTGGCTTATTTTGCTGGATTTCACCTACTTTAACCTGTTTGTATTAAGTTTTTACTAATAAATTAAGGCATTTATTGAGAAAATGTTCTAAGTTACCGTTTAAAAGGAAATTACTTAAAAATTAAGCAAAATTTACGATAAAAAATGGTAAAATAAATTTTAAATAAATTATTGATGAAGAAAGTTTGATTGCATTTACAAAAAGCGTAGTCATTACTCGACAATAATTGCCAAATTGTAAGTAAAAACAATCAAGACTCACATGCACAATTTTTGCGAAACTAGAAATATTATTTATAGAAGTCTTGTTTCAATTAAACAGTTTTCTCTTTTTAGTATGTTTTTGAGGTCAGTTTTTTTAAATTATCTAGAATTTTTTTCTGTGTATTTTACCGAATGAAGCTGCGATCACGCGGGTAGATATAATAATATTAAAACTAATAAACCTTAAAAAAACTTGCGTTGACACATACAACTATTACAAAACCGACACGCACCTAAAATAATTTATAATTATAATTTTTAAAAAACACTTTTCAATATTTCTCTGTTTTTAACTAAGAAATATGTAGATTTTCCCTAAAAATATCTATACAATAAAGAGAAATTGTCAGTTAAATTTTAGCGTTTTTTGTAATTTCATGTTTATGATTTTATTTCAATTTCATTAGTATTTCAAAATGTCGGCGCTGCTATGGACTTCAGCACTATTTAATTATTAAGGTTAAAATTAAGTTATTTATTAGTCTTTTTAGATAAGATGGTAGTTTTAGTGAAATATTATATCATTATAATACTCATTAAAGAAAAAAACTACTGAATATTGGATATATTTAAATAAATTGAAATTAATTTAAAAAGCGAGGCAGATATGAACTATAATAATAACTATTTTCAACTATTGTCAATGGTTTCAATTTCAGAGAATCTATGATGTATATGTTCAGTTAATTTACACAATTGCCCGAGTTTCAACTATCAAGCACTGATTTCTTAGGTAGGTACAATTATTATAATTAATTTTACCACCTAATGATACAATTACAATTATTATTATTATCGATCGGCCATTTATCCTACAACTTTACGATACTATTTGTCAGTCAAGGGCTCCTGAAGTCATCTCAATTATCAATAATAATTCATTTAATAAACAAATTCGGCCTTTTTGATTTTTGAAGTTTTTTTGCAAGGTTAGGTATATTTTATTTTTCTATTGTAAAACTTTACTGTGTGAGAGAAAAAAAGTTTTTTGTATTACTGTTTTGTCTAATTTTTATGATACATGTTCCTTTGGCGGTGTGTCAAAAGAAATTTCTTTAGAAAACAAATGTGTAATAAATGCACGTGCAGGTAATAAACAAACACAAGGTCGCAAGTAATATTGTAATTGTTTCTATATGGAACAAAAAATCCTTTGTTAAACACAGGCACAAAAACAAAACGAAAAATGTGGCTATATTTGATGTTACTTTTTTATATCATACTTAAGTACTTCAAAAAGGTGGTGCTCAATTCATGTTCAATCAGTATTTGGGAACATAATTTAAAGTGCTATGTATTGTTAGAAAATTTTCCGTATGACCAAGATATACGTATAAGATCGTCCATATCATATCATATCATTGAAATTGCTCACTTCATGGAAACTAAAAAAATCATAATAATTCATAAACAAAAATCTGTAATAATAAATCATAAAAACATTAACCCCTAGGTATCTTTTAAATATTTCCTAACTTAAATAAATATTGTATGTACCTTGAAGATAGGTTTATAGCTTTCTAACAAAGTTTATTACCTACTAGCTGACCCGTCGAACTTTGTACCGCCAGTAAAAGATAGAATGGGTATAGTAAGCTATCCTTGAAAGATACAAAAATGCCACCAAAGAAAATAATTTATTATATTATTTCCCGTTATGCATTGTTTTATTCTATGTATCTCAAAGGGATTAGGCAGCGTCTTCGATGAAAGCTCCCAGATATGTTGTCCTGTCATAACTATGAATATAGAAATCCGAATTGGCATAATAATTTAAGATACCAAAGTGTAATAATAAATGAGAAATTATGACAGTTAAACATGTAAAAACTGACAGTTATGTCAAACGCTATAAGATCACATTAGAAAAGTTTATATTGTCAAAAGCACCATAGTATCAGCAACACAAACTGGTTAGTTACCGTGTCGATAAAATATTAAAGTCGATATAATATAAAATAATTTACCTACTAAAATAAATGCTGAAAATCTCCAAAACGACGACCTAGGTGACATTAGAAAAGTTGATATTGTCGTTAAGTTTTCTTAAATTTTCTAATGTTCCGCGCAACTTTCTTAGTTATTTAGTGATCATAAGAGCTTTCTCTAGATAATAAAAAACATAACAAAAAAATAATTATCCAATTCAGTGCTGTCATTCAGAAGTTAAATGTATGTATATTTCGGTGATTCATTTTTATTTATGTAGATTAGCTAATAACGTATTGCAATGTTTTAAACTCTTCGCTTAATAGATATACCTTGGTTGAGTTGTTTGATCTCTAATCACCGCATTAACAAAATGCATATCCACTGATAGCTTAATTATTTTAGCATAATAAAAATACAATTTAAATATTGATTAAAATTTCATTAAGTCTTTTTGATACCATATTGCAGGATTTGCCTAACATTCCGTTCAAAATCGACTTTTCACTTGTTTAACCAAACATTAACCGTCACGCTCTCTTATAAGTCCGATTCGTGGGACTAAGTGAAATAGATGCAGAAATGTATCTGTCCCATGTCACATTGATTTCACGGAAATTTACAGTCAAATTTTAGTTATAAAATCTTTCTTTGAACTCATTTTTTAAACTCAAATATTAAAAATCTTATTGACTAAAAATATAGGTAAAAAGTTGGGTCTAATCCGAATTTTTGATTTAAAGTTACTATTTCACCATATGCTATGTTGTATAGTGTTGACAAAATATTGACACCATATAACTAAAAATGCTTCATTAACAAACGAATATGAACGTTCATCACAGAAAACTATCAATTCGATCTATGGAATTAAGTTTTATAGTTTTGATTGTTTAGATGAAATATCTCTAAGTATGCATTAACGTGACGAATGCACATGATAATATAATTAACATAATTAGATAGGCATGGTTGAACGCGCTAATTGATTACTAAATTATACTTGTATTTGTGTTGGATAGTCGATTAAAGCTATTATATTTATCGAAGATGGCTATTTCATATCATACGACCAATAGCAGCGGAGGATTAGTGAAAAATGTTGCGAAAACGGAAAAAAGTCCTTTTGAGAGAGCTTAGTATGTCTTTTCCTCAACTAATGCGGGTGGAATCGAGTGACACAGCTAGTTCTAAATAAGAACCATAAAGTGGCAACAACGTTTAAAAATATCGATCAGAGGTGCGCAGTTCTAATAGGGGTTACGAACTTTTTGGGGTTGTGATTCATTAAGCACGATACATCGCACACGTACACTACCCAAACATTTTACCCATAGATTAAATATATAGATACTTACTCTAAATTTTTTATCTCGATCCAAAAAATAAGTTTTATAATGAACTGTCTATAGTGAATTGAAAAATATGAAACAGTCACTCGTCGCGCCTGTATCTGTAGGTTTGTTCGCGGTAATTTCAAAATCTATAGAACGGACAAAAACAATAGAGTGAACCCAGGTAACCGTTTGTGCATATTATTTGTAAATTTGTTGAAATATGGCAACGATTATTCAGACAAAAAAAGGTGAGTGGAAAGATTTCATCGAAAATGAAATGTAACAATACAGTGTATGGTGGGATTATTCCTGTTCGATAGGTCTAGAAAAGAGTCCTAAGCCATAAGTATTTAACTTAAAGATAGCCTATAAAAATGATGGGGTAATTTCAAAGCTATTTGTGCTGTTGTAAATAGTTTTAAGAATACACAGTAGGTACACATGTTACCTACGTAACGAGTGATTCTTAAAACTCTTACCAAGGTAATTTAGGTAGATTTTGTTACAGAAATTATTATCCAAACCGCTAACCCCACATAAATCAAGGATGAAGTCAAAAATTATAAATTTTGTAACCTTTTGTATTTTATGATTTAGTATTAGTAATATTAAAAGTATTACGTTAAAAGGAGATAGTAAGTATTTTAAACAATTAATTAATATGTATCAAATGGCAACGAGAACATATATATATATATGTATATTTCTTCAGAAACACTGTAGTGTTTCTGTGACTATAGTCAAGAATTTAAAACGTATAGTCTGTTATTTGAATTAAAATAAATTATACTCTTTGGTAATGACGTCACGTGAGCATACACACGTGCCACGTCTAATGCAAATGAATTGTATCGGAGCAATTTTTAATTTACTACGAGTAGGTACTTTCTACCTATATTTATAGACATTTACTTCGTAGGAAGTCATGATAATTGATAATTTTTTACAATAATTTTAAAAGAAAATATTATGCAGGTAGTTCGTCGTTCTTGATTTGCGTTATGTGTGTGTGTATGCATATGTACATATATGTATAGTAGGTATGTATATTAACTAATACCTACACAATACTGTAATAACTACTTATATATATTAAATTAATATATTTCTAAGTATTTATAATGTAATCTTTCAAATTTAAATTACTCTGTATGAGACAACAAAGACCGGCCTCTCCTAACACAGGTTTGATACCTATCCTGCATTATTAAGGAAATAAAGACTTTTTTGATTTTGAATTTAAAGTTAAGTTCATTAGAAATAAAATATTTCTTTTTAATATTTTACTATCTTCTACTCTTGTTGCTTTAAACGCCGTATTAAAATGACATTAAAATAATAGAAATTTAATATTAAAATATTTCAAAAGTTATCTCTGATATTATGTAGGTATCGGTTTATATATACATCATTGTTTATTAGCAATTGCTTTATTCATATTCAATTTTTAATAACTGGTAATTTTGTTTGGGATTTATAAATTTTAAATTAACAGTTTTTAAGACTCATAAAACAGGTAGAAACTAAAAATTATTTAAAGCAATAATGTAACGTAATAGCCTGTTTAATATCTACTGTAATAATCTTTGATCCTTAAACCAGACTACACTGTCTTGCAAATTTCAGAAATTAGGAACAGTGTCTAACTTTTAATGAGAGAAAAAAAAACATGGCGTACACACGATATGAGCGGATTCGGGCCGTACCACGCCGTACCGGGCTTATAATTGCTTTGTCTACGTGTGTACACTTATAACTTTACATTTTGCGGCTAAAATTTTTGGGGATTTTAAATTCTGCTACTTTTTGTCATGATTAAAGCACGAAAGGAGCCAACAAGGTTCTTATAATGCAATAAAAAAACAAAAAAGTGTTTCAATGACGTGTTCATAATTAACCGTAACATTAATATAGTTTTTCTCAAGTCGTTAATCATTGTGCATTAAGAATTATTTATGAATGTGTAAAAAATCTGTAACTAATAGTCGTCGGTAGATCTAGATTAAAACATTGCCTAATCGCTTTTTGTTTAGTATTAAAATTGCAATTTATGTCCGTGACATAACAGTATAAAATTTTAGAACGACCGAAAAACTCATATTTTGTCACTGTGTAGAAACGGTATGAAAAATCATTCGAAAACGATTTGACGCTCGATTAACTAGCGAAATCAAGTGGGTTGCTCAAGTTGCTAATAATATCACAATTTTATATGAAACGACGACTTAGAGGATTATAGGTTCTATGATGAAAGCCCCGGAGTTCCCGGCTTCGAAGTCTGGTGAAAGATAAATTGAGATAAAGGGAGTGCCATACGTTACTCTCGCCTACCTACTGTATGTACTGTATAGAAATGAAAAATAAACAGTTTTTAAACAAGCAATCTTTATTCATTCATAGATTTCAGTGGTTTGTAATTTACAAAAACAACATAACTTCACGTGAAAAATACTAAATTAGAACTTAAATTAAAATCACGTACAAATTAAAAATTAAAAATAATTTTAAAAATTGTACCCTTAGCATTGTACCCCTAACACTGGTAATATTTCCTCGCTGGATTGCCATGCCAGCCAGCCCTGGTTTCTCCGGTGGACTCGACAAGGTGCCAGCTTATCTCTTTCACTTGAACCCCATGGTCCAAGGGTCTCTAGGTACTCCAAAGGGCATAAAATTGTAGTTAGAGGAGAGAGAACTGTATATTAGTTGATGACAACAGCAGTTATGCTATTCAGTATTCAGTTTCATTTTCAGAGATAAGATTGACAAATGACTGTCATTTGTTTTGTAACCTTTAAGACAGCCTACCACTTCTGAAGTACCGACATTTATATATTCTCTGGTATGAGCTGGGTATCTATGAGGTATAATAAAAACTCCCTCGTTTTTTCACCTCGGTTCAGTAATCACGTTTATAGCTAGATTATATGATCACTCTGAGCGTGGGACAGCTGCGTAAACGGAACGCAACTGTGACGAATCGATTAGAAAACGATTTTTCAATAACGGTAGCCGTGCGATTTACATCTCGATCGTTACGTGGCAATGATCGACAAATCTTTGTGCATTGAAGCTGCAATTGTCATTTCATAAGCCACGATGCGAGCGACCAGAATACCTTGACCCCTGTCCGGTTAAAAGTCGAGTAATTTAACACGGGCTGTGTGATGTCGGTGGGGGTTATGGAAGCTCCAGATATGTTGGTCAGTTGACACATTGTCACAATACGATTTCACTGACCGGCGAGACGTGACGAGTTACGCGTGGTTTTTATTTCTGCCAATGACGGTTGAGGCGTGGTGTCATTGCGGATCTCTGGTCGCTGGTTGACTCTTATGTGGAGAGAATAAGGGTCATTTGGCCTGGCACACACGAGATAGCTAAATGGGAGTATGTTTTTTTCTACACACGCCCACTGTTAACGATTTCTTAATCGTTTCTTGCATTGATTCAGATGTTTTTAATGATGTGGGAGGATTATAGTTTTAGAACCACATAGTTGGTTTTAGTTGCTGAGAGTTCATCTTAAGTACTGTTAAAATTAGCTCAGTTTTGTATGTGGCCAGTGTTTTGGGTACGCACCCTAACCCCAATAATATATTTTTGTAAATACTTAAGTAAATTTTATTACCAATTAATAAAGATAGCCTAGATTTTGAACTGTATTTAAAACAAAATACAGAAAAGGTTTTAAATATCAGTGAACGAATAAAATACCTCAAGAGCCTATCTTAAGAATAACGAATATTGAAGAAGTAATTAAAATAGACGAGATAGAATATTAAAGGAATATTAGATATCTGTATTGGCAGGGAGGCTAGACATCCCATAATTAAGTGTCTAGTTCTGAAGACTCACTTAGTTTTAAGATAATAACTACCCAGTTACCCATACTAAGTGCCTACCCACTACTAACCCAGTCTTAAATTAATTCACTAATATCTGAGTCTTAAATTAAAATAAATATTGAAGTATTTCTTTATAAATATACCTACGATAAGCCATTTTACCTTGTTTTTACTAAACATTGGAGATATAATTTGTTTAACATATAATAATAATAATAATAATTGGGACAACTCACATACATTGCTCTGATCCCAAAGTAAGTAGCTGAAGCACTTGTGTTATGGTAATCAGAAACAACGAGGGTACCACAATAAATACATATATAAGTTTATATACATTTATATATATGGGATTAGAACCAGGAACCTTTCGATGCAAGGCAGGAGCACTACCAATTGCGCCAATCGGTCGTCAATATATGCAATTAGCAATTATCAGTATTTCACTATAATTAAGTGCTTCGTTTAAAACATTTCTAATTGATTTCTTTGTAATTATACAAATAGTATCAAGAAGTATCAGATCATAAGTTAAGTAAGGTATAATAGATGGTAATATCTTTAAAAGATATAAGATTTGATATTCTTTGTATTTCGATTGTGCCCTGACGGTTAGCACGAGCCACAGAGGACAATGCCCTTTTGATGATTAATTATCTTTTAATAGATGTTAAATTTATTTGGTTGGTACGCTTCAATTGCTAGACCGATTCTAGTGTTTTTTAAAGATGTGCCAGGTACTCATTGGGATTTTTTGTTAGCTTAGATCTAGATATGTTTACCTACTGTTTGTAAGCGATAAAACAGAAATTAATAATATATTCTGTAGTACAAAAAACCTTTTTTTTATAAATTTCCGTAAACTATATCAAAGAAAAATCCATTTTAATGTGTTAAAAGTATCTATTTGGTATGTTTGTTATTCTCACTTTACATTACTCATGAGTAATGATTATTTTAAGTTTATAAAGACAGAATACATTAGACTCTAATTTATGTATGTATGCCTCTAATGATTAGAGGCATTAAAATTTTTTGTAAAAATATCCTACTTATTTTCAAAAAGGGGCGCTTTCCGTCGGATCAGCTTTAATTAAACGATACGGAAATATACCTTCACATAATCACATTAAGTCATTTCGTCAAGCTAGTGTAATATTTTTAAATGTATCGATTAAATCAGTTCTCAAGACGCACGTAATGGTCGACTTATCGACATATCTCGATAAAACGATAACATTCACACATAGCACACGCTCTCGATAGAGATGCGCCGCGGTGTCTTCTTATCGACACTCGATATCGATAAACTGGCGGTCCTGTCACTCAAACTATTTCGGGTTTTTGTCGGTGATACTTAATAATTGATGGCTTGGAAGTTTCTTAATGTTATCGATATATTTTAATATATCTATTTAGTTTATAATGGCTCAAAGAAGCACAATAGTACAGTCACGCTCAGTGTCTCTAGCAAAATAATCCCGTAACTCTAAGTGTGGCTTCTGATGGAGACATTTACGTCTGTTTAACTGATCAGTTTTATTACAAACTAGCAACCCGCCCCGGCTTTGCACGGGTATAAAACATATATAAAACTTTCCTCTTCAATCAATCTATCTATTAAAAAAAACCGCATCAAAATCCGTTGCATAGTTTTAAAGATTTAAGCAAACAAAGGGATATAGGGACAGAAAAAGCGACTTTGTTTTATACTATGTAGTGATGATAAGATTCTTCTATACCTAAATGTGTGAATATAACGATTTTATTAGCAATCCTTCATCCGTGCCTTGTAAAATTCTATTTTATGTACCTACATTCATTGCCTGTTTTTATGTAACTTTTAAGAGCTCTAATAAAAAATATAATTGGCTAGTTATTAAATTAACACTTCTCTTATTCAATACTTATACATATCTACTTTAGTTCTATTTTTTCTCAACTCACTCTTACAATTCAATTGTATATGAAAAAAGGGGACAAAAATTCTATCCTTTTCGGAAAAACGGTCTTGTGTTATTTATATATTTTTTAATGTTGTTAGGTTGTAGGAGGAAGATTGATAATGTTAACAGTACTAGTAACAATAATGATATGTTAAAATCTCATTACAGAAAACCCATCTATACCTACTAATATTATAAAGCTGAAGAGGAGCGAAGCATCAGTGGAAAATGTTGCAAAAACGTGGAAAATTATCCATATTTGAGGGCTTCCGCTGCGTGCGCTGCGTAAACGGTTCAACTTACCCAAAAATATGCATGAAAGAATTATAACTCTTTAAATGATCTAAAAAAATTTCCGCGACAGTATATGTCTATCTTTTAAGATTGACTCATTATAACCTTTTTTATTGGTCATTATTGCCAATTTAAAATATATTCTTTAAAAACTTCTTAATTGCGATCATAATAAGAGAAATTGACGCGGACGAAGTCTCGGGCAACAGCTAGTAAATAATAAAAAGTATAGGTATACTAATTTATAGCTAGCAATATGTATATATTTCATTCAATGGTAAATTGTTGCAGTTCGAACCTTTGTATAAATAATTAAAAAATTATATATATTATATCATAATATAAGACAGCTTAGAATGTGAAATGTCGAATGATGAAGGTCGTTATTGAAGCCTGTTGATTGTCCTTTAAAAATAAAAAGTGTTTTAAGCGGTCAGTTCATTGACCGTGGCATTAAAAAGTTGCGTACATTAGGGAGAAGTGGGCAAATTTAGGAACAGTGTCAATAGCCGGCGGCCGGTTGAACCTGCCTCACGCGCCCTCGCCTTGAGCCCCTGATAAAAATGGGCCAGATGACCGCCCCCCTCACCCTAGCACCGCTCGCGGTTGCAACTCGAAAGTACGGGGTGTCAAAGGAACGTTTTACGGCTTTTACCAATACGGCAATATTTGCTGAAAGCATTTTAGCATAATAGATGTGTTGATATATTAATCATTACTCATAAAGGTTCCTAAGATAGATAGGTAGACACAGTTTGCAATGCCATGTCTTAAATGCGCTGTCACTTTCTCGCTGTTCAGTGTTTTGGCTAAAGCGAGACAAAACACTATGACAAAAGATCATAATTGATCTACATCTTAATAATTGGCAAGACTGTGTAATTCTTTACTATTGGTCGAGTTGCAACTACTGATAAATGAAAGATGATGCCTATATGTTCAATGCGAAATATTTTGACTAATTTTTAATGAACAGATGTCAGGAATAAGACAAACAGTCAAGTCTTGAACCGTTCGATTGCTTTAAAGTCACAAATATACAAATAAATCTTAAATCTGAAGTAAGTTTGTGTTATCCTACAAATTGCTTGGACCGCAAATAAAAGACGTAAGAATTATATCAAAACACTAGATACTCTAGGAAAAACTAAAACACCCCACGCATTCTCAATTCAAAACAGTCCTGCCACGTGGTCGATTCCATTTTTAAAAGTGCAAAGTGCCAGTAACCTCGGGAGTTCTTTTAATTTCAATAGTGGGGTCGCGGTTCAAGGTCACCGCCCGGAGGGGACAGTTTTACGATCAGCTGGATACTCGACGCTAAAATATCTTGTAAACTTTTTTTAATGTTGAGGAACAATCGTGGAAGTTAAACTTTTTCTTCTTTGCATTTTTGGCAAAGGAAACGATGACGTGAAAAATCTATAGACTAAAAACCAATGACAAAACTCAAATTAAATAGAATCACTTTTATGAACACTTATAAACTTCAGTCTGAGAAAAAATTATCTATGGTCTTCAAGTTATCTTAAAAATTTTCTGCCTGCTAAATATGTTAAATAAAAATGTTATTTATGTACATTATTCCAACAACTTACCAACTTGAATGGAATTAAAGAATCTTATAAGATAAAGTGACAAATATGAACTTGAGAGGTTACAATAATCTACTACCAGCAAATTAACAACAAAGATTTGCTGTGACGATAATTATGACTGTACTATCTCCTGATTTATACTATTATTTTAATCACTTGTAATTTTGTTTGTAACGAATATACTTAAACACAACTGGAGCGATTTCAAAAAATATTTCATTGATAGAAGCTAGACTCTTAGCAAGCGTCATCAAATATATCACTCATGCAGACGACATCAAAATCTAATAAGATTGATGGTAGATTAAAAATTTGAGCAGCTTTACTTAATATATATTGTGACGAATGGAAAGTTCACGCTGCATTTTCTTCGGTGGGAAAATCGGGGTTACGGTGACATAGGAGCTCAACACTTGGGGAAGAAATATATCGTTCATTGCGTAACGATAATGAAACAATCAGAGGCCATCGTCCACTACGTTCCATTGATTCGGCTTTCTTAAAGAAATCACGTCGTGCGCCGGAAGACGATTCGACGCGCACAGAAACCAGAACGAACATCTGACCACTCAATTAATCAAAGGAAATTCAACTCTATCACTTTGAAATAGCATTGCATTTCAAAATCTCGGCTTTTGTAAGATTCATAAAAGAACTTTAAACTATTTTGACAGTAATTACAATGAAGTAAAGTCCAGTTTTATGTGAATTATAAGAAATATTTCCAATAGTTTCACGGACCACTGATAAGGGGTGTAAACGCAAGTCACCGACAGATGAGTTCCGCCCTGATAGGTGTGATTCTTTATCAATCCGTTTTTTGTATAGAAATACTTGGATGTGATTTTGTTGGACATGTTTTAGGCCGAAGTACCGAGCGTGAAGCTCATGGTGCGTCAAGAGACAATACGTTCAGTTTTAAATTGAACAGAGTAAGTATGAAATTGAAGTCGGCTGGAGGGAATATTAAGTGATAATATGTAAGAATTTATAATAAATTTTCATCCAGATCAATAAATCGGGAGTTATTTTATATACGTACATGACATATGCTTTTTGCTACGCTGTCTGTCCATCTTAATTTTAGCAACGCAAATGTCTACGTTTGCGTTTTTCTCAGTAGATAGGCATATATTAAGAGGCAGTCATTTTATACTTATCTAATATTTGTTTTATTTTAGTTGCGTGGTTAATATTAAAGATTCAGTTTATCTGAATCAGTATTAGAATAATAACCGAAAAACGTAATATAATTAACGTAAACGTAGTTTTATTGAATTCATTTCAGTTTATTGTAGTGAAAATTTATCAATCAAATCCAAATTTTGATCTGTCTCAAAATCTGAGCAAATAACATTCAGGACTACTGAAATATGTACCTAACCTATTTATAATTCATGAATGATTAGACGCTTTGTGAATAAAAAAGGAACGAAGAATTTAACTAAACGTGAAGGTACAATCCATAAATATCCTTCACAAAACATGTAGAAAAAAGCCCCGGAGTCCGTTATTACACATCAGCAAGGAACACCAATCACGCTTTCATTAGTCCAACAATCAATATTCATATCCCATGCGAAATCTTCATAACGGCGCGCCGTGCAAATAAAAATAAAAAATAAAACAGTGATAGATGATCCAACGAGTCGCCCGCATTCGTAGAACGAAATTAAAAAGAACAAGCCATATCACTTAGCGCACACAGAAGCGTGGTTTTATTAAAAAATTCTACATATCTCGCGCGTCTTCCGAACCTCTATCTTAACCCTCCCCCCTGAACAGAGACGGCGAATAAAAATCCGGCCGAAAGAAAGGGACGCTAGCGAAAATTATAATTGCCAACTGTACGTAAATTAACACCGTAGATTTTGTGCTTTGTCTCATTCGTTCTGGATCGCGTCTGAGTGAGACGGGCTGTGTTTGTGTGAGATCCATATATCGCAACGGACTTGGGAAATCGAACCGATAGGTTTTCCGATTTATTCGTTGCATTTCGGTGCCGGATGCATAATGGTCGCTCGAGAGGCTGTAGGCACCACTCGCCAATCAATGCAGAGCCAACGAGAGTTATTACTGTATAAATAAAAATCATTTGCGACTGTACGATACTTCAGAAATGCGACTGGAATTATGAATGATGTAGGAGAAAAAACTCAACAATTTTTATACATAAATTTATGCGGCAGATGGAGATCAGACGAAATGCTGTAGAGATTACAGATAAGCATATAATCATAGTATAATAGTTTTCATATTTTATATAACAGATCTAAGCTCTAAGATCTAAGAGAAGCTCTTCTTTGATCTCCTCAAGGCTATCATGGAATAGGACCGGTTTTTATCCCAATTCCTCCAACGAAATCGCAGGCAAGTGACAATTACTATTAACTACACAATAGGGCATATCTGAAGAAAAGTTTTTTTATCTTAAGTATTCTTTTTAAATAGGTAGGCATGACAACCTATTTGTAGATTTCAGATTATTCAATAATTAAGTATAAGTAAAAACGGGCTTATATCCGCAACTAAACTTCTACAATGCGCCTATTTAGCGTACTCAATAATTATTGTGCTTCATTATCCCGTATATCTATATACTGAAATTATAGGTACACCTACACTCGTGACCGTTATAAATTGTTTAATAACCTTGTAACTATTAATTATGTTAATTACTTAATAAATTAGTAAAGACAATGCCCTCTTGTTTTAAGTCAAAATAATTCGAAAAACGTCGCATTGTGAGTTGTCGAAGCGTTTTAAGAAAACCCTTTATGTATTGTATTATATAAGGTCTATGTATCTAAGGAAGCGTACGCACAAAACAATGGCGGTGCGACGGTTGACCTCGCGCCTCCCCCCATGTCTTGCCTCCCGTGGTAGCGCCGCGTGCAATTAATATGCCGAGTCGGCCGCGTGTACTGCGATTTCGTCGACTTGATACTCGCGTTTGACTGGACCGTCCAAAGATTTATTTGTAATATCTATCTATTTAATCGACCACCTCCTTGGTCTAGTGGTAAGCGCGTAAGCGATACAACCGAGAGGTCCTGGGTTTGATTTCCGGTGGAGATAAAACAAAATCGGTGTGGCAGGGCATAGAAGGCTGATCACCTACTAGCCCCTAAAGAAAAAATCGATCAGTGAAACAGATGTGAAATGCATCTACCCCATACCCCACTAGGGGCCACGGGACTTCACACTTTATTAATATAAATAAAACAGTTTGAACAGATCAATTCCGTATACTTAACACAAATTTTACAAAGTCGAGTGTAACTTACAATAAAACTGCTTGGTAAACTTTCCAACTTATACTGTAAGTAATTATCATACGTTATCTATCTATCTTATGAAAGCCATGTAGAAGCAATAATATTATATTTACTGACATAAGAATATTGGAATGGTTCATTATGACAAAATAAATAAATTATCTAATTACAACGATCAAACTACACCGGGTGACACATAACCCGTCCAAGTTTTCTTTTGCGAAAGAAGAGAGAGAATTTTTGATCAATAATTGTCACTGGGCGGGCTTCCTCCCGCGGGGTGTGGGGCGCGGGCGGGCGGGGAGGGGGTAATTACGAGTGCGTTTTGTTACCGACATGATAGGCGCGAAAAATGGCTTGCGCGTGCCTTTACCTTGTCTAGTTTTGAATATTCAGTCGGCTCCTTGATGAAATATTGAACAGAGTAATTTATTCCCAGTGACGCGTTTCCGAACCTTCTCCGATCCGCCCGGATATTGAAATTAGGCTTTGCTTAAGAAAGCGTTTGTTTGATGGCTGCTCTGTACCGACGCTGATAGCCGATATCCCCGTCTTTTACGCTTATGGATGACCTTCTTTGTGTTTATGTTGGAGATTTAATAGTCATTATTTAAATGTGCTCTACTTAGGAGCTTAATGTATAGCTGTAGGCGTTAGACCTTTTGGAAGCGTCCTACTATAATTCGCGAATGTCTGTAATAGATAGACGTTTCTTACTCTTTTACGTAAAAAGCTACAAAACTTTTTTGTCTTATTTTAAAAACTGTTACAACACATGACCATATTTATAAAAGAAACCTTCAAACTATATAATTTTCAAATTAATTTAAGCTGTCTCATATCTGTAGAAGGAAAATCTACGCTAAAAACAACGAATACATGAAATGTTCATTCATTAATTATGCGTATTATGCTTGACTTGGCCAAAGCCATTTTTCAGTTTTACGATATATAACGAAAGTTACGTTACTTAATACCATTGTTATTACACTAACAAATACTTATTATTGGAGAAAACTCTTTGGTAACTAACATGTTATATTGTTTTCTATTCAAAACTAATTTTAATCTTCAAACTAGCGATACCTTAAAATATCTGCTAAAAGCTTAGATCCTAACTCATATCTTATGAGAATAATTTTTTAAGCTGACAGTTAAAGAATAGTCGATTATAGGCTTACAAAGGACAGAAGGTATAGGTTTTACTTAGATAATCCTTTTTTAGCAACCATTTAAATTGTTCAATTGTTGTGGACAATTCTGTAAGCTTTTATTTCGAATAGTAATTTTTTCATAGGAATTATATGTACTATGTTTTCTTTACATTTTCATAACAATTCTGTTTGTATTGCTCCAAGTAAAACAATGGTATGAAAATTCTTTTACATCGTAATATCTCGCGAAGCATCGTTATGAAGGTTCTTTACAATAAAAATATTGATCTATTAATGTCGTAATAAAAGCGAAGGTTTTTCATAATATTTACGAAATTATAAATAAAGTTGTTTGTTTATATATGAAATCTCTGTGTTAGAATGTTATTTTATATTAAAAATCCACGGAGACATGCGTGAAGCAAAGTTTTTTGATTTTTTCGGTTAGGTAGACACAGAGGGTTGATAGAGAAAATGATCAGAGAAACATGTAGAAATGTGTGTGCTACAGGCCTCACTTCTTAGTGAGGTTGGTACGATATTATACTTATATCTACAATTCGCTGTCTATGAACTTTAAAAGTAAACGTCAAAAGTAAACGAATAAAGAGAATTGAATTTAGGAAATGGGTCTCAGTCTACTTGATATTGTAACAAAAACAGTGTTTAATTGTCAGTTTAGAAATGAGAAGTGGGCTAAGTGGAAGAATGTTAGAGTGCGTAGAGACAAGCTATTGCACTTAGCAAGCTCGCAAATATGCAAATCATGCCTTACTCGACTGTGTGCGCCGTATGCATAGATCGCACAAGGAAAGCTATGGAGAAATTTATTTCAAAATTTTTTGGAGATTATGTAATATCTTCAATTTACACTTCAATGTCCTGTTTTAAGGGTGTGTGCTTCAATATTATACTAATTTAAACATGTTATTTTAAACATCGCCTTAAATCAAACGTTGAAGTTAGAATTATTTATCTGCTATTATTAAGTAAATATTGCGTTAATAATAAAAAAAATCATAAATAAATAAATAGATTTGTTGTTAACTAATTACTAATAATATATATTTCATTTATAGACAATTTTCTTTTATAAGTTGTGTAACTATATTTTGTGTAATACGTACCGTTTCATTTTCATCAAATTTTAATATTAAATGTATATTTCAAGAGAGCTTTCGAAATTTAACTTAACTTTTAATTAGTATTACTATAATGCAACTCGTTTACAAACAAACGAATTCTATTAGGTGAAAACAAAACTAAGAAATAATTATATTCACTGATTGTATACAAAATAATTAATACATTAATTATTACTCAATGTAACAATGCAGCTCTACAACACGATCTGTTACAAGGCCGGGATTGTAAGAAGAGGGTGGTTAATGAATAAAAAAATTCTCGTTTTTTTCATAGCACAGTGATTAGTTACCCCTATAATGAGTTGTGTGTGTGTGCGTTCATTTTGGGGTGAGTAAATTTCATATGACAGTTGATAAGGGATGCTCTATCGATTTTGCATTCTTACACGACTTGAATTTTCTAATTATAATTTGAATAAGAATATTTTACTAAGACCTCGCTTCTCTATACATAGAGAGGTAATCATTTGAACTGAATATTCGTCCTTCTATTCAAAAAAAGCAGATATAGAGCTAACATTTCATAAATGAGGTTTTCTTCGCCTAAAAAAAATCAATATAGAAATTAAAATTCTAAGTAATTCTTAGTGTAGGGTCCAAATCCAGACATTCCGATTCCTGAAAAGAGATCTCATTACATTCTTTCAATTTACGAAACTGAATATTGAAACTATTGAAGATACTTAAGTATCTTTGCATGAAAAGTAAATATAAAGGAAGCACTTGCTTAAATATCGTCTTCACAATATATCAAAAATAAGACATCGCAAAATTAAATAAAATTTCTGTACAAAAAATGAATATGCAGAACGCGAAAGTTAATTAGCGTCTCGGAATGGGCTTCATATGAAAAATCGTAAAAAACCCACCCCATTTTCCGCAATTTTGTGTAACATAGCCGCAAACGGCGTGTCAAGGTGAACCCCAACCAAATCGCGTATCATACGTATAAAAAAATAAGAGTATTGCCCGAAGAAATGCGTCTTAGCACGCGTCCAATTTACGAGGACCCCTCAAATAACATTATGAATCGCCGACCGTGCTGAGATTTGTATGCAATGTACGGGATGGAGTAGGCCAACGTACGGCGGTTCATTCGAGTAGGGATGTAAGAGTGTCTCAAGTTAAATTAAGAATGTGGACCTCGTATTTTTTACTTTTTTCACTTTGTTTGTTGACGGAGACTTCATCTGACATTGTGGACTTTGTGTACGCGTCCTTAATTCTTGAGGCGTTCGTGTATAACCACCCTAGTATATCTGGAGTATTAAGGGATTTTTGGAGGTGTGTTTTATGGATTACGTCTTTGAAGTCCGTGATTAAGATACGTTTTGTTTGCTTTGTACGAGGGCCTAAGGTACCTATACAAGTTTACAATGCAAGGGACTTAGTAGCTTGTATGGCTTTTATTTGTTACAAGACATTATTACGTAAAAATAGAAACAGTAGGTTACTCAATATATTATGTACTTTTTTTAGTATGTACTTCCTAAGAAATTTTGCGGACAATTCCACAAATCATGTTAAAAAATACTTAACTTTCGCTTTGATTGCCAGTTAGCTATGGAGATGCTAAAAGGTATAATGTACACACCGTACAAACGTAATGTATGTATGAATGTATGGTACTAGTCTTTAATATTTTCTAATAGTCTTTATGGATCGTTGTTATTTAATATTATTATTATTTTAAGTTAGGTACATTATCATACCATAACAATATATCCAGCTAAAAGCGTTTTTCGCATTCAAGCAACGGTTGTAGAACGGTTCTCTGTAAACGAATTGCAATTGACCAGAAAAACGTCAAATTAATTAGAGAAGTACCGCTTCTTTAATTTGCTACAGAGTTGTAAACAGTATTCTCAAATGCCTACCGACTATAATTCCTTGGAATATTTTTTTATTCTTTTTTGGAGCGTGTACTAACGGGTTTTCAGTAAAAAATGCGCATCATAGACCACGTACGACATTTTCAAATTGGTTCGTTTTGACGAATTAAAAATTTATAATTACGTTAAAACTTCAAGCCTATCTAAAAGCATCTTAGGTTGATTAACGTCTCTCTTTATGAAATTTGTATTGTATTAAAGGTGCTGGGGTGTAATCCTGGGGAATTAAATGTTTCGGTTGGGTAGGCACTGAAGGCCGATTACCTACTCTGTAAGGAAAATGATCAGTGAAACTCTCAGAAATGTACACACCATGCCTCGCCTCATGTTTTATAGAAGTTACGGGATTTCATATCTAAATATTTAATAGTGCCCGATATCTGTAAGAAAACTTAAATAAAAAACTATATTCATAAATACATAAGATTACTGTTGGTTATAGGATAAAAAATGGATTCAATTGTGTATTTTCTTATATTTTATCACGACGAAGCCTTGTTCTTTCCAAAATGAAATATCATTTCTTCTGAAATCATATATCACTACATAGTATAAAACAAAGTCGCTTTTTCTTCCCCTATATCCCTTTGTATGCTTAAATCTTTAAAACTACGCAACTCATTTTGATTCGATTTTTTTTAATAGATAGAGTGATTGAAGAGGAAGGTTTTTATATATTTTTTATACCCGTGCAAAGCTGGGGCGGATCGCTAGTCAATAATAAAACTGGATTTATTTTCTTTTAAATATTTACAATACTGTACTTAATAATATTTACAAAAGGCTCATCAAAGCCGTTGGGGTGCGTACCCAAAATACTGGCTACATTACCGCGTTGTATCGCTACACTGACACGTTGGCCGAAATATAATTAATACCTATGTCATTACTCAAGAATACTAGGAACGTATAAGTATTGAAAAGATATAAAAAAGTAAAGACAAATTGCCGTCATGAAAGGCAATTGAGGAATCGGTGGAGAAGTAGAAACTACTGTCGAGTTCCTTGTGAAAATGTTGAAATTTGTTAAAAATTCCGAGGGAATTCATATCCTTTTTAAGATAACGTGACGTCACTGAAAAAGTGAAATATTCCTGCATTTTATTCGTTATTTTGTTTGAAAAACATATTTTTATTTCGCAAGGCACGTTCACGCTTTTGTGAATGATGTGTTAGGCACTTCCGCAAACAGCAGATGTATTGTTTATTTTTTAACCTTTTTTATATTTATATAGACGTATTTTTTGTGGAAAAAAGAGTTTTAATTCACTAATTATAAAAATTATGATAGCGCTAATTTTATTTAATGACACATATAAGTAAAGTAAGCTCCTGCCACCTTCCGTGATATTTCATATAAAAAAACGAATCATCATAGAAAAAGTCATAGATTTTTATCTTTTACTGGTTACGGAACGAAAGAAATAAACATCGGAGGTCACAATTATAAGACTTATACATAACGATATTTTTTCCAGCACACCTGATTAGCTGAAAGTGGCTGGCCCAACCGCAAATTTCCTTCGCTTCCGTTCTGATTGCAGGCACCACGCTCCACTCCACACACCTGCCATTGTGGTTCTACGAATGTGTCTTCAATTGTCCAGTTTTAGGGGCATTAACCGCCACCATCGCTGTCTTTCACGCGTCTGATGTGTTTCACTTATTTATTTTCTATTTTGACAGTAATTTCTAATTTAATATGATTAAAACTTTATTTCTAAAACCTTAGTACTAATAACTACATATGACACGGAAAAATATAGCTAGTTTTTAAAGTTTGCCCTCAAGAACTCAGTCAGGTTGGAACAAAACAGGGTCAAGCTCGGATGCTACCGCATTCAAGATGCGCAATGACCGCGTAATTGGAAACCAAAAAATAAATAAACTTCAACTTTATATAAAATGAAATCCTAGTAAATTAAGAAATATCCTATACCTAAAGCCAAACTGCAGAAAATCATATAAACTGTAAGTCATTACTATATGACTTACAGTGTAACTACAAGAAAGACAACTAACATTTAATTTTTTTTCATTATTATGAACACAATCATAACTATAAAGTAATCAAGTTAAATTTGTGATCAAGTTTGTACACTTCTGTATAGTGTATACTGAGCAAGCTTACAAACTTAGTTGCTCACTATAATATATTAAGTACGCTTTCGAACAGTAATAAACAAACATTTTAATAATAAACTCGTAAGATACACACATCCTTAATTAGCAGCAATATCTGATATTTCTCTCAGTATTTTGGCCTATTTAAGGTGCGTAAAAGGAAGTCGTCACATAAAATAGATAAGAAATAATATGTTATCGCCTCAATTAATCACCAGTACGTGTGGTATGCGCACTATTTAATAGCTAATTGGTTCTGAAAATAACCTATCCTAATACGTGACTTGTTTTAATTTGAAAGCAAATACTTAAGTGGTTTGTGTTTATTTTTCTATTTAATTAATCGATTCAGCCACTTAAACCAAGTTTAGGGCAATTTTGTTATACGTTATGTATTATATTATGTATTACAATGTAGCTGTATTAATTATTATAAAGGATTAAATTTATCATTATTGTAATCGTTTTAGTAATTAAAACTTAAAAGTATAATATAAACAGCGGCTTCACTTTTTGCTATATATTTCAATTTATTTAAAACAGTATGATTTGCATAAAATGCGCGACAACTGTCTTTTGAGACCTTAAATTGAATTAATGGAAGTAAAAAAAATTGAAATATATGTTATAATGTCTAATAAATAGTTCTTAAGTAGACTTTATATATTTGGGGGCTATATAGATAGCGGCTCCTAAATTTTTAAATACTTATGCAATTTTAAGAAGTGAAATCCCAATCATAATCACAAAATTACAAAAAACACGAAAAATTAACTATTTCTCTTAATTGTATAGGTATTTTTACGAAAAATTTAAGTCTAAATATTTGTTAGTTCATAACAGAGAAATATAGTAAATTAATTTATAAAAGTTTTAACTATAAATTGTTTAATAATCGAAATTACAAATGTAAAGTTATTCCAAAAATGATGAGTGTCAGTTCAGTGATAGGGCGTTGTATGTGTAACGCAATTTTACAACATTTATTGGTAAATGTTTTATGAAGTTAACCTTTAAGTTGCGTGTTAAACTGTATAGCTAAGCAGAATATCATTTGGTTATTAATTAAGGACAAATGTGGAAGGGTTCTTATTTCAGTGATTTATGTTCGCGAGATACGTTTTGTTGAAACCTATTATGATTTTACGATGTGAGGCACGCGAGCTTTACTGAATTTAAGCTTTACAATTTGTATTTCTTTTAAAAGTAAATGGGATGGAAGATCGCCGTGACCCGTCACGACGTAGTATAAACTCACAGGACTTATTTCACTACACCGTACCATACCATGACCATGCTATGAACGTATTAGGATTGGAAGCAACACTGCGCTCTACTATGCCCATTAGTATGTATCAATTTTGTGTCATACAACAATGAACAATCATTGACGCTGTGTGCATGCTACGCGACGATGCTGGTTGGTATCGGATCGTTCTAGTGGGCAGTCTCACACTTTTCAATACATTTTTAATTACGGTCAATTACGGTCAAAGTATACATTGTAGTGAGTTTATCATTAACTTCAGTTCTATATATCACTAGTGGCGCGTCACAACTTCATAGGAATTAAGGTTTAAAGAGCTTAATTCTCATAAGAACTTAAGTGTATTTCCATACCTTTGCCGCGTCCTCTTGTTTAATAACTGTGTAAACTACTGATGATACATTAAATGAGAATAAAAGAACAGTAAGAACTTGTTAAAATGAAATTAAAATTAAAATTTTGTTGCTAAACATCAATGTTTATGTTATGCACTTAAGTTTCACAGACATCGGTGAGCCCTTTTATGTCCAATGCGTATGACAATTGTAGTTGCCCTTACTTTATTGGACACAAGTGAAAGTGAAGACAATTAAAAAAGCCCATCCGTTTCAACTCCAAGTTAGGTACATTGCCACAGACACAAAGACACTTTTAACTTGTAACAACCCTCTGTTTACGTCGGGATAACAAAAACTAAACATACTTTTTATTTTTACTATATTTCAACACATT
This sequence comes from Aporia crataegi, assembly GCA_912999735.1. Classification (NCBI taxonomy): domain Eukaryota; kingdom Metazoa; phylum Arthropoda; class Insecta; order Lepidoptera; family Pieridae; genus Aporia; species Aporia crataegi. The sequence goes on along the minus strand of OU538744.1, from coordinate 1,910,858 downwards.
TTAATTGTTTTCGAAGGATAAAAGGAATAAAAGAAAATTTCAAAAGACATGGTGTTCAGTGGCTGCAGCCAGATCAACTTATTATGGGTTCGACACTTACAGCAAACGCCATAAATTGCTTTACAGGACACGACCTGACGACAGTTTAGGGTTCCGCATGCACAAAGGAGCCATAGTTCTTTTATTATTTAGTTACATTATATTCTATTTAAGAGGATATATTAACTATTTTTAAACGTCAACTTAACGCTTGAAAGAGGTAAAAAAACTCCTTAAAGATAATCCTATCTATAATTAGCTATGTTTTATTGTTACCTTATATAAAAATGCTAAATAAGAAGTTGTGCATTAATTTACTAGTGTGCGGTTTTGGATTATAGCTGGATCCTTTTGCATGAAAATCAATCTAAATAGAGGTTCTATTGTTTCAGAATATATATTACCTTGCATCTGTATTTAATGCAAACACAGAAATCAATTAGTATAATCCTGGATTTGGTACTGAAATGATTTTATATTTTATGTCTTCAATATCACTGAAACATTTATGAAACCTTGGAACCTTGATATTTAGAAACGCATGCATCTAAATGTTTAAATATGTTAGAATAATAGGAAACTGTGAAGAAGAGTCACGTGATGTAGATGTTGAAACAGAATTATAAAAAATCTAGTAGAACTATTGTTAATCCCAAACATTGTGAAATAATATATACGTTCTGTTCTGGAAAGTGCTTTAAAAATATGTGCTTTCTATGATAAGCCCAGCCGTGGCCAACATGAGTAGTGGCAGACGATATCACCTCTAGATGTATCCATCTTAATTAGGTAGTAAATTTAATTGTTTATTTCCTTTTCAACATTTTATCTCTATAAAAAGAAAAGTCCCGTGTCCCCTAGTGGGGTAAAGGGCAGATGCATTTCACATCTGTTCCACTGATCGATTTTTCTTAAGGGGCAAGTAGGTGATCAGTCTTCTATGCCAGACCGAGTTTTTTTATCTCCACCGGGAATCGAACCCAGGACCTCCCGCTTTTAACGCTTACGCGATTACCACTAGATCAAGAAGGCGGTTTTATCTCAATACTTTAACTGATTTGTTTTTATTGTATTATTATCAAAGAGAGTACGGAATCAAGGTAAATGACTAGCACACGCTTAGCTCATTTTTTCTATTCACGGTTGAAATTAGCCGATCGATTGTTATTGGTTAAATTATTCAGAAGGCGTTCGATGGCTTTAAGTGAATTTTGCGATCGGCCATCGGTTTTTCTATCGCATTTATAAAGATATATTTCGAAATAAAAAAGTCATGTTCATTAATTTTGGCGACAGTAAATTTTAAGCATCGTTATTCCTGTATCGAAAAAAGAAATCCAGTAACCTTTGGTAGATTCATTTTTGTATCTGTCTTTGTTGATTCGCTTTCTTATTAAGATAAGTGGGTGAGCATTCTCTCGCGTCGTCTTCTTCACTCATGAGGGTTGTGACCACCTCCATGTATGTCTTATTGATGGGGTGGTTTTCTTGGGAATATATCGCGGTGGGTTGCCTAGTACTTTCACGTAAGTATTAGTAGGATAGTATAGAAGCCCTGACTGGACACTTGATGAGACTTGCCGAGAGCCCAGTCTGTATGCGGTGAAAAAGAAGAGTCGATAAGGCATGCGATTCTGCTAATGTGACTCAAAAGCTAGCAAGCAACTGGACTTCTACGGATCGGAATACCAGGTCCACACTCAGGGATCTTGGAGTGAGTGAAATGAGGCATGGGGTAAGTATATAAATTAATTTTAAACAAAAAAATAAAACCGACCTCAAAACGCACTGAAAAGTAAAAAATAAATTTTGTATTATAAATGAACTTACTATAAATAAAAGACGTAAATAGTGTTGATAAATAAAATTCATCTAAAATTCTACAAGGGCATAAAACTGTCATGTTGCTCTTTGAAACGCGGCGCCAAGCCATTCAATTAATTTCTTTTTTAAAGTCCAGGATTATTCATTCAGTCTTTATTTATATATTTGGCACCGCCTTTCAAAAAACAACATGAAAGTTTTATGCCCTTGTAGAATTTTAGATGAATTTTATTTATCAACACTATTTACGTCTTTTATTTATAGTAAGTTCATTTATAATACAAAATTTATTTTTTACTTTTCAGTGCGTTTTGAGGTCGGTTTTATTTTTTTGTTTAAAATTAATTTATTTTATACTTTTGAGTGGCTCTTCTAAACCGTATAGTTGGTTATCATACCATCAAAACTAAACTGATGTCGACGCTCTGACTTTACGCTTACCTTATACACTAAAAACTAATTTAATTAATTTAATTTAATATTTTCAAATTAATGAAAATAAGAAAACGCAAAACTGAATCGTTTAATATTAAAAATTTAAGTAATATCGTTCATATAAATTAAGTTTTCATGGTGTTTTATAGTAAGCAAGTGAACGCACATTGTGATTTCCCGTAGGAACTCAGTTACTATATTCTCTCTATCTCTAGAAGTATTTCTTCTACCTTATTCATTTTACTATCATATATGACCCTTTTAATGTTTTATAAAATGATATATAAGTCATCGATATAAACTGATATTACATCGAGATATAGAGATCTAAACTGGACGCGTAAACAACAACGTATAACATGTTTTTCTCTGTTGACAAGTTTTGCTCCATAACATCAAATATATGGCTTAGATTTTCATAAAATTCCGTCAAAAGCTTGACAATATGAGTTTTAATTAAATTAATTTATTATAATTAGTATATATTTAATATAACATGGACATCTCTATTGCTAAAGCGAACTAATTAAAGATTTTTAAATTTTTTATTTTATAACCTCAATATCTCTAAAACTATAAATCAAATTATTTTGATTCTTATTCTCTCTTGTTGCAAATTTAATACTAAATCGAATAACATCTAATTCATCGATAAGGATTCATAAATCATAGAGTTATAAGCAAATAAGCACGACATGGTCGCGCGCAATTCAGCGATTTCTCGTCTGATTGTGAAACTATTCTTTCAATATGCTGAAAACTATTATTCGTAAAAATTCTAAAAAAAAATGGGACCACTTCGACGAGTTACCCTATCGTTTGACACCTCACTCATCCAAATCGGTCTACAAATGGCGACGTACGAGCGGAACATCGGAAAAAAAAAAAAAAAAAAAAAAAATACGCGTCGAATTGATAACCTCCTTTTTGGTTTTTTTGAAGGTCGGTTAAAAAGGACTTGAAGGTCCGACGTGCGTCCCGCCGGGGAGCCCCTCGATGATAAGGTAAGATAAGTAGAAGTAGTTAAATTTTTTGACTTTATTGTTTTTAAATATACCTTTTATAGGAAATAAATTTATTACAATAATGTTGACCTATTTAAGCCAAGAAAATGTAAAATAATAAAGGAAACAGTCGACAAACCTTATCAAATAGCGCACTGTTGCCCATTTTCCTGCATCAAAAGAATATATATTTAATTTTTTTTTTAGTAAATAAGGGATAAATAATAATTTATAACTTTCCTAGGTTTATATTAATAAATTATGTAACTAATAAATATTAAGAAATATATGAAATATTAAAACTAATACCTTAAACTAAATTATGTCTACAATAAATATATAAAAGAAAAATAAAATGTTTTGTATCGCCCTTGGTCCGAGCGTCTCTAGAATACATTCCTTATTGTTAAGCATTACTTATTAATGAATGCTTATAATCAGTGTCATAACCGTCTTAATTAACTCTTATTTTATTTTCACCATACTCTTAACTAATGAACGAATGATTTCATTAAAACGAAAGTGACAAATGCTATACATCAATTGTCATATTTTTCATACTAAATGAGTGAACGAAATCGATGTGACTTAATGGGTGACGTCACAAAATTTCTATCATTTAACTTAGAACGTCATGATATGAAACAGTCAAAGTATTGTCAACGCAGGCTTAATTAAACTACTTTTGATGTCACGATCGGTAGCAACAGGATTATAAAATCAAAGTTTTTGTTTTATCTTGGAATCAAACCTAGGACCTTCACGCTATATCTAGAGCAAAAAAATCATGAAAAAGTAATGCGTGGAGTAATTACCGCATAGTAATAAAGGTAAGTAATGAATATATGACTGAAAAGTCCGTATGAAAAAGTTTAGTTTTTTTGTCATAAAAAATTCACTCCAGACCAAGAATTAAATAAATCACTTACATTTAAGAAATGAGCATTAAACAACGATAATTATTTTAAAACTAAAACACGCATTCAATCTTAGATTTAATTATAAGTTTAGTATGCAATTTGGCGCCATTCTCGACGTTGACGTGTTAAATATGTTTCCGCTTATAATAAACGCTGATAATTGGACACTAAATCTAATGTATATCCATACTAGGAATTTAGGTGGTTATTTCGTAATAAATTTTCTACTATGGAAATATGATTCGATTTTCAAATGTCTACTAGAATGTAAATGTATATAATAGCCGGTAAACGAATATAAAGTCTTAAAATATGGTGTTCTGAATTTAAATTCTGGTGAAAAAATTCTGGTTTGAATTGGAAAAACCTTCGCATTGGTTATGGCTATATAACATTGCGAAGCATCAATGAAAATGTTACAAACAGGAAATCTTTGGAGATCGTGTTTCTATTAACCCTATTGAATATATTTTACTTAAAAATATTCAAAAACAACTGAAACAAACTATGAACAAACAAAATCCCAAAGGGTTCAAAGGTGTTTTGACGACACAAAGTCACGTAACCAACTTTTTACCTTCCAGTTGGGAATTTCACTAATGTTTTGCTAATAACAGCTCTGACATACGTGATTATTGGCTGTTACCATTTTTAAAGAATTTGGGGCAAAGTCTTTGGGATTATTAAAAGTTAAACATTAATATACTGCTAAGTATTAAATATTTTGGTATGGTTTATAAGTTATCCTATGTTGTTATTATGTGTATTACTGGCTTATGATTTTTTTTTTGCATAGCTAATCGAGTATAATATTAATTGATGAATTGCCGATCTGATCTGATTTTTCAGACAAAAATTTATTACCACTACGAGTAGGCATAAGAGTTGAAAATTTTGATTTCATGTTTTCTACTACATCATGAATCAGCCTTGAATCAGTCTTTATTTCTGGTTCAAATGGATTCTAATGGAAAATTTATCGATAAAATCTTTAGGCTATATAATATCGCACCCTCAGAATGAAAGTGACCGAATCCAAAAAATGCAATTTGTGGTAAATGAGCATTAAAGTCTTCAAAAAATTATGGTATTTAATACATCTTAATGTATTATAGAGACCGAAGTATGCGCTGCCAACCGGTCCATCTACATCCTTACTGACAGTCAAGCGGCCCTTGCGGCTCTTGGCTCCAACAGGATTACCTCTGGACTAGTCTTGGACTGTGTCAATGCCCTAAACAGACTTGGCAGACGGAACAGACTAAGGCTGGTCTGGGTACCGGGCCATATGGGAATAGATGGCAACGAAAAGGCTGATGAATTGGCAAGAGAAGGGTCGAGTAAACCACTGATTGGACCGGAACCCTTCATCGGGCTGTTATATGGAACAGTAAAGGCGGCGGTTGAGACATATGTTGAAAGAAAACATGAAGCCGAGTGGAGAGCAAAGAGAGGACTTATGCACTCTAAGGCAGTGATTGGTACGGATGGCAATAAATGGCATAAAATGATCTACAAATATGGCAGATCACAGGCAAGAACTCTAATAGGAGCCCTGACTGGACACTTCGAGTGTCGCAGCCATCTCTACAAGATGAGGCTTGCTGAAACCCCAACATGTAGAGCATGTGGGGAAAAAGAAGAGTCGATAAGGCATATACTCTGCGAATGTGACTCAAAGGCTGGCAAGCGACTGGACCTCTTCGGATCGGCATACCCGAACCTAGGGGATTATCGGCACTTCGCATCCAATGACATCCTGAAGCTTATGCGGTCCTTCTTCGGAGATCTTGGAGTGAGTGAGTAAGGCATGGGGTAGGTACAAAAGGACCGGAAAGGAAGGAAGGAGGTTCGACGTGCATCCCGTCAGGGAGCCCCTGATGATAAGATAAGATAAGATGCGCTGCCCCCTATTTTACTAAGATATAGGTCACTTTTATTTTACAAGGTTTTAGAATATGCTTTATAAGGTCAGTTTATGGTAAAATCGAGTGTTACAAGAATTTTGAGTTGAGTCACTTTCATTTTAAGGGTGCGATATCACGCTGCGACGTAAGTAATGTGGGCGAAATTACGGGGCACAGGTAGTAATGTTTTATGAAGGGTCTGTACGCAAATAAGCATTCTGAATATGTTATAGGATAGTTAGCAGCTTTAATTACGTGTTTAGCAATACGATACTTCGCGACGGAATGTGCAGCGCTCCCTTTACCATAGTTATGATTATTATAGATATATCATTTAATAAGAACCGAAAAGTTATCGAACAATTGGAATTTTACATGAAGTAAGTATTAAGGGAAGTTAAGTAGGTACCTCAATGAGTTTTATATGCATTAGCATGTGGTATTTTTCTGTTTGGATCTATTCAAAGATGGATTGAATCTACATTTCATCTCCTTTATTCAAAATATTTTTAATTAAAATTTAATGAATATTCAACAAACGTAAAATTTGGCGTTAGTTGATTAATTCGTTCAAACTGTTTCTTTAAACAATGAGTTTTTCATCCAGTCTATATATTTTTATACCTGCTAGAGCCGGCGCCGCGACGTGTCACCTGAATGGACGCCCGTATTCCTACTATTTACATATTTAATGACGTAAAACGCTCAGAGTTTGCTTAATGAGTTACATTATCGAGCTGAATAAATGTCTCGCTGCATGAATGCGCTGGATTTAGGTGAAGTGAGCATAAGTGCAGTATTACACTTTTGTACTGCGTGTTAGTTATATCTCAATTGTTACTTATAAGTTTTAACAGAAAATTAAATATGTAATTATGACTAATAACTATAAAAAAAACCTTTTTAGCTCCTGTGTCCCGTCTGTCCATCACTTACAATGCCCCGGTTAACAGACTGTGTCGATTGTATAATTTTATTGTCAATTTGAATGGAAAAAGAGGCATATTTCATGACTCCATACGGGTCTATCGTCGCCAAGCGATGGATGCTTTGCGCGGTCTTAGAAATTAGTGATTTTTATTTTTTGTGTCGATTTTTGGTTGATTTTTTGTTCTATGTATAGTATTCATGTTATTATCCTATATTAGTTTAAGGTTAGCATGTTGGATGTTAGGGTGCAACAAAATAAAATAAAAATAATATACAGTACCTACCTTTCTAAATTTCAAAGGAGAATGGACATCAAAGGGTCTAACTGTAGATAAGACATAAAATGATTTATCCAACCCTATATTGTTATACATTTTGCGAATTTCATACAAAAACGATTCAACTTCCATGACAATTAAGTACACTGTACACTTACTAAAAGAGGACATGAAAATGGATCAAATGAGAACTATTCTTCATAGAAATATTATTTTCCATATCGTTTTTAAAATGATAAAGTTCATACAAAAAAGATTAAACAACTTAGTCAATCAATTGACTAATTTTTATATGGAATTAGATGACTCGGTGTAATTGTGTATCACCTAACCTAAAGACATTAAAACTCTCCCTTCGCTAAAATGGTTGAAAATTTATATGGGAAAATGAAATTGTAGTTTTATACTGTCTTCCTCGCAATTTTTCCACATTTTCTAACCGTTTAAACCTTCCCTGGACTACGACAAACATTTCAAAACCAAAATCAGCTAAAACAGCCCAGCCATTCTCGAGTTTTAGCGAGACAAACGAACAGCAATTGATTTTTATATATATGGAATACAGAAACGTTTATCGTATGACAACTGGATGCATAAAACCTTACTTTCTAATGACCAATATTACAGTTAACCGTTTTGACCAAAATGATCAAAACTATTGCCTATTCATGCTCGCATGGTGCCATAATGAGGGTGTATCGCGATTGTCATTTGTGCACTATTGTCCGCTGTATAAGGCGGCGCTGCCGGGCACATGTCGTCTCGTTTTGGACCTGTCTAAATACGCATAGATCTATGGCGGCAGCGCTTTTAAACTTATGCATCGGCTTAGATGTCAGTCCTAGCATCAAGCAGATCCTTGGAGACAATACTAACTAGTTCATTATACAATAATCATTATACGAAAGAGGTAGGTTGGAGATCGTAGCTTAAAATACCTCTTTAAATTTTGATATCGGACTGTTCTTTGCACTTTGCAGTTAATTTTTTTGGGTTTTGGGATGTTAATGTTAATGATGATTAGAATTAAGTTACCTACATTTGATTATTATTATAAATTTTTTTCTCATATTTCTCATTTAAGTGGATTGTAAAATTCTTATGAGAATCTTTAAATCCTTTTCGCCCACGTGGTTTCTTCGACGATTAACAAGAAAGCCTTCGTGTCATGCAGCTTAATTGTTTTATACGTGAACATTTCCGAATAAACTGAGCATTTTTTAGTAAATTGATAAAAAGCTATAGATAGGAATAAAAAAAAACATACCTCGATCTTATCTTTGTTGTATTTGAAAATCTAAAAAAAATATTTATTTATTTCAATCTAATTAACAAAAATAAAAAACTTTACCCTTATGCGTTGTAAAAGTAAGATTGTTTTTATTGAAATCTTACAGTTGTTAGTAATGAGTTCTGGTACATGTGATATTAATGTCACAGTGAATGGTGGAAAGGTCGAATTTGCAGTTACATTCAAGAGGTCAGCGTACACTGGTCTCTGATTACGTATGGAGGCGCGTTGTCGAAGTTAAAGCCTTCTTCTCAGTTGTTGACTTAATTAGTAAGTTGGATATGTGAATGGCAGCGCAATGCATTCTCAGATTTCTGCGTAAATCCAGACGATCGTTATACTAAAAATACGGCCGTCTTCGGGAGTCTGTTTGTATTAAGTGTTTTGTTTTATGTTTATAAGATTTGATGTCTCATTGGCCTTAGTTTCTTGATCTTTGAATATTTATCGAAATTTTTTAATTTGAATAATGAGGCTATAACAAAAAATATTTATTAGAAATATCCAGACATAATATATTGTATTTTTAACATTAGACTATATTTAATACCGATTTAGTATATATGTAAATATTATCCAATGAAAAGTTTGGTATAGCTATTACATTTATATGTAAAGAATTTAAAATTATTTTAGGTATATACGGACTGTAAATGAAGTAGGAACTTAGGTAGAAAATGGTTGCACTGAACAAAAATAATTCCCATAGTTAAGAAACTTTACGAACTATCGCTAATAAATAAATTAGTTAAGTACTTGTAAAGAAAATTGCGAAGAATTTCCTCGCGAAAGTTCGGACGTCCTTGTTAGAAGGAAACTATGCGAACGAAAATGAGATTATTTTCACGTAAGGATTATTAACAATGTGCTCTTTAAAATAAAATAACTATCTTTAATTTTGATTTTAGACAGTCTCATACAGTGTTTTATAATAGACTGGTTTAGTAGTACTCATAAAATGGACATATGAGTTGAACGAGCCTAAATGTCATCATGATCATAAAATCTAGCAAGCCTGGAAAGCTGAATTACGTCTTAATAATTAAGGCAAATTTAAATATATTATGCTTTGTAGAATTTATTTCTGTTTTATTTATTACTTTTTATAGTTTTTAAGCAACTTTCTTTTCCTTACATAAATTAATTTATTTAACAGTTATAAACAGAGGCATCATAAGTGGAAAAAATAATAATAAGTACATAAACGATTTGATTTTGATTCTTTTACAAATCGATTAAGGAACATTGAGTCTGTGAGTTCGGCGTCTTGCCATAGGATTTATTAGCAAAAGTTCGAGTTACCACCGAGACGTATAACTAGGCAATAACTAATTGATAACATTAGTCACTAAGCTTGTTAGCTCCAAGAACAAATACATTGTGTGCGTCAAGAGATGGCGCTAGTATGAGTAATTTAAAAGCTTTATGTTTATACATAACGCTTTTCCAGTAAATGACAGTTTATTAAAGCGCTTATATTTGTAACAATTTAACGATTGTTTAAATAATTACTAAATTTTCCTAACGTTTCGCGTGCTTTCACGTTTTTTTCTTTTAAAATATATGTTATTCCCGTAAATAATAAAACTGTAAGTGTAAATATTATTAATATGTGTTTTAAATATTATAAAGATATTTATAAAGTGGTGTGCCAGGTGGTCCAGGCTTCGATTTTTTCGGAAATGTTATTTAGAAATAAAAAAATATTCTGTGCCTAATCAAAAGACTTTCAGAACCACACACATTGAATGTGCGTGTACCGCTTAGCCACAGAAGTGATATTAAAGCTGAACAAACTTTCAAATTGATTAGTCAGGCATCCATATATTACACAGAACAATAGGTGCGTATTAATTAAACCTATTGCGTGCGCATAGACAATACGCGTATCCATAGACCATAAAGAATCAATAAGACTAAAACCGTGTTAAATCAACATTGGGCGAAGGCAGAGACAAGAAAGGAATCCGTGAATTTATGGTCTAGTTCGTAGAGCTAAGAAACCGTAGAGCGTAAATGATGCGTTCATATTTCATTGTCACAAGGTGCTTTGTGTAAGCTAGATAGACTGGCTTTTTGGTGCTGTTTGTATAGGTACCTGGAGCTAGCTTGTGTGTGATTTTCTTAAGAATTTTCTTCACACAGTTTTTACAATGTTTCTACCTACTTACGATATGTTTGATGGTACTTAAATGATTAAGGAAAAGATGATAATTTTTCCTTTTCCACTCGAAAAGATTATAGTTAGTAAACTTTAACATCGAATTATTATTTTTTTACAGTTTTGTCTAGATAGTTTTATACTTATAAAATAATGCAGTATAAAAATGTAAGTAGGTCGGGCAGATTTTATCATGTAATGCATGTGCTAAGACAGCGTTGTACTTGTGCCCAATCATATTATAATTGATATTTAAAGACCAACACGCTTATTTAATTACATATTTAAATATATAATAAAATTGTGTTATAAAATATAAACATTATTAAGTCTACATTCCAAGCCTAATTTTATTAGAGACACGCCCTCAGCCGAAAAAGGCGCGAAACACACGCGATATAAAAAATGGCGGCAAGCAATTTGAATGCGTGAATTATTGTCTTTTAAGGAGGTTTAATACACTTAGGTAAAATATTACACTGAGTAAGGAATGTGGTGTTTGTCCAATTTAGATAAAATAATGGAGGAATGAAACGGGAAATTTATATTTATATTCTGTAAAAGGTATGATGTTTTAAAGAATTAATTTCTGTGTTTAAGGTTCATTGTGACTTTACGCTCATCATTAAGAAGTAAGCTTTGAAGTTTGATCGCTAAAAATTACTCTTTAACAACATACCTTCAATTTTTGCTATAGAAAATAGACTATGCACCTTCGGTCAATATTTCTCTTGATCGAAGATTATTTTATGCATAGTAGTACAAACACAAAAACTTACTAATCTACCAAAGTTTATGATATTTTAGATTGAATATCCTTACAAAAATTGGATAATTTTTCATAAATAGGTGCGTTCTATAGTGAAGTAATTGGCATTTTATAAGCTATATATTCGGGATATTTTCCCGTGTAGATATCTGTATTATATATAACTAGCTGTACCCGCAACTTCATCCGCATTAGACAATTTTTTGGGCAGGAGTTTTATTTTTTACGTCAAGTACCTGTATAGGTAAAAGTGTCTGGATATTAGAATAGTTCTTATCTTTTTTGTTTGAAGACGACCTGCTCGCTTCTGACGGTAAAGGCATTAAGAGCCATTTTTATTGGTCGTATCAATTCATAATTTGGTATCCGGTGACCTGACATGACTGATCAATAAATAATAATAATACAATAGTTAGTAGGTAAGCCAGCACTTACTGCAGAGGTATCAAGAAAGCGGCAAAGCAGTACTTTTCTTCTGATTTCCTTTTTTTTCCGAGGGAATGAGAAGTTTTCCCGCGGTAAAAAGTACCCTATGTCCTTTCTCAACTTATTATCTAAGTTTGTACCAAATTTTATTAAAATCAGCTCAGTGGTTTAGGCGTGAAAGCGTAGCAGACAGACAGACAGAGTTACTTTCGAATTTATAATATTAAGTATGAATTAAAATTTCTTTGATATTTATATTGCTTACGGTTTAAAGATGCTGTAAGCAGCTGTAAGTATGCATGGATCAGTAAGTAATACAAGGAATATATTTTAACATTGGATAAACCACTTTTTGCATATCCTTGACGGTTTTAACTGAATGCACATCAAGATTGTTTAATAGTTTTAATGAGGACGGAATAGGAAACTGAGTCTAGTTTTTGCTTACCTTTTTATTTATCATTATGTGGATTAAGTAAAAACTTAACTGTGAATGTCAACTGATTATGTTCAGTTAATTTGAGAGTTCATTATGGAGTTTTCGTGAATTTTTAGGTCAGACGTCAATCTTAAAATATCCTAAGCTTACCGCTTAAAGCGTTGTATGATTTTTCATGCAAATATTTATGCAGATTAAATATTTCTAAATTTAGAATACCCAACAAATTTAATGTCAGATGCAGTATCTGGCATCGATGGGAAGCTTTTGGTGGGAAACAAAAGTATGATCTTAGAAGGTACAGAAAGCTGGGCTTTGTATCTACAATATATAAACATTTTGTGGACCCGTGGACAGTCAGCAGACGTGAAACAATACATAAGTAAAAGACAATAATTAGTAATATTTAATAAAATATTTTCATCATAATCTTACGGCTAGAAGACTAAGCTAATCGATCGATTTGCTGTGTCCACGAGTTGCAAGTTCTTATCGACTGTCGTGGCATTAATGCAATACAACTATTATATGCGTCTAATAATAATCGCAAATGGCGCGTTTTGTCAAACGAATATATGAAACTCACGGCGTATTACCTCAACTGATTTTATGTGACCAATAACAGTTTATCGGTTCGTAATTCCAGTATCCTTGGTATGAAAATGAACGGTCCACTTATGATGGTTGAATTAATATATGTGCCAATAGGCGTGCAGTGGCGCCCCCGGTCCGTATAAATTAATGACCAGCTTTTAAAGCTAAATCGAATGAATATTTCATTGATATGTATATTGTAGGTGTTATAGCTGATAAATGTTGTAAATAGTGCAATTACCTGAGGAAAGAGTTTTATATATGTTTAACGATCGGCATCGTATATGATATGGATTTAGGAGTATTAAGTATTGAAATGATTATACCAATATTTAGTAATTTATTAGCACCCCAATCCTACCGTTAGGTTTGAAAGGATTCATTTAAGTCTTTAAATTTTACTACAAATTCAGGAAAGAGGAGATTTTTACTTCATTTATCACAAATTTTTGGTTTCTATCATATTCTAAGATAGACTTTCTACAATATGTCATCGCAATTATGTGTTTGTAGTTCATTTGGCTGTATAAAGGGTTAAGTTAGTATATTAAATTTATATATAGGTACCTATATTTATATATACAGTTCCTACATTTATATTATATATACCTACATTTTTAAATCACTACCAAAATCTATGAATTGTTACTCTCATCAGTTATCAATACCAAAAACAAAAATTACTAAGAAGTAGAGAACCTTTTGGAACTTATATCCTAAACACTCACACACACACACACACACACACACAAATACACCCCCACAAACATACTCACACACATTTAATTAGATATTATGGAAGAGCAGAGCCACCTGACACATTCTATGCTTAAAAGGTGGCTCTAGCCACTATAGTTATAAACTTTATTATTTTGTTTTTGTTTTTTATTTTTAGATCATTAATATCTTTGAGATTTAGCCACGAACGATGCAAAACCGGGGCATTTAAACAGTTCCTTTTGCCTTAGATATTTCCTTTCTATGATCTGAGGATATTTCTGTGTAATCAAGTGAGGAAGGCATGTACGGTGTAAATCAATTCGAGAAAATATCTTCTTTCCAGCTAATGAGTATGCAATCACGTCGGGGTCACCACTTTGCCTTAATTGTTGGTGGTTTATAGTAAAAGGCAATTGATTATAATATATATATATATATATATATATATATTTGCGTCATGATACAATAGACACGACATTCGAACATTGCATTAATACAGCGACTGCTCGCTTAACAATTATCTATACTCTATGCAATTAGTTAATGACTTATAAGCATGTATATAATTGTGTAGGCACAACCTGATAAAAATTACATTAATTCTTCGGTAGATATTGAATTAAATGTTGTATGTAAAACCCGGTAGCCAGTATATTCAATGTAGGTTCTAGATAAAGATATCTAGTTTGTGATAGGCTGTTATCACATGCTCAGTTTATGGGCTTCGGCGGCTGATCTGAGAAGATTTTGTGTGCCTAAGTGCTGATAATGGTCAAAAGATAGTATTTAATGAAGCTAGTTCCTTAAGTGTGTGATAGATTGTTTGTTAGTACCTACTTATAGTTAAAAGCTAGCGGAAGCTCAAGTTGTGTGAATTCAGGAAAAACCTTGGAGCTTTGTGTCTTATCTTACAAACTATTCGTAAGTATACCAAAATGTATTTAATTGGAAAAGCTAAAGATATCAAGAAATCACATTTAATTTTAATTCATTTGTATTACAATCGATCTGTAACCCTAACCCTTTCAATTTAAAAGGTAGTAAAAAAATGATTTAATTTTTTTATTTACATTTTTAAATACAATCACACGTTTCTTAATTTTTTATTCCTGCTACCTACTAATATTATAAATGCGAAAGTAGCGCTGTCTTTCTGTGATACTTTCACGCTTAAATAACGCAACCGATTTGATGAAATTTGGTACAGAGATAGACTAGAGCCTGTATACCTTCTGTTGCTGAAAAAAGGCTTGAAGTTGTTAAAATTGAGCACGGAAGAAGTCTTGGGTATAAGTAAGTTATCTATAAAATAAACGAATAAAGAGTTAATACTTGGTCTAATAATATATATAATATGTTAGGTATTTTTCTCGCTCTGAATATTAAGCATGGCAAAAGGAGATTATCTATATTTCAATACACATTCTAACGTTTCTTAATTAAAACTAACATTTAAGTAGCACTTATGTCATACGGTTTTATGACAGCTATAAATGTTACAAGAAATAGGCGGTACTCATTTGATATGAGACTTATATTGATGGGCTCAGCTATCTCCTTATTCGACTGGCTCTTATAAACAGTATTTCTACAAAAAATCAGTTAAAATATTTTTAATCTTTCAATTATTTGTATGGAGAATCATACACCGACTTAACGTGCAAATTTACTTGGCCACTATGGGAATGACAGACTTTTCGAAAGTCAAAACCCGGCCAAGTGCGAAAAATGGCAAAAAACACGTTTGTTGTATTGGAGCCCCTTTAAATATTTTAAAGTATATACTGTTATAGAGGCAACAGAAATACGTCATCTGTGAAACTGTTTATCACGGTTCATGAGACACATACATACAGCCTAGTGAAAGATGGACAGATGGACGGACAGTGGAGTCTTAGTAATAGGGTGCCGTTTTACTTTTTGGGTACGGAACCCTAAAAATCTATCGAAAAGTTTGATAGTAATCTTGTGATTAACGCATTGTTTTATGTTTGTATAGAATATAGACTGTAGATTACACATATGTATGTAATAAAGTCGTCAGAGTTCCACGTCTATAATAAAAGTTTAACGCAATCGGGCGATCTGGTCGTGACTGAACGAGATAAGTGGACATGTGAAGTTACACAAACTGTTAGGCTGCGGACACAGCAAATTGGACGTCCTATTGTATACCACAAAGTCTTAGAAGCTTTTAATGCCATAAGTTTCCTTACGGCATTTCTCGACGTTTGCGTATCAGTATGGACAAATGAATTGAAAACCAATTTAAATAATCCCGAAATAGCATATATATAGTTATAACAAATAAGAATCTTCTAAATGGATTAACAGATTGTAGCTTAGATCCATCATGTCGGCTTTCAATTATAAAAACTGCATCAATATCGGTCGGTTAGGAGATACGATTCCACGCAACCCGCATATATTGTACACATACAAACAGACATACAAAATGCCAAAATTATACAGGTACACAGATCACATCAAAGCTTTAAAATGTAACAGTTCCTCTAGCAACACCACTTAAGAAGGGATCTGGTCAAAAGAAAAAACGCAGAGAGTTCTCTGAGTGAGTATGAGAGTGATGTATGAAGTGATCGTAGCAGGTGGCAGTTTGTGGTCACTGCGTTGGGAAATAGGAAATCGTATTTATACGTGAAGCAAACTTTGTACCCCTTTTTACGAAAATTACGCGAATGGGTGATCGTAAAACTTGCTACAGTTAAAATTTATATGTAGAAAAAGTGTGTAAAGCTATGAAATGCATTAGAAATATATTCAATTAATTAAAATAAACCTTACGCACACTAGCATAGACACATATCCGACTTACTTTTTAATTGTGGTTGAATTTCGTCCAATGGGTGACTATTATAAATTAACTCCAGAATATAAGTTCTAGTTTGTTGAATAAAAGTAATCATCGTGAACAATGCCTTAGGCCACATTATCGGCACTAGCAAACATAACGTTTATGGAGTCCGTTACGTATAAAACGCTTGGTATTTAGACAATAGTAACGACCACCTTGTAACGTAAAGTTCACAATAATTTCACAAGAACATTGTTTCGTAAGATGTGTTCATTACTCGCCCGATAAATGTTATTAGTTTCATCCAATAACTTCCATCTCTAGTGCCTTATGTATGTACATTTCTATGTCTTTTTCAGTGATCATTTCTTATGGAGGCTATTGGATGAATAGTCTTTTGTACCTTTATTTGTTGAAACAATTGAAGCTTTTATTTGCTGCCCCGAAATTCAATCCTAGAACCACCAGCGTAACACTTTATAAGTGAAGAATTTTACCACGGAGGCATTATGGAAATATATTATGGGAACAGCTAATAATCATTGTGTGTAAAGTTATAATACACTAGCTATTCCCCACGGTTCATCGTAATTTCATCGTAATGTGATGTTATATATCCTATAAACAGAGTAATATAGCGGCAAAATAATAATAGATATTATGTAATATGTACTGCGTCTGCGCGGAATAGTTATTTTTTATTATTATTTATTTATATTAATTTCTAAAATAAAAGTAGCCTATGTTACTCCTTATTACATTAGTTATCTGCCAGTGAAATTTCCGTCAAAATCGGTCCAGCCGTTTCAGAGATTAGCCGGAACAAACAGACAGACCGACGGACAAAAATTATGAAAAATGTTATTTTGGTATATGTACCGTGTATTCATCCATATGCATTTAGTAAAAAGCGATTATTTTAATATAACAAACACTCCAATTTTATTTATCTGTATAGACATTGATTTGCTCTGCATTTTTTATTCAATACCGTTATGCCAGCCAGACGTAACCAAAGATTCGTTTTACTATAGTGTTAGTCGTTAGGGTCTAAAAATGCGTGAACAATAACTGAAGGTCTTCCTTTTTGCAATTTTATTTTCGTAGACAAAACCTGTATTAGTTAACACAAACAGTGACGCTTTCACTCTTGTTTTAAACAATCACGTGTCTTGCAAATTTATACGTTGTTACGAATGCAGAATGGAACATGTCTTTTGTCCTTGAGCGGTCCTTGGGCGGTCTCTGGAAAATATTAAGTGTAATGATATTCAGGTGTTACCCGGTACTCTATACACACAATACAAGCCATATAGTTTCTAATTTTTTGTTATTTAGAAGAATAAACATAATTATTACTGATGATATTTAGTTGTGAATCTTAAGGCGAGTTTGGGTATGTAGTATCTTAATTGATCTGAAAATAAGGTAGGATTTTTGATATAGGTCGAAATTGAAAATCTAAATAGATTCATATATAATTTTATTAGGCATTGGAGATTTTTGCACAGAGTTGGAGATCTTTATTTGTTTTACGAAAAGCAGTCCGTCGCCAATGGATATTGTATTTGCAAAAACAATCGCCCATCAGAAAGAAAGAAACAGAAAATTGCGGACATTGTTACAAGAAAATCAACGTAAGGGGGAATTGAATATTTAAATTAAGGGAAAGGAGTGTAGAGCCAAGTGGCAAGCATACAATCATTCTTATTAAATATATTTATAAGATGTAAAAATAAAGTTATACAGTATTAGCTAATATGCCGTAGAACGAAGGATACATTTTCGCATTCGGAAGTGTAACAGGCTGTAGTGTTACGGTACATTGTCCTTCGAGCACGTGGGCGCTCCCGATCGCCCACGGGCGCTTACGGACATGCTCGCAACACTAGCTAATCAACTATGTAATATGTCTATAATTTAAGAATAATTTAGGACAAATTAAGCTATAAGCGTTCTAAATGTATTCTTATATTCTCAGTATTGATTTTTCATCTTTGTTTTGGGCAATTATTTTTCTATTTTTTAACACTGTTATTGTTTAACACAATGCCGTATCGTTCTTTTAACGAGTATTAATGTATTAATTGTTTTATTCAAGTATGTAATGTGTTATTGCAATACTTATTTGTTGATAAAAGCAATTGAATAAATAAATACACGTATGTATATTTAATTAATTTTTAACACAAAGATCAATGTTTTCTAAGTAAACAATATATGGTTAAATAATGGACAAAACTTAACAAAAAATCACACAACACAATACTGTTTTAATAAAAGAATATTCGACTTTTTATGAAAGTGTGATGATGTAAAATGAATTGAACCGGACACATGTACGTACGCCCCGTAGTCCCGATTATTAACAATGGCCAGTTTAAAGCAATTGTCCTCTCATACTTGGCAGACTGCCAAATCTGTAAAAATCGACCGTAATGACATCAATATAACAATTTTAGACAAAACTTCATATAGGAAGCACATTCGGGCCCAGGTACCTAGCAAAAACAGCATGAGTATAAACGTGAGTCATTTTTCATTATTACATTGTATTCTTCTTTCTTTACTTTTTTCTCAAATGGCACGTTTGCTTTTGTGTGTCATTGCAAATAAATGTTTTTGTTTTAGTCTGTCGATCTGTGTACCAACCCGATGAGAATAAAGAGCTGTTAGCTTTTTGCGTGTATTGCACTTTTTGTTTCAGTATTTGCCTCAATTTTTGTAATTTCACGCTACATTTCATAGATTGCTGCTAAAATTTGGCAGCGTCATACCGATGTCGAAATAGAAAATAAATAATCTATGTATTTATTAGGTTATAACAGAATATTCTATGAATTTTTGAGTTTTTGCGAACCGAAACTTTCAAAATTCACTGTGAAAATAATAATCGCATTACTTTAAAGAAATTTCATAGGCAGAATGTGATTATGAAATACATATTTTTATATCAAACCAATGACTACACCTAAGATTTAGTTATTGTACTATTTGTCTTAACTAAAACTTTGGTTACCATGCCAACACAACAGATACGCATTTAAACATTAAAGTAGTGATTGTTTCGTGGTTAATGACCGAGCATTTTAATTTTGTTTTTTCCAGACAACAGATATTTAAGAGCCCTATTAAAAATTGCGTTGACAAATACCACTCTCATACAACTGCCTCATCACAAAACTGACACGCAGCATTTATTTAATAATTTTACACTTGTAACTTCGAATATAAAACAATATATAATTACATTTTTTTTTAAGGCAATTAAAACGTTTCTTTGTCATGAACTAACTATAAATAATTAAAAATTCCAATACAATAAAGAGAAATTGTCAGTTAAATCTGAGAGATTTGTAATTTTGTGGTTATGATTGGGATTTTATTTCTAAAAATTTCTATATTTCAAAATTTGAAGACCGCTATGGACTTTAGCACTATTTAATTGACATTATATTATAATATTTCCTTTTTGTTTACTTTTTCCACTTATTCAATCCACGACCTCAAAAAACAATTGTCATGCATTTTATGAATATCATACTGCAGTATATTGCAAAAAACGAGGCCCCTATAGACTACAATAATAACTACTTTATACTATCATATAAGTCAAATTTGTCTAAAAATTTCAGGCTCAGAGAATAATAACGTCAAAATTAACGTTAAAATGTAATGGGACTAAATAGATATGTAAGTTAATTTACCTACTGGCAAAGTTTTTAAAAATCATTTTCTATTTGTAAAATAATGTCTGAAGTCATATTTTTCTACTAGCTTCTGACTTTCTGTTCATGAAAATTAGTAGTTTAATTAACTACATAAGACAAAACAATCTAACATACCTACTAGGTGCCTGCTAACTCGCTTACAGAGAAATAAAAACAAATAAAGATTTCATAGGCAACGTGCTGCACGTCGGATTTGCATTCCACTGTGTCGAACTTATATATATTTACGATCTTAAGCCAACGCGTATGTTATATTGGTTAAATTGGTACTTATAATTGTACCAATCTAACCAATATAACATTGTATCTTACCGAAATGCCATTTCTTAACTGTGCTATACAATTCAGAGTAAATAATTTGTCTGTTAATTTTATTAAAAGTTTTGATATCTACGTCAAATTTAAAATACCAATTTTGAGTTAAAAATATACCCACAGCTTGAACGAGTTTAGCACGTATATTGAAATCAAATTTTACACTTATTACCGACTTCAAAAAACGGTACTCAATTCAACGCTATGTTATTTTTATGATTCTTTTTTCGTTTGAAAGCATCATATCATCTGTTCAGTAGTTTTAGAGTTACAATTCGAAGTCGGTTTTATTGTCCTGTATGGTGTGACGATATTTACGAAATTTCGGTATTGAGTCATAATAAAAGTAATAATAAAACTGTCCCGGTCATAAAGTACCGACTTTATTTTGGAATTGATAATATATTAATTCATATAAGTCTCACTTAGCAAGTATTAAAATCAAGTAAATGGATTTACGAATAGTTATGTAAATAGCTTATAAATATGCGAGTTGCGGAAGTAAGAGTGTATTTATGTACGGCTGTGTCACGTATTTTCTCATCTAGTGTGGGCTTTGATACTTTACTATGAGTAGATGTAAAAACATGTTGTATCAATTATAATGGGAATATCTTTTTATAGCTGGCAACCAAATAGGATAGTCTTTCGAATTATCATATAAGCGCGAAATCAACCGTATAATCTTCTCGGATACTGTTGAAGAGATATAGAAAGATACATCGGAAAATATTCTTGTATTTCCTATAGTACTAACACGAATAACAACAATTAAGATGTCTTTTGGATAATTGGTAAAAACATTATTACTTAGAACATGATAATCTAAGTAAATGGCGAAATGAGTTGGTCCAGATAAGTCCCGGTGCAGTTGTGACGATGTTATCGAATGTTAATTTAAATTGCACGCCGTGATTTGTGGACGCTGATTGCGCGCGGATCTAATTAAAAATATGGGTTGAAATAAGTGTACAAATATTTAATGTTTCAAGTATATAGGTAGGTAGAAAGAAAGAGTAAATTTTACCTATAAAACGACTTCAAAAGAGGCTCTCAATTTTTTTACGTTTGCGATTGTGAAGCCAATTCCAGTCGAATTAAATGTCAGTTAAAAATAATGACATAAGACCAAAGAAGTTCTAGTAATGCCATCACTACAAAGTGTAAAACAAAGTCGCTTTCTCTGTCCCTATATCTCTTTGTATGCTTAAATCTTTAAAACTACGCAACGGATTTTGATGCGGTTTTTTTTAATAGATAGAGTGATTGAAGAGGAAGGTTTATATATATGTTTTATACCTGTGAGAAGTCGGAACGGGTCGCTAGTTATATTATAATTGATTCTTTGGCATATTATTCATTACTTAAAGTGAATATAACAAGTAGATTAAGCCAGTGTTGTATGTGTCTGCGCTGAGTAGAGCGGTAATCTTAAATCTGCGCAAGGGCATGCAATAACAACAATTAAACTGCATTTCCACACGAGTCTCACTCGCTGTGGTTTCTGTTGATTCACGCTGCTGTGTCAACATTACCTATGTAGCTTTAGAGTTTATTCTTATTTGATTATATAAATTCAAAGTTCACTAAATTTAAGTTTAAATTTAATTTAACTAGTTGTGGCTGGTATCAACTAAAAACTACGCTATGTTATGATAACAAATGAAAATATCACAAAAGTGTATGAATACATTTCGCATCGAAATAGGTCCATTCGTATAAAAGTCACATTAGAACACAAAGACACGTTAAGCTTATTTGTTGGGGCTTAAAAATATGAATGTCAAATCGGTTATCCATCACACATCATGTATTTGTTTATATGGCCAATTAAGAAATTTCCGTTATATCATCAGACCTTCAAGTTTTAGAAATTACATACCTTAATCAATGACTAGGACCGACTGAGTGTTCTTATTAGATCAGACACAAGTCCAATGGGTGGTAGTGCCAAAATAATGTATATAGAAGTTAAGCTTATTATTTTTATTTTTATATATTTATTTTTCTGTACGTAGAAAAATGTGCGGTCATATATCTTACATTATCTATAAAGAATAATCAAGAAACTCAATACTCAGACATTGTTTTAGTCTAGGGAATGCTACAAATGAAAAGAATGTATAAATTTTATTTAATTAAATACTACAATTAGCTCCCACACTATACGGACACGCTCGCAGATTGTTATTTCACAAAGTTGGTATGAGTTACAAAATACGGGATCACATTCGAGTGACATTACCTTGTAGCTGGTGACTGGAAGGTTTCAATGGCTGGCCATTAGAATATTATCACTGTTGCGACACTTTGAAATCACTGAGCTATAGCAATAATACGTCATTCCCACATCGCATATAAACCGATGACATTAGCATGGAATTCTCACATTGCACAATTTTACAATACACTTCAACTTATCACGCTTTATGAAAATTCAAAAAAAAAAAAATCCTCCAAACCCATAGAAGTTGAAATTCTGTAAGGAATAATAATAAATACTTACTATATTTTCTTCAAAAACATTATGAAAAATTGGTGATATGCAAGAAATGTGTGTGTCAGGCCAAACACTATGCAGTAATGTTATTAAGATAATTTGAAACATAAAATTTATACATACTCGTAAGTTAAGGATAAAAAGAAGTTTACAAAACAAATAAATTACTATAGAGTAGTGTGTTTGCTGACTGAATTTTGTATTGTCAAGCAGCTAATGATATTTTAAAAATCGGCTTTGGAATTATAGGAATATTGATGGGTTTTTTAATTTTTTTTAGTTTAAATTGATAATAAGTGATTTTAAAAAAACAATCGAACCGAGAACTTCCTCTATTAAAGTAGTATGAAAAATAAAATCTTTTAGAATATCAGTATTACAATTTCCTGTGTAGGTTATGCCTAATTCTAATCTGTAAATCAAAGTGAAGCTAATGCATCTAGTATATCCTTTAACAATTCTAACGTCTTAATGAAATTATTCTGACATGGATAGATATTCTCATGATGTAACTTTCATGAAATGCAAAGCTATGCATACATGAATGTTCATACAAATGTTTATGTATCGTGTATGATTTGTATGTTAGCGAACGACATTTTCTTTGGCATTTATAGATTTAATTTGTCATAATTATTTTTATGGTTACTGTTTTAATTTTTTATCTTATAACAAAAGATTCCACAGGGTCCGGTTTAACATTGAATCAACTCAACTTCAAATTCATGCAGAAGAGAATATGCATATATATGAGAAAAAATGAAGTAATCACAGATTATAGAAACTATTTATGTCGTTTATCCAAAATCTAATGTTATAATTAAATATTTTGGGATATTCGGTTGTAGGTATAAGTGGAAGATTAGTGATATTTCCATAATATAACTTACCAATGGCTAAAATTCAAAAAAACTTTAAGCAACACAAATTTATATACCTACCTACTAATTTATTGCTAAGATAAGCAATATTGTTCAATGGTAACATTTTGCAGTTCAATACTTTTTAAAAATCTTGAAATAATTATGCAGAGCTGTCATTAATAAATACGAAATCTATTGCAAAGTGGAATGCATATATATTTATACTCTTATAGCCAATTCCCAATGTATTTGTAACCATTACATAATCCCACAGTAACATAATATGCGCACATCTCGTTATCTCTGATTGATGTGGATATTATTCAATACTTCTTGATGATATGTCTGTTAATTGTTACAACGGAAGCTAACCGTTACAACTGTAAATCTTTTGTACTGTGGCAAGCACAGCCTTAAGGCTTTTTAGTATGTAATTAATAAAAATATTAAAACCTTACTTTATGCAATATCTATAAACTCTAAGAAACCTGTGCACTAATCTGAAACAATAAAACGCTGCTCTCATTTCACGTGACTGTCCTATCAGCCATAAAAGGTTTATTGCGCTTGTCATATAAATTCGTTTAATTGTTTCCTATACAACTTTTTGTGTCCGTCTAGATTATTCTAATAATTGGCCTAGGATATTACTAGGGTAAGATTGGGATCTAAAACTTATAAGAGACCCATCTTTTACTGTCGTTGATATAAGATGACATGCCATCTTATTAATGACAGTAACACATTTGTGGCTTAGTGGCTCATGAATCTGTAGGTTGCGTCTGAATTTTTGAATTCGAATATCGGGGAAACAAATAAATATTTCATACAGAAGGCTGATATCTAAGTACCTGACAGTAAGTTGACTATAATTTTTAACAAAAAACCAATACATTTACCATTAAAAGCACTTCGTTTTTAATTTCTACTTTCAAGTACATAGTCGAATCAAAATCAATTAATTATAATTGTTGATAATGCCAGAGAATAAAAGTTTAATTAATACAGCGAAAGGATATACGATCATATAACCGTAATAAATGCATCAAAGCCTTATCGATCAATCAAAAATTGTTGATCTCGTTGCGGACCGTAAAATTTTATGTGTAACAGATAAAAAGGTAATTTCATATGTAACGTTAATTATTTTACAATGTTAATAATCAATTATTTATAATTGTTCTTAATATAACTTTAACAATTAATTACACTTTCGTACTTATTTAATTTCGAAAGTTTCATAAATTTTGAATTCGGTTGTTTACGCCAATAACACTTTCATATTATATTGATATATTATGATATATTAAACAAACCATCAATATTTTATACTTAAAATTAACCAGAGATATACTTTGACACCATTTTAAAGAAACCTTATAATAATTAACCTTCCTGAAATAGGAATTTATTTTCGACTAGGTTATCAATATCAGAAAACAAGATTTTGTATCAAATAATTGTAATTGTAATCCTGCGAAGCTCGTTTTAATGCTACTTTTATTTTCTACTAGCGCCCTATGATTGGTTGTCTGCAAGCAACCAAATAGAGTCGATAAACTGGTAGTATTAAGAAAAGTAGACGTCAGAAGACCACGTGGGCGATCACCTTGCCGCTGGTTCGACCAGATAAATGCTATAATTGGACTTACCAGTGCCATAAAAAATCCGAGGATGGAGTGGTATGGGGGCAACTTGTCAGGGACGAACTATTTTAGGACGGACACGTCCTTCAGAAATGAAGAAAACGGTCAACAAAAAGCGCTCCATCCCGAATCAGGAACGGTGCTGCACTATATACTTAATATAAACAATACTTATGGTACCGTCAAGATAAAACTGATGACAACAAAACTAAATATTCTAATTTGGATGTTACAATATAACATCGAGCCAAAATCCTTCAGAAGTTGTAGTGGTTACTGGTTGTAGCATGATACGCTAATAAAGTCTATGCAGACGACGTTGTATACTTATTCTAAGTTCAGGCACTATCTCAACTTTTCTATACTATCAACTAGGTACGCTTTCATACATTTTAGCGACTGATATTGAAAAAGACAGTTGGAATATTTGTTTTCACACTACGCTGAACACTGAAATCAATTCAATATAACTTAGCTTAGAGTAGGTCTCATGAAGGAATATTGTAAAAGATAGCTATTACAACTGCACACGGAAGCTAACAGCTGTCCCTAATTGCCTCGATAAGAACATACCAGCCTCCCAATATCTAGATAAAAACTAGACTATTTAAACTAACTTCCACATAACGGCGCTAAGAATAATATCGCTTCAAGACATCACGTAATTATTGAATGTTTCCAATGATAGTAAAACTAAAGGTGTTCATTAATAGATGTAAAATCTTTCAGTTCTAATAAATTTATTGACCTGTAGAAGGAGGGGTAGCATGAGATACCGGAAAAATACCGGTACAAGCACTCTTGGACGTGTCAAATGTTTCCGGAGAGATCAATGCCTAAAGAATACTGGATCGTACATGAATAACAAATGGGTTAGGATCAGAGTACACGGCAATTAATAAATAAATTTGTACCTACTTTATAAAGTATTTTTTTGCATAAAAGTGCCAATGAAACCTTGTTATATTTTTATAGGCTAAGTAAAAATCTCAATGAAACTTAAGTTTAATAATTCACATCGAAAGTTCTATTTTTGTTGAATAAGGATTGATATTTTATCTTATAATATCTTAATAATTTCTCCTATTTTTAGTACAGGTACATTTACAAGTAATTATATAATAGCTTTCTATGAACTAAAACTAAAATTATATGAAGACAGATAGAAAATCTTTACTTATAACTTATGTCTTATAGATGCAGTATAGAATAAAAAATAACAGTTAAAAGGGGGACGCATAAGTTGTTATCACCATTTGATTAATATAATTTTATTTTATGTGAAGTTTACGCGCATAATAAAATCAAACCATTAAAATTAACGTCCGCATAACGGCTTCAAGATACAGGAACACAATATCGGTCTGAGACATCACGCAATTATAAACCTCCGGACATGTACTATCGACGTTGTTAGATTTATTCTAGACGTATGTGCTAATTAAGCCATTAGAATCAGCCATCTGGAAGGCAGATGAAGGCTCGTGATGTGGGAAAATGTCCAACGTTTTGCAGTACTTAATATACTTTGATAAATATATTAAACTAGCTGACCCGGCGAACTTTGTACCGCCAATAAAAAATAGAATGGGTATTTTTTTTAATAAGGTAGGAGACAAACGGGCAGAAGGCTAACTTACGAGACGCAATCAAAGCAAAGCAAAGCCAACCATGGGCACCCTCAACGTCTATTAGGCCACGGGTGCGTTGCTGACCGTTTAAAAAGAGGTACGCGCTTTTCTTGAAGGTTCCTAAGTCGTAATGGTTCGGAAATACATCGGAGGGCAGCTGGTTTCACAGAGTGGTGGTGCGCGGTAAAAAATGGGTATAGTAAGTTATCCTTGAAAGGTACATATATGCCAAGATAAGATTACATTAGACAAGTTTATATTGTAAAAAGCACTAAGGTGAAATTAGAAAAGTTGATATTGTCGTTAAGTTTTCTTAAATTTTCTAATGTTCCGCCCAACTTTCTTAATTATTTATTTCATAAGAACCTTTTCCAGATAGAACACAATAAAAAAGAATTATCTAATTTGGTGTTGTCATTCGTAAGTTATGCGCTTACATACATTTCGGTGATTCATTTTTATTTTATGTAGATAGGTACTTTTCCGATAGTTAGTGAAGTCCCGTGTCCCCTAGTGAGGTATGGGGCAGATGCATTTCACATCTGTTTCACTGATCGATTTTTTCTTTAGGGGCAAGTAGGTGATCAGCCTTCTATGCCCTGCCAGACCGAGTTTTTTTTTTTTTTCTCCACCGGGAATCGAACCCAGGACCTCTCGGTTGTAACGCTTACGCTCTTACCACTAGACCAAGGAGGCGGTCGATTAACTTACTTTTCCGATACTGGAAGATATTTTTGTAGTAGAACCTTAGAACGCATAAGCATGGGGTATAAACAAATCTATTTCACTGATCATTTTTCTCTACATGCAAGTAAAGCCAGCCGTTTGTGCCTACCCAATCGAAACATTAATCGTTTCCCTAAGATTCGAAACTATAGGCCTACCGGTGGACCTAGATGTATAAACCACTGAGTTGGTTAAGAGATATGTTACAGTTAATCGAATTTTAATTCGTTTAATTGGCGATATTTCGCGTTCTTTACAGCCTAAAGCTCTTATATGTATGATACTGGCATCAAAAAATAAATTATTATTTATTATAAATTTCAGAATTGCGTTGTATTACATACAGCGTTAAGTAAAAATGGTTCTAGTATCTTGATAGTGCCTTATATGCTGAGTTATCTTCATATTACAGAGTGCGGCAATTGGCTATAGAGCTGTTTATAAATCCTCTTACGTGGAGATACAGCCGATTATCTATTAGCTAACATACAGGTAATAAACCTTTTTAGATTTACGTATCGTCGAAGTGGACGAAGTATTGTCTGCACATCGTATTCATATGCCAACACTCGATTTATACTCTAATACTTTCACCTTTCATTCCGAGAAAAATTACACCTACACACATCTTATTACAAGGGAATAGGGATTAAGCTCCTCTGGCAATTCTCATACTACGTGCAAAGCTAGATGTGTATGTATAGATGTGGCTTCAGGAATACAAGTAGCTTATTTATAGGTGAGGCCACCTTAATTACAAACCCCTGAGTAATTGCTTCTTTCATAAGTCGTATTGTTCGATGGTCATGTGTTTAACTATTTAAGATCTGCGAGATAAATTTCAATTCCTAATAAATTCTCGGGTTTTGTTTATTTAATACGCTACGGAAATTTTATAGTATTGCCAAGAAAAAAATGGTTAGTAGTTTATAAAGAAATTCAGACTGTCTTCATCTATTAATATTTTGTTGTTGGTAATTTACAGGATAAGGTTTACTAGAAAGAGGGGGTGGAACTAGAAGGGAAATATTTCATCTTATATTCTACTTTAGATATTTCCACCCATACGAAGCCTATATAATAAGAACCAACATAATAATTGCAATTACCACAATTACCATAATTTTAATTACCTTAATATAAAATGTGATTTTATAATAATTAGAGAAAATTCTTTGGTAATTATAAATTTGGAATAATAATATTCAAAGTAGTGTTTCTATGGTTACATTATATTTGAAAAAAAAAAAATTAAATTAGACTGTTAAACGCTTAGACCTTTTTGCCAAAAATCCTAATAGTAATTTGATTGACTGATACAATTTAAAATAATCAAAAATAATATCACGAACAGGAACTCATAGACGCGTGGCAGACATTTTTGTAAATTTTAACAACTTAAAGTTAAGTAAGGAAATTCTATTTACGGCTTTGATGAGCCTTTTGTAAATAAATAATAATTAATTATTAAATATTTTTCTTTATTCTCTTTACATTATTTTCCCAGTCCATAAAACACTAAATACAATACTCGTATTTAAATAAAACATTTAGAATTAAAGCTTAACCACTACGAGGCGAATACGGCAAGATATATCAAATTATCCACTAATGTCAAATCATTAGGTATATCATCATTTCACATCACATACTGAGCGTATCGAACTGTCCACTTGACGGTGGTTCTCAAACTGAAATTATCAATATTACAAAACTATTGTTGATGTTCACAGCGTTTTTGATATGTTATTTAAAGTAATCATCACCAAGTAAAGATTAGAAGAAAAAATATTTAAACTATGTTCGGAGCACAGAGTATAACATTGGTAATCTGTACTACGAGTATTATTATAAAGCTGCAGAGTGTTTGATTGGTTGAACATTAGTCTCAGGAACGTAGTTTCGAATGGAAAATATATTACCGTGCTGGATAGACTTTTAATCGAGAAAGGCTAATCATCTATGTAACTTCATGCTACAACGAAATCAACGTGGATAAACCGCCAGTCTGAAAAAAACACGTTATACCCACATAATAAGTATGTTTAAAAATGGAACGTTTCTTAAAAAAGGTTCATGTCCGCGTCAAGTTTGAGAGATGCTGGCATTGATCAGAATCAACTTAGATTCCTGGATAGTCGGCCATTTTATCGTTCATCTCCTGTAAGCGATATCCCGTAACATGATACACTATTGTGTTGTCTTCAGTCGTTAGCGTAATTGACTGAGGACTAAGCTTTTCTACGATATAAACAATACGCGTTGTTTTATTAACCGAAAATAAACTTTAGTTAATTATTTCACGATACGAAGGACCATCAAATTCAAAGGATTGTATTCTACCTTAAGTTTAATATTATTATTTGCTTCTTCCTAATTAAATAATTTTTAAATATAAATTAATCAATATTATGTGATCACTGATCACCGACTAGCCCGTATATAAATTATCAGCGAAATAGATTTTCAGGAGAGCTTTTACTTTTCCTAATTATTATGTTCCGAGCTCAGAATAACTTATAAGGTAATGACAAAGACTACTAGGGATCAAGGATCAATAAATCAATAAGGCATACTCTCATTAGTTCAGCCGTTATCAGGAATCGAACCTTGGACCGGTCCTCGCGTGCGCACAGTGAAAGTGCTTCGTATACATTCGTTATTCTTAGTTAAAGGGCATTAGAAATCGTATTTATAACACTAGACTTATAAATTATCTAGAACGATTATTATAATAATTTATTTACATTTCCCAGAGGAGTAGCTAGTGACCACATACCTTAAGATCCCTACATACCTACCTCTTTCGCTTCATCCACTCTCTTAAAGTATTATTTGATAGTTTTTGAATAAAATATTTCAAACTTATAAGATTTCGATAGTAAACTCATGGCTGATGTACTTAAATGGCAATATTATGGCTTAACAGCCTTTACTTACAGAGAGCCCTGGTAAACCAAGGTTATAAAGTTTAGTTTTTCGTCTGGTTTGTCTGCCTGTATGTTGCCAGTTTGTACAATTTCTTTTGCAAATTTTGCCAAATAATTTGACACAGAAATTGCCACCTTTCTTCTGATAGCCGAAGAATGCATTTTAAAGAAATATACAAGACAGAAACATTGACTTCTTACGCAATTTTCCTTTATCTATTCCACAAAGATCCGTTATGTTACAAAAAACACACACTATATTATCAATATGAAGCACATACAAAACGCAGCTTGCGAACTGTCAGTATCAGCCTGTCTGAAACTGCGGACCGGCGATAAGAAACAGACAGACAGACCTTATTAATGTAGCTATGTAGATTTAGGTGCTATTTATAGATCTCTTCCGAACACTAAATAGTATGAGATTTATCTACTTGCTGGGTGAGAGGAAATCTTACGTATGCCTTGGTTAATGATACATTTTGTGGGATTCAATTATAATGAAGTATTATTATGCTCATTTATCGGTTTAAACCCTTACAGAAATTTAACAATTTATACTATGTAAATGATTTTAAATGTATAATAATATGTAATTCTAAAAATTGGTTAAAATATAGAAAATAATAGTTCTACCTATTCAAAAGCTGGTCCTGGGTTCGTATCCCGGGGGAACTAATGAATGTTCCGGTTGGGTAGGCACAGAAGCCTGATCACCTACTTGCCTGTAAACAAATAATTAGTGAAATAGACACAGCAATGCGTCTGCCCCATGCCTCACTAGGGGTTACGGCAACGGGAAAAGAAACCTATTCAAAAGAGAATGACGAATATACGTGAGGATGAAATATAAAATAAACGTTTTATGATGGTGTGAGAATGTGATTAATTTAAGGAAATGTATTTTAGGATAAGTTATGCTTAGTGAAGATTGTAATAAGTGATATTTCGTAACTCCTAGAGAAACATGGAGTACTTTAGCATCTATTTCATTGATATTTTTTACAAACTTTGGACCTATCTGACACATTTACTAGTACTCCGATTCAAACCAACAACGCAACACGCAGTAGCGTAAACCACAGAGCCAGTAGCGGTTAAAAGCAAATATCAGATAATACAGTTGCTTCCATGGTTGAGTTGCGTCTTCAATGTAACCCTGCGTCGGGTGTTTCGGGCTTGAATTCCGGGAAAACAAAAACTTGGTTAAGCATAGAAGGCTTAAGAACAGTGTAACGTTTTCCAAACCATTTGGAATGACCAAGCTTCAGAAATACTTAAAGTTTTTATCCCATATACTTTTCATTTCTAATTCAACGCAACGTCATACCATTTAGCTTGTTATAAATAACAAGTAGACATCAAACTAGTTACAAACAACAGTAACAAGTAGTCGGTGGGCAATTAATTACTTATCCTAAACGGTAACCGGCCGTGTAGGATAGACAGACGTAGGTACAGATGTAACATAGTGTATGATGGATTTATGGGCTTAATTATTCGCTATAGATAATATGAAAGTATCTTTGAATGGTTTGTATTTAATAGCTTAATATTGTTTTAAATGTTATAAATTAATGCGAAACTGAATTTTTAAAAAACACTGAAGCAAAATTTATGAATTTTTAAATGAACTAAACTTAATTATATAATTATTTTAAAATATTATATTGCATTGTCTTAACAAAATATATTTACAATAATGTACTTAAATGTATTTATAAAAATGCAAAAGATGTTAAGGTGCGTACCCAAAATACTGGCTACATTACCGCGTTGTATCGCTACACTAACGTGCTGGCCGAAATATGAGCCAGTTTTCGGGTTTCCTTTGGTCTCAACTAAGGCCGTCGATATCTCTTTAAACAAACGACGCGCTTTTGGCCCCATAGACCCCCATCTCTACTCCAAAAGGAACGAAAATATAAGAAACTCTGAGACTTTCATATTTTCGTGTTTTGTTGCTTTCTATTATTTATATTACAAAATATATAAAAATAAATAAATATTATAATTATTTTCACGATTTTTACTAACGGTGTATTTTTTAAAAGAAAGGTGTGTTGTATAAATTATGTGTATGTTATCTTATTATGTCCGGTAAACTCACTGATTGGGAGTTTTACAATACATTAATCTTTAAAACTTTAAACTAATTTTGAACATTATTTCCCCTGTAATTTCACTAGTTCAATTTTCTATTTTTGTTCTTTTTTTAGTAATTTTTCAGCCTAGTTTGGCCGAAATATTATTTTGATTATTCCAAGGATCAACACTACATTTCACTAGAAGCAAAGCATTCCTTGATATATCCGATACCCAATTAAGCTGCTTTTAAAATATAAAAATGGCGCAGTTACATGGTATAAACGTCTAATCGTCTAATGTGATCCCGTTTCCCTATATCAGTACAATGCTAATTCGAGCCCTGAGGAAAGACTTTCTATTCCTGTCATGTAACTACAATGCGTGCACCTACAATTCATATAGAAAGTGTATTGAGATCGTATGCGACCACTTCACTTGTGGACTTGCGCAATATTTTTGAAAATAACATTTAGGTAAATTCTATTGACATGATGACAAGGGTGCGATGTTTGATGTTGTTATTTGAAGAACCACAGTTGTTCAATTCACTGCCAAAAGAAATAACGTAATACACCTCTCTGAGCCTATTCAAAAAATTGAGGTCAGTTTGAAAGAGTTGACTATGATAAGTTAAAGTTAATTTTTGAATTGTACATACTTTAAGTGAACTATGTTGATATACAAATTAGAATCTATAAATCTATTGTTAATCGTTTTTCTCCAACATTTTCAACCATCATCACCAAACATCGACAAGTGAAATTCATGCTGAGCTCGAAATCTCACGAAAGTTTACGAATAGACAGACAGACGCGGCGATTAGCTTTGATGTAAAATCTGTCGTTAGACACACTGTTAGTTAACATTATTTAAATTAATTTAACACAATTATTATGATTCATGATCTTGACATTTAAGATCCTATCCAAGGCGATAGTTCCCGCGGTGTCAGTAGAAAGCTGCGCGGGCGCAGCGGTGGCCCGCGGACATCCTGCGCACATCTATACTGGTCTGCACCTTGGTTACTTGCGCACTTTGCATATTATCACTCCACTGTTTCTGTCTCTAGAATTTTTCAGCCTCGTGAGCCAAACGAACCCTTCAGTTGATTACATAAATTCTAGTAGCGTCTATCAACATTTTTGTGCTGCTTTACTGATTTTTTTACAGGTTATCTTATTAGGTCGTTACCTTCTATCTGAGCCGAGGAGGTGGTACTAGACAGTGACATCTTCTCAATGACCTCCGAATTACACTACAATATATTATAACATTTAGTTGCACACATTACAGAACAAGATAATTTAGCATTAACAAAATATTGATATATTTTCTTAAGTATATTAAAGTTCTTTTAATGCACTACATGTAAAGACGGCATTATCCTTTAAGATACGTTTTATCATCTTGAATTATTTTAATTATATTCATCTCGTTCCACGTATTAATATATAAACTCACATAAAAACGTTAAAAACAGTAATTTTGCTCTTATTTTAAATTTATCAAAATATTTGTGTCAGTTTATCAATTAAATACAATCCCTTGCCCAACATACAAATACATTACATATAAAACTTTTATGTCCTTAACGATCTCAACATTCTTATAAAACTCCAAAAACACTTTTTAATTAGTGCATTTTCGAATAATAATTAACCAATAAAAAATAATTGGCACATTCTTAAAGTTTCATACGAAATCGTATCTTATCATTAATGGGAATGAGCTGAAGTTGTATGTAGCAAGAGATCAATGAAGTTAAGTTATGTTGTCGTGGTGATATTGTTGATGGGAAGCCGACCATTTGTACTATTTGTACGGTTAAGGAAAGGTTGCGGCTTGATTTTAACATTGAAAGGATTTTAAATTCTTGAAATGTAAGAGTAAAAGGATTTATCCATCAAAATCTATGAACAATTATTTAAGTCCGACTGGTAGTTTTAGAAAATAGCGCATTCAAATCACGAGCCACGTGGAAGAAGTTGCAGCTAATCACTACATAGTATAAAACAAAGTCGCTTTTTCTTTCCCTATATCCCTTTGTATGCTTAAATCTTTAAAACTACGCAACGGATTTTGATGCGGTTTTTTTAATAGATATAATGATAAAAGAGGAAGGTTTTTCTATATGTTTCATACCCATGCAATGCCGGGGCGGGTCGCTAGTTTGAAATAAAATAAGTTATTCCTTAAATTGTCCGCTACCTGACAATACTACTATTATCGCGGCGCTACAATTTATTGGTCCTTCGCCTGGTCGAGCAAGGATCTCCAGTCGGTCCTGTTTTGTGTCCTTTGCTTTCAATTTGTAATCTCCTAGACTTGATGGTCCTCCTTAACACCATCCGGCCAACACACTTGGTCTGCCACGGCTTTGTCGACCGTCAGGTTTCCCCTCCAAAAGTTTTCGCCAAACTGTCTTCCATTCTGGTAACATGCGTTCTTAATCTTTCACACTAATGATTTTCACAACATCAGGCTCGCCATAGAAGTGGTACATCTCTTGACTGTACCTTGTTCTTCACACATCACTTTCCGTAGTGCGCCAAAAATCCAACTAAGAATTTTTCGTTCGCAAACCATTAGGGAAGTTTCATCCTTTTTGGTCAGTAAAATCGGTCTACCTCTTTCTGTACTGGATTGAGTTTAAACCAATAAAACAGACACATTATAGAAATTAAAAAATATATATAAAGCAATCAAAAATGTTCAAAAAACGCGTAACGTGTAGCGAAAGCCTTAAGCTAATGATGCCATTAAATAAGTCCTGTTTTAATTATGTTAATAAGTTCCAATTTGCATTGGCTTATCTCTTCATCGTACTAATACTCAACAAGAAAATTAAATCAATTTTATCTCGAAAGATAAAATCTACACATGAGATCCTGCTAAGAAATGCGCGGAGTCGTTTGAGGACTTCATTTATCTTATATCTTCATACTTAAAGTTTGTTAACTGATGTATTCAATGATTTTATTTACATTTAAAAAGATTTGTATAAGAATAGAAGTTCTTAAAATACAATTTCAAAAACTAAATGTTTCAATATGCATAATGTAATAATATGTTTAATATATTTTTTATTAAAACCCGAAAGCTGTCTTCGGCCAACACTTTAATATAGCGATACAACGCGGTAATGTAGCCAGTATTTTGGGTACGCACCCCAACGGCTTTGATGAGCCTTTTGTATTTTTGTAAATATATTTAAAATTATTGTAAATAAATTCAATATCGGTTTATGTCATCAGATTTGACAAATGAAAAGTTACTCTTTGCTTCAATCAGTATACCATACATACGATATGAGATACAATATCACGAATATAGTTTTACTAGTAATATGGAAAAATCGACAGCGCCCTGGTAGTTTTCCGGAAACTTACTTGGCCACTAGGGGATTGAAAGCTTTTCTATATTGAAAAACCTATATTCGATATCAATCTTACGGTTGACATACAAGTTTCGGAACGGTGGTTAATCTATTTATAGGTTGTAACAAGTAGGCAAGTAGCAAATCCTTGGAATTAGCATACGCAGATAGGATCGTGTGGACAAACGGTACACGCTGACGATACTTAATCGCCCATTCTATGTAGAGTTGTACTTATCTCTACATTGTATTAGTCCACTTTGTTTAATCTAGAATTACTTATGGCTTTGAACGATGCATCTCCTTCAACCGGCTTTAAGAACTTTTTATTTATTATTCTTACACTATAATAAATAAAACAATATAAGAAAATAGTTATTAGGATGTTCGTGAAAATCAATTAAAAACTAACATAAATGGACCACAAGAAATATCTATTCATACCCGTAGTTCCTGATATTAATTCAACAAACGAAGAATTCACCTTAATAATATTAATATAGATCTATTTGTTTTTCACGAACGTATATTCCTATTTACTAATATAAAACCAGTAGTCCATAAATATATGAAAATGTACGCACTTTATGTCTGTATAAAACGCGTAAAGTCGTTCTTAAGTAGTCGTATAAAATTCATATGATAAGCAATGTTCGCTATAATCGAGAGAAGTGGGTGCCGATTTGCATAGTTTTTAGTACAATTATTTTAATGGTATGGATTAATTTAATAATAGTGTAGATTGGGTTAAGGTCCACTACCCTAATAATAAATATGAGATTGTTACGCTGCAACTACTAAACCGTTTTGAGTTAATAAAATATTTGGATAAAATTAGGACGCATATGGAAATAAAATTTCTTCCTTGCCCTCAATAATTTTCCTTCAATAGTAATTATTTGGCAAGTGGCAAGTTAGATTTGGGTTCAAATCCCCAATAAATGTTTCGGTCGGGTAGTCATTGTAGGATTATCATATGACAGAAATAAGTCAGCTCATTATTATATAGTAGCGACCCGCCCCAGCTTTGCACGGGTATAAAACATATAAAAACCTTCCTCTTCTTTAATCTCTCTATCTATTAAAAAAAACCGCATCAAAATCCGTTGCGTAGTTTTAAAGATTTAAGCATACAAAGGGATATAGGGACAGAAAAAGCGACTTTGTTTTATACTATGTAGTGATGTATCTTTAAACCTAAACCTAATAAATGTTTAAAAAACTTAAAATGTAATATTTACAATATAAATGTTACTGTAAAAGCTCGAACTACGGTAAATCTTAAGATTTAAGTGTAAGTCTTAGGATTAAAAATATATATATATATAGATAGGACTAAAAATCCAGCTTTCGGGTTTCCAAACATCTCAACTAGACGTGTCGATGTAAAATATTTATTTATGAGAGAATTGAAAGTTTAAGTTCAAAAAGCGTAGCTATATGTTAAAATTAAAAATAATTGCAAATTTTTTTTAGAACAGAAACAAGAAGAATCAGAAGACTATTATGAAGAATAGTGGCAGGGCGAAAGACAGTAATAACGAAACACAATAAAGCGTAAAACAAGGAAATATGCGCACGCGCAACTCGTGCCGCTAATCACTTGGCGCAGTCAGAAGCAATGTACCTTCACGCACAACTTACAATTTCGCAAAACCCATTCTGTTTATAGGTTTACAAAAATATCAAAAACAACTTAGTTAATAAATAATAACATGTTTTAAGAATTCTCTTGCGTTAGCTGGTAATATACAGTTAATATGGATTGGGATTTCTGTTTATTATGAATTATACTCACAGTTACTATGTATTTTGTCGTTCCACACTTGAGAATTTTTTAAGACAAATTCCCGAACCATTATGCATAGGCAGCTTCAAGAAAAGAGCGTATCTACCTATATTTAAAAGGCAACGTACTATCGGCACATTTGGAGCTGTGTGTGTCACTGAGACTCCTGCCTGTTTGCCTCCTATTTTATAATTGTAAAAATCGCTGATCATTCGTCTAGCCAACCGAAACGTGTTTCCCCGGGTCTATAACATAGAAGTTACGGCTCAACATGACAACGCGTAAACAACTTTATCACGGAGGTGGTGTAATTGTATGGTGTATGGGTATTGGTTGTGATGAAATCTTATAATCCCTTAAAGTGTGTCTCGGAGATCCGACCGATTCGTTAATTAATAAACAAAGAAGTAAATCATAGATGAGCTACTTAATTATTCTATTAACACTGATCATTTTATAAAATATAGTTTTAAAAAGGTATTGAAATGATTAAATATCGAATAGACAATCTAATTCCATCACAAGTGTGTAAGGCATTACAGTTAGCTGAGTACGAGCCCTCACATAACTCATAATCTGCGGGCGAAAGCATACCTCCATATATTGTGTACGTGTTATTAATGCAACTATTTGACTATTCATAAGGAAATCTGGGCCGTAATGTAAGCAATTAATATGCGGATATACTGTATTGGTATGTTATGAAAGGATTTTGTAACTTTAACTATGAGATATAAAATAATTAATTTTTTACAAATATTAATAATAGGATTTTGAACTAGATTAATTTTTTTAAATTTTTGTATGAGGCTAGATGGGAAAAATACACTATATTATGTCTTTGCGTAACATCGATTAAAAACGAAGACTAAAAGTCTCAGGCAACATCTAGTATAATATTATACGCTTCAAAATAATGGTCTGTGTCGGCATTCCCTTTGTCCTAGATTAAGATCAGCTGATTTGAGAAAGTGCATACAGACGTCATAACACAAACGTGTGCACTATTGTGTGGGACGTGTATCAAGTAAAACTTAAAATGTACTATTTGCTATTTAAAGAACACAGTTTGAACCGATAAAACGCTTATATTAAACACAATGTTAACAATTATTTAATATTCATGAAAAATTCAATACTCGCGTAAATAGAAGATTTATATTTTCTATTTGGTAGCAAGCATATCAGAAATCAGAAAAAGATGTTTGTGCGATTAACTGGGAATCTTGTAATTCTGTCAATTAGTTAAAATTATGTATTCTTGTAAGACCGCTTTCTCTTATTATTCATTATATTGTGTACAGAGGAATCAAAACATGCATGATATTATAAAACCTATTTATATGATAAAAATTGTCATGATGAAAAGTCACTCAGAAATTACCAAGTTGTGGAAAACAACCGGATGATTCACCTCAATGAGAAGCGTGACAGTAAATATGGTTTCGCATAGATCTGAAGAGTATGGGACAGAAAACTTGAAGAACTTGCCAGAGAGAACGAAATGGAAGAAAATCGTAGAGTAAGCCAGTACCTACAAAGGATTGTAGCGCCACAGAAAGTAAGTAAAAATATGATTTTACGTTTAGTTGTCAATTAATTTTAGTTCCGTCAACTATGAGTAATGTATACGTACGTATATGAGTATCTTCGATAGGTTTTTTACAATTACAAAGTTGTCAATGTCATAGTGACCATGTAATTTGCGCGTAAACGCTAGGGCTAACTTGTGGTAGAGTTACTGAGGATTTGAGAACATAAATACTGGAGAATTCGCGAGTACCAACTATGTATTAATGATAATGAATCAGCCCACTAGTTATTGAGCGCTTGGTAATTAAGGTATGGTGCGTGTTTAGTGCTACGTGTAACAACTGCTTAATAGGATTCCGTGTTGCAGAATCTCCGAGGCTGTAAGGGATTATAGATAGGTTTGAAATTAAGTAATCAGAATATACTCTATAATAGTAAGAAACTCCCTCTAAAATAGTAAAAAAATCATTTCATCAATCATCATCAAAGCCTGCCAAAAAGATAAATCTTATAATATAAGATAAAAATAATATAATATATGATACATAAGACACACCTACACCTACTTGCCCCTAAAGAAAAAAATCGATCAGTGAAACAGATGTGAAATGCATCTGCCCCATACCCCACTAGGGGACACGGGACTTCACTTATGATACATAAGTCTAATAGAGTAAGTTTAAGTAGAAAGAAATGTTAAGCTAGCCAATACTAAACTAATTCGAATAAACTGAACTCGATTGTCGAGAAAACAAAAAAGTAACATAACCTTTAGTCATAAGAAATCAGTATAAAATACGCAGAAATGTACCGTACATTTCTGCGTATTTCATGCTGATTTCTTTACAAGCAAGTCTAATATTTAAATAGCCAACCCAACCGAAACATCTATTACTCTGGAGTTCTAACTTAGTCTGCCCGCAAAACGTTATAATTAATAGACATGTGATGACGTCACCATGACAGTTAAATCTAATTTAATCCTCATCATTATTGTATTGACACAATTTAACCAAAACGCGAACGTGAAACCAGAATACGCAATTACACGCCCGCATTCATCAACTTTGATAGTTCTATTTAGTTCTACGCATTGTTTATCTTAGTTTTCGTGTTACAGCTTCACAAAAGTGAATCTTAAGATCTGGTAAAGCGAAGCGATTGAAATTGTCCATAAGAGGCATCTCAAATACATAACAACTTCACTTAAAAGCCTGTTCTATAGAAAAATCTATATATATGTAAATATTTTAAATTTTTTTTATTTTATAGAGAAGAGAAGTCAATTTTTTAACAGACTTCAAAAAGGAGGAGGTTCTCAATTCGACGCGTATGTTTTTTTATGTTTGTTACCTCAAAACTTTTAATTGGGTGAACCAATTTTGATGATTATTTTTTTGTTTGAAAGCTGGTGCTTCCCGTGTAGCCCCATTTAAATTTCATAACAATCTGTAGAGTAACAATTTGAAGTTAGTTTTTTTGTTATAATTATTATTATACTCAAATACACAAAAAACATTGATATAATATTATGAAGATTATTACCATATTTTGTTTTCAAAGCACCTCATTGTTTGTCTTCCTGCTGAGTAGTGCCATAACATTTATCAACATTTAGAAAATTTACAGTCAAAAATTTAATTATTTTTATTTTTAATTTAATTAGGTTGTTTTAAGACGAGCGTTCAGCTTCCTATCAGGAGAAGAATATTCAAAATATATTCATTATTTTTTGAGTTTATTCATTGCATACTCTTTGCAATATTAGATTGGTAGTAAAAATGTACAATTTAAATTTTCAAAAACAGTCACGGTTATATCTTTTTTAATATTATTTAAACCAATATTAAAGGCAAAACCATTACGCTCTTGTTACTGTAACTCAATATGCAAATAAAAAACTAATAAACATAAGGCCATGAATACATTCTTAATCTATCGTGAAACAAAACCTGCCCATGCCAGACGTATGTTATTGATACCAAGACATATCCAGTACAGAATTTGCAGCTTTATCCCGACTTAGAGTAATGGGGACAGGGTGAGATGTGATGCGGGCACACGCTAGTTAAAGCTGGGCTTAGATTATGCGTATGTTTTTCTAATATATTTAGTTTTTAAAAAAAATAGTGAATAATAAACGGATAATTTAGTATTAGCTGGCTGATTTTTTGAGCTTAGAATAAATAAATAGATTACGACTTAAGGACCTTCAAGAAAAGAGCGTACATCTCTTTCAAAGGCCTGCAATGGACCCGTGGCCCAACAGGCGTTTGCCTGCTCTCTGATAAAAAAATTGCAAATAAGTTTATACCCGTACTATTATTAAATATTTTATATACCTAAGGTTATTTGTTTGTTTCGATTTCACATCTAAATTCATTTCACTGTGTACATCGTCAGACACAGAAAAACACACAAGTTACTTTTTCTTTTTATAAAGTACAAGTTTATTTAAAGACATCACGCGAGCAGGTGGAAGGAGAATTCAAAAATTGATATTTTATAAACTTCAAATATATTTCCAAGTCCTATTTTCAAATTATTGACTTTGACTTCATCGAAATAGAATACGTAAGTTACAGATTAATTTCCATAACAATTATGTACTAGCCCTTACAATCATAAGACGCATTCTACACAAACAAAAATGAATCTTAAACTTAGGTAATAAAGTGTAAGGTCAAATATTGATGTTTTGTTCGTCTGTCTGTCACAGTTTGATGTGTGGCCAGTGCGTGTGGACTCCATTAGACGCGAATTATATTCCACCGTCGTATATATTTTTTAATATTCAAATGCAATGTTGGATAGAATTTATTATATTGGCAGCGGTCGCAAACGTTTTTCAAATTACTTATAAATTTTATAATAAATAAAGTAATAATATTTAATAGGTACACATTTTTGCGTTATGAAGAAAAATAAATTAAAAATCACTAATGGCGCAAATCTGGATGTACATAAGCTAAACTAGAGTAGTTTAGTTAATTCATGTCCAAATCCGATTTAGTCCTGGCAAACTGATTGGTAAATCTAAAGCAGAATAGCATCATTAAACAAAATTATGAGAAGTTTAAGTTTAGAGAGACATTATATTACTATAGTTATATATATTAAGTTTATAGCACCATAATATTTTAATAAATATTGATTATTAATAAAAAAAATTGAAACCTCCCGACACGTTAGATAAGAATAAGAAATACCTCAAAAATTGTTGCTAAGGACTCGATAACAAAAAACGAATCATAATCGGTCAAGTCGTCTGGGAGCTACAATGCCACATACAACACAGACTGAAAGACCCTTCAAACGTACAAAACCCCTCTTTTTGCGTAGCTGGTTAAAAATCATTGGACCAAAGATTTGTGCCACCGGTTTCTCAGTGCAAAATATTCAGTATTATACAGCTGATGTGGAGCGCTAGATATTAAATGTACTCGCAATTAGAATATCTATAATCTTGCCGATTGAACAATTGTTTATTGAGGCCAATTTCTATTTATTTCAATTCGCTTAAATTTTGCTTCTATCTGATATGATTTAGTTATTTTTGACAAGAAAGAAAATAATATAGCGGCTAGAAAATTTAAATAATTAATTATCAGCGAGAGCAATGGGCGGCTTTACCACTAACATGCGACCGCTTCCAGGTAATCCTGGTAAAATAAATTTAAGATTATTCAAAAATATACAATTACTTAAATTTAACTCTAATAATAAAATATTGTGAAAATAATTTTGAAGAGCGCAGTTTCCCAACACTGTAAGATTCATTAGCTTAAAGGGAATTTCCAAACATACCGATATCTAATAATTGTGTTAACGAAATAAACATTTTTATTTCTATATTAACTAGCCGATAAAATCATACAGCTTATATCCAAGTTTGCATACTAAAACAAATTCGCAAGAAAATCGGATTCCAAATGATAATTATTTTACATCAATAATATCGGCTATTATGTAAGAACAACATAACTCAATTTCAATGATTGACAAGGTACATTGACAGACATACGTACATACAGAATTAATCGCGGTCGACGATCATAAATAAGTTCCACTTGTTGCGACAGCCAACAATAAAATCGTGACCTAGATGCCGGACTCTACGACCTACCTTGCTTAGATATCGCCGAACAGTATACTATATCCTATAATCTATGGACAAAAATGGGATTTAAGACTTATCTATAATATGTCATTCGATGACAACAACGAAAACGTATAAAAACGAAATTTGACGGGTTTTTAGTTTAAAGGTCAGCGGATTTTGCGGATTTGCAGCTGGACCGGATATAGAGAATAATAGATTCATCACGAAATTTTCTGTGAAAGTTCTTTGTTGTAAGAGATATGATTGTTAAGTTAATACATAATATTTATATGACAATATGTAATGCGGGCAAAGCTTTACAATAGTTTGAATCAAGATGAAAATTACGCTATAAATGATTTTCTTATTCCGAATGTGAAAAGAAACATTTAAAATGTAATTGAAAACTTAAATTCGTGCAAAATTGTACTTAAAATAAAAGGTATTTCTTGCTTCACTTAGGTTTCTCCATTTTTCATCAGCGCAATTAACCGTATCATCACAAGAATTACAAATTGCAATGTTGCAATTTAAAAACAAAACCATGAAGGTAAACACGAAATTTAGACGGTGTTGTAAATGTCAAATTGCAGTGTACAACCTAATTCTATAGTGTGCACTGTGCAGGAGTTTTCTATTAGTAAATGTGGTTTAAGGTGCGCTCCACAACCACTGGAGGAGCGTTTTTATATTGGTAGTTTTACAGC
The DNA here is from genome assembly GCA_912999735.1 of Aporia crataegi. NCBI lineage: Eukaryota > Metazoa > Arthropoda > Insecta > Lepidoptera > Pieridae > Aporia > Aporia crataegi. Next base: position 1,866,369 of record OU538744.1, on the reverse strand, counting down.
ACATCTGTCATTCTTCTTCCTCCAGAGCCATTCATTTGTTTCGCAGATGTTTTACATAGACCTTAGATGTTTTGCGTTTTCTTTCCGGCGATCTTTCTCATATTATATGGTCTGCAAAAGCCCGTAATAGTTGTTTCTGTTAGTAAAACGATTATCTTAAGTTCAGTTTTTGATTTTATTCAATAAAAACAAAGATACAAAAATGTTTTCATTTAGTACTCGTAATATTGCTTTAGAATTAAATATTAGTTATTTGTCTTAGTGAAACAATAAATTTTATAATTTAATTATATCTAATAAAATAGTCTCTAGTATCTAGTAAGCATTTTTAAAGCAAAGTACACAACAAATATAGCGTCTGGCTCAAATGCGGATCTATTATATTTTTGAGCTGCTTCTCGCTGTTGCTCCCGCTCCACTCATGACTGCATAACACCGATCCACCATCTCAGCTAGGACAACATTCCTATCGCGACCGCAGCCACACGCTCAAGAATTAATCACAATTATGTGACAGCACGGCGCCTGACACACACGATGTAATCAATTTTACAAAAAAATCAAATTGCCACCTAAGCGAAGAAAAACAGTTATTTCAAAAGTTCGAGATCGTAAGGCTCTAAAACGATTTTTAATTGTTATTTATCTTAATAAAAGTGAAGACTAAAGAATGTTTATGACAAATAAGAATAACTCATAAATGGATGAATCCCTCTGTTTTTTTTTCTAAAATAGCAGACAAATGGGCAGAAGACACTCACGAGAAGCGGTCCATTGACACCAACAACGCCAGTTGCGCCACGGATGTGTTGCCGGCCTTTTAAAGAGAGGAAAATCTTCATAAATTGAGCAGATCCATCTCGATCTCCATGGGTCCATTTGTATTTTGTTTAGCTACAATGCTACAGATGGGTTCATTCGTTTAGCTGATACGATGCCACTGAATAAACACAGAGATATTACACACAATATTTAAATATTATTAAGCCCCTCTTTTTTTCTGGGGGGTAAATACCTATACAAAATATGTAGATATAAGTTAGTTTGTTTCCTCACATTAAAACAATCTCAGCGAACGGCTTATTAAGACAAAGATCTATCACAAGTTGCGACTAACCTTAATTGTTCTAACGCGAAAACGGCGATAAACGAAAACGTTGATTTATGATAAATGATTAATTCTCAATAATAACTTAATAACTCAGGAACGACAAAATACTCCTTTCCACAGAACAAATTCATAAACAATGCGCCTACGCATTACAGCTTTATCATTAAAGGCGAGCTTTAGAGTATGAAATAAATGGAGCTTTATCTTACAATATCCGTGTTGGGGCGATATTATATGATCTATAGAGCTTGTAGAGGCAAGTGGTATATGTATCGCAATAGGTTTTGACAAATTAATGAACAAATTTTTTAAAATTCATTTTAGAAGTAATTGGCGTTATACAATGTATAAGGTATAGTATAAATTATTAACGTTGTGAAATACGTATGCCTTGCGGTGATAATGAGTTAGGGAATATATCAATGTCCTTGTTAAAATTGATAAGTAATATTGTTAAATAATCGACATAATCTGTATATATTAAAAGAAATATAATTGTTGTATGTTATTATGTGAGGGCAGATAGTCTTTATAATATTTCAAAAGCAGTTTTAAACTGGATCAGATTAGAAATAGTTATTTATTTTCAACATTCAAGTATTCGTTTCGCAGACCACTACTTTGGGACGCTACTTTTGGAAATATAATTTTTTGTCTATTACAAGATATTTAATCACTCCTAAATTATTCTATAGAACTCATGTATATCGATCGAAATAAAAGCAAAAAAAAAACTAAAAAATGGGACAACTTTGACCTACTTACCCTATCATTTGACTCATTCATCTAAATCGGTCTGCGGATGGCAACTTAGAAGCGGAAAGTTGGAAAAAACAATACACATCCAGTTGATAACCTTTTTGTATAAGTTTGAATTAGCCATGAAACCCACTATACAATAAACTTAATAGCAGATATATATAGACAATGCGCCTCTGAGCAAGGAATTGTTTGAAAGTGGATTTCATTAGCTGAACCGGGAGGTGAGATGTGATTCATTCATTTATGTAGGTCACGTGTATTGTGTTCATTATACTGATTATATCTATAATTATCTTGTAATCCAGGAAGAATAAATAAGCCTATTCTTTTGTACAAATGTACTTTATTTAGAGGTGAGTAGTCATAACAAAGTGCTACATTCAAAGTTTAATAATAATTTATAAGTATTCTCATTTAGAAACACTACAAAATAGTGTATTTCTGTGAAATTTGAAAACTCAAGTGGATTAATTCTATTTCTAACGTGTTGACTGAAAAAAAAAACCTACTTTTTTAGGTTCCAAAAGATTATCTCTCTCTCTATGGTCGGTCCTTCATGTCTGAGGATCGTGGTCAGCATCGAGGTGACATCAGGAGCAGATGATCTGCCTCCATCGGTCTCGATCCAGTGCGTGTCTCACGACCATGTAGAATTTGGAGGACGATGAGTCTTTCTTATGGTCCATCTGGTTGGTGAACGCCCACGCGATCGTTTGCCCTCGGTGTTCCCAACGACAATCAGTTTTTCCAGATTCTCATCGCCTCTGCGCACTGTGTGGCCGAAATAGGACAGGATGCGTTGTTGGCATATGCCAACCATATGGTTGACAAACGGGTTTTTATTTTAAGCTGACTCAAGATAGACACATTGGTGCGTTTTGCGGTCCAAGGTACTCGGAGTAATCGCCTCCAGCACCACATCTCGAATGCATCGATCCTTTGTCGTTCTAAAGATTCAAATAAGTATAATTTAGTAAGACATTACAATATTATAATGTCTTTTGCTTCACAATTTAAAACGCAGTAACCAGTTTTCATGGTCGAAAAAATCTAATAATAGTTAAATTATTTAATTGATTAATATAAGCAATTTAATTCGGTTAAATTGTTTTCTTTTAAATATTATAATATTGTGTTTCATAACAGAAAGACAACAAACATGTATTTAAGTAGAAAATTAAAGGAATAAAATTAATAATCAGGATAATAAAAATGCGATAAAGATGACGTCAAAGGCTCGAACTAATACAATTCCAATACAGTAATAGAGTTACATGTACTAACAATCTAAATGTTAATCAACTTGTAACGGTATATATCGAGGGCTAATCGGATAAACGAATCGAATGTTTGTCGCGGCGATCACGAAATGCTAGTAAGCAAAATCTTTTATCTACAAACTAAACGGGAGCTATTAATAAAGCAACAGTTAATTTTATAATTAAGAAGATAAGGTCTAAAATTGATTGGCGCAATTTATTTGTAAATAATTCTTGTGTAGTGCAACGTTTTGTTAATAAACGCGAAAAATAGTTCACACTCTTATTTTGCCGTGTTAAGGGTGTTTTTCGCTTGTTTCTAACCGCTTAGTTTTGTTGTTTCGAAGGCCTCCGTTCCCGTGACGTGTTAATTTATCGGCGCGCGCGCGCACCACGTCTAAACACGGGATCTTGGCGCGAATGTGACCTAGATGTTAGGCGTGCGAGGCATTTGCGGTGTATTTACTTCCTTATTTGAATAAGTATTTATTATGGGACAGTTTTGCACGCTGTTATATTTATTGGTCTTTTAAATCCATAACATTGTATAAACTTACACATAACTTTAATTTAACTAGTTATTGAGTTAGAGAGCAACCATTCTAAGCTATTAGATGCTAACATTAATTACTGATGTCTTAAAGAAAGGTGATTAAAATCAAAAGATGAATTATACTATAAATAAAACATTTTTGTTCAAACGCTTAAAAACAGCCAAGTTCTATTGGCGATCACGATTCACTTATTAAACGCTACAACGATATATCACGCCCATACATTCACGTCACACGCTCGCCGCCCACAGCCCTATCAACGAATAGATATGAGCAATTGTTAATGATTGCGAAACCTGATTGCGCTTGTGTGAAACGTAATTGTGAAATGTTATCAACTCTGCGGAATATTAATTTAATTTAGGAATTTATCTTACACGGTTTCTGATTTGGATTATGTGTAAAACTAAAGACAACTAGCCATAACAAAACGTTTATTATAAACATATTAGCTTAAAATTTCTTTTTTTGCTCTATTTAATCTAATTAAAATACAATCTATTTTTGGATAATATACGTATATTTGTTTATTTTAATATTATTAAAATGATAATAATAATCAAAAGTAATAATACTTAACGGCTTTTAAATACTGAAAAAAACTTTTTAAATAATCGATAATAAACAATAAATACACTATTTACAGGTGTTTTATTATATTTAAGTATAAAACAATAGGTAGGAGGTTGAACGTCTATTTTAAAAGTGAAAGAAGACAAACAGATGCAATAATATGTTTCCTGACCCATTAAACGTTATGCGAGTTAACAAAACAACATAATATTGACGAATGATTTCAGGCTATTTTTAGAATTTATAGATTGGTCCTAAAAACAAAAGCATATCTTTACTCTATGGTCTATACTTTACGTCAAAATGAAAGTAGGAAGTGATTTATTTAGAGCAAATGCTATATATCTGAGGATCGTGCACAGATCCGTTGGCCATTTAAAGGCTGATTGTGTGGTCACCGAGAGCTATACGTATAAATAACAAATAATAAAGATAACGCTACACGATACCGGAAGTCAGTTTTGCCGCTACGAAAAAAAATCGTAGCCATGCTACGGCGTAGCACGTTATAATTGTGAATATTTATGTATTTACCTATGGCTTATTATCGACTCTTATTTATAATTCTCACGTAAATAGATATAATATTATGTAATTTACTTCTATCATATGTCTGAGAAGTAGCAATGACAACATTTTATGTAATTAAATAAAATAATACTTTACTATTTCATTTTAAAAAATGCATTCATTTCATTAGTAAGAGTCAGCAATTTAACAGTCATCTACGCAAAAAAATACGTATAAAGTATAAAAATATATAGGTATAAAAATACTGACATTAAAATATAGATAGGAAAATTCATGTCACACGTGTATATTACGCCTAAGACCTCGTAATTTGTTCAAGCACTTGTCGTTTAGTGTTAGCACCGGCTTTACATGGAAATGTCATTGATAGAGTGTCGAAACAAGAAATGTGTGAATTGTATTCGATATATTGAGTCACTTATACTCGTGTTAGTGCTAATAAATCCTTCTTGGGTAATTGGACGTGTGCTGATTTGATGTTTATTCTCGCTAATATATATAATCTATAAGTATACATATATAAGCTTTTATTTATGTAGAAAAACAGTTACAAGTTGAATTAAGTCTTAAATATTAATATTATATTTTTTTCTACTCTTTCTTCAAAACCTTGTCTCTTGACGAAAGCCTTCTCCAAGAAGTATATAATATGCTAGAATAAGGGTTTATTATTGGAGCAGAACTTAAGATATGAAGATAATACTTGTACGATATGATCATATATTAAGCAAAGGTGAACTCATAACCTCCTGGTAGCCACAATTTCAGAACAGTTACTTTCATTAACCTTCATTTAATAATTGCATAGCCAAAGGATAATGTAACAATATAATCTAACTGGATACTGTAGGCTTTAGTGCTTTGTATTAGGACCTATTTTGGATTGTTAAAATTGAACTGCAACAGGTCGTCTAACTAGTCCAATATGGTTAGAAAGTAACAAACATTTTGAAAATATTGGGATGTGTGGGAGTTATTGCAATTATAAGTTATTATTTCCTTAAGTAAGTATGTTTACATATGTTAACCTAGTCCTTCCTATAAGCATTTAAATTATGTAGAAGATTTTTTATATTCTACATAATTTAAGTTCAATAGCGCAGACATATTTCTGCGATTACAATTTAAATATATATATATAATAATAGTATTATAAGTTTGACATATCTGTGGTACTGTGTGTTTGTCTGTAGCATCGGTGCTACTAAACAAATAGATTCTATTCCGATGTGGCTTAAAAGTTGACGTGATTGAGATAGATTTTAGCTCATTTTATGAAAATCAGTTCATCCATTTATTGTATATTCTTATTTGTAATTTTGGAGGGTTTACAAATTGTATTTATTTTCAATTATATTTAATCGTAATAATATTTCCGAGTTTTAATAGTTCTGTATCTATGTCATTCGTACCTAATGACTCTTAGGAAGAAATATGGTAAAATGTATAACCTTACAGATAAACATTTACTTAGCGATAAGGCCGCCTGTTACACGCCTATTTATTTATTTTTGTTTTGTCTGTATGTACGTATGTTCTTCCTTCTGCAACTTAGTGTTAATAAATAAATCAATAAATAAAAGATGGTCACCCTACGCCTACCCGTATTATGGAGGACGTGACTGCCCGACGTTTTCATTAAGGCCTGCTTCCTATACTAAGATACACCTATGATTAACCAAGTCGTTTACTAATTATACGTTTCTCCGTGATTGCCTACTGGATCTTTTAATTTAGCTCTGAGATCGCGTCAGCGTTGAAGAACTAATCTAGATGTTTAATTGCATTTAGGAATTTAGTATTTCTTAATATAGGACGAATTAATAAAAGGCACACACAGGATCTGGGTTTGAACTTCTGGAAAAAACGCTTAAAAAAATCACACACTTAGATATCCTGTTACCTCTAAATGGGGAACTCCCATTATAGATCATGGGATATATTTACGACCTGGCTTTGCACCGCTACTGTCTTATATATATTAGTACATAATTATTCTGATTCTTATCAAGACGGAAACAATAAAAACACAACCAATACTGATTCAACATACAAAATTCATTATTATTGTAATGTTAGTAGGAATACATCGCTTCTGAATAATAACGTGTCAATTAAAATGTCATTTTAACCAGAGGGAAAGAATTTTCTTCATAAACATTTTTCCGTGGTATTTTCTATCTTTTTAATAGTTATTCTTCTATTCTCAGATTTGACGAATACAACAAATCTGATAACATCAAAATCGATCCATCCGTTCTTGAGTTTTACAGGGTGTAAAATACCCGAATTTTGGTTTATATAAAATTATCGACCCGCCCTGGCTTTTCACGGGTATAAAACATGTATAAAAACCTTCCTTTTCAATCACTCTATCTATTAAAAAAAACGTATCAAAATCCGTTGCGTAGTTTTAAAGATTTAAGCATACAAAGGGATATAGGGGATGAAAAAGCGACTTTGTTTTATACTATGTAGTGATAGTGATGTAGTGATAGAACGTGTCATACAAAAAATGAGAACAACACCAAATAGCTTAGAAAACAGCTGATATCAATGTTAGTTGTTATTAATGTTCCGGTTTAATTACTAAGCCTGGTATGTAGGAGGTGAACAGCTTCCGTTGAAGTTTATTTATAGAGTAGGCTGTTACGCAATTAAAAATAACGGATAAAGGAATACACATATTATATTTTATTATTAAAAGTGAATTCCCGTAACCCCTAGTGAGGCATGGACAGACACATTGCTGTATCTGTTTCAATGATCATTTTCTTTACAGTTAGGTGATCAGCCTTCTGTGCCTATCTAACCGAAACCTAAATCCCCTCGGGATTCGAACCAAGGACCTCCAGCGCAACACGCACGCGTAAACCACTTAGCCACGAAGGTGGTTAATATTTTATTATCAATAGCTATAAACTAGTATATAATTGTAGCTTTTTAGTGCACTAAAAATTAAAAATAAAATAAATCAAATATTTTGCGAGGTATATATTTACAAGTTACTACTAAACTGTAACAGAAAATCTTTTTAATATGAACTTTATTGTATTTTTGTTTGAAATAGACTCGATATTCTTTCTCGGACAGGAAGATAACTATCTTTACCTGTATTTTCGGATGACATAGGCATTGAGTGGCATTGTAATACATGGATGGAATCGCGAGTAGAAGTTAGTATAATATAAGATAATTCTGAAAGCTGAATGCGGAGCATTATGCAGTAAAATCGTGCAATGTTCATGCATGATATTTAATACACAAGTCCAGTTGCCAACTAACAGTTAATATAATAGGTAATAAATAATACGGTGCAATCACGAACAGTAAGCGCTCACTGATACAAGGTTAACCGAACAATAGCCGAGATATGGCGATAAGTGCTAACTGCTGGTTTGGACCGCCTAAGTTTTGAGTAAGATCGTGATCTCATTTTTAGGGGAGGCTTCTTACGGCCTTAATTTATAAATACAAATAAATAGAATTAGCATAAATTATCATATAATTCTTATCACTGAACTGTTTTTAACGCCTCAGCTATTTTATTAACATAATATTGATGTTTCTAATTCATGACACACCTCAATAGACAGTGTTGTGGTAGAATTGTACCTATATAATTATACAAAGTTGCAAAGATGTCCTTACTACATAAATACAATTGTTTAAATTTATGTCAGACTCAGTAGGCCAAATCGCTCAAATAGCTAACACATCTATGTAAATATTATACTAGTGAAGCCAGAAACAGAAGCTACTAAGCAATAAAGCCTATATAAGTACAACCTTGTCAGGAAGTTGCGCTGACAATCTCAGCATTCACCCTTAGTCTTAAGGGCGATTCTTTTTCATTTGCCTGAAAATTCGTTTGCCGAAAACAACCAACGGATCTCTCTACCTATTTATCTTATTTCCTTGTAATAAAGCACATTTTTGTTTGCGTGGAAAGTGTGGTGTTCGCCACATGTCTGTGGAGTAGACGACACGTAAAATTGTGGGGTAACTTTATTTTTAAGCCCGAGATTGAACGATTCATATATCATTTGTAAATTATCTCGTGAAAATTGATCGATGACAATAAAATGGGGTAAGTGTCAGTCTATTAAGAATTTATCTGTTTCGCTCACCATACAAATAAAATATTAACACTTTTTAATATTATAAAATAAAAATAAATAGGTAAAGCTGTTTTGAGATTTAGTAAGGATAACAAACAGCAACTCAAAATCAGGTGTATTGGACCTGATTTGGAATTGCTGTTAGCGATAGATGTCTACATAATATTTTATTTTTATTTTCATTTTTATTTATTATATATTTTTTTATTGTGTCTCTTATTATGGACCATAAATATCTTTTAGACATACGTCACTTACTGAAGTTCTTAAAGTTTAAATCTATTTGCTATTGTAAATATTTTATTTAAAACCGAAATGAATTCGTCTCCTTTATGAATCTTTAACAAATAAAGTTACCTCTGGCGTTCGTTGCTCAAATAAATAAAAGCTCAAGTAAATACCTTCATAACTGTTACTCATATCGAAAGCGAAATGTCACACAATCGAGATAGGGCTTCGGTATTGATTAAAAAAGCAACATAAATTAGCGAATTCGAGGGTGAGGAGGAGTTGTTGTCAAAAAACTTTATAAGTGTTTATGTGTGCCCACTGCCCCCACGCTGACACCCTTTCGTGAACATTCGTAAAACACCCGATGTACAGTCGGCGAAAAGAGCTGGTTGGAACGGTCGAGAGACAGTTAAACAGATCATATGTTTTTATTTATTTATCTACGACCTCAAGCCTAACATTGACGACACTTATATAATTGGCTATTAAGATAATTATTAATTAATTTAAATATATTTTTATATTAAAGTTTTTCTGAAATTTTACCTGAATTTTTCAAAGCCGGAAGAGATTATTATGATACTAAATCTATGTAAGTGTAAATAAATAAATATGTTTATATCATCAGCGATAACATTACCACAAAGTTCAAATTAGCGATAAGAGGGTGTTCCAATAGAAGTTAAGATTTCAATATTTTACACAAGTTATATTTAAGTGTAAATTGAAATAAAAACCGCTAAATGACTTTCCAATCAGGACGCAAATTTTCTCGGCGACTGTACACTGACATACAAGTACATGTAAATTAAACACCACCGCACACAGACACGCACACAAATAAAAACGTAAAGAAACACCGCGAGAGGAAGAATGTATTAAGAAAGCGCGAGCGAGACGGGCTACTAATTAACACCACAGGTGCGAGAGAGATACACATACGACACGCTAATTAAGAATACAAGAAGAAAGACGCGTTTTATGTAAGCTATATCTGTGTGAGTGGCTGTGTATGTGTGAAGGATTTTCCGTTTGGTACCGTAGATGTTGTTATTAACTCATTATGTTATGAAGAGTTAGTATATAAGAGTTATTTACTTATTAATTGACGAAGTTTCCTGATAGGATCCTGGCAAAGAGCGATCGAGTTGATAACTCTCTTCAGAACAATACAAAGTTTTATTTGATACGTTATATAGTCCATATAAGAATTCAAGTCAAATCATCCTCTCAAATAAAATTCCAATCCAATGCGAAACCTAAGATTATAATTACAAAATTCACTCTTAATTCAATTATTGAATAGAAAATAAAATTTAATTCAAGAAATAAGACCCAGATTATAAAAATCTAATATGTCTCAATGAGACTAATTTTTCAATAAAAAGGCTTTGTAAAGTGTTTAAATTTTTTAATAACGGGTCTGTATACATTTCTACTTGTAAAATATTAAATTTACTATTAAAAATAAAAATAAATACATTATGCTATTAATTTTTTTTATAGCATTCGACTTCAACAATGCAGTCGTGGATTAATAATACACATGATTGCTGAGTTATAAATAAGTTGTATGAGATATTGTAAATTCAAATAATTTTTGTCTTAGATAAATGATTTTTGTCCTAATTTTTAAATTAACTCACAGTCATCTTATATATAAAGAGCAGTTATCTGCGACTTGGCTTACTTGGAATCTGATTGGAACTGTAGTTAGTGAAAAAATCTCGTTTCGGTTCATTCAGATCCATTTCGGTGTAATTGAGTATCAAACACGGTTGGTTCAAACGTTAGTCCCATTCTAGACAAAATGATTTTTAATATACATTATAGTTGTAATAAATATTTATTACTTCGTCCTACAATGTCCTTCACAGTTCAACAAACACGAATATTCTACATTCACATCAAGACAGAAACAATATCCGATTACAGAGGTACATATGATCTAAATTCAATCTTAATGCAAGAGACTAAAGTGCATATTTAATTAGCAGAAACACAGGTTGTTCTTGTAAGAAAGCAAAGAATAGGGGAACAAGATATGTCTCAAAGAGTGATGAATTAAATTTTTCGAGGGTGGTGGGAGGTCCGCGAAGGCTGCATTAATTGTGTTTTGCCTTGGCGAGACAGTATATTCTTGTATTGTCATAGATTTCTTATTCTACATAAGGAATTGTTCCAGATCTACACTTATTCCTTTTGTTATCTTTATTTCTTGAAATACTACTAAAGTGCTCATGAAACCATTTTATATTATTCAATTGTATATATTATTAATTAAACCTAATTATGTCATCAGATTTTACATTAAATTAATTCTTTAGATCCTGTGACCTAACCTAGGTAGTGACCTAACTCGAACCTACTGGTTCATGTGTTCAAATCCCGAAAGAACTAGAAAACAATTACAAGGCGTACTTGATTGTAAAGGTCTTTATATATGTCCTCTAGATAAAAAATATTCGTTTTAAATTTTTTACGTTAAAAAGTCATTCTCTTAAATTTAATCAAAGTCTCAAATGGTCTGTAATGTAGTCAGTATTTTGGGTACACACCCCATCGGCTTTGATGAGCCTTTTGTATTTTTGTAAATATATTCAAGTACATTATTGTAAATAAAAAAGTCTGTTATTTTCCCGCGGTGTACAATCGTTATTGCAAAAACTAACAAAAACCCTAAGCAATGATCTTAGTTAACAATGTTTATAAATAAGGTGATAATTTACATACGTCACCCTACACACATGCACTCGAATAAAAACTAATCGATATCTCAAAACAAAAGACCAACCCCCGATTCTAAAATCGATGCAAAGAAGTGTCATTAAGAAACCCCCAAAAATTAAACCCCTCACACATACATGCAAATTAATGGTTACGCACACATGTGTATTTTATTAGCTTTTTACAAACCTCGTTTTTGATAGAGTTTGGTTCTTAAAATTACTTAACTGTAGGGGATTTTTGTTATATTCCGGAACCTAGTAGGAACAATATTATTCATTTATTAACACTTAGTTGGACAAGAAAGAAAATATAAATAATTAACTCGAAGAGTAACGGGCGGCGTGTGATTTCCTTCAAGCAATCCTGGTCGTATTATGCCTCTATTTCAGATATTTAAAAATTGTTCTGGAGAATTCTTGTAAGAAATTTTACTTAAAAATAACTATAAACCAACTTCATAGTTCACTCAAAGGAAATATTAATTCTACAAGTAATTTGGAATCAGGATTTGCTTTAAGATTAAAGATATATTTTAGAACTAGCTGTGCCCCGCGGTTTAACCCGCGTTAACTTAGTCGTAACGTGATGTTATATAGCCTAAAAGCTTTTAGCTCTAAAAATGTCGATACTTCCATAGAAATTTTTATTCCCCCCTTTCAACCCCTTACAACATTTTTCGCATTAAAAGCCTATGCCCTTTTTCAGACTCTAGACTGTCTGTGTACCAAGTTTCATTTAATTCGGTTCAATAGTTTTGACGTGAAACCGCGACCGACAAACATAGAGACAGATAGTTACTTTCGAATTTATAATATTAGTAAGGATTTCCCCTACAGTTTGACACCACATGATACCAGAAATGTAGTTACAGCTATCAAACATACATACAGATTATTTCTAATGCGTTAAATATTATCTTTAGAAGCTATTATTCACAACACCTGATTTCAACCAGATATAAAAGATTATTAAAAGGCACATCACCGCAAACACGTCGCTCTGTGGTGAAAATAAACTCGAAATTTAATGCGAACAATTTAACCGAATTCGCGATTCTTTATGACCCTATAAAGGGCACGCAATGCTTACACTAAATGCCAACAATATTATACGTTAATGGCTTCGTATATTCCCAAGTTACGGCGTAGAAAGAGTGCACTTTGGCGATGTTTGGCTCGCATTCATGAATGTGACTTTACATCCATTTTTCCAAAGTAGACATTGAATTGTACTTGTAAGCTCTGTGGCAGAATGCGGAAAACAGTTAGTTTATATAATAAATAAGTTAGACATTATTGTTTTTTTTTTGTAATGGTTACGTATAGTAGGCGTGTATGAAAGGTAGGTGATTTTTCTTTTGCGTAAACTGTAATGGTAGACCAAGGTATATTAGGCCATTTGAAACTTGTTTTAAATTGTACTTTTTTGGAAAATAACTTTATTGACTTGTGATCAAATTAAGTATTTAATCAAACGCCTAGCATATAAATTGACAAAATCCTTGACAAATAAGAAAACTCTATGGATATTAATTCTCTTACGTGTTTTTCTCTATCACTAGTTAGTTAGTTCAGAACTTAATCTCTAGCTAGTTTAAAACTAAAAATTTGATACTCCCACAGCTACTGGACATTATCAGAATCTATTTTTACATAAAAAGCCATTTTTTAAGAATAAGAATACTTGACAAGTGATTAGACAGTTGATTAGTTAATTTTTACGGTAAGCAGCATTTTGGAATACGAATGTTTGCGATAAAATAATAGGAGGCCGATGTCATAAAAGGTAGTCGAGAATTCGGAATAACAAAACATCTACAACTGAGGGACTTTATTAAGTTAGCATAGCATGTAGTTTATAATAGTGAAAACTAAAAACACAATAGATTTTTAAAGTTTACAATTACATAGCAACATAAAAATCTTAATTTTTTTAAATTCCATTTATAAGTCGTAATTATATGTAAATAGAAGCTTTGCCATAGATAATAAACTTCTAAATGGTATTGTAGCTGGTGAGAAGCCGGGGTGGGTAACTAGTGTAATTAAAATAATAAAGCGAAAAACGTAAACAAGCCACCAATATCCGTAAGTTGATTATTCGTGTAGGCAACGCAAGGCGATGAGTTTTAAAGTTTTTAAGGGTTCGAAGATTGCGTGCCTTGATTACCCCCCGAAGGGGCACACACGGACCCAAGCCTACCCATTTTTAAGGAGGGAAAATTAAAAGTGTATGAGCGATGAAACAGTTTTGATACTTTAAGACGTTTGTATTTATTTAAAGCTTTAGATCAGGACACAGATTATACAAAATTTTAAATTAAGAATATTTAAATTTGATAATGAAAATGCATAATCAGCTTTCTCTGCTTAATTTCTTTGAAATTGAATTTTATAGGTCAAAAAGATTATTTGCTATTAGACATACTTTAGGTTTTTAAGTTAATTATTGTCCGAGCATGTTTAATAATATACAGACGCCAATATGGGAAAAAATATTGTTACGATTATTGAGGATATTTATGTTACCACTTAGAATATATCATTATGTAGTAATTTAAAAAACATCAAAATACTGTTTTAGCTTTTCTTTGAAAGTATCAATTTGTCAAATCGCAGTATTCCTTGTTACGACATGTGCGCGCGGACGGCAACGTAGTCATTTATGAACGATTGTAATTCCTTACGTCTTTGTTGCAATCGCGAAATTATATTTACTTGAGCTTTTTCTCTTATAAAACTGTTTATATAATACAATTATTATTGATTAATTATTGATTATTCAGTGGTGGTTCCTACAGTGGCGTACCATAGAATTTTGTTATGCAGTATCATAATAACATAGTGATACTAAAAATATTTAAGAGTCAGCATCGATCTGTTGTGTTTAATGACGTCCTTACAGTACATATCAAATTTCTTATAAGATTTATAAATTTAATTTATAATTAATGGAAATACACGCTATACAAGTATGAAACCCTTAAAATCATAACAAAGGGCACCTATCGCGTACTGCGGAGATGTCAACGACATACCCGAATTAAAAACAAAACGCACACATAAAGCCGCGCGCACACTGCCAAACCTCACCTAATTATCATTGGAGGGACTTTGCATAAGAAAGTATTGCTGCGTTACGACGCGTGTCGTGCCACCCTTCGGCCCAGATAAAAAATCTCCCATTTCCTTAATTCGTTTATCGGGGCTGGCTGGCTTTGTCTTCGATCGATGAACGCCTCCAAATGAGCGCGAAACGTGAGCCGTGTGTTAGATGAAGGTGACGTTGACACTCTTAAGTGACATTACGGATTTTTGAATATAGAACGATAATATTGGGAGTTATATTTAAAAATGTCCATTTGGGTCCTTTTCATTTATAGAATATTTATTCAGATTGATTTAAATTACATTACATATTGATCACGATGAAATATTTAGTTTTATTTTATTTATTAATTGTAGGCACCGCGATTAGGTACGATAACCTTATAGACGGTGCCAAACTGTTTACTTTAAACCGATTAAGAAATTCTTCGACCTTTGATAAAATGTGAATCAAGTTTAGTTCAGTTTCTATTTGTTAAATTAATTAATTGTTCTCTGTTACCTTAGTATGGATTGAAATAAATTTATATTTGTAAATGTGTTGAGATTTTATATTATTCTAGAATAAAAAGGCATCAATTTTGAGATTTAATAAATGTAGAGAAATAATGTTTTTTATTACACAATTTTTATTTAAAAACTGAAACCGCACCCGGAAAACAAACAGAAAAGCCGATAAATTAAAGGGAACACATGTACGTCTGGCCCTGACGATAACTCAGTAATTAAGAAAGGCATTAATCATGGATCGGAGACACGTTGCGTTTTCTACGTTTGATTGCGATTCTGACAAACGGCCGCGCGTCATGCGTACCGTTACTCGTGGGTGCTAAGCCTTATTTGAATAGGCCGTGTGTCCGATCGCAATATATTATTACAATTTATTAGCTAACTTATAAAAAATACTCCATAATAAAACACTAACTATAAATTTGCTTTCTGTGAACATTATATACTATATTGTCATAGGGTATTTTATTTGGTGTAAAATAATATGTAAATACTATCCTACACTATACCATAGTTATTTTTTATAGCGATTGAATTACTTACATATTGGAGTTTTAATCTTCTCAAATGACGGCACAATACCAAGAGACGATGACCAACTCCCTGGGCTGACCAAGTGAAGGTGCTTACAGGTGAAGATGGTGAGCATTATCGAGGCGCTGAGACGGGGAGACAATTGGTAAGCGGGAATAAAACCACGGTTAACCTTACTTATAAATTAAGCATGAATAAAGGCAGAAAACTACTAATCTACATCTAAAGATTTATGAAACCTATTTTTGGTTGAAAGTTGACTCTCTCAAAGTAAAATTGGACTGCCGTCGAACTTGTGAGATCGATGACTCAATACAAAGGTTTTTCAAATGATATTCAAAGCTATAATAACGTATGAGTCTGATATACGGCATACGCTAAGCCCCACAAAACAGAATTGTCTAAAGCAAATCTATTGAATAAACTCAATAGCGCATAATGAGGTGTGCAATATATTTGCATTTTCACAGTTCCGGCTGCGATTCGGACACCTGCGTTATCACAACTACAATGTTATTGTAATGTATTTTATATTTTGTAATGTTGTTTCGAATAGTAGGCTGAAACTGGTTCCATAGTTTTAAATATAGAACTTACTTGTTAGTTTTTTTCTACAATATTTATATATAGTTTCGGATATTAATTAGATTTTTAATCTATCTCTGTATTTACAAAAACGCATCTATTTACTGCACTTTGTATTAGTTGTAGATCACTTGGACTGATACGTTTCAAACTAAAAGTATAAATATAAACTTCAAATGTTCCAATAACAAGAAAAGTGCCCACGATTGTGTCTGCTTCTTTAAACGATTGCAATGACAAACACACACACACTCATATATACAGAATACAGATATATGTTTGAAGTAGGAAGCTTTCTATAGATCACTGAAAGTCGTATTTCAATTGGTCGAGTCGATTCTGAGATTATCTCGAACAGAGGCCAGGATATTATTAGTAGATATGGTATAGTATACTTTGTCCATCCATTTTTCTACCAGTAAAGTAATTATAGTTCAAAATATTTTGACATAATATTGTCCACACACAAAGACCAAGAAATAAAACAAATTCTCTTGTTTTGAATTTACCATCGTATCGGTAAACATCGAATTGGGGACACCTCATATCAAAGGAAATTCTCTTAAAATTTAGTGCAGCTATTATGGCACTTATTCCCACGACATAAGGGTTGATTTCCTATGAAATATAACGTGTGAAATGTATGTTAATGTGAGGGAGTGGACGTGACATTTATTGTTTGACAAGCATCGATCTAACCTTTGCGATGCGAGGCGTGAATGAGCCGTTTACGGGGATTTTTGAATTTCAAAGATTTTCCGCGTGAGGTTCAAATGTCAATATGATATTTTGCTTCCGGTAATTAATGTCAATTTTATAATTTTTGATAAAAGTTGCTATATAGATATTATATAGTTTACGCAATTAAATAATTTTAATTTACCATTAAAAAAATATTAGAAACCACATTAAACATAAATAAACTTCATCTAATGACTTTCCCATTTACTATTTTACTCAGTATACTTACTATTTAAAATTTACTCAAAATCCATAACACTACTCAATCGGACTGGGTTATGCCTTCTAAGAACTAATACAGAATGCCCTCTTCTAAGAGTGACTGTTGAATAACGGCCCGCAGCCAAGCCCGCCGAATATATTAGCTGTGAGTCAATCCTCGCTCCTGATACAGACTGGCACGGCTTCGATCTTAATAGGCCAGCGCGTGCACCTGTTACCGACAAGTTTGAACACGAAACCCTATCATCATCTATCATTATAGACTATATAAACGTTAACTTATTGAAAATTCACTTCTTAAATTAACTGATTATGTTTTTTACTTGAAGATATTTGTATTTATTATACGACATTTTGAGGACAATCTCTTTTCCCAACTCTCATTCAGTAATTATAAAGTACACAGTTTTAATGACAGAATATAATCCTCAAAGGAAGCGACATGTTTTGGGAACACTTTCTAATTATTGATCACTTCAACGTTCTAAAAATTACGTCATCCAACGTTGAAGATTTATTTATATAATTTTGGAAAACCTATTGATCAAATATATATATGTTATAAAGGATTGTGTAGTAATAAGTCTAATATTATTCACAATTAGATATGTTGAATTAATCAAAACTTTATAAAAACAATTGAACGTTACAACTTGAACGGGAAGGATTAGACACAAAACTAAGAATGAGCATGGAGTAAAAATAACTCGCACAGATGTACTTTATTATCTATACATATTAACTTCTATATTTACACTAATATTTTAAAAAAATAATTTGTAGGCAGCGAGAGACTGTATGTTTTTAAGGAATAAACTCAAAAACTACTGGACAGATTTAAAAATTCTTTCATTGATGAGAAGATAGAGTCTTACTGACTGACAGGCTACATTGCATGTCAGTGCGGATAAAGTTGTGAGTAATAGTAATATTTGGTCTTAGTTGTTAACAACTCATTCGATACCCATCTCTTGATGGGTAAAAATTGCTTTACTTATCAAATTTTTACAAGTATAAACAAATGTAAAGAATTAATTCATTAGTTTCGTCCAGCTTCGCATTGGAACATACATATTATATAGCCTACATCACTCAGAGTCTAGGTTTTTATCAGTGAATGATTTTTTATATCTGCCTACAAACAAATAACATTTTATAGCTTAAAGTAACATTAGCCAAGTGTAAACTCATTAATCGCTTAAAATCTGAACTCAGGAAGTGCTGAGTAACGACAATGGATGTCGAATGTGTGAACACGATGAAGCGCCCTCTGGCGTCGATTATATAGAAACTCAAGGGCTTTTGTGAACTCATTGCCTTCAAAGGTGCTTTTCTTAATAAAAAACTTTGTTAGGGTACGCTTTAGTGTGTGTACTTTGTAAGCAATTTAAGATGAAAATTAAGGCACGCATAATTTTCCAAATCGTAAATAAAAAGAAATTTTTAAAGCATTGTTATTAAGTCTATTTACTATTAGAAAATAATATTACACATCTCGATAGTAGGTACTTATTGGAGAGAATAGAAGAAACATAATCTTTGAAAAATTTAAAATCAAACTACAATTAAACTGTCAGATTTCGTTGTTAAAATAAGACCACTTAATTTAAAAAGAAAATTAAAGAAGTACTTTCTGGATAATTATCTGTGATCTGTAGATTTTACAAGTACACACAGTTGCATGTGAGGTCTGTCTACACACGCAGGTCACAGAAGTCAGATGGCAGTTAAATATTCTAGTATTTAAGGTTTGCATACAATTATTAATGTATATTTGTTTTCTTATAAACTGTAACATAATCAAGACATCGCCGGTTGAATTTGGTTTCAATGTTATAAGCTTTGACGTATGTTTTTCTGTTTGTAAATTTTTGTGGTAACTATATAATAAGGTTTGAAAC
Source organism: Aporia crataegi (assembly GCA_912999735.1). Classification (NCBI taxonomy): domain Eukaryota; kingdom Metazoa; phylum Arthropoda; class Insecta; order Lepidoptera; family Pieridae; genus Aporia; species Aporia crataegi. The sequence continues at coordinate 1,846,897 of OU538744.1, read as the reverse complement.
AAAGCAATGGTACAATTCTAAAGGTGGTTGGATCTATAAAATTTCTGCGCACAGAATAATAACGTCAAGAGACATTAATTCATAATCTCTTATATCCGGACATAATTTAACGAAAGAAAATTCGGGGGGAGCATCACACACACACCTTGTGAGCTACACCCCAAATTAATAGCATTCTAACAAAAAATCCCCCGTCTTAGGGGTTTGTGGGGTTCATTTGCATATATGTCTCCCTGGCACCCTGAGGAGCGGGCGCGGATGTATTTTTAATTTCATTCTTATCCCGCGCTTAAATCATGAGAGCGGCCATGCGTGCCGGGGAGTCCCCCCTTCGGCTAGCGTCATACGTCGCTAACCACGTACAGGGCGAAAAGAAAAGAAACCTTAATAAGTTGTTAGGGCGTTCTGTGGACATGCCTTGGATGTGAGCCAACATCATACTATTTTGTGTTGATAATTACGAGTAAGTCATATTCTTTTTTTCTAGCAACAAAAGCATATGAACTGTTTATATCAAAGATAAAATTCGTCCAAAACTATGCTTCCGATGAACTGCTTTATAGATTGTAGTACTATGAGTTATTCTAACATAATATAATTTATGTTGTAACAAAGGTACATTTTACTGTAGATTAATTATTATTTGCATCAATATGGTAATACTAATACGAGAAGCAAAAACTTTGTACCCCTTTTTACGAAAATTGCACGGATGGAGAAGTATGAAATTTCCCACATTTATAGTTTATATAGGGAAGGAGTGAATAATGCTATTATTTTTTTAAAATTATGCATAAAATATACATTAAATCAATAAAATAAATATTACGCACACTACTGTTTGGATAACACACAGCATACTCACACATACATACCTGAATTACTCTTGAATTGTGGTGTGTCTCGACCAATGGGTGACCACTAGTTTTTATAAATACATTAAGTCTCTACAAAAGTAAAATGTATAAATGCTATTGTAAAATTTTACTTTAGATATAGACACTAAACTCTTTAACATAATCTGTGAATCGACTCACTAGCACCCGTCACTTTATTAATGTTAAGATGAAAAGTACCCGTTTCTAAGTTATCTTTTCGGATATATATAAATTATTATATATACATATATATATATTATAAAAGACATTTAATGGCTTATTCCCAAAGATATACAATAAATAATAAAATATATTCGCATCACTAATTACTTGTCGTATCCACATGTTTCTTACCATGAATTATAAGCATCCCTTAAAAAACAAGCGTCGTCATTTGGGTGAACAAATTTGGCGGAAGTTTTTCGTTCTCGTACATCGCGATATTGTGTACAACTGTATGCTAATGTGATGATCCCTCTGTGCTTAAAGTGCTCAGGATTTGTATGTGTTTTGAAAATTACATGCTATTAAATGGAAAAGCTGTATCTGGGTTAAAATTTTCCGTTATAAATGGAAAAGATCTTTCTAAACCTTAAGATTATATTGTTATTAATATACAACATTCGCTAAGGTTTCTTCGCTTTGACTTCTAGCGAATATTCATGGTCAAAACTAATCATGTTTAGTTCATACACGCTTTGATATTCGATAGATTTCCGGCAGCGCGAATCAAAAATTGTAAAGCCCGTATGTGTTGGCTTTTCTCATTGGCTCTTGGGACTTCAATATAATTATTTTATCAAATTTAACAAAAGCGACTTAAACAACAGTTACCGCATCAGAAAATGTTGGCCGTTAATTATTGATAGAATAAAACTTTTATCAAAACTTCACAAGCAGAAGCCAAAATTATTTGAAAGCAAGGAAACCCTTCATAATGCCTGCGAAAATATTAAAACAAAGCCAAGGTGCCCATCCCCCTTAAGGACAAGGCTCCTCGCGGATATATATAGAGTTGCTATTTTAATAAGGTCATGGCAATGGCATGGAAGATATATTTCAGAGATTGTTTTCTTTAAGGATCAATCGGATGTTCTCCTTGACCAGACAAATACACCAAAAAACCAGACTCGCCGGCAACATAAATATAAATTCTGCAAATAAGAAACAAAATTAGAAGCTGAAACATAATATATTTCACCAGCCTATATTAAAAAAATAAATAGATTTCTTGTAATTGAATAAATTGAAGATCGCGTAATTATCGGTGAACCTATGGTAAGTAGGTTTAATGTTTTTGTATTTTTCAATATGAAAAGCAGAAATATATCCCATAGGTGACATTACGTTATTTTTTATTTTTTTTGGTTGTAACAGCTCTATATATCAAAAATTCCCGAAGACGCCCGGGTGGTGATTAATACAACGCATCTCCCCGACGGTTTAATCGTTGGCTGGAAACATTTTTACCCAATTTTTGGGGAACCCCCCTCCCTTAACCTCGCCCACCCCTTTCTTTCGTTAAGATAAATTATCCTGCGATCAGGATAAGAGTGTAGATTCAAATTGCCGCCTTTAAAACTCGCCGGCCTAAATATTTGAGCAAGCCCCGACTTTGCTTAAGCCTTTGGGAATAAATGAGTCCTTATTTAAGATTTTAGGGCATCATGATTGATTTTAATTTCATTTATTCATAAAATATAGCTCTATATACAGACAATATAGTCATTTTCTTACTTTTCTATGAAAACACGAATTAGTCGTTGTCGCATTAATATTAGCAATACAATATTAATACGAATAATTAAGTAATTTTCCTTTGAAACAAACTAAAATAGTCAATTAAAAATGTCAATAAGAAAAATTTATTTTCTTAAGTCGCTCGCTGACACCGCTGAAAAGCATTCGAGAGGTCGAGGTAAACAGTTATTTTAAAAAAATAAATTCAAATGTCTTTAGCGACCATAGACTGCCACCTTCCGCGATCCCCACATACCTATTTCGCTTCACCCACTTTCTATAAATTCATCATCAATGCTCGCTGGTTACGGATGCTTTGAACCTTTCTCAAGTATGTCCTGGATTTGGTTCAGAAAGGTACGACTTGGTCTACCAGCACCATTCACTAATTGATCTGTTCATTCTCTCCAATTACCTAAAGCATCTCTACATACCCTTTCATATCTCACTACATCTATTCCACAATATAAATAAAAATGAATCACCGAAATGTATATACACGCATAACTTCCGAATGACAGCACCAAATTGGATAATTCTTTTTTCGTTGTGTTTGTATCTGGAGAAGGTTTCTATGAAATAAATTATTAAGAAAGTTGCGCAGAACATAAGACAATTTAAGTAAACTTAACGACAATATCAACTTTTTAAATGTCAACTTCTTAGTGCTTTTGAAAATATAAACTTTTCTAATGTACCTAATGTTTTAAATGTTTAACTGTCAATTTTTCATTTCTTAGTACATATTCCGTTTCGTATTTTAAATTATTATGCCAATTCGAATTCAATATTCATAGTTAAGACAGGACAACGTATTTGGGAACTTTCATCGAAGACGCTGCCTAATCCCTTCGAGGTATAACATAATAATGCATAACCGGATATTCCTCTTTTATATATATCCAAAAAAGTCTTTGGTGTCGTAACGTAAAACGTTAACGTAAAAACTGTAACCCAATAGAAGCATTTTAACGTGTTACAAACAAGATTGTAGGTTTGGTATTCAAGTAACGCGAGTAAAACAAACAGGGGTTAAACGTGTCCCATTCTCGACGCGTGAAACGCCTAATGAATTTTTCTTTTGTGATTTTAACTTTTCAACGTATTCTTTGCGACAACGCTGTAGAATATTAACTGAAGATCAATTTAAGAAATGTACTTCATGAAAAAAATCAAAATGCAAGTTCATTTTTGAATGAGAGATTATTTTTTATTACGTTAAATTTAAAAACGTATAACGTTTTAAATGTTTCAATATATAAATTCTTTTTTTATTTCGTTATAAGTTTGATGAGAAGTATTTATTTCATATAAGCATTTGCAGAGTCTAGTTTCTCCAGGTAAGATGAACTTCCTAAACATTTACTAACTATAGAAGAGAAAAAAATATTTTCTGTTTTCCTTGATTGATGTTCCTTGTTGTAATAAATAAAAGTTCATAAAAATTGCTACCACGGTTTATTTCCGAAATGTTATAACTAAAAAACAAACTAATTCTTTATTGTTACATATTTACAATAAGAAAAGTTAAAAATTAGATAACATAATAATAGAAATTTAGATAAAAGGATTTTTGCGCTGCTTAAAGCAAAAGAAATAATTGAATTCAATAAATTATTTCAACTTATAAGTCAGAGAATTGTCTTGTCTATTGCCAACTTTGCACTGAAGCAATCTCAAAATGAAATAAACGTAATCAATACCATGAAATTCATAATGTAATTGACGAGGTCAGTTCACAGATTATTGACATCGCAGTAAAATGAATAAAACCGCTTTGAAAATATAAAAAAAACCGTTGAAATCAATATAAAAGTCCATTTTCTTCATAAAGCGCTAAGAGGTAATTTCAGCTTGCTTTTTGTGCGACTAATTGGCTAACGATGTCATTCCATTGTACACATCGATTGTACGAGCTCTATTAAGCGGTCTATCTCGCTCGAATAAACACGATTAGAGCGAGAGGTGTGTAATGCACTTTTTGTTCACTTGTTTAGTTTTTCATTTTTGATTTAATGATGGATATTCAAAAAAGTTTTGATTAATCGATGAATAGAAGTCTATATAGGACATCACAAAACCATGAAATATGAATAATTTGTTTAACATTCACAGAATGACAGTTTTATAAAATTTATGGATATAAATAACCTTTATAGCTCGTCTCTTTGAATTTTGATCAGAGATGGAGAAATTAGACTAAGTACTATGGGAACTATAGGAGAAATCATCTGTCTAACTTGTGAGAAGACACTTCTTTTGGATTAGTGCAATGGTGGGGACGTTGAATAACACCAAAAACACAAGAACCATAATATACCACCGCGTCTCGGAACAAGACATATTCTCATTACGCATCCCCCACATCTCGAGCGACGTCTAATAATTACAACGAACACGGAAAAATCTAATCTACCCCCACTAATTCCCTAATTTATTTACGCACACATACGTTACCCCTGTCTGTGTCTTAAAAATGAGTGGAATCTTTAAAAGGGTAGCTTCGCGGTACTTAAATGACCCCCTAAGTATGGAGAATGGGGAAATGCAGCCTTAAGGATTTTATTGTCCGCTATTTTGCTTCGGAGTTCGCTTTAGAAGAAAATGAATTGAACTGGGAATAGAAATTTTAAATTTCACTTTATTTTAGCAGTATATTCGTAGCAAGCGTTTACTCACTCTATGTATCTTTATTATACAAGTGGTTGCCCATTGGTCGAAATTAGACCATAATTCAAGAGTAAGAGTAAGAGGTATATATGTGTGTGTATGTTGTGTGTTATTAGCAGTAGTGTATGTAATGTTAATTAATTTAATGTATTTCTAATGCATTTTATGTAAAACAATAGCTATATGTACTTCTTCTCTCTGTTCATATAAACTTTAAATGTGACAAATTTCACGATCGCTTACCCGTTCGCGCACTTTTCGTAAAAAGGGATACAAAGCTTTTGCTTCATTATAATATTATGATAATATAACCTAAGTTAGTGTTAAGAGTTATGAGAAAGAATCGAGCTGTTCGTAATAAAATAATTGTTAATGTGTTCTTTTCATACAAGTCTGGCCATGTCAATTTCATTGTATTATGGGTACAATATAATCAATTCGCATTTATAGTCATAAAGGCGTTTTTATTGCAATACGAGGGAACGATATCATAATTCTGACCTTTACTTAAACAATTTAGCAAAACCATTTTGTCAACATCGAAACTTTAAAACTGTGCATTCTCAAACATTAGGTTGATATAATTTACGTACCATCATTGTCACGCACGGTATTGCCCTTCCATTATGGAACCATATCAAAACCAAATTATACATACCAAAACTGTATAACAATTCATTCAAAATTCACCCTTAAGACATATTACCTTAAGAACCATGATATCTAAGGCGACGCATTCAATTTTTGTCTGACGTTCATAATGACATTTATTAGAGTCGTATTCTGTACATGACAATAATTAAAAGTCATGCACGAACCACAGTACCATACCGTACCTCGCACGTGCTCATTTAGCATATTATTAGGTTACAAATTATACTTTAGACATTAAAAATTGTCGAATATGCAAGTTCGAAAGTTTAAGGGTGATTTTGTGCAAATGATATAAAAAGCTTAACATTTAAATAGATCCAATTTAAACAGTCCAATCAAAAAATAAATTCTAATGTTGTGTTGCATAAATTACCATCATTTACCAGGATTATATAGTACAACCGCCTTCGTGGCTAAGTGGTTTACTCGTCTGCGTGTTACGTCGGGGGTCCTGGGTTCGGATCCCGGAGCGACTAATGAATGTTTCGGTTGGGTAGGCACAAAAGACTGATCACCTACTTGCCTGTAAGGAAAGTGATCAGTGAAACAGATACAGAAATGTGTCTGCATAGGACTAGGACTTACGGGAATTCACACATAAAATATTTTTAGAAAATTGCTAATAAGTATGGCATATTTTAAACAGACCCTTGATGTTTATTTGCTTGTGTGTTTATTGTAACAGTTCTTCTCCAATAAGATTTACATTTTCTTATCATAAACGAAGACACTGGGTTCAGCCAGTAATATAATATTTAATCTTTTACAGTACAGTAACAAAATACTAATTTGATTGACTTATAAAATGATTGAGTTTCTATGGGCCGAAAATAGAAGAGGTCACCGTTCTAATTTCAAATTAAGTCTCAAAGTTACTCAACATTAAGGCTCCGTTCCACCAATAAAAATCACTTGTCGGACTGAAGCTGTGACGTGACATTTCTCAATGAGCTGTCAGGAAGTGACATCCCTAATGTGATCGCTTCCCTAATTACACTAAGTTCCCAAAAATTTCGCCCATCTTAACCCATTTGCCCGACTTCGTAACCCATTAACTGAAACTTCAAAACTCACACTTTTCAAAGCTCTTTCTTTGACAGTTGCCATAGATTAAGGCAACAATATACACAGATATGAAAATATCCATAAAATACATACATTTACAATACATATGTTTTACTTCATTCGCGATAAAAATCTTAATTATAAATAAGAATCCTACTAACATTACAAATGCGAAAATTTGTGTGAATATTTGGATGTTTGTGTTACAATCACGCTTAAACAGCCGAACGGATTTTAATAAATTTTAGCACGCAAATAGAATATGCTCTGAATTAACATATAGGGTACTTTATATACAGGTAATGTGCTTATGTAGGATAATTTAAAGATAGGAGTATTATATTTTTCAACTTCAGTGTAAAAATTGTTTGGATATTATACATTGCACATAAAATATAACACATCATGTTTTAAGTTATGTATCCTTAGAATTATATCCCTAAGAATAATTAAAAAGAACAAACACTTCATTGTAATTTGTATGTATTATTTTTTTAATTTTAAAGGTGCGAGTATTAGTACCTCATAAATAGATAAACATAACTTCAAAAATTGTGGCTAAGAACAACAGGACGTCTTTAATGCTGCCTTGACAATTTTCTCATATTAGAAGTGGATATTATAAATATAATGTGTAAGCTATTTTTAAATATGTTACATAAAGCTGTGGAAAAACTTTCAAATACTCTTTGAGTGAACTTAACGAACTTTTGAAAAAAATCTTTCCTTGATTCTTTCACGCGTCAGCAAAATCTTTGGCAGATAACCACAACCTTAAGTTTATTTAGGACATGCGATTTTAAATCTTATTCTACTGTAATAAGGCTAACGTTAGATGGAGTTAATTGGTGTTAGTATGGGGAAGTAAATGCGTGCTGATAAGGGTTTGTAATTGAAGTGAGTGATGATTGTTGACGACGATTTGCATAATCTGTGAATTACCTGCGTGTCTTCGATTCAACCACAGTAGAGATATGCAGATTATATCAAACACGAGTTTGTTTGTGTACTATTCAGTAGCGTCTATGTAAAACTTATATTGTCATTATGGGATTTATAGCTTGTCAACTGTAAAACTCTAGTGACATTTTGATTGAAAGGTCATGGGTGAGTCAATATAACATTGACTTAACAACCATGAGCTTACTATATACTTAATTTTTCACGCTTTCTTGCTTCGGGTAGCAAATTTATAGCCCCCTGTATATATGTAATGTAATATGTATAAAATACCATATTACATACAAAGGTTTATTTTATTCAAAATTAGGAAGACTATACATTTTTCCTTTAACGCTATTGGTCATACTTGGCATATTTTATGCGAGACGCATCTAACTTTTTCGATATCCGGAGGAATATTATGCTCCATATGATTTCTTTTGTAAAAGATTTTTTTCTTTTTAATTTTAAAAAGTTTGAATGCAAACAATTTCTTTAATTATGTATTTAAAGTGAAACACAATTAATTCTCGTATCATTAGAATTCCAACGTTATATATACGAAATTACATTCACTATTACCTTGTAATAAGGTCCATAATTGTATTAGGTGATTTGGACGGATTTGTGTATGTCAACATATTTAGGTCGGGAGAGATTTTGCGATTGAACACGCATGTTTCAAACTGAAGGATTCGTTATATAGAGTGGGCACTTTAATTTATTCATTAGATGTTCACAACAGCCCTTTCGCTAATAAGGCCGCATAACTTAAATAATAATAACAGATTTATATTTTCTAAAAAACTTTTATACCTATGCTAATTGATTAAGAACATGTTTCCAAAAATATAATCTTTAAATTTATCATGGCAACTTTTGAGAGAAAACTATGACATTTTAATATTTAAACATACGAAACACCAAAAAATTTACTTCAATGACGTAAATAATATGCCAGAAAATAGAAAATACAATATTAATATTAGTATTAACAAATATTTAAAAGAATAAAGTTTCTGTTGATATTTGATATTTTCGTTTGATATTTTTCGTTGATATTTTTCGTCTATTTAATGGCATAAGCATCAATTAACGATTATATAATACTAGCGACCGCGCCAGCTTTGCACGGGTATAAAACATATATAAAACCTTCCTCTCTAATCACTCTATCTATTAAAAAAACCGCATCAAAATCCGTTGCGTAGTTTTAAAGATTTAATCATACAAAGGGATATAGGGAAAGAAAAAGCGACTTTGTTTTATACTATGTAGTGATGATGAGGTTCACATTAAAAGACACATAGAAAAAACTTTTTTTGCCACAACCTCCTTTGTATTATTCAATATATTAAATGTTTTCTTCTCACTTACGTCATTTAACCGTTGCTAAAACGAGACACACTAACATCTAAAATAACAGTTTGTAAACAATGCAAGTGTTGCGTTATATTAATAAGAAACTCCATGCTTGTGTATCTTTGTTTGTAGATGAGTGTAGAGATCCATCTCAAGCAGTCTGCGGCAGAATACAAGACATGCAAGACACATTGCAAAACACGTGAATTTCCATTTGATTATTCAGATCAGTATAGCTTCTATTGCGAAAATTTGTGAGAATGGATGTATGGATGTCTGTGATTTCAGGTAAAACTACTAAAGGTACAATGAAACTTTACAATAATATACTTAACACATTAGAATAACAGGATAAAATGTATATTGGTATATACATTTACATCCAAAGCATGTATAATCTCTCATTTAAAGTCTTTTTGTCTTTCACAACATACCTACTTATTCTATTTCGTTATCAGTTTATTACACAGAGTATATATGAGGAAAAATTTCAGAGCAAGAAATTTTCCTTTCAATTAGAGATACTTCATAAAACAAACTTTTAACATAGTTAATCATTTTTACTAACTTATAATTAGAGTCGTATTGGTTGGTATATTAATAATATGGTTTTAAATATTTTACGAACAACAACTTGTGAACGACGTACTATATAATCGATATATAAACGTGATGCATAATTAAAAATCACTCGCCTAGTAATTATTTACTACAGTCAATGAAATATTCTATGAAACAGACGAAGAAATGTCTGTCTGTTTAAAAGAGTATTTTCAATAAGAAGTATTGATGATATTTATTATCCCAATAACACGCCGGCGAACATTTAAGTTAAATCGAAAAACCCTTCCTAGACATAAAACATTGCTAAAAAACTGAACGAACTTTTTCTCGTCAGGCAGACAGCATAACTGTAAAAACATAGTAAAAGAAACTCCGCAGCATCCAATTACTTCTGCACTGAAAATTTGTGAATTACGAAATTTAAATCGTTTAAAGGAATTATAGAAAAAGGCTCGCGTCTTCAAAGGTAACCCTTTGGGGTGTCGGGAGGGTACGCACTGTAATATAGAAAACTTGTGTTAGCCCAGTTCCGAGCCTTTGTAACATCATTTCGGCTCCCGCTGTAAGTGGACCAGCAGCTTTGATCCTTTGAAGATTCTTTGATATTTGTTTTTGTTCACACTGTTTTTAAATTTGATGTATAGTTTTGTAAATTTAAATTAAAACGTTGTAAATGCGTGGGAACCACACGTAATTAAGAAATGTAATTTGCTAGCTTTAAATTTTTCTGAGTTTTATTACTTTATCTTAATTCGACCTGTCTCCTCAGCTTCTAACAAATCAAACGATAATTTGTATCACATTTAAGTACCATTACATGGAATTGATAACCCATATCCCAATATCTTCAGCAATTTCTGAGTAATCCTTCTTTATATTGATGACTTCAGGCATACATTCACGGATAGACATTTTCAACCGGGTACTAAACAGGTTAGTTTACCCGATAATAGAATTTTATTTTATTTTTTTAATAATAATATAATCAATTCAATTCAATATGGAGATATCTAAGCTTACATTCCAATGAAGGATTTCTTGTCAGTTTATTATGAAGTTATATTAAAATATTAACGTTTTTGAAATCTTATGTTCACAAAAACAATAAGTTATGTAAAAAATAAGCAATTAAACAAAAGTATCAAAGCGTTTCAAGCATCCGTAAGCTTTATAATTTAAGAAGAAGAAACAGGCCATAAGAAATAAATGCAAAGAAGGAGAAAACGTAACGAAAGGGTTGAAGAGGGTGAACACCCCTTAATGTATACAACATATATACATAAAAGCTTACAGTTTGTTCGTGTGTTATTTTTCCATCAAAGTTTTGATTGCGAAATAAAATTATTATTGAGTTTTATTGTTATAATGTCAGACTTGAGAGTTGTTATATTAATTTCTGTTTCTTTCATGCTTTGTTAAGAATTAAATTAACTCTTAGTACTTTAGAAAGTATCATTAATGGAAAAGTACCAACTATATAATAATTATTTGTGTTATATTAAATTTTATTATGTATAAAGTTTTATGTATATATTACAAATTGGCAACAGACATTTAAAAGACTCGCCATATTTGTTGGTTTATTTAATTATAAAATAATAATATCTGAAGTTAAATAATTTATTGATACATATTTCATGATCTGATAGCCTATTATATGGACTAGCATTGCATAGGACTTACAGGAAATATACCATAACTGATTAGTGAAAAGTGTATTTCAATTAGTCTATCCATTTTTGAGATACGCAATAAATGCTTATTGCTTATAAATGATTCATAAAATTAACGAGATTGCAATACAATTCCGGATAGTATATAATTACAATTCCGTTATAAAGGAATAGAGTTTTCCGTTAATCGTTAAAGATCACTACAAAAGATGTTGAAGTTGTTCTTAATTCAAAAAACGCTTAATGCGGATTCCATTTACTCAACAAACGTCCCGCGAGGCAAAAAATAGTCACAAGTATCGTTCAATCGAAATTCAATACCAATTAAAATGGTCCATTTTACCCCCATTTCCAAGATGTCAGTGGCCCTCAAGATAGTATTTAAATTAAGGAAAATTCTCATTGAGTCGTCCCCAGCGCCTCATTTAAATTAAGCTTTTTGAAAAAGTCTCATATCTTCTTTACCCGAGGCACACCGGTACATCAAAGGGGGTGGGAAAGGGGTAAGGTATTTTTCTTGGGAGGGAGGGGGAAAAATGCGTAGACTCACACACTTATGCGTGGGTAAATATCCAACGCACACAGACAGAGTTGTATGTAAAACACTTTAAGAAGCGACGAAGAAATGCGAGAAGCTTAGCCAATACGGGGTGCTCCTTAAATTATTTAAATGTTGGGCATAATTAATTTTCTATTAAAAGTCGATTGTGCGATGTCATTTGCGTATAATTGTGGATGTAGTTAGTAAGCCATACTTTTTTAAATAATATTTATTTTCATAAATCGTTTTAAATCTGATTTTATTTTAGGCATTATTAAGAAAATGCTAAATTGCTGTACATTTCCTGTGTCGTCTCATTTACTGGGTAAGTATACTGATTATAGATTAACATAAATATGATATTACATTATTTCTGTAATAAAACAGAATGAACTTGAAATGTTGTGGTTAAATGTCTGTAGAGGGCGCTGATGTGCTTTAAATTGTCCTATCAAAGTTCTATCATAGTCACGTAGGTTTAAATTCAAAATTCAATAAAAGAGTTCCTCCGCTACCATTGGAGAGGTTCTATGATTTTCTTTTGTAACCGATCTCAATTCTGATACTTGTGACTGTGAGCGTTTCTTTTCTTGAATTTTCCTTTCACATCCGGACATCCTGTAGAAGGGGGTAAACGCTAAAGGGTTGAAGGCGATCGCCCACCCTGGGGGTGTCCAACGCCTTCTTACAACCTTTTTATAGGGGGGAGCAGAGTAGGCGATGACAGAGACTATTCTTACAGAAAGGGTTGTGAAGCGATGTCTAAATTGATTTAAGATTTATGTTTTCTTTTGATGTATTGTAATAATTTATGTAAAGTCGACAATATCAAAGGACATTGTAATTCGACATAGAAGCGTCTGCGTCAAATTATATAAATTCTCCGCCATTTAAATACTTTTGTGTTATTATTTTTAGTATATTTTATTTCTAAGAATCGCCAACTAAAGCCTCGTATACAACAAATACATCTCCTTCTTGTGTTAATACTGAATGAGAATTATAACAAACCGAGTAAATTCTTCCTTTTTTTAGTTTAAATTTATAAACTTATACTATACAAAGTTATAACAACAGTTAGTCCGGATTAACTTGGATTTCAATAAATTGCTTAATAATGAATTCCTTTTCCCATATTTGTGGGTTTGCCTTTTAAAACTTCATTGAATAAATAAAAAAAAAGTTTAAAATACATTATATATATGGAAAAAGTTAAAACGCACATTTTTGCGCGTCTCTGTTTCCGCGGCCACTGTCACCAAGAATGTTGTATTAGCGAGGCGAGGGCGGGCGGAGGGGGGAGGGTGTAATTGCAAAATAAAATTAGCCGGAACGGGTACGTGCTCAATTTGCGCCTCCCAGCACTGATTTGTTTTCATCCTAGTCTTATTCCTCGGTGTCTTCAGTGCTCTGTACATTTCTTAGCCTATATATTATTGATCGAACAGCCATATTGTTTTTGCACGAAGGTTACTAATCTAATTCTCTTCTAATTAGAGAACTTTAACGAACTTTCGACCGTCCAACTAACGCATTGACTCAAAGGACTCATAATTATTTTAATCGGATTAAAAATGTGTGTACTGCGGTGCGTATTCATAGAGTTTTGAAATTGGTAATTTGAATTCGATGTTAAATTCTTGTATCTGGCTGGAAAGTTTAAAATAGCTCTCCGTCATTTAACGAATATTTAAAGCGGCCATGAATTTAATCCCCATCGACAAGTTCGAAACAATTCACAATAGTTGCCATAAAAGTTTTGTGGAACTAAAAACAATTTTCGCCGGTTAGTCCGCCAGCCCGGAGGCTGTGAAAAAACCTCTGCCGTGATTCGAGAAACTTTCGGGTACCGGAGTCAATGGCTTTTTATTTCCCTTTTAATTCCGGTTCACCTCCGCTCAAGTTTTATTTTGAGAAACTCCGAGTGTCAGCTGAAATTTTCCGCCAATAATTTCAGCATTTTCCTCGTTCTATATGCGAGCGTGTGTTCATTGGGTGCATGTGAGGAACACGCCCACCGTATTAGTATACTACACGCCCAGCGAGAACGTATATGGCCCAGTTACGTTAGAACGTACATTCGTGCGTCACACATGCTCCTAGTGCGCATGTCTGGGCGTGGCTTCATGTTACGTTAACGTCACAGCTAACAACGTGACACCTATTTATTCAGGCTGACGATAAATGAGTTATAATTTATTTTTACTCTAAGGAAGGGTAAGGAAGGTAATTAATGGCGAAATTGGCTATTCCAAGTATTCGGGAGACGGTAATGAGGTGAGATTGAGATTAAAACTCAGCTAGATGAGGCTGTGAAGGATCGTGAACGGAAAAAACAGGCTTCGGTTCAAGATACATTATTAATGATTTCAATCGACGCGACTTACGGAGGATATTGTTTGTTTTAGCGAGGTCTCTGATGCGCAGTACGTTTAAAGCTCTTGAAATGTAAATGAGGGATTATATTTGCCTTTAGATGGAATTCTATCTCACACAATATTATGTTAACTATAAGTTTATAGGTACTGAGATTATGTAAGCAACAGTTACTATAAAACAGATTAAAGTTAATATCTTGCAAAAACATTTTTATGAAATCTTTGGGAGTTTCTCGTTGGTAAATTGTATCTATCGTAAAGCACGTATGTGAAGGTTAAGTTAAAGCAATGACAATGTAGGAAGCACTCAAAAACGTTCAGTTCAGTGACAGCAAACTGATATTGACCTAATTTCATATTATCAACATTTCAAAGGCACGCGCGATTATGTAAAATCCAAGCAATTATTTTAAATACGAAAGTTAGTGTGTTTGTATTTCGAACGACAAAACTGCCAAATACTTACGGAGATTTGGAATGTTTGACGTGATACAATCACACATATGATATTTAAATGTATTTAATAGAATAAAAAACTACTATCAGCACTTTAATTAACCTGTAAGAATATCACGCAGCGGCTCCAGGTCTTCATCAACTGCTGCCTTCGCCGTTTTCTCGGTGTATTCTGGCCAGAGAGGATCGCAAACGTGGATCTATGGGAACGATGCGGCGAGACTCCAATCGACCACCAGATCAAGCGTCGCAAGTGGAACTGGATAGGTCACACGCTACGAAGGGATTCCCAACATATACCGAGGCAAGCCTTAGACTGGAACCCTCAAGGAAAGCGAAAACGTGGCCGCCCTAAGCAATCCTGGCGGCGGACGATCACCGCGGAGGCGAGAGCAGTTGGCATGACATGGAGCGAAGTAAAGCGCGTAGCTCAAGACGGAGCGGAATGGAGACGTACTGTGGACGCCCTCTGCCCCATCCAGGGGACTTAGGACTTTAAAGAAAAGACATTAAGTTATATATAAGTACTGTTACAGTGCATGTGTTGCATTAAAATAAAATACAACATTCCCAAAGGTCGGTAAAGTCGCAGGCGTTATCTAATTTAATATTGTTAATCGACACGTTTTCGTATATTTATCTGTTCTACAGAATATATTATACTATTAGCTTATCCTACGATCTTTATGTGACTTTCGAAAAATCTCTAATCAGACTCCATTCGCGATGTGGCATGAAAAACAGTGAAAATTGTGGTCAATTTCTATGTAGTTCATAGGGAACTGGTCAAAACTCTCCAATAACTAAACACATAAGTTCTCTGTGTTCTTTAAAATAAAAATAATAAAAAAGCAACATAATTCATCCTTTTTTTCCATTCCGAATCGTCTCCCCTTTCCTACATGTATATTATTTCGTGAATTTTGCTTTATTATGTACTAGCGACCCGCCCCGGATTTGCACGTGTATAAAACATATATAAAAAACCTTCCTCTTTAATCACTCTATCTATTTAAAAAACCGCATCAAAATCCGTTGCGTAGTTTTAAAGATTTAAGCATACAACGGGATATAGGGGAAGAAAAAGCGACTTTGTTTTATACTATGTAGTGATTATGCTATCCCTAACGAAGACAAATATAAAAATCATTCCAGTCCAGCAATTGTCAAGTTATAAAAATGGTGACACTACTTTGTTTTAATAATAATTTTTAAAGCTATATCTATGAAATGAATAAAAAGTACATCCCACGCGACTATACTTGTCTAGTACTATTTTATCGTTTTATCATAGACATATCTTGCGCATCATTTATTATACGTAATGTATTGTGACAGTTTGACTAATAGCACTCATGTAAGCTACCTTATACGCTAAATATTTTTTACTATACTAGCAGCCCGCCCCAGCTTTGCAGGTAACTCAACAAGATAAATTGAAGATAGTTTAAAAAATCCCTCGATTTGTTAATTACAAATATCTTATAAATGTATGAACAGCATAATAATATGATGCTGCAGAAGACACAAAGACGCACTCTTCTTTATTTATACATCTTTAATTTTTTTTATTAATTTATTCTTTACTTTATAAAGGAATGTGTGTGATGAAGTGACCGTATCTAATAATTTGTGTGGACAGTCTATTTGTCAAGCTCAATGTCCACTGTTCCCCACACGACACAATTTAATGGTCACCGCACGCTAGCATCATTTGTCTATGTATGAATTGTTTCTGTATAGTTTATTACTTTATAACGTAGAAGCGGATAGAATTTGGAAAAATTTATCATAAGTTTTATTATGGCAGCCTACATTTCCTAATCCGTATGCCCTAAATCAAGACCTACATTATTTAACTAGCAGCTTAACTCATTTTACTTCTTTAACTAACACTGCCGACAATTGCTAATAAACAGTTATTAACTTCTCTATTATCTGTGTTCACAAGTACTTTAACTTCAATAATTAATATTATAATAAAGCGAGTGTTATTAATTATATTGTTTATTAAAACAAAATTTCTTTTACAACTATCACTGTAAAGGAGATAATGTTAAAACATATTCTTTTAAGCCAAGCTCCATGCAATTTCTCACTTATAACAAAGACATAGTATCGGCGGTATCCATTCATCACGAGCGATGGCTATCTATCGTTATCAGTAATCTGCTCTATGATTAGTATTGTGGGCATTATTTTAATAGGGCCTTATAGGAAGTTGCGAAAGGACTAGAAAAACCAGGGACGGATTTGTATTTTTTAAAAAGAGAACTACAACCCCTAAAAACTTTAGGCTAACATAAAGATTCTAATTTTAAGGCCTACAAAATATTTCAATAAGATACGAATGGTCCCCAGTGCTCCATATCCAGATGTTTTCCCGCCTGCCGTATGTGAACGTCTGTCCATTTGGGTCAAGAGGTGGCTATTTAGTGGTTTTTTAGAAAATATGAATTTAAACAGTTATGCAAATTAATTAAATTTTTATGGTATTAAAAATATTAACGATCGTTTAAGTAGAAAAGTTTAGATTTGAAAACATTATATAAAATTTTTTACGGTATTTCATTTTAATATCGGAAAGGTAATCAAATTGTTAGAAAAGCATTACCGGGGCTCGTAAATCCTTAAATCCGGCTCTGTCAAGGCGAACGAGTGATCAAAATTCCGGGCTACTTTTCCCGCTAATTGACGTTTGTCGATATATTGTTACGAATTCCTGAGCCTGAAACTACAATTCACACTAGACGCTATAATTTAAACACGTTACGCCATAACTACGTGTTAAAATATACTCGTGGACAAATAATACAGGTCAGCAAAAAATTGTCTGTATCTTGCAAATTAATAATGTTATAATAATAATAATAATTGGTACAACTCACATATATTCCTCTGATCCCAAAGGAAGTAGCTGAAGCACTTGTGTAATGTTACATGCATAAAACTAACTTTATATTAAAGAGAATATTAATATCGTATAATATTAAATCATAAATAATTTACAACGTAATTTTAAAAAGACACGTTACAAAAGATCGAATTTGATAATAAATTCAAATCACGCGTGTTTTACTTTTGTTTGTTTTCTCACTTTTGTTTTCGATCTGTGAAATCAAAATGATAAAAGACCAATAATAAAAGATCGTCTTTCATGGATCGCTAACACTAGCAGAAGGCAGAAGTACAGCGAGAGTAAGAGGCGTGTAATTTTCTACAGAGAAACTGGGTAGAAAACTAGAAGACCAGAAACCGGCAGACTGAGTGACCGAGTTTCATACTGACCCGTATTATTTGTCCACGAGTTATGTTCTATGTATCTACAAGAGTTTCCAGAGTTAAATTATCTGTTTTTAAATCAAACTGATTTCTTTTTAATAGGAGGCAATCGGCTAGAAGGTTCAGTAAGTATTGTTTATAAGAGATGCAGAATTTGACCTCGGCCTCAAACACCTTACAATGTGTGGACAAAGTTGCATTATCTTCGCTAGATTAATTGAGGCGTGAAATCATAACATATTCGCATTAATTGTATTAGGATTAATAGATACCAGGCTCTTTGAAGAAATTTGGATATTATCACTACAATAAGTTTTTATCATGTAATAAGTATTATACAAATACATAATAATAATAATAATAATTGGTACAACTCACATACATTGCTCTGATCCCAAAGTAAGTGGCTGAAGCACTTGTGTTATGGTAATCAGTAACAACGAGGGTACCACAATAAATACATATATAAATTTAAAAACAACCAAGACTCGGAAACAAACATTCGTGTTCATCACACAAATTAATGCACCTACCGGGATTCGAACCCGGGACCTTCCGATGCAGAAGGCAGGAGCACTACCAATTGCGCCAATCGGTCGTCATATATCATACATATGAATCGCATCGTTTTTAGCCAAAGGCAATCATTAAATGTCTCCTAAACACCGGCACTATCGCATATTATTATGACCAAATACGGCCTTTACCCGACTGCGCTGTAAGTGGTAATGTATTTGCGATGTTATCTTATCTGCAGATACTATCGACCTCGCGGGGCGGTGTGCTTTGTTCTGACATTTTGTATGCCCTTTCAATTATGCATATTGTAATTCCGTTACATTGATAATAATATCATTGCATACTTGTTCAACCTATATTGTTATACATAATTAAACCGGATGAAAACGTATTATTGCTATCTGTGCTTAGGGCCGATCCTCATCATAATGCCGTTCACAGTTCATTCTCGGTCCAATCTCGGTTTGATAAAATATTATGAACAAAAAAATATACTATGACTGTTACGGATAGTATGAATACACATATATTTTTTCCTTCATTTTATCAAACCGAGGTTGGACCAAGAACGAACTGAGAACGGCATTATAGTGAGGATCAGCCCTTATTGTTAAAAATAGTCTAAAAAATTTGAAACCAAAAAACTATAAAATTTTACATTATTCCGTTAGCTGGATCATGTTTCGGTTAATATAGTGAAACAACACGGTAATGCAGCGAACATTTTAGGTTCGCATCCCAACGGTTATGATAAACTTTCTATGTATTTCGAAATATATTTTTTAAATAAATAATTTTCTTATTTTTCAAATTAATTTATTTTTTCAACTTAAATAATTTTATTTAGCCAAAGAAAAAATCTCTTAGCAAATAATTGTCTAGCCGTCATTTGAAATCCTTCCAATAATGAACAATTTCAGAGATATTTAGAAAAGATATTTATTTTCAGTGTCTTATCTTTGAGCCTTGAGCCAAATTTAGAAACCGGAAGCCGTCTAGTAAAGTGTGAACTTTAAGATACCCGTTAGGACAATTATAATCACAATATTTGCATAAAATAGCAGCTGCATGCTCACGCGCACTGCTTTGAAGCTATTACAAGCCAGCCTTAGGCTATTCCGAATAGCATTCTGGAATAGAAGCCTTCGGGACACAAGTGTAAAGATTACAGGCGGGTATAGGCACTTTAGACCCACGCACTTCGAGTGATAGGCATCTAATTGGACATTAAAAATTAAAACGATTTTGTTTCTTTTTATTAGGTACATTGCTGCCAATGTTTATATTTCTTAGCAGTTATGGGCAGTGGTAATTAGTCGTCAATTACCTTTCTAATTAATGAATGCCGTGACTTTACTCAAAATGTACTTACTAAATCTCAAACAAACTTTTTATATCTAAAAATAAATCGTTCACACAAAACTGTAACCACTGCAGAAAAGGAGACGTATTTACTGCGTATGTTCTTTGGTTCGTCGTATTTTATTTAAGTAAGATATCGTTTTAATACAATAAACAATTAAGTTTTATTTATCAATTTCTACAGCAGTAGATATTTTAAAGTAAAAAGATACTAGTATTGATACTACTAAAGATTAATTAGTTTTTGCATTACAAAATAACATAAACGTAAAATATTTACGACATAACCTCAGACCATATATTATTGATACATGTTTTATATAAACTGTCCATTTTGTTCCAGTGCCAGTATTAGATAAGCTCACATCAAACAAAAGCCACTCACATTTACCTATCAGTCGATCTACGCGACACGAACGGACCGTATTCGAAAGATTTATGCTTTATATCACGTTGGTACATTGATTAAGCATTTGACATGCTATGCACAGGATGATTTGTCTTCTAACGCTTAAATACGAATATGGTGCACGTGGCAGATTCATTTCTCCATTTCACTGATCAAATTCTCAGTTAGGATAGAAATGATTTAACAAAATTAAAGTATGAACGGGTGCATGTTACCATTGGCAGTTACATAAAATACATTTCTTATTTGTTTTCTCATATCTCAATAATGTATATGTAGAGTTTTTTATTAATACGAACATGCCGAATTTCTAATGTTCCACATATTAAAATATTACACAGGCAAATAAGAATGGATTATCAAAATTAAAACATTG
Source organism: Aporia crataegi (assembly GCA_912999735.1). Taxonomy (NCBI): domain Eukaryota; kingdom Metazoa; phylum Arthropoda; class Insecta; order Lepidoptera; family Pieridae; genus Aporia; species Aporia crataegi. Next base: position 1,826,026 of record OU538744.1, on the reverse strand, counting down.
AATATATTACTAAATAAAATAACTTTAAATTGTAGCTTTCAAACAAAAAGAATTATAGAAATCGGTTCACTAAGTCGAAAGTTCTGAGGTAACAAATATAAAAAAACATAGCGTCGAAATGAGTACCTCCTCCTTTTTGAAGTCGGTAAAAACATAAAATATTTATCCAATATTATCTTTTATTTGCAACTTCATATACATGCAAAATACAGCTTCTACTCGGCTTTTTAAATAAATCCATTAAAGAGTTATAGAAAGAACAAATCTCACAATACTCATCTCTCTCAATAGGTACTCTTTGTAATATAGAATACTCGAAACAAACATCATGTAGATAAACTGATGACACACGTAAAACCAAGTAGTTGATATTTATTAGCCCACGTAGGAGGCAACTTAAAATTAACCATGAAACAACCGGTCGATTTAAGAATTTCTACGGTAAGTAATAGAGGAGATTAAGAGTATTGTTGCCTGGGGAGTTGTATGAAGTGCTCGCTATAATTTATATGCTACGGTAGTGCAATTTTTGCTTGTTTAAATAAGTCATGATTGTTTTACGACGCATCTATCAGAGTTTATTACGTGAAACTTTGGTTTGAGGAATTCTTCGGCGGATCGGGTTTTCGTTGGTGGTCTTTCGCATTTGGATTCGAATTTTCGTAGGAGCTGTAATATGCTATTTAGTCGTCTTATAAGTGGATAACTGGTTCGATTTCCAAGGAAATGAGTTAATGTTTATTTGGTTACACTGACAATGATTACATACAAAATGATTTATTTAAAATAAATTCCATATGCCTGTAAAGAGTATGATCAATGATGTATCTACCCCATACTGCACTTAGAGTTTTCCCTTTTGTTTGCAGTCTGTTGTATTGTTCACTGAAATTTTCATCGAATGTTGTAGTGTGTGTAGCGAAAGTAAATAAAATTGATGTGTCATTTTCAACGTATTGTATATAATTTGCAAATTGTGTTTAAAAAGGACTGCAAAATACATATATTTACTAATAAAAATTTAACATTAAATTTACATGTGTTTAATTAATACAAAAAACTTACGTCTTAACATGTGACATATTTTATTTATTTATTAGATATATGAAGAAACGAGATAATAGAATCAAAACTAGATTCACCACTTGGAATTTCAATATCTATATTGCGATGTAACTTAAGCGCAATGCCTATAAATTGCACCACATTCAGATACCTGACCATACGACACAGTCAACTTCTACTTTCGGGTTGTTCTAACGCGCATTTTTGCTTCCGCAAAACAAACTACGTACTAAATGAAGCTTCTGAAATAACAGCAATCATCCTTCGTACAATCTTTCGCTCGGGGCTTCAAAACAGGATAATTTCGCATAATCCGCGCTGTCATCGAGTTATCAGTGCTCACGCATTTATGTAATAAATTCAAGGTTGGTCAGTAGCCAGCGGTCTTTAATAGGTGGGTTTAGGGCGTAGCCGTTCATTGCGAAATATCGGAATTTACTAGTGGGGTATATGGACAAGCCAATTGGTTCGGTATTTGACGTAGATACATGTTCTTATTAGTGGCCAACCTGTTGTCCTAAGTAAACTATAAACGCACAATGCGACGCGAAAATAAAGAGTCTAAGTAACTTTTACTCGGCTGAGCTTTAGTTAGTCTAACAATTGGATTAAAATCTAAAGGTCAGTAGGGCTAAGACTGCAAAAGAGTAAAGTCTTAACAGACTACACTTTTGTGAATGTATTCTCAATATAGGAACAGGTTAGGCGAAGACAAGAAGAAAAGCATTAGGTGAAATTGTTTTACAATGCGCGTCGCGTTTTTCGTTTATCTAGGACACGGGTTAATATTATGGTAAAGTCATTGCACCTAGCCAGGGCATAATATTTAGATAACATTCGCAACATTGAAGGCCAACTTTCAGTAGTCTAGAAGTACCTGAAGATTCTAGAATAATTGTAAATCTCTGGCGACTTCCTAACATTTCTAAATGTCTATTTGAGACTTCTTTGTCGAGAAGTTCAGTAAAGGTAAAACTTTCCGTTCCGGCATCCGTTCTGGCAGGACTCACTGACAAAGATCCATTCAAATTTTCAAATTTGTAAAATAAACCAGCTAATATACGACATCAAAAATTACACAAAAATAAATAAACAATTCTTAATGTTTCAGTATTTCTTATCTACAGATTATTAACTCACAGTCACTTTTATCAAAACTTGACCACTTTCTTGGCCGAACGTAGGTACAGTTATATATAATACTAGCGACCTGCACCGGCTTTGCACGGGTATAAAACATACATAAAAACCTTCCTCTTCAATCACTCTATCTATTAAAAAAAATCGCACCAAAATCAGTTTCGTAGTTTTAAAGATTTAAGCATACAAAGGGATATAGGGACAGAAAAAGCGACTTTGTTTTATACTAGGTAGTGATTCTAAGTTACGCGTGACACAGTTTAGAGTCGAATAGGTATATGCGTTATGCCACACCCATGTCACTATTTAGAACTAGTTTTAGCTTGTATGACATATGTTTCGTGTACTGCCCATATGGGGAGTAGGAGTGGTTCTATTTGATTGGAAGTTAAAGTAGTAATCAAACAAGAAAATATAGAACAGAGGGCTGGGTGATATTATCAATCAGTGTAGATATTACATACATTTAGAAATACTGGCAACGCGTAAAATACAGATTTGAAGTCATTATATATTACTTCATATTCTATGTGCAACTGGAGCTTCAGTTATATACCTTGTAGAGTCTAAAAATATATACATAAGGTTTCAGTAATATATAATGTGTGTTACATCATAAAATTGGGTAAATTGATATTTATCAATGTGAACTACACGAAGCTTCATAGGTTTGTCTATTAAAAAGAGCAAAAAACATATACATACAGAAATCATAAATGTTATATTATATACATATATAAAATTCTCGTGTCACAATGTTTCTTACTCCTCCGAAACGGCTTTACTGATTTTTATCAAATTTTATATGCATATTCAGTAGGTCTGAGAATCGGCTACTATCTATTTTTCATACCCCTAAGTGATAAGGGTAGCCCACCCCAAAAATTAATATGGCAAAACAACGTTTGCCGGGTCAGCCAGTATACATAATATAAGTAAACTGGTTTTGATTATTAATATCACCACAACAATTTTTCATTAAATATGTATTAAGTAATATTTTATACACAAATGCGAGTTATTTATATACACCTAACTGTTAAGTAAGATAGTGTGAGTTTAACTGCTTTTTAACAGCGGCCTTGAACCATATCCTGCATTTAAGTACATGATTTCACTCAACTGCATTAAGTGCCTACTATATTAAGGTCAAGTTTATTTTTATCCAAACCGCCTCCGTGTTTCACGTAAATGCGTGTTTATCTTATATGCGAATCCTGGGAAAACAAATAAATGATTTAATTGGCAAAATAATAACTAACTAATAATAAAATTCCACCATTAATGGGTGTCGAGAAATAAACTTAACGTTGTTGTTAAAACGCCAAGTTGCTCGAAAAATTTATCAGCTTTCAGGTTTATGATGTAATAAGGTTAATTGTATTGTATAACAAAACAAGTATGCCATTTATAAAATACAGTTTTTTTAGAATAATTAAATGAAATTTCATTTGATGCTTCTCAGTATTTAACCCACCAAAAAAGATAATAAGTAAGACAAGTGAGTGTCTGTTTTAGTTCGTTTGTAAACTGATGTGACCTATTTTCGTTATATAATAGACAAGATGGATTTTATTTACAATTTATGAAGGTCATAGGGAAATAAGTTTCAGTTGATTTCTCTTATTGTTAAACTACAATATTTTAATGACTTATACTCACATTGAAATTGCAAAATTTGTTCTAACTCTCTATCTAATGAATAATAATTAATAAAATATTGTTGCTTTGTTTTCTGTTTAAGTTTGAACATAAATTTAACAAAACCTTATGATAACATAAATTTGGGTTGCCTGGAAGAGATTACTTATTAGTGATAAGGCTTTAAGTTCTTAACTATTTGTTTTTCTGATATTTTTGCAAATAAGTGTAAAATAAATAAATAATTATATATTTGGATTTGTGAAATAATATTTTTAATTAAAATTCCGAGAGGTTTTTAAATTGCCTTCAATTTCATTTCAGTACTAGTGAAGTAAGTAATCGACCGTTATACTAATGGTTAGTATCATAAATAATAATGGCATACATCGATATTATAATAAACGATTCAAGTCCGCCAGGGTGTTCCTTTGCATGTCATTAATAAATATACGCTCTACATACGTTCGTGCAATTTTCTCAAGCAGACACAATGACATATTGACACTGTCAAAGGTACTGTTATTTGTTATTATTGGCAAAGATTCGGACGATTTTCTTATGGTTATTGCATCGGTCTCGCTAACACTGATTGCTTATAACGTTAAAAAATGTGTAACTGATGTTTTTGTTAAATATCCTTAAAATTAGCTAGTCAATAATATTAAACAACAACAGATAATAATCATAATATATTATAATTAAAATATAGTTTCTAACTAAATTTGACATAAAACTCAAAGTCCTTTTCTAACTGGAAAATGTGAATTTTATAATTTCAATGCGATGTTTTGCATATAAGGACAGAGACACATTCTTGTTTGAAGGAACATGTCATCGAAAGGCCTCTGGCCACAATTATAGGCTGATCATCTTCCGTCGACTGATTTACCGATCATGATTATATGAGGCTACTCCATATAAGTTTATGAGATCTAAGAACATGCACGAATGGATAAATTTATCAGCAGCGTTATAAAAGGAAAAATAGATTAATTAATGACCTATATAATTTTTATTATTTTTATAAAAGCGCTTTTCATAGTAATAGGAAATATACTATAGAGTTTTTAATTTATTCAGAGTGATAAATTGTTACATAGCATTTAAGTTATGTATTTATACCTATGAAAGACTGGAGACTACACAGCGCATGCAAAAGAAACAAAAACTTTCTTTAAAATGCGTCCCACTTATAAATATTAAAAATAAACATGCAATTTTTTCCGCGTATAGTGTCCGTAAGCATTTCCATAAAAAATGGACGTAGAGGGCACATTACTATTCAAATTGTCTGATTACACAGTTTCATCAACATTCAACAGTTACGGTTTCATACAACGAAAAAATGACTAAAATAAATATGAATCACGAAGGAACAAGGCAGTTGAAACGGTAGTCATTTAACCAAATCAAAGTATCTAGTTATTCAATCATAATGCCCCAATAAATATCCCATAAAATCATTTAAAGGTCGCACAAGCTATCAATTACGGGCATTAAATTAGTTTCGCTTCTTCATTCGATATTATGAGAACATTTCTTAAATCTTATGTAACGATAATTTATTATTCATTATACACCTGATGCATGATTTATATCACACGAGGCTAATCTATACATATAATGGAAATGTTACAGCCGGATGTTACGGACCGACATTGATATATTTTAATTATTTTTAGTTCTTGTATTTTAAGTATGTTTTAAAGTAGATAAGAAAAATTTTAGATTGATTGTTATATGATTATGCTTTTGTTAAATTATATTACAATTTATGTAATGCATGGTTATTGTGAGTAATTTCAATGAAATAAAGTATAGCAAGGTTTCATATTATGTCACTATAGCTTTGGTATGACAATAGAAAAATAAACACTGAAATTGTTTTAAGAACTAAAAAAAATCATTAAAGCATATAGATTGAACTTATTTCTAACTTTTTTCTCTTAGCTTTATTGTATTGTTTTCAAACACATAAATTTGATGATAATGTTTTATGAAAAAAACGTAGAACGACTATGAATATGGTTTGATTTTCGCATATTTTTGACAGTTTAAAACGGCCTAGTATGCCATGATCAGATTACCATGATTTTTACATCAGTAAACATTATTAAAATGTCCCTTCCATTCTAACGCGTGGATACCAAAATCTCGACACGAATCTCGTGAAGCTAGTATTTATGTTGCATTAACACTGGAGCGAAGCCAGCGTCGTTTGCTAGTCTCTAATAATTTATTAAACGTGACACATATCAGGCAAAATTATATTGGACGAGGCTTTAATTTAGACCGAGATGGTATATCTATAGCATCAATGCAATTACAGCTCCAATCGGCAAAGATTTATGCGATAATGACCAGCCATGTAGACTTATAAGCCCGGAGTGGGGCAACGACTGGATATTCTGGGACCCCATAGGTGGTGCAAGCTTTTCTAAGGCTTTAAGTATCGTTTGAGTTAAATATGTAAGTTAAGAAAGTAGATTAATTTATGTAGCTTCTTTTTTGAGATAAGTTATTTAGGAGTAGCTAATTGCTTAAGCTTTCTTTTGTATGTATAATTATTAAAAACTAAAAAAATTACACAGTGTTTAAGCGCATTTTGTCATTTTTGTGACTTTTTAATTTTCTTCACTTTTTCACATTTCTCTTTTTTCACTCTATATATCTCTCTGCTGCCACATCAAAAAACGTATAAATCAAGGGAAGTTTTTGCGTAAGTGTTAAAATTATTTCATTGCCGGTCAGAATCGGTCTTAAGGCTTAATAATAATTAAAGTAATGATGCCTCTGTCAGCTGGAATCCGGCTCTGTGACGCTTAGCCGTAGTTCATTCACGCAGGTTTATTCACACGCGGAATACAGAAGTCATGTGTAGGCATAATTATGACGGGTGTTACAAAATGTTACTTGTAATTCCTTTCAAGTGTCTTCTATGAATTAATAGTTGCACGTATTTGAATATAGAATATTTTATCCACTTGTTACTAAGTTAAGGAAATTCCCCGTTATTTGCTTACGCGGTGTATTGGATATTGAACGCAAACTACTAAACATAAGATAGAAACAATAATTCTGCAAATAAAATAAGAAGCCAATATATTGAATTGGTATATTGTGTGAATTGTATAAGAATTATAATTGTAGTTTTATTATTACTGGCAAATTCAACAGATTTTTTTAAAATACTAACTGGAACAACTTACATACGTTGCTCTGATCCAAAATAGCTGAATCACTTGTGTTATGGTAATCAGAAACAACGAGGGTACCAGAATAAATACATCTATAAGTTTATAAATATCCAAAAATCGGAAACAAACATTCGTGCTCATCACATAAATATATGCTCCTACCGGGATTCGAACCCGGGACCTTTTGTTGCAGAAGGCAGCAGCACAATTAATTTCACCAATCGTTTAGCGAATCGATTAACGCGAGAGATTTATGTTTTTAAATAATGCTCTCATGGTGTTATTTTAGTTATTTATGTATTGTATAGATTCTATTCACGATAAATCAAAATTATTAACGGTATATCACGACTATACGCACACATTGTTAGATAACAGTACTTGGAGAAATCTGATATAAGATATAACTGGATTATTGAAAACATATCGAACAATAACACAACGGTAGTCGGACCACGACCAGGAAGCGGAGTGCGAACTAGCCGTGGGTTTATATCTCCTAGATGATAAAAAGTATGATTTTGTTTGTTATTTTAAGTATGTATGGTCCCGCACTGTTTTCCTACCAATTTAAAAAGTTAATCCCAGATTGAATAGCATAGCCGTGGCTGAGTGATGTACGCGTCTGCGTGTTGCGCCGGAGATCCTGGGTTCGAATCCCGGGGGGACTAATAAATTTTCCAGTTGGGTAGGCACAAGCTTATCAACGCTCGGTTGTCACCGCAACCGCACGCACTCGACAATATCCTCGTATTTCTCCGACCGGTCCAATACAATAGTGATGTACCAATAGTTATCGATGAAATGGATAAGTTCGTAATACGATCGTCGTCGACCCCAGATTTGGCAATCAATGCCAACAAAAGGCCACTGGAAAGAGAACAGGACGTATGGCAACATCCAAAAAGATTTGCCATCCCTAAACCTGTTTCAAAGGACGAAGTCATCAGTACGAATAATCGCTTCTGCGGTCTCTCAGTGGACAACGAGGTACTAGCTTCGTACAAAAGTGCTGCTACGAAGAAAATAACAAGACGCGTCCCACCCATAGTGTTGGAGCTACGTGATGACTGGGCTACCAATAATCTTAAAGATATCATCGACAAATATAATAAAAATTACCATCTTGAGTACAAAGGAGCTAACAGAGTCAAGGTACAGTGCCACTCACCAGAAAGTCATCAAGCTGTCAGGGAAGGGCTCCTTACTGAAAATGCGGCCTTCCATACATTCACTAGGAAGGACGAAAAAGTGCCTAAGGTGGTTATTAAAGGTCTACCCGCTTACTTAAGGGACTCCTTGACTGCCGATCTTGAGCTTCTTGGCTTCCCCGGAGCTACAGTGGTTCCTATTAAGTCAACCAAACCGACTCCATGCCCGCCTATCCTTGTCCATTTACAAAGTGGTACAAACATGTCCAAATTTAGACAAATTAGATATATATCTAACTGCGCTGTAAAAATAGAGCGTTACAATAGGAGTAATTCCTTGGGCACGCAATGCTTCCGATGCCAAGGTTTTGGACATGCCTCGCGAAATTGCAATCGACTTGCAAGATGCGTTAAGTGTTCTCTATCGCATCCGACTGCTCAATGTCCCAAGCAAGGCTTCATCGACACCGTTCGCTGTTGCAATTGTCAGCAAGACCACCCCGCGAACTACTCCAAATGTCCAGATCGGCTGAAATATCTAGAGCGCATCAAAAGCAAACGTGAAGAGCTTCGCACCATCGTAATTGCTCAAAGAACTGTGAAGTCTGCTGCGCCCGCTGCAAAGGATTCAAGACAGGCTGAGCGTCTTACCATCCTCCCGAATCGGAAACCTACAGCTGAACCTTATAAGGAGCCTCAAACACAAACCTGCGAACCTGCAATGGATGACCAATCTACACGCGATCCTACGACAAGTGAAATGCTTAAGATTCTTACTGCTATGAAAAAACTCAAACAAGAATTTATTAAATGTAAGACATTTATGGATAAAGTAATTCTTATTCTGTCCCATGTTGGGCACTACTTTTAATGCCCATTTTCTTCGTTTATTATATTGGAATGCTGATGGCATTTACAATAAGCAACAGGAACTCATGAAACTGGTAAGTGACCTAAATGTAGACGTAGTAGCACTCAATGAAACAAGGCTGACGGGGCGTCTAATGCTAAAGATCCCAGGCTATTTCTGCTACCGAGCCGACAGCCGTAGTAATAATTCTGGACAAGGTGTTGCAATGTTAGTTCGAGCCGACCTTGATCATAGTCCTATATCTACCCCTCCTATTCATAATCTTGAAGCTTTAGGCATATCTCTCCAACTCACCGACGAAAAGATATATTTATTTTCCGTCTATCAATCACCTAACTTGCCACTGCTTAGATTATCAAGTGATATTAAAGCTCTTATAGGTGTAGGGAATAAAGTGCTTATCATGGGTGATTTTAACGCTAAGCACCCTTATTGGTCCGTTGGGCCAGCCAACCCTCGCGGTAGACTTTTGTACGAGTTTATGTTGCATGAGGAGGTCATTATCCATGCACCTTATAATCCTACTTTAGTGCATTATCGTAGCGAACATGATCCATCAACGCCAGATCTCCTCCTTGCCAAAAACTTTCACTCAATCGAGGAAATCAAAACGATCCATGCCCTTTCTTCTAATCATCTTCCAGTCCTAGTCCAAATTAAAACTCATCTTCAGCGTAAACCTCTTACCAAGTTAAATTATGCGAAAGCTAATTGGAATAAGTTTCGTATTTGCTTAAATAACGCGGTTGTCCTGAATAATGAAACATTCAAGACGGTAAATGAGATTGATGCTGCAGTTGCTGACCTTCAAGAGGCTCTTGTTAACGCTAGGGATACCACTATTCCTGTGACAACTTTAAAACCATGGGAATCTTCACTACCTAGAAATATAAAAAGAAAAATTAAACACAAAAACCAATTAAGGCGTTACTCTGCTAAAGAAACCGACTGCACTATTCGGAGAATTCTCAAACAAGAAATTAAGCAATATCAAAATGACATTGACGTAGCCTTAAAATCTCATCGCGATAATCTATGGAATCGTAAATTACATAAAGTTAATAATCCCTGCTCAGACCTTTGGCGCATAGCCAAAGGGCTAAAGCCGACTTCTTCATCCATTATCCCGCCCCTTAAAACCAAGGAAGGTACTAAAACTGTGAGCACCAAGGAGCAATGTGATGTACTTGCTAAATCATTTTGTGACAATATGCTTCTCACTTCTAGCTGGGTTAGCGACGAACAATGCTTAATAGATTCTGCTATAAACCAACTCGACATCCTACCATCTGAAAAGCCATTATTAGTTCGGCCCATCGAAATTCAAAAGTGCATTAACAAACTAAAAATTCGTAAAGCGCCAGGCCCGGACAAAATTTCTAATAATCTTATTAAAAATCTTCCACAGAAATGCGTAGTCCTTTTGACAAAAATTTTTAATGCGTGCCTACTATGTAACTACTTCCCCTTGTCATGGAAGCGGGCGAAAATTATAGCCATACATAAACCCGGTAAAGATTCTTTTGAACCTAGTAGTTACCGTCCAATCAGCTTGTTGCCTTGCTTAGGTAAGTTGTTTGAAAAAATTATTAATAACCGACTCCGCCGCACCACTGAAACGTTGCTCAAAGATGAGCAATTTGGATTTAGAGATGCTCACTGTACGACGCAACAACTGGCTCGAGTTGCGGAAGCCGTTGCACATGGTCTGAACTTACGTGAATCTACTGGTATGTTTCTGCTGGACGTTGAAAAGGCGTTCGATACCGTCTGGCATGACGCTCTCCTCTATAAAATGTTAAAGCTTGGCATTCCAGTATCCCTTATTAAAATTATCAGGTCATACTTGGCCCATCGGTCATTCCAAGTACACATTGATGAGTCAGTTTCAGTGCCTAAATCGGTTCCAGCAGGCGTGCCTCAAGGCTCGATCCTCGGACCTCAGTTATTTCTCCTCTTCATCAATGATATGCCAATACAACCACACACAAACCTTGCTTGTTTTGCAGATGATACGGCATCTTATTCTTCATCAAAAGATATTGATCTAATTATTTCTCGCTTGCAGTTATCCCTCGACCTTCTTTCTTCATTCTTTCGTAAGTGGAAACTAAAGATAAATGCCTCGAAAACCGAAGCCATAATGTTCACACGCTGCCGTTCCCTACCATCGCGAACTCTTAAAATTGAAGACTATGACATCCCATGGAGCCGCTCGGTTAAGTACCTAGGTACTATCTTAGATGCTAAGCTAAACTGGAGTAACAATATCCTAAATCTACGTTTAAAAGGCATCAAAGCCATTAATGCATTAAGTCCTTTACTTAATAGAAGCTCCTGTCTTAGCAGTAGTACTAAGTTAAATATTTATAAAACTTTAGTCCGGCCCTGTATTACTTACGCTTGCCCAGTATGGAGTAGCACATGTGCTACAAACATAAATAAATTACAAGTCATACAAAATAAGGCTTTAAAATATTCTTTTAATACCCCTTTTCGGACAAACCTTCAAAAATTACATAACAAAATTAAATTACCAACGTTAAAAGAATTTATTTACAAATTATCTAAAAAATTCTACTTACATCGTAATTACATGAGTAAAAATAAATACATAAAAAATATTTGCAAAACTAGGAAAAAAAAAAATTTAATATATATCGATAACTACAATCGTTACAGATTACCCCATCACTTGTTTCTTGAGTGCGATGAGTAAACACGTTTAGGTCCGTGCGAGTGGACGGTCGGTGGTCCGCGCGACTGTCGTTCTTATTTTCTCTCAATATATGAGCGATATTCTTATGAGTTTCCTTTTAGCGGATAACAACTTGTATGTACCCTCAAATATAAACCCAATAATGTATGTTGCCTAATTGTAGGTATTATTCTGTAATATCAAATAAACTTAAGAAATTAAATGCAAATGCTACACTTAAGCTTGCATAAAGTTCAAATTTTTGTCTATTGTCATAATAATGTATCTAGTTACTTAGTTTTAAGTATATAAGTTACGTAACACGTATTTATAAAATTATCGTTATAAGTTTTTCGATTAAGCGCTTAGCTTAAAAAGCATTGTCAAAGTTTGTTTGTTTGTACGTCCTAGGATTAAACTAACACTGGGAATTGTACTGTTAATTTGTTTATTATGATTTAATAAAGATGTTTTGAAATTGAATTGAATTGAATATGTCTGCCCCATATCTCACTAGGGGTTACGGAAATTCACTTAATCCTAGATCGATCTATGGCCATCATTAACGAGATCTCGTAAAGTTTTAAAGGATCACCACAACCGACTTTAAAACCTAACTTAATTTCTTAAAATGATTAGATAATTTTAAATAAACCTTTGTCACGTCTAGACTTCTATATCTTCGTATATATTATTAGCAATTGATCGTGAGACGTGACGCTCGTGGAAGTGAAACCTCTTTTGAAATGAACCGAGATTCAGTCTTTTTTAATTTTATTGTGAAATTCGTGACGAATATTTTTAAGTTTCGTGTATCCACTGTATTATAGTATCTAAAATTGTCTACATTAAATTACAAAATTAAGTTTATACTTATACCTACTTTAGAACCGGCCATCTTTTCAATGATCAAAAAATATCATGAACTCCCACAATCCCCCATGGTGGCAAGAATTTTATGTGTACATAATATATTAATACATTTTATAAATGTTAAGTTAACTAATTAAGTTTATATGTTTTTAATAAAATTTAATGTAGTATGAAAAAGGTTTTTTTATATTAGATAGAATTGCATACATCGTCGCTTTTAAACCGTCTCTTTAGTACATACTAATATTTGCTATTTGATAGTAATAAGCTATAATTACACGACATCCCAAGGAACCTCAAACTCGAATGAAACAAGTATGTACATAATTTGTGAATGGCTCAATCATTTGTTGGGCAATTTTATGTCGATATGTTTCGACGTGTCCTGGCCACTGCCTGTAAATTGCTACAATTATAGATCTGTGTCAAGAGGGAGAGAGAGACAAATTCAAATATACATATTGATAAAAATATAGTAGATAATATACTATCTATATATTGGTGCCTGATTCGTTTTCGAGTTAACATAAAAAAATCGTAAAATACTCTAATCAATCTGTTATTTCTTCCTTTTCGTAAATTATATATATTGCATTAAAACTATTAGCTCTATATAGCTTGAGCGAAAGCTCAGCAGCCGTGCATTTATACTTAATAGAGTGAAATTAATTTTAATGTTGCATTTGGTATATCAAATATAAAAGCTATAATTATACGCTGCTCAACTAAGATTTTTTTCCTGTGTTGTGTCTCGTTCTTGCACCAAGAACTTCACCTAAGCGAGAAAGTGAGAGCATCTGAGACATTGTTTCAAAAGTCAAGCAACGTTGAAGTAATGAGAACTAAAAGTTGAATAATCTCTTTCTCTCTCATCGAATAAAAACTACTTTGATTCAATAGATTTAAATAGTTGTCTATTCAGCCCCCATATCCCCGTTTAGTGTCTTAAGACTCATGTGTATTATTACAAACAGACACGAGAATTGACTAATTATACATTAGCGGTATGGCTTACTACTTGTATGTAACTATTAGGAATTTGGGTCAATGGTTAAGTAGTTTTGGCTTTAAAAATAAAGATTTGTTTTTTTAAATAATCCTTAAAATCTATTGAACGGATTAGAATATAGTTTTCACCAGGTAGAGTGATTCCCGGAAGCAGTAAATAATATGTAATTTGTCAAAGGTTTTCGTAAATTGGTTAGAATATGAGAATGATTGTTCGAGGTTTTGGAAAAAAACGAGATGAATGGGAGTTATTTTGGGAACAAAACAATATTTTGTATTATTATTTCTTTTCTTTACAAAAATGTCCACGAGAAAGATAGGACTGTCTTAATACGGATAAAGCGCTGTACCCATTCTATACTCAAAAATACTCACAGAATAGGAATGAATTATCTTTAAAAAAACTAGAATTTCAAAATAACCTTTGAAGAAAATAATTAGCAAACTTCCTTTATTATCATGTAATAAATTTCCCAAAATGGTTAATTACAAATAAAAATACCTTATAAATAGATGCACATATCTTCATAAATTGTGGCTAATCAATAAAAAACATCGCATCAAAATCGGTACATAAAATCTAAGATTCCAATATCTTTTTTCATCGACATCTTTTTCCGTTGGGGTTAATCTTGCTACTAATAGAAATGCGAAAGTTTAAGGATGTTTGGATGTTTTTAACTCAATCACGCTTAAACGGCGGAACGGATTTGAATGAAATTTGGCACGCAAATAGAACATTCTCTGGATCAATATATATGGTACTTTATATACCGGTAGTGTGTTCCTGTGGTATAATTAAGAGATATGTGTAATCTATAGACTATATAACATCACGTTACGACGAAGTTAACGCGTGTGAAACAGTCGGGTACCACTAGTGAAGTATATATCATCCATTAAGCATGTTTTTAAACTTATTTCATAGATATAGATACCACTGTCAATGATAAAACAATAACTGACAATAATAAACCCATCATGAGATCAGTGAGATGTCAATTTGCCACGATCGATCAGTAATTGACAGAAGTTGACAAATGGCGTCGATTGAGGGCGGCGCGCGCGCAGGCCGGTTCGCCGCTCTTTTAATGCACCACCTGCTGCGGTTGGGTAAAGGTATGGCGACATTTCGTTATAACATGTAACCGATGTGTAATTAATACTAGCTAACTTATTATTTTCGGAAAGCATTTATATATTAATTTTTTATTTAAAATAAAACACGAAAATCTCGCTGAAAAGTCAGATTTTTATGTTATATGGGATTATTTACCATAAAATTATCTTTATCAGGTCAGCTTTTAAAAAATTTAAATTCTATTAGTTGAAAAGGTACAATGCTACAGACAAAAAATACGAAAAATACATTTATTAATTATAACAAATTGTATTATTGTATGTATAAATATTTTTAGTATTTTGTTCCCATTATTTTGTCCTTCAAAAATTAGTATTTTTGTATATCATGTACATTATTACTCGCTAATTTAAATTAATTGCACATCTGTTTGACAACCGATTGTCGCAATTGTTAGTGCTCCTCTGCATCATAAGGTTCCGGGTTCGAATCCCGGTAGGTGCATTTATTTGTGTGATGAGCACGAATGTTTGTTTCCGAGTCTGTTGGTTGGTTGTTCATAAACTTATATATGTATTTATTGTGGTACATTAGTTGTTTCTTATTATCATAACACAAGTGCTTAAGCTACTTACTTTGGGATCAAAGAAATGTATGTGAGTTGTCCCAATCTGTTGCAGTCAAAGAAGTATAAAATGGTTAGTAGGTATATAAGTCTCTATCAAGTTACTAATCTATGCGTAGCGCAGTGGCGGAAGACTCATTTCATGGGTATTGTAAGCTACTGAGAAAGCAATCAAGCGACCATTCCACTTTTTATTCTCATCATCAATATTCCTATTTTAAAACGATGTTTTGTGGGTTTGTATGAGTGAATTACTAATAAAAATATAGAAAATTTTATTCTATTGATATTTTGTTATAAGTATCCTAACTAAAATATAGTTGACGAGTCTGCATGCTGCCGCGGAAAATAATTGCTCCCTTGCTTATTTTTAAACAATGTCTCAAGTGTTCTGTCCCTTTCTCACGGACGTGCAATTGTTGTAGCAAAAGCAAGACAAACAAGGTTTTTAAGTAAATGTTTCGGTTGTCTATATAAATCTGCCTTGCATGTGAAGAGAAAGAGAAGAAGAGAAGAAATAAGATAAGATGATCAGTGAAACAGGCGCAGAATTGTGTCCGTCCCATGCCTCACAAAGGATTTCAGTTAGTAGCATTATTAATGCGAATGTTTAATAATTTAAACTTAAACGCATTCGCTGTGTTCGAAACCTGTCAATACAAGACGCAGCGAAGTAAAAAACCTTGAATGCAACTCTTTATGAATGAAATAGGATTTTTTCTCTGTTACGTGCTTTCCTTTCTCGACGTGCATTCATTTCTTTACTGTATATTTGAAATGTTTTAACTTATGTGTACTCAGCTTTGCTAATTTCAACTCTATGAGCGGGTGACAGAGTTTAAAATAGAATGGCTTGTAAATAAGGCGTATACGTTCATTCGTAGGTTTTTTTAAGTGAAGTCAGTGGAGTACACCGGTAGCTATTACAGTGCCTTGGATTTTTCAATTTTATTCTATAGTGTGTTCATCAGATAGCAAAGAAAATGACATATCACTATGGATCATATTGTTTTCTTTTAAGTGTATTTAGAAACTACTCGAATAGATTCATTAGTACATTTTATCATGAAGTTCATCAATTTGAGTAATATTAATTTTACAGAACTTTGTTCAAACAAATTTTTAGAAAATTATCTACTGTGTGATAGTTGTGTTATTGTTGATGATTTTGTTAGTAGTTTTCGCACTTCTTGCACTCTCCCTTCATTACTTTATTATTTTCCTTGTTGGGTTGCCTGGAAGAGATCGCTGATTAGCGATAAGGCCGCCCGTTGCACTTCAATTAGCTTAAGTTATTATTTTTATTCTATTAAGTATAGTAAAGGAGACGGTGCGGGTAAGATTTTAATTCCTGCAAAACTGAAGCGCCTTATAGTCTAATACAATCAAGTTAACAAAAAATCTTAGAATATATGTATAACTAGGTTCTTACCGATGTGGCTAAGTGGTTTAGTCATCTACGTGTTGTGCCGGAGATCTTGGGTTCGAATACCGGTCAAACACATGAATGTTTCAGCTGTGTATGCATAGAGGCTGATCACCTCCTTGCCTGTAAAGAAAATGATCACTGAAACAGATAAAGAAATGTGCCCCATTCCCCACTAGAAGTTACGGGAATTTATTTCTTACTGACGTTACAATAGTTTAAACACCCTGTAATACAGTAGTTAAGTCATGCGGATCAATATAAAAAGCATAAGGGCTCGTGAGAAGTAATTACTTGATTAAAAAGTCGATTCACGCTTTTGGTAATCGTTTTCGGTTATTTTAGGACATTCACACTATCCCGATCACCTTTATTCACTACGCATTTATTCATGCGTGAATCCCCAAAATGTGTAGATGGATAATTTTGCCTCTTAAATTGAGATTGCGTAGAATAAGAATTAAAAATAAAGCAATATTTATGAAATGAAATCATATTTACTACATTAGAAATATTAATTATGTTACAGTTACAAGGTATATTTAAAAGTCAGTGCCAAACTGTTACAGAAAACCTTTAAATCTAAGGCACCAAGTTATATATTACCTACTTGTAGTTGTACAAATAACAATGAATAAAGATTGAATGTAAAATGTTCGATTACATTACAATTTTCAAAAAGTAACCAACCGATTTACCTAATAAAGTAATTAAATCTATATGAAATATAATTTTAAATAATCTCTAAAGTTCGATCTATCAAACAAAAGAAGAATCATGAAATTTTTCATAATTTACTACACAATCGCATATCAAAATGAACGAACCTTTAAGAAGTCTTTTGAAACGGCTCTTTGAAACGGCTCTTTGAAACATAAGTGTTTTGATACACCTATTTCTACATCATACATTTAAAACCGCATATCAATTATAGCGCCAAACCGAGATAAACACACAATTCCTCTTAAACCACCGTTAACCGCGTTCCAGTTGCATTCTAACATTCAAACATACAAATCTAGTGTAAGCCCATAATTGTTAATTTCAAGCAAAATGCTCCCAATAGCTTTCGCGTTGTGCTAACTAACGACCCATTGCTGAATGCCTATCGGGTTTCTATGGACGTAATACGAGCTAAGTTTGAACACTCCTTCATAAATCGGAAGATTTATCATTTGAATTTCTTTAAATGGTAGCTCGGGCTATTATTCTTCCGCTGGGAATTAATTTATAACTTACTAGACTCTTGCTCGCGCCTTCGTCCGTGTATATTAACACTTTTCCTTTTTGCGATAAAAGATGATTGGTTTTTAATGTTATTTTATAAAATTAACAAATTAATTGTTAAGACATAAATCGCAATATTAATTACTAATATGAATACCTCATAAATGGAAGAGTAGATATTCATAAATTTACATAAGCTTTCACAAAAGAACAGCAAAAAGCGGTGCCACGTCCAGGACATACACATAGATCCACACAAAACATATCCCTCTTTTTGGGGTTGGAGCTTTAGAAAAAGCTTTCAAAATAAAGGAGAAAATATATAAAATTAAGGTAATAATTTACAAGGAATACCTGTTGTAGTGGAACCAGCCCCAACAAGAATGTGACGGCATAATATATGCGCGCACGCACGACGCGCCGTGGAGATAGATAGATCGTATCGATTCGTACAAAGGATAGAGTCGTGATCTCGATTACTATTCGAAATATTTATGTTAATTCTCGTTTTAACGAATTTCTTGCGTTTTTTATTTTGAAAATTCTCTACGTTTATCCCATGGCCAATTTACCTTCGTAGATGTGTTGTTTAAATATAACAATTAGATCTGGTTACTGGAAATGTTTGGTAAGGCTCAGTAGAAATGTGTGGACTTATTTGGGCCTTCATCCCTGTATTTCATAGACTAAATAAACATATTATTTTAAATTATTTATGTATTTGTAAGAAATAAAGAGATAATTTTAATAAAGATCTAATTTTACTATCATAGACATAGTAAAATAGTTGTATTAACATTTATTGTAATGCGTGTTTGAATATTTGTGGTGGCTATTTCTCCTTTTAATAATGTAACAGTTATTATGTGGCGTTACCTCAATTTTGAAAAAGGCTTTTGATAGCGAATTCTTTGGAACAGAAAGGAATGCGTTCTACAACGGCAATGTAGTCTAAGTAGAGCAGGAATCGTACAACTATTTACATGTCCATCTCGAATCAGTTGTGCTCGGGATAGCGGAAGGGCAATTGGCATACGGTCAGAATGACCGGTAACAACCTTCGACATCACACGACGATCTAGTGATGTGCTACGGGTTATTCGATAATTTCGTTAAAAAACCTGTCCCTGTTATATCTAATATATAGCACATGCATTATAGAATGAATGTTATTGTTTACAGATACACTTAATGTATTTTAAAAATATGATAGACAAATGAGTCATAGTTAGTTAAACGATAATTAAAATAAAAAGTTTTCATCTATCGTATGTAGATATTAAATATCATGAAAAAATATCTGAAGAGATCGCGATAGTAAAAAATAACTTCTACGCGCAAATTTGCACATTTAAAATAAGAACCGACAGTGCCCCTCGTCCGTAATTGATATTGCACGAACACCAACTAAGTTTAGGTCCTAAAAATAATTAAAAACCCCAACCATTTAACCGTGGTACGTTAAATCTCATCTTGGAAACTGGATAATTATCCTGGCGACACTCCAAAGTGTCGCTCTCATTTCAATTAGCTCTCTTAAATATTCAATGTCTTTAAAATAGGCTCCGTGATTGCAACCCCCGTGCTGACTAGTTCACGAGTTTCATTATATCTAAAGGTTAAGTTTTCAAGATTTCTCTTCATTTTACGACTTGAGGTTTGAGTGTCAATTTCGTTAGGCAGATTTTGACAGCTTCATGAACCAACACAAATACTATAAAGAAGTAAGTCTATCAACTTAAAGGTACCTGAGTGATGGAGGTTTTTTTTATGTGGCTTCAAGATACACAGAGTAATAAATACGTGAACAAATGAAATGGTTTGTAGAAGTATTTTTCGAAAAATATTATTTTGACTCAGCAATAGTCCAAAATTTAAATTATTTCCGAAACTATATAAGCAAAATTAATTTCCAAAAATATATCAAAGAAAAATGTAAGGTTTAGGTAACTTTAACTGACTTCGATATTTTACAATAAGAGTAAGAGAATTTTCATTTGTAAGCTAGGTATTAGTTCAAAATCATATAAATTAATCATTTTAGTACCTAATCTTCATTTTGCGATTAAGTGTACCTTCTGTCAAACACCGTTACTACAATGCAGTACAACAATGTGCAAACTCATCTATCATTTGATTTCGATCGCACCGCATACTCACTCGTATCGATGTATCGCACATCACTAGCTCGCGGACTGATGATCATTGCCGGAGCATGCGCACTATAAATAATATGTTGTAAAACGATTTTCGATAGATTAATCTGAATCGTGCAAGCGGTCGTGCGCCGCCGGGAAGGATCTATTGTGGATCGATATAGAATTATAAATTTTATAGAGTGGACTTTTTATACAAATATATTTTAAAGTTTTGTGTAAAAGGTTATATTAGGTCGAACGACATCTTTGTGAAAAAGAGACAAACTGTATCATAAGAAAAATGGGATACAATAAATTAAAAGCTCTAAATAAATGAGAAAATTGTAAAATAAACAGTTTATTGATCATAAAATCTTACCGAAAAATTGAATTGATTTTTTTTTGCCTGACACTAGAAAGCTTCCAAAAATGTTTGTGCTCTAATGAATACTAGAACAGTTGAAAATTTCAAAATACATAAAATATATAAATTATACGTTATATACGGTGTTTCAGGAGTTTTACAATATTGATTACTATTGCAACAAGTTGCTAATGATTCATCATATACTTAATTTACACTGACGAGTAATGTCTATATATTATTAGCTCTGGAGTGGTCAGCACGCGTGTCCGTACGTAGCACTAAATGAGGTCTGTGGGAATGTCCGATCGAGACTGTTTGTTTGTGTGTGCACGTCTCAGAGTACCTACTTATGAGTCACTGAATCGATTGCTATTCCAAACTACCCTATCATATATAATTTTAAAAAACGATATTTAATAATCTATTCTAATAATAAATATTAAACTTAGCCTTGAAAAGATAAACTTATGTTTTTCTGATTCGCCTCTTATCTATGACTACAACATAATTAAATTCTTTTATCTGGGCTAATACCGCCTCCGGAGCCGCGTATACGTGTCTACGTGTTGCACCAGAGGTCCTGAGTTCGATTCCCGAGGAAACACATGAATGCTTCGGTGGATAGCCATAGAAGGCAGATCACCTGCCTGTAAAAAATGATCAATGAAACGGATACAGAAAAGTGTCTACTCCATGCCCCAAGTTAGGAGAATATCTTAATAACTTTTAGTAAGTATATTTTTCTGATTATTAAATCATTTCTATTTAATTTTATGAATTTCATTCAACAAGTTGACGTGCATTTATAATTTTTCTTTAAAAAAAAAAATTCTTTAGGAGGAACGTTTAAAAGTATGAATTATGTACACACTAACTTTTTTGCTCTAGTATTGATAAAAATTTACAGGAATCCTTACAGTAGTTCAAGTAAGTTTTCGAAATAAATATTTCGAAAATTGCTTTTCAAAAGTAAAGAAAACCTTCCCAAAGAAACCAAAAATTCTGTTTAATATCAAAAACCTAACTGAAAACTTTAAGCGCCATAAAACTTTCAAGCGAGCTCTACATAAGTTCTGATAGTATTAAACCGATGTACAGCCTATTTTCGCACTTATTCCTAAGATGGAAAGACGTAAAATAGCTTGTATAATATTATTTAAGTGAAAATATGCGTTAAATAAGACGCTCATTGAAATTGCCATAAACAGCTGCAAGTGTGTTGAGGAGTTTATCTTTGAATGCCAGCTTTTGCCCACATTTTAATAGTTCAAATCTATGAATACACGCTCCATCCGATTAGGAAAACGTTCCTTCTTTTAACTTAAGAATTAACTGTGTTTTAGTAGCTAAATGATTAAGTACCAAACTCAAGAAATGCTAGAGGCATTCCGATGTTTTCAAATGTTAATTGAAAAAATACGCGAAAGTTTGTATGAAGAGATAAAAATATATTTTAATAAATCATGACAACTTCTATTTATCGCATTGCTACTGGTTTATGTACCTAAGTTACAGCTATATAACTGTCAATTATAGGGAAAATGATCCAAAAATTAATTAAAGAAATGGTTAATTGAAATTTTTCTAATAAAAAATCTATAGTAAAGAAACACACGACATTTTTCAATAAAAGATCAGGTTCTAAATTGCTGTAGGTATATTTTTAATGTTTGTACGCAATTGGCGGCTAGTTATGAACCGATTTTGACGATTTCGTTTTATTTATAGAGAATTCGCGTAACCCTTAGGCCTAGTGATTACGGGGCAGACACATTTCTGTATCTGTTTCACTGATAATTTTCTTTTTAGGCATAGGTGATCAGCCTTTTGTGCCTACCCAACCGAAATATTCGTTCGTTTCCCCGGGATTTGAACCCAGGACTTCCGGCGCAACACGCAGACTTACTTACCTTTAATATAATAGTAATTAGGGATCGATTTCCAAATATTTGAATTTTAGAATTATTATTTCTTTTATATTTATTACTTAATGAGTAAGTCAATTAATGAGTTGACTTTAAAGTCAATCATCAGCCTTTATGATTGATTTTAATATATTTTTGGGACATTGGACACTTATTTTTCTAATCCTGTCGTTGGCAGGAGTTAGTGAAAGAAACAATGAAGTTTGCAATGCAATGCTTTAGGGCGATAATTATTATACCTACATGATATATTGAGCTTCAGATTTGCTCTAGGCATTCATTTAGATTTTATGGAACAAGTAATGAGAAAGTAGCTCTATTGAAAAAAATCCAACATTATTCGTACTTTGAAAACTTATTGAAATTTCGGGAATTTTCACATTTCCGAAATTTTTAGAAGAAAATTCCTAAATACAACAATAGTTATATATCCCGTACACAAAACGAGGGATATCATAAGTTTATCGCGTATATATTATGTGTTTGTCTGTATGTTTGTTGCTCCAAAACCAATAAAACAATGTTTAAGATTCGATTGAACCGTTGAAGCTATAATCATAAAAAAAAATCTTTATTTGACTTGAATGTGGTATAATAAATAAACTTTGCATATATATGATTTTTTCTAACTATAGTTTTAAAATAGTAAAACTGTTTTTATTTGAAATATTTAGGGTTAACAGGGTTTCCAATAAAACAAACGCCTTTGACTCAGAGCTAATAATTACAACGCGCCTGCTTCCGAACACGCATTTATGACTTTCAATAGTTTTGTGTTGTCAGTGCCATAAATTATAGTAATTTAGACTCGATTAATGAATAAAATTACAATTAACAATCAAATAAACTTACAGGTGTACATTAATGCACTTAACAAGCTTTTGTCTAAGCTCAATTTAAAATAAATAAATTGTATTGATTTTATTTATCGGCAGTAGGTACGTTCTATTATTATAAAGAGATAAGATTTGTGTTTTGTTAGTAATTAATACTGGATCGATTTGGAATTATTTTTTAACTATTAGATAGTTGGATTTACCAACGACGACCGACAGTTAGACGACCGATTGGCGCAATTGATAGTGTTCCTGCCTTCTACATCAAAAGGTTCCGGGTTCGAATCCCGGTAAGTGCATTAATTTGTGTGATGAGCACGAATGTTTGTTTCCGAGTCTTGGTTATTTATCATTATATGTATTTATTGTGGTACCCTCGTTGTTTCTGATTACCATAACACAAGCGCTTCAGCTACTTACTTTGGGATCAGAGCAATGTATGTGAGTTGTCCCAATCATTATTATTATTACCCGGAGGGTCATAGTCGGGCAGTCGGGAGGAAAAGCAAGGCTGTATCTTCTAGTGTCTATATGAAAAAAAGTTTGAAATATCTTAGCATCTTTAAAGAATTACGAATGTTGAAATTATCCCAGCAGATGATACTTGCACTTGGAAATGATCTGCTCCAATTCAAAATGTATTTGTAATTTATGAACATGGCTGAAAAAAATTATAACTTGAATGAGTTTTTTGGCTGTTTTTCATCCAAATCTGGATGCGTTTTTAATGAGAACAACTTTTTTAAGTGACATACATAAGCGGTCATGTATTTGATTCTATGAATAAAGGTATTTAACTTTTAAACCTGTTTTAATTAATACCTAAATATATTTAAAAAAATACAAAAGGTTCATCAAAACTGTTGGGGTGCGTAACCAAAATACTGGCTACTTTACCGCGTTGTAACGCTATATTAACCTGTTTTAATTGATAGTATCAATTAAACTACGAAACTAGGGTATGCTGGGTTCCTGGATACTTTAATTTAAATAATAAGTATTATTTATAACCGCCATCTCTTTTTATTCTAGTACTTAATCATAATATTAATACGTGAAGCAAAAACTTTGTATCCCTTTTTACGAAAATTTCGCGGACGGAGGAGTATGAAATTGCCTACAGTTTATATATAGAGAAGGAGTAGAGTAGTTAAATTATGCATAAAAAATACATTAAAACAATAAAATAAACATTATGCACGCTACTACTTGGATGACACAAAGCATACACACACATACATACCTAACATATTTGAATTGTGGTCATGGGCGACTAATAGTTGTCTATAAAATGCGTCCTAATTCTGCGCAGACAAGGTGGCAATCATAAAATATTTGATATTATCGAAACTCACTTAAAATTCTAATCGCATAATATTCTAAGTCTAAACTATTGTGGTAACGTTTAATTAAACTTATCTATTCCACAATCAGTTT
This sequence comes from Aporia crataegi, assembly GCA_912999735.1. Lineage (NCBI taxonomy): Eukaryota > Metazoa > Arthropoda > Insecta > Lepidoptera > Pieridae > Aporia > Aporia crataegi. Next base: position 1,801,317 of record OU538744.1, on the reverse strand, counting down.
ACCGAAAACTAGCTCAGACTAAAATCTAGATTACCTGCGAACGTGTCTGCGATTTTACGTCGTTCGTAATCTACTATGCGATCAGACGCGTACTAACAATGAGATCTTGTCACATATGTTTGAATTCTTAAACAATTCGCAATTTTTTGAGAATAAACTTTAGTACAACAATGAAATATCTCAGACTACTTGTAGAACAAAAATACACACTTTCGATAAAACATTGTAAAATCTTCAACTGTAAATAGTTAAAGAGCGTGTGTAGCGCTCGAGTGTAGTTAAAGATTTTTGATTTAAAAAAAAAATATTCTAATGACTCACGGTGACTTATATCATAATTACTATCTATTGATGATTATACCAAGATTCATATTATATAATCTTAATAGCCTAATCAGTGAGGAATAATAATGGCATTTGCTAACAAACATATACAAGAATATGTTCATAATATACACACAAAACCATATATACTCGTATATATTGATTAAATAGAAGCCTGTTTATTAAACTAACTAGTATTTTTGAGTTATACTTAACCATAATAATTATTAAATAATTATGAAAAAGATAGACTAGTAAAATGATACCCATAACTATTACAAGAATCATCTTCAATGTTTGCGTTAAAAGTTAAGAAAATATGTAAGGAATACAGTGATTTAAAAAAATAAAGTAAGTAAGGTAGGTAAGGTAAATATATTTAAACCAAATACATATCATAATGTTATTCAAACTAGCATTCAGCTCATCACAAACAATTATAGTGACTTAAGTACAAAACCGGGGAATCCCTATATGATATAGATTATAGAGTGACTTAACTGAACAGTGTATAACAATAGCGCCATCTATTACCGTTTATCGCCAATTAAGCATAGGTTTCTCTTTATCGAACACTCATATAATAGGCACCACAGGTGCTTAGTATACCTAGGGCATTCGAGTGCTATCACTAATTGCCATCTCCTGTCATTTTACGGCTACGCATTACCATTATTACTGTCCCGCAATTGATTACTAACCTGTATGTAAAGTGCTTTAATAGTCAAGCCTGTATGGAAGAATAGGTCATCTAGATTGTCCAGTGAAGTTGGATTCATTTTCTAAGAGCCGTTTCGCAAAGATGTGTTTTAGGCCCTTAACTTCTATAGCCTTCTTAAGAAAGTAAGTCTTATATTCATTGGTGAATCTTTTTTGAACAAGAAGTTTTGTGAACTCCTTAGTATTTGATTGTAGTATTAACAATCAAATAAATCATCTAGGATTTAAGACTTCTTATCTTCTTCGTAAGAAGTGTTTCTCAGGGTGATTTCTCACAATTCTAGCATTCTAAGAAAGAACACAGTTCAGTAGATCGTATTAAAATGTCGCGACCTCTTACGAATAAAAATTACTTTCACTTCATTCAATTTCCCAAAGTAAATCGGTGACAAATCATGTCAAATGTAAAAAGATAAATCGTCCCCTTTGTCGAATAAGTGGTAATCGATGTGCCTATACCAACAATGTATTAGTGAACAATAACCATTCTAATGTGACCTTATGCATGCGAATAATTTCTCACTGAATTCGTCTCCGTTGAAGGTCAAACAAATTCGGTCGTATTAGGCCCTCGGATCTGTCGCGAATAAATCACGTGAAAAATCCAACCATAAACGTCTATATCCGATTTTCCCACATATTTTGGTCCCTCTCATGTGCTCACTTGGAACGCTGTTTGCCCTTTTACCCTTGTTACCCGAGTCAATCTTTGAACTTCGCTGTTATGCCATTGTGAATTCTATATCTGCAGTACAAACATGTTATTCATCTAACACAAATAAAATTCAAGTTCTATTTTACGTAAAAAAATTCAGCCTTTTCACGCATAAAGGAAAACAGCTCTAGTACGTTGAAAGAGAGTTTATTTTGGCATGACATGATTAAAAATTGTGCAGGATTTTTCTCCGAAAAGGGGAAATTCTTGGTGACATTGTTACACACTGTATTGCACATTATTGGGTGATTGAATGGTATTAAGTGGATGACGACAAGTTTGATAAGGTGCCCTCATGTTAGGACAACATGTGGGGTAAATGTTGCCAATTGTTTGATTTGCGTTTATATTTATTTGAGTTTATATTTATTAAGTCATTTGTGGGTGTATCAATGTTATTCATTTGTATCTATTGATACATGTTATTAAATTTTATTTCACTGGTTATATATTTTAAGATTAATAATTTATTATATGACCAATATAGAAGCGTCGAAAATATAACTTAACATATCCTTGATATATTATGTGATCAATGAGTAAAAGTTCTAGGAATCTTCGACGACTTACAAATTAAAAATACTGTCTATTGCAATTCTGGTATGGCTTCAAAATAACCGTTGCCGAGGAGTTTGTATGAGCTGTTTGACCTTCAATGACGTCAGATGGTACTATTGAGAGTATACTAAATACCAGTCTCCATAGATAAGACTCTCACGCTTACTGCTCGAAACCGTGGAAATTTTCATGGAAATGACATGATCGTGTCGTTACGAAAGCTGCACTAAGCGTCCGCTTATCAGCCAAGAAGTTATGTAAAATGCCTCGTATGAAAAATATATAGAAATGTTTCGCACAATCAGGTTTGAATATAATATAATTAATGGACTGGAAAAGCTCATTGTGACTGGAAAGGTGGCAGGAACAAGATCGAGAGGTCGAAGCCTGAAGAGATGGTCTGATCAGGTGGCTGAACACCTTGGCTCTAAAGCTAGTATGGCCATCCATGAAGCCACTGATCGGCATTAATGGCGGAGAATTGTGCACAAAGTGATTAGACGGGAACATCACAATACTCAGCAGTGAGCAAGCGACTGGAGGAGGAGGAGTGGACACTAAATTTCTCCAATTTTCTTAACAGCATGTTACAAAAGTTGCGTGTCCGCACTTATTGGTACAAATGAATTTCATTTGGTTCACGTTTAACACAATATGTCCGCGATGTTTCTACCGACATCGCTACATTAACACTTCCCTATGTGCAACAACAAATCATCGATTTGCAATTGATTTTTATGTTAAGGAGCCCTTTACACTGAGCGAATGATGTTGTCCTAATTCCTAATACTATGTTGTGGGTGCGATTACCGTGAAAAATATTTCGGGCACAAAAACTTGATCCATTAGTTCCTAACAAAGAAAATTATTCTTCTGATCACTTAGTTGCACAAAGACATTTGTTTACTTTCCATGGAAGTTGGATAATTATCATCTCCTTTTTTTTATATTGTAAATACAAGACAGATCTACTAAATATTTTGTGATTAATTAATAATTCATATTTCGGTCAATGCGTTAGTATAGCAATTATGGGTACGCAGCCCAACGGCTTTGAGAGAGGAGAAAATACGCAAGAAAGTATCAAATATTTATTTATTTAAATTTTTATTTACTAAAATAAAATTCTAAAATACAAGTGTACAATATTCTTAAGATAACAGTTACGTTTATTTCGATTAAGCAGCAATAAAGCGAACACGATGTCCCGCGGCTGCGCTTATTAGTGCCAACATATAACGTATGGCAACATTACACTCATTTCGTATCAACAAGAAGATCGACACTAGAGCGGAATTATTAATTCAAATACTTATGGCCATTTGCATGTTGGCTTGGAAGATTGATAAACAATATACTGTCTTAAACTCTCGACACAAATGAGTCCGAGATGTCTCTCTGTATTTAGCATCATAGCTACAGATGCACCGATTGTGATGTGGTTTTATTGGAAAGCTGACCTAATAGAAATGGTTTTTAAATACAATTTATGATGATTCATGAGGTATGATGAATCATTGTTTGGGGCTTTTAAATTTTCTTCAGTTTCACTTATGAATTTTATCAGTTAATTTGATTTGATATCAGCATTACCTTTTGGATAAGCAAATAAATCTTTATTTGTTACAAACTGTAGTTACGAGTAACTAAACCATGCAATGTTAAAGCAATTCGAGCAACAGCGACCAAGACGTTTCATTAAGATTACAAAGAACTTAAAACTTTCTTGATACCATTAGCAATGACAATGAAAATAGAAGGTCTATCGAACAATAAGAATCGGACAATGGCATGCGTAATATGAAATGAAATTGAAATATAGAACATATTACCTACTGATTTCTATTAGGCCAAATACAAAGGCGATACGCGCGGAACTAAATGCCAAGCTTAGCGTATCATTGTGCTTATCTAAGGCTCGGTTTATACTTTGTTTAAGGCTTTAATATTTTTACTTTAACTAAAGTAATTATAATGTTTAATCTATATATAAAATAAAGTCGGGTTAGAATAGCAACTATTAAAAAAATAGAAAAATTCACGAAAAAGTGTTTATGAAGAAAATTAGTTTCCTCATTTGTATTGACTTAAGACTTATTGGTGTTTAATGTGACTATATGTATTTCTAATTCAATGTTATGAGTCTTAGTTGCTTGAAAATAAATGATTATTATTATTATTATAAGCGATATGATGTTCGCGGGGTCCATCAAGTCTACAAAAATGTACTTAAATATGAAAAATATATACTTGTAAAAAGCTCATCAAGACAGTTGGGATGCTTTTTAAAAATATTTTAATTTTTAGTAAGATTGCTTAGATATTATCTTTTTTAAATGCTTTGGTCAAACTCGCGATTATTATATATTTATTTGAAAATAAGCTTTGAGTGCTAAAGTTTAGTCTTTCTATAAAATAGGCCGTTTTTCACTGGTTCTTTACAGGTGAATAGATGATTAGACATCTGTGCCTACCTTCCGAAGCAATTGATTGTTACACTAGGGATTGAACCCAGCACCTCCGCGTGAACCACTTTGCTAAGTTGGCAGTTAAAGTTGTAATACATTTGAGGTTAAGTTTCATGAAAATTATAACATTCTGAATCGTTCTGTACACAGCCTAATAAATCGGTCAAATCAAGCAACTACTAGATCCAATAAAAAATTGAATTAACCTCTTAAATCTCGTATGCTACGAATCAAAGGTCACGTCATTATAATCTGTGGACGTGCCCGTTCGAATGGCGGTCTCAGTCAGATCTCGATTTGAATTTCGAATTTTTATTTACTACTCTAATAGTGCGCACGAGTCATTGGACTGTTAGCTTGTATTTAAAAAACCTGGCAATATTTATTTAACAAGAAAGAGACATCACAATTAGAATTTGCTTCTCTTTTTGTGTCGAAAACTAAGGCTTTCTAATGACTTGACAAAGGTATTAATTTGACAACTAACTTATTTTTAGCTTCAAAGATATGTGTGCGTACAATTATTGATATTCTACGATTTATTATTGAATTGATATTTATGGCTTAAATGACTATTCGTTAATATTCTATTCAATGAAATGGAGTAAAAATATTTTTAAAAGTCATTCAACATAATTTATGTTCCAAAAATATTCAGACATTACTGTCCAATGAATCATTGAACAGTTCTATGAAATACATGTTCGTTTTGTCGCAATTAGTAGCGTTAATTAGTGACAATTTGCACTATTGTTGGTTACACATGAGCCAAATGTCAACAAGATCTTACTAATTAGACCGCGAACAATGGCCAATTCTCTCAAATAGGTACTTTCTATATAGAATTGCTATTTGAAAGTTTACTTTCGTGTGAAGCCTAGAAAGGGTTAGGAGGTGTGTTTACGGGTGTATACTGCAATAAACTATTATATACTCAAACTCCGCGCCAAAATAGAAAACAATTGTGTCCATATGAAAAAAAATTGAACCGTAGACAAATCATCAATTTCCGATACTTTTTTGACTAAATGTACATTATATTATGTAAAATATAAACAACCTACCCTATTTTATTTTACATAATAAAAATTTGTCGTAATACTGTCAGTTTTTTATTATTTTTTCTATATTTTAGTATATTAGTCGTTGTTTTTGTTTTGTTGTTTTACAATAGAACACATTCTCTATGCATGTTTTGCATATCTGTGCATACAGATAAACACAGTCAAGTTCTGTACCGGAATAATAACATATTATTGGTTAACCTGTGTTTGGTCACAGTATAGAGAAGAAACAGTATTACAGTTAAGTAAATTATATTATTCGGTCAATCGGACTTTACGTATAAGTATCAAAAACTTACATAATTTTTGTATTTTGTATATACCTCTAATTACTAATCAAAACTATTAAGCTCGATGTTGTTAAGATCACGATTCTATATTTATAAATTATGTACTACTAGTTGTGTCTTGCGGTTTCACCCGCGCTAATTTCATTTAGCGTAAAGTTATATAGCTCATATTTATTTATATCGAATTGACAGCCTAAAAAATAAGTTTCAAGCTCTATACAACAACTTCCATACATCTTTTCATTCCCCCCCTTCCCCTCCTTTCAACACACCTTTTTTCACATTAAAAAGTAGCCTATGTCCTTTCTCAGGCTCTAGACTATCTGTGTACCAAATTTCATTTGAATAAGTTCGGTAGTCTTGGCGTGAAAGCGCGACAGACAGATAGACGGAGTTACTTCTGCATTTATAATATTAGTAAGGATGAGGATTAGTAAGGATGAAAGCGTTATAAATATACAACATCACTATTTTTATTAATTATGAATTAGCATTACGCTTATGCATGTCTTTGTCAACTTTATTAAATAAATTATTTTATATCAATAACATTCGTTAAGCAATATTATTATTTGATTCATATTTCTCACACCCCACGTATGGGCAAATTCATAGATGTATGCCGTAGTGACGAAGTATATAATTTATCTCAAACGTGAGTATAAAATACTGTTTTAGTCTATATTGTGGTTTTGTCTTGCCCAGTAATCTGTAATAACTCTGTGACATTCTAGATTTATACTATTATTGTTGGATGTCACCGGCATTATAAATTTGAATTGCATTGTTTTTGTATTAGACAGTTCGTCCAATATCACTTGTATTTCTCTCTTTTAGTCACGATATTTATACGGAATTGATGGATTATAAAAATAGATTCTATGAAATTAAATTGTATGAACCTTTAAGATATGAGAATATTAAGAAGCAAATTAAAAAACGACTATTTGAACTTTATTTGACATAAAAAAGTTAAATTTAGAACACATTGAATTTTTCTTTAGTTTGATAAAACCTTTTTTATACATTTTATGTAAAATTCAATGAATATTTATTACTCCTTAAATTTAGAAATAGGTATACAAAAAAGGTTATACACAAAATATTGGCAAAATTCCTTTAAACATTCGTATCTCGATATTTCCTACGTTGAAGGTGAATGAAATCAAAGGAATTCAACTTCTAAAGTATAGACCCGCAGTTACAATGGCACTGATAGCGTCGCGGCGTAAATAATAACACATGTCGCCGTGTCGCACTATCTCGCGACAAATTGTCGTTTCAACAGTCGTGTCGCGCGACAAAACGCCGCAGGCACGGGACACGGCTGAGTTACGGCCGGTAGTTTAATAGATCTCTTAGGATGTAGTCACATGGCGCTGTTTTGTGATAATATCAACCTGAATTAATTTTTAAGCTTGGAATGAAAATTAAACAATTCTTTAAGTCTTTTAAAATCAGTTTTATACCTACTCACAATGATGTCCTTAAATACTATTAAAATTATTTTAAAGATTCCACTGAAAATATTGCACGCTTACCAAATAACATATTAAACTGAGATTGAAACTAACGTTCAGGTATGTATGTGAATTTTTATTTTTCAATTTTGTTAAAATTTATTTAGTAAAGTATTATCTGTCATATAAAAAAATCACTTAACTATAGTGTAAGAAACATACAAAACATAGTTATATTTTACATGTATAATCAATAGAAATAAAAATAAAAATATTTTAAAAAGTCCCATACATTAATTACAATTAATTAATATCTTTAATAGTTTAAGACCTACGAAGCTGCAGAAGCACACACAGACACGTCAAACAAACGAGATTTTTTTTTTTTTAAGTTAAAAAATGGTGAGATTTCGTATCGTCTTCATTTTAGACACAGCCTTGGAATATCGACATCATACTATTTGCGTGGCAAATAGGGGTGCGCTAATTTGTACGCAGCTATTTTGGAAGACCATTCAATTGATGGTAGTTACACAATAACGTTTGCTTGATATTGTTTATAATCTCTAATTACAACCAATTTCTAATCGACGATTTGTCAAAAAGAGTAAGTTATTGAGCAATTGTAATTTTATTATATTTTAATTTGTTTCTAACTGCTTCATAACAGGCACCGAATCTTTTTACAAGGGCTGAACCCAGAACCACCGGCGCAAGTCTGGTTGAATGTCAGACGCCTGATTTATTAAGCCACGAAGGTGGCCATAATAAAGAAATTTGTCTTCATGGTTCTTAAATAATGTAAAAAAATTATATTAAAATATTTTACTGTCATGGATAATATCAAAAAAATATTAGCTGATTGTCAAGTGTTTCACCCACAGAAAGCTACATTTTAATGCAACTATACAAGTAAGTGCAATGTTTAGGCTGTATTTAAAAACTAGATATACATACAAAATACATAAATATTACCCCAAGGTAAAATAAATATTGTGCTCTACAAAAATATTTACAAACATGTGAATGTTTGGACAATAACAGTCTAGAAGTACTAAATCTGAATTAAGTAGAAAATATTTAAAGATATTATAACCTATAAAATGTACGGTTCCCTGGAAATTTTCTATGAAATCTAATAGTAACTTATATGAACACTAATAAAGAACTAGATTGTATGAAATGTTTTAGTATGAAATATAAGTTATGTTGAAGATAAAATTCTCGCTTTGATTTATATTGCATTGACTCACGCCTATAAATGATATAGGACGGCGTATGTCACGCGCAGGTACATACCTACAATGAGACTTGTAAGAAAACTTTCATTATATGTGGTTTTCATTAATTATATATATATATATATATATATATATATATATATATATATATAATATTTATGATTCACTGTATAGAAGTATAATTAAGAATAACTACTTCATTTCACAAAAAATTTAAAGCTCCTCACAGCTTTATAAGCTTTATATAAATCGACATTAAAATAAAGTGATAAATATAACATAATGATTCAAAGGCCAATCTTGTCTTTGATTTTGACTTTGGTTCATAATATGCAAAAGCAGCCTGATTGAGAACTTCCTCTTTTGAAGTCGATTGAAAAATAGTCCATAATCCATGTAATCTAAATATGTAAAACAGGTCGGTTTATTTACACCATTACTCAGAAACGGCTGGACCAATTTAAATAATTTCTATTTACTGAATTCGTCTAATCCGATTAAAAATATAGAAAATTTTACGAACATGTATTTATGAAGAAAATTCCATTCTTCATACATTTTCTATGGAATGACGTTTTAGGTGACACATTATTATTCGGAACTCTGAAGCCTCAGTCTGAAGCGAAACGAGGTTGTGAGGTTCACTAGTATTTCATAAAACAAAAACTTGTGGCCAAGTTATAGTTCCGTTATTTTATTTGAATAAATTTACGCACGTAAAGTCTGAAATTGAATAAAAACTTTGGGGCCTTATTACAAAATATGGACTAAAGATGTTACAGTATTAGTTGCTATGATACTAAACTAGAAACAGGTCATTTTTGTATGAATGTTAGACATATATCCTACAAACAGTTAACAATGAAGTCGTAAAAACAAACGAACGAACTTTTGAATTCACTTTGTATTAACATTAATAATTTAAAATATTGTAAATGAAAAGGATGAATACTTATCTAATTTTATAAATCCTTACTAATATAATAAATGCGAAAGTAACTCTGTCTCTCTGTCCGTCGCAATTTAACGCTAAAACTACTGAACCGATTTAAATGAAAATTGGTACACATATAGTTTAGAACCTGAGAAAGGACACAGACATATTTAATGCGAAAAAAGGGTTGTAAGTAGTTAAAATTACGAAAAGTTCTAAGGAAGTATCGTAATTTTAAGAGCAAAAAGCTTTAAGGCTATATAACACCACGTTATGATGAAGTTAACGTGGATGAAACCGCGGGACACTGCTAGTATTATGTAAATTATCATTAGGATTAATAATAGGTTTTAGTAAATGAAATCAAGGATGACTTAAAAGAATGAACAAAAAGTTCAGATAAGAGTTAATGCTCGTTAATTTGTTTCTTATCTTAAGACAATGGACAACGCACATCGTTCGACACGCTAACGCTAATATACGGGAGGTTCATATTTTTAGATCCATCCTTCGAATAGCAACTTCCTTGATATTATAAAGCAAAGTTCCTATCGCATGTCTGTTTGCGCTAATCCCGAAATCTACTGAACGGATTTTCAAGCGGCTTTCACAAATATATATAATTATTTCTGAGGAGTATTTTTGTATATAGTAGTCACCCATTGGATGGAATTTAACCACAATTCAAAAATAAGTATGTATGTGTGTATATGCTGTGTGTCATCCAAAGTAGTGTGCGTAATGTTTATTTTAATTAATTTAATGCATTTCTAATGCATTTTATATAAAAATAGTTTTATATACTTCTTCTCCATATAAACTTTAACTGTGGCAAATTTCATGATCACCCGTTCGCGCAATTTTCGTAAAAAGTGGTACAAAGTTTGTGCTTCACGTTTTATTATGATAATTTGTCAATATTTTTTATAATTTTTTTATAAATACTGACTAGAATCTATACCGAAACGTTGTTCAACCAGTGTTTCATCTCCTTCTAGCATCAATAATTTCACGTCAGCGAGAAAGTGACAAAGTATTTGACACATTTATTCTATTATTTATCAAATCTTTTTATTTTCCGGGAAGTCGAACCTAAAATAACCACCAATGTTTCGAATACGATTATATATTTTTAAATGAAGAGCATGATGTATAATTGGGCGATATTATCTTAGTAACCGTGTCTGCCTTCAAGCCTCGCTACCACAATATGTTATTGATAGCTGGGACAAAATCGTAATGGACTCACCTATTTATACATGAGCATGAAGAAATACAGTTTAACCACATTAAAATTAAAGTGCGTAAAAATAACTACTTGAATATATTATATGAGCTTTTTGTATATTTGTAAATATATTTAAATGCTAATTTTTATTGCAATTATGTAGAAACTTATCTTTAATCTATATTAATAATTTCGTCAAGGGGGGTAGACTCGATCGAAACCTAACTGAATAATAAGACATAAAAAAAATAAAGATTTCGAGTCGAGAACATATATCCGTAAAATTCGGATTGTTGAGTATTTTTTAAAATTCTAATGGAGCTGAAAGACAAATCGCAGTCGCCATATTGGCCACTCTAGCGAAACGTCGCTGCCGCTAACTACAGAAATATTTACTTACATTTTGTACCTACATGTGTATTATGAGCCACATTTCACCCGAGCTAAGCCGGGTTTTCATCTAGTATTATTAATAAATACATCCTTCTCAAACGCGTATAATTTTAATATTTTACAATTATTTTAAACTTATTAAACTTTTCTTTTAAATTTAAAATTTTATAATATTATTATTAATTAACATGTGTGTCTCGTAATATGCTTAGAACTACAAAATTCATACATATGACAAACCAATAAAGATCGTATATAATGTCATACATGGTCAGTCACATCAAAATTTCAAAAATGTTAATTTGTGGTTGAAATCTTTCTAAAAATTAATTTTATCATACCCATACATTATTATCTTTACAATGACAGAACTGTTACTAATGGTCGAAATATGATAGAGATAGTATTTAATACAAATAGATAAGGCTTTTAAGAAAGATAGTAGCTGATTGATTGTGGGAATATTTCAAACGACGCGGTGACACTAAGTCACATTTAAGTTCTTGATCTACCGTATGAAACTGATACGATCTATGCTTGGTTTAAATAGTTTTGATACTTAGATAGGAAAGGAAAATACGTCATATGATATATATGATACTAGATAGACCCTGTAAATGTTATTTTAACATATAAATTATTTCTTTATCATTAAAATAAAAATTAAAAGAAATAAAGAAAAGAACTGATCGATTGATAATTGATCAGTTATCGACCACTGAGAGTTGAAAATTATTACAGTCCATATCGCTTATAATGATTTAGATTAAGGTGTTTCGATGAGGTCCAGCAAAACTCAAAGCTCGCTAGTTGGCGCTACTTTTGCAAATTTCTAGTTTTTATTTTTTTGTGACCATATTTAAAATATCACTATATTTACAATGAACATACGGACTCCCGTTATGTTCTTTTAGAGTTACTAATATTATACATAGTTATATCTTCATAAGTCTTACATTTAACAATTAATTATAACATAAATACAGTAATTTCTCCGTTTAACTATACATTTTATACAACCGCTTCCCACAGTCTCAAGTATCAATACTATTTCGTTTCGCTGCAATCAGACGCCGCTCATACATTATGCGGCACACATACATCATATTATATTTTTCATAATAACGTTATTAGAATTAGTGAAGGCACCAACGTGTGCGGTCTTATTAAGGAAATATGTTAGGAAATGGTTTAATATATAGGATGTAAGCGTTTTCTTTTATATTTAATAACAAATACGGCTCTAAATTAAAATAAATAACGTATTTAGATAGAAGTGTGTTGATGTTCTCGGTTTTATTTAATTACTAGCGGACCACCACAGCCTCTGATATAGTATATCTAGGAATTGCGGGTTTTTTGATTTTAGGTTGGAGTCCTTAGATTAATCCGGCATTAGTATGTGAGATTTACTTAGATTATAAAAATAAATCACGATTTTGAAGCAAAATAATTATTTACGTAAAAATAACACAGTTTATTATGTATGATATATATTTGAAGTCCGCTTTTATGACTGCAAAAAATTCTCATCCTATCTTAGCATTCTTAATGAGAAACATTAACATAATATTATAGGGTTGTCCATTTTATTCCCATTAAAAACTATAGTTTAAAGGATTCTAGAGCTTTATATACGGTTCTTCACTTACGCCAAGCTAAATATTACAAAAGTCACGAAATACGAACGTGTGTGGAACATTAATATCCTTATAAATAAACCGTGTGAGTAATTGCTTAGGTTTTGGTGCAAGACCGCGATCCAGAACAGATAAAGCCTTTTTCTTCGTATTTATGGTAATGAGATCTGTGGTCTTTCGTCTTACATGACCTTTATAATATTAAAAGTATATTTCATAATTAATTCATAAAATATTGTTCTTTATAATAATACAAACTTGAACATCAAATAAAACATACCACTCATAACGACTGTATGGATTCATTTCGATGAAGATTTTAAACCTCATATCATATTGTATTCCTTTTAAAATATGCTTATATACTATCGGTACTCATAGTTTGAGGAAATTAACGAACATGAACTTAATGTATATTTTATTGTATAATCTACTAGCGACCCACCCCGGCTTTGCACGGGTATAAAACATATATAAAAACCTTCCTCTTCAATCACTCTATCTATTAAAAAACCGCATCAAATGTGCGTAGTTTTAAAGATTTAAGCATACAAAGGGATATAGGGAAAGAAAAAGCGACTTTGTTTTATACTATGTAGTGATTTAAGAGTCAGTCCCAACTCCACAAGATCAACTTCTTACTACTTCTACGAGTCATATGAATAATTGTAAATTTTAATTCTTTTACGAAACTCACATTTGAATATGCTCATTATACGGTAGGTATATAATATATATACTTAATCCATTTTAAAATGTACTTGTAATATCAGTTATGCATATATATATATATATATTTGACTATCAGATATAGGATTTTCTCGTCATAGATTTTAAATATTTCACTAAAATATCTGGTAAACCTGTTCCTAATAATAATTTAATGTGAGTGATGTGAAAACGAATTTCAGCTAATTATTTACAAACAAATCAAGTCACAAAGTCCTAATTCGATTAAACTCCGAAATTCATGTAATGTCAACGAAAAGGCTTCAATCCTTCTCATATCAACATCAAATAAATAGAGCCTTCACAGCCGCGAAATAAACTCAATTTTCCTCTAGAATGCTTCCGTAAAATCTCTTGACGTTTACCCGAAAACACCCACGTCCCGTAGAGCCTACGTAGGGGTACATAGAAACCGTATATGGCTTGTAAGCAACAGGTGGCCGCCCGTAGGGTTAAACGATGTAATGTGAGGGGGTAATGTTTGCTCTACTTGACTTTTTGTACATCATACTTGCTGTGCTCCGCGGTTTGATCCGAGTTAACTTCGTCGTAACGTGATTTTATATAAAAGCTTTTAACTTTGAAAATAGTTGTTTTCATAGAACTTTTCATCCCCCCTTTCAACCATTTTTTCGTATTAAAAAGTAGCCTATGTTCTTTTTAAGGCTCTAGGCTATCTGTGTACCAAACTTCATTTTAATTGGTTCAGCAGTTTTGGCGTTAATTCGCGACAGACAGAGAGACAGACAGAATTACTTTCGCATTTATAATATTAGTAAGGATTGATGTAGGTTAAAGAATAGCTTTTGGCTATAAGTATTATATCATAAAAACTACTTTATTATGTTATTTATTATCATCATACAGTAAGTACCTGCTTTCATCTAAGTAGTTATAGTGTACAATAGAGCGAAGCATGTGTGGGATGAAAGTCAAATTAGAAATAAACATACTAATTTATCTACAAATTTCCTGGCTTAGTTAAACAAAGTATAGATTTGCTGAAAAATATATCGGCATATGCATTCAAAACAGAGCAACATTTGCGAAACAAAATACCGTCGCATTAAACGGAAAATATTTTCTCATATGGTGGAAATCCCTTGCTAATGCGTGTTACGGCCCATGGCGGAGAATTTATGTCGCTCTCTTGTTTTACGAGCTCTTTCCGAATAAATCTCATAATACACCCGTTGTTTATAGTTACGATTGTGATATTTATGAGTTGCATGTGCGTTATGGTTATTGTCTATGTATTTTTGAACGTTTTCAGATGCGAAATATACGATATTGACGGTTGTATGCAGCTTTTTAAGATATATCTAACGTTTTTTAATATCGTTTTTATACTTGGAAAGATATCTAAAGTATATTTTGACCTTTCAGGGTGCCTGTGTATGTATGTCTGTCTTACGAATGGATGGGTTTATTAAATATAACAGTTAAGTTTCGTGTCCCCTAGTATGGTATGGGGCAGATGCATTTCACATCTGTTTCACTGCTAGATTTTTTCTTTAGGGGCAAGTAGGTGATCAGCCTTCTATGTCCTGCCAGACCGAGTTTTTTATATCTTATTTTTATTTACCGGGAATCGAACTCAGGACCTCTCGGTTGTAACGTTTACACACTTACCACTAGACCAAGAAGGCGTTCGGTCTATTACAAATATGACCCAACTTTGTAATCTTTAAAACTCATAATGAAATTCAGAAACAAACTCACCTGTGTACTTGTCTTCGACAAATCGCAATACAACGTGGGGTAACTTACCTGAAAAGTAATAATGACCCTAATGTGTACTTTAAAGTATATAAAAACAAAAATAACATCTAAAAGTTTTGTTATTGTAAAGTTAAATATCTAAAGATATTTATTTTATGATTTCATACGAGATAGGTCTGACCTAACAAACAAAAAAGCGTCATCAAAATTGATGCCTAATCGATTTACAGACAAAATAAAACACAAAAAATAACTATTTCTCAACGGAACTATTTATTTTTTAATACTACGGGTGATCATTTTAATGTCTTAACATAAAATTAAAACTTGGTTTTGAGGGAGTCAATTATAGTAAAGTACGGAGTTTTCTACGAAAGTACCTAGCTGAGTAGTTTTAGCTACTTTTTAACGTATTTTGAAGTAAATAAAAACTATATTGTAGCCCGAGTACAAAACGAGACAAATACATTTATATTTTATATATACATTTTACTGATTATCATTTTCACCATTTCAGTGGTCTTACTTTGTTATACCAAAACATAATGTTTTCTCAGGAATGCAACCTTCTGTGTATAATGTTCAATGCGTAGCTAGCGAAACTAAAGAGGCGGTAAAACTTCTGTAAAATATACAATTCCCCCTTAATTACAGATTATACCAACATTACGAAATGTAAAGACACTTGAAAAAGGTTTTATTTTAATAAGACATTTTCATAAAGCGTCCGTGGTAGTGTAGACTTGAACGCATTGTGAATGGAGGCACATTAACGCTGCGCATTCATCAACCGACTAATGACACGTCCGCGCGTCACACTATTCCACGGGTTTAAGTCACAAGACTTGTGTTTTAATATAAAAAAAACATAATTATAGAAAAATATATCTCATAGTTAAAATTATTCCCTTTAAGAGTATTTTACCAAATTCAATTCCTTGTTTGAAAGATAAACTCTTTTAAATTAAGACAATAAGAAAATGAGACAATAGTAGATTGTTTACCACGGGAGCAAACCACCATTTTTGAGGCGAGCCTTAAAAGTAAGCAACGAAGTGACTCGAGTTTAAAATAGTTTTGCTCTCAAGGTGAACACTCATCTTTTTATCACTTCTATGAGAAACTATTTTCCCATGCTTTTGTAGGTAACAAACAGGCCTTGTACCAAATTTTTATCGTTCGATATAACATTCTCTGGAATTAATACAATATTTTCATTATTACTACTTGAGGCAGATATCATTTTTAAGTATTATCTTAAATCCGAGTTTGAACAAACAATAACAAAAGAAATAATGCGTTTCGCGCGTTTTTACTTTGACAGAAACTTTTTTTTATTTGGTCCACGCTCGGATTATTTTTTAACAGCCAGTAACTTTTTCATACAATTCTCGCGATCCATCTCTTTGGTGATTGAATCATTCACTAACAATATCCACATTCCAAATTCAAATCACTTTTGCTAATCTAAAGCTAAACTCTAATCTAAGGCTAAACTAGCTCTTTTTGAAAAGATATATAAAAAAAGTATTTTTTAACCCCTGACATAGATGTAATAATGAGTTTGACTTGACTGTGGTTCATTCGTTTAAACTACAATATAACAGACAGACACACAGACCCACGTCTTCTTTCGTTGGACTTTAATAAACTATATAAGCGTCTGTTACATAAGCTAACGTTTCTTAAATATAATGATTTGAGACAATTGAACAATCATTTTTAAAACATATGATATTTTTATTTCTATACCGACATTTTTTTATTAAAATTTATTAATAAAAACGCTTATTACGAAGCATGGACCACAGTCAAGAAACAGCAGATGGGAATATTAAAACATTACATATTTTCTTTCTTTCAGCTTTCAGCATTCATCTAGGCTAGGTGTGCTTTTTCATAGTTTATGCTGAGTTTCATTGTTTCAGCTACATTATGTTATTGATTGCCATTTCTTAAGGGACATACAATGGATTTACTTGAATATTTTTAGTATTTAAAGCACATAAACATCTGTAAAATAAATGTTCATATGAGAAGCCACATTTAGTTTTAAATTTTGTAAAATTTTAAAATAAATCAATTTAATGTACTTAGCTTATCAATCTATTCGAATATGTAAAGCTATATAATTACATTTGTGGAACTGGGAAGAAAACCCGAGTGGGATCAAAAAGAATTATTATAAAAAATATACATAACATTATTGATGCTTCTTTTGTAATTAATATGTTATATGCAACACTAAAAAATCCTTCTAATATTCTATCTCAAAGGTTCTAAGTGCGAATCCTAGTGAAATAAATATCTGTTTCGCTTTGGAAGGGACAGTCTCATAATCTAGCTAAAAAGGTTGATCTATGAAACAGGCGCAGAAATATATCAGAACATGTTAACTCGGAGTTACTGAGTTACGTTTCTGACGAACGAAGCCGGAGGTAGAGAAAGTATAACAACAAATCATGAAAGCTGTTTAAAAGGGGAAATGTTTTAGGTGATTACAGAGTTCACTATTATACTGCATTCACGCATTCATAATGCTGTTGGTGTGCATTTTCATATAAACATTTTAAAGCGTTTTTCACACATTATTCTCGCTAGACGGGACTATTACGACGTTCTCAGCGTATAATGGAGCCGTAATAGCCCCTCGGAGGCACTTCAGGTGTTACGTGTGAATACACCCTTAAAATGTACTAGTATGAACATTATGTGAGTTGGACGGTCTTTAAACTAGACGTTTTTGTACTATTTTCGTTCACTATATGTTGTATGCACGCATTACGGTGCACAATTTTTCTTTCTTATAAACAGTTTGAGCTTTTCAATTTAACTGTATATTTCATGTAATTGTAAGGCCAATTTCAATTATCTTTTGGTTCAGAAAATTATTTCTGTTTTATTTATTGAATGCACTTTGAAGTCGGTTAATTGCATTTTTATTCCCACAAAAAACAAGAGAGTTGTGATAAATTTGATATATCTTTGATATGTTGTTTAAAAGCTGATATAATCAAGATAGTTCTAAGCTATAATTTATGAAGATTTGTTCTTCCATATTTTATATATTCTATGTGAAATTTACATGTCAGGGGTTTTATTCACTTGTTACTATTGATAGATGTTCAAAGGTGATTCCATGTGTTTTTTTTATTACTTTTGAATGCACTTTGAAGTCAGTTTATTGTACTTTTAAATCATTATGTAGTTATAGGTCTAAATTAACACTATATTATAATATGGTAGTAAAAATAGGTATTTATTATCATTATAAGTCAAATGGTACAGTCGTAGTCATGTTTAGTGTTTCAGAGTGGACGTTAATGGCTACTTAGTTCGCAAACCTCTGTCGCAACTGGCAACTACAACACAATCTTATGAAAGCTACATTTATTGTTGAATGTAACGCGAATTATGCATCTATTTAATTGGTAAGCCAACCTGTACAATCCCTTAATATTATATATGCGTAAGTAGCTGTCTGTCTTACGCTGTAATAGCTACACTAATGAAACTATTTTCATGAAATTTAGTACAGAGTTAGAGCTTGAAAAAAGACTGCTTTACTTGAATTGCAAAAAGGGTGAATATAATACAACAACAAAAACTTAAATTATTATCTTAAAAGAAAATAAAAATTTCTTATTTAAAAATGCAATTTTTGCAGGTTTCCTGGATTTTCTCGTAAGCTCCTCAGAGACAGCAATGGCTTTACACAACAATATTATTATACAGGTATGTATATCGTTGAAGATTTTAGGGAATTTCAGATTAAAAACGTAAAAAATCTAATTAAGTTTTAAATATAATAAATACATACGAATTATTACGCTTCCCCATTCAAGGGGAACTTTCTTTTCAAAACCCATGGATTTGAAGTAAGACCAAATGCGGGCATGAAATAGGGCGAACACATGGACACGCGGGCAAAAGCTAATATAATTATAATGTATTAGTCTTTGTTGTATGATGTATAAACAATCGCGAAAAGCAATAGGCTTAGAATTTTCGAAAAAATCACAGATTACTTGAATACAGTTTTAGATATTTAAAAACCCAATTTTTTTTTACAAATAACTGTTTATAAATAGGTAAGGTTTACACCAGTTCGTAGCAAATTTTATTTCAATCAACTTCCAAAAGTAAGAAATTCTCAATTCAATTATGTTTTTGATATTATAATTGTCACGGGATTGTAAAGCTAATTTTAACGATTCTCTTTTTTAGAACATACTTAAAACATGGTCGCATAATATGACTTCGACATACTATTACCTTATATTAACTTTGTAGTCACTTTATAGATGAATATAAATTTTATGTAAATTTTTATTATCCTACTGAGTTCACTGCTGTGAAATAATTATGAAAATAACAGTGAATTCAAGCAGTGAAAAGCGATATTATTTAGTATTATTATATCACGACCATTATTTTGACCAAAAAGTCATAACTATACCGAGTAACCGGTTATCAACAGCTTTGTACGTATCCTGGCTCGCGTTAAGATACACTATCGTTGTTGCTAATGCAATACTAAGTCATGTGCACGCCTTTACATCTAATATTTGAATATCTCTGGATTTACTACATTGACAAGATTCGCATTGAGAGTTGGATTTTTGAGGACGCGTCTTATGAAGTAGTTTATGGGATTCAAAGTAGAGTATGTTTAACGGTTCTCACAAATTATAAAAGACACGAAGATATATTCGGATGTAAGCAGTATTTTTTAAAACGTCATTAACGTGAAACGAACATAGAACAGTGTCTTCTCGACATCCCACTAGGAATTAAGGAAATACTTTTTAGGCTCTTCAATGGAGGTTAAACGTCAAAAATAAATTAGATTAGAATTGCATAATGCATTTTTATTATTTGTTTATTAACTAATTGTGACGTTTTTTTAAAAAATATCATCTTATATATAAAATTCTCGTGTATTAGTTACCTTAGTCCTCCGAAACGGCTTTACTGATTTTTACCAAATTTTATATGCATATTATGTATATCTGAGAATCGGCTACTATCTATTTTTCATACCCCTAAGTGATAAGGGTAGCCCACCCCAAAAATTAATATGGCAAAATAACGTTTGCCGGGTCAGCTGAAAAGTCACGAGTTATTGCAAATTGTTTCAATTGCAAACACCGTATGAAGTAAGACACTAGCATTTTATTGGTCTATGTTTTATCTTTATCCGCTGATACAGCTCTTGATAAAACAATGGGGTAAGGCTTCGGTCATATAGTGTATCAGAAAATGTTTCATTTCAAAGATTTTAATATTATAACAAAACTGTAACATATAGACTCGATATTTATATTTATGTTACTTGTGAAAATGCATATTATTAGTAAATTTGTTATTTTTAATTAAATTGTAACCATAATTGCCAATTTTGGTTATAAACCACCTTTTTGAGAAAGACCCATCAGTAATTGAAATACTTAAGAGCGAACATATTTCAGCGTCAATTACTGGTTATTTTTTCAATGGGTTGACATCTATGTAGCACATTCTGTTTGCATAATTATTTTTAAATTGCTTTACTTTCATTAAAACTTATTTCGTTGAAGTCATTTTTAAGCAAAAAACCGATTCAAAAAGTAGGCCATACCAAAAATGTCTAAAAATATATCTCTAGATAAGTTTATAACAAATAATGTTAAGTGTGAAGATGTAGCAGATTTCTTTCTTTGTAAATAAATATTAATTATTTGAGTGTTCATTAAGTGTAACTTTCGAAAAAAACTCGCGTACTTTCTTAGTATGTGTACACTTCTAGAATTGACACTGTTAACCACAAACAAAAGCCGTTTTTTGTGTCGATTTGTTGTCGATTTTATATTATATTAGTCATATAAGTACCCATGTTAATATCCTACAGTTTTAACAGTTACATGTCCGTTGATTATGTATTGTAGTTAGTCTTGCATGTAGAATGTTTGTGTGGTTTCGGTTCAGTGTTTAAATGTTGTTGTTTTTAACCGTATAATTATTATGTATTAAAATAAAACAATAAAATACATGATTTCATAGAATGTTAGCGATTCGCAAAGCTATCCAACAGTGGATTGTTACACATACTTTGCAAGATGAAATGTAATGGCGGCGCTGTCTGACATATGGCTGACAAATTTATGCGACAGATAATCTTATCTGGACCGGTATAACACGGCTTTATTACCTACTTTCTAGACCTAGGGCACACAACTTGAACACTACAATCATGGTTTTACGATTGTTTTGTAAAAATATTGCTTACGTTCAATATTTTGGCTTAATTTAAAATATTGACGAACTTTAATTAAATACATCAGAAGAAAAAACACAAAAACAAGAATTAATACCCCCTATTTACGGGCAATCGGCTCTAGTAGACATATTCAAAGAAAAACAATATAACTTGAAACAAGAATAGTATTAAATTGAAAAATATAATTTAATTAAGTAAAATTGTACTAAAAAAGAAAAATAACGTTTTATTAAAAAAAGGATTAGAATGTAATCGTAAATTACAGAATCAAGTTTAACTGATCATATTTTATACGGAGGATTTGTTTTGTATCGAGAATGTGGTATTTTACCGCAGCATTTGAACTCAGAACTCCAGCCAACACGTATTGAATACGATATGAACCACTAAGTCAAGGAGGTAACTGGTTATGAATGCATTTAAAATTTCCGTATATCTAAAACAAACATGAAGAATTCAAGTCGAATTGTGTTAAAATTTAGGTCCAAGAAATAGTATTAAGATAATCTAGATTTCTCCACATAAGCCACGTACCGCTATCTGCGCCGTGTAGACACTGTTAGATGGTTGTAAATCAGTAACTCGATACGGTAGTGTCGTGGGTTCGTGTCCCGTCTGAAACACTCTTGTACGAATTTACTTACACGACACTTTGTACCAATGTTGGATTTATTTTATGAACTGCTTGTTATTTAGGCCTATCCTATATTGAATGACACTATATACAAACTATATATAGTTTGATTATGGACTCATATTTATAAGCACTAGAATCTTAAATCTAAACATAGGTAAACAAATATAAAATATTACCTACAGGTTCGCTAAGACTGAAAAAGCTTGGCCGATTAAATCATACCAGACCATTGATCGAAATTCGACCACAATTTAAGAAGACCACGAAGAAGTAGCGTGCGTAATGTTTATTTTAATTAATTTAATATATTTCTAATGTATTTTATATAAAAATAGTTTAATGCATTCCTTCTCCATATAAACTGTGGTAAATTTCCCGTTCGCGCAATTTTCGTAAAATATGATCATTTGGCGTTTGAATTGATATCAATTATTTACTTTATTAAAATAAAAACTACTTAATAAAAAAATAGATAAATTGCCACAGTGGCTAAACTTTCTTTTTTTTTACTTGTTTGGTAAAATGGAGGTACCCTTTTGAAGGTCAGTCGAAAAAATTCTAACCTGTCGTAGATTTTTGAGAATCATATGTTGAAGATTATTCCCTGCAAATAACAATTTCACCTCTATTATTTGCAATACAAATATTGTAATAATTATAAATTAATTAATTAATTACACGTTAAAAGTAAAAGTATAAAATGTAACTAAAAGTTACAATGCTGAACCTAAATAAATTTATATACAATAAAATTTAACTTAATCAAATTACATATATATTAAGTACAGTATTAACTGCCATTGCATTCAGAATTGGGTTACAATTATCGAACTAAATAAACAGAATGTCAGTAAAGTTTAGCATTAACGCTAACACTCATTAGGATAAGTTGTAAGTGAATTTAATGCGCCGTACATTAGTGTATAATCGCAACGTGCCTTACTACAGTATATTCGCAGAATGACGCTGTTATTTCAGTGTGACGACGGAAATCTCGTATATAGACGGATTGTGCGCATTGATACTTGAAAATGAGCGTTTGATATTTATTTGTTACTAGCTGACCTGGCGAACTTTGTTCCGCCAATAAAAGATAGAATGGGTATAGTAAGCTATCCTTGAAAGGTACATATAATACATGCCACCAAGGATTTTTTTGTACATGTATAAAAGAGGAATATTCTGTTATGCATTGTTTTGTTATATCTCAAAGGGATAAGACAGCGTCTTCGATGAAAGCTCGCAAGATACATTGTCCTGGCTATATTATATAATATTCATAGTTAAATATTGAATTCGAATTGGCATAATAATTTAAAAACTGATAATTTAAAATATAATATGTAATATAAAATAATTTAAAAGATTGCATTAGAAAAGTTGATATTGTCGTTAAGTTTTCTTAAATTTTCTAATATTCCGCGCAATTCTCTTAATTTTTTTTCATAAAAACCTCCAGGAAATAACAAATACAACAAAAAAGAATTATCTAATTTGGTGCAGTTGTTCGGAAGTTATGCGCGTACATACATTTCGGAGATTCATTTTTATTTATATAGATATTTTAATAGTATAATACGCGAGCGGTGCTGAATAAAAGATAATATAGTGACAAGGACGAAAGGTAATTTTGAGATTTATTGGACATACTGAAATACAGAGCTTCTGGACTTGCAGGACGTAGTTGAGAAGGAAGTCGAAAGTCCCCGTTAACGGCAAGCGTGTTTGATAGATGTAATGAAAGTGGATGAACTTTTAAGTGAATATTGGGTAACATCAATATTGGAACCATTAGTTATATAAAGATTTCAATTGTTTAGCTTATTATTATTGGACACTATATCATAAAAGATGTATTTTCCTTAATTTCGGCATTTATTATGACAGAGCAAACACTATTTGTTGGTTTTATTACATTTTACATTGCTTTAAAGTATTGTATTGTACAGGCGCAGTACAAAGCTATGCAGCGTTGTCACTGCACGCATTACGTGTGAGATAGTGTAGTATTGTGGAGTGCAACAGGCATTTAACGACGATTTAAACAGAAATATTTGACAGGAATTAGGACGATATGCGTATACGCCCACGTCGCTGCTAACTCGCCTTATCTACGATTACTATCGTCATAGTTTTCACAATTGATTTGTGTGAATTCGAGGTTTTTATTTACAATAATGTACTTATATTTATAAAAATACAAAAGGCTCATCAAAGCCGTTGGGGTGCGTACTCAAAATACTGGCTACATTACCTCGTTGCATCGCTATACTAACGCGTTGGCCGAAATATGAGCCAGTTTTCCTGTGGTCTCAACTAAGCGCAGTCTCTTTAAACAGTTGACGCGCTTTTGGCCCCAATAGACCCAAAGTCTCTACTCTAAAGGAACCTAAATATAGAAATCCATAAGACTTTCATATTTCGTCTTTTGTTGCTTTGTGCAATCGTTGCAGCGCCACCAGCATCTACCGTGTAGCCAATGAGTCGACGCAAGTAGCGTCCCACACAAGCGCCTTACCACGGCTCCAATTATTATTATACCATCAGAGCCAACCTGCCATCACTGCGTATAATATTCGGCTCGAAAATGTAGTTATATAAGAACTTGATAGTTGTTAGAATATTTTTAACTAAATTAGAGATTCATCAAATTAGTCACCAAATAGTAAATAAATTAAACCAAATATGGTTTTCTGATGGATGTTGAAACTGTTATAAATTCATAACTGAAACATTCAAAACTCAAACATTACAACATATAAAGCGACAATAAAATGGCGTTTTTATAAAATAAGTACAATTAATAATAAAATTGATTTTATGCTTTCGAAAGAAACATCCCAAGAGTAATTAATTCTTACTAATAATGAATAGGCACATAATCTAGGTGTGTAAATTTTTTTAAAAAAGGCCGATTTCGATATTAATTTGATAAAATCTGTATCGGCATATTAAAGTTTCTATATATATATATTAAACAAACAAGAGTGCTTTTATTAATTATCGTAGTCAGAAAGCAGATAACAAATTAGCGGGCAATCACATATCACATTCGATCGTGAGCCTCCGCTAATTGCCGAGGTCCGCCGCTCACGAACTCCACATACATTTATCATAGGATAGACATTATAGTCTAAGAGCAGAACACAATAGTTTATACATCAAAATCCTATGCGAAATACAAGGAGTCCTTTTTAAAATTTAAAACTTAATCGCCAAATTTTTTTATAAAACTATCCATTATTTGGGAACGCTTGGGAATTACTAGCTCCAATTCTAATTTTAAACACGGTTGGATAAAAATTAGTATCCCACTGAGTTTCTTGACTATTTCTTTTAGAGCAAACCCTGTAAACTTAGATTTAAATGATGCTCATGCTTATCTGATTCTGTACAAGTGAAATTAAAGATGTTTGAAAAAACTCCGATATGGATGTTATAAATAAAAACACCTAGGTATGTATCTTATAATTGATCACAGATCTTCATTGTAGCTAAAATTTCAGTTTAAAAAGTTTAAATTCGGTCCATTGTTTAGATCACATAACACGTAGACACTTCAAGCTTATAACATCCCTTTTTTGAGTTGGAAGTTAAAAAGCACTAGCTTTTAGCCTACATTGATAAACAATTGCCCTACCTTAAATGAGGGGTCATTGATGCCTTCCTAGGAGCATCACCTGACATAAAACCTTTAGAAAATAAAGTCTTATTACATTGTATTAAAAACACTTTTACCTTGAATGCTGTACGCAAGTGATACTTAGTAGGTGATGATTTTCCTCTAAAGAAATTAATGGAAATTCGTTCTTATTTTTATGACTTAAGGTTCATAGTTTACATAATTAGTTTCATATAAATTGTATGGGAGGCTTTGTCGCGCACCGACAAAGGCACGTGGGAAAACGTGCGTGCTTTCGAAATGGCAGTTGTATTGTGATCTACTTTTAAATATATAAGTTTAACAACTAAGACTTATAAATCAATGTGATACAAATGTGATGTAAATCCTTATGATTTAAAAGCTTTTTCTTCTCATAATTTTTATACTGTTAGATTCTTCCAATTTTTTCCAAAAAAGAAAGTTTTCAAGACTAGTCATTCTTATGGCAATTAAATATTACATATTTATGTACAACCAAAGATAAAAATCGTCAAATAGTTTCTGTGAAGTTAAATCATTTCGTCAGATTCTTTAAGTTAACATAATATTCTCATGATAATAAAAAGAGATCTTATTTGAAAGCACTCAAATATAAATTTAATCTGCACTTTTATTTAAAGGGGCTGTGACCCGTCCTTCGCGATTTTTATTCTTTTCTATCATCGTCTCGTTACTTACACGTACTCATAACTTAAAGATTTATTAATCGGAAACATTTTAAATAAATAATTAAGCCAAACTGTCGCAAAAACTGTTCTTTGATAACGTCTCCCACATATCTACTTCCTACTTACCAAACTTACATACGTCAAGTAGTTTAAGATTTCATGTTTCATCATCAAACCTTTCGTTTTTATATAATCTATGTATGATTTGTATTTTTGTTTGTTATAAACAGAGTGACATAGGATATATTGTATATGGTCATACAGACAACGGCGTGAGAAATAGCAAGTGTTTCACAGTGATTTGACAAAATTATCTTTATTGTTACTACAACGTTCAGACTTTGGTAATAAGCTGGACCACACATATATGACTAGTCTACAAAATATTGCTAGTCATGTTCAAATGAATTGATTATATTGACGATATCAATCAGCAACGATACTAAAGAGCATGGTGATTGTTACAATAAAGTGAAGTCCCGCGTCCCCTTGTGGGGTATGGGGCAGATGCATTTCACACTGATCGATGTTTTCTTTAGGGATAAATAGGTGATCAGCCTTCTATGTCCTGCCATGCCGAGTTTTTTTTATCTCCACCGGGAATCGAACCCAGGACCTCTCGGTTGTAACGCTTAGGCGCTTACCACTAGACCAAGGAGGCGGTCGGTCTATTAAATATGACCCAACTTTGTAATCTTTAAAACTCAACTTACCTGAAAAGAGATTTATCTTTTTTATTTAAAATTCATCAATAACGACTCCAAAGTGTACTTAAAAGTATATAAAAACAAAAAAAACATCTAAAAGGCTACAATTTGCTATTGTAAAGTTAAATATCTAAAGATATTTATTTTATGATTTCATACGAGTTAGGTCTGACCCATGGTGGCGCACAGCAATATGATTGTTACAGTAATAAGACATATATTTACTAGCTTCTGCCCTTGGCTTTACTTCGTTGTTTTGGACCTTATAACTTTTATGATATACGTAATTTTGGTGATATTTAACTAAAGTTTAATCAAAATCCGTTCAGTAGTGCGAGTGTAATGTTACTTATAATCCATCCAATTAAGTCTACCCTTGTACAACACATTGCTCTTATATAGTTATTTATTATCTATTTCACGTTAATTAATGACTATTATTTATCTCTATGGCAAGTTTCATCCAGATCTGATCAACCGAACTGGTTTTGAATAAAAAAAGACATCCATTCCAACTTTCTGTTTAATATAATATAATTAATATTAGCGTTTCCATAGGATATATTTATTCCTTGTTGGGAATATGCAGTTATAATATAAAGCAATAAATAATTTCATGCTTGAATAACGAGTAATTGATTCGTTAATTATTTTCACAAATATCTGAATCACAGTTACGATATAATTTTAAATGATGGTTAATTTTCACCAATTTATCGGCTGAAACAGATTAATAAAATCCATTCATGAAACATGAAAAGAAAGAAAACAAACCGAAATCCGTTTAATGCAAATACACTAACAAAACGCGCAAGCAAAGCAAATTGCTGGCGGAAAATGGCGGGAAATGCAAACGTCAAAACGTCAGCATTTTTATTGTTATCCGTGAACATACATTGTTTACACGTTCGCCTGCCAAATGAAATGTTTGCTTGCGTTTCACAAGTAATTGGCTTCTTTTACAGAAAAATTGAGGAAAAACAAACTCTTTCTACACACAGACACAAGGAACTTCTTTCTAAAAAATATAAATGTCAGTTTTCAGAGTGGGTAAGGTTAAAATACATCTAAGGCCTAAGGGTAACTTATATTGTATGCAGGAAAACTACTTTACGGAAC
This sequence comes from Aporia crataegi, assembly GCA_912999735.1. Taxonomy (NCBI): domain Eukaryota; kingdom Metazoa; phylum Arthropoda; class Insecta; order Lepidoptera; family Pieridae; genus Aporia; species Aporia crataegi. The sequence goes on along the minus strand of OU538744.1, from coordinate 1,772,777 downwards.
CAGCTGAGTTCAGAGATTTTTTTATCAGATAGGCGGGCAGGAGGCTCACTTACTAGAAGCAGTCCGCCGCCCATGGACAAGCTCAACGCCTGTTGAGCCACGGATGCATTGCCGGTTTTTTAAAGAGAGGTATGCTCTTTTCTTGAAGGTCCCTAATTCGCAATGGCCGCAATACCACAGAGCGCTGCTGTTTCCACAGAGTGGTGGTGCGCGGCAAAAAATGATTTAAAAAACACTCGGTTGTGGAATGAGCAACATCAAGGTAGTATGGATGATTCAGAGACATTTCAAAACTACTATGACATGGGACTTCCAAGAAAAGAACGCACCTTCAAAAGGCCGAAACCATTAGGAGCTCCTGCCCATTTGCCTCTGGAAAAAAGAAGGCTTTTAACTATTTATATTCTATCAATACCAACGTAACACCTAAGTATGAATTGTAACTAAGCCATCTGAGTAACTTGACCGTCCTTGAGTGACGTTCATGAGCGATCATGGATATGTATATGATTAAAAACATTTTAAATATTCAATCGTTTTCAATAGATTTTTAATGTTTAAAACTTCCAATAGAAATATTATTGCTTAACGCGATGGAATAATACTTTACCAAAGTATTACTTTACTGTCACTTTTAACTTAGATTTAAAATGAATTAAATATAATAGAAGAATAAAAAATGTATTGATTTTGATATCAAAAATGACGCAATACATAAATTTCGGTTATTCGTTTTTGAAACGGCTGAAAAAAAGCGTCAAACCACGATCGGCGAACTTTTTAATTGCCTCACTGATTTTGCATCCGATCGTAAAATTGTATTGTTTGATTTGAAATTGAAACCGTCAAAAGTTTTCGAACTAAGTCCGCGTCACGAATTTAACCAGCACTCAAATTAAAAATGAATACTGGGAGAATTTTGAGAGCATACTACACGCTAATTGGCACGTAATTCCGAATGCAATTTAATTCTACCAACTGAATTTTGTTTAACCTGAAAATTTTTAAGCACCGTCATGATTATAATTATGGTCTAAAAGTTTTATATTTTTCCGTAAAAAAGATTCGGGTCTTTTGTGTACATCGAGTGCTCCTCGATCCTTGCACAAGATGGATGGAGAATTTTAAAATATATAAACAAAACGCGGCCGATAAGAGCTAAAAATTGTAATTTAAATATAATTTTGAACTTTTTAGTACCGGAGAGAAATATTTTTATATAATTTGAGCACATCTTTAAAATTATTTCAAGAATATTTGTAGTGTTTATTGTATGCCATAAAATCTATCTTTTTATGGTTTTTACAAAACGGATTTTCAAAAAATCAATGGATCCTTCTAATAAATAAATGTATCGTTTAAATAATAAGGGACTGCCGGCAAATTTAAAAAGCCTTTCGGCCTTTGCGTTAGTACTTTAGCAATTCATTATTTGTTTATTTTATTATCACGCAAGTAATGGTTACTACGTCAACTCAAAATAGTCCGCGTTTTTTAACATCCTGCAACATTCTTTGAGAACGAGTAGGTATTATTTTTAGTAAAAGTATTTTTAACATATATTGGAATATAAACTTATTCAAGTTGTTCAGTCCATTAGATTTGTCGACTTTTTAAATAAAGATCAGTGGCCGTTGATGCATTCTTTCAAGTCGGCCAAGGTCAGGAACTAGGTTAAATTTAGTTACTCACCTGCACCGCAACGTAGTCAGTTTTGATGTACTATTATCAAGTGATGTCAGTCCGTAATAATTAACTAAAAAAGAAGGGCACCCTTTAGATGACAACTATTAATAAACGACCTATTGGACTACTATAAACAGCACGGGGCATATAATGGTTAAGATATGAAAGTATACTAAGTCAGTCACCACATTAAACTAGCATTCCTTATATAAATGACGGAGTACGAGGCCCGTATGACAGAGCAGGAGAGCCGTAATCGGCATCTCAAGCATTTACATATTATAATGAGATAAAATAAAGAAAAAATTACATATTCAGTGGTAAATTATAATGGTTAATACTATGTTTGCACCTGCCTAGTCGTGCTACGTGCATAGAAAGTCTTAAATAATAAACCATCGTACCTAATTGAAGATGAATCACGGGCACAAATGAAACAACGCCCAAACACAATGCAGTCAAATGGGATCAATTTCGTAAGACTATATTCATACGTGTTACTTTCTTACTCAAAAGAACAATGGATCAATGATTACTGGTTTATATTCGGTAGAATAATAGTAGTAATGTGACGATACGTGACAAAATGTAACGAATTAGAAAGCCCACTTTTATTGCATAATATAGATTTTCAATTGTTTCTAAGATATATGTATTTTGTATAAACATCTAATATTTACAATTTTTGACAATATACGAAAAACTGTATGTAACTCATATCTATCTGATAATCTTATCATCAGGGGCTCCCCGACGGGACGCACGTCGAACTTTCAGGTTCTTTTGTACTTACTCCATGCCTTACTCACTCACTGCAAGATCCATGAAGGACTGCATGAGCTTCAGGATGTCGTTGGATGCGAAGTGCCGATAGTCCCCTAGGCTCGGGTATACCGATCCGAAGAAGTCGAGTCGCTTGCCAGCTGTGAGTTGATAAAGTTTATTTTTGTTACAAAATACTAAATGCTGTTTAGAAAGGAAAAAGAAAATCTAACCACATGGTTACAGGCAAACTTAAAAATTAAATATTTATTTTGGGAAATTTAGATAGTAAAATTCCGCCTCTTCGTTACCAAGCAAGCGGATTAGAATATGACTATAAAATCTTGAGCAATGTATTTATCTTATTCGTGTGGGACAGTCCCCAGTGCCCAGAAGTTTGTGCCACATGTGTCCGTAATATCCGGGCATTTGTCAGGCTGTAATTGCGAAGCGATTTCCCTCCGCTGTCCCTTACTTAAATCTTAATGTCACTTTGCGTTGCTTCGGCTATTTAGGTAAGTTAGGCTTAGTTTAAATGAGTTCACATACTGAGATTCATTTCTTACTGACATCCTGAGTTTATTAAATGCCAACGGCACAATTTTTTTCCATAAATTCACTTAAAATTTGATTTTTATGGTTTGTAAATAATTTGTGGTACCTACACACAATTTGATTTTAAAGAAGCAGTCAGTTTTGTGACAAATCTATACTAATATTATAAAACTGAAGAGTTTTTGGTGTCTGTTTATTTAATTTTTTTAGTTTAATACCTATTTATTAAAGGTTCGTTAGTTTACGACCAACAGGAGTCGAGCATCAATAAAAATGTATTAAAAATGAGTAAATATTTATTATTTTGAAAGCGGGGAGTAATTTAAAGCTGTATATCTCATACGTCCCAATTTCAAAATATATGGATAATGTTATAGGTGTGAGGTCGAGGGTCATGGTAGCCTGGTCACACTGGTCTTTCATCGCAATAACTATAGCACCCACGCAACTCCCACCAGAATTTATTTAGTTCTCGGGTTCGGTTACGATACAAGCGATTATCAAATTGAAAAAATCCGTATTTTTCTAAGTAAAATAGGGAACGATTTCATAGGTCTATGCCTATTTCTTATGAAGTCTATCTTAACCAACTGCTTCGCAGCGAGCGGTGTGCGAACTGTAACAGTAATGTAAATGTCTTGTAATTCAATTATAATGCAATGTAATTATTACTAACATTAGTAATTAATATAACGTTTAACTGTAACTTTCTATATATTTAAAAGTACAAAGGTAATATTGGAGGTAATCGCGTCGCTGATTAATGTCAGCATAGCTGAAAGTAAGAAGGCTAACAAACAGCGAAATGTTACCCATATGCCCATACAAGTCCATGACATGGTTTGTGTGAAATTAAATCTAGGCAAGATTTACTTACTGGGTACCCGTGACGTCATTTGCGTAGGATGGTAAAATTTCAGCATATCCCTTGATCAAAGTCCTACATGTGTTTTAGTGAGGTGAGGAGCTGACATTTCGCAGACCATTTTCTGTACCTAAATGCAAGTAGCAATCTTTTGATTATTTATAAATAATCGAATGTAAAACTAAATATGCAAATGCACCTTGAGGTTAAGATTTTTAGTTTTTGTCGTCTCGAGTGTGACATTTGATATAAATAAAGTTTTAATCAAATCCGTTGCCATTTATCGCCCGCATAATATGGCGTTTTATTATTTATTCGTAGGCGTTGTATCGCAGGCGAAAATAAAATAATAAACTTTCATATAATATGCTAAATATACATTCATATAATCTGTTGAAATTGTGTCAAATAAAATTCAAAAACTTCCGTCGTCTAAACACGCAAGTGTTAAACATACTATCACAATACATCACTATGTTTTACCGCCTTAGTCCGTGTAGGCTTATAAACTATTCACTCAGAAAAAGTAGCCTCCAATAAAATAATTTTTAAAATCCTTTTAGTACTTTATAAAATTTCCTCATTAAATTAGATAAAGCATACAACATCTTGGCCAGTTATCACATAACTAAACAATATGGAAGCAATTCAGATTTCAATAATCCTGAGGCTGTCGACATATAGTGGCGTATCTACGTTATTATAATTTTGATACGGGTAAGGGATCGGGCACCAGGAATTAACTTATCACGGTTCCGCCACATCTGCATACCTTTAAGTCAACAGATACGCACTTGAATAGTAAATAGTTCTGATTATAATGTAATAGCTGTATGAACGGAATGGATAACAAACGAAGTCCTCGGTTCGAATCCCGGTGGGTGCAGTGATTTGTGTGATGAGCACGAATGTTTTGGTTGTTTATAAATTTATATTATGTATTTATTGTGGTAACTTCGTTGTTTCTGATTCCCATAACACAAGTGCTTCAGCTACTTACTTTGGGATCAAAGCAATGTATGTGAGTTGTCCCTATTATAATTAATTAATTATTTAATTAAAATGCTCGAAAAGTTAAACCTATTCGGAAAATAGAACTTGCATATGTCTCCCAAATTCTCAGAAACAATGAACGAAGTGTAAATCTATCTTAACCCCCGTTGCAAAAATAGGGGTTTATGTCTATGGATCCGTGTGCCTATCAGTAACAGCTCTTAAAGGAATGGATCGATTTTTAATGCAGTTTTTTTTTTGAAAGCTGACGTGACTTGATCAAGAGATTAATCTTATAGATTAGCTACAAATTATGATTATAAAACTGATTTGTAATAAACCTCAATCAATATTTTATATATGTATCAATATCATATTATCTATATAGCATGGAAAACCACGTTAGAAGATACGATTCTTCAGACATACAGACACATCAAATTCGGAACACCCTTCTATTAGCATTGAGTCTTGAAAGAAATTATAATAATTGGTAAATATTTTTTTTCCAATGAGCGGTACTCATTCAGACCAATATAAAATTGGTCTCAACAGTTATTATTTAGTTATAATCTGAAGCGTTGTTAGTGAAAATTGAGTCCATCCCTGCAACCACCCCAAAATTCGGACACCCCTCGGGGCCGAAGACACATATCTCAGACGGGGATGCAAGAAATGTCCGCACCCCAGTATGTAGATTTCTACCTCCTTCTGTCAGTGGTCATTACTAAACCGTGATTAACTAATTTTGAGCATCTATTACTCAATTATTTTTTATCTTGCTAATATGCGTTAAGTCAAAACATTTATTTGATTTTAAGACAGTGTAAACATATTTCTATGATAGACTAATAAACCATACCATATTACTAGCTGACCCGGCGAACTTTGTACCGCCAATAAAAGATAGAATGGGTATAGTAAGCTATCCTTGAAAGGTACTTATATGCCACCGAGAATTCTTTTGTACATCTATAAAAGAGGAATATCCTGTTATGGATTGTTTTGTTATATCTTAAAGGGATTAGGCAGCTTCTTTGATGATAGCTCCCAGATATGTTGTCCTGTCTCAACTATTAATATTGAATTCGAATTGACATAATAATTTAAAAACTGACAGTTATGTCAAACGCTATACGACAACGCTCGCAACTTTCTTAATTCTTCCTTTCATAGGAACCTTCTCCAGGAAATAACAAACACAACAAAAACAGAATTATCTAATTTGGTGCAGTCGTTCGGAAGTTATGCGCTTACATAAATTTTGGTGATTCATTTTAATTTATATAGATGTCAATCTACGTTTATGTATTCTCATAAATTTGATGGAAGAGACACATTTCGCAGCCTGTTTAATTAATCTTAACTTCATAACGAGAAATACGTCTATTTATTTTTGATTGACATGGAAAAATTACACGTGCCTTTTTTGAAATAGGGAATTAATTTATGTTTTATTAAAGTATCAAGTGCAGTGGAGCGTCCCCACATACCGACTCAATGAATCGAATGTTTTGTCTGTATGCCTGTCCGCATCTTACGGCATATGGCTCGAATATCCCTCATTGCGGCCGACATGTTTCGATTAAGACTACCCTTTCAGTGTAAGAGCTTTTGATCAGAATATAATTTACAAATTTTTTAAATTTTCCTATTCCATTATCAGTACGTCAGATCAGGTACTTAAACACTTACTTACTTACTTAGTGACCTTTGAAGCTCACCTACCTTACCTTGAAGCTCGCGCAAGTTCGCTTCCATGGCGTAAAAGCATGTAAAACAAAACAAGATTCGAATAAATTATAGCACCTTGCATTTTTTCCTAATTTAACGCAGTCGCAGAAATTTGTTTATGGCGCTATAAAATTACTCAAAAAAATCTAATAATACTCATAAAAATGTCTTGTTTCATTAATGTAAGGTGCGTTTCTATTATAGGGACATATTTTATACGAAACTAACGCAACATAGCTTCGTCTATTCTATTTCAATTTTTTATAACCATATTTACAAATTAAGCCATCAATTGAAGATATGTAATTTAACAAAATCCCGAAATTATAACTAAAAATAAGTAATGTGAGCCGTTGGCGAGAGCGGACGTGTCGACCCTAGCTGCTGGTGATGTAACGAGCCAATACTAACCACTGTGTAAGTCCAAGTACTACAGCACTTATAACCCTCCTCTTTTTTAGTCGGAGCTTAAAAATGCCTATAGAAAAAGAATCTCTCTCTTATACTACTCTCGCCTCAAGACACCCAGGGCTGTCCAACACAGATGCCAATAATATAATATGACGATTGTCGTATGTGCGTCTTAGGGAATTATTAATACCCGTCGGGTCGAGGACTTGTTCAAATAGTTTCCTTTGGATATTAGTTCTTGAAACATTTGTGTTTGGACTGAGGACGTCTGCTTTCCTGATTTGCTTTGCAATTCAGTGATTTTGAGAAACTATCAAATTAACACATACGAAAACCATACTGTTATTCTGTAATAAAAATAAATAGATATTTGATCTAAAACTCTTACTAAGTGATTAATATCCAGTATTTTAGAATTAAAATAATTGGATTAGTGAACGTCTAGTCTCTTGGAATTGCAATAATTTAGGACGGCCTTATGTTATAAATACTCATTAAAAATGAAAATAATTTTTAAATTTCGTAAATGTAGCCACAGAATGCTCGTTGGTATAGAGTAGGTATATAATTCACCTTACTTCAGGCGCTTTCTGCACTTTAGGGTACGCGTTCACACACACCGGCTCAGAGAGGAGCCGAAGCCGAGCTCGAATGCTTGAACGCGCTTGGTGTGAATTAACAAGAGGAGTTTACCCGACTCTGATCGCATACTATTTCTCGTTCGCGCAGCCGTTCGGCTCCGATTGTGTCCGGTCTGTGTGAAAAGAACAATGCGCGCCGATGCTCTCCGAGCCGCTCTGTTTGAACGGACCCTTATCCTCTTAAAACTTTTGTAAGTTCATTTAAATTTGAAAAGAAAACCAAAACTACATATAAGCAGGCATTGAAAGTTGGCTGTGCTATGAAAATTGTTTTTTTATTAACACTGTTTTGTTAAAACTTTCCAAAAAGCAGGCCTTATTGTATCTGTTGTAATGTAAATTTTGAAAACTGAATGACTGAGACTACAGTCAATTTGTCCTTGTTGAGTACGTAAACCACTGAACTAAATCTTGTGTATATATTATGCTTATATATGTATATTACGGTTCTGACTTAGAAAAGTAACTAATTGTTATTTGTTGCTCTCGTGAAAGTAAATTAAAATCATCGTCTCTAATGTATGAGGAAACAATATATATGGAAGCGTGAATTGCAGAAATAAATCAAACTCTAAAAAAATCAACTCTAAAGGAGGTTAGAATTTCAATTCAAAGAAGAAAAATATGTCATCATGCATAGACTAAACAAAACTAGGATTGACAGTTGCAAATCGGGGTTGCCTGCTATAAACTATACTAAAATACTAATATAAAAATAACTAATATTAACATTATTTGAATTGTTAAATTATTAAGAGTTATTGAATAAAGAGGCTTTATATTATTATGTATATTATCTATATGAAATAATAAGTTATTACACGCTAACTCGACAGCCCTCACTATTCCGACGCAGAAGGAACTGGACAATGAAATATTCGCTCATTAGACCGTCTACTGATTAATTGGCTTCTTAGTTTTAAGGGGTGGCGTTACTTATAACGACATTTATATCGGAAGTATGCACTAATTATGCAAAATTTTATGTATGTATAGGCACAATTTAATAATTGAGTCTGAATATATTTAATTAGATTTTCATGGAATTATGTAATCAAAGAATTATGAAATGGAATCTTTTAAAGTATTCCTTTGTTAACATATTTTTAATGGAATAAAGTGTAGGTTTTACTACATTATATTATTCCAGTTTAAGAAAATTTAAGCAAAAAGTTTTAAAACATCACTCTTTCACATTAAAAGTTTTTGGTCGGTTTATAGATAAATTGAATTCACTTCTGCTTAGCAAATACGACCGCTTACACTACGACGCCATCTCACTTATCCCATTCTATTGTTTATGTAGAAGACATTATAATGTGTTTAGTCGGTAGCGATATGGAACTATTTACGATGCAGATAAACGTGTTGGCGGGAATCTGGGGGGCCACTTCATCAATTATGGGTCGAAGTATGGCCAATTATAATGTCATCAAAATAACATAATATTATAATTACATTCTTCAAAATAGAAAAATAACGAATACATACTATGTATTAAATTGGTTTTGGGCAGTAAGTTTTATTATGGTTATTTTTTAAATTTTATTTTATACAAATTATGACATACTTTTGATAATTTCTTTTTACGATCCCGTTCCTTTCATCAACTTTTATTTTATATGAGCTGTATGTCACTTAAGAAGAGTTTACTGTCAGTTAAATAATTTTTACAATCTGTTTTTGAGTTTACTTATTGCAAACAAAAATTAAAATAAAAATTAAAAATAATATGTATAATTGAAATTAATTTTTTCGCCACTGAGTTTTTTTAAAGTTGTTATCTGAATTTCATAATAGACGATCAAGTTTAAGTTTAATATAATCAAATAAATTTTTGCTATTTTGTTACATTAGAAATACCTTTATTAAAATTTCGATTAAAACAAATATCTAAATAATACGAGTATAATTGTCAAATGCAGATGTCGCACACTCAACCGAGATTAATTTTAACGAGGGATATATTATACAAGTAGGGGTTTAAAACATAAGCTGCAGCGGGGAATTCGGTTCCTTTTTATATTATTTAATTTGTAGTAGATATTCACCAAAGAATATTGTTGTAAATATAACTAGGCTGGTATTAAACAGGTTGCTTTATGGGAAAGGAATGTTATTTTTACTAATTAACTGTAGCTAAGTTAATTAACCAGGTTGTTTATGAGTGTTATTTTTACTATTTTACTCGCAATTTTTTCAATTTTTCTCACCATAATAATTCTCGCCTTAGCGATAATATGATTGAAACAACATTTGGTAATTTATCTTTTAAAGAGATAAAATAATTATTGGTATTAATTATTATTATAGAAAATCGACAACTTGCTGCTTTTTCGCTTAGTAGTCACAGATTTATATTATGTGAGAAAATGCATACTAAACATGTTGGATTGTCAATTGATTCTTTAATGAAATTGTCAGTTGACTAGGATGTTCAAAAATTAATTCTTTAGTCAATAGTAGCAGATGTCATTTGATTGTTTCATTATTATAAAACGCCACCACTTCCTAGTACAAGTTATAATGGCTAGTATGGCAACAGTCTCTACTATATATTCGGTAAAATATATTTAAAGTTAAACATCGAAATGCTGATTTCTTTTCATAACCTCCTACAAAACATTTAAACTCAGCTTATAATTTGTCCCAAATACAACAATGTATACTTACACATCCAACAATCTGATCCGATCTCAAATCCACACACGAACACTAAGCTCAGTTAAGTCCGCAAATATTGGACTTAGTTTGATCGTCGTAATGTGCAGGTGAACGTTCTGTTCTAGCATTGCGTGTTCTCTGCTTAATAGTTTAAATTACGTTACGTTGTCTACTGTAAAATTGTTCTCTATACGCAGATGATCACGCATTGATTACGAGTAAAAACACTAGATTTGGCCTAGAAGAGATCGTTTTGTAGGGTAGGTACCCTAATATGTACTATATTTTCTGTATATGTATATATACATAAAATATAGTATAGTAAATAAAGTCCCATGTCCCTCAGTGGGGTATGGGACAGATGCGTTTCACATTTGTTTCACTGATCGATTTTTTCTTTAGGGGCAAGTAGGTGATCAGCCTTCTATGCCCTGCCAGACCGAGTTCTTTTTTATCTCCACCGGGAATCAAACCCAGGATCTCCCAGTTGTATCGCTTACGCGCCACCACTAGACCAAGGAAGCGGTCTGTAGTACGTAGGTATGTATTAGATTTTTATATGATTAAATTCATCAACCGTTCGATATCCATCGTTCTACATTTGAGCGTTTTTAAGGTTACTTCTATACATTCAGGGAATTAGCCAATTATTTTTCGTGTATTTCTTTAATTGCGTATTTCTTTAATATATACCATCTGCCTTTTTTCCTTCTATTGCATAAAATGAGGTATTTTATTATAGCTTGAAGAATCAGAGTTAATTACCACCTAATTCTATAATATTTTAGATGAGGTCGCGGACAATTCCTAGTTCGACCGCTGTGTGATATGTAAATATATGATAATGTAGGAACAATTTGCACAACTCATGACCTCAGTCTGCTCCCTTGGTGTCCAATAACTTTCCCTGTTTACATTCCAAATGTAGATGTGGGTTTAAAATTAATATGTTTGGATTATATTAGGCGAGATTCCTACCTGTTAACACTTTAGTATAACTTGTCTTAGTTCAACTAATGAAGCCGTCCCACTTAAATAAATTCAAATATGAGGCTGAATACGGAATTTCACCCGTATCACCAGATGTTCATCGTTGCACAACTGATTTCTAAGGCATTTTTTGCACCACTCTGTGAAACCAGCTGCCCTCTGAGTTATTTCCGAACTATTAAGACTTTGGGATCTTCAAGAAAAGAACGTACCTCTCTTTAAAATGCCGGCAAGGCACCCGTGGCCCAACGTGGGCAAAGGCGTTGAGGGTGTGCATGGATGGTGGACCGCTTCTCGTATGCAAAAAATTCAATTTCTAGGCTTAACTTGTGGCGATGTCAGCTAAAAACTTTGTTTTAATTCAATAAAGAAAAATATTAATATTCAATTTTAGGTATTTTGATGTTAAAAAAATCTGTCAACCCATAAACTTAACTTTATATTTAGTTAATTTTATGAAATTATACATCAATTGATCAATCTTTTTAGTTTGTTTTTTAGATTCCCTAAAACTTATACATATATATAAATATTTTTATATTTCTAATTTGAAATTAATTTAAAATTCTACAAACCAATGCCATAGAAATATGATCATGCAAGTCCTTTAATCACGAAAACTCCTTGTACAAGGGCTAAAATACATTTTCAATAAAAAGAGTAAACTTGGTTGATATCCTGGAGGCGATTGGATCCATTTCCGAATTAATCTAATGCAATTTGAGTATTATTCGTAATATATGACATGTACGTCGAAACACAAATTTAATGGATACGTCATTTATTTAGATTTATTTATATATGTATATTTATTTAGATTCTTTTATTTTCGTTCCATTTGGAGTAGAGACTTTGGGTCCATGGGGGCAGAAGTGCGTCGATTGGAAAAATATCGAAATAGTTGACAGTTGACACCACAAAAAACCTTAAAGGTGGCTCATATTTCGGCCAACGCATTAGTACAGCGGTAATTTAGCCAGTATTTTGGGTACGCGCCCCAACGGCTTTGAGCTTTTTGTATTTTTGCAAATAATTTGAAGTACATTGTAAGTAAATTCTGTTAAAATAAATAAATAATTAAAATGGATTCGTTATTAGATATTTATTTTTACTCTCTGTATTCACTTCCATAAACTTACTTTTAAAAAGTAATAACACACACACACCTCCTCACTATAGGTGCCGTGTTAAACCGCCTTCTGTATCTGGCCCTTGATCCAACCACCTAATGTCAAGATTTTCAGGTCTAAACTTAAATAATTTTATTTTAATATTAAAAAAAACAAAAATAAATTAAAATTTTACGACCTGTTCTATGTCTATTTTCAAAGTTTACAAAACTTCGAAAATTTATTCTTTTCCCCATTAATTAAACATAGTAAGGTACCACAACAAAAAAACAGTTAGATAGAGTCTATCTCCTATGAGTGATCTATCTATCTATATAGTATATAAAAAGTTGAATATTACAAAGAAACCTTTAATGTATGTATTTTTTACCGACTTAAAAAAGGAGGAGTTGTTTCTTAAGTTTTATTTGTGTCATATTAAATATTATTTTACCCAAATTTGCCACATCCAATCTTTCGCGTTCAACGCAATGTTAAGCAGATTGAATTTCCTGACGATTCTGGCGTTGATTCTGATAACATGTTGCGAATACGCTAATGTGACTTAAATGTGTGTTAGTCGTAATTTCGAAGGAAATGTCTTCAAATGTGTCTAATGTAATAGTAATTAAATATTAATAAACGCTTACGTTTTTACGCCTAAAACACTGAACCATTTTGATGAAATTTGACACAGAGAATAGAGTTTGGGAAAGTATATACCGTTTATTGCGAAAAAAGGTTTAACGGAAATAGGGTATGAAAGTTCTTCAATGTCAAAAATTTCCAAAATTGAAATAAGGTTATCACGCGGACGGAGCCGTTGGCAAACGCTAGTTCTAAATAATAATTCTCAAGTCTTCATACATTATAAACACACACATTAATACTAATACAATTGAAAAACTATGATAAAAACTAGAGCTTCGTATACTGAAAAGTGTTTTTTGAAAGCACTAGTATCCAGATCCAGCTTGGGAGACAAAGAGTAAGTCCAAGTCAAAAGTCACTTGCCATGTATGTCTGTCTACGCTTATCACGAGAAATATTAACGGAGCTTAATTTTTTCACCGTTAGAGTATAGTGATGATGGCTGAAGAAGTGGCAGCTGATTCCACAAGGTGGTCAATGGTCCATAGTATCATATCATATTATATCATAGAAGATTTGAGATTTATTGTTTATAATAAAGTTTTGATAGTTCAACAAGCAATACATAATTTGTATGAAAATCGTGGAATATCTAAAGCACTAAATTCCTGGGATCCTATTAGCGCAGTTCGTTATAAGCTCGAGCTCAATAATAGTGCTCCAAACTCCTTGAATCTCACGTATTTGATCATTTGCTACCCACTGCCTCTAGCTGATACGTGTGTCAATCGGAATTGTATAAAGCTGCTATTATTTAACTTTAGTTTCAAATCTTGCTTTGTCATAAATCTGTTAAATTATATTATATGGTTTTATCATCAAAACACCTTACGTTGCGATTTTAAATTACCATTTTTTTTTTAATTAGGGCTGCTAATACATAAATATTAATAAAAGCACATATAATATTTAAGGTGTATAGATAAATGTTCAGAACTCTATAACAATAAAGTTTTAAGGATTCTGTCTATATAAGTAACTATAAATTATAATTTAGTCAAGCTACTGTTTTTTCTTTAAACAATCATCATTACTGTGAAAAATAAAAATTATTTAGTTTTTAATCACTTTTTTTGTGTTCGTGGCAGTTTAGCAATCAGTGAGAAAATGTTCAACATCAGATACATCGAACTAGAGTTAACCTCCTACAAACAATCAATTTAACTTATAAAAAGCGTAAAAGAACTTAATAGGTAATATCAGCTCTAGATATGTCTCACACGATGTGTACAAATCAGACCGACAGTGTATCAGTTCCCAATCAACAATTTCAAGATGTTTGCTCGTCTCCACGAGCCGGGCATTGTGGACGAATCGGTATTTTCTTCTATATACGGAATGTTTACACTATGAAATTCTGTCCGAAGAAGGGATTCATTCATATTCTCCGAGTTATTGATGATTAATATGAAAATTGTTATGTATATATAATAACATAGGTTGCAGATTCTCGGTTGGGATCAGGATGGCGTATGATTTACAATTGTTTCCAATTAAAATCATTAATCGGTTGTAGGTTGGTTTGAAAACATTTAATTCTTTGTAAAATGCTCCTCGAGCGAATGATTTTGTGTTTGCGAGTTTATTTTCATTACGAAAATTGTTTACCCTCTAGTCTTGGTTGGGTGGAGTATAAATGCAGGCAACATATGACTGGTAACACACTCTTCGCACCAAGTAGAGCTCTTCTGAAATCGCTATTCATTAGCAAATAAATCCAAGCCAAGAAGTGTTGTGTTTAATACATCCATGGATGACGTGGGGCGAGACTTTTTAAAAAGAATGAAGCTTTTGGTATTCCTTATATACTAACAATATATAGTATTGTAAATATTATATTTTAAATTATATATTTACTAAACGTCGGGAAAATTTAATCCTAATCAATTAAATTGTAAAACTTGTTTTGTATATTTATTCCGTTCAAAGTTTTCTTTAAATACTTATATTATATTTACTCTGTAGTTTCAATATTCTGTTTCAAGCTGAAATACTACATGCTTTACCAACATTTTCATTTGAAGAATTTTAAGGTTGATTGCGCATAAGTTGCAGTGCATTTACCTTTGTTCTATATACAATTTTTTTCGCACGTGTTACATAATACACTGTGTGTAATCTATTTACAAATAAATAAACAAATAAATCTCTTGTTAAAGTACCTCTCCATTACTGGAGAGTCTTTTGTCTAGCTGAAGATTCAACCCTTCCGCAGTCGCGATGCCTTTTGTTACGCAGCATTTTATAAACAAGAAAACAAGACACAAAGTTTTACTAAGAAGTTTAAAAAGTTAGTAAATATGATATTGAACGTATAAAATTACCGAAAAAATTAGATAACCTTTGAACAAATGGGTTTTTATTAGACAAAAGCCGCAGGCAAATCTAATCTATATGAGGTGCTTGGAAGCAATTCCGTCCCCGTATTGTATTCACGACTCGACTCACAATATCAAATACTAATACATACAAATTACATATTTGATATTCGATTATTGTTATGACAATGTTTGCTTGGGTAGTTACAGAGGCATACAGAATGTAAGATTTAGAATTTCAAAATTAAGTGAAATTATTGTACCATACATTGTACATATTGTACAATTGACCGACATGACATGACGATAAGAAATATCTTGCGGCTATTTGTTTAACAAAAACATATCAAAATTTGTCCAATCGATTGATAAATAAACGTTTATTAACAGGCAATAAGATGTCATACAGAATAATATAAAATAATTGTATAATTCTTACTATTATAAATGTCTGTCTCTTTATCTGTCGCGGTTTCACATCAAAGCTACTAAACCGAATTGCATGAAATTTGGTAGATATATAGACAAGAGCCTGAAATAGTACATAGGACTACTTTTTAATGCGAAAAAATGGTTGTAAGTGATTGAAAGGGGGGATGAAAAATTCTATGGCAGTTTAGAGCTAAAAGGCTTTTAGGCTATGTAACATCACGTTACGACGAAATTAACGCGGATGAAACCGCAGGAAACTACTAGTATTAAAAAAATGCCTCATAACCAGTAGGTACTTAATTAGCTGCGATGCTACAGGCAGACACATCATAGCAAGTCTTTTTTTTCTAGGTTTTAAAAACGTCCTTTTCATACTCATTACGACTCAAAGGTTTTCTTTTAGTTTGGTATAATTATGGTCGATTTTGATAGATTTGGTATTCGAGTAATTTCTTTTAATTTTTATTTGTTATATAATAAGTTCATAACATATAATGTAATTAACTTAAGGATTGCTGAATGCAAAAAAAGATAATAACAAGATTCTTATTTTCCTGATGCAAATCAATAAGGGCACATTATATCTACCACAACTTGGTAAAATATTTTTCTGAAGCTTTTTAATTATCCGTATGGAGAATCTTACAAATGCAAACTTACTCGGTCATTATGGGTTGACAGCTTGCAAATGGTAAAAATCTATCGAAAATTTTGATATTAACCTCATCGCGTATTGTTTTAGGTACATAGAGGTCTTTATTTAATCAGTCGGTACATCTTAACACAAATTTGTAAGTTAAAAAAAAGTCCTTGAAATTATTGTCAAGAACATGACAACACTGAAATTCACATCAATTCTATGGACATTACCAACATCAGATAGAAAAGTTGCAGGTTCCTGCTCAGGACTCGAACCCGCAATAAAGCAGACACACTCGCTACGATTATATCACTCCAACATTTGTTTAAATTACATTTGCATGTGCTTGCTTTGATTAGGTTTGTTGACCAGTGATATCTACGCTAGTATAAAGAGAAATAACTTGTAGTTTTGTTTGTTATGAATTCAAAAACTACTGATCTGAAAGCTAGATTCTTCGTTAATAATATAGGCTTAAGTGTATATTCTACATAGATTAACTTGCATATAAAAGGTACATGTATCTAAAACGTATTTCAAAAAAGAAGTAAGGTCTCAATACAATTTTTTTGTGAAACTATAACAGAAAATATATAAACTTTAATATTAGCTTTCAAATATTTTCCTTGTGTAATATTATTTCAAATTTATTAATAACATTCAGTCCACTTTGAAGTTGACATTTATCAGTAGATTAAAATATAAACACCTATTTATGTATACTTTTTAATATCAAGATAAAAATTGTTCGTATTTTCTTTCTAATACTGGACATATTTCAAAAAGTATTTCACTGATAGAAAATTAGACTTTTTCTGAGTACCGTTGACTTGTATTTCCCACAAGTACGAAACACAAGTGAAAGAAATTACAAATTATATTTTTACAGACACTAAATTTAAAAAATTTAAAGCGATAATATTATAGATTGACTGTGCCACAATCGTTATTATTTGTGTTCAGCGGGCATGCGTAGGCGCGACTCTGTGATGCGTGTGCGCAGATTAAATTGCATTAACGCAATATACTGCACATTATATCGTATCTAGCAGTATGTGATATATTCTCAAACGCACTAAAATATTTTCTCTTGATTTGTTAAGGAAGTTTACAGTTTAGACGGTTATTGAAATTTATTATAATTGTACAAAATCAGGCATAAGTAATATTATGTAATGAACCGATCGAATATGTAATGCGGTCCGTATTAAATCACTAAATAGTATAAATTAAAGTCGCTTTCTCTGTCCCTATATCCCTTTGTATGCTTAAATCTTTAAAACTACGCAACAGATTTTTATGCGGTTTTTTTAATAGATAATAGCGGGCCGCTACTAAATATCTATGCGCAGGTTCTATTATACACATATAAAAATTCAATATAGTAAAATTAATAATATAAAAGATGATAGGAAGTGGATATATTTTAAAAGAAAATCAGAAGTTTAATTCTAGCGCAAAATAAGTGATCCATCTGTTTATATATTTAATTTTTCTTTTATTGTTTCGGTTTATGCATTAGCTATTTTATTTCCAGGTTTAAGGATATAAAACTACTATAAGAAACCTATATATTTAGGAATTTATAGCGTGGTGTCTTTCATACTTGTAGTGTTGTCTCATGTTTGGCCATACGAAGCGTTGGGCGACCAGTTCGGTGGTGACTTTGGCCCCATCACGTCGGGGTCACCATCATAGCGGGTTGCTATGTTACTCTTAGTATTAATAACTATCTGACTCCCTATTCTTTCATGATGTCGAAGTGTGGCTTCCAAATAATAGATCTGAACACTGCTGATTATTTATTGCTATACAGATAATAGTTACATAATAGTAAATACATTGATAATTAGAATTTAGTTATTAATATTCAAAAATATGTCGATGAGTCGGAGAGACTAATGAAATGAATCTGTTTTTTCTATGACGCGGCTCCTTCTCGAATTCTCAAGATTTTTGAATATTCGAATTATTCTTTTTACTTGGCGCGCAGCAAGGAGTTACACGAGAAAGGAGGCCTCACGTAATTCGCCACACCTATATAACCCAGTAAAGCCTTTATCTAGTATAATAACGTGTAATACCTATTACCGACATGTTATCGGCAGCGTGCGATGATCCATGACTGATTGTTTTATTGAGTGTGGGTCCTTACTGTAGGCGATTTATTTCAATAATAACATAGTAATTATTGTACGTGTATTTATAAAATAATTTACTATAACTGTTTCAATAGTACATATTAGTCGTAGGTAAGAAGTGAAGTGAAGTCCCGTGTGGGGTATGGGGCAGATGCATTTCACATCTGTTTCACTGATCGATTTTTTCTTTAAGGGTAAGTAGGTGATCAGCCTTCTATGTCCTGCCAGACCGAGTTTTTTTTTATCTCCACCGGGAATCGAATCCAGGACCTCTCGGTTGTAACGCTTACGCGCTTACCACTAGACCAAGGAGGCGGTCGATTAGTAGTAGGTAGTGTAGTATATATTTTATATAGCTGTGTCCCGCGGTTTCATCCGCGTTAATTTCGTCGTAACGTGATTATATAGCCTATAAACTGAGTAAAATAGCGAACAACTAAATATAGATTATGTACTTCAACCGCGCGGAATAGTTATTTTTTATTATTTATTTATATTCATTTCTAAAATAAAAGTGGCCTAAGTTATGTAGAATGTTAAAGTTATAAATAATGCATTCATTAAATATATTTTAACACGAGAAAAAATATCTCTTTTCCAAGTGAACGCGGACTTTTTTGATGTGTATGACTTAAGGATTTGTTAATTAAATATATATCGCTATAACTAAAGCCGAACCAGTTATAAACGAACGGAGTGTGTAACACTCGTTCAATTAATTATGAAAACTGCCGGTATTGCCGTGCTTCATTAACGAGTAATGGAGCCCACACAGATTCATACTTAGTAATTTAAATTAGAGATTTTCTATTACTTTTTAACATATAAATAAATAATATTAAATTTTTCAATCCCCGACGCAGAGAAGTGTTAAAATATGTAACTATTTACCTGTGATAGCTAAAATCTAAACGAAATAACCTATATTGATGCGGTATTATGTGGTATATGATACTATAATTATTGTTTTATTAATTAAAGTTTGTATGAATTTTGTACATAATATTATTAAGTGAAGTCCCGTTTCCTCTGGTGGGGTACGGGGCAGATGAATTTCAGATCTGTTTCACTGATCTGAAATTCATCTGCTTCTTTTTCTTTAGGAACAAGTTTTTTTTTATCTCCATCGGGAATCAAACCCAGAACCTCCCGGTTGTAACGCGTACGCGCTTACCACTAGACCAAGGAGGCGATCATATAATATTATTACATCAATAATATTATCCAAACCAATATTTTTCAAACTTTAGGGTTTATCTGTGGGAGATTTGCTCTAAATAATACACAAGGTTAGAGAAGTAAATAGATATATCAATTCACAAACTCATTCCTAGTGAATATAATAATATGTTGTTTCTAAAACCGACTCATGCGAAACCATGTGTGAAAGCTAATTTTGTTATAGAATTAGACATTTAAATGTCTCAAACTATTGTTAATATTACACCATGTAATTATTACTAAACTCAAAAATTTTCAGTGAAAATGCAACTAAATACACGAAGTAACTAAAGCATTTCTTTGATATGGACTGCACATAACGGAGTTAAACGTAAATATTTTATTTTTCGCAGTTTTGAGTTATGAATTTTTAATGAGATCGCTCGAGATGAGTCAGAAGTCATTTCCCGCTGAAGGAGGAAAAAAATTCTTCCCGAATCGGGCCACAGAAAGAGCTTTTAAAAAAGGGTTTATATTTTTTGTTAATTACGCGTGTTTCGAGGCCGCTACTTATCTATTTGAGAGCAATCCACATTGCTTCGTTCTACGTTGTGTGCCGCCAAATTTTTGTTTTTAATTTTAGGGTACTGTGGAAAATAATTAACTGCGTAGCTAATAGTCAACTTGCGTAGCACAAAGGCTCCCGTGTGCGACTTTTGGAGACACAAAACAAAGTATTTTAATTTTGAATGGAATTGCAACTGAACTTCTCTGTCATGTTTGTATGAAAGAACTTTGAACTCTAGATCTTTAGCCACTATATTTCAAATTCATAAAGTTTTATTTTTGCTAATATTATTTAATTTTAATATAGTTTATATAGTCGATAAACAGCAAATGAGTATATTGATCAATCAACGCACAGCTAGAGTGGGCCGCTAGCTACTTTAAATAATAGCTAAGCGGTCTTATAAGCCTATCGCCAAGCCAGAGGTATAGAGTTCGATCCCTGGTCCAGAATATAATTTATAATTTATTTTTATTTGTATTCGGTCTATGCTAGGGCTGACACTTGCCCAGACGAAGTATCATAAGTGCCAACAAAAAAAGTTAGGTTACCTAAAAAAGATCGCCGATTAGCGATATAACCGCCAGATGAACTTCATTGCAACGAATTGTATAAAAGATTAAAATAAATAAAGTTACGCTATAACCCAAAGGTCAAACTGGCTTTTTAACAATTAATTTCTTAACCTTATATTTTTAATTTCAAGTGAATGATATTTAAATGAATTTACAGAACCCTACATAGAAATCCGTATCTTTCTTAGCATTATTTATTATTTTAGTGATCCTCATAATGTTTCCGGTCGACGGATCGAGCAGTTGTTACAGTTTTTACCATTTTTCATGCACAGCTTTGTTTTTGCTTATTAAAAGTTATCATTGTACGAGGTAATAATGTGGAGTTTGTTTTCAAGCTTTCGTGTTGAAAAAGAAAAAAATGTGTATTTTCCTCTAAAGTACAATAGACCAAGTTAAACTCTTGTCTAGGCACATATTATATACTATATAGTAGATTCTTCAATATTAATTACAACTAGAATAGTTAATACTTACAAAAATGCAAAAAGCTCATCAAACCCGCTGGGGTGCGTCCCCAAAATACTGGCTACATTACCGCGTTGTATCGCTATACTAACCAGAACGCAGAAAACCTATGGCTGAAATATGAGCCATAGGTTTTCTGTGGTCTCAAATAATTTATAATTAAAGTTTTCATTATATTTTCGATCATAAAATTTTGCATATACAGGTATAATTATCAGATCACTGTCAAATGACCTGCTAATAATATGCATATGTATGTGGAAATTATTAATATCAATAAATAAACAGAATATATTTAAAGTGAAGTCCCGTGTAGTGTAGTGTAGTGGGGTATGGGGCAGATGCATTTCACATTTGTTTCACTGATCGATTTTTTTCTTTAGGGGCAAGTAGGTTGTAACGCTTAAGCGCTTACCACTAGACCAAGGAGGCGGACAAGAATATATTTACAAATGTTTTATATTGCAAAAAAATATCTTTCACATTCAAATACATGTTACGGAAACTCAGATATAAAATTATATTACTTACCGAAACTGAAATATTATATTCATATATTTGGAGTATTTTATGAGGCAAAATGGTATTAGCAACATGTACGTGTCTAATTTATAAACGGTTTGTGTTAAGCTCCTGGGCCGTGCAATGGGTCACGCTTCGCGATTAGACAGCTCATATGGGTTTAGTGCTAACATATATATGACAGTAATATTGGGTTTCCCGAGTATAGACTATAAATTCATTAAGTTATAGTCTGTATTCTTAACTATTTATGACATTTCATAAATAGTTCATATAGGAATGTCATTCAATGTTCATATGACCATTTGCGAAGCTCGTTCTTCTAAAGCTTTAGTTTAGTAGAGTAAAAAGTGTTGCGGAGTTGAATTTAGTAGATTCAAATTGCAAATCGAGTTTGAAAGGAGATCATATAAAAATATTCCATTGGATTTCGTATTGTTTGTTTAAACAGTTCTGAGTCATAATAGTCAGTCAGTTCCTTTACCTTGATAGTCGTTAATAAAGAAAAATTTTTAATCTATAGTTATTGACACTTAAATTATGACATTTAGATAATATTTTAAAATAATTGTAATACGAACTTGAATGTGTTACATAGGACTATAAACGTCCAACGCTTAATAACGAACAAATGGATATTCGTCGTAAAATATATTGAGGATACAATTTAATAAAAATCATCATATATATTCTATAGCTTCTGTAAATGAATGGATTATGAGTGGTGTACATGAGACTTAAATGAATTGCTCGCCCACACCATCCGTCATAAGGAAAGAAAATTGTGGATTGATGTTTAATTTCTAAATATATTTTTTTAGGTTTATTTTAAGTTTAGTTTATTTTATTATGATATTAAAATGTGTCTAATAATGTTATAAGCTTGCCGTTTCATTAATAACTACAAAGATGTTATATCGCTTATTTATTTATTTTATTTCTCTTTATTCTTTCACAAATAGCCACAGTAAAATAGAGATAAAATAAGACCAATAGCGCCGAAAAGAAATAAGTTTAAAGCTCAAAGCTTAATTCTATACAAGATCTACAATACACCAACATCGTCATATTTCGAGTTTCCCGCACTGCACACGCAAAGACCCCATGTGTCTAATGAATCAACCGGGTAAAATTGTATCGCAATCACGCTATTAAATTCTAGTCCTAACTAACATTAAAAAATGAATCTCCTTGAATAGCCTGAACTTAGATTTCAGAGACATTCATCACAAGTATCTTTGATTACTTACAGGGCCTGACATATGTTATGTTATAAATTTACGAAAATAAACAAATTATTATTATTATTCATAAGCTAGGTATAATCATCTTGGTATATGATTAAATAAATTTTGAGCTTAGGTTATTGTAACTTGTTCTCTTGAAACAAAATCATAAATGGCTTAAGAGGAGATTGGATAGTTTTCAACTCTTAAATACAATCTAGATTAAACGAACCAATTTTAACTCAAAGAGTTTTATTCAAATTTATTTTAAAGAAATACGCTTATGCGTAAAATAGGTATTTGTGTGTGATTACATTACATTATTTGTATACATAAAATTTCTATACAGACTCTGAGATGGCCTTAGTTCCTCTTCCACAAGTTTCGATAAGTATTTTTTCAAAAACTAGTAACTGTATGTATCGTCAAATCAATACGTTATGTGTGGTGCTTTGAGTAGTTACGCGAAACTTACATGGTTACGAAAGAATTAAAAAATTAAAGAAAAGGTTAAAAAACCTACTGAACATTTTAATTATATCTCTTGAGGATACAGATTTCTAGATAATTTTAGTCTATCGTGTCAAAGACACGTGAATTAGATATTCTATAAAATATCGAAAAGTTCTTATAAAATTTTTGCCCCTCAGTTCATATATACCAAGGTAACAGTTAAATTATAGAACTTTTTGCCTTGTAAATTTATAACGATCTAAAGCGCACGAACAAAACACAACCTATGTTTAGTGGTGCATATTGATTATTACCGGCAAAACTAACGAGTAACATAACATTTTGTAAGAAAAGGGTGCTGCCACAGTTTACTGATCACTCCCAATTCAGTAATGAAAGGTTACAAATATATTTTATTTGTTACGCTGTCCAGAAGTAGTGCGCTTTCTATATTTAAATCTCGCAGATAGATGCATCTACTAATCTGGATTCAGCTGTACCACAAGTCTGGTAAAGTATTTTTCGATTGCATCTGCGTCAATTATTTGTATGGACAATGTTACAGCGCCTCTCATGGTAACACCCAAACATACATTGCCAGTATGAAATTGACAGCTTGTCGATAGTAACAAAATCTATTGAAAACTTCGGTATTCTTCTCATGGTTGATGTGTTAGAGTACCTAAGCTTTGGTTTTTTTTATATACTAGCGGAAAACAGGGCAGGCGGGTAAGTGATGGTAAGAGATCAAAATTGTGTTGTCGGCCTTTTTGGTATCGGTTACACACGCTACTTAAAATTCCCAAGGTCGAATCCACGACTGATAATATTTTATATAAGATATTGAATCATCTCTTAGTTTTTTATTCTTAAAAAATAGTTCTAAATTGATTTCTTCACTGAATAATGTACTGCACCCATAAGTTCCTTTAAAACAACCCCTACTGCTTATAGATTTAACTTTCAGTCTGTCTGCGGTCAGACCCTCTTGAATAACGCGAGTAAATGCCAATTAGTTCACAATGTATGCACTTTTAATAAGATATTCTAAGATTTGAGTATTCAAGACCTCTTCGTTATGTGTTGGTATAATTTATTATCTTTTAACTTAATCCGTCATAAATCGATTCGTATATATTTTTTAAAATGTGTACATTTTTAGCAAAAAAATATTTAAATTATATTATTAAGGTATCCATTTAAGGTTTTAAATTCAAATTAAATATTACGAAGCATCCATATTAAAGTGACATTTTAGATTCGCTTAAAATATTCATCACCAACAAAAGCTAACAAATACTGAATACAAAATACGCAGAAAAATTTAAAACCTTATAAGAAATATAATAATGCATACGCTACCAGGAAAAACCCCTTTGAAGCTAGTTGAATACATAAAACCGTATCAGAAAATAAACTCGTTATATTTTAATGAGGTAACCGATTGATCAGTAATGACGTCACGTTTAATTCCCACATTCCTAATGAGGCCTGCCTTACACGATGAACTTAACTATAACCATCAAATTGTAATTTAGGTAAGGATACAGTAGGTGATTCCTTAGATTAGACGAATGTATAAATTTTAATATAATACAATTAAAGTAAAACGTGGCTAAGCGGTCTTATATTCCTACCGCTAAGCCTGAGGTATCGGGTTCGATCCTCGGTCCCAAATGCAGTTTATAATTTAATTTGTATTTGTATTCAGTCTCTGGTAGGGCTGCCACTTGCTGGATGGTTGTCATAAGTGGTACGGAGGTGTGGTTGAATTTCTACTGGCTTACCTGAAGAAATTCAACCACACTACAGGTGAGTTGCCTGTACCGGTAACCTGTGACCAAGAGGCCTAAATCACTTCTAAAATACAGACGCGAAAGGACAAGGGAATCCACCGCGATTATATTATCATTAAAACTACCCCATTAATGAAAACATTCACGGAAGTGGTTATCTTCTTTGTATGAATATCAGTATTTTCGATTATTTCCGGGGTTTCACGAATAAATTTAATTAAAAAGACGCACTATAAACAAAAAACTTATTTTGTTTTACTATGTTATTTTGTACTAGCGGCCCGCTTTAACTTCGGGCTTATTGCTTGAGTCGAGTACCTAAGTCGTTTGAGTTTATTATTTCAAGCTTTAATTTTAATTTTGCGACTTCTAAAATGCTGCCTCACTTGTTATATACACTAACACTTATTATGAGTTAATTATGAGTAAAATAGCTATTTTGATACTGAAAATGCCCTTAAAAAGTAGGTTTATTTGGATGTGTTTCAGCGATTTTAACTTTTTAGTATATATTTTTCAGGCGGTAAGTTAGAGGTGACAAAAATTAAATATGTATCAAATGCGCGTTCAGTAAGAGAAGTAGAGGCTGGAGCAAAGGTGTTAATTGGAGGGACTCGATTAATGAACTGATGGAGATGACGTGTGATCTCAGCAAATTGCAGATCTTTTCATATCACTGATATGGGTGCTTCATTTTCATGACATTCAAAAAGGATAATTTCGCTGAATTCGTTTTCTACAATTTTTTACTTACGGCTTTCCGTCTATCAAAAAACATTTTTTTGAAAAAGGGTTCTTTATTAACTTTACAAAAGGAGATTCCAAACTATATTTTAAGTTGGTCACGCGATTGTGAAACCAATTAAGAACAGAACTTAACGACTCTGTTTTTGTTTAATACTTTCATACTTTGTATCTCATTTAAATTTTATCAAAATTGATTAAAAACTTACTATAAAATATATAAAAAAGAGAAAATACCAAATAATTATTTATCAAAAGTTTGATTTTTAATTTTTAATTTATCGCTGGATCTTTTTGCCAAGAAACAAAATCAGTGCGATGCGCAAATATGTCTATCTCTTATTATTATAAAATAAAATGAATAGAACAATTTAAATAATAATTTAAATTGCTGGCATTTCCAGACAATGTAGAAGGAATGCAAACCATGTTCACCCTCATAGTTCGAGGAAATCTCAAGAAAGGTAAAATTACACTCTCCATGAAAATTCGCAACGAAATAAAAGGGAAAACATGAAAAACAAAAACCATTCAGTGAGTGCGCCCATACACGAGCGTATTGTGACATACGTCGGGTCACAAAACCGCACAAAACCCTATTGTGTTGTGAATAGGGCGCTTACATTGTGCCCCAAGGGTTGCCAGGTGATGTTTAAAAATTGCCACACGTAAATTATTAAAAAATTCTTTTTTTTGCTGGGACCGACCGGCACTAAAGATTCAAGATTCTATCAATGAAATGTTTTAAGAGTCATTTCACCTCTAATTAATTTGTTCAACTCATTTCAAGATTATAAATAAGTTATACATAGAATCCAAAAATGTATTACGTAAATTGCAAGTATATAAATATATATACAATAATATATAATATTAGTAACACGTGGTGGCTTCGTGGTTAGGTAAACCAATGTTTAAACTTTCTCGCATGTGGTAATTTTACTAACAAAATAATGATAAGCATAAAATCAACAAATTTATATGAAGGTATAAAGGTTCTACAAGATAAAAACAAAATAAAGGTAAACTGTTCTATAAATTACTTGAGTGACATCAACTCGGGTTCCAACGTGAAATAACCTGTGGCGAGTTCCCAAGCGGATTTATATATTAGGTTATAAAAATTGATTCATCTGACAGCCCTACGCGGAAAACGAATTTTTTTAAGAACGTGTTCTTTCTATTTTTAAAATGTGTTCATCGTGTGAATGTTCTAAGTGTATTGGTGTTTCTTTTTTAATTTAAACAAATGCGTTCTTTTTTCGAATTGCGGCCAGCACTCGCTCTGAATGAAAAATATATTGAACTATGTTGTGCATTTTGCATACAATAGACAATTTTTGCTGAATATATTTTTTTGCATTGCAAATGAATGTTTGAAAATTAAATAGGGTTTTTCTTATATCAAGCTAATTATTGTGTACTTAAGATTGTTTTCCCAAATTCTATCTTATCTTTCATCTCCGGCAAATGTATAAAGGTGTTAGAGGCATAGCATATCACCCATAGCCAAATCAAACTTTAAAAATAAAGTTTTATAATAATCATACTATTATATTATTGGGTAAAATTCGTAACTTCATAAAATAAGGACAAAATTCGGTTGAGCGATTTAGCTGTTTCAGTGCAAAAAAAGTTTCATCAAACACTAATCAAAAGTAAAATATATAGCCTTCAAAATTACTGTGAAAAATCCATATTAATCATAATAAAAAATATTTTTTCAAGTTGGTTAAATAAAAAGCTTTTGGCATAATTATTGACGTTTTATTAGAATTGACAGTATGAGAAATGCGTTGGCGTTTGTTTTGACGCGGTTCTATAATATTATGAGTCACGCGATTGGTTTAGCTATTTTGATGCCATAAATTCATTCAATCTGGATATATTCTATAACCTCTTACAAAAGAGAGGTATTTTATATTATACACTGGTGAACCTCGCGAACTTCCGTTAGAATTTCGAAACGAGTCACCTAAAACTTAATTCCATAGAAAATGTATGAGGTAACGATTTTTCTTCATAAAACACTTTTCTGTGAATTTTTCTATATTTTTAATACTTATTATCAAATTCCGGATGAATACAAAGCCAAAAACACATTTGGTACAAGCCATATTTGGTATTTCCTGTTTAATTCTAAAATCAAATCAATAGAATATCTGTCAAAGTTTGGTCAAAAAGCATGCCCCGGGGCGAAAAAAAAGCAACATAATATCTCTAATTTTCACATGATTCAAATACACCGTAATCCCTCGCCCGAGGCCGATTGAGGCGTGGTTATGGTTTCCATTACAAGGGAAATGATATCGACAGCTCATGGTGTTAGCTCACGACCTGTCAGCATTACCTATTAAATAATATAAATACACGCTCCCCTTTTGCTTTGTTTGGTTTTAACTGAATTCTGAAAAGAGAGAAAATATTAACTGTTTGCTTGATTTATTTAAATTTATCTAGTAATTAAAATATATTTAACAATTGCGATTTTTACGAGAATCTATTTTTGATTCCTTAAATAATTTAGTTTAAGAAAATAAATGTTATAGGGATCTTATTATTAAAGTCCTTACTATATATGTACTTATTTACTTTCTAAATAATTATTTAAATAATAGCTTTGTAAGTTGTATTTTTATTTTCATGTGGCTTTTTTCTTATTCTTTGCAATATATTCGTAGTTCAGAATACGTTCGTACCTAATATTGTTTATCCTATTTAGTTTCAGCTTCAAAATTAATAAAATTTCTTAGTAGTATTGTATTAGGACCATAGACTATATATTATTGCAATATAACGTGGGAATGTAGTCAGTATTTGGGGTACGCACCCCGACGGCCTTGATGAGCATTTTGTAAATATAATTAAGTACATTATTGTAAATATTTCATTAAATATTATTTCTCATTGGTTAAAAAGCTTTGTAAAACCATAGACATAATGTTTTTATATAAGTAAGAATCAAAAGCCCATTTGCTTTTTACTTAAATAAAGGCTCGCTTACCGATAATGCAAGTTGGCCAGCAATACGTTGCCTGCCTTCTAAAGAGTGAGATACAAGAAAAGTGTGTTTTTAAATATAAGTTCATAATATACTTCATATACTTATGAAGTAACTCTTTTAGTTAGTAACAAACCCTAAAGAAACTCTAAAAATGAGGAAAATCAGTCCATCGTAGCATTTCATAAGACAAGAGAATCGTTGTCTCAAGTAGTTGGTCAAGTTTATTCAGGCCCACTTAGAGTACAGTGGGATTTTTCATATTTCTTGCTCGCTACGTACTTTTCGAGATGCGCATTACGTTTTGGAAAACTAACATTCTGTTGTATAAAAAACATTTAAGTCGAACATTATAGTTGTGACATAACAATGTGATAATGGCTAAGCGCCTATCTAGCTCTGATATTAAATTTAATACGTTCCAATATGGCGTCTTATTGGCCGATTTTGACAAATTTAGTTTACTACTAGATACTAAAAATGACATGATAATGTTATTATGCGATATGTATCATTAATAATAATAGTAGTTGATGATTATTATATCATTTTTGTTAAATATAAAGAGTTTTATTAAATATATATAGAATTTAATTATTACTGATGCGTAAACATTGTATAATATAAAAACCTTAAGATTAATTAAAAGTAATACAGTAAAAGCTTAACGAAAAGCATAATAATAATTCTAATGAAAAAAGGTAAATATCGCTCTATTAAAACATTATACCCCAATGGCTTAGAAATAAAGATATTAGCTCCGCCATTCAATTAATGTATGGGGTCTAAAAATAAAAGCGTCTATTTTACTTCTGCGGCGTCTCGTCGAAGTAATAAGCAAATGCGGATAAGACTGTACGGGATGATTGCGGTCCTCAGGTTGTATACGTAGATAACAGGGACGTATTTTAACTTTAGAAGCCCCGAGAAATTTTAATAAAATACCAATAGATTTTTTAAAATATCAAAAATCTATTGGTACCGCTTAGTATTGATTGGAGCTAATAAGAAAGAAGAAATGTTGATGGGAGGAACTGAACGAGTATAGGAAATATTTTTTATTTTATTAGAAGAATCACCAATTATAATATATGAGTTGTAATTATCGCATTTTAAGAAAACATATAGATATAGCATATATAAAAAATAATTTTTAATGAAAATTCATTAAAAAGCTAAGTTGGTTTTGAATTATGTTTAAAATTAGCTCGCAATTGGGATGGCTCATTTCACTAGTTTCAACGTGAATTTTGTAATAAAATATAAAATTTTAAACTATTTTATTTTCCGTTTATATAATTTTTCTTTTCCAATTTAACGATAACTTTTAAGACTGATATGTTTGAGATTTGATTGCAGAGTGAAGATATATACCTACCTACTCTTTTGATGGTTACTTAATTAAGTTACACATAAAAGCTAAAAGGTTTAAGGACCTATTAATTTTAATTTGACTATTTAATAATTACAAAAGTCTATTTTAGAAAATCGTATAGTTGCATTATAGTGTTTACGTGGTGTTTTGAGTTACAAAGATAATTTTGCAAAGCCCCGAGGCCCCGACCCGCTTGCCCGTAGTCGACTAAGAGGTAATTCAATAAGCTGGCTGAAATGTTGAAGTATAGTTTATTACTTCGTTCACTGATGTTTCATCCTGCCCCTAATAGGAACGAGATAGCATTAAAATAGGTTTTTATAGAAATCTAATCGAACTTTCGCAATCTCCAAGTCTTAGGATCAAATCAGTATTTCATATACTTTTTGAATGTGAATAGTGCTGAATAACTTTTAATTTAATACTTTAAAGCTCAAGTGGTTAAAAATATTTTTATACTTTAAACTAGCTAGCTACTATTTTTTCATTACAATAACTACCATTTAATTACTAATATACATAGTATATATTGTCTATAGTATGCTGAAGCTACATAAAAGACAATACTTAAATATACGAGATAAAAATGAATGATTTGTTTAATACTAATAATGAAAAGATAAGTAATTAATGAAAATATTATTGACCAAAACAAAGGGGTATGTAATATTTCGCTATCCTACATAGTATAAAACTGACACAAACATTTTTCAATTTGTTTCCCAAGGAATCAAACGAATTCCTGTTACACTTATTAAATATACCAACTGAAATTTCTTACTTAAACTAAAACATTGCTCTCATGTTGGCAATATTGTCAACATGTTAATATCTTTCGTATATATACGCAAGATATTAACTCAAGACCTGGCAAAGATGGTCCAGAGCACTCAAGACTACAATAAAATTGTTAAATAAGACGTGATGAACCTACGGCTATATTTTTACCGACTTCAAAAAGGAGGAGGTTCTCAATTCGACTGTATTTTTTATGTTTATTATGATTCTTTTCTTGTTTGAAATCTTGTATCATGTCAGGCATCCCGTGTGATCCCATTTAAATTTCGTCAGCTCAGTAGTTTTAGAGTTACAATTTCAAGTCAATTTTTTTCATATTTTTAACACTATTATTACTTACAGGTATATCTATTACAATAGTAGAATTTTATCTATATTAAATACCAAGTCTTCTAAATAAAACCTTTGTTGCCTTCCTCTTGTAACTTCTCGATGAGCCGACGTTTATATTTTTAATTCAAACCGAAAACTCGTAGACAAACCACACGAGTATATTTAAAGATAATGAGTAAAAGGAAATTGTTAGCGGTGTCTCCCATCCGCGAATTTCGGCAGGGTGTACCCCCCACTCTTTTGTTCTTACGCGTGTGTGTTTTGGGAAGTCGTTAATTTTTCCAACTTCACAGGAAGCTGGCGTCTTCTTTTTTTTTGGAAGGGTCTCAAAAATTATATTCAACTCTAGCTTTTTTGTTTTTGCTTTAATAGACTGCAGTCACACTTCACTAAGAATTTAAGGACGTCATGTTTTGTCACAAATGTTAATGATTTAAATGTGATGAAATTTTAGTAAGTATAGTACAATTGACGCCTCCTTGGTCTAGTGGTAAGCGCGTAAGCGTTACAACCGAGAGGTCCTGGGTTCTATTCCCGGTGGAGATAAAAAATAAACTCGGTCTGGCAGGCCATAGAAGGCATGGCTTCAATATATATCAATGTTAATATTTTTGATTATACACCCAAGCGTGATAGATAATTTAATTAATAACTATAAACCGAGTTCAAAGTGTATTTAATAGGGCCAGAGCAGACTGTATCAAAAAGCAGCATCCACCATGGCTGTCTTCTGTTAAGCTAAAAATTATAGTATTAGTTATATATATAATAATAATAAAACAATATAAATAAAACAGAACTACAAGATGTATTATTTTAATTTTACTTACAAGGCAAGCAAATACAGTCGGTGCCAAACTATATTTAACAGAAAATCATAAAATATCTTCAAGCCAAAGCAAAGTTCAAAGGCGTTTAAATATTTATCATGATGGTGATGATGCACTGACGTCTGAAAAAAAGTTAAAAAGTAAAGAATATTAAAGGTGTGTGTTTGTTTCGAGGCGAGGGGCGATTGGGGTAAGGAGGAACGCAATTAAAATTATAATTTTTGGCAAACGTTTCGACCCCTGACGTATTTTTATCTTTGACTTGTCAGCTATTAAGTTGTGGGTGTACTTAGTTTTCATCAATGTTCCTGTCTTATATGTCAAGGGATATAGCCTTATAGACTATAATTGGATATATAACACAAGTCAACAAAAAAACCTTTTTTTGTGTCTGTTTTTTTAATGACTATTGTCTGAATGTTTACATTGAAAAATAACCAAAAACTCAATTTATAAAAAAAGTTTGCTTTTGTACTTTATACGATGATAGAAAAAATATATACGATTTTTGACAAACGCTTAGAGGTACTATTAAAAGCAAACTTTATGAGGTAAAAATATTATTTATGTTATTAATTAGGTTTAAGAAATCAAAAACGGGTACACAGAACTCACATTCAAAAATTGTGTTTATCTGTGTAATGTAACGCTAGTTCAAAGAGATTATAGTATGTGGTTTCACAATTTTCACATTTCAAAATAAGGCACTGTGTCACCAATATTGATCTTTAAGAAAATAGCGTACCTTTTTCTCTAGACCCTGGGTCTAAATTCTTGAATTCAATGTTAATTTCAATCAATAGATAAAGCCATTTTCGAAACCAATCAAAGACTGCAAAATTTCTTAATATTGGAATTGTATTCTGGAGAAAGCAAACTGGTAACACATCCAGGACAACTGTTATTGTGCTGTCCGCAAACAGTCGTTATAACATCAGGTGAATCTTGATCTTGAAGAATAAAGTTAGCCTGTTTATTTCTCTGTTTAAACTAAGAAGCCCATTTAAGAAAAGAAGGGCTAAAAATTCGATTTTCGTCCACAGGAAGATCATTTATGCATTTTTCGGGACGTGACTATAGAATCATAAAAAATGGACATTATGGAAAGTGTTAAAAAATGTAGTTTTAAACTATGCTACATTCTAGAATTCGTTAGTTCTCAGTGTTCAAAACATGAATGTCTAAATGTATCGTTCTGAATTTGGTCACCCTCGAACGTCATTGCAGGCAAGGACCCTTTGCGATTTAAATATTCATTTTAACTCTTTAATTATACCTCGCCCACATGCGCGTCCCATCGCGAAAGTCTTTGTTTCAAATAAAACTGAATTTTTTAAATCCTTTAAGCACTTTAATGGAACGCTATAGACTACAAAGACTCCAATTTTTATATGTTGCCAATTACGAAAGAGAACGGAGAGCATTAAGTTGAAAATTTAATAGTATTTAAAAAAGAATCGTAATACTTAACATGTCATTCAAAGCGTCTCAAAATGCCAACTAGCATTTAAAATAGTCATTAGCGAAAAGCAGAATTCACAAAAGTTTTAATCCTTTTATTCGAAGGATTTTAATTCAAAAGCAACTCTTTTGAGAAGAAATGTAATTGGTTGTCATACATTATTCATACGTGTTCTTTGTTTTATTAAAATTAAATAAAGCGTCTTTTTATTCGTAAAATGCGCGCTTTCATTAAATTATCAAATCTTTTTTCATTCAAACTTCTGTAAGTTGTAGAATACAGTTTTTCACGTTTTTTACTAACACTTGACTTTATGAATGCTCTTTTTTGACATTAATTTTCTAATTGACAGTATCCTTAATATAATGACCATTAAGTTCATTTAATTCCTTTTCTTTATTATTTCTTTTGATGTCATTATTATTCATAAAGTCATAATAAAGTAAAGAGACGGTTTGTAAACTATTAAATCCTTTTTTTAGAACCATAATTGTTATACAAAAATATGACAAGTTAAATAATTAATTTGTTTGCCGTTTTTATCCATTTATAACAAAGTCTGTGCCCCGTCTTTGTTGACAAATGCATTCACTGTAAATCCATCAAAATTACTACTTTTGAATCATAGCAGAAAATAATATTTTTATTGCAAAACATAATAACAAAAGCGCTGAAAAAACTGTGGCCTAATTTTAATATTACAAATCTATTTAAGAAGGAAAGTTGTAGTAAAATTAAGTAAAAATAAATAAGTTTCAAATTGCTTATCAAGTTGAGATATGTATTACAACCTTAGGAAATAGTACAACTAAATTAATTGGCTAAGGATATTTTAACACCATGCTATGCTATCCTATACAAACTTTACTAAAAAGTAATGCAAAGAATAAAGAAAACAAACGGAACATAATCAATATAATTATTATTCAAGTAAGCTTTTACAAGCCGCTTTTAAATCGTTGGTTATTCATCAATTTATAATACATAATACATAACTGAGAAGAACCGGCAAGAAACTTGCTAGATAAAAGCCAATTGTTATATAGTTTTTACATAGTTACATGAATTTTACAATAAAATAACAATTGGTCATCGATGGATGTAGGAAACACAACACTTTTTAGTAGTTCTTGATTTATTTGCTAATGATTAGCGATTTGACAAGAACTCTTCTTGGTGCGAAGGCCCCAAGATGGTGCAACCAGCCCTCTGTAATTTTTCATATTTATCCGTCCAAACTAGTTTACGGTACGGTAAACAAGTTTCGTAATAAAAATGATCGAACTACCCGCAAATTCCCGAGTTCTAGGTTGAGTGTTTTACATTGAATTAAATATTTTTAAATACCAACGTACCTATACCCGCTTAATGATTTTAAAAGAAAACAATTGGAAATAAGACGCCATCATGATCCCAACCGAAAACCTGGTTGCACCGAAATATTTAAATTCTTACTAATATTATAAATGCGAAAGTAAATCTGTCTGCATGTCTTACGCCAAAACTACTGAACCGACTTAAATGAAATTTGGTACACACATAGTCTAGAGCCTGAGAAATGATATAGGCATAAATGATGAAAAAAGGGTTGTAAGGGGTTAAAAGGAGGGGGGAAGAAAAGTTCTATGGAAGTTTCGTCATTTTTATAGCTAAAAGCTTGTTAACTATATAACATCAAGTTACGACGTTACGCGGGTGAAACCGCGGGGTACAGCTAGTACATAATAATTATCAATACAAATAGCTTCGCCCATAGATAATAAAATAACGACAGGGTAAAATTAAAATCCGTTGCGGCGTAACTTCGTTTTTGTAATAGACTGAAAAATCACTTCAACACGTGCAAATTAGATTTCGCTGAACGTCGAGCGGGCGCATGTAAGTAGTCGCCGGCACCGCTATCAATTCACGTGAGCGTAAATTTCCTGCTTTTCCTCACTGAGAAATATAAGAAGGTTCTCAAGATATTGTTTCGATGCCATTTTTAATCCATAACTTATAGATTGTTTTAAGTTATGAATCTTTGTTTTGTGTGTGTCTGTCATCTGTCTGTGGGTCATCTTAGGTTAAAACTCAGAAACGGGTCTTTCAGTCGGGTCAGAACTTTTAACTGGGTATTGGTGTAGACACGGTTTATATAAGCTTTGATAATCGTATTCAGAAATTATATAAGTTGTTAGTCATGTCAGACACGTTGAAGCATTTCTCGAAAACAACGAAATTTTTGTTTCTCATTTCGCTAATTTTGTTTAGACAAAAACGTAATTTTTGTCCAAGCATTCGCTTTTATAAAACAAAAATTCGTTAGAAATGAACGCATACATATGTATACGTTAAAAATGTACTGTTGCAAAGTAACTAAACTTTTATATAGGATAAAATTCTGAACAATACATACGTCCATTATTATTCATCTTATGCTGACGTGGCAAGTCGGTGTCTATCTTATTTCTTTCATAATTATTCGCTGCCTCGTCGGGTGAGAGGAGGGTAAGATGAACGTCTTTGGTTTTTGCGGGGTTTGTTTCGAGTTTTTTAGGGAGTAAACCCTTTCCTGAACATGACAGGAATTGGATCATTAAGCAGGCCTAGCTAAACTTAATACGACCCCCTCAAGACTTATCTAAGGGTAAGACTTATGAATAATTATTTTCTTGCTATATTTTAAATTTATCTTCGCTTAAACATTTGCTTTGTTTTTACAATATATATTTTTTAAATGTTAGTGTGAATTGTAAAAATTAAAAGATTCATTTTATTTAAAATTAAAATTTATACAACTTTTAAAATTACAATTTTAAATATGAAGATGATGATACAGAACGTTATGGATTTTTACTGAGATTAAATAAACTATATATATAACATAAGCTTTATAAGGACTGACCGCCTCCTTGGTCTAGTGGTGAGCGCGTAAGCGTTACGGTTGTAACGTTGGATATAATTTAAAAAAACTCAGTCTGGCAGGACATAGAAGGCTTACTTGCCCCCAAAGAAAAATCGATCAGTGAAACAGATGTGAAATGCATCTGCCCCATACCCCACTGAGGGACACGGAGCCTCACTTTTTTATAAGGACTGAGATGTTATTGCGTCTTAGTTAAATATTAATCAACTGTTATGCCTTCCAAATCAACACACTGGTACTGTAAAACTAAATAGATATAAAACAAAACTGATTAGATATAAAACAAAGTTGTGTTAATTACACCAACCAATTATAACTCAAGAACGGCTTTACAAATATTGTATGTATTGTATTGTATTTTTTGGTTTTGGAATTGTCTTCATCTGGAATAGGATAATGAGTATTAAGAATAAAGAAAAATTCACAAAAAAGTGTTTATGAAGAAAGTTCGTTTTCTCATACATTTACTATGGAATGACGCTTTAAGTGACACGTTATTATTCAGTACTCTGACGCAATACGAAGTTCCGGGTCCACTAGTTTAATATAAATACTAAAAAAATATACTTTTTACAAAACCTTATAAAAAGCAAAGTACACATTCAGAATTATATTAACCGCAATGTTAAATACGCTCAAAACATTTAACTAACGAAAGTAAGAAGCGAATCACTCCTAATTCAATACGAAATATTGGAAAACCGGGCGCAGCAAAAACTGCAGCAAAAAATCATTCCATTCATAACTTGATATGAACTCCACCGGTACCTAATCAATTCAACGAGGAAAATGGGGTAAAAGGAACACACGCGCTGCTTATGTTATTATACCGTGGAAAATCTACAGTCGGATTGTCGAGGGAAATTTATTTGCTTTTTTTACCATGTCTGAGACGTAAATGGGTTAGAAAATTGAATGAATGGCTGGAACTGTTTTGAATAAGTGTATGCATTTCGATACATCTGGTTTTTACATTATTTCTTTTAGCAAACAAATCCACTTTGTGATTCTTTTAAGTGTGATATTGACTTGCTGGTTAAAAGTGGTTACCATAAACTTTACGAAGTTATAGGCCACATAAATTAATGTGCCAGTTTCATTAGTTAATTTAATTACAAATAAGTAGATTATAATTTATAAGACTCAAATGAAACATACTTTCCTCGGAAAGAAACCCCGAATAATAATAAAAATATCATCATCAAAGTGTAAACTAAACAAACATTTTTTACACACGAGGCATATGAATACAAATATTCTTCATTATTATTTTAATATAAATTAGACATTTTATCAAATTAACTGTAAATTATTAAAGTATTACAGTTTCTGTATAGTGTTTTCCACACTATATATATATACGTTTGTATCTTCTTTAAAACAATATCTCTCTTGTAACTGTCGATGGATTTTCAGACATTGAAAATATATAAGGCTACAAATAGGAAATTCTCAAAGAGTATTGAAAACAGAATATTGACAATAATGCTTTTAGCTTCCGCATTTTAATGATGACATGAAAGATCACATGTGCGACTAATGCAAAGAGGTCTCATCTCGAAACGAAACGATAGGAAAATTAAAATGTCTAGACTGTGACTTACGAATTTCTTTTGATCGAATAAATATTAATATTTATTTGAATTTAAACTTATTACTCAAAAACTAATGGATTATTTTAGCTATGCATAGCAATGTAGATAAATATATAAAGCTTCGAATTAAACTTAAGCAAATCATATCTTCAAAGTACATTTTCTAAATATATTTTTTAATCTGTGGTAATTATAGGTGATATTAAAAAAATATCAATGTCCAACGGGTCTTTTGTGGTTGAAGTCTAGTAGTAATCTTTCCCGTAAAGCGAAAATAAACTAAATAAACAGTTTACTAGTTATTAAACATCATAAAGAGTATTATGAAGTTATTATATATTACACATATTTGAAGTTTCCGTTGTTTTTAAATATATTTTTATTTCTATGTCTAAAATAAGGCTTTTTATACTATTATATAACATAACATTGTTTATGGTTGCTTCAAAAAAACCACATTCATTGTATAAATTCTTAAGTAGATATACCTAAGTCATTTTAACTTAATCGATTAATTAATGAGCTCTAGATTCAACGAAATATTTTTAATACAAGCTAAGTTTAAAAGGAATAATATTAAAATAATTAATACAATTAGATAGAAAAACAAAACAACAAAATCGCTATAATGATCGCTAATTTTATCTTAGTGTGTGAAGTTATTTAATATTCGCTCTACGGGGAAGATATATTGAGTGAAATTATTTTATTAATTAATTTTTCACATTTTTAAATAAGCTAATAACGACTTAAAAATAGATCTATTACATTTAACGGATATACTTTAATTTCAAAAATGTTATCTATATCAACACCAAAACTCATAAAAACCGATTCAATTACCGCATAAAACAATCGATCTTTGCATTTCTTATAATTAGGCTTCCGTTTGTGAATTGCCTATCCTAACTTGTTAAAAATAAAACTCGTACATGCTATAAAAGGCCAAGACGTTCTCTTCATTAGCGACAAGAAAAGTGATGTCATTCCGTTGTAGCTGGGGAGGTGTGCTTCCCCCGGCGGCTCCTTCACGACTGACTTCTACGCGGTTAGCCCCTTCCCCCTGCCGCCGGGTGGGGGTGGCCGGCTTTCTCTTTCATTTTTCCTTCGCTCCTCAGCTCATCCAGTTACATCGTTCTTATGTTTTATTTTTAATTAAAGCGTACGCAAGTCGGCGTCTTACCCCCACAGGGGGTTGGGTACATACGCGGTGGGTGTTGATGATTTTTCAATGGGGAGAAAGAGTTCCCTCATTTTCTTAAGAGAAAATTGCGTTTTGTTTTCGAGTAGTCGAAGTCTGTCGTAATCGCTTTTGTTTTGTGAAACTTCGTTCTTTGCATGTGAACATTGGATGCGCCCTAAATTGTACAAGTTTCAAGAAAATTCGACGGAATAGTTAAGGTGTTAACGAAACGAACAACTTAGATGTTTAACGATATATTTTCTTACATTTATTATGATTTTGAGTACAGAAATACCCATACTTTAAATTCAAAATTGATATTGTTTTACTAGAATTAAATTATGAAATAAAATAAATAAATAATTGATGTTATAGGATAAAGTAAAAAATTATCAAATGCTTTTTACGATTTAATATACAGCTTTAGCTCAAATGACATAGAAAATATATGCTTATTTGAACATTCAGTATTTTTAGTTTTTACTTATAAATAAATATAATTTTTCTTTTGACTGTAATTTGTAGTTATTGTTAGAATAGTAAATTTTTAATTAGTCGCCATTCTATTTGAATAAAATTTATTAGAATACCACTAAAGACCTATGGAACAAAATAATGTAAAATTTGTTCATAATTTGGCTCACACTTGCGCACCCAATAACCAACTCTTTTTTGAAATACGTAATAGCAGTTCACTAAAACAGCTTTTTAATGCGAATTTTTAATAAACATTGGCATTACAGCAAACAAATAATTCATTACCCGCGTAAATTAGACGCACACGCGGACAAAACATTATCCCCGACTCAAAAGTTAATGTAATGAAAAACAAAAAGGGCCAAGAAAAGGGTGCGTTAAGTTCTACCGAAAAACGGGAATTTGTAAGAAGTTGCCTCCACACCTCCGGGGGTAACTGCCCCCCCGTGTGCGAAAATAAATTGCTAAGAATAATAATTATAATGAAAGCGAAAGAACGTATAAATTAGTGGGGACGCCTCAAGACGACACTGATTTTGTGTGCGTGAGTGCGTCTGTGTTCGTAAGTCTTCCCATATATTTAATTAGCATAGACCATAACGAGCTCTTTTAATATGTCTTCTACTTTGAAGGGGACGTATGTATGAACGTTGAATATTTAACTTTCAGCGTAAGCTCATACCAATGATACCTTTAAAAATTAAAAAAAAATATTATAAGTATGATTAAATTGCTATAAGATTTATTAATTTTAATATTTTGATAACATATTCTAGTTTAAGTTCATTTATACTTATAATAATATGACGTTGCTTATCAACTTACTTCTTATAAACATTAATTTGGTTCGAACGTTAAAGTTATGTGTCAGAATTGGTTGTCTAAGCACATACAATAAAAACAATAAGTATGTATTAAGTATTCATAATGTTATTATTATATAATATTTTATATGTTAGATTTTAAAATTATTGTTTATTACAGATTCTATGTATCCACCACGACATCCACAACCATTGAATCTTAGAAAGTTATTTTTTCACCTTGTATTGTGATTACTCCTCCGAGAAGCCGAACGGATTAGCTCATATATCGATATTTTAATTTACATTGAATAGACAAGTTGGTACATTATTTTCTAAACTCAAAGGCTATTTTTATTAATCCGTAGTTAGTTAAAAATGAATTCAGAGGTATTTTAGAACTGTTTAGATCCTTAAGGAAAACCTCTCTTTAAAAGGTTGGCAATGCACCTGCGATTAATTTGGCGTTGCGTCCATGGGCGGTCCACTTACATTGAGAATCGTGTCTGTTTGCCTACTATTTTATTAAAAATTGAATAAGTAAAGGCTGAAATACCTTTGACATTTGACTAATGATTGTGCTTATTAACTCAGCCATAATTTTCAGTTCTAAACGCCTCCGTGAAATGGTTTACGGCTTACGTTGCGCTGGAGTTCCTCGTTTCAATCCCATGGATTAAATCAGTAAATCATCAGAAAAAGATACGCAAAAATGTGTGCTCTAAATTTTATCGTAATAACTAATGTCTCCAAATTAAAAATATTATTGAAGTCGATATTCAAGCATTATGTACCTATATTTAATCAGTTTTACGTGGCTCCATGAAACTCAATTCCATGGTAGCTCAATCTGATTTCCCTTACCTCATTAGCACGATGTTATGAAGTCTAATGGACACTCCGACCAGTTAAGTGGAGTGCTAAGCTCTTCAATGGGGGAATAATTTTAAAATCATTTCCCATCGCTTCGATGTGACAATGTTTATAGGAGAATCTTGAATATATATTTGATTTTACATAATGAGGCCATTGACCTAGTAAAATTTATATATAACTAAGTAAACGCGATTTTCTTCGTAATATGTGACTGAGGTTCCCTTGGTTTGTTCCCTTCCAAAACTATTCAATTTCGTTCAGTAGTAAAGCGTGAAGCTCTTTAAAAACGTTCTTATTTTCTTATATTTTCAACTAACTTTTAACAATAACATCGTCTATATATTAAGCATCAATTCTGAGTCACTACGTTTATAGTGTCAAAGTATGCTTCTATTGTCGGAAGATGGATTTTTTCCGACTTATAAATATTCTCTTAGTTTTACGACGGAAATGCTAGGATTTAAATGTAATGATGTTTGACTCATTTAATTTCGAGTAGGTACATCGAGAATGAACTGTCAAATATCTAAAAATCCTTATGTAATTAATACTGAAACAATGAATAATAAACAATCGATATCGTACATAGGCAACCCCACGTCTCCAATACATATTTCTCCATCCAAGACGCGAGGGGGAATGAAAAAAAACTAATTAAAAAAGCAATCAAGGTTTTCTTGACGGCGCTCACGTTCGGTATATCGTCTTACCCCACCCTACACCCCTTTAGGGGTGGCTGGAGATTTACGTAACACGTTTAAAGTATGTTTTGATGAAGTAATCATCCCATTTCCCCCGACTACGTTTAAGAATTTTGCGGCTCGGACTTGACTTTTTTTTACTCGCTCAGCCAAGGCGCATGCAATTTCTGTGATTATTTAAATTATGTGTAATTGTGTCATTATGTAGAAATTAGCGCGTAAATAGTTGTGTGTTTTAATTTTATGCGAAATTTAAGTTGAGGGCGTAGTTTATCGTAATTACATTAGGGGTTGCAAATTATTTAAGAAGTTAAAATTTTTTTGAATTCCTCTAAATATTAATGAGAATGAGATATTTTACATCTCTTGATTTTGGTGATAGTTACATATTATTTAAATACCGTGTGGTATGAACATATTTGTGCCAAACCAAAAAGATTTAACCATTTAATGTACTGTTTTTTTATCTCATAATATTATGTTATAGTAGATGTATCTGTTATAATGGACAAGTTAATGATCCACATTCGTAATTATTTTTAAATTCTTAAACAAAAAGAAACTGACTTGCCATAAAGATCAAATATGGCGGTATATAATACGAAATTTAATTGATATAGATACCGTTAATTTTCCACTCGAATTTTAAGTTTTTCTTCTAAACATCTTTTTAAAAATGGCTTCAATAAAATATTTTTTAATTTTTAGACTATACTAACTTAAAATCTTTTCGAATGACATTTTAATTACTCTTCATTTTTCTACATTTACAATAGTTCAAAATCATAATGTGTATGTATGAATTTGTATTATTGTAATAAATATGATGACCGTTTTATTGTAAGACATAGCAAATAAGTAAATATATTATTTTGCATTTATGATTTGAACGATTTGTTATTAAAAAAAGCTAGGTTCTTTAAACAATCAATCATTATTTACAAATTTAGGCCAATGCTCAAATATACTGACTTATTTTATTCTTCCTATAAAGACCTTCGAGACAAATTACATAATTTATTCAATAAAATATATGAATCCGTACAATTGTTCACATAATAAAGTAATTGGAATTCCTTCTGTCCTTTAGTATCTTTGTCCTAGATAGAAGTGGAAAGATATGATTTGACAAAATTCACCTGAAAATTAAATCTTATTAGAAGTGTATAAGGTTGAAAATGGATTGCGAAGAGAGTTCGTTTATTAAAATACTGTGGCCGTACAGGTACAGAGGTGGAAATAAAAACAAGCCAAAGCAGTTACTTTTATGAGGGCGCGAATAAGATGTTTCGGACTCCGTCTAAAGAATGAGGTAGAGTAACACGTACACTGAAGAAAAACTTTCGAAAGATTCAGTATCTCATGTTCTTCTCACTTTGTGACTGCCGCTCACATATGCCATACACCCCGAGATGTGCTGCGAGTGCGTTGTCGGCCTTTTAGCCGAGGTAGGTACATTCTTTTATTGAAAAATCCTGTATTGTAATGATTCGGAAGTACCTCTGATGGAAGGAAAAAAATATACCACAGGGAAAATTAAAAAAAAGTTGCATCTACATTCTAAATAATTATATAGAATTTAGATAGACGATAAAGGAATTATCAAAATAATACATTTGTCTAGCAGTGGGCAGATAAGAAAAGAATTAATGCAAAAAGCGTTATATTGTTGACATATTTTAAAAAAGTTGTTCTTTAAGTTTTCCACTAAACTATATAAATATTAAGTTATAAATATCTTGTAAAGTAAGCTTTTGTATATTTAACTATTTACCTTGTATAATAAAATATATTGAAAATCTAATATTAAATCGTAGCGTTTTTAGGTCGTTCATAATTGCCAGTACACGACTTTTATA
Organism: Aporia crataegi; assembly: GCA_912999735.1. Taxonomy (NCBI): domain Eukaryota; kingdom Metazoa; phylum Arthropoda; class Insecta; order Lepidoptera; family Pieridae; genus Aporia; species Aporia crataegi. The sequence goes on along the minus strand of OU538744.1, from coordinate 1,728,471 downwards.
TGGAAATAATAAAATGGCGTTCCAGAGTCGTAACAAGCATCGTTGGAACAAAGCGGGTGCTCGCTCAAATAATTTGTATCAATTTGTAAAAATGCACCTCCCCAAGCGACCTCCTCAAGCCTCTTATCTAAAGACTTAATAATTACTAGTATCTACTTACTTCAACGTATGTTCTGAAATCATGTGTAAAACGTATATTGTGGTACATATTTTTGGTGTAGGTGACAAGTACCTGAACTTAATACTGCCAAACAATTAACGACCGACAATATAAACAAATGGTTTTTAAGGGTACTTTCTAATTCTAATTTCCTTACATTTTTACTTAAAATCGATTGCAGCCTTTTATTTAGGGTTTTTAGCTGCTTTTTGTGTTAGCAAACTAAAAATTATAATTTTATTAAAACTTCAGCATTTCACAGATAATTTATTTAATACCTCGGTAAAATATCTCCATTATTTGTTATTGCATTTCTTATCTTGCTATCATGAGACTTTGAATTAATGAAAGAACAAGTAATTATATCATATTAACAACCAGTTGATATTTTTGTGAAATATTTCATAAAGAGGTAAATCTTTAATAAAATATAAGAAATTATGATATCCATCCCTTTTCCTACGGTCTCTATTTTAACACAGATACTTTGTTTCAATCTTTAGCATGCATTAACACCATTTCACTTATTCCAAAAAATTCCTTCTCAATCTTTTCAGGTATCGTCTATTAAGAAGCTGAAAACACAACGTACATGTAATTTTGTTCTAAACAATATTTAAATGAAGCTATGTGAAATGGCCTGTTTCATTACTATGGCCTAATCAAACGAACGATTCTTTCCCATCGTCGTGATGTAAAGTAGATAGGTCATAACCAGACTATGAGCCACGATTTGTTAAACTAAAGTTTTGAAATTCCGTGATTTTTCATATATTTATCTCAGAACACCGTAATCAATTATAACAAACCGATTTGAGTTTTAGTTTCGTCCCATCTTTTACATAAACATAATAAAATTTTTAGTTAAATCTTGTATGCCGCGTATATTTTAATAAATTTCTTAAATATCAAATAAAGAAATTCTACAGTTCAAATAATCATCATTCAGGAATTATTGACCTGGAGTTATTTTCTGAGAATTTTCACCATTCGTCCATTAATTTAAGAGATGCCTCAGACCGATAAAGATCCTCAGTAACGTCAAACTTATAGCATTTAACTTTTTGCGTGTGTCATAATCTCATTCATAGTATGACATTAGTTAAGAATAGTTTCGCTCTCTATCTAGTGGATGGTCAAATCAGTAATCTGAGTGATTATAGTCAATTGCTCTGACGGTCGTGTCACGCGCGAATATCAAATAGTCTTGCCCAAGCTGGTCAATGCGTGTTGCTTATGGAGAAATCTCTTGACAAATGCAAGAAAAATCATTGTTCTTTTACCTATGAAACATCGTCTATTACACGGGTTCTATATTCGAATATAATGTAGGTATAAAGGCTTTTTTTCTATAAAAAAGATTTTTCTATAAAATGTACGTTCTGACAATACATATTGGATACATATAGAAAACACATATAGGAAATTAAATGTTTCAGTGGGAAGGCATTAAGGCTGATCAACTGCTAGTCTGTTAAAGAAAATGATACGTTTAAAAGATTTTTAAGGCTGAAAAAGCTAAATTATATATAAATAAGCAATACCTATACTCGTATAAATAAATACAGATAATTTAAATGACAATCACTATAATATCAAACCATCTCAGGTAAACTAAAACATTGCCTGCAGGAGTCATCCCGTTACATCTTGCTCGATAGAGTTCAAATATGTTTGCTTTTGCTCATCTATGAAGATGTTAGTCTTGTTCTCGTGTCAAAGGTTGATAAATATGCAATATCCTTTGAATCGATATCGCTGGAACGGGGAGTGTATGACCAGTTATTGTTGACCTGTAGATTTTGTCATTATATGTGCCTTATTATATGGAACTTCTTAACTACTTACCTTGCGATACAACGCGGTCATTAGCTACGCTACCTTTTGGATCTTTGTATTTCTATCTTTAGTATATAATAAGTTTAAAAAAGACAATTGAAAAAAATCAAGACTTGCATATAAAAATTATGCGTAAAAGTTAAACTTAAACTTTCGTATTTATAAGAAGATCAGTTTTTTTCCCAAAGAATAAAAATGAAGGACTTTCGTACGTTTTAAATGTCAGACGCTTGAACAACATATTTTTGACTTCGAAATAGGATATACATTAAATAGAATGTTTATCATTATAAGTATCTACTTTCTCAAAATTTTAGTTTTAAATGGTTTAGCATTTTTTACTATTTGTGCAACATATTTGCAATGTTGGAAAAACTTTGACGAGAGGTCAAGATAGAATGGTCTCGTTTGGAGTATTGTTTGAAAATTATAGATGGCGCCGCAGAAGATAGTCAGTTGTTTACATTCTCAACTGATGTTAGGTGATCTTAGGTTGGAGCCAAAGGTTACATGATTACATACTCTTGTTTGATGTGCTGATATTGTTTGGTTCTACAATGCTTCAATTTTCGCATTTGAGGAATAACATGATTTTAGCTTAATGTTTGTAATTTAGTGAGGCTTTGATACAGAATTTTTATTCTTTTGAATTAAGTGACGTTCATAAGCGATCGAGTATAAATCATTCTATAATGAATAAAGATAATCCGCGTACCATAAGGTGCTGATGTACCTATTTTAAAGCTGGTATCAAAGTTCTTCCACATAATTAACGTAAGTAATTCAATATTTCAATTAACTTTTCTTTAATGATAACTACGTCTGCAATATTTGAAGATGATAATGAATTTTTCACATACATTTCAATTAACTTACATTAAAAGAAAACATACTAATATATAATAATGAGAGGTTGAAACCACTGATTTTTTTCAAATATAACCAAAAAAGCAACAGTTTTTTGACAGCAAATCTATAAATAAATAAAATAAAAATAATAATAATCGATACTATTGCCATTATAGGAGCAATGCACATACGCATTTGCTTTCAACAGCGAGCGTGATACAAATATACTTTACTATATATTATTTCAAACCTTGGGTTTATAAAAATTATATTAATTCAAATATTAAATTATATTTCATTTATATTTAATGAAAATATCTAGCGTATCTTTCCCAATGTATAATTTGTGTGTTATAAATTTCTTATCTATGCGAAAACTCATCAAGACAGTGAAATGGAGTACTAATAAATAAACAAGTCAGTGTCAAATTCCATACATATTCCACAATTTAGGAAAATAAAACTTTTATTATGGTAATACCATCAAGTTACATATTTCTACGCGCCATATAAAATATTATTAAAACACTTATCATAAGAAGTAAACACTAACTGCTATAAAACCCGTTAGGGCTCCAGTAACGACTTGGAACACCACGATTTCGCGTGAATTTGAACAACAATAAATAAATTATACACCTCGCTTCATCTATATCCAGGGTTGCCAACATCAAGAGATTTTATCTAGGCTCATATTTTCGCGCCCTTACGTCTATTTTCGAAGTGTTGTAGTTTCATCCCTTTGCTATAAAAATCCCAAAGTGCCGCACGTTTTGCAATCGTCTATTCTAAATAAATCAAAGGTAAGAAACTTGTTATCCGCAAATTTCCTGCGTAATATAAAATATGTATATTTAAGAAGCGGGTAAAAAGGTGCCTACTACACAGGTCCACACCACCACTTATATCAGATCAAAAGCTTTTTAGTTTCAAAAAAAAGGCTTTCCGAAGTGATTTGAACGCCAAACGTTATTTCTACAGCAATGCTGCGACTTCAAAGCACATATAAAATAAGTATTATACAGTAAGGGTAAAGATAGGGGAAGGGTTAAAATATTTGATAGGACTTTATATATTTTCATTATTGTAAAATCTATTTGATAACTAGTTGGCAATAAAAAGACTTATGAAAAGGTATTTTAATCAAAATTAATACGCTTCTTAAGAAAAGTGTTCTATTTTTTTAAAAGTTCTAGTCCTTTTAAGATTTTTCCCACGTTTTGTCAAAGTAATTTAATATGAAATGAAAAAGGAATATTTTAATGTACAAAATCTAAAAATATTTCGAGTAGTTTTTAACTCGCCTTTATTAGCGCCACCCCTACATCCTGATGCAATTTATTCCTCCGCTATATGGCACATAGTTTAGTTCTTTTTTAAAGTTTAATGGGAATCCACGATAAACTCCACCTATTTATATTACGTCGGAGGCGAGATTCTCCGCCAAGTGATAGATGTATGTAAAGCGTTTTACTTGAACAATGGAAGCGCGAATCTGCATTTTGAATCGAGTAATCATTAACTAAACTTATATTTTATGCAGATATTTTCTTAGGAGTAAATGTATCTACAATGTGGTGCTTACTTATATGAATGATTTAACTATGTACGATTAATTTGTGTATTTTCAAACAATTTTCAAAGACAAGAAGGAATCAAATCGACATTTATTTTATTGATTTTTTATCGCAATCGCCCATCCCGTAACCTCTAGTAGGGCATGGACAGACACACTCTATCTGTCATTTTCTTTAAAGGAAAGTAGGTGATAAGCCTTCTGTGCTCACTCAACTAAAGCATTTGGTTTTTTTCTGATTTTTTCTATTTGAACCTAGTACCTCGGTCACGGAGCCAATAAAGGAGTGAAAGATACATAATAAAAGGAATATTGAAAAAAATTCTAAAGATGTCTAAAGAATATGTACTATTTTAAAGGAATTTTATGTTCAATAAACTTATAGTATTGTTGACCCATTGTCGTCTAACACACATTGATTTGTTATGAAATAAGTGAAATTACTTTTTATTATTGAAAGAAAATGAAAGTAAATGTTAATAAAAATCACTTTCAATATTATATAATTAATTACTGATCATATTAGGAATATTAAATGGCTTTTATGTAAATAACTTATAGAGAATCAGCATGAATGTTTCAAGTAATTAGATCGCACTGTTAACAAGTCGGGTACGTTTCAGATGGAATTTAATATCTAGCACACACAGAGGATTCTTAGCTAGAGTCACTCGCTCGTTGGTGGCGTTATACAAGGTGTTTCAATATGTTGTCGATTATTTTTTACATAAAACTAAAACTTAGAATAATATTTGGCTAAAAGTACTAAATAATATAACAATCAAATCAGATAATAACAATTATAAAATATGGAAATCATACCTTTAAGATTAACCATTTAAAATTTCGTAGTAGTAAATAGCGGTCATATAAAGCTTATATTTTAGTGTAAAGTTTTATAGACACTTTTTTATGCTATTAAATTTTATGCCTTGCCCTCTATGAGATTAACAAATTTCATATAAAAATACATTTTGAAAATTGTTTATAAATCAATGTTAAGGTATGAAAAGCTTCTTTGAATGTCAAATTTAAATGTCAAAACATCAGAAATGAACACCATGTGGCATCTCCACCCGGGCCAAGAATTACGGACGGTCAAGACATCTTAGTTATGACCGGTGCTGTCCGAAGCAAGGCTTACATTCAACTTTCCCCCCTCCCTGAGGCATCTCCCTTTATCCCCCTCGATATTAATAAGTCTATTTGTGCATACACTTGCTATTCAGATTTGCTTAATTTTTGAAGCATTACTATTAATCTAGAATGGGAATAACTCTTGTTATATGCAACTATCTCATGCACTACTTTGATGAGCTTGTCTGGAGTTATACAGTGCATTTATATCAAGGTCTGGCATTTAGTAAATCCAATGGAATAGTTACAGCATTAAAAGATGAAGAAAGATTAAATACCTAAAAACTTTTTAAATTAATGTCATAAATATAAATTCCATCAACAAAATATGTTTATTATAATAAATTTATTTATTATATTGTACTTAAATATATTTCCAATCGACCACCAGATCAAGCGTCGCAAGTGGAACTGGATAGGCCACACGCTACGAAGGGATTCCCAACATATACCGAGGCAAGCCTTAGACTGGAACCCTCAAGGAAAGCGAAAACGTGGCCGCCCTAAGCAATCCTGGCGGCGGACGATCACCGCGGAGGCGAGAGCAGTTGGCATGACATCGAGCGAAGTAAAACGCGTAGCGCAAAGCTCTGCCCCATCCAGGGGACTTAGGACTTCATCCACTTAAATATATTTACAAAAATACAAAAGGCTCATCGAAGGCGTTAGGGTGCGTACCCAAAATACTGTCTACATTACCGCGTTGTATCGCTATATTAACGCGTTGGCCGAAATATGAGCTTTCAGGTTTCCTGTGGTCTCAGCTAAGCGCGTCGATATCTCTTTAAACAATAACTTAATTGTCAAAAAAAATTGGGTTAATTAATAATGTACAAATAATTCGCTTGTGAATGATTGGCTCCGATTAAATGTTTGTTATTATTTAGGAATGTTGATGAAATATAAAATTGAAGTGACGGGCACGATGCAGACATATTTGTACTTCTGTTTCATTGATCATGTTCTTCACAGGCGATTGTCTGGTAAGCGTCTTGGAGGATTTTCAAAGGCCTATTCTACCGAACGTTAAATTCTTTTCTCAAGATTTTAACCCAGCAGCTCTGGTACAACACAGTCGCGTGAACAACTTCGCTACAGAGTAATAGATAAGATATAAAGTAGCCAATGCATGTAACAGTTTAGGTGTGAACATGTAACTAACAAAAAGGTTTCACAAAAGTTGCGATACTGTATGTTTAATATATTATTCATGGCTATGACTGATCAAGATCAACTATTGCTTTATGATTTTGAACATTTACGTCTCATAATAACAGAGTTTTGAGTTGAATAAGTTCGTCAATTTAGTTGGACACCATAAACCACTGAATATATCGTTGCTTACCATTATTTTATCCTTTATATCTTTTAATCTATTATTTCTCTCCACATTCGCACAGTATACAAAACTATTACAAGTTATGCAAATTGGGACTAAAATTCATCACACACTAAGTTAGGAGTTGGACCGGACCGTCCGGCAGACAATGGACCATCAATTTGCCAAATCTTATTCTCCAGAACAAACTCCAATTCAGTATTCATGGAATATTAATATGAATTATCTAATTCCTTTAATAAATAAAGATCTATTTAACTTGTAGCTATGTGTGCTTCTAGTCCAATGAGCATGGTGTTTTGTTCAAAATAATATATATAGTATGAAATTATCGCTATGCATTCGCTGTATGGCGAAGCGAAAAAGTTTCGGTGTACCTAACAATTTTTTTATCCCCCAACGCAAAAAGAGGGGTGTTAAAGTTACGTGTGTGTCTATGTGTCGGTCTGTATTGTAGCTCCAAAGCCAATAGAGCAATTTTATGTCATTTTTTGTCTCCAATTTAACTTGTTAACTAGAAAGTCATAACTAACCAATGCGGGTTCCGGAGGGAAGCAGTGTTGTAATTTCGGAGTGATGTTCTCAGGTAGTAAAAATCACCCAACTGTTAATTAATGATTATTCAATGATGTCTATATTAAATATGTCGCTAGGCGTGTATAGATTACCTGGTTTATGTAACATTATTATATTTAGTTAATCATCCAAAATATAATGACTTTTTGTATAAACTTCGATGGCCATGGCGAATAATTATTTGTCGTTATAAAATTTCTAATATTATTAAAATTTCTAGTTTTTGTTAAAACTATTGTGCATTATAAACTCAAGTAAAAATAACGTGAATTTTATTCTACAATCAATTTGAAATTTTAAACAAAAATATATTTTAATTATTTAAGCTAACTCTTTGACTATATGTAAATAAAAACACATCTAACTTTATTGTTTTATTAGTGATTAATAACACTTGTAATATATTCAATTGTTTAGTAAACGTGATAAAATATTAAAACTAATGATAAATACCTAACAAGACACGTCAAATATTCGTTGGCGAGCAATCGGTGTACAAGTTAGAATATTCTATCGTCCAGCACCCATAGGGTCGAAACCACTCGTAAATTCCAAACGTCTTCAAATTCAACTATTTCCAACTATTGGTCAAGTGAAGATGTATAGATACTAGATACACTTAAAGGCTAGTTATATTTTTAAAATACAAAACTTAATTAAACAATATTATAGAATTATTATTATTAAGTACATAGTTTAAAAATTTAATAACTTAATCGATTTTTTCAATACGCAATTGAAATTTAGTATACGATACTATACATAGTTAAGTTAAGTTAAGTTAAGCATGTGACGGCTAGTATCCTCATACTCAGATGCTATTGAAAAATATTTTATCAAACACATGGATGTATTTTGAGATGTATGTCAATAATAGAATATATTATAGTAACATAACAACATACAGTAGATGAAACTGGGAAAAACTTAATATGCATTAAGTTTTTCAGTTAACAGAGAGATAAGCTAGCTTCTTATTTAAATAAATATCAACGCTTCTCATTGATTTCATTGCAAGAGAAAATGGGAAAAATACAAAAATATCACCAGCTATAAAGTATATGTGTGTGAATTCCCGTAACTTCTAGTGAGGCATGGGGCAGACACATTGGTGTGTCTGTTTCACTGATCATTTTTGTTACAGATAAGTAGATGATCAGCCTTCTGTGCCTACCCAACCGGAACATTTATTTGTTTCTCAGGATTCGTACCCAGGACCTCCGGCGCAACACGTAGACGCGTAAACCACTTAGCCACGAAGACGGTTTATAAAGTATGTACAAAAGTCAATCTAAGACTGACAAAGTGAAAAAATATACCTATATTTTAAAATTCCCTACCTTATCTAGTAAAACATTAGATCGCTGTACATCAACTATGTCTTGCTTTTACACGAAGAGAACCGTTATTATTGTGCCTCTGTCAACGGAATATGAAATGTATTGGAGGTTGGGATGAGCCCCCACTGACCCCGGTCACTGGGGGGCAGCTAGGTGTAAGGGGGGCGAATTTAACATTCAAATGTATTAGTTGAATCTTAACGTGTGAGAGGGAGATTTACGGCTGACCAATTCGGTTATTATAAATTATGTGCTGATTTAAATAAGCTTTTTTGGGTCAGATGTATTTAGTAACTAACGCTTGTGACTTTAACGCCGCAACTTGGAAAATAAAAGATGAATGTTCTCGTAGCGCGAATGGATTTTTTTACTTTCACGGAATTTTTATCTTTTTTAAAGTAAATTTAAATATACTTACATTGCAATATTTTAAACTATTTAAAATACTTTTATACTTTCTTGATATTAAAAATAGATTTTAATCTCAAATACTCATTATAGTAATTTGGCTTAGAATTTTGATCATAAAAATTAATTTTAAACAAAAAAATAAAACCGACCTCAAAACGCACTGAAAAGTAAAAAATAAATTTTGTATTATAAATGAACTTACTATAAATAAAAGACGTAAATAGTGTTGATAAATAAAATTCATCTAAAATTCTACAAGGGCATAAAACTGTCATGTTGCTCTTTGAAACGTGGCGAACATCGGAAAAAAAAATACACGTCGAATTGATAACCTCCTTTTTGGTTTTTTTGAAGGTCGGTTAAAAACAAGTTCTCGTGAAGCTGTTATCTTTACGACATCTTTACAAAGGCCTATAAAATAATCATAATTGCATAAAATAGTCAATTTTGACGCTCTTATACTCTGAAACTTAAAAGTTTTTGACAAATTTAACTAATAAAATTGTATAAAATAGGTATTATTCTAGTTCATAACGGCCTTTTTTTGCAATATATTTCATTTTTTTTAATATATCCGAAATTCACCAGTATGATTTTCATAAAATGCGCAACAACTGTTTTTTGAGCGGTGGACTGAATTAGTGGAGTAAGTAAACAAAACGAAATATATGTTATAATGTCCAACAAATAGTGCTAAAGTTTATAGCGACCCCTAAATTTTGAAATACTTATGAAATTTTCAGAAATAAAATCCCAAATAATCTCTGAAACTGATTAATTTCACTAACTACTAGCTGAAAATTTTCCTCTAACAGGTAAAGGAATTTAAAAAATCATAGAGATTTTACTTCAAGGCTTACCTGTACAAACATCTCCAAGTCTATTTGGCTTGCTTGATGCTTCCCTCGGACCTACGATTTGTTACAAGCTATACGTACCAGCGGATGCCTCTAAATTCATATTTCGTGACGAAAATGTGCATCAACTACTTTTCTGCAAAGAAAATGATCAGTGAAACCGAGTTATAATTGTTCTTGCACTGTTATGACCGTTTTAATTTAAAATTTTGTTCCAATTTAAAATTGAAAGTAAATTTAAATACTATGAAGTAAATGGTAATGCTTATATAATCGCTTTAAACTAAACGAATAACAGGTGTATACAAATTTTTTTAAAAGACAACTATTAAATTTTATATTTGCTTACAACTTGTACCAAACCTGGATTATCTTAATGTATTTATATGCGGTCAAAGCTAATTTTCGGACAATCGCTGCGGTCTCCCTTCTCAGGACTTAAAGAGATATATTCAGGTGATTTATATTCGAAAAGGGATCTTGGCTCACCTTCGAGTATTTTCTGCTAACAAGATCATTTTATACCCTTTCAATTGAGTATTTTTAATATTTTCAAACAACGGCATTGGAGTTATGGCGAAGAACTTGTTGCTATCATACTATTATAATATTATCTAATTATTACACGTGACTTTGAGTAAGTATCGTGTTCAGACCTCTCTTCGATTAAGGCTTAAACACAAAAATAGCTAAGGCCATCTTATAAATTAATATATTCAATATTTTATATTAAAAGAAAGGTTTTAGAGTTTGAAAATATTTTAATAAGGTAAAATCAAAAGCCTTTTTAACTAGGCTGAATGTCATTGGACTATTCAATGTTATAAAAAAAATGAAAACTGTTTGTTTTTCTATGATTCTAACTTTGTATCTACGGCGCATTTGCCATGAACCGTGAAAAGCTTGAAAATAAAATAAATCTTTAGTACCCACTATTTGAATAAAATAATAATAATAATACACATATTTATATTACAATTCCTGTAACCATTCCATTTGCCTCTTCCTCATACCGTCTTCATCCAATAATACCGCGCGAAAAACAAATAATATTAATCTACATAAGTGGAAATGAATTATCACTAAACAAAGTTGACCAGAACTTACACGCAACGTTAAATTCTTCTTAAACTAACTAACCCTTCAATCAATTGAACTTCCTAACTTCTTCAAGGCATATTAACAAACCAACTCGGACAGTGAAAAATAAACTGAAGCAACGCTGCTAATTTAAGGAGCCTACCTTATCTTTGTGTAAGTTCGACATCGGTTGTCATTTGTCTTCGTCAACGTAACTCGGTGATCATTTATGCCACAGCACACCCTTTACTTGGAAAATACAGGGGAGAATTGCACCACGCGGTTAACGCGCAATTTTCTTCTTAATCAGCTTTACTAAAACCGTCCGTAATGACTGCACTTTCTATATTTATATGAATTATTATACTATTTTCACTAGCAGTTTAACATAACATGAATTTACTGTTAAGATTATTACAAAATAATTAAAAATGCGTAGTGGAAAATCAATTCTTGGCTTCTTTTACAAAGGATTTTTTGCTCAACGAAATATTGACCCGTGTATCAAAACCACAAATATTTGGAGCCAGCCACCTCTATCCCCATTACTTTAAGAGTTGGTTTTCTGTGACATATGTGGTCAGACCATGACTTTGAGTTTTCTTCAACAAATTGAAGACACTCAAGAAAAGTGTGCAATGACGTAACGATTTTCCGAGTCAACGAAAGATGGATTGTTTTTTGTTTATTTAAGAGTAAAACGGATAAAGCCATCTTTTGGAAAATGAATAAATAACAGACGTAATGTTCATTAATTTACTAAAATTGAATCTGATTGACGGCTTTCTTAGACAAGAGCCGCCTTCTTGAATATCTTGTACAGTTTTAAACCGTACACACATTACAAATAAATTAACATTAAAATTATATTACACTACATTTCAATAGCGTTTTGGCCCGTTTTATTTCTTACCGTTTTTTCAATATTTTTCGTTCATACTCCGTGACATAGCGTGATGTTACATAACCTTCCTCGATAAATGTCCTATACAACAGAAATAATTTTTCAATTCGAAATAGTAAGTACTTCCTGATTAGCGCATTCAACTAAATAAGCAAATAGCTTTTTATATAGATGGTTATAGATAAAATAAATAAACAAGTTAATAGTTAAAATGTTAGCATACTGGGTTTTTTAAAAATTGTTTTCAATAACTTTAATAGTTTATTTTTCAGCTTAATGACAGAAAGCCATGGTAGATGCTGCTATTTGATACAATATCCGCCATGGTTCCATAAACAGGGTTTCAAAAAAATCCAACCTGTTCATATATTTTCTCTAGATGAATTTGTATAGGTTGGACTTCAGAAAAGTCGTTTCTGAGTGACTCTGGTCCTAAAAAAGATCACAGGTAAATAATTATCTCAGAAGAGTTATGGTCGTTAGTAAACTAATATAATCATAAAGTTTCAATATTTGCCCTCATTCCGCTGACCACCTGAAGCTTGTCTTGAGGGTCAGACCCTCATCAAAGCAAACTAAATTACGCTCAAAACATCTTGACCAAGTTATTGTTATTCACTCGACCGACTCAAATACTAAAAACAAACTGGACGTATGCAAATAATGTTAGTGAACTAATTAAGAAAGGTTTGTGTAGGACTCACCATCTTGGGATGTGTTTTGATTAAATTATTCCATGATTTTGTATTGTCTATATATTACCATCAACCGAAATTACATTGTTAACTTATATGTAGGTCCTACCTACCTACCTCACGCCTGAGTTTAAAAATGGGTCGCTGTATCGTCAAGGACGGATCGGTGGACGGTGCATTCTTTCTACACGGCCAAAGTCAGGCACTAAATTTAATCTAGGTACTCGCCTGCACCGCAATAATTAACAATGGGAGGAGGACACTCTTTACAAGGTAACTATTAAACAACCACCTATTCGATTAGTAGACCTATCATTTATATAGTAACTAGCCGCCCCGGCTTCGCACGTGTATAAAACATATATATAAACCTTCCTCTTCAATCACTCTATCTATTAAAAACCGCATCAAAATCCATTGCGTAGTTTTAAAGATTTAAACATACAAAGGGATATAGGGACAGAGAAAGCGACTTTGTTTTATACTATGTAGTGATAAATGATAAGGAGCATACAATGCACAAGATATGAAAAAACACTAAGTCCGTCACCACAATAAATAGGTACATATTCTTTTATGAATAAACCTATAGCTCAATGGCTATATATGTATATAATTTAGTGGTTCTGCAGCGACATATTGATTGTTAATAGCTTCTCTTCTGCAATTTCATAATACTCTCAAACTTTTATAATAATTTAATAAGAAGTAAAGAGATAAAAGAGATTACATTATATAATATATAATAAATACTAGTGACCCGCCCCGGCTTTGCACGTGTATAAAACATATACATAAACCTTCCTTTTCAATCACTATCTATTAAAAACCGCATCAAAATCCGTTGCGTAGTTTTAAAGATTTAAACATACAAAGGGATATAGGGACAGAGAAAGCGACTTTGTTTTATACTATGTAGTGATTAAGATTAATTTACTACGAGTCCGGACATCTGAAGGTAATGCCAATAGGATGAAGAAATATAATAGAATGAAAATATTTGACGATGTCAATAGCTCCTTTCCAAATTCTATAAGATTTGAATTTTGAACTATTATTCTTTAATTTCCGCGTGGCAAAGAGTTACATCAGTATAGAGGCCACACGCAATTCGCCACAAACCGAACAAACACTCGCGGCGTGAAGACATTAGAGGCAAACTTGTACTCGAAATTGTTCACATCTTCTCTTAGCATCTACTAGTACGATTTAAAAAATCTATGGTTTCTATCAGATATCTCATTCGCTGTAATATCAATATCCATCCTAAAGTATTATTTAGAAATTTATTTTTAATTTTAATCATCAGAAACAATAATACAAGTCTTTTTTCTAATAAAAAAAGCTGGAAGCTGATCAAAAGTACTAAACAATTTACATATTTTTAACTCCAAGTGTAGGAATAAGAATTTGAAGATGTTTCCAAGAAAATTTGTTTTTCGCGTAACTTTAAATAAAACAAAATTAGTCGTACACAAAGTGTAATTATAAATTCTCCATCACCCAGGAACAGGAACAATGAAGTTAATCCATCAGGCCAGTTCCTCGGGCGTGGGCAGATAAGACAAGCGCCCGTATTCCAAGCCACCCTGTCTTGGGCGCCCGCCCAGACAAAGATCAACTTGCTAATAGATACGGCACACCTACGCTAGACATTAATTCAATTTTGACTGCTCTGTAGCTCTACAAGTCTGGTAAAGTATTTTTCAATAGCGTCTATGAGTATTGTACCTATAGAAAATCTTAGTAAATAACCTATTGACAACTTGGATAGTAATCTCATGGTATACGTTTTGGCAACAATAGTTTTAATAGATTAGTTATATATATATGTCAAAGTCGTCAATCGTAATAAGAAACGTTCATCTATTACGCTGCTGCGTGTGCATCATAATTTATAACACAAATTTAACATCGTGTACATTCCAAGGGTAGCAGAAAAACTCCATTGGTAATTCGTAATTGCTAATTTTAGACGAATTACAATGATTCCTTTTTTAATACTAAAAGCGATAAAGTGCAACTATTAGCTGCCTACTATTCAGGTACCCAGAGCTACTTTATCCTAAAGTTACTCTTTAACAAACTAAGATTACTAAGTTTAAAATTTGTATTAATAATATAATATAAATAATAAATAATGAAACGTTTATCGAAATTACTCACAGAAGCAACATCTTCATGACAATCACTATTCTAGTGTAAATTCCACAATCTTTGACAATAATCGCAAACCGATGTCCATTCCTTAAGTCCACCCTTCTCAGATTGTGACATCCACCTGGGCCTGCCGTATGAATATTAATTTAACCATATCTTGACCCCTGTCCAGTAAGAAGCCCACTGTCGTATGAATTTCTTATAGAATAATTAATAACAGGCCTATTTGCTTATTTTATCTTCCGGCGCGGTGTGTATGAATTGTGGCCTATTTACTAGATACGATAAAATTGAACTTAATTATGTATAAGTATTGTTTCCAAACTTGAAAAAATCACTCGCTGGGCAGATATTTGAGTCGAATGTCCTCATTCTGACCTCCTGGTCATCACCGCCACAGAGGCCTATTTTGCAGACCTCGAGAAAACGTACTTTTCAGATGTGTTAAAGAAGTTGGAGCATCACTGGGTAAGTGTATCGAACTAAAAGGAAATTATACTGAAAAATAAGTCGTCACTTTTCCAACATTTTTGTTTTTCTTTTGTAGGTTAAGTATTTATCATCCCGCCTTCAAGATTACAAGATAATTGCAAACTGTTTTGAACTGAGATTTTAAAAAATAGTAATAACATGTAATAACCTAAATTATTTTTCATCTACATCTAAAATTCAGGTATAATTATACTATTAAATACATATGTACAAAAATTATATACAGTATAAAATTAAACAACATCTACTTGAAATATAAACAAAACCATTCAACCATATTTTAAGCGATTTGAAATCTAGCATATGAATGAAACTGCATAATTTTCACTGACCCAGGCCGTCCATTCTTTAATGTCTAGTGCGCTGAGCTACGAAGCAATTACACAAACTCTTGCTAATTGTATGGAAGAGTTACCAATTAAATACATGACGTGTTTCATTGATATTGTTTGATAGAAATAAATTCTTATACTATCTATTTGAGCATTGAGCACACATATTTTTCTATACTTGTATTTTTCTTTTTAATCCGGAAATCGAACCTTACCCTACGTCATACTTATTTAATCGCCGATGCGTTGACTACTACGAAGGGAATATAAACTCGATAATTGTGGTATGGTGGAAGTGTTAAAGTTAAATCCTTCAAGCTTCCTGTCAATACTAAATGATAACAAAAGCGTTCTAAATTTGAAATATATGTCGCAGTTCCATCAAGTTCCGGTCGAGTTTGAATGTCCAAGTTGAACTTCCGGCCGCAGCCAACATGGCGGCGTTATCTGAAGAATTAACTGACGATAGTTATTCAAATGGGCTTAAGGGTTGATAACGCTGACAGATATAGTCATAAATAACTTTAACTTGATGTAAAACAAGCATTTCTCACTAGGAATAAAGTGTTTATTATGTAATCAAGTGTGAAGGGAACAGGTGAAGCGTATAGTGTATAAATAAACATCGTCATCGAAAAATTTACTTTGGAGATATCTTGTAATCTAACTTCATTTCTTTAAAATTTAATTTTATATAGAATTGAACAACATAATTTAGAAGTAAATAAAAAAACAGACTAGCAGTTTTAAACAGTGTACAGAGAAAAAAATAATGTTTACTTTGGCCTTCACTTCGTTTCTATTGAATTACGAAAATATTTCTTTTAAAGAATTTTTATTGCATTATAAGTGTTTAAAAAACAAGAAACAGGTGCTAAACGAACGCATAATAAAATAAACGTTACATTAAGGCCAATAAATTTGCGCAATTCTACTCAATTATTATTTTCAATAAAAAAATAATAATTACAACATAAAATAAGGTCATAATGCTTTATCGATACCAAGCGATCTCTTCCAGGCAACGTAGTTACAGGAACGGAAACTAAGTATTTAGACAGGCAGTAATATATAGTGGATTACACACAACAATATAAAAGATATAACAATATAACTTGTATAACTGTTTAAAGACGTAAGACAATTTAAGGGTCTAAAGCCAACAATATTTCAAGTGTAAGTTAGAAAGGTGAAGTGAAGGGTTGTACATAATTGTTCGGGTGGTGTGGGGTGGTCACTGTTTGTGATTTGTAAATGGGCTTGGTCCTTAGCCCTTCCGAAGACGAGGATATATCACGCGCCAAGAAGATAACTTTCTTATACAATTTATATAGAGCTGAGTACAAGTTCGATTATTGGAGATAAAAAAAACTCGGTCTGGCAAGGCATAGAAGGCTGGTCACCTACTTCCCCTAAAAAAAATCGATCAGTGAAACAGATGTGAAATGCATCTGCCCCATACCCCACTAGGGGACACGGGACTTCACTTGAATACATGTATATAAGCCAGGTATGCCTCTGTAGGCAACCTAAACTGCGATGGGGGCAACGCAGGCATTTAGCGTTGCTCCCAAGTAGTATAAAATTTTTACTAATACATGATTTGTTTTCAGAATTTAAAAAATATTTTAAATGTCTGAGATGATTTTTAAAAATGCAGCTCATGCGGTCTACAGGGCCTTAATCAGTTCACATTGTTAAACAAAATCCCTCGCCGCATCTGTCTGTTCGCGAAGTTCGTGTTAGACAGAGTTCTGTTCGATGGTTTGGATATTGAAAATATTTTTAAGTTCCAAACAAAAACTACGTACGTACGGAAACAATATTTCATTAGCTTTTTGTATACACCGCATTAGGGTGGTTCCAATCGAGTAAGATTGGAACTAGGTTAGGTACATTAAATGTTTAAACAGCTCTATATAATTCCATTCTAGGAAGTCCAGTACAATCCGAGATATCTTGAAGGGCACAAAGGTTCCCGCAAATTGCCAAAGTAAGTGTAACGTCCGAATAGAAATACATTATCTGGATGGGAAGGCTGGCGATCGGGAGATTTATTAGTTTCGGACCCGGTAGGCTGACTGCTCTATTTCCTATGGTTTTGTAATCTATGCTCAGTCTATTGTCTATTATTTCATATTAAAATATTATTGATATAAAATTTGTTTATAAAGTATAAACCAACATCTTTTTGCAAACAACAAATTAAATTAAGTCAATATTTTGAAGTCATACTTAACATATAAAAGAAACATATGAATTGCAACCCCCTTTTTTGATGTCGGCTAAAATCATACACCTACTTAGTCAAGCAAGTTGACTGCCAAAGCACATCTTTGTTTAGCGTTCAACTTCACCATGCGAATGAGAAATTGTAGGAAACGGGCAGTTAAGAACAATAACAATTGTAAGAACTTATCGTGTTTTGATATATTAAAATTGATTTAGATCTATAAACGAAACTTTTATATCCACTATAAAGTTAACTTAAGATTATTCATAAGTGCCAATAATACGCACACAAAAATAATGTAAGAGTGAAGTAGCTATTTAAACATGTCAAGTGCACAAATAAAATAGGAGGAAAGGCTAGGCCATCTAAATTCGTCATCATAACATTAAGTTTAATCCTGATCCAATTCTCGAACGCACGCGCATGCCTCGCTCGTGACTCTCACAGACATTTTATTACCATAATTTAAAACAAATATCTGATTGTGTACTGGGCATTAAAGTGTTAAAGGTAGGGATGTACCACGGTTGATTTTTATGGAGTTACTGTCTTTACAGTTTGAAGTAAAGAATTGATTTCTATATGTAACCAAAAGTAAAAAAAAGTAAAAAAAGTTTAAAAACACTACCCAAGAAGTTCGCATGGGAAGTACCAACGTTTCAAAGGTAGTTTTAAAGTGGGATAGTGTATTCATTATGTCACTTGCCATGAGTCAAATCTGTCATCAACAATTAATAAACCGTTATATTATTTTGGATATTAAATATATTGTTATATCAATGTGTTAAATTTGGTTATCTAAGTAAGCTTGTTTTTAATTCTAAGGTGATTTTCAAGTACCTATTACTAAAATAAATGTATAGAGTGGTTTAGTAATTATTTAGGATATATATACTTATAGATATAAGTATTATGTTTAAAGCAGTTGAATGAAAATTTACAACTGTATCCCGCAGATGTAATTATGTTATGCTTGTATTTTTGTTAAAACGGTTTGTGTATCTAACTATATATTTTTACATCCTTATTTTAATAGCTAATAAGACGGGATGGAGGTGTCCAATAAACATTGTCTGTACCAGTCACGCTGCTGCACCCATCACGGTACACATGGTGGCCGCGGGCGCACATATACATGCCTGTGCGCATGCGCATACTATAAGAGCCAAATAACAAACAAAATATCATAATCAATATTCAATATAAAGCACAAACCACTGACATCTATGAATTAATTTTGTGCTTTGAATAGTGTAGCCTTTTTATGTACTTAAAATATTTTTGTTGAGATTTTAAAAGATTTTTATAAGTATAACTAGCGACCCGCCCCGGCTTTGCACGGGTATAAAACATATATAAAAACCTTTCTCTTCAATCACTCTATCTATTAAAAAAACCGCATCAAAATCCGTTGCGTAGTTTTAAAGATTTAAGCATACAAAGGGATATGGAAGAAAAAGCGACTTTGTTTTATACTATGTGATATATAACATATATACTACTCAAGTTGTTAAATACGACTCGTATATCTGTAGATTTTTATTTACTGTAAAATTCACCTCTCATAAGCCTCATCACAACTCTGATAGAAAATGTGTTTCCAAGATGGAAAAGAATAGATAGAGGAAATAGTTGAAAAAATAAAAAAGGTTGACTACTGTTAAATATAATAGCACCATTTAAAACAGCATTTTTGAAAATAAATATTGTGAAAGCGGTTCTTGGACTATAACTAAGAACTGTCGTACAAGTGCTTCGTGCCGCATGCCCGAGGCAGATCGCAGACGCAATCTTTATAAGGTGGTAAAACATATATTTAATGCTAAACGCCTTACACGAACGGCTTTCTGCAACGGTAATTTTCTAAAACTGTGAAAATGACATTTATAATTCTTGAGAAGACAAAAATAACATCCTTTTTATTCATTTACATAGATAAACTTATATTTACAAATATACGAAAGGCTTTTCATAAACGTTAAGAGTACACACCCAAAATACTGATTGCAGTTTGCACCACTGCGTTATATCGCTATATATACATAAGCGTTGGTAGGAAAATGAGGCAGATTTTAAAGTTCCAAAAGTCTCAACTAAGCGTGTCAATCTCACTAAACAATCGGCAGGCTAATTCAATTTATCGTCTAATTCCTGTAAGAGATAGAAGAGACTTCTATTTAATTGTCGTTCTTTTTCCCCTTCTCTAACTATCTTGACATGCAATAATAAATTTACATGTGCTTGAAAAATAGAAGATTATTATGTAACTGTATACGTTTGAGATACTCTGTGGTATATACTATATATGTATTCTATATACATAAGGAAAATTGAAATAATTAAAAAAAACTAGTTCAAAATCATTTTATCTATTTTTGTAGTTCAACAATATCGTTACTACTAAAATCTTAACAACAAAAAGACAAACTCCTCAATTTTTCTAACAGTACATATATGTAACACATAATGTTAATCATATATTTATGCATAACTGTGCTTCGCTGCGGTATATTAATTAATATTAGGGTAGTGTGATTGAAACATTAAATTAATGGCATAATAATAAATGGAAAATTTAGAATTCTTGCATTTAGGTAAATAGTCTATATTATAATTATAGTAGTACCTACAATCAACGTGGAGTCATTGCAATATAGAAAGAAAATGCAATCTGATGAGGTAACTAATTATTTATATAATATATCTATTGACTTCCAATCAAAAAGTTTAAATTGCTTTAACATAAATAATTAAAATTATATTTTTAATTTAATAAAATTTCTTAATTTCCAATAGTTTTATTATATCATTAATTATTTCTAAAAAACAAATCTAGATCGAGAAAAATGTCCCCCCTTTGAATGTGATTCCAATGAGAACTTTCATTTCCATTCCGTTACAGCTTGTTTTGTTCCACATCTAGACGATTTCACGGGTACTAGTTAATTAATATTACAAATCTATGAAGAGATGATAGGTAAGATAGGGCGGTATATGAAGCCTGACGCATACTTGGCGCGGCTGAAACAGGAAATGTGCTGAACAGATAAGCCGAGCGGACTTTGCGATGTTCACTGTCCGCGTGTCTCCGCTTACGTCAGCATAGGGTGGATTTTCACCGATTATAGAAAAAAGTATGATGTTAATGACTCGATTAGGGTTTGTGTTTCATTTATTTTCAAAATAGGTGTTTGAAGTGTTCGTTGTCATAGTATTCTGATATCATTAAATTTCTAAGATTTTAAAATTTTAAAACTAATAAATATATTACTTACTTACCGAATTACTTAGAGAAATTACCTTTAAAATAATAATGTGTTTTACCATTTCCTTTTTATTTTAGAACGAGAAAACCGTTAAATAATTACTATTTAAATACTATCACGTGAATAATAATTATTTAAGAATACAACGAAGATTTTACTCATGACGCAGTAGTGTATATATAGGAGACCGTAAGTAGCTCATAACGATATAAATCTGGAATCATTATGAGCCTCGAAAATTACTTTTTCTTTTGTGGTATTTGTCGATACCGCCTTTGCCTTCCTATAATTAACTAAACAAAATACAGAGCTACAAAAAAAACATTGTCTTATCCATATTAACCTGTCCCCAGCAAATAGCATCTAGAGAGCGCATTGTTGCACTGATTTAGAACGGCAGACATCTCCAAACTCGAGCCGTTCACGTATTAATATATTCTATTCGATTCTATAATTCGCAGACGATGTATCGATTGAGATTAGCGAGTTTTGAGGCTTAGTTTCAAACTGTTTGCAATAGGAGTCGAAATTCGTGTTGCGAGTCGATTTAATAATTGGTTTAGTGGCATGTGGATTATACTTGAAGTGGTTATAGAATGAAAATTATGTTGAAACATATTGAAAACTTTATGTCTTGTTTTGTGAAAGAGAACTGGTCGCTAAATAATCAGTATGATTTAAATAAGTACTTTAAATTTACAATTACAATTAATATATTGAGCATAATAAAATATAATACAACCAAAAATATAATACAATTCTTTAAATAATTTATTTTAAAATATGTAATTGAAATACTTTGTAATCCATCTAGACTTAGACTGTTAGCTAAGTGGTTTACGCGTCTGCGTATTGCGTTGGAGGTCCTGGGTACATATCTCGGGGAAAAATACATTTGTTTGGTTGATTAACTATTTGCCTGTAAAGAAAATTATTAGTAAAATAGATACAGAAATGTATCTGCCTCGTGTTCCAATATTAGGCAAATAGTTTTGCGTGACGTAATTAAATTAACGGGGGACATTTCCTCGTTACCGTTATGATAAGTTAATATATTCTTTGAAAGGTTTATTTACACCCATTTCTTTAAATATAATCATTAGATATTTTTTACTATTTTTAGTATAAACTATAAAGTAATATAAATTTTATTATTTCTTAAGTTTTCAAAATCAATGTCAAAATAATAAATACTCACGAAAAACCCCAACATAAAATCTGTTATCAACATCTAAAAGTCGAAAATAATTTAAATTAATATTTTTTTTTTAAATTTATATATAAACCAAATTCAATCTTATTAAAGTCAGTATTCATAATTTCAATATCATTGATGTCCAATAGATTTTAATTCATTTAAAAAATAAAGTAAGCGTAAAGAAGGTAAGGCAATAAAAATTAAAGTAAGCTGGTATGATTATTCAAATAAATTTAATTATGTTCGAGACTCATTAATACATCTATAAGTAGATGAATTTTTAAAATATGACGTGTAAGTACATACATAACTAAGTAAAAGTTAACAAAACAAAGTTAAATAACCTTTTGGTTAACGTGCTCTCGGAGCATGCTTTAACGCAACTTAATTGCATTCCTAAAAACCGTAAAGATTTGACAGTCATGTATGTTATTACCGACTACAGTTATATTTTTGAAACAAAGTCATAGACCCAAAATAAGCTTTTCTATCAAGCTTCGTAAGGGTCAAAATTCTTTAGCAAAAATATGATATCGATATTAGCATTTCACTTGTCCTAGATATTGTCTTCTAATATAAATCAATATGACATACGTACCATTTGTTGACTCGACATTTTCTTTACATTCCTTACAGGGCTTTCGTAAGCTTGACAAAGCTCTTATTACAATTAGATAAGGTTTATTTTTATACGAATGTAGGAAAAGGTTTAAGGGTATCTAAATCGGTCAACTGACATCGTGTGGGGTACAATTTCAATATGTGATTGTAATGCAATTATCACGACGCGCGCTATTTTGTCTATGTAAAGTGTATGTCACTATAAAGTGAAATTACGTATTAAATATTGTTTGACGTCATCATTTTAAGGTTCGCCCTGGGAAAGCATTATTTTACTGGACAAAGAGTCCAACGCTTTTTAACCATCGATATAGAAAGGTGATATAAGTCTGTATCTCTTTGTGCCTGTATATCTGTGTGCCTTGTCAGTGTGTTTGTAGTTGCCATTGTAGTACCTAGGTGAAATTACCGTGTTATATGCTTTTTTTGAAGTGAAAATTCTGTATCAACGGGGGGTATTAGAATTTTTCTGTCACAAAAAAGCGTTACGGCCGCGTGCTCCGTTGCAATTCGTTTTGCCAATTGTCCGTTGGAGTTTCACTTCTACTATGTGTCCCAGCACACATTTTGTTCTTTTTTTTTCTGAACGCTAAAGTGATCGAGATGATCTTAGCTAAAAATTCAACCACACCTCCGTACCACTTATGACACCCCGTACGGTAAGTGGCTACCCTACTAGAGACCGAATACAAATACAAATTAAATTATTAAATTGTATTTGAGACTGGAGATCGAACCCGGTACCTTAGGCTTCGTGGTAGGCTTATAAGACCGCTTAGCCATGAAGCCTCAAATTATTGTGTAATAATTTATCTAAAGATAACCTTATAAGGTACTGCAAATCAAGTTTTTTTGGTCAAAAAGATCAAATTATAATATGAAGCGATCCACACAAAGTCAATGGCATATAAGTAACCATAGCGATGCCTTTAGTCTTTAGTCTTTAGTCTATGACGTTGGTATACAAAGTGATGCGCGTGGGAAGAATCGGGAGCGAAGCGCGCGTGAACTGGCGATCTTTTTGCTGATACGAAATTATAGTAGGTTTATTCTAGTAAAATAAATGTTCATAGGATCGTTATTAGTTATTGTGATTATTTATTACATATAAAATAATGATTATTTATAAAATCACAGTACATACTCATTAAAGTAGTTAGCAGGGTGTTCAATAATGCACTATAATATATCTCTTCTTATAACCTTCAGTATTTTTCGCTGTAGTTATTAATTTATCATGATTTATTTAATTTATATTTATTCTACTTTATTCCGCCTTAAAGATAGTGATTAAAGAATTTTACCAAAAATAAAAAAATGTTTATTACAAAATAATAAAAGCTTATAACTATAGTGGCTAGAGCCACTTTTTTAACATAGCCTGTGTAAGGTGGCTCTGCTCTTCCATATCTAATTAAATGTATGTGGGGGGTGTATTTGTGTGTGTATGTGTGTATGTTTAGGATATAAGTTCCAAAAAATATTATATTTACACCAATAAGGTCGATGGCGTCGAAAAAATAATTATTCTATATTTTTATGGTGAATTATAAATATGTAGGGAGTTTATGAATTGATTCACTGAAAATACTGAATCATTGAATTCTTTACCTTCTTAATGTAGGTTATAATAATCGGAACACAAGACAATTTCTATAATATTTATTGGTAAATAATGTAATCTATACTTATAGAGCTGAAGAGTTTGTTTGTTTGAACGCACTAATCTCAGAAACTCATCAATTGAATTATTCTTTTTGTGTTGGATAATCCATTTATCGAGGAAGGCTTTAGGCTATATAACATCACGCTGCTGCGTCCAATAGGACCACGAAGCATCAGTGAAAAATGTTGCAAAAACGAGGAAAATTCTCCATATTTGAGAGCTTCCGTTGCGTGCGCTGCATAAACGCTATTTATATGCTTTATAACATCACGTTACGACGAAATTAACACAGGTGAAACCGCGGGGCGCAGCTAGTGCATTATAAAGAGTAATACGTAGAAGTTTTACATTATTCACCTTTTTTTAATTGGTTAAACATAATCTGATTTGAGTTAGTAATAAGATGTCATGAAACATCAATATTAATAGATGGTATTGTCCTACAATCGTGATAATATGTTAAACGGACAGATGTTAATTGGCTTTATATACGGATAACAATTGGTATGGGATTTAGATTTTTATCAAGAGTGTTTGTACATTTGTTTTTATGAAGATGGAGTTATCTGTAAATTGCCTATCGGAATTTTTAAAAGAACTTTACTGTTAGAAGATGGGTATACGTATAAGCGTTGCTCAGTATTTTGTCTCGTTTTTGCAATGAAAATTGCACGTCAGCGAGAAAGAGGCAGAGTATTTGAGACATTGTTCCAAGCTAACCTATAAATAACCAACAATATTGGAATCACTTTTTTCATATTATATTTTTATACAGATACTTAATAAAATTGATATTATGTAGGCATAACGCGAATTTTCACTTCAAAATGTACGTGTAAATGTAATGATAGAGTTCAGTTAAAAGTAAGATAAAAGTTCAGTTATGGCCAGATTTAATTAATCAATAGTAATAATTTGTACATCATTCTATTACCTTTGTGTCACGGTACTAGATATATTTTTAATAAAGTTTTGTAGCTTACACATAATATAAGGTATGTAGCGCCATCTAGTGTCGAGTAGAGGAGCTAAGGCTGTATCTCGCGTATATTGTAAGCCGTGTTGTTTGTTACCAATTTATTAATAAGGCAAATAGGTACTAAACAGTCTATGCGTTCAAAAACGAAGCTTTTTTTGGCTTGTGACTTGTCAGACTTGAACCGAAATGGTGCCTCGTTAGCTTAATACTACCTACAATCATAGAGATGTTATTGGAAGAAGCAACTTATAGAATGCTCTTAAATAAAAATAGAATCTGAAACACTTAAAATCTTTTATATCTATTCCTTCCACAATTTCCTATTGTTATAATTCTAAAGATTTTCCATAATTCCGCCACAAGTTGTGACGCGTAAATGTGCGCTCACCCATTTTGAATACATCTTTGATTCGCGATTACGGCGTGTTTCTTACGTATTGTATACAGGCTGTAGTTATTTAAGAAGTTTTTTTTAGTAAACAGTAAGTTGCAGTTGCAGTTTGTAACTTTTAATTTCATTTTTTTCGTTTTTTTCCGTCGTCGTGACGCGTGAATGAGCCAATGAGACGAAATATGTTTGATTTTTGTTTAGTTTGAGAGCGTTTTACTAGAGTCGTTTATACAACATAACATAAAAATCTTGAATTTGTTTTTAAATTTGTAAACCTTAAAGCTATAAGAATAAATCTATAAGCTGATATAACGATTTAAGTAATAGTAATAGCAAAAAATAATCGTATAGGTCGTACGAAACATAATTTTCGTCTTAACTGTACTTATATTTCAAAATGTTAACTTACGCTTCCATTCTGATATTGAACATAAAGTACAGCACAAACTAAAACAAATTTTCCTCCAAAGCCTTCTGAAAAATATGTGAAAGCGGAAAATATGTTATTTATTTGTTTAACGGAATGAATTTAGATCACCCTGGAGCGGGTGTTTTCTTAGCATTAGCGTGAGACTTTAAATCTCGCGTCTACGTATGCTAGGGTTGCCACTTTTCACATAAATTATTTTGGGGCCTGTTTTCAGAACATACTATTTAAGGACATAGTCAATGTATGATGGTATATCAATGAAAAAGTTTGGCTCTGTTCAAAAGACTGTTAAAAAACTGCGACCAGGATTACATTATTTTTTGAGGTATGTATGAACAATATGTTATTAAGCTAAGATGTGGAGGTAGATTCACGTAAAACATTTTTTGGTGGTTTTTGATTATTTTATTATTTATTACTTTATTATATGTCACAGGTCAAAGCCGTAATATTACAATTTCACTAGTGATATTATAATTGAACTGTAGATTACACAAGTCAACACGAATTTAGTGCATGAGTTCTGTACCTGATTTTGATTTCTTATACCTATTTAATAAATAAAGTTTGCTTTTAAGAGTGGTAACCTCTAAGCATTTGTCAAAAATTGTATACTTTTTTTAACATCGTATAAAGTACAAAAGCAAACTTTTATAAATTGAGTTTTTGATTATTTTTCAATGTAATCATGAAAATAGTCATTAAAACAGACACAAAAAAGATTTTTTTTGTTGACTACTGTTATCAATATAATTCATTTCTTACAATTTAACGGCCTGGTTTTAGTGACATTGGAAAGTCACGGGGATACTATAGTGGTATTATAATTAAATATCTAGGTATATCATGACAACAGAGAAACAATCTTAGGTAATGCCGATGAGCATTTGACAGTTTCCGGGCTGTCACATATTAAATCAGCAAATATAATATTGAAAAGCACAGCCCTAGCTGAACGCAAATTTCGCCACTTATTCCGCGTCGCCTCCCTCACAATACCACTGTATGTTATAATTTTTGCTTTCCCCAAATATATTTGAACAAAAGACGGCTTAATGAACGTATCGCGAAAACCATGATTAAGCATTGTATTGAACGCGTCTACTAAGATATTTTTATTTGTCTTTTCTTATGCATTGTAATAATAACTTTTGTATGAAGTTTTCGTAATCGAGATTTTCTTCTATTTCTGTTATTTCAGTTTTAATTCATACCCTTTTTTGGGAATATATCTTGCTTGAATACTAATATTTGTGACCATAAATAATCGTTTTTCCTTTATTATTTAAAGACAAAACCTATATAAAAGTAAAGACTTGCACAATCATTGATCGTCACGTTCATAAAATATTCCAATGCTTCGTAAAAAAAAGTTATGCGTCTTCAAAAACATATTTACACAATATTATTACACAGTTGAAATAAAATTATAATAACACCATGAAAATACAAATACAACTATAAATCAATTGTTTTCTTTATTGAAAAATATTACAAACCCTTTTCAATTGCTAAAAAATATTGAAAATTTCCCTGAAAGTGTTTGAAATGTAACAATTAATCACTCACACATTCACATCTCCGCCGTTACCTCTTCCTTTACAACTCAACGAAACTCAGCATAGAGAATACACGGCCGCAATACCACTTGCGATTATGGTAACCATTAATTTAGAAATCTTATACAATTTTCATTTAATTCATATGGGTATATGCGATGCGTGGAACTAATTTATTTTTAAGTTGGGAGTAGTAGTTATTAGTAGTAGAATTTATTAGTAGTTAGAATTAGTTTTAAAGTGCCATCCATGCTGTTCCCTTGGGGCTTTAGTCAAAACAGTCTGTCACGACCGGTGAAATACCACTCTCCTACACGACACCAACGTGAAGTTGAATTTGCTTTGCACTTGGTTCCCGCGTTTCGTTCGGAAGCCCAATTCTTTAAAAAGGTCGACAAGGCACCCGTGACGGTTGGTGAGATCGGTTGTAAGAGTGATGGCAAGCATTGAAATGCGTAATTTTGTTGTAAGTTTTAAGCTATAATGGAGTTAATTTTTCACTTTTATTTTGTAATTATATAAAGAAGAAAAATTAATGAAAGTAAGTTACTATAAATCCACTTAAAAGCGAACTTAAAAATAATAAAAAACATAAATAACACATGCCACATATTTGTAAATCCATGTTAAAAGTATACTCTATTACAGTTTGACCCCATCTTTAATTCTAATAACCCTTATACTTTGATTACATGTACTTCAAATAATACTAACATTTCTTAGACTTCACTATACTATTTAACCAATTCAAAGCTTACAAAGAATTAGTGAAACGAAAAGAATGTAGAGATCTCTGTGCAGTGGCGTAGCGTGGACTATTATAGGTGTGGGCGCCTTTTCTTTCGTTTCCAACATCTACCTAATAAATCAATCTTACCAAATATGCTTTTATACCGTGTCTAAAATCCTTACTTTTTACCAAAATTTTTACCCCCTTCACTGTTTTGTTTGAAGTACATAAGCATGTAATGAAACATTTGGCAAAGCTAAGCTGTGTTGCCAGACTGTGACGAGTGTGGCCTATATTTTTGAGGTTTTTATTTAATTTAAAAATAAATGGGGAATTTGAGTTTGATTTCGTACTTGAAGAGGCCTTACGAGGCCACTTTAAGTGCGAGGCCGTGGGCGTAGGCCCACTTGGCCCACGCCTAGCTAAGCCACTGTCTCTGTGAGAGAATCTTCTCAAAGCTAAAAGCATAGTCACTGTAGGCAAGGAAGGCAATTGTTCTGAAGATTGGTTTAAGCCTCCGCATGTGATCTTAATTAATGAATACGAACGAATGACTAAGCTTATTTCGTTTTATTTATAACGAAATTGAAGGGAACTCGCACAATGTGTTATATAATTACGGTTTTAGATTTTGATAAGGCTTGAGAGGTTTTCGTGTTGGGAATACTTTATAATACCAATGTGTTTTCAATTTTAGAAACTTCCAAAGCTATGTACTCAACCATGAAATTATTGTCGAAGTTTTTGGTAGATATTTTACAACTGGAAAACAATCAATCGCTAAGATTTTCCATTTAAATAATTAATCGACAAATACTATACCAATCTTGTGGAAGAGCTAAGATTCACTGGGAGATGCGTGGAACATAGTAGCGTATTCTAGTAAATGTTTTTGTGGATTTTTTACCGACTTCAAAAGGAGGTACTCAATTCGACGCTGTTTTTTTTGTTACCTCAGAACTTTCGACTGGGTTAACCGATTTCGATGATTCTTTTTTTGTTTGCAAGCTGATGCTTTCCACAGGGAAAGCATCTATTGTCTATTTAAATTTCATCAAAATCTGTTCAGTAGTTTTAGAGTTACAATTTGAAGTCGGTTTTTTCTAACACGAAAAAATCTTAAACAATCATCGCCACATTTCAACCTATGTATTTGCACCGTGACAAATATTTATCTTAGAAAATCACTATAGTGGTGATAAATCGGTCCGTAGATTTCGAAATTAGCACGAACAGACAGACGGTGTATTGTATATTGTTAGTTATATATCTATCCCAATATCGGAACATTGCTGAATATGCTAAAATCAATAACTGTAATAAATGTGAACTTAAATCTCCGATCACAGGTTAACATTACTTCAATATGATAATATTCCATGGAACATTAATGCTCTCTTACGTATGAATATTTCAAATGAACCTGATGTGCTGATAATATGAGCCACTTTGTACCGTCAGCAACGATATAAACGAAATTTTAACCAATAACGTCAACATTATAAATCTAAAACTCACTTTAGAGTCTAAAGAAGTAATTAAATAACAGAAATAATAATTCTATAAGAAAAATATTAAGAAGCCAAAAGTTTTCTCTTCCAGTTTGGCACTAACTGTAATATTCAGTAGTAAACAATGGTCTTGCTTAATATTAACATTTTATTGATTATAATTATATTGAGTAGAAAAGTCTTACCTATAGTAATTTTTAACATATTGCTGTCCGTACATCAGCCAGACTGCACGTCTGTCGATAAGAATTGCACACACAGCTTCACAATCAGCCAATATTAAAATATTAAGTTGACCGAGTTATATGTTCTTAAAAAAATTTTCAAAATTAAACAAAATATGTACTCGAGGAACCTGGCAGACAAAGAGGTATTAAAATATGTACATATTGCAATAATAATTGCTAGATTCTTATTAATTACGCACTATCGAAAGATATTAAAATATTTCAAATACTTGTATGTATGTTATGTCAAATTCAACAACATAATAAATCAGCTTAATATTAACGAAAGAAAAAACAACAAGATTTTGAAACGTCGCGGTCGTCAGAAAAATATATATGAATACTTGCTTCAACTTATTTCAAAAATCGAAAACTCAATGAAAATCTATTCAGCACCGTTCAGTCTCCTACATCATTTCATTCAATTAGCTTTAATTCCTCGCTCCGTGTGTCTCAAGATTTTTCCGCCTTTATTAGATTTCAGTCTGTGACTGCGGGCTTCAGAAATGTATGTGCATAAATTCATCGCGATTCATATTTTATTGTCATGCCTCATTTGTTTAGTTTCTCTAGCCAACGGTTTATTAGTTTTAAGACGTCGCTTGTTCTGTACAAACTTGTTTAAATATAATATTGGATTATGATTCACTGATAACTTAAATAAATTAAAAATACCTTGAACATAATTAACAGTTACAAAAACTTTCACGACTCTTCACAACTACAGTAAAATATATTTAAAAAAAAATTATTTAATATTATGTATGTCTAAATCTTTTGATCTGCGTTGCAATAATGCAAAAGGCGAAAATGGAGCTGGATTGGTCATACGCTTCGACGAGGTCCCAATCACATCCCTCGGCAAGCCATGGATTGGAACCCGCAGGGACGAAGAAAGCGAGGCCGTCCAAAGCAGTCTTGGAGGCGAACTATCCTGTCGGAGGTGCGGGACATCGGGATGACGTGGAGCGAGGCCAAACGCGTGGCCCAGGACAGGACGACATGGCGGAGCACAATGGACGCCCTTTGCCCCGCCTAGGGGTCGTTGGACTATATATATATGTCTAAATCTATCTGTTGAGGCGGACGTCTGCGTAGAATCCTCATTAAGCCTTACCTAAAATTGACTTTTTAGTAGTAGGTACAAGGAATTTGAACAACTATCCATTGTCTCGTTCAATGTTCTGTAACCAGTTTCACAATATGTAGATGTAGATTCTCAACCACTTTGCTCACAAAGAAATGGAAATCACGACATTCTGAATACATTTTAACGATTATAATGTATAGACTCATGTAAATTGCAGATGGCAGACAGCTGCGGTTTGTACGGCCTTATTCTGAGACTCAAGTAAGAGTTTAATAAGTATATAGTATAACTATATATCGCTTTGTATGCTTAAATCTTTAAAACTACGCAACGGATTTTGATGCGGTTATAGATAGAGTGATTGAAGAGGAAGGTTTTTATATATGTTTTATACCCGTGCAAAGCCGGGGCGGGTTGCTAGTAAGTATAGGTCTTATGGGGTATGAGGTAGATAGTTCTGGGTTCTATCCTCCGTGACTAAATAAGTTGATGTCGCATCTATATTATTTTCGATACGTGTAGGACAGTACTTTTCAAATAATGGCGACAAGCCTGGCTTCGAAGCTATGAACAGAAAAAAAGCTGTGGAATGTTCTTTGACTAATGTCAAGTTCACAATCGAATCTTGCATAAGATTTTAACTGCTGATAATCAAATTAAGTTGGTTTTAATGCGGCATTCAGTGAAATTAATTAATTTTTTTTTTGTTTTAATGGATAGTTTATAAATTAATTGAAATATTAATTAATTAATATATCTATCGTAAGTAGTAGAGTACTCGAATTTTTTTTTTGTTTTTAAAATTACACAAGTTGTTATTAACTGAAGTATCTAAAATTTATATTAATATTAATTTAAAGAGGAATGGAAGACAATTTTAAAAATCCCCCGACATGATGGTTACAAATGCGAATATTTCATAAATGTATGAACAGATTTTCATAAATTGTTGCTAAGATCCATCCCGAACACGTCTGCTTTTAAAAAATCGCATCGAAATGGGTCCACTCGTACATGGCTTTGACGCCACATACAGACACAGACAGTTGAAATTTATAACATCTTCTTTTAATTATTTTTTTCATAATTTTTTTTTTATTTTTTTTAATAATGATTTAATTTTCAGAATAAGGAATCTGCAAGAATTACTCGCAGCGTGTGTTTTATTAAATTACAAGGTAGAAAAATTAATAAAGCATAATATTCACACCGCTAGATGTGGCGGCGTGTTAGATTACGTCTGTCTGTCTCAAATTAACTCTACACATTTAACCGACTTCAAAAATATTCATTATCACTACATAGTATAAAAAAAAATAGTTTAAAACTACGAAACGGATTTTGATGCGGTTTTTTAATAGATAGAGTGATTGAAGAGGAAGGTTTTTATATATGTTTTATACCCGTGCAAAGGCGGGGCGGGCCGCTAGTCTTACATAATATATAATTTTACTTACATACAAATAAATTTTGTCTTCTATTTTCTTAAAAAAATGATTCTGCCACTGCCCAGCACTCATGAGATTCTATTAAACAAATTAGTTTGAAATTATTGATTATTTTAATATCCGTTTTTATCGTATCGTATTTTTTTTAAATCAAGTGAATACGTATTCTAAACATTTGACAGGACATACTCAGACTTTTTATATGGAAAAATATTCAATCTCCACGGAAAATTTAAGAAACTGATTAACGAAACCTGAACTCAAATACTAGTAGGCAAAGCCGTGTACAATAGCAATTAAAAGTATTTAAAATGTATTGAAAAACTATGAACTCCAAAATGCAGTAAAAAGTAATCAATAAAACAAAAACAATAATAAACAAAGGGGCCGTCCATTAATCACGTGAGGCTCGAAAGGGTTGGGGGGGGGGGGTTTTCGGCAAAAATTTCGAAATATCACAAGGGGGGTTTAGTATATCACATGTATTTATTTTTTCAAAACAACCTGCAACCCTTGTCTAGACATTATACTTAATACCTGTATTTAAAGATAATTTTTATTATATTTATATTTAAGATTCTTTGTACCTCCAAAAAGACAGGGGTTTAAAAATTCTCAAAAAACATCACGTGATTAATGGACAGCCCCCAAAGTAAACATTTAGAAGAAGGTGCTAGGGTTAAAGATTATATAAAGATTATAAAGAACCTTTGAATTTGAAAATACTAAAAATCATTACTCTTTTAACATGCAAACAATACATCATATGAAACAATTTAAGCGAATTATATGAACAATGAATTTTGGACGTAGATTGGGTGCAGATACGTTGCTCGTACGAAATTAAATACACATCAACTTGTGTTTACCGGACATAGGCCATTTTGATCTTAATCTAAAATAATCACTATTATTTACATACTTGAACTTTATTAATAGGGTTCATAAGAGTTCACAATATTAATTTTGACTTTATTTTTAGCAATTGTTGTGATGGACCTCATTGTACAACGTGTTTGAATGATTATGGTGTCTTTTTATGTGGCTCAACTGAAATAGGTTTAGGTTTAAAGATATTTATTCTCACTTAAGATACACTTATCACTTACATGAGAATACTTAGAAATAAATATGTAGGTAGTTCGTCATCGCAGAAAAAGACAGTAATACGGAACTTATAGAAATTCTAAACAAAAAGCAATTGGTACAAACACTAATTTTATAAAAATTTAATTACATAATTAGCAAAAAAACAGTTATAATAATAACTAATAATAAATGCAAAACCACTCGGTACCTACCTATCTTGTCTTTCTAAATATGCGTCTTAAATACATAGTCCGAAAGTCGCTTTTTAAATGCGTTAAATGTCTTAATTTTTCTTATATCTGACGGTATTTTATTATAGAGGTGTGCTCCTTCGAAAGTTATCATTGATTTGCCGTAGTTAGTTAGAAATAAATAAATATTAGGTAATATTTGTTGCTTCTTTTGTATAAAACTTTTGTATTGGTGTATATTGTGCTTCTTTCGTTCTCATGTAAAAGTTGTAAACAGGTTTATGAAAATATCTTTAATCCTAAACCTAAGTTGGCACCTGATTTTATAGTACGTGGTCATTAAACGTCAATATTTTTTAAACAAATAATATGGACCCTGTTATCAGATTAATAAAGAAAAATTATAAATTAAAATTAAATTAAAATTTTGCCTAAGAAAATGCCGAGCGGTCATCATATTATTAATTACCTTTAATAAAGATAATATACTAGTGTACCCCATAGTTGGGATCATTAATCAAAAGTTTTTGTTTACACGGACATTGAATACAGGACCTCAGCACACGTAAATATCCGACACGTTAACCAATAAACCATGAAGATGGTTTTCATTATATACCTATGATAAATTCACGACATCTAATTATTTTAAGTAAAACTTCATCTAAGTCTTTCTTTCACGAGTTCAAACCAAACCTACATGTAACCAAAGATAGTTTGTCTTGTATTTGATAGATGGCACTAAATTGTAAAAAGTTATTTTCAATCAGGTTATAATCTTCATTACATATTTACAATAATGTACTTAAATATATTTACAAAAATACAAGAGGCTCATCAAAGCCGTTAGGGTGCGTACCCAAAATACTGGCTACATTACCGCGTTGTATTGCTATACTAACGCGTTGGCCGAAATATGAGCCAGCTTTCGGGTTTCCTGTGGTCTCAACTAAGCGCGTCGATATCTCTTTAAACAATCGACGCGCTATCTATCAGGTTAACAAATAACAAGAGACCGGACCAATAATTTTGCATAATAAATTCTAAAATTACGATTAAATAATATGAATTATATTTCTTATTATAATTATAGAGAAATTAATTCGTAGCAAATTTAAATTGAGAACTTGTATCGCAAAGTTCTCATTGCCATCGAATTTTTGGCTCGTGAATATTACTACAAAACATATTTGTTACCTGAATATTTTCTTTATAAGGAAGTGGGTGATTGGTCTTCTATGCCTACACAATCGAAACAGTTCTTAAGCCGGATTCGAATTCAGAACCTCTTGTTAACACGTCTTAAATTGATTTCGTGCACGCATTAAATTACATTTACCATAAGATACCAGTAGTTTCGTATAATAGTACCTACAAGTACGTATTCACAATGAGTAAAAAACAAAATATTGGGTTCGAAACGGGCAACTTTGCGGTGTAAATTCTCAATAATAAACGCACGAAATAAAATTTGGAAAGAAGTAATGTATTCAATAACAGAAATTGAAGACAAAACAGAAATAATAATTCATATTCCTCGATATTAAAATATTCAGTTTCTCATCAGTGTCGATGTAGAGCGTTATTGGATACACTTGGGCGTCATGGTCTCTCTTGTCTCAAGAGTGCTGGTCGTTTTTCTCGCCACTCCACCATCAACGATGTCATCCGAAGGGCGTTTGTCTCCGTTAATATGCCGGCCATTTTAGAGCCGAATGGCATCATAAGCAGTGATGGCAGGCGTCCTGATGGTATGACACTGGTTGCTTGGAGTCGTGGTAAGGCGCTTGTGTGGGACGCTACTTACGTCGACACACTGGCATCTTCGCATCTCCATGCTGCTGCCGTGGCTGCTGGTGGCGCGGCATCGATTGCAGAAAGCAACAAAAGTTGAAAATATGAAAGTCTCATGGATTCTTATATTTTCGTTCTTTTTGGAGTGGAGACTTTGGGTCCAAGGGGGCCAGAAGCGCGTCGATTGTTTAAAGAGATATCGACGCGCTTAGTTGAGACCACAGGAAACCCGAAAGCTGGTTCATATTTTGACCAACGCGTTACTATAGCAATACAACACCAGTAGCCAGTATTTTGGGTACGCACCCTAACGGCTTTGATGAGCCTTTTGTATTTTTGTAAATATATCTAAGTACATTATTGTAAATATTTAATAATTTTTTTTTATTCCTCGATTTAAATCTTAGAATTCGCAACGTTGTTGTATTCTTTCTGAATTTATTTTCGACTCTGTGAATCCCACTGGTGTTGTTTTCAGGAATATACCTACATAAAATCAATGAGTGAACTATTTTTAGCGGGACCGATATCAATTTTAGGATGAAGCAATAACACTGTCAACATAATCCGCAGATAAAAGGCTTTCATGCTAATGGACTTCTGTTATATCAAGTGTTATTCATTTATGCGCTGCGTTTTCGACGTCAGTTCGGAAATGTTTGGTGTAGACTTGAATGGGATTGTAACGAGATCTTTTGACAATTGTACAGACCTCCATTCCGATTGTGTTGATGTGAGTACTTTTAATATGTGTTTTAAGATAATATGTTTATTCGATGACAGTCATACAAATGCATGTATAAACCTTTTGATGGCATAGAATTTTCTTCAAAGATTCAACTCCGGCGCAACACGTAGAAGTTTGAACCAATTAGCTATAAAAGTGATTGACCAGTCGAATGTAGGTAGATATAGCCTATAGTATATTTAGTACATTAATGTTCAGGCCATATTTCTCCTTTCTTCAGCCAGATACAGCACGATACCCATTTCCAAACACACTATGGATTTTGAAACCAGCTCAAGAAATCGCCTTCAAAAGCTCAGCTATGGTCATCGTTGGAGTCATTGGTATATTTCTTAATTCTATCATCCTTATCATTCTAACGAAGAACCGGTGGTTGTGGACGGCCAGCAATATCCTGGTTGGGAACATGGCTATTGTTGATATGCTGACGCTGATGATTTGCCCCTGGTTCATGCTTATTAGAGACTTCTACCAGAATTACGTGCTGAAGCACTTTGGCTGCAGATTCGAAGGATTTTTGCAAGGTTGGGCTTTTTCTTCTTGTAATATGTTATTCGGTGCTTTTATTTGAGTCAAATAGTCAGAGTTCCACGCTCAGCTCAACTTTTAAAAATCTTTTATATTTTTTTATATTTATTGTTATGTAGGTAGTCTGTTCCTAAAATAAAACTTTAAACAATCTATGTTGTTGTTTATTATTCCTTATATAACTTTTAAGTGATGTTGGTTAAAGAAATCATAATTCAGTAATTTCTCGTATTATTCACAGCTACTTTACTCCTAGCCAGTGTTGGAGCAATCATGCTGGTGTCCTATGATCGTCTAGCAGCAGCATGTTTAACAGCAGAAGCTAGAGTCACCAAGAGATGTGCTCCAAAGCTCATTCTGATAACTTGGTTAGCGTCTATGGGACTCTCTACGCCTTGGATTATCAAACGAGATTATAGGGTAATTTTCCAATCTAAGTTAACCAAACTCAATTTTTTGCATCAATACAAGATCTTTCTTGATTTCTTATAAATGTTAAACTGTATACCTAAAATGTCCTTAAGATGTTACTTCATAGAATTACGTGACAAATTGTTATACTATCTAACTGCTTCACTATTTTTTCAGGAACGTCAATGGCTAGATTTCTTGGAGATGTTTTGTGTAGAAGATGTGAGATTTTTAGACGTTTATTGGCATTTTATATTAATGCTGCTTGTTTGGCTTCCACTTGGAGTTATGATAGTTACTGTAAGTAACTCATTCATTTTAATTAAAATTATCCATATTAATGTAATTTACTCTATATTTACAAATCTATTAAATACCAGTGATTGAGTTTTGTGTTATTTCACACATTATAATAAAATAATTATGTGAAAGTTAAAATAATTTTCAGTACGGTGCAATTATTTGGCGTTTAGAATGTAGCGCACGGGAACTGTCATCGCGTGGTGGAGGAAACGTAGTGATGAAAGCAAGGGGAAAAGCTATGCGCGTGACTGCTATGGTACTCGTAGCATCTACTTTATGTAGACTACCGTATACTGTACTTATTTATTGGAGAAATAATATGGCAAAGGAAATTAATGCGGTGAGTCTCTCAAACGCTTAAGTTGAATCTGATAACGCCTAATGGGGCATGGGCATTCCTGACTCTTTTACTAATCATTTTTTCATAGGTTTCTTTAGTCAATCGAATACCCAACGGAAAAAATCCCGATATTCGAACCTAGAACCTACAGTACAACACTCGTGAACCATTTAGCTTCGAACATTTGACTCTACTTATTACCAATTAATATTTTGTATCACGTTAAAAAAGATCATACAAAAACCTTTGATAGCCTGTATGTGTATGTATAGAATTTATTAAATTAAATCTCCTGTGATCCGTAAATTAAATTCTTAATTGAAACGATTTTTAATTAATCGTTAACTATCTTTCAGCGGAATAATAATTTGTATTATTTATAATAGCTTCGCTCGCTTTCCAGGTTGAAGGTGCTTATGAGATTTTATGGTTTGTTGCAAGTTACCTGATGTATTTGAATTGCGCTCTCAACCCTCTTATCTATGGTTTCACAAATGTCAGATTCCGGCGAGCTATGGACAGAACACCTGGTCTGGCCTGCTTCAGTTTTGGAACTTGGTGTTGCGTGTGTACCTTGGTAAGTTTTTTTAACTTCACCGCTGTGTTTTTCAAACTAACCAAATATCTATCTTTTAAAGTATTCGTGAGAACTCATGTCAAATAAAAAGTATATATGTCGGTTCTTAAACAAAATTACTCTTAAATAGATCCATAGATTTTATTGTAATGCCTACTTATTTTTATCCAAACCAGTAAATAAAAGTCAAATTTTCCATGTACAAAAACCTAATCAGTCGTTATTCAAGTTTCACGACTAATTTTTAAACTTAATCACTACATAGTATAAAGCAAAGTCGCTTTTTTTCCCCTATATCCTTTTGTATGCTTAAATCCATAAAACTACGCAACGGATTTTGATGCAGTTTAATAGATAGAGTGATTGAAGAGGAAGGTTTTTATATATATTTTATACCCGTGCAAAGCCGGGGCGAATC
Organism: Aporia crataegi; assembly: GCA_912999735.1. Classification (NCBI taxonomy): domain Eukaryota; kingdom Metazoa; phylum Arthropoda; class Insecta; order Lepidoptera; family Pieridae; genus Aporia; species Aporia crataegi. The sequence continues at coordinate 1,688,976 of OU538744.1, read as the reverse complement.
GCTAGTTATATTATAAATATAATTCTATATACTTCATAAATTTTTTAGAGATTTTTTTATTCACGAATTATAATAATTTACCGAAAATTTTTTATTTCAGGTTGCGAGAAAAACCAAAAATTTTGAAAATGTAGAGCATGAAAACAAAATTTTCGTTATTGAAACAACACCAAAACCGAATAAGAAGTTATCGAATGCTATTAAAAATATCCTAAATATTAATAAACAGACTCTAGAACTAAGTATTCAGAGAATGGATGAAGTAACAACGAAACCAACTAAAGTTACGCCTATTAGAATTGAACAGTGTAACGATGTTTGAAAAAATGTTTAACAGGATTCGAACATTAAGGTTATATTAATTTATTTTCAACAATTTAAGGTAAAAAGATACATATTATTCAATTTGTTAATAATCATTATGTTTTTGATTTGTATTCTTATCCTTTTATCTACTTAATTTATAAATAATCTACAAGTGTTCTAACAATTGTATTTTATTAAAATTTTAACATGATTCATGTCCTTCAATATAAAAATCAATAAAAGTTGAATAAATGCAATGGTTTTTTAAACATTTTCAAATGACGTAGTTTCCATCAATGAGGATAATTCCTGAACTTTTTGTTCAAGGGCGTCTTTCATGTGTGGTTCAACTTTTAAAATATTTACCGCTTCTTGAAGTAAAACCATACTCTCCATCAATTGATCCTAAAAATATATACTTGTTAACCTTAACATTATAAATTACCCGTGTTTAGCTTATTTAAATTTCCCTGTATATAAATAACTTATTTCGTTGATTTTTCGGTGTAATCAAAACACCACTTTCTCAATCAATCTAACACGTTGATATTGTCAGATTATATATTATTTTGAAGGATCTATATTCAGATTAGTTACTTTGTGGATTTATTATGTAGTCACTAACTTTATGGGTTTGGTACCCATAAGGAAGAACATAATAGTGGACTAATAAAATGAAATATTTTTAAAATCTTTGACATCGTTGAACGAATATGTTGTTATTGTATTTTACATACTTACCTGAGCATTGGTTTTAGTAATTCTATCCGATTCAAAATCTCTTTTAGTCTGCATAACCATAGCGCCTTGGAGTTCTAAAAGTATTGATCCTCTAAACTTGGACCAGCCTGGCTCTAATTTTTCTGCTACTTCTAGAAGTTCATGACATATTGCAACTTTTCTTTCCAGCAATTCATCTGATAACTCTGCAAATAAAAGTAATTATACGTTTCAGTTAGTAACACAAATTTTATTCGTATTCGATTATGACTAAATTTTACCTGCGAGAGAATGTCCCTCGTAATTCCCATAGATCTGCATCAAATTCAATTTTGCTTGTATGACTAAGTGATTTTTCGGATGTAATGTATTGCTATACGTTTCAATGAATTTCTCAAACTCTTGAGGATCATTTTTATTCATTTTATTCAAATCTTGCCTAAGAGCATTATTACCCCAGAACATTTGTCGACTTTCGATACAATAGCCACAAGATTCACATTTCCAAGGTGCTGTTTTATTCAAAGGATCGGATGACAACATCATTGGTTTGTTATCTAATTTACTTACAGCGCAAATTGAACAGTAAATACTTCCTATATAAGTATCAAATTCGGTTACATCTTGACACCTTTCACACTCACAATAAAAATACTTAACACTATATAAGTGTTTTCTTCTATCCAATGTACCCCATAACACTTGAGTATAGGTTGCTGTCAGCATCTCTCCTTTTCCAACCGGTACAGTTGCAATGAGTGCTAGAGTATAATCATCACCCAAGTAAATGTGTCTTGTATTAGGTCTACAATTATGTTTAACCATTGAAGCAGAAGTGTAAATTGCTCTAAATCTACATAAACCGTCAGGTGATCTTACATCAAAGGCATTTGTATCCAATATTGAAGCTACCCTCAGTATCGTTTCATCATCAAACGATAGCTTTAATACTTGAATGATAAAAGTGACAAGATTAAGTTTTAGAACTGAATAAAGTTGTGTGTTAACTTTTTTTTCTAAATGAGATTCGAGATTCATAAAGCTCTTGAATTGTTCTGGATTTGATTCCTTTAACAATAAAATCCTTAATGGTGCAATAACACAGTAAGCTGCTTCTGCTTTCTCTGGATTTTTATATGTAATGTTACATTTATAGTTGTTCCTAGACATCAACATACACTCTTCCTTATGTACACTAGATTTCTCACATTTTACATTACACATGGGCCAATTGCATGCTGAACACTTGTAATAATCCAACGTCTCTTCGTTTACATTTACTGGTTCCAGCTTCTTACTACAGGAAAGACAATGAGGTGTACTAACAGTTCTGGGTCCACTTACACAGGGCTTTTCTCTTAGGATTATTTCTCCTTGTTTTATATCTCTTGTAGCTACTAGATATCTGCCAACAGTGTTTGAATGTTGGATCTCAAAGGGACGGCATTGAAATTTGTGCCCTTTCCAAGCTGACTTCTGATGGTTTCTTGAGCAATAGAAGACTGATTTACATCCACCACACGTTTGATTGGCTGGTTGTTGGCACACTTCACAAGCGGGCATTTTTCTTTTTTTGTTATCCATAATTTATATTAGGCTTAAAGCGAGTGCCCAGCTTCGTATCTGACACAATACTTGACTAAAATAGACACGTGTAATTATCACACCGAACTAAAACTAACATCTCGGACGCTTGCCAAAAATTGGAATATTTCAAGAGTCGTTCTTTTATTTGAATGTTAATATACGAGGGCTTCGTTGTACCTATACCACTTAATAAGATTAATTTCCCTACAATACGTGTCAGTAAATATTTATAACAAACATTAATGTCAAAATATGATGTTCGTTTTTATTTAATTAATTCAATTATGTTTAATTAATTTTACAATTATTAGCTTTTTAAAAATAAAAATATATCTGGATTTTAAGGAAAAGTTTATCATCAAAAAATATCACGATGTTGGTTGCTTACTTCTTTCCAGTAAAGCTAATAACTTGTTCTTTATCTCATCTACTTATATATTCAATTAATGTATTTTTAAAAAATCATATCAAACAATTACATTCTAACATCGTTTATTCGATTACATTGAAGATACTTACGACAAATTCATGTTTTCATTAATTATCCAATAAATACCTCAATCATAGGATTAGGACGCACATTGTAGACCTAAACTTTGTATTTAAATAAATATTTTATTAGCACATAGTTTTAATTATCTACCACTGAAGATATTTAATGCAATACCTAATATTATTTCCTTTTCCTTAAACATAAGCTTTTAAGACCTTGCTACCTATTGCGATGCAAAGTGGGTTGATTAATATTCAGTGTGATAACCCGAATGTCCTGGGTTGAATCCGTTGTCATATTGGTTTAGACTTTAAAGTAACGGTTTAGAAGAAACAACTATAATAATAATAATTGGGACAACTCACATACATTGCTCTGATCCCAAAGTAAGTAGCTGGAGCACTTGTGTTATGGTAATCAGAAACAACGAGGGTACCACACAATAAATACATATATAATTTTATAAACAACCAACACTCAGAAACAAACATTCGTGCTCGTCACACAAATTAATGCACCTACCGGGATTCGAATCCGGGACCTTTCGATGCAGTAGGCAGGAGCACTACCGATTGCGCCTATCGGTCGTCTTAATCGAACGAAAAGTAACGTTCCAAAACATGCACAACAAATAGGATTCAGAAATGTCTCTGTCCATATAAACTCGAGAGCAATGAATCCGGGTCACTTAAAGAAACCTATAAATCTTGGTAACTACGAATGCTAGCTTAATTAAATAAATTGTATTTAATAGAGTTAAAATTAAGTTTTAATACCATCATTTAAGGAGCATTTAATTGTCAATTAAACACAATTCATTTCATTATGCTAAAAGTTTCTAAGATTTTCAGGTAGCTTTAAGTGACCCGGATTCATTTCTCTCGAGTTTACATTTTTCAATTTTTACTAAATTTCAAATACTAAACTGAACTGTGTTATAATTCACACAAATGTTTGCATGAATGAAAAATTTATAAAAATGAATGAATAAATTTGAAAAGTAATTCAGAACGATGCCATTAAATCAGTAAACGATATTGGCTTCAGTTTTCAGCTGGAAAGCTTGTCGTGCGCCCGCGCAACTATCAGTGTTATGGATTTATGATTAAGTGTAATGTGTTAAATTTCAACAAAGCATATACTGAAAAATACTTCGAAAATTAAGTAAAAAGTATTAAGTTTTCTTCTATTGAGGAATTTTAACCAAAAACCTATAAGCGATCTTCCTCCAGTTTAAATAAAATAGGTTAGTCTGCAAATAGGTTAGTAATAGTGCAATGTAGCTTTTCATCAATACACTTATTAAAAATTATAATATCTTTTCCTAGAGGCTTTTGTCGTAATTTTTTATTTTAGATGAAAAATGCAATCAGGTAACGAATTATTATGTGAATACCTACTTAACTTACACGAACTACAACAACACTTTTAATTTGAAAAGATAAAATCAAACAATCCAAATTAGGATAGGGTTTCCCAATTCATGACGGACAAAATATAACCAATCATTTAGATTATTAATTTTTTTTTATTTATGAATTATGTAACTAACCTTATATTTTAATATTCAAGTATGTATTAACTATAATTAATATTATAATTGTTATCTTATAAACAAGGTAAGTGAAGTCACGTGTCCCATAGTGGGGTATGGGGCAGATTCATTTCACATCTGTTTCACTGATCGATTTTTTTCTTTTAGAGGCATGTAGATGATTAGCCTTCTATGTCCTGCCAGACCGAGTTTTTTTTTAGCTCCACCGGGAATCGAATCCAGGACCTCTCGGTTGTAACACTTACGCGCTTACCACTAGACTAAGGAAGCGGTCAAAAACAAGGTAAGTTCTCTCAAATTCTCACTCCATATACACAACGATTAACAATAGGTTTAAATTAAACACACCAGAAAGCACTGGCGTATGACTTATGTAATAAATCAATAAAATGGGCTAGACTAAATTTAGACAGTAGTTCTATTTGATAGAAGGACCCTTTGTGGAGACAAAAGGCAATAATATAAAATTATGTGTTAATAAAAATAATCGCCAACGCTTTGCTTCGGTAGGTCGAAAATTAAATTTAAAATAAATATATTTATTAGGCTTAATAAAAATTAAAAATAAAATATTTAACTAGTGGATTAAAAGAAAAATTAACTATTATATACAAACTTTTTAAACAGTTTACTTGTAGATGAAAAAGCTACTCAAGGTTCTTTTTAAAATCTTAACCCATTTGAAATGTGATATGATAAATGATTCACAACACAATATTGCAGCTTTTTTATTTAGTTTTTGCTAACTATACCTTCTTGAGATGGGAAAATGATTAATTGTTAAACATTATTTTTCAGACCAAAGATCCGTTAAATCAGTTAGTTACAATTCAGACTTGTTGCTATGTTAGTAATAATTGTTAGAAACAACGAGAAGTTTGTTTCGCATTTTCTTCTCTTCGGCCTAAATACGAATATGAATGAGGAAAAAGAGTAGGCCGTTATTGGTACATTAAAAATTATTGAACAAGAAGCAGCGCGGAAAGTGGCATATTTTTAAGAAAAAACAATTGTTTTTATTTTTGAGTGACAAAAGTGACGTTCGGACATTAATCCACTGATCTTTTAGTATCATAAAATTAAATATTTAACATCATAAGGCAAAATATTGCGTAAAACTTTCAGAACGCAATGAAATATATATGGTTCCTAACAGACACATCTATTCTAGACTTTGGCAAGTTCCCAAAAATAAGGATAGCTCTTCAGTTCTGTTTTTGGTTATTTTTTCAAAATAAACAAACATATATAATAAATAAATTAGAATAGATAGATTTTTACTCATGGTTTGATTTCATTAAAATAATTACTCGTTTTTCTACTTCCTTTCAGAAGCATGGACACGGGAAAGAATGTACCATATGAGGTAAATTCTTTTGTATTTTAACACCATCTATGAAAATTTACAGAAACTAACATCACTTTGAGTCTATATAGTGTACATAAAGTTTCTTTATATAAGTAAGAGACGGCGCGCCTAATCTTTGTATTATTCTGTAAAATATTTCCATGGATATTGAAGGTATCTTATTGTAATATTTATTAATAATATATTTATATAAATATTATATTACTAACTATAACCGCCTCGAATGCCTCACTAGGGGTTACGGGAATTGACTTTTATTAATAACTATAAACAGGATTTATAATGCATACTCTGGCAAAATTTAAAAATGGCAAACATTGTTATTTCGTTGCTTATTATATACCTACCTACTTAAAAGAGGTTCAACTGTACTGGCTATGATTTTAAACTTTTACAAAATTTAAATCACTAACTATGCAAATATTTTTGAATATATTTGTTAACTTTTGCAGATCCACTCCTCTGAAGAGCTAGGCAGATTTCTTGTGGCGTCCCGAGATTTATCTCCTGGTGAAATAATATTATCAGAGCCCCCAATAGTATTTGGACCAAAAGCGATGCCCGACTCTGAAGCAAGAATGCCGTGCGTGGGATGCTATAAACCCATTTTCACAGACGTTGGTGAGCGGTGTTCCCGGTAAGTTAACACTTAACACGCATTGATTTATTTATTTTTTAGTATGAACATGTATACTAAAATATAATTGAAAAATCTATATCTATTTTATATAAATCAATTGCTGTTCGTTTGTCTCGCTAAAAATCGAGAACGGCTGGGCGGATTTAGCTGATTTTGGTTTTTAAATGTTTATCATAGTCCAGGGAAGGTTTAAAGTTTAAACGGAGAAAATATGGAAAATTACGATCAATACAAAAATATTCACTAGAAATAATTTATGTTGCAAAACAACTTTGCCGGGTCAGCTAGTATTAAATAAAAATAATGATTTAAGGTTTCAAAAAACAGACAGACATCGCTGTACCATTTCAGTAATAAATAATAATAATATCTTGCCAAATAAGAAAATAAAAATTCCCGGAAACCAAGTAACCAACTTAAAGTAACATGTTTTATGTTCGACTTTGCCTAATTTTATCTGAATATGTAAACTTCAATATCAAGTTAAAACTTTTATAATATAACAATTTTGAAATAGTGCTATTATTTAGAAAAAATATTAAAAAATCTAATCATTCCTTTCAGATGCGGCTGGCCGGTTTGTTCTGGCAATTGTCTAGGTCTGACAGACCCTATCCATCATGCAACGGAATGTCTGATACTAAGCGCAAGACCAGAATGTGTTTTGAATAACATGGCTGATTACTACAGGTACATAAATTCGATGATAAATTGATGAAAAAGCTCCAACCGCGGCATAAAGCGAATAACTTTCTAAGGGCATAATCTTAGCAAAATGTGTTCTTATTAAAAGTTCGATTCCAAACAGAAAATACCGTTACAAAATCAATTAGAAACATTCTATTAGTTTGGGAGCTACAAAACAACTTTAATGTAAACGATAAACTTAAACACCTCTTTGGATCTGATTATAAACGAATTCAAAGTAGGTCATAAAATAAACAAACTTTCTTACTATTTTAATGTATAAAATGATAGTAGAATATTAGTTTGTATACTACGAATTTAGTATTTTTTTGATTTCTTGTAATAAAACAAGACCTTTAAATATTTCAGACACGATGCACTTCTACCACTCCGGTGTATTTTACTTCAAAAGACGGATTCCATGAAATGGAAGCAAGTTTTGGATATGCAATCGCATATGGAAAGCAGAACGCCAGGAACAGACCTCTATGAGTAACTATTTACTTAATTCTTATGTCTTTATCCGTTAAATAAAAAAAAATAGGTACTATTAGGTACATCATTTATAGAGAATATTACGATGCCTTATAATTCTTAAAACAAATAACAAAGCAGTCTATAGTTACCTCAACCCTCTCTACTAAAGTTTAATAAAAATGGATGACATTAAAAACTATTTTTGTATAGAAATTAAAATGATATTAATTATTTTAGGCTACAATCGTTTTTCTATTCGACATTTTCGAGTTCGACATTTTTTCCTGGTTGAACTTATTTTAGCATATTATTTCAAATAAGGATTATTTTCGTACTTATTCATGATTCTTAGACTGCAATATAAATTTGTATAATGTGTAGTTTTTGTTTATGATCAAGAAACTTTAATAAAATTTATATATGATTTACTTTGTTATAGTGAAGCTGATGAATTTATAGTCGAGTATCTTATTAACAATTTCATCTCGAAACTTGATAGTACAGTTAAGAGGAATTATCTCCCCGATGTCTCAAAGGAATTATTACATAAAATTTGTGGAATTATTGATACGAATGCACTTGAAATACGACTACCAGAAGGATCAGAGTTAAGTGGACTGTATTCTAAAACAAGTATCATGGAGCATTGCTGCATTCCTACTACTAAACACACGTTCAATGTCAATACCAAAATTAAAAATGACTTATATACTATATCTGTAAAAGTTGTAATTCCAATTTTAAAAGGCCGCCATATATCTACTATGTACAGTCACGCGTTATGGGGCACTCAAGCAAGACGACAACATTTGAAAGACACAAAATATTTCTCCTGTAAATGCGTTAGATGTAGCGATCCAACAGAACTAGGAACGTTCTTAAGTGCAATGAAATGCATGGGGGATGGAAAAGGGCCCTGTGATGGGATTCATTTGCCAGAAGATCCTTTGGATGATGAAACAGACTGGAGTTGCGATAAATGTAAAGTTAAAGTCGGTAATTCTCAAGTCAATGCGATAATTGCTCAAATGGGTGAGGAAGTAGATAATGTGCTCATGATGGGTGGTGCTGTGCCTATTCTAGAAAACATTCTTTGTAGACTATCAATGTTCTTACATCCAAATCATTACCATCTTTATTCAATCAAACATTCTCTTGTTCAATTATACGGCAGACAGCCAATCTATTCAACAGAGGATTTTTTAGACAAAAATATTAATATGTGTAGAAATCTAATATTTATTACAAAGACTTTGGATCCTGGAAACGCCAGGTTAAGCTTATACAATGCGATTTTACACCATGAATTGCACTCAGCTTTAGTACTTAAGTCTAAGAAGAAAAAGAATGATTGCTCTTCAAAATCGAATGAGGAAATAGAACCACTCCTAAAGGAAGCTAAAGATGCAATAGAGACAGCTTTAAGCTCGCTCAGTGATGACCTTGAAGAAGCGGCTGGTAAAAAATTATTTTCTGTAATAAAAGAGAGTAAAAGGGATTTCGAAAATTTGTGTAAGCAAAAGAACATTAGTTTTTAAATAGATTTATTTCAAATAAAACAACAAGCACATAATTAAAACTAATATCACAGCCTTACTATTTGTCAATTTTAACATCAAATTAAATTTAAAATTAAACCATATCACAGGTTAACCACAGTTAATAAATCAACAGAAACAAATGGTCTAATACTAGTCATGAAATAAATAGTTATAGTTAATCATACAATAAGGTTAAGCGTTTCCTAAATGACATACATATTTTCATTTATGACTGCAAGAAATAGATATTCACTTTAGTATCCTGGGCTTAGTTAGTGGTCACTAACTTTGCTGCTAGGTTAAACTTGAGATGTTAAATGTACTAGCGTCTTCTAGAAAACCACCTGAGGTTAGACCTAGAAGTGTCTTCATTAATACTCGCCTGTATCCATTCTGTAAATCGAGAAACCCTAGTATAAATTCCAGGCATCTTTGCTCTTGCGCATCCACTACCTGTTGAAACCACACCAATGATCGTAGTGCGACCATTTTCGCTTATTGTCATGAGTGGTCCGCCGCTGTCAGCCTGCAATGTGATTGTACCATTTCATCTGTAGTTATATTTAAACTGATATAATAGTAATAAATGTATTATAAATATCTTCAACTACTTCAAATCGCAAATTTTGTGTGTTGGATGGGCCAATTATCAAGATAGGTTATAAATTAGAAGATGAACGAATAATAAAAGTGAATCTATAAAAGATGTTTCAAAAACATGCAAAATATTTTTGAAAGAAGGTGAAACCGCAGGGCAGGGCTACTTATAGATATTTCATGTAGATATAAATAATTATGGCATTATAATTGATAATTGTGAATTAAATTGAAGTTGATTTGTTATTGAATAGCTTTCCCACTTCTCTTAAGTTATGTACTTGAATGGTTGATAATATATTATCAGCACACATAAAACAGATCCTCACGCCGTCTCTGTCAGCGCTAACATCAAAATTTACAAATTGATAGCATGATTGCTTTAGCTTCTTGTAAATAAGTTATAATATGGTAATGGTTACTATAACGATGAACTGGGAATCAGCCATTACCAGCCATTACCAGCCATTACCAGCCTAATAAAGGCAAGAATAAGTCCAAGGCTTCAATATTACCTATTAAGAATTAAATAGAAATCTGTTCAAGTAAAAAATAGTGGAATATATATTAAACCACTCTATGTAGTAATGTTGACTGGCATTTGATATATAATGCGCATCCTGCATCCTGCGACCGATTCCCGGGAAATGAAAATGTTTCGATTTGGATGGCCCAAAATTCAGTAATCAGCGAAACCGATGCAATTCAAAACTGTCTGTATAGGATTTACGAGAGTCATTTTTCTAAATTTTATGTAAATCCTTACCCAACAAGAGTCCCGACCACCAGATTCATGTCCTGCGCACATCTGAGTAGCAATAATTTGGATTTTACTCCCTTGAGATTTATACCAATCGTTACAAACACCATTATCCACAACCAATACATCGGTCTTCTGCAGAACAGTTGGTCTTTCGCCTAGAAAAAATAAATTTATTAAGTTTAAATACATAATTTTAAAGTGTCATCGTTTTAGTTGGTAAATTTAAAATAATAACTGAAAAATTTATTTAACCCTAATCAAATTTATAACCGCCTCCGTGGCTAAGTGGTTTACGCGTCTGCGTGATACATCGGTCCTGGATTCGAATCCCGGAGGGACAAATGAATGTTTCGGTTGGGTAGACAAAAGGTTCACCTACTTGGCTATAAAGAAAAAGATCAGTGAATATCATAATCCGATACAGAAACGGAAATTCACCTACAACAAATTTATAACATAAAAACGACCTATAATTTGTATATTGCGGGTAATCATGTTGATACTGCCATATCAAATTGACTCTCATTTCTCAAACAAACCTAATTTTACAAGCAGCCAAGGTGTTTTCGTGAATATTTCAACCCAGGTCTCTGACTGCAGAGCATGCAATAACAGCGCATGCATTATTTGTGATGCAGGCGATGCCTAAAAGTATCTCTACCTTGTTGTTTATGGTCGTGTGTTTTGTATCACTGTGCTTTTATAAAATAAACTAGCTGACCCGGCAAACGTTGTTTTGCCATATTAATTTTTGGGGTGGGCTACCCTTATCACTTAGGGGCATGAAAAATATATAGTAGCCGATTCTCAGACCTACTGAATATGCATATAAAATTTGGTAAAAATCAGTAAAGCCTCTTCGGAGGAGTAAGGTAACTAACATTGTGACACGAGAATTTTATATATAAGATTTCTTATCTACATACCAACTCCTCTGTCTTCATTGGTGAAGCCCCAGCCAGCCACTGTGGCCAATTTTCCGCTATAATCAGGAGCTAAGGGTTGTGGAAGACACGCTGGTCGAATTGAACTACTCCAAACTAATTGACGTATTGTTTTTAATAATGCCACATCATTGGTCTTCTTTTTGCACCTTGAATTACGTTTAATGGAATATGATTCTAATTTTATTATTAAATTTCATAAAAATTGCATAAATTTAAAGCAATGTATACAATATAATATATACCTGACAGTATGTATGAAATCAATAAATACTATCCTAATTAATAATACAAATGTATACAAATATATGCAAACATTGTCTAGGATACACAATCCTTTACATTAAAATAAATCTGTCTGCATATGTGACAGCCAGACACACTGGTGTTTTATTGCTAAAAAAGACTTGAAGGCGTTTAAATTAGGCAAATAGGGACATATCAGTGGTCAAAAAGAAATTATAGAATAACAATTAAGATCTTAACAAGATCAAACTGAGAATAGAAATTTCAGTGACTCAAACTCATATGTTTAATTTGAAACTAGGTCATCAAGAACATAATATTGAAACATATATTTTTCCTAAGTTATACGTTTATTTACAAAACAAACTCAATAAGCAGCAATCAACATACATTATTTTTAAAGTTAATCTCATAATATAAGAATGATAAAAAAAACTAAAATAAATCTAATAGTTAAGTATTTATATAAATAAATATACCTAACAATTGGTGGGTCTTTACAAATAAACAAATACGATTTCAAAAGTAAATACTGATTTCCCGAAACAGCATTTATACACAATACTTACCTGTATTCAGGATGTGGAATTATTTTCAATAGAGCCTCATTTTTATCTGAAGCTGAAATGTCGGTGAAGCCAACTACCGCTGTCAATTGTTTCGGCTTATAGAAGTCGTCAAAAACACTGAAAATTTTGAATTAAAACTTATCTCAAGACACAAACTGTATGTTTAGTGTTTACCTCCGACGCAAAAAGAGATATGTTATTTGGCTGGTCTGTGTGTCTGTCTGTGTGTCTGTCTGTGTGGTATCGTAGCTCTTGGAATGGAAATTTTTTGATCAATTTACTAAATTTTGTTTCATAGAAAAATTGAAAGGGCAGTCATGACTAAAATATCTAGTATTATTGCAATTAAAGGTTTACATTTTTTGGTTTAGATTTAATTTGTTTGCTGATTGATATATATTTCAGGTATTGATCACAAAGTTATTTTTGGTGATCATTATATTTATCCTCGTTACAATTTATGAAAACCTGACCATCCATTAATGAGACCTTCTTATTTGTAATAAACGATCGCTTTTAGTATCTTTTTTTTACACACTATTGCACCACAGTGCAACGGGCAGCCTTATCGCTAATCAGCGATCTCTTCCAGGCAACCCACAATTTTTGTTGGTTTGGTTGAATTTCTGCAATACTATAATTTCTGAATACAAATACAAATTAAAGTATAAATTGTATTCGGAATCGGGGATCGAACCCGATACCTCAGCTTTGCGGTGGGCTTATAATACCGCTTAGCCATGAGGCTTTTTTAAATTATACGTAATTATAAGTAATGATCGCACCTGCACACACAATGTCCAGCTGTAATCAGCCAGCGGTCACTTATAACTGTGGCCCCACACTGATGGGTGCCCTGTCTCCAAATGCTGGCAGCCCATGGAAACTCAGCCGGCTGACTGTTTGTGCCACCAACTATTCGCGCATTTCGGTAGGTCTGGACACCACATTCAATATCCGCTACTGTTGGTTTAAAAGAATGTCATTTTTATGGTTCCCTACCCAAAGGGTAAAACGGGACCTTATTACTAAGACTCCGATGTCCTTTGTCACCAGGCCGTATCTCATGAACCGTGATAGTTAGATAGTTAAAATTTTCACAGCTGGTGTATTTCTGTTGTCGCTATAACAACAAATACTAAAAACAGAATAAAACAAATATTTAAGGGAACTCCTATACAACAGAAATGAGTCCGACTCGCACTTGGACGGTTTAGTTTTTTTCTCTGAATTTTCAGTATTAAATCAAATTCTTTTTAGTAAGTTGATTATTCGGTGAGAAAAATATATAATTTAAACTTTGTTAACTCAAAATACACTTCCAATGCGATAATGCAGGTGTAGCTTATTAAAACTTACTGTAATTATAAATATTTTATCAACACTCACGGGTATGTTCATTAATGCATAATTACGTGCAATTTACCCGATAAAAAATTGTTTGTACTTGTAATTTTTCCAATGCGCATACTCGAACACGCATTCTTTATAAAAAGAGATTGTCTCCTATACTTTTTGAGAAATTAAATATTCCATAGCTTTAAAGAGATTTCTATTTTTGTTTGAACTGAATAAACACAAAAACTACTCGACATTCAAATAATTCGCGAATTCGCTAGGCTTTTGAATCACATGGGCTGTAATATATTACAAATATATTTACATATATAGTTGACCCGGCAAACGTTGTTTTGCCATATTAATTTTTGGGGTGAGCTACCCTTATCACTTAGGGGCATGAAAAATAGATAGTAGCCGATTCTCAGACCTACTGAATATGCATATAAATTTGGTAAAAATCAGTAAAGCCGTTTCGGAGGAGTCAGGTAACTAACATTGTGACACGAGAATTTTATATATAAGATATATCCGCAATTTGGAATGTACATGTTTATATTTATTTAATGAAATGTTATGTGTAAATACTTATCGAGATTTGTCGATTTTTCAGTTTCATTACTTACGGTTAATAAAGCATAATCCAATATCGAAAAACACAAGCAAGACACACAAAATAGCACGACCCATCTTCACAAGTTTTTCCTATTATCTGATAATTGTACTGAAGTGTATGTCTTTATATCCTTATGTTTAGGATGAGACTATATGTTACAGACACTCCATGATACTATACGTTTGAGTGACAAACTGTTAATATTTAAAGGATTCTATGATTTGAAATAATCTTTCTCAGGTATGAAGGCCTTACCCCTATAAGGCACGAGTGATGTGCGCGGGCGCATCGTTATCGATGTTTTCTACGGAAACTATAACGATTAAACATAAATGTCATACATATATTTCTATTAAGTAAAATCCCGTGAAACAGGTACATTGATGTGATCAGTCACAACCGAAACCTTGTTTCTCCAAGATTAGACCTCAGGACCTCAGATATCAGATATCCATTGAGCCACATAAGTGGTTGTTGACACGAAGACGATTGTCGTTGCTAAGAAATAATAAAGAAAGGTTAGGACGGAAAACAAAATTATTGTTTAGGACAGCGATTTCAGGGTGCAAGTCATCATTTTTTTTTTATTTATGCGCACAGCAAAGATCCAAAGTGTTACATTGTACTTTTCAGTAATATTAGCAATACATAGACACACAAATATACACATATAAAATAAATCAAATGAAGTGGAGTCAGCCTACGCGTGTCGGTAAAGTAAGCACAAACTGCCCCAAAATTTGTTACATTAGTTACACAATTGACCCGTTGACGTTATAAATATAGCTGTTTCAATCTCTTTAATTCATCGATGTCGATACTTTATACGGGTGTCTCTATAAAAATTCATTGTCAGGTTCGTCGCAGCCTCGGTCGATAAGCTGATAAGAGTCGCGGAACCACTCATTAGACATAAATGACAATACATTATCGAAATATTTCTCTACAATGTCAAATACTGCACTTGTGTAGAGTGACCATGTTTTTTATTTTATTTTTAAGTGTATTTCTATACCATGCAGATGCCAATTTACTGCTTATAATGTATTCGTGGTACGTGGTATTTAAACTTGTATTTGTAATTTTTCGGAAATTTTTCTTCAAATTTAGATAATAAAGATTACATCTTATAATATATATATATTATAAACTATTCCTTATAACTAAAATGTATAAAATAGATTTAGCCAAATAATACGCACAGCCGTCCTGTAGTTACGTGCTATTATATACATTTGACATACTTTGGGTCCTCACTCCCCACAACGGGGATGTTGAGAAAAGCTCAATCATCCTTCTTATATTTTTAATTATTATTTAATATCTATGACAGGAAATCGTTTATTTTTTCTAAGTAAGCACGGCATTTTTTTACGTCAACATTTTTTTACAGCATACCAAAGACGTCCGCCAAGTAACGACCTATGTAAATAAGACCACAATTTATTTCTGGTCTTATTTACAAAATACTGGCAGGATATAATAAAATATTAAGAAACATTTTAATATTTAGAATATAATATTTAAAATAATAAGAATGTATACATATCAACACTAAAAAGAAGAAATAATAAAACATGACCATTTTTTTTAATAAAAAATCTAATGATTGTCTTCTAGGTATTTTGTTTTTGATTTCATTAAAATAGAGTATGGTTACCCTAGCTCTGATTACTTCCACAACACATTACTCGGCCAAGTGCATAGCAAAGTAGAACAGATTTATCTTGGCCTACTTAGGACAAAGATGTATTTGATACTCAAGAGCCAATCTTCATAACTGACAAATAATTTATGAAACTTCGGTCGCTTTTGCGATTTAAAATACTATTCTTATACAAAGCTTAATTAAAAATTAAAAAAATCTATAAACTAAAAAAATCTATAAACTAAGAAATATAGTACAAGTAATAATAAAAAAATAATAAAATCATTAGACAGAAGTCGTGTGCGTAAATATCTTGAAATAGTATCTGATATTCATTGCATGTGGTGGACATCCTGAATTCGAATCAGAGCACAGACTTTGGTACTCTCTTTTCAAAGTACGTTTTAAACAAAAATTAAACTATAATCTAAAAACACATTAAGGCATTGTCAACCTAAAATAGCCTATTTTAAGATTATCATTATACATTAGTCAAATATTATCGTCCTTAAGATAAACACACGGAAATGAAAAGCGGAAAGGATTTTGTGTAGTGGCGATAAGAGAGGTCGCTCGAAGGTCGACGTCTGCTTTGAAGTCTGAAGCCGTAGCGATGCGGGTGCGCCCACATTATGACGTATCACCGAATTTCTTAACACTTTATTAGTTAAGTACTTACGTTTGATACTATTTTATTGCCTACCTCCACTGTTCAACTGTTCTCGTCACCACATATCGGAACTAATAAATTTTTAAAAACAACAAAAATCAGCTAAATATACGCGACCGTACTGCAGTCATGCGCTCATAATCTACATTCGGAAATATTTATTTATTTATAACATCATTCTTATTCCTTATAAAGCATTTGTTTTTAATAACAACATTACATTTAATAATAACTGCCGGCTCGCGTTGCCCCGAACGATATACTTATGTCGCATAGGCTTAATTTTTTGATCTACTTTGATTCTATTAAAAAAAAATAAAAAATAAACAGTTAAA
Organism: Aporia crataegi; assembly: GCA_912999735.1. NCBI lineage: Eukaryota > Metazoa > Arthropoda > Insecta > Lepidoptera > Pieridae > Aporia > Aporia crataegi. The sequence continues at coordinate 1,671,875 of OU538744.1, read as the reverse complement.
GTTTTTCGTTCACAATATTAGGAACGCTTTTTTAACTAATATTTTATGATTTTTTTTGTTTTTATATAATATCTAGATATAAATTAAATGAAACTTTAGTATCTCAGTGTATAATATATGAAAAGAACCTTTAATACCTTAGTATATAATATATACTAACTAAAATTAGTATATTTCTTTGTAAAATGTTACGATTAGATATAGCAAAACCCTTAAATCGACTTATAATAAATAGATTAATTTCTACTATTTAGGTTATAAATGTTATTAGGCATTGATAACTTTATTACAATAACCAAATATTGATGATATATTGAGTTTATTGAATTATTGAGTTCAATCACCTATAAATAAACATATGGTGAATCCAACAACGACCCAAATTACTTCAAGATTTTCGTGACTTCGTCTGCGTGGGAATAAATATCACACTTAGCACACAGCTTTCATTTAAAATCGATCCAGTACTATTTAAATCTTTGATTTTAAAAATTACCTACAAATAATAGATACACAAATCTTTTCTCTAACATAAGATAAAGATTAATACTTAATCAAAAAATATCATAAAATACCAGTATCAAAGTTACCGACATGAATGTAAAAATGGAATAAATTTGTTTATCTTTATCACTGTTTTTTTATTAAATTCTCGATTGTTGTGATAAAAAATTTAAGAAATCCCATTTCTTACAAAAACGCTTTTTAAAATCGTATAGCTCTGTGAGAACTATGTGAGAACTAAACAATGTCATTAATATTTCAAGATTTTGGAATATTTCGTTGTTAAGTGTCATTGTATTTTGACGACCGGTTGGCGCCATTGGTAGTGCTCCTGCAAAAGGTCCCGGGTTCGTAAACCGGTAGGTGCATTAATTTGTGTGATGAGCACGAATGTTTGTTTCCGAGTGTAAGTTGTTTTTCATGTATTTATTGTGGTAACCTCGTTGTTTCTGATTACCATAACACAAGTGCTTCACCTACTTACTTTGGGATCAGAGCAATGTATGTGAGTTGTACCAATAATTATTATTACTAATATTTATTTAAACATGGAACACCACAAATCATTATAATGCAACTGTCAATTGTTTCATGTTCGACCTTAAAGGTCAGTAGTACAAATTATATAATGTCCATCATCGATGCGTTGTGAATAATGAGTTACGAATGTGTTACATTGTCATGGCAAAGGGAATTGGGACAATGTCAACGCATGCTTGCATAAATTGAGTTTGGTTGGTTCTTTGATAGGAATCTAAAATACTGCATTGATTATACAGAAGCATGAATATCGTGCTTTTTAAACTATTTTTACTGTTTTTCATCGTCAAAATTAAGAAATAATGCTACATATTTGAAGACAATAATTGTAGTCACAGTAAGTGTTAACTTTAAGCAATCTTCATTCACGTTTTTTTTTAAGAATAGGAGGCCAGTAGGCTCACTTAGGATAAGCCAGTAGTCGGCAAACTTATTAGCCAAAGAGCCAAATATGAATACTACAACAATTTAAAAAAAAATTGGGAGCCAAATCCGCTTGTTAAGTAAACTTTTATTACACTAATTAAGTAGTACACTAAATAAAACTAAATTTTATTTATTTATTTTTTTGTAATGAAAATATTATTGTGTTTTCCGTGGATATTTGTGCCAGAGCCGCACTTACGAAGCCAAAGAGCCACATGCGGCTCCGGAGCCGCATTTTGCCGACCACTGGGATAAGCCCGCCTGCGCCACCCATGGATACCCTCAATGCCAGTTTTCCCACGGGTCGTAGCCGGCCTTTTAAAGAAAGGTACGCCTTTATCTTGATGGTCCCTAATTCGTTAAATAAATAAACAAAAATAAAAAAGCCTATATTTCTTACAGAAATTAGGTACATTGGTGGTGTTAGTATTAAAAAAGTTAAGTCTAAAGTGTTAGTAACTATTTATAATGATCTTAAAAAAATATGTTAGATTTTAAATTTATAACTTAAAAAAACTATTTTGTATTACTATTCTAGTTCTAATCTGCAAGAACCCCTCTATAGGTAAATGTCTTGCCCTTATTCGTTATGGTTCGGAAATTCCTCCAATGGTTGTTGTGACGATTCCAGACTCACACCCAGAAGTTAAAAAGTACTTGTTTCAAATATATTCTACATACATACATAAATCGTTATCATGAACTTGGTATTAAAGCATAAGTCGATAAATAATTACCTAATTTTGTTTATAATATGAGGGCTCGAAAAGAATTAACATAATAACGCTTGACCCAGATCTTATCCATGGAAAATGCAAATTTTCTGCTTCGTCCATAATATTGGGTTATCGAATATTTAATAGGATTTAAATTTAATTCAAACTACCTACAGCTCGTGGCTTCACTTTAAAAATGATGAGATTGTAGTATGCTTTTAAGATTTACGAAACTTAAAAAAATATTTAATTTTTTTTCCTAATTAGAAACAAATTATTTTTGCTTTATGCTTATCTTTGAGGGCTTTCGATGAACGCAAAATCGTTGTGAAAAGAGAGAGTCGATAGATAATTGTTATAATTTTTCAAAACTATCCACGCCTGGGCCTTTAGACGTAAGTAAATCTCTCTTTTTATTAAAGTGAATACTATAATATTGTATGGCTAAGGACACAGAATACTTATAAAAAGTATGAAGTAAGTTAATTCTGTGATAAAATCTTAATCACCATTATCAACTGATTTTTCAAGTTTATTATTTAATATCTCTAAAGTGAATTTCGTTGCAAAAACGATTCTTAAAACAACACTAATCAGTGTCCAAAACCTCAGTCCATCAGTCAACAGTTATAATGGTTAATATAAGCATTCTAACTTTGTTTCAATTCATTTTGTTTGTTGTTGTGCTATAGGTGTGTGTATTGGTGAATAGCATCCTCAGAGAGAGAGAGAGAGATGATTTTGTTATATGATGTAGATAATGTGTCAACATAAATTAAAAACTCTTTTTTATTAAAAACACAGGCCATCGGTCTGACCACCTGCCTGATGTACTGTTGCGAGCCAATGTAAGGCATGCCTTTACACAGGTTTTTTTAATTTTAAATACCTCTAATAAAAATTTCACAGTCATATGGAATTAATCAAGCAAGAAAGAGTATAAACAGATTTATTCTAGTCTAAATATTGATACTACAATTATATCATATATGATATAATTGTAGTATCAATATTTATATAGCTATAGCTAGAATTACGTATCCCATATAAAGGAAAATTAATTCAAGCCTAAAATTGTATGATAACAAAAAATATAAAATTAAAGCGGTAAAGGAAATCCAAGAAAGATGGCGACGGTAAAAACGGAGCTGCCATGTCAAACAACGCATAATCTTGTATCTCGTAAGCTCAATAAAAACCTTATCCTATCATATTTATATGGAATACCAACAGGTTGTTTTTCAGCCATTGAGGAGAGCCGAAATCATTCGAAATTTAAAATATGTCCATGTTTATGTCGTGTCCCGTAGTTGTTTAAAGCAGAGTTATTCATCAATGTTGTGCTTCCGAAAATTTTAATCTACTCTCTATTATTGAAAAGTGTACCTTAACATATTTCCGTAGAGTTTGTTTTTCTATAGTTGGGTTTACACGCGCGCGATTAATTCAGTATTAGGCCAAATCGAACTGTCAATGTGCACATCAAAGGAATAAGATACGCTGTTGGCAGGTGAATCTTGTATTTTTATACGATACTGACGTTCTAGAGCATTATATTTTATTGATAAGGTGAATGAGGTTAACGTTGACAAATGCGTTTTAGAAACACTAGAATTCAATAAGAACTGAATAATCTAAATTTCTTCCTATAACTGTGACTAACAGCGATACCTCTACATCTCCTTATGTATGGAATACCAGATTAATTCTGTATTTAAATTATTTAGAAACTTGGTTGTATATTCTATAAATAAATGTTAGTATAGAATTGATACACAGACCAACAACCGTTTTAACAATTATGATTCATAAAAAGTTACGTTCTTATGAATTTTTACTGCGTCTTTGCGTGGAGGTGCGCATGCTGGACTATTGAGCTCGAAGCCGTGTCACTCTGTATTGACTCACAGGTAATATAATCTGCGAACTTGACTGTGGGCCGGCATTCTACAGTTGTTCTTAGAAGGGGAAACTCTGTACAATTGAATAGTGGTTATGAATTTTGAGTGAACGTGAGAGTTATTATGTGAAGTAGGTATATTCGCGTTTGGTGTTGTTTCTATTTTTTTAATGCTAAATTATTAAATTGCTTAAACTAGATTCTCACGAGAATTTTTTTTTTAATACGGAGAGATTTTAACTTTATTCGATATAAATAATTATAAGAATCCTTAAATAGAAGAAATGTTTTTTTTCTTCAATACCTACAACACAACTGTACAATAAAAGCATACAAAAGACCTCATGGCTAAGCGGTCTTAGAAGCGTACCGCGAAGCCTAAGGTACGGGGTTTGATCCCCGGTCCCGAATACAATTTATAATTTAATTTGTATTTGTATTTGGTCTCTGGTAAGGCTGCCACTTGCCGGACGGGATGTCATAAGTGGTACGGAGGAGTGGTTGAATTTCTGCAGGCAAGCCTGTAAAACAACTAAAAATGTGGGTTGCCTGGAAGAGATTGCTGATTAGCGATAAGACCGCCCGTTGCACTCCAGTGCAACAAAGTGTGTTAAAAAAAATTTGAAGAATAACTCAACCAAACATCCTACCAATCTAAAATTCAACCAAACATTAAAAGCGATATTAAATCTCGTAAGGATTCATTTGATAAGATTCAAAAACAAAAAAATGATAAACATAAGTTACCTATGTGGAAGCCTTCAACACTTTTTAAACAAGCACTCCACAATATTGATACAGCAATTTATTAGTTGGAACTGTCCATCACTTAACGCTGTGATCGCATTTTAATCACAGCCTACGTATGCATGTCATTAGCTCAGCAAATAAATAGGACACATTAATTTTTAAGAGTCCGTAATGTGTACACTTAAGATGAGGCAAGTACGACAAGTTTAACATAAGACTACCTTTAAGCGAGACTAAAGATTCGAAACTGTATCTTAATGTTGGTCACGCTTTAAATAATCATCTATGTGCGGAATTCGAAATCTGACAGATTTCAAATTTAGGATTTTTTGAAAGTAAATCAGAAATATTTCATACTAGTGTACCCCGCGAACTTCATATCGTTTCAGTTCAGCATAATAACGTGTCACCTAAAACTTTATTCTACTGAAATGTGTGAGAAATCGAATTTTCTTCATAAACATTCTTTCGTGAATTTTTCTATATTTTTAATACTTAGTCTGCTATACTCCAATTAGACGAATTCAACATATCAAAAATCATCAAAATCGGTCTTTCAGTTCTTGTGTTATAAATGGTATAAATAACTAGACCTTGTTTTATAATTATATAGATTTAATTAACACCAACTGACCGCGTCATTGGTCTAGTGGTAAGCGCGACAGCGTTACAACCGAGAGGTTCTGGGTTCGATTCCCGAAGGAGATAATGAAAAAAATCAGCCTGGCAGGACATAGAAGGCTGATCACCTATTTGCCCCTAAAAGAAAAATCCGATCAGTGAAACAGATGTGAAATGCATCTGCCCATACCCCAGTACCCCGTGTCCCCACACGGGACTTCACTTTTAATTAACGCCAAGTTTAGACAGCATTTTTTCTCTTGAGCATTGGATGGTATAAGCTTAGTAGCTTAATTAAAAACCCTAGTGGGTTTTAAATTTTGAAAGAAATAAAAGAGACCTTTAGGTAATCGGATCGTAACTACGTCATATTTATATCAAAATCCTTGTTTACAAATTAAATTATTAAATAGAACCGTTATGGTGCGTTCCAAAAATATTTTTTTGCATTGTCTTGTTTCATTGATATACTCTGCACTCAGCATTGAATTATATTTTGTTCGTAAGCTGGGTTTTATAACTTACGTTTTTATATAACGTGTTAACATTAATAATTGCGTTAACTGTCGTTAAAGCGAAGAACGTATCTCACAAGATGACACTAGCAACGCTGATTAATTATTTAACGAACGAAAAAAATCACGTGTAATCGTTGTAATTTACAGAACTCAATCTCAGGACCAGTTGTCTAAAGTTATGGCACCCAACGTACACATAATAATTTTAAAATTACTGTCATTAAACTTGAAAATGAGTTTTTTACAAGATAGAAGCCTCAAAACGGTTGCCTATTATATTTTGAAGAAACTTTTAGTCAAAGTGGTGGAACGCCAAAGGAAGGCATGATTATGTGCTTAAAAATTCCCTAAGCTAATCTTAGGTACCGACGCTTCGTCCATACTGTACGCTTATAATTGATTTTTTAATCTAAATTTTCATACCTCGACAACATCAATTCTCGATCTCCATGGACGCGTCCTAACAAAATTATCCTGTAATCATTTTAAACGCTTTAGCTCAATATTTAAACGAAACCGAGTATTTTTATCGCTCTAAATTATGAAATAATAACAGAAAGATAGTGTGAGATTTTACGGTACATTTAATTATGGTGAATTAGTTTTGCATTCACGAAGTTACGGCCTTGTAATAATGCAGTGCATTGAGTTAATACTCATATTACTATGATTTAAGGCGGTTTTAAAATACCATGGATGAAATTTTATGGAAATAAATAATAATTTTAAACCTTAACGGTAGAGGAGTGTTAAACTATGATATTCCCGTTTGCATGTGCCATCGTAGCTCCTAAGCAAATAGACCGATTTTGATGCGGGTTCTATGGTTTTAAATCTGCCTGAATAAGATACGTAGATACAGTTTTTTAAGAGTTCTTAATCAACTTATTATGACTTACTATGACCTAACTTATGACCGCCTCCTTGGTCTAGTGGTAAGCGCGTTAGCATTACAACCGAGAGGTTCTGGGTTCGATTCCCAGTGGAGATAAAAAAAAACCCGATCTGGCAATATATAGAAGGCTGATCACCTACTTGCCCCTAAATAAAAAATCGATCAGTGAAACAGATGTGAAATGCATCTGCCCCATACCCCACTAGTGGACACGGGGCTTCACTTTAATCAACTTATGAGGTATTATTAGTAGTAATTAAGATGTTGGTTTTAAATTGTTTTCAATTTCACTTCTTACAAATAAAAGATGGTTGCTAGTTACATCAAAAAGATTAGATAACTTGGGAATGAACTTAATAAATTCCTTTTTTAACGTGATTTTAAAGTAAGAATGTCCCAAAGTGTTACTTCAAATAAATATAAAATGAAATAAAATGTTCATAATAGTTTTAAGACAGTTGCAGTGAACATAGGCAGATATTTCATGGAAGAATAAGAGAATCGGAGAAATATATCTGCGCTCGCCCCGCACGAATAATTCCTTTTAGCAAGTTAAAGCAAGACCTTATCTATGTTAGTACACGAGCCGTGATATGGATACCTCGTTAACTTTCGATTTATTTTCATTTTATATGATAAAGCCATATACATAGTTGCTGATACATGAAGTTTAATTTTAACTAGTTGTCGCCCATTGGTCGAAATTCGACCACAATTCAAGTGTAAGTCAGGTATGCTGTGTGTCATCCAAGCTACCGCGTAATGTTTATTTTAATTAATTTAATATATTTCTAAGGCATTTCATATAAAAACATAGCTTTATAAATTTCTTCTCCAAATATACTTTAACTGTGACAAAATTCACGATCACCCGTGAAAAATTTCGTAAAAAGGGGTACAAAGTTTTTGCTTCGCGTCTTAATATTATAATTTTATTTTTGTATGTAATGAATAAACTCAACCACTGGACCTATTTTAAAAATTATTTACTCATAGTTAAACTCTTCCCGAATGTCATGGATGACTTGCATGACCAAGCGGACAAAATCGACAAAAAGCTTGTTATTGATACAATGCATCATTCGATTTTCGACATAAATAATCCACACACACATAATTAAACACAAAATTTACATACACCTTTGAATATTATTTTTTAAATATTTAATATACTTTCCTTTTGTCTTTATACATACAGCCTTACAAATAACAAAGAAATGGTAAGTAAGTGTTATACCTAAATGAATTATGGATTGCGCCAAAGCTAATACTTTTTATATCTTGTCATGTCTTTGTGATTAAAAAAACATATTCTATTGTTTCACCGAAAGAAGAGCAAAGATTGGTACTTGGTGAGTAAAATCATTAAAGTAAAATCAACTTTGAACCAAAACTACGATTTAAAACCGAACTTTAGTAGTTTTTTTATAATTGTTCATATTTTCTAATAGTAGTATATTTTCTAATTTTAAATAATCATGTATGAATCTTATAAAATAATAATATACTATTACGCGGTAATGCAGCCAGTATTTTGGGTACGCATCCCAACGGTTTGATGAGTGCTACATATTTTTATTGTTACATATCGCACCCTTAGAATGAAAGTGACTCAACTCAAAATTCCTGTAACACTCGATTTTACCATAAACTGACCTTATAAAGTATATTCTAAATCCTTGTAAAGTGATCTATATCTGAGTATAACAGGGGACAGCGCATACTTCGGTCTCTATATATTATTAACATGTATTCAATACTATAATTTTTTGAAGACTAATGCTCATTTACCACAAATTGCATTTTTTGGATTAGGTCACTTTCATTCTAAGCGTGCGATATATGTAAAAACGTATATATATGTGATAGGGAGGTGAAGTCGCAGATATGAGAGCATTACAGTATGACCAACACGAACGAAGTAAGCGGAGTCACTAAAGGTTCTGACTGATGTAAGTAAAAAGTAATTTATTTACATAAAGCGATTTAATCTTAAATAATATACATCTTATATAATACAGGTTGACTGCCGTTTACAAAATTATACTTGTGTTTTTGGTTTCCTTTTTGTCAACCTGCTGTGTGCACTGTGAGGTTATAAAATAAATAAACGTACACGTAAAATAAAACATAAATAAAATTATATTAAATATATGATGAAGAATAGATTAAGGTGAGCATGTGAGGATGGTAAAAATGTAGAAGTTATTACCTACTACTGTTGTGAATTGCGTGAGGCCTCTTTGGTGAGAAAACTCTTTGCCACACGCTTTATTAGAGAATATGAATTCAAATGATATAGAATTTGCAAATGACATCGTCAAATATTTTGGATTCTCTCATATCTTCTTATTATACACTAGCGACCCGACCCGGCTTTGCACGGGTATAAAACATATATAAAAACCTTCCTCTTCAATCACTCTATCTATTAAAAAAATCGCATCAAAATCCGTTGCGTAGTTTTAAAGATTTAAGCATACAAATGTATACAGGGAAAGAAAAAGCGACTTTGTTTTATACTATTTAGTGATGATTACGATCTGATGTCCGGACTAGTGAAATTTTTTTAGTATTTTATATAATTATATTTTTACAATGGTGTTTCTAATACTTATCATTCATCATCATCATTAGGAAAAAAAGAGTAAAACAGAAAACACGAAAATGTCTTTTAATTATATTAACAAATAAAATAGATACTTAGAGTTTCATAAATTATAGGCATCGAAGAATCTGCTCAAGGAAGTATATGATCATATCATACTTAAAGCATAGTATATTTCATAATAGTTGGCGACCGTGACAGGACACAAGGATCTTGTATATTTCCACAATAGTTAAAAAATAAAAATGTCCCAATAACCCAAATAAATGGTATAAATATTTAAAATAAACTGTAATCTATTATATGTCGAAATTATGCGAATGTATTATTTTCTGACTGCAAAAAACCGTAAATGGTTAAACGAAAAAGTTACTGTTCTATAGCAATAATTAGCATATCTTAAGGAGAATAATGCTAATCTTCAGATTAAATCTTACCAGATGAAGTTGAGATCATTATCTAGTAAAAGATAATTTATATTTTTCGATGGCTAAGAAATTCCACAATGATTATGATCTTGTTTAAGGACTTATAGCTCGTATTTTAATAGACTTTAAGCGATCTTGTTTTTGCTTTTATGGAGCTCATCCTAAATATTCCTCTAAATATAAAAAAAAGATGTGTGACTTTTTCATTTTTACTTTATAATATTTAAAAAAAAAATCAATTAAAGGAAAACTTTATAAAAGCCTCACTATGAAATAACGGATTACTATGATTAAAAAAAAGCTTGGGAACGAATTTGCTCTAACTCTGTCTTAAAAAACCAAATATTATAATTTTTAGAATAATTATTTTTTAAAAACTACATAATATTGAGAAACCTAAATTGACGATTCATAATAATCAAATATGATTTCACTGAATAAAAATATTTTGACTTTAACTTTAGCTAAATTAAGTTTGAAAAATATGATAAGTAATTACAATCATATCTGTCTGTAGCTTGATTGGTAATATCAGATACATCTAGGATTGAAGACTTTGAGAACAAAAATGGTTCTGACAAGTAGAAGATCACCAATTTGTCTTTCTAATCCCGTAGTGACATTTTCGCCTAAGTAAGGGCGCTAACATTTAACATACATATATTTTGGCAGTATTTATCATCAAAATGTCTTATTAAACCCGTGGTAGATATACAGATATTTGTAGAGGTCAAAATTGTCGGGCGATTATCAAAGGGCTGAGGGCGGAGCCACGCTGACGTGTTGATTACAGTTTTTGGCGCCGAAAAACTCGGTTTCGATTACATTACCGGCCACTTGTGCTCGCGGCGGTAATAAAATAATTTCCACGCGTAATTTAAGACTGTTTAAGATGTCAAATTTTAAATTGGATGCGCGAAAAGGGTGCCTCATAATAAATTAATCGTTTCTCTGAAAGGATTTGGTAAATGAATTTTGAGGCAATGACGATTGGATGATTGATTGCATACAATTTGCACTTTTGTTTTGTTGCATGTTTGGTAGCAATTCTGGATACACGTGAATGGGGTTTACTTCGGAATCATATAATGTAATATATTTTTTTGGATTATATAACGCATCTTTGTATTTTAATATCTACGTATCTAACAAATCTTTCAATGTGTTTTTTGACAACTATATAATGACCAGTTTCTGTTTATATTTACTTAGTTAATTTGCAAATTAACTGTAGAATCATATAATGTAGGTAAAAATAAATTAAAAAAGTGGTTCCTTTGAATGTTGCGGGTGAACTTAACTTGCTTTCAAAACTACATCTTGTTAAAGATGTTTGCTAGTTACATCAAAAGGTCTATCCTTGACGGGAATTATATCAAGAAATTCCTTTTTTTTTCTAAAGTACGTGATTTTAAAGTAAGGATGTCCCCAGTGATTACTTCAAATACATGTTATGTATACTGTATTTATAATTATGTATCTTAAATCATACTGATATTAACAGCTGATGTTTGGATTGTTACTAACCACACTAACCCATCTAACAAATTATATGGATCTTGTGATCTGCACGTCAACCATGAGATTACTATAGAATTTTTTTATAGGTGAAAGCTGTCAATCCCGTGGCCAAGTAAGTTTGCGTGAAACCACTGGAGGCGCTGAAAGATTTTCCATACAAATACTTATCGTAGATGCTATTGAAAAATTCTTTACCAGACTTGTGGTCGAAGAAGTGAATTCCCGTAACCCCTAGTGGGGCATGAGGCAGACACATTTCAGTATCTGTTTCACTGATCATTTACTTGTGATAGCTACTGATTTGAAGTTAAATAAATATTTGTAATTTTTATTCCTAGAATACATTTGAACTGCTATCGAACGTTATAATTAATTCGTATTTATTGAACATCCTCGTTGCGTGACAGATTGTCCATTGTCACGTGCTAAATATAACGACGACGCATGCTTCTTTGCTGCGGATGTCAACATTTTTCATCTTAATTAACTATTTAGTGTTGGAAATTTATCAATTTACCGCAAAAATAAAATAAAAACTACACTAAATAAAAATACACATCGTCCAATGACTTACATATTTACTGAAAATACATAACTACTACCCAATCAGACAGCATTTTCCCTTATAAGACAGATTATTGAATTTTCTAAAAAGGACTGTATGAAAATGGCAGCCGGCAACAAAGCTTGTCGTTTATATCAGCTGTGATAGTAGGACACAGCTTCCAGCTACATCGACCAGCGAGCGCACCTGTTAACGACAAGTTTTAACACAAGACCCCACTCAAGCGTTCACGAATCCGCTGATGCAATTAACTTGTATCATTAGTTTAATTCAAATAAAAAAATAGAAACAAGAAGTTTTCTGATTGTATGAAAAGGTGACACTGAATTCAGCACAGATTACGACATACAAAACTATTAACTGTATTTTTAAACCAGCTTTTGTTCATGAGTAATTCGCCCGCGTGAACATCCCGATAATTACAAAAGCCCAAAAATAAACCACCATGATTCTATGTTAAAAAATGAATTTTCATATCAACTTTAAACCTTACGAATTTACAAAAATCCTTTATTTTATACATTAAATGATACATAAATAATATTAACTGTAATTCAAAGAAAAAAAAAACCGCACGAAAATGGTTTTATTTATTTTGTATGATGTTTTTATTAAAGGGCTATTGTTTTTAAACTCTTTTAAAGCTATTAAATTAAGGCTATAAAATGCGGCGATAATCGAGTGAAACCCTACTTAAAGGTTAATTTATGAACTATTAATAGATTCTCACGTAGTCGGGTTATTGCTCGTAGTTTTAGAATGCAATAAAACCTTACTGAAGTGAAAATATATTCAATCTTATTAAAGCCAAGACAAATACGACATAATGTTTTAAGACGATATATGTCCAAGATTGCAACGTATTTTTTAATCAAAGACCTTTTATTCTATTTGAAAGAAAATAGTTTAACCGGATTAAATCGTATATATTTATCATAATTTTATAGTTCTTTAACTTTTTATTAAATTTCCCAACTTTTGGCTTTACAGTCTACTTGTACATGGTCAAGGGCGAGATAGTGTCACCCAGAAGGCTGATCTGACTTGCCTGGAAAGGAAACGATCAGTGAAGCAGATACAGAAATGTGTCTGTCCCATGCCCCATATTTATAGAGTCACGGAATGAGCTCTGTGAAAAGGTGATGATAAGACTCCACTAAGGAAGAGAGAGTGCTCAGCGCACCAGCAGTAACCAGATAGGAGTAAGAAACCAGGGGACGCAGACGATACACCCGTCTGTCACAGAACAATAGCAAATAATAAATGAATGGTAGAGTCATTTAGCTAAGTGCTAAGACTCCGGTGGAGTACTGTAGGTATCTGGGTGATCAACTAAACGCGATGGCGCGGAAAATATACGAGTTGGTTTTGATGTTTATTACCACCTGGTTTTCTGGTTGCAGCGTCCTGGTCGAGCTTTGTACTGGTGTGTGTGGCATCCATCCCGGTTAAAATTCTTCACACTAGTGTATCCAAGCGTAGTAAACTATTTCTAAATAAACTATCAATCGAATCGTCATTGAATCGAGTAAATAAAATTTACAGCGTTAAAAGACGTCATTTGATATATATTGCTGTAATAAATCAGTTGGACGCTTCCGCATCGGAAGGCCAATTAAAATAGATCTCTTACGCTAGATCTGTCTATATTTTTATGAAACTATCATAATATTTAAATTGAATTAATGATGTGTTTAAAAATAAAATATGTAACGTCCTTGGTGAAAAATTGTAAACTAAGATTTTTATTTATTAAGCACAAATAATAATATTACAAAATTGGTCATAGCCTTCTAGCCGAAACACCGAAATAAAAGTAATAAGTGAAGTTGAAGATAAATAAATATGTTTACAAATTAAAATACCATAGGTATAACTTGTAGCTACTAAGTCTCGTCCGATAATTTTAGATTTGAAGCAAAATAACTGCATCACAATCGGTTCGTTATTTTAAGAGCTACTATGCCACAGTCATACGGACACGTCAAACTTATAACATACACTTTTTGCGTCAGAGTTCAAAAAACTATTGCTTCTTAAAAGACCTTTCTTTTCATTTTTAATGGCTCTATCTGTAGAGTTTTCAAATATTTTGCTCTGTGAAAACTTACTAAATAAATATTTGTAATGTTATTAAGTGAAGTTCCGTGTCCCCTAGTGGGGTATGGGGCAGATGAATTTCACATCTGTTTCACTGATCGATTTTTTTCTTTAGGTACAAGTAGGTGATCAGCCTTCTATGCCCTGCTAGACCGAGATTTTTTTTATCTCCACCGGGAATCGAACCCAGGACCTCTCAGATGTAACGCTTACGCGTTTACCACTAGACCAAGGAGGCGGTCTAAATATAATGTAATGTTATTGAATAATGTATATGTTGAGGAATGATCGTAATAATTCAAAGAAAACAGTTTCAACAGATTTAGCTGATATATTTAACACAATTTTACAATTATTATATTAATACTAATTATACTTTCTATTGATAGTTACGTAAATAAAGACTATGGTCTTTAATAAAAGGGTAATTACATAGAAACTTTCCCTATAATGAGTAAAAGCTCCTAAGATTGAGCACCCCTCGCGTAGTTTTTGTTTATTTGATAGCGATGCATCGCGAAGCGCCAGTTGCACACGCATCACCACTGCAGTTGGCTCGGCGCGTGCGTCACGCACACTACTTGCATCGCTACCGAAAACTTCAAAGCTCGCAAATTCAAATTTCGAAGCCCACTGAAGTTCTTAATTTGAAATTTAAAAGATGTGAACGCAATCAGCGGGAGCCATCCACTTGCCGCATAAGTTACTGTTTCGAATTCAAAACAATTTTTCACGATCACATTGAATTTCAAATATGCCTTTATAAGCGTTGTTGTTTTTATTGTGTGACTATTTTACGTTGAATGTTGTTCGAAGTGGTTTTGTGTTTTTCAAATTGTGTAAAGCAAGAGATATGGGGTAAGCATTTTCTATTATAACATTTTATACATTTAGAACAAGTCAATTTATAGAAATCTATTGTTTAAATTTTATTTTTAAAATAAAAATTTTTCGTCACACAAAATTATCATTTAGTACGCAGCGCTGTACAGGGTCTTAAAACTATTTGAATGTGTAGTCAGCCTATCATCAGAATATTATAGTCGAATGACTTAAAAAATAATGAAAATCTTGTATTATTTTAAGATATAATAAGTCTTAATATCTGTTCTTATATTATAAAGATAAAAGAATACTTTGGTAATTTAATTTAGCTCACAGCATTAATATTTATAAGTTAAAAACGCTATTAAATTATCGTTATAATTCCACATCTGATATAATATAAAAACAATAATAATATAAAAATATAAAGAGAAAATATTTTTTTTTTTATTAGTAATGAATAAGCTAAATAATTATTTCACCGATTTTAAAATAATTACCATCGATATGAAGTTGGACTACGCAAGTTACATAGGTTATAATATTATGGCCACGCAAATAAGCCGCAAATAATGTAGTATTGATCCGTATCCTATTGGAGAAATTCGCTTTACATGGATTGTTTCAATTTGATAAAGCAAGTTAACAGTTCCAATAGTTTATAGCTTTTATCAAAAAGCTCTCGTTGGCTTCCCATCAGTGTAAATATATAATTATTCTTTTTTATAATAAATAGTATTAGAAGTGGAGTCTATCAATAATTAAAAAATGAATTACGAGAAAAATTAAGTTAACTACATATTAATTACTTCAATCATCTTGGACAATTTTGATTTCAATCTTAACAAAATAAAATCGTCGCTCTGTTACGCTTCAACTCCTAAACCACTGATACAATTTCGATTATTTTAACGGATTACGGGAATTATTTAATACTTAACTGTAAATAAATACTAAACAATATAAATATTATGTAATAAATAATAAACAAATTCACTAACAAATAAATTATAAGTAACTTTATTTCACTTATGATACTTTTAGATAGAAATAACAC
Source organism: Aporia crataegi (assembly GCA_912999735.1). Taxonomy (NCBI): domain Eukaryota; kingdom Metazoa; phylum Arthropoda; class Insecta; order Lepidoptera; family Pieridae; genus Aporia; species Aporia crataegi. The sequence goes on along the minus strand of OU538744.1, from coordinate 1,655,901 downwards.
CACGTAACCTTTGTATTACAAGTCGCGAGCTTGCAAGATAATGCATATTATGGGATAATCGGTATCTATAGTATCAATTTTAAAGTCTAGAACAAAAACAAAAGTGTACTGCATTCCTGTACGTGGTTAGTCCTAAGCCCATATAAGTACAGACTGTATATTTTATGATGCACGGAGACATGATAGTGTAAACTGTAATATATCTCAGAATGAACATTCTTCACCCCCTATAGAATGAAAGGGATGTTAAAGTGACGTATCTGTCCTGTAATCATAGCTCTTAAACGATTTGATCGATCATTATGAGAATTTTTTTGATGAGAAGATAATAATTCTGCTCTTCCATGATGAGATATTTCTAAGTACATTTCCACAACAATCCAGCTCTCCCTCCTGGACCCTCGGAGTTCTCACTATCTACCCAAGAGATGGACAAGGCAACAAGAAACCAATCAGAGAAATTTTTTGGGAGTTCGTCGTAGTTGAGTGACGTGCATCCGTTTTCTAAGGCATTTCTTTCCATACACCTTGAGAACCTGTCTTCAGAGTTCCGTTACAAGTTGGGGACCTTCAAGACAGAGCGCACCTCTCTTTAAAAGGCTAGCATTAAACCTTTGGCTTAACTTGCATTGTCTATCGACGGCGTTTTACTAAAGCTGAGCTACCTACTCGTGTTTTTATTAAGGAAAATCTCTTTACGCACGCTTGACTTGGGGAGTAAGCTGGTGAATGCGATAGCGTTACGAAAAATGTGATCGAGCGAGGCGAACGGAAGTTGAGAGGGAGATATAAGTTAGTAAAGATAGAAAGAGAGAGAGTTACGTTTCGAGAAAGAGTAAGTAAAGAGAGATGCGAGCACACTTTTCTTTATATTTTAAGTTTTACTTCAATCGTGTGGTCTAAAGCACACTCGATTTTTTTAATTGTTTTATATTTTAACAATGCTCTACAACAGTAAGTATTAATTATATTTCTTAACGCAGGTAAAAGTATCAAAAAATTAATTTAGAACACCAAAACCCGTTACACCTAATCCAGTGTATTAGTAAGCAGTTTGATTTAAATTATATAAAAAAAGACGTTAAATGAAGTTAACACCGTATTTAGCCCCTTGTAACATAATAACGAAGCCCTACCGTCCCACTTACCACGATATACAATACGTCAATTTGTTACTTAAACGTGCGACATACAACGATCGGGTTACAATCGATTTACTGCGAACTCATAAAAGGATCGCTTAATGAGTCGAATGTCAACTGCCAATTTGAAAATGACAGTTGACAGATTTCTCAAAATATAGAGCTTTTCGATTGTATAATGAGTCTTCTCTTGTTTGCTAGATCATATTTCAGATGTGGTGTTAATGTAATTTTTAGGGTTCCTTACCCAAAGGGTAAAACGGAACCCTATTACTAAGAATCCGCTGTCCGTCCATCTGTGTCTGTCATCAGGCTGTATCTCATAAACCGTAATAGTTAGACGGTTAAAATTTTATTTATTTATTGTTTATTTTTGTTGCCGCTATAACAAATATTAAAAAACAGAATAAAATAAATATTTAGAGGGCTGCCATACTATACAAATGTTTTTTATCGTTTTTATAGATAATGGTATGGAACCCTTCGTGTGCGAGTCCAACTCGTACTTGGCTGGTTATTAAAATAACTTAAAATAAAACAAAAATAATAAATCAAAGCTTTTCCAAATATGTACTCTTATCCAAATCGGTTCTCAAATATGAAAGATTGAAGGGTTTAAATTTTGCACGGAACATTTATTTTAAAATAAATTATTATTAATCCAATTTCTTCTAATTAAATTTTATCACTAAGAGAAATTTCTCCGGCATTGCTAAGCCATTCCAGCCTGTGATGATGACCCATAACAAACATATGGACAAACGAAAAATAGATCACATAGGCGAACTCACCACAGCAGCAGACTCGAAGTCACCGCATGCTGCGATTGGCCAATAACGAGTAATCAACCAATCCCTGCGCAGTATGAAATATTATAGAAAACCTAAGAAAGCTGTTGATTAACCCCGATTATAAAGAGGGATGTTATAAGGTCTGTGACATAGTAGATCCAAAACGAATAAACGATTTTAATGTGTTTCTTTGTTTGATGTGATCGATATGGATTTTATATACAACCTACAATATATAACCAATAAATAAACTAGAAAGGGAATCGAACGTCAAGTGTTTGACAAGAAAATAGGTAGAACAGTTTATGTGGAAAAATGAAGTTGTTATTTTTACTATCTTCCTCGCAATTTTTCCATATTTTCTCACCGTTTAAACCTTCCCTAAATTACGACAAACATTTCAAACCCAAAATCAGCTAAATCGGCGAACAGCAATTAATTTATATAAATATATAAGTATATGTATATATAGACTAGTATATAATATAAATAGGTTTTTAACTATATTCAAGTTCACTTATTGGATACGAGAACGGATCAAAATATTTCAAAACACTTACAAAGACAAATTGATAAAGCCTTCAAAAATTGACGTCATGTATGGTTTCCATGAGAATTTGGCGCAGTTACATAAACATCGGGGCGTTTTGACATACTCAATATTGTAATATAAGCAATACGAAGCCTGTAATAGGAATTTATTTACCGGAAATGAATATTATTTCTAAGAGTTCATATGTAAACTAAGATATCTAGAAACTACAATTTATCCGCGATATAGTCTATTTAATAACTTACCAATCTATCTTTATAGCAGAGTTCAGTGTTTGTTCCGCATAATCTTCGAAACGGATGGACCAATTTTAATTAGTTTCAATGGCAGATACCTCTTGTAACTGTATTATTAATTATTAAGTTATTAAGGGCCGTGCAGTTAAATTAAAAACTGTTTCATACTACATTTTATTTTTATATTATTTTTATGAAATAATGTGGTTGACATTTAACCCTTGACATATAGCTATAACACTTTATGAACTTAAAATGTTTTTTTTTTTTAAATATTTTATATCTTTAATTAATATACTAACATAATATAACGCTGGGGCGGGAAACATCCATTTTGGGCCCACAAACTTCACGAGCCTCCTGTTATTTTAAAAAGAAAACAAAGGCCGCCTAGTTTGTCACAATTTTAGATATAAAATGCTTGTACAATGTTATTATGATATAGAGTCAAATAACTATAGAACTCTTCTATTCGTGTTACTGTAGTTTCAGGTCACAGGCCTCGAGGGGCCCATGCTCAAGTCTGATCGTCCTTTCAGACCTGCAGACGGACTAGGTTTCGCACCCTGTTGATACAGAGCGGTGTTGGGGTCGGGCCCAGTATAGCCCTAGGATATAGTGAGCCGAGGAGCAGCTCACTCGGCCCGTGATGAGTGTCCGGGATTGTGAGGGCAGACGCGCAGCTCGCGGTCAGGCTCCACCAGGTGAGACTCCTGGAGGATCCGGGAGAGGCCGGAGGAGTGCCACGGCGCGATGCGATGGAGGTGGGGGAATCGAGAGGCGTCCGCTCTCTCGATTCCCCCGCCCGCAACTTGCTTGGCTATTAATCCGACCGACGTACTACCGCATGGTGATCGACAATCGACTAGTCGATTGTCACACCCAAGTAGGTGACAGCACTCAGCCACGGCAGATCTCGGTCCAGGAAGCGGAGAGAAGCGGTCGGCAGCCTTCTGCGGCCAAAGTCGCCTGAGTCTTGTCCGGGTTAGCTGCGAGTCTCCAGTTCTGTAGCCACGCTGGTAGGAGGTCCAGGTAGCGCTGTTATTTGGCACCTGCGTGTCGCGCCGTGAGCGACGTGGCGACATACGCCGTGTCATCAGCGTAGAAAGCCACGGAGCAGCCCTCGGCGCAAGGAACATCGTCAGTGTATAGTGTACAAGGCGGGTGACAAAACGCTACCTTGCGGGACGCCCGCCATGATAGGTCGTAGGCATGACGCTTCCTTACCAACAGAAACGAAGAACTGTCGGTTCTCCAGGAAGGAGCGCAGCACCGCGACGATCCGGCGGGGGAGTGGAGATCTATTCGTGTTTTTGTTACTATTCAACACAAGCACTTGATAGTTATAGAGTTTAAGATGGTAATACAAATACCTTATTGAATCTTATTCTATTAACACTTGACATATGGAAAGTTCTAAAGACATTATCTAAATATTAGATTAGCATAAGTGCAAACTTTAACCACTTTACTTATAAAAGATGCTTTTTTAAACTTCCGAACTAAAAAAAAATATTTTTATAAATCTCATGTTCACTCTTAGTCACCTCTTATGACACTCACAGGAAGGTATGAGATTTAAATATAATATCTAGCGATATCTATAAAAATTTAACAATTTTATTTTTTAGTAATATTGTTTCAAATACTGGACCAGTTTTTTGCCTTAAATTGTCTCTGATCAATATCTAGACTCTGATATGAGAGACAGACTGTTGAAGCCCCGCAGCAAAAAACTGTACTCTTTCCTAAATCAGATGAGTGGTAGCTACAGTATGCAATCGAATTCAAGTTTCTTCGTTAGGTCGGTTTATAAACTAAAATATATCCTATTACATTGATGGAGTAAGGCACGTACGAGGCATTACCATGCATTTGTTTGCAAAACAATTTATGTTTTAAGCAAAAACGTATATTTCAAGCTTTTTTGTAGAAAAAACTGTTAAACAAACACTATTTTGAGTTCGCACCCCATAATGATTCGATGAAATGATACGAATTGTGTAAAATTAGTTTTGTTTTACATATTAACTACCCGAGGCACTACAAAGTCAATTGTCGTATTTGTTTATATGATAAACATTGATCATCTTAAACAATTAGATGTCTATAAACCTTGTCTTTGAAAGATCTTTGCTCAAAATGTTTTGTCTCGTTTTTGCATCAATAATTGCGTCTCAGAGAAATTGACAGAACGCTTTCTTTATATAACAGCTAAGGACAGACGGTCCCCTGATTGTAAGATGACCTCGCTGCGATCCACGCTTTCGTTACGTTGCTGGCCATTGAGGTATGGGTACATACGCCATATATATTATTTCAAGTTAAGTAACGTTTATATTTAATATGGGAGCTAGTTTTAATTTGTAAGCTGTATGATGCCTAGAAAGATACATTATAAAGCAAAGGACAAGCTTCTGAAAAAGATTAATTAACCCACTACAGGCACCAGTCTCTTACAAACAGAAAATTACAACCCTAATTTAGTGTAAAAATATGTTTGTTATGAGAAAATAAATTGATAATTATTATTAATTTCGTGATTGCACTCAGCGCTCTCTTGACACTTGGCCACTAGCCACAAGTTCCTGCTGTTTATTTTTTCTTACATAATCTTTACTTAAATCTATACAGTATACACACAGTAAACGAGTCAACGCGGATAGCGTAAAGCAACAACCTCTGTGAAGCGGCTAGTATCGCATAAATTGCAGAACTAAGAGCATTACAACCTTACAATTGAAACAACATTAAACGTTTTCCACGTAATTGCATAAATAAACGGGATTTATCGATTAAAGGATTCAAAAGTCATAACATCCTGTATTAAGTTAACACCTTTAGGGCTGCGCGTACGCAATAACAAGTTTAATTAAATCGAGTGTGAAATTAATTCCTTTAGAGGCGGATTGGTTTATTATTATTACCAGCTGCACCGAATATAGTTTCTCCTGCTGTCGAAATTAAAAGTAGGGTGAAATACTATTCAGCTATTAACTATTTCGTGAAAATATTTTAAAATATTTTTTTTTTATTTTAAGAGTTAAAGAAAATAAATCATATAGTTACTATATCTATGCTGTACCAAGTGTGAATTAAATGAGGACATTGATGGCATGCGTCCGGAACCGAGCTGAAAGGCAACGTGTTTTTGAAGAACTCAGAATTAGTAAATCCAATGTGGGAATGGTACTAATTTTTTATCCAAACCGTTTTCTAGAGTGGCTGGCTAAAGCTCCAGGCTTCTGATAATTCCGGGTCCTTGCCTGGCAATTAGGCTTTTATTTAGTTTCTTAGATTTTTTTAAGTTACATAAAGTTCTAGGTTGAATAAGGGTTCTATGGAGCTGGCATAACCTACGCGTTAAAAGCTCCTAAACACATTATAATGAATTAAAAAATAATAATAAAAAATACCTACTATATCTATAGATTTTAATTTATTGTAGCTTACTAGAATAAGTACGTACTTTTTAACGCAGGCCTCTTTCAAACTAAGTATCGATTGGTTTTCCCTTCCCGTTTTTATCTTTTGGTAGCTGGTTAATATAATATTATGTTTTAATTTATTAGTGGACGGATATTATAAACATTAAAAATATATTATTCTCAAGCTAATTAATATAACAATTATGTTATTGCCAACCCTACATTTTAAACATATGACTGCACGTGTCAAAATATGTGAACAAATCTTTTAACATAAAATGTTAACTCTACAAATGATGAATTTGTCACGTTTTGAGCTTTAAGGACAATATGGGTGGGTTTATCATCAATTAACTTACATTTACATATCTGTATTACCTAATCTATGCTATGTCATATATAAGAGAGGTATAATTATTTACTATCGGCTTGAAAACTTCGCGTCGTTTAGTTTAATGTGTAACTGATGATAAATTAGACACAAAATCCTTACTAATATTATAAATATGAAAGTTGCGGCATCTCTTAAGCTTTCACGCCCAAACCGCTAAACTATGTTAGATAAAAATTAGTACAAAGATAGATTAGGGCTTGAGAAAGAACATAGGTTACCTTTTATTTCGTAAAAAGACTTTAAGGTGTTTAGAGTGAACGTAAAATGTGTTTGTGTGTTTTTTAAATCCTAAAAATTATGTCTAAAAGTAATATGAAAATGTATATATATTTAATTCCAAGAGAAAATCCCAATATACATTATTAATATTAAAATACGCACTCCGAAGCGCAAACCCTGAGTTATTTATACACAGACGTGTCCAAATCCGAAAACATCAAGAAATACATCAAAAACAGACGAACACAAAACATCGCCAGACAGACGGACCGGCAGACTGTTTATTTATAGTTACATTTTTTTTGTTTTATAGTAACAGTTGATTCACTTTCACATTTAGGATACATTTTTAGTAAGCTTTATAGTCCACAAATCACAATTCACACCAAATTATTTGTTTATTGCCCATAAAATCATAAAAGTTTAGTTATATTTAATTACCCAACTTTTTGTAAAATTGTTATAAGAAATACGAAATGGCTTTACGAGATGATAATGATAGTAAGTATTTATTAAAAGATTTTCAATGTATGGGCAGTTAGATTCTTATGATATAGGCTATAATGTATATTTTAAAGAGAAAAAATAAACATTAGCTTTTCGTTACTTTGTTATAATTAGTCTTACTTTGTAATCATTTCTTTGTCTTTTCACTGTTACTATTAATTCAATACAAGAGTAACTTAAATTGCTTATTTATTACTAAGTATACATAATATTACTTATCATTATTACATTACTTCTTTCTCTTAATTTATAATCTGTGGTAAACGGTGCAGGTGTTACAATTATTAAAATATATATATTGTAAAATTAGTTTTTATTGGATAAACTAGAAAACCAAGAGCTATTTTATAAACTCTTTCATTGATGAGAGTTGAGATTCATTCTTAGTAATAAATACTTCATAACTACTCTCGCGGCCACAAGGAGGACGTCGCTTCGAGGATCGCCAAAGGGAGAGCAGCCTTCGCCCAGCTCCGTCCTGTATGGCAATCGCGGAAACTGACCAGAAGAGTTAAGCTCAAGATATTTCGGTCAAGTGTGAAAACCGTGTTGCTGTACGGATGTGAGACGTGGAAGGTCTCTAGGGACATCACGCAGCGGCTCCAGGTCTTCATCAACCGCTGCCTTCGCCGTATTCTCGGTGTATTCTGGCCAGAGAGGATCGCAAACGTGGATCTATGGGAACGATGCGGCGAGACTCCAATCGACCACCAGATCAAGCGTCGCAAGTGGAACTGGATAGGCCACACGCTACGAAGGGATTCCCAACATATACCGAGGCAAGCCTTAGACTGGAACCCTCAAGGAAAGCGAAAACGTGGCCGCCCTAAGCAATCCTGGCGGCGGACGATCACCGCGGAGGCGAAGGCAGTTGGCATGACATGGAGCGAAGTGAAGCGCGTAGCTCAAGACAGAGAGGAATGGCGACGTACTGTGGACGCCCTCTGCCCCATTCAGGGGCCTTAGGACTTCAAGAAGACTCTCGCGGCCAAGTGGTTCTCGTGTCAGCGTGTTACGTTTTAGATCCTAGATACAAATCGAGGGAAAAGAATTGTTTCACTTATTGTCAGAAGGTTGATAACTTATATAATACCTGTTAAGAACATTCTTAAGGCAACGTATACTCATTATGATTACAAATTACTTTAAAGATGAGAGATTACGAGATTTCACAGGCGGAAGAAGTAGCGGCTTTAATTTATTTGTTTTATTAATCATTCATTTCATTAGCCTATTTCACAAAGGGGTAGAAGCGAGCACAGATTGCCACCTGCCATGATCCATACCTCTTTCGTTTCAGCCACTCAATAAATTTATCATATATGATTGTGGGTGCTTTTAACCAGCTCCTTCTCAAGTACGTCTTGGATTTGGTACTAGGTCTACCAGCACCCTCCTCACCATTTACTAATTGGTCTATTTTCTTTCATATCTTTGTCACTACATCCAGTGGTGTAACTATAGGGTGGCAGGGCTGGCCAAATGCCACGGGCCCCCAATCCAAGAGGCCGTGAGCTCAGAAATATTTTTTAATATTGTACCTGAGTATTTTATTTTACTTGAAAAGTACTTTTTTAAGCATTGGGCTAGCGTGGGGACTATATCACATTCATCAGACGTATATCGGCTGATGAATGTGAATGAATGTAAATGTATAAACCCATTCTTTTCAAAATAAAATTGTTATTAGTGTTGGATAACTACTTAAGTGGTTTATTAAAATTAAACTAAGTACAACGTGGTGAATTTTACTGATAGGGCCCTATCAAAAGAATTTGTCACGGGCCCCAGGTGGTATAGTTACGCCACTGGCTACACCCTCATCTGTTCTACATAGTTCACGTATCATACTAATTGTTAAGCCACTTAAAGCTTATAAAAATCTTATTTCAATATATTTTCTTCAAACGAACGTTTAATACATCATATAAAAAAGAGTATACTTAAAATCGATATATTTATGTTCGAGACAAGTGTTTTGTATAAATTTTGTTCAGGATTCCACAAATTTTCATGTCACCTCCCGCTCGTGGAATGTGTTTAATTTATTTGAAAAATGTCGGGACTCGTTTTGCAAGTGTAATGATTTCATTTAAATTATTCATTGAACTCACTTTTAAAATATTCCTAAGTTGGATAATAATTGCATAGGTATCATATTAATATATAAATTATTTAAAAATTTATTTTAAAAAATGCGTTGAACAAGAAGTTAACAAAAATAATAAAAATAATATATAATATTCACTTATTTATTTACATTATAAATCTTATATAGATAAAATAAAAGGCTGTTTTATCGCGTTGTATCGCTATAGGTACTGTCTGAACTTGGAAATAAATTACACAAAAGTAAAGTTTCTTTGTTTCACGTTTCTTAATATTTGTTAGCAGTTGATTTTACTGTTCCTACTGCCCTTCGTTTAAGGTAATAAATTTGTCAAAATGAAGCGAATCGACTTTTTTTATTCATAAGAACCATTTTTAAACACTTAAATTGAAATTAGTTTAGTTGTTTTAGAAACTTCAAGATTAGATTTATTTATATAGAAATAATGACTTGTGGACTTATGCCCATAAGGACAACATGGGGCAGATAGCTTCCAGAGTTGAAAGCCAACCTGTTCTATCCCACGCGAGTGTTTTAATTTCGTTGCAAGTTCAGTCGACTTGCATTGCTTTGTAAGAAACAATTACTTAAATTTAATAGATGAATGCATTATTACTAATTTGACTTTAACTGCATCCTTATTATTCAGACTATAAAAGAAAGAATCAACTCTACCCATTTTGTTTTATCTGTGCAAATAAAACAAAGATAACTGAAAGATTAAATCTAGATACAGATTTATTTTACTACCACTAGAATGTAGCAGATAAAAGACGCATAAATGTCAACATTGTCACGATTGAAAAGAGCAAACTTGTAGAAATTTTTCGTAACTGGCAACTGGTATGCATCTGTCATCGAGTGAAAACTGGCGGACTATTAATGAGATTGAAATGTTGCCAGAACGTTAATTCAATTTTGTTATATTTATCATAATATTAATTTTGTTTTGATATTTAAATGACAGCTGATATCTAACCGTCTTCGTGGATAACTTATTTGCATGTGTCATTTAATGCCTCTTGCGCCGGAGGTTTTTGGTTAGAATAATTTGTTTCCCTGGGATTCGAACACTAAGAAGGTCCGGAATCCAACACGTAGTTTAAAAACTAGATTTTTTTACTACGCCTTAAATAGAAGGGTTTGTTTAACGTCTGTCTATGGTGTCATATGCACTTTGATGCATTTTTTTAAAAGTCTGCCATGTGATAGATCTTGTTTTGTACATCCATTCATGAGATATTCTAATTTGTAATTAACACGTCGAGGTGTTTCCATAAGTGTTTTCAATTTCACTAATTGATCTTAAACTCTGCATTCTCGTTTCCATACACGATGTTTTAAAATTACGCGGCAATACTTTACGCGAAAGAAATAATGGAAACACTAAATCATTGCAGAATTTACTACGTATAACTACTTCGAGATTTATCGTCCGGCAACGAAAGAATACGTAATAATTTAAAAAGTTCACGCGTTTCTGTCACTTATTATAAACAATATGAAGGTTGTTTTCGTGTGCATATATTTGACCTGAAGAACCTTAAGAACAATGAGTTCTTGTGGTATAAAGCAGATTTATGGTTATTTCGCAATGTGCTTATTGAAGCGAATAGTAATACGCGGCCGTGTGAACTTTAAAAATAAATCAATGGTTCGGTTGAATTTATGAAAATGTTAAATTAGTAATTCAGCGAAAAATACGCCTGGAAAAACAGCAATACAGCTTTTAAACCAAAAATAACTTTGTTTAAAATATAACTATTTACTTTTACCGCATTTTAATGGTTCAGAAAATACTATTTTGTATTAAGTTTGCTTATATCATAATAAATATGTTTCAAGATTTTTATATATTTCAATGGAAAACGTCAAAAGTTGTTAACAAGTGAAATTATAAATAGATGAATTTCATACATTGTAGCTAAGAAACAACTCCAAGAAGCTTTCACACAAAAAAGCCGCATCGCAAACGTTCCATTCGTTTAGGACTATGGTTTAGGATGGTATGCCACATGCAGACACACAGACACACATCCATGTCAATCTATTAACACCGTTGTTATCGTGTTTTAAACATTTAACATACGAGATATTCTAAAAGTGACCCGCCGAACTTTGTACAGCCAATAAAAGATAGAATGGATATAGTAAGCTATCCTTGAAAGGTATTATAATATATATTATATGCCTCCCAGGACTTTTTTTTACATCTATAAAAGAGGAATATCCCGTTATGGTTTGTTTCGTTATATCTCAAAGGGATTAGGCAGCGTCTTCGATGAAAGCTCTCAAATTCGTTGTTCTGTCTTAATTATGAATATTGAATTCGAATTGACATAATAATTTAAACATTGACAGTTAACTAGCTCGAAAAGTTTTCTTCGCAACTTTCTTAATTCTTTCTTTCATAGGAATCTTCTCCAGACAAACACAACAAAATAAGAATTATCCAGTTTGGTGCTGTCGTTCGAAAGTTATGCGCTTATATACATTTCGGTGATTCATTTTTATTTATATAGATTAACACATCGGGTTTTCTGTCTTCAGTCGTATTTGTTCAAATCCAAGCTAGTGTAACACAGTTGTTATGGTAATATGAAAAATCCGTTGCTAGGATGGTTTTTTTTAGATAAAACGAGACCTAGAAACCAACTCATTACGAAAGCATCAAGAACAAAATAAACATCTCATTCAGTTTGAGGTCAAAGCAAATGTATACACGCAAATATACCTATTATAGAAAAAGATATATATTTCAACTAAATAAAAAGAGAATTTCTTATTTTTTTTAAGAAGAAATTAGACGATCTTATTTTCAATCAGACAAAAACGAACCAAGTTTTTAAGATCTTAGTCGGTTTTTGAGTTCCTAATAGCTCCGCCATATATGAATCGATTTGGAAAATTATTTTATCGTGTTGAAGATACTTCCCTTTACATCTTTAACTTTTTTTGTTAAAATTTGGTAAAAATGAATCTCATGAGATGCCATGGAAACATTTTAAATTGGTTTATTTTTGTATAAGATTACATTTTATTGCAGAACTATCAAGCGGCTAGCAATTCGAGTACTGATGCTGATAATTCTCCAAGCTGCTGGAGCAGGCTTTGCAGCTCCCACTGTCCTGGTTACCAGACCTGTCTCCATGGCTGTTGAGTGGTTGCCGATGGACAACCAAACTGTCTACAGATTAAATGAAGGAGAGATTAGAAAGTTAGTGCTTTATAATCATTCACGCCTCAATCACTGACCCGATACTGGTGAAATTTAGCACTGATGGAGACTAGAGTTTAAGAAAGGACATAGATTATCTTTTATCGCGAAAAATCTTGAAGGATCTAAAACAGGGACATCATGCGGCCGCAGTCGCGGTCAAAAGCTAGTTGTTTAATAAAACATTTTATTGTAGTTTTATATCGTAAACTACAACCTTGATAAACAATACTGAACCCACTTTTTATTTGTTTGCACAAATAAATGTCGTAAACAGACGGTTCAGTTTACTTATTTCCTTTCTTGACGTAAATACTATTTATTTAGGTAACGATTGACCCATTTTAGTTTCTTCTAATGTTTGATGTTTTCTTCCAGTTCACATCAAACACGTGAAATTGAAGATACTTTAAAGCTCCCAGAATGATAATTACGAATAAGATTCATTACACAGATATTTTGAATGAATTTTATACAGTTTCACAAGTTGTATGTAAGAATCACCTTTCAAATAAAACGCATCGAAATCTATTTCTTTAGAAGCTACAACGCAACACATATACAGACACGTCATACGTCTTATAAAAGTTTAAAAAGGACGTCTTCATTTAAATAAAGACACCAATATAAACTTAGGGTTACATATAACTATATATATACTAAAGATATATACTTAAGAGTCTCAAGAGAAATTTTGAAAGACATTCGGCTACAGACGGTAGAGTAGGACTTCCGTATATACTTTTACTTCATAAAACGCAATTAGGTATATGCGGAAGCTTCTAATCACGATGCAAAGTTAAATTACTAGAGTATGCATATACTTTGATAATAATATTGACTTGTATTGTTCTTGAAATATTACACTTACGCAGCATGGCATTGCGTGGCATTTGGCAGGGCTGGCCAAATGCCACGGGCCTCCGATCCAAGAGGGCCCCGGCCCAAGAGGCCGTGAGCTCAGAAATATTTTTTAACATTGTACCTGAGTATTTTATTTTACTTGAAAAGAACTTGGGACTATAGCCTATTCCCTCTCGCCTAAGAGAAGAGGTCTTTGCCCAGCAGTGGGACTTATTAAGGCTGGTGAATGTGAATGAAAAATGTATAAACCCATGCTCTTGAAAATAAAATTGTTATTAGTGTTGGATAATTACTTAAGCGGTTTATTAAACTAAGTACAACGTGACGAATTTTACTGATAGGGCCCCATCAAAAGAATTTGCCACGGGCCCCAGATGCCACTGTCAGTTTTATTAAAGTTATTTTTTTCAGTTTGGAACTGAACACAACACTACTATCCCAATCAACTGTATACATCACTATTAGCCCCTGTTCTCAAGATTTTCATTGGGCATTATATAAAGGAGAATTTGGACGTTCGGATGGTAAGAAATTTGCTTAAACAAATAACTCATAAGTGTAATTTTAAATTAGGCAAAATATTTTTTTAAATCAATATTTTTTTCATAATACATACATAGTACACATATATAGTGATAGTGAAGTCCCGTGTCCCCTAGTGGGGTATGGGGCATTTCACATCGATTTTTTCTTTAGGGGCAAGAAGGTGATTACCCTTCTAAGCCCTGCCAGACCAAGTTTTTTTTTATCTCCACCGGGCATCAAACCCAGGACCTATCGGTTGTAACGCTTACGCGCTTACCACTAGACCAAGGAGGCGGTCATAATGCATAGTTTTATTTTATTGGAACATTTATTGTTTTTATCTTCACCATCTTATTAAAGTCAACGTTTAATGTTACAATCACTTCATGATTTTATTTGAATGACAATAAATTTTACCAGAGCAAATTTTAATAAAATTACATTTTCCCCAGAAATTATAATATTAACATTCAAAGCACTTTTATAAATCGTTCCTTATTTATAAAAACCATTTAAAAGATAATTAAAATGTTGAATGTATGTGATAGATCAATTAGATCTTATTCAAGAAAGCAGCGGAAGCGAGACCAGTACATTATCTGCGGTTATTACAAATGAAGATCGCTATGTATTACAGGTAATTAATTGTATTTTTATATCATACTAATGTATTTTCCCTTTAACAAAAAAAAAACCTACTTCAAATTGTAACTCTAAAATTACTGAACAGATTTGATGAAATTTAAATGAAACCGCAAGGGAAGCACCAGCTTTCAAACCACCACCAAATAAAAAAAATCATCAAAATCGGTTTACCCAGACGAAATTTCTGAGGTAACAAACATAAAAAAGTACAATCGAATTGATCGCCTCCTTTTTGTAGTCAGTTCAAAAGTGTAGGCATTTAACTCTATATCTCAGACAATACGGGTGTTTTCATAAAGGATTCCTTTTCAAGTCCGTTCTGTATCTTGTCCAGAAGTGTTTAAACTCTAAGTAGCAGTGGATATAATTTATTCTAAATCCAAGTGCTCAGCGCGGTCATTAGTACAGAAGTTTTGTATAAAATATTAGCAAATTTAAATGTATTTTCCATGTTTAGCTGTTCTCATCAAAAGGGGGCGCGGCATCGGTGAGCGTCAGAGGTGAGGCTACTAGACTCGTACGCATGCGTCTACGCACTCGTTCATGTCGAAGGCTTTCAGCTAACTGGGATCCAAGGTAATCTTACTGATAACAATTGAAGTCTTTATTTTCTTAAATAATATATTCACTAAACATAAAATAAATATTTAACAATACAAAGGAAAATCGAATAACATAAAATTGAATATTTGAGGAAAAGTGGAACCGCGCGATCCGACCGTAACAAATATTTATTTATTAACACTTAGTTGTAAAAAATAAATAATTATATGTGCAACAGGCGGCCTTATCGCTAACAAGCTATCTCTTCCAAGTAACCCTGGGAAAAAATAAATAAAAGATTGTGGAGTAGTGAAAAAAGTGCGATACTTACAAGCTAAATTATTAAAATTTTAAAATACAAAGATATTACAGATAAATACGATATATTTAAACTAAAAATATAAATATTGAGTGAACCAAGTTATCTAAAATATGTTCAGAACAAGTGTAATTTGAAAATTTTTACGTTATAAGCGGTGCTAAAAGAAAAAGAATTTGTTATTAGGTACAATCGACACATTCTTAGGTCACTCTATTTTGAATGAACGAATTTTCAAGCAAAAAACCTTTAAGAAAACATCAAGACTGGCGCATTATTTTCTCTAATTTCCGCATATTTAATTCATATCATAACTGGACAAGAACGTAAAAACCTGTCAAGTTAGCACCGATAAACTCTCACAAACCATAAATCCACGCTGTCCGGAGTTCGTCACATGTATAGATGAATTTATGATATTCCATACATGGTACGATAAGACTTATAGAGGCCCTGTTTACAATGGCCCAATTTATAGTAAGAATAATAATTAACATAAAGGTACACTAAGAAATGATTAGTACACATTCTAAAACAAAGTACAACTTGAATTGGGACAGCTCACATACATTGTTCTGATCCCAAAGTAGCTGAAATACTTGTGGTAATTAGAATCAACGAGGGTACCATAATAATATATAAGTTTATTTATTTAATTAATTAGTATTTAGTTAATAAACAACCAAGACTGTGAAAGAAATTCGTGCTCATCTCACAAATAAAAGAACCTACATATCAGAAGGCAGGCACCACCTATTGCGCCGACCGGCCGTCTATGAATTACTCTTGTCTTTCCGCTTAACTCTATGAATTATTTTGAACGCTCAATTATTTTTCCCTCTTTCCAAAATAAAACACTTAAATGTAAGTTTTTCAAAAATGCGTAGTTACATTATCCGTCAATTAAAACAATGAAATCTACGAATGGCCATTTTATATTTGTATGGAAGAATTTTCATATTTTTTAAAATTTGACGTGATTTAAGATATATTATTTTAAACTTTGTTACTCAATTAGAAGTCCAACTATGATTTTTTTTTAAAGATTCTTAATAGATCACGTTTTAAAGGTGGTCCCATATGAATTATATTAAGAATGATTCAGCACTCTTTGAAAAATAAAACAAATTCACATTCCTAGATGACGCATTGGTTTCAATATCCCCATTGTTAATGTTGTACTCGGGAATGTTCCATTCAGAAGCGTTAAGCTAAATTCATCTAAAAAAACTTATAAACCGAAAACCTCTTTAATAGGCCGGCACCCGTGGACCACCAGGCGTTGAGGGCGTCCATGGTCGACGGATTGCTTCTCGTAAGTGATCCTCCTGCCTCCTATCTGATAAAAAAAACTGTAAAATGATAAAAGAACAAAAATTCTACATGATTTTTAATTTGGAAGTCGCATAAAATGAATCTTATACCCTAAGGCAAACAAAATGTCAATAAAAATGAGGATATTTAACTTCTCATTTACCACGTTGAAATAATTCGAAGTCGAGTTAATTTTAAATTAAATTTGAATCTTTCAGTTTACATATTCAAGAACTCAACTCTGAGAACATCCAAGAAACAATCGGTTATTTTCTTTTCTGATCGTCTTTAACAACAAATAAAAACTTATTTTTCGGCCAACGTGTATAGCAATACGAAGTAAGGCAGCCAATATTTTGGGTACGCACCCCAAAGGCTTTGATGAGCCTTTTGTATATTTGTAAATATATTTTAGTACATACTTTTATGTAATAAGTACATAATGTAATATGTAAGGTGCAATTCCCAAGTGTTAATATCATATAAATAATCGGTAACTGTACAATAAGCTTTAGTTTATAAAATTTATAATAATTTTATACTTTGCGTAATATGTATAAATATAAATTAATAATAAGACTCAAGCAATTCCAATTGCCAATCATGGTTAAAATAAATAGCTAAGATCTAATCATGTGAACGCACGCTTAGCTTGTAAAATCTCACACGCGATGGTTGGGCTGAGCAAGCTTTCTGAGCGAACACAACACACCTTTATTGGTAATAATTGCCAGACGTGTTAACATTGCGATATTAGCAGAAAATTTGGTTTTCAGATGATATTAGAAGTGGGTTATGTATCAGCACGCTTATTTTTAAATAAAATTGTATAACCATTGGGTAAATACATTTCTATATCTGTATGATGTTTCTTTTATTGGCAGTTGGTGAGTCAATCTGAGACTTCATGACATTTTTTTTGTTTTGTCGGGAATGGAACCCAGAGGCAATCGCGTGTCGCATTTTGAGTATCTGCTCGTGACGTACGTAAACGCTGTGACGGCGATTGACATCTACAAATACTCGCCATTTTCATATTCAACGAAAAATAGAGTTTCTCTATAAAATAATAAACAATTTTAAAAATTATTTAACACAATTAAACTTTTAAAATAGATCTTTTTAAAAATCTTCTCTAATGTTATAAAAAGGAAATATTTGTGTTTTTGTATGTTTTTAACGAATACACACTACTGGACCGATTTTAAAAGACTATATTTTATAATCTCGTAGATGAAGTCGCAAGATACTATTAAGTACATAGTATAAATTCAGCCACTACATAAAACTAGCGAGAAGTTGCAAGTACACTATTATTGAATTAAAATAATTTTACTTATGACACACTAGCGACCCGCCCCGGCTTTGCACGGGTATAAAACATATAAAAACCTTCCTCTTCAATCACTCTATCTAATAAAAAAACCGCATCAAAATCTGTTGCATAGTTTTAAAGATTTAAGCATACAAAGGGATATAGCGGAAGAAAAAGCGACTTTGTTTTATACTATGTAGTGATAAAGAGCATTAACCTTATGATATTTATAAGAATACATCTCTAGGTGTTTACAAGATGATTTCTAAATAAAAATAGTAATTGCTTGATAGTAATAACCAGTGATTGTATTCTCATTACATTGTAACCAGTAGACTATCGGCATTCCAATAATATTTTTGTACTATACTAGTAAGTGCAGTAGCAGAGTAGGATACATGATCATTCGAATAATTTTAATATAAGTAAGGTATACTATATGGAAATTTAATGCCGCTTATGGAGGGCAGATAACAAGAGAAATTGAAAAGGAATGAAAAATTAAAAAAACTATAAACTGACTTTAATTTTTTTTATTAGAACTATAAAAAATTCGACATGTAATAATTAGAAGTTGGTTCCTTATGGTGAAAAGTTTTGTTTTGCTTACTTTTACTCCGACTTTAAATTTGCCTTGTAAAATTATGTATTTTGCAGCCGACTTCATAAATTCACAATTTTGAATTTTCGTTACGCGATTTTGCTGCCAATTATGAAACTTTTTTGTTTAATAGGTGGTCTCGTATAAATTTGAATTCAAAATTTATTAGGGCTGGCAATTTTAGATATCTTCGTAAAATTTGTATACCTTTACGACTTGTTTAGTCTTTATGAAATAATATTTCCTTGATGCACGATAAGCGTTTATTAATTAATAATTTTAACAAAAACTTCAAATTGTAACTTTAAAACTACTAAACAGATTTTGATGAAATTTAAATGGGATCACACGGGAAGCACCAGATATGAAATAAAAAAAATATCATCGAAATATTTTTTCGTTTACTCAGTCGAAAGTTCTGAAGTAAGAAACAAAAAAAAAACAAAAAAATACAGTCATTCCTCCTTTTTTGAAGTTGGTTAAAAAGTAAATAAAGTAAGTAGGCTTGTGAAAATAAACAGTAGCATAATACCTCGTTTGGTGAACGGACTACTTTTTAAGAATGTCATTACTTCTTAACTAGTAAATTGTTTACAACAATCACAATCAACAATCAAAATTGTTTACAATATAACAAACAAATAAAAAGGAACGTTTATTAATATAAAACGCATTAGAAATACTTTAAATTAATTAAAATAAACATTACACATACTACTGCTTGAATGACACACAACATACACACTCATACATAACTAACTTACTCTTGAATTGTGGTCGAATTTACACCAATGAGCGACCTATCCACCTATGTAATTAGCCTATGCACAAATCTTTGTTTTTTATGTTAATTTTAAAGGAATTGAGTGTATAGTCAAAACCAAGTAATAATAAGAATGTAACTACTTGTTTCAATATAAAAAGAAATAGTTATCAACACTATCCGTGAAGAGTAATTAATGTAACATTTCGATTCGAAACGTGTGCTTTGAAATTGGCATTGCGATCCATACTATTTGTAGATAAGCAAAGCGCATTGGCATTCGCGTAAATAGTGTATAGGAGGCTTGATTTCTTCAACTTTTTGCCCACTAGCACGTTGGGAATTAATCGATTTTACGCTTCATCGATATCGATATTTAAGAAGGTATGTTTGTCTGTTGTTGGCGGGTTTCGTTTCGTAATCTATAATTGATGTTAAAAGTTGAAACTGCAAACCTCAAACTGAAAGTACATTGTCATAGTCGAGTTGAATTTTTCGACAGTGTGGACAAAGATCTCCTTTTTTATAATTATAAGGATTTTTTAAATTTTAAAATGGCAGAAATTCCTAAGGTGGTGTTTAGATTTATGAATTTGGTAAGGTATCAAAATAAAGTTTTTTTTTGTGATGACAATATACTAATAGATACTTTAAAAGTGAAATTTCGTAACCGTAGCAAAGGGCAATGACATTTTTACATCTGTTTCACTGATATTTTTTTGCATGCAGTTATGTAGCTCTCTGTGCCTACCCAACCGAAACGTTTAATTGTTTCCCCGGGATTCGATCTCAAGACAGCATAACACGAGATACGTGCACTACTTAGCTACGGAGGCAGTAAAATTGCAGGCTTATGACTTTTAATTACTTAAATATTACAAAAGCGAGTAATAACGTGTTACTGAGCTCGTTAAAAATATTTTAATACGAGTTTCTCGCAAAGCTTTGATAAGTTGATAAGGGAATTAATGTCTTATGTTAATTATGTTTAAGTACAAAAATAGACTGCGAATGTTTTATCCACGCGCTTGCAATGAAAGCCTACTCGAATGTAATTTACTTGTTACGTTAAATCCTTTTTAAATACGCCGAATGCGTGGATTTTATTATAGAGTAGTTAAGCTTCGAAATTGAAATGGGATATAATTGCCTTAATTTTTAACCCAAGATGCAAAAATAACACCCCTCGAACTTGAAATCTTCATGTTTGTGACATCAAAGTTCTTATATGAATGGACTAAAAATGATGCATTTTTTTTTAAATAAACAGTTGTTTATGCATTTATGAGATATCTAAATTTTATAAATTGTCTTCACGTTCAATCTTTACGCAGTCCTCCGTCCGGATGTAGAATACAAATTATTTGTAAATTTGTTAAATGTAATTCATCTATAACGGGTCAAACTAAATATTGAAAGCAACAGGTAGCTTTCACACAAAGAATCGTAATAAAGTCAATCTATTTATGTGACTCATGACACAAACAATATAAAACACTTGTCGTTTTGTATCACAGCTTAATTATCTTTAACAAGCGTATAGTTGTTTATGCAAATATGTTTATAATGCGCTTTTGTGATTAAAAAATTCCATATCAATTAATCTAATAGCTAAGTTCTTGCCGATGCCGGTTTCTTGATAACTTAACCATAAACCTAACTGGACTCGATGTGACTATTCCGTTCACGTGCGACTTTTTCAACCACTAACTGTTCAATAACTATCGCCTAGATCAATAATTCCTTTTGCGGGATGTGTTTTTCTCATTCGTAAAGAAGTTTCTCCCAATTAGCTGTTATTAATTGTAATGATTATCCCCTGTTGGCTATTATAATTACAATTTAATAAATTGCCTCGATTCTCTCACTTACCGACCGGTATTTAATGGGAAGCCCGATTTATGATGCATATACCTTAATGAATATTTAGAATTGCTCATAAAAGTGTTTGTACTATCTCAGTAGATTATTCTAAACCATATAAAGTCTGTAGCAAACTTATGGTAGCAGTTACAATAATGCTATCATAAATATCAAAGCAAATTGTCAATAATCTGAGCAGGTAAATTAATAAATTAAAGGTAAATTTTAGCTCAATTTTATATTATTTCCTTTTTCGTAATTCGTATGTAGAGAGCCTATGTGGACAAAGAGACTTTCTGAGTGTCAAGGGGTACATAGTCAAGGGCGGATCCGGGGGGAGGGGTGTCATGGGGGTCATGACCCCCCTCTGTATGTAACAGTAATCAACTGTAAAATGTATTTTTTTTAAATCAATTAACATCCATGTATACAGACTTTTAATATTATTAGATTTTTCATTGTTTACAAATTTGAATACATTATAATTAAACAATAAATTATTATTTTTCTTTTGGATAAATAAATGTACTCATACGCTAAAAGGACTGTTTACACATAAAAATTATGCGTTTTACCCTTAAATTATATAAAAATTTGATACCTATACATGCAATAATAGTCAGATAAAAAAAAATTATAATTATAAAATAACCTATAAGAAAAGTTGTTTATGCTAAAATGATTATTTATTTTAATGTTAAGTAGACCAAAGACAGTATAAAGTATTCAAAGAGCGCGTATATGACTGAGAATAAACCCTCACCATTGAAGCAACTTTTTTAATTAAATAGTGGAAATCTATAAATGGAGAAGTTTACCATTTATGCAATTCAATAGGATTGACAAAATTCTTGAGCAACCATTA
The DNA here is from genome assembly GCA_912999735.1 of Aporia crataegi. Lineage (NCBI taxonomy): Eukaryota > Metazoa > Arthropoda > Insecta > Lepidoptera > Pieridae > Aporia > Aporia crataegi. The sequence goes on along the minus strand of OU538744.1, from coordinate 1,633,687 downwards.
CGATACGGTTAATTTGATAATTAACTTTTTTCCTAATCTTTACAATTAGGGCTGCCATCCGTCCGGATTTTCCCGGATTTGTCCTAGTTTGGAAGACGTCCAGGGAGCGTCCGGGCGGGGTTTAAATTGTAGATCCCGTTCCCATAATTTAATAATTTAATACCTAAGAAGATTAAAAAATAAAGCAATTAATATTTCAAAATTACTCACTTGTCGTCACAAGACCACTATTTCATGCAACAAAAGAGGCTTAAAACTAAAGTTTTCTACCATCAAGTACGGAGTAAAATATATTTTAATCAAGATGTAAGTGAATGAAAAAAGTATTGAAATGTCCGGGGTGAAAGCTCCAAACTCCGGGGAACTTACGCTTCTAGTCCTGGGAGGTAGGTTTTAGGGATGGCAGCCCTATTTACAATACACGTTTAACAGCCAGTAAAAAAATAACTGTTTTATATAAGTAAATCAATAAAACTGGTTTTGCATATCAAAACATTGTTTACTGTTAAAAAATGTATGCGATACCTACTCATATGACAAAAATTGGTCGTCTTTTTTTTTGTTGGTAACTGGCAAGCTCCGAAATCGCTAAAATTAAAAAGATAAGTTTTATTTAAATATGTTACAAGAAAAATAAATAGAAGATTTGCTGCCGCAACACAACATTTTTCAGCTCTGTGTCAAATTTCATCCATATATAGCACTTTTGAAGAAACCACTACCTAATTTTTTTTTAATAAAATATTTTCGTGTTCCTCTCTAATAATGCAACTTTATATCTTAAATCTACAAGTTAAAATCAGTCGAGTAGGTATCCATCCCAAAATCCCCTCTTTAACAAACAGACAAAAATATATACCTAATTTATAATTTTTTAATATTTTTCAAAAATAAAGGTTTGAATTGCAGCGTTGTAAATGACCCCTGAAATCTATCTTTCAGCCCAATAGATCCTCAAGTGACGTCATACTGCGTGGTAGCTTCCTACAGGAAAAACTACACATCGCTATGCGCCGCGCAATACGATACAAGCATCTGCGCTAAACGATTGCAAGAATCTAACGAAAGTCGCCAGAAAACACGTTATAACAATTCACGGGACGTCGAAAACTCAATAGAAATGGATATTGATAGATTCAACATCTTTGAGGGGAATTTCAAAAGCGTATTTCGGAGGAAAAAGTTTGGTAAGAATGCATTGTACCTTAATCATTCTTTTCATTTGAGAATTTTGAGTTATAAATTAAGAAGAACTTTGCTAGTCAAATAGTGAGAAATAAGTAAAAAACTTAATAAGCATCTAGAACTCTTTTAGTTTTTTATAGAATGTTTTGTCTATTATAATTTAACATAAAGTTTCACACACCCAGATGACTTTTTTTAACTATAAATCAATTTCAAAGTTCAAGTAAAAAAGAAACAAAATAATTCTATAAAGTTTAACAGAAAATCATAAAGTATGTATAATCTTAAGATAAATACTTTGTTTGTCTTGAGAATTATTTTAACTTTATCCTTATTATAAACTCTGGCTGAAGGTAGTAAATAAATTCATAGGTCGCAGTACAAGAGTTTCAAATGAAGACCCGATGATCGCGTGTGTCGGCGACCGAACTCACCATTTAATAGAAAACTTGGATCCCAGTACGGTAAGTTGAAAAATGAAAATAATCAAATTTATAATAATAAATGTGCATGTGATTTACAATGTGTTCAAATGCTCAAAAAAGAAGGAGGTTCTCAATTCGATTGTATTTTTTCTTTTGTTTGTTACCTCAGAACTTTAGACTGGGTGAACCGATTTTGATGATTCTTTTTTTCTTTGAAAGCTGGTGCTTCCCGTGTGCTCCCTTTTTGTGTTAAATTATATTAAAATAAAATCAATATCTAAGCACATCAATGCGCAGAGCTAATATGCGCGGTTCCAAATAATATTATTGTCATTCCCATATAGTATATATACTATTAGACATACGAGTAAATAACGAAATAAAGTTTAAATAAGTGAACAATGCTGATTTTATGGGATTTGGGAATTATGTTCATTTGTACTAAACTGATCTCAGTTTAGACGATTCCTCTATTTCCTAGTGTCAGTCCTCTTCTTCTATTCATTTGTGATAGAAAGAAATGTATCCAAAGAATTTCTTAGTTAAACGTAGGTACCTACATTACTTAAATTAATATTTCTCTTCAGACTTACTTCGTGAGTGTATTCGGCATAGCGAGAGATCGTAGAGCGGGATCTCTTTTAGCAACTGGTAGTGTACGACCGAGGACATCAACGGCTAAGCGATTGAGAGAGAATGTACCTCTGAAAACTGATATAAAAGGGAAGGCTGTGTATTATTTCAAAGTAAGTTTGATGATTAAATGATTAAAACGGTAAATTCACTTAAATCTATAAATTATTTACATCAGTATATAAATGAAAGTTCAAAGTACCTATGTACAATGAGCATGAGAGCAATTTTACATTAAGCCACAACATTTCAAGATTTTATAATGGCGTTTTTAAAACCACATAATGAAGCACGTGATTATTTGTTTGACGTTATATATTTGCTTAATCAAATACCTAATACAATGTACCTATATGATTTTGGTGGGGCCTTTTTGTCTCTAGAAAGATCATTCCAGTGATGGGTCTAATAAGTACAAACAGTAAACGACTCGACGTGCGTTTTGCAATCCTTGCGAAACTGGCGAGATAATAGAAATTAATAACCAAAGACGAGCTAGATGCATCATTTTAAAGTTTTATATATTGAAATTGTCTCAGTGACCAAAGAAAAAATGTATTTCCTCATATATTTTATATGGCGTTGTTGGTTAAGTCCTACACGACTGATGACTTCAGCTGACTTCGCAAACAAAACACAATTAAATTTAACTAGTCATTAAGTAAGTAAAATAAGCATGTTTTAGGCTGGTGTAAGTTTTGGAAGTGGACTGTGGCTAGCTCTAACAACGTGTGGAGGCTCCGTCGACGTAGAAGTAATTGTGAAAGGCAAGCGTATATACATGATCAAAGATATCGGTGAGTTTTCTTTTCTACCAATATTTATAAAATAAAAAATGTCCATAACTTTGACAGCTCTACTGTCTTGTCTTACTAGGCATAATTCATAAGTTTTGTTATTGTTATATTATACGTCTCATTCTACACGTCATCTTACTAGCCACTAATCTTTTGTATTATTAGTTTTCGTAATTGTAGACGATCTATTTTTCAACGGTTCAAGATCGCTTTTTTTCAGAAATCCACTCAAAATTCTTCGTACCAGCTCCTATTACAACCACCTCAATACAAGAAACAAGCGACGAAGGCTCTGTTCAGTTCGACTCTAGTTCTGAAGAAGCGAAAATAAGATATGTTATCCGCATTGCACCGAACCGATTGTATAGAGACGGTTCCGTTACTGTAGAGGTAAATTTTCAGTTATATAACAATATTTTCACATATATTAACTATTTGTGCTATTCGAGACATGAAAAATAAGTGTCAATATACTAACCTCTAAAGTATGAAATCTCGTCACACACTTTTCTCGATCTGTGATGAAGGTGATCAACCTTTTGTAACTACCCAACCGAAACAATTATACATCAACCGGCCTAACTAGCTTCAGACAGTATTATATGATACTCTACAGTGTTTCAGACTTTTTCGTTTGGAAACTTATTGATCTTATTTTAAGTACATTTTAATAAAAAATATATTTTAGTTGACAGCTTCAACCACACGATGGGGAGCCAGTACACCCGAATTATTGGAAAATGGCGTAAGGGAGCTCCGTCCGCGTCGGTCATGCAAATCTGTGGATGTGGCATTTTTATCAGCTTACCATAACGCAACTGACGTCATAAGGTGAAAATTTGTCTCATTTTCAAAAGTTACAAGTGATATTGAAATCAATTTAAGAAAACCCGACTTGATAATCTTAAATAATAAAATCTCGTGGATGGACTTAAATGGTGGCTAAAATCCATCTTGATCACATCAACTATCGAACAAAAGAAACTTAGTTGTCTACGTTTAGAGCTTTGATGCTACAGACAGAAACACAGACAACCACGTTTCAGACACGTCAATTTTATTACAATCCTCTTTTTTCATACGAGGTCAACTTGTATAGTGCCCGAGGCGATAAAAAGTTTACTAGACTAATTTCAAATTAAAATATTTCACTGTCAATAAAATCTCGATAATTTCACTTTTAAAGCAAAAAACATATCAAACAGACACACACACATTTGCATACATAATTTTCTTTTCAGATATTGCATCATAGCTCGTGAAACTTCACAAAATGATGGATTTATCTGCGCATTGTCAAAAAAACTCGCATCAAAAGCCCAGTGCCTTAGTCACATGCAACGAACGCCGTAAGTATTTTATAATATTTTTAATAGCAAAGAATAAGTAATAATATAATAATAACTTACAAAATCTTAGTTACTAGAACCGAAATTTTTTTAAGATAACTTCAATTACCATAATCACAGTAGGTACCAATGTCTGATACATCCGTGACCAACATAACGTAGGCGGTAAATATGAATTGTTAATCATGCATTAGTGAATGCTATTGCTGCAGTTCATAATATATTTTTAATTCGTAAACATGGTCGAAAAAAATGATAACCCTGAAAACGACTGAGTTTCTTGGTTGTTCTTTTCAGATTTGGGCGCGTTCTTGAACAGCTTGTAAACTTAGACTTAAGCGATGTTCATGATCGTGATTCAATATGAATATATTTTGACTTATTAATTGAATGTTTATAAGAATGAAGATTGTCACAGTCCTAAACCCCTAAAAATGTTTTACCTTCTAAACATGAATTTAATAACTTTTCCTTATTTTCAGAACCAAAGCAATAGTACAAAAAGTGCTTGGCCTAAAGTCGGGACGTAAATACGCCATTCAAGTGACTGCAGCTACTAAGGGCAGTCTTGTGCCATACAAAATTTTATATGCAGACACAAACGCATCGTGTAAAGATTAATGAATTTAGCGAGTTTTTTTATAGCGAATCAGTATTAGTTAATTAATTAAGATGTTTCATTGCCATTATGTATTTAATTTTTTAAAACAATGTTGTAAATTGGCATGGCAACACTACATTTAAAATGTACGGCTAAAGGACTTGCATCCATACGTGCTATTTAATAATTTTAAAAGGATGTATAATCACAAAGAGGAAAGCTGAAACTAGATTAGCTAAAATTATTTTTTTAGTTTTATTAAAGATATGAAAAAATAACTTTTTAACGGCTCACATTTCACAAACAATAGCTTAAAAAAGTTTTAACTATGTTGGTATGTACATCAGCTTTTATCAAAAGGACACACTTTATTTATATTATATCAAACGCCTGTTTCCAAAGATTTCAGGGGTGTAGAATGATTTAAAAGAACTAACAATTTTTGTTAGTTCTTTAATTTTTTTTATTTATTAATTATCGTAATTATTGTTTTTTTCGTGCCATGAAATATTGACTGTACATCGAAGTAATAGAAATTAAATATATTTTAAAGGAACTTAAATCCTACAATGTACCTCTTACGACAGAGTAATAAATTATAGATAGATAGACATAAGGTAAAAATATGTAGTGATGTTATCATAAGATTTCTATTCTATATTCTGTATATTGATATTCTGTATTCTTTTTTAAACAAATAATACTTTCATCATTAAAAATAAAGTGTATCTAATAACTATTGAGATAAAAAATATAACTAGGTATTTATTTAAAATGTGGCATTTATATGGATAACAATAATATTTGAACAAACTATAAGTTCCTACTATACTTACGTGAATATTGTACTATTTAATGAATAATAGCTTTTAAGTATAATTCTGAAAATTAAATGGTTTTTGTAAAAGTACTATGTAAGGTACTTTATTTCTATTTTGATTCCCCATTAAATTAGCCATGGATTAGATACGTACAGTTTTAGTATTACCAAGTTCTATACCTGGAATAGTAAGTACTCACAATAATGATTTTTAATAAATTTTATAGTAAGTACATCTTTCAAAAAGGTTGTTCTTACGGAAAAAATATTATTAATGAAAAACTATCCAGGGAAGTAATTAGCATTAAATATTAAATACCTGGTAGAAAGTGGAAAGAAGTAAGGCATAGAATTTGGCTTCGTGTTTGTCACATTTATTTGTTCATGATCGGACGTGTTTGTCAAATAACCGCGCCAATTTTGTCCAACACTACCTACAGCTGCGCTTCGCATAGACAAAGGGCGACAACAACAAGTGTTACTTTATTATTATTTTGCATATACTGCGTAGGTACCTACAAAATGACGAACGTAAGGCTGGCCACATACAGCCAGAATTGGTGGCTCTTATTCACCAATCAAACTACACTGGGATTTATGAAAAAGAGTATTTGTTACAATTAATATATTTGTTTACAGACCTACCAAAGTTACGGTAACTGAGGTTAGAACAATATACGGACTATAATGAATAAGAGTTAGGTATTATAAAAATGACTCAGCTATTAAAAATGAATTGGCCACAAATAACTAAGAGGACGTAAAAGAAAAAAAAACCAACGCACAACTTCAACAAAATTAAAAAATCGAGACTTTCTGAGTCGTCTGTGTACCTAACCTTTTCAAAGAGTTACAATTTTTGGGGGTCCAAACAGTGGAGGAGTCAGGAATTAGCTCAGTAATTGAAAGCTAGGTAAATATTGTGATTTTTTTAAGAATAAAAACTATTTTACTTCTAGTGTAGGGCTGTTCATCTAAGAAAATTACTATATAGTCATCTAGGTCTATTCGCAATATTTCTCTGAGTAAAGTTTCATGAGTTAAAGTTGAGAGAAATATTTTTAAACTTTCTTAACCTTCTAACTTTTTAACCGACCTCCAACGAAACCAAAAAGGAGGTTATCAATTCGACCCGTATTTTTTTCTAAGCGAGAAACGCTATAACTGCGTGGCTCATAATCATTATTGTTATCCAGGCGTCGTGTCACTCTCCACGGTGAAAACTGCCTCAAAAGCAAAACTGATGACATATTCGACAAGCATGAGTTGTAAAATAAAATTTGATAAACATTTTAATTATTGTCTCTTTTACCGGCTCCATAAACTCGCTTATCTCTAGCTGTTCACTGTTGTAGCATAGTAGGTATTAAATTGTTTAGTTATGTAGGTACGCCCCAAGGGTACGCCCAGAGGCGCCCTCATTTACATGACAGACGGATGGATTGTCATTAATTGTCGCTAGCTGTTGTCAATTATCAAATCTGACAGATTTCGATACCTACGTGCAACATACAGCTACAACTAACAGCTGACTTTTGAAGAGTTATTATTTTGTGTTAGTGAAGTGTTATTTTTAAAGATTTTTCTAGTCATGAAAACATATTAAGCTCTGTCGAAGAATTTCGTAAGTTCAGGTTTAAGATTAAGCAAAGATTCCATAATCTGTAAAGTAATACATCAAAGTAAATAACATTATGTCCTCAACTAACAAGCAATTTTTCGGACCTCTAACTCTTCATCAAAAAGTAGAAAAGCCGAGTATTTTCAAGAACAACGAGCCTGAGGAATGTGCTTGCCCTCTTTGTGATGAAAATTACATCTTACCTACTTCAGAGAAGGACATGCTGACACATCTATACATGGAACACCGTCTCGTTATTGCTGATGTCAATCAAATCGCGGATCTTCCAAATTATATTAAGTATTGGAAATCAAGATTTAAAGGTACATATATATTATTTAAAATATGTCTAATATTTATGTAATATAATGATTTAGAAAATTTAGATACTAGTTGTAGTGTATCATTGTGATAAAAATAATCTATATTCATCCTTTAAAACCTAAGACATATTATAATAAAGTATTTAATTTTAGCTCACAATTAATATGAAACTTACTCTTAATTTTCAGACCACAATCTCCCATTTTACTGCACAACCATGTTATTGGACAGCAAACCGGATGGCACTAAATCAAAGAATGAAGAATACTTCCTACTGAGTGATGTTTTACCTGAAGATAAAGAATTACGGTCAAATCTTAGACAATCAAAACTAGAAAAATTACTTGAAAGACATTCATTTGAAAGAGAAGACAAAACCTATCGAAAAGAATGTTTATTCTGTAGGTATGTCTCAAACGATACTAGAGCAAGCTATTTAAATCACTTGTATGAAAAACACAATTTCCATATTGCTAAGCCGGATAATCTTATATTAATTGATGAACTTGTAGATTTCTTAGCATCAAAATTAGAGGGATTACAGTGTATTTACTGTGAAGGCCTATTTAAAGACAGGACAATACTTAAAGAGCACATGCGGAAAAAAGGACATAAGAGAATCAATCCAGCTAATAAAGACTATGATAAATTCTTTTTAGTAAATTACACAGGAGAAAAGCAAAAACCAAAATCAAAGACATATTCTCCAAAACTACAAAAGCAAGATGACAATGACTCAAATATTGACAGTGATCCAGAGTGGTCAGACTGGAAAGAAGAAAATTTCCCTCTAATAACCTGTCTGTTATGTAATCATACAGAAACGGAATATGAAAATATACTAGATCATATGGAGCGGAAGCACGAGTTTTTTTTCACTAAAGCAACAAATGGAATGGATTTTTACCACAAAGTGAAAATAGTGAATTATATTAGGCGACAAATGCATTTGAAACAATGTTTATCCTGTGATACTAAGTTTGACGATCAAAAAAACTTAGAAAAGCATATAAAAGAGACAAATCATTGGGTTTTAAAGAAAGAAAAGTGGGATCAGCCGGAATACTACTTTCCAACATATGAAGATGATTTGTTCCTATGTTTTATTCATGATGATGATGAAAGTTGGTGGCCCAGTGATGAACAAGAAGTCAATAAACGGAATAGTATGTCTGAATGTATTTCTAAGGAAATGGCTATGGCGGTACTAAATGATTAATTTAATATTTAGGTTCTGTGAACATAGTTTGAACATAATATTGTGTAACAAACTCGGTTAGACTTTTTTTATGTTATTGATGAAACTATTTTGATCAATTTTAGTACACAGAATAAAGATAGTTAATGTGCAACAAGGTTTGTTATACTTTCATGTTTACTTTTAAACCAATTTTAGTACCTACAGCAATATATTAAAAGATTGTCATTTGTGGGAAGTTAAAGCTAACAAAAATGTATAATGATAGAATACTTTGGTCGGTTGATGTTGTGAACACTGGGGTCGGGTTTTGTCTTAAAACCTTTCATTAACAGGAGCTAAGAATGACTCACTGCTAAATAGCAGGCTTGGTTGCCGGCGGTCATTATTCAACAGTTGCTTTTAGAAGAGAGTTCTACAATTGTTCTTAGAAATGCATTATTCATTGGGCAAAGTGTATTTATGTTTAGTGTGGTTTCAATTATTTTTTAATGGTAAATTGCTTAAAGTATATAGTTATTGTTAAATCTGTTACAATATATTGTTTTTATAATAATGTAAAGCATTATAGTAATGTAGTAGTAAATTGTATAAGAAATATGGCCATAACTTTCTATTATATCTTTGTAGGTAACCTAAATGTAGTATTGAAAATTTCAAAGTGTTAGTTTTCATACATAAACCAATTTTGATTAGATTGTACTATAAACTTTTAAAAAATCATTGATAAATCCTTTTTATAACCTAATATAATACAAAAAGTCATGTTAAACTCGAATATTTATAAATTACAAAATAAAAATTTATCTCTTAATAGTTTAATTTTATTATTATTTTGTAACTAGTGACCATTTCCATTGGTAATTCCATAATTATTCAAGATTTTGAGGTCGATTCTCGGACTAGAAAATTGTCTTCATTCTTTTAATCTTGTATTCAACACGATCCTTATAAAGCTTGTTCAAGGCAATCTCTCACGTCCTCTATGATTTTAGTGCTTCGCCTGTGGCCTTAGTTCGAATTCCGGGGGTTGGCTCGGATAGCTAATATTTTGTAATAGGTACATACTGCTAATGTACTATAGCATAAGTTTTTCAAGAAAACGAGACATGAAAAGGTAGATAATTATGTAGGAAAAGATAGAAGTTTCTTACATTAGTAGGATAGAAATATCGACTAAACATATATAAATTATTCCAGATTGGAATAACGCAATAGGATCTCATAACAGACTCTTAGCACGTATTGCTTTCATCTGAGCTTTATTAACTACGGCAAAGTAAGACCTACTTCTATCAGTTCAATATTATTTTTGCGATTATTACTTGTAGTCCTTGAATTAAATCGAAACAAAGGAATTGTAGGCATTTTCTTTAAGTTAGGTACTTTATCACCTTCTAGACGACTGGAAGTTAAGCTTAACCCTTTGAGATATATAGCAACACAAGTTTTTTTATAAATCTAAAAATAAGTCCGAGTCCGATCGATATAGCTATCAATAAAGGAGAGCACTCGACACTATATAACCGTTTAAACTTAAAAAGAGTCTTGTAATCACACGTTTGTAGGTACACTTAGAAAATAATGTTTTTCATGTAAAACAGAGAATAATAACAACACAGTGTCGGAAGTTCAACCTACGGCAAAAATTGCTCGCCAAATTCATTCACTTTGTGTGAAAATTATTTGAACTTTGAACTCAACACAAATCTATATAAATTCATAAAAATTTGTTTGAAGATAATATGTCAATTTTTCAATTCAACAATTAGCTATGCTTCTACACCTTTATATATATGTAATATTAAGACCGATGGCGATATTATGTACAATAGCCTTTAACAGTGTTTTTCAGAGGCTCTGAGGTAGCGGCTGCCAGCAAACGTGAAAGAATAGGGCACCTAGGTACAGTACCTACTAAAAAGAACACTGCGTAACTAAAAAAAAATAAAATTTGTTTAGGTCCTAGAACACCAACTAGCTAACGACAAGATTGACAGTAGTCAGAACTGAAACTTTCAATTGATTTAACTAGAACCAATAAAAGTAAAATAACTTTCCTGTTCCTCGAGTGAGAAATTCTGGGTATTTTCGCTTTAACTTTAACGATATTTATTTTGATCTTGATTGGCTTCAAAGTTTTGATTAAGAAACAATTGCTGAGTAATTAAAGTATTTTTCTGCGATGTTCTTATTTCAAAACCTCTGTTTGAATAGAATTAAATACTGAATAAATACTTACTATTATATTTTTGGTTGTACGTCCAGTTTCAACAACAGCAGAAACCTGAGCTATAGCCTCCTCCAGCAAGTTCCGCTTTTCCGTCCTGTTATGAGCCTTTTAGTTTAAGACTCTCGGTATTAGTTTAATTATCTCCCATCAGCGCAGTCCCATGGGTTTTCTTTGGTTAGAAGTTCAGCAAGGACTTTCATGTACAATTGGAATTTGATAGGTACAAAAGACCATGATCATTTGCGTAAAACCATTCATTAGCTACTTACGACGCATATATAAACAACTTCCTTTGCAGTTTCATGCTTGTTATTTATTAAAAGTTTTCATATTGGCAAACTTATGTCTCTGGAAAGAAATTACGAATCTTGAGAAAATTCGAATAAGCTAATATTTGCTCGTGATTTTGTAGTAGTAATAATAAAATTGAAACGTTTCTCGTCAAAGACATACAGAGCCACAAGCATTTCATATTTATAATATCCCTTTCTTAAAGCAAAAACTCAAGTATTTCAATGGTGTTTTTGGTTAAAACTTTCATCTAAGTATCATCATGGTGAATTCCATAAATTTCATTCTTAGGCTTATATAACATACATTTCTTCTTTTTTTTATTAAATATTTACAATAATATACTTAAATATATTTACAAAAGTACAAAAGGCTCATCAAAGCTTTGGGTGCGTACCCAAATAACCCAAAATACTGGCTACATTTTACATACATTTCTAACATTATATTTTATCAGACCGAGATAGGACCGAGTATGAACTGTGAACGGCGTTATATAATCCCCGAAGGCACTGTCAATGACATACCTACATATGTACATCATAAGGTATATTAAAGTTTTATTTGTATAAAAGCCAAGGTTGAAGCTTTGTAAATCAAAATTGAGATTTTGAGAGAGATAATTTAATCTTATTCATAAAATACTTGAATGCTCTGAAAAAGCTCTGAATTAAGGTCGGCTTAAGATAGATCATATAATTCATACATGGATTTACTTTTAATTTAATCTGAAAAGTACATGAATACTCTTATATTAAAACCCGAATTCTAAAGCTGTCCCCGTACTCATTCATTACTAACGAAAATGTTTTTTTCTCATTATAATATTAGTAAGGATTACTATTGTAGGGTCATTGTGGAGGCTGGTTTATTTACATCCACGAGCCTACCCTCACTTTCTTGATTCGCAATGGCGATCGTAGCCTTTCGCACGCGGCTATTGACCGATCCCCTCACAAACGAGTATACTAGAGCGTCGGAAGTGACAGTCCTGTCCTCCAGACGTTCTGGAGTGTTTCAAGATATTTCCTTGTGTTTCTTTGTCCGTCGCAATTGTGGTGACGTGCATCAGCCAAGGGAACCGTGGTGCAGAGGTGGTAGATATATAGATTTCTATTTCCCCAGTGCCTTTGAGTGACAAACATTTTTCGACATCCGTAATTATACAGTCCACTACAGTATCGAACAACAATATATATCCAGCTGTCATGGGCATCGGCAATATTTTATTTATATCAGATATAAATCAGATATAACACAAAATAAAACAACATTAAAAAAAATAACAAAAAAATTAAAATAGAGGAAAACAAAAGTAAAATTATACCTACAGGGAAAAAAACATTAATATGTAACTTAGAAATTGCTGACTACGTATTATATATAATATGTTGCCCGTGTAGTCGTATGTGACTGTAGTGACAGTCTACCTCAATTATCACAATTCCATTTGATCCTAAAGATTTTGATCATTTATTTGATCATTTGATCATTCTATACACGAAAGTAAGCAATTGTTAATGAATAGCGTCTTTCATATGCATGTAATGACAATAAAGGCTTATAAAATATAGCAACGAACGAAATGAAAGTCCTTGACGTAAAATGAAAATTCCCTCTTAACAAAATACATACGTGAAAAGTAATATTGTCTGTGTATGTTGAAAGGATTTTTTGCGTTTGAGCTTTCGTTACAAAGTACATTAGTATTAAACTTTGGCGAAGTACTTTTCGGATGAAATAAATTCGATAATACTTGTTAATTTTATTGCATATTAATTTATTTGTATACATCCTAATTTCAGCACTAGGTACCTACCATTAACTATACAGTTACTTTAAGTTACTTTCTACATATCGACGCCAATTCTGATGTACAGTAAATTAATTATTTTATGTCAAATTCAATTTTAGATGTCATACTGATTTCTTAGGTTTATTTTTCTTAGTTTTCGCAATTACTAAATAAACTATTATAATAAATATAATAAAAATAATAATAAAGAATTGGCATCTACTTAAATACCTCTCATTCTTTTAGTAACATACCTAGTTGCTATTTTGTTGCAAATAAAAAAAATACAATAAAATATCAACTGCCTTTGCAATTAATTAGAAGTACACACAACTGTTTTCTTTCACATATGCGCTCGGCATAGCACCAGAATAAAGAAGTATTGTATTATCAATCTGCTATTTTCACCTTTTACATCACGTTCAGTCTACTATGTCTATTTAATTTTGTTTCCGCAAGATTCTGACCTAGGATCTCCAAGCGCGAGACACAGACGCATGATCCACTTAGTCATGGAGGCGTTCCTCTCAATAGGCAACCCTCAATAGACCTTGTGAAGGCGATAATGAGAAAACGATTGACATGGGTCCGAGATAAACGGTTTAACCACGTAACTTATCGACAAACGAATTAACAGGTGAGGTTAATAAATTACTTCAGACCGGGTATTCACTTCGAAAACTTCGGGTCGGAATAAATAACTTTGCGAGGTGCATTCTTTAAAAGTATTATGAGTTAAAAACTTAATCAATTCATACATATCACACACTTAAAAAGTCACGTAAATCTAATACGCAATTTAAGAAGAAACCACCTAGAATCTCGGTTGGGTTCGAATTTTTTTTCACACCAAGTTTACAAAAAAAAAAATAACGCACGAAATAAAATTTTGAAATAAATAATGTTTCTAATTAATATAATAATAAATCGAAGTCAACAGATTTATTAAATATTTACAATAATGTACTTAAATATATTTACAAAAATACAAGAGGCTCATCAAAGCCGTTAGGGTGCGTACCCAAAATACTGGCTACATTACCGCGTTGTATTGCTATACTAACGCGTTGGCCGAAATATGAGCCAGCTTTTGGGTATCCTGTGGTCTCAAATAAGCGCGTCGATATCTCTTTAAACAATGGACGCGCTTCTGGCCCCCATGGACCCAGAGGCTCCACTCTAAAAGGAACGAAAATATTACTCGACAGAAGATATAATTCAGATTTGTCATTTGCTATTTTAGAATTCAATTTGCAATGTTGTCATTCCCAATTTTTTTCGACTCATTGTGGAATATCTCAATTGGTCTTCTTAACTTTCATGAGATGGAGATGTACCGTTCCAATGAGACATGGAGTACATGTATATTTCATCATCATCAATAAATAGTATAAAACAAAGTCGCTTTTTCTTTCCCTATATCCCTTTAGATGTTTAAATCTTTAAAACTACGTAACGGATTTTGATACATTTTTTTAATAGATAGAGTGATTAAAGAGGAAGGTTTTTATATATGTTTTATATCCATGCAAAGCCGGGGCGAGTCGTAGTTTCAATAATGTCTCGCTGTTCCATGCCAAGGATATAAATATTTCTTTTTTGGTATAAGAATTGTATACTAGTAATAATAAAACCGACAGAATCCTGTTGAATTGAATCACAGTCAGCTTTCGCTAGACTAAGCATTGAACTGTCAACTAAAACTCAGTGAACTGAAATGCGGTTATTTTGAATGAAAATTGTCTCAGATTGAATTCATCAAGTGAAAATATCTCTGCATTTTGCTTACCTATAGCAATATTTGTTTAAAGTAAAGAGTTCAAAGAGTAAATTTTATCTTAAACAAGTAAACCTCAGTGGGAGAATCACGCTGAAGCTTATGTTGATGTACTAACTGGGCAAACTCTGGTACTTGAACTGTGTTTCGCAGAGTGAGAATAACGGAAGCTCATCACAATACTCAAAAAAGGCAGGCAACAACAAGAGTTCAACAAAAGTTTAATCTCTTAAAATCAGGGGATCCATGTGCCCTGTTGTCCGCTATTTAAAAAAAAACTTTAAAAATTGAATATTGTATAGATACGCGTTTGTACCAGCAAATTCAAATACAAATATTTCACGTTCCTAAAACTATTTACTTGATAATTTATATAATATCTTAAATTTAGTGAGTGCTAATATTTCGCTTGGGATCTTACAAAATCAATTGAATAGAATTTTTTAATCTATAAAGCCTAGTTTATCAAACTTATATTATTTCTATTTCCAGTTATCTTTAATTTTATTTATACTATCATCACCATTCCAGGTTTCCCTAATCCATTTTTGACACCGGGGTTTTATATCCCAAAAACCAGCAATTTGCGGACATACCAGCAATCATCCGTAATCAAAGTCTCATTTCGCGTAAAATCATAATATACATGATCATTTGTTTACTATATTATACTTTTTTTATTAATTTTATAATTATATTTACTATTAAATACTATTAGTTTCCAGGATGTAGGCTTACTACCATCCGTATCTAGTTACTCGTAAATTATGGAAACTATGTTGTCTACAAACCCCTGAAGCGTAAGATTATGGACTTTTGGTGTTAATTCTATGATACTTTCTATTTCCATTTGGCACGTGTCCATAATGTTTAATTTAAAATCTTGGCTTCACTTGACTAGAACGGCTTGGCCTGACTTAGCCAATGTAAATTAATCTTTTCTTCTGAAGCTTCAACTCAACCTGCCACATATTTTAATGAAAATGATTGATAACAACACCGTTACATGGTTTTTCTATTTCCGTATTGTTTTTCATCCGAACATGAGTAATGGGTAAATTGTTAAAAATATTGATTAAAAATGTAAGAGAATATTATTGTCAACCGATATATTTTAACATCTACTACATACACGTCTAATTTATAACACCTCTTCTTTTAGCGTTGGGGGACTAAAATACTAAAAATACATACTTATTTATAAATGAAACGGAAATAATTATTATAAGGCAAAGATTTGCAAATTTGTGCCTTAAGGTAAAATATAATATATTTATTATATTATGATATTCTGTTAAAATTAAGCAACGACTTCCTAAAAGACACACAGATACGTCAAAGTATAACACCCTCCTTTTTGCGTCGGGGTTAAAAATAATCATTAAAATTATTTCAAGATTTTTCGACAATCCAGTAACAAGAAAAATATAGTTAAATGCAATTAATATAAAATTATTATACATACATAACTAAAGATTAAAAATTAAACAAAAATAAAAATGTGTACATTTTAGTTTTGTACCGCCAACGCTGGCAACATGAGCAATGTAAATATAATATAACAATAATACAATATTTCTCTCAAAATTATTCAGTCGTTATATTATAAAATCATTTTGAATTCGACAAAAACCTCGAAATTCATGAAATAATTTATCAATATCCAATACAGTGAGCAAATTGCCAAGCAAGCCTTTTCCCTAATTTTCCGCATGATATAACACCTCATGTCCCAAACTGACAGCGAATTGGTTTTCTGTATAAAAAATAGTAAGCCACAATAACTAGGGATAAAAGTTTGCCTCACCTAGAAACCTTGTTGATTTATGTTCTTGAGCAACTTAACTAAAAGTAGATATTTATTTGTCTTCCCAAGTAGCTTTACTATACCTAGAGGTCAATAGGTTCTTTGAGTGTCCATGGATTAGATCAATTTGAGTGATTAAAATTATTTATTTACAACAAGAAACAAAATAGATATATAATAGAAGATATAGAAGAGAATACAATAAAGACAATTCTTAACAGTTTCACAAAGATATTATAAGATATAGACAGTAATAATCCGGCTTTGCAAAGTTATAAAACATCTATAAACCTTCCTCTTCAACCACTCTATCTATTAAAAAAAACCGCATCAAAATCCGTTGCGTAATTTTAAAGATTCAAGCATACAAAGGGATATAAGGAAAGAAAAAGCGACTTTGTTTTATACTATGTAGTGATATAAGAAAAACGCAAACGCTCAAAGTGATATACGAAAATATCACTATGTAAATATAATATGAGAAATTAAAAATCAATGAAGCAAATTTTTAATAATTTTTAATTTTTGAATACAGCTGAAGAACAGCACGAAAACATATGTCCATCGCAATGAGCATTGCAAGATATTGTGCACATTCTGTATAGAGGTGCGCGAAGCCCAATATTAGTCAATTACAACGTCGTTATGATCGATTTTGACATATTGGTCTAACCATTGTTAATAACAAACTCGGTTGAGCCTCCTGTCTCAGACAACCGAAACATTCGTTTCCCCAGAATTCGAACCCAGTACACAGTCGCGTCTACGTGGTGCTCCATTAGTTTAAATATCTCCGAAGATAATTTTTAAGTTTTCATTAATAATTTTCTTACATATTTGGCAATATATAGCCTCGAAATTGTTACGCACAATACTTTTTGATTTTTTGATTTTTAAACGACATCAAAAAGGAGGAGGTTCTCAATTCAGCGCGTATGTTTTTTTTATGTTCGTTATACCTCAGAACTTTCGACTGGGTGAATAACACAACAAAAAAAAAACCACTTCAAATTTAACTCTAAAACTACTGAACAGATTTTGATGAAATTTAAATGGTCGAAACATCGAGGTAAATAAATAATGATAAGTCCCGCTATATTTAATAATAATGAGTTCAAATCGCGAAAGTTTAAAGTTTTAAATGTGACCACACGGGAAGCACCACATTTCAAGGAAAAAGGAATCATCAAAATCTATTCACCCAGTCGAAAGTTATGATGTAATAAACATGAAAAATACAGTTGAATTAAGAACCTCTTCTTCTTTTGAAGTCGGTTAAAAATCTTATAAAAATACATCACACCTGTCCTAATCACTATGCAAAAATGTAATTTAAAAAAATGTCTGTATTTTCTCAAGACTGTAATTTAATGAAACATTGCTTATGTAAGATTTTTATTCCATTCCTTGTATCAACAAAGCTGTTATTTTAAGGAACAATGTGTTACTAAGAAGGTTTTTTTTAAATCAAAACGACTGTTTTGTTTGCAAAAATTCTGAGGAAGTTTTCATTACATAAAGTGCAATTAAAATTACTTGAACCACCTTGCTGCTAGTCTGTATAATAATACAGAGATAAGATTTGTATTTTTCAACCTACTTCAACAGTTAATAAAGAAAGTTCAATTGGACCGTACGTTCTTTTAGTAGGCTACGCGATTGTAAGATTAATTAAGATCCAATTCTTATTGACCAGTGGACCCCGCGAATTTCGTATCGCATCAGGGTTGTCACCTAAAAACGTCATTCCATATAAAATGTATGAGCAAACCAATTTTCTTCATAAACACTTTTTCGTGAACTTTTCTACATTTTAAACAGTTATTTTGCATTAGACGAATCCAACAACTCATAGATAATCATAATCGGTAAATCCATAACTGAGTTATAAATGGTGTACATAACCCATAACAAGGCTAATTTGAGTCGTCCAAATAATGAATTCTTTAACCGGCATGTTGATCTAGGTATGTGTGAAAGATAGCTCACCTTGGGTAAATCCATATTAAATATTTTAGTAAGCTTGGCCCCAAAAATCGTTCTAAAAGAGACTCCCGGAATTGCTCTAGGCAGTTGTCAAGTAATTTACTTCTTACTTAAAATATGTATGACCTCATGGGAGGACTCTCAAGATTGCCTCAAGGCAATTTCGAATTATTCCTAATACGGGATTCGAGGGTATTCCTCAACTGAGCTCCACTGAACTGATTGAGTTATTCGAGGTGACGTTAGAATACAGCTCTTGATTTCATCGAAACTCTCGAAAAACTCTAGGGGTCTTATTACAAAACATGGACTAAAAATGTTTCAGTATTGGTTGCTAGGATACAAGTCGAACGTTCATACAAACATGACTTGTTTTAGTTTAGTATCATCTTTAGTCCATGTTTCGTAATAAGGCCCTAGATAATTTTATTGATATAGCTTTGTAAGGTAATAAAAATTATTAGAAGCTTAATTAAAAAAGAATACGCTTTTATGGTTTAACTTATAGTTTAACGCTTGTTTTATGGCACATCGTAAAGTCTTCCGACCCACTTGTATATAATTTCTAGATATTCCTTTACACTGGACTAAATTTTCTTTTTAAAAACAATATCCCCAATTGAAAATAAACTACATAGTTAATTAAATGAAAGTGTTCCACACAAAGACACTTTATCCGGATATTTGATTGAAAGTAAAGTGAAATTAACGGGGTATTTTGACAATTCAAACCAAACCAAATTTTTACCTGCCATCCATAATAGATCTACAACAATCCCTTAAAAATTAATTTATATAATTTTTTTATTTACTTACATACTCTTAAACAATTTTTTTTAATGAAATACATAATATTATATAAAATACTATGGTTCTAAATCTATGCTTCTATAAGAAGTTCGTATCTGTGGACTTGTTAGAATGACAATTTTTACAATCTGACCACAGATACTGATGTTATTTGACTAAAAAAAACACTTAAACCCTAAAAAAAATATTCATAACTGCGTAGTGAAATAGTAGTTGCTTCTAAAATTCTACATCCGTGTGAAAACAATAATGTCTCATTACGGCCAATTGCAAAGGCTGTATGTTAAGTGAAGTTTATTACAGGCTCATTTTAACTGCCTTAAAATGTTTATAAATATAGTTTATGAAGAAAAGTATCATTTGTATGAAATTAATTAATACATAATAAATTCATATATATGCCCAAATTATTGTATTATAATATACATAGCGGAACAGACTTCCGATCTTAATATAAATATATACATATTGATTAACCAACAAAATGATTATTACAGTATATTATATAATTATTCAAGAAAAAACAGAAACATCACAAGTAGAATTTGAAAGACGAAATAAAAGATAAATCTTTAAAAAAATTCACAGCTCAAGTAGAAATGACTTAAAATTAGATTAAAATAAATTTTATTTAATTAATTAATAAACAGCGTAACCAAAAGGAACAACATGGTGCAGTGCATTTGTACAGCAGTTAATTAACATAGAAATTGGGTATTTCGAGAAATACCCAATTTATTACAGACAATGTTTTTGAACTCATGACAATAAGCAGTTTTAATTAATAGAGACAAGTCCTAGGAGTGAAACCCTATTTTGTGAATTTAGAATGAACAATTTGAATTCTAGTCTTTCTAACGAGAATTATATGGGATACATGTACATGACTTGTGTTTCTCATTAAAGCAGACGCCTGCTTTATTTTCTCAAGACCCTTTCTCGAACGACATAATCCATTCTATTTAAAATTACGTACGAAAATAAAACTGACTTAAGTAATAAATGGAGTAATGTTTTCTATTTATTTCTTAACTTACTGTAGCAATATTGTTAAGAGAATAGAATTGTATTTTTTTTTGTTATACATATATATAAAATTACAGGACTGATTTTATTATTTCAATATTAAGAAGTTAAACTCCTTCTGAGCAACATCTTGTGATAAATATTCATACTATTGTACATATATATATACAATAATTATATAAATATTACCTAAGTAATAAAATAAATAATAAATAACTAAAATTTTTTTTACAATAAATGTTTGTCACAAATGTAACAGTGCATTTGAGTCTATTAAATTATATTTATAAAATTACATACAGATTAAAGAATATGGGAAAATCTGTTAATAATAATCACATTATGGTATTAAAAAAATATTTTACGTATTATGTCGTTTTACTTCCAATGTTTTTATATATTATTAAGCTTCAGTGAAATATGAACTGAAGTCATAAAAATATGAAACGATATTTCTGATAGCTGTTTCGTGCCGATAGCTAAAAGAATCTTGTTTTATTTTTGTATAATAACAATAAAAATATATTACAAAATTTGTTCCATGTTTCATAATAAATTTTATATTGGACCATGAAAATCTAAAGAATTAAAATTCAATAACTGTGTCATAACACTTCCGAAACCAATTGAAGAGTGCCCAAATTTCAATATTGTGACAGGTTTCGCATTAAATCGATAGTAGAATTATATTCAAAAATAATTAGGTTAGTCAGAAAACCACGTACCTAATCTTGAACACTATAATTTCAATCATGTCATAAAAAACGTGAACATTATGCTTATATTTCTGAATCTTTTCTTACTTTCTTTACTAGGCGCAAAGCTGTTACATAATATTTCCCCCGATTAGAAGAAGCCCAGTCATACCGTGCTCCGGGTGGGTTATCACCCACTAGTCGATGGCAATTGTCTCTCTCCACCTACGGTCTCTTCGTTCTAGCTTCCACGCGCACTCTTGACAATGTGATCAAGCGATTCTGAAAGAGCCACCCTGTGTGCTAGTCTTCAATCCTGAAGATACTAAATATGAAAATCTGTATTCTAAGTTGGTTTCGCGTAATTCGGACGGTCGTTACGTCGTTTTTTTATCACTTAAGGAACCGTGCGACGATCTCAATTACACTCTTGACACGGCGAGGTCACGCCTATTCAAATTAAGGAAGAGGCTTAAGCGTAATACGGCATAAAATTATTGCGACTTTATGTGGAATATTCAGACTTAACCCACTTCCATAGGCTCAAGTTTGTTTTGTTTTTTCTATACCAGCGGCGCCTACCGGCTTAGCAGTCTCGCTTACATTATATAATGATTGTATAGAACTTAATATTATATTATAAAAATAATACGATCTACGAACTGCTACGCCGTAGACACATCGGTGTAACCAAGCTACGGATGCTTATAACAGAACTGCTACGCCGTAGATATAAAAGTGATACATTACTTCGTAGCATTAACGCGTAGCACAATATAGCAGCTCTATAACAAAGTATACCAGTCATTTTAAGTCACCGTTAAATATTTGTAGGGAAAATAAGGCAGCAATTTCGATCGACTTTGCAGAAATTGTTGATTGAAAGGTTGTCAACAGTTAAAAACCTTTCGCAAAATAACGACTGTAATTCGTGGTTAAGGTACGAGAAAAGCAAACTTTAATGAAAAGTGCATCAAGTCTATTAAATGTCAAACTGTCAAAACAAAGCGAAATATTGAGTCACGCGTTCAAATGACATGAACGATTAACCCGTCTTCCTAGTGGTTGAAGTTTTAATTTCCTATTCACGAGAATGTTCATTATTTTTGTAATCTAGCTGGGTCAAGCCACAGTATAATTTTGTTAGTAAGATAGTTTTAACTAAAACCTAAAAATTAGAGTTTACTTATTTATTTGTGAATTATTTAACAAATTAAATAGAAGACAATATGTTAGTTACAAATAAGAATATATGGGATAAAGGGCAAAATAGGTTTTCAGAAATTGTCCATCTCGATGATGTTTCTAAATGATCTTCAATATAACTTTTATTTTCATTTTCTATAGAAAAAATCATTATAGAAATAATATTTGCATTTTAATATTTTTAGCATGAAGATCTACAACTGCATTTTGTTTTCTGTGGTAATATCCAACTGGCAACATTCTGCTATCTTTGTTTTCACAAGTAGAGCAAAAACACTATTCGTGTTGTCTGAACTTTTCGTAATCATTTAAAATAATACTCTACTTCTGTGACTTACAAATTCGTGGTTCACAAATTCGCGGGAACAAGTAATTGTCTCGTGTAAAAAATAGAAAATTAATCACCTACTCACATGAGATGAAAATAATCAGTGATAGATATCCAAAAATATATCCACCTTATATCAATTCTCACCAGATTTTAATTACATTATAAAAAGAATCATATGTCAAACATATTGTAAGATTATTTTAGTAACTTTTTACTAAAATAATCTTACAATATGTATGGATTTTGATTTTCAAAATTGCTGATATTTATCGAATTGTTATCTAGTTAAGTTTAGCGTTAGCTAGGAGCGTTTTAAAAAAACAATATATTTTATTTTAATCCTATTGTAGTAGAAGTGTGTTATACGGCATTTTGATTAAGATTTAAGTACTTAATAAACTACGCGACACGGCGCCGAGTGACTTCAGCCTAGGAATGTTATCTTATATATTCTTGACAATACTCGGAACTGCTTATATAACTACCTGAGAAACAATTTTATTTATTTATATAAATTTACTATAAAATAAAGTAGCGTTCTGCAGTTTCGCAAATTTAAACCAATTTAGAAAAACACTTGTCTTAGATTGCGAAATTATCGCGAACAGACGGACTTAATTTATTTGTTTTATTGTGTATTTTTTTATAATGTGAACAGAGACAATGAAATACAACTATTTTTTTTCCTTGCGGGCTGTTTTATGTCACCGCCTTATCAAACCAATATAATGCAAACAAAAAATTTCGTCGATTCGTCTAATCCGCTTATCCGAATAGCAGAATAACTATTGAAAATGTAGAAAAATTAATGAAAAAGTGTTTATTAAAAAAAAATTTTTCTTCATATATTTTCAATGGAATTACGTTTTAGGTGAAACTTTATTATGAGGAACTCTGAAGCGATACGAAGTTCGCAGAGTGCACTAGTTTATAAATATAAATAAAATTTATAAATAACACACCAAACATAGTATTGTTATGTTAATCATCAGTAACTGGCAGTTAGTCAAAAAATTGTTTCACTTAAAGGGGCTTAAACAAACATTTCTCTTCAAATATGTATATAATGGCCACTTAAGAGTGATTTAATACACTTGAGCCTACTTTAACCTAACAGCCTTTATATTTTATGTACTAACTTAGAAAATACTTGCATAAATTTTTAACAAAGCCTAATCTAATAAATAAAAAATTCAAAATGTTTGGCCCGATTTTTATAAATTTTTGTAACTTGTTATAACTGGTTTCCGTGGCTAAGTGGTTCATGAGTTAGCATAACCAGGGGTTAAATCTTGGGAAAATAAAAATATATTTCGATTGGATAGGCTTAGAAGGCTAATTAACTGCTTGATTTAAGAAGACCAGTGAATTTAATTCACATATGCTCCATTATTAAGGTTAACATTTTAATTATTTTTAACTAAATACTGTATTTTAGGTTTTGTGTTAACCTAATTTAGCAACACCGTTCTCTATGTCTTAATTGCCAGTCTAAATTGATACAAGTCGTGATTTTCAAATTCAAAGTCAAAATATCTTTATTCATTGAAATCATATTTGATCATTTTGAATCGTCATTTTTTTTAATATGAAAAAAAATATTGTAAAAAATAATAATATAATATTTGGTTTTATTAAGACAGAGTTAGAGCAGGTTCATTCCCAAGCTTTTTTATCATCTAAGTAATCCGTTATTTTATAGTATGCTTTTTTATAAAGTTTTCTTTTAATTGTGTTTTTAAATTTACTCACTGATAATTTAAGCTTATCACTTGGGAGTTTATTATAAAAGCGTATACATTGCCCTTTAAAAGATTTACTAACTTTATGGAGCCTTCTAGTGGCAACAGCGAGTTTATCTTTATTCCTAGTATTAAATTCATGACTATCACTGTTTTTCTTAAGCAAGACTTTTTTGTACAATACATATTCTAAATCTGTTTTACGTTCTAGATATTTACTAATTTCAATAATAACGGTACTGACTGGAGGTCCTTGCTTGACCAGGCCAAGGCCCAAGGGGCTGAGGCGCCGCGGTAGAAGTAGGAGATTTCCATAATACTAGCTATAATTACAACTACATAACTGCCTACATAATAATAGCTGTTATGGAAATACGCAGTAGGTCAACGATGTTACTTTGGATGCAAAATACATAAAATGTTGTAATAATTTAAAAAAAAATCTAATTTTCGCTTAATAAAAAATTTGTTAGTGGTTTAAGCACTATAACTCTTTCGACACGTAAACTAGCGTTTAATGCAAACAGCGATATTAAAGTCACATATTTTCATGCAAGTAATAAAGTATTATATTACAGACACTAATAGACCACACCACATAATAGCATTACAAATATCTACCCTCATTTACTTTTTCTTTATTACTATTGTGATTTATACGATCTTTGAGTACTAAATAGAATTAAGTATTTTTGGAGCGAGATCTCCTAATACAAGTATATATTTACTTAAAAGGAGGTCTCGACCACAGTTTTAATATGTTAGATTTAAGATTTACAGAAAGAAAAACATTTTTTATTTGTTGACTAGAACAAAGTATATACTTGATTAGTATTTATGGTACTAGATAAACGTAAAGACTGTCTACCTTGATAAGTATTCGTAGGTCATGCTTCTTATGAGAACATAAGCATAGAAATGCTTGTAGCGCTTGAGGTCCAATGTTCAAATCCTTAAAAAAAATTGTATTCTTTATCTTTTGACATGAACGCCGGCTGCATGCACGAAAAAGCATGACTAATTGTCACGTTCCGCCTGAGCCGAGCGAGTAAGCGAGAGCACGGAGCAAGCGATAGAGAGGTACGAAAATAACTCCTTTGTATTACATAAAATAATGATAATTCAATGATAAAATTCAATTCAATTTATAAAAGTATGCAATTTTTCATCAATGTTTTCTTACGACGGTATCACGTAAAATTATCGTCCGTAAACCGACTTTACAGACAACCAATTTTTTTAGTTATATTTCTTCTGTTGCTTTGTCATTCCTGCATCTGTTTAAGAGATCATTTACTTCATAGGTCAGCATTCTATGTATACTCAATAAAAACTTTACTCTATGTTACCCTAGATTTTGACTATTCAGCATTACACTCTGCGTGAAAAGCTTTAAAGCTTTTGTGAAAACAAAAGAAAACACAAACAAATCAGCCACTACATGCCTAACAATTAAGCACTATAAATTTCCCAAAAAATTTCAAGTCTCAGTTGTAACTTTAGTTATCAGTAGGTACAAGATAATTAGTGATGTATTACAAATAACAAGTAAGACTTTCCTGTAGGTGTTATTTTAATATAAAAATTTTATATAATAAATTATTTATTAAATAATAAGCAAATCATATTTTATTTACTATAAAGATAAATAATAATATTAAACTTACTATCACGTACTTAATAAGACATGCAAAAAATTTAACTAGTTTTTAAATTACAAATAGGTAATATTATTAAATAATATGTTTACAAAATTGTATTATATTTTATACCTTTGTTTTATGTTCTTTGCCTGATATATGCTTTGATGAATACCTCCTTTTTCATATCATTCTTCCCTTCACTCTGTTCCGCATTTCTGGATGCTTTGACACTTTCTTTTGATGTCTTATTTTTTTTCCTTATTAGAAAAATATCCTTTACCTGCAACATCTGCGTGGAATCACTCGAGAAGAGCTCCAATCACTGAAAGAATTTTGAAATACGGTACTGTAGTTTTGGGTTAAAACAAACAAAAGGAAAAATCTTTTCTCCTTATAACATTAGAATAGACTAGCTTTATTTATTTTAGCTTGTGTTAAAAGACTTACGTCTTTTAAATCATTTCTTGTTCAAATGCGTATTAAGTCTTCAAAATTTCATGATGTTCTGAATGTTGTTTTTGCGGGAATTGAACCTTTCATCAACCTGCATACCAACCAAAGCTATTAATCAACATAAATAGGAAGTAATCATAGATAGAGTTCATAACATCTAATTATTCAGTAAATTGTTGTTTATGTATAATTAGACATTGCAAACAACGTATGTTAAACTAATTGAATTGTGAACTAAATTAGACTGAAATATTCAACGTTTTGATTACAAATATCATTATTCATTGTCAGTATAATAGACATCTGTTAATTTTATTCATAAACGGCCCAACCAGCAGTATTGAACAATTATAGCTATATTTCAACCAATTTATTCGAAAATCTTGATAAATTTTACACATACCTTGAGAATCTATCTATAATGTGATCAATCCTCCGTGCCTTCCAAATTAAAACATTGTTTCCCTAAAAACTGAATTCATAACGTCCTCTATTCTGAATTAATGTACAGTTTATAATAAAAATAATAAAACATACATGAAACGTTTATTGCTAAAGCTATTAATAAATGCTATGTACTTATGTTTGGATTATATTATGGAAATGTTTTGTTTCAGTTAAATGAAAAGAAATTTATTATATTAGTTTTGTAAACATGGTAAGTAAATGATAACCCTCTTTTATAAGCGGTCTTATCTCTTAATAATAAACGTTATTCAAATGAGATCTTAGCTCAAAGTGTTATGTCTCGTTTTTGTAACAACAATTATACGTCAGTGAAAAAGTGATAAAAGTTGAGACATGGTTTCAAGTTAACAAAGTTCATAAGTTAGAGGGTATATAAAAATTAGATACTTTTTCGTTATCCGGGCGGAAAAGTCGATCTTTGCCTGCAGCTATATACCCCACCAACCTAACCTATAGTTTTGGTAACCGATAGTTTCTTTGGTGGATATCTAACTTTTCTATGTAAAAAGCAACGCGTAATTAAAAACTTTTTTGGGCTATGGTATTGTATGAGCTAACGCAACTTGAACTCAATGCAAGAGCAAAGGTCGAGTTTTGCGCTCGGCTATCAGAAAAGCACCAAATTTTTTTTTAATACTAGTTTCTTTCATGATTTTCCATCTACTTTGTAACTTAAATCGTAAAAAATAATGCTGTATTAGAAGATTTTAGACATTAAAATTCAAAGGGCCGTTAACATGATTTGCAATGCTGTAAAACAGTGAATTCCTTTATAAACTGTTTATTACCATCTGGCCGGTGATTGAATTTATTTTCGATCAAAGAGTGGAATCACGAAATCTGTAAACAGATTTTGTTTAAACTATGTCGTTATTGATCTTAAAGTTACGCGCGTTTTTTGGTAAACTCTTGCCGGCGGAAAATTTCTTCTAAAACTAGGGACGGAAAAAGATATGATTAATAACTTTCATTTCTGCTCATTTAATGAAAATATAAAGAAGAACGATTTTGTATTGCTGTTGTAATTTTATTAAGTATAAGGCAGATCCATTTCTGAATCACAGAGTAATATCTTTGTAGGCAAGTAGATGCAACACTCTGTAACTATCAAATGGAAACTTTTTTTTTTTCAGTTTCAAAATGTAACAGAAAATTATAAAATAAGCTCTTATTTTTGACCCACATTAGTGCAATTTGAAGTCAACTTATATTTTGTTAATTATTATTTTAATCTCTTTTATTATGTTATTTATTTATTCCTAGAATAAATAAATTTATACAGTCATAAGATTCAGAATCGAAATCTTAAATGGGTCTACAGGGACTTACAAAACAAACAAGCCCATCGTACGATCCCGGTTCATAATAATAAAACTTAACAGTGACAAATCCGCCATTTTGTTCACTTTATCCGTTATACGGATATCCGGATATTGATTCTGCGAAACAACATTTCTGTTGACTCAAGTGTGACACGAATAACATAGTCTATTTTACCATTTTATGAAAAATATAGAAAATGTAAGTCCTTTCATAACACCGCCATTAGAAATAACACTGAAGAATTTGATATACGTCTTCTAAGTTGTCAAATTAATTTATCTGTATTTTTAAATGTGAAGACTGTTCGTACCAAAATAAAATAAAAATAAATATAATAAAAGAATTTAAGAAATCCGTAATCTTTTGATGTCACTCCCATAATGTGATGTTGCCAAGTAGCCGGAGGTATAATTTAGTGCATAATATACGTTTTGGATTCGAGCGATAAGAGTGACCCTTTGATTTCACACCCCAACAGACAGTTTACGATGATAATTTTAGCGGGATATTATCCATGATATGATTGGGTATAGTGGCCTTTTTATACTTATATAATAATATATACTTTTGAAATGAAAATATTTTTATAAAAATACAAAAGGCCCATAATAACAATTGGGGTACGTACCTAAAATACTGGCTACAAACTAAAAATTAGCTAGCTTCTCACTTTGTTTCTTTCTTTCGGTTTAAATCTTTAAGTAGAACTATATATAGATGGCGTTGACAACAATATCTTCGGCTACCATTATTTCGACACCATCTTTGTTATCAGTCGCCCGTCATTTGTAAAACATGCGAAACTTCAGGAAATTTAGTAAAAATTAATTAATCGTAATATTCTGTTATTTAAATAAATGTGTTCAATTACGTATGCATTTACTAACACGTATAACATATATTTAAACCTAAACCAATAATATAAATATTTGTTTTAAGAAGTTCATCTTTCATGTCATGATTTTGTTTATTTTCGCACAATCACGAATTTATCTAACGATCGAAAAAATAAAACTTGACGGCAGTGCCCTCGATCATCACGTTCCAACAATATTAGATTTGCGATGTCGAATTTTGAAAAATGTAATAAAACCTGTTAAAATATACGTAAAATCAAAAAATACATTTTGGTTACGAGTTTTGTTTTAGCCATGAAAATATTATTAACTGATTTTGATATTGTTTTTATGGTGTTGCAAATGTTCCGTGGTAATCCTTTAGCTTGTTGCGCCAGAGGACGTAGAAATTCTTGTGAAAGATATGAAATATTATGGATGGATAGGAACAGAGAACTAAAAAATATATTTAAATATTTTTTTATTGTAAATTTATGTTTATAAAAGCGTAAATACAATTTATATACACTGCCAATTTGGGTATTGAAAACATGCAAATCATGTTTATTTCATTTTCAAGTTCTATTATCTCCACACTTTTAGTACTTTACATTTTTAATTTATCCACGCCAAAAACCAAATTCGGTTTTCGTGCGTCTATACACAGAATGTTTAGTTCATTGAATGGCTTCTCAAACAATGTTGATATATTTACGTGTTCCGCTTTTGCGTTCAGACATAAAATTATATCGTTGTTGTGATTGTCCGTGATGTGGTTTTGCTCCTTGTTCTTACTGTGTTTGTTTTTAACTGTTTTTTTATTATATATTCCTTTCATACCTTAATTCTATATATGTTTTGTTATTTTTACTTTTCCTGTGATATATTATTTAAAGATTTATTTATACATTATATTTATTCTTATATTTGCATTTTTGTGATGTCTCTGTTATGTTTCCCTATCAATAAATAAATAGTTAAAACTAGCATCTCATGTTAGCTTCTATCTAAGATCGATTCAAAGCCTGGAGAAACAAATACTACTGTTTTAAGTCTCTTTTTGTATTAGAGCAGACACAAAAGAAGACCTACCCATGTCCGGGATTAAATTGTTATGCAAAGTTAAAGGTGAAAGCAATTTTCACAGACCATAATTTGAGTTCGAAAATATATTAAAAAGAGCGGTTAACCACAAAGTTTGAACTTCATAATGAGCAGCTTGGTACAAACTACAAAATTGGTTACTTTTATAAGTCAAACGTGTATTTACAAATGTGCATTTATTTACTGAAACTGTATTTTTTCAACTTCTTCCGTGGTTCAGTGGTTACGCATTAGCTTGTTGCACCAGAGGTTGTAGAAATTCCTGAAAAAGAAATAAAATATTGTATATGGTAAGCACAGAAAACTGATCTCCTGAGAAATATGTGCAGAAAAATGTGTGCAGTTTGCGTTACTCAAGGTGTTCCACATTTTTGTTTTTTTATTAATTAATAAAAAATATATATAATAAAAATATTATCTGTTATTAATTATTAATAAAATTATTATTAATTATAATAAGTTATAATAAAATTAGATTTAGAAATTAGAAATAGAACAGAGATGCTTTTTCCAGCCAGCAAGAGTTAATTTATTCAGTTGGCGTGTCAATACTACGTACGCTACTAGAAATTTTTTATTTTTGTAATAAAGATTTTTCAGAAATAATCAATGTTTCTTGCAACCTTTTTTTTTAGAACCATTGTCCTTGCCCAATTCATCAATTAGTGGCAAGTCACACCTATATTAATCTTGATATGTAATAAGTATGTTATTATGTTTGTCCATTAACACAATTGTCAGTTCGGTTCGGATATCGCATTACATTTTTGTAAACAATATTTATGAAATATATTGTGAAGATTTCGAAGATACCGATATAACTTGGATTTTCTTTTTCATTGATGCTACAGCCACGAATGTGAGCTTTATATTAAATATAGTATATCATGATTATGAATTATGATGATTTTTTCCGTTTGTACGTTTGAAGATCGTCTTATAAAATCATGTAATTTTATGATAGTTCTCAATTGTGTTGTAGTAGTGAATTCCCTTAACCCCTACGTACCCCTCCGTGGGGCATGGGGCAGACACATTGCTGTATATATTTCACTGATAATTTTCTTTACAGACAAGTAGGTGATCAGCCTTTTTTGCCTATCCAACACACATGAATGTTTCGGTTTCCCCGGGATTAGAACCCAGGACCTCCAGCTCAACATGCAGACGTATAAACCAATTAGCCATGGAGGAAGTTCAATTGTGCGATTCGACTGCAATTGTGTTGTGGTTGGTCTTAAATATATTTATTTAATGCTAGCTTTCATTGATTTAGGCGTGACAGCGTAACAACTAGACAGACAGGGTCATTTATATTTATCGTATTGAATAATAGGGATATATTTCTACTGATGGGGATGTTTTAAGCCGCTTAGAAACAATAATCGTGAAATAAATTTAAAAAATAACTGAATTAGAGAATCTATCCCTTGGGTGTTGTTTTAGCGTTATAATAAATGTCTTCCATAATACTAAACAACACTTTCTATTATAGATGAGAATTTGTTACCATGGACTGAGAGCCTGTGGCTATTTAAAAAAGCTACATTATCTTCTTATATATAAAATTCTCGTGTCACAATGTTAGTTACCTTACTCCTCCGAAACGGCTTTACTGATTTTTACCAAATTTTATATGCATATTCAGTAGGTCTGAGAATCGGCTACTATCTATTTTTCATAACCCTAAGTGATAAGGGTAGCCCACCCCAAAAATTAATATGGCAAAACAACGTTTGCCGGGTCAGCTAGTTTTTTTATAAAAAAGTTTACAAAGAATTTTAACGCCAGATATGTCAAAATTTTGAATTATTTCGCTATTCATTATACCCTCGCCGGGTTCAAGCAGCGGTTAAGCTGTCTTCCTCCCATGGACACCCTCGACGCCAGTTGGGCCAAGGGTGCGTTGCCGCCTATTTTTTAGCGACAAATATGTCCCAATTGTGAAAAAGTGACAGAGCACTTAGAAACTAAAATAAGGGGTTTAGAATTTAAGATGGACATTCACAAGTGATCATGTAAATGATATTACGTGATAAAAAGGCCTTTGATTTTGAAAATAAACTCACCCAAACCATTGTATTGTGAAATGTAAATAAAATAAACATTGAATAAGCGAAAATCTCGTTTCGTTGGCAGTTTGTATATTCAGGTTCAATTGTAAATTAGGTACGCACCTATATATACATAACTATGTATATACCATGGAGTTTTTGTGAATTTGTAATTAATTTTATGCAAATACATGTATAAACATGTATTATTTATTTAGAAAATATCTAGTTTATAATATCACTACATAGTATAAAACAAAGTCGCTTTTTCTTTCCCTACAAAGGGATATCCTTTGTATGCTTAAATCTTTAAAACTACGCAACGGATTTTGATGCGGTTTTTTTAATAGGTAGAGTGATTGCAGAGGAAGGTTTTTATATATGTTTTATATCCGTGCAAAGCCGGAGCGAGTCGCTAGTAATTAATAATATGCCATTTTTAAATTATTCACAACAGAAAACAATTGCAAATAGGTACACAAAATAGCGAAAATTTAAAAAACTAAAGTGAATTTCATAAATTGACAGTATCTATATATTTTTAAAAGGGTATAACAAATAAACAATGAAAATACAATAACAATTACATTGATATTTTAAAAATAACATTTATTAAAAAGAAAGAAGAAACCAGAAAGGGGATCTGAAAGGGGCGAGGAATTCCAGTATAATTTTTACAGATTTCCTAGCTTTACTGGATACTGGAATAGTTTTCTACTGAAATAGCAAATAAGTTTATGAATCTTAATAAGTAAAATTTACTTTAAAAAAAATTTAAGTAAATTTTACAAAATGTTTATAATGAAAAGTAATAAATCTTTTA
The DNA here is from genome assembly GCA_912999735.1 of Aporia crataegi. Classification (NCBI taxonomy): domain Eukaryota; kingdom Metazoa; phylum Arthropoda; class Insecta; order Lepidoptera; family Pieridae; genus Aporia; species Aporia crataegi. The sequence goes on along the minus strand of OU538744.1, from coordinate 1,600,331 downwards.
TACCAATAAATTAATTTGGCTAGAGAACAGAGTTAATTTAAATTAAAATCTCTAAAATTGGATATTAGGTTCGTAATTTACTTCAATTCACGCAGGAATTTGCTTAGCGATGCATTCGAAATTCGTTGTGATTAATTATGTGTAATTCTTTAGTTTAAATTTTATTTTATTGTTTGAATTATCTAAACAGTCTTAAAAGTGAAGTCCCGTGTCCCCTAGTGGGATATGGGGCAGATGCATTTCACATCTGTTTCACTGATTGGCTTTTTCTTTTAGAGGCAAATAAATCAGCCGTCTATGTCCTGCCAGACCGAGTTTTTTTATCATTATCTTCACCGGGAATCATACTCAGGACCTCTAGGTTATAACGCTTACGCGCTTACCACTAGACCAAGGAGGCGGTCATCTAAACAGACTTAAGATTATTCTAATCTATACTTTTGTTTGTAACACATAAATTATAAATATTGACTGATTAAAAAAAAAATCTTTCATTGTATGTCCCAGTGGCATAAACGTCTTTTCTGTTAATTATGATGCGGTTGCTTAATTAAATCTGGCTGCAAATAAGAGAGGTTGTTAATGATGGTAAAAATTTAAGGTAAAGTGAAATAGAGATTGTAGAGCAGAATTAGAATACGTAGATGGGCGCCGGCAGGGGGGTGCCAGGGGGTGCACTTGCACCCCTTGGGAATGTTGGGATCAACAGGAATTATTGAAATAAATTCATAATGAATAGTAAGAAATTTGTAAGTTCGATGTAAATAAACCGGGCTTCAGATGTTTCCGACTAAAATTTAAATTTTTTATTAACAATCGTATGCGGCGAAGATTGTAAGAAAACTTAAATCTGCACCACCTGGAAATTATTTCTGCCGGCGCCCATGAATACGTACACTAATTCTGCAGCTCTTAGACCATACGGTGAATTAGGACGTACCTGGACTGTATATTGCAAGTGGCACTCTTTCTAAATATCATCGAATGCTCATATTGCCTTCCATTGCTCAATTTGAACTGATTAATGCCTACTACTGATATTTGAATGTTTTTGTGTATTGTATTTTTGTATTTAATATACTTAATAAAAAACCTTTGACGACACTATTGGGCCGTAAGTTATTTTATAGATTAAGTTATTGATAAGGCATAATATTGTTAAAGTGTTTGTGTTGCTAAAACTAGTAATATCAAAAAACCAGTTGCTATTAATTCAACTCGTTAAAATTCAAGAACTGGAAAATCTTAAATTTTGTTTACAGCGGTGGTTTCAAAGAAGCATGCCGGAAAAACTGAGGAATTGATAAGCTTTAATTAATTTAAATTAAAATTTTAATTAGCTTAATAAACACTTTATACTTAGATAGTTGAGGATTCGATATTTTAAAATATTTAAATCGTATTTTATTAAATATTTTTAAAAGTATTATTATCAGAAGCCTGCACTTTACAGAACATGTTAAGAAATTAAAGATTTGATAAGCAATTAGCTTAACAAACACATATATACTCAGGAATTGGTTTTTTTAATATTAAATCGTGTACTATTTAATATTTTAAAAGTATCTATTATTATCAGAAGCCTGTAGTTTACAGAATATGTTACGAAACCAAAAGAAGTTTTCATATTAGAACAATTTTTCTCTTTCGAACAATATGTTAAATTGTACAAACAGAAATGTGTCGTGGAAATGATTGAAATAAATTTCCTTATATAAATAAGTTATACAAGAACATTGCATTAAAAGAAGTTGAATAAATGTAATTCTATTCTGTTGCGGACATGCAATGTTTTGAGCGTGGAAAATGGAAAACCTTTAACTTAATCAACCTATACCACATGGAATTTTATCTCAGTATATCATATTTTGTGGACCATCCATCACGAGTCTGTATCTATGTGGGTGTCTGTCTACCAGTAGCATTGTAGCTCCTAAACAAATGAATCGATTTTGATGTATTTTGTTTGACAGCAGACTTGATTGAGATGGATCTTAGCTATTTATGATAATCGGTTCATTTGATTATAAGATATTATAAATTGTAATAATCAAATCAGGGGTTTTATAATTCTTCAATTTCACTTCTTGATATTAGAAATTCAACCTAATTCGTTAAGTTAAGACGCGAATAAAATCTTTTTTAAAAAAACTATGAACCGACATCAAAAAATAATAATAATTTTAATTCGACAAGGCAAATTTTTGAAAGACGAAGCCTTAAGTTTGTATTTAATGATTTTCGGTTCAGTTCAACTCAATTGAATAACATATTATACAAAAAAGGAATCATAAAAATCGGTTTATAATTGCGGTGTTAATAGAATAAATACATATTGAAAACCTCTTGATGTACTTTTGATCTAATCATTTAAGTCACTTATTTTCACCCCAAAGAAATAAATACCTAAGTTAAATGCAACGAAAGTTCTTCTAAATCTCAATTGAAAAAGAATTACTGTCTTTCTATTTCATTAAGTAATATCATTTAGAATTTCACGAAATCATAGCAATGAAAAGTGTATAAATTCTCCATTTTTCACTTCTTTTACTCATTTAATTTCGTAACGGATATTAGGTTGATGTAAATAGTCGAAATATCGTTTAAGCATGTAAAAATCTCTTGATATTTTATACATAGTTAATTTATTAGTATTTTTCTAATAAAATCAATCAATGTGTACAGACAACAAGAGCTCGCGGCAGGTCACCCATGAGGTAGACCGATCAGGTCAAACATGCTCTGAACAATCCACTCCATGAGTGTACCAGGAGAGCAGCAGCCCGGGAGGATTAGCGCAGGGTTGTGATGCGAATAACGACTCCGACGTGTTGGCCACGACCGCTTTGTCAAGAGCATTTCGCCTAAGGAAGGTCATGTATAGACGAGGTAAGAAAAGGTTCGTCACTTTTAAGTCGATATTTGCTTACACCGTCAAAGAAATCATCAGTTCTATCAACGTTACAGTTCAATCGAAAAAGAAATTTCACATTGACGTTTGCAGTAACTGGCTAATCGACTAACAGTGACCAACTGGTCACAATATAACAATTAATAAAGTAGCAGTGAAATCTGTCAAAAAGAAAACCCGAAAACTACGACTGGTCTGCCTTATTTATGATGATATTTTGTATTATTTTCTTACAGTTTTAAAATAAAAAACTTAATCAAAAACGAGTATATCCGCCATTCTCATCAATCACAATCATAAATATGATATAAGTATATTTGATTGGAACTCTTACGAAGTTTTTTCAACTAAGTCATTAAAAAGGTTTCATGTTGTCATGAAACTAGATATGCTATTTTGACCCTTATCTTATCAAGTAAGTACAATTTTATATGCACTTGTTTACTTCCTACTTTGGTTTCAAAATGTACAAAGAGTCTATAACTTTATAAAAGAATGAATTTAATAACTGACGAAGGTTTTCGAACCCTAACTGTACATTTCAACTTTGGATCCGTCAGAAGTCGGTCGAGAATGTCGAAGCGTTTACTTGAAACTTTATGGAATGCGTTAGTAGTAATATCTACAAGTGTTTCGGAAACTTATCCCAAAATTTCTGACGAGCCTCTTGTATATAGGTTGTTATTAATATCTTCTAATACGTATTAATTTACTAAAGTAAATTTTGTTTGTTACTATCAATTTAATATCAGTTTTCAGTTAATCATTTGTTACAAATATAACGTGTAATTATATCTTAGTTTAATACAAATATAGTAAACTAAGATATAATTATTTAAGTACGCATCGTCTCCTTTTTTAACATATAACAGTTCTAAATTTTCGCGTTCCTTAAATTAGTCTTATTATTTAATTTATTCAGTTTTTTTATGAATATTTTATATACCAATAAAGTTTGAAATACTTTACGATGGTGTCAGTTTTATGAAAACAAGAAATATGTCGTCGGCGTAATAAAAATAATGTAGCAGTCCCTTTATTTATGACATAGTAAAGTTTAGATATAGGAAAAGTGATATTTATGCCAAAATACAGAGATCTTATTTTTAACCTCCGGCGAAATAAGAGGGGTGTTTTAAAAGAAAATCTGGTATTGTAATAATGATTTAGTTATTGTCATAATGTTGATTAATGTAGGTTAAAGTGTATACTTGAACATTAAACGGAGGAAAAAATATATCATCATCCTTAAAGACTCTGAACAGTTTGATTTGTAATAATAATGTTTATTTTTATTTATTATATGAGTTCAGAAGAATATTACAAAACCCTCTAATCTATAATCTTTGACTAGGAAGTTTCTTGCTGGTTCATTTCGGTAGAATCTTTTCAAATCTGTGGTAAACATAACAAGATCTGAAAAAATAACGATTCAAAGTGCTTTGTGAAAGCTTATTTGAAGTTTATGTTTTATTGTTTTATCCCAGTAAACGATCGCAAAACTTTCAAGATCCCTTTCAAAACTATGCAATAATAAAACATTTAATCGTATGTCTGAAAGTGTCTGACCCTCTTTATTCAAATTACGGCAATCTAAACTTGTCAAAATATTATTAATTTATTCCGGTGATGTGCACAACTTTATAAATCGAATCCCCTAACAACAGGTATCTTTAAGTGGGCAAGTCTTTACTACAGTTTTATATATCTTTAATGTACGGGAAAATAAACGTATTATATTGATAGCCTAGGTGTGTAAATTCTGTATAAACATATGGAAGATATAGCATTTTGCTTCTGGGATAGGGATTCCCAAGAGGGAATGGGCAGTTTCAAACTGAACTATATTGTTAAGGATTTGAAACTTTATAATGGAAGGGATGTTATGTGAAAAAGTTGTCTCTGTTAGCAGATTTCAGATATTAATATTAGCTTAAAGCTCTTCTACAGCTTCACATGCAATTAAGTAAAGTATCTACTTTTAAGTGCTTTCATGATCTTGTCAAGCAAGTCTAAAAGTTTAAAATCATGGAATTTGTCAGCTGTTTTTAAAATGCGTTTATCTGTAGTGATAACCTATTTACCGATTCAAATCTGAAAAGTGATTTCACTCATAGTAAGCCAGACTATTTTATTGCCAAGCTAATAATAAAAGGATAAATCAATTATAAACTTTTACATTATTTTTTATCGTGAGTCATATCACAAGAAGCTAGTGTATGGGCTGTCAAATTTTCCACTCAATCAACGTATGACAATATCGACGAATATTTTTTTAGTCATATTTTTGTAACCTTTCTGTAAAAGGATAATTTGAGAATGTGTCATACTATATCACTAGGTTACTCGCGATTTCGTCTGCCTGGATATGCAATATAAGAAATGAAGAGGAACATTTCCGTCATAAATTAATTTTACGTAACATTTTACATTGATACATCGTATTGGTCGTAGCTTGATGTTATATAAATAGATTATCCAATTAAAAAAACTTTCCATTGTACCATACTTCGTTCAATCAAACTTTTTATCTAATCATTTACTTGTCTGTGAGAAAGTGGTCAAATAAACTATTAGAGAAATACTTTTTCCTTATGCCTTAGTGAGCATTAAATACTCCTTAACTCCTTCAATATCTTTGCACAATACCAAGTATTACAATACTAATTAAAAATTATTTTAATAGGTACATAATAATAGGTACATAGTTTAATACTAAAATATTTCTATATAAGAAAGTATTTCTAGGAAGAAATCTCAAGGACTTTAAGATTGTGTTATATTATGCATACACTAAGGAAATTGTTTCATTAGGAATTTCCCTTGAAATAGGCCAAGGAGTTCGCTTGATTTACGTAAAACGACAATAAAGAGGGCAATATTATCTTATATCCTTGGCAATGCATTAATTTCAAGTAAAAAGGTTATATATATTCAAATTAAAATGTTTTACATATTAAAATATACTACCTTTTGCCAGCTAACTCCGTCCAGGCAACTACGTTATTTCTATATCTTTAACAATTTCAACGATGACAAACTTTCTTCGTCTATTTCAACCACTTTAAGTCTTTTCGCGTTAAAGTTAGCCTGCCTTTCTCATGCTCTAATCTATATCTGTCACAAATTTCATCAACATCGGTAAAGTGGTTTAGGCGTAAATGAAAGATAGACAAACAGTATTTCGCATTTATAATACGGAACTACTAATACGGAACTACTACTAAAACATATTAGTACGGAACTACTAAAAATCTATATTTCCATCGAAATTAATAATTCAATATTTATTTTCTTTCTTCTCTTTCATAAAGCAATTTTGAAGAAATAAATAATATTAACGAAAAGGTACCCGTTATGTACAAATTCGCAATCATGAGATTCAAAATTGTCAAATGGGTGTTTCTGTCCCCAAGAAACCTCCCGTTTTTGTTAGAATTGAATTATTGAAAACGCGTGTCCTTCTGACATTTAACGATACCCTCTTCAAAGGGTTCTTGCCTAAATCACGCTTTCTACATTAACATATCTAAAATATATAGTATATGTTATAGTGTGTTTTATAGTGATATAAAAATCTATTACATAATATAGTTTTATGTACTTTCATCATGTTAATTTCGTTCTATAGACTCGTACCTGTAAATTTATTAAATAAAATATAGGTTTAGGTTTCAAGACATTTATTCTCACTTATCACTTACATGAGAATAGGTACTTAGAAATAAATATGTGGGTAGTTCATCATCGCAGAAAAAGACAGTAATACAGAAATCCTAAGGAAAAAAACAATTGGTATTAACATTAACATTATAAACATTTTTTACATAATTAGTAAAAAACAGTTATAACTAATAATAAATGTAAAACCACTCGGTACCTACCTATTTTCTCTTTTTAAATATGCGTCTTAAGCACATAGTTTGAAAGTCGCTTTTTAAATGCGTTAAATGGCTTAATTTTTCTTATATCTGACGGTATTTTATTATAGAGGTGTGCTCCTTCGAAAGTTATCATGGATTTGCCGTATTTAGTCCGGCACTTCGGCAACACAATGAAACTACCGCGGCGAGTGCAGGGGTGTTAAACATACGAATATACAAATTACAATAAAATGGTTTTGTTTTTTGGGGGAAAAAGTAGCTTTTTTTCATTCTTCATCCCTCCAACGATCTCCTTGTCATAAATAAAAAACGTTTTTTAAATAAATGAACATTATAAATTATTCCACAGAAACACTACCGGTATATGTCAATCCAGAGCATATTCTATTTGCGTGCCTAATTTCATGCAAATCCGTTCAGCGTTTAGACGTGATTGAGTCACAAACAACCAAACATCCTTACAAACTCGCATTTATAATATTACTGGGATATATTCACAATAAACAATAGCCTTTGTACCTCAGAATGAGTCTAGCTTCCTGTTAGTGAAAAAATTTTTTGAATTGGATTATAGACTCCAGAGATAAAGCAACCGAAATAGTAAATTGTTAACCAAGGGTTAAAAGTGGCCCATTTCACCCTAGATATTTCTGGTGTTCGAACTGTTATAATAAATAAAGTGCTTTTTAAAAAATGAGATATGATTTGAAGCAACCGTCTTGACTGAGGATTAGGCATCGACTGACTTTTTCTTAGAATTAGGCAGCGAAATGTTTACATGATGGAAAAAGGATTGGATTGAACAGTTCGAGGGTGAAATGGGTAGTAAACTAGTTTTAATTTTGAATGTGAGGAAAGTAAAACTACACGCACATTTTATACAACATTGATATTAAGAATAATCATTTAAAATCTATCTATTATAATAATAAAAATGAGTTGCTAAGCGCAAATCTTGAGACCAGCTGAACTGATTTCGCTAATTCTTTTTTTAAAATATTCCTTGAAGTACGAGGATGGTTTTTACGGAGAGAAAAATTTAGAAAATTGTCGAAAAATTAAAATAAAAGAAAAACATTTTCCTCATACATTTTCAATGGAATGACGTTTTAGGTGACACGTTATTATTAGGAACTTTGACGCGATACGAAGTTCGCGGAGTCCACTAGTTTAAAATAAAATTAGTACAATTTGATATAATTTGTTTAAATTATATCAAATTGTACTAATTTGTTTTTTGTTTAGGTCGTTTAATGTGTATCTAAGTTTAGCTATATGAAAAGCTTTTATTTTAATAATATGACGTGATATGGCTAATCATAACAATCAAAAAAAATCCTTTCCACCCTAGGGATGAAAAATCAATTTTTCATCCGGCTAATCTACCCATGAAAATTAAACTTTCCGAACAGAAGAGATGAAAAATTCATTTTTGGCCAACGATTTAATACTTGTATAGCGTAGATAAGCCTTTTGAACATTTGTAAATATATTTACAAAAATACAAAGACTTATTAAAGCCGTTGGGGCGCATACCCAAAATCCTGGTTACAATACCGCGTTGTATCGCTATACTAAATATCTCGTTGGCTGAAACATGAGCCGGCTTTCGGATTTCCTGTGGTAAATATATGTAAGTACATATTTTACTGTATATATGTTAATATTATTTATATGGAATACCTGAATACAGAGATTACCTCATTGCCGGATTAAAGACGCTTAAAGTTCTTACGAAGGTTCTATGTTTTAAGTAATATCACTACATAGTATAAAACAAAGTCGCTTTTTCTTTCCCTATATCCCTTTATATGTTTAAATCTTTAAAACTACGCAACGGATTTTGATGCGGTTTCTTTAAATGAATAGAGTGATTGAAGAAGAAGGTTTTTATATATGTTTTATTCCCGTGCAAAGCCGGGGCAGGGCGCTAGTAATATAATAAAGTAGCAATCCCTGTAAAGCTGGGGTGTGCCAGTTATATATATTTATACTAATCAGATGTTGACACTCTTAGAAGAGACTTCTGGGTACGATGTTGGCTAATATTTCGTCCAACACATTAGTGTAGCTATACAAGATTTGATTGCAATGTGTAATGGTAAATAAGTATGTGAAAACTACTATAAAAGTACGGTATACTAGAAACTATATAATTAATACAGATTAGTATAGAAGGTTTTCGTGTAAACTTTCGCGATTTAAACTCGTTTTTAGTAAATATTGCGTATCGCATATAAAAACGTTCGACCATGTTGCAACGGCCGTGGTCACGAGAACTCAAGTTCTTAAAAAACGTTTCTATGAGCGATAAATCCCGCTATATTTAATAACAATTCACTAAATTTGTTAAGACTTTTAAATATTTGACATGAATTCATCCTATTTTGTGTGGTTTTAAGACACAAAACATATTATAAGTGGTTTTGTTACAAGATCTATTCAAATTGTTCGTATTATTGGTAAAATTTTATTATTTGAAATAACAAAGATATTCCAGGGCCAGGGCCTAAATCGAAATTTTGCGGGTCCAATTTTCTTGAAAACCATTTATAAGATCGGTCGTTTCAGATAGCTTCTATAAAGTTCGACGAACAAAATGAAACCGCTTTCGAAACTCACCTCGAAAACGTAAATATAATTTAAAACTTTTACATTTTGTTCATTACTTCAAAAAAAAGAACTCAATAATTCGACGTCATCTATTATTTTACATAATTTATTCTTTAACATGGATTCAAAGTCCTTTAGTCGCATTATTAAGTTATACTATTTCAAAATAATTTTCGTTCATAATAATATTCTTGCGTGCCCCAAGTAAAATGGCGGGAATTTTAGTTGTGGTTAATCGTTTCACATAATTAAAGGAAACTTATACTTGCCTTTAATCGTTTTACGTTTCCGAACAGTTTATGCTAAAAACTCCACAAAACTTATCTACGAACACATGGTGAGCACGTTGTTTTGTGAGCACAATAAAGTGTAAATTTTAAAAATTTCGGTGCATTGAAATTGGATTATTCGCAACAACAACACATTCCTGGTGAAAAAACGTAACATCAAAAAGCCCTTGAGTACGAGATAATAATGTGCTTATCCTGAACGCTTTCAAGTACAATGGTTTGATCGAAAAGAAGTTGAAATTACAAACCCATTCAGAAAAGGTTTTACCGTGGTTTACAAGAAGGCTAAAGTTACAAACAAGCCTCAAAGAACCTAGTAAGTCGTACCTTTAAGGCCGGTGCCAGGAGATTCGTAGACAAGGCAAAAGGCTGCAACAAAAACTACCCCATAGACTTAACCAGAGCCACCTTACGTCATGCTTCATTGATGTTCACAACACCCAATCAAGGCTAAAAAACCTAAAGCTTTAGCTGATAAAGCAGAATATGTAATTCCTTTTATACATAAAACATCGGAAAAACGCAACTGCCATGTAATACTTAATCTATGCCAAACCAACATTAGAAACAGAATATTTTCTTCATTGTGTTTTTTAGCCGGGTTCGAAATTGTATTAAAATTATTTTTTGTTTGCTATGAATAACCTGTAAACAACTGATACGATTTTTATACATACTTTGCATGTATGTACCAAATCCAGATCATAGTTTGCAGGATGATTTTGTTATATATTTTTATTACATGAATAGGAATAATTCTTTCCAACTTTAATCGTTTAAATAATTTATTAAGAATTCTTAATAAGAAGACATTTGATTCTAATAAAAACTATATTTAGTTTACGTGAAATTAATGCAAGATATAAATGATTTAAGGTTATAATTTAACTAATTTGGAATCATTAAAATATGGGACAAATTCTATTATCCCCTTATTATTTGTCCCATTTAATGATTGTAGGTTTGGAACATTTAGAAAACAATGCAAAAAGTATTATGACATAAAATTTTATAGCTTTCCTTAAACTAAAGCTAAAGCTAAAGCTAAAGTAACTTATAACTCATGTTACACAGTTATCAACACATATCTATAAAGCTTTTGTGCTTAAAAATTACTGCAGGGTGAGAAGAAAACGATATCTTAATAACGAAAAGAGCACTTAAGATTTTTCCGCTACGTTAAAGGCCGCAATAGCGAAAAGCCGTTATTGTTGTCAGTCTATTCGTAGCCACCGCTAGCAGAGGCGGGGCGCGTAAGCGCGGGACCTTTTTAAATTCCAATTTCGAATTGGAATTTTGTTTTTTTAATAAAACGTCAGTTATTATCTATGGTTTTAGTTACTTTGAGTGAAATAAAACTTTTTGATAAAAATTGATTGTGTTGTGAACTTGTAAACTTTTGACGCTCTTGAAAGTTTTAGGTAAGTTTCGTTTGGTTACTAAACTAGATAAAATAATAACTTAAATTATTTATTCGTATAAAATTTACATACACACTAATTCCTCCATTTTTTATTTATAAATCATTTTTAATTTCACCAAAAATTTATGTATTTAATATTTTCCTATTGTTGTGAATTTGTTGTGAAATTATTTCAAATTATACAATAAAAATATTTATATTGCTGTTTGTAGATAAAAACAAGTTTCTAGTGTTTCAGTGAGAAATTATTTAAATGCAGTATTTTTACTGAGCAACTTCCCTCGGATAATGGAAATACGTGTTTTTTTCATGATTAGAAAAACTCTATTTATAATATTATATCATCGTGAATATTATAATATAATAATGCTTAGTTGAAAGAAAAATATATTTAAAGTTCTAACTAAAATATGAACAGTTTATGATCAATAAATGTATTTAAGTAATAATTAATGACGACCTTCTGACAACTCTCAAGGCAAGAATCTTGCAAAGTGATCAACGTTGTTTTAGTGTATTTTTTTTTATTAAAAGTTTTTAAAATTTTCTACATTAACATATACCTACATAATACAACAAATAATATGCTTATTTTTTTACAATAATGCACTTAATTACATTTACAAAAATACAAAAGGGTCATCAAATCCGTTAGGGTGCGTACCCAAAATACTGGCTACATTACCGCGTTGTATTGCTATACTAACGCGTTGGCAATCATAAATATGTTAAAAAGGTATGTGCGACAAATAGGGCATTGAAATAAAATAAATTTATTTACATACATTATAAAAATGCATTGGCAACAGTGTATTAAAAACGCAAGTCACAAGAAGTAGCAATTGGAATTAATCTACCTACTAATCATTGTTTTTTGTATTTTAATAAATTTCATAAAATCAAAAGCATTTACTAATTTAAAATGATATCGGTTAATGAAATTCATGTGATTGTGGTTGTGAATCTGAGTCGCTAGAGAAAGTCGTATAAGTAAGTATATGACTTTAATACAAAATTTCAATAGATTTTTATACTTCTGAGTAAAATTTAAAATAACTTTGACATTGAAATTCTCGTCCAAGTACAGGTATTTGCATAGATAAATTAAATTAAATGTTCAGAAGTCCATTAATCTTTCGGATAACTGTTATTACTACAGCTTCGAAATCAAGGCATCGTCTGAATTTTTAAACGCGATAATTTCAACTTTTAACTGATATTAATAACTTGAGTTTCTTCGCAGACATAAATTTAATTTTTAACTCATCTTCAAAAAAGCCAAAATGATATTTTTTGTCATTATTATTACTGGTAAACCAATATAGCTATTAATATATCACCAATAACGTTAATCCGACTTCAGATTATGAAATTCATAATTCAGTAATTGGTAATTGGTTTTAATAGAAATAGGATTTACTTAATTTCGGACTTTTAATATGTTGTCGTTTATACTTATGTATCAGTTTACTTATTATATATAAAAATAATTAAAAATAAAGTGTGTGTATGTTTTATTGATTTGATAACTTAATTATATTGAATCAGTAATCGCGTAACAAATAAATAGTCAATTTAGGTATCTCATCGTTTTTCGAAGTCGCTTGCTGTTTCATTTTCCGTCACTCTTGCACCTTAACCATTTTTATTTAAAAAAATGTTATATTGAATATAATGTTATTTGTATTTAAAAAAAAGATTTAAAAGGAGGTTTAAAAGTTATAAAAAAATTATTTATATTATATTGAATTCGAAATAAGCGCCACCCAAATATCGCAAAATGATGCCAATTTATTAAAGCTATTATTAAAACGAAATACTAGGAAAAGTGAAAATGTGCAATATACTCGTAAAATGAAAGAAAACCATGAACTCTTTTAACATTATTTTATGAAATCATAATTATGAAGTTTTTCTTTTTGATTGAAAATATGGAAAATAATATGAAAATATAATAATATCCTTTATAATTCTTTAAATATTTTAGGGTACATATTTTTATTTTACTGGCAACCCTTATCGAGGAGTATATTTTTCTGATAATTGATATAACTATAACTAACGATTACGTTATGGTTATTATATTTTACACTCTCTTATGCTAAAACAAACATTTGAAAGAATAACTTAAACTCAAAATACGGAAAAATTTAAAGTCAGATTTCGCAAAACTCCCATCGAATATCTTCATGGTCTTTATTTAAAAAAAACCCTGAGCAAATTTGCAATTTTTTACTGTTATTTCGGTTAAGACGCAACAATCGCCCAATTCTTGTATAAAAATAAACTTTGTCCTTTATTTATTTTTATATTTCAAAGGCCTGTAGATTAATAATTTTTTAAATTTTGTATCTTTTACTTGAACAAAGGTTCTAGCCTTGTTGGTGGATTCCAGGTTTCAGAGTAAATGAAAAAACTCATAGAGGCGACGCCAGTATAAAATAGAATGAAAAATTACAATTCATGAATGCGTTTTCATTTAATAAATATACAGAGTGAAGGGATTATAAACGAGTTTTGTGAGATCATTACAGCGGAGGATTAAAACAATTTTAACGTATCACAAAAGCGTTTTAATTGTATCCTCTTAATTATGTTTTGAATTTTGACTGTGTCTATCCAAACGGATAGATGGATGTTGTTAATCTCGGAGAGTGATCTAGAAGTTGACATCCATGTATTACGTATTATGATGAAAAGCATTGTGTTTTGCGTTTGTAGACGGTAACTGTGACATTAAAGCGATTATATTTCTTAAAATCTTCAAAAAATTGTATCGATCATTTTTACTATCATTGAGTTTTGACTTCGGCTAAAATTGATAGATCACACTTCGATTTTATTAGATGAAAAACTATAATTATATGCGTTTTTATATAAAAAAACAGAATGTGCGCTGGCAGATTGTGTGGGTCGCCCGCTCTAGCTTTGTAGATATACTATACGTAATCCATTATTGCATGATTGCTTGAATTTCTTGCTTAATTTTACTATAACTCCTAAGATATTAATTATAAATGTAGCGCCACCATAATGTGTATGAAATGACTAAGCTAGGTAATTAATTTGATAATTTTATAGAAAATAATATCTTTGTTACAATTCTGTTCCTATATAGTATATAGTTTCTAACCTTTTATGTATATATATAATAAACAGTAAAATAATATATAATCTAAGCTTTATATTAAATAACGTTGATGGGCGACAATACGTTAAATAACAAAGATGTGATACTTATTAAGGACAACGTAAACCTATTTTCTTAGCCTAATTAATCTTAAGTAAGCTTTATGTAATAATCCGCATTCGTAAATTAGAGTGTTGTATGTGTAACGGTTATGAAGACAATAATTTCACTCACTTGTATGACTCAGCGACTCAAAATGGATCCCTCCGAAACATGAACCCTCTGAAATTCCCTAAACTGCGCCACGTTTTGCCAAATGTTGACTTCCAGCCTCACATATTTAACATACAACAGTAATTTATTTCATAAAATAAATAAAATAATTTATTATCCTTTCTGTAAATACAAAATTTTGACTAGTACCTACTACTATATATCAGTGTTATATTCAATTATTGTTTATAAGTGAGAGTGAAATTCCGTAACACTCTGCGTCTGTTTGTGCAACACCTAGAAGTGTGAAGCACTACGCTATGGAGTCGATTGTTTAATTAGCCGTCCTATATTTCAGTAAGGACATGTAATGATAAAACCCTTAAACGATTAAAAAGCTAGTTGAAGAATAAACAGTATGTACCTGTACCAATATCCATATAATAAATATACACCCTATAAATCGAAGGAGAGTAAATTCGAACAGGTTCCAACATACAATAGTTCGCCGGATGTGGGAACAAAGACAATCTTGAGATCAATTAGTCCTCTTTGTAAGCGTCGTCGAAGGAAATTTCTAATTTGTCAAGGTTTTAGCCTAGAGAGTAGTCTGTTTGTATGAACAACTCAAATTAAAGACGTTGAACATTGACAAGCAATCGAGTGAGGTCAAAGGCTATTTCCCAGCCTATTTGAGATTACTGTTTTATACGTAGCAAGCACGCGATTTTATTGTAGAACTAGGAATTTGGTCTTTTGTTAGGTTGTATTTTTATTCTACAACCCCATAACCGCCTCCGTGGCTAAGTGATTTACGCGTCTGCATGATGCACCGGAGATCCTGGGTTCGAATCCCGGGGGACACTTGCCTCTAAAGAAAATGATCAGTGAAATAGATGCGGAAATGTGTCTGCCCCATGCCCCACTGAGGGATTACGGGAATTCACTAATCCATCTATAAAATTTCAATGTTATATTAAATAACGTGTTTTAAACATAAATAGGTTTAACGTGTTTTCTTTAAATATTTAATTCAGCCATTTAGAATTCAGCGCTTAGCTACATATTTTTATTGTAGATGATACAACAAATCAACCGTTCATTTGTATTGTTAAATATTAACTATATTTACAGCATAGATTAAGTTGTTCTACGTGGACCTTTGAATTAAAATTTCATTGCTTTGTGGCATAAATAATTCACAAGCATGAAAATGTGATCATAAAATGTTGTAACTAGGGTACAAAAAGTTGTTTGTGGTAAATCTTGAGACGGCATAAACATTAAAACCCTTTTGTATCGGTTACTCGAAAATATTTGAGAAAATAACACCATTAATGAGGTCTGTATATTTAGGAAAATAAAGCGGTCAACCGTTTGCATGTTTAAGACTCGGGTCTATCCAACGAATGAATTTCAATTGCTACGAGTCGTAACCTAAAATCGTTTCTATGAATTATATATAATTATATTATTTTTGTATGATTTTAAATTATTATTATTATTTTAATAGATATTTGTAAATTGATTAGATTTGAAAATATAACAAACAAACTATTGCATTTATATAACATATAATTAAAATTTTATTTGAACCGTGAATTAGGTATGCTATCGTTTTAATATAAAAAATATTTTTTTCGTACTATTTAGGCACAAATTAATATCACCAAAACTAAACTAAAAAGCCTGTGGATTAAGAGCGAAAAATACTAATTCATCTTTTTAAATCGCAGCTTAAATAAGGATCTTTTCGACTTATCTGTCCAGTTAATTAAAATTCTCATAAAGCGTCAGTCCATAGCAATATTGGATCGTACCACTGGAACTTTATTCACTTTAAGAAATGCTACTTTCCTTCACTAAGCTCTTAACAGCCTTAAGGTGGACCTAAATTGTATCTACCAATGTAATCATGACCTAACCTAATACCTGAGTCGAAAAATGTTTTTTAAATGATATAAGATTGAAGTTTAAAAAACTTTTTTTAACTAAAATGCTTAATTCAAAATGGGCAAACAGAAAGGAGGTATAGTGTCCCGAACATACAAAAGTTTTCTTTTATTGTGACATTTTAATCTTTTGTTAAAAAAATTTAATTGCGAAAAAAGGGTTTGAAAGCTATTGGACGGTAAAGCCAGCGCATAACACAAAGCATTCTTCCTCTTGTAAAACAAGCACACAGGAATTTCTAATAAAATCAAACGCTGACAAAGCAGTTTATAATATGTATACATAATTCATCTCACAAACATTTTTAATTCCGAGGCTTAAGGCAAAATGCTTTAGGTACCTTTTTCACTTTTAACCTTTTTTTGTACTACTTATTGTATTACTTTGAAAAAAATATACAGATTATATTTGCATGATCTAAGAAATTAGCGTAAAATAGTATTTATTATTAAAAATAAATAAATTAAAAAAAATTAAAAATTACTCAATTCGCAGAACTTTCGAATCATTAAAAAAACTTCCTATTTAATCGATAGCGTGAGGTATTTATAATTTTGATGATTAAGATTTCTATTAATATTCATCATCAAAATTTGTTCAATAAGGACCACTTTGATTTATACTTAGCCTCAAAATGCTTTCAAAAAAGCAAATGAAATAACAGACCCCTGACATGTTCATTACAAACACGAACACCTATGAATGAATGAACAAATCTTTATGACTCGTAAGAAAATCTCCATCACGTCAGATTTAAAAAAAATCATTAAAACGGTACCTTCGTTGGAAATACGTTGCTACAGACAGACATACAGTTTCATAGACCAACAAATTCACAGATATATATACAGATCTTATAACTCTTTGTTGCAGGTTCAGAATTAAACTGTGGTTACAGTTATTTTTTAACAGAATTACGTACAATTTACACGTAAAAGGACGGGTTTCAAGTGAAGTGCACGAGTTGGAGCAACATAATTCATGTCAAGTGGCTGCGAATGTTATCTAATATTAGCCGACTACTCTACAATATCATTCAATTAAAATAAAAACCTATGAAAAAGGTTTAATCTCAAAATAAAATATTACTAAGCAATTTTTGTTTAGAGACGCTATACAATCTATTATTTTAATATCACTACTCATTATAAAACAAAGTCACCTGCAGCGTCTTTCTGTTTGCAATAAACATAAAAAATTCTGTATGTGCGTGTCTGTGTGTTTCACACATTTAATGTGTATGTGTATGTGTGTGTATAATTTAAGCAATTTAGCAATTTATCATTAAAAAAATAATAGAAACCACACTAAACATAGTCAATTTCACAATAAACAAGTCATCGCGCACCTGTTGATGACAAGTCCAGATAGAAAACTACACCCGAGAATTCATTATAACATATTCTAACTTTGCATGGAACCCCGTGCAAGCATGAGAATTTTTTAAACTTGGAAATGACTTTTGTTCTTCAATTTAAAACATATACCTTCGCTTAAAATTATGTATTACATAAACTTGTGTTTTCTTCGTGAAACACAAAAGCGCATTTTTATTCTAATTCCAAGCAAAACTCGCTATAAAATAGTCTAGAAATATTATATTTTATCTAATACAACTTTAATTCGAGTTCTTTGGCAATGAACTTGATTTACACGGTTTGGTAAACTTCCAAATTATAAGTATAAGAGTTAAAGCTGACTCTTAACCCAATTATTTAGTTTTTCTTTAATTACAGTATTCGTGTTAGGGTTTTCAAAAATGATGACTTTTTATTACCTAACTACGGAATTCAGTGATTGGGTAAATGAATAAGTTCCTGAATATTAATCAAATAATTTCAATAATAAATTGGTAATTATTATACAATACTTCTTAGAACGGCGACATTCAATACTCTCTATTAAAAGGGAAAACTCTCTGATTGGGTAGTGGTTATGTTTTGAGTAAATAAACAAGTCACTGGACGATGAATATTATTATGTTTAGTGTGGTTTCTATTACTTTTTTTAGTGTTAAATATTAGATTTTATGAAATAACAAGAATTATATTTGCATTTTTTATTATACTTCCATAATTGCAATCTGACAAACAGTAATCAAAAGAAACAAAAGGAACACTTTCTTTTTTAAGAACGAACTACATATAAGGCCTTATTTAAATTGAATTTTATCTTCAACTAGCTGACTCGGCAAACATTGTTTTGCAATATTATTTTTTGGGGTGGGATACCCTTATCACTAAGGGGTATGAGAAATAGATAGTAGCCAATTCTCAGACCTACTGAATATGCATGTAAAATTTGGTAAAAATCAGTAAAGCCGTTTCGGAGGAGTAAGGTAACTAACATTGTGACACGAGAATTTTATATATAAGATAATAATTTGATCAATATCTAACAGTATAGTATTTTGAAAATCTTGAAAAAAAAGATTTTTCTTATAAAGTCATCGTTTCAGTTGCTAGAGTCGGGTACAAAAATCAGTCTCCACATCCGATGACACTGTAAGCCTAGCGACGTTATTCCACTTGTCATAAATAGATTTATTTTGTTTTAAATATATTCGTTGTAACAATCTCATGACCTCTAGGCGTTAGCAATCTTGACGTCTCGCTACGGAATTACTAAGTCATGCTACGCCGTAGCTACGATATCACGCTACGCGGTTTGCTACGCGAGCGGTGAAATTTATAAAACCACTATTTTGCATACTGTCTTATTATTAGATTGACGTACAAATCAATGTTATTCTTTTACGCATTTAAAGATAACAGTTTGAACGAAGTGCGTATATTCATAAGGTTGGGAAAATGTTGTAAAAATTAAATAATTGTAAAATTGTGATAAATATATGTTTCATTATTTTCATCAATTTTTATCCTTATTTCCTGTTATTTAGATGCATTTATTTTACAAATGTAATAAAAAGCAGATAAAATTTATAAAGTTACGTATACTGATCAAAAACAAGTCAGCGTAAGTAATTAAAGAGGAACGTCCGAGTCTAACCGCTTCACAAAACCCAGTAACTGATTGGAAAATCGAGTAACTTTTTCCTATTAGAAATGTACTAATTTGGATTCTCTAACTTATATAAAAACAAGTATAATGACTGAAATTCTGTAATCTCAATTCTGAATTTACTACACACGTACCTAACATACATTATAAAAGCCTTCTATTTGTTATTTACCGCCGATCAAAAGAGTCTGTGTCTGGGTCTGTAAGTCTGTCTCTAGTATCGTACCACCTAAACGAGGAGACCAAATTGGATGTGATTTTTTTTCGAAAACTGACACTATCGAGTTGGATCTTAGCTGCACTTTATAAAGATCTGTCGATTCATGAAAAAAGTTGTAGTTAAGTGGGATTTTAAATTTTCTTGAATTTCACTTGCTTAATATACTTGTTTTAATTTTCTGATAGATGTAATTTAAACTGTTTCATTGGTGTGTCTTAACATCCCTCAGTTATGCCTCGGGCCTTAAATATAATATAATAAATATTATATAAATACCTAATACCTAAACGGAAGCTGTCATTTCTCCCTTAAGTAATCAATTTTCTTTTTCAATTTAGGTAAATTTAATAGGCACTGTATAACCGCCTACGTGGGTAAGTGGTGAGTGGGCGTGTTGCGCCGAAGGTCCTAGGTTCGAATCTCGGAGAAACAAATGAATGCTTCGGTTGGGTAGGCACAGGAGGCTAATCAACTGCTTGCCTGTAAATAAAATGATCTATGAAACAGATACAGAAATATGCTTGCCCCATGCCCCACTAGAGGTTACAGGAATTTACTTTAAAAGCACTTTATATCCGACGATTATTTTTAGCTTACAAAAATGCAGACATATGTATTCAAAAATTTGTGTTTAAAATAAATATCAAATGAATTCAAGCAATAAAAAGTTTTATGAAAACTAAAATAAATTCTTAGCTGTGCCTCAAAGATTTTGTGAGATATTGATATTGGACACTAGTGTGACATATAAATTGAAAGAATTATGAAAATTTGTTCATAATTGGCCACACGATTGCGTAACAAAAAAAATTATGAGAACCGTTTGGAATCTGAGTTCAAAATTTGTATGAAAAATGTTGACAGCGCCTCTTTCGGGCACGCGTCAACTTATATAGCTAAGTATTTAGAGTCCTATGGTATTGACAACCTGTCTATCTCATAGTACTCTGTCATTTACATTCATGAACATAAAAGTGACTATGAGATTCGATAGCAAAGTTAAGAAAAATACACTCAATTTTTTTTTTAATAATTGGGACAACTAACATACATTGCTCTGATCCCAAAGTAAGTAGCTGAAGCAATTGTGTTATGGTTATCAGATTCAACGAGAGTACCACAATAACTACATATATATGTTTACAAACAGCCAAGACTCGGAAACAAATATTCGTGCTCATCACACAAATAAATGAACCTGCCGGGATTCGAACCCAGTACCTTTTAACGCAGCCTTCTGCAGGAGCATTATTTATTGCGCCAACCGGCTGTCAACAATTGAACCTGACATGTTAAGTATAAATAGGAATACCTCATAAATGGATTAACAAATCTATAAAAATTGTAGTTAAGATCCAACGCGATCATGTCAGCTTTCAATCAAAACAGCGTCAAAATTGGTCCATTCGCTTAAGACCTATTCCAAACAGATATGTCGAACTCATAAGACCTCTCATTATCCATCAATGAAATAAATACTTGGCCGTCAAAGCAATTAGAAAGATGGACATAAGATTAATCTCAAAATGTTACTCCTTATCTTTTTCCTTTGAATTATAATGAAAAATAGATTCTATTTGTCGTTATAATCCAAACACCTTCTGAAGGAAGTTTAATTAATTTCACGTGAATATCTAACTTAATTCTTATGTAAAGCATGAGCGTGTAATAAGGATAATTTCATTATGAGACGCGTTTTAATTAGCCTCTTCATTCAAATAAATGGAGAAATGTAGTCATATAATGTAATCTCCTTTAATTAACGCATTATAAGACTTACAAAAAAATGTATTTGAGAAATACATTCAACCGCTCATAATATAATGCCTTATTTTACAATTATAGTTGTTGATTCAATAATATAAGTTTTTTTTATATTAACCAATATGTTTTCCCTCGCTTGTTTATGTACAATTGTTAGCCAAAACAAAACTTTACTGTATATTGTTTGGGTGATTTTAGATGCGCTGCAGTTAACATTTGTAGTTATGATCAACACCTTTGCAAACTTGCATCTTTTTCATGTAGGTTTGTTTTTTGTTGTTGAAACAATTGGTATTATGTTGTTTTTGAATTAATCTATTTAAAACACGGGAGTCAATCAGCAATGTAAGCATTGAAAGAATAGGCCCTAAATCCCTAAAAGATCTCAAAATAATCTAGAATTTAGTGGTTATTCAAACAAAAATGTTTTTCGAGTGAACCTGCCTTATCGTATTAATAATGGTCGAATGACTTGGTCCCGAAATTTTATTCAGCTTAACCTTTTGTCCTCAATCGAGGACAGCTATTTGCCAACATGACGATTTTTGTAGCCCAAATGTTAAATGAAGTAAATGTTGCTACGAATAGTTTTTTTACGATATTTTATTTATATGTAATTGTGTATCTTGAATATTTTTAAGTCTTCAAAAAAGAAGTCGAGATTAATTATAAATCGATATGTGAAGACGAAAGGAATAGATGTATATAAGATGAGAAACCGAACCAGAGATTGTCTCTTATAAATTTTATAGATTCTTCGAAATTCATTAAAAAACATAAAACGACTTCAAAGTGCACAAAAGTTATAATTTTACAAGTCAAACTTGAAAGTCTGTGCTAAATTAAAATAAGAGATAATACTTAATTCAAATATCTTTAATCAAAAATTAATAAATCAAATCAAATAAAAATTAAGTATATATATGCCTATAGGCCTATAAGCCGCGCTTGAAAGAAGTAAATTAAAATCTATCATTTTAAATAACTAGAGACAATAATCCGTAGTTAAAGACAAGACACAAAAAATATGTCCCATAGTCATAAAAATAGGAAATAAAAATACAAAAAATATTATTTTAAATAAGATTTTTTTTTATATAAGCTACGACTGTCTTTGGCCTGTCTGTCGTCAAAATACCATAAATCATAGTCGAAACTTCGGACAGAACTATCTTCTATTTTCCAATCATTAAATTGAAGACAATTTAAAAAAATCCGACTTTATGATTACTAATTGAATATCTCGTAATTAAGTGGCCGAATGGTCTTGTGAGCTACCGTGACGCCATAGGTACCGGGTTCGATTCCCGGTCTGAATACAATTTATATGAAATGCACGAATAGGTATAAAAAACGCTCTTTTCCCTAGAAAATTAAATAAGTTCGTTCCTTTACAGGTGATAAACAGGACGAAAGTAATATATTAAAGACACCTCAATACGACAGTGAAAAATACATGCTTTTAGGTGATGAAACATTCTAGAGCAGACTTAAGTAAGGTTGATTCACTTGACAAGGACCCTAAAGCCCGTGTTTTAAGATTGTACATAAATTGCAGCTAAAATCCATCTGTATCGCGTCAGCTTTCTAACCAAAAAAACTTCAACATCGCTTTCAAACATCGGAATTGATACATTACGTGCATACATCACAGACACACAATACGTCAAATTTATAACCTTCATCTTTTCTAGTCAGGGGTTAAAGAATTAAACTAAAAACTATTTGTAATTTAGTGGCAAATTATATTTACTGAAATGTTGAATACTAAATTTCACGTAAAAATTCCTAATTTATTGCTTTTATAAGTATAATAAATAGGCCGGCAACGGAACAAAAAGCACGGATTGCCTTTGTCCACGGTGATCTCTTACTATAAGGAGACCCGCCTACCCCGTTTTCCGCTATTATATAAAAAATAGAGCCTTTGTCACTATGTTGCAATCTAGCTGCCCACCAGTGACAGAATTTTCAAAATCGGTCCTCTAAAATACAAATATTTTCATAATATTAGTATTAAAGATTACACACACACACATTATCTATTAATATTAATATTACTTAATAACAACAGAATATCCTTTTAAGGTAATAAAAGTATTATAAATCTCCCTTCAACTCAATAAAGTCTATATACTTTCAAGTATATATTTATAAGTATATATTTATATAAGGTACTGAATGGCCTAAATCACACGAGTTTGCTCACCAAATTTCAATTATTGATAATCTCCTCCATTGAAGTCCTTTAAAAATATAAAGAACAACAAAAAATATGATTCATATTCTTAACTTGCAGTTTTAGGATTAACTTTGAAAAGTTTCGTTTCCGACCCGAATTTATTTTTGAATCATTATAAATACCCCTAAACATTGTATTCCGATTAACTGTACTGTAGCCTACAGTACAGTACTGTTAACAGGAAGAGTTTTTTAAATCATAAGAATCCGTTCCGGTTAACTAGAAGTCGTAACTAATGCACAGGTTCAATACGGATTCTCAGCAAACTTTAGACGAGCTTCAGAAAGTTCTAGAACTTCTAATAGCCTAGAAAATTAAATAAATAACGTCCTCACGCATACACATGGCAGTATTATTTATTTTACTAGTATTTATTAGTAGTATTCATACTAAGCAAAAATAGATTATATAAGACTAATTAAGGATTATATAAAATAACAGCCGTAAGTACATAATCATAATGTAAAGGTATAAGAATGATTAAGATAATATAGTTTTTCAGGCAGTAAATAATTAATTGTATCTGTCCTCTCAGATGAGGTCACTAATAGAAGTATAGTATTAAATTTTTTATTCAATCAGTGAATTAAACCCAAAATTCTACAACGTAATAAAAGTTTTACAATGACATATTAACGACGTTTTTAACGCGGTCAATAAAACGCAAGATTATTTTGTTTATAGGGAATAATTCACAAGGAGTTTTAACTTCTGTGCGAATATACACACGTATAACGTAATTAAAGATTTCGTATAAAAATTATGGTTCTTTCACGTCCTAAATTGTTATTCGTACCCAAGTTGTTTGCTTGCTTGACATTAAACTCAAACTCAAAAAATTGTTTATTTCACATTTTTTATGTATAGGAGAACAGTGCAGATTCCCTGATGGTAAGAGATTCCACCGCCCATAGACAACCACGCAGCGATCCGCGCTTTTGTTGTATTGCCCACCTTTGAGGGGCTTCGCTTTCGCAAGTGATCTCTTACCATCACACTATGGTCTACTATTATATAAAAAAGAGAAAATATTTGAAAAGTCCTATTTAAAATATCGGTAGTCTGCATCTCCTGCATATTATTTCTTGGAATTTAAACTATATGTCTATAAAACAACAAGCTACCGAGTTGCTAAATTTACGGGTATAAATTATCCCGAACAATCTTATTAAAATTAGGCAAATCATAAATCAAAATGTAAAATCCAAGTTGAATATTAAGCTTCCAATTGCAAGATATCTCGAAATTAATATCAGAATTTCGATCGGGTTTTGTTAAAATTCGTCCAATTACAACAATGCTTGACGTCATCAATTAATTGATTGATGTCGTATTTTCAGGCTGATTTATAGACTAGCAAACTGTTCGACTTCACATTAATACTGTTATATCTCGAATCTTGAGCTAATGACTTTAGTCTAACTTATTAACAACCAACAGCTCCAGCTGCGCACGACACAGGTTATATGTTAGCTAATCAATAATTAAACAGCACATATTTCATGGGCTGTTTATGTTTTATGCATTATATACAACATATTTAAAATATATTTATTCATATAGATTGCCATGCATGATTGCTTATGAACGTCACCTTAACCTAATTTTACAGGCTCTTCAAGAACACGCCCTGCCCAGAAAAGAGCAGCTGTCTAAATGTTTTTATTTT
Organism: Aporia crataegi; assembly: GCA_912999735.1. Lineage (NCBI taxonomy): Eukaryota > Metazoa > Arthropoda > Insecta > Lepidoptera > Pieridae > Aporia > Aporia crataegi. The sequence goes on along the minus strand of OU538744.1, from coordinate 1,574,998 downwards.
TGTATATGTATGTACAACTATACATTTTTGATCTGGACAAAATCATCCCCAAGCGTAGTATCATTCGAATAATCATCACTTTATAAAGAGAAAACAGAAAATTAAACCTGTTTCCTATTTCCTATCTCTTTGATCATTGAAAGCAGTAATTTGGGAGAAATTACTGTGGTATGGCGGACACATTAACACTGGTACAAGGCTTATCTAGAGGCTTTTCGTATTAGCAAACAGCGTAGCTACGCATACAGCTACATCATTAAGCTACATATGTCTACGAAGTGCTACGCTGCAACTAGTATAGGATCCCGCTATACAACGACCTTCACCGAGATGTTTATTTGATGAAACATGTTTTATATTTAGTTTATATAAATGTTAATTTTTTTTTAAAATTATTAACTAATTATATGACTGGACTGAAATTTGTTAGACAAACCATATGCAATATTTTTATCGACATATTAAATTAAATACATGCTTCTCATCTCGGTGAAGGTCGTTGTATAGCGGGATCATAGACCAAACGCTTTATTATTGAAATTAGAGTCTACGTTTAGAGATACACAGCAGTTGAGTATGGACTTTGTAAAGGCAGATAAAGACAGATAGAAAATCTAATGCAAGCACGTATTTACAACTGTTTGCGTCCGGACTTCCGTAAATGGTATTGATTTAAGGAAATGAATCCTTTTCAATCTTTGGAATCGTATACTGTGAAATTTTCTATTAAGGACGTTTAGTAAAATAAATTTTAAATCGTTTATTAATATCATATGTTTTTATTAACACTACTTAGCTATACATAGTATGAAATCTACTACATTTAGATTGTTCTGATAATTATCAGTGACCTTATAACAAAGGTCAATTGTCTATTTGATAAGCAAAGGTAACATTAATGCTGTTTAATCCGCCACTGGGTGCTAATAGGTATAATAAACAGAGTATAAATCCACTTTCGGTATAAATTGTTTCACTTCTGTTCGAGTGCCTTCTGAGCTTTATGCATTTTTCTTCCTAACTCTACATCCGACTTCTGGACATTTAGTATTTATCTCGAGTTTTCACGAGAAATATTTTCTGTGTTTCAAGACTTCCAGAGTATTTTAAATTTCTCAACTACAGCGTCGGTGTTGAACAAATGGTTGGCATAACTTTATAAAGTTTATTCTAAACATTTGTTCACCCTTCATTTATATATAATCATGTAAAAAATCGCAAACCACACTTAAGTCTTAATTCAAGAGTGCTAGTGCTCTTAAAAGAATAGTTAAGTGTTAATCTAGTAATTCGTGTAATTCCTCTTACACAAACTTATATAGATTATGGGTCATCACTTATAAACTTTACTCTGTATATTGCATATACTAAGTACTTTTGAAGAACATCTCAAGCACTCCTTCGCCTTAAAAAAACAATTTCTTTTATGATATAGACAATAATGCAGACATAAGCAATTACTCAGTATTTTTAATTACCAAACAAATCTTATAGAAAATACAATAATCTAAATATAGAAATAAAATCAGATATGCGTGACGGCCCGACTCGCGGAGGTCGCAATTAATGTTCAGAAAATTTGTTTACTTGCTTGTTTCGATGTTCACAAATTGTTCGTTTAAGCTCTGACATGACTCTACTGTGTTTAACACGTAGCGAATTACGTGGCACGGAATCTTTCATGTTTAAATGAAAATTTCATAGACGTATTAAGCAAACTTACATAATAATAATTTTAAGCATTAATCTTTGTAAAATAATTCAATTTTATTTTGGAAGTAAACGGCCTAAAGATTTCCTGGCAAATTGATGATATGTGGTGAGGTTTAAGACTTACCCCACACAAAATCACGTGTATTTTTAGTACCTACAAAGAATCTTAAAAATTTTAGAATATTAACTTTTAATACAGGTATAAAGTATAATCAAAAAAAAATAAGGACTATAATAAAAATGTCTAGACAGAAAGGTTGCAGGTTGTTCTGAAAAAATAAATATACGTGATATATTACTGCTCTCCCGCTCCCCCTTGTGATATTTCGTGATTTTTCCGAACCCCCTCCGAGCCCTTTCGAGCCTCACGTGATTAATGGACGGCTCTTAAGCCTATGTTTAAATTAATTTTGAAAAGTTATTTTTTAACGATATCTACACTAATCTTCTAAATTGATAAATTTTAAAAATGCTATTAAAGTACATAATTATTATCTAATGGGTATGGGCTAACCCAAATTTCGGAGGAGTAAATGATGATGTGTCGGTGGCACATACTTATTTGTCTTAGCATTTTACCTTAGTATTATTTATTTTACAATTAATAAAAAATCACTAGTTATTTATGCTAAGAATATAATATTTAAGTTCAATGTACAATAAATTCTCATATAACTTGTAAATCCAAGTCTCAGCTCACATGTTAGATTCAAGCAATAAATCAGGTTGGAAATAATTTATTCTCTATATAGATTCAAGATTTGAAACGTTGTGTGAATTATTCTCAGAATGTGGCAAATATTGCGATATAAATAATACGATATTTTACTATCAAACTATATCTTCAAGTAGATTTGTTTTCACGGGGATTTTATTTCTTAAAATACATAATTATTATAGAGCCTCATTAGAGCTGTGGAATGGCGCAACAACTTACATTTCAAATTTGTTTTAATAACATTAAAGATTAATATTAAAGAAACTCTTGCAGTCTCGTATAACATCATCGGCTTATCAGATTGTAGTTCAGCTGACACATCTCATTCTGTGAGGTTTCAGATGCCCACCGTTGATCAGTTCGTACCATCACCTTCACCTTGACCACCTCCTAGGTCTAGTTGACCCATGACCCACCCATATTAAGCCATGTTTCAATAATAAACGATCATTTTGTATATTATAAGTTATATCTATATAAAATTTTCAAAAATATTTTTCAAATATACGTAAAAAATCGAAAAATAAATTCTGATTAAATATTTAACATTATGTAATAAGTTACAAGCGGTTCAAAATTCCTCATCTAGTGAAATTGTTTCTCGTTTAATGCTATTTATAGATTACGCGAATTTCTCGTTTTAACTGTAGTTAATGCTATTTATAGAATGTAAAAGTAATTTGAAATAACCGACAACAAAAAGCAGCGCCTTGTTAAATGTGCGAAATATTTCGGGACCTAAAAAATTTTAATCTACATATAAAGCAAAGTCAGGTTATTAACACTAATTATAACTCAAAAAATGATGGACAGCTTTTGATATGTTGGAAACGTCTAATCCGTATAATATAATAAATATTAAAAACAGAAAAAATCACGAAAAAGTGTTTTTGAAGAAATTTCATTTCCTAAGAAATTTTCTTTGTATTGACGTTTTAGGTGACACAATATTATTGGGAACTCTGAAGCGATACGAAGTTCGCGGGGTCCACTAATACTAACATAATTTCAACTATTTTACTAAAATGTTAAAGATGATTTATTTACTAGAATGTTGAAGACTAATAAACGGATTTTCTGAAAACTATAATTCTTTTGTTTGTGTTTTGTTTGTGTAAAGGTCTTTAAAGATTTAAGTTATTTTTGCAGAACATATTGATTGTGTTAACATACTTAGTTTATTTACGTTATGTCATTTTAAAAATTATAAATTTATAACTATCATTCGATGTCAGCATATAAACATCACAATTTAAACTGTTTAAGTATTAAAAATATTATTATTTTTATAGTATATCTTTAACATAACATTTTAAAACGAGTTTACCTACATATAGAAAGATGCTAAACCTTCGATTTATTATGTGTGTGTGTCCAATATAGATTTTGATCCGTTTTGTCCTATTTGGAAGTTAATGTAATGGAGATGCTTATGAAACTTTCGAAAACTAGAGAACAAATGAAAAAAATGTTCAGCTGTTCTTTAGACGGAATTGTGTTTTTATTTTGGCAAACCAATTACGTGTTGTATTTATAAGTTTTTATGAAAAAATGCAATAAGCGAAATGTAGCGTATTCTGTTAAGAAATGGTTCTTTTTATGTGAAATGTATGCATAACATTTTCCAAATCTTTTTACTGCGAGTATCATCTGTATAATTCTTTACGCGAAGATTATTTCGCGGCTCATTACTTTACGAAGTCTTTATGACATCGTCAACACACACGTTAACTCGAGAGGCGTAAAAATGTAATAACTTTGAAGCATTTTGGTTATTACCTCATTCTGTATTCTCATTAACTATTGAAGAAAGAAGACATTAATTATTAAGAAGTGGACAATACGCTTCAATCAGATTTACGGGCTTGTGTTATTATATCATGAGTTTAGTTTCGTAATTTTCGGTAGATTTTTGGGGACCATAACAGCTGGGGCTACCACAATTTTAATACAGTTATTTTACGCAGTTGCTACAGAAAAATATCTGCCCAAACTTGTGATAAAAACTGGTATTTGTTTAATTATTTAATTATTTAAGTAACTTTAATTCATCAAGACATACCCATCAGCCATCACACATTGACGCTTGTCTAGAAACCCGGATTAGATTGCAAAGAAAGCTCTTGACTGGCATACCTAAGGCAAAGAAGCGTGACCAACTCTCCAAACACCTGTACATTATAATTTTCTAGACAAAATAATACCTTGATTTAGGTCATTATTATTAATAGTTAACTTAAAATATACGAGACCGTAACCATTAGGAGTTTAATTCACAATCTTGAATGAAATTATACCGTTGTCTTTAATAAGCTTAGGAATTTCTCATGAAGCTTAAATGACAATGTTTTACTCTGTGTTTAATAATAAGAAATACTTTTATTGGTCCGTGACACGAATAGAGAGAAAATCTTTTTACTTATTTATGTGGTCCGAAAATGTGTGGTTTTTCTATAAGTCAGTTCAGTTTGTTAGAAATATATTGGTCTCGAACCTGCTATGAATTCGTTTTATTCGGAGAAAACAATGTTTTAATTTGTCTATTAAGAAAATAATGAGTGTAAAGAGAGTGAGAATATTTGAAAAATTTACTTAGTAGGGAAAATTTGGTGAATTTAAACTCTGCCTGCATTAGCCGTTTTCAACATTACGACGGTAATAAACCGAATAAATACGACAAAATGTTCGCTTAAACTTATTAATTTTAAAGGTAATCGTCTTGTTTTAAAGAGTGCCTGGAAGCAATATTTATGATTTGAACTAATGAAAAATAATAAATTAACTGAAGTTTTAAATGAGCAAATTCTTAAGAATTTTATTTCTTATATCTAGATTGATTTTAGGATTGGAATGTAATAAGGTATAAATAGGTATTACAAAAATCGGATAATATTTTAAAAAACCATTATTGTATTGTATCATTGAAATTTTTAGAGGTAGTATGAAAATTGACATTATTGTTTCATATTATTATTAAAGGTTTTTAACTTGATTTACAAGAACTTTAAGCCATTTCGTTTCGGACCGCCTCCTTGGTCTAATGGTAAGCGTGTAAGCGTCACAACCGAGAGGTCCTGGGTTCGATTCCCGACGGAGATAATAAAAAAACTCGGTCTGGCAGGACATAGAAGGCTGATTACCCACTTGCCCCTAAAGAATAAATCGATCAGTGAAACAGATGTGAAATGCATCTGCCCCATACCCCACTATGGGACACGGGACTTTTCGACCATTTCGTGCCCCAAGTAAAATAGCAGAAATTAAATTAAATTACGAGTAAAATACTCGGAATTTTGACCAATCACATAGTCACTTTCCTTTAATGCTGCATATTGCCGTAGTTTATGCTTCAAACTTCATCAATTTTATACATAAAATCTTGAAAATACGCAACTTTTACATAAAATTGGGTTGCCTGGAAAATATCGCTGATTAGCGATGTGGCCGCCCTTTGCACTCCATTGCAACGAAGAGTATAAAAAAATATATATAACACATGACGCTATGCCATATAACACCGAAGCGCTGTTGCCAGTTACTATAATAAATATTCCACGTATTTTTTTTTATACTGCGTTCTCTTGAAATATCAATTAGATTCACGATGGGAGGATTGGAGGACTCTTAATTTGGTTTTCAAACTCACTGTTCAAGTTTTACCTGATGAAACACGAGCTTTTCTGAGATCCATTTCCTATTTCAAATAAAAATAACAATTATTAACCCTTATTTATATTTTTGTTGCAAAAAAAATAATTAACTTAAAATAATTTCTCTAATGCTCTATTACTTTCGCATTAACGTGTAATTGTTCTTGTAAAATTATACACTTTTACGATTTACTTTATTCCATCCGACAGCTGTCAAAGGTTATTTTTAAATATTTACAATAATGTACTTAATTATAAATACAAAAGGCTCATCAAAGCCGTTGGAGTGCGTACCCAAAATACTGGCTATATTACCGCGTTGTATTGCTATACTAACTCGTTGGCCGAAATATGAGCCAGCTTTTGGGTTTCTTGTGGTCTTAACTAAGCGCGTCGATATCTCTTTAAGCAATCGACGCCATAAAAGCCCTTCTCTATTGTCATTTGAAAGAACGCGCGTGTAACTTGAAACAACCAACCAATCGTTAATCAAAGATTAAAAGACATATTCATCTCTGAAAATCAAGAAAAAGAAAGAATACGTTTACGAAAGAAATCTACGGGCAAGTACGTTTGAATGTAAAGAACTTTTGCAATATATTTTCTCGAATATTTGCTTTGACTTGACAAATAGACTCAACAATATGTCGACAATGGGAGTTCAATTTCTAACAAAACTGAATATTGTGATAAAAATATCGTATGAATAACTATCAGGATAAAATGCTTCATTGTATTTCCCGTTTTATCGATTTCAGAAACAAAAAGTTCTAAACTTTGATTTTTGATAATATATATTGTATGATTAAATGAAACCTTAAATTTATTGACTTTTCAGTGCGTGTTCTTAAACATTCCTTAATAAATAATTTAGTTTTTAAGTGTCATTCGTAAACAATTCTTACTTGAATTATGAATTGGCAGACATATTTCTGTATCTGTTTCACTGATCATTTTCTTTACAGGCAAGTAGGTGATCAGCCTTCTGTGCCTACCCAACCGAAACATTCATGTGTTTCCCCGGGATTAGAACCCAGGACCTCCGGCGCAACACGCAGACGCGTGTCCCGCAATTAGCCCCGGAGGCGGTTTGAATTATAAATTGATTTTTCTTATTTTACTATTTGAGTCTTCAGAAAAGTAATAATTAATAGATTAATTAATGCATATAATAATTCGTACTCAATAATCAATTTCAAAGCCTTTTATTGCCAAAGAGAAAAGTTCATTTTTTTTTTCTTATTTTTACTTAATTAAATTTCTTACTAACTAACTTGCTGCACATCAGTCTCTGAATTGGCGTGTCCGTCTGACACAAATGCCTCCTCCAGCTTTCTCCAACCCTCTCTGTCTCTTGCGAGTCTTAACTACCACTCAATATTATAAATGCGAAAGTAATTCCATCTGTCTTTCTGTCTGTTACAACAAATTCAGTTTTGAAAAAACTAATGACAAACATATTTCTAAATTAGTTTACCGATTGAGAGCTACCCTTAGATACACAAATACTTAAACCTCATTCCTAATATATTATAGCACCACTCTTGTTGGTTAAGAATCACAAGGTGAGTCAAATTGACATTTCAACGTTGGTAAATTGAGTTCTTAAGGCGATCTTTTTCACTTCACCAATTTAATTGGCTCAGAGAAAATTGGTCTGCAATCCCGACTCTAAAATATTCAAATGGGAATTTATCGCTTAACAGAAGCTACATGAATTTAAATCAGAGCAATTGGAATAATAATAAAATAAATTTAATTTTTCCAAGAAATAGTACTACTAAACTGAAATGGAAAATTATTAAAAGTAGTTAATATTAAGTTATGGAGTTCATAATTACGTACTGTATGTGTAAAAAATTTAATAAATATAACATATTCTTTGTATTCAAAATCATTTTTTTACATAATTTTATATGAAACATATTTCAGTGGAATCGGTTAAAATCTGAAACCGCGACCGTATTCCGCTTCGAATCGTTTATCTCGTACTAAATATAGATTAGATATAAATAGTCGGAAATATAAACAGTATGAACTTGAAATGTTGTGGCTAAATGTCAAAATAGCGCTAATGTATTTTAACCTAATCTATGAAAGTTCTTTCACGCAATAGAAAATAAATAAACTTAAAACACACACAGAAAATTATCATAATCATAGATTTCATTTGTTTGTATCACTACATATTATAAAACAAAGTCGTCCGCTGCATCTGTCTGGTCCGAAAAATATCTGCCATTCTTGATATTTGTGGTCGAAAATATTTAAATTTCCGACAAAACTCATTTTATAAAACATGCGCGGGTAGTAAACGCCTCGTTGCCAGATGCTTTATTATTGGATTTGCGAACGAAACAACCGTCTATTGCAAAAGCTTTTATTACTGATCCGCCGGGGCAGCACTTGCATTAAATACATAACACAGTCTGTTTGTGATAAACTTAAATACTACTAAACGGTTTATCATGCAAGTTTCTACAATAGATAGAGAAATTCATGAGAAAGGTTTAGGTATAAAATTTGTGAAGTTTTTGTGTAAATTGGTTAAAATATGTTGATAACTGTTTGATGTGTCGGGCAAAGTAGAGCTTTCATCGAAAACCCTGCCTAATCCCTTTTAGATATGCAACAATGCATAGATCTACAAAAAAGTCAACTGTGGCATCCATCAACCGTTTATGAATAGATTACTATACCCATTCAATCTTTTATTGGCGGTACGAAGTTCACCGAGTTAACTAGTAATTTAAAATGTCATTTAAATGTTCTTATATGAAAGATGTAAATCGCGAGGATAAAATAGTTTGTCTTTAGTGACCCGAAACAAGCAGAATTTCTGTAGATCTTGCAAGCAAGCTGCTTATCAAGCATAAGCTGGGGAATTATCTGAAGAGAATTATAACAATATTAGCTTCTGGCTTTGCAGTTTATTTTGGGTATAGTGTAAGTCCAACAAATACTGACCTAATTTTGGAGTGGATTTCACAACTTACTAACTTCAACTTCTCAGGAACGCATAGTCTCGTTTACTATGTGTACCGATTATAAATTAGAACTAAATCTTTTTCTTCAAATTCAAATTTATTCAAAATCTTTACAATTATGTTACAGTTTTATAGTGTCGATGATAGCTAAACAATTATAGTGTTTCATTATACATTGTTTCATACTATAGGAACATTATTTTATACATATATAAAAAATATGTAAATAAAAATTGAGTTACAATAATACATTAGAAAAAGTGTATACAATTTGAACCATTGAAGGAAAATGATACGACGATAAATTAACTACGTAGAATGCGTCTTCGTTTACGTGGAAATGTGAAAAACATTAACTTAGAGGCATCGTACATTTTCCGGGATAAAAAGTTAATGAAGCTCGTAATTGATTGATGTCCAGTACATGGCATAATTTATAAAAGCAGTTAAGTAGTTTTTGGGTTAACATTACGTTCAATTTCAAATAAACAGAACTAATCTATTTAAGTTTTTATAATTTTAATTCAATAAATTATTTTTTTATTGGTCTCGCGAATTTCCACTCAAAATAATGAAATAAAATCTGTTTTTTAAAAAAACTATAAATAGTTGTAGAATGATTGTTTGGAATTGGAATTTTATTTTTGTGGGTAGTAAACATTGTTTTTTTTTTGGTTTCGGGTGGACTACCCAAATGAGTGTGTTAATTGAGTCTTGTTCTGGCCACCTGTGTAAGCGCCTGGCTATCGTTTTTGTGATAATTATTGAGTGGATTTAAGATATGCTTGATTTTAATGTTGTTTGTGTATATATGCCGCGAATAAACGAATAGTGAATTAGTTCGCGTGAAGTAGTTCGCGATTCAGTGCGTGTAATTTATATGAAAGTGAAGTTTATATTTTCCCGTTGATTTATTAGTATTTTAATATCCTACCAAGGTGCCCTTATTTTAAGTATCGAATTAACTACACGCAACAATTATTTTGGATATATTTGGATGTATAAACCATTGCAGACGTAAGTACTTAAACTACTAAGTGCCGAACCTTTGAGTTTGAAAGTATGTATCAGCGGCCATCTAATCGCCTTTGGATGATCATTTTTTTATTATTAATTTTTGGTGCACTTTGACGTTAGTAAATAGTTTTTTTAAACAAATTTTATAGCTTTATAAACCATTATTCGTTACAAAGTTAAAATTATGTTTATGGATTTAAACAAAGAGTGATTTTTATCTACAAAAGATATTTATAACAGAATTTAAAGGAAAAACATTTTTTTCACTATCCCGAAACAAAGGCGATTTACATTTGGTTCGGAATACATAAATATTTTGCAATATTTTAACGAAACTGAATATTTTAAAATTCTCCATACATTAAAACATTTAAATTCTCGAATACATAAATTAGTGTATGAAATTCAACTTTCTGTAGTCTTGGAACGTTAGCTTAAGGTTGAAAGCTTATTGCGTTAAGTGCTTAGAGTTAGTCATTGACTTAGATTGTATGCAGTTCAGGTTAAGTACTGTATTATGTGCCTTAAAGCCTTCGTACTCATGGCCATTCCGTACACAAATAGCTATGCAGATCAATATTATCTTATAATAGCTGATATTTCATACATCGAACTATGTGGTATTACAATGCATTAATGTTGCCAAATTTCCAAAGAAAATTTCCATGACATTCGATACCATCTTTATCTTATTAGGATATCGAATATCTGAACGACCAGATTTACTTCCACTTTCATAGTTCAGACCGCAATTTGTCCGGTTTCCTTATATACCTGGAAATTTTAAGACGCAATTTAGAAAGTTAATGGACTGAACATAGACAATTGGTCCTAGCCTGCAACTCCACCTACCATCTAGTAGGAATGAGTATCTGTTACATTATTATATATCACCTATCAATTATATAATAAACGCAAAAACTACGACATTTGGTCAAATTCGTCGAGTAGTTATTGCGTGATGTCCAATCATACACATTTGAAAGTTACAAAAAGCAAACATAATAAGATCCGAAAAAACAATGCTGATATGGGTTTATGTGATTAAACATTAATATAGATTAATATCACGTTAACTGCGGTAAAAGCAGTGTGCAATAAAAATTTAACAAACAGGAAACATAACGTCAATATTTATATAAAGTAACCACATCTGGCTTTAACCTTGTTTAAATTTCTGTAATGGTTTAAACAAGCATCAATTTGTAACTGAAATAACTGGTGAATTTTTATATATTTCCTTTAAAAATAATTTTATAGGCCACATAATGCTCAACCATGAAGAGAAATCACACACATGAAGAATGCCTGAAAGAAGGTTTAATTTTTCTGTGTGCTTCTGGTGTTCCAAAAACAACATTACTTTTGTAAATAAAAAACACGAAGAACCGAATTCTAAAAAGTTTGATATGAAAAATTTTCTAAAGAAGAAGAAAGATAATCTAAGTTAACTGTAACAAGTTGGGTTTCAATTAAATAACATTTTAACTGTGAACATTTTTAGCGCAGCTAGCGTGAAGAAACAAGTTCTAACTGTTGCTTACTTTCAGTTAACGTTCATTTATTATGTAATTATTTTAACTCTGACGCAATGAGATTGAAGTTTAAGTTAAACTTTAACTTAACTATAATTTATGATGATCTGTTCATCCATTCAGGTGATATTCTTGTATGTAATTCGAGGGTTTTTAAAACGTTTTTTCACTTTTTTGTATACTACAAACTTTTTAGATTTTTGTAAATCTTGACTAGTCTTATGAAGAGAAAATATTTCTTGAAAATTTAAAACGTTGTTCATAAACGTTGTAGTAACAATAAATTTTAACAGATAAAATAATAAAAAATTACCAAAACTTTTAAATTTAAAATTTTACCATGAAAAAAAGACTTCAAATTGTAACTATAAAACTACTAAACAGATTTTGATGAAATTTAAATGTTTTGACGTTAAACACCAGCTTTCAAACAAAAAATCATCGAAATTGGCTCATCCAGTCGAAATCTCTGATGTAACAAATATTTTAAAAAATAGTATCGAATTGAGTACCTCCTCCTTTTTTGATATCGTTAAAAACCGTCCCCATGCAGCATATGTACGCGCAAATTCGCAAACAAAAGCTATTAAAATATAACTGTATGCCGAAAGATTAGTAAGGCAGATCTATTATTAACCTTAACTTATTCCATTACGTAATTTATCCTTGCTAAGTCCCAGGGGATAAATGTAAGTTGATATTATAGTGCACCGAGCAAAACCACATTTGTTCCCGTCTAAACCAACTATAGTATGCTGTAGCCCGTGATCTGGTAAGTCATAGATTATTCAAGAGAGCAAATGCATCGGCTACGTATATACGTCATAAATTTCTTGGATCAGATCCGATTTATTATTTTGTCTCCGCTTTTATTTTAGTCGTAAATCATCTGAAGTGTACCTGCAAATGCATCTCTGAGACTTTTATAACTCGCTTAGCTTCGAAAACTTCGTAAAATGACACGTCTTCGCTCGAGTTACTTTGTAGTCTTTTGTGTGCATTTTTATTGGATAAATTAATTTAAAAAAAAAACGATCACAAAACCCACTGAAAAGTAAAAAATAATTTTTGTTTTATAAATGAATTTACTATAAATAAAAATACGTAAATACTGTTGATAAAAATTCATGTAAAATTCAACAAGTACATAAAACTTTCATGTTGCTCTTTAAAAGGATATTGTCCACTTCGACGAGTTACCCTCTCGTTTGCCACCTCACTGAACATCGAATATCGGAATCTTGAACTTCGGAAAAAAACGTCGAATTGATAACCTCCTTTTTGGTTTTTTTGAAGGTTGGTTAAAAATATACACGAATTATAAAAATTTTTGTAAATTTTCAATGTCTTTATACTTTGTTTCATTTTCAATACACGGAAATATGAATAATATATAGTGATATTTTATTCATTTATTACAACATAAAAGAGTTTACAATCGTTTCTAACACTAAATAGCACATACTTATCTGAAATTGTTTTTATTTTCAGAATGCACGATGGATGACTACAACGACAGCCTTATTTTCAACGACACAGAGCCTTATATGCCTTACTCCCAGCGCCCAGAGACGTACATAGTGCCGATATTATTCGCTTTCATCTTCATAATCGGCGTTGTTGGGAATGGAACACTTGTTGCTGTGTTTATACGACATAAGGCGATGCGAAATGTCCCAAATACGTAAGTTTCAACAATGCCCCTTAAGAATTCTTAAATACCGGTTTTAAACAGACCACTTCAAAAAACACTACTTTCATGATTCATGATGAATAGAATTTAAAAAAAATTGGTTTTCTGTAAAGTCAGTTTACGGACGATAATTTAAGGTGATAACGACATAAGAAAACATTGATGAAAAATTGCATACTTTTACGAATTGAAATCGTGCCTCTCTATCGCTTGTTCCGCGCTCTCGCTTGCAGCTCGCGCTCAGGCGGAACGTGATACTTTTTCGTGCGTGCAGCTGGCGATCATAAGACGTTTTCACGTCAAAACTTTTAAAATACAACTATTATTCTTTTAACATAAATTGGATTAAAATAGAAGCTATATTTTAACAGAATAATTATTAACAGTTACTTATTTTTCATACTATATTTTAATCATTACTGGATCATAGTTAATTAATGCAAGTAAGGATTAAAGCTAGGATTAAATATAAATGATGCATAATCTACTACCGCTTCGGATTCTAGGGGTATCATTCTGGTAGAGAAGAAGTGGTGCAAGGAACTCCCCAGCACTTTTAATCAGATACAATATTTGGTTTACACTCAGATTTATAAAAGTTCCTGTGGGCGATAAAAATAAAATATAAAATTAATTTTATATTTAATTTTATATTAAATTTTATATTTTATAATTATATTAAATAAGCTCGTAAGAGCATTTGTGTTGAAAACTTAAAAAGAATAAAAAACTGATTACTTTATGCTAAATATAATATAAAATAATTTTAACTCTAATATAAAATTATTAAATCGTAGGTAATGACTATTTTAATATATATTCTTACTTATTTTGATATTTAAATACGGTAATATAATGATATTTACCAAAGAGAAACTCTTTGGGTCATTAAAAGAACAATGAAATGTTAGGTGAAACTCTTAACAAAATTATTGTCGAATTAAAAGCGCGCGTTTCCTTGGCCGTAAACAGCTAAGGTCAATGTCAAAGTCAACTGGTGTGCATTGCGTTATGTTCGGGCAAGTAAATTAGGGCTCCGCCTATCATTAATATTTCTGAATTCTTTTACACCAAAAATCCTTGTAAAATATGTATATGTTTCTAGTTTAATGTACACTTTATTAACAATTTTGTGATTTTTGTATGCGGATCGGGTTTGAGTCCTGAGAAACCAATAAATGTTTCGGTTAGGTTGACATAGAAGGTTAATCATCTAATTGACTGTAATTCGAATCAATGAAACAGATACAAAAATGTGTCTGACACACTGGGGTCACCAGATTTTAAGTAATAACGTACATTAGGATAATATTATTGTTCAAAATTACATTCCTTATAGATATTTAACGCGTTAATTTCGTTAAGACGTGAAATGAGAAACGTTTTTTAAAACAAAAATTCAAAGGTCTTTCGAGACCTTATCTACTGCAATTTATCAAAGCCAACTTAAAGCGAAACTTTTATCTTAATTACATAACATTTTCATATAATTTCCTGGTATATTTTTCCTTACAAGTTTCTTTATTACCATGTTCTTGTGTGCCATTAATAAATAGGTACATATAATAATTTCCTGAAAATTATTTCCCGTTCGTGCCACTAACTATTTCCAAAAACAATTTTGGATCCGTTTTTCTTTTTTGTGCAATTTGAAGTTGGTTTTTAGTTTTATGAACATACTAGTTGTGCTCCGCGGTTTCAACGCGTTAATTTCGTTAAGACGTGAAATGAGAAACGTTTTTTAAACAAAACAAAATATCATAAATTATCCCATGGGAACACACTACCGATATATAAAGTATATTATATATGTTATCTATATGTTAATCCAGAGTACCTTTATTCTATCTGCGTGCTAAATTTCATTCAAATCCATTCAGCCGGTCAGGCACAAACATCCAAACATCCTCACAATTTTGCGTTTATAATATTAGTGGGATTATATTGCCCGCTTTTGAGTCGTTAGTACATTCCCGATTCCATATAATAACAATGAATAGAAATTGAAATTATCATATTATTATAGGTAAGTATATATACAATTATACAAATTATATATTTACATTATATTTTCAAAAAGCGACCAATTAATTTTTAATATCAAACAAACAAAAACTGAATTTTTAAAATCGGATTTTAATTATCCTCACATTCGCATAACAATATTAGAACATTCACCCGAACTGATTGAAAAATCATCATCACAGTGTGTGCATGTTCTTTGTTAAAATCTATATAGGAAATCCTTTGAAAATATATAAACCATCTTAATTAATAAACTTTAACTGCGTGGGATTATATAAAAAAGTTTATATTTATCTGATAATTTTATGAAGTTAGGAAGATGTAAAAAGCCGATATCTTATTAGAACTCAAAGAAGTCTTAAAATATTCCTTAATCAGCTTACTAAGTCGGCAAGAAATTGGGGCGGAATCAATAAAACTTTTTATTCTTGTTAAAAATATCAAATTGCTAAAAATATCGCTTTTTTAAGAAAGACTATGTCGCTTGATTACTCAGCTATTCATACGTACATGAAATATTATTTTTATAAAAAGAAGGCGATAGTGTAACTATAAAAAAAATTCTTTACAAATAAGATGTAGAGACACAATAAATTAATTTTAAACAAAAAAATAAAACCGACCTCAAAACGCACTGAAAAGTAAAAAATAATTTTTTTATTATAAATGAACTTACTATAAATAAAAGACGTAAATAGTGTTGATAAATAAAATTCATCTAAAATTCTACAAGGGCATAAAACTGTCATGTTGCTCTTTGAAACCTCCTTTTTGGTTTTTTTGAAGGTCGGTTAAAAAGTATAAGTTAAGACTAGCTTATTTCCGCAACTCGACGCTATAGTGCGCAATTTTGCGTATTGAGCTGGGCGGCTAGTCCTGCCATCCCAGCTCCTCCAAAAAGTTTATCAAACCTCTGGTCTCACCAATAACCTCGGAGAAAGTCCGTGGTGACCCCAAGTGTTTGGCCCGGTAGGTTGTCACGCCCATACAGTCCAGAATGATGTAAGCGGCCGTCTTTTCTCCCTCCAAGCACGCTCTGCAGATGGAGCTGTCAGTAACACCTATATTGAACAGATGTTTGTTAAAAGGGCCATAGCCCGTAATTACAGACAAAATGTAATGTAGTCATGGAGGGGTATTTATAAATTCGCCATAGACTATGGCATTGTATTTCCAAAAAGAAATATGGCTGTTAGTTACAATTTGGCCTCTTGTCTAGGCGGTCTTATAAGTCTACCGCGAAGCCTGAGGTATAAGGTTCGATGCCCGATCTCGAATACAATTTATAATTCAATTTTTTTTTTTTTTGTATTCGATCTTTGGTAGGATTGCCACTTGCCGGACGGGTGTAAGAGACACGGAGGTGAATAAATTTGACAAAAACCAACAAAAATTAGGTTGCCCGGAAGTGATCGCTGATTAGCGATAAGACCGCCCTTGCACTCCATTGCAACAGAGTGTAAAAAAAATTAAGAGCTATTCATCCATTACTTACTACTTTATACTACTTATTACTTGCTTATTTGTAATTAAAATGTCGGATTGATATTGAAGATTACCTATAACCATAGCGGTTTTAAGTAATCTTCAATATCACTCGTTTATCCCTCATAATAATATCTTTAAACCTCTATACCCATTTAAGGATTTTAAATCGTAAACAAGATAAATTATATACGTTAATCTCATACACTTAGTTTACATCATATTAAAACAGTCGCCCAGTCTGAAAAAACCAGCCAAGAATGTTAACAATTGTTTTCAAATCAAATCTTTCTCATAATATATTAAGTTAAGAGTAAATGTATGGTTGAAAATACTCAAAAAGTGAATTTAGGTAATAAATCACATCGTACAAACAAAATACTCGAACAATTTTATTATTGGAAACATTTGTTTTGTTAACATCAAGAAAGATGTAAACAAGTGATTAATTTCAACGATTTATCATATAAATCCTGTTTGATTTATCTGAAGAATATATCCACAAATCAAATTTCAAGAGATCACAAGTTCATCCATCTATTGAGTGGTTATAAATAACCCTTTATATTATTTAAATATACATAAATTACGTGTCACATTGTTTGTCCGCGATGGACTCCTAAACTACTTAGCCGATTTTAATACGTAGTGGTTGTGAATTCTGTGTAAACGGGAAAGTCATTAGACGAAGTGTAGGTATGTACGTTTTGTGTACTTTCTATATTTTTTTAATGGTAAATTGTTAAATTCCTTACAAAAATTATAAAACGCGTATTGAAATTGAAAAAAGTTCTTACTTTTCCTCTCGAAATGGTAATTTTTTTGCAGATACATTCTATCATTGGCGCTGGCTGACCTTCTAGTCATCATCACCTGTGTGCCGTTCACCTCCATCGTTTACACCCTGGAATCTTGGCCCTGGGGAGCCACAGTTTGCAAACTCTCAGAGGCTGCTAAGGACGTCAGTATTGGAGTATCAGTATTCACTCTGACAGCGCTGTCAGCGGACCGATATTTCGCTATTGTGGACCCATTGAGAAAGCTACATGCTACAGGTCAGTGTTTTTAGTACACTAAGAAAAATGCAGCAAAAAATTACAAATAAAATTAACTTATAAGCATTAATTATTGTTTACTTGCTGTGCCCCGCGGTTTCAACCGCGTTAGCTTCGTCGTAACGTGATGTTGTATAGCCAAAAATCTAAAAATGACGATACTTCCTTAGAACTTTTCATCCCGCAATTTCAACCCCTTACAACCTTTTTTGCATAAAAAAGTAGCCTATATCCTTTTTCAGGCTCTAGAATATCTGTGTACCAAATTTCATTTAAAGCGGTTCAGTTGTTTTGGCGTTAAATTGCGACAGACATAGTTACTTTCGTATTTACATATTAGTAAGGAGAAGGATTAAAAAGGTGGAGCCACATGACACATGTTAAGACAATCACAAGGAGAAATATATATCACATACATTCTAACACACATAACAATGGAAGCCAATTCTACAATTACTATAAAATTATGTCTAAATTAAAAAGAAAATAAATGTATTACTATGACTAAAAAAAACAAAATGAAACAACGAACCATTGAAATATTAAAGCATTAAGAACTTAAGGCAATAATATTTATTTATTAAGCTACTCTTAAACTTTTCATTAACACCACACATAAAGAGAGACGTCTTAAAAGTTTGTCATATTGTGTCTGCAATGGCATTGCAGCTACTAAAAGACATTTTAGCGAGGACCCATCTCGATCACGTCAGCTTTCATACAAAAACGCATCGAAATCTGTCCATTCATTTACTTATAACACCCCTCGTTTTTAGTAGGAGGTTTAAAATGCAACTCTTGAAGTTGTGGGACAAATTTATATCGCATTGGGATTCCATACATTTATCAGTACTAAACCGCGCCGTCAGCTCTGAGTGATAAATTGTATATTGTTTCCATCTCTTGACTCCAGCAAGGCTTTTTACGTTCGCTTAATCTCACCTCAGTCTAATAGTACCTATATATTTTTTAGTTGTAAATAAATCTTTCAATTTAAAATATTTTTGAACATTTTGCTAGTAAATACGTATTTAAAAATTTATATTAGTTAAGGACAATCTTATCTATAAGTAGCTCTTAGCAATGTCAAAATATTTTCTTAATAAAATTTAAACCAATAAAACTACTTAAAAGTATTTATGTTACTTTAAAAAGGCAATGTTTGTCTGACAGAGCGTGGGTATGTCTGTCTGCTTGTTCCCCCTTGTCCATTACTCGGCTTTTTCGAGAGAACTTTCAATAAATACATCCAATGAACATCAACTTACACTATAATATAACATAATCTAAGAACGATTAGCCACAGATTATATTAGTTATGAGTTAATCCCCACTAACCTACTCTAACTGATACAGAGTGGCATTACCAGTGCGAGAATGTACCGACAAGTTCGAACACGAAACTCCACCCGAGGGTTCATGACATCAGCTGATCGAACTAATCTATCATTATAGGTATATACTTCTAAATATACATTTACTTTTTTACATAGACAAAAGAAAGCACACAAAGTAATCAACTTTGTTTTCTTTTCATTTCCTTTCGTGATAATCGTCAGCACCTTTTACGAAAACTAATCTATTAATTACTCGAGAAAGGTTGCCTCGTGTCCCACGGATATGTGATTACACTTGAAGCAAGACAACTTTTATAACATGACTTTTAACAAGTGATTTTGAAGATAATTTAAAAACTTCTAACATGTTATTTACAAACAAATATCTTAATAGATGACTAGACCTTAACATGTTTAAACTAAGAACTTTATCGAATTAAACAAAAACCGCATTAGAAACGGTCCGTTCGTGTAGGAGCTATGATGCCACATGCTGACACACAAACACGCCAAACTTATAAAGCCCATGTTTTTGTGTAGGAGGTTATAAATATCTCTACTATAAGACCTGCTTAAACATACGCCTTACAGTGTATAATCGCACATTATCGTAAACACAACCTCTTAAAATTAACTTTCTTAGCTGGAGTAATTTTACCTTCAAGCCAAAATTTACTAAAACTAAACCTTTGTACTTACACTTGTTCTAAAAATATATGCAAAGTTATAGAAATTAAAAATCTGGCGCAAAATGTAATGAAACGCAAGTGAGTCGGCATTTTTACTTGCTGATCAGATAACCATAGCCAATTGAATAAAAAAACAAGTAAAAAATTAGAGCTACTTTAGGACCACTTTATTCATTCGGAATATATCACTTTGTCCTCTTTGAAATTTTTCTCCTTAGTTTATTCTACTTGTGTGAAAAGAGCGGAATACTAGTTTGAAATGCAATAGATTCTTCACAAGATATTTATTATGTATGAAACCTCTTTACATAGACACTAGATCCTAGAAGATGGTGTTGACATAGATTTATGTAAGAAGTATATAATTAGACATCGAGCGCATTCTGTTTGTGAAATGTTATGTGTACAATTCCATTTTCGATTGTCTTTGATACGATACGCAGGATATTCATAGAACACATTGGTACAAGTAGGTATTATGTTATGTAACTCGAATACATAACAACTATTAGTTTAGTATATATATTTATATTTATGTATCATATAGATGTAAGATTTTTTTGTGAATTCAAATTGAGTAAAATTATAATAAACTACCACATAAACAACCACTAATCGTGGTTTTAAAAATTATCTATCTGATAGGTTTCTAGATTTGACATATTTTTTCTTGATAAAAGATTAATTAAGGTATCCCTTTTTGTAGTTACCTCTGAATGAGTAAGCTTACATGATGATGAGTTGAGTAGTTTCAATGTAAACTATAGGTAGGTGCAAACAAAAAAAGTAAAATATAATCTATTAAATTGCTGTTATTCTGTGGTTCTGGTGAGAGACAAGTGTAGTTAATACTAGTTTGTTACTTTTAAACTTTTAAATTTTTAAATTAGCCAATAGAATTGAATTGAAAAGTTGAATATTAAGATTTTGGAGTTCAAGTCACATTATGGCTACCCTATAAAGATATATGCATATAACTTAATAAAATTAATTCTCATGAAGTTTATAGAGCCCAGTTGGAGGATGGCCAAATCTCCGTAGATAACTGGACCTCAACTGTTTCGGGCGTCATTTGTTTCAGTAATGATCATTTGGGTCCTGCGTAGGCGAAATTGCTCCTAACTATCTTTTATATTTGATCTAAAACATATTAAATGTATTAATTGTGATTATGTAATTAATTAATGGCATTAGTCTTGTAGAATTATCAGCAAATGACAATAACGTGTACATAGACGCGTCATACGAAATTATTCGTTCGTTTTAATGAAGCTTATACGAACTGAAATTTATTTTTAAAAATGCTTCAAACCGGCAAAGGAAATTAAAAATTAACAAATAAATAGGAAATAATAATTCTGTAATGCAAATTTTTAGAAATCGTTGCCAAATTGAAACAGAAAATAATAAAATAAATTTTCAACCTTAAAGCTTCTAAGGATGCCTTGATTTATTATTAAAGTATGTGTTATTTATTATTTTTTAGAGTACTCTGAAGTTATAATAAGTGTAACATACCCGAGATTGATATCGTCTAAGTACCTACTTACAAAATCTAGTTTTTGTTAAATTTTTCAAAGTGCGCCCAATCAATTTTTATAAATTTATATACCACTTCTGAAGTAACTTATTAAACCCAAAAAGAATAAGAAAATTTCATATTAGTAAGTAAGGTAAGGTTCATTAATCAAAAATGAGAATCTGTCAAAAATCAAAATTGAAAGTCTGGTTTTTAAATGTAAATCGCTCGTTCAAATTTTAAACAAAACTTATTGATTTTGCGCGAAAAATCTGTATATTGTTTATACCGACAATGGCCATTAGTGAAAATTAACAGCTTTGCATTTACATTTTGTTGTAAATGTTTGCCTCGTAATTTCAGTTTCTAAAATAAATCGCCAATTCATTTTATATCTACATATAAATATTTACCATAACCAATAGTTAGTCATTAGGAACATTTCCACATGTGTTTTTCAGATTTCTTTAAGGTTTTATGTTTCTGCAAAAGAGAAACTCTCTCTAAGGTTTTCGAACTCTCCGATAAACAACTATACTCATAAACAACATAGCGGTTAGCAGATTTTAAACATAAAAGAATTAAAATCCGTTCATACATTTAGTCAAAAATTACTAAATACTTGAAAGGAATTATGTATAAAGTCTTACCAACAAAAGCCAAAAAATAAAGCGAAACAATAAAACAGTCAACAGGCGCTGACCGAGACGTGTACCAAATTATTTTGTGGTAAAATGCCTATAACTCAACTTCAGTCGCTGTAACAGCTTTTTGGACCTAAATATTCCCTTATAATAACTCGGGAAAATATTACTTTAGCATAAAATAGCAGGAAAATCGAAAACATTTCAATTTAATTTCCAATCTAAAGTTTGTACCGCCACTAAATTTATAATATCATTAACCCTAAGGTATGTTCTGTATTACCAATCTAAAGTTTCTATCGCCACTAAACTTATAAGGCACCTACTTCAAAATATTTTCTGTGTAGAATTATTATTTCTTTTTCATTCATTACTTTTTAGTGTTTTGTTAGTGTTTACCGCTTCCGTGGCTAAGTGGTATACCTACGCGTCTGCGTTTTGCGCCGGAGGTACTGAGTTCGAATCCCGGGGGACTAATGAAAGTTTCAGATGGGTAGGCACAGAAGACTGATGACCTACTTGCCTGTAAAGAATATGTCCACATATATACAGCAATGTGTCTTCCCCATGCCCCACTAGGGTTTATGGGAATTCACACTTCACTTCATTTTTTAGTGTATTTGAAGTTATTGATTAAGAATTTATTGCAATAGCAATTGCTTTTAACCGACAAAGATTGCGATACTAACTGTTTCATAGATATTAATCATTATTTATGAGTAATGGCTGCTTGTTAATCCAAAAAAACGTTTCTTTTTCTCTTTATATGTCTAATATTATACATAATGTCTTACATATTATTACAATAAGCCAAATGTTAAACGAGGTTTAGAAAAATCACTTTTTCTACAACAATTTGTTTTAACAGAACATAAAGAATAGTTTAAGCCGTTAATTTGAATATTTGAATATTTTCTTAATAATAACAATTTCTTTGAGCGAAATTTTTCGCGAGAACGGCATTTGAAGTAAACGACTAAATCCAAAGTTACGGACAGATGAATGAGAATTAAACGAACCGTTATAACTGGCATAAATTTTAAAGATATTTTTACCAATCATGTGGACAATTCATTTATATTCTTAAAGTCTAATAATGGTGTTGATTTATAGGCAAGTTATGGTTTATCCCTATGTTACAATTTATCATCAAACACGTATGAAATCAAGTCTCCCGCCACGTTGGTTTGTTGTCGGTTCGCGATAAATTCAATATTTATTAACGGATTTTTATTCGGTGTACACCAATAGATACTGAGATTGATTCATGCTGAAATATTCAGCGTGTAACTGTCAACGTTTTTACAACGCTGCCATAAGCTTTTGATGTATAACAAAAAAAAAGTCTTTTGTATGTACCATACGAATTCATATTCATAGAATACAACAAATGGTTTTCTTTTTAATTGAAAGCAAAGTTCTCATTGTATAATATTATGTTCTGTGGCAATTCGTTCAATAAGTTGCTGTTTCGTTTATTTCCGATGAATGGGTGAATAAAATTCCGATTTTATTATCAACAATGCTTTGTTGTGGCGTTTATGAATGTGTGGATAAAAGAAATCAGATACGATTTATTTTTAACATCATCGGCAGCTCAGGGTTTAAAATTAAGTCAACATTCCATAGTTTGGTCAAAAATGATAGCGTCTACTCAATTTGTAAACAAAAACAACAATTAAGATTACGGGTCAGCTTACATCTCTAAGAACCTAAAGAAACTTTCTTTACTCAATACCAAGCTCATATAACAAGTCAATCATGACTTTTTATGTGAGCTATGTTATTTGTCTTCTAGTTAAGTCTTCAAGAACAAAAAGCTATAAACTTCTGTCCTATACGGGTATTTTTACTTAGTTCCAGGTTTTGCCGACTTCCTTTGCCTCTTGTTCGATAGTGCATTTATTTATGGTATGGTTATATGAATATGATCTTATCCCATTGGTGGGTGTGGTTAATGCCCATTTACGGCGACAAATCAATCGGTCGTGGGTCTTCGGTACGGTTCATTTTCGTTTAATAAAAATTTCGATAAGGTTTTGATAACTTCCATTGATCTTACAAATGTATCTATCACATATAGTAAAGGATCCGAGAGAGGGCT
Organism: Aporia crataegi; assembly: GCA_912999735.1. Classification (NCBI taxonomy): domain Eukaryota; kingdom Metazoa; phylum Arthropoda; class Insecta; order Lepidoptera; family Pieridae; genus Aporia; species Aporia crataegi. The sequence continues at coordinate 1,550,827 of OU538744.1, read as the reverse complement.
TCCTTCATCGATTTGCTTACCAGTTAACAAGTAGTTTACAAGCAATTATGGTAATGGTCTTGCCTATCAAAATATGTGAATGGATATTTTTAATTAAGCGTACTTCAATTAAAAAGTGGCAAATTTAAATTCAAATCAAAGTTAGAATAGATAAAAAATCAGACATTATCATTATATAATTCCTGTCAATGTCAAATAACGTTTGGTTCGTTCAATAAACCATCCTTTTTATTTTTTTATTGCAGGGCCATACCTAATACTACTCTGTGTTTAAGGAAAATATAGTAACTCGGAACTTACTCTATGTATATTATTGATATTTGAATTATTATGTTTGAAATCTGAAGCTACTTCTTCGTTAATTTGGGATTAACTAGTCGGAATGTAACTGTGGAGTAAAATAGGAATTGTCCATTTTTATTAATAACACTGTTGGTGTCTATGTAAAATTGCACATAACCGCTAGAAGCGCTAAAACATTTATTACGATTTAAAATGTGTGGGTTACCAATTTGAAAAAGGACTTATTTCAAAATTAAAATCATTTTATTTGTAGTTATCAAATTGTTGAATTAATGTGTGGCCTGACCGCCTCTTTGGTCTAATGGTAAAGCGCGTAAGCGTTACAACCTGGTCCTGGGTTCTGGCGAGGTCCTGGGTTCGATTCCCGGTGGAGTAAAAAAAAACTCGGTCTGGTAGGGTATGGAAGACTAAAAAAGAAAAAATCGATCAGTGAAACAGATGTGAAATGTATCTGCCCCATACCCCACTAGGGGACACGGGACTTCAAAATGTGTGGCAAATATTGCTATTTAGTACTTTTTTTAAATAAATAAGTTTTCTATTATATTTTCCATATAAAATAATACGATACGTCAAGAGTATTTCTAGCTATGTACCAAATTTATATCTTCGAGTTCATCCCATGACAAACAGTATACCAATGATAGATGAGTTTCGCAAAGGATCAATAGAAGGTAATATTTGCATGAAAAAGGTTACAAAGCCCTTAACGATTATTCGCAAACTTACATCTCCCTGTGAGACTAGTTGTCACACAGTAAAGAAACCAGCGTCAATTTTGATAGAAAATTCATGGTGAGGCACACGAAAGAGGTTTAATATTGTAGATTTTTATGATTTCATTCGACAGTACGTTTAACTGTTCTCTGTCATAACTGTCAATCCAATAGTAGTCATACAATACACATTAAATTATAATAAACTAGCTGTGCCCCGCGTTAATTTCGTCGTAACGTGATGTTATATAGCCTAAAAGCTTTTAGCTTTAAAAATGACGATACTTCCATAGAACTTTTCATCCCCCTATTTCAACCCCTTAAAAACTTTTTTTGCATTAAAAAGTAACCTGTAGTATGTAATGTCCTTTCTCAAGCGTACAAGGTTTTGGTACCAAATTTCATTTAAATCGGTTTAGTAGTTTTGGCGTTAAATCGCGACAGAAATAATATTAGTAAGGATTGTATATAATGTTAATTAATTAATTATTTCCTTATACTTAGGTAAAAAATTATATATATTGTGTACGAACTGCAACGGCTTTGGATATATTTGTAAATATATTTGAGTACATATAATTATATATATGTAGAAATAAAAAGATCTTACCTTCCATTTGATTTAAACTTCAAATAACATGATATTACATATTATTTTACATATTGTTTTAGGTTTGTTGTTATAATTAGTCTTTGGGGTTGGAAAACACTGTGAAATCTCACAGGTAATATTGTCGAGTATTTACAGCTGAGTGTAAACATCGGATGTAGTCTGTGAATCTTTTCGGTGACGGTCTCGGTTTGAGTTGGTCGGGAAAATGAAGTGAAGATGAAGATTACTCAGCCGAGCTACCTAGCTCGCCAACCAGCCAGTGTTTGTGCTGTAAAACCCATCAGACTAGCAGCGAGAGTACTTTAAAAAAAAGATATAAAAGATGTGGCTTACAATTCGAAGGCTTCTTTTCTTGGACGATGCTACCGAGAGGCAGTTGTGTGTAAGTAGTGTAAAAATTATAAAACATTTATGTGTTATACGGTGGAACATAAAGCTTTTGAAGTTTTCTCGTCCACAAAATTCGTCGTCTATTACATACGTGACTAAATTAACGTTTTTGAAGTAATACTTAAAACTGCATTATTAAAGACACACCTGATATTTTTTTATATGAAATTAATTATGACTAATTTATGATAAATAATCTAAATACAGCGTTAATTAAGAGCAAAGTGCCTGAAGCTGTAAATAATTTCCGTTACGCCCAAACGCCAAATTAATATACAATACCTAGTACGCAAAACAATTTTAAATAAACGGATTTGATTAATGTTCTCTTTATTTTAATAAAATGAAATCCGTTGTTTTGTCTGAATAAATTTTTAAGAATTTATTGTTTACTCAATCGAAATTTTAATAGCAGTTTTAAAAACAAATTAAAATGTTAAGAAAGAAACATGTTTGTTTATTAAAATTACAAAGTAAACAATATACAATTTCTCAAACAAATAAGTGGGATTGAGGACTACATGTTAATCAAAAATAAGAATATCTTAATAGATCAACAGATATTTTATAAGTTATGAATCGTCCCGATCATGTAAACTTTTCAACAATAAAACCGCATCACATACAGTCTGTTCATGTAGGAACATGTCAAACTTAACACTCCTCTTTTTGGGAGATTAAAAGATCGTTATCAATTTATGTTGGCGTTGGCAAGCTAAATTGGCACATTTTTAGTACAGAGAGAGTAAATGTGACGGTATTGTATTTTAATTCAATTCATATCAAAGGGAAACATTACCTTTGAATAAAACTAGTATAAAATACAATGTTTAATGTCAATGTGTACTCTTTATCTCGTTCAATCATAGTCTCTGTTGGGATAGATTGTTGAAAGGCTTATTTAAACATATTTAGTAAGGTTCAACGTTCTCATGGACTTGTTAATGAATTTAAGAGTACCACACTCATGGGCGCCGGCAGGGGGGTGCACTTGCACCCCTTAGAAATCTCGGGATCAACAGGAATTATTGAAATAAAAATCCGTATCTATAAAATAAATTCAGTAGTCAGAAATTTGTAAATGTCTCGAACATAAAATAAACTGGGCTTCAGATGTTTCTGACTAAAATTACAATTTTTTACTATCATATACGGCGAAGATTGTAAGAAAACTAAAATCTGCACCACCTGGAAATTATTTCTGCCGGCGCCCATGCTTACACTAAATTTTAGGTACCTTGAATCATTTTCGAAAGAGACGATATTCAAGTCTGCAAGAAAGATCTTTAATATGTCCGATATAACTAATTGAAAGTGTTACTATACATTGTTTCATGGGATTCTGAGTCTAAAAATAAGAAAACAGATGTAGGAATTGTAAACATCCAGTAAGAATTATTTTATCGATTTTAATAAAACCGTTATAAACATTGAAGGTCCGTTTATATCTACAGACATTGAGCGTGTCAGACACGTGCCGTGGCAGACAAAATAATATTCTTTAATACAGTGTCTATTAAGGTATTTATTTATATCGTTATATCGCAGACACCAACAGACACGGGCCGTGCAAGTAAAAGAATATTTTGTCTGTATGGTTCATATCTGTACGTGTCTGTGGCTACTTGCCAGGCAGTGTGAACAGAGCATCGGAATCGTGCAGACATCTTTAGTTTCCACCTGTCAGAATTGCGCAACGGTCTTTTGTTTTTGTTTTTGCAGTGGAGAACGAAAAGCTAAAAGAAATTGTAAGAGAATATAAATATGATTTTATGACAACGGTGTCTGCCCCGGCACGCGTCTTGCACGCTTAGATGTAAATAGGGTGTTTGTCGATGTCTGCCACGACACGTGTCTGACACGCTCAATGTCTGTAGATATAAACGGACCTTTAAGCGTCAACAATTCGGTCTCTCTGTATATTGTGGAATAGTGAGAAATTATTCCTAAAATATCGTTTTCTTTAGTAATATCTACCAATAATGCATATTAAAACAAAACTCTTTAAATATTTAAATCAACAAAGATGTTTTTATTTTTTTAATGTTATATTGTAACAAAATGCTATTATTATGTATTACAAATCTTGTATGAAAGTCATTTGTTTCAATTATTAGAGACATGATATTCGGTAGGTATTAACAAATAAAAATATTATATATAGCTCTAATATATAATTCCAGTAAACGAATCTGGGCGGGTTGTATAATATAGATAAGGGTAGATAGGGATACAGATTTAATTTATAAATTCCACATCATTCAGTTTCAACTTAACCATCCATTATTGAAAAATAAAGATAGATTTATATCGAAATAGAAACTGCAATTTATTTTAAAACTAGCTGTGCTCCACGGTTTCACTCGCGTAAATCTCGTTGTACCGTTTTTATTGGCCTGAAGCCTTCCTCGATAAATGGACTATCCAACACAAAAAGAATTATTCAATTCGAACCAGTAGTTCCTGAGATTAGCGCGTTCAAACAAACAAACTCTTCAGCTTTATAATATTAGTATAGATAAGTAAAAATAATAATTGCTATCACACTTCAGATGTAGTAGATATACATTTAATTACTTTAAAAACATCAACAAAAAATAAAAACTCATAGATGATGTCATATTAGTTTCAATCTCTGGTAATTGTTCCTTTTGGCCTCCGGAACGTTACACTGAGAAGCATGAAGTCAGTGTATATATATATTTTAAATAAATTTATGCATACTAAAAATTAATATATACCAAATTGAGAGATTTATCGCTCCTCTCAGTGGAATATTGCCTTAAAGACGAAACGGTAAATCGAAGGAACGAATAAACGATGAGAATGAACGAATTTTTTCACCTTTTTCACATCAATTTTAAGCTGTCTGTGCGATTTCTTACGATCTGTTGGAACTTAGATACTCAAATCCAATCCATAATTATTTAATATTAAAATAACAGTAATAAATCATCTCGAGGAGTAACTCTATCGATCTGTCTTTTACTAACACCTAAACCGATTTTGATGAAATTTTGTACAGATATATACTAGACCTTGTTTAGCTTTTCTTTAAAAAAGGCTTGAAACTCATTTATTAATGAACAACTTTATACGTTAAAAATATAGTTTTTCAGTATCATCTAAAATCTAAAGATTAATAAACCAATATTGATGAATTTTTGTTATATCTATCTACGCTTTCTACTTAAATCGAATTAAGTCATATTAATTTATACCGTTTTGACTTATAACATTTTCTATTTTCTTTTTTAAATCATTTTCTATGATACGTATACTATTTTTGTCTGAAAATCATTCAAAAGAAAATAACACGATTACAAGTAAAATAAATAAATTTGTGGCAAAAACAGCTTCGTGTTAGAGGTCGTAGCTCGGCCATAATTCTTTTAAATCAATTGACGATTCTCGAGGCATATCACACGCTCGTTTACATAATATATTGTTTTTTTATATGTGTGAGTGAATAAAATTTGCTTTGAATTTCTTTGGAAAATTTTGGTCGATTCATTTACTTGTTTGTAAAGGAAATGATCAGTGAAAATGTAGGTTATCATCCGAATAGTTGCCCTACTTTTCAAAAAATCTCTGTAATTAAATTGTACTTATTAATAATAATTCAAAAAAACAAATAGTTTACTGAAACTGCAATCAATAAGAAAATTATTTACTAGATATGACTGCTCAATATCTTCTCATCTTATCATCAGGGGCTCCCCGACGGGACGCACGTCGGACCTTTAGGTCGTTTTGTACTTATCCAATGCCTTACTCACTCACTCCAAGATCCCTGAAAAAGGACTGCATTAGCTTCAAGATTTCGTTGGATGATGAAAGAGGTCCAGTCACTTGCTAGCTTTTGTCACATTCGCAGAGTACATGCCTTATCGGCTTTTTCCCCACTTGCCCTACAGATTGAGCTTTCAGCAAGTCTCATCTTGTAGAGGTGGCTACGGTACTCGAAGTGTCCAGTCAGGGCTCCTATCAGAGTTCTTGCCTCTGATCTACCATATCTGTCAGCCCATAAGGCCCATATCGCCATAACGCCCGTCAGTTTCGCCGTGGAAGATTTTGTGCACCTACTTTATTTATTTATTTTTTATTAACACTTCGTTGCAATAAACAATAGGATACAGATAATAACTTAAGCTAAATGGAGTGCAACGGGCGGCCTTATCGCTAATCAGCGATCTCTTCCAGGCAACCCAACAAGGAAAATAAAAAGTAATGAAGGGAGAGTGCATGAAGTGCGAAAACTACTAAATCCTTAACAATAACAAATATGGTTCAAACTAAAAACTAAAAAGTCTAAGCGGTATCAGCTGTTGCATGAATCACGAACGTTTATAGAAGGAGGATAAGACAAGGACAAGAAGTGCCTGTGGAGGAAAGATTTGAAGGAAGACAAGGCTTAGACGAGACTAAGGTCATAAGGAGAGGCACTTCCAATCATAAACAAGTTTTCCACAAGCATACCTAACACAGCGTATTCAACCGAGGCATGTATCCCCCGGCTTTTACCCTTCAGAAAATTATCAGTGAAAATATAAATGTAGCTTAATACAAAGCGTACCTATCATTGTTACGCCTACCTTTCGCAAGCGTATATTAATAAGGTATTTCGAACTATTTAGTAAAACTATTCCAACCATCTCGTTGGAAAACTATGCATAACTTATTAGATATATATACTAGAATCCATATAATTAAGTATAATAATATGATCACATGAACTTTTTATTTAATTTTATTACGGTCGCCAACGGTAGTGTTCTATAATTAATACGACATAAAAAGAGATAAACTGTACTGGATTTGAAATGTAAAATGTTTTTGTATTCATTGGTACATTTATCGAGGAAGGGTTAAGGTTAAATAATATTTTGTATAACACGCTATGATGAGATTTTTGTGATGAGACCTTGGAGTTCAACTAGCCTACAATCATGAGCATCCTACATTCACGATACAGTAAAACGTCATTTCTTGAAACAATATATAAATAATAATATAATATTATCATATTTTTTATGTGGACAAATAAAATAAATTGTATCAAATTATGTTATTCTAACAACAATGAAGTTGTTTGGATATTTATATTGTTACATGAAAAAATTAGGTTTGGGTTATAACCGAGGGGGGCTCACCGCTCGTGTCAAGAACAAATTTCCTGAACGGAAAATTACAAAGGCGTACAATTTCACACGAATTGAGCATAACTACCTGTACCGGAAATGGGTACCACACGTTCCATAGATCGTATATTTGGAAAATGTTTGTTTCATGTGACTTATGCTATTTCCTATTTATTTATGAATTTACATACCACATAAAAAACAATACAATCCCACTAAATTTGGCACGCAAATAGAATATGCTCTGGATTAACATATAAGGAACTTTATATACTGGTAGTGTGTTCCTGTGGGATAATTTATAATGTTCTTTTATTTCACGTGTAAACGGAGCACCAGATCGACGTGATTTTTGGCAAGGAGGTTGAATACAGATGAAGAATGTCACAGTCTGTCCCTGTATTAAAAAAAACTTTGTTGTTTTTGTATGTTTTATTTTATAAATTTAGAGACACGGGTATTCTATAGGACAATATTTACGCGAGTGAAACCACAGGGCACAACGAGTAACTAATAATACGATCGTTCAAAAGGCTAGAGAATGCCGCCACATACTAGGACCAATATTCCAATACCAATTGTTTTTTTAATAGGTATCATATTTTATATCACATGGACATAGCTGCGAGTAAATTTGTCTATCTATAAATAAATAGAAACTTTGCTTTTAATTCAAATAAGTAGTTTATCGTTCCGGAACTCGAGTTTGCGAAATTGTAAAAGCTTTTAATAACTTTGAAGTACACGTGCGCTTGTTCGTCAGCACAACACTTGTCGAATTTAATCTCGGCTCTTAAACCACATCCTAAATTACATTATACAACGTTTATAATATTGTTTGTTGAACTGAAACTTTATATCTCTTCCATATAGACGTTTAACTTTGACCTAAGTTTATAATGCTTTGTAGGTTTTTGGAATACATGTTACACTATGTAATGAACTTTTTTTACATTACCGCGATTATGTCTTATATACCCTTTTATATATTATAATATTAATACGTGGAGCTAAAACTTTGTACCCCTTTTTACGAAAATTGCGCGGACGGAGGATAATGAAATTTCCCACACTTATAGTTAATATAGAGCAGTGAAGAAAGCTATTTTTTTATGCTTTAAAAATACATTAATCAATAAAATAAACACACACTACTGATGGGATGACACATTGCATACACATATACATACTTGACTTACTTCTGAATTGTTGTCGAATTTTGACCAATCGGCAACCACTAGTTTTCATTACTCGTAAAAATATATTAAGGTAAAACGGTTCTTAATTATATTGCACTATGGAGCTATCCTTAAAAGATATTCAAACTGTTTTGAAGATATATAGAAGAGAAACATTGAAAGCCCCTAATCGACTCGTCTTAATTCATTATTTTTTCTAGATTTCATACCAATTAACAAAAAACTGCGCAAACGCACAGACGCGGCGACGGACTTTATGTATTTCTGCTATTAAAAGGTACTACTCTAATAAAGTTCTGATATATATCAAGGTTTATTATCTATGATTCATGATAAACAACAAACACTGCAAATGCATTTCATCCCAAGCCATTATAAGATTTATTACTCTGTGGGCTCAGATTATTCTACGACATTGGAATGCATCTCGAAATATTTACGTCTTTAGAATCATGATTTCTTTGTATATCTGATCATATAATTGTTATACATATATATATATTCTAAGTGCGTATTCAAATTGTATTGAAATATATTTCACAAATCACAAAAATGCAAATAAGAATGTAATTTCTTACAAATATAAAAATAATTATAAACTTTTTTTATATCTACACATAAAAATATATATTTGAACTTCTCGAGATATTACAATTTATATTTCATAAACGGATGAACAGATATTCGTAAATTGTAGCTAAGAAACATCTTGATCGCGATCTTTTGACTTTTTCATAATTCTTTATTAGCCTCTAACAACTGTAGTCTATTATAATGTTAAAATGTTATGAAAAATTGCGAAAAAGGTTCCCCAAGACTGAAGACTGATTATTTCGGTCGAGAAAGTCCTCGTTTCATTCATCATTCTCTATCGCGGCTCATTCACGATCCCGGTATTATGCCAATACAATATCTGCTGAATAAATGAGCTGAGATAAGACCTTTACAAAATGACGTAAGTGTCTTAGATCATCAATCTCTGTTCAGATAATTAAATAGTTTCTCTAGGTCCTTTGTAGGTCATTCTATTAAACTGTATATTCAAATGCTTAATTATATTATTGTCTCTGAAGTTTGATTGTTTGTGGTTTGAACACATGGAGAGATTTTGAATGGATCCTTGAGGTTGGAGCTTGTAAACCTAGTCGTACGTTTCTCAATTAGTAATTGAGTAGGGACAAGTTAAGGCACCTTTCACCGGCGACCATTTCTGTAATTTATTTTGTAATATATATTATAATATATAATTCAAATATCGTTATTCATATTGAATCGCAAACATGATCGCTTTTTTATATATAATAACGGACAATGGAGCGAGCGAATTCCCCTGATTATAAAATATCACCGCCGCGCCGCCCATAGACAACCACGCCGCCCATAGACAACCATGCCGCCATAGATAACCACGCCGCCCATAGACAATCACGCCGCAAACCGCGGCTAAGGAACATTATTCAAATCTAAGTTTACATGCTGTTTACGCGCCCTACTCCGATTAAAAACAAACAAACAGAAGGGAATCATTCCAAAGCGCTTGTTTCATTCAAATAATTGACAGCTTTATATAAAGTTTTAGGAATTTTGCTTCGCTTAGTAAGTTTAAACTTTTAAATATTCGCCAGTTTGTAGGTATGAAAAAATGAAACGAAGGCATGTAGATATCGTGGTAGGAGATTAATATTTTTTTATAAATAAATAAATTGAAGGTGTAACGAGAGTGAAAAAACATGTGAACGAGAACACTTCTTCCCTCACAGAATATGTACAAAAACCATATACATCGAATATATAACCTCCTTTCAGTTTCAAGGTTTCGGTTGAAAATAAAGCTATTTCACCTGTTTATTACATTAGCGTGCAGTGTGTTTAATAAACGATTAATAAGTAATTTTAAAATGCAGCAAGACTATCATTCTGTATTTGACACGACAGTTTAAAAAGGGAGGGTTATAAATCGTTGAAATTACGACCGCTTGTATTTCTACCGGACTGCTGTTTGCCTCTTTCCTGTTTTATTACGGCCCCTGTATTTCAAACCGAATGGTTATTGCGTAGTTTTGTACAAAACAATGAATACGTAACCGCTAAATATTTGCCCTAAAACCCGCAAAAACCCTATTTATTTCAAAAGACATACGTCATACACAACAGAAGACCATCACAAAAGCACAGAATATAACTAACACAGTATAACCCAAAACTAGACAAAATTCCAAAATATACAGAAATAAGAAAAAGAAACGTGAAGGTTTTAAACAATGGAACATATGAGTTATAATTTCCAACAAAACACCAATAAGCAAAAACTAGTTACATCTTAACTTAGTTATTTTACTAACTATTACTTAGACAGTTTATTAACGCATCTCGAAAAATATAAAAGTTTCATTTCGAAGTACAAAAGGAAATTCTCCATTCAGTTGTATTTTTAACGTTTGTTACCCAGTCGAGTTACTTTTTGTTAGGAAAGGACAGTTTTTGTTGGGCCCGATTAATAAAGTTTGGGATTTTATTTATCTTCTCAATGGGTAGTGAAATCATTTAAAAAATTCTTCTAGCAGTATTAACTGCAAACAAAAATACAAATATTTTGTTTATACAATATTGAAAGTATTACCTATTAACTATTTATTATACTTGAAATTTTTAAAATAATTAACTATATTTTAAATAAACGATCTAGCAGTAAATTAATTTTAGGTTGATATTAGGTCGATTCTTGATAACGAATTTTATTTATTTGAAAAAACAATTTCATAGTTTAATATTGTCAACCCTACAACGTTATAACGTCATAGAGTTAGATAAGGTTGTCCTAATTATTAGTGACGAGCTAGTCCATTAATAATGATCTGATTAGAACTGAATATAATATAATGTAATTTCGCGCAGACTCATTTGCATCATTAACTATAAACAAAATAGAATAGAATTATACAAAATTAGTATTAATTTTATTAGTAGAATTAAACTGGTTATGCTCGCACTACACAACATTACTAACTTGAGAAATTACATTCATTACTCAAGAGACGAAACATCTACTAATAGTAAATATTTTTTTAACATTCAAAAACAACGCAGATTTACTAATTTTAATAATGTTAAAACTTTGAATCTTAAAACAAATCTTCGGGACTAAATACTTAATCAAAGGGGTTGAAAGTATTTCTATCTATTGACGCCGATTGAATCTTGACGCCGATAAGGCTGACTTCTGCCGCCAGATGGAGTCGAAGAAGACCTCAGCAAGAAATATTCTTTTATCGATGGGAAGCCAGATACTGTCTTGTGACACAGACTACGTTATATATGTGCAAATGGAAGAATTCACAAGTAAGAAATAATATGAATGTAACTACTTCAAGTACCTTTAAACTTTAACTAGTAGTTGCAGAGAGTGTACATTGTTTCTTTTGGCTAGCGAATGCTAGTTGAAATATGGGTTTCATATCAAAAATACCAGTTCTAGCGCTCACAAATCATAGATGTTTTTACGAAACTAAACGAGTATATTTTATATACTTACATTTACAAACTTTTATAACATCACCTATCCGTATCAATATTTCATATCTTGGATACCACAGTGCCTTAGAGCCGGTACAAAATAGAAACAGACACAGAATTAATGAAATAATTGATTGGATGTCTTTGCTGTTGATACTCGGGGTCCGGTTGCTTACTCTCGAATACAATTCCAATATTAATCCAATACGAAACCCATTTTGACACATTGAATTACAATTAATTTCATGAATTCATAAACATTAATACCCGAGTTGTCTACTGAACCGCAGACAACTGGGGATCCGTTGCGAATGATAGGAGATGAAACCCTTCACTAGAGATGATGAGACTTCAACATAAACGTTATTTTCTGAAAGGCAAATGGGCATTCTCAATTCTGTGCCTACGCATCTGAAATATGTATTTCCCCGTGGTACAAACCCAAGACCTCCTGGAACTTGTAGACGTGTGGTTCATGTAGTAAGTTTCTAAGCAGTAGGAGGAAATATATTCCTTTGACCTACATTAAAATAGTGAATCCTAAACGTAAAATTGTTGTTAGAGTTTACTTTACTATTTGTCATAAACTTTAATACCGCTTTTAGTGCACACAGCACCATTCTTTGTGTTAGTGCATTCTAATCGTAAACAAATGGTAAAGGTTCGTAAAATCATTCATTTTATGTGTATTTCTACGTTTTTGAAACTCATTTTTTAATCGTCTACTACACTATTACTACTTAGATGTGCCCCGCTCTCAATAGGAATAATTTTTTTCCCATTTTGATACCAATAAAGGTTTGCCGATATTGATTGTAACGTGATATTATGTAGTCTGACTCTTCTGACTCGATAAATGCACTATCCAACACAGAAATATTTTTCAATTCAAACTTGTCTTCAACCAAACAACTTCAACTTAGTATAGATTCACATTCATTACTTATCAATAAAATTTAATTAAATACTAATTTTATTAAGAGATTAACCAAAAATAATGTAGTGTTGACCTAGTCACTGCAAAATACCTCTGGCTTAGCATTTAGGTAATTGAATTATATAATGAGCCACTGACTATATAAAAATGTGAAATTAAAATCAAATTTCCTCAAAGACCGCACAATTGAAAATCCAAAATTTATCAAGCGTAAACAAATTTAATATTCAAGCCGTGGTTCTCGCAAAATTAATTTTCCCCAAATTCATTACCAATATATTAATTTGAATGATAAGATAAATTGGTCCGACTATGGGGTATTGAGTACTAAAATATATTAGAGATATATTAATTCACTGATTCACTGTGAATTAATAATTCTGTGCAAGAAGATTTTTATTAGATATCATTTATTATTTATTAACAATTTGTTAATTTCTTTGACACGGTGTTAATTTCATTGAAGATGTAGGTTTCGAACAACAATAATACAAATCGAAGATAAAATTTAAAAGTATTAAATTGTAAATTTAAATTAGATTCTAAAAATTATATTTAAAAAAAATTAACTTGAAATACTTATAAGTACGAGCTATCAAAACATCGGAACATTTACGAAAAAAGTCTTTTCTAGAATGGTATTCTCCAGAATAGTGATTTGTGCAAAGGTCACTCCTGCAAGTTTTTGTATGACAGGACAATTATTTAAACATATAAATCATTTTATACGTACTTCCGGCTCTACAAAAGGCTTTTCCCAACATTTGTATCTCGTTGAGTAGTCTTGAATTAATACATCGTTCGTCGCAGATGCGATGCAAAGACGATTATGAAATAGGAAACGCATTCTGTATTTTCTGTATTCCTTAAGAAACTTGAGATACCAAGATTATGCAAACAATACTATGTCTTACTTTGCGAGAGTCTTGAAGAAGAATCGAAGTAACGAATTACTATAAAAAAAACTTTTAAATCTTATAACATGTTACCTACATTATATTTTTTTAATTAATATTCTGAAAAGAAATTATTCACACAGAAGTGTGAATAATAGAAATTAGAAATAATAGAAATTATATTTTTATTTAAAAATTCTCTCACGAAGTTTAACAAATTTTGAGAGATAAACGTCATTTATTTATTACAACAAGAAACAAAACAAATACATCAAATAAAATACAGTAAACACACAAATAAAGACCAAATACAGTTAAAGTCACAAGTAAATGTTAGTGATGAATTATTTGACGACTATGTAAATTTTAAGCAGAGTAATATGTGTCGATATTCTGCTACGAAATTGAAACTGTGCGGCGCGATTGAACTTCGAAACTAGTTTTAAATTACAACTCGTATGAATTCGTATTTTCATTTATAAAATATATTTTCAATGTTTTTATTATAAATAATTGTATTTTAGTAAACAACTGCGGGGTAACGCTCAATTGAAGGATCTAGTATTAATTAAATTTAAAATTGGGACTTTAAAAGTGACGTTTTTAAAAGTTACTTCAAATTTTTCTTGATAGTTTTTATAAAATAGATAGATAGATAGGTAAAAAAAATATTTGCAACTTGACACACACATACAAAATACAGCAATTATACAGAACACTAGGAAAACAAACAATAATTGAACACAGTTGGCTAAAACAATAAAAAAATAAAATAAAACCAACAATGAATTAATTCAAATAAAATGTGTGTGTGTGCTGCAGTATGTCAAAAAGGCCGTGGCTCAGCGTAATACTTTGCTAGATGAAGCAAAATAACTGATTTTCAGCCAGACCTGTTGAGAACAAGCAGAACCAGCCTCAATTCAACATGTATTGTGTACTCAACTACATAAATTGTCTGTTTGTAGTAATAATGAGTTTGTGAAGTCCTTAAAATATGGCGTTTCCTAACAATGTACTCCTACTCAGAGGAAAAACTAAGTGCCAAGTGATTCCCGAAGATAGCTTTATTTTTAGCAAACGAAGCGCTTGGGAATACCTTCAATTTGTTTCTGTAACAAAAATTTTAGCTAACTGCGAAAGTGTGTTGGAACTGTCAATGTTTATACTATATATAATCTTAACAGCGTAAAATCCGATATGATTCTGACAAAATTTAATACAAAATCCGTTTTTGTCACTGATTGTTCGCTTGTTCCGTTTCAGCCTCAGTCGTTTTGCGGAGCGAATATAGACTGATAACATTGGTTTTCTAGACTATATTGAATTCCGAATACATGATGTACATTTTCACCTTATTTTTGCTCCCGGGGCGACCCGAAGGAATTCTTTTCGAATAATGTTAAGGGTCGCGCAAAATTGGTCCAGTTTTGTTTACTATCCCTGGAAACATTCGAGACCTATAAAAAACCTTTCACGTTTCACTGATCATTTTCTTTTTAGGCAAGTTAGTTATAAACCTACCCAACTGAAATATTTCTTTCTTCCCCGGGATTCAAAGCCAAGATCTGCGTTCTAATTCGCAGACCGTAAACCACTTGGCCACGGAGGAGCAATTTATATTGTAAGCTATATAAATTACAACTTTAAATTGTGCATGTAATGTTAATGTATTTAGCCTTTAATACTCAATTTATTAAAAAAATTTTTTTTTGAGTTGTCTATTGGTGGCGGTGATCGTTTACCAACCCGTCTGCCCTTTTGTCTATCTAAACCACTATATATGTATAAATAGAATCCTATATTTCTAAATACACTTGAATGTTATTTGTAGGTGGGAGCAAACGTGCCACGCGACTGACGGTCGCTACTGCAATTGGAATATGGCTTTTGGCAGGCGCGATTGCGACACCGGCCTATATAGGCTCATATTTGAGAGAATTCGTCATAAACCCTACAAAAAAGGTAATAAGTTTAAGTGAAAGTTTACTACATGCATGTTATTCTAAGAAATATAGATTCAAATAAGTCCATAAAAACGTGAGTAAAAAAAAATGGAAACCTTATGTTAAACGTCAGTCAGACTTGTCAATGTTTCTTATTAATAATACAATTAGACAGCTGTTTTGAGGGATTTGTTTCTTCTTATCAGCCTAAACACTAGGAAACAGTGTATGGCGGGCGTATTGTGGGTGCTGTAAAAATATTGACGTAAAATATTAACTTTTTTTTAACACTGTTGCAATGGATTGTAACAGGCGACCTTATCTCTTATAGCGATCTCTTCCAGGAAACCTCAATTTCTTGTTGGTTTGATTGAATTTTTTCAGGCAAGCCTGTAGGAATTCAACCACACCTCCGTGCCACTTATGACACTCCGTCCGGCAAGTGGTAGCTCTACCAGTGACCTAATACAAATTAAATTATTAATTGTATTAGGGACCGGGGATCGAACCCGATACCTCAGGTTTCGCGGTAGGCTTATAAGATCGCTTAGCCATGAGGCCTCATTTATTTTATATTTTTTTGAGAAATAATTAGTCATGTAGAAATGTGTTTCCCCTTACCCCAAATTCATAGTCAATAAAAAACTTAAATCAACATTCGTCCTAGTTACCACTGTTTAGGAGAATAGGTACCAAGAAGAAGCAGCATGAAACTCGTATGTTACAACACACTTTTTCAATTCACTGATCAAGATAAGTCTTTAACTTTTTACCTTATATCACGAAAATTTCCAATTATTTTCCATATAAATTATATAAAGGACAGATTACTTCTTTTGATATTTTATACGTCTTTTTGGTTACATTTGATAAGCCGATAAGCCTTTCAAAAGCCTTTCATTTAACTATAAAGATGTGCTTTTAATGAGTCCATTGATAAAGATCTATTAACACGCAAATGTTTAGTATCAAACTATTAGAGTTTGCATGTGAAATTTTCACGTATTAACCATTAAATTAAATGACTTGATTGAAAGTTTTAATATATATAGATGTTATAAATATTTATATAATTTAATATAAGAAACATAACTCACATAAAACTATAGATAAAGCGCTTAAGATGTAAAAAATTAACATACATATGAAATGTGTCATAGCTACAAATTGACTCCAATTTTTAAACAACTTCATAAAGATATTTTAACATGACATGTTAATTGTAAATAAGAATATTTCATTCATGGCTGAATACATATTTATAAATTGTAGCTAGGAACAATCTCGATCTTGTCAGCGTTCAAACAAAATATTCAGACGTCAAATATAACACCCCTCTTTTTTGTGTTAAGGATCTTAAAAGTTATTTTCTTCAAAGGTATTAATTAATACTTTTGCTTAATATTCTTTTTAAGGTCAAAACTATAAATATATAGTATTTACATATGAAAAATACAGCCATATATCTCCCAAAATATTCATATTTAAAAGGAATCAATAAGACAACAATTTCATATAACGAAAAGCAAATTTATTCGATTAAAGCGAACTTAAATAACTTTAGTTTTATTGTAGTCTAGACTAGACGCGCGGATACTGAAGTAAGTCACGTTAGATTATCATTTCTTAGAAAACACAGTTTATTTGGTAGTAACCTTATATTATCGTGACAGGCAGCTTCTGTATCAATTTAGAAATAATTTAGAAATAAAATCTGAGGAAAACTTTATAACAACCTTAAGTTTACTAAATAAAACGGAATTGATAAATCTATGTTGAAAATATTTGGAAGTCGGTGCCAAAACTGTAACAGAATATCATAAAATAAATATTATCTACCCTTAGGCTTAACGGCTTCGCTCAGCGAATATGACATTCAAGAGTGTTCTGGAATGATCCACAATGATCTGGGATGCTCTCGAATACTCTCAAATGTTCTGGACTATTCTAATAATTTGTAGAGAGCAAAACTTCCAGCACTTATACGAAAAGCACGCCGTTGAGGTAAAAACAGTAACCTTCCTCAAGGACGGAAGATAGAGGTTCCGTTGATAGTACCGCACCTCATTCAGAAAATTTAGATACGCACATAATATACTTTTTTATCTATTTATACAAAGACTACCTTTGCTAGTCTCACAAAAACTCGATAACGGTTGGAAATTGCTAATTTTAGTTTCAAAATATTTGTAAAATTCCCAGGAAGATATAAAAGGTAAGAAAGAAAAGAAATTGCAAGTAAATAATAAAAACAACAATTTGATTTGCTCATGCAAACTGTTCGCAACTGTTAAAATATTTAAAACAATAACTAAAACTATTCGTGCGAAAGTTTAGAAATTAATTTTGCTACTAAACTTATACAGAGCGCTAATTGGATTCCGTTTCATTTATATAGATAAGACAACCTTTATTGGCGATACGAAGGTTTGTCTCGCTAAAACTCGAGAACGGCTGGGCTGATTTAGCTGATTTTTGTTTTGAAATGTTTGTCTTAGAGAAGGTTTAAACGGTGAAAAAATATGGAATAAATTAATTTTAAACAAAAAAATAAAACCGACCTCAAAACGCACTGAAAAGTAAAAAATAAATTTTGTATTATAAATGAACTTACTATAAATAAAAGACGTAAATAGTGTTGATAAATAAAATTTATCTAAAATTCTACAAGAGCATAAAACTGTCATGTTGCTCTTTGAAACGCGGCGCCAAGCCATTCGATTAATTTTTTTATTAAAGTCCAGGATTATTTATTCAGTCTTTATTTATATATTTGGCACCGCCTTTCACTTCGACGAGTTACCCTATCGTTTGACACCTCACTCATCCAAATCGGTCTACAAATGGCGACGTACGAGCGGAACATCGGAAAAAAAAAAATACCGTCGAATTGATAACCTCCTTTTTGGTTTTTTTGAAGGTCGGTTAAAAATTGCGATCAATACCAAAATATCCGTCCGCTAGTATATCTTATATATAAATTTCTCATGTCACAATGTTAGTTACCTTACTCCTCCGAAACGGCTTTACTGATTTTTTTTTTATATCCATATTCAGTAGGCCTGAGAATTGGCTACTATCTTATTTTCATACCCCTAAATGATAAGGGTAGCCCACCCCAAAAATTAATATGGCATAGCAACGTCTGCCGGGTCAGCTAATATATATTATTTGATGATTAACCGTCATTAGATTGTTTAAATTCAAGTAAAAATTACTGTTTACGATTGCTTTAAATAAAAGTGAAACAATATGATCCCGCCAATTATTGTTGTAAATGTGTTAAGAAAATACAGATACTATTGAATGCTTTTATAATAAACAAAAATTTTGAGTTACCTGGAAAAGATAGCCACGCCGCTCGTTACTCTATTTAGCTTAAGATTTCTCATTTTTAATCTATTATTATTGTGATAATAAAAAAATTTAAAAATTGCAAGTGAAACCGTACGTACCGTACTAGTTAAGTGGATGCCGTAAAAAGCAATGTGATGCCAATTAGTGTTTGAAAAGAAATCTCTTAGAACGTGATTTATGATGGCTGGAATGCGAATTATTTTTAACTGACTACGAAAAAGATCTTACGTTATTAGAAAAATTACAATATTTTTTTTTTAATTATTTTTCAATCAAATTTATACGAATATTACAGAGACATACAAATATGTTTATCCTTAATAAAAAAACTATTCACTGATGAGATGTTAACTACAAAATTTAGAATATATAACGAATGGACAAAGAGATTTGTACCTGCTTTATAAAATCCAGCTTTTATAAAGCAGCTTTCAGCTTTTATAAAATGACGTAAGTCTCGCAGTAACTAACTTAGCCCAATGGGCATTTGAGTGAATTACTTGACCTCAAAATACTGAAAAATTCAGTCAGATTTCACAAAACTCCCATCGAATATCTTAAAGAAAATTATTTTAAATAACACATTACATTTGTAACGTCTTACAGTTACTTCGGTTACGACAAAATGGCCCAACTCTCTTTAAAAAAATCGAACTGCCCATTGTGTTGAATATATTTCTCTTTTCAGTTTCTAGTATGCTATCCATATCCCGTGGAATGGGGGGAGAGTTACTCTCGTACCATGGTCCTGATGAAGTTTCTGGTATATTATTCTCTTCCCTTGGCTGTGATCGCATTATTCTACATTCTCATGGCACGACACCTCGTATTGAGCACGCAGAACGTTCCAGGAGAAATGCAAGGGACACAAAGACAGGTGAGTGTGAAACTCAAAAAAAATGAGAAATTTCGTTAACTACTTTTGTTTTATATATAGTATCTTAAATATATAAAAAGAGAGACGTAATCTACAATACTTTTAATAATAACCATAAAAACTCATATCAATTTAAATCATTTGGTTCAAAATAACAAAATAAGTTTACCAAACGTAAAAATTTATCTAAGTAATCATTTAATTGGTTGAACAAAATTTTATTTGCTGAAACACTGCATTATTATAGATATTTAGATGAGTCTTCAGATTGCGGTCACCTATTTTAGGAGTATGTAGGAATTAAAGTCAATTGGTAACTCATGATTGCGCGTGGCTGGAACGACCGGCGTTATCAACTGTACGCTACACACTGTCACAATATAAACCCCTACAGATATTATTTATGAAACTATACGAAAATGAATTAAACGTTACTATCATCCGGAATTAAAATGTTAGCGACACTAACTCTACCATAAGTCCGGTAAAGTACATATTTTTCGATAACTTCTGCGTTGATTTTTTATACCTATGGAAACGCCTACAGCTATTCGCAAACTTACTTGGCCAATATGCGATTAACAGCTTTCCGATGGTAAAGAATCTATCAAAAGCTTCGATAGTAATCTCATGGTTGACATACAGATGTAAGACGAAAGAGTCAAATCTTTTCTCTTAATAATATTATGTTAGAGATATATAGCTAGATTAAAATAGAGGATTTATTTAGGTGATAAAAATTTACGAAGGTTAATATCGTCTATTTGGTAGCTCGTAAGGTCGAATTAATCGCAAGAATTCCAATACGGTACGTAACGAAGAAATACGAAATCCTAATATAGGATCAATGGTGACCTCACTTAAAATAAGTCACGAAGCGCTTTATTAGAATTTTCTTTCGTACACAGATAATACACTTTGCCCATATCTCTTGACCTTTTTTGATTGGTAAAACTTTTTCAAGGCAAAAGTGGAAAAAAAACAGTACCAAGGACCATTACAATATTATCACTAAAGAATCGCAATAAACTCAAAAACCTGTACTGTTTTTAACAGTCGATTGTTTGCCAAGGGAGCGAACCACTATTTTGAAGGCCAGAGTGTTTTTTGAATCCAGAATAAAGCGAGGGATTTATAGTACGTACTCGAGTTTAAAATAGTGTCGCTTTTGAGGTGGACACTCCACTTTTTATCACCTTTATGAGAAAATAAGTAAGTGCTGCTGATGAAGTAGAATTACGTTTATTTATTTACATATAGTTAGGAACAATGAGCACAATGAACCCATTTTCTGAAAAAGATTTTGCTCCTCTTAAAGTTTCCAAATTATGAAATTATGTTAAGCTTTCAAATATTGTTTCCGGGATTTTGTAGGCTTTGTTTGAAGTACATTTTTAGCGTCCGATATAACATTATCTTGAGTTTATACAATACTTTCATTACATAAGGCTTCTTTTAGGTATTATCTTAAATCTAAATTTTAACAAAGAATTTGAAAAAAAAGAATGCGCTTCGCGCGTTTTTACTTTGACAGTAACTTCTTTTTTTTGTTTGTTCCGCGTGCGGAATATTTTTTGACAGCCAGTATCTTTTTCATACAATTTTTGTGATCAATCTCTTTGCTGATTGAAACATTTACTAACAATATCCACTTTCCAAATTCAAATTTTATTTACTCCTTTGGGATTAAAAGCCATTTTGCTCACTGTTTACACATATTTCATATGATAAAAAAAATTATTTCACTGATGGAAAGATATAGAAAAAATCCCTTGAGTCCTAAACAGGGAATGGGACGGATATCTTTTTGCGTCTGTTTCACTGATCATTTCCCTTTCAGGCAAGGTGGGTATTTCCATTTATTAATCACATATTAAAAACAAAATCTTATCAAAGTATAAAATATATTCCACGTACGGAATTTGAATGTAATTCAATTCGCAAATTATAGTACCTAGTTTCCAGTTGAAATCAATTTTATTATAGTATTATATTATGATTAAATTATATTATATATTTTATATTATTATTTATACATTTATTTGTATATGCATTATTTCATTACTTAGATGATAAGATAAACATAAATGAGTAGGTACTTCGGTGCAACAAGTACTCGAAATAGAATTGTGTACAGCAGTAAAATCAAAAACTTTTAGAAAATTAAATACAAAATTGACTTTTTAATATAAACATACATACTTACAACATAAGAAATAATATTAATTATAGGCAAATTAATTTATTCTTAAAGAGAGTGTAAGCGTCCTCCTACATCCTCCATTTTCTGATAAAAATGACGATAAACTATTACGAATTCGCTATTTACGGGATTTTAAAACTATGAAAAGCCTGGATACTATACTATTTCTGAATGATATTTTGTCTGACATAAACTATATCTATATATAAGTTTGGATAATTACACTCAAAAATACAGAAAAATTTACGTAAAAGTAAAGAAAATTCGTTTTTTCTATGGAATGACGTTTTAGGTGACACGTTATTATTCGGAACTCCACTTCACTAGTTATATAATATATTATATTATTTACTATATTATATATTCTAACGCTAAGTCGCTAGTAAATAAAGTATTCATTGACATTATAAAGAGAAAAGATTTCTTTTTTTGTATGTTGTGTACAAATTTAAAATAAATGGAACGTTTTTGAAATTATTTCATTATTTCATTTATTACACACATGATATTTGTATAAACTTATACATAATAATGACGTACCGAGGTATTTTAAAAATGCATAGAAATTTCCTTGGCAATAAAACTGTTACTATAAAATAAGTAGCTCTAAAGATAAAATGCATACAAGAAGCTGACCGAAGATTTCCCTCTGGACCGGAGGTCTAGTTACAACCTCTGGTCCTCTTACCTTAGATATTTTATGAATATATACACAGCGCCTTGTACTCGTAAATTAATCATGAATATTTCTATAAAAATTTTCACACTATTCCTTTATTTAATTTTTATCAGAATCTAAAACTTTTTTTAAATGATTTTACTAATTAATTATGTAAAGCAGATTTTTCTCAATGTATAATCAAAAGCTGGCAAGGGAGCTTTAGCAAAATAGGCCGCCAACACACGGCAAGCGACTGGGGTTGTCGGCCATTTCCACCTATTTAATAAAATACACGTCTGTGAACAACATTTTTTCAAATTCATGCTTTTTAAAATTTTCGAAAAATGTTGATGTGTAAATGTTATTTAAAATATAGAATTTTTTAATTGCCCTAAATATCATCGTCTCTTCGGTACCATCTGTAGGATCATTTAAATCGGTTGTAAATTACATTATAATGGCAATTACGGATCAATTTAAACTTGACAAACATAAAAGAATAAACAATAAACTTTAGAACAAATGAAGGCAATTATAAGAACCTGTTTTTTTAAACGTTCGAAAAAAGATCTTTGAGTTCTAACACTAACAGATGTGAACGAAACGTCTCGAATATTAAATCGTTTATAAAATACGAGAAAAATACTCGCTTATACGATAAGACGTATAAATAATTCAATTCTTGAAGTTTTTATACGGTTGCGAGTTATAACCAGAAAACTTAGTCTATGGTCTAGACTTCTTTTTTTCTTAAAAGTTCTAGGATAGTCTCTTAGAGATTATTATACGTTCCGAAGACGAAAGGTAACATGACTTAGAAAGTTTTTCTTTTATTTAATGACTACAAACAGATACTCAATTCGTTTTTTTATTGAAGGTGATATTGTTATAAATATAATCATTATTACCATTATCATCTATAAACATTAAATCTTTTGATTGCAAGAATAAAGGGTATATACATATATATAAAAATCAACTCATCAACTTTGCTGTAACTTTCTGCTATACGAAGTTGCTTAGACTAGTTTCAATCATATAAAAAAAATTCATTTTTCTGTTCCTACCCTGAACAATAGAGTACCATTAAAAAATTGCTAAAATTGTTAATTAATCATCATGCTACGTATCACTTGAAATATCGAAACGATCTTGGCCCTATTAAGTTACAAATAGATTCAATCATAGACTATAAATGTATATTCTAAATTCTAAAACCATAAACCTATATCGTATTTCTTTTCAGATGCGTGCAAGAAGAAAAGTGGCGCTGACAGTACTTGCTTTTGTGGTCGTATTCGCGGCCTGTTTCCTTCCCACGCATGTTTTTATGATGTGGTTTTATTACTGGTGAGGTTCACCTCCAATTTTATTACCTTCATTTACTGATCGTTTCTTTGTAGTGGTGAAAGAATTATTAAAATTTGTAAAATAGTCTTTATGTTCATTCGTTAAAAGCAAAATATAAAGTTTTATTTTATGCTTTTTTTAAAGAACTCAACATTTTAGTAGTACTTTATAAAATAATAGTTGTAATACCACCTCTATGGCCTAGTGGTAAGCGTTATAACCAAGAGTTCCCGGGTTCGATTGCCGGTGGAGTTAATAAAACTCGGTCTGGCAGGGCATAGAAGGCTGATCACCTATAACTTGCCCCTAAAGAAAAAATCGATCAATGAAACAGATCTGAAATGCATCTGCCCCATACACAACTAGAGGACACGGGACTCACATTCATTCATTCATTATAATAATAATTAAAATGTATAGTACATTTTGGGTCTATTGTATTATCGTGTAGTTTACTTTGTACAGATCATGTACTGATGTACAGATTATAAAGTAAGAATTATAAAACAGTGAACTTTACATGTTCTGATTTACTTCAAGAGATGGTGCTGATATACTTTAAATCTTTCGATCAGTTCTTTGATTTAAACAGAAAAGTAAATCATAGATTACTGTTGTCCGTATTTTGCTTTATAATGTGTTTTAGAGTTAACTTAAAAAAAAATCTCATGCAGTCACAAATAAAATGTAATTCATACATTTTCTCATGCAGTCCCGAATAAAAGCAAATTTAATTTCTTTCGTAGTCCAACAGCCCAAGAAGACTTCAACGCGTGGTGGTCAGCGCTTCGCATCGTTGGCTTCTGTCTATCTTTTCTAAACAGCTGCGTCAACCCTATAGCCCTGTATTGCACAAGCGGTATATTCAGAAAACATTTTAACAGGTAAATTAATTAATTCAGTATAATTAATTCATTTATTATTATTTTTTCAGACATATTTACAAAGATATTAAAGATAATCAGTTCATCCATTAAGAGGTATTCTTATTTGTAAGTATCAAACATACATACATATATATATCTATGAATTTTAATGACTACAATATGTATTGAACAAAAGCGTCTATTGCATTATATTATACTACATTCTATATATATATATATATATATATATATATATATATATATATATATATATATATATATTACATATACTAAAATTAATTTTAAATTAACAATTTTTTTACATGGGAATGGACATACATTTAATATTTATACAGGTCATACACATAACCTTTTCATCGTCGCTGTTGGAAATGTAACTCACGTAGCACACGTAGAGAGGATTCATAAGCGAATTCATCAAATAGGTACTATATCATATATATGAAAATGTATGAGGCGTTTCCATATTATAATATAATAAGCCTTTATTAATATAGCCATAACGGAAATTGAAAAAAAAAAAATTGACGAGTTTTCATGCATTTTCGCAAAGTTTTAATATTAGTCTACTCAATGTAGGAACAGACATATGAAAAATCATTTAAATCATCTAAGGTATTATTTCTTATCGATTTATAAATAGAGTAATTAAAAAAGACCAATTTCAGTCACTTTGTGTCGGTCAATACATTTTTTTTAACAGCAACACTGGCTCTTCACTGTTCACTAGTGATACTTCATTAAAACTGAACAATGTAACTTTCAAAATTAGGGAATCCAATTAAAACTTTTTTCTGTCAAAAATACAAATTTGTTTAATACTGTCAAAAGATGACGAAACCTCGATTTAATATTGACAAATGTGAAATGTCAAAATCTAATAAATTCATGCAACCATCCGGTTATAAAAATACAACCATCAACTGTCATAACTTATTTTAAGTATAAAAATGTCAATTGTCATTTCGATGCCGCCTTTTTAATACTTAATTTTGAATTCTACGGCGTATAAATATTCGAATAGCTTTAATATCGCCCTCAAATCTTTTGTGATATTTCGAGGGCAATAAATTCCATTGAGACATTAAACTGTTGGTTTTGACACGGTATTATTGAACGACCATTAATATACGTTGGTTGGCGTTTGACGTGCCTCTACTTATTTCTCATTATTTCGCTGAAATATTGCATACTAACCGAGCTTTGTATAACTTACGTACTTTAACGGCTGTCTTCAAGTCTCTAATATAATATTCCTTAGGTCTATTAGATGTTGAAGAAAGGCATCAAATTTGTTCAACTTTACAGAAAACATCAAAAGAATTAGTCTCAGATTTCAGGAAAACAAACTTTCCGAGTTGTTAATTATATATTTAGGTAAATATTACTGAAAACTGGGACAAACAAACTTCTACGTCTTAATATATATCTTTTGAGCCAAATTATAATACTTTATCGAATCTTATAAGCTATTATAAAATATTTACACAGCTGATAAGTTTTCTTAAGGTAACTAGATTTAATTTAAAAAAAAAACAAGTTTTAAAATATAGGCTATGTTACCTAGATAACTAATTACATATTATTGGGAAACGTTGAAGTTTGAAAAAAGTTATTTTGCGAAGCGTGATCGTAAAAAAAGATATTATTAGGAACTAATATGTTTGATTAATAACAAAAGATAACTTAGATTACGTAGTGAGGGGCATTTAAAGTCATTTTACTAGTAACATTGCATTTTTAGTCTCCTATGATCAAGCCTTTTACAAAAACGGTAATTACAATAAATAGACTAATCACTCAGAAGGATTAATATACAGATAGATATATAATTATATTCATAACAGTGAAAATGTTTTTATTATTCCATTGTATTTTTACTTAACTCCAAATAAAAATATAAACTTTTTAATTTACAATAGAAGAAATATAGGTATTTTATCCATAAACTATCTTTCCAGATATCTTTTCTGTCGCACCACATCAACTCATGGGACCAGAGGATCACTGTCTTTATCAACATCTCGAAGACTGCACTCAAGTCGGAAGACCAACATTAGTATGGTACCGAGAACGTAAGTACACTGTGAATCTTTTAAAAAACAAGTCTTGTTTCCTACTTTGGATTTGCCCTAATATCATAAATCCCAATTATTCGTTTGTATTTCTAGGATCAGTAGATTAAAGCGAAGGATTATCAATTAGCTTAATAGTTGTGGTGCGTCCTCAAAATATTATGTGCATTGTTTACACAATATGTTAACACAGTTTATTTAAGATTGTTTTAATCCATATAATTATTAAAAGTTTAGAATGAGTTTTAACACAGAAATATAAAGTATAACTTTATTTTATACTAGCTTTTACATGCGAATTTATCCGCGTGGCCATACAATAGTCTTTTTTACTCAGTAGGAGTGTAGTTTTTCTTCAATACAAGAGTTTTAAAATCGGTGCAGTAGTTTTTGAGTTTATTCTTTACAAACATACAAATATTTTTTTATAAAATAAGAAGAGATAAATTATGTGAAATAATATTTTATATTAAAACAACCTTAGGTAGTAGCTTTTGTTTAAAATAGGATTTGAATCTATTTATTAACAATGCTTGTATTACAAGATGTTTAGGGATTGTGTTAAACAAAGGTATACCTTGGAACAATAGTATGAATATAAATGTATTCAATCCCTTGATCATTACGCAATCTACATCTGAAAGACTTGTTTGTTATTCTCTTAATAAAACAGATTTTCGGAAGTTGATTTAATAAAAGCTATCATTGGCTGAGGATCAACCGCGAAGTAATTAAAATGTACTGGAAAATTGTTCTTCATTAAAATTTTCAATTCGTTTAATTGATGCAAACGTACCTATTATTATTAAACTGAATATGGTCGAGTAAATTTATTAACAAAAAACGTATTATTTTAACACAAGTTTCATTTAAATATTCAAAAGGGAAGCGAACCGTTTTCATTAAACAATGAATGATTTCTTTGATATAATAATTATGCTTTTATTTACTATCTGAATCCAAATTTAATTTTGTACACGTTTATATTTTTAACTACCTTTATTATGTTTTTTTGAATTTCGTTATTTTTGATCATTTTTTGTGTTTGTTACATTTTTTTTACCATTTTATAATTGTTTTAACTGTATGATGATATCTGCTAAAATCTCATTCCAAAATATTTGTACACTTTTTAAATAATATCGAAATTATTTGGCAACTATAACATCTAGACACAACATAAATGTGTATAGGTTTGCGAGTAATACTTGCGGCTAAATTGTTAGTTATTTCACGATTAGCAATTCAAAAAAGTAAATTAAGATTATCTAAGCCGTTCTACTATGCCAAAGATATAAAGATACGCACATCTAACTTACTTCATTACTCTTTTGTGCAAAAGGGCTCATTCTGTTATCTGTGGAAATACAGATTAAAAATTGATTCAGCGTAAAATTGGTTCATTGTTAACAAAAGCTTGAATTTCAAAGGATTTCTTAACGCAGGACCACTACAATTTGTCACGTACACTCGTTAACATCTGTTCACGTCATATAGTGTGGGATTTCTTTCATGGATTCGTTTAAAGATGGCGCCAGGCCTGAAGTGTTTAATTAAATATCTTCACATTCTCTTACATATAAATAGCTCTTTTTTATACAACTAAGATTTTTCTACCATTTTTAAACAGTAATACGTTGTTTTTTATGTGATAGCAATAGATGAATTGGGTCTTGAATGCTTGCGAGTCTTGAATGCGAAGATTTTTTTAAATAGTGTAATTATAAATTGTGTATGACCTCGTAGTTCAAAGAAAAAAATCAATTTAAATGATATTTTTATAAATTTTAATGCTTTCAAAGAACCAACTTTCAAGAAACATAAAACACGTATCCTGTAAGAGATTAAAAATATTCGATGAAATTCATCAACGGCTTGCAGTATTAAATTTTAACCGAACAGCGTTCATTGTATTCGAGAAAAAATTGCATGGTGTTTAATCTCATCTGTACAGACTTTGGGATTAAATTTTTATTCCCGAAGTTTACAATAAACAAATTGAAATGAAAGTTGACAGTTGACAATTCTAGAAGCTGTATGACCTAACTTGACAGTGAAAATACCATCGAGCAAATACCCTATAGATTAGTAACGCGGGCGATCTTATTCCTAATTTTTATATCTTTAATGACATACAAGTGAATGTGACAATCCGCGCCGTGAAAGCAAAAAACCAGTAACTGTGTGTTAGGCTTCTTAATAAGTAAAATAATTCAAACGAAAGCAATAACAATCGTAATGGTTTATTGTTCCATTCGTTTGTGTGGAAAAATAGCAAAATGTCAAACAAACAGATTGAATCACATTTCATCGGTAAGTAAGCGCAATTCATTAATTTTGAATAATTTTCTTCCATTTTACCACGGCTCAAGTTAAACTGGTCATGTCAAATTACGTAGGTTGAAATTAATCTATTCATCTCACTTTCTCATAAATGAAATTGTATTATTTCATCTCTTTCTAATATTTTTATTATAAAACTTTTTCATATATATACTATAAATATCCGACCATATGATTGTAGTGCATACTTAATTATTTTACCCATGCAATCGAAAATGCAAAGAATTAGTTGTAAATATCGTAAATTAATAATTACAGTAGGTATAAAATAGTGATATTTAATTTATTACATTATTTCAAAAAAGTATAGTGAAACTGATTTTTTTTTGTTTATTTTAATTTTATTTCAAATTAAGTGTAATGTTAGAACTTGAGTGATTGCAACATTAATTAATACTTCTATTCAGAAAATTCTATATTATATTATTCAATATTTTTTTATTTAATAATTAACATGAGTTATCGTTATTATGTACTTACTATTAAGACAGCTGTCGCGTTTGGTAGAATCGTTTTCTACATTGTGTATTTGCTCGATGGAAAAAACATAATATATTTTAAGCAATTTAGCAATTTACCATTAAAAAAAAATATAAACCACACTAAACGTAAATACACTTCACCTAATGACTCTCACATTAACTCAAAATTCACAACCACTACTCAATTGGACAGAATTTCCCCTAAGAAAGATTATTGACTGTTCCTTTTCAAAAACAACTGTAGGATCCCCACTGGCAGCCAAGCCCATTGCTTATTTCTAGGAATAATACCACTTCAACTGATACAGACTGGCACGGCTTGGAGCTAAACAGGTCAGCGCACACCTGTTAACGAAATGGCCTGATACGTAACCTCACCCGAGATTTCATGACATCATCCGACCAAACTAATATATCATTATATAATAGCTTAGGTACATGACATTCACGAACGCGGCCAAAAATAACAACCAAGAAACAATCTGGTATAACTTTCATTAAGCAATTTTAAATTAAAAGTATCAATAATTGAATTGGATCCAACCATTCCAATACGTTAGTAACATTCAATAACTTCATACAGCTTTTCCAATTAAATAACACAAATATATATTTTAAATTTGTGTAAGAACCTTCTTCAATTATTTTTTTGTAGACACTTAAAATATTTTTCGAAAAGAATTCCGCGAATGCAGCGTAGCACTTAAAGCTACGAAATGTCGTAGCACTATGTGCGGTAAATTGTAGCAGGATCGTTGTAACGTAGCAATATTTAGAATAACCTATTAATTATATTACAAATTAGTAAAAAAAGAAGCCTAAATTCAATTGCGTGTTCTTTTTATGTGTAACACAATTCTATTTTTATTAGATTCGTACTTTTTTTGTACCAATCTGGAGGTAAAGTGACAAATGTTGTTTAAATTAACCCTATACCTCACTAGGGGTGGATATGACTTCCCTGTCATATTTGACTCGCTCTTTTTTATTAATTTTAATTAACTAACTTTTTATGTAATTTAAGTTGTCATTATTAGCGATTGAAAGTTTTCAGCAAGATTTACAAAATATACGAAAAAGTTGCTTCATTATAAAGTGAAATTCTTACAATTTTTCTTCAATGTTTTGACATTTACTAGCGACCGTGACTAAAATAACTCTAAGAACCTTGTTAAAAAGGGATTTAAAGGAATTGCGCAAAGTATAATATAAAGTTTTCGTTTAATATTATATCAAATGATAAGATATTTAACAATACTATTAGTACTTATGTACTAGTCTTTACAGAATTATATGTTTTAGTGTACTAAAACATATAATTCTGTAAAGACTAGCTCTCAATACTATTATAAACATTTTTTTTGATTCATTAGAAACAAAAATACAAAAACATGCATCTGGGTATGTTTTCTTAGTTAACGGAGAAAAATTATAGATATAAAAATTATAAATGTGAAAGAATAATAACAACAATTATTAAAAATATACAGATGTACAAATTTTTTTTGGATTAAATAATTATTATAACATCAGCTATCATCTGTAAACTATTACTATCTTGGATAAAGACAAATCGTATAATCGAGACAGAGCATTGGTAGCTTAACTTTGTCTGTGTATCACCAAATTACTTGTTAACTGCAAATTAATTAATGTTCCGGGCTCATGTTTGATTACTAATTAATAACGGTCATTTTAAAGCAACGCGATCGGTCGTTATATGAAAATGTCGCAACACTGCTCCATTGTTAAGGCTTTGGTTAAACACTAGCTTTAACCATGAGTTCAGTTTTCTATCAATGAAGAAATTTTTACAATTGGTTTTGTAATTTTTGAGTATATTCATTTTCTTTTTGTAATAGTTTGCAACAAAGTCTTATTTTAATGTAGAAAAAATAATTGATTGTAAAGACTCATCGACTCGATGACCGATTGGCGCAATTGGTAGTGCTCCTGCCATCTGCATCGAAAGGTCCTGGGTTTGAATCCCGGTAGGTGCATTAATTTGTGTGATGAGCACAAATGTTTGTTTCCGAATCTTGGTTGTTTATAAACTCATATATTATGTATTTATTGTGGTACCCTCGTTGTTTCTGAGTGCTTCAGCTACTTACTTTGGGATCAGAGCAATGTATGTGGGTTGTCCCAATTGTTATTATTATATTTATTATCTGCATTTTTATTTATATGTATAGAAAATGGCCCATTCAATTAAATAAGTCAAAGTAAGACAAAGAAAATATACAAAGTTAAGGTTATTATTTTGTGCCTACCCATTAAATTATTATGTTATTTTGTTTTAATTAAGAATATCAGGGATTATAAGTTAGGATTTAGAGATCACAATTCAAATTATTACAATTTACAATTTTTTTCAGAACAAGCGTCGGACGAGAAAGCAGCATCCGCCTCATAAACAACGGCTCGTCGAAACTTTGAGACGGGCGTCGTTCGCGTTGCGTCGCAAACAATAATCTGGATTATCGAAATCAGATATAAATTCTTCCCAATTTTTAAATGGAAACATACAAACATTTGCTAGTACAGACATTGCGTAAATTTTGAAACTACTACACTCTATCTATTAAAAAAACCGCATCAAAATCCGTTGCGTAGTTAGTAGCATACAAAGGGATATAGGGACAGAGAAAGCGACTTTGTTTTATACTATGTAGTGATATAATTTGACGCTAGTAACCCACCGCTGTGCACAATACATTTTTTACTTCAGACAAGTACGTCTCTTGTCTAATAATAAGATGTATGGAATTGACGAAAACTTAGTATCAAGTAACCTTGCAACCTTGTAAATAAGTACAAATCTGTGAAAATGACTATAAGTAATCATTGGTTTGAAACGCATGACATCGTTATTTTTACCTTGATTATTTTTGTGGAAATGACATAAGCCCTTAATATTTACAGTATCTTAAAAGTATATTTCTCTATAACGCAAGAAGATACGAAACACTTTGTTTTTGTTTTTCCATTAATTTGTTACTTAAATCATTTGAGTATATACAATGAAAAGCATAGCTGCCGGTTTCATTTGAATTTTAGTTAAATTAAATCCTTCTCTGACATCCTTTATCGGATGTATGTCAGAAACAGGAGAGTTAAACATTTGAACTTTTAAACGATGGTATGTGGTCAAAGGGACAGTAAGTCTAAAGCAAAGTTTGGCGCACATATGTTTCAGAGTAAATTTCTAATTTAACTGCGTTGTTTAATTAAATACGTTACATTTATTAGATTTTTACGTCTTTATTATTATGCCTTTACGCATCCTGGATGGTAAGTCACAGGTGTTATGGACTCCCGAATAAAAAAAGGAAAAACAAATGTGTGTAGTCAGTAATTCACTTTAATATTTATCCAAAATCCTATTATCATATCTATGTAAAGGTAAGATATTCACTATTATATATGAAAGCTACTTTGTAAATAATAATATTTTAATGCTTTTTCATTTTATTGCAAGTTTTTTATAGTAATAAGAATGTTAACTAACTACACGAAATCGCAGGCACCAGCTAGTAAAACAACTATTTAATATTGATATACTAATTGTAAGATATTTTATACTTTAACTAGGTAAAGTATAATATTTTCTTCAAAATGTACATATTCCTCATAAATATATTGTAAAATGAATCGTTAGTTAAAATTATTAATGTACCTTATAATCGATTTAATTTTATCTTTTACTCAACAATTACATCATTTTTATGAGTTATTCGTGTATTTACCTCTAAATATGCTTGAACATTAATACTAAATTATTGGTCTCAAGGACAAAATAAATCCGGTCACAAAAATTCGCACCAATTGGTAGAGACCTTAGATAAACTATTGCAAATAAATACCTAAAGTCCTCATTGATCACATTTCTGCTAAAAAAGTTATTCACGGTCAAAGTTCGTAGGTAATTTCCGATCGATGATAACGGTGCTACTTATAAACATTATTTAACTAGAAACAAAATCTTGAATCTTGAAAATGTAACTTTCTCATTGATGTGTAAATGCGATTATTATTGTATACGCAAGACAAAACACTGAGGAATCGATTTACATAATGTCACTATATAGCTGAGAGGTAATAATTAAGGTACAAATTGTATATAACATACTTATAGTTACAATAAACGTATCATTATTTTATTTTATTTTGTATCAAAGGTTCGTTATGGATATCTTTTAAAATGAGTAAAAAGTTACTAAAGCAGCCCAGCTTTCACGTTTCAAAAGTCTAAACAAAATCTTTATAGTTTAGAGCTCATTAAGTGGACCGCCACCCATGAATACCCACAGCTGGGTCGTGAATACGTTTCCGGCCTTTTATAGAGAAGTACGCTCTTTTCTTCAAGCTCCCCAAGTCGTAATGATTCAGAAATACCTCATAAGGCAGCTGGTTTCACTAGGTGGTATTGTATGGCTGATACGTGAAAAATTCTACACATGGACACCTGTAAACCTAGCTGATCCGCGGGTCGGCCGCTAGCCTTTTAAACTCTGGTTCTACATCAGAAATAATCGGTTTTAATTGCTACGAATTTCTCTAGGTAGGTTCCTCTACGACACGTCTCTATCTGAGTATCCATAATCATGATTGTCTATAGAAAATGGTACGACAGTATGAGATATGCGTATGCCTACTTCCATCTGTAGCCTTTAGCTTATAAAACGACTTCTTCTCATCTACAAACCTGAGCATTAGTGTTATAAGCTCTTTTCATAAAGGTGTATAAGACAACTTCAAGAAAATCTATATTGCAAACTTTAATGCAAGCTAAATCAAAGCTAGTATGCATTATATAAAAATAGTGTTTCTAAATAATTCTAGTTCCATCGCGTATCCACAAGGGAGATTCTAGAGAAATTACAATACAACTTTAAGTATAAAAACAATGAAGCTTGCCAAGTTTCATTTTAATTGGCAATAGGTACTCTTGATTCCTTTGGGAAATATATCTATTATTTAAAACTCAACAATGTTTTGAATAATACTAATGGTGCTGCGTAAATAATTTTATCGTAACAGTAAAGTATTCAAAACCTGCTCAAATTAATATTCTATCGACTTCAAAAGAGGACTCAGTTATGAAATGATTTTATTTTTGATTATGGTACTTTAAAAGAAGGTTAATCGAAATGTATTATTGTACTTTCAAAAAAATTCAAGCAAAGTTAAAATTCACATGTCTAGACGACTTGTTTATCTCTGTTAATTGTTAATATTGGTTTCAGAAATATTGTTGATTTCCCACCTAGTGGCATGCGGCGCCATATTTAAAAAATTTGCATTGTTTTCGCGTGTTCTTCTCAAACCTTGAACACGCCTGTAATCTTAGCATGAAATGTCGACAACAAACGATCATCATTATGATTTTACGTAAAACAAACGAATAATTTGAGTCTAAATTAAACACAATTACTGTATTATCGCGTTGTATCGCTATAACGCGTTCGGCAAAAAATGAGCCAGCCAAATGTTTGTGCCATCCATCTCAATCCGTAAGATGAAGTAAACAAGGAGCTATTAATTTGAATAGAAGCCTAGGGTCGAATTGCTTGAGACGTCGCGTGTATTGACAGGGAGTAACGCAATTATAAGCGGCTGAACGTGAGAGCAATATGAATGTGTTTACGTCAGCCTCTTCAATCTTCTTGATATATTTATTATCTAGTCTATTAGAATGCTAATAATATAAGTATATGAAATTGTGCGAGTTCACAATCGAAATTTTCGATAGGTTTTCAATCGCGAAATCAGGCAACGAAATTTTTTTGTATAGAAATAACAAAAGGTTTTGTAAAGTTAGTGTTAATATCATCGGCCTTTTTCCCCCTTTAGTGGATAACAAGCTACTGAATTACTAATGATTGTTTGGATAGTAAACTAACTTATGTTACAACTAAAGATAGATAACTTATTTGTGAGGATGGGAATGACTGTTGGTATTCGCTTGCCCTACTTTTAGTAATTGCCAAATTGTTCTCTAACAATTCCCTTGTAGGTAAACAAACGCCTTCGAGATATCGTCAATCGATATTTGACTCTATAAGAGTTAATTTGACGTATAAATTAGTAATTATGAGTTTAGAATAACAGCAATGTTAGACCGGGTATTCGCAATGAATCGAAAATAAATCTGGGCCAGAAATAAACTTGCGATGTGAATTCAAATATTATGTAGTTCATTAAATCAAATTTTAAAGAAGCACGTTTCCTCTCGAGCGTTATCAGAAGGAGCGATTTTGGGGTTCAAACCTCCCTCAAATTAGGTTATTAACATAAGCGAATATATTAAAAAAAAAATAGTTGATATATTTAAAAACACAATCAGAAGATTATTCTTTAACGCCTCTGTCAAATGATCTTATCAAAATATTAATGAACGTTTTGTTATTATTTCTGTTTTTAAATGGATTTTCATAAATTGTAGTTATTAGGTACATCAATATTGGACATGATAATTGGAGATTCGTTTAGGAGTTACAATGCCACAGACAGAGACACACAGATACGAAATACTCATAACACCCCTCTTTTTCATCGGGTGATAAAAACAGAGTAAGACAAACTTGGTACAAAATTATATCAAATCAAAGTGTTTGAAAGTTTGTATTTCATCAAAGAAAAGTCTATTTGTGAATTAGGGTCAGAATTACGACTGCTAAAAGGACCCTTATGAGAAAT
This sequence comes from Aporia crataegi, assembly GCA_912999735.1. NCBI lineage: Eukaryota > Metazoa > Arthropoda > Insecta > Lepidoptera > Pieridae > Aporia > Aporia crataegi. The sequence goes on along the minus strand of OU538744.1, from coordinate 1,514,236 downwards.
GAAATATTGTCATTAATATATTTTTAATTAATTAAAGCGATCAGTTAAAGATGACTGTTTAATTTATTTTAAACTTATCCTTAACTTTGTAGTTAGTTTTTAGTAAAATAATGTTTCATACATAATTTTACTGCTAATCTAACAAGGATTAAATATAAATGTTATATTATATATTCATACTATTTACATTTATAACTCAAGAACAGATGGACCGATTATGATGATTTTTGATTTGTTGGATTCGTCTAAATTCGAGAATGTCAGAATAACTACTACAAATATAGAAAAATTCACGAAAAAGTGTCTATGAAGAAAATTCGTTGCCTCATACATTTTCTATGGATTGACGTTGTTGGTGACACATTTTTATTCGGAACTCTGAAGCGATTCGAAGTTTACGGGGTCCACTAGTCAAAAATAATTCTACAATCAAATAGAAGTCGTCATCAATCTGTCAGTGGCTAAAATACACCGTCTACACTGAAACAAACTTACAAAAAAAGTTAAACAGAGAAAGACGAGGTAGACTAATTTCTAAGTCTTTCATTGAGCATTTTGCTCTGCATGCATCTTTCAATGCCAACTCAAGCAGAAAGCTGGTCATAGGATTGATTTTTTCGAGGTATTCCCAACACAAGTATTTTTAATTACTGTCTGGGAAGCCCCGGCAACTGCTTTGTAAAGAAGTAGGTACTAAAATAAAATGCATTTTATTTATTATTATTTAATTCAATGTGTGCAGATCACGTGTTCTTAAAACATTCTTTGAAAATAGCTTTGTAGTTACAAAGGTCCGATATTGGTAAATTGGACAAAAGCTTTCGTAATCTTCTTGAGTGATCTTTTATTATATTACCGTTGTTTCTCAATCGTAGCTAAGTTTTTATTTCCGCTGGAACATTTTGTTTCAACTAATAATATTTGATACTCTACACAGAAATGTGTTTAAAGTTGACGTCTCTGTATATCTTTGTATAATCATGCTCCAGAACGAATGGATTGATTTTGATGCTGTTTTTTTTTTTTGTAACTGACGTGATCAGATGGACCTTGGGTATAATTTATCACGCTCAGTTCATCCATTCATGAGACATTGTTATTGGTAGTTAACATAAGTTTTAAGGGGAGGTTTTAAATTTTCTTTAATTTCACTAATAAATTATATAAGATATATATAAGATATATATAATTTATACGTTGCCCGCATCTTTGCTCGCGTTGATATCGCTTAGATATTTGATGTCGCATTAGTCCATATTATTTTTCTTAATTTTACCAAGAAAAATGAACAAGGATCATCCTTTTCTTAAGCCTTAACAACGTGCATACAGAACGGTTGAATAGTTTAGGCTTGAAAGCGTAACAAACAAACTTATATTGTCATCGATAGTTACATTAAGTTACATCTAATAATAGTTAAAACTTATTGAAGAATGTCTCACAACAACATTTTCTTCTTTCAAAACTAAATATGGTTGTAAGTTGAATTTATGGCTATTCTTTAAAAAAAACCTAGTTCCATGTTAAATCATCAACAATGCGGGTCAAATTGCGGGCGAAGCTAGTTTGTACTATGTTACTATAATAAAACACGCTGACAGACATTGCATTTCTTTTTGCACACTTTGTTCCACTGGAGTGCAACGGGCGGCCTTATCGCTAATCAGCGATCTCTTCTTGGCAACCCAAGGACGGCCAATATCCGCCAAATAAAACCAATACGAGGGTTGAACTAAGATTTATATATTGAGTTCGAACTTAACATTAATGTTTCATATTAAATTATTTCGTAGTTGGTCGCCTTTTAATAAAATTCAAATACTTTAATACCTAGTTGCAACATCTTTCGCAAAGCATACCTTAAATGCCAGACTACTTTTAAACGATGCATAAACATTTGTCTAACTACGGAAATAAGATTCCGTTTTACTGAATTATATCACTTTCCTTCAATCAGGAACATTGCCGAATAGTTTATGCTTAAAACTCCACCAATTTTACACATAAAATGTCGAAAATATGTAACTTTTAGAAAATAGTACAAAACATGACGCGCTCGTTGTTGCGATGGCGCTAAAACTCCACCTGTAAAGAGCATTCATGCATCATTGACATTTGCCTATGTAATATCTATTGTCATATGCCCCGCCCCCAGGCTCGCCGCTAGCTGTTTTGTCGCCCGCGTGCAATACCGATTGTGCCGCCCTATATCGCCCTAAATAAATCAATCCGTCAATGTCTGATTCACTACTTGAATCATCTTTAAGTTTTAGATTTAAATCTTTACAATATTTCATTAACTCATCATTGGAATAATTAAATAAGTTATTGCTAAAAAAACCAAATACGTCGGTAAATGTTTTTAACTCGTTGAATCTATCCTTTAGAAGTCATTGTTTGATCTAGAATTCTAGGTCGCCCCAAGTTGGTATCCTATGCGCACCCTCTGAGTAGACAGGCCAGGGTTACAATGACTTAAATTAGGTATGAGTCGCTCGATTTGCCGCCCCCCGGGCGTGCCGCCCGTGTGCGGTGCACACTTTGCACGCCCGCTTACGGCGGCCCTGCCCGCCCCATTCACGGGATTTTTTTTTTGTACCGTTTGTTTGGAAATAATGCTTTGAAGAAAAAACAAGAATCATTCCTCGAAACTATTCCCAATGGAAGTATTATTTTTACGAGTCCAAGTTTGTAAGAACGATCAAATGTTCGCTATTTAGACTGAACGAAGGACGTTAGATTCTCTTGAATGCTGGAAACTTAGTATTCCCTAAACATTTGTAAAGTTGATTTAAGCACTTTCAACATAGATTTCTTTATAACATTATCTAGTAGATTTTACTTATTTAACCCCAATTATTTGTTTAGGTTCCTACTTAGCAAATAGATGGAATGGATAATAAATAAGATTGGAATACAGACACCTTATTTTTGAAATTTCGTAGATAGTATAAAATTCTTGAATAAAGTTATTATTTAAATCCAGCATATAGTATTATTATATGGAGTAAAGATTTGTATTTTTGTTTGTAAGGAACAAGCTCGAAAATTACTTTACTGATTTTAAAAATTCATACGCAGCCAACCCATGAACTCTTCGTAAGTAAAAGCATATAAGGTATAATATTATATTAACATGGAATATGTTGTCAGCCGTATGTAATATTTATACCTATAAAATATAAGTTCTATATCTATTAGTTTTTATAGTACAAGCGTTACATAGAATAACATATTTAAGCGCCCTCTAGTGTCGATTTATTGAAAAATGAATTGACTAAATTTGTTAGATTTTAGCCTAAATTTAAAACTATATATATTAAAAATTTGCATTTACTTAGTGCAGTATTAATTAAAATTTAGATGATATTATTAATTTTTATTTTTTGCTATCAATGTTCTTATACAATAATGTCCATGTTGCTGCAATAAGTAAGTACACTATACGCGTTGACAATTGGCATTGGAATTTTTGGCTTTGACGTTTCACTTCTTTACTTAGAGCAAGTAGAAGTAGGTAGTAGGTACTCCGTACTAGGTAGTAGGTACCTACTACGTAGTACATAATACATATTGTCTGTGGTACCTACTTTATGAGTTATGACTAATCGTAATTTGTGAATAATAATTACGAATAAAAATTAAAAATTAAGGGAAAGGAACAACAGCATAATTAATTTAGAACTGGTTTTTGCTAGGTATTGGTTCATTTTTGAGATTTGTGCTTTGTACAATGATTTATAAACCTAAATACAATGCGAAGAGTAACCTTAATGAAGCTTAGTAGCTTTTATGTTTCAGAGTTCAGACGGAAATAGTTTAATCGTTAAAAGTAGTTTAAAATGCATCATGGTGAATGTTATGAAAGGAGTGCTTGTTGAATGGTAAGTATAAAGCTAAGATGTGGAGCTTACAATTGTTTGATTCAAAGATTTGTGACACAGTATAACCTTTAATTATATTTTTGGTTAACCTACCCAAGAATTTCGAAAAGCAACAAAACTGAGAATAGTGAATATAAATGAATCATTACCAAATTAAAAAATGTTTATTACAAGTTAATAAAAGAAATAGTTTCTTAAGCATACATTTTATTCTTATGTACCTACCTACTTCAACAATGTGAATCTTACAATTTAAAGAAATTATAAAATATTAGGATAATAAAGTAGGTTTTTTCTATTTATTTTGTAATGTGGATATTGTAAAAATGGTTCTATTCTTCAATATAATCCAATTCTGGCGGAATATTAAAGCTTTGATCAATTACTTCATTTTCCACGTGAAAGTTATTCTTTATAAATGACTTAATAATGAAAATGTTTTCCGTCCATCTGTTTGTTGCAGATTTTAAATCCTGAAAATGTAAATAAAAATTATGATACTCAAATATTTGATCTAAAGTAATTCCCCTAAAAATATGGATATTCTATTTGTATATATATATAACAAATCTATCCACCTCTATTGTTTAGAAAACAACCTTGCCAAGCAATAAGAACTGAGTTAATTTCCAGTAGAAACAGAAATTTTGGTTACCAAAGCTCCATTGCACCAATCACATTTTATATTGTAAATATTAAAGTGCTATGTAGAAACTCACTTCAGTCTCAGTTTTTAATTGAGCAATGTATTCAGGATCATTATCCCTATACTTTTGTAACTCCATTTTTAAGGCACTCTGCTGTTTCTTAACTGCTTCTAAACTTGCCAATATCTCCTCTCGCTCTGCATTTGGCTGGCGACTTGCCTTTATGGATAAAAATTTAAAATTTACCCATTTTGTCATGAGAAATAGTAAGACTTAAATTTAAACAGAAAATATCATAGTAAGTTATACATACTGATTCTGTAGCAATAGTTTCTTCTGCCTTCTTCAATTTTTTGGTGGTTTCATTTAATTCATTTTTCAAATCTTGTAATTTTCTTTTCTTTGCATTTTTAACTTTACTGCAATATATATTTAAAACTTACGAAACACAATTTATTAAAATAAAAAGTGACAATTTATTTTTATTAGCATTACCAAAATATGATAGTTATCATAGAAATATGCTTAATTGTTGTTTAGAAATAATAGTTCAAGTTTAGTACCTCGGAAAAGACCAAAAGTAAATAGAAGTGCCAATTTTTTCACTGTCAACTAAGTGATCATCTACCAAATTTTGAACCACTTCCTTAACAGACTGCATTGTTATTCCTTTCTCCTTAGGGGCTATCTTTTCCAATTCCTAAAATTAAATTAAATCAATGTTTTTACTAATTCATTATTGCTATGTATATATGTTCCTTATAAATCAAAAACTGTAGTATATTAAAGAATATAGATAGTATGAATATATTACACAAGCTTATTATATATGTTAAAATTACTATATAATCTTACTTTCAATTGGAAAAAATCTTTGCTTTCATGAAATATTTCCAACATTCTTATTTTCTTTTCCTCAGCACTAAGACCTCTTTTCTTTGACATTGTATCTGAAAAACAAATGCATAACTTCAATTTTATCCTATTAAAACTATCAGACAGTTTTGTTACCATATTTAAATTTGCAGAACTGCACTTTTTCAATAAAAAGAGAAAAAAACTGGATAATTGTAGATCAATTTTTGTATGGGAAATAAATATTAGGAACTAAACAAAACTTATTGAACATCTATATTTTTCCAGTGACCCAGCTATGAAACAGTTTTTACTGCATCTTGATGAAACATCAGCTCTTGGTCGAAAGTTTATCTTACAAGATTTAGACGAGACACACTTGTTCATATCATCTGATATTGTGGAAACTTTACAAGCAAGAGTTGATGATTTGATGGATCAATTGAGTATACCAGTGCATGATAAAGGATTGTAAGAAATTCAATATGGCATCTAGAGAATCAGGTAAAGTTCATTTTTTATGGAAAATGTATAGTTGAATGTTAATGGAACAGTATTCAAATACAGCAATGTAATAAGAGCAGTTGCTTTAATTTATAATAGAAAAAAGTCACATTGAACTATATTAGAAGAAAATAAGACAGATTGTAGTATAAATAGATTTTAATTATCTGCATAGAATCCCTTTTATTATTTTTTAAGTATCAGTAGCATAAGATACTTAAGATCAACTATCTGCCAATGAAAGTTCCATTGTTTCCACCTAGATTAAACAAAAGTTTTCTGAGTGCTGTATATACTTTAATAGTTGTGGTTTTGCTATGCAATTATACAAAAACATTATTTTCAGGAAGAGTTAAAGATGCAGAGAAAAGAAGAGTACTTGATGATGCAGCAAGAAAGAGAAGAGCCCGTAAAGCTGTAGAAGCTCTTGAACAAGACAACTTCCATGAAGACCCACACGCAGACTTGGTTATGTCAAAGAAAGTGCCAAAATTTGCCGATTCCAATGAAAAACCAACAAGAAAGAAGAAATCAAGAAGTGCAGAGTATTATAAATTGAGATTTCGGAAGACTTTTCCACAATTGCTTGAGGAAGAGGCTAGTTTTAGACCTGAACCTCCCAATTACATATCAGCCCAGGCACCACCTTCAAGGTAAGTGGCTTGAGTTATTTGGGTTACTTAAAGTTCTTCTCAGCTTTTTTAGGTCTAAAAAGTTCTAAGTTTTCTAATAAGAATTTATTATCAGTTTATATGCAGACTATGCAGTACAGATTGATAGATAAATAAAACCACAGATGCTGTTAGTAATTTACAATCAATGCTAACTGCATTATCACTACTAAATTATTAATATATTAGTAAAGATATTCATACAATTATGCATTTGAACTTAATTTTACAAAAACAAAAATAAACCTTACCTTTCAGATTTCCCGATCGACACTTTTGCGCTGTTTGTGGGTTTCCTTCAAACTATACGTGTATTTCTTGTGGAGCACGATATTGTTGCGTTAAATGCCTTGGTACACACTTGGACACAAGATGCCTAAAATGGACAGTATAGAATAAAGTTTTTCAGGCAATAAAAGTTTTTGAGAAATAGTTATTTTTTTTTTCCCGCCATGTTAATGTATTGCTTAATTTTAATCATAGATAGTTTATGGAAATGCGTCTATGGTTAAAAGCCATCTAGTTAGAAAATATAGAATGTTGTATGATGCTTTAATACGACATCTATAAACGAATAGCAGTACTACAAATACGATATAATCGATACTTGCTACAATTTCAGTTCACTAGAGGGCGCGAAAACTAAATTAAATTTGTTACTAAACTTTGTTTTGTGTTGCTCCTTGCTAGCTATACTATTTTACTGACATAGCATCTGAATCATTATTATCCCATTAATTAAATAATAGTTTTGGATCTATGGTCCGAAAAATAAAATTTAATTATGAAATACATTTAAAAAAACTAATGTACATAATATAATTGTAATTATAACATGATACCTTTATTATTGTGAAAGTTTAATATAATATTTGCATATTATGTTAATTTAAATACGTAGAATTGAACAAGAGTTATCGTTACGTCATATATTAGGTATAGGTGTACTTCTAAATTAATAACATTTATTTTATTGGATAAAATAATCTATCGCGTTGGTATTATTATAATATTATATTGGAAAAATACAATAAGTATTTACCTAAGTCCAACTGAAAGAGAAAGGAACACAAGCGGAGGTGTGGTTACCTAGGGGGTACCAAAAATTTCGTCAAAATCAAGCTGCGACGCACCGGCGGTAGAGTCGTAAGACTATTTTTCTTAAGGCAGGATTTGTGCCAATGATTCAAAAAAATAACATATTTTCATATGACTCGATATCAATGTAGATATTATAGATTTTTCTTACAAATGCCCACTGTTCTAACCCTCTTTGTTATTACAGCAGGGCGATTGGTCACATTTGCGATAATTTAACATTTGTGTCCACAGCTGTCCACGATCCATGTTGCTAATGAAGGGTGTAATGTTTACAAACGATTATTACAAACAAGAGTTGCTAACAATCAATATGCTATGCCATATGAAACCTTTTTTCGCTTCATAAACTGATTGCAGTATCTACTTACCTATCTATACCATATAAGTAGGGAGTTTATAATAATTAATAAAAGATCAAAATATTTAGGACATGACTACCCAAAAATATGCTGTTATTATCTCCATACTAATCAAAATAATCTAGTAAGTATTATAAATTTATTAATATATAAAAATCAATTGCTGTTCGTTAGTCTCGCTAAAACTCGAGAACGGCTGGGCCGATTTAGCTGATTTTGGTTTTGAAATGTTTGTCGTAGTCCAGGGAAGGTTTAAACAAAAACAAAAAAATATATATATGGAAAAATTGCGAGGAAGATAGTAAAAACAACAATTTCATTTGCCCATATAAACAGTTCTACCTACTTTCCAGTCAAACATTTAACGTTCAATTCCCATTCTAACTTTTATTAGCGGTACGAAGTTCGCCGTGACAACTAGTTTATTATAAATTTAACGCGCAAACCATTTTTCATTAATTTTTTTACTTTAGGGAAAGTCTATAATCAAAATTACCTACAATTCAATCTAAGTGCCCTCAAGTCATTACCATCGTCTTGATTTTGAGTTATTACTTTTCGTCAAATTAGTGTCGATGTGCACTTTCCCTGCAACTTTTTCAATTGTTTGCCAATTTCAACTCGTCAATCTCAAGTTACATGAATTAATATTGATAATCATTACACGAAGGAAGCATCTGTTATAAAACAGCTGCCCAGGGGAGATAACCGCACGTGCTGACACGTATCACTACAAGAGCCTTTTGTATATTGAGGGGGCACTATCGCACCTCTCATTTTCTGTAAAAATATATTTCAATACTAAATGTGGCTTGTGTATATCCAGTGCTAATATACAATGCACGCATTGAAACGCATATTATCATAATATTAATACGTGAAGCAAAAACTTTGTAGGTACCTTTTTAATAAATTTGCGCGAACGCTGGAAAGCTTGGGAATGAACCTGCTCTAACTCTGTCTTAATAAAACCAAATATTATATTATTATTTTTTTACAATAATTTATTTTTCTGTAAACTACATCATATAAAAAATGACGATTCAAAATGATCAAATATGATTTCAATGAATAAGAATATTTTGACTTTGGAGTATGAAATTTCCCAGATCAACATAGTATAAAACAAAGTCGCTATTTCTTTCCCTATATCCCTTTGTATGCTTAAATCTTTAAAACTACGCAACGGATTTTGATGTGGATTTTTTAAATAGATAGAGTGATTGAAGAGGAAGGTTTTTATATATGTTTACACCCGTGCAAAGCCGGGACGGGTAGCTAGTAATTTATATAAAGGAGTGGAGAATGCTAATATTTTTTTTAAATTACGCATAAAAAAACACTCAATATATATATAATAAAACAATAAAACAAACATTACGCACACTACTGCTTGGATGACACACAACATACACTCATACATACCTGACTTAAATTGTGGTCGAATTTCGATCAATGGGCAACCTCTAGTACTAATTATTAATTATTAATGTTACTTTTTGATTTTAGAAAATAAAACAGTAGTTTTCTTGTGGAACATAATGGATAAAAAAATATAACAAATTTGGAGAGCTAAGGTATTAAAGACCGGTATTGAGTTTTTTTGAACCAGATTTTCCCTGGAAACTGATATTTTTCCAGAATAAAAAATAGTCAACAAACAAGTTTGTTGTGAAATTTGGGATACCATGTAAAAATTCGTCTAAAGCCGTCCTCTAGATTTAACGCGTGTTACCGGAATATATAAACAGAAATAGACAAGAACAGAATATCTATATATATTTTTATGTATCTATATCTATTTACGAACACGTCCCAACACACGACCACTAGCAATTTAAAAAAATGTATTTACTTACACACTATTATATATTTATAGTTTACAGCATTACCTATGTCCTTAAACAACCTTGAGAAAAGATACCCGAGTTTTTCCCACAATAATCTTTACATTCTAAACCAACTTTTTGTTCCTATGCGTCATTTAAGGACATAGTCTTACTGGGACTGTTACAAGTGTTAGAATAACTCATTTTTAGCCTTTCAGACAAAAATAGAGCCCTAGTAAACTGGATTATCGCGTTAACCCAGCTAGAATGTTGAACACATTTTTTTGACAGATGTGGTACCAGTGGTAGGTATCATGTAATTACAGACTATTTTAAATCCTAATCTCTCGCCTCAGCTATTTTTTTATCCAGGTAAAAACCGACTAATATATATTGATATTAACGTAGGTATTTTAATGAATTCAGAATTTAATTTTATAACTTAATTTTGCTTATACTTTCCTAAAATTTAAGAGAAAATAAAACCACAGAGTTCACGATTAACGTTCTTTTATTTCTTTTATCTCTCAAAACACTTGCAATGATTTGTAGCAATGACGTCATAAAATATATTTTTTAAATATAATTGTTACGATTTAACAGATGCAGAGTACTTTAAAATTATTGATAAATAGTTCGTTAATGGATAATACAAATTTTATAGTTTCATTCTTTGATAATGATTGTAGTTTTAATCATGTTACATACACATCTGATCCGACAGTTGACACTACTAAACTTCATTTTTAACCGACATTCATTGTATCATAATTTGGCCACAGTGTCGACAATCGTTACGGTCAGATATGAATGTAGCATGTATGTACTACAAAATACCTTGCTGACAAATCACAAAAGTGTTAAAATAAATGTCTTTCGTTTAACATTTCAATTTACATTTGACTTAAATAATAAATATTTACATTATCACAACATCTGTTCAGGGCTTATTACTTATCGGCACAGCGGTGTATCTAGAGGTACTTAAAATATATTTTTTGAAACCACCTTACTTATAAAAATATGTATGTATAATTAGCAAACTCTCAACAAAACAGCTGGCAACATTTTTACCCAGGGTAAACTGTCAACCTTCTCCAAAAATTGATTTTGACGTTACGCCTCTGGGTGAATTCAAATTTAGGTAGGTACCACGAAATAGGTACTGCGAGGCTGATAATAATATATTAAATTTAGGGACAGCAGCGGTGCGTTCGTGCGGCATATTGCGACAAATTTGATGCGCCCTCATTTTTAGTTCAGTTTGTGTAAGAGAAATAAACTCTTAGTAAATAGGTATATAAGTAAGGTAGTATTATTTAAATGCATGAACATTAAAACAAATGAAGGCCTCGAAGCAATCTTTACAGTCTTCAATCATTTTTAATCAAAAGAAATCTTTCTCGCCTTAAACATAATACTGTACATAATATTTACAATATTATAATACACACACCATAACGAATTATATAAAATATACACTTCTGTCTTAATATTACTGACTCGATTTTCAATAAATATAGTATTAAAGCCCAAATTAAATTATAGATACATTTTGTCGACTTTATTTTAATACTGGGATGGGAATGGTAAATGGCTACGCCACGTGACATTTTGCTGAGGTATTAAGTAGGTATTGCTGTTGAAATAATTGACAAAATATTAAACACTTCTATTGTCGTTATCTGTAACACTTTAATTAGGCTTATTAAAGAATATATTGTCTCCTTTCAAATTTATTTTTACCTAAGTGTCAAAATAATCTTTAACAAAAAAAGGCTTTTAGACGTTTTTTATTTTTATGAATAACAAGGAAAATACCTTAGAATATGCTGTACTATAATCCACAGAGATAATCTGTGATCAAGTATAGCTCAGTCTATTCTTTATCTGTGACCAAGAGTAAAATTCGAGCTACGATTCCTATAGATCATCTACCGTGGACAGGATAAATTTGATTCACGGATCAAATAATTTAATATGACAACTGGTTTATATTCTATGGCTAAAAAAGACAACACGCACCTCTATGTATCATTAGGAACGAGAGATTCATCAACTTCAAAATTCACAAGAGTGAAGAGATTAATTTTAAAGCTCTTTAGCAACTACAAATATTATTGTCGTCTTTGTACTAGTATGGACGTATTTCGATCAATTGTTATCTTGGTTAGTGAACGAACCATAACCTACGCTTGCGACTTTTTAAGTCTGACGTCCCTACAGCATAATTATCAGATTATACCATTTCAATCGATTTTTATACACCTTAACCTTGATCAGCCCATGATGTTCAAGGATCATCTTTCTTTTTTCTCAGTTTCCCTTCAGTGTGAATTGTCTGAGTGACTTTTTCTACTGCATCCGAGAGATCGTTATCTGGTTCTATAGCTGATGATAATGCTGAAATATACGCACAGGCTATCCTTAAAACAGATAGTTTGGACAGTTTCTGGTTGTGACTATATGCAGGGATTGCTCTTCGTAAGGTGTCAAAGGCAGCGCTTATTGTATGGACTCTTGTTCTTTCTCTTGCGTTTGCTTCTATCCGCCTCTCTCTTGTCATGTTCTTATAATTTCTCTGTTCCCTAGGTTTTTTATCAGAGCATTCAAGTACTCCTGGATGTGGGGGAACTCTTGGCGGACCAATTGGTTCAATAACTGTTATTGGAGGAGGAGGTGGGGGTGGTTCTAGCGGTCGTCGTCTTTGTCTAAGGAGACTAGTTTCACTGGTTTTCTTGACTAAGGAGAGAGGTTCGCGTTGTGGTTCCTCCGCAAATGACCAGGGTCGGAAAGGGGATGATGGGGCATCACTTTCCGGACTTGTCAGATCTTCCCGGGAGCTGAGTCGTATCCTTTTCTTTGGTGGTTGTGATCTCGAAGGTGATCTGCTGTGTTTTCTGTCTGTCTCAACCAGTCTCACTCCTGAATCATCAGAATGCGCTGGTCCAGAGCACGAGTCGTCATCTTCTCCACCAGATACGAAGCCGGCATCTCGTTCTATTATTCGTTCTGTAACAAGGAGAAAAAAAGTTATATCTACATGCACGAAATTCAAGACAACCGAAGACAAAAATGATTATTTTAACATTACAATACACATGAACATATAAATAAACAATAGAAAACTGCGCAAAATAGTCTGACCAAACAAAACTAAATTGTTAATGTATAAAAGAATTATTGGCATCACGTAGCCATCGGCAATCAGTCGCATCGTTAACAAATGCGTCCACAAGCGGTTTCATCTGTCAGACGAGAGAACAAAAAGACAAGCAGACGCCGCTAGTTATAGCCCAGCAACGAGTCTGGAAATAAAACTCGTAGAGCTATGAAATCAACGATATTAAGTTAATTATCTTAACTACTAAAAACAATGCCGTTTGAAAAAGAATAGTACTCGTAGGTACTTAATCGAAGACCATAATTTCATATAGTAATCCTTAATAAGTTTTTTAAATAATTTTAACAAAAAAAAACCGACTCCAAATTGTAACTCTAAAACTACTGAACAGATTTTAATTAAATTGGAATTTTGATGACACGGGAAGCACCAGTTTTCATCAAAATCGATTAACCCAGTCGAAAGTTCCGAGGTAACAAAAATTAATAAAAAACATACGCGCTGCATTGAGAACCTCCTCCTTTTTTGAAGTTGGTTAAAAAAGATTATATTGTTTTTAATTTTCGCCAGTTCTATCAAATTTATAAATATTTTAGTGAATATAACAATTGTTTAAAATGATTTTACAAAAAAAAAACAAGCATTGAACCTACCGTTGAAAAAATGACATTATTTTCTTAGTGACAAGTCACATTACTAGGTAATATATCAATTTTTAGATTAAAATGAAAGTGCACGAATCATTCAATCGTTCATTATTATTCATTTATAGTTGAAGATTAAATTTACAATGAAATAAGTTAAAAAAGTAATCGACGGCATTAGTTAAATTATGGTTTAATTTAGTTTAAAATATTCTGTGTTTTGATAACAAACTTGAATTTTCAATCGGTTCCTAATTGATAAGCTATTATTGCTTTCAAATCTGTTATTTAATGTGGGCAAAACCATATTATAATGTATTCAAGCGTCGTAAACAATTATCATATTTTAAATGGGACAACATGCTATTAAGCGCCATTTTAGATCAAGTTTTTACTTAAATTCATATTTTAAATACTTATGAAATTAAATGATTAATTTAAATATTAAAATATTTCGTTAATTAATATTTAATTTATATAAAACAACGCTAACAAACATTTACCTACAACCGAGAACGGCTGGATAAATTTAAATTTGTCATTTATTACGTTGTCTCAAATATCAGCAAAAAATGAAATAGAAGAAAGTTTAAAAACCCTTTGACATGCTAATTACAAATAAGAGTACTTCACAAAACGGTGAACCGCCTCCGTGGCTACGTGGTCTAAGTCCTGGGTTAGAATCCCGGAGAGACAAATGAATGTTTCGGTTGGGAAGGCACACAAGAATCATTGGAAGATTCAGTGATAATTTTAATTTTCTTTACATTCGAGAAAAGAAAATTATCAGTGACAATTTTCTTTAATTGAATGTAAAGAAAATTATCAATGAAACAGATACTTAAAGAATAAGTAAGTACCTGTTTGACCATAGCCCCACTGAAGGGTTACCGGGAATTCACATACAAAACGGTGATATTTATAAAATGTTGAGATTCATCTCGGACACTTTTAAACAAAAAATCAATTCCATTGGATTAGCAGCAATGATAGACATATAAACATATAACAACAGATAGATCACGGAAGCTGGACGTATGAGATGAACTGACTGTGGTGTGTTGTGTTGGTCGCAATATATACAGAGACCAGTGTCGGAAGTACTAGAAAAAGGTGGAGGAGTTCCAGAATGTTGAACCATAACAAGACTGATGTTAAAATGAGTTCGGAAAATATACCAACTTAATATTTATTTGTTTGTCACTAATTAGCTTAGAAAAATAGTTCTTAGTGAAATCGTAAAAATAACGATTGAATAAATCACATTAAAGATCTACAATACAAGGTGGGCAGCGCAAGCGCCGGCGCCTGTGTGACGTCACTGCGCCCGCGCGCTGCACATGAGGTGGTTTTAAATTATTGCATTTCATGCAAATATCTCACTGCACTGTGGGAGCATTTTTTTGCATTCTTTATTTACGTTACATGAAAATTGATTGTATTGTATTGGCAAGATATTTTTTTCATCATTTTAATCTGTAACACAATATGCATAGAATAAAATATATGGAGTAGGCAAACGAGTTTAGTATACAGGAGGCCTATGCAAGGACAATTTTTAAAAAAAATATTTTGTATGAAAATGACAATAGGTTTTGCAAAGTAAGCGTGATTGGTCATTCCCATACAGGAAAATAGCGTAATCTCGTTAATGTTTTTCTTGCGTAGAGTCCCAAAGGAGCAAAGATTGTATAAGTTAGGCTTAATATAAAATAATTCTTTAATTGGATTTTTTATTCAATGTTATCATTAACAGTGATATAACTCTTTTTGGTTTCAATTAATTATTTTAAATAAGGAGTTTTTACTATATCTTTTAGGTTGAAATTAAATGCATTTGTGGATTGCTTCTTATTTAAGAGAAATTAAATATTAATATTTTTTGATTGCAATTCAAATGTTTTTTTTAACTATTTTCCTAATATGTTCAATTAAGTATTTTTTTGGTTTCATTCGACAAACTCAAATTAAAAAAGTTGAAAACTATCGAATATTTTTTACAAAAATATTTGATGTCAACGTGTTTTGTAATACTTAATTAAGCGAAACGGATAAAGATACTGGTAAAACATAATTGCGAAAATGGCCTAATGTGAGTTGAGATTCTCTGAGAAACTGGTTCTCCATATGGCAATGATTATTTATTCGTTTTATATCTAGAATTGTCCGCATTCCATTTTGTCCCCATAGAAACCATGTTAATTAATACAGAACCATAATATTATATTAATATATCAACGCGCTTTGATGAGACCATAGGTAATCTGAAAGCTGGCTTTTCGGCCAACGCGGGAAAGCCAGTATTTTGAGTACGCACCCCAAAGGCTTTAAGAAGCCTTTCATATTTGTAAACTAAGTATTTAAGGGCATATTTTTAATATATATGGAAAAACTTTTATAAATATTATAAATGAACGATCGTTCGACATTTATATTGTTGTTGAGGGTAGCGAACCTTGTTTTTATGGTTTCGGGTCGAGCCACTACCTACGTGAGTGCATTAGTCTTGTTGAGTGATCTGTGTAAGCATGAATTTAATTATTTTGTAAAATTACGATATTTATGGTAGATTTTTATGTTGTAAGCCGCGATAATTAACAGTGAATTAGGTAAAGCGACAGTCGTGACTAGAGTGTGTATAATTGTAAAGAGGTTACGGACTTGGAAATGTTTTGTTCTTTTGTACGTAGATCTACTACTTTTCTCGTTGATTTATTAGTATTATTATAGTATAATATAATATTATAATAATATATGTTATATATTATAATAGTATCTTATTGTCAGTATCTAACTGATACCAATCATTTTGGAATTTCTTTTACGCCATTGCTTAGGTAAGCGCATAGCGAACCAGAATGTATGTCCACCACCCTTTATGATATAAATTGTTATTAGAGTATCTAAAGTTTTATAATGAGTAAATCCGAGCATGTTATAATTGTGTATCCGTAATGGTTGGCGCTACCGGAATTGCTTTATGGCTCATAATCGTGGAGCCGAGGCGCCAACTAGTCGTTCCAATCACCATACATCACCGGACATGTAATTATAGGAAATTCGACTCTAGTGTCATTCAAATACGATACGATTAAGCAATTTGAATGGTATATGTAATATTGTTGAGCTATCTTCTCACACTACAGGTGTTTTTTTATTCAAACCGATAGAATGAAGCTAAGACTGCCCCGCCTACGTTTGATTGAGGTTTTAATTGGTTTGAGGTTTTACAAAGAATTCGTTTCGAAATTCTTGACGGGATAAAGTGTTCTATTTTTAACACTTATCTATATTAAACTTAGCTTCTGCGCATTTAACATTAAAGCGCGGAAGATCCTGAGTTTGATTCACAAAGTATGAAGATTTGGAACGAAAATCTAAATCCTATTTAGATGAAGAGAATAATAAGTGAAACAGCAAAAATATGTCAGCTAGTGGTTATGGCTAACTGTCCTCACTATGCATTATAATAAGAAGGATCTTGCATCATAATAATTATCCAAGCGGCTCTTAATGTCCGCCTTTGGTTAGTTTACTTTAGTTTCTCTTTATGACTTAAAACGAGGTTAAATTAATGAAACCTTGAAGCAAAACCACATCATATGTTAAAACCAGGTAATATATCACGGGCTGCACAATAAAACACTGCCCGAAGGTTCAGTTTTAAGGGCCGTGCTCATTATTTTGACGTGTTAAAGTAAAGAGCCCGCCGCGCTGATGTCGATCTCGAAGTACGATACCGAAGCTGACAGAACCGTAATCTTTGGCGCCTAATTTTACAGAACACGTTTAGAAAAAGTTCTGTGGTAAAACATAGATAACCATAGATAACAAAATTTGGACCCGTATTCTATAACGAAAATAAACCTAGAATGTAATTCAAACGTTGTCAAACTATTTTTCATCAACATTAGATATATGAGATAAATACATTTTAAAAAAATAGCTTACAGTGTCATAGATTCATTGTCTACAAACTTAGTTCAAATCATTCGATTTATGTACTTAAAGGATAACAATTTTATTAAATTTATCAAAAGAGTTGCATAGATTATATTAACATACTGTTAAACTATATATATATTAATAAAGATTTTAGACAAAAATAGATGCTATGTAATTTGCCAAATATTAATCTTAGAAACAATCAAAAATACATTTGAAATGCTCGTAAACTTCATGATTGTGGGAATTAGAAAAGCATTATGAGGAAATGATGTACTAAATATATCACGACCAATGCATTCGCATTTGAATGAACTTAATCTTTGGTTAATGTATGAGAAGTCGAGGTAGCTACTTTCACCTATGGCGCCATGTGCTTTGACGTACAATATTGATTCAACCTTTGTAATTAACGTTTTCTAAGTATTCTGTTATTTTAAGAAAATCATTGGTTTCTATGTCATGTTTAAAGTTGATACAAGGTTCTGTGTTCTGTATAATATAAGTATTATGACAGAATTTTTGATATCTGTCAATTGTCACATATTTAAGGAACGACGTACAATTTATTTTAGATTTCTATTGTGATATAAATCTTATAGAATGTACTGGATATTTAAACTTGACGGTGGAAATTTTATCGGATTTTACGAACATTGTAAAAAAGTACCTAGATAACTGATCATACCTATATTACCTAAGTCACTGATTAAGTAACTAATTCTTGTTATACTATATTAATATTGAATTTAAGTATATATCTATAGTTTATGTGTGTTTGACGTTATCTGCCTTATTCCAAAGCGCGGTTTAAAGTTGTTACAGTATTGGTTGCTAGGATACACGTCTAACGTTCATACAAAAACGAGATTTTTCTATGGTAACAAACCCGGTCTATCTTTAAACCGCAAAGGAATAAGGCAGTATAAGTTTAAGAAAATAACAAATCACATCATCCACATAGTACATATAATGTCCGAAATATTATTTGTCTTTCTGAATCCTTTCATTACTTATCCCGAATCCTTCTTAAATTCAGGATAGAGAGCCAGGGATAGACTTATTACTCACGTACAAGTCGACATTAAGGCGACACCTTGGCGCCATATTGCCGGCTTTGCTAAGTGAACGCTACTAAATAACAATTTCTTATATGGAATGGATTTCTATTATTATTCCTCGTCGAAGTCGCCATTGATTAGTTTAATTAAACGATTTTCTTACAATTGACACGTTGCGTAATATAAATAACACCAATTTTATTGTTGGATAATATGATGTAACAATTCTCGAATAATTTATTCTACTTTTTTCAACCTAAATTCTGTCATCAAGGCCTATTCAAAAACGCGCCAACTGTAACATCAGACTATAAAGAAACTGTTTGTCTGTTGGAGACAAAACAGTCTATTGTTTCGCAGCTGTAGTATAATCTGTGTCGTAGTCTCAACATCGAAACACCTGCTTACCATGTGCCGTAATTTTTTATGTCAATATTAAATATATAGTAGTGTGTTCATTAAAAAATGTCTTATAATAGACAATAATATTCTTTCTTAAATTTATATATTAAAAATATACCTAAATTTAATGTTTCGTAAAATTTATTGAAATTCCTCAGACAAATCTTATAAAATACTGAACTTGCGACGTAAGTCCAAGAAAAAAAACTATTAAAATGTAATCCGTGTTTTAAATTCATATAAAATACAATGTTTAATGTATTTCACCACCTGGCTGTAAGATAAAAATTGCATCTCCATGACACTTTGGCAGGAGCCATTTATTACAAATCTCAGATATCCCCGTTTTGAATAAAACTTGGCTGGCAATAGACACGCATGAATAATTTTCGCGCCTATCACACATCGGAAAGATATAATCAAATAACCGTTTTTTTTCTAAATCCATGTGATTTAGTTGTCATATTTAACAATAATATCAGAAATAAAATATATCCTATTTATTTTAAATCATATTATTTTAATAAACGCCAGATCTTAGTAGCTTCAAAATATGAAACATAAAATTTCAAAGGGAAAAACTAATCTATATCTTAATTATATTAAAGGTTTTAAAAATACCAATAAAATATTTCCCACGAAAACGTAAATATAAATTTATTGAAATATAGTACTTATTATGTTTATTTGTTGATGTAGCGTTGTATTAAAATGCAACTTGGGGCAAACATATTATGATAATAGGATCCGGATAGATAGGATAATTTTAAAATAAAAAACATTTACAACTTGTTTGCCTTTTGGCACATTGGCGGAAAATTATTAGTGTAACAATACAGTAATTTAAATTTTGTTTTATTTGGCTTTAAATAAATATAATACCTATATATTAATGTCGACCTTACATCTTCATTCTATGCAAACGAAGGCGAAGACATATAATATTATATTCAGTAAGTATTTTAAGCGTTAATTTATAAAATTTCATATAATTGGTATAATTTTGTGGTCTCAGAAAAAAATTAATATAGTGAATATCAATAACGCCAAGTTTTCTTGTTATAAGTTTTCGTAATAACAATTTTTTAAAATATATGTTATTTTGTACCAAAGTCCTGGTCTTATTAGGGAAAATATTTTGTTTCACAATGGCAACACTTAACCTTGGTTTGGCGCCCTAGCAGCTACAATAAATCAACTCGGTACATAAAAAGTTAATTTCGCATGCGCTAACTTGCAGCCAGATGGCTTATCCGATTTTATCTTCCATCTGGCAGAAAAAGGTTATCATTGTAACAAACAGAAGAGTAGCTTTGAGACAAATTAAAATCGCCATAATACCAAAGACTAAGAGTAGAGTAGATAGTACTGTAGAGTAATGGTAGATATAATTTGGTTTTTATCTTCTGTCTTTTGACATTCAAATATTTTCTTTGAATAAACATTATTTCTGGACGAAAAGAGAGTGTGTATGTAGGTACAGACCCAAATACACAAACACATAGGTGTGTCTGTCTGGGGCATCGTAGCTTACGAATGGACCCATTTCGATGTGTGTTTTTTTTTTTTGAAAGCTGGATGACGAAAAGGCTCATAGCCCAAAAAACTGTTGTTATTACCTCAGTCAAAACACATAACTGTTATCACCTCGTTGTCTCGCGATACCAAATTTTTAGCTATACTATCGCGAAAATATTATAACGTTATTCATAATAAACCAATAAAAATGTTACCATATCAAATATCCCGGATACGACAAACAAAACTATTCAAATTAGGCGCCAGTTTATCTTAAAGATTCTTTGATCCGACAATAAATTTATGCAAATGACGTGATGTGGAACGCCGAGACTTATAACAATAAATATTTTCATATAAAACAATGATATTTAGAAAATATTTAATCAATCAATTAAATATTTAGTCAATACTGTATTATTTACTTTGTAAGAATATATACTAACGTTATAAAGAAATTTGCACATTTGTTTGTATTGAAATCCAAAAAATATCCAACCGATTTAAAAAAAATCTTTCAGCGATAGAAAGATAGGTTCTTTCCGAGGCATTTGAGATTTTTTGTACATATATACCCAAGCGGATGGAGTCGCGAGTAATAACTAATAATAAAATATAACATTTGCGAGATGTGCGAATGTCAGTATCTCTCTGTCCCTATTCATTTTTTAAAAATATAAAAAGATTATCTAAGATGCAATCAAAATCTTACTTTATCACACTTATCTTGCATACGTAGATTCAAAGTAACCAAAAAAGTAAAATTAGTAAATTTTGATACCTTATCAATGCTAAATAACTTTTCTGCAAGTAATGATAAACGTGTGTTTGTTAAATCTTATAAAATAATTTTTTTTAAATTGGTGTATAAAATGATATCATATCCATGCGTAGTTGTGATGGAATTTCACTTTATTTGAAAAGACACAGAAGCATGAAGACAGTAAAGAATGATCAGTGAAATAACGCAGAAAAATGTCTAAGTTACATACGCTACTTGCGTCAACACACTGGCGTCTTCGCTACTCCATGCTACTTCCGTGGCTGCTGGTGGCGCGGCATCGATTGCAGAAAGCTACAAAAGGCGAAAATATGAAAGTCTCATAGATTTTTATATTTTCGTTTCTTTTGGAGTGGAGACTTTGGGCCCATGGGGGCCAGAAGCGCGTCGATTGTTTAAAGAGATATCGACGCGATTAGTTGAGAGCACAGGAAACCCGAAAGCTGGCTCATATTCCAGCCAACGCGTTAGTATAGCACAGTGTTTTTCAACCTGTGGGAATCTACTAATCCCTCGTTTTGCGTAACATCACGTTACGACGAAATTAACGCGGGTGACACCGCGGGGCACTAGTGTCTTAATATTGGTTTTCACAGTGGATTAGCATTCGTTTATACATATATAAATGTCAAATGTTTTAAAAATGACAATGAGATATTAGTATTCACTTATCGCAATAAATTTTGTTACTGTCAATTTTATCGACTAATATTGGCTTAAGGTGTGTCAACGACGCGACGGTTCTAAATGAAAATGTCCAATCAGAATCAATGGAATTGTCCAATTACATCAATGATCTAGGAATGTAACAAATCTAGATTCTAGGCTTTATTATATGTTAATATAATATACCTATTATTAAGGTATAGGATAACTAGAAACTAGGTAAACTAGCGATACAACGCGGTAATGTAGGGTATTTTGGGTACGCACCCCAATGGCTTTGATGAGCCTTTTGTATTTTTGCAAATATATTTAAGTACATTATTGTAAATAAATAAATGTCTTTTGTATTTAGTTGTACAATGTGTACTGATTATTCAAAGATAAATTTGAAGCTAGGCTCAATAAAATTTGGGGACATCTGATGCCTAAATGATATTTCTATTTTTCGTATCAAAGTTGAAGAAAAATTTATAAAAACTAATTTGGCTATGAGACTTAGTATGTAAATTTAGTTACGTATAAAAAAATTAATGGCAATTGTAAATGTCAAAAGCATTTCTAATTTCTCACTATCATCGAAATTAAAAATATATCAACAGGAAACAGTAAACTGAAGAAATTGGATACGATTTACAAGTTCATTCTGCGCCCACGCATCACAATGACGCAATTTTATTAAGACACTTTTAATTACATTCAAAGCCGAAATAAACTTAATTCACACAGGGCCGGATCTACCATATGGCTTTTTAGGCTTCAGCCCAGAGCACCGTGGATTCAAGCCCCCAGCTAAGTCAAGATAAAGTCAAAAATAGACGAGAATGCGAATCGATGGAAAATCTTTTAATGTTACAATTATTGCTGTTAACAAGTAAAATTGAAGACAAATGCCTTCCTAAATTGTAGATATCTTTAATAGATTTTAAGATTTAATTCAATCACGTTAGCTTACAAACAAAAAACGCATTGAATTGATCCATTCCTTTAGGAAATATTACAAACACACCCACAGACACACAGACGTGAAACGAATAACACCCCTCTTTATAAATTGGAGGTAAAAATATGCCATGAATACTGAAGCTACGAGGCGTTAGGTCTTGAAGCATATGAAAGTAATGAAGGTACCCAAATTGTTAGTTGGCACTTCTAAGCTTTCAGTAACTTTTTTAATATCGCAACGTTTTTCTGTATCCGCATATCAAGGGAAGGGCAATCTTTTGTTTTTGTGTCTGGCCACCCGATCGCTTCCTCCCTTTGTCTTTTTCAACGAATTTTTGGCTTCCCGTCATCCCTTTTAATATTAATGGGTATGCAAAAATTTATAATAGGTCTTCTATAATTTTATTTATTTTCATATCTGGATTTTATTTTTACGTTTCGAAATACCGCATCTCGTTCATTAATTTAGTTTCCCCTATTAAGATAACTATAATTAATATACTAGCTTATTGTAACGACCGGCCGCGTGGGCATATAAAAAATAATCTATTTCACTCAGAAAGAGTGTAGATTTTCATAGGTTAACGAATATTTTTATCTGTCAAATAGTTTATAGTTTATTATCTGACGAACAAAAATATAAATCTTTGCTCTTAATAAAACCATTATACAGACTAGTTAACTTTACTAAATACTATTGCAATTATCTATTATCCATTGTTTTTGAATAAAAGTAAGAACTTTTAAAAATTAATTAATTCTAAAATTAAATTTAACTTTATTTTTTAGACCAGAGATGTAGTAAATGATTATAGACTTTGTCGCTATGTTAGTATCTATGGTTAAAAAATCTTAATTTAGAACTAACGTTTCGATTTCTATGATATAGACATAAGTCTCTTTTTATTAAAAAAGTGAAGTCCCGTGTCCCCTAGTGGGGTATGGGACAGATGCATTTCACATATGTTTCACTGATCGATTTTTTCTTTAAGGGCAAGTAGGTGATCAGCCTTCTATGCCCTGCCAGACCGAGTTTTTTTTATTTCCACTGGAAATCGAACCCAGGACCTCTCGGTTGTAACGCTTACGCGCTTACCACTAGACCAAGGAGGCGGTCTAGTGGTAAGAGAACTCCATGCAGGTCAGTAATTAACTAATAACGCGATAAATAACTGATTAAATTCTTTTTTCCAAAAATCCTTTCCTCTTTTTATTAGTGTAGTGAAAAAGTGTGTTTTCGCAATGTGCAATATAAAATAGCATTTGATAAACATCTGTTAAGTCCAGAACACATCTGTCTGCCGCATGCTATGCAGATAATTATTACGGCGTACAACAATAAAAGTCTTGTTCTATAATAGTTCTGTAACGGATCGAAACAACGCTTTTGAGAATGCAGAAAAGATTTGCAAATGTACAATTACCAGAACAGAATCTTTTTGGGGTTCTTCATTCGTTATTCGTGCTCTTTTTTAACGCCTTTATTATTATATATAATGGTGAGGTCTATTATTAACCACACACATTAGTAATGCGTATTGATAAGGCCTTAGGCATTGTGCATTCGACTTTTCCAGTACTACAAGGTAAACTACAAGATTTCCAGATCATCAAGACTTTTTGAGCAATATAGTGGAAGAAAATCAGGAGAAAATTCAGTTGGTTGTGACAACCGGCACAAGCAAGCATAAAACATATATTTTTTGCATTCCTCTCCTTATGTCAAGATACATTGCCGACATTGGGAATTACTTAATACAGGATATATATAAAGAAATTACTTATGCAACAAAAACCATTCAACAATAAGCGATGCAGCGAATCACGGGTAATCAATTAAATTTTTCAGTATGCACCTGTTTCACCCCACTAGAAAATAGGGGCTTATTTTTTGTATACATAGATTCCAAATTAAAATGTAATAATATAGTTTTTTTTTTTTCATTGTAACAGTACCTACCTACTTATTGTCAGACTATGAAGTATATAGTTTATACTTTCTTATATATATGACTAGCGACCCGCCCCGGCTTCGCATGGATATAAAACATATATAAAAACCTTCCTCTTCAATCACTCTATCTATTAAAAAAATCGCATCAAAATCCGTTGCGTAGTTTTAAAGATTTAAGCATACAAAGGGATATAGGGAAAGAAAAAGCGACTTAGTTTTATACTATGTAGTGATTTGCTAAATTGACACATTTAAGAAATTAATTTTAAAAATTTGTGTCGAAAAATAGTATTCTGACAATCGAATTAAAGCCACGTGATGTTGTAATAAGAAACAGTTCAGTTGGATTTTTACGATTGGCAATATTTTGAAACAACATCACGTTGGTATGAACACGTGAACAATATTTGTGAAACAAGAAAATGCGCTGATATGACCTGATATGATCGCTAATATCCGGCTAATTTTAGGATATATTTAAACCATTTTTCCTCCTTTACATATACTATGTTAACGTTACTGAACTATTCTGATACGGATATGGCCCGCTATTATACATAATATAAAACCTTTTACGTTTTACATAACAATATCTTCGAGTAGGTACCACTTTTTTCACACAAACACATTTGTCAATCATAAGTCGCTCATAACCGTGCAGGCTGAAAACAAGTGAAACATCGGAAAAATCTAATAATAAATAATTGTAAAATTGTAATAAATATACGCGCTTAAATCCGGTTAAACAGTTTTCTTTTAAGTTATTCATCTAAGCGGAATTACAAGATCATGAGGTCGCTTTTTCTACCAATTCTTTGAGAATTACGCCACTGGAAAACCCCAAAACAACATATTTTACATCGCTCAAGCTGTGAACAGTATGCATAAAGAACTGTTTTTTTGAATTTGTTTTAATTTAAATACTTGAGATATTATCGAGCTTTAAAAATTTAAAGGAAACATAATTTTTTGTAAAAGTTTTAATTTTATTCAATTCAAAAGTAAAGATTCATATTTTGTTAATAAACACTGTATTTAAAAAAAAATATTGGAACGGAAAGATTAAAAACCATGATATTATCTACTTAATTTGTCAAAAAAAGTCGTAATTAAATTATTTACAGGCAAACAGAAGCCTTCTGTGCCTTCGCGCATTGTGTGACCGACGCGTGAACGCGTGACCATCAACATGGTTCAGTAAGTAAAGTGTAACACTAGATGATATTTATTTACGTCACTGAAGTAATTTTCTATTTTGTTAAAAAATATAGATTGCTAGCTTTACCCCGCGGTTTTGATAGGTTATATAACCTAAAAGCTTTTAAACTCTAAAAATGACGATACTTCCATAGAACTTTTCATTCCCCCTTTCAACCCCTTACAATCCTTTTATTATTAAAAAGTAGCCTATGTCCTTTCTCAAGCTCTAGACTATCTGTGTAGCAAATTTCATTTAATTCGGTTCAGTAGTTTTGGTGTGAAACCGCGACAGACAGAGAGACAGAGTTACTTTCGCATTTATAACATTAATACATATATATTTATATAAGGATTTACATACGAAAGATCTTAAATTTCAATCGTATGCTTTTCAATCGTATGACAGTTGTATGAGGACTTATACTTTATACAAATTTGTACATCTTTGTAATTAATTGTGAGTGTTAGAATTTTGTTGCTCGTTGCCACATGTCATGACGTCAGGCCAATTGGTAACCAGATGTGGCCGTGCAGATGGACATAATAGCTGTAATAATGCTTATTTGACATCTGTATTTGTAAAAAGTAAAGGGTGACTGCTAACTACTGTGTTCGTGCGGAAAGCGGTCCATAAAGCTACTCTGGCCTGAGAACTCTATCTTAAAAAATGCAAGTTATATATAAATGTAGTATTGCAAATAAAGTCCTGTATACACTTGTAAAGCGAATTTAAAATGCATTTAAAGTAATATTTAATTAATAGAAGTTAGTCTGAATTTTAAATTTATTAATTTAATTTAAAAAAATGTTTTCCTTACAGATTGGCACAATGTTTCAATTTAATAATGATAATAATATAAATCTTTTATTAAAAATATTTTTTTTTCGATATTACTGTTTTTTATCACATAGGAGGCAAATGGCCTCCGCCCACGGACACCCTCAACCCTCTATTTCTAAGAAAGATATATTTTTGGAAAAAAGATTTTAAATCAGTTATTTATCGCGTTATTAGCTGTTAATTATTGACATGTATGGATTTCTCTGATAAAAGTGAAGATGTATAAAATATGAGTATAAAACATTATAGGTACGCACTATTGAAAAGTAAAGAAATAAACAAATTCGTTCCATCTTTTTACATCACGCGACCCCCGCTATGCGACATGTGAACAAACATACATTTAAAATAAAATTCTAGGTTTAAATAACCCTTATGTGGACGTGATAAGAACTATTTTTGTAAAGATTCGCAGTACACTTGTTCGGAATGGTTTTTGTTTCCACCCTCGCAACATGTGCGAGAGACCCCTTCTGTTTTTGCTGTTAAATAAATTAGTTTTGATTGATTTTATAACGAATTTATCGTTAAGTTTAACAAATGTTTCAGCTATTTAATAAGGCATACACAGTAGAAGACTGACAACTACGATTCCAAAAAACAGACAAACGGCAGTGAAAAGTGAATTCCCGTAACCCCTAGTGAGGCAGACACATTTCTGTATCTGTTTCACTGATCATTTTCTTTATAGGCAAATAGATAATCAGCCTTCTGTGCCAAACAAAACTTTCAATAGTTCCACCGGGATTCGAACCCAGTACCTCCGGCGCAACACGCAGACGTGTATACCACTTAGCCAAGAAGGCGGTTTAAACGGCACGTGAACACTTCAAAAATTAAATACCTACCTACACAAAAAGATATACCTATCAGCTTTTATAAAAACTAATTGGTAACAGATTCCTGTACTGTTTATACTTAAACATTAATATTAAACAAAAACAGTATAAACATGAAATGCTGTGGCTAAATATTCAGATTACAATAGATAATTATTGTATTTCGCTTGTGTTTCATTATTGATTAATGATTATATAGCATAAAATCGCATATAAACTTTTTTATCCGCTGAGTCACGTCAGTAGGAGTCGAGCAATTTGCCGTAGAAATTACAGGAGACCTTCTAAAAGACAAAATGTTTATTTATGAGCGACCATATTTGGAGTACAGATTTATAGTACGGACAGCCGCGGGCTTCCGGCGCTTGTAAATTCGTTAGTTATTATGCCCACATGATTGCCATTGTACTATTTAATACTGCTTAAAGTATACTACGATTGTTAAAACATACGATTCATAAATTGGAAGTGTCTGTCTGTAAATATATTGTAAATATTCGGTAGCTTTTTTCCGAAAAAATATGAATGAGCGCTTAAAACAAAACAGACAGATAATATTTTATTTACTACTAGTGGACCCCGCGAACTTCGTATCGCGTCAATTTGCAATAAAATAATATTGCGACTATAAATTGAGATGTAAGCTATCCTACCTTTCAAGTTGGCTCAAACTGCACACGGTGTGCAAATTTGATTAAAATCGGTTATGTAGTTTAGGAGTCCATCGCTGACAAACAACGTAACATGTAATTTATATATATTAAAAATTTTGGCGTTGATTTTCGAGCGTATTTAGATTAAAGAAAAGAATTGACATAAATATTCTATTTAATTTAAAATATTAATACCCTTAACATTAATAGGGATATGCGAAACTGAATTAAAAATTATCGACAAAACGGCTTAATTAAAATTTTAAGTTAAAAACGTGGATACTTCGCAACCGTTTTGAAATAAAATTGGATATTTATTTTAAAATGATTGGAGGGATTGAAATTTTGTAATGTTAGTAATAAAATATTTTTGAATGTAAATACCTTTAACATCAGCCCTTACTGCATCCGCAGTTGTGGTGGTAGTTAAAACACTGGACATTATATTTAAAAAATTAATCCGAAATGTAAAACAATCCTATATTGTTCACTTAATTGAGCATCTTTAACACGGCACAATTAGCACTCCATATTCCTAACTTTATTATTACGTCTTTCAGTTTGTGATCAGGAGCAACACACCCTCCTCGTTTTACGGTCAGAAGTCAACTAAAGTAATAAGTTGGCTCGAGTCGAGGCGGGGTAAAAAAGCACGGCGCCAGGCCGGTCGCCCTTTAGAGATGCGCCAGATATGATATACGATCGGCTTATCGAACATTGAAAAATTGCTAATGTCATTAAAATCGATACGTAATACAGATGTAAATAATACAGATAATAAAAATGTGTGACGAACATCAAACTGTCAAGAGATATGTATGTGATTGCTGGTAATCGATGATTAAACTATTTACTGATGAGTGATTACCTACTAACAATCCATATTATGTCCTCAATGTTGTTATATTTTTTATTTAATTTGATGATTTAAAAAAAATCTAATATATACTAATCTTTGTAACTCTGAATAAGCCTTTAGTAGGATAGTCAAAAGTTATTTATGTCAATCTCTAAGAATAAATATATTTAACTAATTATCTTAAATCTAAATATAAAATCTAAATTGTAAGATAAAATCAAACACTTGTAAGATAACAATTACGAAGAGTAAATTAATCCTCAAACCTTGGATAACACAGGGGATGTTAAGATGCATCAGACACAGGGATAGTTTATGGCACAAACTTCGCTCAAACCCTAGCAACGAGATTCTTGGGATCTCCTACCGAAGATATCGTAATTTCTGCAACAATCTTGTAAAAAACTCAAAAAGGAAGTATGACAGAAAATTGCTTCAGGATTCATCTAGTAATCCCAGGACCCTTTGGAGTAATGTTGCAACTATTACCCATCAAAAAAGGAAAACTACTGATAGTTCTAAGCTCCTACAGATGCAACATTCTCCAAAGGAGTCGGTTGAAGTTGTCAATAAATTCTTTGCCAATATAGGAAAAAGTCTCGCTGAAAAAATAGACCAAGCAAATACGACTCACCAATCTAATTTGGTAACGAATCTGTCTTCCTTTGTTTTTCTTAATACCGACCCAAAGGAAGTACACACCGTCATCTCCCAGTTAAAAACCTCTAGTGCCCCTGGATATGACAATATCCCGACCAGTTTCCTTAAGCTTGCAGGACTTGAAGTGGCTCCCATCATTTCCCACTTAGTAAATCTCTGTTTTGCTAATGGCGTGTTCCCTACTCAGTTGAAGGAGTCAATTATCACTCCAATATACAAGAATGGAGCTACAGACGACGTTAGTAACTATAGACCGATTTCCGTCTTGCCATCCATATCCAAAGTAATAGAAAAACTTATAAACTCAAGGTTAAAGAACTATCTGAATAAATTTAACTTATTATCAGCATCACAATTCGGATTTAGAACGGGTAGATCAACTGTGGATGCTGTTGAAGCCTTGACTTCTGTTATTATTGATCACTTGGATGGCAGGGGTAAGTGTCTAACAGTTTTTTTAGATTTAAAGAAAGCGTTTGATACCGTTTCTTTTCCCATACTTTTACAAAAGCTTGAAAAGATTGGTATTAGAGGTGCTGCTTTGAATCTGTTCGAAGATTACTTAAATAATAGAACTCAACGAGTAAAAATAGATGGTATGGTAAGTGAAAAAACCTACACTACTTATGGTGTGCCACAGGGAAGTGTCCTGGGTCCAACACTGTTCCTTATTTATATTAATGACCTTTGTAACCTGAACTTGGAGAATACTAGGATCTTTTCTTATGCAGATGATACAGCACTGGTTTTTACCGGGGAGTCATGGGATGAAGTTAAAGCTGTGGCAGAAAATGGCTTAAGGTTGGTCGCAGATTGGCTCAGATATAATTTGCTAACTTTGAATACCTCCAAAACTAATTACATGTGCTTTACAGTAACTAACAGAACCCAACCGGATTGCAATTTCAATATCAAAATACACAATAATCATCATCCTGATGACATTTCGTGCACTTGCCCCTCAATTGAAAGAGTATTTGCCACTAAATACCTAGGTGTTATGGTGGATCATAGACTGTCCTGGCTACCACATGTAGAATTAGTGGCTGGTAGACTTAGAAAGCTTATGTGGATTTTTAAAATTCTCAGGCATGTGGCTGGCCAAAAGTTGTTGAACCAGATCTACTACGCCTTAGCACAGACAATCACTACATATTGTATTACAGTATGGGGCGCTGCTTCGAAAACTCATTTAATTGTGTTGGAGAGAGCACAGCGGGCACTTCTGAAGGTTATTTATTTTAAAAAACGCCAATATTCGACCACAAGCCTTTACGCAACATTGGAGGTATTATCAGTCAGGAAACTATACATTCAGCATACAATTTTAAGAAAGCATACCTCCTCAGATTACAATATAGTAAATTTTAAGAAGAGAAGAAAGAACAATGTTTTTGACACTAAACGTACTCACACACAATTCGCCCAGTGTCAATACGGATATATGTCATCATTTTTATATAATAACATCAATAAATCCCTAGTTATTCATCCATTGACACTTCGTCAATGCAGACATAGGCTATCGGCTTGGCTTAAAACCTTAGATTACGACCAGACAGAAAACCTTTTAAAAATAAATTAGGCTGAAGCATGTACACGCACATGTATACGCTCAATTATGCATACACAACATACACGAACACACACACACATACACACACACACACACACACACACATACACTCAAATGTATATTTATGTATGAATATTTAACTATTTTTATTATTTAACTTTTATTTTTTTATTATTTTTTAGTATGAATTAGCGCTAAGTACCGTTTTTAGTATTTAGTTTTTAATGGAAGAGTGACTCCATCTGGCTCAGGTGCTTTCTGCACCTAATTGAGGGAGCCAATCACAATGTGTAAAATAACTCGATGGTACTGAAATAAATATTTTTTCATTTTCATTTTCATTTTTTTCATTTTCAAATTAAAATAAAATTATTCGTTACAAGAACTCTTTGGCATGAAATTTTAATTAAGTAATCAATCATTTGACTTTTATATGAGTATGGACATTGTATTATAGTATAATATATTTTTTATATTATTTTAATTTGGATGCTATCTTGACATAGCTGATTTTAATAATACATTAAAGACACCAAAAGGGTGTTTACGGATATTTAGAAGACTTATTATTCAATATTACGACTAGCGATTTATTTCAGGTTTCTTATATAATTATTTAACATATTGTAAGGTCATAAATTACAATAAAATAGAAAAAAGAGCCGAGAAAAAATAAAACAAAAAAAGTAATTTTACCAATCATAAAAATTCAGCTAGACTATAGTCATTATAACTTTAAATTTAAAATATATTGGATTTTTGGAGAGATTTTAATGTCTATTAAAAAATATGTCTTTTATTCTCATGTGATTATTTTGAAGATGAAACCGTGACCAAAGACGACTGGTACTTTCAACCGACCTTCAAAAGAGTGTTCCGATTGGACATGGTGTTTTTTTGATTAGAAAAACTATCGATATATCACCACACTAGCGCCAGACGGACGCATTCTCGGTGCGGGGCGGACTTGTCGTGAACACCGCCTCGGATCTGAACATTTGTTACAACTTGCTATTTCCACGTCCACATGTGCACTTGCGCATCCGTGACTCACGGTACGCATTACGATAGTTTACGACCGTTTATTCGCACTGTGTAACAACCAATGCATTTGCTTCGTATTAACAATCAACTTTGATGTTTGCGATTGACTTGTTGTCAATTGGATTTTGACATGTATAATATATTCATTATTATTAACATTCTAGATCTTATAATACATAGATTTAGACATTTTAATATGTAAGTAATATAATTTTGGCTTATAACATTCAATTCTTATTTAGCATAAAGTTTAATGTACCTCTTTATTTTAAAAATATTGCAGATTCTTGATCATAATGACATGATAAAAATCACATCAGAATTAATAAGTGAAGATATAAATTAATCCTATAACCTCGTCGATCTCATCTAAATGGTAGACTTGACGTGTATTTCGTTTATGGCAAAACATGTGTTTTTATTTGGTCACACTGTGATTCCTTCAACGCCAGATTTGTGGTCTGGCTTGGAGGCGGCGTCCCCTTTATCATCTCTTAACGCGTCCAGATTTGGCAACGTCGATACGAAATCCTGTTCCGACGGCTTTTTGCTCGGACATTTCCTCAGATTCAAGGAACGGCATGCAAAAAGAGCAAGTTTCGCCTCCAGCCTTTTATACAGGTTTTGTCATGAATTTTTATGGGCTCAAACAGGGTAACAACATAAATTCGACTCATAAGCGTAGCAATGTATGTATATTGTGAGGCTTCTTGCCGAATATTAAAATATATCGAAGACCACAAAACAATTTATCCCACTCTAGCAATTTTAATGGAACGTGTGATTTACGAAAATTTTGTGCTATTTGCACAATAATTTGAGTAGCGGTCTCAACACTACGAGAGGTGTGAAAGGATAACTCCTGAATAAACAAAATGTGCCTGAGATAGTAAATATTCGACCCAGTATAAACTTGTTCCGTGTGGGCGTCAAAATGGTCAGGTAAGGCTTTTGACACCTAGCCATGACTGCGGGGGAATAGCGTGAATATTGTCGCGTTTTGTTTAGCATCCAATTTATTTAGCTATTTGATTAGTCCGTCTTAGAAATGTGACCATTGAATAAACTGATATTTGGAAACTAAGTATCGCGTTTAAAATGTAGGAACAAAACATTATACTTCCACTGTATACTAACAATATCGCTACAATCACCATCTTATCTTATCTTAAAAATAAGAATTATATTATTTATATAAGTATTATATATTATATTTAGTATAATAGTATATAAACAAAAATAGTTTACAAAAAGAAAATCATATAAATAAAATATTAAACAAATTCTAAAACAATAAACACGTTTTAATAAATATTATAAATATCAATTTAGTTCGCATATTACTTATTAGTAATTAAATAACTATTATACCTTTAAGATCTTTGAATTCAAAGTTGTTTAAATTAAGACATTTACAGTGTGTGTAATACATATGTTTACAAAAACAATAAAAAGTAAAGTTTTTAATTTTATATTAATGTTACGGGCATTATTCAACAAATAGCTTATTATGCGACGATTAAATTTGAAATATTGCTAAAAATATTATATACTCTTTCTAAAAAACGCTTTCTTTTCTTAGCGATTGGAATTGGAAAAAGGAATGTTTTCAATGTTATTCAACTAACTTACAATTTGATCTTTAAATGTAAAGATTTAAGGTAGAATATCAAGTGTACAAATTCATCCCAGCTGATTTGAGTCAGATGTAAGAGAATGTAGCTTTTAATGGAATGCAGGAAGGTTGAAAGTGGCCCGAAACAGAAGACATAACTTGCAGGACAGAAGGCGCCGCGCTTGCCGCCGTGGCGCCGGCTGGCCGCCGACACCTCGTGTATTATGAACTAGCCCCGTGACCTGACGTCGATCAAGTAGCATTTGCTTCCGAAAGCCAATACTTATTTCCCAGAAATATTGAACGGGCATTGTATGACATAACTGGTAGATTATTCGTTGAATAA
Source organism: Aporia crataegi (assembly GCA_912999735.1). Taxonomy (NCBI): domain Eukaryota; kingdom Metazoa; phylum Arthropoda; class Insecta; order Lepidoptera; family Pieridae; genus Aporia; species Aporia crataegi. The sequence continues at coordinate 1,479,716 of OU538744.1, read as the reverse complement.
AAAATGTTACATTGATATATTACAATTGTAATCACCGGTATGTTATGTAAATTAGAATTTTGTATTTACATAACTCATATTAAATGAATTATAAATAATATTTACAATATATTAACATGTATGTATTTGTTACAAGATAATATTGTAAGTAATATTATAATGGTATCATAACTTAATTTGAGCAACTCCCAAAGGTCTTGAGAGATTTTTGATATGCTTTAATAATATCATGTCTTTACTCTAAGCTTATAAACAGCTAGATTCTAAAAATATTGTTAAAAATTAAATTTCCAAACTATTTAATATATTAAAGACAAACATACAGAGGCACTTGTATACTCCGTCACACATTATAGCGTTGAGAAATATCAAATAAAAACAAGTGCTTAGAAAGGGACAAACATATCCCCAATTTGAAAGGAAACATCGATAATTTATGCGAACATCCCTAACAACTGGAATGCAATACGCTGTGATACTTATTTTATTTTCGACTTTATGAGTTTGTAATACGATATAAATTGCTATAAAGCAGCCTAAAATAAACGCTGTGGTTGAAACAGGTGTTCGTGGCTTCGGTTCTTTTACAGTAACATGCTGAAATGAATCTTAACTCCCAGGAAAAGAGTCTGTTTTTAAGCACCAGTCTGGGATTTTACGACTTTTTGCTAATGTTAAAGTCTTTCATTGCTCCCAGATGTGCATTTTGAGTGTGCTTCTGGAGGACGAAGAAAATATCAGATAAATTACCACAATTAATACTTTAATGGGACTAATAAAGTCTAAGATTGGCGTCTATATGCGAATTATAAACCTTTTTGCAGATGTTTCTTATACAAAAACTACTGACAAAACTTTACAGTAACATAACTGTTATTGAAGTAAAATTGCCTTTTTATTGGTCTGAACAAAAACTTAGCCGAGAATTTACTTTGAAACATTTTTATATTATATAAACAAACAAAAGTTAACTATTTACAAAGTTAAATAATTGCTATTGTAGGTTTTACATAGATATACGATGGCCCATGGCCATAGATAACATTTTTTATAACCTACATGCATAGACGAAAGCCATTGTCTATGGTACAAATACTATCTATTACTAGCTTAGTTAGGTTTTGAGCTTTAACTTTTTGTCGTTCCGAAAAAGCTATTGATTCACTTTTATACTTGAAATTCTTTAAGGTAAAATACCTCTATGATTAGGATACCTATTTTTATCTTTACCAGTTGCGTAGAAATAGTTTATCTCCATAAATCGACCGTTTCGACTTGGCAATTTATAATCAAAACATTGTACAGCATGAAGACCAGAGATAAAAAAACTATTGTTCCCCAAACAATGGGTGCCTGTCACCTCGTCACTGACATTGACAGCTAGTGCGCCGGCTAACCCAAAATTATATTTAATCTTTCGTGAGAATTATTAAACCGTCTCTAGCTCTTTGATTTAATTAGGGGAAATAAAAAATATTTCGATTGGAAAACGGCAGCCTGAACACTTTATGAAATAACGATCGATTGGTGCAATTGGTAATGCTCTCGCCTTCTGCATCGAAAGGTCCCGGGTTCGAATCCCGGTAGGTACAATTTATTTTTGTGATGAGCACGAATCTTTGTTTCCGACTCTTGGTTGTTTATAAACTTATATATCTATTTATTGTGGTGATTTCGTTTCTGATTACCATAACACAAGTGCTTCAGCTACTTAATTTGGGATCAGAGCAATGTTTGTGAGTTGTCCCAATTAAAAAAAAATTTAAAAAGTTAATTGAATCGGATACATAAAGGTCTACCCATTGCCCCTAGAAGTGGTTTCAGTACTTAAGTTTTAATATTATTTTAAAGAGAAATATGATTTCTTCGTTCTTATATCTGGCTCAGTTGTAAATGTTGAGTAAAAACAGAATGATAGTCTTTATAAAAACTAAAATAGAGGTTGTCAATTCGAAGAGAATGTTTTTATTAAAAAAAAATTACTTTTCACACCAGCCACAGAGCGCAACAGGTCATAAGAATAAAGAAAATCATATTTTTCTTCACTCTTTGCTATAGGATTATTCCTGAAACTTTCCTTATACTTACATACTGTAAATCTGTAACATATCAGGTCAAAATTATTCAGCCAATTAGATAAAGAGTTTACCTATAAATATTTAAGAACGATTAAGTTAGAAAAAACGTTGCGCACATCTCAGGACTCAACATTATCGTCATAATTATATGACGATAATGTTTCACCTGTACGCAATGGGAGTCGAACTCCTAACCCAAATCCCGGCACCTGATCCCGCACCTGCAAAGAATCCTTTCGTTTTTTGCTCACGCACCTGCACCTCCATGGGATATACTATACCATTGCAAACAGTAGACTTACGAACGTTTAGATTCGTACTCGTTGCCACGACTTAGTAATTTTTCTTAAATAGCTTTGGAATCTATAATTTGCGAAATCGTTGCCTTTAGTGAATTTACTCTTATGAGAATAAACTTGAGTAAAAATTCAATTTAATATATATTTTGTAGCTTTGCGCCTAGATTAGCATTTTTCTATTTTAAGATACCTACTTTAACCAGCTTAATCTGTATCAAATAATTGATGTAATGAGATAATTTTCATATGCTATAATAATACAAATACATAGTTAAAAAATGTATAACTAATATGCTGTTATGCTTATGTCGCGTCTAAATAGTATAAAGTCTACGCAAACTGTGTGAAGGTCGATATTTTAATTTTTTTCTACAAAGGTGTGATTCCGAAGCCGATTAAAGTAGCTTTTTTATAGAAATTGATTCGTTATACAATACTTATGTACTAACAAAAAACCGGCATAAAGTTATAAATACCTCAGTAAACCTTAATATATTACAATAACAAATGATTTGTTTATGCATTCCAAACTTATTTAAACTATTAAAAAAAAACTAAATATACAATTTCTGGTTTAGGGGACTCTTTAAATTAGAGAAATTAAATCTAAATTTTCATTTAAATAGTCTTACAATTAGTGACTATGAAAATAAAAATTATCTGACTAATTATCTATACCAACATCTATTTATAATAATTGTGTAAAGCAAGTAAACGATGGAAAACTACGACGAATCTGAAATTCACGGAGATTTCAGTGAGCTATGTAACTACTTGTGCAAGTATCTAGTAAAAGTAAGACACCGCCGAGAGGGCTTGTATATAAGATAATGTCTAAACATGAAATCAAATCGACTCACTGCCGGCTCCGCATCTCCATGCTACTTCTGTAGCTGCTTGTAGCGCGGCATCGATTGCAGAAAGCAACAAAAGACGAAAATAAGAAAGTCACAGATTCTTATATTTCCGTTCCTTTAGGAGTAGACTTTGGGGTCAATGGGGGCCAGAAGCGATTGTTTAATGAGATATCGACGCGCTTAGTTGAGACCACACTTAACCCGAAAGCTGGCTCATATTTCGGCCAACGTTTTAATATAGCGATACAACGCGGTAATGTAGCCAGTATTTTGGGTACACACCCCAACGGCTATGATGAGGCTTTTGTATTTTTTTAAAAATATATTGTCCGTTCACACATATATATTATTCATTATATTGTCACTACATAGTATAAAACAAAGTCGCTTTCTCTGTCCCTATATACATTTGTATGCTGAAATCTTAGTTTTAAAGACGCAACGGATTTTGATGCAGTTTTTTTTAAATAGATAGAGTGATAGGTTTAAGAGGCGGGTCGCTAGTTGTAAATAAATTCTGTTAAAATAAATTTAAATTAAGAATTAAAAGTGCTCGTCTTAAATTCATAGTTGGAAATTATTACACTACTTTTTCGCTTATGATCGCGACTTCATCTACTTACAATCAATTGCAGTTTTGAGGGGAATAGCTGAAATTAGAAGAAAAGTCTCACCAGTGTTTATAATATGTAAGTCCGGTGTCTGCAATCAATTACCCTTATAATGAAAAAATGTACATATTTAGGCTATAAATGGTTCATTTTACAGCACTTAATCAACTCTGTTTTTAGGGTATAAACGCCGTGTAACCTTCATAGTTATATTATGTAACGTCACTTACAGATTTCTAGTTAGATATTTAATAAATGAAAAAGCTTATAACACACGTGATAGTAATACCACACTATTTTTATAAATTATATGATATAATATTATGTGAAAGCAAGCTTTCTATTTTCTATTTATTTACTATCTATTGCTTTAGAAAGCCCAGAAGCTAATCAACAAAATAAGATGAAAAACTAGCACTTTAGTCTTGACCACCCAAACATCCACTTGACCAAGCTAAACACCACAAATCGTTGTGGGGTCTAGGATTAGGGAAGCTAAAAAAGTAATGACGTCATCAATAGCGAATTCCTTCCGCAGACGCAGCCTCACATATGTCATCGCTGAACGAAATAACGACTTGCACTTCCGTTACGCCAGTGACAGCTTAATGTGGATATTCAATAAAAAGCAAAGTAGGTAAATACTAGTTATTTATATCTTAAAATATATCCAACTTGCGTGGAAATTGTTCGAACCTTTTTTACAGACTATATCAAAATATATTTTTATTTTTACTCACTGGTAGCTTCCAAGGTGAACAATTTTTGTGAGCTTTTATTATTAACGGTCTTTATTATTTAAAACTCTTCACTACATATAAAATATAATTCAATTTTATGTTACCTGAATTAAGATAATTTTAATTTCGATGTAAAATAACTATATATTCATATATAGGTATATTTTGTATTCATATACAAAATAAATGTTTATGGAATTCTGTTGTATTGGCGTTTGTAGATATTGATCATCTAGCTATCAGAGAAGCCTTAAAAGAGTAAGTAGCAGAAAATCTGGTAATGATTAATTTCTATCCTTTCACTATCTTTTTAATGGTTTAAAGACTTTAAAGTATACCCAAATTGATTGTACGGGCCTCAACAAAACAAGGCCATTACTAATACTTTGTTAACCGACCTTCAAAAAAACCAAAAAGGAGGTTATCAATTCGACGCGTATTTTTCAAATATTTTTCAAAACGTTTCAAAGAGCAACATGACAGTTTTATGCCCTTGTTGAATTTTACACGAATTTTATTTATCAACACTATTTACGTCTTTTATTTATAGTAAGTTCATTTATAATACAAAAATTATTTTTTACTTTTCAGTGCGTTTTGAGGTCGGTTTTATTTTTTTGTTTAAAATTAATTTATTTAGATTCGTAATCTCATGGTTGACATTACATTTGGCCACGACGTGGCATAATATAAAGACAATTGTCTTATCCATAGCTTACCCTATGAGAACATTCTCCTCGTATGGCCACTAAACTGTAACATATCTGTTTACACCGCCTCATCGAACAAAAAATCACGTTCAGCAAAAACAGCCTTAAATTCTGACAATTTGACAGCCAATGAGCCGGATGACTATTTTAATTAGTTCCAAATTGGTCCTGTTTACTGCCAACTTAAATCTGTGGCTAAATGAGAGACATATTTAGTATAATTTCTAGTCTAATACAAATTAATCTCTATCCGAGAAAATTTTCAAAAATCTGGTTCTTATCATGAACAACAGGTCTTACAGGAAAGTATTGATTTATTTACACAATTGAAATAATAATATAATTTAATTTGTTTTCTATTCTTGTGTGAGTCGATTTATTTTTGTATAATTTTAATAATGTGCTGTATTATTGAGTCTTTGTTATTTTAAATCAATACTTTTTCATCATATAAATTTATTAGGCAACTTCATTGAGATTTATTTCTTAAACGCGTATTATATTGCTGAGAGATTTAAAGAGCTTTTGAAATGAAACGACTAGTTTGAAGTGCATAACTGTTTAATCTTAAGTATAGTGACATTTATACAGAAGACGTAACGTAAACAATTATTTAGGGTTGGCTATGAACTATTTATAAATAAATGACGGCAGCCCTTCGTAATTCGCGACTTAAATATTTTAAGAAGAATAATATAAAAAATAATAAGACAGTACTCAGCCAATTGTCCTTAACTTGGTGATTAAAGCAGTAAAATTTACTGTAATTTAAGTTATCAGCGATAACAAAATTTTACGCGCTCCGTCAGTTTTTGTGCTAACAGGATGCGACACGTATGTTTACCAGTCATAAGCATGTAACGACATAATGAACACCTCCCCCGGGACTCAATTATTGGGACTGGCATTTGTGAAAGTCATTAATTAATGGGCGCGTTAACTCACTCGCGATCTTGCAAAGAACTTGCAGTAATTACTAATTACGTTAAGAAATACATTTTATTTAAATATTTTTAATAATGTACTTAATTATATTTACAAAAATACAAAAGGCTCATCAAAGCCGTTAGGGTGCGTACCCAAAATACTGGCTACATTACCACGTTGTATTGCTATATCTACTAAGTCGTTGGCCGAAATATGAGCCAGCTTTCGGGTTTCCTGTGCTCTCATCTAAGCGCGTCGATATCTCTTTAAACAATTATGTTAAGTATCATATTGATGTAATAAAAATGTATTTTATCATAAGTAAACATTAGTGTATGAAGATAAGTATCATGTTATGAAGACAAGTGAAATTGCAAAGTTTCACCTTAATTGAAAACAATTATCCAACTAATTAATTAAAAACCTTTGCGTTAGCTTTCGAACAAAATCGCATCAAATACGGTCCGTTCGTATTGGAGTTACGACGCTTTTCGTCTCAGGTTAGAAACTAGTTTTTAGAAAAATATTTAATTAATCGCATTAATTTTTACATGAACTTTTATGCATTTTAAAATAGCTTAATATTCTAATATTTAAGATAAGTTTTACGAAGCGTCACAAAATGGCAAAGGCCTAACTTATCTTGATCGCAGTTGTATCAAAATAACAGGGGTTCAAGAAACGATGCAGTAGGATTCGAGCAATTCTCAAGTGCTGTTATTTCATGTAAGTTTAAATCTGTACTCATTGATCTTATTGTAACAATAAATCAACTATAAATTGATCGATTTATAATCTACGCGATTCATTCATTTAAAATAGATTTGACGGGTCTGATCTTATGAAAAGCCGTTAACTTTTTAACGTAAACATACAACGCATCATTCATTGTGCAGGAACAGTTGTTTCGGAAGTACATCCTGGCAGGGCTGTTTCAATTCTTTAGGTATTTCTAGTGACTAGAAATATCTTTGAAATTTAGTAGTCAGTTTTTAACTTTAAGTACCTTCAAAGGTTACTGATTTAAAATTTAGTTGGCCTCTATGGCTTATTTCACGCATCTTGACATTGACATTTAATAGTTGATACGCCTCTGGGTTAGAATACCTGGACAAAACTAAATGCTTCGATTGGGCACAGAAGGCAAACCTTACTAATTTATAAAGAATATTATCAATCGCAGAAATGCCTTTCGAAAAGAATACTTAATTATGTAAAACTCCTTCAAATAGACTTCAAAAGCCTAATATACTTACTACATATATTATACATACTAAATATTTCATACTATATTTTATACACAAAAAAATTTCTAAAATTCTACAATTTAATTGGAACTCGTTGCCGGAGGGTTAAAGATATATGATTTTTGTTACAGAAAAACATTAAAACAGTAACATACATTGGAATCTTCATTCATTTTTTGAAGTGAGTTAAATATCGCGTATTATTATCGGATATAAAAATAAATTACACGACCCATGTTCAACACTACTGTCGAAGTAAAGCCGTGAACGGAAGCCACACGCGAGTTCCAAATTCGTGTTAATGTAAAGCTATGCTCATATTAACTTATATATTTATCCCACAAAATCTGATTCTTAATTTAAATACTTTCCTTAAAATATTCTATCTCACTGTTGCAAAAACAATTGCACAAAGTGAACAAGTGTTTAATATTTAGTGTAAATCACTCTTCTATTTATCGTAGGTACTCTTCCCCGAAAAAAAATTTCAACAAACAAACAAAGGCTTTAGAGTTTAGAGGATCGATCCAAGGATAATATTATCAAGATTTAATATTTTTTCTGTATGACATTGACGATAACTTTGCAATACCTTTTGTTATTTCCATACAAAATAACTGTCTCGCCGACTTAACTGTGCATGTGATTCTTATGATGAGGGCGTTAGTCATGGGGTTGTGTGAGCACTTGTGGTTCTTCACCAATTTTATTATTTTATATTTTATTTTTTATTTCTGCCTTAATATATTGTTTCTATTTTTGTGTAATTTCTACTATTATTATTATCGCCACGAGCTGCTCATAACTCTTTATTCTCTCTCGCTGTCATTATGAAAGTTGTGCCTGGGGGGCGCTGTAAACAGGCGCTCCACTTGTATTGTACTCCACGTGAACTTAATATACTATGTTCATTGTTGTCGAGCAAAATAAAGATTTTTTTTTTCCAGTGTGATAAGATTATCGACTCTTGCGCAGCGTCGGTGTGCACACACGGCAAGTAGGACGATAGAGCGCACGCGCCACTTACCGCCTATAATTACCGGCAATCTGCTGCAGCCAGGATACGCGGCCATCTGGTGGAAACGACTTATTTATAATTCTAAATCACCACGAAGGTTAAGTCAATGCTTGTTTCTTTCTCTAGCTCCTTCGTTTTCTCATAGCTCAAAATCATCATCACTCATTAAAAAGTACAAACAACGGAAATCTATGACTACTTTCATGTTTCTGTGAAAGAAATTTGATAGCGCAATTTAATGTTAGCTCTAGATATTTAGCCGTTTGTTCGGGAATCGAATTTCGAGTTCAGACACACCCAACATTGAATGTCAACATAGCTATAGTGGTTGAGAGTAGGCTAGGCTGTTGATTATTTTTATCATAACAAATACCATAAATACAAAAGTAACTTTGTTCCTCTGAATTTTAATGAATGTTGCTTAAATTGAGTTTATATTCCATACAGAAAGAAAAGTCCGTTATTTTAGTTAAATATATAAAATAAATTTCAGATAAACAATCTAGAAGTAGGTATATATTAATCATTTATTTGTAAATCTTTAATAAAATACAAAAAGAAATAAAAAGCACTTTATTTTATGTACTTACACGATAAATCGAAATAATATTTACAAAGATATACCTAGTATAAGTATTTCGATCCCTGTACACAATATTACTACTTACCAACAAAAATAATGGCACATAAAAAGTCATTATAAGGGAGGGTGTCCTTAAAAAATAATGAAAAGAACACAATAGGTGACGCCACGTGCCCGCCACGCGTTCACCGTATGCCAATTGTTGTCAGATGCAAGTGACCTGCCGCCTGGTGAGCACGCATTGTCTTTACACGCGTCGGGTACAGAGGGGATTAAAAGTAGGGTGTGATGATATATCTTCCGATATATATCAGCTCTCAATGCTATGGAACAGTATAAAGATTATGATAATAATTTAAATAGTGTATGGTGTTTATTAGATTTATATCAAAATCAAAAAGTTATTGGAAAACACCACGAGTAAATGCGCGTCGTATCTTTAAAATAACACCTATATATAACATATTAAAAGTCATTGGTATTTATGTTTAGAGTGGTTTCGATTATTTTCAATATATGGTAAATTGTTAAATTGTTTAAAATACATATTATATTATACTGAATTATTGTTATATAAGTACCTATCAAGATTCAGTGATTCTAATGAATTCAGACATAGAAAAAGTGCATACCATCTTATATTTTATTCACATTGGGAACATCCTTAACGCATAGTTCAACGAATTTGAAATTTTATCCGCAGGTTGAGGCTGTAATTTAAATAATATTCATATTACTTGGATTGCAAACACGTGTAAAACTAACCTAAAATATATTTGAGAACGCATCGCAAATCAAGTCCAGTAGGGTCAGGTGGAATTATAGCATAAATCAATGTACCGTGACACAATTGGCAGATTCAAACTGCATAATGTATTGGATGTATCGACGCCAGTGGAAAAATATGCATGGCGGCACCTGATAAATAGATTCTAGAAAACTTTACATGTAGAATAATCTAAGGTCATCTTTATGATTTTTTGATAATACGGCCGTTATTAAATGTTCCTGGGCAAACCTGACCTTATTCTTTCTAATTTCCATGTCCTTTAGATAAGAAATTAATTAGATAGGTAAGTAAGTATTTTTCAGACAAAGAGCTCATAAAGATTAAACACGAACCTAGAAACAGTAATTTTCAACATATCCTACCTCAACAATATATAGTATGTAGTATGTAGGTACAATAATTGTTTCTCTTAAATAATTGTCATTTATGTTGAGAATTATTAAGAAAATTATTTCATAAATAAAAAACGGTAATTTATAAGCTACTCTTATCATATTATATAATCCACGAATCCTTAATAATTTAAAAAGATATTTTATCAACGTCTTTATCCGCCAAAACAAATAAGATGCCATTCGAATAAACAACCAGATGTTTGATTTTATCTTCTCTGTGGTAATTTTACTGCAAGCTGCCTTTAAAAATAGCAATCAAAATTAGAAACGACTGCAATTTCACAATGCGTGATAGCCTGAGCACTATGCATTCTTTATTAAGTACAAATTATAATGTTGATTAAAAATATATTGCCACTTTAAATGTCAGTCGGCAAGTATTTCACCTTTTCGATACAGACGCAGCATGCATTTGTATTTAAACAAATTCCTTTCTCTTCATGTTCCACACGCAATGGTATGGTTTATTGTGATAATAAAGAGTTTAATTGAGTTAAATTTAAAGTTACTGTATTAGGCACCAAATACAAAATTAAAAAATACTTAATAGAACCTAAAGCGGAATTTAAAAAATAGATCCTAATCTTTGGAACATAAGCGATTTTTTTATAACCACCGACTCCTTACAATTTGTCACAGTATCGTTGACTCAAAAACCACCAACGGCCAATCCATAAATAGTGTATAATTACGAAAAGGAAATTCCGTGAGTTAAAGGTGTCTTTAAAACTATCCTCATCGACCCATCAGCTGCAAACGCATCAGGTGCTCAAAATTCGATCGACAAAGGTGTTTTTTTAGTTTTGATCAAGAGCCGTCCATCTAATTACCGGAAACAGCCAGCGACTTTTAATTACAATAAAATAGGTCACTGTTCATTATATTCGCATTATCCAAACGCGCATCTAAGACGCACCTTTACGCGCGAATGTCAAATGTTTATTGTTGCCATGTTAAAAAATGGATGCGTTTTCGCCCAGCTGTCTGCCGGCCACGTGCGCGCGAAAAAAATTCAGAAAGGAGCATAAAGGGGACAAAATGGCGGCGCTCATGCACTTGACATTTCCAATTAATTTGCTCGGGACATCTGTGCTCGCAGCTGATCGGTCGGACATTTGGGCTTAATACGGATTACGTTTAATAAGAATCCTGGTAATGACAATAATGGTTGCAAAATATTACCATCACAATACAAATAAAGCCATTTATAACAACTTCACGTACCATAACTTTCAACGAAACGACATGCTGAATATATTTTGGAATAACTGAAGTCTTTATTTTGCAATAACGTTGTACTATCTGACAACTATAGTAAAAATATACAATTATCTTTGTTTATTATATTGGGAAAGTAACATTTATTGTTTCATTAACAGATAATATTGCACATTAACGTCACCACTCACCTTGCAACTAAAAAGAAGCAACAAAAGCCGTAATACAATTTCCAAAGACTATAGTTATTTAAAGAACTGTTCTATAAGAACATAGACTAACTGTACCACAGACCTATATTTGCGGAATTAACGAAATAACGGTTCTAATTGTCTGTGCCTAATAACGAACAACGCCCGTGTTCACTAGAAGTACGTAAGTGCGAAACTCTTACAACACATCCTTACAATACGTAGATATTTGCTTAAATACCTTAAATTAAAAAACTCTGATAGTGATTCAATGATATTCGCAGCTTTATTTAACGAAAATATATTACTAATAGAAATATATTACTCCCTACTCTGTGAATCTCATACTACATTTATATTGCGTTTATCTAGTCATCATCTGTTAAAAACATCATACTTTACAAAACTGTTCTTTGTGTTAATATTTACTGCGGCGGATACCTACAATTGAAAGCAATCTATAAGACCCTCCGACACGATGATAACAAATAAAAATCTCTGGATGAAGAGATAATAGCTGTATATAATCATAAATTATAGCTAAGATGTTTGCAGATAAGCATGTCAGCTTGCAAAAAAAAAGCCGAATCAAAATCGGTCCATTTGTTTCGGAGCTACGATCCCACGGGCAGGCACGCAGACGCATTAACATTAAAATACACTGTTAAACAACATGTCGAACTTAAGGGTTGTTAACCCCCTTTTTTGTGTTTTTTTGTGGCCTCTTTATTTATATAACTCTTTGCCATGCGCAGTTAAACAATAATAATTCAAAATTCAAATCTTATATAATTTGGAAAGGAGATATGACATCGCCAAATTATTTTCATTCTATTATATTTCTTCAATTTATTCATATTATCTTTAGATGTCCGGACTCTAATTAAGTAATTTATCTTAATATTAATTATACCAATGTAATTTTTTGAATCTCTTTGCTTCTTATTAAATTATTACAATATTTGTGAGTATTATTGAAATAGCAGAAGCGAAGCTACAAACATACCAAGATAGGATGTACTCCTAGCCTCAGTACTAAATAATATAGCCCAATGAGCTATAATTGTATTAAAGTTGAAACCAATATTCAACTCCTTACATCAAAATCATCACTTGTTAGATCCTAATCCCATACCGGGCGTATTACTGACATAATATGTATAACGAAATTTATAAGACACGCAATAATTCCTTCATTTATCCTTAAAATAACGTTGTGGAACATAATTAAGATACCCAGAGCTGCAACTATTGCCAAATTGATAGCATAATCAAAATCTAGAAGATTTATGGTCACTTGCATAGATCATATGGTTAGCCTCAACTTGAATGTAAAACATACAATAAATAATTTATTAGCAATGCCCGGACCACATTTATCCTATCAACGAATGTATATACTAGTTAACATCTGTGGATTCACACGCATATTGATTAAATGCATTTATTATGCACGTTAAAGCGGTGTATGAATAACTTGTTGTTTTGATATAATTTCGTATTACCGTCTCTTTAGTTGTTCCGCATCGTTATGAAGGTCGCGAATATATTTTTTTGATTATATAGATTGATTTTCTTTAAATAATTAATACAGAAAGACCAGTGATTCTTTAGCATATTAAATTAACTAGTAAGATTTTTAATGGTTAAGATTTTAATGATTCATTCACAGATGGAAAAGTATGTGTGCTAAGTATGAGCTATTAATTCATTTGTTATTATAAACATAAATTATTAAATTATAATAACTGAAGTCTGAACATTTAGCCGGACATGGGACGGACTCACTTCTGCATCTATGATGAGATCAGATTTCTGTGCCTAACCAACTGAAATATTTTTTCAGGTTTCGAATCCACGACACGTATTGAATGTCAAACGCGTGAAGCACTTAACTGAAGGTTATTGCTCTTATAAAAGTGGAAATATTCGTCGCCCACATGTATCATAAAGGCGCAGGAAGGAAGCCAGCAATTAACTACATTTCACAGGCATTCGTGCTAACCAAGAAACAAAGATTCTTTGTTCTATCTCAACGATGTATTCAGAATTTTGGAGTTCTACTCTCTTACGATGTTTGTTCCGTTTTTTAACCACCGTCGAAAAAAGAGGGGTGTTATAAATTCGACGGGTCTGTGAGCCTGTCAATGTCATTGTATATTTTAAACAAATGGATCGAATTTGATTCGATTTTTTTTTTTGTTTGCAAGTGGACGTGTTTTCTTAGCTACAATTTATCAATACACAGCTATTACTATTGTTCAAAAGGTGAAGTGATCGAGATGAATCTTACCTCTTAACTTATTAACAATATCTAAGAAATAAATAGATCATCATATATAAAGTGAAGTCCCGTGTCCCCCTAGTGGGGTATGGGGCAGATACATTTCACATCTGTTTCACTGATCGATTTTTTCTTTAGGGGCAAGTAGGTGATCAGCCTTCTATGCCCTGCCAGACCGAGTTTTTTTTATCTCCACCGGGAATCGAACCCAGGACCTCTCGGTTGTAACGCTTACGCGCTTACCACTAAACCAAGGAGGCGGTCTCATCATCATATATAGCTATTATACATTTCGAGCACTAAGTTTTTTTAAATAATAAAATCGTGTCATAATAGTTTGGTTCGTTTAGGAGCTGCGATGTCACAGACAGACACACAGACTCGTCAAACTTATAACATCCCTCGTTGCGTCGGAGTTTAAAAAGTGCTGACATTGACATTTCTAACGGTTAAGCTATTAGTTTTGCATCAATAATTTTCTACAGTTCGCACCTGACAGCTGACAGGTACAGACCGATGATGATTTTTTTGTGTATCTACAGGTTACACAAAAAATACACAACTTATACAATCGTTCTTATAACTTTATCTCGACATAAAAAAATTAAACGAACGTAATATTAAATATAATAAATTTTGTAAGATTTTTTTAAACTATGCACATTATTTCCAAGAATTAACAAATAGAAAAGGGAAAGAAAACTATATTTACTATAGTTTATTTCAAACATCAGTATTCAAACACTGTTGAATATAATAAAAATAAATAACATTCACAGACTACACTTAAATATAATTTAACGCCACCATAAAGAAACCAATGACAAATTCGATTATTTCCTCAAATTATTTCCAACTTCAAACTTGGAACAGGTAATAAACAATAAAAATCCCTTCAATCCGAGGGCAAGGCGCCAGATTACACGATCATTCAGTCACACTTCTATAGAAATCGAGCCCAAGCGCCGCCATAAACATTTTTTTTTTATTTTGCACCTGCAAAGTGCAAAAAGTCACCCATTGAAATGTTTTGACAGCGGTCCCTTTTTTGGATTTGAATTGCTTTATAATTAAACATTAGGCGTTAGAGTGTACTAACTGTTATATTTAAACAGTTTTTCTACCTTTCTACTACTTAAATACTTTTAATATAAAAAACATTATTGCTTTAGAATTAAACAACATTTTTTAATATTTTTTTTAATTAAACATAAAATGCCAGTTCATTATATTCTAATAGGTTTATCGTTTAGCAAATATTATTGTTTCAAATCTATCTATGCCGCCTAAATTTTACTGTTTCGACTATTTGATGAAAAGCACATTATGTGAAGCTACTGTTTAATATTATGTGAAGGAATGCTTATTCAATGATAATCCGATGAGAACGATAAATTGCCTAAAGCAAGAATTAAAATAACCTAATGATTTCAGTAGCCGAAGGCTTAATAAACCTTGCCATACCATTAGTAAAAAGTATTTTGCAAATTGGTTGCACGCAACGTCCAAATGTGTCCGATATCCAAATTATAAATGGAATGCAGCTGCTGATCAGTAGCCAATTTCGAATGATCTGTGTCTTAATGTTTTTTTTTTTATTGCAAAAATCCAAACAGTTTATTTAAGAGCCAGGATGGTGATAACAAATATACAAAGGTGAACATATTATCTGAATTGTGTCAAGTTTAGATATATTTTTCGCTAGAATACCAAATCACGTTTATGAAATTAAATAACGTTTATAAGTATCAACGTTTTAGTATTCATAAACTTTGCAAACTATTGTTAAGTGCCTCTGTCAGCTTATTTACATAGGATTTTAAAATCTCTTTGTAAGAAACACCCTGTGTTTTTAAATTTTAATGATTAATTTACTTCATATTAAGTCACTTTTTATCGATCTTCAAAAATACCCAAAAGGATGTTATCAATTCGACGTGTATTTTTTGTTGTATAAAGTTGGCAGTTACACAAACACTATTGCCAGCATAAATTACTAGTACCGCAACGCGCAACCGCCATTTTGCTTGACATTTGACACCCTCATAAACTTTTTCATTCTTATCAATAATCAGTATTTTTTCTCCATAAAATGCTTATAATAATAGCATTATTATAATAGTGGTGACCAGATAAAAAACTGTTAATCCATCCACTAATACACAGCCTATTATAAATATATTAGAATTAATTTATATTTCTTCTAATAGGCTATTAGAATATTTAACATGATGCGTGAGCATTGTAGTGGATAAAAATTGTACGGTTCATGATGTCATGTTTAACAGTAAACCATTCCGTGAAATTTGTAATAGTAACTCCAAGCTAGAAAGACTTTTGCTTCAAAATAATAAGTTTAATAAAATAAATCATTAATAAACATGAATCACTACATAGTATAAAACAAAGTCGCTTTTTCTTTCCCTATATCCCTTTGTATGCTTAAATCCTTAAAACTACGCAACGGATTTTGATGCGATTTTTTTATAGATAGAGTGATTGAAGAGAAAGGTTTATATATGTTTTATACCCGTGTGAAGCTGGGGCGGGTCGCTAGAAATTAATATAACACATAACATAATTAAATTCTTATAAGCCAGTATTTTGGGTACGCACCTCAAAGGCTTTGATGAGCCTATAGCAAAAACTTTTGTAAATATTTTTAATAAATAAAATGTAAATAATAAATAGTAAATTATATAACAGGTGCCTTGGCCATGAGCAAAATACTGGTACCTAACATATAAGTTTTCTAAATCTATTAAAGTCAAATCAAGTAAATTCCTTCTTAATTTCGTCTGGCCCTGGCAAGTTCTAGGGCCAGTTGGTACCACGTGTCGTGATCAGAAGGAATGCCTTACCCTGGGGCTAGTTCACACGGCAATGCTTTGCGTGATCCAGTTCGATATTTTGATGGAATCTCAAAATTACTTCTAAGCAGATGACATTTATGTAATGTTTTTTGTTTCAATTATTTCATTCAATCTAAGCTTCTCTTTATTATTTTTTAATCTATACAGATAAATAAAATTGGAGTGTCTGTTTGTAACATTAAAATAACCGCTTTTTACTAAATGCATATGGATGTATATACGGTACATACCAAAATAACAATTTTTACAATTTTTGTCTGTCTGTCCGTTCGTTCCGGCTAATTTCTGAAACGGCTGGACCGATTTTGACGGCACTTACTAATAGGTGATGTAATAAGAAATTACTTAAGCTAATTTTATTTTAGAAATTAATACAAATAAATAATAGGAAATATTCCGCGCGGACGATGTACATAATACATAGTATCTATTAATTAATATTATAATTATTAATTAATTAATATTTTGCCGTTCGCTATTTTACTCCGTTTATAGGCTTTATAACATCACGTTACGACGGAATTAACGCGGGTGAAACCGCGGGGCACAGCTAATTAATTATTACTTTTCTTTTTTAATGAAAAGCTTATTTTTATGAGTGAGATAAGTAGCCTAATAATGTATTGACTATACGCAAGAAGTCGCGGGTATAAGATAGTATGCAGAAGGAATTAAAAGGCTAAGATAAAGATAATAAATTTATACCTACTATGTATTGACATAAAAGTAAAGTCCCGTGTCCCCTAGTGGGGTATGGGGCAGATTATGCATTTCACATCTGTTTCACTGATCGATTTTTTCTTTAGGGGCAAGAAGATGATCAGCCTTCAATGCCCTGTCAGACCGTTTTTTTATCTCCACCGGGAATCGAACCCAGGACCTCTCAGTTGTAACGCTTACGCGCTTACCACTAGACCAAGGAGGCGGTCAAGGCGATCAAATGTATTAACATAGTATATATTTATATTTAATGCATATTGATGTATGTCTTACTTCGTAATTGTTAAGGGAAACATAGTTCTAAGCTTTTCTGCGTTATTTTATAAAAGTCAATTGTTTTATAGATTCGTTGTTTTGAATATTCAACATCATAATATTAGGTATACTAAATTATACTCTTAACACATTTTTCCGAACTCAAGATTCTCAACTTCAAGATCACAGTTCTCACCTTCATCAAGTCAACAGTTTTTCAGATCACATAACTTTATGTTCATCTTCATAAAGTCTGTAATTATTCTGAATGCCAATCTTTTCTTTAATTTTTAACATTCACAAACATTTCTTTAACTTTGAACGTAAAGTGCAATCTACATTTTAATTTTAGCATCTGATTATTCTATTGACTGCAATAATTCGTGCATTTTTTAAAATCCAGATTTTTTATAGAAGATTGTCGTGCAATATCTAATGACATTTCTAGAACTAGTATTTAACTTCAACCGCAGATAATCACCTAAATTTCCTCAAGAAAGTATACTTTTGTGCAATTTTGAAAATTATAAAAAGAAAATTGTCGAAACTGTATAACACGTAGGTACAGTTAGACGAAAATGATCACGCGATGTTGATGTTAGCAATTAGCGATTGAAGCGATTGTAGCGCTATCGACAAAGAAAGGGCACGTTTCAACGAAGCACGGTCAGCGCTTCAGCGCCGCGGGGGTTACAGGCGCAAGACACAAGCTGAAGCTTCACTACATAGTATAAAACAAAGTCGCTTTTTCTTCCCCTATATCCCTTTGTATGCTTAAATCCTTAATACTACGCAACGGATTTTGATGCGGTTTTTTTAATAGATAGAGTGATTGAAGAGGAAGGTTTTTATATATGTTTTATAACCGTGCAAAGCCGGGGCGGGTCGCTAGTAATAAATAAAATCTGGTATAGTGCTATCTCTATCTGTCTATATTGAACGATGCGTTGAATTTGTGGCTGATACTTTCAGACATCTTCAAGCGTAAAATGCTGCAGTCTTTCTCTCCACACCAAATATTTTAAACAATTCCTATTTAATTTAATTATTGTTTATTTTTATCTTTTTTACTACTGATATTTGTTTTACTGTTTTATATTGTTCCTTCGTGTTTTGTGCAATATATAATTATGTATATGGATGTTTTGTGTCTTCTGGTGTAATAAATTTCACTACTATTTTAATGAGGTATTGTTAATGTGTCCAAAATAAATTAATAATTTCTATTATAAATAAATACGAAAGTGAAATAATTTATTTACGCTATCAGACTCTGTGGTTTTAATGTTATTGCTGAATCGGTTAAAAAGAACTTTACTAAGATATAAAAAACATTATGAACGAAAACAGTCTAATCTCTACATAATCATGGGTACTAAATAAAATAAAACGCTCTCACCTGTAACACACACCTCCTTCTAAACGAGCGGTGTAGCAAAAAATGTAAATTGTCATAAGCCACGGGCGATTCACGAGCAGACATTCCCACACTCCACAAAATAGATCTAACCTCTAATTTCTCGTTATAATTTAACATAATACATACATGTGGTCAAATCACACTTTCAATGTGCTTTCGAACTTTGACTTTAGTTGTTTGCCAATTATAAAGGTACGCGCACACCAGAAGACACCAGTTTTCGAGTGAGAGTTGAGAAAGCAATAAAACTATGAACTAGTTGCTAACCCATCTCTATCACGTCCACTTTCAGACTTCAAATTATAACATCTCTATTTTATCGTTTGATTAAAAAAGTTTTTTACTGGTTTTAAACTCTATACGGAGATTAAGGAGTAAAAAAGTCAGTGGTCCATAAAGGAAGTGATAGTATTTGGTAATTAGATTAGGGTCACTTGCGCCGAATTGTCAATTGACATGTATAACGTCCTAATAATGACATCCTGCGGACGGAGCTAAGATGTGAATGGTTTTATCCAATAGTCACCAATTTTAAAAAAAATCAGATATTTATCGAGGCAGAGTCCTAACTTTAATAGCTAACTTTTGACGACCGATTGGCGCAATTGGTAGTGCTCCTGCCTTCTGCATCTAAAGGTTCCGGGTTCGAATTCCAGTAGATGCATTAATTTGTGTGATGAGCAAGAATGTTTGTATCAGAGTCTTGGTTGTTTATAAACTTATATATGTATTTATTGAGGTACCCTCGTTGTTTCTGATTACCATAACACAAGTGCTTCAGCTACTTACTTTGGGATCAGAACAATGTATGTGAGTTGTCCCAACTATTATTATTAATAGCGTGATTAAAATTATATACCTGGAAGAGATCGCTGATTAGCGATAAGGCCGCTCGTTGCACTCCAAATAGCTTAAGTTTGTTTTGTATTCTATTGTTACTGCAACAAAATAAAAAAATACCATCATTCTTGACTTGACTTGATTTGACTTCATTTATTATAATATTTTATAGATAGAGATTTAGATTGTTCTGTTTCCTTCTTCTAATATAATATTTATCTCTAGCTAATCTATAATCAGTACACAGTAAATAACTATTACTAACTTCTATGTTAACTTAATTGTTTTCTCTTTATTATAATCATGCCATTTTTTAAAAGTGCTATATGAAAACTACATATCTCCACCATCTACAATTTATTCACGCTTCTTCTATAAAACCTTTATCACAAAATTCATCAAATATCGGCCGATTTCAGCAGATGTTTTAAAATTTATCACTCGATTTAAGCGCAATGAAACGATTAAAATAAATCGATCAAATGGGCTTCCGAAATTGATTCAAAATCGGCTACCGACTTTTAATATACGCATTAAACTTTATGATAACTTTAAACGATGGATCTTTACCTACTGGTTTCCTACGAAGATAAGCAGGAAGCGGCGTCAACCATCAAATGGGCCAATTAATTCTTAACAACGTAATTACGATGTATTATAGCATAATTAATAGATATGTATACTTATGCATTTACTTCCAATCCTTACTAATATTATAAATGAGAAAGTAACTTTGTCTGTCGCGATTTCATGCCAAAACTACTGAACCGTTTAAATGAAATTTAGTACACAGTATAGAAACTGAGAAAGAACATAGCCTACTTTTTAATGCTAGAAAGGGGTTGTAAGGGATTGAAAGAGGGGGATGAAAAATTGTATGGAAGTATCATTTTCAGAGCTAAAAGCTTGAAACTTATTGTTTAGGCTGTTGATTCGATATAAATAAATATGAGCTATAGATCACGCATATACTATAACATCACGATGAAATTAACGCGGGTGAAAACGCGGGGCACAACTAGTAGATTATAATTTATTAAAAGTGTAGATAAAATAGACTATAGAATAGTAATTAATGTTCAGTAAATGGCCAAATGCTTCGTCAGCATGGAATTTGATAAGACTTCGATTTTTAAGCGTTTTAGATGTACCATTAAAATCAATTTAGGTATCAAAATTATGTTAAGCAGCTTTTCTGAGAACATTTTTATCTTCTTTTTCAACTGACATTCTATAATTATACATAGGTATTGCAATTAAATATTTCTTAAGGAAAATCTCTATATGAAAAATACGAGCGCCACACATTTAAATGTTTCGCACAAACTTCGCGTGTTCTTGAAACATAATTTTCGATCAGTAACTAATATTATTAAGAGAAGTTCATTTTTATTTTATTTTTTGTAATTAATAACTGATTAACTCAACAAGGAACTCAATTCAAAAATTCACTGATAGGAAGATATTTCTTCTGACATACACACTTTTACATGCCTACGCGATACATCCCAACTTAAGAAAAGTACTTATATAAAAAATGGAAGGTTTACAATTATTGAAACTAGTGGTCACCCATTGGTCGATATTCGACCACAATTTAAGAGTAAGTCAGGTATGTTGTTGTGTATGCTGTGTGTCATTCTAGCAGTAGTGTGTGTAATGATTATTTTAATTAATTTAATGTATTTCTAATGCAATTTATATAAAAATAGCTTTATGCACTTTCTCCATATAAACATTAATGTGGCAAATTTTACAATCACCGCGCAATTTTCGTAAAAGGCGGTATAAAGTTTTCCTTCACATATTAATATTATGATAATAAATAAAATGATCGTAACTTCAACCACGCATAGACAAAACTTGGCAGTTTAACCGTTGTTCTTCGATTCACCTGTGACCTGACACTTAACATCTCAACAAATACACAAGGCATTAGTGCTTTACAAATAGTTTATGTTGACACCTACACTATTATGTACATATTGACCTTCCGATTTTTTCCCAGGACTATTTGAATGTTCTTTTAGTTGATACCTACTAGTGGCTCGCAGGGGTTGTAATACATTACTTTTTAACGGACCTTAAAAAAACCAAAAAGGAGGTTATCAATTCGACGTGTATTTTTTTTAGTCATATTCTGTTATCTATTGTATTTTTTAAGTTGCTGTAAAAATGAATAATGAACATAAATTACTCGCGTTGCGTCATCGACCGCTTGAATTTTAGCGTTATTTTTAATTTATTTATTTATTATTATTATTTTATTATTTATTTTGTGATAATTCCTTAGATATTAATTGAATGTCATGATATAATGATTAACTGATATATCAAATTTGATTAAAATTCTAGTGAATTGCCGTAGCCGCTATGGGGCAGACAAGCAAGTATTTGGAAATATTTTTACAGTACCTACAGAAAAAGCTTTATTCATATCAATAACACGAGTTGTGTACAGTACTAACAAATATTATGTGGAGTGGGTGTTCGATATACCCGTGGGAACCTCTAACAATGTGTGGGATTGCTTCCTTCTGAATTTCAATTTTTAATTTATGTTACGTTCGGAAATTTTAAATTGAACTAATAATTAATTTTTAATTAGAACTAGGTAATTTTAAATTGGGTTAAATTATAACTTCTAAGAGTTGTTTTTTAACTCCTTTATAAACAATGCTAAGCTAAAAAAAATTCTGTTTTATTTTGATGTGAAACAGGCGCACGTAAAACCGATTTCTGGCGTGGCGACGCATGCCGTTATATTATGGTATATATATACAGTCTATATTTGTATTATATGTGTATAGTAAATAATGTCGATGTTTCACATCTGCCAGGCGTCCCGTGACAGCTCACAATTTTTTTACATCAACAATTGCACTTCAGCGAGAAAGTACCTTACCTACCATTTGAGATCCTGTTAAAAGTTAAGCAACTTTTATAAGTAAGAAGATAAATGTTTAACGGTTTTGACTTTAAAGTTCGTCACTGATATTATCTGGAGAGAGGGTGGAGTGACTTTAATTATCTCTGATTTGTTGGACTACTAGAATATCTATTAAAATTCTAGAAAAAATATTTTTGAAAAAAAATTGTTTACTTCATCGAATAAACTATGTTCTTATACATTTTGTCGGTACAAAAAACCTATTTGAAGATACGTGATTATTGAAATAAATTTTAAAAATTTGTTAATTAAAAAAAAGTTCGTAAATGATATTTTATGGAAGAATGAAGTAAAATAATAAAAATGATAGTGTTACTCTCATGAATTTATCTCAGTCAAATATATTTTATATCTAGTAGTTATAAAAACTTCTTTAATAATAATTATTAAGCGAAGCATTGTCTATAGCTCACAAATATCGTGTAAAAATTAATCGAATATGTAAAACATCGTGTTACAAATGTTTACAAATAATAACTGAACAGTAATTACGGGCGGCAAAACGACAGACGTGTTGACATACGACATGAACATTTACGATCTGTCGAATAGGTGTCAAATATTATCTGTAATTTAAATGCATGACGCATTAATGATTTTTATTGATGTTCGGAAATTGAAATTTTCGAATCTAGTAACATTGATGACCATCATTATCCTCATATACTTGAGTCGAAAAACTATTTAGATTTTATGTTTAGAAAAGAAATTGATTAGGTACTTATATAATATTATTTAAAAAAAGAGTCGTCATTCTGTCTGAATGTTAGACGAACTGTTTCCAGATTATAATTGAATAAATAAATAGCATTTGTATACTAGCAATTATATTATATTTAATGACCCCTGCCATGAATTCTTTATATAGGTATCGATCTTCCACATTACTGAAACTAAAGTTATTCAACAAGATGCTAGTTGGATTACAATAAAAAGATAAAAAGTTAATAATAGGCAAGGAAATGGGCTCAGCGATGTGGGCCTCTAATTAGGTCTCGGCGCGGCAGGGACGCAGACCCCGATTGATTTGACCGCTGTCATTTTGTATTTATTACTTTTATCCTTAGTCAACATTAGAAATATATGGATAAGACAATTTAAATATTTCTTTGCCTCACACACACACTTCAGGGGGTTAAACAAAACGTCCTTCGAATTACAAAACGGAAACCAAATATGTATATCTTTATTTTTAATGAATTTCAATGAATTTTAACAGTTTTGATCTAAGCTACATCTTTAAATAACTTAACCGTTTCCTCATAGCTGCTCTGACATATATGTAAAGTTAAAACTAGTGATTTAACTACTTATAAAGAAAAAAATCTTAAATAAAGCAAATATACATGGTCTTCTCATCAAATGGTCAAGAAACTCTATAGATAACTAACTCAAAATTAAAGAAATTGTTTATTCGTTAACTGAGATATTTCTTTGAAATTAACACTAATAAGCGATACAATTTAAAATACGAAATTAAAATAAAAAAGAAAATAAAACAAATAAATTAATCATAAAGATTTTAGCTGTCGTAACTAAAAATACAGTCTGCCATGAATTATTATAACAAACATATCTATATTATTACAACAATCCCAAAGGGCGGCCACATTGCTTTTGACAGATGATTTACTGATTTACCAGAGCCACGATCAAGGTTAAACCAAAAAACCTCTCACCTGTTCGTCCTGCGTACTGTCGCAATTTAAATAATCTGTTTAGTTTTTGTTTTTGCACCAATTACATGATCAAACTGATTATTTTTCAATTTAATTTGTGGTTTTAATGATGCCGCATTTTAAATGTATGTTGAATCGAAACTAATAATGATAATAATAATTGGGACAACTGACGTACATTGCTCTGATCCCAAAGTAAGTAGCTGAAGCACTTGTGTTATGGTAATCAGAAACAACGAGGGTACCACAATAAATACATATATAAATTTATAAACAACCAAGACTCGGCACGGAAAC
Organism: Aporia crataegi; assembly: GCA_912999735.1. NCBI lineage: Eukaryota > Metazoa > Arthropoda > Insecta > Lepidoptera > Pieridae > Aporia > Aporia crataegi. Next base: position 1,454,734 of record OU538744.1, on the reverse strand, counting down.
AAGCATTCGTTCTCGTTACACAAATTAATGCACCGACCGGGATTCGAACCCGGGACCTTTTGATGCAGAAGGCAGGAGCACTACCAATTGCGCCAATCGATCGTCAAACTACTGAAGTATTTCAATTTTTTCCTTTTGGTATATTTTGTGAGTTGCATAATTCTTTGAAACATCACATTTAAAATTATAATTGATGTAATATGTTCTTAAAACAGAAGTATGTATATTTATTTTTATTAATTTTTCAATTTTGTAAGTTTATTAGTTATTATTACTTACCTTCTCATTGGTTCTCGATACATATGACAGTTGTCAAATTGTACAACTGTCTTAAAGATTACGAAAATCACCTTGGAAAAACATGTTCCATAAATAATAATTCATTACATTAATGGCCAAATAAAAACATGTTTTATGGTCACAGATTATATATCAATTATAGTAATAATAAATGTAAGAAAATGTATCATAAAGTATGAAACCTTTTTTGTTGAATTTTTCATGGACTAGTTTTTTTCTCTTAATTTTATTTAATGTAAGCCTTATCTTAATAAAGACGTTATCAATAATAAATAATTTACGTCGGTTGCGCGAAAATACAAAAGTTTAGTCAAATATTAATTTATGTGTATATGTAATTAAGTATGTGTTTGTTTTGTTAATTTAATTTTATCACAAAGATCTTAGCTTCTATATACGTTATAGTTCCACAGTTTCTTTAATTATTTTAGCCACCTTTTACCATATTTGGAACTATTTAAATTATTTCATAGAATTAATAGGTCAAGGCTTCAATTTACAATAATAAACATCAAATGCGACCACCTTTACGGCAAAACGCAATATGGGACATACCGTACCGAATTATAAATTGAATACATAGTTATTATTCGTAATGATCATTGAAAGATCATTTAACAACTAAAACTGGCTAAATATTCCTACCATATATGAGGAACAACGGTCAAGAACGGTATCCCTTGGTATTTAACTGCTTGATATGCACCTGCAGATTATATCTGTATGTAACCTGACCAATGAGACATAATTCTGTGTCTGATTCAATTTATATTTTGGTAGACGCAGAGATAGGTAAGTAGGAATGTCTGTATACCTTACAGACATTTCCGATATCCAGATTAAGCTTAGACGAAGTAGTCAAGGTCTTAGAAAATATAGCCGGAAACACTTGGCAAGAGCCTTTGTATCATTGGATTTTGAGGTTACCAAAATAAAGTATAAATTGAACAATACAATGACGAAGGAACATATCAAACCAGGAACATTTTATTTTTCCTATCAGGAATCGAACTCAGCCCAACAAGCTTTTAATGTTTGTAAACAAAAACCACAGAATACAAAACATAATTCGAACAATGCAAGTACAATTTACGCCTTTATATAGGTATTTACAGGCGTAAATATGCGTACAAAAATGTTAAATTTATATATTATTCTTTTAAATTTATCACATCATATGTTTTGCAAATTAGTATGTAAACGACAATCTAAGAGTCGGTCAGTCTGGAACACCTTTAGCAGGTGTCACACTGACTTACATCTAGCTCAAACTTAGACATTCCACCCTAACTGTTTCTATATCAGCTGCTGTGTTTTTTGTAGCTGGCAACTGTTTGTAACGATTCATAAAACGAACGTTTGCAAGCAAGATGTCAATCCACAATGTCTTTTATTTTTACTGTCTATAGTACGTCTATAGGTACTCTATGGTCTTCTTCTCTGAACGCGCGAACTTGAACACTTGTTATTTTTTAATTAGCTCAACTAAGATCATTACTTCAACTAATTTGCATCGTTTTGAACACGACGAAAAAAAGAGGGTTTTTTTCAGGTTTAACCTGTCTGTCTGTGGCATTGTATCCCCTAAACTGACTTAAACGAATGCTTAACGCATGGACCGATTATACGAACGAAAGCTGACGTGATAGAGATGGTTCTTAGATACAATTTGCGAAGACATAATATCCTTTTAGGAGGTATTCTTATTTCTTCATTTGTTTTAAGGGTTTTTAATTTGCCTTCAATTTCACTTGTTAATTCTCGGACCGTCTTAATATTTTCGTTTTAATTAATTAAAATAAATAATTTAGAAGGGTTCACCCATTGTCGAGTTATAAATGTTGTATATTTACGACAAATGTTTTAAAGGTGTAATGTGAAACAAAGGAATTTGCTTTTTAACAATTTTGAATTTTATTATTAGAAGCAGAGATATCAACATAAAGGGCATACCAATTTGTTAAGGATGCCACCTGATGTAGTCACCTGTACGACCGTTTCGTCATAAATGTAACACATGTCATTATTGTTTATTAGATTGCGAGTCCTTCACGCAACATGCGTAGTACTAAATTAATTTATTTACAAAAATACTAGTGGACCGCCCCAACCTCGCAAGGATTGATATACCTACATATTGTATTAGGTTTGTACGGATTGTTTATTGGAGCTAGAAATTCTATTAGAAATAATATAGTGTTAAAAGTTTAACAAAAAAAAAGACTTCAAATTGTAACTCTAAAAATACCAAACAGCTTTTAATAAGATTTAAATGGGACTACACGGAAAGTACCAGCTTTCAAACAAAAAAGAATATAAGAAATCGGTTTACCCAGTCGAAAGTTCTGAGGTAACAAACATAAAAATAAAAAGCAGCGTCGGAGTACCTCCTCCTTTTTTTTGAAGTCGTTACTATGGGACCGCCCTAACCTCGCCAGGATTGATACAATATGTAGGCATTATGTTACGTTTGTACTTATAGTATATTGGAGCTAGAAGTTCTATTACAAAAACATTATTATCTTAAAATGTAGGTAAAATTAAAGAAGTCATCAATCGCACTATCAAAGTCATCAGTGGTTTGTACTTTCCTATAGTGTATATTAATTTTAAACTAGTTTGTATATTACAAAGATAAGGTCAACGAAAAGTCCCGCAAACTTTAAAAAAATTTGCGCATTGTACAATTATTCTCAATTCATTTTATTCATAGACAAGTGTCAAGTAGTGATCATACCATTAACCATAGTGACACATTGCGTATATTTCAAAGACGTCCTTGTCAACTAAAAGCTGAGCAAATATTCACAAGATAAAAACTCAGTAATTATTTCAAACATCATTTAAAACAAGAACCGGAATACTTTTTACGCTTAAAATATTCAGGCATTCAAGCTATCAGAAAAATAAATTATCAATTAAATTGTCATGTTTCAATTTCGCAAACACAAGCAACCCATTTTAATATGTCAGCTCTACACTTTCTTATCTGCCCTATAATTATATTTATCTGACATACAACAAGAACAATTAAACATGAACCAGTTAAATCTAAATAAAATAGTAAACTTTCGTAAAGGTGCTTGGCGTACATACATTTATTTTATAACTAAATAACCTTTCACTAGCAGCTGTTCAATTTCTTCTCTTTTTTTAAATTACCCCATCGCAAAAGCACAGAGTCGCATTTTATAACTGTCATTGAAAGTACGCCTAAGATAATTATTAATAATTATTATCCAGAAGCCAGTCGATGCTTACCTAGTTGACACTACAGGAAACCCGAAAGCTGATTTATTTTTCGGCCAATTCGTTGTGGTAATGTGGTATTTTGGGTACACACCCCAACGGCTTTGATGAGTCTTTTATATAATATATAAATATACTTATTTCAGTAAATACATATTAAATACCTACGAATTGTATGTAATAACAATTATTAATGCATTTACAATTAGTAATTACGAATAATTAAACGAATAAATCGATTTTGATTTATAAATTAATATCTTAAACTTTGCTAAGAAAAATATACTACCATAATTAATTAGATTCTTAAGCTGAAAAGAAGTAGCTTAAAATTAAGTTTTTTAATCGTTACTTTTTTTGAAGGTCGACGTACATCAAATAAATTTTTGTTTGTTCCATTTGCCCAAATTGTGGCTAGGCTATTAATACAATATTTTTAACACCTTTTCTTTGACATTACTTTGTAACCAAATATTTGAAAACATTAATTTTAACAATTATTAAACACAAAACAACAAATTTGAGTTAATTTTCAATCGCCCAAACATGGACAGGCTAGTCTTTCGCCCATAAGAAGAACCGCTTCTTAGATAGTCGAATTTGAGGCTATATCGCTAGGTTATAGTTATTTATACTCGAAGGAGGAAAATAGTAATTATTCTACTGTCTATGAGCATAGACGGTAGCCAGGTGTAAACATCAAAAAAGCAAAGATCGCCCAGCTAAAAAATCAGTGCAGGTGCGACTATCCGAATGTGGTCAGGCGAAAAGTCAGCTGGCCAAAAACAACTGTCTAAATTATGGAAACGACGAAGCTTTTTAATGGAGTAATTAATTTGCACATTGCGCGTCCTGATATCTTGAGTTTAGTTACTTTGTTTAGTACCGACACAACAGAGGGGTATTATTATATCTGGCACACATTTTTTGTTACTGTTCGCGACAAACTCAAAAACCACTGAATGGATTATCATACGAGTTGTGTTTGAAAATGTGTTAGAGTGATTCACGAGGAAGGTAAATTTATATAATTTGTCAAGGTTTTTTGTAAATTGGTTGAAAATTGTTGAGTGTCGGCAAAATTCAAGCCACTTGAGAGCTATGGGAGGTTATAAGTTTGAGATGTCTGTGGAATCCTTGCTCCTCAGCTATTGCCTATTGGACAGATTTTGACGTACGGTTTTTTATTTATTTAAATGCCGACTTGATCGAGATGGATTTTCAATTAATGAAGATCTGTCCTTTTATGGGTTAATTTTATTTGTAATTACTATTATTATTTATCTTATTACTATTATTATTAACAATTATTTTTATTACACTATTTATGCATACTATTAAATTAATCAATTATTTCTTATACTTATGCTCCTTATAATATGACAAAAGCACATACCTACTTGTGTATATAAAAGTATTATTTGAAATAGTATTATAAAAATGCATAGTGCAAATATATCCCAATATTGTCATTTCGTAAAAATTCACACTGATGTTACTAGATATTTTAAAGTATAATAACTGTCAATTATGGAAAAAAACTTGACAAGTATTTAAAATAATTTATCTACGATGTACTCTTTAGGGTTCTGTATGTCAACGACGAATTTGAGAAGTCGAAATTTTTTAAAGGTTTTTGACAGTTGACAATCCCAAAGTTGTCATGTTAGTTGGCGCGTAACAGCTAGCGCTGGTATTTAACACTAACGTGATTAAAAAATAGATACTTACTTAAATTTATATTGTTTATTACTAGTTTTAAAGTAACTACAAACAAACAAAATAGGTGCCGGTGTATTTTCAGTTACATATTACTAGAAGGCTGCATATTGAATGAGTGTGCTGTATTTTATAAATTTTTATAGAAATATTATATGTCTATCCAAGCAAAACATTTTATTGTTTCAGCTTTCAGACTTCTTTCTCAGATCTTCTGGCCTAACTTGCATTACATGTCACATGCAGAGTCAGGAAGATGAAAGGTAGGCATATGAGATAATCAGGTATTTATCTGCAAAAAAAGTGATCAATGAAACAGAAACAGTGATAGGTCTGCCTAGAGGCATTTTAGTTTTTTTAATAAAGTTAATATTATACAGCCTCCAAAGGCCGTCGCGCAAAGGAGGGTACCGTCCCTAAAAATTAAAAATTTCAAATAATTAAAAAAGCCTAAGACCTAAATTGAGAATGGATAACGTTCTATATTTTATGAGACATCCACTTTCTAAAATAAAGCCACTATTCGCTACTTTTTCCTGTTAGAAGCCCAAAATCTGACCTAGGTGTGAACTCATTAATACATATCATTGCACCTTCATGTTGCAGCCGTTTTACCACGGAAAAGTACTTAGCTACCACAAGTATACAGAACCCGTTCCAGACACACACTTCACCGAAACTTATTTCCGATTCGTAAGGTATTCGCACATGGCGTCATGTAGACAACTAATTTGAACGTCTGAAGTTATTTGTCACTTAGCCGACTTACTTTTACATCTTTTTCATCGATTCATTCATCGTAACATGTTCTTAACAAAATTTATTGGACTATTTGCTTCGTCAAGGTCGTATTATGTTTAAATAAATAACTAAAGATGGAATTCTTAAGAACCTAATAATTTATAGATTCGTTTTATAAAATGACATTTTGCAAAAACTTGAATTAAGTATCTTTGGTAAACAGAAAATAAAACACCTTTAAATTTAGAATACAAATAAAAAAATACGCTAATATACTTTATTTTTCTTTATAACTTCAATATGTTTTTGCAATTTTTTATAGTTGTAATTTTTTGTACCAGAGGGTAATTTCCATGTGATCCATTATAAACAAGTTTAATAATGATTAACGATATGATATCTATGAATTACTTTCGTGTTTGTTTGAAATAACTTTGATTAAAAGTAAATCAGCGCTATAATTTTTTTCCTTTTTTTGTTGTCTACAAAGAAAATGAGGAGATGCTGATAACTAGTAAAGCTTTGGTGGGACGCTATATAGCAGGCAGGTATTTCATCGTGATAAAATATTGCGTAGATAAACGAAAGACGTCGCGGGCACAGATAGTTTTTAATAAACCACATTTAAACATAAAAATTGGCAGAGTTTTCTTCCTGTAATAAATTAACGAAGCCAATGACCGTGGATGGGGATGTTCGTTTAATTCTTAAAATGGTGATCGTTATCATTAAAGTGCCCGCTGCGCTTCCGCGAAAGTATTCTCAATATAGGGCTGTCAAAACTAGCAACGTTTATAACGTTTATGAAATGACAAAAGGTGTCAATGTCATTCCTATACAAGAAAAATTGACATTCTGTAGCACCTTTGTGGAGTATTGAGAGGTTTTCTTCTGTACCCTGGTGAGGATCTATTTTACTAATTGAAAAAATAAATTGTTCGTGTTTTAGTTTGAAGTTAAGTTGACTTTATATCAAAGTAAATTTAAAATAGAATCTACATATTGGGCTTTGTTTGAAGATTTGCAAATACAAAACTAAACCTACGTGTTAAAGTAAATTTTGTGTTGTGATAACGTCACTTGTCAACCCTGAAGCTGCGATAATTAAACATGAATTATCTTAATCATCTGTAAATGGAATTTCGTAAATTTTCTCTTTATAACAAATTCATTAACTTGCTCTGTAGTCTGTACATAATTGAATAATAATTGTTAGGTATTCCATGTATCATTGCCTCATTTCATTTTTAATATAAATATAGAATCTATTACAATATGTCTAGCCTTTTTCATGTTCGTTTAAAGTACTATAAATAATTTTCAAACAACCTTAAAAACTTGTGGTTTGATTTAAATAAATTTTTTATGAAAGCATAAGTATTCATATAATTTTTTTAAGAGAAGCCTACGTTGAAATATGCATCTCTTTTGATGAGTCGGCTTTTATAAAAAATCCAGCTGATTTTCACGTTTATAATTTTTTTATAGATGTTTCCAAACGTGGCCTATCAGTTACCAAAGCTTCCTGCTTATTCATAATAATTCACTGTTCATATGGCAACATCTGTGTCAATTGTTGACACAATTTGTGACTGCAAACGAGCGAACAGATAAAAAATAACGATTTACAGAAGGCTACACACGTGTGTTCTCCCGCTTCAAAACCGAATCCTGATTTTGAAATTGGAATGTATCTTTTGTTTCTCAAGAACTAAATGTCATTTTTGTCAAAAGTCAATAACTGTAAATTTTGACTAAATATTTTATCATTAGGATAAGCCAATTTTATATATAACAAATGGTTTCAAGAAATATAATCCCTATACTGTATAAAATTAAGGCGCGTTTTCTGTAATGAATTTTTAATTGGAGAAATACTTAATGGTTATAAACTTTGATCTTAAGTTAATTTGTCTCTGTTTATTTGGTGAAATGTCACCAATGTTATGCCGCGGTTAAGATTCCCTTGACGTGTGAACGATTTTAATATTGCTTTAAAAGTAATGGTTTGCAGCTGATTTGTGAACTAATTTATCGATTACATAGCCCATATTTTCTAATTTACGACTTTGTTTAAAATTTTACAAAAAAAAAAATATGTCTTAGATATTAATAAGCAAATTATGATTAAAATTAATACGCAATTCGTGATAGATAGCTATTTTATTTTAATTAAATTAAAACTTTTTTATTTTATGAAATAGGAGGCAAGCGGACGGAAGACTCACTTACGAAAAATGGTCTGCCGCCCATGGACACCTCTAACACCAAGAGACCAAGAGTGCGTTGCCGGCCTTTTAAAAAGAGGTACGGTCTTCTTGAAGGTCCGTAAGTCGTAATGGTTCGGAAATACTTTTGAGGGCAGCAGAGTGGTGGTGCGCGGCAAAAAATTCCTAAGATAACACTCAGTTGTGGAATGACAAACATCGAGGTAAAAATTAACTTAATTAATTTTAAAAAACAAATAATATTCACATGAATGTTTAACAAATGATAATAATAACACAGGATACGTTGTTTTAAATTAATATTCAGCACCGTTTGAAATTTAACGAACGAATGACAGATCGGTTGAAAAATTAAATAACCTAGCTAAGTTAATCTTCGCCAATCGGCAACAAGGCAGGCAACAAAAGTATCTATAATCTGTGGTTAGCAATGTCATCGATCGGATTTGGCGCCAAACTGTCGACTCCGAGACTCCCCTTCAATGGAACAGCGATTTGCTACACTTCAACAAATTGCTTCCACTGTTTTCAACTTATGCGTAGTGTTCTGTCTACGTCTGTCACTCTTTTGTTAGCATTTTTGATAAAGATTTGTTAACTTTTTATAACTTCAAGTTTGTATTGCCTGCTTTAAGTAAAAGATTAAATCAATCTCAAAAATCTACCCTTTGTAATTTCAACCAACAAAGAGTCAACAGACGAATCTGTAAGTTTAAGGTCAATTGCGAATAAAGCGTTAACTTTCTATCTTAATATAAATAAATTACGTGTCACGTTGTTTGTCCGCGATGGACTCCAAAACGTACGCAAAGCATCGAGCTTAGTTTTTATTCATAGTGTAACAACTTACGTTTTATCATAATTTGACACCGAAACCTAAACGATCCTTTTTTAATTGACAGCAAAGCCTTAAAAATAAACAAATAAATGAAAAAAATACAATAGCAATTCAGGTTCGTTTGAGAAAACTTAACTGTCTTACCATGTTTTTGGTTGAATTATTTTCAAAGCCGTATAATCGTAAATTGAATTAATAGCAATGTTAGTAATCAATGTAAGAGGCAATTTTTGAACAGCCTGTAAACTGGCAATTATGTATGTGATTAAATATCGTTTTTAGTCTATATGGACTTGTAATCCAAATAATCCAAACACAGGACTATGAAATATCAAATGCAGTAATTGTAACAGACATGGACAGCATGCTGAATTTCCGTTTTCCCAATAGACCGCGTTTCACCTGTCTCACGGCAAGGTGTTGCCACGTGCTACACTACCCCTAGTCCTTGCAATATTCCGCTTGGCTCTTTTTGCGTGGAAAAATTTAGGTGCAGTTTCCGCAAGTATGGTTCGTTGTATATACAAAATGTGAAATTGTTAAAGAATTTTAGTAAATAGATATATGGAACAGTTTAATTCGATAGGACTCCCTGATAATAATAACTACATCTTAAAATGGCAATATATTAACGAGAGATAGTACCATTTTTAAGCAATTCTCCACAAAACGCTGGATGCTTTAATTAATCAGTAAGCCAGTGGCCCGCCCCATCTTCGCAGGGGTTGAAATACGTTAGACACGTAGTTTTGTTAATCTATTTGGTTAGAACAAAATATTATATTATAAATTAAACAGTATAAACTTGAAAATTTGTTGTTAAATGTCAAAAGATGGCATTGATGTAACTTTAAATCGCATAATCACAGTTCTTTCATACAAACACGAAATAAATATAGATTTCAGTGGTTTGTGGTTTATACACGGTGTACTGACAAGCACAAAGTGGAATCGAGCACGCCATTTTGCAAGCCCCCAAACAACACCTGTACTTAAAAAACACATCAGGTGGCGTAGACGTTGATCAAATTAATATGCCTTTTACGACCTTTTCTAATTATTCATAATTTTGTTAAAAAATATCAATTTAATACTTATACGCATATTTTTCTAATTTCAGTCTCCCTTATGGCTCTGCGACTCAAAATAGACCTTAGCGTCTGAAACGAGAATCCTCAAACGTGCCTTGTCCTTCCAGTTGTTGATTTGCAGGTGCAGGTGCAAACTACTGTAGGTCAGCCCTGTACATATAGCAATACCTGAAACGGCCTACTGGGCCTTAAGACACGCGACATTAGTGTAACGGGTGTCGCAAAGTAAATTTATATCGAAGTGATGATTGGTATCGTAACGACACGACTTATAACTGGGTTGCTTGGAAGAGATCGCTTAGAAGCAACACAACCCGTAACACTATCCATGATTTACTAATATTGTGGTTTTTTTTTTAATGTGGTTAATACTATAAAAATTCATAAAATAATTTAAATTTTATCAAGCTATGGTTTATGAATACATTACTAACGCCATCTATCGCCATATTAACACATTTTTAATTTTCACAGTTCATCTACTCGCCACTAAGTGACGCCACTAGCTACATTCAGTAGTATTAATTCATAAGAATCATAAGTACATGATATCATTATTACAATATCTAGATATACTATATCGTGATCTTCTAGTGATAAAAATAAACTGTTTATCTTTATATTAGATCCAACAAAATAACTACTTAGGTATATTATATAGAATACTGAAACATTTCATATTGTTACGTAATAAGGATAGCTTTAAACCTTCTGTAAACATGTTCAGTTATGACAAACGTGTGATTAAGACGAACGTGAACACACAGCGTTTTTATTTTTTGAAACTAAAAAATGTTTCTAAAAAAAGTTTTAATAGTAAATAAAACATTTCCAGAAGCTGGATTAAATTTGTTTCGAAATAAGTGAGTACTTTTTTTTAACTCTAGGAACTGAAATTATTTTCTGTGGTGACACACCTATTTATTTTTATTGCCACCAACAAAAATTTATATTTATTATTTTATTATTGGTTGTCTGTAAAGTCTGCTTACGGACGATAATTTTACGTGATAACCTCATAAGAGAACTGATGAAAAATTGCATACTTTTATGAATTCAATTGAATTAATAACAATGAATTATTATTATTATTTTGCGTCACAAGCCGAACGCTTAGACCGATCGTGCCTCTCTATCGCTTGTTCCGCGCTCTCGCTTGCACGCTCGGCTCAGGCGGATAAAGACACTTTTTCGTGCGTGCAGCCGGCGTTCATCTTCATCACTACATAGTAAAAAACAAAGTCGCTTTCTGTCCCTATATCCCTTTGTATGCTTAAATCTTTAAAACTACGCAACGGATTTTGATGCGGTTTTTTTTAATAGATAGAGTGATTGAAGAGGAAGATTTATATATATGTTTTATACCCATGCGAAGCCAGTGCGGATCACTAGTCGATTTATAAGACGTTATCACGTCAATATTATGTAATTTAAGAATTGTATTTCACATATTTAATATTTTTATTTAAATTTAATTCTTAAACGTTCAGTTAGTTTTTGATTTAATTTCGCAAAGATAAGTTATTTTCAGCCATCAATCTTTATTGATAATAAATAAACAGAATGGATTTATGAGACGGGACAGTAAGGGCCTTAACAGTACATGAAAACGTTTCTAGGAGACCATCCATAATTTGTTAAGATAATCTGAAATGCATTAACAGATTTTAGGAAAAACCTAGTCAGCAAATAAAACGCTTAAATACCAAAAAGAAAATTGGTATTTTAGCATAAATAAACATGTTTTAGATTACAGGTAACAGTGTTACCATACTTGGACTATGAACCAGAAATATTACCGGAAATAAAGAAGAACATAAAAGGAGTGGATGCTTTAGTATGGAATACGAAGCATCGTTTGACAAAGGATCTATTAGACTTGGCTGGTAAATAAAAAAACAAAGATTTCTATTAGAAACAAAGTCGTGCAAATGTATTCATGTATTAATCCAGACCCAAACATCATCAGACGAATCTATTGTTGTCAATGTATTAAAATCGGTTGAACTGTTGAGTTTCGAGTGCACAACTGACCTACATACAGATCAAAAATGCGTTACTCTTTTTGAGCTTTGAGGCCGTCTGGTAAAAAAATTAAATAAAAAAATGTCTGATCATTTTTCGTAAAACGCACCTACTGTGCAGTCCAAACCATTTTTGTTTCTCTATTGTTCAAATAAAAGGTCTAGGTAATACGTTATTTGAAAGACTGACCAAATTAGGTTTTTGATTATGAGAGAAACATTTTACTTAGGATCTTCCCATCAACACGATAGACGCGTGACCAGCATATGGTCTTCTGGATGATCAAATTCATTGTTTCTGGAATCGAATCCGTGGCTAAGTTTACACATCTGCGTGTTGTGCCGCAGATTCTATGTTCGAATCCAAGGGTCACAAATAAATGCTTTAAGATTTACTTTGCTTTAAGATTAGTAAAATATATACAGGAATTTAAGTAAGTAAATTCTTTTTAAGGTCCCCAATTAAAAGCAGTAACCACTATGGCCTCTGGAGTTGATCACATCGACATAGATGAGTTAGCTCAGCGGGGGATTCCCCTGGGCAATACCCTACATAGCTTGGACAATGCTGTAGCTGACATAACTGTCGGTCTCATAATTGCTGCCGCCAGGGGATTTAAAGCTGGCATTCGCGAACTTGAAAAGTAAAATAAATCTATTTATATTTACACTTCTATTCCAAAAATATTTTGTGATTTTATTGGTTTTGAAGCACAATGTTATTTTATCTTCAAAACATACTGTTACTAACAACATTTGTTGGTATGTTTTGCTCATTTTTGTAAACTTTGACAATCTTTTAATTATTATTATATATACCAATAAATCTTCATCGAATGACCAAAAAAAAAACATCATCTTACTTTCAAATTTAGATGAAATCGGGGAATACTTTGTATGGAGAAATTGATCATCATTTCCTGTGAAACATGACTGTAATTTTATGATTACATATATACATACCTAAATAATATTACAGTGGAGAGTGGAAATATGGTGTCCAATGGAGGTTAGGTCAGGACATCGCTGGCAGTACAGTGGGTATAGTGGGTTTGGGTGGCATTGGACAGGCTGTCGTGAGAAGATTACGAGGGTTCGATGTCGGCAAATTCATTTACAGTGGACGATCTGATAAACCTGAAGGTGAGACTTTTCCTAACTAAACACAGTGCATGAAAATAATTAAATTGATCAAATACGTAGTTTCAATATTAACAATCAAAATATCTAGCGACACAACAGCTTCGCATCAGTGTGCAAAAGGTCTAGAAAAAGTAAGTTACCCGTGTGTGGTATGGGGAGGAATAAAACTATGGATGCATCCGATACCGATACCGATATATCAGCGATACTTTGGGTTTGCCGATATATCGGCATCGGCGATATTTTTATTGCCGATACAACAATATATCTGAGAGATTATTTTCCACCGCAGGTCTTATACTGACAGACTTCCGAATTCAGCTTTCTTCGCAAAACTTGAGAATGCTCTGTTTTTTAAACAAAAATCTTGTAAATTTTAATTATTACACTTATTTCTTAATCATAATAGCTAAACCTTGAATCTTATTCAAAGTCTGTAACTGTTTTTATTTTTTAAAAGAAATTAAAAACTTTAACCAAACCTGTGTCTCATATAATATTTTACCTTAATTTAATTTTAATTCACTAAAGGTATCGCGACCGTACTTGACGTTAGGAAATGTATGAGCGCCAGTTCGCGAGCGAGACCGAGACCGCTCGGTCTCGCCATACATTCGTGCGGTCGCGGTCTCCGGTCGCGGTTTCGGGTCGGTCTTGGGCGCGAGTTTGTATCGATATCGGTATCGGCAAAAAACCGTTCAAGGTTCAGTTTGAGTTTCCGTCTTTGATTAAAAAAACGTAAATTCTTTTACTGTTACTCATAGACGTTGCTTAACTTGAAAAATGCTGTCAGCTAAAAGCAAGGCCAAACACTTTGAGTAACTGGTAGTTAAGAAATATTTAATAAGTAAGTTATAAATGTCATACCTACTGAGTATAGAATTTCTCTTCAGCAAAATCTCTAGGAACCGAACGCGTACCTTTGGAACAGTTATTAAAAGAAAGCGACTTCATTATCCTGGCATGTCCTTACACACCAGACACCAAGCATCTGATCAATGCTGACACCCTCAAATTGATGAAGAGGTCCTCTGTTGTCATCAATATCGGTAGAGGAGGTAAGGCTTGAATATCTTTAATTTATATCTGATATTCAAAAATTATACATTACTATCGGTGCCTACTGGTTTCACCAGCTTTTGACAGTAAATTTTTTGGGTGTGGATAGGAAAACACCACATAATATACGATCCACAATCGTATAAACAGACACACGTATATAACACTCCTCTTTTTGCGTCGAAGAATTGTCTTAAATGTTATTAAGAATATATTCTCTTATAACACAAATGATAAGTATGAGAATGTTACGAAATAATTGATAAGAATATATTTTTGTCACTTGTTATACAATGCGATAAAATTTTCCGAAGATTGTACGCTGATAACTAGACTGTCATACATTGAAATGGCTACAATGACTTGAAATGAAAGTAAATTTAAATCATTTGTAAATAATAATAATATAATAATAATAATTGGTACACCTAATATACATTGCTCTGATCCCAAAGTAAGTAGCTGAAGCACTTGTGTTATGGTAATCAGAACAACGAGGGTACCACAACAAATACATACATAAGTTTATAAACAACCAAGACCCGGAAACAACATTCGTGCTCATCACACAAATAAATGCACTTACGGGATTCAAACCCGGGGCTTTTTGATAGAAGGCAGGAGCCACCAATTGCGCCAATCGGTCGTCAAATTATATAAGTTTTTGTAAATACTACTTATTATTAATACTATCTGATATTTATTATTATTATTTGAAATTTAAAAGACCTAATTATAGATTTAGTAGACCAAGAGGCACTGTATGACGCTCTGAAAGAAGAAAGGATTTTTGCCGCTGGCCTTGACGTGACAACCCCAGAGCCGTTACCAAGCAACCATCCTCTTATATCTCTACCTAATTGTTGTAAGTAATCTTAAATCTTTACCGACTATTATATCACATTTAATTTGATTCAATACGTTTATTTTTAACGCTTTTTCGTGAATTTCTATATTAATAGTTATTCTGATATTCTCGGATTAGACGAATCCAACAAATCAAAGATCATCAAAATCGCTCCATCCGTTCTTGAGTTATAAATTGTATAAATAACCCGCCTTTGTTTATATAACACAATTATATATTAATAAACCGAAAATTCACCGTAACTAGGTGTGTTGGGTTCTATTTAAAGAATGAATAACAGCGCCATCTCTTGACATTTAGAATAAGGCGCTGGTGAAACTAAATATTTTTGTACATTAAAATTTTAACAAAAAAAACGACTTCAAATTGTAACTCTCTTGAACATATTTTGATGATATTTAATTGGTACCACACGAAAGCACCAGCTTTGAAACAAAAAAATATCTTTTTCACCCAGTCAAAAGTTCTGTGGTAACAAACATAAAAAAACAGCGTCAAAAAACCTCCTACTTTTTTGAAGTCGGTTAAAAATAATCGAGCCCTTGTTCTTTGGACTGCTTATTTGATTTTCAGTCATATTGCCACATCTGGGCAGCGCTACCCACAAAACTCGAGATGCGATGGCTACTACTTCAGCACAAAACATTCTTTTGGCGCTTGACGGAAAGAAGATGGTCTACCCTGTTTGTTAACAAATAGTTTCAACCCGAAAAGAAGATGAAGAGCTTGTAACGTAGGGTTCTTAGATTTAAATTATTTAATTAAAATTATAAAACGAATTCCTATTGTAATAGCTACTAAAAATATGTTCGTATTTATTACACTAAAAAACAAAACGGATACATCAAAGAAAACACAGAATAGAATACAATAAAGACATATCCTTAGCAGTTTCACAAACAATTTTTTATTTCTTATCTATATCTGTATTTTTTTTATTTTTTTTATTTATTTCTTATCTATACTAATCTATACTAATATTATAAAGTTGAAGAGTTTGAACGCGCTAATCTTAGGTTCGAATTGAATAATTCTTTTTGTGTTGGATAGTCCATTTATCGAAGAAGGCTCAAACATCACGTTAGGACGAGATTAACGCGGGTAAAACCGTGGAGCACTAGTATCTTCTATATATTATATTGATAATAAGTACATAGAAGATACAAGAAAAAATCAATATATCTATATATTTATCTGTTTTATTATATTCATGTACTTAATTGAAATTTTTTCTGTTGATCCTTAAATAATATACCGATATTAATATAATAAATAAATGGTAGTTTGTTTTCCTCTAACCCGCTCGGTTTGAAAACAGAAGTTTGACTTTTCTGTGACAGCGGCATCGTAGCTCATAAACTAATGGACCTATTTCGATGGGGTTTTTTCGTTTGAAAGCTGAAGTAATGGAGGAGGATCTTAGCTATAATTTATGAACTTCTGTTTATCCTACATGAGATACCTTCTTATTTGTAATTAACATATAAAAGGTTTTTTAAATTAGATTAATTAAAACTTAGATTGATAAGCATTTCATTAAATAATGTCAAGGATAAATCTAATTAATGTAGGTAATTATTTTACGCTTGTCAGTTTCTAATTTAAAAATCTGTGATTGCTACAAAAATATTCAATAACGAAGTATATTTGATAACTAATAAACAGGGCCGGATCTATCATGCTTTTTGGGCTTCAGCCCAGGGCTCCGTGGATTCCAGCTAAGTCAAGTCAAAGTGAAAAATAGACGATAATGCGAAAAAAAATTCACTATCTCATTTTTTTCTATACGTTAAATAATATAATTAGGTGGGCCCCAAAATAGTATTAGCCCATGGTCCTCTACTCACGCTGCGGCCCTATAATAAAGCAGTCCAAAATATTTACAAATAAAAAATCTAAGTTTCTAATTAATTTAATGCATAAGACTTTGTATTGGTTCTAGAATGAATAGATAGGTACCCATTGTTTGTCGTAAAAGCTCTAGGGCAGTAGAGAAAACGTGCTATCCGGTTATTTATTAGTTGATTACACTGTTAAACTAATTATGATAATTTTTGTTACAGCATTAATCATAATACAAGTTAAAAATTCGTCGCGTTGTAGGTACGCACACGTCTTTGACCTCTCTATCAACATTGACCTTGAACGAGAATTGCTTCCATTCTCCATAATTAGTTTTATGCAGCGTTGAACAAACGTAGTTACCTACTAGAAATCTACTATCTAGACGCAATCACATTAAGATAAAGAAAAAGTAGGACTTACAATGTATTGTGCCACCTCTATCAATGTTTTATTATTAGTCGTCTTCCTATCGTTGTCGGCTTGTGACGCGTCTACGAATATGACAAAAAATCTTAAAGTTCTCGTGTCTTCAAATGATTTCGCCGACAGCGGGATCAAAATACTTGAAGAACAGTACGTATTTTTTATTTATCCATCAGTCATAAGGAAACTCATTCAGTGTAATGTCTCTACTTGAACCTAATTATATATTATGAATAGTTTACCTACTTAAACATATTTGTATTATTAGCATAATTTCAATTTTCATCGTCTTTCGTGAAATAAAATAAGTTTGAAATAAAAATTGTTAATTTATTCGTTGACTTCACACTTGTCACTTCTTTATGGTTTATTGTTTTGACAGATTTGTGGTTAATCTGTAATTTATGAATCATCTGTAACTAGGTATTATTTCTTAAGTCATACCTATTGGGTAATTTTTAACTGGCTTCAAAAAAGGAGGTTATCAATTTGAATTGATGTTTTTTTATGTTTGTTACTTCAGAACTTTCGACTGGGTGAACCGATTTTGATGATTATTTTTTTGTTTGAAAGCTGGTGTTTACCGTGCGGTCCCATTTCATCAAAATCTGTTCAGTAGTCTTAGAGTTACAATTTGAAGTCAGTTTTTTTTGTTAAAATTATTATACTGCAATCTATTAATAATATTACCGGTGATACTTTGTGTAAATCGCGCTATAATATCCAGCGCTACAATTTGCTATTTAAGTTTAAAAGGCGTGCAATTAAAATTACAAGTGTCGACATTTTGTTTTCCCTATTTCGATAAAAATTCGTAGAGGTAGGGATAAGTAGGATATATCTTGCCATTTGGTTTAAGCTGTCAATTCATAGTATGGCCAAGCAGATCAATCTTATCCTTACTGATATTATAAATGCAAGTCACTCTGTCTGTCTGTCCCGGTTTTACGCCAAAACTACTGTACCAAATTAAATGAAATTTGGTACACAGATAATCTAGAGCCTGAAAAATGATATAGGCTACTTTTTTATGCGAAAAAAGGTTGAAAGGGGAGGATGAAGTTCTATGGAAGTATCATAATTTTTAGAGCTAAAAGCTTTTAGGCTATATACGAGTAACATCACGTTATGATGAAGTTAACGCGGGTGAAACCGCGGGGCACAGCTAGTACATAATACAACTTTTTAAACAAAGCTAATGACCACTTCAAATGAGTTTTTTAATTAAGATACGGTACGCTATTTTGATAAGAGAATGAGGGTAGGTAAATATATAAGCATGTCATAGATACATGACATATTGTTGTGTACCTACTATTCGATACCTCACGAAGTGGTAGTGAGGTTTCGATAGTAACTTAGTAAGAATTATAACTGCAAACTGCTGTGGCAGTAATTTCTCTACTCTAAAGGTAGCGGTTGGCGTCCGAGACCGCAACGCGAGACCAAGACGAGAGACTGAGACGCGAGACCGCGACAGTACTGGACGCTATGAAATCTATGAGCGCCAGTTCGCGAGTGAGACCGCGACCGGAGACCGAGACGCGAGACGCGCGACAGCGAGACGGTCGCTGGTCAAGTAGACTCCGGTCGCGCTCGAAAAGCACATGTATTTAGTGTTTATGGAACAAGAAATGCAAATATTTAAGTGTCTCATTTAGCATTATAAGATTATTAAGGGTATATCAATTATGTATATAATATATTATTATTTATATAATAATATTATATAAATAATAATAATAATTAGCTCTAAAAATGACGATACTTCATAGAACGTTTCATGCCGCTTGTCGCGGTCTCCGGTCGCGGTCTCGGCCTACAGTACATGCCGAAGAGACCGAGACACTTGTCGCGGTTCGCGCGCACCAGCATTGGTGTAACTTAATGATATAGTCGTTAGATCATTTACAGCTAAGGAAGGCATAGGCACCAATTTACAAAAACCTAGACAGATTTGGACGCGTTCTTGAATTGCCTAATGCGAAGTTCTAAGCGATCATGTATTTGATTCTATATGAATAAAGATATTTTTGAATCTTCAATTCGGTGAGGGATTGTTTATTGTATAATGTATACTATATATATTTTGAAAAATCATATGTTGGTGTACTGTATGAGTTTCTTTTTGGATAGTTTCACAGTCCTGAAGTCCCGTTATTTCGGGTTCGGTGATGAAGGGCTCAATGAGAATATGCAGGAGTTGATGGACCTCATCCCCGGCTGCTCCGCTCTCATCTGGGTCTCACATCACCCTATCACCAAGGAACTGTTGGATAAAGCTGGCAAGTAAAATTTTAAGACGAGTGAAGACAAAAACCCCGACATGTTAATTTCAAATAAGAATATCTCAGGAATGAAGATTTTCATATTTCATCACGTCAGCTTTCAAGCAAAAAATCGCATCGAAATCGGTTCATTCGTTAAGGAGCAAAATAAATTAACTAAAAGTAACTAAATGAATAACTAATTTCCTTAGTAATGGACACTGGACCACATTTCATACAGATTATAATCGAAGTATTAAATATACTCTCTTCACAGATTACCCGTAAGTCTAAAAATATTGATTTTTCTTGATAAAAAGTCCTTTTCTGTGTCCATGACAATTTGTTGACTTTCATGCATGCAACTCACATTCACTATTAAGATATATAAAGTTTATCTCTAGGTCCCCAATTGAAGCTGGTAAGTACAGCGTCAGCGGGTTATAACAACTGCAATGTACCAGAACTTAAAGCGCGTGGTATTAAACTATCAAACACACCGAATGTCTTATCCGCTGCGGTCGCAGAAATCGCTGTCGCATTAATAATTGCCGCTGCAAGACGATTTCCAGAAAACTTGGACCAAGTTAAGAGGTATTTTTTGTTTTAAATAATTCAATGTTTCATTTGGAGAATTGATTACAAAAAAATAATAAGTGGATATAATTTTAAAAATCCCCAAAATATTAATTACAAATAAAAACATATCATTAATAGATAAAGAATTTTCATGTGAAATTGAAAAGAGACCCATTTCTATCCTATAGGATAATCCTTATCCTATCTCTAACCAGTAAAGTAGTTGAGTAATCATTCTTGTAAATTATATTTGTATAACAGAGGTGTATGGGACGTGATCGGATTCCAAAACGTGCTGGGTCAAGACATTCGTGGAAGCACAATCGGTATCATTGGCTTCGGCGGCATTGGGCAGGCCACAGCCAAGCGGCTTGTGGGCTTCGAGGTTGGCAAGTTCTTGTACTCTGGACATAGAGAAAAACCAGAAGGTACGCAAACACATCCTAATTCCTAGTATAATACAGCTTAGAATTGTAGGAAAATAACCGCCTCTAGGCAGTGGCGTAGCGTGGCCTATTATAGGTGTGGGCGAAGTCGAGCCCCCGACGCGGTAAGCGAGGCCCCTTTTCTTTCGTTTCCAACATCTACCCAATAAATCTATCTTACCAAACATGCTTTACCGTGTCTTTATGAAGCGTAAAATGTTATGGTACTTTAATCCAGATCCTACAAGTTATAAACTATCTTATTCTGAATAAGGTACCTACTTCTAGAATTTTGAAATCCTTACTTTTTATCAAAATGTTTACGAGCTTCACTGTTTTGTTCGAAGTACCTATGCATGTAAAGAAACGTTTGTTTTTGTGTGTGTGTTGCCAGAGTGTGACGAGTGTGGCCTATAGGTATTTTTGAGGTTCTTATTTTATTAAAAAATAAATAAAGAATTTAAGTTTGATTTCGTACTTGAAGAGGCCTTGCGAGACCCCTTTAAGTGCGAGGCCGTGGGCGCAGGCTCACTTGGCCCACGCCTAGCTTCGCCGCTGCCTCTAGCAGACTAGATCAGCGCCTTTGGACAAGAACTGACTTGTCGTAACAACATAACAACACATTTCATACAAATTTCCTTTGCGACACCCATCACACACTATGTGTCTATGTCGCCTGTTGTTGACATTCAATACATCGGATAAGAACAGAAATTGTTTGAATTAGAAGGCACATACGGCTGTGTCTGTTACTTTTTAAGGACATCAACAACTGCAAATGTTTCATACGCCATCGGTCGTGTTTTCTATTAATGTTTTCGGCTTTTTTAATCTAAATTTCATTATTTTTATTACATAGATATGATAGAATAGAATTCATGGGGATTTTTCATACATAAATTATTTGTTAAATGTCTTTTACTATTATTTCGGTATACCTTTTACAAAACCCATCTGTTTCAGCCAAAGAGTTCAACGCTGAATTCGTACCTCAGGATACATTGTTGCGTGAGAGTGACTTTATTCTGTTAGCTGCACCCCTTACTGATGAGACCAGACACATGATCAATAAAACGACACTCGCTAAGATGAAGAAGAACGCTATTATTGTCAATGTCGGTCGGGGAGGTGAGTTTTAGATTTTCTTAATGAAAAGGAAAAATCTATTCTGATATAAAAAATAGAATTGTTTGTTAGTTTGGTTAATCGAACGCACTAACCTCTGCTTATAAGGATATAACAAGTATTAAATGAAAAACGGGGAAAAAAAATTATAGGAGAGTAATCCGTATATGTACTTTTAATAAAGTCTGTTAAGTACGGCCAAGAGTGATCGACTAATTTTGATAAATTTGGAAATTAATCGATTATTTGAATATCAGAAATTCGGCTTAACATAACTCTTACGACAGTTGATCTCACTATCTGAAACTTAAAAATTTTCCCTCATAATCTATTTCTACACAATGGAGTAAATCAAATTTAAGTCTGTCGTGTCAAAATTAATTTAGGTAATTTAACGGTCAGATCTTAGATCTATATTATACTTAATTTATAACTTTATATTATTATTGTTAGTAGGTTAGTTGAGTAAGCAGCTGAGCAATACTAATATCTGAAACGGCTGGACCGACGGGGCTTTCATTGGCAGATAGCTGATGTAATAAAAAGCAACTTACGTTACTTTTATTTTAGATATTAATATAAATAAATAATAAAAAAATAACTATTCCGCGCCGACGAAGTACATAATACATTTACATATTATTATTTTGCTGTTCCCTATTTTACTGTTTATAGGCTATATAACATCACGTTAGGACGAAATTAACGCGGGTGAAATTGCGTTACAGCTAATATGTAAATGTTAAATTAAAAGGATTCGCACATATTAAATAAGCTAGTTGTTTACCTTTCATTGAAAAACAGCCAGCCAGACACATAATTTACATTAACATACTTCTTATATTTACGTGTTATGTTAATATGATTAGAACAAAAACCTACTATTTTCAGATCTTGTGAACCAGGATGACTTATATGATGCTTTGAAGAACAAACAAATATATGCAGCTGGTCTGGATGTATCCACTCCTGAACCACTGCCCAAAGACCACAAGCTTCTTACTTTGCCTAATTTGTGTAAGTGATTAAGGACTTCTTAGTTCTAAAAGGTCTTTTTTTTTGGGCATCCGACATATTGTAATAGATATGTAAGTTCGCGGAGTCCTAGGTTCGGGATCTTAAAAAAGGCAATAGGCAAATTATAAGGCATTGTGTGATGATCACGCGTTACATGCTTATTAAATAAATACAACAGACGAAAAAATTTGTGTGCATGAAGTTTATAGTAATTCTGCAAAACGGATTTGAACGAAATTTGGAATGAAGGCTTAGAGTATGTTTTTAAACTAGTATATTAATGCCTCCATAACCGCAGAGGTGGTATGCACGTTAATGTTTCTCGCGTCTGACACGTATTCCGCTTGTGGTTCGAATCCCGCGGAAATCTAAAAGAAGTTCGCTAAACAGAATACAGACACGGTAATGTCAACAGCTATTGCGTCACATAAAATATTATTTTTCAATTTCAGTCCTCCTACCTCATATTGGCAGTGCTACGATACGCACACGAAACGACATGGCAGAGTTGGCTGCTAAAAATGTAGTCAATGCTTTATATGGAAAACCTTTAATCACACCTGTTTTACCTTAAAACTTAATATAAAAAATTAATAATCACTGAGCTTTCTAATTGAAATAGGTAAAAACTTCATGAATAATATATAATAAACAAATATATAAATACACAAAAAACTAATATATAATACTAGCGCCAACTTGTAACCATTCTTAACTATAAATGATGACTCATATTTACTTAGTGGTAATGTTATTATCATATATTAGTGGTAGCAAAAAAAAAAGATTTGAAAATGATTATAAACTTACATAAGTATGTACTCTTTATTATGTTTCTGTTATGAACTGTCATATTTCTTTCTCAATTTTTATTATGATATTGGGTAATTTGTTTTCACATAAAGTTCAGTTGCAATTTTAAAGAAACAAAAAAATTATTGATATATTTTATTAATATTATGTAATTTTGTGTAAAATTTATGAGGATTTACTTAATAATTTAAGGTCTATAATATATGTACAATTAACTGTATGCTAACAAATAAAAAATATATATTCACATAATCTTGACCCTATTTCAATTAATATTTATCTACAAAGCAGATTTTTTATTATTATTCTATAAAAAAATTTTGAAAAGATTAATTGAACCTTACATTCATTATTACACTTAAATATTACATATCCTTATGTGCTTCTGCCACTATAGTCCCCAAATCCTTCAAAAATGGTTCTATTTGGCTTTCTAATGCTAAAATGTGTCCAGTGTTACAATTGTCACTGCCAATGAATGTGATGACTAGCGGTAGTTTATTCATTTGAATGACCTGAAAGTAAATGTATAAAGTATACATAAAAATTAAGCTGTTACTGCCTAGTTACAATACAAGCCATTTTATCTATAGCTAATTCATAAATATATTTAAAATTAGGCAAACGAAGTTAACAAAAAACTTTTTTTATTATCAAAAACTGAGCAAGCATTTGGCCGTAATCCCACCTGATGGTAAGTGGAGATGTGGCCTAATATGATGTATGCTTCCTCAATGAGTCTGTTAATCCTATTTAGAAGGTAAGAAGTTTCATTCCTTCACGGTTTTTATTTTAAAAAATGATCCAATTCATGCAGTGCTGCACTTAAGGATATCTTCTGTACGCGTAGAAGTATGGAGTCACATAACTAAACTAGAAACATTACATTCTTACCTGATAACTAGAATACATTGATATAATTGTTTTATTTCTTCCTAGACCCAGTTTACTTGCTTGGTCGGTAGCCATACCAAAAGTTGATATAAAATTTGGTGTCAATGCCAATTGTGGTGCTTTTTCTGTTACTGATCTTACTACAGGCACACCTTCACGGTCAGTAATTAAAATACAATGCAATCCATTCACCCTACAAAAAAAGATTTTTGAAATGTAGTTAAGGAGTTAACAATATTGTATTGTTTTGCTTCAGATGACATACTTTTCCAGTAAATGATTTAAATATTTTCTCAAGTCGTCAACCATACTGTAAGACTATTTAATTAAATTTTATACGGGACTAAGGACAATAATGAGTTAAATTGTATCAAGAAGTTTCTTTTATATTAAAAGCTAAAAATTTTTAACTTGAAAAAAACTACAAAACAAAAACAGTTTCAATTCACGTTTCACATATTTTTGTGACATATGACAATTCGAACCAATGAAGTTAATGTCAGCTGATGACAACAGCTATAGAAATTGTTTAGATCTAGTCTAGGTAGCTAAATTACTAGCAAATTTTATCTAAAAAGATTACTGACTACTGTATTAATAATTAACAAAAATTCAAAAAGTAATTATATAATTGAGTTTATTCGTTTTCCAAAACGATGTATAAATTATTTCTTTATAACTACCATTACCTATTAATTATTTGCTTAATAATTGTAATACAGATAAATTGTAATGAATTTTCTCATAGAATATAAGTCTAGCATTTATTAAAACAAAAACATTGGCGTATTTAAAAAATAAGAAATTTGTCTATGTCTGTATCCAAAATGGAAGAATCAGATTGACAAGTTAGTGATTTTCGAAATTTATTTTTGGGTTTTCATACGTTTCTTAAACTGAGTAAGTGCAAAAATTTCTTTTACATAAAGTGAAAATCGAGTTCATTACATTATGGAAAGAAATTATTGAATCACGATACTCTAACGCAGAAAAGATGACGAAAAAATAGTTATGGTATGATGATAACAAAAGAATATAAAAATTCAGCCTTGTCTGGTCTCGGTATGTGTTATTTTTTATTACATATGAACAGTGAAGATTAACGAGTCAAGAACATTCACAGCAATAATTTTCTGAAGTGAATACGTAACTAAGAAAGTGATTGTAGGAATTGTGACGTCACAGAACGAAAAGACAATAAAATCTCACTGCTGCTGTAAAATGTTTATTAGTTTTTTTAGGTGAGTACGCGAAGATTTTCACTGAAGTAGTGGGAGGAGTATTCGCGGCGGTGAGGTGGTTTTCCGCGAGGATGGGCGGCGATGTCTGCCCCCTCCGATAGCGCTACCAGCCCTCCACAATGTGCGTGTACCAACATATCGCTTATACAATTGTTCCATGAGCTCAAACAGAAGTTCCCCGGTGTTCCCGATCATGTTGTGTCTAACACCATTGAGCTCTATTGTCATGATAAGAAAGCTTGTGAAACACATCTGCACAGAGAAGTCAAGACCTCCCTAACGCACGCCTATCATGCGTCTTCGGTGGCTGCAGCACGACAGCCCAATGATTTAAAAGTTAATCCACCACAGAAGTGCCGCAACCAGTCGATTATCAAACATGAAGCTTTAAAGTCAACAAATGTCCAATCTATTACTTGCCAAGGCCCACAAAAAGCCTTAATTAGTACTAATACTAGTTTTGATGAGAATGATAAGAAAATTAACACTGATGCTAATCAAAATGTTGTTGAAGTTAAAGCAAATGAACCAGCAACTACATACTCCCCTGTCACTATAGTCAATCTTGATAACTGTTTTGTGAAATACAGTGCAGAGTCACCAAGTGATCTGGAATCGACTAATGAAAATAAAAATCTCGAGAATGTAAAACAAGAAACTATACCCCAAGAATTCAAAGAGCAAATAAAGAATTCTGAACAACCTGAGAGCACAAATTTTAAATTATTGAAAAGTAATAAAATTAGATCTAATTTAAATGAAAAATTAGAGGGTATTAAAGAAAAGAAAACAATAAAGAAAGATAAGGAAGAATCAAAAGTAATACCAGAAAAACCGCAACGACCAAACACATTGAACTTTATAAAGCCTAGTCCAGATATTGCATTTACTGAGAATCTTAAACAACCAGAAGAGACGTGTCGGACAGTCTCACCTGCTCCCTCAATACAAAGAACAGATAAAGAAACCAAAAGCAGTCCATATAGACAGGAAAGGGGTGGATATCCCTTAAATTTATCTGTCAATGTTAATTGTCATATGGACATAAGTCGTGGGTTCTGTGATCCTTGGTTAGAAGATTATGACAGCCCCAGAGCAATAACATCAGTTAATTTAACAGTTTGCACCCCAACATCAAACATGGCAAGTCCTGTAAGGGATAGGACTGATGACAGTGGCTTTGAAGGTCATGTGACTGTGACGGTCAGTCCAAGTACAACAAGACCTAAACGCAGAGCACCTCCTCCACCTCAGTCTTCAGGAATCGATTCACCAAGACCAACTAGAACTGCGCCTGAACCACCAGGTACAGGTAATTACTATAAATTCAATGTACTGTACCAATATTCTTCTAAATACCTATTATCAATGTAGCCATCAATTGAGTATTTCATTTATGTATATTACTTAATAATTGTTTCTGCTTATATAAATTTACTTTAATTGGAATATAAATTATGTAATTCTTTAAACTTTACTCATAAGATTAATTATAGATTTTTTTTGGATCAACCATGATTTTAATACCTATTATAACTAATATCAAATTTAGAAAATATTAAGTACATTAAAATTATGAATATAAAATGTAGTGAGAGAATTTTTGTGGGGCTCTTCATTTCTTACATAAAGTTTTAATCTTTTTAGTTGGTAAACATTGCGCCATTTGACATAATTGAAAAGTGACTTAATAATATTATCTAATATATTTCTATGTCTGCCTTCTCTACAACCTTACCTATCAATATAATGACATTTCTAACCTATTAAATATATATATATATATATTTTTTTTCATTTTTCATTTTTTCACATTGAAAATGTTATTAATTTCAGATCGTTCACTAATTGAGCGTCAGAAGGAACGTTTATCACGCCTTGCGGCTGCATTAGCCCAAGAGAAGGGACGGCTGGCGCAATTAAATCGTGAAACACAAATATTATCTGCTCCTTCGCCATCACCATCAGCTGCTGCAAGACTTAAAGACCATGTAGAACGTTTGAGGGATGAGTGTGATATGTTAGCTAAGAGGCTTGAAATGGGTGCTAGAGGTAAGTTATTTTACTTATTAGTGACATTAGTATATTTTTATATCCAGGAGATACTAGGGACAATGTTGTTGTGCCCAGTAGATAGTTGACGCTAGTCGACGTATTGAAAAACAAAATGAAGATAATAAACTCGCTTTGGACCGAAATTTTAAACACGCCATCTGAATAAGATCTAAAATGGAAGGCAAAAAGTTGGTTTCACAGCATCCCATAGACTGTCTGGTAGGATAGATACGAATTAACGGTATTTTATTTATATTATCTCTACCTGTCACTCATGAAATTTATTTGCTAGCCGATTATGGATGCTTTTGACTTAGCCCTTCTCAAGTAGGTCCTGAATTAGGTTCAGAAATGCATGACTAGGTCATTATTTGTCAAGAGAAAATAATAGCCATTAAGTATGTTTAGAATAAAACATTTTTTGTCATAAAAAGTTGCCACAAATAATTTGTAATAAGTTCTGCTATAATTTATTTCTTCGAAATATTTTATCGACTGGTAAAGAGCAAGCACCAAATACATTTTTACATCTGCAACTGATAGTTTTTTTACACAAATGTAAATAAACTTTGAATACATATTCCTGCTCAGTACATCCTGTGTTACAAACCTTATGATCCAATTTTCTACTGAGGAAGTTAATAGATAATGACAGATTATTTTTGAATTTTTCAGCACCTCGAGTAGTACCAGTCTCAGAATCAGATGACAACTTCTACAGTAATATATACACTGGACAGCGACCATCTGCCTCTTGGCAATGTCATATGTGCACCTTCAGGAACCATCCACTCCTGGACAAGTGCGAGGAATGTGACATGCCACGGATATTTGTAGGTACGTCCCCAGCAACTACACATGACTCTGGCTTTGGATCTTTCCGTGACAGGAACAGACGTGGAGCCAATCTATCAACTGATACCGGCTCCCTTCCTAATATTTCAAATGGGTATGCTGTTAATGTGTAACAGTTACCTGTTATTATCTGTTACTTGATATTGCAAGCAGTACCACGATCGTGCATAGTATGGTTGATAATTGCTAGTCTTCATAACAGTTTTGCTTATTGACTATAGTGTTCTGATATGATTGACTTAACTGTTGCTGCTCATGGATTCTGATAGTGACAGTGACTGTTGAAAATAAGCGCTGCATATTTTCAATAGGTATTTGTGATACTTATTAAGGCTCTGCTGTTTACCAATGGCTAGCTAATGGATATGTGCCTTTTAAGGCACTGTCTAAAAGGCTAGGCCGAATTGAGAACTGATAATTATCTGTTAATGGTAACTGTTACTGACTCTTATTGTAACAGTTATAACTATGGACCAATATTTAGAGACAAGACAAAGTAACAGTTTGAGTGTTGTGTTAAGTGAGGCTATTAAGTGTTGCCAGTTAACCCTCTGCATGACGGATTGTACCTTAGTGCATGAGTGTTTAATTAACATTTTACCTTCCAATTAGTTACCGGACTGATTTTAAGCTTTTTCTTAGTATCTAATTGGAGTTGTGTTACTTAAATTAAGTCAGTAATAATATACAGCTATTTTCCGATACTTAATTTCTTTTTGAGAAAAATGCGTAGCTTGCCTACCAAATCCGTGATCGAAAATGTCACTTTTGCTCTATTCTCGATTCACATTTTTATTAGCAAAATTAGATTGAATATACTTAAAGCTAAGTTATCTAGCTGTATATTACTTAACGACTTTGTGTTGTTCATAAAATGTCACACCTCAATAAATCTAACTTGGAATGTTTTATCACTCCTTCAAATTACAAATTGTGTTTCAAAAAAGACAAAACTATATAAATTATACTTATTGAAGAATTTTTTTATGAATAACACGAAAAAAATATAATATCGTAGATTTATAGTT
Organism: Aporia crataegi; assembly: GCA_912999735.1. NCBI lineage: Eukaryota > Metazoa > Arthropoda > Insecta > Lepidoptera > Pieridae > Aporia > Aporia crataegi. The sequence goes on along the minus strand of OU538744.1, from coordinate 1,424,907 downwards.
TAGATATAAGTGAAAGGTATTAAGTATTTGGTACATCACATTTGTCTGGTCACATGGGACATTAGGGATCTCATAAGAAGACTACAAGCGCCTTGCCAAAAAGTCACTATTTACACAATTGGTAACTAAATTTTGCTCAATATGCATAATTTGCTCAGATTGCGCACAATTTTATAAGGTTCTACTAAGGCTGGTTTATTTATCCGCAGTTTATGTAATTGTTTAAATTTGACATCCATACAGATACCATAAGTATTTTGACTTTTACTATTGATTCTGTCAATCAATGACAATTGGATCAGCAGCCACAGGATAATAAACCTAACCTATAGTTACACCTTAGGAGTTTCTCACAGCCAGAGAGAATAGATTGATCAATATTTTAATATTTTTTGTCGGACAATAACCGAAATATTTTATTTATTTTTTCGCTAAAGTTTCCATTTTCGAATTTGCTAATGTTAACGTCGTCTTTAACCAACAATCCCTTAAAATAATGGATACTGGTCTAGGAATGTAGTGACACCATTATAGATTCATAAATTATTTAATAGCTCTCAGTCTATTCTCTATGGTCTTATTTTAAACGAACTTAAGTGCACTTATAAATACTTACCTCTTTACAAGTGTTTAGAAAAATCTATATTTATGGTATATCACAGATAAAGGATATATAAATTTACATTGTACTAGCATTAAAATTGGTTGTAATTTTATTCTATTTATATAGCATAATACAAATCTATTATAATGAAATTAATATTTGAAATTATCACATTATTTAGAATGTTTTATTATAAGGATCATAATAAATAAAAAAACAATTGTGTTAAGCATTACCTTTATATGAATATTTATTTATCTCTTTTAATACAAGCAAGTCTTAAAATTAATAATATATCTGTAGTTAACGAAAAAGTATACCTCGCATTAAGCCATCCAAAAATCGCGGATAACCGCGATTTCTAAAGGTCGATAAAATGAAAAACATCAAAATTAAATTAAAATGTCATTGCTAAATTTCGTTTAAGGTATATTATTAATTTTATTAATTTAGGTCATTAAAAGTTATGTACCTTAATAAATATTTTATGTACTTTAAGATTTTAAGTGGAGTTAACAGGGCTTATCATCAATAAATATACCACAAATAACATCACAACATTATTTATGTGATGATCATAATATTTAGTATTAATTTTTATATTTTATACAATTCGTTTCAAATGCATTTTAAAATAAGTATTTAATATTTAGAAATATGTTTCTAAGTCCTAAGATCTCTAGATAAATTCTATCAATGTTTTGATGTTAAATGTCTGAACTTTTCAAGGAGTTGAAATTTAACTAAATAATACTATCATAGTAATCGACTGTGTGCGCAAAAAAAATATGAACAATATGACCGACGGACCTTGGGCTGTAGACAGGACATAGCGTGTGATGAGTTGTGATGTCTGATGCAAAGAAACTTGTATGGAAGTGATAAATACTAAATAGTGTCGCATCAATAACCGCCCGCTCCCACTTGTTGGCTGTCGCTTGTCGTGCAATTTTTTTATCGTGTGTTCCCAGAACATTATATATAAATTATAAACGTTTTTTATAGTCTACGACAAGAAATGTCGGCCGTTTCTAAAAAATTCAAAAAGTGCACTATTTGTCATAATCAGCTCCCAGAGCAGATATTCAGTTGTTGGTGAAAAATTTTGATATGCTATGAACGAATGACGAATGTTGTCATATATGAAAGAGAGTTGAGCTTTCGAGTTTACTATCCAAACTTTAGAAAGGTTTAACTATTGACGACCTGTCAATCCTATAGTACCAAATGCTAGCGCTGGGCTCTGACTCATTTTCCATACAAATGTAGAACCCTATTGACAAATATTTGACCAAAATTGTGATATGGCTACAGGTAAAATAAAATTTCTTTGAACTTTGCCGCAGTCGGGTAAAAAGGCATTATGAAAGAAAGTCACTTTTTGTTAGCAATTAAAATGAAATATTCGATTGGCCTTTTAACTCTGTATAACATAATATTTCAAAAACAAATGTAAATTCGTATATTTATCGTTTTAGAACTTTGTTGTTAGGTTATGTTATAAATTATTGTTTGTAGATACTGTACTTATTTTACTTGAATTATTGTGATCAATAAAATTTTATGTATATTAGAATTAAATGTTATTTCATAATTTATGTATTTTATTCATTGACAGGCAAGTTTGTCCCTTATAATCGTTGCTCAACAAAGCTCAGAGTGTTTTGTCTCTTTTTTTAACAATAATTGCACGTTAGCGAGAAAGTGACAAAGAATTTGCTACATTGTTTCAAGTTCAAGCAACGTTTATAAGTAAGGGGCTTTTGTATAGTGCAATTATCTTGTTTTAAAGCTCAAAATTGTAATTTTGTGTATTGTAATGTTTTATACGCCTTTTAATCCTCAATAACCCTGAAAGAGTGTTGTGAGTTTTTCTTAATAAAATGAGGTAAGTCATCATTTTTAGCCTAACATGTTGTTGTCTTAAGAATGCTGTTTTTTCTTTATTGTCTTTGTATTTTTAATGACTTGCGTGTTGTCTATACAGTTCGGTCTCCCGATGGAATCACAGTGCGCCTGATGCCGGGACGTCGGAGTAAGTATATTAATATTATTAGTTAAACAAAAATGATGTAATGTGTGCCTTGCTAAATATTAACAGCCATTAGAATGGACTAAGGGGTTCCCTTGGAGTTTAAAGATACCGCCTATTCCCCGTGGGAAAAAAACTTTCCTAACAACGTTGTTTAATATTAATGAAATACTCGATTATCTCACTGTCGCTGACCTGAATTTGTTGTTGAAGAATTGAAGACATTAAATGGAACGCCATCTATGCGTAAGGGGAAAGGTGTACTCTCTCTATCTCACTCGTTTTTGCGACAACGATTAAACTTTAGCGAAATGGAGTTTTCCAGATACAATTTAAAATTAGTAACATGAATGAAAGCTCCCTTAGTCCATTCTCTTGAGTATCGGTGTATGGTCTCAAACGCCTTGTCCGCTCCAATTGGCATTAATAATTCGAAATTTTTCGCTTTTCAGAAATTGTGCGGTCGTGGGTTTTATGAGACGAAAGCTACGAATTAATTTAAGTTCTAATCTATCTTAAGTGCAGTGGAAACTATCTGTGATATTCGCATTTGGTAAGAGATATTTTTCTTAAGAAAAACCCCGACTGCTGCAATATAAAGATGTTGCGGCATTACGAATCATATTTCAATACTGTTCCAACAATATAGTTTCTATATTGCTTTTGCAGTTAATATTGAAATATATGGTACCTAACTCACGCTCTTAAGGTACCGCGTACCGTTTTGAAACGCCTAGGTATTGAGCTCACTGCAGTCGGGTAAAATGACGTGCACATTCCAAATAGTAAGGTTTTTGCGTGCGCTTTTAAGGAGTGCATAGATTCTTTCCTATTCTCAATGAGTGCTGTACCAAATGCGAATAACTATGTTATTAACATTTCAATGCTGCACTTAAGGTGGATAGGAGAGTACTATAAATAAATAGTTGTAAGTACATTATATTACCATTTGTTATTGGTAGATTTATGCTAATAGATATTCTTCGTCACGATCAAAATAAGTCTTAAATGAATGAATTGTATGCAAAAAATAAATTTAAGTTTCTTTTATCGCTCAATGCTAACAGGTTCCGAAAGTTCTGCATTTTCTGTCTTAAATTTCTTCGTTTTATGTTATGTCGGTAGGTACTGCGAGTTTTGTCGAACCTTCAAAACTTATTGTATGGCTAAAAGCTTTAAATTTGAAAGTGCTATGATTAGGAACGAACAGATAAAGCTGCCAAAAAACTTATTTAGGCTTATTAATAATTGTTTATTGTAATAACTCGGCTAGCTAATGATAAACGAAAGCTCTGGTAGGTAAAGAGCGCTAAATAAAAAAAACCTCGTGCGAAACACTTGAAAATTATATGGGATTTTTAATACATAGTATTGCCAAATACAAAGTTAACAAAACTACCCATAGTCAAATTGCTAGCCAGTAGCCAGACTAAATTTCGCAGCTTTCTGAAATGAGTTGATAATGTTTATTATCCGGTGTTACTAGTTATAATAACGCTTGAAGATGATAAAATGTGTATGATTAATCTAAAGTATTAGCCATATTATATTAATTTAGCCAAATCGATTTCCTTCATAATATATTATAGAAAAAATTAAATAAAAAATATATAAGTTTTATATAATTACTTTCTTATAAAAAAAAATATTTATTGAGAGACACATTATAATTACTATTATTCATAAAAAAATCATTACGGTGTCGTATGATAAATTACAATTGTATCTTTAAAATTTAACAAATATACTTTTAATTCTATTTTAATTTTCTGGATGTATTTATTTTTCCACGTAAAATTTATAATTTATACAATGCGCCGATATTACAGAAAACAATTGTAACAATACCGCAACTGTTTAAACTATACTTTTGGAAAAAATTTGGATTGCCTTACAAGTTCGTAAGCCCTGTCCAGATGAGGCGTTTTACACGCGTACGGACTCGCGCGTTTTAATTTATAATATTGCGTCCAGACAGCACGCTTACGCGCGTTCCTACACAGAGAGGGATTTGCCAGTTATAATATTTATAAGTTTTTTTTTAAATATTTTATTTACAACTGTATAACTATTAGGTACAGATAATATTTACATAAGTTTTTCTATAAAAACAATTAAACTAAATCTTAAATTAAAAATAAATAATATTAATAACATAAAAATTTGGAATACAAAATATAGTTTTGTATTTTGGAGGTACGTAATACTTTTTATTATTTCAATATTAACCTAACTTTTGTACCTATGAACTAAGAAAGAATCAATTTAACAAAAAAATGTGAATCATTTAAAAAAAAATATTCTAAATACATCCACAACACGTCCAGCAGATGGCGCCCGAGTGCCTCGACTCAGAGTCGCGCTCATTACCAGCGTATATGCGCGTATTACGCGCGATTGACGCTTCATCTGGACGGAATTTATGTAGCTGTAGTATCTCGTCTACGTGCGAGTTCGTACGCGCGTAAAACGCCTCATCTGAACAAGGTCTAAGTCGATACTATTTAAATACTAGGAAAACAAAAAAAGTTTCATTTTAGTCAATAACATAGCATACCTATCAGTTATCTTCCAGATAGCACGCCTATTTTAAACAACAATTAAGTACCTAACCATACAACTCGCAGTTTTTTAAGACACATGCATGGCACCATCAAGTCAACAAAAGTCAAAACGGTAATGCGGGAAACAGTGCTCGACCAACGAACGGTACGTCCTGACCGTCGGTTGCGAAAATGCGTTCAGTGCTACGCTGACGGCGAGAACTGCGACGCGAGTGTACAGTTCACAGGAAAAATGAATCTAATATGTGCACGCACTAAACGCATCCATACAATCTCATATAGCTCGTCAGTCGACCGACCGTACGCGCGCACCAAATCACGCGCGTACCGTCAGCGTAGCTGTGTGCGCATTCATTGAATTGCATAGATATAGCTACGCCGACTGACGGTCAGCGCTGACCGTCAGTCGTGCACTGTTTCCAGCCTAAAGCGCTTATTCCACCTCACTGAATTCAGACATCCTAAATGATTCTGTAACTATATTCAGTCTATCAAAATAATTCTATTTCACTTGACTGAATATAGTTACAGAATCATTTAGGACGTCTGAATTCAGTGAGGTGGAATAAGCGCTTAAACGTTTAACATTACTGCACAGTAGTACACAAAAAACACGTGGGGTAACTCACAATGATTCGCATACCAGTCAGTCAGTCAGAGTCATTTATGAGAACTGCGATTTGATTCCTAAATATATTAGTCTTTTTGTTGTTAATGTTACAAAATATTATTCGAATTTTTGAAAGTAGAAAACAAAATATAATTCAAATTGTTCATTGCATAGCAATGAAATGAATAGTTACATTACAATAATTAACCCATTGAACTATTATTACTAGCTTAATTAACCGCGCTAATTCCTTTTCGACTTGAATGTGTTTACGAATCATTGTGGTTAACGGTAGATGTATTAACAATGGTGCGCATTATGATTTAAAATCAGGGCACTGTTATGAACAGTGTTACCCTACAACCTACTGTTAACCTACTGTTATTTTTTAGTCTAATTCGACAAATTTACATACAAGTGCAAGTTTTGCAAAGGAATTCAGATCGCGTAATAAATCAGCTATAGACAGTTTAGTTCTTAAGAAAAAGCATTTGTATGTATTAAATTTTGTGCTCATCATATTGTATATAAATATTTTTAAGTATCATTTTGTACGAACTTTTGTTGTATTGCTTCGATTAGGTAAAAATATGCATCTTTTCAAAAGAATAAACATTGATATTTTAGATCTATTTATTTAAATATCGTTTGTCTGAATTTTTTTGAATGTTATAGATATGTATTAAGGTATAGTAAACATAGGTACTGCCTTATTCCAAAACGCGGTTTAAAGATAGGCCGGATTTGTTACCAGAGAAAAATCTCATTTTTGTATGAATGTATCCTAGCAACCAATACTGAAACATCTTCACACAGAGCAACGAATTTCAGTCGCTCGCGCGCTACTAGAGGCGCCTTTCTCGACACATTTCATACAAAACGTGTCAGCGGGCAGCACCGTTTACGTTGAGGTTTTGGGTTTCAAGGTAATTCAAAAATCTGCAAATTTTTACTTACCTGTGATATGTTACATCAGAATTTTGTTTATTAACCTTTTTACTGTAATTATGGCACCATATCACTGCACACGGGGGCATTATTACGTTTTTTTTTCGTGTTTACCCTACAACGGTCGACTTGCAAGTATGCGACTTTCGCCTACAGAGCTGGTCCGGCTAGACACGCGGTATTATTATTAGTTTCGACTCTAGTAGGGCGCGGCGCGAGCGATTCCTTGCTCTGTGCATGTTTAATCCATGTTTTGTAATAAGGCCCAGTTTCAACATTGTGAAATGTACTAGTATAATATTTAATAACATACAAACCCTATCATATGGTAGGTACTTATATATATTTTTTTTTTTTTTTGGAAACTTGTACATATGAAAGTCAAGGTGGTGTTGCTAGATATTATAGATGTTTTTACGAAATAATCACAGGAAATAGGCATTAGTACCTAAGTTACCCAAATATTTTTAGAAGCATTGTAATTGTGTACAAAATGTAGTTTATTTTGTGTAAATTCAAAATAATTTTAAATACACAAACATAAAAATAGCCACTGCTCAAAGTATTTCTTTAGCTATGTATTTAAACATATATATCTATATATAAAGATGTATAAAATTATAAAAACGTTGTGGGATTTTACATGCCTTGACTTTTAAGCCTATTGTAAACAGAATTTTATTTAGGAATTATGTATCTATTGACTTGGTTATGTATTTACCATGCCATATAGAATAAAACTTGTTACATGACTCAGTTTTTTCATTTCACCTATCATTAAAACGATAATATTTATTGTACTTAATTTTATTTGATAAAAACATTTTATTAATATGTACCTATTTAAAAATAGATAGTAAAACTATGTTTATGAAGGGACAACAGTAATGAAAGAAAAACATTTGACTTCATAAAATCATTTTTTTTTTAAAACATTGATTGGTTTTTGGCTAGTACAAGTATTTACCTTGGTATTTACAATACATTGTTTAGAAAATAATATTAAATTGCTGTGCCTCTTTCCAAGTTTTGCTTGATTTCTGCAGTATGCTCTCCATAAAACCTTTCCAACTTCTTGTTAAACTTGGCATTTCTTTCATTAATGTAGTCAATATCTGCATCATCATTGTGTATCCGTCTTCTTGAATATTTAGCTCTCTTTGCAATCTGTCCTTCTAAATCATCCACCATTTTATCAACAGCTTCTTTTCTATCTTTATGCATTCCATGAATTATAACATTTGGACCACCATAGAATGCATCCCCATACTTTTGTTTCTGTTGTTCATAGAGTTCCATATCAGCTGTGGGCATATTTTTCACAAGTCTGTTATACTGTCTAACTGTTGCCTGCTCATAAGTAGAAAAGCCTTGATCAGGGTTCTTTTTCTTCTTTTTGCGTTCTAATCTCTCTGCTTCTACAGCTGATATATTTAATAACTTAACTCTGTCGTAATCCTTGCCCTCTTTGGACGACTCCTCACGCTTCTTTTGATCTTCCATGATCCATTCTGCTTGCCGCCGTTTGGCTTCGTAGTTGGCTGGTAACTTATTTCTAGCTTCCTCAGCTACAACTTCTTGGTGGTTATGTGTTCTTGCTTCATTTCTAGCATTGTGTAATGTGCGAAGTCTCTTCATTCGTTCAGCTTGCTTTTCTGCAAACGTCAACTCTTGCGTTGATCCTTCACCCACGTCAGTGGAACTCATTTTGTGTGATTGAAATTTACGAGTTTAAGAATTTTTATTTATATCTTGTAATAATTTCTTATCAAAAGTCAATACATTTATTATCTATATTCTAACAAATAAATACAACCTTGCATTCACAACATTCACAAAAACACCACGCAATTACAAATTACAATACTGTATACTCAATAGTCAATTAATTATTAAACACATGACTTAACTAATAAATTATGAATTGTTATAAATTGACATTAAAGTTCTGTGAAATATGAATTGTCACGTCAATTGATAATTGACATCTGTCACTCAGCTGACAAAGTTGGAGACTAAAACTGTGTACAGAGCTACCTATCGGCCACAGTATGTTGCGTCTATTCATTGATAGGTGGCAAAAGCAAGAAACTGCATTGCGCGTTTGGGATTATAGTATATGTTGCGTCTATCCATTGATAGGTGGCAAGAAAGATTATTATAAAATACCTATACAGGCTTTATAACATCACGTTACGACGAAATTAACGCGGGTGAAACAACGGGGCACAGCTAGTTAAATAAATATAAATTGTTTTTACGTGAAAACTGTACTGTAATTATATGATTTTTGAATTATTTTTCGTGTATGGCAACTAAAACTGTTTTTCACTGTGAAGTTAGTAACAAGTATTTCTGAAACTTACGACGTCGGTCGTCACTCGTCGTTACTCGTTTTGACTTGAACTTTGAAGTGAGTCAGTAATCAGTTACTCAAATATTCAGTTATATCGTATCGTGCAAGAGTGACGTTTGTGTGATCTTGTGAGTTTTATATTTATTATCAAATTCGTGTGTATTTCTGGATAAACGATGTCGGATGAAATTGCAGAAAATGGGACGGCAAACGGAGATGTTCCAGAGATCGAACTCATCATTAAGGTATCATGTTTTATTACACGTGTTTTATCGTTTGTTAAGTATTATCTATGTACCTACTTGCTGCATTGTGATGTTGATATTCATATTTTGTAGAGTTGGCAATGTCAGGGATTTTTGCTGGCGTTCATTTATCTCAAAACAATTGGGAAATTAGGAGCAGCTTTCAAATACATGTTTTGCATGGCAGTCGTGCTTTTTGAAAGTATATTATTACTGCACGTATAATGCGGGTTATTTAGGTCACTTGCTGTTCTTTTGTGTATCTGATGCATTATGTATGATTCCATTTGGTTTAAGATACAAGGATATTATATTGTAAAGATGAGGTCACTGTTTTAACTTAATCTTATGACTCATGACTGAAATCGCAGAATTAACGACTGCTTTATATTTAGAATGTATGATTTTGGAACGATAAAATTATGGTTAATTGTTTGTAGCAAGAAGTTTTTCATTAAATGTATACATGAAAGTAATTATTGAATGTGTTTGCTCTAAAATCTCTTGTATCTTATTAACAATAAAATTTCTGATAAATTTTAAACTTTTTCCATAATATTAATCAGCAGTTGGAAGTATTGCTATATTACATTATTCTATTTGTACAATTGATGAAGCCAAGTTTTCCTTAGCCTTCAAATTTTCAGGTTCAGAGCCTTAAGTCTGCTAATTGAGATGTTATATTATCAATTAGGGCAAATTTGGTAGTCTTATAAGTAATACTACTTATCATTGACAAGCCTCAGGTACACTGTAAGCTGTACCTTTATATGTACTCTATGTTAATAAAACCTTAGAATAGTCTTTGTTTTAAACTCCCTTTTATAGGTCTTTGTGTTTATTTTAAAACCCCAATACAAAAAGAGCAAATCCATAAATTAATAATATTATTAATATAATAATTTTTTTGTTTGTAAGCTAATGTGGTCAACGATGAATCTCAGCTACAATATTTGTTGATCAGATCTGTTCATACATTATTGAGGTATTTTGATTTGGAATTACCAGTTTTTAAATTGTCTTCAATTTCACATAGTACCTATATGATAAATAAATTGAAAAACACTGTAAATAAATATTGTGTGATTCGATAAATATACTTTCATTCAGTAAACATTTATTTTAAATTGGGTGTGCGCCAATGTTTTACATAGTTGTACTATTTTGTGTGTCATGGTGTGCAATTTTGAATGGAATCAGTTTTACAAGCTGAACATACTTTTATACTAAATCAAAGCAATGTAATACAAAGTTAATTTCAATTTTAGAAAATAGAAATAGACCTTGCAATTAACCCATTTCAACATTGATGAACTATTTGGTCAAAAAATTTTAAAAAAATTTTTTTATCCTTTCAATTACTGTGCAATAATCTTAATTTCTGTGTAGAGAAATTAAGATTCTATAGACTATTAGAGAGATATATATATAATTTATTAGCTGCAGGAGCTTAAGAAGCGAGCTATAATAAGTACCTACTTATATTAAACAGGGAACAATGGACTATAGAGTATTTTTATATTTAAAATAACTCTAAAAGTTATGAAAATGTTATAATAAACAAAATGAAACTAAATATACACTTCCAAAAATTATTGATCTTAAAAATAAGAAAAATTTATTTTTAAATTGATTCTGGGTTGTGACCTTTGGTGCATTTAATTCTCGTTTTCCTCAATATTCCATATTACTGTGAATCACGTAATGCAACGAGTGTTACTCAAATTATATAATTTTAATTGGCATCCGTGCCGTACCGTTACTTTAACACTGAACTCATATCTAAGATAAATGTTTCCTAACAATGCAATGCAGTTTTTCCGTTACTCGTCCAGTCTAAATTGAAACATCCAAGCGGGACTTTAGTTTTGATAAATGGAATTTTTATGCAAGATTTGATGAAGAATTTAATAATAATAGGTTAATAAGGCATAATTATTAACAAAAAAATGTGGTCATGCGATTATAAAGTGCTTCGTTATGAGTTATGATGCTCCTCCGCGGTTTCTTCCTCCTGGTTAAAAATTAACTTTGATGTTTAACCAAATATTCGATAATCTCAGATCTGGATTCCTGAAAAGAACTTTGGGTAGGTACCTATTTTTAATTCTACGCAAGTAGATGATTACGTGACCATCGACTAGTTTTACCATAAAGTTTCAATACTGTCTTTCTGTAGTTTTAATGTAATGTTATGAAACCCGAATAATTCTCGTAACCATATTAGAGTAAAGGGTAACACTTATTGCTCTAGAGAGTAATTTGAGCTTCTAAGGATGTCTAGAAAGTTCGCAATGCATCCCCGAACATTCCATGAGAGAGATCTCATTCCTTTGAAACAGAAACCTTGCGCGGGCGCCGGGGAAAGTGACAATTGTCACGCGACAACTCAGAAAGAACGACATGATCGAATTAGCATGTTGATGTACACGAATATGTTAATAAGTCATGTACCGTTTTGTTTTTAAAAGTCCATCTACGATTAAATTATTTCAATTATGTAGTTTACCTGCATTACTAAGCGGCACTGACACAAGTATGACATTTTAACAACGCAATCTGTGGGTAGTGCTGAGAAATTATAATATACCTACCTACCTACCTGCAGAAAAGTAAAAATTTCTATAACTCGTCGTAGTGTGATACAGACTTCCTCGATAAATGGATTGTCTAATACAAAAACAATATTTCAATTCTAATTAAATATTTTAATTATAATATTCAAAATAGCATGTTATCCATCGTACACAAAGGTGTAGGTCGTTATTAATAATGATGACGACTTACAAAATTTATGATATTTAAATACTGTACATACTACTGTTTGTAATAAATAGAATTCAAGGTATCGAAACTTACCTAAGTCGCTTCATAATGTATTGTTTACTATGTTATATCATCGTTCGTAATTATTAATCGTAGACTTTTTAATAAAACAATTCATGGTAAGCTTAACAATAGGTACCTACCTAGATTCAATTAATTTACTGATTTCTCAGGAACCTTTTAATGTGCTGAACATTTATTATTCGAGACGTAACTGATAAATAAATTTATGCAAATATCAAGATTGCCTAGACTCTGTTTATCGTATCTCGCAATTTTTTACTATACGTAGAACTAGTGGACCCCGCGAACTTCGTATCGCTTTAGCGATAGCGAAGAACATTTTTAACGTGTCACGTAAAACGTCATTCCATAGACCAGTGTTTTTCAACCTGTGGGTTGCGACCCCCTGGGGGGTCGTGAAGCTTCTGTAGGAGGGTCACCATAGGTAGAGAGAACTTTAGTAAAAAAACAATAAAGATTAAAAATATTGATTTATTAAGTAAGAGAATTTTAACATTAGGATATACCTATTTATAAACATTTGTATGTTAATACAAACAAATTAACAAAAATTTGTAAAATAATATGTTTTTATACACTTATATAATGAATATATTTTGTAACACTGTAACGAAAAGCAAAGCGAAGGGTTAAGGGGTCGCGAAATATTTTTTCATACAAGGGGGTTGCATAATGAAAAAGGTTGAAAAACACTGCCATAGACAATGTATGAGAAAACGAATTTTCTTCATAAGCACTTTTTCTTGATTTTTTAATGTATCAATAGTTATTTCTCTATTCTCAGATTAGACGAATCTAACAAATTAGAGATCATCAAAATCCATACATCCATTCTTAAGTTATAAATGCTCTAAATAACTCAACTTTCATAAACTTTAGACTCGCGATTTGAACTCATTATTATTAAATATAGCGGGACTAATCGCACAAAGAAAAAAATATTTAGAAAAATTATTATTAAGAAAAAAAGAAAGAACTTTGTTCTCGTCGACCACGGCCGAATGTTTCTTTGCGCAATAAGTCCCGCTATATTTAATAATAATAACCCGACTTGGTTTTATATAATTACTAGCGACCCGCCCCGGCTTTGCACAGGTATAAAACATATATAAAAACCTTCCTCTTCAATCACTCTATTAAAAAAAACTGCATCAAAATCCGTTGCGTAGTCTTAAAGATTTAAGCATACAAAGGGATATAGGGGAAGCGACTTTGTTTTATACTATGTAGTGATATATAGATTTTATCACATTGCCGCAGACACGTTAATCTTTTGCGTTGGGGTTAAAATGACTACGCTATGCAAGGTTATGTTCTGTCATAACCTTGCATAGCGTAGTCATCTAAACAGATTTCAAAATGGCAGTTATGTAAAAATTCGTGATGACAATTATAAAAAGTGAGAGGGCGAATGATCAATTCGGATCATTTGAACGTATCTAATCGGTATCTGACTTAATTACTCGAGCAGCCATTGTCTTTGAAGTGCTATCTCTACTAGAAAGCGTTCGATCGGCAATCAAAATTAAGTGTGCAATTAATTTCTAAACACTTCATCAAAGAAAAATAAGCAAAGGTGACATGTGTCAGGTAAAATTGAAGTCAATTTCAAAATTGACGACATGACGATTGCAAATAAGAATCCTTACTTCCTTACTAATATTATAAATGCGGAAGTAACTATCTGTTTCACGCCAAAACTAGTGAATCGATTTAAGTGAAATTTCGTACACAGATATTTTAGAACCTGAGAAAGGACATAGGCTTTTGATCCGAAAAAGGGTTGTAAGGAGTTGAAAGCGGGGGATGAAAACTTATATGGAAGTATCGTCATTTTTAGAGCTAAAAGCTTTTAGGTTATATAACATCACGTTACGTCGAAGTTAATGCGGTTGAAACCGCAGGGCACAGTTAGTATCTCAAAATTGTAGAACCGATTTTCATAAATTGTTGTAAAGATATTTGATATAAATATTCTATAGGATTTCTTAATGTATCAGCTATATACAGGAACCTTCAGATATTTCGAAAAACTTCACTTGCCTAGGTTTTTGCATCGTAACATGGTTAGGTACTTAAATTCATATTTTAAGCTCCTAAAGAAATATTACAAAAATACCAATAGACGACGGTGTTTTAAAGTTTTTTTAGGCGTTTTACTTGTATATGGTTGGATAATTTTGAAACACCAGGTGTGGCTTTTAATAGGAGTCGGAGCGAAACCATTCGGGGAGGGGTTTGCGCACGCGCACCTTTATCAACTGCACCTATTGCACTATAATCTTTATAACTCAGCACTTGTAGTTTATTATTTAACTTGTATGTAACATTGTATACACAGAGTATACAATAATAGAGCTTTATTGAAGATAATTATCAACCACCTTGCCATACTTATTCTATGTAATTCTCGTTAAGTCGTATAATTTATCGCTTTAAAAATCAGTCACTAAAACGTCAAGTGTCAAAAAAAAAAACATTCAGAACAAGATGTATGATGAAATGAATTTTTTGATTAATAATTAAATACAAGTTTAAAAATCCCAACGTATTAACTACAAATAATATCTTATGAATGAATAAGAATCTTCCAAAATTATAGCTAAACTCGATAGTAAGCAAAACGGAAGAAACCGCATCGAAATAGATCTGTTCGTGTCAAATTATTTCAAAACGGAAAAACAATCCAACTTGGTTTTTAATGACGAAGTTCTCAACATTAAAATATTTAATATCTTCTTTTTAAAGGCGGTTGATGGATTCGATGACAATAAGCCCTAAGGCCCTAAGCCTGTCTGATTAGTGTTGCCACGTAAGGTGATATCCGTCATCTGTTGGCCGTTAACAAATTCAACATGTGCATGGCTATTTCCCGTTCTAATAATAATGCTTCGATTGCTTTAATGATAATTCATTTAATGTATCTTTATTACGGCTCTAATAAATTATTTATCATCACACCAATCAATAAATTATCCAGGCGAATCACTGATTGTGTTTGAAGTTCCAAATTGGATTTGAACTTCCAATCAAATGCTTCAATGATAACATTGGATATTTGTTATAAAAAAACTAAACATTTCCACATGCACTAAAAAGTAATTAATAAAACTTAATTTGTCATTATACAAAGCAAATATTTGGAAGTCGGTGTCTTAGTGTTAAAGATTTTAAAATATCTTGAAATTTCAAGCGACCATGGCGCGGTTATCCATTGGCGGCGGTCATCTCTTATCATCAAGGGAACTGTAGCCTGCTCTAATTAAAAAAAATATATAATATAAGTGTAATTTCATTTACTTAATACGATTGCATTTGTTTGATATTTTAGGTCAGACAGTTTCAGTTGAATCTGAAATGAATACATTTCTGTTAAAATTGCATTAAATTATGCTTTTTCCCTTATTTTTTGAAAAAGCATTATTATTACAGCATTAACCTAATGTGTATTCTGTTATATTCTGTTACATATTCTGTATTAATAGGACATAAAATTAGTATTTTTTCTATAATTTTTTGTAATATTTAATATTTATGGTAAGAAATTTAATGGTTTGTAATTGCGTGTAATTCTGCAAAATTTTGTGCTATGTATATAATATGTATGTAATATTTTTATTATGACATGATTTTTATTATGTTTTAACCGGTTGAAACGGTACAGGTACCGTTACGATCGTTTTAAATATTTGTGATTTAGATATACTTCTTAAACGTGATAGAATTCTTGAAGCTTATAGGTTCGTCTGATATCGCACCCTTAGAATGAAAGTGACTCAACTCAAAATTCCTGTAACACTCGATTTTACCATGAACTGACCTTATAAAGCATATTCTAAAACCTTTTAAAGTAGAAGTGACCCATATCGGAGTATAACAGGGGGCAGCGCATACTTCGGTCTCTATATATTATTAAGATATATTCAATACTATAATTTTTTGAAGACTTTAATGCTCATTTGCCACAAATGACATTTTTTGGATTAGGTCACTTTCATTCTAAGGGTGCGATATACCTACTAATACTCGTATTATAAAAGAAGAAATATTTTTGCTTGTCATGAATAAAGTGAAACCACTACTGGACCTATTTTAAAAATTCTTTTAAAATTAAGTAAAATATTAAAGTTAATTATTTTTTACTTTATTTTGAAAATAAAGTAAAAAATAATTTATTCATATAGTTTTACATTCGTGATGATTTAAAGTTTGCAATTCAAAAACACACCTACATCTAGATTCTAGAGGAACCGCCAAGAAACTCAGATGGGTTCTTATATTTTCCAATTATGTTTAGAAAAAAGTAAATTTTTTAATTGGAAAAAAATCATTCAAGTAGCATATTTTAACTAATCAACTTTCTACAATTTTATAAATTAACTTATGTTTATTATATAGTAAAAAGCTAGTAATATAAAAAAAAACTGTCGTTTCGTGATACGTTTCTTGTTTTATCCCAATTGGAATTGGCTAGGGCTTGAATAATAGTTATCTTTGAATTGGCAACACCTTTTACGAGTTCGTTTAACAAGTCCATTAATGCTTACATGGCAACACCACGCCCAAACAAATGTATTATATTTTATTTAGTGTGACTGTAAAACGTTATCTTGAAATTTATTGCAACGGTTGTATAATGTTACAAGTTATATTAAAGATATTAAAAAAAACTGATAAGAAATTATAAATAATATCTCAACCATCTCGAAGCTCTCAAACACAACAGATGAAAATCGGTACTTTCGCTTCGAAGCTACGATGCCACAGACTAAGACATTAAATGTATAATAAGTCCTCTGTGTCTTGGTTAAATTTTATTTTTTTATTAACCATTTGAATTTGGAATTTACAAGATTCAAATTCTTTTACAATGAAGCAGGATCATCAAACTACGAATACCTAATTACCATCACCTAATACCTAATACCATCAAAATACGTCATCATAAGATTACTATCGAAGTTTTTGGTAGGTTTTATAGTATAATTGCGTTTGCGTGAAACCACTAGGGGCGCTGTAAGATTTACCAGACAAATAATTAAAAGTTGTGATGAGCTTTTCTTGACACTTTTTAAGCTACAATAAATTGTAAACAAAGGGAGCTTTTGCTTCACAATCCAAGAACACTCAGGCTAAAGTCCTAGACTGATTAAAGTCGATTTTGAACAAAAAATACCATTCAAAAACTTAGCTTTTTACTTGCTGAACCCATGGTAGATTTTGTATATTAATATCTTGACAGTATTCGTGGCAGAGTTGAAGAAATATTATTCTATAACTAAGCCGTTTAATCCACCTCTTTAGTTAAAAAATTTTTTTTACATGTATTGAAAGTTATGTGTTAGTATTGTATGTATTGTCAGACCATATTTTATTAATGTAACTAATATATTTTGGCGTACAAAATACAGTGTACCAGTTGCATATAGGCCTTACATTCATGACAACTATTTCGTGACTAGCGTCATCTCACTATATCTTGACATTACAAATTATTTCGAAACATTTTAGCAATATTTTGCATGTCGATCAGTACTGAATATTGCCAAACGAAATTGTAATTTTTGAGTTTCATAACGTGGTTTGAGAGGACGTTTTCAACGGAGGTCATTGAGAGGGCGTTTGTTAGTCATCGCGAAACCGGATTTGCCAGTGGGGTTATGACAAGATCCATCGAATAAACGAAAACTATCGAGTGTAATGAAAACATTAAAACTTTTAAAACTTAGAGTATTAATGTTACGGTGAGACGCGATTGATTACAACTTTTAATTATACAAGATTAAGAGCTAGTACAGATTTCGGGTGACAAAACAAATAGAATTATTGATTGAATAATTGATAATTAGTAATGAAAATTAATAATTATTCATTAAGTTAGTAATATAGGCCCCGGTCAGGCTTGAAGGCCTGAGTCATAATTTCTCTCAGGATTTGTCTTAGGTTTCGTTAATTCGATAAGTCTTGTTATAACCCCACTGAACACTATTTGGATATCGACTGGTTAGCTGTAATAAAAGTATTCAATGCACATACGAGGCTAAGGACTTGAAAAGTATACTACGATAAAAAATACTACTTGCTTATCTATATTTCAAGTTTGTGAAACAAGACCAAAATTTTGGTTCATAATGAGCACTATATCATAATTTTTAATGAATTAATTCTTAGTGGTTTTATTTAATTGATACGTTGTACGTTTCGCTGCATTTATATTGTTTGCTAATAACTTGGATCCTGTATTTTTGTTTTTAATGAAATACTCATCAAGCAATGGATTGAATTTTTAAAAATCAAAAAATTCGCGCCAGAGTAACAACTAATAATTGTAATTGCAAACAATTGTATATAAAATAACTTTAACAAAAAAAAACAACTTCAAATTATAACTCTAAAACTACTGAACAGATTTTGATGAAATTTAAATGGGACCACACAGGACCAGCTTTCAAAGAAAAAGGAATCATCAAAATCGGTTCACCCAGTCGAAAGTTCTGAGGTCACAAACAATTTAAAAAAGTCGAATTGAGAACCTCTTGAAGTCTGAATTTGATCTTTAAAGTATCGGCATAATGAATTTTGTCATTGGGCACTTACGTCACCGCCGCGGTCCGCATTTATTTAAACCATGATAAGATTAGATTAAGCCTGAATACATTTTAACCTACTATTCCTTTTGGCTATAAAGCCAAAAGGAATAGAGAGTAGGTTTAAATTCTCGTCTATATTTTAATTTAAATATTATTTATTAAAAGTTTTTGGCTTCGTTACAGGACGTTTAAGCCATGTCTTTATTTTAATTAATGTTTTTATTTCGTGCCTCAAGTAAAATGGCAGAAATTTTACTTTAGGAATTTTGACCACATCACAAAAAGATCGTTCATATTGACGGATATAGTTTATGCTTAAAACTCCACAAACTTTATATATAAAATCTAGAAAATACAAAACTTTTAAAGAGGACTCGCTCGTTGTTGCAATGGCGCCAAAACTCCCAACTTTAAATATCGTTGTCTCTTTAAACAGATAATATTCGTTTCCTTTTCGTTTTGTAATGTCACAGATAAGATATTTTTAAACATCATCAACTCTGTATGTTTCATTTAATTTTCCATTTGTTTCATACGTTCATGTGTTCCACGAACTTGCATAGATAATAGATTGTTTATCGATTTATCGTAAAACGATAAGTTACGAGACTAGCACTTGAATAATTCAGTTTTAAATGCTATATTATCGTTTTTAAGCGCCTCCGAGTTCCGACTGAGGTACAGTTAGTCACGCGTCTGACATTCAATGCGCGTTATGCGGAAAGGACACCCGAGGAAACAAAGAAATCTTTGCTTTTGAAACACTCAGACCACATATTTCTGTTTGTTTTATGATCGATGTGTAAATTCTTTTAAGTTATTTATATTTCCCAAGTTATTATTTTAAACGCTAGTAAATCTAAACATTTATAATAAGATCCATGATGAATTATCTCTTCTTTTATTGAAATTATAACATTTTCATACAATATGTCTTTACCTATGAAATTGGCGTCTTATTGAACTGGCCACTGTTCTCAAATATAGAGATTTGGTTAGGAACTCCAAAATTATTTCAAACTTGCGTTTTTGTGTTTAGTGATTCGTTTTTGTGCCATTTAGGTTTACTTTGACATCGATATGGAAAACTTAAAATATCGCGTAGGTAATTTACGGACATGAGTATGATTTGATCTTCAAGACGGTTTTCTTCATAACCAGTTAATATTCATAGGGTTATTAGATCAATTCACTTATGCCTGCATATCTTGTGCAATTCTACCTAGCTTCACTTTTTGCTTCCGTTCTTACTGCATTGTTAACGGCGGAGATCTACTTTGATGTCTTTTGCTTCTCATGCAATTTCGTTGATTACATCGGAATATTGACTACAGTTACGGAACCGCAAACGATTCATTTCCAGGTTTGCGGTTTCAACCATCTCAATAGAGATCGTGTTTTTCTTAGATTTTTTATTGAAGTAAATCATCTTTACGTACACTTGACTTGAGTAAGCTGGTGAATGCGTGACGAGAGCGTTACGAAAAGTGTGTGTCTTAATCGCCGCGAATCGTGGATTCGTTGTTGTTTAGCATAATTATTATCAGAGAATGGAGGACGCCTACTCGTTCTTTAAGCATTTAACTATCCAACTGACAGTTGTTTCCCCGGCATTGGAACCGAAGACCTCCGGCGCAAAATATAAAATTGGATTTGTTGTAATTGTAGGTATCAAATTCAAATACTCTGTCACCTTGTCTCTTACGTAAAAGTACATTGCGTATACGAGACTGCTTGGATACTACTCAACGTCAAATGAAGTTTATTTGTGGTCGCCTGTTGTCGACCATAATTCAAGAGTAAGTTTAAGAGTACATGTATGTGTGTGTTGTGTGTCATCCATGCTACCGCGTTATGTTTATTTTAATTAATTTAATGTATTTCTAATGCATTTTATATAAAAAAAATACTTTATGCACTTCTCCATATAAACTATAACTGTGCCAAATTTCACGATCAACCGTTCGCGCAATTATCGTAAAAAGGGGTACAAAGTTTCCCGTTTAAGTATTATGTTGATAAGTGAGGTAGATGGGGTCTTCCCGTTCATAATTTAGTTAATCATGAGATAAATATTTTCTAGAATGAGTATTAATTCACACTTCGCGCAACCTCGATGTGAAACAAGTTATTATGTAATCGCATTGTAAACACTTCTCATGCCTCTGCCTAATATGGAAGTAGGCACACTTAAAGTACTCATAGTGCACCTGTATGTATGATTAAAAACCAAAGACAAATCTAATGACATTTCATATGAAACCTTAAAAGTAAAGTGATTGGAACGCCTCAACCTTTTCGACTTAATACTGATTTTTTTTAAATTCATCACAGTCTAGACTTGAATCAAATCCATAGTCTACACACTACAGCCATCTTTTCAAAGAAAATAACAGACAAACGATCATATAGGCGTAATTAACTTAAGTTTAGTTTTAAGAATTGTCAAATTATTTTTTCTAATGAAGTTTTAATAATTTGAGTATGCTTAAGATAAAATTAACACTTTAAAGGATTTCGTTTAATTATAAACTAGAGATAATAATTCTCGATTAATTTTAAATAAATTCATGCTTCGTCTATATACCTAATTGGATGTTGTGTTAAGATTATAGAACAATTTAATTTGTAATTCAGACAGCGATTTGCGAATGATGTTATCAAAAACGTAATTAAATACCAAAGGTAATCTATATGATTTGAGAACTACTTATAAAGATATAGAATTTCATAAGTAAAAATTATCACTAACAGTCGTTAGCACTTGAGTTTGTGACAAGCGTCAAGGTTATTTTCATTATCAACGCACGTACTCGAAGAACTAAATGCTAAGTATAAAGTCGTGACTTATATTATATGGTAGAAAACATGGCTTTCGATACAAATGTGTTACCTTTTCTATCGATTTGACATTTAGCTAGATTTAATTTCTATCGATTTTAATAGTGAAGTCCCGTGTCCCCTAGTGGGGTATGGGGGAGATGCAGCAATAGAATTAATCTGCCCAAATATACATATTATATTTTTATAGCAGCCTTATATAAATGGAAAAATGGCTTTTGCAAATTTATATCACTACATAGTATAAAACAAAGTCACTTTTTCTTTCCCTATATCCATTTGTACGCTTAAATCTTTAAAACTACGCAACGGATTTTGATGCGATTTTTTTAAATAGAGTGATTGAAAAGGAAGGTTTTTATATATGTTTTATACCCGTGCAAAGCCGGGGCGGGTCGCTAGTATATATATAAAAATTAGTGATGCAACGAATACTACTTTTACGAATACGAATACGAATACGAATATCAAACCTACTATTCGGCGAATACGAATACGAATACGAATATCTCGCCATGGTAATCAAAGACTTATTTATTTGAATAATGTTTACTCTTCTAATAATTAAAAATTACAACAGGCAAATTTTTATTTAAAAAACATAAAATTTGTAGATTTTCTGGTTTTAGGCGATTTCTTTTTTCAGTCTGGATGTTCCCAGCCGTTGAAAAAAGTCTTTCCGAGGCGACTGTACATGGCTTCAGTAAAAAATATTTTTGGGCGAGCTTTTTCCGACTTGGAAAATGGACATCTTCTCGCCAAAAAGCCAGTGAATCAGCAGTCGGCGATAAATTTGGGAGCTTTAGATAAGCATCTATCTCGTTTTTAGTTTGCGAATCCCCAGAAAAAATATTAATATTAATATATTAATAATGCGTACAAAAATATTAGTTTTTAAATATTCGTATTAGTATTCGCCGAATACGAATATTCGGTAAATGTCTTCTATTCGGCGAATACGAATATTCGTATTCGTATTCGTTGCATCACTAATAAAAATCAATTGCTGTTCTTTTGTTTCGCCAAAACTCTAGAATGGCTGGGCCGATTTAGCCGATTTTGGTTTTGAAGTGTTTATCGTAGTCCAGGAAAGGTTTAAATCCTGAGAAAATATGGAAAAATTGCGAGGAAGATTGTAAAAACTACAATTCCATTTTCCCATATAAACTGTTCTACCTACTTGCCTGTCAAACTTGACGATCGATTCCCATTCTACCTTTTATTCTCGGGACGAAGTTCGGCGGTTCAATTAGCATTGTTATATTCGTATATTCTCATTATGATTCTCTGTTGTATCGAGAAGAGAAAGGTAATCTTTAAAGTCATCATGATGCCTGCTAAGTCAAATAAAGCCTTTTGTCATTAAATCACATAAGCCTGTATTATGTCATACAAATACAGACGTGATGTAACAAAATGACGCGCGTCGGGCGGGAAAGACCGCAATAAAAACTGTGTTTTAACTCGAGGTTAGCAATGGTTGCAGTTTTAGAGTTATATCTTTATTGAATACTATCTTTGTATCATTGGACTAACGTATAGATAGAATTTTCCGATTCGAACCGGTACTTTCATGAGATTAACGCTAGTTAACTCAAACCAATCAAATTCTTCAGCTTTATAATATTAAGTATAGATTAACATAAATCTTTGTATTACTTTGTACTTCTCCACTTCGTAGGTATGGCTTCAGACTTAAAAGATCTTGTAAGGCGGGATATTAGAGATGTAATCAAATCAATAAGTGAATGCCCGTAACTCCTAGTGGGCAGACACATTTCTGTATCTGTTTCACTGATGATTTTCTTTACAGGCAAGTAGATGATCAGCCTTCTGTGCCTACCCAACCGAAACATTCATTTTTCCTCCGGGATTCGAACCCTGCACCTCCGGCGCAATACACATACACAGCTACGGAGGTGATGAATCAGTACTAACTTTTTATTATAATGTAAACACAATTTATGATTGGAATATATGAAATAAGGCAGGTAATAAATCATATCCAATGGAGAAATAATTTTAACATAAAAAGATTTCAAATTGTAACTCTAAAACTACTGAACGTTATGATGAAATTTAAATGAGACAAAATGAATCATCAAAATCGGTTCACCCAAGTGAACAGTCGAAAGTTCAGAGGTAACAAACATAAAAAAATATAGTCGAATTAAAAACCGCCTCCTTTTTTGAATTCTGTTAAAAGTAAAATTATAATATGATTTTAATTTATATATAACAAAAGAAAGTGCAAATAAAAGCTGAAGCTAGGTAGTACAAAAATATTGTGATTATATAGCAAGTTTTATCTAAAACATTGTATATATAGGTCCTGCCTAATCTATGATAACTAGCTGAATATCTATGTCCTATGATAACCGAAACGTTTACAGGCATTTTAATCCACCTCGCAATTCTTCATCAGTCTGAACCATTTTTTTAAATTGATAAAACCTGTAAGTTTTTACTAACTGTTTATAATTGTTTCAGGTATGTCGAAAACAACTAAAATAATTGAATGCCTTTGGATTCTTGGTAAGTTGAGGTTGTTATAAAAAGCCTATTTACAATAAATTATATTTATACTCTTCCACTATTTTGGATTTCCACGATTTGATGATCCTTTATCTGTTGATAATTTGTAAGTATAGAAGTTTAGGAAGTTGATATTTAAAATAGTATAAATTTTTTTATCTAAGAGGAGGGTAGATCCTGATTATTTACGTTTAAAAATAATCAAATTCTATTTGGATCGGTGCAGTAACGCGGATGGGAATTTGCACCTACCCTCTTATTCGCTTACCTATCTATTGTAATATCTCTGGGACGGGTGGATATATCCGATTTTAATTTAAATAATTGACTACTACGATATTTTAATTGCTGCTTCATGCACGTCAGCATGCAGAATGTCTACGTCACTCGAGAAGATACCTCTTCCGATCAGTGAAATATTTTTTTAAATCAGTTTTTCTGAAAATAGTTTTTGAGTTTATTCTGTGAGGGAATATCTTATATATAAAATTCTTGTGTCACAATATTAATTACCTTACTCCTCCGAAACGGCTTTACTGATTTTTACCAAACTTTATATGCATATTCAGTTGGTCTGGCAATCGGCTACTATTTTTCATACCCCTAAGTGATAAGGGTAGCCCATCCCAAAAATTAATATCGCAAAACAACGTTTGCCGGGTCAGCTAGTTATTATAAGGTTTGACTTATGATAAATTCAGTATTGTATCATCATTCGCTGTATCAATTATTCTCCATACCTTACATGGCTACCCAGGCAGGATTCAAACCTGGAAGCTTCTGAATAAATATATAAATCTTTTCTCCTTATAATATTAGAATTGATTTTTATTATTTTTTTTTTTTTGTATAGATAAAAGCAAACAATGCTGCAGAGATGATAATATGCACTGTCGACGGTGCATGCTGATAATTTTTCTCATTACATTAATCTTGTGATTTGCATCAACTATTATTTCTAATTACTAGTAGCGTTTACTGTAAATAGCACTATGACAGTTAGCAATTAGTTCTAGCATCTAGATTTCAAACAAGAGATTGTGTGAAAATTTCTTTTATCTCGCACACAGTCAATTAATTTTGCTATTAAGTTAATTCTGTCGTTTCTAAGAGTCAGTGGTCTATTAAAAACTCGACGAATAGCTTTAGTTAGATATGACAAAATATTTGACGGCCGGTTCGCACAATTAGTAGTGCTGCGTTATGCGCTAAAAGGTCGTGAGTTCGAATCTCAGTAGGTGCATTCATCTGTGTGATGAGCACGAATGTTTGTTGGTTGTTCATAAAATTAGAAATGTGTAGCGATTATAAAATCAGAGCTATGTGTGTGAGTTGTTGCAATTATTAAAATATTAAAAAATATATCTTCATAACATTGTAATTTTTGACAGTTTCCGTGAACCAATCAAAAACCCAAACTTAAGACGCGTTACGAAATCTCGTGTTAATAATTACGTTTTTATAAAACGCTCTTAATTTTTTCAGTTTGTAATATGTTCATTTTAAATAGACTAGAATCATAGGTCATCATGCTCTGATACCTTTAATGTACTTCTAAGATTTCATTCGAAGAAACGTATGATGAATACGTATCTTTTGTTAATATTATAAATGGGTAAGAGACATCACATTTCTCTAAAACGGCTGTATTGACGAATTTTTGGTTGAAATATAAGCTAATAATATGGTCTTTTTAATAAGTTTGTGATTGTCTTGTTGTTATCTTGTTATTCTGCGATTAGTCTTGGATAAAGTTTTAAGTAATTGACTATCAAAAAACCTAAGGAGGTTATCAATTCTTGATTAATTCATGTTTACGTACGGTGCTCAAGCGCAACTTGTGTTCAAAGGGCGGGAAGCAAAGGCTGGGTTTGGTTTGGATTCCAATATCACATATACAATATCAAGGTAATGCCTTGATATTGTATAGGTTAGTTGTGTATTTTTATTTTGTTTAATTTAGACGTAATTTTCGGTGGTGTAGGCCTCCGTTATAATGCTTGTTTTAATGTTTATGGTGTCCTGTGATTATCTTAACATTATGTGGCTCGACCATAATAAATAAAATTATTAAATAAATAAACATAATGTGCCATTTTCATAGGCGACCTTATAATCACGAATTCGCAGGCGTTACTAGTACATATTTAAAAAAGATCATAAGTAATAAATACACTTTCTTTTAATTGCGACTCTTCAGTATTTTTAAAATAACCGACGGCTACGTGTTTTAATTTTTTATAGATTGAAATGATAAAAAGCTATAAAGCTAGAACATCTGCCCTAAAGTATACATACTTTACAGCGATCAAAATTGTCATTAATATAATTACATGACTGTTATGACGGCGACAGTACAAATTATAATCTCCCCAGAAACAGTTGTTTTAAACCTTTGTTTTATTGTTTTGTTCGGAGTACACCGGCTGTTTGTGTTGATGTTACCTATAACGTTTTTATTTCATTAATATAATAGTTATGCGAATAATAAACAGACAAGGGTTATCGTAATCAAAATATTATGTGTATATAAATAATGTCATTTGCGTTACGCGTGTGACGAATGGGTAAGGTGGATGCCCTAAGACAGCTTGGATTGATGTTGATGAATGTCAACTTTCATCCTAAAATACGATTTAAAAACATAACTTTGCTATAGTAATTTTTGTTCATACTTTATTTTGACCGTGACAATATTCTTCGTTGTAAAGTTGAACCATGTTTGTAGACGTAAAGTCACCACTATGAATATTAGCAGTGACATGCTGACTCTGATGATAAATCTTTTTTGATTCGTGACAGGAAGAGATTGTTGGAGCACTTAGGACTCCCATAAGTTAAGGTTGGGTTGTTCACTGTAAGATTCGAATCATTGCTATTTTATAACGCCGAGTTTATTGATTCGATAACTCAGTCGAATATGACAGCCAATGGTCAAATAACGGTATTTTGACACATTTAAGTGTTAGTTAAGTTATTGTAACCTACGGTCACGCTAACTACGGATTGTTAAACACAGCCTAAGTAATAAATATATAAGAAAGCTCAACGAGTATTCAAAAGCGTTTACAAATCTACAATACCTAATTTAAGATTGTGTTTTATATTGTTCATAATTAAATTGTCAAAAATATATCTCAATGATGTATCTTGGCGATTTATTCAAGATACCTTTATAATTTTAAGATAAATATAAATATAACATACATAAAGGTCGGCAGAGAATATATTACAACTTTATATCTAATAACGTAATAATATGATGTTCTAGCTTTAGCAAAATAAAAAATATGAACTTGATAACACTGCGCATTGATGTAGGTACATATCGCGATGTTAAATTCTTTCATACAATTCACTCGTAATTCATAGTTTACCAATGTACAAACCTTGATTTATATGCGTATTGATAGGTGCTCCGAGTACGTTTGAATTATATAAATGAATTTTCTTAACACCGCTTCAAATATAAAAACAAGATATGAACCGTTTATTGCCATAATATAAAAATTACGAAAACGTAGTTATTGAAAGCATTATTAATTCTAAATGACTTGCCATTTATTTGTACTATGAGCTGACTTAAATCGATTAAAAATTAATGTCTCATACTCACAGTATACACACATCAATTCCTCGTAATTGTATACTCAATGCTTTTAATCAAGAATTTAATATAAACGATGCCCTTAGATGTGTTTTAAATTGCTCATAACAGCTGTTGTTAAATTGTTTAATTTTAAAGTATGATAAATTTTATTATAATAATTGAGACGACTCACATACATTGCTCTGATCCCAAAGTAGCTGAAGCACTTTTGTTATGGTAATCAGAAACAACGAGGGTATCACAATCAATACTTGTATAAGTTTATAAACAACCAAGACACGGAAACAAACATTCGTGCTCATCACATAAATAAATGCACCTACCGGGATTCGAACTCGGGACTTTTTGATGAAGAAGGCAGGAGCACTACCAATTGCACCAATCGGTCGTTGAATAAAATAACCACTGTATCAGGTCTTTTTGCAGTTTTCCATGTAAATCTATTCTGATATGCTGATATTATCAAGAGAAGAGATTTCTCTGTTTTATTAACTCAATAAGTGGAAATATATATTTTGAAAATTATATCGTTGGTGGAAGTGACTTTTTCCGATAGGCTATACCTACGACAACGTCCAATATCGTGGCAAGTTCTTCTTATATATAAAATGCTATTAAACAGTTTTGACTGAGCCCCGGAGCCGTGGAGTAGAAAAGCTATATGAGTCTCTGAACAATGGAAGAGAGATCGTGGATACTGCTATGATAGTGTTTCCACCATGACCGGATAAATGTTTATTTGCGACTAATATTTTGTTGTGTGTAGTAGGGGTTTTTTCGCTTACGATATAGATTTTATAGTAGTCAGTAGTGCAATGCCTCGTCAGGACCTAAATATATTTAAACGTTTAAGTAATGTTCCAAGCTTGATAAGTTGTCAATAGAGTGTAATAATTATTTGTTAAATATTCTATGCCCCATAATAAGCCAAGGCCATGATGTCATTGTAATCACAAGCTGAGATCATCATAATATATTATAGGAACGGGGAAAAGTAAACAATGTAAGGCCGTAGGATACTATGACTAATTTAATTAAATGCGTTAGTAAGTTCCACGAATTTGTATGTGCGTTTTAACTTTTGACGTTAAACAACGCACTAGTTAAGAATCCCTTACTTATAAACATTGCTCAATTAGAATCTTTGCCCAAAGTATTTTGTTAACGGGGCATTCGAGATTAAATAAAACTAAGCAAGGGGTAACTGGATTAAATAGACATACAAAATTGATTAGAAGTATAATCTCAATTCTCTATGAGTAAATTTTAAATAATTACTCAAAATATACTTTGACAGCCACATCAATTAATATGATCCGTTTAGATTCTAAACGGATATATTGGCTTCTGCGGACCACTGGTGGTCCACGGACCACTGGTTGGGAACTATTGGTTTAGAACGTTAATTCGTAAAGTAGTTATGTCTTATAATTGAATAATATCGTGTTAAAATTTTAACAAAAAAACCGACTTCAAATTGTAACTCAAACTACTGAACAGATTTTGATGATATTTAAATGGGACCACACGAGAAGCACCGGCTTTCAAACAAAAAAAGAATCATCGAAATCGGTTCACCCAGTCGAAAGTTCTGGAAAAAAACCGCGTCGAATTGAGTACCTCCTCCTTGTTTGAACTCGGTAAAAATGTAAGTTATGATGCCGTTTTAAATTAAAAAATATTTGTTATGTTAAAACTAATCTTTTTATAACCTTGTTTTGATTGAGTCTAGCTTCTATCAGTAAATAGTTAAATTATACGCTATGTGATGTTGACTTTTAAATTCGTCTTTATAAAGTATTTTGCTTGTATACAAGTAAAATGTGAAACTTATCCAATTGCGCTTAAAGAAGTAGCGAAGCCGTTTATCCTGCGAACATTGCATTCTGTTAGTTCTAGGAACTAAATTTAAAGCCGGACTTAAAAGCCATCTTTATATGCGCAACTTTATATCTAACTTAATTAACCTTTCTCGATACAATTATTCTACTTTTTACATTACAGGATTATCTTAATCTATTTTAATCCACCTGTTATGAGTAAGAAGTTTAATTAAATGCATTTAATGTCATATTTAGGTCTTGTAACAAAAAAATTGTGTTTAAATCTATCTACTTATCTATATAAATAAAAATGAATCAACGAAATGTATGTACGCGCATAACTTCTGAACGACTGCACCAAATTGGATAATTCTATCTTTGTTGTGTTTGTTATTATCTGGAGAGGGTTCTAATGAAATAAATAATTAAGAAAGTTGTGCGGAACATTAGACAATTTAAGTAAACTTAACGACAATATAAACTTTTCTAATGTAATTTTATAGCGTTTGACCTACAGGGGTACGTTGAAATACTCAAAGCTAAGAGAAAACAAATACTGATTGTATTATGAAAGCACAGGCAGTGACAATCGTAAATCTGTCTGTGTGTCGTCGCTTCAAAAGCGGAAGCGTACTATGCAATGCGGACATTTTAGTTTCACTTTGACCGAGACTCACGCGACGCTGTTGTATCACGAATGTTGATTTTTTTTTATTGGAAACATCATATTTATGTAATCTTGAAGTAATTGCGAGTTTCGACGCCATCGCAACAAAGAGTCTCGCTTTACATTGTTTTCTAAAAGTTGCGTATTTCCGAGGTTGTGTGTATATTATGGTAGTCTAGCAAGTAAATAAAATAAATATGTGTTGCTCTGAAAAAATCAGTTTTATTTTGTTTGTTCTATTAGTACCTAAAACGAAATAAACACACACACTTTAGGCACTCATAAATACCTGAAAAAATCAAAGAAACGACATATAAGTTTATTCTTTTATTTTCAAACACTTTGCCATCGACAAAGCAGAGCGTGGCAAACACAAAATAAAGGGAATACTTATTTCCTATAATATATTATATTCTTATATGTATAAAATTGGTGAAGTTTTAAGCATAAACATTTCGGAAATGTGAACGATTAAAGGAAATTGATAAAATTCAGTGAAACCTGGCTTTTTGTGTTGTGGACAAAATTCACTACACAAGTAAAATTTTCGTATGGTCAAAAGATTTTTAGCTTGCCCTTTTGGCGAATACAATTTAAAAAAAGTGAAGTAATTTCGAAAATCTTTGATCGCTTTGTTATGGCGAGCTTATAGTAAACCAATTAATACGTTAAATGCGTTTATTATGAACGCAACCGTAAGACTGTTGGTTCATTAGGATACCGAATACTCAATACATTATACAATGTCTGTATACAATATAGCTGTTACTCCTTAATTAGTTGACTCCACAAAATGAAAATGATGTGGCTATACGCTACATAAAGCCATCGATTATTTGAATGATATTGGTAGCTTGGGAATGATTTGCTTTAATATTATGTACTGAGTTTCTTAGCTATTCTCAGATTTGGGCACATTATTGAGCAGCCTTTAAATTTAAGTGACGTCCATAAGCACTCATGTATGTGATTTTTCAATTTGGTTTTCGAATTATTATTATTATTTTGATTCCCATATTCGGTTTATAGGATACCCAAATTAAAAAAATCACTGTCACTATTTTTAATGATCTTTGAACTACTAAATTTTTGCCCCACTGTCTTTCTTAAAACAATTGAGCAGTTAACACTTTTTTTTTGTTTTGATAATATAGAAGTAACTAATTAATGTCTTGGCGTAAATGCAATTAGCCGTTGATATTTTTTGTAAGGTTATCGAATCACAGTGGAAATTCCTGTAAGGCAAGACGAGTTGTAATTAGAGAGGTTTTCATGCTTTCACGGTCGCCTTCACCGGTATACCTGGTCAGGTGCTGGTCGGGTTTCACTGTCGCGGGTCGCTGATCTTGCTGTTCGAAGACGAATCGAAGATACGGCCTTACTTACAAACATTCAACTTTAAATAGTGTCTTAAATTGTCTCACCTCGCAAATAAGGTGAATACTCAAAGTTGAACGATAAGATTAGTTAAGCAATCCAGGAATGTAAATGGGTTGTAGCTGTAAGTTACAGCTACAATCCATTTACAGCCTGTAAGGTACATTCTGAATGGTTTTTTATTAAGACTACTGACTAGAGACTATTTTTGAATGGAACTCCAATATGGTAACATGCGTTTTTTTGCTACGAAATACTGTTTTAGACCTCAAAAAAATAGAGCCTTATTACAAAACATGGACTAAAGATGTTTCAGTATTGGTTGCTAGGATACACGTCTAATGTTCATACAAAAATCAGGTTTTTCTCTGGTAACAAACCCGGCCTATTTTTGGAATAAGGTAGCCAATGTTTATGTGTCAATTATGACAACTGCCTTCTTTATCATTTAGATTTTGGACTATTTGCACCTTGCTAACCGTTTGCCAGTATTCGTTGATCGTGTGCTCGATTGTGTGGTAATTGACAAATTGCGAGTTTAGGAGCATCTGCGCGTGGCGCCGTGACGGGTTACTTTTTTTCATATCTTGGTAAAAAAATGCTCGCGAGAGATGTATGTGCTTTCATTTTTATGAAACTGAAAGTGGATGTATGTTCGGGTGGTGTCGTTGACTTGGGTGTTGTGTTTGCCACGCCTCGGTGCGTCTGTGCCGTATCACGTGCTATTCTGATATATATGTTGTATGTTTGGATCGCGAATAGAGATCACTCTACTATTTGCAACTTCCTCTTCATTAAACACGGTGAAGATGTTCACTGTAGTCAAACTAAGCTTTATGGGTCGATTAATATCTCATAACCATCTATCCTCAACCATACTTTTATCTGCTCTACGCTTGCGCGAACGGGTGGTCGTGAAATTTGCCACAGTTAAAGTTTATATGGAGAAGAAGTGGATAAAGTTATTTTTCATATATAAAATGCATTAGAAATGCATTAAATTAATTAATATAAACATTACACACACTACTTCTTGAATTACTCACAACATACACTCACATACATACCTGACGTAATCTTGAATTGTGGTCGAATTTCGACCAATGGGCGACCACTAGTATTATTAAATTGAAGTTTATTTGTTTAGTTGATTGCACTAATCTCTAGAACTACTGGTTTCATATATCCGTAGTCCATTTATTCAGGTAGACTGTATAACATCACGCTACGATCAATAGGAACGGAGTATGAATGAAAAATGTTACAAAAACAGTTTTTTTTTCTTTCAGAGCGTATGAAACCGCTGGGCACAACTAGTCATAATATGTACTTCATTCCACGTTTCTCGCCATACTTCGGGCAATAAATCATCTCTGTATTTATTTGCATACTTATCTTGGCAACTTTATCTCAATGGACTATATTTTTCATTTATGAAAATTTACGTAATATAATAGAACAGTAATGCCCCAATGAATCAGTTTCTAAAAATATTGGATTAAATTATGCGCAGTAATGTAAACTTGATGTGTATTATGAATATTTTTACTCTTATAAAGAAAATACTTGTTTATTTGCGCAGTTCTGGTTATTATAATTTCTGGGACGCTTTCTGTTTCATCTATTCTATTAATAGAATTTGACTATGATATCTGTTTCCTTTCTCGTTACTATGTCAGTATTATTAATTTAAAAGTGTATTCATTTATATATTTTTAAATAAATCCAGTATTACTTCTAACAATATGAAAATCCGACCTATATCTTTGACAGATGACGAATGTTGAAAAACAAGATGGCGGACAACTTCAAAAGCACGTCATTAAATATTATAATTTATACAAAGCAGTTTATTTACTGCAAAAAACTATGTAGGTATGCTTGGTAATTCTTATACCTTTTCTAAATAATATATTAATTAGACATTCTATTGATCACCGATTATCTATAAATAATATAAATATACTCATTAGTCTTACAAAATGCATATAGTAAGACTGACCATGCAATTTTACAAAATAAGATATGACTATGATTTTTTGATTTGTATTATCAGCTATTACTTGAATTTAACATTAGCCGCAATGATCAAACCATAGTGGTTCATAAACTACGTTCTTGTATAAATTACACAATATCTTGTCGAAGCGTGTATGCAAATAAACGGGACGTTTTGATAGTATGGCGTGACATTCAATTGTGAGCGGTAACGCTCAGTTTTCTAATTGTAAATCTATTGTAAATACATTTCTTGTAACGTCTCGTTGTTCATCTATGTAGGCGCGATACGCATCATTGGTCCACCAGGTTTCTATTCCGCAGTCATTGATTGTAGAGAAACCATGCGCTTGTTATCTGTTGTTTGTATAAAAGTTTGTAGTTCTTTCGTTTTATGCAAGACCACGTAGGTACTTTGTACCAAGTAAGTTCTCGAATGATATTTTCTAGAAGCCATCAGTTAACGATATCTTTGTAACGTTAAGATAGCTTTGATGATGGTAATTTAGTTTCAGATAAACTCATGAAAATCATTTTCTCCCGTAGCTTCAATTTGTGTGTTTTACCTGCGTCGTCTCGTTTTTCGAACATCTCACAACAGCGAGAAAGTGACAGAGAATTTAAGACATTGATTAAAGTACAACATAAGTTGGATCGTTGATGTCATCTTCATCGATATATTTTAAATACCTAAATAGATTTTAATAGATTAACTATATAAGTCTAATGACTCATATAGTCTGCATTAGTAGGATAGAATCGTTTCCATCAATCGGTACAGCAATATTTCTTAACTTCGTAACATGTAAAATAAATTAGTAATAAAATTACTTACCCATTATACTAATTTAATTTCCCCATCTCTGTACAGTATGTCGTTCAGTATATAGTTAATGCTGTGTTAAAAATATTATAATAAAGATTAGGTTAAGATGGGACAGTGTTTAAATTTATTATAAATCTTGACGTTTAATTCTTCTATTGTCAAACTGGCAATATCTAATGTGCTATATGCAAATGAATACAGCACAAAGACACAAACGCGATGAGTTATACCCGTATATATTAGAATAGAGAAATCAACAACGTAGCCTTCGGCAATTTGTCAATTGTATCGTCTATGATTATGGAACGTGGCCATTTGACCATAACGTACAACATTGAACGAGGAGAAAATGTTTACAGTACTGCCAAAGAAATGCTTGAAAACTTATATTTT
Source organism: Aporia crataegi (assembly GCA_912999735.1). NCBI lineage: Eukaryota > Metazoa > Arthropoda > Insecta > Lepidoptera > Pieridae > Aporia > Aporia crataegi. Next base: position 1,390,038 of record OU538744.1, on the reverse strand, counting down.
TAATTGTTTTTTTACATAAGATTTTCTTAATTGTATGTTGTTAGCTTTTTTGTTACTGATCACAAAACGTTGTCATTTATGAAGCAGTTTTGTTTTAAAAACTGAAACTACTTCTACTTTTTTCTGTTTTTATTTCCATAATAATAACAAATAAGGAGATATCTAGTGCCTCGTTGGCGTAGCGGTAGTGATAGAGCCTAATCACGAGGTCTCGGTTCGAATCCCGGGTCGGGCATATCTTTGGGTTTTCGAATTTTCCCAATAGTAGCTCAGAGTCTGGAATTTTGCCAGGTGTTTGGCAATAGGGGCGAGCCTACAAAACAAATTACAATGGAACAAAACATATTACCTGGCGAAATGTGGGTGGAATTAGGTCACTTCTGCCTACCCCTTCAGGGAATTAAAGGCTTGACTGTATAATTATTATTATAAGAATATCTATCTCAATCACATCAGCTTTCAAACAAAAAGTACCGATAAATTGTTAAAATTGGTCTATTCGTTTAGAAGATACGATGCCACAAACAGTTACACATATACATCAAAGTTATAACGACGACACGACGCAAAAAGCAGGTTCTTTTAAAAATACCAGAGATATCCGATTGTATCTGATGTACCTCTGTATGGATTTATCAATATCTAGTCTTATGCGGGTCTTCACTTTCACATTTCATACTGAATTAACAAGTAAATTAACCTTTACTAGTTTTACAGTTACTTGTATTCGAAGACGTGTACTACTTCGAAACTTCTGTAAAACATGTTAACACATTTCTCTAGAAAGTTCCTAATCATCTTGAGCCCTATGGCCTCAAAACATCGGATGAGTCAGAACAACAAAGAAAATTATACAATGATTGTATGCGGCATGTAGTGTGTGCGTGTCTTGAATTTTTAAAAAAAATCAAAAACTAGTCTGTACGGATATAAAGTCGAAAACAAATTCGGGACGGGAACGACAACTTTGCAACGTGAATTCTAAAATTACCATTCACGAATCGTAAATATATTTCCTACTGTTTTTTTCTCTAGACTAGATCTTTCCAAAATTGTCATCCGCGAGTTAAATGAGATTTCACATCGCAAAGTTGACCTTGCCGACGCGAATTCGTTTTTTGACTCTGTGAATATTCTTGCTGTACATTAATTGAAACTTCTATAGGCATGCGTCTGCGATTTGCGCCGGACGTCCTAGGTTTGAATCGCGGGGGGATTAATGAATGTTCTGGTTGGGTAGGCACAGAAGGTCGATAACCTACTTGCCTGTAAATAAAGGATCAGTGAAACAGACTCAGTAATTTGTTTGCTCAATGACCCACTAGGGGTTACGGGCATTCACACTCACACATATTAATTGATACAGGATGGCATTTATATTAAACTTACCGAACATTATCGTTTCTTCTTTGATCTCCTAACTCCCTCGGAATCATTAACCTAAAGAATGAAGAATAATATTGCTCATATTGTTTTAATAAATAATGATATCGTGTGTTATATTAGATTATTTACACTCGGTTATTATTGACTTATCGCTGGGAACTAGGTCAATACATAAACAATTGAAGTGATTGCAATACACTTATTGTTTCTAAGAATACGTTCAAATGCATATTCGGTAAGTTTAACAGGCACTTATGTTTGGCTTCATCGATTAAATTAATTAATAATTATAAAAAAGAAGAGAATATTTATTAAATCTAACACTCAAGTTTAAGAAAATTCAATAGCACAAGATAGACCCAAATGGCAAAGTCTGGAGGAGACCTTTACCCGCAAGGGGGTTCCTAATGTAGAATAAAATAATTACTAATTATCACTAACATAAATATTTCATTTTTCTTAAATCTTTTTCATACTAACCTACTAACCAAAGTATAAATGTTAATTAAATTAAAATCAAATAAAAAGGCTTATTATTATAAGTTTATAACACTCAAGTAATATGATTGAAATTCCACGTTTAAGCGTCTATTTCATCGATCATTTCCTTTACAGGAACGTAGTTAATCAGCTTTATGTAACCCAACCGACATTTATTGGTTACGCTGGTATTCGAATCCAGGAATTCCGGCGCAAAACGAAAATACGCGTACCACAAAGTCACATCACACACGAAAATGCCTATCTTTTTAGTTAAAATAATCATTACTTTTTAGAACTATGCACCACACAAAAATTAGGTACCTACCTACCCTCTACACTGCGCGGAATTTCATAAACTAAATTTGTAAGTAGAGTAGTTTTGTTTGTTCACAAACTCCTAAACTACTGGAATTTCTTTTAAAAATATGTTATATGAAGCTAGACTCTTTTTCTTAGTAACATAACTGTATTCATGAGTAAAAGTTATATTTTCAAGAGCTTTCAAACGCAAATCTTCAATAAAATGCTATTGCGTAGACATTGATGTAATGTACCGGTCCGCTAAGTTGTCGTTTTCTATAAAGGCATTCGGTGGAAAGCTTAGTACTAAAATGGTAAAAGTGTCTGAGCGATGACTTCCTGTCGTAGTAAGTGTTAAAACATTTTCTGTAAGGGCCACATTCATAAATCGCATTTCTAATGTTAATGAATGGTAAGTCTGATTTTTAACTAATAATTGTAATTGAATGTGTTCATCACGATTAAATTAATCGATAGTAAACTTTAAAACTTTCTTATATGATGACATATAGACGACTTGCTTTAGCATAAAGTCTCGTCATCAGGGTAATCATCCATGGATGTAGTAAACACAACACTTCTTTGTAGTTCTTGGTTTATTTGATAAAGAATAGTGATTTTAAAAGAGCTCTGCTTGGTGCCAGAGTTCTAGGTTAAGTATTTACAATGAATTAAACGTTTTTAACTATAACCGATTAAAGATTTTATATGAAAACAATTGGAAATGAGATGCCGTGGTGATCCCAACACAATAACTTCGACCTGGCTGCGCCGATGGTTGGTAACACCAGTTTAATGTCAAAAGAGTCAAGCGGTGGTAGAAGCGATTTGGGAAGGATTAGTTGCGGTGTGTGTTTTTGTATTGTTAAAAAAAAAGATTTAGTGCTAAAAGTAAGTGTTTGCCACAAATTTGTAGTAAATCTAATTTTCACATCACAGAATGAAGAATAGTTATGATTTAGTTTGGTTCTAATTTTATCCGAATAATTTCCATTTAAATTAAATTAATAAAACCTATTTATTCTGCATTATTCTTCAAACTCCACATTTATATTTTATTCGTGACTAAAAGCACTTACAATTCTACAATATAAAAATAAAAGTTTCAAGCCAATGACAGATGATAAATAAACTCAAAATATAAACTCAAATTTAATTTATCCAAGTTTAACCGGCAAAATTATATCACTATGCATGCGTTAATTTGAATAATGTTTCGGCGAATAAGATAATTGAGTTTAAACAGCCGAAAATGAAGACTTATTAATTATTCATACATATATAATTCTAAATGTTCACTTTATATCTTTACTTCTCTATACATAGAATCAAACAGTATCCAAGCTGAGTCTGTACAAATATTTTTTGAAATCTGTAGACTGTAAGGGCCTTGTTACAAAATAAGGACTAAAGATGTTTCAGTATTGGTTGCTAGGATACAAGTCTAACGTTCATACAAACATGACTTGTTTTGGTTTAGTATCATAGCAATCGTTACTGGTAACATCTTTAGGCCACGTTTTGTAATAAGGCCCTAAGGCCTAAGTGTAATATTGTTTAAGATTTTAGTTTGTTTGTATGTGCGGTTATAATATGATATTTAAAACATATTTTACACAAACTGTATTTATTTTAAATTTTGCTTAACTTTGAGACACTGCTCAAACGCTTTGCCACTTTTTCGCTTTTTTTTCTTTCTCTTTTCTTAATTTTGTAATTGCATTATTTTGTGTTTTTCTTTTTTATTACTGGTGGACCCTGCTAACTTCGCATCGCTTCCGAGTACCGAATAATAACGTGTCACCTACAACGTCATTCCATTGAAAATGTATGGGAAACGAATTTTCTTCATAAACACTTTCGTGATTTTTTTTTATATTCTTAATACTTATTATCCTATTCCAGACGAAGACAAATGTAAAAACACTAAAATTGATTCAGCAGTTCTTGAGTTATAAATGGTGTTAGTTATAAAACTAACACTTTTTTTATTAGATACACATTAAATACTATTTAAGAGGGCCGATTGCCCGGTAAATACTGCACACATTTATCTTTATTTAACTATAAATAAACACCAACTTTCAACAAAGACCGTTGAGCAACATTTATAAGTAAGCGGTGATAGAGCGAGTTTAATAATTATGTAAACTGATGTGAATCCGGGTCCAAGTCGTTACTAAAAGTAATTTAACACAAGTGGCAACAAGAAATTCTTTAGCAGTTAGATTAAATATTATTCGTACAGTTTCATAAGATACGCTCTTTAGGCGATGTTATAACGTTCTAACAAACTTTGCATTTTTATTACGATGCTCTACATTTGAAATACTTTTTAATCGACTTCAAAAAAAAGAGGAGGTTCTCAATTCGATTGTATTTTTTTTTAAATATTTTTTTTATGTTTGTTAACTCAGAACTTTCAATTGGTTGAACCGATTTTGATGATTCTTTTTTCATTTGAAGGGTTTAGAGAATTTGCAGTTGTTTTTTGTTAAAATTATTGTCATGTGTACTGTCACATTATAAAGCAATGTACCGAACTATTGAATTACTTTCGTGCTTCTATGAAAGATTTTCATACAATTCTGATGGTGCAGTCTAACTACATCAGAACATCACAAGAGATGTCAAGGACATTTAGCCATTTCAAGTACATTCTGGTTATATAGAGGAAATACTTAATAAATAACATATTTGTTATATTAGTTATAAACTAATCTTATACCTATATAAAATTCTCACGTCACAATGTTAGTAACCTTACTCCTCCGAAACGGCTTTACTGTTTTTTACCAAATTTTATATGCATATTCAGTAGGTCTGAGAATCGGCTACTATCTATTTTTCATCCCCTAAGTGATAAGGGTAGCCCACCCCAAAAATTAATATTGCAAAACAACGTTTGCCGGGTCAGCTAGTAATAATATATGATAAGATATGATCGCTGCTATGTAATTGCGATTTTAACTTCATTTGGACTCGACTTGGACTGATGTATTCTGAATAGTTTTATATATTCTATGTATATTTGGTTCCAGGCTTCAACAATTGACGGCAGACGAAAGGGGGCCTGTCTATTCTGCCAGGAATATTTCATGGACCTGTATTTGTTAGCAGAACTCAAGACAATCAGCTTAAAAGTAAGTATATTTCAAAAAAAGTTGGCTTTTTGTTCACTATCTACGTTTAATTTAAATAATCTTTTAATAGTCAATGGAAAATCTATTGTGATTCTTAAATTCATTTTAAAATATGGACATTACTACCTTTGCCCCCCGGTTTCACCCGCGTTAACTTCGTAACGTCATTTTATATAGCCTAAAAGCTTTTAGATTTAAAAATGACGATACTTCTAAAGAACTTTTCATCCCCCCTTTCAACACCTTACAACCTTCTCAGGCTCTAGAGTATCTGTGTACCAAATTTCATTTTCCGTTCAGTAGTTTTGACGTGAAACTGCGACAGACAAACAGAGTGACAGACGGAGTTACTTTCGCATAAATATAATATTAGTAAGGATTATATTTAATATGTCATGCCTTCCATTGGACACAAAATGTTTTTCTCTTCCGTTCACTTCTATCATCATAATTATATTGTTTTCAACGATAAAACGTCAAATGTTTTTTGTACTCCTGTATAAAAATTGTCTTGTTCGATTGAATAATTGTAAAAGCCTAACCATAATATTGCCATTAATGAAATTACCTTAAGATTTCCTAATCACAATTTTCTAAACCAGTTCAAAAGCAATGGAGGTTTTGATAGAATTTCGTCCTTAGTTAACATTAATTAAAAATTACGACGGATGACAGTAAAACCACTAACTTATTAGGTTTTACATGCGAAGTATTTTAACTAAGTATATTTATAGCTCCATGAGTTAAAAATCAATATCAATATCGAAATTCAAATAGAACTCAAAGTTATAAATAACATTGAATTCTTCAAGGTAAATACTTAGGCAAGACAATAATTTTAACAATGATCAGTTGAAACTAACATATCGTAACATATCTAGGTACTTATGTAAATTTTTTCCATACAAATGTTGAATTTTTCCTTCGAAACTGCTCTATAATATGTATTTTGAATAATGTTTTATTTATCGAACTTCAGGTGACAACAGTGGATATGCAAAAGCCACCGCCCGACTTCCGCACCAACTTTGAGGCGACACATCCGCCGATCCTCATCGACAACGGCCTCGCCATCCTGGAGAATGAGAAGATAGAACGTCACATTATGAAATCGGTGCCTGGTGGACACAATCTATTTGTTCAGGTAACAAAGCACTTTCTTACCGAGGTCGAACTTGAAAGCTTTCGACGACCGATTGGCTCAATTGGTAGTGCTCCTGCCTTGCATCGAAAGGTGCATTTATTTGTGTGATGAGCACGAATGTTTGTTGCCGAGTCTTGGTTGTTTATAAACTTATATATGTATTTATTGTGGTACCCTCGTTGTTTCTGATTACCATAACACAAGTGCTTCAGCTTCTTACTTTGGGATCAGAGCAATGTATGTGAGTTGTCCCAATTATTATTATTATAATTGTCATAAGATGGCGCTAATGTTATTTCGAAATTATAAAATTAATATAATTTCTTTGGCGTGTTTGTCAGAACCCTATTTCAATCCTTTCACTCTTTTTACTATTAAAATAGCATACACCCATTTACTTACAACTTATAGTCTATCTCTACTAAATTTCATCAAAATCGGTTAAGTGGTTTAAGTGACACAGGATTACTTTCGCAATTAAAAGATTAGAACGGATTGTTAGGTTTTAGTTAACATGACCAGTATGAACGCACTATTTGCATAAACATTAAACACTCGAGATGGCTAAACACGCCTGACGAGTTCTTTGTTATTATTAGCAAAACCATAAAGGTTGTGTTTGTTTTACTTTGAGACAGCAATAATTAAATTATGAGGGAACTGAAGTAAAATGTAATCATCAATTTAAACTATGTCCTATTATTCATCTGTCCCTCTCTATAAATCTCAAAGAGAAATATAAATTCTTAGAAGTTAAAAAACTTTGCACCCATTTTTACGAAAATTGCACGAACGGAGGAGTATGAAATCTCCCACACTGATAGTTTATATAGAGAAGAAGTGGAGAATGATAATATTTTTTAAAAATTATGCATAAAAAATACATTAAATCAATAAAATAAACATTACGCACACTACTGCTTGGATGGCACACAGCATACACACACATATCTGATTTACTCTTAAATTGTGGTCAAATTTTGACCAATGGGCGATTAGTTACAAAGCCACCCCACCTTTCAAAGCTCTTGAAATATGCCCACGTTCGGATGGGTTTAAATGAATTTTTGAACTACAGAAATAAGTTTGTTCAAGCGCCATTCAAGTTTTGATTAAGACTATGAATGTACCCTTTTCAGGACAAAGAGGTGGCCTCTTTAATCGAGAACTTGTATTCTAAGCTGAAGCTGGTGCTGGTCCGCAAGGACGAACAGAAATCTGCCTCGCTCCGTGCGCATCTCAGTCGCATCGATGGCCTACTCGAACGCAGGGGGACTAGGTGAGTGGCTAATCTATCTTCTTTTGGTCTTATAGCTGTGGGAGAGGTTCCAGAGCAGAAAGCTAACCTACCCGGAGCTAGTCTTGATTTCGCTTTTAGTTTAGCCGACTTCTCTTGCCTCAGATCCAACGCCAGGTTTCTATGGGCTGGTGACGTTTTTATCTATCACTAAAAAACTTCGACGGCCAGTTGGCGCAATAGGTAGTCCTCCCACCTTCTGCGTCAAAAGTTCCTAGGTTCGAATCCGGTAGGTGCATTTGTGTGATGAGCACGAATGTTTCTGATTACCATAACACAAGTGCTTCAGCTATTTACTTTGGAACCTGAGCAATGCGATTTGTATATATATAAAAAAATCTTTATCGTACAAATACTTGTTAAAGTTGCACGTAAGTTTTTGATTTTAAGAACTCGCCTGACAATAATTAGACAAGCAGAACAAGGTTCTTTTACTTTTTGTTGTTATTTTAAAAAAGCCTCAATTCAATTTACACGGTTTCGGTTCAGAAATTATTTGCGTCACGTTTTTTAATGTTGTATAACCGCAATTTCAGATTTCTGACGGGCGACACAATGTGCTGTTTCGACTGCGAGCTGATGCCGCGCCTGCAACACATCCGCGTCGCTGGAAAATACTTCGTCGACTTTGAAATACCGGTCAGTCTAAACTTAGCTAGCTGATAGCTCCCAAAGTGCGATTGACGTCATCAACATGGATCAAAGCGTCAATTTATGAAGTATTGTATAATTACAATACTTCATAAATTTATTGAATTAATTGTTAATACGCGTCGGAGGTTTTTTTTTTAAATGTCATCACAAGAAATAATAATTAGCAACCTTTAATGTCCTTTTAAATTTCAAAATGGCAAATACAAAATGAAGTCTCATAATACAAATTGAGTTCTCGAAACACCAATAGAATGTAGAAATCTCAAGGTCAAAATCAAGAACAACAAAGAACGTGATTCAAGCCTTTATATATCATATTTTTTATATATAGATATCATATATTTTTTCTTTACAATAATTTTATAATATAAGTACCCAGTTTCTAATTATTTAGAGTTTAACATTTTTGTATTATTTTTTCAGACGAGTTTCCGGTCTTTGTGGCGCTACATGTACCATATGTATCAGCTTGACGCTTTTACACAGAGCTGCCCCGCTGACCAGGACATTATCAACCACTACAAGTTACAGCAGGTAACTATATCAGATTTTATTATTCAATAGGTGTATAAATTATAGTTATAATCTTTCGGTTTTAAACTTCTTTTGTCAAGTATGTTAACTTGAACTCCGAATATAATGACAGGATTTAATTGATCTTTTAATTATCAAGTATCTTAGAGGTCTACAAAGTAACTATGATTAATTTAGGAATGATAAAAATGTCCCAACTTGAAATAAACTGATAAATTTTATAACAAGTACTTTTACGTCTTTAAATGCGAGCCTTAAAAATTCTGTCCATTTCTTCTATTTGCTAGTCTTTTTATAATGTGTCCTAGTTGAAAAGCTATTAAGTTATAATCTTTACTCTATTACCTATCTTTAGCATAAGCTATGTGTTACTTTTATCTTGTGTACTATCCATATTCTTTTTCTCCCAACCCTCATCATGCAGATGTCAACAAAAGGTTTACTTTCTCCAACGATGACGCGGCAAAGAAAAGACGAAACTGCTACACCGGTATGTTACGGGTTAATGTGTCGTAACAACGTAACACGCTGTGTACATAGACATTCTCATAAATATAAAACCTCCATCGTAGAATCTTAACATAATCTGTGTAATGTAAGGCTTTTTGTTATGTCGATTGTCAATGTGTGTGCGAACCGCGGCAAATAACATGGCGCGCTCTTCTTGCCCGCTAATTTTTTATTACAAAAAATAATTCAGTAGCAGTGCAAAACAAGATTGTCTATCACGATTTCTATCTTTGTTTAATTTAAATTGCATAGGTACAAAACAGGAGTTCAGCTTGGTTGGTTGAGGTTTTAAAATATTAACTCTCTTCGCTCCATATACATAAGTTCTAATCTTTACAATACAGTCACATACATACTGAATTTAATCTTGTAAAGTGTGTTTATTTACAGATGTGAATTATTTATGCCACTAATTTTATAAACATTTCTATTCTTAAGCAAGTGTATTAAAAACTATACAAAATATGTATAATTTCGGTTTTAGTCCAAGATGATATTTCGTTAAAATTTTGCCTTAAAGTGAATTTTCGTAAACCCCTAGTGGGGCATAGGGCAAACACGTTTTTGTATCTGTTTGAATCTGGAACATTCATTGTTCTATCCATTGTTTACATGGCATTCGAACCCAGCTCCTCTGGCGCAACACGCAGTTGCGTAAACCACGGAGGCGGTTAAGATGTTGCTTATCTTTACGTCTATTAAGTTACTTTAGCATTCACAATTTTATTAGATAAATAATAATAATTTTTAATTTCTAGGCTCTTAAAATGAAGAAACACGAAGAACTGGAGACACCGACATTCACGACGTCTATTCCAGTCGACATTAACGATTCAAACCACTCAGAGGAATAATGAACGAAAACTTGAAACCAGCCTTAAAAGGCAATTTTTGGTCTTTGCCAATTGCACAGTGGAATCCAACTAATACTTTTTGGATTTTATTATTAAAAAAATAATCATGTGATATCCCACCCCACATACCCTCGCCCATCCAATGTTTATTTTTATCTTTTAGTACCATTAGCATTATTGTTTGGACAAATTGGTTGCATTTGATTGTTGTTATTTGTAGCGAGAGGTTCATGTGGCCATTTATGTTAAAGACGGGCAGTGTTGGCACATACTTCACAATAAATTATTTTTCTATGATTGTAATTACGACAAAATGTCGGTTATGTTAGAATTATTAATTAGTGTTCAAACACAACGAAATTATTCTGGACATATTTTTTATTATATTTGCAATAAATAGGATGCGGTATATTTTTGGAGATAGTTTAGTTTTAAGGAACATCGCCATTATTTTGAACCTCTGCCTTTTTTCTTGTTTCGCTCTTGCCTGAATGTAACCTTTGATAAAGGTAGTAAGTACTTATTTTCTTTATAATAAAAATTTCTAGAATGACTAGATTTTTAAGAGCAAGGCTTTAAATTTGACCACCTATTTATGCAATAGCATAGATGCGGTGTGTTTTTATACAGTTACATATTTTTTATAAAAAAAATATGTAACAGCATCCCATACCTTTTGGGTACACAATATCTACCTATAGACAGGCGAAAGACATCAGGTCAATTGGACAATTTATAGGTAATCTAGATTGTAATGTAATAGTTAAGAATAAACCTGGATAAATATTATTATTTTTTATTTGAGTTTTATTTTGCCTTTTAAATATTTTTTATTATTTACAATTTTATTTGTTTTTCTTTTCTTCAGTTTAATCAATCTTTAAAAGCTTTTTAATAACTTGTAGAAAATAAAAAAATGCTAATTGTGATATTATAGCTTTTGTAATTTTAATAAAGAATTATAATGAAACAATCGTAATTTATTCAATAACAAATACTTGGAAATGTATAAAATATATTATATTTTTATAACAGTACCTAGGTACGTACTTCAAATTTGAAAAAATATAATACCCACTAATTTATTATGTATGATATAATATTATATACCTAGTTGTCCTATCATTTAATGAAGAACCTCATCCAAAATTATTCTTTTTTTTACCCATTCATTCCTATATAAATCCTTGGGAAGTAAACAACTCAAAAAGACATGTGTGATATAAGCAGTTATGCCCCATATTTTATAATTGCCTGCCACAAATACAGGTAAGACAAAACCATTTCTAAATTGAGTATGAAATTGGTTATTAGGATCACATAGGATACGAATAGGTATGGCTACCACTTCTGAAACTTCTTTCTCATTTATTTTCAAATCATTAACAGTGAAATCCTGAACACAGCCAATAACTGGAGAAATCATCAGTTTATTGTCTTTCCCAGGGATGGAGGGTCCATAACCCCAAATGTCTATCTTTGAAGATGGAAGCCCTATTTCTTCTTCGGTTTCTCTCAGTGCAGTTTCAACCGGTGTCTCAGCTTTGTCCATTTTACCACCGGGAAATGAAATTTGACCACTATGGCTGCTTAACGTTATCGCTCGTACAGTATACAGTAATGTGGATTCGTCATTAACCCTGCACATAGGTATAAGCACGGCAGCACTCCCTGTTGGTACATTTTTTAATTTTGTTGGTGGAATACGAAACTTTTTAAAATTTATCATACACCTTTCACGTGATGCAAGAGAAAATAGATTATGAAATCCAATCACCGATGAAACCATAATATTTAATAATAAGTAAAAAAGAAATTACTTTATTTACTGCATGTTTAGCTGAATCACGTTTTATATAGCCACAATTCACAAATTCTACATGTATTCATTTTATGTAAAGAATTATTAATAATGTAAAAAATAATTTTATATTTTTGTGAAAAAAAACTACCTATATATAACTCGAACGTCAGTGTCAAACTGACAGAACAAAGTTGGTAACTTGGTAGTTGGTACTATGAAAATAAAAATAAATTCACTCGGTACTTTCCTACTAAGTAGCTACTGGACAAATTCATTTTTAGATGCCTTTTTTGAAGAAGAAGAAAATAAAAAATATTATTTAAAACACATACTTAATACTATTTACTCAAAAATGTTAAGTCTAGTCTTTAAATGATTAGCTATCATCTATTCATCGGTACATTCTTCGTTTCACTTCATTCTCATATTTTAAGACTAGTTTTCATACATTCAGTGATTGTATGTACATATTATTATTATACCATTTAATTATTAACTCTGATCACAGATTTGTAAGAAGTAGCTATATAGATAGTATCTAATATCTATTCATAACTCTTAACTTGAAGGACAATAGGCGCGGGACCGTTAAAACTGCTACCTGGAGCGTCCCAACTACTTTTTTTCCACGACATGTAATACAAATCCTACATATTGTTATATCTCGTTAGATAGCAGATGAAACGTAGATATTTTAAAACACACCTTCCGAACCACTGCCATAATATTTTTTTTAGATATCCCTTAGAGAAAAATAAACTAAGTATAATTTTTTTTTTATTTCTTAACATTCACTTTTCTACTACGGCCTATTCAATAAAATTATGCACTATTTTAATGATTGACGTCCTAAAGCATCTTATTATACATGCAATTATGCAATAATAATAATAAGACACACAAAATAAACAAACTTAAATTTAGTAGCCTAGAAATCAGCTTTTTTCAATAAAAAAATTAAAGTTGAATATCACGAAAAGGGTTAAGTTTAGGGTAGGATATTTCATAGTGAAATAAGTCATAAATGATGGGTACTCCACGCCCTTAACGGATCTAGCACGACTTTTCCTGTAACCCTGTATAATATGGCTATAATATTAACCTACCTACCTATCTAATAAAACATCACGTTACGACGAAATTACCGCGGGGTACAACTAGTATACACAATATTATAATATGATAAGATTTATGTATTATACAATTATATATGTTTTAAAATTACAATTACATATTTCTTTATAATAAAATTGATAATAATTATGAATTTATTGAATAATAATTAGAGACGCGGGGCGGGAGGTGAGAGATTAGTAGCTTCAGGGTGGGGAGAGGGGGAGGGAGCTGGCTGATGGTGCCCGCCACTTATCTCCGTTGCTATTGGCCGTTACTAAAAACACATGCTCGTCAAGCCACAACGGCTGCATGACACCGCTTAAAAGTGAAGTGAACTGAACCGACCGCACCTAAAATTTAAAAATTATTCAATATTCAGTATTCACTACTGCGCGTTAATGTGTCTACTGTCTAGATACTAGATAGACGAAATTCTTTTCTATATCTATAATTATCATCTCTAATATCTACGATGCCACCCAAGACCAGCGGCAAAGCGGCGAAAAAGTCTGGCAAAGCTCAGAAGAACATATCGAAATCTGACAAGAAAAAGAAGAAGCACAAGAGGAAGGAGAGCTACGCCATCTACATCTACAAAGTGCTGAAGCAGGTGCACCCGCAGCCTGATTATGTAAAATTAACAATCAGCCAGCGATCAACAATCACTTAGCAGACAACAAACCATCCGCGATCCAATGACGGAATCTTTCGTATTATCTAACGTATCGCTTGCTAATGGTTCGCCCATCGCTTTTATGCACTTTTACGCCTTGGAAATGTCAAATAGCGATTAGTTCGCAATTGGGTTATACTTTATTGAGGTTATGGGAATAATGTAACAGTTGTTTCAAGAAAAAATACACCACCTAGTCCACCTACGTAGTTTAAAAGGGTCAATGCCACTTGTTTTAACAATTATTTATTACCTAACGTAAGCAGTGAGCTCGTATTTCAGCTTTGAAGTTTGAAGTGATTATAAGAAGTGGCCCTACATCTACAAGTTTATATTTTATTTGAGTTTTAGTCTCAGAACAAAGAACACACAAATAAAATTGCAGGTATGTTGGAAGCAGTTGTAACATAATTGAAAAACATTTATCTAGTTCAATCGAATAGTGCTTTACAACCATTTTGTTAATTTCAGATAAAGTTGCCAACAGATTGTCAAACGAACAATTAGACCTCTTTTTTGATTTCCTCCTTGAGAACCCTGGCTTAGCCAAAGGTCTCGAGCCTACATCTGAAGAAACCGTCGGCCAAAAATGAAATAAACTTGCCAACAGATTAAATTCTTTTGGATTAGGTTCTGCAAAATCTGGAGATGGGTGGGAAAAGGTTAGTTTGTACTTTTAGTTATGTGTGTGTGTACAGTGCATGAAAAATATAAAAGTTTTATTATCATTTGGTGCAATTACTTACATAATTAGTATTCATCAGTGAAAAGAAGTTAGTATTAGAGTTTAAACATACACTGACAATGAGTGTAATTCTTCTTTAAATTAATGTCATAGTAATTATAAGTTATCCAATTTGATATTGCTATTTTTAAAAATGATAATTATTTAAAAAACAATATATTCTAAAGAAATATAAACTATGATATAAAAATGAGATTGAATTCACAACATAGGTATTTGCATTTAAATACATTTTATAACCTATTTTGAACATCTTTGCCAATTAAATTGCAACAATATGTATAAAACTGATTTTAAGCATCGTAAAACACACCCCCGTTAACATTCTAAGTGTAAATATTGGAAATAATAGAAGCACAGCGATCAGCAATCAATGAAACAATGACTAAAAGAGTCATCGCAACTTGACAACTGCTATCGCAGGTTGATCGCTATCGCATCGTCGTCAAAACCCTTACGTGATACCAAAACATTCGCTGCCCCCACCATGAACGCGATAATAATGCATATTTAATTCGTCGATTGTTCAACAGAGGCAGCACCGTCGATTGTTTGCATTGCTATGGTTTGTGGTCATACGTAATACGAAAACGCAATTTTCGAGCGATTATTGCTAAAAATCACTCATTGCTTATCGTTTGTTAGTTACATAATAACCCTGCCGGACACCGGTATATCATCGAAGGCAATGTCAATCATGAATTCGTTCGTGAATGACATTTTCGAGAGGATCGCAGCAGAGGCTTCCCGTCTCGCCCACTACAACAAGCGTTCGACGATCACGTCTCGCGAGGTGCAGACCTCTGTGAGGCTCTTGCTGCCCGGCGAGCTCGCCAAGCACGCAGTCAGCGAGGGCACCAAGGCCGTCACCAAATACACTAGCTCTAAGTGAGCGGCGGCGGCGGCCGCTGCACGCTTGTCGAGGCTCGCACAGACAACGGCGTTGTTCAATCGCTCGCTAATAGTAAAACGGCCCTTTTCAGGGCCAAAATATAGTTCTGAAGTGTCGTCTCGACAAATGAGAAAAGGAAAAAAGAAATATCACTACGATCTATAGACGTCCTAATGATAGTTAACAATAAACACTAGAAAATATGTAATGATTATTATCTATTATTAAGCACAATATAATATCTACATATTATGCGCATTGTACAACAGTATTAATTTATACTTAATATTTTGTACTAATATCTAGGTATCTAATTTATTGTAAATAGTATCTGCCTATAGATGTTTACAATCTTAAAAATAATTATTAGTAAAATATAACTACTTAAAATTCAAATTTGGCGCAGACCTATTAGTAATGTAGGTACCGTATGTTAAGTTGAGCCATTACAAACGTGCGCACTAAGTCATAATTTTTTTTATCAGGTCTCTCGCTCACATTTATAGGCATATCGGAACTCTCGCTCGCACTGCTAGTGTTGTGTGTAACTACGTCGATGTCATCGTGTAACTGTTTCTGGTTTTACACATGTTTCTCTTGGCGTAGATGGATGGCCAGATTCAAGTATTTCTTTTTTGACTTTGGCTACAGTTCTCATACTAACTCCACAAAGAAGCGCCGTAATATCTCGTGGTTTATTTAAATTTAGAGAAGATATTTTTACTGGGTCACTTTTCAATTCATTAAACACTGTCAACTCATTATAAATAACCGTAGGAGTTTGGGCGTTAATATCGCCCTTTAATTTTAACAAACTTAAGTTTGAGAATAATGCGTCCATGATTCGCTTATGAAAGTCTAATGACAGTAATGACAACTAAACTAACAGACAACAGTTAACACCATTTTCACAAACAGTAAACACCTACCTGCGTCCGAGCGGCATCCCTTTTTCGACAACGAGTTGTGCGGCATTGTCACATCCCTTTGACATAATGATTTATGACTCAGTGCGCACGTTTGTAATGGCTCAACTATAGTATGTGTAGTCAGTAGTGTAGTAATGACGTAAGTAAAAATTCGCATTAGTGTCTAGTGTCTACTGTTTAGTGATTTCTAAAGTCTAAAGTTCACTTTACGGCTAAAAATTATTGATTATTATAATCGGTATACCTATAATTGACAAGGTCTCTATTTAAATTTCTAATATAGGTACATAATAATTTTAAATAGGTAGGTACCTACGGAAAAGTAATATACCTACATATTTATAAATGTTTTCACCTCAAAGATTATTAACCTCTACGCTTCGCGAACGATGTTTGGCATGTTTACGTAGTCAGCCTAATTTTGTTTATGATGATGTACGTCCCAAAAAAAGAGCTGCCGTTTTAGTGTCTATGTGCGTTATTAATAAAGAAGTGCATTTATTGTATACCACACGTTCTGCTAACTTAAATAGCCATGCCGGACAAGTGTCGTTTCCAGGTGGGAAGATGGATAAATACGAAGATGTAATAGAGACTGCTTTAAGAGAGACTGAAGAAGAAATCGGTGTTCCTAGAGATGCAATTGATGTGTGGGGTGCCATGACCAACGTTCAAGGTCGAGATAAGGATATTTGTATCACACCTGTTGTTGGTTTCATCAAGGATTTTGAGAATCAGACTCTAACACCAAATGAAAATGAAGTTGAAGAAATATTTACTGTGCCCATATCTGCCCTGTGTGAATCCAAAAATCATGCACACTTGGAGTTCGAGCATAATATTCTACCAGTGTATTTATATGGTAAACATAAAATATGGGGTATAACAGGTTTTATAACTAACTTATTTTTACAATGTCTTGTCCCAAGTGAAAATTACAAAGTTGACTTTTTGAGACAGAAGTTTGAAATTCATGAGTTATTACCATCAAAATTATAACAAATGGTAATCAGTGTTATTGTATTTTTTAATAAAGGTTAAAATCAATTCTACTACAAGTGTTAAGAATTAATATTTATTTTTTATACATAGCATATTTCTTAAATGTATAATATGTTAACTTTATACCTTTTGTAACAATATATTACAGTTAAATACACAATTTCTGTTAAATAAATTATTTAATTTTTTAAAGTTGGTGGTAATAATTTGCAGTCCACTGGTTTGATCATTGATAAATTAAATGTTTCAATAAATTTAAGTCTGCAGTTAAAAGTACAGATGTTTTTATATCTCTTCATGTCAGAGGCACATATTGGTTGATATTCTGATGTACAGAAACAATATTTCTCGCTCCACTCCCATACTTGGCAGTGTACTGCCAGGTTAAAAAGTAATATAAATAAGAAAACTGCAAGAAAAATAGAAATATATTTTAAATTTTACTACTATACTGATATATTATAGGGAAATAAGAAAATGAACTGAAAAACCACTGGATGAATTTTGGTATTCATTCAATGATGGGAAAAAGATTTTTTCTGAGTGAGATAGGTGTAGAAAAGTTCGCGACTCGCGAGTACTTGATAAATTGAATATTACTAAAACTCCATATTTAGTATCCCAAAATTGTAAAACACTTATGATTATTGAATCTACCAAATATAAATTGCCTACTAAAATTTCAAAGGCAAATTTTAAACATTGCTAAAAGATATTCTTTATCTTAATAGGTACCTATGTTCCTTGATAAGAGTCAGCAGTTCATGATTAAAATTTACTTCAAGCAATTGATTAAATTATTTTTAAACAAGTACCTGTGAAATCTACACCGATAATATCCTAATACTCATCGCATTTTCCGTCTCTTACTATTGTTAATGGCATATTGAACCTCTTTTCAAAAACTCTCTTGTAACAGTTAAATTCACATGGGCTATTAAAACTGCTACCATCTGAAGCACACAGGGGTAGGAATATTTTTGCGCAAGGACAACTTGGATAGGATGGTCCTTCGTAAGCCGGTACAGAGTAGCAAGCACACGTAGTGAGCAGTATTGCCAGGAGCACTGTAAATTAAGTGTATGTTAGTTACAATACTAAGTTGGTGCGTATTTCTTTAATACATTATAAAAACATATACATGACTGTTGTAACACTAAATACTTAGTAACAGTATCCAGCGTGAATTATTTTCATTAAAATACTGTGCTCACGATTATATATCCACTTCCATTATTAAAATACACACCACATTAAGATAAAAAGTTACTTACCAACTCCGTTATCCATTTTAAATAACCGATTCGCACACTTGTCGTGAGCAATATGATCCTGACAATGGTTTTTATACTGTTAATTATTATCTTAACGATGAGGCAAGGATAATAAAGTCAAGTTGGCCTAGATCCGTTATTCGCAATTAAGTGGAATCACTTGAACGCAAATTGATATCGACAATTGTTTTTATTAGCTCAACTTCCGTTAACAGAACGCATCTTATACCTACTCTTATATAGACCGTAAATCAGCTAAGGCAGGAAAACTGTAATACGGTAATTATTAAAATATTAATAAAAATGATGCAACATGTTAGCATTGAAGGTGACATAAAATAGATTGCTTGTCTTTGTAATAAATTACTAAATAAGCTTGTTCTGTTTAAAATAGGTACATACTTGACAAATTATAATATGGATACATTACACACGCACGTCCCAGTGTTCGAGAGGCTGGTTATCTGCCATAGAGAGTTTCCTAGTACAGAGACCAGTCTCGCATAGATAATAATCCTGTTTGTGCTATGTTTAGAAATACTGGATATATAGAACTGGATTGGCCTTCCCTCTCTCGAAGGGATTCACAACATATACCGAGGCAAGCCCTGGACTGGAATCCTCAAGGAAAGCGGCCAGCCCTAAGCAATCCTGGCCGAGGCGAGGGCAGTTGATATGTCGTGCGGGATGGCTAGGTACATAGTACATACTGTGGACGCCCTCTGCCCCATCCAGGGGACTAAGGAGTTTAGGACTTTACGTCAAAAGTAAGGCAGTACCATGTTTAAGCATTTTTTCCATTTATACATGTGTGAGAGGAAATAAATTTATTTGTGTTTATATTGTTTGATTTTATTAGCCACTAATGTAACTAATTATTACATAGCTAACTATTATTAACTGTATATCATGTGCCATGAAATAATACTACATATTTATTGTATTCTGTGTATATCTTAAAATAAAAACTTAAAAATGTGTAAAAGATGAGACCGAGCGACGAGCCCTTTAATCGTAATAAATTGAAAATAATTAAAATCTCCCGACATGTTAATTATAAAATAGATTATGTCATAATGATGAACAGATAAATTTATCTGCGGACCATCGACCACGTCAACTCAAACAAAAACCGCATCATAATTAGTCCATTCGTTTACGATACATTGGAAGCTACTATGCTATCAACACATATACACGTCAAACTTTTAACAGAAATAGGAACTAGATAATGAAATTAAAGATATTTATATATGTAAAATATTAAATTGCATAATTACGGTAAATTCCCGAACTGGGTTTTTAACCATGTCACAAATGCTAGTAGTTACCTTACTCTCTTTGAATATTAATTCCATAACTTCCATGCCAGAACTGTAAAATATACGTGACGTCAATAAAACGTGCAGAATTTAAACGCTGTAGGTACCTATAGCCTTGGATTTGTGAATTCCCATGTGATTAAAACAATAGCGTAACATTTACGGAAGGCTTTTATTGTATTAAAATACCTATAGGAGAGAGATGAAACGCTACGCCTAACAACCCTCTGTCCCGGACAGATGATTCCTAACACAAATAAGGTTCAGGCTGTTGGGATATTTTGTTCAAAGCAAGGCAGTCTCACCACTACAATTAACTGCTTGTTTTGGTCATTTTGAGGGGATGCGAGAAATGAACAACCATATATCAGGAATACCATAAGCCTACAGATATATTTTATCTGTATTTTCGAGGTTCGAATCCAGAAAATCCACGTTCAAAATACAATGCTGAAAAAATAGAGTAGTAAATAGTACCTACAGCGCTTGGAAAATAACTAAGTTGATCAGTCTGAAATTAAATGCGTAGATACTGCGCGGTATAGGGTTTGGATCCTGGTAAACAACTTTTGTTTGGAATGATTAGAAAGCTGTCATTGTGTATAAAGAAAGATTTGTAATCTTTCTAAGTAAAACAGAAGTAGAAATATGTGCCCTAACTGCAGTTTCGTGTTTTCACTTTATAAAATACGGTTTTTAGTTTATTATATGAATCATTAAACATTTCCTGTTTAATCTTTTGTAATACCTACTTACTGGGTTTTTATCATGACCGTGAGAAAAACATAATTGTTGTAATGTTAGATTGTCTCGATTTAAGTACAATTCTAAGCTCTTTTTAAAAATAGATGTTTATAGTTTTTTTTTCTAAAAATATGTAAGTCACCCTTCAACTCAATAATGAATTCGAAACTCGACAGCTTGGCGGCGATTTTAGATTTATATTTACTTCCAAATATTGCCAGAAGAACTACTTAAAGTATAACAATGTAAAGTTTGAAAATTTTAATATAGGTAAACTGTAACCAGTACTGACTTACTCTTAGGACATACGAGTAAATCTGTCCCTACTATTTTAAGACATAAGCCATGTTAAATGGATCGCCTGTGCGAAAATATACCGCAATATTATATGTATATGTAATGATATTAATAAGTATAGTGCAGAAGTTCCAGGGTTCGATGTTCAAGGAAAAATACTGAAATAATACCCACCCACACAGAATTACAACGAACAGGACCTCTATCTAAACAAGCGTAACGTAACAACACATTTCATTTCCATACAAATTTGATATTCGATAGGTATCTAACACACATCATGTGCTCGTCTAGACATGGCCCAGTGAAGGTGTTACTATGAAACAAAAATTTATCGCCTACTGAAAAATACTACGCAATGTTTGTAAAATGAGAATGTTTCTGATAAAAGATATTTTATATAAGGGGCTGTCCATTAATCACGTGATGTTTTTTGAGCATTTTTTAACCCCCTCCCTCACCCTTGGTGATACGTGGCGAGGTGTAAGACCCTCCCCTACCCAGAATCACGCGTATTTTTAGTGCCTACAAAGAATCTTATTTTTTTTTAGAATATTATCTTTAAATACCAGGTATAAAGTATAATCAAAAAAATTAAGGACAATAATAAAATGTCTATACAGAAAGGTTGCAGGTTATTTAGAAAAATAAATACACGTGGTATCTTACTACACCCCCCCTCTTGTGATATTTCGTGATTTTTGCTGAACCCTCTCAAGCCTCATGTGATTAATGGACGGCCCCTAATAGTATGAGATTATCAAAACCAAATACATTTAGAATTCACGTCTGTGTTCGTAAATGCACCAGAAACAACTACTAATGCCCAAATACTGTTAAACTGGGTATTCACATTTCGTTCATTCGTGAGATTACCTTTCTCAAGTAGGTACGCCGCCAAGAAGCGGATTTATCTATGAAATATCATTTTAAAGAAAGATGAGGCTAGCCCATTTAGTCCCGTTTTACTAGAATGCCAATGAAAAAAGCCCATACCTATTAAACACTAAAAATTTTGAATAATTAATTGGCTAACTTTATGTTAGGATGGCCAATGATCTATGAAAGTCTATGAAAGTTAAACCAAAATTGCAAACAATACATAGTCGTCCCATAGAAAATGTATGAAAATATATTACGAAATTTTTCATTGCTCTTTGGAGTTGGGGCGGAACCCTGGTCAAATTGAAGCGTGCAAACTGACTATACTAATTCACCCCGAGTCGCTTCCATCGATTTTACCCCATTTCTTACCGCCATATTATCTGTAAGTCGGTCATATTGGCGATCCCGTGGGATTAATTGAATGGAAGAAAATACTAAATAGAATAAAAATGTTTTTCCATTTTCTCGGAAAACGGTGCATCGCAGCTTGATTTTGACGAAATTTTCACAAACCTAGGACTGATTCAACAACACCCCCGTTTATGTTCCTTTCTCTTTCAGTTGGACTATATAGACTTATGTAAATACATAATGTATTTTTCGAAAAGTGGAGTTTGTTTTTTCCGCTTCACAATGATTCAAAAGCACTTTCGGTTCGGTAAGGATAACTGCGAAGTTTCTTTAATCTGAATTAAAGAAAATAAAAATTGTTTTCCATTTTCTGGCAGTTTATATGGGGAAATGACATAAGTCGTGTCGTTATGATAACGACATCAAACGTCATTTCCACACAAAACAGCGTTAGTGGGTATCGAGAAATAAGCATAATATTCTTGTCTACCTACAGGGTCCGTGTTTCGAGCTTAAGAAATAAAGTTATGTAAAAGATTATATTTTAATATAAGTAATATAATAAACATGGTTTTTGGCTATGAAAATAAAAAGCTTATAGTATTGAGTGTGTTTTTTTCTTTTATATCTCAACCCTAAATAAAGTGCATAAATAGAAAAACATTATTTACAAATATATCGTTTTTATATCTAAATTTACAATATTCGTTAGCAACAATCATTTGGGGATCGGAAACGTAACAAAAAATACAGTTTTTTTTATAAATTTTCAAAAAACTCAAAGCAAAAAATAAAATTATTAGCTTCAAAAGCGAAAAATCTGGCCTTTGAAGATAAAGATAAACATTCAGTTAAATGTATTTAATATAATTAAGATTAGGAGCAATTAATTTTTTCAAGTATGAAAGAAGCTAAGAAACTTATATATAATTAGGTACATAATTAAGTAGTAAAAGTGAATTCCCAATACCCCTAGTGGCATGGGGCAGATAAATTTCTGTATCTATTTCATTGATCATCTTTACAGGCAAGTAGGTGATCAGCCTTCTGTGCCTACCCAACCGAAACATTCATTTTTCTCTCGGCATTCGAACCCAGGAACTCCGGCGGAACAAGCACACAGGTAAACCACTTAACCACGGAGGTTAATTATAAAAGTAAACTCGAAATGTTTGTTGGATTGAATTAAAATTCGTAGAAAAACCCGCATAGATGAATCACACAATAATTACTTCCGTTCAGTACTTTTTATGTACCTAGTAATTCTGACATGTATTTAAGTGGTGAATTCGATATTCCACTTAAATATAAACAAGCAATTATTAAGTGCTTCCAAAGTTTAAGGAAAGTAGCGAAGTTAATTACGTCATTTTGAGTAGGTACTTTATCTTTTGAATTCTAGAAATTTCAGATATTTCAGGCCTTTGGTTATCGTAATAACAATGAAATTCCTAACTCTTAGTGGGGCATAGAGCAATGACCAATTTATTTGCTGTCAATGTGTTCAATCTTCTAGTTTTTCTCTTCCTTCCTTTTGAATTGTCCCAGTAATCGAATTCAGGACCTACTGAACACGTATTGCTCCAAACGTGCTGTGCTGACGGTTGCCGAGACAAAAAGAGGGATAAGTATTATAAGTTTGACATTTCCGTGTGTCTATCTTTGGCATTGTATCTCTTAAACAAAGACGCTGATTAAGAGGATGCGGTTTTTTTTTGTTTGAATGCTGATACGTTTTCGAGAAAGATCGATATTTATGAAGATCTATTCATTAGATATTCTTTTTTTGTAATTAACATATTATACTTTTAAAATTCCTAAACCAGCTACTGTCTCGCCGGAATCTTTTAGCCAAGCTGTAACACTACTTATAAAATGGGTTTTCTTAGTAATTACTACATTGTGATGTTTAAATGATTGGCTAAATCGAATGTTTAGATGATATGTTAAATCTCTTTTTCGTCGGATTTTACCAAAAACTGTGTGAACTTTTTCAATGGGTTAATAACCAAATAGATACACAGTTGACAGTTCCCCAGGTGGTTCCAAGTTCGATTCTCCGGAAATAAAAAATATATTTTAAATTCACTTAGTATGTTTACCCCTTATCATTTTTTTATTTATTTACTAAAACTCTACTAAGGGCACATATATTGTATACACAAAATGAACGTTTAAGTAAAAAATCAAATTATTTTCCTTAATAATCATCCCATTCTATAACAGCTGAGCTAAACATAATAATCCTTGATTTATAGGTTATCAAGGTACAAAGTGTATCTTTGTTACAGCTAAATATTGATGTTGATTTATAGGAATACTTAGAAACACTAAAAACTGGTGACGCGTGCTTGGGAATTTACTACACAACACCTATCATTATATATATCATACTATCATTTGTATATAAGCACGCCGAGTTGATTATGTGTATCAGTTTAAAGTTTTGTGCCATCGCAGTAAGTCTAAAAAAATGTTATACAGATTAGGTAAGTTATTTATCAACAAAAATTAATAATGTATTGTTGCGAATGCGGAGAGTTGTGAAACGATTTTATTTATTTATTTACACTTCGTTGCCTTTATTTAAGAGTAAGTCAGGTTTGTATGTGTGTGTATGCTAATGTGCGTAATGTTTATTTTAATTAATTCTAATGCATTTTCTATATAAACTACATATTAGTGTGTGAAATTTCATACTCCTCCGTCCGCGCAATTTTCGTAAAAAGGAGTAGGTACAAAGTTTTTGCTTCACGTATTAATATTATGATAAAATAATAAATTTTAATTGTTTGATAGGTTAAATATATGAGTATATCAAATATATAATATTTCAAGGCGTGACATAAGTCCGGTTATAGTTGTTTTAAAACAAATGTTGATATATGACAGCCTAGAATCTAATATTAGAACATATACATGCATGTTTCTAGAAATGTCTGTTGTCAAGCTGTAAGAGGTTAGACATAAAAAAATGTCTGCTAATAATTAAATGTGAACGTGTATAATAGAAGAGGGTGTAGTGACAAATACTAAAGGGAATGTTGAGATCTCTGGGCACTTGGAGAGAAGTATGATGTAGGACGAGTTTGAATGATGAGATGGGTGCTGGTAGACCTAGTCATACCTTTCTGGACCAAATCCAGGACGTACTTGAGAACGGGCTCAAAAGCACCCGTAACCGGCAAGCATGTATGATGTATTTATTGATAGAGGCAATCTGTGGCCGCTGCCTACCCCTTTGGGAAATAGGCGTGATAATATAAATAAATAAAATTTCTCCTTCCGTAATACCACAGATAATAATATTACGAACTACCTCAATACACTAAATTACACAATATGTCTGTATTTTAATCGTAAAACCTTGGAGTCGTGTCGAACTACCTGTGGCTTAACTTTTCATTATTGTCAGAATTTACATAATATATAAAAAATGTATTGGCTTGAGCGTCTGATAAACTCATAATAATATTATGAAACGATAAACAAAACAGAAGGATCAAGGTTAATTATTTATATACCTAATAATAGTTTGATTATTTGCTCATCATTTTGTTTTCATTTTTTACAAATTTTGTATTAAAAACACCATAATTACACCATTTATAACTCAAGAACGGATGGACCAATTTTTATTACCTCTAGTAGGAAATATCAGAATACCTAACTATTATATAAAAATATAGAAAAATTCACGAAGTGTTTACGAAGAAACTACTAGCTACAAATAAAATCTAGTATATATATAGAATATCGCAAAAACTATAAAAAATATTACTTTTTTAATTATTTATATTGTATTAGCAAATTGTAACCACAATCTGGTGTATTTCTTTCTCATAGTGACAATACTCGAACGCGTTTTGAGCGGCTTTTGGAACCGCAGATTAAATCCAACTTTTTTGCAAACACAACATTACCCACAAAACCAGTTTCTAATCGACAACAATTGGTCGATTAGTTAGTATATGCAAGATTTTGACAATAACAAATTACCTAAAGCATTGTTTAATCATCGTTATTACGCGTCTGCCGTTTGGAAAAGCTTGATGGTCAAGTGCTGTTGCGTCAGCTTTTAACTGTACTAGATAATTTTTTTAGATATTATTGTAGCACCATTGTTTCAATTCAGAATTTCAATTGACCGCCTCCTTGGTCTAGTGGTAAGCGCGTAAGCGTTACAACCGAGAGGTCCTGGGTTCGATTTCCAGTGGAGATAAAAAAAACTCGGTCTGGCAGGGCATAGAAGGCTGATCACCTACTTGCCCTTAAAGAAAAAATCGATCAGTGAAACAGATGTGAAATGCATCTGCCCTATAACCCACTACGGGGACACGGGACTTCACTTATTGTTTCAATTACCTACATTTAAAAAAATATGTTAAGTGAATTCCCGTAATGGGGCATACACATTTTTGTATGTTTCACTGATCATTTACTTTACAGGTAGTAGGTGATCAGTCACCTGTGCCTATCCAACCGAAACATTGTGTTCTCGGAATTCGAACCCAGGACCTTCGAAGTAACACGCAGACGCGTTAACCACTTAGCCACGGAGGGGTTAAATTATGTTAATAATAATATATTAATAATTTCATCAAGGAGTACGGTAGACTCGATCGAAACTAACTGAATAATTAAACAAAAAAATAATGATTTCGAGTCGACAACATATATCCGTAAACTTCGGATTGTCGAGTATTTTTTAAAATTCTAATGGAGCTGAAAGACAAATCGTAGTCGCCATATTGGCCACTCTAGCGAAACGTCACTGCCACTAACTACAGAAATATTTACTTACATTTTGTACCTACATGTGTACTACAAGTCACATTTCACCCGAGCGAAGCCGGATTTTCATCTAGTGTAATAATAATAATAAGCTTCTTTTATAAAAAAGAAAAACCGTTAAAAAAATGTTATTATGTTATTTTTTACGCCTTTATTCAATCCAAGTTTCATAATTATGGCATATATAATTTAACTTAATAATATATTTTACTTAAGTGTATTGTACCTACAAGGTTACAGTGTACAAATAAAGGCGGTTTCTTGCTTATTGATTTTGGTATTTACCTTTAACGTGTAAGTAGTTAAGCAAATGAGACGCTTAGAAGTTATTTATAAAATGGGTACAGAATAATAGGATAATAATTTTAATAAAAAAAAAAACAACTTCAAATTATAACTCTTAAAAAGATCATTTTAAATATTAAAGCAATAAATAATGCATTCATTAATTACATTTTGACACGAGAAAAAACATCTTAACTTTGCCAAGCGAACGCGGATTTTTTTATGTGTGTAGTCGTAACATCGAATTCAAATTATCAAGTTTTAAATGACCTTAAGTGTCGGTAAAATAAAACAATTTAGTATCAACAAGGTACGCAGATAAGAATCTGAAATGACTGTTCAAGGACAGACATATTTATACGTCTGTTGTATTTTTTTGTAAATTTAGAGAATTGCAGGTGATCAACCTTGTCTACCGAATTTTTTTGTTGTATTTTCATTTATTCAGAAATCGAATCTAAAAATTTTTTACTTTCAGGAATTTAAAGAACTCGTGTAAAACTCACCTGCATACTTAATAATTTTAACAAATAAAACCGACTGCAAATTGTAACTTAAAACTACTGAATAGATTTTGATGAAATTTAAACGAGACCCAAAATCGGGAAGCACCAGCTTTCAAAGAAAAAAGAATCATCAAAATCGATTCACACCGTCAAAAGTTCTGAGGAACAAACATATAAAAAAACACGCATCGAATTGAAAACCTCCTTTAGATATTAAATTCTCTTAATAATTAGATAAAATCCAAAGAATGTGTATTTAGAGACATTTTGTTTCCAGGTGTCGTTGCTTTTATCGCAAGTTATATTTCCGTCAGCTTCGCTTCACATCCTTGTGCTTGCGCGCGACTACGGAGACCAGTTTGCGGTTCAGACGGGAAGACCTACAGTAACAAATGTATGCTCGAATGTGCTGCCGTAGAAAACCCAAACCTGATTCTTGAGCGACCATACAGTTGTGAGAGGAAGGTGAAAAGAGAACTCTTACCATGTCCTTGCCCGGCTAGTCATATTCCGGTTTGCGGAACAAACGGGGAAACTTATGCCAACGAATGCCTGCTGAACTGTGCTAAACAAACAACCAACGTTGAAATACAATATCACGGCAGTTGTAGGACTAAGAGAGAACAACCTTGCACTTGTACATACGAATACGACCCAGTTTGCGGCATTGATGGGGTAGAACAAACCACGTACGCCAATAAATGTGACCTCCAATGCACGCAGAGGTCAAAAGCCGTACGATTCTTGCACAACGGCCCATGCAGAGTGAAGAGGGAAGAAATCAACGTAGCTAAAGGACCAACTTGTCTTTGCACTACTGAAAGCGCGCCTGTATGTGCCAGTAATGGCTTGACGTACTCCAACCCTTGCGTATTCAACTGCGCTAAAGAAACTAGCCTGGATGACCTGCATATAGTGCATGAAGGTGAATGCGAGTCTAAAGGCGCGGTGCTAGGAGGAGGTGGATCATCTTGCGATTGTCCCAAAAACATGCAACAGGTGTGCGCTTCAAACGGACAAACATATGACAACGAATGTTTTATGAATTGCCAAGAGGAAGGTTTGACTGTCATCAACGATGGTCCTTGTCTTTAAATAGCCCATATTTTAATCCCCTGAACGTTGCTTAACATTTTTTGTCTCGTTTTTGCAACAACAATTGGACGTTAGTGACAGAGAGAGAGCATTTAAGACATTGTTTCACGTTCAACACAACGTGAACCATAAACATAAGTATTTAGGGTACAACTAAGGAATTCTTTGCAATAGTTAATCAAAGTTGTTTACACTTTAGTCATAAAGGGATTTGTCTCTAATAAAACAGGAGAAAATGTTTTTATAAAATAAAATTGTTTTTATAAATAATAATTTATTTTACGCACCCATCGAATCAGTTTGAGAATCAACAATTTTTCACAATAATGTATTTAAAATAGATGCGTCATTCGTGCATTCCGAAACCACTTAAAATCGTAGCTACATGTTTCTTTTATCTCAAAAGTACAATTTGGGCATTGTTCAAGACATATTTTCAACTGATTTTCACTAATAATTTTGAAGAATTTGGTGAAATTTACCAAAATAAATAATAATTACTATTTGTTAAGTTTAAAAAAGTTAAAAAATTAAGGCGGATAAAGCATCTAACTTTAAGACATCATTATTTTTTCAGACTAAATTAAATATTAAATTTTTTACAATCATCATAAATCCAAATTCGCCAACAACTCATCACCTTCCACATCGTCTAGGAAGTGATCAACACTGTCAGTTTGTCTGTCTGTGTGTGGCGTCTGAACGGACTGAAAAGACTTACGAATATTCGTTCCTGGGATTAAATCATTTCTATTTCTCAAAGGCGTCATGTATTGGGTAATGTTATTTTTGCTCTCCTGAAACAAAATAAAGATTCAAGGATATTTTAATGCCTTACATATCAAAAGTGAAACATCTAATCCCAAGCATTTCCCCTGCCAGTCCCCCCTGTCTGGATATTATGCTAGGCCTGAGTTCGAATACCGGGGAACCAAATAAATATTTGATAAGGCATGTACTTTGCGAATGTGACTCAAAAGCTAGCAAACGACTGGACCTCTTCGGATCGGCACACCCGGACCTAGAGGACTATCGACTTCGCATCCAACGAAATCCTGAAGCTAATGCAGTCCTTCAGGGATCTTGGAGTGAGTGAATAAGGCATGGGGTAAGTACAAAAGGATCTGAAGGTCCATCGTGCATCCCGCCGGGGAGCCCCTCGATGATAAGATAAATGAATATTTCAGTTAGGTAGGCAAAGAAAGTTGATCGCTTACTTGCGTAATAAGAAAATGATCAGACAGATCTGTTGTGAAGCGTGGGACTTCTGTGCCAACCCATTCACCCAACTATATATTATCAGCCTATTGATGTGCACCCAGGACCATCGGCTTATGATTCAAGCATTTAAAGCTCAATGTGTAGCTTGAATCACACCAGCTATTATATGACTGTTTCGTTCAAAATTTAAAATCTGATGCGAAATAATCTTCAAGACAGATGTGATCAAGACACAGACAAAGCCGTATACAGTATCTAGTGTTTTAGAAAAACAGGAAACTAACCTGATGTTTCATCGTTGTATCCTCAAAGCTATCTTTGCTTAAGCCAACATTATTTAGGACCTGAAATACGAAATAACATATCCATTACCAAATATAATAAAAAAAGATAAACTAAAAATAAATAATTATAAACCAAAGTAACCTATTGAAATCTATATACTTTGTGTTTGTATGAAAGAAATTTGATAGCGCGATTTCTTGACATTTGATCACATTACCACAACATATCAAGTTCCACCCATTTATTTTTTTCGTTTTGTAATTTTTTTTTTATTGGTATTATTTTAGTAAGGACCGATTGCGTGTAAATAGTCACGCATTTATATAGTTATATGTATATAGTTTTTGTGTTTTTTCTACCATATTTAATATAGCACCGGTGAGCAATCTTACTCATAAATAAATATTCATTTATAAATTTTCATCCCCATTCACTGCTCTTCCAAAAACATCGCACACAAAGCAAACACATACAGCCAGTTTTTCTAATACAGAAATATTAGTATAATTTCTAAGTTATTGTCTATTATAAAATATAAAGCTTATGCGTTATGTTAATAGTGAATTTCCTTAACCTCTAGTCATGGGACACATGACTACAGACACAGTTGTATGTTTCACTGATTATTTTCTTTACAAGTACCACTGCTGTCTGTGCCTGCCCAATAGAAACATTCATGTGTTTCCCCGGGATTCGAACCCACGACCTACAGCGCACCACGCAGATGCGTAAAAGCCACGGAGGCGGTTGTTTTGACTCCACATCACTCTCTGATAAGCCAACTATCGTTATGTTAACACCATACTTTTGATCCAAATACGCAGTTAAGGTAGGGTTGCCAACACCAAATTTTGAAAAAACTAGGATTTGAAGTCGGCAATATCAGGACAACTCAGTTTGAAAACAGGACGCAGTAATAGAGTTCTGCTCTATGTAGTGAAAATATATGAAATGATATTCAAATAACGTTGTAATAGTCATATTTTTTAATAAAAAAGAAAGTGGCGACCGATTTTTAAAATACATCATTTTAAGGGCGCTTTAAAAACCCAGTACGCTGCTTAAAACTATTCAGGACATCCCAGGACACTACAAAAACTAGGACATGTACTGGGAAAACAGGACGGTTGGCAACCCTAAGTTAAGGTAATCTTACACTGAGTTTGTTTTGTAGCATGGGCCACATGAAGTCGTCAACTGTGCCGCGAGCCAGCAAGTACCGCGCGCACACGCCTCCCGCGCGGCCTATGCGATGCGCCCGCGACTCCGCTTGCGTCAATATCTGAAAGAAATCGACAATTATGTTAATATTGACATTGACAAAATTGATGCCGAAAAACATCAATTTTCGTCGTCTCGTGTAGAATGCTTTGCGTGAAGTTTCAGCTTAGAAGTAATGTTCTGACCACAGAGCAAGGAATCGCTCGCGCCGCGCCCTACTAGAGACGAAACTAATAATAATACCGCGTGACTAGCCGGACCGGCTCTGTAGGCGAAAGTCGCATACTTGCAAGTCGACCGTTGTAGGGTAAACACGTAAAAAAAACGTAAAAATGCCCCCGTGTGCAGTGATATGGTGCCATAATTACAGTAAAAAGGTTAATAAACAAAATTCTGATGTAACATATCACGGGTAAGTAAAAATTTGCAGATTTTTGCATATTTTAGAATTACCTTGAAACCCAAAACCTCAACGTAAACGGTGCCGCCCGCTGACACGTTGGTTTGTATGAAATGTGTTGAGAAAGGCGCCTCTAGTAGCGCGCGAGCGACTGAAATTCGTTGTTCTGTGGTTCTGACGAAACAGTTCACATTCTTCAATATTAAAATTTAAAGTTCGCTTTTATATTTTGAATTGCCTTTTACTTTTTACCGACTTCAAAAAAAGGAGGTACTCAATTCGACTGTATTTTTTTTTTAAATTTGTTACCTCAGAACTTTCGACTGGGTGAATCGATTTCGATGATTCTTTTTTCGTTTGAAAGCTGACGCTTCCCGTGTTATCCAATTTAAATTTATCAAAATCTGTTCAGTAGTTTTAGTTACAATTTGAAGTAAGTTTTTTTATTATAACTCTATATTATTTTTGCGTTTAAATATTGTAACTTCTTTTTTATATTGTCTATATTCCCTTCTATCTTAACTAAGGCACTGTCACTGTGTTTCTATGTGATTGATATTATTTAGGAAATAAATAAATAACTTAAACTATATATTTAAAAATCATTAGTCCATCCATCTTTTCGCGCTAATCTCAAAATCTACAGACTTAGTTTAGTTTAGTTTTTCCGGGGCGAAGCACGCACTTAGCCTCTTGATTGAGCCATTGTGCGTAATCTACAAGCTTACGGAGTGATTTAAGAACGATTTATGTAAATCGATTGAAATATAGAGTGATTGGTAGCCGTCATTGATGCATTACGGCATCATCATCATCAGCTAGGACGTAACTCTCAGCCACGCTTCTCCAGGACTCAAAATTGTAACGTGCTTCACTGTCATCTGACCATCTCGTTGGTGGAAGACAACGCGATATCTCGTTCTGCTGAGGTCTCCATTCAAGGAGACTGCAGATCGATTCATGTCCACCGCCACATCATTTTTAAAATGAAAATACTAATTATTTACCCCCGGATTCCAATGTAATTCAGCGAATAAAACGAGATCAGCAGCGGTGAGTGTTAGTCCAGAACTTGCAGCTGTTATTGACAATACACCACATCTGCAGCTTTGCGTAAACTGGAACTTATCAACCAGGTCCTGAAATAAATTTATCAAAAATAATAATTTAACAACTAGAAACTAAATTACTAATACATAAATTCGACGACCGATTGGCGCAATAGGTAGTGCTCCTGCTTTCTGAATCGAAAGGTTCCGGGTTCGGATCCCGGTAGGTGCATTACTTTGTGTGATGAGCACGAATGTTTGTTTCAGAGTCTTGGTTGTTTATAGACTTATATATGTATTTATTGTGGTAGCCTCGTTGTTTCTGATTACCATCACACAAGTGCTTCAGCTTACTTTGAGATCAGAGAAATGTATGAGTTGTCCCAATTATTATTATTATTTTTACTATAGTACAAACATTCATCCAGTCGTAAATACACATTTATAATTAAAAGTGAAGTCCCGTATCCCCTAGTGGGGTATGGGGCAGATGCATTTCACATCTGATAAACTGATCGATTTTTCTTTAGGAGCAAGTAGGTGATCAGCCTTTTATGCCCTGCCAGACCGAGTTTTTTATCTCCACCGGAAATCGAACCCAGAACCTCTCGGTTGTAACGCTTACGCGCTTACCACTATACCAAAGAGGCGGTCACATATTTATAATAGTAATAAGATAACATACCGTCCTAGTGTTTGCGGGAGTTGAACCCACTATACTTATATAGTGTATCCCGAGTTCGTCCAGCGTAGAGCAGATCGCATCTATCACGTTTCTATGATGCGCGAAGACAAGGAACTTTCCAGAGAATTCTTTTACCAATTGTCGCAAGTATTTACTGTAAGGATATTGACACCTTGAAACTACGTAATTCAAGGAGCTGACATTTCTGCAGTTTGTTTTATGATAATTTTCCTTTACACGCAAGTACAAACCGAAACATTCATTGCTTTACCCGGGATTTTAACTAGGACCATTTACCTATGGGTAGGGCTGCCATCTCTAAAACCTGCCTCCCAGGACCCCGGATTTTGGAGCTTTCACCCCGGATATTTCAATACTTTTTTCATTCACTTACATCTTGATTAAAATACATTTTACTCCGTACTTGATGAAGAAAACTTTAGTTTTAAGCCTCTTTTGTTGCATGAAATAGTGGTCTTGTGACGACTAGTGAGTAATTTTTAAATATTAATTGCTTTATTTTTTTAATCTTCTTAGGTATTAAATTATGGGAACGGGATCTGATCGAAAACCCAGACTTTTATTGTAGTCCAAAGGCTACAATTTATACCTCGCCCGGACGTCTTCCAAACTAGGACAAATCCGGGAAAACCCGGACGGATGGCAGCCCTACCTATGGCGTAGTATGTGTATTTGGTATGAGAATAGGTATTGAAGTTTTTCGCTCTCCAACCTTAAATTTTTTAATCGCGAGAGCAAATAAACCGCTGGGCACCGAGAGATTCGAGAAAATGGTCTGTCATGACGTTAGTTCTAGCAAATTTTGACATAGTTTGATAAATCAAAAGGGGAAAATGCTCAATGTATACTCAAAAATTGCAATATAAGTATAAAAATAGTAAATTAAATCGATAACCTCATACTATTTAGAAGATGAAAATAATATGAAAATAATGACCATATAGCAGGTATTTTGATTTTAGCAGATTCGCCAAAGAATGTGAGGAGGGCGGCGTGCTTTTCCGACGATTTGCTTCTTTTATACGCTTCCGCCATTTCATTCAGCCCTTGATGTTCTTCTTTCGTAAATTCAAGTAACGATTCGTCCAACAAAACTGATTCCCTGAAAAAAACATAATGACTTATTACAAATTAATTTAGATCAGTGTTTCCCAAAACTTCTTGTGGGCGCTGGAGGCCTAAAGGGGTAAGGGGCCCAAAGAGAATTGGGGAGCTTCAAATTGGTTCTTGAGTCAATTGGAACCTGATATCAACAAACTTGTTAAAAATCATCATATTCACCTCACATTAG
This sequence comes from Aporia crataegi, assembly GCA_912999735.1. NCBI lineage: Eukaryota > Metazoa > Arthropoda > Insecta > Lepidoptera > Pieridae > Aporia > Aporia crataegi. The sequence goes on along the minus strand of OU538744.1, from coordinate 1,354,846 downwards.
ATTAGTTTTAAAACAAATGTTTATTTTTGGTTAATTTTGAATAAAAAAAAAACAATATCGTAAAGTTGTATTATTATCGCTCTCTTTGATAAGAAAAGTCTGTTATTGATGGTTTTAAGGTGAAAACTCAAGATTTCTAAACTAAACACACCCCTTTTGATGAGCACAGATGAGCTTTATCATCAAAATTTTTACGACTTGCCAAACTTCAAAGGACGAAAAAATATAACAATGTTTTCTTAAATATAAATATTATACCTAGTTTTTTCCTCCAGGGTAGTGAGTACTTGTTCCTTCGTCCGTCGAATAAGAAATCGTTTCTGAAGAATCACTTGCAGTTCCGTCAAATTTGATTGACCAGACATGTCCCAGCCGAAGTTTGTTTGTTTGCCAGCACAATACCTTTTACCTGAAAATATATTAATCATATTTGATTTTAGTGTTCTCTCTCGTTTTTTCAACAACAATTACGGGTCGACGGAAAATGACAGAGCATTTGAGGCAATATTTCATGATATGTTCTGAATAGTATGAAACCCAGGGCATTTATACACACGATAAATGTCAGATTCGTTATATTATATATTATATACATTAATGTCTTACCATATTCGGTGTATGAAGGAAATAGTTTGGGCTCGATGAGAGAAAGTTGTGTGTACAATTCGGATGGTCTGCTTAAAGCGGGAGTACCACTTAAAAGAATAACTCGCGAAGCTTGACGAGCTATAGATATTAAGGCCACTGTGCATTGTGCCTTATGGGATTTTAAATAGTGAGATTCGTCCTGAAAAGTATATTTTCTGTTCAACCCGGTTCGAAGGACCAAAAATATACAAGACCTTGAGTTGATTTGAAATTTTAAAAATATTTTTAAATGATCGAAACACTACTTTAATATTGAAAAGAAATCTAGTTATCTTTATTGTATATCTTTTTTAATAAACTACGTACAATAATAACAACACCAAACTTCTTGCTCTTCAACAAATCTGTATGCATCGTTGTAATTTTATAACTGACGATTACCACTTCTGTCTGAAATAAAGAAACATTATTAACAAGTAAACAAATTGTATGCTGCAGTTTTAAAATACTTGTTACTTCACGTTCTGTCTTCAAAATGTTTATTAAAACATTGTTTTCAAAAATTAACTTAAAGGAAAAAAGGTTAGAAAATTTCAGAATCTAGTGTCATATACTCAAGCCATGGAATTTAGATAAGTTTCATTAATTCCAGAAAACATGAATTTGAAATAGTTTTAGAAATATGAGGTTTTTATGTTAATTAATTAAGTAAAATAAATTCATAAAGAAAACTTATTATAAATACTAAGGATATGGACCTGTCTGTCTGCGACTAACTGTGCATCTTTGCCCGTTGTTAGTGTAACTATGTTCATCATTGGCACAGACGGTAACAACTCATGAATTTTACTCTGCCATGTTCCTCTGAAAATAAAATAGCATCGATCATAAACTCCTAACCAAAATATTTTTCAACTTAAAAAAAGAAGTTTACACTACATTATCACTGATCTCTGTAGTTTATGAATATATTGTTTTTTTTTGTGATCTTTAAATAGACTTCCCGTGTAGCAACTGATGTTTTTAGTTGTAACTTTTTAAATTTGGATTTTTTAAACCTTTACTTATAAGTATGTGGTCTGTGTGAATAATATGGTTATCACTGAAGTCAGTTCTTTTTATTTAAGATTATAAATGTGAGCAAAGCCATGGTTAAACAAGCCATCGCCCATGTTGATGTTCATAAATAATACCGTTTTTCTTGATAGCTTAGTCATGAAAATATAACATTAATGTTTATAATATTTGTAATTATAATGCATACTTGATTGGTATGCAAATTAAACAACATATAAACATTATTAAGATACTGTTAATTTTTAATTTACTTATTTTTTATTTTAATAATAATAGGGACAACTCACATACATGCTCTGATCCCAAAAGTAAGTAGCTGAAGCGCATGTGTTATGGTAATCAGAAACAACATAATTACATATTATAAACAACCATCTTTAAAACAATACCATCAAAAAGTTACGGTAAGATCATATCTTATTAATATAATATATCTTATTAATGTGAAACTTGAGTTTTTTCATTATTTTAAACCACTGAAGACATTTTCATGAATTTTGGAATTTAGATTACAAACAGTAAAATTACCAGCAGAAGTATAAGTAAAGACGGGCTTGTTTCCGCAACTCGACGTCAACGATGCGCCTATTTTGCGTATTGGCGGCTAAGTACCAGCAGTTACTATTACTAACAGTTTATATTATTTTACATTCAATGTAATACAAAATTTTGAATTATATTAAAAAATTGTAGAATTTAAATTGATTACATAGTCATACATGGTGATCACACAAAATGCACCTACCGGGATTCCAACCCAGGAACTTTTGGCGCAGAAGCACTAACTATTGCGCCAACCGGTCGTCAGTTAAAGCAGTCTAGCTAGTCTATGGTTGTCATTTTCAGTCAAGTCAAATTTAATGTCAAACTTTTTATATACCTACTAAATAAAACTGATTTTTCAATTGTTTTTATTCACAATTATTATTAAAATATTTTTATACTACCTACTACCACTAAAATACTACCTCATAGAAGATGTAGTCACAATTAGGACTGGCCAATTATGTCTATAAAAGCTTGCTATGGCCAATGCTTGGAATGTTTTGCCTAAGCCCATGTCATCTGCGATCATACAACGACCCCGATGTGAAATACCAAACCTGCAAGAAATAACCAAGTTTGACATGTGTAATTGAATACAATTTAAAAAAATCGAAATCGGTCAATTCATTTAAAAGCTTCGATGCAACACAGGCACACAACACGTCAAATTTAAAACAACCCTTTTTTTCATAGGCAGTTAATAAGTCAAACAAATAAGTGAAAATAAAAAAATAGAAGTGTTAAGTATCAAGATCATTCATCCATTCGGACACCTACCTCACGCCTTCCTCTTGAAATGGCATTAACTGAAGCCGTAATGTCACCTCTATAGGTGTTATGTCCACACAATTTGGATCAACTGACTTATATCTTAATATCTGTAAATAAAATACTCAACAAAATACAACAGTAATAGTTTATAATATTAATATATCATTATTATTATTTAACATTTAAGCCTATAAGCTATATATATCATGGACTTTTCTATACAACACATAGTGATACTGAAAATAGTTAATCTTTAGTTAATCTAATAGAAAATCTATGTCTATGGTTCTGTGTCTCTTTCTGTGGCACCATAGCTCCTTAACGAACACACTGATTATAAGATGTTTTTTGTTTGAAAGCTAAACATGAGCGAGATGGATCTTAGGTATAATGTATCAAGATCTTTTTCTCCATTCATGAGATATTCTTATTTGTAATCGTCATGTCAGGGTGTTTTTAAAATGTTTTCACTTTTACTTGTTAATACATAAATTATAATCAAATTGGAATTCAATTAAATATAATGTTATTTAAAGTAAATAAATCTGTTAGTTAGCAAATGTAAATATTGTTATATTTTAAATTATCTTATATATCTTAATAACTTAAGTTCGTACAATACCTTTAATACATAGGGAGGTAAAGGTCCTAAAACTATATGAGGACCCAATGGAGCTACTTTTGACATTAACTCATCATAATCTTCAATGGAGAAATTCCACAATTTTAATTTAGAATCTGTAATGACATGATAAAAATTTTGTGTAAAATTGAAATCTCCCGATTCCTGTGTGAGGCATGCAGCATACACATTTCTGCATCTGTCTCACTGATCATTACAGATAATCTCAGGATCAATCTCATGTTCTCAGGATTTCACCCACAAACACCACTGCAACTTTTAGACGCATAAATCACTTAGCTACTTAGTATGTATAATGTTATCATAAAACAGTCTAAATTTTACAAATTTTTAATATACTTTAAAATTTTGTATTACATTGAATGTAAAATAATATAAACCGCTAGTAATAGTAACTGCTGGTTACTTAGCACTTACTGTCCCTAATTCCAAAATTCATGAAAATGTCTTGAGTGCTTTAAACTAATGAAATAAGTGCAATAAAAAACTGAAATTTCACATTAATAAGATATATTATATGAATAAGATATGATCTTACCATAACTTTTTGATGGTATTGTTTTAAAGATATTTATCAGAGGTGTACAAAACTCAGATAGATTAACTTCAAAGCGATCTTCTGACACTAAATATACAGTCCCACTCACAACTTTATTTACTGGTACTGTTGATTCCGACTGTATACTGCTCCTTCTTTCGTTTCTTAGGTAAGGGTGGAAAGAGTGGTTACTTGAAATATCTTTTATAGGGCTATTAACGCGTTGTTGACTTGTTGAAGTTCCTTGTGAAGGAACTTTATAGTAATTGAGCGGTGATTGTGAGAGCTTCGTTTTTATTTTATTTACGGCAGCCAGTCGTTTTTTTTCGATTTCCTCTTTACTACATGCCATGGCATAAATAAGTCTCAATCACAGATGACTTTTTAGTTTTGTTTTTCTTAGTATTGCATTGAACGTACCCCAAATCATACTATTCATATTAAACAAATTACAAAATACAATAATTATTGACAACTGACAATATGTTAATTGTTAAGGCTCTTCACAATGAGACTTGATGGGCGACTAAAGGCAGGCTGAATGCATGCACAGTTGTCACTTATCAGTTGTTATTGAGGAATGAGGAGGGCTAAAATGTGATCCTTACGGGTATAAACGTGCGTGATTGCCGTTTTGTCGCTACATCAAAGGAAATATGGACTATCGGCCATGATCGCGTGTCCGTCCACACTCTACAGTTCACACAATCGTCGATTACTCATGCCAGTTTCACACGATGACAGAATAGTAAGGCAGAGAAGTGGGACACAAGAGTTTAGATGAACAGTTGCATTTAAATATGAGTCAAAGTCAGTCCGCGTAGCTATGGAGCGTTAACGACGACAACGGCAACTTTTAGAACAGAACTCAAAATTGCAGTACAAATAGCTCTAGATGAGATAATTGAAATTACAAAACAAGTCAGAACCTGCATTGTCCTTGCGTTCACACGAGTCCAAACTCCAGCCATAAGATGACTGCCGAGCGAGAAAGGTGGTGAAGGAGCAAACTGCCCCGAAAAAATAGACTGGCAAGCTATAACTGTTCTGCCTTTGTTACTGTCAAAACAGTACTGTTTTTTCATCTTTACAATCAAACAGTAGCAGTACTGACTACTGTGCTGTGGTGTATTACTGTTCTGCCCTCGTGTGAAACAGGCATGAGTAATCGGCCTAAAAGTATAAGCTTATAGACTATAACTATAGAATAAGTTAGACTTTAGTATCTTGGTCCGTGCCATTGATGTATAAAAAATATCGTCCACCCTAATATATTGTGACGATTATTTCTATGAAATTTGGAATGACATGTTACGCTAAGCAAAAATACCTATTTATTCGTAGCCTATGACTTATTTTTCATATATCTATTATAATATTATTCCTCTAATAGACCGCCTCTTTGGTCTAATGGTAAGCACTTAAGCATTACAATCGAGAGGTCCTGGGTTCGATTCCCGGTGGAGAAAAAAAAAACTCGGTCTGGTAGGGCATAGAAGACTGATCACCTACTTGCCCATAAAGAAAAAAAACGATCAGTGAAACAGATGTGAAATGCATCTGCCCCATACCCTACTAGGGGACACGGGACTTCACTTTTTAATAGACTGTGGAATATCACAGCTTATGTTAATTGTTAACAGCTGAGTTTCGGTTCTGGCCTTGGACTGTGGGTAGTAAGTGTTCTGTGACTTGGACTGTAGTTTAAAGTACAACTTTGATTGACATTTAAATTTTAAATAACTTTTGTAACAAGTTTCTACTCTTCAAGTTCAAAGTAGGTGTTTGATCGTTATAGTATTTACTTTCTCTTTTATTGCACCTACATTAGTAAATCAAAATGTCAGAGAAAAGTAGCCCAATAAAATATTTTTTAAGTGGTGGTTTCGGTGGTGTCTGCACTGTTCTGGCAGGACATCCTATGGATACTATCAAAGTGAGATTACAAACTATGCCCGTGCCACAACCTGGACAGACGGCCTTGTACGCTGGCACTGTTGACTGTTTCAAGAAAACAGTCCAGAGAGAAGGATTCAAAGGTCTTTACAAGGGTATGTCAGCGCCACTAACTGGAGTAGCACCCATTTTTGCCATTAGTTTCTTTGGTTTTGGTCTTGGTAAGAAGCTTATAAAGTCAGATGATGATCAAGTACTTAGTAAAACAGAGCTGTTTGCAGCAGGTGCTTTCTCAGGTATATTCACCACATCTATAATGGCTCCAGGAGAGAGAATTAAATGTTTACTTCAAATTCAGCATGGTGGGCCACAAAAGTACAATGGCATGCTGGATTGCGCTAGGCAGTTATATGCAGAGGGTGGAATCAAAAGTATATATAAAGGGAGTGTTGCCACCATTTTAAGAGATGTTCCAGCAAGTGGGATGTATTTTATGACTTATGAATGGGTAAAAGAGGTTTTAGTACCTGAGGATGCTAGTACCAAACTTAAAATGATGGCAACAGTTGTTGCTGGAGGTTGCGCTGGTATAGCTAACTGGCTGGTGGGCATGCCAGCTGATGTTTTAAAAAGCAGATTACAGACTGCTCCAGAGGGTACATATCCTAATGGTATGAGGGATGTGTTTAAGCAATTAATAGCAAAAGAAGGACCAACAGCCTTATATAAAGGAGTAGCTCCAGTAATGATCAGAGCTTTTCCAGCAAATGCTGCTTGCTTTGTTGGATTTGAATTGGCTATCAAATTCCTGGACTGGGTAGCACCGAATCTTTGATTATTGACTTTTTAGTCTAGGACAAATTTGTATGATATAGTTGATAAGATAAAATGAATGATAAACTTATATGATATAGTTAGTTCTATTGCCATTTTTCTAACGTTTTTCTTTATATTATCATGACAATTTATTAATTTTTAATGCTTAACATAACTTTTGTTATCAAACAAGTATATTTCCTTAAATTATTTACCACATATTATAAAGAACATAATTTAGTTCTATGTAAAAAGTAATCATTGTTTTTTTTTGAAATAATTGTTTTATTCATTTATTTTTCTCATATTTTTTGCCATTACATAGTTTCAAATACTTAGAGCTGATTACAGCAGGTGCTTTCTCAGGTATATTCAACACATCTATAATGACTCCAGGAGAGAGAATTAAATGTTTACTTCAAATTCAGCAAGGTGGGCCGCAAAAGTACAATGGCATGCTGGACTACGCCAGGCAGTTATATGCAGAGGGTGGAATCAAAAGTATATATAAAGGGAGTGTTGCCACCATTTTAAGAGATGTTCCAGCAAGAGGGATGTATTTTATGAGTTATGAATGGGTAAAAGAAATTTTAGTACCTGATGATGCTAGTGCCAAACTTAAAATGATGGCAAGTTGTTGCTGGAGGTTGTGCTGGTATAGCTAACTGGCTAGGAGGGCATGCCAGCTGATGTTTAAAAGAGCAGATTACAGACTGCTCCAGAAGGTACCTATGCTAATGGTACGAGGGATGTGTTTTAGCAATAGCGCAAAGGACCATCAGCCTTATATAAAGGAGTAGCTCCAGTAATGATCAGAGGTTTTCCAGCAAATGCTGCTTACTTTGTTGGATTTGAATTGGCTGTCAAATTCCTGGACTGGATAGCTAGCTAATATTTGATTATTGACTTTTTAGTCTAGCAACAAATTTGTATAGTTGATAAGATAAAATGAATGTTTAACATATGACACGGTTCTAGTTCTAATGCCAATTTTCTAACATTTTTGAATATTTTTCTTATATTGTCAAGACAATTTATTAGTTGATAATGCTTAACATAACTTTTGTTAAACAAAAATTTATATTATATTACCTTAAATTGTTTACCACATATAAAGAACATAATTTAGTTACTTAAGAGCTGATTGCAGCAGGTGCTTTCTCAGAAATATTTAAAGAGCAAATTAAAGATTGCTCCAGGGATCCTAATGGTATGTGCTTAATCAATTAATGGCAAAAAGTGGATCAAGTTTCCCAGCAAATATTGCTTGCTTTATTGGATTTGAATTGACTATCAGTCCTAGACTATGATATGACTATTTGTATGATATAGATGAAATATAGTAAATGTATATATATGATACAGTTATAGTTCTAATGACAATTTATTTATAATGCACAACATTACTTGTTATCAAACAAATATATTTTTTAAATTGTTTATTATATATTGAGAACATGGTTTAGTTTTGTGCGCCTTTTGAAATAAACTTATATTTGTTATTGAATTTTTTTTCCTTATATTGTTTCCCCAATACCAAAGTGAGTAAAACAGGCAGTAAATGTAATCAATCAGCAATTATTATATTTTAATTTAGAATATATTATGATATTAATAAATCTACATTTATAAATATAGTGAGGATTTTAAAAGACAAAAACTATAAAATTTTAAAATTATAATTAGTAAAATTCCCTGCGAAACTGTATCTCCATGATTTTGTTTTTACGCTCTTCAAGTGCTAAAAAGTTTTTATTCAATGTTTTAACTGATTCTTTGATGGAATTTTTTCTCTCTTTTTTCAATCCAAGACCAGTTCTATCTTTTTTCATTGTTGCTTTAATAGGATATTTGGTCCCTGCACCCGCAGGACCTAATCCTGTATCTTTATCCCAACCTTCCTTGAGCATAATTTGAAAACCCTTATTTGTTTCTGGAATAACATAATTTATAGGAATCTTCTTTCCCTTACTAGCATTTATATTATGAAGTGTTGATGATAAATGTTCTTCTTTATCAGGAAAAATTAAATTTCCACACACTTTGCATTGATATTCAGTATTTTTTAATTTAAAGTGTGCTCTTTTACATTTCTTAGGTGGAAGATCTTCAGAGGGTTTATGACTAAGAAGAATATCAGCTAGTATAACATTTTTATTTTTTATTACTAGGCTTTGTGCAGAGTTTCCAGCTTTATCTCTAACAGACGTATCAATGCCGCGTTGTAATAATTCTTTCACCATATCAATGGAATTGGCCTGGCATGCAATCATTAATAAGCTCCATCCAAATTCATCCTTTATATTTATCCTATCAGGGGATTTTTCTAAAGAAGATTTAACAATATCAATATTATTGCCTTGAACACTTACAAACAACTCTTTATCAGTTACGTTAATATCAACGTTTCTCTTACGATTTTCATTTCCATGGACATTACCGTCATGTTTGCAAGCCGAAACAGGCTGAGTTTGGTTCACATTTCTTACCTCTTCTAAATAGATTTTTCTGGCCTCTAATCCACTAAGCTTTTGGATTGGTAAATTAATCGGTGGTGCTACATCTTCATACGACTGACGGACAAAATTGCTGTAGTACTTGTGATACATTGCATTGCAATGGTTTGATGTCAAGGTTCTTTATTTTAAATAATTATGTATATTGCAGTATTACTTTTTACCAAGGGGGTATAAAAATTAAATACAAATAACTAGTTATTTATCTAATCATAAAGACTGTAACTGTTCAATTGAATTGAAATTTGAAATATCAAGATTACAATAATTACCCTACGGCATGCACTTGACAATTTACATTATGATTTAATAGGTAGTAGGTTGTTATTATTATTACATTATGGTTTACTAGGTAGGTCTTTCTGGCCAAAATGGAGATGTTTCTAGGTACGCAAAATCGCGTTGTCAATTATAGTCACACCTTATAAGTATACAAATACACTAGTTTTATTCAAAAAGAGCAAGTAGTTTTGATTTTACATGTATTTAAAGTTCGTCAGCTCGCGTCAGCAGTGTGACGTCACAGTACAACACTCCGATCTCTCTTCTCGAGCAACGACGCGACGGACTGCGCGAGCTGTTGTAAAATGACGTCACGTCGTCTTACTTTTAAAATTCTGTATCTCGAGAAAAAATTGACTTATCAAATAGTTTTTTCACACGATTTTTCCATTTTAAATAGAGAATATGTTGGGCTAAAAATCAAAATGTGTGAACATTCTCCATTAGAATCAGGCACCTCTCGTTATGTAAGTGCGAACTGCAGCCTAGACGAAGGGAATGCCAACCACATATTTTTTGCTGCCATAAGTAACAGTTTTCTCTATATGATATTATCCTACTGGAATCCCTTGCCAAGTAAATTGATTACCTTTCTAACTATTGTAGGCGGATTTAAGAACCTTTGTCTATACAGAGCTAGATATTTTCAATGAGTAACAGTCATACCATAGTATAGTTATTTATGTATAAAATGTTCGCATTTTTTATGTTTCATATATTTTATAATGCCTTGAGAAAAGAAAAACTTACTTTATGTAAAAGTAGCCATACTATCCTTCAATCACATACTCGAATAACTTAAATCAAAATCTCTTTGAATAATGTTCAATTAATAAAAAAAATGGTATTTTTTATTTATACAATATGCTAATATTATATTTAAAAGGTACCGTTTTTAAAATTATTATATAGTGTCTAATAAGAAAAAAAAAGTATTGTAGTAGTGTAAAAGTATTCAATTCCAAAATTAAGTTAAAATTGCAATTGATTTATTGATTAATATTCATTTATTACATATTTCTTTAGCAATGCATTTTAGAGCCTCTGTCTGTTCTTTTAGCAACTTTAACTTTTGTCTTAGATAATCCTTTTTAAAATTAATAAAATCTTCTTTTAATTTGATTTTCTTTTTTTCATTAGAAATTAATAAATCACAGTTCATATTACAATTTGTATGTTCAGAGTCATTGCTATATTTATGATTACTTTTACAGTCTAATTTAGTATTAGGTTGTGATTCTATTGTAAATAGTTTTTCTTCTTGCGGTGAAGTTGGTTCACTGATTGAGGCTTGGGAGAGATTTTCATCATTAAATATCTCTTGATTATCATTTAGGGTCACAAATTCAGTGGTTTCTGTATAATCTTCATCTTTCTCAAAATTTGATAGGACTTTTTCTTCAAGTTTATTGAACAAAATACTGATAGGTGTGTCATCAATTGCATCTTGTTTTCTTTTAACATATTTTGATCTCATATCCTGCCATGACTGAAAGGTATCATTAATCATTACATTATTCTGTTCTACTTATACTTTTGTATGAATCTAATTATATATTATTTAAAGATAGACAGAGACTGTTTAATTTTAGAAATAAGATGAATTTAATAGAGAAACATAACTCAGAAACTTACTTTTTTCCATTGCCTCCAATGTTTTTTAGCTCCAGGTATAGAATTACATTCTTTTGCTATACTTTGCCATAAGCGTTGAGCGTCCATATTAGAAAAGCTTTGCGTTCTTTTACCAGATAATAACATAGGGTGTTTTGTTAAAAGTTCAATTAGTTTTTCTTTCTGTACAGGCGTAACATACATGTTACGCTTTCTTTTCCTTTCCTCCATTTCTTTTGAACAATAACATAAGCAAAGAGTAGCTTTTCCTAGTTAAGAGCGGGTTGATTATTTAAATTAACGTTCTGTTTTCTGGAATACCTTAATAAAAAACACGCCCGTAGGTAGTTTAATAAATTTCTGTGAACATTTAGCTATCAAATATTTTCAAAACTTAATAAATATTATATAATAATTAATTTTACAACTATTACCTAAGTTGTTGTTTGAAAACGTTAATTTAATATTTATTACTTATTCGTATTACGTTAGTCTTCATGACAATTAATGAGAAAACTGACATTATGCTGCTGTCAAGTATTATGATAAAATACACCAATATGTACCTACTGTCATAAATTCAATAAATCTTATGTCATAAACCGCTTTGCACATTATAAGAAATTACCCTCTGATCTATAGGCTGTTTTTTGGTTACGTTTGGTATTCAACAGGCAATTGAACTTTCTTCTCAGAACACACAACCATATCTAGTAATAGCCCTTCAGATGGAAGCTAACGTCTGGTTATATTACTATACTTACTTAATATATACTCAGAGTTCCTTTATCGACGTTATGCTCAATAAGTATCATTGATAATGTTGTCAAAACTTTAGCAAATAAATAAAGTTATTCGTTAGGTATGTAAGAATCTGCGGCAACATGGTCTAAAATCTTTAGTTATTGTTTAATAGCCTGTTTACACGTATTAAGTAGACACGTGATTAAGTTAATTTCAACGTAATTTTAACTAAATTTTAAGTAGTCGAGTGTAATAGGCGAATATAAAAAGATTAAGGTACGGCCTCATGCAGCCGCTCGACGCTCGTTTGCAGCGACAAATGTGGTCACGTGACCCAATTTTAAATTTCCCGCGACTCAAAAATCTGGTCATGTGATAAGTGGCGACAAAGCTAAAAATTTTGATCTTTATCGCTGGAAACGAGAGTCGAGCGGCTGCATGAGGCCGTACCTTTAATCTTTGGTATTGTGATTTGTGAGTTTTGTGAATTGTCAATAATGTCATAACGTCATTTTAGAAAATAAACTTGCGAGAAGAAGTAGGACGTAGTGCATTTTCATTTACGGTTAATTCTACTTTTATTTACTGATTGAAAACAATCTATGTGGTTTCAACTATGATAATATGACAAAAGATTAACCGAATACAAATAAATTTATTAATAAATTGTGAAGTTTAGTGAGTCAAAATGGCTGGCGGTGGAGAAAGGATTTTGCAAAAAATTATACCAAGTATTCTTGGATTTTTGTTTCTTCTTCATATTTCAGAAAACGTAAGTTTCTATTTTGTTTTGTATTCTTGTACACGATGTAGGCAATTGTGTTTACGATAATAAGTAACAGCTCTATAAATTTTGTGAGTGGTTTCGTTTAACTTATTAACATTGCAAAAAGGTATAGTAAGTGAATCAAGGTGACTTTATTATGGAGTCATATAGAAGTGATATCACTAACTAGTTACACTGTTTATAGCAGCGATATACGCTATTTCCAAATATATATTTTCATAAAGAAATACTGATTGATACCTTTGATGCTTTTGTTAGATATTTGTCTAAAAATTAGAGATATCCTAATTTTTGTTTTCCATCTACTTCAAATGTATCTTACTTTAAATATTTCTCTCAATAACCTATTAAGTGCTCCAAGATATATGAAATAGGTACTTTATTAGTCATTCAGGAATGTTATCAAATAATTTTTTGTATTAATTTCTGTTGATTAATAATTTGAATATGTTTATAAAACAATATTAATGACTATGAAGTGTAAAAAAAGAAATCTTTCTGTGAATGCAGCCTTACTGACTGATATATCAGTCAGGGTTGGTAAGGCTATACCTTTCCAAGCCTGATGATGATCTCCAATTAGTCATTGTAATTTTTATATTGTTTCTATATTACTTTCACCAGCACCAGCCAGTGAAAGTGATATTTGATGTACATTCACAGTTATGCTATGCCCAGCAATTTCAATGAATTCATTCATTCAATCAGTACTGAATTTGTAATTTCCTTATTCCTAAAATTTGCATCAAGTGATTCCTATTTAATTCGTCTCTCCTGTTGATTAACATGTTTTAGAATATTCTGAAAGTATGAGCATTACTTAAGCCTCGGTGGTGCAGTAGGCAGCGCGTAAGTCTCATAATAATGTGCATTACTTAACTGTTTATGCATCTACAGAATGAGCTTAGGTCCTGTGTTCGAACCCCGGGGGAACAAATGAATGTTTTGGTTGGGTAGGCATAGAAAGCTGATCACCTACTTGCCTGTAAATAAAATGATCAGTGAAACAGATACAGAAATGTGTCTGCCCCATGCTCCTCTAGGGGTTACGGTAATTCACTTTTATGTGCATTACTTGAAATAATAAGCTCCTTCTTAAACCTCATAAATTTGTTGCTACTGTTGAGTACATACAATCATATTGTAACTCATCATTACTTGATATGTGTCAATCAAAAGTGATTAAAATTGATGTAGCCTATTACACAGCTGACCACTTAAAATTGAAGCGGGCCGAGGATGAGTCTTGATTGTTTAAATTGGTTTCAGTCTGTTTCTCAGTAGAAAATATTTGTCTTTAATATTGTTTTTTTTATTAACCTAGACATTTGGTTTATGGAAATAAAATAAAAAGAATACAACATTATTAAAGGTTTTGTAACACAATTTTTATTTACCCACCTATTAAACAATAATATGAAATAGGTACAAAGACAATATCATACAAAGATCAAACAAAATACCTAATTTACTAGTTAAAATATTTTTTTTAGCATAAAGCCAAATCCATCAAATATTTTCATTCTAGTTGTCTAGAGAGTAAAAATTTAAAGTCCAGATCTTATAACAAAAGAGTTTAAAGAGACCCCACTTTAAAAATAGGAGTAATTTGATTAAAGGAACGCTCGAGCCATATTATTTCCGTCCCTTCCTTGCTGTGCCCATATAGGAAATAATTCTCCAATGTTCAAATGCATGTGTTACGCTCATAAAATCAAAAATGAAGCAACTGTCAAGACAAAAAACATGTTGACTGAAGGTGTCAATACCGTATCGTAGCCATTTCTCTCTCGGTTCATCGAACATATTGCAGGGGCTTTAAATTCAAAATTCATTTAAATTCAAATAATAATTCAAATAACTTGCTAAGATTTACTGGATTTATTTTATTACAAATAACAATAGTAAGGAAAATTTGTTCGTTGTAGGTTGTTATCACAGTAATAAAATGCTAAAGATGTCATTGTAGACCTACTCTGTCATAAAATATTATAGATGCAATAAGCATTACATGAGGAAGGTCTAAACTACATAATATACGAATCACGATATCACGAGTTATGACTTCATTACTTTAAAATTTTAAATCAACTTTCCACATTTGTAACAAGTGTATCCATGGCACTAAAGTTTCTTTTTTTTAACCGACGACGGTAAAAGAATTATGCTATGATATTGACGTGTCTGTGGGCGTGTATATGGCATCGCTCTTAAACGAAGGGATCGATTTGATGTTCTTTAGGGTTCTGTCTGTAAGTCTCACCAGTCTATATTTATCTATAGTATTATTTGGTAGCAAATAAATAAATGGTGCGAATGGTATTAAAATTTCAAAACACGTTTACGAACATATTATAAGTCTATTACATACCAGTGTTAATACTTAACGGCTGATGATTTTATTGAATGTGAATATAATCATTACATAAGTTTCTCAGGATAATAAAATCAATCGAATATCGCATGGACGATGTTGGCTCCACAATTGCTTCGTTCAAATTAAATACAATATGTTATATACAATATAAAGTATAGGCAAGGAGAAAACTTGGGTTTTCTCTTAATTGTAGCAGAAATTTTTGTCTGTGTATTGATACAATTTTTTTACGTTTTTATGTTGACAATAAGTCAATCGATTTAACTACTTAATTGTTAAATTTGAAGGCCAGTGAGGTCTCATATCAGCTTTCAAACTTATAAAAAACCGTATCGTAATATTTAATAGTTTAAGAGCTATGCTGACTAGTTGGCTATACAAACACACATCAAAATTCCGCGTTCACTTGGAAAAGTTGAAATATTTGTCTCGTGTCAAAATAAATCATTATATTGCATCATTTATTGCTTTAACATTTAAAAGCACATTTTAATATAATAATATCTATATTTTTCTTTTTCTCAATTTATTTTTAAATATTATATGCAATTAAAAATTATTACACCTTTTTTCCAAGTATGAATTACTTTACGCAGGTATAGTTGGTCTTTAAATAAATACGTACAATAATATGTTATTGAATATCACCCTTCTTATTCGCGTCGGAGGTGGTTAATAACACAACAGGTGAACTGTAATATCTAGGTGTAATGGTTCGGAGTTAGCGTGCGATCAATACCAGACCTTGGTTGGGAAGATCGATAGAAGTTTAGGGTAACTGACTGATGTTGAAGTCTAAAATTATGTATGCTTAGTAAATAATATATTTAGATGGCCGATTGGCGCAATTGGTAGTGCTCCGCCTTCTGCGCAAAAAGGTACTCGGTTCGAATCACGGTAGATGTATTTAATTGTGTGATGAGCACGAATGTTTGTTTCCGAGTCTTGGTTTAAAACTTAAACATATTTATTGTTGTACCCTCGTTTCTGATTACCATAACTCAACTGCTTCAGCTACTTTGGGATAAGAACAATGTTTAAAAGTTGCCTCGATTATTAATCTTATTGAACCCCAGAAAAAAAATGATAAAAATTGATGTGTCTGTGACGTGTGTGGTTGACATCGAAGCGAAGTTTGTAAGCTGATGTGATATGGATATTACTTAAAATGTATGAAGATCTTTTCGTGTGATATATATTCTTATTTGTAAACATTATTTCGGTGATTTTTTAAATTTTCTTCGATAATTTCACGTACGTACTACGTAGGTATATATTGACGCTAGTTCTGAGGTACACAAACAAATTTAGTTGTTGCAAATTTTTAGTCCTTTCGTACTGATTTCTTTATGTTTTTTACATTACTTAACTAAAATGAGAGAGTCGAGTTTAGATTGTTTTACTTGTACACAAGGATAGGCACCATTATGATTTTGTTGTTGTTAAAATTATTATTAACATAGAATATGGTGTATCTAAGACCAAGTGTGTATCTAATAGCCTATGTTGAGGAAGTAATGGAACTATGTTGTGTCTAGTATCGACCATGACCCCCGCGTCAACTATAGAGCTTACAAAGTACGGTCATGAAAGGTCAGACCTTTATTTGATTAATATACGGCAATCTTACTATATTTTTACGGTTTGCGCCTGCATATTGATCGGGCAGGCGAATAGTAAAGAAATGGGGGGAAATGTTATTGCATTATGTGTAATGGCAGGATTTATTATTGCCTCCGTGGCTAAGTGGTACGCGTCTGTGTGTCGCGCCTGAGGTCTTGGGTTCGAATCCCAAGGAACCACATGAATGTTTCGGTTGCGTAGGCACAGAAGGCCGATCACCTACTTGCCTGTAAAGAAAATGTTCAGTGAAACAGATACAGCAATGTGTCTGCCCCATGCCCCACTAAATTTTATATATATTTCCGTAGCGTGCGTGATTAATGAGGCAGGAATTCCTGCATCAGTTTCACTGATCATCTTTAAGGACAAGTAGGTGATCAACCTTCTGTGCCATCAATCGAAACGTTTATTTGTTTCCCCGGTATTTGAACACGGGATCTCTGACGCAACACTCAAACGTGTGAACCACATTGCATCGGAGGCGGTTTGGATTTTTCAGAGGTCGAAAATTCTCCGTGATTTTATTGTGATTAAATTCTCAGTACTGTAGAAACTCAGACCGCCTCTTTGGTCTAGTGGAAAGCGCGTAAGCGTTACAATCGGGCAGTCCTGGGTTCGATTCCCGGTAAAGATGAAAAAACTCAGTCTGGCAGGGCATAGAAGACTGATTACCTACTTGCCACTAAATAAAAATCGATCAGTGAAACAAATGTGAAATGCATCTGCCCATACCCCACTAGGGGACACGGGACTTCACACTCACACTGTAGAAACTGTTACAGAAACGGCATCTTTTTTTAAATTACTGAAAATCGAACAAAGAACTTCCTTTAAAAAAAATCTATTGTTAACAATGTGCTTTTGAGTATTTTAAACGCGTATAATCTATACTCGATAATATACTATATAAAATGTAATGTCTGGAAGGGTTTAGTACTTATATAATTGCAGGCTCGGTTTCCGGAAATTCCCGATTTAAGCCCTCACCAACGAGGAAACGTGTGACGTCCAAACGAGTTATGCCAGTAAGGAATAGTGTTAAATTATTTAAAACTGTATTGACGCAAATCGCACTGTCTAAATTTACAATCGATACATTGTTAATATAACTGTGTTATTGTTATATTTTAAACTGAAAAATAATCGAAGAACTGGAACGATTTAAGTCGAGTATTTGTGACTGAGTATTTTTTATAGTCAATATATTTGTCGTGGCCAGATCGTTAGAGATCGTCGTAAGAGATGTTATAAGAATATTCGATTATGAGTCTATCCATGTTTGGCAATACATATTAATCAGATCTTGAGATTGCCGCTTTTTAGGTCCGGCCACGGTCCGGTACATTATATGTAACAGTAGCTGTTGCCCGCGACTTCGTCCGCGTCAATTTCTGTTATTACATATACTGTCGTGGACACTTTTTTATATCATTTAAAGAGAATAATTCTTTCATACATATTTTTTGGGTAACAACTCGTTTACGCAGCGCACGTAACGGAAGAACTCAAAATATGGATAATTTTCCCCTTTTTTGCAACATTTTTTACTGATGCTTCGTCCTATTGGTCGCAGCGTGATGTTATATAGCCTAAAGCCTTACTTGATTAATGGACTATCCAACACAAAAATAATTTTTCAATTCGAATCAGTAGTTCAGCTCAACAAACTCTTCAGCTTTACAATATTAGTTTATTTTACCAGTGTAAGAGCGTATTGAGACTGGTCAACGTCTTAATAATTTATACTTATACATGATGTATATTGCTTTAACTAGATATAATTATTTTTGGAATTTCGCTGTTAAAACACTGCTTGAAATGCATAAAAGAGATTTGAGACCTATTTCGGTGCGGTGCCTTTGAAATGTCAAAGGTCGTTGCCATGAGCTCAGAAAAGTTTATTCATCAAGTCTGCCTTATATTTGTTTACAAATGAATTATTTTTAAAGCGGATTCATATGAATCGACACGTTTTATTTTTTGCACATGTACTCTATACTAACATATATTCACTAATATTATAAAGAGAAAAGATTTAAGTATAGGTATATTTGTTGTGAAGCAACTATGAAAATTAATGAAATTGAATTATCGGTTTGATATGTTTAAATAGAAGCTTTTTAGTAATAGTTTTACTATGGAAATGCAATATTTTAATCTATTTATCTATTGTGTGGTTTAAATGTGTTTTTATCTGGACATATCTGTCGGCTTTGAAAAATTCTTTTTACATTTGTATAATAATACTTTTTGAGGGAATGGTTATCAGCAAAGTCGTACGCACAGCTTACAGTTCTGACAATGCCGGTTTTAAAAGAAGTAAGCCTTGGGGCAACAAAGAAGTGGAGGCCCCCTGGCCCCAAATTATTTTCCAAATTTCTAAAAAAAATTCAGTCCAGTTTTACAATAATAATATATTGTGAAACTAACAAATATAGATATCGATTTATGTTAATATTTAATATAATTATGTTTGTACAAAGTGCTGTAGGTAAAGGTAAAACGCGAAAAAAAATATCAAAGGAAAAGTTATTTTCTAGTGTTTACTAGTCTCAATTTGAGTTTTTTTCCGACATCTATTATGGAGGCCTTTTGTTGTCCTCTCTAAATCCGTACCTGGCTACTGAAGTTGTAGATTTTGATACCAATTCCATACTACGTCTCACATAGGTATTGTTTTGGCATATTTTATTCGAGTGATTGTTTTGTCACTATTTTTTCTTTGGCAACAAATTATAAAATCTTCTTACGATGTTGTTTAGCGATTGTGCCAAAAATTATTACAATAATAAAGTCTCATAGTAAACTAGTACCTTCGCAATACACATTTGTCAATTATAGGCAATATTAGCTTATTAATCTTCAGCAATAAATGGGTGTTAGAAGTTTAACGTGTCTGGATCTTAGCTAAAATACATGAAAATCTGTTCATCCGTTTACGAGATGTTCTTAGGGGCCGTTTATGTATTACGTAAGCACTATGGGGGTGGGGGTCTTTATTTTGCTTATTTTGGATGACATGGGGGGTAGGGGAGTCTAGTTGATGATTACGTCATCGGTAGTTATTTACTTTTTTACCTTACTCTATGTTTAATACTGTATCAGTAAAATCGAATCTCTATCTTAAATCTATTTTCTTATTTTTAAAATTATAATTATAACATTATAACTATAATATTAAAAAAATACGAAAAATGTTTACGTAAGCATTGAGGGCCCCTTATTCATTCTTTATCATCATGTCGGATTTTTAAAAAATGACTTTAATATCAATTGTTTCGTTATTTTCATTCGATCGTGTGTTTTAATAATTCCTATATTCGTACATAGTAGTTGTCAGCTGTTTAAAATAACATTGCTTCATATATCTGTACAAATAATTTATTGACATCCTAGAAAGCTGCGTTTCTTCGAGCTAATTTGAGAAACGGCTCAACTGATTGAATTCTGGTTTTCACTAATACTTTATAGCGAAGCACTAATGCAATTTACCTTTTCTTAATACAAGCACAAAATTTAATTCACGTACACACGCATCTCCTGCCAAATATTAGAAATTTGCCTCTGATAATAGAGTTAGCGAACACAAAGGAAACATTATTGAAAAACAAACGCATTTATTGAGAGCAGACAGATCTTTCAGGAAAATGGTCCACAAATAGAATCATATTATTTACATTAGGTAAAAACCACTGTTCGTCTAACTTGGTCACATCTGAAGTGTTATGTGAAATAAATAGCTCGAACAAGATTTAATATTTTTGTGTCTCGATTGGATTTGGTTTATGATGGTTTCTTCCTGTTATCCTGTTTTTATGTATTATTTTTAGAAGTATTTTTAGCTCTTTTTTATATACCTTATCCTTTGTGCCCGGCTGAAAGATTAGTCGACTATGCAGGTGGGGTTTCCGGGTAAACTACTTGCCTGAAGAAAGTGATGACTGAAACAGGCAAACGCATATGTATCTAGTGTGCCATGCCCTACTTTGATCATGGGGTTTGGCTCGTTAATTTATTAGATTTTGTTCTTGAATGAATTACGGTCAAATTTGAAAATGATGGAACGTTCGAAGGTGCTTTGTGAATTTGAAGACAATTTAAAAAAACACAACATGATAAATACAAATAAAAAAATCTCATAAATGGATGAACTGTACCTTCATAAATTGTAGCTAAAATCCTTCTAGATCGCGCTTTCAAATAAATAAACAAAAGCGTAATCGGGCTTTATATGGGCTTAAAAATTCATATTTTTAACATCGTTATCCTAAAGGCAATGATTCGGCGAAAAAATATTTAAAATCTGTCAGTCCATAGGATTATCATTACACACAAAATATAAATCTTTTCTCACTCCTCGTATGAAAGCATAATGTCGCTTAATTCGGGCGTGAAAATGCAGCGTGAAAAACATTTCTTTTATGTCAACGAACACAGTATTAATATTTCCGAGTTTTAAAACCTTGTATCTAATGAATTTAAACATGACGAAACGGGAACGTTTTTTTTTAGGGTCGTATATATGAATCATAAGATATAGAAATAATTTCAGACGTAGAGCGGAATTCATATCGACTTTGATGTTGATTTTAAATTTTCAACCAATAATACAATTCATAAAACTTCGTCAATTAAAAATATAGTCTATTCTATGGTTAACGCCTCCTTGGTATAGTGATAAGCGCGTAGGAGTTACAACCGGTAGATCCTGGGTTCGATTCCCGGTGGAGATAAAAAAAACTCACTGATCACCTACTTGCCCCTAAATAAAAAAATCGATCAGTGAAACAGATGTGAAATGCATCTGCCCCATACTTCACTAGGGGACACGGGACTTCACATCACATCATTATATGGTTGAGGTATTGAACGTCATGAAGTAATAAGGTAATATCCTTTTAACTGATGTACTTGAGAAACGGCAGGTCAAAAGCATCCGTAACCGAGCGTGTTTGATGAATTTAATGAAGTGGATGAAGCGAAAGCGGTATGTAGGATAGTCGACCAGAGGTTTCACTCGCTCTCAAAACTATCATTTTTCCCTTCGTCCAAGATTTTTCAATGATGTCACTCCTGTTTTTAACCGACCTTCAAAAAAAGACGTTATCAATTCGACGTATTTTTTTCAGATGTTTCACTCCTACGTCGTTTGTGGACCGATTTTGGTCGCCACCATTCAAAGAGTAACATGACAGTTCTATGCCCTTGATGGATTTGATTTATCAAACTCTATTTACGTATATTTATAGTAGGTTCATTAATATTAGAATTTGAAAAGCGGTGCCAATTATATGAATAAAAAAACGTTAATGGTGTTGATTGTATATAAACAATTTATAAAAAATACATATTGTGTATATATATTATTAAAAAAAGTAATGTATATAATATATAGTTTTATAATATTAGTAAAAATAATATATAATTTAGGTACAGCGAAAACATCGCAGTTTTGATGCAATTCAAATGTATAAACGTATGGTGATTTAATAAACAACCGCTAGTTTCTAAATTTACCCCACTAGTTTGACCGTTGACGTCAATGGGATTATGATTAAGTTTATGGAGTTCAAAGGCGTTGGTAGCTATGAATACTTAGGACATACATCACTACATAGTATAAAACAAAGTCGCTTTCTTTGTCCCTATATCCCTAGGTATGCTTAAATCTTTAAAACTACGCAACGGATTTTGATGCGGTTTTTTTAATAGATAGAGTGATTGAAGAGGAAGGTTTTCTATATATGTTTTATACCCGTGCAAAGCCGGGTCGGGTCGCCAGTTATATTATATTAGGTAGAAAACCGTCAAGGTATTAGAATCGAAAAATACATAGATACATTTGTTTTATTTAACGCTGACTCTGAAAAGAAGTCAACGTTTATTTAAGTAACAAGTGTCTCAAATGTCTGTAAACTGTAAATAATTGTATTTGTTTATATCGTTAAGCCATAATCTATTTTGCAAACAACTGAGTTGAAGTTCATTAATCTAAAAAATTTGTAATGTAATTACTTTTTTTTAAGACAAAAGAGTTTAAGCTTTTGATGGCCAGTTGGCGCAATAGTTAGTGCTGCCGTCTGCGCCAAAGGGTCCTGGGGTACGAGCATTTATTTGTGTGATGAGCACAGATGTCTTGGCTGGTAAAATTGTGTATAAACTTATATATGTATTTATTGTGGTACCCTCGTTTCTGATTACCATAACACAAGTGCTTCAGCTACTTACTTTGGTATCGAACAATGTATGTGAGTTGTCCCAACTATTATTGTTCTTCGGTATATTATGTTTACCTACTTTTTTTTGTTTCAGATTCCAACCGCCTCCGCCGACTGTATTTGGTATGGCATCTGCTCGAAGCCGAATGAAATGAAACAAAAAAACTGCAGATATGACGGATCTCCGAAGCAAGTTGACGAAAGCACAAAGGTAAGTGCATATTTGCAAAGACCAGCTTCCGTGTATCGCCGTAATCTAGTAAACTCGTAAATCCATCTCGCTAATGTAGTTTATTTAACGACTAATATTCTGTCTTAGCTCCGCACTGGTCGCAATACGTTATGCACGTATATTTTTTGTGGTTTTTTCAAAATTTTTCCAATGAAAATCAATACGCTCCACGGTCGTTGGTCATTACGTGTGCCTATAAGCCTTCTAAGAAGAATGAACTATCCACACAAAATCAATTTTTCAATTCGAAGTAGTTCCTAAAACAAACAATTTCTCCAGTTTTATTATATAAGTATAGATATATAATATAATTCCATCTTTGTATATTGAATTGAAATTATATCTAAGTACTAGCTTTGGCTCGCGGTTTTACCCGCGATAATTTCGTCGTAATGTGTTATATAGCCTATAAACAGAGTAAAAAAGCGAACAGCAAAATAATAATAGATATGTAGTATGTTCTTCGTCCGCGCGGAATAGTTATTTTTCTAATATTTATTTATATTAATTTCTAAAATAGAAGTAGCCTAAGTTACTCTTTATTACATCAGCTATCTTCCTGTGCAAGTCCGTCAAAATCCAGCCGTTTCAAAGATTAGCCGGAACAGACAGACAGACAGATAAAACTTGTAAAAAATGTTATTTTGGTATATGTACCGTGTATATATAATATCTATATGAATTTAGTTAAAAGCGGTAATTTTAATATTACAAACAGACAATCCAGTTATTAGATTTTTAAGTTGTTCTTGTAGCGTTTTATATTTAACTCATTATCACTACATAGTATAAATCAAAGTCGCTTTTTCATCCCCTATATCCCTTTGTATGCTTAAATCTTTAAAACTACGCAACGGATTTTGATGCGGTTTTTTTAAATAGATAGAGTGATTAAAGATGAAGGTTTTTATATATGTTTTATACCCGTGAAAAGCCGGGGCGGGTCGCTAGTTTTACTATAAATCATAATATTCGGTATAAGATACTTATTTTATTAGACAAAACATATGTTATCTAACGTTCTTCGGCGTTATCGTTCACAAACAAAAACTCTAGCTTTAAATGTACGACGTAAATAGCAATATAGATTATCTTTAAATGTCGGTTGTCTGGGAATTGCCTAATAGCCTAAAGCATATTAGGTTTCAGCCTCGGGATGAGAGATGGTGAGCTGTAAACGTATACAAATACATTTTGATGTTCAAAAAATTTTCCAAGAGTGTCATAAAATTAACAATTAAGTTATTCAACATCTTCACACAATCTTCCATCGAGGTGTCTTCGAAAATTATCAAGTTATAATAGTGTATGAACAATTTTTTTTACGCAAAATGTATCGCGAATTATATGCTCTACAATTTTGATCATGCATGTTGATAACATTCATGGGGCAATAGAAACCGAGATAATTGCAAAAAACTGTGACTTCTGACCTTGAATAACACGATTTTATGAGAGTTAAGACAACTTTTAGATCACCAAAATGTATGTGTATACGAGTTTACAACTCACTATCTCTCATTCCGAGGCTGACCCCTTTTTCTTACTTATATGACTGGGCCAGAATAACATTAATAATTCGGAAGACTCATGGCTAAGCGGTTTTATAATGCTACCGCGAAGCCGAATACAATTTATGATTTCATTTGTACTTGTAATCTGTCTCTGGTAGGGCTGCCCCTTGCCGGACGGGGTATCAAAAGTGGCTCGGAGGTGAGATTCTTCAGGCAACCCTGAAGAAATTCAAAAAAAAACTACAAAAATTGGGTTGCCTGGAAGAGATCGCCGATTAGCGATAAGGCCGCCCGTTGAACTCCATTGCAATTGTTAAAAAAAATGCGTTTTGTACAAACATTTCTTTAAAAAAGACTGACTCATTTCGTGTCATTAATCAGCTGTTTTGTACGAAATTCCTTTGTCAAGTTTTTCCACTTACTAGAGAATTTGATACCTTATCAATAACTCTTCCAATAAGAAGTTATCAATGTTTGACAGTAACGATAAAACTTCTCTAATGAGGTGAAAATACGATATAAAGGTTGCGTGTAATGTCAATATTAACCATAATATGTAAGTATTGCGACTGATTAAATCCACAAATGAGTCTAAGTGATTTTAATTATTAGTTCCAAAATCTAAAAATATAAGCAGAAAATAACATTTTCATAATGTATTTACGCGAATATGACATTTTAACCGGATTAACGCGCGTTCCTTAACTGTCGACTGACTAAACGGGCTGTATAGTTTGTGAAACATCGGATAAATTTATTAATAAGTCAAATATTTATTTAATACTAAGTGATTTATATGTCAAGATATAAAATGAAACAGACGCAGAAAATTGCCCGGTCCATATCCTCTAGTCTACTTATATTTGAAAATTTCATATTCATGTTTTGGAAATAATATTTTTGCTTAGGTTTATTGATATTACATCTTATTAAAAATAATAAATATAATACTAGTAACGCAGTCTATACATTATTCTAATATTATGGTCTGTGTGGTAATGAATTACGTTTTTATTGGCTAAGTATTATTGCATAACGTCTGTAGTCGCATGTAAAGCTAGAACATAATCTTTTTATATAAAACAAAGTCGGGTAATTTACATCATACATCAAGAAAGGACCGATTTTGATGATACTTATCTGATTTGTATTCGTCTAATCCGAGAATAGCGGAATAACTATTAAAAATATAGAAGAAAATTCGTTTTCTCGTACATTCTATGGAATGACGTTTTAGGTGACACGTTATTATTCGGAACTCGGAAGCGATACGAAGTTCGCGGGGCCTACTTAATAGTGATGCAACGAATACGAATACGAATATTCGTATTCGCCGAATAGAAGACATTTACCGAATATTCGTATTCGGCGAATACTAATACGAATATTTAAAAACTAATATTTTTGTACGCATTATTAATATATTAATATTAATATTAATATTTTTTCTGGGGATTCGCAAACTAAAAACGAGATAGATGCTTATCTAAAGCTCCCAAATTTATCGCCGACTGCTGATTCACTGGCTTTTTGGCGAGAAGATGTCCATTTTCCAAGTCGGAAAAAGCTCGCCCAAAAATATTTTTTACTGAAGCCATGTACAGTCGCCTCGGAAAGACTTTTTTCAACGGCTGGGAACATCCAGACTGAAAAAAGAAATCGCCTAAAACCAGAAAATCTACAAATTTTATGTTTTTTAAATAAAAATTTGCCTGTTGTAAATTTTAATTATTAGAAGAGTAAACATTATTCAAATAAATAAGTCTTTGATTACCATGGCGAGATATTCGTATTCGTATTCGTATTCGCCGAATAGTAGGTTTGATATTCGTATTCGTATTCGTAAAAGTAGTATTCGTTGCATCACTACTACTTACACATACATACACCTACATAATATAACTCAAATGAATTATCTAAGTTCAAGTTAAAAACTTGAACATTCTCATAGGCATAAATTTTAATAAAAACATCGACATATTAAATTGTTATCAAAGTTTAGATCTTGAATATTTGGCTTTGACCCACATACCGGGAAAACTAATAGTCAGTACCTATAATTATAGGATAAAGTTTTTCACTGAACACGTCAGGCATACAAAGTGGGTCAGTGGAGGTTATGCTATATTTAGCATGTGCATGCAACTATGACGTCAGATAGAGCCTTCATTACATCCAGAACTTGACCTGGATGCTTTTTGTAATCGCAACAACATTATTTCAACCTGTTCAAGTGATAGAAGCTTCTACAACTGGTCATACCAAAGCTCAAATTCAATGTGAACTTCAACCAAAAATGTAATCAAAAGTAACTATGTACACATTTAAATTTTAAAGGCAGAATACTTGTCTTTGTTGTGTTAAGAACTATTGTTCTTTTTAATAATCTTCGTCTCTCTCGGCTGATGGGCAGCGAAGCTCTCATATAATGTCATAGGTTAAAACTATTGACTGAAAAACGATGATAAAATAAAATTAAAAGTAGCATAAGTGACTGTCGATTTGGTCTTATTAGAATTATGAAAAGCTGAATAAAATTGAAGTGTTGTATGAATTAATCAAAATGTAATATAATTTATTAGTTAAATCATGTCAATATAAATACTCATTATAATGATACACGTCAGTTGATTCACGCATAAACTATTCAATCGGGCCATGAAATTGTATACATGCTGATCTTAAATAAAGGTGTCCTAAAATATTTATTTATTAATACTGTTGCAAAAATAACAGAAAACAAATAAGAACTTAGCTAACAGTGCAACGGACGGCCTTATCGCTAATAAGCTATCTTTTCCAGGCAACTCAAATTTATGTTAAAGGTTAATGTTTATATACACATGGTCTTTCTTCAAGGATTTAAACAAAAAATAACCATCTTAGTAGGTAGGTTAACAATATTGTGACTAATTTAACAATAATATTATGGCAATGTTAGATTGCAGATAAAAAAATTTACTACATAACGTAGATTTTAATAGTTTAGTTAGCCGGTTGGCGCAATGGTAGTGCTCCTGCCTTCTGCCGCAAAAGATCCTGGTTCGAATCCTGGTAGGTGAATTTATTTGTGTGATGAGCACGAATAGTTGTTTCAGAGTCTTGGTTGTTTATAAATTTATGTAATTAATGTGGTTTGATCCTCTCTGTTTCTGATTAACACAACACAAGTGCTTCAGCTACTTACTTTTGATCAGAGCAATGTACGTATGTGAGTTGTCCCAATTATTATTATTAGCCCTTAGTTGTGATATAAAAATAAATAAGAAGATCCAACTCTGGTTATCTTGTTGGGATCAAGGTTTGTGATAATTAGAATATTTCATAAAATATAGCTTTTATCAGGAGGTAGTGAAATTGAAGAGAATTATTAAAACCCTATATCATGTGTTAGCAAATTATATTCGTTTAATACGTTGTTTGATTGGCTTCCGATAAGTTGTTTGATTGACTTCCGATTTCTACTTTGGGCGGTAGTATGATGTTGATAAAAGAGTTGGATTGTCATTTTGTCATTCATTGTGCGGTTGGATTTTTCATAATTGTCATCGCTGTGTTTTATTGAAGAGAATATCAGATGATTACAGAATATTTAAAATGGATGAACATAATATGATCATAATATCTTAATCTTATAATAGTAATCATAATCTAAGCTAAGATCCGTTTCAATGGTATCTTTTGAACACAAAAATAACCTCATCGAAATTTGTACAGTGTCTACTATGGAGCTGCGGGAGCCGTCAAGCAGGCGGCATTTGTATTAAAGGTTTTTGGCTTGGTTACAAGACCTTTAAGGTCTTTAATTTAATTAATGTCTTTATTTCGTGCCCCAAGTAAAGTGGCGGTAATTTTGCTCGTAGCTTATTGGGAATTTTGACCACATCACAAAGTCACGTTTTACTGAATTATATCACTTTCCTTCAACAATGCTCAGTACCGGATAGTTTATGCTTAAAACACCACCAGTTTTACACATTAAATATCGAAAATACACAACTTTTAGAAACAATATAAAATATGACGCGCTCGTTGTTGCGATGGCGCCAAAACTCTCTCAGAAAAAAAAATATCTCAGATCCGTTTAGGTGCTACGATGCGACATAAAGACACAGATAGGTTTGCGTTAAGAGTTATAAACAACATTCGAGGACATTAACGCGAGATAAGGCTATCTTATAGATACATATTGTTAACTTTGAATCATTTATAACACAAAGCAAGAGATTAAATTGATTCATACTTTACATAAGTTGACTCTTAGTTGACTCATTTACATTACGTCGATATATAGCAATAACGTAGATAATTCGTGATGACGTAACCTGTATAATGTTTTAAACGACTTTAAATTGGTATTTTAAGGTAATTTCTAGGTTATTTTTTGATCAAAGTCCTACTTAGACTAACTGTAACATTGTACTATTTAGTAATATGTCACTTTGATAATTTCTTAATTTTGTATGCCAAAGTACCAGAGAAACTGATTAAAAACTACCTAATTGCCTTCTAAACAGCTATTTTGTATGTGTATCCAATGGAAAGTGAATGTGTGAAATCAATGTTTATTGAACTTCAAATTTTTGACCTTCCCTAGGTTACTAGCTTTGCTTGCTTGAGCACTAGCAAAATTTAGATATTGTAATTGTGAGAATATAATTAATAAAATTGTTACTAAAGTACTGAGGACTTCCTAATAATGAATCACAGGATTAGCTTCTAGGAAATTCCACGATTAATGAAAAACAACTCGGTCTCATTAACCTTAATAGCAATTATATCGCCGGCTTATTTAATTTTAGCTGTAAAACTGTTCTGTATACATGTGTTACAGGTTTAGAGCACAATTTTTTGAGTTTCATTATAGTTATGATAACTATAGTTATTTTCGAAAAGTTTTAAGAATAATAAGCTGACAATACGCACTGAGTATTTTCAATTTATACTTTTTTATCGATGACTAAACTTAAATACCTACTGGACAACAATCTAAAAATGCCCTGCTAGACCGCGATTTTTTTATCTCCACCGGGAATGAACCCAGGACCGTCCGGTTGTAACGCTTACGCGCTTACCACTAGACCAAGGAAGCGGTTTATTTATATTACCATAATCTTATTTCTCAAAAGCAGGCAGCGCCCACAAATCTCCATCTGCTGCGATCGCTACATACACTTTTAATAAATTCATCATACATACTCGCTGGTAACGGGTGCTACTCCCGTCCTTCTTAAATTTGTCTTGATTTGATCCAGACATACGTCTGTGTCTACCAGCACCCATATACTTAACATTCGGGCTTTACGAGTGTATATAATAAGACACGTCAGTCTGTTACAATACATTATCTCCAAATATGGAAAGAAGATCACTGAATGTCAATTAAGAATCTTCACAAGTAATAACTCAGTTATTATTTCGTAGACTTTGTAACTTGCTTCTAGAGCCTTCTATTAAAGCGTCAATGAAATAATTAAACCTCTATTGAAGATTTTAAAAAACCAGTAAAGGTTAATGGGTGTGTTATGAATTTATGATGCTCTTGCGCGTCACATCCTCATTGTTTATGTTGTATCGCTTGAGATTTGATAAAATCTTATATCTGAGCCAGTCATGAATAAAAAATGATAGAAAAAGTTCATTTCAATTTTTCAAAGTTTGGTGCTGTTTAGATGAATTATTCATATTTATGTCAATGCATTATTTATAATATCATTCTTTATTGGTACGAGACCTTGATTTTTCTACAACAACTCTCCATCACTAGGCTATATAAGGAGGCTACATAACAGCACGCTGCGAGGAAATTAACTCGGGTGAAACGCAGCGTACAACGAATACTTTGATATGTTACTGCTAAAGTTTAATTCACACTTCTGCTTGTATTTGGCTTCAATAAATGATTCTGAATCTCGAATTTATTCCATAGTATTTATTTTAAGGCGTCATTAACACAATTTGTATCGAGTCCTGTTTCGGTCCAGACAAAAAACAAAATATACGAGCGTGAGCAATTTCGTTTGGCATGCAGACTTCTCCAAGGTTAACATATAAACATCGCCTCGCTGTCTCAGTATTTATTACAAGTATTTTGGTCATATTACATGTTTTATCTAGATGTAATTACTAAGTGAAGTCGTCAAGCTGTTTTTAGCCTGCACAGATAACTAACGGAAAATATTCTTTTTAAACTACTATGTATTCTTAATGAGGGAAACATACTTTTAAAACTCCATGCGACGTGATGTGTCGACACCTAATGTGAAGCGTTCACATGGCGTGTTTTCTGTTTCTGAACGTATTAAATATGTATAAGAGATTGATTAGTACTGACATGAGAGGAATGGCGTGGGGTCGCGTTTAAGTAAATAGTAAATTCCAGTGAACCGTGTTCAATACAAGAGGCAAGGGCAGAGACATATGTATATCGAATACATTTAGTAAAAAACTATTCTCTTGAGAAATTTTAAAATAGTCACTGATTGTGTTGGTTTGGCTCATATCACTTACACTTACCTAAAAAATGCCGGAACAACTATGATTAAATAAAATGATGTAACATTAAAATATCCAATTTTCCGTTTCGTTATGACGACATGATTTTTATTTAATGTAAAATAAAGTACGTTTTAATATGGCTCTATGATAGTTTAAAATTGTTCCGACCTTCGGTCACGATTATTTTAGTAGATTTCATATTAAATTTTGATGATTTTGTAACCTTGCAACAAGTAAATGTGTCGAATCTTCGGTGTTGCCATAACTTCGATAATGAATGTCGTGAATGATTTTTAAAAAGGTCTATTGACGGACTTCTAGATTTTTCTATTAAATGCTAATAAAACTAATCAAGAATTGCTACGCACAATGTGGATTAATTTAACTTCCCGCTGGGGCTGCGCACGTCTGTTCTAATGAATACAAGTGATATTGAAAATTTAAAGAACCATCGAGATGTCAGTTTCAAATACAGATATCTTATAAACGGCTAAACATATCTTTATAAACCATAGCTGAGATCTATCCCTATCAGCTTCCAAAAAAAAATCCGTTTCGAAACTGATCTGTTCGTTTAGGAACGATGTTGCCACTTGCCACAGACACACTCAGGTTAAACACATTCCTCTTATTTAATCGAGAAGTAAAAATGAGATCCAAATCTTCCTTCTACAATTCGGCCCTATCTTCTCTCACTTTGGGATCAAAATATTTCAAAAAACACAATTTACAAAACAAAGAACCTAGTTGGATTACCAGGGAAATAAAAAAAGGCTACGGTTCGAAGTCGAAATGTATCGCATAGTAATAAATGTATTACGTGAAACTTTATTGTATGTATTCTATTGATGTATATTTAGGCATTTCATTACGTTAACCATGAGATTACTATCGAATATATCTATAGGCCTTTTCCTATTTGAAAGCTGTCATACTCATAGGGGCCAAGTTTGCGCGGTAGTGGTTACAACTTGTAAGATTCTCCATACAAATAACGCAGACGCAAATCGAAAAATGCTCTACGAGACTTGTGTTAGAGCTACTGAACAATGCACAGTCCACGGTGGCATTAAAGGTCGCGTGAGGCGTCGTTTAATCAACCAACCAAAAAAAAATTGATTTTTTCTCCTTTGAAGTCGGAGGCTGCTGTTCTGTTGCGCAATATTATTACGTATCACTTTGTTTTTGTGTTTGTAATTTTTTAATCTTGTCGCAATTTCGTAGTGATTTTTGTGTTTCTAGGGATCAAAAGCAAACATCCAGGTGACAAATTCTTAACTAAATGTTGAAAGGACATATGAAAACTATAGAAAACTAGCTTGTATCTGCGACTCCGTCCATGTATTCTCAGTTCAGTCAGTATCTTCGGCAATCTTAAATAATCTTTAACTAACTTTCCTGTACCAATAATCTCGCGTCCTCTTCCTTACTCATGAGGGTTGTGACCATCTCCATGTCTTCATTGATGGGGTGGTTTTCTTGGGAATATATCACGGTGGGTTCCCTCGTCCTTTCGCGTCTGTATTTTAGGCCTCGGTCACAGGTTACCGCTACAGGCAACCCGCCTATAGTGTGGTGGAATTTCTTCAGGTAAGCCTATAGAAATTCAACCAACACCTCCGTGCCACTTATGTCACCCGTCTGGAAAGTGACAGCCCTACCAGAGACGGGATACAAATTATAAATTGCATTTGGGCCGGGGATCGAACCCTATATCTCAGGCTTCGCGGTAGGCTTATAAGACCACTTAACCACGGGGCTTCCCAATAATGTTAGTAGGGATTTTGATAATAATCTAATAGTTGAGTGTACCTCAACTATTAGATTATTGGCTTTGAGAAGTTGCAAGTTGAAAATGCATTTAACTAGAAACTACTTAATTGATCGTTTAGCAAGTCCGCCACGATGTAGGATCATTGTGTGTTAATTATACTAATTTAGTTAACGGATGGTATCGTGGAATTTTCCATTCGAATCTAATAAAAACTTTTTTATAGTCACTAAGGCACGGTGGTTTTTTTTTAACCGTCGTCGTGGCAATTTTTAAGTGACAGGGCGATGTTTAATTAATACCTTAAAACTTAACTATTTGAAAATTAAATTTCGAAACACCAGCTAATTTACAAATAGTTTTTGTCATGGATTTGAGAATTTGATACGGAAGCTGACGAGTTCATAAAACATTTTAATGTCACTATAGAGAAGAATCTATACTTAAATTAATTGGTTTTTTAAAATTATTTGCGGACCTGACAGAGGAGGTAAAAATTAAGGGATATATTTACCTACATTATAAAAAATATAAAAATTTTGGGGTGGGCCACCCTTATCACTAAGGGGTGACAAAATATAAAAATCGGTCGAGCCATTTTGGAGGAGTTTGATTACAAACATCCGTTTTGTAACCAAACTCCTCCGATATCTGTATCAAGTGCATTACGCAACGCTAATAAAAACATTGACTGTATTGGTTGAAAGATAATTAATTAGACATTGTATTGTTGTTTAAATAAGATTAATGTATTATTAATGTAATATAAAATAATGTTTTTATAGGTTATATAATATACACGAGCTGCTGCCTTTGCAATTTTTAATAACATATTTCATTTAATTGTTAATTGTCTGCATATTATGATGGTGATATGAAATTCGAATCGGTTTTTTAACATTTCAAAAAGTTTTGCATTTAATCGGCTACCTTTGATTAAGTTTATTATAATTTTTTTTTAACTCCGTAAGTAAAAGATTATAATACATATATGTATTGGCTGTTATAATGAAGGATCGGAAAAATTCACGAAATATCACAAATTTATTTTTCATTGAACGCGCGATTTCTAAACCCAAAAGCGGTCTTTTACACTTTCAAAAAAAAAAAAAAAAAAAAAACAACCTTAATGTCTGTCTGGACATTTTTATCACGATGATTGTTTTTCCAGAATTTAATCGATTATACATGTATTTAAAAATAATAATCTGAAAATTTCAATATACTTTTATTTATTTTTATAGGTATATAGGAATTTAGAAGTTGCTAAAAAACATCACGCGATTAATAGACTGTTTTCTTTAAATTATTTTTTTTAGTTTTCCCTATATTCTAAATCTAATAAATGTTGAAAGGTGAAATTCTTAAACTGATAACTGTATTTGTATTGACTGTATCAGCTCAAATTTTTTCTTGGAATTAAAAATTCCACAAAATGATGTGTCATTCATTGTACGTGTTGTATTTCGATATATTATCATATATCTTAGTAAACAAATCGTAAAACATTTATAATTCTAATACCTAATATAAAATAATATTTTTAATCTAATCAAATTGAAAAATGGTATAATGATTGTCGAGTTCATTCGATGCCGACTCCATTTTTATCTTCATAAACAAAGCTTTGTCAACCTTATGATTTATGATTGATATCGAAATTTTTCATAGATTTTGTACCACAGAACATTTAATATTTATTTGATGTTCAGTGTTTTTTACTATCGTATAGCTGGCAATCCCTTATTGGCCAAGTAAGTTGCGCATTACTAAATGATAACTTAACCCATATGTTATCGATAAATACTTTACCAATCTTAAGGTTGAGCTATAGATTGTTTGATAAATATCAAAGTTTAATAAAAGTGTGAAAAGTATGAACTTATGAACAGTATGAATATTATGAACAGTATGAATATTATGAACAGTATGAATATTATGAACAGTATGAATATTATGAACAGTATGAATATTATGAACAGTATGAATATTATGAACAGTATGAATATTATGAACAGTATGAACATTATGAACAGTATGAAATCCCGCACCTGTCTGCAGTTGCTTCTGATTACTTGAAATGTGTCGTGGGTTTACGAAAAACAAAACCGGCAATGGAATACATAATTGTTCTTCTAGAACCCGCTGTTTGACGTTTAGAAATCCACGTTCGACCATGTCAAGGACCTGTTATTAGATGTCACGTAATCTTTCCACACACGTAATGAATTGTACGCAATAAAGATGCCTGCATATTCCATAGCTTAACTGCTTAGAAAAAGATTACAAGTGAAGCTCTTCAAATCGCTTAATTAGCTTAACTGATCCATATAACGATGGTGTATAAACGGAATGGCTTCGTCCTATGATGTAACTTATCAAATGCAAACAAACTGAGTGTAATCATTGCATAGCATATATGCATTTTATAAATTATATAAACTTAATACTATCTGACCCGGCGAACTTCCTTCCGCCAGTAAAAGTTAGAATGGAAATCGAACGTCAAACGCATGACAGGAAAGTAGGTAGAACAGTTTATATGAGAAAATGAAATTGTTGTTTTTACTATCTTCCTCGCAATTTTTCCATATTAACTCACCGTTTCAACCTTCCCTGAACTACGACAAACATTTCAAAAAAAAAAAATAGCTAAATCGGCCCAACCGTTCTCGAATTTTAGCGAGACAAACGAACAGCAATTGATTTATATAAATATAGTTAGATATAGCCTTCGCAATAAAAATATCGTTATTACGTAAATTAATTTAATATTTAAAATGAGACGTTATTGGTTGCCTACTGCTGTGGAATAGTTATTTTCGAATTTGTGCAAAAAGTTTATCCGAATATCAAAACAACTTTTTATAGGAAATTAAATTTTATAAAATATGTTTGACGTGTGTCCGGCTCTGCCATCGTAGTTAACCCCTAACCTAACCTACCTAACAAATGGACCGATTTATGGCGGTCTCTTTTCTAAAAGCTGCTTCACAAGCAGCTATCTATGAAAATCTTTTATGAGGGATTCTCGTTTCTGATCAACATGTCCGAGGATTTTCTTAAATGTATTTAATTTCACTTGTAAATGGACGATACTCGATTGTCAAATTATTTTTGTCAGATGCAATTATAATGCAATATATGCAAGAATAAATGTTACAATAATAAAATTTAGTACAGTAATATATTACTGTATACTGTAATTAGAGTTGATGACCGATTGGCGCAATTGATAGTGCTCCTGCCTTCTGCATCAAAAGGTCCCGGGTTTGAACCCAGTAGGTGCATTTATTTGTGTGATGAGCACGAATGTTTGTTTCCGAGTCTTGGTCGTGTTTGTTGTGGTACCCTCGTTGTTTCAATAACACAAGTACTTCAGCTTTGGGTTCAGAGCAATGTATGTGAGTTGTCCCAATTATTATTAATATATTAATAAAACAAGTGATTTTATAATTTCAACTGAACATGTTATAATGCCAAAATGCCTAGTATGATTCATGTTATTTATCTGTTCACGACATTGAAATGTATCCTTCAGAGTTTTATTATCATTCAAGAGGTATGTACTCCTAACGTTTTCCTGTATTCATGAGTGTTAGCAAAATATAACAAAATTTTTTTTAGTGTAATTCTAAGTAAAGTATCTCGTCTGTATATGTCTGCACGTCTTAACAACTGAAGCGATTTTGATTAAATTTAGTAAGAAGTAAACTTTAGCTTGGGAAGGGTTACCTTTTATTGAGAAAAAAAAGGCTTGAATGAGTTTAAAATGGTTAAACTTTAAAATAATTAATACTAGTGGTAGACTAATGGTCGAAATTCGACCATAATTAACGAATAAGCCAGGTATAATGTGTGTGTATGCTGTGTGTCATCCAAGCAGTAAGCGTAATGTTTATTTTAATTAATTTAATGTATTTCTAATGCATTTTATATAAAAAAAATAGCTTTATGCACCTCCATATAAACTTTAACTGTGTCAAATTTCACGTTCATTCTTATCAATCTTAAAAAGATGTACAAAGTTTTTGCTTCACGTATTAATATTATGATAAAAAAATAAGTTCTATCTTCAGTTTGACTAATTTGTTCTCTACCTGTTACCTACCGATATCATATACCATGGTTGGTATCATGTATCATTTAAGGTAACAGATGTTTATCATTAATATTATCAGTAACTTGAAAACCGATGATAGCCTATTTCGCCGAAACAAATGATCGAAGAAGTATTGCCACATTTTGTCACCGCACATGTGACAAGTAGAATTGATGACTAAATACACGGACATAAAATAAATGAGAATATCTCGTGAATAGATGAATCGATTTTCATAAATGGTAGCTAAGATTCATTTCTATTAAATCAGTGTTGTCAAACAAATACACATCGAATTGATATACTCCTTTTTGCGTTTTTTTGAAGGACCGTTGAAAAGAAGCCTCTGGGTGGAAGCCTGAGGTATCGGGTTCGATCCCAGGTCCCGAATACAATTTATAATTTAATTTGTATTTGTATTCGATCTCTGCCAGGGCTGCCAGTTGCTAGGGGGACGGAGGTGTGGTTGAATTTCTACAGGCTTGCCTTGCCTTGGTATTGCGAAATACGACACAGTTACTCAAATACACAGAGACGTCCAACTTGTAACACCCCTTTTCGTCGAGAGCTAATAAAAATCTCTTGCGTTTAAAATGGGTTGTTTCCTAATTTTATTGATCAAAGAAACTTTTAATCCGAAGCACTCACACCGACTATGCCTCTCTTACCTACCTCTCAAGAAGGGAAATATTATAATACAAGAACTAAGAGTCATGTACTTTTGGTACCTATTATGTAAGCAATACGCTTACAGCGTGTTGCTTACAAATATGCATAATACATAAACGAGCGAGAATTTATGCTCACAGCGAGACCTATAAATAATGCCTCTCTGAACACAATGCATCGAATGTAGCTACTTCACTGAATTACAACCCACATATCGTTATAAAGGCATTTGTCACTTCTCAGGTGAAATGCTTTGTTGGCATATACATATATGTACCAAAATGGATTTTGTGTCCTGAAGTGATCCCTCAAATTTGTGGCCTGAAGGTTGTTTGAGTTTAACGTGTCTATATGTCCGTGGGACAATGTATCCTAAACGAAATGATCAATTTATGAAGGTCTGTTTTTCCACTAATGAGATATTTATATATGTAGGTAATTACTTACATATATAAAAGAGAATTGGAGTATCTGTTTATAATAGGTATTTAAATAACCGCTTTTTACTACATGCATATGTATACACGGGACATATAACAAAATAACATTTGTTATTTCGGTTTGTCTGTATGTCTGTTTTTTCCGGCTGATCTCTGAAACGGCTGGACCGATTTTGGCGGGACTTTCACTGATGTAATAAGGAATAACTTAGGCTACTTTTATTTAAGAAATTAATATAAATAATAGAAAAATACCTTTTCCGCGCGGACGAAGTACATAATACATATACTATTATTATTTAGCTGTTCGCTATTTTACTCTGTTTATAGGCTATATGTATAACATCACGTTATTATGATATTAACCGCGGGGCACATCTAGTATTAAATATGAGTCAAAGACATCTTGTTTTATGTTATTATCGCCCAGTGCCTAGACCTTATCAATTCAGCATATAAGACGCCTCTGTCTTGCTTACATTGAGTTGCGATGACTGCTAGGTCAAATTAGCGTGATTCATCGTTAAGTAACTGCTATTAAGCGGAGCTTTTAGCTCATTTCGTCTGTTTACACATTACTTAGTAACACTGTATTCCTATGAAGGATCTTTTGATTGTTCATAAACGTTCATAAACAATATCTCAAATGCTCTGTCACGTTCACGCTAACATTCAATTGTTTTGCGAGAACGAGATGAAACACTCCGAACAACATTCTTATCTATTTCTACTTATTTATTTAACAAAATATATAGAAGTTACTAGATAAAACGGGCAGAATAAGTGATATAAGCTATCTCTCTCTGGCTTTATAGTTGAGCTAGTACCTAATGGACTAAGAAATGTGTTTTAATTTGACGTTTTGTTATGCTTTTCGGTGTATGGATGTTATTTTAATTCTTATTATTTTGTTAAGGATAATGTAGTCATTAGTCTCCGGTGACGTAGCTACTTGAGATTATCATAAATACCTAACAAAGATGTAAATACGAAGCTTAAACTCTTTCATATTGTAGATTTGCCGGATTATTAACATTAATTATGAGGAATATTTAATGTTAATAATCCGGCAAACCCGCATCAAAAGCAAGTTTGTCATGGGCCCGTGATATTTACTAGTCTAGTCCGGAAGGTTTTGGCTTTGATTACCGGGAAAATAATAATATATTTCAGTCTGGAAGGTACAGGGAGATTCGCAGAAGTTAGTCTGCCGCATACTTGGAATTAATTTTAAACTCTACTTTTTGAATACTATAACATCATCAAAATCCGTAGTATCTTTCAGAGAATATCTTGGTATACATATATCTATCCCATCACTTAATAAAATTACTATGAATCGTTAGTTTTGTAAAGATTATCATAAAATATCTTTTCTGTCAACAGTCATTGCTGGAAAAGTACTGTCCGGATATAGCAGCAGGCGGTGAGACGTGCTGTGACGCAGCGCAAATGAGAAACTTTGACAAGAATATAGGTCTCGCTATCAACCTTCTCTCGCGATGTCCAACCTGCCTGGACAACTTCCTCAAACATCTTTGTCATATGACGTGTGCCCCGAACCAGAGCACATTCATAGAGGCGAAGAAATTTGCTCCTTATAATGGTAAGCCGCCTTCATCAACACCTTGTCCTTTAGACGAGCGACAATGAAGGGAATTAGTATGAAAGCCTCTCTATAGAGATATTATATAATAAAATTTGAAAATAGTGTATGTCTGTTATCATTCAAATAGAGGAAACAACTAAAAAAATCTAGAAGAAAAAAAGTCTAGAAATATAGTAAAGATGTCGTTGCTGAACAGATTTTGTTTCTGACTCCAGTTTCATTTACCTCATTTATTTCGAAGCGAACTCCATCAGATAGGATTATGGCGCTTGTGTGATTTTTGGTAAAAAAAACCTTAATGAGCAAAGGAACTGTTTGATTTTTTTAGTTCTTCAAAAAAGTCAATTAAGAATTTTGTAGTTTCTAATTGTTTTTGTAGTGTACGATACGTAAGGTCGACCTTCAACCGGAAGAAACATATCAAATTTAGTATTATTGTCAAATTGGAATTCGGTCTACATTTCCCGGCAAGGCTATGTTTAATTGCTTTTTTGTCTGGGTATTTTTGTACTATTTAAAAAGACAGTTAAAGTTAAATTCAGAATTAGTAAATTAGTTTTCTTGCACTAAAAATAAGCAGCCTCATGGCTAAGCGGTCTTATATGCCTACCGCGAAGCCAGAGAGAGAGATTTATAATTTAATTTTTATTTGTATTCGGTCTCTGATGAGGCTGCCACTTGCAGAACGGGGTGCCAAAAGGCACGGAGGTGTGATTTGTTTAACCAAACGACAATTGGGTTGCCTGAAAGAGATCGCCGATTAGCGATCAGGCCACCCGTTGCACTCCATTGCAACGAAGTGTTTAATTTTTTTTTATTTTTTCAGATACACATGAACAAGTG
Source organism: Aporia crataegi (assembly GCA_912999735.1). Taxonomy (NCBI): domain Eukaryota; kingdom Metazoa; phylum Arthropoda; class Insecta; order Lepidoptera; family Pieridae; genus Aporia; species Aporia crataegi. Next base: position 1,314,132 of record OU538744.1, on the reverse strand, counting down.
ATCGAGATAGATTATCACCTGGGAGCCACATACATGAACACCACATTCACATCGTGTTCTAGCGTAAGTTTGTCTTCAAATATTTGCTTTGCCTACGAAAAAAGGGAGGTGAAACAAACAGTTTGCTGGATGAACCGATTTCGATGTGGATTTTTGTTTGAAAGCTGATTGGATCAAGATAGGTCTAATTTAGACCCAAATAATAATAAAAAAATAGAATCATTTGTTTAAAAGTTTAAATTGTCTGCAATTTCACTTGTATTAAAGCATTTTGAAGGAGTAAAGCGTTTTATGTAAAATGTTAAAGTTTCATTCTCAATGGTTAACCATAAAGAATAGAATTCCCATAATCCTCTACAAAAAAGAGTCAAAGTGAATTCTCGTAATCCCTTGTGGGAGTTGTGGGGCATTGGGCAGACACATAACTGTGTCTGTTACACTGATCATTTTCTTTACAGGCAAGTAGGTCAGCTTTCTGTGTCTCCCCAACCGGAACGGTCCCCCCGGGATAGCAACCCTGGACCTCCGGCGCAACACACAGACGCGTAAACCACTTAGCCACAGAGGCGATTAAGATAAACCTCTACAGCTTAAATGTAATTTTTCAGGTCCAAATGCCATCGTCAAACAAGCTAGCGCTCGATTTGATGTGCGGCGACTACACATCTGAATACTGCACGCCACAACGCTGGTTCGACACTATGGGCGATGGGGCGTCACCCTACGTGCCCTTTCAAATAAACTACATAAGTGGGGACAAACCCGGGCCTAAATTTACACCCATCAATCCTCCCACTAAACCATGCAGTATGGGGTTAATAAAGGTATATTCGACCAACAGTTACAAGTCTTACTCATTTATTAGCTTTACCTGTGACAATATTTAAATTTTTACCATTACAAAATGTCTATTTAAATTGAAACGACATTTAAGGGCATACAGACAAACATCAATGCTAATATGATACTTAAATTAAGATAAAATTATAAATTATATTTATCGTGTTCAGATGCCATTGTCTTTGCAAACTCGTGACCAAATTTGATCTTAGTTGAGCAGGGGATTAATTTTTTAACTATTAATTATTGTATAACCATAACATAATACATATGTTACCGTTGGTAACTTTTACAAAATCTTAAATCCGATTAAATATATTCCTGACATCCGTTTGTTGCAATTTCAAATTTGAAATAGTCAAATTGCGGATTTGCCATATAAATCCCGACTAACAGATTTCACTTTTCAAAATTATTAATTCAATTGTAGGATCAGCCAGGCTGTTCTTGCCTGGACTGCGCGGCGTCGTGCCCTGTGCCTCCTCCGATCCCTCCCCCGCCCAGGCCGTTCACCATCGCAGGCGGAGATGGGTACGCCGTTTGTATGGCTATCGTCTTTGTCATATTCACCTCGCTCTTCCTCGGAGGTGTATATTGCTGCAATCCCCAGGAGAATATTGTTGGTGAGTTGGTGAATGGCTTAGCTGAGGAAGGTTAAGGGGATGGTTGAGGAAAACTTAGGTATTTCGGGGTTATTGGAGGTGTGGGATCAGTTAGAAGACGTTTCAGACATAACGAATTTCTGACTATATTTGCAGATAGTTTCTAAAAGTGTTTTGAGGAATTGGGGAACTTTTGAGATAGAGTTAGAAGCTGGGAGAGATTTCTAATAGCCATAAATATTTCGGATAGTTGAAAAATGACAAAATTTTGGAATAGTTAGTTCAAATCTTAATGATTTAAAAAAAGGTCCTTCGCAAAAGAAGACATATCTAATTATAATAACTTGCAGCTATAATGTATGTATGATCATAATATCGAATTTTCAATGACACTAAAGTCTTTCGGTTAAAAGGGGAAAATTTGCTGATAACAGTTCATATGATAGACAGTTAAAATGTATTCTATAATGCATATATATCAGAAAACGGTGAAGGTATTGAGGTACTAACAGTTGAATAAACGATTTATTTAAATAATACGAAGACTAATAGAATATCACGTTATTGACACTTGCAATATATTTATCAATAAGCTTTTTATTTAATGGTCATTAAAAGCATGGTCATTAGTAAGGAGTTATTGTGCACTTCGTAAAATTAACGCATCCCAAAACTTTTACCGCCATATTGATGTCAGTGTCGATGGACGGGGCTCGTGAGTGGTTGGCGCACACCTAGCCCATAAATATTTAATAATAGGATCGTTACCACGCCGAGTATAACAATCTGACAGATTAAATAAAATAATATAGTGTTAAAATTTTAACAAAAACCGACTTCAAATTGTAACTCTAAAATTACTGAACAGATTTGATGAAGTAAATGAGACCACACGAGAAGTAGCAGCTTTCAAACAAAAATCATCAGAATCGGTTCGCCCAGTCGAAAGTTTTGAGGTAATAAACATTTAAAAAAATATATAGTGTCGAATTGAGAACCTCCTCCTTTTTTGAAGTCAGTTTAAAAAATGTTACATAAGCTTAAATAAAATTACAATCATATCTAGTACATACTACTTTATATACTAAAAAAGGTTTTCTTAGTACATAATTATTTACACAAATATTTAAACTTATTTACAAACGTAAAAAGAAATGTTAAAAGTATTATTTGGATGTGTTAATTTTATTAACAGTTGACAGATATGTTGAAATGTTCACTGAAATGTACACACGATTGTTTTTTTATCTGTCACCTGCTTACTATAATGTCACTATATTTGATATCATTTTTAAGATAAATATCCTTCGAATTATTATTTTTATAATTTATATAAAACGAATGAATTGGATGTTTTTAAAAAAACAATTTAAAAAAGTTAAATTAATAGTTAAACGAATTATTGGTCGTGAGGTATGACACATAGATGGGGACATATCTCTAAGAAAAAAATGATTCTACATATAAATAATCCTAACCTACAGATAAATCAACACAAAGCGAGATCGAACTGAACCAAAAACTTCTCAAATATATTTGATAGATTCATGCAAATGTTAAATGCATAGGTTTTTGCTATATTCATTTCGAGTTATACTTTTCCAGTTTCTTTGAAGTATCTAGATTACTTAACCGTGGAAATTTCTAGCTGTTTGTATGGATCTTGTGATTTGATTAATAAAATACATAAATGGCCTATTTTAACGTTTCTTAGGACACACTCTCTTATTTCATTTTTTTCTTTGAGACACCCGTCTTGTAATGTAGTTTATGCTCTATGGTCGGGTAACTAACCGGGTGCTGGTTGGGTTTGGGACAGAGTCATGGAGGGCTGGAGATCGCGACGGAGCCGAGACGAGCCCACTGCACACGCATAGATCTAGTATGTATACTAGTTTGGTAAGCTTTTGCGTGCTTGGGTTCCCTAAATGGCATTAGACGAATTTTTAACCATATTTCCTAAAGTGCGATTACAAAATAGGACTTGTTATTAATATCCTTGTTTTAAATGATTATTATGTCGGTGATGGATATCTTTTCATATTTGTTTAATTCTTTACAAGTTTACACTGCGACTTCTCACTATATAGTCAAAAATGAAATGCTTGATGACTAAATGCCTAATCCCCTTATAAATTACTAAACACTTTTGAGCAATGTTTTGTCTCGGTTTTGCTACAAGAAATGCACGTCAGAGAAAAAGAGATAGAGCATTTGTGATGTTGTTTCAAGTTAAACAATTTTTATTTTGGATAAATATCTAGTACAGTACTGGGCAATAAATAATGCACATCGAATGTGCATTATTTCTTACCCGGTACTGCCTTATATTATAAAACATTCTTCTCATTTTAAGTGAACGATTGTATGGGAAACAATATTTATACTTATTCCTGAGTGTTTTTGTCTGGTGTCATCTTAAAATAGGCCCAAGCTAGCTGAGTAGTATAATATAGTTTTGTTCTGTTCACTTTTAACACTGGTATGTGTGTATATTGTAAAGCTTCAGCATGTGGTGTAACTATTTATGTAAAAAAAATAATTAAAAAAATAAATAATAATGTCAAATGTTGTTCATAAAAATATATAACGCCTCAATAAGCCTATTTTAGTTAGAAAATGTTTTGTTTCTTGTCGAATTAGATTCTAAATTTGTTTTATTTATTAACAGACGTTTAAAATTCAACTTAACTAAGAACTTAAATTTAAGTACCTCTTACATTCTACGTCGCACTCTAGTGCAGAGTTGAGAAGCGACATCATGCGTGGTACTGGCATGTTTATATTCGCGATTAGTTCAGAAAGCAATGGGTGTCTGTGAGAACTACAATATTTCATACGATATAATATTCTATAGTTAAATAGGCTCATTAAGTCGTCTTATGAATAACAGTGAATGTTTTATGTCATAGCTGGTGTAGAAGATATTTAAAAACATTGAAGGCAACAAACTGATCGAAAATATAATCTATTTCGTATAATTTAATTGATACCTTGTTGCGGCCGTTGTGAAAAATGGGGGAATGGCCTTTGATTGGCTAGCTTCAAGGTTTTGTTTCGGTTAGAAACAGAGGAAAAACGCTAGCATAATTTTGTATATATATAATTAAATTTTGATTTTAATGTTTTTATACTTAAATAAACAGCGCTACCACTTATGTTTAAAGTGTTTGTTACCTTTTTGTAACCTAATGTCACGTTAGCAGGACGATAAAAGCTTTTGTCTCTTTACAAATACAATTCGTAATTTGATGGAGAGTCACGTTCTTACTATGATTGGGTTATAAACGTTGTCCAACTTTAATATACATCTCAAATTGTATTTATTAATTATTCTTAATCACGTTCAACGCTGGTTCTCACAGATGATAGTAGATTATCTTCAATCATCTGTGGACCTGCTCGAAGCTTGCCACCATTTTGACGTAAAATGTTGTTTTAAATACTGACCAATTAAATTATACAAAAAAGTTACACTGTTCTTACTGTCTGTTAACTTACTGTTCGATTTTAGCGCAATTTTAATATAATTTCGGTTTATTAAAGTTTATATGATTGGCTCGGTATTTTACATATCATATAGTATCTTGTCTTCTGCGCCAGCAGCAAAATATCTATTCTAATGACGTTTGTATGCATAATATATTTTAATTTAGGCGTGGCGTCTGAAAATAACCAAGATATGGCCACAAATCCCGGTGCGGTGAATTGGACTATTGATCAACCGGACGGTGCGACCGAAGCGACTTTCTTTGAGAAGCTCGGCGCTAAAACTGAGACCAAATTGGAGGATTTCTTCCAATGGTGGGGATGTGCTATGGCCTCAAAGCCATGGATTGTTTTATTAATTGGTAAGTTGAAGAAATTTGTGATCTATGAAGCTCTGAAGGTGCTTGATAATGATGTGATAATGGCTCGTAATTTTCTAATAAAATAAACTTTATAAAATATTCGTAATAAGCTAATGATTAATTTTTTGTAACGTACTATGTACCAATTTCCTTTCAGGTCTATGTGTGGTCGTATCACTTGGCTACGGCATCAGATTCATGCAAGTGACCACAAACCCAGTGGAACTGTGGGCAGCGCCAAACTCAAGGTCTCGTCAAGAAAGAGAATACTTTGACTCCCACTTTGAGCCCTTCTACAGAACAGAAATGCTCATCATCACAGCCAAGGGTCTTCCCAAGCCGGAGTATACGGCGACTGATGGCACAACACTTACATTTGGATCCGTCTTCAATTCGACCTTTTTGCTTGATGTACTTGAACTGCAGAATCGGATTTTGGGTGAGTTTTCAGAGTTGCTTTATTCATAGACTCCACTTTTCGGTGGCTTATTAAGTTAAAACTCACAGTATGCTCGTTTTTAGTCTCATAATTTTCTGTGAAAATTTATCTTATATATAAAATTCTCGTATCAAAATGTTACCTTACTCCTCCGAAACGGCTTTACTGATTTTTACCAAATTTATATGCATATTCAGTAGCTCTGAGAATCGGCTACTATCTATTTTTCATACCCCTAAGTGATAAGCGTAGCCCACCCCAAAAATTAATATGGCAAAACGTTTGCCGGGTCAGCTCGTATTCTCTAAATTGAATTATACAAAAAACAAATAAACGATTCCACTATTTGCGTATACGACACCGTTTAACGAATATTAATGTTTCAAATTCTCTCAATCCTCTTTTTTATTTGAATGCCGCTTGTATGATACTTGTACTATTGTTTCCATTTTTTTTATAGTTAGTGAAGTCCCGTGTCCCCTAGTGGGGTATGGGACAGATGCATCTCACATCTGTTTCACTGATCGATTTTTTCTTTAGGGGCAAGTAGGTGATCAGCCTTCTATGTCCTGCCAGACCGAGTTTTTATTATTATTATTTTTTTATCTCCACCGGGAATCGAACCCAGGACCTCTCGGTTGTAACGCTTACGCACTTACCACTAGACCAAGGAGGCGGTTTTTTTTATAGTTACACATCTGTAAATGTGTATATGTACAGTCTGTCTTGTCACTTGTATGGTTGGCTACGTGCGTCGTTGAATATAAGAGTTTCACTATCTTAAATTAATACTACACTTGGTATAACAGCCCTCGGTAACGAAACACGAATAGAGGATATATGCTTTGCCCCGCTTTCGTCTCCCTTCCTTGGGCCCGTGACGGCTGAAAAATGCGGTGTGATGTCGGTACTGGGCTGGTGGGATAATGATGCCAGTAATATTTTGGATAATTTGGAAGACAACGAGTATTTGTCGCAGGTCATCACTTGTGCCAAGTGAGTGATTCTTATTTATATATCATACATATAATAAATATTTTTTTAACTTATTTTTTAACTCTTTATCTCGAAAATGCTTTTATCGACCTCTTATTTAAAGATTTCACTCATTAATCTAATCAGCTGCCTTCTAAGGTATTTCCGAACTATTGCGACTTGGGAACCTTCTAGAAAAGAGCGTACCTCTGTTTAAGAGGCCGGCAACGCACCCGTGGCCAGCAGGCGTTGAGGGTCTCCATGGGCGGCGGATTGCTTCTCGTAAGTGAGCCTTCTGCCCATTTGCCTCCTATCTTATTCAAAAAAATCTATGATTTTCAGCAACCCGTATACATGCCTTGCTCCATGGGGTGGTCCGGTGTTACCAGCTGTGGGTTTGGGTGGTTTCCTCGCACCACAAGAACAACTCACAAAGAAGTCTCGCTTCCATGAGGCCACAGCACTTATTCTAACGATACTGGTTAATAATAAACACGATAAGGAAAAGGTAAGATATTTTTCCTTCTATCGTTTACTTGTGTTTTTTAAATGACTATTATTCAAAAATATTTAAATAGTAGAAGATTTTTAAAATACATCATATGCATTTGTTTTAATTCTTACGGTGACTTCAGATAAATATATTTATGATAGGAAAATTCTAAAGTTCATTGAAATTTGTCATATAACATTCTTTCATTTATAATACGTGAGATAAGAAACTAAATGACGTAAGTTCATATTGAGAAATGCATAATGCTATTTTTTTATATAAAATGCATTAGAAATACATTTAATTAATTGAAATAAACATTAACACTACTGTTTGAATGGCACACAACACACACACATACCTGACTTACTTTTGAATTGTGGTCGAATTTCGACCAACGGGTCACTAGTTACAGTATATACACCCTATAGATAATTATACAATTTCAGCTAAAACCAGCGAAGCAATGGGAAAAAGAGTTCATAGAATTCATGAAGAACTACACTGAGAACGAAATGCCCGCGTACATGGATATAGCGTATACGTCCGAGCGGTCGATCGAGGACGAGTTAGATCGCGAGTCGAGTTCAGACGTCTCCACTATTCTGGTCTCTTACTTTATCATGTTTGCGTATATCGCTATCTCGCTCGGACGGTTCACCACCTGCTCGAGACTGCTCATAGACAGTAAAGTCACTTTGGGACTTGGAGGTTTGTACTGAATTTTACGAAGTTACATTTATAGCGTTCGTTGTTATAAGAAAACAATAATCAGTAAATATATATTACATACACATAATATTATACCGGACACGATTACACCTTTTTTACGAGTAAAGAAAACCTGATTCGCGAATATACAATAGCATTTAGTATTCCTACATTCTTGCGACTCTCTTGTGACTAACGGTCCGCAACATGCTTGCGCATTATACATTCTGGTCAGTTAGAATTGACTAGATTCTCCGAGAGACATATGTAATATGTATATACCCATCTCAGTAGATAGTCTTGATAGCCAAACCGTCTTATTAATTACAAAATACATAGAAAATAAATTTGTAAATAAAACTCATATATTCAGAACTCATTCAAATATCGGAAAGGACTTTAAAAAATATCAAAGTCAATCAAATAATTTATTTAATTATTTTCAGGTGTTTTGATAGTACTAGCGTCAGTTGTATGCTCGATCGGTATATTCGGTTATTCTGGTGTCGCGGCAACATTGATTATTGTGGAGGTCATTCCGTTCCTTGTCCTCGCCGTGGGAGTCGACAATATCTTCATTCTGGTACAAACCAATCAGAGAGAAGGAAGAAGACCCAATGAGACCATCGCTGAACATATCGGAAGAACGTGAGTTACACTCTATTTAATGAATTAAGAATGTTACTAGGTACGCAAAATCGCTTGAAACTGTCACAGTAGGTAGAGCTTTTATGTATACAAAACACTAGTTTTTGTTTTATTCAAAAAGAGCGAGTAGTTTTGATTTTACGTGCATTTAAAGTTCGTCAGCTCGTGTCAGCAGTGTGACGTCACAGTACAACACTCCGCTCTCTCTATATCTCTTCTCGGAATCGCGAATCGCGAAATGGGAATGCGCGAGCTGTTGTAAAATGACGTCACATCGTCCTACTTTTAAAATTCTGAATCTCAGGAACAAATTGACATATCAAATGGCTTTTCACACGATTTTTCCATTTTCAATAGACAATACGGTGGGCTAAAAAACCAAAATGTTTGAACATTCTCACAGTTTGTATCTATTAACGAAACCTTTCAATGCGACGACGCTAGAAAAGGGATAGTAAGTTTTACGTGTCTGTATATCCGTCTGTGGCTTCGTAGCTTCTAAACGGAGGGATTATGATGGAGTTTTTTTATTTGAAAGTTGGTTCTGAGGTATTTATCTGTTCATCTTTTTATTAGGTACCTAATCTTGTTTGTAATTATAATATTTTTAATTTGTTAAAGTTCGTTACTAGTTTATTCAGAGCTTTAATTTCTTTTCCAGTTTGGGCCAAGTGGGTCCATCAATGTTCCTGACATCAATATCGGAGTCCGTGTGCTTCTTCCTGGGGGCCCTGAGCGACATGCCGGCAGTCCGAGCCTTCGCCCTCTACGCGGGCGCTGCGCTTTTGGTCGACTTTTTACTTCAAGTAACATGCTTCGTGGCTTTGCTGGCCATTGATACACGAAGACAGAATGCTAACAGGTAGTAAAGATTGTTTTGAAAGTCAAAAGTAAAGTGAAATTTGATTTAGTTTATATTTGTGTGAAATAACTTTGATAACGCGATTTAAATTGCTTCAGCGTCATTTCTTGACATTTATTTCCTTCATATAAGCTTTTTCCTTTTTTTCTTCTAGTCTTTCATCACAATCTGTTCAGAGGTATAGGCCTGAAAGAGAGTTACTTTCGCATTAATAATAGTAGTGGTTATATAATTTATATGTAAATTATAAAAAAATTCTGTTTACTTTGTAGAGAATCAGATATCTACTCTGAACCTTTCTCATTTTTATCACATCCTTAATTTTATTGATTTCAGATATGATATATTCTGCTGCCTGTCCGGCAGTAAGACGGAGGCGACCGAAAGTGGCGAAGGAGGCCTCTACAGCCTCTTCCGTGATGTGTATGTGCCCTTCTTGATGAAGAGGGAAGTCCGGGCTTCTGTTATGGTCATATTCTTCGCCTGGCTTTGTTCTTCAGTCGCGGTGACTATTTTTTTTATATTTGTTTATCTCACAACTCCGTTATCTATGGTTTTGATTGAATATATTTTTTTTATAGTATATGGTTCAGTATCTAGGTTAATACCCCGGGAAAACAAAGCGTTTGGATCTTTTTAAAATGGATAATAAGTGATTATTGATTTATTTCAGGTCGCCCCCCACATAGATATAGGTTTAGACCAAGAGCTATCAATGCCCCAAGACAGCTTCCAATTAAAATACTTCCAATACTTAACGAAATACTTAAATATCGGTCCGCCTGTGTACTTCGTGGTTATGGAGTCTGAGGCCTTGGACTATTCGGACGTGCAATCACAGAATATGATCTGTGGTACTAGATGGTGTAGACACGACAGTGTTGCCAATCAATTATACTCAGGTGATTATTTTTAATCTGTTTCATTATAATATCAAAATATGATATGGTCATGCGGGCAATGTCGCTGGCACATCTAAAACTCTTGGTAAATTTAAAGATAGTTTTGTTGCTGTAGATCTTTTTGCTTATTTTAATAGGGGCACAAAATAATTGAGTGGATTTCTTGTCCCTAGATTACTAATAGTCAAATACAGATAATTGAGTTTGTTATAAATCTAACAACTCAAAACTAACATAATTACTTTCTTACTATTTAATGATACGTGCAACCAATAAGTCTGCTTGTCTGCAGTTTGAATTACGCCAGAATATTATTATATTAGAACATAGATAAAATTTGGCACGAAGATAGTTTATAGTTTGCAGAAATGTGCGTTTCCTTTTTTCGGATTGCAACACTTATCAATTTGTTAAATTTATTATGTTTTTTCAGCTTACCGTATATCAAACGTGACGTATATCGCCCAACCGCCGAACTCGTGGTTGGACGACTTCTTCGACTGGGCAGCCTCGCCCAGCAGTTGCTGCAAGTACTTCCCCGCTAACGAGAGCTTCTGTCCTAGTTCTTTCGGTAAATAAACTATTTATGTCAACTTCAAATTTAGCAGTTCAGTATTTTTCGATTTTCCATAAGATTGATTTCTGTCACAACATTAGGATGGACAAATACATCCATATTTGCAACCAAAGTACAAAAAGCAATTCATGTATAATTTAATTTTTAGTAAAATTGCAACTGACTGGTTGTCAGCAAGCTTAAATAACTTCTGTTTCTTTTTGAGAATTCAAAACAATGCGAACACTACTTTCTGATTATCAAACTCTTATAACGATAGCCCATTCAATTACTTCTTATGCAAATATCAGATTTAATTGGATTTATATTTGACAATGTTGTATTTTGCAAAGAAATCTGAAAGGTGAAATTTTTCTAAAAATCTAAGATTTTAAACTCTTACAGGTAGTCCACCATGCAACAAGTGCAACATGCAGCTGGTGGGCCCAGAACAGCGTCCTACACCTGGAGACTTTGAGCGCTACATCCCTTACTTCCTCCAGGACAACCCTGATGCCAGCGGTTGTGTGAAAGCCGGCCACGCGGCGTACGGACAAGCTCTCAACTACCACATGTATAATAAGACTCAGGCTCGAGTTGGCGCTACTTATTTCCAGGGTGAGTGGATAATAGAGGCGCAAAATAGGATGGCTACATAAGGTTCCGGACCTAAAGACTAGATATAAAAGGTTTCTTGCTAGCCATTTAAAGTCACCGGTCTAAAAATTCTGGCCTTGAATCATTAACAATTAATCTTTAGGTCTGATCGCCTAAAGATCTAAGCGTCTAGTTCCAAAAACAGAATATGCATAGAAAATTTATGGTATATAAATGTATAATCTCTTTTCATTCCAGGCTACCACACTGTTCTAAAAACAAGTTCGGATTATTACTCTGCACTTCGGGCGGCGCGGACCATTTCAGCTAACCTTACAGAGACACTTAATAAGAACTTACAGGTATTTTTTAGATTTGTTCGAATCTAAAAAAACCAAACTTACGCATCTGACAATGGTTCAATAGTTTTGGATTCGATTCCTGGGGGGTAAATCGACTTGCTTAGAAAGAAATAAAATGTTGCCTGACCATTCCTAAGTTTCAGTCTATCTGTGTACCAAATAGTAAAATTCCAGAGCTTTCGGAGGAGCAAGTTCTGGAATTTTACTACCTAAAGAATAGCTTTAACTTCAGTATTAAATATATGTTGTATTAAGTACTTGTTTTTTATGTCGATCTAAATTGATTCTGTTGTTTTAATTAATATTTTTAACACATTTTCATCTTGGTATCAAAATTTGTCAGTCAGTTTATTCCATACGAAGCTGTAATAAACCTTCACAAAAGCAGTTAAGACTAATCTTACTCTTCTCGTACACAAACTGTTAAGAAGTTTTTATAAATTTAAATATTACTTTATTATCAGTCGTTCTCGCGATTAAAAAAATTGGAAGACATTAGATTTTAATATTATTAATTATATTGTTACAGGATATGGGCAAAAACAAGACGGTGAACGTGTTCCCGTACTCCGTGTTCTACGTGTTCTATGAGCAGTACTTGACGATGTGGCCAGACACCCTCAAGTCTATGGGCATCTCTGTTCTCTCCATATTTATCGTCACATTCGTTCTCATGGGATTCGATCTATTCTCCGCTCTGGTTAGTACATGTATTTTCGAAAAAAGATTGATGAGTTGTGTCTATGCTGTCTATGGCATTAAAGCTCCTAAAGAAATGGGCGAATTTCGAAGTGTTTTTTTTTTTTTTTTGAAAGCTGTCGTGATCGAGATGGATGTCAGCTTACATGAAGATTATTTTGATTAAAGTTACATCAATAATAATAAAATAAATGAAATAATTTGCAATTTCAACCGTTTTTGGCGATTTTTGTCACAGCAACAAACTTATTATATATATAACAAATTATTCATATATTAAGTAATATATTATATGTCCTTTGTTCTGGGAATTTACTTTCATAACTGTTAAATTTGTTTTTTTATGTTTTTCTTTTTCTGTTGCAATAATATAAAGTACAACTTGAAAATAATTACTCAACTCTATGTAAAGGTACTGACTGGAGTCCAAAAAGTCCAAGAGAAGAAACAATGATTCATTGCTAAATTGCACTGGAAAATAAAATGCTTGAGAGAAATGAGATATTTAAAAGAAATTGTTTATTTCAGGTTGTTGTGGTGACGATAACTATGATAGTTGTCAACCTTGGCGGTCTTATGTACTGGTGGGGAATTAGTCTGAACGCTGTATCGCTCGTCAATTTGGTAAGTTTTTTATGTAAATAGCCGCCAATATAATCTATATAAATAAAAATGAATCGCCGAAATGTATGTACGCGCATACTTCCGAACGACTGCACCAAATTGGATAAAAAAAAATTTGTTGTTGTTATTGTCAGGGAAGGTTCTTATAAAAGAAAGAATTAAGTAAATTTAAGAAAAGTTAGCGACAATATCAACTTTTCTAATGTTAATATAGCGTTTGACATACCTGTCAGTTTAAATGTTTAACTGTCATAATTTCTCATTTCTTAGTAAACATTCCGTTTGGTATTTTTAATTACACCAATTCGAATTTAATATTTATAGTTACGACAACGTTTGTCGGGTCAGCTTAATTAATGTAATATTTAGCTCTAAGGTGATATTTATTTATACCTATTTCCAGGTGATGGCGGTGGGAATAGCGGTGGAATTCTGCTCTCACTTAGTACACAGCTTTAGCGTGTCTCCAGGAGAGAGTCGCGTGGCGAGGGCGTCAACTGCTCTAACAAGGATGGGCAGCTCGGTCCTATCCGGCATTACTCTCACCAAGTTTGGAGGGATCATTGTACTCGGAACGGCTAAGAGTCAGATATTCCAGGTGGGTTGGTCTCCAGTAATTAAACGATTAACATTTTCAATATTTTATTTTTAATAATTAATTTAAAAATTAGATATATATATATTTTAATTATTTTACTGTCATCGCTCCTTGTTGAGTGCAAATTTAAACGCGATCCATTTGTAAATGAAAAATTCGACCAATTCAAGCTTAGAAGACTGCCAAATGACTACTTATCTCTTACTACCATGAGTGACAAAAAAAGAAATATATTATCTTAGGAATCTTCTAATTTAACATTGAGTTATTTTTTTATCTTAAACCTACAATGGCTATAATTTCCCTTGTGAATTTTCTAAATAGATTAATTATTAACTTGATTATTCCACAGGTGTTCTACTTCCGTATGTACTTGGGCATAGTGTTATTCGGTGCTGCTCACGGCCTCGTCTTCCTTCCAGTTATGCTTAGCTATATTGGTAAGTGACTACGCTATTACTATAGAACACTACACAATTACTATTGAACACTACACAATTACTATAGAACACTACACAATTACTATAGAACACTACACAATTACTATAGAACACTACACAATTACTATAGAACACTACACAATTACTATAGAACACTACACAATTACTATAGAACACTACAAAATTACTATAGAACACAACACTAAACTATTGAGTGGACTTGAGTTCATTAGACTACTTTAAAACGCTACACTATTATTATAGTCTCTCAACTGTTCTATGGCTCCACTACGCTACTATATTAAATTAACACTACTATAATATAATGTGCTATATAAATCGTTTCTATATTGTAGTAAGCTATAACACCGTGTAAGAATAGCTTGTTCTGCACTTTACCATTAAAATTCTTTCACCGAATTAAGCGCGTTTATTTAACATTTTTTCATAACTGATCTGCCGTGACGAGTCGCCCGTGACCATGCACGCTGTAAAGCACGCGAAACGTCGGGAAAAAATTATAGAAATTTGTAAAATAAATGCGCTGGATCCGGTAAAATTGTTTTGTTTTTTTTTTGTCTATAAGCTTACAAAGCTATACAAAACTACTGTTAAAGTTTTGAGAGCTTTATTGACCATTATATAATTAAAATCAGCTTCGCTTGCAGCAGATAAAAAAAATACTCTAGTCTGACTAGATAGCTTAGGCATTTCTTTGCATCCAAAGAAATGCACCGAGAATGTTTCACTGAAATGGTTTCTTTATAAATGTAGTACACGAGCCTTAAGATCAAATTAATTGTCGCGACTTTACGACTATCTTTCCAAATGCTTGACCAAAGACACAATAATATCGTCACGCCTTTAATTCCCCGAAGGCGTAGCACTAAGTACACCCACATTTCGCCAGACATTATGTGTTTTTACGAGCCTGTAGAATGTAGATACACATATTTGTTACCCACGTACGTAACCCACAAACAAGCCTATTGTTTTAACTTATCTTTGTAATTTAATTTTGATTAGAGGGGATTTGGTTAGGATCTTACTTTTGTATTTTTAAATGTATAAAAAAAAAGTACCACTGTATATCGTTTGGGCGATGATAGCACTACAATTATTTAAAACTTGTGGCTATCATTGACACCTTAGTCAAACTTGCTTGCATGTAGATTTTTGGATTTTTTTCTTATTGCCAAACACCGGGCACAATCCCAGACTCCGAACTACTATTGGGGAAATTCGAAAACCCGAAGATATGCTCGACCCGGGATTTGTTGTCAGTACCGCTACACCATCGAGGCTGTAAACGAATTATATAATATATAGACAGTGATTATTATCTCATACATGAATATTTATTTTCATATGTTTTTATTTGCACTATTATTTTTATCCTCCTTGTATATTGGACCTTGCTTTTTTGGTTTTTGTTCGGACTATTTTTAATACGTCTTGCGGTTTTCGTTGGTTGTCTCAACGTACTTATTCGCTTAACATTTATTCGCTTTTACTAACAAAGTTTCGTTACATTATTTTAAGACTTTTTTTATTATTAACTGTATCATGTCACTGTGTTCAATGCTAATTATCTGTGTTCGACTTTTGATATTGAGTGTTGTGAAGTATGCTATAGTTTTCTAAGGCATTTTTTGCCACGCACCACCAACCTGTGGAACCAGCTGCCTTCTGAGGTATTTCCGAACTATTAAGACTTAGAGACCATCAAGGAAAGAGTGTACCTCTCTTTAAAAGGCCGACAACGCACCCGAAGCCCAACAGGCTTCTTTTAAGTGAGCCTCCTGCCCGTTTGCCCCTTATCCGTTAATAAATAAAATAAAATCAATGATAATGTAGTAGGTATCGATTAAGTTATTTTATATAAAAATGTTATAATTTTTTTTACGGATTGGATTTACTAACAAGTTTAACTACTACGCATTGAAGCTGTATTTTCATCTATATTATATGTATATACCTTTTTATTTAAAATAAAATACCTATTGGAAGATATTTTTAGTTTTACTAAAGTAAGTATTTGTATGAAAAATTCTATTATGGTTTAAAATATGTGTCCAAACCCCTCAGGCAAGTATTACGTTGCTTGATAACATTTTGAAACGTTTATTTTATGCAACGAAAATATATGAATATAAAACTTTTAGAACTAACTTATTATTATTAATGAAACATTAAATGCAATAGGCAACCCCCAAAAGAAGGTGGTAAATTTGTACACATACAAATTTTATTTTCAAAAATATTTGGTATTTTTAAAATAAACAGGGAATAGGCAATTCCGTCAGGCGGGTGATCTATGGTTGTATTACAGGGTCCCCCGTGAACAGGCAGAAGCTGGCCAATCAGATGCTGCGAGGCAAGGAGGTGGGCGTGGCCGAGACCTCGCTCACACGAGTAAGCCCGCTGTTCAGGCAGTACCACTTTGACCCGCTTCCCGCGGCTTAACGAGAATGGACGCATTAACGCATGGGTGACTTGGAACGCCATCAGCTTTTAATACGGGCCACATGATTGTGTAGGGTTCTAGAGGAAGTAAATCACAACTCTCTCTCACGATACATATGTGCGATTTATTTATTCCACATACTGTTTACAATAATGTACTTAATTATATTTACAAAAATACAAAAGGCTCATCAAAGCCTCTCACGATACCAAATTAATCGAATTGGATAATCTCTTATTTACGTTGCACCGCTTTGATGTTTGTTGAAAATATTTTGTCTCATCCTTTAAAGCCAGCATTTAAGACATAAACGGGTCTAAACCGTTTGTTTTTTTGTAATGTTATTGATTTTTTTGTCCCATTGTCAATTTTTTTTCTAATGGATAAATAGAAGTTATTTTTTTTATTACATTAATATTTTATCATGTAGTGCTTTTGGAAGTTTTATTAGAATTTTTAAAGTTATGGCGTATTCCAAATCATTCTGTGTTCAGTTTTTCGAATATATTTTGTAATTTTGTTGTATCAATATTGATGTTAGCCCAGTTCTTGTAGTTTTATGTGTAATTTTTATTAAATAACTGTGAAAAGCGATATTTGACCGGAATACTACAATCAAGATGATTACTTAAATAGAATATTGAAGATATATTACACTTAGAATAGTGTAAAATACATTTTGTATTTGTATAGAAAACTACCACTTACAGATTAATTTTGGTGTTCACCATTTTTTTGTTTTTTGTTAAGTTAAGAGTAAGTTTGTGTTTTTCAAATAATATTAGTATTTTAATTATTACATTTTAAAATGCACACCTTAATAGCTGATATTTAACATTATTTTATCGCATTCATTTTGATAATGTGCTTTTTTAAAATTAATGTCCCAAAAAATGTAGAGCTTTTTTTTTTCTTTAGTCGTATAAGAACTGGGCTTTTACACCGCTTTTAATATTGTGCATCGTTCAATCTCGTTACACTAACTCAGAGGTCGGCAAACTTATTTGAAATCACTGAAAAAATTTAAAAAAAGAGCAAAAAAAAATATTTTTAATTACCTACAAAATGGTATTAACAGTTTTAGAAAATGTTAAAGCCGTTCTCAGCTGACCTCTGCTCTAACCAAAAAGTGATGACATTTCAAATTTGACAAATTTCAAAAAATATATTATTTGCAACTTTTTTTTTTTCAAGATTAATTTGCAGTTGAAATTTTTACTCTCTGTATGAAAAATATAGTTGAGGATGCATAAAGGATGAATTATGCTAGACCGTAACGGCATCATAGAAAAATCGGAAGTTTTGTGCGAGTTGAAATTTGTAAGCTTGAAATGTTTATAACACCACTGACAACGCGATGTATCGATTATCACCCCTCGATCTATCGATTCGCGGCTGTCAAAAGGTTTTGGTTTCTTCATAGATAGCATTTATGGACTCAATTCTGAACGAATTGAGATTACTGTAACCGCTGGTTGGTTAAAGGGTAATGCATGTCACTTAAGCCAAACAATCACCGTAAACTTATTACGTTTAATTTAACTTGCATAGCTAAGCAAGTTCTTCAGACAGGTGCGTCCACCCTTAAGGTCATTTATATAATATACACATATATATGAAAACTTGGCTCCGCTATGCAAGCTACACTAAACAATTAAGTTTTCGGTGGTCGTTTGGCATTATGCTCAGTTTCTTGATCCGTAGTTCACACAATTAGTCAAATATAACAGCCAATAGTTAAACGATAGGCCATATTTAACTGTTAAAACGGTTATTTTGAATTTTTAATCGAGTTTAAGTTGCGGGTAGTTATTGCGAGATAGAAAATGACAAACATTTGTTCGTTGAGTATAGACATAATTTTACTGCAGGTCAATGTTAAAAATACAAGTTAAAAATAACAATGCATTGGATAAAAAAGAATAAAATGAATGTGTTAAACCATTTGTATATTTTATTAATGATTGTGTCAACTATGGACAAAAAAACTGAAGCTTAGACCGACAATCGTTATTCCTAGTTATGCGAATTTAGATGTTTATTTAATGTTTTTGTTTGTCACTGGCTCGCCTATGCACTGTACTTAAAGTGTACTTAATAAATTAGGGCGGCTGAAGTGTGAAGAGAGAGCTTGAATGCATTGAGCACAAGGCTTAAGTTCCAATGTGACACCGTCGCCTGTGTTATTTTTGTATAATTAAATTATATAATCAATTTTATATTTATTGTGCGCTTCATGTGAATATGAGAAACGTGTAAGTCGTGAATCGATGTTTGAAGAGATTGACTAGACATTCCTAGGTTTAATGAGGGTAGTTTGTGATAGTGAGTCGGTCTTTTTCTCGGTTGAGTAGTATAGCCAGCTGGTCTCACCAACTTAACCGTGTCTTTTTGTATCATTAAATTACGAAAAAAAGTTTTATATAATTGTTATTTAAAACGCATGAAAACTACTTAAATATATTGAGATTAAATGATACAAAATTTAAAAACTACCCTCTTACTTATAAATGTTGCTCAACTAAGATCTTTGCTCAAATTGTTTTGTCTCGTTTTTGCTATTTACTAGCGAGAGTGTGACAAAATATTTGAGACAGTGTTCCGAGTTCAACGACGTTTATATGCGAGAGTTAAACAACTTTGAAACTAGCAACATCGCTCAGTTCACGGTTAGGTTGGCGGGACATTAGTAGCTTCTTTAATAGATATATAGTAGAATACACTTCCTATATGGTCTGGTTTATCAACACTTCATTTCTCACGAATCGAATAATTTGAATATAGTTTTTAAATATTATAATGCGAATAAGTCAGACCTTTTTAGGTTGTCATTTTATATAGATATCGATGCACATTGTATTATTTTTTATCCCTCTTTATTTAACTTGCACATTGTATTTTAAACTAACATGAGTAAATTGGCAACTAACCCATGGTGTCGGGGCAAAACCGAATGACTATACAGAAGTAATATTCTTGCAGGTACGTCTATAGACCTGGGAGAAAGAACAAATCTATTTATTTTTTTGGGAGTATTTTTATCTATCTAGGCATTATTTTTGTGAAGTATTCTATGAGATTACCCATGTTCCTATGTTCGAATAGTACTGCGAGATTACCTCGATTTCTGAATGGCTATGATAAAGCGCTACGCATTGCTATATTATAAAATCAAAGTTCCGTAACTGGTATATAACATTACCAATAATATAATATCCGTAAGAGGGTCACAACGTGTAAAGTCCGGTCTGTGA
Source organism: Aporia crataegi (assembly GCA_912999735.1). Classification (NCBI taxonomy): domain Eukaryota; kingdom Metazoa; phylum Arthropoda; class Insecta; order Lepidoptera; family Pieridae; genus Aporia; species Aporia crataegi. Next base: position 1,294,212 of record OU538744.1, on the reverse strand, counting down.
AATGTTTTATCACTTACAAACTAAGCATCGTGTTTGAAAGTAGATTTTTTTAGTCTTTTTGATTTTTATAAATTGTTTACACAAAGTTATCGGATTTTAAATATCTCGATTGGAGGATATAAAGGAGCCATTCAAAAATTGAACTTACACTTCGTTTTCTCAGAATCTCTACTTAAAAGTTAGTACTTAATTAGAGGGAACAAATCCAAAGGTTATGGTTAATTGTAACTGACATAATTATTTGTAAAGTGTGTAATAAATTTCGTTTATATTATTGTTTTTTGTTTTATTTTTTGTTCTGCACCTGCATGATGATATATTTTGCGAATTATTCTTATTGTTAGTGAGAGGAAGTTTGCAAATTTGCATGGTCCGTATTATTTATTAGAATAAGATGATAAGGTCCAATGTACAATTAAAGAGTATTTTGTTCTCATAGGATGAGGATCTGCTCAGTGCAAGTGAAAACAGCGTAAGGATACATTTTTTATACACCTCATTATACGAGTAATTCTGCTATATCACTATACGCTCGACAGGGGGGTGATCAAAGCACAACGCTATCAACTATGGAAATGACAATATCTTTTGCAAGTTTAATGTTATTCCCATACAAAAACTAGCGTGTTCTTTAAGTCTTTTGGACAATGATTCGAAAGCACATTCGTGTCGGAAATGATAATTGTAACTTAAATCTAAAGCCACAATTGACGTATCAAGTATTTTTCGATGACGTCTGCATTTAATGTGCACGCGGACTTATAAGGCTACTAAGGTTTTGAAAATTTTGGTTAAATCTTTTCTTCTATTATAAGTTATCATATTAAAGGTTACTTCGTTTCAGAAGTTGTTATCTTCGACCCGAATGTTTTCTCAAATCATTGTGAATATTGGCCATGTCAATTTTTATGATCATTATATATAGCAAACTCGCTTTGTCTACAGTGAGAGTAGACGTTCCTTTAAGTCCTGCTAATGCCTATAATTATTGTTTCTGCACAACGAAAAGCGGCTGTTTTCATTAAAATTTTAATATTTGCGTTAAAAAACATTAAAATTCATTATCATGCCACATTGTGTCAAGTGACAAGTCATTAATTAATAATTCGAAATCACCCAGTAGGTAATTTAATAAAAAAAAAACAGTAGAGTTACTCAATGCTTCCAGTCCGCTAAATGCAATGCATTAAAAGTTACTTCGCGGACTATTTAAAGTCACGTGTTTAAATCGCTACGCAGTGTGAGTTGAGATTTAAATGTATGTACATGCGCCAGTATGTACCAAGTATTATTGCTTAAAGTAGGTAAGCCTCATACAGTAATCATCTAGAGACGAATATATGTAACATTATTTTTAATTATATATTAGTAAGCTACTCCTATGCTAATGTTAATAAAAAATGATAAGTATTTTTTTTTTGCTTTTAATAACTTCAAATCGGTCCAGTACGACCGATTTTAAAAATTATTTCACAGGGAACTAGTATTTCCCAATCAGTAGTTTATTTGTTCCCATGCAGCCGAAGCCAAATGTGCAATTATTAAAATTACAGAGTTAATTTCTAATTTTAAAATTATAAATAATTTAAAGAGTAAATTTAACTTAATTACATACACAAACATTTTGAATAGCTGAAATGCATTAAATTTATTTAACATTAAGTTTCACCCCTAAGTATAAATATAACATATGAAACGGTTCATCACGTTTTTTATTATTTACTGAAATCTCAAAAAGTTAATGAACCTGGAAACTTTGAAAAGCTACTCTAAAAGTCCCATGTTTTGGTCTCGTTACATCAGTTGCTTTTGAATTGGGTAACTTACTACAAGATACCCAAATTTAAGAGACTTGATTTGTTCTCTTAATTCACATAATCGCAACATAGAGAACACAAAATCTATTCCCGAGTCTATGATTGCATAGATATAAATTATTTATTTATTTGAGAACGGAGCGACATTTATGGTTCACGATTTTGTTGAGCAAAATAAAAGGCTAATCCAAAGAGTTATGACGAGAAATATCGGAATAATAAAAATTATCACGTATACCGCAAAAAATCATTTTTTTACTAGATATATTATCGCGTTTTAATATTATCTATTCTTTTAACATTAATATTACGTTAGGCTGCCGCTAATAATAGGACCTCAATCCAAATGAAGAAGATTTATATTTCTGAAGCATTTTAAGCTTCAATATAAACGTGATAGTTTTCATTAAACCCCATTACTTTAAAATATTGTTTAATTTGAAAACATATCTCAAAGGCTCTGGCTCTGTCACTTTCTCGCTGATCTGAAATTGTTATTACAAAAACGAGACAAAACAGCGAAAATATTAATTGAGCAAGTAAATTAGTGGGTAATTGGATGGATCTTGTCATATAAATAAGTGAGTAATTGGATGGATCTTGTCATAACTGATTTTTTGTATAAACTTGGCACTCAAATCATTCTCTATGATTATGGTACTATAGACTATAGAGCTTCGCTAGCAATACATTTTTTTCTAGGCATAGCCCGTAGGCGGGGACAGTGGCGGCTTGGGCCGGAGGGAGATACCTACGGCAGTCTAGACTCTACGCCAGCTGGGCCCCGCGCTACCGGGAGCGGTGAAACGCTCACTCAGGAGATGTGAGCTGTACTATAAAAAGGAATTGTCTATGCTCTTTGGTGATACAGATAACACTGAGATGTCTATGACTAATGACATGAAAAGTAGTAGGTAGTTAAGAAATTTGGTAGAGGTCATCTAAGTGTTAGAAAGTTATTAGTTCAATAAGAATTTTGTCTCAGTGTTGCCAGTATAAGGAATTGTTAGAAAATTGTCTATTAAAGATATTAAATTAAATAAATACAACTGTGAGTCGCTTTTGATATTATTAATATTATTTGTATTTATAAATTAATTCGATATTACTTGACGGCCTGTTGGCGCAACTTGTAGTGCTCCTGCCTTCTGCGCCAAAGATCCTGGGTTCGAATCCCGGTAGGTGCATTCATTTAAGTAATGGGCTCGAATGTTTGTTTCCGAGTCTTGGTTGTTTATAAACTTATATGTATTTATTGTGGTAAATCTCGTTGCTTCTGATTGCCATAACAAAAGTGCATCAGCTACTTTCGGATCAGAGGTGTAAGCTGTCCCAATTACATATATCTTGTAATTATTAACATATCAGATGCTTAACACACTGTAAAACAAAATATTTTATTTACGGCCTTTAATAAAAACGTTGATAAAAATCAATTTTCTATAAAAAATATGTATTCTTAAAAGAAAATGCTTAGAAAAACTATTAAATAAAAAAGTATAACTTCTAGGCCTTGAATTTAATATAGTAGAAATAAAGGGTATAGAAATTATAGAAATGTCGTAAATAAATTTATATAAAATCTATTCAAGAATCTTCTAGGTATTTAAAAAATTCAAGATATAAATAAAAAAGTTACTTTCATACTATGGAATATAATATCATTATGTATACGTAAGAAAAATTTATGAGATATGAAAAGATAATATGGAAGTACGAGATTTTAGTTTCGATTTGTTAATTATATTCTATGGTACGAAAGTTTCATCAGCCAATATTTCTATTGTTACGTCTTTATTGCGTATATTTAAAAATTTAATATATCGTTAACACTATTTATCTATAGATAATTTGGTGTTTCTGTATATAGTTATATTGTTAGTGTATAGCATGTTTTTAATCTGTAATTTGCTATCATGTATAATATGCAAGTTTTTGTGATCTTTCGTATTCGCTATGTAATTATAGAATTTTTAATAAATGAATAACATCATGTGAATTTTTATTAGCACTCATGAATGAATTTATATTCGATTCCACGAACATTTGGTTGTTTATTAATTAGAACACAAGTGTAAGCTTATCTGTTATTGCAATCATCTAGTGACTAGTCTAAACGAATGAAGCGATTTCGATGCGTTTTTTGTTGTTTGAAAGCTTAAAATAGATCTTAGCTTTATTCATACCACTTGTATGTAAGCCTAGTGATCGAAATTCGACCATAATTCAAAAGTAAGTAAGGTATGTATGTGTGTATGTTGTGTGACAATCAAACGGTAGTGCGTTATGTTTATTTTAATTAATTCAATGTATTTCTAATGCATTTTATATAAAAAACGTAACTTCTCCATATAAACTTTATCTGTGTCAAATTTCACGTTCGTCCGTTCGCGCAATTTTCTTAAAAAAACACAAATATTCTTGTTTTTAATTAACATGTCAGTTTCTTTTTAATCTGACTTGTTTTTCTTAAACGGCTTTTACTTATGCAATTTCTACCTTTGATTATCTCTGTTTAATTTGTTTTTATATCTGCATAGAATATACATTATACCTAGTAACTCTTCGTGTGAGATATATACCTTATAAGACTTTTTACAAGTTTAAATGAGTACAAAAATAAAACTAAAAATATATATGTCAAAACAATTAATATTTACAATAACATCCATGACTAGAATAATTTCACTTTAGTCACATAGATTTTCAGCCTGTTAAATTCTTGGAATTCAAGTAAATTTGGTGCTTTTTGTTTAGATTTTGTTACCATAGCTAATTCACCATTTTATCTGTGGTGAGTAAGTATAGTTATAAAATACATTAATATAATAGCTCTATCATTTGTTTTTAATTATTAAAACTACCTATTCGTTTTAGTTGGCCATTTCAGTTGATCAAATAAAACCTTATAAATTATTATTTTTTGGTGAAATTTAAGACGCCGGTGACCTATTTTAAAGAATATTTAGATTACATCGACAAACATTTCTAACAATCCAATGAAAATAACTTTGAAGGACGGAAAATTCAACAATTCAATCCAAAACTAGAACTAGCGTAAGTACAATGTTATAAATTTAAAGTGGTTTAAACATTTTTAACGATTGTTTTAGTAAGTAAATTCCGGCGTAACTATATATACATAAGTATATACCTATATTACATTTTCTTGCATTAAATTAAAGGTTAGTTTTACTATTTATGCTCTACTAAAACATCGTTAAAAATATTTAAAATATTCAAACAATGTAATAGTTATTTGAGAATAAATCATGAAGTCAGAACGCATCTTGGTTCTATTTCAAGCGCCCCGTTGCTGTGATATTTTATTTTTATTCTGTGATGTAATTTTATTGGATTCATACAACAGATATGAATCGTTGGATATCTTTAAAATAATACCTCGCTTCTGAAATAAATTACCCTATCACCTAAAAATTACAATAACAAACAAAAATAATTTATAGTCTTGTTAAGCTTCGGGCTAGAGTGCACTATTTTGTTTAAATCTCTATGGTTTTCTTATGTTAATTTAATATAGTCAATTAATTATATATATTATTAATATAATTTAGAATATATAATAATTTCAAATTATTATTTTTTAATAAACACAACATCAACACGTCTTTAAATATAGTCTTTTTAGCAAGCTACGCTTTTCAAACTCGGCTTTTATTCAATTGCTCCTTGCCTCTCCTAAAAAAAACGTTTTCAGTCTCATAAGAATGTACATGTTGGCTTAATATAGACCATTTTATTTTTCTCTTTAATGATATCCAACGAAATCACTAATCACAATTTAAATATAAAAATTCAGTCACTCAAATCATAACCTAAAACGTATAGTTTATATTATATTAAAGTTCTAATGGCCCGAAAAGTAGGCAGGCCGGGCAGTTCTCGTTCTGGTCAGCCAGGAACTGAGCGAACAGTTCCTGATATCTCGATAATGAAATGCCACCTTTTCTTCTGTCATCGTCCTGGAAGGTGTAAGTTAGTTTTCATTCCAATACATTTTTTTATTTACCATATAAATCCGCTCTGAATATAAATGCTACACTAATTATCTTTCACACCTAAGCCATTGAAATAATTACGATGAAATTTAATGCAACTTCAGATACCTACTAGATCTTGGGAAAGGACATGGCTTCCTTTTATTGCAACAAAAATCTTTTCAATTAAAACATCATATTTTGTGCAAACCAGTTTGATATTTTGTTCAAATAAATGAAAAAATGCACGTCAAATGACATAATCCTTCTTAAATCTCGTATTCTAGAACTAAAAGTCTAGGTTTTCGAATACGCGATTGATTAAAAAAACCATTAAAGTAAGGTTTTTGTTTAATAAGCACTAATACTTAACCTCAGAGCATAATATGTCTTATAACCGGCGTTCGTTATTAAACAATACTTTCTTACATTTATTAACATTTAACGTGACTTTAAAAGAATTGAGATTTGGAAATGTGCCAATTAGGATCAGATAAAATACTTGAAACGCTGTTTTATTGTTATTAAGTACGTTTAATAGGTTTAAAGGAATTCAATTTAAACTTCTTTGTCTGTTACTGATACTAAATATTATAGAAATATTAACAGTACCTAAGTACTTAGTCATTATTACTAAAAAATATTGTCAGGAGTTTTAAGACGCACGTCATAGACAACTCAACGAATGAGTTTTTTGTGCAAAATTATTTTTGTATTGGATAGAAATATCAAGGAAGGCTTCACGCTACGAGTTATAGAGGCTGAGAATCAATGCTAAGTATTACAAAATTGGGAAAAAATATTTCTTTATTAAAGTTCGTTTAGATTTTTTTAAACAATTAATATTTGGTACTTATTTAAGACAATAAATATATTTCATGCCCTTTGGAGCATGAATTATAAAACCCTTGGGCCATGGGGTTCAAGTGCTCGGGCGCTCGTGAAAGATTTAATCGAGCGTCTTGTCGAGTTCACCGAAGACCCCAGGACTGGCCTTTTCCTCGCTCAGCACATTAGTATGGCAATTCAGCGAGGAAGTTCTGCCAGCATTAAGAGTACAATGCCACAGGGCATAAGTTTTTAAATTTTTTTGAATTGTATGTAAGAAGTTAATTTTATTAGGTATATTCTGTATTTTTATGTTATAATTGTTCTTAGTTATTACTTTTTTAATTTTAGTTCTAATTTAGTATAAATTAGTTTATTTGTGGAAATTTCAAGCAATTAATAAATGTATAGGTAACATATTGAATAAATTCTAAGAACTAAAACTAACTAAAATTTATATATTTTACTAGCTGACCCCGCGAACTTCGTATCGCTTCAGTGCCGAATAATAACGTGTCACCTAAAACGTCATTCCATAGAAAATGTATGAGGAAACGAATTTGCAATAAATTAAAATTGATACTATAATTTGAGATTTAAACTATCCTATCTCTCAAGTTGGATCGAACTGCACATGGTGTGCGAATTTTATTATAATCGGTTAAGTGGTTTAGGAGTCCATTGAGGACAAACATTGTGACACGAGATTTATATATATTAAGATTATATAATATAAATTAATTTGCTAATTGATTTTAAACATGCTAACTCTGAATATGCAATTAGAGTAACTCTAAATAGAATTCAAACGATAGGTAATCAAATGAAAATCGTCATTGGCATAAATTTTCAGAGTGATTTGCCAAAACGCACGTAAGAATTCCCAGAAACCCGTAATTTGACGCAAACCATACATTTACTACACGTTATCGAAATCTATATCTAAAATACGAGTCGTTATATTTTCTACTATAAAAAGTATTAAATACTTACGTTTAACAAAGAGTTGTACGCATCGTCAATAACTTTGATGTCATCTACAACCATTCGTTGAATACAATCATATCGGAACTCCTCAATTCCTATAAGACCATCAGCGTTGATATCAATCATCCTAAAATTGGTCTCGATAAAAGCTTTCATTGCTTGGGGAAAGTCTTCGTACTTTTTTCCAACGCAAGTGTTTTTTACTGCTTGTTTGAATTCATCTACGGTAATTGCTCCGTCCTGAAATAATGTTACTATTAAAAAGGTAAAAGATCTAAAGATTGATTTTATGCAAAGCAGGCAAACAGGGCAGCATACACATGCAACTTTCATAAAGCCTTTTCAGATAAATAAAAGCTCAGTATCGTCTGGAGATAGGTACTTTTTCGATCAGTTCAATGGGTAGTTTGATCAAAATGGAAGTAATGTTTAGTTACAAGGATATGTACATATTTTATGTGACACATAACTGAAAGAATAATTTTATATAACAACTGTTTTAACACTTGAGTTCAAAATATCAAGGATCTGTTTTTCATAAACTTTTTATCCATTAAAGAAAGGAGTTAACTCCTTGTCTTAAAGAATATCCGATTGAGGAGTTCAATACTGTGGCAATAAAATACAAAATAATTATAACCTGAATAAACTCTAGTCAGATACAAATAAATATAATTATCTCATGCTTATTTTATAATCGGTGGCCATAGGTCAGAAAATGATAAATGCAATTTCTTGAAGGCACTATTAAAATATGAAACACTCAATTCAACAACATTCAATACAACAGTAATATTTTGCATGTAGAACTATTCTGATATAACCAAATGAAAGAGCATTACCTATATTAATAAGTCATACTGAGCAAAAATTTACTTATCAATGTCTGATCTATGACCACAGAATTATGTATATGTAAAAGTAATGATTTATTACCTCGTTCGGGTCATTAAGATAAGTGTCTGTGTAACTAACTACTAAATTGAATCATATGATTGGTTCAATATAGTTATTTTTAAGTATCATAATTATGTATCATATAGTTCTTTATGAGACTTGAATGTATTTAAAGACTTGTCTATCTATCCTAAACTAGTGCTACGCATTCAAACAATCTATTAGGTCGTTAATTTTAAATATAGGACAGAGTTCGTGGTTTATATAATTTAACATATCATAAATAATTTTTACGATATGTAAGTATACTTCAGTTAAAAAATATAAACACATATGACGTCTCGCATTCAAAAGATTGCTATAATAGATAACACATTGAAGTTTAAAGCTTTCTTGATCGAAGCGATCTTGAGATTTATATTCGCGATATCTATTCTTATATTAGTTGAAGAATTTATTTGGCTGAATGCGCCATTATCAGGCACTACTGATCCGAATTGAAAAACCGGGAGGAATACGTGTCAACAAAATCATGACAAAGCTAATCTAAACTAATATTATAAAGAGGAAATATGTATGTGTGTATGTTTGTAATGAATAAACTCAAAAACTACTGTGCCGATTTCAAAAATTCTTTCACCATTGGAAAGCTACATTCACCCTGAGTAACTAAGGCTTAGGGACCGTTACTAAAACTTAAGTAACATAACCCAAGGTGTAAAAAAGTGCCCTAAAACTTCTTTCGTCGCATGCGCTGCGGAAACTATTGATGATAGAACAAAAGTAGACTGTAAAAAAAACGTAAGGAGGGTGGAGTTGTAAGGGGTTGAAAGGGGAGGGATGAAAAGTTTTATGGAAGTATCGTCATTTTTAGAACTAAAAGCTTTTAGACTATATAACATCACATTACGACGAAGTTAACGCGGGTGAAACCGCGGCGCACAGCTTGTACAAAATATAAAGCTATTCGTCCGACACAACTACCGTGCATTAAGCAGCGACGGTGCGACGCTAAGCTTATGTAGTAAACTGTGGGTGATAACCGACATAGTCTGGCACCTTGTCGAAGTCAGCGAGCCTAGAGATTTCCTCCCAGAGGTTATTCATAATGTTCTGGTACTTCTGGAGGCGGGCTGTGCTGCAGTCTCCTTTGCCTTCAAGGACGCATGTCCGTAAAGCAAGGCAGTGGAAGTCGTGTGAGTCCAGGTAACCATTGTTGTCGATATCTGAAAGAAATAAATTTAATTTTAATTTCAAAATATTTACTATAATGAAAAAATACATTTCGTTTGTGTTTAATTGTAATGTTTTTGGGTAAGATAGGCCGTGCATGGCTTAGTTAAGTCTATTTACTCAACCGCCTCCGTGGCTAAGTGATGCAACGGAGGTTCTGGGTTCCAATCCCGGAGGACAAATGAATGTTTCGGTTGGGTAGACACCGAAGACTTATTACTTACTGTAAAGAAAATGATCAGTGAAACAGATATATAAATATATCTACCCCATGCCCTATTAAGGGTTACGGGAATTAACTTTAAAATACGCTCATTTTACTATATTCATAAAATTTAAAAAACTATACCATCTATATTTAAATTGGCTGTGGTCTATGGAAAAACTTATAAGATTTAGGTACTACCAAATTGTTATTACAATCGTAATGAAAATGCATATTGTAAACACAGTTCGAGAAGACTAGACCTCAATGAGAAAATTGGCTAAATATTCAAGATTTTTTGTTATCACCATCCATGAGTTGATATTATTGGGTTTGACAAAACAACAATATAAAAAGAACAATGTTAACTGTATTTGCGGGTGTCGACTGTTATTTAAATACTTGATACATTTCTGTTCAACAATTAACTGTTAATTGTTTGGCAACGTGAAGATAAAATAATTGAAATTGAATTTTTGCTGTGATAATTAGTAACCTTCCTTATTTCTTCGCCAAATTATTTTAGGACAGCTGGCTGAAGGATTAAACAATCAATGTTTAGTATGAAATAATAAAATTAGTCTTATTTCTCAATATACGTTACCTTTAGATACATAAACATTGGCTTTTGATTTACTTACTTTAAATATACTATGTTTGAACAAAGCTTTTTTACAATGTATTTTTTGTACCATTCCGTCAGATTAAACAATAACAACATAAGATAATGACCTTAGATATAAATATATAATCTAGTTTTACTTTCTGTCCTAATGATGAATATTATGTCAGTTCATTTGGCAAAGAGGTAGACAATAGAATGTATGCCAAGATCTCACCTTTCGTAACATACAGTTTGATGGGTAAGTCTAGTTACGTGTTACGCTATTTGAAACGACAATTTACGTTGAAGATGTCTTGTAAAACTTCCTGAAGATTTGTAGTCCTACAAATAATTAGTTATAGTCAAAAATCTGTTTTTTATAGGTTTACACAATAAAAAATAATCTTATGAAAAAAATAAACCATTTTTTTACTTACAAAAAGGGGTCATTACCTCACCATACATGGTGGAGGTACATATTTAATTCACATTCTGAAGTATGTATATCAAAAGATGATCTTGTTTACAAATGATGTAAATGAAACGTGAAAAATGTATTCAAAGAGCGAGTTCATTCTTAAAATACTTTTATAAAAATAATAATTTATGTAACGTTTGTCTACAATAGAAGTTATATTTCTACGAGAATATTTTAAGCAGCTAGAACAATTTTCAAGTTACAGCTAAGTTCTATTTTAGTTGGCAATCAATATTTCATGTACATATATATCATTCAACTGCTTCTCTGTTGCGCCGGAGATTCTGGTTTCGAATCGCAAAGAACACGTTTGGTTGGGTAAGCACTGAACGCTTATCGTAAAGAAAAAAATTCAGTTAAACAGATGCAGAAACGTGTCTGCCCTTTTTTCCCATTAGGGGTTACGGCATTTCACTTTGCAATGTCACAGTCGCAACATAAAGACATCTCCATTGTAATTGTTTGTGGACATTTGTAAGTCAGACAAAACAAAACTTTTATAAAGCATGCAAGTAATCATGGATTTTTTTTAGATCTTATTATAGTTACAGTTACCACCAGTTCGGAAAGTAGAGTTTCTTGCTGTGAAGAAACCGTAAGAGACTATGACGTTACTGTAATTAAATTACTTAAGAACTGTAATCCAAGTTTGTAATGTGAGCTAATTTAGTGCCAATCTCAGCCGATAGCTTATTCAATGCCAATGTAAAGTTCATGTTAGATCAAACGAAAATACATTTAACGCCCACGCCACCAATTAGGTTCACTCAGTGACAGATAGATCAAGGTAACATTTCTATCTCGGCATTTATATTTTAACAAAATATTACTAAATATCGTATTTATGGAAACTTATTTAATATTTATATTTGCCTAAATAAGGGACATATAACAACCTCTATCTATTACTCCTTTTAAATGGGTGTGTGTACATTAAGTATTAGTTGTTAAATTATTTGTAGAGGACCGTCAATAAAGCTACGAATTGCTACGATTGTAGCCATTCTACTGCTATGAAGTATACAAAAATCGAATATTTAATATCATAATTATGTTGTATTTCGTTTTTGTCTTCATTACAATTCGAGACTACTGTAAAATTTATTTTTAAAATATTCAAATTAGTCTGCAAACGGTGATGTGATTTTTAGATTTAATTAAATCTACCCTTTTCTTGAGTAAATTGTGATAATTACTAAGTTGAGATTAACCGACCGCCTCCTTGGTCTAGTGGTAAACGTGTAAGCGTTACAACCAAGAAGTCCTGGGTTCGATTCCCGGTGGAGATAGAAAAAAAACTCGGTCTGGCAGGACATAAAAGGCTGATCACCTAAGTACTTGGCCCTAAAGAAAAAATCTATCAGTGAAACAGATGTGAAATGCATCTGCCCCAGTAGGGACTAGGGGACACAGGACTTCACTTAGACTAAGTTGAGATTACATTATACAAAATATTAGATAATCTATCAAAGTAAAATGCTTGCAATAACATTAATTAAAATAGCTGTCAAACGAATCGTGATTTGTTACGTACAACAAAACCGTTGTTGACACTTTAGAATTTAATGAAATATATGAGGACGTCGCTTATTTAATTATTGACATTAAAATAATATTTTATTGATGTTAATCGTTTAGTTTTATTAAAATCTAAGATTACTGAAACAAATTTGTAAGCAAATAAAATATTTTCTTAATAAAAATTAATTATTTTTCGTCATATAAAATTGTTTACTGTATTTTATTTCTTATGTATGTTTGTTTATGCTTTTTATATTAAGGTTAATGTTAATGTTAAGCAGAATAGCATTTCGTGTTACATTTGCTACCAATATTTACTTGGATTAGAGCAATTGTTAGAATATAATCTCCAAAGACATGAAAATAAGGACATAGTGTTTTATTAATTTCTATAAATTATTATTCAACTATTCCACTAACCGTAAAGGTATGTGACGACGAAAGCGACTCTGTTATCCCAAGAATAGGCCATTGTTTTTATCGCTAGTCAACCGCGCGATGTTGAACACAGGTTCGCAGATCGGTCGGGTCTTTTGAACTAAACTCAGTAACAGACTCGTGGCCCGTCACAAAACAGTCAACTAAATATATCTACAGAACACGCCGGCAATCACAGTTCAAAATAAACAGTAGGAAAACTTTTAAAGTAGATCTTTATTCATATTGATCACGTACATGATCGCTTATGGACGTCACTTAGGTCTGAGTTGAGTGAGGTCTGAGAGCTGTTCAAGAACGCGCCCAAATCTGAGAAGAACAACCAAGAAACTCAGGCGGGTTATCATTTTTGCTGACCATGTTCACAAATTAAAAATACATTTATAAAAACTACCACGCTAGAAGTTGACTTTCCACTACATCAAGCGGCATTATCCTTACTAATATTATAAATGTGAAAGTAAATCTGTCTGTCGTGGTCTAACGCTTTCTAAAGAACATAAAAATTGTTTAGATTTTTCAATATATTATGACCGGATAAATTAAATGTTATAATATGATTAACAGATACATTTTTACTTATATCTTTTTCATTTCGTCTGCATTAATGTGTGTAACACGCAACTACCAGTGGAGGATGTGGGGGACACATTTCTGCGTTTGTTTTTGTCAGATTCAGGTCAGTCATAATATGTACGTATTCTATAATAATAGATGTTCAAAAGCATTCTTACAATGGCGACTTTATATAATATAAAAGTACCTTTGCGAACGATAACACCAGTACGAAGAAAACTTTCGTCATACTGCTGTTTCAAATCTGTGACAGTTTTGTATCGGCTCAGTTTCATTGTGTTTGGCAGTACAGGTGCTTCGAGGCAGGAATAAATTGTTACACCAATTAATATAGCAAGCTGAATCACAAATCGATGACGATTAGCGAATTCTATGATTACAACCCGCGGTTAGTAGTCTGTGTGAAATTAAGATAGCTTCAATCTATTTCCGAATACATGTAAATCTTCTATTGTAACGTTTAATTTTCTGACAAGTTTTTTGTTTGCTGACCTTCGTCTATACACTATACAGTGTCACTGGTAACTTACTCAAAACGTTTCAGTCTTGATGTACTTAAGTCACCTTGATGTTTTGTGTAAGTTACCAGTTACCCTGTATTAATATTATACATTTTAATAATTCATTCGTCTATGTTTGATGTATTATAAAGGGGTTTATTGAGAAGTATATATAGGCTATATTGTTGTATAACTATAAGTCAACAAAGACATAATTGCGAATAAAAGCTTTATTAGTAGGTATATTATGGAAACCCAATAAATCTTATAATTCTTAAGTTTAAAGTATCGCCTAAGTAGGACAATATTGAGAAAAGAGAGATAATTCAATGTGATTGACGGATATTATGTTATACAAAAATAAAAGTTTAAATATATTTGTATTTATTATTTAAATAGCTATCTAACATGAATTTGTAGGTATATACTTAACTTTTTAATTTTGATATTGATTTTAATTTATTTTGATTCGAAACTGGGAAGTCACAGGCTCCAGTAATATAGTTGATTCTACAACAGGAGTGTGGGATAATTTATTTGTGAAATGTATTTATAAATTGATTTATTCAGAATTTTTTAACAATACAGACTGCTGTATTATAATGCAATGCGTAGAACGGAACTCAAACGTTAGTTATTGTGATGACAAATGACACATATCATTTCTACGACGTTATTGTCACAATTGAAAGTTTTGTAAATTGACATTTAATGTGCATTTAATTTATAGTTATAAATTATAAAATATTGTATGTTAACAAAAACAAGTCAAATTCTTAAATATTGCAATTTGCATAGGATGGATGAGTAATTTAAATATTGTCATGTCTAGCAAAATATACTTTCTGTTATTAATTGCATTTGCCGGTAAGCTACAATTTAATAATTATTAATTGCTCATGCGTTGTTGCGAATTGAATACTTTGGAATAATAGTAAAATTGTTGTATTAGCACCGTGAACTCCCTTTTTCAGGAATATCTTTATCTGTGCAATATGATATGGACGAGGAAGTGGCAATCGATGTGCCGAGGGATGAAGATATGGAGATGGAAACAGTAGACGATTCAGAGTCATTGCTCTCAAATGTTGTTTCTGATATGAACCGAACACTGTCCAACCTATACTTCCATGTTACCTCCAGTAATGCTACTGTTGAAAATAAAACACAAACTTTAAATGAAACTAAAAAACTTGTTAAGTGCAAAGAAATTGTGTATGAAAGTGAAGATATAGAACCAATAGTAGAAATTGTCAATGGCAGTAACCTGGCCAAATTATTACAAGTAAAACCAGATATATCAGGTAGAGATGTTGATGCAGACTGTGTTTTAGTATTGTTCTATGCTAGGGCATGCCCTTTTAGTGCACATGCAGCTCCACACTTCAATGCCTTAGCTAGATCATACCCAAACATTAAAATGGTTGCATTAGATGCCTTAAAGCATCATGGTATTAATGCACAGTATGGTATTGTTGGTGTTCCTACACTGAAGATGTTCCACAATGGCCGACCAGTTGGTAAATTCAATGGAACTGAGTATAATATTCATTTGTTCAGTAAATTTGTTAATGCGATAACAGGCCAGAACCCTCAAGGTCTTTTAGTGATGTCTAAAGATTTCCAAGGGCCTGTTTCAAGTACAGTGGAAAAGGAAACAGATTTCTTCCTTATATTATCATGGTTGTTTATTGTAGTGTGCTCAATATATTATTTCATGGAGTCAAAATGGTGGACAATGATTGTTGAGATGATACAAAATAACTGGAGAGAGTCAGTTGCTCAACATGAACATAATGACTAAGACTGTATTATTATAAGTTTATAATTTAATATATGGTGTTTGTTTTATTATACTGCAATTATTTTTTAAATTATATTTAAAAACAATTGACATAAATATATTTTTTATTGAATAAGTATACCAGATACCTACTTAAATATATAATTATATTTTAAAATTATCTAATAAGCTGAATGAATTACAACAACTCTGCTGGCATTTTAGTGCCATTTAGCCCTGCAAGAATATTGTTGGCTGTCATCTCGCTCATCTTAGATCTGGTTTCTATTGTTGCACTTCCTATATGAGGTAGTATAACACAGTTCTTTAATTTAAATAAGGGGCTGTCGAGCGGCAAAGGCTCTGGGGTGGTAACATCCAAACCAGCAGCTCCTATTATACCATTCTGCAATGCTTCTATTAATGCATTTTGATCAACAATGGCCCCACGACTTGTGTTTATGAAAACAGCAGTTTTCTTCATCTTCTCAAATGCACATTTATTAAAAAGCTCCTTTGTTTCTGTAGCTAATGCTGCACAGCAAATAACAAAATCACTTCTAGACAGTAATTCATCAAAGCTTACTTTTATAGCACCAATTTCTTTGGCCTCTGGTCGTTCACTTCGATTAAAGTAGAGGAGTTGTGATGTGTTAAAGGATTTCACGCGTTTTGCAACTGCTTGACCAATTCTACCAAAACCAACTATCCCAACTGTTGCATTTGCTAAACCAGGACCTGTCATCCAACTTGGAGCCCAAGATAGCCAACCTCCAGTTTTTGCTTCATGTATAGCCTCTGGAAGTCGCCTTGAAGTACATAAAAGAAGTGCCAACTGAAATAGAATTAATATAATTCAATTACAAGTATTCAAAAGATCATTAATAACATTAGTAATTTAAGTTGACCTTGATTTTTATCATTAACAAGTAGATGTGTAGTGAACTGTGACTTTGATTAAGAACATTCTAGTGATAAGTGATGTTGCTAGTCATTATTTAAAATGAAATTGTCTATATAATTTAACAAAGAATACCATTGCAAACTATGTGAAAGCTACTAAATTTATAATAAATAATATGATATAATAATATCTCAGTTATGGTTTTTATATTTTAATAAGACTTACTGTAAGCTCAGCTGTGGCATCTGTAAGAACATCAGGTGTATGTCCAATTCGGATACCTCTTTTCTTGCATTCTGCCAAATCAATGTGATCATAACCCACAGAGATTGTGGCTATAACTTTTAGGGTTGGACCAGCAGCATCCAACAACTCTTTGTCAATATTCTCAGTTAAAGAACAATATATTCCATTAACACCAGGAACAGACTTAAGCAGATCTGATCGTGGAATAGGTAAAGGAGCATTCCATATTTTTACTTCACATCTGGAAACAACATTTCAAGTAAAAATATTTTATATTAATTAATACAAAAAATCAAATTTTTAAAATGTGCAAAGAATTATATTTTACTTACTGCTTTTTTAAAATTTCAATTCCACTTTCAGGCATATCAGAGCGAGCTATAAAGACTTTAAATTTTCCTGAATCACCCATCTTTCTAACTATATTGATCGTTATTCTACGCCGTCCTATAACTGTATGAGGATAAACTGCGATGGCACTTTTATAAAACATGAGTCGTTCATCTAACGAAATATCCTTGAAAGTTACGCTTATGGTAAATATTTAGGCGGCGCTTCTCGCGGTGCTGTATTCTTCGATCCCTCTTTGAAAAATGAAGGTTTTGCAAAGTAAATCGCCAAGTGTAACGATAAAACGGTACCAAGAATCACTTTACTCTTGGTAGACTTTATAAATGACAAGCCACTCATACTGAATACTTGGCCATTTAATTATAATATTATAATGTGTATAGTCTTATGTAATTACTTTATCACATTTCTTTACATTTCAAAATTTTGATGACCTTGAAACTTGTTGGTTATCTATTTGTAATTTTATATGTTACTAGTTTCAAGTTTCATCTTTCATTATTTACTTACTACACATTAAACATTTTGTAGATTAAAAAAGGACTGATGACAGCTGACATTTTCACTATTGTTAATACAGCTGATATCAAATTCAATTTTCAAGAAACAACTTCAGAAGAAATGACACTGACATTTGAACTAGGTTTGACTTTGAAACCTGTATTTGATTGACTGCGTCATTCACGTCTATTTTTATTTGTAGTCTGTACGCGGAGCCAAAATGATAGAATTTTTGAAATTCTTTAATATGAGAGGGCGCTAGTGTACATCATGGCATTTAAAATATTTTGCCAAACACTTTTATACGACATCATATAAGAGGATTGTGAAGCTGTTAGATTGTGTGACATTTTTGTTGTTTGTGAAAACGTTTTCGCTTTTTGTATACCATTAAGATAGTCTAATTTTCACAATTTTTGGAAATGTAGATAAAATGAAAAACTAGGTCCGTACGTTTTTATTTTAAAGAAATATTGCGTATGTTAGAAGTTATTAGCATCCAAACGTCTATATTTTTGACTTAAAATCTTCCTCGGGCGTTTTTATTTTTTAAAATTAAACTAAACTTAATTACTAAAAAGAAAAACGTACAGACCTAGATTAAGGTGTACTGAATCTAAAGAGACCAAAATTATCTCATTTCGTAAATGTTTAGGGGGGTAAAAACCAGAGGCGGCGCAAGGCGTGGGCGACGTGGGCCACCGCCTACGGCCTCGCGGTCCAAGGGGCCTCGCGCCTCGAAGGCCCGCGAACGCAAATATAGATATTATTACTCATCTAGAAATAAATAATTAAAAATACCGGCTATCAAGTATCTGGCAATACTAACCTACCACATTCGTTTTTTATAGATCTAATCTAGCAATATTTGCTGGCGTTGCGGGCGGTGAATGACGCCGGAAATCCTTGCTTCGCCCGCTGTGTTTAACTTTTGCTATTTATGACTCATTCTTAAATTTCGAGGGACTCTTATATTTTAATTCAAACCAAATGTGCGTCTGTTATTGTTTTGTTATTATAGTTCGAGGAACTTATTCTATTCAAAAAACCAAATGTGCGTACCGACTTTTTTGTCAATTTTATTACAGTCAGTTCATAAACAACAGTTGCGAAGAAAGTTCATGTTCTTACTCATAATATCTAAACGAAAACTCATGGTGCTGTCTTTAAGTGATAAACTAAAAATTGTGTGTACCTACCATATTTGATAAAATTTATGAACTTGGAAAACATACAGGAATATACCTAATTAGGGCGTCACATTTGCGGTTTGCCGTATTTGTATTCCAAACAGATTTCAATGTGAAAATAAGTGTTGCGTTTCATTGTTTGAAAAATAAAAAGTAAATAAAGAACTGTTTTACACTTTTATGAACTATTGAGTATTTGTTGAGTATTTGTGATGCCATTTTTATTAAATAAAGTTATTTAAGCTCTTTCTATCTGTCGAACCCTACAGCTCGTAACATTATTTACAGATTAGGTATAATATTTGAGGCCTACTTAACATGTCAGGCCCAGGCTCCAGTAGAGATAGAGATATCGGGAGAAAATGGGAATCTGGTTCAACAAAACGAAAAAGAAAAGCTGAACGAGCTGTAGCAAATCAGGTTCTAAGTTCAAGTATGATAAAGTTTCTCAAAAAAACTCCTTCAGAACCATCTGAATCAATTGTTTCGACTTCCACAAAAGATATAAACATTTCCAATTCCGAGACTCTGTCAACTTTGGAAAGCACTTCAGACGCACTGAGTACCGAACTAAAGTCAGAAATACAGGTAGAATCAAACTCTAGCCTATCAGACTCTGAAAATTCTGAAACTCTCCTGTTAAGCAGTAGAATTCACGAAGAACAAGTAGTTTCTCTGCCAGTTAGCAGCGATACCAGTGATGCAATCAAACAAGCATTTGTGTGTTCCGATCCGGCACAGTGGAAGTTTCCCATATCAGATTCTCAGCGTCATGATATGGTTCAAAGCGGCCCTACACAGCAGTTAAAAAACAGTGATGAAGAATATCCGAAAGATGAAGATCATAGGCACTTTTCCAATTTTTATTTTACAAGAAAACTAAATAATGGTGAAATTCAACATCGTCGCTGGTTAGTTTATTCTAATTCCCAAAATAAAGTTTTCTGTTTTCCATGCAGACTATTTGGCAATTCACAAACTCAGATGGTCGAGAAAGGGTGCTGTGACTGGAAACACTTAAGTAGTATTTTACAAAGACATGAGAATACCAAAGAACATATGGCATATATGTTCCAATGGATGACATTAGAGAAAGGAATAAAACATGGAAAAACAATAGATCAAGAAAACGAAAGGCTGATGCAAGAATCTCAAAAACATTGGCTAAATTTGTTTGAGAGATTAATTGATATAATTAATTTCTTAGCTTCTCATAATCTGGCATTTAGGGGTCAGAGAATCTCTCAAGATAGGAGACGACAGTTCTGGTAGGAATTCTGGTAACTTCTAATCGAGTTGAACAAATGTCAGTAATCTTAAGATTTTGTGATACCACAACCGGCACAATAGAAGAAAACTTTATTGGATTTCTTGCTGTCACTGAGACGACTGGAGAATATCTAACTAATGCAATACTGAAGGAATTAGAAAAAAATGGACTAGATATTCAAAATTGTCGTGGGCAAGGATACGACAATGGTGCAAATATGTGGTGGTGGTGCATGAACAGTGGAGTTAAAACTCGAATATTAAATATTAATCCTAGGGCATTTACACCATGCGGGTGTCACACTTGGAATCTGCTGTTGGTAGATGCAGCTAATTCTTCTGAGGCGGCAAAAACATTTTTTGGTTTTATTCAGAAAATTTATTTGCTATTTTCAAGATCCAGCAAACGCTGGGAGTTAATAAAAGACAAATTAAAGCTTACCATAAAGCCTTTATCAGACACAAGGTGGGAAAGCAGAATTGAGGCAGTAAAGGCCATATTATTGTAATTTGATGATGTTGTAGAATGCATTGAAACCTTAAAAAAAAACATGGAAGACTCTGAAACTCTCAGTGATTGTAATTCAGTTTTGAACGAAATGCTCAGTTTCGAATTTATCATATCGTTACATATATGGTATGAGATATTATCGCGTGTTAATATTATAAGTAAATTATGGCAATCTGTACAAGTCCATTTAAGCCTTGCTCTTGAACAGTTGCGTACTTTTTGTGACTGGATTAAGGAATATCGACAATCTGGGTTTGATCAATGCTTGTCTGAGGCTCATCAATTTATTGAAAAAAGCAGTTATGAACTGCCAAAAGACTTTAAAAACAAAAGAGTCGCCAAAAAGAAAAGAATTTTCGATTATGAAAGAAGCGATGAACCTATACATTCTCCCAAAAGACGGTACGAAATAAATTTTTTTAACACCATGATTGATTCCATAGTGAGCAATATGGATTCAAGATTTAAATCTCTAAATCAACATTTTGAGAATTTTGGTTTTCTCTACGATATAAGAAAGTTGAAAATTTTTTCAAAAGAGTATATATTAAAAAATTGTCAAGATTTACACACAATCCTGCGAGTGGGTGAGAGCAGTGACTTCCAACCTTACGAATTATATGAAGAATTACAAACAATGGTCCCCAATTTACCTGACTCCATGAGAGATGTGAAACAGCTGCTTCAATATATAACTAAAAATAATTTAAAAGAAATTTACCCAAATATTTATATTGTAATTCGAATTTTGTTAACAATACCAGTTAGTACAGCTTCAGCTGAAAGAAGTTTTTCTAAATTAAAACTAATAAAAAATTATTTAAGAAGTACAATGGGTCAGGAAAGACTTTCAGCGTTGGCGGTTTTATCTATCGAGGCAAATATAGCATCTAATCTGGATTACGACACAGTTATTAAGGAGTTCAGTAAGGCTAAAAGTAGAAAATTTCTGTTGCTTTAATTGTTTACTTTACTGTTAGTTGAGGTACCTATATTTAATAATGTAAAATAACTACAATGAACAAGTTTGGATTTTTATGAATAAAAGTTTAAGTTTCAAAAACTTTTTTCTCAACAAAATCCGTCATCTTGCGTCATCCATGAGGGGGGGCCTCGCAAAATATATCTTGCCCACATTAAATTTAGGTCTTGCCCCGCCACTGGTAAAAACGTTATCGCCCAAAACTATTTTAAAAAGGAAATGTAGGTAATTGCCTCTAAGATTTGCAACTCTCTCTATCGCACGCCCGGAGTGAGGCAAAGAGCTATGAAAGAGATAGCATTTTTTTAAATACTTACTCACGCCGCGTATCGGCACTTCACAATCCTCTTAAAGACACTTCCTTATAATAGGACAACAGTATACAGGTAAACATGTATAGATTTTCAAAATCATTTGATTTGTTGTACCTATTCCTTCTTTTGGGCTTCGCTGCACATCAACGAGGGCCTAGAGGACAGCTGGTGTAGAAAAACCAATAATATACCGAAGGCATATTTTTCCTCGAGCATTTTTTCCGGAAAACAGAGGGATGCGAAGCGGCAAGAAAAAGCTTTGCACATAAAA
Source organism: Aporia crataegi (assembly GCA_912999735.1). Classification (NCBI taxonomy): domain Eukaryota; kingdom Metazoa; phylum Arthropoda; class Insecta; order Lepidoptera; family Pieridae; genus Aporia; species Aporia crataegi. The sequence continues at coordinate 1,271,808 of OU538744.1, read as the reverse complement.
AAGCAAATTTAGAATTCCATGCAACCATTCATAATAGGTATGATTTTATAAAATTTGTCGGTCGGTGACAATGAAAACATGGGACTGGGATATACTACATTTTATTAAACTACACTCAAAAATTAGAAAATGAACGCTAAAAAAGTTACAGAAATTAAACAATACCTAATTTAGGTAAATGTTACGTAATGAAAGTTTCAACGAAAAGACAGCTACTCATTATCTCAGGTTAATTTTCAATTAGCGTTTAACGAACGCCTTTCACAGAAACTTAATTATTTCGCCTCGAAAATAATTAATTACCTAATCTGCTTTGCCACACGATCTAAATTCCTAGGAATGCAGTTTAACTTTCATCATTCTGAGATACAGAGGTAATGCACAAAAATCGTTAGCAATGAAAACACAGCGACTTTCTATCGGTAATTGCAACATTCTCACGAAAGTGCAAAAATATTTCAGAAGCGACAAGGTGTTTGGTTATGAAAAATCGCGGAAAATTAAGTGGGTGTTAACTGTAAAGTATCTTTCTGGTAGGGTTGTACCAATTTTAGTCATAATATTTAACACATGACGCAAAATGATACGATAATTATAAGTTTGATGTGTACAGTCTGTGGCATCTTAGCTCTTAAATGAATGGACTGATATTATGAAGCTATGTTCTTACATATTATGGGATATATTTATTTGTAATCATCACCAGATTTTTTTAATAGTTTTCAAATTTCATAAACAATCACTTAATTTGGAAGTCTAGTATTAAGTTATTAATAATTATTTTGATGAAACGTCAAATATGTGCTATTTTAGTTATTAATTGTTAATTTGAAATATTCAGGAATTTAGATCAATAGGATGCTAAACCGAATCGTTTAACCTCATTTATTGAAATCGGTCCATGGACGGCGAAGTGAGAATGGAATATAGGAAAAAATACACAGTCGTCTTGATAATCTTTTATTTAATAGTCGGTTATAAATTTGTTTGTTTTCATCAATAATATAAGATTGCACGGCGTTGCCAACCCTAGTAATAGCGACAAAGTGAAAGCCTAGGCTATCTATTTCTAGAATTAGTATTTGTTTGTGATGGACATCTATAAACAATTAAAATATACATCATAATGTCTAGATTATCATCTTTAATACGCAAAGAATTCATGTTCTTTACGTACTATTTACAATTATGTTAAATATGCTGTCACATTAATTTTAACAAAAACTTATATTATTTATGGATATAAACACGCAATCTTTTAGCACCACTTTTTCGTTCTTAAGTTTAATTAGTTCATACTTCATACCCTTTCAGAGACTTGCGGATTTTTATAGTAATGGACGATAATAGATATGCTCTTATGGAATATATATTCCGTAAAAATAGTTTACACAATCACACAATAATAAATTTACCTAGTCTAACAATTAATGGTGAAATTCGACCTATTTTATTGACGTTCAAGTTTTTGCATCCTAGTTTATTACCTAATTTTACGATGTCAACTGTAGGTATGTTTTGCAAATATATCAGCGAATAATTATTTATATTACACACATAACGTATATATTTTAATAAGTTGATATAAAATTTAAATCAATTTATAGGACATGGGTGGGTATGCCTTAGTTCCCACGAGTACTGCAGTGCTGGGTAGCATCATTAACGGTGAAAAGTTGTCGAGTAGGTAAGGATTGCGAACATGTCTTTATTAGGTACATTTTTAAGATGTCTTTAATTGTAACTCATATTATAAATGTGAATATAAAATTGGTTACGCTTTTACGACTTGAACACAGTTTGAAGTGATATTCGAGGGGTATGTATATGTTGCAAACATTTAATTAAAAGTCGTTTCTTAACGTTATAAAATTTGAATAGAAATAGAATTCTGAATATTTTTCAGAGATTTACAAATTCACGAGAGGTTAACCTTCAAAATGTAATTTTTCCAAACTGTGTAATGATGATTTTTTTGTATGCTAACTCATCGATGCATGGTTCCCTTGTAGTTTATATAAGGTCTTTATCAAGGTCATAATATATTCAAATCATTTTTATAAAAGCATTAAGTTTATTTTTACTATTATAACTATTAATCTGACCCAACCATCATATCGCCTCAACATCAATAAATTGTAATATGTTTTTTTTATATAATAGCGGATAACAGAGCAAAGAGGCCCTCTGATGCTAAGAGATTAGCTATTACTCTTTTGTTTTCTAAGCGAATTGATCAAATTTTTAAATAATAATCAAATAAATGTATGAGAATATTCTTTTCTTGAATATTTCTCTCTCTGTGATATTCAATCTCCTCTGAGGAGAGAGTCGGGTGCTGTGAGTCACCCGACTCTCTCTCACTAAAGCTCACTAAAACCCACCTCTAGCTCTCTATTAAGTATAACTATTAGGACTAGTTTTAAATCACGACTTCCTCCGTTTAGACATATAAAATAGCGCCACTCAGTAAAAGCTAGTTTCCTATAAGTAAAAGCGTTTTTAAAATATGTCCAGTAAGTTAGAGTTTATTCATTAAGTACAAGCAAAAATACAATCTCTTTATAATATATTGTTTTTTATATAATTTAATATTAGTTGAGATATCTCGTTTTGCGTATACGAGTGAAATTAATGTTAAATTAATATTACGGTGGTAATTAGAATGTGAGTTACATATTAATATACTTAGGTAGTTAAAAATAAAAGTACAAATAAAATATAAGTTTTGAATGATGTCTTGGAAAGTCGATGTTTAATAAACGAATAAATACCAGTAAAAGCTACTTTTTGCAAGCAATGTGGAACATGGTGATACACTTGGAGGAATGATGGGAATGCCAAGTGATTAGTTGAACTATCTGGCTTTCTATTACTACCTGTAACATGCTAGAGCCACATGGTGAATGAATGAGGGCAACTTCGGACCTTCGTGTGAATTTGCGGACGCATCGCTGCTCCGTCGGTAAACTGCCAAATCAAAGCGTTTGTTTGAGCTTACAATGATGTAGGGTGATTTGTTTATTAATTGTATGAAACAGCTAAAAGACGTATGTGTACCTATATAGACGACCGATCAAAGGTCCAGGGTTCGAATTCCGGTAGGTACATGTTTGTTTCCGAGTCTTGGTTGTTTATAAACTTATGTATTTATTGTGGTACCCTCGTTTCTGATTACCATAACACAAGTGCTTCAGCTACTTACTTTGGGATCAGAGCAATGTATGTGAGTTGTCTCAATTAAAATAATAATAATTATTATTATGTACCCGAGAGCAGGCTGAGGTCGCCTGCATAGGTCATTTGATGAGGTAAGAATTTCGGGGAAATAGAAACCTTTTCCGTTTGGAAGCTGCTTAAGCCCTAATTCTGACAAGTTCTTTGTCTAATAAGAAAAATGGTAATTGAAACTGACTTCGTAATGAGTCAAAAACAAATTTGGATCGGGGGGGACAACTGCATCGTGGATTCTAACTATACTTCAAATCCGAATTATTTCATTTGTTGTGTCCTATATTTTAGTATTAGAAATATTATATACAAATTTTATTACGTTACATACTTAAATGTTGAGAATAAACCTCTCAAAGTTGTCCTAAAAGAATAAAATAGATTCAATTAAAATCATTTCATATATTTGTGAAATAAAACTCTGCTTGAAAGCAAATTTAACAAGATCGGTGGAACATAAAATATCAATTAAGGTATAATAATAATCGGATTAAGTAACTTCACTTCACCGGAAATTGTCTGATTTTGGAGCGAAACGATGATGCAACTGGTTACCATCTGCATTATAATGTATGTTTAGGGTTGCCATATATTTATTTTATTATTTTGAGAGCTTGATGGTCATCACGTCATATTTTGTTATATTTAACACTTGAAAAATAATTAACATTTCAGGTGTAGGTATGTATGTATTAGTTTGTTGCTCGTCCGTCGCCATTTTAAATTTTAACTAAATTCATTTTATCTTGCTTTTATAGACCCAAAAACTTATTAAGACTAATTTGAAGATTGAATAATATATTTATGGTATCCTCAATTATTGCTGTGTCTGAAAAATCCCAAAATGGACCGTAAATATCGAGTAAATTGGCCAACGGCTCCACACGAATCGCAGTGAGCAGTATAATTATTGCCAGCTTTATAAATTGATTATTCGAACGTGTACCTAGCACCGATGTTTTCCGTTCGCGGCCATTGCGCCATTTAACAATGCTTTGTGACATATGAATAAAATTACTGCTTGTTTGGAAAGCGTAGAAATACAATGCTTTGAAGAAGACCCATGTGTGTGCGTTCTGTTGACATTTTCATATTTAACCATCGCTGCAAAAGAAAGGTGTTTGAAATTAAAATGTCCATTAGTGTTTTTTGATAGTTGATTTTTTTTTATCTACAACATACCTATCATATGCCTAATTCCTTTCTATTCGTCGTTCGTGCTTTCTAAGTCGTCGTCCTAATTTACATCCCGGTCTCGTATGAATCTCAATATGTACTAATTTAGTACATTAAAAGTCGTCTTTGCATTACGCTCCAACCATAACACTTATTATTTATGCTTATAAGTAGACAGCGTAGTCATACAAACCAGAAAAATATTTCACAGTATTAAAATATTCTATCCACATAGACGGGACAAATACGGGATGTCCTGCGCTTACAACCCGCTTTTGAAATGTTTTATTCAATAAATTATTTATGTTAATAACATACTGGCGTAAGCCATTAATATATAATTAAATGATTTAATTAGAATTTTTACAATTATTAGAAATACTTATCTGAACTCATAATATTCAATATTTAATTAAATATCTTTTAAATTTAATTCAATAATAAAATAATTGCGCACCTAAATTATGTTGGTACGGTATATTTGTCAAATGTCATTTTACTTTGTATTGTATAAAATATTTTTCTCTGCATTGAGAAAAAGAAAATGTAAATGTTTTCAGTAATTTATTACTCGAAAGCTTCAACCCCATAATGGGTGCGTTAGCACCATGAGCGCTCCCAAATTATTCTAGTTTTTACATTGTTTCTACATCACTTTGGCTTCCTGGTGGTGACGTCACTAAGAAATTTCAAGAATTCATTCATTCGATTTACAGTACTGAATTTTTCTGTTGCTGAAATGTCAAATCTATCAATCTTTTTTTAAATTATTCCCTCATATTCCAGGATATGAGTTAAAATTTAAAAGTGAGCTATTTGATATTCTGGTGTGACCAAATTTAAGTTTGTTCCAAGCGAAATAAGTTTGCATTATTACGTGTATAAGTTAAGACGATATAGGATTTTTGTACTTTAAGACTTGGTTATATACCAAATGTATCACACAAATTATGTTCAATGAGGAAAAATAATACTTTGTCCCGTGATATCAATTGCGCAGGCGTATGTTACTCATTGCATCTGGTCATATGATTCCTTAAATCATTCCTGATTGGTTATTATTTGAAATTAGAATAAGTAGGCATACAGCCTGATATTATGGTTGTGATTACACTACGAAGTCTTGAAGCAAAATAAAGCCTTTAATGAAAGTTTTCAACTAGGTACATATAAAACTAATATATAAATAGGATTCAAAAACATAACATTGAATCTATAATAGTATATACTTTATTTTGACCTTGTCATAGACTATTAATTATCGTGGCACAGAATTATGAATTAAAAAGAAGAAATTAGTCTATGACAATTTAAACGAATTGGTTTATTTCAATTTCTTATATTTTTCATAGATATGTAAACATTTAATGATATAAAAATAGACTATACCTAGAATTTATATTTCAATTAAGTTCAATTAAAGATTCTCACAAGTTATAAAAAGTGCATATAAGTTGTATTGTTCAGGGGAAAGTGCTTGCATCATAGTAAATTCACACAGATTAATGCGTTCCACGTTAACATTTAATTTATCTAGATTATTATGTGATCTGTGATTGATAGTAAAAAGAAAGTTTTATTGCGTTTTATTTACCTACCGTTAGTTTTTATAATGTACATTGTCAAACTTATTAAGTTTATTACTTGTAACATAACCAAGTGGTTATATTGTCGTCTACATATTGCGCCGGCTGTTCTGGAAAACAAATAAAGTTTCGGTTTCGAAACATTTTTCATTAATTCATTGCTCACATTATTAGGACTATTAAGTGGGCTATCCAACGCAAAAATAATTTTTAATTTTGAACATGTAGTTGCTGGGATAAGCGCGTTCAATCAAACTAACAGACATGTAATATTAGTATATATTAAACAAATTTTTTATGATACAATACGATCTTAAACTTTGTGTTTATTATTAGCGAGCGATGACCTCGGTTGTGGGCCACGAGAACAGCGATTATTCATTCTGTCACATTGACTTGCCCTTATTTAATGATTGATTACAAAATTGTAATAAATATCAGCCCATATTGACCTATTTATAAATAATTTTTAACTTATTGAAGATATCCCTACCCTGGGCTATAAGTAGCCCGCTACGATGCCTATTAATTTTTTAAGGCATAGAATCTGTATGTAAATAAAATAAAATAATCAGTGAACTGAAGCAGACACATTGTGTCATGCCAATTATTGTCTCAATAGAAAAATTAGAACCATAATTGGTAAATGTAATCTTTATATCGTAAACTTTATAACATTTGCACAAATTTAACTACCTATGTTAAATTTCATCCAGTATTTTATTTGACCTCATTAAATGAATTAATAAACTAAAAATACAAAAATGTCATTACAATAAACCAATGTATGGCGCCAAAACTAAATTCGCTGAAGATGGTGCTGTCAAAAAAATGTTATAAACGGCGCGTTCCACTAGAAAAAAAAATGAGGTGCCAAAAACAATTTACGAATTTTCGTGGCCCATTATAGTTAACTGTGGGTCATCAGTTGTTTCCATTTAGATGTGATTTGACACGTCTATTAGAGAAAGTGAGTGAAATTGAAATATGGACGCTACTGAACGAATATGCAATAAATGTGTTTGCAAGTTATATAATAGTTATTTCTATGCTATTCTTGGAAAGTTTTGCTTGTTTTTATGACAAATTCGCAATTGCTTTAGTACAGGTTTGAGGCAGAAATAGTAGAATCTATAACAACAAAAATAAGTTTGTTTCTCTTTTACCGACGCAAAATAAAGCTGTAGTTTCATTGGTTGCTTAGTTGAACGGTTGGGAACCACTGGTTCAAATTAAAAAATATTTTTCTGTTGAATGGTACATTCATCGCAATATAACACGCATTTTTTTTATCGGATAGGCAAACGGGTAGGAGACTCACTTACTAGAAGCAATTCGCCACCCGTGGACACCCTCAACGCCTGTTGGGCCACGGGTGCGTTGCCGGCCTTTTAAAGAGGGGTACGCTCTCTTATGTATATAACTTAAATATAAAGCGCGGGGCACAGCTAGTTTATAATATTAGGAATGAGATGATGGCAATGTATTTCATGATCGTTTTAGCGTGATTGATGTCGCACTGTGCAACAAGACTGTAACGAATTCGTGATAGGCCATTCTCAACACATTCACTGCAACATTAATTATAAATATGAACCATTTTGACAAATTTAAAACGTTTTAACCACACACATATAAAATGAGGTACCTTAATATGAGAGGTAAAATTTAAGGGACATAATTTATTTGACGTTTTTTGGGTGTAAGTAGTTCAAATAAATAATATTATAAACACACTAGTTGTGCCCTGCGGTTTCATTCGCGTTAATTTCGTCCTATAGAATACGCGTATCTCTAAATTTATAAAATCAAACATAAATAGTGGTTTTTTAATTAACCTTATGGATAGTTCATTAAGGACAGACATAAATTCTGTGTCATTCTTCATTCCTCCAACTATGTCCTTCATCCTTGCTAAAAATCACGTCAAACCGGTGCTCCGTTTATACCTACGTGAAAAAAGAATTTTAAATAAGACAAAATTATAAATTAATCCACAAAAATTCAGTTCTTTATAGCGGTAGTGTAAGATATTATGTTTTTTTTTTGTGTGCTAAATTTCATTCAAATCCGTTTAGCCGGATAGGCATGACTGTGTGAAAGACATCGAAACATCAAACTTTCGCATTTATAATGTTAGTGAGATATAAATCACCTTGGAATAAAAAGCAGTAGGCGATTTCTAAAATTTATTAAATAGTACATATTATATAATATATGTACTTACCTACTTACATATTATTATGTGGATTATTTTATGGGTAAAATAGCAGTATTGAATATATTATATTTTATACAAAACTATGCATTTCATTCAATATATAATATATTTCACGTGTATGATTTTTTGAAGCGATATAAAGTTCGCAAAGACATCTAATTTTCCTATAAATATACATATTTATGGATATATCCTATATAATTATTATTGAATACATAATTAAACACAACAATTAAACTGTTATTCCAAGTAACTTTCAATTTAATTCATTTAACATATAGTGCATGACGCATCAATCAATTTTTTTTTGATAGGCAGAGATTGTAGAACATCGTATGCAGGTTTGATAATATGAGCGCCTACTGTTAACCCAGATAAAGACAGGAGAAAAAACACTTTATCACAATGACACAGTGTTGAATATTAATAAAACAACTTCGCTATTTTCCATACCATAACGACTTAACGTGTACGTCATGCGTCGACTTCCAATTCCAACTTGTTCACAGAGCTCAGTTGTTTCCGAGCGCGCAGCTGAATTGGGCGCGTTGTCAATTTTTTTGACTTTTATTTGAAATAAATTCAGATTTTTGTAACGAAGTTTTGACATTTGTTTATTGTGGCAGTGTTGTGATTTTTGTGATCTGGAACGCCTGGAGCGGAGTCTTCACGCACGAGAGTGAAATTGTAAGTGATAATTTAAACTTTCTTTTGTTTTGTATCAGTTTCTAGGAATTTATAACTTTTTGGAACACTGTAATCTCAAAATTTACTTTAGTTTATACTTTATAATATATTTTGAGTTTAGATTTACCTCGATTTAGTTTAAGCTAAGTTCACTTTATGCTAGAGAAATCTTACGAGCTTACTTACCTACACAGATTCGGAAATGAAGGTAGTTTGCTCAGAAACAGTTGTAGCGAACCCATATATGTTTTTTAAATTACCCATTATCACTGAGAATTATAGGCACTCTTAATATATATTTTTTGGCCTCTGTGCGCCTATTTTTTTTTTTGGATTTTGATAACATTGTATCTTCACAGGAGTTCATTCTTTTTTCTCAGGAAAACTTATATGTATTATGGCAAAATATTTTTACCACGTTAAGTGCTATAACATTTGTGATAAAAATAATATTTTACGCAGATTAGATTACATTTGAAATGACACATTAAACATACATACAAAAATAAGAATATTCGAATACTGTTAAAAATAAAGTCTTATAAAATATTCAATTTACAGTATAAACAAAAATACATTTCAAGGTTTTTATCATGAAAAGATGTTGACAACAGATTTAAGATAAAATTAAACAAACGCTAGATATGGTAGATTAAATTTTCTTTATTTCCACAATGACTTCAACTTGACGTGATAACAGTAAATTCTTAACACATTTTTCCTATCAAATAATATAATTATGCTAAAATGATTCCATCATAATGACTATAAAATTCGTTTCAATCCATTACAAAATGATACGTAAGCACTTTAATTTAATATAATTTAATAATGCTTAATTATATAATCACGTAATGTTTTTTTACTAATTTTTAAACCCCCACTACCCTTTTGGTAATATGTAATGAGGTTTTAGGCTACGTATAAAACCCCTCTTTTCGACGGAGATTGAAAATAGCACTCGCGTATAAAATGTGTGTTTTTGTGTGTGTGTGTGTTTATTGATTTATTTGAAGTATCAAGTCGGGTGTAATCGGAAAGCATTATTTTGATATTTTTTGCCTTCACATTTGATGTACAAAAGGTCAGTTTCATTTAGGTATTAGCTGCAGCCCACTTTCAAGAAACACTTCTTTGTTTTGAGGTCAAGGCTAATTCCTTGTTCAAACTTGAAACCTCAATTAGCACTTTAATATAATGGCATACGATTCAATATTTACTCTTAATGGATATAACCTTTATGTGTTAGCTTTGAAAGCAATATTCCGATAATTCATATTAGTTGGTACTTCTAGTAATTAATGATTCATTTTATGTTTACATTTTTTCCCCCCAATTTAAAGGAATATTCGGCCCATATACATTCAATTCAATTATTGACAATCCTTAGATAATTCTGTTTCATCAAAAAACTCATGAGTTATTTTTTCTTGTAACTATATCTAACCTATCTACATAATACATAGTATAATGATATAGTTACCAAGCCAAGACTGTATTTTATTCCAGGAAAATCATCTCTTTTTCAGAAAAATCTAATAAATGGTGCTCAATTCCACATGGAAATATCTGAAAAATCGCGGGCATCAGCTAGTATTGATGTATCATATAGTGAAGTCCCGTATCCCCTAGTGGGGTATGGGGCAGATGCATTTCACATCTGTTTCACTGATCGATTTTTTCTTTATGGGCAAGTAGGTGATCAGTCTTCTATGCCCTACCAGACCGAGTTTTTTTTTTTTTCTCCACCGGGAATCGAACCCAGGACCTCTCGGTTGTAATGCTTACGCGCTTACCATTAGACCAAAGAGGCGGTCATTGATGTATCATGTCTTTACTTAACATAGGTAATAAAACATCTAACTTCTATATTTTTAAAGTAACGAATTGCTTGGATAATGTTACGATAATTCTTACTTAGTGTAGTGTCCAGTGGTGAGCTACGGAAATTATATTCTATTTCCATTCGACTATCTCCCACTTTACTTCCCCCATCGAAGAAGACAGTAATGCCTAGTACACACTACGCTAGTAATTTAGTCGAGTAGCGAGTAATTTAGTAGCTACTTTTAGTAGTTACTAAACTACTCGACATTTTTGGTGTTCAGACACGTTTAGCTACTAAATTACTCGCTACTCGACTAAATTACTAGCGTAGTGCGAACTAGGCATAAGTGTTGTATTATCGTTAATCATAAACGAATGGAATTAGGATGCGGTATTTGTTTAAGCTGACGAATTCGAGATGCGTCTTAGCTACAAAAGTTGGTAGCGTCAAGCTTTCACCATGAATGAAACATTAGAAAACGACGTATTAGATTTTATGACACTGTTTATTTGAATACAAGTTTATATAATGACACGTGCCCGTACTGTCAATGTTATGTTATTTAACGGTTCTTACGTTATCAGTAACGGTTACTCATGATGTGATGCAACTCTAGGAAACGTACTGAAGGGAATAGGGGAAATTTAACTGTTTATTTTTTGATATTTTCTGTTACGTAAAATATATTATTAAATAGTCGATAGGGGTTTCCCACGTATCGTAAAACTATCACTTAATTATTAATTACACCACTATAACGTGGAAATGTTATATAGTATTGAGTGGTTGGTAGGGAGTTTATTCCACCTTTTGATGGGTGTCAATTTTATGGCAGCCAAGAGATGAGACAGAGACACTACAGTTATGAATATCTTATTAAATTGATGACGTTTGGAGTCGTTATTTATATCCACACGATTTATGTCATTTCCATACAAAGCATCGTTAACTTGTGTCGAGAAAAAAGCGTGACAGTTTTTAGAAAGGCCCTTATCTGTCAATGCAGACGCGTGCGCAGTAATGATTAGTTTAATGTTCCACCCTCATGACCCGGTTGTCGAGCAGCGCGTACAATGCGCTGACGTACAGCGATAACATTGTTGTCCGTATTCGGAGCAAAACGAGCTATTATCATCTCTTAATGACTATTTGTTTAAAGCTACTGTCGAACTGATACTGTTGACATATTAATTTTTAATAGTTCCTAGTCAAATGGGTAATCTGATATCGGTCGTTTCGTTCATGGAAAATGCCTTAACGTTTTGAGTATTTTTTAACATGACAGACACAATAATTGCCTCTTAAAATCCTTTGGCGTTACATACAAATGTAGGTTCCCTCTGCATCTTCTATGGCATTTATCATGGGGAATGTTCAGAGAAATTGTTTCGATTAAGACCAGCTGAATTTCATCTTCGAATGTCGAGGCAGAATACGTAATTTCACCCGTATTACCTCGATGTTCGTCGTTTCAGAACTGAGCGTTTTGTAAGGCATTTTTGCCGCGCACCACCACCACTCTGGAACCAGTTGCCCTCTGAGGTATTTCCGAACCATTACGACTTAGGGACCTTCAAGACAAGAACGTACATCTCTTTAAAAAGCCGGCAACGCACCTGTGGCCCAACTGGCGTTGATGGTGTCCATGGGCGGCAGACTACTTTTCGTATGTGAGCCTCCTGCCCGCTTACCTCCTATCTTTATATTAATAACAATTGTTCATTTCTAAGATGAAATGCAATGCTTCATAGTTGAGAAAAATATTTTGTAAAGCAGGCTTCTAGCGCTACTTATACTTAAAGGAAGTGGTCGAATTAAATCTATTGTTAATCGAATAAAATCTCCAAGTTTCTTAATGTCTGTGAACATTGTTTTTCGTCACGCGATATTAAATTATCCCATACCATGTGCGAGATTAATGTACAGCGATCAAGATTTCTGCCTGCCTGCGACAGCCAACTGAGCCTACACGGTACACCTAATCGGGCAAATCGTAATAATTAGGCAATCATTTCTCCGGGATTGGACCTAGAACCCTCAACTCCCGCGAGTCATACTTTTGACATCCCTTAGTACCGCACTGCATGATTTGGATCCTTCTTCCGCGATGGTCTGGAACTCCTTACTTTCCTCAATATTTTCTATGAACACGAGTCTTTTCAAGAGAAAGATTAAGAAACTTTTACTAAGCAAACATCCATCCCATTCGGCCACATCCACTTACCATCAGGTGGGATTGCATCAAGATGGCGTTACTAAAAACAGCTGAAACTTAAACCAATTACATGTCTGAGCATCTTCCACTTACTGATGTGTAGTGACGTGTTTTAATCTAATATCCGCCATGTGGAGAGCGGTTCCCCTTGAATGGCCACCTGTGTAACAAGATTATATTATGTAGGTACGATTTGTCGCATTCCGTCTTCATATTTACATGAAAATATGCGAAGTATAGGTACTTTATATGGTATGCATTTGGATTATCGCTTGTATTTTTTATATTTTAGTATACTCATTTTAAATAATCGTATTTCTTTTACACAGATAGACCACGTTGAAATATAAATAAGTTATATTTTAAATTAAAACTACCTAATTTTTGATGAAAGTATATTTATTCATAATAAATGTACATAGTCATTTAGAAAGATAATATTTATAATATGTAAATTTAGTAGCAGCAACATAAAATAAATTAACTGTACTAAAAATTAATAAAATTGAAATAGTAATTCTACAAAGCGAATGTTTGAAAGCCGAAGGTTAAAGATATTTAATTATATTCTGAATACAGTTTGGCACTAACTTACATGGAAAAGTTTTAAAATTATCTATGTTAATTATTTGCAAAAAATGGCATTGTTTGAAAAATAAAAATATCTGGATTTAGGTTATAAATGGTAGTAAGTGATAACTGATAATAATTCAATAAAAAATAAATCTTGTTTTTATGACCCGTTGTCTGGTGATAAGGAATTCAGGTGAAATTAATTATTAAAATGTAGTTGTATTGGTTTTAATATTGATTTATTAGATTTTCTGATAAGATTTTGATAAATATTTATCAATGTTTTTAATTCGAATTGTTTCAATCGTTCCATTCAATCGTTTCAAATCTATTTTATTTAATGAAAAGTTTTCAATAAATTTGGTATTACATAGTAAGGCTTTTTTGGTGTGCCCGAAATTTATTAATGTACGGCGCCGTTATGATAAATTTTCACAGATTTTAAAACAGTTTAAGGGTTTATCGCGACGTTATTACCTAAAACTTAAATTTGCCATTTGTAATATAATAATAATAATAATAACATTTATTGCAGGATCATTCCCATAGCTTTGTTAGTAGACTTTTTTCTTAAAATCTAGTGTTAGTCCTTATATCTATTTACTTAAGAAGTTACAATACCTAAAAATAAAATAAACAAATGAATAACATTTAACTTAACTCAATACAATGCCTCAATACTATTTAATACTGCCTTTCCCTACCTCCTAAATACCTGACATGCATTGCTGTCCAGAAAAAACCTAATAAATTAATTAATGGTAAAACCTAATAAATTAATAAACATTTTTTTTTCGACGTTTCGATAGCTTTGTTAAAGTTTTTTGTTTATTTTTTACAAGTCAAAGTCAATGTTGGGTATCCGTAAACAATAAACTGATAGTAAAATAAGTTAAATTTCACTATCTTTCTCGTCATAATATCTAAAAATAAGCCATAATCTGCTTAATTTGATCTTCAAATGGCATGCAACATTTGATATCTAATATGTCCACCAACGTTTGGTTACATCGTTAATGTAGATTGCATGATTATACATTATTATAGGCATCTCTATATTGTGAAATAATAATAATTGGGACAACTCACATACATTGCTCTGATCCAAAAGTAATTAGCTGAAGCGCTTTATTATAGTATTCGTATATATATTTATATTGGTTATGGTAATCAAAAACAATGATGGTACCAATAAATACATATATAAGTTATAAACAACTCGGAAACAAACATTCGTGCTCATCACACAAATTAATGCACCTACCGGGATTCGAACCCGGGATCTTTCGATCAGGGCAACTTAATGAATGATTGATTTTGCCTATACAAATCATGTAACGAATAGTTTGAGTCGGTGATTTTATTAAATAGTAGGTATCAGTTGATGATATTGGTTAAACAGAAGCATATGTATTATTCACTACCGATCCAATGTTTCAGATTACATTGCTTTGTTTATAAAAGATTACGTTACGTATATGTAATCGCAAAACATTATCATTATAAAATACCCATAATTATTAAATCATTGTTTTGACTGATTGTTGACATTACTGATTTGTAAATGGTGTGAACATATTGTCATTTATTTTATAAGGTAACATATAGGTTGCAAATAAAACAACAACGTTGAAAACTAATTAGAATTAAAAAGTTATTATTTCAAACTACCAGCTATTATCTATTTTAAAGTCTACGCAATTAGGTTTAATTAAATGCTAAAAATGGCACTATATAATAACACTCTCTGTGTTATCAAAATTTATTTTAAACATTGGAAAATTCCTTGTTTGATATAATTGTATACTTTATAGATTCACTAAAATTACCTTATTTTAACTGAACTTCAATAAAACCAAACCGCCTCCGTGGCTAAGTGGTTTACGTGTCTGCGAGTTGCGCTGGAAATCCTGGGTTCGAATCTCTGGGAAATCACCTACTTGCCTGTAAAGACAGATACAGCAATGCTTCACTGAAGCCAGACATTACCGCGTTGTATCGCTATACTAACGCGTTGGCCGAAATATTTGAACATTTTGTAACATGTCTAAGTAAGAAATTGGAAAGGACAGCGCACCTTTCTAGCCAGTTTTGTGATAATGTCAACGAATATTTTCACTTTAAACGTCATTCATACATATATTAACATTCTTAAGCTCTAACTTTTGTATTCAATATTAGTATGAAAATGTTACAGGTTCCGCGAAGGCTATTGCCATTGTAGGCTTGACAGCCATAGTAGTGTATAAACTTAGGGTCCGTTCACATAGACCGGCTCGGAGAGAAGAGCAGATTCTTATCACGTTGAATCCACCAATGTGAGTCCGGTCGCTAGCCGGCGGCTGGACGGATAGGGTTGTATGGAAGACGAAGCATGCTTTCATACGCACCGGCGGCCAGTCGCCCGGGTACAACCACAGCGAAAATACGCCCACGTCGTATTACCTACTTAATGAAAAAATTGCAACATGGAGATAGATATTAAATTATTAATAACTTTAGTGGAAGTTAGACCAGTTTTGTGGGATAAAACCTGTTCCGAATATAAAGATAATAATGAAACAAAAATGCTTAGAGGGAAGTTTGTGTAATATTAAAAAATATTTACGCTCCATTTTTGTGAAAATTAAATAAAATATGCTCAGTCACATCACGACACTTGTACGTGTCGACGGTTAAGACGCTTCTGCCGGGTCTTGTGAAAGCAATGTGTTGTTGCCGGCTAGCCGGCAACCGGAACATGTGAAAAGGCACTTATCGTGAATACTGCCTGCTATCCCACTTTTTAAAAGAAATTAGTTATTATATTTAAGATTTTGTACGGATTGTTTTGCTGTTCAAAAACTACTTAATTATATCACTTATCAACCACATCGCAATGTTTTACACGTAACATTAAGTAATCGTCGATGAAAACATTTTATTTTCGTAAAACACTGCAACACAGAATAACTATTAGGTACTTGTTATTGCCGTAAATATTTAAATAATAATATTACATTAATATTAAAAACATAGGTAATGAAGTACTTGCAATCTATAAAATTTCAAATTTAAAACAAGAAAAAGTGTGATATCTAAAATGAAGTTTCTATGTCATAACGGAAATCGGAAGTAATTAAGGTCGCAGAGTATGGTTTAACATCTAAGGGTTTAACATGGAATACCTACTTAAATCATTTACCGCATTTTTTGCATGCCAGGAACTAATACGAACCGTCTTAATTATTCAAACAACACTCGTTAACATGTTATCCGTGTACTTATCACCTGCTTTGTATTGTTCAAGTCAATACATTGACGGCTCGGGTTAATTTTTAACTCACAAAGACGTATTTTGAGTTTGACGTGTCTGGCCTCTAGCTCATAAATGAAAGAATCGATTTTAATGTGTTTTTTGTTTTAAATCTGACAATAGGGATCGTTGATACAATTTATGAGATAGAAAGTATTCTTATCTGAAATTAATCATTATGAAGAAGGTTATAAATCTCCATTTTCACTTGTTGAAAATGGGGCCACACACAGGGCCGTCTTTAACCTATTGGAGGCCCTGGGCATATTAGGATAATGGGGCCCCTATTACTTTGACAGAACACTATTTTGTTAGAATAGACAAAGAAAGTAGATAAACGAGGTTAAATTTTTTTTTAAATCAACAATCACATGAAACGAATAGCTAAATGTAATAGAGTCCACAAAAGTAACTCTTTTAGCATTTACAATTAGTGCTTAAAAATCTTTGTTATTTGAAGAGGAACTCTTCTAGATTTCAGATGGGCAAAATCGTTAATCACTTCTTCATAATCAATGTTTTTTAGCACATCAGATTCTATGGACATCAGCGACAAACTGGTCAATCTCTCTTGAAGACTTCTTAATTCATTTTTAATTCTTTTTAATTTGGAGAAGGAGCGTTCCCCACTGCAGTTAGTTACGAAGATTCTCACTTTCTTTCTCATTAATATCTTCATAATAAAATTCTGCAAATTCTTTGCAACTTTGTCTCAACTCTTCAGAATTTAGAGTTTTCAAGCGAAAAAATAAATCAAAACGTTTACTGATATTCTTATACGAACTTAATCGCTGTTTTAAATAAACGCTGAGGGTATCAATTATAGGAAGAAAGATTTCTATTTCAAATTTCTCTCTTTCATTCAGTTGAACTGACGGCGCGGAGCCATCAAAAAAACTCTGGAAAGAATTTCTGCGTTTTGTTCTTTGAGATAGATCCTTGTAGTCAGATTCCGGATTTCTTTCTTTGGCAGACGATTCGAAGTAATCAAATCCCTGAAGTTAATAATAAAATCATGTGAAGTAAACATATTAGTTGCAACGTCCAGTGTTATTGTTTCTTTTTCTTCTTAATTATTTATTTTGTCTATTCTTCCTAGTTCTAAATTTCCGTTAAAATAATATATTAAATGGTTAATTCAAACTTGGAGGTTCATACTTCGCTTCGTTCGCTCAATTTTAATGTAGCGAGTCACACTGATGAGTGTACTACTAATGATTTTTCTTTAAAATGTGCATGTGCTTAGTATACCATTATACAATTTAAATTTATCTAAGCATGCTGAAGTCGGAAAGCCTAATTTTTGGGCGAGAGTAGAATAGCTTCACGCATGTATAAGCTAGTAATTTCGTATCGTAGTCAGTAATTTAGGTTCGATTTCTTCGAATTATATAAGTTTTTTGGTAATAAATCTTGATTATCGTTTGGTGATCTGACAGGATCTAGGTACTTTGTATTTGATCCGAGGGGGCCCCTATTGATCGCGGGGCCCTGGGCACTTGCCCAAAGTGCCCACTGGGAAAGAGGGGTCTGGCCACACAAGGCTGGCATATTAATGTAACGCACGCAATTTTGAAATTCCATATTAGCAAAATCTTTTTGTAGTTATAATAAGTTTTGCTGAGAATAAAAATTGCAATTATTTCTTTAACAAGCAAATTGTAGGTCAATTTTGCTTTAATGTAAAATGTTTTAGAAACAAAAAACTGTAACGTAGTTTAATTTTTCGTGTTGAAATCGCCGAATTCGGGCAACACTTTTAGGGTTGTCGACCGATTTACTAAATATCGGATAGGTACATTTATTCCTAGGAAATTGGTACGATAGTAAGCCCATATTTTGCTTATAATATATTATAATAATAAGATTTGAAACTTTAATGCAAAAGTTTGATGAATTTCTATGTGAAGATTAATAATTTTCAAATTTCTTTATGTCACGATGACATTTGGTATCGCTATCGTAAAGATACTACTTCTGTCATTTCCATACAAATTTCCAGCATAACGGTCTTGTCTACGGGTCCAGAATTCGTTTTTGTAAAGCCTGCAAACATTTTAGGTATATAAAGTGTACTTCAATATTCATGATAACATGAAAATTATTATTCTGGTGGGTAACCCTGACCATGTGGCACCCATGCCAAACTACAAACTACCGGTGCCCCAGATGTAAGTACATTAATATTCCACTCTAGAATTTAGACCGTGTTCAAGCAAAATACGTAAATAGAATTTCAAAGAGTGACGCAAAGATGCGAATCATAAAACTTTTTTTCGTTGTTATAATTCAAAGGACTAACTTGCCAAAGTGCAAATATTATGAAGAATATAATGTTTATGGCTTTGAACCTTTTAAATTGACTGATTATTTTTTTTTATTACATTGTATCTTCTCAAAAAGGTTATCTAAACTAAGTGTTATTTAATTCTTTTTTCAAGCCATGAAGTCCATAGTCCTGAATAAACTCATAAAACTTTCATTATACTTACATTTTTGAATTGACTACTAGGTTAACGGCTTAACTGGGACAATTACGTTACAACAATATGTACTCAAAAAGCTATTTTCACTTTCGTAATTATGTCTTGGATAGCGTCTGCTTTTAATTACGTCGTGTAATGAGAACGCCAGTGAACATTTAAATTTATTATAGTCTGTTAAGAGCCACCACCACGAGGGCATTGACCGCACACGTATTTCGCAATATCAAAAGCGAAATTAAAGTTTAAGTTAAATAACTAACTCATACCCACCACTATTTTTATTCGCACTGACCCTTAAAAAAATATTTTTCCAAAAAAGGTTTTAATGTACGTACTCAACAATATCTTTGGATTTATATTTAAAATAAAAAATTTATGGAAATTACTATTAGAAATGCGGGACTTTCTTGTTTTAACTTAAAACTATTAATTGCCAGCTAGTTACTTCTTACTTATGAACTCTAATTACTAAGAATAAGTTAAACTGTTTTAGTAAAAATAATAAGCCGGATTGTATGTTTCTTGAAAAGTTTCTCTGGATTTCATCGAAAATTAAAATTTCTTAAATTTCTTAAATATTCATTCTCAAGCAATATGCTAAGTGGCAAATGAACTTTTTCTTCTTGTCACCCACTTATCATATAGTAGTTGCGAATTCGTCACAATTGCGATATTCACTTTACAATTCTCAACAAAATTTTCCTTCCATTTTGCTATTTCACTTGTCAAATTGAAAATGACGTCTCATTCTTTGTTTAAAATTGCGACAGTCAGCCATCTTTCAACCTTTTCACTGGTCTAGATTTGAACAAGGATGTTTTTTGTAACAAAATCTTGGCCAAATAAAGTACGAGGTCGCATAACACAAAAGAAAAATAAAGTTAATTTGTATGTGCATAAGCGTGGAGGATTATTTAAATTTTCTGCGGTTTTTTCTTCGACAATTTTTTGCTTTATGTTTATATAAGTAACTGTATATGTTTCTGGGTTAACACGTTACTCATAAGACACCTATTTTGTACCGTAACGATAAAATTGTTTTTCTTTTAAACATTAACCCATGGCCAGTTTTTATGCTGATCGTAGAATTTGGAGTAGGTCACATGTATTTTTACTTACAAACGACGAAACTAAATTATTTTGTATGTATTTCTTTTAGATAGATGTTTCAAGTTAATTTTCTCGTAAAATCTAAATAAGTTCTGAAGGCTCATTTAAAAAAATACAAATATCAAAATTTAAATATAATATAACATTAGAATTAGCAGGTGGCAACCCTATTTTGAATCCTTTGTATAAGCAGTCACTGTCCTTGACGAACTGGCTCGCCCACTGGGTGAGGCTTTCTTCACTGAGGCAATGAGATTCCAATGATAAATCTTGTCTAGTTGCTTTGAGATATCAGCCGAGTCATGTTTTATCAACTATGTATTCAATCCATGACGGTTCAATTTATATGGAGAATCATCTCCAACTAAACTAACTAAATAAAACAGACATACAGAATTACAAAATTTTATAGTTTTGGCATAATATTGCCTATATAAATAAATACAGACCACTCATTTATTCGGTATACTTATTTAAAGACTATTACTTATTTAAAAATTACGTTTAAAACCATCTATGTAATTTCAAAACGATTATTTCTCTATTTTTATTAACTAAAGGATATTCATAAATTTTTGATACAATAATAATTAGAAAGACCTGATAAGACACTTGACTTAACCCGATTCTAACTTCACAATAAAACCAGTTTGTGAACACCGGCTTTCGTCACCTTCACTTTTGTATTGATGCGAAAATATTTCGAGCGATAACGGCTGGTTATGTAAGGTTTTTGGTTCTGTTATGATTTCAATTAAATGTCACAAACCAAAAAAAAAAAACAATTTTTTTAGGCGATATGTTCTTGGTAGAGCGGGTCTAACACGTTGGAATCGATGTTAAAACATTGTTTGAAACCGTTTTTAACAGACTTCAAAAAAGGAAGAGGTTCTCAATTTGACAAGTATGTTTTTTTAAATGTTTGTTACATCAGAACTTTCGACTGGGTGAACCGATTTTGATGATTCTTTTTTTGTTTGAAAGCTGGTGTTTCCTGTGTTTTTTTCTTAAAATTATTGACGTATATTATGACCATATTTGATAATTAATCTATGGTTTTTTTTTTCATTCCAACCACACTGTTTTAAATTCACGCAAACGACGTAACATCAAAAAAACGGCTGAGATAGTAGAAGGCTGATTTTTCAAGGAATTTTGTCAGTGAAACTGATACAGAAACATGTTTACTCTATGCCCCATTTCCTTCAACGTTAAGTTGCTGAATCTTTTCGAATATTTCGAAATTCGAATAATATTTCACTTACCTTGAAAGTGACTGTAAAAGCATTTGTCTTAATCCAAGGACCACATTTCATACCAGCTCTAGTGTGCTAGTTTTTATATAGAACAAACAATATGAAGCAACAATACCAGTAATGAAGCCCAATGCCGATGGCACTGTCACGATCTCTTTGTATAACTCTTAAAAGGACATCTCACATCATTATGAGAATTATTACTAAAGAATAACGATTTCTTAACATAGAACTTCAACTAAATAGTTACTCTTATATTCTTATGATCTTTTTCCAATAGATGTGAGAAGTATATTAAAAGTACTTATTACTTTTTATGTGAACTGCGTGTAGACAATATAAACATAATGACCCTTATTACAAAACATGGACTAAAGATGTTACAGTGTTAATTGCTATGATACCGAACCAAAACAACTCATGTTTGTATGAAAGTTAGATTTGTATCCTAGCAACCAATACTGAAACATCTTTAGTCCATGTTTTGTAATAAGGCCCTATATGTTTTATATATGGAGACAGACGAATACATAGATCTATAAAAACGATTATTTTAGCTCATATTTCTGTTATAAAGAACCTTAATTTTAGTTTTTACAACTATCTAAACTTATTTAATGCCAGTTGATTTCAAAAATTCTATTCTGCTATTCCTTAAAACTAAATTTAGAAGTTGTCGCAGGACTTAAATTAATTTTGACTAAACTAAATTACTCTTCAGTTTAGTCTTGCTTAGTGCTAACTTGTACGTATGTATAATTATAAAATATATTTTTATTAAAAATATTAATATTTTAGTCGTTTTTAAAACTTTCTTTAAATTCAACAAAACATGAGATATAAAATTAACGAACCGTATATTGAAAGGATAAATTTTAGACAATTACGTAATCATTCTTGGTGCGTGACGGTTTGGAGAAATTTGAAAAATCTCAGTCTAAAATTGCATTCTTTAATACTTATAACACAAATAAATAGGATATTTAATAATAAAGCAATTATTCCGGGCAACAAACAAAAAATTAATACCATAATACATATAATTACAAATCAATTATATATGTAGATTAGTAGAATTTTCTGTGGCCCCGTGCGGGTATATACCTCCTCCATTTCACAAAAAACTAATAATAGCAAATAAATGAAAACAGGAAATTCAGATGACGTCTGCAGATGCATCTGTAGACGTGTAGAGGAGGCATTAGCAAGCAATTTAATAACACGCTAACATCCATGGAATAGTGGAAAGGTTCAACTTTTTAAGTCTAGACGAAAATAGAGGTGTGCGATAAGTTTGGCGTATCTGTGTGAGTCTGTGGCATTGTAGCTCTTAAATTAACCGCAAGAACAAAAGAATCGCATCGAATTTTTATTGCAAAGCTGATTTGTTCGAGATGTATTTAGCTACAATGTTTGAAAATCATCCATTTATATCTTATTCTTCTTTATATCTTACTAGCTGACCCGGCAAATTTCGTACCGCCAATAAAATTGTTGTTTTTACTATCTTCTTCGAAATTTTTCCATGTTTCCTCACCGTTTAAACATTCCCTGTTCTACGACAAACATTTCAAAACCAAAATCAGCTAAATCGGCCCACCCGTTCTCGAGTTTTAGCGAGACTAATGAACAGCAATTGATTTTTATAGATTTTATTTATTTCTTATTCTATTGTTATCATCATGTTTCGTGTCTTCAATTTAGCTTGTGTGTTAGACACATTCCCCGTTGAGCCGTTGCCGTAACATTGATTCCTGTAAGTTTGTATAAATATTCATACGCTGTCAGTTCCATTGTGTCGGGCATGTTGATTTAACATTTCTGAGAAGGAATGGTTGAATGATTCATTTCAAGTTTAAAAATACTACTGAACGTGCTTTACTTGGTGCTCAAATATTAAAAGAAATTATGGTGCACGGATTAATTTACTCCCGTCATTTCATTTATTATATCTTACTGATTGTAAGATTATTATAAAAAATTAGTCAAAATAAAGTCAATTTAAAAACCTCCGACATGTTAATAATAAATAAGAATATCTCATAAATGGATGAACAGATCAGATCAATAGATCTCGAATTTTTTTTCAATTCAATCCCACCTAAAACATTCTGTAAAAAACAAGCCAAGTCTCGATGGCTTGTTTATCTGTAAAAAGTAATGAAATCTAGACAAAGTCGTGCCAAGTCTAAGGTTCCTTCCTGCGATTTATTTATTATTATAGTTAATGTTGTGCGACTTGGCCGTTAAACCCTAACTCTGTACCAAATTTCAGCTCTCTGAGTTTATGGTTCATGATCATGAGTGAGTGAGTGAGTGTCATAAATGCGAAACTTTGCTTTCGCTTAACTTCGGAACTAAATGACCTACAGACTTGAAATTGGGTTTTAAGTATGTGATTATAGCCTCTGAATGACGAAAATTTCTGCGTTCTGGTCTTATCCAGAGGTTCTCAAATAGGGGTTTGAAAATGCGGCGAAATGGTTCCAGTAAAGGATGGTACGGCAGTGTTTGCTTCGCGCTCGACTTGGCGGAGGCACTGCCGTGCCCCCCCATCTTAGCTCGTTTACCATTTCACCTCTCGGTCTTTAAGTATTGGGTGTACCCAATTATATAGTTTATAAATAGCGTTGAATTACAATTTAATATAAAAAATATAGAAAAAATATCCCATCTCTAATGCATCAATTACTGTCTTATATTACTAGTTAAACATCATTATGTCTTACCTTTAATAGTTTTCGATAATTTAATTTTATAATTAGTGTAACTACTGTATCATACAGTATTTTTAAGCTGAATTTTATTATTGTCATGTTATTTAGTTATTAGTTAGCGAAACATCAACAAAATGATGAAAATGAAAAACAGAAAACAATGTTGTATACAATAGTTAGCATATTTTACGCACTGAATAATGTTGCATTAATGCAAAAAACATGTTTCTTAAGTAAACTTCGATCATTTTAATGATGGCGCTAGATTTCATTCTGAAGGCAAATGTTTGGAAATCTGTGGCAAACAATTTCTTTATTAACGACTTGTAAATATTGTCTTAGAATGGAATTTATTGCATTTTAAAGTTGATTTATAGTTTTTTTTTTAATTAAACGAATAACTTGTGAAGTGAATTCCCGTGTCTCCTAGTGGGGTATGGGGCAGATGCGTCTCACATCTGTTTAACTGATCGATTTTTTCTATAGGGGCAAGTATCAGCCTTCTATGCCTAGCCAGACCGAGTTTTTTTTTTTCTCCACCGGGAATTGAACCCAGAACCTCTCGGTTGTAACGCTTACGCGTTTACCACTAGACCAAGGAGGTCTACGAATAACTTGTTTGCTTAAAATAACTTGTATCTTTGTTTCGTAATAAAATCACAAGTGTAGTGTAAACATAGACAATTGTAAGTCGTATGGGAAACGGTAGACGATAGCAATATCAAGTGAAAACCACAGATAACTGAATTGTTGTATTTGATTGAAGTACTGTATTCCGCGACTTTTACCTAGAATTAAAAAATAAATGAAAATCTGTTAAATCGTTATTTAGAATGAATAATAAGAAATAATTATAAAATTATATTTTTAAAATAAACTGTAAGTTGATTGTTTATATAATTTTTTTCTTTACAGAGCTAGCAAAATGTTGCAGCAGATACTACGAGACATGTGGGTGGACCCGGAGATCCTCGCCGAGCTGGACGAGACACAGAAACAGACTCTCTTCTGCAAGATGAGAGAGGAACAGGTAACTAAGCTTCATCTTTAACAAAGGCTTCAAAGATTACGGCCGATTACGACCTCCAAACATTGTAGTTTCTATATTCTATATTACTTTAGCTATCTGGCAATACCAACTACCGTTTTGACGTTTTGAAATGCAGACGCTGTTTTGTGACTTTAATCTCAATTGTAGCGAAACCAAGGGCGGATCCAGCTTTGTTGTCAGGGGGGGGTCACATAGTCATGGTCAAGTTACAAGAAGTTATAATTTAATTTTATGGTTAAACTTTGGAAATATGCCAATCGATTTAAGGGGTGGGACGGGCACGGGTTTTGGGGGGGAGGGGGTGTAGAAGCTCACCTCCAAAAGGAGGGACCCTTTCGCATTTTTTTAAAATTCTAACCTTAAAATACAAAATTCGTAATTTGACTGTCCAAAAAGGGTAAAATTTGGTAAATAAACGTGAGATATAGAAATAAGTCAATTCACCTTTACTTTTCAGTCCAAAAACTTGTATTTTTTTAGGAAGTTTTTTTTAACAACAATTATTGCCAAAAATATAGGTAAGTTGATAACCTAACTTTTGATAACTGGCAGTTTATTAATGGAAATACATTCACAGCCTAATAACAGATAAATTAATTTTAAACAAAAAAATAAAACCGACCTCAAAACGCACTGAAAAGTAAAAAATAAATTTTGTATTATAAATGAACTTACTATATAAATAAAAGGCATAAATATTCAATTAATTTTTTTATTAAAGTCCAGGAATATTCATTAGTCTTTTTAATTATATATTTGGCACCGCCTTTCAAAAAGCAACATGAAATTTTTATGCCATTGTAGAATTAGATATGATATGATGAATTTTATTTATCAACACTATCTACGTCTTTTATTTATATATTAAGTTCATTTATAATACAAAATTTATTTTTTACTTTTCAGTGCGTTTTGAGGTCGGTTTTATTTTTTTGTTTAAAATTAATTTATTTTATACTTTTGAGTGGCTCTTCTAAACCGTATAGTTGGTTATCATACCATCAAAACTAAACTGATATGGACGCTCTGACTTTACGCTTAACTTATACACTAAAAACTAATTTAATTAATTTAATTTAATAATTTAAAATTAATGAAAATAAGAAGACGCAAAACTGAATTGTTTAATACTAAAAATTTAAGTAATATCGTTTATATAAATTAAGTTTTCATGATGTTTTATAGTAAGCAAGTGAACGCACATTGTGATTTACAGTAGAAACTCAGTTACTATATTCTCTCTATCTCTAGAAGTATTTCTTCTACCTTATTGATTTTACTGTCATATGTAATGTTTAATGTTTTATAAAAAGATATATAAGTCATCGATATAAACTGATATTACATCGAGATATAGACATCTCAACTGGACGCGTAAGCAATAACGTATGACATGTTTTTCTCTGTTGACGAGTTTTGCTCCATAACATCAAATATTTGGCTTAGATTTTCATAAAATTTCGTCAAAAGCTTGATAATATTAGTTTTAATGAAATGAGTTTATCATAATTAGTATATATTTAATATAACATGGACATCTCTATTGCTAAAGCGAACTAATTGAAGATTTTTAAATTTTTTATTTTATAACCTCAATATCTCTAAAACTATAAATCAAATTATCTTGATTCTTATTTTTTCTTATTGCAAATTTAATACTTAATCGAATAACATCTAATTCATTGAGAAGGATTTATAAATCATAGAGTTATAAGCAAATAAGCACGACATGGTCGTGCGGAATTCAGCGATTTCTCGCCCGATTGTGAAACTATTCTTTCAATATGCTGAAAACTATTGATTGTAAAAATTCTAAAAAAAAATGGGACCACTTCGACGAGTTACCCTATCATTTGACACCTCACTCATCCAAATCGGTCTACAGATGGCGACGTACGAGCGGAACATCGGAAAAAAAAATACACGTCGAATTGATAACCTCCTTTTTGGTTTTTTTGAAGGTCGGTTAATAAAATAATAAAACAGAAATGAATTAAATGAAGAATTAATTTTTTTGTCATAATTGTTAACCTCCTTTTGGTTTTTTGAAGGTCGGTTAAAAAGTAAAAAGTATAAAATAAATTAATTTTAAATAAAAAAATAAAACCGACCTCAAAACGCACTAAAAAGTGGAAAATAAATTTTGTGTTATTAATGAACCTACTATAAATAAAAAGACGTGTATTTATAGTTGATAAATAAAATTCATGTAAAATTCAACAAGGGCATAAAACTGTCATGTTGCTTTTTGAAAGGCGGTGCCAAATACAGTGCAACCTCGATATAACAAATCGGAGGGGAACAATAAAATATTCGTAATATCAAGTAATTCGTTGAACTGAGGTTTGTTATGTTGAGGTTAGATTGGTCTAAAATTCGTTATAAAGAGGTAAAAGAATAGTTTTTGAACATAATTAATGATGTTTCGCTTTTCTGCGACCGATAAGGAACACCGTTTACGTTTCTGAGCCATTTTAACTTAAATCTTTAACAATAGTGACGAGCAGAGGTGTTTACATTACTTTCCATCAAAACAACAATGATTACTTTACAAACAAAAGCGTGTCGAAACATGTCGAGACATGAATCACATTATAAGATTAAGAGTTATATTATTGGTGGAAACTTTATATAAAGGTTTTGGGTTGGCAAAATTCGTTAATTAGAGGTGTGAATACTTTTTCTTGATAGTTGAAAATTCGTTATTAAGAGGTTGTACGCAAAGAATGTTCGCAATGTAAAGGTATATTTTATATTGACTCTTATGGACAAATCAAGGGGATTACGAAAAATTTGTTAAATCGAGGAAGTCGTTATATTGAGGTACGTTATATTAAGGTTGCACTGTATATGAAAGACGTATATACTATTCCAGTACTGATTAGTGATTAAAAATAAATTGAATGGCTTGGCTTATTCTAGTTTCAAATTTAATTCGCGCGAATTTCAGCGTTTCTCACCCGATTGTGAAACTATTTTTTCAATATACTGAAAACTATTGATCGTAAAAATTCTAAAAAAAAATGGAACCACTTCGACGAGTCTAATAATCGGTCTACGAATGGCGACGTACGAGCGGAACATCGGAAAAAAAAACAAAAAAAAAAATACACGTCTAATTGATAACCTCCTTTTTGGTTTATATGAAAGTCGGTTAAAAAGTTCTTGATAATTTTAAAGTGTCATCAAAATAGCGGTAAATTTTTATGTTCCAATTTACAAATTATGTTGATAAAACTATTAATAAAATAATGTTTTTAAATTTTTTAAATATTGTTTTAAGATATCAAACGGACTTAAAAGTTTAATAATAACTTTTTTTATTAAAAAGACTAAATTTGAGAACAACAAGAATAAATATTTCTTTAAGACTCACAGATTAGTAGACCACGAAAATACATAAAACGGAACGGTTAATGATCGACAAAGTGTCAAAAAGTTGATAAAATTTTACGAATTTCAAAAAATTATATCTCGAAAATTAAAATGTTTCGAAGTAAAAGATTTTACACATACACACGTATAAAAAGTGTGAACGTCCAAATCGATTGGCATGTTTTCAAAGTTTAGCCCATTATGTTTAACAATTCAAATTAGTGGTCCACTTAGGTCTTGAACCCAGCCCAGGGGGGGGTCATGACCCCCATGACCCCCCCCCTGGATCCGCCCTTGAGCGAAACCACATAAACTCTAGAGTCTAGTGAAACATGGCGCTGCCACATTTCTGCAGCCATTTCTCTGATTGTTTTCTTACAGGCAAGTAGGTGATAGGCATTCTGTGCCAACCGAAACAGTCTTTGTCTAGTTGATTAGAACCTAGGGCCTTCGGCGCAACACGCATTATGTCGACGCCTGAATCACACACAGAGGCGAAAGCGGTCAACGGCCTCCTTTACTTTGTGTACCGATTATAGATTAGAGATATCAGATAAATATTATATTAGAAAAAAACAGTATGAACTTGAAATGCTGTGGCTAACTTTCAAGAGATGGCGCTGACGTTTAAATCACGTTACCAAAATTCTTTCATCACTATATAATTATTATAAATCAAAGTCGTCCGCCGCGTCTCTCTATTCGCGAAATACTTAAAAACTGCTTAACAGATTATAATGCATTATCTTGGCAGTTTCACCAATAGATAGAGTGATTCATGAGGTAGGTTTAGGTATATAAGTTGTCAAGGTTTTGTGTAAATTGATTGAAATGTGTTGATAATTGTTGGAAGTGTCGGAAAAAAATCAAGCCTAGCTTTTATCGAAAACGCTGTCTAATTAATCCCTTTGAGATATAACAAAACAATGCACGATGGGACATTCCTCTTTTATAAATCTACAAAAAGTCCATGGGCCACCGTAGGTATGCCACAGCCCACAACCTATAAGAATAGCTTACTATACCAACCCATTCTGTCTTTTATTGGCAGTAGTTCGCCGGGTCAGCTAGTACAAACGTAATTAATTCGTAGAATTCAGTGGTTTGTAATTTATTTTATGTGTTCAGATATTCAGAATCAAGTGATTTGAACGCTCCATCAAAATTCATATCCTAAACGATTTTACGCGCATTGGTCACGATTCATTGTTCTAAAAATACCTAATCCGCATATTCAAGGTTGGTGTTAGACAATTTGCCCTTCTCTTCGCGAATCTATTATGGGTTAAGCTTAATACCAAACATTTCGTAATTGTCGCTAAAGTAACTAATGGAGACATACCAATGTCCATACATAGACTTATATAATATCTCATTAAAATATTGACATTTCTCATAAATAAAATTTATGCCGTATAAATAAAAATTATTTAAAGTTATATTTTCAAACATTAATTTTTGTTGAAACCTTATAATATCCATTATTAACAAAAAAATTTGTTTGATGTTATTTTAAACCAAATTCCAGTGGTATTTCAATTTTATTGATGAGAAGTAAATGTATGTAGTATTTACTATAAGTGTTTAAATAATCGTTTTATTTACATTAAAAAAACTAGAGACCTGGCTTCAAGCTAATAAAAAAAGGAAAAAATAAAAAAAAATATATTAACGTAACAAGTGAAATTGTAGACAATTTAAAGGCTTGTTTAGGAGCCACGATTTAACAGACAGAAACACAGACGTATTAAGCTTATAAAACCGCAATTTCAGAGGTTAAAATTTCAATAAATTTTGTTAGACAAAAATATAATAAATTTTTGTTTTCTTTCAGGTCCGTCGTTGGCAGTTATGGGATGAAAAAGTGAATAAAGACGAAACTGACAGACCAAGATTCTCCTCTAATGGAAAAAAGCAAGTTCAATTTCTGAAAGGGGAGGATGGAGAGCCATGGGTGAGTTAGCTAATTGGTCAAATCAGTACCCATTATAATATAAAATTCCTCGTTACGTCCGTCTGAACCCTTTCGAGACCACAAAACAATAAAGGGTAGTATTGTTTCTCTTCTCGAAGACTACAAAAAAGCCGACGAAGGCACATTTTCTAAGGTTAGCGTACTGTATCCGTTATTACTTTAATATAATGTTCATTAAGAACATTTATGACAGTCATTAAAATTGACCCTTTAGACTTTAAATATGTAATTAAAAAGATGCAATGCATTCTGACCACGGCCATCAAAGACCTGATTGATCGGACATTGTGATTCGATCTAATTTCTTACATTATTGATTGTAGGTCTGGGTAATGGGTGAGCATCCAGATGACCAGTCTATCGAGAGCATTTTGGCTGAGGAAGCAAGACAGCGGGCGTTGGCCCAGGCGAGAGAAGAAGCCCATCAACTCAGAAAATCTGTTGAGAAGGAGCTGACTCATCTCATCGACTATAAACCTTTGGACAGTTTAGAACAGGTAATTGTCAAAAGTTGACGGTAATCTCTGGTATAATTGTTTCACATACATTACTGCTTGAATCTGTTATTTGATTATTCAATTAGACACTTTTATTATTTTTTCTAGATATTAATAATACTGTTCGAATAAATTTGCGCCTGGAAAAATATGAGTAGCAAATGTGTGAATACTATTTTATCAGGCGCATACATTTTGATTATCCGTCTAATTCATTTATACATCAATTTCAAACACCAAATTAAAATTCAAGTAATTTATATTTAAAATTAAGAAGCACTTTAAAATTTTTTTTATTTAGTATTCATTATATTTTGTGTAAAATATCAAAAAGTTTTTCATATTTTGTATTTGTTTCTTCTAGAAATTCGACCTATCTCCGAAGACAGTAGATAGCATAGAAGATACCTTAGACTTGTATTGTACAGTAGACGAATTAAGAGAAAGGATGGAGGCGCTGGAAGCCGAAGAGAAGAAAGTTATTGATAAGAATTATTGCGAAGACATCAAACTGGATCTAAAGAAGAATACACTGCATTTCAATTTTATTGAAGGAAAAAAGGATATACAGGTAGGTACGCCGTACGGTTTTAGAACATTTGAGTTTACTATCAAAATTTTTGAATTGTTTTTGCTAAACAGTCAATTACTTTGGCCATGCAAATAGTTGTGTTTGGTTGCTTACAATAGAGTTTCTCGTTTGTTTTACAATCTGTGATGATGGTGGAATAATTGAATCCAGGATTCGAACGTGTGTCGTGGTGATGGTGTCAGTCTCCGAGTGGCGGCGTGGGAGCGTCGTGTGGCGGCGGCGAGGGCTGGCGATATATTGCGGGGCTTGAAAGCAAGGCGCGCGCGCACATTACGGGACGCGCAGTTGCAGGCTAAAGATGAAGATGCTGTGTGGAGGGAGCAAGGTAGAAATCATTATAGTCGTAGTTTTTATTTATTTATTTTTATATATTGTAAGATTTTTATATATTTTAGCACTAATAAATGACTCTTACCCAAAGTCTTGGTAGACATAGTGCATAAAGACCAATAGATGAGGTTGTTTCTGAAATTTAAAAAAAAATAGTACTGTATTTCTCTTTTTCTTCTTTATGATTTCATATTATATCTATTTCAGAAAGAAAAGCAAAGGAAGCAGAGACAGCGATGAGGGAAATAGCACGAGCGGCGCGAGAGGCTCACCGCCGGAGTAACGAACCCGCCACTTGCCAAACGAAAGGTATTTTCAGTTGTATATGTTTGTAGACAGCGAAAATTTTATTTAAAACTCTGCTTAAAATGGCTCAGAAGCGCAAACATGAGAAACAATACTTTCAAGCAAGAAAACAGTCCCACAGACATGTCAAACTTATAACAACCCTCTTATTTCATTTGGCATTAAAGCATTGTTCTTTTAAATAAGGTATAATATGATATCAAAATACACCTTTTTCAGTGAACAAGCCGCCAAACAAAGAAGCAGTGGTGGAGTGGTTCAGGAAGCAAGAATTGCGAGGCGTCTTTTTGGACAACAAACCTGCTGAATGGTTTCACGGTACTTTTATTTGGAATTAAAGATTGACTTCCGCCTTCCGAATGCCTTGAAAACAAATTTTTTGTTTGGGTAGGCGCAGAAGACTAAAGAAAATTATCAGTGAGGTAGACACAGACATGTGTCTGGTCACAGGGGTCATGGGATTTTACTTTTTTAGAAGAAAAAACCAATTTAATTTTAATACCTTATGGGCCTATACTGTATATAACTATGCCCACGCAGATTAATCAGATTATTTTAAAGATATAAGATATTTATTATTACTTAATTCTTTCAGGCTTAATCAGCCGATCGGAAGCCGAACAGGCTCTATGCAATAAGTCTGAAGGCACATTCTTGGTCCGTCTTTCTGAACGCGTCTGGGGCTACGCAATTTCCTATCGGGCGGAGTCGCGGTGCAAACACTACCTTGTTGACACAAGTGACGGCTACCGCTTACTCGGTACTGGTCAAATCTCTCACAATACCTTGGGTAAGTTTAAAAATGTTTAAATACATTTTGAGGACTTGTAAATGAATAAACTATCAACTTATTATGTACGTTAAATACTTTTTCTCAAAATGAGGAATGATTTTACGTTAATTTTATTATGTTTTAAAACTTAACCTGTGGTTAGATACTTTTTTGAGGTTTCAAATCAGAAACGTTACGCTTTAAAATAAAATTACCTCAAATTAGTATAACATCGGATTATATGTTAGGTCATTATATCTTAAACTCAGTATATTAAAAATATGAAAAATTATTCATATATTAACCTATTTTCAGCTGACCTCATAAACTACCACCAAGAGGTCGCAATAACGGAGAGTGGAGGCGAGTTACTGGTAACACCGTGCGTTCCCGCGCAAA
This sequence comes from Aporia crataegi, assembly GCA_912999735.1. Taxonomy (NCBI): domain Eukaryota; kingdom Metazoa; phylum Arthropoda; class Insecta; order Lepidoptera; family Pieridae; genus Aporia; species Aporia crataegi. The sequence continues at coordinate 1,238,130 of OU538744.1, read as the reverse complement.
CTCCTGTCATATAGGCGCCATTTTGAAGTCAAAAAATTCGAATTTTGTTAACTATTAATAGATAAATAGGGACCATTTACTCAGTCATTGTATATTACTTTTACTTTTTATTATAAGATTATTGTTCGACTACCTAGGGCGTGTCAAACATATTACGCTACTAAATCAAAACTAAATCTTGCGTTTAGTATGATTGACATTGACATCTTGTTATGACAATGATAAACATTAAGTAGGAGAAATAAACGTTTAGGAATTAATTGGCTATTTGCACTAACTCAATGTATACTTTCTTGTGTGATATGGTGTGTCACTAGGCTTACTGCAAATGGCTAATTATGGTTTTCGTGTTGGTTAAGATTTTTTTCGAAACCAAAACAAACTTGTACGTACCTATTTCTTCTGTTTCATAAATCATGATGACGTATAAAAGCGTTTTACTTTTTTTTCAGGTGCTTGTATAAAATAAAATGTCGATATGTCGCCTTTAGAAAATCTTTGGGCCGTTTTTTAAGTTCGATTAATGCATTTTTAGATTAAGCTCACGAACAACGTGTGTTAGATTCGCTTAAGTTGTTGTGATAATTTGAAAGGTTCATAACCATTGGTTACTTCAGTATTATTTTTTAAAATCTCCCGAATTTTGGGGTAATTGAGCCAAAGTAAATTTTATCAGAAAAACTCTTAATATGCCATTTATTGTAGTTTTTCTTCTCTTATTTTGTAATTTAACTGCCAATAAGAATAAATTGTAATAATTTATATTTTAAGTTTTTCTTTTCCATGACGTACCCTATTTTTGTATTAGGTATTTATTACGAAAAATACAAAATTGTACGAATAAGGTGTAATAAAACTGTACAGTATATTTACAAACATCAACTCTTTAAGATATATCAAAAGCTTTAATTAGTATTCCAAACAAACATAAAATCTAAATTTTGATATTTTAATATGCACTCAATAATTTATATAAATAAATTACAACCCAGTTGCCATATAAAATTATCAACCGTAAAACGGAACGTTCACAAAATTTAGAATAACATTTTTTACAATAATTAAACAAAGACAATCACATAGAACTAAAAACGAAGAGTAGATTTTAGCGGAAATTTTCCGCTTATATTTTTCTTCGTTTTTAGGATTTATCAAATATTCACAAGTCTAACAAAATAATACAAATATTTCTATGGTCTATTATATTCTATCCAAACGGCAAGAAAGTCCAAAATAAATAATTAATCATTATTAATTATTAAATCATTCAAATGAATTTGACAATTGACATCTGTATGAGTCAAAGTCAAATTTTAACGAATTAACGTGCTCTCAGTATGTAGTGACCTGGTGCAATTCCACCATCACAAAGCTCTAAACATATGAAAATAAAGCATAAAATAATATATAATAGACCACAGAGCTAACATTATTTATTTATATTACAAACGATCAATGAAAGAATCATTTTCAAAATGTCCAATAGTCTAATAATAACGTCTAGCAGTATTCTGAAAGCCGTGTATGGTGTATGGCTTTTGAAACACTGCTCTCGTACCCTTCAGTCACATGTATGGCAGGTTGGTTGGAGTGCGCTGGTTAGAGGACGCGTCGATGCAACTTCGCTAAAGAAACGAAAACGTTTTTTTAAATATATAGATTTTTTTGCAATATACCAAGAATCATCGCGACTGTAGTGTCATTGAACTATAGTGTATTAACAGACACTTTTTGAAAAATATCCCCGCGGCGAGCTATTTTTTTAACAAAAAGTTGTTCTTTACTTATATTGTGTCTGTTATGGATTATAGTTGAGTATGATAAATAGCATGAACATTAATTTAAGACTATTTCTAGAGATTAAAAATCTAAGATATGCGTAAAATTTGTAAAACATTCGTGTGATGACTATCAAACTTGCCTATAGTATTTAATATGTATGATATTATGATTATGAAACAGTTTCATAACTTCAACGGCTCGATAAAAATTCAATTATTTACATTATAATAAATGTACAAGTAGGTACATACACTGTTATCCCATGAGTCGTAATTTCGCGAGCTATGCGTCGGCGGTTTCTTCGCTTTTTTCATTGGACTATTGCTGGCTAAAATCGAGTGAAAGTTGGTTACGTTGTATTGGAAATGTGTCTGACGCGAAGAAAAACGATAAAATGTTAAAGCACAGTAGGTTAATAATGTACTTGCCTGTTAAAAAATAAGATCACAACACACCATAATCGTGTTTCGCAGGCAGTCCTGTGTTTGAATCGCAGGGAACGAATGTTTTGTTTGGGTTGGCACAAAAGGCTGTTACTGTGTCAAAGGAACAGTAAAACAGATACATACATGTATCTGTTTTGCTATTAAAGAAACATCACATCTATTTCTATAGCAAAATTATTTAAAACTGCATAACTAAGTATTTGAGCATAAAAAATAGACAATCTAACATTTACCTCCAGGCACATAAGGCAGAGAGATGTCGGCTGGCGATTTCTTTGTATTTTTCTTCGCCAACGACCGGCCCCGAAGTAACTCTTCATCCATCACTAATTTGTTATTTACCCTGAAAATAGAAAATATATATTAAACTGGTTTGTTTTCATTTCTCGCAGGGATTGCGAATAAAATAATAAATATTAGAAAAAATAAATAGGTAGTAAAATATGAACTTCAGTGCTTTGGTTTAATGTCAAGATGACGCTGATGTATCTACTTTTACTACAAAAAAATTAAATTATCAGAATATGACCAATCTTCAGCTACGGTATATGTCAGGACGTACTATATACGTCCTTACTTTTACCCTGATGAACTTCAACTAGCACCTAATTATGCTTTCAATCTTTTCGGCTAATGTTAAACTTTGTAAGAGTAAGATAAAACATTTTGAACATCACTACATAGTATAAAACAAAGTCGCTTTTTCTTCCCCTATATCCATTTGTATGCTTAAATCTTTTTTTAATAGATAGAGTGATTGAAGAAGAAGGTTTTTATATATGTGTATACCCTTGCAAAGCCGGGGCGGGTCGCTAGTAATATATAAAAAGGAGTAACGATTAAATTACTTACTTCTTGATATAAGGTGTTTTAGGATAATTGGTAACAGGAACACTAAATGTTTGAAAGGTGTCATTGATGGCTTTTGAGAGGCTCCTAGATGGCGCTGCTGCCAATTTGCTGGTTCCTAGTGTTGATGGACACCAGCAACCGACCTGCAACATTCATGTATTTAACGCCGGAAGGAAAATCTCACTCTGTCTTGTAGCCTGTAGCTTCTTGTCGAAGAACATCCACTATATCTTTTCATACAGGAAAATTATTATATTTTACAACGAAAAAATTTTAACAAGAAAAACCGACTTCAAATTGTGACTGTGAAACTACTGAACAAATTTTGATGAAATTTAAATGGGACCAAACGGGAATCACCACCTTTTAAACAAAAGAATCGTGAAATCGGTTCACCCAGTCAAAAGATCTGAGGTAACAAACATAAAAAACAGCGTTGAATTGAGTACCTCTTCATTTTTTGAAGTCGGTAAAAAAGAAACACACATTTTCAATATACACATATATACGGATATAAGCTACCCGATTAAACTTATACGTCTAACGTCATTTCTTTTTTGTCTAGCGACAGTAAAACTAACGTCGTCATCAAAATGTGGGGCTGTAGGCGCGTTGGTTGATGTTTGAGATTTCTTTTCAGGGGCTTGGCTCTCAATCTGACCCTCTATACCTGAAAAAGGAAGTCTTACATTATCTTCTGATTACTAAGTAGACGTCTCCATATATAGTATATATAATAATAATATTATGAAGAGATTCCCAAAAACCTCTGATTCGAATTAAAAAATTGTTGTGTTGAAGAAAGCTTTATAACACCAAGCTACGATGGAATTACCGCGGGCGAAACCGCAGGGCATAGCTACTAAGGAATATATATATCTAAAATATTAATAACAGTGATTACTCACTTGGTGTATAATTATAATCAATGAGTGATTCTCCAGCGGTACTGTCCGTACGGGATCTACTGTTCTCCTAAAAAAAAAAATCCTTATGTATTTTAATTTTGGTCGACCCTTTACACCCTTATTCTTTACCCCTTTACCCCCTTATTCTTTACCCCTTTACCCCCTTATTCTTTACCCCTTTACCCCCTTATTCTTTACCCCTTTACCCCCTTATTCTTTACCCCTTTACCCCCTTATTCTTTACCCCTTTACCCTTATTTATAAACGTTGCTCAGCCATATATTAAGCTATATTAATAACGAAGTTACAACTCAATATGCTCAGCCATAATCTTTTATAGTGTTTTGTCTCGATTTCGCTACAATTGCACGCCAGCGAGAAAGTGACAGAGCATTTGAGGCATGTTTAATGTTAAACCACGTTTATTAATGCGACGTTAGAAAAGAATTCATTAAGACCGAAGTTTGGTCTAAAACAGTTTCTGTCATTTCACTTTGCAAACAATGTTATGTTTCGAGCTATTGAAAAAAAAAAAACACATTTAAAAACGTTATGAACCACAAAGTCATACCATTAACAAAAAGTCAAACTAACAATTTGATCTTATTTTGAAGTCGGTAAAAAAAAAGCTTACAGAATTAATAATATTCAATGTCCATTGCTGCCTCGGTTTTCCGGTCACTCTTGGGGCGGCCTGCGGTGGAGGCGTCTGAAACAGTGCAAAGATATACTTTTAATAAGAAGTTTAGAATGAGAAATTTACTGAATAAATATGTACAGAAAGACATTTATTTTAGAACTAAGATGCTATACGCAAATTTTGTTCCAGTAAAATGAAAAACTAGTGAAAATATTCACATACCTCTGAAACATCTTTTCCGAGTTTCTTTCTAAGTTCAGCATTGAAGTTCTCCGCGAAGCCATCGGCAATAAAATATCTGTATAATAAAATAAAAACCAAAATAATAAAACAAATTAAAATTCATAAGAACGAAATCAAACTAAATCTACTTATTACATTTCTTAGAAAGAAAAATAAAAGTAAAAAGGTATCTATATAAAAAAAATAGAATAAAAAATCTTAGATGTAGCTGGTTTTTGTTAATAAATAAACTAGTGTTTGAAATTATATTGTTATTCAATAGTGTTTATTTCTTGAAATATCATAAAAAAATTAAAAATGAAAAATCTTACTTGTGCCTCAAAAGCGCAGACGCAGAGGGTCTGGCTCTTGGTTCAGTGCGAAGCGATGCCGAGATCAACTCCTTGGCTAAACCAGAACCTGGTAGATTACTTCTGGTACCAACGGGGCCCGAACACAGCGCCGCACCTCCGGATAATCGGGATACTACTTGTTGGTGTCTGGGTGCCAGTTTCCCTAGTGTCGAAGGACTCAAATTCATAAATTCAACTTGACAAGTTACAAGTGAATATAAAAACCCTCGGTAGTGATGATTACAAATAAAACTATCTCATTTATTAACATACCCACTGTCTTGATAATAAGTGCCAGCTGATCGATATCAGAGTCACCGGGAAAGAGTGGGTCGCCGGTCAACATCTCCGCGAACAGACAGCCGATTGCCCAAATGTCCACTTCTGGTCCATATCTGGCAAAATCAGTCATTTTAATTACGCATTATAAAGTAAAAACCACTGAATTCTATGCATTTCTTTCGTTTTTGTGTGAACGAAGTTTGATAGTGTGTCCAATATCAGCTGCTCCAGCGGCCCCATCTTTGCGGGTTTTTTACGGAATAATTTTTCAACATTTTCGTTGATGCTACTAATGTTCATAGCATGACGTTATATAGCCTATAGTCCTCGATAGATGGACTATCCAAAGCAAAAAGAATTTTTCAATTCAACAAAGTAGATTCTGAGTGCGTTCAACCAATTAAACAAACAAGCCTTCAAACAAAATGACACAGATACGTCCAAAATCTCAATTTTCGCTCGTCGGGAATACAGAGTAAACACTACCTGTGTTCAGCAACCAGCAATTCGGGAGCTCTGTACCAGCGAGTGGCAACATATTCCGTGTACGGCTCACCAGGAGCCGCCAACGCCCTCGCAAACCCAAGATCGCACAGTTTCACTATACCATTGTTTGACACTAGCACATTCTCTGGTTTCACATCACGGTGTATGATCTGAAAACGACAAAACTGTCAAAATTACAACACAAAATAATTTGTTGCTTAAAATTAAAGTTTTAATGTTTAAATTTGCAGCAAAGCAGCCTTCTGCTCAATAATTATCATCGTACTTAGCATGCGAGCAACCTTTTACAACAAAGAAATGAAATTGAAGAAATAAAATATCTGCATATACCTTTTTATTTACAAACATTAAAATGTATTAACTAGTTGCATGCATAAAAGAGGGATGTAATGAATTTGATATATTATGTCTGTTTATGGCATTTTAGAATTTACAGATTAATATTTTGATTTTCTGTTTCAAAAGTGGACTTTTCGACACTGAGCTTAGCTACAATTTATGAAAATCTATTCATCCATTTATGCGGGACATCTCGGGATTTTGTTAACAGCCTTCAATTTCGATTGTTACGCCTTATTCCTTACAGAATTCTGGTGACAATAATCCACTCCTTTGAGCAGTTGGTACAGGTGTTTCTTTGCTGTCTCTTCGCCAAGACCACCAGGAGTGGCCTCCAGCTCATCCAGCAATGTGTGATCCAGGTATTCAAACACGAGGTAGAACCTTCGCTTACGTCGAAACACCTCAATCATATTCACGAGGTGGTCGTGTCGAAGTTTCTGAAAAAAAAAAAGCAAAACTCTAGTGTCTCTTTAAAACAATAACGCAAAACGTATTATGCATATTAAGCATAAATAAAAATAAAATAAATCAACAGATAGCTTTAATGAGTTCTTTTTTGTGAAATTAAATAATTAAGCCAATTAGTTAAAATTAAATACAGTTTTAAGTAATAACTACCTATTAGTGCTTAAATAAAAAGTTTTAGCTTGTACACGTTTAATAAATAAGTCTTTCATTCAAATAAAATTTTATATATAAGGAGCTTATTTTTTTCTTATTAAAGCAGTCTAGCTAGTCTGTGGTTGTCACTTTCAGATGCGCGCGCATAATTTAAATTTAACATATCAAACTTTTTATTTATGTACTAAAGAAAACCGAATTTTCACTTATTTTTATTCGCAAGTGTGTTGAAAAACGACGTATGATATACGCACGTGGACCGTGATCAACTTTACACACTTACATCATATTGTACTATTATAAACGATTGTTTTTAATTATTTTAGTGTTTTATTAATTGAAAATAAATGTACCTTAAGCATTCTAATTTCTCTGAGCGCCATTTTCCTGACGGCTGCATCGTCTTCTGTCTCGAGGAATTTCTTGATCGCGACGAGCTGCCCATTGTCTCGGCGGCGGCACTTCAGCACGACGCCATATGAACCTTCACCAACCTATGCAAAATATAAAGATGGTACAATTATTAACGACGCAAAAACATTATATAAAATAATTAAAAACATATAATTCAAAAATACAATAATTACTAGGTTTAAAAAATAAAACCGCCTCCGTGGCTAAGTGGTTTACGCGTCTGGGTGTTGCACCGCAGGTCTTGGGTTCGAATCCCAGGGAAACACATGACATGTTTTGGTTGAGTAGGCACAAAGGCTGATCATCTCCTTGCCTCTAAAGAAAATGAACAGTGAAACAAATACAGCAATGTGTTACGGGAATTCACATACTCCATAAAATCCTTCGAGGTCCCTTTTCGCAGAACTGTCCTGAACTTGAGTTCTGCTATCTCTAGGATGTGCAAATTAATAAATAACCACTACCTCTTACGTTTTTCGTTTTTACACTTTCGCAGAGCCGTTCATAATTTATTCTTACATTTGTAAGCAATTAATTTCAATTACTTTTTTCATCAGTTCAGAAATGGTTTCTAAGGATTATTATTATATTTATTGTATTCGTAACTCACAACGGATAACTGCTCATACTTGTCCATGGCTCGCGATCTAGGCGTGGAAGGGGAGATGACCACGCGGGGTCCCATCGTAGATCTGATATGACATCTTCAATTCACTTGAAACACACACAACTGAAATAAAAGAATAATATAAAGAGTTATATATTTTTTATTTTATTGAATGTGCTGATCTCAGAAACTATTGATTCAGTACTGATCTATATAAATAATCACCTAAATGTATGTAAGTAATGTTTTTTTGTTGTGTTTGTTATTATCTGGAGAAGATTTTTATGAAATAAATAATTTAAAAAGTTGGGCGGAACATTAGAAAATTTAAACGACAATATCAATTTTTCTAATGTCACTTTCATAGTGATTTTATATATTTAATATCTTACAACGTTTGACATAACTATCAGTTTTTAAATGTTTAACTGTCATAATTTCTCATTTAGCACTCATTACGTTTAGTATTTTAAATTATGTACTTATGTACTTTAAATTATTATGCCAATTCGAATTCAATATTCATAGTTAAGACAGGACAACGTATCTGGGAGCTTTCATCGAAGACGCTGCCTAATCCCTTTAAAATATAACAAAACAATGCATTACGGGATATTCCTCTTTTATAGATGTACAAAAAAGTCTTTGGTGGCATATATGTACCTTTCAAGTATAGCTTTTTATACCCATTCTATCTTTTATTGGCGGTACAAAGTTCGCCAGGTCAGCTAGTAATTAATAATATGCACTTTCAAGTACTCTGTGAGTCTAAAACTAAACCAATTAATCAACTTTAAAGACAATTCTCCGCAACTCGATGAAAATTTTCTATCAAATAAAAATATGTTACAGATATTATTAATGTTTCTACCGATGTTATCAACGACTATTTAATTTAAATGTCCTTGTATTTAATATCGGTCCGATCTATTTCTATCGCACATTAAGGGTTGACATTGACTTGCATTATTACACGCACGACACATTGTCCGTACATTTTTTATGTTTGCATGACTTGACAGGTAATCATTGTGAAGGTTATGGAAGCTTCAGGGCATAATATTGCTGTGGTTCAATAAATTTATTTCAAAACAAAAAAAAAATATTTCTAAAGCTAAATAAGGAGTACATAACAGGAAGTGTATAATTCACGTTGACTGCAATTTTTAAATTTACGTTGCAAAATTCGAATTTTTTTTTCGACCTCTATAGAACAGACTCTTGACACACAAAATTCATAAGATACATTTTTTCTGTTTTAATATTCGGCTTTGTGATATATATCAATCAATTTACCTTGAAATTGTGTGTTCCTACGACGTACACATTTTTTATTTAAGTAGGTACTTTGAGAAATATCCTTGGAAGATTTCAAATCGATAGAGACACTAGCAAACTTGGACACACTGAGATCGATTTATTACGATCAGTGTCACGCGACTACAGCACGAAATTTAAAAATAAACTTTTTTATTTCCAATCACAATAATCTTAATGTTGTTTTATATTATCTAAATTGCACTAAAAGTACTAAATAAAATATAATATTGATTCTAAAAAGCTTTTTGTTACCTATCCAATCAACTCATTTTGTTTTCCCGGGATTCGGACGCAACTCGCATTTAATGAAACCTACGCGTGAATCATTTAGGCACGTAGGCGGCCACCTGAAAACTTTGAATACTTATCGTATTTAAACTTTCAATTTGAAGTGGGTGAAAATTGCGTCAAAAGATTATATCATATATACAATTGTATGACGGAATAAGGACGAGTTGCTTCTTTGTAAAAAAACTCGTCATTAGGGTAGTCATTCATAGATGTAGTTAACATAACACTTCTTGATAGTTCTTGGTTTATTTGCTAATGAATAGTGATTTTCCTAGAGCTCTGATTGATCAGAAGACTCGATCAAGAGTGTGCAACCAGCCGTATTTATACCCCGCCCAATCTAGTCTCAGCGGTAAATAAGTTTCGTAATAAAAACGATTGAACTCCCCGCAAAAGTCCGAGTTCTAGCTTGAGTGTTTTAAGACACAGACAAATAATTTTAATAATCAAAGAATTAAAAGTTTTTAAATCCTATAACCGATTAATTATTTTAAATGGAAACAATTGGAAATCAGACGCGATCCTGATCCCAACCGAAGATCTGCGACCTGCTTGCGCCGACACATATTTTTTTTTTAAATTGTTAATATAATATAACTTGGCTTTAGCCTATAAGTGGGTTACATTATTGATTTTTATTATGTTTAACAAGTCTGTTTAATTGGTAACTCATAAGTAAAAATCTGTATGAATTAGAGCTAAACATACTTATATACTAAGCGTGCGTTAGGCATTTATCCTTTGCTAGTAAAAAAATCGCGTGCCTACACCGATTTGCGACATTCCAATTACAAATCAATAAAAACCAATGCTAATAAAATGAGCCGACGTCATTTTATCGGCATTCTTCGTTCTATCTACTTCCAATACAACATTTGCATCCAAAACATGTAAATAATAATATTATAAACTATACGTATGTATATTGATACATATCTACAAATAATTTAAGCTACAATGTTTACAATTAAACATGCACAAATACTAAGTTTCTAAAGTGAGTTCCTTGCTCTTTCACACTGACACGACTGTACTGAATTTGATTATTTTCGGTACAGCTGAAGTGTTTGGGACACCGCCGCGCCGTAAAGGTATAATTTAATAAATTACATAGTTTTTGTCTTTTCTAATCAAGAGTGATAGATATCAGAAAGTGAGGTTTTGAGTATATAAAATTTATTATTGATTTATTAAACCATTTATGCGAAAAATAATTAGTTAGGTAAAGATTTTAAACAAACCATGTCTTCTAGCATTTTGAACATAGATCACATAGAAATTTAATGAAACTTCTTATTACAGTATCAAAATAGTACTGGGTAATTGTATTATAATACTAAAGTAAATACAAAGTTTTACGAAACCCGCTACGGCGTAGCACGCAAGACATGCGTCTACGAACACGCGACCTCGTAGACTGAAACCAAAGGGTTTAGCTTTTGTTCCACTTTTTTATTAAATTATTTTATATATTATTATGTATATTATGGAAAAAATATATAAAGGAGTGATTAAGCACGTAGCTATTATATAAAATTCTCGATTATTTCACTGATAAAAACCCTAAAATTTAATTTAAACATAATACTTCAAATTGCTTATGTCATATCAACTATATATATAAATATATACGAAGTACATGGGGTCTACTAGTGTATATATATAATAAATATATTATATAAACCACACGTACTACTCCAGATAGAAAGGGATTGAAATAATTTATTTTTTATATCATTTGTATTGTTAAATTGCATATATTTTAAAGACAATAAATCACATAAAGATAGGCCAAAAGACATTTACGACACGACAACAATGTTAGTAAACTTCTTGCATAATGAGGTGGAACACAAAATATTGGAATGACATTCCGAGTCTTTTTTAAAACGGTAAACGACTGCAGTCTTTATTTTATTTATAAAAAATTCTCGTGTCACAATGTTAGTTACCTTACTCCTCCGAAACGACTTTACTGATTTTTACCAAATTTTATATGCATATTCAGTAGGTCTGAGAATCGGCTACTATCTATTTCTCATACCCCTAAGTGATAAGGGTAGCCCACCCCAAAAACTAATATGGCAAAACAACGTTGTCAACGTGACAACAACGGGTCAGCTAGTTTTATTTAAAAAAAAAATGTCATATGAAAAATAAAGAATACCATAAGAAGTAAGCCGTTTACATTATTATCTATTTCTATTCAAAATTTCATCAATACGATTCATCATTTTAAGCGCGAATACCTAACAAAACATCCCATTATCGTCATAGATGATTAGTAGAATTCACTTATAATAAAAAAAATGATTTCGCAAATGTTAATGTCTAATTTTATTATCTTTTACTTGTTGGATTTTGAGTATCAAAACAACTATCAAGGCATCGAGAAAATTCATAAAAAAGACATTCATTTCTTCATACGTTACTATCAATGTTAATAAACACACCTTGACTCAAAAACATTGCATCTACGGATACGGATCTACGCATCTGCGTATTTCGCCGAAGGGATTTCGGATCCCAAGGAAAGTTTAGGTTGAGTAGGCACAGAGGGAGTTAGGGAGAGAAAGTGTTTTCCCCATGCCCCATAAGTCAAGGATAGTATGGTCAAAGATATCAACTTTTTTTTAAAACACTTCATTGCGAAGTTACCCAGGTCAGCTACAATTTTTTGTTGTAAGTAACTATACGTTAAATCTATTCCATGTTATGAAAAATGCAAATCCAAAAGAAATGCAGCATTCAATTTTTATTCTATCAAAATCAATCGATCCTAAAATGTAGGGCGATATTAATTTTTAATAACCGCGTATTCCCTACAGTTGGATGATGAGACCTTTCTGTTTTACCCAATACTTAATACAACTACACAGATACTTTATCGGCAATTTTGTGTAGAATATTAAACGTGTACAAATATTAATAGCTATTACTGACTTCGTTTGTGTGAAATGAATATAAAACAAAATTGACGTCCAAAAACCTGTGTCTCTATGGACAGTTGCGTAGTATGAAATGATTATCGAAATAGAATTATTTAAATACTATATGCACACTAAGTTTATGTAAATAAATAAATTTGTAATTAAAAAGAAGTAAGAGTTGGTGGTAAAATCTAAATGTGACTCTGGACACTAAAAAACCTCAGTGGGAAATGAACCGACTTGATTGAACACGAAATAGATATTTTTTTATTTGTATAAACAAAATATATATCACAAATAATAAATAAAACGGAAGACAAAATTTTACAAGACAAACATTTAAGCCTCAGAGGTAAATATTTTATAATTTTCTGATTCAATTTTCTAACCGTGTTAAGCAGGAATATTCTTTCTACTTAAGGTCGTCAGTAAGTAGAGAGAATATTTAATTGTATACCTACCTATTTTGGATCGCTAAGACAAATAAAACTTTTATTTTCTTAAACTTTCGTTAAAATGTAATGAACGATTGTAATTAAAAAAGTTAAGGACATCTTGATTGAAGTTCATTGAAATTCTGCCATCATAAGTTAAAAAATAAAAACGCAACATAATTATTGTGATGTAAGTTTTATCGAACATCGATAATTACAACACGAGCCATTCGAATTTCCTTCAAAAGCCCATACACGTTATTTAAATCAAAGGCTATGTACACATACTCGACACACTTTATAGAGAAAAATAAAAAAAATTAAAACTAATATATTTTTTACAAGGCCATTTTTGTTTTATTTATTTAGAAGCCGGTGCCTTAGCGTTTAAGATTTTATCCATTTCTGGTACAGTTTGGCACCGAACTCTAAATATTTGCCTAGTAGAATCAATATTTATGTTTTATTAATTACTTTTTAATGCCTTAGAGCCAGCTTTTGAACAAAATAACCACATATAAATCGGTTCAGTCAGTTAAGAACTACGATGTCACTGGCACGTTTAAGTTATAACACCCCCTCTTATTTCGTCGGGGGTCAATCAGTGTGCACTGGGCACAATTCGTAGACGCGGTCACGTGACCACAAACGACAGGTCAAGCACCCATCGCGTGTCGGAGTCGGGCACACGCGGTCAAGGGGCTGACCAAAACTTTGCGAAACACAAGTCATTGCTTCATTTACCACCCTTTGAAAGAAGGCAGGCTACTTAAGTGTAGAACGTGTGAATACCGAGTTTCAAGCCAGATAACCGCCTCCGTAGATCATCAGTACACATTTTACAGTATAGACTGGCGAGGACACATAATAATGTGCTCAAAGAGTCGAGTATATATAGATATCTAGTGGCTACGGAAATTGCAGATGTTGCTAACACTTGATTCTCTTGAATATAATAAATCTCTTCCTCTTTTGTTTTTCAATTTATTTCTCTACTATGTAGCTGACCCGGCAAACGTTGTTTTGCCATATTAATTTTTGGGGTGGGCTACCCTTATCACTTAGGGGTACGAAAATAGATAGTAGCCGATTCTCAGACCTACTGAATATGCATATAAAATTTGGTAAAAATCAGTAAAGCCGTTTCGGAGGAGTAAAGTAACTAACATTGTGACACGAGAATTTTATATAGAAGATAATAGCTGTTAATCCTAATTTTTGTTTGCAATTTGCTGTTTTCCTTTTGCTTGTGGTTCATGCTTGAAATTGCGACTGCTCTTGGGTTTAGTATTTTATTGTTTCGTATCATTTTGTATTGTAAATTCAATAGATAGTTTTTATAGAAAACAGTATCTAAATCCATAAACTGATTAAAAAACGCACGTGAAACGATGAATAATTGTAGAGAATAGTGAAACAGAGCCTGTGTCTGCTTTTTTTAAATAAATAGGATATTAGCTTATACAAGAATTTGTCGCTATTCGAATCAGGTCAAAAGTTACATGAACTCTTAACCAACTTTGACCTTAATATACAAAAAATTGCTAAACTTACGTTATTAGCACGATTCGTAGGATTCAGATTTAATCTTTAATCGTATTCTATATTTATAATCTAGCTGCTAGCCGGAGTTCACACAAGTGTAAGTAATACGGGACCACAACTTCCCTTTAGTTCGACAAAATCCTCAATTTTTACAAGATTTTCTAAAAATTTCTCTCACACAGACATTGTATTCCATACATAATTAAACTTGAATGATTAGTAAATAAACCAACACAGTTACTTGCTCTCATAATAATAGTTTTAGTATAGAAAGGTTAAGCTTTTACTAAATTCTGTGGTTTTCATAACCGTTGGGCGACAATATAACGACACCGACAACTTTAAAATAAGCCGTTGAAAAGTACAATATCATGTGGATTTGTACAAGAATTAATAAATTCCCTTATTGTATCCGAATAATTTTTAACAAAAGTTCAGATTTTGCATAAAATAAATCGATTTAACAATAAACCGTTACATTTGCAAATTACAGGGTCATTACGGTGTTACGATAAAGATCGTTTATACTTCGCGGTTCATTGACCTATATTGTGCAATAAATAATGCCGTAATAGGAATGGGAATAATTATGGCCTAGCGAGGTAAGAAATGGGGTTTCCGAGGGTTAGGTTAGATTCTTCCAATCAATATCCGTGTATGACATGTAGACGAAATATGGAAGTTGACAGTAGTTCACAATCTTAGTTCGGTAGATGGTTATAAACCTCTATCAACAGTACATTTTCTTATTGTTAAATTCCGATTAAGCAGGCTAATCAAATTGACTGACCGTCACGTACCCTATGTTTAGTCTACAAAGTTGCAAACTCCACAAAACAATTCTCAGTAAAGTGTTATCGAGATGTAATTTCGTACTGAGAATTGAAACATTTTAATCTGGCGTTATTAACTAGCCTCTGTATTTGGGTACAGCCAATTATTAATTTTTAAATATTTTTACTGTGAACATGTTTAGAAACGATTACTATACTTATAAATACTAAAATGACCGCCTCCTTGGTCTAATGGTAAGCGCGTAAGCGTTACAACCGAAGAGTCGATTTCGGGTTCGATTCCCGGTGGAGATTAAAAAAAAACTCGGTCGGGCAGGCCATAGAAGGCTTTATCACCAACTTGCCCCTAAAGAAAAACTAAATCAGCTAAACAGATGTGAAATGCATCTGGCCCATACCCCACTAGGGGACACGGGACTTCACTTCGCTTTTCATAAATACTACTTTAGGTTAGCTTGTTTGGTCTAGTAATATCAGTTACTGTTTTCAAGTTTTGAAGTATAGTCGCACAGTATAATTTGTGACATCCGTATCACTCAGCAATTTTAATAAATTCGTACGAAATCTTTACTAAATTGGTAATTTCTCGATTGCTAAGATAACGATTCTTATAAAAAACCTTGTTTTTAGTTAACCTGTTATTATGGTTTCGTAAGTATCTACTTAAATCTAAAATAATCTTAAATAAAGTACAAATAGATAAAAAAAAATATAACCTCTTACCACATCCATAATCTTGTTAATAAATATAGAAAACTTACCTAAAATATCTCCAAAAATGTATAACTTGCTGTTTTTAAAAATAATAAATACTCGTTGCACAAATTGAAACACTTGTTTTTTCGCTTTTTACAAAATTATAAGCGTACAAAAATCGTAAACAGTGCGTGTTAAATAGTAACTGTCATTTTTGAATAATTTTCCGAAATGACATTTGTTTTTTTAAAAAAACATGCCAGGTTTTAGAAAGAGTTGAAACAACCTTTTTGGAAATGATTTGAGATAAATGTATATATTCTATGGTACTTGAATTATCTGTGGGTAAAACTGAACAAGTGAAGAACTACATAATATAATAAAATTTAATTTTTTCATTATTTCGAATAAATCCAATCATCGTAAAATGAAAATATTAATTATGTTTATCTATATAAATAAAAATGAATCACCGAAATGTATGTACGCGCATAACTTCCGAACGACTGCACCAAATGAGATAAGTATTTATTTTTTTGTTGTGTTTGTTATTTTTTGGAGAAGGTTCCTATGAAAAAAAAAGAAAGTTGCGTGGCACATTAGAAAATTTAAGAAAACTTAACGACCATATAAACCTTTCTAAACTGTCAGTTTTTAAATTATGATGCCAATTCGAATTCAATATTCATAGTTGAGACAGAACAACATATCCGGGAGCTATCATCAAAAAAGCTGCCTATCCCTTTAAGATATAACAAAACAATCCATAACAGGATATTCCTCTTTTATAGATGTACAAAAAAATTCTTGGTGGCTTATAAGTACCTTTCAAGGATAGCTTACTATACCCATTCTCTTTTATTGGTGGTACAAAGTTCGCCGGGTCAATTAGTAATTAATAATATTAATTAATAACTAGATTAAGATTAGTATGGAGTTCCTTATTATTTTTTGAAAAAAACATTTTATTTGAAATAATATGTTTAGGTATTTTTAAGGCTAAATACTTGTGATTAGATTGTTTTTTTAATCCGAAATAATGAATAACAAAACTATCCAAATACACTTTCGAAATTGAACAATCGGGTACCAGATGTTGTATGACGAAAGTTGAACAATAAAGAGTTTTTATAATCATCTGTTAGGATACTAACAAAAATGCTTTTTTACTATAGAATGACTTCAGCGAATTACTACTGTAGAGAAAAACGAACTTTTACAAATTGTACCTTATTTGCACCGCCATTTCAAAACCTCTCAGCGTTTATTTCGCAATAACACAATCTAGTATCTGATTGAGATTTTACTAAAATTTATATAATATACCTTAATCTATAAATCCTACAACTTCCGATTTGTTTCAAAACGCAAATTCACCTATTTCTCCCCATTTCCCGTTTAAAATCTAAACACAAGCCGCTTTCAATCATATTATATAAATAGCAATCAATTTATAGGCCATAACACGCTGAATTCCAAAGGGATATTACAACACTAATTTCATTGCATTCCTTATAACGTTTTATAATTGATTAAGCATTTTAATGATCAAGTCAAAACCATAGATATATTCTGTGGTTTTAGTTCATTGATATGTCTGTAAAATGGATTTCTTTCCCGTTTTTGCAACATTTTTCAAGGATGCTCCGCTCCTATTGGTCGTAGCATAATATTATATAGCCCATAGCCTTCCTCGATAAATGGTTGATACAACACAAATTAAATTCAAGCCAGCAGTTCCTGAAATTAGCGCATTCAAACAAACAAACTCCCTTAAAATATTAATATAGATCAAGAAATATTAAAATCACGTTCCACACACGTCATGTCATCAAAACCTATTAGAAAGCGCCTATTCATAGCATAAACCGACTGAATAAAGATCAATATGTCGGAGGAGAAATTTATATTGAAACAGATACTTTTAAATTTTGGTGCGTTATTGTGTTGAGCGCGGCTCATTGCGCTCAATTAATAAGGGACAAACGCATCAATTGAGTTTATTAAGCGTGATGTAAGTTTATTGTGATGAAATATTTCGACTATTATAAAAATTATAATATTTATTTAGAACACAAAATAAATAAGATATCAAAATAAATTACTACTATTTTATTCACTTTTTCAAAATGCGTGGAAGTTAAACGATTATGATGCGGATTTTTTGTTCGAAAGCTGACATGGTAAAGATGAATTCTAGCTTATATTTAGCAGTGTTTATAAGGTTGCAACTATGACAAAACATGATAACAATTCATAGAACTGAAATTAAACGTTCTCTTATTTCCATCTTGTTGCTAGAATGCTTACATGAATATTTTTGATAAACACAAAGCTAGCTGATATGTTCGGCTTCACTCATGCAAATTGCAAGCCAAGTCTCGTATAAATATCTCTTTCGGACTTGCTCACTGACTGATAGGCGATAGCTTTCTAGGAAAGGATTTTTTTCTTCAACAATAAAGAGGTTGATGTGCATGTGTGTCTGTATGTATTGTTGTGAAATCAGCCCCTAAATGATTTCGATGCGGTTTTTTTTGTTTGAAATCTGATTAGGGACCGAGATTCTGACATACAATTTTTGAAGATATATCCATCCATAGAGTTATTATTTGTAATTAAAATTGGTACGTACACCTATGCCTTTTACATCAAGTTACCCTTCCCCTAGGGCCTAGACTCTTAGCGTATTTACATACAAAAAACATGTATTTTCTTTTTTACTCTGTACGAACAGTACTGACCAAGATCTTCCGCAGTGTTTGAGCAATAGCAAAAACGTATTGTCTCATGGTAGGGGGGCCACGAAAATATTGCTCCAAGGAGTCCCTGCCGGTCATTGGGTGCGCCCACATGTTTCATAGTGATGCGCGCACGTAATAACAAAGATTTATCGATAATTTCATCATAAATCGATAAATGATTTAAGTTATTTTAACATCTTTAAGAAGTATTAGGAACTTATTTTAAATTGGATAGAAGTGAGAAGAATGGTAAGTAGGCACATACCTACTATAAAATTTTAATATTCATTAGAAAGCATTGAAAAAACAATAAGATTCCACCTTTAGCGACCTTTAGCGAGGTATGGACCATGGTACAGGCTCGTTTCGTCTTATTTTTTTATAGGCAAGTAAGAAATCAGTCTTAGCATGTTTTAGCGTGTTAGCGTGCAGATGCACGAGTTACATTCGGAGTGGTATAAGATAATGCAAAGCCTTTAATCTTCTCGTTTAAACAATGTCTTCTCATACGATATATTCTATCAGAGCCCAGTCATATGAGAAGCTTAATCCGACATACACATTACCTCTATATACATAATATACAAGAAAGTACAAACTACATATTTCATTACGTAACAACACACGATCACCGTGCACATTCAGGATAATTCTACCGAATTATACACTGTTATATCGAGCGTATACATTCACGTTACATGTACAATTTAGTTGAATCGACAAATTGCACGTCCCTATTACCCACATCTCCCGTCTCAACTCTCAAGGAGCGGCAGAGCTCTAGTCGACGACGGGCTGCGCGCGCGCACCCAAATGCGATCCAAAAATACACTCGCCCGGACACCGCGTGTTTTAATACCAATTTTGAATAGTGCTGTGTTTTACCGATATAAATGAAGCGATGTCACCTACCGCCATGGGCGAGCTGCCTCAGTGGTGCGGTAAGGCAGAGAGCTGCCCCCAGGCGTTGCTTGGCTGGCTCTATCTGACTCATGAGCAGAACGATCAGGTACGTATCCCGCAGCGGGGTAAAATTAGGATTTTACCAGGGATTCCAACCTATGAATTAAGGAAATAGTTTATAAATGACACATACACGGACATTAAGGCCCCATATACCAGAATATGTCTTTAATCATATTCACTAGACCACGAAAATGTCAAATTTAACTCAATAACAGTTTGACACCATTATAACTAGACCGGCCTTACACCGTGTTTATACTACAAGATGCGTTTTTAAACCACAAACAAGAAATGACATGTTTATGTAAATTTAGGTATTTTTCCAAGGTCCCGTTTAATAATTAAAATCGAAATTCAAATTAAATTAAGCTTAAAAACCTGCTTAGGCTCAACGTAAAACTTGAGAATTGTATATAAGTATATAGATTAGGTTTGGATTCTAATTTTAAAAATGCATCATACTATTCTAGATGGCTTAGAGATTCTTCCATTCCATGTTTGGATTGTCAGCTTTTCTGGCCTCTCAAATAATAATCTTTGTAAAAATTGCATGTAATAATTATGTATATTTATCTTTTTAAAAATTACATGTAATAATAATATAAGTATATTTATTTTAAAAAGAAATTGGCTGAAAAAATCACGATGTTGTAAGTAAAATCTTGGTTGGACTATACCCTTATGTGCGCTATGGCGGCGGGACTTAGAAAAATTTCGGACGAAAATTTTTTTTTTATAATTTGCGGTTTTTTGGGGTTTAGGGACATGGGCCATGGGACCGAAGATGACGTACTTAGTGAGGACTACCTCGTGGCGGGTCAAAAAACCGCAAATTATTAAAAAAAAAATTTCGTCCGAAATTTTTGTAAGTCCCGCCGCCATAGCGCACATAAGGGTATAGTCCAACCGGTATCTTCTAAAACAAATCACAATATTTAATTGGCAAAAATAATTAATAACTATAATAAATGACATATTCTTGTTGAATACATGTACTTACATATATTGTTCTCTGAATGGTTCTTCATCATCATCAGACTAACCTATTTGTGATCTTCATTTCTTTTGTTTTAATGAAAACATTAAAACTATTTGATCATTTTTTATGACTATAACGATATATTCCTTATTTTGCATAATTACAATTATGTTTAACCTAACTGAAAAATTTATTAATTATCAAGTTAAAAATTTCGATAGGTTTTAAGTTTGAAACATCTATGGGGTTCATAAGCCATGAGTCGATGCAAACGGGCATTTATCATGTAACTGGATCCCGCGAACTTCGTATCACTTCAGAGTTCCGAATTGCAGTGTCACCTAAAACATCAGTCCATAGAAAATGTATGAGAAACGAAATTTCTTCATAAACACTTTTTCGTTTCTATATCTTTCATAGTTATTCTGCTATTCTCGGATTAGACGAATCCAACTAATCAGAGATTATCAAAATCAGTCCATCCTGGAGTTAATGTTGTAAATATAAAATACTTTGTTTGCTTTATATAGATTTAAAAAAGGTCTCAACTATTTTTATAATGAAAGGCCAACGCAAAATTAATTTCTTTTACCAACAAAATAGGTCACGGCGGTCTCATATTAATTGTTTTGTACCACTGTCGTCGCGTATCAACATTCAGCGTACAGCAATTTAATTAAATAACATACCTACGCCTCGAATGAACACAGTAAACGAATTTCAATTTTATTTTGTGCTCACAACTACAATACATCATAGCAATCCCGCTAAAATTATAAATGCGAGTCTGTGAGGATGTTTGTGACTCAATCACGCCTAAACAGCTGATCGGATTTGAATAAAATTTGGCACGCGAATAGAATATGCTCTTTATTAATTATATAATTAAAATAATATGAATTAATAAATTGTAGCTTTATAATTTAATGTTTTACTTATTTAAATAATTGTACTAAATAATACTATTTTTGGAGTAGAGACTGGGTTTATGGAGGCCAGAAGCTTAGTTGAGCCCACAGGAAACCCATACACTTATATTTCGGCCAACACCATGAAGCTAGTATTTTGGGTACGCACCCCAACGGCTTTAATGAGTACATTATTGTAAATAAATTAGAAATTACATTAAATAATAATGTTATATTATAATTGTATTAGATTCGAAATTTGATAATTCTTGATTCTGTATAGTAAGTAAAGGTTTATAAATTACCAGTTATATGCGCGAAGTTAACATTTAAGTGGTTAATTTTGAATTCCTAAACATTCATAGGTCAACTACCTGCCCAAAGTGAAGTAATAAGTACACATGTAGTGTTTAAATTTAGAACGAAACAGGTAGGTCATTTACTTCCTTCAAGCTCAGATGTTTACTTCAGTTATACTTCCTGTAGAATCTACATCTTAGTTGTTAGAGAAATAAGACGAAAATGTAATTTTACTGATTAAATCAAGTGTTACATTTAAGTTTAATCGAAAAACATTATTTATTTGAATCGAATTTCATCAAAATCAGTTCAGCGATTTTGATGAAAGCGTAATAGTTAGAGCTTAGTGCGAATAAATCAAATGGCATTTATTCAATCCCTAAAAAAGAATCTATTTAATTTTTGTATATTTACTAAAGTAAATATTAATCTAATATATGTATAATTTTTGTCTTAATAAAATGACTTATTAATTCTCAAAGTGGTTTATGACTCGCCCTTTCAACGTAAACAATTATTATAATTAACCACAAAACAAACAATTAATAAAACATCAAACGACTTTATACGGAAATTATAAAATTCAAAACAGTACGTCAACGACGCTTTTAAAATTGGAACGAAACGCCGCCCGTTAATTCGTTAAACATATGCGCGGGCGTCGCTCACAAATCGGATCAACATTTAAATCGCGTGTCTGTGTATTTCTGGTTTTTCAATCTACTATGATACTGTAACTTACATTACAATCCTTACTAATATTATAAATGCGAGAGTCTGTCTGTCTCTCTCTCTGTCGCAGTTTAACTCCAAAACTACTTAACCGATTTAAAGTAATTTGGTACACAGATAGTCTGGAGCCTCAGAAAGGCTTAATTTTTAATGCGAAAGAAGTGTTGTAAGAGATTAAAAGGAGGAAATGAAAAGTTCTATGGAAGTACCGTCATTTTTAGAGCTAAAAGCTTTTAGGCTATATAACATCACGTTATGACGAAATTAACGCGGGTGAAACCGTGGTGCACAGCTAGTCGTTTAATATAATATTAAATTTAGAACTTAGTGCTTATATATGTATAGATACAGACCTATATAATATACATACATGCTACATGTTAACATGTAGGTATATAGTCAATCGAAAATGTGGTCTACCACCCTAAGATTGAGGTTCATTTGAAAGTCTTGATACAACAAGGATACAACTTCCCTTGAAATATGATATGAAACTTTGCGATAATTAAATCTCATATAAATTTAGGCAACTACTTTTTAACTCCGAATACCGCTTTTGTGGCTAAATGGTTCACACATCTGTGTGTTGCGCCGTAAATTCTTTTAACAAGGAATTTGATGTGAAAGTTTTTGTCCGTAGTTAACATGTAATTTATCTATTAATAAAAAAATCACAGCATTTTCACACAATCTTTTCCCATATTAAGTACAAGTAATACTCTGTCAAGAAGCTAATTTATCGGTGGCGGTCAAGTATAGAGGAATAAGAAAATTGGTAAAGACGAATTGTCAGAGTGACTTCTAAGATACAAGATACAAAATACGTATTATCATCTCGTATCTAAAATACTTTTTTTTTAAATTCATTTTGTATCTTTTATATAGCTAAGTATTTTTTACATACATTTAAGTATTTTGCTAAAATACTTTTAGTTTTTATTGTTTAGTATTGTCGTTTGGTAGTATTTATTATAAGACCTCATTGAATAATTGTGATAAGATGTTAGAAGAAATGCTATAATTTAAGTCTCAATTAAAACCTTAAAAATATAATATTTTGTCGTGCCACGTTTGCGCGATTAACGCAACTTACACGTAAAAAAATAAACTTACATTCAATAACATGTTGTTTTCTCACAAAAGTATTCTTTTTTATATTATGTATCAAATACCATTCCAGAAAGTGTATCTGGTATATTAAATTTAATTGCATTTAGAATTCCAGATAATTTGTATAAGTATCTTTTATCACTGAAATTTATTTATAATTAGACCGCGCTCTGGTTACAGCGAGATGTCAACATCCGTTTGATCACAGCCACCTGTGATATCTTACCGATCGCCACGATTCTACGCACCAAAATATACATACATACCTGCTACCCGAGACTCCGATTAAATAATCAGAAATTGCAAGCTTTTATTCAACTTCTTGGTCATATACAATAGCCACTAATAGTCTTCCCATATTAGGTAAATTAGGTAAACTTTTTTTTCTTCAATTGTTAATAAACAGCCTTCTAATATATACACATAAAACAAACTCGGGATATTTAAATTATTTATGACGCAATATTAGCTGGACCGATTTTAATGATCTGTTTTGTTGGATTCGTCTACAAGAATAGCAGAATGACTTAAAATATAAAAAAATTCACGAGTGTTTATTTATTATTATTCGAACTTCTGAAGAGATATGAAGTTCGCCGGGCCATACATATAAACTAAATGTACCTACGAAGCTTTACTAGGTCGATTGATAACTTCAATCAATAGACTTTTATGAACACTTAATTATATTTTTTATAAAGCACTTGAGAAAAATGTGATTCCAATTTGGCTAGTCTTCTCCGATTTCAGCTCATTGAACATAATTTAAACACTTTAAGTGACTATAAGTGATTATTGAATAAACGATTTTTGACTTTGATCCATACAAGAAACTAAAATTCCAGTTTGTTTCAGTGGGTTCCAGGATCAGTATGGGGTCCTTTACCGACAGCATCCACGGGGTCAACCCAACCACCCAACGACGACAACAGCTCACTGGCAGAACAACTAGCCGCCCTATCACTACGCCGCCCGCCCAGACCGCCGCCCCCGGCGTACATGTGCCATTTGTGCTTCAAGAAAGGACATTACATTGGAGATTGTCCACAGGTACTATTTTTAAACACTAGTTGTAACGTAATAACTATAAAAAATATATTTACATACATAATACATTAGACATTTACATACATCAGACAGCATCGTACCTCGGGTAACATGAAATCGCATACCTATTGCTTGTCAAAGTAGTAAAATTATTATAAGTGTTACTTATATTGGGGCTCATTAAACATGGAACAATAGTTGTTTATCAACCTTTCATTACATTTTTTTAAAGTTATTACACTGCGAATACGTCAGCGCGGACCTAAACTGTTTCCACTTGGAAAGATTTTAGCTTACTATCAGTAAAACAATTGGCCCTCGATAAAAACGCCAGAACATCTAGTTTAGTCAACAAGGGAAAATAACAGACAATTTAAAATAGACTTATCTTACTTAATAAAAATGAATCACCGAAATGTACGCGCATAACTTCTGAACGACTGCACCAAATTTGATAATTCTTTTTTGTGTTTGTAATCTTATCTTTGTTATCTGAAAGAGGTTTTTTGAGAAACAAATAATTAATAAAGTTGCGTGGCACATTAGAAAATTTAAGAAATCTTTTTGACAATATCAACTTTTCTAATGTAATCTTATAGCGTTTGACATAACTGTCAGTTTTTAAATGTTTCACTGTCATAATTTCTCATTTCTTAGCACACATTCGTTGTACACCGTTTGGTATTTTTAATTATAGTTAAGACAGGACAACATCTGTTGGGTCACTAGTTGAATATAAATACATACCTCAAATTAATAAACAGATCTATATAAATTGTCCTTATCTAACAATCCATCTCGATCGCGTCAGCTTTAAAACAAAAAAGCGCATCGTAATTATTGTAAAGGTTATTTTAAAATACAAAAATATAAAACAGAGTTTTATTTTACACAAGGAATATTGACAACCATCATTCATTTTTTTTTATTTTTCTATGACATATCACGTCGTCTTAAGATTACAGTAAGAAGGTTCATAATATTGAACCTATAGAATAAATGAAACTTCTAACAGTAATCGATCCATTCGTTTAGGAGCTAACAGACAATATATGAACACACAGATACATCATATATCCCCCCGACCTTGCGTCGGCTCTTGAAAAGATTCAGGAAATAGTTCACAATTAATAACCAAATCAGTTAACGATAATCCGCGATACCACGCACGGGCAAATCGCCAAAACCATTTTATTTCTGTATATTTTCTATTCAAAGGTATTCCTAGAAAATGTCAACATCATATTTAATATCGTTCGATGAATGCCTTGTTTCTGTTCTTTGATTACATTAGTTTCAAATGTAGATTAATCTTAAACGTCCTTTTAATTACTTTGTAATTAATGTTGATAACGATACAATGATCCGTTATGAATATCAGAGAGTGCTTCTATTGATTAAACATTGTTTACTGTAGTTTTTATTGATAAGTTAAAATAAAAGTGTGTGATACTAAGCCAATATAAAATCGTAATATACTAGCTTTTACACGTATCTCTTCCCACGTGGGCCATGTGTACGTCACTTAAAACATCTAGCTTCCCTTCGATCAATATAAAGTTTTTAATTTATTTATTTCCAAGGTTAAATAAATATCTAATATTTAATGTACTTAAATATATTTACAGAAATACAAAAGGCTGTTAGGGTGCGTACCCAAAATACTGTCTACATTACCGCGTTGTATTGCTATACTAACGCGTTGGCCGAAATATGAGCCAGCTTTCGGCCATTTATGTAAAGTTTTGATTTAATTCAATATAAATAGATAGAAAAATAGAAATGTTAGCGTTATGTAATATCGGTAAAAATTGTAGGTATAAAATAAAATAACCTAGTATGCTTTAAGATACCGTCTATTTAATAAAAAAAATGAAAAACGTAATGCCAATTTTATTTTTAAAATAATGAAAGATATAAATTTTAGGTTTATAAAATATATATTTTCTAATTAGGATTACACTATAACTATTAAGTATTTACAAAGATTTATTGATTAAACTTGAAAAAAATCGACCCTTAAGTATACGTTGACTCACTCACATAAATTAACCACTTGAAGAGTAAATTATGACCTCTCAAAATAAGTGTTCAAATTTACAACGTGAGAGTTATAAGGAGTCTTTGTTTTTCATAATTTAAAAGTTAAAACATAAAGAACCTTGGCATAGAACTCTACTTTTTCAATCTTCTACGAAAAATGCCCCTTTTCTATGTGTGTCTGTTATCTGTTTGTCTTTCAGTGGCAGCGTAGACGGACTATATTGTGTTTTCTTTTTGTTTTTGTAGACGGATCTTAGCTGCAGGTTGTGAATTATACGTTCATTCATTTATGAGGAATTTTTAATTGTAAACACTAATCACTAAGCAACCTGTCGGGGAGTTTACAAATCATCTTTAATTTAACTATTTCCATTGATAATAGATATTTACATAAAACCAATTCTCTTTAATTTTCAGGCTCGCCCCAAGGGAGAAGGGCTGACTCCTTACCAGGGCAAGAAGCGGTGCTTCGGCGAGTACAAGTGCCCCAAGTGCAAGAGAAAGTGGATGAGCGGCAATTCCTGGGCCAATAATGGACAAGAGTGCATCAAGTGTCGTATCAATGTGTTTCCACATAAGCAGGTTTGTTTCAAAGTCAAATCCAAGAATCATTTACCAACCAGAAACAATATTGATGGCTTATGAGCGTCATTTAAATCTAAATTTACAGTTCAAATCTGATGGGAACGGCCAAGAAACTTATTCATCATTATATCTCCGGTCATTCTTACAAAAAAGGACATTTTTGAACTGGAGTACCTACACAATTCCCAAGCGCTAGTTATAGTTATTGCGTTTTTTTTTAAAGCTCACATCAGCTTTGAGCTTTCATTCATTCAAGATGAATCGTAGCTAGAACTAATTCATCATCATGTTCATCCATTGTTGAAATATCATTTGTAAGTAATTGTCTTCAATTTTTACTTATAAGTATCAATAAATTTATTATTTTCAGAGGCCACTTGAGAAACCAGATGGTCTGGATGTCAGCGACCAATCGAAGATCCACCCTCAGCACCTTTGCCAGAAGTGTCGCTCACTCGGATACTACTGTCGACGCGAATTTTAGAGGTCTTATGACCATTTTTACCAACCTAATCTTAGCTTAGAAGACATCTAAGTGATTACCTATCTCTAACTGTTGTAAAGGGAACAAAGAAGACGCCACATCACTTAAGAACCTCCTAAGCTAATATTAGATTGGTTAAAACAGTCATAGTCTCCTGTTTTCTTGATCCCTATGAAACAAATTATACACAAGTGCTTATACAATGGCGTATTTGTCGATTTTCCTTCAACGAAACAATATGTTATTCTTTGTTATACGTAATAATATAGAATAAATTAAAATCAGGAGACTGCTGCAAAAAGCTATTTTTGAGTCCAAGGTACTTAAAAATAACAGATTTAAAATCAGAAGTTGTTTTTACAAGTTAGCCGAAATAAAGCTTTTTTATCTTTGGAATTTTTTATAATAGGCCTTCTCCCCAAAAACTGGCTTTGCAGGCAACAACAATTTGTAACAAGTATAGGCACCTTATACCCATCGGCTTGCGACACAATATAGAAGTGCGTACTTTGTTCGTATTTGCGGCTTTGTTCATAGCGATCGAGAAAATGGCGAATCTGCCACTTGACATTTCTATTATTTTAGCCTTATAAGATGTGCCTTATAAATATTTTATGTAAGTATAACATGCTGGTAATAAACCTACATAAATTTCAGTTTCAACTTAACAAAATTAATACTTAATATAATATTGATTTTTTCAATTTATGTTTCAATTTTCAATCCTACTGTTACCTTCAGAACGATAAAATATACGATATCATATTTGTGAAATATTTTTAAGGCTTCGAATTAAAAAAAACATCGAAATAATTGTATAATCCACTTAAGTAACTGCAAAAAATGCTAAACTCGATTTAATATACCAAAGTGTTTTTTTTTTTTTTTGATAAATTACATCTTGCTATTGGGCTAAAAAAAATTCATCAATTTTATAAAAATATTTTTTTTGTAGTGTTTATTTTGGTTTAATGACGTAATTATCCAAAGAGATTAAATATTAGGTATATCTTTAACAAAAATGTAAAGCCAAAGTTCTTAAATATTTGATACTATCTTCAATATTATAAAAAAAATATTTCTTCATAACACTTTATTTTATACAACTTTAGTAATATGCCCGAAAAGTAAAAACAAAATAAACAACGCTAATATTTTGGTTACTTTAGATTTTAAGATCTATTGTTAATCTTAGGAAACATAATGTTTAATTATTACAAGGAACATAGAAATTAAAAAATACAGAAGTATTTCACGAAACGACGATAAATTTGAGCATAACATTTGTTACATGTTCCTATATTCTTTTAGGAATAAATGTGACTAAATATGTATTTTTTCAAGATATAAGAACGTTGTATACTGTGGTAATGTTTTCCAATTTTACTTATAACCGCTTATATTTTTTACACTAAATTTATCAGACTTGTTACTAAATTTATCAGACTCATTACTAAATTTATCAGACGTTTCGAGTTCTTCGCACGCGCCTGAATCCGTGCAAATTGCTCTTTTAAATGTTATTATTAAATTGTCAAAGAAGTTTCTATGTCCCTTGTAAGAGTCAGCATTCTCGTGCGAAAGCTGTTCTACTTACGAGATAATTATTCGTAGATTTTAAGTTGAGAAATTATATTTTTAAATGTATATTTCGAGTGAGATAACTCCAAGGCATTACAGTTACTTATTAATTTGTATATGTATATTTCGATTCAATTTATTCCATTTATCTTTCAACATTTTACTAATTTAGCTTAGCGAAAAGGAATTATTATGTATATTCGATGTAAATTAACAGATTTTATAACCAGTTTTTTTAAAATATATATAATAGGTATATTTTATAAATGAAAACCGTGTTCTTTATAATACATTAAAAAGCCTACTTTAAATAACTTTATAAGGAAAGCTTAAATTTGATCAGTGTTTTAAATGTGTTATCTCGTTTTTGTAACGAAAGTTTAATACAGAAGAAAATTATAAAGCGTTTGAGATGTTGACTAAGTTAAGAAAATGTATTTTTTTTTTAATAAGAGTAATAACATTTTGTCACTCTCTCAAATTATTAATTGAGTATGAATACTGTATTATATTTCACAAAAAAAAATATTTTTAGTATAGGTGATATTTTTTAGTATATTTATAATAAAATGAAAACATTTGCTATTTAGTTTTTTATAAATAACACGGTATATTATTTAGTATAACATTAGTAAGATTCAATTTTTTACTTGTCTGTAAAATTATTCTTAAATTTAAAAAAAGTCCTTTGTGGTATGAGGTCTGTTGCAAGTTTTTTATTTCATGATTCGGTGAAAATCTTGATTTACTTAACAGAGGTAATAAAAATCTAGGTTGCTGGCTCGAGTACTTTTAGCCATTTTGGCATAAAGTTAATGTAAGTTATTTTTATGGCCTTAGATTTATCCAAAGAAATGTGAATTCTCAATGTGCCAAATAATATACTTAAGTTTTTGTCTTATAGATTTATATGGACATTAAAATCTAGTGACGCATTTGTTTATAAACATCTCAATAACCTTTTTTAGTTATTCATAGATAGACTAAACGTTGCTCTATAATCTTTGGTCAAATTGTTTTGTCTCGCTTCTGCTACAACAATTGAACGTCAGTGAGAGATAACAAAGCATTTGAGACATCATTTTAGGTTATGCAACGATTAAAACTAATATCTTTTGTCATATTATTTCAAACTTAATTTGTAATTTGAAGTGATAAAACTTTCCATAACTAATTTAGGCTTATTGAAGTGTATATTAACTTAAAACAAGTACTTAGATATATTTCAATTATGTAACAATGGGAGGAAAATTAATAATTTTGACATAGGGAATGGACTTAACTGTACAAACTCATTTTGCATGATGCCAGAACTAACAGACAGATAAAATTTTCAAAATGGTTGTTTCGATCTCTGCGTTGAATATACTCATTATATTAAGAATTTAAAATTTAATATTCAGATGCGGTTTTTATAGTTTTTAAGACATCATTATGCACTTATTGACTATTGTGTTTAGTTTTTTATATATTGTTAAGATACCTTTTCTTTTAGATTTTTATGAAATTTAAAATTTTCCGTAAAAAAACGTTTAAAATCCTTGCGGACTACGTGTGGCATTAATAACTTATTAAATATAAAATAACGTAGCTTGTTTTAGTGCATATTAATTGTTTAGTTCATTCTCTTATATGTTTTATAATGTATTACTAATTTAACTTTATTGTCGCTGAATCAAGGGTGCTTAGAGTATAGATTTTAGTGACAAACCATTGTTTATTTTGACACAATTCATTTATTCATAAAAATTGTTGTCAAATAGTTTTTTTCAATTCAATTTATATAAAATTAAAAGTTTCGCTTAGAACGTATATTTAATATCGTTTATTATAGATGAACATGTTTATAATTTGTTACTTATGTAGATGTATGTCTTTTTAATTAATTAAATTATATATGGCAACAAATATTGAATTATTTTATCAATTTTACCTACAGTAATAGACAAGCAAAACTCATGTAACCTTATAATATCCCAATTTTTGTCGGGGGTTAAAATAGAAACAGCAAAATCAATTGAAATTTTTAAACGCCTACACAAATTTAATAGCAAAAGTTACTTATACACATCGTGCTTTCCCTTTTCATCAGGCTCTTAAATATGTTTCTTTGGAAGTCTAATACAAGTGCCATTTCCAAAGAAACACTTTCACACACTTTTAGAAGCATTACACAAAACGTATTAATATCAGCCACGTGGCGAACCTACAGAAAATGAACGGTTAACGCTATTTTGGGAATAAATAATTTTAGACGGCCGCCTGGCCCAATTGGTAGTGCTCCTGCCTTTTGCATCAAAAAGGTCCTGGGTACGAATTCCAGTAGATACATTTAGTTGTGTGATGACTGATGAGCACGAAGATTTGTTACTGAATCTTGGTTATTTTATAAATTTATGTATTCATTGTGGTACCCTCGTTCTTTCTGATTACTAAATACATAACACAAGTGCTTCAGCTAATCTTCAAGATCAAATTGTATGTCAGTTGTCCCAATTATTTATTTATTTGATTTCATTATATAAAATAAAAAAATTAAAAAAATTGAAATATTTGGATGCCATATTTAATTTTATCTTATATGTTTTAACGCTTAGGCCTTAGATTAACTTATACACGATACAATTTTTGTAATGTTTCTCAAATTGGCTTTTAATCCTATCATTACGAGACCAGCCATTAAGCATTAATAGAACCGTATAAAATGCACAAATAATTGACAAAGTAATTAAGACTCAGATATATAACACAACTGAATAGAACAAGTATTCAGTCAATTTTGTGCTGTGAAAAGTATAACCAACTCCAAGATGACTTCTAAAACCGGTAATTTTTTAAATTTATTTATAACTAATATTATTTTCGATAAAAAAATTCATGACGATGATAACACTCAGTAACACGATGATTTATTTAACTACCTATAAAGCAAAATCATTTGCGGCTATTTGTCCTACACACTACACTACATACTCATACCTAATATTTCGTGTAGGTGAGTTTGTGTAGTGCTATGACAAAACAGCCGCGGACGATTCGACCTAAAAAATCTCGCCTTGTGCCTGAAGCTGGGTACGCCCATGATGTCTCAATTAAAATTGACAATATACGCAGTTATATAAACGACCAAATCTGTTAACCGGGGCATTGTAACAAATATGTAGACGAGACACAGGAGCAAGAAGGAGGTTTTTGTTTCTGGTCAGTCGCATGCTGCAATGTTTAATTGATAAGCAAATTTGTGAGTGAGGCCATTCAGTACCTTATATTATAAAAATAAATTAGTTTTTCTTTACAAGCAAACACGTAAGCAGCCGTCTGTTAAACTCACTAACTTTGAACTTACCTCAAGCAACGTTCTCACTTACTTTCTTTTTCAGTCTTGATCCTGACCCTCATCTGCCTGTTGTCAGTGGCTATGGCTAGTGACTATGATACCTCTAAATGTCCATGCCCGCTAGTTTACCATCCCGTATGTGGGTCTGACGGGATCAGCTACCCTAACGAATATTGCATTTGTGACCGGGAGAACATAAAAGTTGCTCACGAAGGAGATTGTTAAAATTAAATACTGTTTTAAATAAAACACAGTCAAGAGTTACAGCGCTTTTATTTATTTACAAGTTTTGATCTCTAGGTTTTTCTATATACCGTTTCAATCAATTTCTTTAATACCACATACCTTCCGTTCTTTGGATACTGAACCTCGTGGGTTACAGTAACCCTGGGTTCTTAGTCATATTAAAACATAAGCAGAAACCCTTAGAGAGTGGATTAACCCTAATGAAACGTATACGATAAAAAAATGTTTAAATTACAACAGTTACGAAAGTGGTTCCGCTAATTAGATGGAAATAAACATGTAGGTATTATTTTAGGTACATTTATTCTTTCAAAGGATTCTACAAATTATTATATTACCGAAAATCTATATAAAACGTATATTTTAAAAAGCTGTACAAAAACTACTATCGTATATTATATAAGGTATTAGTGTTATTTTAACATAAATACTTGATTCTTCACCAGAAATATAAAAACATTTTATTTTTGAGGGAATTTCATGTAATGTAAGCCACTGTGTGATGATTAAATTTCATAAAAAAACAATATAAATTAATCGAATTGATGTATAAGTTTATTTCTAAAGCGATAAAGATTACGTATTAAAAATATTTTATCTATTTCGAAGTCACACGAATATTGATGAACCTGAATATAAATTTTTCCGTAACTATAACCGGAAAAAGTTTTTAAGATGAGCTCTGCTCCCCCTGATTATTATTATTTATTACGCAGTGATGTGCGCGTCGAAGTTGCACCGCCCTGGCCAACCGCGAATGCATGGACGGCTTGGAGGCGTTTTTAACAACTTTCTTTTTTTTCCGTCAATGGTTAGCTACTCGGACGGACTCTCACAAGGTCCTACCACGTTTTTATTTAGTACTTATTTACATTTTAATATGAAAATATATGACAGCGTATGGCTCAGAAAAGTAGATTAATCAGAATCATTAGATTGACGTCTGACGTTTGACAGAAGACATTAACGTCAATCTGGCGGGGCGTCATGATGATGGAAGTGAGGCGGCTTTAAAGAACGACACGAGCGGTCGGGGTGGGAGCCGCGATACATTTTAATGACGTAAATATATTTTATTTATTCATTACAACTTCGTTGCAATAATAATAGAATACAAATATGAAAGCTTAAGCTAATTAGGTCGCAGCGGACAGCCTTATTAGTAATATCTTCCAGGCAACTCAATAAAAATAATAAAATAATAAAGAAAAGCGCCAGAATTGATAACCTCCCTGTTTGTGTTTTTGAAGGTCAATTAAAAATACTGTTTAGTCTAAGCGGTTTCAACTGTTGCATGAATCACTAACATTTATGGAAATAGGATAGATTTTTTATAAATAAAGTTTATATTTATTAAAAATGCAACTCCCATTGAAATGTGTATTTACGCTAATCTTCATAAAAATTATTGAGGAATTTTTTGGTTCCGGATGTCTGTAAAATTTAAATATATATTTGATAAGAAGTAACGTTGATAATTTTTCTCTGTTTCAAAATTTAACCAAATTGTCAAATAGTCAAAACTACTTTCCTAAGTCCTTTAATTTCTCAAGAAAATCGAAGTCCCTGCGCTTATTCTTTCAATGCGTCATCTTAAACAGGATTCTCTGTCATCAAATCAAATCTATTTATTTATGTGGAAATCAAACACAAATTCTAAGTACATATTTCAAATGAATTAAGTTTTGCACATTTAAAGTCAAACACGTGACGAACCTACAGACACGCTGTCCTTCAGGCTCCTGAACAAGGAATAGAGGAGGGCGTTTTTGGAATGCTATCATAAAATTGACGGACAATAATATAGTGTTAAAAATTTTACAAAAAACCGACTTCAAATTGTAACTCTAAAACTACCAAATGGGTCCACAGCACGGCAAGCATCAGTTTTCAAACAAATAAAGAATTATCATAATTATTATTAAAAATATTATAAAAATTTTAATAATAGAATTATTATAATTATTGTATAAATAGTTTTGGTGAATTATTCAATTGGTAAGAATAAAATCGATTTTAATCATGTCATTACGGAAACAGCTATAAACTACAAAGTAATTAAAACTAGGTACCAGCTTAGTATATAATACGCGGCTGAATAGCATAATTGTTCAGTATATTTTGTGCTGAGAAAAGTATTCTAACGAATTCCAAGATGATGTCCAAAACAGGTAAAATTTATAATTTTTCGTATATTATTTTTTTAATTTTATTCCCTAACAATATCTTTACAAAATTCAATGATAACACATAAGAAAGTCACATTTTCATTCATAATATTTTCAGTGTTGATTTTCAAGTATCTTAAAAAAATTAATTCAATAATTTATATAAATCTATAAAAATAGTATATAATCTAAAAAATATATATCTAAGCTGTAAAAATCTTAAAACTACTATTAAATATAAACTTTTAGTATAATTTTGAGTAGAGATTTTAGTGTTAAGCCATTGTTTAATTTTGACACAATTTAATTTTTATTCATAAAAATCATTGTGGTTTTTCAATTCAATTTCTATTCAATTTTCAATATGAATGTATAATTATTTTATATAATATTGTATTTTAAATAACTTTCATTGTAAATGCTAATAAACATTGAATTATTTTATCAATTCTAACTACAACAATAGACAGACAAATACACATGCACACGAACTCACTTTGTTAAACTTATTGAACCCCTACATCAATTTTATAGCAAATGTTACATCTGCAATCTTATCATTACGGGACCAGACAATAAGAATTATTATGGAAACGTATAAAAAAATGCACATAATAATTAAGACTACTAATACTCTATTGAAGTACTGTAAGGGCCCTTGTACACGTCCGGTGATGACATTCATAGATTCGGTGAACGATTCCGTCCGGTCCGGACGTCTACAAGGGCAAGGTGGTTTGGATAATACCAGCAGCTGAGTTTCATCTTCGAACGTCGAGTCAGAATACGAAGTTTCATCCGTATCACCTCGATGTGCGTCGTTTCACAACTGAGCGTTTTCTAAGACATTTTTGCCGCGCACCACCATCTGTGGAACCAGCTGCCCTATGAGGTATTTCCGAATCATTACGAAGGGGCCTTCAAGACAAGAACGTACCTCTCTTTAAACGGCCGGTAATGCACCCGTAGGCGTTGAGGGTGTGTATGAGTGACGGATTCTCGTGAGTGAGCCTTCTGCCCTCTTGCCTTTTATCCGATAAAAAATTTGGGTAATATTACAAGTGGACTTCGCATACTTCATATCGAATCAGGAAAATTTGTCACGACTGTGTTGTCACGAGTGTCATTAAAAGCGTCATCTCATACACAATTAATGAGATAATAAAAAAAATTATAAATATATTTTCAAGCTATTTCTGCTTTTACGTAGGAATTTAATAAATATTTTTTTAACACACTTGCTCATAAAGTGACGCTTATCCCACCACATTTAGGTATACGAGTATAAAGGCGCTTGTAAGTTACAAGTTGTAACCAAACTATGACATATTGATTATTACTACGCGCTAGTGTGGTAATGTAGTAAAACCTTTTTGTTAAACCTCTTTGTTATCAAAAAAGAGTTTACGAAATAAAATCACATTGGGTCATCGTGGTTAATTTATAAATAATGTATAAATTATTAGTATCATACTTACTTATTTCATGCAATTTCTTGTTTAAATAAACAATTTTAACTTGTAGGTTTATTAAATAAGTCGCATTCAAATGAAATTTTATATTTTATTGTAGGTTAGCAACCTCATTCTTATTTTTATTAAAACACTTACCAGTCAGTGGTAGTGCGCATAAGTCTAATTTGATAAGTCAAACTTTTTAAACTAAAAACTGATTTTTAATTATTTTTTTATTCACAAGTGTGCTGAAAAACGTCGAATCGAAACGTCGATTATCGTCCTCGCTTCTCTTAAGTCCCAATAAATCTTAATGCACTATTTAACTATAGATAAATTGTCAGTATTTTTAATAATACATACCTATACAACAAAACCTAATAGTCTTTGTAACTTTAATACATTAAGGCTCTATAATATTATAAATGATACTATTTGTAATTCATGCAAAAAAAAATAAGTCTATCTTAATCCATTTTAATATAAGTAAAAATATTATTTACGCAGCGAATATCAAACAATACCAGGGTATTTAGAAACTCTAGCGACTTCCAATTCTTAAATCGGGTAACCAAATACTCTGCTTTACAGATAACTTTTCTTTCCATGCAAGTACGTAAGGAACCTTCTGTTAAACTCACTACTTCACTTTAACTTTGAACTTACCTCAAGCATCGTTCTCACTTACTTTCTTTTTCAGTCTTGATCCTGGCCCTCGTCTGCGTGTTGTCAGTGGCTATGACTAATGGTAATGATAACTCGGATTGTTCATGCCCACCAGTCTACGATCCCGTGTGTGGGTCTGACGGGGTCAGCTACCCTAGCGTATTTTGCATTTGTAACGACAACGTAGACATTGTTCACGAAGGAAACTGTTAAAATTATATACTGTTTTAAATACAACACAGCCTACAATTACAGTGGTTTTGTTTATTCCCAATTTTAAAATCCCTGTATAGCTAATATAATTATGTACATACCGCAGCCGTGATAACTCGAAAGTATTTCTATCTACCGTTTTAAATACGGCCTTTTATAATACCGGTATCCCAAAATCCAAATACTGGTGGAGTACAAAACCCAGGTATTAGTCACATTAAAGCACAAACTTTAGCCAGAGCTAACCCGAGGCATTTTACCAATGTAATGAAATCAGTAAAATAAATGTCTACAACGAGGGAGTGAAATCACTATACTATATACCATTATATAGCTTCTATATGTATATACTATATACCTATATATATAGGTATATATATTTTTCACTATACTATATACCTATATATATAGATATATACTATATACTATATAGAAGCTATATAATATTGTGACTGGTAGGGGGGATGGGTACATCATATTTCATCTTAAAGTGCAAAAGGAAAGACCGAAACCACATATACATATACTTACAAAACATTTTTTTAAACACTTTGTTGCACTGGAGTGCAATGGGCTTATCGCTAAATAGCGATCTCTTCCAGGCAACCCACAATTTTTTTTTTGTTGGTTTGGTTACATTTATAGCAAAGTTGTCTATGCAAACTTTGTAGTAACATATAATAAAGTCACTTGTCACACCCGTTTTTCTATTTTCACTAATCTTTAATCAACTGAATGAAACGCATGACAAAAGTAAATCAAATAACTATTTAAAATTCTTTGTGGGATTACTATTTCTGTTTTATTTATTACTTTATAGTATATTTACTGTCGATTTAGAAATTTTTCTAGATACATTTCATACATTAATATAATTAAACTTCTAAAAAAATATTTTAAGCGATTCAACAATTTACCATTTAAAAAAAAATATAAACCACACCAAACCCAACAAGTCGACCGGGCTAATCTATTCATTATATATTATACAGAGACATTGAGAGCTAACGATATATAGAAATTCCCATGTCAACTAAAAAAAAACAATTTTTTTTGGATGCAGGTACATATTACGTTTTGACAAAAGTCATAGAACTAATGTTAGTTGAATCTTGATGTACCTAACTCACCGTTAAGAGCTTTTGTTAAGATACCAGTGACCCTGTATAGTTTTGAATACCATATTTAATCTTTCATATTTAAATTTATCATTTTCTTTCCATTTTATCTTTCATATTTAAATGATTTTTACAATGCTCAAATTATGTGTATTTGTATCAAATTTGTTTTTAATCTTATCATTACAGGGAAAGCCATTTAGAATTATAATAGAACCGTAAGTAATGGACAACATGCTTAATTAAGGCTACTATATAATACACTACTAAAACGAACAAGCACTTAGTGGTAAAAGTATTGTATCGAAATTCGAGATGACGTCCAAAACAGGTAATTTTTTTAAATTTATTTAAAAGGATAAAAGTTTTTCACCTTTTACCCGACACTATCTTAAAAAAATTCTTAATTACGTAACACGTAATTAACAAATTCACTTGCATTTATAAAGGCATAAGTGAACCAGGCGAATGAAATCTAAAATCTATGATACAAATGTACATAATATGAGAAAAATATATACATACTAGCTGACCCGGCAAACGTTGTTTTGCCATATTAATTTATGGGGTGGGCTACACTTATCACTTAGGGGTATGAAAAATAGATAGTAGCCGATTCTCAGACCTACTGAATATGCATATAAAATTTAGTAAAAATCAGTAAAGCCGTTTCAGAGGAGTAAGGTAACTAAAATTGTGACACGAGAATTTTATATATAAGATTTGTAGCATAGAAAGTTCGTTAAATTGTTGTCATAATTTTAAGTTTTCATAGGTTTTCTTTATTGTTTTCGGTTTAATGTAACGTTTCCCTTCTAATCTGTTTTTATTTAAAAAATAATAATAATGATGTAGTTTTTAATAAATGTAGGAATCTGTAGGTCTACTATTTTGATAAGTGTTTCTGTATTATATAATTATGAAGTACTACATGACTGTTTGTTTCTGAATAAATAAATTAAAAATAAATAAAATAATTTTCTTCATCAGTCTTTTTCGTATTGAAATAGAGACAAACATATATAAAAGAGCAAAAGTCATATAAATCAGTTGTGTTTTTCTTGAGATATAAGCTGTAACTTATAATTACTTTGTTTTATATAGATATTGTATATAAAACAAAATATGTTCCATATAATACATACTAAAATTATTTATCAAAATATAATAATATATGATAAAATTAAAATATAGCTTTTTATACAAATATAGATACTTTTAATAGATATTTGATTTAGCGCATTTATAAATAAACGCACTAAATCCGTTCAAACGGTTTTCATTAAATGTGTGGCACACGCGTAAATAAAGACACTATTATGAAGATCAGCAGAGACCTGAACCGGCGAATTTCTTACCGCCAATAAAATATAGAATGTGTTAAGTAAGCACAAGGTAGTAATGGTTTATGTTATGCTACTGTGGACTTTTTTGTAGATCTATAAAAGAGAAACGTCCCACCAACAAATTTAACCTCCCAGGCGGCTTGATTTATTCCGAAACTTCCACAATTATCATCACATTTCAGCCATTAAATACCTAAACTTTCCTCTTGAATCACTCTATCTAGGAGAAACTCGCATGATAATTCGTTCAATAGTTTTTAAGTTTATCGCGAACAGACCCACAGACGCGGCGGAAGACTTCGTCGACGCACCTGTATTACGATTGAGGTCCTTTGTTTGAATCCAAGCGAAACAATTAAATGTTTATATTTGATTAGCACAGAACGCTGATCAATTTCTGGCCGGTAAAAACCTTATAAGTCAAAATGCAGAAATGTTTCCATTTTTGCATGCCATTTTTTTTCATCGTTAATATTACTAGAAAACGAAGTTTCGAAATACTAAAATAAAACAAACAAAACAATGCAATTGCGTAAGCTTTTAATTATTTTAAATATTATAGACTATTCAAATTGTATTAATTATAAGAACCATAACCCTAATGAAGATATCCTGGCAACACACGAATCCTGTGCGGTGCTGAGAAGGCATTTTCATATTCTGGCCTGTAATTTTCATCCTCATCCAGTAAGGAACGCTTTTCCAAATGGCTTTTCACGTTTTCACCAATATTTGGCACTTCAGAAACCACTTTATTGATAAAATATACACTTAATAATATTATAATGAATCCAAACTTTAACGCCATTTTTACCTTCTATAGAAATTATATAATCTTTATGTATGTCCAAGGATAAATTATACGCAAATCAAAAGCGTTCTGCTAACGGGTTTTATACGTTAGCATTGTTATTTCATCCAATTTGTAAAATCACGACAAGCTATTTACTCAGATTATCAATATATTAGCACTTGTAGTTGTTTCTTTATTTACCTCGTAAATGCAACGCAATTCAATCCACCATAGACTAAAGGTGGATCTACGCTAAACGAGCCTTAATGTAAGCAACAACAGTCGTAGATATATTTAGGAAACAAAACAGGAATATAACAAAATAAAAAATAAGATATTATTAATATTAACTAGTAAAGACAAAAAGAAATTTTAAAAATGTTTTACATATAACAATAGAAATGACACACACACGTAATAATAACTAAAAAAAACTGTGACTTATATAACGAAGTATATTTCTTTACTTACGCCTTGTTGACAAATTCCAAATGTTGAAGTATTTTTACCATACGTAATTTTTCTTACTATAATAAAATTGAAAACAATTTAAAACATAATATCTCATACACGGATAAACCGATTTTCATAAATTAGACCCTTAATCAAGTCAGCTGTCATACAAAAAACGCATCGAAATCCACTTTTAAGAACTACGGTGATGAAGACAGACAAACACCCAGAGAGGAGGGAAGTTTTTATTTAAGTTTTTATTTATTACCTTACCTGATTTTTTTTAACGTCGTTTTCCGAAGGCACCAAATTGTTAAACCATTTTGCCGCTATAGAGATAATATTTGCTACAAACTTATTATATTTCTTTTTATCGTGAAAATTTTGTATGGGCATGAAAAATAAAAATTGGATAAACATGAAAAAATAGTTTTATTCGATGATAAAATAGATACAAATAATAAATAAGAACATTTTGTATAAATTTTGATATTTCATAAATCTGAGACTATGCGATTAATCAAAAAAATAAATAATCACATTGCAACACTGTGCCTTTTACATAAACTATAAAATAATGCGAATGTGAGTTTCATACAACTACTCAACCAATTGTCAAATTTGGTACACACATTGTCTACGTACGTGTATTTTATTATATTCAATTTAATTTTATATTATTTAAAAGCATCAACAAACCCAGGTCCCTAGACGTTATTGGACCCCAGGACATCAAGAGATAGTTTTCAAGATGTAAAACAAAATTATGACAAAACTCTACATAAATTGCACCATTAATATTTAAATGTTGGTGTTAGGTGCGGCTGTAGCAACATATTCCTTAACTTTAGGTAGAGACAGAACGTTGTCTTTCACTTTCTTGATGTTGGGGTACTTTTCATCCAAATCAGGCATTAAAAGAAGCAAGTTCTTCATCGCGTCGTAAACACCGGCTAGCACGAAGTCACCCCAAGTCAACTGTGGAAGAATAGTTATATAAATCATCTAGTTTTTGGATTTTTTACCTTGCATTTATCTTGTGTTACCAGCTGGCGTCATTTTGGAAACATAGCTCACGCAGTCATGACTGACATTGTAATCGTCTTGCCAGTTCGCAGACTATTATATAAAAAAACCCTGGCAAGTATTGCATTATTTTTAAACCGACTTTTAAGGAGGAGGTTCTCAATTCGACTGGTTTTTTTTTGTTTGTTACCTCAGAACTTTCGACTGGGTGAACCGATTTTGATGATTCTTTTTTATTTGAAACATGGTGCCTTCCGTTTTAGAGTTACAATTTGATGTCGGTTTTTTATATTAAAATTATAACCATATGAAATTTGGTCGTTCCTGACAAAAAGTACTGACAAGGGGAGTGTCAAACTTGGGAATCACAAATTCCCATCACTTTTATATATATTGTAGGGCACCCTTCAATAAATATATAAAGCAGCAAGACGCCATTCGTTTTTATTATTGAGAAATTTCAACTCAAAGTTCTTTAAGATGAAATGAAAAGCGAACCTTTCCAAGGGCAATGTGTCCGTTGTTACTGCCAATGATGTCGTCCAATTTCTTTAAGGCAACGGGATAATAGTTCTTCTCGAGATCGTCTTTGATTCTCTGCTTAACAGCTGGGTCTTGTTCAAGCATTACTGTTGCGGCCTCTGGAAACAAATGTTTACATTTTTTAACACCAATCGAATTTCTTTGAGTTATTAACATTGTTTTATAAAAAACTTTGAGAGCACTATTTAAAATCTATGGGTTGTACATATTTTTAACCGACTTCAAAAAAGGATGAGGTTCATTCGACTGTATTTTTTTATGATTGTTACCTCAGAACTTTCGACCGAGGGAACCATTTTTGATGATTCTTTTTTCTTTGAAAGCTGGTGCTTCGCGTGTGGTTCTATTTAAATTTCATCAAAATCTGTGCTGTAGTTTTTGAGATACAATTTAAAGTCGTTTTTTTTTGTTAAAATTATTCTAATTACGTGAACTATAAATAAAAGTTAAAAGCCAATAGTTGAATCAATAGAAAAATTCATTGTGGTTATATAAAAATACTCATAAA
Source organism: Aporia crataegi (assembly GCA_912999735.1). NCBI lineage: Eukaryota > Metazoa > Arthropoda > Insecta > Lepidoptera > Pieridae > Aporia > Aporia crataegi. The sequence goes on along the minus strand of OU538744.1, from coordinate 1,194,794 downwards.
AATAATAATATTTTTTGCAATAATATACATAACGTTATGCATAAATATGCACAAATGCAAAAGTAACTCTGTCTGTATGTCACCCCTAAAACTTAAGAAAGGACTAAAACAACAAAGAAAAGGCATGAAGGGGTTTAATTAAAGGCTTGTATAATGTATACTCTACGTTGGTATAATGAATGACTTACTGAGACGAATGTCGGTGAAGAAGTCCATGTTCTGGTCAATTTCAAGGGACTCTTCCAATGTGTCACCGGCGAGGCCGTACTTGCGGCCGAGGTAGCGAGCCATAGCCAGAGTCTGGCTGTATTTCTTGCCATTCATCTCAAGTACTGGCATCTGACCGAATGGGGTCTCTGAAATGTCACCAATATAAGATTGACACATCTTGACTGGACAGATTTAAATCAAATTTTTAGTAAATACAGTTCATATCAGGATAATTTACACTTACACTTTAATTTTTACACTTATTAATTGACACTTTTCCTCCCAAATTTAGAGAGCATATTTCAATTAAATTCTAATAAATAATTAAAAAAGGATATTATAATATATACTGTAGTTAATAACTAGTTAGATCAAAACTAGAGAAGGCAATGTGAAATATGTGCGTTTTTGCGCGGCAATTTTTATCAGGCGTACAATTTTACTCTAAGAAACATTAAGCATTCTCTTTCTTTGAAGTCTTAAGTCCCCTGGATGGGGCAGAGTGCGTCCACAGTACGTCGCCATTCCTCTCTGTCTTGAGCTACGCGCTTCACTTCGCTCCATGTCATGCCAACTGCCTTCGCCTCCGCGGTGATCGTCCGCCGCCAGGATTGCTTAGGTTGCTAAGTTCCACCTAATTTATACATTTATATGATTCGAGATTTAGAGACATACGTGGTTTGAATTCCGGCCATTGGTCCTTAGGCACTCTGCGATCTTCGAATTCCTGACCGCCGTACGTCAACAACATACGAAGGCCTTCGCCCAAGCCCTTGAAGGGGAAGTAATACAAGACGACGTTTTCCATTGTTTCTGTAATTCATTATTTAATGATTTATTCATTTTGTTAGCCAACAGCAAAAATACAAAAGATACAGAGAAATAACAATTGAATATATGGAAGGCTAACCATAGGGTTAGCCGATTTATATAGATAAATTTAACTTTAAAAAAATAAGACATTCATATTCTTTTGTTTTTACGAAATCGTGAAGTCAAGTGGTTTGGGGCACATTTGTATTTCTGTTCAGTGACCATAATTTTAGTACCGAATTTTCTCACGGAGCGCTGCGCACTCTCATACAGTTTTTACAATTACTATTCTATTAACTATTTGATAGTGGAAAATGTTCATAGTAATATTTTTTTACATGCTCAAGACGTTGCGCGTTGTAACGATTATATTTTATACATACATTTTCTATAACATAGTTAAACAGTTTCATTTAGTTGTAGTTATAAGCTCTTCACTGAAGTTGATTGCAATAATTTCATTATCTTGAGTGTTATTCTAAGAAGCCAAGTATTTCTTACGTACTTGCGATAAGGATAATGCCTATTTCGAATTTACTTTTTCAACATTGTTTGAATATAAAATAACTTTGATATATTTTCCTTACTTAATTTTAACTTATCTTTACATTTACAAATATAGGTAAAAAAGGCTCACCGAAGCCGTTGTTGATGTGCTAAAAGAATAAATATTATTTGACTGACATATATAAGTCAATTATATGAATATTTAACCACGTAGATAAGATTAAATACAAATAAAAATAACGCTTCTCTTATTATAAATTTAAAAACTATACCTAAGCTGAATTTAAAAAAGTTTCATTTTAATATCCACTATAGATTTATTAATGTTTAGATCTATAATATGTCTTAAGTAAAAACCTACCTTGGAAAGGAATAAATGACAATTTTACATTTCGTCTCTTGTAACAATGCCCTATTTACATTTTCAAAAAGTATTAGAAGTTAAAAAGTGAAGTTGGAAGACAATTTAAATTCCTCCGACTTATTAATCACAAATAATATCATATTGATTTCTATCTTGATCGTGTTAGCTTTTGGAACAAAAAATATGATACCACACAGGCACACAGACCCACCCGTTAAATTTATAACACCTCATTTTTTCGTCGTTGGTATAATTGTTACTTATCCTTACTAATATTATAAACGTGAATGCTTGTATGTATGGATGTTTGTTACTCTTTCACGTTTAAAGAGCTGAACGAATTTATAGCACGCAAATAGAATATGCTCTGGATTAACATATATGATACTTTATATACCGATAGTGTGTTCCTGTGGGATAATTTCGAGATACGTATTATATATTTTTTACTTCAGTATAAAATAACTTGGATATTATATATTGCACACTAAAGGACATTAGTTTATGTTATCCCTAGCAAACTATCCCTAAGGATAAATTAAAAAAAAACCAATAGTGGTTTTTTTATTACTATAGAGTAATTTGTCTTATTTTATAAATTTAGAGATACGGGTATTCTATAAGCATAACATCACGTTACGACGAAGTTAACGCGGGTGAAACCGCGGGCTACAACTAGCTATTGCTACTCATAAGTGGAATGTAAATACGACAAAACAATTAAGTTATTAAAAAGCGGCTATGATCAGCTGAATGCGGTAAAATGCCATTTGTCCTTGAGCACCTACCTAAACTGTGTGAATAATTGAAACAATGTATGTAACAAACGATTATAAAATTAATTGTTTAACTTATGCATTTGAACCGCCTTCCAATTGCACTAAAAAAACTAACAGAAACATTGAATATACAATGCAACATTTAGATAAACAATTTATATCAAGAACCATTAAAATCAATCCATAATATTCACCTATCAATCTCAAAATTCGTAACAAACACAAAATATCGTCAGTCGAATATAGAACTTCCGTCATCTTTGAAGTCTACTAAAATAAAATATTTCAAAAATATAATGTTAAACTTATTGTACGTTTGTCTGTTTATGCCGTTAATCTCAAAAACATTACATCGGCAGATAGCTGACATCTCAGAATTTTTTGTAGTCCTGAGGTATATTTGAATCTGTAGAGTTACGAAATAGTAAGTAATTTTTATTATCATCACGCTACATCACATAAACTCCAACTGGGCAAAATAAAAGTTAAACAAGAAAATCGAGAATCTATTTATAAAACTACAAATATCACAATAAAGAAAGAAAAATCTATAATACAGTAGATTTTTCCATCTAACTTCTTTTAAATTAGGAATGTGTTAATTTAATACTTACTTGAGTTTATTACACAAGAACGCGCTGGCTTGGTATGCGATAGACTGAGTCTAACCTGTTTTAGCAGTCAGCACTCAGCACCGATGCTACAGATAAACGACCACCATAGTGTAGGGTTGTCATCAGTGAAAAATAATCATTTAAAAACGTTTCTAAATTGAGATCTTTGCTCAAAGAGTTTTGTATCGTTTTTGGGTCGACAATATTCCCTGAGACGCGCGTTAAACAACTCATTACAAACTGTATTTGTATTACTAAGAAATATTAAGTTAATGAAAACGTGTTTGCCAGTTAATTTTTAAACTTATTTAATGTAGAAAACTGGTCATTTTTACTCAAATTTTAAATTTATAGTCAAATCTCAATGTTGTTAAAGCTTCAAAACTGCTTCTATCTTTCTGTTGATCAGTCTGTAGCTATAAAACCTTACTGGTCAATCAGGTTTTAGATTGATCCTTTCCTTACAGAAAATGCAGCCCTGAACCTTGTTTACCCTTAATAACCTTGGTTACCCTTACTTTAGTCCGTATAAATACAAATGTATACTACTAATGAGAGAATAATCGATCTTTATAATGTATTGTTTGACAGGCAGCTATTATGTACCTATTGACCTAAATGATTATGGTACGTTTGATGTGATACTATAAAATTTGTATGTTTCATCACTACATAGTATAAAACCAAGTCGCTTTTTCTTTCCCTATATCCCTTTGTATGCTTCAATATTTAAAACTACGCAACGGATTTTGATGCGGTTTTTTTTAATAGAAGTGATTGAAGAGGAAGGTTTTTATATATATGTTTTATACCCGTGCAAAGCCGGGGCGGGTCGCTAGTAATACAATAAATAGAACTAAGTATAGTATGTAGACTTAGTTTTCTTCAAGAATACATACGTAAATAATAATAATTTATTTTTTGTTTGAAAATTGATGCTTCCCGTGTGGTCCTATTTAAATTTCATCAAAATCAGTAGTAGTTTTAGAGTTACAATTTGAAGTCGGTTTTTTGTAAAAATTATTTGTTTCTGTCCTAGAACTCTTAGAATTATCTGTATTTTTAAATTGGTAGTTTTTATGAGAGTAGGTATGTTTTTTTTAAGATTTTTTCTTGAACAACTTCAAAAATATGTTAAATTAGATATTATTTAACTTTTTAAATTCTTTGTTCAAACAATTAATGATGGTCACAAATTATTTATTTAATTAAAAATTATTAAACTTTATGGTTACAGCCCTATACTCATCAGTACAGAGTACCCTTGAACCGATCCTAGTAATTCAGAATTTTCCAAGTCATCGTTATGGTGCAAAATCAATATTTTAATTCATCTTTTTATTTCAAATTATCTACCTATTAATGTTTTTGTTATTTCTTATAATAAATATTATACAAGTTTATTGGATTTGGACACATGATAGAAACGCAAAGGCTCTTGAAAAACGGGACAAAACACTGTTTTTTTAAACCCCTAACGATTAGTGGGTATCTATATGCGTTTCTTTGGCATCAAAACTCCAAAACAAATAAACCTATTTCAATGGGAACTTTGAAGTCGATTGAAAAAAGAAGAATGCGCAATTACGTTGAGACCTCTGATTACCAACGATTAATTAAAAATATAAAATAACAGTTAAAAATATGAATGTATTACCAAATATCACATTAAAAGTCCATTATAAATTATTATCATTAAAACTTGTCACAGCATGATTTCGCTTATGCTGTTCATCAATCAACCTGAAAATATACACCGACGGAACCACAATTATTTTTATACATTGATATCACTTAATATACCTATTTATGTATTGTTATTACAAAATAAAATTCCTGTTATCTAAAACTAAGAACTGCCCTATCGGCCAATGATAAAATGTTAATAATTTGTACAATAAGAGTTGATAAAAATATATTAGTATTTAGAAGTAAATATTTATCAGTCATAGCCATTTCATGAAATGGCGAACACATCGTCTTAGCGTGATGTATAGTAGAGTTGCCAACCGTCCTGTTTTCCCAGGACATGGCCTAGTTTTTGTAGTGTCCTGGGATGTCCTGAATAGTTTTCAAGCAGCGTCCTGGGTTTTTAAAGCGCCCTAATGTATTTTAAAAATTGCGTGCCACTTGTGATTCGACTACTTTTATTTAAAAAATATGGCTACTATGATATCAAGATTACTTGAATATTTCATCTATTTTCACTATAACAAACTATAAAGTTTTTATTTCTTGAGATTTAGCAGCACAGTATGCGATGTGTTCGAGTTAGATATGTCAAAGGTATTTTGAAGTTATAAGTGAATCAAAAGAAGTTCGTTTGGAAATAAACAATGCCTTTAAAATCAGTGGTTTCACATAAATATATATAATCGTAAAACAGTATATTTATTTTATCTAAGTACATTTTAGATTTTAATCTGATTACTGTCCGATCCCCTATTGAGCAAAAAATTATATTTAATAATACTGCTGCAAATAAATATTCGAAACAAAGACTGAAAATCTTACAACATTTATTGCCATCATTCTTGGGTAGTAACAATAAACATTTTAAATAAAATTAGTTTATTTACAAAGCATTTGTTACTTACAAATTATACTAATTTTAATTATTATATTTAATTATAATTATACTTAAAAATTATATCGTAAATAAAATACTATAAATATTCAAAAACAATTTTAGTTAATACAACCTTTGAATATATAAATAGTTTAAGGACGGAAGTCTTGGTATCTGGATAAAGAATTATTTATCACTACATAGTACCTACCTATAAAACATTTTGCTTTTTCTTTCCCTATATCCCTTTGTATGCCTCAATCTTTAAAACTACGCATCGGATTTTGATGCGGTTTAATACATAGAGTGATTGAAGAAGAAGGTTTTTATATATATTTTATACCCGTGCAAAGCCGGGGCGGGTCGCTAGTTCTCATTAAAGAATACAATTCGCTTACAATGAGAACTTAATATTTAGGCGGACGGTGTAATAGTAATAAAACAATATAGCAAAAATAAAAATATGCGGCTAAGACCTAAGTAAACAAATAAGGTAGGTAGGTAACACACACCAACCATTCGCTCCGCGCTGGCAGAGTCATTCATAATTCATATACCCAGTTCAAACTCGCAGTTTATGGTATACTTTTATTATTAAAATAATTATTTATTTTCTGTAATAAATATCAAACTTAAGACTAATAAGGTGACATAACTTATGCTGTTTTTATCTTACCATAAAACTAACTACATTTTAATTTTTAACTACTACTTAAAAAATTAATATGGAGTTGATTTTACAGGCTGTCATAAAACTTTATGCACGGCATTGCTTCCGACCGAAGCAATGCCGGCATTGCTAACTTATTCTTTTCAGTACCAGAAGTACAGTGTATAGATTTATTTAATATCAAACTCTCCCTATCAACAAAATTGAAATATCTGGGCATCATCCTTCAGAATAAATTGAATTGGTTGAGTCTTTGGTCAATGTAGGAGACTTGTTGGTAAAAGATGGGGTCTCAATCCAAAAATCACACTTTGGCTGTATACCTCTGTCATCAGACCCTCTTTAACCTATGGATCGATTGTATGGTAGACCAGAACACAACTGATCACTGTCAAAATGAAGCTCCAGAGACTACAACGCCTAGCAAGCGTAGTGACTACTGGATGCATGAGAACTATCTCATTAGCCGCACTCGAGTATCTCCTGAACTTGAGACCCTTAGACCTTGTTATACAAGAAGAGGCTAAGATAGCAGCCTTGAGATTACGATCCAGTCTGTGGAAACAAAACACAGAAACAACACATACAAAAATTCTGCAAGGGACTCTTAAGGAAATACCACTTCATGAGGCGCCCATGGACAGAATACTGAGCAACCACGTCTTCGATCGAAGATATAATATCTGGCTTATCGCGGAAGCGGAAGACAGCTCTGGCACTAATTAAGTCTGGATATATACGGATGGCTCCAAAAATACATACGCAACTGCCAAAAAATACATACGGAGCCCCGGAAAACTAAACTAAACTTAAATGTTTAAAATCGGTCCATTTTTTATATTATCATTTATTAGGCATCTGCCTCTCCTATAGGCGCTAAAGCAATCAAACAAACAACAGCCACCACGAATATTAATATTATTGGTGAATATACTCCAACGAGATGCTTTCGGACGGCAGAGAACTGAAAAAAAAAAAATTCTTATAGAGTGAAGATACACTGTGAAGATCATATTGACATGACCATAGACTAGTAACATCTATCTTAATAAAGTATGCTTTGAACGCAAAAGACTATTTTAGATTAATTAATATTTATTCTGAAAAAAAAGCTATCAAGTTTGAAATAGTCTGCGTATTGTGAGAAGGTCCTGGATTTGAATCCCGAGGAAAGAAATATTAGTTGGGCAGGCACAGAAACCTTATTGTTTGTAAAACGATTAGTTAAACAGATACAGAAATATGTCTGCCTTATATAAAACTTAGTTTTATGAAATCTATTTGTTGAAAGTAGACTACATCAAAGTAAAGTCGATTTATAATTATGACTTTTAAGTGCATACAAGTTCTCGTCAATTCTTATGGTCACTAAGAACATTAAATCTCCATAGTTATTTGTTAAGTAAATATATATGTGTCACCGTAAAATTGTAAATAACGTTAGGTCATAATCTATCTCGCGAGATTGTGAACTTTAGAGAGATTGTGAACACTAACGCATTGTTTATTAAACTATTCTACACCACCCACTTTTAATGTTTTTAGTAAATAATGAAAAGAGATTTAGTATAAGTTAAGAAAGGCAAGATAGAATATTGGCATGCAGGCCTCACCGGCGCGTCTGGGCTACCGTCGACCGCACTGACTTGACTGGATTGCCCTACCATGTCTTTCATTGGGAACCAATTTACCCGGCCGTTGCTGATTCGGCCTTCAGATACACACACCATTAACTGAAAAAGGGATACTTCATTTGGAAAACAATAGAGAGAAATCGGAAAAGTTGTAAGGAAAAGTTTTTGAAAGAGGTTCATAGAAAATGTTGTTCTTTATAAACACTAATTTAGTTTTCATCAACAAAAACTTCCTTTAAAAAAAATATTCGAAAAAGCTTCTAAAACCAATTCAAGAGGTAATATGAAAAACTTTGTTCTAAAAATAACTAACAAATCATAAAGAGTAAGTAATATAATAAAAAAAAAGTTGCACAAAATATCCGTTCTGTGAATCAGAATAATTGTGTTTAAAATTTGATTTAATCATAACTTTGACCATAAAAAACTAAATAGAATTTAGCTTGCAAGGAAATAAGGTAAGTAGGTACCTAGAGTTAAAATACTTACTGATAGTATGATATGCATGACGACGTGAAAAACAACAAACGCAGCTAAAATATAAACGGTCCACGAAGGAAGCTCAGACTTTTGAAGATATACGGCGAAGAATATGGTTGTAACTGAAACAAATAAAATTTAAGGCAATTAAAGAAATAATAATATCATCACGCCTTTAATTCTCCGAAGGGGTAGACAAAGGTACACTCACATTTCGCCAGATGTTAGATGTTTTAGATCCATTGTAATAAGATGCGAGTCTTGCCAAACACCGGGCACATTCTAGACTCCTAGCTTATTATTTGGGAAAATTCGAAAAATCCTCATATCAAAAGGAATAAGTAATATATCATTAAGTAAAACCGAATTTCCTAAATTGCAGCTAAAGTCAAACTATCAAGTTAGCTTTCAAACGATTCCACATTCTTAGCGTGATGTATTTGAAATATTGAATAGTATTAGTGGTCGCCCATTCGTCGAAAGTCGACCACAATTCAAGAGTAAGCCATATCCAACACAAAAATATATTTTTTATTCGAACCATATTATTTCCTTATAGCGCGTTCAACCAACTTACTTCCCAAAATATGAGCAGCGTTTCCAAGGAACCAGTGTGACCAGTTGAAAATTTGCCGCTTCTGAGTACCAGGATGTGGTCTGAAGTATGCTCCTGTAAGTTAAAATTAACTGCCATATTAAGAAGTAGGATTTAGATTATTTATTTTATTGGTTGTAGAAAAATGGAAAAAACTAAGTATTGGTTTTGCATAATCTGTTAAACTGTTTTCTTTTTCTTATTTTAAATAATAAAAATTGTTATGAAATGATTAATCTAAATGTTATGAAACAACAAAAAATAAAATTCCTTACCGATCGGTTGTATGAGGCATAGTATGACAGTGACGAGTCCAGTTATGGCGTGAGGGTTGTCTCCGGTCGTCGAAAATCCTCCTACTTCCACCAGAATTAGGATAAAACCCACTACTGTTAGGAGCCATGTTGTCACCATCAGTATTCTGTGGTACTGTTAATTAGAAAAATATATAGTCCAGTTTTTAGAGATGGTGCAGACAGATTTAACCATCTCATTCATATCAGGGTAAGCAAGGAGCTATGCCTTCCAACCGATATTTCTAAACCAAATATTTTTTGCTAAAATGTTAGTAAACAATTCGTATATAGCATGCAAAATTTGCATCATTTCCTGAATATCATGTTAGAAATACAACTTTTATTTTCAGTGAAAAAGAACATTTTATACTTCTCACTTACCAAACGATTATTTTAAAATACTTACAGCAAACCAAATATCTTTTCCTCCTAATGTTTTTCCGACCCAAGTTTTTCTGAAATACCTGTAAAGTAAATTACGTTTTCAATTATGCACTTGTGAAATCCCGTAAAAAGCATATGATAGAGATATTTCTACGTCTATGTACCATATAATTTTCTTATGAAATAATTTTCATTTACATATTAAATACCAACCAAAACCAGGAATCGAATTCAAGGCTTCACGCGCTTCATGCTTTGATTGTCTGATTCCAGATCAATTGAGCCATGGAGGTTATTGAAACTTCAAAATTATTTATGAACAAATAAAATAGATATTTCGCCAAGTTTGAAAGACAAAACTGTATTTTTTAAACTTTATTTCATTAAAAAACAAATTACTAACCCGGACTTTTCTATGTTTTAACACAATATACAAAATTAAAAAAAAAACAACCACCAACCTGGCCAAAATAATTCCAAGTGAGGTAGTACCAATCCAAGCGATCAACATGAAGCAGCCGTGTAACTTGACCAATATTTTCGAAGAGCCGGCCACTGTCCCAACACTGGCGAGGGCTAAAGGCTCGCCCGTTGATTCGTATGCCAAGTTATGGAAGCCTACTCGTTCAGCGTCTGAAATTCATAATAATATAGGTTGTAAATATAAATAATTGTAAAAAAACCTCCCACTAAAATCCATGCCCCTTACGGCCATGGTTTCACTGACCATGCAATTTAACAGATAAGTAGTTTTTCATAAAGTAATATAGTTTGAAAGGATCCTATTTAAGGATACTAAAAAGATTAATGAAAATGACTAATTAATTATTTTACCAATAAGTATTTTGGTATATGTCTGTCTTTTTTTAAACACTTCATTGAAATGGAGTGCAACGGGCAGCCTTATCGTTAATCAGACTTATAAGACCGCTTAGCCATGAGGCCATGTCTTCTTTGATAATTATATTTTTTTTAAATGCAAAAATCTTATAATAATGGAATTTTATATTTAAAATTTGAAAATATAACTAAACAAACCTTTCATAGAATCGCCGGAAACGACCATTAAGTAGAACTTGTTATTCGTTAAATCGAAAGTCTGTCCTTTAACCACAGACACGGCATCCCGCCTAAGCTTGCAATATAACTTTCCATCTATAGTCGATGACTCAAGCAATTGCACTATATCCTGTGGCGAATCTGACCTTTTGACGTACGGCTCAACTTTAGGATACGTCCATGACGTAAATAAATTGACTCGTCCATTATCATTTCTCACGCATTCCATAGCGCTGTCATCCCCCATTTTGTTATCTGCACTCAAACCAGCGCTTACGTATTTGGGGTTATCTGTGCCTTGCAATTCGAAGGTGTAAGTGTCGCCAGAGTCAAAAACTGAGACGATTGCCTTACAGTTGCCAGTGGCAATACAGTTTTGAGGAACGCCGAAACATAATTTCGTATCAGCGCATCCTTGGTAGATTAAGTCTAGCGGCGGTGGTGTAGTTTTTGGCTGAAAATAGATTTAATTAATATTAATAGGTATTTTATTTCCATGTTTTTAGCTTACTTAAAAAATAAAGTTAAATTTAAATATCAATTACAACACTCTATAGTACTTATTTTTAATTTTTACCGCGGTTTCCTATTTTTGACTTTTTTAATTGTACAAAATACTTGTTTTTGTTAGAACATAGGTTATGTTAAAGTTTGAGTTGTATCGAGACCAGCAAACAACGCATTGACATAATTGTTATACATTTTTCCATAAGCGAAGAAGTAGGGGAAAATTTGTCGCTTTTACCCCTTTTGGAAAGATGTAAAAGCTAGTTCTCTGTTTACCTTTGATTCCATAATAACAGGAGGTTCCTGCTTGGCTTTCTGTGTAGTACTAACTGGTGGAGATTTAGTGATTTCTGTGTCAGGCTTTACCACCTCTACTAACGAGGACTCGACGTTCCGCCAAAATGTTGCGTAGCTCTGGGCTACTGTTGCTCTGTAATTTCAAACAAAGTGTGAACTGAAGTCCCGTGTTCCCTAGTGGGGTATGGGGCAGATGCATTTCACATCTGTTTCAGTGATCGATTTTTTCTTTTAGGGGCAAGTAGGTGATCAGCCTTCTACGTCCAGCCAGACCGAGTTTTTTTTATCTCCACCGGGAATCGAACCCAGGACCTCTCGATTGTAACGCTTACACGCTTATCACTAGACCAAGGAGGCGGTCATTTCAAACAAATTTGATTTAATTGAAATTCTTAAATATCCTACTATCGTGCATAAATTAATTAAACTAATTTATTTAATTTGAAAAGATTTATATGCATTAATCTTTTCAAATTAAATAAATTCTCTTGGCTTATTACCATTTTCAATGAAGTTTCAACTAGTATCCTTAAAATTTTATCTATGGAGAAGATGGTTGGAAAAAATGAGTTTCATGGATTCAGAGTTAACGGTGTTCTTGTAAACTTAGGTTTAAATGGCGTTCATAAGGAATGGATATCTATGGGTATGGACAGGAGGATAAATTTGATTAATAAATATAGATATTTTTGACATTGACTTAAGAAATAGACCCACTTGTATTAAACATATACAGATTAAATAAATACCTGAACTCAACACCCCCCAAGAAGTCGTTTGGCGCCTTCCAAGTAAAGGATAATTGTGGTTTGTCGTCCGGTGTTGAGTGAGTCACAGTGTCATTATTCCCACGGCAGCTGATAATCTGTGTCGAATCTGGTAAGGGCACTGATGTGAACTGGCCTATTATTTGTTCTTTGTTCTGAAATAATAAAATAAATTGGTTATGATAAATGTTTCTGATGACAATAAACAATAACCTCACTCTTCAATATAAAGATAATCATTTAACACCAGTAAAACTAAAAACACTCATTTATTATTTTGTTTTATTTACTGATTTAATCTTAATATATATAAATTACATGTCACGTTGTTTGTCCGCGATGGACTCCTAAACTACTTAACCGATTTTAATCAAATTTGCACACCGTGTGCAGTTTGAGCCAACTTGAAAGCTAGGATAGCTCACATCTTAATTTATAGCCGCAATATTATTTTATTGCAAATTCGATTCCTCATACATTTTCTATGGAATGACGTTTATTATTCGGCACTCTGAAGTTCGCGGGGTCCACTAGTAAATTATATGATCTGATTGTACCTGTATCGCTCTAGCCTGTAATATAAACCCGCCAATCGGTACTGGAGTGCCAAAACGACTTCCAATAGTGACATTTATTCTGTCACCCTGCCTCACTTGGGCTGCTGATGTTGAGATCGCGTATGGCGGCACCGAGGATTGGGGCTGAATACCACTGTGTCGTGGCATTTGGTCCAGACACGCCTGGAAATTTGTGAAATAATTTTAATCGCTACATCTAAATCACTACATAAAATGGAAATTAATAATAAATTGTCGGTTTAGTGTTGCTTGTTTGTCAAATTTAACTTTCTTTTTACTTAGCTTACATACGGCATTTCTTAGTCTAATGTCAACATTGAACGTGTGGTGAATTTATGACCTTTTGAATTAATGTTGTTTACCAGGACCTCAAAGTATTTAACTATTAACTAAAATAGTGTTTAAGTAACATTCAAAAATGTAAGTTTTAATAATAATAGGTATTATGATTGTAAACTATATTCAATAACATTTTTTTTTCATTATGTATTTGATAATCTTAAAACTTCTTGTCTACAGGATTATAACTATATCATTCAATAGAAAAATTACAAAATAAGTGCCTCGCTGCATCAGTTCGCTATAAGCCTTAAATCTACTAAAGGGGTTTTCATGCGGTTTTTACTAATAAAGGTATATTATAAATTTTAAAAAAATAATAGATTTTTTATAGAGGCTCCAAAATAAAAATCATTTAATTACAGAAACTAATCTGTTGTTACAAGCAGTAACAAGTTACTCACCATACTAGAATAGGTCTTATTCATGTATGGTGAGTAATAAAATTTATAAAATCACTTTAAAAAGGCAAAGATAAAAAAGCACAACTTAGGTAAGTTTAATCAAGGTGTGAATGTGTGAGCGTAACAGAGAGTGTGTGTGTTTCGTACCAACACACGTCACACCTAACTGAATACAAAATAAAATTACCCCAGGTGGAGCCCCGGTTCCATATTGCGATGATATTTTGACAAGACATAATTCTGTTATGATTATCCACTTCACCTCTCTTTTCCTCGACAACATTTTATCTGAAATAATAATTCATATTAAATATCCGTTACTAAAAACTTCAACTACAATCATTGATTCGGAGAAAAAATAAGTTTATAATAAAGCATATATGTTTCGTAATTTATATGATGGAGAAATAATTAATTTTTGAATTAAACAACTTTGGGCATGTCAATTATTAATTAATGTTGTTGAAAGTTCCCCGACATGATAAATAAATACGAATAACATCTCAGGAATAGTTGAACTTCCTAAATTTGCGATATCTCGTTCACGTCAGATTCCTATTAGGATTCCATAACAGTCAGAGATCCAGACACATTAATCTAATAACCCCTTGTTAAAATCGTTGGCGGATAGTTCAAGCAAGTTCCCGATTGAAAGCTGTCTCGAACATGCCTGGCGGAAGATTATCGTAGCTGATACGGAAGCTATTAAAACCTGGAGCAAAGTTAAAAGTCTCGCCCAGGATAGAGCGAGCTGACTTTTTTGCTTTGGAGGCCATCTGCCTTAGCTACGGGTCACAAGACCTTGAGGGCGCGTTCCCACTGAGTCGTGACGACAGATAATCGTGTTACACATTTATCGAGGCAGCCGCTCGCAGGCTGCATTTTAAAAATTATTAATTTGGTTCGAGCGGCTGCCTCGACAAATGTGTAACACGATTATCTGTCGTCACGAGTCAGTGGGAACGCGCCCTAAATCAAGATTGACTTCTGAACATTAACCTAAACCTTCTTGGTCGCCGGCGACCAGCCTCAGGCGCTACGGCTGAGGACGAAAGGGCTGCAAGTAACTTACAGTAATTTAATAAACTATTCTCTTAATATTCGTCAAACTTTATAAGATTACTTATCAGTCCTCTTTGTTTCACCACAAGTTCACATTGAATGCAAAATATTATCTTAGAAATAGAGCAACAATTCAAAATTATAACAATAAAAGTAAAAATAACATTAAATAAATCTCTAAAACTTTACAATTATACGTGATGTCAGTACTGTTGATTTACTACAACATACTAATTATATTTAGACATGTTGTTTACAGTAAAACTGCTGAAGTTGAAGGTTGCAATTCATGAGGCTGTTCAATAGGTAAAATAAATATAGTTAGAGACGTAGTTGCAAGAATTTTGGGTTTGTAGTGAGATTGGGGATACAGCTGATGTTGCCTGAATAGAAGAAATCGTGGGTAATTCAACACTTGTTCCTTATTAACTGGCTCAAATACATTTGACATACTAGAATTTACTACATTTTCAGGAATTTAAACTGTATCTTTAGAAGAGACCAGGAAACAGATTATGTTCAATTAAGTTTTTCGATAATGTGGACGCAAACTGGCCATTACAATATTCATACATATGTTAGGATCAATATCAAACGTATATTGCTTTTCATAATTAAGTAAAATATAATAAGCACCTAACTTTTAGGTACACTAGATCGCGTCCGCAGTGGACGCAAAGAGGATAATTTAAAAAATTCGGTGTAGCAGGCCGCGTCCACCTTGTTTCAACTATAAAGTAATAAAAGTCAAGTACAAAAATCATTATCATTATTATTACTCATAGTTAATGTCTAGAAACAACAATGAATCCCAAATTTCACAGCAATTATAAACTTAGCGTAAACGCGTCGCTGCTCACTATTTTCCTTGAAACATTTCGCACGATCGAAGTCTTTCGTTTCACATGCGAGATTAGTTTATTTTCTACGCAATAAGGGAAGAGTGTAAGGATTTTCCGATTACGTGGACGTCCCTGTCACACATCCAGGCATTCGCATAAATAGCTTTCGTTTTCGTTAGTGTGTCAGTATTGTTATTTTCCAGTGTTTTTAAAGAGTGATCCGTCGTTTGGACGCGATCTCGGCACTGGACGCGAACAGGCGTATTGACCCTACATAAGTAGATTTTTATAACTTCTTTTAAATTAGGAATGTGTTAATTTTATACTTACTTTATTACACAAGAACGCGTTGGCTTGGTATGCGATAGACTGAGTCTAACTTAACTTCATAACTTGTTTTAGCAGTTAGCAGTGTTAACACCTGTAGTAAATAGTAGTGTAGGGTTGTCACCAGTGAAAAATAATTATTTAACGATGCTCAATTGAGATCTTTGCTCAGATTTTTGTATCGTTTTTAGGTCGACAATGTTCCCCGAGACGCGCGTTAAATAACTCATTACAAACTGTATTTGTATTACTAAGAGATATTTAATAAAAACGGTTGACCCTTTCCTTACAGAAATTGCAGCCCTGAGCCTTGTTTAATCTTAATAACCTTGGTTATCCTTAGTTTCGTCGTATAAATGCAAATCTATACGAACATACTACGGTGGCATACTAATGAGAGATTAGTCAATCTTTATAAAGTATTGTTTGACAGACAGCTATTATGTACCTATTATATAAAAAATTGTGGCAGTTGTGGGTAAAGACTAAATGATTATGGTGTGTTTGATGCGATCCTATAAAATTTATGTTTCATAATACAATAAATAGAACTTAGTATGTGGACGTGGTTTTCTCCAAGAATACATAGGCGAATATTATTATACCTTGCATTTTGGATATAGAAAAAATTAAACCTATTAGTTATTTTACTTAACTTGAAATAATATCTCAAATGCCCTGTCACTTTCTCGCTAATGTGCAATTATTGTGGCAAAAACGAGACAACACTTTAGTTGAATAACGTTTATAAGTGAGTGTTAAAAATTACTTTCTTTTTTTTACATTTAGATACGAATTTTTTTCAAGTATTCTCAATTTTGTTGGAGATTTAACCGGTTTCAAAAAAGGAGAAGAAATTCGGTAGAATTACGTAATGTCGGTTTATTTTTAAATTCTTTATTCAAACATGATATGAACACAAATTATTATTTTTTAATTAAAAATTATTAAACTTTACGGTTACAGCCCTATACTCATCGGTACATAGTCCTTGAACAGATTTGGTAACTTAGAATCTTCCAAGTCATCGTTACGGTGCAAAAAAAATATTTTATTATATCTCTTAATTTCAAATGATCTACCTATTAATATTTTTGTTCTTTCTTATAATAAATTTCATAAAGTTTATTGGATTCGGACACATGATAGACTTAGGGCCTACACACACCGAGGACGGAATGGAAGGGAATTAATTTTTTTATCAAAGGACATTCAAACTTATCTACAGGGAATACGACATAAAGTCCAATGTTTTAAACAGATTCCATGCCATCGAAAGGAATTTCATGACACAGAATTGGAGAGGGCGCTAAAGAGACACCCATTCACGCAGTCCGCTTTGCCATCCGCCGCAAGGATTGTGAATTCTGTCCCAGCCTGCATAGCTGCTGGCAATACCGAGCACTGAGCAGGCACGCCAAAGTTCGCCGTGACCGGTTGTGACGTGCCGCGGGTTCTTACTTCTTTCCATAGATCGCAACCCAAAACCTTACTCTATTTTAGTATGTGCACTTGTATTTTGCGTAATGCGGCATGCTGCGGCACTTTGCTGGATTTTTTTTTGCACACTTTATTGCACTGGAGTGCAACGGGCGGCCTTATCGCTAATCAGCGATCTCTTCCAGGCAACCCACAATTTTTTGTTGGTTTGGTTGAATTTCTGCAGGCAAGCCTGTAGAAATTCAACCACTCCTCCTTACCACTTATGACACCCCGTCCGGCAAGTGGCAGCCTTACCAGAGACCGAATACAAATACAAATTAAATTATAAATTGTATGTTATTCCTCTAATTCTTGGATTTCTTGGTAAGCCGCCAGGATTCTACAGCTTCTAAGTTAATGTGCGTTAACCGGTGGCAAAATCGTTTGCTGTTCCGTCCTCTGTACCTACCTATGCGTAGGACTTTATTGTGTGAGAAGTGAATAATAAACACACCGCTTTAAACACACACTTCACTTATTAAAAGAAGTGAAGTGAAAAACTAGAAGTTAAAAACAGCAAGTCATATTAAAATTTGTAATTAAACTTGATTTTAAGACGCATTAGATTCATTGGTACTTTAATAAGGATTGGATGGTAAAATTTGTTAAAAAGAAATAATTATATTTGTATAAATGAAATGCAAAGACTCTTGAAAAAACGGGACAAAACACTGTTTTTTAAAACCCCTTACGATTAGTGGGTATCTAAATGCCAGTGTGTGAGCGTCTGTGAGTCTCTGTGGTATCAAAACTCCAAAACAAATTAACCTATTTCGATGGGAACTCTTTTGAAGTCGATTGAAAAAAGAAGAATGCGCAATTATGTTGAGACCTCTGATTACCAACGATTAATTAAAAATATAAAATAACAATTAAGAATATAAATGTATTACCAAATATCACATTAAAAAGTCCATTATAAATTAAGTAAAATTACATATCTGTCTTAGGAGCTGAAGTCGCGACGTACTCCTTAATTTTAGGTAAAGAAAGAATGTTATCCCTAAGTCTTTTAATGTTTGGGTACTTCTCGTCCATGTCTGGTATTTGAATGATCATGTTCTTCAAAGCATCGTACACACCAGCTATTACGAAGTCACCCCAACTTAGCTGTAAAACGAAAGTTGTAAACAATTTAAAAAGCTCCAAATACAATAAATAAATTGAGAAAAAAACTTCATATAATTTTAATAAAAAAAAAAACTGACTTCAAATTGTAATTAAAACTACTAAACCACACGCGACGAATCATCAAAATCGGTTCACCCAGTCGAAAGATCTGAGATAACAAATACAGTCGGATTGAAATCCTCCAACTTTTTCGAAGTCGGTTAAAAATGTAGCTAAAATCCATCTCAATCGTGTTGGCTTTCAAAGAAAGAAAATCATAGAGAAGTCAATTCATTTAAGATCTACGATCAACGTCAAACTTATGACCGGGGGGATAAAACAAGTGGTAGGTACTAACTCATACTAAGTGTTTTGTCCCGTTTTTGCAACAGACTTTGCACATCAACAAGAAAGTGACAGGGCATTGGAGTTTGCTTCAAGTAACGTTTAAGTAAGAGAAAACTTCAGCCTTTTTCAGAAACCCACCTTTCCGTTAGCGATGTGTCCATTATTCTTGGAAATCAGTTCATCGAGCTTCATCAAAGCACCAGGAGTGTAGTTTTTCTCAACATTTTCCTTGATTTTCTTCTTCATTTTCGGGTCTTGTTCAGCCATATGAGCGGATACCTCTGAAAATTAACATTTAAATGTTTTATTATATCAAAACCTAATGCTATTTCTACGCCAACGGGTCTTACTCGCTTTAAAAAAGGAAAAAGAGAAAAAAATTAAAATCTCGATATTGCTACTTACTGACGCGAATTTCTGTGAAGAAGTCCATGTTCTGGTCAATTTCGAAGGCATCTTCCAGGTTCTCGCCAGCCAGCCCATATTTCCGGCCGAGGTAGCGAGCTATAGCCAGGGTTTGGCTGTACGATTTACCATTCACCTCCAATACCGGCATTTGACTAAACGGAGTCTCTAAAATAATTTGTCTTAAAGTAATACATTTATAATCAGCCCTGCTTCCCTGGGATTGCTATAAATTACCAACGACGTCTCGTTTATTTTTTGAGAGTAAGCAGGTGGTTAATGCAAGGACAACGTGAACAAGATTTATATTTAAGGGTGTATTAGCTAGCATTTCTCTATAAATGGTCTACTCAGCACAAAAATAATTTTCAATTCGAACCAGTACTTCCAGATATAAGTGCGTTAAACCAAACAAACAACTATTCAGCTTTATAATATAAGTCGATTTGTGCTTATCATTTCAATAAATATACCATATATTTTTACAATTGTGACATAATAACCGACTTCAAATTGTAACTATGAATTTACTGAACAGATTTTGATGAAAATTAAATGGTACAAAAAGAATCATCGAAATCCTTTCACCCAGTCGAAAGTTCTGAGATAACAAACATAAAACAACAGCGTCGAATTGAGTACCTCGTCCTTTTTGAAGTCGGTAAAAAACTTACTTGGCTTAAACTCGCGCCATTGTTGCCAGGGCACACGCTTATCTTCAAACTTCTGCCCGCCGTAAGAGAGCAACATACGAATGCCCTCACCGAGGCCCTTAAACTCGAAGTAGTACAATGTCACGTTCTGCATTATTCTAAAAACGAGGAATTTTACACTTAGTACAATGGCTTTCATTAAAAATTTCTATATTTTTAAATAGGAATACACTAATATATACGGTGTATAAATAAATAATACATCCACATATTATGGTCTTACTAGCGACCTGCCCCGGCTTCGCACGAGTATAAAACTTATATATAAACCTTCCTCTTCAATCACTCTATCTATTAAAAAAACTGCATCAAAATCCGTTGCGTAGTTTTAAAGATTTAAGCATACAAAGGGATGTAGGGACAGAGAAAGCGACTTTGTTTTATACACATATATGGAAGGCTGAAAGGTTGCCTGTATAGAAATGATCAGCGAAATAGTTGCAGATATATTGATTTTCTAGGTTTCGAATATAGATGCTCGGGACATGCGCGTAAGCCACTAAGCCTCGGCGACGATTACAAAGTTCAAGGTTACGTGGTATTTTCAAAGCAATCAATCATACACACTTTTTAAATAAAAAAGACACCAACCCAACATTATTCTATGAGTCATTCAATACCCGATGACGAAATATTTGAAATTAATATGTAAGTACTTACCTTAATATATTTAGTCGTTATAACTATTCGAGTTTCTGTGTTTTACTGCTGCATAGGTATATGCTATAAAACTATAGTTTTATCATATTACCCCATACCGTTGATTATATTTGACCTGAAAAATCAATGATATTGTAGGGTTGGCAGCAATAAAAACCACACTATATTATGATAGTGTGGTTTTTGTTCTCAGAATCTTCGTAAGCAGTAGAAGCCTGTTACCTATTTTAAACAGATCATTTTTATTTGCATATAGTTAATCAATTTAAAAAAACCCGATATAACAAATCTTATAAAACAAAGTCGGGTTATTTACTCCATAGTCCATTTATAACTCAAAACCGGCTGGACCAATTTTAGTGTTTCGTTAGATTCGTCTCAGTACCGAATAGCAAAACAGCTCTCAAGAGATATAAAAATTCACGAGTGTTTATGATGAAAATTCTTATCTTATTGATAAAGTTCGCGGGGTTACATTTTTCAAACAAAACTCATCTTAATCGAGTTGTAACGCTTACACGCTTACCACTAGATCCAGGAGGCGGTCTCAAACAGTTAGATGGTTGAGTTACAATTCAAACTTTACGTTTGAATACGTTAGTATTATTAATTTTTACGAAACTGCAATGATATTATTTCTCGTATAGAAATTATATAACAATCACAAATATTAGATTAGTCTAAAACATTAAGAAATAAAAAACTTATTTTATTTAATACATATAAGGTATATTTAAACTTAAGATATTATTATAATATAGTATTTATGTGATGTATTAGAATAATATTTTTGATATAAGAGTAAAATACCTACAAAATACAAATGAGTATATAAGGCACATCGTGCGTTAGTATTAATATAAAAGCAAATAACTATAATCTTATATTTAAAAAATGCTCGTTTCCTTCTAAACTCTTTTAAAACTGGTCAAAACCACTGGCAATATTAATTCAATAAAAAAATAGACTTCGCTTAGTTATTATACTTATTATATATAGTTAATATATAGCTATAAATAATATATAGCTTTATACTTATTTTGGATTTAAGATTTTTTTTTAAATTTTCGAATATTTAGCCGTTCTATTTCATTTTGAAACACTATTTTATTTATGTATTTAATATTAATAGTAGTCTTTCGCAATATTTTTGCGAAAAAATTTTTTTATTTAAAACTCCGTTTTGGGTGCCTTTTCGACGTAAGCCTTGACTTTCGGTTGAGAGTAGACCGCGTCCACGACTTGTTGGAAACTTGGGTATTTCTTCTCAAGGTCGGGCATTTGAAGCATCATCTTCAAGTAGTCGAACATTCCCGCGAAAGCAAAGTCCGCCCAGGTTAACTGAAAAATAACGCAAAATTATAGCAAAAATTTAGTAATAAAATGTTTATAATATTAACTTTTTTTATAATTTAAAAATGAAGCATAGAAAACACACAAAAAAAATTACAATGTATCGCAAACTCCTTTGTAATACGCGTTGACATATTTTAGAATTTAATTTTTTTATATAATTTAAATTTTGTATTACTCATAAAATAAATGGCAAACCAATTAATACGTATTTCTCTTCGCTTTTTTTTTTCGATGGTTTATTACATTTATTAAAACAATTCAAAAATATGGCAACGCTTTTTACAAAGGAATATGCGAAACAATGAGTCTCAAAAACTATAAACAAAACAGAAACAGTAATTCTAAAAATAAATTCTTCAATCCGATTATAATTTTCAAAATTTTGGCAAAAACAAAATAAATATCTGTCCGTCAAAAATCGCTTAAACTCAAAAAAAGCTTGACTTGAGGGTAGCTTAAAAAAAACACCAAAAAATCAAATGTACTCTTCAAATCCTAAGTCTATCAGTTCTAGTTCCAACAGTACATTGTTCCTAAAAACTTCATGGTCCTAAAAGAGTATTTTTTTCCAAGATACCTTGGTTTAATTCCCACTTCTGACAAGATACAAATCTTTCTGTATCTGTAGAAGTTCAGTTCGCGAGCAGACAGATAGGCACAACGGATGACAGCCTTTTATAATTGGAAATGTCTCTGATACTCATTAGTTACCTTTCCAGCAGCAATATGTCCGTTGTTCTTCTTGATGATCTCGTCAAGTTTCTCGAGCAGCGCCGGGTACACATTCTTAACGTTCTCCTCGTGTTTCTTCGCTTTCACATTCTCATCCGGTTCATATTGGACAGCGGCCGCCTCTATATCAAGTTATTATTTTCGTTTTTAAATAATTGGGACAACTCATATACATTGCTCTTATCTCAAAGTAAATAACTGAAGCACTTGTGTTATGGTAATCGGAAAAACGAGAGTACCACAATAAATACATACATCAGTTTATAAACAACCAAGACTCGGAAACCAACATTCATGCTCATCACACAAATTAATGTACCTACTGGGATTCGAACCCAGGACCCTTAGGCGCAGAAGGCAGCAGCACTACCTATTGGGCCAACCGACCGAGTTAGTGGCGACTATGATGATTACAAACATATCTCATTAACGGATGAACAGATTGTCATAAATTGTATCTAAGATCTATTTCGATCACGTCAGCTTTCGAGCAAATGAAAATGAAATCGCATGGAAATCGATACATTAGTTTAGGAGCGCCGACACCACAGACAGAAAGAGAAAATTTATTTGAAGATAAAATAACATACTTGCGCGAATATCGTTAACGAAGTCAACATTCTGGTCGATTTCCAGATCCTCTTCAACATCAGCACCAGAGATACCATACTTGCGGCCGAGGTACCGGGAGATAGCGAAGCTTTGCGCGTATAATTTACCGTCGATCTCGAGAACCGGCATTTGACCGAACGGAGTCGCTGAAATAATATAGATTTATTTAATTTTGATTACCCTTTATAAAAGTTTTTAACTAGAAACAATAACTCATATGCTCCGTCACTTTTTCGCTGATATGAAATTGTCGTTGCAGGAATGAGACACAACACTTTGAGCAGACTTAGTGCGTTTTATTTTGTTTGAAATCTGACCTAGAGTATTATATACAATTAATAAAGATCTCATGTGTTCATCTATTTATTAGATATTTTTATTTGTAACTAGATGACCCTGCGAACTTCGTATCGCTTCAGAATTCCAAATAATGTGTCACCTAAAACGTCATTCCATAGAAATTAAACTTTATGGTATGGTAAAGTTCAAATTGACTTTTAAGTATTATTAATACGAATCTTTTGTATGGGAATATAGAAGTGTTGTTTTTAGACTTTTTCATGCAATTTTTTAAATTCTTCTCTCCGTAAGAACCATCCTCTTTCTTTAAGGAATATTATAAAAAAAGAATTAGCGAAATCGGTTCAGCTGCTCTCGAGATTTGCGCTTAGCAACACATTCAGCGATTCATTTTTATATATAATATAGAAGGGAAGACAAACATGTCAAGAGATTTTAAATTGTATTAAATTTAGATTATAAATAGATAACATATTGATTACGTCGCCATGGTAGGTGTGGTTCCCAATTATCTTATCACTCCTTATCAAAATTGACATAAGGTGTGGTGACTAAGCATGCTTAGTCACCGTCGTATCATGATACGTCTTGACAGTCAATTTCACCAGTTCACCTATATATGTTTTAAAAAAGTTGAGTTCTAAACTTTTTTTACACACTTTGTTGCAATGGAGTGCAACGGGCGGCCTTATCGCTAATCAGCGATCTCTTCCAGGCAACCCACAATTATCCACTCGGGCTTCGCGGTAGGCTGATAAGACCGCTTAGCCATGAGGCATTTCTCAGACCTGCGAGGCTAGACTAGCGACATGCAACAGTAATTTTAATTTTGCTAAACAATATATAATGTAAAAAAAAATATTTTTAAAATAAAATAGAGGTTTTTAAGGATATCTTATAAAGAATCTAGGATCAAACCAAAAATGAAACTGGCAACACTGCTCGATACGTTGTCCCCCGCATACCGCAGTCCCAATTCAATGTTTTTTTGTGTTTAAATGACAATAGCCGTTGCAGTAAGATTCCCAAATAAAAATAGCGTATTCAGGTTAACGCTACTTTTGTATCAAGAGACAAGATCCTGAGCGTTCTGTAGATTGATAATTCACATACGGTAGGTACAATACCAAGTATTCTCACTCGACCAAGGCCGCTAGTGAAAGATACAGTCTTGAACATTCGATATTATCTTATCCGAATAAATGTGTACTGTCATCTCACATAGAGGTTTTATTTTATCAATAACAATAGTACTTGTGTCGCGTTTGTAAAACAAACTATCTTTGATATCAATGTCCAATTGAAGTATCTTTATCAACAGGAAATGAGTGAAGAATTTTCTTCATGCAACCGTATTCCCGATTTCCTCCTCGAAATTTGAAAGATGTTTTGTCATTCATGTCATTTCACGACTGTGTTTACGCACTACGGAATTAAGTCACATCTTTGATAAGGCGCCGGAGTTAAATAAAAATGGCCAAAAAATACGGTACTTCTCTTGCGTTACTTATGCAAGTTTTAACTTGTGAAATATAAAAATTCAAACCTACTGGACACGGACCAGCTCTTTCTTATTTTATTATTGAAAAAAATATTTAAATGTGTTTTGATTTGAGAGAGGAAAATGAGGAATACGCTGTTTTATCAACATAATCACTGTTTTATCAACTATTCGTAGGTTAAAATCTGTCTGAGTCAGCTATCTCTTTCGTGCTTATGACTTGGACGACTAAAGAATAGTGATAGCATGACTTGAAACAAATACCTAGTGCTAGATTTCTCCTCCGCATACATCGCAAAAAGAGGGGGGTATAAGTTTGAAGTGGATCGTAGGTAGTAATGTAATAGACCGATTACCTATGACATCGTTTCTCAAGCGGGGGGTCGCGACTACCATAAAAATGGTTAAGAAACGATGGATTATGATATGGTTCTTTCCATTTCAGAAATCAGATGCGATCTAGATGGATTTTAGGTACAATTATTTATGAACTGACGCATTTATGAGATATTTTTGTTTGTAAAAGGGGAGATTTTTTGAACTGTCTTCAATTTAATTTTTTTTATCAGTACTATCATGACCAAAACATAAAAATCGACTGAGCAAGGTCAATTTTTTGACTGACCCATTCAATAAGTCTTGATAGTTAACGAAAACTATAACATGTTAAGGCACTATAGACATATAAATCTTATAATATGATCCTATTTTAAGCGGAAACATCAATTTACGCGTCTCAGTAACACCAGAGCAAATAGAAACTATAATAATAAAATGGGTAAGATTCAGTCACTTGTTTAACAGGCTTCAAGGTCAACACGATATCTACGTGTATACAATTGAACTTACACAGCCGATAAAAAGAGATGTCTATTTTCTATTAATTTCAGTTACTTGAAAAGCCTGTGAACTTGGATTGTGACATTTATAAGCGATCTTAGTCCTATCATAAGTACCTATGTATTTTAACTTGAAACCACTGAAGTCCATAGCAAGCTACTCAAACATTATAAACGAAAACGCGGAAGTTTAACAATTGCAATTCAACAATACAAGATATCAATACCTAGTATTCAATAATACAATAGCATATGATATACTTCATGGAATTTTCTTATGTGGGAAAATTGTGTAAAATCCTGTAACTCTTTGTCTACCCACCCGAAACATTTTTTTCCCCGGAATCCCTTACCTGATATATGATAAACTTTGCCACAGAGGTAGTTAAAATTACAATTAAATAAATATTAGTATGTACAGGACATGTATAGTCTGTATATAACATCAAATACATACATGGTTTGAAGGCAGGCCAGTCCTCCTTTTCCACTCTCTTGTCCTCAAACTCCTGTCCTCCATATGACAGCAGGAGACGGACACTCTCGCCCAGAGCCTTGACGGGAAAGTAATAGAACTTAACGTTTGGCATTTTTTGCTGAAATAGAATTATATTTTAAAATAAACAAGATTACTCCTAACACCTGACTAGGTTGACATGAGAAAATGTGTGTCAGTGAAGCCAAGATTTACAATTTGATTTATAGTTGGTTGAAAGGTTGATATTCCAGCAAAAGTGAAATCTGAAATCCCTATTGCAAAATAATTTTAACTCAATTTATTTATTTTAATAATTTATCAGATTTCAACGTTACATTCATACCTAGGTGTGTTATTAAGAAAACTTCGAAGTGCTTCATATAATTTTTATCTTTGCTCTAAAAATATGTAGTTTAAAATTTGATATTTTATTATCTTAATTACAATTATTTATTAATATAGATAATATTATGAAAATTATATAACTCCCCTAATGGGGAGATTGTAATTCTTAGTATCCTCTCTTATAATTGATTACTTCAGGAAAATAACAAAAATCTGTTTATAGAAACTTATTAGAAAATAGCATGGATTAGTCAAAACCGTTTTTCAATAATTTGAGTTGTCTCTGATATTAACATACTAGAAGCAACTCAAAACTCAAGATTTGACTACTAGGAAATAATTCCCAAAGCTCACAATCCTTCTTATATAATATAATGCACATAATATGTAAGGATTGTGTTTAAAGAATATATTTATAGCAATCATCTTCTTTCAGCCAACATTCTTTGAAATTATATTATTTTAAATTAATTACAGTGTTCTGGCTTGGTTTATACATATATTATAAGCTAAGCCATTGAATAGTATAACAAGTTTCAGAATATAAATAATATACCTATTATGTATTTAACAGCTGTTAAGGAATTGTCTGAAAAATTAAATTCACTTTAACTTTCACCTACATAATGGAAGAGCTAGAACAATCTTTACTCAAAGATTATTCTAACTGTATTATTTTTTAGCTTGAGCTGTCTTATGGATAAATAAATAATAAATTTTGCATCAGCAAAAATTGAAATTTTAAAATAGCAATAGCTATATAGTATAGTATATGCTTAATACAAGTTTTATATGAGATCATTTTCCACTTGTCCACACAAATTTCGTCGAATCGATAGCCTAGAATTACATCAGAATTGAAATTGCACTTGAAATTATTAATGATTCATGCCTCGTGTACGGTGTAACCAAACTTGAAACTTTATAGGTAGGTATAGCAGTTGCCGGCGTTTAAAATCTTGGGGTCAGGATTCATAATCATGAGTGACATATAGGTGAGTTCCAATTGCAAAATTTTAAGCAATACATACAAACATTAAAAAAATATAGCGTTAAACTTACGAGCTATTTATAATTTATAAACAAAACCACTTAAAATACAATAATAATTACCTATGTTGTTATTTATCAAACGTACACCCAATAACTCTATAGAAATCACAATGATTGTCGAATGTCGATTGATGATGATTGATGACAGATGAATGACGAAATCTCAAAAAAATCCAAACTATTCAAAAGACAAATCAAAACTCAAATCAAAAGGAATTAACGATACAGATTATTATACTCTTTAGATCGATTTGTCAAGTGTCAACAAAGTAGATAGGTACCTAGATAAATGAATATATTTAACAAGAAGCTTAGAATACTCTAAAATACTATAGGTTTCGTGCCACTAACTTATCTGTAGAGTGTAGCGATGGCGCCACGATCAAAATGTTGCCATCTATTGCAGAAATGACCAACTTTAGTATTTTTTAATATACGTGATTACATGATGAAATATTAAAATACACAAGTAATTTTTGATCTGAAACATCTATAGGCGCAACTAAACCCGATTTCTGGCGTGGTGACGCATGCCGTGCGGTGGAGATGTACTCCGCCGCCAGTTCACCGTCCGTTGTTACCGAGTGTGCACACGCGCTGTTCGCAGAGAAAGTTCTGTTTTTTTTAATTTTTGTATTTAACAACAATAAATGTTTATTAAAAAAACAGTCATTATTTTCTGGAAAAAATTGAAATATTTTATTATATCATTATGCCGTATTTTTAGTTCATATCGTAATCTGTTCTTTTCTACTGAAAATTTTACAAAATAATGTCGATGTTTCACATCTGCCAGGCATCCCGTGACGGCTAACAATTTTTTTAAATCATAACTTTATTAATAATAGAGGCCTCATGGCTAAGCGGTCTTATAAGCGTACCGCGAAGCCTGAGGTACCGGGTTCGATCCCCGGTCCCCGAATACTTGCCGGACGGGGTGTCACAAGTGGAGTGGTTGAATTTCTACAGGCTTGCCCGCAGAAATTCAACCAAACCAACCAATAAGTATTAGTGTTCTACAAATCACTTCTACGGCATTTAAACTCCCATTTTTTACATTACTCACTATCTCGGAAACCTACATATCAAACATATTAAATCTACATATCAAATACTTCTACAAAGTTGAAAAGATCGTTGATATCACATTCAAATGCACTGTTTAGAATAAAAATTGTACGACGGATGACGTCGCAGCATAATATTCCCCCACTCCCGTTTTTATATAATTTCTTAAGTGAGACAACCTGTTATATCTATACACCTTGGGTACGATTTGAGTACGATCTTTGAAAAGAAGTCAACAATAATCAAAATAATGTTAATTATCAGATAATATGTCACATTGTTGTCAATTGTCATTGACAATAAAATCATTATTTTAATCTAATTTTGGTTGGTTTCTTAAGGTACGCCGTACGGCCTCAGCAGCCGCTCGACGCTCGTTTCCAGCGACAAATGTAGTCGCAGAAAATGTAGCGACAAATCTGAAAATGTTGAGGTACGGCTTTTGCTGTCGCTCGTCGCTCGTCGCTCGTTTGCAGCGAAAAATCTGGTCACGTGATATGTAGCGACAAAGCTGAAAATGTTGAGCTTTATCGCTGAAAACTAGCGTCGATTTATGAATTTACATGTAAAATTATAAAACTCATTAATTAAAAGAAGAGTAAACGAAGCCTCCTTAATAAAATATCCTAAATAAAATTTACGTCTGGTTAGGTATGTACCTACCATGTACCTAATTACAAATTAATAGGTATTAGAGATAAAGTTAAAATCTTAATAAAAACAAACCGAGGTTGACAATTATTATCAATTTTTTATTTCTCGTTCGATGAATCAGTTATTTCTTTTTTCATTTTTTCTTATTAATTTGTATTTTTTTCACCGATGACCGAAGCACAAAGTAGTTCAAAACTTCAAAGTATATAGGTATAAACAGAAGTTTAATTTGTTGTTTTCAGTTCTGCTGTTTGCAATTTGCATCTCAGTTCGCAATTTGTATAGGTAGGTGTGAGATATTTTTGGTAATGCATTTTTTATTTTATAGTTTCTACTAAGCATAAGTCGACTAAATTCATGAGATGGTTCGAGGCAATAGAAGTACACAAAGAATTGCAGAGAAAGAGGATCTTTCAGAAAGCACAAGAAATGCAGTGAAAGAATGTGTTCGTTATATTTTATGCCGTGAAGGAAGCAAGATCCCAATCAAAAGAAGTGAAATCAAAGAGCATTTGAGTACCATTTCTCAAATCTCACAGAATGAAATGAATACAATAATATTAGAATCAGAAAAAATGTTAAAAAAGGTATTTTAGCTTCAATGCTTGAAAGAAGTAAATTAACGTTTAAATTAAGTTCTTTTTCTCAAACTTGTCTGGTCAAAAAAAAATTGCTTGTCTAAAAAAAAATATACGATAATTTTACGTGATAACGTCATAAGAAACATTGATGAAAAATTACATACTTTTCTGAATTGAATTATTATCACTCGCTTAGGGTGATTGTGCCTCTATAGCTTGTTCCACACTCTCTTTTGCACACAGGCGGATCATAACACTTTGTGCATGCAGCCGGCCTTCATCGCTTTATAAGACGTTATCACGTCAATATATTTTCGTTACAATTATTATTAATACAAAAGTAAACATTTTCTTTCAAATATAAATTGCTGAACTATCTAAGATACATTTCTAGGCAAATTTTACTCATTATTAAAATTTTGGGGTTTCAGATCTATGGTTTCAAATTAATACAAATAGCTGCAAATTCGGGCATTCAGTATATTGTAGTATTGGCTGAGCCATGTGAGGATCCCTTGCTTTCTACAACAATAGACATATACCATCGAGAATTACTAGTAGCTATACTAACACATATTTTTATGAGTGGAGGACCTGTCAAAGATGGTAATATGTACTTACAAATTAAGCCCTCAAGCATGTTAGCTGCAATGGCTGCTGGCTGGATAGCCAGGCTGCTAGGGTTGCACTGTTTTCATATATATTTTTATTTGTATAGTTGACATGTGATGAAAAATCTGTATCCACCAATGAAATTCATTCATTTTCCCTGAATTTCAGAGGATATGTGGAATTTCCTAGCTGAAACTGGTCTTCTTAAGGAGACAGATAATGCAGGCAGGAAAATAATAACTAATTTATTTACTAAGCAACTGTATCTCAAGTATATCAAGGTAATTTAGTAATATTAATATTATAAATGTATTATTGTTTTTCACACCGTTACACCTGACTACCAAACCAATTTCTATGAAATTAAGGTATATGCATTGTTACCAGTAATTGGTGTATTGAAAATAATATTAACAACATCAGTGTGAGCAAAGCAA
The DNA here is from genome assembly GCA_912999735.1 of Aporia crataegi. NCBI lineage: Eukaryota > Metazoa > Arthropoda > Insecta > Lepidoptera > Pieridae > Aporia > Aporia crataegi. The sequence goes on along the minus strand of OU538744.1, from coordinate 1,163,411 downwards.
TTTTTTAAAATTGTATTTATTCTCAGTTTCAATCCATTATTTTGATAATTGAGTTTTAATTCAGACTTAAGTGCTATATTTCAGAAACAGATCCTGTAGACATAAGTAGATAAGAATGTCATGCTTATAGATACAGATTAATTCTAGAAATTTGTATGGCAATAATAATTGATGATCTCACATCATTTTCATACAAATTTTCAGCACCGAATAACGGTGTCGAGCAATAAACCAATTAATGTTTTTGTCTAAAGATCCAGAACATGTTATACTGAATCCAGAGTGTATTCAAAAACTAGGTAACTTTTTTATTTATTGTAGGTGGGTGAAAATGAATCAGCTAGACGTGTTTTTGAATGGGGCCAAAGAGCAATAGAGGAGGTGCCTAAATTGTTCCTGCTTACCAAAATATCTCAGGTTAGTGTTAAAAACAATACTTATAAAGCTACTTACAAGTTACAATACCCTCTAGTTATATATAATTTTGATTCCGCAAGTTTCTAAGGCTCGGAAGGCTGATTACATGCTTGACAAAAAATATATAAATAAAATGGGCACACCAATGTGTGTATCCCATACATATTATAAAGCAAAGTAGAAAACAACGAAATCTGAGTTATTTACGTTTGTATGGAAAAGAATAGTGCAATTGTATGTACATTAACACAACATATTAAGGTCATATGTGTATTTCTCCTAATTTATTATTCAGCTATCATAAATTATCAGAGGCCTTTAGACAAGAACGTTATGCATCTCCACTCAGAACTATGGAAATGAGGTTTGGTGACGTTTTTGTCTATATGCCCTGTAAACAGTAATTATTGAACAATACAATCCCTGTGAAGTTGGGATGAGCCACTAGTATATTCTTAATTATATTTTATGTTACAGGCGTTCAAAAGAGATCCCTGTGAATGGATAGAGCAATATAAAGAATGTACAAGAGATGAAAATTAGAATTGTACCGATAATTACATACATAGCCTCTTTCACAATGTTTGATTTCACCACACCAAGGCCAATATATTTGATGGGTATACTTTTAGTTTGTAGGCGCTAATAAGTTTTTCCAAAGCACATCTAATGTCAGGTTAGGTTAGTAACAAATCTTTTTTCTATAATCTATATTAATCATCATTACACAATATTATAAAACATAGTCGTCCGCAGCGCCATTATATAAAGTATATATAAATAAGTATATTAAGGATAGTATTTACTATCATAAATAATCAGATCTTCATAATATGCACCTAAAAATCATCTCACATTAGCTTTTAAACAAAAAAAAAATGTTCTTAAAATAATTTTCTCAACTAAAATATACCCTTATAAACGTTGCTTAACTTGAAGTATTGTCTTAAATGCTCTGTCACTTTCTCTCTAACGTCAAACATGCAAGTGTTGTTGCAAAAACAAGACCCAAGACCTTTCAACAAAGATCAAAGTTGAGCAGTGTTTATAAACAAAGATGTAAACATTTAGAAACTGTAATGTAACTTACGCAACTAAAAATACGTATAATTCGGAACAATTAAACGAAAAAAAATACATGTCAATACATACTTAAGTACAACTGAAATTGAAAAAACTAAAAAATCACCAACAGTTTGTTTACAAATTTCTCATAAATGAATCAACAAATCTTCAAAAATCGCTTGGATCCATTTCGATCACGTTGCGGTTGACTTTGTTAGAACAAAAAAGACCATATCAAAATTGGTCCATTAGTTTAGAAGCTACGATGCCACAGACACGTCACACTTTCACTTTTCGCCTGGATCTAAAAATGTGAGAATTTCAAAATTTACTTAATATCAAAATTTTCTGTCTCAATTGCCTCACAGACCACAAGACAATTTCGAAATACATGAAGTGCCTCTAAATATTCCTTAGATCGTGGTACATCACTTAAAAGGTCTAAAACTTTACAGATCTTTTCAAATGTCTCTCTAACATTCCAAATATCCAATTTTGAACGTAACTTAAATAAATCTACATTCTTCACAAATTCTGCTTGCGAGCGAGAAAGAGTGTCGTTTTTAAGGCCTTCCGTGCAATTTGAACAAGAGCAAACTGTTCCTCTGCCCAACATCCACTCTACATTTTTCGTATGTTCAGGAATGGGAATTGATGGGTCCCTGTAAAAAAATTACTTATTTCATCAAAGCTTCTTACATTGTATTTTTGGGTGATGCATAATATGTGCTGCACACATCTACAATAATATTGCACAATACATTTACTGTGCAATAATATTGAATACCCCCTTTGAGGGGACAATGTGAGGATACATTCAATAATTATCACTCAATTAAATTCAAAAATACAAACAAGATTTCTAAAAATTACCCAATACCCTATATTATGTTTCAGTTTAGAAGACTTTTGAGTTTTTAAAAAATATAGCTTTGTTACTTTTTAATTAAGTATACAAATAGTTACTTACAGACATGAAGTGACAATTTCTTCACCAGACTTAATTTTACGTAATGCAATAATTACTGCTTTATTATGGATCCATGAGACTGTAACATTAGGGGAACAAGCAGTTTTCAACTTTCCATAAAAATTGTACCAGGCAACATTAGGATCTTTCTGTATAACTGTTTTGTCTGTAACTAAATCAGTTACAGTCTGAGCAACAAAATTACGTGAGCCATAAATAGATAAATACATCATTACACGTGCTACAGCTCTTATTGCTGCCTCATTATCATCTTGGGAATTAGGCAAGAATGATGGGATTTGTACAATATAAGACAATAATGCTGCACACAGAAAGCTTGCATTGTACATTATACCATAAACAAATGCTTTATTTTCTGAAAATGCCAGAATAGCATAGTCATTCTCAGAATTGAAAATCTCCTTTGTATTGCTCTTATTTATTCGACTATTTCCCATTGTTTTAGATGCTTTGATAAAAGTCTTCCAAGGTAATTTTCTTTTAAGTTTGAAAACTGACTTCATCATTAGAATTGGTAAAGCACCTTTACATAATGCATTAATAACTTCCATCATTTGGCATTCATAGATGTGATATTCTTGGTTGCATTTTCTTCTGCACTTATCACTACAAAAAAGTGCAATGCAACAGTTGTCACAAGGAATCAAAACTGGAGTTATTTTAAGACAATAATAGCATGAATTTAAATAGTTATAAGGCATGACCACTGACATATAGGCCTCCTCTACAGCAATAATTGTGCCGCTTTTAATATCAGAACCAGCAGTGATTTTTGGTTGTGAACTCTCTATGTTTAAATTAATATTCTCAGAGACAGATGGAAGATCTGGGTGACACATTGAAGTAAAATTGAAATAGTTATTAGTAAAGCCCTTCAAAGAAGTAAATGTGAGCGATTCCATTGTTGCAAACTTACTAGCCTCCTGTCTTCTGTTGATTAGCTTTTGCCTTATTTCTTCAGGACAACCCAGTGAGAAACATATATCTATATCTGATATACATGCTTGGAATCGTTTTAATTTAAACATAACATATGAACGGTTACTGTAAGCCAATACCATAGCCCTTGAATTTTTAGGTGCACAAGCTAGTGCTTTGTTATAATTATCTATAGCAGACTTATAATTCATTTGTGCAAGAAACTTATTTCCAGATTCTCGTAATACATCAGATATTGTTGCAGATTTTTCTGTTTTTGGCACTTTAGGAAGATGGTTTGTTTTTCTGAGAATATCTAATGCTGTCATCACAACCTCTCCCAAATCATCATTTTTCATTGCATCATACACTTCAGAGATGAAATGTGATCTGCCCAAGAATTCGTGGAATATACGAGGATGAACAAACATTATTTCTGAAATTTAATCATTAAATAAATTATTTAATGTACAATGAAGCATTTTTGTCTTTTGAAACAAACGAGTTAAGTAATATAAATTATAAAGTAAGTCATCGTGAGTTTAGAGCAACAGAAAGTTTAGAAAAACATTAACATTGTATGAAATAGATACAAGATGTAACGAATGATTATGGATAGTTACGATAAGAATTATAAGCAAGTACAAAGTTACTGTTTACCTTCTATTAATTGAATCTTAAAATAATTTTTAACACATTATACCTGTAATAAGTTAGAACATCATGTCAAATGCCAATATTTAAAAACATTAAATAACATACAAATTCGCTTTTCGCCAGATCACAGAAGACTTGAGAGAAACATACCTACTTTTAAAACGCGACGCTATCCCACGCCTGTCAGTACTCAGTAGGTAGGTAAAACTAACGATCTCGGATCTACAGGTACACCGTACAGGGCACAAACAGAGAGTAAGGGAGGTCCCTGTTACACTGGGCGGTCGGGCCCCGTCCGATCTCCCTGTCGCTTTGGCGCCCTATCGCCTTGCCGCCTTGCCACCTTGCCACCCTGTAAAGTGTGGAAATGATTGTTTATAAAATATATTATACATATAGAGAAAATAGGAAAGTAGGGCAATAAAAATGCAATCTAATATAGTATTTTAATATGTATTTGACAAATAATTAAATTAAGAGTCGCTGCTGCTGTCTTCGGAATCATCTTGCATATTAATTCGAATTTCGAAATCTAGGTCTAAATATTTTAAACATTCTTTTTGATTTTTTCGACATGTTCACATGTTTTATGCCATGTTTCGCTGCTAAGGTGGCTGCTTTCACAACTCAGCTTTTCATTGCTAACGAGATTGTGTTGAATATTCTTCGATGCAATATAATTTTTTGCAATGCCCTAAATATTTTTAATTGCATTCAATTCCGCGTGATAGGGAGGAAGATGCAGAACTTCAAACCCATTGTTCCTAATAAAACCATCAATTTTATAGATAGGTAAGTGATTTAATGGTCTTTGTTTTTTTTTATGATATCGTACAAATTCACCTGTCTGCACTCTGTGTAAACATCTGAATATGGAGTCGTAAACACAATAAGCACTCGGATCGCATCGCGATCACATTTTTTTCTTTTCTTTTGAAAGGTCATACACTGCTAGTCTGATGGCTTTTACAGCTCAAACACGGGCTGGTTGCCGAGCTATGTATCTCGAGCTACCCTCGGCCGAGGCGATCACGAAATTCTCGACTGCGCGCTTTTGAGCTTACGCATACTAAAACAATGTGCATGTAAGTAGATATAAAAATGGACGTCGTGAAATAGAACATCTATAGTCTATACTATAGCTGTTTCTTATTACACTATAGACTCTATAGTGTAATAAGAAACAGCCTGAAGCAGGGAGCTCAGCTCAGTCACTGAGCGCGAGCGCGGGTCGAATTTTTTTGTATGTTTATTTTTGGTAAGAGCTATAAAAATATCGTGACGTAATAATATTACAAATTAGATAGTCAACTTGTTGTTTATCCGTCCTTCACTAAACTCATTTCGATGAAAATTGGTAGTAAGTAGAACATCATAGTAAGCACACAAGTGTTAAGTAGTACCTAGTTAATATCCATGTACCTAAGTAAGAAAATGATTGTAACAGCAATAAAGGCTTTTATTAAAGAACATTGGGTAAAATACTTTTTTTTGGTACCACGATAAAATGGCACTTATAGGCACTAGGCCCGATGTGATGACATAATATAGGTTTTTTTTTTCAATATACCTAAATACAATATTATTCAGTTTATCCTCTGAAATAAAATACATACTGTTATTATTACAAGCATTCAACAATATTGCATACAAGACGGCGCCATACAACGCGAATATCTCTATATTCATGTTCGCATTCAGACTGAGAGTGATAAGGCAGGGAACGATTTCTAGCGTAGACCGTAAGGTGTATTAAGAGCGGCACCCTAACTAGGGAGTCTGGGCACGAAAATGCTGGAAATTATCATAATTATTGAATATTATTTTATTTTTGAACTAGCCTTTCGCTCGCGGCTTCGTAGATTGGTTAACGATAAGAACATTGAAAAATATATAACATATAAAATCATTAAGTAAAAACATTTATTTATTTAATTGCTTCAAATAATTAAAAATTACAAAATAAATAAAACAATATATTTAAAAAAAAATTATAAAACTAACACGATAGTAAATTAGGTATTTAACAGATTTAGATGTGCATGTTTGATTCAGTGTAGGTAGAATGTTTAATTTAATTACAAAAATTAAAGTAATATTGGAATTCTTTCAGTTAAGTGGTCGTTGATGATATATTTAATTTTTTTATGTAAAACTTTTTTTAATTTTTTTTTTTTTGTGTACAATGATATTTCATGAGCAAAAGTAGCAAGCGGCAAGCACAGTAGGCGGAAGCCTCTGACATCCCCGCCTCTAATGCTCCCTACCCATCCCTAAAGCTCCGCTCACCCCCAAAGCTTCCTCTTCCCAAAGCTTTCCCCACCCCAACCCTCCTCCCACCCTTACCAAATAGATCTATAAATCGTGTACTGCGCAATGCGCATCTCGACCGCCAGAATTCTTTTTACGTGACAGTGACCTATTCCTATATTTAATACATTTATTAGAATATATTTATGAGAATCATATTATAGAAAACACGCCATATGAACGATTCCCTCATTTTCATAATATAATAGTAAGTAGGTAGGTACATATTTTCGTTTGTAGACTTTAGGGCCTAGGGCCTAGGCTTTAGGCCATGGAGATTAGAGAGGAGAACGATCGCTATGTGCTAAAGCAGTAACCCGCCAGTTTATAATTCATTTTTCAGCCACCAGCCGCGCTGTCGTCGGTAAGTAGTATCTGCGAAGTTAGCTGTTTATGATTATGTACTATGTACAAGTAGATGAAGATACATTATAGTTGAATTGAGACAATTTAGCGATCGCAGCGCCTCGTTTATTTTGTCTATATATTATCTGGGACACTATTTGCTACAGTAATCATTCTATTCCATATAGATTTAGTATATTTTCGCTACGCAAAATCATCTTACATCTATGCTATTTCTCTATAACCTCCATGCTTTAGGCTGTGATAAAATAGTCAATTCTGAAGGATCATCCTTCAGGTTTGAAAGTTAAAGTTAGGTAGATACAAATTCCTGCTGAATGTAGACTGCTGTTAGCCGTTTGCATCTCAGTTCGCAATTTATATCTATATTATGTAGATAGGTATAGCATATTTACCGACTTTAGAAAAAAGGAGTTGGTACTCAATTAGACGGTTTTTTTGTTTGTTACCTCAGAACTTTCAACTGGGTGAACCGATTTCGATTATTCTTTTTGTTTGAAAGCTGGTGCTTCTCATTTAAATTTCATCAAAATCTGTTCAGTAGTTTTAGTTACAATTTGAAGTCGGTTTTTTTTTGTTAAATTTTTAACTATATTATTATTTGGTTATCTAACGTATTTTTTATTTTTTAATAAGCAATCTATTAAATCCCAATCAAAAAAGTGAAATCAAGTCTTTGATTCAAAGAGCATTTGAGTGCCACTTGTCAAATCGCACAGAATGATATGAATATTAGAATTAGATTTTTCTTAAAAAAGGTATTTTACTTTTAGGTATACATGATAGTAGAGTAAATTAATCAAATTAAGTGTTTTCTCAACCTTCTCTGGTTACAATTAATGAAAAATATGTTTTGTCAATACATAAGTAAACAAATATAAATTGCTGAATTATCTAAGATACATCTGTAGGTAAATATTATTCATTAAAAGTTTTGGGGTTTCAAATCAGTACCAATAGCTGCAAAATCGGTCATTATTATAATATATTTGTTAGGCTTTTACACCTAGACTACCAAACCGATTTATATTAAATTAATTTTTTTAAATTATATTTATTATTCTCAATTTCAATCCAATATTTTGTTAAATGGATTAGTAACAAATCAGACTTACCTAAGTATAAACATCAGCTGCGTAATGCGTTTCAGAAACAGGTCCTGTAGACATAAGTAGATAAGAATGTCGTAGAAGTAGATTTAAAGCGTTTAGACACGCTTATTTAGCGTCACTCAGAATGGAGGTTTGTACTTTGTATGGAAATGACATTTAAGTCGTGTCGTTACGATAACAACACCAAACGTCATAATTATAGGCCTTGTACACATTATTAAATAATACAATAACAATCCTTGTGATGTTGGGATGAGGCGCCAATATTTTTAATTATATATGTTACAGGCATTCAAAAGAGATCCCAGTGAATGGATAGAGCAATCAAAAGAATGTACAAGAAATTAATAAGTAATGAAATTGTACCGATGATAACATACATAACCTCTTTACCAATATATGTGTATACTTTTAGTTTATAGGTGCTAATAAGTTTTTCCAAAGCACATCTAATGTCAGGTTAGGTTAGTAACAAGACATTTTTCTGTATTAATCATCATTACACAATATAAAACATAGTCGTCCGCAGTGTCTGTTTGCTCACGTTAAATTAAAAACAACTGAACGGATTATGATGAGAGTTTTACAGCAATAGACAGTGATTCATCAGGAAGGTTTAGCCGTTTTGGTATGTAATTGGTCAAGCTTTTGTATAAAAAATACACGTCGAATTTATAAGCAGGTTATCTCCTTTTTTTTTAAGTTAGGTTAATTAGTTGAAATATGATGATAATTATTGGAAGTGTCGGAAAAAATCAAGCCACCTTCATCAAAAACGCTGATCCCTTTGAGATATTATAACGAAACAATGCATGGTCAGATATTCCTCCATTAAAGATCTATAATAAAGTAAGCTATTCTTTAAGGTCTTTATCTATATGCCACATATTATACCTTTTAAGGATAGCTTACTATCATAAATTGCAGCTGAAAATCATCTCCATCACGTCAGCTTTGAAACAAAAATAAACGCATAAAAGCGGTTCATTATTTTAGAAGCTACGATGGCGCCTGGCGGACTCTAACTTATAACATCCCATTTTTTGCGTCAGCGGTTAAAAAAAGCAATTTAGAGTAATAAATTTATTCTTAAAACCATTTTCTCAACTAAAATAAACCCTTACTTATAAACGTTGCTTAACTTGAAGTATTGTCTTAAATGCTCTGTCACTTTCTTGCTAACGTCAAACATGCAAGTGTGGTTGCAAAAACAAGACAAAAAACTTTCAACAAAGATCAAAGTTGAGCAGTGTTTATAAACAAGGATTTAAACATTTAGAATCTGTAATGTAACTGATGCAATTAAAAATACGTATAATTCGGAATAATTAAATGAAAAAATAAATTCAACATGTAACATATTTACAACTAAAACTGAGTAAATTAAAAAATGACCAACAATTTCTCATAAATGAATCAACAAATCTTCAAAAATTGCTTGGATCCATTTCGATCATGTTGCGGTTTACTTTGTTTGAACAGAAAAGACCACATCAAAATCGGTCCATTCGTTTGGGAGCTACGATGCCACAGACATGTAACACTTTTATTTTCTCTTTTTTCGCCTGGATCTAAAAATGTGAGAATTTCAAAATTTACTTAGTATCAAAATTATCTGTCTCAATTTCCTCATAGACAATAAGACAATGTCGAAACATTTGAAGTGCCTCTAAATATTCCTTAGATCGTGGTACATCACTTAAATGGTCCAAAACTTGACAAATCTTTTCAAATGTGGCTTTAACATTAAAAATATCAAATGTTGATCTTAATTTAAATAAATCTAAATTTTTAACAAATTTCGCTTGTGAGCGAGAAAGGGTGTGATTTTTAAGACTTTTTGTGCAATTCGAGCAAGAGCAAACTGTTCCCCTGCCTATCATCCACTCTAAATTTTTCTCATGGTTAGGAATGGGAATTGATGGGTCCCTGTAAAAAAATTACTTATTTTATTGAAGTAGTTTTGGGTAATGCTTAAGTATTCCATATCTATACAATAATATTGAATACTCTCTTTGAATTAACACATATCACATATAAATAATTATCGCTCAATTAAATTGAAAAATACAAACAAAATATCTAAAAATTGCCCAATTGGTTAATCATTTTAAGTAGACATTTTGAGTTTTAAAAAATATAACTTTTTTACTTTTTAATTAAGTATACAAATAGTTACTTACAAAAATGAAGTGACAATTTCTTCACCAGAGCTAATTTTATGCAACGCAATGACTACTGCCTTATTATGGATCCATGAGACTGTAACATTAGGGGAACAAGCAGTTTTCAACTTTCCATAAAAAGTGTACCAGGCAACATTAGGATCTTTCTGTTTATCTGTATGGTCTGTTACTATATCAGTTACAGTCTGAGTAACACAATTAGGTGAGCCATAAATAGATAAATACATCATTACACGTGCTACAGCTCTTATTGCTGCCTCATTATCATCTTGGGAATTAGGCAAGAATGATGGGATTTGTACAATATAAGACAATAATGCTGCACACAGAAAGCTTGCATTGTACATTATACCATAAACAAATGCTTTATTTTCTGGAAATGTCAGCACAGCACAGTCATTCTCAGAATTAAAAATCTCCTTGGTACTGCTTTTATTTATTCGACTATTTCCCATTGTTTTGGATGCTTTAATAAAAGTCTTCCAAGGTAATTTTCTTTTAAGTTTAAAAACTGACTTAATCATTAAATTTGGTACAGCACCATTACATAATGCATTAATAACTTCCATCATTTGGCATTCATAGATGTGATATTCTTGATTGCATTTTGTTCTACACTTATCACTACAAAAAAGTGCAATACAACAGTTATCACAAGGAATCAAAACTGGAGTTATTTTAAGACAATAATAGCATGAATTTAAATAGTTATGAGGCATGACCACTGACATATAGGCCTCCTCTACAGCAATAATTGTGCCACTTTTAATATCAGAACCAGCAGTGATTTTTGGTTGTGAACTCTCTATGTTTAAATTAATATTCTCAGAGACAGATGGAAGATCTGGGTGACACATTGAAGTAAAATTAAAATAGTTATTAGTAAAGCCCTTCAAAGAAGCAGTTGTGAGCAATTCCATTGTTGCAAACTTACTAGCCTCCTGTCTTCTGTTGATTAGCTTTTGCCTTATTTCTTCAGGACAACCCAGTGAGAAACATATATCTATATCTGATATACATGCTTGGAATTGATTTAATTTAAACATAACATATGAACGGTTACTGTAAGCCAATACCATAGCCCTTGATTTTTTAGGTGCACAAGCTAGTGCTTTGTTATAATTATCTATAGCAGACTTATAATTCGTTTGTGCAAGAAACTTATTTCCAGATTCTCGTAATACATCAGATATTGTTGCAGATTTTTCTGTGTTTGTCACTTTAGGAAGATTGTTTGTTTTTTTGAGAATATCTAATGCTGTCATAACAACTTCTCCTAAATCATCATTTTTCATTGCATCATACACTTCAGTTATTAAATGTGATCTGTTCAAGAATTCTTGGAATAAACGATGATGAACAAACATTAGTTCTGAAATGTAAGTTTCATTAAATAAATTAGTTAATGTAAAATGTGGCTTTTTCAAAAACAAACGATGCTGCAATCGTGAAACTTAAGTAATATAAAATAAGTAATCGTAAGTTTACGGCAACAGAAAGTTAAGAAAATTGTTAATAATTACTATTAACTATAATTTAGGCAATTTACATTTTACATGATTACAGAGTGCACTGTGCAGTAATGCCAACTCATGCAGATTGCAGAATGTGGATTGTGGAGTCAAGTGTGTGGACCCCCTAGGTCCTAGGACCAACTTCAAATCCCCCTAAATATCGTTTAAAAACCTCTAAAATTTTTGTTGAACACTCGGTTTGAGTGGTAATTTCATATATAAATTATTATTAAAAATACATTCAAGTAGTATGAAATAGCTGTTGTATTTATGCGGGTGCATTTTACATACATTAATAATTAATGACCTTATAATATTAATAATGATAACAATGAAATTATATCATTTTTATTACTTAACGTTTCTTTCTTTAAATTTACTTTTTCTCAACTTTTCTTGGCATACCTTTTTTTATTTTTACCGATATTTCAGTGATAGCCACGCTTGGAGTTTATATTTCGCTTAGTTTTTTGAATGGGTTCGAGGCTTAATATAAATTGTATAGCGTAAGAAAAACGTTGCTAGCGTAATTAAGTAGCATATAAATTGTGTAACGTTGTATTTTATTGCGTTTAAAAAAAAATATTGATAATTCACAGATTATTTTGTCAGCTAAAAAATCCCCCTAAATAAATGTACAACCTGAAACATCCCCTCTGGACATCTTGATTCCCCTTAAATTTGAGGGGAAAACCCCCAAGTTGGCATCACTGACGGAGTGGCACGGCTTGGGCTAAACCAGCTAGCGCGCGAAACTCAACCCAAGTGTTCACGACATGAGCAAACCGAACTAATTTATCATTATATTTTTAGCAATTTATCAATATCAATCCCACTTCTGATGTTAGAAATTTATCAATTTACAATTAAAAAAATATAACGACCATTAAATGGTTTTGTTACATGTAGGATTATAATTCTGATAGTTGTGGAGAGTGAACCTCGCCCATCCACCGCGAACTCCAACCGAAAACACTAAGTTGAGTTTTCCATTTTAAATAATAAATGAAACCGCACCAAACATAAATACACTTCGCCCAATGACTCCTATTCACTCAAAATACACAACCACTACCCAACCGGACGGAGCTTCCCCTTCCAAGAACCACTACTGCCTGCTCCCTTCCAAGAACAACCATAGAACGATGACTGCCTGCAACCAAGCCCGCTAGTAGCTGTGAGTCAAACCTCGCTCCTAACAATGATTGGTACGGCTTCCGAGCCATACCGGTTACCACTCGCACCGTTTAATGGGTGATCGACAGGCGAGCCGTATACCGCAGTTTTGATTAATAATAAAAATCTTATTAATTATTTAAATTAATAAGATTACAGATATTTCGAACTGCTATCGATTTTAAATCAATTGAGAAGATAATTTTTTAGTATTGGCGTGTTATACTTTGCATAATTATTTGAGACGCAAATTCAACCTAGGTTATTGCGTAGCAAACGATTTGGATGCTGAAAATCAAATTACTGGAACAATTCAAGAAGGCCTGAGGGCACATGGTATTTTGGAACAACTACAAGTGATTACAGCATCGCAAATCCATTAAAAGTGTGCACGTAGATACGTCTGTTCGCTAGCGCTGTCGCGGAAAACTGTCTGCTCGGCTCGTCAGTGGTGATCGACCCGCGGACTTACGTGGCTTGCACAGCGTGCCGAGCAAAAATTTCAAACTTAACCGCGTTTTTAATACCGTGGTATTGCAGTGATCCAAGGTCGAGCTTTACCGACAAGCCATAAAACAGCGGTTTTACTCGCCCGTCGATCACCCGCTTTGAACGAACATAAAACCCGACCAGAGCGTTCACGACACCAGTCGACAATCGTGAGAGGGGTCGTGCTTATAATATTAAATTATCGATGATTATAATTATGTTACAAGTTAATCGCATCGGCTTATGTCGTGAATCGACTCATCATCGACATCGCTTGGGTGGGGTTTCGTGTTAAAACTTTTCGTTAATAATAATTATTAACGACATGGTAATTCATTAGGCGTTCTTAGAATAAAGACATTTAATAATCTATCTTAGAAGGAGAAACTCTGTCTGACTGTCAATGGTTGTGTATTTTGAGTAAATATGCAAGTCTCTGGATGATGTGTATTTGTTTAATGTGCATAAAATTGTGAATTGATAAATTTGTAACAATACATACCTATTGTGTGAAATAGTTGCAAGCTCGTTGTTGAAAACAGTGTCCCAGAAATATGGAAAAAATAAGTGAAGAGCTGCGATCGCTAAATTGTCTCAATTCATTAATCAACTAACTTCATCTACTTGTACTTAGTAAGTCGGTAAGTAGTAACTTGCAGATACTACTTACCGACGGCAGCGCAGCTGGTGGCTAAAAAATGAATTATAAATTCTAAAAATTTTCAGGTACAGGCGGCCGGGCTAATGCTTTAGTTTGTAGCGTTCCTTCTCCTTCTCTCTAACCTTCATGGTCAAAACCATACAAGTAGAGGGAGGATACTATCCTATATAGTATCCCTCTACGGTTTAAACATATTAATTCTTGTCTAGACGAGAGGCCAGACAAAATTGTCAATTCTCAAGTGTCATCAAAAACCGACAGTTTTCGGGGAACGAGCCGCGAAGAATATGCCTATTACCTTAGCGCCTTCGCGCGTGATTCGCGCAGTAAGTGTTGAGCATGCATTATATTTAAAATATACCTACCTAGAGTGTAAACAAGTCTGTCACACTTGACACCATAATCCATATATAAAAAGGTACTCTGTGCTTGACAGTTGACACTACTGTACAAACTTACAACTTGTGTCTTGTTCAATAATCAGTTAACAACTTATCACTGTAGATAATAGATTGTAATCAAAATTGCAGGCGATCGTCAACTGTTTGTCTTTTTTAGAAGTGTGTTTTATTAGAATTGAGTTAATTTAACAAACACGATTTATCAAAAATGGCGCAGTCTCAAACGGCGACTATACCAACAAAGGAGCGATATATTCCAAATGGATTGAAATTTGCTTTTGGCGGAGTAGCGGGGTTTGTTTTTAAATAAGTTTAAATTATCTGAAAAATTAAAAAGTTATTAAATTTATTAAACAGTGGGCGTAAAAAGAAAATTAAAACTTAGTTTTTATTTTTCTAGCCTGAATTATATTTAGATGTGAATGAACTTGCAAGTTTTTAGTAAAGTAATCCAGTTATTATGTAACTTATAAAAGAGTATCGTATCCTCTGACCTCCATATCTCTTAAACCAAGAATATCGCTTCAAAAGAACCATATAACTCATTTACAGTATGGCAGCCACATGCGTCGTCCAACCTCTTGATTTGATTAAAACTCGTATGCAATTAAGTGGTGGAGGCCGTTCCTCATTCGCCGTAGCTGGCGAAATAGTTGCTCGTGAGGGATTTGCATCATTATACACTGGTCTATCAGCTGGACTTCTCAGACAGGCAACTTACACAACTACACGTCTTGGAGTGTACAGTTGGCTTTTTGATACTTATAAAGAGTAAGTAATATTTTTAGAATCTTCTGTTTGGATACAGTGAAAAGTAGAGCAATTTAAAGATAGTTAAATGTATTTATCCTTATTTTGGTAAATTATAATAATCTAATTAGGCAAAGGATATATTATGTCACTAATTCTTTTCTGCAGGTAGATGGCCTTCATTCAAACCTTTTCAACGAAACATTTTAGATTCCCTAGAAATTTTCTTATATTGTGAAAATTAAATAGTAAACATCTTTCTGTTTGGAAATTGTGCTAACTACCTCCATACTTCTTGCTTAAATAAATACAGATGTAAGTCTAGCACACACTTCACCTTAGTGGTCACTATCCTACTAATCAATTATTATTTTATATTGATTAAAATGTCAGTCCAAAAATTAAAGCATAAACTATTATCTTTTAATGTTACTTAGTAAATAACCTTGCTCTAACATCATATGAGATTTAATTGGAATTTGGTATTTAGATATGTGGGATATAAGAAGAGGTGGGTATTTATTGATTTCCCAACAAAAGGCAACTCTGGAAGAGCTAGCTTATTAGCGATCAGGCCATTGCACCCAATGAATATACATACTGTTAAATAAGTTTGTAAGAGATACAGGATCCATATCGGATGTAATCATTACTATAAATCACAATATTAAACAAATCGGCACTAATTAATTATTTTCACACTAATTATTAGCAGTTCGTCATTGAATCGGTGACGCGCCTGCGATCCCGCCAAAATCAATGAATCTCTTCTTTTGTTTTTTAAAATGGCCGCCTCGCTTTCACCAACATGACGCTCCGCTAGAGTAGCCCGCGCTTCACGCTTGTCATTTGTCACATGGCCACCCTTCTGAACCGTGCGCCGACAAGTTTATTGTATATTTGTGTTCTACTAAGTGTTAATAAATAAATAATATTTTAGTCATGTTCTGAGACATGGACTAAGTCAGGAACATCAGCTAGTTATTTTGTATTACCATTGTAACATATAAACATGTATAAATATGATCACTAGATGTCTCATATTATTGTTAAGTTAAATTGTAAACAATATTTGATAAGTTAGTCACACTATCTTATAACATTCTGGTCACTTTGTTATGGCGAGCTTATAGTAGACTAAATTACTTCAAAGTGGGGAATGAAAGACGTTTTAAGTTTATGCGTCTATTATGAATGCAACCCTAGACTGTTGGTTCATTAGGATACCGAATATATTGTCTGTATACAATATAGCTGTTACTCCTTAATTAGTTGACTCTACATAAAAAATGTACATGATGTGGCTGTATGCTACAACATCAATGATTTGATTTAGTTGCCTAATTGAAAAATGAATTTAACTTTTTCTAAAGCTATAATACATACAACTGTATACGTAGCTAAGTGGCTTACTAACACGTCTGTATGTTGCGCTGCAAGTCTTAATTTCAAATCTCTGTGAAATAATTTTTTCACTTGGGTTAGGCACAGAGGGCTAATTATATTATACTTGCCTGTAAAGAACACGATCTGTGAAACAGACACAATTGCCTCAATGATGATGATGATGATGCCACTAGATGTTTTGGGATTGCACAAAAAAACATGTACATTGATAAATAATACATATCTGCAAAGTTCTCACAAGGTTTGTGTAGGATGTTGAAATGTTTTAAAATAATTATTCGAATAATATAATAACTATTAATTTTAAACCCTTGACCAATAAAATGTGTTATTTAGTGTGACATGTCTGTGTGTCTCAATGGCATCGTATCCCTTAAACGAATAGATTTCAATGCGGTTGGGTATTTGCTTGAAAGCTTACGTCATTAAAATAGCTCTTAGCTATAACTTATGAAGTCTGTTCATCTATCTGCGAGATATTCTATTTGAAATCATAATATCGGATGTATTTTAAATTGTTCTTAATTCCCTTGTAACAAGGACTAAATGTATCGTATAAATAATCGCATATAGGACGTTTAATTTTTTTCTCAAAATTTGTTTTACGATTCGACCTATAACAGGTATTAAAAACTACATTTTTACTATTTTTTAAATTGTAATTTTTGTCTCATTGATCTTTTTTCCATGTTTCTTTTAATGTCTTGGTTCCTAACCATGGTTTCTAATTTAAAAACTGAAGATTTATTTAATTAATAATCACTTGGGTTATACACAACAAGATTCCATAATGAATTTTCAAATCGAGTTTACAATTTCCGAAAATGTTTGTATGCAACCAAAAAGTTAACGAATTAGTATTTTATGTGACATACGTATCATGATATATTTGTCGATATAAACTCAGCTGACCTACCACCTAATGATAGTATTGTCTGATTATGCTGTCTACACTTTACAGATAGATTGAATAATGTATTTATTATACGAGTTTAAAATCCCAATAACCTCTTAGAAATTATAAATTATATAATATATACTTGAACTTGCAATCGGTATACATTTAAAATCCCAGGCATGTAAATCTATGCAGATAAATAAAATTGGAGTGTGTTTGTAATATTAAAATTACAGCTTTTTACTAAATGCATATACACGGTACAAGTGTACACGATACCAAGATAACATTTTTTTTACAATTTTTGTCTGTCTGTTTGTTCCGGCTAATATCTGAAACGGCTGGTCCGATTTTGACGGGTCTTTCACTGGCAGATATCTGATGTAATAAGGAGTAATTTGAGATTTTATATTAATATATATTGTAATATAAATTAAATAATAATAAAAATTACTGTTCGGGGATGAAGTACAGAATACATATCTATTATTATTTTGCTGTTCGCTATTTTACTCTGTTTATAGGCTATATAACATCACGTTACGACGAAATTAAGGCGGGTGAAACCGCGGGGCACAGCTAATTACAAATAGAAATACCTCATGGATGAACAGTTCTTAATAAATCCTTGTTATGAGCTATCTCGATCGCGTCCCCTTTGACTTCATATAATTAACGCGCTACTGTGTCTGGGTGTGGAAAATCTTTCATTATGTTTGTCTTATTCTGATGGTGATACTTAAGGTGTTATTGACTCTTCGACATTGATTTCAGAGGACACGGCGGTGAAGCGCCAGGCTTCGGAATGAAAACGGCTTTAGGTATTGCTGCAGGGTCCATTGGTGCCTTCGTAGGAACACCGGCTGAGGTGAATATGACTTTAATATTGTCAAAAGTTGCTTGGCGCCGTAGTAAACCACTTGTGTGGGACGCTACTTGCGTCGACTCACTGGTATCTTCGCATCTCCATGCGACTTCTGCAGTTGCTGGTGGCGCCGCATCGATTGCAGAAAGCAACAAAAGACGAAAATATGAAAGTCACATAGATTCTTATATTTTCATTCCTTTTGGAGTAGATACTTTGGGTCCGTGGGTCCAGAAGCGCGTCCATTATTTAAAAAGATAGTGAAAGATAATTTTATGCAATCACTAATTTATCATCTAGAAAATAATGGTTCATCACTATGGGAACGTAGGTGGCACATTGACCTCCAAGTTTGATTGTATGCCAAAATCACAACGAAAATAGACGACAACAAAATAGTCAAGTTCAAAGTCAAAGTATGCATTATGTACTTCTGTTATTGTACATAATGTTAATCATAAACAATTATTAATATTACATTATCAGTTTCAACAGCTCAAAAAGAATATTTTTTCTGTTTTTGCCAAAATTTCTATTTGCACTGAAACCAAAAAACAAATTGTATATGTACCTATATAGTATAGGATTATTTCTGTATTATTTATTACTTTTTTAGTGTATTTTAGAGTCGGTTTACAGTTTAAGATGTTTCTATCAGGTCCCACAAAACTCAAAGCTCGCTAGATGGCGCTACTTTTTATAGTTTTTTTTTTGTGTAAGTATCTTTGTATTTGTATACATTAAAATATGTTTCGCACACTCTTAATATAAATATTGTTATATCAAAAAAAAACAAACATTGAACAATTCATTGTAGAAAAACCATCCCTAAACTTCGATAGTGTTTCTTCACGTTATTTTAAAACAAGGACACACAACAAGTAGCGCCATCTAGCGAGCTTCTAGTTTCGTGGAACCTGATCGAACCACCTTAAGAATGTTTTAAGACAATGTAGTTCGTCTATTCGAATATAGATGACACTATGGCGTTTGAAATTTAAAATCCCGGGGACATGAATGTTTCGCTTGGGTAGGCAGAAGGCTGAACACCTATTTGCCTATAAAGGAGTTGAAACAGCTGACACAAAAATGTGCTCATGCCCCACTAGGGGTTACGGGAATTCTCTTAATGTACATAATATTAGTTTTTATTTCTTTTACAGGTAGCGTTAATTAGAATGACAGCTGACGGAAGGTTGCCCGCTGAACAAAGAAGGAATTACAAAAACGTAGTTGATGCTTTGTTAAGGTAAGCGATAGGATAATCACATTTTATTCAATCTTCAACTAATATTAGGAGAATGTTACCAATCCGACTATGTTTTTATATTTGTAAAGCTACTGTGAGTTAAATTTTAAACAGTTTGATAGATCCAAACTAACAACAACGCATTTATAATATTTGTTACTTGTTACTGATACTATGCATTTTGAAAATAAAAATATGAAATATGTTAATGAAGCATTTCATAGATTCAAATGTGACAGTTCAGTCTCGAATATAAATTCGATACTGAACTATCAAATTTAAATCACTATAAATTTAATTATAAATCAATAAATATAAATTCACTTCGATAGCGCTATGCAAAGTATGTCAGCGCCATCTCTTAACATTTAGTCACAACATTCGCACACTATCTTTTTTAATATGATATTAATTATTAATAAATCACTAGCTGTGTCCCGCAGTTTTACTCGTATTGATTTCGACCTAGTGATGTTTAATAAGCTTATAGTATTCCTCGATAAATGGACTATCCGAATTTTCAGCTTTATAAACTAGTAAATGAATGGATAGTAATTTTACATACAAATAAAGATTGTAGATAAATGAATGTTATAGGATAATTCGTGAAGAAGGTGTTTTGAAGTTATGGCGTGGGGCCACGCCCACTGTGAGTCGCGCGATGGTGGTGAACGCGGCGCAACTTAGCACTTATTCTCAGGTAAGATCTTTGTCTTACTTAAAAAAGTGAAATCGTGAACCTTATTCGAGCTTTATAAGGGGATTAAATTATAGATTTTTTTTTATTTTTAACTTTGTTTTTAACATATTTTGATATGTTCTCTCTTTTATTTATCTGAATATGAGTCTTTTCATAATCGGCAATAATATCTTCTTGTGGACGCTGCAGAACTTAGATAGAGAAATTGGAGGGTGTTGAATTGGTTATAAGAAAATGTTTGCTCTTTCTGTCGGTGTGTGCTGTATTTAAGAAAATACATTGATTCGCATTGTTTTTCAGGCTAGAGAAATGTTCGTAGGTTACGTCCCTGATGGCATAACCCTACACTTTTGTGCTTCCATGGTCTCTGGTCTCGTCACAACCATCGCTTCGATGCCCGTCGACATTATTAAGACAAGGTAAACTTTAAAATGACTTTTACAATACTATTTACTAGCTTTCGCCCGGGACTCGGCCTTCAAGCCTTTCTCACAGTAATCTATGTTCTTTATCTAATCTATCATTGGGTGTTTAGAATCAGAGTTTCAATAAAAATTTCCTTTCTTCTTTGTGTTGTACAGAATGACTCTTTCAGAATCCAAAACGCGGCGAAAGGCCAGAGTCAGATATCGGTCGTGACGAGCCTGCTCCGGAACGAAGGTGTCTTGTCTCTGTGGAAGGGCTTTTTGCCTTACTACGCCCGATTGGGTCCACACACTGTGCTCACTTTCATCTTCCTTGAACAGCTCAATGCTGCTTACTTTAAGTATACATAATCTAAACGGTTTTATACATACATTTTTTGATATTTTTTTCCGTACGAAAAATCATGTTTCATACATATCATACACACATCCATATTTTTATTTATTTTCTTTGGTTTTACACTACAAACTACAAAAATGATACAATACAAAACATAGTTGTTATCGCTAGCAAGCAATCTCTTCCAGGCAACCAGTAATTAGGAGTCTAGACAGTGAAATAATCTAATAAGAAGAAATTAATTATTGATGAAACCACATGAAATGGCTGACACACGGCTGCCACTTGCCGGACGGGGTGTCATAAGTGGTACGGAGGAGTGGTTGAATTTCTACAGGCTTGCCTGCAGAAATTCAGCAATAAGGCCGCCCGTTGTACTCCAGTGCAATAAAGTGTGCAAAAAAATAATAGTAGCAAAAACTTTGTATACCTTTTTACAAAAATTGTGCGAACGGGTGATCGCGAAATTTACAGTTAAACTTTATATGGAAAAGAAGTGCATAAAGCTATTTTTTTATATAAAACGCATTAGAAGTACTTTAAATGAATTAAAATAAACATTACGCACACTACTGCTTAGATGACTCACAGCATACACACATGCATACCTAACTTACTCTTGACTAGTTATTATTATTTGATCTGTTTTCAAATGTATTCAAGCGTAGAATTATTGAAAATTTGTTTATTTCATTTTGCATTTTCCATAAAATGCCACTTTAAATGTTTGCGTTTTTCCTATATCTTCTATATTATTCTGTCTTATGATGATTTTGTGGAACTCTTAAGTTATTTTATTGTTTTCTTTAAAGTATCTGTTTTGTTTCTTGTTGTGAATAAATAAATATAGAGTGAAATGCAAATATATATACATACTCAGAAATAGTCGTTAAAAGTAGGTAAGTAAGTAAGTGAGTATTAAAGGAAGGCTGCTGAAAGTTTTATATAACTGGAGATATATTTTATTTTTGCCATTTTTTTATCAACAAAAAAAGACGATATTAAAATAAAAAATATTGGAAACATACAAATAAAATTGCATTTTTTTTTTGTAAAAGAGCAAAAATGTTATTACATTTTATTATATGATATTTTTTTATTAAACAATAAAAATGACGAAATATTTTATATATAGAACGTCAAATGAAATATGATTTTTTAGTACGGGTAAAATATTTTATGTAAAATTATAATTGTTGAGTCTATATTCGTTGCATTATTGATTTTTTTTCATATAAGGAAAAAAAATATGTTTTTATATCAAGTTCGTTGTAACATCAGTTTTTTGTGATTAAATTGTATGAGATCTTAAATTGCAAATTGTGACCGAGTCTTCAGTCTCGTATTCTAAAAATCAAATCAAGCTTGATCTTAGATCTTTTAAACCCATTTTCTATGAAAATTGACTTTTACGTTTAAGAATACGAGGCTGTTTAACTTTATTTTGTTACTGTTATTAATTACTTATTTTAAGTTGAAAATCAAAGATAGTTTTCTGGTTTAAAACCATTTTAGATATTTTAAAATGTTATACAATTTTAGTTCCTTCGACGATACTTTTAAGTACAAAATTATTATTAATAAACAAAAATGTTTATTTAGTATTTACCTTTTTTGTTCAACAATAGCTGTGCATATCTTAGAACTATGTAGAAAGAGAAAATGTATGAAAATTCATTGATAACGTGCTGTTTAGATGTTTGTTAATCTTTATACAGATTGTAATGGGTCACTTTCTCGTGACGCTCAACAACGTACTTAAAATTGTTAATGCTACGTTGAAACATCTTGAACCGTATAGACAATAACGAAGATATATATTTTCAAAAAAAGCCACGTTGCACAACGAAGATTTTGGCAGAGGAATGGCTCTGTGGAATAAATATCAAAATGTGTTATGGTGGTAATCAACTGTAGTTACATTTTACCAATGTAATGCTCTACATACCTTGTTTTTAAAGTCGGCCAATTTTTATAGTTTATATATTTTTGTGCCAAAAATACTGCCTTTTGAATGTACTATGGACGTGTAATTATACTGACATTGTTATCTTTATTGTCCTTATCAATGTTGCTTAACATCAAGCAACTTAAAACGCTCCGTCACTTTCTCGCTGACGCGCAAACATTTTAACGAACGTTTATAATGAAGGGGATATAATTTTTGCCTTAGAGTTTTATTTGGTAAAAATTATTTAAAATTAAGTTTATTTTTCGAAATCATTTTGGTTTTTTATAGAGATTATTTTTTATATGCACAAATATTATCTAATTCAAATATGTGTAGCGCATTTGTATTTTTTAGCATTTTATATATTTTGAGCTTTTAGCAAATCAAGTAGGTACGGGCAAAGTTAAGGACCGCATTCCACAACGTGAAACAAACACAAGCCGTGTCAATTGTCAAACCAAAGGCTGCATTTTGGCAGTCAAAAGTAAATTATAAACGCTTTGGAATACGCTCTTTAATAACAAAAATGTGGAGTCTATGACAAAATTTTGTTAATTCAAATGTAATGAATAAAAATGGCCTACGAAATACTTGCCTCCGCAGTCAAGTGATTCAAGTGTCTACGTGTTGTGCTTGAGCTCCTAGGTTCATTTACCAGGCAAATATTTTAGTTGCGTAGGCACAGAATAGATCATCAACTCATCACTTAGATCATCAACTCGTCTGAAAAAAACATATTCACGGGATTTAACTTTTTATTAAAATGTACCAGTGAAAGGAACAAAAGTGTGACTGTGACCCCACAAAGAAATTGGACTCTAGAATACTAAAACGCCTCGCGGAGATTGATAGTGTGATATAAATTCCATATATTTTGATAAAAATAGTTTTGTGACTAACATTAAATATATTGTCATAAATTGTTGACCTCTGTTTAATTTCATATCTCGTTAAAATAAGAGCCATAGAGTTTTCCGTATTCCGAAACTAAAGTTTAATCTTGTCTTATTGATACAAATTTCAAAATTTCTCCGTTCCGCAAAATTGCATACCATCCACGAAATCCTTCATCACCTCTCACAAAAATGTTAATATTTAGTATTTTTATATTTATTTCAGTCGTAATTTTATCGCAGAAATAATGTTTTTTTCTTCTTGTGAATTTGCGTTAATTTTTGTTTTATAAATAACGCACCGTCAAGTTATTTTAATAGCTAAATTAGTTAATAACAACTCCTTTTTTAGATAAGACGAAGATATAGTATTCATACGAGAAGCTTATTACCTAGAAATTTACACAAATTATCCGAAAGCTATTGATTTTTTTTGATTTTGATTGAAAGGCATTGATGAGCATTTTTTATATGTAAATATTTATGTACATATTTTTATTGTACTAAGTAAAAACAAAATTTTATATACCTACCTAGAAATTCAAATTTTCAAATTCAATAAAATGAAACATTAATTCAGTACACTTTCGCGTCTTACATAACTTGTACATAGGTATATAATTTACGTAAGCCTTTGATAGGATTAGATGAGTTCTCTTCATTAAGTATTATGTATCTTTGTGGTATTAAAAGCAATAATTTTATATAACTAATTTGTTTAACTTTTTATATGAAATTTCAGCAAAAACAAGAATGCTTTTATTAAGTGCGTTTCCGACGGCGGAACTCTGTGGACACTCTCGGCCCGGTCAAGGGAATCCGAACATTAAGTAAGGGATTTATTTTATTTTTTTATATTTTACCATAAAATCACAAATAAATCACCGGTCTCTAACCTGTACCACATTAATAATCGTAATGCCCTGGCTTACCAATCATCTTTTTCTTGAGATGCCATCTACCGGAGGTCGCCTATCATTAAAGCTATCTGAATCTTGGACACAGCGGGTTGTAACAAGGATCTCGTGCTCAGGTTGAACCATACCCTGTGATTCTTGAGCCACGAAGTACGTCTTCCAGGTGGTCGTTTTTCTTGGATTTTGCCCTGCATTATAAGTTGGAGTATATCGTATTTGGCGTTAAGCATTATATGACCAAAGTAATCTAGCTTGCGGTTACCAATACAATGGACGAAATAAAGAAAAAATACTAAAATCTAAGCAATACAATATAATGAAAATGGCACAAACTGCTTTCCGAAAATCTCCTACAGAATCCAGATAATCTAAGATCCTAACAATCTAAGCAGTGAATAAGTAGTAAGCAGACCGTTTAATTCGATTTGCGATTCACCGTTGTTTTGCCAATTGCCCGATATCTCCGATAAGTTGACACACGATATTAGAAGCCCCTGCAGCAATAATGACGTAGTCATTTAGAACAGTCGATCAACTCCATACGTACAACGTAGGTGTCTCAAACAAAGCCGGCTTATTCACTGGTAGGTCTTCAATTAGCAACAACTCTTATTGTATTCGCATATGCCCCGAGCCGCTTACTCGTCTCCAATAACTAATGCTCATAAACCATAATAAGATTAAGGCATATTACACGAAATCATACCGGTGTCTTACGAGTTGGAAAGTGGTTAAGTTTCTCTGTGCGGACTTACAATAAACATTCTAGTCAGAATGTTCAACCTGTACCAGCATATGAAGGCGAATAACGAGGGAAGGGAGCAAAAGGAACCAGAGACGACGGGCCACGATCGCTTTTATCAGGAGAGACATAAATCTAGTTATAAAAAGAAAAAACGGCGGTGTAGAAGAGCGCAGTCCGCTGCGGAGTTGAATCCCGAGTCAATAGCTGCTGCAAGTGCTAAGGCTAAACGGAATGCTTTCAAGACTCGTTCTGTGTCCACGGATGTAGAGGAGAGTGAAGGTGAGATTTTAAATCGTTCACTCCTGCTTGTATCCAGCAAGTTGTCAGGAAGCATACTTTTTAATCAATATTCTGTACACTATACCTTCTACGAGTGGCACCATTCGGAAGTTTACTAACAGTTACATATATTTCTTTTATCATACCACCATTAATAATTCATAATCAGTAGACGTACTGAATACTTTTTTTTTAATCAGGCAAATGTCATTTCTATAATAATTTTTCGTTTCAAATTCCTGTTGCAAACGTAATACTTTAACAATAGTGTATTTTTTCTCACTTTTCCTTCATTGATGATTACCTATTTCGTCATCTTATGGTCTTGACCCTGTCTCGATGCTTTAGTTGGCTTAGGATGCACTGATATGTCTGCTTCATCGATTATACGTCCATATATATATAATAAGTAGTGTTACTGGTGTGGGAAATGCTGAGGGCCGATCACCAAGTACATTAAAATTATCACTGTGTAGGGAACTTCACGTGTTCGAGAAGTCCATCTCTCATTTCATCCATAACAACTCGGTTGTTTTTGTACCACTGACGAAAAACGAAGGGTGTTAGAAGTTTGACATTTCTGTGTGTTTATTTGTTTGCAAGCTAACGTGGTCGAAATATATCTTAGCTGCAATTTATGAAAATTTGTTCATACCTTTATGAGACATTCTTATTTGTAATTATACATTATGAATCATGTCGAGGGATTTTAAAATTTAAACAATTTCACTTGTTATATTTCTCTTTTTTAGAATTTTCTCATAGGACTTTTAACCAATTGGGTGGTTGATTTCACTTCAGAAAACTTCCTGTTGTAGATCTTAAGATGAAAAGTTATAATGAAACACAAAAAAGTATAAGTAATTCGTAATTTCTATTAAGTACCTTATCATCTGCTAGGATATTTAATTTTTCATAGAAAACTGTTGTATCTTCCAGAGGAGAATTCAGACCGCGCTCCGCTGGTCGCGCAGAAGATAGACTCGCTGGCCAAGCTGCTGTTCAATAAATCGATTATGGGCTCCGGCTCTGACAAGAATTCGCCTACAGAAGTTTCGCCAAAGTAAGTTTTATTTTTTACTAAATATAATTTAAATTAGAAACTTAATTTATTAATTCCCTTCTGGGTTCGAATACCGGGTAAATGTTTCGGTAGGGTAGGCATAGAAGGTTGATCACCTATTTGCCTATAAAGTTTAGGTTAGGTTAAGTTTTTCTAATCAGATGGACGCAAAAAATTGTCTACTCCATGTCTACTGGTGTCACATAGAACTTCAATGTGGTATTACATTTTAATTCCCGGGGAATCGAAACATTTTGGTGTGGAAGATAATAGTCCGGGAGGTAGCGTTGCCAATGCAAAAGTCATAGTAAGCCGGCTGATATTAACATCGATAGTTGATCTTATATAACTGAATCGACCGTCAGCTGCTCAAGTAGCGGTGAGTGCGAGTGTGGGAGGCTGCGAAAGAGGTAAAAAAAATAAAAAATTGAGTAATAGTACGCCGGCAGAAACTTTTTTCGTATATAGTTGACATCATACTAAGCTGAAAAAATCGTCAGCTGCATCGTGGAGGGGGGATTATGCGTCAGCTGCTCGTAAAATAAAGTAATTTTACGCCGGATGAAATTTAACTACGTGATTGTTTAAATATTGAAAAGTGCGAAAACAACTATCAGCTGCGTGTAGACCGTCAGCTGACGCAGTAAGTGCCCCCGCGCATTAGGCTGTGTAGACTGTGTAGGCTGGCCGTGCGGCTTGGTCGGCGCGGCCGGTAATGTCTGTAGGTAATTTAAAATATGTATTTTACAGATATCAAGATTGTCCTATAGAGAGTGGCATCGCCATGGCCATCTGCTCAGAATACCTCTCCAGAACTCCTAGGTACTACTTTTGTATATAAATGAGAGTTTTAGAGTCATAATTTATTATTCATGGTTTGTCTTTGTCATGTTAATATTAATTTTAGGTATACGCTCCTGAGAGCATTGAATCAAATAGGCTATCGCACGAATAAATATTGGTTTATAATACAGGATAACACCATCAAAACTGAAAGACTTCTCACCGTCGTAAGTATAACTTTGCCTTTTAAATTGAAGCTCTACTTGCTTCTCCACCAAGCTAAGCTAACTTTGGCTGCGCGAGCTTTTTTACAATTAAGATGCCTTCTTAGATCTCAGTAAAAGAAAAACAAGATAAATGCAGCTTTATTTATGGATCGGCCATCTTATATGTGATTCTAGTCTATATGAACAGATAATTTTCGATTCTATGTCTAATATGGACATGAATGAATTTCTAAGGAAAATAAATCAATTACAGATGCCGCTAACAAGCAAATGCCCCATAGAACCAACAGAGAGAACCCAGGGTCTGATAATGGAACTCTTCCGAGGCGTCCACCATCCTTACATATACCCAGTACTGGACTTGGAGCTATGCGATGGCCACGCGCTCGTCGTCACGCCTTTTAATTCTACTGGCAGTTTGAAGGATTTAATATACAAGGTACTTCATAACCTCATGTTATAAATGCATAAGCTTTGCCATTTTACCGCCAAAACCACGCCGATCTTGATGACATTTAGTAAAAAATAGTCTGTAAAGATAGTGTGTACTAGAATTATTCATTAAAGTTACGAATTAATTATAAAAAGACAAATTTCCATCACCAACATAATCAGTAGTTATCAAAGGACTAACCTTTGGCATATCTTTATCATATTTTGCGTGACGTATGAACAGTGCGAGCAAACAAGCGATCATAAAATTCCCTGTCTGTTTTTTTGTCCCCTCGCTTGCATGAACGAGTTGCTCATAACTGTTCAAAATTAATAGAAAATTTTAATCTATATGTTAACTATACTTTGAGGCTATTGATTTCGTTCTATTAATAAAGTAATTATATTTTCAGAGTACATGGAGCGATGAGTACACAAAGAAATATAAGTCGCCTGGAACTGGCCTTCCGGCATCACAAGTGGCACGTTTTGGCAGACAGATCCTGGAGGCACTGCTATTTCTGAAGGACAAAGGATTCCCGCCCTTCAAACATTTGCATTCGGGCAATGTTATCGTTCAAAATGGTGTGGCAAGGTGAATCTTAAAATACCTTCATATCTCATACGTTAAGCCTTCAAAAGTGAAGTTTCTCAATTCGACTTTATCCTTTCAAGTCCTCAAAAATGTCGAGGATTATAAAGCCAATTGTGAACCGATTTATGATTCTCTTTTTGTCTGATGTTATTTTAGTGTCCACAAATTATAATGGATTGAACCCTTTAAAAACATCATCAAATAATATGGGGCATATTGAGATCAAAAGCGTGAAATAAAGTCGGTTTATAAATCTTAAATTATTTCATAACAATTGTCTGTCCAGTAGTTGTGAATTATGTTGGTCGCCACCGGAGGTCGCAAAAAAACTACAATTATTTTATGAAACTAATTTTAATTAATAACTATATCCTAATACAAATACGTCTAAACTAGCTCGATGCTAGCTAGATTCTATTCCCATGCTTACAATTCTGAGAGACTTAATCTAAGACTGTCCCACACATATCCCCTTACAAGCAGTCAGCGAAATGTAGTAGGGCTGTCGCTCGCTGAGCAGGGTTCACACGTAAGTTATTACGTAACATGTGTCTAAATATTTCCAGAATATGTGGCCTGGAGAACAAGCTGATAGGCGCTTCGGGGCGAAGTCCCA
This sequence comes from Aporia crataegi, assembly GCA_912999735.1. Taxonomy (NCBI): domain Eukaryota; kingdom Metazoa; phylum Arthropoda; class Insecta; order Lepidoptera; family Pieridae; genus Aporia; species Aporia crataegi. Next base: position 1,134,013 of record OU538744.1, on the reverse strand, counting down.
CGTCCGTCCCCCTCCCTGAGACTTTGTCCCTCGGACACGTGATGTTCGAGATGTGTGCAGGGACGGACACCGATTTCTCTTTGCTACCGGACCTACAAGCCAACTACCCACAAGTGAGTCACAATACTCTGTATTTTGTAAATGCTTGTTACCTCAGAACTTTCGACTAAGTCAACTAATTTTGATGATTTTTTTGTAATAATTGGGACAACTCACACATTGCTCTGATCCCAAAGTAGGTAGCTGAAGTACTTGTGTGATGGTAATTAGAAAAGAGTACCACAATAAATACATATATAATAAATAAATTTATAAACAAACATTCGTGCTCATCACAAAAATTAATGCACCTACCGTGATTCGAACCCGGGACCTTCCGATGCAGAAGGCAGGAATGGTAGTGACCATTGCTCCAATACTTAATACCTATACATTTTTAAATATAATTTATATATATTTGTATTTAAGAATGTATTTTAAAATAAGATAATTGAGTAAATAATGAGAAATAATAATAATATAAGCCTTTGTTCAGACAATTTGTACAGAGATAATTTACATTATTTTATTTTATACTTCTAATTGTCATGGCACCGTCTGGTTGCCTTTTGGCAAAAGCTTCCTCCAACTGTCTCCATTCTTCTCTGTTGTGATCTTTTCTGGTTCATGTCCCACCTGTTGTAGGTTGGTTTTAATTATAAATTGTATTCGGGACCGGGGATCGAACCCGATGCCTCAGGCTTCGCGGTAGGCTTATAAGACCGCTTAGCCATGAGGCCTCCGATTTTATCACAGACAATTATTAATTTCAGGTTGTAGAAATTATAGAAATAATTTTTGGTCCGCGCACTCCAAGCCTTCACGAGCTGCTACTCACCGAACTGTTTAGGAAAATCGATCTTCGGGAAATGAAAGGATCGTGTCTACCTGTAGGTATTTTTATTCTTCGTTTTAGTGATTTCATAATAAAAATTGCTTGGTTAGGACTTAGGCCTTAGCCATCTCTGACTTTTTAATCACTGACGCAATAAGAGAGGTGTCAAAAGACGTGTCTGACTGTGACTTTGTAGCTGCGAGATGGTTATTAGCTGCAATTAATAATCCATTCTAAATTGTTCATCAATTTATAAGGTATTTTTTTTTTAACATTTAGAGTTTTTTAAATTGTCTTCAATTTCACTTTGTAAGTTCATAAACTGCTACACCGATTTTAAAGTGTAAGATACTTTTAAGTGAAACACTGGAAAATATATTTTTCCCTATTTTGTTTCAGAACTTCAATCAGAGACTTTCGAATTCCTGCTTATCACTTCTTAACGAGGTATCCCGATGTACACCAGACAATTGTGAGGATAGTCCACCGCACCTGGACCGCAGTCCTGGCTTTGTGGATTATCCAGGATATGATAGAGGAGACTACACACCACCACGCCGCTTAGCATCGCCTGATTCTCCACCACGCAGGTACTGATTTTTCATAGGGTTTAGGAAATTTAAATATTTTTATTACATTATATAAAATAAAGTATATAAATTAAATCCACGAATTTATTTCATGTGTTGAAAGAAGTTTGATAACGCGATTAATTATCATCAACGCCATCTCTTGACATCAAGCGACATTTCAAGCTCATACTGTTTCGTGTACTGTACTTATCTCTTACTAGCTGTGTCCAGCGGCTTTACCCACTCTCGCGATTAAAATTTTAGGAGTGGGTTAGGAGAGTGAGAATATATACTTTACGACCTATTCTGATATCTACCAAATACATAAATCAAAAAAATCGGTTGCACCGTTTCGTAGGATCCCGAATACAAACACCGTGATAGGATATTTTTGAATGTTACATTTACAATTACTTTATTGTATTGTAAACGATAAAACGAGAAAATATAACAAAAAAAGATGTTTAATTTTATTTCATTTCTAGGAAATAACTGTGTATAACTTTTATTTCAGACGTCACTACTTCCACCATCAAGATTCTACCGAGTCGTGGCCATGGTGATATATTAGCGCATATTTTATATTATATATGTGATAGACTTATTATTGTTATTATTAATGCCAAAAATATAATGTTTGTTGTGTATTTAGTTTTTTATTAAAATATATTTCCATTAATAAGGAATCCTAATGTAAATGCTGTTAATTTTATTGATGATAAAAATTAAAAGTATACAGAAATAGAAGATACTTATATACAAAAACAAGGTTTTTACAATAAATAAAGCGAAAATAACCTAACATCTATATATTTTGATTGGTATTGAGTGAGAAAGCCCACCGATGCAGATTATTCAAGTTGAGGGATGAAAGACGGCGTTAACAAGGAGAGATAGGTAATCAATTGAAGGGTACCTACTCACGCGGCTTCCAGCAACCGCCTCGCACCAATAGTTTTTAATTATATAGTTACAGTTTGATTTTTTCCTACGGGGCTCGATCTTAAGGCGTGCGTTCGAACTCGCAGTCTGTTTTTCTCTCTCGGCCACTTGAGGGCAAAGCGACGTCACTGTTGCGGCAATTAACTGTAGCCGCGACGATTTGAATGGCTTGGTTGAGGGATTGGATTAAAGTCCGGATTAAGGATTGGATATTTGTATTTTTGTATTTATTCAATTAACCATAGGAACATTTCAGTACACTTAGTCTCGTCGTTTCTTAATCACTACATAGTATAAAACAAAGTCGCTTTTTCTTCCCCTATATCCCTTTGTATGCTTAAATCTTTAAAACTACGCAACGGATTTTGATGCGTATTTTTAAATAGATAGAGTGATTGAAGAGGAAGGTTTTTATATGTGTTTTATACCCGTGGAGAGCCGGGGCGGGTCGCTAGTAATAAATAAAATTAAAACAATTATTTATGTACTTATGCAATTACAAATTTAGCTGCTGTAAAGAGGCATTGTCTTTCAAATTATATCTAGATAATTTAATGTTGGTACGAAAATTCCAATGTAAAAACCATATCACTAAAGTAATTTAATTAAAATACAAAATAATAATAATGTCAGTATTAAAAATTGCTGCTGTATAGAGGCATTGTCATTCTACGAACTATACACTACCAACCAACCAAAACCCGATAGGCGATACACAAATATTATAAAGCTGATTGAAGGAGCTACTGATTCGAATTGGAAAATTGTCTTTGTGTTGGACATTCAATTTATCGAGGAAGAATGGCTATAGGTACTTAGGCTATAATATTATCTTGACATGCTATGAACTATTGATTGATTTGATAATCGGTAAAATTAAGAAATAAAATAGAGAAAAAAACGTAAAATTCGTCAGTATCTTCCGATTGCGATTAAGTTTAAGTTACAAAATAATCCACATCTTTTATTGAATGTATGAATAATACCGGATGTAGCTACTACAGTACTACTAAGTATTAAAATTTGTAATCATACATATAAACACTCTATCATCCTAATTATAAAAAAGAAATGTCAAAGTCAACTTGACCAAATCATAACAAAATGGTTTGTTACAAAATTAAAAACCTTTAATTTAATTAAAAAAGACCTCCCAAAATACGAGGAAATAAAACAAAATGGCTGACAAAAAGCCCGCAGCTCCGAAGTCTATACCAGGATGGGTGAACTTTGTCATTGGTGGTTTGAGTGGGTGAGTTTATACCAATCACAAATTAAATGCTCAATTATGAATTAAAAACCGATTTTAAAGATTTTTTGTTTAAGAGGTCATACTTCCAATCAATTTTAAATCCTATTGTCCAATCAATTTTTTGCAAACCTATAAACACAATATGAATCATAAATTTAATTTCATTATCGTTCGTTAAAGATTGGTCTTTGAATGTTCCACGCAAAAGCGTGTAAAATAACAAGTTAATGCTGTTTAAAGTTTTATTGAATATCTGGATAAATTTTCCAGTATGTTCGCAACATGTGTGGTTCAACCAATGGACCTAATCAAAACGCGAATGCAGCTCGCAGGCCCCAAGGGCTCCATCGGCGAGGTGGTTGGTGGTATCATGAAGACTGAAGGCGTGATTGGATTTTACAACGGCCTCTCAGCAGCGCTGTTCCGCCAGGCTACCTACACCACTGGAAGACTTGGATGCTTCAACGCAGTTTTTGATTACTACCAAACGTATGTAACGATGATTTAATTTTTGCGATTCCCGACGAACAAGGAGTAATAAGTTTGGCGTGCCTCTAAATTAATGGACAGATTATAATGCATTTTTTTGTGTTTAAATGCTGACGAGGTCGAAATGGATTTTAGCAATACATAAATAAAAATTTATCTGTTCATCCATTCCATTTGTTATTAATTTTAATGTTGGGGATTTTTTATTTGTCAATTTCACTTAAGTATTATAAGTAATGTATGGTAAGGAAATATTACTTGGGAGTTGATTTCTGAAATCTATTTGTTTTGTATGAAAGAACCTTCATAACTCGCTTTATCATCATGCCGCAACATCTCTTGACATTTAGACACAACATTTTAAGTTTATATTATTAATTTTTGAAGGAGGGATTGACCGCTATAGCTTTAAATATATGGGTATAGGTTACCTCAACGTAAGTATAAAGTGAAGTCCTGTGTCCCCTAGTGGAATATGGGGCAGACCGCAGATGCAATTCACATCTGTTTCTCTGATCGATTTTTCTTTAGGGGTAAGTAGGCGATCAGCCTTCTATGCTCTGCCAGACCGAGTATTTTTTATCTTCACCGGGAATCGAACCCACGACCTCCCGGTTGTAACGCTCACGCGCTTACCACTAGGCCAAGGAATGTAAGTATAGTTCCTAAGTTATTGACAGGAACATTGGTACTCCGAATTTCGCGGCGAAAATAGGTTTGGGCAGTTTTGCGGGTGGAATCGGTGCTGTGGTGGGCAACCCCGCTGAGGTGGCACTCATCAGGATGACGGCCGATGGAAGATTGCCCCCCGACCAACGGCGGAATTACAAACATGTTGTTGATGCTCTAGCCAGGTAATTAGCTATTCTAATGAAGATGTCACTAATAATAATCTACATACGAATATGATTCCTTTGAAATCTCAATCGTCGAATTTGGTCTACGGATGGCGACGTGGCAATGGAACATCGAGACAATTTAAAAACCCTCTGACATTTTTGTTACAAATAGGAATACCTCATAAACGGATGAACAGATCTACGTAAATTCTAACTAAGTTCCATCTCGATCACGTTAGTCAAACAAAACGCTACATAGTCTATCCTTTTTGGAGCTACAATACCACAGAAAGACAAACACACAGACACGACATACTTGAATAACATTCCTCTTGCCGTCTATGGTTATAAATTAATCTGTGGAACTTATAAAAAACATATTTTTAGAGAACATAATTCTATACTTTTTATTTTTCACAATAGAATATGTCGCGAAGAAGGCACTGGTACTCTGATGCGAGGAGTTACGGCTACTGTGACCAGAGCAATGGTGGTCAACGGGGCACAATTATCCACTTACCAACAGGTAATGTGTCCTCTTAGAATCCATGGATATAGAAACTGGCTAATGAGGAATGTTTGTCTGTGATATCATAACTCTTTAACAATGTACCAATTTCGCTGTTGTTTTTATATAATACTAGCTGACCCGGCAAACGTTGTTTTGCCATATCAATTTTTGGGGTAGCCGATTCTCAGACCTACTGAATATGCATATAAAATTTGGTAAAAATCAGTAAAGCCGTTTCGGAGGAGTAAAGTAACTAACATTGTGACACGAGAATTTTATACATATATAAGATATGAAAGCTGATATGATCGAGATGGATCTACATGAAACGGCATGGTTTAACAATATGAAGTAATTTTTGTCAAAATAGACCTTGATGTTAATCCTGGCTACAGTTTAAGGTTCGCCCAGTTTTTTCGAGACAAAATATTTCTTTTGAGATACGTTAATCTACCGTAGCTTTTTGTATATGAAGCAATTTATGAACTCGTAGATTTATGCAGTTTAAAACAATAGTTAGGATTTCCAGTGTCGTGAAATGCTACTCGCAAGTGGTATGGCTGATGGTATCCCTCTGCACGCAAGTTGCGCCATGATTGCTGGTCTCGTTACATCTGCAGCTTCACTTCCCGTGGATATTGTCAAGACAAGGTGTGTGTTAATATTATACTATAGCGCATCATAATCATAACTGGTTAGGGTATGTAATTCTTATATCCAATCGGTTATGTCATCCGTTCGATCACAACCCGGTAGAATCTACATATTGTGTTATCTATGGTCACGATACCATTTTATTGGCCACAGCGGTAATGATAATGGACCATAGACGATACATACCTATCACTCAAGTCAACGTCCCAAAATGGCGAATCTTTAATTAATTTCTGTGGTAGTCACAGATTAGTATAAATAAATGTTTGCGGGAAGTTTAATTTTTGAAACGCCTTAACTATTATTGTGGACGGCGCATGAAGTTTTACTCAGGCGCCACAAAAAATGCATATTTCACCAGTTTTGAAAAAAATCTCTGGAACACCGGAATCTTCAAAGGATACTCAATGCAAGAAAGATCAAGAATAAGACATTAATGAGTATGATATGAGTAATTTATTTGAGATTAATAGTTAAAATTAAGTTTGATTCTAAGGTAGATACATGTCATTTTATAACCAAATGAACTATTTTAAGGTTCCATAGATCTTTCTTTTAATAGAAAACTGTTTGAATGTACAAATACTTAGATAAATCTAGTTATAGAGTATGTATGTACGTATCACACAAGTCATGTATTTAGATGAAAAAAAAAATGGAAAGGAAATTCAAAATATGGTGGAGCTACCAAAGACTTTTATACAAGCCAAGTTGAATATTCATTAACTCGGTGACTAAACATGTATAAGGTATGCAATAAGCAGTTATTAACATATTTACTATAATTAAACAAGATTATTTAAGTAGTCATTTATTTTAGGCTCTTCTGGGTATCCTCACTGCTGTATTTGGTTCATGGAAATAAATTTATATAACCATATCCAAGCATGAAACTATATTGAATGTGAAATTTGGTTTATCAGAACCACATTGGAAATGTTTACTCAAGCATCTAACCCTACATTACTTCATATTTCTATGGAAATTGTGTCAACATCTTGTTTGCTGCACAATATTGCAATGTAAACCCATTTACCTCAACCAATTGATGTAAGACCAACCAATTGTCAAGAACTCATTAATTGTTTAGTCAATACATTTAACTTAAAATCTCAAATATAATTAGAAATATACTGCAATCAGTATGGCAGGATAAGCCAGACTTTTAGCATATCAATGTTAAATAATTGTTTTAAAAGTTGAGTAATTGTAAAATCATTGGCTTGCTCTCAGACAGAAACCCTGAGCATGCCAGCTAACAGCCAAGCTAGCAAAATTTAATCAATATCAGTCACTTTATATTTTATGTTTAATATATTTATAATTTTATCATTCTTAATCATAAACTTATTAATAAAATCTATCTACTATTCAGCAGTCTTATTAAATTATTAAAAATAAAATAGTAGAAGTTTTCACAGAAACTAATACTTTTCTTACAAAAAGATATTTATTAAAAACTACATAACATAAACTACATAAAAAGTACTTCGTAACACCTATCCTAACATTAAATCTCTCCCTTCGCTAAAATGGCTGAAAATTTATATGGGAAAAATGAAATTGTTGTTTTTACTATCTTTCTCGCAATTTTTCTATATTTTCTCACCGTTTAAGCCTTCGCTGGACCTACTACAAACATTTCTAACCAAAATCGGCCCTGCTCGGCGTTCTCGTTAGCGAGACAAACGAACAGCAATTGATTTTTATTTACATAGATGAAGATAGATGACACAATCTTACTATTATTAACCATTTGAGAATTGGAGGGTTAAATATTGCCAAAAGTTGTCAATTTTAAATGAATACTAATTATTGTATGAGGTTGAGAAATAAAAAGTTACAGGTCATTTTCTTCCTTAATTACTGACACCGGTGTACCCTGTGTCAGTAACGGATCAGTGGGCGGTGAACTTCCAACTAGACCTAGTGTTTTAGATAATACACCAATGAGCCGTTCACCAATGTCAGTCAATTGATGTAATAGTAAATTGTGTTCTCTGGCCACTTCTGTCCTATCAGCATCCAGGCGTAGCCTTTCCATCTCCCGCTCGTGAAGGCGCTTGTCTCGTGCCTCTTCGTACTGAAGCCGACATTTTTCGACGTCCGCAAACTCATCTGCTGTTCGTTCAAACGGGGTCGTTTTCTTACACCTTCGCGCCTTCAGCAACGACTGACGTGGAGACGTGGGTCTATTATTTCGGATTGGTGGAGTTCGTGGCGGTGGTAGTGGTGGTGACGGGTGCGATGACGACGCTATAGCCTCAACTGCTGGTGTAGCTACGGCAACTGAAAATATATACAGTGTTAAACTGTTAACTCTATATAGCGAAATTCAAAGGACCGTGTTTTTTATTGCGTTCCCTTCTATTCGTTCTATTGCACTGGTTAGTATGCGGCTATGCGCATTGCGCAACTAATTATATGACTGGACTGAAATTTGTTCGATAACCCATATGCAATATATTTATTGACATATTAAATTAAATATAAAACATGTTTCATCATATAAACATCTCGGTGAAGGTCGTTGTATAGCGGGATCTTAGACCATATGCTTAATTAAAAATATCTATGAATATATATTGATAGGCAAAACAATTACGGCATATCTGTTTATAAATATGAATATTTTGATCGCATCACAACACCGCGCAGGAATCCTGTATTTCAGAATAGAACTAACTATATGGAGACATTGGACTAAACGGACTTTAGGACACGGTTCAGATTTACTAAAGAAGCCGTGATGTTTATTTATTCAATGATCGAAGAAACAATTTCTGCCCCTACAGAAAGGTTACAGAAGTACCTACATACAACCCGAAATTTTTGGTTTAGCTACCTGTAGAGCCCTGCTGGATCCTAACGGATCCACTTAACAATAGATTTTAGTAACTTTATTTGTTTGTAACAAAAACGGAACGCGCGAATTTGGTGTTGCCACCGCAATCTCCTTTAAGTTTCGGATAATTGTGTGCCGGATAAAATATGATTGTGAAACGCGAAGTTTCTTATTCGGAACTTTTATCTTCCAAATAATTTATGTGTTGCACAGCTATTTGGTACTTTATCCATACATTGTGAAACAGACCCTTAGACTACAATACAAGGGTAACAATGTAAACCAAACAATCCTTTCAATGCAATTTCTACGTTTATGTTCGTTATAGCTAGCTTACACTTATAGCTTATGCTAAGTAAATAAAGTCGAAACCGGATATAATGACATTGAATGGACTGATTTCGGATGTTATAATCAATATACACAAGTAGCCATATTAATTATTATATATGTTTAGAATGTTTGAATATGTATGTAGTGTATAGATTATGTTATAAACTCTCTTCAGTCACACCTTTAGGCACGCCAGCCGCTTCACGACAAATTTTTCCACACACGATATTATGGCGAAAACGGAAACGTTGTACCCAAGACGACGAGCACTCGAAATTTTTCTTCCCCATAAGACGAGCGAAGTCGTTGGCTTTTTTTTGCAGGATTGGACCACTTATTGGGACGTTGTTTGCTTTCTGATGTTTATACCATAGTAATAAAACCTCTTCTATAATTTTATGTTCAGATGTCCTCCATCGTTTTAGTTTCAAAGAGTTGTTCTCGAAAAGAGATTTTATTTTATCTCTATTGTTCCAAATCGTTGATATTGTAGAGTGTGAGACTCCATATTCCTTTGCAATTTCACTATTTGACTCGCCATTTTGTAATCTCCATATAATGTGTGTTTTTTCTTCAATATTAAACGCTTTTCTCTTTTTTTGCGACATGGTAACGTGAAAATACAGAATCAAAACTAAGACTTATCAAATCAACCTTTAATGACGCTGTAACTTGTCGTACTGAATAGTAAATACGTCGTGAAACATGCAAGGTCAAATAGGAAAGAGCGCGCAAGAGGTTCGGATGGGGTGGGAGAGAGTGCGTCGCTTATAATGATAAGTCAAACCATTCCTTCCTAGATTGCAATAAGTTTGAAAATTGTTCGTATTGTTTTGTTTGGCAGGGACAACTAAAGCGGTAGGTCGTTATAGCAGTGAATATCGAAACAGTTTCGTCGTTTTAAACAATTTGTCGCTGTATCTGATGCTGTTACAGCCGGTATGTTTAACTAAATTGTTCATATTATAAGGATTCGGCCGGGATGTTGTCATTCGGTCGTAATAATCGATCCATCGTTATATTCGGTTTCGACTATATGTATTTTTTTGTTTAATTGCTACGATCAACAATACCACCAGTAAGGAGTATTGTTGATCGAAAGTTGGTTAAACTAGGTATGCTTAATTTCCAAACAATAAAAATATTCATCAATCAATACCTATATAGGTGTATTACTATATTAAGGGTCTGTTTCACAATGTATGGATAAAGTACCAAATAGCTATACAACACATAAATTATTTGGAAGATAAAAATTCCGAATAAGAAACTTCGCGTTTCACAATCATAATTATTGGCAATATCAAATTCGCACGGTCCGTTTTTGTTCGTCTTTTTTACGAACAAATTAAAAGTTCAAAAAATCTATTGTTAAGTGGATCCGTTAGGATCCAGCAGGGCTCAACAGGTAGCTAAACTAAAAATTTCGGGTTCTACGTTCCTTTCTGTAGGTTCAGAAATTGTTTCTTCACGCCTTCTTTACTAAGTCTGAACCGTGTCCTAAAGTCCGTTTCGTCCAATGTCTCCATATAGGTAGGTAGTTAGTTCTATTATGAAATACAAGATACCTACCTGCACGGTGTTGTGATGCGATCAAAACATCAAACTCATCTTCAAGAGTTTCAAAAACGTCCACATATTATTGAAACAACGTTTTCTTATCAAACACAAATCTCTTCCATAGATATTATGTTTCAGATAAATTGTGCTATTTGCCACTTCATCGGACTTATAACTTATGATGGACTTTATGTGACAAATAGCGCTATCTGACAGTCGTAAAACGCAACAATAGTGTCAAACACAAACACAACAATATAATCCTACCAATAAGTAATAAATAGCTTATTTGGAACTTATGTAGAACTTATCCGTACATTGTGAAATAGACCCTAAGTATTAGATATTGAACGCAACTTAACCCCGGATTGCGGCGCGGTTCTCTATGGGCGGCCCGCGGCGGTGATCCCTTACTGATGAATGTAAAATGTTGAATGTACTATTACTAATATGATTTAACTTACTACTCTCACTATGTTCCTCCACCACATTAATATCTTCATATTCAACCTTAATAGAGTCTCCGTCATCAATGGGTTCATTTATAATTATGGTCTGGAAATAGAAGAGCTTAATTTACTTAAACGATAGTTCAATCAATTATATTTGTAAAAGAAACATGCACTATTATTATTTTTTAGGTAGGTATAACAAGTTTAGCCAAGTGGAATTAATAATGTTAAGCAAATGTTGACAAACTTTTAATTAAATGTATTAGTCAAGTTTTAGTGGGTAATATCTAAGTCCAAAAATATTATATATTTTTTGGTATTATATCTTCTTACATACTTCTACAGTTTATTTAATATCTAATACAATAAAGACATCATAAACTTGATAAGAATTTTTTTGTTGTAATTATCAATCTCAGACTATAGAACAAAACGCAGATGGAGCGCACGGAACACGCGAGTGAAGCCATCAAAGCAAATACAAATTTAAAAGTGCTAAACAAAGCCACATGACTCGACATGAGTAAAAAAACGGAACAGAGACAAAACTTCTAAGGAGCTTGCGAAATTCTTACATATTCTATTTATTAACATTTTGTTGCAATAACAATACAATACAAATAATAACTTAAGCTACGTGCAACGGGCGGCCTTATCGGTAATCAGCGATCTCTTCCAGGCAACCCAAAGATATTATGTACTTACGTTATTCTCAGCAATAAAATCATTATATTCTTCATTATATTTATTACTCAAAGCAGTTACTTTTTTGTAACATGAAGTATGATAACCCACAAAATCGAGTGATGCATTGGTTAACTCAACAACAGTATTTAAAATTTTTCTTTTTACGAAAATTCAATTTTAATGAACAGTTTCTTAAAGTTTCATCGTTAAAATCAAGTACATTGTCCAAATTACACAGAAAACACTTTTTAGCCATTTTTCATCACAATATAATGTTTATAACAACAATCTGTAAGAGCACGTTTTTTTTTTCAATTCTGAAAGTTGAGCCTTGAGGTTAGATGCTCCAAAATGATATTCAGCATTTACGAGTGTATCGCTATCCTTTTCAATTTCACGGACAAACAGCATGCGCACTCTCTTTCATTCGATGGACAAGCTACTCGCAGCTGCTATGCTGCGTCCTTTTTTAATGCATGGGATGGTTCGCTGAGACCTTTCAGTCGCACAGATTCACTCGCAGCAATATTTTGATTTTTAAAACTCGACAATCGGAATTCAAGACTTATTTTTCGCAGACAACCCTATATTAGCGTGTTTGCAATGAAATTAGCTTTATTTAGACATACCTAGGTTTTATTTAGTAACCATATCAGTGAAAATTATGTTTAAATGAGTAAGTGAAAAATATGTTTATATTATCTGCCTACCTAAAGTCGGGTTCACACGGAGTCGTGAACTGGGCGTGAGTACTACTAATCGATACGCACAGATAAATAAATATGTAGGTGCCTACTGGCTTCACCTTTCGGTTCGGTGCTCTCAATCGGCCTTTTGTTCCATAATCTGAATTTTCAAAATTTTAACTATATACTATATTTAACGTAATGGTATCAAAATTTAAATCGAAACTAATTTTTCTAAATCGATCAATAAATGACTTGAAATAGTTCATTGATATTTATGTATTTTAGTACGGAAAGCCTGTGGTCTCTGTGACGTCATTTAACCTGTTCGAGATCGCGTCACGACTCACGAACGAGTTTAGTGCATTTATCTCCTGTATTTTGCACTTCTGGATTTTTTGATTGTTGCACTGCTTTATTTTTCAGTCAAGTTTTGATATTTACTTGTTGGTGTCTTCTTTTGTTTTGATGATTATCTGATTCTGTAAAAATGTCCTCTCGTAGTGGGTCCTCCGTTTCATTCAACTCAAACATTTCAAAAGATTGAAACGAAGATGAATAACTTGAAATCGAAGGTACATGTACTGTTAAAAGATTTTCTTTTTGAGATTTTGCCACCTTTTGACAATCAAATTTATGAGGAAATATGTTGGCTTTCAACTTTAACCTTCCCCCAACTAGTCGATATTTTATTAAATTTTCTGTGTCATTTTTAATCTGTAATATATAGTTCTATTTTTATTAATTCATACGTATAAAATAAAAAAACATATTTACATAAATAGTATGTATGTTATTTTAACTCAAATTCAATTCAAACGCTACTTACGAGTTACGACTCAACTATTATATAAGTAAACATCTCAGACCAAGAATCTATTCTTTATAGAAATTCTTCTTTTTTTGTTAGTCTGAGGTAAACATATTAATAGTTACCTACTTACATCAAAATGATCTTCACACACATATTTAGTGCTTTTAGGCCCTATTAAATCACGCTTCATTAGTTTGCACCACTTTTTCCTTAAAGTTATATTATTTGGTACACGAAAAAAGATTTTTTTTGGATTTTTAACTGTCGTGCTTTGACACATAGGAACAATACAATATTGATATGATTTTTTATTAACTTCAGCCATCGAGTGATAATCAAAATACGAATCGAACGGCGCAAGTAACTATACAACAATAAATATTATGTATGAACGCGGCGAATAAGCGCCGCATCTGGGTCAAATGACGTCACATCACGGAGCGCCACATTTAAGGCTCCAAATCGTGGACGAGCGACATCGAATTCGCGCGACCGTAGCGCCACTTTCGGGAAACACTCGACGAGGCGGGTGAATGACCAAGAGAGAGCGCGATTTTCAATGTTTTGCGACAAACGTTCCCCGTTGAGTTTTTATTTGAAGTTGAATATTTACAGCATACTGCATAACAAAGAACACATATTGTAAATACAGATCAAAATCTTGAACATTTTTATCAGTCTTCGTCAATTATGAAAAAAAAAAATAATAAACGTAATAAAAAACTGGTTGTCTGTAAGTCGGTTTACGGACGATAATTTTACATGATAACGTCGTTTTCTTCACCATTTGTTCCTCGCTCTCATTTGTACTCTCGAGTCTCGGCTCAGTACAAGCGACGGTGACCTCACGTGGCCCTAACGTGATATAACGTGACACTTTTTCGTGCGTGCAGTCGGTGTTTATCGATTTATAAGAGTCAAAAGTCTACGGTCTTGAATTATATTTACATAAAAATAAATAAGAACACCATTGTAATAAAAACGGGCGCTAATCACTAACTTGTTTATCTATGATAGGTAACGTAGAAGAAATTACAACTTACCTCTATACAGCGCGTGTTGCTCGGAGTCTCGGCCAGATTTTCTTTATTTTCAGCCCTGAAAATATTATTTATCATTATCTACTTTTTATTTATTTTATAATTTTTGTACCAGGCGGGTATGTCAACATACTCGCGCTATTTGTGATAGGAAACATAAAGTCCGGGATCCCTGGAGCATTTTTGCATTTGATTACTATCAAGCTAATTTTTCGTGATTCGCTTCATTTCGATGAGACGCCCAACAATTCCTTACGAAAACTCCCGATTGTGGGAGGTAAGCAGGTAAGCGGTAGCAGGGATAAAATATGTTGATTTGATGATTCTCAAAAATTTATTACTAACTGATTACTATTTTTTACTTAGGTAATCCATACTTAATACTATAAATTCGAAAGTAACTCTTTCTGTCTGTATGCTACACATTCACGCCTAAACTACTGAACCGATTTTAATGAAATTTGGCACAAACATAGATAATAAGTTGAGAAAGGACATAGGGTACTATCCAATTTCACTAAGTGGGTATATAATATATTTATTGTGATCATTTCAATGTGCTCAAACACGGCACCTCTGCTGTAAGTGCTGGCTTACCTACTAACTATTGTATAATGTATTATTATGTTTATATTGATCAGTCATGTCAGGTCACTGGATACCAAATTATGATTTGATACGACCAATAAAAATGGCTCTTAATGCCTTTACCCTCAGAAGCGAGGAGGTCGTCTTCAACCAAAAGAGATAAGAACTATTCTAATATCCAGTCACTTTTACTATAAGTACCTATATAGGTACTTGACGTAAAAAATAAAACTCCTGTCCAAAAAACTGTCTAATGCGGATGAAGTCGCGTGTACAGCTAGTATTCATATAATTTAACAGGCACATTGTCCTACAAATGGCGTGGTACGTTATCGCGGTCCTACGCTCAAAAGTAGTGGTACAGATCCTTGATGTAGGTAAAAACAATTACTATCAAGCTGAATCTTTGTGAATAGCTTCGTTTCGATGAGACGCCCAGCAAAAAAAAAAACCAGTTAATAATAAATTTTCGAGAAACATACAATCAACATATTTTATCCCTGCTACCGCTATTACCTCCCACAATCGGGAGTTTTCGTAAGGAAATTGTTGGGCGTTTCATCGAAATGAAGCTAATCACGAAAAATTAGCTTGATAGTAATCAAATGAAAAAATGCTCCATGGATCCCGGACTAATGCTCTCACAATCTGATACTTAGGCCCAACGCAGACGACACACTTTTTGTGCGATCGAGTCTGCGGCGCACAAAAAGTCTGTCGCGGATTTTTGACGGACTCAACGCACACGACGCACATTGTCAATCATTTTGTCGGCAGAACTGTAGTGCCGTACACGCCATGGAAGTGCAAAGATTGCGATGTATTATTTTATACTTGAAGTACAAAAAAAGAAGACGAAATAGAGAATTTTGGGTACATCCTATACTTTCGGACTTTTTGCGCGTCGTGTGCGTTACTGCATACGATTACATAGGTTCTATTTTCACAGACTAAAAAGTCTGTCACGGATAGTCTGTCGTCTGCGTTGGGCCTTAGAGATGATGAACATGAAAAGTAATACAGACATGATAAGCATACACAAATAAAACTAGGATTTTTATGACTCATTCACATAAATCTCGTAATTTTTTTCTAGGTATTTAGGACAAGACGTATGTAGTAAAGTAGGCAGAAAAATAAATAAGTAGGGTGGAACTTACATTTTCTTCCGAGATCTTTTAACTTTCATGTTTTGGTAGTGCGTACTAAATTTTCTTTTTGCTGGCATCGCACTCAGTAAATTATCCTGCGAAAAAAACCCCAATTACCAATTATCCATACTAATATTATAAATGCGAATGTGTGTTTGTTTGTCCTTCCTTCACGCCCTAACTAAGCAACCAATCGACTTGATTTTTGGCATAGAGGTAGTTCAAACGATGGAGAGTAACATAAACTACTTTTTATTCCGGTATATTGCATAGGTATTTCCCGAGGGACATAGGAGAAACGGGTGTTTTATTTTTACTCCTTCATGCTAAAACTATACAATTTTATGTACCCTGTACTTACTATGGGTGTTATACAACGGATATACATATATATATAGATAAACATCTACACACCTACCGGGATTCGAACCCGCAACCGTCTGACTCACGACCAGGGGTATTAGCCCTATGTCCTGATGTTGAACTAGAAGACGATTGAGTCATACCCCGCCAGTTACGTCATTAAAGAAAATATAGTAGGAAGGGGTTTGATTGTTTGAAGCCTGGATTGATACTTTACAAGGTTTATAAAATTACGTACTCAACAAAGTAAATAAATACTCATCTAAGGTAAAGGCACTATTACTGGACTCTTTAAGGACAAATCAAACTTCATTGTCAAAAATCAAATGTATTTAAAAAAAATTACTGTTTTAATTTTTTTTACTGTTGAGAGTACTTAACATTTCGAAATTATCTTTTTCATATAAAATATTTTAAGATTGACATATTTTTAACTAAAAATTACATTGTTCTTAGGTTTGCCGTAGATACTAAAATATGACATCATCAAAAATCAAATTCACCAAAAATAGACACTAATTAGCACTAATAGTAGACATGATTATAACATCACTATAATATGTTTTATCAAAACAAATCAACAAAAATACTTTAAAATGAAAACCAAGCACAGCTTGTGCTTTAAAATTATTAATTACCTAAGTAACAAATTATAATAAAATAACATAAAAAAATAATTGTCAGGAAACCAATATTTAGCCATATTGCTTGTTAAAACTTCAATCTCTTTGCCCAATATTTTTTGGACAATGCAGATACTTCTGAAACTTTTTTCCAGTGAAGTCAATAATTACATAATTATTGTGTTAGTTAAATGTAGGTAGTTACCCTACTTTATTGTAAGAATAAGGTTGTAGGTAGATATCTCTGACACATAATAAATTGTCATGCTACCGGGCACACGTATTGTTTTATTTCATACATAATAATAATCACCAGGCGTGATCTTATTTTCATTATGTTCACAACCTTTTGACTTTTCTTAGCTAATTTCTAAGCAGCCTTAAATTTTCATTCTTCTGTTTTTTCTTCTTTCCATTTCATTCTTTTCTCTCTCCTTATTTTCATAATATTGTTGCCATTGCATGGACGACACAACAGAGAGTATTTTTCCTTTCTTTGTTTTTTTAGAATTATCTTTCGATGTTGGCCAAAACAAAGCTCTTTTTTTTAAAAAGTCCTTTTGGACTGAGAATGATTTCACACATGCGATGATACTAATAGTTGACAGTTTTCTTTTAGTTAGGCTAGTGTAAAAACGAAATTCAGACATGAACCTTAAGCGCTTATTCCACCTCACTGAATTCAGACGTCCTAAATGATTACAGAATGATTGAGGACGTCTGAATTCATTGAAGTGGAATAAGCGCTTTATTTTTACAACATAAAGGCTAAATTTGCATTCAATTATGCTAACAAATTCAGTTCCATGTAGGGTTGCCAACTTTTTTACAAGAAATAAAGTATATTCAGGTCTATGAAGAATAATAAACAGTATTTTCGAAAAATGAACAGTATTTTATTTATTTATTGTTTCAAATACATATATTCTGAGCTTCTCGCACAACTTACTAATTTACAATCTTTTTTAAGAACTTCATACGCCTCATCACAGTTATAACTGAAATTTAAATAATGACTAGCTCATTTTTTATTAAATTAATAGAGGCTCTATTTCAGTGAGCGCCCTCTGACTAAATAAAAACAAATTTGTGTGAGCATCTAAGTATAACACATAATAATGTGTTGCATTTTGATGCTGAAAACAGTATTTTGTATACTTTATTTCTGTTCAACAGTAAAAAGTATAATTTAGTGAAAAACAGTATAATACTGTTTAAAACAGTATAGTTGGCAAACCTAGTTCCATGTAACCCTAACCTAGTAGAAGACACATGTGTCATTTTAAATAGTAATCACAACTTAAAATTTATACAAAAACAAGCCAAAATAACAAGGTTATGGTCCTAATAAGTCAATAAGTTCATACATTTATTAATATCGAAACCAACAATAACCAATAATAATATTATATATGACAAAGTCATAGTATACCTTTCAACTCGTTCAAAACTTCAAAAGTCACTTGCCCAAAAAAAAATTAACAACCTGCTCAAGTGCTCACATTGTTTGTTGTCAACTAACGCCATTTTGAAGTTTGCTTCTAAGAACTTGGTATAGACTATGGAGCGTTTACCACTTATCAAGGCGAAGCCTGGTGCACAGATATAGTACCTATAATAGTAGAGGATTGGACTTTGGAGGCCTGTGCAAGGCCTGGCTGCTAGAGTACCTAGTGACATTGTCACTCATGTTAACTTCCACATACATTGTCAATTGTCATTTCCATAGCAAAAAATGTCTAAAATTTTAATAAAGTTTAGGGCTTAAAACGTATTTTTAATTCCTCCCCTCAAAAATGTAAATTGCAAAGTTGCCACCGTTTCATTTTAATTAACAAAAGACTTCATCTGAAATAACGATAACTCAAAAAAATTGAGGTTTTTTATTTTTATTTAGTTAATACGCGTTTAAATTTCCACCACCATACATTTGGATCACCTCCAAGGACAAGTTATTTTTTTATTATATTTATATTATGTACTTTTTAAAATAAAAGTAAATTACTCCTTATTACATCAGCTATCTGCCAGTGAAAGTCCTGTCAAAATCGGTCCAGCCGTTTAAGAGAATAGCCGGAGCAAACAGAAAGACAGATAGACAAACAAAAATTGTAAAAAGTGTTATTTTGGTAAGTATATGTAGATCCATATGCATTTAGTAAAAAGCGGTTATTTTAATATTAGGTACAAACAGACACTCCAATTTTATTTATCTGTATATATTTACTAAATTAAATTTACCTAATTATATTTATGAGTTTAGTAATGTCTTTTTGTCTCTACAAAGCGTATGTTACTGGACATTAAAATTTCATTGAAGTTTTTTTAAGAACTCGTGAAAATAGGTAGGCACCAACTTAGCCAAATAAAAATTAGAAAAAAGTTAACATATTGAGATCCTTGAAAGAAAGCTAAGTTTATGATTTCAGGGTGCAAAACTCAACGAAAGGCGCGGGTCAAGTTACAGTCCTCATGAACATAATCAAAAACGAAGGCGTACTCGCGCTATGGAGCGGTTTTTTGCCGACCTACGCGAAAATAGGACCACATACAATTTTCACATTTATTATTTTAGAACAAATTAAATCTTTATACTTGAATTATGCGTAATACCTGTTCCGCTGACCGAAAATGATGAAGATGGAAAGATAATCCTGTCCACATGTAAGTACTTGACTTTTTTACAATTAGAAAAATAAAAACATACCTACCTATAATTTAAACCGAAATGTTTCAGTAAGGTTCCAGAAAACTGACAGATTATAAGTTAGACCTATGTATTATATTTATTTGTTAACATAAATGCCAAAATATATCATGTCTGAAAAACTTTAATCAAACAAGTTTCATAATATGTATTAGGTATCACGCAATTAAAGACAACTCAAACAAATGATCCGGCTCTATCGCAAAATCCGTGAGCTGATATACCCATAAAAAACTTCATAATTTGTAAATATAGGTACTAATAGTAATCTGTGTTCATATTATATGTCAAGTAGTTTTCGAAATTTCGTATTTGGACAGTGAATACTGAATGCAGATTGCAGTGTTGACTGTTGAGAGAGTTTTTTGTCTGTGACATCGTCGTAAATAAATGTTTTTTCGTTTAAAAGTTCACGTTAACGAGATGTTCTTAACTAAAACTTATGAAGATCTGTTCATTATTTTCTTAGGGGTTCTTATTTGTAAATACGTATTATACATATGTATGTCCGATTTTTTAACTTGTCTTACCTTTCACTTGTTTGTTTTAGACCTCCCAACTGTCGCCATCAAATCGTGTCATGGCCATGGCGATGTTAACGCATGAAATTATTATAATTTTTAAAATATTGTTATTTACTATTTATGATAAGAAAATAATATATGTTCTGCTTGTATTTTTGTTATTTAATTAGTATCTCGCCCTTATAGCTTCGCAGGAAATGATAACCATTTCCCGTGTCGTTTCGTTTTCTCCATATTTTCAACAACTATCAATAATCAATTTTTTTTATAGATGGTAAATAATTTAATTTACTTACCTTGGTAAGTGGTTAGGCGGTTTATGAATCTCCGTGTTACGTCGGAGTACCTAAGATCGAATCCCAGAGGGAGAAATGAATGATTCAGTTGGGTACAGACGGCCTACTTGCCTGTAAAGAAAATGATCAGTGAAACAGACACAGATATGTGTCTGCCCCATGCCCACTAGGGGTTACGGGAATTCACTCACTATATAGGCGTGAAATCGAAACAGAAAATTACTTTCACATTAAGTAATTATAATAAGTAGGTACTATAATGTACGGATTATGTACTAACAATAAGTATGTTACGTAGGTGAAAAAGGATACAATAAAAAAGTTAATGAATCCACCGGGCTGTAACAACGAAGCAAATTTCATACCAATACCTTACTACTAAAAAATGATTGCGTGCAATCGCGATACTGTTATATATGATCTCATATATATTAATCAATATAGAAGCTTAGAATTAGCGATCATGTAGTATTTGATTCTATCTAATATGAATATTTTTTTTGCATTTAGTACTTGACTTACTACACTTTTATTATTTACACCACTTTATTATACTTACAATTAAACTTCTCCTTTTTAAATGCAAAAACAATATAATTTCCAATTTATGGGTTTGCCAAAAAGCCGGAACAAACAAAGATTATAACATAATGTGGGTACCTAATACAAAATATGCATTTTCATACAAACTATGTTCCCGCCGGAATGCCTTTGACAACACAACATAAGTGACAAAACATTGACAATCTGTCAATTGTACTAGCATGTACATAACTGTGTTATTCCATAGCATAGTAACTTTATATCCATCACATCTCTAGCCTAGTTGGTCGGACGTTATTGTGAAAATTCCAGGATTTAATGCCCAGGAAAACAGACATATTTGAAATCGGAGATGTTAGTAAAGCAGACGCAGAAATGTGTCTGCCCCAACTAGGTCTACATAGCTGAATAGTAACTTCTAGAGTGATGAATGTTGATTATAGAAAATAAGAATAATAATTCAATCACTTGTATGAAATCTTTACATAATAATTATAAATTAACGCAAATGTGAGAAGTTGTTTATTTAAATGTCGTCCTTCACACTATTTTAAAACAAGGAACACTCTGTCGACATTTAGGGATGGTTTTTGTACAATGAATTATTCAATGTTTGTTTTGATATAACAATATTTATATAAAGAGTGCGTGACAGACATATTTTAATGTATACAAATACAATGATAATTTCACAAAAAAATAAAAACCAAAAATTTTCAAAAGTAGCGTCATCTAGCGAGGTTTGAGTTTTGTGGGACCGAATCTAACCACTTTAAGTACATTTTAATCAAGAACAGCTGAATCAATTTTTATAATTTTTGGATTCCTCTACATTCTGAATAACAAAATAACTATAAAAATATCACAGTTGCTGTAAAAAGTTACTATTTAATTTACTCTTAATATATAGCCTTTTATTTTCTATAGAGGCTTTTGAATATTTATCATAATACAAGTAAATATTTAAATTGATATGTATACTGTATGCAAATATGTCATTCGTAGTAATAATATCCTTAGTAGGTAACATACCTTCAGAACTTTTTTAACAATGTGTCAGTAACGAAGCTTACATTTGGCAAATTTCAAGAAAAAATTAGAAAAATAGAGCATATTATCTTTATTGTGTAGATAACGTAGAATTAATAAGATCATTCATACAAATTAAGATAGTAAAAAAATTCAAGTAAACAGTGCGACTCTAAATAAGTCCCAGGAGGTGTCATGACTGGATTCGCCCTTATTAATTTAACAATAGGAATATTTTTCTTCAAATATTTGGCAACACTCGGAGAATTTAATCGAATCATTATGATACTACATAGTAAAAATTAAGATACAGTCCGACTAACTTAACTATGGACTGAGCAATGTCGCTAGTGTAGTTTCAGTCATGAGCGCCGGCAGAAATAATTTCCAGGTGGTGCAGATTTATTTTTCTTACAATCTTCGCCGTATATGATTGTTAATAAAAAATTGAAATTTTAGTCGGAAACATCTGAAGCCCGGTTTATTTTATGTTCGAGACATTTACAAATTTCTGACTATTCATTATGAATTTATTTCAATAATTCCTGTTGATCCCGAGATTCCCAAGGGGTGCAAGTGCACCCCCTGGCATCCCCCTGCCGGCGCCCATGGTTTCAGTAGGTCTTAATGTCAAGAACGCCTTTGGGATACCTTGACATCCTTGAAGTAGATAATTAAAATGGAAGCTATTGAAAATTGTGCTAAAATTCATTTTTAACCTGTGGTGTAATTTGGCTTACATTCATGTAAAGAAATATAATAATATAATATATATTTTTCGTTGGTGGAATTGTCTGTTGTTTTTGGAGACAACATTTTGACGTGACAACGTCTTATAAATTGGTTAGCCGGGTGACACTTCAAGAAACTGCGTTACGCTCCGCTCACGTTATGCGCTCACAATGAGAGCGAGTGAGAGGCACGCGTCCCTTCCACTCGGGCATGGTTAGCCCGCCTAAGAGCGAGAGAGACAGACATAAAAAGATAATTATTTTACCACTCAAAGTCGTTGTCACGTAAAACTTTCGCCCGTATACCGACTTTACAGGCAACCAATTTTTTATAATCTGTGTTCGATTGGCTGTAACAATTAAATTGTTATTTTTCTAATTTCTATTAAAATTGTATGAAAATATTGGTTTTGTAATCAATAATTCGTATTTTTAACCGACCTTTTATAATGTTGTGTTTTTTGGTACGTTTTTGTAAGTGTTGGTTAAAAAACTTTACTTTTTCACAGAAACAAAGCTTAGAAAAGATTTCTAAACGTTTCTTCAGGTTTATTACGAATAGTTTGTTTTTGTAAAACTATACATCGACTTTATAGTACACTTAAAATTTGGCAACAAGTATTTGAAAGTGGATGCCAAAATGTAAATGAATATTTAAAATCTGTAATTTTAAGGCGTCGACTTAAAAACATTTATTAATTATTTTTATTTTATTTATTACATTATAGTACAATTTAAAGTCGACATATAGGTTTTGGTTTATAGTTTAAAAAAAAATTCGTAGTAGGTAAAGTTGAAGAAATATTTGGGAATGCTATGAAAGACATTTTGACGAATACTTTGCAAAGGACGTAAGCACAAATTGCAAAAAACTCAAAAACTACTGAAGCGAATTTAAAAGTTCTTTCATTAGGAAAGAGCTCGTTTTGAGTGATAGTCACAGATAAGTTGGTGGGACTGTATGGAATTAGTTGACAAATTACCAAGTATCATGCCGGTAAAACAGCTCGATGAAACAACACATGCGCGTGATCATGATGAAGTAGTAGGCTGAATAACAGTCATCCGTACGCCACCTCCTCAACTATAGTCTCCCAGGAGTCAGTGGATTCCATCTCCCAGGAATCATCATCTATATCATCGTCGTCTTCGTAATACGCCAGCTGAAAAGAAAGAGACAAAAAACCAAAAGACCTTACAGCCTTAATAATAGGTGCGAAACACATGCAAAGAATACAGTGCACATATACCTCGTTCTCGTGCAGCCTTTGTACTGTTTGGACTCGAATCTGGAACATCCAAGCCTGGCCCAGAAGCGCCACAGTGCCACTGAGTAATAGGGGCATGCTGAAACGGCACTTCCACGCTAGATTCATGAGAAAGAGGAATAGGCTTTTGCGTCCCACCGTCATCTGAAATAATTATTAATTCATTTAGTAATAACATTTATTTATTACCTTCATAGTTGGGTGCGAGGATTCGAATCCCAGGAAAACAAAAGTATTCGGTTTAACAGGGACAGAAGGTTAACTAAACTAGGCAAATGGTTGAAGAAAAATTACCTAGGTAAGTACTGGTGAAACAAAGGAAAAAATGTGTCTGTAAATTTAACGTGTGCAATTAATTACAATTAGAATACCTACCTCAAAAGTGGATGAACAGTTTATAAAGACAGCTTTCAAATAAACAAACGCATATCAGTCGGGATCCATGACTTTAGGAGCAATAATGCCACAGACAGACACGTCAAATTTATAACACCCTATTTTACGTCAGGGATTAGAACATAATACGATTGAAAGACCTTAATTTACTTTTTTTACCATTTAATAATGACTAAGTAATTTTAAGAACGTAGAATTCCAAAAAATACTTCACCTACGGCCTGAGATCCCATCTGTGTGCGAATGTTCATAGTGCAAAATTTATATACTTAATTATTAAATAAATTACAATTTCTAAACGGACTTTGGGTCAGTTGATGCTTTTAAATTAATAACCACTTACAACAAAAGATATTAAGGCAATTAAAATGCTTTATGAGAGTGAGGTAACGATCCTCCAAGTGTGAAATTTGAATCCGCGATTCGAGGCGTTTTTACAAAGAAACGCCTAAGGGAGCATTAGTGATGGGTCATACCTCCTCGTACGTTCTTAAATATTATCCCAATTCTCATTTCTATTCTAGATGTAATGAATCTTGTTGATACTACTTTCCTAAGAATATTAGATGTAAGGGCTAGAAGTATTCTTGCATAAGTGGTAACTGGTAGGTTACATCATCAACAAATCACAATATTTAAATCAACTTATCTATCAGCAGCTATCGGAATAAATATTTTAGCCGACCATTAAAAATTAGAAGGTTATATACGTGTATTTTTTGTACGTTACACAACGATAATTATATCGATATTTTTGTAAAATCCCGTAATCGCTAGTGGGGCAGACACGCTTCTACGATCATCTTTACAGGCCATTACGTATCGGCCTACTGTACCTACCCGACCGAAGCGGGTTTCGAACCCAGTAATTATCGATATTAACTATGTATTTTGATAACGACCGTTTATTACGTACCTACGAGCAAAAAATTGTGTTCATTACATAGCTCATTATTGTGGGTCATGTTTCGTAAACGATTAAGTTGAAGACTGAACTCTACATTATTAATGAGTAGTACCTAAACCAGTTTATTACATAAAACACTGATGTTTATACATACTTCTACACTAATGTTATGAATCTGAAGTTTGGTTGGTTTGACGCGCTAATATCAGGCTTGTATTGAACAATTCTTTTGTGTTGGGTTGTCCACTAATCGAATGCTACAGGATATATAACATCACGCTACGACCAAAAGGTGAGGATCATTAATGAAAAATGTAACAAAATTCTACAAACTCGTAATTATAAACGCTGCTCAACTAGGTAACTGCAGAGTATTTCAAGATAAGCGACATTTATAACAAAAAGTTTCGAAGTTAGGTTGGTTCCTAATAATGAAAAAGTTATTAAAATTGGTACAGTAGTTTTTGCTATTTATTAAATTAGAAACACACATTCTCTTTATAAGATTAGTATAGATAAAATGAAAAAGTTAAAATTTACCTCATGATATCACATTTCAAAATGTTGTGTAATAATTGTTAGCCATTAAACTAAGATATAAAATAAAGATAAGAAACATAATATGAATGTAACTCATATTAAATAAAATAATAGGGTTGGTAATTAAAAGACAAAACACATTCAAGCCTTTATTAATATGAATTGCATTCATAAAAAAATAGTAAATAAATACAATTAGTATTGCACAAGCAAAAATTTAGTAAATTGCAATTCAAGGACAATACAATTCCACGACATTTACTTTTAATATACATTTATAAGCATATTACCAAGTAGACTCACATATATAACACCTAAGTACCTACTATAGAACATTAACCGTAGAAACAAGATCATATATTATAATGCATAAAGATGAATATATCTAACTTTATTACCACATATATAAATGAATTAGGAATTTTATTCATCATCAAAGAAATCAACGTGATCTCCCGACTTAAATCTACCAGATAGTAGGACTTTGATACATTTTCTAATAGTTGTTTCAGCTTTCAACAGAGTACCTTGATTTTTAAATGAGGTAAATACCTCTCTGAGATTCACATTCACCGCCTTTTCAATGACATGATCAATCATTGTCGTTTCCACAGGACCTGGAGAGTAGTTAAGTACCACTATGTTCTTTTTTTCCTCAGCAAGGACCCTAAAGTACATCTCACGGGCTGCTTTGCCGCTGCAGTAATATGCCATTCCCCCCATCGGTTTAATAGCACACAGTGATGTGATATTTACAACAATAATCCTGTTCTCAACTTCTTTAAATATTTTGAGAAATTGAGTGTTCAAGGAGATTACTTTAAAGACATTTAAATCATAATATTTTCTCATTTCCGTAACATCTTCAAGATCAGATGTTTCAATGGATAAATTACCCAGAGACCCAACATTGTGGAAGATCAAGCAAGATGAGAAATCTTTAACTTTACGCCCTGTAAGAGCCTCTGAAATAACCTCATACATCTCTTGTTCAGAAGCTACTGATAAGTCCATAGACTTATAGACAACCTTGACATTGTCAGATTCACAGAGTTTTGTTGTTTGTGCCAATTCTTCTATATTACGGGCCAAAAGCACTAACAATGAGTTTGGCCCAAATAACTTTGATACCTCAATAGCAATTGCTTTTCCAATGCCTTGTGAGGCCCCAGTCACAACACAGAAGGTGGGTCCTGTTAGGTCAATGTTAGATGAAGATGAAGCCATGATTACTTACTGTTAATCTATACTTGGATGAGTTTTTCAGAATCAGTATCGCCTATAACAGGGTCAAGATCACAGCCTTCTCTAAGGAGTCGATCAATGCAGTCAGCACGATAAGCTGCTAAATTTTCAAGAACCTTGTTTTTTTTCTTCAACACTTTTAGTTTTCTTTCTGTAACAAATATAAAATATTGTTTACATATTACACTCTATTATGGTATAAGAATCTATCGCAGCGAGTTGCTTCTAAAGTTAATGTTACTGGATATGATAACCAAATGAATTATAAGAGTACCTCTAACCTTTTGATAATTTAAGTATAAACAATAAGCTGTGCCCCGCGGTTTCACATGCGTTAATTTAAATAATAATATAAAACGATTAGACGGAACCGACAGACAATTAGTGTAAAAAATGTTATTTTGGTATATGTATCAACATCCATATGCATTTAGTATAAAGCAGTTATTTTAATATTACAAACAGAGACTCCAATTTTATTATAATTATGTATAGATAATTTAAGTGATAAAAAAATATGTATGCTTACCGAGAACAGCGAGGTACTCGGCAGAATCGTTCAATTTTTCAAACTTTTGTTCAGGCCGAAAATTGTCTTCAAATTCTGCAGAAACGTCTGATTTATTAATTTTACAGCCCCAAGGATCCATGTAAATCTAAAACATAGTGTATTTTTTTTTATTTGCTATAGAATTTCGACGAAGAATTTTTACAAGACGTTAATTTATGGGTCATGTATTGACTCACTTGAAGGCGCAAAGCCGAATGCCAGCTGAGGTTTAGTAAAATTTGGTTTTATTACACTTAGCTCTCACGACGGGTTTTAAGTTTGACGCACAACATTTAGTACCTATGTATCGAGTACGGATTATCAACTTGGTATCAATAGAAAACTTAATTTACAATTAAAATTATGTAGGTACAGTGCTGGAAAAGTCAAAACGGTAATAAAGATTAATTTTCTACAAACTTCAAAGTCAAACTACCATAGAGTAGACATTTGAAAAGGACTTGACAGTGAAACTTTACTACTGCCACCTAGTTGTCTGAGCTGAAGGCTACACAGGCTATACCCATGATAAAACCTATTTATCAAAATTTCAAGATGTAAGTATTTAACCTATAACATATGTTATTGCTTTGTAGACGAGACTAAACGACAGATGACAGTGTTTACCATCATCTAAATAAATAAAAATGAACCACAGAAATGTATGTAAGCACATAACTTCCAAACCGCGAACGACAGCACCAAATTGGATATTTCTTTTTTTTCTGTTTGTTATAATCTGAAGAAGGTTCTTATGAAATAAATAATAATTAATAAAGTTGCGCGGAACATAAGAAAATTTTAGAAAACAACGACAATATCAACTTCTCTAATATCACCTTTATATTGCTTTTGACGATATTAACTTTTTTAATATAATCATACAGCGTTTGAAATAAATATCAGTTTTAAAATTATTATGCCAATTCGAATTCCATATTCATAGTTAAGACATGATAACGTATCCGGGAGCTTTAATCGAAGATTTACTTAATATTTTTATGCCCTTGTTGTATTTTAAATGAATTTTATTTATCAAATATTCACGTTTTTTTATTTATAGTAGGTTCAACAATAATACAAATCCTTTGAGATATAACAAAACAATACATAACGGGATATTCCTCCTTTATAGATGTACAAAAAAGTCCTTGGTAGCATGTAATATGTTCCTTTCAAGGATAGCTTACTATACCCATTCTATCTTTTATTGGCGGTACAAAGTTCGCCAGGTCAGTTAGTATTCTATAAAAGAGGATTGTTCAATTAAATGTCAAATTTAATTACTATTATAATTAAATACCAATCTATTATTAGCAACGATAAATCTCAAGACTGTTGTAAAGGTCCTTTTAACTTTTTAATATCCGAAGAAAAAAGGTGTTAAGTTTGACGTCTGTGTCTGTGGGTGGCTGAGACATCTTAACGTCTAAACGAAGGCACCAATTTCGATTAGTTTTTTTTTGAAAGCCTACATGATTCGAGTTAATAATTTATGAAAGTCCGCTCATCCGCTAATGAGATATTTTTGTATTTCAATATTTATAATTAGATCTATGTCGAGTGGTTTTTAAATTAAACTTTACTTATTATAACTTTTCTATTTCAAAATGGTATCTGCGCGAAAAGTGTAATAAATAGTAACATATTTTCTAACATTAAACAATTTTTGCAATGTGGAAACAACGCAATTCGTCGCGTAAAGTTGTAAAGGCGCTATATTGGACAGATACAACAACTAGGTACCTACCTACATCTACTTTTTAAGTTATTAAAATTTTCAACTAAGTGTAACTCATATGTAGAAATAATAACCTTGAATTATTCATCTTTTAAGAGTAATTATGAAATAAAATTTCCTATTTTACAAATAAATGAAATAATTTATTTGTAAAATAGGTCGTTTTTCTATCCGTCAATACATATTTTTGACAGCGCCCTAAAAACATCTGCCCTTCGCCGCTTCTTAGTGTTAAGGTTAACACATTGGAGACAAAAATACTTTAATTGACAGTGTAAATCGTATTTGGGCCAATAGAAAGTTCATAAAGAGCAAAGAGAAGAGTCCAGAGATTATCTACGGAATACCTACCTAAATAAAAATCATTGACCTTTTATTACATCATTGAATCTTCTTTTTGAAATCCAGTCTCAATTAAGCACGGTCCCCTAATCCTTTTTAGGTTTGTTTTTGTACTATAATATTAATTATATTTTTCTTGTTAAATAGGTACTGACTACTGATACATTGTATAAAACAAATTATGTACCTAGGTACCTACCTATCAGTTAATCATGATTTAACATTTACAGTAATGTGATTTTTGACCTTCGACTTCGATTGTCTAGCAGCTAGCAGCATAGTTCAGCGGAAATTACTAAAATAAATAGCCATGTTTTTTTACGATACAATAAGGCAAAATTTTCTTTAATCAATTCCATACAAAATACTGTGTCGCAAAACATCAACAACTCGGTACTGTACAAAATAGATCCACTCTGCAGGCGGTCGCGATTACAAAATGCTTTGTTTATTCTAACATGCAATATACGACCTTATGTCAATGAAATAAGCGTTGGTACACACTTCAATGGACTGGTGATTCTAATGACATTCACAACAAAACTGACTGCACCCGAAAACATACTTTAACTCACTGAAATAGGCTTGATTTTGTTCCAATATCGGATAATGATAAAAACAGTTTTCACGGAGCTGTGAGCGGTCGCTCTAGACGCAGCTGCCCTTGCCCCGCGTCCCGCATCTCTTCTCCCCCCCGGCCCTCAGATTTCATACCCCGCGCGTGTCGCGCATTCAAAGATAAATAAAGCAGAACAATTTTGTTTAAAAATCTAAATTATATTTACTCAATGAGTAAATATGTGTGAATGAAAAATTTATATTTTTATTTCATTATACTTTTATATTATTCTTCATTTTATATATTTTTCTTAAAACATTTTAGTAGTATATAAATTAATTTTTACAAAAAACTATTTATTAAATTTTTTCTCACTGACTTGAGATTGAGAAAGTAGATATCAATCTATTTAGAGTGATAAAACGGGACAACTGTACGAACTTAATTTTGATGATATTTTATTGTCATTAATAATATAATTATATTCTTAAAGGTAATTCATAAATAACTTTAAGATATTGCAATACTTAATTATTGAAATGGTTAAAATTTAAATATATAATTTTTTACCATTACACGCATCTGCTGTTCACAAATCTATGTAGAATACGTAGCGCCGACTCGCAGCGCCATTCTGGATATTTTGACGGGAAGGTCGGTCACGTGACCCGTCGCGGCAGAGCGGGGTGCGGGGCGTGGGGCGCCGGCTAGACTCACCAGTAGCCGAGCCATCCGTCTGCACTCTGCTGCTTTGACTGCGACCGGTCGAAATCTACGCACAAGCAAAACGCGAAATTTTCGTACCATCCTCCATATTGATCACATCAAACTGAGATTATTTGCGATCAGAAATGTCAGGCCAGTGATGAGTTCGATGCTTATTTTTGCACGGATCTGTCGTTGGCGCGGCGGAGGGGACGTGGGGCGGGCGGGCGCAGCGCGGCGCGATCCATCGCAGACATGCTCCGACCGCTGTCAAGGCGTTTCGTGTGCGCGCGGCCGTTCGCGCGCTAGTCGGGCGTAGCTCGCGACCATGGATGTAGTGACACCTCATATTAGTTCGGTGCTGAGAACTTATCAGGCTAGTGCTCCACGTAGCCTGCAGGGGCCTGGCGTGGGGCGCGCTGGCCCGCCCTCGGCGCCGCCGCCGCCTTTGCCCCGAGCTGCGCCGCCCATTCTCCTCGCTGCCGACTCGGTGCTAGGTGAACGCGGTGAGACAGCTCTCGAAGGAGAGCCTATATCTTGCTTCAGTGTCGGCGGCGAGCGTCGCCTCTGTCTCCCGCAGATCTTGACCTCTGTTCTAACGGACTTTAGCTTGGAACAGATCAATCGAGTGTGCGATGACTTACAAATATACTGTTCGCGGTGCACGCCTGAGCAGCTGCACGAGTTGAAGTCGACCGGAGTGCTGCCGCGGACGGCGCCGTCGTGCGGTTTGATCACTCAGACGGACGCGGAGCGGCTGTGCGCGGCTCTGCTGCACGCGCCGGCGGCTGCTGCCAAAAAGTTGCCTGGCTTCCGGGTATACCATGAGTGCTTCGGGGGCGCGCGAGGTGTTTGCGCGCCACAACTAGGACTAGTGCAGTGTGTGGAATGCCGCGGGGTCTACGTCCCGCGTCGCTTCGTGTGCCACACGCATACGACGGAGCATCGCACTTGCCATTGGGGCTTTGATTCGGCGAGGTGGAGGCGGTTTCTTCTGGTGTCTGAAGATGAACGAGATAAAGAGAAATGCGAAGCGTTGTTGGATGATGTGGCAACACGCGAGCCGAGGGAATCACACGCTGTGCCCACGCACACGCTGGTGAAACAGCAGCCGATCAAAAGAAAGCAGGTAGGATGACCTTGATGTTATTCGTAATTGGTTTTCACACTTAGGTATATACAAGTTACATGTACACGCTAGCTCTACATGCTTACTGAAACGTTTTTAATTCTGATTAGAATCTTATTAGAATTTGTTTATAAGTGTATGAAGCAAGATTAGGTATGTATAAAAAACGGGTGACTGACGTCACAGTCGTGTCTGATAAAACGAGGACACAACAATTTTGCAATAAAACATGTAATCAACACAATAAACTCGACCGATAAGTGATAAGAAATTTGTGAAAATAATGTATTCTTTTAGGCTCATAAACAATAATCTTACATACACAATAAAAATAAATAATATACCTACTCACTGTTTTATATAGATTAGTTTATGAGAGATGATATTTTACTCACAAAGATTTTATTCTACCTAGTTATTAACCCCAAACGCAAAAAGAGGGATCATAAAACGTTTCTGTGTTTGTTTGTGGCATTGTAGCTCGATAACGAATAGATTGATTTGATGCGGTTTAACCGACCTACAATAAAAACAAAAAGGAGTTTGTCAATTCAACGTGTATTTTTTCTGATGTTCAACTATCACGCCACTCCACGCCGGGCGTGGACCAATTTCGGAGGTGTCAAACAATAGGATAAGGCGTCGAAGTGGTCGCATTTTTTTTTAATTCTTACGATCAATAGTTTTCAGGATATTCCTTTAAAGAGTAACTTAACATTTTTATGCCCTTGTTGCATTTTAAATGAATTTTATTTATCAAATACATATTCACGTCTTTTTATTTATAGTAGGTTCAATAATAATACAAATTTATTTTTCACTTTGCAGTGCGTCTTGAGGTCGGTTTTATTTTTTTATTTAAAATTAATTTATTTTCATTTGAATGTTGCCCTGTATGGCACATAGCTATAATTTTTAAGATAATGTAGGTGGGTAAAACAATAATTCAATTCTTTTCAAACAAAAATCAATTATGATGTATAATATACATAATTGTCGTATTACTCGTCATAATATTATTACCACAACATTACTACGTAGCATTCATGTACTATTAAATTAAAAAGTATAAATAATAAAATTGAAGGGTCTGTCTGTAATATTAAAACAAATATACATATATATTTTATAAAATATACAGGGTTATTGGTAATTCGACGTATTCCCGTTGGAGGTAATAGGGGTGACTATTTGCGATAATTTTTACATGCAAAAGTAAATTTTTGAGTTATCATGTTTTTTTAGCTTTTTTCAAAATAAGTCAAAAATGCAACATCAAAAATTTATTTAAAAAAATGTATTAATGTAAATCTTATTTTTTTTCTGATTTATATAAATATTGGTTATTTATCAATATTAAAACAAGAATTATCGGTCCAAATTTAAAAATGCGAGACGAAAACCGTATTAAATTTTTTTTTGATTTTTTCCACTCAAATGCATTTAAAACAAAAAACATATTATGAAGCTTGGCTTGTAGTTTATTTTAAAAACATAGCCATTTTTTGTAGCTCTTCAACAATGCATAACAACTAGGAACTTATTTGAAAGAAACTGATAAAAAAATAAAACAAATTGTCACTGACACTTTTTAAACACTTTTTTACACAAACAAAAATCTAGAGTCCCATTTGTAAAATTTTGAAATCGGTCCAGTAGTCCTAAAAATTATATTTTTGTCAAAATAGTACCTGGATTTGGATTTCATCTCGATTGGTATTGGTTTTCTCCTGTTGCCTATATTTTATGTTCGCTTCGTTCCAATGTTTTTCATATATTTTATTTGTTTTGTTCTATGTGATGTTGTAATATGTCGTCTATACAGATAAATAAAATTGGAGTGTCTGTTTGTAATATACACCAAAATAATATTTTTAAAATTTTTTGTTTATCTGTCTGTTTGTTCTGGCTAATCTTTAAAACGGCTGGACTGATTTTGACCGGCCTTTCACTGGCAGATAGCTGATGTAATAAGGAGTAACTTAGGCTACTTTTATTTTAGAAATTGATATAAATAAATTATAAAAAAATGACTAATCCGCTCGAATGAAGTACATAATATACCTATATATCTATTATTATTTTGCTGTTCGCTATTTTACTCTGTTTACAGGCTATATAATATCACGTTTATAAATTAATGCGTGTGCAACCGCGGGGCACAGCTAGTCATAAAATATAGAGTATAGAATAATTAAATTTTCTTTGAATCTAGATTGACGTTTGCCACACCCTCGTCGGCCATCGCACGCATAGGTATATAAATTGCTTTGCATGCGTTCAAAGTATGCGTACTGCTTAATTATGGGCGTATTTAACTATTCGATTGCTGACATTGGGAGTAATTTATCCGAGTTAAAAAAGATCAGGTATTAATGAAGTCCCGTAACGTTAGTGAGATCACGCTGCGATATATTTTTATGTGGAATTGAAATGTGTTGCAATGTTAAATGTCAATGTCAATTGTCATTCCTATACAAAAAGTTCTGTTTCATGCTTTTGCATTCAGCTCATGGACGACCGAGCATGTATCAGGCACATTCCTGTGTTTATTTCATCAATTTTTTCTTTACAGACAAGTAGTTGATATGAAAAACGTATAGTAAAATTAGCTCTTTAGGAAACAATTACTTTGCTTGCGGGATTCTCCAAAACATCCGCCGTACCTAAGTCGTGAACCATTTAACCATTTGGGCGGTTAATAAATTACAAAGACGAACAGAACTTCTACCACTAGTTAGGTTAAGTATGTTTAAAACTAGCAGCGCCCCTAACTTACGTGGCCATTTTGAGATTGGTAGATTGTCAAAAGTTAAAAAATTATCGAAAATTTGCGTCTAACATTTTACTACGTACGTTGTAAATTTTGTAAAACGCTAAGCACTACGTGCAGATTCTGGCTAATTACTCTTGAACAATAAAATTATTACAAAAGGCTCATCAAAGCCGTTGGGGTGCGTACCCAAAGTACTGGTTACATTGCAGCGTTGTATCGCTAACAAACGCGTTGGCCGAAATATGAGCCAGCTTTCGGGATTGCTGTGGTTTTTCCTGTTTCGCAATATTAAATCTTTACCACCTTTAGTCATCATACTTAGTATCTGTGTTTTGTCTCGTTTTTGCGACAGTAATTGCACATTAGCGAGAAAGTGATAGAGCATTTATGTTTCAAGTTTCACCACGTTAATAAGGGCTTAATGAAAGCATCGGTTTCATAATATCACTACTGAATTTCCATATTATGTACTGAATGTACTGATAAAGAGGTTTTTTTAATAATTCATTGATAGATTAATCTAGAAATAGTGTGAAACGTGAACGATGTGGAATAGACGATGTAGTGATAAAGATACGAAAGGGTATGTTGAAATGGTTTTGGCATTTGGAGAGAATGAATGAAAATAGAGTAACAGTTGTTACCACCGTTCCAAGAGGCACCAAATTTTTGCCGTATACTTTTCTCGCACTGTCCATCGCCAGCAGGCTCCGGTGCCTAGCTGGCTCGCGAAGCTAAATGATTTCCTTGTCTCTTCACCGGACAGCGACCTATTCGTCACAGGGGCGGGGAAACTAGTAACTACTAACTACATACAGGAGAATATTGGAGTCGAACCATTGAGTTTGGTCGACGGTTCATGGGTGTTTTTGTTGCTATGTTTTTTTTATGTTTTACTTCTTATTCTTGGCTTAGGCCGTAAATGTGTGTATAAATATATAAATAAGTATGATATATATAGGACGAGTGTGAATGGTGAGGTGGGGGCTGGTAGACCTAGCCTACCTTTCAGGCGTAAATCCAGCACGTACCAATTGGAGAAAGGGCAGGTCAAAAGTATTATATAATGAATGTATTGAGAGTGGATGAAGCGAAAGTGGTATGTACAAATGTATGTACAAGAATGGTACAGACCAGACAGTAAAGCCTGCTTGTGTACAAGATGTACACAAGCCTCTTTATCATTTGTTTTTACCAAAAATTAATTATCATTATCTCTTTGATAACATATTTAACATTCACAACAGCTTTTTAATATTCGTCTAGGGCTGTTTAGTTGCGACTTTGCTACTAGGTACATTTCAGTCGAGCAGGAATTCAAGTTTTGAGGACCACGACTAACCTAACCCCAACCCAAATCACCTTCAACACCTAATAAATTTATAATATAAAAGTAGGTTAAGCTACTCCTTATTACATCAGCTATCTGTCAGTGAAATTCCCATCAAAATTAGTCCAGCCGATTCAGAGATTAGGCGAAACAAACATGCAGACAGGCAAAAATTGTAAAAAATAATATTTTGGTATATGTAGCATGTGTACATCCATATGCATTTTAAAAAGCGGTTATTTTAATATTACAAACAGACACTTCAATTTTATTAATCTGTATAGACTAGCTTATACCCGCGTCTTCATGCCAGGGGCCAAGTATATGCACTCGGTAAAGCTTTCCATCAAGGCATGAATTTTTAAAATCGGTTCAGTAGTAAGTTCATTCGTTGCAAACATACAAAAATACAAATCTATCCTCTATATAATAGTGTAGGATGTGATGCGTGAAGTCCTGGCCCTTGGAAAGCATTATTCAGTAAAATAATGCTACTGTGAGCGTTCTTAACATTTAAATTAATTCAGGTTAGTGGCATCGCTGGCTGGACATATTTAGTCAGATCAAAACAATATTTTGAATTGATTTATATTCCAATGTTGAAATTCCATTTATAATATTTTATATTAGGCCTCATGGCTAAGCGGTCTTATATGCCTACCGCGAAGCATGAGGTATTGGGTTCGATCCCCGGTCCCGAATACAATTTATAATTTAATTTGTATTTGTATTCGGTCTCTGGTAGGGCCGGACATGGTGTCATAAGTGGCACGGAGGAGTGGTTAACCAACAAAAATTGTGGGTTGTCTGGAAGAGATCACTGATTAGCGATAAGGCCGCCCGTTGCACTCCATTGCAACAGTGTGTAAAAAAAAAATAGTGAAACAGATATGTGTCTGCCTCAAAAGAGTTTTGACTTGTTTGTCTCTGTGTCAAATTAAAATGTGTGAACAATCTCTATTTCCTCTAAGACTTGCAACTCTATCGCACGCCGGGAGTGAGGCAAAGCGGTATGAAACAGATAGCATTTATTAAAATACTCGGGCTGCGTATCGGCACTTCACAATCTTCTTAAGTTGATTTGATAGTTAATATGGCGGATCTAGGTTTGAATTCCGGGGAAGCAAGTTTTCATTCATATCAAGGTGATACGCCTACAATTGAAAATAATAATGGAAAGCGGTTCCTTCAGCGGTTGGTTAAAATAGAACCTGTTTATCATGCTGACGACGGAATGCAAATTGTATGTGAAGGTTTTTGCATAATCCAATCCGCAAGTCCTATACGCCTAGCTAACCATTTAACTACTAGCTTTTATTCCTGCTTTTAAATATACAATATAGCCTAAGTTACTCAGAAATAGTCAGGCTTTCTAACAGTAAAATAAGTTTTAAAATCGGTCCAGTATTTTGAGTATTAAGAACAAAGATCTTTTAATTTAAAATCTTTTTTAGTATAATTACTAATTAGACATAAAACCTTATTCCAAAACATATTTTTTATAATAATCTAATGTTGACAAGTTGGGCATTGCAATATTTTCTTCGAAAGTACAGTATATTCTGCCATCTGTTAGTAATTTCAGTCACAACCTTGCAGTCGTGTCTCGTTAATGTGCATGCATTTTGCATGTTAACTGGCAATACACTTTTAATGCTAGACCCGATGGCGGCTACATTTTTATTACTGGCAACGTTTAAGGCCCGGAGATCAGATAAAACATAAATAATCCTTGAATATCTATTGTTTCTCTGTTCTCATAACATTTTAACACTACAAATCTGTGTGTATGTCTGTCGTAGCTCCATAGTGAAAGGATCGATTTGGTTGCGTGTTTTTTATTTGAAGCTGACGTAATTAAGATTTAAGCTACAATTTATGAGATTTTATTTATAACTAGTTGTGCCAAACCGACTTCTAGTTGTAACTCTTAAACTACTTAATATATTTTGATATGAAATGAGACCATACGGGAAGCACCAGCTTTCAAACAAAAAAAGAATCATCGAAATCGGTTCACCCAGTCGAAAGTTCTGAGGTAACAAACATAAAATTAGCGTCGAATTGAGTAGATACCTCTTCCTTGTTTGAAGACGGTAAAAATAGGTATTTACAACATATTGTGCTTTTTTGATTGAAATATCTGCAATGAGTTACAGTTTTTATTTATTTATTAGGGGTAATTTTTTATAAAGTTACGCACCTTCGAAAGTAACAATTTTTTCAGCGTAATTTCGGCGAAAACTTCGCTTTGTTATTTCATGTTTAAATGTGAAGTCAAGTTAGTTTGGTAGTCTTTTTAATATTTTGTATATTAATATGCATATATTGTAATAGTTGTTTAACATTCATAATTCTGGTGTCTGTGTAAATTTTGGTAGTAGGTGTTAAGTATTGCAAAAGAAGCTTGATAATTTTATTTTGAATAATCTGAAGTTCTGCTAAAATAGGTTTAGCGGCAGTACGCTAGACTTCAATTAAGAATAAAAAATGTGGTTTTAGCAGGGAGTTAGACGTTAAATTAATTAAAATAACTCCTGATTGGATGACACACAATATACACAAACAAACCTGTAACCTGACTTACTCTTGAATTGTGGTCGAATTCGACCAACGGACGACCACTAGTTAAATCACTACATAGCTTCGAATAAATAATAAGTCATACGAGTATAAAACAAAGTCGCTTTTTCATCCCCTATATCCCTTTGTATGCTTAAATCTTTAAAACTACGCAACGGATTTTGATGCGGTTCTTTTTAATAGATTGAGTGATTGAAGAGGAAGGTTTTTATGTATGTTTTATACCCGTGCGAAGCTGGGGCGGGTCGCTAGTTAATTACATAATAATGTACAAATGTCACACACAAATTTAATTATTTTCGCTAAAAAACCCAAAAAGGAGGTTATAAATTCGACGTGTATTTTTAAAATTTATTCACGAATTTATAATTTATAAATACGGATTAAATTTATATATCCCGACAATAAAGATTGAATCGTTTAGCTTCTATAGAGACAATTTAAAAAAAAAATTGCAATGTCTCATAAATGGATGATCAAAAATTTTCGCTATGAACCATCTTGATCACGAAATAAATACCACATGTAAATCGTCACAGACAACTCACTGCGTCATGGATTAAAAAAAAACTTAACAAATTATAGACTTCTAAATTGTTTAAAAATTTGTTGAGTTACTTCAACCAAACCTATTAAACTATTTCATAGTTTAGGTAATAAAAATTTGATATTTCTTTGTAATATTTTGTTAAAAATTTGTTAATTATTACCTTGTAATTACTATATTATTAACGCGAAACTAATGTGGAAAAAGCATATTGTATTCATATTTATATTCTATAGGAACTTCTGGTTCAAATGGAATAATTCTAACTGTAGTTAGAGATCTTCTAGATGTAACTTTAGTATCGGTAACCCTAAAATATCTCTGTAAATAGGTATTAGGCACCAAAAAATACTAAAGAATACGATTCAATGAATAAATATATGTAAATGCGAGAAGTTTACACGTGTAAAATAATTCATTATCAGGTTCAATGCGCTGAGCCAGAAGTCTAGATTATCTGAAATATTTATGACTGTTACATATGCATTGTACAACGAAATAGTTTTTTCATGTAAATGTAGAGATTACAATGAAATATATCTTTTCTGTTATCGTATTTTTTTAGCCTCCGACTCGAAGAGAAGTTATGTATGATATGCGATTTTTTGTATTTTTAAAATTAAATCTTTCTTGTGTAGCTTGTTTACGTTTTTTAAATCTATATGTATAAAACAAAGTCGGATTTTTTTGAACACATACTCTACAACGGCTGAACCGATTTTGATGAATTTAAATTGGACCATATGGGAAGTACTAGTCTTCAACAAAAGGAATTACCTATCAAAATCGGTTCATGCCGTCGAAAGTTCAGAGGTAACAAACCTCACAACTTTCGACGGTACCTCCTCTTTTTTTGAGGTTAAGTGAATTCCCGAGACTCCTAGTGGGGTATGGGGCTGTCACATTTCTGTATCTGTTTCACTTTACAGGCCTACCCAACCAAAACATTCATTTGTTTTCCCGCTTGAATACTAGGTTAAAGTTTTATTTTTATAAAATGAATTAACAGATATTCATAAATTTTAACTGCAATCCATTTCAATTACGTCTGCTTTCATCTGTATGAAATTTCTGTAAATACCGCATCATAATCGGTCCATTAGTAGGAGCTACGATTCCACATATAGACACACTGACACTGAAGCTTATAACATCCCGCTTTTTGCATAGATAGTTAAACATGCAATATTTTTGGTTATTTGAGGGTAGAGATTAAAATGCTTTAGGTTGTACGCGATGAAAATTAAAAATCTGCAACATTTTCCGAGAGGAAAATTGGTCGTAGCTCAAATGACAGTGTATTTAGGTCAACTAGGTCGTGACACGGTTTTTACATACCTTTGCGGCTCGTGTACAGGAAATATAATTTTTGTAAGCTCCAATGAGGGGTGGAGACATTTCAGCTTGTGTCCTGTATCCGAAGTGAAAAGAGGGGTTATTTTTACGTGTCTGCATTCTGGCATCGCGACTAAGCGACTGGACCGATTTCAATGCGTTTTTTGTTTGGAAGCTGACGTGTCGAGATCCTAACTATAATTGGACGTTTATACATTTATTTAATTTTATCGTATGGTTTTCGCGACGTATTGTTTTTTATGTTTGTCACCTCAGAACTTTCGACTGGGTGAACCGATTTTGATGATTCTTTTGTTTGAAAGCTGGTGCTTCTCGTGTGGTCCCATTTATCAAAATCTGTTCAGAATTTTAGTGACAATTTGAAATCGTTTTTTTTGTTAAAATTTTAGATTTTATTTAAAGTCGGTTAAGAGGCGATAAGAAAAAAATTGCGTTTAATTATTTATATTATCAGCCTCGCGATACTACGTCACTTCATTCAAAGCAAGGTCTCGCAAGACAATGTAATACTTTCAATTTATATTAATTTTTTTAACGGCTGCTCGTTACTGTTTCATATTGTGAAGTTCCACGACCTTAGGAGGCAAGTGGCTCTACAGAATAAAGTACAAGACATTAAGATGTATGAATTAAATAGTTTGTATGAAAGAATGCGATCTAACATCAGCGCCATCTCTTGACATTAACCCATATTTCAAAATCATACTGTTTATTTTTGTACAACACATTAGTGTACAACATAATAATGTAACTATGCATTTGTTTATTACTTTTGGTACATATAGTAAGTTACTTGTTAAGAAAATAACTTTTTAACCGCAATCAATACAAACAGTAAACAAGATTGAGCTCGCTAGTAATTTTTTTAAAAATATAATAACAGACACGGTAAAACCTTTATGGTAACAGATCATGGCGCCCATGGGCAACCGCGCCGTGGTCCGTGCTTTTGCTTTCATGTAATTTCTGTGCCTTCCTAATTTTTTTTATTTCCTCAGCACCATCAAACTCTTTCGGGCTACACGATATAAATGTCAAACATTTCGCTAAAAAGGTAATTCCCATAAAAAAAGGTTTTGTCTGTGACAAAAAAGCACAACAGAGTGAAACTCTCTATACTAATTTATATAATATATAATTACTTATTATATCTCTATACTTGGCAAAGTCACGCTCTTAATACCCGAATAGTTTTTTATTTTTCCTGCCTGTTTCTTAATCATGATATTAATATGCGAAGCAGAAACTTTGTAGGTACCCCTTTTTACGAAAATTGCGCGAACGGGTGAAATTTACCACAGTAAAAATTTATATGGAGAAGAAGTGTATAAAGCTATTTTATTTATATAAAATGCATTAGGAATACATTAAATTAATTAAAATAAACATTACACATACTACGCTTGAAAGACACACATACATACCTGACTTTTGAATTATGAATTACTTTTGAATCGTGGTCGAATTTCAACCAATTGGCGACCACTAGTAATGAAAAATTCCCCAAAATTCTTAAGTTTTGCTTGAAACAGTTTAACAAATTTATTAGCATCTAACCTGGCGTCGATAATATAATAACTGTAGTTGGACGAAACCATTCACTAAAATACCACACAGCCATTGTAACAAAACACTGCTACATTACCTCGTACAAATATAAAAGTCCGTTAAGATATTTGAGCGCGTGAGGCTGAGTGTTTGTCACCACGCCAAATGTTATAATTAGATAGTTGATAACTAGGTATATACCTGGAGAGATCGCGTTTCTAGTGAATTGTGAATGCGCTCTTAAATTCTGTCCTAGATACTTTGCATACGTGTTTGACCTTAGATTAGCGGCTAGCCGAATCGAGACTTGCTTAAAAGAGTTTATAGAAACCGTGGCAAAACCCATTCTGAAAACAAGCCTCTTTAATTGTTATAATTAGATAGTTGACTAGTAATTTGTATTCTTATGAACTGTATAATCAGAAACTGGCCTGACTGTTTTAATATAAAATTACAATTTGATACACTCGAATCATTTGATTGACATTGAAAAATGTTAGGATAACATACATGGAGCGTTCGCGTTTCGACTGAATTGTGATCTTAAAGTCCGTCTAAGACATTTGCCATATAGTTGGCCTTAGATTAGCGGCTAGCCGCATCAAGGCTGGCAAATTAACAAGATGCTTTATCGAGGAAAACCACTCTGTATGGGTTTATTACACTTAATTCGCTGAATCGTTAATGATCATATTATCTAAAGTTTTATTTTGTGGAATTCCTTATCTTTTCTGGTCACCTCACCTTAAGACTTCTATTTAGTGTAAAATAAAAAATTTGAATCTATAATATAGGATCTGTCACACGGTCTTAGTGGAAATGCCTTGTTTTTACCAGGAATTCAGCGATTATTTATATTAAAACAGCCGTTACGTATAAGCATTGTTTTATCACAGTTAAAATAAACATATCGATAGAACAAAAGAAAACTGAAAGGTGAATACATTATACCAAGAAAACGTGATAAACTTAGAAATATAAAAGTAAAAAGAAATATCCCACAAAAATCGAAACCTTGGGAAATTACTACTCGTGTGCTTCCTTCCCACTCAAACAAGTATTTTGTCTAACAAATTAGACGGAATGAATACCTTCATAAACATTGTTATCGCTACACCACTCCTATATGTAGAGCTATTAAATTTTTAATGTATTCACGTGTAAATGCAATGTTCTTACGCATCGAAGCCTACGTGACGTCATGTCTGCCGCCATGTCGTTGCGCCGTCTGCGCCCGCGCCGCTCTCCACCCAGTCTGAGAGAGCGGCTGACCAGTGACCTTGTTCTTCCCTCTCTATCGCACACCGAGCAGGGCTGCGCAAAGGTCGTAGAATGTATATTAAACAAAATAATAGTATTGTTTTTTATTTACGCGAGTATTATCACACATTTAAAGAAAACAATTTGAACGAATTAATTGTATTTAATGTCGCCCGCGAATTTCGAGGCTGCAAAGAACGCGAAATTTCGGGTAAATTTAGTAATATGTAATCAAATAATTGTATAATTTGTCCGTTAAAACCTGTTAAAACTGTTTTCATAATAAAATAATGTTTTTGATGCCCAGTATTTTGAGTACGCACCCCAACAGCGTTTCTTTTTATGAGTTATTTGTAAATAAAATGTTTTGGTAATAAAATTAATTTGCATTATAATATTGTAGTAAAAATATGTTTTTTTATCGTTTTTTTTTTGTTAAAATACGTATTAGTATATCTCATTAGGTAAAAATATTTCACACTTCGTAAGCACTGTAATTAATTGTTGATAATTGATATGAATGTAGGTCGTTTGATATTCAAGTAAAAATTTTGTTTCAAAATTACAAAACTGAAAAGGACAAAGAAGAAAAATGGATTTAAAATATTATAATTTATATTAATAGCAGAAAAAAATTGTGTAAAAAACCACAATTTATATTTAATTTGTATAAGATTTGTATTACGAGATGTTTATGTTATTATTAATGAAATGCAATCAATTGTTCTGATTTTAAAATTTCTTTCGGACACTGACATAGGGTATTCTATACGCTCACACGAGTGAAGTCACGGGTTGAACCTAGTAGATTGAAAACAACATAGGGAACGTATCGCATGTTAAGCCGACATCAAAACTGAAAAGGACAGAGAC
This sequence comes from Aporia crataegi, assembly GCA_912999735.1. NCBI lineage: Eukaryota > Metazoa > Arthropoda > Insecta > Lepidoptera > Pieridae > Aporia > Aporia crataegi. The sequence goes on along the minus strand of OU538744.1, from coordinate 1,089,253 downwards.
AGAAAATATTACCTAAATTGACAAGTGATACTGAAGACTGACTTAAAATCCTCTGGGCAAAGGGCGTCTATTGTGCTCCGCCATCTCGCCATGTCTTGCGCCAAACGTTTTGCCTCGCTCCATGTCATCCCTATGACCCGCACCTCCGACAAGACAGTACGTCTCCAAGATTGTTTGGAATGGCTACGCTTTCTTCGTTTGGTTCTATTGGTACCGCTTCGAAGCGAGTGGTCAATCCAGATCAATTTTCGTCTTGATCTGCGTTGCGATAGGTGTTTCGCCGCAGCGCTCCAAGAGTTGAACGTTATAACAGTCTCAAGCCAGAAAATTTTGAGAATCAACTTTTGGTCGGGGCTTGAAAAGATATGCAGTATTTGTCGATAGCCCTATACTGTAGAAAGAGATGGTAGATGGTGTGGCAATAAATTGTGTGAGCATAAATAAAAGTCGTCTGTTATTTATTTAAATGTTTAAAATGGCAATACGGGTTCGGGGCAACGACCTTGAGCTGAAGCCCGGTTAACAACAATCAATCCGAGTTAATTGTTACATCAACTGATAAATAAACTGTGCAAAAAGTGCGCGCGCGCCACAGTTATGCGTTGAATGTTTGAATTCGCCGATCAGTAGCTCTCCCACAAGTATGGTAGGTATGGTTAAGTATTTTTCGATGGCGTTAATTATTTGTATCTTAAAGCCCTTGGTGGCAAACTCAGTTACTACTAATATCTTATACTTACTATTACAGTTAAACTGAAGTTGGTTAAAACGCGCTAATCAGGAACTTACTGGTTCGAGTAGAAAAATTGTTTTTGTGTTTTGAATAGTCCATTTATCGAAACATGTACAAGTTAAAATTGTTTATTTTAACACGAAATTTCATGAAATAAGCAAGTAAGACACTATTATACTATGGAACGCGATAATTCAATGTGATTTTATTTCGTATCGAAACTATTTTGAGAACAATGAGGTTTAACAAAAAGGTTTTATACATTATCGCACTAGTATGGTAATCAAAATGTCACAGTTTTGTTACAAGCATGTTTATATACCTAAATGCGGTGCGATAAGAGTCACTTTATAAGCAAGTGTGGTGAAAAATATATTATGTAAGTGTATTATCTGATACAAAAAAACATGTCGGGGGAATTTTTTAATCTGTCTTCAACCTTCACTTGTTAAAATTGTTTTGATCATATTAATACGTGAAGCAACATCTTAGTAGGTAGCCCTTTTTACGAAAATTGCGCCAACGGGTTATAGTGAAATTTGCCACAGTTAAAGTTTATATGCAGAAGAAGTGTATAAAGCTATTTTCTTTATATAATATGCATCAGGAATACATTAAATTAATTAAAATAAACATTACACACTCCTGATTGGATGACACATACATACCTGACTTACGCTTGAATTGTGGTCGAATTTCGACCAATGGCCGACCACTAGTAATAATTCCTTTATTCGAGAGCATCACAGAATTACAGTTGTTGTATTATAAACTGTATTATAAGAGCCGGTAACTTCCCAGTGTTACAAAAAAATAATTTAGTATCAAATTTAAACTAAAGTAGGTATAATTAATCGACACAAGTTCAAATTTCCACAGTAATCCATCAAAGTTGAGACAAATAATTCAAATGATAATTGATATCGACGCGTTTAGTTGAGACCACGGGAAACCCGAAAGCTGGCTCATATTTCGGCTAACGCGATACAACGACATGTAGCCAATATTTTGGGTACGCACCCCAACGACTTTGATCTTTTGTATTTTTGCCGACTTCAAAAAAAGGAGGTATTCAATTCGACGCTGTTTTTTATGTTTACCTCAGAACTTTCGATTGGGTGAACCGATTTCGATTTTTTTTTTGTTTCAATGCTGGTGCTTCCCGTGTGGTTCGATTTAAATTTCATCAAAATCTATTCAGTAGTTTAGAGTTACAGTTAGAAGTCGTTTTTTTATTAAAATTTAAACACTATTATTGTGTATATTTAAGAACATTATTGTAAATAACAATTAGGATGAGGAAATGAGATTACCAATTCAAATGTTAAATAACTAAGAGACCCCGTAGACATACAATTTCAAGTTGGCCGACTATCGAACAACTAAATCGCATACTTTCACAATTTGTCGGCCAACTTTTTAATTGTGCGTAATCGGATGGGAATCTCGATTCTGATACGATCGTTGTCCAATTATTTTGTTGGACGATTAAATTGGACAAGATCTGCTTGCTATCGTTATTCATTATGACTATTAGTATACTCTTGGGGAGGGTTTTGGTCGTCAAAGGCCAGATGGGCAGACGAAATAGTAGCGTGCGCGGGCGGATGTTGGCTAAAGAAAGCGAAGGATGGCGTTCCTTGATGGAGGCTTTTACCCGTACGGGGTTCATGCATTAAATAATTAGGCAGAATAATTAGATAATTAAAACAAATAATATTTAAACACAAAATAGAATTTATAACTAGAAATCTAACTATCTAAGTATAACAAATGTAATTGAATTTTAAATGTTAATAAGTTACCAATTGTTATCGTTTAATATGTACTATGCATGGAATTAAATAAAGCTTTATTATTATTATTGTTAGTATAATCAGTGATTTAGTTTCCCAACTTGAAATTGAAAGTCTGCAGGGTCTTTAAGAATTCACTGTTTATGTGTAATCTGTTGTATATGCCTTTTTAGTAAATAAATGAATAGCAAGTCTCCCGCTTATATACAAGAGTTATGTAAAGAGATAATAGGTGGCAGTTCATCGCTCCTAAGGGTTCCCTCCCAGCTGTTTTTAGTACAATAACCTTACAACCTTCGCTGGGGATATTTCCATCAAAGAACTGTAATTACGTACGGAATATTTTATCTAGCTTCTAGATTTTTTAAATACGATTATAATCGTTCAAATATATATACACTAAACAAAACACATACAAAGTATGAAAATTTTGAATGTGTTCATTTCTATGATTTAAATTGGTCCCATGGTTTAATGTGGTCCCATTTAAATTTCATCAAAATCTTTTCAGCAGTTTTAGATTTACAATTTAAAGTCGGTTTTTTCTTGTTAAAATTATACATATTAGAAGATTTACCAAATTGATACTCTCGAAGCCGCTTTACACTAGTTAATGAACCGTCTGTTTAAATAATCTATGCTCTTTGCTGTCTCTAAATACTAAACATAGCTTTACGAAGGTGAAAGACTGACTTAACCGGTCTTTCGTGCTTATTATCTGGAAGACTAAGATTTTATGGAACTCGGAAACGGCTCTAATGATGGATTAAATTTTTAGGTGAATTCCCGTAACCTAGAGTTGCCAACCGTCCTGTTTTCCCAGGACACGTCCTAGTTTTTGTAGTGTCCTGGGATGTCCTGAATAGTTTTGAGCGGCGTCATGGGTTTTTAAAGCGGTTATTCGAATACTTTTATTATAAAAATATGATAATTAACATTACTCGAATATAATTTCATATATTTTCACTCTGTATAGAGCAACTCTATTACTGCGTCCTATTTTTAAACTGAATTGCCCTGGTTTTTCCGACTTCAAATCCTAGTTTTTTAAATTTTTGGGTTGGCAACCCTACTGTAACCCCTAGGGCATGAGACAGTCACATTGCTGTATCTGTTTCACTGATCATTGTCTTTACAGGCAAGTAGGTAATCAGCCTCCGCCTACCCATACTACCCGGACATTAGTCCCCCTGGGATTCGAACGCAGGACCACCGGTGCAACACGCAGACGGGTAAGCAGACACTGAAGCGATTCAAATTAAATTTTTAGTTTAATGTGAAATTCCATAACCGTGAGTGGGGTTTGGGACAGACAAAATAATCTTTTTCACTGATTTTCTATACAAACAAGTAGGATATAATAACAGTTCTGTTCACACCACAGAAACATTTGTTTGATTCGAACTTGACTCTGCGCACTATACGCAGATGCGTGACTCACTTGGCCATGTATGCGTGAATTTTTAGCTTACACGTTAAAATGCAATTTTGCAAACAATTTAATGTGTCATCTCACAACCATGTTAACCATTTTGTCCTCATCAAGCGAATTATAAATAAACAAAAATGGTTGATTAGTTACTTTGGTATTTATGTTAAACATAGTATTTTTATTTATTTGTCCTCATTTTCTAATAATGCAACAACTTTAAAATAATGCAATTGAAATACTATGATAAAAACTAAAATTTCATATTCTAAATCCAATAAATACTTAAATCCCATGCAACGTGATTTTTGTGAATTCAAAAATAATTTAAAATATTATCATGAAAATAATTTGGAATATAATTAGAACACGTGTACAAGTTAAAATCTCTTAACACTATCACAATAGTTTTGCAGTAAGTACATATTTTCATCTCGTATATTTAAAGCATGGTCCTTTCTGGCTGAAGTGAGAAACGAGACATTTAAACGTAACATTTTGACAATTTTATCCTGGTCAAGTAAATTGTGTTCATGGTGAGGTGGGTGCTGGTAGACCTAGTCTACCTTTCAGGCCTAAATCCAGGACGTACCAACTGGAGAAGGAGCAGGTCAAAAACACCAGCCAAAGGCGAGCATGTATGATGAATTTATTGAGAGTGGATGAAGCAAAAGGAAGTCTGTTTTCCTTGTGCAATTAAAACTAGTGGTTGGCCATTAGTCGAATTTCGACCATAATTCAATAGTAATTCAGGTATGTGTGTATGTTGTGTGTCATTCAAGCAGTAGTGTGGGTGCTGTTTATTTAATTTCATGTATTTCTAATACATTTTATATAAAACTAGCGACCCGCCCCGGCTTCGCACGGGTATAAAACATACATCACCTTCCTCTTCAATCGCTCTATCTATTAAAAAAAACCGCATCAAAATCAGTTGCGTAGTTTTAAAGATTTAAGCATACAAAGGGATAGAGGGACAGAAAAGTCGACTTTGTTTTATACTATGTAGTGAAGATAGCTTTATGCTATATATTCACGATCACCCGTTTCCGCAATTTTTGTAAAAAGGTATACAAAGTTTTTGCTTCACATATTAATATTATGATAAAAAATAAGTATACATATATAACGAAATGTAATCTCATAGCACGAGCGAAGATAAAGCAGATGACCATATTCTTGTTTGTTTAAGCAAATTTTATGTAAAAAGCTTTAAATGTATGCAAAATATAAAATTTAAGGTCAGTGCACTTGCGACTGCACTTGATTGACGACTCAGATAAATTGAAACGAACTTGTGCCCCGAATGACCTTGTGACTCACAAAATTTGCACATAATTGTTCAGCCGTTTATTGTTGTTTTAATATGTCCTGTAATTTTCAACCGACTTCGAAAGGGATAGTTTTTTTTTGTTTCAAATAATTCTTATTATTATGCATGAAGTATTATGATAATTATGTTCAAATATTTAGGTCTTAAATATTACACTTAGTTTTTTTGGCAATTTCATCAACGTCTTTAAGAAATACCCATTTAAATAGATTATGGAAATCATTTAAAACAATTAACTCAGTTTCTTAGGATTAGAGAAAAAGGGCATTAAATAAACTGATTATAGTAATAGCTTATCTTAATAAATAAATGTTTCATCACTATCACTACATAGTATAAAACAAAGTCGCTTTTTCTTCCCCTATATCCCATTGTATGCTTAAATCTTTAAAACTACGCAACGGATTTTGATGCGGTTTTTTTTTAATAGATTGAGTGATTGAAGAGGAAGGTTTGATATATGTTTTATACCCGTGCAAAGCCGGGGCGGGTCGCTAGTATCGACATATAATAAACAAGTATTTTAAATATGGCTACCATCGTTGTCATAGCAACCATTTTCTCAATGTAAGATGGCAAGAAACGTTTTAGCATTAATTGCTTGCTTTGAACCCCAATGTTTCAAGAACCATTAAAAAGGGTCTGAATTCTAAACTATATGTTGGGTAAATAAGGGGAATGCTGAAACTTCAGTTTTCCCCTTTATGTACCTCTAGGTTCAGAAAGCTTAAGGTCAGTAACCTGAATGTTACGATGTCTCCATACATAATACCTATATAGAAAAATTTTTATTGAAACATTTTGAAATGGACTTTCGTATTTGTAATTTTTAAAGTACATAATAAATACAACAATATTAACTTGAGAAGGTAAATATTTAAACGCATTATGTGCCTTATATGTATACCTATAAATAGTAATTTTATGATTTTCCTTGTAGAATATTGATTGACTTCATTAAGAGGGTTCTTAGTTAGCTATGCTTTTTTATCGAACTATCGTTTTTAGATTGATTTTTTGTTAATAGATTTCTTTAGGTAATTTTACACACTACCATTGTGTGTTCAGGCTTTAAGTAATTTTTTTTACGAAAGAGATATGAGATACTAGTTTTTGCCGCTGTTAAAAATACAACTGTCATAGATTTCGTACTGATATTTAACGTTAAAAGTGTGAAACTATCATAAATTTCGCTTGAATCTGGCGTTGATTAATAACAGAAAACAAATGAGAGTGGCAAGATTTATTCCGAGCAATATTTCTGAATAACGAAGCCAATGATATTACTGCGTTCGCGCCAAAAATACAATCCATTATTAACCGACCTTAAAAAAACCAAGAAGGAGGTAAGCAATTCGACGTGTATTTTTTATTCCGATGTTACGTCGCCATCCGTAGACCGATTTGGATGAGTGAGGTGTCAAACGATAGCGTAACTCGTTACTGGTCCATTTTTTACTTTAGGATTTTTACGAAAATAGTTTTCAGGGTTTTGAAAGAATAATTTTGCAATCGGGCGAGAAGTCTCTGAAATTCGCTCGACCGCGTCGTACTTAATTGCTTAAAACTCTGTGATTTATGAACCCTTATCGATGAAATTGATGTTTTTAGATTCGGTATTGAATTCGCAACTAGAATAAGTAATTTATTTAGCAAGACAAAAGTCCATGTTATATTAAAAATTAATTATAATTTATTGAATATTTACAATAATGTACTTAAATATATTTACAAAAATACAAAAGGCTCATCAAAGCCGTTAGGGTGTGTTATATTAAATATATACTAATTGTAATACATACTTTAATTTTATTACCATTTATATTATCAAGCTTTCGACGTAATTTCATAAAAGCTAATATATTTGATGTTATGGAGCAAAACTTGTCAACACAGAGAAAAACATGTCATACGTTACTGTTTACGCGTCAAATTTAAATCTCTATATCTCGATCAAATATTAGTATATATAGATGACATATAGCTATATCATTTTATAAAACATTAGTAGAGACATGTACATATATGATAGTAAAATCAATAAGGTAGAAGAGACACTTCTAGAGACAGAGAGAATATAGTAACTGAATTCCTGCGATAAATCACAACGTGCATGCACTTGCTTATTATAAACCACTATGAAAACAATTTATATGTACGATATTACTTTAATTTTTAGGATAAAACGATTCAGTTTTGCGTATAGTTGTTTTCATTAAAAAATATTTAGGATACGTTGAATAGTTTATAGTATATTGGGCCAATTTCTGAAGCAATCGTTGAAATTTTAGCGACCACGTTGTAGGTACTTATTGGCGTAACACCCACTGAAATATGTACCTTTCTCAATAAATGAGTTGTTTTTAAATTCGTTATTTAATTTGTAATAATAAAAACGAAATATTATTAAACTAAACTAATACTTTTAGAGATATGGAGGTAATAAAACAAACAATAATTTTTATTACTTCAATTTGGAACTTCAAAGGTACATGCGATGTTAAATTAAGGTAAACGGTAAAAGAAAAATTAAACTTCAGTTACTTAATTTGCCCACCACTTTCAGGTGGGAGTAAAGTCAGAGCATGCATGTCATAGTTTCATTTTATGTACGAGTATGAATGTATGGTAGCCAACTATACGATTTAGAAGAGCCACTCAAAAGTTAAATTAATTTTAAATAAAAAAAACCGATCGCAAAACGCACTAAAAAGCCATTCAATTTATTTGACAGATTTGGTTCGCGCTCTCTGGCGAAATGACATTGGCGTTGGAATGTTTCTGACAGTTTTAATGTTAAACAAATTTGTGGACAGATTAAAAATATTCACTGTGTCAGTAGTAATTCTTTTCTTAAAATACGTCACACGTTCAGTCTACTAATTATAATGAGAGGAGATTTATATCTTTGTATTTTTATTACTGGAACGATTTTAAATTTTTTTCACCGACTCGCGGTCAAAGTCAAAGCTAGCTAAAAATAATAAAAAAACATTTTAATTGATACAGTTTCTTGTAAAATACAGATGAATCTTTGTATAATAATTATCTTGCTTAAATAAATTTTATCTGGTTTTGTATTTTTTGTTACAGGTACAATCAGCATACATTTACTTCTAATTACATTTGGTAATGTTAATTGCTAAGCTAGATAACATACCTAATTATGTATTTGTTATAGAAGTTTTAGCATACAAATGTTATAATTATATTAGCAAAAAATAATATGAGAAGCTTACACAACAACATTTAAAAAAATATTAAAATCGGTGTTCGGTCATTTAAACTCAAAAACTCACGAAACTTTTTTTTATGGTTAAGATTGGATCATAAATTAAATTGTTAATACGATATTAAATATGTTATAACAAAGAAAAAAGAATGGATTTCGTAATGTAAATTTTTGGTTTTTAATATATTTTAAAGACTGTCATAATTTTCAACTAAAGACCTGGTACATATAGTTATGTAATAAAAAAGGAGTCCGATCTCTAAAATTCATTTTTAGATCAATCGGTAACCGATAAAAAATATCCACGAGTTGAAATAATGTTTCTTTACCAACAGTTCGATTGAGTAATCTGTGCGTGGGGGTAGGATTTATAATTCTGTTACTGGCAATACTCTTCATTCACACAATTCATTCTATTATTAAATTATTGTTATGATTTTGTATTTGAATGGGAATAAATTAGGGTTATTTTTGTTATGCTGGTAATTTGTAAAGTAGTTTTTGATAACGCTTCAACGTTATTCTTTATTAATATTCTTTCTTTCTATTTATTTATTTAAAAGTTAGAGCATAAGGCCGAGTTTATACCTACATGTTCTGCGAGATTTTCAGAGGGGGGAAGCTGCCCTCCTCTGCCCCCTTGGGTACGCCCATGCCAATGTACGTATGTACGAACATTGAATACTGTCTATGCCTAGTAAGGTGACTTTTCGCGGCTGCGTTATTAGGGTTTCATAATAGGCATATTTCACAATAAAATTGTTCTACTGAGAATTGTTTTCAACTCCTAATACTCCTAACTAACAATGAGTCGAAAACATATTCGGGTCGGAAAAGACAACTTTATGATCAAATCCGCAATCTTTATTGTGTCGTGCATTTTGATGGTGTATGGGCCGCGGCGCGGCGGTCCACCAACAGTAATGGTCTGACCAGACAAAAGGCAGATCGGGACGCTGGCGCGATCTAATGTATCAATTACTATAGTAGACTGTAGAGGTCACGCAGAAAACGACACATCGTGGCGCGTTGCCTGTCAGAGACCCGCCGCCGTTCCGACCCGCCCGCTGTCTGACCAGACCATAAGTAAGCATTTTACATCTTAATCTATACAAAAAAATATTATTTTGTATTTATACTGTGAACTTTGAAATTTTATTGTTTTATAAATAAAGTTTATTCGGTTTCCTTATAATTATTAGATATAATCTTAATAGCAATAACGTCGTTTGGACAAAAAGTAAATTAACATGCGTGGTTGTTGAAGGTTGAGGTCGACGTGCAGTCGTGATAACGCAAACATCGAATAAAGTCACATTAAAGATTTATTATAGAGCGGTTATATCAGATCAGTGGTTAATTTTGAAATAGGTTCAAATACCTCCTTAGTTCTTACACATGATAAAATTTATGTGTATAGATAACGAAATAGCGTAATATGAAATTCGTGTTTTGCATCTAAAAATCTTGGCCCACATTTCATAGATGATAGATAGAATCATTTGTGAAATGTTAGCTCGTATGTTTAATGTTATTTTCATTTGTTTACCTAATTAAATTAGTTATTTTTCTGATTGAATTAGATTTCTGACTGTAATAGTGAATTTGAAGACAATTTAAAAAACCCCTTCATGATTGACAAAATAGATTATCTTATTAACAAGTGAACTGGTCCCCATCTTCAAATAAGAAACCATATTCTGCATTCTTTTAAGAGATGATGCCACAGCATAGCGGGTTAACTCCTTTCATAATGAATTCGAAGTCGTTTACATAACCGCCAAAGAAAACAGATCGATTGTTATCATCTATCTCACAGCTTTCCAATTTGATAACGGATGCGGCTTCGACCCCGTAAAAAAGTGTAAATCGAAAACAATAAAGACGTCTGGAGTATACGCGGCCAATTAAAGAGTCACTTTATTGTGACACCCGCGGTTTTATTGAGTTGTTAACACATTTGGTCGGGTTGTTGCGTAGGCGAGGGTCGCCGCACTAAACATTTCAAAATGGCGACGTTGCGTGCGATATTAGAATGCACTAATAACTAACCACATTATGCTTTTTGTGATATGCATAGAGAAGTGTAAATTACATTGTAAAATCTTTACTATTTGTATAATTTTCTTTGTAACGAATTGTTTTGTCTCTCTGAATAATTAATACCTTTAAGATTTTGAAAACGAAAGGAGGCTGTTATGTTGATTTTTTGTATTACAAGATTGTTCGGTTAATCTATACTTATTTGTTTTTAAATTTATTTATATAAAGACAGCCGCGCCGCGATCCGCGCTTTTTGTTGCGTTGCCTTTGAGTATTGTGAGGGCCTCCAGTATCTTCACTCACTCAGCGAAACACAGCATAAGTACCGTTTCACGCTGGTATTCTGTGAGCCCGTAATAAGTCCGACGAGCCGGCCCAGTTAGTGCGTCAGCATAAGCTTCAACGTGGCTCTCCCACGGAGAAAATTACTAAAATAGAATACGAATTACGAAAATATTACGAAAAATATTACAATATTTTTGTATGGGATTGTCCATTTATTGAGGAAGGCTATAACATCACGCAACGTCTAAAGGCAGTGGAGCATCAATGAGAAATGTTGCAAAAAATATTTCTTTTCCTTTCAAATATTGTTGATAACTAAATAGTTCAGTGTTACGTATACATATAAATATATTTAACATTAATATCTTTGCATACAATGCATTCCCTATAGACACTTCTGATATGTTAATTAAAAATTCTTCAATATGTCGTTGTATAACCAACGCTTTCGAAGTAATTATGATGTCGAAAACGTCTTCCATATCAAAGTAACCGCTTCCGTATCAAGATCCATCTAGCACCTATATTGATATTCAATCATTTCGTGCAATTAATATTCGATTCAGCCCCCGTCACTCGCACATTCACACTCGCCCAGAGGCCGTAGCGATGGAATCCATCTCTATCGAATCGCCTTGTTCGGGTCTCAGTCGAAACGATATCTCACTACAGGAATAACCAACAAATCTGTGTATAAATTGAAGAATTTTTTTAGTTTTTCTTTTGATTCTTTAACCGACTTCAAAAAAGGAGGAGGTTCTCAATTCGACGCGTATGTTTTTCTATGTTTGTTACCGTTGTAAGAAATTTGTAAGTTGTCAGAACTTTCGATTGGATGAACCGATTTTGATGATTTTTTTTGTTTGAAAGCTGGTTTCCCGTGTGGTCCCAGTTAATTTAATTAAAATCTATTCAGTAGTTTTAGTCACGATTTGAAGTCGGTTTTTTTCTGTTAAATTATTTAATAATAAGAACTATAATAACCTAACCGAATAAGATTGCTGACTCGCTAAGTTACAACCTTTTTTCATTCATTATAGTAAAGAAAGCAGAATGTCACTAAATATTTTAAATAGGGCCTATAGAAATTACTTTTATGCGTTGTTAATCAACTTCATCAACATTTTCACAAACTTAGCTGAATTAGATAGATAGTAAAATCATTGCTAGTTAGTGAACTTGTAATAAGATTTTGTAAAGTTGAAAATATTTTATATACAACTGTATAACTTTATATATGTAACGTATATCTTAATTGCCACAGTTATCTTTGTGCTATCGAAACCCGATACATTTTTCTGACACAAATTTGAAAAGACCCGCCTATTAAACGTACGTAATATAACGTAAGTTCTTTGATTCTTTATCGCGTCGACGATACTGAATTTTACACGATCGATTCTCGATTCGATTTTCTACACTAGGCTTACACTAACGCACATCGGGAATACTGATGTACAGGATGCGCTCAATGCAACACCGCTTCAATTGTTATTCACACTTTAATCTAGGCGTGCGGCCTAATGTCAGGTAGCCACGATTTCTACACCTTTTCAAGATAAATATACATTACATTTATTTAATATTCACATAAACGTTAACTTTAAATATACAGACACTCATATTTAACCGACCTTCAAAAAATCTAAAAATGAGGTTTTTTTCCTTTGTTCCAACCGATTTTGATAAATGTGGTATCAAACGATTGTGTATAGCGTTAAAATGGTCCCATTTTTTTAAAATTATTACGATCAATTGTTAATAGATTGTAAGGCTTTGTATGTATATAAATTTCCCCATAGGATAATTTATTTTTAAAATTTTGTGAAAATACAATTTTTGTTAAATTATTTTACAGTTTTTCCAATATTTGATGTATACAAATCATACAGGTCATAAAGGACTGCTAGACAAAAAAATATCTGTTCAAGTTTCTTTGTATGAAATTTGTTTTCAGCATTCACGTATTGCCTTTCAATTCAATTCTTTATCAGCCATGGAGTGCAAAGTAGGTTTATATTATTAAAATTTAATTACTCATTTACATATTTATTACAGTCTTAAAAATAGAAAATAACACAATAGACAAAACGAGCATAAATTAATTTTATTATGAATTTGTATATTCTAAAAATAATCTTTTTATCGTAAGAATATCTCAAGCGTGCAACGATAAAATAAAATTAAAATGTGGTCACAAAAACTATATAACATGAAGCTTTATATGTTATGTAAAAATTATATATATTTGCTATGTAAAGTATGTATGGTTTTTTGTATATAAAATAGAAGTATCTGTACAAAAATATGACCATATAGTATTCAAATATGTACTTCTTTTACGATCTTACGAAAGAATCTTTGAATGCCGAAAATGACTTGAAAATATTTCTACCTTAAATTATTTATTATAATTTTTAAACATTAATCTATATAAATAAAAATTGCTGTTCCTTTGTCTCCCTAAAACTCGTGAACGGCTGGGCCGATTTAGCTGATATTGGTTTTGAAAAGTTTATCGTAGTTCAGGGAAAGTTTAAAAATATGGGAAAATCGCGAGGAAGATAGTAAAAACAACAATTTTATTTTCCGTTATAAACGGTTCTACCTACTTTCCTGTCAAACATTTGACGTTCGATTCCCATTCTACCTTTTATTGGCGAAACGAAATTCCCCAGTTATTAATACATACGTATTATATAAAATTTCAAATGATATACTAATTATAAATGATTTATACAGTTAATTCACGTTGTGCCAACATCAGTTTCGTGGTTTTGGCGTAAATAATAGACCAAGTTTCTCGCATTTATAATATTGGTCCGGATTTCACTCAGAAAGGTATTCCCCACCTTAAAAATCCCGAATAAAATTGATGGTTTTTTTTTAAAACGTGATAGTGTTCGAACTTTGAAATGAACAAAGAACTAAGGGTGAGTTGAATGACCGCTAGCTGCGCACGCGGTGCCCTCTGACCTCTGATATCTCGCCCCATTGACACCGATAACTTGTTTATATAAGGGTAAATATATGTACTTATATATACATATATATATATATATATATTTACGTTACTTTGTTTCCAGTAAGATTTATATTTCTTAACAGGACTTGCTTATAAGTTTTAGACATGTTATTCGACATTATTGGAATTAATAAATCCGTGCTAATATTATAAATGCGAAAGTAACTCTGTTACGCTTCCATGTTTAAACCACCGAGCCGATTTTGATGAAATTTGACACATTTAGAAGTTTCATGATGTTGTTGTTAATATTATATTCAACGTAATGGTATTAAGATATAGACCAAACTAATTAATCACTGAATTTTTTTAGAAATCCATCAATAAATAACTTAGAAATCGAGTTTACGTATTTTTAATTCGGTGACGTCATTTGACCTATCCGCGTGTAACAAAATTATTCTTGTAAGCGCAACTTCAAAGTCCCATAACTTTTTCATTCCTAGAGATATTTAATTGATTATTTCACGTTTTACTTAATTTTTACAATTTATCCATTAAAAAATGGAAACTTCTTCATTATGACTATTTTTACACACCTACTTAGGAGACATCTAAGTGATTACCTATCTCTTACTGTTGTAAAGGGAACAAAGAAGACGACACATGACTTAGGAATCTCCTAAGCTAATATTAGATTGGTGATTCCAGTCACCAAAGTGGTTGAAATAGGGAACAAAGTTTGTATAAAAGTTTGTCTTTCGTCATATACAAATGGGGTAAACACGCGAACGGAATCGCGATCTAATAAAGTCCCAATATATAATATAATCGATTTTTGACGAATAAATTTCTAACAAGAAAATAATAAATCGTTCCTAACAGTTTCGGAACCGGTTCGATAAATTACTAATATCATTAAATAATAGAAAGTTTCAGCATAATTACCTTGTGCCATCTTTTTTAATTTAAATGCAAATGAGCAAAATTAAAACGTTGGAAAAACAAAGGTTGTCGAATATTAAAAAATCTATTATAAACTAGCTGATAATATTTTCAAATTTCGTATATTCTTTAACACGTTTTAATGTATTTATTTTATTTAAGAAATCACACATCAAAGAAAACAACAAAAAAATAGATTATTTGAGTCTAGTCGCAAATGGTTTTTAAAGATTGGATAATCTATATTAATAAAAAAACCTGAGAATATCAGAATAACTATTAAAAATATAGAAAAATTCACGAAAATGTGTTTATGAAGAAATTTCGTTTCCTCATACATATTCTATGGAATGTTTTAGATGACACGTTATTATTCGGAATTCTGACGCGATACAAATTTCGAGGGGTCCACTGGTAATAAATATAATCATTTAAAAAAATACCAAATCTCTTTTAACACTGATAAGACCTTTTAGACTAGAGGCATTATCTAAAGTGGCCAGGGCCTTTGAGGCGACATTTAATGTGTGATGGGTGTCGCCTAATGCAAAGGAAATTTGTATGAAAATGACGTTTGGTGCCGTTGTCGCAACGACACGAGTTATATCATTTCCATACAAACTTTTCTATGGGTATCATACACTATTGCCGCTTATCTAGAGCCCCAATAGCGACAGCGTCCCCGTAAAATATTTGTATGAAAAATCTTTCATCACCCGTTATAGCCGATACTCGCAATTTCACTTAGCCACTATGAAATTTATAGCTATCCAATAGTGAAGAACCTATTAAAATTTCGATAAATATCTTGTTTGCCGTACGTCCATTTCATCGAAGCTAATCATCGTCGGTGGTCTGAAAGTCGTAAAATATAGCAATTTACATTTTATCAAGGATCGATGCGTGTTTTGAATCCGGCACGGTATCGTATTGATCTACGATACGCAAATTTTGAATTTCATAGTCCAATAAAAAACGTAGTAAAACCTTTTTATTTGTTTAAGTCATAGAGCGCCTTCTGTAGAAGGTAAAATAATACCTGACAAGAATAGTGGATTATTTAGGAGTAACAAAGCAACTAACAAACTGTGTTATCAAAAACAAAACATAGACATCTAGGGTTACACAGACTACATAAAAGAAATGTTGATTGTTTATCACAGACTATAATTTTATTACATCAGTTTCGAGTTTACAAGTAAGTAAGGAGTATAGTTAAGTGAGGAGGTTTACGTTTATTCGCCTCCGCGGCCATTCATATGTACGCAATCTGTGTATAAATAATAGAATAAATAAGAGAAATGTTTTCAACGATGTTGTTCCGAGATAAATGCCATTACACACGATTCTAACTAGTACCGAGCGAAAATGATCTTTATCTTAAGAGTCTGAAGCCTATGCGATAGAGCGAAGAAAGTGGACATAGACTAACCGGAACTCGATGTACTTACTAAATAAAGAACAGGGGAGATCCATTTAATATTTTGTGTATTCTTTGTGTACCTCGCTATTCTGTGTAATTCGTGTATCCTGGCACCTTTTAAATTATGGTTTCAGATGTATATTAGGTATGATGTTAAAGTTGTATATAAGTGGCAGTGAATATATTGCAACCATAGTTTCTCAAATGAAATAACATAGTTGGTCGATCCATGAATGGAGTTGCTAAAAAAGACCTCAAACTTCTATCAACTGGAAGCAAATGGGAAATAAGAGCGAAATGGCGAACTATGCTGAAGAAGCGGCTATGCTTGCCTGTACCTACAGCCAATATTTTCACCGGTATATATAAAAGTTAATCCAAATTATCAAAATATTGTTGTCTACATTATGATAGTGTCGGATGATTGGACCGGCGTTCATTATGTTACGAAATGAAATGAAAAAAATCTAAAAAACACTATAAAATATAAACAAGTCTTTTAAATGACATGAAAATGTAATGAACATATTGAAACTAACGTGTAGTCGAGTATTTTAATTTTTTGATGAATTTCTCAACAAGTATCTACCCAAACAAATTTTACAAAATCGTCATCTTGAAGCACAACAAACGAATATAATACGCACAAACATTAATTCCTCTCTTTTCACTTTAATAGAAATAGGCTTTGAACAAAAGACGCGCTCTACCACGTCGTGTGTAGATGTTTATCTCCTATCCTTGAACAAAACCAGTTGTGTTGCCAAGGCAACCAAAAAGTTATAAGATATAAATTTATAATATATTTCATGGTTTATTTAAATGAATAAGCCGTAATACAGTACGTTACTTTAACATTCTCTTTGCTTTGGGAATTGAACTCAGGAGTCAGAAAAGTTCCCGTGGAAGAAGACACTTTTCAATGTCCAACTCGTGACTAACATAAAAAGTCGGTTTAAAACCAGTACATATTGTAATGCAAAGTACGCACTACTGAAATCTTCGAATTTCCTTTATGTTTCTATGAAAGAAATGTGGGGAAAAGCAACTTATATAAAAACACCTATATACCATAATGTATATACATAATATTATGTATTGTCTCAAAGGAAATCACGATTTAACCGAAGAAAATGACATTTTAATAGGACTCCAGGAGCGCATTATGCTGTTCCAAGAAACGTATATGATCGTAAACATATAATTGAAGGAGTTAGTCACAGATATTCATATATCATTTTGAACATCACTTCAAACAAAACATGCGAACGGCTCGCTTAAATAACACAGCCAGTGGGCAGAAACCTTTGGTGCGTTTATCTATATCAAATGTCGCTTCAAAAGGTTGTGTCCGTGTCCGATCGCAGTTTCAGATAAATCTTATGTTTAGGCTTAAAGAGTACTACACAGAAACTAATAAACAAAATGGAAATATTACACTTATTATGCATTATGAAATAATGACATTAATAACAGAAAAGTGCGCCCATATAAATATGTTTTACGGAGGTATAATAAGCCATATATTAAGCTATATATAGCTATACCTATGCCACTCGAATATAGTCTAGCTTCCGATCAGTTGAAAATTATTTAAAATCGATCGGATCTACCTACAAACAAACAATTACTTTTTTTTATCATATTTTAGCGTGCTGATATTACATTTTGTTTATTATAAAAACATAAATTCATTTAAAACAATTCTCTACTTCGTATATTCTCTGCCGGCTTGCTGAAAATCGAAAATCACGGACATTTAAAAAGAAGAAGATAAATTAAAAGAACGTAGAAATTTGTTTAACTTTTTTAAGCTACCTGAAAAGCAGACCAAATGTTGCTAGTATTGTTTGGAAATGTCACCGCTAGTACAAGAATAGTGTAGAATAAGAGAAGTTTGCGGACAAAATTAGCAAGCTCTGGGGTGGACGAACTGACGGTACGCGGCTTGAATTAATGCCATGTCTTGGAGAAATATATAGACAATGAAGGTAAAATCTATTAGACAACATCGATACGGTAACAGTACGGTACCACAACTCGCTCTGACAGCGATATTGAACAACGGTTATTAATACCGGTATAGAAACCAAATATCGGTTAGATACCGGTTGCTAGAACTAGCCGATGACGGCCATAATATGTTACCGCATTACATTGTTAACGGATTGAATATAACTCCCGAAACAAAAAGTAAAGTAAGTGTGAAATTTAAGCCAAAAAAACCCCGACAACAATAATTACAAATAATCTTAATATATATAAATTACGTGGACTCCTCCACTCCAGTTTGACCCAACTTGAAAGATAGGATAGCTTACATCTTAATAATATAAAAAAGAAAGTCGGTTTATAATTTAATAGTCGTTCATTGATATTTGTTTTCTCTTTAATTTTTAAGTTATTTTTTTTATGTTTAAATATTTTTGCTCCTAATTTGTCGTTGGATTTTGTCGTTTAATTTTGTATTGATAGTTTATGGATAAGATATGTCATAGTCCTTTCCTGTTGTACAGTACTATTGCATGTTGTGATCTCCTCTAATTGAAGAAACACAATGTTTAAACTGTAACAGTACAATAGCATAGCTTGTAAAGTGTATTCTTTGTTGGAGATCCTTATAAAAATAAATAAATATATACACGTTCGTTTCCTCATACATTTTCTATGGAATGACGTTTTAGGTGACACGTTATTATTCAGAACTCTGAAGCGATACGAAGTTCGCGGGGTCCACTAGTAATATAAATTCCTCATAAATGGAATAGATTATCATAAATTGTAGCTAATTTTAAGATCCATCTCTATATCACGTTAGCTTTCAAACACCAACAAATCATATTGAAAATGTTCCATTCGTGTAGCTAAGAACTACAATGCCCCAAACAATCAAAACTCTTCGTCGTGGGTTAGTTCTGTTTAAATTTAAAACATTCTACATACGTCTTATTATTTTTTTTTACTTATTTAGTATTAAAGAGTTAGAACACCCAGTAGGTACCTAAAGTGACTAATAACAAGTGACACTTCTCTGTTAACTAATGCAGCTGCATTGAGCTAAAGCAGGTGTTTTTGACGTGCAACCAAATGTTGGGAGAGTGCCAATCTTTCTTTGCCAATAACAATCATAGAAATGCATTTTCATATGATTGCTGCTTTTGTTGAAGGTGTAAATTGAATTTCCAAAAGTCAAAAATCATAGTTAAATTAAGGTATTTATGGCGGCTTAACTAACATATGAAAATATAGTTTCAAACTAATTTATCTGTATACCATATATCTAATTGGTTACTAAAAATAAAATTTAAATTATATTATTCAAATTTATTTATTTAATTAAAACTTTTTAAACAATAGGCTATACTTTTGCAATAGGTTATATTATACCAAATTCTCAGGAACCTGTCATGTCCCTCAATATATTTAACAATAAGTCCAAAATCATTTATTATGAACTAGCGACCCGCCCCGGCTTTGCACGGGTATAAAACATATATAAAAACCTTCCTCTTCAATCACTCTATCTATTAAAAAAATCGCATCAAAATCCGTTGCGTAGTTTTAAAGATTTAAGCATACAAAGGGATATAGGGAAAGAAAAAGCGACTTTGTTTTATATTATGTAGTGATATAAAATAAATAATAAATATATAATCGCTTATGAACGACACTTCTAAGTGCAGTCTTGTCAAAAACGCGCCCAAACTGAGAAATTTGAGTATTGCATTCCAATGCACAATCTAGTTTTTAATAGTGTCATAAATGTCGAACCCAATACCTCTGGCGCAACACGCAGGCGGGTAGACCATAAAGCCATAGAGGCAGTCAAGCCGGCGCGTTAAAAATATTTATGTAATGTTAGTTCAGTTTAGTCTCGACGGTAACAAATAATTTTATCACATCTATTCAAAAAGAAATATTTTATTAGATAATCTATTTAGAAATAGCTTTTTAACCCCAAGGGAGTAAAAGTGATTTGAATTTGGAATGTTGATATTGTTAGTAAATGTTTTAACCACCAAAGAGATTGATGTATGAAACGAACATTGTATGAAAAAGTTAGTGGCTGTCAAAAATATTCCGCGCGCGGCTCAAATTAAAAAAAAAAGTTTCTGTCAAAATAAAAACGCGCGAAACGCATTTTTACTTTTGTTATTGTTTGTACAAATTCGGATTTAAGATAATATTAAAAATGATGTCTGCCTCAAGTAGTGATAATGAAAGTATTGTATTAACTCCAGAGAATGTAATATCAGACGCTAAAGATGTGATACAAAGCATGTTTGTTACCTACAAAATCCCGGGAAAAAAAGTTTTCGCTCCACTCTGGATTCAAAAAACTCTTGCTTTAAAGATAGTGGCTTACATAATAACAAGGCCTTGGCAGTAATCTCCTATTTTTGGCATTTCATTAAGGTATGTTAATTTTAATGATAAACTATTTATAAATAGAAATAAATGTTGATAATTATTTTTGTAGTAAGTTTAACGTTTAATTATGACTTAAGGACCTTCAATAAAAGAGCTTACCTTTCTTTAAATGGCTGGCATCGCATCCGAGGCCTAACAGGAGTTGAGGGTGTCCAGGGTGAGCGTGGGCGGCTGCTTCTCGTAAGTGAGCCTTTTGCCCGTTTACTTCCTATTAAAAAAAAAAACAATTCCAACCAACCAATTCTTCAGTACACAAACTAATTAAGTCAAAATCAATTTAAGTTTTGTCATACTATTTCTAAATTTAGTTCGAAGGTTTAGCTGAATAGTTTTTTTTTGAAATCAATTAACTGAAATTAAAAAAGTTTAGTTTGAAGGAAACAGTTACACCGTATTAAGCAAAAAAGCACAAGAAACGTTGGGAAAAAATATTTGTACTATAATTATTGTAAAATTTTGTTAAATAAACGCGCTTAATCTGGTAAAACTGTTCACTTTCAATGTGACTTGTATAATATCAGAATTGGCGCCATCATAAGCAATTTAATTTGTCTAAAACTACAAATTACTGTTGTATCATAGAAAAATTCCTCGCACGACAAAATACTACGTATTTCGGATAACTCTGATATTGTTGGCAAACGTTAAATTTAATTTCGTGAAAGCATACAATTCTCAGATATTTTCATGGAACATATAAATATGCCTGAATAAATAAGTGATTCTTTTTTAATAAAATTGTTTTTGTGAATAGAGAATAGTTTATTACATCCAATTTTTAAAAGTTAAGTGGTTTATGGCTGCTTGTTACGCCGGAGGTACGAACAAAATATGTTTTAGATGCGTAGGCGCTGAATACTTCTTGTTGCTTGTAAAGAGAATCGTTAAAACGGTACGTCAACTTTGAGATTAATATCGAAATTGTCAATCAGTTTTCTACTATTGTAACTTGTCAATGCCATAGTGGCCGAGTACAACAATTGTTTTTGCCAATTATTGCTCATGCTAGCTTTTGGGTTGCGTATCCATCATTTTATAAAAACTAACGCGTTGGCCAAATAAAAATTCAAATTTCCCTAGTGTTAGGTCAAAGTTATAAAAAATACACAAACGAGATCTAGGTACTTTTTAATATTCTATTCTGATTAATAACTTATTTGAAAATATAGAATTTGTTTAAAAAAATATGTTACGCATTGTGAAGCCAATTGTGAATGGATTTGAACGATTCTTGTTTTGTTTGATAGGTTTGGATACTTTTTGAAAAATTCAACAAAATGTGAAATTTTGAATATTTTCTTTCTAATAATTAGGTATAATTTTGGTTCCATTTTGATTTCTTTTTGTATCTATTTTTTTAAATAAATTTTATTATGCCTAGTTAAAAATAAAATATTTTAATAAAATATGTAAGTGTGTAAATAAAGTGATTTTTTATCGCTACTGAAAAATTTTGAGTTCGCTCCAAGAAATTTTGCGTGAGCTAATTCCACGGGAATCTTGGCGACAAATGAATGAATTCCAGATACTCTGCTATGATTAATCTTCTGAGAATTTATATCTACAATAGGATCATAAGATGCCGACCCTTAAGAGGGATTTAATAAACATTGCTTAGCATGAAACTCAAATGCCATGTCTCTTTCTCGCTCACGTGGTATTGTTGTTGCAAAAATTAGACAAAACATTGAGCATAAACTTTAAATCAGAAACGTTAGTAAATAAGAGGTTAATATGTAATGATGTGATTATCTGAGAACTAGATTCTGGAGATAATGTTAGATTTGCTAAAATATGCCTCAGGGCGTCTCCAGCGCGAATCAGATCTTGATTTCCGATACTAAGGATAACTTATCTAACACAATGTTTTTTAAAATTTCTCTACTATTTTATGTGGCCAGTATTTTGGGTACGCACCCTGACGGCTTTGATGAGCCTTTTGTATTTTTGTAAATATAATTAAGAACATTATTGTAAATATTTAATAAAGGTTTATTACATTTTGTGAGCTTACTTACTTTTGTAAGAAAAAATAAACACTTTTTGTCTAAAACTTTGATAGAGCAGCATTTACAGGCATAAGGAAATTGACATGCGTTTCTTCAATAATCTTTTCTTAATACAGTCAGCCTATTGTGCATTTTACATTGAAGCATTTTGTTTCCGGGAATCAAACTAAGAATATCCAGAACACGATAATAATCTATTCTATGTATTTCCATTAATTATCAATTTACAGCGATTTATCAAAATAATATACATGATCTTAAGTTTATAATATGGCTAACAATAAAAACAATTTAAGAAGAGCACTGAAAAATGTTTTCTTTTTTCACTTTGAAAGTTTCTTTCATATTCACAAGAAAAGACGGTTCAGAGAATTGAGGGACGAATATTTCATATTATACAAGTTATTGGCAAAGCTTATAAAAAGTTGATTAGTTTTCCCTGTTATTATTAATATATTTTTTGCCAATTCAGTTCCGTGGAATTATCAATTATTTAACCATTGTAGAGTTAATCAACTAAATATTATTCGTAGGCATTCAATGCAAAAAAATTAAATTGAATGTGTTAGTTACACTCGCTCGGCTCAAAGTAGCCACAGCCACAGATGGCCAGCGGCGGTTACCTTTCGACGTGTGGTGGCCACACGTGTGTTACGAGTCAATACAAAGTGAATGAAAGCCCTCTGAATCGGCTGTCGTTGACCACTTGTACCTGTGGTCTGTCTAAAGAGCCTTTTAAACCTTGTCGAAAACGGTTTGACGTGTCTGCGGCATCGAACTCAACTAAACGAATGAAAGACCGATTGGCGCAATAGGTCTCCTGCCTACTGGGCCAAAAGGTCCTACGTTCAAATCCCGGTAGGTGCATTCATTTCTGTGATAAGCACGAAGTTTTGTTTCCGAGTCTTGGTTGTTTATAAACTTATATGTATTTATTGTGGTACCCTCGTTATTTCTGACTATCATAACCCAAGTGCTTCTGCTACTTACTTGTCCCAATTAATGGATTGTCTTTATTATTGTATCATCCATTCGTGATGTACTCTTGTTTGTAATTAACATAATTGGGTGGTTTTTTAAATTGTCTTTATTCAATTTTCCTTATTATAAAGAAATAGTTAACACGTTCGCGGACGAAGTGGCAACAAAAGCTAGGTAATAAAGCCAGCTGTCTCGTTATAAACATTAAATATGTTGCATAACGTGAATTGAACACGTGTTCCGAGTGACCTAGCCGTCTAGACGCTGACGGGAAAAAAATATTGTTGAACTTGTAATACCTTATGTATCTCTAGTGTAGCTGTGTTCAATACTAACTGTGTCCTGCGGTGTCATTCCGTTAATATCGCCGTAGCGTGATATAGCTCCTCGATTTATCGAGGTTTATCCAACGCAAAAATAATTTTTAAATCGAACTATAATACAACAGTAGTGCCTGAAGGTTCCGTACCCAAAGGTTATTCATTACTAAGGCTTCGCTGTCCGTCCGTGCGTCTGTCACCAGGCTGTATCTTTCAACCGTGATAGACAGTTGAAATTTTCACAGATGATGTATTTCTGTTGCCGTTATAACGACAAATACTAAAAAACAGAATAAAGTAAATATTTAATACCCAAAAGATATGATTTTATGATTTTTTTTTATAGATAATTTTTTCCTTTGCAGAGAGTTCTTTTGCAGTGAAATCTCAATTTTCAAGTGGTGAAAATGTCAAATGAATTATATTCTGTGTATTTCGTTAAATGAGTTAAATATAGAAAAATCATCCTGTCCGACCGGAATTTGTTTTCGTCTCATTGTGAATCTACCTTGAACTGTAAAATCCGTCCTATTCCAACAACACAATTCCAAGGTTAAGATAACGGTTTCAAAATTAACAAAAAGTCGTCATTCTGAGGTCACAATGTCACAAGACTACCAACATCAAGCTTAAACTGCTTTATCAAACTAGTCAGTCCGTCTGTTTTCTTTTTAGTAGGAAACCAGTGATGAGTCATCTTTGATCCTATATAATATGAAGTTGTATGTAGCTTATAGAATACCCCTATCACTGATTTTATAAAATAAAACATGCAAATTGCAATAAACTGTTTTCTTAAGGATTACTTAAAACATGATGTTCTTTATGTGCAACAAACAATTTAATACTGAACTTGAAGAATAGTATATGTCGTCGCATCTAAATTATTATAATTAATATTGGGTATAAAAAGGTAACCCTATATGTTTCTCAGAGCATATTCAATTTTCGTGTTAAATTTCATTCAGATCCGTTCAGCCGTTTAAGCGTTATTGAGTCACTAACATCATAACATCCTCACAAACTTTCGTGTATAAAATATCAGTGCGATGAGAAATATTTCCACGGGATACACGTTAAAATTTTTTGGAAAACTTTCCTCTTGGAAGAGGAAAGAAGAAGGGTAAAAAGTTATGTTTAAAATATACTTTTCATTTATTTTTCTTATAAACGTTAAGTTTAATCAATGTCTCAAATGCTCTATCATTTTCTCGCTAAGATGCTGTAACGTTGTTGCAAAAACGAGACAAAACACTGAGCTTAAAAACTTAAGAATCGTTTTAAAGTTAGAGGCTAACAAACTAACCTGCTGTCAAAACCGCTAGTAGGAGCAAATTAAAAGTTAATCGCAAACAGACCGAATTCTTCGAAGAGGGCGATCAAAAGTTAAATTCCGTTTCAGATTCAAGCTTCTGAGAATTTCTTGACAAATCTGAGAACATGTTTTGATTTTCTACCGACTACAAAAAGGAGGAGGTTCTAAATACGATTGTATTTGTCTTACGCAATTGCGAAACCGATTTTAATGATTCTGTTTAACCACACACGCAAAAAGAGGGGTGTAATAAACTTTACCTCTGTGTACGTAGCTACTACACGAATGACTCATATGTAATTTTTTTATTCTACTTACGTGATTGAGTTGGATCTTAATTTCAAATAATAATTAATGATTGTATTGTTCCGTTGGAGCGGCTTAAAGAAATAACGATGGATCTTTAGGAGAAATTAGTATACAAAGTCGTGAAAACTCGAATTTCGTCTTAAAACTTTTCGTGAACAGGTGCGCGTGCTAGCCGGTTAAGTCCGAAGCCGTGCCACTCTGTATCAGGATTCAGGAGCGAAGATTGACTCACAGCTAGCCGTGGTTGCCGGAGCTCATTATTCAACAGTCACTCTTAGAAGAGAGTTCTACAGTTGTTCGTTATTCAATGTTTTTAGAAGGAGAAACGCTGTTCAAATGAGTAGTGGTTATGTATTCCGAGTAAATAGAAAAATCATTGGGCGAAGTATATTTGTTTGGTGTGATTTCAATTATTTTTTTAATGGTAAATTGCTTAAAAAGTTATGCATTCTCTTATTTCTTCAAGTCGCTCCAATAAAGCAGCCATCACAAACTAATCATCATCACAACTCGGAGCGAACGCCATTCAATCTCAAAGATGATCTATGACTGAGTCTAATAAAATGGAGAAAAACAATTTTTTTATTATTTAGTTATGGGACATCCGGTTGAGTCACGTGTTAATTGGACACTGACCAAGCCATCAATAATACAGGAAGTGTTGAAAGGCAAAATATTTTTTCATCTTCGAATTCTCTGAACTCTTGCACCATTAATTTTAATTATTATTCGAGAGAAACAATCTTCAAGGTTACTAAAGTGATGGCGCCGCATTGGATTTCTTGACACGAACTCTCACAAGTAAGTTTTTCACGCGAATTTGACACTCAGTGATTGCTTTCTATAAATTCCTCTATATAATATTAATGTTGTTGAGTCAAAGACAACTAAATTCCGACCAAAGCCATTATAATCAAAATACATCTGTCCAATTGGCAATTAAGTGTCAGCTGTCTAAACTCTTTATACCGACATTATAAAACTGAATAGTATGTTTGTTAGTGTGTATGTTAATGTAGCAGAGACGAAAAAAATTGATTCAGAGAGCGTGATAGATTTCTTCCTGAACGCGGGTGAAACCGTAAATAAGTATTTTAAAAGAATTTTGACTACTGGTTTATTCTAAAAATCATATTTTTAATAGAAGTTGATTCACAGAAGAATGTTATTTTACGATAATGTCCACTTCCACCTTCTACAGTTACAAATGTGAAGTGACTCACGTTCTTAACTCATAATCGTAAAAAATAACGATCACTAAACTATTTTAATTGTAGAAAAATGGCGTAACTATAGGACTGAAGCCTCCATATAAATACTAGCTTTTTACATGTTTGCACTTTTCCGTGATAAAGGAAGCGAATATCTCCAAATTCTATGACCCTTCAATTTTTTCAAATATTTCGACAAAAGTTGAGGAATCAAAGTGTAACAAACTTTGTATGCAGGAAAAGTCAAGTTAAAAACTTAAAACGGAGCGGAAAGTGACGTGTGAATTGATTGGTATCTTACAAGTAGGTATCGTACGATCAATATCACAATGACATTTGAATATATGGCGTGACATTTAAGAGTAGGTATTACAGAGCACATAACTACTTTATTTTTTGTAACAGAGTATATTAACTACTAGCTGTGCTCTGCTTTTTGAAATAGTTTATTTTATAATAATATTTAATTTTATTTTATTCCTTTTAATTTAAATGATGTATAGTCTATTATATCCTTTGATAAATGGGCTTTGTATGAATTTTTCGATTTGAATCCGTACTTCCTTATGATTCTTCATTTTAATATGAGTACATAATTATATGAAATAAAAATAAATGTTCTGTGGTAGTCTCATAGAAATAAACATTACGTTATTTAATTCGTACATTCAACTAAACTAATGGCAATATATTTTTAGAAAAACACAAAAAGTGTATGAGTACGTTTAAATTATATATGAATTATGTTTGTTTGTAAGAAAGAATTTTGATATCGCGATTTAAATATCCATTCCATCCATCTTGACATTTATTGCCAGATTAATAAAAATTTAACTGTACCTATGAACATTTCAAGGTAATATATTGTGTAGTATGTTGTACTCATAGTGGACCAGAGGTAACATATAATAATAATATAGTGTTAAGATTTTAACAAAAAAAAAAACGACATCAAATTGTAACTCTAATACTACTGAACAGATTTTGATGAAATATAATATAAATGCATAAAAAATAGCATTAAATTGAGTACCTGCTCCTTTTTTTTTGTTGAAGTCGGTAAAAAGGGGTTGCGAAGTTTGTATCTCAAACATGTTTGTATAAAACTAAACAATATCTCATTTCCTAAAAGGAAAAATAATTTCTAAACTCCCACACTTCGTCCGAAGCCTTACAAATGACCGAATTTTCCATAAACGGCTGCGTGACGTCAGCGTAAACAATAATGCTATATAATTCAGTTACTAAACTACTTACTTTATATGCTACTTGGAAGTAAAAAGCTTATAAACTAAAAACGAGAAAAACTTTTAAACACACATTCTCTTACATTCTTTACATTTAAACTGTACTTTTTTTTAAATAATAATGGTTGTTTTTGATAGATATCTACGCAGTGGAAGCGCACCGGTCCAATAACCTGATGGCTGACTGACGTTGAGAAATAAAACAATTGGAATATGCTGTTTACTCTGCTAACTGCTCGCAAGATAAGTCTGCGCGCGACTGGTGGTGTTACTAGATGTTGCCAGGCCAACTGGCCATTCCCTTATTTAAAAAAAAATAACGCTTTTTCGTTAGCCAATAGTGTTTATAAATCAATAAAATAATAATCAAATTATTTGGGTAATGGTGCGTTTGAAAATACCAAAATGAAAAAATGATATGTATATTTGTCATTACTAAACATTAGCTGAATGTGGTTAAATTGAATATTCTGACAACCCTGAAATTACTCGTCAAATAAGCGACGCGAGCTCTTAAGATGACGGTACCAAAGGCTCATTACGTCGTTGTTCTTCAAAAGCACGTATGACCTTTAACTTTTAAGATAATATCCTTGCCAGCACTTAATTACTTTCGGCATGATAATGGCAATTATTTACTTCGAAAACGAATGAAAACTAACACTTGATGTAAACAAGGGTCGCAATTAGTTCAGATTTCTGGCAGACGCAGACGCATCTTGCGAGCAGTCTACGATTTATTCATTAATGTCAATCATTTTTTTAAAGGTATCCAAATTACAATATATTTTATATATACGATATAGCTGCAAAAGTTTTGACTTGTAAGTAATGACGAGTCTGGTGGAAAAATCTGAATAGGTTTAGGTTCCTTACTACAATTTCATAATGTGTTTCTCTCAAGTTTTTAATAAATAACAATTATTCCTATACGTACTAATTATACGCTCAGACGGAACTTAATGATAATTATTATATATGCACAATACAAACCGTAGAATACAATGCGCCCTCGTTAAGCACAATACAATCTATTGCATAACGCAGACTTGTTATCAAAGATCCATAATTCATGCCATCAACGCTACAAGAGCTGTACTGCAAAAACCTATATTTTTTTAATTTAATTTTTTTTTTTTTAATAATAATAATTAAGTTAAAAATTCGCCCAACGGACAGTCTTTCGACCATACCGCCTAGTCTTAATAAATAAAAGTAAAATGGCGGAAATTTTACTTGTCTTACAATGTATTTGGGCCACATTACAAAAATTCACGTTTCTTTTAATTATATATATTATTTGCTGAACAGTTTATGCTTAAAACTCCACCAATTTTACACATAAAAAAACCTCGGAAATAAGCAACTTAGAAATAATATAAAACATGACGCGCGTATTGTTAACAGGGGCCAAAACCCGTCAAAAATCCTAGCTTGCACCTATATTTTGGTGTTTTATTACATTTTTTGACCTTAAAACCCGAAAAAAATTGACGTGTCTGTGGCTTCGTTTTTTTTGACACCTGACATTATTTTATTTAGCTATAATGTAAACTCTTACTTTGTTAATAACAAACAAGACTTATTAACCGACCGACAGCGCCCTAAAAGGTTCCGCCCATCGCTGTATCCCAGTGTTTAGGCTGATGAGATCGTAATTGACTAATATTTCCTGTCATAAATGAAAAGCGCTGCTTAGCTAGCGTGCTGCTTTTGTTATTTGAATCGATTTTATGATGAACGCTATGACCTTGGCAGTTAGAGGGTGTAGCCGGGCGAATTACGTAAACGTACGTACCTATGTACAAAGGATTAAAATAAAAACTAAAAGTTTCAAGCTTAGTATCTATATGAGAAACTTAGAAATTACCACGGTTAATCCGAAGGTATTTTGGGGTTTGATGAGCGGTCACCCCAACGGTTTTGATGAGCCTTTTTTATAATATAAAACAAAATGTAAAATGTATTTAAGTACATATTTTTTACTGTGTACTAGCAATTGCCCATGACTTCATCAGCGTTTATCTTCAAGCTTAATTTTCGCGATGAGAGCTTCGACATTCGTCGACAGTGACGAATGAATTACATTCGCTATATCTACCATTAAGTATTTTTTCGTAATAAAAGCTCAAGTTCTTTCCCAAGCTAGAGTCTAGTGACTAGCCTATCTCTATGTCAAATTTATTTATTTATTGGTCACGCCTCAATGTTAAACATTGACAAGAAATCGCCATCACAGATATTCCAACACGCATCACATTGACTAATCCAACAACGACTACAACAATTAACCTCTCTAAACTTAATTAAAATTACAAATTAAAGGGCCAAGGAAATAAATAGAAAAACATTCAAATTTCATCAAAATCGGTTCAATTCAGACTGACAGTTACTTTCGCATTTATAGTTAACTAGTTGTGCCCCGCGGTTTTACACGCGTTAATTTCATCGTAGCGTGATGTAATATAGGTCATTTTTATTTTATTGAATCAACAGCCTAAAAAATTAATTTCAAGCTTTTAGCTCCAAAAATGACGATACTTCCATACAACTTTTCATCCTCCCCTTTCAATCCCTTGCAACCCTTTTTTCGCATTAAAAAGTAGCCTATGTTCTTTCTCAGGCTCTAGAGTCTAGACTATCTGTGTACCAAAATTCATTTAATTCGGTTCAGTAGTTTCAGCGTTAAATCGCAACAGACAGAGTTACTTTCGTATTTATAATATTAGTAAGGAAGTAAGGATTAATAGTTTTGTACCGACTATCCCTGCTCCCTACTAATTTTAATATTAATAGATATTCATTGTCAATTGCAAAATCAGTAGGGAGCGGGGGTAGAAGAGATAAAACTATTTCATTAAGTTCCACGCACATTCTGTCAACATGTCCCCATCGATCGGTATAATTTTCGCATTTTGCGTCAAGCTTGTCTGGGGGTCGTCTGCGGCCTGGCCACGACCTATATACAACCACCCGGCGGGCGACGTCTGCCGGGGGTGGGGATGACGTCTGCACCCCCCCGCAGATTACGTAACGCGGTGAATTTGGCAGCCGGTTGGCGCAATAAGTAGTGCTATCTGTGATAGCGATTTCTTTTGCGCCAAAAGGTGCCGAGTTCGAATCCCGTTTATTTGTGTAATGAGCGCGAATGTTGTTTCTGAGTCTTGGCTGTTTATAAACTTATATGTGTATTTATTGTGGTATCCTCTTTGTTTCTGATTACACAAGTGCTTCAGCTAATTTGGGATCAGAGCAATGTATGTGAGTTGTTCCAATTATTATTATTTCTATTGAAGAAGTCTGGAATATGAATTCATTGTTCTGCCCTCGAGGGTTATTGCTAACAAATGAAATTGAAGCGAAGAACCTCACGACAAATTACAAATAAGAATACTTCATTCATTTGGATGAATGTCTTCATAAATACCAAGAACCATCTCATTCACCTCAACTTTCAGACAAAAAAGCATCGAGAACTTTCTCTCTTTTTGCGTCGGTTTTAAAATGTATGATCAAAAAGCAGTGTTTAATCCAATATTGATATCGATGCAGTTTTTTTTGAAAGCCGATGTGATCGAGATGAAACTTAGCTACAATTTATGAAAATCTGTTCATTAATTTATGAGATATTATAAATCTAACATGTCGGGATTTTTTAAATTGTCATCAAATTCACTTGTGAGCTGTGACATAGGATTAAGATCTCAAATACCTGGCTAATATCGTTTATCTACTGTTTGTCTTATCATACACGTGACAGGAGACTTGTGACTTGTCATTGATGAAATGGTGGATATTAAGCCGCAATTTTGTTTATTAGCGAGCGAGATTCCTCACATGTATTGTCATATGTTTTGTTTCACAAATAGTATGGCTTTAAAATATCACAGTATTTATCCACGAACGTAGACTCGTTGCTAAAACTAGAATGCCCCAAATATGCCTCGCGGCCAAGAGCCCCACTTCATTTACTTCACTCTACCATTTCCTCGACAGAATCTATTGCCGGCTCCAGACTCGTGAGGTGCCTCCTAGAGGCTCTCGGCACGAATCTTGGCGAGTGGAAGTTGCAGGAATACTAGCCATGCACACTCGATTTATTCAGTCCCGCTACGTCTGGCAAGATGGACGTGACTGAAGTGACTACGTTAGCAACTTTAAGTGCCTACAAATATTATATATTGCATCTATATCAACTAAATAAACAATATCACCTAAATAAGCAAACATTCATTGATGTCATACAAAAAGTTTTCCATCAGTTCGTATGGAAACCATATGGGTTTATTTAAAATATATACCGGCGGCTAGTTGGAGCTTTTTTCTTTCTCAGGTACTCTCGAAAATTCGCCGATAATGATTTTTTTACAATTTTTAAACTCCTGTGTAGGTATATCCGATCGTTCACTTTTAACTCCACGTTCCATTTGATATAATTCCTTAAAAGCGGTACACAAATCGTTACTCCACTCCGTCATGATAAAAAACGCGCGCGTCCTTATTCTGCAGCAGTTAAAACAAAGTGAGCGAACGCGAGAGTGTGGTTGATTCTCTGGCCTCACTCCCTCACGTCCTTTGACTCGCGCCTGAAAAACAACAAAGGGGAGCGATAGCAAGGCGAGGGAAGACGAGGGGACACTAGCGACACCGGCGCACTTCTCACTCTCGCACTCGTGTTCCCTAGTGCAGCCTCGTGGAGAGACTGGATGAGTCGTATCGATTATGTTTTGTCAACTGACATTTGTCACATTAACGTTGAAATAAACCTAATAATTTTATATTTAAGATTGTTCCCGATTTCTATAAAAACACACACACTGTCCACTTTCATCATAGGCAAGATAAGACTGACCTCTGTTTTATATCTCTGCGTCACAAAACGATAATAGTCCAACGGATTTGATAATAATATTCATTGAGTATTGTTCTCAACAATTCTACTAGTTAAAAAAAACATTTTAAACACTATCTCATAGTGCTGGATTTTTTTGATAAACAAATTATTAATTATCAGCAACTACAACCTAATAAAGTTTAGCTTTCCGTCAAGTCTCGAAGCTTTCGTATAGGAACATGTGAACACACGTTTTTTGAGTCTGTCATTTATATTTTCTTAAGAGACAAGCAAGTGATCAGCTTCCTGTATCCACCTGGATACTGGGAATCGACTACGACCTGGTTAACACCCATTGGTCTTTAAAAACCCAATACACGTACAGTAGAGTTAAATCTTATTATTTATTTTTCAATTCCAGGTGGTGGAAACTATTGTCTGCAAACCTGAGCCGCCCGAATCGCCGCCGAAGAAGGTTAGAAGCGAAGACTACGGCTGTGCTCTGTACTTGGACCCTTACGCCCATCTTCGCTACAGAACCTTCCGACCCTGGGGTAAACGAGAGCCAGAACTTCTTCATCCAGAAAGAGTTGTTCGCGTGGCAGACTGCAGGAGGTTCGAGCATGACTTTCAGCCAAATGTTGCCCTAAAGCCTTTAACTCCGCCTATCGATGACGTGACTTCGTCCACCTCACCGCCCCCTACAGACCCTGAGCTGACAGCCCGGCTGTTAGACGCTGAAGCGAGGTTAAATGAACGTGAAAGGACCCTGGAAGAACGGGAAGCGGAGCTCGCACGACGTGAAGCGAGACTTGAGGAGCGGGAACGGGAACTTGAGAGGAGAGAAAGTCTCCTTCAAGAGAAGCCTGAGCCAAACTCCTCTCCTCCCAACGAGATTCCACCTTGTTGACCGACGCGGGTGATCACTCGGCTTGTGATGTGATGAACGCTTAGCGATGTCCAGAGTACAAAACGTAGAGGTGCTGTAATGACACATACCTACATCAGACAATATTGGTCTTCGGAGCATGGTACGTTAAGGGCGGCTCATCCACGGCTTCGGATGAGTAGCATCGAGTCTATTTTGCAGTCATAGTAATATAAGTACCTACATTTTGTATTTGTTGACACGAGTGGTTGCTCGCTACTTAAACACGCCCCTCAATATGTATTGGCGTTGTCTGAAAACGAAAATACACATTTGTTAAGGTAACAATTTTAATGTGTACATTAAAAACATACATACTTTTTAATACGATGCTATGCACAATATTAAAACGAGCATAGGTTATGTGTGTCTTGAATTGTCTTGGATCATTGGGGATCGCGGATATTTTAACGGCGTTACTTCGCCAAGTATTTTACCGAATAATTTTCATATATTATACATACATATTTACCGCTATAAGTTTTTATAATCAACGAAAACTATCGAGTTTAAAAGTCGTTAAAAGTCTCGCTACAAGCAAATAGAAATTATACATAAGCGCCATTTGAAAAAGGTACCTAAATTATCTTTAATTTTAGTTACATACCACAGATAATCCAAAATCAACTGCTTTTTGTTAGCATTCAAGAACTTTGTTTGAACGATTTATACTTCAACCTGAGTATACTGTCAAAATTTTCGAAAATCTGTTAATTCCTTAGTAGCTATTAAGTCACAGTGTAACCGCTAGGGGCGCTGCCACATTTTCCATAAAATATTACGCTATCGAAAAATACTTTAAAAAATTCATGGTTGACTCGAGACAGCGATCACTCCATAACAGTCAAGATTTCTATACGCGATAAGTTTCTTTCATCAAATCTTATCCCCACTGTACATAAGCAAGTACATAAACCCCTACACAATTAGTCGAAAACCAATTCGGATCGGCAACTACAACGTGAATTCTTAAATTGAAGCTTATTTAACGAACTTCAATAAGAGACCAATAAAAGAAAATAAATAATACAATATTCTTATATTCCATACGGCCTCTAATGGACATTGTTTCGGGTCGCAGTCTCTTATGTCACGCCTCCCAACGGTCACTATGAAAAAAAAATGATAATTGCAGTAAAGGAAACATTATGTTTTCCGTTTTTACATCAGTTTATTGAATTTCGTGATTTAAGAATTTACGGATAATTCCGACACGAATTTGTTTCCGACTCATTGTCCTACTGTTGTCATTATGTGCCATTCTGGTATTATATACCTTCCCATATGCTTCAATACTCACTCTATGATAAATAGTTTTACAATAAGCATAATTTTTACAGGGTTAAGAATACATAATTTACAAATTTTATAGTACCGATTAGTTTGTACATATTGCCAATTACTTTGAAATAGAACTCTGTATAAACCTCACAATACCAAATAGAACTAACCTCTGAAGCAAACTTCATACTTCATCTCCGCACTTTTATTCTATACTTAATTTCTCCTTGTTATTTACCATGACAAAATATTGATGCACGCACGTATTTTGAAAATCTAAATATATCTTAATGTTCAAAAAATTTTTTTTTAATTATATTTCATTTATCAATTAATATTGTATTTATACAATAAAAATTAAAATCGAAATTTAAGACAATATCTTGTTATGGTAATATTCAATAGAAAACTTTAACAATACTTAAATATATATAATGACTTACGTATTTCATATATTTCACGAAAAATTCATGAATGTTAACTTATGTTATATTTAACGTTAGGTTCATTATATACTAGCACCTCTTTAAGGACTTCGTGTATCTATAATTTATCTCACCCACAACTCTAAAGTATAGAATTCCCTAATGCTTTTTCGTCTTCGAAAAAATCACAGAGTAACGAATTTCAATGTCGTTCGCCCGCTACTAGAGGCGCCTTTCTCAACACATTTCATATAAACCAACGTGTCAGCGGGCGGCACCGTTTACGTTGAGGTTTTGGGTTTCAAGGTGCAAAAATCTGCAAATTTTTACTTCTCTAGTGGGGCGCGGCGCAAGCGATTCCTTGCTCTGTGGAAAAAAACTCGATATACATACATTTTCGAAATTGTCGATAAAGTTCACTGTTTGAAAATCTAGTATATTGAGTATGTTTCTATCGAAAATTTAAATAGTGTAATAGTAAAATTGTTAACGGTGCTGGTCAAAGTCAGCTATGGTGATTTGTAAGAGAAAAAAAATTCTCGACGATAGAGGGCACTATGGTTTTCATAGACGATACAAATGTTTTTTGGTTAGTGCTTTAAAGGCATGAAGGGTTAGATACGTGTATGGCACTAATTCGGATTTAAGTCAACGCATGGTTTGTGTCGACAAGATTTACATTAAGGGTAAACCCACATTCTACCTCATTGTATATAAAGGCTAAATTAAGAAATTAAACTAAGCATTTTCTTTAAGAAAAACAGTATAAGTCTGATATAACGACATAACCATAACTAAAATTCTACAAAATTACTTGTAAAATAAAGGTCTTCGTAAACCTTCAGTTGCTCATATATTAAAAATTACTTTTATTATTACCTTTACACACACAAATTACAAACTGGTCAACCACATTATTTATCACAACTTTACAATTATTTATTTCTAGATTTTTTATGCGTGGCCATTGTAAAACTGTTACACAGATACACTTTAATCCGAATACACTATTTTCTTTCATTTTTCATTAACTTTTTACTAAATTACATAACTATTAAAGTTTGTCTATAATACCTAATATATTTTATAATATAATCGGATCCTGTTATCTTTAGAGACAATTAATTATCCATGGCGAGTACAATCTGATATCGCTATCACAGGGACAAATTCGTTCGTGAATGTCGTTATATCAGATTTTGAATGTTAATTGTATTTTGGAGCAATAATTTGAAAATAATATCACTGCCTTAATGTAGGTGGTTTTTCATAGAATTTATACATTACTACTTTGGTAATTTTTTATTTAAGTATTTATCCGTATAACC
This sequence comes from Aporia crataegi, assembly GCA_912999735.1. Taxonomy (NCBI): domain Eukaryota; kingdom Metazoa; phylum Arthropoda; class Insecta; order Lepidoptera; family Pieridae; genus Aporia; species Aporia crataegi. The sequence goes on along the minus strand of OU538744.1, from coordinate 1,052,450 downwards.
CTATAAGATAAATTGTTTATTATTGTCATAATAATATCTCCATGTTCATCACAATGCTGTTTCTGCATTTCTATAACGTTCTGATTATAGCCAGTAACTGCATTTTTGTAAATAGATTTTTGTTTTAGCCTTTTTTATGAAAAGTATGAATTAAATTGATATACTCGCAGCCTTGGTTCTGTGAAAACTTCGGCTGGACTATATTTTAAAAATTTCTAGGTATTCCCATATGCCAAATGTACCTAAAAATTGTTTTGAAAGATTTTAATATTTTTTCTATTTTATACCTTGATTATTTTTGTAATTTAAAACCGACGTAGTTTTAAAATACGGATGGACCGCATCATACTTTTTAATATTGTTTAAACATTTCAAATTTAAAATGGTTTTCTTCAGACAAGAATTCTCACGAGTCGGATAAGAGTTCAAAATATCTAGATATTTTTAAATTTTAATATCTAGATAGTTTTAAACTCTTATTTTTGACGTTTTTGTATTTTGACAAATGGTGTATGAAAGATCATCACGTTTTCATCACATTTTTTCTCAAGGTGCAAGTAACTCAGGGCGTTAGGTGCGGAACTAGGGAGATATACATATAACAAGGGATAGTGGATGTGGCCAAATTAATTTTTGTCTTATTTGCGCCTTATAAGGCACAAGACTGATCAATTACTTGCCTGGTAAGAAAATGATCAATGAAATAGTCGCAAAAATCTGGCTACAAGACAACCGTTATTGAGAACACGCTATTTCGTGTCTATGGGAATGACATTGACACTTCGCTTATTTTGCTACACTTATTGTCATTTCTATACAAAATAAAATGTCTATAGCGTGATCTCGCTAACGTGCTTGTATCGCCCTCAAAGTTGACATTCACTTGTGCCTTATAACAGACTCTATATAACGATAATATTTTCCGCCTCGCAAGGGTTAGCAAAAACAATTCGTGAAGAGACTTAAATTTTTGCCCTATAAGGAAAAAGCATGTGTGCAATTCACACGTGGTAGAAGTGCAACCTTCAAAAATTTTGGTTTCAAGATAATGAAATAAGAAACATTGTATAATGCTTCCTATCTCATTTCTCCCACGTTAAATGTTATGAATTTATGTGTCTGTCTCTTTTTACTGTCGCTTTTTCGTTTCGTCGACTTTCAAATCACAACTAGATATGCTAAAGAAGGTTTCACTTCAAAAAGTTAAGCAAAATATCCCACTATGACGAGACTATTAGCTTTTAAAAGAACCCTTAAAATATGTCATGTTTTAGAAAGGATAAGCATATTCGCGCCTAACGTTCAATGCATGTGGTCTGTGCCCAATATTATTACGTTGTTGCAATCAAAACTATGCCGAGCATAGAGACGTGAAATGTAATTTCACAGATTTGACAGCTCAAATTCTACACCTTGATGTTTTGTGTTTTCCTTAAAGTTTTAGATATACAGTGCTATGTTAAATTAGTTATAAATTCAGTTTTAGATTAGGAGGTATCTCTAGTCAGAGACTTTTCGAGAAAAAAAATTACCATTTACTTTTTTTTAAGTATATTTACATTAGTACTACGAGAAGTGTAATAACTTATTTTAATTAGATAACAGTAAAAGCCGGATGTAACCAAGGATACAATGGATGGTCAGTTAAAACGACCAGGGACTCTAGACAAGACCGTCACACTTATTTCTCAACACCCACTAACGCTGGAAATTCGATAGGAAATGACGTTTGGTGTCGTTTTCGTAACGACACGACTTATGTCATATTTCCATACAAATTTCCCGCGTTAGTGGGCTTCGAGAAGTAAGCGTGACGTTCTTGCCTATAGTCCCAGATATTTTTATGTTCTGTGTAAAAAGATATCGCTTACAGTTGCACAAGGATATTTTAGTGAAATATTATGAATTTACACCATCATTGCAATCTATTCCCCTACTTATTAATGTTGCTCTACTTAACACCTTTGCTCAAAATATTTCGTCTCGTTTTTGCAGTTACAGAGCTAGTGACAGAGCGTTTGAGATAAGGCAAATAATTAAGCAATGTTTATAAGTATGTTTGTATGGTGACTATCGTATCCTTGGCTTTGATTCTCCTACTTTTTCAAAAGGACTTGGGTTTATGAGTAAAGCAATGTAATCTTTATGAAAATAACGCGAAAGGATTTTGGTTTCAAATGCAAGTGTGCCGTTTTAGGTTGTAATACAAAATTTAAACTTTTAAAAGCGTTATGTTCGAAAATTAGAATTATTACTTATGATCAGCCCCTGTGTCTTTCAATTCACAGCCGCTAATTTAATCCTCGGTATAGAAGTTAAAATAGGAGAATCAAATCTTATGTAACAAGAATCTGGCTTAACTGTATATGATGTATATATTATATAAAATATATGGAAACTTTTCTGTCAGTACCGATTGTTAATAATTTTTTGGTGCTACAATATTTTGGCTTGGCTAATCTAGTGTCTAATTAATATTGTAAATATATTAATATTTATTGGCAACTACTGAATTTTATTTTTTGTTTTTATATGTGGCTTAGCCATTACGAGTCTTGAATTGTTAAAAGTTATGCGACTTATGAAATCATTGAAGAACTTAATCGATTTGCTAAAAAGTTATTTAATTATATTTTAAATCAATTAAAGAAGCTTTTTACACAATATTGTTTGTGTAAGATTTTTAAATATTTGATATTTTATGTTAAAGTTTACCCTTAACAAAAATTCATATTGATTTTGAGGTGTTGTCTGATGTACAATGATCTAATTTTATTTTTTTAAGAAAATGACTAGAACGAGGAAAAAATAAACTATGTATAATGTTGTCTGTCGTCGCTAGATGGCGTTTTTTTAATATATATTTTTCTTGTACAGATTATGAAGTATGGCGGTAGGTTTTTTCATAGGCCGTTTTAAATATTATGTTACTGCTTTAATTACAATAATTGTTATTGTAACGATGGAAAAGTTTCGAAGCTCTCTTACTGTTATTGAAAATGGTGCTAGACTTCATTTCTGTTGACTTAAAAAGATCTCTTCATCTATTTTTTGTTTCTCCTGCAACAAATACAAAATAATATATTTTATTTGCTAATGAATAATCAGGTATTTAAAAGACGAATGGAAATATAATAAAAACCGTTAATTATTTTTAAAATTCGTAGTTAAATTTATGTGAAATGGGCCTACATCATTTTAAACTCGTGGTTGTATTTGTAAAAATAAATTATTTTGACAGTGAGAGAGTGATGTAAATATTATTTTTTGGTAAGCACAGTACTAAAATGAAGGATTGTTAGACTGTCGGACACTTAAGTACTAGTTAGGCGTTGTTTATTTATATCTTTTTACATTTTCTTTGCCGAAAGCCGTTCAATAGTTTCGCACAGTAACAGACAGATCGTTTGTAGACCATACTACGACTTATTTGAAGAAAGGCGACTTAATCAAAAATACCATTCAAAAACCTCTCTTCTTCTATAATAGTATTTTTTGCCTATGTACATACGTTATTCATTCATGTCTATTTTATTTAAGCAGAATAATACAAGGAGATAGGAGACGCCTTATAATGTGCGGAATGTAGGGCTTTTAAATATTGCGTGTTTAAAAAGACTAGGTAGTTATATTTATCTTGATAAGTAGTTGATTATTGAAATCGGATGAAAGGATAGAAATAAGCAACGCAATTGGTGATTAGCCAGGGTATTATGTACTCCTGTGATCTCAATATATGTTTGTTAAATACATTATGTACTCTTCAAAATGCTACCACTACAGTCGCAAAATAAAGTATTTAAAGTTACAAATTGTTTTATTTAATACTTCATAACAGCATTAAATGGTAACAAACAAGCTGACAATCGCCTAACCCTATAAACGGTGTTTAACGTGAAATAATTTCTCAAATGGTATTTTATATCTCGCAAGAGCACATACTGTTGCAAAAACGAGACAACATTATTAAGGCTGATTTTAGAGTCGCCTTTAGTTTTAAAACCAGTCGTAGTTTTTGTTCAGCGCCACCTATATAACTTAATGTAAAATCAAAATATCTTTATTCATATTGAATGACGTACAAGTTCCTATATAACATATTTACCATAGATTTAGTATATACTAAATCTATGATATTTACATGATCGCGATACGTCACTTAGGTCTAAGTTTACAAGCTGCTTTTACTGCCATCTATCGTTAACAGTGTCATTTGTCAATCATATAGAATCATAAAATCCATTAATCCAAGATTCTTACAGGCTGTTTACTATGGACTTTGACTTAGGGTCAATCATATTAATATCTTTTATAAATCACCTGTAATGTTACGGTTTTCAATCGTTTACTTTATTATCTTCGTTTGGTAATAGGTACCTATTATCTTCGACCAAATAAAACCACTATTATGGATGCAGATTCTTTACGTCAAAAATGTTTTGTCGTCGCTTAAGTTTAAATAAAAGTGACGTGTCATCTGCAAACAATACAAACTACTGATCGTCCTTCACAAAATTTGGCAGATAATTAATACATACTAAAAACATAAATGATCCAAGTATTGAGCCTTGTGGCACACCCATAGTAACCGCTGACCCCGGGAACGCTTTCCATTCACGTCAACTGTTTGGACTCTATCACTCAAATAGGAAGTGATAAAATCCAAAGCAACATCCCTAATACCATAGCAGTGTAGTTTCCTGATCAATGTGTCATGGTGAACACAGTCAAAGACTCCTCAACGCTGGCTAGTTTGGACTGACGTTGCTGTATCTCAGTTTCATATCTTATTTTATTACTTTCTAATTTAAATGTATACATCTGCAATTCATCTATTGTTTCTTATTTTTAATCTTACTTACTAAATATTTTTGATTTTTCAACATTTTTCTAGTTCTTTGAATATTATATTTTATTAATTTTAACATATTTTTTAAGTTTGTTTTTTCTAGTGTTATTCTTGTTAAATGCTGGAGCAATACCCACTGACTCATTATTGGTCAAATCTATTGTTACAGTAGGAATATTACAGTGTACATCAAGAATGTGGCCGGGATTAATATCAGCTGTAATTCATTAAATAAACTTTGCGTTTTCAGTGTGGCTTAACAAACGGAGGCTTCTTTCAGGAGTGTGATTTGTTTATGTGCATCACATATCTCCTTTTCTAAGATGGTTTCTCCGTAGGGCCTGTTTGTATTCTGTATGTAAAAATTTTTTTTCTGTATGTAATTAAATGCCCTGTGCCCGCACCGTAACCCAGTATTGTGGTGATTACCAGTAAGAACCAGTTCGATATGGTAATCTACAATTTTGACCGAATCGCATTGATTCTGCCAGCGGCCGTGCGTTGCAAATCAGTCAGCTTCATAGCGAGACCCATGTTGCCTTGGATTTTGATTTTGCCCTGGAAGAACGCCTTCTGGGGGTTCAGTTTCCCCGAGATCAGGTCGACTACGTCATTGTCGTTTATCGTGAACGTGACGTCACATTTGTTCTTGCCATTGTAGGATACTTTTCCTTTGCCTTCTTTAGCGTTGATCACCCAGTAGCCTTCTTCTCCGCCTTCCCCTTTGACTTTAAATCCATAGATGCCCCTTAATTTTTCGATCAGTTTGTCTTCATCATTGACCATCGCTTCTTCGAGGATCTTCATGTATTTGAATACTTTGAATTTCTCGGGGTTGTCGGAGATCGCCGCGACCTGGTTGGATGTGGCATTTTGGAATCCTTTGCGGTACATCGTGAGAACAACGGCTCCGCCAAGTCCCAAGTTGTGTTGTAGAGCAATACGGGCCCGTGGCACCTAGAACAACAAATACTAATGATTTCTCTCATAACAGACAACATTCCTTTGATTGGCTAAGAGAGTTTGCTTGGCTGTTTTCAAAGTTTATTATATTAAGTATAGCAAAATGTTATCAATTTAGTTAGAAATTATGTTTAAAACATAATGACAAATTTGCACACAAGTGGTGTCCACAGCAGATTTTTTCCTTAACAATGAACCAAATAGTGGGACATCTTAGTGCTTTGTCAGCCATCGACCATTAAAAAACAAACCTGTCTATCTCCAGCCTCTCCACGGAGTTGCCACACTAACTCTGCACATTGAGCCAATCCAGTTGCTCCCAAAGGATGTCCCTTGGCTATCAAACCCCCACTAGGATTTACAACCACACGCCCGCCATAAGTATTCTCTCCGGCATCAATAAACTTGCCTGCCTCACCTTCCCCACAGAGTTTGAGAGCTTCATATGCTATTATTTCACTAGTTGCAAAGCAATCATGCAATTCAACAACATCTACTTGTAGCGGTGAAATACCAGTTTTAGCATATAACCGTTCGGCTGCTAGTTTGGCCATGTCAGTACCGACTAATTTTATTAAACTATTTTCTTTGAAGACAGCTTCTGTATCACTAGCCATTTCCATCCCAATGATTTCTACTGCCTTACATTGTAACCCATACCGAATAACCGCGTCTTCTGACATAAGTACTGCAGCACCAGCACCATCACTGGTTGGGCAGCAAGCAAGCTTGGTTAAGGGCCCATAAATTTTTCTTGATTTTAATACTTCTTCAACTGTGTATTCACGGTTACTTTGAGCTCGTGGGTTTTTAGCACCATGTCTGTGATTTTTAGCAGCAACTTTTGCTATATGAACCTCGGTGGTACCATATTTTTTCATATGTTCTAAGCCTGCATTACCAAAGTATTGTGCAGGCAATGGAGCTCCCGTTAAGTCAGTGATTTCAGCCAATTTAAGGGTGTGCTTGTCCAAAGGATTAGTTCTATCTGTGTATGCACTACCACCTAGAGCACCTGGTGCCATTTTTTCAAATCCCACAGCAAGAACAATATCAGAAATTCCACCTTCAACTAATTGTTTTGCAAGGAAGAGAGCATTAGACCCAGTCGAACAGTTATTGTTCACATTGTAAATAGGTATACCAGTCATACCGATTTGATACAGGACACGCTGGCCAGATGTAGAATCACCATATACGTAACCGCAAACGGCCTGCTGCACATCTTCGTACTTAATTCTAGCATCAGCTAATGCGTCGAGTACTGCCTCTTTACCAAAATCTGGGTAATCTTTATCTGCATTAGGCTTTACGAATTTTGTCATTCCGACGCCAACTACGTACACTTTTTTACCCATTTTATTATTTTATAATTACCTCAAGTACTCAACGTTGAACTGCGAACACCGCTGCCTACTTATGAATAAGTACACAACGAAAATTATTTAAGAGAGCGCACAAAGCTAGAAGAAAATCAGTTTTGACCCACACGCTACATACCGTCCCGCACTCATGTAACGTATCGAAAACGTCACTGCGGGCCGGGTCATGCTCATTGAACTCTATATGATAACTGGAATGCTCACTCGCCATAAGACCAATGTAAACATAACCGAGATAGCATGTTAGAGAGAGCAGATAAGAATGGTGTTGTTGTCTCTTTTTATCACACATAATACATTTTTTTTTAATGTTTTTCGTTTAACCGTTATGCTGGGGGCCACACTAACGGCTAACGTCAATGCCCACTAGCGCGATAATTATTGCGAGAATTTTGACATTTCGATACGGTGCTAAAGTGGGTCTACACTTGAACGGTCAACGTGAATTCCCATTATTGGCGATAGGTACAATAAGGCAAGACAAACACATGCGATCCCGTCGCGCTCACTTTTCATATTTGTTTCACGTTTCATTATATCGTTTCATATTCGTTTGGTATTTCTCGTTAGTGTGGCCCCGGCATATAGAAGTTAAAATAGGAAAATCAAATCTTATGTAACAAGAAGTAATATCTGGCTTAACTGTATATATTATATAAAATATATGGAAACTTTTCTGTCAGTACCGATTGTTAATAATTTTTTGGTGCTACAATATTTTGGCTTGGCTAATCTAGTGTCTAATTAATATTGTAAATATAATATATTAATATTTATTGGGAACTATTGAATTTTATTTTTTATTTTTATTTGTGGCTTAGCCAAAATACGAGTCTTGAATTGTTGAAAGTTATGCGACTTATGAAATCATTGAAGAACTTACTCGATTTGCGAAAAAGTTATTTATTAATATTTTAAATCAGTTAAAAGAAGCTTTTTACACAATATTGTTTTTGTAATATTTTTAAATATTTGATATTTTATGTTAAATGTTACCCTTAACACTTGTCAATCATATAGAATCATAAAATCCATTAATCCAAGATTCTTACAGGCTGTTTACTATGGACTTTGACTTAGGGTCAATCATATTAATATCTTTTATAAATCACCTGTAATGTTACGGTTTTCAATCGTTTACTTTATTATTTTCGTTTGGTAATAGGTACCTATTATCTTCGACCAAATAAAATCACTAGGTATTATGCATACAGATTCTTGACAAGTTTTCAATAACATGTATAGGTAATATAATATTTTGTTTGATTTACTCTTTCATAAAATTACCTAATAGTCGTTACTTGAGGTCCACCTATGCAAAGTACCTAGTAAACTTAAAAAGCCAATGAAAACTTTATTTTAATTTTAGATTCATAATCTTCATTCCTTCTTTATTCCTTCGTCTCACGAATAGAATATCAAACACAACGTGTTTCTGCAACTGACAAATAGATAATCAGCCTTCTTTGCGCAAGCGATTTTTATACAAAAATATAAGCGATTGGTAACAAAAATTCCAACACAAATCATAAAAAATTCACATTGTTGTCGCTCATTGTAGGGGTCAGGCGCCAAACTGGAAAGGCAAGGTCAGTTTGAAATCTGAATAAACCAAGAATTCGTAATATACATTATGTTTTTTACGTACATCGTATAACTAATTGAAACTTAGTAAAAACAACTTTACCTATTTATTTCCAAAAACTCGAGAATATATTTTTTGTGATAGTATATCAACCATTAATATACCTACCTATTCATTTTCTTGTATTCATTCGATTTTAGTTTCATTTTTATCCAAAATATATTCCTCCATTTTTATCTATACAAATAATTAAATCCTAGAGATTCGCATTTGCTCGCGCCTACGTCAACGGCTCAACCGATTTAAATACGATTTTCACTTTGGAAAGTCTGCATATTATTGTACGTATGTAAAACAAGCAAGTTTATCTTGCTTGTTTTTATTTAATTTAATCTTTTAGCGACACATACCGCATACGACATGAGGAGTAAATTAAATACTCATAAGTACCTACTAAAGTTTTTGTTGCCATGTTTTTAATAACTAATAACATAAGGTATGATAAGATCATGACCATTTGTAATACATGTGAGTAGTTATTTACCTATTTAGGTAACTTAGGTATTCGCAAATAAATTGTTCCTTCTCTACTTTAAAACTACTGTAAAAACGATCTAGCTCCAAATGATTGCATGCCGTAGCCACATGACCTGGTATTCGCTTACGCCACGAAGGCGGTCATTGACAATTCTAAAACATTAAACCTGTTGACTTTTTGATTGTCATCTTATGGTTGAGGTACTGATGAACTTAGCTTTAACCCCATAGCTTTCTGTACTGATCGTGGTAATAGCCGCCAGAGCTATCAAATCATAATACCTACTTAGTGTTAAAATTTTGACAAAAAAAACCGACTTCAAAACTCTAAAACTACTGAACAGATTTAAATGGGACCACACAACCGATCATCAAAATCGGTTCACTCAGTCGCGTTCTGAGGTAACAAACATAAAAAAAAGAGTCGAATTGAGAACATCCTCCTTTTTTGAGGTCGTTTAAAAAACCATTTAGCTTTCCAAAGATTAGCACGTTCAAACTAATTGCGAGGAATTCGCATTGTTATTAGAATCATATTTAGAAAGAAAACATGTTTTCGATACATGTTTTTTTGGGGAGAGATAATAATTATCTTCTACGTAACTAGTATAATCGTCTTATGTAAACACGTCTATTATTCTATATTAGCGATCCGCCCCGGCTTCGCACGAGAAAATCTCGTAGGGTTCAGCCTGCGTTTGCAATGTATGCAGAAAAAAATTAATTATTTACGACATCACATTACAAACCTCAAAAATAACAGTATTTCTCCACTATTTAATGGATATTATTATACATATAAACATTCCTCTTCAATCACTCTATCTATTTATTTTAATTTAAATTTATTTTATTTTAAAGATTTAAGCATAAAAAGGGATATAGGGACAGAGAAAGCGACTTTGTTTTATACTATGTAGTGATATTTACTTATTATTTTATGTTATTAGTTATTAAAAAATAACGTTGAATTGATAAACTCGTTTAGTTTTTTAAAGGCCCGTTAGAAATGCAAAGTATTACGAACAGTACCTAGATATTTTATAAAAATTATTTCTCAGTTTCATGTTATCATAGTTGGAGAGTGGACATACGTAAGAAGGATAATCATATATTTATGTCTTTTATGCATTCAGTTGTAGGTAATTTATAAAATTAAAAATATTCTTTCGGTTTCCTCCCAGCCTGCATCCCACAAGTTGTGTAATGTTGATTTAAGTTTTAGTTTAGCAGTTCCTTCCCTATTTGTTTCCTTAATTGCGGTATAACTTGAGTTCACCTTACTCTCAGTACCTACTTGCTGTGCTCCGTAGTTTCGCTCGCTTCAATTGGTATACTATGTTTTTGTCTCTTGGAGAGAATGCGTCGTAGATGGGCCTTTATTTTGTGCATATATAGCTTTAGGAGATTCGCGCTGTATCTCCAGCGGAGAGCACGGACAAGGCCTAGCGGCTAGCTGTTACCAATAAATACATTGTCAATTTCGGATGGCATCTGTCTAGGTTTTTAGTGGATATTTGTGGTTCTTCTTCGCTAGCGCCGAGCCACATACCTCTTGTTTTTCCTTATTCGTCAGCGGTGGAAATTAAGTTAAAATGATGATAGAAATTGTTGTCCGACTAAAATAATACATATAATTTAACTAATCATATAACATTTACCTTTTATTAAATCTGAGTTATAAACAACGCAAAACGTATCTTATAGTTTTCGTATATTAATTGCGCATCAATGCGTTTATCGTTAACTGCTTACTTAAACGACTCGCTTGTAAAGCGAAAGGCTCACTTTCACGTACTGTGAAGAAAGAAACTGGAAAGATTAAACCGGTGAGACAAATGAGTGAATCGATTTTCTTTACGAGCAAATTTTTCTACCCAAAGGAACTAATAAAAATTCGTAACAACTTACAACAACACCACTATTTTTCTGGTTATATCTACTTATAATCATATTAAAATTGTAGTGGTCGCCTCCACGGCTAGATAGCGCACGTGTCCGCCGGTAGCCTTGGATTCGAATCCCGGTGACAATTCTATCGGTTGGGTGTTGACTACAAAAGGCAGATAACGCTTGTAAAGAAGTTGATTAGTGAAACAAGCGCAGAAATGTACTTTTTAAGTTATAGGTGTCATTAACGACTAATAATTAATTATATAATTTGGTATGAGATACATATAGGTACAGTTTTACTAAACCAACTTAACTACAACGTTTAAACCTCCATATTCATTTACTGAACTTTGCCCTCAGTAGTTGCATAATCATCGCGTTTGATTTCGAAGCGTTATTACCATCAGAATAAACACATTCAATTCATATAAAAATGTAATTAGGTATAATTAAAATATGAAAACAATAACATAAGTATGCCATTTTATACAAAAACGGAATGATTTACACTTGATTTATTCTTATAATATAACTATTTCAGTAGTGTATTATGTATGTAATGAAGTTATTTACACTTAAATGCCCTGTGCCCGCACCGTAACCCAGATTTGTGGTAATTGCCAGTAAGAACCGGTTCGATATGGTAATCTACAATTTTGACCGAATCGCATCGATTCTGCCAGCGGCCGTGCGTTGCAAATCAGTCAGCTTCATAGCGAGACCCATGTTGCCTTGGATTTTGATTTTGCCCTGGAAGAACGCCTTCTGCGGGTTCAGTTTCCCCGAGATTAGGTCGACTACGTCATTGTCGTTTATCGTGAACGTGACGTCACATTTGTCCTTGCCATTGTAGGATACTTTTCCTTTGCCTTCTTTAGCGTTGATCACCCAGTAGCCTTCTTCTCCGCCTTCCCCTTTGACTTTAAATCCATAGATGCCCCTTACTTTTTCGATCAGTTTGTCTTCATCATTGACCATCGCTTCTTCGAGGATCTTCATGTATTTGAATACTTTGAATTTCTCGGGGTTGTCGGAGATCGCCGCGACCTGGTTGGGTGTGGCATTTTGGAATCCTTTGCGGTACATCGTGAGAACAACGGCTCCACCAAGTCCCAAGTTGTGTTGTAGAGCGATACGGGCCCGTGGCACCTAGAACAACAAATACAAATGATTTCTCTCATAACAGACAACATACCTTTGATTGGCTAAGAGAGTTATGACGTAACATAATATATTTTCTAAACGTCTTCGCAGCAACAGTCCATATCTCTGAGCCACTCAATAATAACATTTCTTTACCAATGAACAAAAATATTGAATCTAGTCTATTTAATACAGAAAAGCATTAACATTAGTAACAAACAAAGTAACAATATTTTTCCTTCCTTCCTCCTATTTCTTGGCTGTTTTCAAAGTTAAAGGGCCATAGGAAGAGCAAATATATTTTATTATATTAGTGTAGCAATATGTTATCAATTTATTATCAGTCACAGGGGCAATGTCCAGAAACTACATTGCAAAAACAAATAAACAATTTTAAATAATGTTCACAATAAGTATTTTGTATTATAATTTATATTATTTGTGTATGTGAAACAACAATACCTTATTAGAAAAAACATAAATTCTTTCATACATTTTGTTTTGTAAATGTTAGCCATAGCCTGTTGATTAAATAAAGTATATTGTATTAAAATTGTCTTTGATGAATTACACTATAAGGGTATAAACTTTAAATATGATAATCCAATGTTTTGAATCCCTTCCAGCAAAAAACGCTTTGGTTAAATTTATGTTTATATACCAGTAAGTGTTTCTTTTATTTAAAACATTGTGTTATTTTTTGTAATGAATAACAGTACAATTTTCTATGACGGATGTAAATGTCACAATCACAAGCAGCAATGGAGATGTGTTTAAAACATAATGACAAAAATGTACACGCAAGCTTGAAATGTAACAGCACAACTTTGGTGTCCACAACAGATATTTTCCTTAACAATGACCCAATAGAGAGACATTTTAGTGCTTTGTCAGCCACCAACCATTAAAAAACAAACCTGTCTATCTCCAGCCTCTCCGCGGAGTTGCCACACTAACTCTGCACATTGAGCCAGTCCAGTTGCTCCCAAAGGATGCCCCTTGGCTATCAAACCCCCACTAGGATTTACAACCACACGCCCGCCATAAGTATTATCTCCGGCATCAATAAACTTGCCTGCCTCACCTTCCCCACAGAGTTTGAGACCTTCATATGTTATCAACTCATTACTTGCAAAGCAATCATGCAATTCAACAACATCTACTTGCATCGGTGAAATACCAGTTTTAGCATATAACCGTTCGGCTGCTAGTTTGGTCATGTCAGAACCGGCTATTTTTATTAAACTATTTTCTTTGAAAACAGCTTCTGTATCAGTAGCCATTTCCATTCCAATGATTTCTACCGCCTTACTTTGTAACCCATACCGAATAACCGCATCTTCTGACATAAGTACTGCAGCACCAGCACCATCACTGGTTGGGCAGCAAGCAAGCTTGGTTAGGGGCCCATAAATTTTTCTTGATTTTAATACTTCTTCAACTGTATATTCACGGTTACCTTGAGCTCGTGGGTTTTTAGCACCATGTCTGTGATTTTTAGCAGCAATTTTTGCTATATGAACCTCGGTGGTACCATATTTTTTCATATGTTCTAAGCCTGCATTACCAAAGTATTGTGCAGTCAATGGAGCTCCTGTTAAGTCAGTGATTTCAGCCATTTTAAGGGTGTGCTTGTCCAAAGGATTAGTTCTATCTGTGTATGCACTACCACCTAGAGCACCTGGTGCCATTTTTTCAAATCCCACAGCAAGAACAATATCAGAAATTCCACCTTCAACTAATTGTTTTGCAAGGAAGAGAGCATTAGACCCAGTCGAACAGTTATTGTTCACATTGTAAATAGGTATACCAGTCATACCGATTTGATACAGGACACGCTGGCCAGATGTAGAATCACCATATACGTAACCGCAAACGGCCTGCTGCACATCTTCGTACTTAATTCTAGCATCAGCTAATGCGTCGAGTACTGCCTCTTTACCAAAATCTGGGTAATCTTTATCTGCATTAGGCTTTACGAATTTTGTCATTCCGACGCCAACTACGTACACTTTTTTACCCATTTTGTTATTTTATAATTACCTCAAGTACTCAACGTTGAACTGCGAACACCGCTGCCTACTTATGAAGAAGTACACAACGAAAATAATCACTGATTTAATATTATTGTATCACTACTAATAATTTCAAATTTGATATTCACAGATAAAACTAAGAATTAAAGATATTTATTATCAGTGATTAATTATAATGACATTCAATGATTAAGATTTTTTGGTTATCATATAATACGTTAACACAACTATAGCAACAGTCATAAAATGAAAATTATTGTAGAAAATTATAGTGGAAAATTAATATTGAACAAATCCAAAATCTATTATCATAAACGTCAATGTCATGCTTGCTGGCCGCTGCAAAGGTGATTGCTGACGTGGATCTTCGGGTTGACAAAGTAGGTACGATTTTGATATTTCATATTATTTTATAACTGACAGTTAACACTTAACAATGTAGTAAAAACAATTTGAACACATATATTATGGCAGGCTATGGTAGTTATAATTTATTACTAAAACATTTTAAATACAATAATTATTAAAACAAAAAGTAACAATTATTAAAGTACTATATGGTACATATTATATAATTAGTTTACTTTTAGGTATTTAACAGCTTTAATATTCTTTTGAGATTTTTTTTTTTGCATAAACTTGTTAAATATAGCTTTACTGGCTGGCAAATACAAATACATGTAAAAAGATTAAAGTTAAAAACAAAAGATTCATTTGGCATATTTTATTTTAAAAGCTTAGTAATGATATAAAATTTTCGTATTCAAAATTAATTATAGTAACAAAATTTTATGTTTTTTTGATAAATTGCAATGACTTTGAATAAACAGAGGATACTCAACGAGTTGGGGAGTGTAGTGAATCAATTACAGAGTGCAGATTGGTAAGAAAAATTAATTATAATTATTTAATTATTTATAGGTTTTGAAAACTGTTACATTAGATAAGGAATTTAACTTTTGTTTGCAGTGGTTGCATGGGTAGACTGTTCGGTAACGCTCCGCAAAACATGAATTGTGTGGGGAATTCTTCTCCGCAACAGGCAGGCTGCGGTTATGGTTATCATACCACTCCTCATATCACTCCTTGCCAGGGTCATGGCTGTCATACTCATAGTCCTTGCTGTGGACCAACCTATTCAATGAACGCTCTTAAACCACCTCAACGTCCGTATACTTGCATGGGACAATGTAACGCTCCAAAACTCTATGCCGACACATATAATTATTTAAACGAAAACCTTATGCAGCCCATAGTTAAAGAAGTTTATAATGACCTTAATTCAATTACTCCCGCAAACACGATTATGAATAATGAATTAGGTAACAAATTGGGTCTCATGCAACAAGGATTTGGACTGGATAAGGCTTTAAACAAAAATCTAAATAGCTTTAATCCACAAATGCAACCTATGGGGCAAAATACTCAATCATCTGCAATGGCGCATAATCAGCAGTATTTAGGAGGTATGGGACCTCAAATCGTAAATATGTTAAATGGAGAATCAACAAATAAACCTATGCAGCCTCAGCAAGGTCTTAATGGGCCAATAATAATTGACGCTCCTCAGTCTCCTCACGGGAAAGTTGGACTTACTCCATTGACTGCTCCAGTTAATACTAATAACAACCAGCAATCTAACGAAAACAGAATGAGCAATTGCAATGAACATCAGATATATTCAGCTAGTGTTCCTAATCTGCAACAGACACAACCAGCAATTCAACAACCTTCCTATGGACAACATACACAAGGCATGAAAAAGTTTAACGACATTTTTCCTGGTGTAATGCAAGGCTTAGGTGGTGATCTAGGATTTGATCCTATGGCTATTGCAATTCAAATGAACCCAGCAAATCAGCAACAAGTTGCAATGAATACCATGCAGAAGATGATGAATAACAACCAAAATATATCTAAGATTCTAGAACCGTCCGTAAATTCGGTAACGCCGCAACAATCTAATGCAAACACGATTCAGAATATGCAGCCAAATCAAACACTTGCTTTACCTCAAAACGGGGTATCGACGCTAAACAATGTTCCAATAAATCCAAATCTGAATAATAATAATCAACCAATCATAGATCAACAACAACCAAATACTGCTATACCAGCACAAAACCAACAAATATATTACACGCCAACAAGTCAGGGCATGATTCAACAGAATACACCTCAACCGCAAGCCCAAAAGTTAATTAATCCAAACGCTGGTGTTCGAGAACTTCCATCTATTGAAGAAAATAATTTAACGAATCGAGCTAATACGCTGTCATCAAGACCTCAAACACCTCATAATATTCAACGGAACATGCCGCAGCCTGTAATCAAGGAACCTATATTCCCGGTAGATACAACTAAACAAAAAATCTATCACCATTTAAATAACAAAAAGTACAGTGAGCCAGCATACTTTAATACACTAGGCCAGCCGGTCGAAAAATTCCCTGCTAATATGTATCGCTATGCAATTCCATCTCTTCCGCAAACCCTATCTCCTCAACCTAATGATAATGGAAAGTATTCTAAAGTAAAGCCAACTATAAGTAAAACAGCACTTATGGGTGAAAAACCAACGGAGAGAACGCCTAGTAGAAGTCAGCTCCAACAAATTTATAAACAATATAAGGGCTCACAATCCTATACAAAACAGAATATAATAGAACCGGTAGAGGGATCGACTCATTCTGAAAGACATTTTAAGGTGAAACAAGAAACACGACAGCAAAATGCAATTCCTGTAGAAAAAGTTGGTGGTGACGCAGCTATAGGTGGACAATTTAATAAACAGCAGTGGAATAATATAGAGCCTGTGACATATGATCATATCGGCGATGTTCCAGTACCTAATAAGCCCGGCGGCGATCTTGATAAACCGGAAAAGGTATTAACTTAATAACACTTAATTTTATTTCCTCTGCGTTTTATTTTTATTGAATTGTTAATTGTTTTAGATTTTGGCGAATAATAACCGTAAGGGAAGAAATGGCCTACAGGATATGGTTTATACATCATACCCTACGTCTGCTGCTTGGACATTCCATGGTGATGGTCAACCTGGAAAACATTATCCTAGCCATCGTGGTCGGCGCTACAATAGATATTAATTTGAGTTTCTGTTAAATTTTGTTGGTCTGATGTCTTAACATTGGTAGTTAATTGTAGGAATGTCTTTGTAATTTCGTTAAATCGTGGTATTGGTGAAATAAATTATACATTTTAAATAAGTGAACTTTATTGTCAAATTAATTTCAAAATTGAGAATTCACTTATAATTTTTGTCAAAACGGTTTGCTAATTTCATTGAAATTTTAGTTGGACTAGAAGCGATGAAAGATTTTTAACGTAAAACGACAAAATAAATAATAGACAAGTACAGAAGACCCACTTCGAAAAGTGATCTAAAGAAATAGACTTTAGACACGATATGATTAAGTTCAATTCAGATCGCGCAGCGCGTAATCACCTACGCTTATAGTTACTTAGAAGTTGCGTCTCTTTCCATCGCGTAACTCTTACCTTTTCTGACGAAAACAGGGTTGTCTCCTTTTAAAAAATAAATGAATCTAAATACTGAATTACCATTTTTGTAGTACTCTAGAGAACAAATGACTTTCAAAATAAAAACGTAAGGTAAGTGTTAACAGTACTTTAATTATAATACATCTGTGCATACCTACTTACGTTTTCGATACGTTCACGAAAAGAGACAGGCCTTATATTACTCAAATATGTTAAATCACGCCGCCTTACTATTAATACCTTTGTCAACAAAAGACGTTTCAAATCGTATCACACGGTCACCGGAATGACTTACGATGCAAACAGATTAGTTCGGGAGCGTTCCTAAAAACTTACGAAATATTGGTTCTCAAGTAATTGCAGGTAGCTCAAACTATATATTTTATAATTAACCCCGACGCAAAAAGAGGGGTGTTATTACAATAGTTAGTAGAAATCGCTTCATCCGTTTGGGCGCTATGATAGCTCCCGAACGGATGAAGCGATTTTAATTTTTTTTTTGTATAGTGTTCTTACAATTAGATGAAAATCATTTGTGAAAAAATAAAAAATGTTTGATGAAAAAATGAAGTATCTATATAATCAAATGAACAGATCTTGCACGTACATCACTCACGGCTCGCGCGTGCAGCCCTAGTGACTACTGACTACTGACTAGCCGTTTCGGATTTCGGATAGGCCGCTGTGCGTAGTGCGTACGTACATTTTGGATACCTATACGGGGAGTGGGACAGGCCCACTGGTAAAACTTTTTGCAGACTGCAGACTGCGGACTCCGTGTTATATAGTATTCTGTGGTCCCAATAAGTAAATTATCAAATAACAAATTTGCAAATCGAGCGCGTTCGGCATTGATATTTTTGCTAGGGATTTCGATTTTTCGTCACGAGTGACGAGTTTCACGGTTTTTAAACACTAAATAAAAGGATTCTACTTTAAATTGATTTTATATAACGAGAATAAAATAGTTTTACGAGCTATATTTATATTGCTTCGGAAAAAAATGTCACTTTTCGGAGATTTGATGGCCGACGTGGAGGATGATATTACATTCTTTGGGTAAGAAATAATTCACTTACCATAAATCGATCTAGAGCAAATCTAGAAAGAATAACGCGTTTAATATCCTCTAGAAAAAGCACCGCAATAAGAAAACATGTGTTTATTAATACGAATGTATCTCTGTGTGGTAGTTGCTTGGCCACAAAGGGAATGGAATTTTTTTTCATTGCATTAGTTATTTCGCAATAAAATCACTGGTACTCAAATTGTAATGATGTTGTTATGTAAGTTGCTTTAATGGTATATGATTCATGTAACATAATGTCCGAACAATGAATTTTTATGAAATTTATAAAAATCTCTGTATTAACATTAAAAACCTACCTTATTATATTCTAAATGAAATTTGCACAACAGATACTAATACTTGTACAGAACAGCAGAGTTCAAGAGTAATTACATTTCTAATCTTAATGTTGATAATATGTGGATATATCAATATGTTGATAATGCTATTAATTACAATGGTTATCCAAGGTTATTTTTCCTGGTATATGAATAAGAGATCTGAATGTAGTATTAAAGAACCTATAGAGTTACAAGATTAACAAAGACATTCTGGCTTATTATACTTGCCTTTTGACACCATGAACATTAACCTCTTTTCATAAAATTTTACTCAACATTACAGATCCCACATGCGGCACATGCGCCAAATGAGCAACATGATGAATACTATGGTAGCAGATTCGTTTGGCATGCTGGGTGATAGCCAACTGTCCATCATGGGCCCCAGACATGGCAGTGCACTTATGCCTTTTATGCCACAGATGCCCTCACTTAATAGATTATTCTCAGGTATGTTTAGTTTAAATGACATAATATTATTGTATATGCCTAAATAAGTAAAATCTTGTAACCCCCTGTAACAGTAGATGATTATCTTTTATGCCTACACACCCAAAACATTTATTTGCTTCTCCTGACTTCTAACCCAGAACCACTGGTTTGTACCATTTAGCTAAGAAGGCAGATAATTTTAGGGATTATATTTGTTAATATATAGCGTTTTATTATGCTATTTCTTGATGTTTCTTCTTACCGTTGATGAGACTCCATTCTTGTTATTAGAGGCTGCGACATCTCTTTGTCTTGTTATTGTAGATAAATAATAGTTCTAAGATGTTGTAGATAATTTAATATAAGAAGCCAATAATACATAACTATATAAAACACATATAAAGATAGAAGAAGGAAATAATGATTATGACTCGATTAATGATATAGAAGTAGTAGTTAATAATAGATATACCTAATAAGATATTATGTAATTTTGTGATGTCACAGCTGGCTTCCAATCTTGATTTGAATTCGAATATTATTAGTCATCAATTTAGCGCGTGCCAAAGAGTTCCTTCATAAAGGAGGCTATACGCAATTCGCCACATCACTCCCATACATAATAATATAGAGTAAATAGAAGCAGACAGTGAACAAACAATTCCGATGGAAGAATATTTTTCACAGTAGATCTGACAAACGGGGGCATGGGGGCCAGTTCATTCAGTTCCAGCACAGTTGTCATGTCCAGTGGACCTAACGGAAAACCTCAGGTGAGCAAGGCATTGAAAACTTTAAAGCATGTTGGTAACATTTTAAAAATTATTATTGATATTTTTTGTATATATCTTAATGTAGGTAGGTACTTTAGAAAACTTTTCGTGACAAAAAATGACCTATTCAGAACTATCTCCATACCATATTTAATCTAAATCATTCTAGAGCTATAACTTACATTATATTAAAGAATGTCTGTTTTAATACCTTCTATTTTAAATCTACCTTATAAATTATTCAAAGCTAACATAAGATTTTTATAGATATTTAGCTTTAACTTATTACTCTATAATTTAAGGACAGATGTTAATTTTATTTAAACATTTACATAGGTTTACAGTTCATCTAGCAGCACTAAGATTGGACCAAATGGTGTTAAGGAGACGCGCAAAACTCTTCAAGACTCCCGTACTGGTGTGAAGAAGATGTCCATTGGTTAGTATTTAAACCAAAAGTTATTTAAGCTCATTTTTAACCCACATCTCAAAAAGAGGGATGTTATGACGTGTCTGTCTGTGGTATCGTAGCTTTTAAACGAATGTTCTGATTATTATGCAGTTTTTTTCGTTTGAAAGTTGACGTGATCGAGATGGATCTTAATTGCAATTTATCGGTTAATCCGTTTGTAATTATCATGTCTAATTTAACTAATTTTTGAATCGTCTTCAATTTCACTTGTATACACAGGTCACCACATTGGCGAAAGGGCTCATGTGATTGAGCGCGAACAGAACGTATACTCCGGAGATGCCGAGGAGAGGCAGGAGTTCATTAACCTCGACGAGGAGGAGGCTGATCAGTTTGACAAGTATTGAAATTGTTTTTTATTATAAAATAAAACGCCCAAATAAGCTCAATGCATGATAATGCCACGATTACACGTTTGCTGTCCTTTGTCAGACTCTAATAGTTGTAGTAATAGACCTTCAACACTTGCTATTGTATATACAAAACAGCCAAGATAGCCCAGACTTTATAATAAGTCCAAAAATATACGAAGAGAATAGAGACAGATAGACACGTGAAAACGAAAATTCTACGAAAAGTAAATGAAATACATTTCAATAATAAATTGCAGAGAGTTCCAAGTGCGAGCCGGCGTGATGTCGTCCCATTCTCGCGCGGCGATTGCTCCCGCCCCTAGGCACGAACCCAGGCTTGCCTTGCCTGCGCCGCCTGCTGCTTCGCCTATCACGTGAGTAACAAGTCAATTTGCAGACAATTATAAACCCCAGTATGATAATTACAAATATCTCATAAATGAATGGTTAGTTTTACATAAGTTTAAGCATAAATTCAAACAAAAAATTCAGATCAAAATTGTTTTCTTCCATTGGTTACGTGTTACGATACCTCAGACACACCATCCACAGAGGCACATACACAAACACCACAATCTTACTCACACAGACAAATCACAAATAGATCAATAGACACACAGTCACGTCAAACTATTGTACCTACCCCCATGTTTTTGTGGAGGTTTTAAAATACATACAATACATAATCTACATACACCTAAATATCCAAACAAGGAGGACGAAGGAGATTTTTTTAAAAAATTAATAAAAAAAAATTGCACTATTAAAAGTCCTTTTTTTAGTTTGAAGCGAAGTTTATTCATTTGCTTTTTAATTAGTTTAAAAATACGATGGTTATTTTTTTACGTAAATCTTAGCATGAATATTTTCTACGCTTTGGCTTTATTTTTCATTTTCGAGATGGACAGAAAAGATTTATTGATGTTTAATAGAATGTTTATCTAGATATATTTTTGAATACACAAACATTCGTGCACTACATTGTCCAATAATTGTAGATATTGTTTTTAAGTAACTATATTTTTCCAGTAGTTTTTTTTATCCATCTCAGTAGTTAGTAGTAGTGCTAAGTAGATAGTATCTTGCAGCGAATCCCGTCGCCACAGACCTTCATCGCGTCGACCAATCAGAACTCACGCCAGCCCACTCACTCTACCTTCAAGGTAAATATGCGAATAGTTAAAAGAAACTACCTAAGAAACGTTGTTTTTGTGATAACGATTAAATATTACTTTGATGAAAAGAAATAATAGTGGAAACTGCGTTTAAAACAGCCAAATGTAATCTGCGGGTAGTTAAAGATTTATAATATGCGGGTAATTAAAAAATTAAATATATGTTAACGATGAATATTAACTGTTTATAATTATAATTACATTAATATAATCTAGGTTTTATATGTATTATCGAATGACTTATGGAAACTTAATTTAAAAATAACACAGAAAATAAATAATTATTAGCAATTTTATTAAATTATTAATTTTATTATTGCTCTAATTTAATGAGATCATGTTTTATCAGTTCCAAAATTTGAATCCATCAAACCGCCTTGGGCTTGCGTGGTGGAATTTCCCTGTTTTCAGCTTTTGAGGGTAATTTAAAATATTATCGTTTCCAGTTCCAGATATTGGAGGAGGCGTTACTACTAATGCTAGTAATATATTTATTTATAAAAGGCTGTATATATTTTTCGCGCTTTAGGTGTATGCATGGAAATGCTTGGTTTTTCTCCTAGCTTAGTTGTTATGGAGTTTTGAAAAGATATTTTTAAATTAACGTTTAGAGACCTATTTTATAGAATTTTAAATTATTTTTTGTTTTTTTTTTTTAAATTTTATTTTGATGTTATTATAATGTAAATAATGTGTAGATTTTAAGATTTGTCTTTTTCCTCCTTAATTATAAACTGAACTTGAATTGAAACCATGTCTCAAATGCTCTGTCACTTTCTCGATGACGTGGTGTTGTTGTATAAACGAGACAAATTACATCGTGCAAAGATATTTTTGAGCAATGTTTATAAATAAGGTGTGTTTTAGCAAATGCATAAGTGCGTAGAGTTCTTCTCAAAATAAATTTGGAAAAGCCTAGCCAGTAAAAAGGCCTTTCTTATCCCTTTTCTTAGCTCTTTTTCTCAAAGGGACACCTAATACAGAAATAGAAGAGTTTTTCTATCTCATTTCCTAGCCTCTTTACTGAAAGAGACAACTAACATTTAATGTATATTTCCAGATCTGTTCGCGAGGTGTACGGCGGTTCTCATCCACAGAGACACAGACACAGACACCACAAGTCCTACTCAAACAGACACACAAATGACAATTAGACACCAAAAACCAATGGCCTTGCAAATACTTGGACCTTTGATGTTTATAAATGGATGACAAATAGGCAATCTGCTACATGAAATTTGGGCTCTCAGAACGAATCAAACTCCAACCTAATCTTAGCTTAGACACAATTGGATTCGTAAAAATTTAGCTTTTCTCTCGAAAATAATTTCATTTTGAGATTGACAAAGGCCAGTCAGGAAGTTTCTTACCATTATATGTTGACTATAATTTGACATTGTATTATTTTGGATGTGTATAAAAAAGTAATCGTAGCATATAAATCGACAAGAGCTGGGGCAAAGTCCATTAAAAAGCTCGATGGCATGTCAACAGTGTGTCTTTGGAATAGTTTTAGCCATTTGATATTCTGCTACCTAAATTTGCATGACTTTCCAATGACTTGACACTGAAGGCCATTCATTAAACACTACTTGTTAATAACTTATTTTTTTATTATTGGTTAAAACTTTGGCTAACGAAACGTAATAGTTAGATTTCGTAACATCAAAACGTTTTTTATGAGAAAAACTATGGATTTGATGTTTTAATATCAGCAACACTTGTTTATGTTTTATTCGTTTTTCATTCATACAATGTTCTATGCCAATGAGATTCCATCGATACTTCTTCGACGACATGACATTGAAGCTTTAGTTGAATATCGTTAGACTTTAGAGCACACAATGAAATCTAAAAACTCAATAGATTGAGTATTGAACTTTATGTAACGAGTAAATTAGCAGAGGTGGCTCACAAAAGCGGTAAAATCTGTTTTGAGGTTTTTAGATTGGCTTTTTTTATTGACAGGTCGCAAAATATATTTTCGTTGATTTGCATTATCCTTAAATGTAATAAATAAAGTAGGGTTTATGAGCTAGTTTAAGGTTAGTTCATGTGTTTTTTAGATTCAGAAAAACATTTATTCTCATAATAGTTCTTGCAAGGCCACCCATACGGCCACTTATTTGTGTTTGAAAGTTGGTAAATATAAATGTAGTGTTAAATTCGCAATTTCATTCATTTTTCTTTAGCGTTAATTTGAATGTGATTAAACACTGTATTGTTTACACAAATTTAAAACTCAATAAGTCTATTTACAATTCCTTTACCACGACATAATGAAATTTTAGCAGAATACAGTTTAGAACACAAACGTTTATCAATTTTGACCAACGCAGGGCCCAGTTGTTAATAAAATCTTTCAAAGCTATGTTAGTGGATTAGTTTTAATCTAAACCTAAAGACAATGTTCTCTGAGTTGCTTCATTAAAGAAAAAAACTCATTTTGCTACAATGCGTCGAAGCTGTCCACCATATTGTCTGATGACATTCAATCAATTCCATTCAAATTTTCAAAAAGAGATTTATCTAAATTAGGCTTATGAGGTATTTATTTTTTATGAATAATGCGGGTAGATTTTAAGTTTCACTCAGTCTATGTACCTTCTTAATTCATGTAACTATAGATATGCTAGGTTCGAATATAAGATGCAAATGATAGCTATCTTTATTTGACGAAACTATTGATAGCTTACTGAATTACATTTTAATAATATTTCATTATTATTTGAAACTCGAAACCACGCTTTCGTAAGGTATAAATTCTTCCTTTACCGTACGGACATGTAATTAAATAAAAGCTTTAAAATTTGTTAAAAGAAATCAAATACCAACCTTGTCTTGGCCATTGAGGATCACAACAAAGTTATCCAATTCGGTACACGCCTTTTGGCTAAAAATTTTTACTAACACAATTTTAATTTAAAAGGTTTCTTGGTGACAAGCTGTAATTTTTTCATTTGCGATTGTAAGTGGTAACCACTAAATGGCAAAAACTTAATACAAAATGTAATTCAGGTAACTTCAAATTCCTCAGTTAATTTAATGAATTTTAGAATTAATAGTAATAGAATTATAGTGTAAGTTTTTATAAACAGCACAAAAAGGGTGCTGGACGCTTCATTTTGTTTATCATATCTCAAAGCTCCTCAGAGTTAAGAGCTGTTGAAAATTTTACCCCTTTTAATAAAATAACTGCAATATTTACTTGTGTGGAGTTCCTACAGTCTACACAAACAACTTTTAATAAAAGGCTTGTTACTTTATAGGAAGTATGGTCATTTAAGTTTCGGCAGTTATTTTCCTAATGAGAGTTGCACAGAATTGCTTTATCTCTGCTTATATCTGAGAAGCGTTTGAATTTTCGGACTGGCAAATGTATTTTGTTAAATCAAATTGTTTACTTCGGTTTATTTAATTTTTAACGTATTTTGATGTTAGTGTAAATCAGCAGTCGTTTATCTTATGAATTAAATTAGTCAATATTAACTTACTGTGTTTTATTTTAGATATAGCTGAGGTCCAAAACTCCGCTTAGGATAAGATATCTTACCTTCAAATTTCTTAAAATAGCATTCATTGTCATTGAATATTGGTTCAGTAGTTATGGATGTGAAAATGTACAAAAGAAATTATTGGGAGGTTTTGGAATCGATTCTTTGAAATCTTTGAGCGCATGTATATTTTGCTTTGTAAGGTCCTTACTATAAATGTTGCTTAACAATATTTCAAATGCTGTCGTTTTCTTTCGGACATGGACAACAATGAAGTTCTTTGTTAAGCAAGGATACAATATGATAATGACTGATAAGTGATTTTTTACGATAGTGTTTTATATTTTTATAATAATTGTCACGTTTTAAAACACTCGCAGGCAAGTGGAAACACTTATCGTTTTACCGATAAGTTTTTTACCTTGAATTAAACAAAAAATGAAATGAAATTAAACATAATTATAATCATGTGGATAGTAGGTATATTTCATTAAATTCAAAGAAAACTATGTCTAAAATAACCCATATACCAAATAAAATGATTATGCTAAGATAAAAGAAAGAATTATTTATTCCCCGTGTCGGCCATTTTGAATGCGCCGACGTTTTGCTGTCGTCAGAGACAAAGGCGGCAAATTTCTTCGTTAATCTCCAGCAGTTGGTCAATGAAAGATTGGTCCGAAATAACTTTTGCCAAGTTGCAGATGATGCGCAAGAGATCGCCAGACTTGTAGTTCATCAGTTTGTTGCAGAGGCTTATTTCTTCCAGGATTGTGTTCGGAATCTGTAGAAGAAAATGAAGTTTGAAAAAGGTTTAGTTGATACAAAAGTAACAAAAAGATTAAGGTGTGACGTATTCTGATGCACAGCAAAATATTTATAGTAAAATTCGATAAAGTATTTACATTTTATGAATCAAGTTATTGTAGATACATAAATAAGTATATTAGGCAAAAATATATGCTTGTCTATCGCAAAATAAGCCAGCTTTAAATTTTAATTGTCTTTTGAATAGAGATTGTTGGAAAGAGAAAAAAATCATAACATTGTGTACCTACATCGAAAGGACATAAGTATTAATATTCATCACCAGTACCTAACAGTAAATTATACGTCTAGAAGGTATTGCCTGTTATTTTCGTCATGAGTGTAGGTATACAAAAACAGCGTAGGTGCTCTATAAACTTCCACGGCCACGAAGGTTTTAAACTCATCAAATAATCTAGTGTAGAATATATTAGGTAGGTATATAACCCACAAGATGTCTAGAGCAGGTACTAAAATATTAGCTTCTAGTGCGTAAATATATCAGTAGCAAACACCGTCTAGAAACACAACACCACAGGAAATTTTGAAAATAAATAAATAATGAAAATAATGTAGCGTATAATGTAGAAACCTCCAACGGTGTTTATTTTTAATTTATTGCATGACCATCGATAGGTAAGTCCTTAATTCGGAATAATAATAAAAAATCTAAATCAATAATACTACTTAATTAAAGTAAGTTTTAGTACATTGAGTGTTTATAATTGAATTCCGTCGTGGAAATTCCTATATTTAAATATAAACAGTGTGTTTTCGCAACGTTCACGGAAACTGTTATCAACACGGACTTTGAACACACGAGTTCACATAATTAACAATGCTTTGCTTCCTAGAAATCGCGCCATGAGTTGTAGGTATACATAGGTATGCCTAAGGAACCTTGGCATGTAGCTGTTTAATAAAGAAGCAATGCGATAATTTTGTTAACACATTGAAAAAGCATCGTTTAACGACTTCGATATCTAATTATATACCTTTTTCGTCCATAAGGATTGAAGTATATAAAATTAATCTTATAACTTAAACTTGACGGTATAACGCCGAGATAATAATATCTAATCACGTACCGAAAGAAAAAGATTGAAATGTTTTCACATTGTCTAACGTCATCATTGAAAAATCATTTATATATTCGCTAATTTTAACTGGTACAAAGGTCTTTAACTTTGACTGGGATATCCTTATAGAAAGGCGAGCAAATAGCTTTATTGTGTACTTACATTATTGGAATCGGAGAATGTGCTGAACTTGTACTTGGCTTTTCTCTTCTCTCCGTTATCGAAGAAGAGTGTAAACGTAGCGTCTTTCCCTATACCTCCCACGGGGAAGTAGAGACCAGCTATTAGGTGTCCCTTCTGGTCCCGAGCCAGGAGACTCCTAGATGACAAATTTTATTCTATTTACTTATTTATATATTTACGCCTTTTTTTCACAGGCTCACTCGCTAGTATTCCTGTGCCTATTATTTTGATTACTTAACTATCATTCAAAACATTTTTAGTTGCCCCGCGATTCGAGCCCAGAAATTTCTGGGCAACTCGCGTAGTATGTTAGAGGCTTGAACCATTATTTACAGCTATTAGCATTAGAGTAAGTCATTCATCATCAAGTGATTTTGTCTCCTCACCTGAAGTTATATACCAGGTTTCTCCTCTCAGTAACGTTTACTCCATCTAGATAAGGCCTGGCCACATAGACCAGGGACACCTGAAACTTGACAGTTGTTCCTCTGGTCACCCGCTCATGCCATTCCACGTAAGCGCTGTTTTGAGGACTGAAGCTATACTCGTACTCTTTTCGGCAATGTGGCTCGTCTGATTGTGTGAACCAGCCTGGAGGAAATAATAAGTTGGGTGCAGTTTATAAACTAAGATTAAATTAAGTCATATAAGCAGCACTTCTTTAAATGAAGAATGGAACTCTGTGTGTAGAACATACCAGTATGAGGGTATGCGCGGTCTGCCATGATAGTAACAATCCTGGGCACGTGGTAGCCAGGATCCGCTAGCATCACTCCCGGTCTTCCATCCACCACTACCTGAATTGCTACCATCACGTGCTCCTTTTCTGCCATCGCTACGCTCTCAGGCCCAGGCCCACTGGTCACGTAATCATGGACGTCTACCACCGCCTCCTCACATGAAACTAGTCCCATTGCAGCGCTGAATCCCCGAAATTTCTTATCCAAAATTCTCAACCTTCGGATCAGCTCTATACCCAAACCCACACACGTATGTTTCTTACTCCTGATTGGAGGCTTGTACCGTTTAAAGAGCTCAAAAAGACCATCCTGGGATTTAGTAAACTCGTCATGAAGAGAGATGAAATTGCTAACGGAGTCATAGTTGTCGGTCACAAGCAGGTACCGTAGAATTGTCTCCGCTTCTGTTGCGAGCTCCTCGTGTGTTGCTGATGTTAGAGCGAGCGGTTTGCGCGGTTGTGCCCACCGAGAAAGCGGCAACGGGTTGCTGACATCACCGGGGACTGTCACTGGCCCATCGATCGGTGGGGTTACATGCCGATCAGTCGGCAGGGATGTGGTCGTGTGCCGATCGGTCGGCAGCGACGCGGTCAAATGCCGGTCGGGAGTTTGAATACCTCCCGCAACCACAGCGAGTCAACTCGGCCATTCTGCGCCCCACCGGCCGACGGCGGGGACGGCCGCCTCGGCCTCCGCCCTCGTGCTGGGCCGGGCATCCTCACGCACACGCTCGTTGGTTACTTCGACCTTCGAGAGCGCCTCACGCTTCTCTGACACCACTACTAATGATTTTTCACGCTCTGAAAAACACATAAATTATTTAACTTTGCACAACTACACGTACTTAAATTATTTCGCAATACAAAGAATAAGCACCTACTAAGTTATTTTTGAATGTTTACAAAAGTTAACATCAACAACATTAAAAAATATGCGCAAACAATAGGCGATAAGTGGACGCAAAGGAATTTGTTTTCATTTGAGTTTATAATCAGATTTCACCTGTAGCGTTTCACCTACAGTTTGTTGACTTACAGTTTCTATTGCTTTTACTTATAACGTAACGTAACATAATATTGTAGTCACTGATGGCATATTGGCGCCTAGCAACTAATCTAGAGCTTAGTAAACTCAGGGTTAACATACACAACCGAATCTCAAAAAAACGTCTGCGCTATTTGCAAATGTTTTAAAATTAGATCATCGTTACAGAAGAAGGCCAGTTAAAATTAACTTCTCGAGTAGTGAGTGTCTGAGATAAGAGAATTTAAACTTTAAATATTGTAAATGAATGGACGTCTTATGAGTACCTACCTATACCTAACCATTTCTGAGTGAATTGTGTTCATCTTTTCATTCATCACACAACAGAGATTGTACTCACTCAATCAATGTAGTCTTTGTTCAGAAATCAAAGGTTACTTACTTTTATTTTTAGGTTTTTTATTCATTACTCATAACGTTTAGGTACAAGATTCTGTTCATTCGAATGTGAGCTTGGGTACAATCATCGCATGACTCATGAATCTTGGAAAACCTGAGTTCATTTCCCGCTTTTTCAAAAACTACAAAGACGAAGTCGAGGGCATAAGATAGTAAATAAAAAAAATAAATAAAAAAAAAATGATAAATGGAAAACGTCAAACTTACGACTAAATTAGTTTGAAAAATAATACTACTTAGATATAGGTATATAATAGTAACAGAAAAGTATAATAATAATAATTATTGTCCTCAGAGTATGGGTGGAAGCGTAGTTTGGTGAATTTGTGGGCGTAACCACTGACCTTTCTTCAATAAGGTTAATTGGATTAGCAAAGCGATAAATGAAGTGGTATCTATCGTACATAATTATATAATGTTATTATTTAAATATACGTAACAGCTTTTATCGCCACTTCGTCCACGAATATACAAAATAATAATATATTATATAAATACTATATCTCTATAACATACATATTATATACTATAGTTAGCACTCCGAAAGATTATTTCTGTCGCATCTCTCCCGAATTTTTTATCATTCTTTTCTGATAGTTTAAAAGCCTTATCTTAATCAATCTGTCAACTCTTTGATATCGTATCGTTATGATGCATGAATAAATATAATCATATCAATGTTAAGATTATTAAAAGCAAGACGCGACTGGACGAATACAATGAACCCTTGTTAAGCTTACAATGCCAAAAGTCATAAAAATATATTTAAACTGCTTAAGAGGGCTTTACAGGGTTAACAGTTATTCTTTGAAACTAATTTAATAAATACAAAATTAATTTTTTTGTAATATAATATCGCTTCAGCTTTTACTACGAAAACACATTAATGTAAGTAGTTATCTAATCCCAGGAACGACTGATTCGAATTGAATTTTCTTTTTGTGTTGGACAGTCCATTTATCCAGTAAGGCTATAAACACGCGAAAATATTGAAAAATGTTGCACAAACGGAAAAATGTGAGCTTTTGAGTGCGGCTAAAACCGCGGCGTTTAGTTAGCGTGATACAGGAAGCCATAAATGAATACAAGATGGCCGCGGTCTAGTTTTGGCAACGAGTTTCATCGCTCGAGACTGCAAGTAGGCCATTGTGTCAGTATCCTCACGTGAGCTAAGGGCATTGTTGAACCTTTACTAACTTGTGTACCTTATCTATTAGACGACCATATACCTATAAAGTTTATAATCCTTATCACAAACGCGCTTATTACTAGTTTTCACTCGTTACTTCGTCTCAATGGTATTAACGATAAAGTATAGCCTACTTCACAAGTGAAATTGAAGACAATTTAAAAATCCCCGACATGATGATTACAAATTAGAATATCTCTTAAATGGATGAAGATTTTCATAAAATTGTAGCTGTCTGTTAGTTGAGAGTTGCGAAGCTCAAACCAACTCATAACATCATCCCCCTTTGTCGGTCGAGGGTTTGAGAGAACGCAATTTTGGGGTCTTTGTTAAGTACCTATAATACCTACCCAAAAATATAAATTTCGGCTATAAATTTCAGACTTAAACACAATAGGTATAATCTTTAGTTATATCTAAATAATGCATAATAATCATGACGATATTCCAATATAATTTTTACGACCGGTTTGTCATTTACAGTTCATGAGAGCAAGTCATGGTAAATGGTAAATTTTAATGTATGTAGGTATATCGTCACGCATTTATCATGAATATACGTCAATAAGTAATAAGAGATTAAGAATATTGTATTTGAATTGACGGACCCCTTGAATATTAAATGATATACCTATTATGTGTATAAAATTAACTAGTACTAGTAGTAGAGTTTTTTGGATGCTCCTCTCAGACCAGGGCGTTATTGAACATTTTATATGGTAGGTATAAAGTGAAATTTAACTTTGACTATTTTATTAATCCTGGTAATTAACCAAAGAGTGACACATATATAACTTAGATAACAAACACTGCATAGATGAGAATAATCCAATAAGGTTAAAGTTGAATAGTTTATGCCAACCTCCTTGGCAAGCCCTCAAGATTCCAAAGACTATCGAAGTGACCTAATTTTTATTTTTTTACTGTGTTTAGTGCCAGGCCTTCAATGGATTAAAGTTGTATGGACTGCAATGGATTAAAACACAATGTTGCGTAAAAAAATTACCGTACATATTTATATTTATATTATTATTCTTAACCATAAGCATAAGTAAGCGCGACTGCAATCCTTAAAATATTATTAAAGTATTAGAGAGTATAAAATAACTAGATATTACATTCGTATTTTAATCAAGATAGTCAGGGAAATTTTATAAATAATATTACATTAGATTTCTCGTTCCTCGATCCTCTAAGACTGTTAAGATAATATAGTATTAAAATTTTAACAGAAAAACCGACTTCAAATTGTAACTCTAAAACAACTAAACAGATTTTGATGAATTAATTTAAATGGAACCACCAGCTTTCAAACAAAAAAAGAATCATTGAAATCGATTCACCCAGTCGAAAGTTCTGAAGTAACAAACAGAAAAAAAACAGCTTCAAATTGAGTACTCCTTTTTTGAAATCGGTAAAAAGAAAATATAAGATCATATTCACAAAAAATTTTTTTTTAATTACTAAACACACTCCTTCAAAATAAATGGACAAGCGACGTCGAAAGGTTGTGTCCGAATTTAATTCTAAGTTCTAGGCTTCGAATTAAAAATGGGAGTTGCGTGGGAGGTTGTCACCTACGTCACAGCCTCTAATAAAATTCTTAATCAACCATCGGGTGACGTGACTATTGTATTGCGAAAACAATTGCATTTACCTAATTTCGCATGGTATATGCAAAAATTACATTCCATACCCACTAATAATAGTAAAAAGCGAAATTATTTGTATTTTTGCTTGTAAAACGATGTTAGATGTAAAATACGTCAACTCAAATGGAAATGGACAGACCACATTATAAGAGGTTTAGAAAATGGAACAAAAATATCATATTTTGATATTCCAGAAGCTGAAAATGTAAATGGGGTGACAATTTCGCAGCTGGGAAGACGAATTAAAAGCAACAGCTGGGAGTACATGGACCAGGACTACTAGACAGACAGTAGAAATGGAATGAATTGGAGGAGGCCTTGACAAAACTCGGCAAACTTCGGAGTCGAGTCATCAATAATTTTGTAAAAAAAAATTGCCTGAATAAAGGTGTCCATGGGCGGACCGCTTAATCAGTATTTAGGATAAGCGGTACTATAAAAGAAAATAAAATTCGTTATTTATTTATTTATTAAATTCGGAAGATCTTTCTTGTGTTCAATTATTTCACAAATACAAAGCTAATAACAATCACTCAATAAACATTTTAAGACAACGATTGTCTGTTAAACAACTCACATTCGATATATGAATTTAAAAAAGTTAACATTCACATTACAAGGTAATATTGTAATTGACGGCAATATAGAAAGCTATTATGATTTAGCAGTTACGGTTGCACTGTTTAAAATTAACATTGCCAAGCAAGCAAAGAATACGTAAGCTTTGAAGGCTAACATTCACAACAAATTTATTCCACTATCTTACGTGAGGTATCTGATGGTATGTACAGTTTTATAGAAGGTAACATTTTTAGAACTGATTAAAATACCAAGTTGATTGAGTGAATTACATATAATAATTATAAACTAAATCAATTTTTAAAGCTATATTTTGTATTCCAAATTTTTTATGTTATTAATATTACTTATTTTTAATTTAAGATTTGGTTTTTTTTTTTTTTTTTTTTTTTTTTTTTATTTCACACACAACAGATTACAACTATTACTAAACAAATTATACAAAAACAATCATTTATAATCAAGGTTGCATTCCACAAAAATGTGTGTACATGAAAAATTACAAGGGAGTTAAATATGTCTACACAATTTAAGGTTTAACAAGAACAGTAATCTAAATAATAGGTACAATGAACAATACTAAATAAGAATATAATAGGGTTAAAATATAAGGAGACCGAGAGTCCAAGCGCTGGGATTAGACTGTCGGCTTGGTTTAATTGTTTTTAAATAAAAACTTATGTAAATATTATCTGTTATAGTTATACAGCTGTAAATAAATATACGAATCTTATAATTATACATTATAATATGGTATTAAGTATGTGTCTTATTGTTTTTGTAAAAATTATAAGTAGTAGGTAGGTACTATTTATTTGAGTTGGTAATGTCTGTTAATTAGAATCTCGCAAGTAGGTATTATTAATATGTATTAGAAATAATATATATTTAGAAACAATTTATATTTTTGTTTGAAATCAATAAAGTAAAAAAGTTTTTCATAATTAACGGAACCTTTTACATATTCTTCCTGAGTGCTGCTAATCCACATAAAATTACGAGTAAGCCCTAGTTTTCAATAAATAAACCTACCTTTTAATTAATTTTTAAGGTTATGTGAAGAGAAGATCCTTAAATCAATTTTTATGAAGAAGTTAGACTTTAGAGTTGAAACATTAAAAATAACAAAGAGTCACAAAGTGACTTTTTGTATTTAAATGCTAAATTTCGTACGTATATTTTATGCACGCTTTGTTTATCAAGTAGAGAAAACACATTCCGTGCGCAATGCCTTTACTTTCATCCCTCGAGACATAAATAATGACTTTAATGTATGAAACATGCAAAAATTACTGGATTTTTTATGAAAATATACATATATTTTTATATTTAGGAAGAATAGAGTAAATCTACTCACCCATACAACGGCTAGCAGCCAAATAAAAAAAGAAAA
Source organism: Aporia crataegi (assembly GCA_912999735.1). Classification (NCBI taxonomy): domain Eukaryota; kingdom Metazoa; phylum Arthropoda; class Insecta; order Lepidoptera; family Pieridae; genus Aporia; species Aporia crataegi. The sequence goes on along the minus strand of OU538744.1, from coordinate 1,017,363 downwards.
ACAGATGCCGAAGCCGCGCCCCGTGCAAATCGCTTCTCCTGACAACAACCACAGGCAAACTGAATTAATGCTGAATTATTGTGCCATGTCGTGACCGTTTTATTATACGCTGGCTGCTGCGCTACTCACTACTCACTAGTGATGTGCATTCTATTTTCGTCCTATCACTTCAACGTGCTAAAAAGAAAGTAACAATTAAGAGAAATAATTTATATTTTCGAAGTTCAAGAAATCTCTAATTGAAGGAAACTAGACTCTTTCTCAGTAAAATATTAAGATATACTGTTTGTGATAACGTTGACGAAGTTTTGAGTCGTTTATAATCGGAGTAAATTTTCAATAATATTGTGCTTATTTACAAAAGAAGAAAACCAAGAGAATTCATATTATATTAGATTGCGTATTAGAAGGGCTTAATAAAAAACTTTACAATGTAGATAAACATTAGCCAAGTAAAGTTACCTATAACTTTAATAGTTTTAGGATTCATAAATCGGCATAACGATTCCATTAAACATAATAGATCTAATATTAGGTCGTCACTGCTACGGTTAAAAAATATGTGATAACTGTTAGTTTTCACAGTCAGCAGTGAAGTGAAAAATGGTCAAAATCGATATTTTACTCCCAACACGTGTACTGTTGACGCCATACGCTCTGCGCATGACATAATGACACGCGGCCGCCATTGTAAACACGCGCTGTTCAATCGTAAAGCATGAGTAAAATCTTTCGCTATCGAAGTAGTTAAGACACGGTTCTATTATAATATATCCTATGTATGGGCATTCACACTAAAGAAATACATGAACTGTGATTTTTGTTGAAATTGATTATCAAATTTAAAAATAATATTTACAACACTAGTACCTAATCGTCTTTTTGGTCACAATACTTATGTCCGCAACGAGTTTGTTATTATTTTTTTTACATATTTTTTATTATCTGCACATTTGTTAGGTATACATTATATTATATATTATTTTGTATCACGTAAAAAGTTCTTTAAATATACAATATTAGAGCTTTCATGAAATACAAGAATAATTAGGACTCTTTTCCACACCAAAGATTTTCATGATTACAAACTGTATTTATTTTTTTATTCAACAAGAGCTATAATATTGACTCATACTACGTCATAAAAGATACTACATAAATGCGATTACTGTTCTCTGATAAATAAAACGCACTGCAAGTAGGTAGGTACCTACAATGTGTTTTCTTAAATCATTATATTAACTTAGTTATTAAATATCTTTTCATTACTTTTTTTTTGAATTGACTAATTCGTTAGTTTTTTGTATATTACTAATATAGTTTTAAGGATTGAGCGTTTTAAGGGGGAACATAAACACGGACCTCTTCATACACTACAGTCAAACACACAACTCTTCTATTGTGTTTCGAAGCAGTTGAGTAAACACGCAGTAAAAGAATTTTTTTAAATCAGTGAAATTGCTCATAAAATCTAGCAGGCGTTATATAACAGTTTAGATCTATGAAATAATCACATCTCAATCAATGTTGAGTCTAATGTCCACTTTATAGATAAAATTAGAGTAAAATTCTTTTATCAAAATTAAGTTGACTTTGATAAGTATCTTTTTTAGTACCAATAACTCAAAGCTTAAGTAGGTAGGTATATTGCACCTCAGTGAAATGATATGAATATTGAATGATATGAGCCGTGTCGTAATACGATAACAACACCAAACATCCTAACCATACTTTGCGTTAGCCGATATTCGTCTTAGTCTTTTGTTTAAGGTCATGGCGTTTCATAAATTTGTCCATATGGCATGATGACGATGGTCTGACAAATGACAAAGGTCATTTGGATGCGTCGTCTCAGTGAAAGAGTTTTCAGAACAGAGGATCCAGAAATATAACAAACAAGCAATTTTAGCTCTTAATTATAAATTACCTTAATAGATATTTATTTTAAATTAAGAGTACAATACCAGCGGACTGTCCAGCTTTGCTGATATTGATGTGCGTTATGAACTCATTGCTGTGTTAACCACGTCGCATCATTTACTTGTTTTCTGACTATAGATTAAATCCAAATATTAAATTGAAAAAAAAAAAACTTTATTAGATATAATTATATCTATTATATCTATAATTATATCTATAATTAGATAATGATTATTCTACTTTGATAGTCTTGACTTTTACCCTACTGCGCGTTTTTGCTCAAAATTGTTAACAGGCGTTATATCATCGTATACATATTTTGAACATGACAAAATGAAGTTTTCATCCATACTAATATTATAAATTCTAAAGTAACTCTGTCTGTCTGTTACGCTTTCACACCTAAACCACTAAACCGATTTTAATGTAATTTGGCACTAACATAGATAATAAGTTGAGAAAGGACATAGGGTACTTTTTACCGCGGGAAAACTTCTCATTCCCACGGAAAACAAAGTAAATCAGAAGAAAAGCACTGCTGCGCCGCTTTCTTTGGCTGCGCTACCACAATATTATAAATTCGAAAGTAACTCTGTCTGTCTGCTACACTTTCACGCCTAAACCACTGAACCGATTTTAATGAAATTTGGCACAATCATAGATAATAAGTTGAGAAAGGACATAGGGTACTAGGGAACGTAGATAGTAATCTAATTTCACTAAGTGGGTATATATTTATTGTGACCATTTCAATGTGCTCAAACACCTACCTCTGCAATAAGTGCGGGCTTACTTACAAGTGACCAAAACCAATATTAGTATTCTTAATAAGTAAGTGAATTCCCGTAACCCCCATTGGAGCATGGGGCAGACAAATTTCTTTATCTGTTCACTAATCATTTTCCATCATCCTGCTGTGCCTACCCCACCAAAACATCCATTTATTTCCCCGGGATTCAAATCCAGGTATTCTGGTGCAACACGCAGATGCGTAAACCATTTCGCCACACAGGCAGTAAATTTTATAAATTACATTCGTAAAAAAATAAAATTACTATAAACTGTTGTTGATGTTTTGTCATTCCCTTTCAAATTAAAAAAAATCTTGGTTTATTGAAGTGTTTAAGATTTAAATAAATAAACGGTGACTTATAGCAAATAAAAAAACGCAGGCTACTTTTCTACTACATATTTATTAGCCCTTGAGCCGACAATAAGGCACTGAGTTATAAGATCACTCCCCAGCTGATAGCTTCACGATCTTGCTGTTGATTTCCAGAAGCTCCTTCATGTATTCCTGGTCCGCCATGATGCTGGCCAGCTTCTTGAGGATGGAAAGGAGCTCGCCATCGCGCATCTTGAGTTGTTCGTTACATTCTTCCACGTCGCCAACTAATTCATCTGGGATCTGAAGAGAATGTAATGTTAATACATTTCTTGAATTTTACTTTTCGCTTTAAGTTCTAGATTCGAAGTTCCAGGAAAAAAGATAATCTTAGATCAATAGAAAAAGATAATTTATTGTGCCAGAACAGATAAATATTTAAAGAGACACAAATGAAGAGTTATAGAAAAATATTATTTATCATAATTTCAGAGATACCTACGGCCGGTTGGCGCAATAGTTGTACCTTTTGAGCCAAAAGGTCGTGGGTTCGTACTCCGGCAGCTGCATTTATTTATATGATGAGCATGAATGTTTGTTGCCGAGTCTTGATTGTATATGGTATTTATTGTGGTACCCACTTTGTTCCTGATTACCATAACCAATGCTTCAGCTACTTTGGGATCAGAGCAATATATGTAAGTTGTCCCAATTATTATTAATTATTGTTATCTACTTCTGCGGCCTTTTTCATGTAATTCTCAAGCTTAGAAACTCCTAAATGATATTGAAAGAAGAACAAAAATCAACCCTTCTATTTAAAAATGTGAGAACTTGTTCGATACAAAGGTTCGGCGCTTTGACATTTAAAAGAATAGAAAAATCACCTTTTGCAGCTCCAAAAAGGATTCAAATTTGAGTTTCTTCCTCTGCTTGCCATTGGTGCTATCAAAGAACATGGTGAATTGCTGGTCTTTCTCTTTAACTGGGAAGTAAATTCCAGCTGTCAGATGTCCTTTCGGGTTTCGAGCTAGAAGACTCCTGTAATTAAATCAAAATCTTTATAAATAAATATTTATATACCTCCAAAGCATAACAGACCGCCAGCATAGTCTTTGTTATGTAGTTTGCATTTATTTTTGCATATACTTGTATAGATTTTCGATTCAAAATTGTACCGTAACCTACCCATCTAAACAAAATTAAGTAACCAAATGAACTGATTTTTATTAATCTTTTATCATTACAATGGTGCCTTCAAATTTTCATTTGTATATCTATCAGATATTAGATAAATTATTATATACCTTAAGTCCCAAACAAGATTTCTCTTCTCCGTCACGCTGACAGCGGAGAGATACGGTTTGGCAACGTAGATCAATGACAGGCGCTCTTTGACAACCGCTCCTCTCGTGTCACGCTCATGCCACTCCACGTAGTTGTTGTTCTGCAAGTTGAACTGGTAGTTGTATTCCTTGCGGCTGTGGGGCTCGTCAGATTGTGTGAACCAGCCTGGAAGAAATGTAAAGTTGTTTAAAGTTACAATTTTGATCTTAAAGGTGCCCAGTGCCCACTATTCCGTATCATACCATTACCGTGCTATGAACGTATTAGAATGGGAAAGCAACACAATACGCTCTACAATGCCCATCAGAATGTATCAATTTTGTGTTATACAAATAACAACGGTCTAGTGGGTATAAGTAGTCTCATACTTTTCAATACAAAGAAAAGGTCTTAAGACCTTAGACCAGAAGGTAAGATATGTTGTAGGTAGTGAGTTTTTCTGGAGTGCTTTAAGGGTGCACTAGAAAGTCGTAAAATCTTGTTTAAATAGATTATATAATAACTATTTGTTACTAGGGGCAAAGAATAGACTCACCTGTGTGTGGGTAGCATCGATCCGTCATTACTGTGACAACTCGCGACACATGATATCCCAGATCTGACAGAAATACTCCTTGTCTTCCCGCTATCCTGACATGGATACATAGCATTACGTGGTCTTTCTCTGTCTCGATCAAGAAACCTTGCGGACCCGGGAATGCCGTGGCATAGTCCATCAGATCTTGAATGTTCTCATCACAGGATACCAGCATCATCGACTTGGAGATACCCGGGAAATCCTTCTCCAGAACCTTTAACCGCTTGATCGTTTCCATGCCCAGACCCACGCAGGTGTGTTTATGTGCGCGGATAGGTGGATTGTACTTCGGGAAGAATTCATCCAGATTTTGATCTGGGGCGGCCATGTAGGAGTCATAGAGGGTGATGAAGTTGTTTACGGAATCATAGTTCTCAGCGACAGCGAGTCGGCTCAATATCGCCTCGGTTTTTGCGACCAAGTCCTCGTATTGTTGCAAAGAGAGATGCAAAGCGAGGCGTGGGCCCCCCCACCGTGGAGGCGGTAGGGGGTGGTCGGTGGGCCACTGGGGCCCGGATTTCTGATACCCGGAGCCGAGTCAGCTCAACCACTCGGCGCCCCAGCGCCCCATAACGCGGCGTAAGGCCCGCTCCTCGCTCGAGGTCGACGCCAACTCCGTGGGAGACTGTATAGCCGTCTCCCGAGCGGCCTCCACGCCCAACGGCGCGTCCGGAGACCACTCTATGGCCTTACTTAACGGTTTTATATTTAACGTATCTGAAAATAAAAATATTAAATTAGTAAAATGTATAACAGACGTCAAAAGACACTAAACACTATTGGAACTTGGATGCGTTTCGATATTGATATGTACTATGATTTCTGTTTAGATATTATCATTAGCACTAATAATATGAAGCACCTCTAAGTACCTGTAAATAATATAAATTTATGTATAAAAACCACCTCCGTGGTTAAGTGGTTTACGCGTCTACCTGTTGCGCCGGAGGTCCTAGGTTCGAATCCCGGGGAAACAAATGAATGTGTAGGCACAGAACGCTGATCACCTAGTAGGTTGTTTACATGCAAGTGCATGTAAACAATATGATCAGTGTAACAGATACAGAAATGTGTCTGCCCCATGCCCTACTAGGGGTTACGAGCATTCACTTTTATCCCAGACGTAAATAAATGAATTTATTACAACTAAGTATTTTTGGCTCGTGCGTCAAGGAAATTAAATGCTTGCGCATTGCGCAAATTCATAAATACATATCCACAATTACTCGTATTTGGAATTCTGTGATTTGAAGCCAAAAGGTATGTTAATCTCAATTAAATAAATTAATAGTAAATAATATTATTTACCTATACAATATCCGTATATCAAATTAAAAGGGAAAACCAAAAATTCTAATTAATCAACAGTAGAATCAGGTGAATAATAAAATGTTTTAAACTGAAAATTTGCGATCGATTCTAGACCAAATGTATATAAATATATAAATTAATGTACAAATGTACATAAATGTAGCTAGTAACTAACTAACTCCATCACGTAAGCTTTTAAACAATAAAATTTTAACCAAAAAAAATCCAACTTCAAACTAAAACTACTGAACAGATTTTGATGAAATTTAAATGTAATGGCACGTGATGCACCTGTTTTAAAAGAAAAAAATAATCATCAAAATCGGTTCACCCAGTCGCAAATTCTCAGGTCAAAAAAAAAACACGAATTGAGAACCTCCTCCTTTTTTGAAGTCGGTTAAAAGACCGCATTGCGTTCGTGTAGTTCAGAATTAGATACCACAGACACGTAAAACTTCAAATCCCATTAGTGGCAATGTTATCAATAACATTTTAAGACCAGGTTTATTGCAATCTTATCTTTAAGATTCAGTCAACAGTTCAATAGATAATAAGTATCCTCTAGATAAGTTTAAACTATATGATAAAGATAACAATAACATAAATATTTACACTCTATTCAAAATAATTAAAAAAAAAACAGACTTCATAATGTAACCACGCGTGAAGCACAAGCTTTCAAAGAAAAAAAGAATCATCAAAATCGGTTTACCCAGTGAAATGTTCTGAGGTGACGAACATTAAAAAAAACAGTCGAATTGAGAACCTCCTACTTTTTTGAAGTCGGTTAAAAATAGAATAAGTCGAACGGAAAATAAAATTGGTTTGTTAATTGAAAGGAAATAGCAGAGTACAGAAATTCACTATAACTCATTGGTTTGAAATATAAATATATAAAATAATCATAAAATAGATAAAAATTCTTAGTTCTTACGTTAGTGAAAGCAAAATATATTAGTACTTGATAGTATGGCATTGTATTGGATCTTGGAGGTATGAAAATTCAAAATGCGGACATAAAAATCGGAAATAATTCGAGATGGTTTGAAGTGAGTTAAATAACATGACAATGACGTAATGAAGTAATAAATTTAAACACGTACCCATAGCGAATTACGAATTCGTCCCCCTTGGGCTGTTACTTTGTCTGCTTGCCGACTAAATATGACGCAGAATTGTTTTCGCGAGGTATATAAACTACACATTTTCCCCTCCCCCCTGCCCTGTTCGTGCGTCAGCGGTGCTGTAGTGTGAGTGACTTGCACGTGTTGAAATGCTTCGCACACGTGCAATTCAAAAACAAACTCGATTCCCCTGGGGGAGTCGAGTTTGTTTTTAAAGGGGGTCGCAGTCTGTTGAAAAATAATAAATACAAACTACATAATATAGGTACAACAGATTCGTTCGTTTTATAAACTTTTTGGCTTTTTCGTGGGTTGCGACATAAAAATGTTTGAGAAACGATGACCTACATATTAAGTTTTAACTTGCATACCTATACAATTTATATATTCCATTTATATATTATTTTCCAGCTCCAATAGATTTTGAACCTAGGTATTCATTAAAAACGAAATACAAATCTTTTCTTTTGTATAGCTACTTAGATATTTGTCGCAGGTAAACCATTTTACTATAGGTACCTACCTATATGATTAATTTGGAAATACACAATAACGATTCTCTGTCACGCGAAGTCGGAGGTCGGACGTCATTGGATAATCAAATTAACAAGAACAGCCCAAGGTCATCCAATTACAGTTTACAGGTAAGTATACATCAAGTATTTACTGCTTTTATCCAAATACTCCAGCCTTTTCTAGATACACCTGTAACGTAATTTCAATAGCAGAATAACCTATATGAAGACAATGAATAAGATATGGAGGTTAATAGATACCACAGAAGCCTTCTAGGGCAACCTTAGGTCCTAACAAATAAAGGATTAGCACTAAAGGTGGCTCTGGCGTCAGGACTGAGCTGAACTGCTTTCATATTATGTCGGAAACAAGACAATGGCCACTTGAAATTACACTTGAAACTGGTAGTAATTTTTAAACAGTGTAAAATTTACATTTGATAACATTAAAATTGCATTGAAATACGGAGACATCGATAAAATGCAATCTATACATTTAAATAAATGGGAGTGTCTGTTTGTAATATTAAAATAACCGATTTTTACTAAATGCATATGGATGTATACACTGTACATATACCAAAATAACATTTTTTTTTATCTGTCTCTCTGTCTGTTTGTTCTGGCTAATATTTGTAACGGCTATACCGATTTTGACGGTACTTCCACTGACAGATAATGTAATAAAGAGTAACTTAGGCTACTTTTATTTTAGAAATTAATATAAATAAATAATAAAAAATAACTATTCCGCGCGGACGAAGTACATAAAACATATGCATTATTATTTTGCTGTTCACCATTTTACTCTGTTTATAGGCAATAAGCAGATTTCAGCATTGCTTAACTGAGTAAGTAGGTGCATATTCTTAAATCCTTAAGCAGGAACTTTATTTTGCGTTTCACAATTAAAACATGCTTTTCTCAACTCGATAATGGTAAAGTAAGTAGGTACTCAAACTATGCTTAGTAATTAGTATGTTTTGTTACATGTAAATAAATCGGTAATTTTTTTAATTCGATATTTTTATGAATTTTATATATCTTTGACATCATATTTATTTAAGTTTGTAAATGCTTATTATGAAAAAGATTTCATGTAATTAGGGTACAATTATATTAAAGCATTTATTACAATTACAAGAAATGGAACGCGCACGTCGTAGCTGTAATGTCACTTGTCATATCTGTTTTGATAACCTGATTTAAATACATACGATAACAAATTAAAAATATCATGAGTTTTTTATAACATCACGTTACGACGAAATTAACGCGGGTGAAACCGCGAGGCACAGCTAGTACTTAGATATAATTTAAATTAAGTATACAAAGATGAATTCTGTTATATATCTATATTAAAAAACTGAAGACATTGTTTGTTTGAACACGCTTATCTCAGCAACTACAACTGGTTCGAAGTGAATTTTTCTGTGTTGAATTGTCTATTGCCTATATAGGTTTTGGTCGAGCCGTTTCGTAGCGTGGTATAATACTACGAAATATAATACGAGATAAAAATAAATTGAAACCGTGAGTTTGTAAATAATGATAACGATAATTCAATATTTTCAAATAACACAAATAATCTTGAAGAACCGTCGAGTTCCGAGAATTTAGTATATATATTAAATAATATATAGTATCTTTGTACCGTTTAATACAGGTTAACAAGAAGTGACGTCAGGTGACTCACAGATACATTACGCAATGATGAGACATACGCACATATAAGAATGATTAACAACAGCTGTTGTATGGCACGTTCTATTTAACTGGATATGTGAAAACGTGAAGAATGTTGTTAGTAACTAGGTACATACTTAAATGATTAGTAGTAAGACATGAAATATGCCTGTTATATACAATATGGTAAAAGAATTTTGAAAATCGGTCGAGTAGAGTTCAGTTTAATAAGAAGAAAGAAAAAAAATCGAATTTTCTCTAAGCTAATGTAGATATTATATTCGATTGTTTTGATAATCATGATGGGTTAGCACTTAGCGGTTATTGTATTAAAGTGTAAGTACATATTACTTACAAAATAATACGTTATATAATAATTATGTATCGTGAAGCATTCTCGATTTTAACGAGATAGAATACGCACGGATTACAATACTATGTATTTAGATAGTTTCTACTAACATTTTTGATAAAAAATTTCATTAATTAGTATAATAATGAATCCAATAATAATTCATAATAAACCGACAAAACTTCGAAAGTAAAATTCATTCATCATTCCCGAGTGACTTACATGTGGGCGTATTACGCTTTTGTGTGAAATGTGAATGTAATAAATGTATTCGCTATTGTGATGGAATTAGGATTTTGATCCTAACGTTATTACAATAAAGATGAAAGTAGCACTTAATCGCAATTCGAGATACAGCTAGAAAATCAATGGAAATTTTCTCTGTGTTTTGTTTACATAACATTAAACTATTGCGCAGTTAAAATAAAATAATCAAATATCAATGCTCATTTCATTGATAACGCATGTTTAAACGGTATATCTACTTAATACGGGCGATAATACAATACGTAATATTTGATTATTAACTTCTTACCTATAATGTTTAATAGTTAATAATTTATGCATACTTTTATGTATACAAATTTATGTTTAAAATGTTTAAAAAGGAAATAGAAATAAAAAAGTAATTACTACATTGTCAGGTGTGGGGTTCGAACCCACGCTCCCTCTCGGGAACCAGAGCTTAAATCTGGCGCCTTAGACCACTCGGCCAACCTGACTTATTAGTTGCGGCAAAATTTTAGAATAGTATTCGCTCATAAAACATAATGACAATCAGTTTAGGTATAATTTTTAATTTTACTACTTTACATTTACTTAACTTTTTTTTATTCGCCGATTTAAATAGCAAATTAACTTTAAATTATTTAAAACTAGCGACCCGTCCCGGCGTTGCACGGGTATAAAACATATATAAAAATCTTCCTCTTCAATCACTCTAACTATTAAAAAAAACCGCATCAAAATCCGTTGCGTAGTTTTAAAGATTTAAGCAAACCCTATATCCCTTATATAGGGAAAGAAAAAGCGACTTTGTTTTATACTATATAGTGATACACCTTTAACGCGAAATGAGAAGGTATATCGAGATGAAGAATCTACGGTTTTTTTTTTCAAAAAGTTGTTTGTAAAAGAGATATATTTTCTAAATACACTACTATCTTATACAATATACATTACGTTAACTAACATATTATACTTATGTACTCACACTGTTAATTTTCTTTATACAAAACTAAAAAATTCACTGTGCCTTCAATATGAATACCTATTTATATTTTCCCTAGAATCGAATCCAGTATATTTCGCACATACACATAATCAACTAACGAAAACGGTTTAATTTGGTACTTATAAATACTTTTGTCGGTTTTATCTAAGTAAATATATATAAAGTATAACGTCAGTAGGTATGTACTTAATTACTTAGGTAGATACATATGTATATTCAAAAGAACTATTCAAAAAATTCATTGACCATAACGAAATGTATTGCTTATGTATTGTTAGAGAAGTAAGTATACAGTGGTGGACATGGTTAGTAATTTTTCATGAATTAGTAGGTTTTTCAATGTTTTGGTAATTGTAATTCTACCACTCACCCACTGCAAGCTAAAAGAACATTTTAAATCTAAATAATAGTTCCAGAGATTAGATTAGCCACACAGCCGTAGTCACGGGCACAGCTAGTTAAAAAAAACCTAGTGTTATAAATTAATTGCATCGAGCATTCATTAGTTGGAACGGTACCATTCAATAGTCTCTCTTAGAAGGGGAAACTATGCCTGATTGGGGGGTTTTGAGTAAATAGGCATGTCATTAGACGACGGGTCTAGTATGTTTTTTTCTCCTAGTGGCCTACTTTCCCGGCGACTCACGTCCCGGGGCCGTGGAACAGAGAGGGTAGCCATACTCCTCTTCCTCGTGGAAGAGACCTTGTCATTTATTGCTTTAATTTTTATTGTTAACATGATTCATTGTTGACATTATTATAAAATTATATATTTATTATGTTTAGTATTTATTGCGATTTCTATTATTTTTTAAATGATAAATTGATAGATTTCTTAACATTAGTTTAACTTGAATTTAATTGCTCAGTCTCTTTCTCCTCGTCCAGACTAAGTAACTATGTATACATATAAAAATCCCTCCTATATATTGCAAATAAGATAATAAGTACCTGATAAATGGATACATCTCACCATAATCACCTCCGTGGCTAAATGGTATACGCATCTGCGTGTTGCGCCGGAAGTCCTGGGTTCGTATCCCGAGGAAACAAATGAGTGTTTCGGTTGGGTAGGCAGAGAAGCTTATCACCTGGCTGTAAAGGAAATGATAAGTGAAACAGATACAGAAATGCGTATGCCCCATGCCTCACTAGGGGTTACGGGAATTCACTTTTCATAAACGGATATTCATTAATTGCACCAAGAATCATCTAGTTATATTTTATTTATTAAAAAACTGAGAAATCACGGAATAGCAATATTTTTTCGAAAAATCAAGAGTGTTCGCTATCCTGTTACGCCTATCCTATTATAGTTAGTAGGTACTTAGATAGTTTAACTACCTACCGTTATTTTCGCAATTGTTGTAAATAGCTTAATTGTTGGTCAATTGCAATTGGTTCATGACCATTTTAATCGATTTGTATGTATTAGAACATTGACTATTGATTAATGATTAAGTTTCAAGTTTGTCGAATTAACGGACTTTTTTGGAGAGATTTGTCCAAACTATAATATTTTTTCGTACGTCGTAGTTTATAGTTAAAAATAAAAAAAACATGTGTGCAATTCTCACATGGTTGAAGTGAAACCTTAAAAAATTTGAAGTAACACTATATAATGCTACCTATCTCATTTTCTCCCATGTTAAATCTTATGAATTTATGTGTCTGTCTCTTTTTACTGTCGCTTTTTCGTTTCATCGACTTTCAAATCACAACAACGCTAAAGAAGTGTTCAGTTGAATAAAGTTCTAAAAATGACGACCTCATTATGTGAACTTCTCCGATGATTACATACTAAGTAAACTATACTTCATAAATCACTGTTTGCCGAAAAATAATATCTATGTATATCTGTGTGTATATACTTATTTGAAGTTATTGAGACTAACTTAACTGTTGAGATTTATTGTAGTGATAATACAGAAAACAGTTTAATTCAAGTTTTAATAAAACCTCAATATCAAACGCGATTTCGATCAATATATTTATTAAACAAATAGTCTTAAACTAAGAATCGGAAGCAACAATGTTGCTGTATTTGTTGAAGCGGAGTTGCAGTCGTCGGTGAAGCACTGGCAGACGGTTTCCAGGTGGTCATCGTTGTCTGCCTTGTAACAGTCACGATGGTGTTTCACCCACCCGCAACCTCGGGTTACTCTCACCTCAGCGTCATGGCCTTTGTGAAGTACTGCATACAAAGAGTCTTTAAGAAACTAGATAGTGTCAAAGGTCAGATATTGGTAAGTATATTATGTCGTTTCTGATACAGTTTGGCGCCGACATCCACGTATATTCTCTATAGAATTGGCGCCTTATTACAAAACATGGACTAAACATGTTTCCGTATTGGTTGCAAGGATACACGTCTGACGTTCATACAAAAACGAGGTTTTTCTCTGGTCACAAACCTATCTTTAAACCGCGTTTTGGAATAAGGCAGTTGTTGTTTCTGTTTTATATATTACTTTTTAGTGCAATTTAATGTCGATTTATACTTTGAAGAATGCTTTTGAGTGAACTTTGGCAAATTAATCACGGAGACATCTATCAGGAAGTGGTAGGTATGGTTGTTTGAAGCCCGCAACGTTCGGTTAACGACAATGAGGATTCAAATATTAGAAGGAAAAGTGAAATATACAAACAAAAAGTCATGGTCTCCGGTACTTACTAGTCTGTATAATCTTCCTGCAGAACATCTGCTCCTTGTCCTGACCCCGGGGCACCTTTTGCTCACAGTCGGTCGTCTTCAAGTACCTTTGAACACTTTCTTTATCGTATATACTCGGCTCCATGCACATCGAGTTATTCGCACTGTTGCATTCGTAACAACTTATTGCTGAACCTGTTCCAAAGAAGTGAAATTGAGTAATATATTAATAACTAATGGACCCCGCGAACTTCGTATCGCGTCAAAGTTCCGAATAATAATGTGTCACCTATATCGTCATTCCATAGAAAATATATGAGGAAAATGTTTTGCTTTTATTTTATTTTTTCGAAAATTTTCCAAATGTTTCTCTCCGTAAAAACCATCCTTGTACTTTAAGGAATATTATAAAAAAAGAATTGGCCAAATTGGTCCAGGCGTTGTTGAGTTATGCGATTACCAACACATTTTGCGATTCATTTTTATATTATAGATTTAATTTAATAAGGCCTAATGGCTAAGCGGTCTTATAAGCTTAACGCGAAGCCTGAGGTATCGGGTTCGATCCCCGGTCCCGAATACAATTTATAATTTAATTTGTATTCGGTCTATGGTTTTGCTGGATGGGGTGTCATAAGTAGCACGAAGGTGTGATTGAATTTTTACAGGCTTCCTTGAAGAAATTCAACCAAATCAACAAAAATTGGGTTGCCTGGAAGAGATCGCTGATTAGCAATAAGGCCGCTCGTTGCACTCCATTACAACGAAGTGTTTAAAAAATAAAAATAAATAATGTTTTCATTTGTAGTTATAAATAAGAATACATAAATGGATGAACTACATAAATTGTAGTTAAGATCCATACCTATCAACACTTTTAAAACTACTTCCGTAAGATTCTGTACGATCGGTGTAGTTTGAATCCTAGGTGAAAACATTTTTCTTGTACAAGATCACAAAATCTATCGCATTCTAAAAATAAAGGAAAAAAACTGTGATGTTCATGTGAAAATCACAAAAACGAGTCACTGTAGAAGATATTGAAAATTTACAAATTACTGATTAGTAATTAATTACTTGCAGATATAAAATTAGTAAGTAGGTACCTAATTAGGAACACATTTAAAATATCTATCAACGGGGGTCCGCTAAATGCAAATTATTTTTAAAATAAATTTTAGTTGAGAAGTAGTTTATTGCGAAATTAAATGTTGAATTAAAGATTTTGGTTTTTAAAAGAAGGTTGTAAACGCTTAAACACGCGAACTTACCAAAATCAATAAACACACACAAAACAGTCACGGATAGAACACTGAAAAACATTTTGAAAATGCAATTTACACGAATTTTGTAACAAAGTGACCAATGGTCAATGACCAACAGTGGACTGCGCACACACAGTCTCCAATAAAGCCATTAGACACCCGACAATAAACATCCTTATTCTGTAAAATAAAACTTAACAATGAAAGTCGGTCATGTTAAGCTGCTATAACCATATAAGCTAGGCTTTTACAAGCTAATTTATAAAAAAATAGTTAAAAGTTGGAATTTGTGAAAAATTGTTTAGATTTAACAAGAAAGTTCAACACAAGCAATTTATTTTTCACAATGAAATTAAAATATACATTTTAGGTTGAACAGATCAAAAATCACACACGAAAAGTTGTTAACTTTGAGTTTAAATTAAATATATTTCAATATCAATTCATAGTTAAGGTCAGAAAATTATTTAATTCCATGCAACCGGTAACTTATCAAGACGATAACATTAATTATGAATTATCTTATAAGTTAGTACTTAATATTGACATTCTAACGATAATCTTTGAACTATATTTTATGATTAAGTTACGTATATAAATTTTTTCTGAGAGATTTTCTCTCTTACTTTTAACATAAATTCAAGTGCACAAACTGTTGTCAAGGTTTTGCAACATCTATTGTCAGAGAACCGCCTCTGTGGCTAATTGGTTAACGCATCTGCGTGTTTTAGCTTACTAGGCTAAAATATGATAGCTTAAGTTGTACTTGGAACGTAGTAAACTAAAATCCTATAAATCTCTAGTGGAGCAAACACATTTCTGTGTCCGTTTCACTTATCATTTTTCGCGGGAGTCGATTCCGGGATCTACAGCGCAAAAAAGTAGTAAAAGGTACCGAAATTTTCTATGATTGCATTTTCTCTAAATCAGAAGATAAGTGTTGATAAAAATAATGATAATATTCATGAGAATAAGTCGTGAAATATTAAAGCTTGACGCTTAGTTTAAACTTTAAAGTTTCAAGCAACTACTGGTATTTAGAAATAATATTATTTGTGTTCGTAACAATAATGAAATTTAAGACAATTTAAGAAAAGATCGACATGATAATTACAAAATATTATGTTGAGATAATATTTAAATATAACATTGGATGAAGTTTTTTTAGTGGTTTTTCTTTATAGAAGTAAGCTCCGCTTCGCAATAAGTGGTAGACCGAACTAAGTTTAGGTAATGAAAGCATTTATTAATTTTTTTTAAAATTATAATTTAATTTGAAAACTTCGGTCATGGTGAACACACGAGAACACACACGTTTTTTTGATACAATATTTAAGATACAAAATTAAATTACAACAAGTTACTTGATTAAAATAGTAAATATAGGCTTAAAACTCATAAATTTTTAAATAATTCAATTGAACAATTTTAAAATAAAATGAGTATACAATTATTCAATACATAAGTCTAGTTTTAATGTTTTACACTTGTCACTTTCATTTTGTAAGTAACAAGTGAAATTGAAGAGAATTCCAAAAACCTCGACATGATGATTAAAAATAAAGATGTCTCATAAAGGGATGAATAGATCTTAAAAAATTTTAACTAAGATCCATTTCGATCACTTTCAGACAAAAATCCATCAAAATCGATCTATTAGTTTAGGAACTACAATGCCACAGACAGTCACAGATTTACAGACACACGTCATACTTAAAATGCCCCTCTTTTTTCGTCGGGGTTAAAAACATTGCCATCAATGTCAATCGGCAGGTTTATTAAATACCTGCGGACGTCCGTTTTCAATAAAATTATTCCAACAATTCCGTCTCGGGTATTGATCTGGTCTCTGACTTGCGAAATACACCCAAACTGTTTCTGTTACATAAAAGTTAAGTTACCAGTCCTCAATTAATCTTAGGGTTGATCGGTGGTCCATTATATATAATACCAGCTGACCTGGCAAACGTTGTTTTGCCATATCAATTTTTGGTGTGGGCTACCCTTATCACTTAGGGGTATGAAAAATAGATAGTAGCCGATTCTCAGACCTACTGAATATGCATATAAAATTTGGTAAAAATCAGTAAAGCTGTTTCGGAGTAGTAAGGTAACTAACATTGTGACACGAGAATTTTGAATATAAGATATATTTGCTTATGTTTTTCCGAATTTTGTAAGCAGAGAAATTATTTCTCATTAATTTTTCCGCCACAAAGTGAATGCCTGAATCTGTACTTTATTGATTTGTATGTGTAATTACTGACCATTTTTAAAGATAACAAATAAATACTTCATGTTGATTGAAACGCACTTCCCTAACAACAACAAATAAACTGCCTTTTATTTTGGAACTTTAATAAAAGTTTTTTTCATATATTTTTTTCTTAGAGAAGGATAATTTATCCTGAATTTCGCCTGAGCACCTCAGCTCCTCCAATAGTGTCGTAAAAGTTACCTACCCGTGTGATTCACTAAATTACGAAGAAAATGTATATGGAAAACAAAGTTAACAAAACCATAACCAGCGTTTGTTAATACAGCATGCATAAATTCATTAAGTACTTACATGTGTTAATGATGGACAGAAGAAAAACAGTCATAAATAAACCATTCAGTCTTGAAAATTCGTATGTCATTACGCCTGATTAAAATTGTTAAGCAATAAATACAAATATTACAATCGCTCAATGTGTTTTGCAGGCGCAAATTTTGCTACGATTTAATTATGAAATCATCTATGATTCAATTTGTGAGTCGTCTAGTCGACCAAATGTGACACACTGTTAGTCTATGCTATGCCATGAGTATATAACTCCAAAAGGTATAACGGAAAACCAGATTATTTCGGTTAGTGTTATAGAAAGACGACAAGCGGTGGACATTAATAAAGACTAGAATTGAATTAATCTAGATGTTTAACACAATCTTGATATGAATTTCTTGCGGCTTGCCCTTGCTATTATGTGTTAATTAATCTCTGAAACACAGGAGGCTTTTAATTATGGTTACTTATAAAAAATATTACCATACACGTATGCAAGAAGTATGACAGCGAATTTAAATAAAAATTAAGTAAGAAAATGTATCAATAATTCTCAGATCATGGGGCCAATTATAAGAAGTAATATTACAAACTTACTTACAAGCAAACTTACTAATTCAGAACAGATAGAACCATCTGGGTTACATGGTGGGTACAAACAATTAGTACCTGCAACTTTTTGAAAAAATTCGGTGTTAGTGTAGCTTTGTATGTTTGAAGGCTGGTGTGTAATTAACATGTTGGAGGTTTTTTAAATTGTCTTCAATTTCACTTTTTATTGTAAATTGTATTGGAAGCAAATAATTATTTACGATTAACTGGTATTATTCTGTTACTAGGCGTCTTATATGACAATAACTCTAGGAAATTGGTTCTTATTCTTGGATCACGCGATCATCTATATTTAGATTAACAACTGAATGACTCCCCATGCTTTTTATCACATTAATGTACCTTTGTACTTCCTGGAATAAAAATAAATCCTTTAAAGAGCATTACACGATCTTTGCAGAAAACTCAGAGGTAGAAAATCAAATTTTAGGACTCATTTCTAGATCAAAAACTAATATTATGATTGTTTTTTAGAGCCAAAAGCCTTTTAGTCTATAAGTATTATAAGTAAATTAAATTTTTAGGTACAGACCTATGTTACAGGTTGTAATTTCTTATAAGAAAGTTACATTCAGAGACATTATTCTTTAGAAAATACTACCGAACAAATCTCGCCGAACAGCGTCCCTTAAGGTGAAAATACTTGGTTCAATCAAATTGAATCACTTTGGTTGCATGGAGCAGAAATGAAAGGAATGCTGTTTACACGGTATCTGGAAAATTAACTGTTCAACACATATTCTACGAAAGATGTCGAATGAGGTCGTACGTGGTTAGAGACAGGGAAGGTTAAGGCTGCGCCATACGCGGGAGCTATTTTAAGCCAAAAAAGGTGAGTTTTTATTTCCTCGCGAAAAAATAGTAATTTCCAGAATTGAGGACACGATTGTTGTGGCATCCCTACCACAAGTAGAAGAATGTAGCGCGGAAATGTGTACTTGACACGAGATGATAATGATTGCAGGAAGCCGCGGCCCCTCCCTCGTCCGTCCTGCCACTTTTATTTACAGGCCTATCTGATTAACAGGCATATAATATCTTTTTATTAAATAATAAAGGGCTGGCATTACAAGAATGTCAGACATGATTTTGGTAAAGTATTCGGTAGTTTCGATGGCGTATGCGTAAAATATTCTCAGCAGCGTATTAAGCGTTTGTAGCGTTTACAGGTTGACAGTTTTTACATATTGTCAACAGTTGATAAAACGTCTTTTTAATCAACTTTGCTACGAAAAATAGCCTATCAAGGTTATTTTTCAAAATTTATTATTCACAGAATTAATCCGAAAAATAATTAATAAACCGAAAAATTTGTATTTTTTTTGTAATAAAGACAGTCAAAGTTGGACTAATTTTAAAAATTCACTAAATTCCCTTTCTGGGGGACATGAAGACGAGACCACGAGTGTGTTTCAAGATGTACGTGTGCTACAGATATTTCGAGAGGACAATTTCGATTGTTCAGCTACACCTACAACCTACGTAATACATCCGACCGTTAAATTCATAAGTATCCCTTAATTGATCAGTCAATTACCCTAATGGGTGAGACTACACGAGGCCTGACTTGGAATATTTCTTTCTAATCATTATTTCTTGCAGACGCAAAAAGAGGTGTGTTATAAGTTTAACGTGTCTGTGGGTCTGTGCGGCATTCTATGGCATTGTAGCTCCTAAACTAATGGACCGATTTCAATGCGTTTTTTTATTGTTTGAGAGCCTAGGTGATCGAGATGGATCAACTACAATTTATGAAGATCTGTTAATTCTTTTATGAGATATTTTTATTTATGATTAACATGTCGGAGGAAAGGGAGGAAGGGGTGTCTAAATTGCTTCCATTTCACTTGTCTTTGCAAGAAATAGCAAACAAAGGCTGAAAATTTCTTATCTAGCCTAACTTTATTAACCTAACTTTTTAAGTTAAGTTAGGTTTAATAATAGATATCGTTATTTTCTCAAAGTCGAAATCTTTGAATTTTTTTCGAGTTCAACTAAAGCTAAACAACCTTCAGCAATGACTGAAGAAAAAGGTTAGAAGTTCGAGCTGTTGAACTAAAATATTGATTACGTATGTAAATTGTAAATTGACGCGTATTTCGTTCGATGTATTTGAGCGATGCAGCTAACACTTCTAAATCCAACTAAAGCAGTGAGCAAATGAGGAACTCCTGTTAACGTCACAAATGGCACAATCCAGAGGAACCTGTGAAAAATAAAGTAATTTCCTCACGACAATTGAATAAGTGTGGTTAGATTTACTTGTATAGATAGAGCTCGAACGCTAGTTTCAGTCCCGTATTGAAACACGAGGCGCGCGGTCTTCATCGGTATCAACTGGTAATATCCCGATTCAACCGACATGGGAGTAGCCGAGTGGTGTGTTTTTGCCGTCCTCTGTAGTATATTGCAACAAGGTTGGTAGATTTTTCTTATGTTGGAACTGAACTTACAATCTCAAAAGATTAATGGTTGGGTTTTCTGTTGAGCTAGCTCAGTTCCACATGTAAATACACCTCTTAAATTGTGTATCGCTAGAAATTTAATAGGAATAACTGAATACTGATATATCGACAAATAGATTTACAAATGTGTCTGCTCTATAATATTCTATTACTTCTTTACTTGATAGTAGCCTTTACTTAGAAAAGTCTGGCTTTCCAATAGTGAAAGAATTTTTTGAGTACATAATAAATCGAGTAGTCTGAGTTAACAGTTCATTACAAGCAATAATAAATCTTGTCTCTTTGTAATATTCGTTGTTAAGAATTTAACCATGTTTGGTATTTAAGAATGTAATTTTCTAGGTCTAGAACCTAGTAAACTAGTATTTAAAAATATTTTCAAATATACAAAAAGCTCATTATAACTGTTAGGGTGTGTACTTACTCAAAATACAGGCATGTTTATCACTACATAGTATAAAACAGTCGCTTTTTCTTTCCCTATATCCCTTTGTATGCTTAAATCTTTTAAACTACGCAACGGATTTTGATGCGGTTTTTTTTAATAGATTGAAGAGGAAGGTTTTTATATATGTTTTATACCCGTGCAAAGAAGGGGCGGGTCGCTAGTAAAATATAAATATAAATTTTCTAAAAGATATTATGGACGTACGGCGTGGTTTTATAGCATTTGCTGTAATAAGCTATCTAGATTCTAGACTATGAAAAAAAAGCAAATTATGATTCAGTTGCAGTTAACATTAAAAACTTCCAAGTAACTCCCCAATTTGCAATTTCCTTTTGAACTATGGAAAAACATAACAATAATTGAATGTTGATTTTAATAATTATTTTGTCTTGTTAATTTTAATTTCAGCATCAGTTTTTTTATATATTATGTACCTACATATTATGTGGTACAATTATTGAGTAATTATAGGACGAAACCGCCTCCTTGGTCTATTGGTAAGCGCTTAAGCGTTACAACCGAGAGGTCCTGGGTTCGATTCCCGGTGGAGATAAAAAAACTCGGTTTGGCAGGGCATAGAAGGCTGATCACCTACTTGCCTCTAAAAAAAAGAAAAAAATCGATCAGTGAAACAGATGTGACATGCATCTGCCCCATACCCCACTAGGGGACACGGGACTTCACTATAGGACGAAAAAATTTATTAAATTGTATTGCAATATCAGGTCATTTATTATCTACTACTTCTAGTGCTTATATTATGGAAGTGGTTGCTAAATATTTTTAGATTTGTGGTTCGCGGTTGGAATAGATGTCAAGGGCAAATACTCGGTTATGTTTGTGCGTTTGAATGTTTGCTACGCGTGTCTTTATACTTCAAATTTGATCAGATTCGGCTCCGATTGTTGGTTAGGATCTGTTATAAGAGTTAAAATTCTAATGTAATAATTTATTACTTAATACATAAATAATCCTTTTAGGATTCAGCACAGTCGAGTAAAAATAAACTTCTCCTAACAAAGATTTGATACTTTTTAGGCTATTTAAGTTTAATAAGCTTGTTTTTAGTAATAAGTATCTATAATTGCGTTTGTTTGTCACGCTTCACGTCTAACCTCAGCCGATGATGACCAAGTTTTTTCAATCAAATTTTTTACATTGTCAGAAGTACAGAAACAGAGATTTATCGAGAAATCTCAAACATGAGGATATCAACGTGAATTGCCTCCATGGCGAAGTAGTTAACACGTCAGAAATTCGGCGTGTGGTGCCAAAGGTCCTTGTTTCGAACTCGGAGAAACAAATAAAGGTGTCGGTTGATCACCAATATATTTGCATGTAAAGAAAACTGTCGGTGAAAATTTTTTAGAAATTTTATTATCTCACTTTTGAACGCGAGCAAAGCTGGTAAAGGGTTTTATGTTTGTTCTTGATTGTTCAGTCATGCAATTAGGTACAATGTTCTATTTTTATTACAATGAATTGAAATAAAGTGGACTTTAATAACATCGTAAAAATAATGTTACCGCTGTAACAAATAGCTTTTCTATGATATATATGTACAATTAAAATTTATTAAATGTTGTTGACAATAATGACAACAAGAATATAACCTTTCCTACGTATCTAAACCTTATAAATGGATTAACCGATCTTCATAAAATGTAGCTAACAACCATCGATTACTTTAGCTTTCTCACAATAGATCGATTCGTTTTAGAGCTATTATACAACAGACAGATGCAAACACACGTCACACGTAAAACTTATAACAATATAGTTAGTTGTTATTAATGTAACTATATCAAACACGAACTACGCATCGAAATTACTAATTAAATTTATAAATTGGTAATTTACCAATTAAATTACCTATCGTCACTGAATTATTATATATTTAAACGTCTCCGTGGCTAATTGGTATACGCACCTGAGCTGCGTGTTGCGCCGAAGGTCCTGGGTTTGAATCCCGGGGAAACATATGAATGTTCCGGTTGGGTAGGCACAGAAGGCTAATCACCTACTTGCCTGTAAAGAAAATGATCAGTGAAACAGATACAGCACTGTCTGCCCCATGCCCCACTAGGGCTTACGGAAATTCACTTTCACTGAATTATTTATTTAGCAGGTTTAAGGAATAGTTTACCAAACTCGTAGATTGAAGATAATTATTATATTATTATTAAGAATAATTAATTTTGAAGACTACAAGTTTGGTAAAGTATTTTTTGATTTCATCTGTGTCAATTAATTATAATTAACAAATAATTATTATTTGTATGGAAGATCTTACAGCATCCCTGGCGATTACGCGCAATCTTGGCCACTATGCGAGTGATAGCTTTCCGGTAAAAAACCCATTGAAAACTTATTAAACTTATAAACTCATGACTGACGTATATTACAGGTTCAGCAATAACCTGTTATCAATGTAACAGTCACAACGACTCGCGTTGTCTGTTAGACAAATTGCCAGACTCGCTGCGTGCCCCCTGTGGCCCCAAGGACACCATGTGCAGGAAGATATCACAGGTGGTGGAGTTCGAGATGAACGGAATGCCTCCAGACAGCCGAGTGATCAGGGGGTGCGGATGGGATGACAGTAGTTATAAGGTATTTCTATATATCTCGCATTTAGCCCTATTGACTACAGCTTAAGAGATTTTTTACTTTAAATCCTTTACCAAACAATCCCTAGAGCTTAACTGCCCTAGAGCATCCTTATCCCTAGAGCTTAAAATATTGCTAACGAAAAATCGCCCTTTTTCGAAATTGATTTTATTTTCGTCGGAGTTGATAATACTTGTATATGCGGTTACAGACGATAACTATAGATTCGCTTTTGCAGGGTCGTTGCTACCAGCGCTCAGGTTTCGGTGGCAGGCAAGAGGTATGCTCCTGTCTAGAAGACAACTGTAACTCGGCCTCCTTACCAATTGGTGCTACGGCGCTGATGCTCCTCACTTTAGCTATATTACGATTTTAGATACAAACGTATCAACTTGGATGTTATTGCAATGTGTTCAATATGTAGGTTAATTAGATGTGTTAACAAACTCTTGTAAATATGACTGTGTTCGCTTAACAAATATCTGTTAATTGTTCGACTTGTATGTTGTTGTGTTTGTACGAGTTTATTAAAAACTTATTACTGATTTCTTCTTTCATTCACCACATTAAGTATATAGCGAAGCTATAAGTTTCACCGTTGATTGATTGAATTGGTTACAAATCGTACAGACAATTTTGATCCTAATTGAGTACTTGGCTCACCTTTATAAACCTCTTGAAACCCGTTACAAATCACTAACAATCTAAATTGCGTGTATCCGATTGAGGGAATGAGCCACTTCCTCGATTATCTGATGACACAATGTTGGATTTAGGACAAGCTACCCTGAATGCAGTCGGGGTGCAGTTGAATGAAAGCGCTGTCATGAAGTGGGCTGCTCTAATAATTGTCCTTTTGGGACTTATTCAATCTGGTAAGCAACCTGCAACTTCGTAATTGTTTATCAATCCAGAGAGAATTACCTACAAACATATGTATTGAGTAATTAATAATTATTTAAATTTATACAATTTTTGTGTAACTTGTCTTTTTATTTGTTATTTAACTGTATTTTTGATAAATAAATAAAGCTATATTTTTGAAATAGGTTTAAAACAAATATTAATTTAAAAGTTTTTCAAAGAATAATGAGACGCCTAAATTAAGGGAGTATTGCTAATAATTTTTAACAGGCGTCTATGTTTTTAATGAATAAATTCGTGTACTGATAAAATTCTACTCCAATTTCTAAATAAAAAAAGTATTTAGTAATAGCGATATCAGATGAATAGTTTATGAATGCAGTGTAAAAGTATTTATTTATAAATAAATGATATTTACCGTATTTTTGTCAATACATAATATATAGGTATTTAACGATAGAGTATTTATGAATACCTATTACCTTAACAGGCTTATCAATAGTATGTTACGAGTGCAACAGTGCTTTAAACTCGATGTGTTCTGCGAATGTTTTACCCGATTCCTTGAAGAAGAACTGTTCGGATTTAGACAGAGGAGTGACGTATACCCTCTGCAGAAAAATCATTCAGCATGTTGACTATGAGACCAATGGCCAACTGCCCATGAGCAGAGTTATTCGGAGCTGTGGCTGGGACGAAAGTCGGTATAAGGTAAGGGTCTTTTAAACTATCTTCTCTTTCTTTCTTACGTTCTTGGTAAACGACTCATATCTAGTCCAAAATTCGTCTTTCCACTGTCGTCGGTCCAAAGTATCGTAGTATAAGCGCCGATCTGAAGCCATACAAATATGTCTTCCAATCGGCTGTACAATGCACATTTGCAGGTTTGAGGTACATATTTTTATTCTTTGTCTGTGACGTCGTAGCTAAACAAATGGACCAATTATGACGAGGTTTTTTATATTTGACAATTGACGTGATCGATATGGTTCTTAGCTATAATGTTTGAAAATGTTAATAAATTTATAACCTTAAAAAATATGTAATTTTTTCAGAATACTTGTTACCACAGAGCCGGTTATGGTGGCCGTCAAGAGGTTTGCTCCTGCAATAACGATCTTTGTAACAGTTCCACAAAACTTCGCGCTTTGGGAGTACAAATCTCAATTTCATTCTTTTTTATAAGTTGTGTATTATCAAAGATATAATTAGAAAATTGTTTAATGTTGAAAACGATTCAGACGAGCTGTGCCCAGCACACCCGCGTTCGTCGTACCATCATGTAACATTATAGCCTATAGCCTTGATAAATGGACTACCGAATACAGGAATTTTTCAATTCAAACTTGTTTACAAGTTCCTGAGACTAATGCATTCAACAAAATAAACAAACAAACATACTTTTTATCTTTATAATATTGGTATAAATCGAATTAAGACGAAAGGAAAAGCGAGTTATCGAAAAAAACTAACTAAAAATTATTTCAGCAAAAGCTGTAAATTTCTAATCCTGTATTCACCATTACAAACTGGAAAAAGCTTACCGGACCTTTATCTATTAATTTTAATTAAAAAAAACGTTCGAACAATTCAGGGACCATTTTTCTTTCACTAAGATCAATTTGGATTAGATTTTGATCTGAATTAAATTTTAGAATGCAGAAGTTCAAGAAAACTTCAAGTACTAAAATAATGTAAGTAGAGAGATATTTTCGTTGAATTGTAAATAGAAACATTGTAGAAAAATACGGTGTCTTATTTAATTATTTAACATATTAATGCTTTTAACTAAAGAAAAACAATGCACTATTTTGTCAATTCTACTGAGTCTTATACGAAAATATTTTTTAATTATGAAACAACCACAAATACAACGAAATTTAATATGTGATATGATATCTCCACGAAGGCTTTACAATGAGGTTGTACATCGTCTGCTGAAAAGAAAAGCGTACGTCTAAAACAAATGAAGGGAATCATATGGTTGGTTTGAAATTTTGGCAAGACACATTGATCATTGAACATCGGAGAAAGAAAAACTACCATGTTAATCACTTTTTGCAAAAAGAAAAACATTTAGGAGTAATAAATAGAAGCAGTGAGCCCAACAAATCCAAATCGTGTAAAAATTTAACAATTATTTATAAGATTAAAGTTTTTTAAAGACAGTTACATTGACAGACGCTTTCATTTGATAGGTAATAAATTAATTTTATAATGTATTAATCGCGACGTGGTCTCCTGAAAAGGCTCCAGAAATTTATAAAAAACGTAAGTATTTCTATTGTGAAATATATAAAACTGAATAGTTTAAATAATGCGTTTGTCGCAAAAGAAATACACAGTAGTTGTAGTATTAATACTCGTATAGTCTTTGAGTTGACAATATATTGATTAAATAAAAAATATCAAGTTTCTCTTTAAAAGTCAGTGCAGATTTTGAAGGAAGGCACCATCTAGATAAGTAAAGTCGTGACCAGTACCGTCAAAACTTGTCAAATTAAATTTTAATCATATTAATTATAGGGCAAAACTGAATTAAGTTGAATGTTTTAGTATTCCAAGACAAATGCAAGAATATGGTGGTGACAAAACAATTGACCATCGCGAATCTACAGAGGGAAGGGAAAGAGGGCAAGAGAGCCTCCATGGGAAGCATTCCTATGCCGTGATACAGAAAAACTATGGTCAGTCTTAGAGAAAATTTACTTATTTTCAATCGCTATTTAAAATAAATATGCTAACACCTACAACTATTGTTTATTTGTTATGAAATATCCTTTGTAGTTCTTTTATTACATTGATTGAATTACCTTCCACCTTTTAAATTTTCCTTGGGATTGAACATCTTTGAAAGAAGCAGTGTAATCGATTTATTTCTAGGTTCAAAGGAAAGCGAACTTAACAAAACAAATTATGGCCGAATAACTTCTGGAGTTTATGAATCTTCATCAAGTCAACAGTATCAAAATACCAGGTATGATTACTAAATTAATATTGAATTATTTATTAATAAAAATATAATATAATGAAGGACTGTTATGTTTTAGATACATCAACTCATCTGTGCCTACATTTAGCTCTCCACCTCATTCACCATTAGTCGGTGTGGTGTTCAATCCATCATCTCCTAACTACACTCGATCAACAATGACTGAGCATCTCAATCCTGATAGAAGATCGCAAAGCTCCTGGTCCATCTCCAACCAAGAACCCATCGGCACCGGTGCTAAAAAAAAGATAGTTAAAAGTCACGAAAAGAGAAATGTTTGCAGTGCTGACCCTAGATACCAGGAAAAATACAAAGACTCAAGCACAGAAACTGAACCAGGCAGAAAACAAGATCGTAATTTAAGAGCAGATTCTACTACCAGCCTGGATTTCTTTGCTGAAGGTGAGAGAATGGTGTCTGAGCTTTGTAACATTCCTGATCCATCCAAGAGCGATATGAATACCAAAACTATTCAAAAAGGAAACCAACAAGAAGAAGACAAAAAGTCCAGTGGCTCTTCAGAAATATTGTTGACTGCTTTAGATAAAATTATTATCCACGATCAAATACCTGTACAGATTGTACAACTAGCAATTGAGGCTTGTACTGACGCTGAAAACATAGCTATTGCTCATCACAATCGTCCTTGTTTTAAAAATATACACTCGATTTGTGCAAAGACTCGCTCGAATGTACAAAAACCAGATAGCGCTGTTGCTAATTTGCATTCTCAGGGTATTCCTTGGGTTATCAAAAATTTTATATTTTCTTTTGTTAGAATCTTAGATGGTTGGAAGGGCGTGAAGGAACTACTTAGTGAAAAACATGATACATTTTCTAGAATTGAAAATAAATATTACAGTCCTAATATCAGAGAATGCTTTGTTCAATGGCAAGCAATAACAAAAGAAATGTTAACACATATTTACAAAACCTTTAAATGTCTTGATCAAGGGTTCACCATGGAACAAAAGAGTTTTACACACAATTACTATGCTACCAATTCTGCAGCTCCTCGTCACCAAAACCAGTGCAAATTCCAACCAATCAAAACTCATGTTAGCACCCCAAGAACTATCAACACCTCTCCACAACCATACAATGCCGTCCAACCTCCCTGGATGCAGAGCCAAACCCCGGCACAAGTTCAAAACTTCAATGAAACTCCGTGGCCATCTAGACCAAATGTTAGCTATAAAAAATTTCCCGTTGTACCTAATCCAAATACACAGAATTTTTATCCATTAAATGAGCAAAGTGATATCGATTATCAAAAGACAGCATATAAATGTGATCCTTATAATGTAAGAGAATCAAAGCCGCGTCAATCCTGGACTATAACGAACGTACCAGACTTTAGAAATGTAGATAGCATGTGCCATACTGAACATCGTGAGTTGTACAATCAGCTGCGACACAAAATGGATGCCGAGCTTGGCAAAGCTCCCGGTCAGCCTTTATTCGGAGCTATGCCTTGTGATCTAATGCAACGAAGAGACATGGAATTGAAAGCAAAAATGATTCCCTTAAGTCATGTAGAGAAGACTTTAATACCTAGTATGGCTACAGCAACTGACATAAAAAGCTATGTGCAAAAGAATAACAGTTGTGGTGACACCAAGG
Source organism: Aporia crataegi (assembly GCA_912999735.1). Taxonomy (NCBI): domain Eukaryota; kingdom Metazoa; phylum Arthropoda; class Insecta; order Lepidoptera; family Pieridae; genus Aporia; species Aporia crataegi. The sequence goes on along the minus strand of OU538744.1, from coordinate 988,115 downwards.
ACGATACGGATTTTTTTGCGGCGTGGGGTCAGATGGTACAAAAAGAATCTAACGACTTTTTAACTCATCACACTCACAACATTCAAGTTCCGTCTAATGTTGTGACGCTTTCGAGCAATATCTCTGGCCCCGTACAATTTATAGACAATGAAAACGATGAGTTCCATGAAATGTCAAAAGTGTATATGAAACCTGGAAGTTACAAAGTGCCCATAAAACCAGCTGATCCTTTATCTTCCTTCATACAAACTTCATCTCAAGAAAATCTTATTTTTGAGACTATAGTCGACGATACCAATTCCTTAAAAAATAATAGTCAGTTTTCTCCCGTAACATTAGCACCTCAACCCAAATATAACATTGAATCTTGGCCTTGCCTGGTATCTAGACGTAGTGATGATATCTTTAACGAAGAGCAAAAGATGAGGAATATGATGCCGTTAGAAATGAGAAGCGTCGATTGCCTTGAAATCCTCAATTCTATGACATCAGATCGCGCCTGGGAGGCAGCAAAACAATCGGCACCTAAGCTTGTGGACTTCCTTCATGATGGTTGTAAATCGGATACGGCACGACTGTATAATGCTTTGGGTTTATGTACAATCGATGAATTTACAAATGAAACTAAACAGATGCAAATGAATTTTGAGAGAAACGATATTTGGCCTATTCATTTCCCACTTAATCAATGTATTACATCTGGGTCACCATTATGGGAACAGAATACCGTGAGACAAGATTATAATCAAAGCTTGTTTAATGAAGATTTTTCAAAATTTTCTGATACTGAACAAAAGCAGAATGATATTGAAGACAATATTCAAAGTAATGAGACTAACATGGATGAATCTAAAGAAATCAAATGTCCCAACTTTGATCAAACCGGAAATTACGTCAAAGATGAGAGTCAAAAGAGAGTTAGTACTAAGTCAAAAGTAGCTGTTTCCGGAATGTGGTATCACCCGAAAAAGAAGAAACCTATAGCGCCAAATACTGTTAAAAAGTTTGAAATTGTAATTGCGAAATTATCAACTCTCAACGAAGCTTCATTTATACAGGATGATATGGATATAAAAACGGTATGATTATTGAATTACAACATTAATACAAAAGACGATTATAGTTCTAGAAACTCTATTTAAGACTTTTATTAATCTTTTTCTCTATTTTTCAGGCGCCAAGGTTTTATGAAGTCGTCAAATATCCAATGTGCCTACATGATATTTTAACTAAGCTGAAAAACTCTTCATACACAGAAATCGATCAAGTTATACAAGACTTTAGACGGATTTTCAATAATGTTAAGCTTTATCTTAAGGTAATGTGATTTTCTTATTATGAGTTTATTACATTAACAAATTAAATTAACTATTTAATTAACAACAGAGAGTTCTACATGTTTTAAACCAGCTTCAAACAACGAAGAGGTTCTAAATTCGACTAAATGCTCTTATGTTTGACGTCAATTGTGTACCAATTTTAACAATTAAACTTTTCTTGAGACAAATAATTCTAAGACACGAAGGCCTTGTAACATTTGCCTTGTAGAATTGTTATTTATAAATTTTTAATCGTTTAGTTGAGAGCAAAAGAAACTATTATACAAATACATAATAATAATTGACTAAATACAAAAAGTCTTATCGATCAACCTATCACTATTTTTAGTTGGAAAAATTATTAGCTGTTACGAGCACTAACTTTGTGACATTTAGTTTTCATACTTACCTTTATAATCAGGGCTTGTTATGTACCCAAACTAAAAACACCAACTAACAACAAAATATTACATAATAATATGGATTTGATAAATAAAGTCAAAATATAATTTTTATGTGGTCATTGTTATGATGGATAAAGTTCTCGTATTATATTGGTTTCAGAGTTATCCGGACAGCACAATGAAAAAAAATGTTAGCAAAGTTACAGTAGAGTTCGAAAAACTATTAAATGAAGAGTTTCCAATTAAAATGGACACAAAGAAACCTGTAGATGTTGAACAATATGATGGTAATAAAATATATGACAAGGAAAACGATAAGAATAATTTTGACGAAAAGCAAAAAGCAACAGATTAAACTGAAATATTTCTAAATGATTCGATATTTTAAATTCCAGTTTATTCCAATCCAAGGATGCCGTTTTGGAAAATGTTTTAATTTCTTTATGTATTTACAACAATATTTTCATCTAAGTAAAATTGAATAATAATACAATTATTATTGCTGTACAATAATTATGTAAATCTTTTCAAATAATGATATAAGAAACATCTAGTCACTAATTATTTTATACAAATGTCAGTGAAGTTATCGGATCTAGATACTTAAGGCTGTATCATTACTTATAAGTGCTTGCCTATACTTTTTGAATGGACTTTATTATCCCAGATAGGGAGTAGATTTCATTTCTCTTAATTGTTCTCTGCTTTTCTTTCATTAGATGTTAATTTCGTTTTATAATTATTATTATTATACTCATCTTTGTCGTATTTCATTATACTTAGTCGTTCGTTCATTTTAAAGAAATTTATGTTCACTTACGACAGTCGAGTTGTTTGCTTTACAAATTATCCATAGTTATCTTACGTGCGCCTGACATTTCAAATATTTTTATAATCTATTATCTGTGATGTAATATTTAGGTTAAAGATGAATTAAATCGCAACGTACGCTTTATAAGTTGTATTTTTAGTGTGATTGTAAATAACGAAAGTACGAGAAAATGTAAAAAAATTCGCTCATTGTTTTTGACTTAGGTATAACATAACCGGTTAACATTTGGTGAGATTGTTGGAAATTCTTACATTTTTCAAAATTTCGGAGTTGAATGATCAGTTATTTTTTATTTGTTTGCCATGTTGTTCATTGGTATTAATTATTTTTTAATGGTTTTTGATTGAATTTTACCTGCCATAGAAGTTAAGCGAATTCTCTCAGGCGTCTGTTTGGTTTTTATTTGATGATTCATTGTTAACGTTGGTTGGTTAAAATTTAAAAAATTGTGTCCTATGACGTCAGCTTGTTAATTTTAAGTATTCATTAAGTCATGATTTTATTATTTAACTTATTTATCTAAAATTATGGCAAGGAACTCGTACGATAATAAAGAGTTAAATTCGTTGTATTGTTTCAAATTTATTAGATATTCTTTTACTATAGTAGCGTGACTTTGCGTGCGTGACAATCAATATTATATTTAATAAATATTATAATTTCACCTCACACAGTCAGAATGTCTCTGAATTCTGAATCTGAGTTCCGATTCTTAATTCAGAAAGCCCAGAATTGCATACAATGTCAGTATGCTCCACACATTCCGATTTTTTCAGATTATGAATTTCATTATATGGAATTTTAATTAAGAATGTGAACTCAGAATCTGAATTCAAAAGATACATTCTGGCTTTGTGAGGCCAGCCTTATTGTCTGTATTGAAGATATTAATAATAATATTTATTTTCAATAGAAAATTTCGGATGTGTGGGGCCAACCTAAAGGATTCGGCAAGAATACAAAGAATTGATGAAAATCGGTAATTTCTATACAGCGTTGCTTTTGCTCTGATTATTATTAACTTGTCGTTGCCACAAAGTTTCTACTTAAAATATATTTATACAGCAGATAATGGCTAATGTATGCTCTTATTAATATTGCATGACATTTCAAACAGAATTTAGTAGGTTGTATTATTGACATTGTAATATTGAACTCAAATTATAATAAAGTAATAATGAAACGAGCAAAATTGATAATATTTTATCATTTCCCTGTCCAGTCCTACAGTACGTAGTTACTGGAATGATTGCATGCCCACACCACCGGAAACGCGGTAACGCCCAATTGCACAACGAAAATCTGTATAAATACTTGTACCTGTTCGTCTGTGACTTCGCAGCTACTAAACGAATAGACATATTTCGTTGCGGTTCTGAAAGGTGATTGATGGATCTTGGATACAATTTATGGACAAGCAAGTGTAACAAATATATCTGGCTAAACTGATTTTAAATTAGTTTCAAAACTAATATTTGTGGTCTGTAATGACATGCAATTTCAAGATTGAACGATCAGTTTTCTCTTATGAAATGCAATTGTTCCGGTGCTCGACAGATTGATTTTAGGTGAAAGTAACTTGCAAAGAGATGGAAAGGGCAGGATTTGATAAAGTTCATTATAATGTGACCGAGAGAGCACGCGGCTTTAGCGACGCCAAAAGCAGTGTCATAATTAAATTATCAAATGGTCACTTTCCCTTGCGTTATGTGAACAGTGAAAATTTTTTGGCGCTATAATGTTTAATGTGTTCATTTAAAAAGTGAGTATGAGCTTAAGTTTTCTTTTATAGTATCTGTTATGGTTTCCTTTTTAAGCAACGCTTAGCTATAACAACACTTTACTCGCATAGCAACAATCAGTTGTGTGGTTGTCGTAACGTGATGTTATATAGCCTATAGAATTCTCGTATCTCTAAATTATCTCACAGGAACACACTACCTATATGTTATATCCAGAACATATTCTCTTTGCTTGCCAAATTTCATTCAAATCCATTCAATAGTTTTTGCGTGAAAGAGTAACAAACATCTATACATACACACTTTCGCGTTTATAATATTAGTAAGGTTAAGGATTTGTATGAAGGTAATATAATTTCGGAGATTATCACAAACCGTCAAAAAGACGGGTTGTCTTTTATTTACGCAATGAAACATGTTTAAACAGATATATTGTGGACTAATCTTTCTCTATTTTGTATCTATTGAATTAAATTTAAAATTAAAAAAATAAACCCACCATACTCTATATTTATTTTATTCAAGATAAATAATTAAAAACATGTTGAATCCATTTTAGCTAACTGTTCTTTTCAACACGAACATTTTATTGTATTCTGTTGCAAAATATTTCAATGTTTTAAAGTAGTTTTAAACGATAATCTTAGAGTTTTTTGACACCACTATTGACTAATACTATATTGGTCATAAATTGACTAAGATTTTATCTGATAACTTGCGCATACATACCCATATAACGTAAACAGATTAATGTACAAAACGATGCACGGTAATATCTATAAAAGATTACAAAGAAAAAATAATCATTGGGGAAAAAAATTACTCACTTGATTCATGGGCGAATAATTGTAAAATTGTGAGAAATATACGCATTAATCCGATTACACTGTTTTATGTGATTAGTGATACTTGCATAGTTAAAAAAACATTAGATATACCTATTCATAGCAATTCGCTTAACGCGAAAACCGTATCACGTTCGATATAGGTACCTAAAATAATAGTTTTCGCGAGTAAGTTTTTTTTACCAACCTCCCCTAATTTGTCGTAATATTATTTAAACATATAATATTTATGATTACATAATAGAAATTACACATACGTGTTTTACATACCGATATATAACATAGTCGTAATGTTATGTTACATATAATGTAATCATAAATATTATATGTTTGGGTTTGCAGAGAAAATAGCGCAAGAAGCTAGATTGATATTAATTTATAAACAATTCTAGATGTTCTGGCAGACTGTACTGCTTTTTGTCTTCGCGACATCAGTTTCTGGCCATGGGCGAGTGCTCCAGCCCCCCGGAAGAGCCTCCATGTGGCGTCTGGGCTTCAGCAGTCCGCCTAACTATGATGATGATGGTCTTAACTGTGGTGGATTTGACAGGCAACACAGGACAAACCGTGGAAAGTAATGACTATACAGTTATTTATAATTTTTATCTACACATATTAAAGATAATCTTATTTGTATAACAATATATAATGTGTAGAATATTAAAATGTGGTAAAGTTGTTACTAAGTAAGATTTATTGTAAGCATGTTTGTGAACAAACCAAAAACTCATTGAGCCTGGAAAATTTATTTCACTGATAGAAAGCTATACTCTTTCTATGTGAAATAGGCTATAGTATATATTTACCTTACAATCGGTAAGGGATTAAAATATTGATGTACGATTCTTATACAGACAATTGCGGCAATAAACGATTTTGTTATTTTACTATCTAATAACTTTTCAGATGCGGTGTCTGTGGGGATGCTTATGACATGCGCCCCCCACGCACGCACGAATTAGGGGGCACATATGGCCAGGGCACAATCGTCGCCAAATACATCTCTGGCCAAATCTTAGAAGCAACTGTTGAAATTACTGCCTTCCACAAGGGCTATTGGTACTTTAAAATCTGCCCCGACCCCAAAACCGAAGCAAGACAGCGATGCTTTGACAAGTATCCCTTACACTTGGAAGACGGTGGGGTACTTTATTACCCACCGAAGGGGGGCACTTATACGACACGGTACCGCCTGCCTGATGGATTATCTTGCGACCACTGTATCCTCCAATGGAGGTACGTAGCAGGTAATAACTGGGGACGCTGCAGTAATGGTACTGAAGGGATCGGATGTGGGAATCAGGAAACATTTGGAGCATGTTCAGATATTGAGATTACTCCGCTAAAATATCTGGATGCTGAGAGTATACCTTTGGATATTAAGTCCGCGGAAGGTGAGTTTTACCTAAAGGTATTTATATACATTTTATTTTTTAACATTTAGACAAGAAATAACAGATAATTCATAACTAGTGCAACGGGCGGCCTTAGAACTAACAAGCGAACTACAGCCAATCTTAAAAATAAATAAGAGATCGCGGATTAGTGCATGAATTGCGAAATTTACAAGCTACAATACAATAATTTTAAAGTACAGTTGTGTAGCGGCTACCGTTATTTTAAAATTTAATCTTATTTGGTTACTTTTTTCCTATCTTACGGTACATTAGCTTGGCGGTTTGTATGCTAAAAATTAAAATAGTCTACATCTAACAATAAGTCATACGCGATGAGAGATTACGGTTCAAAGAAAATCAAATTCGTCCGCTTTATGTCGAAGATTACTTATTTAATAATTAATAAATAATGATTACTGATTAAATAACTTTTTAAAATAAATTTTCAAATTAAAGACAATCTAGAAGCATGTTACAAGTAAGAATATATCATGAATGCATGAACAGATCTTCATAAATTGTGGTTAAGATTAAAAAAAAAAATAAAAAAAAAATAAAAAAAAAATTGTTTGAATGTTAATTTTTAGTTTAATTAAGTTAATTATCCACGGACAAAGTTATTTAAAAAGCCAGTAAAGTATTAGATAAGTATGAATTGCCAGAAATGCGAAATTACTTTCACGCCATACGTATTTTAAACACGTTTCTAATGAAAGTTGGAGTAATACTCAGCATCAATATTGATCAATGGTCTGTGAACATGCCCAGGATTTAGGAGAGACTAATTTTGAAACCTAATAAATGCTGCGCCAATTTTTCTGAAAATTATAATGTGGACTTCAAATAGAGGCCTATGAAAACGTTTTCGTACTACCAAGATAGCAGATTTTGAACCCCGACGAAAAACGAAGGGATTTATAAGTTTCACGTATCTGTGTCTATTGGTCAGTTTGTAGCAGCGTGCTCTAAAACGAATGGACCGGTTTCGATGCACTTTTTTGTTAGCTATTGACGTGTATCACCTTCGTGAGTAGGTGTAGGTTTCATAGGTTCGAACCTATGAAAACAAATGAATGTTTTGGTGGGATAGGCATAGAAGGCTGATCACCTTGATGATTAATGGCCTGTTAATTGTAATGAAAATAATCAGTGAAACAGATACAGAAATGTGTCTGTTCCACCCTACACTAGGGGTTTTGAGAATTTACTTTTTTTTATAAGCCAGGCTTTTTGAGAAATAAAGGTGATTTCTTATACTACATAATATATTTATAAATGTTTCCTCTACAAAGTAAACATGTTTGTTACTCCATAATTATTATATACCTAACTCCCATGTTAAATATTTCTAAATATCCAGCAATTAGTTTTATTTAAACCGAGTGTTTGTTAAAACTTCCAACTCACCTACTTATAACTGCTAGGATATTACTAACACTGGCAATGTTATTTCAGTTAATCATAAGTTTATAAATAAAGACATTTTAAAATGAAAAAAATGAAATCTTATACTACATTTATTTTTAGTCAAATGTTTCCTGAAATATTTTTAATGACGTAGAAGTTGTATAAAAGCAATAATCACTAATCCTCTAATAAAGTGATCTAATCTTTATTGATTGATAACATTTATTCGCGTGTCGTTTGCCTTTGATTACTCAGTAATGCACATTTATATCTCATATGATAAAAATAATATTTCTAATCCTGCGTGACTTAACCTTTCAAAACAGATTTTATTTAAATTTATATAATATACATTTAAGTTCAAAAAATAAAAAAGAGTTTTCTGAATTTTCACTTCAATAATTTTGTCATAATGGCTTATTTCCGAAAGTAAACGAAGAATGGCATTGTATGTAAATTTATTAAGTTGATAAAGTTAGAGCAGATGATTCAATATAATAATGCATAATATTTTCAGCACTCTTCCGATTGCTTCAAAAAGCTAATGTTGCACCTTACAACACGAAGCCGAAGAAAAAACCACCAAAAAGGAAAAATCATAGACAACCTAGAATCAAGAATAAGGCGAAGAAAAGAAAAAAGGTATGAATAATGCTTAAATTCGACGACGATTATGACTTCTTTGAAGTAAGTCGAACAAAAACTTGTTTTTTAAATCAGATTTCAAATAAATAAATAAAATAGAAATAATTATTCAAAGAAAATATTCGGAAGTAGGTATTTGCCTTAGACTTGAATAATAGAACCTATACATAACTAGATGACAAGTCATAAGTTTTAAGAATTTTCTCTTTGGGCTCTTTTCGAGCCCAATAAATTTTAATAAAATTTATATGGCTACCCTTTACCAACTGTCAAACAAAACAGGAATTATTCAAATTGATTTCAAACCCCGTAATAAGCATATCTACAAATAAACATTCACCCGAAATGAGGACCTCATTTTTGATTAATTAAGCTTTAACCTTCTTTAGAAAACAAAACTTTTTCCGATTCCAGATGAAGATATTGTATTTTCTTTACAGGTGAACACAATGAAATCTTGGCTTTACAATTGGTTATAATAAAGACTGTAATGGTTTTACCGTCTAAGTCCCGTCATAATCATAAAAATTTAATGCATACATTACAATAACTAATCTAAGCTAATTATTTATTCAATTAATTAAAAGATAAAAAATATAAATAAGAAATACATTTTTTCCCCAATTATTTATTAAAACAAATAACTAAAATAGATTTATAACATCTTAGTTGATGGATATTCACAAAATAATTGGTGTATAATTTCCTGTATTAGATAAAGTTTGAAATAAATACCAAAGTTTAAAGTTTATTGTGTTTTACTGAATTTGTTGACATCTTTATTGCTTCTATATAAAATATTATTATTTAGTAAAACATGTGCTGGTGTATTGGAACTTCTACTAGCGTAGAGATGTAAGATATATCTACATTTTCTACAGCATTTATCATGGGGAATGTTCAAAAGAATTCTTTGGATTAATACCAGTAGCTGAGTTTAAAGTCGAGAGAGAAGACGAAATTTCATCCATCCAACTCAATGCTTGTCGTTAGACAACTGAGCCTTTTCTGAGGCATTTTCTGCCCCGCACCACCACTCTGTGAAACCAGCTGCCTTCAGAAATGTTGCCGAACCATTACGACTTCAGGAAGCTTTAACAACTAGGACCTTTAATAAAAGAGCATACCTCTTTTTAAAACCGGCAACGCATCCGTGGTTCAACTGGCGTTGAGGGTGTCCGATTCGTCCGTTGGGCGGCCGATTTCTTCTCGTAAGTGAGCCTCCTGCCCGTTTTCCTCCTCTTCTATTAAAAAATATGTCTTCCTTTCATAATTTTAGCAATATTAAGTAGTAGTAATATGTAGTTTATTTATTTTGGTACAGCCACATAACACGTCGTCGTGTTAAGACAATCACAGGAAGAAATATACACCACAATCATTCAACCACGCATTACAATGGGAGGCAACAAAACAATCACCAAAAAATTACGTCGACATTAAAAGAACTACTACTAAAAAAAAATAGAAATAAATAAGTTCAAGACTAAAGTCAATGAGTAGTGATTTATTATGCTATTGCGCATAAAAAGTTAACAACAGCTTGTTTAATGATAATCCAAAGAAATTAGAAATTTTAATTTGAAGCGGTAACATAAAACACCTTTATCCCTTATCACTCACTCCTTTATCTATAACTCAATAGTATATATATAATGTAGTAGGTAGTCATCTTTTTATTCAATATAAATATTATTGCTAAAGTGTAACAATCTATAAGGTAAGCTGTTGTATTAACTTGATTTTAATAAATCTGCAAATTCATTGTACAAATATTCAATTTAAAATTCAATTGGACGCCAAACCGAATCGTTTCACATCTCATTCATCGAAGTTGGTCTACGGACGGCGACTTCAGAGTTAATTTAAAAAATTATTTACAAAAAAGTCATGAAAATATCTAAACCGAATGATGAATGATTGAGATTGATACCTCAATTATTCATCATTCGACTTATGACTCATTTTTTGAAGTAAATTATTTTTAACACTGCCCAAGATACCGCATAAAGAAATTTTTTATCTTGAAACTTCTAAGTCTTATACGATAATTGACATTGAAGACAGTTTAAAAACCCTCCTGGTGTGTTAATTACAAACATATCATAAATGGATGAACAGATCTTCATAAATAGCTAATCGATCATGTCAGCTTTCAAACAAAAAACCGCATTATAGCTGGTCTTTTCGTTTAGGAGTTACGGAGCCACAGACACACAAACATGTAAAAAAATAAATATAATCTCAAGTTTGTCTAGATGCTACGACAGCTGTTAGCAGTGTCCACTTTAGTGGTGGCAGTATATGGTCATGGCAGAGTCCTGGAACCTCCAGGCAGAGCTACAATGTGGAGAATGGGCTACAAGACCCCTGCGAACTATGATGATACAGGATTAAACTGTGGTGGTTTTAATAGACAATATGCTGTCAATAATGGAAAGTAAGTTTACTTGTATAATATACTAATAAAACTGTTTCGTCCGCGATTTCGTCAGACTTCCCACAATAACAATCAATTGTACCGGTGTATTAATTATAATGTACCTACAGTCGACAATTAATCTGGTCTGCAACAACAATTAGATTTCACTAAAACTATTGACTAGAGCTGAATATTATTTTAGACTAGAAATGTTGTATTATAACTCACGCTATGAAATTTCTTTCACACAAACACGAATGTAATTCATAGATCTGTGTACTTCGCAAAAAATTATATCTTTTCTTTTATATCTATATATACTAAAGTTCGGATATAATCACAACTAACAATAGTGGATACGTGATATTATGATGTGTTAATTTTATCTTTAGGTGCGGTATCTGTGGCGACGCGTACGACATGGCATTACCACGCCCTCATGAGCTCGGTGGAATGTACGGCGAAGGAATCATCGTGGGCGAATACCAATCTGGACAAATAATTGAAACTATTGTAGAGATAACTGCATATCACAAAGGCTATTGGTACTTCAAAATATGTCCTGACCCAAAAACCGAGTCTGACCAGGAGTGTTTCGACAAATACCCGTTAGAACTAGAAGATGGCGGCCTTTTGTACTACCCACCTGGTACCGGAAGCTTTACGGTTCGGTACAGGTTACCTGATGAAGTATCCTGCGACCACTGTATCCTTCAATGGGTATATGTGGCAGGCAACAACTGGGGCGTCTGCAGTAATGGAACTCAGATGATAGGTTGCGGAAACCAGGAAACATTTTGGTCGTGTTCAGACATAAACATTGCGCCAATGAAACACGTACATGTGGAAAGTGGGCCTTTGGAAGTTGATGTGGCGAGTGAGACAGAGAAATAAGGATGTGGAAGTTTGAAAGTTAATACAAGTGCCATACTTAAGCATGTTTCAATTAACTTACTTGTAAACGTTGTTCAACGTTTATCTAGCTCTACAACAAGTTTGGTGAAGTATCTTTTAATAGCGTCTCTATTATTTGTATGAAAAATCTTACCTATTTATCTCTACCACAGCACCCTACCCTACTACAGCACCTCTAGTGGTTATTCGCAAACTTACTTGTCTACTATGGCACAGACAATTTTTCAATATTATAAAATCGTAAATTTTAAGATTAAACTTATAGTTGATCTATGAGTTTAGGTACTATTGAAATCTTTAATAGATTTGAACTGTTAACAACCTTTCGTCAATTCCATAGTTGCTAGTATGATTGCGCGTTACCGCTAGGGGTGCTGCCATATTTTTTATAGAAATATATATTTATAAATATTTCCAAAATCATAGTTGGCACAAAACATTCAAAACCTTTGTGCAATTATCACAGTTAACAGAACAGTTTCGCGTTAGCGAAAGAGCGTTTGAGATAATAAGGCTTTGCATAAATAAAAAAGATCATACTCGGTAGGTACTGCATTTCTGATACTTGTATTAATAAACATCCTTTACAATATATTTGACTGACTACTGGCTATGATTTTTCGTTTAGTTATTAAATCTTTATTACAAAAAAAAAATGTTTTTATTTATTAAGGATTCATACACTGATGACAAATACAATAAACCTAGTCGTAATAAAATAGGTAAGTAAAAATTGTGTCAATATGTGACCGACTTGCTTAATGAATAGTTAATTTCGTTTAATCGGGGTAATCGAATTTTAATATTATTATTTAAATGAGTAAGACTTTAGCTCCGTTAATTAAGTTTAAAGCCTTCATGTGGAAACATCACTACGATCGATATATTTTTTTTTCCGTAGGCGTTATTTTTGTAGCGAAAGTTGTAAATCAACTGTTAACGAGGTAAGTTTAAAAAAATCTAAGTTCTAATTAATAATAATTTTGGTAGTATGTAAATAATATCCTGAGATAAAATTAATTTATAGTGGATTTTCAAATTAATTTTTCTCGAGTTATTGATGACACATCTAACGCATTTCTATACATAGCTAAATAGGTATATAGTGTTTTATCAAAGATGTATCAGGAGCCGTCGATACATATTCGCATCAAGGTTACGTTATGTTACCTTACCTTACACCGCAAGGTGGTCTTCCTAAAGCACTATATCCTGTGGTGTCAGTCTATAAATAGGTTCAAACTAAGGGATGGGGGCACCCTTTGGTGGACAATTATTTAATCTACCTATCTACTAAAAAAAGATAGAGGCATACAAAGGTCAATGATATGGAAGAATTCACTAAGTCCGTCACTCCTCAAATAGTTCCTATATAGGCACCAAACGCAAATTACCGAAATATTCCGTACCATTTATATTTTTGAAAAATTCGCGTTAAATACGAACAACGTTGCATCGACCTACCGCAACGCAATCCATATGTTTTGATAATTGTTAAGATATATTAAAACGTATAATTTAAGTATATTATAATATCTCTAGATGCTATGGCAACTAATATTGGCTAGTTTAGTGGTATCTGTGTGTGGCCATGCCAGAGTTTGGTCACCACCAGGAAGAGCCACGTTATGGCGACTTGGATTTAAAACACCTCCCGATTACGACGACACAGGCCTGAATTGTGGTGGTTTTGATAGACAGCATAATAGAAATAAAGGCAGGTAAGTTAAACTTCTACGTGAAGGTAAAAAGTGAAATCTCGTAGGCAACCCCGAGCCCCGCCATGACAAAGAAGTGCCCATGTCAAAGGGAAAACAAAAATATATAATAACTAGATGACCTGTGTACTTCGTATCACCTATCCTAACAATATTAAAACTTTCCCTTCGCTAAAATGGCTGAAAATTTATATGAGAACATGAAATTATTGTTTTTGCTATCTTCCTCGCAATTTTTCCATATTTTCTATACGTTTAAACCTTCCATGGACTACGACAAACATTTCAAAACCAAAATCAGCTACGTCGGCCCAGCCGTTCTCGAGTTTTAGCGAGACAAACGATAAATAGTTCGGTTGCGAAGGCCCTGAAGGCTAATCTAAGTATTAGAATAAAGTATAAATTGGGGGTTAAACTGAGTTCTTCCCGAATAACTAGTAGGTAGGTGTTCATATCCATAAATTATATTAATCACTGACAAGGGGTGTAAAACTTGGACATAAATCAATGCGGTTTTTTTTAACATCACGTCGAGGGGTTTTTAAATTGTCTTTAATTTCACTTGTCAACTAGTATAATCCCTACAAATATTTGTAGGAACTATACTAGTTGTTAAGTGAAATGAATAATTATATGATTACTATTCGAAGATGCGGTATTTGCGGCGATGCGTATGACCTACCCTCACCACGACCGCACGAGCTTGGCGGAACGTATGGGCAGGGAATCATAGTTGCAAATTACACCTCTAACCAGATAATCAACATCTCCATTGAAATAACCGCTTATCACCAGGGCTACTGGTATCTCAATCTATGCCCAGACCCAAAAAACGAATCGAAACAGACGTGTTTTGATAGATACCCAATTGCGTTGAAAAACGGTGGACTATATTACTTCCCACACCAAAATGGGAATTATACGGTACAGTATCGTTTGCCAAGAATATCTTGCAAGCATTGTATCCTACAATGGCGGTACGTGGCTGGGAATAATTGGGGCCATTGTGGCGATGGAACGGAGGGCATGGGCTGTGGATTGCAGGAGACGTTTGGTTCGTGTTCAGATATTTCTATCAGTGGAAAAGACCGAGCTAGCAAGAAATTGTTCAAGTTCCCCAGATCGTTTTGGTACTTTCATTCATAACGCATATTACGCAAAATTAAATTTTCATTCATTGCATATGAAATACGATTCTTATAACAATACTAAAATATTTTTTAATGATTATGTTGAAATTCTGCGATAAAAGGGGATGTACTTGAAAGTTCTTTGTTTTAAGTGTTAAGAGATATATTTGGCTAAAGGTTAAAAATTGAAAACAAAAAATATAGCTCCAATTTATATTAAGTAGACACAGTAAACGAGTCGACTCATAACAATACCTGCGAAGTGGGATTTTAGTAATGTGAATAAAAAAATTAAAAATTCTCAAATATTTTATTTCCCTTTATTTACAAGATATTGTTATCTACAACATAAACCTGTATAAGCATTGCATCTCACTCTTAATTTAACTTAAAGCCTCATGTCAAAATACACAAACTCGAATTTAGGAACTGCTTAAAATTGCTAATCCATTTATAATCAATAATTGGAAGTATATTTCCAGCTGCTTTTGTGTATTTGGACAATAATTACAAAACATTGTATCAATGGCAATAACGACAAAAAGAATCAGTCCCTTCAATCCTTTATTTGCAGTCAAAATGGGTGTTCCTTAAAAATCAAATACCAAATCGTTCGAAAATCAACAAATAGCCTGGAAAATTGATGTCACCAACTAAAGGCTAGTTCCCTTCAATCAGTTAAAAACATACTTCTCATCAAAAAAATCGAGATCTCTGAAGTTTGAATTTTTTTTTACACACTGTTGCACTCCAGTGCAACTCCAGTAAAAAAAAATTCCAAGTACCACTTATGACACCCCGTCGGCAAGTGGCAGCCTTACCAGAGACCAAATACAAAAAAAAATATAAATTGAATTCAGGACCGGGGATCGAACCCGATACTTTAGGCTTCGCGATAGGCTTATACGACGGCTCTATTTTTTTTTTACATTAAACAAAGAAGTCAGTTAATTGCGGATGTGCTAGTATTGTTTAACGAAAAATGTTCCAAATGATAACAATATTCTTTTATACTAAGTTCAAAAGAATATTTATTGTTCAAATTGTATATAAAGTTGTGTTTCAATTTTTTGATGAGAAGTACAGATGTTAACTTTACTTTCCGACATTGTATTTTCAAACCATAGATGTCGTAATAACTGGAGTGGTATATCTATTAACTGCTACAGGTTCAAAATAGTCATAAGCTATTTGGCTGGCCATTTCGAATTCTCCTTGTCACAAAAATTTTCAAATTTAAATATTAGTAGTATTATGTAATTAACAGTAGGTACTTTAAATATTGCACACTTCTTATAAATCGTCATTGTAAATGCATCGTGCTTGCTTCTTTCGCATGCCGTGTTTGTAAATTAAAGGTAATTAAATTATTAAGTATTTTTGCAGTTATAAAGATAACTTCGCAGGACTGAGCTCAGCTCGCCCTTAGGACATCATGCACTTACGGGGATTGCCCTCATCTGAATAGCTGGAAAGTTCATAGGTTTTCTTCCAAGCAAAATTTACAGCCAAAGTTAAGCGTTATTCAAATTATCTATCTAAAACAATTAATTTTAAAATTTACCAAATTTATCTACAAAGCTTTAGAAATCCTACATTTTATATACATAATATCCCAATCTAATGTCGCGAGTAAATGCTAGTATTAATTAATTTGCTACTTCATTGTAGTATTATTTCACTGAGAATTTCATATTGAAATAAAAGAAGTAATATAACTTCTATTTTTTTGAGTTCTTTGTCTTTCTAACCAAAACATTCGTTTACCCGGGTTGTATTAAAATGTTAGGATGTATTGTCTGTCGTCAATAATGGTTTATTTAAATAACAATTTTATTTTAGCATAAAAAGCACTATCAATGATTATTTTCTACACCCAAATTTGTAAATGTTGCTTAATAAAGTTTACTTTTTCATCAAGTCAATAATATTATAGAATTTAAAATATTAACAAGTTAATAGATCAACAGCCCTTAGGGTAATAATAATAAATCTATATTATTATCGGTTCAAAGAGAAGTAAAATAAATAAATAATACACTCTTCCTAGAAGAACTAAATATATACACATCAAAAACAGTGATCCATAAATCCCACAATTTTTACAGAAAGTTTTACGGAACATATCCAAACCTTCCAGAAACTTGAATTCTGATGGAATATCCCTGAAGCCCCGCGGAGTTCCAGAAGACAGAATATCTAGTCGAGTTCTATTCTCATGTTGGGCATGAATGAACCGCATTGTATCTTGGACTCCTTCAGCTTGGCGAGGGAAAGACGAAGGTCTTCCATCGTTATTGGACGCATGGCGTCTGTGTATTCTTCATCTGACTCCGTACTGTTGGACGTGCTTGGCTGGAATAGACATTTCCAAATATATATAAAAATCATTTAGAACAGTGAAATTGAGACAATTTAAAAAAAAACATGTTGATCACAAAATACAAAAATGGATAAAGAGGTCTTCATATGTTACTAAGATCCATCTCGATTAGGTCAGCTATCAAACAAATAAATTTAACAAAAAAAATCGACTTCAAATTGTAACTCTAAAACTACTGCACAGATTTTGATGAAATTTAAATAGGACACCAGCTTTCAAAGAAAAAAAGAATCGTCAAAATCCGTTCACCCAGTCAAAAGTTACATACATAAAAAAACATAAAAAATAGTCTAATCCCTCATCCCCCTTTTTTAAAAAAATGGTATATAGGAGCTACGATGACACACTCGGACATGTCAAATTTATAAAACAGAAAAAATAAATAAAGCAGTGAAGCTCGGTTTGTTTTTTGAGATAAATAGCTCCGCTCCAAATAAAGCGTTATGGTTGTCGATTTAATTTTATTTAAATATTTAACCACTTTACATTTAGATACTCATTCAAATGGAACTATTTAATTTTTTGCATGGATGATATGATTAATATTGATTTTTATAATTTAAAATGATAACTAACCTCCTTCTCTCTGGCCAATTCCTCTCTGGCGTAATCCCTGACTCGATAAACCGCCGCCTGACGACAAACCTCATGGAGATCAGACCCTGAGAAACCCTCAGAACTGGACGCCAACTTCTTATAGTCAACCTGAAACACACAGTTAAAATATTATAATATATATTTTTTTGTTTATAGATTTTAACTAGGTAATAAGTAAGTGTTTCTGGTTTCATTAGTTAGTTGATATTCTGAAAGGCAGTTGTGTTTAGTAAACTTTTGAAAGCAAAGTTATATAGCAATTTTTTTTAAACATAAGTAATATGCAAATTATTGTGTCGTATTCTGTAACAATATCTTTGCGTTTTTATCAAATTTATTAAATATTTACAATAATGTACTTAAATATATTTACAAAAATACAAAAGGCTCATCAAAGCCGTTAGGGTGCGTACCCAAAATACTGGCTACATTACCGCGTTGTATCGCTATACTAACGCGTTGGCCGAAATATGAGCCAGCTTTCGGGTTTCTTGTGGTCTCAACTAAGCGCGTCGATATCTCTTTAAACGATCGACGCGCTTAGTTGAGACCAAATATCTTTGCCAATAATGACTTTTAGATATAGTTGTATCATATTAGAGCATCATCTTTAAGTTTTGTTTTAAAAAAATAGACAATAATAGAGTTTTTGAATAGTGAAAAGTGCAGTAGAAAAATTGGAAACTAACATCTGTCGCGACGGGTTCCTTATGCAGAATCAATTGCAGGATCCTTTCCCTCTGGAACTCATTGGGCATGGGGACGTGGAAGGTGGCCGGCATGCGACGCTGGATTGCCTTATCCAGATCCTGCGGTCTGTTTGTTGCGCCTGCGCATACAAATTCATTTCATAACCATTGTGCCACATAAGTCTAACTTCAAGCAAACACGGGCAAGACTTCAACATATTTATATCTCAAACAGTGGCCCCATAATATCAAAGTATTTTCGCAAGTCTCAATATTAAAACTAGAATGCCTCAAATATGATAAGTCATAAGACTAAGAGACCCATTTAATTCCATCGAGTTTCATATTACAAATTACAGAATTGACATTTGTCACATTGGGATTTCAATAAGTCTAATTTTCTTCATCACTACACTGTTGTCAGAGTGGTCGTGGTCATAATGGGGGTAGCCAACAGAATTCGCCTCACGTCTCGCCACCTCTGCCAGCTCAGCATCTTTGAGCTTTTTTCTTTGTAGGATTAAAGTTGTTTGTCAGTGTCAAATGTTAGTGGTGACAGTTGTCAGGATCGGACTTTTTGAGGTTAAGATATAGAACTTGTATACTCTTGACGAATATATTGGGTTTCCCATTATTTTTTTTTGATATTGTATTCGAGAGTAAACAGGATATTTGTACAACTTTTTTCAATTAATTTCATAGGAAGCAATTTTATTATTTTCGATTTGTATACTTTATATTGATAGTAAATAAATTACGAGTCTACTAAATTAGGATAGATACAATGGTACTTACCCATAATAATAACAGTACAAGAGGGATCTGTGATAAGTCCATCCCAAAGAGACATGAACTGTGTCTTCATCATGGCGGTTGCTTCATGGTCGTGAGAATTACGCGTGCGAAGGAACGACTCGATCTCATCTGGAATTAAAATTAATTTTTAAGTAACTATAAACCAACTTCACAGTAACACATCTTCCCATAGAATTTTTAGCCTAAAAAATTATAAGTTTGAAAGCTAATGTAATCTAGATAGATTAGCTACAATTTATGAAAATCTATTCATTACTTTATTATGTATTTTTATTTGTACTTAAGATAGTGTAGATTTTTTTTATAGATATGTGAAATATTAACAGTCCCAATATAAACTGTTTTATTAAATCACAAAAATGTTTAGGTAAAATATTCAATGTAAGCTCCTAGTCAGCGTGCTTTTTTCAGACATATTCTACATTCAAATTGTCATACTCTTGACAAATGAGATGTAATCACAAACTTTAGACTTTCGCGATTTGAACTCATTATTATTAAATATAGCGGGACTTGTCGGGCAAAGAAACATTATTTATTTACCTCGACGTTTGGACCGTGTTGCAACGGCCGTGGTCACGAGAAGAATACAATACAATAATTATTTTATTACAGCTTTCTATATTTAATAGAAATGAGATGTACATCTAAGAATGGCCATAGACGGACCGCATAATGCAGTCGACTACGACTGCTTGTCTTGGAGCAGTTGTGTTCGACCGCAAAATAATACTGATGCGAGTTCATTTACAAGATGGATTTCGATGAAGAAACACTGCTTCTTGAACTATTATTACGCAAGCGTAGGCGTAGAAGACACCGTAGTATGTGGGTGCGTCCAATACTACAGTCAAGCGAACAGCATGGAATATTTCATACTTTGTATCCCTAGCTGAGAGAAGTCGCTAAAAAGTTTTTCAAACTACTTTAGAATGTCCGTGATTTCATTTGATAAATAAGTTATTATTTTAAGACATAAAATACAACAGACAGATTCCAAAATGAGCGGTCCGTGTATGGTGGGTCTGGCAGCTCAAAGCAGTCGACCGTACGGCGAAACTCGACCGCAGAGCGACTGTTCCGACCACTCAGTGTATTGCGGATACGAATTTAGTATGGAAACTGCAGATCGCCGTGCAGCGACCGCTTAGAGCAGTCTGTCTCGACTGCAACATGCGGTCGGTCTATAGCCAGTCTAATGATGAAAACATAAAACTCCATTCAGCAGATTTCCAAATCAGTGCCAGCAAACAGATAGAAATGGTGAGGGACAATGTTTTATAATGTATACTGGTTATAAATTTCATGGGAAAAAAAATATAAAAGCAAACTAAATTATAGTTTACCTATAAACACAATACAAGGCTGCAACTTAACAGCGAGACTGAAAACAGCGGCAGCCAACTTTTGTGTCTCTCCATACCACTTGTCCGTCAACATTGATACATCCAAATTTATAAAGCTCATGTTAGCTTCCTTTGCTGTTGCTTTTGCAATTAAGGTCTTTCCACATCCTGAAAAAATGTAATAATTGAAATGAAAGGTCATTGGTCAGCCATTTTACTATTTTTTATTGTTGACAGAGTCTAGATTTAATTACAAACATAAATTTAATACAAAACATTTCTTTTATCAATATTCATATTAAGATACTTTTTTTTAAATTATTAGTTAAGTTCTACACATCAAATCCAAGCTAGCCCCCAACCTAGCCTATATTAACTCTTTTTTGAGAGTTTTTAAACAATTTTACCTGGTGGTCCATGCAATAGAACTCCTTTAGGTGGCTGAGTGAGGCGACTGTCTGCAAACAACTCTCTTTTCTGTATAGGTAGGATAACTGTCTCCCGCAATTCTCTGATAAGATTGTCAAGACCTGCAATATCCTTCCAGTTCACCTATGATTTACCAAGAAAAAATATTTAAATAAGTACAACTGAAATTGAAGTGAATTAAAACAAACTCAGGCATATTAATTACTAATAAGAATACCTCATGAATGGATAAAAAGATTTTCATAAATTATAGCTAAGATCTATCTTGATTACACCAGCTTTAAAACAAAACCTAATGAAATTTTTCCTTTCATTTAGGATCTACAATGCCACATACCAACACATAAATCCACAGACAGACACATCCCAGACATGTCAAATTTAAACACCCTCTTTTTTCAAAATTAAATTAAAATCTAGAAGAAACTAAACTGCATGTCACTTTCTACGTTAAATGTTTTAAGTTCTAAGTTCTATGTAAGAATAATTTCTGGACAGATCCAAATGCAATATTTTCAATAGCTTGCGGAAGTTATAAATTCAAATTCACAGATCACAGTTTATGATAACTACCTATTGTTATTTCTAAATAAAGTTGTTAATTATCCAGAGAATCTAATATTTTTATTCCAACATCTTTACTATAAAAACTAGAAATGATGATAAAGCAATGAAGGATAAATAATAATTGCATCATGCTTACAATTACATACAATAAAGTAAACTCACGTTAATCTCTTCTGGTACCACCAATTGTGAAGCAATAATCATCTCATGGTCAGTCAACTTGTCAAATACCAGCGTATGCTTGCTGCCCAGGCCAGCTCTGGAAGAGATCCTTAACACATGCACAATGTATTCTACACTTTAAATGTCTTATCTTAACTAATTATACATATAAAGCTAACAATTTTGTATGATTGAATGCACTAATCTCAGGAACTACTGTACTGTACTGTAATTATTTGTGTTGCATAGTCAATTTGTGAAGGAAAGCTACATAACATCATGCTCCAACAAAATTAATGCCAGTGAAACCAAATATAACCAACAAATACCCATTGAGCAAGATGTATAAAAAATACATATTAGCATGTTCTAAACAAAGAATTATTTTTAATATTAGCACGTGTCTCTAAATATAACTGAGACAAGAATTTGGCAGAAGAATTAAGACTAAAATAGTAAGCCAAAACTGATACTATTGAAAAGAGGTTAGAATATACTACAAGACGACACTGTTGTCAGTTTTAGGGTACTATAAGAATGGTATTTAATTTAAAAGTATTTTTCTTACACATTGCATAAAATGTAATAGGTAGGTAGTTTATATGGAGCAAAGTAAGAAATGATAAAAATCAATACATACTTGCGTAACTGTTCCCGCGCCCTTTCTTCCGCTTTCTTCCTGCTTTTTGAAGTGGGATCTATCTGATTTACCAACCACTTTATAGAGAAATAAGTTACAGCAGATACGAATGCCACACGTATGGCCATTTGGAACACATCGTTCCTTGTAAATGCAGAACCCTCCACCATCATGCCTAGTCGAAGAATTATTCGTTATCAACACAAAGTCTAAATCCTATTAACAAAATTATGACACTTTAAATTTTTAAATAAATTAAGTAAAAAACAAATCACTCAACATCACGGATCGTCCGCTCAAACGAGGAATTTTTTTTTATTTTTTTTTTAAATTAATGACAGTGTTGCCGTTTTAAAAACAAATAAGTCCCTAGTTATTAGTTAATCTCAAAAATAGCCGCTAGAAATGCAAAATATGATCTTAAAAGCCGCTAAAGTCCTCTATAATTACAAATAGGTCGAAGTCTATATAAAAATCTACTCATCTGAGTTAAGCAGGTATATTTTCGTTTCATATTAAATAAGTACAATAAAATATTTATATTAAGGAACTGTTCATCAACAAAAATACAGTTTTTTATTTATTTATTATTGAGTCCTTATTAATTCATAATTATGCATAGTATGCTATATGCATATAACTGCAATATGCGTTACTAAGGAGTTACCTGGCACGGGTTCTAATCAATGTTTAAATTCTATTTATTTAAAACCAACTTCAACCCATTTAAAACAAACTATTAAGTAATCAACGAGAAAAAGAAACAAATTGTGATAGTCAAAGCGTTAATTTTTTTAAATGAATACATGTACTAATCAGTAAATACGTTTACTAATCTTACGTGTAAATGTATGATTTCCAAACGAATTTCAGACTTTGACTAGTTCGTTTATATATTTTCTATGACAGCTGGGTAAATGCTTGTACATCTATTTAAATCTTTGAAAACATATTATCCTCTATACCAGGGATGGGAAACCTTTACGTATTGACGTGCCATTTTTATAAAAAAAGTTTAATCAGGTCATAGATAAATAATTTTGTCTCTGTGATTATTGGAAAATATAATGAATAATATCAACTCAAAATTCTTTATTTACAACAATAAAATAGGAACATTTTTCAATGTATAATTAATTATACCTACATATAAAATTAGCATGACGTCTGTTGTAGCAGATTAGATGACTAATAATTACTTATAACTATAGAATGCAGGCTGAACTGGATACATTTGTCAAATGGTTTCTAACCGAGTTTTTAATGTTATTCATCTCTGAAAATAATTATTCGCGGGCATATGTCGATGAAAACATTGTTAAAATAGCATAAGCCAGGTTCTTCAAACAATTAAATGTGTTTGATAACGCATTCCATGTTTAAAAAATTATTTTATTAGCATTTTCACTTGTATCGCTCGTTATAATATAATACTTCTTTCATAGTGCATAGATAATGAACTTTCTGATTGATATTAGTGACGTGCCTAAAATATTGTGTCGCGTGCCACTAATGGCACGCGTGCCATTGGTTCACCATCCCTGCTCTATACAATCATAATATTATAAGGAAATCCTTGAAAATAAGAATCGGAAATAGTTATATTCTATTTCGGTTGTAGAAGTTTTAAGTGAAAATTGGGTTGTAATTAATTTTGGAGCAAGTAAGAGAGAGAGTATAAAAACAAAACATAACCTTTAACATATTTTTTATCTTAAACAAACAAAAATTTTCTTTCTTAGTATGTATCTTTAATTTCCTATGTATCTTTTATTTCCTATAATCCCAATGTTCAAAAGTCGCTAAATATTATTAACCATTATTTTTCTCGCTAAACATTCATAAAATCTTTGACAGATTTTACAGATTCCGGATTTTACGGCAACATTAATCGACATTGAGTGCATGTCAACTGTTAATTGTTATATTCACTATGCCATTGACAAATTAAACAGATTACAGGCTATTTTTCGGTACTTACGATTTTGCTGATTAAAAAAAACATTGTAATTTACCTAAAAAAAATATATTAATTGATTGGTGTGTTAGTCACGTAAATAGTGCAATCTTAGTCCAATATAAAGGCTGTAAATAATATAGACAAAGGGAGCATTTTTACTATATAGACAAAAAAAATTGCCATTACCAAATTTGCCAACAATCGTTGTCAAACTTCAAATATCAATCCTACTTTCATATCTACGCCTACGGTTGTCAGTTGTCACCACTTGTTTCTAACTTTTCTGTTGTTGTGATTTTGCTAAGATAACCTAAAAATATTTTTACGTTATCGTTTAAAAATTAAATATTTTATAATAAATTTCGAATATGAAGAAATCTAAACAAAAAAGGCATTCTGCTTTAGAAAACTCACGTAAAACTCTTCGTAAAGAAAAAAGACTACTGAAAAAAGTACACCGAAAAGAGCATTATTTGAAAAAGAAAACTGAGCCTACTTTTGCACCAGGTAAATTTGTTAAACGGCCTACTGACTTTTCCGAATCAGAAGTTAAGGTAAACATGATTGTATTTTTTAAAATTTTCTGGATACTGCATATTTGGTTGGTGATTTATCTCACCTTGACTTCACATTCTTTTGAATCATATGATTAAAAAAACTGACGATTACATTCATCATCATTTCATAGACTTTGTTGTTCAGTTGTTTATTTTTCAACTAGCATTTTTTGTGGTTTAACCACTAATGAAAAAAGAGGATTGTTTGAAGGTCTGTGGCATCATAATATCAATGCATTATTATCACCAAATAGACTGGATTTCGATGCTGGTTGCTATTCTTAAAAACTGACGTGATTAAGATGGATCCTAGCTACAATTTATAAGAATCTGTTCATCCATTTTTGGTTTAAATTGTCTTCAATTTGATTCCAAATGTTCCAAAAATGGTATACAAATTCAAATCTGAATTTAAAAAAAAGTATTAATATTACCTTCCAGAAAAAGAAACAAAAACCATTGATACATGACATTCTTAATAAGGAAAGAAATAAAGAAATCAATGAAACTCAAAAGCTGAAGTCTCAAATGGAGGAGCAAAGAAAAGAAATGTTTTTAAAAGCGAATGAAGATGAAGATAAAATCATAAAGAAATTAGAAAAGCAACTTGGTTTAAATAAGTCAAAAAATAAAAATAATTACTTTGCTGATGATGGACTGGATTGTATCCTTTTTTACATAAAAATTTAATCTATATATTATACAAAAAATAATTGCTCTTTGTTTGTCTCTCCAAAACTCGAGAACAGCTGGTCCGATTTAGCTGATTTTGGTTTTGAAATGTTTGTCGTAGCCCAAGGAAGGTTTAAATGATGGGAAAATATGGCAAAATTTTGATCAATATCAAAATATTCACTAGAAATAATTTAGAATATATAAATTAGGGTTTGAGTATATAAAATTAAAGTTACATGTTCCTTATTATTGAGTCTAGACTTAACAGATTTTAAATAATTAATATATTATGTAAAAATAATTGATGAAGTTTACTCAGTATCTTTTCCAAAATGTAACTTATAACTGTTGTAAACACATAGATTTTTAGTCACTATATTATTTTATTTTTAATTCACATTTCCAATAAATTTAAGTGTAAATTTTCTTAATATTTGAAGATCTATTAGAAATATGTGACAAAACAACATCGGAGCAGATAGTTGCTGCTGAAAAACACTTGGCTGATGTTGAAAATGATTCAGATTTTGAGGAAGATCTTGCTGCAGTTACTGGAAAAGAACTTAAAAACGATAAAGAAGCAAAAAAGAAATCAAAGAAAAATAATTTAGAAAGTGATGATGATCAATCAGAAAGTGATATGGAAATAGATGATGAAAGTGAAGATGAAAATGAAAGTTCTAGTTTTCAAAACAAATCCAAGAAAGAGACTATTAAAGATAGTAGTGAGGATAACCTTGATAGTGATCATGCAGAAACAGAAACTGATGCAAGCATTGAAGATGAAGATTTAAGTAATGAAGATGACGGAGAAATGGGTTCAGATGATGAAGGAAGTGATTATGATATGGAAAATAACGAATTAGATTTTAAATCAAAGGATGCAAAAAACAAAATTAAAGTTGTGTCAGAGGCAGATATAAGTAAAGTATTTAGCGATGATGAAGTGTCCCACTTATCTGGTGATGATTCTGAACTAAACGCTATCGTGAATGAGGAAATAATTGGTAAGAGTAAGGAAAAACCAGATGTTTGGGAAGATATTTATGGGAGAAAAAGAGATAAAGAGGGTAATATAATAAAGGTAATATTTTATTTAATAGTACTAAATTTTTAATATGAAATCAATAAAAATCAATTGTCGTGATTTTAATATTATTATTATATTATTATATTTATAAAAAAGTCGAAAATATGTTTATTTATTTTTTTGTGAGGAGCCGTCCATTATTCACGTGAGGCTCGAAAGGGGGGGAGGGGTTCGGCAAAAATCACGAAATATCACAAAGCAGAGTGGGGGTCTAGTAAGATATTACGTGTATTTATTTTTTCTAAACAACCTGCAACTTTTCTGTCTAGACATTTTTATTATGGTCCATAATTTTTTTGATTATACTTTATACCTGTATTTAAAGATAATATTCTAAAAATTTTAAGATCCTTTGTAGGTTCTAAAAAATTTACGTGACTTTTGGGTCAGGGACGGGGGGTTAGTCTAAAACCTCACCACGTATCACCAAGGGGGAGGGGAGGGTTAGAAAATGCCTAAAAAACATCACGAGATTAATGGACAGCCCCTAAGCCGTCGCGATTGAGATTGATCGTGGCTTACAATTTATGAAAATATGTTAATTTTATCAACGATAATTTTGGTATTCATGTCAGGGGATTAAATTACATACTTTAAATTTCACTTGTCAGTCTTTATCTTTCGCCTAAATAAAATGATTAAGTTACACTGATAAAAAATGTAATCTTTTGATTCACGCTTTCAGGAGGAAAAGGGAGTTTATATACCGCCTCATCTTAGAAATAAAGATTCAAATTCAGAGAAGGATTTGGTACAATTGAAACGACAAATTAAAAGTAAGTTACTATGGGACTGGATGCAAGAACACTGCGAGATCACGCTTTTTGTAATTAACTTTAAAATACCTATTGCCATACTAACAAAATGTCTTCGCAGCGTGATCTCGCTACCGTTTTGCTTGTTTCGCCTCCATAAATAAATTAATCTATCATTGACTTCTAAGTCTACCCAATTGATAAATTTTTCCTCACGGCACCTTCCGCACAACAGCTATTTGTTTAAAAAAATCTATTAAGCTATTTTGAAATGCGCTTACAAAATATATAATAAATATTAATTGAAATGCCCTAATGTTAAAAATATTTATTCTATGATTTTGAATTATATTTTGGCATCAACTTGTGAACATTTGCCTTGTAGAATTAACATTTTAATTGTATTTAATGCTGTTTAGTCCATTTTGAAGTCAGATTAAACTTCAAAGTTTGTTTTAAATAAAATCTTCTTTTAAATAAATTTCAGGTGTTTTGAACAAACTAGCCGGAACAAATATTCATTGGGCTAGTACATCAATAGAGAATCTATACCTCAGTAACAGTCGTAACTCGGTGAACACTGCGTTTATGCAGCTTTGGTTAGAAGCAACAGTCAGTGTGGCCAGCACACCAGATAGAATGGTGGCAGAACATGCCGCTTTGGTCTCAGTGTTGCAAGCTAATGTTGGATCAGAAGTTGGTAAGTTTAATGAATCTTCAGAAAACAGGTCCTTAGTTTGTTACCAAATGTGAATGGTATTTTTGTTTACTTCGCTTTTACATCTTAACTATCCCACCAATCATTAATTATTGTATTTATATTGTCAGTTTATTTTTGACTCCTGGCGAGATAACACGACTTTTCAAGTCGGTCTGTGAATCTATGGGTTTGTGTTTCTGTCTGTAGCATCTTAACCAAAGGACCATATTTGATTTTTTTCTTTGAAAGAGTACATTATCAAGATGGATTTAGATCCATAGATGAAGCCTAAGCCGTCAATTTATGAAGATTTATTCATCCATTTATGAGGTATTCTTATTACAAATGTCGGGTGCTTTTTTAATTTCACTTTCATTTCAACTTTCATTTCCAGGTGCACATTTCTTAGAGGAGTTATCGATGAAATTTGACGCATTGATGATGGAATCTCAACCCGTAGAAGACAAGAGATTGGACAATTTAGTCTCTTGCTTGGCGCACTTATATTGCTTTAAGGTACTTTCTTTTTAATATTTGAGTAATAATATATGGCGGGCTTGGCTGCCATCATTATTCAACAGTCGCTCTTAGAAGAGAGATTTAGTTGTTCTTAGAAGAGCATTATTCAATAGTCGTTTTTAAGAAGGGACGGTCCGACTGAGCAGTGGTTATGTATTTCGAGTAAATAGAAGTCATTGGGCGAAGTGGATTTATGTTTAGTGTGGTTTCTATATTTAAAAAAATGGTATTAATGCTATATTGTTTAAAATATATAATTTCAGATATACCATGCGTCTCTCCTTTATGACATTCTAGCTCGGTTAGTGGAAGACTTAAATGAAAAGAACATAGATTGTGTATTGACGGCCCTTAGGTGTGTGGGCGGGGTTTTGAGGAAGGAAGAACCGCTCGCGTTGAAAAACTTCATACACGATACCCAAGCGCGGATCGGGAAGATAAATGAGAAAGCTAGCACTGGGTCAGTATCACAGAGGAGTTAGAAGTTTGACGTGTCTGTTTGTTTATTCTGTCTGTCTATACCTCTACAAGACCGATTTTTTCAAGTTGACGCGATCAAAATGATTCTTAGCTACAATTTATTAAGATCAGTTCTACAAAGCAAATATTTATAATCCGGAGCCTAGCAGTAATATAAAATCTTAATTTTTTTTATATAAGACGTTAGGCTCACTTATGGTCTTCCAATCATGTACACCCTCATTGCCAGTAGGGCCTCGGGTGCGTTGCCGGCGATTTAAAGATACGCTCTTGTCTTGAAGGTCATTAAGTCGTAATGGTTCGTATAGACTTCAGAGGGCAGCTGGTTTATTATTTTCTTATTTCAGTTCGCGTATAAAATTCCTTCTAGAAGTGTTGTTAGCTGTGAAAAATAATAATTTGATGAAAATACCGAATTACGATCCGTCATACGTTGAGCACTTGAAGAAAATGTGCAAAGCTATCGTGAGGAAAGGGAATTATGCCATACCGCTTAATATACGCCTGGAGGACTTGTTGAAAGGTAATAAATGTAACGGAGTGCAAATTTCAATTCAAATTTAACTACATTAATAGTGATGATATCATTAAAGCTTTTAAACTTATAAATGTTACGAAATCAACAGACCTTTGGGGCATCTCTATTACCGTCGTAAAGCCACTAATTGACATATTAGCGCCTGAACTAGCTTTAATTTTCAATGAATGTATCGACTGTGGTGTGTTCCCTGATCTAATGAAATACAGTAAAATAACTCCACTTTTCAAATCAGGTGATTTTTCCGACCCCGGTAATTTTAGACCTATTTCCGTATTACCCACATTTAGTAAAATTTTTGAAAAAATAATTTTAAATCAATTGTTATGGCATTTTAATACTCATAACTTATTACATAGTAAACAGTTCGGTTTCACTAGGGGTCGTTCAACCACTGACGCTGGTGTTGAGTTGATTACACACATTTTTGGTGCCTGGGAGGAATCGCATGACGCACTGGGCGTTTTTTGTGATTTGTCCAAGGCATTTGACTGTGTACACCATGACACATTGATCAGGAAACTTCGCTGCTATGGTGTTAGGGATGTTGCTTTGGATTTTCTCACTTCCTATTTGAGTGATAGAGTCCAAGTAGTTGACGTGAATGGAAAGCGTTCCCCGGGGTCAGCGGTTACGATGGGTGTGCCACAAGGCTCAATACTTGGACCATTTTTGTTCTTAGTTTATATTAATGATCTGCCCCATTATGTAAACGATCATGAGGTTGTATTGTTTGCAGATGACACGTCACTTTTATTTAAACTTAAGCGACGACAAAACAATTTTGACGATGTAAACAATGCAATCTCTAAGGTAGTAAAGTGGTTTAATGTTAATAATCTTCTACTTAATGAGAAGAAAACAAAATGTATTAGATTTATATTGCCAACTGTTAAACAAGTAGAAGCTAATATTATAATTAAAAACGAAAAGTTAGCACTTGTGGACTCCACTGTATTCTTAGGTATAACCCTCGATAGTAAGCTTCAATGGGGCCCTCACATTGATGCATTGTCGAAGAGACTCAGCTCTGCAGCATACGCTGTCAAAAAGATCCGCCTCTATACAGACGTAGACACAGCTAGGTTAGTCTATTTCAGCTACTTTCACAGCATTATGTCTTATGGTATACTGTTGTGGGGGGGTGCTGCAGATGTTAACACCGTCTTTGTACTGCAGAAGAGGGCTGTTCGTGCAATTTACAATATGGGTCCCAAAGAATCACTCCGTGAAAAATTTAAAGAGATAAATATAATGACAGTCACATGTCAATATATTTATGAAAATCTGATATATGTACACAAAAATATTAACTTGTTTAAGAAAAACAGTGATAGTCATGAATTTAATACTAGGAATAAAGATAAACTCGCTGTTGCCACTAGTAGGCTCCATAAAGTTAGTAAATCTTTTAAAGGGCAATGTATACGCTTTTATAATAAACTCCCAAGTGATATGCTTAAATTGTCAGTGAATAAATTTAAAAACACAATTAAAAGAAAACTTTATAAAAAAGCATACTATAAAATAACGGATTACTTAGATGATAAAAAAGCTTGGGAATGAACCTGCTCTAACTCTGTCTTAATAAAACCAAATATTATATTATTTTTACTTTTTTTTACAATAATTTTTTTTTTTCTCTGTAAACTACATCATATAAAAAAAAATGACGATTCAAAATGATCAAATATGATTTCAATGAATAAAGATATTTTGACTTTGACTTTGACTTTGACTTTAAATCTTCTGAAACGACATGATGTTTAAAATTATTTTTTAATCGTGCCCTTTCTAATTTTTTTGATAGATAACAATACATAAAAATATTTACATATTCAATATATAATTGTAGTATCGGATTTTATTAGATAGGATACTAAATGTGTATTAAAGTTGTTATTATTAAGGTATCACGGGGCGGTTAATTTAAAGTGAGTATTTATTAGAAAATATTGACAGAGTTAAAGGACAGAGGTCTGTCGTACATCGAAGTTAAGTAGGAACTGCCTCCTCGAGTCCCATACAATTAGATCTTACTACCTACCTACTACTACTTACTTACTACTTACTACTACTACCTGGGTTTCTCAACCCCGCATCAGTCACGCTTTGTTCTTACACTTTTGTTATAATGTACCTTTTTGCCACGAGACAAAGCTATACTTACGTTCCCGCATACAAATATTTTCTAAACTATCTTAACTAAACATCTGTTATTTGGGAATTTTTCTTAATCCCTTTATTTACAACCTTTTCGAGAAAATACTTACTGCTAAGTACAAAGGTGCAATAAAACAATAAAATAGAAAAAACTTAAATCTAACAATGACCATTCCACATAATAATTATAGCAATTTTTTAAAGGTTTATTTAATATGTCTTATTTTATTTTTCATTTATACTTCCAATTTGATTTATTTTCGGTGACATTGGATATTTCATTTAATTTTTTTACTCAGAGTGGCATTTTAATTTTTCTTTATGACTGTGATGGATAATGTCAAAAACTGTTACACTTATTTTTAAAAATTCTTTCATATATAAAAAGTCTGAGATGTGTTTTTCAGAGTTATACTTTTATTCGAATAAAATAGTTCTGTTTGTTTGAACTTAGAATTTTCTTTGAATGATATAGATCCAAAAATCCTAGTGGGGCATAGGCCAGACGGTTTTCATAATTTATTTTTTTATTTTTTTCCTTAGTTTTAAGATTGTTTTTTTTTGTTTTGTTTATATTATTTTGTGTTTTTATTGTTATATTTTTTTTAAGTGCCGATTTCCCGTAAATATTGGCACATTTATCTTTGTGTTTTTTTTCTTTTGCGTGTTTAATGTATGAATATATTTCAGCATCTGTTTGACGGATCATTTTCTGGATCAGTCGTCTGAAATAATAAAGAATTTTTCTTTTGCAGCTAATGAGCGTGGGAAGTGGTGGGTAGTGGGTTCAGCTTGGGAGGGGAATAGGCCGAGAGAAGACACGCTTAAAGCCGTGTCAAACTTTGACCATAAGTTGTTGAAATTGGCCAGGGAACAAAGGATGAATACTGATGTTAGGAGAAGTGTATTTTGCGTTATAATGTCCGCTCAGGTACGGATTAATTATCTAACTAATACATTTTATTATATTACATTTTATTTATATTACAGTAATTTGGTAGTTTTTATTGAAAAGTCTTTCGGGAGTTTTGACAATTTGTGATTTTATAGATGCCGATGTTTTGCGAATTTGAATTGTGCCATGTTGTGTTTCTACTGCACGCTCTCTCTTATTCCATGGAATTAAAGATAATTTTAAAAAAACAACATTAATAATGAATAATACCTCATAAATGGATCTCTTCATAAATTGTGGCTAAGATCCATCTCAAAATAAAGATCGAAATCGGTCGATTCGTTTAAGAGCTACGCTGTCACGGGCAGACTTTAACACGTTAAACTAATAGCCACCCTTTTTTGCGTTAAAAAATTGCGCTTTTTAACAATCTCCTTTAAATAAAACAGTTTGAGCGGATTAAACGGGTATATCTATTACAAATTTGACAATCATTCGATTATTACTAAATTGCCGCTTAAATAAGAAATTGTTAATATCTTCTTAATTTTAAATTTTACAGGATTATATGGACGCATTCGAGAAACTTCAGCATTTGGGCCTAAAGGCACAGCAAGAGAGAGAAATCGTGCATGTGTTGTTGGCTTGTTGCCTTCAAGAGAGAATCTACAACCCATATTACGCGGTCTTGGGGCAGAAACTGTGCGATACTGATAGGAAATACCAGGTATTTTGTGTGTTCAAATAAGAGACTGCTGTTTGAATATTTCAAATAGTCAATGGCATAATGCATCGTGTTGAGGAGGCGGACCTAGATTCGAATTCAGGGGAAACAAATTCGGTTGGGTCGGTACAGAAGGCTTACTTACTTTCCTGTTAAGAAAATGATCAGTGAAACAGAAATTCTATTATGGGATTTCACACTTAAAAAAACCCATAAATTTTTTTCTATGTTTATTCTGTAAATATTTCATTTTTTACCGGCAAGTAGGTGATCGTGCCTACCGAACCGAAATATTATTGGTTTTCCAGGTATTCGAATCCAGAATCTCCGGCCCACTAAAACCATAAACATAGGATTAATATATATTCTCAATTTTTTTTTGTTTCAGTTATCCATACAATACTCGGTGTGGGATAAAATAAAAGAACTGGATTCGTTATCAAAACAAAATATGAGTAATTTAGCCCAGTTTTTGATACATCTTATCATGGAAAAAGGATTGGCGCTTTCTGTTCTAAAGGTAAACTTTTTTTAATCTCCGACGAAGAAAAGGGCCTCTTAAACGAGTGGGCGGATTTCGATGCGGTTTATCTTTTGAGTGCTGACGTGACAGAGATGGATGGACAATTTATGAAAATCTGTTCTTCCATTTATGTGATATTTGAAAAGATCATGTCAGGGTTTCGGATTATAAATGATGTTCTTTTTTTTCAGATTATCCAATTTTCAGACTTAAATAAGCAGACAGTAAAATTCATGCGTCAAATACTTCTAGCTATTATAATGAACGCAGACTTGCAAGCGTCATTAGAAACTTTTCATAGAATAGCTAAGTCGCCAAAATTGCACATGTTTAGGGAAAGTTTACGATTATTTATACAGCATTTCCTAATTAAAAATGCCGGAAAGAAAAGTTCAATTTTGAGTGAGGATGAAATGGCAACACTGAAAGAGAGGAGTGTTGAAGTGGAGAAAATATTGACAGCGTATGAAAATAAGCTGAGATTGTAATAATATATTGCATTTTTAAAAAATCGGTTGTTTCCTATGTCTACGTTTTACTAAGATCACAGACTGTTTTATTTAAAGTACACTGGTCTTTTTTTATCTTATTCTTATATATATAAAAATGAATCGCTGAATGTGTTGGTAAGCGCAAATCTCGAGAGAAGCTGAACCGATTTCGCTAATTCTTTTTTATAATATTCCTTGAATTATGAGGATAGTTCTTATGGAGAGAAACATTTGGAAAATTATCGAAAAAATGAAATAAAAGAAAAAACATTTTCCTCATACATTTTCTATGGAATGACGTTTTAGGCGACACGTTATTATTCGGAATTTTGACGCGATACGAAGTTCGCGGGGTCCACTTGTGTTATATAAATATTATTATATGTGTAGCGGTATACTTAAAATTGAACACTTAATAAAAGGGAAGTCTTATAATGTCAGCCGGGCATTGGTTAAACACATTTTTGCATCCGTTCTGTGATTTCTGTACCTTTAAAACATTTACCGTCGCTGGAAATTGAACCCAGAACGAAATCGATCATACAACGCGTGATCAACAAAGTCGATTAGAATGACCTGTTTATGACAATGGCAATGGAACCTATTTTAGATAGATGGCAACATTGAGTTTAGATCCAAAAGCACCGCAGTCTCAAATACAGCTTACAAAAAATAATATGGTTTTGTCAATATCTATACAATCATCATCGATATGAAAAGTAGATAGCTGTCCGACACATTTCAACTTTGTGTCTGGATTTTTAGGAATATTCCTTGGATTTGAACCCATAATAAATCTTTGCTAAACTTTAGCTTTTGATGCGGTTGTGTCACTCATCCAGAGATAAGCGGAAATAGTTCGTTTAGACAGCTGATAACCCTGAGTAGATTTACAACTATACTTAACATATAATTTAACCGGCTTTACATTGCGTCACTCCGTAGCTAAGTGGTTTACGCGTCTGCGTTTTGCGCAGGAGGTTGTGGGATCGAATCCCGGGGGGGTTGAACTAATGAAAGTTTTGGTTGGGTAGGCACAGAAGGCTGATCAGCTACTTGCCTGCAAAGAAAATGTTCAGTGAAACAGATACAGAAATGTGTCTAACCCATGCCCCACTAGGGCTTACGGGAGCTCACACATTGCGTCACAGAAGTACAGTAAGTCTTCCACCGAACTCTGAAGTCCATAAGAAAACAAAATATGTATAACTTTAATTTAACCCCGAAGAAAAAAGGAGTGTTATAATTAGACGTGTATGTGTATCTCCTAATAAAATGGCCCGATTTCGATGCAGTTTTTCGTTTGACAGCTGACTTGATCGAGATTGATCTTAGCTGCAATTTATGAAGATCTATTCATCCATTGATGAGATGTTCTTATTTCTAATTGACATGTTTTCAATTTCACTGTTATTATAGATGCATGGTTCTATTTGGGTTGCCTGGAAGACATCGCTGTTTAGCAATAATACCGCCCGTTGTAATCCAATTACTTTATTTGTTTCCTGTTTTTTGTAAGTTTTGCAACTGTAATAAATATAAAAATAAGTTGAAATATAATATTAATCTAGCCTGCCTGGCAACAAGCTGTCTACTTGGGTTTGATTAAATTCTTTATCACGCGATAATAGATTTAAAATACACATTACACAGTGATAAGAATAGCATATTTGTTGAGTGGGTGCGGTAATCTTAAAGCAAATATATTCGATATGCCTTTACAACGTTTATGTTATTAGTTGATTTGTATGTTTTGCAGGAAGGATAATACACCAAATAAAATCAAGTTTAGGTAATTAAATAGTCTATTTAAGGGAAAATGGTGTCATAGAACCAGAATAATAATAATAAAGTTATATTTTGTATTAAATTATGTTATTCTTCTTTCTGTGAAGGATATTAAAATAATTCTAAGTGATATTAAAATAATTCTGATACAATCATTTGTATTAGTGATTGAAGACAATTTAAAAAATTCTCGACATGTTAATTACAAGAATAACGCATTATATCACATGGATTTAATCTCAATAATGTCTGCTTTCAAACAAAAAAAAA
This sequence comes from Aporia crataegi, assembly GCA_912999735.1. NCBI lineage: Eukaryota > Metazoa > Arthropoda > Insecta > Lepidoptera > Pieridae > Aporia > Aporia crataegi. The sequence continues at coordinate 951,582 of OU538744.1, read as the reverse complement.
TGCATTGAATTATGTGAATTGGTTAGGGGCTACGATGCCATACACAGACATGTCAAATTATACCTCATTTTTTTGAAGAGGGCTAAAAATTACACTATTAATTGTTTCGATAATATAATAGTAAACAAAACATTGTCGTCATGTATGACCGCAGCTTATCACTTATAAGGGACCTACGTAGGTGCTTATTTATATTTCAATTTTCAACCCAAGACCTCAAGAGCTGTCTTGATACCTCATACAACTTTTTTTTATTTAACTAGATGGCGTATTCTTATTTTAAGTTATCTTAGGTTATCTTTCTTAACATAAAAATGAAAAAAAAAAGTTAATATGAACAAAAAAAAATACAAATCTTTAACAAACAAAAATTTTAACTTCCTAAAATGTGAAAACTTAAAATTAGTGAACGCATCGTACCACAAATACTGAATCGCGCCATCTACACATAGAGTTTTAGGGATGTCATAATCAAATGCCTTAATGACAGCGATGTTTGTGGAATGTAAATTATGTTCTAGTTAATCCTTTAGCCGCTGCAAAATAATTTTAGCAAAAAAAAATTACAAAACCAAATTTTATTTTTTTTAAATTTACATTTTCACAATTATTATTAATGAATTATTTTGCAAAATAAATCACCGATGGGCGCGACATCTTTTAGAAAAGATTGGAAACCCAAATGAACAAAGAGAGCTAGCTAGCAACTGTAGAAATTAAGGTTGTGTTCTGTCTCTCTCCAACAAGTGTGAACGTTAAGAGAGCGAATGAGAGGGAATTCAGATTTCTCATTTCAGACTCGGCCATCATTCATAACCATTTTCTTTCTTGTGCAACTGTTTCTCGTCGGCCGAGGTCTAGAATCTAGCGCGATCGCAGAGCGCAGAATGGACGCCATTCGTGCGAGATAATTTGTTTAGAGGTATAGTTCGCGTTGTTAGTGGGTGCGACGAGTGACGGGCGTGGAGAACCTATGCTATATGTGTGAATGGTGCGTTGTGTCCTCGGTGTGGTGTGGAGTGTCCTGTGCTTGGAGTCGCGAGGCTGATCTGATTAAAGGCCCGGCGGCCCGCGATTGTGAAGAGTGGAGAACGGCGGCGGGAGGCATGGCGGGCGCGAGCTGATCGGACGGGCGCAGTGTTCGCTCGCGCTCCGCCGGCCCCATGCGAGCTACGGACGTTTTATGGGTGCATGCCTGAGCTGCCGGCGCCGAGAGCGAAAGGCACCCGAGAAGCGTCGGGTGCCAGGTGCGGTCGGGGCTGGTAAGGGCGCGGCAGCTGAGCGTCGTCCTCGGCGCGCGTTTCTTCGAGCCATGGCCAACTCCATTTCGAACATCAAGATGACGAACCCTCTGAAAAACATAGTTAGCAAGCGCCGAAAACGATATATGAAGGATGGCTTCAATTTGGACTTAGCTTGTATCCTTTTCTAAGTGGTAATTATGTGTTAGTGTGTGTTCCTAACAAGAAAGAGGTGAGTCCACTTTTTGTCTCCTAACTGGATTTTATAGAGAAACCAGTACTTAAACCTGCCAGGATAGTTTTTACCCAAGGACTAAGTATAACCTATAAGTCTAAAGTAGGCATATTTTGTCTAGTTGAGGTTATATTCTTTGAAATGTTTTAAAGTTTATTTAATATACCAGTAAACATAATACTAGGAAACTTGTCAAGACATTTATATGAATTTGATATAGACTAGTGTACATTATGCCAAAATGAGTATGTAAAATGTGAACAAATTACCACTAGTTTTGGGTAAATATGTTGTATACCTATATGTGAGAGATATCTTGCATAGCAACAAGGAACATAACCTATTTATATATACATAGGAAGTATATACAGCACTTAAATACTAACTGATAATAATGTGGATCTAAAGATAACTCTTATTGAGTATTTATTTAGTTCCAGGGTTTTCTGAGCAAATCAATGTCAAGTTTTGTTTAGCTAACAACTGATATCTTTTGCACAAATATATCATAATTATATTATTTTTAAGTGGTTATTCTTTATTCAATGACAAGGACTTAATGACCAAGTACTTGAAAAATTATGCGAGTTCTTACATATAATATAATATCATAAAGTAGATAGATAGTAGTAGTAGATACATTTTTTTTAAATTTGTATAGACAATTTGTACAATGTTCCTGCCTTCTGATACAGTTTCCCTTAAATCATTTAACAACCCTTGGGTAGTAATGTCATAATGCTAAAATAATATTAATGTAGAATTAGATTATTTCTATTTCAAAATCAATAGTGTTCATAGATAGTACACACTTGCCTATGACTAAAAAGGCTATGATCAAACCTGAGTAGCTATAGTTGCGAATTTTTGCTGCAGCAATAAGCCAGATATAAGAAATTTTATATTTAATGTTAGGATTGTATCTAGGATAAAGATACACCTGGATAAAATCTGATTTTTCATATAGAAAAATATAAAAATTAAACTAAAAGGCAGAATGAGGATTAGACATCTAGAATACAATCCTATTCATATTAGACTGCATTAAAAAATTGGTTATACAGTATAATTCAAATGTATATTATTAATGTTTCAAAAGTTTTTGTGCAACTTCTATACTTTTTTGCTTGATGTTAATAATTATTCTCATTACATGTTCTAGAATACCTAACATGATATAAGAACCATTAACTCTATGATATTGATTTATTCATTAACAATAGCTTATCTGCCCACTTCACATTACACATGTTGTATGGGGATCTAAAAATCTTTTTTAGATTATCTTATCATGTTGCTAGGTTCATTCATAGTTTATAATATTTGGTTGGGAGATGCTCACACATACTTAAACTGCACTAGAATTTATAAAGGGGAATAGTATTTTTGTGTGTAATGCATATAATATGCTTAAAGTATCCCAATATATTTTATAAAGAAAATCATTAATAAAATACATAAGTAACCTCATATGTAGTGTACCTAGGATGTCCAGAATTCGAAATGAAATCTATGATGATAGTTCTAAAAGAAAAAAACTTCTCATATAGAATTGGATTCTATCAATGTCTAATAGTTGAAGGAATGTCATAAATATCATGTAACTTAATACAATTAAGTAAATTTCATCAAATCAGTTATTTTTAAACAGAACCTGCAACACACATAAATTCAGTACTTTGCACTGTTTAGGTAGAGGTCTTTAACTTATTCAGCTTTTTTTTGTATAATAATAATAAAATTGCAGTGAGGAGTGAACTTAATACTTAGCAAAAATAATATGTGGGTAAAATTATGTGTGTTAATTATGTTTCGGCTGTATTATCTTTCATACAAAAACGATTATCATGACATAGATATGCTTAAATAGCCAGAGGTTATAAATTTGCCAGTAAAATTTTTTAAATTCTAAAATTTTTTTTAGTCAGTCCCTAAAAAACACAAATATATTACAATAATAAAGTGTTTTCTGTATGGGTTATCTTTACATATAGTAATTTAATTTTAAAAGTTCATTTTCAATAAGTAGCTAGATTCTTTACGTGTACGTCCACGCGAGCGAAGTTTTCAGTAAAAGCTACTTTCAACATATTAATTTTAATTGCAAGAGAATGTTAAAAATGGTGTAATTTAAAATCATAGGAAGTTTGTTTTGCGCAAACAATTAATGCAATGACAAATTATCAGCGCATACAGTGGTCATTGACCTCTTAGCTGAAACGAGATTTATTAGTTATCATATCGATAATTTATTTATTTAGGTTGAGCCACATAATACAAGGAGAAATATACACCACAAATATTCAAACACAAATTACCATAAAGGCAACACCAGTTAGGTACAATAAAATTATGTCTTAATTAATTATTTGTTTCCGTTTTTTGTGTTGTATATATATTTTATACTAATGGCGCATTTGTTCCTTAACCAATTTTCTCGCATGTATAATGTAGCCTCTGTTGGCAATTTATGTATAAATAAATCAATAATGTGTTAAATTTATTGAGGGAATTGCATTTTTTTTAGTATGTAAACAGTATTTGAAACTGCAATGATATTTGAAACTGAACACTCAGCGTTGCCGTGCAGTCTGAAAGTAATTTATTGAATAGGTTCCATTATAATGTAGACGTAGCTTAGTTTGCGAATTTTGTTCTCTTTGGTTTCGATTCCCAGAAAGAAAAAAGTTTTGATTTGGATTGCATATAGATCATCAACTGTTCTTTTATAATGTATCAGTGAAATAGACACAGTGTCTATCTCATGACTCTATGGCACTACTATTTTTAACCACCGAAGCAAAAAGAGGAGTCTTATAAGTTTAGCGTGTCTGTGTGATTGAGATGGATCTTAGCTTCAATTTATGAAGATCTGTTCATTTATGATATTCTTATCTATTCTTATTTCATCATGGCGGGGTATATTTTAAATTTTAAATTTCATTTGTAGCAAAACTATAAGTTTTCGTATATATATGTACACCTATATACACTAGAATAAATAATGACTGTGTTTGTATTATAGGTATTTTATTGAATTGCATTTTTGCTTGTCAGCATTATTTGAGACGGCAGTGACATTTGAAACTGAACACTGAGCATCGCCATACTGTCTGAAGGTGGATTTATCGCGTTGACATTAATTATAAATAAATATATAATTATTATATAATTTGTAATATTATATAATAAATAATTATTAATTTATTAGGTACATAAACTTACTCTTTAAAAGGTCGGCAACGCATCCGTGGCCCAACAGGCGTTGAGGGTGTCCATGTGCGATGGATTGCTTCTCGTAAGTGAGCCTCCTGCCCGTTTGCCTCCTATCCGATAAAAAATACAAATAAACTAACTCTTACTCGCGATTTGCCATTCGCGTGGCCATTCAATATGGGTAGCTTATGAGTACCTTCCCATCAATGCTTGAATTTTTCAGGTCCAGTAGCTTTTAAGTTTTAGTTTATTCGTAGTGTAGATTACAGCAACAACTTGATATTTTAAAAACTAAAAGGAAGAAACAAAGAACCTCATTCTAAGTATGTACATACCTTTGTATTCACTCCTCACTCGGTCACAAATATCTCGCACTAACTGTGCACCGGGACTTCACCCGCGCCTTCATCGATAAATTGACTATCCAACACAGAAGAATTTCTCAATTCAAACAAGTAGTTGCTGACATAAGCGCGTTCAAATAGGTATGTACAGACTTTAGCATTATGTGTGGTGTAGAGTTGAGGAAATTATTAAATTGTGAAATTGATACTGGCGTTTGTTGGAGAAGAGTATCTCGGTTGCTTTTGCGTCTGCATGTTATGCTGAAGTTCCTGGGTTCGAATCCCGGTGAAGTAGGTATAAGCTTATTGAAGTGTTTTCTTTTTACAAGCAACATGATTTCACCTTCGTCCGATTTCGATAATCCGAATTTCTAATACCGACCTTTATACGTATAAATTATAAGTGTTGCCTTTTGGCAGTTACATTGTTCTGTGACATGCCTGTCCATAATCGCACGTTGTCCTATTTGGATGAGGTTAAGCGTTGCATAGAAATTTAAAAATTAAAAGGGCCGCGTATTGTATTGACACGATGCATAATGTGAATGATGTACTACTAAAGTTTATGAATTTTAAAAAGTATAATGTGCTTATGGATTAAACTTTAACATTTTTATTTATTGTTTACCTATTACAAATCGAAATACAAGATACAAATGTTTCCTAGGTGAAGAAAAAAGATTTAAAGTTAAATTATGGTAGAACGCAAGAAGAAAAACAATCGCACGACAAAAAAAATTTATCAAAAATAAAAAACAAAACAAATTAAGGTTTAATGCAAGGTTTCGGTTTGTGTCTGAACGCAGCAGAGGAGCACGAAAATATGTCCTGCAATTTTAGTGTTGAGAATAATAATGCATTCAACTTCTACACAAAAATAACTAAAACAAATAAATTAAGCAGAAAAAAGGACAATAGACAAAAATTGGAAACAGTTAAGTTTGGGATATTATTCTGTTATGGTCAAATTAGGTAAAAAGATGAAAATTACAATATCTTAAAGGATCTAGGTCGACTTTAAACTGTATCTTAAACGTGAGTTAAGTTTGATATTTTCATACAAAAAAAAAAAAAATTAAGAACAATTCGATTTTTAAGTTATAAGAAATATCCGTTATTAAATTAGGTATATTATGTATAACTGAAACAGTCTAAGATATTTGCCGGTTATTATTTTAAAAAAGGTGGGTAAAAACTAGGGATGCATCGATATGCCATTTTGCCGATACGATACCGATACTCTTATAAAAATATCGTCAATACCGATACCGATACAAAATTTTAGTGAATTAAAATTAAATTAAGGTAAAATATCATATGAAACACAAGTTTGGTTAAAGTTTTTAATTTCTATCAAAAAATACAAACAGTTACAGACTTTCAGAGAAAGCCGATTTCGGAAGTCTGTTTGTTAAGACCTGCGGTGGTGACAGAACTCATTTGGAAAGAACGTCTGCGCCATTTTTTTCAAGTTTGGGTATAATACATCATTGCGCCAGAAAACAAAAGGATCTGTGTCTCTCGATATAATATTAGGAGATCTAGGTATTTCTTGACTTCCTCTTTGAGAGAATTACAGTTCGGAGTGGTAAAAAGTATCGTTGTATCGGCAATAAAAATATCGCCGATGCTGATATATCGGCAAACCCAAAATATCGCCGATATATCGGTATTGGTATCCCTATAAAATATCCCTAGTAAAAACCCACCTTAGTAAACTCGAGCAATGTAATCGCTAACGAAGCAATTACCTAATTAAATAGTAATTAAATACTTGTATCACCGCCCTCTATCGTTTATAAAAACTTAATTTAATTTAGTATCTATAATATCATACTTTTAAGAGTTTTAACCGTCGGCAATAATGAATCATTCTATGCTCTGAGTATGAATATAAAAATATTTAGGTATTTTTTTTGTAATGTACAAATCAAAAAAGTCAAGAAAATATTATTTAAAAAAGCTGGATTTGTTTTTGTCACAAGCTGCTATATTTTGCACGGACGCGTATGAAATCGCTAATCATACTCAAGAGTTTTAATGAACTTTAAATTACAAATCTAAACCTTGAATATATATTAATTAAAACTAATGCTTTGTGTCACACATTGGGTCAAATATGTTTGTGACACTATATTCTATTCAAAAATATCTAGTGTGGAGCGACGGCAGATTGGAAGCCTTATGGGGAAGAGGTCAGTTTGACTAGTTGAACAACTTTCTCTTAGTAAATATTTCTCGAAATAAAAATGGCTTACGTGAAAAATGCTCGTGCATGGCGAATAGAATCTTGCTTTTAAAATTTTATAAACAGATACCGGAAGATGCAGACCTTGTTTCATTGAATAATTATAGTTGTATAGCTACTGTAAGAAATTTTGAGTAAAATTTGCTTTGTAAAACTGTAAACCGACTGCAAAGTTGACTAAAAAGTGAACAAGTGAAATTGTTAAATATTAATAAGAATATCTCATGAATGGAGATCCAAAGTGTAGCTGTGTGTCAGCTTTCAAATAAAAAAAAACCTCGATAGACACAGAATAAAAACCTTTTTTCGTTGGAGTTAATAACCTTTAAAGTATGCTTTGTAAAGAAGGACGTAATGGCGAGTATTAATGTGAGCCGCGCATAACGCCCTTCCTTTTTACGTCGAGTACACCGTAGTGTGATTTACTAAGTCTATTGACGATTTTAACGGAATACGTTTGCACAGGCTCTTCAAGTTGAAACCGGTTTCGGCGTCAAACGGTAGACAAATAGAGTAACTTTTAGAATTTGTGACTTTACATTACACTTGACGTTTTCTACGTTGTCCACTACGGTTCATAAGTATACATAGAAATGAAATTGAAGATAGTTTAAAAACCGCCGCCATTTTAATTTAAATAAATATGAATACCTCTGAAATGGATGGATCTTGATAATTTGTAGCTAAAAACCATGTCGACTACCGCAACTGGTAGACAGAAATAGGCATCATCGGTACCTTAGTTTAGGAGCTACGCCGCAACACTCTTTGTAAGAACATAAAAGTACAGATTCAGTTGTAGAAGAAATGGATTGTATGTTACCGATCAATATTTATAATGGACAGATATTGAAACCATGTCATCTAAATAGGTAGAACATGATATATTAGACGAAATACAGTAATAAGTATACATAGATAGATGAATCAAAAAAGTTACACAGCTGGAGGAAAAGATTTAATGTTAGGTATGTGCATTTTTAACTGGTTGAAAATACTCTATTTGAAAAATATACCAACAGTCGATTTGCGAACTTCCTTAGTTGAAGATAAACCGGAGCCTACTTTGCGTTTGTCAAAAAGCTGTCTTATCTCATCGTAGAAAAAAGAACGCTGAATAAATTTACTGTCATTTAAATCACCATAAAAGGGAAGGGTGGTTTAATTTTGATAGTTGTAGTTTCTTACTTTATGAGAAAATCGAATCAGAGTTCCGAAGTAGAGTGATCAGGTTTATTTGTTGTCCAGTGTACATCAGAATGGCCACCTGTTATTCAATATTACCACAGTTACTAATCTCAACTTAAGCTACACGATCTGCGTCATTGAGCTTTAAATAAGGTTACGTTTACACTCCTCGCTACTGTAGATACTTGATATTGGCTTGAATAGAGTCTTCATTTATTTTGGAAACGAAACAGGTATATCATAAAACTATAATAAACTATAGCAAAGAAAATTAGAAAAAAACAAAGGTAAAATAACTCATAAAATGTGCGTGTGTGAACATAAAGTTCACACGCACGCAAATCAAAGAACATACGAAAAACACTAAATTGCAGACTGGAATGAGGAATATAGGACAAAAAACCAAGGAGTTTTATGTAAACCAATTTTTTAATTAATAAGTAAAGACTACCATTTACTGTTTTGATAATAATTATATGTGCAGCACTAAAGCCCTTATAATTTCTAATAACATAAGTTGTAAAGTATTTGAATATATTGCTTTTATTACAATTATGCCGCCCCAGGGCTAGCATTCCAGCATGGTAGGTTAACAATGAGTTAAAGAGGTAAAAAAGTCGATCGGAAAAGTTTAAGGTCGGAATCCGGAACATTGAGATTTTTATACAAATTAATCGATTTTAATGGAACTAGCAGCGAGGCTTGCACGACAAGAATTTAGTTTCTTTGTTTTTGATTATATTACTAATACATTTCGACTATCAATTTCAAGATAAGTATGTAAAAATTACAAATTCAGATGCAAACTGGGTTTCTGAAAGTAATTTTTGGTTGAAAGTCGACGTCGTGAGCTTTTGCTCAAACCATCCTATGTCATAGGCCCGGGATACGAGGCATAATTGTTACGAATAAGCCTCGAGTTAGCCTTTACAACCATACGCTTGAATCTTGAAATGAATAAGCAATTCTTCTAAGCATATGAAGGCATGGAAACGGAATAGCATCCAGTTGTGTCATATATTGTAACTGTACGAATGCTTCACAAGGCGAAGTGAAATTGGACGTTCTTCAATTTTATGTCAGCAACAATAAATTGTAAGTGATTTATTTCAGTAATGATTTTTTTCTTCAGTGTCAATTTACTCCCGGCGCGTGTGGCAATTCGCCACTTTGCCGTTGCGTCATGAGCGTCCTTGTCTATTACGGAAAGGTGTGGCAAGGTCCACATACCAGTGTTAAGGACCATAATCTATCTAAGCTCTATTTTAACTGACCCAAACTGTTCCAGGGAACAGTTTGTTCATAAGAAACAGGTCTCTCATGAATCAATCATATCCCATCAGCAATGACTCGCAAACAAAAAAGTTGAATTTCCTAAGAAATTGACCCAAATTCCTATTTTACGGTATTCGTTGCCATTTACTGCGGAAATAAAGCAGATATAATTTAGCTAAAAAGCGAAAAATATGTATTTTTATATAAAAAAAAAAACTACTGATTTTGAAAATTCTAACGGGAAGTTGGAGTAAGTGTGATAGGCTATATTGTATACGTTCACGCGGACTAAATCGCAAGTTAGTATTATACATTCATATTCTAGGTATTAAAGCTCATTCAAGTATTCACAGGCCTTCTACACTTACCAATTAATCGTTAACAGTCAGTTTAAAATAGGAATCGTGCCTAAAACGGCGCTCGTGTTTTTTTTCTAATGACTCGATTTGTATGCGCGTAGAATACATGTCCCTATTTAATATTAAAAGCTCGTAAATTTCGGACATATTTCAGCTACTTTATTACGCGTTTTGACAGCGCGACCCAATTTCCGCGCAGGCGCATGTGGTGCAAATTGTACGCTAATAGAATACTATTATTTTTATTAGTAAGCATTTTTATATTAACGGATGTTGCGAATTGCTATTTTAAGTTACTTAAGTACATGTAATTAAATGTTTTTTAAAAAATCTACACATTCGTATTAATGCGGGATTTAAATAAAAAAGAGGTTCATCTTTAAACATTAATATTCGTGTAACGATACCTAATTTTATCTGTTATAAATGGCCATTGTTTTTTTGTGTAATATTAAAAAAAATCATGAAATCGTTTAAACAAAACATCAGAGGGTTGATCTCTATCAGGATATTATATTTCTCATCTCTATGAGAAATATAATATCTTCTATGTATTCATAGTACAATCAGAATTTGTTTTTTCTCTCTGTTCTTTTTTTATAGGCAAATAAGTTCTATCAAAATTTTGTGCCTCGTCAACCGAAAAATTGGATTGGTTTCGAACCCGGGACTTTCGAATTCCGGCGCAACACTCAGATGCGTGAACCAATTAGCCACGCAATCTGTTTAAGATGCAGACACAGAAATTTGTCTGTCCTATGTCCTTTCTTTTACATGGGATTACTATAGACTTACATAAACTTATCTAATATCATTGACTGGTGATCGTATAATTATAACGGAACCTATTAAAATTTAAAGTGGCAGTTTTAATAAACTTATCCTAATCATTTGATGATTTGAGTAAGTATTAGCAAACATTAATTGCTCAAGTACAATAAATAAAATCACTGACATTTCCCTTTTTTAGTTGGTTAATATGACGCCATTGCTTCACTTATATTCATAATTGTATAAATCTCGTAACCTAAAGGCTCTTACAATAAAAAATTGTTCGCTAACGAACTCTGTGCTAGTAATAAGTCATCCAACTTGAAAATTTACGGCCAACGCACCTACACATCGCTCATTGTTAGGTGGCATTTCTGATATTTTTCATTAATGGCATTCAGTGGCTACGTGTTTTACGCGTTTTAATGTTGCGCCGGAACGAATTAATTGTTTCAATTGGATAGGCACAGAAGGCAACTCGTAACAAAATGATCAATGAAACAGATTCAAAAACGTGTCTGCCTCATGCATCACTAGAGCCTCTAGTCTAAGAGGTTAAAATTTGGTTAGCCTAGTAACTAATTTATATTGTAATGTTACCTACAGATTTTATTATTATATCGTAAGAAAGTACTAACCGCTGAAATATATCATTTATGACTTACGTTTATATATTAAACTAGTGACCCGCCCCGACTTTGCACGGGTATAAAACATATATAAAAACCTTCCTCTTCAATCACTCTATCTATTTAAAAAAACCGCATCAAAATCCGTTGCGTAGTTTTTAAGATTTAAGCATACAAAGGGGAAGGGATATAGGGGAAGACAAAGCGAATTTGTTTTATACTATGTGATAACTTGTGGTTAGTTTGATAATATCTTTGAGAACAATATTTCAAGTTTGTACTGCTTTTTTTCTAATGTAATATTTAGCTCCAAGCAGTACATATAATGAGACAACGCGAATAACATATAATAACACTCCCTTATAACATGCCCAAGCTTTGGGGCATACTAAATTAATAGTATATAATTGACGTTATGTAACACGTATCTAACGCCGGTAATGACTTTCAATTTGGGCTAGTGTATAATGAAGCATGTTTAAATATTAAGGTCGCGTAACCAGTGATAATAAACCTTCATAGCAACAATCATTTACATGGAACGAAATCAAAAAGCTCTATTATTCCGCCCTTATCGAAATTTACTATATCATCTCTCAGCCTTATTTCTATAAAATATTATATATTTTAAAAAGATTGTAATGAAATACATAATGTATGTATTTTAACCAAAGTAAGAACATTTAACAATCAAAGCCAAAGAAGTTTCCGAACGCGTATAGATGACGAAGTTTTCGGTAACAAAAGGCTACCAACAAATATTTTTTTGTGTATAAATATAATTCAAAGGTTCACAATACTAAATCATGTTAAATTCACAAATATTTATATAGACACACACAATAGGTTAAACTTATAACACCCCTCTTCGCGTCGGGGGTTAAATACGCCGCCGCACTGTACCCGGTGTGTATAACAAAGCTTCACTTAACGCTCAAGGTCGTGCCACTAGTGAAACGAAACTTGCATAGCAACAGTCATGATTTACATAGCGCGCTAGTGAGCTCCTAATTAAACTGTTAGGGTAAACGCACACATGATAGATCTATACTTTTTATTTATTACTAGCTGTGCCCAGCGATTTTACTCGCTCTCGCGATTAAAAAAATGAGTGGGGGTAGGAGGGTTAAAAATATTCTACGGACCTATTCTACCAAATATACATAAAAATTCATAAAAAATTGTCGGACTGTTTCGGTACAATCATAAACACCGTGACGCGAGGTTTTTATATATTATATTAGACTTTATTATGTATTTGTTTTTGTATTTCAATTTAATTTCTGTCAATGTATACTCTTTTCTTTGTTTTGTTTCTGTGTAATGTTATGTTTTGTATAGAATATACAATATTTTGGAACCGATAAAAAATATAACATGGAAAAAAAAAATACTAATATCATAAGGCTAGATAGTTTTAGTTGAACGTGAATTTTTCTATACGGATTTAATTAGGGACATGTGAAATTTATGAAAACCTATAAGTTATTTACAATTATCTCATGAATTGATTAATAGATCTTCATAAATTATAGTTAAGATCACCTTGATAAAGTCAGCTTTCAAATAAATAAAAAACTCCATGGTCAATTCGTTTAAGGGCTATGATGCACACACGGACGGCACAAACGTAACATAGACAATATATTATGTCTATAGTGTGTGGGAAGCCTAACGGGCAATAGAGAATTATAGCACAATCAACGAATGAAGCTTATCTCCGCTTTAATTGAAACCATGCTCGTTTAATTATATTAGATAGAACGTTGATATGAATAGAAATCGCCATCATGCTTTATCGGCTTATATTAATTCTGCTTTGCATTTTTCATAAATTTTTTATCATTTCGAAATCATATTTCTGGCTCCACTATGGGTGATGATATGGTGGGTGACCCATGATAGATGTTTATCAACGGTGTGCGACAAAAGATTTGTCTTTTGGGGTAGTTCTGAGTTTTTGCCCTACAAAAATATAGTGTTAGAAATTTAATTTTGTTTTTATTCACTAATGTTGTTAGAATAATAAATAATTTTTATTTTAAAACCCGACGAAAAAAGAGGGGTTTTAAAAGTTTGCCTGTGTGTCTATGCCGTCGTAGCTCTTAAATTAATGAACAGATTTCGATGCGTTTTCTTGCTTAAAAGCTGTCGTAATGATAGCTACAATTTATGAAGGTTTGTTAATTTATTTTTATTTAATTTGACTATTTAATATAATAGAAGTCGCGGATACAAATTAGTCAATTCATAACTGACAGAATAGAACTGCTATTTACTTTATGTGGCAGATTATTAAATGCCGCCTTTTCACAGCTGGTTAAAACTTTTCCTCGATCAAAATCAGTGAAAAGTGACACAGAGACAGCGGAGTTGGCAACTTAGCGAACACCGAAAAGTGCATTAATTTTAGACGTTTAAATTTGGTTAAAACATTAAAATGCATTCGTGCCAAAGTCTGTAGCGAGCTAAAACATGATATTTTAGTTTACATGCAAGAAATATTTCGGTGTGAATTTTTCTTTAAACTTTTCATGTCAAGCGAAATTGAAGACGATTTAAAAACCCGTCATGATGACTAAATAAGAATAGCTCATGAATGGATGAACAGATTTTCATTAATTATAGCCAATCCATTTCGATTAACCGCCTCCGTGGCTTAATAGTTGACGTGTCTGTGTGTTGCGCTGGAGGCCCGGGATTCGAATCCCGGGGGGACTAATGAATGTTCTGGTTGGGTAGATACAGAAAGCTGATCACCTAATTACCTGAAAAGAAAATGATCAGTGAAACAGATACATAAATCTGCCCCATGCCCCATGAGAGGGGCTAACAATGGTATTAACTATTATAGCTCTTCCGAAACTATCCAGACTTCCAAATATCTTAATATTGAGTTCCGCGTTGGATTTATTTATTTATTTATACACACATTTACGCCCTAAGCCAAGAATAAGAAGTAAAACATAACAAAAACCCCCATGAACCGTCGACCAAACTCAATGGTTCAACTCAAATATTCTCCTGTATGTAGTTACTAGTTTCCCCGCCCCTGTGACGAATAGGTCAATTTATATTGATATTAGCAACGAAACTATCTGGTTATCACAATCTGTTCAGTGGCTTGTTTCAAAACAGTAATTAAAAACAATTTTTTTTTGTTGTTTTAAAATTTCTGTATATTTTTTTACTATCTACTAAAATAGGGTTTTCTTTATATATTTTTTTGCCGTCAGCTTCGCTCGTGTAAACAATGCATGCAAAAATTATTTAAATGCGAATTAAAGAATATAAGATAAAATGTGCTATAATATATTTTTTATGTATGAGTTTTATTTAAAGTTATGATACGTGAATATTTAATTACATAATTGTAAGAGTTATTATGTAACTAAATTGGGTTATCCCCGAGCTTTTACTGCCGTTTTTTGCTTCATTCTCATAGAACGAACAATGTTAGTGATTTTTTCCTGTTTAACTTGTAAATAATTTATTTTGTTGAGCGTCGCTGAAGAAGTTTAACGTTCTTAAGGTGGTTCGATCAGGTCCCACAAAACTCAAAGCTCGCTAGATGGCGCTACTTTTGCAATTGCAAACATTGAACAATTCATTGTACAAAAGCCATCCCTAAACCTCGATAGAGTGTTCCTTGACGCTATTTTAAAACAAAGAACACTGTCGTAGCTTGTTTGAAAGCGGATATGATATTATATGGATCGTACTTTTAGCGCATCCCATCTTAATGTTTCACAAGTCTACGTGTATTGGGTTCGAATCCCGTAGAACAAATCAATGTTCGTTTGGTTAGGTGCAGAAGGCTGATCAGCTACTTTGCTCTAAAGAGATTGATCAGTGAAACGGATGCAGAATGCCATTTTTAGACTCCCCAATATAGGCACCCTAACTTTACTACATGTCATAAAAAAATATTGTTTTCCTAGAGTCCAACCTAAGAACTCCGCGTGTTACATTAACATAACCAAAGGAACAACATAATGCTTCTAGTATACAAGATGGCTGTAATTGCATATGGGGTTGTTGAACGGTTTATCTTTCTTAGAGACGTCAGAGTCTGGTAAAGCTTATTAAATGCATTTAATGCGTTTAGACGCTTTGCGAAATCCCAATAGTCGTCTTATGTAAAGACGATACTTAATACATAAGGCAACGGCGTACACAAATTATTACAAATAAGAACTATTAATAAATGGACGAACTTCATAAATTGTAGATGCATCTCTATCATTTCATCTTTCAAATAAAAAGTGAGGAGAGCTATATGTCATAGACAGACCACAGACACGGATACAAAACTTATAACACCTCTATTTTTCGTCGGGGACTGGAAAAGGTCTTTTATTAAGGTATTTATGGAGGCCTATGCCAAAATGCACGCCGAAGTTAGAGATATTTTGTAATTACATTTACATATTACCTATGTTACTTGTTATCTTCGGAATTAAATGGCTTATTATTATTTAAAGGCAATAATTGTAAAATTGTGTTTAACTTGTGTGTTCAAACTGTTCTTTAAAAAATGCCTTCAGTGCCATTTATTTCGATGCACATCTATTTGTTTTCCTGGTATTCGTGCCCCGTTAAGGTTGAAGTAGGTCATATTTGAAGAAATAAATGATTCAGCGATGACCGATCAGAAAATACTGTCGCACATGACTCTTAATTTCATAATATCCGGTGGAATGTAACATTGAATTAAAATTTAAATAAAATGTCCAATGACAATGCTCTCTCGTAAACATGTCAGTGTTGGAATTTTGAAATTTTACGACTCGGCCGCGCGGTCGGAATCATCGGAGAGCAGGTGGATTCAATTTTAAATTTTACTAGCTAACGCAGCGTGATGTTATGTAGCCTATAGCCCTTGATACATGGACTATCCAACACAAAAGGAATTTTTCAATTCCAACCACTGGTTCATGAGATTACGGTGTTCAATTAAACAAACTGTTGCTTAAAATATTAGTAGAATAGAATTTATTCATCATCTATTAATCAAGTCAATATACGGGCCGTATATTGACGAGATGTTATAAACTATAAAGAATTATAATATGTATGTGATACTCACAATGAGTGAGTTTGCCTCATAAAGGGCTCTAGGCTCCGCTATCCTTAGGGATATATAGATAGTTTTTATTTATTAACTTTATTATATATAAACTATCTCTTACTTGACATTCACAGTTCCGCAGAGCAGTTCTAAATTTATTTTTATAAGTGTAACCAAATTGTCTTAAATTTAAACAAATTAATTTTCTATTGAAAACTATTTGTGATAAAAATCACTATAAAATAAGCATGCCATGTCTTCCTTTATGTATTTTTAGTAGGTAAGATGTATAGTAAATTAGTAACGCCCGTTGATGGACCATAAAATAAATGAGTCAATAACAAATTCATAATGTTCTACAAAACCTAATACGACAGTATTGGCGTGAAATAGAAACTAGTTTTAATAATTACTGCACTAAACACATTCTATCAGAGTTCAAAGTTAACGGTAACCTGTTTTGATACAACTTTTACGTATTATAATAAAACATTTGATATTATCAAGTGGTTGGTCTTCCCTGTATTCGATTACAAAAATTTATAACAGGACTTTAAGATATATAGACGAATTTATTTTATAGAAAATTTAAGATATAAAACGATTGTTACAAGGAATATCTCACAAATGGATGAACAATATATCCTGAATTAATTGTAGCTAAGAACGGTTGCAAAATATATTTTCGATCAATAGACAGAATACTACAATAATGTTAACAATAATTAAGATTCGAATGCTGTTTTAATTTCGAGTTTCAACTAAATATGAATATTTAATATCACGTTCAGTTTCGTAAGTAAGGTTTTTCTATGTTAATGGCACCTGGGATCGTTGCGAAATTAACAATTTTGTCTGGCCGTGTTGTATGTCAACATACTTACCAGTCGACACTCGAAATGTAAAAATAAAATATTTATCGATATTATAAATATATACATGTATAAAATAATATAAACAAAAGTTTTAACGCTCCACGCAATAAGTCTTATTTAAAGTGTGACGTGTATGTGTCTATGGGTTCGTAGTTCCTAAACGATTGGATTGTAATGCTTTTTACGTATGAAAGCTGACAATATCAAAATTGATCTTAGCTGTCATATGTAAAGATAAATTCCCAATTGCATATTCTCCATGGATGTTAGAACATTGATTTATAGACGTGAATGTGAAAAATAGATGAAATTTTGGAAAAATCTACGTTAAAAATGTCCATCTGTGTTAGATTTGGTTAAAAGTAGATGCGCAGTTGCTGGGTGAAACTAAGCAATTACAAACACGAATGTAGCGATTAACAATGTATACGTATATGTATATATATGTATGTAATGATTTAGCACTGAAATCCTAATTTTGTAGGGTCACGCGTGCGATTTGCGTAAATCCAACTTTTATTTATTTAAATGTGTGTAAATGGATGGATCGTTTTTTGTTAAATGCAAAACGTCTTATCAGTTTTTGATGTGGTTTACCCTAAAATAATACTAATCCCTTTATTAACGTTGCTCAACTATGGGAAAAGTTTTTTGTATCGCTTTTACAACGACAAATGCACGTAATCGAGAAAGGGATAGAATATTTGAGATATTGCTAGTAATGTTTTTAACGAAACTTATATACATAAACTTCCATTTATCTTAGAATTTCTGAGGTACGACTGTGGTCTCGCTGCGCAAATTTGCATTGCGTTGTTTTAGATAATATTATAAAGAGTATGAACTTGAATTGTGTCTAAATGTCAAGAGATGGCGCCGATGAAAAATCTAAATCTCCATCAGTCTTTTCAAGTAAACACTAAATAAATTTATTTACATTTTTGTTTGTATTTTGCTTTATATTATATTATTTACAGAAAGGTAGAGAGAGATGGACAATCAAACAGAAATTTTTCAAGTTTACTAGTTTCTAAGATTATATCGTTCAACCAAATTAGCACTTTCGGAACAGAAATCATCACACTAATGTACAAATAAAATATTTTTTTTTTTTTTTTCATAAATGTATTCAGGGCGGAGACAAGTTAAATATCATTAAAATTAAGTAGTTCAGCTGTAACAACATATTTTAAATCAAATTATGTGTGTACAAGTTTTTTTGTTCATGTATTTCCTGACCGCACACACAGACATAACGGATCGGCTGATAGCGATGGGTTTTCCCGCGGAGAAGCTGGAGGGCGTCTACCGGAACCACATTGACGAGGTGTACAGGTTCCTCGAGCAGATGCACAAGGACCACTACAAAATATACAATCTCTGCAGCGAGAGGAAGTACGACTCGACCAAGTTTCACGATAGGGTGAGTTATATATTATACTAAGTACTCCTATCTATTATTTCTCTTAACACCTCGCGGATAATACAATCATTGTTTCAACAAAAAGTACCTACCTACAATGTTGTTCAGTCAGTGCATCATTATTTAAGTGAATCTTCCCAATATTTTAATAGTTACTCTGCAATTCTTTGCTCTTGACATATAAATAGTGTAACTAACCCAACTTTGTTTCATATATATAGAGATACATTATTATTATTTCTGTCTGTTTGTTCCGGGTTTTCCATGACTAGGAGTCTATTGCCTTTAAAGGGAATGATCAGTGAGAGACGCAGAAAAGTATTATAAGTGTTTCGAGACTTCACTATATGAGTCTGTTAAACCTCACGGGCTCAGCATTCCAACCCACCAATAATTTGTGTGTAAAATGCATACAGATATAAGTTTTATTACATAAATTATTCAACGCGCGTAAAGGACCTTTGAAAGGCATTAATAAATAAACATCATGTTTGTCCATTTACCGAATTTTTTTAAAGTCAAAGTCAAAAATATCTCTATTCAGTATTCATATAAAATCACATTGACCGCCTCCGAGGCAACGTGGTTTACACGTCCGCCTGATGCCGGAGGAATTATTTTGGTTAGGTAAGCACAGAAAGCTGATCAGTGCTTACCTACTTGCCTGTAAAGAAAATCAGTGAAACATACACAGAAATGCGTCTGCCCCATGCCCCACTATGAACGTCACTAAAATATAAGTTAACATGCTTAAATGCATATGTTACGAGCCTTAAAATAATGTCATTTAGTATAATATTTTATAATTGCCGGTTCTTCGTTTGAATCTACTTACCTACTCAAAAAACTGGTGGTAATTATATATGAGTAATAATATAACTCAAAAAAAGTTTGACGATTCAGAAATGTTTTGTAAAACTATATATTATATTGGAATAAATATTATTTTAATTATTTATATCTGGTCTGTTTTATTCCCGAAAAACTAGTTTAAACATAGTAGTCTTTCTTATATATTGCTAAAACATAAATGTAGCGATAAGAGTACCGGGATATGTGGGACTCGTCTCACTGCAGGTTCAATCTTTGCTACTCAGAGAACCGGGTGAGCGACACCAACCAAAACCACCACACCACCACCTCGGTTACATACCGTCTTCCTGTGCTTAGAGGCAACTGGTCTCGATTTAGCATTTAACCGAGGCCTCTAGAAGTCATTCAGAATTTCAGGGATTCCAAAAAATCTGGCTTCACGTGTTGATTGACGTGACTGCAGAATAATTATTAAAAGATATTGTGTCGTGCGGTGAAACACGTACGATTCATTAACATACAGTGAGTCATACGTAAAAGTGGAAGCTTAGAGACAAAGGATGATAATTGCGTTCGATTTATTTTGTGAAAAATGCATGTAAGTACATTTCATTTAGATTACTAGACTTTTGTGAAGAACAATTTTATGTACGTTAGTAATAAATGTCAGTAGACATTACAAAAAATACACGTCGAATTTATAAACCTCCTGGCTTTTATAGGTCGGTTTAAAGAAAGACCTCCGCTGCGTCCTTGTCTAATGTTTCTTTTGTTTTTAATTTAAATTTTGACCACCTTTCATATCTTGTAGGTTAAACTTTTGCCCAAAAACTAAATATTAGATATCTTATGTCTTTATTATTAATTTCTCGCAGTTTCCCTCAACGTTTCGAACCAGGTTCAAAAAGGTTTTTGTAAACCTTTCGATATTTAATTTTTACAGTACAGTCATAGACAATTTCCTATAAAATCCTGCCATAGACAACAGAATGTTAACTAAGTTTGACGTTCGTTTTGTACGGATAGTCTTCTGAATACGAATAATAAAACATCTATCTGGTTTGCAAATATATTTTATAGGTACCTAATTGGCTCAGATAAAACTTGACTTAGCACATCTTACGTGGACGTCAGTGAATCTGTGTCCTAAGGTTACGCAAATGAACAAATGACGGTCGAAAGGACACCCATTCAGATTGAAAAATAATATCAGTCAAAATATTTAACATGTCAAACTGACGTGATTGATTGTGTGTCAGATACTCAGCTGTGAACGACTATTAGATTTTATATTATTTTTATTTATTTATAACGATTTAATAATACATAATATAATATTTAGTTCATGAGGTCAAAAATTAACGTTGCTATGCGTTACCCTCGTATAATAATTTTATCCGCTTTTGCAATCTCTTTCAATGCCCTGGTTAACAGATTGTGCCGATTATATAACTTAATTGACAATTTTAACGAAGACTGACATATTTCATGTATGTGTTTAAACAGTTGTATGTCCGCTGATTATGTATTTTAGTTTAAGGTTGGCATGTAGGCTGTTTGGGTGCAGAAATAAAAAATAATAAAAAAATAAAATAAAAAAAAATCATTAATGCTCCGCTCCTTTTAGTCGTAGCATGATTTTATATAATCTATTGCCATCCTGGATAAATGGACTATCCAGTTAGTGTAGTTAGACAAACATACCTTTCAGCTTTATAATATAAGTGTAGATATTAAGTAAAAGAGAAGACTTAAACAATTTCAAGTTTTAACGTAATATTTATTGAGTCATGTCTGCCGTCACGTCGCGGTAAATTCATTAACCACTTATCTCTTATACATTTTAAATCCTAGGAATATGGAACCGTTGACATTGTCAATGTTGACGCAATTCGTATGCAATCTGTGTTAACAATGAGATTACTATCTAAGTTTTTGATAGGGGTTTTTCTATCAGAAAGCTCTCGATCCCATAGTGGCAAAGTAAATGTGCGCGTAAGGCACGAGCGCTGAAAGATTCTGCATACAAATACTTAACGCAGACCTATCGAAAAATACTTCACCAGACTTGTAGAAATACTTAACTATAATACAAGTGAAATTTAAGACAAGTTAAAAGGCAGGCAACGCAATCGCGGTCCAACTGACGTTGTAAGTGTCCAAGGACGGCAGTCAACTAACATTCAGTGAGCCTCCTGCCCGTTTGCCACCTATTTTAAAAAAAAACGACATTAACTACAAATAGGAATATCTCAGTAAATGATGAAAATATCTTCATAATTGAAATTAAGATCCTTCTCTATCATGTCAGCCTTGAAAGACAGAGGCAGCAGATATGTCAAAATTATAACGCCCCTTTTTATTTAAGTATTTATTTAGTAAGAAATGTTATTAATATGATTACTAAATGTTATAAATACCTTTCCGCTCTCTGCGGTTCTTACTTATACTTGGGGTGCATGACATTTTAATGTGAGCAGCTGCTCATTCACTGCTTTACCACATAATCCTATTGTGTTACTTTTCTCAAATAAAACATTTCAAAAGACGGCTTCGCGATACAAACAAAATCTAATAGAATCTTGTTCACCGAAGACGGTAAATGACCCATAAATAAGCTTCAACAAAGGGCGAGTACAATACAAATTTCCTATAGCCTAGATAAAGTCCGAACCGGTTTTGATGGGAGCGTGTCATTTACCAGAGATGAATTCGTATTATGTTCAAAGAACACGAATTTACTTTGAGAA
Organism: Aporia crataegi; assembly: GCA_912999735.1. Taxonomy (NCBI): domain Eukaryota; kingdom Metazoa; phylum Arthropoda; class Insecta; order Lepidoptera; family Pieridae; genus Aporia; species Aporia crataegi. Next base: position 929,144 of record OU538744.1, on the reverse strand, counting down.
TAACAAATCCTTACTAATATTATAAACGCGAAAGTAACTCTGTCTGTTTGTCTGTCAGCCGGGGTTTCATGCCAAAACTAACGAACCGAATTAAATAAAATTCGGTACACAGATATTCTAGAGCCTGAGAAAGGACATAGGCTACATTTCAATGCGAAAAAGGGGTTGAAAAGTTCTATGGAAGTATCGTCATTTTTAGAGCTAAAAGCATTTAGGCTTTATAACATCACGTTATGACGAAGTTCACGCAGGTGAAACCGCGGGGCACAGCTAGTTTCTCATAAATGGATGAAAAAATCTTTTTAAGAGGCCTATAAAAATGCATAAAATGGTAAATTTTGACGTTCTTATTCTCTGAAACTGAAAGTCTTTGACTTACTTGACTTATAGATTAGTATTAGTTATTATTATAGTCCATACTCCATCTCGACCTCGCTTTTTGCAATATATAACAATTTATTTAAATATATTTGAAATTTAGCAGTATGATTTTCATAAAATGCGCGACAACTGTTTCTTGAGATCGTGGAGTAAGTAAGCAAAATGAAATATATGTTATAATGTCCATTAAATAGTACTAAAGTCTATAACGGCCCCCAAAATAGAAATAAAACAGTTAATTATATTTTATTTAAAAACGAAATTACAAATGGTAAATTATTAAATAAATGTCAATTCTGTGATAGGGCTGTATGTGTCAACGCAAGTTCAACGGGAAACATTTATTTATTTCGCCGGGATTCGAACCTACGTCGCATCAAGCAGTTGCGTAAACCACTTCGCCATGGAGCCAGTTAATAAGTCTTTGTTAAACATAACTATGAACAATTACTGTTATAAGTTTAAATCGAATTGAAAAATTCATTGTATTAGATAGTCCAATAATCGAGGAAGACTACATCACCTCTTCGATAAATAGAGGCGGAGCATTAATGAAAAATCTGGCAGAACCATGAAAATATTCTTTTGAGAGCCGGTGCAATAGCGGGTGACAGCTTTACGTAAAAGCGATTGAAAAATACTGAGCGGTGTAGTTGTAAACGTGTGGCCGATAAGAGGCAATCCGCAATCACCCTAAGCGTCTGCTGATAAGCTATCAACGTTGTTTTGTAGGAAGGGCATTCAGGGCGACGGCTAGTCTAAGTACATTGGCTAGTGAGAGTCTAGACTCTAGAGGACAACAAAATCCCAAGGTACAAGAATAGTCTTTATATATATGTTGCGTTAAGCATAAATTATACTTTGTCAAATGTAGGATTTTTGACAGATCACGCCTATGAAGTATCATATTTTTTTAAAGTGGAATAAACCATATATAATGATGTACTTCATAGGGGTACCGCCCACTTAGTGAAATGCCAAGCATAACAAATAATCACAGACATTTAAATGGCTTTTGAAATAAAGTTAATCGATCATATACTGTATATTAATATCTATTTAGGTAACTATATATTTTTTTTTAGATGTTAAAGTTATTTGAAATTATTGATAAAAAAATTAAATTTATTTATTAATTACATGCGTAAAATAATGTAATTCAAGGTTTATTAAATATTGTCGGTTATTCTGAAAAAATATATTGAAACCCTAAAATAGCATCTATCACTCCGGAAAAGAATGAGAACTCGACTGTGGCTATTGTTTTATTCTAGGAACGGTCGCAAACGACAACTCCGCCCTTGACCGCAAATGTTTAGAATTCGATTAGCAATTAGCATCTCGTTTAGGTACCTACGTTTGAAGGCGCGTAACCACCGCTATCGTTGCGACTGCGGTTTATCTCCGAGCGAGCATTCATGTTTCCTCGAATCGTGACCGTTTTACCCGGTACTAAGATTCGCTGTTTTTATTTATTTACAAGTGTTTGCATATACAAGTACTTACAATATTTATAAACCAAGTTTATAAAAGGTGTTGGAATGTTGGAAAGGTTGCTGTGTATGAGGTGGTAGATTGGTAATAAAACCATCTATACTTCCATGATAGTAAAAAATAATAATAATCTTATTGTATTTAAAAACATGATTAACTGGTGAAACGGGCCTCCTTTTAAGCAAGAAATGCCTGTGTCAGGACTCAGGAGACCCCACTCTTCCATAACACTATATAATAATATATACCAAATAATATTAATAAGTATCAGGAGTAATAATTTATTGATGAGACAAATTGTATCTTAACATGTTTTTGTTAAATACATTTATTCTTAAATATTTAAATAATAATAAAATATAGAGTCACTAAGACATCTCATCAATTAAATAATTTTTTAAATCAACTAGTTTATTCACCATGAATAAAGTGAAATTAAAGGCAATTTAAAAAAAATACCCAATATGTTAATTGCAAATGAGACTAAATCATAGCTAAAATCCATCTCTATAAGTCAACTTTCAAACAATAAAATCGCATCTAAATACATTGGATTAGGTTTTACGATGCTACAGACAGACATACAGACCAACCACACAGAGATACCTCAAAATTATAACACCCCTCGTTTTACGTCGGGGGTTGAAAATGACGTTGTCTTCTAAAGTTGCATATATTTTGGCCGATGCAGTTTTTAGAAAATATTGTTGAAGGAATTCCTTGCGATTTACTATCGACTCCTACTTGCTGTTTGCATATTTATTTTGTTTACACGTAGACAAATATCTATGCAAATAAATAAAATTTTAATGTTGTTTTTTATATCAATTTTCTATTCGACAAAACTTAAGCTACTTTGGTGTGCGCTGCAAAAAGTGCGTTATTGAATAATGAAGAAAAAAAAAAAAAACAATTCAAAAACCCAAAACGCAATTCAAAAACGTTAAATAAAAAAACTTCATAAATGGATGAACACTTTTTCAATAAATTGAAGCGAAGTACCATTTCAACAAAAAAAAAAGCGCTAAGTTTTTGAGTTGAATCGACAACTTATGAAGATCTGTTGATCCATTTTTGAGGTACATATTCTTATTTACAATCAACATAGGTTTAAATTATCTTCGATTCCACTTGTTAGTGTCAATCCTCGCGGCGAGCCACCCAAGAGGGCCTCAACCGAACCTTTTCATACAAAAGAAAGTCGAATCGACACACAAGGATAGGGGGCAAAACAACAAAACACGTTTTTACCTGAGCGAACCCATTTCGGTATAAAACCGGAAGATACACCCACGAAACTAAACATAGTAGGTACCAGTTGGAGCTAAACTAGTTTAGATCCCTTTAATAATTACCAGTGGACCCCGCGAACTTCGTACGGCTTCAAAAATCCTAATAATGTTTCGTCTAAAACGTCATTCCATAGAATTAGATTAGATTCCTTTTCTATATTTTTCATAGTTATTCTGCCATTCTCGGATTAGACGAATCAAACAAATCAGAGATCATCAAAATCGGTTTTACCGTTCTAGATTTATAAATGGTGATAACGCAACTGTTTTAGAAATATAGATTAACAAATAGCGCTTACCCTTAACTTCGACCTTGTGTTTGTAATATTTCAACATATTAAGCTCTTTTTCTTAACACCGACGAACGGTTTTCGTCTCTTTGTCGTCGTAGCTCTTAAACGAATAGACAGGATGTGATGCGGTTTTATTGTTTGATAGATGACGTGACCGAGATGGTTCTTATTTGTAATCAAGATGTTGGGGGTTTTTTAAATTGTCTTACACAATAACGTCAATATACTAACACCTCTTTTTTGGATTATACCTGTATTTTTGAGTCCCATTTTAACTGTCAAAACGTCGAACCAGCTAGACAAGGCAAAGGGTTAAAATTGGACCTTGAAAGTCCAATTTTAAAAAGCTGAGTGGCGGGTTATCCACCTGTGAAGTATTGTCTGAGTGCCTCCAGCACTCGGATGCATTAGCTTTGTGCTTTCCGTTATTTTAAGAGACCGAAATCGAAGGGTGCTTTTGTCATACTAGGCAGCGTCTAGCTGACATTCACAGTAGAGATTTCGCGGCCCTTTTTGAAAACACAGTGAACCAGTCGACGCAAATAATATATCTAAGCGATCCCTGCGGTCATATTAGGACCCACCTTTTGGGCTTTGCTGCAGTCACGTGAAGGTAAGGTGAATTTATAAGATTTCGTACTACTAACAGGTGTTTTATATAATCTACATTGTACGCAGATATAACAGGAAGTGAGTCAAGCATTTTCTCTATACAAACGTATTCCCCGAATTAATTCGAAAGTAAGATGATTTTTTTCTCGTTACGTTTTTTTTTAGATTTTTGCATTATTGTGATAATTATAAGGCGCTAAAGTTTAGTCAGTTAAAGTCAGTTAGGCAAGATTTAGCCACAAAAAGAAAAAAATCGATACGTACCGACTCGGTACTTATTCTAATTTTATAATTGAAAAAGAAATATAATAATCGGTTTAGTTTTGAGAGAGGAAAATGAGGAATGCGCAGCTATCCCTTTCGTGCTTGAACGATTTCGACGACTAGCCACTAGAGAATTATAGAGATAGCATGATTTGAAGCAAATACTTACCGCTTAGATTTTTCATCCGCATATTACGTATTCCTCTTATCAATTAGCGACGCGACGCTTTCAATATCATTTGGCTCCGTCGCCTGTACGGCTTCCGAGGGTCGTGATTGCCACGGAGGCTCTATCACATAATGGCGTTAGGGAAGATTCCGTCCAATTATTACTAAATTAAACGCGCCGCGCGTGGTTAATAGCTTTTCGGCTCGATGAAAAGAATTTTGGCCCTCGGAATTTGGGTAATGAGCGTCGCGTATGAAGATAACAGGTGGAATTGAAGACAATTTAAATCCTCGACACATTTAAATAATTTTTTTAAATATCTCATGAATGGATGGATAGATTAAAGTGAAGTCCCGTGTCCCCTAGTGGGGTATGGGGCAGATGCATTTTACATCTGTTTCACTGATCGATTTTTTTCTTTTTAAGGGCAAGTAGGTGATCAGCCTTCTATGCCCTGCCAGACCGAGTTTTTTTTTTATCTCCACTGGGAATCGAACCCAAGACCTCTCGGTTGTAACGCTTACGCGCTTACCACTAGACCAAGGAGGCGGTTATATAGCGGATGGATAGATAGCTACTCATAATTGTAGTCAAGATCTCGTTAAAAAAACCGCATCAAATTTGTTTTGTTAGGAGCTACGATGCGACAGATAGACAAAGACACGTGTAACATAAACACTTGTGTCGTTGGTTAAATATTCTTACGAAAATTATAAATGCGATAGTAATACTGTCTGTATGTCGCGATTTCACGTCAAAACTACTGAACCGATTTAAATGAAATTTAGTACACAGATAGCCTGAGACAGGACATACTTTTTAATGCGAAAAAAGGGTTTTAAGGGATTGTTAAAAAGTTCTATGAAAGTATTGTCATTATTAGAGCTTTTAAATATCACGTTACGACGAAGTTAACGCGTGTGCAATCGCTGGGCACAGCTAGTTGATTGCTGACCATGAGGATGATAGGTATATAAGCGAATCTTAACCCCATATATAATTACCGGTTGCATTAATCAACGTTCTATTATCAATAATTCATCGATTATAATTTAATTGCTCCGTCTAGTTTCAAAGTCCATTAACATTGTAATGCTTTCTTATGCACATTTATGGCGGTCAATATCATCGTGATGTACTAATTATTACTCTGTGGTAATTTAAAACTAGCTTTTGCACTATTCTGTTATATTATATATTCTCACTTAACAATTAAATGACAAATAAATTCGAAGTATTATTAAAACAGATAATGCAGTTCGAAAATCCAAATTGATTTTCAATTCATGAATATGAACCGACAGTTATGATAAGAAACGGTTTCGCGTATAAATTTCGTATTTTATCTATATTTAAATGTGTCCAAAAATAGCTCGCTCTCATTTCAGGTAAGTATGTATTTTACGTCCATCGTGAGTTTATTATGGAAGTTTTCGATAGGCGTTTTTTTTTTTTCGAAAGTTGTCGATGCCATATAAGTTTGAGCGTATGTAACCCCTAATTCGTATATTTTATATTAATTAGTAGTAGTAAAAATATTCACTCGTTTAAATTTATCGCGGTCGGTTTTGGGTTCGTAACCCGATGAAACAGTACAATGGTTTGGTTAAGATTTCTTTTAACTTTAACAATTGTAGAAAAAAAGTGAAAAAAGTCGAAAAAATTTCTGTATAGGTTAAGGACTTCTTAAACTACGACGAAAGAAAGTTTCGTGTCTGTGTGTCTGTATATGGCATCGTAGTTCCGAATGAACCGATTTCGACAGGTTTTTTTTTTCATTTTGTTTAATGCATATTAGGTTTTCTGAAGTTGTAAAGTAAGATAAATGGTTAACATAGTTGGTGAGTCTTCCTCGAATAAAATAAAAACATGTCGAAGCCTTTCATTTGCTTGTCCTATAATAATTGTGCTTTACGAAATTCATGTTTGAGTTGTTGTATTTATTTACTTGACAGTTGATAATCTTGAATAAGCTTACGCAACGATTGGTTATCCTTTGAGTGGTAATTACCGGATGCCAGTGTTCCCTTGACATCTATATGGAAGCTTTGAAACATGATTTGATGTCTGTATGTATGTGATTGCAGTGTTATAACTTGTTACAAATTGCTTCTAATTAATGTTTGTATATTTTAAATATTATTTTAATAAGTTGCTTTACATATACTATAAGAAACTATTTAATGAAGAATATAACATGCACATCTTTACAATCAAGTTCAAAAGGCAGAAACAGATGGCAGAGGGCTTATACCTAATATAAACCTAACAGATTATTATATGAGTATGGATTCGGCGAAATTTATAGATAACTCTAAACATTAGAACTAAAAGTTAATTTGACAAAATAAACAGTAGGAACTAACTACTTGAAATGTCAAGAGATGGCGCTGCATAATCGTACTATCAAAGCTCTCGGTGAATATTAGCCAGAATAAATAAACAAAACGATGCATTCATATCGTATACTATATTTATTAAATTATTTATATAATTATATATATTTAGTAAAACGGCCTTTAGGAAGTAGATGCTAAAATGGTTCGATTAATCTTCGACAAAAAAAAGTGGAAAAGTAGAGTGCTAAGGGAATGAACCTATTTTGATACATTTTCTTTTTGAATGCTGACGTCAGCAAGATATAATATATATATCTACAATTTATGACAATCTGTTCTGTGTTTATACTTATGTGAGATATTCATATCTGTCAATTTGTTTCTTATAAAAAGCTAACATCAAAAGCTCGCAAGCCAATCAGCCGTTCGAGCAGGGCCGGATGTACCATATGGTTTTTTCGGCTTCAGCCTAGTGCCCCGTGGATTCAAGGGGCTCCCAATTAAGTCAAGTCAAAGTGAAAAATAGACGATAATACGAAAGAATCCATAAATTCATTTAATCCATATTTTTTCATACTTTGAGTAATAAGGTAGGCCCCTAAGTATAATTAGCCCAGGGTCCCTAAAACTCATGGTCCGGCCCTGCGTTCGAGTAATATAAAATCGCATCCCATCGAGTACAAGTGCTCGGAGCAAACGAATTTCTGCGGTATCCCGTGTGAATGTGGTTAGCGTGTTCCCAGAAATGGCCTTTTGAATCCTGCCTGGAAGTCTGCGGTCTGCTGCGGCCATGTTGATATATCTTTTAAAAAAAAAGAATAATAGACGTGTAAGTACTAAGTTTCGCGGATAAAAGTAAAAAGATTATATTTAAGGCTAGCTGTGCCCCGCGGTTTCACCCCAGTTAATTTCGTCGTAACATGATGTTATTATATATTGTAATCCCAAACACGCAATGCAGTTTCTAGCTGTTGCCACCTGTCAACGGATAGACGCAACATACTCTGGCCGATACAAAGTTTTATATTAAATTAATTTTTTTATTATTTATTTATATTGATTTCAAAATATAAGTAGCCTAAGTTACTCCTTATTACATCAGCTATCTGACAGTGAAAGTCCCGTCAAAATCGGTACAGCTGTTTCAGAGATTAGCCGGAACGAACAGACAGATAGACAAAATTTGTAAAAATATATATGTTATTTTGGTATATGTACCACGTGTAGACATCCATATGCATTTAGTAAAAAGCTGTTACAAATACAAACAGATACTCGAATTTTATTTATTTGTATATAATATAGATGTATACTATATAATTAAAGAAATAAATTATTAGGTATATTTAAATGAATCTTGAACAATTTTTATACGAGTAGTTATTTCGATTGAGGTATGTGTTTTCATTGTTAAATAATCACGTTCCAGGTTGAAATATTCGCCTTCGAAGATCACACGCCGCCGAATATAGGGCTGATACAGCCGTTTTGTGAGAGTGTTCACTCGTGGCTCAGCGCCGACTCAAGAAATGTCGCCGCGGTGCATTGTAAAGCCGGCAAGGGCAGAACAGGTACAAACACACCAAATTCTTACATTATTATGCATAGACAAGTCCAAAGTATTCGCTATTGACTGACTATGGTGTCGAAAGTGAATCGAGATCCAACTGATTAATGAATATCACCTGAATAATATTTCCCTATAATTTAAGTCTAAATTTCGCTGTAAGCCTTTTAAGTAATTAATTTGTACAACTTTTTTTTATTCTTAATATTCACTAGCTATTTTGTACAGTTGAATCTTATTTCATTCTATAGGAGGTTATGAAAAGAAACCAGCATTTCGGTGTTTAACTTTAAATATATTTCACCGAATATATAGAGACTATAGCCATACCTACTAGCACTATAACTTCGACAAGAGAAAGAGGAGAAAGAAGAAGGCGCTCACTGAGCGGTGGCGTTTTATAATAATGAAAAAATCAAAATGACATCTGGTACTATTGACTAAAGAATTAATTTTTGTACATCTTAGTCAATTGACTATTTCATTAAATAGTCAAATGACAATCCAACAAATTCTATTTTTTTTATGTTTAACATAATATAATGTAGCGATTTGCGTGTGGCCTATTAGAAACTATGCGATGCGTTCGATTAAAAACAGTAATTCTAAAAAGAGAGAAAAAAAGAAAGAAATTTTAAACAGGACTCTGTCAAAATATTCTCTCAATTGGCAAAAATACAGGTCTCACTCAAACTATAATTTCATGCTCTTTGGAGTAGAGACCCTTGGGCCATGGGTTTCAAGTGCTTAGGCGCTTGTGAAAGAGATAAGCGGGCTCCTTGTTGAGTCCACCGGAGTATTGCAATCCAGCGAGCAAATGCTGCCAGCATTAAGGGTGCCATGCCACGGGGAATATTTTTTTTAAATATTTTTAATTTTTAAAGCTAATTTTATTATATTTTAGAGTTTTTGTATTCTCTCAATTGTTATCATTCTGGTTTCAGACATTTAATTTATTATACATAATAGAGTTTATATTCTTCATACAGAAATCTTGTTAATATTCAAAACTACATAGTAATTTTCTACTCGCAAATAAAGTACTCCATGTGAGTGTTATAGCAATAAGTGGTATTTGTTTCAGCAAATTATTGAATATACAAACCATAAAAATATTTGGTGTTTGATTGAAGTTGTATCTATTTAAATTTTATATATAGTTATTGAGCTATACATATCTAAAATGAAGTTCAGCATAAACACAGAAGTCGATTGTGCATAACTAACGGTGCGTTTAATATATCCAATTTTACGCGTGTGTCATTTACCACATTGGTCAATATATAAATAAATAACTAATGAATATATCAAATTGTTTTATCAAAATAATATTTTAAGTAAAAATATAGTTTGGTTTGGACGTTGACTAGTCTTTAAGAAACATATTACGACTTGAAGTTTTTTAAAAAAATATGATTTAAGAAAAATTTAATTTTCCATACAGATAACAATCGGTTATTGGTTGGTTTGAATAAATTGAATATGTAAATAATCTTGTAAGGCACGTGTTGATATCAATTTTAAGGTCGTATATAAATCAGTACGTATTATAAAACAAAGTCCATAGCCCGCCTGTACGTTGGTTTCGGAATTTCGAAAACTACTGAATTGATTTTCATGTGGTTTTGGCCGATTCCATGCCAAGCTAAAGTAGCTAAAAGCTTTAACAATACCTCATAAATGCATTAACTTTTGAGGTTTGATCTATCTCAATTACGTCACTTTCAATAAAAAAAACCGCATCATATGTCGTCCATACGTTTAAGAGTTACGATGCAACTAGCAGACATAATCATTTTAACAAAAAAAAAAACCGACTTCAAATTGTAACTCCAAAACTACTGAACAGATTTTGATAAAATTTAAATGGGAACGGAAACTTACACTAAAAGCACCAGTTTTCAAAGAAAGAAAAAAAGAATCATCAAAATTGGTTCACTCAGTCGAAAATCTGAGGTAACAAATATTTAAAAAAATAATACTCTTTTTGCGTCCGTGGTTAAAAACACTTTAAATAAACTTGTAAGTTACGAGGTACGAACGCGGTTAATTTCGAAATAAGCCACTTTAAAATTTTCAGCCGGAGAACCTTTTGTCCGTTCAACAGAAAAGTTGGGAAATTTCGAAAAAATGCATTTCCCGTACTGTTACACTGAATACGTAAAAGCATTCACAATTACGTACAATTGGCCTTTGTTATGCGAAAGCGAAATTAACTCGCTTTTTATTTGTCTGCAACAGATTTTACCAGAGCCCGTGGTACTTCTAGTGAAGTATGGGACAAAACAGACAACAGTTGTTTAAGATTTAATAAGTTATTCATACACTAAATTTTTTCTTCTTTGTATTTAAACATGCGGACTAAGCGTCCGCATGTTGGTAGGGTAAGCCCTATTTCGATCTCTAAGCTTTTTTTTTTGTAATAAAAAGTAACTTTTGTCCTTTTTCAAGCTCTTGCCTATATTTGTACTAAATTTCGTCAAAACTATTCGTAAGACCAGTAGTAGTCATTTTTCAAAAAACAAAAAAGTAAATTATTTTCCTCGTTTTGTGGTTTTTTTTTTTAAATTGTATAAACTAATAAGGCTGATTGTCTATAAATAGGGGCGCAATTATCTTTGTTTTTGCGTGTTTAATGTAATCCCTGTGGGCAATCTAAATTAAAAAGCAAAACAGACAGAATTACCTTCACTTTTATAATATTAGTAGGCATTGGTTGTGGGATATAAAATGATTGTTATTTCTGTTAATAAGTTTACTATATTTTCCTATTCATAGTGGGAAATTGTCATCGTTTATTTCCATTACATACAACTTATAGCAATTAATAATTATTAATTTATTACACTAGTTAGCACACGACGCAGAAAAAGGCTGTTATAAGTTTAACGCGTATGTATGTCTGTCTGTAGTATAATTAGACGAAATTCTTCAAATCAAATCAATTTGTTACAAGTAAAATCTTTAACATGAACGTCATTAACAGGCTTGTTCAATAACGCAACCTGGAATGGAATTACACGTAAACTCAACCGGTATTTCGTTCCCATAATGTCCACCAATATTATTTTTCTTCGTGTCCGGGGCTCTAGACAAGACCGTCATGCCTATGTCTCGATACCCACTAACGTTGGAGATGTGAATATAAGTTGTGTCGTCACGAAAACGACACCAAATCATCATCCATACAAAATTCTAGCGTTGAGCCGATCCAAGTACAATATTAGCGAGATCACGTTTACGGCAAGATGATTATTTGTATGGAAATGATAATATGTGTATTTTTAGTTCATTGGAAATTTATACAATAGTTAGATCTTTTTCAATAAACTATCTAATAGCACACTGACAATGCAAACTCATTTTAACATACGACCTTTTCTAGAACACGTGTAAACAGAATTACGTTCAAGATTTTAAAATATTCAGCCGAAAATAGACCAATAATAGGTTATTGTCAGTTTTTAACAAAGGTTAAGGGTAAGTCGTACAGCTATTTTAAAAAAATATGGACTTGTTGATAGAGATGAAGTCAAAAACGTGACTTCGTCTCTATACGTATTTTTTCCAACTTTTTGAATGTTTAAAAATTACAATTTTGAAGATATGTTTATCGATTGAGATATCCCTATTTGTAATCTTCATGTAGGGGTTTTTAAATTGACTACAGTATCACTTGTTAGTTACCTTAACATGAAAGTGCCATTTTCTTTTAATTCGTCTAAAATGAATAAGCTGAAATAAAATAAGGCTATATTACTATACAAACAGATACAAGTTATATTAAATATTGTTATATGCTTTCTAAGAGAGCTCGTTACTTGACAAATGCCTCCTCCAAATGGTGCCAATCCCTAGTCGTTTGAAAACGACCACAACTCTAAATAAAACTCATAAATAATAATAAATAATTATTTTTCAGGTACGATGGTCTGCTGTTACTTATTGTACAGTGGACAGAAAGCGACCGCCGATGAAGCCTTGCAGTTTTATGGTAGCAAGAGGGCGCATGACGAGAAAGGTTTATTATATTCTTAAAAATCAACAGAGATTAATTATTTGTTTCCCCGTGATTCGAACCTAGGCGCAACACTCAGATGTGTGAAGGATAGTGTTTTATTAAGCCGCTTCAAAAGGTAACACCTTCAAACCCTTTCATTTTGGTTACCTGTTAAAATAATACCGGTTTACTTATTGAGTAAGTACTCCAAATAAGGGTAACCCCTTCCACTGGCTAACATATTGAAAGGGTAACCCTTTCATTGGTGTTATGAAAAGTGTTGCCCCTCTGGGGTATATTTATTTCCTTATGCGCCTTCATAATCTACGGAGGGTAGGGGGAGGAAATGGGCTTCCGTATATCCCGCTTACCGAACGAAACGCGGGAACAAGTGCAAAGCAAATGGCCCAATTAACGTCAGTGTAAACTGTAATGCGTCTATCTGTGGCATGTATAGAGCTCCTAACCGATATTCACCAAGTATGTATAATCGTGAATTTCAGGCGTGACGATACCCTCTCAGCGGCGGTATGTGGAGTATTTCGCGTCGCTGGTACGCTCGTCACTCAAGTACAAGGAGAGCTTCGTGCATATCACGGAAGTGGTCATTTCTCCGCCGCCCACCCTCTCCGCCGCCCACTGCACCCTGGAGATCACGGTGGCCCAGGCCAAGTCATCGTCAAAGGTATTACCTACACCAGTTTGAAACAAATTTTTCCAATAAAAAATTAACTTATCAAACAAAAAATAATCTCTCAAATCGGTTCACAATCTAATTGGTTACACGATCTATGTTGTAGGTACTGTATGTATGTTTCCCTATGTTCTAAGAGATCGTTAATTTTTGCCACACTTGTTCAATTTACCTAACTTCATTTAACCTTTATAACGATTATGTTAAACATACACATGCATTTCATTTTCAATCTTGGTTGTATTTTAATAAGGCCTCTTCGTTCCAGACCTGCCTGGGCAGTCACGAGACCCGTCGCGGCGAGCGTTACGTGCGCGTCACCTCGATAGCGTGCACGCCATTCAGTGGGGACGTGCGTCTGGACGTGTACGCCAAGCAAAAGATGATGAGGAAAGAACGCCTTTTCCACCTCTGGTTCAACACTTTCTTCGTCACCGCCTGCGTGGGGTCTCAACAGGTGCCTTCGCCGGATGATGGTGGGTATCCCTTCACCATAGCTTCATTGTCTCAACCAAGAGATTAGTTTTAATTTAGCGTTTACAGCCAAAGTTACATGACCAGTGACAGTAGACAGTTTTTGAACAGTTTTGCATTGCGATTTCTTTAAAATGTAAAATAGGAATCAAGTATTCTGGAGGCTCACTTAATCTTAGTGGACAATCGCATATGGATCTCCATAACGCCAGTTGGCCCGTGAATGATTTGCTGGCCTTTTAATGCTTGTATCATAGTTAAGAAACGCTCGTTTCGTAAACTATGATTGTTGCGATGCCGTTTTACCGACACTATTTGCCCATTTCCAGATCCGGATCTGAAGATATTCAAGTTAACCTTAAACAAGTGGGAGCTGGATGACGCGCACAAGGACAAACAACACAAATTGTATAGCGAGGACTTTAAGGTATTTACTAGCTGTTGAGGCTTTTTAATCCGCAACGACAAAACAGGAGTGATATATTAGGTCTATCTTGTCTGTGTGCCTTGTTTATCATTTAGTAATAGTTTGTTGGTCGGATGAAGACATGCATTTAATCCCAGACATTATAAGAATACAGGTACAGGTAAGAACGATCAGTGAAACTAAAACAGAACAGTGAAAAAAGTTGTTTTTTTAGATCTATTTATTTAAAATGTGTAAAACTTCAGGTGGAGATAATAATCCAGAAGCGGCCGGACTCATCAAAGTTCAAAGGGTGCTGCGCTAGAGTCCCTTCGCCTCAATCATCCACCTCGTCTACATACTCGGAGCCCGATACCGAGCCTGACGGCCATTGGGACTCCGGTGAGACCGCGCATCTACATTTACACTCACCTCTACCATTACATTCATCTCAATGTAAATGTACACACTTACACCCACATGTACAGTTAGACTCTGATTCCCACTTACAGTCGTCTGTACACTCACACTTGCACTCAGATTCACACTTACCTCCATCCGTACATTTGCCGGATAGAGACACGCTTAAATCCTGCAACCATGACTTCAATACGCAAAAAACTTTATTGGCCTCCGAGGAAAAAGTTACTTTTAAAGACTACGAACTTAAAGATGCAGATAATAATCAGCGTAAAGCGACCCGTGATTGGTCGAAAAAGTGTCACTGTCACTACAGAGAGTCCGATGCGGATTATGATTGCAAGTACAAGCTCGAGTCATACAAGTTTCTGGAACCTTCGATATGTCAATGTGACAGCAAATCTGACAGCCGAGATACCAATTCCCAAACTGATATAACATGCAAGAATACAGGGACGTGCGAGGAATGGTCCAACTATTGTCAATGTAAGGACACCCCGTCCGATATAAGCTCCGAATCGCGATTTGATTTTCCAATAAAATCCGATCAATCGATTAAGGACTATTGCACGTGCAAAGATAAGTGTGAGAAGCCGAATGTTCGATACGAAATTGATTGCGATTGTAAAACATTTAAATCGGATATGAGCAATGTCAGTTCGAAGTCTTGCGATTCCTGCCTCAATGGCTCTTGTAATTGTATCGGGTACAAAGCGGATAGAAGACCGAAATTTACGCCGATCGAGTATTCATACGGAATGTACGAGAATTTCGATTCGAAAAAGACAGAAAGAGATAACGCTGAGAGTGACAAGGAAGGTAGTATACCGAAAGTCGGTTCAGATCAGTCTATGGATGATAAAAAGTCTAAACCACGATTGTCTCTGGGTGATATGAGAGCATCATGGCGGGAGTTCAGCGGGAAATTTGGCGAGAGTCGAAAAAAGAAAAATAAACACGATTGTTGACAATTGACATCTGTAGGCGATTTTATTATGCATCTAAAACGATTGATCTTGGTCCAGATTTGTATATTTTGAAAGAGTGTCAAACACTCTGTTAATACAAACTAATATGGATTTCGAATGCAAATGCAAGCTCGAGACTTACAAGTTCTACTTATGATATGTCAATGTGACAGCAAATCTGACAGCTAAGATACTGGGCAGAGTGGTCCAGTTATTGTCAATGTGAGGACACCTAGTCCTATATAAGCACTGTACACAATGCATAATAAAAACGTAAAACTACACATAACCCACATACATATTTTATACATAACAATTTTAATTATAAGTATGAAAGTTCACTCTAACGAGCGGATACTCTAATTTAAGTAATCACAGCGATGCCATTTATTTTGGTTTTCACTGTTTTCGTTGTAAATATATTTTAAGTATAGAATTTTATTTAATCCGGACATGTTTTTTAAGTTTTCAAATTAGTTTCTTTAATATATTCCAAAATTGATTCATAGAACGAGTTAAGATCTTTATTTGAGATTATAATGTACAAAAACTATCTCGCTTATAATGTGGAGAGACAGGCTATTTTCGTAGTCTTTGTACAATATGATTTTGATTATGTAATTTAGTTTTGTTTATAAATAGATAAATTGCACACAATTGACTTAAAAGTTAATTTAAACATGGAAACCGACATAAAATATTGTTATTCATAAAAATCTAAAATGCCTCATGTATTTATTAGGTATAGAAGGTTTTGTCTTCCTGAAATTATCTTGCAATTTGAGGGAAAATAACAAAGCTTTCTAGAATTATAGTAGGCTTTTCAAGGTGTTTTAATTTGTATGAATAATAACACAGATAAAGAACATACAGCACAGAATTAAACTCTTAAATGTCACCTGTTATAGAAAGGACCCGTTGACATGATGTATAGGCTAAATAAAAATTAAAATATTTTAAGGCTGAGTTTATTGATAATGACGGCACCAATAGTTAATTATGACACTTGTCAAAAAACAAAGGTATATTGTCAAAGTAATATCGGCCATGTCTACTATGTAGTAATAAACTCAGCCATGTCTATGTGAAAATAAACACGACTAAATTACATAAAATGAAAATTCTCTTTACTATTATAAAAGGGACACTGAGCGTATATTTTTTTTATATTGTAACGAATAGATCTCTTTAACCGATAACGAATTACCATTGAT
This sequence comes from Aporia crataegi, assembly GCA_912999735.1. Classification (NCBI taxonomy): domain Eukaryota; kingdom Metazoa; phylum Arthropoda; class Insecta; order Lepidoptera; family Pieridae; genus Aporia; species Aporia crataegi. The sequence goes on along the minus strand of OU538744.1, from coordinate 912,557 downwards.
TGGTTATTTAGAAAAAAGTTTATTCCTATGGAATGGTGATCCGACATGATTCTAGAATCTAGATTAATGATTTTTATATAATCGATAATTCCTTTCCCATGTTAGGCGACGTACACACGGAGACATGCTGGATCTGATTGTGACTTGCCTCCGGGTGCACGTAGCCTTATAGAAGCCTTTTTTTACTTGTTTTTTTTTTGCGTTGGTGGTATTTTTTTAAAGTTCAAAATTTTATAAAAGAATGTACTATTTGAATTTTAATTAATAATAATTAATTAATTAATAGTAAACACCGGTGTATGTATTGTTTTGACTAGCTGCAATTCACGACTATCTGTTATATTTATTGTGTTTATGGGGATCAAAAGTATGTGCAAAGTTCTATTTAAATCAATTCAGCCGTTTGTGTGACATTAAAATTCATTTTATTTAACACAATCGTTATTAAAAATTTGTAGGCGCGGGTTGCGAACGCGTTGGTCGCTACCGCCCTCTATCGCCGCTCTGCGCTGAAACCAACACGTAAATATTTTGTATTTCGAAAATACGGACTTTCCATACATAAAGAAAGAAAAAACCATTAAGAAAAAACTCAAGTACAATACTTCTTTCATTATCAAATTTGTAATGCTTTGCCCGGAAGAGATCTTGGTAGCAATAGGCACTCATTACACTATTACTATGTTTTTGTGTCATTATATATTATTGCCATATTATATTGTGTGTAAAATGAATATGAATATATATACTATCTCTATATGTAATTTTTTAAATCTAATAATGAAAGCATTTTTAATTATATTCTTTATTTCTTTATGCAAAAAACTAGTAAATAATAAAATAAGATTTTGATAAGGAATTTGTGAATTCAATGTGGTTTTAAACACTAAAACATATAATACTGTGTGCCCCATATCTTTGGGCATAAGAACTTGCTATTTTTTTTTAGAAAAGGATGATTTATGGAAAGTCCGTAACGGTGTTCGCATGTTTCGCTCTATATATTCTCATCTGCATTTAGCTTCAATGAAATAGATTGTATTGTATATTTTGTGCTTTAAATTTGTAAAACACTTATATGAAATAGCAGCTCTAAGACAGATTTATTTGCGAGATTTTTATGTTTATTTTCTTCAAACAGATTAAAAAAAAAACATGAGTCAATGTTAGCAAATTTAATAATTAGCTCAAATTAATTACCGTGAACTACTACCACCGTGGCGAAGTAGTTCACGCGTCTGCGTTTTGGTGGGTATGTGCTGGGTTCAGATCCCGAGGAATCAAATGTTTCGGATCGGTAGGCACTGATCACCTACGTGCCTGTATACAAAATGATCTGTGAAACAAATGCAGAAATGTATTTAACTCATACCCACTGAAGATTACGGGATTTAACTTCTTTTTAATTTAATTTACTCTTTGATTTACGCGAATATGCCATTAAACCACATTTATATTTCTCAACTTGTAAGTATTATGCGTGGTTGTCCATCGAAACTGTCAATTCATGGTTTCCTGGAAGAGACCACTTGTTAGCGATAAGGCAGCCCGTTACACTCCGAATTAACTATTTGTTTTCTTGTTGTATGATTTTGTTTCTTATGCAAGGGTAAATAAATATAACTTTTTTCTTTTAAAATTTAAAAGTAAAGATTTTTTTTCCGTTAAAAAAGGTATCACATGAATAATAATAATGAAGTGGACTTATCTAAAACTTAAAAACACGTTTAAAATGATTAATCCGAATAATAATTAAAAATTAAAGAATACTTATAATATAAAATGAAGAAATAAATTAAAAACAAATCTCGAAAATTTGCCGCAAAATTATTAATCTAATTTTAATAATGTGGTGGCGGTTCAGAAAATTACAGTATTCTTTTAATAATACTTTTTTTTTCGTTTATGCACTAACACGTGACTATTTTTATGTTTTATTTTTCCTACAAATAATAACAAAAAGTCGAAACACTTCTGTAGTTTTATGGTTTTTTTATTTTTGCTGTGACTACATGAGTGGATAAACGGAACAAAAACAAGCTTCATACAACCGTCCGTGACCACTGGCAGCTTGTCGCGTTTGTGCCGAGACTGGAAAAAACCGGTTTACGTTGGCACAGCCAGGGTCAGTGCGACGCACGTTATTTTGTTTTGTTACTTGCAAGTTCGAATATTTTAATGTAAAAACGTGTTTTTTTATAAATAAATTACTTCATAAAAAACTTATTAGAGTAAGTAATTCGTAAAGTATTCTATCATACTGAATAATAACCTCTTAACCGAGTCTTAACCTATTGTGACAATCCTACCAAAATGGGAAACAATTTTGCACGTTCTTAAGAAACTGGCTCTGTTCTGTTTATCTACTCATGCGGTATAACAATGCCGCAAATTCGTTCTGTTTAAATTCGATAAATTCGCAGAGTATTTATTTGTATAATTTGTTTTTATGTTTTCTAAATCCGAAGGTGGGCCGCAGAGACTGGCCGTTAGTAACAACAGTCTTGCATTTTGTGTAAACGATTTCCCTTTGCATGCTTGTTCTATTTCAAATTGTATGTTTATCCGTCTTTGTGTTGTTGTGGGATGTGTCATGTGTTTGTCTTTTAACCCTTCAGTAGCCAAAATATTGATTATAATTTTACTGTAGTTTCACAAACATGTCATAGTGTATGAGGAATAATTAATAATTATTATGTAAGGCCCAAATTCTTAGACCAAGTATCGACTTTATTCTAAAATTACGATTTTAAAAGTGACTGCACCTATATTTACTTATAATAAGCATAATTACTAATTATTTTTTTTTGCTTTTAGTCACATTATTTTGACATTTTAATAGCAAAATTAAAGAATTTCTTGTAAATTAAAAAACAAGAAACTTATCTTGGTTGAATTTGGCACTTTGCACTATGAATACGAGTCCAAGATAACTATTTACTAAAACTAAATTATTCCTCATCCAATATTCACGTAATTTCATTTTGTTGTATATATTTTGGCACTATCATTCATTCATTTTTAACATTCATGCGCTGTTTATAGCTTCGCACCGACACACACATGCCACAGACTCGATTTGCCGCCATTTTAATTAGGCGATGATCTAAATTTGAATTTTCGTTTACAAAGGTTGTGACGAAAGTTCAAATTAGTTTTTATCTGTGGTGTGTGCACTGACCTCTATTATACTATGGTAAAGATTTGCAGTAAAATATTTAAATATATATATATATTAATGTGATCTGTGGAATAATTCAATTTTAATGATATTTTGGCGCCATCGCAACATCGAGCGCTTCATGGTTTATATTATTTTCTAAAAGTTGTGTATTTTCGAGATTTTATGTATAAAATTGTTGAGAGTGTGCACGATTAAAGGAAAGTGATATAATTAAGTAAAACGTGTCTTTGTGATGTGCACGAAATAAGTACATTAATTATTAAAATAAAGACATGGCTAAAAGATCTTGTAACCAAGCCATAAACCATAAACATTTAATAATAATAATTAATTAATATTTAATAATAAAAAATTAAATATTTCTATTGTTTTTAGTTTGAAATTAAAGTAAATAATATTAATATTTTCTATGGATGTTTTGAAAATTCACTTTCTTCGTGTTTATGTGTTAGTCTTAGCAGAAATAATTGAGAGAAAAATCTTATTTGAAGTCGGTTTAAAAATAAAGACAAGTCAAGACACTGCAAATCTATGTACATATGTAATAGAGGTCGTATGTAAAGCTCGGTCGCTTACATGGGTTTCTCATTTCAGGTGAATCTACATACTTGTGATTGGCGAATTAAACGACATTGAATCCTAACACGCTGGCGTAGAGACCAATCTTCTAGTGACATTGAAAACTTAGTGTTCTGTGTGTAGGTATAGGCTTGTGCCATCCCCTGGACTGAGCTAATATTAAGTAATTTTAACAGATCGATTCTTAATTGTCGGTCTGGTCATTCCATGTTAATCATAAAATCTAAAACCAATAGCTCCAAATTAATAATTTTTATAATCTGCAAGTCAGGATTTATTTTAATAGTTATGCCATTATTGGCGCGACTATTATATTAACTAATAATTTATTTATTACTAAAATTAATGGTGTTGACTTAAAAAAATTAAACAAAAGCAGACTTAAATATAGTGGCAAAGATCAGCCATGTGAAAATAAACATACAAATAAAAGAATACAAAAGAGGGTTAATGATATAAATGGAATGATAGATAATGTCTATCAGGTATGTATAGTCGATCTATCAAACCTTTTCTTGTAACCTACTTGCTAAAAATGTGAAATGACAAAGAATCCATACCCGCAGATAGAGAAGATAGTAATAAGAGAAACGTCACTGTGACAGCCGTGTTTGAATAGTTATTAATTTTGGGCGTTCTTAAGTTTATTGTAGTTAAAGAATATATTTTGTCTTTGAAAGTTTATTCGTGATTTAAGGAAAATGACAGTGTTCTATAACTAGAATATGCTAGTGTTTTAATTTTTATGAATAACACAGTAAATAAGTTGAGCAATTTATGTCAAAATTGACAATGATATATTTCTGTTTATTCTCTATAAACGCTAATAACATATATATGAAAATTCACTACTTTTTCAAAAATTGATGGTTTGATGAAAACCGCCTCTTAAAAGTCGATCTGTCAAAATATAAGTATGTGCGGCAAAGGCCGATGTGTGACCACGTGGTCACTGACCGTGATCATGTAAAACCGTGACGACGTGTGATCGTGATCACGTGTAACCGTGGCCACATGCGAGAATTGTCACAATGAGTACATAGTTGTTTTTTTTATAATTTTGTATTTAATGAATTTCGTTTATTGAGACTTATTTGAATATAAATGCATTTTCCATTTTACGAATGACACATTTTTAGAAATTTAATAATGATATCTCTTCATATAAATTTATCTATGTGATAGATACACAATAATTGAAAAAAAATATTCTCCTATATGAACCACATAATGAGGATTTGAATGATGAGAAATTCTCTCACACATTATAGTAATTTGCCTGAAAAATTATATAATTTTACAAAATGACATAATACATTCAATCCGAATGTCGCAGTACAAAACTTAAATAATTTTAGTAAAAATATTCTTTTTTTAATCAATTTAAACTCATAATTTCCTTATATTTAGGTTTTATTTAATAGTAATATTGTGCCCTGAAGGTAAGGCAGAATCCCCACCATAGACCTCTTGGCCATAGAGACCAGATTAAAAATATCCTCCGACTTTTATAAGGTCTGTTGACGTTTATGTATACAGGTAGTCATAACGTATATTTGTAGCCAATGAATAATACAATAATAACGCATCTTAGCTACATTTTACTAGGTATTCATAACTAAAAAAATGTTAAGGGGTTTTTAAAATTATTGTCAATGTCACTTGTAGTTTAAAATAGCTGTGAGAAACTATGAATTGTCAATATTTTGGCATTTTTATTGTATTCTTTATATTAATGTGTGAAATGAAAACTTTGTACATCTTTTTAATAATGATAAGGAGAAACGTGAAATTTGACACAGTTAAAGTTTATATGGAGTAGTGCATAAAGCTATTTATAAATAAATTGCATTAGAAATACATTATTAACTAAAATAAATATTACACCTTTTACTGCTTGGATTCACACACATACATACCTTACTTACTCTTGAATAATGGTCGAATTTTGACCACTGCATAAAATTGTCATGTTTTAATCTGGTGGAATGGCTTGAGAGGTCGTTTTTTTATTAAGTATCAATGGACAGTAGATTTTTTTAGGTTCAAAGATCTCAATTCCTGCCATCTGATTTAGGCGTGTGTTTAGTGGAATTACAGATATGTTAAATATAACTGCTCTTGTGAAAGAATCACGCTTCGTACATAACCAATTTTAACATTGTATTTCTCCATAAAATCTTTTAATCTACATACAGGGACTCTTAGACTAGCGACAATAGTGTCTGATGGGTGTTGTCTGACAATCGTAGCGATACGATTTGTCAGTTCCATACAAATTTGCTTTGTGATCATACGCTATTGTCGCTTCTCTAGAGCCCCTGGTGCCACATATTTCTCGTGGCTATAATAAAAACTATTAACATAATAATTTATCTACAAATAATTACAGTCTTGGCTGAGATTTTTGTTAAGCTTACGCATTTTACAACCTACACAATTTTTCATAATTGAGCACCAATTTAAAAACAAATGTTCTCTTAAACTATTGTTTAACTGACCGGCCGTTATGATCACCGAACACAGGCCTAAGTCTCAAATAATAAGTTAGTGATCTAACTCGTTTGATTCTGTAAAATATGAATTATCTTTAAACGATTGTTTAATTTTCTGGTGTACAATGTAATTTGTTAGGACACGTGCGTACTGACAGGTGAATATCTGCTATCTGGCAAACCGGGACGCATCAAATTCAAACATTCTTCTTCGTCTAACATATATCTCTTACAGGACATAAAGGCCCGTATTATTAAATGTAACCTACAACGATGTCCAACGGTAGAACATATTTGATTGGCTAAAAGATGACGACCGATTGGCGCAATTGGTAGTGCTCCTGCCTTCTTCATTAAGAGGTCCCGGGTTCAAATCCCGGTAGGTGCATTTATTTGTGTGATGAGCACGAATGTTTGTTTCCGAGTCTTGGTTGTTTATAAACTTATATATGTATTTATTGTGGTACCCTCGTTTCTGATTACCATAACACAAGTGCTTTAGCTACATTGGGATTGGCAATGTATGTGAGTTGTCAAAATTATAAAAAAAAAATTATAAAAAGATTCTCTAATCAGCTATGAAGATGTTTACAAATATGTTACGTCACAACTCTTTTAGCCAATCATAGTTAACATAACTATGATTGGCTTAAAAGAGTGGGTAACGACTTTTCAGAATCGCAATCATTCGTTCGCCGTACTTTATGTCATAAATTCATTTTGACGCTATTGGTCCCGGTGTGAAGTTCTTTTATCTCTGTTTTTGTTTGTTTTGTCAAGTGAAACATCTACTTAAAGTGTAGTAATCTCTTTCACCAATTTAAAAAAGGAATAAATTTTGATTACTCTTATTATTTTGATTGATTTGAGCTTGTCAGTGCGTACGTAGAAATTGATTATTAATACAATTCTTTGAATTCTGTAATTATTGTTTCACCTTTTTTATTAATGTACCCTATGGTATTTTATTTTGTATATTGTGTATGTAATTTTATATCTGTGCCGCGTATAATTTTGTGATGAGGCTACTGATGGAAATGCTTCAAGCATGATTTAAAGCCCAAAATTTTAGACAGTTTAATCTTGTATGCCTGTCTTCTATTATAGCATCGATAGGATTTTAACTTTTCCAAAAGTAGAATTTTTTGGATCCTATTGCCGATTATTAAATTTTAAAATTAATAGTTAGCATTTATTAATCATATACTATTTAAAACAGTTCAATTTCCATTACGGCTGTTTTCAAGTTCAAAAATTCTAAAAGGAAAATATGCATGATTACTGGTGACAAATGTATATTGCCATAGATTATCACTTAAATTTATAGTTTTCTTCTGTTGCAAGCCTATCGAAGATATAATAGAAGGGCAATAATTTAAAAGAGGCAAGATAGAATCGAATTTTGTGAAGGCTGGCCGTGAAAATTATTAGGCCTAATCTGTCGCGGTTAAACTGATGATGGTTTATAATGATAATATGAGACATCGCAGGATAAGTTGGAAAGACAACGCACTGATAATTCGTTTGTGTTGTCTGTGGATTTATATGACAGGTCAGTTGTTAAAGGAATGGTTTAAAGTGACAGTTGATGTTTAGGCGCCTTTTGGCTTGTACATAATATTAGATGCTTCTCATGAAAAAAAAAAACATATATAGAAACAGTAACAGAAGTAGTTTCGTCGTAACGTGATGTTATCTGTACAAACAAATAAAATTGGAGTGTCTGTTTGCTATATTAAACCGCTTTTTACTAAATGCATTTGGTACATATATATGTATACCAAAATTGAAATTTTTTCAATTAACAATAATTTAATTACTTACAAATACTAGCGGCCACATTTTGATAGGAAACCTGGTAGATGTATGTATGTACATTCTCCTAATCATAAATATGCGTAAAAATTAGGTTCAATTTAAAAAAACTTTTTCAAAATCATTTGATTTTGAAAGATTTCAGGGTACATTTTTTTGATGAGAAGTATATTGTATAAAAAAGTAGTAGCCATCGTCATAATGTTCAGAGACGCAGTCGTCTCAGAGCGGCAGACTATTACATTCAATTAAGGAGCTAAATCAGCCACAAGCTAAACATTGGCTGTCACTTAAACGTTGGATCAAAAACCGAGTCGCATGGGAATGTATAATCTACTTAAAACTGTGATCAGTGTTCAAAGCGTTTTGTTCTATTGTTACTACAATGAAAAGTTGAAGAGCGTTTATATGTAAGCGGATAACAAGTCTCAGTGCGTTCATAGCCTTATTGTTCTGGTTTCTATGACGTTTAGGTTTGATTAGAAATGCAGTAACGTAGTGTGTGTTTTATTTTATACGGTTATTTTCATAACGAAATTTTCAATTTCGCGCGCGAAACGCCCGCGCTTTTGGAGAACGTGTTAGGCCCGTATTAAGTGAAATTGGAACTAGCGAGATCTGTTTGTGTTTCTTGGCAGTGCTCAAGAGTAGATTGTGGTTTAGGTGTGTGTACGGGCCTTAATGTCAGCTGAAAATGTAAGTTAGTGTAAGTTAGGCGTTAAGGTAGGTTAAGAACGTCATAGAATCGTCCGAACGGAATGCAGTGTTGCTATTAAAAGGGGCTACGTTCCAATTGTTTTAATTGATAAGTATTATCATCACAAAATTGTAAAATATCTGAATATGCGACATGGATCGCCCCTTTGGGATAAGTTTTAAAGTTAAGTGGGCTCAGCTGTCCCGTTCACGAATGCTTCCAGTCTAAAATATGTTTAAGTTTCATAAATTAACAATGTCTCATTAATTAGTGTTTAATTTTAATTTTTAAAACGCTTTTCACGAAACCAGCGCGCGCCATTTTGTTTTCGAATTTGTAAATATAGATTAAAAACGCGCAGAGTCGAATAAATGAAGCGAATTTGAATCTACATGGCGTCCGTATTTTTACGCGTTTATCAAGTACAAATTTAGATGTTATTAAGTTTGATTCGTTCTTTCTTTCCTGAAAGTCACCTAGTTTTAGTCCCCATTCCACTTTAACTTTTGTTTTGCACGAATTCGTTATCGGTTCACCCCCCTCGCTCTTATCCTTCATCAAAGGTTTAGCTTTAATGATTGTTGTTTGCCTTATAAGAAAAATGTGATCTTATGACGGTTATACTAGAAGGGTGTATGGCGGCGCGAGCGTTATCGTTTTGCCGACGCGGCATGCGATGCCATCACGTGCCTACTGATGATGATAAGCAGAAACAAGCGCAGGATATTTCTAGCGTTATCTTTAAGTATCAAGTTTCTGTTTCGTATTGTGTATCTTACAGTAATGGTCATCTGCACTAAGCCAATCTTAGTTCGGGAGAAATTGACATGCTTCCTTTCATTCATGACAGAGATAGCAACTTACTCCCTTACTTATAAATGTTGCTCAACCAAGACAATCAATGTTTTGTCTCCTTTTGCAACAACGATTGTACATCAGCGAGAAAGTGACAAAGCATTTGAGTAATTGTTTCAAGTTTAGCAACTTTTATTAGTAAGGAGGCTTCGAGTCTCCACAGCGAAGAATTAGTACAAATGGCCACAAAGTTTTATTGATAACGGACGATTAAGAAGTCGTTTGATATTCTGATTCGGTTGAAACGGTGGGCACTCGCGTCGTTAAATGAAATAATATGCCTTGTATAATGATAACAAAATGAATTATGTAATATAAGACTTGATATTGGGCCGTGTTACTGTAGTCAGTGGAGAGTCAATTGGATACAGATGCGTCGGAACTACGCCTTTTAAAATGTTTCTCGCCTTTGCGCTAACCCAATCGTAGCTTAGGAGGCCAGGTGCCTTACCTTCCTGTAGATATGAGCTAAGGAATCTCTAAGGCGCTGCGCAAACCTGTTTTTTGTCGGATACAAGATACCAATGAATATTTCTATATAACCAGTATGAAATCAGTCTCCCTGCGCAGACGTAGTGTGCAATATTAATAAATTGCCTTACTATTGTACTGAGCATTATGGCTACCAGTGACTAGGAGTAACAACCGGCGACAGTGCCCGATCGCACAGCCACAGCAACTAAGGTTTCCTGTGATGTGTCGTATCGGCAACACGTTTGAGCAGCGCCTTAGCCCAATCTTAATTGGGTTAATGCAAATGGCTATTGAAGAGCGATTTCTGAAATCCCATATATCTCAAGGATATTCGATCTTTGTTCCAATAAGTATTAAATAATAACTCGTCCTATAATTTGGCTTATTACCTACTTGAGGTCATTTTTGTCGCATTTTAGACCCAAATGACCTATAATTTGGCCATTCTTTTAAACCGCTCAAACAATCACTCGACGATATTGCCATCTTATTTTGTGAACTTGCGATTTTTGAAATTCTAATTTCTATCGGTCTGAAGCGAGCGAAGCGCCGGCGCATAAATTTTTATGAATCGTAAATTCTTAGTTCCACAACAATTAAAATAATAAAAGAACATGTAAATTTTTTCTTATCTTAGTAAGTAAAAGATCTCATATGTCATATTTTTGTTTTGTCTTTATATTTTGATGAACTGCAGAATAGTCGAGTTGATTTAAAGACGACCTATGTAAAATAAAATATATTGATGTATATACTTTTGTATTTTATTTACTAAATCATTTGTAATAGCATACCTTAAAACGCCAGCAAGTATAGAACTAATATTATAAAGCTGTATGTATAGCTTGTTTGATTGAACAACAAGCTAATCTCAGAAATCATATCCTAACCTTTGCCTTCCTGGATTAATGAACTATCCAACAAATATAATTTTTCAATTTGAACTAGTGGTTCCCAGATATTAGCGCTTCATTCAGCTTTATAATGTAAGCTATATAAATAAGTTTCAAAATTAGGAACCAGTCTTGCACCTCTAAGGTCAATAAAAAGCATGCTTCAAAATAAATGTTTCATTCATTACAAATTAGCCTATCGAACCCCTGCCCCTTCCACGGCTCCGGAAGCCTCTTCCCCGGGGGCGTGTCCCCTTACTCGTGTTCGGAGGACTTTTGGGGCGAAGCGCTTCAATCCGTTCAGTACATCCCGTTGTCTCTCGACCTTCGAAGTACGACGCGTATAAGTCCGCGTTGAAGTTGGAGTTCGTCAGTTCATGACCGATCGTCACCCAACCAGGACGTATCGTCGAGTCGCGGCCGAATAAGTGCACTCTACAAGTGATTAATTGAAGACAATTTAGAAAAACCCGCCACATGAAGATTACAAACAAAAAATAATATCTCATAAATGTAGCAAAGATTCATTTCGATCTATTCAGCTTTCAAACAATAAAAATCTAAATTGGTCTATGATGTCACAGACGTATCACGTGAAATCCATTCAACGCGAATGTCCTGGATTTCATTGCCGAGAAAAAATGTTTTCGTTTGAGTAAAGAAGGAAAAATGTGTTGAGACAATTTGTCAGTAAAATAGATACAGAAACGTCTGTCCTTTGCCGATTTATTGTATTTACATTTCACTGTATATTAAAGATTTTATAAATATATGCATACCTTCTCCTTCCAAGGCAGAAGTGTTCCATTATATGAAATATCTCAATAGGTTTTTCTGTAGAACCGAACTCTGGATCCTCAGATATGATCAGGTCTATGTCAACATTCGCATGAATGAAGTCACCGTCGACTGAACGACGCACTGTGCCTTTTATACCTTAAATATAAAAAAAAACTTTTTTATGTTTATTAGGGATTTGTAAAATTTGTTATTCAATAACACAAGAACCAGTGAACAAATCTAGATAAAATTATACACAGACTCTGGAGCAGCTCATTTATTTATACTGTGATATTTTCTATGTTGATTCACATATTTAAGTTGCTGGCAAATTATAAAATATTACCCATAAGACAGTGCTCCTTGGTCCGCTGGAAGACAGCATTGTGTTCAAGGTTCTTAGAATGTCCTGGGTTCTTTATATTTGTTTTTATCCAACAAATATCTTCACAGCGTCGAAAACCCCATTTCTTGAGACACTCTCGTCCCATGTCTAGACCTAAAAACATATTAAGTAAATATAATTTAAATATAAATCTGCCCTGTGAATATTATAAAAATTTATTTAAATGAACCAATAAATTCAGAGAACACAAAATGATTAAGTAAAATAGCCTCTAAGGCATTTTTTAATCTCAGAGGCACTCATGTCAATCAGTTTGCTGGCGAAGTAACTATAATCTAAGAAAAAAATAAATATAAAATCATTTCATAATTGGCCTCACAATTGCTTATACAGCAGAATTAAGAACCTCCTCCTTTTTTTATATTAGTTGAAAAATAATGAAATCCTTACCCTCTGAACTGCCACACCAGAGGAATACAAAAGAACGAGGCTGAGCAATATGATGTAGCTCCAAAGACAGTACATCTTTCCACCTCCAGCCCGCCCCCAATGGTGGCTCCACCAGAATCACATCAAACTTCACACCCATTGTCTTTAGATCAAATGTCTATAGGTATTTGAAAATAAATTAGGAATTTTATTAGTTTAACATTTCCCCTATTTTAATAACCCTATTTTAACCCCTAATGCATAGAGGCAATATAAGTTAGACATGCATTTAACAGTTGCATATCAGCAAGAATGACATGACATTTACTAACATTATACTTAAGTGGCAATCGTTTTATTGGAACTCATTTGGTTTTTGTTTCATTCAATAATAAATATTGAAGCTTTTAGATTAAGCTAGCATAGGGTATATATAAAAAAGAACTATCCTAACTGAAGCCCAAATAAAGTGAATTAGAAACATTACTAACCTTGAGATCACATTTAAGATACATCGGCGGTGTTGCAGTATGGGAAATCAGCTCATCCTTTAACTTTATCAGCTCCCGCAGCTTTGGATACTCTTCAAAGCGGTCTGCCAAACCCACATCACGAATAAAATTCTGAGGTCTCTGTCCCGTGTCCACAAAATGTTGACAATAGTCATTGTGTGGGTTTGATGATTGTGTACCCTGAAGAGTAAAAGAATTGTAATATTTTCAACAAATAGAGTATGAATGTAGTATTTTTCCATTATTGGAAAATCATCTAATTGGGTAGAAAGTTGGGGCTACAAAAATGAAAACTAACCTTCAAAAATGTTGATGAATCTGTATAAACCAAGCTGTCAGACTCTTTGGGTGTCGGTTTTTCATGGCCGGCAGCACTGAATCCTGATGTGGATTGCTTTTTCGGAAGAACATCTAGGCCTGTACCAAGCGCATGTCGTAATTCACTTACACTTGATACACCAAGCTGAAACAAGCTTAATATACATTCTTTTCTATGATGTGTGTCCTGACTAAAAGTAATATTACATAGTTCATGAATATTAAAAAGATGAGTAAAGTTGCTTACTGCTAGCTTATGAGCTTACTATTCAAGATGGGTTGGTCTGGCATGATAAACAAATAGGTTTTATTGATTCTAAGTGATAAAATTACACAGTGCAAAGTAAGCGATGACAAATTTAACCTACTTAGTACAAATTAAACGATTTTATGAGATTTATTGGTTATTTTTACATACCGTTTGTGCGAGTAGTTTCTTTCTCTTTTGTGATCTTTCGCGGAGTTCCTTCAGTTTCTCACTCATCTTTTACAATCACTTTTATTCTTCTTTTTAAGTTTTACATAACAAAATTATACAAGCTTACATATCTCTTATATTATTTTTTTCGAGTCAACAAAAATAAACAGATTATTATATTTGAAATAGGTCAACAATAAAAACTCATGTTGATTGTTGGTCCACTCACCACTGTCAAGTGTCTACTGTCAAGTGATTCACAAATCACAATTCACTGTTTTCAAATTAGATGTTTGATAACTAACATAGACATCTCGAAAAGACTGGTCGTTTGTTAAACTCTATGGAAGTCTTTAGTCCATAACTAATATTTTTTTTAAAAATCGTGATCTACTTAATATTATAATATAATCACACTAAAACTATTAATTAGAACTAAATTAAATGAAAATAATAAACCACTAGCATTAATTGAATGTACCCAGTGATACTCGTGTCTCGTACCATCAAGATGTCAAACACATTACCCTCATTTGGGCTTTCCTATATACTTCTTTTCTTTTTTGTCTGTTGCTCCTGTGCAACATTGTGCGGGATAATTTTATCTGAATCCACCGATTCGATTTTAAATATTCTTTAGGTAGCTATACCTATGTATACCTATATTATACATGGAATTAGAACAAAGTTTAGTTTGTATTATATATTTTTAAAATATTTGCTAAAGCGATTAATTTTTATGTAGTTTATTCTTTGGTGTGAAAAATAAAACTCGATTAGGATTCATATTATACATTTATTATTTATTAATCATAATAATATAATAATTAATTAACTTCAGGATTAAGCGTTAACTGAGTGATACTTCGTTGACATTGGTCAACTGTCACGCAACGTCCATCTCTATCACGTAACAAGCCAAACTTGCAATGACAGCCAAGTGAGCAGCGACGTTGGCGGTAACATGTCCGGCGTACGCAGTGAGGCTCACAGCCATACCGACAAACATATTCCTCGTTACGATCCGTGCATGTATCTGCGAAAAGAATTACCACTTTATTTATAAAAATTAGCGTTGCTGGTATGTTGGCTGACAGATTGCTTGAGAGAGAGCAGGTTAGAGTTGAACTGCCTAGGTACATTCATCAGAAAGGGGGTTAAGAAAAAAATATAAGTCCCCATCGGCAATAATAAAAATATTATATTTCACAATCTTTAAAGTTTTATAATCTGTCTGTGACCGAATAACGACAAAGTTAACTTTTTTACAAAAGTGCTAATCGAATAGGTCTCGAATAGATTTAAACATACGTCCAAAGCAGTCCCTCTTTTCAACGCAGTGTCCACTCCTATGGCGCACGAGTGGAGGGCGACAAAGACATCCCCGGGTACACACGTCCGGGGGACAATCAGGAGAGAGCTGGGAACATGTGGCTTCGCACCAGCCACACGATACAAACACCTCATCTGGTTGACACTCTTCGATCGAGGGCTCGTTCGCTACGCTCATTACCTCGGCTGGAAATATCAGTGCACATTACACAAGTGAAAAGTAAGAATTTCGAGAACCTACTGACATGATTATTACAAATAAGAATATCGTATAAATGAATGAAGATTGTAAAAATGTAACAAAATCAATGTCGATATTTGAAGTGGGACAATTTCTTGAGGAATTAGGATGTCACAGCCAGATGATACAGACTCGCAGACACTGAGTCAAAGATGCGATCTTTTTACGTCGGAGCTTAAAAGTACCACATTAGGCGATTGACGCCAAAATTTATTTCTGATCGTTAATGATCCAGAAATTTCAATAGATCTCACGCAAAATGCGTCAAATTGGTATTAGTGAGTGTAGAACGAGGTGTAGGCTGCTTTGTAACAATGTAGGATAAGGTGTACCTTTAGGGCAGTCCGAAAGAAGGACGCACTGTCCATTAGGGGCTTTATAATAGCCGTCTTCGCAAAAACACCCTGTCAAACACGCCATTTCGCAAGTTGAGTTCACACATGTCTCTTCGCAGTTGGGGTTGGGCTCCACACATGTTTTCTCGCAAGGCTCACAGGATTTGTATGTTTGGTTTAAACCACAAGTCATTTCGTAATCTGGCGTAGGCGTACTTGTAGTAGTCCTG
This sequence comes from Aporia crataegi, assembly GCA_912999735.1. NCBI lineage: Eukaryota > Metazoa > Arthropoda > Insecta > Lepidoptera > Pieridae > Aporia > Aporia crataegi. The sequence continues at coordinate 896,624 of OU538744.1, read as the reverse complement.
GCAGTTTCTAATAAAATCACAAAATTGAAGACAATCTAAAAAATCCCCTATATGACGATTACAAAGAAGAATTTCTCATAAATTGATAAACAGACCTTCATAAATTCTAGCTAAGAACCACCTCCATCAGTTAAATTTAGTTAAATTAAAGTTAGATTTCAAAAAAAAAAAAACAACGCATCGAAATCGGTTCATTTGTCAAACTTGTAACAGCCCTCGTTCTTGGTCAGTGGTTAAAAGAAAACGCAAATAAATTAGTATGAAAATAACAGAGCGTTTAAGACATTGTTTCAAGTTAAGCAACGTTTATATGAAACGGTTCTGTTTATGCGATTATAAACAAACGGTGCCCAAGTCACGGGGCTCTACGGAGACCAGACCCTCACGCCTATTTCTGACACTCACTAACACCGATATAGTAATCCAATATACCTTTCGATTCCCACTAACGCTCGCTAGAACTGTGTATGGAAATACTTAGTGTAGTTTTCCTAAGGGCACGACTTAATAAATAATAATTCTTTGTTACGGACAACGTTGATCCATATTGAATTTTGTTAGTAGATAATACTTGAAAAAATGTTATTACGAGATATATCACTACATTTTATTATGAAACAAAGTCGTCCGCCGCGTCTGTCTGTTCGCGACAAACTTAAAAAACCACTGAACGGATTATCGTGCGATTCACCAATAGATAAAGTGATTCGTGAGGAAGTTCTAGGTACCTATATAATTTGTCAAAGTGTTATGAAAATTTGTTGAAATAATATAATGATAATTGTTAAAAGTACCGGAAAATGTCAAGCCACCTCAGACCATTCATCGAAAACTCGATTATTTAATCCCTTTGGATATAACATGACAAAAAGTACTTGGTGACATATTACATCTATTATCTTTTAAGGATACCTTTATAACATGCTCTACTACCCTTTCGAAGCCGGGGCGGGTCGCTAGTATGTATAAAATTAACAATGCGTATACCCGTCTACCGCCTCTGGGGCTAAGTGGTTTACGCGTTCGCGTTTTGCACCGGAGGTCCCGGGTTCGAATCCAGGGGAAACAAATGAATGTTTTGGTTAGGTAGGCATAGAGGGCTGATCACTTTTCCTACAAAGAAAATGAAACAAATACAGAAATGTGTCTGCTTCAAACCCTACTGGAGTTACGGGAATCCACTCTCACACCCTTCTGCCGGAGCCGACGATTGTACGCATTGATTTATGTTATTTCGACTTACGGGTATGTAGAGAAACAAGCCTGAGAGTCTTGTCTAGAGCCCCAGAAGCCAAACCTTTAGGACAATCACTAAGCTCAACGCAGTTTCCATTATTGTCTCTGTAAAACCCCCGAATACAGAAACACTTAAAGGCATGATTTTCTATCCTAATTACAGTGCAAAGCCTATTAAATCTTGTACATTCATGGTCACAACCCGTAAACGAAAACTCTTCATTGGGACCGCATATAGAAGGTATACCCCAAGATAAATAACTGGAAACTTTTGTCACATTTTCCTCAATTAATGATGTAATAAGCCATGAACATGACACTGAAAAAAAGGATTATTATTTAAACACTGACTTTTTTGAATGTATGCTTAATATTCATCGATTATCTACTGCTTTTATGTAAAAACTATGTAACAATTGGCTTTAAAAAGTAACAAAACGTTTTTGACTAAACCAAAATTGTCACCAATATCTAGCAAATTGGGTAAGGAGGCTACTTACCGATTTTGATTGAATTAACTAACCAAGAAAGAAGCATTTTGTTCAACGGATCTTAACGAAGTGTTATAACTAACAATTGTTACTTGTTAAAGTTTGTTGAATGTTTATTAAACCGTTTTGTCTCTTCGTACTTTCAGTAAAAAGTTTATGCCATACAAGCGGCCTGTTTATGCCATACAAGCCTCAGTTTCGCAAAGGTACATTATCTCGTTTACTGTATGTACTAGTTGCTACTTACTCTTACTTTAGAGATTAAAGTCCATAAGTAGTATGGACAATTTAAAAACCTCCACATGTTAATTACAAATATGTTAATAATTACAAATAGACAGAGTTAATAGACAGACACACAAACACAGGTACATATTTACTTTAACAACACTCTTTTTGCATCAGGTTGCAAAAAAAAAGCTTCACTCCAGCATAACACCTTTATTCTTACTAAAGAAAAATGATATGTGTTTACCCGTAAATGGTAATGTTTCTTTGTATTTAACTCTCAGTTTCGTATTGAAAAATCAATCCTGAATGATAATGTTCACTGAAATTCATTCTTAACAAATGATATTGAAGAGAAAATAAGTATACAAAGGAATACAAAAATCATAAATGAATGTGTCTTAACCTATTTATTATTATATTTTTATCCGACGTTTTTATGTGGTTAATAACCACATTAAAATTTTATTAACATAGATAATAAGATAAGATATGCAAAACTGTAAGCCCATTGTTGATGTAAAAATTCTAAAGAAATAAAAATTGAGGGGCGATTTATTAGGATGTTAGGTACATGGATTGCAATTTTCTTAATGCACCTTATCAATTCCCCCGCAAGAGCTCAATGTCGCAGATCTTATCAAATGCTTTTGAAAATATTTGAAAATGTATTGCTTTTAGATTAAAAAGCTTTATATAGAGAGTAAATATACCTATAGACCAGTAACCATATACTAGTATTATTATCCACAATGTACAGATAGATAATGTTTAATTTTTAATAATAATAATAGTAATAAGTAATTCCATAGAGAAAATTCCATTTTCCGGGAAAACGGTGAGTCCTAGTGCAATTCTGACCGAATTTTTGCTACTACTACGACGATATACCTCGAATTTCTGCATATTTCTCATTTTCTGGGCCCACCCTTGACCCCCTAGGGGGCCAAAAAGGGAGCTGACACGTTTCTGGGACTGTTTTCTAATTTATTCTTGTGTTTTAAAAAATTGACATGTAACGTCTGGGGTTCCATCCGCGTCAATTTCGTTGTAGCATAATATTAGACTTGCTCGATTAATGCAACAGAAACAAAACAAAATCTTTGCACAAAATACATATTATGTTTTATTTACTATAATATCGAAGTGGACTCCGCGAACTTCGTATCGCTTCAGAGTTCCAAATAATAACGTGTCGCCTAAAACGTTATTCCTCAGAAAACGAATGTTCTTCATAACCACTTTTTCGTGAACTTTTCTATATTTTTAATAGAACTTAAGTTAAGGTTCTATTAAAAATATAAAAATAAGGTTCTTAACTGGAACGAATCATTCATATGTACCTATTTTTAGTTTCCTGTTTAATATTTCAAAAATATATCTATTGTTTTTGCTCGTATTATATAATAATTATATTGTAATAATAGGCGAGCATAAAAATTTTGGGTAAACGTTTTCATTTAAATTTATATTACACTAGTTAAATGGTGTAAGTAACTGAACCCGACCCGCTATACATACATAGATATTTTCCCAAAACCCGTCATTTACCATACCAATCTTGTCAGTAAACCATCTGGACATAAATCCCAAGAGACGTAGGCCGGATTACCTCGTCAGTCCTCTCAGAACTAAGCCTTCTAATACCATGGCGCGGCGCGGCGGTCTAACACACAAAATATTTATATTATGTACTAGTGGACCTCACGAATTTCGTATCGCGTCAGTTCCGAATAATGTGTCACCTAAAACTTCATTCCATAGAAATAAATGTATGTATTAGGAAACGAATTTTTTCGTTGTTTTTCTGCTATACGGGACGGAGACAAATACAACAAATCAAATACCACGAAAATCAATTTATATAAATTGTAAACAAGAAACTAGAAAATAAATAAAAAGAACTCTCCGGCGGGGAATCGAACCCCGGTCTCCCGCGTGACAGGCGGGGATACTAACCACTATACTACCGAAGATGGTAATAAAAGTTTTGAAATAGTGGTATTGTTGTAAATAGTAAGAAGAAAATGTTAACATCCAAGAAAAATCGAATAATTATTTAATTGACAGAATTTTAAATTTTTATTTTTTAAACATAATATGAATATAACGAACAGTCATCGAAAATATAAATTTTGATATTTTTATGATTAAAGGACTTGAGGTACCTACTGTTAAAAAAAAAAACGAAATTCATGAAAATGCACTAGGTATATTTCGCTTCAGTTGCGTTTAAACTACAAATATTAAAATACAATAGCAACATAAAGTTCAGAATGCCTTTTTACATAACACCTTAATAAACATAAAAACACCAAACCGTGCAGATATAGAAACCAAACCATGGCGGTCATTTTTTTTACAATTCTTAAAACATAGATTATATAAGAAAGTAGTAGTAGCGAGTCTAATAACAATATTATTACAGATTTTTTTCATATAAATTTTCATATTTTATGGTATGACTCATCAGTGGTTTTAGTTGAGTAGTTTAGCAAATTTTAAATTTACTAATTAACATATTATATCTTTGAGTTTTGACCGCCATATTTCAAATGACTAGACAAAATCATTCAAACGTCTATTAGATTATGAAACTGTTAAACATGATTTTGATTTAAAAGTGTTCATATTTTTCAGGACGGAAAACATTTTTCATATAAAAGAACTTGCAAAAAATCAATAAGTTTCGATAATGTTTGACAGTTTACTTATGTATCCATTATCCACAGACTAATAAAGTAAAAAGAACAAAATAGAATTACATAAAGACTATTTAATATCATTGTATAAAAATGCTAAGTTATATTATGTTTAAAATATTTTATCCACATGTAATAATTAATATTATTTACTTTATAACTATTGCTCATCGTTTCATACAGGCCCTCTTGTTCAACACTTATTCCAATTATTTCCAAGACAAATGAAAGTCAGTGTTGCAACATTAGAATAAATATGTGTTACATGTTAAAAAACTAGAACTTTATTATACACACATCTAGCCATTACACACAGCACATTTATACAATTATCAAATATTTTTTATTTGTCGAAGGTAACATAAGCAAAATAAATGAAGTTCTACATAGCAAAGGCACAAAAATTAAGTACCACAGACAAAGTAGAGATGCTAAGGTTAAGTACCCAAATCTTACTTAAATAATAATAACTTGACAGAAAGAAGGCTTTGATGTATGTCATAATTATTAATGATAGAGCTTGAATTGTACTTTAGGCAGGCAATCCCAAAGAAATGTCAAAAATCCGTATGAATTTTAATCGTCCCGAGATGAGGGAACCAAACAAATAGTTAATATTTTTTAGAAGTCTGTACTCAATTTAAAGGGGGTAGGTATTTTTATCTTAAAGTACCACAAAAAAATAATATTATCGGGATTGCTCTAAATTTGAGTCTCTGTCTTTGTCTGTCCCTGAAACAATTACTGCATACTGAATAATAAAAATATCCGAATGATTTATAAGTACTTATCGATATTGAAGTTTACACAAAATATTTTGTTGTTTAATAAAAAAAAGTTGTCCTTTATATATAATATTAGGTAGATAATACGATTTTTGGCACCCTAAAGAAATCTAAATTCGTTAGACTACTCTATTTAGCTGATATATCATATAATTTGTACATAGGAACGTTATTGTTAGATAGATGGATATTATTACAAACTTGTATATTTATATGTATTAATTAAAAGACAAATTGTTGTGTAATGTTAAATCTATCTTATTACAAGATGTAAATCATTGACAGTAAGCTCAATACCAATGTCAATTTGACAACTGTTAACTGTTGATAATTTTGTTGCCAATATTAAGAGTCGGTAAAGCTTCGGTCACACACAGCGAATAATAGTCGCAGCGAAAATTCGCTGCCTGCCTGTCACACACGCCGAGTTCTACGTTAGAATTTTGACAGTCTGTTGGTGCGCAAATTCAAAAAACATGCTGTCTGTTGCCGTTTATGAGCGGAATGTCTGTTCGCAGCGAGTGCCCTGTCACACACAGCAAATTCTCGCGGCGATTGCGTACTCGCAGAATAAAATGAACATGCTTAATTCAACTCACGGCGAGTGAATCCATTCGCAGCGAATAGCCTGTCACATATTGCGAGTATTCGCTGTGTGATCGGAGCTTAACGCATCTTCATCGTTCACGCGACCAATTGTTAAAATATAGGTCCAATGGTTGAATGTAACAAAATTTAAAACCCCACAAAGCATTTGCGGCCCAACTGTGGGTATCCACTAAGTAATCCTCCGTTTTATTTGCCTCCTATTTTATAAAAAAGTATGTTAATGGCTACCATATTATATTATTAATGATTTCGTTATGGATAAAAAACTGACCCTAAGTATGTCTATAATCTATTTACAGAATGTAACATGTATAAAAATATCTAATTTCGCGTTGATTTCATATCAGGTAACTTACATTTGTAAAAGCATAAAACTAAAGTAAGTAAGTATATAAGTGGGGTTCAATACATTATTACAACTGAAAAAATAACTCTTCCAAGTTACAAGCTAAAACCCTTTTCTCCGATAAGTATCTTGGTTTTCTTATAATATATAACATATAAACGTTGCTTAACTTAAAGTGATCTCTCAAAAGCTGTCACTTTCTCACTGATATGCAATTGTTGATGTAAATACGAGACAAAACACTTCGAGTAAAGATCTTAGTTGAGCATCGTTCATAGGTATAATATTATGGTTAATACAAGACTGATCTTGTGCTAACGAAAAAATACGTGCACTTTCAAATTTTTATGGCAAAAGCGTCATAGATTTAAAAAAAGAACTAATTTTTTTCACATGCTATAGTGAACAAAAAGACAATTTTTACTATCTTTCCTCAATGACTACATTTTGTGGTCTCTTTCCTATACTTTATAGTTTAGGATTTAAAAAGACATTTAATTTTTCCACAGACTATAGTAAAGAAAAGACAACTTTCTATGTCTACAGACCATAGATCTGTCTGTGGTCTCTATCCTATATTCTATGGTTACGGGATTTAGTCTGTTAATTGTCACAGACGCTAGCTAATACGGCTCGGTCAATGCTAGCATACTCTTTGCCGGAACGTGGTCTGGTGACATGACGGTCAGCGGAGACATCGCAAGAAGAAAAAGAAGAGACAGAGAGTGACTCCATGTAGTCTGATGTGTCTGATGCTCCACTCGAAGTGCTTTTGTTTGTCATTTGACTGTGGCGCGCTGTGGAATCTGTTTCGCCTGTAAAGTGAGAATTTAATTAAAATAAATTGAAAATATTTCAAATTTCTTAACGTTAATAATATTTTTATAGCAAAACAGCCGTTTGTGATTTGTTTCGTTAGAGTTTTGAAACGGAAAAACCGACTTTTATAAGACTCCTCGATATATATGTAATTCTAAATATTCCGACGTCGCACGTACGCATAGTATGTAGTTACTATATATTGAAATTAATTGGTATTTTATTTAATCATATATTTAGTAATAAAAAACGTACCATTTCTCTTCTTCCGCCTAGTCAAGGTGTCGACGTCACACGAGTTAGATTTGGCCATCGTCGCCACTTCCTCGAACTGAAAGGTCAAATTCTTCAAAGGATCCGATGAATTCGACTTCACGAAGGGCGTATGTACGGGCGTCAATGTGGCCCTGAACTGTTTATTTTTCATGTAACTCTTAGAGGAGCGAGAGTTAGTAATGGGCATCTCAAACTCATTGAAGTCGCCCTTGTGATGTTTCAGCGATCCGGTCGATACACCCGAGTCGTTGGAGCTGGAAGAATCCCTATTTTTGTCAGATTTACTCGGAACACTGGACGATCGCCTAATTTTAACTACCTCCCTAAACCTCGCGACTAAAATATTCTCAGTTTTCGGTTCGGGAACTTTAAATTGATCATTTTTTACTGGAATTCCTTCGTTGATGCGATTCGTCTTGGTGGTTCGCCGGATGACCGTGGGTGTGAAACAAAACATTGGGTTAAGGTCGTCATCGAGTCGCTTGGTGAAGTCTGCGGAACTTGAACGCCTCGTGCTTATTGTATTGTCTGTTTCCGAATGCGTTGGATCGGAGACGTGACTAATTCTGCTTATATTGTCTGAAAGGTTCTTGCTGATACTTGACGAACTGTTCTCTAATGGTTCCATAGGCATATAGTTTAGGTGTTCATTGCAGCAGTCGGATGTATGTGTGTTGTCGTGTTCAGGTATGTCTTCTAGCGCGTCTAATTCTTCTTGACTGAATCCTGCGCTTCGAAGGATACGTAGAGAACTTTCAAATTCTTCTAGCGTAGCTCTGTCTATATTCGCATAGTTTAAAAGATCGATTTGTGGTTTGGCCGGAGTTACATTGACATAATTTGAGTGATCGTTAACACTAGTATCACAAGGTTCTACGGGGTTTTGGTTGTCATCTTTTTTGGTTTCGCTGTGGTTGCAACCGCAAGGTTGTCCGATGAGACACTTTAGTTTCTTTGGTGTATCGTATAAGCTCGACGCATCGGCGTGGACGTCTACGGGGTGTTCCTGCAAATATAAACATAATTTTAAAACTTATACATTAATAATATATATAACATGTGACCTCGAAAATAAATGTCATTTGCTTTCTGAAAGCTTATTTTTTTTAATGAGTAGATTAAAATATGTAAATTATTCAAAATTACAAACCTGAATTAACGGCATAGGAGTCTTTGGCACATCATAATTCTCATAGGGTCCGCTGAAGGATTTCTTTCTGCAGCTGCAGGGTTTGGGCTGTTGCCAGCATTGACAAGTATTGCCAGTTTTCACGGGTACAGTTGGTGTACAACATGCTACAGGGCTGGCCCGTTTCGAGTCGAAACTCTTGTCCAAAAGACAGCCCCGCGGTACTGAGTACTCAGAGGCACTGCCACTCGATCTTGAGTAGATGGATGCTCTGTCTGAGTCTGAACGTTTTTCCATGATGTTCTCCATAGTCCAAACCGGGGACATCATGGAACCTGGGGTGTTTATGGTGGATGATCTGAAATAGGTTAAAAGTGAATCAATAAAATTCGTATAGAGACATAGTGATTTTTCTATTATATAACTCAGTAATAATAATAATTATTATTAGTTAGTAAATACATTGGCACTTACTACTAAAAATTACCTTTCATTAAAATACACACATAACAGGTTATATATCTGCTACTAATCTTACCTAGTCAACTGGCTAATCTTGCCAATACAACTGGAGCACCTGGGTAGCGAGGTTGGTCTTCTGAATTTGTCCTCGTCCAGACTGGAGTCCAAGTCCATATGTCCAGACAGACAGTGCATGGTCTGGCTTGCAGGCCCAGCCCATGATGGGGATACAGACCGCATTGATTGGTTGAAACAATCGTCCATGCAGGAACTTGTGTCGGAATACCGCTTTTCTAGAACTGAAATGAAGATATGTAACAATTAGGCACCGAAAATACGCTTACGCTAGAGATGGTTTTTAATATTTAATAGGTAGTTTTAAATATTAAATTTCACATTATCTTCTAGAATCTAGATGAAGGGAAAATAAATTATTGATTTTATTTTTAGTTTCATCATATCGAATTTAAAAAATGGAAATTAATTGTAGCTAAACTAGAAATATTAAAATACAAATTCAATATTTAACATTTCAGTGTTAACTCAATACCTCCTTACTTATAAATGTTTCTCAACTATTGAGAAGTTGTGGCAACAACAATTAACGCAGGTCACCGGGATTATTTAATTAAAGTTGTTTATAAAGGGGTTGATAATAAATAACCTAAGTCATAATATAAAAAACGTATAATTTATAATGAATTATCTTCAGAGGGTGTACAAATATGTTGAAAATTTCGATACAAACCAGACCCGCTTCTAGAAGCTACACTAAGTCGTGACTGCGCCTCGTGGCTGTAGATATTGAGGAGTTCGGTCAACTCCCGAGCGCCCTCAGCCGCGAACACGAACAGGCCTTCGCCTTTGCCGCAGCGGGAGCCGCCTTCCACGCAAAACCGCTTGTCTACTACGCCGAACCGTCTGCAAGACATGTTTCATTTTATTAACACAAACACGTTTAAATTATTCAGAACTTAGATAAAGCTTTAATTAAATAGTTTTTGTATTAAATTAACTTAAAATATTTTGTCATAAAAATGTGTTAATTGGTATTTACAAGTATGCGAGGGCATCAAATCTGTTCAGCAGATTCAGATTAGAGCGAAACAGACACAGAGACTATCTTGAATGAATGAAGGGGCATGGACCACCCGTATGTAGCACGTAATTACTCAAATGAATTTAATTACGTTCATTACAATCGCTCTTTACACTTAACGACCTGCGATTGGAAATGTCATTAGTTTTTGGACCAATGTAGGTATGGCATTCAACTGTTTAGTACGCACATGAAATAGGTATAGCAATAATTAAAAGATTTATAAAATAATTGTATTGAACTGTAACGTGTTAAGATTGAAGCTAACATAAAGTACATTGGTTGTCTTACTAATACATTAGTATATAATATTTTGTCTTGTATAATACTTAGGAGCTTTCTACATAATCACTACATAGTATAAAACAAAGTCGCTTTTTCTTTCCCTATATCCCTTTGTATGCTTAAATCTTTAAAACTACGCAACGGATTTTGTGCGGTTTTTTTAAATAGATAGAGTGATTGAAGAGGAAGGTTTTTATATATTTTGTACCCGTGCAAAGCCGGGACGGATCACTAGTATATGATATAGTAGTATAGTTAGTTTTACCAATCTTCTATCGTCATACGCCTCATCTATCTCCGCCAAACCTTTTCAAATTTATTTGACACAACTAAGGCTTCCCACGTTAAACGGATAAACCAACTTTGATTTATTTAGTTTGAAACGTGATTTTGTCGAAAGCAATATAAGCAACTTAAAAAACCCCCGAACATACATAATCACGAAGAATATCTCAAATATTTTAATAAATTGAAGCATGTCGATAATTTCAGCTTTCAAACTGAAAACACCGCATCGAAATAAGTAGGTAGGTATTTATTTAGACTTTAGAAGATGCACACAATCTTATAACACCCCTTTTTTTAGTCGGGATTGAAAAGTATTATAAGGGAAATAGATCTAATCTCTTACGATAACAAATAGTTGAAGCCTTCGTTTAGCGGCTAAATTAAATTTCCCTTGCGCAGCCCGGTATTATTTGACCGCGGCGGAATTTCATTTCCTACGCCGAGCTGGCATCGGCACAACCTACCACAGACTACTAGACTAGATTTCGAAATTATAATCCTATAGAGAACAAGATAATTTAAAAACAATTAAAAAAACATCGACATGATGTCATTAAGATGAACCCATTTTCAGAAATTGTTAAAATCAAATGTTGAATTGAAAGATTTCGATGCGGTTTTTTTAAAAAGCTCGCGATGAGATGGAATTTCAGTTGTCTTTGTTTATCGATTTCTGAGATATTTGTGTGGGATCTTATCGCAAATTTGAGACAAACATTTATTTTTATCAATATTATCATAATTATCAACATCTATTGTCTGTCACGTCTTCTCTTCTCTCCCTCACTCCTCTTTCTTCCTACTCCCTCATTCACACTACGCTCCATTTCACTCATCATCTCTTACGTTCCATTCCCACATTTGTATTTGTAATAATAATGTCGAAAGGTTTTTAAAAATCCACATCAAAATCTTTCCGTTCAGGATTCCAGAGACAGCTACAGATCCATAGACAACAAACAAGTCAAAGTTATAGCACCCCTCTTAAAGGGTTAATAAATGATTTTCTTCCAGTATTTTAATATCTTCGCGACACATCTAGAAGTCGTCTCGGAATATGAGAGGTCTTTGTGAGTTCCTCGCTAAGAAAATGGAGCTTTTGTCTTCATTTAATATTCTGATATTTATTCCTTTGTGCCATTTACTCCTTTAATATTTTATCACTTACTTTGACGAAAATTCGACAAATTTCTTTGAATAAAGCGGCATAAATAAATTTTCTTATAGACATCAAATTACATTTAATTTTATGATTTTTTTACGAGTTGCAAGTACGAAGAAATTATTCGTACTTTTCGCGTTTCATGGCGTAAATGTCGTAACGTGATATAATATAGCATGTATATAGATCCTTTCTAGATAAATGAGCTATCAAACACATAAATAATATTGTGGCAGAAAGAATTCATCTAATACAAACTTCAGATTTTGTAGTTGTGCAAGACAAATGATTAGTGAGTAAAATGCAGTATTTGCAAGTCTTGTAAGTACTTGTAAGTGTAAAAAAATTGGTAAACACATCGAGGGTAGAATATCTACTCGTATGTTTTATGAGTCGGAATTTCATACAGTTTTATATTTTGAGGGCACAGTGAAGTAACAGTGGGCAAAAGAACGCGTGTCAGTAAGTAATTAAAATGCTGGCTATAAAACGTTTAGGACGAGGATGTGGATCGTTAAGTACTTCCGGCGAAGTGACCACACTTTAAATCTACTTTTGATTGGGTAAAGCTAAACTCGGTCCATTGTTTTTAAGCATATCTTAATAACTCAATTCATTTACACAGAGGGACAAAAATATAACCAAAAATTTATTAATAAATCTTTAAATGAAAAGTAAATATAAACTGACTTCTAAGAATAGTAACAAGTAGTAATAAATAAAACAATAATAATCTTTCTACAAAGCAAATATTTGGCAGTGCCTAAGGTCTTTTTTCTCTTTTAGGTTCTATAAATCTCTTATAACAGTATATGAAATTTATTTGTTACAACACGTTCGAATGGAAAAGTTCTTTGTGTTGGATAGTCGATGAAGGCTACGAGGCAGCGGAGCATCAATGAAAAATGTTGAAAAAGGGGAAAAATATCCCTTTTCTTTTGTAACACGCTATAAATAAAAGTAAAGTCAACTTTTAACAAAAATGGAAGCGAAGAAAATTTCTTCACACAGGCCAATTAGCCATAATTGAAGTGTGAATGTATGTATTGAAGAATCATTAAAGCAATTTGGGAATAATTTTCACTCCCGTTGTAAATTTAATGGTTTGAAATATCGGCTGTTACGATTAAAACATTTTTGTTCGTAAAAGCCTGTGAGCTGAATATTTTGTTAATTACGAGTAAATAAATTAATATTTGGTTATGACTCATTTGTATGTTTACTTGAATATTTCAGTACAATTTCGAAACATTACTGGCTATTAAATGAACCGCATATAAATGAGCGGCAAGATGTGGCATGCGCTTGGAGCAGTAGTCTGGAAACAGTTTTGTGTTTTAGGATGTTTTTACAATAAACATTGCATTGCTTCATTTAACGAGCTGAATTCAAAAACAACTGAGGAAATATATATTTCCCTCTATATATAAGCACTCTATAAAGCGAAGTATACGCTATTGAAACTTATTATTACTACTATTAATTACTCTTCCATCAAATACTCTGTAACTAAATATATTTTTATTAACCCTCGACGAAAAAAGAGAGGTGTTATATGACGGATCTCAGTACCTGTGTCTGTGTGTGCATTGAAGCTTCTAAATAAATAAACCGATTTTGATGAGTTTTTTGTTCGAAAGCTAACGTGATAGAAGTGGATGCTAGGTTTTGTCAGTCATTAATAGTTACTAAACTAAGAAATTGTAGGAAACGCATATTCAATACAAGAGATCATAATTGGGAATTGTGAACCTCAATCAAACGTGCGACGGAAAACGCCTAAGAGCAAGCGTTTTTTGTTTATCGTTACGTTTCGCCAACAATTATTTGAAAGATTTAAGTTCAAAACATAGTTTCTGATTGATTAATGTTTAATACAGTTATTATTATTTCCATCTATATTTTCTGAGTTTTCTTTTTGACTAATATTGATTAAGTACCTACGTAATGTCGTAGATAAATTCATCGCCTAGTTAAAAAGATTTCAACGGAACATTGATTCACAATGCCAGTGATGAAAAATTATGGGTGGAACATCAACCAACCACCAATTAAACAACTACAGTCGTTTTCTACTAAAATTCCACTTGATGAGTTTTGGCATAGAACAGAACTCAAACTCCTAAGCGTCTGTCAACATCAATTTCGGTAAACGTTCAGGCATTCACGTCACGCGGCCAGTTTATTGCAGAGACGTGGACTCTACTTCACTATGTATTAAATAATTACAAGTGCTATATTAAACTATTTATTATGGTAGTCATTTATTATAACAGGAGTAATATTTAAAAAAGAACGCAAAGAATAATGAATTGATCTATACAGATAAATAAAATTGGAGTCTGTTTGTAATATTAAAATAACCGCTTTTTACTAAATGCATTTGGATGTATACACGGTATAAACAAAATAACATTTTTACAATTTTTGTCTGTCTGTCTGTTCGTTCCGGCTAATCTCTGAAACGGCTGGATTGATTTTGACGGGATTTTCACTGGCAGATAGCTGATGTGATATGGAGTAGTTCAAGAGAATAGCGCGTTAAACTAAACTCCTTCAATTTATAATATTAGTGTAAATGATATAGTTATACAATATAAGTTAATCCACAAACATAAGAAGTAACCCTTAGCCTCAATTAAGTTATCCCGGATTACGGTTTACCGGGATCGCATAAGTTAACTGACTTATACTAATCTGTGGAGACAACACAGTTAACTTGTGTTTGAGTTGAGGGTAAGGGATTTAATATGATGTATATCACAAAAGATCTTCATCGACTATTATAAAAATTATTAATAGTAAAAAATAGTACTTTTTAACCATCGACGTAAAAAGACAGGTGTTGTAAGCATCAAAAAATTGATTACAAATTATTTAAAAAAAAACATCAAAAAATCTTAATCCTTATTATTATTATTAATGCGAAAGTAACTGTCTGTCGCGATTTAACGCCAAAACTACTGAACAGATTTAAATAAAATTTGGTACACATATAGTCTAGAGCCTGAGAAACGACATAGGCTACTTTTTAATGCGAAAAAGGGTTGAAAGGAGGGATGAAAAGTTCTATGGAAGTATCGTAATTTTTAGAGCTAAAAGCTTATAGGCTATATAACATCACGTTACGATGAAGTTATCCGGGTAAAACTGCGGAGGAAGTTAAAAATAAGAATAAATTGTCGATCACGTCAGGTGTTAAAAAACCGCATCAAAATCGGTTCATTGAGAGCTACGATGCCACACACACACATACACACAGATACATAAAATTATTAACACAGCACTTTTATATACCTATCTATATAGAGATGTAATATCTCTTTCAGTAGTTCTTTAATTTCGTGAACTTTTTTTGTGACATATAATACAGTATGAAAACTACTTAAAATTTTATTTTTTATAGTTGTAAAAATGCTTTTTATATTGCCATAGTCAAAACTATCAGTTTCAACTATGAATTGAAACTCTATACTGGAGCAAAAGGAAGTTTCAAAGAAATCTCGATAAGTGCTTGAAAAAGATCAAAGAAGTTTTGAAATAATGTTGGTTAAGTTTGGAAGTTAACTGCCGGAATGCGAGGGCATAATATAGGCCTCTTTAATCTTACGACTTCAGAACTTGTTTACCTTTTAAATATTTTGAGATAGGTACACTTAATAAAGCAGTTACTTACCGTTTAATCCCTGATGAAAAAAGAGGGGTGTCATAAGTTCGTCATGTCTGTGTGTCTTTTTGTGTGTACTTCGGAGTTTCATAACGAATTGAACGATTTCAATGCGGATTGTTTAGCTCGCGATGAGATGGAATTTCTGTTTCATTTGTTTATCGACTTCTGAGATTTGTAATAATAATGTCGAAGGGTTTTTTAAATCATCTTAAATTTCCCTTGTTAGGTTTTAGGTGAGTTTGTTAAAAAAAGGTGGTTTTATTACACTATAAAAAGTTCTAATCACTTAAATTGTATGTAAGAACTTTGATAGGGTGATTATAGGTTTTACACAAAGCAGGTAAGTGATCTTTCTGTGCCTACTAATGCGAAACCTTTGTTTTCCCCGGAATTCGAACCCAACATGCAACTTGAACCATTTGGCCACAGAGGCGGCTGCATGTGCTACAATAGTAAATTTAAATTTTTTAAACTTAAATTTAAATTGTGTTGTTTACATTCCGGTAGCGTAAGTTTTAAGCATGGATTTCCAAGTGTTTGCCAATACTATTTCCCCTTTTGATTTAATTAAAGCGATCGCGATGCAAACAATGCATGCTCAAATTGAAGCGGATTAAAAATTTATCAAGATATAAGGCATCATTCACACGATAGCGTTGTAAAAGCTTCTTTAGTTGCTTTATTTCAAATTTGATACAGTTTAATAAATTAGTAAAAATGTTAACAATTAACTCTCTATAATTTTTTTCTCATATTTTTTATTTATTATTACTTTCTTATTTTATTAAATATTTACAAATGTACTTAATTATATTTACAAAAATAAAGTTTGATAAAGTAATTTTTGATATCGTCTGCGATAAACATTTGTATTGAACTTGTGGTATCTTTTAGCAGCGCGCAGGTTTACAGAGCCGTTATGGGATTGACAGCTTAACAATGAAAGGTAATTTAAAATATCCCCCGAAATATTACAAATAAAAAATACTTAAATGGATGAACAAATCTTCATAAAATGTTGCTAAGATTCGCACAAGAGAGAGAGAGAGAGAGAGAGAGAGACCCATAGAACCCCTATAACACCACTCTTTATGTGTTGAAAGTTATAAGAGCGTACTCATAAAGTGTCTGTCAAGATCTTAATATTGATTCATTTAAACAATTACTCGATCGTTCAATGCTCATATCCATGCCACTATTTTATGAAATAGCTTTTTACTATATAATTAAAAAAATCCGTCAAAATTAGTCCAGCCGTTTCAAAGATTAGTCGGAACAAACAGACAGAAACAAAAATTGTAAAAAATGTTTTTTTTTGGTATATGTACCGTGTATACATATTCATTTGGTAAAAAGTGGTTATAATATTACAAACAGACACTCCAATTTTATTTATCTGTATAGATATAGATTGTATCACACTTCAAGCTCTTGTCATTGATTTGTCTCGCGCATATCATGAAATCTGAATTAGTCAAAAAGTCTATCAACAAGCTGGTGTGGACGTAGCTTGACTCCAGCTAATCCCCGTGGTGCTCGTTATTGGGTGATGTATCGGAAAAGCCTTAATCCATCAGAAACGTCACGGCTTTAATTGCTCTTAATTTTTGCTAAACTGTCTACTTTAACTACAGTTCGCAGAATTTTTCCCGCAACTAACGTTTAATTTTCGAAAAATCTGTACTATATAGGTTCTGTAATTACATATTTATAACCTACTATAATGATTTTAAAAAAGCTAGATATGTTAGGTCTAAAGATATTTTGTAATTTCTAACCTCGACGAAAAAAAGGTCATAAGTTTGAGGTGTCTGTCTGTGGAATGGTACCTCCTAGAATGCACCGATTTTGATGCGGTTTTGTTGGAAAGCCGACGTGGTCGAGATTTATCGTAGCTGCAATTTATGATACATTGTTATTTGATATTAACATGTCAAGGGTTTTTCAAATTGTGTTTATAACTTGTGGTTAATGCATGAGCGTATGTACATATTACGCTGTAGCATTACTTTTAAAGTTAGATAATAAATTAGTATTTTTATTTGTTGCAATCAGTACACAAATGTTCCGTCTAAATGGAAGTGACCAAATTGATGGATGAGAGAAACTTGCCAACTGTTGTGACTTCTTGGTACATGACTACCCGCATACACAATGCAAGAGATATTGCAACATTTTGGTTAATTTAATACAAACCAGTTTATTTAAAAAAGTTTTCATTAATATTTTACACAAAAATATAGTATTGATTCGTAACTTTGTCAACGACAATAAAGTCTCGTATAAATCATTCTCGAGTGTAATAATTGTTGACAATGTTATTTATTGAATTCATTTTAAATTTTTACACTTGACAAACTTACAGCAACTAAAAAAAATATTACAAAGTTAATAAAAAGCTAGCCTATGAAGTAGTCACATTTGAAACACATACACTTGTTATATTTGAGAAATATTTTTTTATATAATAGCGAACAACAGGCGGGTAATATCTATTATTAGCGAACTTCATACCGCCAATAAAAGTTGTCTTAACTCTTTCGAAACTAATTTTTGACTGTTTATATAGAAAAATAAAATTGTTGTTTTTACTATTTTACTTGGTATTTCTTTATATTTTCTCACATTTTAAACCTTTCTTGGACTTGTATAAATATTTCCAAAATTAGCCAAAGCGGTCAAGCCGTTCTCGAGTTTTTGTAAGATTAACAAATGTCAATGAAACTTCACATATATGTATACAGATAGAATGTTATGAATATATATTGTAAATAACCTTTTATAAACCACCCCGTTGGTCTCTTCTCGACGGAATAAAATTCCGAACGCGACGGTAGCTAAAGAAGCCTTATTAACAATAAAAACACGCTGTATATTAGAACAAAAAGTATTTGGCTTAGGAAATAATTATCGCTACATCTGAAGGTATAACAACTTTACTTCCTTCCTAGTCGTCTATGGCAACTTACCAACGGCCATCCGTTCGTTAAATAAACTACTGACGTTGAATTTCAGGTGTTAGTTAAGCATGTCCTTATTAAAGCGGGTACAGAGTACAGCCACAAAGGGCGGTTGTTTCTTCAATTATTTCCCTTCAGCGAGCTCATTAGAACAATGTTTGTTTGGTTAAGGTATCGCTTTAAGCTATATACTGCTATTTGTGGTGTAAGTGATAAATAAAATAAAAATATCTACAATTCTTATAAATTTCAACTAAGATCCTTTTCGATTAGTTTTAAAGATTTAAGCATACAAAGGGATATAGGGACAGAGAAAGCGACTTTGTTTTATAATATTATGTAGTGATGTTAGTGTTTTATTCGTTTTTGTTTTGTTCATATTGTGTTTGTAGAAAAAAAGGTTAAAAGTGTTAGGAGAGTTTAAGATGAATTAAGTGCTTATTTTTCATAGTGTCTTAGTGCTTATTGTTGCAAAAACGGGAGAAAACACTTTGAACAAAGAGCTTAGTCGAACATCGCTTACAATTTAGGGCGTACGCTACCGCTCATACCTTATCCCATGCATTAGAGTTAACAACCGAATCCTCCGGGAGTCGTGTCGGGCACGCGTATCGAGACTGCTTTAATAATGAAATTAGCCGGCAATAGTTGGACATTGCTTTAATGTTTACCATTGTGCCCACTAGGGAACTATTGTTGGGCTGATTTTACTTAACATCTAGCCGATCTAAATTATGTCAATGATGAGTACCATAAATGAATAGATTTTCGTAAATTTTATGTACAATCCATCTCGATCATGTAAGCTTTCAAACAAAAAAACTGCATCACAATCGGTATGTTTGTTTAGGAGCTACGATGCCACAACAGACACACATACACATCAAACTTGTAACAGTTTGTTGCGTAGGATCATGGCAGAAGGTCTAATTACCCACCCATTTTTTGGAAAATAGGCGTGATAATATAAATAATAATAAAAAAAAATGTTTTATTTAGTTGATTGTAATGAGTAGCCTAAAGGCTCTATCGTATCGCGGGAAGGTTATATTCGTATAATAATAGGTGAATATGTTGCAAATTGCTGGTAACACCCTCACAAATCAGCTGTAATGTCCGTCCCCTAATGCAGACCAAATTAATAACTTTATATCCCGTACCGCCTGTATTAGCGCCAAATTGACGGTGGCTTTCACTAATAGAGGCACTAAACTATAGTGTTGTAACCGACCCACGAAAAGAGTGGTGTTATTTTGACATGAGTATCTGTTCAATCGTAGCTGCAAAACGAATGAACCGATTTTGACCTACAATTTATGAGAAATTCATATTTGTAATCATCATGTCGGGCGTGTTTTTAATTGTCTTCATTTCCACATGTTAGTATACTAAAACACACTATTACTGGAGTGAAAAACCTAGAAAATACTGACTATTTTATTCCTGGTCGTTTTTTTGCGAAAATCGAACTCAGATCCATCCGCCTTACCTAGTGTTTCGTTAAATTTATACGCATAACGTGATTCAGCGTTTTAAAATAATGCTACATTAAAAAACTAACCTAAAAAATAAAACTAAATTCGTCGTTTATAATTGTAATGAGGATTGATACAGAATACCAATTATAATAGCTGTTTTATAAAAAGTTAATCAAAACGTCAATCGAAACCGATTGAGTATCAAAATAATTAAAACGCGATGATTGGCATATCCGTTTTATATATTATAGACTTTAATAATAATGTTCAAAGCTTAGGCAATTACCAATATACGATAAATAGTTATAGTGTAGAAGTAAACTATAGTTGTAAAATTTATACGTTTTAAAATCAATCATATATTATACAATTTTTTTAAATACTGATCATTATGAAGACAAATATGCGGTTTTACTAAAGTCCTGTTAACTGTGCTATGGTTTATTTGAAGATATAATAATAATAATAATAATAATAATAAAGCCTTTTATTCCGAAATTTACAATTTTTCATTTAACTAGAATTAGATCACTGGTACATTAATTATAATAAGTCCCTAATTTCGGTGTGCCTTACGGCATGGGCCTCCTTCAACATCTTCCACTGTTTCCTGTCGGTTGCAATTCTTAGCCACAGGGGACCTAGTTATTTGAAGATATACTTTTATGCTAATTTTCCAATTAAAGCCAAAAAGCCAAAAGTTATTGTATTTCAATACATGAAGAAAAAATTAATAAATTAATTAAAAAACGAGTAATTACCGTTGTCCTTGCAAAAGGCACCTAGGTTACCAGATCTAAAATACCCTGAAATATTTCTTCAGCATTTCTAGGCCTATACTCAAGTTGACCATTAGAAGTGCGTTTGTCGATAGTGACGTCAAGCCGCACCTGCAGCAAACAATATGATTTGCTCAGCCCTTGACACTGTCTGACAAATTACTGTTTTCCCTTCGTTTGAGCGTGCCATAAACTATTCTTTATATGGATCACCTTTTGGTTATAATATGTGATGGTATGACAATGATCATAGCAAAGTTAGACCGAGTCTCATATAATTTGGACAAAACTTCAATAATTGATTACCTACAAGGGAAATTTTATGTTTTTTAATCCCACACAAGTAATTTTGCGCGTAACCGGCAGGAGCGCTGTAAGATTCTCCATACAAAAAATTAACGCATATGCTATTGAAAAATACTTCATCAGACTTCGCATCAACTTTGCTAAACAAAGATCTTTGCTCAGTGTTTGATTCACTTTGGGATGAAAATTAGCAAAAAAGTACGAATTTTACACATAATATCATTATCAGTCTCGCATTCACGCAATACATTCGCAGAGGTTCCCATTTTGATAGGATAATATAATTGTCAAAAGATGGTGCTGATGTACTTTAAATGGCAAAATAAAAGGTAATTCATAAATGTATATGTACTTTGTTTTAGTGTGTAGAGTTGTGAGTTTTTTTAATTTTATATGCGTAAGCTTATTTGCAATCAGTGATAAAATTGCGCTCGTTTACTAAATTATTTCGTAGAGCACATCTAAAAGATAAAATGTGTATCCGTTATTCGCATTGTAGAGCTCAGCCCTCGAGGCCCGCGGCCAAATCCGACCCCAACACTTGCTTGCTGTTTGAGTTATCTCCAAAACTTTGGAATACGGCGGCGTGTCTTTGAGTTCATTTCCTATGTTTATTTTATTTTACTGAAGCGGAATATAAATGGATTGGGTGTTATGTTTTTGCCCGCAGCTCTGTCCGCATATTTACATTATATCTTCGGCAATGACGAACTGCCACACAAACTTTTATTTCAACCAATTGAAGTCTTTTTTCGCAATAGAAGATAGATTTTGCCTTTTTCTAAGTACTAAGTAAATAGTAAGTTTTTACTGTGTATATTTTTGTCGAAATTGGTTAAATGATTTAGGCGTGAAAGACTAGACAGACAAACATTTTTGCATCTATAATATTAGTATGGATTTAAAGATATATTGAGCGTGGTAAGTGACATTAAAAGTTTTAATACTTCTTTATACCATCTGATCCATTTTGTTGACCCAAAGTTAAAACAAATAAAATGTAAGACAATTTAAAAAAAAAAAACAATAATTAACATATCGGGGGGTTTTAAATTGTCTTTAATTATTTATTTATAAACAACACACAGTAAGGTAACAGAAAAAGGAAATTGAAAACAAGTACAAGATAATTAAAGGTCCGCCAACTAAGAGTGAAGCAGTAACAGTTAAAAAATATCAACACTAAAGGAGAAAATCAAAAATACTCACCAAGCCAAACAAGCAATACGAACATATTAAGCTTACTTTAATTTCACTTGTAACATTACTAATATATTTTATGTAGATAAGTATATTAATTTATCAAGCATTTCAATTCCAAAACTCCTTACTATTAAACGTGGTATAAAGAAGTCTGTAAATGATTCAATTTACAAAGTTGAAATGTTAAGAAGTTCTTTCCACAGATTAAACACGAACAAAGCAAGACGATAGGCATTTACAAATCCGACAAACGGGCGTCGCGATCAATCCCCCAAATCGACTTCCGCGACCAATTTTTCATTTCTCCACAACCATTTGTCCAGCTGACCTACTTACGAATATTTAAATCCGAGCTAACAGGAAATTAAGGGCCGATACAAATCTACGTTCGCAAAACGTAATGTTCATGACAAGATCTTAATTAAATTATTAAGCTAAAGAATGGTTGAACGCTAATCTGAGGAACTACTGAATCGAATTGAATTTTTTTTTTAAATACTTCGTTGCAATGGAGTGTAATGGGCCGCAATCGCTAATCTCCTCCAGGCAACCCAATATTTGTTGGTTTGGTTGAATTTCTTATGCTACGGGTGCTACTTATAACACCCCGTCCGGCAAATGGCAGCCCAACCAGACTCCGAATACAAATTAAATTATAAATTGTATTCGGGACCGGAGATCGAACCCGATACCTCGTCTTAACGGTAGGCTTATAAAACCGCTTAGCCATGAGGCCTGCAACACAAGTTTTGTGTTGGAAAGTTCATTTATCGAGAAAGGTATTTACAATCACGTCACGAAAAATTCTGTTTGAGAATTTAGTAGGTTTTTATTCAAATTAATACGGTTGAAAGAGTGAGCTACTTTTTTTAGTAACACCAACCTCAATAGCTTGACGTCCCAAAGCGCCAGCACTTCGGGGGGCCGAGAGGCGCAAAGGGCCAGCCGAGGTCCACAGGCGTGCAGCCGGACTGGACCTGCTTTGATTCCCGTGGAGGAAGGCGCTGATATGATCACTGCTGCAAACTCCTTGCTGCTACCCAGGTTATGCTGAACCTGGAAGGGAGAAATCTATGTTGCAGTATAACTGTCCCTTCATAGGAAATGAGTCAAGAATTTTCTCCATACAATCGAATTTCCTGTTTTCCTCTTCAATTTGAAAGTAAGATTTTTGTCATTCGATTAAGCGTCGCACTACGACGTTTAGTTTTTTTCGATCCTTGAATTATTGTTATAAGAGGCCAAAGTTTAATTAAATGGTCAAATATACGATAATTATTATACTAATATAGTTTCTTTTTTGGAATATGGGCTTTATACCATTAGTAGAACATAGTACCTTAACTCGCCACTGTATCAAAATTTCCCTTGTATCAAAAGCCAAAACTGGTACCACATCTTCGCAAAGTATGGCGAGTGTGTTTGACTCTTTATCCAGCGTGAAACCAGACTCGAACCCTAAGAACTGCTGTAGAGATAACGATGCCTTTGTTTGGCCATTCTTCTGTCTCTCTTTCAAGTCCTTGTACAACTGGAGATGGACGCAATCTGAAAAAAAAAAGAATTAATGTTATTTTAAAAATTAGTTTACTAAGTAGTTATTCATTAAATTTATTTACATTAAATAAAACTGAAATAATCATTCTATAAAGAGAATATTTGTAAGCCAAACTGTAATGGAAAATCATAAAATCTTTAACCATATGGCAACAATATTTGCTCTGTTACCTGATTAAAAGCGCTAATTTAAGCGTAAAAACCTAATCCACTTTTTGGCTTTCGTACTAAGTTTCGGCCATTTTAAAACCGATCATTCAACTAATTCGACTAAGCCAAGATTTTTGTTCAACTAAAACCTATACTATTATTATTATTATAAAGTTATTTTCGTGTTCATTTATTAAGGAGCTATAGGCTACATAGCATCACGTGAGCAGAGTTTATCATTTAAATAATGTTTACAGGTTAGTTGGTCAGTCCTCTGTGCCTATATAACCTATTTTTTCCCGGGATTGGAACACAGGATTTTTGGCGCAACACGCAAATGCGTAACTAAGCCACAGAGGCAGCCATTTCACTTCATGGTACAACATGATTTGACTATCATAAATTACAATTGCATATAAACGTCATTCTAAGATAAAATCATTATATTTAATTAAATCTGATTTGCTGATTAAAGATCCATAACTAATTTCTCAAAGACCAGAGAGTAAATGTGGCATGAGTAATGATTCCTTGTCTACGGTATTTCTTCATTGTCTATGAATGATTTGAAGTCTAGACTTTTAAATTGCAAATACTTAGAATTCTTATGAAGAGAATTGAAAAAGTTGAAGACTATTCAAAAGTGAAAAATGTTATAGACAAAGCATTTTTCACTTTTGGATGTCATGGTCTACCTATAGACTATAGTTTTGTGAGTTTTGTTTGTTTATATTAAATGGGTTAACCTGAAAGTTTTGGGTTTTAATCCAGATAACATTTAATGTGAGGTCAAACATTGATTAAATAGGACCATATTATATGTGTTGGCCAAACGGAGAAGAAAGTTGAACTTCATTATACGTTAGTTATTACTAATTACCTTTTACTCGCGCCTTCGACCACTTGAGCAAAGATAGCCTTTGACACTGAATGATTCTAGCTACCTATGTGTGAAAGAATTTTAAAATAGAATCAGCAACTTTTGGGTTTTCTTCAAAACAAACAAGAATAAAAAATATATTTTCTCTTTAAGATATTAGTAGGTATAGCAAAACACTTAAAATTACTATAAATAACAACCTTCAGCCAATGTAATTAAATGTTTTGCTTCGTTCATTAAATTGCTTGACAATGACATTACACTAACAAAAGAAAACCACAAACTACAGAGCACAGACTCAAGAACAAAAACAATCAAAGCTTAAACATTTGAAACTCGCTGATTAGAACAGTCGAGTCACGTCGCGCCAATTAGAAAACGGTCCCAAATTAATTTGAAAATGGAACACTCGATTTTGATGTAGTGGATGTCATACGGGGACTTATTAACACACGATACTGGCTTTTATGCGCATAGTTTATGGTTCAAATTGCTTCTATCTCGTGTCATAGATAATAGATCTTGATGTCATTTATGCTAGTGTAAGGGAAAATTGACTCTGTGCTTTCAGTCTATGGGTAGAATTTGTATGGGTTGACATGTAATTAGTAAGCGCGCGACAAAGACCATATTTTTAATAACATAATTTGGGAACAGATAATAAATTATGTAATAATGGTAATTTAATGTGATAACATGGTTTCAGAGTATCTGTTTTAAATATACACTTTTTAGGTTAATTTTTACGGTTATTAGATTTTGTCAGTCACAGTTACTGAGCTCTTTTGAAGATTTTTCAGCTCATAAAATAAGTAATTATTAATATAAGTTCTTTTAAATGTAGGTCGTAGAATTAATACTTATATTTTCTAAGGTTTTAGTATATTTAACCAGATTTTATCTTAATATTACAAGACCTTATATAATTCGTAAAATAACGTCACGATTGTTTATGTAGGTCGGTACTAGATACGAATCGCAATGATAACTTTTAATAAAACTACCATTTGCGAGTTATTTCTTTATGATATGTCACATTCTTAGTCCTAGGTCTAGAATAGTCTAAATTCTAGATCAGGCCAGATCTATATCATCTATATATGACATATTAATTTTGTAATCATCATATCGGGGTTTTTTACATTAATAGTACGAAAATGTTCTAGATAGTAGTCTCAATGAAATTCAAAATGAGTAGAAACATGGGCGTCGTTGATGTAATCCATACATATTCAGTGAAGTTCATACAAAATTCACTCTATTATACATGTAGGCCAGCCATTGCTTAACGATCCCTGAGAAATGGTGGATTCGTCTACAAATATTCTTGTTAATATCCTCTACTCATGGTATTTATATAAATTAGGTTTTGTTGAATTTTTCAAAAAATTCGATAAAATATATGAGATCATCTCAGGAGTATGATTTATCCATCAAAAAGAATTAAGAACTTCTTTAGTAGACGACGAAAAAACTTAATAAGAATAGAAGTTATTTTATTAAAATTGATTATTACTTTTCCCGGGCGGTCAGTTAAGAATACGTGATGGTGGAAAACACACTGACAAATTTTTCAAAAATTGTTGTTTCAGCACCTAAATCAAATATATTCATCATTATAGTAGTTATTATAAATTATTATAGTAGTTATTATATATTTTGAAAATTATTTCACTGCTGAATAGTCTTTATGAGTGATATTGGCCATAAACAAACTCGGGTTTTATTTCACCATTGAAACTCAAGAACGGATTGATCGATTTTGATGATCTCTGTTTTGTTGGATTTATCTAATGCGAGAATAACAGAATAACTTAAAAATATAGAAATCATGAAAAAGTGATTGTGAAGAAAATTCGTTTCCTCATATATTTTCTATGGAATGACGTTTTAGGTGACATGTTATTATTCGTCACTCGGAAGCGAGGCGAAGTTAGAACTAGTAGTTATATAAAAGACATGAAATAGACTATTGATTGAAGTTAGAAGAAAATTGAGAGGCAGGCAATGTTTCAGTAAAGAGCGGAAAATGGTTGTAAAATGATGAAAAACCGTCCGTCGCAGTCACGTAGCCACGGACGTGGTTCGCGACCTTTCAATAACGACATTTTTGGGAAAATCAGGTCCTGAAGAGTTTTATTTGAAACTAGATGGTTTATGAAAGCTGGCTTATCTGTTTTTCAAAATCTCATAATATAGCTGTTTTATGGAACGTCGAAGAGAAGTACATTTAGTTTGTGTTTCGCGATCCTCGGTTCAGTTTCCGGTAATAAAACAATATTTGCATACTAATAAAATACTTTTATAATTTATGAAACTACTAAAATAATATATAGGGCAAAGAGATGGCACAGACCTCTTACAAAGTAATGTTGATTAGTTATGAATACAGAGTATAATTTATTTAGCTGACCCCACAAACTTTGTATAAAAAAATATAAGAAAACGAATTTTAATCATAAACACTTTTTCGTGAATTTTTCTATTTTCATGTGAGTGGAAAAATATCCAATAAGTAAAAAAAATATTTTAATTGGTGCAGCCGTTTTCTTATCTATGTTTTATTACACAGAGAGCGAAGAACAAAAAAAATATATCACTCACTAGAAGTTACGGTATTTCACCATAGATTTATTTAATTACAGCAATTTGACAAATCATACAATTAAAACGAACATTAAGATTAGATTGTAATAGGATTAGAAAAGGTAAAATGTTATGTGTTAGTAATGTCTATATAAACTCTTAGAAAAGTCGGAAAGAAAGGAATAAACTAATAAAGAGCGCGAACGGTAGGTTTTGTTGCGTAAACTACTCTTTATGCGACAAGCTGTCAAGTGACAGCCCTATTCAGTTGGAGCTGTAAAAGTAGCTGCTAGCTGCTGCTGAGACAAAAATTTTTAAGACAATTTAAAAAACTCCCGACATGTTAATAACAAATAAGCAGGTACATAGATTGTAAACTTAGTTTGTAGCTGTCAGCTTTCAAAGAAAAAACTCATCAAATTCGTCTATTTGATTAAGAGATATGATGCCATAGAGTACAGACAGACCCACAGACACATTAAATTTATACACCTCTTTTTACTTTGGGGGTTAAAACTTGACAGTTTCCTGAGGAAGTCTGGTGTTTTGTTTAACAGGATGTATATTTAAATATAAAAAAATAATTGTTGGGTTAAATCTCTCGTTTAGGTGCCCGATATGATAAGATAAAGGATCATAAGTTGTCATTCAAATATGAGCATCCCCAGAGTCCACTAAATAACTCACTTTGCTTTCAAAATTCGCTACTTATTTTTCGTGAAACTTGAATAAGAATTGACAATCTCCTAAAAAATGGTAGTAGTAAGAAACCTTCTTTCTTTAACGTTTAATATGCATTGATGATAGTAAAATAATCACTTGTTGAATAAATTATTATATTGTTTAATATCTTTATTTAAGCCATAGACGCAGTTGATACGATTTCTTTCCTGTCATTACTAAAACAAAAACTTTAAAAATATAATAGTGAACATAGATAGATAGATACAGGTCCATACATATATAAGCTACGATGCTAAAGACAAAAACGTTAAATTTATTGGTATAAGTTTGACGTTTCTGTCTGTAGTCCTTAATTTTGTATCGGAGGTTAAAAATACAGAAGCTTATTAAATGTCTACAATTATTTAAGTGCGAAAGCGTAAACAGAATTCCCTAATGCCAAAATAGTAGAGAACAATGGAGAAACACTACTCGCTAGAACGCTCTTCCTAAAAACGAGAAGCAAAACAATATTAAACTAAGATCACCTTTATCTTAATGACAGTTAACCTCGGGTCGATAGTTCCCCTAAATTAGTCGCCGTCTGCGGTCCAACGTGAGTTTTACGCCTCGTAAATTTGCCCTAAGCCTGCTGCCGAACTTATATTAAGTCTAGGACTTTCAGCATGAAAATTACGACGCCTAGGCTCTACCAATACCGAATACCGAATACCTACAGTGACACATCAAACTATTCTGTCACAACTTTGTCGGCTGTGCATCTTTGGTCTGTCATTTTTTTTTAATAAAACAGAGCCAGGAGGTCCACTTACGAGAAGCGGTCGCCGCCCATGGACATCCTCAGCGCCTGTTAGGACACGGGTGCGTTGTTGGCCGTTAAGAGAGGTACGCTCTTTTCTTGAAGGTCCCTATATTCTTATTTAAATTCCGCCTTTATTAGTTTAGGTTTATTTTTGTATTTATATTATTTCCTTTTTTTATTTGTATACATTTTTAATTTCGTCGTGTTTGAATGTTTGTGGTGTCCAGTTCTCTCTGTTTTGTGGCTCAACCGAAATAAATAAATAATTTTAATTATTTATTGTTAAAATAAAACTGAAACTATAGACATCAATATTACAATTCACTTACAGGCTTATCAAAAAATGAAGTTAAAAAAACAACAATATATATTAACCTATATATTAGATGCCCTTTATAACCAGAGAGTAGAATCCAATTGGATAGTATAGAATTCAATTATGTTAAAATTGACACAACGGACTGCAAGTAAGTATGAATTATTCTCAGTCAAATGACTGAGTATTATGTCATAAGTAGAGGTAGCGAAGTGTCAATCGACGGACGGTAACTGGCGGAAATTCCATGACACGAATTCGATCTAAATTGACCATAATTATGGAAATCATATTTCGCGCTGCTGAATTTAATAGCAACGTTCAAATTAACGGTAGGAACAGAAATGGGTTTATTACCTTCGTAGCCAACTGAGTTCGAAGCACGATAAATGTTTCAGAAAGATCATAAGATTGTGTGAGGTAATGATGTATTAACAAGGGAAATGCGATAATAAATAATATAGTGTTAAAATTTTAACAAAAAAACCGACTTCAAATTGTAACCCTGAAACTACTGAACAGATTTTGATGACGTAAATGGGGCCTCACGGAAAGAATCAGATTTCAAACAAAGAAAGAATCATCAAAATCACTTCACCCAGTCAAAAGTTCTGAGGTAACGAACATAAAAAAACATAGCGTCGAATTGAGTACCTCATTCTTTTTTTGAAGTCGGTAAAAAAACCTCTTGATAAATAAGAACATCTCGTAGACTGATAAACAGATTTTAGTAAATTGTTAAGACGTCAGCTTTCAAACAAAAAACTGATCTAAATCGGTCCATCAAAATTAAATAGAGTTTTTGCCTCACTTATTCAAGAGAATTGAATTTAAGCTAAAAATACAATAACGTATTGTACAAAATCTTTAAAAAAATCATATATTTATTTATTTTATTCAGGTATAAACGTTTAAAAAATTTAAATTCAAGAATCAAGAATATAAACTATTCTTGGTCTTGACATGTGTTAGATATGAAAATTATCTTCAAGAAATGAGAAATAAAATGTAGGGCAACAGTTTCGTTGGCGACATGATGCTGACGACAGCATAATCCGTGTGTTACCTGTAGACGACATACTTAGCTCCATTTTTTTCACATTTCACCGTTTTCTTAATAGTGTTGGGTGACCATTTTGTAACAGTTATGGCGAATATTTTCATGCATTTGTTTTAAGGTGACATTTATTTATATGTACTTAGTTGCACACAAAAATACATTTACAAATATGCGCTAATATGTTTTTAAATCAAGCGGAGAGAAAAGAGGGGTGTTATTAGATAAACGTACTAGTGGCATCATTCTAAACGAATGGAACAATTTCAATGCATTTTGTTTTCGTTTGAAAGCTGACGCGATAGAGATGGATCTTAGCTAAATTTATGAAAATATTTCCATACATTTACGAGATATTGTTTGGAAATTATACCTTTAACTAACATACACCCCTTTTTTTGGGGGATTCTCTCGTAGGGGATTAAAAGTCCCGATAAAATAAAACTTAGAGTCACCGTTCTTGCAAGGTTTGTGTAAGAGTGTTCGATATTTCGTTGAACGAATTTTTTATTGAGTTAGCGAAAAGCGAAGTTTCATGGCTTAGCGTGAATTATTTATTGATATTAAAGCGCTTTGAGAATTTCTGATAGATTCTTTATAAAATATAATATTGGCTTATGAACTCTTGATAGTAAATTTCAATTTCAAGTTTAAATCAATGAAATTTTCAATTGAATTCTTTATAGCAATTCTTTTAGTTTACTACCAGGAAATTCTATAGTTATAAATAATATTATACAAATCTATATACTAATATTATATATATATACTGCTATATATGCAGTACTTCTTGAATATATTATAATATTCAAGAAGTACTGCACCAATTTTAAGAATTTTTTCACTAATTTGAAACTAAACTGGTATTAGTGGCATGAGTTTAGGATATACTATATATAAACTTAGTAAAGTCCGTCTGTCTGTTTATTTTAAGCAAATTAAGAACGTACAGACATACAGGTCAACAACACTCATTTTGAATTTTCCGTATAAATGGAGTAAGAAAAAACGTGGACTGTACTATATAATATTATAAATGCGAAAATCTCTCTAAAAAAAGTATTTAAGAAAGTATAACTTTGTCTGTTATATTTTCACGCCTAAGCCACTGAACCGAACTTGAGGAAATTTGGTACAAATATGACTTGCAAAAGGACATAGGCTACTTTTATCGCGGAAATAAGTCTTGAAATTGTGTAAATGCAGACGGAGTCGCGAACATCAGCTAGTTTCGCACAAAATGACGTGACAACAGATAATATTTCCCTCTATGTGTTTACGTGTAGCCATTAAAACTGAAGTAAACATGCAACGCTGCATTTTAATTAATACAAAGCATGGAGGAAAAATGGAATTCATATTTTAATATCAGTCTTTTAATTAATAAAATGCTATAAACCGATTCCGAAAAGCATTTAAAAGCAATAAATAAAACAGAAATGCAATGAAAATGAATCTGCAAGGCAAATATTTGAAAGTCGGTGCCAAACTGTAACGAAAAATCGTAAATATCATGAAATCGTATTTTTTTAAAAAACAATATATTATCAGTATGAAAAGAATATACAAGAAACCCAGGATTTTTTTCGATTTTACAATATCAAATATACTTAACAAGAGATATAAGTTAACTGAGCTATGGCGGTGAAAGACAATAGTATGTCATAAATATTATTAAGGTACAAGTTCATAACAAATAAATTACGATTTCAAGCGAACATTTCCTTAACTAGAGATTAATATGGCAGTACCGAGGATTTACTGTGAAACTTAACATTTTGGCACACAACCATTCCAACTTTTCAGCCTATTTAAAATGTCTGCTTCAACCAAATTAAAGTAGTGCATTGAAATTACATTTTTTAGGCTTAGCGTGCATTTGTCAGATTTTTAGATATCAAGGGGTTAGTGTTATTTTTGGTTCTACTAAAAATTATTGACCAGTTTTAGAGAATTCGATTTGCAACCAAAATTTTTTTTAGTTTGTGTGATAAACTATAAAACAATTTATACTCCTTTTTCCAAGATGGCAGCCGTGGAACAAGGGTTGCAACCCCACAAACTTGGATTTAACACTAACCCCTCCTTGATATCTAAGAAATAAAATTGCGTCCTCTGACAAATGCAACCCCAAAATGTAACTTTAAAATGGTATAAAGGAACAGTTAATAAATAAGAACTTACTTCAATGGTTCTTTATGGTTAAAATTAACTAAAAAATCGATTTAGTTTGAAAATAATCTCTTTTCTCGTTTCTTATTTGTCTAAATTCTCCACAGACAAAATTGCGAATATGAGCTAGTTAATTTTGCTATGATTATACATATAATAAAAATCTCGTGTCACGGTTTTTGTGTTCGTACTTCTCCGAAACGGTATGACCAATTTTTATGAATTTTATGTGTATTTGGTATATGAGAATAGGTCATAAAGTATATTTCACCCTCTTACCCCCAACCCAAATTTTTAAACGCGAGAGCGGGTGAAATCGCTAACCGCACAGCTTATGACATATAATTCAATAAGTCTTGCCTCCGTGGTTTATGCGTGTTGCAAGGTTCTTTTCGAATTCCGAGGAAACAAAGCCGTAAAGAAAATGATCAGTGAAACAGAATTTCACTAAAGTCATGTCCTAAAAACAAAAGACATATTCATCAAACCAATCGCTAATTTCGTTTTCAAACTAAACATAATCAAAAACGGTAAATCAAAACGGTTTCCTATTCATTGGGCAAATTCAAAACCGAAATAGGTTTCGTAGTACGCTTTTTAACTTTTCAAAGTCAATTTTAATTCTGAAGCGGTTTTCGTTCCCGTGAAAATCGATTTAGCAGCGAAATGCCGTGAAACAACGCGGCATCGTTTCGGTCTTCACCTATCTTTATTTGTGCGATTTGACAGGAATATTGAATGAGTACAAATATGGCCCACCAAAGATGACAACTAAACCAGGCTCTTGTTTCAGGATTCTCCTATTAATTTTAATAAATGTAATAACTTTAACTAAGTATAACTTAGGGTAAGAAAATAACCAAGCTGACTTTTCTGGATTAAAAATATTGTTTGTCAGACAAGTATAAACGTTTAATAAAAACTGTGTAAACATTATATTTTATATATCAATGTACTAAGATATATTTGAAATTACTATATGCATAAATTATATGTTTCTGTATTTAAGTTATAATGTTATTTTCAGTTAAATTAGTTGAGTTTGAAGCTGAAGTTGTTTTGCACGAATTAAATATGTATGAAGCAAACGTCAAGCTAAAATAGTTTATAGTTAAATTGACTAACTCTTGCTCGTAGTTTCGCTTACAACTAACGAACCCATTATTATTACATTTTATTTTATATCATATATGATTTTATTTAATTAATTAAATCAATCTGCCAAATGTTATATCACGAGGTCTTTATTTGAACTTGGAATGAATTATTTAGTAGAGTTGTTGTTAAAAATTTGAACATAGCTATTAAATTATTGTCCAGACTTTTTTGTTTTTATTTTTTTTAATTATATTTTTGAAAAAAAAAAATCATTTAAAATGTAAAGTATGTATTGTATACATTTAGTTATGATTTTTCTTCAAGTAAAAACCTTTTTGTCAATGAGGTTGTTATTACGGGGACAATGTGTGGAAAATTTACTTTTTCCTTTGTTTGTAATAAGTGTCAGCTGTCAGCGATAACATCTTTATAACGAGGTGACATCTGGCGGAGATTGTCAATACTCTGTATACGTTAACGATGTCACGGGTTTACTGTGCTAGTAATGATAATTCTTTGTTGTTTTTGCGCAGTAGATAAAAAATATTAATAGTTTTTAGGCGCGACTCCGTCTGTGCAGGTATACAATACGTGTATAAGCTATGTGTTATTCAGAGGGAAATACCACCAAATATAGGATTTAATAAAAGCCCAGTCATAATAAATTTACAAACAATTATAACAAAAAAAACCGACTTCAAATTGTAACTCTAAAACTAGTAAACAGATTTGGATAAAACGGGACTATACGGGAAGCACCAGCTTTCAAAGAAAAAAGAATCATCAGAATCGGTTCACCCAGTCGAAATTTCTGATGTAACAAATATTAAAAAAATACAGTCGAATTGAGAACCTCCTCCTTTTTTGAAGTCGGTTAAAGAACTTAAATTGATTAAAATTAAAAACCCTTCAACATGATGATTACAAATACCTCATGAATGAATGAAAAAATCTTAATCACTTCAGAATTCATACAAAAAACTTTCGATGAAATTAAAACTTATGAGACTCCTCTTTTTGCGCCGAGTCAACTAATACTGATGGCCAGCGTGGAACAATTCTGTGCTCGGGTTTCAGAAGAAGAAAAAGAGCATTGCACAAAATGCGGGTACGTTGTTGCATTTTTAAGTTTATTTACATATTTATATTATCACGCCTATTTCCCAAGAGGGTAGGCAGCGCCCAGCCTGCCACCTGCCACAATACATACCTTTTTCACTTCATCCACTTTCCTAAATTAATCTATGTTTAAGTTAGTCCTGTATTTGGTGCAAAAAGGTACGCCTACACTTCACCATTCACACTCCTATACGTATTATTCTGATTTCATTTTTAATATCGGAAATATTAATACAGTGACAATTAATTTACCATAATTGGCATCAAACAATTAATTCTAACGCTCATTCGTTACATGTGACGTGTGACTGACGACCCTTTGATCTATGTAATATCTCCTTTATCTTATGTAATATGTAATCGGTATTCGGTACATACATAGGTACATATTATATTAAGTGAATGTATTGTACCCGAGTTATCAATCTATTTAAATTCTACTATATAACTTGTACTTCGTTATTATTATATTTTAGGTGTATTTAATGTTGCTGCCATTAATTGGCGGTAAACTTTTATTATAAAAGTTAAATTAAATTAATTTAACAATAGCATTGTTTCAACTGTGCGACACTTGTTGAGTTAACCCGAGCGTGTCTTGAACTTGACTCTTAACCCGAACATTTACATACAATGGTATTGCATTAACACATACATTACAAACATACGAAACACTGTTTGCTTCTAATTTTGTAAACAAATTAAAAAAAAGTTTTTTTGCCTGAAGCAATTTGAGAGAATCACATAATGAAGTCGAATGTTAGTGGCAGTTTTAACTAATTTGAAATTTTAATAAAAAATATTTAAAATAATATCTATGATTCATAAAGAATATTTCAATTAAAATGTCATTGTAATTATTAAACAAAATTTTAAAGTTACAACTACATCACGACGTTATTTAATTAAAAATATTTATTTTGTTTAAAATGAATCAAGTTTGGGCTGTGTAGATTTTGACGTTTCGTTTCGTTACGCGTTATATCCATAGATGCAAAATTAATTTGAGATGCGAATCATCAAGAACAATGACATATTGCAATTAAGACAAAGCGCGCATTTCTCGATGGCGCGGGGTCATTCACCCGCCTCAGGTGACCGTTTCTGTGAGTCATAGATGAAAAGCTTGATTTACGACCCATTTCACTTAATATGGAAAGGACGAACTTTGAATCTCATAACTAAGTCTCTTTTGGGTCATTATGGATAGTTTATTGTCGAATATTCAAGATTCATTCCAATATTCATATTAGTTCATTAGTTTAAGAGTGGCAATACTGAATTTGTATGATCTGTTATGTTGATAGTATGTAATTTTTTGTTAGTCTTAATTTGAAATAAAGCTTGATTGATCAAGTCCACATAAATTTAATAATAATATCAGTTGTGTCCAGGAGACAGGGACATAACTAGCTTGTGCCCGCTACTCTGTTCACGAGGTTGCCCTAGTTCTTATAACTCTATTCGGGAGAGTAGCTTAAATTCTTTCTTAAGCTTAAGTATTTCTGTACAAATTTTTTATCAAATATTTTTAAAAAAATGAGAACTAGACTTATTTCTTTCCAACATTTTTTAATTAGGTCTTTCTTGTGTAGTTGTTAGCTAAAAAAATAAAACAATTATCAGAAATAATTTCGCGAATCTGTGTGCCGATGATGGCCGCAATAAAAATGATTAATCACGCCATTATTAGCAGTGATTAATCATACTTCGATTCCATTGTAATAACCATGTTCTGTAATTATATTTACACTAGTCTACCCTACAATGGGCCTATTGTTACAAATAAATACAACAGCGGATGTATATAAACTATGCATTGCCCTCCCTAAAATCTGATCTATTTATTTGGTATTGCTACACGACACAATAACATTTTAAAATCGAAACAAGAAATATTTCAAAAGCATACGGCAAACACAGTTATAAAATTAACGTTGTTTAAAGTTGTAGTTGTAGTTGTAAAATCAAAGTTAAAAACTTTTGTCATTGCTATCTTAAGTCACTAAAGCTATTTTAGTTATTACAATATTAATAAACAACTATGATAAAATTAAGCTGACGTCTGAAGTGCTACAGCATTTTAATACTTGCACCCATTTAAAAAAACATGATTACATATAAAAATATTCCATGAATGTATGAACAGATTTTCATGAACTGTGAAACTTATTTTTAAACTTACCTTTTGAAGTTTTGAAGTTTTTAGAAATATCAGGCGTCCGTTTTAAGTTATAAATCGAAAGATACTGAATTATTTTATTTTATTGTTAATTGATAACTAATACAAATACTAATGTGTGTGCCGCGGTTTTTCTTATTTCAGTATTTATTTTATTAATGAAAAATTGTTTTGGCCTTATTATAAGAAATAATAATTAGAAAAACAAAGTTATGCAATTAATCAATACAATATTGAGAAATAAATATATTTAGATTGAATTGTGTATTTTTAAGCGTGAATGGTTCACACAGACGTGTGTCGCAGATGCTGGGTTCGGATCCCGCAGAAGCAAATGTTTGATAGGCACCGAAGGCTGATCTAAAGAAATGTTAATTAATGATAAAGGAAATTATGCAAAAATCTGTCTTCCACAACTTTTGAAATACGGGCCTTGGAAAGAAAATGTTTTGTAATAAGTTAAATTGTATAATTGTGAAATAAACGCGTTTTAATCCGGTTAAACTGTTGTCTTAAGTTGATATTTGCGTAAAGAACAGACAAACAGATTGACTTTGGTTTATGTTAACTACCCTTTGACCATGCAATTAATTGATAACACAAATGTATAACAATGCACCCGGTAGTGATTCATAATCTTATCTATTTAAGTTTCAACACTAGCTGATGTCTGTGACTTCGTTTATATAGCAACAATATATTATCGAATTCATCTCTTTAAAGTTTAAACGCTTGTTTAAAATACTTCATCTCACTATGCACTGATAAGAGATATTATATTAGAAAAGTTTTTTGAAATTTAAAATAAAATTAGTATTAGAAAACACTTAAAGATATCATTGAAGTAGCAAGTTAGCCATGCCACTCAGTAAGAAGCTCCCCATCAATACGAGAATTTTTAAGATCGGTCCAGTGATTTTCTTGTTTATTCGTTACAAACATACAAAAAATTTCTCTTCATAATATTAGTGTGAAATAGAAATTAATTATTTATAGCAAATATCTAAGTCTAAAAACTTTATAGGTTTAACATGCAACATCTGCTTGGCGAGTTAAGTGGCGGCACAATCACTACATAAATTAATTAAACTATGTGAACGTGTCTGTCCGTTTCACACGATACATGTTTATTGACAAACCATTGATCTGCCGGTGGTTGGTGTAATGCAGTAGTAGACTTACATAATTAACTACAACTCACATTGATCTGATCCCAAAGTAAGTAACTGAAGCACTTGTGTAAACAGAAACAACGAAGCTACCACAATAATTACATATATAAGTTTTAAAAAACTAGGACTTGGAAAGAAACATTCGTGCTCATCACACAAATAAATACATATACTGGGATTCGAACCCAGGACCTTTTGGCAGAAGGCAGGAGCACCAACTGGCCGTCAAATTAGTTGTTACATGTTATAACTAATTTAACTGTTACATGCAAAACGTCAGAATATGTGTCAGGTTAGCTCCAAGATTTATTTTGGGTCATAGTGAGTGTGAATGAACACTGAAGTGAATACATAATTGTTACGAGAAACAATAAAACACTATCAAGATTCTTGTATTTTTAAAATAACAATTAGCCTCTGTTGCATAACACCATCCCGTCCACTCGCAGACCAATTGAATTTAATAGACGCCAAATAGGTCTCAAATGGGAAAGAACTAGATAGTGCATAGACACGCCACTTTGTACTCTAATACAATGAAATTACTTTTAAAATCGTAAAGCAAGTAGTAGAAAATAAATTTATAAATGTCTCTTTAAGGGATTTCATTTGTAAACAAATTGTTTTATAATAAACTAGCGTTTCTCCGCGTGTTTGCCTTTGAGGCTTTTTTCGCAAAAAAGGTAACCTTTGTCCTTTCTCAAGCTCTAGTCTATCTCTGTATTAAATTTCATCAAAATCGGCTCTGCGACTTTCACATTTATAATATTAAGTAGTACTAATATTATAAAATTTAAGAGTTTGTTTGTCTGTTTGGTAAAACGTGCTGATCTCAGTAACTAGTATTTCAATTTGAGAAAAATATTCAGAAATTATAGCTAATAT
Organism: Aporia crataegi; assembly: GCA_912999735.1. NCBI lineage: Eukaryota > Metazoa > Arthropoda > Insecta > Lepidoptera > Pieridae > Aporia > Aporia crataegi. The sequence goes on along the minus strand of OU538744.1, from coordinate 857,651 downwards.
CCATCTTGAATAAGCTATCAAACAAGTTGTAAAAAAATGAATGAAAATCGATTATCGATTACATAAAATATACGAACGATTATCGTAAATGACCTTCATGGTTTATGAACATAATCGATTACAGCGATCATGACTCCTATGCATAATCTTATCGACTCTTAAATGCATAATAATTGGAGCATACATATAGTTTTCTGTCGTTAAATTACAGTAACTATTACTCAATTTAAACTACTACTTAATAAGAACTGCTTACTAATTAATAGTAAAATATTTTTTTGACCTGATAACGTCTTATAAATCATAGAGGATCAAGCGATAAAGAAGCACGATCGGCCTAAGCGTGTGATAATAATTCAATTCAATTCATCAAAGTATGCAATTTTTCATCCATGTTTTCTTATTACGTTATCACGTAAAATTATCGTCCGTAAACCAACTTTACAGACAGCCAATTTTTTCTGAGAATTTCTGCGAAAAATACTTGAAGTAACACCTACAAGTTGTTACAACTTTGAGGTGTTTGTGTGGCGGCTCTTAAACGAGTGGGCCGATTTCAATGCGGTTTTTTCAAAAGCTCACTTAATCGAGATAATTTGAGAGAATGATTCTTATTAGTAATCATCACGTCGGAGTTTTGTTGTCTTAAATAGTCTTACGATAAATTATTTTAAAAGTAAATAAGTCAGGTGAACAAATAAGTATAAAAAGCTCTTGAATTAATTATCTGTGTAAGCGTGCTTGTCAAAGAAATACGACTAAATAAACATGAATGAGACATAATTCATGTTTCTTGTCTTAATCAGGTTTTTCTTGTTTGAAAATTTATAAGCCTCATTTGAAATTGATCGTTTAACGAGAGAATAAATGTAAAATGGATGTTACAAAGGGAAATGAAATGATTATATAATGAACAATATAACATGATAAAATAATATTATTTGCATAATTAATAAATATATGTATTTATTATGGATCAGAATTTTGTTTCGAATCAATACAAAGCTGGGACGGGAAGCTAGTGTAGCTTCGCAAATCAATAGCTCATCGTCTGTAAGGTTTGTAATATTTTCTGTTAGCGCTGGGTAAACATTTTTCCCGATAGATAAGGGGTTCAATACCCGTGCACAAATACGTAGATATGGAGGTAGGGCACTGCTCTATTTATTTTAAGCTCACGTCATAAAGATACTGGAAAACGGCATATGGCTTGGAAAATACTTTTAAGCAATACTACTGTACTTAACATTAAGATTTGTTTTGCTCTTTGACATTGTAAAAATTACAATAACATTTAAAAATATAAGATGTACCAGTGTAACAAATAAACTATAAATCATTGAACATATTTCCGGGTGTAACAAATGTTATATATTCAAAATATTCCAAAGATCATGTGTACGGCACTCGTTGACCTTTCTACGTTGAAACCGGATGTATTATCAAATGCTTAATTAAATATTAAAGTATTTAATGTCAACGAGATAATCATTTAATAATAATTGGGGCAACTCACATACATTGCTCTGATCCCAAAGTAAGTACCTAGCTGAAGCACTTGTGTTATGGTAATCAGAAACAACGATGGTACCATAATAAATACAACCAAGACTCGGTAACAAACATTCGTGTTCATCACACAAATAAATGCACCTACCGGGATTCGAACCGGGGACTTACGAAATCTAACAAGCCTCGCTACAGCGAATCTCTCCTAATCTACATTTCCCTTAAACTTTAGTACTGCATAAATAAAACATAAGCAAATCTGAATTGACCAAAACTTAAATTTCCCGATCAGCGGTGTTCGGGACCTTCGGAGGGCACAACCCTCAGCCTCTCACCCTCACTGTTACCAAGTTTAGGGAACGAGGCATGTACATAAGCGATTTAGATTTTTGCCGTCATGTTAACTAAACTTTTCAATTCAAAAACGATTTTAACTAGGGAAATTAAAAATAACTTATTAAACCATCCGACATGTGAATAACAAGTAAGAATACCTCATAAATGGATGAACAGATTTTTATAAAATGTAGCCTTGACGCAAAGAAAATTGTTCAAAGTTTGAAGTTTGAGTAGCTCCTAAATGAATGTAACAACTATGATGTTTCTTTTGTTTGAACAATGTGTACGAGATCTTAGCTAAAATCTATGAAGATCTGTTAATCCATTTATGAGGTATGATTACATTTTGTTATTAACGAGAATGTGTTAAATTGTCTTCAATTTCACTTGTTAAATTTTTAAAGGAGGGATTTTAACACCCTCAGAGAGGTGATTTGTAACAATCAATCGAATCTTGGATTTTACAGCTTATAACTTAAACCACACCCACGTGTAGCCATTTCGAAAAACGTTTAATACATTAAACTTGAATTTTCTGAACGCACACCTGTTTTGAAGGGACATTCGACTCATTTAAAGGTTGGTATAGCGTCCACTTACTTTTTCCTGGCTACGTTCTACTGCTGACTAAACGGAGGGTTTTGTGTTTGACCTGTATGTCCGTTTGGTTACGACGTTTATCAACAAACGCAATATTATAAAGAACAGTACAAATGACGATCGTATGAAAAAAATATAATAATTATATCGTAATACTTACACGCCAACCTTACGAAATATTTGTTTGAAATAAATTAAAAAAATCTTTTTTGTTGGTTAGTCCATTTATCGAGGAAGGCTTTTGGCTATATATAACATTACGCTACGACCAATAGGAGAGGAGAATCCCTGAAAAATGTTGCAAAAACGGGGAACAATATACTGCAAAGCTGAGGCAGTAATATTTTAGACGAAAACGATTCGTTCCTGTCTCCGTTAATTATACGAACCGGTAATTAAAGCATAATCTCAGTATCATTTAAACTTGGTCCCTCATATTTTCCTCAAAATCAAGTGTTTCATTTTGCATAATCTTATTTAAACTTGCGAAATCGTCGAGTATCAAATTTGAGGCTTGAGCAAGTCCAATTTTCATTAACTTTCAACTAAGAGAAATTGTTTACTTTACATCAATCTTGAAACAGCTTATTAAATTAAAAAGATTTTTAATGTTATTGAAAATACAAAGGATTTAGAAGCACTAATTCAATTTGTCGTTCATTTCTCGTAAGCTAAGATTAGATTAAAAATCCAAACATAATTTTATTTATTAGTAACTAATAACCAGTGGCCCAACCCTAGCGTGGTACGACAAACCAGTATTGGTTATAGATGATTCTAGATCAAATTATTATATAAGAAATAATAAAAAGTATGAACTTGAAATGTTGTGGAATATCAAATGCTGGTAACGGGTTATATCAATGTTAAATAATTAATCCGCTTGTGTATATATAAATGTTTTATCATCATCATTTTTAACATAACCATTTACATGTTTTTATCGATATCAGAACGATTTTGAAATCCTGGTGTAACTATATTTAGTTGTAATATACGATTGTCATTGTGATGTTAAAATTATGTTTTAGTTAAAATTTTCTTTAAAAGCATCTTTTATTCAATAATACTTACGAGTAGGTATATAAGATATTCACAACATTGATAACGTCACCGGAACAATAAAAAAATTCGTTATCTAAATTACCAAAAGCCAAGTACACCTTCGGAGTCATAAAAGTCATTGCAGGTACAAGGAAATGATATTTAACGTGTTTTACATTGAAATGTCTTTATAACTTAAAAAATTTAACCATATTAGTAAAAACGTGACGATAAACTCAAAAAGCGGTGTAATAAAATAAAGGTATTATGAAATTTACAAGGAATATTAGTAACAATTACCAATCATTAACCTTATGTCAGTCAATTTTCGTGTTTATTACCTGTAACAAAAATAATATGTATTATTAAAATAGTCTCATCACAAAAATATTGTACCACGTTATTCCTATAAAGCGAAAGATTTAGATATTTTGTAACTCTTTAACCCTTTTAAATCAAAAGTATACAGAGATCAGTTACTTATAAAGTAGTAAATAGTAACGTTTTACCGCCATAATATTATAAATGGAAATGCAACAATATCTCTAAATGGTTTGCAATATCTGTGCAATGTTTAACGTGAAACAAGATTCTATATTAATAAAAGGTTTATGACTTTATTTATCTACTTTTAAAATTAAATTTACGTCCATTTGCGTTTTGGAATAAAGTCAGTAAACAAAATAGTATCATTTATCACCCTCGGGCTTCGCTTATTTTGACTGCATTAGGCGCGATCACACCTTCCTGGCGGAAAAAAAGATGGCGTCTTAAGCGAGCTGTCATTGAGAAATGGCGGGAGAATTTGATTGACGGCGCGGGAAATGTTTCTGTTTTTAAAATGACGGAAAAATTGCATATAACCTTTACACACAAACATTATCATAATATTAATACGTGAAGCAAAAACTTTGTACCCCTTTTTACGAAAATTGCGCGAACGGGTGATCATGAAATTTGCCACAGATGGAGATGTTTATATGGAGAAGTGCATTAAGATTTTTTTTATATAAAATATATAAGAAATATGTACATTAAATTAATTAAAATAAACATTATGCAAACAACTGCTTGGATGACACACACACACATATTACATACCTGACTTGTTCTTGAATTGTGGTCGAATATCGCACAATAGGCTACCACTAGTCAATTTAATCCTTTAAAAGTCGAGAACGTCTAACATTAATGTTTTTCCAAAAGCATAAATTTTATCAAAACAAAATCACGGACGTGACGTTTTTATTGAGATAGGACTGATTTTTGTAAACAGATACTAAGTTTGCGCGGTACATTAATCATTGAAAATAGTCAATAAAGGCGCATTAAACATTGTATTTAACAATCCTTAAAAGTAACTTAACATTACCTTCCTTTAACAATTGGCAGTCGGTAAATCATCAGTTATGAAGCATTGATGCGAAAAACGCATGAAACGCCACTTTGAAGTGTCAATCAGTAACGCAATACTTCTGAGAATTATATTTTTGATAAAAATTCTCTTGGAATTAAAACCCAAACTCAGTGCTTCAAATAAGCCGATACTCTTGTGACTTCGATTGTGAAATTTCCTTAGCATATATATTTAGAACAAAATGTTATAACGTAATCCAATTTAAACCAAAATTAGTAACAGTAACAGTTCCCTCACCGCGTCTGTCTTAATAAATAAGTTGATGTATATGGTTGTTTAGATTTTGAAAAAAACAGGGGCATCTATCAATAACACTTCTATTTGAGTTAAATCGAAGACAATTAAAAATTGACTGAAATGATTGAACAGATCTATAAATTATAGTTAAACACCATCTCGATCACATCACGCGTCAATCTTATCGACGATTAATAATTTTCACAAAAAAAAAAACCGATTTCAAATTGTAACTCTAAAACCACTTGAACAGATTTTGATAAAATTGGACCACACGGGAAGCACTAGCTTTCAAACAAAAAAAGAATCATCGAAATCGGTTCACTCAGTCGAAATTTCTGAGGTAACAAACATTTAAAAAAAATACACATCGAATAGAGAACCTCCTCTTTTTTGAAGTCGGTTAAAAACAATATGTGATGGGATCTTTTGTGTGATGTCAGCAATAACTAGCACTATAAATAGTAATCAAAATTCAAAATTAAGGTAATTGGAAAGAAGACAGTACATATTAATTTAATGGAATTAAATATTTAACTATTTCATGCACATTGTAATAACATTGTACACAAAACATTTCTAATGAATTTCCTAAGAGTAAAATTAAATTACGCACGAAAAATAAACTCAAGCGATCATACAAACGCGGCGCGGTTAATATCTTGTTTGTGTAATAATTAATATTAACGTATTCATTCCCTCTTAACCTTGACTTGTATGTAAATTAAAACCGTTGATTTAATTAATTCATAAGTACTACAAACAATATATAATACAAGCCTTTCTTACGACATTATCACACATTAAAAAAATCGATTAAATCGCCTATTTGACACAATTTCACAATTAATTGTTAAAAACATTCTTCTTTCAATAGAAAAATCTTAAACTGCCGAAACTGTTTATTTTTTGGTTTTAAATAAGCCATGGGCGATATTTTTGCGATTAAATTGATAGCGTAGAAGCTAAAAGCCATTATTTATAAAGATATAATTATAATGCCTATAATCTATATAGTTATACAGTCATTATTTTTAACGGCAAAACATACAAACTAAAACCAATAAAACTATTAAGTACCTACCAATTACGAAATAAATACATCAATAAAATAAATTGAAGTCGTAAAGATATTATGTTAACGAGTTTCTCAATGTTTAAGTTCACCAAATTGGCTGGGAGTGATCGCTAATATTTTAATTGAAAGCGCTAATCTTAGGCTTAGGCAATATAGTTTGGGAGTTGAAAAATTATTTTTGTGTTGAATAGTCTAATTATCGAAAAAGGCTATAAGGTGTATAATAACAATTGGGACAACTCACATACATTGCTCTGATCCCAAATTAAGTAGCTGAAGCACTTGTGTTATTGACTATAGTAATCAGAAACAAAGAGGATACCACAATAAATACAACCAAGACTCGGAAACAAACATACATGCTCATCACACAAATAAAAGCACCCACCGGGATTCGAACCCGGGACCTTTCGATGCTGAAGGCAGGAGCACTACCAATTGCACCAATCGGTCGTATAACATCACGCTTGCAATAGGATCGAAGAATCAATGAATGATGTAGCAAAAACGGAAAAAATTTGTGGTTACAACCACAGACCACAGTTAACGATAAGGCATAAATGCGTTGAGAATATTTTAAGCTTACTTTGAGTTATTGGAAATGGCCATTAATGTCGAATACGAATGCATTATCGAGGGGTGAAAAAATGTAAATGTAACCGGAACTAATGATCACGATACTTCCGTTTGTGGGTTGGTCTGACAGGTGAAAGAATCTAATGTTTTGACATTCACACAATTTGAAAAGGAAACAATAGACAACTTTCATGTTAATGTGACTATGTGGATGGAAAATCCGTGACAGCTCAATTTCGATTCGATTAATTCGACTAGAAATCTGTGTATGAATTTCTCAGTATAGCGATGTGAAAGTGATGGTAAAGAGATTAACTGAAGGAATTACCTAAAAGTTATTTCTATCTAAAACCGAAGTTGCGGCATATAAATATGTATATATTTTTAATTTATCACATATCCCTCTTTTAAGTCATATTATTTTATTTTGGAAGAATCTTGAACTATACTCATAATAATATAAGTGAATTCCCGTAACCCCTAGTGGAGCATGGGGCAGACACATATCTGTATCTGTTTCACTAATAATTTTCTTTACAGGCAAGTAGGTATTCAACCTTCTGTGCCTACCCAACCGAAACATTGTTTCTCCGGAATTCCAGCCCAGGACTTCCGACGAACCACACAGACGCGTAAAACAATTATCATCGGTGGCGATATAATATACTAGTTATTAATTGCGACTCTGTCCGCGTGGGCTTATTCAATACCTACCGCATAATAAGTTCTCAGAATCTAGCTTACGACCTCGTCAGCATTCTAATAAAAAACTCATCATAGTTGGTCCATTATAGGAATGAACTGATTTGTTTGGCAATGAGATACTCATACAAACACAGAAGCGTCCATCTTATAAGTTATAACATCCCACTTTTTGTATAGGAGGTTATTTTAAAAAATTGCTTTTTGGAATTGTTGCACACAAGTTTTTGCTAGACGGAATAGGTGAAGTAGCTCTAGCCGCTAATTCGTGCGCGGCGAGATCAAAGCGTCACCAATTACTGCGCCTGCGCACGCTCCAATTAGAATTAACACATACAGACGGAAGCACAGCTTATTAATAATGTTAGTATTTTTGTTTTTCAAATTATTATTTATTTGAAAGACCACAAATTGTGTATTCTCAGAAATCATTTTCAAGAAAAACACAGCCTTCGTTTAGGAATTAGTAATTATTATTTCAAAAAATTCTAGTCAAGTAATTTTCGATAGCATCTGTTTTAGCATCCGTCAGTAAACGCTTACATAGGTACTAACTTATTGCGGAGATAAGCAATATGTATTTTATTTTACTGTTCAACTCATTTTATTAATTATTAATTAGTTAATATATTACACGGGTAAACTTACTTGAGGTACAGTAACATCACGAGTAAAAGCTGCTTAATAATAATTTTCAAATCATCAATATTTAAAACTAGATTGAAACAAATGAAATAGGAAGATAAACAATAGATGTATCCATTCTGTAATTTGATAGAAACACAGCCCGCGGCGACGCGAAATGTAACCTCATTTCACTCACAATTTATCTTCGTAAAAAGTTTTCCCAAACGAAGCCGCGGGCTACGCACAGTTCGGAATAACGTCGAATCGAAACCGACCCTTCAAAGGCAGACCCGCGAGAGTAAAGTTGGTAACTAGTTTTCTTATTATTATGAATTCTGTGAAATATGTACTGGATAAACTCGACGAAAATTTTTACTTCTCTTTCGAGGCGTGTGGAATTTAACTAGTCTTGTGTTAAACCACGTGGAATCGTTGTTTTTGCAGTTGGAAACATTTTTGGATTACAAACTTTATTTTTGAGTAAAAACTAGTTTATACGTACATCATAATATTAATACGTGAAATAAAAACTTACTTTTTACGAAAATTGCGCGAACAGGCGATCGTGTTCCAAAGTTAAAGTTTAAATGTAAAAGAAGTGTATAAAGCTATTTTTTTTATATATATAATGCTTTAAAATACATTAAATTAATTAAAATACACACACATACATAACTAACTTATTCTTGAATTGTGGTCGAATTTTGACCAATCAGCGACAACTTGTTTAAGTTTTATTTAAAACGCTGACTTAAATAATTTTTCTTATTAATCACCAGTTTTTACTCGCGACTTCTTCCGTGTGGCCATATAATATAACCTATGTCACTCAGTATAGCTTTCCATCAATGCAAGAATTTTTGAAATTATTATAGGTTTTTTTATGAGATTATTAAAAGCAAAACAATTTTCAAAAAGGAATCAAAATTGGATTTTATTTGTTCAGAATGGGGACTATTGTTTTCGTTCTCACCAGTTGGCACCACTGTTGACTAAGGTCCAGAGGAATAGCTGTTAAAGGCCACTTTATAAGATCGGTGCCGAAACAAAGTTTTAGATCTTGAATCTCATTAATTAATTATAAATAATATCTAGTTTATTAATTATAAATAACTGTCATCACATTTTTGCGCCTCTTTTTCTTAATTTCGCTTTCAAAGCATTCACAGTCATCGCCAAATAATCCATATTTGCGATTATTTCGCGAAGGAGATCACTCTTCAACAGGTAAATTAAAGAAATTATAATTTATATCACGGAGCCCGCTACAACTAGTGAAAATTGAATTTATTGAACCTCACGCGACACAAGCGTCTCTAGTGGCAAACTCATACGCGATAGCCCCCATTACGTAAGATATAAAAACATACAGTCGAATTGAAAACCTTTTTGAAGTCGGTTAATAACTCACAAACATACAAGAAATAGTTTTTAGTGGAGCACATATTTAAATACACAATTAAAATTAATAGTTTGAAGCAGTTTCTATTTGAAAAGACAAAGGGAGAACTGATGCTCCGCCCTTGAACAATTCATCGTTAACGTTTTAGCGTTATTTTTAAATACTGCCATCATCTGTGCAGACGCAGTCGCATTAGTTGCGCTAAGTATTCACGAGAGAGTACCGAAATAGCTTTATGACTACTTTCGATGTAACGCTTGTTTCTTAATCACTGTTGCCCGTTGCATATAATAATATAATAATATTTACTAAGAACTATCTCGATAAAGTCAACTTTCAGATTGATAATACAGTGTTAAAATTTTAACAAAAAATGACTTCAAATTTTAACTCTAAAACTACTGAACAGATTTTTTTGAAGCACCAGCTTTCAAACAAAAAAAGAATTATCGAAATCGGTTCACCCAGGCGAAAGTGCTGAGGTAACAAACATAAAAAAACGAATTGAGCACCTCCTAATTTTTTGAAGTCGGTGAAAATAAATTTCGCTAACCATGCGCTTGGTTCAGCCCTCAATGACGAAATATTTCAAGTTTGATGATACATCTATTAAATTAATGCTCGTCTCAGTCTAAACTGGCGATAAACAGAAACTTTAAATATACATTAAGTACTAAATGTGAATGGCGGCTGTGTAAAGTTAGCAAAGTGATTAAATATGACAAGGCTCCTGTCTCCGTCTGCCGAGTTTAATTCTACAAGAAAAGTGCATTTGCTTCCATTCCTATTATTAGACTGTATTGTAAACAAGATTTTTCAGATTTTGATACATTTTATATAGAATTCTAGATTTCTAGAAATCTTTTATTACCTACTTGATGATTCTTTAATCCTCGATTCTTAAAATAATGGGTTTATCTGTGGTATACGTAGCTCCAAACGAATGATTTATTATGTTTTTAACCGACTTCATAAAAGGAGGAGGTTCTCTATTCCTATTCTATACTATTGTATTATTCCTATTGTTTGTTACCTCAAAACTTTCGACTGGGTGAACCGATTTTGATGATTCTTTTTTGTTTGAAAGCTGGTGTTTCCGTGTGTCCCATTATGCATCATAATAAATTGCATCAAAATCTGTTCAGTAGTTTTAGAGTAACAATTTGAAGTCGATTTTTTTTTTGCTAAAATTTTAACACTATATTATCTATCTGAAAGTTGACTTTATCGAGATAGTTCTTAGTTTTAAATTGTCTTCGATTTCACTTAGTACTGAAATACGTGTCATCTAAATTTTTTTGTTGTTTACTATCGCCTTACAATTGATTACATTTACCTGTAGCTTAATAGGTGTAGTTATGGTGCATTCAAGCAAAGACTAAACAGTGTTAACTTTCATAATAGCGATCGTCATTTGATACCCTGATAAGGCCCTTTGTTCTGTTTAACTTAGATACAGAGTGTACCTACATATTTCTGTTTAAAATTTAAATACACTATCAAATTAAATTTATTTAATAAACCTGACATGCTAATATTACAAATAAGAATCTATATATAAAACGGGTTATATACACCATTTATAACTTTAGAACGGTAAAGCCGATTTTGATGATCCCTGATTTGTTGGATTCGTCTAATCCGAGAATGGCAGAATAACTATTAAAAACTAGCTATGCTCTGCGGTTTTACCCGCGTTAATCTCGTAACGTGATGTTTTATAGCCTAAAGCCTTCCTCGATAAATGGACTATCCACCACAAAAATAATTATTAAATTCGAACCAGTAGTTCCTGAGATTAGCGCGTTCAAACAAACTCTTCAGCTTTATAATATTATTATACATATGTATATTAAAATTCACGAAAATGTTTATGAAGAAAATTCTTTTTCTTCATCATTCTTTGGAATGATTTTAGGTGATACGTTATTATTTGAAACACTGAAACGATACGAAGTTTGCGGGGTCCACTAGTATATAATATCACATAAATGAACAAATAAATTTTAATTGTAAATTCGTTTAGAAGCCACGCTGGCAGACAAATAACACATCGAAGTGGAGTATATAACCCCTCTTTTTCCGTCGGAGGTTTAAAAGTGAAATTAATTAAATTCCTCCTTGAATAGAAGAATTCATCTGTTGAGTAGTTTTATTATTTATTTATTTATTAGAACATTTTATATTACATACTTTATTATTAATACATTATTATAGGTAAAATAAAAATATATACTTAAATATATATATCGGCTCATTAAAGCCGCTGGAAAACGTACGGGGTTTTTTAAAAAAAGCAATCTTTTTCTTTATTCTTAGTAGAGATAAATAAATGATTCAGTTTTGGATTTCCGGAAATCTAAATAGACTTCGATATCTAAATGGACTTACTGTTTTGTACAAGAAATTTCCGACTGCCTTGTATATTCTCGTATTTAAATAAAACATTGTAAAGGTGATATGTGAACTCCAAATGCAATAAAGCATTCACAGTCGATTGACTCGTATTATCGCCTCGTCCAGGCGACAGCCAAGTTATGTTCGGTTACGGGATACTGTGAATTTATTATGACTTTGTATCTTTACGTGAGGATTGTGCCCCGTTGCACCCGCGTTCAATTCCTCGTAGCATTATGTTATATAGCAGAGATTCCCAAACTAATTTCGACTAACGCCCACTTTGAAAATCAGTAATTTAATGCGCCCCCTCCTCCCCATTTTTTCACCTTAAAAACATCAACAACAGACTTTTCTTACCAAAGAGAGCAGTAATAATGCAACCCTACAATATTAAGAGTATCTTTTATTCAAAATTAACCAAAAATTTGTTTTACTAAAACTATAAATCTAATGTCAGGTGAATTTGATGATTTTTAACAAGTTTTAATATCAGGTTCTAATTAGCTCAAGAACCGATTTGGCCAAGCTCCCCAATCCCCAACTCCCCCAACGCCAAGGGGGCGTTATCGCCCACTTTGGGAAAGACTGTTATATAGTCTTCCTCGATAAGAACTATAGAAAAATAACTATATAAAATATTTCTATTGGAACCAGTTTCTTGAGATTTGTGCGTTTATAATATTAGTTATGTCGTTTAGTGGCTACGACGCTACAGACAGACACGTAAAACTTATAACACTCCTCTTTTTCCGTTGAAAGCTAAAAATATGTCACATGATGTTCCCTTTTAAAGAGAATACAAATTCGAAAGCTGTTCAAATTGTTGCTCTTTTGATATTAAGACTTATTTTAAGTGCTTGTTATGCTTGAGTGGCCTTTGTGTCGGATTTTAAGCCAACTTTGTCCCAAGCCCCAAACAATGCGCGAACGGTGAACGCAAAACCTTTGTTTAATAGGATTAAAACGCATAAATTTTTCATGAAATGCCGTTGTTCAGAAGTCCCTTTTTAGTTTTGCTTTTGCGCAATGAATATTAAACTTATTGCTCTCATTGCCCACAATTTGTATTTTAAAACATATTAAAAAAAAACCCAAAATATCTCATAGATGGTGTGCACAGAATGTACCAACTGTTAACAAGTGAAATTAAAGACGAGTTAAAATAAACCGACATGATGAACTCCGAGGTAAGTTGCCATTCACTTCAGCTTTTAAACAAAAATAACACATTAAAATCGATTCATTCGTTTAAGAGTAGGCACTACTGTAAATGTAAAATAAATCCTTACTAATATAAATGCGAAAGTAATTCTGTCTGTCTGTCTGTCGCGCTTTCCCGCCGAAACTACTGAACTGATTTAAATGAAATTTGGTACACAGATAGTCAAGAGCTTGAGAAAGGAAATAGGCTTTTTAATGCGAAAAAAGGGTTATAACTTAAGGTGCTGAAAGGAGGGGTTGAAAAGTTGTATGGAAGTATAGTAATTTATATGGTAAAACAACGTTTGTCGGATCGGCTAGTAGTTTTATAGTTTCACCAAGTTATTCAGCACATTTATTATCAGGCATTATTAAATCAGGCATTAGCGTGGTAAGGAGTGACAAGTAAACACTCATTCAGGATTATTTTATTAGTATGTACATACTTTCCCCTTGGAAATATACTAAACTGCTGTATCTGTGTGAGAATGTTTAAACAATTGTAGGACATGTTTTGTTTAGTGCTCCATACAAGTCGACAGTCGTGACGATCTAGATTCTAGATAAACGGGTGACCTAGACCAATACTATGCTTTCTAAACCTAAATTAACAACAATACCTACATGCTGAATATCATATAAGACTTTTAAATAGAAAACTTTCAGAAATTCTCCATTCATTGCGATTTTAACCTTAGTACAAAAATAAGGAGTGTCATAAGTTTGACTTCTAAATGAATGGAGCAATTTTGATACAGCCTTTGTTTTAAAGATCTCTTCATTTTCACTAATTTAATTTCTAATAAATAAAAACAAGACTGTACAGTGTCTTAAATTCATTTCAACATAAAAGTTGTAAGTATGAAAATGCCACTCAACAAAATCTAAGTAAATTTTTCATATCATCACGTCGGCGTCGCCAAAATGATAGTTTTCAATAACATACGAACAAGGTCAACGACCGAAAAGGTAAACAAAATATGATGAACTTCGCATGGGATGCAGTGTTACATCAACGTGTATTAATAACTTAATACAAACATTATCACATCTTTGATGGAGTGTTCATTACTTGCACGTGCGTCCAGATATATTAATTTTTGACAGCACAGCCATAAATAACAAACTAAGTGTTTAATGTTGCGTGTGAGCGCAGTAGATCCGTCGCGCACGTTGACCTTCTAAAAACTATAGTGTTATTGGGAGGCGTCTGGGTTCGATTCCATGAAAACAAAAAGATTGGACGATAAAGACGGGAAGAAGTTCATATAAAGATTAGCGAAATAGATATAACTATGCCCCATGCCCCAATATATTATAGAATTATAGAACAATCGGATTGGAACTGTTTCATGACAGGAAGACGAAGATTTTGACGCAGTTCTTTTGTTTCAAAGTTGACAGCATCGAGTTGGATCTTATCAAAATCGATTTATCCGGAGATTTTTTCTTCAATTTCACTTGTATTGAAGTATTGAATGGCGAACTTTGAGTTCTTGCATCCCATTTAAATACACTTAAACAATAACGGTGCGACGATATTCGACCGAAGCACAACCAGTTTCGAACAGGTGCGAATCGCAACTTCTACAGGGACACCACGTGTGGGTATAATAAAACCGACATCAAAATAGAGGAGTTCATTTTTATTGATATTAATCATATCAGAGGGCTCAGTCTGCTTCTTTATCAAGTGATAAGTCTGTGTCTTTTAAATAAGTGAATTTAAAAAACTCCTACATATACCAATTTTCAACTGATTCTTATCAATTTAAACAAAAAAGACTGCGTCGAAATCGTTCTATCTGTTTAGGAGCTAAGATGCCACAAACACACAAAACCAAGGACTTCGAGGGTTAGAAATAATTTAAAAGTATTAAGTCAAAATTGACAGCCCTAGATATCTCCCATTGTCCATCTGCTCAATAAGTGTAGTTAGATCGGACAGGTGGTGGGTTCATTGCTCAGAAAAACTGTCAAGGCTTCACCGTCGCTCATGTATGGTTAATGAGCAGTTTATTTTCTTTGTCTCTTACTTTATCTAGAGATTGTTTCTTGGTGACGATATACCTGAATTAGCTGTGCTCTGCAACTTCACCTGTTCAATAATACTTCTCATTCTTGCAACATTTTTCCATGACATTCCGCTTCTATTGGCTATAGCGTGATGTTATACAACAATTATGACTACCTACCTACCACATATCTAATCCTATAGGCTATTTCGATAAATGGATTATACAGCACACAAAACAGATTCAATAGTTGCTGATTTAGCGTTCTTAGGTCAAAGACTTTTTAAATCTTAGTAAAAAGATTACGATACAACGCGGTAATGTAGGCATTATTTTGGGTACGCACCCCAACGGCTTTGATGAGCCTTTTGTAGTTTTGTAAATATATTTAAGGATGTATTGTAAATAAATAAAAGGTTTATGCGGATCTAAATATAGTTGATAATTGCTATTGCTAGAGATAATTGCTGTATCATTTTGTGTGATAATTTTTTAAAGTCTGTTACAAACCTCCATTAATTTAATGTACAACAGACCGCGTCTATTTTCGGTTAAGTTTGTTTGTAAGTTGAGTTATAAAAGAGCCTCAAGTGATGAAGTGGAGAAATAAACAATGGGGAAGGAAGTACCGTAAATAGCTTACGGTGACTTCTTTTATAGATTTCGTATTTCAGGTTCCGTAAGCTTTTTTAACCGCACAGAGGGGTGTTGTTTGACGTGTCTGTTTTATCTGTGGCAACGTAAACGAATGAACCGATTAAGATGCGGTTTTTGAATGTTGACGTGATCGAGATGGGTTTTATAATTTATTAAGTTCATCCATTGTTCATCTATTTGTAATTTGTCAAAAAATTGGTTCAGATAATCTTCACATTCGCATAACGAACAAAAAACGTACGAATTGAAAAAAAACTGATGAAAATTTGGAAATGTCTTAAAACGCGTTTTACAATAATATTGACAAATAAACAGTTTGTAACATCCAAGTATTATTATTTTTTACTTTGATGAAAGAACATACAAAAAAATACAAGCAATGGTGTACCTACAACTCTCATTTAGTAATCTTTAATATAAGTTTCGTGACTTCAAGTTTATGACAGGACTGAAAATGTTTTTGACTTAATTAAATTAATTTGTGTATATCAGAATTGGCGTCAGTATCTGTTAAAAAGCTTAATTATAAACTGAAAAAACTTAATGCTTAGCAATACAGACGTCTATAAAAGCATTTTTTTTTTTATTCTGAGCCGCTGAACTGTTAAATGAAATTAAATGAAAAGGGATTAAAAGGCAGGAAACATCAAACAACCACACTCTTTGACTATCAAAGCAGAAGTTGGAAAAAGGATCGTAATGACCGACTTATTAAAAAATAGGTTATCAAATGCATTAAACTTACTACAGAATAATTTCGAATCTGTGTGCTTTATGCAGTATCAATGGACATATTATGATGCGGTTTTTCAGTTACCTAATGTATTCTAGTGGTCTTGTTTACGCTATAAAGAAATTAAGTTACACGACCTAAGACCCTATGTCAAAGTTCAAACGTAAATTTAAATCTACTGAATTTTATGCAATTTTAATTTAATGGACTATCCAACACAACAGAAATTCAATACGAATTTCCAAAATATCAGAATTTTTATAAATTGGTTTAAAATAAAGAGATGTTGGGAAATAAGACGACTGGGAGCTTTCATCGAAACATCGCATATAATTTATTCGTCGTCTCGATTTTGCGCCAGCACCTGCGTATTTTGGACATCCGACGGACAGGTGGAGCTGCTGAACCATCATTAATGCTCAAATTACCTTTCTTGATCAAATATATACATAAATAATGTAAATTTACATGATAAATCGTACAACTCGACAGAAAGCAAGGTGTTTAAAGTTTAACGTGCTTTTAAAACCTCTAACTTCCAAATATTTACAGAAATATTCATAGTTGTTATTCCTCTCTCAAAATTGCCAATTTACTAAATTTTAAAGCACTTTAATTTGGATAATACATTACTTTATATAACCTGTTATACAATTCATTAAAAAAGCCATGAACTTGTCAGGAAATATTGATTTTTAGTTCTAATATAAAAAAAGTCGTCTAAAAACGCATTTCAGTCTCTCTTTTCTCACACAATTTTGTGACACAGATTCTTTAAAGGCTGTTTATGAACATCATTTAAGCCACTTATACAATTGACCTTATTACAGGTTACGCAAGGTTTAAAATTGAATAACTTCAGTCCCAGTTGGCCAGTCACGAGTCATGATTCTCGTGACACGACGATTGATAAAATAATGCATTGGATCGATATTTATCAGGCGCGTGATAGTGAAATACAGATTATATTTGTCTTAGACAGATTATTTCTTGATAGAGCTGTCAGTTGTCATATGCATTCGTCAAGGTAAAAAAATAAAGTTCTTCTAAAATATTATTGTCTAGAAAACGTAACTAGAGGTGTAATATTCCTAGTTTTCAAATAAGGCTTTGTTTAGTTTTTCAAAATGGACTGTTTCTGGCACTATTTATACGTCAATGATTTTTTTGACAGCGCCCTAAAAACGTCCGCCCTTTGCTTTTGCCTGGTGTTAAGGCTGAGAAAAAGAAACAAAACACTCAGCAACACAGTCTTATTAGATTATAAATAAGAAACAGGCAATGCTTCCTTCAGTTTAACATTTTTATAATAATTCTATCTATCTTAAAGAGTAACAAATATGATATAGAGGACGAGTGTCGTACTATTCTAGACCAAATCCAGGACATTTATAGATGAAGATTAATTAACAAAATAATATTTTAAGTCAATAATAATATGAAAGTCTCATTGCTTCTTATATTTTTGTTTCTTTTAGAGTAGATTTTGGGTCCATGGGGCCAGAAGCGCGTCGATTATACTTGTAAAGAAATATTGACGCGCTTAGTTGAGAGTATTGGCTCATATTTCGGCGTTAGTATAGCGATTCAACGCGGTAATGTAGCCAGTATTTTGGGTACGCATCCCAACGGATTTGATGTGTCTTTTGTATTTTTGTAAATAGATCAATTAACATACAATAAATACTAAGATACCTATTAAAGTTTGTACAACTTTAAACTGTTTAATAAATTAACAAAATTAACGTGGGTGAAACTGCGGTACACTGCTAGTTTATGATATAAGTTTCAGATGCACTAAGCGAATCTGTAGCGTTGTTACATAACCGCTAAAGTACCAAATATATTCCCACAAACTATTCATAGCAGCACAAAGGAATGTTTGTATTCGGTCGAAGCTCTCTCGAGTGCTCCTAAATACTACATTTAATGACACATTGAATCACATACTAGGCAATCATAAATCTACATGTTACGTTTTCACATGTAAAACGCTTTTTTTATGAAAAGGTGTTATTCCCCAACGCTATAAAGCGTTATAAGTTCGAAGTCTCTGATGTATGTCTGTTTGTCTACAGGATGATACTGTTAAACGAATTAACCGATTTTGAAGTGAAATTGAAATTTAAAAGTGTTTGTTTAAAAATAAAGAGAGACAACTCATAAACTCACAACAACAAATCCAGACACGTCAAAAATTTAACTTAAAATTTTCGTCGTAAAATTGAAGTAGGTATGAAATTTCTTAGTGGGACAGAACAGATCAAAACATTACTAACCATAGACATAATATACTGTTGACTTGAATAAATCACAGCAAATTATCCAATGTTATGCGCTTAAAATAAAATAAATAGATAAATCAGCAACGGACGGCCATTACCGCGAACATAAATAAAATAAAATTCATACGAAAACAAAGTAGCGAGAGATTTATTCAAGTATAAATAGCAAACAACACCTTATAAGGCTTACACACTGTGCGATATCTTTACTATTTATTAAACCGAAAAATTTAGTTGAACGGA
The DNA here is from genome assembly GCA_912999735.1 of Aporia crataegi. Taxonomy (NCBI): domain Eukaryota; kingdom Metazoa; phylum Arthropoda; class Insecta; order Lepidoptera; family Pieridae; genus Aporia; species Aporia crataegi. Next base: position 838,587 of record OU538744.1, on the reverse strand, counting down.
AGTAGGTAATGGTTCGAAGTAAAAATTATTTTTTTGTTGTCAATTTATCGAGGAAGGTATAAAACATCACACTATTACGAAATTAACACTAGTGATTTGTATATATATAGGTACTACTAATATATATGAATAATTTTAAAAATTTAAATCGGTTATTAAATATATTACTAAAAAATATTTAATTGTTTATACACGTTCGAAAAACAAATACTTTAGCTTTATAATATTAGTACAGGTTCTTATTTATTACAAACATTGGCCCGCGACTCCGTCAGCGTGTTTGTGCTATTCAATCCCTCCAAGACTTTATTTTGGGCAAAATTATATAGACTAAAATAAAAGAGCTTTATTTTAGTCTATATCATTTGCTAAGCTCTAGTCCATCTCTGTAATGTATTTTATCAAAATCGGTTCTTTGGATTAGGCTTGATAGCCATTACACAGAACAGAGTTATTGTCACATTAATAATAATAGGGATATAGTAGGAAAGTAGGCATTAAAATTATGAGGAGTTTTAAATTATCTTCAATCGCAGTGGTTCAATATTGAAAATCGATAGCGCAGTGTGTAAGAAGGATAGTTTTAGGCTGATGTCACTCGATTCTCGAAAGCCTATTCTTGGCATAGATCGAGTTGAGTAAGTTACTGAGAAATTTGTAATTAATTTGCTTATTGCAACATTTGACAGTCGCCCGTAGATTGTAAATATAATTTAATACATTATTCTACCTTTACCTACTAAATATTGTGATATTATTATAGAGAATACGATGATTAGGATACATCAATTTCATTAACCTTTCACATACGTACCTAAAATGAGTGAAATCAGAAACATTAATAATTTATGATAATAAGTAATTTCAAGTAATTATGATTACAATTTACACGCGACAATTATAACTTAACTACTCTAATTATCCATTTGCAATCACATATACATAAATGATTGTGGCGCCATTTTATGTAATTCTAGACACAGACTACTTCAATTCACTAGAACTGTAGTCTGTACTAAATGATAACATGAACATTGATAACATAGTTTATAGTCTATAGATATAGCATTCTTATTATATTAATCTATATCATTATAGTCTAAATTTATGAGAATTTAACCGCGAGTAAGTTTATACACCGAAAAAACAAATCATACATTTTACTTATTACAAGTATAAAACTTAATTTAAAAGAGTTTCATTTTAATATTCACTGTATATTTATTGATATTTTAAAAAATGCATATTTTCCATTTGTAATTGTTTTCGCTGAAAAACCTACCTAGTTGAAACAATGTCAAAATGCTGTCACCTACTCGCCGACGTGCATTTGCTGTTGCGAAAACGAGACAAAAAAACAAGCAAGATGCGAAGATGAGTACCTACCTTTTCTATATAAAAATTAATTTATAGAATTACTATTTCTATTTTAATTTTAACTTGTGAATGCACTTTATCGTCGGTTTTTTCAAACATTATCAACATTAATATACCTGTGCGAAACCTGGGCGCGAAGCTATGTTTTAAGCGTAGCAAGTTATTTAAAATACCATAAAATATGAAGTAAGAAGCGATAAGACTGGCATAGACGATCACCTTGGATGTTCTGAGAACATAATATTGTGTGACATCATAGTTCTATATTATATTACAATTTAAAAACATTATTAATTAAACTGTTTTGCTAAGGATGTAAACTATTTACAATTATTTAAAAATTATTGTTTTATTTTGAAGATTTTTATATTTGTTTAGTATGAAATTCGTGTCACCTACCTATCTATTTTTAAAATTAATTAAGTTTGAGTGTATGTACGAGTAAATCATAGCTATAAGTAATATATTTTATGCGGGTTATCGAAAATAGTTTATCAAACTTACAGAAGAAATACCTAAATGCATTTTTGCAGGCTTTTCATGCATGGCACTTCGTAAAGACGCTAGCGTCGCGTTCGGCTAGTAGGTATATTGTTAGCCTATGGCTATAATAATATAGTTTTTGGCTAGAATAATGTGGTCTATGGCTAGAATGATATAGTCTATGGCTAGAGTAATATAGTCTTTGGCTAGAATAATATAAATATAATATTTGGAAAAGTAGCAGTAGCTAAGGAATATTTACTTTGTAATTAATATATTTGAATCCATAATAACATACCTGCAACGGGAGATAACTTTCGCATCACACACCATCTTGACTTCCACTGAAACAAAAATAAATGTTAGGTACTTATACAATGACGAATTTTAACGATAACAGACTTTTATTTATATATTATTTTAACGAAAATTTAATTTACAAATTTAATAATATTACAAAAACTTAAATTATACATGCAACTAATATAATACGAACACCTACCTATGTATGCGTGTTTGATGCGTAAGACATCGACTATGAAGGATTCAGATAAAGCCTTATTTCTAAGGTCAAACTCATCAAATTGGTTCTGCTATGTAATCATAAATGAGAACCAAACTTTAGTATCAAAGTTCTACAAAAACACGAAAGTAATAGATAGACTTCAGTGGTTTACACTTCCAAGGTCAAACTATAAAAGCGATTCAATTTTATGGACGAGAAGGAACTATCTATCTAGAAAGTCTCACTTGAATTATAATATTAAACACGCTAATCTTAGGAACTAAGTACTGATTCGAATTGATTTTTTTTTTCTGCTGTGGGTAGGTACTTACTACTTAGATAGTTCATTAATTATCAACGATGGCTAGGCTACGAGACATCACGCTACGAAATGAACGCGTAAATTATAATATTAGTACATATATTATATTCGATAAGTACTTCTAAAACTCCTTTGTACAAAACTTCTTAATAAAGTGATAACATTGTCAAGCGATGTGACGCAAAAACATGGCGACACAATTGAACAATGCGACGCGATCGTTGCGGCTTGAACATGAATCGCCGCGTCGAGCGACCGCCATTTTGAATTCAGTATCGCGTCACCAGCAACAAGAAGCGCACGCAATTTTATCGCGCGATGGGTGAACTCGATCCTGGTAAATTGATAAACGCTGTCAGAAGCAGACCTGCATTGTATTCTCGCAATGATCCGATGTACACTCATAGGAAACACAAGAATAAGATGTGGAATGAGGTTTGCATGGAAATAGTATCGAATTGGAAGGATTTGAAGCCCGTTGAACGTGTTGAATACGGTGAGTTGGCCGACTTGGCTTAGCTTGAACGATGTTGCGAGAGCTCGCGCCCCACCTTATAGTCGTCGCGGCCGGTCTGCTTACAAATCGTGCAAGATTCTATAAGTATTAAGAACACTTAATAATTAATATATTATAATAAAATCGACTTTCAACCAAAAATATGATGAAAAACACCACCTGTACATAATTTTCATCTTGAGTACAAGATTTTCTTATTCGGAACAAAGTTAAATAAATGTTAAATTAATATTAATCTTTAGTGTTCTTACTCCTTAGCATATCTCAATTACATGATGCAGTGAAGGGCTATTATAATGTGCATTAAATTTTTGAATTATTTAATTTAATAAAGCTAAAATATCTTTGTTTAAATAGCTTACGAGTTACTCTATACTATGTGATTATTTTTCTAATAGTCCAAGTATTATACACTTCTAATAAACGTCAGTACGTACATAAGCCTGAATAAATAATTTTTATCTTGAATTTTTTTTATCAATCTTGTAAGCCTAAACCCATTATAGAAAGAAAGTCCATAATTTTAGTTTTCAGCTTAGTTGTACTACAATACAAAGCTAAAGCTAGCGAACGAAATTTATTACACGTTCTCAGAAATAAGTGTACCGCCCGGTCATCGAACTTCAGGCCGTTCTAAGCGAAAATCTAAGCACATAATAAATGGTGAAACTTGGACATTTTTAGTGTTTTCTTTCAGTTCAGAAGCTACGACGCTTGGTACAAAATAAAAACTTTAAAAATTGCTTTCTTATGAATACAGAAGTTAAAATATTTCATATTTAAATTTAGTAAAATCATTTTATTTTGACATTACGTTCGTTTTTATTTATTCATATAGATAACTTCCACCCACATGCATGACACAAGCATGGAATAGAAAGTGGTCCATTTAACGTTTTTGGAAATCGTCAATTTCAAAATTTCTGAGAAAAATTCAAATCACGATTCAATAAACTATAAAGTTGTTCATAGAAATATCATAACTTAGCCATAAATGTTTTTACTATAAGCTCGGTGTTAAATTGATTGTAATCTCGTTTTATGATCCTATAAACTATATAATACCATCCTGTACACCTGTAATCCTTTTTAAACCGACTTCAAATATAGAGGAGGTTCTCAGTTTGATTCTTACGAATACATGTTTTTTAGTTACTCTGTTACGCGATTGTGAGGCAAATTATAGACAAATTTATGATTCTTTTTTGTTTTGTAAGTCTCATATTAAACTGAATTAATATTTATTATAAATTAATTACCAGTTTACTTACCTCCGTGACTAAATGGTTCAGGTGTTTGTGTATTACGCCGGAGGTTTTGTGATCGAATCCCGGGGAAACGAATAATTGTTTTGGTTTGGTAAGCACAGAAAGGTGATCATCTGCATGTCTATAAAGAAATCAGTGAAACAGATCATGCGGAAATATGTCTTTCCGATGCCCCATTGGAAGTTGCGATTTATCGTTTATTACTGATATTGTAATATTTTTATAAAAAATAATTATGTCTTATCAAGACGAATTAAAATGTATTGTAGAAACTGAAAAAGTTATATATCGACATTTTTAAAAAGAAATTTTATCTCGCCTCGCAAGAACCATTCAGTCAAAAACTTTCACTTCCCCGTCTGAAAACTTATACTCTTTTCAGTTCGAGACATCCAGAGACGTTGGAAAAGCCTGCGGACGTGTTTCACAAGAGAACTTAAGCTACAGCGAAGAGAAAAATTCCAAATGGAAAACTGTATGCAAGTTAAAAAGAGGAAAACATATGGCTATTTCGACGAATTATCTTTCCTCGCTGGTGAGACTCATGAACTTGAAATAAATAAATATAGTGACGAAGAAAACGATCCGCTGGAAGGACAATTTGAGACTGAAGTTATAGATTTCAGTTTCAATGATCCTCAAGTTAGTCCAGAAAACATTGTGCCGGAATATGGAGACGGATTCGGGAGGAAAGAAACGGTGATGAAAAGAGATGAAGAGGATGATGATAAACAGTTTGTGATGTCTTTGATACCGATGTTTAGGAAGCTCTCGGATCGGAAGAAGGTTGAGGCACGAATTGAAGTTATGAAAGTTCTGCAGAAGATTAGCTTTGAGGATGAAAATACGTAGACATTCATGTCAGTTATATTTGAGTCAAACTTTAACAGATAATAAATTATTTAAAATGTGTTCTATGATTTACTGTTATAGTTTGGCAAACTGAAAAAAGGATTAAGAAACAGACAGTCATACAATAAATCCTAAGATACTGACTTCCAAATATTAGGCATGTACAATATTTCTGTTTTATTTAGTATTCAATATGCACACTTTGATTTATAGATAATTGTTGATAAACGAATCAATTTTGTTTGAAAGCTGACCTGATCGAAATGATCTTACCTTCAATTTTTGTTCATATATGATATATTCGTATTTGTAATCATCATGTCGGTGTTTAATATGCAATACATATTTAAAAATGTACATTAATTAAGTACAATAATTATCTTCATTCTTTTATTTTATTTTTTATTTCTTTTCTTTTAAAAGGCGGGAAAATTGTACTTCATTTGAGTATGTACTAGTGGACCCCGCGAACTTGTATCGCTTCAGAGTTTCGAATAACGTGTCTCCTAAGCGCGGCCGCACATTATCAGAAATTTCTGTCAGAAAAAATTCTAACGCTCGCCGAAAGGCGCTCTGAGCATAATAGGTACATATAATTTGTATTAGCTCCCGCACACTGTTAGAAAATTCTAACGGCACGGCCGTTTCTGATTGGAGCGTGATTTTTCTAACAGAAATTTCTGATAATGTGCGGCCGGGCTAAAACGTCGTTCCAAAGAAAATGTATGAGAAGAAATTTTTTACATTAATACTTTCTCGTGAAAATTTCTATATTTTTAATAGTTATTCTGCTATTCTTGGATTAGACGAATCCTATAATAAATATATTTTTTAGTTTTGACCAACTTCTTTACTAGAATCACTTTAAAGTAGCAATTGCAATAATTTGTATGTAAGATTATTTGTTATATGGTATAAATATCAGAAGTGCCTTTTAACTAGGGATTCATCCGATACCGATATATCGGCGATACTTTGCGTTTGCCGATACAACGATACTGAGAGATTATTTTCTACTGCAGGTCTTATACAGACAAAATTTTCCGAATTCGGCTTTCTCCGAAACTTGAGAATGCTCTGTTTTTTTAACGAAAATCTTGTTAATTTTAATTATTAACAGATTGATTTTATATTAATTATTACACTTAATTCTTAATTTTAATAGCTTAACCTTGAAAGTAATTCAGTCTGTTATTGTATTTATTTTTTAAATAGAAATTAAAAACTTTAACCAAACTTATTATTATTAAATAGCGCGGGACTAGCAAAGAAACTGCGTGATAAGTCCCGCCATATTTAATAATAATGAGTTCAAATCGCGAAAGTCTAAAGTTTAACCAAACTTGTGTTTCATATAATATTTTACCTTAATTTAATTTTAATTCACTAAAATGTTGTATCGTATCGGCAAAAAGGCATATCGATGCATCCCTACTTTTAACCATTCGTTGATACGTCATTGGAATGTCAAATATTTTTCTTTAAAAAATGTCAGATAAATGAAAAAGACGTTTATATAAATCAAGTTAAACAAACAGTGGCAGTTTTATTTAATTATCTTAGGAGTTCATGGGCGGTGACCGTTACTTAAAAGCAGTGTGGCCCAAAAAGGGGCAGAGGAGTTAAAAAACGTGTCTGTCTGTATCATAGTTCTTAAACGAATGGATCGATTTCCATGTGGTTTTTTGAAGACCGCTGCGTCATTTTAATTAGATGAAACAACGGCTCTGACAACGGGATATGGGTTTTAGTGAGCCGTTTTTACCTCTGAACCAAGTTTACTTTAAATATTTAATGTAGTTTGCTACAATTTATATCAGACTAGCTGTGCCCCGCGGTTATACCCGCGTTAACTTCGTCGTAACGTGATGTTATATAACCTCAAAGCTTTTAGCTCTAAAAATGACGATACTTCCATTAGAACTTTTCAGCCCCGCCTTTCAACCCCTTACAATCCTTTTTTCACATTAAAAAGATTATGTCCTGTCTCAGGCTCTAGACTATTTGTGTACCAAATTTCATTTAATTCGGTTCTGTAGTTTTGGCGTGAAACCACGACAGATAGAATTTCGCATTTATAATATTAATAAGGATGTTTTAATCAAGAATTTAATTTTTATAAGCATTTAATCCACGGAAATTGAAATAACTCTTCAGACTGAAAGAAAAGTTTAGGTAACACAAAACAATATAATTCTGAACGGCCGGTAACTCGTACCAACAGTTTAACGCAATTAGGCTCCAAAAAATGCGTTTATTTGCAATTTACTTAAGATAAAATGGTTAATAGTTATCATGCTTTTACGTGAACTAACCACCGCCGAAGTAAAAGGGGTGTAACAAGTTTAACTTTGGGTCCGTCTGTAGCGTCGCGGCGTTACGAATGAACGAATTTTGATGCGATTTTCTTGTTTGATAGCTGAAGTGATCAAGATGGAATTAGCAACCATTTATAAGATCTGGTCATCTATTTGTGTATGCATTCCTGTTATAAAAATTTCTGGGGTTTTGAAATTATTTTTCAACATTTATGCGCTATGCCACAAAATGACTCACATACATTATATTGTGTTTTAAAAACAGTAGATATTAATCTGTAAATTATATTGCTTTAAATTATTTTCTAATGAAAATGATCAATATTTTATTCCAGCAATGTAGCAATATACATCAATTGAATCAAATAAGCCTTCAGTTGCATTTTGTTCTTATTAATAAAGCAAGCGATGCATTAATTGTATTCATTGTTGGGACCTTGGCATAAATGTTTTGTTATTATGCCTCCATTTTAAGTCATGCTAGTTCTAGACTTTGTAAATGAAACCTAGGAAATGGGCCCTATTGAACTATATCAGTTTATTCTACTGAAATATTACTATAAAATCTTACATTTTAAATATGTTCGCATCTAATCAGAATTCTGATAGCGAGTTTTATGAATTTACAAAGTGGGTTTCTAGTTTTCATCATTGTTTTACCGACTTCAAAAAGAAGGAGGTATTTAATTTAACGCTATGTTTGTTACCTTAACTTTCGACTGGGTGAACCGATTTCGATGATTTTTTGTTTGTTTGAAAGCTGGTATTTCCCGTGTGGTCCCATTTTCATTAAAATCTGTTTAATAGTTTTAGACTTACAATTTTAACTCGTTATTTTTTGTAAAATTTTTAACACTATATAATGATAATACAAATTTTATCTGATTTCTAGGTACTCATACAATGTTTTATCCACCGGTAACTTTTGGTTATTGGTTATTTTTAAATGCAGGCATTTCAAAGCACAAGAGAACTGTCAAATATCACTTTGACAGTTCTCTTAGTGTTATGTTATAATTTTTTTTGATTTTGATTTATGTTAAAATTATAATCCGTGATTACCTCTTAAACACAGTAGCAATTTCAGGGAAGGTATTTAATCAGGCGGAAACATCGTGAATCACAATAAGACGATACGATCAGAATGCAATGACTAACTCGGCGCTACTCGATATATTGTTACTTCGTGATGTGCCTTTTGATCGATGGACTATGGTGTGGCGCTCACCACATGTCAAAAAATCAGAATAAACTTTATTCCTTTGACACTCCAACAACTTTCCAGTAATTTGACATGCATTGGTAGAATTCATTTTTATACGCGAAGCCATTTTAATAAGAAATTTGTTCGAATAAGCATTTGAATAATCTTTTTCATAGATCTATATTTTGTAATATGTAAGTAAACGCCAATAATTAATTTTTACAAACTTACTTAAATCACATTATATTATTGATAAATAGACGATATTTTATTTCTCAGATATATTTGGGTGAAGTCATATAAAACTTCAAAATGCACTAAAAATAAATAAAAAAAACTACAAAAACAATAATTAGAAGGAGGTGGTTAAAATTTTATGATTTCTGTTACAATTTGGTTACCTCTAGAGTGGCTTTAAAAGGCAAAAAGAAGAGGTAACAAACAAAAACAAACACGCTGTCAAATTGGGTACCTCCTACTTTTTAATATTTTCCTCCTTTTTAAAAGATTTAAATTTCTATGTTGTTGAATTCAACAGCCAAATCAATTCATACTCACGTCGGAAAAGGTTTACAAAAATAAGCATTTTAATCCTAACTGTAACATTATCAAATCCTTTTATAAATATGTCCAATTTAATAAAGCAGAAGAATCTACCTCGACACTTCATTTAGCGCCGTAATTTAGTTTCTGGCCGCGAGCCAGCCCGTACCACGCTCATCTTCCTTGCAATTTGGCTACGACACTTTTCTACGCTCCTATACAGCTCCTGCCGTACATCGTATTAGCTTTTGCATTTATTCGGATAATAAGCCTATTATTACAAAAGTATGGATAAAGTTATACACATTCAACTGGTTCTTTAAAAGAGTGTAACATAGTTTATTATCGTATTTATTCGTATTACGTGTCTATTAAATATTTAGATATTCATTAAAATGGCACATAAGTAGTATAACATATTTGTATTTAGCCTTTATTTGTAAAAAAATATATTTGAAATACTGCGTTTACGAAAGTAATTTTTATAGTCACTAAAGTATTTTTTGTAGTCACGAAAGTGGTTTGTGTAGTAAGAAATAAAGTTTTTTTTTAATTTTTTTTTTTATTGTTTTGACTATCGATTTTTACTGAAAACACTTGGAATTTTCCGTTATCACAGCGTTATCGTGACATTTCTGAATAACATGATAATGTTGATACCAAATGCGTACTTATTGATAACCAAATAAGCAACGACTCTGTATCTAATATTTTCATAAAATAATTGATTTTAAACCTTATCTTTATTGAATAAGGTTAAATTTCGTTTAGTTAACATGCTAGGTCATCCTTGTCACTTTGTATTCGAGTGACCATAAATTACAGTAATTTTAAATCTTTCAGCTACTTAATCATCAAACTTTATAGACAACTATATTCCAAAAGAATAAATACTTCATTTCTTTTTTAATGGAAATTGTTGTTCAAAATGAAAAAAATTCTTTGTATCAAAAATAATGGATTATTATTCTACACAGTGAACGTCTTTTTTACAGACTTCAAAAAAGGAAGAGGTACTCAATTCGACGCTGTTTTTTTAAAATATTTGTTACCTCAGAAGTTTCGACTGGGTAAACCGATTACTAGTTAGTTTTCTAGATAGTTTTTTTTAGTGCGTTTCTGAGATCAGCGTCTTTTTGGGAACCCAAAGCTGTATGGAGAGTGTCTTAATAATTAGTTTAGTCGATAAATATAAACTATCTTTAATCCTTTGAGATGTCTAAGAACATAGAAATTGAAGAAACATGAATAACGTATCCACAATTGTTACTTCAAGAAACGTAAATTACCTTTTTCCCATCACGGAACTTCACAGTTCCCTCAATAATGGAAGTGGCGGGACTGGAGTCCGCCATCTTTGATCTCTGTGTCACGAGCCGCGATAGCAGCGCCACCACGCCATAACGAACTAAATCATTTCGTTTCACAGATCACTGTTATGACAGTGATTATTTACAATCACAGCTATTTCACCTTCGGATTACCTGAAACAAATTTCATAAATCTGAAAACAATTTTCAAAATTTTTTAATCACATTAGTTATCTTCACTGCATATTATAAAAACTAATATGAGTTTTTTTATTACTATTATTATATCGCTAAAGTAGCACAGTTAAACAAAGTCTCAAACATTTGTGACATTGGGGCAATTTGAGTACAGGTAAAGAACAATAGCAATTTGAATATCGTCAAATAATAGACTTAGTAAATGTATAATTAATTTGTAATTCAAAGCGTTGAAGGGTCGTTTGTGCCAGCCCCGAGGGCTTGGGGCGGAATTAAAAAAGTTTTCAATCAATATTTATAACATCTGTGAAAGTTGACTTGTTATTAATTTGTCTTAAAAACTATAAACCGATTTTATAGTGCTTCTTTTTAGTTATAAACAATAGACATTCTACAAAGCTCGATATCAATGTTTACAATTTACAGTTGTAATGTCATCGAAATAGGTATTAACATTTTCAGTTATTGTTGAATTTTTCAAAATGTGCCAAGAAGTCGGTCGACTTTTTTAATATTTTTGGGTACAAAACTAAGTTTATATTTTTTTAAAAATGATTTTTAATAAAGGGTTCCATTTCTGGTGTTTTTATTTTTAATGCAGAGCACTACAACCGCCAAAAAGTATTTTCTTTTTATCGTCTGGGCGAGACACTGACAAACTACCTATGTATCGAACGGAAGAGAAATATGATTTGGCCGGCGTTACACTATATATACAGTATAACATATTTAAATGTTGCTTAAAATTGCTCATATACAATGTTTAAACTGATGAGAGATAAGTTCTTAAGTCTTTCAAAATGAAACATTTTTTTGTTTTCGCCAAGAATCCAACCTAAATTCGAATATTGGGGCTTCAGATTGAAGCTACGTGGCTGTAAATAAAGCAAAAAAGAACGTAAAAACCATCATCCAGGATCAGTAAAACTTGCCCTAATCTCTCCACAAACACTATTTTGAATCCGGATAATATTCATGAGCCGCCGGGGGGTCGTAAACTTAATACCATGACGTATAGACCACATGGGGTAACGGGTCAGTCAAAATTTTATGGCGATCGACTGCTCATTTTAATATCTCTGACGTAAACATGACTTGTTACAATTTTTCACTATCTTTCCTCATAGTGTCTGTTCTATCTAGAGCTGAGCGTTCTTGAACATCCAGTAAATTTAATATTAGAATAAAAATAATCTAATAATTAACAAATTATATTAATAATAGTCATATTTATAACCATCGTTTCTCAAGCGGTGGATCGCGACCTTTGAGGGATGAGGGGGGAGGTGTCGAGTTGGTTTTTAAAGTCTCAGTCTGTTGAAAAATAATAAATACAAACTACATATAGATACAACAGATTCGTTTATTAAAGGTATGAATTTTAGTGTAATGTATAAACTTTTCGGCTTTTTCGTGGGTCGCGACATAAAAATGGTTAAGAAAAGATGAAAAAAATAACATACTTTCTTAATCCGTGCAACTTGTTTTTCTAAAAGTGACACTCGCGTATATATAAAATACGAGAGATAAACTGTCTTTTTTAGTTTGTCGTAATCTTGCCAATTGAGATAAATTAAAAATCTCGGTTCCTAAACCATATGAAATATAATATCTATTGTTTTATTTAAAAACGAGAAATATATATATTCGAATCGAACACAAAAACAACTTTTTATGTAAAAATAAAACAATACAAGTTACAAGGTTGTAACACAAATATTTTACGACGTTTCGAAAAGATTTGTCTTCGCTCGAAATGGCCGAAGTTATTCTAATCTATTAAAATATTTTAGAAATTTTTATTTCATTATTTAGTTCATTATTTTCACCTACCGCTACAATAAAAGCTACCTCGACGAATACTCGTTAATGAAGAAATCGTCGTAAATTCAAGGTTCCGCATCAAGACCGTCAAATATCCTATTTGAGCAGGTGCGGTCAAACAATATTTAAAGAACTCGTGACGTCACGCCGTTTACTATCCAAAACAACTTTACTATATATATATGGACTTTCTAGATTTCACACTGAAAATTTTACACTAAAATATAGCAGAAAATGAAGTCTTTGATTACTAGAAATAATGTTAGTTATTAACTGACTCTCAAATCCAGTGGATTTAGAAGTAATTTTGTAAGAATCGCTAGTTCATATTTTAAAAAAACCCCAAACGATCATCAAATGTAAATTGAATAAAATAAAGTATTTTAGAACATAACAAAAGAGGGTTGGACTATGGCACAGTCGCGTAAAATAAAACCTTACCCTAAAATGAATCAACATATTTTCATGGGTAAGAAGAAAGATTATTACGAAAAGTATTAATAGTTTCGCAGGCTGTCCTAATTTAATATACTACGTAAATCATTATATGGATAAAATAGGGTCGGGAGTTAATATGAGCCGATCGCTATGCGCTATTCAATTTATTAAGGTGAAATTCAATAACATAATTGTATCAAATTCAAATATGGTATACAAAGCTGTATTACGGTTTGTAACTTATGGTGACGGTACGTCCTTCTTGCCAAAGACAAGTTTCGTCTTTGAGATTTAACTACGACTTTACTTTGACTTTTAATAAACTAATTAAATTGAATTGAAATTAAAAAACAAACTCCCCAGTCCCCGATAGGTATGTTAATTATACTAATATTAATATGTGAGGAAAAAACTTTGTACTCCTTTTTACGAAAATTGCGTGATCGGAGGAGTATGAGATTTTCCACACTTATAGTTTATATAGAGAAGGAGTGGAGAATGCTAATATATTTTTTAAATTATGCATAAAATCAATAACATAAACATTACGCACCTACTGCTTGGATGACACACAGTATACACACACATACGTGACTTACTCTTGAATTGTGGTCGAAAATCGACCAATGGTGGTCAAATGGTTCAACCACTAGTAACAAATAAATGGGTAAACAGATATTTAACTCTTGCTGAAATAACATTTAACATAACTTGATAAAGTTGTTTGTTGTTGGCCGTTATTAAAAAGAGTAATTTCTCTTAAATAGTATACACCATTGAACATTCGATTGATTTAATATATTTTAGCCGCCTTTTTTAACGCCTTTGAACTCTAGTCATTATTTTCAAACCCTCTTGCCTAACAATACGTCACAAGGTCTCATTTCCTAGTTCCTCAAGTTAAAAGAGATCATTACGTTCACAGTTCATTAAGTAAATATAAAGAATTGTTCATTTCTATTGATTATTTTTTTTGCAAACATCTGCTAAGGAACTGATACACACTTATATTATCTGCACCGTTAATTTTGCACCCACTTTCCCGAACAAAGCTCTTTGTTGCAACCATCTGCCTTGGACTATCGTAACGTGTGCTAGGGCTGTGTATCTAAAAAAACTTAACCGACATCAAAGTTAACTGAACAGTAAGAAATAATAATTCAACAAGGTTTGGATGTCTCTGCCTTAGGATTAGAGATAATATCTTGCACTTATCAAACAACAATTGGTTCATAATTAACGTCAAATCCAAAAATAACACATTCGACTTAACAGCTTCCTTTTAGAAGTTACTAAGCACAAATAATTTTACGCCTATATGATTCTAATACATTTTTTACTTTTATAAATGGGTACGTTATTGTAGTGGCTAAGTTGCCGAAAGTCTCTCCAAACTCCGGCGAAACTTTTCGTCTAGCGGATGTTTTGACACGTCTCTCTACCTCTTCTCGAAGTTTGAAGATTTCTTTAAAGACAATAAATTAAAGGAAATTTTTTCATAATATTAAAAAGCTGATTCATTCTTCAGATTAGTTATAAAAGCGATAGAACCCAACGCAGCCCGCCAACGTATTTTGGGTACGCACTCCAACTGTTTAAATGATGAGTCTTTGTATACTTGTAATTTTTTTATTTCTATACAATGTCTAAAACCGAAATCTGTAAAACCTCTAATAAGTAAACAAGGAACAAAATGCCTATACATATAGTTGAAATAACAAAATAGGCGGCAATAGGAACATAGAAAATCATTTTGTAAAATAGCAATTATGATACGAAATTAGTTAAGCCAAAAACAAGTTTTCGATGTCGATAAAGACTTAAAAACGTAGGAATAAAAACACGCAATCTATTGTAAATGCTCACTTTTTTGCCACAGTCTTCGCCAAATGTTTTTTTGCAAGTTTTTTTTATCTCAATGACCATCATTCTTAATTTACGGAGCGACCACCGCGTATTTTCGTAAAGACCTGTTTTTTAGTTTTATGTCTTGAAAGATCGTCGTAAATTCAAAACAAGTAGAAAATTAAATTCAAAGTAAATATAAAATACATCTAAGAATACAATTTTGGAAATTTTATAACAAAATTGTACATTAAAACAAAAAATCTACTTTTCATAATAATGAAAACATTGAAACCTAGTTTCAGTGAAAAATAATTTATTTCGAAACAGGAAATTTTTTGTATTATTTTCTGTAGAAAATTATTCCAACGATTAATCATAAACATGGTTGACTCGATGTAAAAAAGACTTGGCTTCATGTTTGATTGGCTTCATGTTTTGTTAAAAACAAGTAAGAATTCAATATTGGTAACAGCTGTCGGCCCTACAACAGATTCCGAAAATCTGTAGAATATTGACACCTGCTCCGCAACTGTCTCTTTCACTCCAACCCCCGAAATATCCTGTCTCACTCGCACTTGTCAAAGCCTCCTAGATTTGTGAAGTGTTAATAGTTAATATGTTGTTGTAAGCAGGTGTTAAATTTTTTAAGATTACCATTTTAAGAAACTAACGATTTTTTAACTAAGTTACTATTCTATAATCATCCAACAAGGGGAAGTGTAAGTATTTGAGTTTGTGTGTCTGTGGCATTGTAGCTCCTAAATGAAGAGACTAATTACGATACAGTTTTTTTTCTGAAAGCTGACGTCATTGAGATGATTATTAGCTCCTATTTATAAAGACCAGTTCATTCATTTATGAGGTATTCTTATTTGTAATTAAGATTTTGGGGGTTTTTAAATTCTCTTAAATTGTTGCTGGACTGTAGGTACCTAAATCATAAAGAGCTCATCTATTTGGCCCTCAGTAGGTATACTCACGTTTGACATTTCAAGCAAATGCCAGTTTTGAACAACAAAGGTCATTAGAAGGCTTCGTTTTGTTTAACAAGTATTGTAATGGACATTTAATATAAACTTCGTTATTTAAATACGAAAAGTAACGTTGGCAGCATTGCAAAATTTCGATAGTGATAGTGCGCTGCAAGAAACCCAAAAAAGCCCCAAATTTATGTATTTTCTTAAAAATTGCGCCTAAGCAAGACTCTTAATTTTCGATTAGTGGGCCGATGGAGAGACTTAACTTGCTGAAGAGTCCAAAGGGCAATCATAAAATATACCTATGTATCAAAATATATATTACCAATAGAAAAACTAACCATTTTCTATAATAAAACTAACATGAAGTAAAATTTAAAATACCTAATATTAAAATAATATTAATACATAGATTAATACTCATATCTTCACGCCAAAAATTGTAACTAACATGTTTGACAATTGACAGAATAGTAGAGTTGATAAAAATGTTATCTAACGAATTTGGGTTATCGAAACACATGCGAAAAATACGAGTCAATTTCTATAAATTGACTCGTATTTTTCGCATGTGTTTCGATATTACTCGAAGATACGTACTTAAAATAGTTTTCAGGATACATATAGGTACATATACATAGCAAGCATAAAGTATATAGGTATATTTTATAGATAAAACGGTTGATATACTTATTATTTTTTGCTATAATTCTCTTCTTTTAATTTAGCGCTGTGATTTTGTTCACCGCTCAACCTGAAGCAATAGCGTTCTCTATGATTATGTCAATCATTTTACAATTACTGCGATAAACAATTTTGGCGATCGTTTGCTTATAAACTTAATTATTTTCTTTCACTCTGTTGTTTTGGAGTAAAACATACAATATTATTTCAAGAGGATTACGATGATTAATTATTTCTGAAATCTTTTTTTGAGCTTTTTTTTCGAACTTTATCTCCTAATATTGAATTAGGAACTATATGACCCCCTTTAAATATTATTTTAATGCTTTTCAAATTCCTCTTTTAAATACTATTATATTATTTAATGTACATAAGAATATTTACAAAAATACAAAAGGCTCATCAAAGCCATTGGGGTGGGTACCCAGATACTGGCTACATTACCGCGTTGTATCGCTATCATTATATTTAAGTACATTATTGTAAATATTTAGTAAATATATAAAGTGAAGTCCCGTGTCCCCTAGCGGGGTATGGGGCAGATGCATTTCACATCTGTTTCACTGATCGATTTTTTCTTTTAGGGGCAAGTAGGTGCCAGACCGAGTTTTTTTTATCTCCGCCGGGAATCGAACCCAGGACCTCTCGGTTGTAACGCTTACGCGCTTACCACTAGACCAAGGAGGCGGTCATATTTAAGTACATTATTGTTAATATATATAAGTAGTAATTAATTTTATTACTTCAGGTTTAACTGTTATTGACTCCATGTGAAAGAAAATAATTATGTGTTCATAATAATACACAGAAATTCTATCTCTATAATACCTACTTGATTTTTCCACTTAAATGCAGACAAAGTTGCGGGCATCGGTTGGGTGTTACGCTACAAATGGGAGATTCGATATTTCAACATCATTTCTAACAGAGAAATTTTCGATCGCCTACATTCTCTTTAGCAAAGGATAGCATTATTTACTTATTACCAACGTTGTAAGTGAGTGATAATTAAACAATGAATTTTATATTTGTCTATAATTGTAAGTATCCCCCGAGTCTACTATAAGGTTAATAGACTTAGGGGTAGTCTACTAACTACTGAGTAGATATAACACAGTTAGTTAATACAGTTAAGCTTTTAACTGTAGTCAAAGTAAACAGCCAAGTTGCCGCATGCTCAGACATATCTAGACTTAATTTCAAGTGCCTAACCTTACTTCTTACTAATTAAGAGTGCACTTAACTATTAATTGTTCCGCTCCTTGCTCACAAACACTTTTATATAAATAATTAATTAAGTTTATTAGACATTTTCATAAAACTGAAATAGAAAGAAATATGCATTTTTATTAAAGATCTGTAGAGCGAAAATTATCGACTCGTTAACAATGTGAAACCCCAAATATGAGCCAGCTTTCATGTTTCCTGTGCCAAAATTCTGACCCAAAATCTCTACTCCAAAATATAGAAAAATCATGATGAAGAAAATTAGTTTCCTCATACATTTTCTATGGGATGACGTTTTAGGTGACACGTTATTATTCGACACTCGGAAGGATACGAAGTTCGCGGGCTTTGCTAGTTAAAATTAAAAACGAGCAAATTTCACAAACTATGTCATTATAAGAGAATTAATTTAAAATCCTTAAACCCATACAAAAACCACATCCGCCATATGTTGCTAGTTGATCAAATTTTACACGGTAGGATGATTTGTTAATGCCATACAATTTGCAGTCTTATTTCAAACCAATAGAGTCTACTTTTCATTAACTAACGAATAAATTAATTCAGTTTAATTTCTATAGAGTTTAACGTTACTCGTTCATAATTAACAGATAAAAGTTACAGCGCGAAATCTTTGTTAAGCAGTTCATAATGGTTTTCAACCTTTGGTGAAGTTTGAGTTTAACAACAAACTAGATACTATCAAGTGCACATTATAAAGTAAAGAACTATATCGTAAACTCTTAAACGAATGATCGACTTTAATGCGGTTTTGATGAGATTGATTTTAAATACAATTTAGAAACACCTTTTCACTTATTTTTAAAAGAAATTTTTGGCATTTTGTTCATGTTTTATATATACAATAGCTTACAAAGTTTCTTTAGCACTCTGAACCGCACTTCATTACAATTAAGCTCAACCGTTTTGCATATAAGTTTTTATGACAGACAGACAGACGCCTAGGCGAATTCACGAGATTCAGTCTTTAATGTGTCTCGATTTGGCGAACGAGCCAAGTTTCCTCATATTACTACGATAGTCATAGCTTAACTGTTACTTAAAGTTACGATATTTAATTGTCTTTAACTTAAACTAGCGGCTTCCGTCGGCTTCGCTCACAATACTTCTCGAAAATAGAGACAGAGAGAGCATGTAAACACAAAACTACTTGCTCTTTTTGAATAAAACAAAAACTATTGTATTTGTATACATAAAAGTTCTAACTGTGTCAAAGTTTCAAGCAATTTTGTGTAGGTAGGTACCTAGTAACATTCTCCATCGAGAACCTCATCATTTCTGAAGTCGGCTGAAAAAGCATATCTGATATATCTACATATATTCTACAATACCAAATCGACTGCACTTTTCTTCGAAATCGGTTAATCACAAAAAACATGTAATAAAAGAATTTACCGCAAAGTTATAACCCAAAAATGCGCAAGTATAAAAACTGGTAAATTGTAACTTTCTTTTGAAAGCTATCTAGCGGTTACATCTTTATATAAGTGAACATGAGTAATGAGTATCTCTGCAATATTTAACTGAATTCGGTAAAGTCGGTATAACTTGAAATGTTGACACATAGACAGACGAGGCGACACTGCTTTTTACCATCGACGACAAACGAGGGGTGTTATAAAATTGAGGTATTTTTTTTATATACTTCGATAGAATGGAGTGCAACGGGCGGCCTTATCGCTAATCAGCGATCTCTTCCAGACAACCTAATGGTAAGTCTATACAAATTCAACCACTCCTCCGTACCACTTATGACCCATCCGGCAAGTTGCAGTCTTACATGAGACCGAATACAAATACAAATTGTATTTGGGATCGGGGACCGAACCCGATATCTCAGGCTTCGTGGTAGCCTTATAAGACCGCTTAGGCGCTTAGCCATGAGGCCTCTTTTTCTGTGTAGACACTATACAAATGAAATTGAAGACAATTTAAAAACCTCAACAGGTTTATTACAAATAATGGAGGAATAAATCTTCATAAATAGGTAAGAATCATCTCGAACACTTCGACATTCAAACAAGCCGACGTACATTTATTTAGAAGTCAAGATGGCACAGACACAAATACATGTAAGCTTAAAAAACACCCCTCTTTTTGTGTCTGGGTTATATTTATTTAAATAGTTTCTCGCTGAACGAAGCGAAAGCGATAATTGAGACAAAAATAACTCGAAACGCGGGTGGCGTCACACAAAAACCAAATGAACCAAATTAAATGGAATTGTCGCAAGTTAAAGGTATTTTTTAACTTATGAATGTGTATGTCTCGTACATTTATCTTTCTTTAATCTCAATGAAATTTAGTACTTATATTTGTTTATTTTAATATTTAAGTAAATGTTGCTCATCAATGGTAATAAAAATCAATTTTTAATATCAAAATAATGGGATTTTACAAAACACACATCACACTATCTAGATATTTTTACTCTAGCACTCTAAAAAAAATATTTTGTCTTCATACCAACTATAAAAATTTAGGTTATTAAAAAATTTATTTTATTTATAACTTTATTATCATAAGGTGCAAACCCAGTAAAATAAATAAATCTCGCGATAGGTCATCCATAAGGTAGACCGATCAGGTCAGATACGCTGGAAGTCTATTTTGACTTCACTCCATGAACGCACCAAAAGAGCTGCTAGCAATGCGAGTAAAGCGAAAAACAACTACCTAAAAAGAAATAAATAAATATTCTTTGACGTAAGAAATAATGTTTTTTTTTTATTACGTAATAAAAAAGTTAAGTAATTTTCGATAACTGATCTTTGAAAACCTTTCACTATAATCTGGTTGGGATCTGTGAGAATTAAATTGTGAAAGTAACACGCGAAATGTTCGCGAAATAATTGCCACTTAAAATGCAATTAAAGAAGCGATAAATTACTCCAAATTAAATATCGAATCACGCTACATGCCGCGCAATTAGCATTGTTTTAATAATAATTTAGATGTAAAAATCAAAATGTTCAAAATAATAGTTTCTTTTGATTTCGTCTGTGTAGTGTGTAGGCTAACATAAATTATCTAAATTAAAAAAAAAAAACTAATTTGTGGCAGTAAGATTTTATGATTTTCTGTCACGTTAAAAATAAATTTTATTTTCGAATTTGAAATTCGAGAACAATTCCAATCAATTCCTTAGTTAGTAAAATATTTTTTTCTATATTTAAAAAGGACGTTTAGCAAATATAAAGAAATCTATGCTTTATATTATAAAGTTCCTTTTTTGTCCATTTCTCGAAGAACACTATATTTAAACATCAACGTTGATAATTTTCGTGGGTGAAACCGCGAGGCATGGCTAGCGGTTTCTAAACGGATTGAAAAGCTAAAATGATGACGTCAACAGCCATAATGCATTTAAATGTTGAATGCATTTGTATTTTACCATTATTAACCGATTATAGGGTTGATGCAAAGTAAAAAATAATATTTTGTCGTCAGAATTCAGTTGGTTTGATCTTCAGAAGAGAGATAGATGAGAAATACTAAAATATGAATTTTAAATGAAACACAATTTGTGATTTATACTTAAGTATAACTTAAGTCGTTCTTAACGGGAAATTCTCAATTCAAAAAACGGCTTTAAATATCGGCGAAATATATTTTACATTACACTAGACTCTAGAGCCCGCATAAGCTTCGCTGGGGCGAAACGCAGTTATATTCATGCCAACTCTGGTACACAAACTAATTTAAGCTAGACTAATTTAGTTAATTTATGTCAAAATTAATTTAATTCTGTACTTTAATTTGTGAGCGTTTTTGACACCACTAAACCACGAAAGTAGAGAATTTTAAAGTCAAAACTATTAGTTTTACTTGTCATCATTGTTTCGATTACTGTGTGTGCCACTTAAATAAAAGGTATTTTTATGCGGACCGCCTTCTTGGCCTAGTGGTAAGCGCGTAAGCGTTACAACCGAGAGGTCCTGGATTCCAATCCCGGTGGAGATAAAAAAAAACTTGATCTGGCAGGACATAGAAGGCTGACCACCTAGGGGACACGGGACTTCATTTTTATGTGGTGTGTACCGATTATATATTAGAGCTAAATATAATATTATACATATTAGAAAAAAACATGAAATGTTGTGGCTAAACTTTTATTTATCTGCGAAGTTCTTGAAGATAATTAGTGGTCGACCATAATTCAAGATTAAACAGTAGTGTTTGTAATGTTAATTTAAATTAATTTAATGTATTTCTAATGCGTTTTATATAAAAAAAACTTTATGCACTTCTATGAACTTTAACTATGTCATATTTCACGTTCATCCATTCGCGAAATTTTCTTAAAAATGTGTACAAAGTTTTCTCTTCACGTATTTAATATAGATTAAAAAACTCTACGATAAGATTATAAATAAGAACATCGTTCGTTTAAGAGCTACGTTGCAACAGACATACACGTCAAACTTAAAACGGCCCTCTATTTTCGTCGAACGTTAAAAAGTACAGTAACAACAATCGTGCCAACCCTATGACAATAAGCAAGCACACATTATTCAAAGGCTTTTTGAATGCGAAAGTGCCACAAACAAGTTATCTGCGTCCGCGATACATTATGTATACGACCTTAGCTTTGCGTACTCTTGCGCATATGTAAGCGAAGTCCCGTGACCCCTGCTGGGGCTTGGGGCAGACATTTCTGCGAACATTATTTTTTTATTTCGATAAAAGAGAACTACTTCTGCGGCGTGGAGGTTGGGACTGACATTTCCTACTCAATCAATTTTTTTTAAAATTGGAATTCGAATTTAGAACCTCTCCGGGACACCAACACTAAATATCAGCGAGTATCATGAATGCTATCTATATTTATAAAACGTGTCGTTTTTAACCGACTTCAAAAAGGGAGTTCTCAATTCGACTGAGTGAACCGATTTTAATTTTTTTTTAATGAAAGCTGTTGCTTCCTCTCTAGTCCCATTTAAATTTCATCAAAATGTGTTTGATAGTTTTAGAGTTACAACGGCTTTTTTTTTGTTAAAATTAACTACGATCCCCTAAAAGCTACCATCCCTGACACTACCGTCCGTATCTCACATAACGATGGCTCGTCGATTATTGAACTCGTGTTGTGGTTAAAAAGCGTAGTGCATTTTTTTTAGCAAGTTCATATACATAACCTTGAATCGCTTAGTTCTTAGTTTATTACGAGATTCTATACGGGTAATTTATCACACGCACACACACGTTAACGGCCGCTGTGGGTTCGTGGTTTGGGTAACTCGGTATTGCGAAGGTGCTGTTCGAATTTCGGGGAAATACTTACGTGTATAGAAAATGACCATAGAGGGGGGGGGGACCATTACGGGTTTACCACTTTTCATAGAGTGAAAGATAGATAGATAGATTTCATAGATTCACGCATTTAGGAGGTAATTTTATTCTTAATTGACATGGGAGAGAAAGCAGGATTTAAGACTGTATTGGATATTTGATTACGCTAATAAATAAATCACTCAAAATTCATTTTGCCGACAAAGCAAGTGATCAATACGATTGTTAGTTTGCAGTATTTTGAAATATAACAAGGAACTCGAGATGTAATAACATATATTTTTTCAAATAAACATTTTCCATTTATAACTCCGTACAAGGTTACATTGTTCTCTTTATATAATACTTAAAAGCCTTTATTGCGTCATTTCTTTGTAGATTGAAATGCGGATTTAGAAATGCATTAGCCTTGGTAGTATAGATGTAAAGCGCGGCTGCTCTTGCAGGAGATATAAAAGAAACAATTACAGAATTTGTTTAAAAAGTTTTTTTAATATTAGTCAATATGAGTTAATAAAAAATATACTTTACCTCAGTTGGCTAAGTTTTTTAATCAACCACAAAGGGCCATGTAAGTTTGCGCGCAACTAGGATGTTGCCAGATTTTTTAATACTTATCGAAATTTAATTATTCCAAAGTTGGAACGGGTTCCAATCCTAATTCACGTTTAATTGTTTATTTAACTAATGGCGAAGTGTTATAAATATTCAAATTGAGTCATTATTGAACTAAAAAAAGATATACTTGCTGATTAAGTATGCGAAGGTTTGTTCGAATTCCGGAAAACGAATGTTTCGGTTGGATTACAAAAGCTTGTACTTGTTTGAAATTTACTTTTAAAAAGCACAGAAAGATCCTTACTTGCTATCAAACAATTAAACAAAGGCGTGGAATTGTTGTACAGAAAACAATAAAATGTTAAAAACGCGATGAAAACAGCATTTAAACAATTCCACCGCGAAGTTAACAAAATAAATTTATAATTGCCATGCCAAAATAAACTTGTTCCGGCAAGGTGATGCTAATGGGGTTACCATGAATTTCGATGTCTTAAAATACATTTTAATTGTTCTATTTTCAACCGATATGAATAGGAGGAGGTTCTCAAATCGACTGTGAAGTTTAAAGCCAATTATGAATTTATTTTAATGATTATTTTCTGTTTACTTTTGTTTGTCTGTCTGGTCTTATTGCAGAGGTGGTCCGTCTTGAATAAAATCAATAAATCTTACAAAATTTATATTTTTTCAAATTTACCTCTAGGTCGATGTTATAAAATGTAGTCTTGAAATGTAACTATTTATTAACTGATCATTTTCTTTACAAGCATGTGGGTGATCAGCCTTTAACCTAGCAATGTAAAACACTACCTTCATAGTAAATGAATACGGAAAACATTACCTAATTTCAAAAGCGTGGTCACCGTACATCGTTTTTGCATCTTCCGTTCAAACCAGTTTTAGATATACATAGTAAGGATTACTCGCTTTATGTGAACGATCTTGCCTCAGAATTTTATTCTATTCCAGATATAGTGACGTCATTCTGTAGGTCTTTTTTCACTAACAAATCCCACCTGTCTTACTTCCAGAAGCTAGTAGTAGTAATCTATTATATATTATAAATGAATTGACGTTTATTAGTCTCACAAAAACTCGAGAACGACTCGACCCATTTTGCCTTATGGTTTTGAAATTAGAAGTCCAAGGACGGATACACAGATCAACTTGTAAAACTCTCTTTTGTCGTCGTTAAAAATGTTATCTACAATGTCATCATAAAACTCTTCAAGCCACACATTTCATGAGAACAATAAAAATTGTAAAATGTCTAAGTAAATAGCAATGCGTATCTAGGTAAGTATTTTGTCATCGTTTTCATAAATGCGTTTGTCACGTCATGTGTTTAATGTTTTCTAAGAAATAGACACGTTTTTAGTGTAATAATTCTTTATCTCTAACTGCTTTTATCTTATCACACACTAACAAAAGTAGCACTTACTTATCTGCATATATTTAAGGCCTAATGCAAAATCACCTCTGCCCATGGACAAACACTGTAACATTATTAGGTATACATTTTGTATTATTTTAGAAGCTCTTACATTCAAGTTGCTTTTTATTTTCGTATATAAATTTTAGTACTTAAAGAGACTTCAAAAACTGCCAAAAATCAAAATTCTAGTATAGAATTATTTTAATATTCTCATTGCTAGAAAACAAATTGTATTGCTACTTTTAGATATGGGAAAACCAATTATATCTACCTGACATTTCTTAGAATTTATGAAGGAATTTTCCTGTTTTTGTTTGATTGAGATGATTCTTAGATTTTTTAGTTATAATTTATGTATTACATATATAAGACCTCTTCTTTTATTTGCAGTTAACAAATTGTATGGTTTTTTAAATTGTCTTTAATTTTACATGTCTAACATAATCAGTAAACAGTATACTGTTAACGAGACGTAGGGGGTAACGTATGGGAATCCCTACAAAGCTGGGACATGTTTTACTTATAGTATTAAAACAATGTCAAGTCCAATTTCCTAAGCCGAAACGAAGTAGATAAAGTCCATTAAATTAACGAAGTTACTAATCGGATAAGAACGTGAGGAACCCACGGGTTCTTAGGAACACTCTGACAAGTACAATCCAACTGAATATTGTACAAATTTGAGCTTTGCTATGTCAGATTAACCAAAATTATGCTATAATTTGTTTAAAGTTTAGTCTATAATATAACAATTAAATATTACTTTAGAGATTTTGTGTTTCTTAGTTTGTCCTGTTTTTCTATTATTGTAAAGTATTTTTTCACTCTTTTTTAAGTATGTCCATATCGAATTGTTCCAACGTAGGTAATTGTTGCCCATGTAGGATATTGCTTCCTTCGTTTTGTTTCTGTGTAATGTTGTGTCGATATGTGTAGCATTTTGGAATTAAAATATAAAAATAAAAAAGTTTGTTACTAATATAAATTAGAGAATAAAACCAGGTTATTTAGTGTGAAATTGGTTGGCAAAAAATAAATTTTGTGTTTTTGTACAACATTATGAATGTTCTTACTAACATATAGAGTTCAACGCGTTCATTTTTGGTTGGCTATGTCTTTTTCACCAGTTATCGGTATCTTTTTACAACTACTTATAAGTAACAATGGAACTGTTACTTCAACAGGTAGTAACATGTTCAAACTAGTTATAAACAAACTTATGTTGCTTAGCTTTAACGGTTTCCGAGAAGCTTGGTTCGTTAAAAACGGTATGACGTCATATCGCGAAATAATGATTTAAGTTAACAATCAGTCAAAGCAAAGGTATTGTTTAAGGTTTAGAATGGCCAGGCGATAATGACCTTCATAAAACCACGTCATGGTTATTCGTATTTTTTAAAATAAATGAGTAATGACGCAGGTAGGAAACGAGGAAAGTAGATCGTTCTTTATCTTTGTTTCAAACTTGACACAAGAGTTTGTCGTGTCTTTTAATCTGTGTCCTGGTATTGTATGCACCGTTCCGATGAGATTTTGTTAAAAAGCTGACAAGATTACCTACGAGAGGTCCTTGCTAAAAGAGCACCGCAAAACAGTAGTTAACAGATCGGTTAGTTGATACGTAGTTTCTATTGCTTACCACATGTTGTGGTTACAATCAAGTTAATATTTCATTACCTAGTATTGAATTCATATAATGAAGGATTTGTATTGTTCTCAATCTCAATAACATACGTGTCGTTTGAAACCTTGAGGGGAAATTATTACTTGTAATAGTTACCTAGTTATGTATAAATACATAAATCTTTTACAATTTTGCTAAGATAGTTGAGACTATAATTTTAAGGTAAACTGGTGAACCTGGAACCTCTCGTAGATGTATGAACAGATCTTCATAAATTTGCAAGATCATGACATCAGATATCAAACAAAAATCATCATCAATTCGAGGTGAACATATTCGCATGTTTAATTCAGTTACTAAGTAGGTATTTAATTGTAAATAATGAAGGGGTGTTAGAGGTGGGGCTAACTAGTATTGAATCAACACCGCATATTATGTTTATGAAACAACATGAAAATCCGGGAAAACCCCAACTTGATGACTAATTAATGAGCATACAATTTTCATGCCTGTTTTGATGTAGGTCTAGGCTTGGACACACTAGTGATTTCGTCAAGTTACACAACACAATCTACAGAGCCACTACTTCCTGACAATTTTAACACCGGACGCAAAAATAGTGCTGTTATAAGTATTACGGTTTATTTATTTTGAAAGCTGATGTGATCGATATGGTTTTTGCCGTTATTATGAATCTCTATTTGACCAATCATTAGATATTCATAGTAAGTAAACGTAAAGTTAACGTCGTCTGTCATCAAGCAGGCTATAAAGCAAAATGTAAAATTGTATAAAATAAATCCGTAAAACTGTTTTTAAACGTATGATCGTAAATAAGACATGACTAAGTTAAATAATAGTTAAATTGTGCTACACTGATTAGGATTCATAATAAAATTCACCATGACACAGTAGTAATGGCAAATCGAATCGAGAGGTCAAGAAACCGCTTTGTATAAAACCTCTCACGTTTACACAATATAACATCCAAGTTCAGATAGCAAAATTAATATTTATCGCTTCTCTTCCTATTATCATGATACGTGCTGTTTGTGAAGTAGTACAATATATTGAGTAAACAATAAATAAGGCAATATACCTACATGTAATTTTATTCATTTGTTAATAGTTACGATAAGGTCTCATACAAAAAGAGAAGCGATATTTTAACGAAGGAACAAGTGTGAATGAAGAGAACTTAAAACCCTCGACGTGAAAAATAATATGTCATAGATGCAGTGTCATAAATTGTAGCTAAGATGACCTCGACTTTTAAACTAAAAAACGAATCGAATTTCATTCGTTTAGGAGTTTCTATTCCACAGATAGAAACACAAACCTACAGATACGTTAAAGTCCGTTAAACGTAACGCCAAAAAATCGAGATTATGAAAATGTTTACTTGCATATAACGTAGGTACCTATCTAGGTAAGTACGTTTCGGTTAAGTAGACAAAACTTTGAAATGTTCAGTGAAAAAGACGCAACATCTACCCCATTCCATGCCCATGCCCCATAGAAATTACGTAATGTTAGTTATCTTCGTATAAATAATTACTAGTGTCCTAAACAATTGCCCGTAAGCTTCAGTGAAATAGTCGGGTGAACATCAGCCAGACATATTTTTGTTTCACTAAAATACACACTCCTCTACACACATTTTGAGTAATGTCAAAAGATATATGTATAAAAAGATCTGACAGAAACTATTTAAAATTGTGAATTATAGTGCTTGCTGCGAAGTCATTTTTCAAAACATCTTGACGCAGTGTTTTTGTTGCCAATGCACTGCTTTGATTGCATAACATTTTTTGTAGGTTTTTGAATAATTTACAGATTTTTTGCAGGTAGGAAACTCACTATACACATATAGGAAATGTAAAATCACTACATAGTATAAAACAAAGTCGCTTTTTCTTCCCCTATATCCCTTTGTATGATTAAATCTTTAAAACTACGCAACGGATTTTGATGCGGTTTTTTATTATAAAAAATAGAGTGATTGATGGATGGCAAGTGTTATTTGTGAAATCATTTTAAAATAAAATTGTGATGACTGCACATAACCTAAGTAAATATTAATAAAACAATTAAACAAATTCTGTAAGCCTTGGCATTTACTTCTTTCTATTAGTTCAAAAACTTTGAACTACAAATGAATAGAGAATAAACCACCTTGATAAACCACCAAATCTAATCAGATAAAACCTACCGTTCACAAAAATCCGCTAAACTGCACTATGTTTTGTAACACAACACTTTTTTATCACGATTTAACCGTAATCACAATTCACCAGTCACTGATACACTTTCTTGACACGACAAAAAGTAAAAATATTTTACGAAAGTTATCACGCGAACGCGGGAACCGAGCGAGACACAACGTACCTCTATGAACATGCAACGCTGTCTGAATTCTTTTAAAAACTGAGCCTGCTTCGCCGGGCTTGTGTGAAAGAGATAGAACATACGATAGCGTTTAAAACATGAGTGAGAAAGAGAGAAGAAATTATTGAAGTTAGCTGCTATGCCGAGAATGCTGAATGACCATAATGACCTTTGTAGTTTGTAGTACCTTTTCATACAAATAAATTATAAAAGGTTTATTTTTTTTCTTGCAACTTTAATAAAATTAGCAAGACCCTGTTAGAACAGTCTAGTATTTATTATTATTGTTTTAGCTTTAAGAGAAGTATTTAGAAGTACTAAGCCACCGTAGAAATAAATGCTGGAAGTTAAGAAAGACTAGAAAGAACTCGTTAGGTAGGTATCATATAGGTTGTAAAATCGTTAATTTTTGTGACCTCAAAATCGAAAGGCCAATAAAATAAAACCTATAAATTCTATGTAAATAGTTGATAAATTGTATACATTTAGGATAAAACTGTATTTTTGTCAAAGTAAATCCTTGTTTCTTTAATATATATAGCTAAATATTTAAATATTTTGTTTTTTTAATAACCTACCTACATTAATAAACTTTCTTAATCTTTAACGTTTTTGTTGTCCCCACATGTTTCAATTTTATTTGTTAGTGAAGTGGAGTTTGGTTTTATTTCTAAAACACTTTGTTTTTATGAAGTTTTTATGATTTTAGGGACTCGTAAAGACAGGATACCTACTTAGTAGTTTAACAGCCAACCACGATGCGAACAAAATATATTTGCTTAACTTTCATTTCTTTTTATTTTATCTTTATTTTAGCTTTTTATTTGAAGTGAATGCTGTAACTTTTCTTTTTAAATACATTATTTACATATAAGTAATAACCGAGTGAAATATGTACATAGAATATTTTTTTAAACTGTATTCCGTACTTTTACAAGTGACCTATGCGTAGGTACTTGTTTTTTCTCTTTTTTGCCTCAACAATTGCACATAAGCGAAAAAGTGACATAGAATTTGATACATAATTCAAAGTTAACCATAAGTTTTATGTAAAATGTTAGATTTTTGAGCTCCAAATATAATTCTTATGTTTAGATTTTAATTCTTAACCTTAGTTTAAAATATACTGCTTATATATATTGTTAAGGCATAAAATTGACTAACTTTTTATCTTCGCAAACTCCCTAGAATGTCGTCAATAAGTTTAATGCAGACAACGAGTTGAATTAAGCTAATAAATATTGTAGAATCGCATAACGACGTTAATTAATTAAATTTCAGTTGAGTTTTTTAATAAAAAGAAAAACGGAGCGGATAACGCGCAAATTATACAGTGCGATAGAACCTTGATAAATTTTCAACCTTGGTGTAATCTTTAAGCTTTGCTGGCGCGCATCTAAATTCGCTTCGACCTTATTATTTGGGGAAAATGTTTTTTTACTTTAAATTAAGCTATTACAAGAAAACAATTTAACTAATCCCCGACATGATTACAATTAAGGATATCTCATAATTGGATGAACTTCATAAATTGTAGTTAAAAATTGTGTGTCTGTGGGTTTTTTATTGCATGATAGCTCTGTGGAGCGATTATGTGGTTTTGGTTATAATTTATGAATATCTGTTTATCCATTTATGAAGCATAAGGTAATAAACAAAAAAACGCATCTAAATCAATCCATTGTATGATGCAAGAGGTACAGAGATACATCAAACTTATAACACCTCTTTTTGCGTCGGAGGTTAAAAATATTCGTACAAAAAATCTGCGCTTATTACAACAACGAAAAGAAAAATCTGAAGTAGCTATAAAACATGAAATAACGAAAGAAAAATAAAACTTCAAGTACCGTTTCCCTCAGGACTTTCCCATTTCGAAGAGTTATGCTAATATTGTAAAGTTAAATTACATTTTATTTCTATTTTCTGTTTAACATGAGTTAATAATCTGTTTACCGACTTTTTTAATTTTATTTTATAAATTTTATCAAAATTACAATATTTCAAAATAATGTAAGTAATACATATTAGAAATTCGATTTTGTATGGTTTATCCATACCTACATGTTATTCAATGACGCTCATTCAGAACGGTTTAAAACATCTTAAAGACTAATCTGTAATAATATACACCGAATTTTATTAAACAGTCATGAGATAAAAGTAAAAACTTATAAAATATTTAGCTAAAAACCCGTGTATAAAGTCATCTAATGCCAATATACGGCACATTTGGCTGTAAATGCAGGTATTCAGAATCCGCGCCCTACCAGACTCAAGTAACGCTCGAAAGCCAAGCTAAAAAGCTTGCTCGGTACAGCTAAGGAAATGGCTGATACAAGCGCGGAGCGAATAACAAAGAATAATCAATTTTTAAGAGCCTTGTCAATTTTCAAAAAACATCGAGGTATTCTATTCGACTGTAGTATTGTCTTTTGTGTTACTCTCATGAAAGTAATTTATAAATCTATTACCTAATTAGTAATGTTACACCTGGATAAACCAATTCTCTAAACAATTTAAAATCTACTTTAACTGGCACAGTTGAAAAAATGCACAATAAGTGTAATATTTAGCTTTTAAACTAAACTTACTTTGCCATGAACGTAAATTTCTACCCTTCTCGACCTACGTGGCCTGGCTTGAATATAATATAATGTATACATTAGTTCCTTTGGCTGATGTCCTGAGCGCATGGATGGGGTTTCGTGTTCGAACTTGTCGGTTACAATTTCGCGTGCAGGCCTCTTTGGCTGTGCAACTCTGTATCAGTTAGAGTAGTGGTTGTGTAATTTGAGTAATTATGTCATTAGACGAAATGTATATGTAAATGTATGTATTTATGTTATTGTGGTTTCTATTATTTTTTAAATGGTAAATTGCACTTTATACCATTCCGCTATCAAAGTTATCTCATACAAACTTTAGTAAGACTATGAGTTGCCCTCTCGCCTACGCCTCGTAACCTCACCCTTACTCAGTAAGAGGTGAGGTCTTTGTAACAACAGTACGTGCCTCCGATACTAGTTGAACATTGTTCTTTTAAGAGCCGATACTTAGCAAAATTAGTGATGTGAGATAAGCTTTTACAACCCCAAACGTACCGAAAGCGAAAATTTTACACAATTTCATATAAAATTTTCTTATACAGGGTATAAAAGACCACTTCTGATAATCAAAAGGCCTTATACACATCTATGTATCTTATAAATTACCGACTACATAAAACGGAGGTTCGCATATTGATGAAATTGTTCACGGTTTGACGTTATAAATTTTCCGATTACAAAATAAAGATCCATCTATATTACTGTTATATTACTTAAACGTTTCAACAAGTAGTAATTGTGTACTAAATAATCTTTTGAAACATCGTACAACGCAGTAATATGGCCAGTATTATGGTTACAAAGTGGTTACACACCCTAAAGATAAATTATTAAAATTCCACTAATATTATAAATGCGATTGTGAGGATGTTTGAATACTTGTGACTCAATCACGTCTAAACGACTGAACGGATTTGAATGACAGTTGGCACGAAAATAGAATATGCTCTAGATTAACTGCATAGAGTACTTTATAACTGGTAGTGTGTTTCCAGTGAACTTATAATGTTTTTTATTTAGAAAACGTTTCATATTTAACGCAATATATACGGCTATATAACGAAAGAAATTAACGCGGATGAAACCGATGGGCACAACTAGTGCTATTATATTTTAAAGACAAGATAAATGAGAACGCGCGGTGTGGCGCTATTCTTCTATGCAATAAAAATGCATAGAAGAACTAAAATGTCTATAAAAACAGATGAAATGGAAAACTTGTCAACTGCAGCAGCTGCCAAAACATTTATTCAGAGATAGTTTATTTCTTTTTCAGTCGAGAATTTTCCATTTTACTATCAGCTCTGGTCGTCATAACAGTGTTAGTATAATTATCCTTTTGAATTGTTTCCCCACTTTTATGATCCATTTTAATTAATTTTTAAAACTATATAGTTTAAATAAAGTGACATAAAACACATATTTTTTGTAGAATAATGATTTCTGTTTTATTTATTACAATTTAGTGTATTTTTTTATTTGTATTTTGTAGCTCCGTTCGCTATATTACGAATTAAGTATAAAAAACCATCGAAGTCTCGTTCTAAAGTATTTTTCTGTACGTTGCTTTTAGCATTGTTCACTGTGCGATAGGTAAGAAGTGTCTAAGTGCTTAAAATCCTTCTTAGGTCCCTTTTTGTTTCCATTTCAGTTGGAGTTTGGACTATTGTTTTTCTTCGAGATCTATAGACCTTCTAAAGGATTATTTTAAGAGGAACTTAAGACTGTTAGGAAACTCGCGAAATAATTTTTACCCATACAATATAGCTAGTGCTATAAGTAGTGTTGATATAATTAAATATTTGTTGTCTTGTACCTAAGTAGATACAAAATATTTGATAACTTCATTGAATAATTAAGGTGTGACAGTGTACCAAATTTAAATTCGCAGGTGCCATATTAAATCTTTTTTAAATATAACTAGCTGACCCGGCAAATGTTGTTTTGCCATATTAATTTTTGGGGTGGGCTACTCTTATCACTTAGGGGTATGAAAAATAAATAGTAGCCGATTCTCAGACCTACTGAATATGCATATAAAATTTGATAAAAATCAGTAAAGCCGTTTCGGAGGAGTAAGGTAACTAACATTGTGACACGAAAATTTTATATATAAGATAATGATAATAATGGTTTAATGTTGTAAGTGTATGTTTATACCTAAACAATAGTGATGATGTGCAGTTCTGTTTTCATTCTTACAAAAAAATTTAATAAAAACCATAACTTGCTATATTTTTCAAAAATTCAATTATCATGTTTTATATTCCAAAAAGGTGAATTATAATTATAAGTAAAAAAAGGAAAAAAGATTCTCCGCGGCGGGGAATCGAACCCCGGTCTCCCGCGTGACAGGCGGGGATACTAACCACTATACTACCGCGGAATTGTAAAGAAAGCTAAAAATATTATAGATATTGATTTCATAGAAACATTCACTAGAAAATGTTATCAATATGATAAGATAGAAGGTATTACTAATGCTACATCAATTTATATTGGACTTTACTTCTTTTATTACTCAGACTTATTGATGATAAATAATTTGATAAAAAGCTGAAATTATTATTTATGTCTTACTGTTTGCGCCACATTCAAACGATATTATTTCTATGAATACCGTATAATAACAGGTGTGCATTTAAAAAATATAATTTTTAATAAGTAATTCGTATGGCAAATTATTATACAACAAAAATTCAGCGTATCAATAAAAAGCACCATACTGAATTTAAAATGTTGCTTCCTTTTGATATTTCATCAAGATGGATGTTAATGTTGTATTTTTAACCGACTTCAAAAAAGGAGGAAGTTCTCAATTCGATGCATATATTTTTTTATATTTGATACCTCAGAAATTTCAATTGGGTGAACTAATTTTAATGATTCTTTTTTTGTTTGAAAGCTGGTGCTTCCCGTGCGGTCCCATTTCATCAAAATCTGTTCAGTAGTTTAAGAGTTATAATTTCAAGTTGTTTTTTTTTGCTAAAATTTTAACACTATTATTTCAATTATTGTTTTATGCACAGATTATAGAAGTCGTAAGTGGTAAGGCCTGACCTACCCCATTAATAGGCACACCTCACACTGCTGTATGTAATTATAACCATTCAATTAGACCCCAGGTGTGAAATTGAAAGTGATAAATGATACATGACCCTAATTAAAGGGTCAAATAGCGAATAGGGGCTAGAGAAATTACTATGCCAAAGTAATATTACAAATGGCGTTACTTTTCAGCCACCAAATAAATTCTCAATTCGACTATATTTTTGTATGTTTGTGAAGCGACTTTTATAATTTTTATAATTATATGTGAGTTTATCTGTTTTCGATAATGTTCCATTGCAAAGATGCAATAAATTTAATTTTAATAACATAAACAGGTATTATAAAACACCTTGAAAATGCAATTCAAAATCACTACATAGTATAAAACAAAGTCTCTTTCTCTTTTCCTATATCCCTTTGTATGCTTAAATCTTTAAAACTACGCAACGGAGTTTGATGCGTTTTTTTTAATAGATAGAGTGATTGAAGAGGAAGGTTTTTATATAAATGTTTTATACCCGTGCAAAGCCGGGGCGGGTCGCTAGTATTGAATATAGCAGAAATAATAATAGGTAATTTACAACGCACCACTATAAACTTGTGGAATCAGCGGCCTTTCAATCTACTTCAAGCAAGAGCGCTTAAAAGACATGCAAAGCATTCGCGTCTCGATAAATTTTTTCTATATACCTTAGTAAATAAATAATAAACCCAGCAAATGTTTTTTTTTGTAACATTGAAGTAGTCTAGGTAATTATATTCCCAGTGATAATTAGAGAAAAGTCAATTATTTATACACCGCCACCCTCTGCGCCGGATATGCGCGTGCGCACCAGAAATATATCACAATGAAGTCATGAGCCATTATCGTACATCAGCTATATATAGCCAGTCATTAAGTATCCCACACTTTACCCGACTGCGGCTAAACCCAAAACGATAAGAGCTCAATGGCTTAAACGATTTTGATAATGTTTAATTTGATTTATTTGTAAATATTAAATTTGGTTAGATAGGTGTCGTCATAAAATAGTCATATAATAGTTATTTTTTATTATTAGTTTAATTATTTTTGTTAAATGTTTAAGAAGGTACCAAATCAATCTTGATATTCTATATTGAGTCATATTTGAAATATTCTGTTAAACAAAATCATGAAAATCGGTACATAATTGGTCTCACAATACAAATATACAAAAAATATATTGTCGAATTGGGAAACTCTTTCTTTTATATTAGCTGGGAAACATTAATTACGTTAATAACTTGGAATCGATCGAATGACGCACTAATAATAGCATATTGGAACACCCTCACATGCTCCAACGGGCCAAATAGTGGGGCAAACGTTGGGTGATTGGGGGCGACACACGTGCCGGCAATATGGGTCGTTTTGTTTGTTTACTTGTCACTCTTGGCGACTATGGTCACATTGAAGGGGCGCTATTCTCATTTATTATATTCATTCGGTCTTTTAGTGGCATAAAATTGTGTTACCATACATAAAAATAAGAATAAATCTTTATAAAAAAATATTTCACTGTTTAGTCTCCCTTCTTACTGGGTTGCCTGGAAGAGATGGCTTAGTAGCGATAAGGCAACCCAGTACACTATGTTCTGTAATGTATCTTTATTTGTAGTTTATACCTAATGTATAAATCATTAAATACATAAATTCTTACAAAAAAAAAACTATCATAATCAGAAAATTCGTATACCTAGTCTATACTATAGATTTTAGGAGCTGCAATTCCACAGATAGACAAACAGACACAGACACGTCTATACGTTACAAAACCCCTGTTTTCAAAAATGGTTAAAAATACTCTCCGAATAAGTATCAGTCTCCCCATCAAAAATCGAATATTCTTATTTCTAGTTCATGTTTAGGGTACCTTTAATTACTAGATTGTTTGTCATTGTTCCACTTGAGTATATCACATGTCATCTGAAGGATCTCGTTATAAAGGCCGTTAACACATCTGGAACGATTTAATGATATTTCTACCATATAATATAATCTTTAGAGATTGTTTTATCAGTAAAAACAAGTGAAAGTTTGTAACGAATTTTTATACAGAGATGCAGGGAACTTAAAATTTCAGCGAACTTAAAAAAGAAAAAAAGACACAGATACATTTCTGAACCTGCTTCACAAATACTTTACAAGAAAGTCTAACCAACCGAAATATTCAGGTATTTGTTTCCTCGAGATTCGAAACCAGAACCTCTAGCGCAACACGCAGATGCGTTAACGACTTAGCCACTTAGGACTTAATGGAAATTCTCAATTGAAGTGGTTTTTTAAATATGTTTGTTACAGGATCGCAAAGCAAATTATGAACCAAATTTACTAATTCATTTTGATGAAATGAAAAAAGATGTTCATAAAATCGTTATATAACGGACTTCAGTCGAATTGAGATCCTTTCTAGAAGTCGATTGAAAAACTGTCCGTTATTTAAAGAAACCTACAATCAATTGAGACGCAATAAAATCTTCTATCGTCATTGGAAGCAATAATTTCGGCTCAAAGTCAAATAAAAAGCGGCGAAGTAGGCCAATGGTATGTTCGGGTTGACAGATGTGCCCTATTTAGTGGAATCCCGGTTGAAAAGGGCCAATAAATTGTATAGGCTACAAGGATACACAAAATACCCCGTAAAAAAAATATATATATTTAGTGACACATATATTTTTATATACAACAAGAAAACAATTAATTCGGATATATTTAATAAGCGCCTTTGACATAAGAATACCATAACTGGATGATGATAATAATATATTGAAAACTAGTAAGCTTTGAAACTAAAAAAAAGCATACAAATCTGTTCATTTGTTTTGCAGCTGCAATGCCACTTTTAAAACCCCTCTTTTTAAAAAAATAATCTAATGTCATACCCTAATGTACAGAACCCTAGCCATAATACATTCTAAATTCCAATCGATAATCGTTTATTTCGATCGCTTATTACGTATGCGTCGAGTGGCCATTGGCGTGTAACTGAGTATTTCTAAGACTGATTATCTGACATATAGGCTAAGAATGCGTGCAATATATAATAAGCCAGTGTCAAAACTCTGTGTGCCAAGGAATGGACATTTTTCTGCATCTGTTGCACCAAACATTTTCTTTATAGGCAATGAGGTGCCTTGTGTCTACCTATGGTTTCAAAACGGTATTTACACTGAAATACGAGTATTTATTTCAATAAAAGAATCTGTGTTTCGAAAAGTCTATCTTTCTG
Organism: Aporia crataegi; assembly: GCA_912999735.1. NCBI lineage: Eukaryota > Metazoa > Arthropoda > Insecta > Lepidoptera > Pieridae > Aporia > Aporia crataegi. Next base: position 800,460 of record OU538744.1, on the reverse strand, counting down.
TTAGTTAAAAACTTCTGTTAAGTATTTCAAGAGATTATCTTATATAATTTTTTTTTTATTATATGTATTAAGCCATTCGCTATCCATATACAAATTACTTATATGAATTATCTACAATTCTACAGCCATTCGATTGATTTGTTTGTCTGTCAAATTATAAGTATATATGTATATCTTTGGATGGGATATCGACACTCACATGGGATATAAACTATTAAGTTTATGTATAAAAAATAAGTCTAAGTACAGGTACTTAACAAGGACGAATTTGACTCCTTCAAAGGAGGCCGAAACTCAAGCTTTATATCCCTAAATATTTCGTATTAGGTACAGCTGTTAATATGTCTTGGCCATTCGCCAATAGAACATTCATTAATATCTACTAATGGAGGGAATTAATATCGCTGCAGGGAACCACAACGAAATAGTTGATGGTTATATTATTTACATCTTAGAGTTAGTTTTATATTTTCTTATTTAGAAAAGTTGCTCAATTAAGATGCAACAATAGCAAAACGATACAAGAGACCGCGCAAGGACCTTTCTTAGCCTCAGAGTTGTAATAATATATTGAACATAACATACATACATTTATAAAAAACATTCACAATATAAAATATATATTTAAATTTCATATTTACCTATAATATATAAACCTGTATAACCTATATTATATAAACCTATTCTTTTGACAAATGACGAATGTTGAAAAACAAGATGGCGGCTAATATCAAAACCACATTAAATATTTATTATTATTTTAACAGAACAGTTTATAGATTTATAAAGATTACATACTATTAAGCATTAAAATTAATCACTGAAAGAAAGGTTGGTAATTAATAAATATAAAAAAGACTTGTTTGAATCATAATGTAATTTATCTTATGTATATATATTATATAATCCATTAGACTTGCATATATATAGCAACATTTTTAAGTACCTAAAGCAGATACTACACTGTTTTGAAAATTTACATTGGACCGGAAAATACTAACACCCGAATTGACAGCCTTGCCTTTGAAGTCGTTTGAATAGCTTAATTTTAGCCTACTAATTACATAATTTCTTAATTGACAACATCGTCAAAGAATATCTATTTTAAATGCTCCACTGACCCAAATAAATGATTGACATTACAAAATTGAGTTAACACAAGTTTAATATTACAGATTCAGCAGTTTATTTAACGAAATGTTTTAGTATAGCAAAAACAAACTGGAACTATTTAACTGTAATTATTTGTTCTAGATTGTTTAGTACAGTTTATTTATTAAATCTACGACGACAAAGGAGGGGTGTAAGTTTGAAGTGTCTGTCTGTAGCATCACAACTCGTAAACGATCGATTTTGATGTAGTTCTTTGTTTTGAAGATGTGATCGAGTTGGGTCATAGCTAATTCACGATAATCGATTTATCCATTTATGGTATTCTTATTTGTAATTAACATGTGATATGGTTCTATATATCTATCTACTAATAAAGAAAACAGGTAGACGTTGCAGACAGAGGTTGGGTAGGCATAGAAGGCTGATCAGCTACTTGTCTGTTAAGAAAATGATCAGTGAAATAAATACAGCAATGTATCTACCCCATGCCCCACTAGGGCTAATGGGAATTCATACAACATGTATAGGAATTAGGAGGTTATATCTTTATGAGAATTATCCTTACATATGCCATAAATTAATGTCTATATTTGGTTTTACATTGTTCATATTAAACCATTAACCTATTTTTAAATGGCCACGTTTCACTACAAGTTGAAGCAATGTGGTCTTGTCAAGTTTGCTCCGAACGGAGACACGCGCGCAGACTAGTTTCTAAAGTGGCGCCAGACATTGACATCATTTATTATACATTAAAGATATTTATTCATAATTCCCTCTATATGTGAGTTTGGTAATAATAAGGTTATAAAATGGGGATAAAGATTCATCTCTCACTGTTAGCTATAGTCTATAGACTCATTTCAAGTGACAGGCAAACATAACTTGTCACCTACTCGGAGAATCTTAAACTGTATGGGCTTTATTACAAGACATGGACTAAAGATGTTTCAGTATTGGTTGCTAGGATACACGTCTAACGTTCATACAAAAATGTGGTTTTTTTCTGGTAACAAACCCGGCCTATCTTTAAACCGCGTTTTGGAATAAGGCAGTGTGTTTTCGTTAAACTGTACGATAAACTCAACTACAAAGATAAAAAAATATGTTTAATTCTAGTTGTAGATACTAATATTCTGAAGCTGTCAAGTTTTTGTGAATTTGGTTGATAATACTGATTCGAATTGAAAAGCTATGACGTCGTGCTGCGACAGATATTTTATTATACACAAGTAATATCAATGATATTATCAATGAAGAAAGATTTATAACTAAGATAACTAACTAACCCATCTGAGATACAAAGAAAAACACATTCATTATGTCAAGAGGTGTTACAGATGGACGAAACAATAAAGATTATATTGCTATTAAATCAATCCTAAAACCGTAGTGCAGTATACAGAAGCGGAGACCGGCGTCTTATAAATAACTAATATCAATTGCATGTTTGCTTTATTCCACTTCGTGACTTATACCTAAGTACAAATTAAATTCCTTCCCGAGCTAAGTGTAATATGGCATTCATTTAATCCATAAGCCGGGTAAAGCGCTTCTGTGGGACGCTACTTACGCTGACTCACTGGCGTTTTCGCATCTCCATGCTACTACTTTAGCTGCTGGTGGCGCGGCATCAATTGCAGAAAACAACAAAAGACTTTTATATGAAAGTCTCATGGATTCTTATATTTTCATTCCTTTTGGAGTAGAGACTTTGGATCCACGGAGGCTAGAAGCGCGTCGATTGTGTAAAAAAATATCGACGCGCTTAGTTGAGAGCACAGGAAACCCGAAAGCCATTGATATTTCGGCCAACGCGTTATTATAGCGATACAACGCCAGTAGCCAGTATTTTGGGTACGAACACCAACGGCTTTGATGAGCTTTTCGTATTTTTGTAAATATATTTAAGTACATTATTGTAATTAAATCTTTAAAATAAATACTTAAAAAGTTAAACTGAAAATAATTTAAAACTCCACCGACACGTCGTGACGTGATTACAAATAAAGATATACCTCGTGAATGGGCGAACTGATCTTCATAGACTGTAGCGAAGTTCTATCCAAACATCAAATAAAACTGCATCGCAGTCGGTCTATTCGTGGAAAAAAGCTTCAGATTCCTTTTGAACCCTCGACGCAAATAGAAGGTTGTTATAATTTAGACGTGTTTGTGTGTCGGCGTGTGGTGTATCTGAACCGATTTCGATGAGGACTTGTTTGAATATGTACAAGAAGAGCATCTGTTTATTCATTCATAAGACATTATTATTATTTAATAATTGACGTCGCGGACTTTTGAAATTAATTTCAATTTCATTTGTGAATGACTTTGAATTTGTATTTAAAAGTGTTGGTGAGTGCAATGTGGAATAGAGCTTTGCTGCAGGAAGACAGTATTAATAACACAGCGTAGACTGACGCGCAGTCTGCAATAAGGAGATCTTTGATGTACTCATGAGAACATGTCTTATTCATTCTTGCCTACATCAGTATTTCTTGAAGTTATGACTTGTTTAAACTCATTTCAAAACTACAAGTTAAAATAAAAATAGAACGTAGATGAATAAACTGTAGACAAAATTCATTTCGGTCAGCTGTCAAACAAAAGATACCGCATCGAGATGTTCCTTCTGCCACAGCAAACCCACGGACCCGTCAATATTATAAAACCTTGGCGTCAAGGGTTAAAATTGTTCACCAGTTCAATAGTTTAAACGCGAAGCCTCACTATTGAATTTATCGTCCTATCGCTGTCCTATCTTAACTATGAATATTGAATTCGAATTGGTATAATTTTTACCAAACGGAATGTATACTAAGAAATGAGAAATTATGACAGTGAAATCAAACGCCATAAGATTACTTTAGAAAAGTTTAAATTGTCTAAATCACTAACAAGGTGAAATGAGAAAAGTTGATATTTCCGTTAAGTTTTCTTAAATTTTCTATTGTTCCGCAAAACTTTTCTAATTATTTATTTTATAAGAACCGTTCTCGGACAATAACAAACACAGCAAAAAAGAATTATCCAATTTGGTGCAGTCGTTCTGAAGTTGCGCGAGTACATTTCGGCGATTAACTTTTATTTATATAGATGGTCGGACAACTGTAACACTATTATTAAGCTGATTGTTCTCGTGTGTCCCCACAGATGTTATAAAACGTCATAACATAAAAAGTCTCGTGCTGTCGAGCCGTTCGTCTTATTAACGACCTAATTAAAACTAAGTCAGCCGTGTCAAAATACAATATTAGTTGAGGGTGGATCGCAGCATACGCCATCTGTCGGGCAAGACACGCGTCACATATTAATTTTATTTGTTATTAATTTAATATTTTACGCCCCTAACAAAATAATTTATTGAGAGGGGGCTTGTAGCTTAATTTAGTTCAAAGACTTAGTTTTTATAAGTAGCTTCGGTTAGCTTACTTACGAGCTATGAGAGTTCTCTTATATGTAATACTTAAATAAGTAAAACAAAAATATAAATTCTACAGAATTTTGTAGATTTGGTTCGTAGAATGTACATTTCTGTCATATATATTATTTTAGACTTGAGTGAACTTTGAAGTCGGTTAATAGTTTCTTATCGCTTGTGAACTTCACTCAAATCTAAGTTTACAGGCTGTTCAAGACATTACTTAAGTAATGCTTACGCTACAACAACAAAATCTCTAGTAAAGTGCGAGAATTTACACATAATATTTTGACTTACTAAACTAGTTAAGATATTTTTTATGTATATAAAGATGATGTTTTTAGTCTGTACATAAAAATTATAATGACCTATTTGCCTGTAAAAACTTATCAGTGGAACAGACGCACGTAACTAATTACACGTCAAATTGGTGTCCTCCTTTTTGATTGAAGATCGGTTAAGAGTATTGAATTTTTCTACATTTTCCCACTAAAAAGGCATAAAATTCTCAGCTATACAAAATATACGTCAAAATATTAACCCTAACGTAGTAACAGTCGCAAATCTCAGAAAGTCGTTGGGTATGTCAGGTCGATTGAACCCGTAATCAATCGCATAGGTCTAACCGACCCTTTGCAAAGCTAATCAGGCGCAAGACCCTTGAGTACAGCACTTACATCATCTGAAATTGAAAGAACAAAAGAAATAAAAGGAAATCCTAGATTTCCTTTATATTTCAAAGACTTGGCAACTGGGATATGTTAGTGTGAAAAACAATCTATACTTCAATCTATAAAGATAAATAAAATTGGAGTGTCTGTTTGTAATATTAAAGTAACCACTATTTACATGCATATGGATGTATACGGTACGTATATTAATATAACATTTTTGTCTGTCTGTTTGTACCGGCTAATCTTTAAAACGACTGGAGTTTCATTGGCAGATCGCTTATGTAATAAGGAGTAATTTAGCTTTTATTTAAGAAATTATTATAAATAAATAATAAAAAACTAACAATTTCGTGCTGACGAATTATATAATACATATCTATTTTTTTGATGTTCACTATTTTACTCAGTTTAAAGGCTATATAACATCACGATACGACGAAAATAACGCGGGTGAAACTGCAGGGCACAGCTAGTATCTATATATATGACGTGTCTGTGTATCTGTCGGTGGTGTCGTAGCTGCTAAGCTGATTTCGATGCGTTTTGCTTTTTTTGAAAGCTGAATCTTAGCTATTATGGGAAAATGTGAAGCAATACCAAATTAGTTTTAAAAACGAAGACATCTTATAAACACACCTACAAATATACATTTAATATTACGTTAAGGAAATACCTGTCAGGGCTATTGAATTGAATTCCCTAATCAAAGAGCCCTTAACCCATTTTCTTACATGATATAAAGGGTCGTTTAGACCCCGAACTATTCAAGTTATAGAATAAGTCTTTTGTGTTACGTTTTGCTAAGAAAATCATTACTCCATTGTTTGTATTTTATATTTATATTATTACTTTTATATCCAATTAAAAAGATCTAATATTTTAAGGAAATAAATGTCTTCCATTTCACTTGTGTGTATGGCTGTGCCGCGATTGTGGTGAAAATTATGAACCATGCATGCAGCAGCGAGAGATTTAAAAGCCATTATAATTTGTTAGTCAAATTTGAGCATAAAAACATCATAAATAAATTAAAACAATATAATAATAATACTTTTTCAATAACAGCGATTATCTGTGGTCAAGGGTGGGGGTAATCCAACACTAGCCATTCAGATTTAAATGAGACAGCTTTTATAAATCATTCGAACTCACTTCCGAAATCGCTTAACCCTTTTCGGTACGGTCAAGCAATTAATCATCATATTTGTATTTTTTTAATAAAAAAATATTTTTAAAAAGCTAGGCTAGAAATTCAACTAGAAATTAAAACGTCTTGACTTGGAATGCACTGAAGTTTCGCATGTTAGGAAAGATGAGTGTTCGGAAATTGGGACTTTTTAGGTACACCTTATATAATTACTGTTAGTTTACTCCATATTGTAACAAATTTATTTGTAGAGTAAATCAACAAAAGTATTTTAATACTTAATATTATAAGTATAACACCAGCACGGGACACCGACGTGAAGTGCGGCTATTTGCTTTGCATTTGATTCCCGTGTTTCGTTCGGTAAGTGGGAGATCCAGAAGCCCATTATGAATATTATGTAATCTGCCGACGGTACAGCAGTGAACTAGTCCGTCGTACGCACGCCATCAAAGCTCTCACAATGGTAACCGAATACGTTTGCTCTTCCATCTAAATTCTATTGATTCAGAGCCGTTATTAAAATAAAAATCTAAAAGGTTTTATTTACTTTTCAAATATTAACCATTCCACAAAATAATTTTAAATTGGACAGCTTTTTTTCGGAACATCAAATAGTCAAAATTCGATTGTTTTTGCCTATTACAGATTCTAATATATTAATCACATTATACACTTTTGAAAGTAGTTTAGCATCTTGATGTTCTTTATGTGGGATCTCAGAGAATGTATGTTTCGGTTGAAAATGCACGGAATTCTGATCACCTATTTGTCTGAAATGATTTGCTCTGTGACAAAATATATAATGGAGTGCAACGGGCGGCCTTATCGCTAATCATTCAATATATATTTTTGAAACTGAGATAAAAAGAATCTTTTTTGATAAAAACCCCAATAACTCGGTGTAAATTGTATGTACCGATTCGCGATCTGAAGATGCTTATCAACTGTCAAAATCGGTTGGAGTTGTAGCTAAGAACGAATACGTGCATCAGTACAAACAAGTTAAAGAAAAATACCCAGCTTTGTCCAATCTTTATGAGAAAATACCCTCATGGCGTGTTGTAGGTCGTTTAGATAAGGGCCGATCACTAATCGAATGTTCGCATTAACATTTTAATTAAACCGCTACGATTAATCTTTATTCATGCCCTTTCAGTCGAAATACGGCTTTTTGTTAGCTTTTGCGGTTAGAATTTCAATGTTTTGTTTACTAGTTGATGCCCGGGACTATGCATTCATTTGGAATGTAATACTAGCTACTCGAATCAAGAGATAGTAGTAAATTTTTCGTGGGATTTTTTTGAAGAGTAGACTCCTTGAAGTGCTACACTTTTAAAAACCCCGATGAAAAAGAGGGGTATTATAAGTTTGAGATGTGTATGTTTCTATCTATCTAGGTCATACGAATGGATCAATTTCAAAAGAGTTTTTATGGGTTTTTATAGGGCTAAAATGTAAGAGGATCCTTTTATCCATCTATGATATTATATTTATATTTAAAATGTTGAAAGTTTTTAAATTGTCAAATGTTGCTTGTTTATAAAGATTTTTTTACCGATTTCTTAAATGTTCGAATGTACTGAAGCTTTTATCAAGACACCCACGTCTTCTTAATCTAACTTGTCAACACTCAAATCGGTATCACAAGTGTCAAAAGTGTCAGGACACTTCGTTCGCACTCTCGCTTCATTCAGGCATTAAACATTAACGATCTTTTGTTTACATTCATAAAAATAGGGGAGATATTTTTAGTTTATTTCCTTGTGATTTGAGATTGTTTTAGGGCGCTGTGTGACGACTAGCTTTACATTCGCTGCATCTGAGTAGTGTAAAACAATATTTAGCCCCTGACGAAAAAAGAGCTCAAACTAATTTTAACCTACGAGTAATGGACGAAATAGTGGTTGCGTTCCTCATTTTCCACTCTCAAAATAAAACCGATTTTTACAATTTTTACAATTTAATTACAGTTGGTCCGTGTACATTTTGACTTTTATTTTTGTGACTAATAATTGGCGCCTCAAAATTATTACAATAATACAAAAATCGAAAGACTTAATTTACCCACATAGTCAAGTGCTAGCATGACAAAAAAATCATTTTACTTTCAAATGTTGAGGACGAAATCAGTGAATACTTTTATATGGAGAAAATGCTTGACTCATTTCCTGATAATTTTATAAAATTTTCACGCGACGTCTGATACTCTCGTAAATAAAAAATACTACTAAGTTTTACCTTAAATCTTAGTTAATTTATGAAGACCTGTTACTCCATTTATGAGGTAAGTATTCTTATTTATAGTTAACATGACAGGTTATTTATTTGTCTTTTATTTACTACATAGCTACTAAATTGGGAAATCTGACGTACAGTATTAAAGAGCAGTGGAATTGAAGAATCCGTTACTTTCACAATGATAGCAGCAATCATACCTGTCATGTTGACTGACGCGTGATAAGAGAACTGTTCAATCGACTATTTACCTTATCCATTGGGAATAAGGATTAGTTTTGTCAAATACAATTACGTTATGTTGACTTTCTCAGAATTAAACTGATCTGTATCAATATTGACATTTTTATAATCGGGTAAACATTTAAAGTGCTTCTTGCAGTTTTTTGAAAACGGAACAGTGTGTCAAGCAGTACCACCATGCCTTTTGAAATATTTTTCTGTGTTAAACATTTGAAAAATATGACAGCAATTCTTGTAGTTACGCGCACACTTATCAGTTAAAAACTTGAGTTAATTTTAAAGATAAACACTGAAACAATCTAAGTTTAGAAACATATCTCATGCGATATCAAGTTACGAATTAGGAGATAATGTCACTGATAGACACACTTTTAATTGATAACACCATTGAAATAAATGACAGTTAATAATAATAAGAATACTTACCTGGATGATTGATTTTAAAAAATTTTGATTACTAAATGTAATGGTGCCAACAATTGTCGTTCAAGTATGTATTAATATTTATGTATGTTAATTCAACTTTGTGTTTCGTAAGTAAAACAGTATTTAAAGAGCAAATTTGCAGTAAGTATATTTTCTAGAGGACCTTTGATCATATAATACAGAAATAATTAAGTACTAATTGCAAGAGATCTAATATTGGGTGAATCAAAAGAATTCTTTCTTCAACGTTCCTTCCGATGGCTTTGAACATTTAATGGATATTTCGGCGTGCCTGAAGTGTAGCAGAGTGTAAAAACGATTTTAATAAAATATATTTATAAAGCGATTGACTTCCATTACTTATTGTAATAAGTAATGGAAGTCAATCTACCTATCATCTACATTCTACATACACTAATAAGTAAATCAAAGATAATTTAAATTCAGAATTAACATGAAATTAATATGAAAAATTGTTTCAGGTAAGTATCATATCTCTTTTATAGCTCGTAAAATTGTCAAGTTAAGAAATAATGCAAAAGGTTTTTATCTATGTTAGGCAAAAATCTCACTTTTAAAGTTAAAATTTAAGTTACGATACGAGTCAGCGGCTAACTTGTGTTGTGCATGTTTTATTTCGAATTCAAGAATAAAAACGAAAAACACCGTCATATTATGTGCAATTTAAAATCAAATGTATAACAATACATCAATAAACAAATTCGCGCCATTTTTAATCGGCGCCATTTTGTCGCAGCGTAATGCAAATGGCGGTAACTGATCGGGCGTAAACAGAAAAGTAATTTACTCGTTTCGATGATTTATGAACGCTGTTTTTCGTATTTTAATTACTTTTATATTGTTGCCGGTTGTTTTATATCGCAGGGTGAACGGAATTACGTGGGATTTGTGTATTGTTATTTAACGTCTGAAACGAACACAGTACATTTTATTTGCAAAACGCCTTTTTATTAAGAAACGTAAAACTAAAGCAATTATTAATCATTAAAGTAAAGTTCTGCAATTCCTAGTTTGGCTTTGACAAACACAAATATTATGCGCCTGTTTTTCTTTACAAGCAAGCTTTTTGTGCCTCTAAAACCTTTTTTGTTTCCCCAGGATCGAATAGAATAATTAGTTACTTTAGTTTCTTTTGGTGTTCCTTACTATTTACTAATTAGCAGTGAAACGGGCGGCCTTCTTGCTAACAAGCGAATTCTACAAGTAAAGAAATACAAATCTTGTTTTTATTATATTATATGTACACGTAGTTACACTACAAAATATCTTAAATTAGTTAATTTCATTACTCTCAAAGCGATATTTGTCTTTTATTGAAATAGAAGGGGATTCTCGGATATTATCAGAACTTTTAATTTATTAACTCAACGGGAGGTTAGCCCCACAATTTGTTGATGCAATTACGTTCATTACAACGCTTAACAATAAAAATGTTTTGTAGAATTGTACCTAAAAGGGATTTGTAAAACCTCTAAGAATGCTTTTAATAGTAAATTTAAGCATGCGTGCGAACTTTAAAAATGATGACTAAAAAATCTTTCAATCTGTAGGTACTAGCCGTGAAATGTTCTTATGATGCATAAACCTTCTTCTTCTTGTGGTGCCATCTCCTGCCGGAGGTCGGCTATCATTAGGGCTATCTGGATCCTGGACACAGCGGCTCGGAACAAGGATCTTGTGCTCAGGTTGAACCATGCCCTAAGATTCTTAAGCCACGAAGTGCGTCTCCTTCCAGGCGGTCTCCTACCGTGAATTTTGCCCTGCATTATGAGCTGGAGCAGATGGTATTTGCCATTACGCATTATATGACCAAGGTTGGTAGGTATGCATATACCTACCTACCTTTATCTTGTATTTCGTCTATATATTATGTTCTACTCTATATTACATTATATGATATAGTTTTGTTTCTGTTTCAATAAATAGTTAAGATCCAAGCAAAAAAAAAAACGCATTAAAATTCTTCAATTTAGGAGCTAAGATGCCTCAAACAGACACACAAACACTTTAAATGTAATCCTTAAAGCTTTGTAGTTAAGCTCAAACTACTAATCTGTTGAGCAGTTACATAACATCATCGCGTGTGGCGCCTTATCTCAATCCGTGTTAAATCAGGACATTGTTCTTAGATAACCGCGCTTAAACTTTTAAAAATCATTGCTACTTATTAAGCAATTAGATTTTGCACATATTAAGCACCGTCACAAAAGCGGGCTGTTATATGTTAGACATGTCTGTGCGTCTGACTGAGTAATCGTAGCTCCTAAATGGACTTATTCCGATGCGGCTTTTTGTTTGCAAGCTGAGCGCCATTTAAGAGATATTCTCATTTGCAATTCTTGTTTAATTGTCTTAAGTTTCACTTGTTACCTTTAGATATTTATCATGGGTACCAGGTGTTAGTTATATAACTTTAGTAATGTTATTATTGTATTGCAATTCCTTAGATGACATAGATGAATGAATTTTAAGTTCTTTACAGTGGATTTAGGGTTCAAATTTATGCAACTTGCTATTATCTAGTGGAGTAAGTTCGTGGTTAGTTAGCTAACAATATTAGAGTTTCAACCTGTTCCTAGATTCTAGACTCGCCTAAGCACTAACCTTGTAGATAGTTGTCTGTAAGTTGGTCTGCTTAACTTATCTAAGCCACTAGTTACTTAGGTATTTGTTACTATTCGCGATGCGAGGGGTGGTATTAATTGAAATAAAATAATTGACGTGTCTGTATGTACTGTATGTACGATCGTGAAGGCTGATAGATCTTAGACTACAATGATTTAAACAGCAAATTTGATTTCATATCAGATATACTTAAGTTAGAAATTTACTTATAAATGTTGAAAGCGTCTTTTCAAAAACTAGCGTTACAATAAAAGATACATTTGTGTTTAATGGTCAATCATTATTTTGATAACGCCATAAAGTCGAAATAGCAGCCATTCGTAATCTGTGGCTAATCTTTACCACAGCGAACATAAAAAATTGTCAAAACAACTTTAAAACATAACGATACGAATACGATTTTTTTATACAAGATTAATAATTTTTTGACTGATATATATAAATGAATAATAATAATTGGGATAACTCACATACATTGCTTTGATCCCGAAGTAAGTAGCTGAAACACATCAGAAACAATGGGGGTACTGCAATAAATATATAATTATATAAACAACCAAGACTTGGAAAGAAATATACGTGCCCATTACACAAACAAATGCACTTACAAGGATTCTTATGTTTAACTTAAACTTTTTAATAAATGAAATTGACAACAATTTTAAAAAACCCTGACATGTTAATTACAAATAATTTAAACTCAATAAAATATTTATTCATAGTATAACTGGTTAACAGTTACTTAATGCAAGTCAATACCACATAACAGTCTCTCATAAATAGAAGAATATATGTTACCTAAGAATCATCTCGACTTGCAAATGCAAATAAGAAAATCTCAACATAATCGGTCTATTCGTTTAGGAGCTATAAATATATAGACACATCACACCCCTCTCTTTGTATTGGGATTAAAAAATTGTCAGAATCAATAGAAAGTGTACTAAAAAAAATCGTATGATATAAATGGTTGAAACTTTTAAGTGCGCGAAGGTTTATAGTATTTCCGCATGTTTTAACATTTATATGACACGACATAACGAAGACATCGCATGTCGTAATGCGATTACAACTCTCATAATACAAATGTTAGGTTTCGTGTTTTGATTTATTATGGCCTGTAGCAAGTCTCATTATTTTAAAACAAATGCGTTGTTATCATGGACAGGGGAAATAGTATATTATGGTTAGTTTTAGTAGTAGACATAATAAACTATATAATAACAAAATAAGAATATCTCATAAATGGATGAACGATTTCGTAAGCAACAAATCCATTTATTTAGTAGCTAGGATGCTATAAATAGATATATCACACAAAGTTTATGTATCCTTCTTTTGTTTTCGGGACTTATATTTAGGAATATGTAAATGTTTTATGCCCCAAACAATGGTAACATTAAGAAAGATGGTGCATAGTTTGTTATGTTAAACCAAGTGTGAACTGTTAAATAAGTGTCATGAATCGTTGTATGTTTGAGTTGAAACTCGCAACTCAAATAATATCTGTTGAATTTGTCGCATTTATTTAAGTATTCCAAACCTATGTACCCATCAACATATCTTAATAAAATGTAAGAAATTTACCATTTCATAATATATATAATGAAATAGTAAATTTCTTATTATTATATTATTTTTTTATTATTTATTTATTTACTCTAAATTCACAACCACTAAAATGTGGTCGTGACTCAATTAAAAACTTTTCACCTTCAAAGATTACTTTGTCTCCTTTTGTCAAATCAATTTCCTAATTTCAGACCACCAGACATAATTTACAAAATACTAATAATGTGACAAGTGAAGATAGTTTAAAAACATCTCGAGATATTAATCAAAAATAGGTATACCTCATATATAACAGATTTTCATAGCTAAAGTCAGCTTTCAACAACAAAAGAATATCGCAACAACTGATCCATTCGTTTAGGTTCGAAGTCACAGACTGACACAGACACAGTTAAGAGATTTATGATTTTAAATAAGTATTATATACATCTATATACAATGGAACCAGTAACATACATAAAATATAAATAATATGAAGCGCATACAGTTTGGGCGGATGCGTTTGTTTCAAAGCATTGCAGCACAATGGCTATGATATGATAATTTAGTGCATTTTCACCTTCCGTCATGCTGCCGTTGGGTTGGTACAAGAATAAAGTATTAATTATTTATTTATTTAAGGACTATTGCCGACAACGAAGTCACCTCTTGTCAGTAGTAAGAAGCTTAGTGACAGTCAGCTTGTTTCTCAATACGCATTAACCAAACATCATTTCAATACAAATTTCCAGCGTTATTGGGTGTCGAGAAAGTGTCACAGTAGTCAAATCTATTTGTTAGATTGGCTATTGTCTCCTTTCAAAATCAATTCGTAATATAAAGAAAACTTACAAAATATAACTAAACTTAAGGTGTTTCAAATGTGTATAATTCGCAGGATCTTTTACTTTGTACCACTGCAGGTAATATTGTGAGCACGTGTGTACACGGACTTAATAATGCATTTGTACATTGTTATACAATATAAGGGCATTAACCGAATGCATTATTATTACAATTGATTAATTGTTACAGTCCCACAAACGAATTGAATACAATTTATTATTGAAAAGTGAAATAGTTTAAAAGATTTCTAATTGAATTTCATAAACAATATAATTAAAACTAAGAAATCTTTAGTGCACATAATAAAAAAGATTTTCCGTGTTTATAGTAATATTATAAAGATATATGGACTATTATTTGGACTTATTTAGAGATTATATACAGGTTGAGGATAAAATAATATTACTTATTAAATCCGTTGGAATTCGTACCCAATATTATATTGCTATACGAATGCGTTGGCCGAAATAAGAGCCAGCTTTTCGTATTACCCGTGGTCAACTAAGCGTGTCCATATTTTTTTAATCGACGAAGAAAAGAGAAGACATCCATTAATATGTACTATTATATATAATATTATACTATACTCTCATAACCAATTATCACCTTTTTTGAAGTATTACACAACGAAGTAAAGGACGAAATAAAGAGGAATTTCAGACATAGTATAAGAAATCCTCGTCGGTTGTATAAATAAATTCTCAGTTGTCCACAATGAAAAATTGGAATTTAGATCCAAGATAAGTAGTCTCATTTCTCTCAGTCTATTAAATTTGATTAATTAAGGACGAGGAATGTCGCCTTTTTTATTTACTAGTAGGTATATCTCTCCCGTTTTACACGGAGGCTCAATATTTTATAAACCACAGAAATATTTGTATATGAATGCACTGACTTGCGGCCAGCCGTTAATCGCTGCCGTTGTCTTGGACCTGCGGCGTGCTCCGGTTGAAGGTTATGGCGCACCGCAACCCTCTAAGCATAAGGCGCGGTTATCCGCACGAATGTCTTAATGTACCTTAGATAAAAATTCTTCGTACGATTTTACAAACATCCTAGTGTATCTAAATATTTTATTTTCATATTTATTTAATCCTGAAATAAAATTATTAAACTCTCTGCTATTATGCCTGCCTCCTAGAGGGTGTATCCAAAATCTAAGGTTATTTGTACGATGACTTTTTACACGATAATATAAATAAACAACTGCAGAAACTTTTTCAACGTCCATCATGTTAACATTTCTAGAAGCACTGACGACGAAATGCTAATGCGGTAGGCCGCCATAGAACCGAGACCTAAGCCTAATAAATAAACAAAAATACAAAAACCGAGCCATTTATTTCACTAGGATTTAATCAATCGACCTCTGGTGCTACATGCAAAAGTTAATTGCTCAGCCATTAAACCTATAAACCGCCTTTAAATAATAAAATAATAAGTACTTATTCTTTAAAGAAATTATTTGGAAGTAGATGCCTGTTATAGTTTAACACCGATTTCCAAACATTTTCCTTTTTTGAAGTTAACTGTTCTAAAAGTTTTTTTTAATACCTACTGTTGTAAGTATACTATCTCTTACTAAACAAATTAAATATGAGATAAATCAAAATCATCCATCATAAAAGTAATTCGGGAGCGTGTGTTTGTTATTAAGATATCTTACTTAAATACTTTCATGATTGCCTTATAAATCACCGGAAATCGTATGTCAAGTTAACATTATGACGCCCACAACGCATTCGAGTGACGTTCTTGTTAGGTGTTCTTATAATTATTCTAGGTACATTTATCATGACTTTACAATCATATAACTCATAACTGACTCTTTGGCCTAGCGCAGGGGTCGGCAGTCTTTCAAGTGAGATGAGCCACATATCAAGTTTAAAGAATCTCCCATTTTTTAGGGAGCTGCAACTCCAAGTTTATAAGTGCGAACGCGCATGTTGAATGAATAGAAATGAGTAATTGTGAATTATTTATTATTGAGCCGTTTGATTCTTTTAGGCTTTCATTTGTGCTGTGGCATCGCTGTGAGTTATTTATAGAGCCATGAAATCCTATGAAAAGAGCCGCATGCGTCTCGCGAGCTGCGGACTGCCGACCCCTGGCCTAGTGGTAAGTGCGTAAGCGTTACAACCGGGAGGTCCTGGGTTCTATTCCCGGTGGAGATACAAAAAACTCGGTCTGGCAGGGCATAGAAGGCCGATCACTGGATCACTTCCATCATTGGAGCTGAATGCCGTTTTAACGTTTTACTTCTTCATTCTAATGTTTTTATATGTGATACGTAGTTTTTCTAATAAATAATTAGGCTTATTTTATCTTTCTATATCCTGTAATCATCCAACACCAATCATAATATAAAATCTTAATCTAATTTTACATTATGATTTAATATTACATATATAATAAATTAATCCTAAGTTTAATAACTATTATATGTAACATAACAATATACTTTTTATATAGAATTGTTTTAAATAAAAAGAAAGAAAATAATTTCTATCAGGAAGTAGGTACGTAAACATTCTGTCATAAAGATACTCGCAAAAATGTTCCTAAACTGGTACCTTATTGCTATTGATGCGATTATTTAAATTAATTGTTCATATTGCTAATACTAGATGGCGTGTTTTCAGAAAAAGCTTACCTTTTGAAAAAATTGATAAGAAATCAATTAAATTATTATTATTATTTGTGTACCGGAAACTGCATTAAAAACGATTTAAAATATCAACCTACCATATTCAATTACCTTTAAAAATCAAAATATAAAACAAATGACGTGCAATCTTGAAACGCGCTAACACTGTCTTCGTTTTATTTAAGTTGATATACTTTTGGTAATACATCACACATGGGAGTCCGTTTCTACACAGGGAAATGGTAGTAAACTGGGAGACGAGCCATTAAATCTATGCCCTCGTTTCCATGACATACTCAGCTTAGGAAACACCAAAAAAAATTAAAAAAGTATAGGCCATAAAAAAAGCAATATTCAGATAGATTATAAATCTAATCTACAACGAGGATATTAACACACCTCACACCCACTGTTTGTAGAAGATTCGACTCTCACTTTTCTTTTCTAACATTTTGTCAAAATGACTCGTTTTAAATGATTTCTCAAAAATCATTAATATAGTCGTAACGTGATGCGAAATTAACGCTTGTGGTAAACTAAAATAAAAGCATTATGACGCACACATTGGAGTGACATTTGAGGCGTTCTTATAATTATCACTACATAGTATAAAACAAAGTCGCTTTCTCTGTCCCTATATCCCTTTGTATGCTAAAATCTTTAAAACTACACAACTGATTTTGATGAGGTTTTTTTTAATAGATAGAATGATTGAAGAGGAAGGTTTATATATATTTTTTATACCCGTGCGAAGCCGGGGTGGGTCGATAGTTACCTATATAAAATTGTTTTAAAATCTATCTAATACAAATCTAGTAAATAGGTCTAGTACCATTTGTAGCAAGTATTAGAATTTTAAAAACATGATTGTTCTATTTTATTAGGTTAGGTTCCATAGCGATTTAAGTTTCACTTAAATACAAAATTTTAAAGATTATTCTAATCACACGCGCCATCAATGCGCGGACCCACAATTAAGCAGCGACAGATAATGGATTTCGCGCAATATGGCCGCCACATATAAAAGGACAAAGAGTTTAAAAAGAGCGAATGTTTGCCAAATAGGACAGGTTGAGTGGAGGTCACAAATATTCGGAGATCGCGAAGCTGTCATGGACCATTCAGCCATTGTTCTCAGGAATCTTTCATAAGATTATTTCGACGCGTCTATTGTTGAGTTTATATTGAGTTATTTCTGCATTCTATAGATTTTTTTGAATGCTTTCAATACGAGTATACGATTTAATATATCGATGCAGTTATAAACTTTTGATAATAAAATTATAATGTGATTTACATTATGAAACAGATAGTCTCCTTTTAGTAGCTTTCAAATTCACATTCTATGGCAATATGCTTTTCTATGGCAACAAATAAAAATCATACCGCTGTCCTTAAAACAAGTGAAATTGCAGACAATATAAAAATTCCCCAAACTGATGATGACAAATGCATAAACAGATCTTTATTCTAGTAACTAACTAACGATCGCGTCCGATTCAAAAAATCCGAGCAAAAACAACATCGAATTCGGTCCATTCGCTTAGGAACTACGATGACACAAATTTACAGACAAATTTATAACAGCCCTCTTTCTGCGTCGGGAGTTAAAAAAATAAGGAAATCAGAATGAAAAATGCAGTAGTTTCAACATGTCAAATAAGATGTATTTGTCTCAATATCGCTAAAATAACTACAATTTTTCATATCTCAAACCAAGTTATAGCACTTTCAAATAGTCAATTGTGTGTCTAAGTTAAAGAAGAGTGCGTTTCTCATATAAAATTGCTTAACCATGAATTAACTGAAAAACTCAAGTCAAATGGGAGACAATTAAAAACCCTCCGACATGTTAATTTCAAATAAGAATACCTCATAAATGAATGAACAGCAGTGACAGATTAAGACTACTTGATGCCCTAAGCAATCCATGCCTGTGGATCTATATCCGTATGTCAACAGAATCGGTCTTTAAACCTTTACCGCCTAAAAACATTAGTTGTTTGTGAAATAAGATGATGAGATGTAAAGTACTTTAGAAGTGACGTGAGAGTGAGACGTGTTGCCCTAAGGACGGATTTTTTTGTGCTTCTTCTGATGCCCCCTCAGACGTATGCCCTAGGCAATTGCTTAATTTGACTAAGGGTTAATCCGCCACTGATGAACAGATCTTCTTAAATTCTAGTTAAGAGCCATCTCGTTTTCAATGAAAAAAAATTGATACTTTAGTGCTCTTGATTTTAATAGTGATTTTTTAATCTTAGATTTGTGCCGTTCATAACCGGCGTCCATGTTTTTTTGACTTGTCTGACACTGAGTAGTGTATCTGCTTCAGCCTGTGACTTTGTCTACTTAGATCCAGGCATACGGAGACAGAGGCCAATACGTCGTTTTTATATCCGCTGCACAAACAGTCTCCTGATACCGAGTAAATAGAATTGCAGTCTATTCGTATGCGATACCCATTCCTAAAATATGTCTAGACTCTATCTTACGGATTATAAATCATGTGAGTGTCAATTTAGCTGAAGAAATTGCATTCCCATTAGGGTGCAGATAAACAGGCTACTAAAAAAGTATATTTTTAAACAGCAACACAAGTCTTTAGCTTGTGATAAAACAAACATAAGAAGGTCGATTGCCCTTAAATAAGGGCGCATGTATTATATGTTGTTATTAAGTATTTAAATTTTTTTTTTGTGTGTAAAATGTAATTTTTGCGGACAATCTATATAAATAAATATTTACTCGTTTTTATAGAAGACCTAGCAGGATCATTAGTGAACCTGGTGAGACACTCAGAGCTCGCCATTTAAAAATATTTAAAATTTCATTTTGACATAATCGCATGCTTTTGTGCTACTAATCTATGGATGTCTAAGGATGTCTACGTGTACCTTTATTTATTTGTTAACTAGCTTTGCCCCGCGGTAACTTCGTCGTAACGTGATGTTATATAACCTAAAAACTTTTAGCTCTAAAATGACGATACTTCCATAGAACTTTTCATCCTCCTCCCCCCGTCCCCCTTTCAACCCCTTACAACTCTTTTTTTGCTTTAAAAAGCATGTTCTATTCCTATATTCTTTCTCAGGCTCTAGACTATCTGTTTACAAAATTTCATTTAATTCGGTTCAGTAGTTTTGGCATGCAACCGCGACAGACAGTCGGAGTTACCTTCGCATTTATAATATACGTATTAGTAAGAATTTTTTAATCAAGAATTTAATTTTTATAAACATTTAATCCACAGAAAATGAAATAACACTTCAGACTGAAAGAAAAGTTTAGGTAACACAAAACAATATAATTCTGAACGGCCGGTAACTCGTACCAACAGTTTAATGCAATCAGGCTCCAAAAAAGGCGTTTATTTGCTTAAGATAAAATGGTTATTGGTTATCATGCTTTTACGTAAACTAATCTAACTAATTTGCTAACAGGCGAACTCTTTCATGCAACTCTGCAAGAGAAAATAAATAAAAGAATCTGTGAAATTGTAAGAAATAATCTATAGGTTATTTAGGTAATAATAGGTTATAAAATTCTTAGCTAGAAATAATGCAACAGTTGACAGTCGAAGGAACTGTCAAAACTGTCAAGCTTATAATACTTACTACCTTAAGTAGGAGCAAATCGAATAGAAACAGAAAGTGATATCCACATTATGCCCCTGTTTTATATACTACATAATATATTATATTATATCATAAAAATATTTTTCCTTTAAGCCATGGTTTCCGTGGCCTAGCCCCAAAGACTATTTAGGCTAAGTGGAGCGCAAGTACGAGAATGGCATCCGTACACTTGTCAGGCCACTTCAAGTAGGTCAAACGTACCTCTAAAACGGTTTTCTATTCAAAAAATCCCAGACATTTGTAAAAAGGTTTTACACATAAACTTTGCGCCTAATTGAGCGTGTTTCACGTCTACGACATTTTGCCGCTCCAGTTTTGCAGGCGTTCTATTTTTCGTTGTTGGAAAATCAATTTAGCAAATACATATTATGTCGCTTAGATTCATTTTCTATTCTAACTGTTTCCACATCTAAGTTGGTCACTAGTTCTAAAGTTTAATCTCAAGAGATCTAAGTCTTAACTATGAATTTGTAGCGGCGTGCCGCATGGGTAATTGTGGCAAATTGTTGCACTTTGATGACACTTATATTAGTAAAAGAGTGAATTCACCTCATTCTAACAACTTTTAAGACCCCGAATTGCGACAAAGGATATTTCGTCACCATTTAAAATTTGATACAGACTTAACATTTTATCAATCTTAATAATAATTGTAATCCAGGTTGAAATAACCTTTCAAGATGTAAATACACTATTCACGCTGTAACTGCGCTTATAGTGTATAGAGTATAGACCAATGAGGTAGATACATTATTAAATTATCGTTTCTAATATTTTTATTACATTGGACTGGTGCAGGGTGATTAAATAACGAAAAGAAGAAATATGCCTAATTATTTATTTAAAAAATCATATCACATAATATAATACATTAGAATAGAGAAGTAAAAAAATATATTGATAAAGAAATGGTATATTAACGCCTACAAATGCAGTAGAGTTGTGCGTTGCAGCTGCCCGTGCGCCAGCCCAAGCTGATGCACACGTTGTGACACAGCAAGGCCGTGCAGATCCGCTGACGAGCGCCGTTCAACATCTCCATCGGCTCCACGGCATTCAGCTCCAGTGATGGAAGGTCTGACTCCTCAGCTGGAAAAAATAATATATTATTTCTTGCATGCACAGTTAGTACAGCCTTTTCACTCTATTATTTATAAAGTATGTAACTATACTTACCGATCGGTGAGGCTTGTGTAATGCACACGAGGGCGACAAATAAAGCAAGGACTGAAACCTTCATGTTTATTGACGAGTTAACTTAAATCTGTACTAAACACTTGTCTAGAATATACCGCTTAGTTCTCTTGCACCGTATTTATATGTAAAATTCACTGATAATTATATGAAATCTAATCAAAGATGCCCTACTTGTATTATGCAGTACAAAATATGCACGATAACACCTAATCACTAATTTATTAATCAGTGGGGAAGAACCTGAATAAACAATACACATCCGCTGGTTTCTCTGTACTTCCTGGTTTACAATATTTATTAAATTTTAGAATTAAATTGTTACCAAAAAAGTTATAAACCTAATTATTTTCTTAGTTGATAGAATAGTGTTCTATGATCTTTTGTTCTTCATTGGTACGCTTGGTCTATAGTCTAAAAGCTAAATCTACATTGTGGACTTAGAGTGTAGAGTATAGAGTACTAGCGACCCGCCCCGGCTTTGCACGGGTATAAAACATTTATAAAAACCTTCCTATTCAACCACTCTATCTATTAAAAAAAACCGCATCAAAATCCGTTGCGTAGTTTTAAAGATTTAAGCATACAAAGGGATATAGGGGAAGAAAAAGCGACTTTGTTTTATACTATGTAGTGATGTACTATGTATGTAGTGTAAATTGTAGTCTACCTAATATTGATGTGATTATTTAAACAAATGATACAGCCAATCCTAGATGGCGTGTTTTCAGAAAAAGCTAATTTTTCGGAATATTTATGTAAAAATCAACTAAAGTATAATTTGTATTTCTGTTTCGAAAACTGCATAAAAACAATAAACTAAAACAAAGTTTGATTGTCTTTAAAAAACAAAATATAGGACAAATGGTGTGCGATCTTGAAACGCGCTTTTACTGTTTTCGTATCGTTTAAGTAGATATGCGCGTAGTCAAGTTGCATGAATGGGAGTCCGTTTCTACACAGGAAGATGGTAACGGTTACGAGCCACTCTAAATCTATGCCCTCTCTGCCCCCCGACGTACTTCCGGGGTGATCGCTGATGTCCGGGGATATAGGGGATGGGTATCCCATCAGACTCGCGACGCGCAGACACGCTGATCGCCTCACCCTAAGGGTGACTGCAACACAGAGTCCAAGTAAACTAAAAACGAGGTTCAGATCCCTCACAACCACTGTGTAGAAGATATGTCTCCCTTTTTTGTAAAACTAGTGTTTTCAATTATTCTTAAAAAGCCTTTTTTAAAGATTATTACTGCTTTTAATAGAATTAATTAACATTATAAGTTTCAACGTATGTTATGTATAGGTATGTCTAATTTAGAGATATCTAAAAAAGAGGTACATTACAATACACATATTATGTATATTTTATGATTATAAAAGTGAACTCTTATTATATTCTTCAAATAAAAAGAAATGGACATTAAAATTCGTGCCTTTAGTCCATTGAAATGTTACATTTTTTAGGCCTAACCTTGCGTTTTTTAGAGGACGCAATTTTATTTTTTTGATGTGTAGGGGGGGTCAGTGTAAAGCTAAAACCAAGTTTGTGGGGTCGCCACCCTTGTCCCACGGCCGCCATCTTGAAAATAGGGGTTGAAATGGTTTTTACGGTATATCTCTTAAACTATTAATTAAATAAAATTTTTTTTTAACATTTTCTATTGAAAATTAAATTCTCTACAACTTTAATTCAGTAACTTTTTGTCGTAGAACTATAAATAAAAAAGTTATAAGTGAAAATGTTCAGAAATTGGAGAAAAAAATTATATTTTTCGATATAACTTTTTTTTAAATCATTTTACGAAAAAATGATATCAAACCATTTTTGTAGATCGTTTTTTGAGGAACAACTTTTATTAACAACATTTTTTCATTAAGGCTATAGCTAAGGTTTTACAGCGCTCCGAAGTAAGTACTATTTTTCAATACTCTTAACTATACCTATATTATACGTGTGTACTAATAATGTATCATCAGTTATTGTGTTTTTTTTTATTATTTATTTTGCTATAATGTTTTTAATTGTAAATTTTGCAATATTATTAATAATTAATTATTGACTCTTTTCCCCACCACCCACGAGGTAGAGTCTGGCGGCGCGTTTTTTTTTTACGTGGTATCCCCAATAGGCATAATCCACGGTGATTTTCGAAATTAGAACTACTCCGTCCTCAGTCTTTTCGATGGACCAGGCTGCGGCTCAGCATCTGATCGGCTTTCTGAATTAAATATCAGTGGGAGAACTGGAGAAGGAAGGGCTGTTAATGTCGGCGGTTCATCATCAAAGTCATTTTCATTTATTAATTCTGAGAGTTCCATTACGTTGCTGCAAGTCTCTCCAGAACAATGGAAGCACACTGCAGAACATTTCAGCCCTGCTTTTCGACATCCACACATCGCTCCACAGTTTCCTTTGCATTTGCAAAAGATCAATTTTAGAAGCTCAGGGGGTGCTGGAGGTTTAGAATTCTCCACTGGCATCAATAATTTTCCACATTTTTTCCAGCCCCAGTCTTCAGGATCATTATAATTACCAAGTGAGCAAAGCAGGGTCAACTCTCTTGTTGAGAAAAAAAGCCGTTCCACTAGAAAACTCTAAATGCTTTTCCAGGGTTTTCAAAAATTTCATTTTACCGATATTGTAAGGAGCTGAAGTTGTGTCACATCCGGAAAAAGCATGAAGAAACAGCAAGTTATCCGCAATGACATCGCCGTATATAAAACCTGACGCACAATATAATTGTTCTGCTGTTCGTCCTTTTGATGGTTTAAAAAAAAATACATTTGCTTGTTGTCTACCAAGTGCTGTAAGCAATATCAATATGTCAATATCTTCAGCTACAATAGTAACGGCATTAAATAATGGAGATGCAGCAAGAGCAGTGCGAACGATAAGAGCGTCTGCATCTGATTCTGCTTGGTCAACAGTGAAACCCATTTCCGACAATACAGTTTTAAGAAGTATAATAAAGTTAGATTTGTTCTTCTCATTACCAAGAAATTTCTCTTGTGATAATGTTGGTATGGTGTTCTTGTCAAATTTAACTTCTGTCGACTGATGTTTTTTCGTGCGGCGCAAACGCTCCCAAGACTTTGTTCCTGCGACATCAGGGTCGTCTGAGTAACCATCAAACACAATGCTTGCAGAGAGCCCGAAGTGTTCTTGTACATATTTGACATATTTAGTAGTTATATCATTGAACGATGAATTTCGAAATTATTTTAAAAATCAATAATTGTAAAATCCTGTTATGGAGTGAAAAAGAGTCAATAATTAATTATTAATAATATTGCAAAATTTACAATTAAAAACATTATAGCAAAATAAATAATAAAAAAAACACAATAACTGATGATACATTATTAGTACACACGTATAATATAGGTATAGTTAAGAGTATTGAAAAATAGTACTTACTTCGGAGCGCTGTAAAACCTTAGCTATAGCCTTAATGAAAAAATGTTGTTAATAAAAGTTGTTCCTCAAAAAACGATCTACAAAAATGGTTTGATATCATTTTTTCGTAAAATGATTTAAAAAAAAGTTATATCGAAAAATATAATTTTTTTCTCCAATTTCTGAACATTTTCACTTATAACTTTTTTATTTATAGTTCTACGACAAAAAGTTACTGAATCAAAGTTGTAGAGAATTTAATTTTCAATAGAAAATGTTAAAAAAATTTTTTATTTAATTAATAGTTTAAGAGATATACCGTAAAAACCATTTCAACCCCTATTTTCAAGATGGCGGCCGTGGGACAAGGGTGGCGACCCCACAAACTTGGTTTTAGCTTTACACTGACCCCCCCTACACATCAAAAAAATAAAATTGCGTCCTCTAAAAAACGCAACCCCAAATGTAACTTTTCAATGGACTACTTCTTGTACGAAGTATTTACTTCGCACAAGAAGGTTGATTATTAAAGGTTTATAATATAATATATATAATATAATAAGGTTGATTATTTAATCAAGAAAATAATATCAATAATTCATATTATAAAGCAAAAAGTGTCAAAAATAATTCGTTTGAAAATAAAAAGAGATTTCTATCGCCAACACATGCTAATTATATAAACTTCGAAGCTTTTATGACCCTTCTCGATCTTACTTATAGCCAAAATTGTTAGAATAGTATCTCATAGTATTCATAGTGCTACATGCCAAGTATTAGGTACAATTCCTGCGGTATGAATGAGGTATTGATAATTTATATTATTAATAGATACTATAAATCGGAGATTGTCACCAAATGCGCTGGATTTTTTATCATTATAATCAATTTCGGGGGTTTACTTATACCTTATCAATATGCTATTTTAAATCTATTTTTGTTATTAATCTTATCAAATCAAAAGTTAATTGGACCAGAGAAGTAAGATGTATGTATTTTAAGCTTCAATGAAAAAGAAGGGTGTTATTAGTTTGACTTATTGGTGTATGTCTGTGGAATCCAAAACTACTACTCATTTCGATCTTGGATTTTTATTTTTGATTAATAGCTGACGTTATCGACACGGAACTTAGCTATAACTTGTGAAAATCTGTCCATCCATTTATGAAATATTCTTATTTGTAATCATTATGTTTTTTTATCGGATAGGAGGCAAACGGTCAGGAGGATCAGTCTAGTCATAAATAGTAACAATCAACTAAGAAAATATTATAATTTTTCTATGATAATTAAATCCTAATCTTTGGTAGGTATTGTACCTAAACAATCAATTAGTACAGAGAGACAAGCGGGCGTTTCTAGTTAATTAAGTGATTAGGCGATGTCGGGCATTGGTACTACATACCGCATTAAGGACATCTTTGATTAGATTTCGTAAATTTATCTACGAAATTTACATATAAATACGAGGCGAGTGAGCGTAGCGGTATATTCTTAACAAGTGTTTAGTACAAATTAAAGTTAATTCGTCAATAAACATGAAGGTTTCAGTCCTTGCTTTATTTGTCGCCCTCGTGTGCATTACACAAGCCTCACCGATCGGTAAGTACTCAATACTTAGTTTCTTACAGCACAAGAAATCATCTGTTTAAAGGACCGCAACCCACCCGCGGCCTTTACTGGCGTTGAAGTTGTCGATATTAATGTATTATCTCTTCCAGCTGAGGAGTCAGACCTTCCATCACTGGAGCTGAATGCCGTGGAGCCGATGGAGATGTTGAACGGCGCTCGTCAGCGGATCTGCACGGCCTTGCTGTGTCACAACGTGTGCGTCAGCTTGGGCTGGCGCACGGGCAGCTGCAACGCACAACTCTACTGCATTTGTAGGCGTTAATATACCATTTCTTTATCAATATATTTTTTTACTTCTCTATTCTAATGTATTATATGTGATATGTTTTTTTTCTAATAAATAATTAATAGGCTTATTTTTTCTTTATTTATTTAGTAATCACCAAACACCAATCATTATATAAAATATTGTATCATAATATTATTTTTTATTTATAAGATTTTGACATACATTTTACATTATGATTTAATATTACATCTTATATATAAAATTCTCGTGTCACAATGTTAGTTACCTTACTTCTCCGAAACGGCTTTACTGATTTTTACCAAATTTTATATGCATATTCAGTAGGTCTGAGAATGGGCTACTATCTATTTTTCATACCCCTAAGTGATAAGAGTAGCCCACCCCAAAAATTTATATGGCAACACAACGTTTGCCGGGTCAGCTAGTATTTGTATATGTAAATGGATTAGTGGATTATATGGTGGATTATTAAATTAATCCTATATTTAATAACTATTATATGTAACATAACAATATACTTTTTATATAAAATTGTTTTAAATAAAAAGAAAGAAAATAATTTCAATCAGGAAGTAGCTACGTAAACATTCTGTCATAAAGATACCCGCAAAAATGTTCCTAAACTGGTACCTTATTGCTATTGATGCGATTATTTAAATTAATTGTTCATATTGCTAATACTAGATGGCGTGTTTTCAGAAAAAGCTTACCTTTTGAAAAAATTGATAAGAAATCAATTAAATTATTATTATTATTTGTGTATCGGAAACTGCATTAAAAACGATTTAAAATACAATGTTCAATTACCTTTAAAAAGCAAAATATAAGACAAATGACGTGCAATCTTGAAACGCGCTAACACTGTCTTCGTTTTATTTAAGTTGATATACTTTTGGTAATACATCACACATGGGAGTCCGTTTCTACACAGGGAAATGGTAGTAAACTGGGAGACGAGCCATTAAATCTATGCCCTCTTTAGACACATGGACTAAGGTAAGCGACAAAAAAAAATTAAAAAAATTAAAAATCAAAAAAAAATAATCAATTATTCATCAGTCACGGGCAATTCACTCAAATATAAATTTCGAAAACCACAAAAAAATTAAAAAAAATAAAAATTAAAAAAAAAGCAATATTCATAAGTAATTTAGTAACTACGAGTATATAATGAGGAATTCGAGTTACCCTCACACCCACTGTCTGTAGAAGATTCGACTCTCACTTTTCTTTTCTGACATTTTGTCAAAATGACTCGTTTTCAATGATTTCTCAAAAATCATTAATATACAGTTAACACACGCGTTAATTTCGTCGTAGCGTGATGTTACACAATAGCCTATAAACAGAGTAAAATAGCGAACAGCAAAATAATAATAGATATGTATTATTTATTCATCCGCGCGAAATAGTTATTTTTTATTATTTATTTATGTTAATTTCTAAAATAACAGTAGCCTAAGTTTCTCTTTATTACATCAGCTATCTGCCAGTGAAAGTCCCGTCAAAATCGGTCCAGCCATTTCAGAGATTAGCAGGAACAAACAGATGGACAGACATACAGACAGACAAAAACTGTAAAAATATTATTTTGGTATATGTACATTGTACAGTTTATATATCCATATGCATTTAGTAAAAAGCGGTTATTTTAATACATATTACAAACTGACACTCCAATTTTATTTATCTGTATAGACTATAGATAGTGAGTGATACATAGTGCTTTATTCTACACCTACGACATAAATAAAAGCGAAATCTCTTTAATTGAAATTGATATTGAAATTATTATATTGAAACTTAACGTTTGTGCTAAGTACCTACTTTTGATTTGTTACAGCGGAATCCTTCTGATTTTCTTTTTCGAAATGCTGTTTGTTGTATTCCATATTGAATCGTTTTTTGTCAGAAG
This sequence comes from Aporia crataegi, assembly GCA_912999735.1. NCBI lineage: Eukaryota > Metazoa > Arthropoda > Insecta > Lepidoptera > Pieridae > Aporia > Aporia crataegi. The sequence goes on along the minus strand of OU538744.1, from coordinate 771,476 downwards.
TACCTACAATATTATGTACTTCCCAACATGGAATATAATTACCATAAAGTACTTGGCTTACAGAACTTGACAGCAGAATATTTTCAGATAAAGAAAATTTCTTTCTTCATATTATATGCCATCGACTTGTTAATACATTGTCTAGTACACATCTTACCTTGGACAATTTAATATATAATACGAGCTCAATCGGTCAGTTTGTTTGCTCACCCATCCAATCATGGTAATGTGACCTGCCGACAGAGACCTATAAATAAATTATGACCTGCGACGTTGCTTGCCCATCTAATTCGGCAGGTTAATATTTGCTCTTGCTACATGTTTACACATTTAGTTATTTAAGAAAAACCCACTTAAGTTAATTTAAATTTTAACTACGTTATTCCTAATACGCGTTTGGAATGCTACTAAATAAAGTCAGGGTTACGCTTTTCATTAATTTTGCATACTATTTAAAACTAGCTGACCCGGCGAATTTCGTACCGCCAATGAAAGGTAGAATGGGAATCAAACGTCAATGCTTGACAGTATAGTAGGTAGAACAGTCTATATCAGAAAATGAAATTTTTGTTTTTACTATTATCCGCAATTTTAACATTTATCAAGCGTTGGTGTCTGTCGAGAAATAAGCAAGGTGGGTTTGGAGGAGACATCGCGACTGCAGAAGATTTCAAAGTCAGTAAATGCGGGGCTTATCGCGCATAGAAATGTTATTTATTTACCTCGACATTCCGACCGTGTTCCAACGGCCGAAGAGTTGCTGCACAAGATAAATGACAATTTTCGGAACCGACGGCAAACTTCCAATGATAAAGAAACATGTGAAGAAGAAGAGAAATAACGTTTTACAGGGCCTGGCGCACGGACTGGAAAGGCAAAACCTAGATTTGAGTTGATTTTAAGTCAAGTAAGTCGAACAGAAAAAGGAACAAATCAATACAATTATGTTTGCTTGATAAAATCTTAGAGAAAGGAAGCGGAAACCGGAAACAATATACAGAGGTCACTACCTTAACTCAAATAATTGATTTGTCGATTGAATGATCGATTGAACTAATTGATATTTTTTTTTAAGTTTTATTTTTGTCAAAATAAAATTTTTTTTGAAGTTTCGTGTTCCCTTGAGGGGTATGGGGCAGATACGTTTAACATCTGTTTCACTGATCGATTTTTTTCTTTAGGGGCAAGTACCAGACCGAGTTCTTTTTTATCTCCACCGGGAATCGAACCCAGGACCTCCCGGTTGTAACGCTTACGCGGTTACCTCTAGACTTAGTCTAGTAGTGGTCTAGACCAGAAACCGGTCAATTATTGAGTAAGGGATCTTAAATAAATTTAAAATATAGCTTTTTGCTAATGTTTTTTATATTGGATTTGATAGTAGGTATTAGAAATCATTGTTGATGTTAATTTAAACCCTCTACGCAAAAATGTTTTATAAATTAGATGTATCCATTTGCATGTGTGTGGGTCGTAGCTTCTAAACGAAGAAATGCTTCAAAATTGAAGCGTTTTTTTTTTTGTTTGAAAACTTGAGATGGATATTAGCTTAAATTTATGAATGTTTGTTCGATTTGCGGGGTATTTTTATTTGAAATTGTCAATAAAATTTTATGTGTTAAACTTTTACACAGTGCGTGGTCAATAGTTACGATAGAATCCTATATTTCAATGTAAATTAACTCGGTTATAAATAATTGAACTTTGTTATGGTCGCGGTCAAAATTGTCAATAAATTTTCTATAAGCCATTCATGATTGCGAAATTAGTGCGTGTTAGTACCATCATAGTGCGAGAGTTTTTGAATATACATATTTAGTGTGAGCATAAAGGTGTGTCTGAACAGCGGACACAAATCAGCTGCATAGTTTTGAATTTTAACTAACTATTGCTTGCAAGAATATGAATAGACTAGAAATATCGTTTGTTTTCTATTTCGTCCCATATTATATTCTTTCGTTATTTTTGTGATATTATTAAAGGAGGATATTGCAATAAGGTCTGCTGCGTCATCATTCGTTTTGAAAGGATTTAAAATACCACCGACCTAAAATAACACTAAAAAGTCATATATAAATAAAATACGTCAATGTTGAGGAATAACAATTCCTAATAAGTATGTAAAAAATTAAAATTTTTAAAAATCTAGTTCTTAGGAATTAAATTAAAAACTACAGAATCTATATTAAAATTGTTAATGATTGAAAATTGAATGACCTACGCCTTGTACCCACATGGACGAAGACGCGAGTTAAATCTACTCTAGAATAAAAATCAAAGACTCTTAGTCTATTTTCTGCAACGCTCGAATGCAACTCAAGGATGGCGCATTTTTTTTTACACCTTATAAAACTATTGAACTACATCTAAGGCCAGTTTATTTGTCTACAAGTTTATCCGAACTCGGTGAAATCGGTCCAACATGAGAATTTTGTATTTATTAATCGTTGTTGTCGTCACACATGGTGTTTATATTGTAAAAGGTATGTAATGTTCGTATTATAATGTATACATGAGACATGCTTCAGTATTTTCCTTATAAACTGATTCAAAATATATCACACTTAAATTTATTTATTTTTAATGAAAAAGGAGGGTTGCTATATCTCTGAAGTGTATATTTGCAGATCGATAATATCGTAGCTTTTAAATAAAATGCATACAAGCTTCGTAAATGCATTTTTGTGCAAATGTATTAAAAAAAGAATTTACTTATAATAGTTTGTAATCAGAAGTCAATGAGCATATCAGGTAGTTTACTGATGATGAGTTGCAGACTCCGATCTCGACAACTAACTGCGGATATACAATGGCTGGTTGGGTAGGCTCGCACGAAACCACGTCTGAAAATTACAAATATTTAAAACAAAACTTATAAATCCATATCAAGTCTGGTTTATCGCGCTAATCTCGGGAACGACTGAGTCGAATTACATTATTTTTGTTTCAAAAACTATACATAGTCTTACGCTGCAACGCAATTAATGTGGGTGAAAATACGGGGAACTGTTAGTATATAAACAAGTGAAATAAAATACAATTTGAATCCCCCATTATTACCGAACATCTCATAACTGGATGAACTAATATATCACTTAATTCTTCATGTCAGTGTTCAAACAAAAATCTTTCATTGACATCGGTGTATTGTTTAAGAGATGTCACAAACCCACAGACAGACTGACATAATCTTCTAACAACCCTCTGATCGGGGGTAAAGAAACCTACTTGCAATAACACCCAGATCTGCAATGCGGCAACCTTTCAGGTAAAGACATGACTCTCTTCGACATCTCTTCACTCTCCCAACAAGTATACTCCTCTGTGAAGGAGCAGGATCTGTACACTTCGTTGTGCGGGCATTCCTGCTCTATTGACAAATAAGTTACCTATGATAGTAAAAGTAAAAAACTCGATTTTGATGAAATTTAATTCAAAGATAGCTTAGAAAGGGACATAAAGCTACTTCTTATCGCGGAAAAAGACTTGGAAGGATTGGGAAAATACATGGCGTAACCACGGACAAAGGTTATACACAGTTGCATTGTCTCAAATGCTATAACTTTCTCGCTGACGCGCAATTGTTGCTGCTAAAACGAGATAAAACACTGAGCAAAGATCTTTGTTGCACAACGAAGGCAAAGCAAGCAACGGGCTTCCGAAAATTTTCACTTACTGATCATAATTGTCGCTCCATATTGTAACAAACAAAAAATGATCACGTTCACATACATCATATTCGAGTACGCTATTATTAAATAATAAAATATATTCACATCTGATTATGTTTATACATTTTCAAAATCCTCTGACAATGAATATATAGCAGTAAACACTCAATTTCTTTTTTAGCTATATTCCTTCAATACCACTAACAATAAAAGAATTTATATTTGAATATATAAAATATTTTCTTTCTTAAAAACATAACAATAATATCTTTGATATAACATTCAAAGTAAGAGTAAAATGCGGTTGTTATTTTGCACGACCTATTCGATTATTCAAAGACTTCAAAATATTTCAAAATAATAAAGAAGTATAATATTAAAATAGTAATAATTTACATCTTAGGAACTACAGAAAATTATATAAATTTAAAACTATTGAATTAAAGAACAAATCATCAAAAACAGACAGAAAAATTGGCGTACAATTTTCCTAAAAGTTCTACTGTATACAGGCAGATTTCAGATTTTCCAGCTGATTAAAATTTTGCCAGTAATGTATTAGGTTTTAATTAAGATTTGTATAATAATAATCACGTATGTTTATTGTTGGGTGAAATTAGTCTCGTATTACGTCTATGTAATTATAACAAACTCAATTGGCAATTAACAGTGTTTGCATAATCTTGTAAATTATCCTTTTCCGCTTCTGTGCGCTTTGATTATCTTATTGTTCAGATTTACATAGAACTAGCTGTTACCCACGTCTTCATCGTAGAATTAGGACAAGAGGTTGAGGAGATAATTAACTGTTTAATTCACCAAAATTAGTTTAGTTTTAAATTTCGTTATAAGTTTCACGTGCCTATGTGTGTATATGTAGTTGTTGGTTTCTGTATGTTCATCGTAGTTCTTAAATGAATGGACTGTATTCATGTGATTTTTCTTTCAAAGCTGACGTGGTGGAGATGGATTTTTGTTATTTACGTAGATTTGTTCATCTATTTGAAATATTCTTAGTCATAGCATGTAAGGAGTTTTTTCATTGTCTTCACTTTCACTTGTAAGTTTCTATTTTTAATTTTTAGAAGGATGTCCAACAAATGAAGAGTACCTCCTTTGTGGTTCACCTTGCCCTTTCAACTGCACCTTCCCTCAGGGTCCAGTGGACTGCGCTGACCATTGCATCCAAGGCTGCTTCTGCAAGGCTGGTTTTTTGAGGAATGAGAACGGCACCTGTGTTGAGGCTTACCAGTGTTTGAACGGTAAGGAAACTTTCATAAACATGACGGTGTGTTGGATATAAATTTAATTTTTGTAAAATAGCGTGCATGGTAGTCAAAGGAATTTTGTATGGAAATTTTATGTAATTATTGTTACGACACAAATTATTTCATTTCCATATAAATTTGTTTTTTGTCGCTGATCTAGAGGCCCAGAGATGCAATCGCGTACCAATTAAAGCACAAATCTATTCACATTAAAGTTTTTAATTTTTTTTAGAAAAAACAACAGATTGTGGTGAAAATGAAGAGTTTCTTTACTGTGGCTGCCAGTCCACCTGCTCAACCCCAGATCCGGTGCATTGTGGATGCAATGTCGGCTGTTTTTGCAAATCTGGTTATGTACGGGACGAAACTGTCAATAAATGTGTCAAGTTGGACAATTGTACTGTTGGTAAGGCCTTTTTTTTCTTACCCGCCCTAGCTTCGCAGGGAATGCTATAGTTAGGTAGATCTTATTAGACCTAAATATTATATTAGAAAAAACAAACACTATAAACATGAAATATTGTAAATAAATATCAAGAGATGGCGCTGACGCACTTTATTGTTTTTCTTGTTATAAAACAAAGTCACTTCGCAGCGTCCTGCATCTGTCTTTCTGTTAGCGGTAATTTCAAAATCTTTCAAACGTTTCATGTGGCTTTCGCTATTAAACGGAGTGATTTCCAGGGATTTCTTTTCTGTAAAATGTAATTCGGTAAGGGTATGATTGCTGAAAAAATCGAAGAAAATGAAGAATAGGGAAGCTTTATCGAAAACACTACCTAAGCCCTTTGAGATATATGTACTAACAAAACAATTTATGGTGTGTTTCTTAAGATTGACACTTGAAAAATCAAGTGGTTCAAATCAATGCGTCACGGGCACACCATAGCGCTGAAAGAGCACCCCTTGCAAAAATCTATCTACAAAAAATTAAAAACACAAGGCCATAAACTGTGTCCAAAAATAGATTATCTATGTGATGATATATAATATTTTAAAATATTAACAATATTTCAGAACAATGCTTCAATGAAAATGAAGTGTTTGATTTATGCAATGGCGAGTGTGAGCCATCGTGTATAGACCCTGAACCAATCTGCTCCAAAGCGTGCACTTCGGGCTGCGTATGCGCAATTGGCTTGCTACGGGATGGAAGTAATACCTGTGTCAGTGTGGATAAATGTCCCAGAAGTAATAGTACAGTTCCCAGCCCCTTGGGAAAGTACTTTGACACCATAAGCAAGATCTTACATTTGTCTATTGTTTAAAGATTTTTAAAATTTAATAAGAAAATACTTATGTAGTCCCTTATTTACGTGTTATTTTAATAAATACTAATAGTGTATTTGTATTTTATATTATTAAGTAAATTGTAATACTATGTTCTTTAAAGAGCAAAAAATGTAATCAAAAAGTATAGACAAATATTTAAAACCTGTGCCAAATTAACAGGATATCATAAGTAATAACCCCATCCTTAACCCTACGTTACGCCCAAAGTTGCTGAGTTTGAATCTTGGAAAACAAATAAAATATTTCGTTTCGGCACAGAAGGCATATCATCTACTTGAAATAATCAATGAAACAATCGCAGATATGTATCTGCCCGGTGCCTCACACTAAAGTAAAGAACTTTCATTTATACGTATTGTGTGTACAAGTTTAATTATCAAATTTTAGTTAGAGAGGTAGTTAGTGGTAGATATTGGATACAAAAGAAGGTAGTCTAAAAACATATTAAACATATATATTTGATACTGTACATAAACATTGTGAAACTTAATAAAATGTTATAAAAATATAATCCTTGGCTTGAATTTCTCATCGAAATTGTGATAATGTTCGCCATCTGTAAGCATTGATTTTTATTAGAAATATAACCTTTTTTACTTAAGGTTTTGATTGATAAGAAAGTAGGGATTTGAAATTACGCCATCTATCGAAGTAAACACAAACTACGTTTGATTCTGAGGACAACTGGGAGGTCGTTCTTCTAGTAAATAATCTAGTAACTAAATTAACCAAATTTCTTCAAGTTTCTCTAAGCCTTTAATTGATGTCTCTCTTAATATATTATTGAAATTATCTACACTTGCATAATAGGTATGTAATTATTATAAAGAGAATAAAATACAAGTCAAACACTTCCTTTTTGGCTTATAGAAGTTCGAAAAAAGATATAATGAATAAACTTAATAAACTACTGAATTTGAAAACTTCTAAACTTTAAAACTGCTCTCATTGATGAGACTAGGAGAAGGTATGGTTTCTGAATTATTATACCTACGCTTACTTTGACTATTCAATAATGTTGAGGATAGTAGGTACGGTTAGGAAGTTGAACATATAAACACACAAACAAACCTAAAGGGGTGGGGGATACGAAGCTGTGTTCACCTTTTTGTACTCCTCTTCACGGATGCCATACGCCAAGTAGGTGTATGAAAGAAAATCACTCTGGTTGGAGACCAGGTGGAACACCATATTTCTGTCTCCAGTTTTCCCTCGAACCACTGAGAATTCCACTTCGCCATCCAGCGCGACGGTAGCTGACACTTCCAGGTATGATATCACGTAGCCGTTCTGAAACAGTTTACGTCATAGCATAAGTTACCATACTTTCGAAATTTTCGATAGGTTAACTGTTGACAACCTGTCAATCAATTAATTTTATAAACTATTCTTTAGATTATTAATAACTAACGACCCACCCCGGCTTTGCATGCGTATAAAACATATATAAAAACCTTCCTCTTTAATCACTCTATCTGTTAAAATAAACCGCATCAAAATCCGTTGCGTAGTTTTAAAGATTTAAGCATACAAAGGGATATAGGGACAGAGAAAACGACTTTGTTTTATACTATGTAGTGATTGATACGTTACGAGAACGCGGGTGAAACTTCGGCGTACAACTAGTATTAAATAAATAATCGTTTTCATAGTTTTGTAAATATACCTAATAAATAAATAACATTTCTGTATCCTTTTCAATCTGAAACCCAGTATTAATACAAAGGTAAATACAAACATGTAGTTTCGAACTTCCCTCTTGCTTTAATAAGTTATATGTTTTCATTCATGGGTTTTCCTCTTATGGATAAACACCTATGTACATATTAGATATTGGGAATATCTTTACGAACTTTTCGTAAGCTAGGTTATGTTTTTATCGAGGTCTGAATATAACAAGCAAAAATTATTAAATGTATTTTATCACTTGCGTTATAACGATGTTCATAACAGTATTTATAAGCTGCTCAAACACGATACATTGTCTCTTCTCATCGCCATCTCTTGCATCTTTCGTCATGGAATAATAAAAATAACGTTTTTATTTTTTGTATTCTGTAATATCATATTATGTTCCAATGATATGAAATAGTGAGCCTGTAAGTGAGTGATGGCCGCTTTGAGCTTATATTTTAGAAGTCTTATACCTATTTATTTTTAGTAATTTAATAACTAGTAGAAACGTTAAAAAAATACATGCATATTCCCTATTGCTTAGGAAGTATGCCATACGGACTATTCAGTTATAAAAACTTTATTAAATTAAAGAATTAAAAAATAAATTTAAGCGGCTAAATAAAGTCTTACGACGATGTGGGAAACGTTAAACAACTCTGCGAAGCTGGAGCGAGCTATTTTAGATAAATTAGTTTATTTGATTAAAATAGCCCTAAGTGGTAATTAGTGGTAGAGGGGATGTAGAGGGTTGTTTGCACTCTAATGAAACACGAGCTTTTATCCCCGGTTTGGGGAAAAGTACCAATTTCAACGGCTATTCATGGACACATTTCCGCTGTAGACTAGGAGCTGAGCGCTGTATTAGTGAAATAGAAAACAAATTTAAAACAAATGATGATAACTTATAGGAATATCTCATAAATGAATAAACAAATCTTCATAAATCGTAGATAAGACCCTTTTACCTTTTATTTAAAACCTGTTTTAGTATAAGAATACTGAAACTTGGTATTATTATAATTAATACTACAGGTAATTCGTGGTAATTTAAAAATATAAAAACTTGTAAAAAATTAAAATTGTAATAATTTTTTGTCTACTAAATTACATAAAAGAAGTAGAAATTATGAAGGGTATCTATACTTTCATATAATAAAGGTCGGGTTGTGGTTATACCAAGTTAAAACTTGTACAAAACATAATTCCCGAAAATAAGCGAGTATAAGGCATCAGTCCCCTGATCTTAGATCAATTATTATGAAGCCCCTTTATTTTCTCGCCGGCTCTTCGATTTCCTAAATATATGTATTTCGTTCACTATAAGCATATTTTTATTTAGATTTCGAAAACTATGAAATGGATACATTTTCATCGCAACCTTTATTTGACATTTGTTCGTTTATTTAGGTCAAAGTAATACATAGACAAATGGATGAAACGTGTTTGACCCCCGGCGAAAAAAAAGGAAGGTATTTGTTTGACGTGTTGTGTGGTTGTGTGTTTGTGTGTGGCTTTATTACTCCTAAATGAGGGCCGATTGCCCATAACTAAGGGCACACTTACCTTTTTATAACCATTTTTTTGCGTTTATAATGTAACCCTTGTCAATGTATTTATGTATAATATATAAATGGACCAATTTCAATGTTTTTTTGTTAATTGGAACTGTCTTTATCGACATTGATCTAAGCTACAATATAGAAGTTTCCTTTTTTTTAAATTGTTAAATTATAAAAATTTAAGTAAAATAAAATGAAAGAATCAATGAAATATCTCTTGAAATGAGAAAGTAATGAGACTGAGTTACGCTTACAAGAATAATTTTGGGATCTCGTATAGGTCAAATGACGTCACAGGCGAATCAGAAAAACGTAAACTTCAATAATCTATTTCTAAGTCATTTATTGATGGATTTCAAATTTTTTTTCAGTGATTGATTAGTTTTGATCTATATTTTAATACGATTACGTTGAATTTAATATTAAAAACATTATGAAACTTCTCCATTTACGAAAATTGGTTTCTGCATGAAATATTATTTTTGTATTATCATGTCATTTTAAATTTTGTCCTCAATTTTGTTTTTCGTCACAGCATTTGTTTCGCATTTGTTCGTTTATTTAGGTCAAAGTTTAAGTTGGTAGGTAATACATGCGCAGATGGATAAAATATTTTTCACTATTGTATGCAAACATCAGCTCTTCCAGAATCAATCAGGTTTTTCGTAAAAGAACGTAAGGATATATTTTTAAAATAAAAATTCTATAAGTCAAGTATTTGGAAATTCAAAGTTAGAATTTCGAATTACAAAATTTATATGGGACCACTCTGACATGTCAAGCAAATAAGAAACATTCAGATGTAATAAAAAAAATTGAAAATACCATATTATCGTTTAGTTAAGGATACAAATGTTTAGATTTACCAATGGACCACATCTGAAACAATCAGTCAAAAAAGAAACATTATAATCGGTTTATAATTTGCCACAAAATCGCGTAACAACAACATTTAAATACAACCAAATTAAGAACCTTCTTTAGAAGTTCGATGAACATTTTTTGAAATCTTATTTGAAGTAAATCAATGTACCTATATTATAACGAATTTGTACAATTATTTAAACAGGTGAAAGGGTTGTTCGTTGAGAAGGGTTGAAATGTGTTTCATACGATTAAATAACATTACACCGTGCCCTATTCAGACTTTTTAAAACTTTAACCGACATCGAAAGAAGTTTAAAAATATTATACATATATAATATTTTTATAACCGGGGGACCTTGATAATAATTTAATAATAATATAGTATAAAAACAGTAAATTAAAAAGTAATATAGCAAGCTTAAATAAAGGCTTTTTTATTTTTATTTTATTTATTTATCGATATCGTGGATTCCATTTCCAGGAAGACAAAAACGACGATAATCAGAATTTTAATGTTATTTATTTTATGTGTGTTATGTTGTTTTATGACTGTTAATTTTGTTTGTTAGTCAGTAACTTTCTCATACATAAAATCAGAATCAATTTTTTTACGTAACATTATTTACATGATGACTTGTGTATGTCAATGTTAAGCCTGGCCACTTACACACGTTTACCGTATTGGATCCGGCTGGGCTAAATTAAGTTCATAGAATGTTCAAAAACGCGCTCAACTCTGAAAGGCATTTTAAAATAATCAGCCGGGTTATTTTCTTCTCTAATTAAACTTAACAACACATATTAAGGTGAAATGGTCCAATTTTCCAAGCATTAGTAAATTTAAATAATCGGTAAATTTTATAATAAGATTAGCGATAAGTTTTGGCTTTAAATATGTCTTAAATTATTTAATTTAAGACACAATTTAATTAAATTAAAAATATATATTATATAGATGGGGATTTATAAAAAACTGTATTTCCGTAATTGTTAGTGGGGCATAGTGCAGATGCATTTATGTAAGTATCTGTTTCAATGATCATTTATATTACAGGCAAGCAGGTGAACATTCTGTGCTCACCCAATCGAAACATTCATTTGTTTCCGCGGGTTTCGAACCTAGAACCTCCGGCGCAACACGCAGACGCGTAAACCGTTTAGCCATAGAGGTGGTTGGGTTTTATAAGAACGGTAAGGCATTTAAGTTAAAAATCATGAAAATACCTTAGCTGTTGCCGTGATGGTCACGAAGAATGGATCATAATTGTTCCTGTGTTTAAGTCTGTCTGAAGCCCCGCTCATCGGTAGAGATCCTGAAAATTACAAGTTAAAAAGACGAGTGAAGATGAACAGATAAGTGGTGATAAGAGTTAGCAAAGACAAGTGACAATTGTGTGTTAAGTCCCGTGTCCTCTAATGGGGTATGAGGCAGATGCATTTTACATTTGTTTCACTGTTCGACTTTTTATTTAGAGGCAAGTAGGTGATCAGCCTTCTATGTCCTGCCAGACCAAGTTTTTCTATTGTCTCTACCGGGAATAGAACCCATAACCTTCCGGTTGTAACGCCTACCACTAGACCGAGGAGGCGGTCAAGTGACATTTAAGATAATTAAAACACTCCTTTGACATGACGATTACAAAATTAGCGTCCATACACACGAACGGCAAGTTGCAGTCGACTGCAACTTAATAGTTCAAGAGTGCGCGTTAATAATATCACTTTTTATCATTTACCTAATGAAGACTTTAATCTGAACTTTCCAAATCCTCTATTATTGAAAGTGAAAACGTAATAGGATTAACCTTATTATTTTTAAAGTAGGTACCTAAACAACCTTCAAGAATAAATACTTATACTAAAAAAATTACGGTATCCTGGCGAGATATTGAACTTTTTAATATAGCCGTAAGCTCATCAAAAGAACAAACTGATTCATTTCATTTTATTTCATATTATATTTTATATTTATATTCAATCATTTCATTCTGCATCTGACTCCTATACTATGTAATCTGACGTTGGGATGTCAACAGCTGACGTCGACTGCAGTTAATTGCTGTCGACTGCAGTCGATGGCTGACGTCAACTGCAGTCGACTTCTGCAGGCTACCGCCGACGTCTGCCGTCGACTGCAGTCGACTGTAGTTGACTGCAGTCGACAGCAGCTTGCTGTTCGTGTGTTTGGACGCTAAGAGTAGGTACTATATAAATTGAATCAGATTTTGAGAAACACCTGGAATAAGTAAGCTTTCAAACAAAAATAAATGCATTGAAATTGGTCCATTCATTGAGGATCTACAACGATACTACACACTTGTCAAACTTATATAAACCACTCTTAAAAATAAATTTGACTAACATAAATAATTAACAGAGATTGAGATCAAAATACATATTTTTAGTTTTTGCTGAATTTTTCGAAGAATACCGTCACAATTTTGATAAATATATGAGACTTCTGAAGGAAGAAGTGTCAAATAATAAAGATAATTAAGTAAATTCATAATGGGCCTATCGAGTAACAAACATACTAAAAACATTTAATAGTCAAATTAAGAACTCTCTGAAGCCGTTTAAAAACTATAAAACTTAACAATAATAGCTATGACTAAACATCTATTTCAAGTCACGCTATCGAGATAAACACAGCATTTAACAAAACATAACTCTCCTTTATACAGTAGGTTAAACGTACCATCATATTCAATCCCAACCTTGAAATTCCTCGTCAGGTAGGACGGGTGCCCGCAAACGGCACCAATTAGTAGAATTAAGAACACGCGCTCAAACATATTGTATTTTCGGTAAGCACTTCTAATATTGACTGACGAGATATAACATCAATATCTGGAAGATAAGGTTCTTAAGATGTGTTCAGAGTATACACGGTTTATTTTCATAATTCGTAATTCCATAAAACAATTTCCATAATAATATTGGGTTTATTATTTTTTGTTAAAAATTTAAATGTTTAAGAATGCATTGAATTAGGTAACAATTGGCTGTTGAAAAGAGTACCTACCAAGTTTCTCACTGGTGGTTCCTCGGCAGAACTACTTCTTTCCGAACTGATAGCAGCTTTTAAATTATACACTTCAGTAATTCTTTTATATACGTTAGTATCACACATTAAAAAAAACAGTTTGAACGGATTAAGCGCGTATACAAAATACAATTATTTGATTATAATTTTGCCGGCGTTTCGCGTGCTTCTGGTATTATACTTCATTTCACTGACAGTATAAGAAACGTCAATATTACTAATGTCAATTGTCATGTCTAATGTGTACTGTGAATGTCGATGACATCGGTCAAGCAAAGAAGGGTGGAGAAAGGAAGTTTCGGCAGTGAGGCATTTTTCGAGAGATCCTTATTACAATCCTCGGTAAATGGATTATCCAACACAAAATAATTTTTCGAACCAGTAACTTTTAAAGAGCAGTAGATATTAGTATAAGTAGATTCGTTCGTAAGTGCGAACAAAGTGGCGAGCTTAGCTAGTGAATAAATCTTATGTTATTATGAATATATCTTTATGAACGAAATAAAATATAAAAGAAAAATAGAAATCCAGATATGAGATGAGAATGTGAGATCATTTCGAAACTAATATCTTATCTTTGCAATTGTCGATATGAATTCAAGGTGTTTTTATATACTAGTTTTAGCCTGTGATTTTGTCTATGTACAAATTTTATTGTATAATATTTCATTTATAACCACTGATAAAAATAAGGGTGTTATAATTTGGTCTGTGGGTCTCAGGACTAATTTGAGACTAGATTGAGATTGTTCATCCATTTATGAAGTATTTTTATTTGTAAATAATATGTCAGGGGTTTTTTGAATTATCTTCAATTTAGTACATATAAAATAATTTAGCTTAATGTAAATTATACCTACGTGTTTTTGAATATTATATGTATCCATATTTTCTTCGATAAACCTATTCTATTTTTACCTATATTATAAAATGTCAGTTAACAAGACAAACTCAGACCCCTAATTTTTACGTTGAGGGTCAATAGAGATTTTCAAGACTCAGTATCCGACAAAACAGTGCTTAAGGCAATATAAATTTCACTTTGGAAAATTAACTTTTGTTAGAGCATTTTTATCATAATTTGTTTATAATTACCAATTATTCATGTAAATGGTACGCTATTATTTCTAATTAGCAAAGTAATATCAAGTTATGAATTTACGCAGAAATTGACAAATGGGGTTTTAATAAGTAACTATTAGTATCAAATAGATATTAACTCAATTATATGAAAAGGGTGCGCTCTTTGAATTGCCCCAAAATTTGTCCAATATGGGCAGTTTCAGCCGACTTTAAAAGATAAAGTTTTCAATTGGATTTTTATTTTTGTGTGTTTGTTATGCGAAAGACAGATCAGATATAGACACATCTCTGTATCTGTTTCACTGATGTTTTCAATATAGGTAAATCTTAATATATATAAATCTCGTGTCACAATGTTTGTCCTCAATGGACTCCTAAACCACTTAACCGATTATAATAAAATTCGCACACCATGTGCAGTTCGATCCAACTTGAGAGATAGGATAGTTTAAATCTCAAATTATAGTCGCAATTTTAATTTATTGCTAATTAGTTTCCTCATACATTTTCTATGGAATGACGTTTTAGGTGACACGTTATTCGGCACTCTGAAGCGATACGAAGTTCGCGAGGTCCACTAGTAGGTAATAAACCTGTTGAGTCTACCCAACTAAAACATTTATTTATTCCCGCAGGATTCGAAACCAGGACCTTCGGCGCAATATTGACAAACCATGAAGGCAGCTGCTATTTTAAATTGCAGCTTTGTCATGAGTAAGAGATTTTTATTTACTTCTTGGTCTACTTTGAAGTGACTCATAGATTATTAAAATATATATATATAATATATTTAAGTAAGTACATTATTGTAAATATTTAATAAACTTGTATTAATTTTTTGCAACATTAAAAGCAAATTTTATTTTTGATTTTGATTTAGTATAAAGTACCTATCGAAACAGAGTAATAGTTTTTATTTGAGTTATATTATAGATTACCGAGCGGTTAAATAACAAAATGACCTATAATTCTATAGTTTAATTAATTAAGTCTAAGCCCACGAGACATTTAAACCTTCCTCGTATCGTACCACATCAGGGATTGAGGGAGTGCGGCTAGTTTATTATTATATTAAATACTAGCGACCCGCCCCGGCTTTGCACGGGTATAAAACATATAAAAAACCTTCCTCTTCAATCACTCTATCTATTAAAAAAAACCGCATCAAAATCCGTTGCGTAGTTTTAAAGATTTAAGCATACAAAGGGATATAGGGGAAGAAAAAGTGACTTTGTTTTATACTATGTAGTGATTGTCAAAGTCAAAGTCAAAGTCAAAATATCTTTATTCATTGAAATCATATTTGATCATTTTGAATCGTCATTTTTTTTTATGATGTAGTTTACAGAAAAAAAAATTATTGTAAAAAAAGTAAAAATAATATAATATTTGGTTTTATTAAGACAGAGTTAGAGCAGGTTCATTCCCAAGCTTTTTTATCATCTAAGTAATCCGTTATTTTATAGTATGCTTTTTTATAAAGTTTTCTTTTAATTGTGTTTTTAAATTTATTCACTGACAATTTAAGCATATCACTTGGGAGTTTATTATAAAAGCGTATACATTGCCCTTTAAAAGATTTACTAACTTTATGGAGCCTACTAGTGGCAACAGCGAGTTTATCTTTATTCCTAGTATTAAATTCATGACTATCACTGTTTTTCTTAAACAAGTTAATATTTTTGTGTACATATATCAGATTTTCATAAATATATTGACATGTGACTGTCATTATATTTATCTCTTTAAATTTTTCACGGAGTGATTCTTTGGGACCCATATTGTAAATTGCACGAACAGCCCTCTTCTGCAGTACAAAGACGGTGTTAACATCTGCAGCACCCCCCCACAACAGTATACCATAAGACATAATGCTGTGAAAGTAGCTGAAATAGACTAACCTAGCTGTGTCTACGTCTGTATAGAGGCGGATCTTTTTGACAGCGTATGCTGCAGAGCTGAGTCTCTTCGACAATGCATCAATGTGAGGGCCCCATTGAAGCTTACTATCGAGGGTTATACCTAAGAATACAGTGGAGTCCACAAGTGCTAACTTTTCGTTTTTAATTATAATATTAGCTTCTACTTGTTTAACAGTTGGCAATATAAATCTAATACATTTTGTTTTCTTCTCATTAAGTAGAAGATTATTAACATTAAACCACTTTACTACCTTAGAGATTGCATTGTTTACATCGTCAAAATTGTTTTGTCGTCGCTTAAGTTTAAATAAAAGTGACGTGTCATCTGCAAACAATACAACCTCATGATCGTTCACATAATGGGGCAGATCATTAATATAAACTAAGAACAAAAATGGTCCAAGTATTGAGCCTTGTGGCACACCCATCGTAACCGCTGACCCCGGGGAACGCTTTCCATTCACGTCAACTACTTGGACTCTATCACTCAAATAGGAAGTGAGAAAATCCAAAGCAACATCCCTAACACCATAGCAGCGAAGTTTCCTGATCAATGTGTCATGGTGTACACAGTCAAATGCCTTGGACAAATCACAAAAAACGCCCAGTGCGTCATGCGATTCCTCCCAGGCACCAAAAATGTGTGTAATCAACTCAACACCAGCGTCAGTGGTTGAACGACCCCTAGTGAAACCGAACTGTTTACTGTGTAATAAGTTATGAGTATTATTGGACATTTAAGGCAAGTGCTCCCACCTTCTGCGCCAAAAAAGGTGTTGGGTTTAAATCCCGGTAGGTGCATGAACGGTTTTCTGTGTGTTTTGACGTATCTGAGTCTGATCATAGCTCCTTAACAAATGCACTTGGCTACATATGATGATGTGTTGATCAATTTATGAGATATTCTTATTTGTGATCACCATATAAGGGATTTTTGAAATTGTCTATATTGATGATATTGTAAATAGCTAACTTATAATAAAAATAATAAATAAATCTTTTTAATCTGCAACAATTACAACTGTTACTTCCAAACCAACTTTCAAACAATTTGTAACTTCAAATTACTGAAAAACAAGAAGTACCAGCTTTCAATCAAAAAGAATATCATCAAAATCGGTTCACCCAGTCGAAAGTTCTGAGGTAACTAACATAAAACAACATACGCGTCGAATTGCGAACCTCCTCCTTTTGTGAAGTCGGTTAAAAAGGAGGCTATCATTTCAACGTGTATGTTTTTTGTATGTTCCACTCCTGAGGCACTGTGGATGAAGTCATGGACTGATTTTTGTAGTATGGGTTAATTTAAATACAAAAGATAAAACAGAGTTAGTTAGTTAGAGTTAACACAAGGAAAAATAATCAATAATCATTCTTTTCTTTTATATTTTTTATGACATATCACGTCGTCAAAGATTATATATAGTAAGAAGGTTCATATTGTATATAAATGAAATTTCTAACAATTTTGATAAATGAGTTCTCAAACGATTGCATTTGGGTTTCCATTGGTCCCACTTTTACGTTTAATCATTTAAGTTTCATACATTCAATAGGTTTTGCGTGAAATAGTAACAGATACAAAAACATTTACCCTCCAAAACTTCCGCATTTATAATATTAATAATAATACTGTCTGTATTTAATTAATATTTATTTAAATCATTGAGTTAATCGCTATTTTGAAAAATGTTATATTTTTAGAAAATAAGTTATTGGATATAGGTCAATTAATAACTAAGCATAAAAAATTCATGTCTCCTCTTTGGTTTTTACAAATAAATCATATTTTTACTCAAAACAATCCAATCAAAATTCACGCTCGACTATTTCAAATATATTTTTAGATAAATCGAATGCGCCAATATAATGTGAAAGGTTTTGACGACTTCAAAATGCCTTAAGAAGTTTATAAAACATCGGAAAAAAATACACGTCGAATTGATAACCTCCTTTTTGTTTTTTTTGAAGGTCGGTTAAAAATATAAATAGTAGCAATGATTTAAAGAAAATCTTTGTGAGTTGCCTTCAGGTTAAAGATTTTATGAGTTTATGTTACAGTTTGAAAGTACCTCCGGAGCGACCTTTTGAAAAACATTAATAAAGATCGTTTCACAACCTGGCTTTGCAATCGGGTGATGAACAGAAATTGAAATATTACCTATATAAATAGGTATTTCTTATTACTTTTAAAATATATTACCTATATAAAGAAATCTCGATGGTGATGTGGGCCAAAAAGGCTTTATTTGGAAGGCGCTAGGGCGACTGCAGTGCGTCCACAGGTGGAGTCGGAGGAGGGTGGGGGGATGATTATATCCCACATCGCAATTCGCAGCCTCACTTCAGTAGTCAGTACAAACCAGCCGTTACGGAAAGCGGCTGCGTGTTCTAACAATCGTTGTCGCGAAGTATGTGAATGATGTGTTTTGGTTGGGTTTAATAATGTAATGAGAAATGGATGGCGAAAATAGGATTATACTCAACGTTGGTGGTATTAGGTGAGTCGAGCATTTTTTTAATATTTAAAAATTTAATTTAGAATTAGGAACAATGCTTAAACTTGTAATTTTTACATAGGGTTTTTTATATTTGTTTATTTTTTTAAACCCTGACGCAAAGAAATGTGTTATATGTTTGACTTGTATGTGTGTCTGTCTGGCATTTGGATTTCCATGCTTAGTTCGGAAGCTGACGTTATTGAAATGGATCTTAATTCTTAGCTGAAACTTATGAAGATCTCTTAATCATAATCTTATTTGCAATTATCATGTTTTATAACTACATTACTTTGTTATAATAATAATGTTACACTTATTGATGAGGGTTACATTTGTGTTAAAGTATTTATTATAATTTCTATATTTATTGAAACATGACAAGGAAATGAATAATACAACTAGATGTATATTCTCAAAATGTCATTCTAAAATGTCGCTTGAGTTGAGACATTGTCTCAAATTCCCTCACTTTCTCGCTGACGTGCAATTGTCGTTGCAATAATAATTAAAGAAATTTAAAAATTTTCTCGACGCGCTAATAAATACGAAAACCACAAATTGACTCACTTCATAGATTCTAGCCAAGATCAATATGGATCACGTAAAATACCGTATCGAAAATCATTCGTTTAGGAACTACGTCACAGACCTATAGAAAAGTCAACACCCCTCTTTTTGTATTAGTTGAAAACAAGACATATGGAGCAAATGATCTTGTTGAACAACATATCCTTATATGTACGTTTCAGAGAGTCATTTTTAATTGTGACGTAAACCGAGTTTAAAATTTTTTGTAAATACAAGAGAATTAAATTGTTTATTTAATAGTTATAATTTTGGGTTAAACTCAAGATTATTTGAATGTATGTTTATTAATATATTTGGACTACAACAGTATTTTGTAATAAGGGTGTTAATTGCAAACACTTGCCAGCTAAAGCAGTTTGCCAAAAGTTTGTACCCTAAATTCTGTTTCTAACCGACTTTAACAAGAAAGGAGGTTCTTAATCAAAACATTAAATTTTTGTGTTTATTGTGAGACAAATATAAACCATTTTTATAGATTAATTTTTTGTTTAAGGTCATATATATGGGCCTCGGGAATGTTCTAATCAAAATGCGTTTAATAAAATTTATTTTTATGTTTAATAATAATGTATTAAAGCTATTAATAATTAATTTAGAGCATAACTGTAATATAAAACTTTAACACTGAGGTACCGACTTTCATATATTCGTTTTGTCGAATAAAAAATAATATAATGTTTGATTCATCTGTTTATCTCATTTTATTGTTTTTTGATGTCAGGTTTTTTTTAAATATGCAATAACTTAAATCACTTACCTACTTGTTTTTATCACTCGTAGAAAGAAAAGAGACGTTTGGTGTATCTGTGTGTCAACGTAGCTCATAAACGGATGAACCGATTTCGATGTATTTTTAGGGTTACTATTAGTTACCCTATTACTAAGACTCCACTGTCCATCCGTTCGTCTGCCACCAGGCTGTATCTCATGAACCGTGATAGTTAGTTGAAATTTTCGCATATGATTTAAGGGGGCTCCAATAGACATTATTTTTTGCTATTTTTATAGATGGTACGGTACCCTTCGTGTTCCGGTTTTTATTTTTGAAAGCTGATGTTTAAAAGCTCTTTTAATTCACTCACGAGTTATTTTTATTTGTAATTAAAATGTCAGGAGTCTTTTATATTATCTTAAATGTCACTTGTTTTGCCTAAATTATAATTTTACACGTTTTAACTCTGTCTAATAGATTGAAATGTTTTAAATTGTGATAGTACTTGTATTTTTAGCGTCCGAGTGGCTTAATTACAAAAAAGGTTGTATCTAATGAGCGGAAATGGTTTGTTCGTGTTCGGAATGTATTACTTAGACTGAGATGTTAGGAGTGTTTTTAGTAGAGGCTAATTCATAGATCGGTTTTCGACTTGATTGATTTGATGCGTGAACAACTGACTTCTTGAAATCCTGTGGGATTTATGCCCGTACATTTGAGTTTTAAATTAAATTTGATCGATCAACATTGATGATTTTTTATATGCAAGTAGGTGCCTTCTGTTTGAACCCAGAACCTCCGAGATGCGAGAATCACTAAGTCTCAGAGGTCAGAGTTGCACATCAACTGACGAATCATACTGCAAGTTTAAGTAAACTATAAAGGCAGACCCCTAGTCAGCACCAGGGCTGCATCTGGAGCGGATGATCTGCAGCGCGTTCCTTACTTACATGCTGACTCCCTTGAGAAATAACGTGTAGTATTTATAGTAGTAATAACTACTGAATTAAACTGGGTGAAACCATTCTAAACCGTTGATTAAATCAATTTGAAAATAGTCTGTACATGAACATGATTGAATTTTGATTGAACTTCGCAATCACTACAATACATGTATTACGGCTTTGGTCTCATATTTATTGGCTGAGTTTAGGCTGAGATAGTACAAAATTGTATAGGAAAACTTACAATTTCAATATTTTACAGCTATTGAAAAGTAAATTAAAAAGAGGCAGTTAAATAAATAAAAACAAAGTTACAAAAACAAAACAAGAAATAAGCACAATAATGATAAATTTTGATAGGAAGTGGAAAGTCCTGATGTAGGTAATATTTTATAGTCACTTAAACGAGCGGAAGTTATTGTTAGTGGTCGCCCATTGGTCGAAAGTCGACCACAATTCAAGAGTAAGTCAGGTATGTGTGTGTATATGCTGTGTGTCATCCTGCTTGGATGTAGTATGCGTAATATTTATTTTATTGATTTAATGTATTCTTTATGCATAATTTTAAAAAATATTAGCATTCTCCACTCCTTCTCTACATAAATTATAAGTGTGGGAAATTTCAGACTCCTCCGTTCGCGCAATTTTCGTAAAAAGGGGTACAAAGTTTTTGCTTTACGTATTAATATTATGATGATATGCTTTTATTGACATTTCAAGGTCACTGATCTAGAAGCTCTTATCGAGGTTTCTGCTTGAGAAGGTCACGATGTTCGAAAAATGTGTTGGTTAATTAAGCTATAAAATTTCAAAAGATAAAAAAAACACTAAATTGATAACCTCCTCTTTTGTTTTTTGAAGATTGGTTACAAATAATCTTTCGATTTAAACCAGTAACGCCTGAGATAAGAGTTTATGGAAGTTTTTGTATATTCGTAAATTAATAGGTTGGTATACTGAGAGCCTTGTGGCTATGTGGTCTTATAAGCCTACCGCGAAGCCTGAGGTATCGGGCTTGATCCTCGGTCCCGAATGCAATTTATAATTTAATTTGTATTCGGACTCTGGTAGGGCTGCCACTTGATGGACGGGTGTCATAAGTGGCACGGAGGTGTGGTTGAATTACTACAGTCTTGCCTGAAGAAATTCAACCGCACTACAGGCGAGTTGCCTTAGCGGTAACCTGAGGAGGAGGTAAGAGGCCTAAATCGCCTCTAAATACTGACGTGGAAGGATCAGGGATCCCACCACAATTATAATCCCAAGAAAAGCACTCCATCAATAAGACATAATTGGAGGTGGTCACGACCCTCATGAGTGAGGAAGACCACGCGAGAGAGAGAGGGTAGTAAGCAAATAAGCCCGTTATGTAATAACTATGTTTTAAGCTTTATGTAGCGTAGAATGTTCTAGATTGGCTGGCCACAAAGATAACAGGATAGTGCTCGTAAATTGGTCGTTTCCGTCACCTCGACTCAACGAGAATCTTAAAACTTTAGCGGGTAATTGGCGGAAATTTTTAGTTGGCGCGAGACTGAGGTGTATAAAATTCAGTTAAGAAAACTTATAAGACGAGGTCTTTTAGCTTAACCAACTGCAAAATGAATGAAAAGACGCCTCCATGAATAAGTGGTTTTTGTATTGTGTTGTACCGGGGGTTCAAGGTTCGAATTTCGGATAAACAGTTAAATGTTTCGTTTGCGGTGCACAGAATGCTGATCAACTGAAATGTGTCTACCTTCTGCCCCGCTACAAGTTATGTGAATAGGTACTAGTTAGTTTTTTCGCAGTGCAAATGTGTTTACTTGAAAGATTTTAACAATTTTAAAAACAAAATGTAGTTCAAAGTGCAATAAAAAATATTGTTTATTTCCTCCTGAGAGCATTATAAAAATAAGTTAAAACTTTTGTTAGAGCAACAACAGTTATGGAAGAGGTTTTCTTTGTAAAATAGTATTAAATTCTTTATTTCAACAATTTCAAGCAATAAAGCTAATTTTATAAGACAGACCCGAGTTGAAATCAACCAGTAAGTTTATTTAAAATTAGATCAGGCGTTTAATAAGAACGGCTGAGTAAGAAAAAGTGTTTTGAAATGTTATTTGAATAGATGCTAAGCGCTCGCTAATTCTTTTTGATATAGTCAGCGGTAAGATGAAAGGAACCACATTAAGGCGGTGTAAAATTTTAATAGACTGCGGTGTGGTTTAAGTTATGAGAAATTTGAGATCAAAGCAATAAACTTTTGTTTAAAAAAAAATCTAGTAAAAATTTTAGAGGCTAGTCTTAAAGGTTAAAAATATTTATAGAATACTAATTTTCTTTTTAAATTTATTTTAATTTAATTTGAATCGTTTGAGTGAAACATTGCCGAGACCAATATTAACACTGAGCTTTCGATGAAGAGGGACATTAAACATTTCATGTGTTTGTAAGTCTGTGGCATCGTAGCTCCTAAATTACGACCTTTTTCAATGCGTATTTTTTTGTATGAAAGCTGGTTGAAACCTCTGCTATTTTGAAGATTGTTAATTCATTTATGAGAAATTCTTATTTGTAATCATCATGTCGGGTATAAAATTGTCTTCAATTTTACTTGTTAATTTAATAATCGCTACAGCCTGTAGCTTGAGGCTTCTAAGAAAGTTGTTAGTTTTATACCGCGATAAACGCGTTTAATACACAAGCACGGTTCTTGAGACTACTGTATAGTGGTTTTACTAGCTTCTAGATAATTAACGAGTACTTAATTCTTTAGATTATTACTTAACTAGCTGTGACTTACTTTGAAAATGTTTTTTTGTCCGATTTTGCAACATTTTTTTATTGATGCTCCGCTTTTTTTATATATAATAGCAGACAACATGACAGGCGCGCCGCTTTATGCGGTAAAGTTGCGTTGTTGGCCTCAGGTGTTGCTACACACCCCGCTTAAAATTCCCAAGATCGAATTCACGGGGAAATGTAATCCACTATTATTGGCTTTATGTTTTATTCCTTGGTTATATATTTTTTCCCGAGAATCAAATGGAACCTCGCACCCACGTGCATGCTTGTGCGGCATGAGGCTTCGACTCATGCGGGTCATTTCCCCTCAGATTTTGATATTTTGTGTCTCCTAAATCAAAATTTTTTCAAATCTCCCCAAGAGTCAATCTTACGATCTTCCGTGCACCCAAATTAAATATTTGACGCTGAGTCTGCATTACATAACGCTTCTTCTAGTTAACCAATAGTTATGTCAACAAACCAAAGGTTTTTGAATGATATTAGATATTTAACGACCGAAAAACCAAGACCAACTTAGCTGTTTTTGCTAAAAGGAAAACTAGTCAGTTCTCCGAGGAAAATGCGTATTTCCCAACTCTTCATATTTTAGCGTAGCGTGATAAAGCCTCTTTTGAGATGGTGAATATTTCAGTAACCGTGAGATATGTTTAGTTTTAGTCATAATTTAGGAGCACTTTTGCGTCGGTATGTTCTGTATAGCTCCGTCTCTTATACACGTGAAGATATTTATCAACAGACACCCTTACAGCGATTTATTATGATACAAGACACTGTTAACTTAAATTTAACGTTAATTTAACTTTTCCATTTCCATAACTCGGTTAGTTCTCGGTACTTATATTCATTTACTAGCTGTGCGCCGCAGATTTACCCGCCTTAATTTCGTCTATGATAAATGGGCTACCCAAATAAAATGTTTAAATTCGAATTATTAGTTTCCAAGATTCAACCAAATAACAAATACACATTCAGATTTCTTTATAGTACTGTAGATTATATTTATAAAATACCTAAGAATAAAAAAATAAAGCACTTAATTTCAAAGAAATTTCGCCGTGTATATACTTCCTTATCGCATACAAAGTGTTATCTCAGGGTTAATATTTTTCGGAGTGCTTCCATTCTCATTTGCGCACCTTTTCAACGGTATGAAAGGACATACTTTTTTATATCTACTTCTAGCTTTTTATTTGATTTAATTTATTTGCAGGATATTGAGCAATTGATTTCGGTTTATTTCATGCTGGGAAAAAAAGACAGCCCATTCGTTTAGACGCTTGTTGCCTTAGCATAAAGAATACAGTACACAGACATACATAAAATCAGTTCACAAAAACACTTTGGAACCCAGTTGAAATTATTGAGATGGATAAATCAATGACGCTGTAAGTTATACTGTAATTTATTCTAAACTGTAATAAAATCTACATAAAATCGAAGCATATTCTCCATCTACCACAGAATTTTTGAGACAGTTCGACATGTCAAAAATTGTAAATATTTTTCGGATTTTTTATGTTTTATGTCGGATTAGGTAGAATAATCTATAAAGACTGAAACATATTATTCTTATAAACGTTGCTCAACTTAGATCTTTTCTCAAACGGTTTTGTCTCGTTATTAAAACAAAGTTAAACGTTAGCGAGAAAGAGATAAAGTATTTGAGACATTGTTTTAAGCTAAGCAACGTTTATAAATAACTGTGGAAGATTATTCTCATTGTCCATGCTGTGCTTTCTGTACCAAAGTTAGGTATTTATATTAAGGAGGGGTAAGGGGAGAGAGAATATTCCAAAAACTGTAGATGTAATATAATCAAATTTCTTTTTAAAAGTGCTTTATAAAAGTTCGAGATTGACTATAAGAGAATAGAGGCACTGTTCATTTATTCTGTGCTGTTATTATGCAAATTTTATGATTGCGCTTTGGTCTAATAGCAGGTAAGAGCAATCCGTATTCATATCGCATTTTCCGTTCATTTCCACGTGTTGCTGACTTTACATGTTGTAAACACAATATTAAAGAAAATATTAAAGAACCAAATTTAACATAAGAATATCTAATAGATAGATGAAAAGTGAATATTTATGATTTATTTATGACTAGTAAATTTGTGACCCGCAGTTTCAACCGCGTTAATTTCGTTTAAACGTGAAATAAGAAACGTTTTTTAAATAAATAACCTTATTATCCCACTGGAACATACTAATAATTACCCTATACGTTAATGCAGAGCATATTCTATTTGTGTAAGTTCATTCAAATCCGTTGAATCATAAACACCCAAACATTTATGTAAAACATTAGTGAGATTTTTAGGGTACCTACTTTGAATAACTTCATTCAAATCCGTTAAGCCGTTAAGGCGTGATTGAGTCACAAACACTCAAACATTCACACAAACTTTAGCATGTAAAATTTTAGTAAGATTTTTAGTATACTACTTTGATTTCGTATATCATTATTAAAGTATAACCACTAGTAAGTGCAATCGAAACGTATTTCTATCTCTCTCTAATCAAATTTGTGAGATGAACACAT
This sequence comes from Aporia crataegi, assembly GCA_912999735.1. Taxonomy (NCBI): domain Eukaryota; kingdom Metazoa; phylum Arthropoda; class Insecta; order Lepidoptera; family Pieridae; genus Aporia; species Aporia crataegi. The sequence goes on along the minus strand of OU538744.1, from coordinate 745,014 downwards.
GATTGATTTACCGTTTCATGATTGGATGATCAAGTATTTATGAATGCATTTGAATTTGCTAATTTTTTTATTAAGAAATCGTGGCCGAGCAGTCTTGTAAGCCACCGTGACACTGGACGGGTACCGGGTTCGATGCTCGGTCTGAATACAATTTAAATTTGTGGATTGTCTTCGGTCTCTGGAAGGGCTGACTTAATACTGTCATTATTACACCTGACTCATCCAAATCTGGTCTACGGATGGCGAAGCACGACCGGAACATTGGAAAAAAACGCGTCGAATTGATAACCTCCTTTTTGTTTTTTTTGAAGGTTGGTTAAAAAGAAAACATTTTCAGGGTATTAAGCGTGTTTAAAACTAAATTTTCCGGTCCGGTGAATTTGTTTTCTTTACAACTTGATATTTAAAATTATTTTATTCTAGAATGCTGTTTAACAAATGTCTCAAATATTCTGTCACTTTTCTAGGACTCAGTTGAGCAACTCTTTACATTTCTATCGTTGCAGATACGAGACTTACAAAGCGACGTTGAAGAAGATCCCGGCGACTCGGCTCTCCCGCCTGACGGAGGCCCTCGCCAACTACGACCCTGTCCTCAACGAGTACTTCTTCGACCGGCACCCCGGCGTCTTCGCGCAGGTCCTCAATTACTACAGGTAACATTTGGATATGTAGACAAGTGAAATTGAAGGTATTTTTAAAAACCTTACGTGGTACATATATATAGAAATTTCTCATAATTGTAATAATTGAGAAAACTCACATACATTTCACTGAACCCAAAGTAAATAGCAGAAGCACTTGTGTTATGGTAATTAAAAACAACGAGGGTACACAAATACATATAAGTTTATAAATACTAAGACTTGGAAATGAATTGAAAATTCGTGCTCATCACACAAATAATGTACCTACAGGAATTCGAACCCCGTACTTTTTACCCCTGCAGAAGGCAAGAGCACTACCAATTGCGCCAATCGTTAGTCTATAAAGATATAATGATTTGCTCCAGTTCAAAAAATACCTACATGTAAATTCTAAACATAAAAAACGTTCCATGTTAAAGTGAAATATTTCTTTAGGTTTTCGTATCAAATGAATAATGTTAAAGTAATATAATTTTTGTGAAACATTCCCAACGCTTCGAGTAATATCTTTGATCTCAGTTCACAAACAAAATGTATTTTTATAACGTTTATTATTGAGTGCCGAGGGCAAATGATGTAACTTCATATTTTTTTTACATTAATTTTAAAATAGCTGTGCCCCATGTATTTACCCACTCTCAACATTTTAGGTTTTTGCAAAATTTTTCAATGATACCCCGCTCCTTTTCGTCGTAACGTGATCTTATATAGCTAACCTCGATAAATTGACTAAGACAAAAATTCAATACAAATAGTTATATTTTTCATTAATTCAAGGTAAACACTAGGTTTATTAAGATTATAAATACAAAGAAAACAAGTTACTACAAAATTTTAGATCCAAACTAGCTTTTACGTGCGACTTTATCTATATGAGAATTCGTTTTATTATATTTACATACAATTATATGTGATGTGTGAGCTACATTAGTGTAAGATTTCAATAAAATCTATTCAGTAGTTTTACTCTTGTAGCTTCGAGATAAAATTCGAAAATATTTTTAGGTTTAACTCTCTACAAGATAGTCACATTGCGACGATGTTCGTAGCATCCATAGTTGTCCCATTATGTTGCTACATAGTGCTACGAATTTACGTAGATCGTAGCTCGTAGTCGACGTACGGCGAGGCGTCTACATGCGTAGCCATTAAAACATTTATGCCCCTGTCATTATGATTATTGTCTTTTGATCTTTATGAGACCCTTTTTATGTCATTTGCGATTTTCTGCTCCACTACATCAAGAAAATTATTATCAACGTGGGCTTTTTCTCTTTGTACTGTTAAATTTTCACATAAAAATGGAGTACGGCCTAAAGATGCACGCTTGTTTAACAGGTGGTTATTCACTCGCTTCTTAAGAAGACTTATCTATGTTAAATTCTGTAGAAATTGAGGCAGATAAGGAGTTCAATTCCTTTACTGTTTTCAACAAGGAAAAGGATGTACCTCTATTATTAAAAACCCTCCTCAGAAAATAAGAGGAATACAATTTATTTTGTCTTTATTCAATTTTATCAAATTGGAATTCAGAATATGTTTATCCTAAAGAATCAAATTCATGATCGCCTATCGACGTCAATAAATCTAATTTTATAGGCTATTAAAGAACGCATCCGAATCCAAGATATTCTATCAGTTCTTGAACTGGAAATCAATATATTATATAAAACATAGCGTTTACTATTTTTTATATTTATTATTGTCATATTTGTATTGGTACGATATATTATGTCATGTAATAAATAAAAACCAACATACAAATAATCAAATCTTATCTTTTGTATTCCTAAACCAAAGTTTGAATTAATCTCAAACAGTATGATTTAACATAATACATCAAACGAAAATAATATTGCTAGAATTATCTCCCCACTTTGTTTACTGACTTGTAACAAAGTTATCAAACTGGAGTTGCCGGATTTTATGTTTAACATTGGACTAACAAAAATAAATCACGACGAAAAAAGCTATTCAATATTAATTTGTTTCTTTCTTCAATATAAAGATTGATTATAATTGCACAAAATATTTTTGTAATTGATAATACAAGTATCATTATAAAAAACAATGGTACACAAATTTAATAACTCTTTTTCCACAAAAAATATAATTTGCACAAGGTAATGTAATGTGTATTATAATGATTGTAAATGTAATTAAATTTGTATAACCTTCAGCAAAGGTTTTCCAAAAATACAAACCGCTTTTCCGAACGTGACTTGCGTTTAAAATTCCATGAGATTTTATTTATTACAATGTTTTTTTCGTCACACACATTAATTACATTGTAACTTATTTATCTTATATACAATTAAAAATCATTAGTAATATATTTACGAAATAAAGGGCAGCCAGCTCAGCTTATTTCTGGCAAAGCAAAAGCGCAGTGCTGATTTTCAGATAGTCTCTAAATAATACATATTATCTATAAAATCTATATCATTCTAAATCTACTGCTGTCTATATTTGTTTATATCTTGTCTGTGGTTGAATTATTCTCTATTCAGTCTATTAGCAGCATTTGCATGCCTTCACGGGGCATTGGCTTTTTAAACCTCCAACGCAAGAGCATGGTGTTATAAGGTTGAACTGTAGTATGACTGGGATATCTTACCTAATTAACGAATGGACTAATTGTATTTTGTTTGAAAGGTGTGGTGATCGCGAATTTTTGAAACATTTGAAAATCGCTTCATCTATTATAAGGAATTCTTATGTAACTTATTACCTTAATATTTCGTGCGGTGTATAAAATAGGTATTTTCAAGAGGAGGGTATCACTGAGCAGACATGTATCCTATTGTCACATCTCCTCCACTACACTTAGATGGGACCAAATGCTTACCGAGTTTTTGATATAAAAAAAAGGTGTAATCGATAATTCAGTTTTTTTTAATGTCTTAAATACCTAGTGCTTAAGTTTTGGTATAAGATTTTTAAATTGTAGATTTCATATAATTTTAATTGTTTCTCGAGTTTTAATTTCAATAAAGAATGCTATAAACAGAAACCCTGGTTATTTATACGGGCGCATCAAAACTAAATAACTAAACCGCTTTCACAGTTGGCGATTTCTAGAATATCGCCCATAAACTTGTCGTGTTTATTGCTTTGGTTACAATAAAACTAACGTGTTGTTTATGGTTTAATGTTTTTTTAGTTTAACTAACATAGAAGGTTAGTTAAACTAATCGATAAATAAATAATCTATCAATTCGTTCAATGCGTTATTTACAAAAAAATAATATTCTTATTATTGTTTCTGGAAAAGGTACATATTATAAAAATTATATATTAAATAAACTTCTGAGTGCAGAAAAAAGGAATAAATGAAATAGAAATAATAATTCTACAAAGAAAATTGAAAGTAGTACAATTTAAAAAGTTCTTTTACTTTACATAGGCATAGACTACATTGTATATGCTCATGGACGAGAAGAAGCTAGTTTTTATAAAAACTTGACCGAAATACCGCTAAAATTACTTCTATAAGTCTTAAACGAAACTCTAAAGTTATCCAGCTTTCAGTTTACAATTTTTCTTATAAATTCGCTCTGCAAATCTGTTTGCCGAGTTCCAATTCAGTCATCTACTTAAGTGAAATCGACTTAGTGTAGATTCTATCCACCTTAAAGTTTTATATCCATGGTGTCCACTTTTTTAGGAAAATTGTGTACTTATAGAGCGTAGCGATTGCTTCGATTTCAACCCTAGTCACCACTTACTACTCACACGGGAAGGTATGGGATGATGATATTTTATGAGCCGGCACCATACGGCAAAATAATCTGTGAATATAGAATGAAGAATAGAGAATGCTTTTAAATGAATTAAATAAAAATACACTAACTTACTATACAATATTAATTGATTTTAATGCTAAAAAATGCTTATTAAATAGCATAGATAATGAAAGCGATAGTCCACCACTCACTGGTGTGGAGTGGTCTGTTTTTAAAATATACAGTTTTGGAAAATATAATGATTACTTTAAGTGACGTAAGGCAAAATGTTAGAGACAGTGATGTTCTTACGTTCCATATAGACAAAAAATGAAATTAAAAACATTTTCGAAAGCTCAATATCTTAATTGCAAAGAATATCTCATAAATGGACGAAGAACTTCATAAAGCTTGTAGCACCATCTCGATCACATCAGTTTTCAAACAAAATACTAAAACATGTCCATTCGTTAAGAGTTAAGTACATTTAACTAATATCACCTTTTGCTTCGAGGGTTAAATACTATCCGAGGTTATATTAATTAATCTACTGGATATTAGCTTTATGAGTAATATACCTATATATCTGCGATGTATTTTAGGCAGGTGAAAGTCGGTAAAAAGTAAAATGATAATATTATACTTGAATACTTTTGTGTATAGCGACATAAACATGTCATTTCATACAACTTTGAACAATGTAGATAGCTCAACATCTCAGAATGCTCCAGCGTTACATTGTTTAATTACTTTAACCAAAACTAGCACCTTGCCAACCACAATCTCGACTATTTATACTACGAACATACAATGTCTTACTGTAGTTAAATGTATGAAAATTATTCAACAATGTCTATATTTATTTATTTAAGAATACGGCTGAATTGAAACATCACGAAGGCTACAACAGTCAGACTGGTCAGAACGTTTGGTGTTTCCCATCTTCCTTTACGCACGACGCTGCTGGGACATGGACTGTCAGAGAAATTGAGAAAAAGAATTGAGGAAGAGACGTTTTCAAAATATGGTTCTGGAGATGGATGTTCGGAATATCAAGGACCCAATTTAGAAGCAATTAATTCGTTATTGATGACCTGGGAATTAGGCATATCTATCTTCTAACGTTCAAAGTCGAATTCTCACTTTCTTCGGCTACGTGACGACGAGAGTGTGACACTATACAGCGACTTGTGCAGGGTAGGGTTGAAGGGACAAGAGCTCACGGTAGGTCACCCATGAGGTGGACCGATCAGATTAAACATGATCCACTCCATGATTACACCAGAAGAGCAGCAGCCTGGAAGGATTGGCGCAGAGTTGTGAAGCGAATAATAATAATAACAACAACTCCAACGTGTTAGCCACTACTCTCTGTCAAGAGTGTATCGCCTAGGAGGATATTTACGCGTTTATTACACATTTGAAAGAAACCAGTTAAATCAGATTAAACGTACTGACTGCCAATAAATAAATTGAGGACGATTCAAAAACCACACGACATTTAAACACATTAATTAAATGAATACTTTATGAATGGATGAACAAGTCTTCATAAATTGTAGCTAAGAACCATCTGAATCACGTGAGTTTTCAAACAAAAACATAAACTCGGTCTATTTGCTCAGGAGCTAAGATGCCATAGACAAACACACAGACACGTCAGTGGTACTTTACTTGTAGGTCTATATAACCATATATTTTTAAGTTTTTTCCATCTTTCTATAGAAATAATTAGATGAAAATCTTTTTTCGTTTAAAATGATAAACTATTTTCTAGGTGTGCTCCGCAATTTCACCCTCACTCAAAAGGAATATTTTTTTCGTTTTGCATTTTCTTTGATGCTCGGCTCCTATTGATCGTAGCGTATTGTTATTATCTAACACTAAAGGATTTTTTTTAAGTAGAAAAATTTCTTCATCTCTATAATATTAGTATACATTCTAAACTTGTTACGTATTTATTTTACCTAGTTTAACGTCAGTCTACTATCGTGTTTTATTTATTGCAGTGTCACGTGCCGGAAATCCGTACCCTCATACACCGGATATCCGGCGTAACCGTTTACAATATTCTAGAAAAATGTTAAATTCTAGGCGAATCTGTTTTTCTCATGAAAAATAATATATAGTTATAACTTTTTGAAACTCGACGCAAAAAAGTGTGTTTTAAAGGTCCTGTTTCTGCGTGTTTGTTTGCGGCATCGTATCTCCTAAAATAATAGATCCAGAAATAGTTTTGAAAGCTGCCGTCATCAAGATGGATCTTAATAACAATATATAACTTCATCCGTTTCTAAGATATTGGTATTCATGTTGAAGGGCTTCTTAATGTTTCTTCAATTTCTCTTACTCATGTTTTTATAACAGCTTACATGTTTTATATATGCAAAAGCGTATATTAGTTTTCATTGCAATAGTAATCATACACAAAGCGCCTACTCCAGACAGCATGAGAAATCAATCTATTTGAAAATTATGTCTATATCTCTCAGATAATACATAGAATACAAGATAATAAAAGGAATACATAATAAATATAGCGCTAATTAATAATAATAGAATACATAATTTAGCGCTGAAAATAAGAAATATCTATTTATCAAAATATATTAAGGCATAAGATAAGATAAGCCTTTTATTATTAACACCAGACGAAAAAGAGGGGTGTTGTAAGCTCATAACGCCTTAACGAATTCACCAATTTCTATGCGGTATTTTTGTTACAAAGCTGACGTGTCGAGACGTATAGCTACAATTTATGAAAATCTGTTTATGCATTTATAACATATTCTAATTTGTATTCATCATGTCAGAGGGCTTTTAAATTGTCTTTAATTCCATTTCTACTTTTGTTCCTTAAAAAGTATTTCGTAATTAAAACAGTTGACGTCACGAACCTTAAAAATATACTATTTATACGCTCGTATCGATCAATTTATCGATGTTAAACGTTTTATGTTTTTTTTAATCGAGTTTTTTACGTTTTATTTGCGCTCATATTTCAACAGACGGACAGTTTTATTGTAACACAGTTTGATGTTAAACTGATGTAATTTTGGTTTAATGATTTTATATTTATACATCACATAAAAATAATATGAATTAAATAATTTAAAGTTGAAAAGTTTTAAAGTTGGCTGAATGCGCTAAACTCGGAAATCTTTCTAAAATAGTATGTTTTTTTTTACATTATGTATATTTATTATCATAATTGTATATTATAACTGCAATTTTTAATTTGGTTTATGTAAACGAGTCAAAGTAGTTTCAAAATGAAAGCTGTAGACTGGGTCCTTACTTATTTAGTCCGGTAGATTGACCTTTCTTTATGGGTCCAAAGCTAGTAGCTCGATCGGGTATAAGGTCTTTTAATGGAGTGAAGGACGCCGTAAAAGTTTACTTAGAAGGAAATTATAGGTTTTTTTTATATTTTATTACCTCCTTATTTTGATGTCCATGAATTTATTTTCGTTTGTTGCTCTTATTCGTTTCTTTTTACTAACCTTCAATGAAAGAAGAGTATTATTAGTTTGTGTGTCTAGTTGTGGTAGTTAGCATATGGACTGATTTTGTTGCGTTTTTTTTGTTTAAAACATGATCTAGATCTTAGCTAAAATTTATCTGATATACAATATCTGTTTATCCATTTATGAGGTTAAGCTCTAATAAATTCAGGCACATCGGCACACAAACGTGTTAAACTCCTACTTTCTCTCTTCTTGTATCCAGTTTAATGCCTCTTGAGCCGGGTATTATTATTAATAAATTATTTTTTTGTAAAATTGTAAAGCGTTTTAATTCAGCCTTCAATTTCATAAGAGCTCGCTTAAAGGCTGATATTAAATATGCAGTAATCCAAATCGTACTAGCACACGGTTTGAATATTAAAACGGCCCATTCTAAGAATAATAATGCCTAGGAACAAACGAAATGTAGGAATTAAAAATGAATGAAAGCATTCCAGTAAATCCACAATGATTCAAAAACCATTCGAATCGGAAAGCAGATTTTAGCGGCGCAAATTCCTAATATTCATCTCAACCATATTAAAAAAGAAAAATAAGTTAATAGCGCCTCAGCCATAATATTACAAGAATTGAAGACAATTTAAAAACAAACCAAAATGTTTATTACAAATAAGAACGCCTCATACATAGATGAACATATTTCATAGATTATAACTAAGATCTCATATCCTAGAAAATAGAAGCTACGGCCGTACCACGGACAGATTACCCACGTACACTTTGACACATCTTTTCGTAGTGAATTATGTCGGCTACACATTAAACGATATATCGTAGAGGGTTATCTGTGCACATCAATTTCCGTAGATTTATTGATTGTGTGTATGAAAAATCATTGTAGATTACCGCTCATCTGTGGCAGTTGCAATTTCTATTAGAAAAATTGTAGTCAATTGAGTTTACACAATTTTAATGTCGCGTGTGGATGGCGATCGCACATTTCATTAAACACATAACCAGGTCTAATATCGCAAGTACGTCATCATTTTCCATCATGAATGACATGTTTTTTGCGTAAGCTTCTGCGGAGTTTCTAAGCTTGTTCGGTTTATCTGTACAGTTTGAACTCGCTACGATATATCATTACGTGTGTAGCCGGCATTAGGGTGTCCCCTGTCGGCTTTATTCGCGTTAATTTCGTCGTAGCGCGATATCATAGAATATATTCTATAGCCTTCCTTCTGTACTATCCTACATACAATAATTTTCGTAGTTCCTGATATTAGCGTGATCAGCCAAACAAGTCATTCTACTTTTAGTTAGTAAAACTTATGTCATGCTTAGGCCATAGAAACACGAAAGTTATTCATTAATTTAATAGTTTCTACTTAGCTTTAAAATATATTATATTGATACGTATGAGACTTATACATTAGATTAAGAGGACGGTCAGCTATTATCATTGGCTAATATAAAAATTAGTCTCAAAGACAGCCTTTTCGTTCATTAAATTAATTACTGAAAGGTTTTCATCAGCGTCCCTTATTTATCTCAATTATAATACAAAAGACCGTGATTTATATCAGCTTTGGCAGTTTCTGATTCACTGAATATGTTCACTTAACATTTTGGTAATTCCATAGAATTTTATGATTTTCGTCTGAAAGAAATTAATATATATTATTAACTTCTTTATTAAACGTAATGTATATAAGTGAAATTGTAGACTATTTAAAATACTCTTCAACATAATAAATAAGATTATTCAGAGAGAAAAATATTAATATAATAATATCTCTGTCTCGCGTCGTCTTCCTCACTCATAAGGGTCGTGACCACCTAGAATTATGTCTTAATGATCGGGTGATTTTAGTGAGAATATAATCGTCGTGCGTTCCCTCGTCCTTCCGCATCAGTATTTAGAGGTGATTTAGGCTTCTCGGTCACAGGTTACTGCTACAGGCAACCCGCCTGTGGTGTGGTTGAATTTAGTTATTTAATTGAGTTATTTAATTGCAAAGAAAAATAAAATATAAAAAGAAAACAATTACAATTAAGTAATTAATTATTACTAAACTCCAAACTGTCAGTCATTCAAACTGTTTTCGCGCGACTTTACTGTATGTAATTATATAGACGGCAAAAAGTCCGCATCATTTCTTTCTGAAAGTAACGCACAATAATAAATTAATGTAATAAACCAGTAACAATAATAGTCTTCAGCGTAAGTCCTAAACATTAGCAGCGTCACACGGAGTTCAACCCTCGTCATTGTAGACGTCTGTTCCACAATTACTTACACTTTAACCTTAGATCTTCATTAGGGATTACTATAATGACTTTTAGAGGTGCTAGAGGTCGTAACAGCCTTATAACGAAACAGAATTTACGGAGTCAAAATTTATATAGCACATACATAATCGCTATTTAATGTTATTTGATTTAAATTTACTGTTTTTTTAAGAACGCACCCAAATCTGAAAACTTAATCGGGTTGTAGTAGTATTCTGAATGTGTTTAACTGGACTTCAAACAAGAAAAGAGAAATAAATCCATTCGTACAGAAACTGCGATGCCACAGAACCACATACAGACCTACAGACACTTTAAACTTTAAACAATCCTTCAGGGATTCAAAAATAAGTACATCACCCTAATAGGTAGATAATTATGATTGGTTCAAGTAGGCCTCGGGCGTATAATCAATTAATTTTTCCATCAAAGTTGCTCAAAGAAATATCCCACCACGTAAATGTTTGTTCAGTATGTTTGTTTTCGTTATTAGCTCAAACAACTCGTGTCCCAAGTCGAGTTGAGTTCGGACAGTTTGACAGTTTTATTGGTGAAAAAGGTTTTTGTGGCCGTAGTTCAACTAGGAAACTTTTCTGTTCTGACTTACTAAGAGTTGATATCACTCCCATATTTGGCTTGTTGAATAACTCATAAGGCAGAAATGCGTGTTTTTTGATTTTAGCACAGATTATAATAAAAAGCTACTCATTTTTAATATTTCAAGTAATTTATGTAAAACTAATACTATACCAGTTGCTGAATCGTGGAATGTTGGATTATGCTCAAAATGCGATTCTCAAATTATGTCTGCGGGTCTGTGTGTCTATTTCGAGCATAGCTCCTAAACGTATATGCCGATTTCGCGTTCAACAAGTAGATTCCGCGAACTTCGTACAGCTTCAGACTTCCGAATAATAACGTGTCACCTAAAACGTCATTCCATAGAATATTTAATAGTTATTCTGCTATTCTCGGATTAGAGGAATCCAACAAAACAAAATTAACACGACTGGTCGTTTTCGAGTTAACCCTGCTTTGTTTTATATATATATATATATATTTATATAATATAAACATCAGATATACTAATCTTATGATTACCTCAAGGATATTCTTATATCCTTATTCCAAACTGTCTTCGATTTCACTAACCTATTTATGAGATGCACACAGTTAACATTTATAATATCCCTCTTTGCGTTGTTAGTCAAATGGTCGGCAAAGTAATAAAGTGAAAGGGTACGAGATTTAACCTTTCATTAATTAGGATCGTGTTTAACAGAAAATGTAAGGGAATATCCATTTCGACATGTTTATTCAGGAAATTCCACCTTTTAAATGTAAATAAATCTTGAATTTATTTTGTACTTTATAGAGTCATGTTTACTTTTTTACCCCCGACAAAAAAGAGAGCTATTATCTTAATATTAATAAGTGGAGCAAAAAATTTGTACCCCTTTTTATGAAAATTGCGCGAACGGACGATCGTGACTTTTGCCACCGTTAAAGTTAAATTACAATCAGATCGCAGGAGGATCGCGGCATTTTCGACAATTTCGTATGCGGTAATGAGTTATGTTAAAGCAGTATCAAAGCACGATCAAAGATAAAATAAATACCTTTGCAGAAAATTTGTCAATGCTTGCAGCAATCAATTTAAGGGACTCCGCATTTTTTCTACTGCTTGTACCTGAACCAATGCAGCTTCAGCTCTTAACTTTTCAATTTCCAACACCATTTGCTTTGATTCGTCTAATGCAGATCTTGCTGAAAAAAAGTGTGCCATTTATAAATACAAAATATAAATATGTATGATGTGATCGTTTTAATAAGACAAGAGAAATACTTTTACAAAAATTATACCATTTTTATCATTGTAGTGATAAAAAATTTTGCACCTATTTTAAATAAAATATAGGTTATTTCTGACTTTATTCAGTAATGATAGATTACTGGATAAAGTTAGAAATACATTAACATTTTGGTGTTTTTTTTTAAAGTATTAATAAATAATAATTATGATTAATAATACTCACATTGTCTTTGTTGATGAACTGGTGGTGGGATTGATCTATGCTCAACTCTTCGCTGTCGCCTCTGCTGTGTCCTGACTCGATTAACTGTAAAATAACCAAGATTAAAATTAAACACTATGAGATCAACTCCAAGATAAACATTTATGCATTCATATTTATAGACTCACTTGTTGGCATTGGACTCTGTCCTCTCAAACTAGGTGACGCTGAAGTAGGTGTTACCTGCATAGGAGAGGTGTGTACCATTCCTCTCAAATCTGCCTTATTAGCATTAAATCTGTAATTAAAAAATTGTGTTTCAGCACTTTGCACAGCATGCAATATAATTTTGTAACCTGTCTTATTATTTACTTAAATTAGCAAGATCCTTCCTAATTGCAATTAATCTTTTAGTAAAATTGTATTAATAATTTTATTCTTAGTATTAAAATTAAATTATTGTGTACAATTGTACTATTACTTTTTTTTATCACTTGTCATTAAATTGTAAACTTACCTACTTGTTTGAGAATGAGAAACAGCTTCAATTCCCAAAATATTGTTATTAAGTGTTAGACCTTCCACTGTCTCATTATTCTGATATGTTTAGAAAAAAAAAAAACAATACATAATATGTAATTCCAAATTAAACAATAAAATATGTTACAAATTTCAATACTGAAAATAAATGGTACTCTATGTATGGTTTCTAGACTTTACTTTGTTTAGATTTATTTTATTTTATTACAAAAATTTATGTCAAAAGTGAGACACTGTGTTTAAAAATTGGTCTGGCCCAGTCAGACTTGGGTCATTTTTTGGACCTCCACCACCGATTGGAAACATTTATAATCATTAATTTAGTACAAACTGTTACTGTCATTTTAGTTCACATCTAAAACATTAATAACTACATTAATTAATATTTGAAAATGATTATATAACTAATAGTAAATAGTTTAAAGTTACCTTAGCCCACTCCTTGCCCATTCTAGCAGGGCCTTCTGAGTTTAGAATTTCAGCAAATAAATTCCACAATTGTGCTGAAATCGCACGACCCTCTTTCGATATCACCCTTCCAAGAGCGAGATCTTGGTGGTTTTTCATAAACTCCAATAAAAGTTCGAGCTGATAAACCGTGGTGCATCGATGACGCTCTTCCATTTCCCGGTAGAAATCGTTATAAAAATCGTGATAGTTTCACAAATGAAACTGCAGCGTAGAAATCCGTGTAATAACGACCGTATAAGAGGTGCGTATGATTTAATAAAACCACTTTTAAATATAAAGTCCTTGAGCACAATTGTTTAAGTTATGTGTAACGTAAATAAACTTCGACTGTAAGTGACGCCTATAATTGTACTTGGAATTAATGTAAATAAACGAATGAACACTTCTATTGTGCTAAATTACATATAACTTTTTAAGCAGCAGGGTCAATTCTTATCACGAAATATTTACTTTAAAATAAAAATAGACGTATTAAGTAAATAAGCTAAGATGCCAGTGAGTCGACGCATTGATGGCTTATTGTCATCAGTAATGATAATTAAACAGGATTATATTTCATCTACCAAACATCGATTTAATTTGAGTAATCGTATGAATGCCTAACAGGAATTCAGTCAGCCGCGTAATTACTCGTTACAAAATAATTAAGCACGAGATAGTTTGATTAATATTTAAATTTGTTGTTATTAATTATAAGTGAATTATTCTATATTCTATAATAATATGAAAAAGCTGAAAAGCGCTAATCTCAGAAGTTCAAATGATTTTTTTTTTGTGTTAGATGAACCATTTATCGAGGAAGATATAACATCACGCTACAACGAAATTAACGCAGCTGAAACCGTAGGGCACAACTAGTGTCCAAATAAAAATGTAAAAACAAGTGAATTACTAGCGTTTTGAAATTTTTTTTTCTTTCAGAACTGGTAAATTACACTATCCTACAAATGTCTGCGGGCCGCTTTTTGAAGAAGAGCTGGAGTTTTGGGGCCTGGACTCCAACCAGGTGGAACCTTGCTGCTGGTCTACCTACAGTATACACAGAGATACACAGGTTAGACTTTAGAACTAATATTCATTTGTTACTCTATTTCAGCTACTTTCACAGCATTATGTATTATGGTATACTGTTGTGGGAAGGTGGTGCAGATATTAACATCGTCTTTGTGCTGCAGAAGAGGGCTGTTCGTGCAATTTACAATATTGGCCCCAAAGAATCACTCCGTGAAAAATTTAAAGAGATAAATATAATGACAGTCAAAATAGCGACAGTCAAAAATTTTATAGTAGGAATAATGATAAACTCGCTGTTGCCACTAGCAGGCTTCATAAAGTTAGTAAATCTTTTAAAGGGCAATGTATACGCTTTAATAATAAACTCCTAATAAAGTGATATGCTTAAACTGTCAATGAATAAATTTAAAAACACAATTAAAAGAAAACTTTATAAAAAAGCTTACTATACAATAACGGATTACGTAGATGATAAAAAAGCTTGAGAATGAACTTGCTCTGTCTTTATATTATATAAAATAAATATTATAATGTTTAGAATAATTATTTTTATAAACTAAATAATAATTAAGAAACCAAAAATTGACGATCCAAAATGATCAAATATTATTTCACTGAATAAAAATATTTTGACTTTGTCTTTGTTTCTAGTGAAGATTAATAAGAAATAAACTACTTTTTATCAAAATACAGGGATATGATATGTATATTCATTACATTTAAAGTTTTTATAAATTATGGATAGAGGTATGCCGTCCCTAAGTATATTTTAAATTTATACGCAAGTGAAGCCACACCGAATCCAAGAATTATTTTTAACGGAAGTACAGTACTTATTCAGTACTCGAAATTCTAGTAAGATATTAACCTTGGGACAATTAAAGCGGCCGCACACTATCAGAAATTTCTGTTAGAAAAAGTCTAACGCTCGCCGGAAGGCATTCCGTGCATATATTTTGTATTAGGCCCGTCCGTTTCTCATTTCCGCCGGCTGGCGTTAGAATTTTTCTAACAGAAGTTTCTGATAATCTGCAGCCGCTGCGTGGTGCATCCGGCATGCGTCCGGCGGGCGTTAGAATTTTTCTAATAGAAATTTCCGATTATGTGCGGCCGCTCTTAGACAATTAGAATCTGAGGACAACATTATCAGGAAACATAGATGGGACTTTGTACATGAACCCCTGCCCCGCAGCCGTCGCACCAGCCTATATAAGGCATTGTTTTCTCCAGTTCGATGTTCACAACCTGCTTATTCTTAATATTTCTTAACCACTAGGGTACATTTAAGTATAATTTTTTGAAAGTGTTATTTAATTTAAAAATATCACAAGTACAATTCATATTTATTGCGTTACATTTACGGTAAGTTAAACCTTATTGACTATTGGTACCTGAATATAGTTTAATAACTTTTAAATCTTAATATAACTGAATATATTTAATAAAATTAAGATAAAAAAGGTGACATAATCGTTGATGATTTTTAATTTATTTTAAACTTACTTCAAAAGGGGAGAACCTCCCCTTTTGAAGTCAGTTTTAATAAATTAAAGTTAATTTGAATAAATGTTTTTTTTAAATTAGTAATTAAAATTGTAGTTAAAATCATCTAGATCACATCGGCTTTATAAAAACCACATAGGAATTACAGTTTAGGAGCTACGATAGACAGACACGCAAAATTTATAATACCCCTCTTTTTTCGTCTGTGCTTAATTCATTGGAGCCAGCTTCAGAATATTCAGTCTTCACATCAATAAAACACTTAGTTCTCTGAATCAAAAGTTTGCTTACATCAGGTTCTCGTACCATCTTGATTTATTGCACATATACAATTAAACTTAAACCTTCATTCACAGGAAATAGAGTTTAAAATCGCTCGATGAATTTATAACGAGTTTCAGCGCGAGAACTTGAAATAGTCGAATTATGATAATTATATTGGTTTAGTTTAATTTAATAGCGGGCTCTAAATAAACCTTATTTTCCGTTACTAAATTAAAAATGAAACTCGATTCGGCTTAGATTTTGGGATTTGTTTGGAATTTCGTTTACGTACATAATAAGAAAATCGGATTGGTAAATGGTTCTACTTTAAATGAAGTTTGATTTATTGTTTTAAACTCCATTATAAATATCTATCAGTACATTTAAAAGCACAAAAATGATTTCTAATACATGTTATATGTAATCACCTTGTCTATAACACGTAACTGATTTTTTGAAAGTGAATTTCATCATTTCTGTATTTCATATATTAAAACAACAACACTAACAGGCTTTTTAATATCTAAGACACAACCACTCAGTTTTAAACTATACCTCATAATTTTTATTTATCAAATCAAATCATAAATAATGCCTCACATAATAATTCTTTATTCGGCGTTGTAGGTTAAAAAAGCTTAGAGGATAAAGGATTTCCATCATACACCTGTGTTTGCAAATAAGATTGGATTAGGATGACAAATATCATCTAGCGATCACTTTTCTTGACACTTATACTTTTTAAACCCCCAAAGACAACAGAGAGGTTCTATAAACTTGACGTGTAATGGTATCTAAAGGGGTGGATTGATTTCGATGTGGTTTTTGTTTCTATTTGATAGCTGTCGTCATCGGGATGGATCTTAGCTACGATTCACGACAATCGCTTCATCCGTGTTTGGTTTTTTAATGTGATTTCGCGCCTTAACACTTCGCCTCTATAGTAACAGGCGTGGTTAACTTGTTAATGCATACATTCATTGTGTTCAGAACCCGAATAAACGTTGTAACATGCACATGTTGAAAGAAATAAATTATTTATAAATTTTCTCTATAATCGTTAAAATAGGTGCTTATTAATTTTCCTTAAACGTACGTGGGGACCTGGTTATAAGTGGGGACCTTGGCCCAATACGTAGTGAAAAATGACACATCTGATTACACAAAGGTATGAGATTACTTGGGGTTTGGGATAAACTCGATTTGCCTTATTTCAGCAGCATTACGACCCTCTGAGGTTTTATGTTTACGGCTTATGTATACTTAGAAAATTGGATATCGGATTTATACTTTTATATCTTATCTACCACTAGCATATTATAGACTTTTAATATAAATTAATACATATAATAAGACAAAAGTGTCTTTATAATGTTCTATTTCAATGGCGAAACGGCTTTTTTAAAGTAACAAAAATTAAGAATCATGTTTTAAATGTTTTGATTTTAAACTCCGTTCATAATTAATGTTGGGAATGTTGTAATCAAATACAATAATTAAATTCATTTTAAAAATATAAATGTAAACATTGCTTTGTAGAATTATTTCCGTTTCGTTTTGTCGTTGTAAAGTCGTTCTGTAGTTTTTGTCCCGCAGGCGCGTGGACCGCTTGATGAAAAAAAATGTATAGTTATATATATATAGTTCATGGGCGCCGGCAGGGGCGTGCCCGGGGGGTGCAAGTGCACCCCTTGGGAATCTCGGGATCAACAGACATTATTGAAATAAATTCATAATGAATAGTCAGAAATTTGTAAATGTATCGAACATAAAATAAACCGAGCTTCAGATATTTCCGACTAAAATTTCAATTTTTTATTAACAATCATATACGGCGAAGATTGTAAGAAAACTAAAATCTGCACCACCTGGAAATTATTTCTGCCGACGCCCATGATATAGTTAGTTACACAAATGTTATCTGTGAAAGAGGTGCAGAAGTGTTTCTGTCCCTTGCCCATCGTAGGTACCCCAAATACTGGCTTTACCGCGTTATGCTATATTTACGCGAATATAATATATTACCTACTAGTTCTGCCCCGCGGCTTCATCCGCGTTAATTTCGTCGTAATGTGATGTTATAAAGTATATGTTACGTGATATAAGAAACGTTTTCTAAATAAAAGAATATTAACGGTATATAAAGTAGGTAAACATGAATGTTAATCCAGAGCATATTCTTTTTATGTGTCAAAAATTAAAATCCGTTTAGACGTGGTTGAGTCACAGACATCCAAACATCCTCACAAACTATTGCATTTATAATATTAGCGGAATTCATAAGCGATATTGGACTTTGTAATGAATTTATACACATCAGTGTTGCAATATGTTACACAAATAACTGCTGAAACTGGCGATCAAAGGAAGACCAGTTATTTGTACATTAGAAATCTACTTAAGCCACGTGTTATTTCTAAATAATGTGGGTAAATTATTTATAACCTGATATATAAATAACTTACAGCTCTCCTCAGATTCGTATAGATTTATAAACCTTACCGGTCTAGTTTGCTGTTTCTACTTGTTTTGGTATAATAATATTAATACGTGAAGCAAAAACTTTACACCCATTTATAAGAAAATAGCGCGAACGGGTGATCGTGAAAATATAAAGCATTTATTTTTAATATAAAATGCATTATAAATAATTAAAATAAAGATTACGCACACTACGGCTTGCATGACACACCACACACACACACACATACCTACATACCTGACTTACTCTTGAATTGTAGTCGAATTTCGACAAATGGGCGACCACTATTTTTTGATAAAAGTTTTATGTTTCTATCATAAATGTAGAGACGCACAATGATGACGTAACGTCCGAGACGTCAGACATTTGAAATCGACATCTGTTTCATGACGTTCAAATGAAACTCAAACGTATATATTTTCATATTTAGTTGACAATATAAACCTCCAACAAGTAAAATTGAATACAATTTAAAAACCCACGACATGTTAATTACAAATAAAAATATTTTTTAATTGTATGAATAGTCTTCATATCAATATATCATAAAGATTCATATCGATCACGTTTCAATCAAGAAACCGCATCAACATCGGTCCATCAAAATAGGAGCTACGATACAACGGATTGACACACACACAGCCTCTTAATATTTTGCACACTTCTTTGCTTAGTCACTTGTTTTGTTTTTTATTGAATGCAACCAGTGGCGAATTGTTTTAAATGAATAAATGTATGAATTTAAAATATCTATCTATTTATTCTATTCTGTATATAAGTAACTCTCTTCTGTTATATATGCTAAAATAAATAAAAGCCAGCCATGTATAAATTCATTAAGTATGCGAATTTTTATTGCACGTGAAATATGCATGCACTTCAGAGCTGATATATTTGAATAAAGTGAACATCAAGTAAGGTTTATATTCCGCCACTTCGCTCTCAATAAAGATGACATAAAACGTTCGACGCTGAATCATATTATCGTTGCGATATCGTAATAAAATAAAAGTTATCAAAACACATTTTTAGTTATCTTTATCTCTATAAACTTTAAAGTTACTTCGTACTTAGTACTATCCAGGTATGTCTCATTTTTTCAGTCTCAAATAATGTATAAGGAAATTATTGAACGACAAAAATGAATTTCTCTGGAAAAAGGTAAATTTAGTTTTTGCTACAAAAGTTCATAATAAACAACACAATACTTAACAAACATGATATTTATCGCTTATTAGTTACGTCAGAATCAACAATTTTTTACTATTTCTTTTTTAATTTGAAAATAATAATACTTTAGTCAATTTTCACGGCTATTTAAGAAAGTACCTCTGAGAAAAACAGTTATGGAACTCCGCCGGATATTATGATCACAAATCACAATAGATACTAGTATCTTCTAGATCTAACAAGACTGATGTAGGTAATAAATACAGGCATTTAATGTTATGTATAAAATGTTAGAATACTCTTAAATAGTCAATCATTGTCACTGTTAAAGAGAACATAACTTGTGATAACAGTATTATAAGTAACAGTTAGCTCTGGTGTAGCCCATAACCGTTCTTGTTAAAATAATTACTAAACGAGAGTAATATCTTTATTTATTCCGTGAAGTATCAACATAATATGTTACCTGTCAATGTAGGGAGAATGGGTATAAAGGAGGTAACAGCGTATATAATGTGAGAGAGAAAATGCTGTGTCTTGTAATTTGTGGTTTATCATATTTAGACTAGATTCAATAAAAAACAGCACAATACTGGTAGAAAATATTGTAGAAAGTTTAATAATCTTTTAATTTTCTTAAAGCGTCTCATCAAATATTCAACTTACCGATGAAAGGTTATGTTCGGCTAATTTCGCTCACTACGGCTTTTACAATTATTATACTGCAATTCACAATAACGCACACTTTTTGTATCAAATAGAATATTGGTTAAGGTTTGAAAACAATATTTTTCGAAACAAGTGTGCATAATTAAATTAATTAAACCATTACGTCGCGTCGCATCGATCGTCGTAAAACGTTATTTTAAGTGTGAACATTTAAACCTTCTACGATTACATAAAAGATTTACACAAATTGAAAAGTTATTTAAAGGTTATTTAAAGAATTGGATATGAGATTTTGGTTTACCAACACCCATACGAGTATGACTTTTGACCGTACAAAAAAAAGACTTCTGAAAACGAGTGTAGTGGTTTAAAAATAGACTAGCTTTCAGGTTATTTTTTAACATCCATGACATCTCTATGCTATGGAGCGTGGTAATGCAGCCATTATTTTGAGTAGCTTGATCATGATCGGCCTCATGTTATAACTCTATAGTTAATTTAAACGCGGAAAAGAGGTTCAAGCGTCCACGAGATGCGTCGGAAGCTTACTGTCTAAAGGACATGATCCGTGAAACTATGCAGATTTTATTTTATTATTATAATTGAAATTAAACTATTTCTATGCACGTAACTGGAACCATCGTTTAATCTTGACCTAAGGATAAGTTTGATTTTTGGGCACCCATACAATAACTTGGTCTCGTTAGTTCAAGTTTTAACGAGCGGTATGCGTACCTCATTACATAGATAAGGATCTTTATTTTCTGAATAGGGTCATTTTGAGAGTTCTGCCTAAGGACCGCTCCACAATATAATGCCAATCACAGTTCAGTTGGATCTTGGTTTTGTTAAGTCTAATTATGAACAAATTATAATATAACCTTCTTTGAGATTTATTGTACTGGAATGAGATTTGAGCGTACCTTGATTGTTACTGGCAACGACGTTAAGTGTAGAGGAACCCAAAATAACCCAACAATTTCTTTACCCCACGGGCTTAAAGTCTCTACTCCAAAAGGCAAGGAGATTGTACGAACCATTAACAATTATATAATTTTAGTTTTATCAAAATATTCCAACATTTAGAACTTGAAATGCAACTTTTTGGCAAGTTTAGCAATCCTTTGTGACTTGATGAAAATTTCGTGTGAATAAAGTAAAGTTTTACGACAAATTTTAATGCATAGTTGGTTGTATTTACTTTAAGGAGTTCATATTTTATTATCCGGTGCTGTGGAAGCTAGTCTAACCTTAAATATTTCATAACGTGAACACATAATTGGCGGTAACTGTAGCAAAAAGTAAAAGATAATAAAAGTCTTTGTTTGGTTTTGTATAGCTATATAAGTTGCGTCTGTCTGTATGCTCATTAAGTAAAAAATTATTTTTTTTTGAAAACTGATCTCGCAATATCTACAATTATTCTAAAGATATACGAAATGAAGTATTATTATTGCTTTACAGTTTTCAATAATTTATCAAAGTCATGATCGTAGCTGTTTTTTTTTGTCATGGTTGTAGTTTTCCTCGATGAATGGACTAACCAACACAAAGAATATTTTAATTCGAGCCACTAGTTTTTGAGATTAGCGCGTTCAACCAAACAAACTCTTTAGTGTTATATTATAAGTATAAATAAATAATTTGTTATTCACCCAGTTGGGTGATTGATTGTAAGCTCTAAAGAACAGTTGTTAGCAACAGACAGATAATAGAAATTTGCGTAACATTTGTTTTATCTGTATTATAAGCGCCATAACAATATTAGCGTCATGACACCACAAAGGCTCACGCTCTGAGTAAGCGTGAAACTCAATTACATGGGATATATTTACGCTCAAAGATAACCGATTTCCGACCGTTTATTTGTTTTGTATGATGAACTTTGTTTCTCTATGCCACGGCAACGATGAGCGCTATTGCGTTAAACATTACCTATGTGTAAATTACTGTTTGCCCGCTCTGCTCTGAGAAGAACAGCCAAGAAACTCAAATGGGTTTATTTTAGGCCGTTTGTGAAAAATACTAATAAATATATAGGAACTGGTGCATTAATATCGTTACAATAATATATTGTAATATATTATAAATTATTAATAAATGTACCTGGGGCTTTTGGCGCCGATTCAAGCGGAATTTTATAACTATTTGAAAAAATTGGAGCGAATAGTTTCAAATTAGCCTCAATAGTGCCTATTCTGTCGCTTTTTCAAAACAATTGAAAAAATTAAATTATTCCTAACTAGCTGATCTCGGCGAACTTTTTTATTATTAAATATAGCGGGACTTATCGCGCAAAGAAACATTATTTATTTACCTTGTTTGAAAGGTACATAATATATGCCACCAAGGACTTTTTTGTACATCTATAAAAGAGGAATATCCTGTTAAATGCATTATTAAATGTCAAAGCACTTTTTTGCACTATTATATGTCAAAGGGATTAGGCAGCGTCCTTGATGAAAGCGTAGATGAAAGCTCCTAAATACGTTGTCCTGTCTTAACTATGAATATTGAATTCAAATTGGCATAATAATTTATAATACATACATTATTTAAAATACCAAAAGGAGTGTGTACTAAGACAAGAGAAATTATGACATTTAAACATTTAAAAACTGTGAAAGCGTGAATAAATGTTTGGGTTCTTTACACACTTATTCATTCCACGTTCTTATATAATACGCATTGTGTAAACTTGTACTTAAAAGACTTGTAATATAATAATAAAGATATTTATTATATACAATTCACATATACATGTTCAATAGGAATGAATAAAATTATAAGACATTATTTTAGTTTGAATTTTTCTCACACACAACACCCATTTCGTCTCTTATTCCAACCAGTCAGATAGATACGAATGCAAACTCTTTTTTCTAACAAAAACTGACAGATAATAGCTATATGAACACACATGCTACATTATAAAAGTTAATATTCAGTTTTAATTTTTTTTTTATAATAATGAGTATTATAATGATATAATACTTTACTAAAATTACCATCTAATCTAAAAAGACTAATATGTAACTTAATTTTAACCTAAATTACTAAAATGTTTATATTAAGAACGTATAACACTTCTTATTGTCTCTATTAAGAGGAAGACAGTTCACGTGATCTTTATTATTAGTTAGCGCACAGCACTACACTTTATCTTTGTTTACTAATTTACAGCACTAACTCAAAAGGTTTTGTCCTTTTGAGTCTCCTCACTATGTCCGAGTTGTCGAGGAGCTGGATCGCCTCGACATTTACATGGTGATGAAGACGATGTTCGTGAGCTTCGGCATATTTTTTAATTACACTGGTGACGAGGTCCACTTTCAGGTCCCGATGGAGGTCGACTGATGTTATGTACCAAGAAGAATTTACTATGCCTCTTAAGACTAAAAATTTTAATAAAAAAAATTATTGGCTATAGACTAATAGAATTCTAAAAATTAAAAACCATTTTTTTTCTAATAATAAAAATTATGAAGTTTAGTTATTGGGTTAAATTTAAGGTAACATAAACAAAGAGGAATTGGACGCGACTCAACTAAGAAAACGAATAGAAAATGTCCGATGATGATCCCAAAGTGGACACAAAGAGCAGCCCCAGCCAATATGTTAAATTAAATGTGGGTGGCACTTTATTCTATACTACAATTGGAACATTGACTAAAAAAGATAATATGTTAGGAGCGATGTTCAGTGGTAGAATGGAAGTGTTGACAGATTCTGAAGGTACCTAACAAAAAATTTAATTTGCCTTTAAAAATAGTACTATTATTTACCGACTTCAATAAAAAAGTAGGAGGTTCTCAATTCGACGCCGTTGTTTTTACCTCAGAACTTTCGACTGAGTGAACCGATTTCGATGATTTTTCGTTTGAGAGCTGGTGCTTCCGGAGTAGTCCCATTTAAATTTCATGAAAATCTGTTTAGTAGTTTTGGAGTTACAATTTGAAGTCGGTTTTTTTTTGTTAAAATTTTAACACTATATTATGTTTTAATTTAATGCCCTAGTGAAAATGAGTTCTTTTAAGGTTGGACTTTAATAGACCGCTGTGGAAAGCACTTTGGCACAATTTTGAATTACTTGCGAGATGGAATTGTTATTTTACCAGATTCTCATTGTGAAATAATGGAATTGCATGCCGAGGCCAAATATTATCTTATTGAAGAATTGACAGAGTCATGTCAACAGGCATTGCATAAGATAGAACGGGCAGCTGAACCCATTTGTGTGGTTCCTTTAATTACATCCGAAGAAGAAGAATTGTCACTTATTATGTCCTCTTCTAAGGTAAATTTGCTGATCTGAATAGATGAGGGTTTATTGGGCTATACTCTATTGACAGTCTTTAAAACTATGTTTTTTATTTTTCAGCCTGTTGTTAAATTGTGTGTTATGTCCCAGTTCAATGAATATTGCTCAAAAAATTCTGCTGAGAATTTTATAAAGAATATCGAGTTATTTGATAAACTTTCACTAAGCTACAGGAGAAAGATATTCTTCATTAAAAATGTGACTGATTCAGGCATTTGTCATTGGTCCTTCTTTACACATGGAAAGAAGCAAGCAGACGTACAGTGCTATTCTCAATATAACTTTGATTTTCCTGTGATAAGAATTTATGACGAAATTTTATCAATGTTAACTCTACAATGAACACAGATTGAAATTATTGTCAAGATACATTTCAAAAAATACCCAATCAATTTTTATAAAATTTATATAAGTACGACTTGTCCAACTTTTATAGTATGTTAATAAATTATAGTTTAAGATAATATAAAAGCAACACTTTGTATAAGAATCCTTTTATTTTGAAGTCTTTTATTTTGAAAATGGAACCTAGTTATCCCCATTTAACAAAATGTATATTTTTTGGTTCAGAGCTAAAAATTGAAAAAGTAAAATTTATAATTACTGTTGAACAAAAAATAGAGGTGTTATAAGTTTGGTGTCTCCATTCCAATTTCTTTTGATTAAATGTATGTAGTTTCAATTAGATAACATTAATAATTAATTTATTAATTCCCAAGTATCACACAATGCAGCATCTCAGGCTCCCGTTGCAGTGTGAACTGTGCCCTAGATATTTCAGTATTAATGTTATATTGAATTAAATTCAAATAAAATAAAAAGGAAAAAGTACATTTGAAACATTTTTATAAAAGTTAATTTCACTATACATTCTCCCGCGGTTGATGTCAACTTCTGTCAATAAAGCTTGCCTCACACAGTCTCTCTAAATCAGATTATTAATTACAATTCCAACAAGAAATTCATAATCTGAAAAAATCAGAATGTATGTAATAAATGTATGTAGAGCAGTGACATTGCATGGAATTTTGGGCTTTCTGAATTAAGGAAAAGCATTGAGAAAAACAGCATAGGAGATTCAATTTTCTTCAGAAATTAAAGGACTTAGGAAAGTAGTTTTTGACTATATGACACTTCATGATATGGGTTTCATTTCATCGGTTGCCGTTACACAATTGGTTAAATTTTGTAACAGAGAAAAAATTACCAAAGTTACACCTCTCATTAAACATAAATTCACATTTTACAGGTATACGGGTCCAAAAAATTCCTCAATAATTTATAAGTAGATTAGCCTATATACACACTTCAATTGTACAGTTCAATTTTTTGTACTAGAAATAGTTTTTGATTTAAACGTAAAAAATTGTATTGTCGCATACGACCTTCTAATTTAGACTCGCCGGTGCCCGTTTTCCCATACATTCGATACCCCCTTCAGTCCGATACGGCTAATGGCTATTGCCAGCGACGGTCGTGCGTGTTCCGGACTGGCGCGCTCCGTCGAAACTAATTACATTAATTGGGCAATACTCTACTCTGTCGCATAAAAACATTTTTCTGCAATAGGTAGGCGATAGGTGCTGTTAGATATAATTATAAGTTTGAAAAAACGAAAATCTGTAACGATCTCTATGAATCCATCTCTCAAACGTCTCTGCGTAAGAATAATCGGGGGGTGCAGAGCGCGGGATGCAAGCGCTCTGTTTCAAGAGTTATTGTTTATCAATGCCTCACTTTAAGAATTTCTTTCAATGTATTCTGTGATAAATTTACTCTTTCAACTCATATCCATTTGGTACGAGATCACCCATCACGTACATGGTTAAGACCAATTTTTTACGAATATTTATGATTAAGAGAATATATATCTACCAGGTTGCCTATCAAAATGTAGCCGCAAGTATTTTTAATTAAATTATTGTTTATTGATTTTTGGGAAAATTTTTCGTTCACTTGTTTTTTAAATAAAACATCTGTGGCGAATCTCTTTAGTGAAGAAACTTTTAGCTAAATAAAAAAAAAAATTAAGAATATCAATTCAAATTCAAATATTCAATTGACATCGACATACATTTTGTGGCATCCGTCTTCACTTCAATTCACATACATTACCTTCTGATGTCCTGGTTCAATAGTAAAATAATCTTATTCCCATTCTATAATGTACAGAATTTCTTATAACTAAAACTTCATATTAAATTAATAACAAAGTCCTGGTGTATTATTGAAGCATACTATTAAATAACAAGAATGGAGTCGCAGCAACAATACACGAATACGAATAGGTACATGCAATACATCGTCCACTTCACGGCAATCTATATAAAGAGAGGCCGCACCTCTCCACAGCCAGGTGTAAACAGGTGTGATTTTGGTTAAAATATACGTTTATAATTGACAATTTTTAATTTATCACACTTTTAACACTTTCAGAAACAATGTTCTTTTTTTCAATCGTTTAAAAAGTATCCTTTAGTTTTAGGTTCTCAATTCAGGATCGAGTTGAAAAATATTTTTTAATAAGTAATTCTAAATAGAAAATATTTGGTGGTAAATGCCCTAACGATAACCATTTTATAATTTAAACACTAGTACCGACTTACAAGTATTCACAATTATATATATTTTTTTGATATAGACATAATGTAACACCCCTCTATCATCGGTGATTAAAACATCATTTATAGAGATAAGATCTCAGAAATATTTAAAAGTATATTAAGATGAGATTTTGCCCTGAATAAAAAATTATTTGCATTAGAAAAACTTTTCTTGTTAAACCATCTGTTGCTCCGAGCCATTGTGTTTGGTCTAAGGAATTTACTTTTTAATTTTGTCTGACGACTGTACTCACCTCCTTTTTAAGTCCCGACGCAAAAAGGTGTGTTATGATTCATAGACAGCTACAAAGCATGATAGTTGATGTGAGAGATTTAAGCTTTAATTTATGAAGATCTTATTTGTAAATAAAATGTCGCAGGGTTTTTAAAAATTTAACAATTATTGTCTTTAATTTCACTTTTTATATTTAATGCTTCCGAAGCTGGAATGTATCGCTTGTGTTTTATATTCTATTCTGTGGAGTATTTTGACATCCGTCAAGCTACCGACAATTTGTCACATGATCATGTCATTGACGTTTGACTGATGTCATTCTATTTGCTCTTTCATCTTTATTTAATTACAGTATTGAAATAAAAATTTGGCACTAACATAACTACTGGTCGGAGATTAGTGGAATTAATTTTTACATGGGAAGAAATTTCTTGAAGAAGAAAAACTTCTTATAAAACCACTTTTGAATATAATTCGAAGTATTAATATTACCTAATACTTTTATAAAAATATATACAACAACTTATTTTAGTGCCTGATTAAAATGCTTTAATCTCGTTTTAGGATTGTTTAAGCCGCCATCGCTTGCATTTTGGGCATGCATTCGTAAGTGAACTTGATCTGAGCCAACGGCAATTTACGACTCCATAAAGTCAGATTTTATGTGCCACAATTCAAAGGGTTTCTGTCGCCTCTTAAACTAGTGTTATGTCTGGCCTAGCTATGTCTACTTTTTATCATATTAAGGACTTGTAAAATTATTTCAAGCTAAATAAGCTGAATTCGATAATAAAACCGAACAAAATTACTTTTTTTAAAAGTAAACTTGAAGATAATTGATAAAAACCTTCGATATGTTAATTCCTGATAAACTTCCAATCAAAATCTTTAACATGCCCTTAATTATTTTTAAAACAATCGTTAAACAAAAGCTCGCCAATTGAGCCTATTATTATGTTAAGGATTACGTAGAAGACAAGAATGCTTAAAATTAGATCGTTCCATCTCCTACATGTAACGGTTATAAATCAGTCTGTAAACCTAGCTTTTCCACCAGAACTCCACCCCTAGAATCCGAAGCGGTAGTAGATTATACATCATTTAGTTTTAATCCTATCTTTAATATTAATATTGAATTGCATTCAGTAACTGTTATAGTTCTACAAGGAATAAATGTTTTTTTGAGTTTGAGTCGACTTAAAAGAAATCTCATAAATTGCTGAACAGAACAGACCTTAAATTGTAGCTAGGAGTAAGATTAAAACAAAAAATACATCAAAATCGGTCATTAATTATTAAGAAACTGTAATGTAATGAGACGTCAAAATTTATTACTATCTGTAATACGAATTATTTTTTCAGAACACCTTGGCGATTCTGGATAAGCTGGACATCGATAGTGAACAACCTTCTGAAGAAGAAATTGCGAGGCTCTTCGGTTATGAGGAGGCCTATCTCGCTGGGGACCTTGGGCCTTGGCAGAGGATCAAACCCAAAGTATGGGCTCTGTTTGACGAGCCTTCTAGTTCACCATCTGCAAAGGTAATTTTTATACTACATCTTAGAATATTATTTAATAAACTAACATATTAATAAACAGCGAAGTACTATTGTGTTTTATTATAAGTAAAATTATATTATTATTATTAGTAACTAGTGGACCCCGCGAACTTCGTATCGCGTCAAATAATTTGCAATAAAATAATATTGCGATTATAAATTAAGATGTAAGCTATTCTATCTTTCAAGTTGGATCAAACTGCACACGGTGTGCAAAATTGATTAAAATCGGTTAAGTAGTTTAGGAGTCCATCGCGGACAAACAACGTGACACTTAATTTATATATATTAAGATAAAGTATAAGCTAAAATATAACTTATCACTATATTATAATATTAGAAAAATATTGTCAGTATTTTAGTATTTTTATATATTTTGAGTAAACTCTAACCGGTTTTAAACATTCTTTTATTTATAGGCAGCTAGTATCGTAGATATTATTTGCATGACCAAGTGGAAGAAGTCGAAAGTAAAAAGTTTTCTTTTATACAATACTTAGTTACCTCCCTATCAATTTTCAGCCAAATCAGTTCAGCCGTTCTTGAGTTATAAATAGTGTAACTAACACGACTTTATATAATAGATTGCGCGTGTTAGATGGAAAGAGACTTCACCTCAATACGCGTTCTAGATAAAAATAGCAAAGCGGAATTTTTGTTAAATTAATTATTATTAGTAAAATGATATGTGTAATTAATGGTACCTTTAATTTATAAGGGCACCATTCGCGGGGTCCACTAGTTAAAAATAAATTGAATGGCATGGTGCCGCCTTTCATGCCCTCGTTGAATTTAGCATGAATTTTATTTATCAACACTATTTACGTCTTTTTATATACAGTAGGTTCATTTATAATACAAAATTTATTTTTTACTTTTTAGTACGTTTTGAGGTCGGTTCTATTATAGTGTTTGCATAAGCTCTGACATGCTGCAAAAAAATTGGTAAGCGTAATCAAAAAAAAAAAAAAAAAATCTAGCGTATGAAAACTACTTTTTTTAAACTTTTACATTTGAGCTAGTAAGCTGAAATGATATTGTAGCTTAATTTCGCACGCGTGTGGTAGACATTTCTTACATTTATTTCTTGCGCGCGTGTAAGACGGAAAGAGACTTCACCTCAATACGTGTTCTAGATAAAAATAGCTGAGCCAAATTTATGTTAAAATCTAAATGTGCATTATTTTAATGGCAGTTTTATATAAATTCGCTTCGAATGTTTTATATCACTCACTAGACTAAAAGGGGAATACCAGGTTGCCATAGTAATTTAGGCCTACAGTGCACTTTTATACAGACTCATGATAATAATAGCAGACAATGACAGTAATTAATTAGAAAAAGAAGTGATTTAGAAAAAAGTTGGCATTTTAAAGTTATTCAATAATTTTATCTCTCGTCAATACATGTTATATACAATGTCCTATATGTAAAATCCTGTATTAGTTTATCTATTGTTTTATTTTATTTATAACTAAAATCTATTAGAAATAAAATAAAACATTACACCAGAGTTCATAGGTAAAAATGTTGATTTAAACCACAAAAAATATACACAAACAATCACAAGGCAGTTGCAAAACAAGCAACGGTTTTGACATTTAACATTTCCGACTTCTATTAAGGCAGTGATGGTGTAGCCATAAAAAAACACAAAAAATCGATAAATTGATAATAGTTACTTTAACTTAATCAATGCTATCATACAAATATAATCATAATTATAGTTAAATGTACTTTCTGTGTATATATATTTTCGCAAAGTGAATAGTGAAGGATTGAAATAATATATGATAGAAAAAATTAAGTTGTTTTGCCGGTTAATTATCTGTCAACATATTTTTTGTCGGGGCAACATTAAAAATTAAAATTAAAAACAAAAAAAGAAAAATATTACCAACTTGCACAGAATAATGAATACAAGGAAGAACAAGGATAAATATTAATATATTTTTTTAGTGTAACCAGATAATTGTGCAGCTCCAGGCCTAAATCTGGCATGCCCCTTTACGCGTTAATTGCGTTTCTACATTAGTTGAATTCCGCGACTTCGAAGTTTCATATTGTATCTCTTAGTATGATTTCCATATTAAAGTTTTCTTTTTCTTTCAAACACACACGATAGTACTTAATAGTGTTACTTGATGTGTATTGATGAAAATCATATTTCTAATGTAACACGTACAAATCTTTGAAATCAATTGACAATATCTAACCTTACTTCCGTACTAAACCTAATATTATAAATACGAAAGTAACTGTGTTTGTCTAACTGTCTGTTAGGCGCTTAAACCACAGAATCTATTTTGCTGAAATTAAATACACTAGCGCAATTTCGTCACCTTTCTAACTATAGCGGTTTTAAAACACACAAAACCTCTAAAAAACGTTGATTTAATATTTTATAACATAATACAATTTTCAAAAATACGTTCCGTACAGATTTATCTCGGTTACTGTTCTATTATATGTATATATTACCTAGCGGTGATAAATCAAGCTGAACGCAAATAACTCGGATTGGGAAGTGACTCAACAAATCAATTTGTTGGGTTTCGCATAAATTACTAAGCCGATTTCAATATTTAAATTTTGTATTTCAAAGCGAAACAGGATATTACGACACCCAAATTGTTGGATGTTCAATATTGTTAACCACCAATGCGAAAAGGTGATGATGTAAGTTTTAATTATGTATATTTGAGACACACTTGAACACACCCAAATTGAAATCACTTTTTCAGCATTTTGTCATTTAAACTTAGTGTTTTTTATACATTTCTTTTTTATTAAATTAACAAAATACAAAAATATCATCGGACGTTTTTTATACAATTTAATTTTATATAATTCGGAGGATTTTAATTTTTATAGCTAAATAAATCCTAGCTTTTAATCTTTCTATAATAGAAGTAATATCTTAGTTTGAAATCTGACGAGATTGAGACAGATCTTAGCTTCAATTGAAGATTTGTTCATTTCTATGATATTCTTATTCTAAAAATGTCGGGGGTCTTTTAAATCGTCTTCAATATATATTTAATATAAATCTCATAAATTAATTTTATTTTATACCTGTTTACAATAACATTATTCATTCACATTATTTACATAAAAGTATGAGTCATAAGAACACGAAAATCATCAAAATTATTTTCTGTAGGAATTATTTATAAAATAGAATCATCTGTTTCTATCTTCTATACTAATATATAAAACAAAAGGATTTGTATTTTTATAATGATCTAATAGTTAGAAAATGCTTTTAATTAACAACAAGACGGTGCCATTACATGAAAAAAGACACAAAACGACAACAATGCTTAAACTAAGTGCAGCCTTACAGGGCGAACCACACGCAAACGCAAATGCCACAAGCTGTTTAATTTAATCTAATGTCGTTAATGATGGGAATATAGTCTTTTTGAAAGACAAAGATGGATGTAGTCGCTAGTAAAGCTAGTAATAAAACGGGCACAGTCTGTCCCATGCCCCAATTGGGGAATACGCTAGTACTTTCATTGCGCGGACTGTACTCGTAAAATATAGCAATTCAAATCTCAAAGGATATTGTTGAAGGAAATGCTCGAATTCTGGATGCGGCACTAACTTTTTATTAGCTGCCGAAATTCTGAAGAAGACTATGTTTTTGGATCAGTACAATGGGTTACGGAATTCGATTTCAGGGTACAACAACTTCCTAACAGATTT
The DNA here is from genome assembly GCA_912999735.1 of Aporia crataegi. Lineage (NCBI taxonomy): Eukaryota > Metazoa > Arthropoda > Insecta > Lepidoptera > Pieridae > Aporia > Aporia crataegi. Next base: position 712,325 of record OU538744.1, on the reverse strand, counting down.
AGTTTTATTACAACTACAAGTGAAATTGAAGGCAATTTAAAAATGATGATTACAAATAAGAATACATATCATATATTGATGAACCGATTTTCAAATTAAAAACCGCAAGTCAAGAATTTTTATTTCGCGTTATTTTATCATAATCACATACAAACTTAAATCTTAAATTCCACTGAATGTTCAAGAACGCGTCCAACTCTTAGAAGAACATCCAAGACGGGTTGTTTTCTTTTCTGATTATATTTACAACAAACATAGGCAAACTGGTTCATTTTCAATTGTTGGTATCATTAAAACAATCGGTAACTACATAATAAGCTTAAGTGGTCGATTAAGATTGTATATTGATTAAGATGATTATAATCAATCAAGAAGAACCATTTACTTGAAAAATAAATGTTCTTATCCTAGTCAATCCATCCCAACAATTAAAGAATAATTATTTTAATGTTTTTTATACATATTTTTCTTTAATTAAATAAAACAATCGTAAGATTTTAGCAAGAGCACGCCACTTAGAGATCTCAGGAAGGTAGGGTTAAGTGCGAATGGGCATAAGAAGCCTGGTAAATTCAATTAGGTTACTTATGTAATGCAATTCGCTACGAATTTCTGACCGTAATCTACTTAGATTGAATAGAAATATTGTCTTTTATCTCTAACTCGATGGGAAATTTTGGGGGAATTTTCTTTGTAAGTTTTCCTTAATTTTCTTAATAAGCGCTAGGGTAATTCAGATAGGTATGTCTCAATATCATAAATACCTAAATATATAAATACGTAAGCTTTGCAGTGGTTTCTATACCAGCATTGCATAGTATCATGAGCGTTTAAATTTATTTTTCGCGCGTGGGTGTGGGACTGTTGGTGGTATCATAGCCCCTAAGAGAATTAAAGGATTTTGATGCGGTTCGTTTTGTTTGAAAGCGGATCTCAATAGCTTGAAATGGATCTTAGAGACTTAACTTCAATTTAAGGTCTGTTCATGCATTTATAAGATATTCTTATTCGTAATTAACATTTTTAAATTGTCTCCCATTTCACTTGTACTCGCGTCGCATCGCAGATTTGCGGTAACTCATAAGAATTGTATAGTGTGGCTAAAATGAATGTTATAGTTTTTTGAATTTTAAATTTGAATTAGCTCGGGGGGGAATCTCAGTAGATTAGGGGAAAATTTTTGGGTATTTTGTGTCTCGATTGGGTTTGAAATGTGTTGGTTTGGTCTTGTGCTGTTTTTCTATGTACGATTGTAAACTATTTTTTTCTCTCTTTATGTTCCAATGTAAATATTGTCCATGTTTACTCTCTTTGTTTTGTTTCTGTGTAATGTTTAGTATGTATAATATTTTGTAACTTGTATAAATAAAATGGCATGGCCACTTATCGTTCAGCTAACCACTATACCCTCTATCTGATAGGTTTTTATTGAGTCCTACTTCAATAGGAACTTGTATGGAAGCCGCAGCCTTTCAAAGTGAAAACTCATTACAGCAAGCGCTGTTTATTGCCAACTGAAACTCAGTATTGAAGAAGTTCATTTCTGATCTCTAATAGTACTAAACTATTGAAGTAGTATAATTACTAATTGGCTTTTGTTTAACTGAAATGACTTACTTATCGTAGCTTTACAGCCCATTGGGTGTCGGTCTGGTCGAGACAAACCCTCCAGTCGGCCTTTTTGAAAAATATATCGTAAAGTTAGATCCTGATTAAATATGACAAACCGACAGTTCTTTTAATTTTAACTTAATTTTTAATTACGTTAATTTTATATGTTACTTTGTAGTCATTATGTGTGTAGTAATGGTAATGCATTTTAGAATATTTGTGGTGTAAATTTTTTGTATATTAAAATTTATCGTGTAGTAATACCAAATAAATACAAAAATAATTTACTACAGAAACCTCAAACAAAAACTTCCATACGTTGTTATAACTTTCGGTAGGCAACAATACGCTGACTCATAAAGGTATTAATAAACTGCTTTGCCAAATAAATAAGTTATTATGGCCGTTTTTATCTATTGTTTACCGTAACATAGAAGTTAATCGCCTTTTTGCCTATAATATCAAGCGAAATTGAAGACAAATATAAAAACCTCTGGTTTAATGGTTACAAAGAATATCTTATAAATAGACAAACAGATTTTCATAAATTTTAGCTAAGTTACATATCGATCAGGTCAGTTTTCAAACAAAAAACTGCATCAATTATAGGCTATATAATAATATCACGCCGCGAGAAATATCGCAGCATCAATTATATATAGCAAGAACTGTAAAAATTATTCGTTTTGAGAGGATTTTACAGCGGAGCATACCTAGTATTAAATGCTCGTTAAGAATTCAAGAGAATTTTTTCTTTTTTGGATAATCTCTTTGGAATTTATTTTATTTTGCCTCGCAAATCTCGCAAGTCACTGTCACTTTGATAAGATGTTACAAGTCAAGACTTGGAATGGATAATCAATCATCGAACAAGTAATATTGTAAACGTTAGATTCTGACGGAAGGGTTTAACCCCCTACGCAAAAAGAGGGGTGTTATAAGTATAACGTGTTTGTGATCTATCCATTCGTTTGATCAAAATGGATCAATTATCCATCCGCCCTGTTTTTAGCTGGATGCGATGGTCTCCCCCTAAAAGGCGCTTCAGTATAAAATATGGAAGCCTTGTTTGATAGTAAAAACTAATTTGTACGTGAATAATGTCGACCAAGGCAGTATAAATAAATAATAAGTTTGTAATAAATATTAGGTTGTCAGCTACAGAGTTGCGTTACATGGCTCTCGGGGCCTTTTGGCATTAGATAAATAGCTATTTTTGTGTCAGCTCATGATAAATCACCTGTGAGTGGTACAAGGCACAGCTTCCAAGCGAAATAAAACGAAAATTTTAAAGAAAACAACCAACATTGTCTATCCACGTATGTTGAATACTAAATTTTAACAGAAGAAAATAATGTTTAACTTGAAAACGCATCGGTATCGGTCCATTTGTTTAAGTTTAACCTCTTTTTGTTAGGTGTTAAAAAATGACGCAGCGTTGTAATATATATAAACAGGTAAGACGCCGTAAAAAGTAGTTGATCAGAATGTCCGTTTGTCTTTTCCTTACGCTGCTAGCTTATAACTTGTATTAAGCATTCACTGTAGTAAAAATTTTATGACGTGCAAACATAAGCCAAACGTCGCGTTGATATTAAGAGGTCTTGGAGCTAATTAAGTTAAAATGATCATAGAGTAATTAAAATTTACGACACTACCTATAATAACGTATTTATTTATTCAAGTATTTGCCCTTATTTTGTGTGCCGTGTATTTAAAGAAAAAATTCAGCGTATATTTGACACAAATTTAATCTTTTATATTCGAGATGAGTCTAGCTTTCCATCGTGAAAGATTTAAAATAAGACCATTACATTTTTGATTAGTACATATTATAAAGAATAATGCAAACCACTGTTTAAGAAGTATTTTCGTTTTGTATGAAAGAACTCTCACGATTAAATGTGTATCAGTGCCTTCTTTTGAAATTCAGTCATAACATTTCATTTTGGTACTGTTTATTTTTATAATATTATTAGCAATCTTTGCAAAGCTGTGCCGCTAATATATATAAACAAATGTTGGATTATTGTGAGGAAATAATCCATTGAAGGGGTCGTGGTTGGCTTAACATCGATTTAGATAAGTTAAAGTGCTTAAGTAATAATAATTATTATAATTGCAACAACTCGCATACATTGCTTTGATCCAAAGGTAATCAAAAACAACGAGGGTACCGCAATTGATACATATATAGGTGTATTTATAAACAACCAAGACTCGGAAACAAACATAGAGGAGCACTACCTATTGCGGCAACCGGCCTTTAGTAATGTATATAACTGGTCCTTATTATTGAATAGGTGACGGATGACCTAATGGGTCCAGGCAAAACCCCATAGGGGACTTGTAACCAACATTCTAGGTCTTAACGGACGCAAAAATATGGTGGCTGTTGCATTTTCTTTAGAGGAAAACAGGGGATAAATTCTACTCATTAACATAAAAATACATGCAATTGTCATTCCAGCGACACTCGTTCGAGATTCCATGATTATGGTATAATCGGTATTCTATTAGAACTAAAATTCCATGTCGTTGAAGCGTCGATGGAATCTCAGTGGCATTAGACATTTGATTAAAACGATATTCGTTTTTATCATAATGAAACATTTTATTAATTAAAAAAAATATTAATACGGGAAAGCGATCCAATAATTAATAGTATTATAGCAATTATAGAACAAATCCACTATACCTACTTAACCGACATATCTTTTTTAGTTGTCGGAAATGTAACCAATCACTACGTTGTTGGTGACTTTGCGTGATAAAATGATAGTGTAACATTGATAAATATACTGCAAGCATTAAAGACCTTAATAAAATAAAAAAAAATTGTAAATACAATAAAATGTATATTAAATTCTAGTTGAGGTCCATCTCGATCTCGTCGGCTTTCAGATAAAAAAACCTCATTGAAATCATTCATGAGCTAAGATGTCACAGATGACACAGACCCACAGGCACGACAAACTTATAACATCAAACTTTTTTTTCGGTGGTTAAAAAATAAACACGTAACATTAATACACAAATATTTAGGGAGGGTGAGCTTTCGAGTTTACTGTTCAAACAGTTCTGAGTGCACAGAATATGTATTTCAATATTTATTCACGAAAAGATAAATAAATATGAGAAATAACATATGTTATACTTTCAACCGATTCTCATCTCAGTTCTATCTTTTTTACTATGTTTATTATTATATAACAATTTCTAAACCGATGCCTCTTTTTGTAAATTGAATTGATGAGCCGAAATAATGTTCATAAAATGGTCAATTTTAAGATCCACCAACAACATGCATACAAACATTACAAAGCTGAAGAATTTGAAACTACTGGATTGAATTGAAAAAAAAATCATTGTGTTTGATAGTTCATTTAACGATGGTTAAGTGAATTATAACATCATACTATGACGAAGTTAATGCGGCTGCAACAGTGAGCTGCACTTATCTCCATAACACAAATACAAATCCAATATAAATAAAATATAAAAAACCTATATATTACAAAAAATATTGAATAATAAATTTATTAATACATACCTCCCTTCAAAAGTATTGTTAGAACACAATAACATCGACACAATGACCGAAAATCAGCCTTACAGCGAGAAACATTTATAACGACCGGTCTGTTGTAAAAAAGGATTAGCTATAAAATAGAAAAACACATAGAAATTAATTTATTAAATATGAATTAATCTTTTAAAGTAACACAAATCGTTATTTATATTATATTTTATGTATTGGAATATACATTGTATGTAGAAGTGACTCGGGCATGAATTTATTTACTTTTATCATATATTTCGAAACTTGCATTATATCTACGAATAACATTTCTAAGTGCAGCCAAAAATCACTAATATATAAGACACAAATATTATTTTGACAAACTGTGTTTTTTAAATATTTATTTTTTAAGTTAAAATGATTACGTTATGTCACTTGTATAATATTATGTAATAAATAGTTTAACATATGTAAGTTAGTATTGTGAAGTAGAAACAGAACAGTTGTTTTATTTACAATTATGCAAAAGCTAACAGTTTTGTTGTTCTTTCACGATTTTAGAATGATTCCAAGCTCTAAATAAATCAAATTTGATATTATTGTAATAATAAAAAAAAAATAAGATGAATATCACTGTGATTCGCTATGCTTATGATTTGAGCATTCATGAGAATAATGTTAAGCGTCACGGAATTAATTCAATGATTTATGACGCACTTTCCTTCCGGGCAAGCCGATTTTTCTTAAACGAACCCACGTATTTTCTATGTAATTTGTTTCTCAAATATAACAATACAATAAAAGATTCAGTACGAAACAATATTTGTTTGATAATACTCTATTTTTGGAATCGCAATCTCTTTCAGATCTTTTGTGTTAAAATTGTTCTGGGAATTGATTTTAGTAACACGTACGTTTTTCTTTACGAGGTCTTTCTCTTAATAATAGTGTTACAACTGAAACTGGAGACAATTCAAAATCTCCGACATGATGATTACAAATAATAACGTCTCCAAAAAAGCCACCAGGAACATATAGATAAATATAGGTCAAACTTATTAAACCCACTTTTTTGTATTATATTATTGAAAGCTGTGAGCGTTAATAATTTTAAAAATGAGTATAGACCAATTTTTGATCTGAATTTTCCTTAAGAATTTGAAAAATTGTGGCAACAAAACTCTTTGAAGGTAATTTTTAAGAAGAAAGTTGGAGTTTAATGTATGTTTTTTTCAGGTGATATCAGTCGTCTCCGTTTTCTTCATATGCATATCGGTACTCTGTTTCTGTCTGAAGACGCACCCTGACCTTCGAGTGACAGAACCGTACAACATAGTTAATGTCACGATTAACGACACAGCCGTTGCAACGCTATGGGACGAAGACGAACAGCCTCATGTTGCATTCTTCTATATTGAACTACTTTGCAACGTGTGGTTTACTTTTGAACTTCTAGTGCGATCAGTGGTAAGTTTATTTTCGAAATTGACATTATGTTATTTGAAATATGCGGTTTTGATTTTTGATTCGTTGAAAAATAAATATGGATCTATTGTTATTGTGTTTTCAATCTCGTCAGTTTAAATCAAAAATACCGCGTCAAAATTGATCCAATGGTTTAGCAGCTACAGAGCTACAAAAGGTTCCAGACACACACACACACACGTCAAAGTTAAAACGGGGTCTTTTTGTGTTGGGGGATAAAATGACAAGAAAGAATCACTTAACGACCTAAAGAGTACAAAGGTACAGAAAAAAAGCAATCTTTCTTGTTTATTATTTGAAGCACAAAGGTTTTAAGTGAATAACGTGTTTATTGAGTTGTTTTGCGGGTTCAGGTCACGTAACCGCAGTTGACATTCGAACCCAACTTGCGACTATAAATTGGAGTCAGATTTCTTCGAACATATTGGCGCACAGTTGGAGTCTGTATAAGAAAATATGGGCATATTATTCGAGAAAATATTTTTTTGTTTACATTAATATTATAACAGTTTAAACACATGTAAAATACACGAGAATATATTGTTACTAGTTTTTTAGCGTCCGTGGGAAAGAATAATTTAAGATATTATGAAAAATTATATCTAAAATAAATCGAATCAGCTTTTAAACAAAAACAGTCGCAGACAGACACACAGTAACTTTTAACTTCCCTCACCTCTCTTTTTGCGTCAAAGGTGAATGATTGACATTTTGTTTTTTGTGAATTTGATTCTCTTAAAAGGTGATATTTAATAGAACACTTTGAAGTGTTTGCATTTTCCGGTCAAATTTAATTACGGAATAACTTCAAAGAAATGAAAATATTGGTTTTTGGGGTCAAATTTCTCAGGTTTCTGTTCCCGTTGCTTTTCTCGAGGGCCTTTTTCGGTTCAAATACCACCCTCAAGAGTTGTAGTGGCTTTTATGCACTTAAATTGAGCTTTTGTTTGGAAAGTAAAAATAGAATAAATCTTTGCAGGAGAAATGGACATATTTCAACCAACGACCACAGAGCAGTTTTTCCGTACCTTTAGAAAATTTGTTTTAAGGAATATTTTGTGTTCTGTATTTTATTCATCTTATGTTTGTTTATGTTTTTTTTTTGTCATACATTTGATATTTTTAATTCGTTTAATCTAACGTAAAGTAGCGGTGTTAAAACTACTTTTAAGAATTGTGTATCTTACATTGGCTTTGTTATGAGATTGTGAATCGATTTTCACAATTCGATTTTTTTAATTGATAGATCATATTTTTAATGATTTTCTGTTTTAAGTTCTAAATTGTTATTTTCTTTAATTACTGTACAACTTTTCATGTACTTTGAAGTTGATTTATAGTTATTGTTAAATAAAATTTATTAATTTGTATGTCTAAAAGCGATTGTGAGGCTAATTAACCGATTTTTATGATTCCTTTTGAAATTTAATAATAATTCCTTCTTACTTAGATAGAATCTACGATGTATATTGATCTCTCAGAATTCAACACGTTTTTATTCATACCTGATACACTGGCATATTTCCAAATATGGCAAAATGCAATCTTTGTAAACCACTTCAGATTACATAAAGCTAAAAATGGCTATCAGCCAAGATACCTCTTCAGCCACCATTAATAATAGTTACCAATGCTTACAGAAGATTGTTCAATTTTTTTTTTGTAGTTTTTGAAGCAATTGTAATGCCAATTATAAACAGGTTTTTTTTAGTTTGAAAGGTGATATTTATTTGTTTACTAACGACTCACAAACTAAGCTAACATACATTAAGAGTTAAAAAATAATTAACAACTTAAGGAAAGTGCGAAGTAACTTGTAATAATTTAATAGAGATTTTACCAAATGTAATAAATACAAAAAAATATAAAGTCGCATTATAACTTCATCATATTTAAAGCCATGTAAAAATAAACGCTTTTAACATTTTTATATGTTCCTTTTAAACGCAAAACGTACCTTTCATTACCATATTAAACGCTACACTCAACTGCCATATCAAGTATATTGAAAATGTTTGAAAAATATTTCTCTTCGTTGAATTTTAATACCGCACGGTTCATAATTAACGCTAGCTTACCGTAATTAAAAATTAATTACTCTGTATTTTTTGAGGTGCTGAGGGTTAACCCTTACACTGAGTATAATTAAATATTTCGTAAGTTATATTACTAGGTTATATGACTATTAAATTCAAAGGGATTTCTACCCGCGCCATTTTATAGCCTCTATTGCTGTGGCTTACGACCTGTGGTCTGCGCATACTGCTGGATATCTTGGGATCGAATACTGAGGAAACAAATAAATGTTTTGGATGAGAAGGCAATGAATGACAAGTAGGTTCTGTAAAGGAAATCAGTGGTTCACATTATAAAGAAAAGTACAATCCTCTGAAATCTATAAATAAGTTTTGTTGTTTCATATATTTTATTTCATCGTGTTTCTTTGATAACACGATTTAAGTTACATCAGCACTTCCCTTTGATATTTACCCATAACATTTCAAGTTTATATTGTTTAATTTCTAATATAATATTTGCCTATAATCAGTACACACGGTAAATTAGGTGGTGCGCGTAGAGTGAAATGATTTTCGTGTGGTGCATAGGGAAGATACATTTATAGTCAAGTCGGACTCAAAGTATATTTGTTTCCCCGGTTTTTGATTTCAGCATATGATATACGAACAGAAAAGATAATAACCATAAATTGGGCATCCTTAAGATATTCTCGCAGATATCCGCTTCTAAGATTAAATATACGCGCCAACAAAGTTTAATTAAGTCGAATCGCAAATGTTTTGTATGTTCTTTGTACAAAATTCGTTAAAACAACACTTAACACACATGTAATAGGTTGATACAACGTACGTCATGTGTTTGTTTTCAACTTATTTTCTTCATACATCACTGACATAATATTTAAATGAAAGCTTTTCAAAAAGGAAGAGATAAGACGTAGTTCCTAAATTAATGGATCGATTATGGTGTTTCTTCTGAGGTGATCGAGATAGATTTTAGCTACATTTTATAAACCTGTCTTCATCCATCCATGAAATTTTTTTTTTTGTAATTAATATGTTATGGTCTAAACTAAACTAAACTAAAACGCACTCCAGTAATACTATGATTGTCTTATTGATTTTCTAAGCACTATTTTAAATCAAGCAGCATAATCCGTAGGCATATAAAAAATAATTCTCGCCTTGAATCATTTCAGCGCTTTTTAATTTGCATGTGTACAATTAGAGCCACATTCAGTCGACTTTCTAAAGCCACAATACTGAAATATGAATAATTTATGCTTCTCGACAGTTAATAGAAGTTATATTATACTATATTTATTCAACAGTTGCTGCTCTCATTTAATAATAGTCATTTGAGATTATATTTTTAATATAATTTGAAAACGGAACTGTGTTTCTTATGTTTTCTTTCTTTTTAGGCAATTATAATGCAGATAAACCGATTTCATTTTTTTTATTTTCTTTAATAGGTCACAGATCGGAATACCATACTTTCTGAAGTGGTGATCTTATATAAGTTTTATTGAAATCTATTGCTTACTTTTTGAAAACTTAAACAAGAATAAAAATTTAAAAAACCTAGATTTTAAGTATAGGGTAATCATTGAAATTGAGTCATTATTGGCTTCAAAATTTATTATATACATATAATTATGCATTTTAATTAAAAATGTCTTCCTTTGTTGAAATTGGTTGAAAAAAGTACAAGTAACTTAACCGAATCCAGTAAATTAATTTTATAAAAAGCTACTTCACTACGCTGTAGCCGCGCGTAGCTCTGACGTACACTTTTCTCGATATTATATTGTAGCACTTACGTAGCATTATGACGTTCGTAGCGCGCTACGACAATGACATCCGTGAAAGCGTTTTGTCCGAAATATAAAACATTTAGATTAGCTTAATTTTAATACTAATCTATAATAATGTTATCTAAACCATTTAAAATTGCAATAAAAGTAAAGCAATTTAATGAAATAATACAATTTCTGTTACAGATTGGCACCGACTTTCATATAATATTTGATTTTAGATTTATTATTTATTTATCTTATTATAATAATATTAATTATATCTCTTATAATTATTATATATTACTTCTTAGTACAATTTAAATTAATAATAAATTTATATTTTTTAAACAAATTGTTTTTCACATTTTTGAAGGTACTTTCAGCAAATTAATGTACAATTAACAGATTAGTGACATTTAAATTATCAACACGTCAAGTGTTCAAAGAGTCCCGAGTCAATCTGCCTCTGACCATAAACGTCATGCAAAAAGCTATACCTACAAAATAATTAATGATTATTAATCTCCCAACTAAAAAACATGCAATAACGTATCGTGAATTAAAAACCTCCTCCATTTTTGACTCCTATGAAAACCGTTCTTGAGTTCGTTGAGGATAAGAAAATAAAGGCTCAAGTAATTAAAAACAAAACAATAAAGTACTCTACAAAGCCAGGAAAACATACGTGCCACTTGTTGCGACGTCTCAAGTCGTAAACAGCAATATTTTTATATCTTATTACTTTGAGACGGAGAATGCCTCTTTATTTTGAACGAGTGCAAGCTTTTTGAAAATAGGTTTATAATTTTTAAACAACCTTAAAGCAACAAGTGAAATTTAAGACAATATAAAATGCCAACTGTATGAATGCAAATAAATTATCTCATCAATAGATTATCAGATTTTATTAATTGTATACAGACACGTCAAGATTACAACATTCTTATTTTTGCGTCGGCCATTAAATAGATAAACAACTATTTTTGCATAGTAATAAAGGTATAAAGAACTTGTGTATTTCTTTGTGCTAAGCTTTGTTTTTAGAAAATCATTGAAACACGGAGAACCTCAGCGAGTTTTTCCTGTTCAAGCATAATCACGAAATTTTAACGTAACACGGAAGTAATCTTCTTTACACGGTGAGTTTTCGTGTGTGCGTGATAGGCGTGATTATAATCTATAGGGAATATCGAAAAATTAGGTTTAGATTTTTAGATCGAAAATTTGAAATGGGAAAATAAACTCTCTGTTTTTATAACATACTTATTTATTATTTGATAATGATAGTGTCACTATTAGGGAACGAATTCTGGGAAGTAATGAAATACGGAAAACCTGTGACTTTTCCATATTTTTAGTAAGCATTCCGTAAGTTTATTTATACTAAATTATTATTATTCTCCACTTGAGGGGTTATTAATTATGTAACTCTAATTAAATGTCATAAAAGCTTCGTAGATCAAGATGTCGGCTGATTTATAAATCCTACTTCGCGTCTAGACGGTTATACTTTTGTTAAGATTCTTAAAAAGAAAAACCAGGGAAAGCGCCCATTTCCAAAATGGAGTTTGAATAAAATAGATTTTAGGAATGACTTTTTCATACAAAATTACTTAATGTATTTTTTAAGATTTCGTACTCATAATTCAAGAACGTTTATATATTAACAGTACACTTTTAAAAAAGCCCAATGTATTTGTCTGTTCGCGCTAATATTGAAATATACTTAACGAATTTCAAAGAAGTTTTCAATAAAGTTATTCTGGTATAAGATGTGGTTGTCATTGCTTTTTTATAATTAAAAAAAAAATGGACTGACTGGCAGGTTTCGTTGAAGATACTGCTAAAACCCTTAGAGGTATATAAAATTGTAGTAATGTACATTCCTCTTTTATAAGTTATACAAAACATTACAGCGTGTGGGCATAAGTATATCTTTTTTATAGAATAGAGATACTTGTTTAAAATAATAAGTATTCATATTTATTTAATAAAATAATTTAGTTACCTCAACTATTTCATGCATATTATATATAAATTATAATATCCCAAATATTGTAATCACTATACTATTTTAATTAATATCAACAAAAAAAAACCTGGTAAAATAAAAGCAAGTTATTTTATAGGGATGTAATTCGTATATCTTATAGCAACGTGCCCTACGTAAACATTATTGTAATTTTAAAAATCTCACAACAAACCTAAGTATTTAAATCTAATCCGAAGATCTTAATCTGCAAATAAATACACAACTCTGTTCAGTTAGTTGTTCCATTAAGAATTAAAAAGGCTTTAAAACAGAGTTGTTAATTCTCCCACAATAATTAAGATCAAAGATAGACCTTTTCCATTTGTTTCCTCAATTATCTTAATTAATTTAAATTAAAAACGTTTTAATCTTGGTAAGGATCAATTAGCTAAATGACTTAATCTCTTAGTGCTGGGAATTATTTTTGCTATTTTTATACGGGTTTGCAGCTAATTTTAATAATTTGATATTTAATATCGCGATTATTTTTTATTGCTGTGTTTGTAATTGGCCAAAACGCATACCACAATTTTTTTCAAGTCAAGTTAGTTTTCGGAGTTTATAGATCCTCTTCATAAATTCTCACTTCTCGTTTTAGTCGTAGGTTAAGCCGACATTTAAAAGTTAAAAAAACTTGTAGAAATATTAACCAATTGATATTGTTAATTATATAAAATTATAAAGCTGAAGAATTTGTTTGCTTGAATGCGCTAATCTCAGGAATTAATTGCTAAAAAAATATTTTTGTGTTAAATAATCCATTTATCGAGGAAAGCTATACATAAAACTACGCTACGACGAAATTAACGCGTGTGAAACAGCGGGACACAGTTAGTCCTATTTTAATCTGTTAAGAGGCATCGGGCGACTGTGAAATTCGATAGACTCACTCGACGGTGCTCGCTTTGTCGAACTCGAAGATATTTCAGAAAGCTACGCTGATAATTTTATAAGTACTTAAGCCATAAAGTTTGTAATTTAAGTCAATATACAATAGACCATCGACTCCATAGAACAGCTTGTGGTACACACCATTAAATAATATACACTTATTTATTTAATACCAGTAGGTATGTCTTAATGATATTAAATAATAAGTAGCAACTTAAATTGCGTTATAAAGCTCTCGTATAAGTACAGCAGTAACACATGGACTGCGTCGCAATTATTTTAACAGGATATTACATGAATTACTGCCGCGGTTTACATAATCTTATGTGATAACTTAGGCACGTGTTGCCTTTCGTTGAAAGCGTTACAATAACACGCGCTTCACGGAAAATAACATGTGAAATTGAAGACTATTTTCAGACCCTCCCCTAACTTGTTTACTTCAAATAAGATTACCTCATTATTATTATACAACAATTGTTTCCATTACAATCGATCCTCATAAATTATAGCTAAGATTTCAATCGCGTCAGGTTTCAAACAAACCACTCACAATTAGTCCATTTTTATAGGAACTACGATGCCTTGGGCACACTCACAGAAACGTCAAAGTTAGAACACCACTTTTTTTTGTCGGTGGTTAAAAAGACATGCTTCAGTTAACAAAATAAATAAAATAAACCTTTTAGTTTAGAAGTAAAATATAGAAAAGTTACAGATCTTTTCTAAGAATTCTCATCGTTCCGAGATATATGATGCTATAAAGCAGTTACAGTTCATTCACCAGTAAGTGAAGTCCCGTGTCCCCTAGTGGGGTATGGGGCAGATGTATTTCACATCTTTTTCACTGATCGATTTTTTTCTTTTAGGGGCAAGTAGGTGATCAGCCTTCTTTGTCCTGCCAGACCGAGTTTTTTTTATCTCCGCCGGGAATCGAACCCAGGACCTCTCGGTTGTAACGCTTACGCGCTTACCACTAGACCAAAAAGGCGGGGCTTAGATACTTTATCACATATCATATCATATCATATCATTCACCAGTAGCCATTGTAAAAACAAAGAACTCGATCCTCATCGTCTAAATTGCCGCAACGAAATCACCGTCAAAGCACTTTGTATCAAGTCATTACTATAACAATCTAATTTAAATGCAAATAAACGTTTTCGGTCTGAAGAGGCTTTATATCGGTAACCTAATCACACCCTCGTTATCTCGAGCCTTAAGGATTTGGTTTGTTTCTTTTCGGGCTTAAAAAGCTGGACTCATATCTTGTAAGGTAGCTCTGAAAAGGTGAATTGTACTAGATCCAATATGTTTGGGGTGGAGTCTTGGGGGATTTCATAGAATTCTTTTTTTCAATCTACTTCAAGATGGGGTTCTCAATTCAAGTATGTATTTGTGTTTTTGACGCGATTGAGAAGCCAATAATAAACCGATTTTAATGATTTTGTTTGATAGATTATCTAGAGATGGGCAGTTTTTCAGATGTGGTACAATATAAGTAGGTAAAATATTATATAAATTTAAATTTATCGTAAACTAATAAATACCTTAACGCAGCGACGAGTTTGATTCAGTCTCTGTTCATTGTTAATAATAGTCTCGGAAATGTTACTCAAACATTTCCAAGTGTAGGTCTAAAGCATGAATTAATTTATTTGAAAAATTATAGACCAACTTCAAAAAGCACTAAATAGTATTAAATTAAACAAAATTAATAATTCTATGAGAAAATATTTAGAAGTCAGTGTCAATATGTAACAAAATCATAAAATAGCTTTTACCAACCCTAAGGCACCTGCTTCCAAATATTTTTCGTTTATAATATAATTATTCATGTCATATTTATTATTTAATTATTTTAAAAATATTTTTAAACCCTATTTTAATTCGAGGTTTCTGGCGTTTCTATTCTTAGCTTAAGTAGCTTGTAGTGTAATATAAATTCGACATCTATTTAGTGTCCTATATTTTTTTATTTAAACAGCTTTTTTCACACTCTAAACTCTTAAATATTAAAATCCATCCTTATTATCGCTTTAAACAAGCTGTTTCATGCGAGAAAGTTCAAATAGAATTATAGATTTCATTTTATTTTAAATTTCACTTTAAAATTAGTTTTATATTTTACGAAATCTCTCGAGTCACGATACTCCAATAATACTTGTATAAAATTCACGCGCCACTCTGGATCGAAGCCAGAGCAATAAGAATTCAATGAAATGGATAAATTCACTTTGAAAAATAACTGTGAGACAGCAGATGTTATATTTCTACTATCGATTGTTATTTATTGCAGCTTTATTTTTACCCCGTATGAAACAAGGGGCCTCCCTCTTTCTTTAAAAATTTGACGGGTCGCCAACGCTAACGTGATTGGAGTGGTTGTATTTTGAAGATCTTCTAACAAGTAGCATCGTAGCGCCGAAATTAATGGATCGTTATAATTTTTTTACTCAAGATGGATCTTAGCTATCATTTATGAAGATCTCTTGTTACGTCTTGTACATTTATGAGGTATTTTTATTTGTATTCAATATCTCATGAATGTATGGACTCTAACCAATTAAAAGACCCCAGAGTCGGCTTTTTTAAATTGTCTTCAATTTCATTTATAAAATCTAATCTTAATATATATAAATCTCGTGTCACAATGTTTGTCCTCAATGGACTCCTAAACCACTTAACCGATTATAATAAAATTCGCACACCATGTGCAGTTTGATCCAACTTGAGGGACAGGATAGTTTAAATCTCAAATTATAGTCGCAATTTTAATTTATTGCTAATTAGTTTCCTCATACATTTTCTATGGAATTACGTTTTAGGTGACACATTATTCGGCACTCTGAAGCGATACGAAGTTCGCGAGGTCCACTAGTAAACATATAAAAACAACATAGATAAGCATTATACATTGCCAACTTTCACTATGAATTGAGGTTTGCAGTGCGATTTGTAAGGGAATATTGAATTCCTGATATCGCTTTTATTACTACCATTTATTGTTGAATTCCTTTTCTGTTACGGAATAGGAACTTGGAAATATATAACTAGGAAATTGGATATTTTCTCAGTTAAATGTATTAAGTTTATGATTGTTATCTACACTAAGCGATCTGTGGCCTCGAAGGTCCTGAGCGATTGGATCGATTCGGATGCGGGTGTATTGTTTGATCTAAGCAAGATGAATCTTTGAACTATGAAGTTCTGTTAATTCATTTATGGGGTATTCTTAAACGTAATAAACATGTTGGAGGATTTTTAAATCTTCAATTTCAGCTGTTAATATTATTTTTTTTTTGTTGCAGGTAGCACCTAATTTAATAGAATTCGTAAAATCTCCAGTGAATATAATAGACTTTATAGCTACACTAAGTTTCTATATGGACGTGGTCGTAGAATTGGCGGTAGTGAGAAGAACAATAGATAAATCGGAATTATTAGAATTTATTTCAATTGTGAAAATATTACGTCTGTTTAAATTAACTAGGCACAGCCCGGGTCTCAAGATATTGGTGCATACGTTCAAGGCGTCCGCGAAGGAATTGACTCTGCTTGTGTTTTTTCTTGTGCTGGGAATCGTGATATTTGCCAGCTTAGTTTACTATGCTGAGAAATCGCAAGTGAGTACTTTTACCTACTAATATAACATTTTATTACGTCATATAGATGATATAAATTTACATTAAAATCTCTTTAGAACAGCTATCTCAAAATCAGATTATTTTCGTGAAGAGATTAAACAATTGTTCAAGATTGAAAAGCCTAAATTAACATTTTTCGTCACACCTGCCAACTTTACTGTAATATCATGTGATTTTTCTTAAGACCAATTTAGCTTACGCTCTTTCATCTTGCCTTATTATACGAGCTTTTACGACTTCGCTCGCATTAGCATTCTATTAATTAGAATAGTCCAATTGTTCATATTTTTTACATAAATTTGTAAATATTATTTTAATGCATATTTACCTAATATGAAATAAATTTATTTAAACTGTAACTTCTAAGTGTTAAGTATTTGGTTTATAGTTTTTTTAAATCAGTTTTATTTCATTTTTTATTTTTAGTTTTATTTCCTTTTTAATCATGAAACAACAGCGGAGAGAATCCCATAGCATTTAAGGAGTGCGTCACGTTTGCGGCATATTGAGGTCAGATATGCACGTATCACTGGCTTTTCTATTAGATTATACCAAGCCAGAGGGAAAAAGGAAAATAGAACACTATACACTTAAGTTAGGGTTAATTATAATATAATGCAAGGTTATTTTATAATTAACATCAAGGCTTCGGTTGTCATGCGTTACCCGCATGGTCGTGAGACCGCTTGAATTATTTTTTTTGCTTTTTTGCGATAATTCCTTAAATATTTACAATTATGTGATGTAAAGTCCAAGCATAATAATGTACACGAAATTGAAACAGAAAATAAACAAGCAGTTTCACTCACTGTAATACCCGAATCCGATATTCATTAAACTTAGGTAAAGGTTGGATTCCCGTTCGTGAATAGAAGAAAGTTTATTATGTTGAAAAATTTATTTTCCAGGACAATCCAGAAAATCAGTTCAAATCTATCCCATTAGGACTCTGGTGGGCGATCGTCACCATGACAACGGTGGGCTATGGGGACATGGCACCGAAGACCTATCTGGGGATGTTTGTTGGGGCTCTCTGTGCCCTAGCTGGGGTCCTCACGATCGCGTTACCCGTACCCGTCATCGTGTCCAATTTCTCCATGTTTTATTCACATACACAGGTATGTAACATACAAACAATGCTGATTGTAGAAACTTTACTTCTCAGTACTTGCCAGTAAATTTACGATTAAAACTATTTCTTCTGGCATTAGCATATTTAACTGTGAGAACTTTTAAGGCTAATTTTTCACCAACTTTATTTAATTAAACACATACATGAGACACAGAGACGTCTATCCTTTAACTCTTTTTACGTTGGAAATAATTAATGTGACCAATGAATTAAACGAATAAGTAAGTTGAAAAAGATATTCCACGGGTGCAACAAAAGACTTAGGTAATTACCTCTAAGATTTTCAAAGGGTTATGTCATAAGATAAATTTCAAATTAATGAAGCGAACGATCTATTGGACCAGTAACTGAATCGATTAACGAGCAAAAATAAGTCTTATTGCAATATGATAAAGGCTCTTATGGAGATAAGATTTAAGACAAAGTAACAGATTATTGGTTAAAACATTTCCTAAGAAAACTTATTTTAATCATCGGCTTCAAAAAGAAAAGTTTTTGAAAGCCCCTAGTAAATGAGCTGAAGTTTTGAAGTATTTTATTCAACCGCTTCCGTGGCTACGTAGTTACGTTTAAGTGCACAACGTAACAACCAAATCCAGTTGTCAACTTGAAAGATGACACCCGGCCTTGTCGCAAACACTTGATTCGAATCGGACGCGCCGTCAAGTTAAAAAACAAATACAATAAAATATTAAAATAAACTAACAAAAACATTAAGATAAAAATGTTTCACAGATAATAATAATTAAAAAAATTATCGCAAATACCGTTAAATCCAATATACAATTAAACATACGAGAAAATAAATGGAATCTTAGGAAAAAATACCAACTTAAAGTAATGAAGCCAAGGACAAATTATGGAAAGAAGACGATTATGTATGAGGGGGCAATTTTGATCAATGAATTACCAAATAATATTAAAAACAGTGAGAGTGTGAATAGTTTTAAGAAAAAATTAAAGTTATATATTGACACTATGAGTATCAGTGACTAACTTAGTTTGTACTTAATATTTATTAACCTATTTTTGTTTGTATCTCATTTTAATTGAAATGTAAATTTCTTATGAGAATAAATGTCTTTAAACCGATAAAAGAGATTGGAGATCACACACGCAAATCGAATACAAATACGGCAAACAGAAGTAACAAACAAAAAATACATTAACAAGTGACTTCGCTTATAGTGCAGACTGAACGAAGAATATTTCTTTTGTCGTATATGTCTTAGAGGAAAGAGACGAAAAACTTAGATTATACAAATTAAGGTACCTTCAATTGTAACATAATTGCGATTTATTTTTGTCTTGATAATAATAATTCGTTTAATTAAAAAGATTACGTAGCATATCAACATGATCCGAGAGCCAACTCGCTGTTGCCACTAGTAGGGGTATAAAGTTAGAATAATCCATTAAAGGGTAATAATGTATACGCTTTTATAATAAACTCCAAAGTGATGTGCTTAAACTGTCAATAAATAAATTTAAAAACACAATTAAAAGAAAACTTTATAAAAAAGATTACTATACAATAACGGATTACTTAGATTAAAAAAACTTAAAGTTGCTCTGTCTTAATAAAACCAAATATATTAATTTTTAGAATAATTAGTTTTAAAATACTAAATACTACCTAATATTAGGAAATCAAAAATTAACGATTCAAAATGATCAAATATGATTTCACTGAATAAAGTTGTTTTGACTATAACTTTACCATCAAGTAGGAAAATTGGTCGTTTAATTACTTAATGATAAAAAAATGATTTTATGATATACACGCTTGTAGTTAGATGATAAGATGAAATGATAAAGGGGACCTATTCGCCGTTTCTTTAAATAATAATTAATTAAGATGTATAGACCAAAAATAAATAGCGCAGTGCAGTGCATTATTTTCAATCAATAAGCGGCTGACGGAAATTGAGCTGGTAGCTGACCCGAATACACTTAGAGAAAAGGTCAGTTCTATCTTTTATTCTTTGAATTCGTGTCAGTTATTTTGATTTGGGCATAAACTGTACTATACTTTGGACTGTTTTTCGAACAAATATAAGTGGCTGAAACGGTGCATACTTTGCATTCAGATTTTTCAATGCGAATCTTTTTTGTTTAAAATCAGAATGGAAAACGTTGAATGATATGGGCATCGGCTATTTACCCAACTGTAGTGTGTTTGACTTGATAAGTAAGCGTGTATGGCTTTCCATTTCTATGTAAACTAGACGACTCACCAATTTTAATAAATTATACTCTTTTGTAGTTGTCTTAGCTCATGTTTTATTCCTGATGTAGTTGCTAGGATAACAGAGATTTTTAATAGGAGAAAAGTAGAGTCACGTTACCTCTAGTGGGGCATCACAACCTTGCCGCTGTGAGCGGCAGCTAAGTGCGGGCGGCGAGCGGTAATGACAAATGTATGAAAATGTTTGAAGCACGCTACGAGTCCGCCGCTCATAGCGAAAACGCGCGCGGTTTTTTTTTCGCGGTGTGGAAATCGGCAGGAACAAAAAGTACGAGTGAATGAGTGCGACGCCACGAAAAAAATCATTAATTACAGCTTTATTTCAATTGATTCTGTATCTTATTTTAGCTTCCTTCTTTCTTTAAGTCACTTAAAACAGTAAGAATTCGCTAAAAAAATGTTCTTATATATTTTCTGAAAAACCTATCCAAATCCGATTCTCTTTAACACAACTGTTAAACAGGAGCTATTCAAACAATTAAAAAAATATATATCATCCAATGACAGTTGATCCATCAAGACAAATCATATTCGTACTCGCATCAAGAATTAAATTCGGTTGTGTAAAATAGCCAGACATAGGAATAGATATACATAGATCTCTAGGTCAAATACATCCATTTGGGCTTCGTCTTATAATTTTATTATTCCGTCAATTTTAATAATTTAAAAAGTGAATACATAAAATATTGAAAATTGTACAAAAGCATATTGTTTTAAGAAGGAATTTTCGTTGTAATTAATAAAATTACTTTGGAGCCGTTCGCTTAGAAAGCCTGACAAGTTACAAAATTAATTTGTAAAATATTACTACCGCAGGAAATAGAATTCTGAAACACAGCTGGTTCACTGGTTCACTTTTTGTATAGAAGTTGTACATTATTGAATGTAAAACTTACAAAATATAGAAGTTTTGACCTACTTAAAAGACATGACTCCACACATTGTTTTTAAGCGCAGATGCAAAAAGGGGAGTGTTATAATTTTTCGATAGATTTTTTTGACTGATCATCCATTTATGACATTCTTCTTGATCATTTCGAGAGATTTTTGGAGGAAGAAAAATTAGTCTAAACATTTCTAAGAAGCTGAATCAAATATACATCTAGATATATATACATAAAATTTCTTTATGTATTGAATAAAAAAATAATATTACCTGACTGCGAAACTCAAAAGGAGGATTGAACTCGTATTGTAGGTTTGCATAAATTACGTAGTGTAAAGTGCTAAAAGTGTTATCGCAAAACTTTGCCCTTAGAAGTTCGCCAATGTTTATGTGATGAAGGGTAATTGAAACGCGTGCCTAAGGGCTCTTAAGTTCCACAGAGTGAACGGAACAGTGGCAATCTCTGGGATTTTTTTAATCTGGAAAAAATTAGACAAAGAATAATGTATCCACTCTATCAGAGAGCAAAGTAAATATACAATAACAATAAATATAATAACTGTTTATATATATTTACCAATTTTAACTTATTAAAATCACATAATGATATTTTACTTTTTACAAGATACGTCATATGCACTTCAGAGTTTGTTTCTAGCTTTTCAACATTACCATGTCAAATTAACAAGTTTAATTGAAACCAACGCGACATCTAATTAAATATGAACAATTGAACATTTACTTTTTGTTAAATTGTTCAAAATAATGTAGGTAAGTTTACAATCGTGCAACAAACATACAGTCGAACTGAAAAGCATTTTTCGAAGTTGATTGAAAATATGAATATATAATATTTTAATCAAGTAATTCACTTCTTTCTTTGATGTTTCTATTCTTATATGGCCTACTGTATAACATAAACTGGGGCAGTGTTGAAAGCGGAATGTTCATTAATGCTAAGTCATCATTTTATACATTTATTAATGTCCTTTGCAAAGATATAATGTTACACGGAAACAAATTAATTATAATATTTCTGTCATGAATACACGAAGTCAAAATCAGTTTTATCTACTTTAATTTTATCTTAGTGATAAAGAAAATTTAATTTAATAAACGAAATATCGAATTTAAAAAATAGTTTAGTTTTAACTGTAATTTTAGATATGAACACAAGAGTGTAGCAGTATTTTATGTACTATTTTATTATTATTTTATATGTTTGTAAATATTTTATGTCCATGTAAATAAGTATGTAAAATACTATTCGATTAGTAGTAGCTACGATGACATACTGACAAACACGTCAACCTTATAAGACCCTTATTTTTGCCTTGGGGAATAATAATTAATTAAAAAAGGTTAAAGTAGTCCGTCAGCTAAAACTATTAGTTTAAAAAAATTTCTGAGAATATTCCTGAACTTACTTATTACTTAAATGTCCGTTTGATATAGATTCCATTCTCGAACCTTGTCCTGTTAACTCGACACGATCCTACTTGTTACGTTACATTTGATACGCTCAAGTTTCGATGTTAAGTTATTCAAAGACTGCATTGCCATAGACAGCTGGTTTGTCTGTGGTATTGTAACTTAATACTCACAGATATATCAAATTTATGACACCCCTTTTGTGCGTTGAATCAAACTACTGAACCGCATTTAAAAATTCTCTTACTGATAGGAAGCTAGGACTATTCTAGGCTACGTTTAACCAACATTTCAAAACATTTAAATTATTACAATGCCCACGCGGATAATGTCACAATCAAAAGTAGTGGTTTAAATAAAGCTAAAATATCAGTGATTAATTTAACGTGTCCACAGTATGGTTAACATTTAACTGGGATATATTTGCTTTCTACTTTTAACGATATTTCCCCGGAGGTGGACTCGGGTCATTAGTGCTTGTTTGAATACTCGGACTGTATAAAACATTAAATTCGCTCAAGGGAATCGTAGTTAAATGGATTTGTGGCATATCGTTCGATCGATATAGTTAAGCAACACTTACAATTGCGGGCATTTTGATGGGTGGCGGCAAATAACACTTTATGTCCACGCCTCGAATAGAAGATTTAGTGCGTTTTAATACTATCTCTCGTTTACTGTTCTCTACACTACACTATGTTTCATTAAAATAGATTTTACTATAAAATAATTACTCATCAAGGAGAAAATCGAAATAAATTACTTTAAAACAAGTAAAATTGAAGATATTTAAAAAATCCCGATATGATGATTACTAATAAAAATATCTCATTAATGAACAAACAGATACATTATAACATATCGATATCACACATATACACAAACATACAACACGTCAAAATTATAAAGCTCCTTTTTTCACCGGGCATTAATGAAATCAACATACTATGCAATTAAGCTACTGTATGTGGTAATAATGTGCCGTCCCTAGAGAAATTCACGGCTCCAGGCGGACCAATTTGAGCAGTCAGATGTTGGTCTGATTACCATTGAATTATTTAATAGTGGAACAATCAGGGGGTTGATTGTATTCCGAATCAACTGGGCCTTATTGTAAGAGATATTTGCATAATGTAAATCTATGTGGCTAACAACCGGCAGTAGGCCTGTTGTGGAACTTTTGGGATTAAACGGGAAAAAAGTGTCTCGGTTTGGAATGCATAGAACGTAACGGAAATGATCAGTGAAAGAGATGCAGAAACTTGTTTGTCTCATGCCCTAGATGTTAAAAATTTCTCATAAGGCGGTAAATTTTAAGACAATGACAAGCATTAAAAGTTGTATAGATATAGTGACTGACTGACCTGGACTGGTTTCGGTTTCCTTACAGACAAATATATCTGATAACACAGATGTGTGCCCTACATCCATTAGCTCTATAATCTCAAATCTCAATATAATTCAAGCAAGCTCATAACATTCATCCCAGATGTAGATGAGATTAATTTAAATAATTTATTCGTAATAAAAATAATAATATAATTTATTAACTTTAAAATTATATTATCAACTAAATTCACAAATTTAAGCATAAAGGTGTGACACAAACTTACTTTTCCATTTATAATTAAAGCTAGGACAGTTTTGTTTTATTAGCTTGCTTTTTAGTGTCGTTGATAAAATATATTTCATAAAGTACACAAAACTTTCGCTTAGTCTATAATTTATGGGCGCAGATTTGTGACAGTTGAAAAGTTAACTTATATAATCTATTATTAGCTCTCGTGATTCACGAAATTTTCCTGACTAAATAAATAAAATACTAGTTTTTAACTTCCCAAAAAACTTTTTTTTGTGTGTGTGCTTGTCTGTAGCATAGTAGCTCGTGGAAGACCGATTTCGGAATTTTCATTTTGTTTAAAAGCTTAATTAATATAGATAGATCTTAGCTATAATTTATGAAAATACGTTAATCCATTTATACGATATTCTTATTTGTAATCATTATGTCGGGGGATATTTTTTTCCTTTAATTTCTATTTTTCATTGTATCTTTGGAATATTGTAAACACGACAGAAGCATAAAGGCAGCCAATTTAATATTTTCTTAATAGGACAAAAGATTCAGCATTCATAAAGCCCACAGTAATGGAAATAAATATCGCGTTCTCTTTGAACAGTAAAATTCAAAAGGCAAGTTAATAGGATAGCTCAGGCATCTGCGAATCGGCTTAAGCATTTTATAAAGTACAAGCTTCTACTGGTGACTTTGTCTGCGTCATGCAAAACTTAGCTTAGGTATGGTATTAAAGACATTTTTAGAACTTATAAAAGGTCACAATTCCGTAATATATTAATTTATGTAACTCGATTATATCCAGGTAAGGAAAAATAAATGAGTAAAAAATAATAATAATTTCACTCGCTTATATCAGTGCACTATAAAAAAAAATAGCCGCTTGTAATATATAAACCTCAATTTACGAGTAATTATTTTTAAACACCTAATAAGTATTGATAAAATCTTTTTACAATTTGCATCCTCGAATTCATACAAACTGATAACGCAGCGGACAGCGGTCGTTTTGTTCAGAACCGAGTTAATTCCAACAAAATTCACACACAGTTAACAAAATTCCTCTCAGTTGAACTTTTACTGAAATAAAACTTATTTTTTATCGCTTATATGCATTTGATATAAACTCATTAGTGTTTATTTCGTTTATTTGTTAAACCATATCTTATTCTCTTCGCATCGGCGGTTTAAAAGAAATAATTTATACGTGAGCGAAGTAAGATACTTATTTAATTACAAATTTTATTAGATTGGATTCCGATGGCATGGAACAGATTGAGAAGGAGCTCTTTAGAGGACAGGTTAAAGACAGGTTATTGGGCAGTTATGTTTAGTAATTATAATTTAATAGTAACAACAAAGACTTATTTTATCTAAGGTTTTTATTAACTATATGACACATGAGCGTAAAATTCTATAAAAAATATACACGTTTATATTGATTAAATTGAGGAAAATGCTTAGTATGAAACAATGAGTAATTTTGTTTAAACAACTTCTTAGAATTGATACATTTACATTACATCGTGGAAGGAGGATTATCTCAGTGTTTGTGAAATAAACAAAGTGTATTGATGCGTGTTCTATTATATTTTTAAATGGATGGTGTGTGGTGTAAAGTTAAATCGCTCAGCAACACTCCTAATAGATATTAATCTTTGTTTTATACTAATCTTTATCATTGTTCAATGAATATTATTAGAGTTCTTTCTCTCGCTTTTAACCTCCAATAAAAAAAGAGGCATTGTACTACGTATATTCGTAGCATAACGAATGGTCCAATTCGTGCGGCATTTATTTTTGAAATCAGACTTGATCCAGATGGATTTTAGCTATTACTTATGAAAATCGATTCATAAAATATTCTCAAATTCTTCAATTACATTGTTTTGTATTTTTTGGTTCTATTTTAAACTAATTTCATATATATGACGTTATTACTTGTATTAATTTAGGATTTTGTTATAGAAGTCAACTTTTTTTGTATCAAACTACAAATTATATATTTTAAATATCTAATTATATGTAAATTTCAAATAATACATAGAATATATAGAATATAAAAATAACATTTTCCTTACACCACAGTACATATTTACAGCTTGTAAAGTGGGATGCGACTCATAAAATTTCATAAGCTTTCAGGAAATGTAGACGGTCTAAGTTATTGTCCATAAACAATGTTTTAAGGTACTTTAGCTTTATTTTCATATACGTTACTCATATCTAAATTGTATTTCTTGAGATATATTCAAAATATACTAAAATTAAATAATATAAGAATATATAGAATATTTTAAACCTCTAATTTTATCTAAATCTTTCGAGTATTTTCAAAAAGGAGTTAGTTCTCAATTTAACTAATTTGTTAAACGATTATTACGGAAATTATGAACAGATTTGAATGATCTGTTTGATAGGTGAAACTTCAGTGGTATCATACAACCTTCTATGTTTACTCAACATAACATTTGTTTACCGGGATTCGAACCCAGGTGCATTGCCACATGCACTTAACCAAGGAGGCGGTAATTTCATGTTAAATAATAAAAAACATACAATAATGTATAATCTATATATTAATACGTGAAACGAAAACTTTGTGCACCTTTTTGAAACAAAGGAAATTGCGCAAATGAATAAACGTAAAATTTGACATATTTATGGCACATGGAGAGGTGCATAAAGCTTTTTTTTATATAAAATGCATAAGGAATGCATTATATTAATTAAAATTAACATTAAACACATTACTGCTTGAATGTCACATAACATACACACACATTAAAGCAGTAAATAAAAATATACGAATCGCCTTTGCTGAGGCATGGCTAAATTCAATTGAATTCTGTGTGAGTAAAATGTTTTGGTTTACGTCAATAGCGCGAGCGAAATAATGCATCCGGGTTTTAAATTAACTCTTAAAGCCACATTTTTCACCACAGTTGTTTGAAATAAAACGGCAAAACTTATTTAAATAGCTGAATTAATTGTACCCCCTCTTTATGCGTCATGGGTTATTAAAATCTTTTCAAATTTTAAAACAGCTTTCTGTTTGAAAGCCGACGTGTTGAAACTTAGCTAGAATTTGTAAAGATGTGTTCATCAATTTACGAGTTTTATGTTAGAAGATATTTAAAATTATCGTCAATTAAACTTATTGTCTATCCCGTAATCGCTTTTACATAGTGCCACGCGCATATAATATTCATTTTAAAGTGCTATCGCAACTTCGGCTGTATTTTATTGCGAACGGTTTAGACGAATTGCAAATGAACTGAGAATGTTCAACCCGCCCCGGGACATGTATTTGCTTCAAAGATCTAAGCAAACTTAAAGACCTCAAAGCTTGTGATCCTTGTGATTACGGTGGAAAAAAATAACTTAAATGAGTTTCTTGGCTGTTAGTATAACTATGTTCGTGGAAATGGAAATAAGTACCAAATGGAAATCAAGTCTTATCCTTTATCACATGCACATAGCCTTTGCAAATCACTAATTTTTAAAAAATCTCTAAGTTTTTAGTGCAAATATAAAAAGGAATATGCTCAGTTAAGATTGGGTTAGTACATAGCATCTATTCGTCCTACATAACGGCATTAAAATCCGTCTTAATAAAAGAGCCTTTATTCTTTTATTTCGTTTATAGCAAAAAACTTTCCAAATTATAAGCCCAACATCCATTTCGAATACGGAGAATTAACATAATGCGCTCAACTTACGAATAACAAGAAAAAGTTTGAGACAAACACAGAATCAACGTAAATCAGCAAACTGTCCAGATACCACAAGTCGGGTAAAGTATATTTCGACAGCGTCTGCTTTAATTATTTATATTATTTCTATGGTTATGCGTAAACTTACTTAAAATTTTTCAAATAGTAAAAAATTTATCGAAAACTTCAATAAGTATGTTATGGTATTTAGGTATATTATTGAAGCGCGGAAAAACAGGATGGAATTGTTTGTGTATTTCGTGTTTGCAAGAAAATATATTATTAACTAACTTAGGCGGTTCTCAAGTCAACTGTATGTTTGTTACGGAATTATTAAGCGGCTTTCATGATTATTTTGTTCGGTAGGATTTAGTTTTAACGGTAACTATATTTAAATAATTTCAAAAAGTTTTTTTCACACAATTATCTTATTTTACACTTAGTTTTCAAGTACCAAAATTACTGCTCCCACAGCCCACTAAACAATTATAGTACTTCATAGATAACTGCTAGTTCCTTGAATATAAGCATCTTCTAACTCCAACCTACTCGTAGATCACGGAACAAATTGACGACACAAATCACTCTTGGCCAATTTAATCAGGGCGGTGCAAATTGCCAGCAACCTGTTAATTTACGACTCTCTAAGGCTGTGCTTCAGAGATGTAAGACGGACTAGACTTAACTGAGTATTCACAAAGACCCCGCATTTCACCCGCGTCAATTTCGTCTTAGTGTAATATACAAATGGACTAACCAACAAAATAATATAAAAGAGTTTTAGATAAACCCGTTTAAACCTCGACTTTTTGTGTGTAGCCTATTTCAACTTCTTTAATCTGTTTTCTCATGCTTTAGTAAATCTCTCTACTACATTTCATCAATTAGTTCAGTAGTTTAGACGTGAACGCTTACAAGCTTATCCACAGACACACAGACGCGTCAAACGTTGGCGAGCTGATGTGTTCGAGATATTTTTTTTTTAATTTGTGTAAGTGTAAACAAGTATTTGTAATAAGTTGCAATTATTTCGAGCTGCATCGATATTATACCTTTGTAACAGTTACTATAGTTAACTTCTACTGGTTTTTTAAGTTAAATAGCAGGCAATTATTTGAACGAGCGTATTGTGCTTGAAGGCTGAAACATGACCCGTGTGAGCGGAACGAAACACTAAAATATATACCCCTAAAATTCAGCATTAAGCTGCTACTACACAATTATATCGCTTTTTTAAATAATTTAATACTTAATCTTTTCTCTGTGAAAAATGTTAATCTATTAACTTAGTCTATAATATAATCAACTGTAACAACTCAACCGTATCACAGTATTTTAAACTAGCACAGAGAGAGAGATAGATGTCTCTGTCTGTTGTTTGTCTCATAATGTAATTTGATGTCGTGAGTTTTTTATTACCTACAGTATTTTTATTCAACAAAATGTCTTATTTCTCATTTATTATTTTTGAAACTTCGTTCACGTCAGCTTTCAATGCAAAGGTATCATAATCGGTGTATTCGTTAAAGAGCTACGATTCTACAGACAGACACACATACATATTAAACTTATAATATCTAAGGCCTTAAAAGAAACAAAATAACCACCAAAGAAGATTATATCTGTAAAGTAAAATTTTGGGATGTTTGCAATACATAATTACACGCTTTGTAGACCGCAAGTGTGATCATAGCTTAAGCTCGACCTACGAAAATTTGAGTGCTTCCAACGTCTAAAATACTCGCAATATCTGGGAAAATTTTACTTTGCTTTACTCAGTATAAAAACACTTTTATTATATACAAGCGGCCCGCTTCGCAGGGGTTGCTATACGCTAACTCCGTACAATAATTTTCCCATTTTTTCAACATTTTTCATTAATCCTCCGCTTTTATTAGACGTCACGTTATATAAAACGCATCATCATTTAGATTCGTTTAGAAGCCACAATGCCACAGAGAGACACACCATACTTTTAACACACCTCTACACTCTAAATATTATACTTTCCTACTATTTTGCATATTTTCAACCAAAAAGGAAAGCTTCATAAGTATGATTTCATAAAATATAATCATCGACTTATGTTAAAAGAGTTCATGCGTATTTACTTTAATTTATTTCTTATGTACCAAACTCGTACCAAACTGACATCATTTGGCGACATTAATATGGCGGTTCAGATTATTTTGTACTTAATATATGAATTACTTTTGATCGGTAACTCTGTAACTCTCATTCGCTTATGAATAAAATAAATACAAATGAAATTACGATTCAAAATACAATTTTGTAATAAATGGTTAAGGCGCTAGTGATGCAAAATGGCTCAGATTTCGGTGTTGTCCTTTGGGCACCTTATTTTAATAGAAAATGTGATTAAATTAATATTTCATTAAATTATAACAGTGTTAATAGGAGTGGCTTACATAATTGCGAAAAGAAAAGAAATGTAAGAATTTATTACCTCCAAGAAAACTTTTATGGCGTAATAACAATTTGTGCGCACGTTTATTAAAACGTAAATAACATTGTTTTTTTCCTTTTTCCTTATATCTATGTTAGAAATTCTGAAAAATTTGCCAAATAGGATGCCAAACTGATTCGCTAGACACGTAATTCATCCGATTTATTTTACTGAATTACGGTTTGCGGTTATCATACAAATAGATTTGTTTTAATTGTATTTTTATTTATTTCAAAGATGAAAGTCTTAGTAACTGATGCTTTCACTCGTGCTCCAAAGAAATGTTTTTTCCTGTTTTCGCATAATTTTTCGTCCTAGCGCATTATATAAATTTCGTTGATAAATGGACTATCCAATTAAAAAAAGCTATCAGACATTAGCGCTTTCAACCACACAAATGAACTGTTTGGCTTTACAATATAAAAACTTAAGTTTTTTTATCTCTTAAAATCTTAAAGGCGGCGTTGTTACCCCCATCGGCAACTTCAAATGAGAACGACGATAACAAAAACATAATTATAAGTTTTAATTAAATTTTTAGATAACATTTTGTTGGAGAATAACCTATTTTGAGAACTATGAATTTAAAGTGATATTTTGCATTTCATTAATATTGCTTGTCATAGCAGTAAAATTACGATATAGGGTTGTGTTCTTTATTTTGTGGTCAATTACATCAGAATATATGTTTCCATCCCCGAATCCATCTGCTATCATCTTTAAATGAATAATTACAGTCCATTCGTTTAGGTTTTAGGAGCTACGATGGAACGGACACCCAGAGCTGACCATACCTAGTAAAAATAAACTTCACAAAATGACGGTTTTAAATCAGCGCCATCTATCCGCAGGCGCGGTCTAAGCTTCCAAAGAAGAGGCGTCGAGTGTTACCCGTTGAACAACCCCGAAGAAAACGCGACGCCACCGCCTCAAATCGTCGCGTCAATGCTGTGAAACATCCCGTCGTATTGAAGGACCTGCAGGGTGCCAACAAATTCGGTAAAATTCTTTTAACAAGCCAGAGATGGCGCAGGGCAATCCTTGCGAAAGGTTCTATATACTATCATTAAGTTTTTAAAACAATACTTTCTGTTGGCACCCTTTTTTTCAAACACTCGTTTATTTTGATAACTATAAAACAACATTGAATACTATTCATAAAACGAAGAACCTTCACTAATGAGGCTGCGCTTTGCGTGTCATCTAAAAATTACCTATAGAAAATCGTTTATGTTTTGTAGTAATCCTTGTTAAATTACAGGTGTAAATGGCATGGATATGATCAGTTTAGCTCTGCAAGGACCATCAAATGTACTACGACCTCCACACACCGCACAGCCTCTGCAAGCTAGAGCTCCAATAGGTAACTCTCGTTTGCAAACCTAATTTTTAAAAATGACGAACCTAATCCTAAATAGTACAACCACATCCAAACATCCTCTTATATATTATTATTTACACTTAGCCTACAAAAATACACGAAGAACTCGGGCCCTATCAGGCAGCCCATGTTAAAAAGAGTTAAATAAGAAAGTAAATCTTTAACAAACTAATCTTAAAGTAAATTGTGACACACATACAAATCATATACTCGTACAAAAATAGTAGCCAAAAGTATTGTCAATTATCTTGCAACAGACAAGCATAATGTTTTATTTTTAATAAAGCGACATCTATTTAAAAAGCTTATTTATTTGTCAGTACAGTATGAAAGTCAACCGTAGGATAGTAGACCATATCTTTAGTCGACTGTAAATGACAGTACGCTTTTCTTTACAGTTGAGAGCCCGATAGTGAACACGCAATGTGCTGCAATATCGCTGGCTTCTCTACAACCTCCCCTGATGACCGCCCCGCCCTTGCAACCACGGCCTGCCACCACCGGCTCCCTTGATCTGATGCTACCTTTGCAACCAAAGCTTTTACCAGGCTACAACCTGCAATCATCTTATCTATCTAGTACCCTCTCGACAGTTCGACCACCAGATCTAAACAAACTAATCAAAGAAGACTACAAACCATCTGTAGATATTATAGTCGAGAAAGAAGTAGAACAAACGTGTTGTGATGTAGATAGAAATGTAGAATGTGAAAATTCTGTTGAAGATAGTGTAAATAATCCTAACGATTCCGATAAGACCGAATAAATTATAGTAAATGTTAAAGTAATAGTATTAAAAGTGAACTGTTTGAAAAGAATACGTTATTTAAACAAAATTAAAGTGGGGCCATTTTAATAGATCATAAAAACTTAAATATTTTTAAGTTTTAAATAATTAATAATAATCGCTACCTTTTCACTTAATTTACTTATTATAAAATTTATTAAAAATTAAAATAATTATAATAATAGGTTCACAACCGTGTAAAAAACAATAAAATCACAAACTCACAAACATAACTCACTCTGACAGCTGTTGTCAAATATCAAACTAATTAAAATGGCCCTGCTTTAGGTGTTCTCTATACAAACGTTTTTAACTGTAATCAAATATTCTGTCACATTCTCGCTAACGTAGAATGTGGTTGGAAGAAGGAGACAAAACATTTTAACATTGATTATGGTTGAAGGCCGTGAGGGATGAAGTTACCTTTGAAGTTTATAAAATTCTATTCACTATCAAATTTCATACAAATTATTAAAATTATTCTATAATTATTATAATTCAATACGAGCTATACGGAGTCGTCCGCATGGCTTATTTCTTTAAAAGGCACTATTTTCTGTCATTAATAGACATGACTTGTCTTTAAATATTAACTCTAATAGTACATATATAAAAATTGTATAGTTTTTGTTAGAGTAAATTTTATTGCACCAGAGAGTTTTTTGAGATAAATAGTTTTACAAATAATATTTTAGATATAATAGTTTAACGTGACTAAATTTCATTAAAATCTGTACAATAGTTTTGCAGTTTATCGTTAAGTGAGATAGACAAAAAATTTATGTTGTTATACATCGTGACCTCTCTGGTTTAGCAAAACTAATGTAAAGGCCGATTCTTTCTTATGTAAAGATTTTATATTTAATAAGCCAAAATACTTGACCAAAGAGTAGGCTAGTTAAAAAAATTCTTTTAAAGAGTTATGTTCAATATTTTGTAAATTTTGTAAATGCAAGACGTTAGAGTGATGAATGACGGGTCGTGAGTTTGCTATTTCCTGCAAATAAGTAACCATGTAATGGTTAATGCTTGGTGATTGGTGATGGTGATGAAAACCGTTTAATAAGAATCTTAGATAGATTCTTAGTCGTCTATTATCTATATTTTTATAGCGTGGTCAGCCCCAGTCTCGAAAATTCTACGATTTTTCGAGGTTTATTTTTTAAGTCGAGTAAATTTTTATTTTTCGATCTTAAAAAATAGTTAAAGTTTATATGTAAAATCTATTAAAATTAACCTGTTAAAATCCTATAATTTGTCAAAGGCAGTTAAGATAGCAAACTCGGGGCATATAATGTAAATAATAGGTATATTCCAATTAAATTATTGTTACTTATAAATAATTATTATGTATTAAAGAATTAACGATATTTTTTGTTTAATATTAACTAATAAAATATTATATGAATATAAAGTATCATTCCCGTTTTTTTATACCTAAATCTATACCTATAAAGTGTTAAGAGTTTGTTTAGTGTAACGCGATAATCTCAGGAATTACTGTTTCGAATTGAAAAATTATTTTTGTATTTATTTTTATTTTGATATTTTACTTATTGAAAATCGATGGGCTTTATATTAAATCACGTTACGACCAATAGGACTGGAGTATCGATGAAAAATGTTGCAAACACGGAATAAATTTCCAAACTTCTAACACCTTTCTATTCGCAACACAGTTTAAAATGATTTGTATTTTTGTATTAAATAAACTTTTAAAATTAAGTTTCGTTCTTTCAGAGTAACACGAGTAGAATAAATCTATGTCCAACAATGTCCACAAGAACCAAGTCATTATTTGAAACTAGTACATTTAAAACTTTAATAGAACCTTTTAATTGAAGTTATTAATCAATCACACATCCTCAGAAGCTTTTAAGACTTCATTTAATGAAATCACGCAGCGTTTACTGCAAATTCTAAATCCTAAAATACAGAACACAGTTAGGAACGTAGGTATTATAAAAAAAAGTATAATAGTAACAATAGAATTGGTGCTTTCTGGTCTTTTTCTTGAATATAAGGAAAAGAATCAAAAATAGCCAATCAACAGTTCCAGAAATGATCCCCGTCAGAATAAATATGTATTCACAAATATTGTAAGGTATATTTATCACTCAGACTCTTTGTGATTATTTAAACATTTATAAAAAGTATTGAGTTAATTAATTAGAATTAAAAAAATATTACCATTGCTTTGAACGAAGCATGACCGCCTCTTTGGTCTAGTGGTAAGCGCGTAAGCGTTACAGCTGAGAGTTCCTGGGTTCGATTCCCGGTGGAGATACAAAAAAACTCGGTCTGTCAGGACATAGAAGGCTGATCACCTACTTGCCCCTTAAAAAAAATCGAGCAGTGAAACAGATGTCAAATGCATCTGCCCCATACCCCACTAAGGGACACGGGACTTCACTACTATTGAAGGAAACATAAAATACATATCGTTTTTCTTAGTAATTAATATTATACCACGCTTTCTTCCTTTTATTACAAATGCCAAGTCATCTATTAAACTTCCATATTTAAATTACTACATTGTCACAAAATTGTATACCTATATACAAGTGAAGCCACGTCGAAGGCTTTAACAACTTGAGATTTTTAAAAAGAAACATTCTTTGCTGAAATGTTTTCGTCCCAGGAGATAAGACCGCGTTTCCAACCATAAATACGAGATCTCATGAGCCAAACAGACTATAAAATATTATTGTCTGTGGACTGAAACGAAATGCTTTAAGTTAATGAAAATTTGGTATTTTTTTTATTTATAATCATATTATATTATTAAAATAAATTGTGATTTAGTAGAACATACCACAGTTCAGTTGTAGGTTATAGTTTTACTTTTAACCGGAAAAGAGGATGTTCTCAACAGGACTGTATGTTTTTTATAGGAAGTTTATAAAGTAAATTACCAGTTAGTTAACATAAACACATGGTTTAACATAATTTATAAAAATTCTATATACAGGTTCAGTTCATGAAAAAATTAATAATTTTGACAAAAAAAAAACCACTTCAAATTGTAACTCTAAAACTACTGAAATTTAAATGGGACCACACGGTAAGCACCAGCTTTCAAACAAAAAAAAAAGAATCATAAAAATGGGCTCATCCAGTCGAAGGTTCTGATCGAGTTGAGAAGTCGGTTAAAAAGAAAAAACTATATAAAATGGAAACTCGTAAGCAAAGACGCGGTAAAACTTTAGTTAAAATAAAGTAATAGTCTCGTAGAGGACGGGTCTTTATTGGCAGCACTATGTAAGCACAAACCGTCCACGTAATTAAATTTTGGTTCGCAGCCGCAAGTTTCACATGATCAAGTTTCACAAATATTGGCCCGACCCACAGTCATTCTTTGTATCGGCAGTATTACATTTTTAGCTCGTACACTAAAATTTTAGAACCTAAAATAAATTAAGTATGTATTAAAAAAAGTATTTTTATATAAACAAGAAATAGTTAATAATGTTAATTGGTGCCAAATGCGAGTTAGAAACCAGTATCACAGCATTAATTCTAGTTAATCGTCTATATTTCTCTAGATTCTTCTTGGCTAAACTCGTAAATATGCTACTTAAGTTTTCAATCTCCACAAGTTCATAATAAACGTTGGCTAAAAAGAAATCTTAGCAAAGAGAATAAACTAATTATTGTCCTCGACAAGCTAACAACATTTCATGTTTCTTTTGCTTGTCGCTTAATTAAGTCACTAGTTTCTCAAAGCATCCTTTATTACATTTTCTATGTTAATATACATTTAATTAAGGAAATGGATTTGTTTTATTTTAATAGGAAGAGTGATATCTTTGTATAAAATAATATTTAAGACAGTTACGATGTTATCCCACTAAATTTTAATATTATAAATGCGAAAGTTGGTGAGGATGTTTGTTTGATGTTTAGATGATGCAGAAGGTAATGCCTGTAGCCAAAAACCCGACTTATGTTGTGATACGGCCAAAAGACGAGCTCTGTCTACCGTAAAATTATAATATTTCTCGCGAGATTGTAAACTGTCGAAAAATCCATAAAATTACTGATTCACAATTTGTCATATTATTTTTCGAAATATTATATCAAATTCTTACAAATAGCCAGATACAAGTTAAAAGCAGTTTATTTTCACTGTGAAGCGAAAGAAATAATGCCGTATATTGACGTACATGAAAGTACATAATGACGGTAAATTAAGCTGTTACAGTTCTAGAAAATGAATGTAGCAAACTGTTATTTCGTTTAAACATGAGGCAAACGGGTAGGAGACTCACTTTCGAGAAGCGGTCCGCTGCACCCTCAACGACTGTTGGGCCACGGGTGTGTTACCGGCCGTTTAAAGAAAGGCACGCTCTTTTTTTCAAGTTTCTTAAGTTGTAATGGTTCGGCAATACATCAGAAGGTACCTGGTTCCACAGAGTGGTGCTGCGCGGCAAAAAATGCCTTAGAAAACGCTCAGTTGTGGAACGACGAACATCGAGGTGATTCAAAATTTCTAATCCTTAATGTTTGAAGATTAGAATCGACGATACAAGTTCTAATACCTTATCTCGGAGACAAAATGCAATTAAGTAGAAAATTCCCCGTACAAGAAGCGCATTGATAGCGAATAATTACTATGAAAGCAATTAAGTGCCATCTCGCGGGAAATTAGTGGACCAATGAAAGCAAAATGTCATGTGTGACACGTCACTTTAATTATTTCCTACTCGTCGACTTGTTTTCGTGCTATTTCTAATAATTGTTTCTATTAAAAATACACTTAAATATTTTTTGCTCAATCTACAAACGTGGCCACTGTTAATTTCTTTTTCTCTCGTGTCGTGGTGTCGTACTTTTTGAAACGGTTCCACTAATATCTTTGTTTTTTTTTAGTTTATTTTAATTTTTTATTCGATTTGTATTTTAAGTTTATTAATCCTACTACATTATCTTCCTTAATTATTAACGTTGGTACTTATAAACATTACTTAACTAGAAACAATACCTCTAATGTTATTACAAGTTAAATTAATGACAATTTAACCCCTAGACATGTTAATTATAAATAGGAACATACGTTATACCTAATCCATCTTGACACATGGGCTTAAAAACAGGAAAATCGTATGAAAATCAGTTCATAGTCCACACCCGTAGACACTCAGACACGTCAAATATATAACACCCTTTTTTTCATCGGGGATTAAAAGTTTATTTACTCGATCAATATGAATTAAAAGAAATTTTTATGTAACACTATTGAGAACAATGCCTTATTCTTATACAATTAACAGTGGATTATCTTACGAATAGTTGCCTAACTCCTAGAGTATACTTATAACTTCTCGGCTAAGGTTGGGTTGTAACTCTATAAGGGTTGCCAAAAATAATTAATGATCTTCAACTTAAACTTGAAGTACACGGATTAATAACCAAGTTGTAAAATTGGAAAAAATTCAAAAAAACCAATGGATGAACAGAATTATAGCTACAACCCATATCGATCACGTAATGGGGTTATCACAAAATGCAGTGGTTAATAAATGTCATGTAGAATTAATTTATAGCAAGCTTTCGTTTGCAAGTTATGAACTGACAAGTCAATAACTTTGACACAAATTGTAGGGACAATTCATAACCCATAAACAAGAACACTCAATTAAAATACAAATGCATTGTCAACCTCAAGAAAAACAAGGACAGAAAACATTAACATTTTCAAACTTCGAACGCACCTTAATCCCACAACATGGCACTTTCACCCCTATCTCATATGGGTAAAGCCTTAAAGTTGAATCTCTGTTGTTTCAGTTCATTACAAGTACTAAGGTATCGGTATAGTTGGCGCATGCGTGAAAGAAATCCCGTAGATCAGTGACGCGACAAACGCCAAGAGAGGCGCGCGCGTCCCCCCACAGTGGGCGCCGGCCCAGTTCAAATTAGTGACAGTTGTAGATAAAAAACTTCCATTTACGTATAAATATTTTAGAAATGTGAATTGATTTTTTGAATTTTTAAAACCAGTGTAGTGGGAGTAAAGTGAAAACTGCGACCATTAAATTTTTATACAGGTTCGTAAATTAAATTGCTTTGTTGCGTGTATCTTTGTAACATGAAGGCTTTAGGAAATAGATTATCAGACTCGATCGACCTATTTTGAGCTATTAAAATATTTCAAAGTATTAAAGTTATTACATTTTAATTGCGTCGCCTTGACACACTTTATGCCGCATATTTTCAAGAGAACCTTTCATTCTTTTAGATAATTATTAACATAAAAAAACTAGATTATTTAAATATTTCTTGTGTATAACATAATTTACTTTAAGACTTGCGTTTATAATATTTATACGTCCATCTCTGCCAAGTTTGCGCTCAACGCCGAAGTATACTTTTTATTTTCATAAACTTCACTTTAACTTTTCTACGAACAAGTGAAATTGAGCACACTAAAAACCCCCAACTTGTTAATTACAAATATAAATATCTCATACTTGGATGAAAAAATCTAAGATCCAATAAAGTTAGCTTTTACAAAAAAACCGTATCAAAATTGTTACATTCGTTTAAGGGCTACACCAACACACACATCAATACAGTCTCACAGAACACCGCTCTATTTTGTCCATATGCAAACTCAGTAAACGAGAAAAATCTAGAGTTGAAAAAAGCTAGAAGTAAATGAACATAGATTTATCATTTTAAATACACGTTTTATTTAAGTATTATATCCTGTATGGAATCAACAACGCAAGGATGTGTAACATAAATGAAATTTCATATATACATAAACAAAAATATCTGTTTGCGTCAGCATTAAATTCTTTACATTGTGTGGTATTTCCTTAACTCTGTACAAAATATGGACGGACACATTCCTATACTAATATTAAAAGCTGAAGTTGTATGGTTTGTTAAACCCGTTAATCTCAGGAACGCTTTTTGAGTTGAGACAATACTTTTTGTATTGGATAATCCATTTATACAACGATTAACTTTACGCTAAAACCAATAGGAGCAGCGCAAGAATGAAAACCGTTGCAAAATCGGAAAAACTAACCTTTTGAGATTGCTTTACAGGATTTTTCCTAAAACTAATTAACGTGGGTAAAACCGCAGGGCACAGCTGGTCGTTTGTATGATCATTTGTGAACGTCAGTCTTATTTTATAAATTTACAAAATTAGTAAGAACGTAATATTAAACATGACAGTAGATTCAAATCTATCATGATGATTAACGATTCAGTTCATAATATATCAAGAAAATGATACAATATGTACTTTTAAGCTTCAAATATAAATAATATGAATTATCTGCGTAGTTATTAGTATATTAGAAACCACAGAGAGATTACATATAAAAATATTTTAAATATGGCTGTCCATTCATCTTCATAACTCCTAGCTAAAATTCATCTCGATTACATCATTTTTCAAACAAAAAACTGTATCGAAATCGGTCAATGAGAGCCATGACGCCACGGACAGATACACATACACGCAAACTTATAACACACATTTTTTGGGTGGTTTAATAGGTTTAGTAGATATCAAGATCGAATGATAGTTGATGTTTCAAGCGCTAACTTTGAACAAGTACATATGAAAAAATCAATTCTAATTAATTACGGATGATAGTATGAAAAATAAAGCATTCTTGTAGTTTAAAACAAATTGATTTTGAAGTAACCGCTTTCGTGGCTAAGTGGTTTACACGTCGGCGTGATGCACTGGAGATCCTGGGTTCGAATCCCGGGGGAACAAATGAATGTTTCAGTGTGGTTGACACAGAAGTATGATCACCTACTTGCCTGTTAAAAAAATGATCAGTGAAACAGATACATAGATGTGCCTGCCCCATCCCCCATAAGAGGTTACGGGAATTTAATTTCACGCACGAGAAACGACTAAAATATTTTCAAAAAGTCAGTCTTCACTTTTGAACATCAATTTTAAGTTAACAGAATGTTCAAGTACATATGATAGCCCGTACTTTTTTATTCGGGGCTTATTTGTGACCAACACAAAACACACACAATCATAATTTGCTAAGACATATTATGAAAATGGTACAGTGAGAACGTATTAGCAATAAATAAACAGTTGAAAGAAAATAAAAAAAAAGATGTATATAAAAATAGTCTTCCTTATAAAATATTTAGAAAATAAAAATAAAATTGGTATTTTATTTAATGGGTCAATAGAAATATATTTAAGTTCGTAGTTAGGCTTCGTAACAGCGTCAAGGATATTTCGTAGCTTATTCGTAGCAGCGTAGAGCGTACTGAAAACCGTAGCATCGTCATCCGTAGCTGATCCCACCTTTGTTTTAAAATCGGATTCTTCTTGAAAAATAGCACAAATTAATTTTGCTGTACTATTTAGTAGTTAGGACAGGGTTATCTGATTTTTATTTATGACGGAGTATGTTACTGCAACAAAATTCCTGGCGAAGTACACGAAATAAATTTTAAACATAAGCCTTTTATAAAAATGTTGATTTTTGAAGGATTTTGGTGCTTGGGAATTTTTTCTCCCGAATTTAATTTAACTGTAAATGAGAACTGTAGTGAGTTTTCTCTTAGCACGTTCTTGAACAGCCCGTAAACTAAGATTTAAATATCGTAGATAAGCGATATTGTATTTGAATAAATGATTTGATTTTATATCAATAAATGATTTGTGACTTTGAATTTGACTATAAACACCTTAAGGGTAAAGTTTCTATATTGCTTTAAAAAGGTAATTTCGCGAGAAAGCTCTGCGCCATATTTTATACTGAAAGTAATTATGTAAATGCGCTAAGGGATGCAGGAATAGAATTTATATACTTTAACCACCTTTGAAAAATTTCAAGAGCTGGCTTTCTTATTTAGTATTTAAAAAAATACTTACATTGTATACAAATCACGAAATTTGGATCTATCGGTCACTGAAAATATCGGCAAACAGAAATATACATCCACTCACCCGATTCTCAACTCTTTGCACCGTTCTCTTGGCATGGCACCACAATTGTTACGAATAATATAACACAAGGGTATTTCAAAGCACTCCAGAATGTCTGGACAGGACTAACGACCTATCCTAGACTGTTTGCGGGAGGAGGATCGCGTGAGAGTGCAATGCCTCAGTATTCATTTGTGATAGAAAAATGCGGTTAGGATAGTGGAAGTAAAATATCTACCTCCATTTTGTTCATAGACAAAGATTTTACTCAACATGACTCTAGC
Organism: Aporia crataegi; assembly: GCA_912999735.1. Lineage (NCBI taxonomy): Eukaryota > Metazoa > Arthropoda > Insecta > Lepidoptera > Pieridae > Aporia > Aporia crataegi. The sequence goes on along the minus strand of OU538744.1, from coordinate 670,478 downwards.
TTCCAAACACTGAAAGAATTATTTAAAATCGATGGATTTTTGAGTGTTTTAATTATTTAAATAAAAATAGGAAACTTTTCTCTTTATACTAGTAGCATAGATAGAAATCGTGTATTTATTTTCTTTCGTCTATTTATGGAAAACATATAATTATATCTAACTCACGCTACCATTGTTTTCTATACCGACAAATGTGATGTTAGTTGAATGCGGCAACAAAAATGTATTTATGGAGTCGTTAAAACAAGTTTCGTGCGTTTGTATGTGACCACGTAATTGCTCGTTTTATTTCAACTCATTGAGCTTACACTAATATCTCAACCTGTCTGTTTTATCAGGACACAGCACACAGTTCTAATCATTGCAAGCATTTATATTTGTTTTGTTATTGCTTTGTTAATGGTATTACGTTACAAGATATATTTAATTTTAATTGCAAAAAACTGTTGATATTCTGAAAGTTTCGCCTGGTACCAATATTAATAACGACTACTAATATTATAATTAACTAATATAATATATTTTTATTTTTATAAAATATCGTTAACATTGTTTATTTTTCCCTGTATTGAAGCACCGTGAAGGTAGCAAAGAACTGCTAAGGCGGTTTTAAAATCAAAAAATGTATAAATAAAAATCCATAAAACTCTTAATTGCAAATCTAGCAAAGTAGATGACAGATGCTAGTGATTCTCATTTTACCCTACTTTAATATCTCAGAATATTCATACGAGATAATCTTTTCCGCACCATTTTGAATCTTGGATATGAGGAAAACCCGTTCACCATACGTTTTGCAATTTTGGGACTTTAATTAAATATCGTATAGGAAATATTAAAAGCGTATAACAGCCCATCTTCGTAGCTAATTATTTGCTTGTTGCGCCGAAAGTTCCGGATTCAAATCTCAGATATAAATAAATTCTTCAAGCAGACATAGAAGAATGATCTGCTTGTAATGAAATTTACGGGATTTCTCATAGATCTTAGAAATTATGAAAGAGTAAAGTATACGACCCGTCCTAACTTTGCTGGGATTCTCATACGCTGTCCGCATCATCAGAAAATTAATGTATTACAACCATAAATTTAACCAGAAATATTACAGCTTTAACTAGTGATATCATGCGTTTGGTATAAGCAATAGCCTACCACCAGGAAATAATAAAACGTTCTTTGAGTGAAAGAATTCTACGGTAATTTGAAAATAAATTCAGAGATGTAAGAAACTGCTAGCTGCAAGAAACAAATATACAAAAAAATTTATCATTCCAAACCAAAAGTTTTCCTGAGCTATGTTCTGGGACTTAAAAAATGATAATTACTCAATATATTAATCCCATAACCATCCACGTTTTCACATAAAAGTAATAATATCTATCTTTTTATAATGATCAGAGGCGTGGTCCACCTATTCACATTTAATGACTTCGTCCATTCGTTCCTGAGCCTTACTTATAAGCCACTTCAAGTCAACTGAGGGTCAGACTATGCAGGTGCCACTTGTGAGAATGTGATGAGGATGGATTTCAACCAGGAAGTATTTTGTTGCGATCTTTAAAAGACTTTTAGATTAAAATTATGTATGTATGTTACACAATTTTTAGTTTTGATTATTTATTTAACTATAATCCATAATAAAAGAACATAAAAAAGAACAACTTAATAGAGTTACAAAGAAGAAGCAATGATACACTTTAAGACCACTACCGCTTGTACTGGTTCTGTGTCGCCACAGTGTATCATGGAAACAAAAATAGGAAACTTTTCTCTTTATATTAGTAAAAAATCGTGTATTTATTTTCTTTCGTCTATTGATGGAAAACATATCATGTTTAAATGATCTATCTAGCGGATGGCCAAATATACAAAATACATAAAAAACACAATTGTCATCGGAGTTTCATTGGTATACGATATGTAGTCAGCCTTCTATATAATGAAATGGATTCTAAACTTCAGTAAGATCTATATTGACCAAAGAAATACAAGTATGCCCAAGCTTTTAATGAAGTTATGAAAGTCAAAATAAAAGGAGGCAAACAGTGATTCGTCAAAATTACTTAGACGGTGTAATTAGGCAGATGTGATTGATCGCCCGTCCCTGACAGCCTTATTAATCATTTATTGACGATTTTTCAATGGCGCGCTCGTGTTATCTCTCTTTCACACCAATACATTGAATATATCTGTCTTGTTTAGATCATAAAATAATACTCGTGGACAAATACTCATCAGGGTCAGCGACAAAATCCACTGTATTTTACAAATTAATAATGTTACATGCATGAAGCTGACTTTATATTAAAGAGAATTTTAATATCGTAGGATATTAAACCATAAATGTTATACAACGTATTTCATGACCTGCTTGGATGCAAGAAATGCAACTATTTCATGAAATGGCGAACTCTAACCAACCGTTTCATGATAGTATATTAAAAATGATAGCTTGTATTTGCTAAAAAAAAGTTTTTTACGACCCTTTTTATGTTTAGATTTATATAATTATTTATGTATTTGCTAATTGGTGTTTTGTTTGATTTGCTTCGTTTAATTATTGTAAAATGTACACTTGTCACTTTCTATGTTAACCGTTTTGAATTCCGCCTAGTCTTTGGTGTTGCGTTCAACTTTTGTTTTTTTTTTTAATATTTTGAATTCTGTTGGCGTTTTAAATAAATATCAAAGATTAATTACTCGCCGTTTTATGGTGGAGACATGTATGATAATTTTAGGTATATAAATATAAACTAAGTTAACGTTAAGAGCACCTTATTCTATATCTTAAAACATATTATATACATCACTATAAATCACTAGAAATCAGAAACAATAACCCATCACATTTAAGTACACACTGTTTTCTGAAGTGTCTTGGCACATTTCCTATGCTCAAGTTTAGAGCAATTTTTCAATATTTAAAAAATTCAAATAAGTATCAAAGATTCTGGATAGAATTTGCAACGATTTTGGATGGAAGCCAATGTGAGAAAGGGGAATTTTTACTTCTATGAACGATTTATATTATGTGATAGCTGATGCATGACACTCCAGACTTTTTGTATATGAAATTAGACATTTTCTTAAAGAAAAAGTGAAACTGAAGACAATTTATAAAACCTTAATTTAACCGTTTCATTAATTTAAAATAAAAATATCTCATAACTGGATGAACAAATATTAAAAGCTAAGATTTATTTCGATCATGTCAGCTTTTAAACAAAAAAAAAAAGAATCCAAATGGCCCATCAGTTTAGGATAGATAGGACACACAGACACTCAGGCGTGTAAAATTTATAACACCCCTCTCGTTTCGTCGGCGGTTAGAAAGGCGGATTTTTTCAAACTCACCTTGTCATTTATCATTAGAGAAAAACCATACAATTACGTTCTTCGTATTTACTTCGAGTAAATATTTATGTACCCTTGATACGTGCCTCTATTTTTGTTTACATTGAACGATTGCTTCGCCAATAGTTAATGGCACTTGATGATAATGTATTTATTTATATTCGGGACATGTAAGTTGTTAAATATTTAGGTTTCTGGGAAACTGTTGTAACGGGTTAAAGAAAGGTAAGATTCTTTACTACTACCTACTTTATAAGAATGAGTATCTACTGGAGTTTGAATATAACACAAATATTAAATTAGAGTTAATTTGTTTGTTAATCTCAGAAACTACTATTTTAGAGCTATGATGCCATAGATTGACATACTGAACCACAAACCACAGACACATAAATCATATACCACCTCTTTATCGCATCGGGGATTAAGAACAGGGATTGTACTATGGTAGACGATACGACACGATACTCTATTAATAAAATCTAAGAGGATTACCGATATCTTGACCCGAAGGTTTGAAGGTGTCATAAAATTCAATCGCCCTACCCTTTCACTGATCCGTCGTTATCTTTATCACAAAATACAGGTCAATATTCATACATTAAAATTAATTGCTTTTAGTATCGCTAAAATGATACCATTTCAAAAAACGATTGACGGATTATTTTGTTTTTAATATCCGACGAAAAAGGAAATTATTATAAATTGACAAAAAATGCGTTTTTTTTTTTTGTTTCAAATCTGATACGACTGAGTTAATTCTTAGCTATAATGTATAAAAAATCCATTTTGGGGTATTTCTATATGTAATAATAGTCTACTAAACAGTTACTATACTGTCTCCAATTTTTTGTCTTCCTTTGCTATCACAGTTTATACGTAGCTTACAAGAAACAAAATCAGATTTTCAAGACAATATTTCAGACAATAAATACAATGTGTCATTTCTGTATGTAAATTTGGTAAATTGTTGACACTTTGACAATTGTTTGAAGAAAAAATGAAATTGATTAGATTTAAATTTTTTAAAACCAATAGTCACAATATCAAAAGACATAGACGAATTGAGACTCTCGTCTTTTCTGGGTCTGTTGAAAACTGATTAGGTACATTTTGAAATTACAGTCTGCCATGAGCCGATCCGATCGGCTTACACTTGTAGCTTCGGTACTTAAGTTATTAAGTGGACCTCAACTGCTCTTACTGAGCTTATATGTTGGCCGAGAGATCTTCTTTCAATTAAAGTATTGGAATAAGATATCTTTTAACTTTTTTTAGGATTTTTAAAAATTTATTTTAAATAGAAAAATAAAACCTAAAAATGCTATAAAAAGTGAAAAATAATTTTTGTATTATAAATGAACCTACTATAAATAAAAAGATGTAAATAGTGTTGATAAATAAAATTCATGTGAAATTCAACAAGTGCATAAAACTGTCATGTTGCTTTTTGAAAGGTGGTGCCAAATATATAAATTAAAAGACGTAAATAGTGTTGATTGTTAATAACTTAATTAAATTAAATTAATGAATATAATGAATATTCCAGGGCTTTAATAAAAAAATTGAATGGCTTGGAAATAAATTGAATTGAAGGAATTTAATGATGAGTGTATGAACTATGAAGCGAAGGAAGTATGTAGGGATTTTGGAAGATGGTGCTCTGTTCTCGCTGTCTACCTCTGAGAAATTTTAACGCACACTTAAGTTGCTAAATATTTTTGTAAACAAATTTAGATTAACACCACTTTTCTTGCTGTTTTGTTTTTTATGTCCTCTTTGTTATTTGTCCCTTATTTTAGCCACCACTTCAGCCCTATCGAATATATATCAGATATAAGCCCTATAATCCTTAAATAAATCTGAATCCAAAGCATTATCGTACATCATTTAAAAGCTCTCCAGATATGGATAATAAAGTAATTCGATAAGTGCCCAGCGCTGATTAGTAATACAACATTATATGTTGTGTAGCACACTGCATAGATTCATAGATTTCAATTATAATTTGTACTTTTCTATTGGTATCTACTTATTCTTAAAACATCGAAATATAACTCGTAACATATTCGCATATGAATCAACCATAAAATCTCATAGGTAAACGAAAATATCTTATCTGTACACTTTTATTGAAAACTCAACCATAAAACGTTAGCAATACGTTTCATTCTTCTTCGTCTGTCATCCGATTAGCGTTAAACCGCTTGAATGGAGCTGAACGGGGTCCCCGTTTGTTTATTGGCTTCAGATTAGATTGTATCGAATCTTTATGAGACAGACATTGTAATGCACTAGCTAGTTATCTGATTAGGATCTAGTATAAAATCCAGGTTAGGTGGAGGTCAAAGGTCAACAAAAAAGAGGTTTTATCTACGTTAGAAAGAAAACATGGACACACCTTTATCACAAAAAGCAATAAGTAGGAAATTGAAACTAGTATATACTATATTTAACCTTCAATGAAAAATAAAAATATTTTATTGATTTGTTTGTAAGGCATCACCTTAAAACAATCGAGCCACATTAAATGAAGACTTTTTCATACATACATTTATTAGATATTCTCATTTGGAATTATCATGTCGGTGTTTTTTTTAAATTATCTTCTATTTATTTTTTCTCTATGCAGACGGAGTCGCGTCGTCAGTTAGTAAAACTGAATTTTATATTTGAAGGCTATTCTTGGTTCACCACACCCCTTTGAACGAAGATTGACGTTTTCGCGTGATCGCGCACGTAGAGGGTTGCGTGACGCACATACACCAGCAGCTGAAACCCCCACTCATTAAATAGACTAACTTCCGCCCACGACGTTGCGTGCTATGCCTAATAATTTCATTAATTTTAATAATCTTTTTATTTACGCGACTATTACACATTTAAAGGAAATAGTTTTAACGGATTAAGCGCATCTATCTAACGCAATTTTTACAATTATTTAATCATTACAAAATTTTCCTATGGTTTCTGTTAGATATACGCCCTTAATCGATTGAAATTATTTTATTATTTTTTCTATTTATTTTTAACTGCGTTCAAACCATGTAACAATGGCTGACTAATTGGTTTACGGCTTTGTTTGCGCAGGCATGCTAAAGCCTAGTATTTAAGACTTCTAGAGATCTTAAGGTGTAATGTCAAAATAAATTTTTCGGTTGATCAATCTGTAAATAAAATGATCAGTGAAACAGATGCAAAAACACGCCCCATTACGAGTTTTGAAATCGCTTTATAGTTTTTTTAATTAGTTTTACTGTGTTTTATTCATAAAATGAACCATAACCCAACTTACCCATAACCCAAATGTAGCTACAAGTAAATTCACGAGTTGCACGTCTTCTGAATTAATAATATACAAGGAGAGAGCCAAGAAAGTGTTCAAAAAGTGTATGCAAAATATATTCTTGTATGGAAAAAGTTCGAAAAGTACTACGATCTCTTGGGGCGTTTTTCTCAATTTTCTTCTAAGATAAAAGTACTTTTTAAGTGTCACATTCTTGCATTTCTCCACGACCTATATTTATTTTATTTTTTCAAAAAAATATCAATTCATTAATTCCTTCCTTAGCATCGATTACTACCCTGATCGAGGTATATCCTATTTATTATTTATTTAATGGTTTTTATACAACAAATAATAAAATGCAACACTTTATGAAAATTCATCCATTCATGAGATATCCTTATTTTAATGTGTCGGGTGTTTTTTTAATTGTCTTCAATTTACGTGAACTCCTTGCTAAGTCTCCATCTCAGAGCGTTTTGATCGAATTTCTTAACATGACCGTATTTTGTAAGCGTTTTATCTTATAAAAGGCAAGAAATAAGGTGTCATCTGCCCGAGTCCGCTTGCGACGGGCTTTCGGCTTGAAATACATTATTCCATTTCCTTACAATAACCTCCATTTTCTATTGTAAAGCAATTCTAAAAGAAAATATTACGCTCGATTTGCAACAATTCTGTAATAAGTCGATTCTGTAGCGTGGGAGTAATTTAATCTTTGGCAACGGCACATTTTTCATTCTATTTTATATTATGCTGAATATTAGAGGTAATTTTCACAAATTATACTTTTTATGCCCCAACGAAAACAGTTTTACGGTCTTTGAATCTGCCTGTGGCATCGTATATGCAAAAAGATTTGACCAATTTCAATGCGGATTTTTTTTAATGAAAGCTGACGTACCTAATCCAGATGAATCTTAGCAACAATATATAATGATTCGTTTATTTATAAAGAGATATTCTTATTTGTAACTAGTTGTGCCCCGCGGTTTCACCCTCGTTAATTTCATCGTAACGTGATGTTATATAGCCTATAAACAGATTAAATTAGCGAACAGCAAAATAATAGTAGATATGTATTATGTACTTCGTCCGAGCGGAATAGTTAGTTTTTTATTATTAATTTATATTAATTTCCAAAAATAAAAAGATACAAATTTAGACATTTATTTGCGTAAGAACAAAAGTTCTCTACAATTTAAATAACTAAATTTGAATATTTTGTCCATACTGCATTCCTATTATTAGATAATAACAAATCAAGAAAGGGATCATTATGTGAAGTGAAGTGTTTAGCATTAGGCGGAGATCACATCTGGCGAACCTGTTGCATTTGGCAGCTTCCCAGATCTACAAGTCTACTTAATTCTTTAAGAGACTTATCTAACTGTTATTAAGGAGATAAGTCTATCGATGGATTTAAATATACACAGAGTAATTTTTGACGTCATTATTATCCAAACTTTGCAATTAATTTTTTAAATGCGATAAGATAATATAAGATCATATTTGTTATGCCTATTAATATTATAAAGAAAAATATTAGTATTTTGTATTGAAAAAATCAAATACTATTAGATATACAGACATCACACTTAAAACACCCCTCTTTTTTGTCGGGGGTTACAAGTAAGCGTAAGTACCTCCTTAATTTTGATATCGACAAGTTAGTTTAGTCTTGTTTAGTTTAGCCCCTCAGTTTCGTCTCTGAATCTTACAAGTGCGCTGTTAGTAGAGTAACCTCTACGAAGCAAGGGCGGATTGCTAGTATCTTGTATATTTAATATGGTCTTAGAGAAATTTCAATTGGATTTATGTCTTTTAAGTAACTAGTGGTCGCCCATTAGTCGAAATTCAAGAGTAAGTCAGGAATGTATGTGTGTATGCTTTGTGTCGTCCAATGCGTAATGTTTATTTTAATTAATTTAATGTATTTCTAATTTATTTAATATAAAAATAGCTTTATACAATTCTTCTCCATATAAACTTTAACTGTGGTAAATTTTCGTAAAAAGGGGTACAAAGTTTTTGCTTCGCGTATTAATATTATGATAACGGTGAAATGAATAAACGGAGCAACACGTGTTTATACCATTATCAATGTCTGTTACAAAGTTTTTGCACTGACAGACATATAATTATATTTAGGGGTCAGTCATAGAATATGAATGGCAGTTGAATAAACTTCTAAGGTTCTTATACAATTTTGTGTTTAATTTTTTAAAATTTAAACAAAATTGAATTCTTATAAGTCATATATAATCACAATTTTATAAAATGAATAAAGATGACTTGGATTAAGAATAATTTTAGTATAGAGATTAAGGTTGCTTGGAATAGATCATTTGTTAGCGATGAGGCAGCTCGTTGTATTCCGAATTAATTATTTACGTTTTCTTGTTTTATGTTTTTCTTTCTTGAGGTACTAGTGTTAATAATTAAAAAAGTGACCTTGTAGAATAATTTTATATTATATTATTAAGTAGGTATACATTATATTAAAACAAAATTCCTCTTCTTTGTCGTACGAAGCGATGCGAGTAACATACAGCGACACATGCGGAGTTGGAGAGGGTGGCTAGTCAAGCATATAATCGGTTATGAAAATCAATAAATTTTGGAGATAAGAATAAGCCCAGTATAATATTACTACGTAATTTTAAATCGTTGTTCACTATATCCAAAACGACTCCTAATTGCTTCAAGGTGTAGAGAAATCCACAAAAGTATAAAACCATCTCACTGTAAACCAATTACCATCAGTATCTTGCATTATGGCAAACGATTAATTCCTTAATCTTACCCGGACCCAAGTTAATATGTAAAGCGAAAACATATTGCTTAAACTTAATATAAGTTTTACGTAGAGCATTACACTATTTGACGAGTTTCTTGAATTTTCTTCTCAGACCTAGGCCTTGAATGTCTTGTTAACTTGCAATAATTTAAGATTAACGTTCACAACTGATAAGTTTGAAATAAAAAAAAATTACTTTAAACCATATGTAACACACTATACTCAGTCTAAACCCGTCGCTTAACCTAAAAAACTCAAATAATAATATAACTCAACGAGTAAATAGCTCCGATTAGTTTATTACAGAGAGGAATTCTTATTATGTACGTTTATTATATCTGAGTAACGAAAAACAAACCATATAGTTCTAAAAATAGAGTCTTTTATTCAATAATAATGTATTAAGGATACATTATGAAAATCTCCCACGTACGTTAGTTATCACAGTAGTAACAAAATATTATTATCGTAGAGAAAAGAAAACAATATAGTTTCATATTAAGTTTATTCATCACATCATAATTTGATTATAATCTTTTAGTCTTGAATAAAAGAGCATGTAATACATATATGTGGTAAATAAGTGGGCGCATTTCTTTAATGGAAAACTGAAGGAAATTACTATCAAATATAATAAAATAGGTATTTACGCTGCTCTAGGTTTAAAAATGTGAATTAATGTAAATATAACGCTAATACGGATACAGTCCCATCGCTTATAATGACCCTTATTATTTACGTATTCAATTTACAAATATTTCAATGTATATTTAACATAGGTATTTAATTCTTGTACATTTTAACGTATCCTTGTGACAAGTGTAAGAAGTTAAATGAGGTTGTTTGTTAAATTTTCATTTAAATGAAATAGTCGATTGACTAAGATATCCAAAAATAATTTCCATTGTCCAATAGTGGTAGGCGTCATTTGACTATTGTTATAAAACGCCACTTTATTTTGTTATTTTTATGTATTGTCACTTTGTTCTAATTATTAGGAACGGCTACACATTCTATATAATTTTTCAGGTTGTATTAGAACTAAAATACTTACTGGTTTCTTTTGTCAAAACCTCCTATATTATTTACTAGACAACTGTTAACAACAAAACTGTGGCACCAAAGTGGATTGTTTGCTTCAGTTCTATTTCACTTATGTAATACACAACATCTGGCTTTTTATAGTTTCGACCTTAACAACCTTAACGTTATTATTGTAGAGTATTTTGGTTAAAAAATTTCTACATAAAATATTTCAACCGAATTCTCAATTCGGATTATGTGTTTTTTTTTTTTGTACATTTGTCCTTTTTTTCATTTGATAGTTTTAATGCTCTTTTACTTGCATTCATGTTATTAAGAATTCTAATTAACTATACTTCTGGTCTAAAAATATACATTCTAAATAAATCATGCCAACTCATAAACAGATAAAAACGTAGAAAGTAAATAAAATCGGTTTTAAACAAGTAGCTTTGTTTACGTTACCGCCCGCAGACGATTCCGTAATCTGTTACATTTGTTTGTATTACGTATACAAGCACTCGTTCCGGTTTTGCGCTTTTTATTTGGAGATTTCTCGAATTCTCAGCCATTTATATCTTTACTATAACATAATATCAAGAATATAATAACAGCGCTAGCTCACTTATATAGGATGACTTTATTATATATTGTTTTATATTATTCTACTTAGATACCTTACACTAGTATGTACAGAATGTAGCTTATAAGTAAATAAAGACATTTTAAAATTAAACAATTATGTATAACATCACTCGTCTACAAAGATGAGCGAAGCATTAATAAAAACGTTGCAAAAAAAAAAATTTCTTTTCAGATCAATATATCATTAATCATATTTATGGAGAATAATAAGAGGTTTTAAAAGGATCAGTAATTTCCATTATTATAATACTCCTAATGGTAAAAAATGAAATTGTAGACATGTACTAAATAGATGAACACATCTTCGTAAGTTAGCTAAGATCCACCTTGACCACGTCAGCTCTTAAACAAAAATGATTGAGCTATGATACAACATATATATAAACAGACACATGAAATTTATAAGTCAATTTTTTATGTATGAGCCAATTACAGTATCACTTAGTAAAAGTGAGGTAAGTACAATCAAAGTTATTGTTAAAATATCTCGTACATATAAAAAAATATTAAAGGTACAATTCTGTATGTGAGCGCGTTGTCAATAAAATAACGGGCGCATTCAGCATTTTACACATTCGAAGGCACACCGCGCTGACGCTTGCACAAAGTATCAATTTCAGCCCGTCCATTCTTGATAGGGCTGCCATGAGATTTCATGATCAAGTTACACAGAAAATTCATTCGTATCACCTCGATGTTTGGCGTTTCATAAGACATTTCCTGCCACGCACCACGAAGCTGTCTTATATATTATAATTTTAATTTGAGATTTATAAATTAACACTTAGTTGGAAAAGAAAGATCAGAACAATCAAGAAAACATAAATAATTAACTCGTAGTACAACGGGCTGTTTTATCTCTAACAAGCAATCTCTTACAGGAAACCCTCTTAAAGAAAAATAAATAGGAGATCGTCGAAACATCTCTTTTTTCATAAAATTAAAAATATTTTGTTCAGTGGCAACCCTGAAGGATGAATCGGCATTTTAGGAAAAACGCCGGTTTTTCGTGGTATGACACGGTAGCCTTTCACCGCTTATAAATGGAATTCGTACAAATTTAGGTTTAGAATAAATGCTCTCAAAAATAGGCAAATGTATGTATCTAAACGTTTGTTCTGTAATCATCATCATATTAGTTCTAAGGTTGAAATAACAAATATTTATTCACTTAATTTTTAATTAAAGACCGTTAATTTTATTATTTGATTATTACACTTTTGCATTTTTAATGTTGCTGAATCTATTCGCCCGTCTTCTGCCAACACAAAAAGGTTTGTTCTTTGCATTATATGTGTTCTGAAATAGTTCGCATAAGGTGATGATGAATTATTATGTATTTTACGTGCTGCACACATACAGCTAAATGTCACCATTTTAATATCTATCGAATATGACAAAACAAAATCCTTGCGTAGTGCGATAAACTTTAAATATATTTTAAAATTATTTAAAACATAAGCTTTTATAGAATACTTAAGTCTTTTATAAAACTGGCCTTTAAATTATTTTGTGCTATAGCTTGTGAATGATTGGCTTCAGTTCATAAATTAAACAAATTTGACTGTTTTTAACAAATTTGGGCGCGATCTTGAAGTGGCTGTAAACTAAAAGTGATGTTTGTGATTCTATATGAATTTATGTTTTTTTACTTTGACTTTAAGATGTTTTCCAAAACACTTATTAACATTTCATCATTATAGATCTAATTATGGAATGCTTATTCCGCGAAGTAACTTCAAAGTGGTTGAGCCGTTGGTTTTCAAATTAAACTCTTTTATGTAATTAAAATGCCGGTTTTCGACGTTAAGCAAATAGTTAAGATATGTAGTTATGAGATTATAACGTTCTAAAAAATCTACGATTTCAGAGTGCTTTGTACTTTAACTAAAGTTTATTTTAACTTTGAATAGAAATCGAGACAAACATAGGGCTGGCAAATGGTTGACATTGCCCAATTACATTGACGTGTAACAAGGGCTATGTGGAGCCGGGTGTCAAGTGGCGCATGTCACGGTTGCCATGGCAACCGAATAACAACTACCTCGCCAAGGTGAGCTAAACTCGGACTTAATGTGTGAGATTCACGCAGTTTCTTTAATAATCGTTGTTTATTTCTCTCTGTGTCTAAATAATTAACGCGTCTGCGTCTTACGTTGGTGGTCCTGGATTCAAATGTTTCGGTTGGGTAGGCACAGAAGGCTGATCACCTACTTGCCTGTAAAGAAAATGATCAGTGAAACAGAAACAGAAATTTGTCTGCCCAATGCCCCACTAGGGTTTACGAACATACACTTTAATTGCCACACATTTACACACTATTAAAATGATACTACTTACTACTTTAAAGTTCCTGGTTTAACCTAAAAGAATGTTTACTCTGAGATGCCTATCTTTATTGGAAACACTAAAAGTCTTCGTTAACAATGCCCATTGATAGGTTACGTTGAAACACATTCGCAACGACGCTATTAAGTGTTACGACTATGGTAAATTGCTAGGAATTTCAATGGGTACTAAACCTTTAGATTGCTTTTGTACTTTGTCTGCTTGAGTACCTGAATGTTTGGGCTTGATAACGTATCTACTTTATACAAAGGTTCCAACTAGTAGTCAAATTCTAATATACTTTAAAACGACGACAAACGATGTAAGTTTGTGAGATAGGTGGTCTGTATTTCAAAGAAATAACGATACAGGAAACTGTATCTAATTGGTAATTTAGCTATAATTATTTTGACACTTAACACCTTTATCATCAGTGGCACGATAAAGATGTTTAGTGTAAATTAATATGTTAAATAATTGTAAAATTGTGATAAATATATGCGCTTTAATCCCGTTGAATGCTACTTTTCTTTGCGAAACATATTAATGAATAGTTCTTTCTTAAAATAACACGCAATTAACTTCAGTTTGTTAACAATTGCAGGCGAATAGGTTTTCAAGTGTGGCTTCAACAATACCTATTGTTATACGATACGTCTTTGCGTTCCAATTATATATTGATTTCCAATTAATTCAGGCTCTATATTGCATCCAGTTTGCTTAGATCTTATCAAATTAATATTAATATCTGGTCGACAATAAAACGAGTAATTCCTTCTTTTAAATTGCTTTAAAAGTATTGTTATGTATGTACGTCATGAATTGCACATGACACTATATAAACTGTGCTTAACGTATATTCCTTACAACAACAGCATATTCAAATTTTCCCAATTACCTTGGCCATTAAAACGTTTCCTGTCACCATTCGTTTTCATTTTTCCGACGCTTTGAATATACTTCAAATAAAAGCTCATTTTCAGGCTTTTTTTGTGAATACCCGTCAGTAGATCCAGAATCTGTATATTTTGGTGAGGAAAGCAAAATGGTTATATGAGTTTCCATGTCAGACATTACGTATAATGCGCGTGTATTCTAACAATACGTAGGTTTTGCGTATAGATTCTTAAGAAGTTTGCTATTCTAATAGATTATAGTCTAAAAAAGACTAGAATACATTTACCTTAAAACATGATTTCATTCCCTTGAAATAACTATATTTATTTAATTTATATAATCTTCTCATCTTTATCGTTCTGTTTAAATTTTAAATTCTGTGTTATTGACAAAATAATAACTTCAAGGAAGTCTGCTGGGAGTTGCAACATTAATTTTCGGTACAGTGTTTAACTTTCCGAACTAGCAACCCTAATGAACTATGAAAGCGGGTTATGCAAACTAAAGTTAAAGCAATACATAGTCTATGTTCAGTCTATGTCACATCTGCATTGTCGTGTTCAAAGGAAACAGTCTAAAACCTTCAGAATTAAGTTTCGTCCCATTGGCATACATATTGCCTCTTAACCACCGACACAAAATGTGTTGTAATTTTGACGTATCAATGGGTCTGTGTCTGTCTGTGTCTGTCTGTGTCTGTCTGTGTCTGTCTGTGGCATAGTAGCTTCTAAACGAATGGATCGATTTTGAGGCAACTTTTTTTGTTGAAAGCTGACGTACATAATTGATAAGGATTTTAACTAAAATTTATAAAGATCAGTTTCCATTCATAAAATATTCTTATTTGTAATTAAAATCGGGCAAGTTTTTTAAATTGTCTTAAATTTTATTTGAACGTTCTTCATGAATATTTTTCAAAAATTACAAAGAACAAACGCTTCTTATGTTAATAATAAATCTACTGAAACTATCATTCACCCCGGAAGATCTATCAAATTCACTTTGAAAATTAAAGATCAAAACTCAGTTTGACACTTGACCTGGAGTTTTCTCATCGTACACAAAAAGATGAAAACTTGAAGAACATTCATTCCACAAGTCCACTGCAATATCTAACTTTAAAACGAGACAAAGTTATTAAAACAAGACGCTCATTAAAAACTTAGGAGAAAACTAGGTTTCATCATTCCCAGGGGAAAATAGGCAAAGGAAATTTTCAACGATTTCATTTGTAGGTATACAAAAACTTGTACCCACAAATTTAAAGTAATATTTAATCAATACGATTGAATATTATTATAATATAATTTATGATAATAATTTATGGCTAAAATGCATACATATCATACAAACGTATAGTCAAGGCTTTTGATTTAGCGTATACTATATTTCAGAAGCCTGATATTTCCCAATTAGGTAGATATTATAGAAATTAATGTTGAATTATTTTAATTACAGAAGAAATCCTCGTATTTCAATAATTCAGGTCTAGAGTAAAATCGACAATTTAAAAATTTGGAAACAATTATTAAACTCCGATGCAAAAAGGGGATGTTATAAGTTGTCTGTGTGTGGCATCGTAGCTTCAAATTGAATTAAACTATTTCAATGCGGTTTTTTGTGTGAAAGCTGAAGTTATCGAGGTGGATCTTAGCTAAAATTTATGAAAATTTGTTCATACATTCATAAAGTATTTGTCAGGGTTTTTTGAAAGTCTCTTGAAATTATTAGGTTTTATTATATAAGCAAATGTTAAATAAGTTAAGAATTGATAAACATCATACATTATAAATCTTCAACGTAAAAATATAGGTTGTCTGCACTTAACTAAATTATACCAAAATACAGCCCAGCCCATATTCCGTCGGTAAAATAAATATCTCTTTTATTATATATTTATAAACCTTCAACGAATTTTAAAAGAATTTTTTATCAGCCGTCTGAGGATTCTTTGATAGCAGTGAGTTTCAATGACTTATATATATACTATATTTACTTATTAAATAACACAAGTTTAATATAATACAAATAAGAATTCCTCAAAAATGCACAGATCTCCATAAATGGAGAAGTTGAATGATGCTTAATATTATACTCAACATAATGGTATTAAAAAATAGATCAAAACTAATCGATCACTGAAAATATTTTTGAAATCCATCAATAAATAACTTAGAAATAGATTATTGAAGTTTACGTATTTTTGATTCGCCTGTCACGTCATTTGATCTATCCGCGTGTAACAAAATTATTCTTGCAAGCGCAACTTCAAAGTCCCATAACTATTTCATTTCTAGAGATATATTATTGATTCTTTCACGTGTTTGTTTTGTTTTTTCTTAATTTTTATAATTTATCCATTAAAAAAAGGTAAACTTTTCCATTGTAGGAGGTACAATGCCACAGACACTCTGACCCACAGATATATGTAAAACTACCCTACCTTATACGTTACTGGTTAAAATGGTTTATTGCTTAGACATATTTTAGGTGGTCATAATATTATATGAATATACCTAATTGTAACAGAAATTCATAAAATTTTAAACACTAAAGAACCGACATACATTTTTTTTTTATTTGAACATCCGTATATGATTATTTCTGTTTTATTTATTACTTTTAAGCCACTTTGGAATCTTATAGTTTAACATTCCTCATAAATAAATATACCAAATTCGTATAACGTTAATTTCCTTTGTACACGTCTCTATAGCTTAGTAAAGCATATAATATATGCCGATGCCGAGGTTCGAATGAAACAAATTTATTTGAAATTGGCAGACACTCCCACATAATTTCGTTTAATTAAAGCTAATTTCAAATACAATTCAAAATGTGATACTTTATATCTATATAATTAATACGTATTTGTATTCAAATTAATTATAAATTATATAGTACAACTTAATATCACACTAACAAAAATAATTTTATTAAATGTCGATTCACGATTGCATGTAGGTATATCCATTTAAAGTGTGACAGACAAAACCCGCGAACAAATTACTAGGTACCTAGTTATTAAGTGTTTCTATAGTTCAAGCCTTAACTTCAACAGTTAGTAGGTATAATAACCGCAAAATAACAAAATAGCCTTTAATTCAACCTTGACATATCTAACTCTTTGTCGATCGATTTACGCCGACAACGTTTCGTGTTAAAGTCTATTAAAGCTAAATTTGAGAACCCCGGAAAAGCTTAACACATATGACTGATTACGGCTAACATAATTTAATGATATAAATATTCAATTCGAAACTAAATGTTCCTTGATAAATGTCAATTAACTCGCAATTAAATTTATTTAAAAAATATAAAATGACTTCAAAGTGTACTTAAAAGTTATAGTTAACTTATTGGGAGTGTCATCGGAAACTCTTTGAGTTATACCAAAAAAAAAAACAACGTTTGGTGAGAATGTCTATGTTTATTATTTAAATATAGAATGAAAATAATATAAAATTTCAACGGATATAGTTATATTCGTTCATACTACTAAAAAAACAGTAAAATGTAGTGGGGTAATTAGAAATTAAACCTTACTTTTATTAATATTTATTATAATAATTATTATAGCAAAGGATGGAAGGTGGATCCATCAAGGGACCGCCGCGCCATCTGCCCTGTTGTCACAATTAATGCACATAATGATAGCCCTTTACCCCTAACAATTCTAAAGAATATATTACAATTTATCACAAACCCTGTTGAGCAAATAATAAAATTCACGAGTTTTTAAACTCTTTTAACTGTTTCAGATCCGACTTAATCACCAGCAATGCCACCGTTCGTGAGGTTCAGATCTGAGAAGGAGTATTTTGCGGTCATGTGGCGAAGAGGCCAGAGCCGATCTCCATAGCGGTCCACTTGACAGTTCTTTGCGCTTTGTGAGGAAGTTGCAAGTGAGTGTTTCCTTAAACAACATTTTATTTATTTAATAAAAAACAAAATAGAAACATCACACGTACAAAATATATTTTAAAAATACAAGATACTTATGGATTGATCCTAAGAATTAGTCACAGCTAAAGTAAATAGATGAAAGAGGTTAAGATACTTACAGTTAAAAAAAAATCAAGAAGGGACAATCGCTGTCTATATGGAAGTTAAGTAAAATATTAAGTTAAATTATCTAAAACTGTCTCCGCGGCGAAGTGGGTTCAAATTCAGTGGAAAATTCAGTTTGTGAGACACAGAATATTTTTAATAGTAAAATAAGCTCTAATCTACAATCAGTACACAAAGTGGTTTTAGACACTAATTTTGATGAGTAAAACACTCCTAAATGTCATTTAAATGAAAACAGATTCTACAAATTTAACTTATTACTATATCATAAAATTGTGCTAAATATACTTAATTAATCTGTCCAAACTGTTCTTTTAAATTCGCGTAAACAAAAGACATTCTCTCAAATTTCATTATTCAATATGACACAGGGATGAACCTACTGAATATGGACGCGGAAAACCGCGTGGTCCTGAACGTAGGCGGCATCCGCCATGAGACTTACAAAGCGACGTTGAAGAAGATCCCGGCGACTCGGCTCTCCCGCCTGACGGAGGCCCTCGCCAACTACGACCCTGTCCTCAACGAGTACTTCTTCGACCGGCATCCTGGCGTCTTCGCGCAGGTCCTCAATTACTACAGGTCCATTCTTAAATACCTTTTGCAAATTAATGATATTTTCATCTCCCGACGCAAAAAGAGGGGTGTTATAATTTTTACGTGTCTGTGTCTCTCTGTGGCAGCGTATCTAATAAACAAAAGTACAAGTAGGCAACATGGTTTTTTTATATGAAAGTTTAGATAATCGAGATTTATCTCAGCTACAAGTTACGAAGATTGTGCATAGCATTTATGAGATATTCTGGTTTTTAATCATCTGTCGACATTTCTAGATTTTTCAAAATTGTATTCAGTTTCACTTGTTATTTAAATAGAACTATAAAAATGAGAAAAAGCTTTCTTATGCTATTTTTGTTCAAAGGTTTCGATTATACGTATGTTTGGTGAAATGTAAGGTTGTATTATGAAAAGGGTTGGGCGAGACAAATGTATGCAGGGCCTTTCCCGTATATTTTGATAAAGGACCGACGTGTCTCAGAATAAGGGTGTACCTTTGAGTTGCTTGTTTGACTTGCTTGCCTATACTTTGGAATTGATAAATGAAATATTAAGTATATTTGAAATCTTTGAGAAGAAATAAAATACTTGTAGGTAAATACTTCTAGACAAGCAAAATTTTTACATGGACATTAAGAAATGATGTTAAGTATTTTTACAAAAATATTTAAATATATTTACAAAAGACTTATCATAGGTTTGTGGTGACAAATACTCGCTTATTGTCCAAATAATGAACCAACTTTCGTGTTGCCAGAAGTTTTTCAGGTAAAATGGACATATCAAACCCCGTTTCGTTGTCAACGGCTCACCCCAAACCACATTAATTATTTTGACAAGGGCAAGAGGTTTGAGAAACTTCTAATTTAAACTACCCAAGATTTATTGTACATCGATTTTATAGACTTGACGTAATGACAGTTTAATATCCCCAGCTCTACCTAAGCTGTTAACATTTCAGCCTCTGTATACAATAATGAACAATGTTTTTTACTTTAAAAGTTTTCTCAAGTTAAATGTTTTTTTTGTTTTTACGGGATTATAAACCAGTTTTCATTATTTTTAAATTGTAAAGTATCTAAGTACTTTTTGAATTTATAGATATTTTGTGTATCTAGAAGATATTATGATTATTTCAATTTCTGTTGCCATTGGTCTCGGGAACGTTCCAATCAAAAGCGTGAAGTAGAATTGTTTATAAAATTATAAAGTGACTTGTGGCTTCCAAATACTTCGGGGCACAGCAAGTTCAGCATAAAAGTACTTTATATAAGGGAACTTACCTTAATAAATTAAGTAACTGCCGCATTGGTATTGCGATCCAGTGAGGAAATGCGTAATGGGTAAAATACCACACATTTTTTAAGTTATTTTTATTTTTCCTTTATAGTATAATTCATTAATATTTATTATTTTTAAGTTTACTTTTTTATTTTTATTTAAGCAAAACATTAAATAATATGTAAAATTCAATAACAAACGTCGGAAGCAATTTGACCCATCATTCAATTTAAAACTGAAGTCACTGAGATTGAAAGACACCGACGATTAGCTCCAAGTTAATTAATTCTCAAGATTTCTAATTTAAATTCAATAATCGGAATCGAAAGGAAAATTCTATTTTTATTGTATTTATTTAACTTTATCTATTAGCAGCTCTAGCACAAGCCTGGTGAAGTATTTTTCGAGAGCGTCTGCGTTAATTAATTATTTGTATAAAAATCTTACAGCGCCGCAGTTACGCGCAAACTTACATGGTCACTATGGAACTGACAGCTTTCCAATAAAAAAACTATTGAAAACTTCGATAGTAACATACAGATCTATATAATTTGTTAGTTGGTTTAGTAAGTATTCAAACTTAAGTGCTATATTAAGAATAGAAAGAATAGAAGAAAAGAAAAGTTTTTATTTTTATGTCCTTAACTGCATTAATAATTAATAAATCCAAAATGATTTTTTTTTTCAGGACAGGAAAGCTCCACTATCCGACGGACGTATGTGGGCCGTTGTTTGAAGAGGAGTTGGAGTTCTGGGGCCTCGATGCCAACCAGGTGGAGCCATGCTGCTGGATGACATATACACAGGTACAAAAATCTATAAAAATATAATAAATAATAAATTTCTTCTACGAAAATTCTTATGATTGCAATTTTCAACCGACTTCAAGAAAGAGGATGTTTATAATAGTTGTGGATTGTTATTTTATTTATCAAAATTTGATAGTTTCAATCAGTTTATTGTTATTACTGGTGACGGGGATGCTCCACCCAAAAGCGTGAAATTAAAATAAAATACACGTCACAGAACTACTATGTGTGTGAACACTTCAGCCACTATATAATATTCACCATATATGCTTACTTACGGGTGCTTTTGGCCTATCCCAGCTTTTCAAGTATGTTCTGGATCTGGTTAAGAAAGGTGGAGAAAACGAATCGTTAGTCTGTTTCCACCCAATATCGCCAGGTCTAAACAATCACAACATACAAAGTAACCGCACAGTTATTTCAACCTATTAAATATATTCTGGCTACACACTTTACTATCACACAATAGTTATACAAAGAATATAAATGCTCGTCTCAATAGAATCCTAGAAGCGAACCAGACAATGGCTTATAGCTTGGAGACAGTACGCTCCTTATATTTTATTTTCAAGTATTAAAAATAGAACCGTTATGTCACGTAAAAGTCGAAGTTGAATTCAGCCCAGAGGCGACTTATCCGTAACTTTAAGTTTATGTTGACTTTTATGAAAGCCCCTTGGAAAATTGTTTTTCAATATCGTCGGTTTGAATCTTATGAAATTTTTTTTTCTATAAGCTTTATCGTATACTGTACAACTTTAATACTTAAACTAATATGAGTCTGCAATCATAACATATAGGTGCCAAGATACCCTTTGAATTCTGGGTTTGTATCTCGAGAAGACTAATTTTACTTGCCTGTAAAGAAGTGCATTTTTATTTGTATTTTATTATAAATATCTAAAAAAGAGTGAAAAAATACTTTACAATAATAGATAGAAAAACAAGACAACAGGAGCAAACCAACACAAACCAACCCAATCAAGACACAGAATCCTCATTTTCTCCTTCCTCATTCCTCAATCTCATCCCCACCTACTCTTACTCCCCAGAAAAGAAGGAACTTTCACTTCATTATATTAAAAAAGAATCCTAAACTAGCATATTGTCAACTATTATAATCCGGCAACACTAAACTTTTTCATATCTGCTTTCATCGGCACAGTTTTTACGACACATGTCGCCAGCCCACGCCACGATATTAAATTCTGACGTAAGTTTGATTAGAGATAAAAAATAATAATTGATAGCGCCCGGCGCGGTGCTTCCACCTAATTAATTGGTACATCTTTAATAATATTACAAAGCTTGTTTGCTTGGTTGATTGCGCTAATCTCAGGAACTACTGGTTGGAATCTAAAAATTATTTTTATGTTAGTCCTTTTATTGATGATGGCTATATACATATAACATCACGCTACGAACAATAGATGCGGAAAATCAGTGAAAAATGTGGCAAAAACGGGATTTTCCCCAATTTAAAATGTCTTTTGTGAACTTGGCCGGAAAAAGAGAGCTCAAAGTTTCTTGTTTGTTCTTCTCAAAGGGCACATTCTTGAACAGCCTGTAAACTTTTAAGTGACGTTCATAACCGATAATTTACGGGGATGTTTTCACGTGTTATTTATACGTACCTACCTGCTTTTAAAAAGGCTTGCCTGGGAATATCTATATACAGAACTTAATAAAAGCCTTACATTAATGCCCAGTACTTACAACTATGTCCATTATGTCCGGAATTCTCAGAGGTTGTCATCCACTGTCCGGAATTTAGATTAGTTATAAATACACGACTAGCTAAGATGTCATACATGCTACGAATGTCTACATATACTTTTTATTACCACAAATTTTAAGTCTCGTAATTTATAGCTATTGTTATAAGCTTTAATTTAAATTATTTTTGTTTTGCTGTATTTATTTGACAATCAATGATGAATTTTGTACTTACATAATAAGGACATACCTTATACGACCTATCTTTCATTAAGACAAACAAAACGAGAAATGCTGCGGCAATGTCTTATATTGTTTTATTATTTCCTCTTTTGGAGTCTGTGGTATTCTTTTTATTATGAATTATAGTTGTGGTAGTGTTAAATAGATAAAAAGCTAGATATAAAATATAAATATAGCAAAGATGTATAACTCGATATATTGTAATTCCTGTCCTAATTCCAATGTCATAGTTTCAATAATATCCTTAAATATTAACGCCGCGATATTCGAGTGAACTATGTAAGCAATGTTGACTTGCTCGTTCGATTAATAAAGGAACGCGTTAGGTCCTCATTTAATACCTCCTAAGTATTGATTTCATGACTCCCGATAGGGTTGGCACAATTACCATTCATTTAATATATAAAATTGACAATTTTAAAATCTGGCCAGAACAATTTAAAAAGGTTTTTTTATAATTTAAATGGTTTAGGCGTATAACAAAGCGTGTTACGTTATAATATTAGTAGGAAATCTGTTTGGCCATATCATGAAATCTCATTATGGTCAAGCTATTTATATAACAGTCTAACTGTTAAATATATACGACCTATATTACCTTATTATACATTAGGTATATTATTATATATATATACATATATACGTTTTTACCTACTGTCTAATTTAGACAAAAATAAATATCTCTTGGTTGGAGATTATAGATTGCCCAAAAATGACTGAAAACGAAACTTACCCAAAATGCTTTATATTATATTAATCTATATGCTGTTTTACTAGCTTCTATCCATGACTTGTGCTCTAGCTATATCTGTAAGAAAATTCATCAAAGAGCAGTGTTTTAAGTGTGAATTCGTAACAGACAGAGTTACTTTCGCATTTATTTACATTTATAATATGAGTAGGGACGTAGCAGCCCTAAAGACTAGCCTGGAGTTTCATACAGTGAGCAATTATGCAACGCAGCTCAACATACGCTTCGATTACTTTGTTAAATATTAAAGCTTTTATCGAAACTTATTACAGTTTTATTTATTCACCATTTTAATTACTTACAGATGAACGTAACCATACAATTTACAGCATGTTGCGAGTTAAAAACTTTTTCATACAAATAGTAATTTCAAACGTCGATTTTCAACTTGAAGCGGGTGTAATTATAACTTCTGTTTTATTTATTACTTTTTAATACATTTTGAAGTAGGTATTTAGTTTTTTTACATAAATTTTATTTTACGCGTTTGAGTGGAACATTCCTTCCATGTTAAAATTGAAAATATCATGTCATGACAAATTTTTAGTTTCTGTGGATTTCTTCAAAACATGACTTGCACTTAAATTAAAAACCTGATAAAGTCGATTAATAGTATATTGATAGATATAAATATTATTTAGTTAATTTATAATGTGACGCAAACTAAGCCCTGAGTGAATGCCACCTTGGACGATCTTGCGCTGGTACATGCCAATTGGCTGCTGTTTGGAGTTCTTAGATACGTCTTCTCGAGTCTGGACATCTTCCTCTCCAAGAGGCCAGTCCAGCGGAGCCTCTGTGCTTTGGATTCTCCCATGATCTTGGGTTTCGCCAATAACTCCGTCCTCCAATGAAAATATATCATGCAAATCTTCTTATACAAAGTTTTAATTTTTAATTCATTAATAAAAAACAAAAGTCTTCGCATTTAAATGAAAAGTTTGTGAAACCTCAATTCATTGGAATACGCTTGTTCGAAGCGAATATGAAAATATCCACGAAATTAATTTCTGAATTTCGAACAGTAAGTGTGGAATGAAATGTGCAAATCGAATTTTGTTTTAAAGAAACTTGATGTCTGAAATATAAATGAAAAACATTTTTAATGGAATAAAAGGCATTTCGTTTTTAAGCCCCGACATGGAAAATGGGCGTTATAAGTTTGACGTGTCTGTGGGTATATTATTACAGACATTACACATATACTAAGTTAAAACAAATCTACTAAGCTACCTACGCAGACGAAATCACGGACACAGATTTGATAATTTATCTATTACAAAAGAAATTGAAGACAGTTTAAAAATACCTCTATATGTATATATTTTTATATTTCTATAAAATAGCATATGTTCCAGCATACATATGTAGAAAGTACATATTAAAACCCCCTGACATGTTATTTAAAAAAGGATCTCATAAATAAATAAACAGATTCATAAATTGCAGCTAAGAAATATCTCGGTCATGTCAGCAATAAAATCAGTCCACGAACTACAGTGCCACAGACAGACATATTCCTTTTGCATCGGCTATTACTATGACAAACTGTATATCGTACTTTACTCGAAAGTTTTCCATATCGAATAAGTTACTCCATAGTAGGTAACACAGTACAGTACGTTATTTTGAAAGTAATTTATGAATACCGTGTTGTCAGTACTTTTCAGAGGAAAATTTATTCAAATTGTTTTTATTGCTCTCTATAAAATATATGTTTCACGGAGTCATTATCGTCATTGAGAACTGATGAGTTTTTCTCAATATATGTATTATGTGCCTATAAAATGTTTTATACATTTTTATTATTTCATAAATAAGTAATAAGGTTACTAGAACACGCAGGAAACCTGAAAATTATCATAAATAATCGTGGATTAGGCCTCCGTGGTAATCAACACGTCAAACATGAGATCACTATAGATATTATCGATAGAATTTTTCTATTGGGAAGCTGTCAATCCCATAGTGACCAAGTTAGTTTGCGTGAAACCACTAGGGGGCGCTGTAAATATTTTCTATACAAATTTCTCTACGCAGACGCTATAGATATATTATTTGAAGCTTATATCTCAAAACTCTAAGAGCTTCATCTAAAAAACTATAAGGACTTATGATTTGACAAAAAAGTTTGAATTAAATAAAAAAATTGCGCAACAATTGTTCTAGCACCGAGATACCCAGGAAACGTTGGCTGTGCTGGATCGCCTGGACCTGGATACGGAGAAACCGACTGAGGAGGAGGTGGCTCGCAAATTCGGCTTCGAAGAAGACTACTTCAATGGTACCGTGTCCTGGTGGCAGCACTTGAAACCACAGATGTGGTCACTTTTCGATGAACCGTATAGTTCCAATGCGGCTAAGGTAATATTTTTTCGCTAAATATAATAAATAGTTTTCTATTAGTTTTTTCCAACACTCGTCGCAAAAATAGGGGTGTTATATTATGGAATTCCTTAAAGATCTGACCGAATTCTTGTTTTTTTTTCAACCTCATCGAAATCAATTCGTTTAGGAGTTACGATGTCACACACAGATCACACATATATCAAATGTACAACACTCCTATTTTTACATAGGTGGTAAAAACTCAAGTTACTCAATTAATTAATTTGTAAACATTCAATTGAGGGAAAACATATTAAATGGGTTCAATTTTTCCACAAAAATAAAAATGGGCCTAACATTTTCATTTGATAGTAAGTTTTCAAATACTCTGTAACATCGTTCAATCGACGTCCACTCAATTATCAAGCGCTCATCCAAAAAATAATGTTCAGAGTCCTTTTATAGTAAAAAATTACAAGCTTTTATAATAATGTTAATTAAAATAATTTAACACCCGTAGGAGCTTACTCTTGTTTAACGAGGATGGCTTAAACCTTTTTTATGGCAATTAAATTCGCCCCCTGACCTACAAGCGGCTTCTGAATTAAACATTAGTTTGTCTTCGCTGGATATATTTCTGCTTCACCTATTTTCTAGTCTGAATCGTTAGTATTAAGCGGGTGTGGCTTACGGATAAGTATCGAGTAGCAGAGTATTCCATAATGGACAATATCATAAAATTTTGTTACTTAATCCTAAATGAATTAACTGCTTTGGATACAATTTTTTGTCATTCAAAGCTAACGTAATTTAACTACGATTTATGATAATTGGCTCAATCATTCTATATGTTATTAACATATCGGCTTTTTAATTGTCTTCAATTTAACTTATTGCATTCAGTTTCGTTTGTTTTATAAATAACTTTTGGACATATTACTACGAAATGACTGTGTCTGTTTAATGATGTTTGATTGTACAGTGGTCATGTATTCTGAATAAATAGAAAAGTCGTTGGTCAACGTGTATTTATGTTTAGTGTGGTTTCTATTACTTTTTTAATGGTAAATTGATAAATTAACAATACTAATAAAAGTAACAAATTAAGTTTTTTTGAATGTTATATTATATAAAATGAACAAATTAAAAACAGATAAGACGTTAACTTAAAATATATGATGCTCTTATGACAAAATAAATGTGATAATTTAATGTGTTTAGTGTGACCAAGATGCTTTGAGCGATTGAATATTGTAAATGATGTGTAATATAACTCGGTCTTTCTTTTCAGATAATCGGCGTGATATCCGTCTTTTTCATATGTGTGTCCATAATATCGTTCTGTCTCAAAACTCACCCGGACATGCGAGTGCCGGTGATACGGAAATATACAGTGACGACCGCTAACCAGACGCAAAGCTGGGCGCTAGACAAAGTGCAAACGAACGCCCATGTTGCTTTCTTTTATATAGAGTGTGTATGCAACGCGTGGTTCACCTTAGAGATCCTCGTTCGGTTCATATCCAGTCCAAATAAGTGTGAATTCATCAAGTCCTCTGTCAACATCATTGATTACATCGCAACTATGAGCTTCTACATCGATTTAATCCTGCAAAAGTACGCCTCTCATGTCGAGAACGCGGACATTCTAGAGTTCTTCTCAATCATTCGTATCATGAGACTGTTCAAATTGACCAGGCACTCGTCTGGCTTAAAGATCCTAATCCAGACTTTCAGAGCGTCAGCGAAAGAGCTGACTCTCCTAGTGTTCTTCTTAGTGCTCGGTATAGTGATATTCGCGAGTTTGGTGTATTATGCAGAGAGGATTCAAACGAATCCACACAATGACTTCAACAGTATACCGCTTGGTTTGTGGTGGGCTCTAGTTACCATGACAACGGTTGGATACGGAGATATGGCGCCCAAGACTTATGTTGGAATGTTTGTTGGTGCTTTATGCGCTCTGGCTGGTGTAAGTATATTCCTTTAAATTACCCCTAGTAGCTGCAATATTATAGTAAATTACAATTTGTAGTACGATACTATTGCATTAGCGGCAGCTGTAACGATAAACGAATGTATGTTTTGATAAATAAATAAATATTACTGAAGTAGATACCAAAATAAAAAAAAAACATTTTATATTATATCTTAAAAATATATCTTTTTTATTAATCGATTGAAAAGTAGGTGTTATGTGCCCTAACGTAGAAGTGTTATATAGATTACTTGAAAATCAATAGATATAATTCAAAATGATACAATGCCCTTTTATCAGTCTAAAAACCATTCAATTTTCTAAGCATGTAAGTAAATTGCGATCAGTGGCGTATATGGAAAGGTTTGCGAGAGGCCTACGCCATACTTTTATAATGGACGAAATTACATAAAACTATAATATACAAATATAAAAACTGTTATTTTTAATATTTATATGTAAAAAATTCTTCATAATGTGTTCACGAAAGTTATATTTTAAGTTAATCGCTGTAGTAATAAATTAAGTATTTCTATTATTTTATTTTTACGAAGAATAATCGATGATACTTATCACAATAATTAAGTTCAACTTATGACTATTATAATGATAAAGTAATCAAACAATACTACTTTTTGTTAAAATCTGATATGTTTTTAACCAGGTGTTAACGATAGCTCTGCCAGTGCCTGTCATAGTATCAAATTTTGCGATGTACTATTCGCACACGCAGGCGAGGGCCAAGTTACCGAAGAAGAGGCGAAGAGTCCTAAATGTAGAACCTGCCAGACCGCCAATACGTAAGTATCAAAGTCAAAATTAAATTTATTCTTCTACGAGTAAATTCTTTAAAAGCTTTTAGAAAGCACTTTTGAATAGTCAAATTTTAAGTTGTTATCTTAAGTAAAATCTCTTTAACTACCTAAAATATGGGCTAACTCATTTGTGAATCTACGTTATCTGCGTTACCCATTTTTTTCACAGGTGATACGTTTCTGTGCCTACCCAACCGAAATACTTTTTTTTTTTCACTGGATTCAAACTCTGGCGCACATGCAGACGCGTGAACCTTTAAATAAAATAGCAAATTTTAACGACGACGTATATATATTGTAGCTAAGATCTCGTCACTGCAAACCGCATTGCATTCGTCCACACAATATCACAGACAGACATACACAAAGAGACTTATAATATATGTATATGAATAAATTAAGAACGGCTCTAGAAACTCTAGAAACTGTGAAAACGAACGAAGGAAGGCTACCTCAATATAGTACCTACAAAAGATTATAATAACAAAAGAAGAGGAGAATATGTTTCTTATTTGCTATTAGCAAGACAATCACGTTTTATGAGCGTATAATTATGATGTTATTGGAAACATTGCGAAGGCAAAACTCCCTTCTCACTTCAAACGTAATAATTAATTCAGAAGGCGTACGTACTATTCCCTTATCGTTAGTACCATCGACACGCGTGTAGCATTAATCTCTTCCAACAGAAAGAACACAGAGATCCAACAGAGTCAGCTTTTCGGTTGTATTTTATCAAAAGCTGTTATTATTTAACACAAATTTTACAATTATTTAACTAAAAGTTTATCAAGCACGTAGGCAAACAACATTTACCGATTCTTTCAATAAGTTTTATTTTGATATTAATAAAAACAGAACATTGAAATCAGAGCTATTATAATTGAATGGAGATTATATTAAAATTATTAAGTAACCTTACTCAACTCCGCGATATGTTAAGAACAAATTAGAATATCTTCATAAATTGTAGCGAGGTAAGATCCATTTCGATCACCTCAACTTATAAACAAAAATCCATCGAAATCGATCCATTTGTTAAGGAGGTACGATGCCAAAGGCGTCAAACATAGCACTCCCCTTTTTGCGTCTGGTGTTCATAATCTTTTGAAAATTATACGTGTCTAAAAACATTTTTTCAATATTAGAAAAAACAAAATGAATAATTTCAAATGAAATATTATGTTAAGTAAAACTTGTGAAATATAAAATATTCAAGTTCGATTAGAAACTTTCGTTTCAAATTTAAGATCTTTACCTATTGAAGTTAAACATTTTAAGAGGCACTTATAAACTTTAATGTTGGAATATTATTTTATCTCAAATACGGAGAACCTATTTTAAGTTTCACTTAATCCAATCTGATTAGTTTTAGGTAGGATAACGTTATGCCAAATACGTTTTTTTAAATTTTAACGAAAAAAGGGAGGAGGAGATCGTATCTCGAACGAATGGGCAAATATCAAAAGGGTGTTTTTAAACTTTCAAACAAAAAACATTTGTTAGGATGCATATTAGCTACAAATGAAAATCGGTCATCCGTTAATGAGATATTTTTTTATTTGTAACCATCATTTCGGGCGTTTTTAGTTAAATTGTTAAATGATTCATAAGTCTGTTGTACCGTTGGTCGTAGGTTCGAATAACGGGGAATCAAATAAATGCATACGGAAAACATCGGACGTCAAAGTATCTGTAAGCTACAATAACATACGGGTATAATGTACAATCTACATTTAAATAAAATTTGTATAAATGTAATTAATTACATTTTATCATATACAGGAGATTTCTCTTGATTATGTTACAGTATAAATTACTAGATACAAATATTAAAAATTAACATTAACTTTGTATTATTTAATTAGGCCTTGTTTAGTTTACAAAAAAACTAACAATTACAACACGTAACATAATGAGGTTAATTATAAACAAAAGCAGTGAAACGCGAACAATTGTCGAAAAAACTCGTTTGTATGTTTTTTATTCGCTTATTTCTTTTTAAACGTTTTCTGTGAAAATATAAAACTTATTACTTAGTACATAATAAACGCTAAAGTTTGTTAGGATGGATATATGGATGGATGTTTGTTACTCTTGCATAAACTACTCGTTGGTTTTAATAAATTGTACCATATGGCTCAATCATTAGAATAACACTAAGTTATAAGTGACATAGTTCCGTTGGAAGTCAATCTTTCCTGTGTCTTTTTCAAATTCCATGTGTAATTTATCTATTTTTAACAGGTGCTCCTGGGGCACCAGGGGCTCCGGTAGGCCCTATGCCTCCAGGAATGGGCCCACAGGCTGTGAACAGGAGAATGAATGCGATAAAAACAAATCATCCTAAAGACATCATGGGACCTAATATGGGTATGTTTGTTTAATTTTATGTACAATATTGAGTCCAGGATTCGGATCCTGACGAATTAAATTAGCTTTGGTGATATTTAATATATGTACACAACAAACCCCTGACAAAAACCCCTGAAATTAGTTTGCACTTTACAAATTGTAAAAATCTTTTTTGTTTTTCTAATATGTGCATACGTTCTTGAACGATTGGACCGATAAAGATTTTTACTAGATTCTAATGTATATAAATTTAGTTAATTAGAAAAGACTGGCAATTTGCAAATAATCACTTTAGATTCACACAATATTAGAAAAATATTTGCCTTGTACAATTATTAATACTTTTTTATTTATTTATTTGAACTGCACATTCAAGTCGGTTTATAATATAAAAAGTGTAAAAAAAATACGATTTTAATAAAAACCATCCCGAGACCAATGACCAATTTCGACAACATTCCGTATCTATACGAATTTTTATTTTTTATTGAATCTTTTAAAGAGCCATCAATGATAAATTATACAAAAACTGAAGTATTCTATCAAAAAAAAAAGAATCTTCGAAATCGATCATAATTGGTCTCACAATAACTAATTAAAAATTAACCCAAGCCCGCTGTAAAAAGTTGTAACTAATCTACAAGTTTAATCCAACCAAGCACTCAGTTTAGCGTTTCCCTGTATATATTTGAATAAATTAACAAGCACGGCAGACCTGTAAATCCAATCTAACCATAAAACTAACCCACTAACCGCTTATGCCATTCACAGATGGAGATCGTAGCGAACTCGAAGCTATGATCCAAACAACACCAAACAACTGCAAACGAAAAAATCTTAATATGCTTTAAGCTCCGGGAATGGGCTCATTATTACGCCTAAAACGGAGTTACACTAACATAATCACATTGCACCAGTTCCAGATATAGGTCCCATAGAATCTTCGATGACACACCAAGGTTTGGGTCGGCTCTTATAGACGCTTTGGCTTCTTTGTCTGTATGCAAAGCATGTTTCACACATCTTTAACTGACTCAAAAGTGTATAGAGTGTTTTTAAACCAAGTTTTGTGTTGTTTTTAAACCCAGAGTTTTTTGTTTTTAAACAAAAAAGAGAGGTGTTTAAAGTTATCAACTATGTGTCTGTGTGGTGTGTGAATCTATCTGTGGGCTCCTAGCTACTAACGAATGGATCACAATTTGTTTTTTTTTTTTGTTTGAAAGTTGATTTATGAGATTTGTTTTATACATTCATTAGATATTTTTGTAATCATCATATTGGGTTTTTTTTTATGTATAGATTACTCTGCTATATAGTTTTTGCAACAACAATTGCAACTCAGCGAGAAAGTGATAGAGAGATTACTAAATTAAATATAAAACTATAAACTTTTCAGAGTTTTTCGTAAATGAGAGAGTTGTATATCGTAAAAAAATGATTGTTCTATGTGCATGACTGGCAACGATAAGTTAGAAATCGGTGTTGGCTTACATCATTTAAAGCCGCTTTTTTGCTTGTTATTGATTTATATTTAATGGTTTCAGGAAACCATCAAACATCCATTTGCAATTCTTCACCACAAGCTACTCTCCCCATTTTGAATACAGCGGTACAGATCAACATTTTGTTTAATTTGCTGTAGATGATGCATGTCACTATGCTACCAATAATAATGATACAAACTTTTTACATTGTCTATGACATCCTGTCACATGAGACAGACACATTTCTGCATCTGTTTCACTTAACCTTTTTTTTAAAAGCAAGTAGGTGATCAGCCTCTGCCAACCATGTGTTTCTCCGAAATTCGAACTCAAGATTCCGGTGCAATAAGCATACGTTTTAACCACCGAGCTACAGAGGCGGCTTAATATTGTCCACACACTGAATATTATTTGTGAACGTTCCCTTAGTATGATGTTGAGTGACACCTTTGAAAACTCACATTTTTTAGAAAAAATTACTGATACTTACTTTTGTAAATAAAATAGTAATTCAATAAAATTTCGTACGTACATGAATGCTAAAAAATTAGTATGTACCTACTCCTAAAAGAAATGTTTTGAAACTAATAATTATAAAAACAGACATAATCATATAACCGTATAGGCTATAGCTTAAACGGCTTGATGGATTATGAAAGTAAGGTATTGCTCGATTCCTCAACTTTGCGTTTACTAATTTTCTTGATATTTAAAATTTGCATGCATTTATCAAATTTCTTTCTCACACTATCTTTCAAATACATTGTTGATACCAATTGCTTTCATCTATTACTCGCAATAAATCTAGATCGACTCACTTTTTAACTGATTTTTGCTTCTAAAAACCTTTTGATTTTAAAAACTTTTGAATTCAGATACGTAGTTTTATCACCTTTATAAAATTACATCTTTTCGTACTTGATTAGTAAGCATTTAAAATATCTAAGCTATAAAATATATTTCACGACACTCTTAACAATCTTTGACAATACTGACAATAAGTTCTTTGTGAATGCTATCGTATTCTTGATTTAACTTATAAATATTTAACTCCTTATAAACGTTGAACGAGATCTTTGCTTTGTTTCGTTTTTGGGACTTCGCGGGACATTGACGGAGGATTTGAGACAAGTTAAGCAACGTTTGTAAGAAAGAGAGCTGAGAACATTATATAAATTAAAGTGAAGCTTAAACGGAAAAAATCAATTATCAATATGAACATAAAACAACTGCTATGTAAACAACGACAGTACTCCCAAAGAACTCATATAACTCTTTAAATCTATGTGTGATGTTCTATTTTAGGATTTCTATTATTTTAGTGTCTTAATATCGAGTTTTATTAACTGAATCATCAAGCTGATATCTTGTTCCACAGTCGCAAGCCTAATGCCCGGAATGGACTTAACTGTAGCGTCTTGTCTATCGCCGAGTTCTCGTGATCTGAGCCCAGCTTTAGCCATAGCCATCCCAATCATGAAGTCAGTTAACATTGTCCCAGCGCAGTGTTTTGACAACATGGCGTTCAACAACGAGAAGGATACGAAACCTCAAATAGACGACGTTTATAAGAACGATGACAAAACGGATGTCAAAACCCCATTATTACGAGATCATAAAATTGAATCGATGGATGAAACTAAGCTGAGAGATATTAAAATTGAAAAACGGAAGTCCTCTGCATCGACGTAATGTTAAGAGAAAATTCATAGTAAAATGCATAGTAGTGTCGCTTCACACTTACATATGCCGATCGCAGTTCGTTCTCTCTCCCATCTCAGTCACATTATACAATCTTTGTTCTTAAGATTGATCGTGACTGGAATAGGATTTGAGCCTAGCTTGACTATGAAAATACACAACACATTTCTTACTTGATAATATTTTACCAGACCGAGATCGGAACGAGAATGAACTATGAATCTAACTTATTCTGGCACCTTCTTGCCACGTACTTGAACGTGGTCGATACTAATACAAAGGTAAACTTCTCTATTCAAGTCTGCACTTGAGAGTTCCAAGCGTTAATCGGATCTAAAAGGCTTTTAGGAGTAAATTTTCAATAAGAACAAAATTTCGCCCAATTATTATTAAATCGCATAAAACACGACCAATCCCTAATGATAATTATTACTTTTACAACGCAGGGTTATGATTAAGCCTATATAATAGTTAGTTTTTTTAGTTAAAATTTAACAGTTACATTATTAATGTCTAAAAAAATTATTATTATTTGAGTACCAGTCAAAAAATTTCGTCATTATTGCAGTATATGTCAGTCAACTCTAAATGGTTTTAACTAATTACTTTTTTCAAAGTATTTTTAATAACTTCAACGATTACTATTTCGTTAAAGTAAAACTTAATTTGTACCTAATGTATATTGGAAGAAGTTTGAAAGTGATCAAAGAGCACTTTGGATTTCCATTAAAGCTTAATTTAAGTTTCGCCGGAACATTTAAAGATTATCCAATATTCGGGAATTTACAGTTAACTGTACTACGTCGTTTGTTTTCTTTACAAAACCGAAAAATAAATATCTAATAGTAGAAATAACAAGTCGAAGGCTCTTTGTTTTCGTAAAACTATAATTGAATTCTTATCAGAAAACTTAGTATTGGTTTTTTGATTAGTATTATCTCGCCAAGAGTTAAACATAACCATCAAGGGTCAACCAACTAAGGATCATAAACCCAGCCTTAGCTTATTTCATGATTGTTTTGGATCTGTGACTAGCTGTGTGCAGAAAAAGAAGTATTAATGCTAGATTTTTCAAACCGCTTTAAGATATTAGACGACCGATTGGCGCAATTGGTAGTGCTCCTGCCTTCTGCATCGAAAGGTCCCGGGTTCGAATCCCGGTAGGTGCAATATTTGTGTGATGAGCACGAATGTTTGTTTCCGAGTCTTGGTTGTTTATAAACTTATATATGTATTTATTGTGGTACCCTCGTTGTTTCTGATTACCATAACACAAGTGCTTCAGCAACTTACTTTGGGATCAGAGCAATGTATGTGAGTTGTCCCAATTATTATTATTATTATTATTATTATATTTAATGACAAAATAGTTTCGTTGAACAATAATTATGCCTCAGAACGTAGGAATTTGTTTTAATGAAAATAAATTTTCAACTAATTTAAAAAAAAAACAAATTGCGTCTTTACAAGTATTTTTGCTTTTTTTTTTTGATTTTGGATATTTTGTGGACTTTTTATTGAGTAGACTTAAATTAGATTTTAAAAAATTGCAGATTTATTTTGTCACCCATTAAGGAAAAATGACCTACTTTGACTTAAGGTCCTAAGTCCCCAGAATGGGGCAGAGCGTCCACAGTACGTCGCCATCCCTCACGGTGTTGAGCTACGCGTTAAATAAATTAAATAAAAGAAAAGGAAAAAGTGCATTATTATGGCTGTTTAGACATTACTTTGAATTAGTTAGCGTCCATCAAACCTTGGCTGATTTTAGTATCTCATATCACGCTGATCGTCAGCGCTGATAGCGCTTAAATAATTAATTATGTTTTCCTATACAGTCTTAAGTATTTTAAAGCGGCAACTCGATGTCTACTGTTTAACTAATGTATACCTATTTTATTCTCATTATTCTAGCTGTAGTCATATAAACTTGCTTCATAGTACAATATAGTAGTCAAATGTAACGACCATTTTTATATCTTAAACTTTAAACTCCATGTAATCTAGGTAGGAAATTTTTCATTTTAGTTCTCCTATCCTTACAATATTTACCTTAGCCTATTTAGTAAAGAAAATATTGTATAGAGGATTAGAAAAGTGCTCTAAGCAAGCAAGTTAGTACCAGAACTGAAATCTTTGCGCCCCTTCAGTTCCCTTGGTTCGGCTCAGCTTTGTGTCACTATGCTCCTTACATGCATTTAAAAAGAGCGATTTTCAAATCGTATAATTTACAGATTCCAAAACAAATTTACTTAGGACGTTTTTTTTTCTAATACTCTTTTTATTTCCCTATATATATATTATTAAACATTCTCTCGTCCTACATATTTAATGAAAATGTGCAACATGTGTTACTATTTCAAACATTAATGTAACACAAAAATGTAAATATATGTACTAGCGTTAATAATTTTATATTCATGTTACAAATACTAGAAACATATCATCTGCACATCTTATTCTCGGTGTATTTTTGTACTTGTATAAATTTAACACACATTAAAATTAACGTTAACATAAATGTAGATAATGTAACGCGTATAACACGATTAAATAAAATACTATTTTACAGTTTATTCAAAAATTTATTTTCATTTTTAAAAACTACAATGTGACTACAGTATGCGAGCAATAAAGTGGGGTGTTTAAGATCATGAGATACCAACTTAAAAGTAGTTTAATTATTAAAAATTGTGTAATAAAACAGTGTTTTATATAATTAGTTGTAGATAGTTATAATAAAATGTTTTATTCTAAAGTATTCAACCTGTCCATGATCCTTTTAATGTAGGTTAATTTTCTTGCTTAAACATAAATTTTACTGTAATCAGAGTAAAAGTTGCCTGTCATAATATTATAAGTCTCAAGTCTTAAAAAACTTTTAATGTTCTTACGTCCTTATAATTTGCGAATCGTTTTCAAGGTACTTCAAAAACATATATAAATTTATATATACTTATATCTAGCTGAGACATGACATCTATATTATATGAAAAACTTGCCACAATAGATTAATGAAAAGTTCATTGATTAAATTGTTTCTGGATTAACCCAATTTTAACATTTTCTTTGCTTGGACATTACGTTGAACAATATAATTTCTAATTAATTTTTTCATTCATTGTATAAATTATTAAATGTTATTTATACAAACAGTTAGTGAATTTATTAAGTAGGTCAGTTGATCGCATCAAGGAGAAAACTGACTAGACACCACTACAGTCGCGATTCGCTGCAGAGCCGAGAGATACCGAACTTTTAAATACCCGTAACATGGGCTAAAACAGTCATTCTACTCTCTATGTTATATAAGTGGGGGGTCAGCTTGCTATCCAATCTTTAAAAACACTCCTTCCTCCACTCCTTCTGTGTCGCCCTCAAGGCTGCTGGAAAAACATAGACAGAAAGTTCGAAGTTTTCTCTGTGAGAAAAAACTAAACTCTAATTGAAAACTATTAAACTAGAGATGCTAAAATATTGTGAGGAGGTCGCTGGATGCCACGTGAGTACGCTTCTCATATTTTCCTTGTGTTTACTGATTGCCTAGGTCTTCCAGTCCTCTACCACTTGAATCGACCGGCCTATAACGATGGGCACCTTCAAACTAAATAACAAACAAGTGGTGTTAATGATTTAATACAAATTCTAGTGTTGTGTTATTCTGGTTGTACTGATGGCAGTAAAAGAGACTACTTACTACGATTTTTATTATTTATATCTACCCTCTTTCTGTTTTCTGTAGGTACATTAATATTAAATATTTTTTTTTATTTAATAAAAACAACGAAAAGATTTACGTAAATATATAATGCAACAGACAACTTCTACTCCGATAATATAGTATATATATAATAATTGTTTATATTAATACAAATATTAACGCATAAAATGCAATAATTTTTACTTAAAGTAGATAGCACGTTAATTTTTAAAATTGTATGTACATAATTATAAGTGTATTATAGATTCATGATATAAAATGTATTGTATATCTAACAAAATATAATCTAACAAAATTATAGTGAGAACTTTTTAATCAATTCATAATAAATGTTTACGCATGCCCTTATAGATAATTATTTGTGGCTCTATTTTGGTTATTTATGGATTAAAAACAAAATGTACGCATAGTTTTATACGTTCTTTTCAATTTCTTCAAGCTTTGGTCTTTATAAAAGTCACAATTAGTTGTGTTGTTTGTTTTTGCGTTTACCGTTAAACAGAAAAAGTTATTACATATACCTTAACAATGTTTGTTATTTAAAGTTAAATGTTACATGTAAACTATGACGTTAAAAATAAGGATAACAAGAAACGTTCTCTAAGTAACAAATAATATATCATTAAAACGAAATAAAACCACAAATAGTTTATACAATTGCTTGAATGTTGTACAAAATATTATGAAGATTTTGAATGATTATTGCGGACCAGTTTTGCATATTTAAACATTTTTCATCTACTTCCTTTAAAAACCGCGTCATTTATTAGATTAGCTTCTAAACTTGACTTCTTAAAAAATTAAAACCAGCCTAAGCTCGAATTCAGTTTTGATTTAAATCGAATTTGAATTCCGATATTAGACGTTTGACACTCTTTAGTTTGTTTCGAAAATTGCATTTTTTAATTGAAATTAATAATAAATTCATGAGTTTAATACCTTCCGTGTACTGTCCGATCGTGATGCTCTAAAATGCATTCTAAAACAAATAACGCACGCCAATTCAAAAAAAAAAAAACCTTCAAAATTTGCAGTAATAATAACATTATCACGACGTATATTGAAGAAATCATTTGCCATCGAAAAGGGTCGATATCGAACTGTCATCAATACGAAAAGCAAATCACATTTTCTCTTATCGTAACATTCAAGGGGCCTTTTTGAGGTCATCTCAACGCTTATTATCGAATGCAAACCAATCGACTTCATTCTTATGCACATTTTCTACTGTAGTGTTTAATAAAGTAATTATGTTTTTATTTTTTATTTATATTAAGTTTTATATTAACAATACTTGTCTATTGATGTCTAATATAACCAAATAAGCTAGACAAAAAGTGTATAAATTACTAATTGTTAAAGTTTCGCCCTCATTTAGAACACAATGTATAAACCACATTTAAAGGTTTAAACCGGTATGATTGGCACAAAATTAGAATAAGGCTTGAAATGATAAACAGGGCTTGAATTGTATAGCATTCTATATACAATATAATATTAATTATACATTTTTGAACAGTATGTGAGATTATTTGAATATTGTTCAATAAATATGTGAAATTAATAATTCTTTTATTTACTCATTTCTTAAATAAGTCTAAAACAAAATAGAGACTGCACAAATGGAAGATACATAAAACGAAATACAAGATATAAGCATCCTAAGAATGTTTCACAGTTGGAGTAAAAAGATTTAAAGTTTAATTCAATATCAAATATCTGAGTTTGGGGTAGAGTCGAGACTAAGCAATATCATTTTGTCTCTATAACGTATTTTGTCTCTAAAATTAATTATTATCTAATGAAATTTACAGATTTATTTACTTAGTTCTAAATATTTCTGAAAGCACACATGAGAATTTCGGTTCATATAAACTTTGAATAAATAAAAACATTTTGGACTGATTCAGGAAGATATTTCGCTATTGGTATTATAGTTACATTTAATAGGTCAAGGGATGCTTTTAAATAATTGAAAATTAAATAACATTTTAATATTTATTAATTACTTAGAAAATAACTTAACGAATACATACATTTTATTAATCTAATAGGATGAGGGCGAATGTGATATTTTTTTTAAACTTCGTTGCAATGGAGTGCAACGGGCGGCCTTATCGTTAATCAGCGATATCTTTCAGGCAACCCAAATTTTTTTTGTTAAATTTCTTCAGACAAGCTTGTAGAAATTTAACCACACATCCGTGCCACTTATGACACCCCGTCTGGCATGTGGTAGTCCCACCAGAGACCGAATACAAATACAAATTTAATTATAAATTGTGTTCGGGACCGGGGATTGAACGCGATACCTCCATTTTTTTGTTTCGTAATAACGAAAATAATCACTATAAAACAAAGTCGCTTTTTCTTCCCCTATTTCCCTTTGTATGCTTAAATCTGTAAAACTACGCAACGGATTTTGATGCGGTTTTTTTTAAATAGATAGAGTGATTAAAGCGGAAGGTTTTTATATATGTTTTATACCCGTGCAAAGCCGGGGCGGGTCGCTAGTAATTTATAAATTAAATAACTGATTACAATGAAAAATGTTACAAAATTGGGCGATATTATCCTTTTTGAGAACGACTAAATACTGATCACATAAATATTATATATGGCCTGTAATGACTCGTATTAATGTTAAAGATACTATGGAGAAAATAAAAATAGTTGGTAAGGGCTGGTAATAAGGGCTTTATAGCGTGGAAAGCATTGTTAAACGGAAGGTTGAAACTAAGGATAATGGCTATCATTACGTAGGAAAAGCTGTCAGCCCAATGTTACAAGATCCATTAATATATCAGCGCTAAATGTACCTCTTTATAAAAATTGTAACAATTGACTTTAAAAGAGTAATTACTATGATTTTTGTCGGTACTTCTGGGTAGAAACTTTCGGAACCAGTGGTGTTTGTTACTATAAAATTAACGATTTAAAAGTGCTTTGTCAAATTTGAAATAGTAACCTAGTCTAAATGATAATTTAAAAATATATATATATGAAATTTTTGCTTTATTTTTTCAACGTTAAATTTTTACATCAAAATAGATAATAAATAATAGATTCATCTTTAATATGATCACTTATGAATTTTAAATAACTGAAGTGATATAATAAAATAATTTTTAACTTTTTTAAAAACTTTAACCAGAAGCTTACGATTTATATTAGTTTAAAATTTATCATCACCTTGCTGTCCGCTAGGGATTTTGTTGTAATTTATACAATTTGAAAACCATATATATATATATATATTCTAATAATGGTAATTAACCTTAATATGATACACAATCTTATTTTTTCCATAATCGCCTTATCTTATTAATTTATTTATTTTGTATTTAGCATCCAAACATCTATTAACCTTAAACTAAACACACACAATGGGCATACTATCGTTTAAACACATAGAACAATGACATGGGTACTAAAAAGTCTAACGGAATATAAAATCAACCTTAAATTGTAAAATAAAAAGAAGAAAAATACTAATAACTAATTTTTTAGACCGTGCAAAGCATCCATCGCCAGGCGACGATAGACACTTATGCAGTCATAAAATATATATATGTTATCATTCTTAAATAACTTATATATTATATAACTAAGTTGGAATTACAGAATGTGTTCGCTAGGGAAACAAATGAAAAAAGTTTTGGTTTGGAAGACACTGATTTATTACTTTCTTGTAACAAAAACTATAAGCAAAAGTCTCAATAATGTTCAAGTAAAGGTTTTTCACATAAAATAGGCTTATCTCAAAAATGGATGATTCAAGTCTTGGTAAATCGTCAAGATCCAACTCAAACCGCTTTCTAACAAAAAAATAAAGATATTTATCTATTTATTTATTAAAGGGCTGATGAACAAATGTTAAGATAATCACATGAAGAAATAGACAAATTTTCAATTGTAATTTTAAATTTCACGTAAATGGGCAAGTATAACAATTATAAAAAAATTACATCTAAATAAAAAAAAAGTATAACCACTACTAAAAAAAATAGAAACATTTGTTTAAGAGTTACGATGCAAAAAACAGACAGACAGCCATCTCATAACATCACTCTTTTTTCATTGGGTATTAAAAGTAAGGGTTTGAAAATGAAATACCTGCTGAAATTAATATGTTGAGTCACCGTTTGTTCAACCTTCTCCATTGAAACGGGACATTCTCGTCTATTACCGACCTTTAGGAGGCAAAACGTCATCTTTTTACGATTAAAAGACACCAGCTGCTTTCACTCACGTTCATAAAAAATAGATACAATCACGATTATATATAAGCTTGTCCTATTTAATGTTTCGGGTCTTTCTGTTATGAGCTTTAGATAATTGTCATTTTACACAATATATCACGGAAGTATATAGTTGGTTCTATTTACCAACCTTCCGCCATCATTCACCTTCTTTCAGCCAAATTTTAATGATATTCCTAGAAATCTTTTCGTTCTAAAATATAAAAGTTCAGAGTAATATTCCATTGATATTCAGTTTCCTTTGTAAATATGAGTATATAGCAACTAGGCCGTGAGTTTTTAATTTGAATCAAATCTAACTTAAGAGGCGTCGTTAATCCGCGTCCTAATTAACGCCGAGATTAGATAATCACTTTTTAATTGCGTCTCCTATTTTATCTCTCGTTTGTACACCTGCTCTTTTAATTCCTTTATAAACGTTTGATGAGATACCTAACAATTTACTTGTGAACCTCTAAGGACATCATTCACAATTATATGACAAATTTAAGCTATATATTATAAAAGTTATTCAACGCGCTAATCTTTGAACTACTAGTTCGATTTGAAAAAATATTTTACTGTTGGATAGTTCATTTATCGAGTAAGATTATATTATATTATATAGATAGATTATATTATATATA
The DNA here is from genome assembly GCA_912999735.1 of Aporia crataegi. Lineage (NCBI taxonomy): Eukaryota > Metazoa > Arthropoda > Insecta > Lepidoptera > Pieridae > Aporia > Aporia crataegi. Next base: position 627,446 of record OU538744.1, on the reverse strand, counting down.
TATATATATATATATAGATTATATATATATATATAACATCACGCTACAACCAGCAGCAGCGGAGAATCATAAAAAATATATAATTGTATAAATTTCCAAGGAGATAGCATACAATTTACATGCGAATATCTGAGAACATTATACACACATGGCTGTATAAAAATAGGTATTAATCAATCCAGCTCACAATCAGTCAATGAATTTTTAAAATCCGCCTAGTAGTTTTCAAGTATACAAATAAAAATCGAAAAACATAACGGCCGTCGGCGAATATTAAAAATACATAATCTGATGACGTGGTCAAGATGTATATTTATAAAGATTCATCCATTTATGGGATATTTATTTATACATTATTATTTATTTATTTTCCTTGTAATATGTGGAGGAGGTTTAAAATTGTCTTCAATTTCAGTTGAATACAGAGATTGTAAGCCATGTAATAAAGATTTCCATGAGCTGAGGAATCGCAGGAATTTGCAATAAAACGTCCAGTTATTTATTAAATAGTTACTGACCACTGTTAGGAAATATCTGTTTTTTCACTAGTGAAATTGAACAGAAAAAACTCTCGCCATGATTACAAATAAGATTAAATTAAACGCAACAAGTAAATCTGAACCGATTCTCATTAATTGTACCTAGCTAAGATCAAGTGAGAAATCCAAAAAAAACAAAATCGGTTCATTTGCTTAGAAGCTACGATGCCACAGAGAGACAAAATTCAATTTCATTTGATGCGTTATTGTACATGTTGCGTAATAATTTTTATTAAGTTTCATTTGCGAAGATAGTTGAACATAATTCTGCTGAATAAACCCTCAACTTTACTCCTTTTTTCCTTGTTAATGTTAACTAGAACGAGCAATGAATGGTTTAATTAGAATTAAATGAAAGGTGAATAAAAATGTGTTTACAGATTTTTCATTTAAACTAGTCCTTTTCGTGAGGCTTGTTACAATACGTATTGTACAATTGTGTTGACTTACGCGCTCAATCCATTGTATCTGTTTTCTTTAAATGTGTAATACTCGCGTAAAAGACAATTTCTTATTCTATTGCTACCGGTCAATAGATTCTTTGCACAATATTTGATTATTTTGTTACTCAATTAATTATTAGTTATTTTATTGTCCATGTTTAAACTTCTGTATCCATATATTTTTATTTTAGCTTATATTATATAAGATATATAAACATTAAATAATTGATGAACTAACGCAAAGATCAATAAAATTAGTTAAATAATGTAACGATCTATCACTCCAATCGGCATTCCGGCCGAGCTACGGATAATTGCCCCGGGGACAATGCTAGATTCATCAATGCTCATGCTGCAGATAGTAAGAAATGGGTGCATTTTAGAAAGGCTGGAAGAAGTAAAGCGTATATTTTGCACTTCTATCATTCAATGAAACTTGATTAAGTGTTCATCTATAGTCTATACTAGTTCTGATGTTATAAAAGTTTGATTGATTTGAAAAATTATTTTGTGTTCGGAATAATATCCCAATTTAAAGAGATTAGTGTCACGAAGCCGTGGCAGATCAAGATTACTTTGGCTGGATGGTGCAGAGTTACTGTAAGTAAGGCCTTCAAGTCTTGGAGATCACAAATTGGGAGCAAAAGATTCTCGCTCGACCAGGCTAAGGCCCAATGGGAAGTAACGCCGCACAGATACTAGGATATGTGGTCTATGTAAGGAGGTTACATATAAATTATAATTTGTCGTTAGTGAAACGCGGAATCACTGTGGAAAATTCAAATTTTTATTATCTAGGGCAGTGTGGTGTTTGAATCTTCTTACTCTTTCAACATTGAACTTTTCATTTTGTAGCAATTCCAATCAGTATCAAAACACTTGTGTGTTAAAACACCGGACGCTTAAACGTTACCTATACGTTTGAATTGTCTGTGCGTCATGGACCAATTTATTAGGAATTCTTATTTAACATGTCGGGTTTTTTGTATTTGTAACAGTTTAATAAACTTCTATTTTGACATTTGTCTGTAACATAACTTATAAGTGGGCCACTTATATTGTTCCAACCAAGCCGAGGCTTATATTGAATGATAATATCTTTTCTACGACTAGTTATTAGTACCCTAAATACTTATTGCGTGTGGGTTAATGTTTCATTAACTTCTTGGAATTATCAAATAAATGTTTCCCTTTATTAAATTTCTTTTATGAATTAGGTTTTCTATTTATATTATTTTAGAAATAAAATAGTTGCTAATTTAAGGAAATGTTAGAAACGAAATAAATTAACTAAAATGGATAAGAAGATACAACTATCTTGTTCACAAAAGCGGATTAGTGGCCGCAATGCAATTAAAGGCTATTATTAATTAAGTAGGCTTTAAACAAAGGCAAGGCGCCTCTAAGAGGATATTATTCCTTTAGGAATCTCTTTACTTCTACTTCGATAGAATAGTAACAGAAGTCCAGATGATTTAAGATTTAATGAAACTGTAGGTGGCGCTTTCGTTTGATATAGTCGATGTGTTCTGAGAAGAACACGTCTTGAATCTTCGACGGCGCTCGCGCAAACGGGGCCACGCCTAGCCGCGCAGCATATTTATAGAAGCGCACACCCTCTCGCTCTAAAGTGCATGGACGTGATTAGCTACACCCACGCTTCACTCGTATTAACCATAGTGCTAAGTTTAGATTAAGATTTTTGTACAAATACTTGTGTTTTAGAGAATAAATTATCATACATATATACATTCAACATTCAAAACTCTTCATTATTTCTCAACGCTTCTCTGCAAGTTAAGGAGTTTTATAACCTACAACCTCCAACTCCTAAAAAACTAAAAAATACTAATTTCTAACGAAACTAAACATATAATATCCATATACTAATTAGGTATTATGCATCTGCCTCTGCCAAACCGCCTCCGTCGCGCCGGAGATCCGTGGTTTGAATCCCGGGGGGACTAATGAATGTTCCGGTTGGGTAGGCACAGAAGGCTAATCACCTACTTGCCTGTAAAGAAAATATTCATTGAAACAGATACAGCAATGTGTATGCCCCTTGCCCCACTAGGAGTTACGGGAATTCACTTTATTAGGTATATATATGTATGTTATAACTTTCGAGTATAACACTGTCTCACTATATTTAAAACTAGTGACCCGCCCCGGCTTTGCACGCGTATACATATATAAAATGCAAACATATATAAAAGCCTTCCTATTCAATCACTTTATCTATTAAAAAAACATTTAAGCATACAAAGGGATATAGGGAAAAAAAACGACTTCGTTTTATACTATGTAGTGATATATGCCTAATTACAGTGACATCTGTCCATTGACATATTTATTTTTTAAATTTAAAAATACCTACACATATCTTTCAACATACACGTCATTATTAAGTATTGATGCCCTCAATAGCCAATAAGAGTCGAGAATTCCTAGAGGTTGCAGCATATCATTAAGCTACGCTTTTCAATGTAAAATTAATACCAATTAAGTTCAGGTCTGCATTTAAATTACTACGCTTACTGTTGAATGCTGTAGTACAACAGAGAGAGAATTACTTAGCCGTTGGCTTGGCTTCCAATATAAAGCTATGGTTTTTAATCCCCGTCTCAAAAAGATGAGTAAATATTACAAGTTTGATGTGTCCGTATTTGTTTTTGACATCGTAGCTAAACAAATAGACCGATTTTGACATTTTGTTTTTTATGAAAATAATTTAATTTTTCTCTATCTTCTACGGATGAAAACCTTTTGTAAAATTTCGTGATTAGCGCGAATAAATAGTTGTTTAATAATGTGAAGTAATAATGTTTACTTATTATAAAATATCAACGTTTGCAGTTATTTATTAATAGTATTAGATGGGCTCTTGCTCCAAGTCCATAACTAATGCGAATCGAGTGAATGGTCTGACACAATTAGAGGCAGCTTTGAAAATCAGCGACGCAATGGCGAATGTTTAATGATGTGAGTGGAGCTTCCGCTATGCTGCTTAAATAACTAGTTCAACTTTAATCCTTTTTAAAAGGTCTACTCATAGAATTTTAGTTGATCAGGTAAACTTTGATGAATTGAAGTGCTTTTAGAACTTATTTTTTAATATATTTATCTTACCTTCTGTGTGTTATATTCTGTACTAACGAGAATCGGCTCGGAGGATATGTTAAATAATTAGTTTAGTTGAAGCCAATTTTAAGACCCCTGACGCACCCCTTTGAACGCACCTACTTGTCTCATACCTTGCTCATACCTCATTAAATGTAACGGGAGTTCACTTAAACGCATTATCAGTCAAAATGCGATTTTTATAAGACGTCTCTGGCGCCCCTACGCATCCAAATTGAACGAAAATAAAATCACATAGATTTTTATAATCTCGCCATAAATATTTAAAATGAAACACCTTTCATAAAAACCGCTTAAAAATAATCACAGCACATTACAATCATAATATCGCATCAACTGATATTGTGTGTATTATATATTAAAGCTTCGAAGCTCGCCGTCTCAACTTCCTAAGTTATGCGATAAAATTTTATGACACTTTCAACACGCGTCAACCACCTCAGTCGAGTTTTAAGTGTATCAATAATTTGATAAGAGTATGTATAATTCGATAGCTTTTGCGTAAAATATTTGTATGAAAAATTTAATAATATTAACTCCAAGCTTTTACATGGAAAATTATATTGGCAATTTTGGACAAGTAAACAAAAAACCCATACCAAAAATGTCTAATACTGTACTGGTAGAGTAAGGGAAAATGACAATTTAAAAATCGTCCAACATGATGGATTACACATGAATATCCCATAAATGAGTCTATTGCCGCCTTCATAGCCTACTCACGCGTCTGCGTGTAGCGCCGGAGGCTTCGAACCCCGTAACAAAGAAAATGATCAGTAAGTTGTCCGCCCCCATGAAGGGGTTATAACATTGAATTTTCTCAATTCTAAAAGTCTTTTACAAGTCGTTCAATTTTAAAATCTTTAACAGTGAATACAATTCTATAATAATACGAACTCAGCTTTGCAATTTAAAAAAAAAACATATCGGAAGCTAGCCAACCGAAGCTTTTGAACTAAATTAAAGTCAATATCATATAATCACTCGGATATTATGAACTATTCGCATTAGGGATGGATACAATATCGATAAAAAGTTTTTAGGAGAAATTTTTGTAATACATGATAATATAGGGAAATTGCAATATTAGATTAGTATTAGTTTTTTGAAATTATGCCGAACAAACACATTACATAGAGAGATTTCATTATTTGTAGGTAAGGATGAATCTTAATAATCAAATTACAAAATTTCATTTTTTTTTTTCTATTTAAAATACACAAAAACCAAAACGTTAGTTTCAATATCTGGGCTCCCTTTTAAAAATTACTAGAGCAAACTCAGCTCTTCTTTAACTAAGGTGTGTGTGTGTGTGTGTGTGTGTGTCATTAATAGTAGACACAAAGTTTTTATCATCTACTTGCTTTAAAAGTCGTTCAGTGTGTATGGGTCATAATTATGTTCCTTACCCCAAGTTACGCGCATATAACTAGGTTTTTGGTGCGATTCCGTTTGTGTATTTATCCTATTTCAACCGCTTCGACCTCTTTTTTCAACAAATAGTAGCCTATGTCGTTTTAAATCTCTATTCGCTTCAGTGATGTGAAAACGAGAGGCATTACTGAGGCATTTATGATATTGGTATGGAATTTGTATCGACATTAGAACATCCCTAATCCTCAGCAGATGTTCGTTTGCATAGAATAATTTGTTGAAATTTGTGAAAATTAATGTTATTTCAAAGAGCACGGGTGAGGTCAACTAAGCGAGTTATTTTCACAAGTTTTGTGCTCACTCAGAATAACAGATATTAACTCTTCATTCAAATTTTTTTATTTAACTTAAAGAAAACATTAATTTATTTATTCAGAATGAAAAGGCTAGCCGAATTGGTCTAGTTCGTCTAATTTTAGCTCTGGATGTTTTATTTGGAAGTTAATAATAAATAAATTGATACAAATATGAAAGCCTTTAACGAAATATAAGCGAAACGCATTTTAAAAATGCAAAATTTCCGCCTGAATGAGCAATAAATTGCCTTGAAATTCTGTCACCATCTACAAAATGTATCGAAATGAAATTGACAATAATGTATCGCGTCTGAAAATAGCGAAGAAGTCAGTGTAACGTGCAAGTAACAGGAAACAGTTCGTGATCGAATAACATTCGCCCGGCCGCCACTCACAACGTTGTCATTCTGTAGCATCATTTCTTTAAAATATCTGTGGCCTACAGTACTGAGACTACTTGAAACTGATTTAATCATTCCAAGTCGTTCTTCTACGGAGTTCCATAGCCGCCGACGTAGCTCAACGGCGTTTGCTCGTTCCTTGGTGCAATAAATTGTAAATTAAGTATTGCTTGGACAATTATAATCTGAACAATAAAAATATAATAGCATTAGTTGGATTTGTAGGATATAACTGTGTAACACGAGGCCGAGGTGGTAGATAGAGACAGAAGAAGTTATATTGCTTTGTTTACGATACGTGTGCATTCCCGATGTCTCTGCGGACGTATGTCGATATTCCAACGCGGATTTCAGTTACAATTTATTTCGTGTTGGATACAAATTTACATATAGATCTTGTACTACAGGGGATCAGGGGATAAAAACAAACGTAAATACACTTTTTAATAACCACTAACAGACACACACTAAGATATTAATGCTATGCTAATTTGAATGCTTACGAGTATAACTGAATTACAATAAATATTATCAGAATAATGATATCATTTAACTAAAGAAGTTTAACGTTAAAAAATATTTTTAAAAAAATGCCAGGGTAGGTTTCCACAAGAATTTGCTCTTGAACAATGCAATTTTAGCACTATTTTCCATTCATTTAATCAATTACTTAAATAGGTGTCTAACTATGTAATCCAATGTTGGCTTATATTAATAATAAATACCTAAAGAGAGTGTAGGCGACCGTCCTTCTCTCTCCGATAAAAAAGATGTTAGACTACGCATCCGCGATTTGCGGCATAAGATTAAGAAATGTGTGAGTGAGCAGCCTCGACTCTTACAGATTTCCTTACCACAAAATACTAGATCCAAGAAAATACTATAGATACCTAATACCTATTCTGATACCTAATTTTTACACCCCCGATGCAAAAATAAGTGTGTGATGGGTAATGTGACGTGCCTGTGGAATCGTAGCTCCGAACGAATGGATCAATTAAAATGCGCTTTTTATTGTCTGTAAGCTGATGTGACCATTCTTACCTACAATTATTATATTATGAAGATCTGTTCATTCATTTATTAGTTATTCGTATCTAACATGTCGTTAGAAGAAAGTTTAAGGTTATTTTTAAACTATGGTTATTTAGGGATGAGAATACGAGTCGCTCCTTTCCTGTTGTATACGAATTGGCGTCTTTTCTAGTTATTACACTTTTTTGCTCACTGCCTAACCTTTCGGCAAAAGGAGTTATTATATAAATAAAACAATCTAAATAGAACTTTTGTAAAACGTACTGGATATTTATTTACAAATAATAATATCTCATAAATGTATGAAAAGATAATAATAGTAGCTAAGAACCATTTCAATCTCTTCATCTTTCAAATAAAATCCGCTTCATAATCGCTCCATTCGTGTAGAAGATGCTTTTGTACAGACACGAAGACACTTCTATCTTATAACACTCCTCTTAAAAGGACATATAGACGTCGGGGATTACAAAATAGATAACTATAGCATGTTGGGTGTTTCTGAACTCTGGCACAAGCTCGAATCGATTTTAAATAAATAACGTTTTATTTGTAATGGGTCCGACTTTACGTCCTTTCACGCAATATAGTGCTGAGTGCACTTCCACAGAGTATAGTTATGTCGTATATTTTTTTACTAAAGTTAAAGGTCATCATTAAATCATAAATCTGACTATAAAATTACTAATAGGTACATACAATGTTATTTTATGTATAAAAACAAAAAAGCTTTGGCGTAAAAGCACAAAAGGCTGATTCCTACTTGCCTCAGTGATACAGACGCCGATAAATTCTGTCTGCTCCATGCGCCAGGGTAACGAGATATGATGATTACAAATAAGAATATCTCATAAATCAATGAACAGATTTTCATAAATTGTGCCTAAGATTCATCTTGATCACGTCAGCTTTCAAAGAAAAATAAAATGCATCGAAAACTTTCCATTTATTTATGACCTACAAAGCCACAGCCAGACACACAAATCAAATTTCTCCTTTACAGAAACTTAACACTATAATGTTGCCTCCTCTTTTAGAAGTCGGTGAAAACAACCTCTATTGCTGACTAACCTGTATCTACATGATAAAACGTACATGTCCTCCATTTAGATGGTAAGTAATTCCCTCGCGAGCTAGTGTAAAATTTTCGTATATTAATATCGACATTTTATGCTTTTGAAGAGACAATCAGTTTTTATTTTAATTGAAGTGAATAAGGGTGATTTATTTTACCTATCTACTCATCTTCGAATTTATTTAAATAGCTATAGCCATGTGGGTATTGAAGATAATTAAAAACCCAGGACCAGGAGCTTCGATGCCACATAAAGATCTTATAACAATCCTCTTTCTTCAAAGGTTAACAAGAAAAATTTCAACAAGCTTTGTGTAAAATTTCCATCTACAATCCTCACTAACGAGCTGCGATCCTAGTCACAAGTGGATTATTTCGGTATCGTTCTTTTCTATATTTGTTTGAAGTTAGTCGTGTCTGTCTGTGGCATAGCTTCTTCGAACTTATAAACATAAAACCTGTAGTTACACGCAAAAGTGCTGAACAGTTCAAGAACAAATTATACGAATCGAAAGAAACAGTTGCGCGAAATTGGAACATACAGTAAAAACTCGAAAGTGAGGCGAAGTTGCAACAGTTACCGAGTTGAGTAGCGCTCCAGAAAATTGGGTTTTAACTTTACTTGGAACTAACTCGAATGTATTATATACGCGGGATCATAATTTTGCATATTAAATTTAAAAGTTTGATTATAAAGCTGGCTACCTACTTCGAAAATAACCAAGTCTACGTAGAATCAATTAAAAATTTCTTTATCATAATATTAACACGTGAAGCAAAAAATAGCACACCTTTTTACGAAAATTGCGCTAACGCCTGTAAAATTTTCCACAATTAAAGTTGATATGGAGAAGAAGTGCTTAAAGCTATTTTTAAGCACTTCACTTCTTAAGGCTTTATTTGACAACACATATCATTATACGGAATAAAACAAATAAAAGTGTACATATTATACCAACAATATTAATAATTATAAATAAATTCCACATGAATAATCATAACGTAAAAAAGTATAATTTATTTTACGGTTGAATTTACTTAACGATACAATGAAAACCTCTATTTATATAGTCGTAGAAGCAAGGGTTGAAATCTCTCAAAGGAAAAGGAAATTTACTTTATACACTGTGCGTCTGTTTCGAAGGAATTATTCATATTGTTCTGCTTACGGCCGGTTAGAGCCTTTGTAATTTCTGGTTTTATTTCAAATTATTCACCGTTTATTCAAATGAGAGTTTTGCCGCAGTACTCACATCAAATAAAATATCTAAGGAAAAAGTTTATGTACGAATAATATTTTTTTATAGTTCATCTTTCATTCAATTACTATATTTCTCTTCTATAAAATTTAAACCCTGACGAAGAAAGAGGAGTTTTATAAGTTTAACGTGTCTCACACTTAGGGTTATGTTTGTGTCTTCTAAACGGATGGATGCCGATGGAGTTTTTTATTTTAAAGTTGTCTTGATCAAGATGCATCTTAGCTATAATTTATGAAGACTTATCATCCATTTATAAGATATTCTTATTCGTAATTCTAAGGCTAATTTTAAGGTAAAAGTGACTAGAGTTTAGACTATTTGTTGTTAACAATAACATTTCAATATGAAAGGAGCGAAGCTGATAATCCTTAGATTTAATTTACATTAAAATACCAAACAATTAGAGTGAGTTTAAATTGAAATAAAGCCTTTGCCTTTCAGGATTTAGGGGTGAGATAACTGTGTCTAGGTTGAGATTGCCGATTTTCAACAATTGAAGTGATTGAGCGCTTCAAATACATACATACATTTAATAAATAATTATAATTTTATTTACATTTTATTTGAATATATAAATGACGAAAAGTATTTTTAAACCTAAAACCTATTTCAAACTTATACTAAATAAAATAGAAACAACAACTCTATAAAGAAATTATTTGAAAATTGCCCTAGGATTAAAGTTCCTTGGCACTGACTTCGATATTTTCTTTGTAGAAGATGCAGATTTATTTCTACCACCTACAAGGGATTTCGGAATTTCACTCACATATTCTAACCCTATAATTTCCTAGAACTAATGGTTGAATTAATTGTCAGAGTTCGAAATAAAGTGACAACAAAAAATTATTTCTCTATTCAAAATTGTCTAACATAGAATCTAGAACCTATTTATTAATTCATTTATTTTGACGAACGCAGGGGCACTAATGTTAGTAACATCCTTAAAAGTATTAGTACCTTAGATATGCATTAGTACCTAATATTATGTTAGACTATAATCCCTCTTATAAAATCACGACGATTATAAAACGAGTCATAATTCAATGCAAACAATAATATTTGCGAATACTTGTTAAACAATTTGTAAACAAAACTGTAACTCGTTTTAGTTCAAAAACTCACCTCTTGAAAAGCTATCGTGTCTTTGAGAACTCTTAAAATCAATTTCGATTTATGATATTTTAAAGTGAAATTACACCAAAGAATTCAATATTCCAAGATATGGTTAAAAGAAAAATATTTGAATCTTTAATCCTGTTTGCTTCGATGTTAGAAAGCTATGCCAAAATCTGTGACTTCCCATCCGAGGAATCGAGTAAACATTGTTTTGTTAAGCAGACGCTCGCTTCGCTCGCTCACAGCCCAAACCAATTAGCCGTTGACAAACTAACTAACACACTATATTTCAGCTTCGACGCTGGCCAGGGAGAATACCTACCCGGTGTACTCCAAATTGATACTAAAAGGCTTACAGTTTTGAAGGGAGTTAAGGACGCATTTGCAATAGCAAGTGACGATATAATCAACGAAATATATTTCGGAGGCAGTCACGGCGTGTACAGGTACAACCCCATGTTCAAGACTTTAAAGAGATTAGACGTTATTAATTTGGATATCTGGTGGTTGGTGGTGAAGAAACGGCTCTACTTCGTAAGGTTCCCTAGCCTGAAAGCCTACTCGTATATGAACAGGACAGTTAGAGCATTGCAAGAAATAAAACACACAGTTAATCAGTTCGTTTTTGACGCTGACGATAATATGGTCTTTATCAACAGCTCTGGGCTGTATGGCGTCAAAAATGGCAAAAGTAACGCGATACTCATAAAGGATTACCCAAGATTTTTGGGAATGGCAACGGATAATTCAAGTCAGATATATTTATGTAGTGAGGATAACATTTTTGTGTTGAGTAAAATAGTGCAAAAATTAAAATTGATCGTTAATATTCCGGGTGTGATGGGGATGAGTTTTGATAGAGATAATAATCTTATTTACTCCAATTCTCAGGAATTAGTTCGTTTGACGCGTATAGATGTTGAATAAAGTTTTTATTTAAAATAATTTATTTTATTAGTCGCTCACTCAAGCGAGCATCGTTTTTGCATCAACACACATTATAAAGCAAAGTACAAACAACTGAAATCTCTGAATTACTTTCGTGTTTGTAAGAAAGAACTTAGGTAACGATTTTAAATGATTTTTTTTTGTCGTTGACGTTACATTTCGCAGGGATTGCTATTCGTTACCCGCGTCTTTTCTTTCATTGTTGATTATAAATAAGAGCTTAGTGTAATATTAGAAAAAATATACAGTATGAACTTGAAATGTTGTCTCTAAGTTGTCATTTAAGCCTTAAATCGTGCTGTTAAAGTTATTTCATACAAACTCGAAAGTAATTAATAGATTTAGCGGTTTTTACTCTACCTTATAATGTGTACTTATTGAGATAAGACATTAAATTCGTATTAAACTTATTTACGTTTTTCTGATACAGATGTTAGCCAGTTACAATTTTATTATAATATGTCAATCTTTTTACTTTAAGCCTGCTCACTGAATGACTCGAATATAATATTTTCGATCGTTTCATGTTCAAGTCATTCAGTAACAATAAGCAAGGCGAGCCTTTGACTGAAATTTAATTCATTTTGTATCGTGAAAGGCACGATTACGTACAAATGATATCTTTATTGACTTATGTCTCTATATTTTTCACAAATTTATGAACCGACAAAATCGTAGGTTATTTAGTTAGAGAGGATTAGGTTATTATTACCTAGACATGCATCATCCGTTGATTGCTTGCTTTGACTTGCTTTTTAATTGGTTTTAATAAAAATTCCTACTTTGTCATAAACTGCACGTCATTGTTTCCAACCTATATAAATTATATCTCGAGTCCTTAATATTTAGTAATCTCGTATGACAGTGTTTGTATTCGAACTCCTCGACCGATTTTTATTAAATTTTAAATGTGTATTTGGAAGGTATGAGATCTTAAAGTATTTTTCACCGAAACTTTTAAAATTGCGAGAGCGGATGAAAACACTGAGCACAGTAGTATATATATTTCTAAATCAACGTTCCACGTGCACCTTATATTACGAACGAGGTTTAATGATTAACCCATATGAATTAATGAATTACGCCTCGGAATTAATACGAATGTACAAATTCAAATTGTTTACGGAAGACCGTCGATCGTGATGTTTGCACCAAACTTATTTCAATAATAGTTTAACAGACAAATGTAGGCATTCAAATTCGTATTCGTTAGGGTTATACACGTAAATACATATTATAATGCTTGAAGGTAATCGTTGGGTATCTCAAATAAATATAGTAATAATCTAGTATTATAAATCAGAGAGTTTATTTGATTGGATTTTCATTGTACTGCATTGAATTATTTTTGTATTGGATAGTTCATTTATCGAGGAAGGCTATGCTATATAACATAATATGCTACGACGAAATTAATGTGTGTGAAACCGCGAAAAGTTAGTACCATATTATACAATCATTGTGTTTATATATTTGCCAGGTGTTCCTGAAATTAGCGTTAAATCAAACATATCTAGCTTGACAATATTAAGTACCTATGCATAGTTAATCGATTGTACTTCCTAGTAATTAACCACATTAGATGTTCAAACAGATCGTGCATATAATTAGGTATTAATTTGGTTAGCTTACACGTGTTACCTGCAATTAGAAATTCCACTAAAACAACATCTGTTACGCATGCAAAATTAACAATAGCTAATATAGAATTAAAATAGTGTGCTTACAATCGCTCCTAAAAGAAACACTTTTTCCCGTTCGCAAAATTTTCAATGATGCCCATTGGTCGTAACGTGATGTTATAGGTATAGCCTTCCTAGCATTTTTTCCCAAAAGATATGCTTAAACTGTCAATAAATAAATTTAAAAACACAATTAAAAAAACTTTATAAAAAAGATTACTATACAATAACGGATTACTTAGGTCTTAGATGATAAAAAAGATTAGGAATGAACTTGCTCTAACTCTGTCTTAATGAAACCAAATATTATCATTTTTAGAATAATTGTAAATAAAACTACATAATATTAAGAAAAAAATTACGATTCAAAATGATCATATATGATTTCATTGAATAAAGATATTTTGACTTTGACTTCCTCGATAAATGGTCTATCGAACACAAAAAGAGTTCAAACCAGCAGATCCTAAGATTAGCGTGCTCAACTAAACACTCTTCAGGTCTATTTATTATGTAATAGATAATAGTAAAGCTTTGTACCATCGGTAACAAATTTTAAGAAACACTTTTTAAAATATTTTCTTTGCAGAAACCTTGTTTCGTAATAGGTACAAACAAAGTGGCGATGTCACGTATTATCTGTAACTTACTGAATCAGACTGAATCAAGTTTCATGATAAGAACGTGTTTTTCCTTTGAAGCTATTTTTATTTAAAACTACGTGCTGCTTCTTCTGGATCAACATAAATTAGTTCTTGCCGAGATGAAAAGATATTGCGAAAATTTGCAGAGTTAGACTCTTATTTTTCTTTGAAAGCTGATGTAATGGAAACATACAATTTGTGACTACCTGTTCATTCATTAATTAAAAATTCTTTTGTAATCATCATTTGTGGTTGTTTTTTATTGTCTTCAATTTCACTTGTTTACTAGAATTTACATTTATTTCAAGATTTTTTATTAACTCTTGGTTGAAGAGTTAATAACCGCCTCCTTGGTCTAGTGGTAAACGCGTAAGTATTACAGCCGAGAGGTCCGGCGTTTGAATCCCGGTAGAGAAAAAAAAACTCGGTCTCGCAGGCCATAGAAGACTAATCACCTACTTGTCCCTAAAGAAAAAATCGATCAGTTAAACAGATGTGAAATGCATCTGCCCCATACCCCATTAGGCGACACGAGACTTCATTTAGTTGAAGAATTATGTTTTTAGCTAAAGTATTATTCGATAATTAGGCTTTTTAATTTTCTTTTCTATAAAATTTATACTTCATATAAACATAGAAAACGCTAAAGGTACAAATAGGTATAAGATTGAGAATGGAATTAAATAAATAATAAAAATAATTAGCGACTTTAAGATTCAAGAAATTTCACTAGTATAATAGATTATTTTAGTATTTTTTAATAACTATATATATATATATATATATAATATATATATATATATTAATCCACTTGTGCTATTTTGAAGTAGGTTTTTTGAAATACAAGCTTTAGTATTTTACATAAAACGAAACCACTCAGCATTCCTAATTATATTTCGTGGTCAGCCATGATGTAATGCACGCTGTATCGGAGCTAAGCTAACAATCCAATTACGGATAAAACAATTAATTTTAAGATAAATAAATTTTATTTAAGCGAACATTTAAGTGTACCTACTTAAGTAAACATGTAAATGCCTACTATCCCTACTAGGTAATAAAATTATAATGAAAGTCTGTCTTTCTGTGTGTTATAATTTCACGATTTATGAAATTTGGAAATGGGCATGGGGAAATATAAAAGGCTTTAAGGAAATAACGCTGACGGAATTGCAGGCAAAAGCTGGTATTATATAATTAGATGTGTAATTCAAATAAAGTATTAGAGAGAATGAAAAATTTGCAAATACTTTCTAGATCATTTGTTTACCGCTATCGAGTAAGGGTGCGGTTTTTTTGATTGAAAGCTGACGTGATGGTTCAATCTTGCATTTAATATAAATAAATAAATTATATAAATATATAATATAATATAAATCTTAAATAATGGACGTGAGCCTTTTTATTTACATCAGAAAAATAACAATTTTTTTACTATAATGTACATCAATGTATTTACAAAAATACAAAAGACTCACCAAAGCCGTTGGGGTGCGTATCCAAAATACTGGCTGCATTACCGCGTTGTATCGCGTAAAAACATATGCGTCGAATTGAAAACCTCCTCCCTTTTGAAGTCAGTTAAAAGGGAATTAAAATATAAAAACTTTCAGAGACTTTCATATTTTCGTCTTTTTTTGCTTTGCTCAAATAACTAATATTTAATAAAACATTTCACAAAGTTATTTTATGGTAATTGAAATGCGGACAAGAGTACTTCAATACATGTAAGGTAACATTAAAATAACAAATGTAAACCATATTGGTGCAATGCAAGCCACTTTTTGGCACATTTCCAAGCCTTTTACTCTTGTATGCAAGTTACCTTGATATGTTTTATTAGTGAATAAATAGGTAAAAACATAGCCTTATATTTAAAGTAATTTTTTTAACTAAGTTTAAAAATTTTTGATGTTGTGTGAAATAAAATGATTATATATAAGTCACTCGGTTATAAAAGAAAAATATAAGTCTGCGAAGGTGAATTGTGAGCTGCAAATATCAAGGAAGGTAAGCGTATCACAATGCCGTAGATTAGAGTCTGGTAAAGCGCTTTACGGCTAGCTTAGAGGATCTATCTGGGACACAATCTATTACCACATCTATTCAATACAATTTTTCAAGTGTTAAAGAAAATCTTTAAGCTCAATGTAGGTTGGAAAAATTACGCGCGAGATTCTCAAAGTAATATTAAAGACTGTAACGGGGAATAAGATTTATTTTTTTAATTTAAACTTAGTCAATAGCTCTAAAACAAATATTGTGTTTCCCCGTTATTGAAAACCTTAATCTTCGGAGCCACAGTAGATTCATTAACCAATATTACCTACCAACTAGCTGTGCCTCGCCGCTTTACTTGCTTGAATTTCGTCGTAGTGATGTAATAGTCTTCTTCGATAAATGAATTATCCAATAGGTACAAAAATTTTAGTAAAATATTAGTATAAATAAAAGAGTAAAACCACATGAAAAACCTAGTAAAAGATAGGAGTTGCATGCCGCAGTAATCTATCTAGTTCTATTTTAGTATCGGTTAATGCGGTGAGGTTTTGATACCGAAGGTTAGATAACATACTTGAATATAACTGAGTTATTGATTGACACTTAACACTAGTTTTACCGGCGGATTCGTTTCTATGCTACAATATAAAATGTATGAGAAATTTGGAGGTGCTGACTTCCACATATTTTCTTTGTAGAAGAATTGTTTCTGTTTCATTTATTAGTTGTTAGTGCATTTTGAAGTCATTTTTATTTATTCGGTAACATGTTGAATACGGATTTAATTTTTTAATTATTAAATGTCCAATTAATTTAGGGAAATTTTATATTATGCTATTACTTCTGAAAGAACTTTCAAAGAATTTCACAAAATAAATTCACATTTAAAATTATTTTATGTTCAGTTATAGTAACCTTTTTTTTATAATGCAAACACAGAAGAGGTACTCTTGAGGGTTATTCAATAAGCTTTCAAGAGCTCCGAATATTATCGTAGAGCGATTACTAATCTTTATCGTTTATCGTCACGTTCGTAAAAGTTTACTGTCGATTTATTGGATCACAAAATTATAATAATGTAACCAAAGATATCAAAAATTATACATAAAAAATAGCAAAATGTTTTTCGAAATGTCTTCGGTGGCGTACGCTGAGAAAAGTATTAAAATATCATCAGGGGTTAAAGAATATCTGTTTTATATTGAACAATTTTACAATTTTACTAGCTGACTCGGCAAACGTTGTTTTACCATATTAATTTTTGGGGTGCCGGGTGGGCTACCCTTATCACTTAGGGTTATGAAAAATAGATAGTAGCCGATTCTCAGACTTACTGAATATGCATATAAAATTTTGTAAAAATCAGTAAAACCGTTTCGGAGAAGTACTAACATTGTGACACAATAATTTTTTATATATAAGATTAAAAGCAGACAGTGACTTCGTCAAAATGGCAGTTTTATATTGAAATGCGAAATTTTAAATGGATGGAGCTTTGCTTGTCAATAACGTGAATGAATTTTCCACAGCTCAGAGACATGGCCAACAGAAGTGAAGCGCAACAGCCAGTGTTGACTAGTAACATTGAAGACTATTTAAAAAAACCCGATATGTTTAATGAAACTCATGACAGAGTTGACATATTCTCAGGCGCTTTGAGTGAAATCACAAAGGTTCTATTATGTATAATTAGCTACAAGTGATTAGTTAATAATTGTAAAGTTATTATTATTTTTTTATTATTTTTTTATATATTAGATTAATACTTAGTATTAAATAGAAAAATAAGTTAAAGCGTCAATGTCGCATTAGGTTTTTACCTGTAACATATTGTACTGTTGAAATAAATAAAGAATAAAGAATGTAATTACAAATAAGATATTCAGAATGGATCGTCATAAATTGTAGCTTTCAAACAAGAAAAACTACATCAAAATCGGTTTATTTCGAAACTACGATGTACAGATGCGATAGACAACACATATCTTTTTTCGTTTATAAATAATCGTTGTTTGTGAGTGTTGCGCATAAACTATATTATCCAGTAAACCTAGTGAGGTTTGCTCAAAGCTCCTGTCACTCTCTGTTTGTTCCTTCCCTTTGACTCCAAAATCGTGTCGACATTGAATACGTAAACGACTGCATGGCTCTAGCGTACCTATTCTGACATTTTAACAAAAATGCTTTGTTGCTATTTTATTCGACTCGAGGATGCCTATTTCAATAAAATTCGATTCCCGAGAGTATAAGTACATAACTTCAAAACTGCTGGACTTATTCGGCTGTTTTGAACTGTTTCTGAACTCAAGGTTGATACGGAACATAATCTAGAACTTTTTATGAGGTTTTAAATAAGCTTTGTAACTATTTAGGCATACTTATAATATGTAAATCTACTTTTTAAGTGAAACATTTACTATTTAATCAAATAATAAATGTGAAATGATAAATGTATGTTAAATAAAAATAATAAATAATAATTAATAGCAATCAAGTATTGTATACAAACTTTACATTTAAATAATTTTATTTTCGTACTGTATACTTATTCATTTGTTTCTTGTTCGTGTTTCTTTTTTATTATGTGTAGTGTTTGGAATCACAATTGATCCGAATAGTTAAATATCAGAATAAATTAGTAACACCCGAATAAGATCGTCAACGTGAAGGAAATATCAAAGCGGACGGTCAAACATAATTTGCATTGGACTCGTGCCTTGGCTCCATCGCCCGTTCCGATGTCGTTAGTTGGCCATAAAGCTAGGCTTATCAACTAGCTTAAGGCCTTTAGGTCTGCTAATAAGGTTAGGTTACCTAAACGAAACATTTTAGCCTACCTCGGCTTATTCAGTACCTGTGTACGGTTTTACGACACAATACAATATGTGGCGATCATAACTTTATTACGGTCTTACAAATAAATATGAAATTAGAGACATGACATGAAATTGATCAATTATAAAAAACAACTCTTAGACGTATGGGCCAGTATGCGTTTGTTTAAAGCTGACGTGTTGAGATAGTTATTAGCTATAATTTATCTTTTCATCCATTTGAAAATTGTTTTCAATCACTTCAGCCATGATGTTTAAGTGTATCCCTTTTCAAATTATTCTAAAACATGCTTTTAACTAAAAACAAAACATTTTATACGTAAAAAGCAATCCATTTTCATGCAATCCATTAATTTCAGTGCTTTGTATGTGGATAACAATCGCTTTGAATCCCACTAGTACTGATACTAACGAACATACGTGTTTTTTTTATTAAACTTCACTGAAATTGTCGATATTTTTGAAACGTATCGTTTGTTCTCTTTTCAACGTCTGACGAAAACAAAGTGTATACTTTATTACTTTTACGTGTGGCATCGCAGATACTAAACGATTGCACCGATTTCTTGTATTTGCAAGCTGATGGGGTCGAGTGGGATCTTAAAAATTTATGAAGAACAGTTTATCTATTCATGAGTTATTCCTATTTGTAATTAATATGTCGGGGTTTTTATCATGTATATTTCTAACAAATTTTACAATTATTTAATAATTAGGTACTAAATTTACCCCTTTAACTTTTATTTTTGAAAACTCGTTAGCCAACCGAACTATAGCCGTGTTTTTCTGAACATTTTTATTATTCCACCAATCCCGTTGCATATTCATCATGAATTTCAATTTTAGGCAAACAAAGCGACCGACATGCTATAAATTCTTTTACACACAGGTTTTATCTTTTTGTGCAGTGCCGTTGCATGTTTACATTAATTATGCATAAATGGGCTAATTAATTTTATTAAATTTGTGTATTCTGTTGAAATATAGAGCTGGTCTCTGCAAAACGTTTAAGCCTTTGAGTATGTTCTTGCTATATGCCGGCGACCTTGTAATTTCAGTACTTCTTTAATAAAAGACTTACTACTTATGGGTCGTTTGAAAATAAATTTAGGCTACTTTTTACCCGACAAAGTCCTAATTTTAAAGGAGAATTATGTATTTTACCTGTAGGTATATATCGATCTAAAAATAATAAATGTAGCCTTTTTTCGGATTAGGCTTTCATCAATTCACTTCTCATCCACCCTGCATTTGCCGGTTGGCAGAGGCCGAAAGGCGATCTAAAATCTAACTCGATATTAAAAAGGACTGACGTATTGAAAAAAAAATCATCACAACAGTTTTTACACAAAACAAAACTTGTTATAATTGTTTCGTATTTTGATTGAAAAACTATTTTTAACTGACCCTCAATAAAATAGAAGGAGGTCATCAATTGAGCGTGTATTTTTGTATCATTTTACATAACCTCGTCGTGAATAAATAATAAAGTACCAACATTAAATAGCTTCCAATCCATTACCGATCGAACAATGTTTTATGTAACATTCAATTGAAAATGTAAATGCTACTTAAATATTAACGTATTGTACCAACAAATATACACGAATTAAATACTTTTATAAATGTTTTCACAATTCATCATTATTAAATCCAGGTACCTGCCGTATTGTTTCTATTGTTATAACGCGTATTTTTCAGTTAATACTTATAATAGAAATAGTATATTGACTACACTACGCTGACTTGTCTTGTTGTAAGAAAATAAATTAACTGGGATTGTGACATGGACTTAGGTGGTGTTTAAGTCATTTTGTGTTCACAATACCTTTAAGACTTCGTGTTAGTATTTCACAACGCTACGAGCGGAGACCTAGTAATTCCATGTAACAGACTAGGATGAAACGGTGCGGCTATGATAAGTAATTTTTTCTAAAATAATAACTTTTAGAAATGTAATTAACACAGTATGTTTTAAATTTAGTAAATAAAACAGACAAACAAAAAGATGGGCAAAATAAAAACAAAAACAGTTAGTAATTTATAACATATTATGCCTAATATTTTTTTTTGCACACTTTATTGCAATGGAGTGCAACGGGCGGCTTTATCGCTAATCAGCGATCTCTTCCAGGCAACCCATATAGTGTAACCAAAATACTGGCTACATAACCATACATTACATTGTAGTGTAAAATATTAAAGAAAAAAGCCTTGTAAAAAATTACGAGCAAAATGGCTTAGAGTTGATATTTCTCAGGATAAAGTAACCAGTGGCCCGCCCAAGATTGTTTGGATCGCAGGGTTTGCTAAAATGTGACAGTCACTTAAAACAAAAAAAATCGTAGAAATTTTCAACTTCCTTTACATCACCTTAATTTGGCTTTTTCTTATAAAGCAGCATATAAGTATACAATAAACTACCTATGTATTTACAAAATTTCAGCTACACACGTCGAGTAATTTTCGAAATTTCGTGTTAAAAATAATCGTTTCTTCACTGTTCTAGACTTTAGTTAACAAATATATAAAACACGCAACTGTTATGGCCTCACGTCACTCATGCTTTTGCTAGAAGAGCAAGGCTTGCATTATTAAACTGCAATCATGCCTCCGCCTTTACTAACTTTCGAATAGGTCCTTAAGCTGTCTTCATTGTTATATATACAAAATAGGTTTAGTTTCAAGAAACATCGTATACAAATACAAAAATAACTATAATTATTATGTATTGGTAAGGCTGACTCAGCGCTTAAACGTACCTACAATTTAAATGCTACGTAACTGCACATATTTTAATATCGAGTTTACGTTTTATTCTACTACTATGCACTATTCTTTTCTAATATAAAATTTAAAACAGCTCTTAATTATTCTACTGAAATACAATACCCTTTAATACTATTAATTCAAGAAATTCCTAAAGCTTGAAACACAAAATGTTTTAGAACTTTGCAATTTCCCGACACAATCAGTTACTTTCTAATTGTATAAGTTTAATCAGGTCTTTGTTCAATTATTACAGATTACCTGCTGTTACAAGAAGTTTAGTTATCTAAGGAATATTATGAAAAAAACTAAAACCTCTTTCAGCTTTCAAACATAAAAAAAAACCCGCATCGAATCGCTTTCAAATATGCAACAGATAGACATACACCGAAACACAGATCCGTTAAACTTATAAAACAGACTTATTTTGAGTTGAAGGTTTAAAAATAAAAATAAATTAATTTTAAACAAAAAAATAAAACCGACCTCAAAACGCACTGAAAAGTAAAAAATAATTTTTGTATTATAAATGAACTTACTATAAATAAAAGACGTAAATAGTGTTGATAAATAAAATTCATCTAAAATTCTACAATGGCATAAAACTTTCATGTTGCTCTTTGAAACGCGGCGCCAAGCCATTCAATTAATTTTTTTATTAAAGTCCAGGAATATTAATTCAGTCTTTTTATTTATATATTTGGCACCGCCTTTCAAAAAGCAACATGAAAGTTGTATGCCATTGTAGAATTTTAGATGAATTTTATTTATCAACACTATTTACGTCTTTTATTTATAGTAAGTTCATTTATAATACAAAAATTATTTTTTACTTTTCAGTGCGTTTTGAGGTCGGTTTTATTTTTTTGTTTAAAATTAATTTATTTTATACTTTTGAGTGGCTCTTCTAAGCCGTACAGTTGGTTATCATACCATCAAAACGAAACTAATATGGACACTCTTGACTTTACGCTTACCTTATACACTAAAAACTAATTTAATTAATTTAATTTAATAATTTAAAATTAATGAAAATAAGAAGACGCAAAACTGAATCGTTTAAAACTAAAAATTTAAGTAATATCGTTCATATAAATTAAGTTTTCATGGTGTTTTATAGTAAGCAAGTGAACGCACATTGTGATTTACCGTAGGAACTCAGTTACTATATTCTCTCTATCTCTAGAAGTATTTCTTCTACCTTATTGATTTTACTATCATATATGACCCTTTTAATGTTTTATAAAATGATATATAAGTCATCGATATAAACTGATATTACATCGAGATATAGAGATCTAAACTGGACGCGTAATCAATAACGTATGACATGTTTTTCTCTGTTGACAAGTTTTGCTCCATAACATCAAATATATGGCTTAGATTTTCATAAAATTCCGTAAAAAGCTTGACAATATGAGTTTTAATAAAATAAATTTATTATAATTAGTATATATTTAATATAACATGGACATCTCTATTGCTAAAGCGAACTAATTGAAGATTTTTCAATTTTTTATTTTATAACCTCAATATCTCTAAAACTATAAATCAAATTATTTTGATTCTTATTCTCTCTTATTGCAAATTTAATATTTAATCGAATAACATCTAATTCATCGATAAGGATTCATAAATCATAGAGTTATAAGCAAATAAGCACGTCATGGTCGCGCGGAATTCAGCGATTTCTCGCCCGATTGTGAAACTATTCTTTCAATATCCTGAAAACTATTGATCGTAAAAATTCTAAAAAAAAATGGGACCACTTCGACGAGTTACCCTATCGTTTGACACCTCATTGATCCAAATCGGTCTACAGATGGCGACGTACGAGCGGAACATCGGAAAAAAAAAAAAAAATACACGTCGAATTGATAACCTCCTTTTTGGTTTTTTTGAAGGTCGGTTAATAACCTTAGCAGGTCTTCAAATCATTTTTTGAATAAACAAGCCTTGATCACACTGGACGGGAAATAAAACGGCCCACCTTTGAACCGTGAATCGATTTTCTCATGTATAAAACAATTATCAAAGTGGGATTCATTACGGTTCAAATAACTATAAATTTCTAAATTAACGTCAACTCACATTGTAACCAAGAAACAAACACAATGCTAACCATTTGGATTTCAATTTTCAGTACCGAACGCCACAAGCCATTACGACGACATTAATTATGTAGTAATTGAGATTCACGAGACCATTTCCATGATATATCACCGATTAGGTTAATATTCTAGTTTGGGTATTTAGTAGATCTTACAATATTTGTTTACGGGCTGGATATTCCCGACGAAACTAATGTTTCGATTGGGTTCCAGAAGGCTGATTCTACTAATCTACCTTAATAAACCTGTAAAGAAAATTATTAAGGAAACAGATAAACTAAAAATTTAAGATTAACGTTAATAATTGATCATGTTATTGATATTACGTATGTAAGAAAATGACATTTTAATTTGATCAGCTCTCATTGTCTATCCAACCAAAGCGTTTCTTTTTCCGGTTTCGACCGACCTCTACCGCAACATGCTAAAATCGATCCTTAATTATATAAACAGGAATATGTTAACGCATACACAACTAGTATAAATAACAAAATACATATTATATTAAATAGGGAAAACTACGTAGGTAAAACCAAACACACGCTAGAGATGCCTTTGTTCATTTTATTCATTTTCCTAGAAGCTGAAGACGCAGTTTTAAAAGCAAATAACATTTCGTACATTCACGAGCATTACTTGAAATGTTTTACCCGTATTCCGTTCGTTGGGCAATTTATTTTAGTTTTATTCTATTCAGAACTGAGTGGCTTTTAACATTTGAATTTAAACTCGAAATTATACGCCTAGTTATAAAATGCAGTACGCATCAATGATTACTTGCTCTAAATCTTTTTATGTAAGTCGCATTTTACTATTAAAAAGAATCACCAAACAACTTATAAATACAATTTTTTCATAGGTGGACAGAGGAAAAGACTGTCTGGAACTGGTTGGAAATTTTTGAAAAATTCAACAAAAACTAACATTTAACATCAGATTTAATCTCTGTTCATTGTTATATAGGTCATGTTTTGCGTGATATACAAACATGTGAAAAATAGGTAAAATTTAGTATATATAACGTCCTATTTAAAACACATTTTCCCAAACAATTATGTGTTTTTATTACAAGCTTTTTCACCCGGGGTTCGTCGGAGCGTTCCTCTATGGATAGACTAGTTAACCCAAAAATAATTTTGAACCAGTAGTTACAGTAAGGCAGCACGTACCACCAGACTTTTATAAGAATAGTATAATATTATAGATGAGTGAGTAAAAGGTTATTTTAATAACCTTCGTTAAAATCGACAAAAATTATGTACATAGGAATATTCATACTTCAAACAAAAAAAATTCTCTAATGTATTTGAAGAAGAAAATGAAGTTAAATATCTTGAAAACATCTCGCCATTTGCATTAATATAATTTTAATGAAACAAACGTCTGGATTCAGTGGCGTAACTATAGGATGGCAGGGCTGGTCAAATGCCACGGGCCGTCGACCTAAAAGGGCCTCGGCCCAAGAGGCCGTGAGCTCAGAAATATTTTTTTAACATTGTACCTGAGTGTTTTATTTTACTTGAAAAGTACATTTTTTAAAAGCATTGGGCTAGCTATTTAGCCCATTCCCTCTCGCCTAAGAAAAGAGGCCTATGCCCAGCAGTGGGACGTATATCGGCTGGGAAATGTGAATGAATGTAAATGTATAAACCAATTCTTTTGAAAATAAAATTATTATTATTGTTGGATAACTACCTAAGTGGTTTATTAAAATTAAACTAAGTACAACGTGACGCATTTTACTGATAGGGTCCCATCAAAAGAATTTGCTACGGGCCCTAGATGGTATAGTTACGCTACTGTCTAGTTTTATTACTTTTATCTTTTGTACAATGTACCTAAAAAGGGTTAAGATGGCCGAAAGAATGGCGGTGAAGAAAATTTTATGATGCTGGATTTTAAAAGATTCTACATATTACAATTTTAGTTGTTCTCCGTTATACACGTTTTGATAACAAAAAGCCAGGATATAGGTCACAAAGGGTGATAATAATCAGAAGGCGGAAGCGCGCTGTGGGACGGACATTAGGACTCTTAACGTGTTTTTATACAAAAGAATAATAAGTCCGCAGCGTGTTCTTGATAACCGTGATCTCGCATCGCCTTCTTGTTCTTTAAGAATCAGTACACAAAACAAAGTTCCTCGCCACGTCAGTCTGTGTCTGGTTGCATATTAAAATTCACCAAATTGATTTTCATGCGGTTTTCACGAAGAGATAGTTATTAGATACATACATTAGTCTATTTATATTTCAACCTGCTCGGATAAACTAAAACATATTTGGGAGGATATTTATATAAAACATTTTAATGAATGCAATAGAAATGGGTATAAATAAATATACACTCAAGTTGGATTATTATTGTTTAATATTTTCTGTACATAAATTAAATTAAACAATCATTTATTTACATATTTTATATTTATTGACTTTATTACCTACAGTAGTCGGAAGTCTCATAAATCTCTCGTGAAGTTTAGATAATGAATATTCGATACATGCCACACATCTTATTAAGAATTAAAAATTGTATAATCAAAAGAAAATTATTATATATATTATATATATATATATATATATATATATATATATATATAAATGTTCTTAGAAAATGATCTATGTATTTAATGTATTTGAAAATAGGTACACATTTATAAAATGCCATCGTTGCCATTATTATTATTTTTTTGGTTTCCAAATTGCTTAAAAATTCTCTGAAATTAATGTTTCCCATCTCATTTAAGCCATATTGTTTTATTTACAATTAGGTGACAATAGTTTTTTCCAGTAGGTAACATATACTTGAAAAATCGCATGGGATGTATGAAAAGAATCAAAAAAGTGAAATTGAAGACAATTTAAAAAACGCTGTATTATGTATTCAATTATTCATGTTTGAAAATTTAAGTGATCGATATGTTTCTTAGCTAAAATTTATAAAGATCAATTCATCTATAAACGTTATAATAATTAATAGTCGAGGAGTTTTTAATTGTCTTGAATTTAACTTGTTTAAGGAATTAATTTTTCTTCGAAGCTCCTATATATGAAATTTCTATTTTCAGGAATTGCAAGGCACTTGTGTATATCGTAAACACATTCCTATATTTTCTTCCGGATTTTCCTTCATCGAAGGAGGTCCGAAATGCACGGAGACCGCAAAAGGGGAAATTGAAGACTCCACGTGGCAATCCTCAAACCTGACCCCGGGACAAAAAGTGCTCCCACAATGATGGGGATCGCATACTCCAGGAGTAAATACTGAACTCTGAAATTTTTAAATATAATAATATGTATTAAATTTTATCAATTTATTGTAAAAAAATGTAACTAAGACAAGAATGTCAAAAGAACTTACTAAATATCGAAATTATAAACTAATACTAGCTTTCTTTTACGAATCACGCATCTTATTTTTGCCGGAGGTCCTAAGTTCGGATCCCTGGAAATAAAAGAAATGTTTCGGTTGCATAGACACAGGAAGCTGTACCTATTTGCCTGCAAAAAAATGATCAGTGAGAAGACGCAGAATTATGTGTGTTCCATGCACCAGTAGAAGTGTACGGGGGTTTTATTTGCGGCTTTTTCTGCAAACAACAAAAAAGATTCCAGTTTTTGATTTCCGTTTTTGCTACGGGCCTCGCAATTGGATAAAATTTTTGACTTACCGAAATGAAATACTCGTTCTCACATGGGATCGTCACTCGATCCGTGCACTTCTGTCTGCCGTATCCAGAAAGGCCTTTGCCATAGTTTCCATAGCCGTAGTACGGGAACACCTCGTCCCCGTAGTTCTGGACGTAAGGGGACCAACGCCAGGACCATGTGCGACTCTGCCCCCACATCCAAGATGGCCAGATATAACTCCATATCTAATTTGGTTTAGTTTCTTTGGTTAATTGTTAGACTAACTACGGGGTTATCACAGGGAAATAGCCCGGGACTAAATTTTTTACCTTATTAGGCTATCGCCCAGGTTCAATTTCTCTGGTACAAACTACAGATAATTCCGGATCATGCTGCTATTAAAGAAATCCGTAACTGTTTTCCGTAATTACTACTATTTTTTCGATAGAGAACCCAGACGAATGAGAAGATTTTTAGATTAATTATAGAAATAATTATGGAATTGTGAAAAGGCTGACCAAGTTTTAGTCGCTATTCTAGGGCATTAATAATTTATATATATTTGTGAAAGGGTATTTAGTAGCAAATTGTTACCATAATTCAAGAAATTACATATGATTATTATTTAATTAAAAGTATTTAAAGTATAAATAATAGGAGTAACAAGAGTCATAAATATTAATTATGTATGAGATTGGGATTTTTCTTATTGGAATATATAAATAAAAAGTAAAAATTACCCTATTCATTAAACTAGGAGCGGGCGGTGGCTCCACGATCTGAGGCTCAGCTCCAGAACCTTCTTCTTCCTGTATTTGGTCATTGACTGGCATCATTTCATCATTTTGGACTGGATCAACTAAAAAACATATTAGATAACATAATTAATAGTGAAGTACAGATGTGAGGCAAACAAATCATGCATCTGCTTTGTTTTTTTGTTTTCTTTGTATAGCATTTATAAGTTTACTATGCACAAAACCTATCTGGACTCGAACCCAGGACGTCTTGCTTGAGGTACAACAAAATTACTTACACATAAATAACTGAGCTACAAAATCATTCATTTGTTTACAATTTTAATCTCGTATCTACATCTAAGAGTACATACTAAGAATAAATAAGAATTTAAAAAATCTGTCGCCATATTTTTATGGTATGTAATATTATTGTGTAACAATTATAATTAACAACAAAACAAAGAGAGAGAGAAACAAATTAAAGAGTGATATTAACAAATTAAAATAAAAAATGTGTTACAAAGCCTTTTTGAATCTTCAATCTTTTATTTTTGAGGTCTGTTTACAGTATCAGTTACCACCGGTTCCCACCCAAATAATAAAAGAAATGACGAAATTTAATTACCAGGGGAGTTTTGAGGTGCAGTGCTTCCAGGTCCTATCCTAAACGATCGGCTATCGCAGGGCGAATATCGTATCGAACAGAAGCCGGTGTTTCTTCTAACACACGCTCTGTACTCTTGATTTGCTAGATGACGACCGTTCGACGCGAAGTTAAAGGTTCGTATCGTACCTTAAAATTAGTAACTTGAACTTAAATTCCCTCTGTATTTTAGGGATGATCATTACAACAAAATCTTTTTCATACTTGGGATCTCAATCTATCTATATGGGAAATCATCTGAATCAATTCGGCGATTTCAAGGAGGGGTAACAAAGTTACATTATTACTTTTTCTGTTATGGTTAACACTTAAGCCGCCTCCATGACTTATTAGTAGTCCGAGACTCGGGGAAACGAGTGAATGTTTCGGTTGGTTAGGTAGAGAAGGCTGATCACCTGCTTGCCTGTAAAGAAAATGATCAGTGAAACAGATGTAGAATTGTGTATGCCCAATGCGCAACTAAGGGATACGAGAATTCACTTTTTTAACACTAGTAGCCAGCCCCAGTTTCGCGAGGGTCGATATAGCTTACCCCTTTATATTAATTTTGTCCTATTTGTAACATTTCACTGATGCTCGGCTAGCTCTATAGCTATCCTCGATGAATGGACTCCAACAGAATTTTTCAATTGGAACCAGTAGTTTCTGAGATAAGTGCGTTTAAACAAACTCCAGTTTAAGCTTTATAGACATGCTTCCTTACCATTAGCTTCAGTATAGTACTGCAAACAGTTATGTGGTGCGGAGTGAGCTAAAGGCATTTGGGCGATCCTCAGTAGCCAGAGCCTGGGCATCTCGCCTCCTCGCATCCTGAACACTAATGGAGTTGACCTGGTGCCAGGTAGCTCATCAGCTTCTCGGCTTTCCACTGCACTTGAGAGCGTGTAGTATACTGGAGAGAAATTATAGGAAAACATAAACCAAGTGAATTTAAAGACAATTTACTACCCCGATGGTTAAAAATCTCATAAATGAATAGACAGATTCATAAATTGTAGCTAAGACCCATGTCGGTCACTTCAGCTTTCAAACAAACAAAAAAAATAAGTTAATTCGTTTACAACTCCACTTTTTTTGTCGATGCTTTCTTATAATTAATTATAATGGATTATTTTGAAAACTATGTATGGTAAAAGTATTCTTTGGAATTATTGGGATCCCTACTCGACTATTTTAACTAGCTTTTGCCCGCGACTTCGTCCATATGTTTCAAACCCTACAAGTCTTAGATAGCCAAAATCAAATTTTATTAAAATCGGTTCAGTCGTGTAGGCGTGAACCACAGAGAGACAGAATTACGTTCGCATTTATAATATTTGTATGTTTTAAATATATTTTTACTACTTAAATTAATTAAATATATTTTAAAAACTCACTATGTTGTTTATGGTTTTGACCACAAAGGGTTAAGTTTGTTGCTCCTTCTCCAAGAATCATAGCATCTTCATCACAGTCACCTGTACGTCTATTTGGCTGACCCTGTAATTAAAAAACTTATCAAAAATACACAAGTTTAGCCCTTTAGTTACAACCATAATGTGCATAACAAGTATAACAACATAATATGTGGCCTTATCACGAGTCTGGTAAAGTATTTTTCGATTGCGTCCGCGTCAATTATTTTTATGGTAAGTCCTACAACGGCCCTGATTACGCGCAAACTTACTTAGCCACTATGGGATTGACAGCTTTCCGATAATAATTTTTGTTATCGAAAAGTTTACTATTAATCTCACGGTTGCCATACTGTTATTCATTGTTTTTCATTTGTTAAATGACCGCCAACATAAAAATAATCTTACCTACATCACTAATTCTTTCCAGAAATGCTTAGAAATCCTATTGAAAAATTAACTAGCACTGAATTTTCCCACTCTTCCTTTAAAGCCTGCCAAGTGCCCACATGCATACTTATATTAGTTTTTTTTGAACATGCTACAACTCTAGAAGTACTGGTTTGAATTCTAGAATATTTTTTGTGCTGGACAGTTCATTTATCGAGGATAGGGTTATGACATCACACTAATAAAATTAACGCCTGTGAAACCTTGAGAGCAAGGTACTAAAATATCTTACAATAGTAAAATGGATGAAATCAATCTTTAGCTGCATGATGCCGGCGTGTGTCTTCTCAATCTGAATTTTGCAATCTTCCTCTTCAGACCAGAGTTCGGGGAATCCCGGGGATGAGAAGTAAGTGAGGTTGTTTTGAATGGTTCCCCCACACGTCACCTCAACTGTAATACAATTCTTATTAGATATACTGTTTTTTGTACTAATTGAATCTAAAATAATTTGGATATCACGCGAACATAACTTACAAACAAACGAGACAAAAAATCTTAGCATAAGTGTGGCCTCAAAAATAGATGCGAAACATATGCATGAGAAATGAGATAATGATAATTAATAACTATCTTCTGTCTTATTGCAAAAATAATACTGAAAGGAATTAATTTAATCCAGTGATTATCAGTTCTAACGGATTAAGGACGTATAATTATTACAATTTTACGACATTTTGCGTGGGCTTGTATGGTCTCGAGCGAAAAATTATGATAATTAAATTTTCTTTAAAAGTTATTTATTTATTCGGCCCACTACAGCTATAGTGACTTAATCATATTATTTGTGCACTTTTACGTGTGATATCAAAATTATATTTCATTATTTCTTCTTATTTCTAAAAGAATAACTTTCTATGTGAACATAAATACGAACTCAAATTAAACTTAAGCGCAGGAAACGGACAATTTTCAACGTTTAACTTCAACAAAACTATCGCAAAATGGTTTATGTTGTTTATCGTTTCAATCATCTTGAAAAGAAAGTCTGTTAATTTTTTAGGTCTTAATCTTAGGTCCGTGTCACGTTATTTATGAAAAATTAAGAAAAAAAATGAAGAGGATTCTGTGAGCTTAATCCTATTTTAAATTTGTAACGTCGCAAAGTATTTGTTATTTTTTTAATTTTGTATATTTTAGTAGCTAAAGGGAGAACGCCATATGCTTTTGGTAGAAACAGGTTTTAAGTTTTTTTTGGGTTAGGTACAGATTGCTTAGGAAGAAGAGGGTGGGAGGTCAAAACCTGTCCCTCCTGTTTCAAAAATATGTAGCCAAATGCAAAAACGAAAATCATCATTCTTCAAGAATAAAAATATTTTACAAGAAATCTTTGTTTTGTTTTATTTTGTTTCTGTTTGTATTTTTTTTTATTTAGACGTAATTTATTAGTAATTTTTGTGCTGGCCCACATTGTATAAAGTGGCTCAACTATACATAAGATTATAAAGAAATAAAAACTTTCCGAAATAAAGGCAAACAAGGCTTTCTGTGCTAAGTACTATGAATATGGGATGGCCTATAATAAATTAATGTATAAAATAAGCAATAATATTTCAATAAAACATGACAGATTACAGAATGATGAGCTAACGGCGTCCGCAATCAAGCGAGCAAATATTATGTCGAAAGGGAAATTCAGTTATCTGTACACGTAAGAGTAGAGTGTGCTCAATGACATCGCAATTGTACTAATATATATCACTTTTAGTAGCTCACATAAATAGGCTCTTTTTATTAGCCCTTTTCAGTTGTTTACTGCGACTGACACATCCACAACACTGCATTCTGTTTATGATATCAAATCGCCTTTCATTGATATTTATTTATTTTAGAAGCATCTAAAATTATCATGACAATAATGCTCATAAATATCAATCCATTGTTGTAAAAATAATTCAATTAGTGAAATAATTTCTGACTTATTCCAAGATACTAACGTTTTCTCAAACACAGCCAATCTTATCACAGAAACCACGACCGCACTTTAATATTATTGCTCTGTGGTTACGCTATTAGAAATTAGTCTGTGTCTCTATCAAATTTCACTATTATTTCGTCTACTCTTAAGACTCGAACGTCAGTTGGTACATTTCTATATAATCAAAACTAATTTAATTTCAAATTTACTACAACAAACTATTGTAAATCTTTAAAATTAATTTAATACTAAATGTATTTCAACATTTCTTTTCTAACTTTAGGATACTTTGAAAGTAGTACAAATAGTTATGAGTATATAATTAATTCACTAGAAAAAAGTCGAAAGCTTGTTTTCTTGCGTCGCTAACTTTAAGCCAGTCTTTAAGCTTAAAGAAGATTTCAAAATTCAAGTGTACGTTATTTGATGTCGCTAAATATGAGTAAAATATTCGTTCTTTTTGACTACTTTGTGGGCTGGATTATGATTAAATAAAATTAATTAGATTTAGTTATTTCCGCTTCCACAATCCGCTTATTTGATTCCTAATATGTATTTTAAAAACTCGTGATTTTGTCTGTATGAATAAAAGTGAATTTTTAGATTAAAAGATACGTGTGAACAAAAGTTCTTTTAAATAACTTAATCGTAAATAATCTTATTTTAATAGTTTCTATGTGCCTTGCCTTTATTTTTAAATTTGTTCCTAGAATCACCTATTAATTCCATCGGAAGCGAGTTGAATATCTGTGCTAATTCAAACATTATTATCGTATTATTATTTATTATAGCGTATTATTCTCCTAAAGATTTGTAGTTTTGCTAAACGTAGCCGGCTATTTGATTTAGAGAGCTTAAAGAAGTCCAAGAAAATTCACAAAAGCATTTCTACTTAAAAAATGAAATAAAAACGGGTTGCAGGATTTTCACTTTTTCAGTATCATCGTCAGCCTTTATTTTAGGCCAATTTCAGGACGTAGGCCTCATCTAGTACTTCCGACGTTGGGCCCTATCTTGTTCTGCCAAGGTGTCATTCAAGCTTTTTATCTATTGTTTGTCTATATATGGTATTATTTAGAATGAGACAGTCATGAAATCTGTCCCATTATGGAAAGTCACATGGACATTTCAAACACCACAAACGAGTAAGAAATCAATGCAAGCAGACAGTTAAATCATAAATTATCCTCAGATATCTAAAACAAAGGCTAGAAAGTGGATCTGCAGCGTTCGTTCATGTTGAATTTATTCTGCATTCAAAATGTCCCAGCGTGCAATGTGGACACTAAAGCAGCGATGTTTTAGCGCTTTTTAACCTCCGATGAAAAAGTGTGTATTATAAGTTTAACATATGTGTATCTGTGTGTCTGTCTGTCGTATCATAGTTCGAATGAACCGATGTCAATGCGGTGTTTTTGTTTATTTGAAATTTCATAATTAAGGAATATATTCATTAGTGAGATAATATTATGTGTAATCAATACGTGAAGGAGAAACAAACAAAATTACAAATCATCCTTAATTTTGCACTTCTTTCATTTCACTTTCGATTTCGGTGTAGTGACGTACAGAACTACCTTGAAATGAATTATTAAGAATTCTAGTGGATCTCACAGTTATGTTATTTTATGGTGCGTATTATTACCATAAATCTTAAGTTTATTAACATTTTTATTTACATAATATATAAGAAGCAGGTGACATTTAATATGCAACATACTATTATTTAAAAAACTTTCTCAACTTAAATTTAAATCAAAAAACTTTTACTATTACATAAATAATCTTCTACAAACAATCGTCACCAGTTTCTTAAACTCTGACGAAATAAGTGGGGTATTATAAGTTTAACATGTCTGTGTGTCTGTAGCATCATAGCTTCTAAGGGATGTACTGATTTCGGTGCTCGATTTTGCGTTTGAAAGGTGACGTAATCAAATGGATTTTAGCTACAATTTATAATCTGATTCATTGATTAGATTTAAATGCAACAGATAATTTATTGTAATTATCATGTCGGGGATTTCCGCTTGTTTTTTGGCCCTACCGCAAGTCCACAACTTGAATTGTTTATAGATTGGAAAAGTTGCGGTGTCTTATCCACAACGATAGACGATTGCGATCGAAAGCACTTCGCCTAAAGATAACTTGAAACGACTTTAAAGACTAGGAGTGAGGCTTCTTACAAAGATTCTTGTTCGTGAGGAATTTACGTGACATTAAAATGTTCTTGTACGAATTATTTTTGAAATAGATAGACATTTTCATAATTAGACTGAAATACAATTGTTTTGGCATATCTATGCCGTTCTTAATCTTGGTGTGAGAGGTGATTGTCTTAAATACTACAATTGGTAAATAATAAACTAAAATACATACAAACGCAGCACACTCCCAGGCCGTGCGCGCAGTCTCCAGATGCAGTCCCGTCTCGCTGCCTGCAGTCATACGGGTTTAGGCAGATGCCTGTCCTTGCTATATGATGCCCACTCGCCTGGCACTCCCTCTCACCCCCCACTGGAAAGAAGTTCAACACCTTCCCGAGAGTGAATACGCCTGGAAAGGATTTCTCAATTAGTGGGCTTAATAATGTTTATGCACCAATGTTTGCTTTTGTACCCCTTAAAAAAAGTGAAAAAGTAAAGTCCTGTGTCCCCTAGTGGGGTATGGGGCAGATGCATTTCACACCTGTTTCACTGATCGATTTTTTCTTTAAGGGCAAGTTAGTAATCAGCCTTCTATGTCCTACCAGACCGAGTTTTGTTTATCTCCACCGGGAATCGAACCCAGGATCTCTCGGTTGTAACGCTTACGCGCTTACCACTAGACCAAGGGGCGGTTTGTACCCTTTAATATTTTATCAATTTTAGTAACCGATGTGATAATTAGAAATGAAAATATCTCATGAATCAACCCATTCGTTTAACAGCTTTTAAACGTAAATTATTTTACTGTAAACATTTGCTAATGTCAGAAACAATCACTCACTCTCTCTCTTTACTTAATCTCTTTAAGTACGCAATCAAGTAGAGCTTTTTAAAATTAGTTGTTAGTTTATTTCTTTGTCTGTGTTTTGATTTAAAAAGGACTAACTGCTAGTAGCATCAAGCGTTTCTTCATTACTATGTATTTATTATTATTACAGCATAAACGTAACAAAATCTACAGTTAGGTTTATTGCCCACTGATATTATAAATGCGAAAGTTTGTAAGGATGTTTGGATATTTTTGACTCAATCACGCTTTAACGGCTGAACTGATTAGAATGAAATTTGGTATGCAAATAAAATATGTTCTGGATTAACATATAATAGCGGTACTTTTAATACCGGAAGTGTGTTCCTGTGGGATCATTTAGAGATATGAGTATTCTATTCTTCAACTTCAGTATAAAATTATTCGGATATTATACATTGCACATAAAAAAACGATATCATGTTTTAAGTTATCCTTAGAGAACTATCGCTAGTGATAATTAAAAAAAACAATTTATTGCAATTTGTGTTTTATTTTATACATGATTTAGAGATTCGAGTATTCTATAGGCTATATAAGATTACGTTACGACGAAAATAACGCGGGTGGAACCGCGGGGCACCACTAGTTACGTAATAATTGGCTGTTGAAAAGAGTAACTACTGAGTTTCTAGCTGGGCCGTCTTGGTAGAACCTACTTTCAGATCGCTAAGAAGCTTTGAAAATATGCACATCACTTCACCGACAGTTTTGAAAACGTCAATATGACAAAATATGTCTGATGTCTTATATCAAATCTGTGGTACCTACTGTGAATCTCGATGGTAGACAAATGATAGGGAAAGGGAAATGAAGTGAGGTTCTGGGTGGTAAGTTATTTTGAGGTCGTAGGAAAAATACCATATAACTATATAACGTGGGAATATTATGGAGCCATACTTTGAAAGAAATAAATGGGTATTGCTTGTTTTTCTACAAATTACGTTACGTTATTTTTGATAAATCATAAAAAAGTTAGATCAAATTTAATTATGTTATTGTTTAAAATATCAATTATTAAGGTACGACTTTAAAAATTTCACTGTTAAAACTGTAACAGAATTATGTCGTATCATTCTGTTTCTTTTGAATAGACACAGAAGCTTTTTTACCTTTTTTCAGCTCTCACTTCCACTCAGAATCATTAATCATAGAAAAAACGAAGATACATTTCTTTTATCCAACTATTTCTATCAGTTTTTATTACGTACCTGGTACCAATGGTAGAGAAAGTAAACAAACCATTTTTTACCGGCAGTAAAAACTAAAGGTCAAAATGTTTACTCTGTCTACACTTTTAAGACCATGTATTATTTTAAAATTAAGTACAAACTATTGCAAAGTGCAATTTAGGAATTACTTTTGTGTTACTATGTGCTTTTGTGTAACTTTAATAGCACGATTCAAAGAACATCGACACCATTTCAGTCCTTCTGCTACAATATTCAAGTTCATATTATTAATCACCTCTAAAAGGGCTTGGACATGATGAATACGTCTTCTTCATTGGCATACAGGCAATGATATTGTATTATGAGACCGTATCGAACTTCCGTCAAATCAATATATTTTTGTTGTATCGATTATATCTCAATAAACTCAATAAACAGCTTCAGATTTTAGATTTTAAACAACAAATTTAACAAACAAATTTTGCATTGATAATTAAATAATAATAAACTCGGTGTTTCGTATTAATTAAACAATTAAACATAGCTGTAGAGAAAGAATTCTTCAGAAAATAACTGAATGAATAAATGAGTAACGTCTTTATTATAAATGAGTGATATATACCGTAATATACCGAAAAATTTAAGCATCAAATAAATGTAGAAAGTCTGTAACCTGGGGTTAAGATGCGTATATATTATTTGAGTCGTTGGGTATGCGAGACAAAAGAGAGAGACGCAAAAAGTCATCGCAAATAATGTAATGCAATTACTGAACATGAGAAGGCATTAGTTTTTGCACATCATTGATCTAACGATTGGTTATTATAATGGTATTTGAACGAGAAAGTATGCGTTTTTAGTGTAATAATTGTTTATTTAAATAAATAAAATTGTTGACAGTAGAGTTACGACCACCTTTTTTTAATTGTAAAACTTTTTTGATAATAAAAAATTGGCATCAATTTAAGATTGTTAAGCAAGTGAAGAAATAAGAACATCTCAGAATTTTATTAAAAGGTTTTTATAAATTATTATCGATCACGTTAATTTTCAAAAAAAACCACATATCGGTATATTGTTTAGCAACTACGAGAGTCAGTTAGACACAGAGATATTTAAACTTATTATCTTTCTTCATCGGCGATTAAAATACTTTACCAAAAGCATATTAGTGTCAAGCCAATAATCTTTGAATACTTAAGCATACATTTTAATTAATTATCATAACTTTCATAATATGTCTAATACAACTAACCTAACAAGAAAGTTGACTTTAACTGGTAGTTAGTAATTAACTCGGATAAACCCTGAGTCACAGGTTGCTGGTTATTCGGCCTAGATTAGTAATAAATGACCTACTTTTATGTACAACTTAGTGTAACACTATGTACTTGTATGTTATTTTATAAGTAGGTACTATTTATAAGTATAAAAGTTAATACAGAAATTATCGGATGTGCGAATTTTAATTTCCGTTATATGCCTAGAAGTCCATGGATTTCGATGCTTTTTCCTGAGAAATCTGTTTTCCCGGCCACGAGACAAAGGGTCATAAATCAAGATGATGGCTTACAATATACAATTCTAGTTAAGTTACTTAGATATTATATGGCATTGACTATAATTATATCCGTAAAAACGAGAAAAGATTTTGAGATAAATTGTAGTAAAATGTAACTTTGTGCTTTACCGTAGTTCACTTTCACTGAAACTTTTTATCTCAACACTTGTATTCTTTTTGTTTAGAAACAGTAGTTTGTTGGAACTTGTTTAGGTATTCGACTGTACTCAATTTCGTTCGTAAATTCCTTCTAGGTATAATAAAATAAATTTATTTATGTTTAATTTTATACAGTAGCGTAACAATAGGCCGTAACGCCCAGGAGGATCTATTTTATTTAGTTTTATTAAAGTTACTTACCTTATTGCATATACAAGTTTAACAAATTGTAATAAAAGGTGTAATCCAATTTTAACAGCTAGTGACGCTGCCATAAATATTTTATGCAAACGCGATCTAAAATTACTTTTGCCAAGCATGTGGTAGAGCTTCAGTTCTTTAATAAAAATATATCGAAGTTGGCGTATTTTTATCTTCGTTAGATTGTGTTAACTTCTTAACGTCCAGCATTTTTTGATAAGTTAATACACAACAGAGTTACTTCTGCTATCCGAAAGTAAATAATAAGATTAAAAATTACTATTTTTAGCAATTTAAACTTAGGTACTAGGTATTTAATTGCTAATATGCAAGTAAATACTTGGAAATTGGTGCCTTGTAGGTTTTGGCTTGGCTCTCATTTTACAAATGATATCTTGTTGACATTCTAAACAAGTAGCGGTCTCAGAGATCAATCGTTTAAAACTTTGCAAACTTCATAAAAAGCTGTTTGTTATACTTTAAACACTTCACTGTACACAATAATAAAGCAATTATATGGCTTAATTTTTTTCTTAAAATCATACTTATTATTTTTTTAAAGGAATTATATTTATAATTTAATTTAACTTTATCAATTAGATTATAATATTCATATACAATGAGATCCTACTATAGTACCAACAAACAAGTACAAGTAATATAAAGCCTGAATTAATATAGCATGACTAATCGACAAAAAGACGCAATTATTGTAGTCACCACACTTTCACTGCTACTGTCAGAAGAGATTCACTTTTTCTATCAACAACAACTTTTTGTACCACGTTTTCATTTTCAGCTACAATAAACTCATTTTTAATTAAAATTCAAAGAAAGATTAAACTTAATACCTATATATATATTCTCAGACCTTTAAAAACACATCAACTTAAACATTTAAGCCTACTGCAATATATTGGCAGGTATATATGTTATATATATACTCTATAGGTAGGTACACTACTTTTAAATAATTCAGTATCTATCATATATAATCTACTTTTCAGATAGTTATTATTAAGATTAAGCACAATAATCTAAGCGTGTCCAAACCAACAAATCCAAATCCAAATACAACCAAGTCAGAAAACAAAAACAGACCAACTATCCCAGGCTTAAAAACGTATACCTAGAAGAATACTTTATTTCGTCGGTGTCAAATCTAATATCCCAAATAGAGCAACAGTACTTTCAATAAATAATAAGTAGGTATGTATGTAAGTTGTTTCTTTGTCTCTGTAAAAAAGATTTTTAAATTAACCCCACTTAACAGTAAGCTGAGGTCATTAAATTGAGTAGCGCTTTTTATTCTGTAGAAATAACCGTCGATGTTCATATTTTAGTTCTAATACCGAAATAATAAAACGAAGAAAGAACTTTATTCTTCGTTTTTAAACCCTGACGATAAAAAAGGAGTGTTTAACGTGTATTCGCCTACGTATGCTCGCTGTAAGTCTGCGGCGATGAAGCTCTTAAACTAATGCACTGATTTCGACGAGGTTTTTTTATTTGAAAGCGGAGAGAGATCTTAGCTACAATTTATCTATTAATCGATTTATTAATTATTATTATTTGTAATCGTCACGTTGAGAGATTTTTTAAATTATCTCGAATTTCTACTACTCAAGTACTGAAATAATAAAACGAGGCAAGAACTACATTCTACCTTTTTTCTTTTGTATACTAAGAAATACAGCTTCATTTTCCGCCCTGCTTTTAATATATCTACTGATGTCTCGCGACGTTTAAGACATTAGCAGTAATTTAGATGAATTTTTCATTATTATTTTGCAGTCCATTAGAGTGAACTAGAGAGTATTAATGACTATACAATCTATAGAATTTATTATACTTTTTATAGAAGCGTCAGGATTATGGAGCGACATAAAAGGGTTGTGTAATATAACCGATTAAGTTTCAGACGATCCTTTTGTTGTACAACGTTTAAGGTGAACTTCTATTATAAAATACTAAATATTCATTTACCTACGTTGATTAAGTAACTCGATGCCAAGTAAGGCTTGAAGAGCTGTTATCAAAGGATCTAACTATAATTAAATCATTAACCAAAAGCAATTTGTCTACAACTTTTGCTAAACTACTAATTCATACATTTCCATCGACTAGTTTCCGAGATATGAATCTCTGTTTCTAAAACTTAAAGGGAATATTGTTATTTATTTATATATTTTATAAATTTTAGTACAAATTAGAAGATTGTGCATACAATTCTTCCATTTTCTAATAATTAATTGATTCTGTAACTAACATTAAGCTACTCGATTGGGTACAATAATTTAATATTGAATAATATTAAATTCTTTTATCCTATAAATGCCTTTATAGGTATCTTATACGTAAGTTAAATTTTTTCTTTTTTTACTTATTTCTACTTAGTATTACTTAAATTCCTTAATATTAAAATAATAAATTTGTTAGAGACCGGTTTCTAGATTGTCTTGCTTTTAGCATAGGCCCAAGTGTTCTCCATAAAATCTATCTTTTGCTTTTCTCATCCAAGTCGTTTCTGCTGCCTTTTTAACCGACCTTCAAAAAAACCAAAAAGGAGGTTATCAATTCAACGTGTATTTTTTTTTTTTTTTTTTTTGGCGATGTTCCGCTCGTACGTCGCCATTTGTAGACCGATTTAGATGACTGAGGTGTCAAACGATAGGGTAACTCGTCGAAGTGGTCCCATTTTTTTTTAGAATTTTTACGATCAATAGTTTTCAGGTTATTGAAAGAATAGTTTCACAATCAGACGAGAAATCGCTGAATTCCGCGCGACCATGTCGTGCTTATTTGCTTAT
Organism: Aporia crataegi; assembly: GCA_912999735.1. Lineage (NCBI taxonomy): Eukaryota > Metazoa > Arthropoda > Insecta > Lepidoptera > Pieridae > Aporia > Aporia crataegi. Next base: position 585,999 of record OU538744.1, on the reverse strand, counting down.
AACTCGATGATTTATGAATCCTTATCGATGAATTAGATGTTATTCGATTTAAAATTAAATTTGCAACAAGAGAGAATAAGAATCAAGATAATTTAATTTATAGTTTTAGAGATATTGAGGTTATAAAATAAAAAATTGAAATTTTTTCAATTAGTTCGCTTTAGCAATAGAGTTGTCCATGTTATATTAAATATTTACTAATTATAATAAATTGATTTAATTTAAACTCATATTGTCAAGCTTTTGACGGAATTTTATGAAAATCTAAGCCATACATTTGATGTTATGGAGCAAAACTTGTCAACAGAGAAAAACATGTCATACGTTATTGTTTACGCGTCCAGTTTAGATCTCTATAGCTCGACGTAATATCAGTTTATATCGATGACTTATATACCATTTTATAAAACATTAAAAGGGTCATATATGGCAGTAAAATCAATAAGGTAGAAGAAATACTTCTAGAGATAGAGAGAATATAGTAACTGAGTTCCTACGGGAAATCACAATGTGCGTTCACTTGCTTACTGTAAAACACCATGAAAACTTAATTTATATGAACGATATTACTTAAATTTTTAGTATTAAACGATTCAGTTTTGCGTTTTCTTATTTTCATTAATTTGAAAATATTAAATTAAATTAATTAAATTAGTTTTTAGTGTATAAAGTAAGCGTAAAGTCAAAGCGTCCATGTTGGTTTCGTTTTGATGGTATGATAACCAACTACCTATACGGTTTAGAAGAGCCACTCAAAAGTATAAAATAAATTAATTTTAAACAAAAAAATAAAACCGACCTCAAAACGCACTGAAAAGTAAAAAATAAATTTTGTATTATAAATGAACTTACTATAAATAAAAGACCTAAATAGTGTTGATAAATAAAATTCATCTAAAATTCTACAAGGGCATAAAACTTTCATGTTGTTTTTTGAAAGGCGGTGCCAAATATATAAATAAAGACTGAATAAATATACCTGGACTTTAATAAAAAATTAATTGAATGGCTTGGCGCCGCGTTTCAAAGAGCAACATGAAAGTTTTATGCCCTTGTAGAATTTTAGATGAATTTTATTTATCAACACTATTTACGTCTTTTATTTATAGTAAGTTCATTTATAATACAAAATTTATTTTTTACTTTTCAGTGCGTTTTGAGGTCGGTTTTATTTTTTTGTTTAAAATTAATTTATTAACGTTATCTTCCCACCTAATGTTCTGTCTATCTTGACTTCTTTTATTATATCTCTCTTTTATTATATAACGGGCTGGACATCTAAGTAGAAGTACTACAGAAAAATGGGCTAAAAAGTGAGATGCGAAAGAATGGTGCCCTAGATATAATATTGAATAATAACAGACATTTAATAGTGAATTAGGCATTGTGAGTAAATACCCGTGACATTATCTTCATATTTCTGCTGCCTCTTTTCTTTTCCTAAGTGGACGAGTGAGACAAAGGTTTTTGTGTTAATTGACAGTACCGTGTACATAAGTGTACCATGGGGTGAACCACTGCAGTTATGTGGTTCGTACCATACAGGACTAGACGCTAACATGGACCGGTTAAGGGAGGCCATACATCACTACGGCGCTATTTTCTCACCGGATTAAGCGAGTTTATTTAACAAAATTTTACAAGAATTATTGTAAAAATAAGCTTAATCCGGTAAAGTTGTTTTCTTTAAATGTCATTTTCAACCAGTTATCAATTCAATGTCAATTTATTCTCAAGAAATTAGATACTATTTGGGTAATTGGGAACCTAAAAAATATATAAATGATTTATGATAGTTAAAACAGTATTAGGTTATTAGTATTAGGTGTAACTATTAATTTAATGGTTTTATGGTTAAATTAGTTTTATGATTTTTGTATCAAGAGGAATCGTAAAAATAAGCCGTGCTTGCCTCGTGAAACTTTATAGTTTTATAAGTCAACCAGCGCCCCTAGAGATATTCCAATATACTGGTTACCTCAAATTTCATTACTTTCGTGATTTATTGCCAACATCCTACCATAAATTTTACTCTTAACAATATCAATTGTAAGCCAAAGCCAAAGCCAAATAACCTAGTACAGTTTCTTACTAACAATATCTAGTAAAAGTTTCTTCACGCAAAACTTACAGAATCAATTATTGATAAATCGAAAAAAAAATTTACTATTGAACTTGCATAGAGCCGCTTAGTACAATAATGCTATTCATAGTTCATTCTCAGTCTGATCTACGTCTGGTAAAACATTTCGACTTCCTTTGAACGTGACTGGAATTGAATTCGAGCGGAAGTTGACGACTGTACGACTTTATACGTTTCTTACTTGATAATATTTTCCGGAACGAGACCACCCATAATCTATAATTGGTAAAAATTTGGTTATTACCGGATGTAGTTAGACCCTAACCGCAATATTCGTATTAAACGACTCGATGCGGCACTTTGATATACTTTCTAACATATCTCACTAAGTACGTAGGTACATTTGAACTTACAATTGCACGTTTTCCTTCTACGAGAGAGTGTATTTTTAAGCTGGAAACGGAGTGTAAGGACTTAATTTCCTCTAAGAGAGAAAATGCTTGCTACTCGGAGAGCTGCGTAAGTACTCACTAACCTAAGAGTACTTTAGAATTTAAATAGATAGAATATTAAATTTTTTTTTTTAATTCTTTAAAAATTTTGAACAAATCTCAAAAATGTAGATAGTCGTTCAAATGTGAGTAAATAATTCATAAATATTTTTTTTTTATTATTGTAAGTAATAATAAAAAAAATAAATAATAAAAAACAATTAAATTAAACACTATTGTCCTGTTCATGCTTGATTAAAAATGCAATTTAAACTCCTTTTGGCTTTTTAAGTTTTTAAAAAATAAATGGACTAGGTACCTACCTCTAAAACCAATGTTGGTAGGTAATATAAAAGCGCAAATAATGTTAATTAACAATTAATTAAAATAATAATAAATCGAGTCTATCACTAGTGTCAAGTTCAATAATTCCGGTCGCGTCCTAGATTTTTTGAATAATTAAAACACGTCGGCTTTCTCTAAATAGCAACTCAATAACCTGTTTTTGCTCCAATTAACATTATCGAATATTACTCAATATTTACAAGGCAAGATTCAATCAGAACTTGTCATAACATCACGCTACGTCCAATAGCAGCGAAGCATCAGTGAAAAATGTTGCAAAAACGGGCAGATTACGCGTGGGTAAGTTTACCTTAACGAAACTGGGGCGTACCACTAGTTTATATAATATAGATAGATAGATGTATAGATATTTGTCGCCCTTTCATCCAAAAACTACTAATTGGATTTTATGGAGACTTTTAATATTGTAGCTCAAATATCAGAATAACACATTAAATAAACATGTCGTGTAAATTGACTAAAATTGTTGCCTTCAAGTGTTTTTTTTTTTAATTTGAAAGCTAATGTGATTAAGATGGATTTTGGTTAGAATTTATGAAGATTATCCATTTATGAGAATTCTTATTTGTAATTATCAGTTGGGGTTCTTGAAATAGTCTTCATTGGCTTTAACCCCTCCCACTCAACATCTAAAAAGCAATGGCGTCAAAATAAATGCAAAATTTACTATTTTTATCCTGTAGCTCTAACACAAGTCTAGTTAAATATTTTTCGATAGCATCTGCGTCAATTATTTGTATGGAAAATTTTACAGCACCCCTAATGTTACGAGAAAACTATGTTAGTGACTTTGCCACTATGGGAATAAACAGCTTCCCAATAAAAACAACTTCTTTCGATAATAATCTCATAGTTGACGTCGTGAACTTCAGCTAGAATTGATTAAATATAAAATAAAATTATCTGAGACCTGTTAACCTACATTACGTTTAAGGAAAACTCAAAACTTTAAATTTAGCGATAAAAAACGAAAAGTATCATCCGAACAATGTTTTTTACCATCGTCGCATAAATAATGTAAATGTTTTTGTAATACTTTCTACATGTAACGGTGACGTTTAAGTTATGCTTATTTCAATGTATTTGTGACAATTGAATGCGTTTTTGACATTTAAGTACGTACAACATGACATAAACATGAAAAGATTTTATTAAAAGGGAAAATTTGTTGACATGAGATGTTACACTGGAACTCCGAGAGAGAAATTTTTACATCTATTTAACTGATAATTTTCTGTACAATAAAATAGGTGAGCCTTGTGTCTATCTAAACGAAATATATTTTTGACCGAAATTGGAATCCATGTCGTCCAAAGCACGAAGCAGACGCGTAGACCACTAGGCCTAGGCTTAATTGAAATACATTATTATATAAATACATATTCCAAATATTAAAACCTTCAATTATTGCAACTCTGACATGCTCTCTCTTTCAAATAAACTTGAAAATGTGATTTTGTCCCTGAATTACAAAATTCCGTTGACACATAACTAACCTATTACAAAACTGACACGTACCATTTATGTACAAAAACCACTTGTAATTTCGTTTATTAAATAATATATAATTGAACTATTTAAAAACAATTTGCAATACTTCGTTGTTATAAACTAACAAATATTTAGATTTAAATTTTATGCAATAAATACCTATACAATAAAGAAAAATTGTTAATTAAATCTGAACGTTGTTTGTAATTTTATGGTTATGATTAGGATTTTATTTCTAAAAATGTCATAAGTATTTCAAAATTTGGATCTGCTATGGATTTTGCCATTCATTATTTCATTTTATTTACTTACTCCACTAATTATTCAGTCCACGTTCTCAAAAAACAGCATGTCGCGCATTTTATGAAAATCATACTGCTGAATTTCGGATCTATGTAAATATTTAAATAAATTGATTTCAAAAATCGAGGCCGCTATAGATTACAATAATAACTATTTTATGCTATTACATAAGACAAATTGGTCAAAAGCTTTCAGTGACAGAGTATAAGAGCGTTAAAATTTACCATTTTATGTAAAAAGTAAGGTTAGATAGAATGTCATGCCTCTTAAAGAAAAGATAAGTTAATAATGTACTGTCATGTGTACAAACAGAAACAAGGTATTTTATCTTAATAGTCTATACTAGTAAAAAAGTAAAAAACTGTAGCGTCCTTGTGACTTAAGATTATTTATGAATTACTTTTGGGAGTGTAAGTTAAATGACAACTTATTTTTTATTTTGTTTCTGCTATTAAAAATAACAACTCATTGTGCATGACTCACAAATTTTTTCTTGGTATTAAAGGCTTACTTGTTTCTGTATAACTTTAAAAAGTTGGTTAAAAAGTAAAATTTCTAAACTACTTATTTACAACTGTTAAAAGTTAATCCCTAATATTTTAAATGTTATGCATGACATCGATTTCTATGCAAATGAAGTGATTATTTAATCATGGATAAATTATTATCGCTAAAGGCAGGGCCTATTAAATTTAATCTGTAATTTCATACCATACGTTCGCATGGAATAATTGCCATACGATGTAAAATATACATAGATAATATTATGTATTTTAAATACGGAGATTAAACTGATATATATAGAAGCCAAGTGATACTTTTATTGTTTTTAAAATAGCTTTGTGTAAATCCCAACAGCCTCGTAATGCTCAGTCTGTCTCTGTGTGTGGTCTCACATTGCAAACATCACTTCTTTATCTACATACATATTTATATATTCATTATTTATGTATCAGGCAACATTCGTAGGATTTAGGAACAGTAAGGATTGTTAGGCAATACAATGCCCCAATGTACATTCAGCTCGAAAGACTATAACTGATTATACCTTGAAACATAATGCACTTGATATTAAAACGTTATTTTCTTTGTCTACAATAATCTTTCCAATGGTAATGTCACACTCGAGGGAGCAGAATTGCGTGATGCTATAAGGAATGTAATTACTAAACGAAAGCGATATGAATTTACTTAATGCTTTTGATTCAAGATATTAGTAGGCACGTGATTGAGAGGACTGTAATGAACGAATGTTTGTCGTATGTCTGTGTTGCATCGTAGCTCCTAAACGAATGCACCTGACGTATTCCAGTTGATTCTAACTTCTTAGCTACAATATATAAAAATCGGTTTACCTCTTTAAATCAATTAATCATGTCGTATCGTTTTTGAATTCTCTTAGTTTTTGAGCCCAAGTAATAAATTTAAAAATAAAATCATGAAAAGGCCTTAGAAACTCTATGTATCCTGTTCAAGTTCCACTGTAAAGTTTTCCTATCGAATACCAGCAATTTCGAGGTTTATGGCAAATTAACCCACGATAAGTTGCGATAAACTAGCAAATTACTCTGTGGAAATCTTGATGTTTGCACAGAAAGGGTTTAACAGTGTTTGATGAAAGAATATTGTATATCTAACGTCATTTAGAAAGTAATTCGAAATAACTATACGTTGAAATATTTAAATGTGACCCGATATTTGTTAGTTTTCACTTCTTACGAAAACTTAATGTTACATCTCAATCTATTAAACTCATCGCTGATAATTAGCATTTTTATGCATTTTTTAATGATTTCTTTCAAGACAAGAACAAGTTGAAGATAATTTAAAAATGCAGGCCATGATTACAAATAAGAATATCTCATAAATGGATGAACAAATCTTCACAAATTGTAGCTAAGATCTACTTCGATCTCGTCAGCATTCTAACAAAACTACATCATAAACGATCCATTCGTTTAGGACCTACGATATCAGAGACACGTTAAACTTATAACATGCTTCTTTTTTCGTTGAGTGTTAATAAGTAGGTAAACTCGTAAGAAATTGACTGGGTCAGGTTAGGTTTTCACATTAGCTGTTCCCACCGGTTTCACCCGCTCTCACGATATAAAAATTTCGGGTGTGGTTAGGATGGTGAAAATATGTATCGAGTCGCTTCGGAGGAGTGCTGTGCCATCCATCGTATTACAAATCTAACTTGATGTAGGTAATTAATGGATCTCACTTGCAAGTGGCAAAGTTCTAATTAGGGCGGGATAATTACGGGAGTGTAGGTAATCGTCAGAAGTTCAGGTTTAACTCATGGCTTTCAGCCGGCTACGAAAAGTTTGAATTTGTCGCACAGCTTTCACACACAAATTCTTCATAGTAGTATCGTTTTTACGCAGTATCAGATTTAAAGAAAATATTTTGAAGACGAATTTAGGAATAATTAAATTATTATTATGTTGAAACAAATCCCTTTCAACTATTCTTTAAATTTCATCATAGAACCCCAACGAAACGGTACTTTTAAATTGTTTCCAATTTTGCTAGTTGTTCGTTAGATGCGTTAATTGGTGGCTTTTTTTAGTTAAGCCATAATTAAAGTTACATTTACAAAAATCGACAGCAAACACCATAAACATTGCAACACGCATTACAAAGTCTAATACAACTATGGCAATAAAATTACGCCTTCTAGCTTAATTATAATTATCATTATAAATTAAAAGAGAAAGAGAAAAAAACAAAGGTAAATAATAAAAAATAAACATTAAAATAAGGCATTAAACTATACTTTAAATAACTTTTGGCAATGCAATCTAGTGCATATAATAATCTATAATATCTAATTCATTTTCAACACGTCTTTTAGATTATTTACCCCACAGCATAAAAAGTATTCATACTAGTAAACCTCATACTAAGTACTTGATAAGACACAGTAAGAAAAGCAGTACCTAGTTTTAGTCGTCTGTAGAAACTAATACAAAACTAAAAATTAATTGGGCTCTAGCTTATCTAAAAGTGAAGCTTCATTGTTTTCATAATTAAGCTTATTTATACGAAATTCGAATGAACTATATACTTTCTCATGCCTAAATCTTGCTCATGAATAATTATAATTATTATTATAGTACCTCTCATTTAGACAGATGTTCTTGCGACTCAGTTCCGCTTTTTTGCCCTATTTGAAGCCCTTTGAGTCTTTTTCACATTAAGAAGTACCTTTTTAAGCTCTATTCTATTATCGTAAGAAATTTCATCAAAATAGGTTCATTAGTTGAGGCGTGAAAGCGTAACAAACGGGCAGAATCAGTTATTTTTGCATTTATAATATTATGCATACGAATATAATGTTGATATTACCGGCCAAGTGGTTCTCAAATCTGTGTGTTGCGCTTCCAGGGTTCGTGTTCCAAGGAAAGAAATTTCGGAGCAACGGGATTTCTTAAAAAAAAAACAGTTTATGGAGGTATAAAATGCATTTGAAGACTCCCACGCCTCTTTAACCAGATGGTAAAAACAACAATTATTTGAAAAACAAAAACAATTACTTGGCCCCTTAACACCGATATCTATAACAGGAGTGAAGATATTAGAAATTGAAACTTAGGGTCAATCTCATGTGGCTTTCAGAGGTCTTTGAGGTTATATTAATAATAATTTTTATTATATGATTTTCCTCCTTCTTGAATTTGTCGTGCACAAGTGGTTCGATTGTGATGCGGTATTTTTTACTCCTACGTCCGCGTAATTTTCGTAAAAATTACGCGGGGTAGGTACAGAGTTTTTGCTTCACGTATTAATATTATGATTCTGATTTGTAATTAATGTATCGAATTTTAATCGAGCCAGTGACTTCGTCTTCAGAATAAATTCACGTGTCACCAAAACGTCTTTCTATACAAAATGTACCGACTTTTCTTCAGAAATGTATTCTTAGTAAGTACAGAAAAAAAAAAACCTTTTCAAGGCTAAACCTACTTTTACAGTCCTAAAATAAGTACAACGCAGACAGTTATAAATTGTGGTTTAAGAATTTGTATCCTACGCTAAGGTTTTAACGCTTATTTATAGTAGGATACTTTTTTTTTATTATACTGTTTAGTTGTAAAAATTCTAATTCTAGACTGAAAAATAGGTTATTACAATATTTGTATGACTATGTATTTTTTCAGAACCCTACAAAAAAGATGGATTGAGGTGTGTCTGTCTGTGGCATCGTGGCTACTTAACTTCACGTGTCCAAGTCACGTGAAATTGAAGAAAAAAAGGTATCTCATAAAAGGATGAAAAGATTTTATATTCATAAATTGAATAAGGATCTATCTCGATCAGCTTTCAAACAGAAAACCACATCATAATCGGGTCGTTCGTTTAGGAGTTACGATGCCGCACACACACACGTCAAAATTATAACAGCCCTTTTTTTGCTCACTTACGAACGAACGTCTTTCGAGGACTGTAAACGCATTAACCAAGACATGACTATCACTGTGTATCTTAATGTTACAGCAAAATTAATCTGTCAAAAGTTATTACCGCAACAAAAAATTGTAAACATTTTGCAGACGGGCAATTGAACAATAAATTACAGACATGTCCAATTTCGTGGTTTCGTTTCGGGATTAAATTTCAACACACTGACGCACCTTACATTCTTTATTTATCATTAATAAAAATCACCTTTCTGGTTTTTTAATTCAAGACATTGTTGCAGGAAGTTTTGTTTGATTAATTTTAATATTTAATTTAGGTAATATGATTTCGACAACTGGACGTTAGCAGAATCCATTTTAACATGAAAAGCCTTTTTTTGACCCCCGAGGAAAAAGGGAGCTAAGCTCCTAAATATCGAGATGGATAATAAAAAAATATATATTATTTTTAATATCTCAACGAATGCTTCTATATTTTCGATCGGTTATTTTAATATAGGAAAGCCTATAGTTGCCAAGTAAATAATATATTCCATTTCCATACAAATAATTAATGCAGACGCTATTGAAAATACATTACCAGTTGTGGTAGAGCTTTTAAAATGGTACAAAATCATGTAGAAATTGTAGAATCTATACAAAAACTCGATGATTAAGCAATCGTAATTGTGATTTTATAAATCTATTGATAAATAATAAATTATGATTCTCGGGTTCTTCGCCATAACCCACCCAATTAGAACACTGTTAAGTCCAATTCATACAGTAGTCTCCTCCCGCTTAAAAGCAGTCTCGTTAACGCGGCAAAATAGGCTGTTCATACAGTTGCGTATAATGGACGGTAAAAAGTCGACGTTTTGAATACATTATCTAACATTATAAACCTGAAATGTTTGTTTGGTTGGTTGAACGCGCTAATCGATCGATCGACACTGATCGATATTTTTTTAAATTTGAACCTGAATTGAATTCCTTCAAATTTGAAGCGGTTAGTATTTTATAAAATCGCTTCATATTAGGAATCCAGTTACAATAAATCAGCATTTAGAAATCTAGTTTATAGCATGTGTCTAGAAAATATGTCAATTACAATTTAATTAATACATAGAGATATATTATTTTAGTAGGTATACTATGTTCATTAAAAAAAGTTTTTTTTATACTCTGTTTTAATTATATAATACTCCGTCTAAAGACTATAGTTAATGTTATAATAATTAATGCCATAATAATTATTGTATTCCAATGGTTTTCACTAATTTGTTATTTTAAGTTTTGCATGGACCATTGGTTCGCAAAACAAATACCTATCAGATTTATGTACTACTAGGATTATCTCCACTATTACTGTGCATCATATTGTAATTTTATGTTGAATAAAGTAATTTTGAACTGAACTTATCCCTTATTAAAAAGTTGTGTTTTATTTAAATGTGATAAATAAATATTGTATCAGAATAAAAATTAAATGCATGTTATATCATAATCGTCTATGAACTCAATGTATTTCCTACACTTTTAAAGGAAGTTCAAGCACACGCTTTTTTCTGAAAATAAAAGCCAAATTCAACCTTAGTACCACACGAGTAAAGGTATAATTTAAAAAAAAAAATAATATAGATAGACTCGCAACTTATGTTTTGAGAATGATTGAGATTTAGGTTAAAAAGTACATTAAAACATCTCCTTTGTTCGCTTAGTGTACGAGAAGCCTTAGTGGCTTACTTACTAGACATACAACTGGTCTTCCAGACGTACGCGCCTGTCCACTTTCTTTAACAGGACTTTACGTTATTAAGCCGGTCTTCGTATAACCTTTGCTTATATCACAAATAAATTGCCACAAATCTATTTAATAAATTGTGGATTGTACGCTACGATTGTACGTGTAATTTGCTTGGCTGTCTAAATGTATTTCTGTTTTATATGTATTTGTCATTACAAGATTAGAATTACGTATAATTTTTGGAAAATTATACGGAAAGGTGCTTTTGTGTCTCTATAATTTAAAACACTGAGTGAGACATAAAATGAATAGAGGTAGGTATTGTATTTCTAATTGCAATTTTTTATTGTTTAGAAAAAATTGAAAATGTCTACATACACGTGTAGCTTTATTTTTTACATACAGCTATTATAATTGTCTACTCGTTCTGTTTGTTATCAAATCGAGTGTGAAAAATTAAAGTGGCTCCTATTTATAAACGTTACATACTAAACTAAGATCATTGCTCGTTCTCTTAAAGTACGAATGTAAACATCATACAACTAAAAATAAAATAACAAAACCAAATGTAGTCTTACCGTGAGAAAAAAAACCGCGTTTTTCATCGACCGCAGTACTGTTCCGAATTTTCAAATTGTTTGTCTTTAAATCTCTCCAATTATTAACTTTCCTCTTAAATTTCGTGTGACCATTTCGTTTAGCACAATCACAAAAACATAAAATAAATATCACAAACAAAATCACTGAACATTTTAATCGAAACGATTTCGTAAACATTTTTGTCGATTCATAATTGGGTTAAACGTGTTTTTCTTTGGTCTGAAAAATAATTTCCTTATTCTAAAAAGACTCATTTGTTATAAAACTTTGGTGAGTTGAAAAAAATATAGCTGTCAATTTTTCCCGCGTAATTCTTGGAACATGCTTCGAGCAACGGCGCATGCGCGGTGTCTTTCACTATACTGACAAGACAGGTTTGCGCGGACAACCGCAACTCGCAAGCGAATTAATAGTCGCAACACACGCTCGGATTTAGTCCGGCGGACTGGATCCGCTGACCAAGTCCGGTGTCACTACACACGACCGGACCGGACCGGACCGGATCAGACAGCTGATGCTTCACGTACGCCTTCATATGCACACGTTTAGTCATCATATCGTTGGACACAAAAATAATGGTTTTTAGATGAAGATGATTTTAAAATATACCTACCTGCGATGAACCGCGAAACCTTTGAAGATTTATTAAATTTAGTTAAACCTCTCATCACAAAAAATTATACTGTTATGAGAAAGTCTGTTTCTGCGGAAGAGCGACTTATTGTCACGTTAAAGTATCTTGTATCAGGAAGAGAATTTCAAGAATTGAATTTTGTAAATAACTTGGTCTTTTTACTATATTTTATATTAATAAAACTTTAGTTTCCAATTTGTTTATTTTTTAGTTATTATTGCATAGTGTATGGCTTACGTTGTCATTTCAAGCAAATAATTGATATAATTCTTTTTGCCAATTACTGCATTCTTCGTTACAACAGCAGAGCTGGCTATCGCCATCCTCGTCTAACAAATGATGTGGAGCGATAAGTCTCTCTCACTCTAAACAACTTGTCCGGTCCGACCCTCCACTCGTGCGGATTTGGTACGGAGCAAACCATATCCGATGTGCAAACCAGCGGACCGAGGCGGACTCAATTAATAATAATTATATTTTCCGGACTACTCTACAGACGGTCAGATTTGGTACGGAGCAAACCAAATCCGTTGTCCGCTCCGTACAAAATCCGAGCGTGTGTTAGGGCTATAATCGACTGGCAAGTGGCAACTAAATAAAATTTAAAAAAGTTCAATGTCATTTCGTCATTGGTTCAGTTTTTTATTTCCGGTCCATATTCTGTCCATCTGACGCCAAAAATTAGTAACTCATTTTTTAGAAAAAAAACTAACTAAGTACATAAAGTATGTTTAAAATGTCTTATTTTTTTAAGCAATTATAAAATAAATAATAATTTAAATTTCTAATAAATAATTATTTTTCATAAATAATAAGATACAAAAAGTTGATCGATAAATATCGATTTTTATAACTACAAACAGGACTCAGAAATATCGTATGCAAATTCAAATTGAAATAAACAGTAATTATTGGCTCTAAATTTGAAATTGAAGAACAATCATCGAAACATTGGTTTTAATGAGCGCTTCGCTCGTTACCGCCTGCAGCCAACGTGTGCTATAAAATTCGGTTGCAATTTATAACAGCTTTTCAAAATATTATATCAGTAGCCAGTAGAGTCCAACACTTGTCGATATTTATTACTTAAAACGACATTTTAGTTATCATCTCGAGTAGGCGTCAAAAATGTTAAACTCCACAATGAAAAAATTATTTGACAACTGTTAAAACTGAATTTAAGTTAGAATTTCGTTCTGGAATATAGGTAGGCCTAAGAGTCTCAATTAGGTAAGCAAAAGGCAAATGAGACGGTACAAAGTTACGGTTAAGATTAACTAATGTCGATACTTTAAGTATATTCTTGTGTAGTAGGTATAAGAGATAATCTCTTATCTCTTCACTAAACCCTGTTTAATTTGCAGAATGAACACAGAAAAGCATTAGATTCGATCAGTTATTTATTGGCGTTAACCATTTAAGGCGAATCTTTGACATTTAAATGAAATTTACTTTCACCACTTAGTTGTCATGTCAATGCTACTTAGGTATTCTGTGTCAGTACCGATACAGTCAGACCAGGATGCGACTGTTTAGATTTATTTTACTATCACTTTAGCTAACAAATTAAATTCTGCGACTTTACTTAACGAGTTAAACTTTTAACTGATAACCGAATGAAATCTGAAATTCCAGACAGGAGTCATTCAGAATCAACTATGTGTATGGACTTATGCACTCTAAGGCAGTGATTGGTACGGATGGCAATAAATGGCATAAAATGATCTACAAATATGGCAGATCACAGACAAGAACTCTAATAGGAGCCCTGACTGGACACTTCGAGTGTCGCAGCCATCTCTACAAGATGAGGCTTGCTGAAACCCCAACATGTAGAGCATTTGGAAAAGAAGAGTCGATAAGGCATATACTCTGCAAATGTGACTCAAAGGCTGGCAAGCGACTGGACCTCTTCGGATCGGCATACCCGAACCTAGGGGACTATCGGCACTTCGCATCCAATGACATCCTGAAGCTTATGCGGTCCTTCTTCGGAGATCTTGGAGTGAGTGAGTAAGGCATGGGGTAGGTACAAAAGGACCTAAAGGTTCGACGTGCATCCCGTCAGGGAACCCCTGATGATAAGATAAGATAAGATGTGTATGTAAAACCATAATGAAATGTAAACCCCTTTTTTATATCCAACGTGGAAATGCTGACAACAGATTCTTTGCACCGCTCAGGCGACGTGGTAGTGGGACTGCGCTCACTCAGCGAATCCCTAATTAGTAAAAGTATTATGATTCATACAAAATACACTACTGGCGCCTTTACAGTTTAACCGACAGGCTCCTATCTTACGTAGGAGACAGGAGGTGGGTATACTTCTCCGTCATCCCGCTAAAACGTAGGTACATAATTTATACCTACATTAAATATCAAAACAGAATAATAATGATTTAATAAGCACACACTTCTATGATCGGGTATCATTTTTTAAATTGGATAGGATTCTAGTTCAAATAAAGTGAAGTCCGGTGCCCCTAGTGGGGTATGGGGCAGATGCGTTTCACATCTGTTGTAGGGGATCAGACTTCTATGCCCTGCCAGACCGAGTTTGTTTTTATCTCCACCAGGAATCGAACCTAGGACCTCTCGGTTGTAGTTAGTTCAAGGTCAAAAATAAACACAAATATGATTTCGTATATTAATTTATTGCTTCGTTCTAAATTAAAACGATTCGTTGAAACATTTGCATAAACAATATGTTAGGGTGACCAACGTTCACGGTCATACACAAATATACACAAAATACTTACATTACACGCAATCTAAAATAAAATAATACCATTACAAAATACAGAAATTATCAAATATTAACATATAAATATATCTCCAAAACAATATAATATAGAGACTAAGTTACATTGTATAATTAAATACTGATTATTGTCAATTTTTAAAATACACGTTTTGGGCAAACTTCCTCAAAGGAAATGATTTTTTCTGGTCGGGTATAATAAAAATTATATATTATATACAAAACGTAAATAAGAAACGTCAAAAAATCTTTAAGCTACATTAGCGCAAAGATGGCAATAAATTATTTCAGATCAAATTAATGTTATCTTAACAACTAAAAAGTAAAAATCTATTGTAAAATTGAACTGCTTTTGTGCATATTATATTTAAAAATGTTCTGTGGTAACTATTAATCAAATTGCCAGTTTAACGTCGATTACGGTTGAAAAAACTGAAAGCCGCGATATAGCACCGTGCACAAATCGAAAATGAAGTTCAATATTTTACTGACATTTTGAACTAGGAATTGCACTTTTAGCTCTGTGGCGCCATCTGTGCACTGAAAACTTACAAAATAACGATTGCCAAGCTCGTGAATAATAAGCGACAAGCGTAACTTGAAATAAACTCGAATTAAAACTGTACAAAAACTTAACTAACTGTGCTCAAATATAAAATCATAAGCCTCATGTTAATATATCATTGAGATCGTAACTTCAACATCTGAGGGGGCTTAAGAAATACCTATCAGCAGTATTTTAATATCAATGCTATTCTGCTATTCATTAAAAATATGTAAGGTTATGATTTGATAATAGTGTAAAAAGTATATTTCGTCTAAAAATCATGATTATGTATGTATTTCATGCTATGTATGTCATTCACGTGGACATATACAATGTAGTCGTTAAATTCAATTTAGAAGTTTAACATCGGTCCAATGTTTTGAGTTGATTACAAACAAAAATACAAAAAAACAGAATCAAATATTTTCTCTTATTAATATAGAGAATGAACGTTCAATTAAGACAATGAAATATATCACTACTATTAATCTAGTTTGCCGCTGAACTTTATAAAGTCCGAATATTTAATAAAATCTTAGTCGCAGTATTTGTCAAATTAAGGTTTAATTTCAAGGATAAAAATATCGGATAAACTGCAAATACATATTGCAATTGATTCAAGATTAAAATGGCTTTTCATTACATAATTATATAAGATATATTATTATGTCATGTCGTTGAATAAAGAGCACTTATTTTGCTATTTTATTAGCGTCAGAAAAATATAATGATCTGTGGAGACAAGTTAAAATAACATACATCTGTAGGCTTTTGAAACCAAGAACTATTTTAGCAGGATAATCAAATAATGGTCAACAAAATTGATAGTAAACGATTTAAAACTCTTAAGTAGTAGTGGAAGCATATCCATATAAACACAAAATATTCCATTCTAGGCAATTGCACGAACTGACAAATATCTTTAGTTTAATTTTGACAATGATAACTCGACAAATAATTTTACTTTGGTCACACATATCCTCACATAAGTGCGCACGGACACATTTTCGTAACTTCTGCACGCCTTAGTATATAATGGAATAGTTTGTAGTAATTCTACTTTTCTATTGAATACAGATAGTAGTTTAAATGTTCAATTAATATACAAGATGAAATTTATAGAATTCGTTATATTTTTACCCATCGCTAAAGATATAAAGTGTATTTATATACCGTGCATAACTTTATGTAGTACCTTAATTATTAAAAGTGCAAGTGTCTTTTTAAATTATACAATTTTAAACAGCTTTTTGGTTCTTGGGGTTAATAAATCAATAACATAAAGTTATTCAAAATAAAAGAGCACACACAATGATTTAAACCTAAATTATGTATTTTAAATCGTGTTGAACGAAAAACTAATTAAGACCGCTTTGTTTTGTATAACGTCAGGTTGTGGCTGTCGTAAATTATTAAAATAGTTAAGGAATTTCCTGGAGCCTTAATCCGAACTCTACTTAAACTTGATTTGACTTTTTATTTTAGAATATATTCAAATGTGCTAATTTAAACATTGCTAATGTCTACGAGTAATTTGTATAACTGTATATCGTCAAATGACTAACGAACGATTATATTTCTCCGAGTTATTTGCATTTCACCAAGACATTGTTACATCTGCGACAAGTTGGTAAAGTATTTTTCGATAAATTCTGCGTAATATTTTTTAAATTAAAAGGACAGGTTCGATATAAAACTGATAATTGACGTACACATTATGTATTGACAATGATTCAAAATGCGGATGACAATTTTGTAAGGTGATTTCTAAAATTCACCGTTTGAAATACTGATAAAGGGAAATATTTCAAAAACCATTCTAATCGTAAATATATAAATAAAATAGAATTCAAAATTTATGAACCGCCTTTCCAAAAGCGCTGTTGAATCAATGTATCAATATTATTTTTTTACAAATTAAATACAGATCCATGTTTTTTTATTCCATAGACAAAGGATGATAAATGTATTTTTAATTTGAAAAAACCTTAGTGAAATGCAAAACGTACTAGCTACCTATACCTAACAGAGTATAGAAACATCTAGATATACAACAAAAGTTGTCTATTGATCCCTAGATAACTACCACAAGTCTAATCTACTCTAAAATCCAATTTTTTGTGTATTCTGAGATCGAATGTCTTAAATTTTGTTCTTTTAATACTTTCAATGAAATAAAAAAAAAATTCTATAGAAACTTTCAAACTTTCAAATTCTAGTATGTTCTTTTTAACTAAAGGGAAAAAGGCAAGTTCGTATATAGAAGAATGACCTCCTTATTTATAAAAATCAAATAACTTGAATATTTCAAATGCTCTACCACTTTTTCACTTGTAAAACTTATCGATAAAGGGGCAAAAATCCAGAAGTGACAGCAACAGTCTCTCTTCGCTCATAGACAAATAGATAGAGAACGGAAGTGAAGCTTTTATCAAAATTTAGATTTTCAGATGTTTAGATGTTATTGTTTAAAACGTTTTATTAAAATAAATTTGACCCAACTTAGGATAGGTTTATTGATCCGAATTCAAACGTAACTATGTATTACTTAAAAAAGACAACAAATAGTTAGCCCTGGGTATTTTTAACTGTTTTCTGTCATTTTAACTATTGGTCGCGTTAATTACGGATCGGTAAACCCAGACTTAAGGAAGAATATCTACATTTCAATAAATAGAAAGAGATAAATAAAGAAGGACGGGTATATATATGTTAGCACCTACGTAGCTACATTTAGACCAATATGAACACGTTTGTACAATTATTATAAAAACCAACACACAACAGAGCACCAAGGATTGAGAACGGCCAGGTCAAATTAAATCTAAAGAAATCTTAATACAAATCGATTTTAAAGTACTTAAAAATGTGAATCTTGAACGATTGACCTGACCTAAAAATATAACGAGAATATATTAGTATTTGCACGATAAAAATATATTTATAAAATGTGTAAAAATTGGATGTACAAAATCGAACATACCGTTGAATAAGTGTATACATCGTCCTTATACAGATCGCGTCTTCGAGTTAAGACGGCCATTTTAAATTGTTCTATTTTAATAAGACTTCCATAAGCCCTTTATGGCTTTCAATTTTGGAGACTTTTTTGTCGCCTCCAGTTCTTGTTTGAAACTAATTATGAATTTTTCTCTCAAACTGAGTCGAGGCGAGGATGGCTTTAACAGAAACTTCTTCAAATCATTTGTAAAACTTTTCGCCGTGTAATTGGGTTCATCCTTCATCGATTCCTCGTTACTCGATTCTAAGAATGAGACAGATTTATTCGATTGTATCGAGTTCTTTCTCTCTTTGAATTTGTTAGGAGTCGATCTCGATCGAGAGCTCGTAGTTCTCGACGGGAAGCTGCAACTCTTCGACACGAACGAGTATTCGTCTTCATTGGAATCGAGGGTGTCAGTCGATCGATTGCATATTTTGCAGCAAAACCTGCAATGTTGCTGCGCGTTGTGGTACCGTCCGTTGCATAACACGTAATTATCATCACTTCTTTTTATCTCCTTCTGCCTCTTTTCTCTATATCTCTTTGCGTTGTCTACCTTTTTCGATCGTCTCCTGCACTTTGGGCAGTTGTTTCTTGCGATTTGCCGCAGCTCTTTGAGGAATTCGTAGTCGATTTCAAAGTATTTAGCATCGGGTTCAGAGTAGTATCTGACGTCGTCGTCTTGAAGCGGTTCCGTCTTCTTTTTGGTTTCTGGCTGTGGTTTTTCTGGCTGGCCCGGATCGGAGTGGTATTCCTCGATGTGTTTGTCGAAGTGTTTACGTTTCTCGATGCGTTTGTGTTTATCGTGCTTGTAATGAGCGCAGAAAGTGACGGATTTCTGTGGGGTGGGAGGCAAGGGTCAGGCCTGCGCGGAAGGAACCCATAGGGTCTTGTTTTGCTCCTCTTCGACGGCTTCTTTGATCTGAGTGCACATGTACGCGATATTAACGCCAGCCGGGATTTCCGCTGTAAAAGATGATTCGTTAATTATTTATTTAATTATTAAATTTAATAATAATTAAATTAATAAGATAAACAATAACTTAACAGATAACAAAACTCTTACTATCCCTTTGTTATCAATTATATCAATATAAACAATCTTAAATCACTACTCCTTTTCTTTCTAACGCAAAATTGTTGCAGACGAGACAAACACTGCAGTACTGTTAAATTTTGAACAATGTAATATGTAAGGGCATTTTTATTTTAAAATTTATAACCAGGATGCCAAAAATGTTCTATCAGCTACATTTAAGCAAAACCACCGAAGAATACTACCACTAACCAGAGATGTAATTCCTGAACTCGTTCTCCAACTTGAGCCCGTGCTCGTACATCTCCTTGGCCGCCTTGGCTGACACTTTATCCGCGGGATACCGGGTATCTTTCACTTCTTTGATTTGTTTGAACGACTTGAACTTGATGAAGAGCACTATCGGGTATATCTGGTGCTTGTGAAGCTTCTCGATTATCGCAACGGACACGTCGATAATGCAATGGACACCCTGTAAACGAGAAAATAGAAGTAAATAATATAGTTTATTTGGCGGGTTGCTAGTAAACTTAAAAGGTTCATTTTAAATTTAACTAAAGGTTAATTTTAAGTAAACTTATTTAAACGAACAATAAATAGTAAATAATCAAAAAATAATTTAGACATCATTCTTATACTACGAATATACATTGGAGCATAGCTTAACTGTCTGCCGTGTCGCCACTAAATGTAGCGTGCTAGCAGTTGATGTTAAAATATATGTAGTATAATACTACTACTAATCCAAAATATTACTAAAAAATATGATGCGATAATTTTACTCTGATATTACAGATTGCATAACATTAGTAAAATTGTAAAGTAAGATAAATTAGTGGGTCTTTAATAAATAAAATAAATATAATTAAAGCCTTCACGGACGAGTACGTTACCTTGTCCGCTCTGTCTCTAAGCGTGCGCGGATCAGGCCTGACTCTAACGAAGACGTGAGGCCAGTCCGTCACCAGTTTGCCAGCCACGATCTCACGCAATGGCCCCAACACCGCCACGGGACGACGGCTGCCATCTGAAATCGACACACAACCTAATATATAAATTAAAAGTTATAAACTTTTCAGAACTATTCTAATAAAATAAATATTTAATTTTTGGATAAAGCACAACAGAAATCGATAGAGTTAAAATTTTTGGCATATATTTATCAATTAATTGTTCTATGTAAATCCCACCTGAAAAATGGTAAAAAAAGAGATGAACAGTATGACAACCTGGTAAGATTTTTAATGAGAACTTATATTCTGTTAAGAAACATAAAAACGTGAGAAATTTTCAAAGAAAAAAGGTTATCTAAACATTTTTCTAAACCTTCTAGGCTAGTTTCCTTTTTTTTAAAAAAAATTTACGAAACAATGTTTAGTAAAGTAATAAATTGTTAAATGAATACAAAATTGTATACTAACAATGCAACCTCTCGACCCTCTGATAAGAAAGAGGCGGTACATCGTCAGCGAGGGTACCGGAGTCACTCCAACATCCCAGCTCCGTGTTGGAGAAGGATGCCAGCTCCTTGCTGTCGCGGTGCTTCTTGCGTCTGAAGAACGACCTGCGAGCTGTACTCGACGCGCGTCTTTGCGCATCATTGTCTAACGTACCCATCGATCTACGAAGAATATCTTCGACTCTGAAATTATTTATTTACACTTGGTTGTATAAAAAAAATACAGTAAGAAAATAAAAATAATTAATTAATTAGGGGTGCAATATGCCTTATCGCTAACAGGCCATCTATAAGGTACAAAGCCTGTTGAATTGGTTTAAAAAATTATCAGTAGAATTTCCTTCTTAAAAAATAGGTTTGCATCAAAGAGACAATATCAATAAGAATTTTAAAACATATTTTTTAACTCTTCCATCTCAATGTTAATTACAAACAAGAATATGTCATAAATGCATAAACATATCTTTATAAATTGTAGCTAAGATCAATCAAGTCAACTGTCAAACAAAAAAAAAACACATTAACCCCACAGACAAAAAAGGATATTGTACTTAACTCACTTATATTTACTTGGTATAGTTCCCCAATGTCTTTTGACTCCTTTACAGTCCAACTGCCAAGCCCGCCACAGCCCTGGCGCTCCATTAAATAAAGTATTATCCACAAACAGCACTTCATCCTTTCGGAACCATAGAGAATATTCGTCTATGGTGTCCATTCCAATCGATGTGATTTTTGCGCAACGGTCGAAGCCAGCGCGTATGTAAAACGCGTCACCTGGCTTGTCTTTTATTTCGTGGTACTGTTGCAGATCGTGACGGACCAACACGCTTACCTAATAAAAATATTATAAATGTTTAATTTACTTTTCATAAAGTTTATAAATTACGGTAAATATACACAAAAAAAAAACATCTGATTAGGTTATTGACTTCTCCGAATTTATAATTAAATATAATTAAAATATAATGTAGTTCCTTACAGTCATCATTCAAACTATCCATTGAAGAGTGTTTTGGTTACTTTATGGCTGCTTTTTAGCAACATTTATAAATAAAGGATAAGTATATTATAAAAAAGAAAAAACTATAATAATGTAAATAAATACCAACCTTATCAGCAGGCTTAGCGAGTTCTAAAGCAGCTTGTTCCGCCGTGGCCCTTCTCAGGTCCACGTTATTGTACTCCAATATTTGGTCTCCCGTGCGTAGACCCGCAATGTATGCCGGAGAGTCTATTTGAACACTATGTACAAAAATCCCCACTGCATTTCCTCCGACCAGACTGATACCCAGGTCTGAACAATTCCTCATTTCTATCAGCAAAAACCTTGGCAGGTCTTTGCCCTGCGATTGTCTGAGTGTCGAAGAATCTGTCGATGGCACATCCATTCTCAAAGATTGTTGGGGACCAGGGGAATTCCTAGGCGTAGGCGATCCAGACAGAGAAACTTCATCGTCATGTGAGCTTTCTCCAGAGGAAGAGCTTCCAGGTGCTTCCATTTCATCCTTATATTTCTCAGGACTGAACTGAACTAGCATAGTGATCGAATTACCGATTTGTCTCAACACGCTAGCTGCTAGAGTATACGTCGCTGATCGCATGTTTATTCCACAAACCTCAAGCAGTTGGTCACCGACTTGTAAGCCAACTTGACTAGCCAAGGAATTTTCATTAACAGTTGATACGAATACTCCTCCACTGCTCGGAGGACAGTAAATCTGAATACCGAGAGGTTGCTGACTCTTATCTATGTGTACCCTTCGTAGTTCACCAGGTAACGGCTTATTCCAACTGAGCCCGCAGTATTCAGGCATCGAATTTCTAGTACCTTTATGAGCTAGCTGCTTAACACCATGCCCAGGACTCAAGACTTCAACGTGAAATGTCGGCATGGGAGAATTTCTCTCTGAACTTCTTTCAATAGACCCCGTACTGAGTTTCCCCGCCGAGTTCTTGGATGTTACACTGGGGTTGGAGGGTATTCGAAACCTCTGGTTTTCCTTTTTCCTCGGAAACGTCCCGCCTTCGTATGCGTGCTGATATTCCCTATTGACCCTGGGAACAGGATTTAAGTCTGACATATTGTGCGTATGTGATGTGAACGAATGCATATCGTAACTCGTTCCTATGCTCTCTCCAGACTGGCTCTGAGGAATATTTGTCGGGCTAGACAAATGTGTGTATCTGCTAGAGTTGTGTGGGTTCGAGTTGGTGAACGGTCCTCTGTAATATTGCGATTGCAATCTCGTTTGTGAAGGTAGAGTCCCTGTCATGGGAAAGTTTGCATTGCTGGTCAAACTATCAGGACCGAAACTATCGCTATCAGAGGGATATTTGTTCACAGTTTTTGGCGAGGAAGACTTTTTTGACGAATAATACTGGTCTAGAATATCTTTGCCAGTGTGATTTTTGATAGAGTGTTCTAAAGAACTCGGCGACTTTCGACTTACAAAATCAAGAGAACTGGGTCCTTTGTTGACCATAAAGTCTAAAGAATGTGGACTTTTAGTTCTATTGCGTATC
The DNA here is from genome assembly GCA_912999735.1 of Aporia crataegi. Classification (NCBI taxonomy): domain Eukaryota; kingdom Metazoa; phylum Arthropoda; class Insecta; order Lepidoptera; family Pieridae; genus Aporia; species Aporia crataegi. The sequence goes on along the minus strand of OU538744.1, from coordinate 562,545 downwards.
GCTGGCTGATAATCTAAGGAATCGTCAGATGGATTGAGAACTAGGCTCAGTCTGTTTGGCGTGACGTCGTGCTCATAATCACTTATCGATATTTTATCCCTTTCCTTTTCTAACGTTCGAGTCTTTTCAAAAGTAATATTGTTAGGAGAGGCGAAAGGGTTGTGGATGGCTAACGGCGCTGGTTTTGGAAAATGTTCAATGGCTGGACTCGATTCGATAGATTTATACACCGAATGTCGTGCTGGCGCTGTTACTTGTGTTAAAGGCATGTGTCCCAAAGGTATAGGATTTGAGTTTCTATTGGTATTAGACCGTTGTGGTTCAGGCGGTAATTTAGTGGGTGGACTGAGTAGAATGGACAGGGGTGGTCTTTCTTTTCTAGAGCGTGGTTGCACTATGGTTCCAGTGGCATTATCTTCGAGAATAAAATTAGCACGGGCCTTTGGCCAGGTACCACCATTTTTGGCATCGTTTTGTGATTCTTTATTTTTCCTACGCGATCGCTTTAGCACACTACTTGTTTCTTTGACTGAAAAAAAAAAGTATCTAAATTGTATAGACTGAACCAAAATACAAATTAAGTAATTGTTATAATAGATCTAGATAAATAAACTTACTTGTTTTGCCGTGATAGCTGTCGATAACAGAGTCCAACTCTGCGATCGCATCTGATTCCGGAACCTAAAACGAACATCAATATACAATTATTTATAGGAAATATTTGTCATCATGATTATTTGTTAATTACAATTTGCGTATTTTAGTTTTACAAAACTTACATATATTTAATGATAAAAATCAGGAATGTGATGTTCACAATTATATAACATTGATTTATTATTTTATTATTTTGATAAAATTTTGAATGACAAATTCTTATGAATCTTTGAATGATACGAAAATGACGTATTAGATAACTATCCAATACAATTTAAGCAGAATTTTTATAGATATTATGAAAAACCCACCTTATTCTGTTTATCTTTAGATTTACTCCGTCCGGTGACAGCCTCAATTTTCCCTCGGATCATGTCCCACGTCCCTGAAATGACACAATACCGACAATGAAAGGGTAGCGACACACTGGCCACGTTAACTCTCAGAGCCGTTATCCGATAGTAAAATTGTATACCGTGACATCTTTCATAGGCGTTATGTAAGGGTTGCATCACAATCATAGCAAAAAATATATTATGGTGGTATCGGTTCAGTGGTTTAGGCGTGAAAGCGCAACAGACAGGCAGTTTCTTTAGCATTATTAGGTTTAAATGACGTTCATTAGCGATCATATGGTCCCCGCGAACTTCGTATCGCTATGTGCTTCAGAGTGCCGTGTCACCTAAAACATCATTACATGGAAAATTTATGAGAAAACGAATTTCCTTCATAAACACTTTCGTGAATTTTTCTATATTTTGAATATTCTATTATTCTCGGATTAGACGAACCCATCAAAATCGGTCCATACGTTCGAGTCACAAACGGTGTAAATAACGCGACTTAAAACTTAAAAATACTGATTTATAAAATAGCAGACTTACATGACCACTATGGAACAGACAGTTATTTAACAGTAAAAAGTCTATCTAAAGTTTAATGAGTACTGTATACCTCATGAATAGTAATTGTTAGGGTACTGTACACCCCAGGCTTAGTGAACATAAAATGCAAGTCCACTGCGTAAGACGTAATCGATAAAAGTACAATCTTATCAAATCCGTTATCACTCAAGTGCGATCAAATGTTATGGTCTATTTGTTTGATAACACAATGACTGGCCATTACTGAGTTAGTGGGGCTATTTACTGTGTTTTATTAACCCTCGACGAAAAGAGGGGTGTTATTAGTTTGACGTGTCTGTGTCTGTGGGTCTGCTTGTAGTATCGTAGATCCCAAATGAATAGATCGATTATGATACGAGTTTTTTGTTTGAAATCTGACGCGATCGAGATGAGTCTTAGCAACAATTCATGTAGATCTATTCATCCATTTATGTGATATTCTTATTTGTAATCATCAAATCGGGAGACGATGGGGTTGCAAGTCAAACTTTTGCATCGTTAAAAATTGGTATCAAATAGCACGCCTGCCGTTTTCACACACAGACTGAAACATTTTTATAAAAGTAATACACTACCAATTGCATCAAAAAGCCCCGGGTTCGAATCCCGGTAGGTGCCTTTATTTGTGTGATGAGCACAAATATTTGTTTCCAAGCCTTGGTTGTATATAAACCTATATATGTATTTATTGTGGTACCCTCATTTTTTATGATCACCACAAGTGCTTCAGCTACTTACTTTCGGATCAGTGCATTGTATGTGAGTTGTCCCAATTATTATTATATTATTATTATTAATCTGAGCACAACAATGAACAATAATTACAAAATTACCTCTCTCCTGATGTATTTTCCCTTGGCTCGAAGCAGCCACGTGGTATACGTATCGACGATCGAAATCCGCAACGCACGCGTCTATGTGAACCTGCATAAGAATATATTGAAACATACAAATTTATATAAAATCATTTTTTTTAAAAAAACTTTATCCGACTTCAAAACAAGAATATGTTTAACCCGATTTTGATGAAATTTGATACAGATATGAAGTAGAGCTTGGGCTACCTGTTATCGAAGAAAGTCTTGAAGGGGTTGAAACAGAGCAAACACGCAGAGCAAAAGCTAATAAGTATTTAAATATGTATTTCACTGAAAAAGTTTCACTAAGATTTTTACCTTTGGTTCCGGCGGTGGCGGAGTGAAAGGCGCCCACGCCTCGTCCGATGATTTTCCATCGCCGTATGAAGGCTCGTACAAAGACGTCCTATAACATTTATAATTTAATTATACTCTGCTAATCATTCATTTCGTGGCTACGTTTATACGTAGTACGTAATTTTAATACATTCTTAACATAAAAAATAATCACACGCGACGCGAGTTATTAGAAATGGTTTTTATAAGCAAGTATATATATAAAAACTTCCTTATAAAAACTTATTTTAAAAATCCTTTATTTATTTTTTTCCTAAACGTTATATAATTTCAATCAATCTCTCCAATTATTTGTTACCTTCTCGCTAACAGGTGACTGTTGTTGTTAAAACAAGACAAAACACACAACAATAAATGTATAAGGAGTTTTTTTAATAATAATATAATAACATCGTCACACCTTCAATTAGGTAAAGGTGCACTTAGTAAACCCACATTTCGCTAGATATTATTGTTTTTCGAGAGGAAAAAAGATAGTAATACAGTGGACTAACAAAAATATATACATCGTACATTTAAAAAATTACATACATATAATTATCTCGCACTAAACCAAACCTTCACTATATAACCGGTATATAGACTATTTATCTTTCAAAGTATGGGCTCTCTGAAAGATAAATCGCAACTTGTATAGTTCATAGACGCGATTCGAGACTTCATTTGTTGATTTCTTTGATTACGTAAAAATGCCAACAGATGCTGTATATTTGTAAATATTGACATCAAAACATTATTGGAATGATATTAGACAAGTGAAATTGAAGTCATTGTATAAATTCCCCGACATGATGATTACAAGTAAGAATATCTATTTAACAGATGAATCGACTTTCATAAATTGTAGCTTTCATAAAATGAAGGTCTTGGCAAAATCTGTGGCATCGTAGCTTCCTAATGGACCATTTTTTTTTTTTTTGTATAAGAACTGACGTGATCGAAATCTGTTCATCAATTTGTGATATTATTAGTAATCATCATATTAGCGTTTTTCTGTTTTCAACTTCACTGGTTGATTGTGCCCCATGTTGGGCCATGGGCCATACCTGTGTCTGGTGTCGTGGCAGGCGTGAATGTTTCTCAAGGCAGTCATCAGTACACAATCATATTGACACTCGTGCAGAAGCCACAACGCCTCGTTAGCGCTCTTTACTCCCTCTAAAGATCGGTTGTTTATCTGAATTGGGAAAAAATATCATACTTAATACTGATAGATTGGATATTTATTGATAGCTAATTATTATTATTTTTTAATAATTTAATTAGAATAAGAAAACTTACACCAACAATCCGATCTCCGACGTAAATGTTGCCAGTTTTTGCCACATTCGCATTTGCAATCTTGCTTATGAAGACGCCTAGAAATTAACAATTATTCATAAGATATAAAAAAATATTTTACAGAACGTTGCATCCACAACATTTGTATATTTAAATTTTTAATACTTAAATTAAAACTAAAGAAAACCACACAGTGAAAAAAAACATAAATAATGAATTTGAAGTGCCTTATTGCTAACAAGCGATCACATAGGAGATCGTGGAGAAGAAATCCTGCGTTCAAATCCAAAAACTAATCTTTCTTTCAAAGATTTTCAAATGGTGAGGCAACACTCACTCAACAGCCGCTGATTGAAGAATAATGACCAATGAAACGGGCATGCAGATATGTCCCATGCATACCTTGATGCATCGTCAGTGCAGCCGACTGTCCTCTTGCCCGTTGCACCCGCAATGCAACAGGTCCCCTCTGCAAGGCAGCCCTCAAGGCCGCCCTGCAAGCCGCGCCGCGAGCCCACGCCGACACACCGCACGCCTCCGTCACACGATCCAATACACTACAAGAGAAATTGAAGACGATTTTACAACCACTCGATACATTGTTAAATCCAATAGATTTGATGATGATTTATATAAATGGACAGACTTTTATAAATAGCTAAGATCCATCTCAATGCCGTCTGCATTTAAACAAAAAAAAAACGCATCGAAAACAGTACCTGACTACATTCGTTTTGGATAAGGCCAGCGAGCAAAAAAGCCTAAGTATCTTATACTTACCGTAATTTTCCATCAGCAATAGAGCCTGGGGGGACACTAGCCACATAGACGGCATGGTCTCCAGGGAAGGCGGGCTGCTCCCTCCCTCCGCACAGCTCCAGCCCGCCACCCGCATCCAACTCTCCGCACAGCTCTATGTCCATCGTTTCCCACTCCAAGTCCTAATATTTAGTATTAGTTAAGCACTATTTAGTTGGGATTTCGAGAGAACACACAACACTGAATTCAGTTTATCAAATCCAAAACTTTGATTGAAAAGTGCAGATTCTTCTTCCAATAAGAGGTTTCATTTTGATATTAAAAAACATTACTTTATAAGGGAAGTCATAAGATTTCTATTAATAATAATGGAAAACATTATAAAATTTTCCATCACCAATTCGCATATATTTTGAGGTCTTTTTAAGTCTTGAATTGATGTGAGGCCATTGGCTTGCATACCTTGCCATTTACGTAGTCCCAAAGAAAAAGTCTAAAGAAGTTAAATCACAAGATCCCGTTGGCCAATTACTATCGCTTCCACGAGAAATTAAACAGTCAGGAATCTTTTTTTATTCAAAAAAGCATATTTCAAATTGCTTGAAAAAATCTTCCGGAACACAAAAAGCAATTAATTAAGTAATAAACTGACTTTAAATTCCCTTGCTCCATCGCTCGAGTTGCCCAGCCGGCACTGATCGTGTTTTCTAGTCTTTCCGTCTCGCCCTTCTCTCCCCTCGGACTTTGACCCGCCTTGACGTCTCGCTTCAGCCAATTCGCCCACCATTTGATCTCTTTCCTGTATAAAATATATGACAATCATTCGTCCCAAATTATATAGGTAAGTACGAATACATTTAACATTGTTACAAGATAATCTGTGTCAAATAAAAAACACCTCTGAATCCTTTAAAAAAATCAATCTTTTAAAAAAACATTGATACTATTTAAATGAAGTAAAAATTACTATCCAAACACAAAAACCAAACATAAAAATAAATCAAAACCGATCTGTTGTTGTGGGAGGACAGAAGTATATCAACATGGGTTTTTGGATGATGGCTTAAAAATCAACATTTTAGATTTTTTTACATACCTTTCTTAGTCTATTGCACAATGCCTTAACACTCTCTCGCTCTTGTAAAAGCTTATCCCTTTCAGAAAAGGCCCAGTCTCTCCTTCGCTTTGAGACCTGTTCAAAAATAATTATTACTAACGGATATTAACAGCCTAATTAGTAGATATACAAAAAAGTAAAGTTACTGTAAAACGAAAATAATTTTTCAGTTGGAACCAGTACTTCATGATATTGGCGCGTTCGACCAAATAAGCTTTATGATTAATTTATTTTCTCTGACCTCGGCCTCCCGTGTAGCATCGTTCAAGTCAGCCTGCAGTCTGTCCGCGTGTTTGCGCAATCGCTCGATCTCCTGATTTGCCTGCTCCAGGTTATCCACTCGCTCCTTGTCCGCTGCGTCAACCACCATACCCACTAAACCTGGGGATATTTAATTTTATTTATTTATTTTCATTATTATTATTATTTTTTGCATTCGTATATTGTTTATATTATTGTCTTTTCTACTATTTTGTTTCTTATAATTACCGCAATATAAAAACCGCATCAGAATCGCTCCATTTAGGAGCTATGATCCCACAGACAGACATAGACACACAGACAGATCTTCACTTACAATGAGCACTTAGTCCGATGTCCAATAATAATCTTTCGTATCAATTATACATTTTTTAGTTTACCTTGCAATTTATCCATGGAGGGATTATTGGAGTGTTGGCCATTGAGAAAGGCATCAGTACCCACTCCGGTGGACAAACCCAGGTGGTGGTATGCGGTGTTGTCTTGTCTGGAATAAAAAAAATCTTAAACATTCTAGTACTCTAACTACTATACGCAGATTTGCGTTACAGAACTAGTCCACTGATTGAATCTTACCGTGATTTTCCTAAAGTAGATGTGTTCTGTGGAGTCTTGAGATCTGTGCACTCCTTTATGGCACGATCGCGGTCAACCAACGCCGATTCTATTTCACGACGTAAACTCTCAGCCTGAAATTTATTAATATTTATTTGTTTTACATTTGGAAAGTTACAGCTTAACATACTATGATTAATAAAAAAAGTTCGTAAATAAATTGCCTAAAACTTCTCATGTTTAAACATAGGCAAGCCAATAGAAATGGTATATTAATCGTGAATCTACTAAGTTTTGAGAAGTTATACAAGTGTACAGATTGTAACATAAAATCATTTAAACATAAGGCACCAACTTTTAAATATTTGCTTTGTGGCATTATTATTTTTATTTTATTTATTACTGTTAAGTGCACTTTGATGCCGATTTCTAGGTGCGTAATAAATTATATAATGTAGGTATATACACTGGTGTTTTTATACCTTAATATTGTTTTTTTTAATATTTACCTGTAAGGCAGTGGCCCTCTGTTCGTCCCTACTGGACTGCAAAGCGCCCTCTAGAGCCGCGACTCTTTTAAGTGCCGCTTGCAGGTCATCGGACAGTTTCTCCATCTCCTTGTGCACAGTGTCCCTGTAATACGACCTTCGGCACATTAGATGCGATGCTCGCCTTACGTTATGGTATTGTAACGGATGCGCTAGTTGCACCTCTTTTGTACTCATTATCATGCGAACGGAAAATTGAAAAAGCTCCGACATAGCGCAAGTCAATGAAGAAAATTAAAGAAAAGAGGTGCGACCGATACAATCCTAACTAATCACTACATAGTATAAAACAAAGTTGCTTTCTCCGTCCCTATATCCCTATGTATGCTTAAATCTTTGAAACTACGCAACTGATTTTGATGCGGTTTTTTTTAATAGATAGAGTGATTGAAGAGGAAGGTTCATATGTATAATAACATCCATTAAATAGTGGAGAAATACTGTTATTTTTGAGGTTTCTAATGTGACGTCGTAAATAATTACATTTTTTCCGCTTACATTGCAAACGCAGGCTGAACCCTAAGAGATCTACCCGTGCAAAGCCAGGGCGGATCGCTAGTATTGTATATTCGAAAGTGAGTTTGTTACGTTTTCACGAGCATAACTTCCTAACAGCTAAGATCATAGTTTAGAATATCTTAGGTCTTTCAAAAAGATCCTATCCATCTTGGACATTTTGTTTCTGTTCTTATTTTGTAAATTAAGACTTTTTTGCACACCTGGTGCATAAAAATATATACTACTACACGTGCTTAGATGTTCCTCAGTAGTTTTCAACCAAATTCAGAAGAGATTTTCAATGCGAGGATATATTCTTCTATTTCTGGTTTTTTTAAAAACCAATTTTATGACAAATTATGAGCCAAATGCTTCACCTCTCGCTCATGATAAGCGTATACTCGGCCATGGCGGCGTTCCTCTCGTCCGTGAGCCTCTTGATGTCCGCCCTCTCGCGGACTCCGCCTTCCCATTGACGCACCACGCTCGACACTTGCTGCTTAAGGGCATTACGCTCTCGGATCTATATAAAAAATCCTTATTTTATTAATATAATTAGTTAAATACAAATTACTTTCATTTTTATATCAACGTTTATTGATCAAGATTAATACTTTTGCTCAGTGTTTTGACTCTTATGCAACAGCACTTGCTCGTCACAAAAAAGTGAGAGCGCATGAGGTAAATAATCAAGTATTTATTTAGCATCAAGGACTGGCAGGAGACCGCGGCAGACTGAGGAAAGAAAGATTTTTTTGACAATCAGTGATTACTTAGAATGAATGGGTCATACCACGGCATTCCTCTCCTGCGTGAGCTCATGGCATTGGGTCTTAAGTCTGCTGTTCTCTTCTTGTATGTTTCGGAGCTTTTCTAAAGTGGCGTTATGGGTTTCTATTAGATCGTCGTACCTGAACACGAAGAGAAATTCAATTTTATAATCTAGCTTGTTTTTTTTTTTTTGTTCTTTTTCATAAAATAGAAGGCAAGCGCCCAAGACAGTCCGCAATGTTTTTATTTTAAAGATGCGAAGAGCGTATTGCATACAAAAACCTAACAAACTGCTAACTATACAAAAAAAAACTTAAACTTTACTAAAATCGAATCAACAACTCCAACGCATTGGAGTGTAACTACTTATCTTAAAAACAGAACGAGCTTCCATACTGCTTTGATTATTTTTACTATGTTAATGTTCACCACTTCAATAATTAGAGTATACAAAATATTGCCTGTTACTCAGAAATAATCTATCAATAATTGACAAGTGAAATTGAAGATAATTTAAAAAACGCTTTGTCTGTGTTTAGCAAATGCGAAATACGTTTTTTTTTGCTTTTGTTTTAAGGCTGATGTGGTCGAGATAATTATTAGCAACATCAAGATTGAAAGTCTGTGCATTCATATATGGAATAAGCATATTGGGGATTTTTAAATTGTCTTCAATTTCGTTTGTTAATATTTTGTATGACAGTGATCATAATAAGTAAATACCTTTTTTGAAAGCAGTCGAGTTCTTCTTTAAGTGCTTCATACTTCCTTAGAGTATGAACAAGTGCATCAGAACTGGCTTCAGGTGTACTGCTTTGCTGCAAATGCTGCACTTCACGCTCCAGTCTGTAATGTTTTATTTTATTTATTTTTTAATGATTCATCTATATCGGAAACGAAAAAGATACATCACAAAATAATACAATGTCAAATAAAATAACAAAAAAAACTTAAAGATATGTCATAAAACGTTTCACCAATAACATAGGGGATTACAAAGAACACACGTAAAACAAATAGACGCGAAAAAAAGTATACAATTTAAAAAAAAAACACTAACAAATGACTATGTACTTTTAAACAGCAGACTAGGGAGAGGACATTTCTTTTTTTATGTAAACGTTTAATAGAAACTGAAAAACGTCGACATCAGAGTGTAAATTGAATAATTCACACATTCTCGAAACCTAATATTGGTTATAGGTGTATAAATTCTAATGGATGTGGGTGTGTGTAGAGGCCTGACTTTAAACTATTAATTTATTATTTTATAAAAAAATCTTACCTCTGGTTATCATTAAGCAGGTCTCCATATTTTCCTCGAAGGCTGCTTGCCTCCTGAGCTGATACTTCCAATTGATTCATTGCGGCTCGATGTTGTCCCCGAAAATATTCCAACTCCTGTATGAATTAAATGAGTTTTATATTTTCTAGTACTTTTTGGATATTGATTTCATTTGTCAAAATTAATCCACTTTAATGATCTTCTGTCAGTCTATCTATCTTTCTGTCTGATATGCTTTCACACCTAACCCCCTGAACCGATTTTGATAAAATTTACTATAGTGATAGACTAGAGCTTGAGGAGGACATAGGTTAACTTTATTTGTGGAAGGATTTGCGGGAACAATCTAGTTTACTGTTTTATATATCTGTGTTTTTTCTTAATAGAAGTTTACATAAAGTACCTTCATAACATGCTCACACCGTCTTGTAGTTTCTGAATGCTGCCGCCTAAGTTGATTCAAATCATGTATGGCTTTCTCACACTGCTGTTTCAAGTTCTCATTTGCCTGTTTGTTGATCGCATCATATTGATGCTCATAAGGTGTAGACATAGCATGTGAATGGGTGTAGTTCTTGTCATAGTTGGAAGATATTACTTCATAGTCTATGGGAAGGGGAATTGATTGTGATGTATTGTGCCGCTCATTGCCACCATAGCTGTGAGATATGGATTCTGTAAAAGATATTATCTTCTTTAGATACTGGGTGATGAAGCATGGCAACTTTCTTTTGCTGTGTAAAACCAAAAAAGTATATTATATTGGCCACATTCTCATTATTTATGAGAGAAATAAATGTGAGAAATATAAAATCTATATTCATATACCCCAAATGCATGAATATTATTTTGTAGTCAATTGTGTTGACAACTGTTTTTTTTTTTGTAAACAAATTACAAAAAATAATGATTACTTATTTTATTATCATTAAATCTTGTAGATTCCAAGATTCTTGTAGATAAGATTTGTGTAATGAGTATGAATATTACAAATAGATTATAAAAACAGATTTACACTTCTGTAGTTATTCTCAAATTTATTCAATTTTCAATTCAAATTTTTTTTTTAATTTCTTCAAACAAATATATATCTTAAATATTTAGACAAACCAATCTGCAGCATTTGTAAGGTTTTCTTTAAAACTTTTGTTATTATCATATAATGCAATCAAAATAACATTATACTAGCAAATTATGATAATTTGAAAACTATTCCTATATATAAAAAAACCCACCATTACTCCCATTGCTTTCCAACGAAGATGTTGCAGAAGCCATATCTGAAATATGTATGTTTGACTGTAAGTTTCATAATGAAGTGAAATGTATTCTATTGAATTACTATTTACTAATTACTAGCAATTACCTTCACAATAACTGACTTTAGTCCATTGTCTCCTCAGCTAAAACAAACAATAATTATATTTTAAGATTATACTCTACTATTTAAACATATTCACAAGCGAATCTAAAACCCAGAGAAGTAAGCTTGACACGATTTTCACGCTCTGATGATGGTTGCAAAACTATGAAACCGCAATCGTACTAGGTACATACTTCACTTTTGCAAATTATTATGTTTACACGCGATATTATAATGAAAATATTACCTTGTAGTTCAGCGAAAACCACCAAACCTCCCACAATTATCACATAACTGTAAAATAATACACCTTAAAAACACGATCACTGAACACTTTAAAAACCGAAAACGACACAAAAACCTCTCCTTTCGCTACTAATATGGTTTTCACAGGAACCAGATATTACGAATTTCACAACATAAATAGATTAAGTATTGCGCTTTTATTGTCGACTCGAAAGTTCGCGAGTCTTTTATTTCAAATAATTATGAGGATGGAAGTATTACACGTATTTGTCTTTTGTAATTTGCCAACATTTCCCGTTTCTGAGTAGGTAGGTACTTTTTTTATTAGCAAAATGAAATGAATGAATGAAATGACGGATTTGGATTTCGGAACAAAAGCAGACGGACGTTTCTATTAAGTGTTGTCACTATCAAAAATACACAAAATTGGATACTCACACTATTATTAGTCTTGAAGAGAACGAATTACAATAAAAACAAAAATTAATTATTTCGTAGTCAGAAACTTAAGTTTTTGGAAATGATCAGCTAAAACATTATTATACTATATACTATTTGGCATAAATTTATCTAGTACGTTGTAGTTTCTAAAATATTGTAAATCACTTTTAATACATTATGAAAATTTTGCTTAATTATATTTTCTTCATAATTATTGTATATTATGATTATCATAAATTATTACGATTGAGTCTTTTAACAAATTATTTTTTTATATGCTATAATCACCTTGTAACTGTTCATATGAAGAGACTGGTACAGCATTCCGATTTAAATACGGCAATATTTTTCTCGACTACGATGTTGGAAAAATGACACGCAATAGCGATGAGCCAATAAAAAACGACGCGCAAAAACAAGAGTTTTGTAAATCGAGTGCAAAACATTCATGTACTTTCGTGTAACTTGATTCTTGTATTGACTGTCTACTAATTGTTTTGTGTTAGTGATAGTGAAAAAGTAGTTTGGAATCGGATTGTTTTGGTATCGTTTCAAGGCATGACCACGGCGTGACTTCCATGCCCTGCGTACTTAAGGAAGGGCGTGCATATTACGTTTACTATGAATGGTTTTATCTCTTTCTAAACTCGAGTATCTGTGAATGACCGAGTGTAACAGCGAACGTACCAAATTATGGATTGAAAAGTGTTTGTTGTTTGTATTTTGATATTTACACCGCATTGCTGCGGAGTAATCGCCGTTATCTCGGTTAAAGATCATAGTGGTTGAAAATATGCAGTCATATGGCGCCAGTTGGACTACCTCGAACCCGGATTAGTTACGGCGTTCGATTTGTCGAGCGCTTTACTATTTACGCACTATTGAAAAGAGATAGTACGTATTTTTAGTCGCGTCAAACGAGACTAGTGACTTTCATAACAGTTCGTAAACAACTTGAAGGTTATTTGTGTCTGATGCGGAGGCGCTGACATGGCTGCAGTTTCCGAGTCTGGCGCCATTGTGCGACAGGGCCACCTTCGCAAATTGAAGACGATGAAAAAGAAATATTTTGTGTTACGTGCGGAGACAGCTGATAGTTCCGCGAGGCTGGAGTACTACGAGAGTGAGAAGAAGTTTAGATCAGGAGCGGCTCCGCGCCGCTTGCTGCCCCTAAAGAGTTGCTACAACATAACCAGAAGGTTAGACCTGAAGCAGAAACATGTGATAGCCCTGTTCACTCGAGAGGAGCAGCTATGTATAGTTGCAGAGAATGAGCAGGATTTGCATTCATGGCTGGCTGCTATACTTAAACTATTCCGCAATGATGATGCAAGTGCTGAGCTCCTACATCCTATACGTAAGTACTTCAGTTGTTTACCTGACCATCAATGTACTTGTTTGGATGTTGCATAATAATTATTGTTTTTTAAATGACTAAGTAAACCTGTTGCATTTAATTATTTTTATGTAATTTGCTTTACAGTCATTTTGAAATTATAACTTGTAAACAAGTCTGTCTGATTCATCAATTTCATTGAATAAAAATAACCGCTGATAACAGACAATAAGTAGATATTTTTAAATATTACCTATTTTTCTTTAAAAGTAAAACTTGCTGAGTAATTTAAAATATTTGTTCTTAACAGATAATAAGATTATCTATTTAACAAGTGTAAGTGTTCCAAAAAGAAAACAAATTTAGGACTCATACAATTTATTGTAATATAATATTATATTAAAAATAATTAATAAAATTGGCATATACATTCCACATTAAAATTTAGTTTTTCACCACATTAAGTATTTCAAAGCAACAAACATTGTGTTATTCAAGTTCTTCAGCTAAGCTATAAATTTAAAAAACTTAAGTTAATATTTTATTTTAAAACTGAAATAATTATTTTAGTATCAGCAAATATTTAAAGATCAAAGTGCTATATATATTTAGTTTGCTTCATATTTAATTTAATTTAGTCCTAATGATCGAACTTTAGCATTGATTTCTTATTGTTTACATTTCTTTGATTAGTATGTTTAGAATTTACTTGATAACTGTTTTGGTTAGTAATTTTGTAAATACAAGTAAGTTTGTCAATGACACTGTACTATAAACATGATAACATTTTAATAAGTATATAAATAATAGTATGTACCTATATTTTTATTATGAATAATTACCTTTTATGCCTTTTATATACTTATTAAAATGTTATTGTGTTTATAGTACAGTGTCATTGACAAACTAATTAATTTTAGAAAAAAAGTCTTGTTAAAACCTCATTTGCGTCAATAAAAGATTTAAAAAAACATTACATACAAATTAATTGTCTGATTCATAAAAAATAGGAAGGTTAGTTTTTAATGAATTGAAAAGGGAAATTTAAAAAACACATTAACAAAATCATTAATGATTTGCACGTTGAATAATTAAGACCTCATGAATTATCATAGATGCTTCTGTTCAAGTAGGTATTTGTTTTTTAACCCCTGATACAAAAATAGAGTTTTTATAAGTTTGAGGTTTTGTGTGTCTGACTGTGGCATCTTAGCTTCAATTTATAATGATTTGTTCATCTTAAATTTTCATCAATTTCACTTTTTATAAATTTATACACATTTGCTCAGTGGGATAGTCTATTTTATGCACTACTATTATTAGATTTATTTGGTTATTTAGATTTATTTATTTATGCATTAGTTAGTATTATTATTTATTTAGTACTTGAACATAATAAAACTTGTTGTTTGGCTTACATTTTTCTCAATATGACTCAATTAACTCAGTTTAAAAAAAAATCTTTGGAAAAATTAGTACTAGACTAAAAACTTATTATAAAGTTGAATAGATGGTTTGGTTGAATGTGTTAATCTCAAGACACAATTTTTTTTGTGTTGCACAGTCTATTTATCAAGGAAGCCTATCCCCTTACTATAATATTATATATTAAATTCTCGTGTCACAATGTTAGTTACCTTACTCCTCCGAAACGGCTTTACTGATTTTTATCAAATTTTATATGCATATTCAGTAGGTTTGAGAATCGGCTACTATCTATTTTTCATACCCCTAAGTGATAACGGTAGCCCACCCCAAAAATTAATATGGCAAAACAATGTTTGCCGGGTCAGCTAGTAATATTATAAATGCGAAAGTAACTCTGTCTATGTGTTACGCAATCACGCCTTAACTACTAACCCGATTTAAATGAAATTTGGTACATAGATAGTCTAGACTCTAGAGCCTGAGAAAAGACTGTAAGCGGGGTGAAAGTTTGTATGGAAATTACGTCATTTTTAAAGCTAGAAGCTTCAAATTTATTTTTTTATTCTTTTGATTAGATATAAATTAATATGACTCAAAGTTTGTAAAAATCTTATCCTAAAGGCAGTAGAAATAGCTAATAAAGTCGTCCGCCGCGTTCTTTTCGCGATAAAATTTTGCGATTTTTGTACCAATTTGAAAGTGATTCATGAGGTTTAGGTATAGGTATAATTTGTCAAGGTTTTGTGTAAATTGATTGACATATGATGATAGTTATAGGAAGAGTCGGAAAAGTCGGAGCTTTCATCGAAAACGCTGCCTAATCGCTTAGAGATATAACAAAATAA
Source organism: Aporia crataegi (assembly GCA_912999735.1). NCBI lineage: Eukaryota > Metazoa > Arthropoda > Insecta > Lepidoptera > Pieridae > Aporia > Aporia crataegi. The sequence goes on along the minus strand of OU538744.1, from coordinate 547,035 downwards.
TGCATGGCGGGATATTCTTCCTTTATGAAACTACTCTGCGGTGGCATATACCTTTTAAGGATAGCTTACTAATACTCATTGTATTATAATAAAAATATTGCAAACGAAATGGGAAAAGATTATTCCTTTTGAGAGTGGACTAAATCGCAGGGCAGTCTCATATATTTATACTATTTGCTATTACTTTCGCAGTCCGAAGCTAGTATAGCGTATACAATACTAACAAAACATTACAAAAGATGTTGCAAGTTGTAGGCAAACAGTTAATCGTAATTGGAGCTAAGTGTTAATGACTTGTGAGTTGAATTCGCAAGGATTGTGTACCTGGCGGGGCGCCGCTGTCGAAACATTCCGAAAAAACGAATTGCTGTGTCATTGACCTTAGCATATGATAACAACTCAACATAACAAAACCCATGATCAATCAAAATTAAACAAATGTCGCCCCAATTTATAAATTTATCAAATTAGCTAAACTCCGTGACTTTTTATGGTCATATAATTAGCATAAGTTAGAATTTACGATAATTGGGCCCTGTTGGGCTCATCATCTCCACCAGATCAGTGAGGCGATCACTTTAGCGAGATGACGGTGCCACAGAAAACACATTATACCTACCTACATTTATTTTTTACTTTGACGGTGCGGAAAGACTTTATTGGATTGACAATAGGCATTGTAAAGTTAGTGTGAGTGTCAATGTCATTCCCATACACAAAAAAAGTATTTTGTTAGGAAACGGTGTTTTTGTATCGAGCCCCAGAATTCAAGTAGAGTTTTTACGTACCTAACATCATCTGTGGTGTTTATGTGCGCAGTTCTATCGTTGTAAATTTTTGGTTTCCACCCTCTACTACTATTACTATACTGGTAGTAATATTTTTGCTACATTCAAAAATCAATCAATGAGACACGTTTTTATCCTCCGACGAGAAATGATAAGTTGTCTACGTACGTAAAAGACGCGTCTGTCTTACTTTCATTTTATTCCGTACTAAATCAAATTTTATACGAAAGCGAGAAAAATAATTGTTTTTCCACGTTTTTACTATCTTAATCGATTATGATATTATTATATATATAGGTATTGCAAATTATTGCAAGGACAGAGTTTCTAAATCTATTCCGAACGAAATCGCAAATTATAGTAATTGAATTAGGTATCATAAGCCCTGACGCTGACGATAAAGATTATCAAAATTTCCATTAATTTTGATACACCTAGTGATAAATTGGAAGTTCAGTACACAGTCACTGTGACAGTGAGGTAACCTCGAGAGATGAGACGAACGCGGAATAAACACCGTACCTATGTCTTCATTGCCGAAGTTTTCAGCAAACTAAACTAAATATTCAATTAACCAAGGAGTGAGGTGAGGCCAGTTTCTTACTGTTAGGAGATTTATATTCTTTTCAATTAATTTCATAAACTGAAGTAAATATTAATAAAGTAAATAATATCGTTATGGGCACGATAAATATAATAGTTTTCGGCAAACACTTTTTGGCGACAACTTTTTAACAAACATGAGGTTTTCCTTGTTGTTGTTGTTGTTGTTATGTTCTTGTATATTGTTTTCTTTTTTAATTTCCTTATGGAATTTTAATGTTATTTCGTTAATTTATCAATGTTATGTAATAAAGAGCAGGTAGCATCTTGGAAGCTTAAAATACAATGACACCATATCATAAATAATAAATATGACCTAAATACTATATTAAAAAATAAACAGTAAGAACTTGAATTTTTTTCAGGAAATTGCGCTTTTAAATCAAAGTTTTCATGCAAACACGAAAGTAGGTAACTCATACATTTCAATTGTTTACTTACTTAATAGGTACTTTGCTTTATAATATGTAGATAGGTACATAAGTGCAGTAGGTCTACTCTTTTTTGGACAACAGTCATTATTAATTAATGCATGGGTAATATTATAACTTTTTTGCTCTTTTTCTTTTAACCCATGACGAAACTAGAGAATGTTAGCTATAATTTGACGTGTCTGTGGTATCGTAGCTCCTAAATAAATGGAACCATTTTGATGAGGTTTTTTTTTTTTTTTGCTATAATCTGTCTTGATCGAGATGGACCTTAGCCACGATTAATAAAAGTCTGTTCATTCGTTTATGAGATATTCATATATTTATAATGTCGAGTATTTTTTAAAACTGTCTTCAAACTCAATTGTTTTCTAATGTTAACTATTTTACTATGCAACGGTCCAAAAATGGAAATTCTCATGCGTACGTACGTGTTGAATAATGTTTTATTTAAGCAATTTATCTCATACGGAGAAAATACATCGTAACATTATGATTAATTTATAAGATTAAATAAATTTATTCTAAAAAAAAGAATTACTTAGATGAGAAAACAATAGATACATTAACAACACACAAATATCATAAAACAAACAAGAAGCGGTTAAATGATCACTTATTTACACATCTCCGCTAAATGTACGGCAAGCCAGCGTTGATTTGAATGCACCAAGGTATTTGTGCTACCTCAAAAGTGAACATTTTTTTGCCATAATTAGTGCGCACCTTGGCCAAAGAAAGGTACCTTGCTTGTCGCGTGACGCGCTTAACGGCTTGTTTATATTTATAGATAATGTATTAATATTAATAGGTGATGGCGATCACTTATTTATTTATTTACTAGTAGACCCCGCGAACCGTTTATCGCGTCAGAGTTCCGAATAATGTGTCACCTAAAACGTCATTCCGTAGAGACGTATAAGGAAATTAATTTTTCGTGAACTTCTATATTTTTAATAGTAATTCTGCTATTCGGGACGGAGACAAATACAACAAATTAAAAACCATGAAAGTTGGTCCAGCCGTTCTTGAGTTATAAGTGCTCGAACAAACCCGACTTTGTTTTATATAGATTAAAAAAGAAACAAAACATAGGTACCTACATCACATATACCTATACATATGACGAAATTCAAGATAGATGAATTTAGGATTCATGATTCCTGATAGTGTAAAAAAGATACATTAAATTAAAGTAGAAACACAATTATCCTGATAAACCCACCAAGTAAGAAAAAAAAGGAAAGAGAACAATTTATTTTATAATTATTGAACTACTTATCCGTGCAGGTTGTAAAAGCACGCGACGCGAAACTTCGGGTAAAATTTAGTAATACATATAGAATACATAGGTAGGTAAATAATTGTCAAATTTGCGTTGAATATTATGTTTTATGTACCTACTCTCAATCGACATCTGTTTTCTTTATATGTGTGATCCTAGTGTAAATAAAAGACATTAATATATTTTAGGCATGTATTTGATATAGTGACGTACTAAAATTTTTATGTTACAATGAAAAGTACGCTTTTAGTACTTTTTCGACAGGTATTTTACCCCCAAATGTCTATAGTTCTCTTGTTAAATGTATTATCGCCCCTTTTCAGAGCACGTGTGGCAAGTGAACGTCCAGAAGAAAGGTTTAGGGGCGTCAAAGAACATCCAAGGATTATACAACCTGTGCCTCACGGACAAGACCCTGAGCCTCGTGAAGATCAAGAGCCACAACAACATCATCAGTGACCTGGTGATACCTGAGAAAGTGGAGTATTCTCTCAAGAATATCAGACGGTATGTTGTTTTTGACCTCCGACCTTTTATGCGTCGACTTGGTAATCGTAGCTCCTATTGTTTTTCTACAAACAAGACCTATTTGAGAAAAAACTCAACTTCGATGTAAAAAAAGGACCACGAAGGTCAAGACGAATGTCATGTAGTGTAATGATGTGTCATGTCTATGATACATCATTAGATCTGATATCTAATGATGTATCATTTATCAATATCAGTTCACCCGTAGAGTATTAACGAAAAAGTCTACTGTGTGTACCATATACATATTATTTTTAGGGTTACTTAAATTTAGGTCAACACTTTTCCTTGAGAAAGAACCATTTGTTTTTCAAAGAAACAGTGTTCCGATTCGATGACCTATAAGTTTAACGTGTATCTGTTTATGCCATCCCACAATCTAAATGAATTTGGTGCGTTTTTTTTTTTTTTTTGTTCGAGATTAATCTTAGCTACAATGTATAAAGTTCTGTTTATTCATTCATGAGATATTCGTATATGTAATCATCGTATCGTGGATTTTTAAATTGTCTTATAAATATTATATGTACACTCAAAAAAGGATTTTCTTTTCGTTTTTGCAACATTTTTCATTGATATTCTGCTTCTGTTGGTCATAACTCGTAATGTCATATACGTCGACAAATTGACTAATGAATCCAACACAAAAAGTATTTTTCATTTAGAACCAGTACTTCCTGAGATTAATCAAACAAACAAACTATTCAGCTTTATAACATTAGTAAGGATATAATAAATTGATATTGGTAATTAGTAGGTATTTGCAAGTCTATTACTGGACGTAGATTATTTTAAGAATCGCTTTGTTCTCCTCGTTATAAATAACACTTAATTATAATGCGAGACACGTCTGATACAGTTTTATCGGACTTAGCTGTGTATGAGAATTCTTAAGTATTTACTAACTCTTAAATGCACAAGAAAGAAAAACAATCAGCAAGAAAACATAATAGCTAGTTAACTAGGAGTGCAACGGGCGGTCTAACCGCTAACAAGCGATTTCTTTCAGGCAACTCTGGTAAGGAGAAATAAATAAATAAAAGATCGCGGAGAAGTGCAAGAAATGCGAAACTTACAAGCTATCATAATAATTATAAGATACATAATATATTAAAAGTTGTTAATTGTTTTGCCAAGCTTCAGTAGTGGATCACGCATTCAAAACGTGTTGCGTCGGATGTGATGGGTTCGAATTGGAAACAATAAATGTTTCGGTTGGATAAGCACAGGTACTGATTAACTTGCCTGCTAAAAAAGTGATCAGTGAATTAGATACAGAAAATGTGTGCCGCAAGTCTTACTTAACACTAATATTATGAACGCGACAAGTGAAATTGAATATAATTTTAAAAAAAACTCCGATAAAGGCCTTCAAACCATGAACCTGCAATTATTTTGTTATCTCAACATCTTACATCTTTGTCATCTCCAGTGTACTATTATGTTACTTCTAAAGTATACTGTCGAGTGATACTAAAATATTCCCTTTGAAAATGAATATTTTTAGCAGACAAAAGTGATGCCAATTCAGAGACGAAAACAAATCACAACCTGTCTGAGACGCGTATTTAGTCCATTCAACAAAACGGCCTGGTGTAGCCCACGCGTTCAGTGAATCATCAAAACAAGTGCTAAATATTGCTTCTACAGTACGCTGAACGTGTACATTACTGTATAAAGATTTAATATGTTATTATTTTTAACTCTCGACAAATAAAAGGGACGTTAGAAGTTCGCTGCTCTTAAAGGATTTCCCGAATTCGAGGTGAATTTATGTCTTGAAAGATGACGTTATCGAGATGCTTCTTAGCCTTAATTATGGAAGATTTTTTTTTAATTGACTCAATTGCACCTGTTTTTTATTCAAGGTGTGGGGATTCAGAATGTTTCTTCTACATGGAGGTAGGAAGGCAGACGGCGACAGGCGCGGGGGAGTTGTGGATGCATTCAGACGACTCTAACATCGCGCAGAGCATGCACTCTACTATATATCAGTGAGTATCGTGATTGTTTAAAATGTTCAATTGTTTTACCCACCTTTGCAATTCAGTATCAGTTCAGTTTAAAAGATGATTGGCCTTTATGTCTTCCAAAGGTTCCAAACCTTTTAGTCTCTAAAGAAAATCGGTCACTTTCTTCTGTAGGCACATCAATACGTTCATATTTTTACCAGTAGATTTAATAACAGATGCTAGCAGTCTCATCTTTATTTTTCACACTACAACGCCTATAAAAATTGTCGTATGAGAGGGACATAAATGAACCAATGTGCCTGATTAAAATTATTAGCAAAGGCCACTTCAGTTAGATAGCGTATCGTTTTATTTCGGCTTATTTAATTATGTTGAAGAATGCGTAATGCAATTCATTATTTTATATTTTATTTTATCAACTAGCTGTACCCCGCGGTTTCATAATAATAATACTAATATATATCCGCGGATAAATGGATAATATATATCAGTTTTGTGTAGTTTTTTTTTATCAACGGTTACAAGACATGTTTTACATACAAATTCTTTAAAATATTATCCTATAGACTAGTAAAATAATTTTGAGTAGATTATTCTTTTACAGTCTTACATACCACGTCATTCACTTTATCCGATCTATCTATACCCTTTAATTTGTCCTCGATCTGTTGCAACGTGCGCCCTTTCGTCTCTGGCATTAAAATCCACATCACTGTCAAACAGTAAAAAATAACACACCCGTATATTGCATACACCCCTTCTATACCCACTGCGGATACGAGGTACGGATATGTCTTCAATATGATGAAGTGGAAAACCGTTGCTAGAGCCGTCCCAAAGCTAACTCCAAAGCTCCGGTACGCCAAAGGGAATATTTCCCCCGCTATTACACAGGTTATCGGCAATATTCCCGCTGATACAGCAAAACACTGAATGTTCAGCAACAAAGCCGGTATCCAGATGTTGTCAAAAGTAACTCCACTCTTTATCAAAAACCCACGAGTAACTACAGCCACGTGTGCTATAAAACACAATCCCCCAGTGCTAAAAGCGACAGTGCGTCGCAAACATATCCTCATGTAATATACGGCCAGAATATTTGTGATTATCCGTAGTATATCTATCTCTACCAGCCAGAAACTTGCGTCTACACCCGGACCCATGATGAGCGCTACAATCATCGTCCCGTACACAGCTAAATTCATCCCTCCAGCTGAATACGCCAACAGTGTGACATGCAAAAAGAGGAGAATCGGTTTGTAAAACTCCGCTTTGCGCACAATCTCAACGCTAGTTTTGAGATTGATAACACTTTTTGTGGCATTGTGTTCCATTCTCGCTTGAATCAGTTCGTTCAGCTCAGCTTCCTCCTCTTCACCTCGAAGTCTACGAAAGTGCTGTTTACATTCATCATATCTGCCCTTGCTCGCGAGCCAGCTTGGTGATTCCGGTATGAAAAATGACATGGTGAAGCTTAATATGCCGAAGGAGATACATATAGCGGCAGTCATTTTCCATGGTATCAAGGAGCCTAAGAGGTGCACTAAAAATATGCCGAATGTTTGCGCGACCGTACACGTTGCGAGGAACGCGCCTCGGTTCCTGGGACTGGAGTACTCGCCGATTATGACAGCCCGAAGAGGAACCATTTGCCCAAATGATAGGCCGTGCATCAATCTCGCGAGGAGGAGAAGCTGAAAGTAATGATTCAACATAAGTCAGTGCAAGTGAAATTAAAGATAATTTTAAAAAATCACTGACTGTTAATTACTAATAAGAATATCTCATTGATGGTTGAACAGATCTCAATAATTTATAGCTAAATTCCATCTCGATCACTTCATATTTCGAACAAAATAAATCGTATAACTTCTTCAATATATATATAGATACCAACCTGCACGTTCTTTGCAAATATAATAAGAAGCCATCCTAAAAATAATGGTATATTGATAATAAATTGTGACTTCTTCCGTCCCAATTTATCCAGCAACAATGGCATGGTCAGGTTACCAGCTAACATCGCTATCGTGATTATTGAAGCTGCAACAGATAACCTTTTTAGAAAGCATACACTACAGTCTAAAGCGCTTATTCCACCTCACTGAATTCAGACGTCCAAATGATTCTGTAACTATATTCAGTCAAATGAAATAGAATTTATTAAAATTTTAATAGACTGACTATAGTTACAGAATCATTTAGGACGTCTGAATTCAGTGAGGTGGAATAAGCGCTTTAGGCTGTACGTAACATCTTGCGTTATCATATAAAAAAAGGAATAAGATAGAAATAGGAATAATATTTTTATCCGAGTAAGACTCACCAAGTATGGTTACAATTAATCTTTACAAATTTAAAAAATTACACATAATACAATGTAACCATAATTTAAATATAGGTGTGTCAAGTTCAAAAATTCAAATAGGAGGCTAATTACTACTATAACTATCTTTTATTGGTGACTATCTTTATGGGGGCAACTAGTTGGTAATCATGCCGGTCTAAGACGGCTGCACATGACTGCATTAAGTTACTCTATACATCAATATTGAAAAAACGATGAACAGTGCTGATGATGTTAAACTAAACAACGTCAGTATTATGCAAGAACTGTTCGTTTATTCAGTTTTGAACATACGAAAGCTGTAGAGACGTGTTCAGATCAATATTGACTGATTTAATCAGCTCATTAAAAGACTTAAATACATTAATGTCAATTAATTAGATAACATAAGCCCAACTTTGAGTATCAGTTTAGTATTTGAAATATTGTGCAACTGACATTATTTCCTCATTAAGAAAATGAAGAAAAAAATGTTTTGTACAATTCTCACCTATCCATGACTCCTGCGCTTTGGTGAGCGGTATAGGAGAGTCGTGAAGCTTAAGCTGCGGCAACAGGACCGCGGGAAAGCCGTACGCGCTTCCAGCACTCAACACGTTCATAGAGATCGTCGCGCATACGAAACACTGAAATTCATTTTTAAAGAATTATCGACATGACTGTATCCATTCTGAAAAAAAGTACGATAGTTCGCTTTAGAAAAAGTTCATGTTATTTCATACAAAGGTATTTTTTATTAAAAACTGAGAAAGCGTGTTTACTCAGTAAAAGCCTATTATTATTAATCCTGCTCTTGAAAAAACCTATGTTACACTCCATAGGAAATATTGAGGAAGATGAGTTTCATTCCTTCGCGGTTTCCATGATGAAGGGCAATCCAAAGTACGGACTTTGAATGGGAATAATCTTTGCTTTTACACAGTACTGATTTTAGAGTTGTCACACTTCAAGTAAAGTACTACAAACAAAAACTTACCTGTTTAATAAAAGGCGATATCACAATTTGTATAAACATTTTAGAAACTGAATTCACATCTAATTGGAAATTAATATATCATTTACAATGGTTTTACCTTCTTAGATGACATAACATTATGTTGTGCATCTTACATTTTCATACCATGAAGGAAATTAAACCGAATCGAATAACATTGACTTCTCTGAAGAAAATTTAAAAAAACTCCCGACAATATTATTAGAAATTCTTATTTGTAATTTTGTTCAATATCCCACTTTTCGTCGCAGCTTAAGAACTAAAATGGAAAAGGGTTTGTCGATAGTTAAACTATGCACACAACGCGAACAACGTATCAGTTTTAGTTTTGAAATATTTACGCAATGGCAACATAGACTCATCTTCGTTATCACTTTGTTGTTTATTCAGTAAGATATAAAACTTGAATTTAAAAAAACATGTTTTTAAATTGATAATATGAACAAGTGGAATTAAAGACAATGTAAAAAGTTCCCCTGTATTATGAAAAAGAATATCTCAAAAGATTAAAATATATTGATTATCGTAAATAAAGATACATCTCATCACGTCAGTTTTCAAACAAAACAAGAAGTCTGTCCTCTTGTTTAGGAGCTAAGATGCCACAGGTTAAACTTGTCCATTTATATTGAAACGGCGTCGAGAAAAATCCATATTACCATTGTTAGTGCTAGGTTTTTTTTTCCTTGCCAGGTTTGCCTGGAAGAGATCGCTGGGTAGCGAAGACCGCATGTTATACGCCGAATCAATCTACTGTTTTCTTTCTTGTGCAACTAAATGTTAAAAAAGAACCATGTTATTTCGATTAATTTGAATGGATAAAAGTATACTTTCATATTATATTGAATGCGAGTATGCATGCATCCTTATGCGTTCTCGGGGACTATCTCAAATCTAGACTAACCAGTTGTTTGATGGTTTTATATAAATAGAAAGTTGTATACTCTCAGGTCGTTGGCGAGTATCTACTGTTTTTCATGATAAAAAATAATATGCAGAATTGTAGACAAATCCGCGAAATGATGATTACAAATAAAATATCACAGAAACGGATGTTCTTCATAAATTGCTAAGGCCCATCTCAAAACGCATCGATTCGGTCCAAAGGTCGGTTTAACGTCAGAGACGTCAAACTTATACATAACACTCCTATATTTGTGTCGGAAGTTAAAAGTTAAAACTTTATGTATCTGTATTCATTTAAAAAAAACATCCGAACACCCTGTAAGTACTTCATTTTTAAGCTTTGCAAATACACAAATATGTGTTCAGACAAAGATATAATTATTTACATATCATTTCAGTGCTATGATGAATTGCGCGAAAGAGACGGAGAATGAGAAAGACCACATAGTGGTACCGGGAAAGACTTCTTTGCTCGAGGGTTCAAACCCACTGCCTGCGCGCAGACAAACCTTCTCCGACGGTAGAGGACGGGCTGGTCTTTATAACGGTATGTACCTTTTATTATCTTCAAAATATAACATAACTACACCATTTAATTACTATTTAATACAAACATATACATATTTTAATAAATATAGGATTTAATTATTTTATACGATCCGTGATTAACAAACACTAAACGCATAACAGTATAAGTATAACATCAACTTAAATATTAAGCATCTCTCAATTTTAAATGAATTATCATTTCAAATCGTATCTCTTTTACGTCCATGACACAGACCTAAGATTCGATGTCATTTTCGTAAAGAGAAAAGCAATTGATACCATCTAGATTCTAGATGTAATGTAAGGTAAATGTACCATTAAATTTGCTAAGAGACCGTTGCTTAGTGTTTCGTCTCGTTCTTGCAACGACAATTGCACGTAAGCGAGAAAGTGACAGTGACATTCGAGACATTATTTCAAATATAAGTAATGAGAATAGATTAGAATCGTAAGTAATTCGTGCGTAAGCAATTTTTTTAGTATACTTTAACCCATAAAATTTAGTTAAGATCTATCTCGATCACGTCAGCTTAAAAAAATACTGCTTCGAAATCGGTCAATTCGTTTATGAGCTACTATACTGTAGACAGACCCATAGATATATGGACACTTCTAGGTAACTCGTAACAACTTTTTTCATCGGAAGTTAAAGAATACACCACTAATCTACCTTTGATGCTTACGCAATGCTTGAATAGGGCATCTGTAAAATGAAATGGTCAGAAAAAATAGAAATGAAATTATTTTATGATTTTAAACTAACAATAAATAAATCTTTTCTCTTTGCACATGAACACGTCGTCTCATATTATGTAGTTAGACACTCCGACGCATCTTCAGTAGATATCATTTGTAGAACATTGCATTGTAGTTTAGTATGATTGAATTTCAGTAGATTAGATTGCTTGTCTGACAATTTTATTAAACCACTTTTCCTAATGATGTTGTATTTTGTTAACATTATTAATAAAAAAAATTCGTGTCATTCATAAAACGCTTCAATAGACCATCTTTAAATACTTAGTTTATTGCTCTTTAACACAAAATATTAAATGGATTTTAATGAAACTATTAAAGGTTATTGGCTTATAGTATAGACGATAATTTATAAAAGTATTGTGTAAATTGGCCAAAATATAAAAAAAGTTTCAATTAAGTTAGCAAAGAAAAATCCTAGATTCGTTTATGAGATATTCAAATAGGAATATCTCATTAACGATGCCACAGACAGACAAACAGACACGTCAAACTTATAACACCCCCCGGTTCTTTTCATCCGGAGTTGATAAATAAACTCAATTAAGTATTTGCATAAGAGTGACAAAACATTCTATTTTTAAGGTTCTTATTGAGATGTTTTTTGAATATTTATGAATAATGTTAATTTTAAAAGAATAGTTTTATATATTTATTATTCCCAAATTTGGCTTAGTCAAATTGTCTTTACTAACGTTTTATACATTAAGAAAATAATAAATTCCATTTCATTAGCGTTCATATTATAAAGTAGAACTTAGTTATTGCATTACCTTACGCGAGTCTCAACGTATCTTTTCAAAAATACACTTTACTTATTTAAAAGGATCAAAACACGAGTTATCATAAATACATAGAAATACTAGTATTATAAGAAAAAGTACAGATGCATCGCAAGGATGTTAAAAGTTTAATGAATATTATAAAAAAATTATAAATATATTTAATGGAACAGTTTTTACAAACATAAATTATTATACTATACAATATTTTTATTAACTTCAGATAATGAACACATTTAATTTTGTATCGACTTTCTTCAAATCAACGATCCACTAATAATTAACATTGTTTGCTGGTAGTGTCAGCAAGGGTGGGCTGGTGACCCGTTACCACGATTCTTTTAGACCACTGGGCACCAGCCTCTCACAAAGAATAAAGCGAAGTGTTGTGTTTTAAAGCAATAGATGCAGTTACCCAAATGTTTTCTTTATAATTTGATTATATAAATTGTCGCGTGAGGTGTATGTAGCGTAGTGGGTTGACGCGTTGCGCATTGCAGAGAAGGGCCTCTGCGTGGGCGCGTGCATTCGGCAGTGCGTCTGCGCATCTGCCACCTACTCCATAGACGATTCGGCCGCTGCCATACCCACTAACGGTACGAGATCGCTCTCTATCCTCTGATACCATTGTATGCTCGGTGACGAATCAACTTCCTCTCACTTCAGTCATTTTCCCTTCTGTTCTCTAAATTTCTGATTTTATAGCACATTATAATTTAACTACCTATTGCCCGCGCCTCCGTCTGTGTGCTTGCCTTATTTCAAGCCTTTTTTCGCAATAACATACAAAGTTACTTCCGTATTTATAATATTAGTAGTAATGGATATTTTGTATGCTGTTTTAAATAAATAGTGAAATCTCAAGTTATATCATGTGTGTAACATTATCTCCCTGGAGATGATGTTACACTTACAATAATGAACAGAAGTATTCTCTTTATTCCATGTAATTTTTTAAAATGAGTTAATAGTATTTTATATTCATACTTTATTCTTCCCTATTCCTTCTTTCCTTGAAAAGTATTTTGTGCAATAGTAATAGAATGTCAACCGAGTGTACAAAATGTTGGAAATGTTTATTCATGGCTGATGAGTGGTCGTGCTTGGTCTTGAAAATCATTCATCGTTCATTCTCATTCAGCATCGGAGAAAAGATTTGCTGACACATACATCACGATTCTTTGTGGCTTTTTCAATATGTTAAACCCAAATTTACCTATAAACATCGCTCAAGTTTAATCAGTGTGTTTAAAATGTTTTATTTGGTAACAATTTCAACGAGAAAATATTAGAGCATTTAGATGTTGGTTTAATTTAATCAACGTTTATAAGTAAATGGGTAAGTCGTGTTGAAATTCACATATTTATTTGTGAGTTTCTGTAGTTCTGACATTAATATCAATTAACTACTAACATCGCTGTTTCGATTAATACGTGCTTTTAATGTAATGGTGTCATCTCTAGGCTAAGATATGCGAAGCATGGAAATTAAGAAATTTCTAACACGGCGGAATAAAAATGTGGACTGTATACTAATAAAATGCTTTAAAACAGTTTAATAGTAAGAATACGATACAAAAAACATAATTATTATTAAGAGATGAAGCATGATTCTTCTTTAAAACAGGTTACACATAGTTATAATGTATTGATATAGACTTAACTTTTTGAGTCCTGTATACTAAAATGTGTATGAACGGTATTAAAGGATTTGTATGGTGCGATGGATGATTGTTGTCTGCATGGATCGGTGATGGTTCGGTCTTGTGTTGTGTGCCTCATTCACACACGTCGATATAAAGATATGGCAATATTGCAGATAAATATTGTTCTGGGCCTTTAGGCACGCGACATTAGTATAAAACGAGTGTTGCCTGATGCACAATGAATGTGTATGGGATCGTTATCCAAACGACACAATTTATGTCATTTCCATACAAATGTGCTTTTCGTCAGGCGATACCCATCATACACTATTGTCTATAGGCCTTTTTCTGTTATATACTAAATTTCCAGAACTCCATCTAGCATTATTTTCGCAGGAACGCAATGTTTTTGCCTTGGAATATTCAGTCCTAGTTAACGTTTTTAGTTGGTATATTTTAAATGTCATATCTTTAGATCAATGTTCTAATCACGTCACTGAGACCATGGTACTGGATTGTACATTACATGATTTTACACACGATAAATTCAAGCATGCATAGGTACTATTAACAACCAGTTATCAAGTTCTCTTGAAACGACTCGTAACCTAACGCAAAATGACACAAGGTACCATAGTCAATCACGAACAACCATCGCACCGGGTGACGCTTGGTGCCAGATGTTTACGTGTCGCTTCTCATTGTCTTCAGCAGAAAACCAACCGCCGAATAACACACTAACGCCCGAAAAGCAGGAGCGCCCCGCGCGGCACATTAAACATCACCGAACCGTCTCCCTGCCGGCCGGCTGCCCCGTCTTCCAGGAGCCTCTCAAGATCGCCCACGGTCGCACTCGCTCCGAGCCCCTTACCGGGGACGAAGTAGATTGCGCTATCTTAGAGAAAACGGCGATCCATTCCTCCTGCAAAACTGTCAACGGAACGGACAACAATGTCAAGAAGAACCCATGGTGCAGGCGGGCCAGTACCGGCACAAGGTTTTCCAAACTGTCGCCGGCGCATACCAAGAGTATGTATCACACTTCGACTAACCGACATCGCATCGCATACACTAATATCCCACCTCTGGTCGTTCAAGATATATTGGCCTGTTTTGTTTAAGTTTGTGAGCTTGGATTGTCTGCATGTGTTTATTTGCTTTTGTTCTTGATTGTGATTTGTCCGTCCTTAGATAAGAACGCATTTCCCCTGTATATAGTCCCCAAAATGGTTCGTAAATGGTGTATATTTTGCTGTAAAACCTTTGTTCCTAGCGAAAGCTTGAATCAAAATGTATCTTTGCTAGTGAATTAACATTAACGCCCAAATAGTTAACTAAGATAACTCAAGATTCTACCATGCTTGCCTGGGAACGCAATTGAACGTGAGTATGTACCAAATTTTATTATCAGACTTGAGAAGTTCCATCGAAATTTAGTCCTTGTATACGTGTACGTGATATGTGTACGTAGTCGGACCGTTACTTAAATGACTCGCTAATAAATTATTGTTGTTCACAGATGTAAGTACGCTAAGAAATCGGTGCGATACGATGCCCTCTCGAGCTTGCTCCTCATACGAGTCAGACCGTCCGCAGCCAGCGAGGCACGTTGATGTTGTTGACGGTGTGTATAATTAAAATAATATTCTTCTCACTCTTACATAAATATAAGTTTACTTGTTTGTTTTCTTGTCTTCTGTGTTTTTTAATTAATTAAAAACAGCTCCTAAACATAATATATACCAACTTCGATTCTGATATTTATTATGTTTGGCTACAACAGATTTGTTCATCTAATTATGAAATATTTTTGTATCATCATGTTGGGAATTTTTTTTATTATATATATATCTTTAATTTCACACGTGGAAAATAAATTTCTAACTCATAGGTCTAGCATCATCACGGGACGATATCGATTCTCTATCAGAGTGGTACCGTACACCACGAATACCAGAGGAACCAGATTGCTGTGAATATATGTTGCCAAGGGACTTTATGAGGTAATAATTAGACTTCTCTTATTTTCGTGCTATTTACATTGCACATATCCACTTATCAACAGTCCTGGATTTCTTTTTTGGAATTTTTATAAGTTTGAGACGTTTCAAACGCTTGGAAGCGTTTAGTGTATTATAGATTTGTTTTAGTTTTTTTACATTGTATATTCTATTCTTTTTATTTATAGTTTGATATTGCTTCTTCAATGTCTTGTTAATTTTTACTATGATAATTAAAATATTTCTAAAACTATCTAGTTTAACTAATGTGAAAAGAATATATTATTTCGTGAGTTGCCGTTATTTTGTCTGCAATAACAATATTTCGGTGTTGTGGTACAGTATGCGAACGGGTGGGTCAGTGGCCCATTCGCGCACGTCGTCTATGGGAGTAGACGACGGCGGCGACCGGGACGTGGAATGCGTCCCTGACGGCTACCTGCCAATGGGCCCTCCACACGTCTCTTCCTCTGGCTCAGTCTGCAGCGGAACCCCGTCAACGGACCCACGGTTTAGGTATTGTGAAATGTGATTCTATGAAATAGCAATAGTACTAAAGTCCTTCTAATTCATTGATTATATTTTTAGAGACTACCGACTCCATAGTTATATATTGCGCATCTGCGTACAGACGTAGAAATGTGTCTGCTTCATGCCACACAGGCGTCAAAGGGTTTCACATATCCTTTGTATTGGTGTGATTGAGTTCTTGGTTAATGTAATGTAACATGAAACCTCTGTGTGGTTTAAACCACACATTAAAACAGTGTTCGAAATAATTATTATAATTGTTGTATCATTTGCATATATTTATTCGTTATATCAGGGATATTTAGATTATTTTAAATTGACAAAATGTTACCTAATTTCTAACGCGTCTGACTAAACTACAATATCTTTACACAGCGAGTACCAATTAGAACCAGCAACATCACACATAGCGGAGGAGCGATCGACTCGCGCGTACAGCGTCGGTTCGCGTCCCGTGCGTACCGAGCGAGTGGAGCCGGCGAGACTGCGCGCGTACAGTGCGGGCGCGAGGCGACGCCCCGTGATACACGCGCACGCGAGACCCAGCACCGACGACCTCATGGAGATCGACTTCTCCGCCAACTCACCGCAGCCCAAGGTGATTGACACGCTTTTTAACCCCCTGTGTATGTGGCTTCGTAGCTCCTAAACAAATAGACCCATTTTGAAACGATTGTTCTTTGCTAGAAAGTTGATGTGATTGAGATGGATCTAAGCTACAATATATGAATATCTGTTCATCCATTCATTATGGGTTTTTTAATTGTCTTCGATGTCTTTTATAATAAAACTTGACTTGTGAAACCTATACATACTTATTGCTATATTAAACTGTATCCGGCTATTGAGTTGCAGGCAACGATTGCCCGCACGCCTCCCAGCAGCTATCCAGAGACGCCAAAATCAAAACCGATCGACGAGTACGTGGACATGTCCCCACGAAACGCCGGCTACGTCGAGATGAAGCCCGGAGAACCGCCCACGCCCACTTCGGCTCCACCAGACGGCTACGTCGAGATGACCTACAGCCGAAATAACCGGATCCCCACTCGCCCCATTGCCATTGCCAATCCCAGACCTCCACCTCCTCACGCCTCGTCCCCCGATACATCAGAGAGCAAAGCTCTGCACGACTCCCAAACTATATTCCCATTCTCTCCGGAAACTCCAGCTTCGCCTCCGGAGTTGGATGGGCACGCGCTGAGCACGGTCCGAGAGATCTCCGAGGAGGGGCGAGAGAGCAGAGTGGAGGTGTCCTCCTCACCGCAGTACGTCACTTTGCGGCCAGATAACCTCAACAATAACAAGACTGCCAGGATAGACGATCATAGAGGTGTGTTGCATTTCATAACGTGAAGCTTTAAAAAAAAAAAAAACTTCTAGTGGGGCATGAAGTACTTCTACGTCTGTATCATTAAACATTTTCATTACACCGTAAGAGATCAGTCTTCTGTATATACTCAATCGAAAGATTTATTTGTTTTCTCCGGTATTCGAACTTTGTAGTACGCTGATTGCAAGTGACTGTGAAATGTGAAGTTATTTTTGTTTCAATT
This sequence comes from Aporia crataegi, assembly GCA_912999735.1. Classification (NCBI taxonomy): domain Eukaryota; kingdom Metazoa; phylum Arthropoda; class Insecta; order Lepidoptera; family Pieridae; genus Aporia; species Aporia crataegi. The sequence continues at coordinate 529,360 of OU538744.1, read as the reverse complement.
AAAAATTACTGATTATTTTGCGAATGGCTATATATAATTGCGAATTATTATATTAATTGTTAAGTCATATGAATTGTGTTGTAGTGACATATTGAAATATGATTTAGACTGATACTAACTGATTATTACCATAAAATCTTGACATATACCAAGTAGCCGGTCATCAAAATATCATTCTATCAGGTATCTAATAAATTTACGTAAACAATCTTACGGACTTTTTGTCACGTAATTATGAAGCCATATTAAAAAATTACAATGTATGCATTTTTATCTCTATTTTAGATCAGTGTATGTAATTTATATGTTGTGCGCAGAGGGCGGGCGTCTGCATTACGCGTCATTGGACCTGGAAGCCCGAACGCCGAACGCGCCTCCGCCTCACCGCCTCTACACGCAGATCGACTTCGCCCGCAGCGAGACATACGCCGCCGACGCGCTCTAGCCAGGTACTTCCATTATTTACAAAAATTACATATTCTAAAAATTTAATGAATTTATTCATGTTATGCATTTAATGAAAGTGGATGAAGGAAAAGAGGTATGGATGGATCAGGATGAATAGTTATTTGTAGTGATTTCGAGGATTTTAAAATGTTTTCTCTTTAACAAAACAGGAAACAAACGGGCAGGAGGCTAATTAAAGAGGTATTATTTTTTGTCGAATGTTAAAAAGACGCCAAACTATTTTAGTATCATTCCTTATTGCTTGAGTAGTAACCTCGAATGATATTTCAGGTGTGTGGAGTATTTTGAAATCAGCAATCAGCCCACCTGCCGCCTTTGCACGCAGATGTCCGTGCGTTCGTGCACCTGTGCGTATACGCATACATACGGGCTTATTCGTAATGAAATTTTTATAGGGAATTTCGGTTCAAAACCACATTGACGTCGCCAAAATGTGTCTTCTCAATATATAAACAGATATATACTGCTGAAAATATTACCATTTGCTATTTTCTGCTAAAATATTTCCTTTATAAACGTTAATTAACTCTAACCATAACTAGCAGTCTCTGTCTCGATAACATTTTATGTTGAATAATGTTAATAAGTAAGAAATTTGAGCTGTAGCTTTTTTTTGAATATACAAGAGTTTGAAATAGTTAAAAAACGTGTGACGTCAAAACATTGTATTGGCAAACCAAACTCAAGTCCCGAGATGGCGGAGATCGGCGGAACGTTGTATGACAATTGTTTCGCATAGGGATGAATTATTATAAATAATAATGTACAAATTAGATCATGGCGTAGTTTGAGTGCGTGGCTTGAGCGATGTTTAATTATATCAAAATGCAGAACTGTGGCCATATTCACGACGCCTGATTGTCTCGAAAGTTTTATATTTTTATTTTACTATTCAGTATTTGCAATCTGTACGTCAACCATGATTTTTCTATCGAAATGTTATCCCATAGTGGCGCATACTGCTAGAGGCGCTGCCATATCCTGTCCTATACCCGTTCAATTTTTGTGTGAAAATAAATTTCACACAAAAATTGAATACTGAATTGATTTTTAAGAATCATGATAATATATCTAATATTTAAGAATAACTCATAGGTTATAATTTGTAAAGATATTGTGTAAATTGACCATAATATAACAATAAGAGTTAAGCAAGACGGCAAAAACTGCCATCTGCTAAGTATTTTTGCGTGTGCTGCAAAAACTAAGAGTTACAGGACTAATGTATGTAAATGTAATTAATAGAATGCTCACGGAAATGGAGTCGTGAGGAAAAGCTATTTTTTATATGATAGATAAATATTTTATGCAGATTATATAGAACAAAAACCCAAAGTTATGGTTGACACACAGATATGTAAACTCGACGTTATAAAGTTGGATTATCGCTTGCTTCTGTTTTTAAATTAATATACAGCGGTTTTAAATAAAAATCTTTTTTATGGATTAAAACTCATCTAGAAAGATGAATTCTGTGGCCGATTAAGATGACGGTTAATCGTTAACGTTAACTGAAATTAGGAAATTGCTAATCGATTTACAATCTACATAGTGAGCGACAGAGATGACGCTCTACAAAGTCGTAATTAGCCGACCGTCTCTTTCTATAGGTAGATGTGCATTATTTCTTGCCCAGTACTGTAAAGTACTCGATTAATTATTTAGAAAATGACACAATCGTCATCGCATCGGCATAGTTCGCGTCTGTTACATATTTGTAAAAAAGTTTATATAATTTAGATACTAAATTAATTCAATTAGCTTTCGTATATATTTGTAAGATATTTATTTGTATATAAAAAACAATTTTATATCAAAAATATTCGTTGAGGACACTTTTCTCTTAGCCAATAACGCGCTTCCAAATATAGGATGTTTATTAGTGTTAGTGAAAATGATTTAAAAAAAAAAGATATTTTTCGTAATGCAAAGTAAAAAAAATCTCATTATCAATATTTTTGATATAAAATTTTCACAAGTTGTACCGTGGGTAATCAAAGATGTACTAATGAAATTAATCGATTCAAATATATGTGAAGGTGTTGTTGCTATATTCAGTAAACGAGAATCAATATAAATTATTTAAATAAAATAAAAAATACAAACTGAATACGACACACAACATTTGAACATTTAAGGCGTATGTGTATTAAAATAGAAATATGCAATATTTGTCATAGTTCAAAATATTGTGTGTTATATTCTAATTAAAGCCACGGTTGTGAGTGAGGCCTAATTAGTTGACAGTTATGTTCCGAAATACCTATTGTGTTCGTTGTTTCAAACTCTGACCACAAGCTAAATACGCACAGACAGCACTGCACTTTGTTACGTACGTATGCGATTTTTTTAAAGTGATGTATTTTGATCTGAATATTCTTTCAAGATCTTAAAAAAAATCCGTTTTCCACCCATAGTTATATACTTTTCTTTCAATAAATGTTTTTCCAAACTAACTGAACTGGACTGGAGATTAGACACTTTTTATGCAATTTGACTCTTACAACAAACAACCCAAAATTGACAATGAAATACCTAAATATGATTTAATATTATTAAACATGAAATATTATCTACCTAATTCATACGTCGATAACAACACTAGCGGCACGTCCATATTTTTCATGTCTCCTCCTCCAGTCGCTTGCTCACTGCTGAGCATCGTGATTCGTGATGTTCTCGACTAATCACTTTGTGCACAATTCTCCGCCATCTATGCCGATCAGTGGCTTCAAGGATGGCTACACTAGCTTTAGAGCCAAGGTGTTCAGCCACTTGATCAGACCATCTCTTCGAGCTTCGACCTCTCGATCTTGTTCCTGCTTTCCAGTCACAATGAGCTTTTCCAGATTGTCAGCTCGTTTCCTTGCGACATGCCCGAAATATTTAAGAACACGCTTCAGACATACGGCGGACATGCGTTGTTTGATGTTGAGCTCTTTCAAGATCGATTCATTCGTCCTAAAGGCAGTCTATGGGATGCGTAGCATGCGCCTCCATCACCACATTTCTAAAGCGTCCACGCGTCTTCTGTCAGTCTCCTTTAAGGTCCATGACTCAGAACTATATAGAAAGATCGGAAAGACCAGGGTCTTAACTATATACATTTTGTCTTCTTGAGTACATTCCGATCCCTCCATATTTTCTCAAGCTGGGTCATTGCTGATTTAGCCATGCCTATACGCCGTCTAATTTCCATCTCCGAACCTCCTTTATTGGATTTGGTTGAGGCAAGATATGTGAAGTCTTGCACAATATCGAACCCACTCAGCCCATTGTTTCCTTGGAGAGAAACAGATCTGTCTACGATCATGATCTTTATTTTTGCCCGGTTAATCTTGAGACCCATTCATTTTTCATGTATATAATTTTATATTAGAAATGGTGATTGTATGATGTACTGATAATTTTGGGTGCATAAGTTCCGAATCAAAGTTCCAGTTCATTATTAAAAAGTGATCATCTGTATCGTATTTAGATTGTGCAACTGTTCGCTGTTGTGCTTTTGTTAACTAACTGTTTGTAACGAGAGTCGTTTACTGGTTTAAAATTATTTTTCCGTTTCATTTCTTATGAAATATGGTGCTCAACGGTTCAAGATGAAATATTTATCAAATCCCCGCTCTCGCTATGAACAGATCGACCTGAGCTTGTCCTTTATATTGCTAAGCCCCTACCTCAAAGATACCACCTTGTGTATACTTTTATCGAGTTTTTAGTTCCTTAGCGTATGACGCGTTATTTTTAATCACGTACGAATACGTGTAGTTTTAGTGAATTTTTTTGGAAACGATAAGTTTTAACAATTAGTGCTCGCAGTAATTTTTCTTCGGGTTAAACCCAGTGATTGTTTTTGAACAATTTTATTTTAAATGTGTACGAACGAAACGAGGGTAGCGTTTTTAATGCGTTAGTACTTTGTTACTTTCAAATGATTATACTTTCTTGTTCATGGTTAATAAATTGTTAATCATGGTTATTAAATTTAACTAGTACAGCCAACAGTATCAGACAAATAGTAAAAAAATCACGGCTTACATAAAAATGTTCCGTTCGCTTCCTTCGTACTCCATATAAAGATCAGGCTCAGGCAGATTACGTAATAATGTGTTCAATTCAAGACGAAATCAGATTTGTTTTCATATTGACAATGTTTTATATAGGTAATATTTGACTCTGGTGTTACGTCGTTGTTACTCTTGTTATTGCATGTTTCATAGGTAATAAGCGTCTGATATGCTGTATCCATCATAGAACTTATTTGTAAAGATTTAAGGTTCAAAATACCGTAAAAGTTTGTTAATACTTTCTGCGTATATTTGTAAATAAAGCGCCTTCTAGCGAGTGGAATTGTAACGTCAGCGTATGAATATAGCTAAATTATTTAACAAAGTATTTTATACTACAGCTGCTTTTTTCGTAGAGATTCGTATTAGAGGTTTTATTTTCTTCGTAGATGTAGTATAGAATACTGTAGCAAGTTTTATCGCTAGCAAGAAAATGCGATAATTCGTGATTCAATCATCCTCTAACGTAATTGTTTCTTGTTGTTACAGCATGCAGATGCTCAAGTAATTATTAAATATACATACTGACAAATATATTAACTGACTGTAGTTTGTTCTAGCTATGATTATAGCTCAATTGATGTTACACATAGTTTGCCCATTGCTGGGCACAATTAGGTACAATATTTACGAGAAATTTTTATCGGTTCTTCAATGTTTGATGTATTATAAGATTCACATTTAACAAGCGCAGTTTTAACTTTCTTTTTATGGATATTTTTGTATTATTCCAGATACTTTTTTTTTTTCAGTAATAATATTTAATTCACTCGGCCTTACCATATCGGCTAACCGTTAATATTCAGCTCGTCTTACTTTTAATACTATAGAGTTTCAAAAATTATGTGTATAGCCATAAATTACACAGTTGACATTCCGACAGAAGCAATTTGACTAGTCTCATGTGTTCAATAATGTTCAAAGTGCCAATCTCAATACCTTACCACACCTTGGTTACGTTGAAAATGTTTTATATAGCAATAGGTCACAGTGAAAATTAATATCGATTAAGTATTGAGATTGGCTATAAGAGCTATAGGTTTTTGCCAATTTACAAACGCATCCCACCACACTGTAAATATCGTAGCTGAAAAATCAATAGCTCTTACCGATTACTTAGGTAGTTAGCTTTTGCCGCGCTCGAAGTAACGTAATGGGACCTGTATATTATTGCCTGACTGAGTTAACACCAAATTTTATATAATATAATGTTATTTATTGATGGGGAGGCGTCTGAACGTATAATTTATTTAATCCCCAATCCGGACCGACCCTGGTCGATAAATTAGCTTTAAAATATTATCCCACAGCACGGTCTCATTTGCCCCTCGAAAGGGCTCCGTGGGCAGACCGTGACCAGAATGGGTTTATTTAAAATTAGAGCCAAAAAAGTAATGATATTCGATATCCCAGTAGCGTCAAATGTGTTGGCGAATGTTTTCGAACGGTATTTTAACTTAGTTTAACTTAGTACAATTGGGCACAGCCGTTGTTTTATATTAACATTATTATCATATAGTTGAGCGTTGTCTGGTGCCCCTTGCGACTTCAAGTAAACAGTGTAAGTTAAAACTTTTTGTTAAAAGTGAAGAGTGAATAAGACTTAATTTAATTTATTGTTTAATTAATGTAGGCGTAAGTTTGGCAACCTTTTTACTGACGAGTCGCAAGGCGTTGGTAGTTTCAGTTAGCCAGTACGCAGATAGCTAGTGCCACCTCGCAATTATGTAGTTATACATTATACATACGTTTAGCGTATTAACTTTATTCCACTTAGGTGTAAGGCGCGTCGAGTCGACCATAGTATTAAGTGCACATGTACCGAATAGCGTAAACAAACGGAACCTCCTTTTATAATAATACAAGTTGTTCATATATTAATATTTTACAAAATGTTATATTATAGCGAAAATATTTATTCATAAGCACAAATATTTTTTACACTGAAGGTCACAAAAACAGATTGAAAAATATATTTAGAAAAAAAAAGGTTGCTTATTATAAAGGGAGCGTTTGGCAACATTTACATTGGTGAGAGACGTATTATACGACATCGAAAGCTAGTGTAAATGCGGCCTTTATTATCGTATATTATAAACATAAATATACAAGAAAAAGCTCCAAATGAGACGACATGACAAAATGGAGTTTTATTCTATACTAGTCCCATTGCAAGTTTAAAGGATTTTGCATAAAGATGTTCCTCTAACGGCGTAAAGTTTTTTTTATATTAATGATTAAGTGTGCATAGTTAACGTATAGAGTTGAGCTATGGAAGTGTATCGCAACGTGACAAGAGCTAAATGACAGCGAGCACCCGCGGGTCGCGTCCGTTATGCAAATGGTGCTACTGTTTCGTGCTTGGGCTGCAGACAATCCATATCACAATGCATCTAGATATAGACTAACATCACTACACTTACGTATTTTAGCTTTTTGTAACTAAGTGCGGCTCTGAAATGTTTCTATATCACATATTTTTCAAGTTTTCTCTCGCATTTTTCGTGGACTCGCCCTATGTTATGTTTTATAAATTTCTAAATCTAATTTTTCGTACGTTGCGTTTTGTTTACTTTCCTATTATGATTATATTGTAAATAAATAAAGCTTTGGATTTGATTTCTTGTTTTATTTTCCACTGAACCTTACCCTGCTGTTGATGCGCTCTCACACGTGCATTGCAAATTCTTAAAGCTGACTATGTACACATTATATTCTTTGTTTCTGCACGTATATGTATAACAAACTTATATGGCACAAAAAAGTTCCAGAACTATAAAATTAATTTTAAATAAAACCGAATAAAAAAATTTTTGGTTAACTATTAACTAACAAAATTGTAAAAGTTGATTGAATAATATTGAAAAGTTTTAATAGATAGCGTAACCACGAACTAAGTACTGTAATGTATTGGTTAGGTTAGCAATGTTATAACCAACGTAAGTCGTAACGGAAAGTAATATAGCAATTAATTTATCAGAACAAGGCAAAATAAGTTTCAGTAATGAGCAATAGTCTTTTTTCTATAATTATGAATAGAAAATTAACATTTCAATTATGTTCACTTCTATCAGTCGAGATAAAATAAATCATAAGTACTTAGAAACTTATGACTTGATAGTGTCGACAAACCTGAAAGGGCATTCTTAAAATTTCATAATCACAATTGATTAGATTTATTAATTATTTCAATAAAACCTTTTTTATTTTTGTAACTTGTAACGAAATATCAGATTTTACACCATAGGTAGCTATCAATGCTAGGGGACGGCAATAGCAACTGCGTTCCAATTTGTATTGAAAACCTTCCCGTACCTTGTATCGATGGGTATTGAAGGCGATTGTCTGTAATGTGTATGATAGTCATTTGGTTCATAATGCCGGAGACTAAAAGACGCACGTTGCAACAAATTGAGGATAGGTATAAGGAGATTGAGAGGAGTGTGGTGTCTAATTAATTAAAGGCATTAAACGAGCCAACTACATGATCTAGTAATACTCATCGAAAACTTAAACAAATCATAATAGTTTAAGAAACAGTTCATTATTTATGTTTTCTTTTTTGTGCATCTAGGTGTTAATAAATAAATTGTACCAACATCGTCACTCAATCTTACCTTAGTTTTGTAGGTATGCGATACAAAAAAAAAACAGCAGAATTTTAAGACTGACTAAAAAAAAAAATAATATTTTGGTTAAACGTGTAGAGGTTACAAATCACTACATAGTATAAAACAAATTCACTTCCCTATATCCCTTTGTATGCTTAAATCTTTAAAACTACGCAACGGATTTTGATGAGATTTTTTTTTAATAGATAGAGTGATTGAAGAGGAAGGTTTTTATATATGTTTTATACCCGTGCAAAGCCGGGGCGGGTCGCTAGTATTAAATAAATCCTTAGTGAATTTAGAAAATAAATCTGATACCTCGAATGTTTTTCTTTATATTGCTAGCTTTATTTAAAAGTTATTGCCCTGCATACATTCTCCAGATAGCAAATCCATCATCAAAGTATCGGAACCTGTCTTTAGTATGTGGTGGGGGGTTGGAGATTTCGAAAATCGCACTCTTGACTCGCATATGAAGAATTTGTGGCCTCTTAAGAACTCACGCGCATCAACAAATTAACTATAAGATAACATTCGGTGTTCTAGTGATAAGTTTTTTAGTTTCTTTTTTATTCTAGATACATGGGTATCTAGGTATAAAAAACAAATGTGATTTCTGAAAATATGGCGGAAACTAAAAAGAAATCAATCTCACCATTCATAAAACAAGTAAGTAGGCATACACTTAATTCATTTTCTCTTAAAGAATAGGTACTTAGTTTTAATAAGTCATGGCTTGAATACTCAGGTCATCTAAGACGATTGCTTTTTCTTTAGATGCATTACAAATATTGTTCAATATGTGAGACCTGTTTGGTTAATTACTTAGGTATTCACTGCGCTTATGCAAGTCGTAGAATCGTTTGCACTTAATATAGATTAATTTAAAAGGGCCAACAAAAGTAAAATTTACAAAACTGGGTCAAAAACCTGCGACAAGAGGTCAAAAACGCATTGTTTGAACTACATGTTCAGAATTTTTAATAATTTATGAAATCTTTTCGAAAGGGATTTTATAAATTTTACACGTCTGTGTGTCTGTTACCTATTAGGGCATCGTAGCACCTAAATAAACTGTTCATTCATGAGATATTCTTGTCTTTCATTACCATAACGGGTTTTTAAATTTAACTGTTGTCTTATTCACGCATGTATCACACAGTTGAAAGGAAACAGTTTAAACGGATTAAATCGCGTATGTTTATGACAATGTTACAATTATTTAACTTATTAGGTACAAAATTTTAAATTGTCAATTTCACTTGTTCTGTTTTGTTACAGTGTTACGTGTGCGCGACGGTATGCATAAATGTGTTAAGTAATGGATGCGCTTACGGCTTTCCCGCGATACTGCTGCCGCAGCTCAAGCTTCCAGACTCTCCCATACCGCTAACCAAAGCCCAGGAATCTTGGATAGGTATTTATTCATACTTCGTTATAGAAGAAAGAAGAATAACAGCAAGAAAAGAATCGTATCTGCTAATATTTTAAAACTGAAGTGTTTGTAGGTATGGTTGAATGCGTTGACCTCAGGAACTACTGGTTCGAATTGAAAAATTATTTTGCGTTGGATTTCGTCGAGTCCATTTATCGAGAATACTTAATAGCTATACATCATCACGCCACTACCAACAGAAGTGGAGCATCAATGAAAAAACGCGAGGCACAGCCAATGTTTTATATTTAGCGTAAGCTTGATGCTCCAATAGAATAATAATATAAGAAAAACATATTTATAAGCGCAAAAGACCGGCCTTATGATTAGGAAGCGATATATTATATAGTATATATAAAAAAATTCAACTAGTCTCATTATATCTGACGGGGTCAACTCAGAAACAGACGCCAAACATACTTTATAATATTAAAAATGGATGATTTAATGTGAACGAACTTAATGAAAAAATAATTTCCTTGCACAAAGATTATCTTATTGCCTGACATTCAGTTAATATGTTACTTGTATTTGTTTTAAAACTGTTTGACCGAATTAAAGATCGCCTGTTTCGCGTGCTTTACAGTGTATAAGGTCACGGGCGACTTATTTGTTCTTGTGTATGTTAACTGTTAATGACTTAATTCACGTAAATGCAAATTTCGGATTAATGTGAAGTATATTTAATCTCTTGATATGTAAAAACTGACATGTTGCGGGTCTTAGCTGCAATTTATAAAAATCTTTTCATCTAGATAAGCAATATGTTATTGTTAAAAATCTGGTAAAAATAATAAATTGTTTAAGAATAGGTATTTCATTACTTCAAGCATATTTATCAGACACATGCAAGAAGTAAATATGTAATCAAATAAGAATGAAATATTGTTACGTGAATCAAAATTCTCAGAGATAACTTTTCATGGTACTACGATTTAAGTAACGCATTATTTGCTAATCATTTGTTGTACTTACCTAGGTACAGTATAATTATATTTACTGATGTTTTTGTATAAAAAATAATTTTTAAAATGTTTTGTGTTGAAGCTATGGAGAGAGAGAGGGATTTAAGTGAAATTAAAAACAATTTAAAAAAACAGCCCGACATGATCATTAAAAATAAGCTTCATAAATTATATCTAAAATCTATCTCGATCACGTCAGGTTTCAAACAAAATAAAAAAACATCGCATCCAAATCGGTCTTACCGTTGAAAGGATATGAGGCCACACACGGACACATCAAACCTCTCTTTTTTCGTTCAAAAACCGGGTTTTATTGTACAAAATATTGAAGTTGAGAAGAATGAAGGACATAAATAAAAGTGAAAATATAAAATATTGAAAATAAACTTTCATTTGATGAACGGATGGTTGTCTGGGCCAACTAACGGTCTCGGCGTACGCGCACATTATAATCCATCATTAATAATTGTTATGGGAATTTATGCGTACACGTTATGAGAGCTAAAAATATAACAGAATAGCTGAGCCTCGCGGTTTCACCTGCGTTAATTTGAAAATCTACCAAGTTCTCTCAAAAAGAATACTTTTGCCCGTTTTTGCAACGTTTTTCATTGGTGCTCCGTTCCTATTGGCTGCAGCGTGATGTTATATAGACTATAGCCTCGACTATTTAACACAGATAATTTTTAATTTGAACCAGTTTTATTAATTCAATTGATTTATTGCTAAGAGCCAATAAGTCGCCGCCCTTAAAGTACTATCTACTATTACAAGTTGAACTCCGATTTCCTGTTTTGTGGGTAACCAATAACCAGCTTCTGGGTAGCTTCAAGTGGAATTGAAGAAAATTTAAAAGCTATCAAACAAAAAAACCACATAGAAATCGGTTCATTCGTTTAGGAGCTAATCACACCTCTTTTTTCATCAGGGGGTTAAAATGGAATGTTTAAGTGTTTTTGTGTATGTTCAAAAAAAGTTTACTAAAGAGCATTTAATTCAAATTATCTAATTCCAGCCGCCGTAGTAACAATAGCGATGCTGGTGGGTAATTTCAGCATGACAGCGGTAATGGACAGGTTAGGACGGAAGAAGGCTCACTTCCTGGTCACGATACCAACTGCCATTGGCTGGCTTCTTATCGTCTTTGCCACCAATGTGCAGGTAGTTATTATAGATAATAAAAGAGTCGAAATGACCATTTATCCATAATATCCCGTTTAAAGACACCATATCATTTTCCTTTACAGAATTTAATCATAGCTCGAATGATGCACGGCCTGTCCCTCGGCCAGGTGGTATTAGTCCGTGCTGTCATCATTGGGGAATACACCAGTCCCAGAAATCGTGGCGCCTTTCTCACTCTGATATCTGTCGCTCAATCTTCTGGAGTGTTCATCGTCCACCTATTAGGATCCCTGGTCAGTTGGCAGACTACCGCTGCCATTTGCGTCCTTTTCACAATGCTCAGCTTCCTCATGACGTTCGTTCTTCCAGAATCCCCCAGTTGGTTAGCGAATAACGGAAAGTATTCCGAATGCAGAAAACATTTCGAATGGCTCAGAGGCCACAGCGAAGAGCAGGAATTAAACGAATTAATCCAAGCCAGAATAAAGCACAACACTGATAACAACGTAAACGTCGGCAAGGCAATCCGAAGTGGGGAGTTTTACAAGCCGATTGTCGTCAGTTTGCATGTTTCCCTCGTTACTTTCTTTTGTGGAACGATGACTATTGCGGTGTATGGCACAACTATTGTATCCCAAGTTATGGGACCGGGTGTGGATACCCATTTCTGGCTCGTGTGTTTGGACATAACTAGAATTGTAAGTAGCTTTCTGGCCGTTTACCTTGTAAGAACATTTAAAAGACGCGCTGTAATGTTTAATTCCGTGGGTCTGTGTCTCCTCATACACTTTTCGGTGATCGCTTACGTCTGCGCCAGGAATTACGGTGTAATGGAGAAGTACATATGGATCCCGGCAGCTTTATTGATTTCGCAATGCTTCTCTATATCGTGTGGCATTTTGCCGATGAACAACATAATAGTTGGAGAGATATTCCCACTGGCGCATCGCAGTTTGGGAATAAGCGTCACTACGGCTATTGCTACTGGATTTCACTTTGTAGTTTTGAAGACGTTCCCGTACCTCCTATCAGGGGTGGGCATAGAAGGTGTGTATGGAATATACGCGAGCGTTATATTCTATGGTTTTTCAGTCATATGGTTCTTAATGCCAGAGACAAAAGGACGGACCTTGCAGCAAATAGAGGATAGGTTCAAAAAGGTTGATAAAAGTGTCCCTGAAATGGAGTGTTTAAACAATAACCAAAAGTGTTAATGCTTGAAGAAAGATCTCCGCGTTGGGGAAAACTCGAATTAGTCATGTTTTCAAATTGATGGTGGATGAAGTAAAATATGAATTATAATAGAACAAATTATTTAATTTTAAAGAATGAAATTACAAAATCAACGAGAGCACACAATATTAAATTCAAACATAATACATAACTGCAGAATTACAAAATATTTATTGAAAAGATTTTCAATTCATTCTGAATTAATAATAAATGAAATATCTTATAAAATCCTACCTAAACAGTTTTTAATACTTGGCTAGATCATAACTAACAACTGTTTAAAAAACTCCCTAATTACTTCATTTATTTCACATTTATCTCATCCAGTAAACAACAAGAAATCTGAGTTGTATTTAAATTTTTACTGTATTATAAATAAATTATACTGTACTAATAGGCATTATTAATATTTAGACGTGAAAGCGTTACAGATAGACAGAGTAACATTCACATTTACAAAAGGTATTAGCAAAGAAATAGGGATTGGACTGAGTATGTACCATACATTTAATTTTTTTGTAAGTTTTTTACCTTTCACATCATTTTACACTGAAATGTTGTCATTTCATATGTATCAATACAAAAGTTTAAAATGTAGTTAGTAATATTATAGAAAAATTGAGACTAAAATATTATGTAAATTATTTACAATTTTAATCCAAAACAATGTTTGTTAAGCCTACTAATATAATCTACATGAAATTGTACTAAAATATTTAAATACGATCGGTCAAAGCGGTCTACCAGTTTTGATAAAGTTTAGGGTCACTGTTAATATTATTGTAACGAGAAATCCACTTTGTTGTTTTAAGAAGTTCAAATTAGTCAACCAACACATTTTCGGAGTAAACCTTAAAAAGTCATTATCTAATATTATATCTTCCGACAGTTGTGTGAATAAGTGATTTTTTGAGTATTGCTTTTGTGTTGAGTTGTTTTATTCTTATTAAAAAACAATCATATTGTTTTAAATGCAATTCGATAAGTATTAATTATTTTATATTTTATTTTTATAAAAAGGGCCTGCGCAAATAGTCAGTATTTTTTTTTATTTCATCTAACCTTCATATGCCACTTTCGAATAATCAAACTTAGCCCAAATTAAATAACACATATCAATCAAAATTTCTTCTACATTAACATTTTGGGCTAATACAGAACCTAATACTAACTAGTTTTACGGATGTCTGTCTCAACGGATCCCAGGGCCATATCAATTCGCAACAGATTCTCGTGAATTGTCTTCACAATTTTTATACAAAGAAATAACTTAGTATTATAATTTTCTAAGTTGGTTTTTTATATCATTTCGGAAACCAAAAAATGTGTAAATAGATTTTTATTTCAATAAAAATATCAACCAACATATTTTTCAACAAACGGTATTAATAACTATAGATTCAGCTACTTTTTAACATCTTGACACTGATCGCGGGGATCCGCTGCGAATTGAATGCGATCCTGGTATCCGTGGAGACGACCCCCTTTGAACTTTAATACAGGGCTCGGTCACTATTGAAAATAATAATAATAATCGTATTTAATTCCAGAACTCATACATAAAATACCTTTTAAGTGGCATTTAGAGCATTATGACTTTGGCGGTGACCTGCCGTTAAGTACGGCGGGTGTGTTCTTCCAGGACTTGCCTTTGGCCTTGACACTAGTCACTTTCCGTCTGACCACCCTTTTCACCGTCACCTCTTCGTCTGACAGTAACCGTCTTTTTGGTTTCACCTGAAATTCAACAAGCAGTTCCTTAACAAGTGAAATTGAAGAAATTAAAAATCGCCCCAAAATATTAATTAAAAATAAGAATATCCCATGAATGGATGAATAGATCTTTATAAACTGTACTTAGCATCTCGATCGCGTCATCTGTCAAACAAATTCGCATCGAAATCTGTCCATTCGTTAAAGAGCTGCGATACCACAAACAAACACACAGACGCATCAAACTTATAACACCCCTCTTTGCGCCGGTGATAAATAAATAATGTATTTTTAACATCTTGAGGGTTAAATTTTGTGTTAAATTACCCTTTTATTTTTATCAACGAAAGAATCATCAAATATATCTCCGCTTGTATCTTTATTTTCACCGATCACTGCGCAAATTGGACTATCGAAGGTCACCTGTAAAAATAAAATTATCATTAATCCCTCATCATCATCATTAATCAGGCTTTATTTCACAATAAAAGCCTATATCCTTTCTCAAGCTCTAGTCTCTGTACCAAAATTGATCAGAATCCGTTCAGTAGTTTAGGCGTGAAAGGGTAACAGACATCATCTCTCTCTCTCTCTCTCTCTCTTTGCATATCTGTGTGTGTTCAGATTGAGTACATTTGGCTCTTTGATAACTGGAAACTGTCTTTTTTACACAGAGTATATAACATGGGTCAATGAGCCTTCAACATCTGATTAAAAATTTTGTTTCCTATTTTGGAAACCAGGACATTAGGCAACAGGACTTATTAAAAACAAGTGAAATTGAAGACACTTAAAAAACCCTCGACGTGTTAATTACAAATGAGAATATCTCATAAATGGATGAACACTGAGCTACGATGCCAGTTATCTTTTTCCGTCGTGCCTCAAAAATATTACCTGCCGTGAATTTTTCTTAGGCTTTTCTCCCGATGTCTGTGTCGCTATATTACTGTGATTCTGCTTGGCCGGCGGCGTCGCTTTGGGCGCCATCTTTGTTCGCTTGATTTTAACAACATACGAAGGTTCTACAGATTTCCTTTTCTTTATTAAACTCGCATTTTTATCTGGCTCTGTGTTCTCATCCTTCCTTCTCCTGCTTCGTTTGGGTTTGGCGTCGCCGTTTTGTTTTACTGCTCTTTTCTTTTTTTTATCATCCACCTTTACAGGTGTCTCATCACCACTTTCATCATTAGATTCACCACTGGGGTTAACTTCATCACTTTTATTGACTTTTCGTTTTTTACTCGATCCAAATTCCAATTTGCTTGTTTTTGTTTTTCTTTGTGTTTTGAGGTGACTTTCAAACATTTGTCTGCATTTTGAGTAATCAACTGGGTCTTTTGGTTTTAAGCTATTTATGTATTCAAAGAATTTTATTAGTTGCTCTGAAAAAAAAAATTGATTTTATTATTGATGCCTGATGGCGATGTCATATATAAACGCGAAAAATTCACATTATGTATTAATAGATATAAAATTATAACGGTTGCGAACGACGCAGGTTTTATTCTACGTGGCCGCACCTCTTTTCTTTATACTCATCATTGACGAGCATTTTAGTCGGAGATTTTCCAATTTTAAGTTCAATTTTCGAATTTTGCTTAGATGGCTTGCCTGTCAATGGAGTTTTACTTTCACTTGTTTTTTGAATATATAAATACATAATCGTGTTGTGTTCTAATATTTTAAATTATTTGTTTCTCTTAATATAATCATCACATCCTATTATCCATTGGAGCATTGATTTAAAACAGGAAACATCAAATCAACAAAAATAAAATACAATATGATGTAAGTGTAATGTATTTTTAAGGTTCTCAAAAAGTTGAGTTTGTTATATTATTGTATTTTATTTTTCATCTTCTAGGTACATCAAATCCAAAAAGCACATGTGGAAAAATTGAAAGTAATATTTTAATGTTACTTAGACACAGCAACACTCAAAATAAAACCTGCATTGTCCGCAACCGCTACTTTATGTGGTGTTACACTCACCGGGAACATTATTATATTTTTTAATCTCTGCTCGGACACTTTTCATGAAGGCCTCCTTCATTCCCTGGACAGTTTTGGGTTGGGAGAGTACCTTCTCCCAAGGCAACTCCCCGACAATCCACTGGAGCATGTTGTAACCCAAGATTTCCAGGTCTCCACGCATTGTTGGTACTGAAAACAATATTTTTTCTCTTAGTATCACTTTTTAAATACATGCATTTCTGAGTCTAAATTGCATATTCATTGTAGTTATTCTACAATAAAATGGAAAATACATTACATTTTAATCACTCACAATTAGTAAATAGTGTAGGTGATTTTATATAATTTTAAACCAAATCCCCTGACTGAGAAATCATAGTTAGTTTTATTGTCAATGGTTTTATTAACTATTTGTCAATAAAACCAGTAAATTAATAATTAATGTATAGTTTATATATATTAAGTATAACAATATAATATATTAATAAAAAAAATTAAGATAAAGTAGAATAAATTAGATACAATTCATTCCAGATCAATAAATAAAGACTATACCTCCTAAATGTGCATCCCGACTTGTATATTCAATGGTACCATTGTGAGCACACTTTGGGTCTGGTTTGAATTCCTTTTCATTCACTCGTGCTGCAAGGCCAAAGTCAACAAGATATGCCTGATTCTCTGTCCCTTTCTTGAGCCCCAGAAGAATGTTTGCTCCCTTTATATCTGCATGGACATAGCCTCTGCTATGAATGTATTCTAAGACATCTAGCTGAAAAGATAAAGGTATTGTTTTTTTTTATTTTACTACTATAAAAACAACCATGAATGTAAAAGACAAGCATTATTAGATATATACATTATTTCATCAACTATGTATATCAAATTGTATGATTATTTTTGTCATTAATATGAGGACAATAGACAGTATTAAGGCATTCTGCCTGTCTACCGTCAGCCCTTTCATGAGACCGAAAACAACCTACAAATTAACTTATATATTAATTGTATTCAGACCGGGAATCGAACCTAGTACTATGGCGTCTTTGTACTTTACAAGGCCGCTCAGCCACAAGGCTCTCTAAATTTAAATATTTTATTAATTTTGTGTGACTAATCCAATTTTAAATGGTCTGTTCTTTCTTTACTAGAAATATATTTTTGGTGCAGTTAAAAAATTGCTAATAGTATTGTTATAAAAATTCAAAACTACTTATTAACATACAAAATGTATATTTTAGATTACCATTTGTAATCCTATTTGAAAGACAGTGACTGGCGGAAATGACCGCCCTGAACTAATGAAGACGCTCCATAAATCTTTCCCATACCTCTCCAGCACTAAGTATCTATACTTTTCACCTTTAAAAATGTGGGAGCCATTGCCATGGTAAATTGGCATTCCAAAGGTAGATAATTTTTTTTCCTTCATGAAATTAGCAACTAAAAAGAATATAAGTTATAGATACATTTCATTTCTAAAGAAAAGCAATAATTGGCGATCAATTGGCGCATTTTGTAGTGCTCCTGCCTTCTATGTCAAAAGGTCTGAATACCAGTAGGTGTATTTATTTGTGTGATGAGCAGGAATGTTTATTTCTGAGTCTTGGTTTTTTATAAACTTATATATGTATTTATTGTGGTACCTTCATTGTTTCTGATTACCATAACACAAGTGCTTCAGCTACTTGCTTTGGGATCGGAGCATTGTATGTGAGTTGTCCCAATCATTAAAAAAAAATATATTTACAAACTACTTACTATCATCCTTATTGGCATTTTTGAGGTAAAAATGCATCTCCACAAATAGTGGTCCATTTTCACTAGGTTCCTAAACAGAAATAGCAAATAGCAATGACAATTTAAGATAAAGTAAGTTTATCATGAACAAGTAACCATAAAAAGTTAACAATTTTCCTTGATATTATCTTCAGTTCCTATTTAGTAATAAGTACTTACTATCTTTACTACCAATGGATATTCTGAATCCTTTTTCAGAGAGCTGTCGTGGTTGCAAGCTGCATATATCTCCCCGAATCCACCGATACCAATTGAAGGGCCGATCCTCCATTTATTTTTAGTAATTGAATTGGATATGACTTCTCCAGCTGGAATATGAGCTGGCATCTTGTAGCCATTGGTTTTTTTCTTCGGCGCTGCCGCTTTTCGTCCTCTTCCAGTCATTTTAAATAAGTTTGTATACAAGATTAAAGGACCATATGACAGTATTATTCGTTTTATTTAAATCCTTCCATAAGTCACAACAGTTTTTAACAAAAACTACAAATACGTATGAAGTACAAATTCGACCACCGTTTTTCGCAAAGTATAATAATTATTATTTGTTAATTAACATAAATTGGTGGTTTATAGTTTTCATATAATTGTTTTATAGTTTGCAATTTCAGATTTGTGACGAGTGACGACCAAACGGCAAACATCAGAACTCAGAAGATAGAAACATACAAATATTCTATGATACGTCTGACAATTGACATGTCACAGCACATAATTATCTATGCTATGCGTTTCATCAAATAGTTCCTTTGCGGTTATGTTGGCTCCCCTGTTTATTAATCAAAAGGGTTACCAGCTTCAGTTTGATAGGCCCCTCTATAATGGCGTTTTTAATATAATTAGGTACATAATGTTTTGTTTTACTGTGGCTTTCTATTGAATATACTTATTTTATTAAAAGGAAAGGTTTGTTTTATTTCAAACGCTACTAGATCGATTTTAAAAATCTTTCACATACAGAAAGTTACGATATCAGTTACTGAAAAGTAATTAGTAAACATAGATTTTTTAAGATCAAATTTCTTTAAGGGAAAAAAATAATTCAATCTCCCGGAATTCAAGGTATCTCATTTAAGGTGTTAAGGCGACATTTATTTGCTGTACTGCCAACATAACGGCATAGGAACTATTTGGTGAAATGCACTTATCTACTAATAAATTTAAAACTACCTACATACCTACTACGTACCTACTTATGTTTCAAAAAATATTGAAGAAAACATTAACATTCTTAAACTTTCATTATTAAAAGTGTTACAAAATAGGCAAGCAAATAAAAATAATATTTTTATTTCAGGTTTTTTTTTAATTTTATGTATACAACTTCACTAGCCTTAAATTTAATTTAATAAACAATAAATAACAATAAAATTTGTTATACACAAACTAAAATAACAGTAACATTTATTTTAATAAGTTTTATCGTAAAACTATTAATACATATTATAGTAATTACTAATGATAGTAAAATATACATTTAAATTAATATAATTATATTAATGTTTAAGTCTATGTAATTTTTTTTAAGGCACGTAATATTAGTGTAAAAATAGTATCCTATTTAAGGGCCCAGATCGGGAAAATCACCGAAAAGAGTGTTACGAATTTTCATATTCAACTTATTTATATACGATTGATAACAGTGATAATTTGTATATATTAAAAGAAAAGAAATAAGAAAGACCATGAATTATTTTCCTATTCATTTTAACCCTTAAAACCTTATAGTAATTATATTATAATAAACAAACGTATAAAATTTAGAAAAAGTGCAAGAACATGCCTTCGTATTTTTCAGATTCAACCCAGTAAATCAATACAAATTGATAAAACAAAACACTTTTTGAAAACAGAAGAAACCAATAAAAATGATTATGTACTTTTTTGTACATTTACAAACAAAGTCTTCCTCTTTTAAAGCTCTAAAATCTATACATTTTTTAAGTAAATTCTCCATAGAAAAATGTATGAGAAATCACGCGCATTGCTGATCGACGCGATGCCTAGGACTCTTATATATTTTCTAATACTAATCAGTGTTGGCAACCGTACGATAATTATCGTACATGTGCCATAATTTGATACCACCGTACGTTGTACGATTGCGAGTCATTATCGTACACAAATGTACGATAATTTTGGTACTTCCAAATTTTTTTTTTTCTGAACAAAATCGAAGATGGGAGTTTCGAAAAATGATGTGTCGGGCCGGTCGGACGGTCGATCGCAATATAAGTTCATGATAAATATCTATTTTTATTAAAAACTAACGCGTTTTTATGTTATTTGAACTTGTACGATAATTTTTCGGCAGATACGATAATTTTACGCCCCTGGTACGATCAGCGCCATCCCCCGGGTTGCCAACACTGATACTAATTCTAATCGCCATTCGCCAGACGCCAGTGCGTTTTTGGATTTCAAGGTGACATCACACGTGTCAGATGGACCACAGCACCATCAATATTGTACGTTAAATTCGTTCATCCTCGATCAAGGCCGACAACGCAACTAAACCGCGTTTAGCAATTAGCGGCGCGGTTGCCCAGGAAGGAGGAGGGGAGGGGGAGTGATCTCTTACCATCAAGTGGCCCACCTGCC
This sequence comes from Aporia crataegi, assembly GCA_912999735.1. NCBI lineage: Eukaryota > Metazoa > Arthropoda > Insecta > Lepidoptera > Pieridae > Aporia > Aporia crataegi. The sequence continues at coordinate 508,368 of OU538744.1, read as the reverse complement.
CTTTATCTGCTATTATATATTTTAAAAATATAAATATAATATCCTGTTTAATTACATAAACATTACAATAACATTTATATAAGACTAATAATATTTCACGATCAACGTTGTAACGAATAGGTACCTATTAATAAAGTATCCTATTAATAAAAAAAAGTCCATCGACAGGCCAATTAAATCAGTGCTACTATGAATAATGGTCTGTCTGACAATAGGATCCCCAAGTTCTTGCTGAATTCGCAATCAACGAATAAAACCCAGGAGACAGAGGTTGTGCTGACAAAACAGAGTTGCTTGACCTTAACTACTGGAGGTCTGCAACGTCTTCTTTTTTTTATTTCTAGCACCGTATCGCTATGTTCCGCGTCACGAGGAAAATCTTCCGATCCCGTGTCCCTTTCCTTGAGCAACATTTACCATATTATTATGATGATATTATGTAAATTCTTTATTTTCCTACGCCTGCCCCTCAATGAAATCCTAGGCTCACGATAATTTCAAATCATAACGTACTAGTTCAATATGAACAAACAATTATTAACTAGGTACTTACTATAAGAAAAAGCAATTTACATAATAGGTATTATAACAAGAATTAATCCTTTATATGACATTTATAATTTCTTAGACGTAGTAATATAAAATTAATAATTATTAGATATTATTCGATAAGTATGTCGTTGCAGCGCCGCTGTCCTTATCCCAAATCATTTCCTAACTACATCTTATCTTACTATGAAAAATCACTCAAGTTCACTAAGTCAGATTCGTTTCACTAAACAATTTTACACTATTAATAAAATTCATCATCATCATCGTAGGACAAAGAGTACCAATCTCTTGCAACATCTTCGTAAATGATTCTTCTGACATCATCATCATATTGAGGACGTACAATCCTTGGTGAACGCGCTCTGAACTCTAATGGTACGTCATAGCACTTGCAAACACAACAAGCAGGGAATTTGAACCAGTCAGCGAAAATACCACGGCATTCATTCCGAGGATCGTATGCTAGGAGACGATGGATTCGGTACTGTTGCTCGCATCTGTAATGAAAACCAGTGAAGTGAACCATTCATTATATCTGTGGGATGGCGCAGGTGATAGACAATAGATAAGGTTTGTTTCTAGATCTTGAAATCAACGGTACACTTATTTTGCGTAATGAGGAAAATGGATAGACAGTGGAAGGTGTTTACTACAATTGAGAAAATTTTGCGTTTGCAGAGTTGTAACGTACCTAACGCACTTTACTATTTTAAAATTTGCTGTAACTTTTTTGGCAGGCGTTAAATTTCTCAAGTTTAAAATTATCTTCCATTTCACTTTTAATGATAAATTTTTCTAATACCCACTTAGATAAAAATCAAGAAGAGAAGCGTAAATAGAAGCTGTTTAACTGAATCAAAATACACACCTGCATCCTTCCCTACAGTACATTTGTTTGTGTTCATGCACACAGGTTTCTAAATGTATGTACTGCTCGAATGGGTACATGTTGAGGAGGGCCAGGACTTCGCCCCGAGTACTATTTGCCCAGAATGGAGCTGCCATCTCCTCCTTTGACTCACAAGCATTACTGGAAACAAGTGAAATTTATGACAAAAAACCCTTGACATGGTGAATACAGGTAACAATATCTCATAACCGGTTTTTATAAATTGTAGCCAAGATCCACCTCGATCACGTCAGTCTGCAAACAAAAAAAGTCGCATCGAAATCGGTCATTCGTTTAAGAGCTACCATGACACAGACAGACACGTAGACCCTCGGGGTTAAAAATATATAGGTAAGGTATTTTCTATTACAAAATCTTTTTTAGTTTAGCTTGATTCGTTCTTGTTATTGAAAATCTTTAGTTATAACATTATACATACATATAAGTGATTGCGTTTGAAATCCAAAGTCCCAAAAATTTAATCATAATATTTAAAAGTTTGTTTGGTTGAACTCGCTAACCTCAGGAACTACCGGTACGATTTTTTTTGTGTTGAATATTCTATTAATCGGGATAGGCCATATAACATGACGTTACGCTAGGAGCATAGTATCAATGAAAAGGAAAAAACATTATTCGAGGGTAACGTATGCACCCTTGCGAAGCTTTGGCGCTAGTACTTTATAATCTCAATAGGCCTACTGTCTGATAAATTATCATAAATAAGATGACGGAGAAAGTTTGAATGCTCAATTTGGCAGCTCGAAATTTTGGTAAACATGACCTCATCGTTATGCATGTTACGATGATCTCAGCTGCAGGTTCTTATGAATACTTACAACAAATATTATATAAAATACTAGCTGTTGCCCGCGACTTGGTTTTTGTTAGCTTAATTACCACTATGTTGTGCGATAACAGGTAGACTATGTCTATCTTTGTACCAAATTTCGTTAAAATCGATTTAGTAGTTTCGGTGTGAAAGCGTAATAGACAGAGAGAGTTATATTCGCCTCAATAATACTAGTAGGGTAATAAGTAATTGCCAACTCACGCTCCTCTCAACTTAATAACTGCTGGACGCACTGTTTCTTGAACTTTTGGATGAAACTCTTCTTTCTTTTCATTTACTTTTGTATCTACTCGATCAATTTTCACTTTCTCGTGCTCAGAGAATAGTAGAGTTGGAGGAAGAGTTGATGTATCAGTCGTTTTCCAACTGTCTTTGGATTCCGTTGTTGTTTCATCATAATGTTCGTCTGTCGTTTCTGTTATATTCATTTTTTCAGTAACATTAGCTTCTTCACTGGTTTTGTTATCTACCATTAAAGGTTCAATCGTAGAACTACTCGATAGTTTTGGATAAATGCTATTAGTCTCTATGCTCTGTTTGATAACAGCTTCTAATGTTATAACGTCAGGATCTAAGTTATTTATCTCTATATTTGCAATACTTTCAAGCTTTGTTTTATATGAAATTTCTTCATTTATAGTTTCATTCTCATCAACCTTTTCTTCTTTTTTATTTTCTATTTTTGTCTTATTATTAGAAGTTTGTAGAGGCTTAACTCTTAGTGTATCGTTTTCTTTTTTCTGTTTATCACTTTGTATCGGTCTAAAGTACGGCTTATCCTTTATGCCTCGATGTGTTTTCTTTGTGTATTTGATTTTTGTTTTGATTATATCTTCAGCGAAACCTTTTGACTTATCATCCTCGTCGTCTTCAATAAAATTTTCTATTTCTGCTTTTAATACTGCTATATGACGTTCTTCTCCATACATTCTTTTCATAAGACCCTGGAAAAGCAACATATTATATTGTAGAGGCTTTTTAATACATATTATTTTATTTATTTTAATTTTTTTAATTATAAGTAACTAGTCACTAATAGTTTAAGTACTTTAAAAATTTATCACCCAACAGGTTTTTAGCAAGCAAGCATGACATTTGATGGCAACGGTGGGTCATATTAGAATTAAAAGAATACTCAATGAATTATGTTGACGATATATGACTGACACCACGAATCCAACTCATATATCGTAAAAAGAGGACAAAAACGAGTTCTAATACCTGGTTCTCCCTCACGAAGCGTCGTATCGCGTGCCATGGGTAGCTGCTCCCCGGCGTTGTACAATAGCTCTGCTTGGTGAGGTCACACGGAGCGTCAGGGAGACCGCGAGTGGTGCGGTGAGGCCGCGCACACGAGCTGGCTGAGTCCAGGCCCGTCACGCCTCGCCATGTCACCTACTTGCGGACAACGAACACTTTAATACTCAATTATCCACGATTTTCAATCAATTTTGAATCGAAAAACGTGAAGAGAGTGGGTTATAAGTTTGATGTGACTGTGTTGTAGCATCGAAGCTCATAAACGAATAGACGGATTTTTTGTAAGCTGACATAATCGAGATGGATTTTACTTCCATTTAATGAAAATTCGGTTCGAAGATATTTGCAATCACCATGTCGGGAGGTTTTTAAAAAGTTTTCAATTAGGCTAGCCCTATACCCAATTTGTAATGAAAGTAAACGCAATCGTATTAATTATAGACTGTGATAGGATTGTTCCATAGGCCATAGCCATGGTTTCACTTTTATCGACTTTCTCGCGGAAGGCACGTAGGGCTGATGATAATCGCTGTACCTATTCGACAAATAAATGGACGATTGCTACATCTGAGTGAGTCACGTGTGATGCAACTTATTAACCACCGACACAAAAAGAGGTGTGTTTATTTTATTTTAAAAGTCCCATAAACAGGACACTTCCAATACAACACAAAGAGACACAAAACCAAAAAATCTTAACCTAAATGCAGCCTCAATAACACATGTAAACACGCTAAATGTATGTTGGGCTGTGTGTGACATCGTTTTCGATGCGTTTTTTTAAAGCTTTTTTGTTTAAATATTATTAATGGTTTAGTAACAGGAGGTAAATAGCTGACTCTAAATTAAAACTCAATATATTTTTGTTTATATAGATCTAGGTATAGAGTCACATAATATATCGCTTATGAACGTTACTTAAATCTAATACATTTTAAGAAAACAGTTTGAACGTATTAAGTGCGTTTATTTTACTCAAATTTTACAATTAGATACGTACTTAAGAATTACTAATTTTTCCCGGGCGTGTCGCGTGTTTTACAGCCTGCAATATCCTACTCGTTTTTATATTTATATATTATATTATATATTTTATGCTTTGTGTAATAAACAGACATTACATAAGTAGGTACTAAGTGTACATTGTAATAGAACGTGCCCAAATCTGAGGGCAGCTAAGAAATTCAGTATAAATATGAAAACAGTTTCTTAATTGCGTTGAAGTACATTAGAATAACCTAGAATCTAGATGTATTTCTGAATCACAGAGACAGTTGTTACCAAAACTCATGACCCAAAAGTGTACGTGCGGGCTTGCTCTACCGTTATTATTGAAATTCGCTTCTATACATCTTTACTTCTAGAAAATTTATTTTAATGAGAGACTTAGAAGAAAAAGTTTTCTTCACGACCGATAAACGTGAGTAGTGTAAGTCTGTTGTTAAAACGTATCACGATTGATTAAGACGTGCCACAAAGAAAATAAATATCTACGTAGAAAATAATGTAATGTCATTAATGTCAATTAAGTATTTTTTAGAGTCCGTTTTAGTAACCATTTTTAATGTTTTAAATATTAAAAAAATTAGCGATAGTTATGATCTTCGACTACGCCTACAAAAATAAACTTCCTTTTTGATTTCTCTGGAACCAAACCCGTCTTTTACATTTGCGAGTAGAATCTAACTATGTCTTCTTACTCTTGGGAACTACAAATAAGTAAAATGTATAAATAACTTTTTGTTTGTACGAAAGAACTTCGAAAGAATCTATAGAATTTTAAGTTTTAACCATAACACTTCAAGCTCATATTGTTTAATTTTAACGTCTGCAATCCCTGCAAAGTCGGAAGTGTTTATTTTTAAAATAATTTTACACGAATTTCATCGTCCGTTTTTGGTCATATAAAAACCTTTTCGATCGCGAAAATATGTCTGTAGATAATTAACACTCATTTCTCTTTTTAGTGCGTTTCGAGTTTGTTTTTTTATATAGTATCTATGAGTCTTATTGTCCGCTAAGTTACATATGTATGTAGGTAGTAGGTACACAAATACGAACAGACAGGCATGTGAGTGAAAGTGGCGCTATTTGGGAGCAGGTGTGACGTCACACTGTCTTCGCAAGTGATACACGATCATCAACATAAGTTGTTTTATGCAGATTTTTACTGCATTTCATGATAAATTAGTTTTCATGCATACAGTATGTGCTTTCGCGAACAATTGAAATATATTATTATAATTTACTTAATGTTGAGCGGTGCGTAACAAAAACTAATTCGCACATATTAATTAATATTAATATTATAATATTAGGAACTAATTGGCTCAGCTGATGTGAACGCGCGGGTGGAATTTCGTGTTGGAACTTGTCAGCACGCGCGGCAGCACGAGTGCATCTGCTGGCCGGGTTCGAAACTGGGGTCGAGCTAGGAGCCGCACCATTCTGTATAAAGCGCCGGGATTGACTCACAGGTACTGCCTAAAATTATCATTATCTTTCATTATACAACAGACGCTCTTAGAAGGCGAAATCTATGGCGAAATTCTGTCAAAAGGGCAATTGAGTAGTCGACAGTGGTTGTGTATTTTTAGTAAATGGGGAAGTCATTAGACAAAGTGGATTAATTTTATAAATTTAGTGTGATTTCTATTATTTTGTAATGGTAAATTGTTTGACAGTTTGACGGTTCTTACAAATTCTTTCCGTAATGGTAATCTAAACTCTGAGAGCAATAAGCTATTGGTACTAAGTAGTAGAGATTGCTACAAGTTACCCGGATCGTCTCGTTTTTTGTGTCTATTACGAAATAAATAGTATGAACTTCACATGTCGTGGCTTGTTGTGAAGGTTCTACCATACAAACTACAATTAAAGGACCTCTGAAAAAAACAAAAGCTTTACTTATTGTTAGATATAATTTCTCCTTGTCATGAAATTCCCATAAATAAAATAATATTGGTATATTAAGACCATGATAGTATTCTTACATTCCTCTGTAAAGGAGTTTTTTTGCTTTGAGCGCACTTTTTTGATAATTTTTGTGATTTATGCATGCGGTTCGCTCCCGTTATTGAAGCTGTAGCAGGTACCTATTTATGTTTAGATTTTTTCATATTGTTTCATTTCGTCTTTACGGCGTTAAATTGTTGGATCGACTTATTATAATTATTCCAGAATAATCAGAACAAATCAAAGTAAAAAGACCATTAACCAAGCAAATAGTTATAAACAACTTATTAATTGCAAGTTGTGGAGAAATCATCGCAAGTCTACTTTCTCTATCGAATGTAGGCTAAAGTATGATATAAATAAACAGTACAGCTACCGACAGACAGACTTCTTTAGGTAGGTACATACATTAAACTGGCTTCTTCAATCTTACCAATTTACTATGAATATGTGGATGGAGTAATTATATTGTAATATAGAACTAAGAATTTGTAAAAATCAACCTTATGAATTTTAAATGATCAAATATTTTTTTAAGGAGGCAAGACTAATGAGTCTAAGAGCGTAAATCTACGCTGTTTTCTTTAAAATATACCTAGTAATGTTACATTCTACACGAAACTTCCATTAAAAATATTTCAGACTATGGAAGCATATAAACTAACTATTCTGTAACAGTAATTAACTAGCTTATATGGCTGGGACTAAAATATCCGTGAAATAAAAAAAAATCCTAAATAAATGGGACCGTAATATTGGCACCGTGTTATAACTATATTAGACTCTAGCAGCTAGCTTCACAGGGATTCTACTGAATATTAAACAGAAATATTATATTAGAAAAAATTAACAATATTATGCATCATTTAAGAACAATAATCTTTGAAGATCTTTCAATCGTAAGTAATTAATAGACTTCAAGTTATATTCTTTGAATTTAAAGGCAGTAAAATTAAAAATATATTATGTTATTATTTAAACCACCATTATATAATTATAATTTTTAACATTTGTTGGTGATCTTAAGTTTAGGTTGCCTTTATTTTAATATGACCTTTTATGACTTATAAAAATTAGAGCATGCGAAGCTCTTGGTTAGCACAAAACTGCAGCTTAAATTGCTAAGTAAGTAATTGTCGGTTGTGCACTTGTAAAAAATGGGTGTGAGCTTATTTGGCCCGCTTCTCACGATGTCTGTGACCCTTATCTAAGGTTGTCACATATAAGTTTTTAATTCATAACATATTCATTGTCCGTAAGAATTGAGCAGACACATAATTATGAAGAGCTGAAAATATTTTACAGTATTTCACTAAAAAGCCCAAAAACCTACAATTTTTTACCATTAGCTACGAATCTTCTGCTAATCTACATTTCAATGTGCATTTAAAAGATTCTCAGATAAAAGATAATCATTTTTGTATCCTAGTGCCAAAAATGCCATTGTGTTCATCTGAAATATTGTTGGCTTTGTATTTTTTATATTGACTGGTGCGCTTACAACTCGTTAGTATGATCGTTATTTATGATTAAATAATGATATATCGTGATTTCTATTATAATATAAATATTTATTGTCTATTATAAATATTTCCAAAGGATTTTCTTTAATCGGAAAACTCAAATGCCAGCCCTATGTTACATACATCACAGACTGGATTCACATTCGCTGGCTCCAGGAAAATGTTGCCATTTAAGGTATAACCAGCGGTGACATTCATCGCTTTCTGTGTCACATAATACTGGTTTCATTTGAACTGTTATCTAGTCTAGCTCTATTTAGCTATGTGTCTTTCATTAGTACACTATAAAACAAAGTACGAAATTGAAACCTATGAATTACTTTATTAAATGAAAACTACTATTTCTTGCTGTTTCTTCTCGAATATACCTACTTACCGAACCGTTGGGTATAAAGCTCCTTTAAATAAAGTTTATTTTGACTCTGTATGAAGGAACTTATATAGTGCGATTACATCGACACCATCTCATTAAGCCGCATTTTTATTTTTCCTAATATAGTAGGTATTTAGCTCTCATTTATTGACGAGGCAACGCAGGTAGCGTATACCTATACAAAATGAAATACAACGAACAAATCTTCATACATTAGCGAACCATCTCATGCCGTAGCTTACAAACGAAAAACCGTATCATATTCGTTCATTCGAGGGGCTAGGATGCCACAGACAAACATACAGACACGTCAAACTTAAAACAATCCTCCTTTTGCGTTGGGGGTTGCTGAGGTCACTGTCATGAACCATTTAGCGGTTAGCCATGGAGGCTGTTGTTAGCCAAAGTGGATGTCAGCTACCACATAAACTGAGTAACTCGGTATCAAAATTTATAGTAGGTACTATCTACGTACCTACTTTACGTAGTGTTTCAAAAAATCCTTACAATAGCTACATCTATGCCTTATAAGGAAATAGCAGTTTTCGCTAATAAATTAAGTTAAGTACCACTTATCCTAAGCGTTTATCTTGTCATAACTGTTCTTAGCAATATTCAATGAAATATAAGAGAATTGTTTAATTTGTGGTGAGTTCGTTGACCTTAAAACTTCCTATTAACAATAAACATATTAGTTATCTCAACTAAGAAACTAGACAAACTGATGTTTATTACTCCTACATTTAACTATTACTAACTGGCTAAACAACACATTATGTATGAAGGTAGGAAGATAATTAGACATATTTTCTGTGTCCCGCAAGAAAGGAAACTTTTTTTAACTTCCGATAAAAGACAGGGATGTTTTAATCTGTCTTTATTATCGTTGCTCCTTAACGAATGGATCGATTACGATGCGTTTTTTGACAGCTGACGTGATAGAGATAAGTCTTAGCTATTAAATTTTTATCTGTTAATTTATTTAAGAAATATTCTCATTTATAGGTAATCATTGTCGGTTTTTTTTTAATTTTCTTCAATTTCAATTGAATGCAATTAAAAATGTATATTATATCTTTACATTTGAACGTAGGTACCTAATTCTTGCAGTCTTCGAAAAATATTTTTCACTGAAGCTGAAGTTAGATGGCACGTTAAATTAGACAAATAAAAAAAAATATAAAAACTTACTACTTTACTTATAAAAACTTTTCATAATAATAAGTAGACAAACTTTTGGTTCCTTGATTTACAATATTAGTAGGTAGGTACCTAATTACAGTAAATTGTAGAAAAACAATTTTTCGTCAATCACTAAACTCCAATAAACTATTCATTAATATTTACAAAAATATTATTAATAAGTTTGAGCGATTAATTCAACAATTTTTTACGTAAAGTCTCGACTTTGGATTTATTTTTACATACTTACGTTCACTTAAAAATAATTATTTATATAAAGAAATGTGTGTTAGTAGAACGATATCACCGTGAAGCACAATAATTATACAATCTTCAATAATACACAGAGCACTTAGCGTAATTAACACTCACCACAAACAGAAAGCCAAGAGCTAAACGCATTTCTCTAAGAGACTTTCACTGCTAGCGCGGTTTCTCTCATCGTGTCGACCGCACACTGCCGCGTACCACGGACGACTACTGATTGAAGCAAATCTCAAGGTTTGGAGGTCTGGAGGAGTTGGATTCGTAACACAACCCTGTTGGTGGTCCTCACGTACCACGTAACAGAAAATCATAAAAACTTTAACCCTAAGGTACCTTCCAAATATTTTTTTTTGCTTCTTAATTTTTATTTCTTCTTTACTTTTTATTGATTTGAATTCGGTTTATAGTTTTTAAAAAAAATAGATTTTGTCTAATGAAATTTAATTTTATAGTAGTGGTATGAATCAGCGGCAATAAGTTGCGTCAAATACCTACCGTTTTAAAGACGATCGCGAACCGCATGTTTCAAATCAATAGACAAAACCGTCACGCTTAATTCTCGACCAATAATGCTGGAAATTTGTATGAAAATGACGTTTGGCGTCGCTAATCGTTATAGTAATGACACGACACGTCTATAAGGGCTGGACCAGAGGAAAATTTCGCGTGTTTGTCAAGCGTAGCTAGTCTCCAAATCAATAACATTTTCAATTCAAATCATACTCAATATTAACACAATCCGCACTCTTAAAGCTTCAATATTTCGTTAAAATTGTCATTGATAAGTTATAGATAATAATAATAATAATAAAGTATTTTAAATATATTTTGATTAAGTTTTTTAAATATTATTAGATCGTTTACAGAGCATTTAAAGAATGTCACACTTATTTTGTGACATCCAGTCTCGCTGGAAATTTGTTTGGAAATGGCATAAGTCGTGTCGTTACGATAACTCAAACGTCATTTCATACGAATTTGCAGCCAACCTGTGAGTTTTGAGAAATAAGGGTAGGTACCTAACGTTCTTGACGTGTAGAGCTCCGGCGCTTATATTCAATAAATAAAAATGACTACCTACCTCTAGTTCGGAATATAACATTGTTTAAGTGCTAGCTTTTAAAGTGTAAATATTACGGTAAATGTTGCCTAGACCTAAGTGTAATTTAAACTTCACGGCCAATTTACAAAATGAATCCTTATTTGAATTTCAATATGGTAATTTGTTAACTAGACGTGCGCTGTGGTTTCACCTGTGTTAATTTTATTGTAGCGCGATGTTAAATAAAAAAAGCCTTCTTCAATAAATGGACTATTTAACACAAAAAGAGTTTTTCAATTCGAACCAGTAATGCCTGAGATTAGCGTGTCTGACACGCGCTTAAAAAAAAACTTCAGTTTTATAATAATATTATTAGATATTTGTTAATAATACCTAATGGTTCTATTAAATGTACTTTCGAAATACAAATTATTGTTTACATTTTTGCTTAATTAAACTATAATTTGAAGGTTCTTTCTAGATATTTAAAAATTAGGTTCCGTTTGTTAGTGTAGCGTTTGAGTAGGTCATTCGGTAATCATTCACAGACAGCCATCTGGAATACGTTGTCTCTTTCTTATGTATAGAAATCGGTCTGTGCGAAAGGGGCAGAGTTACGCAAACAACACCGTTACGACGGCTTTAATGAAGAGTTTTCTCCCGCGTCAAAACAAATGACTGATCGGCTACTTTAATGAAGCGTAATTAGTGCTGTTAACTTTTACTGGGTGATTAAAGTTCGCTACTTTTACGACTTCATTTCGCGAAAATTGTAAAACATGGGTTAATTATTTAAGGCTTTCTATAAATATTATTATAATTATGCAAATGTGGGACAACTAATTCAAACTGGACCAATTTCGGACGATTCATATTAACTTGCTAATAAATAATTAAATATTAAGTAAGTTAAGTAATACTTTAAAAATATTTTGAAATGGATAAGGTGGAATATTGGTCCCTAATAAAACCAATTATACTTCCATGATAAAATATGCCAAAAGCTAATCAAAAAGATTTTCAGTATCAACTGTAGGTACTATCTGATATACCAACTAATTTATTGCTAAGACAAGCAACATGTTTTATGTTAGGTACCCTCATTGGTAACATATTGTTCAATACTTTATAAATGTTTAATTACTAAATTACATTAATTTGTGTATTGAGCTACGAATAAACTTTATAAGCAAATGAGAAATTTTATTTTCATTTTTAGTTGGCAAGTTTTAAGGAATATAATGAAATAGCTTAGCTCAGAATAATAGTTGACTCCCGTGGCAAAGTTAGAGAAGTTTTATGACGTGAAATCGCAGAGGATTTTCGAAACCCTCGACAAGTTAATTACAAATAAGAATATCACAAATAGATGAGCAGACTTTCGAAAATTTCTAAGCCATTTATTAGTATGTAAGTCTCAAATAATCGAAGCTAAAGAGTTTTTCAATCACAAAAACCTCTGCAAAGAGAGAATAGAAAGTGCACACAAAATGCGCCGACGCATTCGTCTTCGATCGATACTTTCACAAGGATACTTTGCATCTCTTCGTTTTCGATACTCATCGTCGATTCGTGAAATTAACTATTGCTTGTTAAATAGAGAATAATACATAATATCCCGTTTTTGATAAAAGGGGTATTAGGAATTTAACGTCTGTGTGTCTGCCTGTGCCATCGTAGCTGCTAAAGGGATGGAGCGACTTCGATACGTTTTTTTAAAGTTGATATCGTCAAGATGGATTTGAACTACAATTTATGCTACTACTTACTTTATGCTACTATTAATTTTTTTTTTTTTATTTCTATAATCATGTCGCGGTTTTATTAAATTGTCCTAAATAATTTTAAATATATCTAATATGTTTTCTGTGTTAATTACATAGATTGTGTAGGAACATATTATGCCATTTGGCGTTGAGCCAACTCTATCTGCCATGATTACGATGTGTGAAGACTCGTGAGCTCTGTGAGAGGAATGGACCAGAAACATGGGTCAGTTTTAATTTATTTACAGGCAAATTGTTAAACAGCTGTCTGTGCCCTTTAAGCATCAAACCAACCACCAAAATTTGGTTTCATGATCTAAGCCTTTGCGTACCCAACCGAAACAATAATTATTTGTTTTCCCGGGATTCGAAACAATGGCTCAGGCATCTGATAGTATTACAAATTATGTAGGTAGGTACTGCACATTCAAATGCGTTTGTTCTTAATTAACGGAAACTTAAAACAATTCATCTTGCTTTGACATTTCTCCACAAAAGCCTGGCTTCTCTACAAAAGGTTTTTACACAACTATCTACTGTATATATAGTATATACTATAAAATATTTACTTAAATGTTATATACAAAAAAGTGTAGGTACGTTCTGTTAATGACTTTCACATTAAATTTGAAAGGTTTTTATTAGATTCAGTCAGAGGCGGGTTTTGGAGATTAATATATCAAAATTATAATTTAAGTTTCTCGGCTCGTTCTGTTATTTGCGTCGTTTTGTTTAGTAGTAGGTACATACATATCCTTGTTAAACCTGAATCCTGAATATCAATTATCTCTAACATTGAAAACAAAGAACTTTTATACAAACCTTTAAACCGGTCCTGTCGCAAAATATACCATAACTACCCATCCTATCTAAGATCTGCTTAGAACGTCAAGTAGTTTTCGAAATTTCGTAGGTATAGAGTCAGTGTGTGACATTTTGGTTTTAGCCGACTTTCAAAAACCGAGTATCTTTTTACTTTGTTTAATATAGTGTAATACTTGTTGTCATAAGTATATGGAGTCCCTTTCACTAATATCTTAAATGCAGATTGAAAATCAGGCATTTTACAGCTTTAAGCACTTTCGCTTCGACATGACGACGTTTAATTTTATTTATATCACCATATTTAGAAAGCGGTGAAAGTTAATGCATCTGGCTTTTCCATGACTACAAGAAAAAGATAATTCGTGTGAGAAAAATTATTTATTTTTTATTAAAACATTTCTTAATCTGTTGAAACAGTCTTCAGAGTTTCCTTCACTCCAAGTATAATATATCTTCGTCTTCAAAAGGTACTTGAGAGTTGTCGTTAGGTACTTGTTCTCTACTTCGCCTATCTTTATTAACACTAGCGGGTCATAGGGCGAACCATCTTCTAAGAACAGTCTATGGTATTCAGCTAAGTGTGTCTCCCACCTACACCATTGAGATTTCGCAAATGCATTACTTATAATTAAGACTATATACCTACTTTCATTAATGCTACCTAAAATAGATTCAGAAATAAATGAACCGATCTCAAAATCTCTTTCATAAATACATAGTTTTAAATACGGAGGTTTAGATTCTAAATCACTAAGCATATCTAATACGAATTCTCTATCGTCATTGCAATAAGATACGAAAGCGTCGTATTTATACGCGGTTTGAGTTTTATCCGTGATAGAGTTTCTAATGAACGTCCGACCTAATGCTATTTTAGCTAAAAAGAACCAGTACCTTAAATAAATCCTATATTTATAAATGAAAATAATTATCGTCAGAAGAAGAGCGATAGATACGATTGAAGGCGCCGTCCATACTAACAGCATCACGTTCGTGATTTTGTTAAAGATTAAACAGCGTAGATTTTTAATCGACGCGATGTACTCAGCCACCTTCCGGTCTTCCCATACATCTGGGCTACTGCACAATACATCAGAAGTATGAAAGTACCTTTGAAATGCGGCAGATCCATTCACTTGCAACCAACTATTCGTTCTGTACATAGAGTTACAATCACATATGAAAAGATTTTCATTGAGATTGATTTCGACAGTTGTGTTACTTGAATTTTCTAATAAATAATCAATATCTTTCATCATGCTTATAGTGAAATGAGTGATTTTATTATTCATTAAATACAGTTTCAAAGGACGTACGCCTGCAGCTAAAAAGAGGGGTTGCCACCATGCTACAAATAAATTTTGACTCAAGTCTAGGACCTTTAAATTTTTCAAAGGTTTTAATGTTTCAGGACTCATATAAAATAACTGGTTATTCGTAAGTATCAAATGAGTTATATTTGGCATCATTTCGAATATGTTGTCGTCATCATAAAAGCGTTTGATTCCACAATTTTTAAGAATAAGCACTTTAAGCTCATTGAGCCCATCGAACATGGCACTCGTAAGGTTTTCACTTGCAGTGAGTGGGTTATTACCTAAATTTAACATTTCCAAATGTCTCAAAGGTTTAAAAGTTTCTCGGCCGATGTGAAAAATGGTTCCATTTTCCATATTGAGGATTCTTAAGTTTACCAAACCTGTAAAAGTATGGTTGTACATATGTTTAATCCTGTTAAATGCAAGATTCAAAAAGCGTACTTCTCGACATTCACTGAATACCCCCTGATCAATGTCATAATACATCGGCCTGGTTGGAGATCCTTTGTTGGATGAAAGATCTAATAGCATAATTTGCGGATTCGGTATATGTTTCAGATGAATGCCAGGCAAATTATTTTCGCTTAATAGAAGAATGCGTAGTCGTGGAAATTTAACGGGGCTGAATGTTTTAGCACCAATGAACATGACAAAAATTCTTCTCAAATTAAACAGTTCAATATTTGGCATAACAGGAAAAACATCATCTTCAAGTACCTCAAATTGATTATCAGCGAGACTTAGTGATGTAATGCTAGAATTTGCTATCACTTTCATCATATCCATTGGCGGGCGCTTTCTGAACCCCATACTCGATAAGTCTAGATGCGTTATATTAATATTATTCTTTTGAAGACTCAATAGGAAATCTATGATTATCGAAGAAGACAAGTCGTTTTCTCCAATGTGCAACTGTTTTAACTTTTTTAATTTCACAAAACTGTTCGAATGAATAAAATCTAGTCCGCATAAATGTAGATGGAGTCTTTTCAAGTTGGTGCCTTCCATTGGCGCAAATGCATCCTCTGGTATTGACCCAAAAACATTTTCCGATATATCTAAAACGCGTAGAGACGGTAAGAAAATCGGCTTAAATGCTGGCGTTAATATAGCTATATTTTTAAATTCATTGTTGACTAACATCAGATTTTGGAGTCGTACAAGGCCTTCAAATGTATTTGCGTGGATGGAATGCAGTCGAGTATTGTATGAAATTGATAATTGTTCCACATTTGAGAGGTTTCTGAATATGCCTGGCTGTAAATACTCAAGTGCGCTGTTACCGTCAATTTTCAGAACCTTGATGTTGTAATAAGAGTCTAAATCTCCGATTAATATTTCTGGTATGATAGTTGTCCTTACGACAAATGTCTTAAAATCTTTTAAATTCAACTGAAAAGAAAGATTATAATTATGAAGAAAGCTATTCATACAAATTTACATCTAAATCATTGATTAGGTACTCCTAAACATATCACAATAAATAATAATAGGTCAGGGGTAAATTAACTTAAAAGTTAATTTTAGATTTACTTGACAATAGCTCAGAAAAAACTTTATTAAAAACCTAACCTAAAGGATAAATACGATTAAAATACCTAACTTATTTCGGAATATCCCAACCAGTACCTTAACTTACTACTAAAGCTACTTACTTACTAACTTAAACTTCGACTCACAGCTTAAAAAGAACTTAATACTAGTTAAACCAATAATATCACGACTTTTTTTATTTTATTAACGTCTCGAAGTCAGCAAGAATCTTAGTAACTCACGTGTTTATCTCGGTGTTTTCACAAAATAGGTTGTTTGTGACAAACAGAGATTAAAGAGATAAATTGTGTTTTCTTTCACGTTTGATAACAATTAGAGAAACGCTTCGAGAAATAGTACGAAATAATTTCTATTATATTATAATTGTATCTAACACCAGCTATGCCTTGCGGTTTCACGCGCGTTTATTTCATCATGGTGTGATGTTTTATAGCCTTCCTCGACAATTGGATTTTCCAACACAAAAATAGCTTTATTCGAACACTTCGGTAGTTTAGTAATTCCCGGGAAAAGCGGGTTCAGTCTCACAAAAAAAGCAGTTCAACTTTATAATAAGTATTAGTACATATCGATAATAAATGAGAAAGAAAGTTTAATATCGGAATGAACTAATCGCCCAAGTCCCAACATTGTAGATGACCATGGGCGGACTGTCTATTATATTACTATAAGGAACTGTCCGTATGCATTTTTATAAAAAAGAATATGTGATATATTCTAAACAAATCCAAATGTACTCATGTCATAGAAATGTATGTCTTAATATTAATTTTTTTTTGCCTCATACATTGCCTTAGATTGGACTCATATTATAGAATCATTATATACAATTTTTGATTTGCACTATTCTAAACTTTACTTTATTAAGGTTATGTAAGATTTATTTATTTAAATAGAAGCAAAACAGAAATGAAACAAGAAAAAAATATATGAAAGAAAAGAGACAGAAGAAAACAAGACATAAGTATAGATGCATACTATGAATGTTTCACATCTAAAACAAAATTGTTTAGATAGTTAAAAATATTGCAATTCATACAACCACAGCAAAAATAGCAAGGCGAACAAGAAGGGACAATTTCTGGAAAGACTTTAATGTATGTCTGAATACAACAAGGGATCACAAAATCTAAACTAATATTATAGAGGAATGATTTGTATGTGTGTGTGTGTGTGTGTTTGTGTGTATGTTTGTAATGAATAAACTCAAAAACTACTGTGCCGATTTCAATAATTCTTTCACAATTGGAAAGCTACATTCACCCTGAGTAACATAGGCTATATTTATTGCTAGAAAAGATTAACTTACTAAAACTTAAGTAATGTAACCGAAGGTGTAAAAAAAGTGCCCTAAAACTTCTTTCGTCGCATGCGCTGCGGAAACTATTGATGATAGAACAAAAGTACACTGTAAAAAAACGTAAGGGGAGGAGGGTTGTAAGGGGTTTAAAGGGGAGGAATGAAAAGTTCTAGAGCTTTTCGACTATATAACATCACATTACGACGAAGTTAACGCGGGTAAAACCGCGGTGCACAGCTAGTAACATATATTAACATTACTTTCATGTAATAATCCAGTTAGAACATTGATAATGATTAAGACAATGTGATGATTAGATGTTTATTAAAAATTAAATGATAATTACAATTGTGTCTGATTAATTATTATTATTTCGGTAAAGCTAGGAGTGACGAGATGATTGTCTAGACTCTAGAATATAAAAACCAAAACAGACTCACGGCACCGGACACAGGTAAATATTTGTACTGTCTATTACTAAAATGAATTTTTCTAACTAACAATTAGATAAGTGTAGATATATTAGTTACCTTTGGAAATCTCTTGCACTCATTGTTCCCGAAACACACAATGAGTTTTTGGTATGATTGCCCTCGACACAAGCACCCGGAAGCCTTGTCCTTTCCAAAGTCGTAGGGTAGAGCCAGGCTGATCGTGTCTACGGGAGGATGCAGTAGACTGACACTGACCGCTTCATATTCTTCCTGAATGTTACTCTTCGCATTGAGGGTAAAACAGAGTATAAGCCATAAGAAAGTGAGCATTGCACGTAAAATCTGAAAAGCAGTAATTACTTTAAGCTGCAGTATGTTTTAGATAACAATATAAAGCATAAATAATTATAAAGAACATTACAATTGATAAAGATATTTTTTACCAGAAATTCTTTACAAGCTACTACTTTATATCTGTTTATGTTGTAAAAGAAACCGTCATTATAATATTATTAATACTACTTTTAGCTTATTTAAGCTACGTATAGTAAGTGTATTTATCTACCTTTAAGATTGGTTTATAATTTCACCTAAGCACTTAATAATGTTAATTTTTAAACTCTCCTTACACGGGCTGTCTGGAAAAGATTGCTCACCAGCGATAAGTCTGGCGGTGGCAACCAAAGACTTCTTGTCGATACAAATAAATAGAAGCAAAAGTGAAACATTATGTGCCCTTTTACTCATAAATATAATATTAAGTAATTCAATATTTAAGGGTTTTAAAACATATATCTACTAACAGCCCTCAGAAAGTTAACATAAGACTAATAATTTAGTTAAATAAGAAGGTGTTAAAAACATGACGATAGCGGATGTCAATTTTTGCGCTGCTTTAAAATGCTTATTTAAAGAGTCTTTTAAGAAATACAGTTTAAAAGGTTCAAAAACCATGATTAAGACCTCAGCTTATTTGCGCCCAGATTTAGACGCTATAGGCTTCTTTCTTGCTTTGTAGTAAGATGTTATTCTGTTTAAGATTGACCACCTACGAAAAAAGAGGGGTTTTAAAAGTTTGAGGAGTCTGTGTCTCTTTGTGGCATCGAAGTTGCTAAGCAAAGGGATCGACTTCGATGCGATTTGTTTTATTTTAAGTGGATCTTAGCTACAATTTACGAAGATCTGTTTATCCAATCACGAGATATTCATATTTATAATTAACATGTTGGGGAGTTTTTAAAATTATCTTCTATTTCACTTGTATAGTATTTGAGAAAAATTATATAAGTTACATAACTTGCTTTGTAATATAATATGAGTGTATGTTGATAATAATATGTACTTACGGTGGTATTTACATGCACAATCGTTACTCTTTAATTCTTAACACCAATGTTGCAGTTAAGCAACTATTTGCTCGAGAAATGCCATTTAATACCTTCACTATTCACTATTCACAAACACATCTTAAAATAAGAAACAATTTAACCAGATTGAGCGACAGTCGAGTTGCGATTGCTAAGTAAATTTTAGTTTAAGATTCCGTCACGGCCAGGAAAATATTTGCACTACTGATAATATGTAATTGTGTGCGGTGTGCGCATTTAGGAAACTTTTCACACCTTATTAACTGATGGGCGTTTGCTCCTACTGCAAGTCTTAGTATCTAATGGCAATCAAAATATAACATAATATAGTATAACAAGTGAATGATTATTAAAAACCCATCAACGTGATTGTAAATTAGAATATCTCGTAAATGCTACAAAGCCACAGACAGACACACCTTTCTTTTTTCGTAGGGGCTTAAAGAGAAAATTACGGCATGTCCCATTCGATTCTCCTGAGTTCATTCGATGCTAGTAAGAGAAAACTTACTTGTCATGCATAATTCTTAAAAGATATAACACGTTGATTATTTAATACAGAAACGGCGGACGTCTGAATTGCGTAAATAGTCCTTTAAAATATTTGATATTGTTTTGTTGTATTGTTGAGTTGGCTTAAGTTAGCCGACGTTTCCTCGCGAGAGGTTACAGTTACGTGTCATAGTGGACACTTTCCGAGAACCAATAGTGGCCCAATTAACTCAATAGGTATAACTGGATTAAACGTATTCAGAGCACGGTTGAGCAGTGAGCTCGCATCTCGCCAATACGCCACTCAGGAGGTAGAGTTAGGTTCTACACACACTGGCGCAGACTCGAGGCGTCACGACGCGTCTTGTTCTTCGCTTATAGCAATATTTATCTCTATTTTCTCATAATTAAGGAACAAATTTGTGCACCTGAAGCACCAGCTTTCAAAGAAAAAAAGAATCATCAAAATTGGTTCACCCAGTCGAAAGTTTTGAGGTAACTAGCATTAAAAAAATAAAGTCGAATTGAAAACCTTCTCCTTTCATGAAATCGGTTAAAAAAAGGACGCGATGCGTTGCGAAGCTTCGATTCTGTGACATTGTGCGTCGAGTCTTACGTTCTAATCCAGGAAATAAGGTCGTAAAGATACTTCGTATGTAACTGTTTACGGAATACAATATTTTAATTGACAGTCATCATAGGCTGTCGAATAATGAATTGCTTATTTTATATAAATAATTTGTTATATAATACATTATAAGTTTTGTACTTATTGTATATAAATAATTTCATATATCAGATAGAGGTAGATATTTTTATTTGTAATCCTTATGACGGCTATTTTTAACCGACATTCAAAAATAAAAAAATGGAGGTTATCAATTCGACGTGTGTGTATATTACATATATATATATATATATATATATATATATTTGTATATATTTGTTTAAATTGTCTTTACATTCACTTTAAATAAAATTCATTGGGCGTCTAAAAAGATTTTATTATTTAAATGTACAATAACTTATTTTTACAGCGGCGAAGGGAGGGCATTAGACAACTTTCTAATAAGATCATCCATCTGAATGAGATTAATCCTGGCCTGCCGAGCCACCTGACCTTCAGGTAACTCTGCAGGTTCATGACGAAGCAGACTCGCCGACTCGGACAGGATCTTTCGGGATTCCTATAAAAAAACCTTTTTAAATATGGAATTCATACGTTATCAAAGTGTCAATGTGAAAGTGAATCCCCGTAACCCCTAGTGGGGTATGGGGTAAACACATTGCTGTGTCTATTTCACTGATCATTTTCTTTAATAGAAGAAGTAGATGATCAGCCTTCTGTCCCTACCCAAACGATACATTCATTAGTCTCCCCGGGATTCAAACCCAGGACCTCCGGCACAACACGCAGACGCGTAAACCAATTAGCCACGGAGGCGGTAAAAGTGCCAATAAATTTATTAAAATCTCTTTATTGGTTAACAGTTTAATGTAAATTTATATCTCCTTACCTATAAATGTTGCTTAACTTAAAAAATAATGTCTCAATAAAGATCTGTGTAAATCGACGCGTCTGTGGATCTGTATATATGTCTGTCTGTGGTATCGTATCTATTAAACCGATGGACCGGCAGTGGTGCCGTTTTCTTTGTTTGAAAGCTGACGTAATCGAGATGGATTCCAGCTACAATTTATGAATATCTATTCATCTATCATTCATAAGGTATTTTAATTATTTCCAATCATACATAAAAATATAAATTTGTTATTATGTAGGAACTTTCTTCAATTATTTTCCTTTACTTCTTAACATACTAAAGTTAGTAAAGGTTTTTTTGTAATCATACCATAGTACATAGATACTTACAGTGACATATCCAAGCATCACCATAGGTCCATCTGTGAGAGACTTTCTTCTGCCTGTTTCTGCGACTGCTGCGTGCAGCTCGAACAATAGTGACCCTCTTAATCGCGTTTCAGCTGAAATTAATGCAGGAAACGAATCGTTTTTTGTTCAAGCTTGGTTGATGCTCGCCATACAAATTAGCTTTTCGACATCCATTACAGACTAGGGACTGATGCTTATTTTCGATACTAAACAACAACAAAGATTTTTCTATCTATTTAAGAGTAAATTCATCAACATTCAATCACTACTTTAAAAAATATAATATTTTTTAGAAAATTATGAAAAGACCTTAGTCGAAACCAAGTTTTAGAAAATGACAGACAAAAATTGGTTCTTTTTTTAAATAACAAACAACAACCATAAATACACACAGATAATATAATTTAATTTTTACCCGGTGCTAAAGTCTCGAGCAAGGAAGTAATTTTCTGGCAGAGCTGCGTTTTGAGTAGTAGGCGATCGTCAGAGACACCTGCAAGACCGAGTTCCTGCTGCTGACCTATCATCTGCGCGAGCGCAAGACCAGCATCCGTTATGTAGTAGTGGGCTGGATGAAGGTAGCTGCTGCAGTGCGCAATAAATCTAAAGCGGATATTATCGAATTTTAAAACATCATTTTCAACTACGCTATAACTTAGTTGGATCAAGCTGCGAATTTTTATTTTTTAGGTTTATATTCGTCCAGGTTTTTTCATGTTAATAGTGTATCTACACTTATAAAAGCAGAGTTAGTTTCTCTGAAAGCTCTGATTTCAGGAACTAGGTACTGAATTGAAAAATTCAAGGAAGTGGAGCATCAAGTTACGGGCAAAATTATTCCTTTTGAGAGTTGGTGAAACGGTGTAATTATATAGAGGGCACGATGAATTAAAAATATGTTATAAATCCTCTGCATGAGTTACTTTGTTCCTTTCTTTTTTGTGTTGTGTTATGAAGGAATAAAATTAAATAGACGACCAAAGTGGCTTTCGACTTTTCTTTCACCTTTCACAAGCGTCAGGCTCTTCTTTAGGCATAGCGCTCAACTCTTTACCAATATCTTGCAACAGCTGTTGTATGATGGCATCTGAGACGGCGTCCTCACAAACTGAACACTTCCAGAACTTATTGTCCAACCCACGGGTCTTTGGATCAGGAGATGTTGTCTTATGTAAAATAGGCAGGATGAATGTTTCCGGTAAGAGATAGCCCTTGCAGTTCCTGAAAATGTTATCTGTTTAATTTCGCGAGAATTAGGAAGACTTGGGTGATGAATGCTTATAAGCTTTGAATGCGAAAGTATATATATTTTTCTTAGATTTAAGTTTAATTATTTATATTATACTTATAATTGTTTACAAATTGCTTGAAGCATTTGGCAAGCTGTATATAAATCAATTAATAATTAAACTTGACCTTTACTATCCAAAAAAAAAAAAAAAAACTAGTCTTGTCCGAATATTGTACCCTAAATATTCTTGGACCAGTCACTTGAAGTAAGGCTCTGGGACTTTTTAAACGATGTTAAGTATTTAACATATATATTGGTGAGGATTATCTTACTTCTTCTTGCATTTAACAGCACTGTACATCGTGCCAAACTCTGTGACGTCAGAACACCTTTCGCAGGTGCATTCGAAGAACTTTGAGTCGGCGAGATGATGACGTCTTGCTTCTGTGCCCCATAATGGATCCGTGTAGCACACTGATATGTGCGTGCCCGGAGAAATAGACGATCCCGCACAAAGCATCTGTCCATATTTAATAATATTATAATATCCTTATATACTGATAGATAGATTCCTTTTAAAATGGTAGTATGTTATTGTTTCTTACAATATCTCCATCAGATGTAAAGCTCTTGTTGCAGTTGGCTCGACAATTGTGCTCTACCATGGATATCTTGTCAAACACAGCCACGTACTCGGGCTCAAGCAGTGGCACTTCATGACCATTTATCTAAAATATAAAAAATGTGCTTTTTGGATATACAAAAATAACTAAAAAGATTTAAGTTCAGCTTACTACATTAATTTGATATATTTTTCTTATTTCGCGTATGTAATAAATAAAAAATAACATAAAAGCTGTATGCAAAAATCCTGAAATAATTTAGGTGTTGCAGGGAATCAAAAAACTTTAGCGTTAAATATATTATGTAAACTGAAACTTCTAGGTCTGGATGATTCCTATAAGTACCTGTATAATACCACAGCACTTCATAACCTCCTCCTCACTGAATGTCTTCTCAAGCTTAAAGAACTTCCAGATGAACTCCAATATCATCTTCCTGTCATTGTTCCACTTGTCTGTGCCTCTCCTTTCCTCACAATGGGACTGAAGAGCTTGGAGCTTGCTCCACAACTTTTGATCGTGGTCCCGTTGGTAGAGGCACCGAATGACAGTAATGCATTGGTAGTTTGGGTGTGGAGTACCGTAGGTTGATATTTTTACCTGGAAGATTGATTTGAAGATTTGAAGAAAACTGTTTTAACGTGGCGCATATATTATACGTCGGGCAAACAAAATAATTATTAAAAAATAGTAAAATTTATGTTAAATATACGAGCTTTAATACGTACTTTCAAACTGTTTCTTTAAGTAATGCTCGCTTAATTAAGACATTACTAGATATAAAATAACTATAGAGTCTCAAGATTGAATCATTTTAATTTTATGATCGAACATACCTTCTCTCCTCTGTTCTCCGTGTAAAAACACTCTGGTTTATGGACATCTCTTTCTGAACACTCCACACTGCACATAGGCCATCCACATTTCTCACACGGTACTATCTTCCCATCTTCCAATAGTTTATAGCAACCAAGGCACACTGGGGGTGTCACCTATTTGTGATCAGGGTTGTAAGACACAATACTTTTCTTAGAATAATTTAAAATTCAATACTCGGGGAAATGCAAGAAAAATGACATCTTTAATTTTTAATGGAGCAATCTCTTCGAATTATAAAGTTAATAAATAAATCAAAAATAGAAGTCAGCAAAATGTAGCCACACATACCGATACAATTATAAGTAATAGAAAGTATTTTTAAGTATAAAAAAGCGATCTACCTGTGAAGGTCCAGTTATAAGCGGAGACTCCTGCAAAATGATATCACCCGCCTTAATGTGTCTCGTTGCTTCCAAATACCTTCCACATTTCTCATCTTTCTTTACAGTGGCGGGCGTGCATTGGTGTTTATGACTCTTCCAATGATGCCTCTGATGATCTCGCGAACAGTAGTGTACCAACTGACAGTTTGAACATTTCTGCTCAGCTGGAGCTAAGCACACAGCACAGCTGCCGGTTTGAGTCATTCCTATAAATTAATGTCCTATTGTTAATTATTATGTAGGTATAATAAAATTAACCTAACAGATAGCGATTGCTCTGTTTTTATTACAAGCAGCTTTGGGAAAAAATATTTACTTATTTTTAGCCCACTCATCGTAAATAGTGCATATTGTAAATAAGTATGTACCTTATTAAGTGAGCTATGTAAAATATATATATATATATGGTTCGAGAGAAAGGTCGAGAATTTTGAAGAAATTATCACATTACTTTTGACAGACAATAAAAAAAATAAACCGTCTTCAGTTATGAGCTAGGAAATACCTAAAAAATATGTTTGTACGTACCTTGGCCGTGAATCTATTATAAAATTTAATTTTCTTAATTGGTTCTAACGAACACAGAAGATCTTTGACAAAAAATAACAATAGCCCGCTTGTTAACAGTCTCAACTGAATACTGGCACGTTGCGCGCATGCTTCTGGTATAAAAATAACTGCCTGCCTGAAACTCGACGCGCATTTAGACTTCATATTAAACTGGTCGTAGACTGCGTCTATACAAATGTACCCAGAATTACAGTGTTCAAGTAAATTCACGTGTAAAAGTGAATACAAAACTCTTCGACATGATAACTAATAATAATATTTTGTTTGTATAAACAGATTATCATAAATTGTAGCTGAGATCGATCTCGATCGCGTCACCTTTCCAACAAAATCGGTCAATTCATTTATTAGCTACGATGACAGACGGTCATACAGACACAGTTACATCAAACTTTCTAAGAACAAAATACTGTTATTTTGTTGTAATACGGTAAAGAAAGCCCATGCTTGCGTACGGAAAGAAAAAAATATAGTTTAGTAAGGCGAAACGAAAAGAAACAATGTCGCATCTTTATTGAAAAATAAATTAGTTTACAAAATATTAACTTCGTAACGTTATGCTCTTTGCTGATAACATTTTACTGAAACATCATTTAGGCAATATATTTAATTAAATATTATGATATTTTTCCAATAATCTGTTCCCAAGTTTTGATTTTCTTAAGAGCATCTCTCGCGGCCGCTGCCATCAGCCCTTCCGGCGACTGCTTCGGCTCAAACCCAAGGATGAGGGCGGACTCGGTTAAGTAACTTACGATCTGAAATCATTATTAAACCAAATTAATTATCCGTACAAATGCAAAAGTAACTCTTTCTCTCTCTGTTAGGCTTTCACGCCTAAACTAATGTACAACTTTGGATGAAATTTAGTATAGAGATAGACAAGAAAGGACATAGGTTACCTTTTACAGCGAAAAAGGCTTATAGAGGAAACACGCGGACGAAAAAAGCTAGTTTTAACATTAAATTATTTAGATAACTTCACATAATTTCTACTAGGGTTTACTTTTTTATAATTTAAAAGTACGAACCCTATATAATTATTTTTCTTTTAGATTTGTATGCCTTTTGATAATTTGTCGGTGCGATAATACAATAATATTACTGTTAACTGACTTAGAGGAATAAGTTAGCTCACTCACCTCTTTTAGTCTATTCCTAAGATTATCTTTACTGATGGCGTTCCTCTCGAAATCTCTTGTTGTAAGCACCATCAATGGGGCGTGAAGTTCATACAATGTGATACCTGAACAGTTTATTTTATTTTAACATTACAGAGTTACAATCTAGTTTTGTAAGTTGAATTAACTTTCTAAAATACGAGCTTTGTTCTCATAAATTTCTCAAATGTATACCTCGTAACCTGGAGTATCCTGGCTCGATGACATCAAAAACCTTCATGAGTTCTCGGCAGATCTCTATCTTCCTGTGAAGCTGCGG
This sequence comes from Aporia crataegi, assembly GCA_912999735.1. NCBI lineage: Eukaryota > Metazoa > Arthropoda > Insecta > Lepidoptera > Pieridae > Aporia > Aporia crataegi. Next base: position 481,395 of record OU538744.1, on the reverse strand, counting down.
CTCCGGCATCTCGTGTATCATGTATCCTCCGATCTTGCCGTACAGCTGGCTAAGGGAGTGCATCGCAGACAAGCACAGGTAGTGGTTGTCGTAAAGTACGTTTCGGTACTTGTGGAGAAACTTCTCGAAACCCTCCACATCGTTAGCATCGATTTGCTCAAATTCTTCTGTTAACCTGAAAGGGATTTTATTAGAACAAGTGAAATTGATGACAATTTAAAACACCTCCGAAATATTAATTACAAACAAGTCTATCTCATGAGATTTCACCTGGATCATATCAGCTTTCAAAAAAAAAGAAATCCCATAAAAAACAGTGAATTACAGACACAGACACGTCAAACTTATAGCGCGCCTCCTCTTTCGTCTAGAATTGCAAAATATGAAATTCATTGTTGATTGTATCTTGTTCAGTTCACTTAATGATTTCGATCTTTTTTTAAACAGAATTTTGAAAATGTCTGCCTATAGAAAAGCACATAATATGGTTGTTTCTTAAAATATTAAAAACCACTAAACAACTACTTAAATAGACATCAGCTTTGCACTATTGCTGTATTCCATCAAGACCATATTATGCTCTTATAAGAAACACCCAATCATTATTTTGGTGATCTTAAAAAACCTACCTTCCCGATTTCTCAAGTCTTAATATGGATCTCTACATCTTTTGTTACAAAATCGATTTACCTTTTGAGCATAGCCTGCACCCCTCCCGCAGTCATGGTATAGGTGCAGCCATTATCAATGCATTTCCACACCGCGGTCGGGTCCAAGGGAACAGTTGAGAGGATCCTGCCAGAGCACTTCGGGCACCGGAAAGCGCTCGTGTAAGTCCCGAGCTCCGTGGAATCAGAACACCGTCTGCAGCAGCACTCAAAGAACTTGCTTAGACGAATGTGCTCACGACGCTTCAAGGTACCCTGGGGTAGATTGATTAGCTTGTTATATTGTGCACTGACACGACTCTAAACTTTGAAACTCCACAGATATTAGAATTCTCACCTGCAATGTATACGCATAGCAGAGTGATATCAGATCTCCTGCTTTATGGGGGATAGAGGCTCGAACAGTAAGAGGTCTGCCGGGCGCTCGTTCTGCGTCTGTGTGCGTTGTGCTCGGCGTACAGTCGTGAGCCAATAAGAAAGCGCCATCATACAACGCGCGCGCGCTCGCTCCGTTACCGCCCACTTCGAATGCGTTTACCTGGAAAATAACACAAATTCAAATTATTTAATTTCCCAAATGTTGATGACAAAATAATTTATTAAACAAAACAAAGAATTTAGTTATGTCTGCAGTTTCCTAAAAATTTCCGTCAACTGTTTCCCGAAACACTGGCGCTACGGTCGCGCAAATTCGATGTCGCTCGTCCACGATCTAGTCCCTTAAGAATCCAGACTGAAGTGAAATTTATTGAGATTTATTTCAGAAGTTACGCTACACAAAATTAAAACCAAACGCGACGTCTCTTTAAACAGGCAGACGAAGTCATGAAACCTCAAACTTAATTACAAATAAGAATGTCTCGTTCATGAATGAATAAATCTTCATAAATTGCTAATATCCATCTCGTTAACGTCAGCTTTAAATAGAAAAAAAACCGCATTAAAATCGGTCTATTCGTTCAGAAGCTACGATGCAACAGACAGACAAGCACATCAAACTCATTACATCCATCTCTTTACGTCAGGGGTTAGAAAGTCCAACAACAGATAAATTAAGATATCCATACATCCGTTCTTGACCGCCTCCTTGGTCTAGTGGTAAGCGCATAAGCGTTACAACCGAGAGGTCCTGGGTTCGATTCCCGGTGGAGATAAAAAAAAACTCGGTCTGGCAGGACATAGAAGGCTGATCACCTACTTGCCCCTAAAGAAAAAAATCGATCAGTGAAACAGATGTGAAATGCATCTGCCCCATACCCCACTAGGGGACACGGGACTTCACTTATACATCCGTACTTCTAAAAATTTTGTGATGAATCAGGCAATTATTATGAAGAATCGGTTATTTTGAACTGCATAACGGTTCGTGTAATTGTGCTTTGTGTTTTATTGGAATTATTTATTAACACTTATAGATGAGTTCTAAGAACTTTTCACGAAAATATCCTGGATAGAAACTTGAATGAAAATATTTGAAAGTGCAAAGATTGGTTATAAAAGAATATTTGGGTCAGTTCATTTATGAGATTTTAAATTTATGTATTGATCAGCACTTATCGTTCAAGTCTACGTCGATATATTACGAAACCTTACATCGAAATAAATCCATACTAATATTATTAAGCTGAAGTTTGTTTGTTTGGTTGAACACGCTAATCTCAAGAACTACTTTTAAGAAATTAATTTTGTGTTAAACAGTTCATTTATAGTATCGAGAAAGGCTAGGCTATATGACATGACAGTACGAATACGGAATGCTTAATACTCTGCCATTATGAAAATACTGCAAAATCGGGAAAAACAATATGCGGGGTAGTATGTAGCAAAAAAAATAACAAGCTGGGACAGGTATCTGCACATATAATGGGAAGCCTGGATTCGAATCGCGGAGAAACTAATAAACAATTTGATTGGGTCATCAGAAAACATCGGTTACAGAAACAAAGATTGATAGTGTTATTAATTATGTTTAATAGAAGTTATTTAAACTTATAAACTGTGACATTCATACAATTCTATACATTTGATACCTCCAATATCCCACAAACAGTGTGTATCTCCTGTTCGTCGAACTGGAATCCCCAACTCTTCAGCCGCTGCACAACATTCCTGTCGTTGGCTGGCCAAATATCCCCGCGGGCCTTTCTCAGCTCGTTATGAGCCTCCATTGCTATGACACCCGCCCACTTCTCAGGATCTGCTGTTTTCAGGAGGAGACATCTGGAACAGGAGAAATCATTTCAAGACCGTCTTTATTACTTAATCAGCTACTAAAGATATGTCATAGTGTCATAAACCAATGTTGGCACAGACTATTTTTGTGTCTTTTCAAGAGTGTGTAACAAAATTGTTTCATATGCCTCTGTGTGGCATCGCAGCTCCCAAACGTCCTATTAAGAAGTTTGTGTTCAATTTCATTCGAGTACAATTTCTGTCATTTCATGCTGCTTTTATAATATTGTGAGTATTTATAAACTCTACTCTCACCATCTGGCGGTTACATTATAAATAAATATAGGTTGCGAGTGAAGTAATATAGAAACATAATGTAAAATAATGAGGTGCTTGTACCTGCCTCAATGGCATTAGAGCGTGGTAGCATTCCTTCAGCTCTTCGATGTTCTCGTAGCTCGGCGACGAATCCTTCAGAGCCTCACACTCGTAGGTGGAGTGTCCAGTGTAGTTGCCTACGCCCGGGCAGCTCCCACTGCACATCGGCCACTTGCAACCTGAACATCTGGAAGTAGTGTTCGTTAGTCTTAAAATAATGTATGTAATGGAGAATGTCCGGAATTTTGTTATTGAAATATTTGTAGAAGTCCAAGGAAGGTTTAGAAGGTGAGAAAATAGAAAGAAATTGTAAAGTAGTAAAAAACTCAAAATTCCCATACAAACTGTACATACCTACCACTCAAATAGGATGCGTTCAGAAATTAATTTGTACGATTACACAAAATAACTACATAACTTTTAATGGCGGTACGAAGTTCACCAGGCCAGCTTGTATATATGACAGACATAAAAAGGTTGAGCTAGTTGATGCTTATGTTAAATCCTTTATGAGATTGTAGGCCTATGACTACCTGATGAAATGATGTTTAAGTAAAATGAATTCGTGAGTGAGTCTTGGCTCGTGCACAAATAAAAAGTAAGATTACTTGACTAGGTTGTTTTCGTCCAGCTCTCGATAGCATCCTAAGCAGATGAGGCCACAACCGCTGCAAGGACCGACAGCTAACGCACAGGCTTCCACTATCACCTCGCCAGCTTTAATATCCCGACTTGCCACCACGTATCTGTGGAAGAATTATACGTCTGAGATAGAAAATAACAAAGTACTACTGAAATAACAATAATAATTTTAATATTTAAATAGCATTTAATTTAAAATTTTGTTCATTTATGCAAAATGAAAGAGATTTTAGAATAGTTTTTGTGTTTTTACGCTCAATGGAGAAGTTTCATGATATTGTTATATTCAATGTAAAGGTATTAAAATATAAATCAAAACTAATCAATCAATGAAAAAAAAATTTAAATCCATCAATAAATTACTTAGAAATAGATTATTGAATAGTTTACGTTTTTCTGATTCGCCTGTGACGTCATTTGAACTATCCGAGATCGCAAAATTATTCTCGTAAGCGTTACTTCTGTCTACCTTTTCATTTCTGTAGATATTTTATTGATTTTTTTCACGTGATTGTTTTGTTTATTCAAATTTTTAAAATTTATCCATTAAATAAATGAAAACTTCTCAAGTGTAGGTATATCGAGTAAGAACTCACCGTCCCATAGCGTCCGACTGTTTGATTTGGTAGCATTGTAATATGTTCTTTGCTTTTTCAGTCTCCTCTGAGTCTTTTTCGTTTTCCTTAACATCTACAACTTCTTCTATAACGTTTTCTTTGTTTCGAACTTCGTGATTTCCGCGTTTCTTGTGCTGCAAAAAAATTTAAACATTCTTTACTTACGTATTGATAATGTTTACAAAGTTTTTTACAAGTTGAGATGTAAAAATGAAAATAGATACGGTAATTATATGAAACAGCAGCGCATTTAGCGTTTTAAAACTTAAAACGTCGAGGGAAATAATGTTGCAATTAACGGCGATTTATTTAAAATGTTTTTTAAAAACGTCTTTGATCGCTGAGAAGTCAAAACAACGCAGCGTTTTAGAAACACCAATTGATCACTTTTATCTCGATTCCAAAAAACTTGTCACAGATCCAAACAAATGTGAAAAAGCACGTACACAAGTTAAGCATCGTAACATCAGAGACGCGTACTACGAATGACCGACCAGTGATCTGTGACGTGTTATGAATGGGAGTCTGGAGGTAATTTATTTTTGTTCAGCACTTGACTCTACGGCGATACGAGAATTCCATAATCCTGCCAATAACAAGCACAGACTGATCGGTATTTGTAGTTTCATTAAGTAGGAACGCCGCTAAGTGCGACTGATAATCCAGAATTAAGCTAATGCAGAGGAAGCCATGTCGTGCAATTGAACAAATAAAATTAAACCTTGAATGCCGTGATTTGTTAATTTTTTAATTTGTTCCAATAAGGTCTCACTTCTTCGAAAACAACTTTAATTCATTTCTCATATATTCATATGTTTTTCATAACATAACTGAGAGTTTTCTAAGGTATTTCTTGCCATGCAACACCATATAAATGGCCCACAACAAATATAAATTAATATTTGTTATTTAAAGTGCGTTGCAGGTGTTGTAAACAGAGATTAGAGAGAGAGAGAGACGCTTTTGAAGGTCCCCGAGTCACAATGGTACGAAAATACCTTTAAAAGCACTGGTTTACCTTATTATTATTTGTGTCTGCGTCATAATCAGGATTACTATATAAAATATAAATAAACTAAATCGCTCATTTGACTGTCATAGTTGTCAAATTTAATTACAGATGCTGGCACTGAGATGGTCACTCAATCATGTGAACCGCTCATTTCCAGCCGAGCAGAAAGTGCTTTATGAAATCGTTAAAGTTCTAATTTGACTTTGGAATTGGGATGTAACTCCAAGGTGTGAATTCCAATATTAAGTATTTATTACTAGATTTTGCCCCGCAGTTTATTTGAGGAAACACCTACTTAGCTCAATAGCAAATTATTATAAATCTAGGTAAACGAGTCTGACATAGCAATAGCCTATTGTTAGGTACTATACAAAAAAGCTCTTGGCACACGTCTAGTAATTGATGTTTTAAACGGCGTCGTAACAAAACTATTGTTCTAACAGAAAATAATTGGATCGTGTTCAAATTAAATTTCTCTAAATTCTTCAAAAATTTGATAATCTTAAAAAATATCAGATCATTCTATAGAAACAGCCTCGTTGAGGCTTGAGCGGTTCGAAAAATATATATAGGTATATCAATTTAAAAATATATTACACTATTTTATTTTAATTTAACATACCACACAAATTACTTGGTATATATATATATATATACAACTTTTGGAAATGCTGATTAATATTTATTATAAACAGGTAGATAATATACATTTAGTTTCCTATAAACACTGTCAAGTAATGCATACAAAATTATAGACCGACACTTAGTCATAGAAACATAGTCTACTGACTCTTATTATCTCTTATTTTTAATTTGTACTTTATATTGAAGAGTGTGACTTTTTTGTTAAATTTATCAGTAGTTAGTTTAGGAAGATAGACAATGCCCATTTATCTCTAAGAAGCGCACACCATTCTGAGTTGATGCAGGTAAGCTTAAAAAACGCATTTATAACATTAGACTGTACTCTATTGTACCTGTACGATACTCCCAAATTATTTATATCTAATCTGCTCTATAATTCTAAACGTAGCGTTACAAAAATATATTCTCGGAAAAGTGAACGGTGTAAGTGACAGTCTGTTTGGCTATTAATCGTTTATTCACGACTAACAATTAGTTTATTTATCGTGCAAACTCCGAATTAGTTTAATCGCTCTGCTGACACACATACTCCTTGCTCAGAAAGATTTATAGGAAATTGAATTTTTTAGGCACAGCTAATAATAATAAATTCTGTTCTCTAATAGACGCTATTTAACATTCAGAAGTGAGCGTGTTACAAACGAGAATTATTTAGACAAATTGCGAAGTCTTAAGCAATTTTGTTTCTGTATTAGGTTTTATTCTGTATATAATAACTTAGCCGTATATCTGTATATCTTAATGATATGATTAAATACATACACGGAGGCCAAATCCGTAGTTTTTGATAACAATATATAAAGAGTGAGAGCGGATTAAGAAAAATAAGACAAGTTTCTGGTGGCATTAGGCTTCAAATAAGTTTTTAAGTTTCCGTTCAGTTGCGTACCTACTTCTAAGGCGCTATTGTTTATGTGGCAATGGATGAGAGGAAACAGCAAGCTTATTTCTAGGTTTTAGATACGAAATTACTAATCTGATGGTATATATGTATTAATCTTTACTGTTACGACATAGACCTTTTTTTATTTCCTCATGTTGTACTAACACGTATATTTATGAAGTAAGTACTTTAACAATAAAATTTTCAATGGCCTCTACGCTATTTATATGCTTGTAAAATTTAAAAAAATATAAATTTTTCACTTCAGCAGAACATCAATTGACACCTGTCGTAGGAAACTTTTCGCGCCTCGCTCGATGAGCCTTTCATTTTAGATATTTCTGCACTTCAATGAATCTTTAAGATTTCGTTCGGTTAAGGTCGTATCACACTTATAAGTACTACCTATAATATAAAGTGTGTGGGTCGTATATACGGCACTGATATTTTGAGAGATGTTTTCTAATGTGTTCTTCGTTACATTATAAAATTGTCACAGATTTCTTGCAAACATGGCACTTAGACAAGCGATATTATTGTGTGACAAAAAATGACATTTATAGATAGCAAGTCCTTGTGTCATTTTAGGTCATTTTTATAAAAGTTTACTTTGTGTTTGGCGACACCCGTCTTACACTACTGTCTCGTGCCTATATGCCATGGGTGAAAGTAAAACTGATAAAAAAAGCAATTTTTTTAGGAATGACATCGACATTCACTCATTTTGCATCACATATTGTCATTTTTATACTAAAAATGTCTTTCCTCAGCGTGTTTGCGCTGACGTTGTGCTAGGATCACTACACAATATGTCAACCATAGTATCGAAATACCGAGTAGTTTTTTACTATTATGAAGCTGTATGATAAAAAGTATTGTGGTTACGCTAAAATCAAAATTAATAATTAAAAAAATATAATATAACATTAAATAATATTGTTTTATTATTATATAGACATTGTAATAACTTACCTATTACAATATCTATATAATAAGTATAATGTATCTATATAATAAGTAAGTATTTTAAAAATAAGTTGGCTTTAGGTAAGAGCAGACAATTTGCGCGCCAGCCGTGGAACGTTAGCGCTGGCGGATGGCACGCCTGACATTTGTCCATTAATTATTATTGGCACCTCTCAATCAGTTGATTGACGGAGAACAATTGGGGCCATACACAGATATGAGCCACGGCTGATTGGCATGTTGACGTATGTGATGGTTGCATATTGGCGATCCTAAAGTTTGGACTACGTTGTTTTTACAACGGTACGACAACAAAGAGCCCCAAATCACGAATCATAACAGGCATAACACAAGCTAATTATGTCATCCTCGTTTAGACTCCATACATTTAGGAGCACAGTTAGGTTACATTCCTTTGTTTTTGACATCCCAATATCGGCACCGCACGATTTGGATCGTCTTTTATAATGAAAGCGTAGGAATGGAACTCCTTACCTGCCTCGATATTTCCTGCGTAATTTAAGCGGGTGAATATACACCTACAAAGCAAGACTAGACAAAGCCTATTAGGCCGCAGACCGCTTGACATCAGGTGGGATTGCTAAACACTTGTGTTGTATTGATGAAAAAAACGAGACTCAAGCTGTCGTGTCGAGTCTTGCACATGACAACAGATTGACGTTATCATTGTTACATAGTTACAGACAATGCACATAGTAGGGCTTCTATTATTAAAGTCTAGACTACAGACAGTAGACATTTTTAAGGTTTCAGATTCCTAGTCTAATTGATAATCCGAGTACTGAGTAGAATCATATAAGTAATGTATTTATGTAAACAAAACATCTACTTGTATTTGCTTTAGCTTTGGCCCTGTTAGTCTGTTTCTGCTTTAGGGTCCGTTCGCACAGACCGGCTCGGAGAGGAGAGCAGATTCTTATCACGTTGAAAACAGAGTTTTTAGTACATATTTGTAGTAAGGCTTATTTTTGCATGTGCACTGCTTTTGTCTTTAAGAATGCTTGAACGCGATTGGTGTGAAATAATAAGAGGAGCTGACCGGCTCCGATCGCGTAATATTTCTTGTTTGCGCAGCCGTTCGGCTCCGATTGTGTCCGGTCTGTGTGAAAATTAATTTTCAACAAAAAAATAAAACCGACCTCAAAACGCACTGAAAAGTAAAAAATAAATTTTGTATTATAAATGAACTTACTATAAATAAAACACGTAAATAGTGTTGATAAATAAAATTCATCTAAAATTCTACAAGGGCATAAAACTTTCATGTTGCTCTTTGAAACGCGGCACCAAGCCATTCAATTATTTTTTTTTATTAAAGTCCAGGAATATTCGATAAGTCTTTATTTATATATTTGGCACCGCCTTTCAAAAAACAACATGAAAGTTTTATGCCCTTGTAGAATTTTAGATGGATTTTATTTATCAACACTATTTACGTCTTTTATTTATAGTAAGTTCATTTATAATACAAAATTTATTTTTTTACTTTTCAGTGCGTTTTGAGGTCGGTTTTATTTTTTTGTTGAAAATTAATTTATTTTATACTTTTGAGTGGCTCTTCTAAACCGTATAGGTAGTTGGTTATCATACCATCAAAACGAAACCAACATGGACGCTCTGACTTTACGCTTACTTTATACACTAAAAACTAATTTAATTAATTTAATTTAATTTTTCAAATTAATGAAAATAAGAAAACGCAAAACTGAATCGTTTAATACTAAAAATTTAAGTAATATCGTTCATATAAATTAAGTTTTCATGGTGTTTTATAGTAAGCAAGTGAACGCACATTGTGATTTCCCGTAGGAACTCAGTTACTATATTATCTCTATCTCTAGAAGTATTTCTTCTACCTTATTGATTTTACTATCAATTATGACCCTTTTAATGTTTTATAAAATGGTATATAAGTCATCGATATAAACTGATATTACATCGAGCTATAGAGATCTAAACTGGACGCGTAAACAATAACGTATGACATGTTTTTCTCTGTTGACAAGTTTTGCTCCATAACATCAAATATATGGCTTAGATTTTCATAAAATTCCGTCAAAAGCTTGACAATATGAGTTTTAATAAAATGAATTTATTATAATTAGTATATATTTAATATAACATGGACATCTCTATTGCTAAAGCGAACTAATTGAAGATTTTTCAATTTTTTATTTTATAACCTCGATATCTCTAAAACTATAAATCAAATTATTTTGATTCTTATTTTCTCTTGTTGCAAATTTAATACTAAATCGAATAACATCTAATTCATCGATAAGGATTCATAAATCATAGAGTTATAAGCAAATAAGCACGACATGGTTGCGCGGAATTCAGCGATTTCTCGTCCGATTGTGAAACTATTCTTTCAATAACCTGAAAACTATTGATCGTAAAAATTCTAAAAAAAAATGGGACCACTTCGATGAGTTACCCTATCGTTTGACACCTCACTCATCCAAATCGGTCTACAAATGGCGACGTACGAGCGGAACATCGCCAAAAAAAAAAAAAAAAAATACACGTCGAATTGATAACCTCCTTTTTGGTTTTTTTGAAGGTCGGTTAAAAAGAAAAATGCGCACCTATGCTCTCCGATCCGATACGTCTGAACGGACCCTTAGGTTTAAATCCTTAGTAATATTATAAATACGAAAGTAATTCTATCTGTCTATATGCCCAGTCTATCTGTCAGTCTGTTAAGCTTCTACGCACCATTGAACCGTTGGTGATGTAAAGAATTTAGTAAAGAAATCGACTAGAGATTGAGAATTACTTTACTTTTACCAGGTACCATTTTATTTTATTTATTTAATGAAAATATAGTTAGTTATTGAGGCTTAAACCGACGATTAAATAGAAACACGAACAAAGCTCTTGAATTGAGCAAGCATGTCTATTTCGAGTTGGCAAGCATTTCGCCAATGAAATCTGAGAATGGAACGAATTATAAGTCAAAATATATTCTCCTAGCTCCAATGTTTACTAGGTTTATATGAAACTTCGTCTGCGTAGAATTTATATTTTATATTTTTAGCGTCGCAATAAACAAGACACCAAGATTAAATGAGGCCTTAATTTCTGACGTGAAACGATTTAACTGTTTGTTGACATAAAAACTATCTGATATATATGTATGTACAAGTGAAAAAAATTCTCCGATATGGTAATTAAAACTAAGAATAGATGTTATAAATTCGTAAATTGTAGCAAAGATCAACTTTTAAGAGCCAAGCTGAAAATGGGACATTTTTCATACTAAAAGTAACTAACCTTTTTCTTATGAGATTTCTTGTTCATGGCGAGATTGGAATCTGAAACAAAATGTAGCCATGTCAATTCATGTACGCGACTAAGAAACAATTCATAGTGTCACTATCTATAAAAAATCTACCATCTAGATAAATATTATAAAGCTGAATAGTTTTTGTTTGTCTGGTTGAACAGCTTATATCAGGAACTACTTCGAATTGAAAAATTATACCATAGACTTTTCATCATCACGCTAAAAAAAATCTGAAAAAGATATACGGAGGTCATATCAGAGCAATCGCAGGGATTGGCTGGGGCAGGCTGGTAGCTTGGATTATAAAAATTACTGATACAGAAACAATTTCATTAAAAAACGAACTCAACGTTTTCAGGGGTGGGATCCATTGCCTTGCAAAAGTTGTTTGTTCTTAGTGCCTTCATATTTCAATGTTTCGTTGTGTTTAATTTTGTTTCTTTTTATATGTACTACTACCAGTTATATTTTTTTCTTTTTAATTTAGACGTAATGCCCCCATTGTAATACGTGTTTGAATGTGTGTATATTTCTTCTTATATCTTTATGAGTTATGTTACTCAATCTTTAATAAATAAATAGCGACTCGGCAAAAAGGTGTCGCTAAAGATCGCATCTGAATTTTCAGTTTCACAACTGAGCGTTTTACGATCTCATAAACTACAATATTATCACGGCCGATCCATGCTAAATATTTTATCAACTGTTTTATAACGAGCATGTATTTCGTATGTTTTGATCACCTTGTTTTACGCAACTCGTAGAAATTAACAAATAATATATTTGTTTAGAAAAATCCACGCTTTTTCTTAAGTCACTAAATTTTAGACCTGTTAGGTGATTTCAAACGAGAAGCTTCTTAAAATTGTGTTCAGGAATTTTCGCGTGATGCGTTAAGACTTAAAAATTTCTTAATTATCTACGTCTAAAGCAAGTAACGCTTGCAGTTTTAGATAAATTCTCGTTTATACTTACATACGATTTTTTTTAATTTGTAGGTAGGTAGGTACATATTGTTTAAAAGAATTGTAAAGCGAAAAGCTTACTTGAAATTGAGAAAAAGATAATTTTTACCTTCCGACGATTACAAAGAAGAAATGTATTAGCTTTCAAATAAAAAAAGCCGCATCGAAGTCGGTGCATTCGTTTAGGTGCATTACGATTTTCTTTTTTCACCGGACGTAAGTGACAACAAGTTATAAACAGGAAACCATAATTCTTGTCAGCATCAATCGTTCGTATTTTTAGTTCCACTTTTAATTTGATTTCTAAGATGTCATGAAAAAAACATTTCATACATTTAGCAATTTTTTAAAACCGCCCACATCAATTCACAGCAATCATGTACTCTTGGCATATTGTTTGATGGCAAAATATTAATTTGCTTTAAAATTATTATCACTTTTTGATTTTTTCATTTTCATTCGTACAGTATGCGTAGATTGCTGGCAATTTATTTTTTACTAAATAACCTTAGACGCAAAAAGCTCGTGTTATAAGTTAGATATGTATGTGACATCATAGCTTCTAACGAATGAACCGATTATGATGTGACTTTTGTAGCTATGTATATAATTTTCTGTTCGAGAATACAATCAACGTGTAATAACTAACTCAGTTAAATTCTTACTTTATAGGATCTAACTGCTATCAGTAAGTCATGTAGGTACAAATATGTTTATGTATAAAAATATTTCAAGAAAAATGAGAATATTTTAACAAGAAACAAGCGTAGGATAACATTTGTTTTGTGCCAAATTTCTAACGTATGGAAATAAATCTTCACGCAATAAATCTAAACTGAAATCCGGGAAAAGATGGGATGCAATCTAAGGATTCACTCTTCGAACTACATCTGTTTTAAGCGGATTTTCCGCTTCACTAGTTGTTAAATAAAATATATGCTGTCAACACATATGAATGTATTATAGTCTAAGAGCCCGTGAACCCCAGACCTTCGTTATTTTATAAAGGCTGAAAGTTTGGCGGCGCATGCTTCCAACACAGGTAAGAACGATGGACCATTAGGAAGTTTGGGTAACCGTGGCTTTGGCAGCTAAACGATACTAAAGGTATGTATACCGATCTAAATTCATCAAAATAATAAAGTGTGATTTTTTGGTATTACCTTCAGAATATTATTTAAAAAACGCCAGACACTTAACATCGTGGCAACTCCTTGCCCGACACCCTTAATGTTCATGAAATTATAATTCTACTTACGTTAAATATACTGTAAAAGCTGATTTTTGAAAGTTCCAACCCCTTGCCAGACAAGCAGTTTGGGTAGCTGTAGGAGTAAATATATGGGTGGGTGCGAGTGAGGTGGCGAGTTAGGTCTATGGCGATCCCTCACTGCGCAGTTGTTATTTCGACTGCGCATGTATTGTTTAGTACCTACGTAGTACATATTTACATCAGCTAAAATAATCTTATATATCTTCAAATATTATTAATTTAATATTCATTATTAATTAACAACATAAAATATTTCGAATATATACATACTAATAATAATATTGAATATACTTATAAAGTATATTCAATATTATTAGTGTATGATACGAAGGTATATACATTATATATTAACAATTTGTTTATGTGATTTTTTTAAATGAAAATGATTTTGTATTAAATCATAGGTGATACATTAATTTGTGTTATTTGTAACAAAAGTAGTGGCAAAATAATATTATTTTCTGACGAGACATTGAAAAACTGTGAATTAATTTTAAAATTGCGAAAAAAAACATTACCTTAAATATAATGACATCATTCTTCCACATACAGAGAGTGGGTATCACAGGGAATATTAAAAATAATTTTTCTGATTAAATTTTGTATAGATTCTAAGCCTCTTTTAATTCTACTAAAGGAATTGAAATATAGCAAACACGCAGATCGAGTCTTGGGTTAAAGATATTTAAGTTTATTTTATAACGTCATATAAAAAACGGTTGATGTTCGTAATGTGTTCCCTCCGATTTCACAAGCAAATTGTGCCCCAGTTCAACACGTCACCCGTCACGTTTAATTAAATTCCGACTCGACTCAGTTATTATTTTACAAATCCGCCGAAACTAATAAAATTATAATGTATCCGTATCGTAAAACTTACAACACTCACGTTATAGATACAAGTGAATTTGGTGACAATATCAAAAGCACCCGACATTCTAATTACCTACGCATAAGAATACGCTACGCTTATGAGGTAGGCCTCATAAGCGGATGGACAGATTTTGATAAATTGTAGTCAAGATTTATCCCGATCAACGCGGCTTTCAAACAAAAAAAAAATACAAGTCGAATTGATAACCTCCTTTTTGGTTTATTTGTAGGTCGGTTAAAAACAGCCCTACTTTCGGGAGGTGAAAAACATCTAGCTTACTCAGTACTGCATTTCTTTAAATAGGTAAGGTCCTAAAATTCATGCGACTCTTCTATATTATAAACTGTAGCTTGATAGCTTGCCGCTGTTTCAATCTTCCTGTATTACCTATAATTAAAAAGTAACTAAGAAATCAATTTTTGAGGTTTAGCGAGACTAACCAACAAATAATTTTATATATAGAAAAAGCTAGATATATTATAATCTAGGCATGGTGAGCTTTAAATGACCTCGTATAGGTGATCCCGTGAGATGCGCTTCCGATCCACTTGGCAGCCGCATTATTTTATCTATAACCATAAATCTCTAACACACTATATATAAGTCTGACATCTATATAAATACGGTTATGGGCAACTTAAATAATTTTCCTGTATCATACAGCTCATTATTTTAAAGATTTTCATTCATATCTCCCGTATAAACGTTCCTCAGCTTTAAACAATGTCGCAAATGCTTTGTCACATTTTAGTTGACGTAAAAAAGTGAGACAAAACATTTTTAGTGAACCTCTTATTTAAACCACTTTTTAAATTTCATGTTACTTTAATAAGTATGAATGTGAAAGTGGGTTTTTGATAACTCCTTCACACTTACACTTTGTTTACATAGAGTAAGTAAATCTTTGCTTTTGATATCACTACTCAACATAGTATAAAACCAAGTCGCTTTTTCTTCCCCTATATCCCTTTGTATGCTTAAATCTTTAAAACTACGCAACGGATTTTGATGCGGTTTTTTTTAATAGATAGAGTGATTGAAGAGGAAGGTTTTTATATATGTCTTATACTCGTGCAATGCCGGGGCGGGTCGCTAGTTTTTTGTATAATATAGGAGGCAAGATTTAGTTTTGTATGTACGGTTCCAACTAAATCTGTTACATATGCTTTATATTACGTACGTACATATAGTTTTAGTAACATAGTTGTATAACAATGTAAATAGAGTGGGACAATAGTATATTTATAGAGCTGTCCAAATACACGTCTAGGGCGTACAGACAAACGGACAGACATAAATCCTCTACTATGCAACGCTTGGCACTCGCTGCCACTGCATTCTGATCGCTTGATAGCCGATGTATGGTCAGACCGACAAGTTATAAACAAGTGAAAAACCCATTTTAATGACAATTATGAATATCTCTTAAATGTATGAATAGATCTTCATATGCATTAGCTACATCTACAGCCATAAGTCTCTAACACAGTATAACTTTTACGAACGATGGATCTTAATCCATCTCGATCCGATCAGCTTTGAAACAAACAAAACCGCATCTAAATCGATCCATTCAGGAGCTACGACGCTGTAGACAAACACGTCCACACGTGAGATCGATCGAGATGGATCTTAGCTACATTTACCAATACCTCTTCATCCATTCATGATATATTCTTATTTATAATCATCATGTCGGAGATTTTTTAAATTACCTTCAATTTATCTTGTCCCGTGATTGCAAAAACATCCATCTTCATTCTACACATCTTTTCTATATATAATATCAGGTAATAAAATTAATGATATATATGATAAATTCAACAATTTGTTGTCTGTACTTTTAATCAGTTTATATCGCCTGTCTTATTGGAGCAATGTTTACATGAAAGCTATTATGGTTACTATCGAACTCAAGGCGAGAGATTTATTACGTTTAAAAATATTAGAATTATACCATTTCAATTTTTAAAAAGGTAATGGCACTTATTATTATTATAAAATAAAAAATGTTTTATTTATGTTTTTTCGTCGTAAATTACGTACCAAAACATTGAAACTGTGACTTTTAAAACCTGTAGAAAAACAGCTGTATTTCGTGATATAAAAGTAATTATCAATGCATATTACAAACAGTATATCTATAAACCATTGAAATCTAGGAATTACTTTCACGTTTTTATAATGAAGATAACGAGATTTAAAGTAGGTACATCAGCAATTGTTATCTTATGTTACCCTATAATTAAATTAGATTAAAAAAACTTACTTGTAGTGCCTTACTAAAAACGAACGTCGCTCTAATTAAGATCACACAGATTAAAATGTTCTAATGAAAATCGCGGGAAATGAATGGCGCGCGTGTTCCTTTCCCGCGCAAACGTAACTGCCGCGTTTGGCTTGACACAATAAAATTAAGCATCCAAAATGCTGTGCGACTCGGCTTTGCATTGAGTTTCGTAATAATGAAACATATTTCGATTTGCGGGACATTTCTGAGTTAATTTGGCAACAGCGGAATGCCAAATGGTTTTAATGGCAAGACTTAAGACTCTTCTCGCTTTTCACGATGATGCCAACAATACATTTGTTTTCAGTCGATCTAAACCGAAAATGTATTAAATACTTTATCAGTTAAGTCATCAGATTGAAGTTTTTCATTGAAATACATTATTTTAACAATTTTACTTAATCCTTATCTTAAATAAAATTTTCGTCATTACTAATTTTTTTACCCGTAGCTGATTACGTTTTTATTTATGTACCTATCAAATTATTACCAACTAAATTTTTAAGAAATACAGTTTTTTATTAAATAATAAGTTTTTTAACCCCATCATAAATTGTAGCTCTCATACAAATAAAACCTCATCGAAATCGGTCCATTTGTGTACGAACTACGATGCCACAGACAGACCACGTAGACACATCAAACTTATAACAACCCTCTTTTTTCGTCAGAGGTTAAAATAGGTTTTTTTATTGAATAGGAGGCAAACGGGCAGAAGAGTCAAAGTCAAAATATCTTTATTCAGTGAAATCATATTTGATCATTTAGAATCGTCAATTTTTGGTTTCTTAATATTATGTAGTTTTTTTACCAATAATTATTCTAAAAATGATAATATTTGGTTTTATTAAGACACGAGTTAGAACAAGTTCATTCCCAAGCTTTTTTATCATCAAAGTAATCCGTTATTGTATAGTAACCTTTTTTATAAAGTTATCATTTAATTATGTTTTTAAATTTATTTATTGACAGTTTAAGCATGTCACTTGGGAGTTTATTATAAAAGCGTATACATTGCCCTTCAAATGATTTACTAATTTTATGGAGCCTACTGGTGGCAACAGCGAGTTTATCTTTATTCCTAGTAGGTATCTATTAAATTTATGACTATTTTTTTTGGATAAGGGGTCCGCCGCTCATGGAGACCCTTAAATAAATGTACGATTTTTTCTTGAAGGTCCCCAAGTCTTAATGGTTCGGAAATACCTCAGACGACAGCTGGTTCCACAGAGTGGTGCTGCGCGGCAGAAAATGGCTTAGAAAACGCTCAGTTGTGGAACGACGAACATCGAGGTGATACGAATGAAACTTCGTATTCTGCCTCGACGTTCAAAGATGAAACTCAGCTGCTCAGATGCTTTACATTAACGTCTATTTGTAAAATATTAGAGTAAACTCATCGAGTGACTAACCAGCTCAACCGTTAACCATTATCTTACTTATTTACGTCAAACTCGTTTATATTTCGGCAGACATGTAAAATATGGCTTACGTGTTCTCATTTCTACGTAATATTATCATTAGTCAACAGCTTCAAATGAGGAAGATAATTTTATTAATCTCAGAAATGCAAGCTATCTCATAGATAGAGACAAGTTGAAAACAATTTATCGCGAAACTGAAAACGATTTAAAAAACACGGTGATTACAAATAAGATAATCTAATACACAGATGAACACATCTTCATAAATTGCTAAAATCCATCTCGACCACGTTAGCATTCATACATTAAAAACTGTATCATAATCGGTCCATTCGTTGAGGTCCATGATGCCATAGACAGACAGATGCACAACTTATAACATTTTGTGTTAGGTTAAAAACAATAATTTATTTCTAATAAATGATATTCGCTGAATGAAAGCGCATTGATAAAATATTATTGTGTGACACATATATAATATGAAAAATATCTGTAAGCAGGTACTAATATTATAAAGCAGATATTTGTTTGTTATTAAACGCCCTAACCTCAGGAACTACTTCGAATTGAAAAATTATTTTTGTGTTGGTATAATGTATGATAAATATATGATAGTCCATTTATTGAGGTAGGCTATACTTCTCTACCCATCAATGAAAAATGTTGTAAAAATGGGCAAAATTCTTCCTTTTCAGAAAATTTAGTAGGTTTTTCCTCAATTTACTCTAAAAAAGATAAGATAACTTCAGAGTTAATCATCATGGTTCCTTAGTTATTGTATTTCTTCGAAAATGTCGGTTAAGTTGGAACACATTTTGAATTCTGATTGATATTTCGTATCAGTTTTATTATCTTCAAAATAATAAATTAAAAAAAGACGAGGTTTTATACAAATGCCACAAAGCTAATTTATAAACTATAAAAAAATTTGCAAATTATTTAATAATTTCAAAGCTAAATCTGTACATCAAAGTGTTTTCAGAAATCTTTAGTGATGTCATTCTGTCTCGGCGTGGCACATGAAGAGTAAACAAAGGAGACTCATTAAAATGGCTATTTTGGTAGCGTCTCTTGAGTAACAGTACTAAACTGCATCTATACTTCTTTTTACGATCTTTTTCAGCCGACTTCGAAAAAAGAGGTTGTCAATTTTTCAATAATTTTAAATTAAAGGTACTATACTAAATACTTTACAAATTTAGGATGATAATTTTGACAGATCACACCTATGAAGTATCATTGCAATCATTGATAAGAAAATAAAAAAAAATATTGTTGGTCGGTCAGTATAAATAATATCTAAGATGGTGATAATAAAGCACAAGTCGAAATCGTCGTTGTGGGAGGTATTTTATTGTCGTATTAATAAATTATCAGTGCAAAAGAATAAAACATGGATATCTTTGTTCCATACTGCATCAACATGCGACTTACCAATTGCAAGTTATAAACACAATCGATAATCGAATAGATCCATTTACAATTATATACTTGCCTCATTTCTACTGTGACTTGTCAAAATAATCATCAGATATACATATATAAAGAATAATGAGCAAAACTGTTATGACTGCAGCTATTTTCATATACTATTATATTAATTATATATATTTTTTTAATTTAATCTGTCTTTGGCAAATTGTAAATTGTTTTTATACCAATAATACATAGAGATCTCAACATTATAATCATCATTACCAGCCAAGAGTCCACTGCTGGACAAAAACCTCCAGCATGACCAGTCCCTGGCACACCACATCCATTGCCTTCCTGCTTCCTATACCAGAACAGTGTCCTGTTCCTGTGCTGTCTGTCTATCTATAGACCTAAATTATTTTAAAAACAAATATAGGTACAAAAATAAAAAACTTACCATTGGAAAATTTTGGTTTAAGAGTTACATTTTACACAATCCAATAATAATATTGTGTAGTGGAATGAAAATATCTGCATTTATTTTTCTATAGATTATAGTTAAAGTAATTGTGCCTTCTTTCCAAGTCCCTTATTTCCACAATGTCAGTCTTAAGCCTTAGTTTCAGAATCTCCCGCCATATTGCCTCACGGTGTTCCTGATTTGTTATACCCATGCGTAGAAGGGTATTATCATTTATACGGACCAAAGCTCGTCCTGTTATGTCATGCTGAAAGTAAAATAATAAGCTTTTTTATATATGCCCTGAAGTAAATTCTTTACAAGAAAAGTTATAGAACATTTAGATTTAAGATTGCACTCCAAATATTGTCATAACTTAATTAGCAAGTTTAACAGGTGTAAGTTTGTAATAATACAATACTATAAAGTGAATACCTCATGAAACTTTTCCCAATATAGGTTGTAGTAATCACTACAATGTCTACGGAGCCATTTCTGCACATCAGCTTCAGTCCAGAGGTAGACAGCTTTTGGTCGAGCAGTTTTTGTCTAGAATACAATCTTTTTTTAAAATAATTGATTATCTTTCAATCATAGGTAGTTAAAGTTAATTAAATAATAGCTTCGTCCTGATGTGATTGGTAAAACTATCGGTTCTGTTCTTATTACCTTTGATTTGTTAGAATTTAAGCTAGTATCTTCAACCATTTTTCTACAGCACTATATTTAAAATTATATTAGTGAAGCGGATAAACAATAGGATTTGTAGTATATAGTATTATTTTTCGTTTGTAATATTTTCTTTAATTCGTGATTTAATTTAAAAATAAAATAAAATTGTAAAAAGAATTACGATAGTATTAACAGCTATTATCAAAGTTTGAACTTTGAATTAGGTTGATATTATGTCAATTACTGTCAATATGGAATGTAATGTCAATCTTACAGTTAAACAAGCAACAAGTGTGTTTAGAAGTTAATGTCAAGATTTGCAAATTTAGCGTTAGGGTACGGCCTCATGCAGCCGCGTCAGTCAGTCATAACGTCAGTTATCTATCACGTTCATGTGTTGTAGGTTACCTACCTATTTACTATTCAACAGCTAAATGTCAACTTCAAAATAGTAAAAATCAAAGCAGGTTTGATTTATTTTGTAATTTGAATGAATATGAGCCGAATATAGTGTCACGATAGATATAAAATAACTAGCATGGCACAAAATTTGCAAAAGAAACCGTCAAAAGGTATTTTAAAAACATCTCGTAGTGTAGATGGACAGGATGGAATGCCGTCCACGAGTAAAAGGCCGAAGGAACAGAGATTTGATGAAATGAATATAATGGAAACATTTCATCCCCCGAATAAAGACTACGGGCATATGAAAGTGGACGAACCTAAGACTCCTTACTCAGAAGCTATGGATAGCGATATGGAAACTAATGATGAATTAGATGCAAATATTTTGGCAGCTAAGTTAGCAGCAAGTATGAATAGACCACCTAAATGTGTAGAAATGAGTGATACCGAAGAAGACGAGCCAGAAGAGGTACGACAGCGAAAATTAGAATTCGAAAAGAAGCGAAAAATGCACTACAATGAATTCCAGGTAAAACAATTCACACATTTAAGTCACAAGCTGTTTGTTACGACATATATATATCGGTCGTAAGGATTTCATTTACACTTGAAGATTTGTTCCGTTTAAAATTTTCAATAATTGATTCTTTCAATGACATAATATGATGAGTAAGTACTCAAACTAAGGGAATTTCAATCTGTCTAGTAACTTTTTTGCATGTTAAGAAAAATGATCTTTAATATTAAATAGAGAGTTATTTGTATACTAACTGTGTATAAGTTGTTACATACTAACTGTTCCCCATGGTTTTACCTGCATTAATTCATATTCACATTCTGTTTCCATGTGGGATTTGGAAACACCTTAGTATATTATATTGGCCTTTAAATAGTTCATTGAATTAATTTAAAAATTGTTTCCTGTTTTTTCTTACAATTGTACTAACTTCACAGATCTTAATGATTGAGTTCCTGCATATGATATCATCTACACAAAAATAGCAAATTAGGATTAATTGCATAATGTTCAGGATAAAGTTACTTGAAATATCATAATATACTTGATAAATGGATTAGGTATTCAAAACAAAAGTAATTTTTCAATTCAAACCAATACTTTCTGGGTAACGGCCTTCAAACCAACAAACAAACTTCAGCTCTAATGTGTTTTAGTGTATATACCTATGCAGTATATATATTTTTATGAGATTAGTAGAAACACATTAATGTGATTAAAACTGTTGTAACTTTTTTATAATATTAGATTATCTGCAATATGTTACAATGGCTTGCCTATTTTTAATCCTATAATAAAACAAATATTTTGCATATTAAAACCACTGAATAAATTTGCATTTATGTTTTATTCTATAGAACATAAATTTTCTATTAGGTTTATGGTAATTTTTATTAATATCAAATATATAAGCAGCTCTCCTAAAAAGACTATAATTATGTAAGTATTGATAAATATTTAAAAATTTTTTTATCAATTTCAGGCACTACAGCTGGCAAGGCAGCTAATGGCACAGGAAGAAGAAGATGATGATGAGGAGAGAGATCAGGCCACAAGTACTTGACTGCAGTCCCCGCTTACAATTTTTACTAAACCAACTGTTGTCATTGGTGAGTGAATATTACAATTTATTTCTAACTGAGCTTCAAAAAAAAACCAAAAAGGAGGTTATCAATTCAATGTGTATTTTTAACGATATAATTTTAATTTATAGTAAATTAAATGATTCAGTTTTGCATCTTTTTGTTTTCATTAAAAAATATTTATTATACATTGAATAGTTATTATATTAGGCCAATTTCTGAAGCAATTGTTGAAATCTTAGTGACCACTTTGTACTTATTGGTATTAAATTATTATGCACCCAATTAAATATAAACCTTTCTCATTAAATGAGATGTTTTTAAATGTATTATTTAATTTCTAATAATATCTAGACTAATAGTTTTAGAGATGTAAAGGTAAAAACAAACAATAATTTTCAATGACTGCGTAGGTATGTATATGAGATATTAAATTAAGGTAACCTGGTTATATTTTCCATTAACTAATTACCTACCTGATACATTTAGAACTTGATGTAATTTAGTGAAAATCAAAATTATAAACCATATTTTTGAGGTAAAGGAAGAAACATTCACGTACACGCATAGGTACGCTTTTTCACATTTTATTCAATTCCATATTTCGCGATAAAATAAGAAGTGACATTAATGGTTGACACATCATTATATTAGCAATTGTATATCGGTCTTATATTATAGAAAAATCATTAAGATCCAATGCTACATGCTTGCAATGCTTTGATCCAGTGCTAGAGATACAGAGAATTAAGTAACTGAAGGTGGGCGTAAAGTCAGAGCGTGCATGTCAAAGTTTAATTTTATATACGAGTGTGAATGTATGGTAACCAACTATACGGTTTAGAAGAGCCACTCAAGACTATAAAATAAATTAATTTTAAATAAAAAAATAAACCCGACCTTTAAATGCACTAAGAAATCAATATAAATTTTATATTATAAATGAACCTACTATGACTAAAAAACGTAAATAGTGTTGATAAATAAAATACATGTAAAATTCAACGAGGGCATAAAATTGTCATGTTGCTTTTTGAAAAGGGCGGAGCCAAATATATAAATAAAAAGTCATGAACAGTGTTGATTGTTTATAATAAAATGAAATTAACTTAAAAATAGAATGAATATTTCAGAACTTTAATAAATTCTTTCTGACCTATTTAATTGTGTGAGAGAGCCTATATTCAGATAGCATTTTAGAGAAATATGTTGTGCCTCATTTAGACATTTTTATTTAGGTAACTAAATACTATCATGCTAGCTATTGCCTGCGATTCCATCCGCATGTTTACCCTATTTTATATCTCTGACAATGATGAACTTAGTGGCCAAATGCAGTTTTTGATTTTAAAAAATATTATTTTTTGTTTCAGGATAAAATCGGTGTTCACTTGATAAAGTGGGCAATATTTTGTTTTGTTCCTGATTAGGCTGTTAAATTAACAAGTACCTAAATGTTAAATGGTCAAATGAAGTTTACAAAGACGAAGAATGGTCAAAGATAAATTTTCTTACTGCAGTAAGTAGGTACTAATGAAGTACATGTCTTTTTAATGTCAATATGAATTTGTAATCTATAATATTTTGTTAGTTTTTATTCCGTTCATAGAGCAAGTAGCGTTAAAATCATATCATCGCACAAAATTATTTATTGCCTGAGTTATAAACATTGCTTAACTTGAAACAATGTAAAGACATTGTAAGAAAAGAAAGGAGAAGAATTTCATTTTCTATTATAAAGATAACAAAAAATGAAATTTTTCTCCATTATATTTATACAAACGTGTTTCCCGATTACCTCCTCGAAATTTGAAAGTAAGATTAATTTTTTGTCAATCGATTAAGGTGCCTTACGATTGTATCGTTAAGTTTTTTCGATTTTTGTATAATTGTAATAATAATTATAACTTTTCTGTCGTTAGTGAGACACAAAAAATAAAACGTACCGACATGAAATAACTCTTCCTCGTTTTATAATTGAAAAAAATCTAAGTCAGGTTTGTTTTAAGAGAGGAAAATGAGGAATACGATACTACTATTTTTTCATTACTCGTATGTTGAAATCAGTTTGTGCTGCAACTATCCCTTTCGTGTCGTCTAAACGACTTGGACGACTCGAGAATAGAGATTCATCTTGAATGCTCTGTCACTTTCTCGCTGACGTACAATTGTTGTTGCCAAAACGAGACAAAACACTGTGAGCAAACCACTAAGTTGAGCAATGCTTATAAGTAAGGTGCTTAGAATTTACGATTTTTTAGGTCTGTAAGTAGTGGTAAATGGCAATAAAATGTATTTTTATATTACACGCTTATACCTATATAGTATATACTATAGCATGTTTTATATAAATAGAGAAATTGTTCAACTTTCTCCTTAAGTAAAGCAGCCCTATATTTTCACACTACTAAAATATTATAATCTTAGCTTACAGATGGGATACCTGCAATCAACACTATATGTATTTTAAATCTTTGAAAATTATATTATGCTAACATTTAAGTAACTATACTGACGTAAAGAAAAGTTGTATGAAAATGACAGTGTCGTAAGAACATAGAGATATTATTCACTCATTCGACATTTCCATACAATTTTACTTGTCAGACAACACGCTATTGTCACTCAGCGAATAGACTTATACATGTAAATAAATCAAATAAAAACTCGTCGCTTGTCGAAAGCTACATTTCTGTTTTTTTAGGATTTTGGTGAAAATAAAGATATAAAAGATAATACTTAACATTAATTTTGGACTCTAGGGTACTTACGGTTCTCCTCTAGCAATAACAAATTCATTAATAATTTGATGAAGTGTGCCTACGAAAGTCAAAAATACATTGTTATTCATCAATACTGTCTAGTCATATGGATATATTAGTCAACAGACATGGCAGTCTGGCCATAGCTTATTTCAATAGAAAACACATGAAAAATCTATTTTCTAAGATATATATTTTCTCTTCCACTGTGTATGAATTGGTTACTTCACAACAATTTGGTGTGCATTTAAGAAAAGTTTTTTTTATGCATGCCAAAAAATCATGTTTTATGGAGTTTTATTGCTTAGACTTTAGAGTATAAGGCAGTTGGGGAAATGTGCCAATGTTAAAAGTAATGCATAGACATTTATATAATATATCTTCACTTATTTCAAAAGTACAGTCATCAATGCTGTTCATGGTTTAACTAAAATTTTGGTGCACATACATTATTTCAAAGAGAAAAATAATAATTTTGTAATACAATCAATACAAAATTGTTATTACAGTGCGGCCACCGAAACTATGTGATCCTAATAGGTCATGATCTAACGGATGACATAACTTTTATTGGCTGAAAGAGTTACATTCTCTAACCAGCTATTAATTATGTGTTACATACAACTCTTTTAGCCAATCAAAAATTTTAATGTTGTTGGCCGTACTAGCTTGATTAACATTATGCTCAAATTTCAAAATGATTTCATTTTATTATAAAGGTTTCAAGTTTTTGTGTTGCTTCTGCTGATGTAAAATTTATAAAGAGAAATTTACGTTCTAAACTAAAGACTATTAAAAATAACTAAAATGAGATTCAATAACAGACCTTATTTGCTTTGTAGTAACAAACTATGCAAAGATACTTACTATAAGTATTAAAAAGATGACTAAAATAATAATGTAACTATGTAAATAGCAATAAAGTTCTAATTTGAAATAAAGTTTTGTTTTATTATTATATGGAAGTAATTAAAAAATATAAGAAAATGAAGTTTTATACTTCTGTTGTATACAATTTTATAAGAATTACTTAGGTAGGTATGAAATTAAGTTTAACTTAGTTTTTTTGGTTTAGTTAATAGTTCAGTCAAATTGTACTCAAAAGGGCTTCTAGTGGGAAAGTTTTAGGTTAGTTCTGATTTCTTCCATTCTTTATGTATTTTGGGGTGCTGAATCCGAATCTGAGGTTTGCTTACAAAATTTCGTGACAACAACATTGACAAAATCGCAAAAAATCTCTGTTTTTTGAATATAATATAATGAATAACTTTTAGTACTAAATGGCCTGTTAACAAAAATTAAAGTTCTTAAAATTCGCTACAAATATCACTATTTAAGTTTTTTTTAGAAGAACCGTTGAGTCTCAAGTGCGAGTTGAAAATTGGGAAATTTCAGCAGTCTAAAAACCCCACTTTTTACATTCCCAAACTTTATTTTTATTTAAATGCTGTCAGTTAGTGAATTTCACCAAGTTTTTAGTTGATTTCAATAAAGACCAAGGACACGGAGAATTCGCGTTTTGATTATTATATTCATTGCGGAAAACAGCTATTAAAGCTAAACTGAAAAAAGCAAAAGGTCTGAGTTATGGACTCTTCACATTCCAATCGGCAACAATGTGCTTACTTTCTGTATTTTGTGTGTGTATCATCATTCATCATACAAAAACAAGACCAACAATAGCATTGCCTCATTACCCCCCACCGAAGCTGCTACACGAGAACTTCATTGAGAATTTACTATCAGGTAGGTACGTTGCGTTGCGTTGTCAGACTTTTTTACATTTAAAATGGAGGGGCTTAGAAAAAAAATAGGCAATATTATATACCTTATAGTTAATTAAAAATTTATTTTTCTATTAAATTTATAGCGGGTTGCTTTTCATACTCGTAGTATTGTTGACTTCTTAACTTGCGTGATGTCGGAACTCGGAGTGTACCACCAGTCACCACTATTGACTATAGCTTTAAATAATAGACCGGACTGCTGATAATTTATTGTTTATAGCTATACAAAACACAGTTATCATATAGTCTGTGCGTTGTAGCATGGTGCGGGTGACAGTTGCCTAAGGGGTGTGACGTTATTTGTCAGTTGTGCAGACTGCAGTGTAACTACGTTTATAAACTTTATGGCTACATAAATATTTTTGTACATAAATAAAATAATCAAAATCGGGTTTTTTTCTTAGCAACCTTACCCTATAAATGTTCTGTTGTACAATTATAGACCAATTTTAACAATAAAAATTGACCTACGCACAATATACGTTTTTATTATGAAAAATATTGACCATCCATCACTAAATTCGTCTATGGCGTTACGTTATACGCATAATACTGATTAATTTCATTCAATTTGATTTTATTTGTAGACTAGAACATTCCTAATTATGGTTGGCTTAATTTAATTTACTACAGTTTTAATTCAGTTCAATTAATGATTTAATATATTACGAATATATTACAGCTGAAATACTAAGTCATAAGTGAAACGAAATGTTACTTAAACCATCACCCGCACCATGCTACAGCGCATGGACTATAATAGCTGTCATTGTTCTTGTCTATTGTTTAACTTAATATCTGTGTATATTTTGCTAACAATGGCAACATTTTAATTACGTCAATGGCGTTTGTGTTATGGTTCTGTTTTGCGTTGATTTACAAATTGTTTGAAAAAAACGTCTCCTTGGCAACAGAATTTAAAAAATTTATAAACGAATTTTATCATGGAGTTAGTATGAATTGCTTAAATAATGGATGAAGCTCAAAATAATCTACATCATTCATCCGAAATTCAAGTAAGTTTTAAAGCTCAAACTTTTAAAGATCTTTTGTAGATCTATTTCAGTTTCTCTTTTGGTAAAAAGAATAATTTGGGTTTTCAGACTGGATACCCTAATAAAAAATGTTCGTGATCCATTTAGATCCATCCGGTAGAACTTTCATAGTCACGAATTTTTAGTACGAATAATTTATTACTTTATGTATTTTTAGAATGTCCTTCCGGACGTCGTTCATTCTAAACAGATCGATACTTTGGAAGGCGAAAATATATTATCTGAAATAGATACGGGACAGACTATTCAGATTTCACGAGAAACAACAGATGTGGAATATGTTAGTGAAGTAGAATCTGTCTCTGAACAAATTCCTTCTAATATTGAAATTTCATTTTCTGAAACTAATGCTGGTCAGTCACAATCTCGTGACTTACTCAAAGTCTTTACTGATCATGATAAAACTTCTAAAAGTCTTTCGCCTCAATTACAAATATCACATTCACCTAGCATTAGTCCTAGTGCTCAAGAACAGAAACAAAGTGCATCTTGGAACTATGACTTAGAATATTCAGAAGTTCACATAAGTAATGAGAGCCCAGTAAACCTCCCAATATCATCGGATACATCTAAAGAAATACAAAGGCCAAAATCTGACTCTCACAATGAATATGAAATTGAATCTCCAAAAAGTTACTCAGACTCATTAAATGATAATGTCAAACATAAATCAAATTCAAAAAGCAGTGAAGATTATGCCAGTGATCATATCAGTATGAAAAATGCAGCTGACAAGAGTTCAGGTTCAGATGACATTATAAAACTAGATATTAGAGGGAAAGGTGCACCAAGATTCCCATTAGAGACAGCTAAAATCATTTTTGGTCCTCCACCTCAGTGTGTAACTGTTATTGACACTGAATCAAGTACCATATTTCCTATATTAACACCATTATCTACAGATGCAATAGAAATAAAAGAAGTATTAAACCAACCTGACAGCATTAATTTATTGGAGAGAGTTATTATTGAGGAAAATTTTGACTCTCCTGTGAAACAGCCGTCCCCAGAGAAGTCTTTTATCAGCGAAAGTAGTGAGAAAGAACAAGATGTATTGATTGAAGAAGTCACTGTAGATTATGTTAAGGAAAAGAAAGATGAGCCAAAATCTTTCATTCCTGAAGAAACAATGTCATTTAGCACCATGACGACTGATTATAAGACAATATGTGAAGAATATAATGTGAAGGTATTGTTTGCATGTGTGCCTTATTTGTGTACTGCATATTACTTCTGCTTGTCACACCTATTGCTTGCTACCTTTTTGTTACAATTGATACAATATTATAACATTTTTGAAAGGGCAATTAGATTTGTTACTTTTTAATTTAATAAATGGATGTATATTCAAATTGTTTATTTTTGTTTGATTATGATTAATATTTTTATTTATTTTAAAATAATAGGAATAGTCATGGTCTAATTTCAAATTCTAAAAAGCACTTCTATGTTTTGATGTAAATTTGTTGTGATGATTATTTCTTTTTTGGTTAAAACAGCCTTGATATTTACAAGCTTTTAATATATCCTTTCAGCTTGTGCATTTGGAAGAAGCTATAAACCAGCGTGATAAGCTTATTGAAGTGTTGAAAATCTCATTGCAGCAATCAAATCTTGAGCTTAAACATGATATTGCAGAACACTCCCATTCTGACTATTATAAAGATCAGCTTTCAGATTTCATAAAGTATCAAGCTATGATTAAAGATGACACAAAGTTTTACTCGGCTGTTATGAGTGAGACAACATCTCTACAAAGTTCAAACGGTGAAAAAGACATGGATGGGGAAGAAATAACAGTTAATCACTCTAAATCGGATTTGAGATCTGGTTCTGGATCTGATGATTTTCAAACGGGCTTTGAAAATAAAGTGTCAGTATTGCTTAATAAGTTTGGTAGTGTTATAGAAGATAATTTGAGGAATAAGTTGAGAGAAAGCTTGATAACCGTGCTAGGTGATGAAATTGGGAAAATAAGGCTGGAGTTTGATACAGATCTGAGAGAGTTAGAGGGTCAAATGCGACAGAATGAACAGAAATTTACATCTGAAACTCAACGTCTCAGAGGTCTCCTGTCTTCAGTTCAAGCTGGCAATGCTGACATTGATGAATTAAGAAAAGAATATGAAAAAGAAATGCAGGATTTACGGACTTTTTTTGAAGAAAAATGCTCCGATATAAAACAAAGGTAAGTTTGTTTTTAATAGATATATTTTCTTTGGTTTATCGAGATATGTTTTTAAAATTTATTTTACGGTTTTCATGCTTCTAGGAATGATGGGTGAGTGCTGCATTTTTTTTTTCTTGATAAAATTTGAAAATTTATCAATTGAATCACCCCAAAATAATTCTATTTTGGATTGAATCATCCCAAAATATAACTATTCAATTGCTTTACCAATTGACCACTCTGGATCAAAGTGTACTTTGGTCCAGAGTGGTCAATTATAACTATGCTTATAGAACTATATGCATTTCTTTCATTTGAAATGTTTAGAGTTTAAGGATAATATCTATAATAACAAATCTGTAAATTCTAACCATAGAAGAGGATATATGACAAGCTAGTATGAAAACGTTTTCAGCTATTCTGAAGAGGTGTGGCGCGATCGTGCCTGCATATCTGCAGGGTCCTCTGATGACGAGATTGGAGCTGGAGATGCAAGAAGGAGGACGCGCTCTGCTGAACTACCTTCGATGCAGGTACTTTCTTTTTAATGGACAGAGAAAATGCAAATGGCACTGTGTTTTCTCCTGTAATAAAAGTCCTGGTTCAAATTGAAAAATATAGAGAATGTTTTTAATCCCTGACATAAAGAGGGGTCTTACAATTTTGAGATGTCTGTAAATAAATGGATAGTTTCGATGCAATTTTTTTGTTTAAAAGCTGATATGACCGCTACAATTTATATAATATGAGATTTTATATATATTATAAGAAAAGGTTGGAGGATTTTTAAATTGTCTTCAATTTCA
Source organism: Aporia crataegi (assembly GCA_912999735.1). Classification (NCBI taxonomy): domain Eukaryota; kingdom Metazoa; phylum Arthropoda; class Insecta; order Lepidoptera; family Pieridae; genus Aporia; species Aporia crataegi. Next base: position 450,144 of record OU538744.1, on the reverse strand, counting down.
TTTGTATGTATTTCAGACGTCAACACCAATAGAAATGACACAGAGACAGACAAACAGAAAACTGGAACAGCAGTTAGAAGAGATGAAGACTGAACATCTGCAGTATATTCACGAATTGCAGGCGAGGCATAAGGAGGAAATCACTTCGCTAGAGGAACAGGTATTTAAAAAAAATATACTTATCTATATTTAAAAAAAAAAATAGTATGTATATGACACGTTTTCTTTTTCAACAGATTACCCATTTAAAAGCGCACATACAGACAGCAGAGAACACGGAAGGAAATTTCTCGTTCCAACAAGATATCGACTTGGAACTTGAAAAGGTATTTTCATTTTGATAAAAGTTTTTGCCAATGTATATGTGCACAATGTAATCACGAAATTATTCCATCAATTATAATATTTTTTGAATAGAACTCCGGCGGACCGGAAAATTAACTTTTTAAACAGTTAAGTAAATGGGTTAAAATTATGCAAAATATAATTTTTTAAATTTTTAGTTTATATTATTTTTAAGCTCTATATAGAAGCCAAATAATTTTGAGTGCTAACGAATCCGAAATTCTGTTAAATTAACTGCTCGTCAAATCGCTTGTTCAAAGTTGGCATCAATGTCTGTTAAAATTAATCATAATCAAATACAGATATCAATAAAAGTGTAATAATATAATTTAATGATTAAAAATATGTAATTGAAAAAATAGCTTCGTGGAAACATTGTACTTCGTGTGTGGTGGACCCTTGCTGTAATTCTCAGTACCATTTCCATTAACAAAAAGATGGGCGATCATTGAGCTTTTGGTGGAGTGGGTTCATATGCATGAATTATATTTTTGTAAATATTATCTTCTTCTAAGGATATGCAAAATGAAGCCATAATTTTTATTTTTAAGCTCTATCGCCCCTCTTTTACAAAAATGTTGTTTCTTTGTTTTTGGTATCTTAAAAATTCTAAATAAAATTAATATCAATACTCTGTTGTCTTGTCATATTGTGAACTTTAATTATTGTCAATGTATTTTTCTCCTTTTTAATATGTAATTTTCCGAATCCAAAATTATGGCCTACATTTGTAACTATCAGTTCTAACGTATCCATCAAATAAAGAATCAAGAATATTCTCACTTCTACCAATCTGTTGTAAATAGCGGTCCGCCCCCATTGGGTTACTTTGTTAACCCCGTATAATTGTCACGGTTTTTAAACATTTTTTATTAATGCTCCGCACTTAATCTCTCTCCCTGCTCGATAAATGGACTATCCAACATAAAAAGATTTTATTGATTCGAGTAATTTGTTTTAAAAGATTAAAGTAATTCCTGAGATTAGTGCGTTCACCCAAATAAATTATCTTCAGCTTTATATTAGTATGAAAAATATGGTAAACTTTTGTAAATAATATTAAAAGACCCAATCTAATACCTAGTTACATTAAGTATTGAATTCTTTTATATTTAGTTGTGCATTGAGACTGCCAAAACGTTTTAAAAAGAATGCTCTCGATTCTTTCTTCGTCCTCAAAATTTAAACAGTTTTTATTGTATTATTATATCGCTTTGTGTAAATTGATATAACTTATGCATGGTATGTACTAACCGCTCGCATCGCAGGGCCACATCGAAAGGATACGCCAAGAGGTGTTTCAGCAGCTGCAAGACCAGCTGAAGGTATGTCCAACTTTCGCTTTATTTAAAGTCAAAAGTCATTTATTCATATAGAAGATATTTACTAAATATATAAATTTTACATAATATTTTGGCTTATGAACGTCAATTTATTTATTTATGGTACCCATTTATATAAACATTTGTCATTCCACCTGACTCGAAGGACCATTCATATTTCTTATAGATATGGTTAATGGGCGTTCTATGAAATTCTAACTATTGTAAAATAAATACTCAAACAATTTATAAAAACTACTAGCGGCCCGCCCTAGCTTCTTGTGAATTACAACTTAATACGTGTCGTATCGTTGTAAGACAGCTTTAATTTAATTTAACGTAAATAAAGAATCACCTTTTTTCAGAAATAAAAAATAAATTTTTTTTTAGTGACAATTGTAGAATACAGGCGTTAGTCACACTTAAAATAATAATATTCGTAGATCATCAAACCAGGAAATACTGTGTTGCCAAATGTATTGGGGTCGCGTACGATAATTCGCACGCCCGCGCGTCCATAAAGGCTTGTTACAATCGAAAGTCGAAACTATCAAAACATGTAAATTAACTTGAAGAAATTGTATTTTTATAAAATATTTATTTTGTTATTTGATATTTTATTAATCCCCGTCGAAAAATGGGGTGGAATTTATACAGTCTGTGATAATTATAGGTATCTGTTAAATAGATATTTGAGATTCTTATATTTTGTAATCATTGTGTCGGGGATATTTTGAATTGTCTTTAATTTCACTCAACATTGCTATTTATACAAAAACCATCAAAATCCGTACATTTGTAATCCATCCGTACATACATTTTCGTGATATGTGAGATTATAATTTTTCTCATAAGTATCTGTAGAACCAGATACTGCATAAAAAACTTATTTAGTTGTTTATTTCAAAATTTGTTTAGTTTAGAAAAATAAAAGAATTCTCTCGGAATGTATTTAAGATAATAACTAAATGACCAGCTTTTATTTCGTTGATATTTTGTTAACAGACAGTTTAACTTTGCTTAACAGACAGAGAGATAGATAGTTACTTTCACATTTAGAATAATATGAACTCTTCTAGGAGCAGCCGACGCTGGCTTATGGCCAATGGTGAATAGTACCATTAATACAATCGAGGTTTCGTACTTCGAGTCAAATGGAGCAAGGTCCATAGTTATTGTGACGATTTCGGCTCGTACACAACTATCACGCGCTGTTTGAGATTATTTTCCCACGTGCTTTTTCAATAATTTAAATAAAAAAATAAAAGCAAGAGTGAATCGCATTTGTTTTTGTGTGACTAGTGTTGTAAATTTGAAACTACTAAAATGTGAAATACCAAATCGTAATCATTTACTTTTTATACTTTATATACGAGTTTTGTATCCTATAAAGAACTATTTTTTGAGGTACCTCTCTTTAAACTGCCCACATTTTAAGGTCAATTATTATCTACCATGTATAAAATCGCCATTGGGGCAACATAATAACAATAAATATTGGATTTTAAATGATGGTTAGTTTTTAAGTTTTAAATAGTATATACTCACATTGTTATGTTATTAAAAATTATAAGGGTTTTACAACAGCCCGTAGAATTTGATCTAAAAGCAGTTAATGCTACTAAAATAGCGAAAGATTTTGTGAAATTTGGTAGGTAATCGGCTTTTGCGACTTTTAGCCTTTCACGATAATAGAAATATCTAACACAAAAAAAATCAATTCGAACCAGGTTCCTGAGCTTAGCGCGTTCAACTAAACTCTACAGCCTTGTAATATTAGTATAAACTAGTTAGAATAATAAACGAATCTGTTTTATAACAATCAGATTCATGGAAACAGATATTTTGTTGTATTGAGTGCGGCCGATGGCGGGATTTTGTTGGCTCGGCGCCAGTTTGAATGACATTTTTCGCGTGAATAACCCGCTTTTTGACCACGCCGTCTCGCCCAAATGTTTTTTCATCCTATATTTGGTACACACGCCTCTGTCTCTGACGAAAAAAAAAGATTTCGTCTTAACAGAAAGGTTTATTTACTGGGGGTTACATTAAGGAGATCTCGCTATTTTTTCTCTATGGGAATGACATACTAAATGTCTACGGGAGAAAAAAATTACGAATATCTACTTGAAACTTTGTTAGGCTCGAATGTTAAATTTTAATGCTAAAGCGATTATCTGTTATGATTATAATACATTTTAACAGAGTTCTTTCTTAAAAGGAGGAAGTTCTTAATTTGACTGTTTTTTGTATGTTTTGCTACGGGATTGTTAGACCAGGCCATATTTCATATATGAGGTTGTGTTAATCGGTTGGAAAATCATAATATATAATTATAATATACTTTAACTCTAAGGATAAGGAAGGAAGTAGAATTATTATTTCTGTTTTGTACAAAATATATTTCGCTTAAAAGACTGAAGTAATGTTACAAAGACTTCAGCTCAGTATGTGTATAATTAGCTAATGGAGGGTAAATAACTTAACTACCTATTTATTATTATTATGTATAACTTTATATTACATTGTTATAGCATAATGAGTTTGTTTTTGTAATCAGTGCATTGATAAGGGCGGGTCAGCTGATGGACCCTCAGTGTTTCGTTTGAATTGCTTACGTCGTGTTGTGAATTTACATTATGAGTGTGAGTGTTTGTTTTACACCTAAACGAATAAATCAAACTGTATATAAAAACCCTCCAAAACTATAATTCAAAAATTGATGCGGGTGACAAATAGGAATATTTTTAATCGTCCGATGAAAAAAGGAGGGATATTATCAGTTTCACGTGTGTGTGCCTTTCTGTGGCATCGAAGCATCTAAACAATTGAACCGATATCGACGCGGTTGTTTGAAAGCTGACTTGATCGAGATAGAGCTTAGCTTTCATTGTAAAAAAATTGGTTTCTTTAAATTGTCTTCAATTTTACTTCATTATTACACTACAGTATTATGGAGGTGTAAATTTTTGGTGTCAATTTTGTCAGGTGCTACTCTCGAACCCAGACGCGGAGGTGAGCAGCTGGCCCTTGGAGCTGGTGGTGCTCAGAGACAAGATTCATGCCGACAAGAGCCCAGAGAATGAGGTAAGCTTAATTATATGCTTTTTTATGCTTAATTATAAATTATTATTTAACACTAGCATTGGCCCGCGACTTCATATCTTCGGTAATCTTCGACAGTGACGAACTTCCATACATTTAAAATTTTAAGTTTATTAAATCAGTTTTTGAACAGTGAAATAGTAGCTGCTATGTTATTACGTCATACGGCCAAGTAAACAAATAGTATCAGTATCAATTGTTAATGGTCATTGATCAGCTTAGGTATTTTTCATAAATAATTTATCGTAACAAAGGTAATTTTAATAGATATACTACCATGGAGACTATTATCGTAAAGGGATACAATACAAATTTACCAAGAATAAGCCCTTTAATGGTCGATAAATTCTGTGCTGTAAGTCCCGATTTTTGTTTGCATAGCCAAGTGACGTCACGACCACAGAGCAATGATGACTTCCATTGTTTTCGTCAAATAACGCGAGAAATTTTGAAAATGTAAAATTCAAATGCATTTTTATAGCATTTTTCGATTGAATAAAAATTGCGTGTTTTTTGTGGTTTATTATAATCACTGCACAATGTAATTGAGACTTTCAAAAAATGAAATGAAAAATGTCTTTAAATACGCGTTTAGAAATGATGTTAAACTGCAACAAGGCATCGATTCAAGGCGATTACAAGGTTAAGAAAAGCCACACAGACAAACTTAATCAATAATACTATGCAAAAGAAGTCGCGAACAGCGTTTAAATGTTTCTGGTTATCGGGTTAAATTAGTCGGCCATCGTGGATTTATAGCGAATCACACGAGTCACGCGTCGAGAATGCGAGGGTGGCCCGTATTTATAGACTACCCTCTATAGATTTATTTCTTGTTGGACCGCCGTGTCGAATTAACCCGTTTATTTTATTGGTTTGAGCACAGTGTAAATTACAGTTGCATAGACTAAACAAACGCATCAGCGAAGTAATGATTCATTTCCAAAACATTTACACTAGGATATGTAGATCAGGCTTCTGATGTAGTGTAGACACAGAAACTTGCGATTTTAAAATCGTATAATACATACTACTTAATTTTACTGATCTGAACTCAATTTGTTAATAAAAGTGTATTATTCGGTATATGGGATTGTGTCTTCATCGAAACTTAATTAGGAGGTTTAACTAAACGAATCTATACTTCTTTCTAAAGATATGTATGTTACACTTGTTCAATCGTTTTTAATATTGAAAAAACAAGAAAACTCTTAAGCTAACCTCTGAATTTCTTGACGTATGGAATTTTAATTAAGAATCAGGAAGACATTCCGGCTATGTTAGGCCAACATGGGGCCAGCCTTAACTTTATGTTTTTTATGTGATTTCGAGGCCAGTTCTGAGCTCATTTTTGAGCTCAATTCTTCCTCTGTGTGATAGGTTTCCTACTTTAGGTGTATTCCCGAATTGAATAATTTTTGAAAAAATTCAACTAAAAATACAAAAATTTCGGATACCTAGACGTCATGTTAGTTTCTCTTTTTCACTTGTAAAGCTCACTTTTAACCTGTTAATTGCGTTTTCTAACAATCCTGCAAACAAATCTGTGCTACTGTATGTAATATGTTTGGTCGTCATTTGATCGCTATTCGGTGTACCGTTTTGTGGCGCTAAGCCTTGCGGCAGACTGACGTGTCGCTGATTGAAGCCGATGGATTGACAGAGCTTCCTTGGAAATTAATTGTTTAAATAACTCTAATTCTTATATTTTGACGCTACATATAATTTATTTAAAAAAACTATAAACAAATTGAATACAACCCAAAAAACCCGAAACGATGATTGACTAGATCAACATTTTGGATCATAGCCACAATATATGAAGATTTCTTCATTCATTTGATTCTTATCATTCTTATTAATTGTAATCATCGCGTCGGGATTTCTAAAATTGTCTTCTCACTTGTTATTTTTAAGTATGTCTGGGAAGTATATTCGTAAGACACTTTTGATATTATGTGATAAAAGTAGTGAGGGTTCACTCACCGTCCGGGCTAATTTTACCGGCAACTTTATGTACAACGCGCCACCGGCAAATCTTCTATGCAACCTCATAGAAAATAAAATAATGTAGTTAATTTAAATTGAGGAAATACTACCACTTTCAGTTTGTTAATTATATAAACCTTGCAATTCCGTATACATTTGCATCGCCTGAGATTTATTTGCCATTTGGCCATTCTGATAAAGGTACCTATAATGTAATTTGACCAAAATATAATTTAATATTTTATTTACGCGAATATTTAAAATGCAGTTTAACCAGATTATCACAACTTTATAATTATTTCAGTTGTGACCTAATGTAATGCTATGTTTAGTATTAACAATAAGTTAAATATTTGTCCAAAAAGGAGGTTATCAATTCGACGTGTATTTTTTTGTGTTCTACTCTACATCTTTTAAAAAATCCAACTTTTATAATTTGTATGCCGTTGTAGATTTTATTATGAATTATTACCGACACTAAAAAAGTAAATTCCCGAAACACCTAGTGAGGCAGACACATTCTGTGCCTACCCAACCGAAACATTCATTGGTCCCCCTGGGATTCGAACCCAGGACCTTCGGCGCAACGCGCAGACGTGTAAACCACTTAACCACTGAGGCGGTTCACATTCAATCATTACTATTTACGTCTTCTTATTTATAGTAGGCTCATTTAAATTAAAAATTATTTTTCTCCTTAGTGCGTTTTAAGGTCAGTTTTTATATTAAATTTATTTTAAATAAGTTAATCTATAAATATCTATGTTAAACCTGTCTAGATGGACTAATATATTAAAAAATTACATTTTTGAGTACAAAAATCGGCCTCTTACAATTTTATGATATGTTTAATAGGCACAAGAGTGAAGTAGGAAGTGGTCAAGATGCTAATTTAGTTGAAATGTACCGATAACGGCGTTTGGCTACGGCGAGCCAGATGTAATGCATTTGATCGTACATTAGGATACTCGAGATGCTCGCGGGTCGTTTATTTACTAGAGATTGTACTATTGTGCACGAAATTTGTTCCAAGAAGGAACAAAATGCTTGTATTTTATATTGTATTGTTGTGTGTAAGACGTATGTAGTGAAAACAATTTCAATAAAAGCTATATATGAGATTCGAATACCTTATGTTTTAAAGGCGTTTTGGCTAACGGGAAAACGGAATATATATCTAACTTTAAATATGCCCATAGAAATTACTAAAACAGACGCCAATATAAACTGCTCAATACTTTTGATTTGGGACTCGAAAGGTTTTGCCCAATTTAACTAACAAAACTTGGTTATGAAGAGGTTAGTGGTTTTGCGTAAGCGACTGCGCAAGAAGATAGCTAATTGATACAGATGCTACCGATTGTTGCTCAATAAAAGTGTTATGTTCTTGAATCTCATAATAAAATAGATCATTAGGATATTTTGCCTGCATCAAAGTATGGATTTATGTTTTTTGCTTTTAGCAAAAATTAACCTTTATCTTTTAAACACTATTATTCTTAAACACTTCGTTGCAATGGAGTGCAACGGGCGGCCGTATCGCTAATCAGCGATCTCTTCCAGGCCATCCAAGTTACATTTGAAATCATCGAGCTTTTTAAATTGTCTTCAATTTCGCTTGTTTAATGTAATCAATCGCTTCGTATACAGTTTCTACGCAGCTGTACAACACGGCAATGTGTGCACAACCCTAATTGATATTTACGTAACAAATTAGATTCCGATTGAAGAACTTTTAGTTGCATTTATCAGACTGTACTCAATAATTATCTACTGAGTTTTTATTTTGTTAATAAAACATTTCCGACATAGCTTAATCGTTTCTGAATGTTCATTATGAATTTGTTTTCTAAACATAAATAACTAGTAGGTACCTAATTCCTGAGATTAACGTTAACCATACAAATTCTTCAGCTTTATTGTATAATGTATAGATATCGTCTTATTGTTTAGAATTTTTTTTTTAAATTATCAAATTGTGATATATGTTAGAATTTAGTTTGAAATATGTGTTTAACGCAATGTAGTATTTCCAAGAAGACGTGAACCGGTTGCAGTTTAATGTAACTTCCTTACCACGCCAGACATACTTCCGTCTCACATTATTCGATTTTATCTATTGACAGTTTTATCTTACTTATTTTTACCGTCTTTAACTAAAAAGGTACTCGATTCGACGCTGTGTGTTTCTTACGTCTGTTACCTCAGAACTTTCGACTGGGTGAACCGATTTCGGGAAGCTAGTGCTTCCCATTGATTTAAATTTCATCAAAATCTGTTCAGCAGTTTTAGAGTTAAATTTGAAGTCGAGTTTTTTTTTTTTGTTAAAATTTTAACACTATTTTATTAATTCCCACGAAATTAGAAGAACAGGATATATACATGGGTTTTAAACATTTTTATTATGTACTAAACAATATTGCCAAGAACAAAAGAATGAGTCCTCTCGGAGACACTTAACACGTCTGAGGGGTTTAGGAAGTGGTAGTGAGAAAAGCTGATATCGCATTATTCAATAAGACCTCCTTTTAGCAGGCGAAATACTTGTATAGAAATCTACTAAAACAAATTAAATTGAAGGTACAAGTTCCCGACATGATGATTACAAATGAGGATGAACTTTCAAAAAGCATCGAAATCATTCCACTGGAAGCTACGATGCCACAGACCCACACGTCTTTATAACACCCCTCTTTCCTCGTCGAGATTCCCACCTGGTTCCCGTCTAAAATTAAAACTGCTAACCTCAGATCCTCTTAGCGGTATCCTGATTCATAAAAGTATAAAATCGACGCATAAAATTATCTTTCCTACATTTGGAACACATCCTGTCTCAGAGTAGGTACAGTTACCAAAAACATTGATACAATTAGTCACTATATTTTATTTAACAAAACACAGATATCACAAGTAGGTGAAAATATATAACACGAAACGAAAGATATACGTAAGTATATTATAGAATCGTCCTTAGCTGTGAAACATTTAAACTTTAATTAAGGTAGTTGAAAAACAAAAAAGTGAAAAATATCTTTATTGACATTTAATGTCACAAACCTTGCAAAGCAGCAGATTTTAGAGTATCTAAAAAACTTATTTTTACAAACGAAACATGAATAAAATGTGACATTAACTTTAATGCTGATATGATAAGCTGGAATAGGTTCTGACCTGAATTGTATTGAGAATAGTCTCCAATCAAGTCGACAACCTGAGTTACCTTATGTTATTAATCATAAGTCATCGTAGCGAAATAAGTACGATAGTTTTTTTTCTTTTTGTCTAAATAGCTGAGCGTTAATTTCGTCATATTCTTAAAAGCTCACGGGTCAACCGCTAAGACCTCCATCATATCAGCATTTAAACAAGTAAAAACCGTATCGAATTCAGCCTATTCGTTTAGGATTGGCGATGCTACAGACAGACGCAAACCTACAGAGACGTCAATCTTATATCACCCCTGTTTTTTCGTTGGAGATTAAAAATAAATTAACGACTAACATAAAAAGTAAAAGTGTCCGTTTAAATCAATCAGAGTGCATCTCCGCACAATAAATTCAGTGATGAGACGTGTAGTTCCGTTTAGTATATTGCCACGCTTCGTCTGTCTATTTCAATTAGATATCCGTTTTGTAATTAGTTCGAAAATTTCTTGTTATAATGTTCCCCATTAGGCGTCTATTTTTATAATATATATTTTTTTGTAATAAGCTTAACATGTGTCTGTATGTTTGTCAAATAATAATAGCGTAGCTCCTAAACGAACTCGTAAATAGACCAATTTTGATAAGTTTTTTTATTTGAAAACAGACGCAATCCAGGTAGATCTTAGCTTAAATTTGTGAAGATCTCTTTCTTCGTGTAAATTGTAAAATACGTCCATAACAAGAATTTTCAATTTATACGTCAATAACATGAATTTATTAATAGTTTCCCTGAATGCGTGTCAGATGCAGCGTCCCACACACAACTTTGTAAACATGAAAACATCTCAGTGCAAATCTCGCCGCGTCGGGGCCGCACGCATTTTTCGTGCGCGTCGCGTGCGTACACGTGCACGCTAATAACTATCGTGCGTTATGGTGCTACGGATTACTTTTGTTTGGTGATTGTTCGTCTAAAATCTTGTGTGCGGATTATGGTTTCGTTTAAGTGTGAAATTATCGCCTCATAAGCGTCGATAGTATTGTGTTCGTAGGATAATGTAGAAATATTGCACGTATTAATTTTAATATGGAAGCGATAAAATAGTCTAGACATAATATTATTATTTTATACAAACGGAAACTTACTCAAAGCTTTCGTTTTGATTTTTACTTTGGAGTAATATATAGTCTTTTAATACATAACTTTTATACGTACTATGTTAACCGCCTTCGTGGCTAAGTGCTTAACGCGACTGTGTGCCGCGCTGTAGATTCTGGGTTCGATTTCAGGGGAAACACGAATGTTTCGGTTGGTTACGCACAGAAGGCTGATCACCTACTTACCTGTATAGAAAATTATTAGTGAAACCGTTACAGCAATGTCTTTCCCATGCCTTGCGGAAATTCAATTATGTTATTACGAATTCTAACGATTCTCTTTTAGAATTTGTTTAGATTCGATACAATTTAGATAACGCAACGCTATGAAAAAACGTTATATCTCTACAGTTCAGTTTCGTCACACGTAAACATAACTATTATTAAAAAAATTGTAATATTTTAGTTTAATTTTTAACTATTGGCCACTAACTATGATTTGGCATTGAAGGTCTAGTGAAATGGGCGCAGAAGTGCGTCTGTCCCATGACATACCCCGCCAGGGGTTAAAGAATTTCAGAGGGAAGCTTAAAACGTCGTCTCACAACATTCATTCATCTCATTACAATTTACAATTATTAAATCGTAGCATTGGTTAATTTTAACTAGGCGCGTTAAACTTTTCTTTTTAATCCCCGAAGCAAAAAGAGTAGGTATACAAAGGTGTGTGTCTGTTTGTGAAATTGTAGCTCGATTTCGATGTGGGATTTTTTGTTTCAAAGCTCACTTGATCGAGATGGATTAGCGACATTATTTGAATTTACATGTTGTTTTTTTTTAATTCTCTTCAATTTCACTTGTTCAAATGTAAAAGCTAGTTATCCCTAAGGAGTTTCAAGCGGGGTCATCGCACCAACTCAATGAAGCTTTGTTTAAAATTAATTAACCAGGGTTTTTTTGTACCAGATGTGTCGTTTTATCTCGACGTTAATAACTGTCTGGCCTTTACTTTATGCTTATGAGCTTTGTTATGAAAATTACTGAGTTCAGAGGAATTTATCGCAGCTGAAAGATTAATTGTTTCTCCATTACCTAATTGAATTTAGAACCTTAATTTATAGTGTTTTTGGCTTATGCTGTAATTAATAAATAAATATTTTTATTCTACAGATCTATATGAAAAAAAAAAACAGATTATTTAAGGATAATTGGTTTCCTTAAATTAAGATTTATACAAATTGATTTCTTTTTTATTTAGGCATAGATGTGCTCCGCGATTTCACCTGCTCTCAAAATAAATAATTTTACCCCTTTTGCAACATTTTCCGTTGAAATTATACACAAAAATAATCAATGAACCAATAATTCAGGCGGTTAGCGCGTCAACCAAACAATCAATTAATTGTCGGAGAAAAGGCTTGATATCAAAACAAAGTCAACTAAGTTTTGTTGTTAAAAGCTAAATCGGTCAACATGTAGTGTAGTCGTCCCATGGGGTCATGTGTTTTATGGTAAATTTGCTCCCCTAAATATGGTTTGTATCAAGAACGAGGGGAGTCCATGCTCCATTGTATCTTCCATAGATGACTTGCGCAGTAGCTTTATATTATTTAGAATATTCAAACGAATTAGATAAATTTTAAAAAGATTCATCGACATACATACTGATGTCATAATGAGAAATGTTTTGTTAATTTTGTTTGTAATGAATTAGCTCAGAACTGGACCGATTTTTAAAATTATTTCACTGACAAAAAGTTAGCCTCTCGCTGAGTGACTTAAGCAATACGAGTAGATATTGTACCTATGCCTTCGAGTACGAATTTGAGATTAAAAGCTAGTATGTATACGTCAGTTCGAACTGATCAAAAATTTATTTGATAAAAAAATTGGCAATCGCGCTTTTGAGAACAAAATTTGTTAAAATCATAATATTAATACGTGAAGCAAAAACTTTGTATCCTTTTTTACGAAAATTGTGTGGACAGAGGAGTGTGAATTTTCCCACACTTATAGTTTATATAGAGAAGGAGTGGAGAATGCTAATATTTTTTAAAATTATGCATAAAAAAATAAATTAAATCAATAAAATAAACATTACGCACACTACTGCTTGGATGACACACTGCATACATATCTGACTTACTCTTGAATTGTGGTCGAATTTGACCAATGGGCGACCACTAGTTACGTTAATTATATCTTAGCTACAAATTCATACCAGCAGCAACCATTATTTATTAGTCCACAAGTCTATTCTGGGTACAGATCCTTTTAGCTTTTGAGATAATTAGACAAAATAAAGATCTATTTTAGTATATGTTTCAATAATTTTTGATTTAAATGTCATTACAACAAAAACGGAAATAGATTTTATTGTTAAAACAAATGTTTTGTGTCAAACAAACAGAGCTGTGATAAATCACTCAATAGGCTGTCCATTTTGACATTACTTTAAAATATTATGCCGTATTTGAATATACATAGAGAAGGAAATCGTTTGGCAATAGATATTGAATTAAATATGATTTGTAATTTATGATGACCATTTGACATCGTTGTTTGATAAACATTTTTGAATCGTTCAAACAGAGATATAGCCTGGGTCATTCCGAGAGAGTCTAGCTTTCTGTCAGTGAAAGATTTTTGAAATTGGTTCAAAAGTTTTTGGATTTATTCATTACAAGGAGAAACTTAAATTTCTCTTTATAATAGTAGTGTAATAATTTGTATGTTCCGATCTACAGTACTATTAAAATCATTCAAGTAGTTTTTGCCCGAAAGGCTTTGAAATCCTGGTTTAAATTAATAGTTAAACAGTAACATAATATCGTCTACACCACAGACTGTAAATCAATTTGTTTAATTGTTGAGATTTAGAGGCGCAGCTGCGACCTGCGTTCATATATGCTTTGTTCTGTTGCAACCCGCCTATTGTTTCAGTCTGCGGCTTACGTAGAAACAATTATTAAAACACATACAACGTCAAGGTCCCAAATTTACTAATGTCTACCATCCCTTCACCTATAAAAGGTCTATGCTAAAAATGTATTAAAATCTGTTGGTTTTTGATCGCATTTATGACGAATAACTAATAAATATAAATAAAAAATGGAACCCTTTTTTAATATTGTTAGTCTGTTGAAAAGGGTTATTTACGTTAGTAAAAAATAATTGGTAAAACTATGTCTATGTCTCTGAAACACATTACTTTTAAATTACGCTAAATAATGAGGGTAACTAAATATTTATTAATACCGTCCCGTGTTTCTCAACAAATCTAACATTGTGATTCTCCGTTCTAACACAAAGGCGTGTTGTTCGTTAAGCTCGTGTTAAATAAATCTTTGGTGATAAAGTTATTGGTTTCAAAGAAATGTATGAACGGATTGCGAGAAGAGTTTACGAAGAATTATCGGCATATGTCAATCGAAACCGTTAGTATCTAGTTTCCATTATTTGAGGTCAATGGAAGTTATTTGATATGTTCGTGTCAAAATTGTCTTGTTTTACAGTTCCGTGGTAGTTTTTACTATAGATCGAGGAGCCACGTTTAGTAATTTAATTTAAATTACACCAATAGCAGTAAGTATGGAACTTTAAAGATGACATCTCAATTTATACATATGTATTTTTTCTATGAATTACATTACATATTATGTCTTTTTGGGATCAAAGTTGATGACAATTTAAAAAATCACCCTGCATGATGATTCATATCAGAATGTCTCGTAAACGGATTAACGGATGTTGCTGAGATTTATCTAGATCGCGTCGCATTTCAAACAAACATCGTCAAATATCTAACACTCCTCTTTATGCATCTGGGTTAAAAACGCATTTTTAAGGCAAATTTAAACTGGCGATTGTTTTAAAGATGAAATCATAGTTATTTCGCCTTTAAGTGGGTCACTGTTCCTATTTGAAACGCGTGTTTTCTTTTCTCTGTTATTGTATTAGGTTATTAATGTAATGGCCTCTATGGATCGAGTGCTTCTTATGAATTTTGCAACAAGTTATCTAGAGCAAATACATATTTCAAACTCATATTTGTTTCCTTGTAACATTATTATTAAGCTGTTTCTGTTCGTCAATTGAGTTCATCGTTGTTGAATGTTTCCAAATTTTTTAAGCTGCCAAATTTTATACAAATATTTTACGTAGACGCTTAATCGAAAAATACTTGACGAGTGGTGGAGGTACTGAGAAGTGATGAATCGATAACATAATATTTCTGTGTATGTTTCAAGAACTTAAAGTGAGTGTTTAGATTTAGTGTACAAAATGTGATTACAAAATGGTTGTGCTGAGAAGGTTCTTGGTGGGTATCTTATGAATTATAGGTATAGTTAACACATAGACCTCTGTAACCGATATGTTTTAAATATTTGCATCACTGCTTATGTAATTGTATTTTACCAATTAGTGTATACAACATATTTTTACCAAAAATCTGTATAAAATTAAATTCTAGTGTACTAAACATAATCAGTACCTACTTACACAACAGACAATCAACTTAAAATTGGTCAAAATTGATGTGGTCATAGTCAATATTAGCAGAATGAAAGAGATAGATGTTAATTTTTAGATGCGTTTATCTCTATAAATTATATTAATTATTTTAAAATTTAAGCACAAGTTAAAAAATTATTTTTATTTTTCCAGTTATCAAGTCCCCGTGACGAGGCGGTGCTCGGAGAGGCTGACAAATGGCGACAGAAGAGAAACAACAGTTTTGACCAGAACAGACACTTGGAGGAAGTCACTAAAGAAAGGTGAGAATGTTGTTTTTCTATTAACAGATTTATACAGAAGGTATGGTTACTACTATTCTTTAAACAGATGACGTTATTTCAAATTATAAATAGGTACTTCTTTGTATCTCTTTTAACCAATTCACGGGTTCACTTCCAGAAGAGAGTTCCCGTTTCTTTAGAAGGTTAATACGTGAAGATTCATATGTGACGCGTAGTCGCCCCTTTGAGAATTTTGTTGAGAATATTAATAGATGCCATTTATAAATTCTACTCCTAATGGTTTCGACAGTGTCGGTTTGAATAACTTCTTCATTTTGTTTCTTCAAAGCATTATAAAATGAAAAAGCTTTAAACGTTATTAAAGTTTGTGACTCAGGTAAAACTCAAAAACGTTGTCCTAATTCCAGGGACGGGCTGAAGCGCGTGGCGGAGGCGTTGCAGCGCGCGTTCTCCCAGCTCGTGGCGTACTGCGCTAGCGCAGAAGATGAACTCAACCGGACTGTGCTAGCTCAGCTTCTGCCCAAGTTGTTATCGCACGACTCGTAAGTAATGAATGAAGACAAAACCCGACATGCCGGTAACTAATAAGAACATCTGGTGAATGGATGAACATATCCATATCCAAGGTCCATCTCGATCACGTTAGCTTTTAAATAAAAACACCGCATCGAAATTAGTGCATTCTTCTAGAAACTACGATACCTCGAACCAGACAGACAGAAATTCGTAACACCCTTCTTTTGGTCGAAAGTAAAAAATAATTTGCTCCAAAGTAACCCTTGCGTGAGAGCGTGTATGGGAGTAAGACATTACTTTTTGCATAGTTAATATAACTCGATAACTGCTGGCTTTAAGCCAAACAAATAATTACATTTGCGAGTAACTGTACTGTGGTTTTAGACGTTTATTAACTCTGACGAACATCGCGTTGGCAATTCTGAATGTGGGATGTTTATGTTTACAGCTCACGAATCTTTTTAGAATTTATTTGTGCTTGTTTTTTTCTGACATAAGTAAGATATAAATAACCATGAATCGACATCAAAATGCACCAAAGAGTAATTTTAAAAAATCTACAAAGAAAATATTTGAAGGTTATTGGCCTCAGGTTTAAAGATTGAGTTTCTATTATTATTTGGCATGACAATTGTATATGACAAAAAACCGAATTTAGAAGCTTCTTTTTTTGAATTCTGTTGAAGACAATACTGTTGCTAAAATTAAAATAAATCAATAAAATGATTTAAAAATATAATGGAAACTTTAATTGTTTTTAGTTGAATAAGTAATAATAGTATTGGAGATTAAGTTAAACTTTAAAATGAATCAACATTTGATCAACAATTTCACGTAACCTCGTAACGAAGCTACTCTCACTGTCTTTTGCATTTCGCATAACACTAACAAATTAAAATAATTATTTATCCTTTCTGATATTCCAGGACACTAGAAGACGATTCGCGCCCATCAACTCCTGACCTAAGCACGAGCCTGGTCTCGCGAGGGAAGCACGTCCACTTCGCGCCAGACCTGGACTCCATCCTCGGATCTCTTGATGAGGAAGGTGTCCTTGGATTTCTCCAACAACAAAGGGATCTCAGTGCTGAGTTGAAGAAAGAGTTGGAACACTCCCTAAGAAGATTAAGGTTCGAGGCGCAGGAACTACTGGACTTGTCCAATAAATTGGCTCTTAATAGTAAGTTTTTCATTCGTAATACGGAAATACTATCTAGATACTAGAGAGATGTATCTAGAGCTGTAGAGATATTCAAGAGATATCTCTTTGTGATAGAAATAGGAATCGAGTATTAATTTTAAAAGTAATGTACTTTGAAATGATTTCCATGTACGGTATTAGGGCCCTCTTTGACCATAAAATTTAGACGCAGTTATTAGAAATAACTTACACGTTAATTACACGTATTTCAGAACAAAAGAATGAGCCAAAGATGTTGGAAGCTAGTGGTATGCAGATAACTGAACTGGTCGAGGAGATAGAGACGAAGCATCGCAGATGTGACAACTGCGATCTGCAGAGGAAGGTAATAAAAAAAAAAAAAAAAAAAAATATAAAAAATAAATAAAATAAAATAAAAAAAACTGTACCCCGCGGTTTCACCTTCGTTCATATCGTTGCAGTGTGATGTTATATATATATAGCCTATAGCCTTCCTCGACAAATGGATTATCTAACTCCAGTCATTAGATAAGCGCGTTTATCCAAACAAACTGTTCGGCTTTATAATATCAGTATATATATGAATGTTACAGAATATGGAGGAGGCAATGTCTGAATGCCTGCAGCGAGAGAATCTGCTTCGATCCGATCTTGAGTCGGCCCTGACCAAGATAGCGCACCTCATGACGCTCGGCGACAGGAACCAGAGTGACGACGTTGTTGAAGGGTGAGAAATGTTATATTTCATTAAAATTAAAAACATACTATGATTGAGAATAGCAACGAACTTCATTGGGCTGACAATAGCGTATGACTTCTGTTTATGATGTTAGGTACTTGCTAAACGTTGGAAGTGTTAAATTTATTTAAGTAACTAAATTTTCTAACAAATTTTATTTTTAGACTTAATTGAATGAGTTCTAAACTTATTAAACTTTTAATAAACTACGGATATATCTATTAATTAAAGATTACATATATACTACATTTAAATATGTGAATTAACTATAGTGATATTTAAAACGATATATTAGTTTTGTATTTCTCTTTCTATTAAAATCTCTATGTACATAGAACTATCTGTTAGTGTCTTTTTAGTATGTATAACAACGCAGTGTTCGCAGATACGGCACGGGCGGCGTACGCGCGTCATCTCGAGGCACGGGCTGGTGCTCCTTGGACGACGCTATTTCGCCACGACACAACCAGCATGAGTTTGACGCATTGCTCAAAGAGAGAGATGACCTACAACAACAGGTATTTGAAAAACCTTTTTTTTTAATCGTCGAAGAAAAAAGCGCGGGGTCAACCATACAAACACACAGTTAAGCATCTTATAATATTATTAAAATAGATAAATTATTTTAGAAAAACATATTTTATTCATATTCAAGAAATAAAGTATTTATATATTGTGTGATTGTAAATAAAAGATGCTTATATAATATGTATGTTTCTGCACTCGCACACACGCGCACTTGCACAGATCAAATGGATGACCAACTCGTCCGTGCATAAAATGTGCTGTAACAAGGTAAAGATATAAATGTACTTATTCGATATATGTTGTATTGTTATTTATTTAAAACCTAGTAAGTAAGCTCCAACTTCTTTTATACAGATTTTTTTTTAAATATTTTTTTAGTACATACTTACATTTTTTAGTTTTATGTTGCAAAGCTATTAGTGCTCTATTATTATTATTGTCAATGGCTTTTGCTAATGATTCGTAGAAGATCTTAAATATTTAATAATAATACATGTAATAGAAATATGAGAAGTTGTATGTACTCTGTATACAAGATATACGAGGAAATTATATTTAAAAATATTTAATAACAGCTTGAAGCAGCAAATCGTCAGCTGAAATCGACGCGTCAATTCGTCGAGGAACAAGCGAGCGAGCGAGAAGCCGAAAGGGATGAATTCGCGAAGAGACTCTCGGAACTGCGCGAAGATAACAATAAACTGAGTGCCAGACTGCAGAGCAACACCATGATACTGAGCGAGGTCAGTTTTCAAACAGAGATGGCGCTTTACCTAATAAAATTGATATCGTAGCTCCTAAACGAATAGACTGTTTTTTATGTGTTGTTTTGTTTGCAAGCTGAACCAACTGTTTTTAAAATTTTGCAAAATCTTTGAATACTTATTAAAATAAATATGTTATTAATATGTTATGCCTGAACCTTATAGCTAACCGTAAACGGAGGCTTTGTAAAATATAGAAATATGGAGAAATTATTACAAATTAATAAGTTTTGTTACTATATTACAAATTTCCCGTTTACAAATCTCGGTACCAATTAAAGATTAACTTTGTTAGAGGCTTAACATAAACTGCACGTTATGATATGGTTATGGTTTTATAACACTGTGTTTGTTGAAAAACTCACAAATTGCACTGTTAGTTCTTTAAAGTTGCACATTATGTTTGTCTGTTCTCTTTCTCTTCGCACTAACAAACATGGATACATATAAAGTTCTTAGTTTTGATTAAATTATTAAGAGAAAATTGCAAAGTCGTAAATCCTCCTGGGTTGGCTCTCAAATTGTGTAAACTTAGATATAGATAAACAAAAATTAAAGGCATCGTGCCAGATGCCTAGATTATAATTACAATATTATGCTTTCTAATTGCATATACTTAGAACACATTTTACAATTAGCCTTGTTCAGAATGATGAAGATGTTAAATATTTAAGAAAATAGAATTTTAAATATAAATATACAAGTCAACAAATACGTACAGATGCGCTGCTTACGACTCTCACAGTGCAACTGTCGGCAGCACGATGCACATGTAAGTCACCATTACCACCTTTGTTAAGCTTTCCCTCACGAAAAGCATCTCTTATTATATTTTTAAAAAATATAAACCGGCTTCAAACTCATTTCACAGTAATAAATGAAATAGAAACAATAATTCTATATACAAATATTTGGAAGTATGTACATTAGAGTGAAAGATATTTACTTTTTCTATTACAATTTGGCACTAAATTTATATGGGACCACCTCTAAAGTATTAATCAGGGAATTAGATAAGCGACATTAATGTAACACGGGTGTCGCCGGACGCAAAATAAATTTCTTCTTTTAAAAAAAAATAGCTTCCTGTGTAAAAAATGGATTCTGTCAATGTCCAGTAGTTGTGGGAGTATTAATTAGTGGGCGTGTTATTTGTCAGACGGTAACCATCACACACTATTGTCGCTTGCCTAAAAGCCCGGTTCATAATTGACCTCACAATCGCATAACACAAAAAAAAAAAAAAAATTGAAATGAGAACCTCATTCTTTGAAGTCGGTTGATTGGGCATAATTTTTACGATCATGTAATAATATCTACATAGTAGAATAATAGTAATGCCAAGTAGTTTCTTGTTCGTTATCTGTATCATACTTTTATGTATCTAGTTCGTAGCTTTGCATGCTCTGTTACTAACAACTAATGGCCCTCTTACTTATAAATGTTGCTTGACTTGAAACAATGTCTCATGTACTCTGTCACCCTCGCTCACATGCAATATTTGTTGTAAAAACAGGGCAAAACACTATGAACATCTTAATTGAGCAAAGTTTATAAGTAAGAAGGTGATTGTCTAGAATTAGAAGCTCCATAATACGCATTCCTTTTATTCAAGAACTTTTTCTTAGTGTGTGGTCATTAGGTTAGTTATAGTTAAACGAGTTCAAAACAAAAGTAACGTTTTTACAAGACGTAAAAAAACTCTTCTTACCCCCGAAGTAAAAAAGGTGTGTTATAATATTGAAATGTCTGTGGCATCGTAGCCTATACGAATGGACCTATTTTCATGTGGTTTTTGGTTTGATAGCTCATCCATTTATGAGGTATTCCTATTTGTCATTAACATGTCGGCAGTTTTTTAATCATCTTCAATTTCACTTGTAAGGTGGAGCAGCTAGAAAATCAGACACGCGAATTGAACCAAATGATTGCTGAATTAGAGACGAAAAAGACGGAAAATGACAAAGATCTAAAAACTGCTGCAGAAGAGATACTATTATTGCGTGATATTATTGCGAAGCTTGAGGCTCAGCTAGAACAGAAAAGTACCAGGGAGACAGAAGTCCTTGAGCAGTTGGAACAAATGAGACGCACGATAGATGAAAGGGATAGCAAAATGCGAATGGTTCTTGGCGAGCTGGAGTCCTTGAGAAGTGAAAGAGTCGACATCAGTGAAGTCACGTGCGCCAGGTGTGCGCAAGAAGAGGATAGATATGCAGAGTATGTGGAGAAGATTAAGGAACAGGTACGGCCAAGTTTATATACATAATCTCTCAAAGCTATTACGATAAATCAATTAAAACTTATCCTGGAATTAAAGGAGTTTTTTCAGAACGCTGTTGCAAAAAATCCGGCCCCTAACTGTTGTCTAAAACTAAATGCTAAGAGGTTAATTTCATTCATATAGATTTTCATATATACAGTAAACGTAGTAATAATGTTGTATGTTCAGGCCCATTGGCTGGAAGAACACATACACCGGCGCACGCGCAGACTTGAACGGACTCACGAGATTTGCTCTCAGCCGACCTCAGAACCCAGCGAAGACGTCTCTATCCGGGATCAAAAGGTATACTAACAAAATTGTTGAGTGTTTGTGGAGTTGAGTGCAAAGTTTCTTCAACTAAACCGCTTAAGCGATTTTGATCAAATTTGTTTAATCCTTCGAAAATAACATTACTTTTATTTTACCTTTTATGGAACAGAGATAATATTTTATAAATAAGACATTGATTACAATGGTTAAGAGTTAGGTTATACCTTGCTATTTTGGTTCAAAGTACTGTCTCCAGACAGTTTCTAAGTATATCTTTGGATGAATTTCGATGCGGTACGTAATCGAAACTGATCTTAGCTAGAATTTATGAAGATCTGTTTTTCCACTTATATGTATCATATTATGAAGTGACATGAGTTTTTAAATTGTCTACAATTTCACTCGTTGGTCCAAAGGTGCGGTCTCCAGACAGTGCCAGTCCGCGAAGAGAGCGCCTGTCGGAGTTGTCCCGCGTGTGGGAAGGCGTCGAAGTCCTCAGTCGAGCGGAGGATGCTGTGCTCAAGCGGGTCAACGACCTCGAGATGCAGCGAGCGCATCTCAACGAAATCGCACAGGTTAGTAGTATTGGGCGTGGGTGTTATTCAAGGTGACGTTTGATAGGACCTTCTAGATTTTATTTTAATTGGAATTGGATTGATGGGTCAGCTATGGTTACAATTTATCATACTTTACTTTTACTACATTTAAACACTTAATATGCATCTGTAACCATAATTGAAAAAATACAAACTATACAAACAGCTAAAAACGTCATGGTTATCCGACAACTGTTATTTATTATTTTAAACAGATCTTACAATATTGAGGTATGTTACTACAACATAATCCCAGTGAGATTAGAAGTATTGTGTTGAAATAAATTTAAATCTTACTTTTAGCGTAAATTATTCTAAGGCATCATATAAAATATTTTCAACTAACTTCATACATACGAAACGTGAGATGTAAAGAAAACTACGCGTTGTAGAAATAAACGAATCGTGTATAATATAAACAGGATACAGATACATATGTGATTTCGATGCGACCTTGCTTCGGCTGGCGCTCATCCAACGCGTTTAGGTAACTTTGCCCAATGCCAGTATCGTTTATTAATGAAACATTTTATAACTCGCTAGCTTCGCAAGGGATGCTATACTATTACTCCCGTATACTAATCTGTCCGGTTTTGCAGGATTTTTCATGAACGCTCCGCTCCTATTGGACCTGACCAATAACGTACTATCAATCCAAATTAATTTTTAAATTTGAACCAGTAGTTCCTAAGATTAGCGCATTCAACCAAAGTTTTCAGCTTTAGGTTATTCAATTCACTCATGGTTATATTAAAAAAAAAAAATAAACCAAACAATAGATTGACTTTATGGGCATTCATAATGTGTTGTAAGAAGTCTGTGTTAATGGTTTGTTTGTTCACAATAAAACTCCTAATTACCAATCCAGACGAGCAATGTAAACAGTGCCTTCCGAAATTCGGATTAATGCTCGTATAATAGCAGTAAAACGCTTAGAATAAACTGCATGTCGCAATAATGCATTAACGATACGAAAACCCTAATACAGATTTTCTTTGCTGGAGTTGGCTGTTTGCCAGTTCTGCAGTTTTGTGCAGCAATTTCGTCTATACACCTACTATTTCGGAAAAGTTAAAAAATGATGATTACATTTAACATGTCGCCAATTTTTAATTTGTCTTCACTTCTATAAACTCTTAGTAGGAACTAGGAATACAATCAATTGTTAAAACTTACAATTTTACCACACAATGGCGCACTCAATTTATTTATTATGCATGAATGTGTGTGTGATGTAACATATAAGTGATCTAAATATACCCTCGTCAAACAAAACGTTAATTTATGGAGGCGGCATGTTACTAACACTATTCTCAGAACGAAAAGAATTGTCGATATAAACGAATGTTCATCATTGTAACAAAATAAGCTATCTATTTCTGTCAAAAGTGGGAAAAGGCGCTTTTACTTCTATGTGTACAATGTTGAACTCAATGTATCTAGTATTACAGCAATGGACATTTTTGTAATAGTATTTTATCAAAATTTTCACATTTTTTAAAGATCAACTTGCTACATGATATTTAGAATGTTTATCTACCCTTTGTTTGGATTTGGAAAAAGCTCTTTTGAAACGTGTTAATTTTTCGTCGATTCATGCTTACTTTGACGTCCATAAAGAAGTAAGTGTGAGCTTATTAGAGAACCTGAAAGACTTTAATAGTATTTTCGTTGATATCTGTTTTCATTATGTTAGCTTCCATTAATTGTTGTGCAAGTATATACTTTTTTTTGTACGATTGTATTTGTCTTTATTATGAAATGAAAATATTAATCAAACAAAGAAATGTTATGTTTTTATCTGGTTGTCAACTATCATATTAAAATATGACTTAAAAAATACAGAATGCAAGAAAAAAGTAACCCATATAAATTTTTTAATGAATGTAGCTATAATTTTTTTATTATTGTTTTCTTGAGATGACTGAACAAAGAGTTTTCAATACAACAATATATAATTCCTTGCGTTACGTGCGTCCAATTTTCCCAGTTTTCCGCAACGTTTTGCCGCGTTCAGTAGCGTTCGCGGTGCGCAAGCGCACGGTCCTGATGTTTCAAAGTTTTCTCTGCTGCAAAAAGGTTATACATAAACTCATCACTGCATCAAAATCATGTAACGTGTGTGTGAGTAGATTAGTTTGCCCCGTGTGGGATGTTCTTGTGGAGTCGTATTAGGAAGGTGTTTGCGATGGGCCTACCGGAGTATACGGTGAGTGGAAGCAAAGATTAATATAAGAAGATATTGAGTAGCCTATTATTGAAACAAAAAGCAAAACGAGGAATGTTATAAGTTTGACGCGTCTTGTGTTTCAGTATGTGGTGTCGTAGTTTCTAAACAAATGGAATGGTTTTACTTAAATGATTAACAAACATACATCCATCCTCTCAAACTTTCACATCTACTAATACTAATATAATAAAGATAGAAGAGTCTATTATATAAAGATTTGTATTTTCGTATGTTTCTAACGAATAAATTCAAAAACTATTGGATCAATTTCGAAAATTCTTGCATTGATAGGAAGCTACACTCTTACTGCTACTCTACAGATACTATATTGTGTGGCTACGCAGATCAACGCTTGACTAAAAGCTAGTTTATAATAATGGATTTTAATACGAGACTTATTTAGTACAGTGTCAACTGGAGGTATAAATTACATATAATATGATTTCCTCAATTAGAGGGCAGTGTTTTCCTCTTGTTATAATATAATTGTTTGTAATATTCTGTTTAAATGTAATAATGACGTCAGATTATTAAGTGTTTTCTAGTCGTTTCAATATTCAGTAAGGATACAATGAAATCGAGGCAAAATTGACTTACCCATACTAAAATGCCGTAATCCCAGTTAAACCAACACACACCTGGACTATTTTATTGATTTTTTTTACAATAAGACGTGAGATTGATGATAATTTTAAAATTAGCCGAAATGATGTTTACAAACTAGAATAGCTCATAAGTTGATGAACAGATGTTTATAGATATTAACTGAGATGCATCTTGATCACGTCGACTTACAACTAAGACGCCGCATCATAATCGGTCCAATCGTTTAGGAGGTACGATGTCACAAACAGAAACGTCTAACTTATGTCACGTCTCTTTTTTCGTCGAGGTTTAGAAAACAGTGTCTTATCTCTTGAATTTAGTGTTGGTTTTAATTCAAAAATTGTGCCAAAATGACACTTCCGAAACAAATTAAAGAGTGTCCAATTTCTCAATATTTTGTTTAGTATGGGTTTCATATTGAAATTGTATTCGAGAGTAAGCAAGCAGGCTAATGGTATAATGAGTAAATCTCCCTCGAAATTGACCCGTGCTCTCACCAATTGCCTTGTTTAGTCCTCCGCTACAGATTGACTAATCACTTGTGATACGATGCGCTATTTCCACTCATGTGCAGACATAATATGACGAGTTTGAAAACCCTTATTTATTAGAAAGACCCACTAAATATGCTTATAATTTATCTTACTATACAATTATACAAAATAGCAACAAACGGTTATAGGAAAACCGTTCGTTTATTACATTTTAAAAAACAAAAATATGTACACGTGCAGATCAATTTTGTTGATTTAATCAATTGATTAAAAAACTTCAATACTAATTGAAGTGACGTTTCAGCAAGTACACATCATAATACGTATATACGTATATATATCGTGTTTGTATGAGCGAATCTAGATAGCGAAATTAAAGTTCAATTTAAAGTACATTGCCATTAACATTTAGCCACTGAAACAAAATAAAACCACATTGAAATAGTTCTATTCGTTTAAAAGTTTCTACAGACAGACGCACAGATACGTTATAATTATAAAACGCCTCTTTTTTCGTGTGACGTTAAATACATTTAATAGACAAGATTGATCCCCAACTACTATTATAGTAACGACGGTAAAATAACATACATATGTGGGCAGTTTAACTAACATGTTGAGACATTGAAAATAGAGCGGAAGTTTAACATTCTGTTTATTATATGTACATACTGAATAAAATCATAAAAGCCGATATCTATACACAGGAGAGGTTTTTAAAAAGGGATGGTCTTTGCACTTGCCTAGATTAATGTTGGAGTAATTTTGAAGAAATGGTTATTCTAGTCTTAGTTTAGGAGTCTCTTTTATGACTCTTTAGAAATGTGCTAAGCCAGATTTGCATTTTTAAACAGTAATATAAGCCTGAATGAAGACTTCGTGGCTAAGCGGTCTTATAAACCTACCGCGAAGCATGAGGTAACGGTTTCGATCCCCGGCCCATATGTAATTTATAATTTGTATCCGGTTTCTGATAGAGATTTGCTGGATGGGTGTCATAAGTGGCGCGAAGGTGTGAGTTTCTACAGGCTTGCCTGTAGCGGTAACCTGTGGCCGAGAGGCCTAAATCACTTCTAAAACATAGATGCAGAAGGACTAGGGAACCCACCGCGATAATATTACCAAGAAAACCACCCCATTAATGTCATACAGAAGGAAGATCATATATGGTGGTGGTCACGACTCTCATGAGTGAGGATGACGCGAAAGAAAGATAAGCTAAATACATACTTCAGATTTGTTCTGTTTATGTTTGAATGATGTCTAGAAGTTAGTAAACTTAATTAATGTGAAAAACCATACACCTGTATGTCGCTTGTTTCTTTTGGAAAAGATTTTTCAACTTGTAACTTAATATGAGACGACTGTAAGTTTTAGAACAGTATTTTTCTATTAGTGTCATTTAATAAAATACACCTTCATGCGAATATATGTTCAATGTCAATTGAAGCACTCGAGGCAATAAAAAGCGCATACGGACGACGATTCGTTCCTTGCCATCTGTTAACTCGTGCTATCTCCAATTACCTCCACTTGACATTGTTAAAGTAATCAACGATGTGATGCTAGAGAGTTGAAATAGGCCCTATTTAGTATATCCTTGTACCGCCTCCAACATCGAAAATTATGCTTCATTATTAACACAAAAGCATATCGAAACTTAGGGTTCTTACTTCGAATGGCTCATGGCTTTGCCAATATCAAAGCTATTACGTCGTTATATAATGCATTAGTGAGGAGCCATTTGGAGTGCAACTCTATGATTTGGGCGCCACATGAGCTAATGGGGCTAAGGGTGCCGGATAGGTGTGTAAGTCTTAGAAGGCGGTCGCAATTGTTAGCTGTGCCGCGAGCGCGTACCAATCTTCTTAGTGAAGCCCCAATTATGCGATCTCTACAGCTTCTAAACCGGGTAGCGTCTGAGTTGGACCTGTTCTGTTGCGGCCTGGCTAAGTTCACCAGGATAACGCTTTTTATCATCTGTTATGGAGAATAAATTGAAGCAATTTTTTGTGTAATTTGCATTCATAGTATTGATGCTTACTAACGAATTAGGTCATAATATTGTCCTGTCATGTTAGTTTTAAGATTGAAATGTAAATAAATAAATATATTACAGTAACTGCACAACCTGATTCCGTCGTCCCCGTTTAGACTCTGAACATGGAGCACGATGGAGTTACATCCCTTCATTGTTGACATCCCAATGTATCGAATTGCACGATTTGGATCGTTCTTTTAGGCCGCATTAATATAGAAAAGCACTGATTATAGATTAGAGCCGATTAGAAAAAATAAATACCTTGAAATGTCAAGATATGGCGTTGTTTGCAGACTCTACTCTATGGCACCTTTGTCATAATGTAGCTTGAGGATGTGTTTTTCCAATGAGTGCTTATATAATCTGACATGTATATTGAATATCGATCACGTTGCGTCATCATTGTAACTAAGATGTGGTATTGTAATGCGTAGTAATGTTTATTCTAACGAAAAATTATAGAATAGAAGATTCATGAAAAGTATTAATTATAAAAAAATTTACAACCACATTTCAATAAAATCGTAGCTAATAAGTTCGGATCTTTGTATGTTAAACTTCAACATTTCTTTAAAACGCAAATGTTTACTCAAACGCGTCGTGTCGTTCAATTTGGCAAAATTCTGTAAACACCTAAAGCTGTGTTGTGAAACAAAAACAGAGGAGTAATTTGTTTATTTTTAAAGTTGACATCGACATTATTTTCTTGAAATATATTGTCAAAATATATATTTTATGTAGTCAAACAAACAAAATTTAATACTGCTTTAAATATTAAATAATGACAAAAAATCGGCTTGCTTTGTCAAGAATAATATTTGAGCTCTTTGGTTGGTTTCGAAAGTGCCATTTAAATATCTGGTCGCGACATTTGTTTTTTTGAAAAAGCCAACTATCGTTATAATTACAATATATCTTATACAATTGTACTACATTATACCTAATATGCATCTGTAACCATAACTTATAGGTTGAAGCCAAGTTACACGAATTAGAATAGTAAGCTTACCAACAACTTTTTCCAGTTTTTATAGAGTTTTTCATTGGTTCTCCGCTGATATTGGTCGTATCGTGATGATATATCGCCTGTATCCTTCCTCGTTAAATGCACTATACATCACAAAAATATTTTTTTCAGTTCGAACCAGGTTCATAAGGTTAATGCGTTTAATCAAACACTTTTCAGCTTTAGAATAATGAGTTATTGATATTGTATTTATATTCCCAAATTTTCTATATTATACTTCTGGCTGGTTTTTATATTATGTTTTAAAAAGTAGAGGTCGAACTAGTCACCGTGCTGATCTTTTAGCTCACAAACTAGAACGAAGATTATATTTAGCGTCGAACTAAACACATCGCTAGTTTCTTGTCAGTTCAACGCCGCGGTTAATTTGTCAGTTAAAGCAATTACGGATTAGTTTTGTTGTGACCTGATTACAGTGCTTGTGTTTACTTCACACTTCCTTGTAACAAGTTAGGGCAAGATTTTGGCAGATAACAGTTGCCTTTCTAACTGAAATGCGCACAGGTGTAATTGAAGTGAAATTGACGACAAAAAACCCTCCGACTACAATTAATAAGAATGTCTCATAAATGGTTAATAGATTTCCAACATTTGAGCTGAGATGTTCTCGATGACTTTCAACTTTCATACACAAAAACCATCGAATGTGCCGACATTTGTTTAACAGCTACGATATCACAAAACTTATATCACCTCTTTTTTCGTCTTGTTTAACACAAACAAGTTATTTAAGATCTGTATCTTATACTTCAGTCGGATATCATTTAATGTTGTTGTTCGATAAAACTTCCAAAATGCATTGCGAAATGTGTAAAATTAGACTTTCTAGCAGATTTCATTGTGAAAAATCAGATAGTTATCTGGAAGCGTTCCAAGTACGATATTATATTATCGTGAAAAAGTTCATGTATATCTAATGGTTTATATATTAAAATTTTATCGAGTTCTTTCTTAAGAGAAAGATAAAATTCAGTCATATATTTGTCTAATCACATTTCTTAACGTGCTAACCCTGCGTGCCGTTGCGTGCAGTTTCGAAAGCGGGTAAAACAGCGAGGCACAGCTAGTGTCAAATAAATGTTCTTTTTTTAATATCTTCCTAATATGTAATTCTTTTTTTCTTCATATAAATACTCATTATTTTCATGTTACTGGTTATTTCATGCACCTTTAGTAGTTTTATTTTAATGATGTATTTGTATGTGCTCCTACAGTTTGATAATTTTGCAGGAGGTCCGTGCGGAACGGGATGTATTGCAGGCGCGAATGTCGGAGCAGGCGCTGAAGATATCCTCGCTTTCTGCTCGCCTGCAGCAGCACAGGAACGACGCGGAGGCGCTCGCACACACCGCCTCCAGTCAACTCAGTGTACAGTTGCATGATGCACAAGCTGAGGTAATGATAGAGAAATCTTTTTCTAGTTTCCTCACCATCATACATTATATTACACACTTTTATAACATTGGTAAAATTTGATGCTTAAACCACTGAAGGAGATTGTATAAAGTTGGGCATCTAAATTAAAAAGAGAACCGAAATTGGTTCTTTTTATTTAATTTGAAATGCCTTAGAGCATATAAATTTTTACTTACACTTTGCTTACTTTGCTTAAACTGATTTTGATATGATGTAAACAAATAAATAGACATAACTTATACAATTTTGAAACCCAAACGAAGTCGTATGCGCCAGCTTGTAATGTATAAAAAAGGTCACCGGCCAACGAGCTGTATTAATCCTATTATGACCAACACTTTTGTCATGATGACACAATTCGCAGCACTTGTCGCTTTATTAGTTTAACTATTTCTGCGTCGCGGTTTCAACCGCTCTCAAAAGGTTTTTTTTCCCGTTTTTGCGATATTTTTCATTGATGCTCCGCTCCTTTTGCTCGTATCGTAATATTCTTCAGCCTTTACCATGTTTATGCCACAGACACGTTAAATTTTTTCAGGGGTTAAAAATTGCTTAAGGAATTGTAAACGTTTACGAATATAATATTGCTTAATTAATCTTAATTTAATGCTTTTTCAGGTTCAGAGGTTAAAGGAGGAGCTGGAATCGAGGGACAAACAGCTGTCTCGACTTAAACAAAGCCTGGACGAGAAAGACAAACTTGGCAACCAACACGCAGTGCTATACGGGAACTCTTGTATGCGTTTCACTTTTCTTTATTTGCTCAGATAATTTTCGACTTTTTTTTCATATACTTTTTTAACCTCTGACGAAAGAGGTGTTACAAGCTCGACATGTGGTGTGCTTGTCTTTGGCGTCGTAGCGTATTTATAAAGATCTGTTTATCCAGTTACGAGGTATTCTTATCTTCGTCTTCAACTTCACTTGCGTTATTTTCAGTCTAACTAACTGAAACATATCCATTTAATTTTTTTGAATGTGTAATATACATATTTTAACACGCTTTTATTAACTTGACCAGTATGTATCTATTTGTGGACGCTTTTTTTACTTAAAAATTTCGAGTAAAATTACTAATTATTATTTTTAGTAATTATTTTTTTTTTACCAGGTGCAATGATAAAAAATGTAATTATAGTGAATTTTCTATTAAAATTGGTTTCTAGATTGAAATTTTATGCTTACAGTGCTGAGTCGATTGAGATAAATTATATAAAAGATTTTAGAAGCAGAGGTTGCTTTAATTTCATTAGTATTTATTTTTAGATGCTTTATGTAAATTTTGTGTGACGCTCTGGAATTTCCGCTATAGATTTAGAATGGTCCAGTTAGAGGTTTATTGCAAACTATACGGTGATGAAATCTGCATGTTTCAAATTTTGACGCGTAAAATGTTACAGAAATGTTAAAATAGTTTATTCTGTCGTTAGGTGTTTTTTGAAATATACTCATAAATCTATAGTAATTCTGGGTAGATAAGGTCCTGGGAAAGTTTTCTGTGAAATCTGAGGAAAATTTTATTAGAAATGTGTGGAAATAAATATATATCGCCATAAATTTTGAGTGAATCGTTAGAGAGATAGATATATCTTGGGAATTTTTTAAAATGCCAAATCATATACTACTTTAGAATCATTTGTTTTTATGATAATAGAGTGTGTCCATTGAATATATTATTTATTTCTTGTGTATGTAATCATATTTATGTGATTTGTAGGTAATCCCAAGGACAAAGTGATAATTCTGGAACGGGAGCTCTCCTCAGCGCAGGCGCGCATCGCTCACTTGGAAAACATTGCTACTCAGCTGCAAGTAGAGAATGAAAAGCTGCATAATGAGCATAAAGAACATCAGGCTCTACTGCTGGATAAAGAGGAACAGCTCAATCAGATTATGGGTATATATTCCTTTATTTGTGTAGTTTCTATTGGTACATTTTTAATACTGTTACGGCTGAGGCTGATATATCTGTGCAAAACTTTATTGAAGTTTTATAATATTTCGCTTACTCACTACATGTTTTTTTTTAAATCATTGAAATTTTTAAGAACTGAGGATTAATAATAGTTACAACTATTGTATATATATAAAATAGTATATTTTTTATTGTTGTGGTGTATTGTTATTGCTTGTATTAAGTCCAACGTAATTTTGTTACTCGACTAGTATTATTCCGTTTACGACGCGTCCATTTGGCGAAACTCCAAGCGTCAATATAGGTTAACACTAAAATGTGTCTAGACCGAGTCACTAATTCAACCCGTGATTCATTTGCAGCTCTCAAATTGGAAGAGGAGCAGAATCAAAAGAGCGACGTTGCGGAAGGGAAAACCTCGGGACGAACGCTAAGCGATATCGTCTCAATATCGGATTATGACGAGCAAGACCTACAGATGCGTCGCACTGAGCTCAAGAACCAACACAACAGCTTCACAGCACCGCGTGAAGTCAGGGACAAGCCGCTTAACAAGACATTACCCCCAGACGTGCAACGACCCAATATGAGTTCATTGAACATTGAAAACGTAGACAATTTTGAGTTACATACGCCTCGGGCTGATTCACTCCCGGTCAACTTCACTTATACGCCAACTAAGGATAAATTTAAAAGGAATGTCAACGAAACGACGATATTTAAGACGATCGATAGGTTCGGTGAAGGCGTTAAACATTCGACCGCTCAGGAAATCCCAGACAATTGCTCACTGTATCCAAACCAAAACATCAGTATCAGTAATAATGTTTGCGTTGAACCGAAAAAGATAAACTTTTCGTTGGAAGCCTCAGATCAGCATGAATATACGTCACTCGAAGAACTTGGCATTACTGTAGATATGAAACAAGAGAACTTTCCGGATATTCTATCTCAATTAAAGCATGAAGTTAAAAAATCAAGAACTGAACTTACGAACTGCAAAATGGAACTCAAAAATGCAGAAGAACAGTTATGTGAATTCCCAGCTCTTAAAGAGGAAGTTGAAGAATTAAAGTGCTTACTTGAAAATACAATGGCAACTATGCAAAAGGACAAGACGTTTTACGAGAGTCAGTTGGAAAACTTTTCATCCAATAAAAAAGCATTAGAACAGAAACTTTCAGAATTAACCCAGGAAGTTAGCGAGAAATCAAAGGATCTTAACTTGCTCAAAGAAGACATTTTGCGACGAGAGAACATGATACTCGAACTTGCAAAAGAAAAACGAAATTTGAATGCGAAAATATCTGAATTAGAAACCAGAATAGATGATCTACAGAAGAAAAACACAATTTTAGAAAACAGTAAGGCAGAAAACCAAAAATTAAGAGACAAAATATCAGAACTTGATAAACTCGAACAACTTGTATCCGAAAAGAATCAACAGATCGACAGTTTAAATCAGCACCTCGACAGACTTGATGATTTACAACGATGCCTTAATAATAAAACTGACGAGGCAGAATCTCTAAAAGCTGCGTTAGATAAAAAAACAAAGGAATTATTCCAGGTACAGGACTCTATTCTCGGTCTAAACCGCGACATAACAAAAGTTGTGGAAGAAAATGATCAACTGAATAATGAAAATAAAGAACTAAAACTGAATTTGTCAAAATTGGAAAAGGAACAAGAGAACGCATCGCTGAAACTGCAAAATAGCGAAAGTGAGCTTGAACGGGTCAGCGCTTTGAACAATGATCTGACAGCAAAAATCGAAGAGCTTAAACTTTTAACGGAACAGCTAAAGGATAAAAATACGGAAATAGAGATTTTAAACGAGGATATAAATTCTTATCACAATGAAATTGCATCACTCAAGGAGCAACTGAAAATGGTGTCTCGCAGCCCATCGCCGAAGAACAAGAACGGAGAAGAGAAACGGAATGACAGACAAGCAAACAGCGACAAGAAACAACTTGCGAAAATCAAAAAGCAGATTTCCCTACTGCAGCACGAGCTAGACTTTCACAAGAAGGAACTCAATGATAAGGTAGGCATCATATCTGTTGTACAGTGACTTTTGATGTATCTTCGGTAAAATAATAAATTCGGTAAAATGCCCCGATGCACAAGAGCAGTGTTATAATTTTGCCGTGTCTATGTATCTGTTTGTAGAAAACCTCTTAAAAGAATGGATCGATTATAACATGGTTCTATTTGTTTAAATGCTGCCGTGATCAAGATTATCTTAGCTATAATTTGTGAAAATCTGTTCGTCCATTTTTGAGGTGTTATTATTTATAGCTGACATGTCGGAGGGTTAAATTGTTAATTTCTCTTGTACCTTAATCTTTCCTTATGTTCCAGGCCTTCGAACTGGCAAAGGCGAAGCTAGATGTGACCGAGCTAAAGAGTAACCTTAGTGAAGCCAAGAAGAAAGCTTCCGACCTGGAGATGAACCAGCACGAGATGAAAGCCAGAGGAGAAGGACTGCAGAAGGAAGTAACGCAGTTGCAGGAAGAAAAGCAGCAGCTCGCACAACAGCTGCAAATGGTGCTGGCCAAGTGAGTTAGACCTGTTAAAATATCTGTCTTATTATGTCGTGACATTCATTTAAAGTGACATTTCGTGACAAAATATAAATGTTTATTTTGCACATAGAGATTAGTAATATAGGTTTGTGTCGAAGCCTCTTTGTGAAGAAAAGCCACAAAGAATTAATGACTTAATTCATGCAATGCAATTTTTCTTCTTTAACTGGCAAGTGAATTAATGACTTCATTAATTCATTTAATTATTATGTATTGTATTGAATTCCAGGTTACGAGAGGAGAGTAACATTAGTGAACTGAAACAGAAAGTGAATGCGAAAACGGAACGATGTCGAGAACTTGAGATTGAGCTTGAGAATATGAGAGATCTCGTTGAGAGGTGAGTTTACCGATATTGTTAGAACATTGGCCTTGCCTTATCCGCTAAGCGAAGATTTTAAATTAAATTGTAAAATATTGTTAAGTTGTGTAAACCTAAACATAATACACACCTCAAGCGTGTTCTCTATTTAAGTAGAGAAAAATTCTCTACTTAGAAGAGAGTTCTACAGGTATTCTTAGAAGTGCATTATTCAAAAGTGGTTTTTAGCAGGGGAAACTGAAAATTGTACTTATGTTTAGTTTGGTTTCTATTATTTTTTTAATGGTATTTACTAAATTGCTTAAAATATCTTTATAAAGGTTACGCGGCGGCGCGATGTACCTGAGCATTGAGCAGCGAGAAGGCGCCCGTTCTCCGACAGCAGAACTAGAGAGCGCTTTGAGGCAGCAAGTACACCACTCCAGGACCCTGGACGAGGACATCATGGACCAGGTTATTCATAACGTCCAGTTGAACAAGGACCACCTTTCTGCGACTGTTTTACTAATCATTTTCTTAAAACATTTTTTTTATGCCACCGCCTTTAAACGATAAATTGATGCATTTAAATAAATTTCAATTTCAGATCTTTTCTGCCAGCAGTGATGATAGAGAAGACATTCCCCGGCTTGCACTCAATTCATCCAAGTATGTTTATTATTTATTTATTATTTTATTTATTTTCAATTATCAAGGACAACGCAAGTCTACAGAACACAATCTTGATACCAATGAGGCTATCTTTCTCCGCTATATGGCGTCAAAGCTCTCGGAGCGAAAGTGATTTTTTTTTAGTGTTATAATAAATATTAACTTGATGTAGAAAGGTTTTGAGGTTTGAATGAAACAAAAGCTACTTTTTTCACACTTTTCGACAATTTAATATTGAATCTGAGCAAGTATGGTATAAATTAAAGGTCATCCGGCGTCGAGTCGTCGTCTGGTGAGCGTTACTCTCGGCTGCGAGCCTCTTGCGACAGACTGCAGTTACAAGTGGACAACTTGCAGGCGAGACTTGCCGATAAGGATGCGCTCATTCAGGAATTACAAAGGTGCATACATTTATCTAAATGGCTGGGCAGGTGAGCGTGGTAGACAGAATTACTTTCGCATTTATAACATAAGTACAGATTACACTACGTTGCTCACAAAAAATATTTTTGATTATTAGAATAATATAGTTAATAACGGAAATTGTATCCTCTGCCAGGATAAGAGACAAACTAACATCGGAGTGCGAGGGCTTGCGTCTGCGAGGCGAGGCTCAGAGCGACAACTCGGCGAGGCTGCAACTCTTGCTCGACGCTCAACAGGACACCGCTGCTGCTTTGCAGGTAAGCCGCTTAACTTACAAGAAACGGACAATGTTAATTACAAAGAGTAATACTTCATAAATTAATGAACACACCTTCATAACGAGTACCTAAAATCCTGACGAGCTGGAGCGGGCTGCTAGTCAAAAGTTAATTATTCTTATTTTTGTTAATATTTTTTTTTTGTAAAATAAATTTAGGGTAATGTACAATTTTGGATATCTTTTATGTTTTTTTCATGTGGTTTGCGTCAGTTATCGATGTGTTGTGTATGTCTAGATTTATTGGCTTGTTGGGGCTTCTAAATTATACAACGAATGAGACAGTATTATCACAATTTCCGTTTTCACCATAAGTTGCTTAAAACTTTCAGAAACAAGACTCGAGTATGATATCGATGCTGAAACGTCGCCTCGAGGGCGCCATGAAGTCGGAACTGGAGTTGAGGGACAAAGAGCAGCAACTTCTCAACAGGATACAGCATCTTGAAAGTAGGACCAAGGATAATGCCAACGACGATAGACTCGCTGTTGAGGTATTTATTTATTTCATTAGAAATACCTTCGTCTTTCGCGGCTATGGGAGGTTAACAATCAACTGTGGGAAGCTTCGCACAGCGAAAAAGTTGATCCACGATGACTACCTGTCTGTTAGACATCCGGTATTTCTGACTGAGGTAAATTCGTTTGGGAGGGAGTTTGGTATTTAACATAATTTTTTCTAGGCGATCCTCAAATTTACCTCGATACGACCTGTAATTTCAAAGTAAATTGCGCCTTGCTTGTTTTACAGAATAAATGTGAAATTTGTACCATAGGTAGAGAACGTGGGTCGTCTGAAAGGTGAAGTGAGAGTGCTGAAGTCTAAACTGGAGATGGAGCGCAGTCGGTACAATGAGCTGCAATCGCTGGCGGAGGCGGCGAGACAACAGACGCTCAGGGAAGCAGATGCCAGGACGCAGCTGTGCGTGCAACTCAAAACAGAGCTCGCTGAACTTAGGAGGTGATAATCAATAATAAAGTAAAAAGTAGAATTTTAAATAAGCTGAAGGATTAATAATTCAAAATAGATCTTGTTTAGAAAACCTTCGTGAATTATATTTTTAACTGTTATAGATTGAAGCACGAGGCGAGCGTAGAGCTGGTGCGTGCCAAGGAATTGCTGAATATCCAGAAAACCACCATCACACAGCTGAAGCAGGAGTTGGCTGATGCACACAGGCTACTAGGACCCACGGTAATGAAACTGTTTAGCTATTATTATGAGTTTGTTTGGTTGACACGTTAATCTCAGTGAGTATTGGTTTGAATTGAAAAATCTTGTGTTAAATAGTCCATTTAGTGAGTAAATTATAACTACGACCAATAAGAGTGGAGCTTCAATGAAAAATGTTGCCACAACGGAAATATATGCGCGGGTAATTTATAGCGACCCCTGTAAAGCTAAGGTCGTTCGCTTGGATGAATTACAAAACGCACTGCTACAATAAAATAGCTACAATGGATAAAATATTGTTATAATCGATAGGAGTTGGACGACACCCGATATTTAATGGAGAGTCCGCGACCTCCCTTACTCACGCCCACCAGACCGCAACTCAGCCACGACGAGAAAGAAAACGCCGTGAGTTTCAATGTTTCATTTTATTAATGTAAACTAAAAATATATGTCAACAAATAATTCTGGTGTATGTAGTAATTTTATAAAAGTGGAGAACTGGAATTAGTGAAAGGTGATTATGTTTATTCGGGTATTTTGTAGAACCTAAAAGCCAAAAAATAAGGCTTACCAATAATTAATTGCTTGAACTAGTAATGTATATTAGTATATTGTACCCAACGAACTTACTAAAATAAAACAACAGTATTTAAGCAAATTGTAATATAAATAATATCGAAAAATTTTAGGACTTAATGGCCGCGTTGGTTTTACTGTGAATTTCGTCAATGTAGTTGGTTATTTTGGGCACATCGAAGGTGCTGGGTTTGTCTTCTGTCTCCGCGCACAAAGGCTCCACCGCCCATAGAGCAATAGAGTATAGCAAGTACAGGGCGCAGTAGAGGGTGTATAAAAAGCCGGTGACGCACGCGAGACCCGCAGGATACAATCGTCCGTTGACTTCGCTCTCGCTGCGCCAACTGTCCTCGGTCCAGGCCCGGAAGTATAGGCACAATTTGCTGCAAATATTCAATAAGAGTTAGACGGGAGCGTCAATTAAAAGACGAACAACAGAAATTGAAAAAATAAAAATAAAAAACCTGTGACAAAATAATATCCCATAAAGTGATGAATAGATCTTCATCAATTGTAGCTAAGATCCATGTCGATCAGGTCAGCTTTCAAATAAAAAAACCCATCGAAATTAGTCTATTCTAGTTGGAGCGACGATCAGACAGACCCACAACTAAAAACACCCATTTTTGTCTTAGTTAGAAAATGAAACATTTTAAACGACTTACTGTATGGCGGGGAGCGACCTCTCCAATATGCCGACCAGACAGTGTAGCAAGTGGGAGATCAGCAGCACCAGTACCCAAACACAAACTAAATATGGCGGCCACCGGAAACTGCCCAACGCGGCTGAAATGTCATTAGAAATACTTAGTAAACTCATTTATGCCATTTACTAAGCGCAGAAACACATTTTAATTATCCTCTGCCGAAAACAGATGTTTTATACGTCTCTGTGGGTCTGTCAGTGCATCGTAGCGCGTAAGCAAATGAACTGATATTTATGAATTTGTAAAGATCTGGGATCTTATTCATTTATTTATATTTTTTTAAAATTGTCATTAATTCAATTTAACCTTGTATAAGCGCCCGGTTAGCGTTTAAAGGATCGTTCTCGGATCGTTGGTGTGCGTCCGCAGTGAGCGTGCGTCGTCTCGCCTCCATAGCCCTCAACGCATGCTCAGACATCGTGCGCACACGTAACTCGCTCGCCAGTATCGGTCTATCCGTGCAAGAGGGCTGAAAAACTGATTTTTAGAATTGTTTTCTTTCAGTGTCAAAGGCGGCACGCGTCATTATAGAATAGCAACTTATGTTTTATCAGTGATTCACCTTCACCTGTCACGCGTGGCACTCAGTTCCCACTAAGATCTGGCACACACGAACACTCAAGCTGTTCACGAACTTGCCTGTAAAAGTCAGTGAAACAGACTCAAAAATGTCTGTCTCCCTTCGGGGTTACAGAATTTCACTTCACTTTAAATACCACATTTGTTTACCTTTGGTGAAAGTTTAGGGAAGGAAGACGAAGGCTTCTTGTCCTTGTCCTCAAAATCTTCTTTCCAATTTAGCTCCGTCTTCGTGATAGACGGATGGTCACCGCACATTCTGCGCAATTTCAACTTCCTATAGTAAAGTTTCTTTAACAAGTGAAATTGAAGATAATTTACAAAAACCCTTGCACGACGATTATCTCAAAACGGATGAACCGATTAACATATATTGTAGCTTAGATCCATCTCGATCAAGTCCTTCAAAATAAAAATCACATCGAAAACTATCCTAAGGAGCTACGATGCAACATACAAACACCCACAGACACGTCAAATTTACAGAATACCTCTTTTTTCGTCGGGGGATAAATAATAATTATGCTCGATTTCTAGTAATTTTAAATGACTTTTAGAACAAACAGTTAAACTATTGATTTCAAGTTAAAAAACCTGTCTTACACCATATCAGGCAATTTGGGCGTTTCCGTGTTCGGCGACTCCATATTTCTTTTTGCTATTACAAAATTATATTTTCATTCTAAAACAGCGGATTTTTTGTAAAAAAAAATCCTATAAAATATTTGCGAGTTGATTTCTCAACGTCAACTGAAGAAAGCATGGAATGACGTTTGACAGATTTATTTTTTAGAATATTTTTAAATTTATAGATTACGACTTGACATTACCAAATAGGTTAAATTGTAAGTTACATTAAGATCAATGATTGCATATTATTTATTAATCGTTCTTAATTAAGCTTTAAATGAGAGGATGTATAAGTGTTCCGTCTGTATGGCATCATAGATTCTAAAGTTTAGTATTTAAACGGTAAGAACGATTCCTATGCATTTAAAAAAAATCTGACGTGTTCGAAATGCATCTTAGCAACAGGTTAAGAAATTTTGTTCATCCATTTAGGAGATATTCTTTTTATAGCCATTTCATCAGTTTTTACATCGTAATTTTAAATGTTTCAGATCCGGTACCTCCAGGGTCGCTGTCTGCGACTAGAGAGCTGGCGAAAGTCATTGGTGTGGCAGAAGCGGTACTTGCAGCGAGTGTTGTCTGGCTTCTACGAAATGGAAAGACGGCTGATGCCCGCCAAAGCCACTCACACCCCGCGGCTTCGGGGGAAGAGACGATTTAGGTATATATGTATATTTATTAACAAGCCTAATAATAACTGTGTTCTGACTTTGAAAGTAACTAACATATTTTGATGTTTTACTCGTAATTTGTCTTATATATTGTGAAGACAAAATGACATACTATCAGACATTTCAGTAATAACAAACAAATAAGATTTTTATTTTTAGTTAACATAATTTGTAATAATGTAATAAAAATTTAATAAATTTTTAATTTCATGTAAATTATAATAGACTAATTAAAAAATATTTAGGTCTTAGTATGAATAAACTCCTTCTAACGATTTTCCTTATTTGAAACTTAAAATTTTCTTATTTCTTATTAGTTTTTCTTTTTCTTTCAGGTGCATAGTTAGGGTGGTGGTGACGGTGATCCGTATGGAATATCTGGTACGTCGACGTCACCAAATCCGCTCCGTGGCTGCTGCTTGTTTGCTTCGCGAAGTGCAAGAGGCCCAAACACCCATCAACACCCACCCCTTCTGCACGCCCATAGCCAAGTCGTTCTCAAAAGCGAAAGCTCTCAATCTGAGTACACCGATAAGGTCAAGTCCGCTCGCCGCAAGACTTCTCAAACACGATCTCCCTAAGGAGTTGCCGCAAGAACAAGGTCACTTATTTATTTTATTTATCAATTTCTATCAACGCCCATTGCTTCTAATATCCTTAAAAGCTATATTAGTAGATATTCTTACTCATATTGCGTAGGTTCTGGGGAAAGGTTCAATTGTAGTTCTACGTCACTATTATCCTTTTTCTACCACAAAGTACCATTTTAATTTAAATCTACAAATTAAGAGTCTTTTTATTTAAATCCTATCAAAGTATTAAAATTACAGGAGAGGACAATCGACGCACGGGTTACAACTCACCGCGGGAGACAAGATACATACTCAGGTAATATCAATTTTTTTAATAGAACTTGTTAATTTAAAGTAAGTTCTTTTATACTTTATAGGGTCCAGTGCTCCATTATGATAAAAAGTATCCCATCTACGAAGTTAAATAATCGCACGAAATGAAAAAAAAAAGTCTGTTTAGTATTTTTGAAGTTTAACAAACTTTTCTTTGTATTTTTCTTATTGATAATTTTTACTTAAATGGTAAATATTTATGTTCTAGAGTTTGTCTTTACCTATAACTGTATAATCGAACATTTCGGCAAACAAATTACTCGATTTGATTTAAAACAAAT
This sequence comes from Aporia crataegi, assembly GCA_912999735.1. Classification (NCBI taxonomy): domain Eukaryota; kingdom Metazoa; phylum Arthropoda; class Insecta; order Lepidoptera; family Pieridae; genus Aporia; species Aporia crataegi. Next base: position 408,016 of record OU538744.1, on the reverse strand, counting down.
TGACATTTTTATATGTACACTAGCTGACCCGGCAAACGTTGTTTTGCTATATTAATTTTTGGGGTGGGCTACCCTTATCACTTAGGGGTATGAAAAATAGATATTAGCCGATTCTCAGACCTACTGAATATGCATATAAAATTTGGTAAAAATCAGTAAAGCAGTTTCGTAGGAATAAGGTAACTAACATTGTGACACGAGAATTTTATATATAAGATATTCCGTGTTATATATTTTTCAGTTCTCCTCGCGGAGAGACGGCATCGGCTTACCTCAATAAATTGGATACGGTCAGCAGATGTCTCGGTCGAACCCTGGACAAGGACGTGCCTTGACCGTACACTTGATCCTGGAAAATGCCATCCAAAGCATTCCCAACGTGGAACAGACCATCCATAACCAGCCTTAATATTCTAAGATCCTTTTGAGGCCTTTTTATTGAGACTTATTTAGTGTTGTATATTTACCAAATGATGCTCTCCTGATGGTACTTTTACCTTAATTCAAACATCACCCATCGATAAAACAAAGATTTTTTTATTTATTAATTATATTAGGGGCATGATTCATACCTGTAACTGTAGATGTTAACGCCATATAAATAGGAATTATAATAATTTAAATCTCGCTCAAACACCAAAATCGTGTCCCAAGTACATCACAATGAACGGTGCTTAAATCTGTAAATTGGTACTTTAATCTCTTAAGAGATCTGAAAGGCTATTTTCCAACGCATTTCGTCAAAAATTAGTTTATGTATTAGATTAGTGCCAAAATTAGTTATTGTGTTACTTAATTTATTTTAGTTTATGTCGTTATCTCCGCCTATGTGTGCGTGTGTTAAGGGTTGTATCGATACAGTAGATATTTTGAAAATTGTTTTAAAATTATCTTTAAATTTCCGGTATAGATTCAATATGGGTTATATTTTATTGTATAGAAATTGAAAAATTGAACTCACATGCGCAAGGGAAGCTGTTGACCGTATAAAATAAGCAGTATTTTCTTTTAATTTACATGTTTTCAGAATGTGGTATTTGAGATAAATTATTTGAGCATTAAGTTAGGCTTAGCGTATAATAGAAGTGATATGAGGGTAGATGACTCTTGAATAGTGACATATTATGAGGGTAGATGACTTTAATATAAGACAAATTGTCCGTGACAATGTAAATTCAGTGTGTTTGGTACAAAAGCTTTTTGTTAATACCTTTTTTTATTATAAGTTATTTTTAAGCACAACCTTGCCATAGAGAGTTTATACACTAGCGACGTACATTTCTTATATGAATTTAAGATTCTTAGTTTAGGTAAAAGATAGTCGCGCCTGTATAACCTAAATATATTAGTAATGGACACGAAAGTACAATTTAGGTTAAGTTTCGTTCCAGTATTCAACCTAAGGATAGAATTATATTTGTATTATTGTTGAATATTGGAACGGTTGTTAAGTCCGACCGATTCCGAGCGAAACATTCTCGAACGTTCCACGACAACCGACATTTAATGGTACAAGAGATTATGTCTATTTTCCAATGAATTAGATTAAGATTTTGAAAATTATTAGTTAAGTGACGGTTCATCTAAATTGGCAATATTTTACTCATTTGTAATTGAGTTTACTACATTTTTTTATTGATGCTCTGCTCTTATTATTAATGGGTTGTTATCCAACATAAAAAAATTCAATTCAAACCACTAGTTCCTGAGATTAGTGTTCAACCACACAAACTTATCAGCTTCATAATATTAGCATAGATGCGTAGAGATTTATATTATTATTAAAATTTCGTAACTATAACTTAATAAATATCATGAAATGAAAAATTGCCAGATTAGAAGTACTATATTAAATTAATTTGCCATAATTAACAATAGACAATACGTAGATTAAGCCAAAGCAAAAGTATTACAAACTCCAATAATGACATGTTAATCTGTTATCTGTTTTCAACATTTATAATGGTATGATGTGAAATTTAATAGTTATTTAGATTTAAATTCACCACCGCACAATGACGGCGTTCGTGTTGTACAAACTAAGAATTGCAAACTAGTTTATTACAAATAAAAATATCTCATGAATAGAATCTACCTCGCTCGCGTCAGCTTTAACAAAAACCGCAACAAATAGGTCTATTCGTTTAGGAGCTGTGCCACAGATACTTTAAAAACCCCCGCTTCTTTGCGTTAGGGTTTTACACTTATGATACACAGGCATAAATTTATTTTAGTTTGTACATCATGATTGCCACAATTTTTACACTCAACGTGACCAAAGATAATTTAAGACAAACAAACAAACAAACCCAACGACAATTTTTTTTAAAATTTCACATCAGTCTAGTCACAGTTCCATCGTGCCATAAGCTCTTGTTAAAATATTTTCAAAAAGTAATAAATGAAAAAAATTTGTAATTGTATTTTATTTCTTCAGCTCGCAACGGCAAGCTTCCGTCTTGCATGGGACAAAATTCGACAGAAAATCCTTTAAAAAAAATAACATTTATTTCTCAAATTATGCACTATATTATAGTATATAAATTATTTACTTAAATAGATTATAATTATTAATTGTGTAGATTATACTATAAACTATTCAGATCTCCTGTTAAAAGATCTAAACCGCCTCGGTCAATTTAAATCATCGTGAAATAGAATGGAAGCGACTTTTTGCAACGAAATTGTACATAGCAGAACAAACATTGTCAATAATTGTATGACACACAAACTAAATAATTAGCAAAACAGACGCAGAAATGTGTCTGCCTCATGCTTCATTAAGCTCCAAAATAATTGAAGGATAAAAACCAGTTATTTTAAATTGTCTCGACATACAGTCTTTCTCTGTAGTCCGTTAGCTGGTCCGGCGCGTTTGTAATCCGGCACGACTTCTTTTTTTTCTGGCTTCGAAGGACCAGCAATAGACTGCAAGTTTTGCCTTCATTTAAATAATTCCATCAAATAATCTAATGGCCTGGAGTGAAAACAATATAAAACTAAAAATATTTCAATTGCAAAGAATTTCAAGATAAAACATCTAATAACTAATTAACGACTGAAGGAATTTAGCTTAAGTCTAGCTAAATAGGTACATTCCATCAAGTCATCTATCAAAATCAGTTAACACATTTGGGAGCGGTAGGTAACTACACAGATATACATTCATTCGAACGCAAATACACAGATATACATTATATAATATCAATATTTTTGTGTCTAATATTAAAATCAAATGTGGAATCTAAAGGTTTGTCCCATGGGGCATGCCGCGTGCCTCATACCCTAATTAATGTTAATTTCTCACTACCTGAGTGGATTGGAGGCCGTCCCTCTTTCCATCAGATGCTTCATCCTCATCAGCAGCTGGCGGAGCTGGGTAAGAGTAGTCAGGGTCTGGCTTCGAAGAGTCCTGGGGTCCGTATTTGTCGAAGTGCTCCTGCATGGAACTCGGCAGAGGCGGCATCGGGTAGAGTCGGTATTGCTTGCAGTAGCGCTGAAAGTAATTTGTAACAAAATAAATATGATCTTATACTAGTTTTAAAGAGAAACCAACACAAAAATCAAACAAATAGATATTGATAGATAATTTTTTATCCATTCTCCTCGCAGACTGTCGAATTCTTAAAAATAGAAAGAGTAACAAACAGTGAAACTAAAGACAACTCAAAAAACCCCTGATAAGTTACATACAAATAAGAATATCTTATAAATGGATGAACTTACACTGCATAAATTATAGCTAAGAATCATCTTGACCCAGTCAGCTTTCAAAGACAAAGAACCGAATTGAAATCGGTCCAACCGTTTAGGAGCTTCTATGCCACAGACATATCTATCTACACGTCAAATTTGTAAGAACCCTCTTCTTTCGTCGGGAGTTAAAAATATAACGGAAAATGTGTTACGTCGATCGCTCTGTGCAGGGCGTACTCCGGCCGTCCGTTGTCGCGGGCCTCTTGCAGCAGTCGCGCCCCGAGGGTCAGCAGCTTATTGTCCGCGTCTCTCAGCCTGCTCTCAGCCAACTCCCCGTAGAAGTAGCGCGTCTCCGCGCGCTCTTTCGCCTCGCGGTCGTCGCGCTCTTTCTGTAAACACATGCAAACATAATTCTCCTTATCTCTATCTCATTCTTCGGTGACACACTCTCTGTTACGCTCTCACGCCTAAATAACAGAACCTAAACTAAAGATTATGATTAAATCTGGCACAGAGAGACTGGAGCTTGAGAACAACATAGGCTACCTTTGCGAAAAGGTTTGAAGGGGGTTGAAAATTGAAATATACCAAATACGCGGAGGGAGTCGCGGACAAATTCTACTTTCTTATTTAAAATTATACGAGTAGGTACTACACATCTAAAATTTTGGTTTTGAATGAGTTTTATGTTATTTTTTTTTACAAATTATTTACCTAAAGTTTTTATTAATATTGTACCAGTTAATTGCGAATATTACTGTAACAAATATTTAATAATATCAATCTTCTTTTTTAATTAAAAAGACGCCTGAAATTTTTATTAGACACATAATATAAAGTTTCCCTTCAAACCACCTCTGCCTTGCCAGAATAATACTCTTACCCACAACTTGAGGATATCTTCACGATACTCCCTGATCTTCCTCTCCTTCTCTTTGCGGAGCTTTTCTTTGTAGTCCTCGTAAAGCTCACCATTTTTGAACCTGGAATTCAGTGTTGAAGACTAACTTCATGGTAGAATTTATATTTAAAGTCTTAAAAGTACGTTATCACCTACAAAAAACCTCTGGCAAAGTAAGAGAATGGACTTTTATTAAAAAAACGTAAGCTTATTGCTAAAATTGCTAACTAGCGCTTGGGAATAAATAATTATGTCCAGTTCGGAAATTTATTTCTTAAATATAGCAAACTAAAAATGAGAACCCAATAGAAATGAGTGTCTGAAAACCTCATATCCTCATCATCAACATAGACAACTCACAGCTACTTATATTCCTTTCCTACCCACTGGTGATGGTGAAAGTTGCTCCACTGCTGCCTGATATAATAGATTTTACCTGTTCATGATCTCCCACTGCCTCATGGTGTTAAACTCGTGCATCCTCTGCTCTTCGTCCCTGAGGAAGGCCCTCCTCACCTCCATCCTTTCCTCCTTGAACTGTGCCCTCTTGCGGGCGTCCGCTGCCCGTCTAGCCTCCGCCCTGAATTAAATAACTTTAACATATGGATACAGCTTTATTAGTACGGTTGAAGACGTTTGTGATTAGTGAAAAGTTATAAAAAGAGGTACAAATGTAGGTACTCACGCATCCTCCTTCTCTCGAATGGCCTTCTGCAAGTTTTCATTCTCTTTGGCCTCTCTCGCCGCATCTCCGCTCTCCAACTTCTTGCTGATCGCTTCTAGCACTCGCAATTTCTCAGCCTTCACCTGAAAATTGCACCTCCAGACTATTTTAATATTATCTATTAGTGTTAAACTACGGTATTACGGGTTCAAGTAAGAAGTACAGATTCCGAATGGACACGACTAATTACACGATAGCATAATACTTAGGTATTCATGTTTGTATAAAAAGTGTGAAAAAAGACTTACATCAGCCTCGGTCTGCTTCCTTCGCCTCTCGACCCTGGCGTTGGCCCTCTGCAGCACCGCGATCAGCTTGTCGTCGCAGAGGTCGCGCGCCGCCGTCTCCCGTTTCCTCTGCTCGCACTCCTCGCGGGCGAGACGCATGTCCGACAAGATGCGGGCCTTCTCTGCGCTTTTCTAACAACACACATTTAATTAAAGAAAAACGAAACCGTTGAATTTTGTAAAAATTCAATATCCGTGTACTTTTTCTCCTACATCTTTAACTACTATATGTTATACTATGTACTACTTTATACTATATATTTATATTTAAAGGGTTTTTTTATAAATTAAAGCAAAAGGGCAGGAGTTAAAGGAAACCACCGCCCATGGATCAACCAACCCAAAATGACAGTTTGGGCTGCGGGTGCACTGCCGGCCTTGAGAGTTACGAGTGCAGTAGAAAAAAAAAGCTCAGTTTTGGAACGACAAACATTAAGGTGTTTAAGGATCAAAATAATTTATAAAATCTATGGTCTTTTTCCCTGCAAAGATAAAAACACATACAAATTCTTCCTCAAACTTCTTAAGTTCGTCCATTTGTTCGTTGGCCCTAATGTTGTCAACCTTCTGCATCTCCAATTCAGTTTCGTATTCTATACGTTTGCGTTCAGATACCTCGTGAGCTCTGGAATTAATATTTTTGGACTTCAAAGTAATAACAACAAAATAATGTAATAAAACATGAAATACAACACGCGACAATTTTGACGTTATTCATAAATAATAAAATTTTGTATAAGTATCTACTAATTCATCAATGGAACCTCCTTTATATATCTATATGGAAATATTTTCATAATATAATAATATGATAAAAATATATTTAAAAATTATCAATTTAATTTCTCAAATATTCTCAATAATATCAAAATTTAAAATAGGTAGTAAGTAGGTTGTAGGTTGAAGGGGTTTTAAATCGTCTACTATTTTTCTTTTATAGTTAATGTTAATAAAATATTTCTTACTGGTCTAAGATCTCCTTCTGATGCTGCTTGTTGGTATCGAAGCGCTTCTTCCTTCGCAAGGCATTGAGTTCGTGCCACTCCTTCGCCTTCCGTATAATGTCATCATCATCCTTTCTCTTCTGTTCTTCTTCGAGACCTTTCAGTTTTTCCTTAAATTGAAGCTGCTCCTGACGCTCTTTTTGTATTGCTGTTTCGATGACTGCTCTGAAATAATTATTAATACATAATTATAAAACATACATATACATTCCCACAAACCGTCATCCTTACACTAATCAACATTCACAGACCTACACGCAATACATACACGCACAACATGTCACCCTCCCCACACACTCCTAACACACAACACATCCCAATACACCACCACATTCAACACACTCGCACACCATTACAAACCACACCAGTACACACCACCACATTAAACACACGCACACCATTCTACACCACACCAATACACACTCACTCCACACGCAGACACTACTTACCATTTCAAAAAGTTTGTCTAAAAATAATTTTATGTTTAAGTCAATGGGGTCTAGTGTTCTGTAGTACAGGGTTTCCTAGTGCAGGCACCAGTCTCCACCTTAGCCTAGTTTATATTTTAACTGTAAGCGCAAAACTTAATCAACAACTTTGGTGGAGAAATAAACTTTCTTTTTTAGTGTATTTATTTATTTGGAATAAATAAAAACATTCTCTAAGAATAGAAATTCAAAAGGATGTGACAAAATCCAACTGGTCAAAATTCCTAATATGCCTTAAGTAAAATTTCCTCCATTTTACTTAGGGCACGAAATAAAACTTTAATTAAAATAAAGACAGGCTTAAAAGTCCTGTAACCAAGCCAAAACCTTTAATAAATTATTTGATAACTTACGAGAGCAGCAACTTTGGCGCGTCTTTGTTTTTAAAGACGGTCTCCCTCGCGCTGTACATCAGCTCCCGTTGTTCTTGCCTCTTCCTCTTCAGGTACTGCTGGTAGAACCGGCTGTTAGCCTGCTCCGCTGCTTCGATGCGAGCACGCCGGAGCTCTTCACTTCGCTTGTTCACATTCTGAACAAATGTAAAAAATATTCTTATTCGTAATCATTATTACAGGGTTTTTTATATTGTCTTGATTTTCACTTGTTCTCATATAAATAGTTCCCTACTCATAACTTATTGATACATACCTCAAGAGAATTAGGCCAGAGCTTGGTCATGTTACCGCTGGACTCGTTTAAATATTTCACGTATTCCCTGCGCCTAGACGTCTCTGGATCCTCTCGGTTTGGGTCTGTCCATCGCGTTATGCGGGACCACTCATCTTTTGTCATTACTATCGGCATTGCTGAAAAATACTCACATTAACTAAAAATTCACAACCACCACTCAATTGGATAGAGTTTCCCCTGCTAAGAACAACTATTGACTGTAATTCCCTTGCAAGAACAACTGTTCACCGCTTATATCTCTAGTAGTAGAAATAATATCACTCCCCACTCTGTAGAGTGGTGAGACCTGTAGGTCTCACTAAACAGGTCAGTGCGCACCCGACACTAAACTCCACCCGAGAATTTACTACATCAGCCTACCGAACTTATCTATTATTATTTTACTGTAACTACTGTTTAATCGATTTGATGGAATAGACTCAACAAAAACACTTGTAACTCGGCAACGCAGAGTAAAAGTACATAACTTAAATACGCTTTAATACATAACTGTTTCTAAATAAAAATTATTATACTAAACAAAAAAATTTTGGTTGCTTAAGCAAAATATAAAAGTAAGTGGTATAAAATATACCTATTTAATTTTAGTCACACTAAAAAAAACAGTATACAGTATACAGTAAACTTAAATATGTTGTGACAAATAACAGTATGAATAGGAAAAAAGAAGTTATGACTTCTTCTTAGTGATAGAGATATTCTTTACCTATTTTTTTAGCTGCCAGGAAGTAATAAACCAAAAATAATACATTATTACCTAAATGGGAAGTTTTAAAGAAATGGGAATTTTATTATGATTTATGAGAATTCGTATATTATACAAATTAAGGCGGGCTTCACAGATGTGATCATAATTTTAAAAAATATTTTCAGACAAAATTTAGGTTTTCTCAATCAGGAGTTTACGAGGAATAAACCAATATTTTATTTGAAAAATAATTTATGGTACAATAAATTATTATATTTTAAATAATCTATTAAATATGTATATCTTATTAGATATATCTACATAATATTTAAATTATGATAATAATTCATTAACAATAATTTAATTTCGAAGTTGATCGCGACCTACTGGCGCACTCCTTTGTCATCCATATCTGTCACTGTTACTTTTTCAAATTTAATGTAAATTGTCAATAAGCTCGTTTAAAATATTTTATAATTTAAATTAATTTATGTCAGCCACGTTGGAAGTGCCAACTTGGTGTTTTTATGGTAAATAAACGATTTTCTGAAACAAAATAGGTGAAATGAAATACTTAATTAACCTTATGTAATATTTTAAATGTATTAGAAATTAGAAAAAAATAAAATTAGTGATGTAGCTTCATAATACAAGTGACCAACTGTGTAGAAAAGCTGTGACATAATTTTGTTGTTATTTTGTACTGTTGAAGGTTTTTAAAAAAAGTGATTGTTGTAGTAAATTTGGTGCCTCAATATGAAGCTAAAAGAATTAAAGAAGACGGTTAACGTGAGCTGGTCGCCAGCGGAGCATTACCCATCGATGTTAGTCGCCGGCTCGGCGGCTCAGCAAGTTGATGCCAATTTTAGTTCAAATTCCTCCATAGAACTCTATTCTTTAAATTTGGAAGACCTAGGACTAGACTTAGAACTTAAAGCCAGTTTACCAACACAACACAAGTAGGTTTCACTAACATTTAACAAATAATATTATCACTACACTTTGAAAAATTTCTATTAGAAGTTTTGAGTTGATTGTTTAGTAGTTTTAGAAGCTAAGAACTATGACATATTCTAGATTTTATAGTTTTTTTATTATTTTCTCAATAGATATCACAATCTAGATTGTATTTAAATTAGATTTCAGAAGATAGTATGGTCTGGAGCAGGAACAATAATTGGTGGCTGTGATGGTGGCTTGCTTCAGTTTTATAATACTGAAAAAGTTCTCAATAGTTCACCTGATGCACTTGTGGGAAGCAGTAATAAACATAATGGTATATATTTTAATATTTATATACATAAAGTGACATTATGGAGTGGTGACTTTTAAACAAATTATTTTTGTTTTGTATGAAGGTTTTATTTATCTTCTCATTATTTGTAAAATTTCTTACATTTTAAGTTAGGTTCCTTGATACCTTTGACATGGGTCCCTTATAATGTGACAATGAAGTCGAAGTAAAGATATACATAATTATATGGAGTATATTAGGTTTACGTTCCTTAAATAATACTTTCCGCCAACAAAAAAGAGACGTGTTAGAAGTTTAATATGTCTGTGGGTTTGTGTCACTGGCATTGTAGCTTCTAAACAAAAATATGTTTTTGTTTGAAAGCTAATGGGATTGAGGTGGATCTTAGCTACAAGTTATGAAGGACCATTCATCCATTTATGAGATATTCTTATCATCATTCAGATACATACAAACACAAACACTGATATTTTTAGAATCTCTAGTATTTGATTTGTCTTGTCAACTTCTTTTTTTCTTAAACTTAATTACTTACTTGCCATTTTTATTGTTCCCTTGTTAATATTTTTATGATAAATGAAGCTACCACAGTTAACTTCCACTGATCTTTCAGCTACAATTTAAACAAATTAAGATAGAGAAGCAGTAAAAATGTGGATTGACATTGTTTTTACGTAAAGACTAAAGAGCATAAACAAATATAAGTGAAATTGAAGACAACTTAAAAAGTCCCCCCAAAATGATCATTACAAAAGATTTCATAATCAGCTGCACTGCAACTATTTGAATAAATAGTTGCTAATGTCTACCTCAATCACAATATAAGCTTTCAAACAAGAAATCACAATGTAATCAGGAGGTATGATGCCACACAGACATGTCAAACTTATAAAATCCATAATTTTTCATCAGGGGTTTAATAGATGAATTAACAAAAATATAATTTAATTATAAAAATAAATAATTTTATTGATAATTGAGATTATAAGATTTAAAATTTTAACAACCTCATAAGTTGTCTTTTTCAGGCAATGTATCCGCATTGGATGTCAATCCATATCAAAAAAATTTACTGGCATCAGGAGCATCTGAAAGTGAGATCTTTATATGGGATCTTAACAACACAAGTCAACCAATGGCACCCGGCAATAGAAGTCAGCCATATGAACATGTGCAAGGATTAGCCTGGAACCAGCAGGTTAATGTTTGTTTTTGTTTAGATTTAGAGTATGGGATTTGGTTTATTTACTTCTACTCTCCTCCTATCTTTACTCCTAGCTTATATAAGCAGTGGGCTTGGCTGCCAGTAGGCATTATTATTCTACAGTAGTCTATAGAAGGAGCATTCACTATTTGTTCTTAGAATGGTACCTTTCAATAACCTGTCTTAGAAGGGGAAACTACCTGATAGGGTAGTGGTTGTGTATTTTGTTGGCATGTTATTGGATGACATGTATATTATTTTTAGTGTTTAGTGTGGTTTTTTTTATTTTTAATGGTAAATAGATAAATTTCTAACAATAATATATTGATATTACAGGTTCAACATATTCTAGGGTCCACATTTGCCACAAGGTGCTTAGTCTGGGACTTACGTAAGAATGAGCCAATAATGAAACTGAGGTGAGTTTATGGTTTTATAACCGCATCATAATCAGTTCATTCCTTCAGAAGCTACGATGCCACAGACAGTCAATTAAACTTATAGTACTTCTTTTTTTTGCGTCAGAGGTTCAAAACCGACAATATATATGCCGATAAATACCTTTGCTAAATTCCAGTGATGCGCAATCTAGGACTCGATGGCGCAGCCTCAGCTGGCACCCATCTGTCGCCACCCAGCTCTGCATAGCTTCAGAAGATGACTTGCTACCGGTTGTACAGCTTTGGGATCTCAGGTGAGATGCTAATAATGTATAAAGTATTATTTGAAATGTGTATCTTTTTAACTTGTACCTATTACAGAAGTAATAAATTTATTCATTTCTCCACTTAAATAAAATCTATTATTTATGTCTTTTTCTAATAATAATGGAGAAAAGAAACATCCAAGACGATTATTTAAAGGAAATTATGTAAACCTTAGCGGTTTGTTCTGTGTGTAGGTTGGCTGCGTCTCCACTGGTGACCTTGGAAGGCCACAGCAAAGGAGTGCTGGGTCTCTCTTGGAGCCCACATGACCCTGACCTGCTGCTCAGTGCTGGCAAGGATGGCCGTTTGCTGTGCTGGAATCCCAATAACACCAAACCAGTTAGCATTTTTTTTTATCTCAGCAATCAAACACTACAAATTATTTTATTATAATTGTAAAAATTACTCTTAAAGACAGTTATTTAAATGTTTTTGCCTCCTGTTACATAAAAAAGGTAGGCACGGAATTCCTTTTATGTATTTATCTATATCTTTTTTTTTCTATTGGATGTTTATAGGTAGTTGCAGTTTTAATCCAAGTTTTTGGTTTATAACAGAACAATAAATTTGTTGCTATGGTATTCTTAGCAGTCTGTCTAGACGCGAGTTTACCAAACACATAGATTTTAGATCTTAATTTGGATGCGTATGTATGACGTATCTTGTAAATATTCCAGGGTGGCGAGCTGGTGGTGGAAGTATGCCAGCAAAGTCAATGGGTCCACGACGTGTCTTGGAGTGCTCGTACTCCGGGCGTGTTGGCGGCCGCCGCAGCCGAACATGTTGCCATACACTCTCTGCTGGGTGGATCGCGACCCGATAGGGTGGGTTCTGTTCAACAGCACTATTAAAAACACTATATTAAGAGGTTTTATGATACCAGCTGTGCTCCAGTGTATATAACACGATGTAGTAGAAAAACATCCTATTCAGATCCATAATACTAATATAGAAATGTTCATATAAATATTGAAAATGCCTATATAATATTTCAGCAAAGCCTCCATACCGCCAGCAACATAATGGAGTCGTTCGGCGGTGCGGATTCGTTCGCTGCCTTACCGGCCGTCTGCCGGGCACCGCCTGCACAGACCCACAACCCGCAACCAGAGCGCCCGCCGGCCTGGCTCAAGAGACCCAGCGCTGCTAAGTTTGCTGTAAGTTTTTTTTTGCACACTGTTGCAATGGAGTGCAACGGGCGGCCTACTAAGCGATCTCTTCCAGGCAACCCACAATTTTTGTTGGTTAAGTTGAATTTCTGCAGGCAAGCCTGTAGAAATTCAACCACTCCTCCGTACCACTTATGACACCCCTGTCCGGCAAGTTGCAGCCCTACCAGAGAGAATACAAATATAAATTCAATTATAAATTGTATTCGGGACCGAAATCAACCCGATACCTCAGGCTTCATTGTAGGCTTATAAGACCGTTTAGACGTGAGGCTTAATATTGCCTCATTCTATTTCTGCATTAACATAAGACGATACAGTGGAAAAGACTGATTAAAAATTTAATAAAATTAGTTTTTAAATGAAAATTCAGAATCTGAAGTATCAATGGATCCAGATATAACTCCACACAAAGAAAAAAAAAACTATTAAATAAAATCGCATATTAACTTTCTTTTCTTTTTTTCAGTTTGGCGGAAAATTAGTTACGTTTGAAAAATGCCCTCTCGAGGAAGGATCTCGTAAGCTGGTGCAGATCAGTCAGGTGCATCTCTTATGTTTTGATTATTGATAACTAGCTTTTATTTAAATGGTAGCTATATTGACCTTCCTTTCGTGAAAGAATTTTTAAAATCGATCCAATCGTTTGAGATTATTTACTACAAACAAAAATCTTTTCTCTTTTTAGTATTGTTTGGTAGAATGTGAGTATCATACCATCAATGTTTAAAAGAAAAACACTGTGAGAAAATTTACAGTGTTTAATGTTTTAGTTTCTGTGTCTTTGCTATTTAAACGGATAAACCTATACTCTGTTTGAAAGCGACGATATAGGTCTTAGCAACTCATGAAGATCTTTCAATCCGATTATGAGGTATTTTTATTTGAAATGAACAAGTCCAGGCTTTTATTAATTGTTTTCAATTTCTCTTGTGTTAGTTGGTGAGTGAGCCCGAGTTGGTGGAGAAGTCAGTGTTACTAGAGGAAGTGATGACTCTGACGAGAAATCGGGACCCGCAGGCCGCAGAAAGGCTCGCCGAGTTCGTATTACAATTTTTTTTATGTTTATTAGTTGATTGTGAAATCAATTACGATCCGATTAAATAAAAATTGTGTAAAGTACGCGCACCGTAGGGGAAAATTTAATAATATTTAAATACTTGTAAAATCAATGTTAATTACGCGAATAATATGTTCACTTTTTTTTATTTGGAAATTGTAGGAGAAAAATATTTGGAATACAATTAATGGAAAAGTGGTCATCCGTTAAAAGATATTCTTTTAGTAATTGCCGTGTCGGGGATTTTTAAAATTGTCTTCAATTTTGCTTGTCAGGTATTGTCGTGAGCAAGGAGATTCGAGCAACGACCAACACGAACGCTACATCTGGTTCTTCCTGAGAGCCAACTTTACGCCGACATTCCGCACAGAAGTGCTCAACTTGCTTGGTAAGTCTTTTTCATAAAGCCTCGATAAAAGTACTATTGTTTACTTATGCTGATTTGCGGGCTGGAAAACTAAACGATACGAACAAAAATAATATAATATTGATATCCTTTGTAAAGCTGTTTCTATATTAAAAACTCATCAAGATTTCGTTTTTATGCAGCAAAATTGTTTGCTTAAGAGATCATGGTTGTAATTAATTTGTGACTTAAACTGTCTCTTAATAGGTTATAAGCAAGACGAAATCCCATCGAAATTCAAGAGTCAAAATGCCGGTGACGTCCAAAACGACACAGCCTTTTTGAGTCGAGTAAGTACAACATATTTTTCTATCATATTATGGTAAAAGTATGCAATCTCCTTCGCTTATTCGTATCGTAATTACGCTGTGCTAATGAATAATATATAACAAATCCTTGCTTTATTTTTTTTAATTTTCTACTATCGCCTTTGTTGAACGTTCTATTCCGCGAAAACTATTCAGGTAACTGGTACTTATCGATATATGTATACAGGTTCAATACTAGTACATAGATATTTTTTTTATAGATTGTTTCTTTCACAAGCTTCAGAAATATAAAAATATGTAAACCCATTAAATGTGTTTTTGTCAAAAGTAATTATATAAGGATTGCAAAAATGAAGTCTGTCATATAACTTTTTGGTAGTTAATAGCTGAACGAGATTCTACGCCACATTGTGCTTATTACGTAAATATACAGCGCGTAGAATAATTTTAGAATATTTAAAAAAGCACTCCTGTGACTGAACATATTTAAATAAAGTTATGCATGGGTGTTTAGAATATCGTTAGGTACACGAAATTTAATTTAATGTGTAAAAAGCAGCAAATACATATAATAAATTCGTCGTTTTCGTTGGGCTATGCTCTGATAAATGTTGGCTTGGTCAATGGGCACCCGCTAACGTCGCTATCTGTAATCGTGGGCTATTCTGTTTGTCTGTCCGCACTCAGGGCGAGTCCACAGAGACCGAGGCAGAACTGTCGACCGACACCAGCACTGATCTGTCTGTGAGTATCAGTCATTACTAATGCTTCTATGTCTATGCTCAACTAAAATTAATAATAATAATTGGGATAACTCACATACATTGCTCTGATCCCAAAGTAAGTAGCTGAAGAACTTGTGTTATGGTAATCATAAACAACGAGGGTACCACAGTAAATACATACTCGTATATAAGTTTTTAGACAATTAAAACTCGCAAACAAACATTCGTGCTCAACACACAAATAAATGCACCTACCGGGATTCGAACCCAGGACCTTATGGCTCAGAAGGCGGGAGCTGTACCAATTGCGCCAACCGGCCAGCAAATACATGCGATAAAGGACAATAAGAAACTGATAATGACGATAAGCTCCTTATAAACGTTTCTCAACTAAGATCTTTGCGTTTTGTCTCGTTTTTGCAACAACAATTGTTCATCATCGAGAAAGTGACAAGACATATGATCCATTGTTTCAAGTTGAGCGTTTATAAGCAAGGGGTAAGTATTTACTCATCATCAACCAACCCTACAACTAAAGGCCTTAAATCCTAATGGAAAATGTAATTTTTAAATTTTTGTAATATTTAATCCTATTCCAGAGTTACCAATGATGTAATTAATAAAAAAAAGTCCAAATTTATTGATATCATTGCTTTTTACAGGAAGCTCAAACCCTAATCGAAAGAAAGTTAGCGAATCTCGACCTAGAACCGGCTGCTACCAATGTCGTCATCCCGAATGGAGAAGGTATGTCTTTGTTATATATCAGCTTTTGCCGCGACCACTCCAAGCCTTTTTCGAAATAAATGGTTTAGTGTGTAATTAATCAGGGTCTAATAGTAATAAAATCGGTTCAATTGTTAAGGCGGGAAAGCGTATCAGACAGAAAAAGTTACTTTTGCATTTATAATATGTATTAGTAGGTAATTGGTATAAAAATACGCTTTTGACGAATAACGAAAAATGTTTTCAGATTCAACTAGCATGATATGCCGTGCTCTTGTGTGCGGTAATTTAGAGGAAGCCGTAGAATTGTGTCTCGAAGCTAAGAGAGTGGCAGACGCGCTTATTGTCGCGTCTTTAGGTAAGTTACTTATTGCACATTTGAAGATATTGACTTCACTACCAAACTCAGATAAATACATATTAGGTGTTTAACGAACACGACAAGTGTAACAAGTGAAATTAAATGTATAACTCCCCCAATATGTTAATTATACTTGAGGTTTAATTTTACGCCATTACTCTCTGGCATGAGTGATGAGCATGATATTATAATGAATTTCAGGCAGTCAAGAGCTAGTGTACAAGGTGCAGCGTTATCACCTGAACGCGAATGCCTCCGAGCCGGTGTCCCTACTGAGCGGCAGTTTGCTGAGAAGCAAGTGGGAGGGGCTTGTGAGAAGCGCCGCCCCCGACAGTTGGAAGGACGTGCTCGCCACTCTCGTCACTCACGCCGATACTGACGTCTTGCCGCACTACTGTGGTATGGCTTTTATAGACGATATACGAATACTATAATGTTATTAAATAAATTGTTATTTAAACCCGTTATTCAAAAACAAAAAAAGGAGGTTATCATTTTGACGTGTATGGTTTTTTGTACTTTTCACTCCTACGTCGCCGTTAAAAATATTTAACCGATATTAAAAATAACCACTCACAGGCACTTACACGAATTAATTTTATTTACAATAAAATTAACACGATTTTGTTATAATATAAATATATAGATTAACTGATTATTCATATATCACAGAACTGTTGGGCGACAAGTTATCTGAGGAATCAGATCCGACGTTCAAAAAAGCAGCTCAACTGTGCTACGTAGTGAGTGCGGCCGGAGACGCGTTAGCCGCACGGTTGGCGCGCGAGAAACGCGTTATCAATGATGTTGCGGAGTTAACACGCCGTGCCCAATTAGCTCTATTGCTTAAAACTGCTGCCGAAATGCGCGGTAGGCCAGTGCAAGTTAGTATTACCTATTTATTAAAAACTCTTTTGAGTGCGACTTCGTCCCCGTGTTTATTCTATTTCATACCTTGAAAGTCATAAAAAAATAAAATAATCTATTTACTTTCTCAAGCTCTCGGTAAAATCGTTGCAGTGGTTTAGGTGTGAAAGAGTAACAGACATAGAGTCCCTTATGCATTTATAACATTGGTAGGGATAGTAGACGTGGGGATGTAGTTTTGTAGAGGTCATCAAATGTTTTGCTTTTTTATTCCCATGCAAGGAGGGTGGCGGCTTGACCAGCGTCCTGACAGAGTACGCGGGGCGCTTGGCTGCGCAAGGCTGTCTCCAGAGCGCTCTGACAGCTTTGCAGGGCTCGCCCTCGGAGATGCACGACCGCCTCGCCACCGCACTCGGTTTGGCGCAGAACAGATTTGCGCAGGTGAATTTCTCTTTTTTGCCCTCAATTACGGTACGCAATGACCCAAAGTCAACACAGCCGGAAGACTTCGTATGAGAACTTTACTATGAAAAGCTTTTTCTAAGTAGATTTTATGATTTTTAAGTCACAGTTTACGGTTTTTTAAAAATAAAATTTATTCATGTTTTTAAGTGGAATAATAAAAACAGTGAACTTTGATTTAAACCGTTTTTTTAAAATGTCTTCGTAAGTGTTTGTTGAATTAAAAGAAAAGTGCCCAGTCAATTTTATTATGTTATTATGATAAAAATTATCTAAAGTTTAACATATTAAATAAAAAAAATTAGTTCACTAATTGAAAACTTACTTTTTTGAAGTCTGTTGAAAATATAAATTCTATTTCAGCAACACCCGCAGCAGAATCAGCAATTTGCGAGCAAAACTCGAACGACAAGCGAACATTCGCAGAAACGTGCTCCTTTGCCAAATGCCTACATGCCTAACGCTGCCCCTCTTGGTAAGATAGCTTTGCTTTCAGACGAGGTTGAGAAACGTCTAAGTTCCATCAAAATAGGTTCAGCCGATGTTGAATTATGTAAGTGCCGGTAAAATTGATTTAAGAACGAACGGATGTACAGATTTAATAACGTTATCAATCAATGCACCAGTCGAACATAAAAGTTGTATAACCATCATGTTTCTTTCCTGCCAAAAAAAACCCTAAAATATTCTTTTTCCTATTTAAAATTAGATATATATACTAAATTTTGTTTGTAACAGATGTGTTATATTAATTATTGTCGTTCCAGCGCCAGCTCCAGTAAATCCATGGGCTGGGACAGTCCCAGTATCTGCTCCCGCGCAGGTTCCGCCCGCGCACGCTCCGCCCACACAGCAACACTCAAGACCCGGCAGTGTGGGACCACAGGCGGGTAAGGGCAAAGTTTAATACAAGGAAGTTTTGGAAGAAATGTTTTGTTTTATATAGGGTACTTTAAAAAAAGGAAATTTTCAAAAATAATAGATTAAAAAATGTTAATGTTGTTACGATATCAACACCAATTTTATTTTGCATCATCTGTCTTACACAATGTCACCCAGATCTGGGCCTTAAGACACGTGTGACTAATAAAATTATCAGTTCCAGGTATAACATCGCGTTCGAAGTACAAAGTAGACCCCTCAGTCCAATCGGCGCCACTCTACAGCCAGTACGGCTTCAACAACCCTATCACAGCCCAACCGCAGTTCGGATACAACAGCCCCATTCCCGACCAATACAACTCTGCTAGTGTCCCTTCTCACAACTTCACCCCTATCAACCAGCCCAACCCTATTAATCCTATTAACGCACCCAACCCGTTAAACCCTATCAACCCATTAGCCCCACCCAATCCTTTAAGCCAACATAATCATTTAAACCCTGCAAATCCTCTACCAAACAACACTCTAAACCCAGCAAACCCAGGTCAAATGAACGGCAGCTACTATGGCTCGCAAGGAATTGAACCTGCAGCCCCAGCCATACCTTCTAAACCAGTGGCTCCTGGATGGAACGATCCACCGGTACCGACAGCTAAACCTAAGGTATGTGTTTTTACAAATTTACAGGAGCGGTGTCTCCCGACAATGGTCTTTATAAACTTAATGGCAGACACCAGTCACTATTAATAAGAATTGACTTTGTAAAGCCAAATAAATTTATTTAATTTATTTATTTATAAATTAATCAATTTTCGGTAATTACTGCTTCTTTCTTTATATTGTAAATTCGTTTAAAATCAGATAATGACGCCAATTCTGATTTAGGTACTCAAACTTGACTAAATAGTAATTTATTACGAGTAAATCAATTTTAGTCCTGTTATACGATTTCTAAACGTGGTTCGAAAGAACAACAAAATAGCGTTTCACTGAACTAACATTAGAGGATTTTTGTCAAGTTTAGAGTTGTATTTGTGCATCAGAATTGGCAGCAATATTTTAAAAAATTCATATTTTAATAGAATATTATTAAAGATATATGTTATTTTATGTACTTTATATTATTAGCATTGTGACCAAGATATAATGTCACCTATCCACGCAGGCACCAGACATTGGGGTCAAATTATAGCTCACAGCCATTACGAGGTATCGCACTGACAGATAAATGTACTAAAACGTGCAACATTTTTTAATAGTGGTATCCTATATTAACATAAGTTTATTTCTGTTTTTTATTAGAAAGTTTTTTATTCTGTTGGACAGCATGTTTTTATTTTATTTTGTAATATAATATGAGCAACGTTTCTTTTGATGTGTTATGATTTTAGTGTACTATTTATATTTTGTGCTGTATAGAAATAAAAAAATATATAGTTATGTCATGTTTATAGACGTGTAGAAGTATAATTTAAATCAATCCTATATTAATGACGGAAATGTAGTCTCACTGATTTTAATTTATTAAGTGATATATCTCATATGTTATATGGGATTTTTAATTTATTTTTATTGATTTCATTTTCATTCTTCCCTTTGTTTTCTAATGAGAAAATAATGTGTACAGGAAGAAAATATTAAGCAATTATGCCCTCTTTTAGCCGAAGCAAGAGATCCAACAGCAAGCTCCAATAACGCATCCGTTATTCGGGGCTGAACCTCCTCAACACGTCCCATTAAACCCAACACAAATGCCGGCTCAGCAACACTACCAGAACCAATTTCCTGGGCAACAGTTCCCAAGCCAACAGTACCCCGGACAGCAGTATCAACAATATCCTGAACAGCAGGGACAATTCCCTGGACCAACACAGTTCTCCGGACAACAGCCTCTGCAACAGTATTCGGACCAGTATCAACAGTATCAGCAACAAGGATATCAACGGGTCAGTATTCCTTACTTCCTTCCGTATATTGTTACATTTATTTCATAACATAAAGAACATTGGACTGTTTGTTTTCCAGATGGAAAGCCCAGCCCCGGTCCAGCCGGCTCCCGTCCAGAAAGGACCCATTCCAGAGCAACACCTCATACTGCAGACTACCTTCGATCAGCTTCGGAATGAATGCGCAAACAGAACAACTAACGCGGTCAGTGTATTAATTTACTTTGAACCAACCGACTGATTTACCGACTTCCATATCGTTTTTTTATTGAAAGCTGACGTGGTCGAAATGGATCTTGGAAATGAAATTTTCTTATTTGTAATCATTATTTCGAGGGTTTTTTAAATTGTCTTCAATTTCACTTGTTTAATATTGTACTCAGAGTGTAATAATGTGTGAGAAAGCAATGTTTATAATCTTGATATGTCAAAATATTTAATACTTTCAGATGGCGAAACGAAAACTTCAAGATATTCAGAAGAAATTGGAGAACCTGTATGACCTTCTAAGAGATAATAAGGTATTTGATGAATATAATATAATAAAATATTCTCTTTCTCTTTGTTCTAATGCATTTTTAATAAATTCTCTATAGTAAAAGTTCAAATCTTTAAAACCCTAAAAAAAACTACTTTTGTCTGCAGCTGGCTGAGAGCTCGCTAGCGTCGCTCCACATGTGCGTGCAGTACGCGCAAGGCGGGCAGTACGCGAG
This sequence comes from Aporia crataegi, assembly GCA_912999735.1. NCBI lineage: Eukaryota > Metazoa > Arthropoda > Insecta > Lepidoptera > Pieridae > Aporia > Aporia crataegi. Next base: position 386,786 of record OU538744.1, on the reverse strand, counting down.
CGCACAGAACGTGCTCATGTCTCTCGCGGGAGACGTCGACTTTGCGTTGGTGGCTTCTTTCCTACCGGCCATTAAGATGCTGCTGACCTTGGCAGACCAGCAGCGGTAGTTTTTTTACAATTAAATTTAATATAACATACTGTTTCATGCTATATAAGTTTTTCTACTTGACTCTGCCAAAGTTTCACAAGTTTTGTTAATTCTCACATCAGGTCACGCTAATTCTATTTTTTTTTCCCAAAGCTTTTAAGTTTATTAAAAACCATAACATTGTATATCTTAGAACGACATTTTTTAAAAGTATTTGTTATAAGAATTTGCGTTTATTTGTTGAATAAAAAGAAAACACTACTCCAATTTAAAAAGTAGGTTTATTTTGCTTAAATCTATTTTCAAGAGTAATCGTACTTGATTCTGGAATACGTGCATTAGGCAATTTGGCAATTCCTTAACATGCGTTATGAAAATTCCAGTTCTATTAAAACAATAAAATTCTGTTATACAGTTCATCCTAGTTTACATTATATGTATTTCCCAACTGCGTCAAGATTTTTTTGTTTGTAAATTATTTACAGAATTAGATAATTTTTATTAATGAAATATTTATGATAAACTAATTTTATAAAAATTTTAATATCATTTTTTAATACAGTAGTTTATAAAACCTATAACTTAAAAACGAAAAAAAGAATATATTATTGATTTAAAATATTATTATGACAAATTCAACGTTTTTGAAGAATTAATTTTTGTTATCTGATTTTAAATTATTTTATCTTTTACTCCAGTCAAATTAGACAAAAGGTAAGTTTTATCAGAAAATTGTTTTAATTTATAATTTAAATCACAGAGAACATTAGTGAGTTGAGTTGAAAACTTAGGAAGTGTATTAAAAAAATGTGTCCGATTCATTAGTTTGTGTCAATTCTAATATACAACTCCCTAAAACATCGACTAAATTTTAGTTTATTGACTTTCAAAACATTATTCTGCTTTTTTTATTTATTTGAATTATTCAGAGTTAACAATGACTTCTATTTGAGGTGTACATCAGAATTGGCGTCATATGTTTTGTCTATGTAACAATACTGATGAAGTGCTAGATTGTTTATTGAATATTTATGAAATATATTAGACATCATATACTAATGACTGTAACAGAATGTAAACTAAAGAGTATACTTAAGTAATTATCTTAGTTTTAAATGAAATATACATATTTTGAAAAATTATTTTGTTTTTTTTTTCAATCTACTTTAAAAAAAGTGATTTTAATGATTCTTTTTTGATAGGTTAATTTCAGATACGATCCCACGTACATTTCATCGAAATTGATTATGTAATTTTTTGAATAAACTGTTTTAAAAAAAAACTATAAACCGACCAAAGTGCGCTAAAAGTTATTAAATAAAATAAAAACACTTCAAAGTTAAAATCAGTAAATTTTATATCACTGGGATTCGAACCCATTGTCGACGGAACACGAATGACCATGAAAGACTAAATACTTTTATACGAGTTCCTTTTGACAACTGTATTTATATAAATTTTTGATATTTTATTAATCTGCGTTAAACTTTTTACCAGAACGTTTTTTCACGTTTCCATTCTGTTCAGATTTTCTCCTATTTAAAAAATACAGTTCATTTATGTAGTACTTATTAAAAAACCCTCTAAAAATAGAGAGGTGTAACCGCCTAAGGAAGGCGGGAGAGAGGAGAGGAGGTTAAAATGCCTAAAAGCGACTACGCAAAATATTATCCGAAGCATTGCTAAGTGCTCGCTGTAATCATAGGAAAGCGACGCATCGGGGATCCTGCGCTTACTACTTCCTGTTTTAAGTATTTTTAAAAGCATTCTCCTTTGAGTGAGCGCGCATTCAAATCGCTATAAAATTGTAATGACTTCAGCTTTTTTTAATATTACACAAAATGATATACAGTTACAATAATGTAGGCCTTGTAGATGAGGGTATATCATTATTATATTATTACATCTTATAGAATATTCATATTAAATTAAAATTTTCCTTTTAATTTTTAACCCTTATGCAGATATTTTTTCAAACCATCTCACGGTAGATAGTAGGTTGAAAATACATCTAAAAAACTTTATGATAAAAAAAAGAGTAATAAATTATAATTTGTAAATAGAGCAGTCTTTGTAAGTAAAATTAAAGGTAATTCAAAAACAACCCCGTCATGAAAACATAAATGTAGCTAAAATCCATCTCTAACATTATTTATAAAAATCCAAATCGGTCCATTGTATTAACTATTTTACTATGTTTTACATTCGTTTCGGAGCTGTGATGATATAGATAGACACACTTTTAAAAGGAAAAAAGAAATTTCTAATTTAAGAAGTTACACAAATTCTTTTCACTTAACTTAAAAATACAGCTCTTTCTCGTTGTAAATATTACAATTTTCATAGTAGGTACTAAATAATATAATCTGCAACGTATGTAAAACTATAGTTATAAATAGTGTAAACAATGTTCCCACATGCTTTGCGGTTAATATTGCGGCCGAGACGGTATCGCGAGTTTCTTCATGTTTACCACTATCGCACGGCGCGGCTAAATTATACATTTATTCAATGTTTTTTTTTTAAATAGAAGGTACACAGAGTTAGCGGTCCGCCATCCACAACTCTAGTTGGGCCGCGAGTGCGTTGTTGTTGAGCAATTGGGCAGTTTTGTGAAAAAGTTTAAAAACCTTCCGACACGATAGTTATACAAGAATACCTATCGCTTAAACGGATGAGTAGATTTTCTTAAACAATTGTAAGATCCATCAAGATCATGTCAGCTTTTCGACTAAATAACGCCACAGGCAGACTCTCTTCTCTTTGCGTCGGCGGTTAGAGAACAGAATGGAAATGTGCAATACGTCGGCGCAGTCATGGATTAGCTACCGTAACGAGGTCGTCTTACACGGCGCAGCGCAACCTGCATTGTGCGCTACTAAAAATGATATCCCCGGGATTTATTCCTCTGGATGTGAATTAAGAACACTTTTATGGCCATAACAAGAAAAAAAAAATTACCTAGTAAATAAAATAGAAAAATCTTTTGACAACTTTGTACCTAGTTTTAAGATTTAAATGAAATGGAAAGATTCAAAACTGACGCAACACGCAGACGTGTACACCACGTAATTTTTTTCTTTAAAATAGTTTTGCTTATAAAATAGGAGGCAAATGGACAGGACGCTCGATTTAGTAAATCTGCCGCGCCAATGGACAGCCACACCGGCAGTTGAGCCGACAGTACGTTGCCGGTCTATTAAGGAGAGGTATGCTCTTTTCTTGAAGTGGAAACGTTTGAAAATACCTCATGATGATGGTATACATGGTGCGTGGCAGGAAATGCCTTCGAAAATGCTCAATTGTAGAACGACAGAATTGAAAGATGAATTTACGAATTCTACTTCGACATTTGAAGATGCAGCTCAGCTGCTGGTATTAATTTGAACCTCTCTGAACATTCCTCATCGCAAACTCAAAAGGCCACATCCAGTATCTCGATACAAAATATAAATAAGGTATGAGACGTTTATGTTAGGTCTTTTGTTACAATGATCACAATATCGAGGCATACCGACGAACTTGTATGGTTTCTGCAAGCTCAGCTTTCATTAGACTCTCTCCTTCACGAATGTATTACTTTCATATTCCCTTAATTTGAAAGCTTCACTGGAAAAGTTGTGTTATTACGATTGCAAAGTTAAAATATACTGTCGGATTTTCAAATTCACCTTTATAGAGGAGGCATTATGTCGAAGATGAAAACTAATAAGCCTGTTTAGGTATATATGTAAATATGTAGTTAAACGAGTCTAACAAGAAGGAATAGGTGAGTAATAAATGGTAGCTAAGAACCATTTTGATTACGTCAGCTTTCTAAGAAATACCTAAAACTACATCAATAACGGGCCATTCGTTTAGATACGATACCATAGACACTCTTTCTGCGTCGGGAGTTAAAAAATTAATTTATTATGACAACGAACTCAAATGTGTTATTAAAAAAACTAAGATTACATTGAAAAAAGGTTTACATTTTAATATTAAAATATAAGCTTTATTAAAGTCGGAAACTGCCAACATTCAATTCAATTATAAGTAGGTACCTAATAATTTTAAATTTGTATTGCTTTTTTTAGAGTGTAAAGGATTAAAAATTTCGTATTAATAATTGCATTGAATTATTTAAAAATCAAAGTAATTACTTCCGTCAAAATACTATTATTTAATTAACAAAATAAATTATCAGCAATGGCTTATCACTGCGTGACTACAAGATAATTCACGATAACACTTTGACGCAAAGCTACACTAAAGTCTTGGACTGTTGTAAAATTTTACATTTTCGTTATAAAAAAATTGACAAAAAAATTATGGTTATTTTAAGACTTATGTAGGTTGTATATAGTCAACAGTACAGTCTTACATACAATTTTATTTAGAAGTACCTTTTGTTATATTTTATTTTTCATATCACATATTTTGCAGTACATTAAGATATATATACGTAGGTAATTTAAATTTATGAACAGGACCATTCCAATACCTAGTTAAGAGCAACAAATAGTTTGTTATACGATAAAAGGACTATTTACCTATAAGCTAACTGAGCCATAGACTTAATACGAGTAACCTGAGTTTCCAAAAAAATATTATATTATACCCATATTTCATACATAATATAATAATACAGTTTTTACAAACAATATCTACAAAAAAGAAATAATTGACTGAAATGATGGCTGAATGTTACTTGTAACAGAATGCTATGTATGATAAAGTTAAGTTGGTTAATTGTTTTAAAAAAAGGAGTTTTATCACACAGACGTCCATATTACTTTCATAACAATCATAAATTAATGCATTATTAAAAGGTTTAAACCATATAGCCGTGCACATATATATTTTCTACATCGTAAAGTAAACATCGTGCGTGTCCAACACCAGTTCATCTTAATACATCATGGTGAAAGGGACTCTAGGTTGCCCCGAGGCACGGGGTTTTTGTAGACATTTGTCCTTTGTTTTACACGCCTTCGAGTCCTTTCTCTGAAATAATTCTTAGAAAAATAATCATGAACGCGTAGGTACTATTTTTATACAGTTTTCTTTCCTATATAAAACTAAAATATATTATTTATTAAATAGGAAACTATAAAGTTAGGAAAGTATCGTAAAAAGTTGGAAATAAAAGAGAAATCAAATCTGACTATTGTATCAAAAAATATTCAGGTTCACGACAGTAATAAACATACATCCGAATTGTGAACTTTTTTTTGTAGAATAATATAAACTATTTAAATGCAATACATAGGTACAAATCTATTTATTCTCTATATTAACACTTATGTATCTCTGTAAACATTTATACAAATAATATATAAATAAAACTTTTAAAGAAAACTGCTTTAAGTAACGGGCATAAAAATGTGTACCAGCATGGTCTGGACTAATACTCGAATCAGATAGTTTGATTAAATAAAATATATTATTATTTAAAACTATCTGAATATAGCTAGCGAGGTTGTATCTATAAAACAAGGTTTACCAAATTGTCTCTACTATCTTAGCTAATGCAATTTTGATATTAAGTAAATAAAGCGAAACTGTACAGAGCATCTTGTATCAGAGTGGTTATATAATTATTTAATGAAGTTGATGTTTATTTATAGCATCCATTGAAACAAGTAGTGGCGTTAGTATAGGGAGCGGTTGGGCCGCCCAGGGCGCTCGGTATCAACAAACAAATAAAATAAAAAAACGGTTTAATTGTAAAAATTAGCCTTGGTCTCCTGTGTCTCTTTGTGGAACGCTTCCAGACGTCATATAATGGCTAGAATCTGTTCATTTATGAGGCATTCTTATTTGTGATAACCATGTCGAGTGAATTTTTAAAATTATTTTCAATCTCCCTTTATTATGAAATTTAGATTTATTTTATATCTTTTAAATCTTACTCTATAATAGCGAATGACTATTTACTGCATTGCAGGTAGATAAGTGATAAGATGATATTTACGTCACCTACTAAGGTTCGCATCTTGATAAATCTAGCCGAATCTTTCAGCATATAAGAGCCTTGCTCACACATTTCGCACCACTTAATTACTATACAACACTGAAAATGGTATCCGACTTCAGAAAAAAGAAGCTACTCCATGTCTTCACATCCTTCTTCGACAGGGATGGAAGTGGATCGATTGATAAAAAAGATTTTGAGTTAGCGGCCGAGAACATAAGTAAGCTGCGTGGTTGGGCTCCCGGTGATGTTAAATACAAGGAGACTCAGACTACATTGATGAAGATTTGGGACGCGCTGCAGGGAAGAGCTGACAGTGACAAGGACGGGGAAATATCTGTGGATGAATGGATTTCCATGTGGGATGAATACGCCAAGCACCCGTCAGCTGCACTCGAGTGGCAGAACCTGTACTGCAAGTTCATCTTCAACCTGGAAGACGCAAGTGGAGACGGTGCTATAGACGGTGAAGAGTTTTCGTCCGTGTATGCTTCGTTTGGTCTAAACAAGGACGATGCACTCGCCGCCTTCAGGAAGATGTCCAACGGCAAACCGAACGTATCCTGGTCTGAGTTTCAAGAGCTATGGAAAGTATATTTCACCACAGAGGATGTAAACGCAGCTGGTAACTTCATTTTCGGTAAATCTAGTTTTTAGATTTTTATTGGTGAAATTAAAATGTGAGTTTTATGTAAAGTAAGTTTTATTTGGTATATTGTTTAAAAATAATTAATCTGGTTATGGTTGCTGTGTTTAAATCTGATTACCAGTGTAATAGAATTTAAAAACCCCGAAATAATGATTAAAAATAAGATTATCTCCTAAGCGGATGAACTGAGTTTCATAAATTAAGTAATCATATAAGTAATTCATTAGTAATATTATTGAATTGACTTCCTCGTACTTTGGTGTGTTGGTGCGTCACGTAACTTCTTCTAAATTTGCACCTGAAATGAAAATTATATTTATATTTTTATTACTTCTACAAAATATCTTATATTCATAGAAAACGTTAACATTAAAGATTTTGTTGATTCCATATTTGTTTCCTTGTCACTTGATTAGGTATTACACATTATTAAGAGACAAGTGTAATTAAAGGCAATTTTCAAAAACCTTGACATGTTAACGATATACATATCTCATAAAAGTATGAACAAATTTTCACAAATTGCAGCTAAGATCTCTCTCGATCAAGTTAGCTTTCAAACCTTCGAGTTGGAGTTACGATACCACAGACAGACACGTGAAACCCTATCCCTTTTTTAAATTATGTTTGCTTTACTTGCTATTTACTATTTTGAGTACTTTTAATAATTAATCTTTGCAATTGAACATTAAAAATTCAAAATCACTCTACAACTGAACAAGTACAAATTATTAAAATCACAAGCACACATTATCGAAGCGAAACTAGTAGCAGATGTGGAAAAGTAATTATAGAAAAATGTTGTCCAAAGCACACATGTTAATCTCGCAGTTCCAACAACATAAAACCGCATCAAGTAAGTGCAATGGGCAATAAAAAATTCTATAATCCGGGACAATTTGGCAAATGAGTGGCGTTCTCCCGGGTTCAGCTCTGTCGCCATTAGATCTCTCTTTATCGCATTAGCCAATCACACACATGCATTCGGATATGGTATTTTATAACACATTTATGCTTTTTTAACTTGAAACTGCGTGTTCTATCACTGTTTCAACGACATGCAATTAATTGTTGTTGAAAAACGAGACAAAAGTTTGAACAAATATCTTAGTTGAGCAACGTTAATATATCTGCCTACTGTCATTATAATTTTAAATTGAAACCTGAATTATTTTATGTAGAATTAGGATAAAAAGAAGATTTTATTAGAAATAGTAATTAATTAATATAAATATAAATAGTTATATATTAGTAGCACCAAAAAATATTAAATATTGTTTTTTTGTTACAAAATAATATAAAGAGTGCTTTCAGGCTCGTGTTAAAAACTACGCATTCTTTAATCATAAAAAAGATTTGTATTTTTTAAAATGAAGAAAACTATTGCACCGATTAACTAGACCTTTCTAATCATAATATTAGAAGAATCAAGTCCTGAAACACAAAAGAAGAAAACAAAAACCAATTAAAAAAATAATTATACACTAAAATGATTTTGCGTATCCAAGATTCTCGCTCTCTCTGGTCGGCAGCGGGTGTGTGGAGGACCATGACAGATACGTCCTATCTGTCAACTTGCAATACCTACATTATGTATATGGCTTTATCTAACTATTTTTTAAAGAGATTTATATGTTTTTCTACGATTTTAGTAACGAGTACGAGTTTAGTAATACGTTAGAGTAAAATGTCATTAACTGGGGCTCTAGACAAGACCATCACGCTTATTTCTTGACAGCCACTAATGCTGGGAAATTGTATGGAAATTTGTATGATAAAGGAATGCGTTAAAAATTATAACTTACAGACTTTGAAAATTATAAACCCATTCAACATAAGTGATAGGCCCTAACGGCTAACCACTTTCACATACGTAGTGAAATCTCGTTTCACTAATCATTTTCTTTAGAAATAAGTAGAATAAATAATCAACCTTCTGTCGATCTAATCAAAACATTCACTTCCTCAGGATTCGAACCCAAAATTTCTGACGCTATTGCACACGGTGTTTGTGAAAACAATATACTATTCTAACTTTTAATTTAAGAAAATTCTGTAAAATTTGATGGTAAATAACACAATTTAAAGTGATTGGAAACATTTTCAATAAAATACGTAAATTACATTATTATGATGAAAGAAGCTTTGTTTAACGATAATCTTGAATCCGCGAATCAAATTAATCAATGATTGGTCATACTTCTTCAACTGGTAAATGCAATACATAATTATTATAATATTATTATTACATAATAAATTATTTTCAGCGTTTTTTTCTACAAATTATATACTTTTCTAACTTGTGTGTTACGTTTGTTATCTATACCTAAACATAATTATTTATTATTCCTATTGTTAGGTTTATTGAAGTGTCACTTAATGTCAGCTACTGTGTCAAAACGTCGTTTGAGTTTTCGAAAGGAGACTGGAAGGTCATTGGAAAAATCGTGGGAATATTATGGGGCCATACGGTTGAAGAAATAATTTAAAATATTGAATTTGTTTTCATTTGTAAAATGTTTTTAATATTTGTTTCTTCAGCCTTATTATTTATTTATTTATTTACAATATTATATAATACTCCTGGTTATTACATTAGATATTCTGCCCATCTGAAACTATAAATCTAAACCGGTTAGGCCACACCATGTACAAACAAAACACGTATAGACGTACATAATTGTATAGATAAGTTTTAAGTATTTCATACAGTTAGCATAAAAACTTTCAATCTTGATTCTTTATCGCGAGATAATTGGAGTATATAAAGGACACTAAAATTTAATTCACATTTATTAATTATCAAATAATAATTAAAAATCAAAATGGTGTCCGACGTAAGAAAAAAGAAATTGCTTTTTGCATTCAAGAAATTCTTCGATGTGGATGAGAGTGGTGCTGTTGAGAAGAAGGACTTCGAGAAATGCGTGAACAAGCTCATCACGGTGCAAGGATGGAAGGAGACGGACGTGATCTACAACGTTGCCAAGGACATCATGAACCAAATATGGAACGGCTTCAAGGCAGCCGACGTTGACGATGATGGCAAAGTTTCCACCGAAGAATGGATCAAATTGTGGGACGTCCAAGACAAGGACACCCTCCCGGAATGGAACAACCTGTTCTGCAAGGTGCTCTTCCACATCCAAGACAAATCTGGCGATGGCGCCGTTGACGAGGAGGAATTCGTTAAGGTACACGAAATCTTCGGAGAACCGAAAGAGAACGCAGTTGAGGCCTTCAAAAAGATGGCTCAAGGCAAGACCAGTCTCAATTTTGATGAGTTCTCGGAACTATTCAAAGATTTCTTCCTTTCCGATGACGCCGATGCTCCTGGAAACTACATATTTGGTACAAGCGAATTCCTTAGCTAATAGTTCTAAATTTATAAGATTTGGTTTAATTATTATGTAATATTTATATGAATTAAAACTATTTCGTTTATATGCATTTATTTAATCAAACGTCAAATCTAGAAATGGGTATGATGCATTTTTAAATATGAATTTTTTTAATAAGATACGATATCCCGTCAAAATAAATGAGAATTTATCATTTATTTATCCCAAACAAAAAAGAGGGATGGTATAAGTGTGTAACTGACTTGACCGAGGTGGATCTTAGCTACAATTTATGAAAATCGGTTTATGGTCGGTTTTAAACTGTCTTCAGTTTCAATTGTTTGACTCGGCTTAATTTCTTAAACTATTATATAATTCTATTATAAACAATCAAACGAGCAAATTTATTATATAGTTTTTAATTTAAACATCCGAGTTAAGTACTTTTTTAATAAAAAAATTATAAGTAAAAATTGCTCGTTTTAATCAGTTTCTTAAAAGATAAGACACCGTTTTTCACTTATTATACTCATTAATGATAGCAAAATGTTTTTATCTATACTTTATCAAGCAATTTTCAGTATAGGTAGTTATCAAATCGTAAAAGGCAAGAAATTTTTCTCATATTATACTATATAATGTTTTTGGCAAATTATTATTTACTTAAAAATTAAATTTCTTTATTTGTCTTTAACCCTCGTCAAACAAAATTATGTTATAAGATTAACGTTACTGTATATCTGTATGTCTGTGGATCAGTGGGTCTGTCTGTCTGTCTGTGGAATGACTCAAGAAATGGCCCAATTTCAATACGGTTTTTTTTGTTTATAAGTTAACGTAATCGAGAAGAAGACACGATTTATTAAGATTTATGAGATAGATACTCTTATTTGTTATGATAATGTTTGTTTTTTAAATTGTGTTAAATTTCATTTGTTAGTTACTGCATTACCTACCAATATGATGGGTATGATAAGAAGTTTTATATTACCCGGGCTTTTTGCAATGAATATAGTAAAATTTAATTAGACAACAATTTCTAATAAAGTTTGTTACAAATTGAAATGGAAATTTTAAAGAAAACATTGTTAAATAGTTGCATGCAGGCCGATAGTCTTGTGTTATTTTTAACTGCGAAGATTTTAATAAAAGTTTCCTGTTCCTACTCCCGACGGTTGTCTGGATTCTTTCAAACTTTTAAATATTATTGAAAAGTATTTTTTCCAATATCTGTTTAAATTATTTTATTCTGAGTATTAAATGAATTGTGCTATTAAGAAGTATAATTTTCACGAAGGTGGCTTATAAGAAGTAAAAAGAAGGTAGACTTACTTTTAACCCCGTCGTAAAAAGAGGGATTTTATAAGACTGACGTGTCATAGACACGTATGTCGGTGGGTCTGTCTGTCTCCTAATCGATTAGAATAGACGACTTCGATGCAGTTTTGTTTTTTGAAAGCTGACGTAGTAGAATATCTCAAAAAGGAATGAAATAATTCGTTTTTGAGTTAGTCTTATTTGTAATCAATAATCATCATGTCTCTTTAAATTGCCTTAAATTTCCTTGTATTACAACGATTACGAAACTCACGCGTTGGAACTGACAACTACATTATGATATACTTTTCTTCTACTTCTGTGCTTGTAACATTCTCATCTTGTAATTGTTAGATAAGCACAAAACTCATTAAGTATATATGTATTTTATAATTTGGATTTTTTCCTTTTTATCTTTCTGTTTACGGTTGATTCAGACAAATTACTCCTTTATGATATGTTATCGTAATTGTTCCCGTAATGAATCACATGAAAAATTAACAATTATGTAGATAAACTAAATAAATAAATTTTAATACATATAACAATAATTAATGACGATGACTGTAATCTAGAGAGGTCAAGTAAGATTACGTTAAATAATAGGGTTGAATATAAGTAATGAGAAATTAAGGAAATACTGAATAAAAGTGGACATTTTGGAGTACGATGAGTGCTAATTATGGCTTGAGTTATAGCTCGAGTCCCGGCTTGGGGCAGGTACAAGCTGGTGCAAGAATTAAAGCGGAGTGATTTCATATAAACCCATATTGATACAGAAATGCCTAAGATCCAAAATTAATTTAGTAAGGCAATTCATAAATTTCAGTGGTACAGATATTGTACTACAATAAAATCCCAAGAGAGGTACAGGAATTATTTTTGATTAAATTTAATTGCTACAGTCTTTTATAAAACCGTCGACTATTTAAATGATACTTTCGCTTAAGAATGACAAAAAAATGACTCATTGAGTTTCTTCACTGTTCTTCTCTTCTTGACCAGCCTCTAAACTTAGATTTAAGCGATATCCATCAGCGATCATGTATGTGGTTCCAAATGAATGAAGATAGTTTAAAATTTAAAAAGTAATTCATAGCTTCAGTGATTTGTAGTTTGCTTTATATTATGTACGGTAACTACCATAAGTTTAGTAATGTATTTTAGATAGCGTCTGCGTTAATTATTTAAGAATTTAATTAGAAAATCTCCCAGCGCCCCTAATGGTTACTCGCAAACTTATATAGCCAATATAGAATGACAGTTTTCTGATAGAATAAACCTCCTAATGACTGACTTACTGATACAACCTTTGAATCGCGAAAGTATATGGCGAACACCGCGCCGGCGTTCCAGACCGTTTGTGGCCGTAGCTGGAGTGGCTTCACGAATATTTATGGCCACGTTATTACGCGTAATCGCTGTTAAAATCTACCCCCTTTATTACATGATCTCCCGGACATTCGTTACAAAGAAGTGATTACCTTGGAGACATTGCTTCGCGTTAATAAGGTTCTATTGTTTCATGTGTTTTCTTATTTATTTGAAATTTAGGTCTTAGAACACATTTACTATTTAAAAATAAATAATTAATACATTCATATTGACTGAGTTTTTTTTTAATTAATATAAGCAGTTGACACGTGTTTTCTGGGCTCGAATCCCGGAGAAAAATTATAAATGTTTCGGTAGGCTGAGAATGCCTACTTTTAATCTAATCTTCTAATCATCTACTCGTCTGCAAAGGAATCGATCAGTGAAACAGATGCAGGAATGCGTCTGTCCCATGATCATTTAGTGGATTTACTGCTTTAATCTTCGACTTGCTTTTTTTAATTGTACAAGGAAATTTATTTACAATAATGTACTTAAATTAAATATATTTACAAAAATACAAAAGGCTCATCAAAGCCGTTAGGGTGCGTACCCTAAATACTGGCTACATTACCGCGTTGTATTGCTATACTAACGCGTTGGCCGAAATATGAGCCAGCTTTCGGGTTTCCTGTGGTCTCAACTAAGCGCGTCTCTGGCCCCCACGGGCCGAAAGCTTCAACCTACTAAAAGGAACGTAAATATAAGAATCAATGAGACTTTCATATTTTCGTCTTTTGTTGCTTTCTGCAATTGTGCCACTAGCAGCTACGGAAGTAGCATGGAGATGTGAAGACGCCAGTGAGTCGTCACAAGTAGCGTCCCACACAAGCACATTACCACAGCTTTAAGTAACTACCTAGTGTAATACCATCAGGACGACTGCAATCACAGCTATAATGCCATTATTTTAGACTTGATTATTTAAATAAAATAAATAAATAAACTTAACTAGATCGATTCGATTTAAACCTTTATGACAAATAAATGGCAAACAGTTATCAGTGTGATAAAAAAGGTTTTCTATTCTAACAATACAAATTCTATTGACGATAAATCGTTCACTATCACAATTTGCAAGTAAAACTCGTGCTAGCGTCAAAAAGGCAATTAATCTGCTTCAATAGATCATGGCGTGAAACATTGCGCTGCATTCGGGGTTTGGCCATTTGACCACTCATCTTTTATTATTCAAGGCGGAAGTAAATTGGATGTATACTGGGGCCTTGGGTTTGATCTTTTATAAAAAAAGAGATAAAAGGGGCTTTAGGCTCACTTAATAGTTCGGAAATACATCTGAAGAGAGGTTCTACAAAGTGGTAATACGTGGCAAGAAAGAAACATCAAGGTGCTGACAGGATTTCTCTTTGGCAGATGTTCAAAATGTCAAACATGCAATTATTATAGAACTTTTCGACTTTTACTATTGGAAAGCTATCAATGCCGTAGTGGCCAAGTATGTAAGTTTGCGCGAAACCACTAGGGGCGCTGTAAGATTTCCCATACAAGTAATGCTTTATCAGACTGGTAGAGTGGCTTTTTTAGATGAAACTTTTTGAAGGTGTGAAATACCGTAGGGCATACGTTTTGTCAGTAAACGAAGACACTTAGTCTAACATCAATATTGTAAAAACTTTTTCAGAGTTTTATCGCAACCCGCAGTACCTTGTCACAGTTCGTTTGATTACATCTAGCCGCAATATCATCTACGAATTTTTAGATATGGTAAAGTTTTCCATTACTCTTACATTATTTGTTCAAAAGTTACATAACTATCTTACTTTTAATAAATCTAATTAATAGTTATAAATGAAAATACCTTTAAAAATAAACAAAATAATCAAATCTCCAAATAAAAGAGGTGTGTCTTTGTTCTGTTTTAACTTCGTCTTTCTGTTGAACTTATAAATAAATAAATATATAATATACGTATAATAAAGAAAAAATTGTAGATTTAAGATAATTTTCCCGTATCCATGGAAAGGCGTAGCGATGGCAAATGCAGGCAATCCCGTGCTGTCACGCTCGTTCGGAGACGCGTTACTGACCTATCTCCCCGTAGCGACGCTAACGAATATCTCATACAGAAATAATCAAAAATGTATTAGAAATGGACATGAATCTAATGGTATTTTTAATCCCTAGCACAAATAGGGTTGTTATGACTTTAACGTTTCCGTACGTCTGAGTATTCCATATGTGGATTAATTAGCCATGGAGAATAAAAAAGAGAATACTTGAGATTTAAAATTTATTTAATACATTATTTCAAAAGCTCAATACAATTGTCACGCCATAACATAATTTACTGGTTCATCGTTTTATGTTAGTTATGTTGTACTAATGTGTGTGTTTAACAAATAAGCATAACTATTTAAAAATATATTTAATTACAATTTACCGCTCTTACGTTATTTAATTATACGTCAAAAAATATTTTTCTTGTAACTTAATTATATAAAAGTGATTCTTTTTGTTTTTTTTTGAATAACATATACCCAATTATCGCGCGTGTACAATATAGTGCCTGTGAACTATTTATCTATAAATAAATAAAGAGATTGGATTTCTCTTTCTTTAATTAATTTACGGTCTATTACATATATTTAGACCCTACGATAACTTCTATTCCCTCATCAGAACTTGTCAGTTAACTGTCAATCAACATATTATACGCTAGTATGCTGCGATGTTCAGCGGTGTTAAAATTTTGACAGTGCTAAATAATTTACATATTGTAATGCTTGGGGATTGAAATATTAAAAATATGCAAAAGGTAGGGGTTTCGACTGTTTCTTTTTTATCATATTATGTCGATCTACACTGTGTTTGGCGTATTCAATACAATAAAAATATTTTTTGTGTTTGATAGCTGATTTATCGAGTAGGCTATACAACATCACGTTACGACGAAATTAATGCGGGTGAAAGCGCGAGTCACAGCTTGTTATTGTAATATCTTCGATGGGTTTTAACTTCTTATTACAATACAAAATTGAGGCTTTTTCAAATAACGTTCATGCTTATGGTGGTTAAGTGGACGTGTACTATATTCAGTGATATTATAGACGCAGATATATTGTATCTGCCTTATACTCTACGGCTTATGTGGGATTAATTTATTTTTATGCGATAACTTCATTGAGCGGTTAATATACTATTAGTAGCATATGGTTTTGATCGGCAGACAGTTTACGAGCGGCGTGAGACAGACGGACCTACGATTTATTGCGATGTGCTCGTGGCAGGGATGATGTTAATCCATTATTATGACTCTTTATTGTTCTTTCATTGTTTCAGTATAATTGAAAATGAAAAAATAGAATAACAATATAATGAATGACATTATTTCAATTAACAGGGCCGTTTCTGTACTTAGTGCGTACAAACACGATTTTCTCTATGATTTTTAATAACACGAAATATAAGGAAATAGGTGTCATTTTGTCTCGTTATAAAAAATAATCTTCATTAAATTTTTAAATTTGTATTACTAAATTAATTAGCTTTAAGTTTAAAAACTAAAGAAATTTAAAACTTAGTATTTGGTTTAATCTCGCGATTGCCTCACTTTTAGTACCGCTTCAAACGATTCAACTGAACGTGCTCCATTATAGTGCCAACTATTTAAATCTTTAACTGATATAAATTGCTAGAAAACTATCTAACAGAGCTATCGTTACATGCAATTTTGCGTTAATTTAAGCGAGTCATAGTTAACTAGTCAGATTAATTAGTTTCTTATAATTTAAGGGGGGAATTAATCAAGCAGAAAATAATTTAAAAACCTTTCAACATGATTAAAAGTATTTCAGATGAGAGTTAAAAAGCTGTTTTATAAAAATTATAATTATTTTTAGATAACAAAAGACGGTAATTAAAGTAGTAAATATTATTAGAAAATTGGAAATTTAACGTTTAAAGAGTATTGTTTGTTTGAATAATTTAGTTAAGGAAGCATAATATAAAGCGTGGACTATGTATAGGGGCAGCAGGGACGTGCCTTTGCCTAGGCAGTGTGTTTACAGTACTGAGCGATGAATGAAAAAAGCACTTCAGCGAATTAAGTTTAAACGTTCATTCGATGGAGCCGCCAGTATTGATGTTTTGTTAAAATAATATCGATTAAAACAAACTTATTATTTATCAAAAGTTTCACAGTTAGTATTCTTTTATTTTCAAAATGTGAAATAAATTTCTCTGTTAAATTGTATAACACATTAACAAGATCTTTCTTCAGTGTTTTGTTTCGTTTTTCAACCGAACTCAAAAAAGAGGTTTTCAGTTGACCTCAATTCTGAGGTCTTTTGTTTTGTACGTTCGTTATGAGATTGTTAAGCTATATAATTATAAAAAACTACAATTTTTATGTCATTACACATACATTTTTATTTTTAATGAAACACGTATTAAAGTAATCAACTTTTTGTACTATATTAATTGAAGAAATTCAATTGAAACACCTGAAACAGTTGTACGAAATTTAACTCATTGTGCTTTTGAGGTATCATAATAAGCTCTATTATTATTAGCTTGAACATTTGCTCGCGCAGACTTTTCTTAACCTTGTGATCGCGAGACGCGGATTCGTTGTAGTTTAACATAATTTCTACCAGAGAGTGGATGATCGCCTACACCCTTTTAAGCATTAAAATTGGCTTATTTATAGACTTATACATGGAATGCCCACAGTGGCTACATTATATACACGAGAAAATAGGATATAGGACAAAGGTAAATGCGCCCTTAGTTATAGCCAATCTGGGCCTACTTTGATTAAAGATAAAAAGAAAATATAACATAAAACAGAACGAGAAACTCTTCTTGTATGTAAATACATAGGTACCTATCTAATGTTATATTTGATTGTTAATGATTATTTTTAAACTTAATTTAATATTATATATACGGGTCTCAGAAACCGTAATCATATGATTATTTAAGAATTTTTTCATGAAAGTTTAAGCTTCTCATGAAATTATGCTTGACTCACCCCGTAATTGGTAGATCCTTTGAAGCCGCCAAACATCAAAGTGGATGTCTGATTACACAGCGCCAAATACTATTTAGTCGAAGGGTATTGATGGATAACTATGTATAGAAAATTGATAAACCTAAGAAAACTGCAAGAGGTTGGAGAAAATTACGGTCTAGAAAAACTTATCTGATATTACGGTTAGGCCTTTGTTCTGAATATAGATTGGAATTAATTCTTACTAAGAAAATTCTGAGGTAACCTTTTTCTTGTATAGATATTCTAGTTTACCTACTTAATAGCAGTCGTGGAAAAATATTCTATCCTGTAATAATAGTTGGAATAGATGTTATTTTAATAAACCAAGCACAAACCAACGAAGTCAAAGTCAAAAATATAATATTTTATATTAGAAATATATAATAAACAGCTGTTTATTATATATAAGGTTATTCACGTTTACTTAATTAAGTTCAGGCTCATTGATTTCTAAATGCTACTGCAGCAATTTGAAGCAGCCTAGATCTAGGTCTTAATTGTGTTAGTGCCGCTGCTCCCGAGCTAGATAAGGCACGATTAGGAAACCTGATCACTGATTTAATCGTAGATTAACACATCATTTACGTCAACGTTAACGTTTAAAAACTAGTATATCGAAAAGTGTTATTTAACTGTGTTAAAAACCACTATTTTACTCACAGTTATTTTGTAATTCTCCTTGTAGTATTTAATCTAGTAAGTATAATACATATTTTTATATGTAGTAATTTGTCACTCAGAAAGGCTCTGGCTTCTCATTTGTGAATATAATTTTTAAAAGCAATTCAGTAGTTCTTGTCTTAATTTAAAACAAAAGTCAACATAATTATTTATAAAATTAGAAAAGATAGGACTACAACTCTCTGTCTGCTTTCGCTTAAAAGAAAAGGCTGATCAATTGTAATCTTGGAAATTTAATTTTATCTAATTTAATCTAATTTTCATAGCCCTGTTTTCATCTCTTCTCAAATTTGGCAAAGTAATTTTAATCATGAACTCACTCGGCCACTATGGCAGCTTCTAATAGTAAAAAACTTATCGAACATTTCGATAGTATTCTCTTTGTTGACGTTCTGAATTAAAGCAGCCATGTTTCTATTCGTGATTCAATAGATGTCAGTCAAGTTTGGAAATGCTATTGTATGCGTGAAAATTGCGTTAACATCGTACACCGTTGATGAAAGTTGACAGAGGTTTCGATACGACATGTACTGGTTTTTTAAATATAGTAAAATCATTTTGATTAAGCCAAACAAATCATATCATTGCATTGCGAACGGTCTGTTCCATTAGAAGCTACGTTGCCACAGACAGAAATAAGTCATACTCATAACATCCCTCTGTTTGTTTCGATTAAAAATTGTTTTTCAATAAATAACTAACGAATACAATAGTTATTAATTTGCATTGTTTAAATATAACCGCTATTATATGCGATCAATAATTGAATATCAGCAAAATAAACTGACCGCTCCTACTAAAAACTTATTTAAAACATTTTAGTAATTTAATTGTCAAAACCTCCTAAAAGAATGGACAGATTTCGACGGGGTTTTATTGTTTGAAAGCTATCGGGATTTTTCATTCTGTATCGATTTATGAAAATTGATTCATATGTTTATGAGATATTCTCAATCGTAATTCATATCTCGGGGTTTTTTAAAATTGTCTTGTGTAATATGTATATGAGTATGTTGAAAATTAGACTGATACGACTATGGATGTGTTTTATTTTCTGATTAATATACCTTAAATATCCCATTTCAGGGTGAAGCAGAAAGCCTTGACGGGCGATGTATGGCAATAGTTTATCATGGACCCACAAACATTATTTTAAGTGTTGCTCAAATTATATCGAAATTGATTTATAGATAATAATTACCTCGCAAATAAATTTTAGAAAACAGATGTATTTTTATGTAGTTATAACTTATTTGTATAACCAATATTTGGAATTTTTTGAATTAAGTCTAATAAAAATTATCCGTTATAAAGTTACTGTAAAATGTAAATCCTTATCACTACATAGTATAAAACAAAGTCGCTTTTTCTTCCCCTATATCCCTTTGTATGCTTAAACCTTTAAAACTACGCAACAGATTTTGATGTGTTTTTTTTTAATAAATAGAGTGATTAAAGAGGAAGGTTTTTATATATGTTTTATACCCGTGCAAAGCCGGGGCGGGTCGCTAGTAATGTATAAATATTAATGCTTTAATGAATAATATATATTATAATAAATTAATAATAGGTATGTTAAAAAGCAAGATGGTAAAACGCAATACTCGAAAAAGTCTGGACAAATTTGAATATTTTTCCAAATATTCGTTGAACACCGAAGAAATTTCTTATGAAAAGAAAACTGGGAGAATTACCTGGCAAAACATTAGAATACATTTTAATTTATTCTAGCCAATCTATAAATATTTTACAACAAAATCCTTAATACTTCTAACCACATCTATTTTAAATGCAAAATTTATTTTTAACCCGCGACGAAAAAAGCGCGAATTTATAAGGTTAACGTGTCTGTCTGTTTGTGGCATCGTAGTCTCTTCACGAATATATGAAGATACTGATTTCGATGTGTTTCTCTTTTGAAAGTTGACATATTCGAGATGGATATTAGCTTTAATTTGGGAGGACTTGTTCTTCCAATCATATTCTTATTTAAGTGCCTCTCCTTTATTGGAGGTTGACCGTTCCTCCACCCGACCTGCCTTTTGCTTAGGAGCTAGCCCGTCATGATAAGCTGAAAGAGGTGGCCCAGATAAGAAACTTTCCACTGCTTCAACTTTTACATACGCAGTCTAGGTGATTCATATTATTATCTATCTTCAATTATTATTATATTAAAAAAGTCTTCCAGAATTGGAAAGTAATAAAACAAAAAGATTGAAATGGAGATTTCACGTCTATTCCAGCATCAGATTTCAATAAGTAGCACGTGTCGTCCCGTGTCATCTCAATCTTGCACCGGTTCAATTTAATAAGCTCCCCGTTTCATATGACACATCCATGACCCACGCGTGACGAATGAAGACTGACGCTTCACGCTTCACGTTTGAAATTTGAAACTTGATTTTAAATTAAGAAGGCGTATGTTTTACCCACAGTTAAAAATAAAATATTAAATCTTTGTAAATCTCTGTCAAAAAAGAGGAGTGCCGTAAGTTTAAAGTGTCTGTGTTTCTGTCTGTGACGTCTTATCTCCTAAACGAATTGACCGATTTCAAAGCAATTTAAAAGGTGACGACATCGTGATGTATCTTTGTTTAAGTTCATAAAAACATGTTTACCTACCTATTTAAAATATATTATTTATTATTTGTAATCTTAATATCAAGGACTTTTTCAAATGGTCTTCAATTTCACTTACAAGATAATTTTAAAATTATGACAAGTATTATTTAAGTAAGAAATTGGTCAGTTTGGTCGAATTGAATTGTAGGTCCACTTTCGATTCCAATTGAACGAAAAGTTATTACGTTTTCTCTTTTTGTAAGATGTTCGAGGAATTGTTGAGAATTTTGTCCAGTACTAGATATTATATTACTATTTTAAGCATATAAATTAAAATGTACTTATAAATCATTATACTATTTTTTGTGTCACGAAAATTTTTGTGAAACAATAAGAGTTATAAGATAGTTGGGACAACTCACATACATTGCCATCCCAAAGTAAGTAGCTGAAGCACTTGTGTTATGGTTATCAGAAAAAACGAGGGTACCACAATAAATACATATGACTCAGAAACAAACAGTTGTGGTCATCACACAAATAAATACACCTAAAAGGATTCAAACCCAGGACCTGTTGATGCAGAAGGCTGGAGCCTATTGCGTCAGGGGTTATTAAAATTTTAATTATTATTATCCATTAGTAACATCGCAATCTTACCACACTATTTTAGCTTACAAATGACTGTATTTTTTATAGAAAAAACAAATATGACGGCGTATGGCTCAGAAGAGTGGATTAATCAAAATTATTAGATTGACGTCTGACGTTTGACAATGCGATCGGGGCGCGAGCCGCAGGCACACCACTGTTTATGATGAATCACTTTATGTAACTTCGACATTATAAAATTATGTTGTGACTTGTGCTCTAATTAGTAATTACGTGAGGGCAACTATTTTATTGTGATTTCAAAATTAGAATTATAAGTATTGGAGAAGAAGCCGTCTTTTACTGTTCCGGTCCCACAGACGCCAACGATAGCTATGATGGACTCTCATAAAGGCCTTAATGATTTGACAAATATAAATTAGGGATAATAAGTATTGGTCAACAAACGCACCATAATAGGTTAATGATATGAACAACATCGTTCATAATCTGGTATTTAAAAACTAATCCAGCTGCTATATAATAAAACTTTCCTGCTGTTACAGTGGAGAACTAACCTTACGATTGGAAAATCGCCAAGCCGATTCTGTCCCGAGGTTTACAGTTGTTCTGTGCACGCGCTAACAATTGACTAAGATTGCTTCAATCTATAAAATATGTAGTATTCTAAAATTTCAAGATAATTTATAAAATTACTTTTAAAAAAATCTAAGTATAAACCGACACCGCAAGTCGGTGTTAAACTGTAACAGAAAATCATAAAACCTTAAAACACCTATGTACTTTCAAGTATTGATTTGTAGAATGATTACTTATGTATTATTTATTACTTTTTAGTGTACATTAAAGCCTGTTTCTGGTTTATTAAACAAATTTTATTTTCTCTTTTGAACCGGCTCTATGATATTTATCACGTATACTAAAAACTTCATCTATTCAGAATTCGAATAATGTGTCACCTAAAACGTCATTCCATAGAAAATGTACGAGGAAACCAATTTCCTTCATAAACACTTTTTCGTGAATTTTTCTATATTTTTAATAGTTATCTTCTATTCTCGGATTAGACAAATCCAACAAACTTTTATTTTAACATATATACAGATGAGATGTGTTTGCTCCACGTCCGATAAAGGCTTACTAGATTTCATTTATTTTTCATGCAATAAATAATTTGTAAAATACAATTTTCTTGATTTCTGTCGCATGTTAATTATTCCCTACCCTGCAGTAGGCGTAAGCCGTACACACTACATACATCGTCTCATGATAAATTACACAGCAGACTCGTATAATTTGATTTTAAATACCGCTCGTCAACAGACAATGGGACCTTAAAGTTATATATTTCTTCAACTATATTCAATTAAATATAGTATAGTTTGGTGAATTTCATAAGATGTACTTTAATATCTAATATTTTAGTCCATTTTACGAGTATTTATGTTTGGCAACATATCGACGCTGCAATAAATTGCGATTGTGACACTATAGTCAGTTCACTCAGTTTAGTCAGAAACTAAATTATTTAAATAATATTTTAAATGGAGTTATAAAATAAATAAGATGATATTCAGTACAACTTTATGTCCAACTAAACGAAATATGTTAATGACAACAGTCAACCTCAAATTTGTTAAACATTTAAACATAAAATACAAGTGGGACATATTTTTTTATAAATTATGCATTACGCTGTATAGCATTTTGAGCATCAGAGGCGGAATGTTCTGTTTTATTTTCAAATTCAGCCTTCACTTCCATTCTGTACGTGACTTTAGTGTCGCAGATATAGCTTTTATGCCACTCGTTTATAAATGTGAATTGCACATTTTATTTTGTCAAGTATCTTAAGAAGTTAGTGCACATCGACAAACGATGTCAATCGACTATTTATTTGTTTTTCTTTGTTTATAACTTGATACGTAAAGTGGAGTGATTTAAGTTTGACGTATCTGTGGTACGTGGTATCGTGGCGTCTAAACCTTTAGTTGAAGCTGACATTTTCGAAATGGTTCTTAGATACAATATAAAGACCTGTTTTTTACATTTATGACCTATGACCTATTCTTATTTGTTTTTTTATTTGTTAATATTATTATTTTCGTTTTATTTACTGCTGTATACTTTGAAGTCAGTTCAGTCAGTTTTTATCAATTTTATTTCATACTTTTGAGTTAAATAATTTTTGAATAATTGTAACAATAAATAGATTAAAGCTAATATGTTACTAATTATATTTTTAGTTTTAGAACCGCCTCTTAAGTATGACCTATCAGAAAAGACACACCCGAATTGAGATATCCTTTTTGGAAGTTGATTGAAATTTTTCTATAACATACAAATAACAACAATTGTATTCATATTAACTTAGGTACACTAACATGATTGAATTGCACCAAAGAGTTAGTTAATAACAAAGCCGTTATTGTAAGTGTATAAAAGAAATTCCCTTCAGAAATAAGCGGAATATTATATTATTATAGGGCAAGTTCATTTCGGTGCTGAGGAATGGTCCGCCATCACGCGATATTGTCGTTTGCTGACCCTCAGAACATGTTCACTTACACAAGCGAGAGCGTAAACATATGTTTTATAAGTAAGTCATATTAAGCAATTTAAATTAAACATAATTTAAAAACACACAACAAATTAATAATCAATAAGAATATCTTCATAAATTGAATTTAAGAACCATCTCGATTACGTTTTCAAACAATAGCTTTCAAACAAAAAAACTCCATCATAATCGACCCATTCGAGTAGGAAGTACGATGCCACAAATACACAGACACGTCAAAAACTATATATCCACTTTAATCTGCATATAAAGTAATAAATAAAAAAGATAGATGTCGTTGAGAGAGATTGTTTAAATTGTTGTTTATTTATAGCAAAATTTAAATTATAAACATGCATAACCGCTTGTCTTGAGGTTGCCACCTAAAAGCGGGATGTAGGCCTTACAGGTAACGTTGTTTTTACTATCGCCTACACCAGTACTTCCTCAATAGGATACAGTCAATAATTTGACCAAATTACTACGTACAATAAAAAAAAATTATAAATAAACAGTTGAGGCTCGAAGCTACTTTTACTTATATGGAAGAACAGATCTTATTAAACGTATACATCTCGACACGTCAGCTTTCACTAAAAAACATACAGGTGCGTTAAACTTATAACAAACTTCTTTTTTCGTAGAGGGAAAAAAATGACGAATAATAAATGACAAATGACAGTATAATGGTGTTCAAGCGAGCGGTTCTTAAGAAGTTAAAGATTATATAAAGTTGAAAATGCAACAAACATCAAACTTGAAGCCCTTGTCCGTGACATGAATGGGAAAGCATTGCCCGGAAAAGTGCTCTTTATATCTTGTTTTACTTGGAATTTATCCGAAAATTTTTTCAAGAATATAGGTCAAGACATTAAGTATTGTATTTATGATAGATTTTATAAACCGTGATGAAAAAGAAGGGTGTTTTAGTTTGATACATCTCTGTGTCTCCTAAACGAATGGACAATTTAAGATGGGGTATTTTTGGATTGAAAGCTGACATGATCGAGGTAGATCTTAGCTACAATTTAAACTTTATTAATTAAAAAACATCAATTTGATTTATTAAGTTGTAAATTTGTTACTTATTTTATTTTTTTAAACCCTAGTTTCTATAAAATTATTTCCGAGTAGTTTATTTACTGAGAAGTTGTAAAAAGTTAAAATATAAAGAAAATTGACAATTTCCAATGAAATATCGTTGGCAGCGGGTTCGATTCCTATGGTAGGTAAAGTTTAGACAGCGGCTGTCAGGTTCCTGTGAGGAATAATCGGTTTTTCTTTCACATCGACAAACTTTCACCGCTCGCTTGGCTTCAACAACTTCGTAAAGCTGTCACGGTCAACGTTCTTTAAAGATTTAAATTACTTATAGTTTTTAAGAGGGTTATTTACATATGTAAGGTAATATTGTTTCGCTTTATAGGATTAGAATAAAAAGTATGACGAATGAATAAACTTCATAAATAGTTATACAGTTAAGATACTTTATAAGTACAGATGATGAGTCATTCTCAAATAAATGAATTTACAAGTGAATTACATTTTAAATAATTAAAAGGTATTTTAATATTATATTAAATAACGTAATAATTAATGAATTTAGATTTGACAGATAGATGTTTATCATACAGAAGCAGCAAAAAAAAGAGTTTTAATGAATGTTTGTAGAGCCTACTACCTAATGAAAGTTATATGAAAAAAATGTCCGTTTGGTGACACAGAAAGCTGATCCATATTACCCTGTAAGAGCAAACCCCACCAGGGGTAAGAGATTACAGCAAGGATCTCTACGTGCGACTGTCTACACAGCTTCATATGTTTAGATAGTATAAAATTGTATCTCGGTGAACAGTGGCATGCCGGCTAATAGGGTCAGCGCTGCCGCTTGGCCGATCAAAGCAACGGTGTTATACATGTATCGGATGCTTTTCACAACTTAACTCTCTACCAATTCTACTTAGATAATTTGATATCGAAAGATTAATCTGGAATTTTTGAATCCTGGTTAAAATTTTAAAAATTGTATAAACTGTAGGTACAAAAAAGTATGAATTCCGAAATTGTATATACATCACAATTTATTGTTTTTTACAACTAATGTTAAAATTGTAACTGATTTTAATATACTAATAATTGATTCATTGTATTACTTCATATGAATTATATTATTCATTAAAACCAAGTAATCTTCATGTTATTTCGTAAAATATAATAGTATGACAATTATAGATTTAATTCAAAGCCAACAATACTTAAAAAAAGACACTTGGGAGGTTGATTAATAATTCTTCATAAAAAAAACAAAAATACGGCAATGACCGTAGACGGCATTGCAACCGCATAGAGCCACGTGCTAGACGGAAACTTCCTATGTCCCTCTCTATCGCACTTAGGGCGGTTCCTATCACCCATTTCCCTGTCTCCCTCTAACGCGGAAAATTCTAAGGGCTGCTTCCGTTACATTCAGTGCCGTCGGAACGCCGTGAGGGATGCACGTATCGGCGTTGCGTCCGATTCTCGCGTAAATGCATACATATATAAGTTTGGAAGTTCGCTGATTCGCTCTCGTCTTTTGCTGAATTGGTATAAAGTTAGTGAATAGTGAACAATTGGTTAAACGTTCAAGTGCTTAAATTGTGGATTAGTGAAGTGGTTCACTTCGGAATATGGAATAGTGGTTTGTATTAATTTTATTGATAACATTAAACTTTAATAATAATTAAAATATTAAATTGCGGTGTCTGTTTTTACTTTATCTTATAATTTTCTTCGTATTATTGATAAAATTTAATTTTAATGTTGCAATCATTATTTTTTTTTAATTAATGTACTTAAATATATTTACAAAAATACATTAAAAAATTCATAACATTATTGTAAATATTCAATAAACAAATTTTCCTTTTTTTAATTTCAAAATAAAAATATAAATTTTATGTTTTTTTCAACAATATTACATTGAACCTTAGTGCATCATATATTATTGAAATATTCAAAAAATACGATCGTTTTAAAAGTAGTCGACAATTTTATACCAATAAAAAAAAATTTAATTCGGGAAATTCGGCATAGTTTTAATAAGTAAATAGCCTTTAAAAAAATATTATTTAAGACACAACCGTGTGTAGAGGCTAGTGTATTAAATTGAACCAAAACAAATGACTGAATAATCATTAAAATATTGCGCGTATTGAAAAAGCTATTAGAGAATCACGCCTACAGATGGGTCTACGGAATCTACGGAGCGTAGGCAGCTACAAGGCGTTCGTAGCACAGTTTATCGGATATGAAATCATATTTTCAATGACTTTTCTATTGTATGTTTGGTACGCGATTCTAAAGCCTACTATAAACCAATTTGATTGAATATTTTAACCCCCGACGCAAAAGGATGTGTTATATATATACATATATAAGTTGATGTGTCTGTGTGTCTATTTATCTTTCGAAATGAACCGAATGGACCGGTTTTGATATATATTTTTTGTTTGAAAGCAGTCGTAACCGATGTGAATAAAATGAAAAAAAAAAACACTAAATAGATTTAAGGGAGCTAAACTTTTCCTGAATGACATGGGCTATCATAATATTTTGTACACCATTTTTCATTATTTTGCGTTAACAATTTAAGAGCACTATAATTGTTGTTCATTATGTTTCATTAAATTTTAATAAAATTAAATATTATTATAAAATAATACTTAGTGATAAATAAAATATTTTAATTTATGCAATTCAGATTACAACTTGAGAGCTTTGAGAACAAAATCGTTCACGTTACCATAAAACCCAGCATTTTCCAGGCATTAGGGAAATTGGTATATTTTGGGCTCTGAAAGTTGTAAAACTTGAAGTAGAAACATTTAGTACATTATAGTACATTCGTATTCAGCTCATGGAAGTCAGAGGTCGTCCGGTATGAATTAACAACGATGCGTGTGCTCTGTTCGATTACTTGCACGCACATGTATCGATTTCAACGGATGTTATTAAACTCTGTTTCTTACAACTATCTATATTTCAAATTATACTTTTAAAAGAAAAGAGTTTACTTAAATTTCTTTATAACCGTACTCACTAAATGTGTGAATAAAATACATTACAATGATACTTTTGAAACTCTAAAGTAAGAGAGATGTTATAAGTTTAAAGTATCTGTGTATGGCAAATACTATTAAAAAAAATTTAAAAACCACGATAGCTTATTTAAATGAATGAACCGATTTCGAAGCAGTTCTCCGCTAAAAAACATAATTATAAAACAAAATTATCATCTTCTACTTATTTTTGTAAATATTCACACTATCCTCAACCATACATTTATCAATCCTTTCATACTTTCATTCACAGAAGCCACATTTTTTCAATCGGTAAATGGCCAGGCGTACATCCGCTATTGCTGCGATAGCACAGTAAGATATGAGATTCCATGTGCCGGTGCTGAGTTGGCAGAAATCTATCAATAATGTCATTAGTGCGTCAGACGGACGTAGGGCTTCGGTTTCTCGTTACGTTCACAAATATCTTTAATTATAACATTTACTCCGTGTACTCTGTATGCGGCTAATTGAACCGTAATTAAAATTCTTAACTCGAGAATAACACCCCTATACTTTATCGAGGCAAAAAACAGGGGTGTTATAAGTTTATTGTGTCTGTTTGTCTGGTAGCGTCTAAATAGACACTACGCGTTATGAAACTAAATCAGATCAAATGATTCACTTCATCTTCAGCTATGTCATCGTATCGAATTTACAACTTGATGCAAGTGAAATTGAAGTCAATTAAAAAAAATCCCCGATATGATGATTACAAATAAGAATATCTCATAAATGAATGTACTGATTTTCATAAACTGTAGCTGTGAGCCATCTGATTCACTTGAGCTTACAAACAAATAAAACCGCATCGAAATCGACCAATTAATTTGGGAGCTACGATACCACACATAGATACACAGACCCATAGACACGTCAAACTATTAACAACCTTCTTTTTCCTCAGATGATTAAAAACAAACTTATGCAAAGACAAAGATAAAGAACAATGGCAGAAAATAACGCCGTAAAATTAAAGTCAAACAAAAAATAAAATAACTTTAATATTAACCCATAATCAGCGATATTGGGTCAAAAGGGACGATAATTTTTTGCCAAATAACTAATCCCGGACAGGATAGAGTCAGTTTTCAATTAACCGTCCACTAATAGGTCGGTCAGCCGGTTGGAAGCGTGCAATAAGTCTGCGCTACCAACTGGAACTAATACTGGTGTCATCTCATGTTTATGTATCGATTTTACACTGTGCTGACATGAGAAAAATCATAACGTAATCCTAGATGGCAGATAACTTTTTAAATAAACATAGACTATGTAAAGTAAAAGAAATTTTTAAATTGTACTACCTTCAATTTTCTTATTAATGAATGAAATGAATGAATTTACTTATTAAATTAATTATTAAGTTTAGTAAATTAACTATTATTATTATATTATAATAATTAATAATTAATTATAATTATATTATAATAATTAATTTACTTATTTTATTATTATTTTGTACAGTTTTTATTTTAAATTCAATATTTTTTTAAAAAGAAATGTAGTTTAAAATAAAAAGACACTTCATTCTCGAGAAGTTAGTTTAATGGTCCAAACAGGACTGATATTATCCCTTTCGTGTCCCGCGATTTATCCTTTACGAACCCTAATATAAAAGAATAACACGTCTACGGTTTGAGTAAACAAAAACCGTATAGGAATGAGTAATGTCCACGCTTAATTTTAGTAAAATCGCTTTTTTTCTTAGAGCGGTCGGAGGGACCGCGAGACAATTTTTCATTTCACCGTACAATTTATGCGGGTTAAGGTTAATTAGGTGTTTCGCTTGTTTTCTGAATGACCATTTGTCTTGACGTTTTTCGTTCTTTTCATTTTTATGCTCGTAAACTTTGTATTAATAATAAACTCTTTTCGCAACATTCTGGCTTATTAATAAGTCTGGACTTCAAATGTTTTAAGTAGATCCTAAACGAATAAATCGATTTCCATGTAGTTTTTTGTTGCAAGTTACGTAATTGAGATGGATCTGTCAATTCCTTCATGAGATATTCTTATTTATAATCATCATGTCGAAGGTTTTTTAAATCACCTTCAATAGCCTTTTTAGATTACTATTTCCCATCGAATGTACTTCAAGTGTACTTTCTATTAGCAACAAACTTCTGCCCTTGTGGGCAGAAATTATTTCTCGTTAGCTTAGAAAGAAAAGACAATATCATCAATATCATTCAAAATTCCTTTTTTCTCCATTACCGTTGTAATTCCTCCCAAAACGGCACCGAGTATTTTCAACGGAATATTCGCTCGAGTAATATTCGAGTTTGGGCAGAAAAGCCTTTGTTCTCGTTTTTTATTCAATTGACGGTGGAACTTGTCGCGCGTGGTTAACGTATGCGATGCGAATGAACTGTGTTATTCCAACGATATTTCCAATATAGTTGTTAGATTTTTAATCTCGATAAAAAGTGTGTCTCTGTGTCTGTCTGGGGCATTGTAGCTCCGGAACGAATGGACCGTTTCGACGTTATTTAATCTGATTATATAACTATTTTTATTTTTTAGTATTAAAGTAATTAGTTTTTATCCCCGATGAGAGGTGTTGTGTAACATATCGGGATGTCTGTGTGTCTGTTTGCAGCATCGTAGCTTCTTAACTAATGGACGGATGTGGTATAGTTCTTAACTACAATTAATGAAGATCTGTTCTATTTGTGAAAAATTCATACTTGTAGTAAAAATTTCGGATTTTTTTTGTACTTAATTTCCGTTGTTATTTAACATAACTCTGGTACTGTTCTCAGCGACTACAAAAGAGGTCTTGTTTTTTTTTTGGTCCCAGATATTCGCCATTTATAAACTGTTTTGATAAACAATTTTTTTATAAAGTTAGTTAATTTATAAAGTAAATATGGAGATAGTAAATTTATTAATAATAGATATTATCATAATAATTGGCAGAAAGCCATTAATCATATTATTATCAAGTGGCATGTTGACAAAGCGCTGTCCACAAACAGGACAAACACGTTATGTCGATCTAACCATGAGATAAATATAGTTAAATTATTTTTAACCTTTTATGAAAATAGAGATGTTATAAGTTTAACTTGTAAGTAACGAATGAACC
Source organism: Aporia crataegi (assembly GCA_912999735.1). Taxonomy (NCBI): domain Eukaryota; kingdom Metazoa; phylum Arthropoda; class Insecta; order Lepidoptera; family Pieridae; genus Aporia; species Aporia crataegi. Next base: position 355,436 of record OU538744.1, on the reverse strand, counting down.
GATTTCGATTATGTTTGCAAGTTGACTTTGACAATTTATGAAAATTCAGAGTTATTTCTATTTGTAATCGTCATGTTGGCAATTCTTCAATTCTACAATTTCATCAATTTTAATTGTTTCCATCGTGTAGCGTTGGAGGTTCGAATAAACGGATTTTACAAAAAATAAATAAAAAAACATTTACTATGGAATTAATTCTGAATGAATGAACAACAAATGTGATTAATAAATAAATTAACATTATTAGTGCAATAATTTAATCTAGAAAATGTAGCAGATACAGTTACTTTTGCGTTTCTGACATATTGACTTTTATTCGAAACTTCGTTCGTTGTGTGTGTTAATATAGCATTTACAACATTTTAAAATTGGTGCAGTACTTTTCGAGTTTATTCATTCTAAATAAAAATATAAACAAACAAACACTACTTTTGTTCAATCTCTAGGATATATAAATGCAAAATTAGCTCTGGCAATCTGTCTTTTATGTTTTTATATTTAACTTTTTGCGCTGATTTTGATGAAATTATTAAAAAAATGTCTTGAAAAATAAATAAATAAAATAGCTACCTTTTGCGTAAAAAGGCTTTCAATAAAAGTCTAAACCTTTTATGGAACATATCTTAGTATGTACGAATCACGAAACAGTTAAGTGTGTAATAGTGTCACGTTACTGTAAATCAAAGACGACGATAAATCATTAAGTTCTTTGAAGTAACATTAAAATGCAATGGATCGCTTCGAGATAAATTACCACGTGGTTTAAGGTATGAGATTAATTTTAAAAATATATAAACTTCGCCTACAATAAACTGTTTCTTTTCACCTATTTATTTATTTTAAAACCCTGTTCATATTAAAATGATATCTCAATGCGACAAAATTCAGCTATAATATTATCTCGTTTTTTCAAAAGCTGTTTTGTATTATAGGCTATTGCAATACCCGTCGAAAATACTTGTAATACTTTTAAGTAAGAATTATAAACACAACAGTAAGATCATTGCAAATAAAGCAGAATAAGAAATTAAATCCTTACCACCTGAAACCTAGATGTTTGTCGTTGAGAGTTTGTGACACCAGCCTTTAGAGCTATTTCCAAACCCAAAAAAAAGAGAAGAGTATTGATGGAGAAAATTGACCGTTTTGTTTTAAGTTCTATGCAAATCGCTACCGCTCACATTATGAACGCAAACTACTCGCGTAATGAATATAAATTGTGCTGACGATAGCAACTTGTCACTTGTCACCCAGTTGTTACTGAAGAGCCTGTCAATTTTATCACTCTTCGGACCCTTTGAGCGCTATCTTAGTAATTAGGTTAAACCACTGATTATCAGAATAATATCCAAAACCATTAACTGACAATTATTTAGGTCAGTTTCAATAAAATCATATAATGACACTAGAAATGTATCTTGCATTTCATCTTATATGTATTTATTATGTCTATTTGTTATGTATTTGTACATTTTTTGACTTTTGAAACAACTTTTCTTTGTTACAAATAAGTAACAGCTACACCTTCATTAATTTTGTCCTAGTGTCATTTTATATAGCATTTAAAACCTTCCTTGATAAATGGACTAATCTAACACGAAAATTATTTAGTAGTTTCTGAGATTTGCGCGTTCAAACAAATAAAAACTATTCAGCTTGATATTAAGTATAGATATTTAAAGCAGTTTGAGCGTCGGTGGAGATCGGTTAATCTTATGTTTACCTCACAATCAGCCAGCGGAGCGTGGCATGCTGGTCCCTTTATTGATCAAAGAAAACTCAAATAAACCTATCGATACTTATTTATAACTGAACTTTAACTTTTAAACCAAAAAGAACTAGAAACAAATTTATCAAGACAAGACATAAAATATTTAAAGACAGAGAAGTTGTACCTATCAACTATTAATTTCAATATTTTTTTAACAAATTCATAAAACGTAAATCAGTTGTATAGATTAATACATTATTTAATTGGTTTTAAAAATATTGCACATAAAGTTCCACACACGCCACGAAAGTGAAATTGAAGACAATTTTAAGAATCCTACTATTTTAATTACAAAAAAGAATATCTCATGGATGGACGAACAGATTTTCATAAATAACTAAGAACATCACAATCAAAAAAACAGCCGCATCGAAATAAGTCCATTCAGAAGCTACGATGCCACTGACAGACACCCAGACCCGACAAGCTTCGGGGGTTAACAGGACACAGCTGTGAAATTGATATTTTAGCACATAAACGAACAAGTTGAGACAAGTAACGTAAGCCATGTTACAAAGTTCGACTCCCGATGTAAACTGAAACCATTTGATGAACTTCAATGGCTCATGCATATTTGTGGTTTCCATTCTTGTGTGCCTGTTCAATTAGACATGTTACATTTGTATGGTAAACTAGTTTATACCCACGACGTTTCCGTAGAACATGATAGCATTTGAGCTTTTTCAATATACTTTACGAAATTAATAATTAATAAATACTTCATAATGTCGTCTAAAATCTCTATTCAATATATTTATTTTTTTAACTGACACTCAGACACTCAGATACATAGATAGGACAAACTTAGAACACCCCTCTTTTTTCGTCAGGGCTTAATTAAATAAATAGTTCTGTCATCTAAAATAACTATGTACCAGTAGTCACCAATCAAAATTCTATTAGTTTGAACTAAATCAACACTCGCGCTTCGTGGAGTCGAAACGCACAAACACTATAAATAATTCCCATGTTACGGAATACATGACGAACATCGAGTTTGAGCCTTTAATTATAACCTCTGTGATTATGCACTATTTACGGAAATCAAACTCGGGAACGGGAAGCCCCGAGAGAGAATTTCACATAGCCAAAATAAATTATCACATACTCAAATTATTTAGCATCGATTCTCGCGGCTTATAGGTTAAAATGTAAAATTTATCATTATGAACCACTTGTGATTCGACAACTCCAAAAAAGTGTTTTGTAGTTAAAGAATTTATGCGAGTAAGATTAGCGCTTAGAAAATTTAGTAATAATCAAATAATTGTAAAATTTGTGTTAAAGATACGCGCCTTTCCGTTCAAACTGTTGTTTAGACTCCAGTAAGTGTAAGTTTCAATCGCGTTAATTTAGTCATAGCGTGATGTTATATGCAGACTACTGAAGGAAGGCTATAGACGTTCTTATTTCATGTCCAGCACAAAAAATAATTCTAATCAGTAGTTCCTGAGATTAATGCGTTCAACTAACCAAACAAACTTTTCAGCTTTAAACTGTCACCATAGAAACATTACTATATATTCATCCTTTTACTTTATATGAATTAATGCAATATTCAAACTAGCTGGAGTACTCTAAAAGTAATTTGAGTTGAGGGTGTGAACCCATTTACACTTTTATAAAGTTAATGAAATTTTTAACCACGCGTTTAAACCGCGTCGTATATTTCTGTTAAAGTTAAGTGAACATTGTGAAATTGTTGAACTAACTCGCAACGTGGTGAAGTTTAACTAACCCAAAGAAATAGTTCGTAAACTACAATTCTTTTGGAGTATACTCAAGGGAGTTTTAAATTTAAAATAGAACAGGTGTAAATATAGCACTAAATATAAGCTTAAAGAAGTTTAAGTTTAGAATATTTAATACTCGGGACAATTTAAAAGTCAAGCAAGTAACAGTTAAAAATTATAATTGATTTTCATTTTTTTGTTATAATTAATAAAGGTTACAATATTTTTAAATAATTTTTTTAAAGTATAGTGTATTGAAATAATTTTATTGAAATAGATGTATTTAGCCCGATATTTTATTTCTCAAAACCTACTAAAACAAACAAAACTTGTATACTATATAATTTAGAATTTTAAATTTACTTTAATCTTAGACAGCTGAATCTTTTGAAACAAAGAAGCCTTTGGGGCCCTCCATTAATCACGTAAGGCTTGAAAGGGGGAGAGGGAGGAGGAGGCAAAAATGACGAAATATCATAGATTCTTTGTAGGCACTAAAAATACACGTGATTTTATATCGTATCTCCAAGCGAGGGGTTTAAAAAATGCTCAAAAAACATCACGTGATTAATGGCAGCCTCTTTATAAAATATCTAAAAGTATATTTTTCGTTTGTAATTCATTGTTAACTAGCAGATAAATATGCAGTCTCATTAGACAAGAGGCAGTAATTAGAAAGATAAGGTAATGTGAAGACAGTCACATAAATTATCGGCTGCTGAGTCAGCAACTCGCACGAGTAATGACGTAGTTAGCCCAGAGTGCTCTGCCATACATCACTCTTAGAGTTTGCCTCAGAAATATGATTCATGTTCATACCTAGCCCCGACGCAAAAAAGGAGTGTTCTAAGTTTTAGGTGTCATAAGTCTGTCTTTGACTGTGATTTCGATGTGTTTGTTTTTGTTTGAAAGCTAACGAAATCCAGACGGATCTTAGAAACGATCTTTAGTTTAGTCGGTACTTTTTGAAATTGCCTTCAATTTTAATTATTTCTAATATGATGTTTATTGTTCTATTTGTTTATATTTTATTTGGAGAATTATCAAAGTGGCTGGTCAAGTCCTCTGGTAACAAGAGGGCTGGGCCGTATTTCGCGCAGAGAATCAGGATTGCTATTCAACGCCGAAATGCGGCCAGTCTCCTTGGCACCCTGCCCTGCGGCAACGACTTGGATTGGACTTTAATTTTTTATTTCTAGTTAATTATATAATTAATCGATATATTAATAATATAATTTTTATTAATTTTTTTTATGAGTAGTTTATTTAGCGAATAATATCTTCAGACACAAAGACACATAAACACAACTAATTGGCAATAGCTTAGCAAAAAAAAGATTTTTCGTCGGTTAAATAGTAAGTAAGTAAGTATATCTCATTTCCTTCACGGCCTGAAACAAGAAATTGTTTGAAAACCGATAAATTGTCGCTTGTGACCCAATGAGTCGTCAACGATTCAAGTTAATCGCGTTCGTTGGGAGGCTTTTGCGCTCGTGCGTGGTGAACGTTAATATACGTCTAAGGTTTTTTTATTGTCAAGCAGTAAAAAATCTTAATTTCCTTATAACTAATTTAAAAATATTAGTAACTCTGTCTGTCTGTTTTGCTTTCACGCCTACACCACTTAATTGATTTTATCAAATTTAATTTAAAGATATTTGGGAGCAGATACTGATTATTATTATTATTAAAAAAGAAGTTGATTACGCGGACGGAGTGGCGGGGAAAGCTAGTAATAAAATTAATAAAAAACAAATATTAGCTCTTTCACTACTAATTACAATGTATATATAATATTTTATATTTATCAAACTTCGACGTCACTATGGAAAATTAAGAATAAAAAAAACAGATATTGTATCGCTTTGAATTGTATTAATAATCAATCAATAAAAAATTATAATAAATAATGTATTCAATTTCAATCATAGATACTTCATAATAGATACTTTTTTAAAAAGAAAGATTTAAATCATATATTTTATTAAAGAAAGATTGCTTTAACAAAACATATGTTAAAATAAACCTTCATTTCAAAATACAGTCATATGGAGTTTAGAATATCAGTTGAAAGCAAACAATTGCAAAACACCGGTCGAAGCTAAACAATGCCGGGGCACGTAAGGCGGTAACTTGCTAACTGGTGGAACAAACAAACCAACATACAATCTTATCTGAACAACGATGCTAAAGCTAAGTCAAATTCTATACTAATACTAATAATATTAAAAATATAAACTTGGTTTGTTTTATTAAACGCCGGGACAAATGATTTTAATTGAAATAATATTTTATAGGCTATCCGCTATAATATAACATCACGCTATAACTAGGAACGCGGAGCATTAATGAAAAATGTTGCAAAAACAGGAGAATTAATTCACGGGTTTTAAAACAAGTGAGAAGCTGCTGGTTTAGTAGTAATAGCTATTATAGAATAATTTTCATGAAATTCAAGTGATATAAAAATTGTGTACCCTTCCACAAAAATACACTCATAATTAATAAAGAAAAAGTGTAATAAATATGAACTCGCAGAAATCCTTTTGAATTATGAATAAAAACAATTGAATACAAATACAATAAGTTAATCTCGGGAATACAAAACGAGACAACGGGCTCCATTAACATGTATCGCTAGTTATATCGATGACGTTAATATCGAATTTACTGTATCCGATTACAGCGCAGTCCACTTTGATGCGGTGCGAATTTTCATCACACTCGCTTCATTCGCTACTGAATAATTGCTATGCACTCGAAACGGGATTATTTTTTAGACAAGAGTTGCTATTGAGCAATAAGAAAATTATTGTATGAAAAGCACAATAATACAAAACACACAACATCGCAAACATAAGTACATACAACGTTAACAACAAGACAATGTTGATCTCTCTTCACATAAGTTTTAAGTTTACACGACGCATACAGTGAAAAATAAGTGTGTAAAAGTACCAAAAAGGAATAAAAAATATAAGCCCTCATACAAATATAAAATAAACTCACCAAAAATATAGGATGTACTCAAAAAGTATGTTAAATTTAAATTTAATTTTTTATATAGAATCGCTTATGAGAATCACTTAAATCTAAGTTTTCAAGCTGTTCAAGCATGAGCCAAAATCTAAGATGGACAGACTCGTAACTCAGTCGGGTTCTCATTTTCCGACCAAGTTCATAAGACTCATTTTGAACTGGAGCAAATCATTCGAAAGTGAAAGTATCTTTGAAATAATCAATGGTTTTATAAAAGGCTTTAGCGTAAGCTTATGTTATTTAATTTTTTTTAAAGATAATTCTTGTACCTTGCTCGGGATTTTTTTGTAGTAAGGTAACTATAAAAACTTACTTTATTATCACATATGATTGTAATAATAATTGATGGCAAAATAAATATTTATATCTAATTTTTTAAATTTATAGACCACAAAAAGCCGAATATGTTCAAATTATGTAGGTATACAAATATTTTGCCATTTCAGAGAAAATGAAAGAGTTGATTATTTGGCCAACCCCATCCCAAATATATAAAAAATACCAATTTCGTTGTAACTTTGGTTAGGTTAGGTAGGTCTCAATAGGAAGTTAGAACAAAGAAATAAAAGAAGAATTACATTAAGTTTAATTTAGATATACCTAATTGATAGAATAGGCTAGAATAGGGGTCGAGGTCTCATTTGTTTAACTTTAATTTTCAATCGAAATTAATTCCCCTAGAGAATACTCCCCTGTAAATGGACACAGAAAAGTTTCCTTCTCTATCGTTCTAGTACAAGTTAGTTGCAAGACGAGATCCAGTAGGTGCCTATGCATTTCTTAATTCCAAGACGGGGCCTTAACTCTCGGATTTAGGGAATGAAGAAAAGGTAAAGAATTTCAGAGTTTCACTTCAAACTTGTAATAAACAGTTATATGTAGATTATATTTATATTAGTTTATTAGATAGAAAATTGAAGAATGATACCTAATATCTTTAAAATAAATAGGTAAAAGCGCAGAATCGCAAGTGAGTCTACACGTCTCTCGATAGTGTTCCCCACTTTTGAAATTTTATTCTACCGTTTTAGTATTTTCAAAGGAAAAATAAAATACACAGAATAATTTTTATTACATACGCCCCTTTTTAGTAATAAAGAAAAATCGATGCAGTTACTGATATTTTTAGTATCATCCAATCAAGTAAAAGAGCTTTTCTTAAAGTTTCGTGCAAAAAGTATACATGTTTTTTCTTGATGGAATAAACTCAAACTATGTAAATATTATGAGAACCTACACGATGTAGCCCCAATGCCGTATTTTTACGTCTGTATTTTTAAGGAAATAGGTTTGTGTGTATATTCTGTATGTATGCAATAACGCACGAAGTAATTGACCCTCGAGTACTACCTCTTCATCTCTCTGCAATCTGCATATGAATGTATTGAATCGTGTCTTTGATAGATCAATTGATAGCTCACAACTAGAATAAACATAAAAAATCCATCCAACATGATGAATATACATAAGAATATCTCATTACTGAATGAACATATTTTCATATTGTGATAAAGCTTTTTCGTCGGGGGTCAAAGAAAGTTCTATTTTATACAGTCTTAATGCATTTAACTCTGTACACCTATTTTAAAAACATATCATTTTAACTACGAACGCAGTAATGTCTTTTCTATGCTCCACTGAATTTACGTATGGAGAGTAAGATCTATTTAGTCAAAATAGCAGTAATAATGCCTATTCTGCGTATGAGACAGCAATTTAGCGCAATCGCCTGAAGGTTTCGGCAGGCCCCATGAATAATGTATGCTATAATGCGGGCAGATTGCTTGTTTGTCAGTTTGTCTGACGCTGAACATCCGTCACGAACTCTGTCTAATAGGAAATAAAGATTGCTGATGATTTATAATTAATTTATACTATCTACATTGATATTAAAAAAGCTGAAAGTTTGCTTGAATGCGCAAATCTTGAGAAGTACTAGTTCGAATAAAAATATTTTTCTGTTGATACTCTTTGTATCGAAGAAGGCTATATCATAGCAGAAAAATAGTGTAAAGTGATAGAGTTTTCTCAACATCGCAACAACGAGCGCGTCATGTTTTATATAATTTTCTAAATGTTGTCTATCTTCGAGATTTTCTGTGCAAAATTGGTGTTCAGTTGTATAAGCTTTTACGTCAAAGTTCATTAGTACATAATTTCGTGAGACTCAAAATTACATTCCATAGACCATTCCTAAGATTAAGCCTCTCCCTAACGAATGACCGACGATTTATGCCCGCGATAAACCGTGTTACGAATTTATAAACAGTTTTATAGTGTTTTCAAAGGCTTTCAAGACATCAAGACATTTATTTTTAAAGATATTACTAATTAAATTTTTCTATATATATTTTAAAACAAAATTGTTTTGAAATATGCTTTTTTATGATATGACGCTGCACTCAAATTCACCCCTAGACTATATATATATATATATGTATAAAATAGTAAGAATAGAATTAAATTAGTTCGTTCAAAGAATCTAGTTTATATAAAAATGGTAATAAAATAAATAATAATTATTTTTGTTAGTAGTAAAATTACTTTCGATTGTAAAAATGGCCGTTGCTATGGTTTTTAAGTGTTGTGTTATTACATATTTTATATTATATACATAATATTTTATAACTTGCTTTCTTTCTAGTTATTTTTTAAATATGAGTTATCTGACAAATTACTTACAGTTTTTGGTATATTCTTTTCTTTCTTGTTTAACTAAGTATAAATAAATAAAACGCTTAAAGGCTCTATATAGAGTCAATTCAAGTTTCAAATTGATGTCAAAAAGCTTCTGTTCATCTTAATGAAATTATTTAACCCTACAGAGTCCGTGATTTGAAATGAAATTGACTTATAATAGGAAGGCATAGGGAAAGTTAATTGCGTCGTTTAACAGTCGGTTTATAACGGACTGTAGTTCAAAAGACTTTAATATACTTTTTAATACTTAATATAGACAGGCTTAAATTTAACATAGCAAAGCGATTCACGCACCTGTTTTCCAGAAATGTTTCAGTATGGTAGGCACAGAAGGCTTTATAGAAAATATAGATATATTTTTATTTTAACCAACATGTCGGATGTTTTTAAATTTTCTTCAATTTCACTTGTTGACAGCTGGATTGGAAAATATATTTGTAGCAACACCTTCGTACAGGACTAAAAAAATATATATGTTACGCTTTAGTTTTTGTTTGTTTCAGTCGAACCCAACAAAGATGGAGAGGCAGGAACATCAGCACTGTAGCATCGCTAAACAGACTATCCTCACAACACACCCAAGTGGTTTACAGACGCGTGTCTCTGTCGAACTTGCGAACTTCGATGCCCTGTGTCTTCACTCGGAATGCAAAAAGAAATGGGACAGTCCGTTTTTCCACCGTCGAGGTATATTAGGAGGCATTTCGGGGCATAACACTCCCATTTTAGGCCGACGAAGTGATGCTGTAAACGAGGGAAGACTGTCCCAACAATGTACTCCTGTTATGAGGCGAAGGGAAGTAGACAGTCCTGGAGGATCCCCTCTTCCTCTCAGGAGGGAGTTGGATGAGGAGTTTTGTGAAGTTGATAACAGTGTCATTAGCGGCTGGTTGAAGTTTCGAGATAATAAGCGGGTAAGTAATTAAAGATGTAATATGTTTATGTACCTAAATAGACTGAAAATGTTTAATATTTTTTAGAAAATTAGAGAGTTACCGAATATGTAGTATGTATATGGAATAATAGATTAGATATACATATTATGTTAAAAAAAAATTATTATCAACAAAGCCAGTGGTTTACTGACATGTATGCATGAGAACATGCAATCAACCAAACAAACAAACAAACCAAACAGACAAACGTTGTTGTTGTTCAACCAAACAAACAAATAAACAAAGCTGAAGCTGTAAATCACCACAAATTCATATCAAACAAATTCTACTAATATTACAATAATAGTATTGATATGAATTTGTTTCCAAACTCTAAAATATAATATTAGATAGTGTTATTGATAGATCACATTCTCCATAATGGGAGCAGCGTAAAGGTGTAAAATTTGAAGTAGAACTGGCCGGAATCTCAGTATCCTGGTCTCGGAAGAGATTGTATGATGCCCAGGATAGAGTGGCCTTCGTAACCAACTTGGCAAAGTATTAGAAGTTGAGGGCGTGACGAGAGGTATAGTGCAGTGCAACTGGGCTAAGGGCTTTTCACCTTGCTAGTGATGTCAATATATCGAAGAATTAGTTTTTCGTTAATTTAAGGCATGATATGTCCTTGCACCTACCTCCGAGCGGTGAGTACCTTTACTCGATATCATTTCTTGTTCATCTATGAAAATCTTAAAAATGAAGGGTGGGTATGTGTCTTTGGTGTCGTAGCTCCTAAACAAATGGATTTCAATGCAATTTTTTGTTTGAAAGCTAACCTGATCATGAAATGGATGTTACAATCTATGATCTGTTCATAGACTTATGACATATTGTTATTTGTAATTAACATGTCGGGGGTTTTTAAGTTGTTATTAATTTAACGCAGTGACTAATCCGTGGTTCATCTAACCTTTATTCTAAGCCTACTTAAAAATAACTATGAACTAAGCTAAATTACATTTTACCTTAACTTAACAATTAAGCCCATTAAAAGGTATAGTATTTATCGATAAGATCCCAGGCCTAGGCAACATCAAAGTGAGGTGCCGGTTTTGTGCCGGTGCTGAGTCGCAATCCCAGACACCGCTAGATTGCGGACTCATTAATAACCCACCGTGTTTCGGTCGAATTACACGCTCCTAATCCATTAAGAGCTTCTATGAGCACACGAATGTGGCGCCAGATAGATGTTGTGGTTTCTGTTTGTATGGACTGAGAAATGTGGTTCTTTTCGGTTTCAGACTGATGTTAAGATTTCATTTTTAAGGCTTTGTATTTAAATAACATTTCATAATCTTTCGTTCACTATTACAACCACTTTAACTCTTTTTCCTCAATAAAGAGTTTTCTTAATTTCCTGTTCATTTAGCTAAACTCCGAATTTATGACTTTAAGTTGGTCTATTTTTCGTTTATAAAAATTTCGTAACTTTTGGACATCCTTCCTTATGATGCTGACTGCCTCCTTGGTCTAGTGGTAAGAGCGTAAGTATTACAAACGAGAGGTCCTGGGTTCGATTCCCGGTGGAAATAAAAAACTCGGTCTGGCAGGACATAGAAGGCTGATCACCTACTTGCCCCTAAAGAAAAAATGGATCAGTGAAACAGATGTGAAATGCATCTGCCCCATACCCCACTAGGGGACAAGGGACTTCACTATCCTTATGATGCTACTCTGCTGACTATTCATTTGTCTATTTTGCATTCTAGTGTTTATGACATTATATTATTTTGATAGATGCAGTGACTTGGTTATAAACGTATCAATAAAGTCTATTAGTAATTTTCTAAATTGAACCAAAACACACAATAACAGCGCCTTACATTCTTATGACTCAGTGGATTATCATAAATGATAGCTAAGAATTTTCTCTCCTACTTTTGTGAGTCAGTGAATGTAAAATCATATTTTTTTTACATGCTCACATCACAAACAATCAATCTTATTGATCACATATCCCGAAGCAATCGTCCGCTTGTCCTCTTGTATTTTGTCCACATGATTTACGATTTTCAGACAATTCCTGAGGCATTCGAGTCCTGCATTTGTCCATGACAAGCTTATTGTGCCCGATATTTTATATACTTGTTAAGACGCCTTGTTGACAAATAAGGGAAGTGCAAGTGTCTCTGGATTTGATATAAGGACTCTTAGTCTCCTCACAACAAGTATTGTATTTAAAGAAAACAGTTTCACCGGATTAAGCGCGATTTTTAAACAAAATTGTACAGTTAAAACTAATTTCTACCGACGTTTAACATGCTTTATAGCATTTATCGAGAAAAGTTTTAACTGTAATAATTGTTAAATGTTGTTAAATAAACGCACTTAATCCAGTAAAACTGTATATTTTATGTGTGATATTCTACTAAGTATTTTATTGGTTTAAGAATCTAATATTTTATATGAAAACTCTTAACCACAGTAGTACAGGTAAGGTATAAGATATTTCTACATCTGTTTCACTGATCTATCATGTCATAATCTGTGTTTACCCAACAAAACATTTATTTCTTTGCCCGGAATTCGAACTCCAGCGCATCACGCAGAATCATTTAGCTACGGAAAGGGGCTCTCTCCCGTAAAGAATCTTATAAATAAATAATTCATAATGAGTTAAAGAAATTCGTCTCACAAACGAGGAAGACAAAAGCAGAATTCGCGAGATATCTTTGAAAAAATTCATTAAATTAGGAAACGGGAGTTGCCGGCATTTTTACCTGCATTTCTAATTTATTGTGCCGAGTATTTATGAAAGGTCATTAACTCCGCTCCATACAAACGGATTATTTCAATAATTCAAAAGCAAGAAAGCGGATAATTTAGCCGGTGTTAGGGACTGTTCTGTGCTACAAGCTGTAGCGATATTTTTATATTAGGTATGTTTATATTTGCTTGGTTGAACGCGCTAACCTCTGAAACTACTAGTTCCTATGGATTGAAAAATTATTTTTGTGTTGGATAGTCCAATTATTGAGAAGGCTAATTGCCTTCTACATCATAACATTACACTACAACGAAATTAACGCGATTGAAACTCCGGGGTACAGTCAGTATCTTATAATCTTTCTTAATGATGAAACGAATTCAAAAATAAGATAAGCGTGCCTCCATTATACGTTTCCTATATTTACCAGATGAATACAAATTATAACTCTCTTTCACTCACCATTAAATTGTTTTGAAAAAAATTATTTCGAAAATTATATGAAAGGTGTACTTCAACTTGTCCCTCTCACCACAATTATTTTCATTTTCTCGTACTTTTACGTCTCTCAGGGTTCCGCTTACGGAATTGTCGGAATTTCTCATTGAACGGTACAAAGCTTCCACGCTAAGCGATTTTTAAGCTACTCGTCATATTTTCCGCGGATAATTCATGTAATGTCGCTACAGAAGCAATTTTAATAATTGTGCCATTGAAACTGGAATATCTTTAGTAAATAATTCTTACCGAAATCTTAAATATTCTTTCTTAAACAAAATATATTATAGTCTATACCACAACAATTAAATTTACACAATATACAACTTTTGAACCAATAAGTAAGTTACCTAATTTCAAATGTAAATTATAAACGAACTAAATATAACCATCCTGTTTTCACGTTACTCATATAATTGAAAAAAAAAAAAACAATTTTCTTTTATAAATCAGCCTAAAAATATTTCCGAACAATGTCTTAATGGATGTCGCGTAGCCGCACGCTCTGTCAACGTCGTTTTCGAACGCTCGCCAATGTGTCACCTCGGCCGCCATCTTGCATCGCGGGAACTTTGCCGCCTTTTTACTTTTTTACTGGGTCATTGGTTCATTGGATAGGTTAAAAGGATCAATTTATTAAGAGGAACCTATAAATAAAGATAAGTTACGGCTTCACATACTTTTAAGTACTTTTTGTTATTCGGCTTGAATCTCTTGCTAAGGTATGTCAAATTATATTTTTTTTACTTATAAGTAGTCTATTTGATACTCATATTGTATTGAATATTTGTACAATATACCCGATAATAAATCAGCGCAACCAGGTGGCAGGTCTTCGGTTGGGATCAGGACGGAGTCTAATTGCCAATTTTTTTCATTTAAAATATTTAATCAGTAATAGCTTGGCATTTAAAAACGTTTAATTCATTGTAAACACTTAACCTAGAACTCGGGCATTTTCGGATAGCTATATACATATATCTATATTATATTATTATTATTTTTATTATTTGTTATGAATAAATTCAAACAGTTTTATAATAATCTTTAAAAAACCACCAGTTTAAAACTAGACCCCTTCTGAGTAACATCGGCTACATTGTAGTTAATAGCTATACATACTAATAAAAAGCTATTAAAATATAAATTGATACCGTACTTTGAGTATGTAACGGTTGAATAAGTGGTTTAGTTTCAAATAGTTTCAGCGATACTGTATCGAAACAATTATTTATTCAGGAAATGAAAATTAGCATATCAAGAATATACCGATGCTGAATAAGTCCAGCTACGAATATTAGATAGATGGCAATTTTGATGATTCATAGATATTATAATTGTAGCAAAATATCTTCTATGACTAAGTAATAAGTAAGTACATAGTCATAGAAGATATAATTTATTTTAGTAAAATATTTTTTTTCTTTGAGAATATTCTCATGATAATTTGTCATGCTAATTATTTATAAAAATAATAACTATGTATAATTTCTTTAATGCGAGTATCATTGATGTGTAGGTTAAAGCGCAAACTATTTACATTAATATTCAATAAAAAAATAATCATAATTTAATCAAAACGATACTAAAATCCTAAGTTTCTTGTAATATTTACACACACATACAATAATAACACACACTGATTTACTAACAGACATGTTTCTCAGTTTTTTTTCTAAAATAATATGACCTACTTTATTATGGATGTATTAGAGAAAATATTTTTAAAAGTTTTATGTACATTTTCTTCGCCTTCGTATTTTCTTCGCCGCGAACTTCGTATCGCTTCAGAGTTCCGAATAATAACGTGTTTCTTAAAACATCATTCCATTGAAAATGTATGAGGAAACGAATATTCTTCATAAACACTTTTTCGTTAACTTTTCTATATTTTTAATTATAGTTAGTACGCTATACTCGGATCAGAAAAATCCAAGAAATCAAAGATCATCAAAATCGGTCCATCCGTTCTTGAGTTATAAATGGTGTAAATAACACGCCTTGTTTTATTTATCTAGATAAATCTTATCAATTTATTCCAACATCTATGAATTGGCCATCCCTAACAAGGCTGTTCTAAGGCGCGGTTTGCACAAATTGAAATTCGTTGTCTAACGTACCTCATTGATAATACAGAGGCAGGGCTTTCCTACGAGCTACGGGTGTAGCTTCAATAAAATATCATGTGGTTTCTATTCGGAGCAATTAAGTGAATTTTAACGTAATGTATTGGCATTATATATTCTTTAATGTATATAAAATGTACGTTAAAGGGTCCCACGTGTCATATAATTTGTATTACATCTTGTGTTGGGAGGTCACTTCTACGCGAAAATAAACTAAGACACGAACTAACTAACACAAGCCAACTAATTTTTCACGGTTTAGTTTCTTAGTAAACCAGTTTGTTTGGGTGAACGCGCCAAGCTGGAAATACTGGTTTGGATTGAAAATTTCTATATATGTTGGATAGTCCATTTATTGAGATTCTTCGTAACATATATGTAACGCTACAATACTTGTCAGGCGTTTGGCATTCAATCATGTTGTGCTGAATATTGATTCCATTCCTTGTGAAAAAAATAAAGATGTTTTCGTTTGCAACTCACAGAAACCTGAACTGTAAAGAAAATGATTTGTGAAATAGATGCAAAAATGCAACTGCTCCAAGCTGAATGAAGGTTTACATCAATCGATAGACTGATTAAAATCTTTATTACTTACGGTGCTTGTATATACAGTGATAATATTTTTTTCGAAAACTAATTTTTTTTTAATTACAAAAAAGACGAATTTGTATAGCTGCTATTGTTTTTTATATTAATTTATGAGTATGTTCGGATCTAATGATCCGAACATGGACATAATTGTCCATATTCCAAACTAGTAGTTTTTTGGAAGTTCTAATGAAAATAAAAAAAAAAATACCCAAAATCGAACGTGGCGTTTATATTGGGATAAATTCACCCCATAGCGAGATTTCAGATTTACATTTATATGAAGAAATCTCTCAAGATCAAGCCTAACCATTTACTGAGGGGACCTTGGACAAGATCAAAATGAAATATTTCTAAGTGCGATTTGGAATCAAAAGCCTGATAATAGCTGAAAAATAATCCAATCTCAAATCTACATTTGAATAATGATTACCTACTGAGTAATTTTAATCTAATTAATTATTAAGAAGTGAAATTGAAGACAATTTAAAAGCCCCTGACGTAATGATTACAAATAAGAATAACTTATAACGTGGTTTACACGTCTGCGTTTTTGGCCAGAAGTCCTGAGTTCGACTCCCGATAGCAAAAAAATATTTCGATTGGGAAACAAAGAATGGAAACCGAAGACAAATACTTATTATAAAAAAGCCTACTCGTAAAGAAAATGACGATAGATACAAAAAGTTACGTGTATGTAAATAACGTATGATAAATTCTATTGCATTCATTTTCTATACATAATATCCCAAAAGAAAAATCGCGCAGAAAAATGTTTGTTTTAATAGCTTACAAAAACCAACAGACAGCGTTTTAATCCATCATTAAAAAGTCCGTCAAAGAATTACATATGTGTGTAGGAACGATTATTGTAATAGAGTGAGAAAACATGTTTATATTTTATTTTCAATTTAAACCATATATCAAACACATAAGGTACAAAATGGAATATCTAAAACAAACAATACAAAAAGCCCAAAGGACATGGAACAATGGTAAAATGACCCTTCTTTGTGAGGCCTAATGAAGTTTTTGTCATGAAAATTATACCGTGAAATTTTAATTTTCAACCTTTGGTTTTGTCTTGTAGCCATCTACAAGAAAGTCATTAATTGTCGTAACCTTATAAATGTTATAAAATTTGTAATTGCAGAATTACTCGTAAGAAAGTAAGTCTAAATCTATATAAAGAATTATAAATTTTAGATTCTATAAAAACTAACATTATAATATTTATCTAGAGCATGTATATTTATTTGATTTACATGTGTGTGATTTTTGTAATGCTCTGTTATTTGTGAAACGTCTACTTTATATTTATGTTTTTTTAAAGGTTTAATATTGTATTCCGTGATATATTTGTCTCGTTTCTGAAATAAATATATTAATTATAGGCAAAAGATGTTTGTTACTTAGTTTGCATTGCTACTTTTATCTCGACTAATAATGTTTATAAGTTTGTTTATTTGCCTAAAACGAGAGGCAATAATGAGTGTATTTCTTAAATTTTAATAAGTATTGAATTAAATTATATTACTCATTACATAACTTTTTACAATATATTGTTTTTTTGATTGTTGCTCCATATCGGTAAATACATGTTTCCTAATTTTATCCGACCACGAAGTTTCATTACATTTGGCGAGTTATGTCCCTACATAACTCGCAAATCAATACACATAACTGGCATACCATTGAGAAGCACCTACACTGCAATAATCACAACGCACAATCAAGCATCAGTCAACGACAAACCCTGAGAACGGAGATTTATTACACGACTAATTACACCCCCCTGCCCTCTTACGCCTTGCTCCCTTGCCCCACCTAACCCCGCAATATGTTGGGACAATATTTTACGCTCCCACCACGTGACGAACGTAATGAGCTCGTGGATTATAGCTAACCTTTAAGGCTTTATGGGGTCATTCTGGGTACATTATGCTTTTATTTTTGTACGAAAATGAAGTCTTTTAAATTGGCTAAATGGTAATGACTACATGACGTATTTCAACATTTTCAACAGTCTTCAAAAAAGGAGGAGTTTTCGAATTACATGTTTACTACCCGATTCAATTCCTTTTATAATTAATTTCGAATAGAATTTAGTGATAAGATTTTTAAATGACTTTTAAAATCAATTTTTTATTTGGAACTATTATTACATCTGTGATGGTATTGTTTCAAGAAAATATAATAATATTTTCTTCTAACAGTAACAGTTCAACAAATCAAAATTTGCATTTATTCATTGCTTGCTTTGTTCTTTAATTTTTCGTTTAATTATTAATGCTCAATTAGATAACTTAATATCATTCAAATTACACATAATTATATTGATGTATCGCATTGTGTTCTCTCAATACAAAAATTAATACATCTGCGTCCCCTCTTGGAATAAATGAAGGCACAATCGTTTCATTTCGAAGCAAGGAAGAGAAAGAATTGATATGTGCCCCTCGTTCGGCACCCCTGCCGAAATAATCGGCTTCTGATTAAAATTACTACTTTCACGCTATATTTAAATAAGGGAATTCCTTCCAATTGTTGAGAGATGTAGGGTGGTAACTATTTCGGTTCTGTCATCAGAGTCGGTGTGGGTTTTATTACATAATGTAAAAAATTCAAACTATTCCTAGAACATACAACAACAACAAATAGTTTTTTTTAATGGACTGAAATTTTTTCTCTTTAATATACCTTTTGGAAATATACTATGCTTTAAGTATGATATGATCGTATACTTCCTTGAGCAGAATCTTCGATGTATAAAATTTATGAAACTCTAAGTAGGTATCTATTTTATTTGCTAATGTAATTAAAAAACATTTTCGTGTTTTTTCTGTTTTACTCTTTTTTTCCTAATGACATTCCGAAAAATATTGTATGAATGTAAATGAATGTATTGATTGCTAAGCATCTTCGTCTCTAAGCTGACTTACTTATTGCCATTTTTTTTTGAAAAAATAAATATATAAAACATTAAGTATTAAATAAATAACAGGTTAATATAAAAAAATAGTTGAAATACATCAAGTATTCCATCTATTCTATTATTTAGATTGTTTTAATTTTAAAAAAACCTTATGTCTTGGATAATTCGTTTCTTACTCTCATATGTATAATCGTCTATATAATATCATATGAAATGATACAGCTTTGCAAATTTATGATATAAATGTGTAAAGTTGGTGATTACTATCGAGACGGTATTTAAGAGAGCCAAGGACGGTAATCATCAATATGCACGTGTATCATTCGACTTTTTTAATACACTTGCAAATTAAAATAAATGAAAAACCAGTTTTATTTAGTAAATAAAAAGATTGAGCAAATTTGCCTTATGAGCGTGTTAGCAATTTATTTATTTACTATTTAAAATATAATGGAAACTACACTAAACATAAAACATAATATACACGTCTTCCAATAACATGCTTAATTAAACAACAACAAGCCAATCAGGTGTGACAATTCGTTATATAAGAAATAGCTATGTAAGATTTTATATAATCCTGAAAAGGGTGTGGGGAGCCCCAGCCTCGCTGCCCCACCGTGACCTCCAGCTCACAACACACTGAGTTCTCTTATTTACAGGAGTAATACATTATTTATTATTACAACATAATATTCATCAATATTTAAACACCATAAATAACACAGTAAATACAAAGTAAATAACGAACAAGTTACTTAATTCGCGTGTCTCGACGGTACCGCAGCTCACAACAGGGAATGAAAATGGAATGGCTGTGCTCTGCCTGGCGGCGGCCTTTTATACCAATTCTACACAATGTTGCAACTTCCTGACCACCAACGAGGGTAGTTCGAGATTGTTCGGATATTCAAACGTTTTAGTCATTTCCACGACGAATAATCCAATCCATCCATTCTTATCTATTAAGCGCGCATCTGAAAGTGACAAATATAGATTAGCTAGACTGCCTTAACTTACCTACAAAAAATCATAAAATTGTATTTGAATGAAAGACTTATTTATTAAATATGTATAAGTTAAAATTGTTTATTTAAACACGTATATTTGTATGATACAAGCAAGTAAGATTCTATTTTATACTATTAAACGCCATAATCCAATATTAACAAAAAGGTTACTACATTACCGTACTAATGATGATTAAAATATTACAGTTTGGTTACAAGTGTCTTTATATACTATAATATGTACTTAAGTACGGTGCGATAAGAGTCACCTTATGAGAAAGTGTGTTGAAAAACGTATTATATAATGTACGGACGGCCAAGAAAGTGGTCTACGAGTTTTGACAAAACATTCTGTGAGTTTAATTACCGCTAAGCTATATGTAACAATGGTCCAATCAAGAAGCTAAGTACGTACTACGCCCCGGAAAACTACCGCTAAGGTAACTAACATAATATTTTTGCAAGAAGAAATCTTGTTATTTTTTTGTTACATAAACTATCCAACATATTACAATACATAACAATACATAACAATACATAACAATACATAACCAACATATATATTTAAAAAAATCAGTTCGAAATAGTATTTTTCAAGATTAAACGAAATTCTTCAGTATTATAATATTAGTGAGTATATGTAATTGTTAGTAATCTAATATAGAATAGTATAAAAGTTCATAATTTTCAGCTAAGAGAGAAGAATAAAAACTATAAACGGCAAGGATGTTTTGATATTTACATAATAGTAAACTAAAATAGTGGATGTACAGAATTTGTGGTTGAGCTGGATGTGCGTGCTTAGTTCTATCGTTGAACAAGGAATAAGTAAGCGAGCGTTTTTCGGGTTAAAAACGCTTGCACACTTACATAATGTATTTTTGTTTCTATTAAATAAACTTAAATTCTTTGTAGGGAAAATACGATATTTCTGATTTAAATATTTTGTAACACAGTAGTTGTGAGTAAAAATATCAATTATTATCAATTTAAATGAATATATTTGGGATATTAAAAAGCAAAAAAGTTGTAACTAAGAAATTGAGTGGTTTGTCTAGTAACGATAATCTTTAAATTTTCTAAATATTTATTTTTTACACACTACGTATCCTATATTCACGTGTAATATATATGTTAGAAATTGGCGTCTCACCTGTCCGTCCGTTCGCTCCCCCACATCCTCGTTTGTGTTGCTCGCAATTAAGCCGGCTGAGTGGCAAGGATTGTCGCACCAAGTGAAAAAAAGTTTTGTCGCAGTCAGTGGATAGAATGAATGGATTGCGTGCAATTACCTTATTACAATGTTGAGTGCTTACATTGAAGACTTGCTATTTTACTTTAAGGAAACTAAAGACATAATTGAATTTTCATCCATATAACCTCACTTTGTGGAACCAGTTTCCGATGTATTTTCAAAAATTTATGACTTGGAAATATTCAAGAAAAAACGTGCCACTACTCAAAATGCCAGTAATGCACCCGCTGATGCATTCGCTTAAACCTCTTAATGAAATAAATATAAAAAATACAGGACTTCATTTAAAAAATTATCACGTGGATGAAATATATTGTATGTAATAAAATACAGGATTTTTTGATGATTGGAATCGTCATCTCAGTAAAAACATAATAGTCTATCAAAATCGAAGCTCCGTTTTATAACACTTGGTTATAAAATGGAAACAGCAGTGACTGGTGTGAGCCAATCAAAATTAAATGACTCTCGTTACGAACAACAGATATGTTGTTTGAAAAATTACAATTTTTTTTTGTTTTTGCATTTTATTTGATGTCTATGTCCGATATGGTTCACAGAAATATATTTGTCGTATATAGTTTCAAAATTTAACAATGTAATTTTTTTACTTAATTGGTACACGATTTCTCATTTATTTTAAAACGAGGATCGAACGAAAAACTTAATTTTAAGAGTTCTCGATTCATTTTATTTAATGAGTACTTTTTGAGAGAAAAGGTATCTAGTTCCAAAAGGTAGTCGTGCCTGGCAGGATATACCATAAATACGCTCAATAGAACGACCAACCTTTAAGCTCTCGCATTGGGTGCAAATCTAAATTTTTCTTCATATAATATTAGAATTGTTATTAGAGATATTCTTGACGCGTAAAGCGTTTTGAGCCCACAAATTATCATAGTTCTCTGACAGTAAATGCACAATGCAAAGTTTACCAGCTTTAAGCTCGATGGAGCTTATAAGTTAGCGTTTAACTAGTTGGAGTTCGGGTCTGTAGTAAACAGCTTGTCTTACCTTCATTAGTGGAGCCTTTACGGTCATTAAACACTTCGAATAGACATTATTATATATTATATTACAAGCATATTATGATATATACACAATACATAATAGCCATGTACGATTTAAATACACAAATTGACCTATATAGGTAAGGACTGGATGACCACCACCAAAAACAGAAAAAAAATCTTTGACCCTGAGGGGTCCACAATTTAAACATGCGTTAATACATTATACATTATATAATAACTATTATTTCAATTGGTTAATTTTAAAATGATTCAGTTTTACTAACTAATAATTGGTAACCCATAATGTAATTTACTTTCTGTGGAATAAATAAAGCTATTTTATTATTATTATATTACAAACAAATTGATATTTAATTCGTTAAAAAAAAAGAACAAAATAAACCGACATCAAAATGCACTAAAAAGTAATAAATCCCCTGTATTTATTAATGGTAGGCAAATTTAAATCCCGTGACATGATTATTACAAATAAGAATATCTCATAAGTGGATAAACAGATTTTCATCAATTGTAGCTAAGATAATAAATTATTATAACTTCAAAGATCAAATTTGCATTTGCATTTTATAGATCTACACAAAATTTGAGTTTGATATTTTCGTTTAACTTTGAAATGTAAAACCATACAATTTCTAACCCTCTAACAAGTGTTAGAACACTAGCACATAGTTAAGAAAATTGATAGTAATATCGTTTTCATTAGCAGTCAATTTAATTAATAAAGCTCTGCCTTCTAAAGTTGCAAATTTGCACATTATAAGAAGCCATCAGCTCCTAGTTTGAACCATTTAGTGACTGCACTAATCCACACTCGAGTGCTGTCGAAGGCTGACCATTAAACAATACTAACTACTTAACAGCTTCAACTGCCACTAACTACAGCTTAACTATCCAGCTTAAGCGTCTTATTTAACCACTCATGTTTGATTGGAAATTTGATGAAAGCTATTTTCCTCGAAGTAAATGTATTAACTTTTTTATTTATTTTTAACTTTTATAAAACTTCAAATAAAAAATACCCTAAACATTAAGTCTTCAGATCTAATGGATGAACTTCAGTATAGCTCGTCAAAAAGCAATATTATTTACAAAAATATCCAAACTTTTACATACCTCTAGACATATTGATACATTTGAATTATGGAGTTAAAAAATGATGTACCTATTAGTTTTAGTTTTAAAAGCTTTTTGGACGAATGTATTGCAAGTTACTTTCGAATTATATATGTATTTAAATTTAATACTTTAAGTAATTTTGGAGAGATCTAGATAATTTTGTTAATAAGTAAGGAGATCAAACTCTACACCGTGATTAAAGTCCTCCTGGCATTAAAGTATTAACTTCGGAGTATGGTTTTTATACCGAACATTTTAAAAAGGAAATAAAATATTGATCCAGCAAATTGTCAGCAGAGATTGGTTTATACTTGAAAATGGACAAGCAAGGAAAAGGAAGGGAAAGCGGAAACGGACGCAGAACTCAGAAGTTGAACTTTAGATCATTATTTACGGGTTTCTTATTACGACTTTGAAGACAAACGGCAACAATATTTCTACATAAGCTAAATCTATAGCAAGTTTCCATCTGTGGCTTTTATTTTGTTGAGAAACGAAACGAATAAATGAAATTAAAGACAATTTATAAAACCTTCGACATGTTATTTACTAATAAGAATATCATAGAAATAGATGAATAGATCTATAAATTGTAGCCAAGATCCATCTCGATCAGTTAGCTTTCAAACAAATCGTATTGAAATCTATCAATCCGCTTAGGAGCTATGATGTCTGTCTGAGTCAGACATACTTATAATACATATTTTGTTTCGTTGGGGGTAAAAAATAGTACCTATTTATTTTGTTTAAAAAGTATTAGTGCCTTCATTTTTACTGAATTATGATGAAAATATCTTAATAAATTAACTACAACGACGAATATTTTGTACCTTGACATCACAAGTTCTTTTTCTTTGATGACGTAAGTTGCAACAAAGTTATACGAAAACTATTACAAAAGAATAGTACAATATTTCGCGAATCAAAAGTGCGTAAAATAGCTGAGGGGAGTGTCGTACGAGTTTGCGGAGAGCACTCCGCACCAACTTGTGGCATGATTATCGCGAGAGGCGGCCTCTGAATGGGATTTGAGTGACTTTGACATTATCACCGACTTGACGTGTGCCTTTGAGGGTTCAACTTTCAAGTGATAATTCCCAGGAGCTAACAACTACTAACAGTAAACTTCTATATTTTTCGGATTCAACTTTAACTTTAAAATGTTTTTAATAAATTGAATGAAATCTTGAGGTACTTAAAAAATGCTGACATAAACAGATATAATTAATACAATTTATTTTTATTAAACTATAAACTGACATAAAATGCTCTAAAAAGTAATAAAATAGAAATAAGTTTTTAACTTTTATCAATTATGATACTGTCCTGTGTCTATCTGTCCGTTAAGAAATATATCACTAAGGCTATCTTACAGTATAATAATTTTTAAACTAAAAAATAAGCTGGTATAATTTTTTAATACTTCTTGAAGTTTTTACATTGGCGTTACATTTTTTTATTTATACCCATAATTTATTTAGGTCCAAATTAATAATGAAATTCGTTGGGGTATTTATGCAAAGTAAAGCATAGGCACGTGTCTTTATTTACAAAGCCACAGCTGATTGTCACCCCAAGGCTATGTAACCGCAAAGGGGAGAGGGCATAGTTGGACGTGCGGCTGCGGTTACCTATGTGGCGCTACAACACCCTGTGAAGTGGACCCATTTTACAGATGATTATTGACAAGCGTTAAGCTTAAAATGTTGTTTGCATTTTCTAATGGAGGATACTCTTGAGATTACAGACACGAAGATTCAGTAAGTACGAGTTAAAACAAATGTAGAATATTCGAATATAATAGAACTAATATATCACACATAGAGGATATAATATTACAACTTTAGAAGATACAATTGTACAACTGTACATATAAGATATATATTTAAGTCCATTATTGTAAATAAAATTTAGTTAAATGACAAAATGTATTATCTATGAAATTAAAAAAAAAAAACAAAACCTCTTTAACATATTCATAAGATGTAATTGAAACAATATTTCTGGATTTTCCTAGTGCAATTATATTTTTATGACACATGCATTGCACTGTTAATAAGTAAATATAAATACTATATTATAGAATTGACTTGAATTATAGTTATACATTTCAGTAATTTGTACCTTTATTTATTATGTACTAACAGAATAAATGAATGTTTTGTAAAAAATTTACTGAGTTTCAAGTCAATTTTTTAGTTGTTTGGAAATGCCGTTTCTATAAACCAACAAAACCAAGGATTTATTTTACTTAAACATTACCTTAAAAAGATGTAACTGCCCTTTGCAACATTTGACTCAGGCTTCCAGTCACGTTAAGCCTCTCTATCCGTCAGAAAAACTAACTTAATAACATTCCGGACAGTGAGAATTCAAATTGGAATGTCATCGCGTAGCCTCGTAGCACAGAGCGTAGCATGACCGTAGCACTTCGTAGAGGCTGAACAAAATAGCGCTTGAAGCGTAAGCAATAAGGCTTACTCAAATGCAGGCTTCGTGCGTTCTTTATTCCTATTAGTGCAGTGGCTCGTGCAGCGAATAATCGCTTTTTAATGAAAAGATTAGTGCGCTCTCCTGCTATTGTCGTTGTGGAATCAATGGCTCCGGCCAGTTTGGGAATTTTCCAATTTAGCGCCTCTGTCGTCACCAGGGGTGCTAATGGCTGACTTAATTTATATTTTTTCTTTCTAATTTTTGTTTTTATTACGTCAAACCATAATAATGACTCTGACACATTTGTCATCAGCATTTAATAAAATGTTATTGTGAGCAATTTAACAATTAACCGTTAAAAAAAGAAAGCACACAAAACTTAAATACTCTCACTTAATGACTTTTTTGCTTCCTAATTCACAACCACTACCCAAACAGACAGATTTTCCTCTTCAAAGAACTCATAAATTTCAGTACTTTGAACTTAGCTCTAAAACGTGTACTGATAAACTTGCAGATTGTTTAAATAATAACTAAGTGGTTTTACTCTCGTTAATTTCGTCGTAGCGTAAAGTCATATTTTTTTTTTAATTTGGAACCAATAGAGAGTAGCCCTTAATCAACCAAATAAACAATGTTTAGCTTTATAATATTAGTATGTCAGATTTTTCATTATATTGTACTGATAATAACAAGGTAGAAAACGTTCTATTGGCTATTTAGTTTCCCAAGCGTATTTAATTCATTCATAAAGAATGTAATGAAATTTTATTGCAGCTTCCTTTGCGCTAATATAATTAATAATTCTGCATTGGTTTTGTACCAGCCGCTTGTCAGGCAACTTTAAATTAATGAAAATCGCGCACTTTTATTAAAATATTTGTGCTTGTAAAACCTCATAAAATTTATAGTTTTTATTAATATCGGACGCGGAATTGGAATACTGTTTGCTTTCTTTCTGTTAGATTATTTTAATAAAATAATTAAAAGCATATAAGGTTATTAAAGAGTGAAATTTAAAACAATTAAAAAATACAGATATGATTATTAAATTAATAAAAATGTCTGATAAATTTATGAACAGATTATAAAAAGTAGTTAAGATCAGATTTCAACCAAAAATCTTCCCATTCGTTATCGGCCCATTGGTTCAAGAGCTACGATGCCACAGACACATAAACATATCAAACTTATAACACACCTCTTTTCCATCTATAATGAACAAGAGACATTCATTAACTTTTCTAAAGTACAAGCCTTCAGATAGCAGAGGGGTTTTAATATTTTAAAGATTTCGGATGGATAAAATAAATACAGAATTAGCTGGTAACTCCACCTCCTCATTACCTAATGCACCTAAAGACAAAGGAGGTTTAAAACAAAGCTAGTCAAAGAAATGATGGCCGGCCCCTCGCAGTGACAACGCGCCGATTTTCTTAATTAAAAATGTCTCACTATTGGGACAAAGCTCGGAATAAATCAAGATACGACGTCAAATTAAAACAAATGGATCATTCGCGCTTTGTCCTATAAGTAATTGATTAACTGACTTTATCTTTTTTATAAGAAAATTTCATTTAAACATAAGAAAATATAAAGGAAAAAGAACATAGAATCCCCACCTAAAAATTTACTCTTCTTGTTCTTCTTAAATCTTCATCTAAATCATAAAACATGAATCTTATAGGGTAAAGATGTTTTGTGGACGTGAATACGAACTAAAGAATATTTTTACACATTTTTTTAATTACTCGACTGTCTGGCTGCGTAATTGTACTGTTAGGGTCTTATTACCGCGTCTCTAGGGCTGTGAACGCTAGTGGTTACTATACACGAGTCTCGGAAGCATTACTAAGTTTTTTTTTAATTTTAAACAACATAGCTTTTTCATTTTTCTTCTTTAGATTCGATTGAACCTAAATATTATCTAACGTATGTGTATTTAACTTATGTATTTATCATGACATACAGGTATCAGATAGAACGCCCAGCTATACTGGAATCTTTGTTTTCATAACATGTTGATGAGCTAAATATATGTTGTCGTAACACAGCCTTCAGTACAGTTTTTATTTATTTTTGTTTATTTTTAAAACAAACGCTTTAATTTCATTTACGTCACTATGTTTTGCTATTCTTCCAATTAGGAATTGAATAGTACTAACTCCCAATTCCGCGTGAGCGTGATTTTCTAGCAAGACTATTTTATCAGATAAATTAGTTTTAGGATCGGGTCAGTAGAGGAATAAAAATAATATATAAAGCATAAAAACGTTTGTCAGTAAGCACCCTAAGCAATAAGAAATTAAAGTAGCCACAAGCTGTTTCATTGTTTATTTTATATAAAAGCAATAGTAATTTAGTGGTGGTTTTGAAACAACAGACTAGACACTGCAATCAGTTATTTATCGACTCTCTTATGGCGCTTTCTAAACAGAGCAATAATACAAAGCAAATAATACTTAGGTATAAGAAAAAATTTTTAAAGACAGATACATTGAGAATTAATATTACAAATGTGAAAGTGAGTTTCATTGTTGGTGATTTTTAGTAATAAATTGGAAAAAAATTTAAAATTTTAGGAAATACAATATTTATCTTTTTAATTATAGTTTTATAACTTATTTTAAATTTGGACCGATATTAAATGAAGATACAGACTTTGTAGATTATATATGTTATTAGGTACAAAAAGGCTTAATTATTTTAACGTGTGTCGTGTGTCCTGTTATGTCGTCATTTTAAATAATGTTTTAATTAGAATGCAAAGTTGCGTTAATTAGCATAGTAGACTTATTATATACCTACATCTTCCCGTTCGCTAGTTTCAGTAAAAAAAAAGTAATTTTCAAGATTTCATATTCATAATACTATTTAAAAATAAATTAAAAACTTTAAAAAGAAACAAATCCACATACAGTTTTGGAAAAGATAATAAAATAGTAATAAAAAACTGTTTCGATCTCGTTGGATCAGCTGTGACTGCGAGCAAGGACTCGAAAATGACTCTTTCACTGCTATTTGCACAAGTTATATTCTACCAGCGGATAATATTTCATGAAAATTAGTTAAATATTGGTTATAGATTTAACTAGAACCCCCTACAGATTTATTTGCTGGTGCAGGTAACCCAAATTTTTAACAAACCATATGTACAATTAATACACACTGACACGTGCATTAACTCGCGAACAAACACGTGAGATAATTTTGTTTGCTTTTACTCGCATTTAAAGTTAAATTAGTAGCAAAAAATTTGGTTTTTTTTAATTCTCCAAGCTTTTAAATAGATATTGAAATAATTATACCCCCATTATTTATTTACTATGTAAATAATAAAATGATACTTTTTATACTAATTAAATACATTTTTTAAAATTTTAATTCGCTTCAGACTTGTCCTACAGGGAAGCAAAGTTTTTAATCCAGCGACGACAGAGCCGTCTCTTGATTATCTGTGTTCGCGTCACTTTCCTTCCAAACAGTATAGCTACTCTTCATCTCTCAATGCGAGAACTGTATTAAACATCTATTCAAACGTTTCGATTTTGTAGGATAGATAAAACATCATATTTAAAGAAAAATAATAGTTTATTATAGAATTATAGATCAATTTAAAATTAAAGAAATATTTTTAGGAAAATATTTTTTTAGTAAGTAGTAGTAATTTAAATAATGAAATACTATTATCATTTGTTAATGATAATAAAATAAAATTTTATATAATTTCCCACTTAGTAAAACTATAAATTGAGTCAAAAATTCATGAGGGTTTAGTGTAAGAAACGGCCAAATGTCCTGAAAACTTATTTATTTGTAAATATAATATGAGAAGATTTAACTTCAAGCTTTGACCTTAAAATCGATCTTTAATACATAGGAAGTGCATATAATTAGAAAACGATATCTTAACAAGAACCCAAAGTCCATAATAATTGTATTCACATTTGTAAACACATAATATTCAAAGCTTAGTTTCCTTACACGAAAAACACAAACTTTCCAACCCAAAACATTATTTTAGCTGTAAACTTCCGCAATAATATACTTAGACTAAATTTATGACCTAACTTGGGAACCGAGTCTAGACGTCACTGTTTAATATCAAATATATTAAACTATGTACTATGTTGGGACATAAATAAATATTTAATGTAGGATATTAAATATTTTTTTTTTTATTATAGGTAGGAATGCACGAATTAAATAATATATATCAATCTATTTTATTGATATTATGCATATATAATACCTTCAAGAGATCATTTTGTTTTTAATTTATACAGTTATATAGCTACAAATTATAAAATAATTAATTAATTAATTAGCTTAGCAGGAGCCCACAACTTAATCCACGTAGAATAAGGAATATATTTTATTTAAAAAATACTATTTAAAAAAATCGACTCCTTGGTCTATAAGTGGTAAGCACACAAGCATTACAACCGGGAGGTGCTGGGTTCGATTCCAGGTGGAGATAAAAAAAAATCGGTCTGGCAGGGTATAGAAGGCTGATCACCTAGAAAATATCGATCAGTGAAACTGATGTGAAATGCATCTGCTCCGTGCCCCATAAGGGGTTACGAGACTTCAAGTACAGAATTCCGAATATTTTCTTTCTATAATTATATTTCCGTGTTTTTACTATTTCTTGAAGTCGGCTGATAGTTTAAAAAACAAATTTGACTTCAGCCTTTTTTGGAAAATGCTCCTGAGTCTAATGTCACAACGAACACTTCTTTAAAATGATTGTATATTTTTATAGCCGGAGAATAATCCGTAGTTGTAATTGATAATCTGGTTGAAGCAATATTTCAGTCGAGAGCCGCAGGCACCAGAACTAGAATTAGGTGTTTGGAGCTGAGCCAAGGCTGAGATTAGCCGCTGTTGCCAGCACATCCCTTTTTGTTTATCTTTTTTATTACACCGATATTTTAATACATTATAAATAGCTCTTGTTAACGATTTGCAACATGAAAACAATTTATATAATTACAAATAAGAATATCTCATAAATAGATCAACAGATCCTAATACCAGAAAAAAAACGTCTATCAAAAAAAAAACCCCTGAAATCAGTCCATTCATGTTACAGACACGATGCTACAGACAGACACGCAGATACTTCAAACTTATAACACCTCTCTTTTTTCGTCAGGGGATAAAAACTCTGTTTCTTTTTACGCTTAACTAGCTCTTACTCGAGACTTCGCCCGCGAGGACATATACCTATAAATTTACCTATTTCACTCATATACAGTAGCTTCCTATCAGTGACAGGAATTATTTTAAAATCGGTGTAGGGGTTATGAGTTTGTACATTAAAAATAAAAATAAAAAAATTCTCTTTAACATAAACATAATAACTAGTATAGAAAAAAATATAGATGTAAGCAAAGTATGATGAAAGTTAAAAATAAAGGTCTCAATTTTTCTCATCCGGGAACATTCTTGTGTGACAAAAGACGAGTAATTTGTATGCAAACGAGGAGGCTTAAACAGGATCAATGTTAAGTTTGGAAAAATTTGACGGCTCGTGACTCGCATACCTTATTGGAAACCCTTGGATTTTAAGGCAGTTGGGTTATTATTTATATAATATTTTGAGAGATTTGAAGTTAGTTAAATGCTTTAGTTTTAAAATGGCGCATAATTTGTTGTATTTTGTCACATAATTATGTGCACAAAGTCACATTAGAAATCTTTAAATTAGACTTAGCTAAATGCCCAAGTCTCTTGAATGAAGTCTAGCTTCTTACCAGTGAAATAATTTTTAATACTAGTTCTTTGATGAAGTAAAATTTAAACAATTTTTTCCAAAAAATATGTGGAAACAAGAATATCTAAGCAAGTAGTTTATTACATACATACAAATACAATATAAAATAAATTGCAGTATTATCTATTACTAGCGACCCGCTCCGGCTTTGCACGGGTATAAAACATATATAAAAATCTCTCTTTAATCACTCTATCTATTAAAAAAAAACCTTCATCAAAATCCATTGTGTAGTTTTAAAGATTTAAGCATACAAAGGGATATAGGGGAAGAAAAAGCGACTTAGTTTTAGTGATATGGTTATTTGTATTAGAAATAATATTTTTTAAATATTTCAAATGCATTATTCAAAACTCCAAAATTTCAGCATCGAAGAGATAAATGAGATGACGTCATCAGATACCTTCTACAAGTCCAAGTCACGTCACAAGTCAACTGGCGTCCGCCATCTTTAGATTCACTAATTAAGCGTCGGATTTATTCACACCGTTAAATCCTGTTGGAAACAAAACGTGATTGCTCCTCGTCTTATAATTTAATGCAATTTCCTCTTTTATTTAACGGTGTAATTGAGGAGATCGAGCGTGCTTTTTGGCAACGTATGGTGTAAGTTGGAAAACATGTGATTTCCGATACTTCGTCTGGTAACAAGAGATAAAGAAAATTTTTAAAAATGAAAATTTATAAATTGTTAATTTTTCTAACCTCGACGAAAGAAGAGGGTTTAAATTGACGTGTCTGTATGTCGGGTCTGTCTGAAGCATCGTAGTTCCTAAACAAATAGACCGATGCTTTTTTTATTTGAAAGCTGACGTAGGTAATAGAGATAAAGTTTAGTTACAATTTATGAAGATCTGTAGATTCATTCAGTTAACATGTGGGAGAGTTTTTTTTATAAATTGTCTTCAATTTCACTTGTGTTATACATAGGTATTTGAGTTATCGGAATTATGGGGAATATCATACAATTTATTCGCTTCGTCCTCTAACTTACCCCGCAGATGAAGGGTATATATCCTCTTATTGCAGCTCGGTGGACTGAACGGCCCTGGACCCTCCGCTTCGTTAGCGATAATGCGGAGCGGAGCGGAGGGCTGACGGTTGCACTTTTGGAACTCCTTATATGTTCAATCGGATAAATTTTCTTTAAACAATATATGACAGGCTTGTTGAGATTTAAGGAATACTTAGCAATGAGAAAGCAGCAATACCCTTTTAAGTCAGCTTTGGTTAATTTATAAGAACAGGCTATTAGTTAGTACAAGGTGGTCGAAAGAGTAAATATTACAAAATATTAGTTCATAATAACCTAAAGTAACTAAGAAGCGGTTTCTAACTCCAAAAAACAAGTCGTATTTCCGTTTGGAAACGTATATGTCACATTTTACTACAGCAAAAGCAACTTTGAAACCACTAGCATTAATCTACCAACCTTAACACACCGTTAAATCTATAGATTTTTAAAAATAGATTTTGAAATCTACGTCAGTTTCAAAGTAAATCCAGCTGCTAGGGTACCAGTTTCCAAATTAAGTGAATCGGCGTTAAGCTGTCATACGAAATCATAAAACACCGCCTTATGAATAAACTTGCTCTGTATGAATGATTTTGTTTTATAAATAAGTTTTTAGTTCACTTTGAAGTCAGTTAGGAATTAAAATTAATTTACTCGTGTATAGATTTAGTGCATGTTTAATTATTCAAATGTAAAATAGACAAAGCGTATGTTATGTATTTTCCCGTGAACGTGTACTCTTTGAGAGGGCACGACTCGGCGCGGGCGGCCTATTTTTGTTCAGCAAAGCTTTTGCTGTCGAGCAGTAACACAATTTTACGGCTTGTTGGACATGAATGGAACGAAATGCCTTTATCGATGTAATAAACAAAGTATGACGTTTCAATCGGTTGTTTTTATATCACATTCATATTCTATCGATACTTTAATATTTTAAAGCTGAAGATTTATTTGTTTGGTTGGACGCGCTAATCTCAGGTAAAAACTGGTATGAAAAAAATAAATGCTCTTTCTACTAAAAAATCGAGATAATTCAATTAAAATAGAAACCTTTATTACATGTGTGATACTCGCGTATAAGAGACTTGTGTCATGTCGAGTTCGTTCGAGTGTTAATTGGCATTCGCAGTGGGGCTCGCGGGAAAAAATCTCATTCAACTTCTTAACAAGAAACATAACTCCGAGAAATGTTACGCACTGTGATAAATTTTTATTTTGTTTGCAATACAAATTAAAATCACTGTAACAGTTATATTTCTCAATGTAAGATACAGTCTAAAAAGTAAGTAAGTTATAAGTGTGCAAAAGGAACTCTAGGCTTATGTCACATTGTAATAGTATTACAAGACAATATTTTAGTGAATGGACCAAATCAAGGAAATATACATATTAAGTAAGATTGGAACTATTTATTAGCTTCTTTGGGTGGTAGACAAAAAATTTGTTTATAAGTTTTATAATATGTTTTGATTACAAATTTATCTTATGTTTTTAATATGTTACAGTAAAACTAAAACTAATTAATAATATAATAACAGAAATTAATGAAACATATAAAATCGAGTTTAAATCGCACAGTGCGTAAACGGCCATCGATATTTCTCTCACGCGTCCCAATTTTCCCTGTTTTAAACGGACACAATAATGATCGTTGTTACATTGTTTAATATTCATGCCGAGCGGATCCTCCGATGTTTTGCATTATATTTATTTTTTGAAACCTTGATTTACAGCTTTCAGGATTTCTTGAGATGTTTATAAAGTCTACTTGAAGAATATTTTAATATTATGAAGAAATGCTGAGCTTTCAAGGCAATGAATTGACTCAAAAGCTTATCAAAGATTAGCATTTATAGAGTAGAGATTTGGCTCGGCTTTTACTGTTATAAATAGTTCTTTTTCGGGGTATTTTAAGAAATTAAACTGCCATAATATAATTATGAATTAAATTATTCTTGGATTTTATATTTAATAACGAATAAAAAATAAAATTTTATCACAAGGATACTTAATTATTTATATTTATGATAATTATATGTTGACTCTTTTCAACACTAACTAACTGAATTAATTTTTTTAACAAGCCTATTATTAAACTTCCAACTCTTAATTTTTTAATCTGCATGCTCTGCATCTGTCCGCATAGTACCTACCAACGTCGATAAAAAGTAACATGGATGTCTTCCTGAGGTGTAAAACTCATCTCCATACATCATTTTTAGTAATTTAGCCATAAAAGGATAACAAACTGAAGACTTAGGTATTTAATTTTTAATATTAGTAAGTATATTGCAAATGTATAAGGGTGTATTATCAGAGGAGTTCGCATGAGTGCGTGTCTTTGTGAGGAACGCGACCGAGTTGAAAGATAACGAGCCACTTCTAAACAGATACTTCTCTAGAGCAATGATTTATCGACTCACTAACGAGTATTCAAGATCAATAATGATTAATGATTACTTTTCTAACCCACGACGCAAAAAGGAATGGTATTTATGTAGACATATGAGTATGTATCTGTAAATTTATCTGTGGCTTTGTAGTTTCTAAACAAATATTGCGTTTTTTTGTGTAAAATCTTAGGTAAAATTTACGAAGATATTATATTTATTAAGATTAGAAACTTACTAAGTTTCAATACATGAGTATGTATTGAAGTAGTAGTAAGTTATGTTTCAAAGTGACATGAAAATTATAATTAATTAATTAATACATTTAAATGGTTTTCCTACTTCTTTTTAATTCTTAATTTACACTTTATGTAAAACAAATTTTTATTTTTTCGAGATACTGTATAAATTTTGATATGCATTAATTTTAGTACGTTGGCTTGGTTTATAGGTACTAAATACAGTAAATGAGAAATTTTTTTCCCTTACCACACCCTTGCTATTCAGGTCTATTAGACTCCATTAAAACATCGACATCTAACTAGTTAACCTTTAAATGCAGCAGGGATCATTTGCACCCGAATAATTTTACGTTAAAATTAAACGGTTCGCTACGTAACGGGCCGTTGTCACGCGACGCATTGTCCAACTCAGCTTTGATAGTCCATAAATTTGTTTTATGCTAGATTATCAAGTTAATTTCGAGTTACGATCTACAGTAACGGTCCGTCGTAATAACGGTTATATTGAACCATCAAATACAATATTAGAACGATCGAAGTGCGAAATAATAATGTGATGCGGTCGTAAAGTTTTTGGGTACGTAATAAAATTATTTGAGGTATGTTGAACCCGAAACGCAAAAGAAGCGAGACGTTTGACGTGTCTGTTTGTCTTTGGCTGTTTGTGTCTGTCTGTGGCATCGTAGCGCCAAAAGGTGACGTGATTAATCTGTCATTTATGAGGTAACGTTATTAATAAGTCGGTTTTTTAAATGTTTTTCAGTTTTAATTTTTAATTAGTTAATTGATTGAAACTTAGATTTTTGTGGTAGTAATTTCGTGCCTTTTATCTATGTTTATTTCTAAGTATTAGATGTATTTAGAAAATAATATATTAGAAGTTATAGAACCTATGCAATACTATATTATATTATGTAAGAACGTGAAAATATAGTTTGTCAATACTATGCAATAACTCAAAGTTAACACAAAGGTAAAGTTAAACTATTTATTATTATTATTTATAACCTGAAGTCATCATTTAAGTAACTATAAAATAAGATTAAATATTTTTCGTGTTACGTATTTTTATTATTACTAGTATTTTATTCGTTGTTTATTTCGTTCTTAAAGATAACCCGTTTCAAGCTGACATGGGACTGATTGTACCAGGTGCACTGAAGACGAGTGTTACGTCACTATTCACGAACTTACAATAAATTGTTCTCGGAGTATTTCAACCATTTGAGGATCCTTAATGGCTGTGTCAGTCCGCAATTTAATTGTATAGGGTACGAACGATCTAAATTGATTTGGGAAACTATCCCTTTTCTTGAGAGTTTTTTCTTACAGAAAGCCAATTTTCGTAGCTTAGGCCTGCTTCAATTGCAGAAAACAATTGTGGGTATTTTATGTATTTTTAATGAAAATTACGATATCGTGAAATCAAAGTAGGGGTTAAAGATTTTATAGTTTTGTTAAGGTTTGGTAGTGATTTCCAATTTTACAAATTTCATTTAACACTTTGTGTCGTCATGGACAAAATCATGTATATTTTAGATTTATTGAATGATGATAAAAAAAATAAACAATTTATATGAGACCTTAAAATTGCATATTGTCTATTTGGGTTTACTTTTTGAAGATCATCAATGATAATTATAGCATTAAAAAAACCTTGTAAAACGTAACGCGGTAAATTTGAAGTATTTGTAAGGCAATATGGATAGAGTGGAAAAACCTAGCAATTTTAATATCAAATATACGGTGTTTATTGTGAAAATAGGCGTTCGCGTCGGTCGGGCGAACTCCAATTCGCATTGTCGTTGAGAGTTCTGTCAATATTTGAATTTGCCCTTCTTCGTAGCGTCTTTCCTTCGGTATATAAACGACTGGGCGATTGGCTTCTTGATTTTGACTTACGCAGTTGAGGGGTTAGTAAGCATTTGCAAACAACTTTGGTAAATCGTGCTCGTTTAATTCTATTGAATTCACAGAGTTTATGTTTAGAATGAATGCAAACTTTATGAAAATTGTTCTTTTTGACATACTATTTTCATTAGTAGTTAGTATAAAAGCAATTATGTATTTTAATTTAGCTCAAAATTTTTATATCTAAGTTTTGAGATCAACCTAGTTAAGTTTGTTGGCTGTTCTATAAACTCAGTATAAATAATTAAACTTTTCAAATATATAATACAATTAAGAGAAATAAACTTTTTTGAGTTTGAGTTCAAACGAGTTCAAAAGAACGAAAAGAAGAAAAGATATGAAAAAACAACGTTTAGAAGAGAGAGAGAGAGAGAGAGAATACTTGAAAATCTTAGATTATAGGTACTAGTATTTATCGAATCCCGGAGAACATGCAAACAGTATGTTAGTAAAGAGAGTTTAATTATGTTGTCGTTATAAATTATAAATAGGATCAGTACTTATTCTGAAAAAACCAAGGCAATGGTGAAGGCCACAAAGACTATGCTTGGTGGATTAATACCTTGCTTAGCTGAATGAATAAATTTTTTAAGATAATATTAATTCCTAAAAAGGTTTTTTTGTGAGTTTCGAAGATGCGAGTTTGATTACAGTTTACAGTAGCTTAAACAGTAGTTTAAATTTTTATACGCTCGTCTGCATTGAATTTTAGAGTGTCGTAACTATTAACCTACCGTTGATTATTGCTTAGTAGTACAGTGAATTATGAGATAAGCGAGAAGCAAACACAAATGGATAGCGGACCAGCAATCAGGCACAATTAGTGTATGTTGCTCAATTAATTACTCGATGTCTGAATAATTAACTTGCCACTATAGATAAATGATACAACACTATGCTGATAACGGCCGCTTGTTGTTGCCTCGTCAAAATATTGCAAATTTATATTCGTACTTGCTTTTAAAGTCGAATATAATAAACCTTTATAACGCTTGAAGATTTCTTCGATTTTGTTTTTCGAAGCCCCTATATAATAAATCTAGTAAACGTTGGCAGGAGACTGGACCAAATCTTCAGAATTATCTCTATAAAAGCAAACTTAAGTATTAAGCTACCTAATCACCCTCCAAACATTAAAGCCACGAAATAAGCGGTAGGTACAATTATGGAGATACCATTTTTCCCACCTATTTTTTTTGGCTTAATTATGCTGATGTTTCAGTATTTTCTATTTATATTTGTGGCCGACAAATTTTGGGCTACACTGCTAGGAACACTGTAACATTTTCCAAAAAAATATTAACGCAGACGCTACCGAAAAATACTTTACAAGTGTTGTGGTAGATCTACAGATCATGTTTAAAAACGAATATGGATTATAATATAGGTGAAGTGGTGCAATTTATTCCCAAGCGATTCATTATTTCAGTAACCGGTAAATTATTTTGGTATTTACAAATATACTTAAACATTACACACATTACATATTTATACCCTAAAATATTGTACTGTAGCTCTACTAGAAATTTGATAAAATATTTTTCGGTAGCATTAGCGTTAATTTGTATGGATAATTTTAGAGCGCCCCTAGTGGTTACGCGCAAAATAACATGGCCCCTTCGATTGACAGCTTGAAAATAGAAAAAAACCTTCCGAAAACTAGGATAGTAAACTCATGGTTGCCGTACGCAGTTGCCATGGCCGGATAGTCTGGCAGTCGTAAACTCGTAAGGCGAGGGAGGCGTTAATACCTCTCGAACGGAGCCTATACTCAGACGATTGCCAGCCGTTGTCAGATTTATGCGGGCCTTTCTGTCTGTTCATATTATATAGCTGTATATTCACAATTTTTTTCATGTACTTATGTGCTCTTAAAAAAATTACAGAAATTGTAGAATCACAAGATTATGGTGCGTGGTATTATTCTTCAGCTTCAAGAAAAGAGGGTACCTCTTTTTAAATGGACGGCGAAGCACCTGTGATCCAACTTTAATTAAGAGTATCCATAATTCCAGTTGAGCAGCTTTTATTAACACTAAATGCGTTTTGTGTTCATTTCGTAAATTGTAAATATAAAAGATATATATTTTTTCGTGTATCCAAGTTTTTAACATTCTCTTTGGATAGATGCAATTCTTAATAACAATAATTATTTGTAATTATTACCTTTAACTACATACAATTATTAATTTAATTGTTTGATATAGGTTAGATTTTTGTAGTAATAATGAAAGAAAAATTATTAATAATACTTTATTTATTTAAATCCATTTCCATATTTCATTCTATGGTAGAGTCCTTAATGCGATACGGGTCTTTCTAAATCGAGACAAACTCGGTTAACCATTGACAAATTGACTGACAGGAAAATACAATATACAGTAAATAATGTAATTACATAGGGAACAAAATGGGCCCGTCTTAGTCGAAGACAGGCTCTATTCGTTTGCTCAGAGAAACGATCGATCTTAATCGAAGGACGATCCGGGTGTTTATATTTATATCTATACTAAAAGGAATTATAAAGCTTAAGTTTTTTGTTTGGTTGATTGCACTAACCTTTGAATGTACTGGTTCGAATTGAATTGTTTTATGTTGAATTGATCGAAGATAAGATAAGATAAGAGAGAAGATAAGACTATAAGGATATATAAACATCATGCTACGTCAAATAGAAGCGGAGAATCAATGAGAAATGTTAGAAAAACGGAAAATACTCTTTTGAGAGCTTTCGTTGCGTGTGTTGTACGTGAAACCAGGTTATATATAAGATAATCAATTATATAAATATTTATATAAGCATTTCTGACACTATTGACCTATCTTATTTGAGTACTTTGTTTGAGAATCCGGAACAACAAAGAGAGTTTAACGTCCGTGAAAGGAACCTGAGACAAAACGCATTAGTAACTGTAGATGGGCATTACACCCTGAGCTGCTGTCAAGAATTAACTGATATTGTTATGTGTTTAGTTATATTGAATACTTAACAACTGATCACGAATAATATACAAGATATGAACTCGTCAGATATAAGACAGTTTTTATTTTCTAAAAAGAACTAACAAAATGACACTTACTACTTCTTATTAAAATAACTATGATTTGACTTCAAAGTTCACTAAAAATAATAAAGGGAAATTAAATAATAATTCGGTTAATGATTTTATGATTTTTATTACAGTTTGACTCCGACGTCCAAATTTTTTTTTAAGAACATTTTCATTTCTGTTTTATTTATGACTTTTAGTGCTCTTTTATTATTTTTCTGTGGTTTTGTAAAATAAATTTCATTTTATGTCTTTGAGTGAAACGTTCTTGAGTCCAATAGTAACAATGATTAGAGACTGAAACTATCACGTTGTCTAGTTTTACAATTTTTTATTTTCGTAAAAACCAGTGCCCTATAAAGTTATACGAAGCCGGGGCCATAGCTAGAGGCTTGGTAAGAATTATTATTTCTCAATACAAAATTCCGCGTACTTGAATTTTAATTAAAATTCCACAAGCTCACTGGAAACTTGTTTATTGAACTCAGACATTTGGCCGGTTATTAATTTTAATCAGTCGAAAATAAACAAGAAAGATACGCACTTCCAAACTTGGTTCGCGGTTTCTTTGATTACATTAAACTTTTCAAATAAGATTGATTGTTAACCGCTCGCTTTTTGCTTTCAGCGTCATACCTTGTTAACATTAGCTCTTAATTTTAGTTTATTAAGATATATTTTTGATTATCTATAGCTTTGTTAAATAATCTGTTTAAATTAATGGACCAATGTCAATGCGGTTAACCATAAGATTATTATCGATGTTTTCAATAAAAGTGAATTCCCGTAACCCGTAGTGGAGCATGGGGCACACACATTTCTGTATCTGCTTCACTAAACATTTTCGTTACAGTCAAGGCATTCATTTGTTACCCTGGGATTCGAACCCAGAACGCAACACGTAAACTACTTAGCCACGAAGGAAGTACTCAATAAGTTTTTTACTATTTGAGAATTGTCAATCCCACAGTGTCCCACAAGTAAGTTAGAGCGTAACCATAAGGGGTGAATAATTATCGATGGTGTCTAAAAATAATTTCCAGCTCAAAGCTACTGATTTTCTATTAAATTATGACTAATGCGTTGAGTAATACATCTGTCAGCCGAGGGGCGCATCAATAGTCAGTTGAATTCTCTTAGAAATCCACATTAATTATATAACAAATGCCATTAATTCTATCACTTACTGCTGATCAGTTGCTGCCAGTTTAGTGTTTGGTGGGGACTTAGTTAAGCCAGTCAACTAGCGCCAATTGCATTAAATATACCTCTCATACGGGATTAATTCTATATTTTTATTGTTTATTTTATTTACTCATAGTCATTCAAAATTTGCCTTTGATTTTAAAGAATAATTGTTTTTTAGAAGTTCATATATAAATTTCATATTTAAAAGTATATCTTATTATCAAAAACCGGATGAACCGATTATCACAAATAATAGCTGTGATCTACCTCAATCACGTCACCTTTCAAACCAACAAAAAACCGTATCGGTGTCGGTCCATTTTTAAAAGCTCCCTAGCCATAGACGTACACCAAGTCACGTTAAAATTATAACAAGCCTATTTTAAGTTGGGCATTAATAACCAAGCTTAATAGTTTTTAGTTTAATGACTGAGTTTAATACTATCCTCCAGTGAAACAAACAATGTAAGGCGTCCCTAAGAGAGCGTCTCCATATTCATGAGCCACTTGTCTCGAAGGCAATCATATGGCGAGAGGGATCAACGTTGAATTGGTGTTTATGTGAATATTAATTAGCGCCATCTAGTGCTCAGCATTGGCTTAATGTTTCAATTGAGTTACTGCTGTTTACAAAATAGTTTTAGGATATTCTCTAGTTTACCGAGACAAAGAGCTCTTGATTTAAACATAACTACATTGAGTACTTGATTTAAGGATTACGATTCATCCTTATCTTATTTCTATGAAAAAAGCATTTGTTTGAAGCCGTGTGAGAAAAGACACTTATTTGGAAAAGGTCATTTTGGGCGGTAATTATTATCATCGATTTTGTCTATATGTATTTAAAAAAAATACATACCTGGTGTTATTTCATGAACGTAGGATAAAATATACTTTATATCCAAGATTGAATCAATATAATAAAATATAATAACCATCTATTTAATGGTTTCATTGTAAAGGAGTGGTGAACTTGATTACAAATTTATCAATTCGTGGGATATTTAATAAAAATACTGGTAAAATACAGGCAAACATTTTGTGTCATAGAAATATGGCTTATTTAAAATGCATAACGTCTAGTGCGGCATGGAGTAGACACTTCTAAGTCTGCTTCACTCATCATTTACATACAGGCAAGTAGGTGAACAGTATTTTGTGCCTAAAAACACGTGAACACGTGAACAACTCAATCCCATAGGGATTCGAATCCAGGACCTCAACCGCAACACTAATAATTATGAAACATTTGGACATGGAAGCAGTGGACGGTGTTATTTATAGTGAATGTAAATTGTTACTAAATAGGTGATAATAAATTGAAGAGGAAATCTCGGAAGCCCCGTGTACGTAATAAATTTAAACATATTCGTGCAGTGCGGGAGAGCAGTTTAGTGCTATTACTCATTTAGACACAAACATAGGTACACTGCTATCATCTATAATCTTACATATATATATTTATTTATCAGTACACAATTCAAAATAAGATAAAATGGAATTGGTTTTCAATCGATTTTTAGTCCTTCACTGGGTCTGCCTGTCTTTTCGCGCCAATCTTGAAATCTATATTTAACGTACAAACAATTACTTACACATGTTATAAGTATTACACAATCATCTTCTAGTGTTTATAATATGTAGGCTTAATTTACTTAGAATAAGTACAAACATAACATAAAATCTTACGTTATGCGTTAAGTGAATAAATCTTTATTCAAAGTCACTTTGACCATCTATCTAGTCGTGTTAAATAAGTTGAAGATTGAAGAGGTTTAGAATAAACTATTAAAAAATAAACCTTTGAATTTGTAATTTTAGTCGGAATTGGTATTTCATTTCGGAATCGTTCTCTTAGTGGAGTTGCAAAGTGTGTCCCAATATTTTGCTTAGCTCGGTGGCATTGCGATGCGCTCGCTTGTTTGCTGACCCGGTTCCTCTTTTGTACAATGCTATCTCGATGTTTGAACAACATACAGGATGTATCTCATGCATTTAATCTCACTTTAACAATAAGCCCCTTTCATATTACCATTTTGATGTTACACATCTATTCTCGAGTATCACTAGAAGTATTATTTTCTCTTTATTACTATTAGGCTCTCAATTTCAGTATTGTTTTTTTTTGTTTATTACGTGAATGTGAGCCAATTATCATAAACCGATTATAATGTTCCTTCTAAAACTCGAAGAGAAAACAGGGGAAAAACTTTGCCGTATCTGCGTGTCTGTGTCCAAAAAAATTGCCCGTTTTTGAGGCAGTGTTTTTTTTGAAAGCTCATGTGGATTTTAGCTACAGTTTATAAATTCTGTTTATCCATTTTTAAGATATTCCTATTTGTATTTAACACGTCGAGGTTTTCAAAACGGTCTCCAATTTAACTCTTATTAAAATTCTAACACGCAAACACGAAAGTTATTCATAGATTTCAAGGAATTGTATTATACTTTCCTTTATAATGTGATGACATTATTGGGTGAGAGGTTCATTTAAC
This sequence comes from Aporia crataegi, assembly GCA_912999735.1. Lineage (NCBI taxonomy): Eukaryota > Metazoa > Arthropoda > Insecta > Lepidoptera > Pieridae > Aporia > Aporia crataegi. Next base: position 311,480 of record OU538744.1, on the reverse strand, counting down.
GAGTGAGTTCAGATGATATATTTTATAGATTAAGAATGAAATAGGATTTAAGATTAGAGCGACTCAGCTGTTTTCTTTCGGAATCCATAATTTGCAAAAACTCTCGAGATAATGGTGCAATTTGTCGAATTTCCCGCGCACTGAAGCTCACTCCTGTTACGGAAGAATTCTTGATTGTCTCCAAATTTAATAACATTTCAATGACCCTTCAGCGCCCCAAACCTCCGGAGTACGTTAAGACGATTTCGATTATTGATGAGCGCAAATGCTGAGCTACAATGAGTAAATTATGCAAATCCAAAATTTGGTTTTTGAACATCGGTTGAAAATAGTTTAAAAATAATTAATTACTGGATATAGAATTGAGGTTGTTTATTTCTAACGCTCTCACAATATTTTGGATTATCTGTGCACCAATTTTTACTTACACGGGATTTTTAGAAGGAGCTTTCAATCTAAATCAATTTAGCAAATATTGCTACTAATAAAATATTTAGTAGAGAAATAAAATTAAAGTATGTTTTTACTAAAAAACCTTATATTTGAACTTATATATTCAAACTTTATTATATTTGAACAAACGCTGTATCCCTTTCACGCTAAAATACGCTGGAAAAAAAGAGGACAAAACAATTTAAACTCAACAAAGCAACACTTCGTTTATTAGAAAAGGTTAATTAATTAGTTTATTTGCTTTCTCAATTTTTATTTTATCAAAACTTGTAAGTATTGTTTTAATTAGTAAGGGTACCGGTGTGTCACTTACCTAATATAAAAATTTCATGAAAATTTTGTGGCCATCGTTCTTGGAGATTTTAACGAGATACCCAGATTGAGAGATTTGGGACTAAATTTAGCTTTTCGTAGTTATTTGGAATTATCTCTTGCGATTTTTTGCGTCTACTGCTAATATTTTATGAAATGTTCTTGATAACTTTAGTGGTGCAAGGAATTCTGTTCATTTTTTGTAAAAAACTTCAGTAAGATTTTACAAAGAGAACATTTATTTAACTTCTGTTCTTAAATTAATAAGATTGGTTAATTTTAATTCATGAATATTTTTAATATTTTTAATAACATTATTTGTACGTGGTTCTATTGTATTTGTTTTATATAAAAAAGTTAAAATTTGCCTTCAAGTGACGCTTCTGATGTTTGTGTATATTTTGTAGTTAACACTTTATTTATTTTTTATTTATCCAATTTTTTTAACGTGTAAACTTTATTACAATTTATACATTTGGAAGAGAAACCAGAGTGCCTCGTTGACAAGGTAGCAAGCTGTGCCAGAGGTTGGCGTCCCAAGGAAACAAATATTAAGTCCTTAGAGAGAATGAACCGTGAAACAGATGAAGAAATGAATCTGCTAGGAGTTATGCGATTTTAATTTACCATCCGTATCTTATAAAATGACGACTCGTAGAAAATAACAAAACCCAAACCCTGGTATAAATTAGACCTTGATTGTAGCTTAGCACCGGATTCTCTTTACTTTTCTTCCCTTTGACACACCATTATGTCAGCACAAACTCCTGCCTCGAATGTACATTATTTTCAAAGAGCTGAAATTTCGTACTGTTAAAAATAAAAACGCAGTTAATTGGACATGCTTGTTCGTGAAATTCCAAAATACGATCTAGATTTTGTACCGATTTAATGAATTACAGCTTTAAGCTTTACAGCGCTTTATTGTAACGTGGATACCGAAATTTGTGAAGGTATTTTTTGCTTCAAGGAGAATGAAGCGTTGGTTGTTTCCGCCGGTTTAAAGACTTTGTAAATTCGCTTTTGTTAGTGAACTTGCTATTTCCCACGTTTCAAATGAGAGCATTGATTAAATAGTCATTCAACATTTTTATTTATAGTAAAGTAAGAAAGAAACAAATTAATCAAAATAATTCAGCGGTTTATACTTTATAAAACGTATTACTGATTACAATAGTGTTAGCCAAAATATAACGTTAAATAATAAATAATCAATTCTCATTCTTTATGAATACAAACAAAATTTCTATTTTCAGTCATCACAATCACCCTACCCCAGATTTTTAAATTAAATCAATTTTGACAATACCATTAGGTTTGTTAAGAGGTACTCCCCTACCAGACAGACAGACATAATCTAATTTGACTATGCGGTGCCATAAAATCACCAACTACCTACTTGTATAACATAATGATGGTTTTAAATTTTGAGGAATTCCGACTTTTAGGTATATCTTTCACATGATCAGAATATAATATGCACAATTAAATAAACACATCATACACATATCACGTAGTATTTAAAACAAAATTATTTCATAATTGGTTTATTACTTTAGGAGCTACGACGCCGCAGACACCTCTTTATATCTCTACCTTTATACCTTTTTTGTGTCAGGGTGGTAAAACAAGGCCTATGCCATTGAGTATGTTTACCTTACCATCGGTGAAATAATTTCTAAAGAGAAAGTTTATAAATTCTAGTAGTTTTTGATTTTATTGCTTTTTTTAATATTAGTGTAGACAAATAGAATTAATTGCAAAATAAGTGGACTGCATTACAGAATACTGAATTTTTTGTGTTAAAAATCCAAATAAAAAGGTTTAAACCTTTTTATTTAATTCAGAGAAGGTTGTCCCTGAAAATCCTTTCAGTAAACGGCATTTCAACAACTTTGATGAACCGTAATTTAATTAGTTGTTTTTGAAAAAACAAGAAAAAAACAGTCTGAGTACTCGTCCCGTGTGGAGGCAGTGGAGGCATTTTAAGCAAACTGGCAAAATTGCCTGCCGATTGATAAATCTGTTTAGGGTCGCTAAAAGATTTTATTAATTCTTAAAACAGTTTTGTAATATAAGTTTTTAACATTGCTATAGGTAAGTTATTACTAAGTTAACTATTAATATACTTGTTTTAATGAATCTACACTTTTATAAATTTAAAGTACTTTGAAAAAAAAAAGTATGTATCTTTCTCGTTACAGTCATTTTTATAGTTGAAGATTTATGACTCGCTAGAGAACGATTTTAATCTTTATCTTATTAGCCATTGAAGATATCGTTGAATCATTTCAAAACTGTTAAAGTTAAGTATTAGTAAGGTTAAGTGTGGTTTATTTTATAGGAACATAAATATGAGGTTTATGATTTATTACCAACCACTATGTTGTCTTTTTGATCTGAAAACTCTCTGCTAGGAGACATACGACCTGAAGTATGAATTCAAGACCCAGCAAAATAAAATAATTCAATTTGAAAGGCATATCGCTAGATGGGATAGTTTCCTGTATAAAATATGAACAGTAAAAGTGCTATGAATTAGATGTGTCTTTCTGTTGTGTCGTAGTTCGTAAATCAATGGACCGATTTTGATGCAGTTCATCTATTTATAAGATATTCTTATTTTAATGAACATTCAGAGAGTTTTTTTTAATTCTCTCATATTTCGCTTGTACAATATTGTTCGTATTTCGTATTAGGTTTTTCAGATGTTTGTAAAATATATCGCTTTCACCTACAACTTGTGGGGTCACGAAGAGATGAAATGCAGATGAGCCATATGCCCAGCCGATATATTTAATATCAATAAAAATTTGTATTTTTGTAAATATATTTAAGTACATTATTGTAAATATTTTATAAATATTCAACAAATTTTGATATATATGAAAATATACTTAATAAGTTTGCGTAGACAGTTTTATGTTTGTCATTTGGGAATTTTCTATTTCTAATATAGCTGAAGTATGTCAGACAAAATATTTGTTAAATAAGGCTTAATAATGTTAAGATAAAAGCTCGCCAAATTGGCTCCGCTATCGGTAGGTATTGGCAGAGATCGACGTTTTTCTTCAACAAAATCATTGCTACAAAGGACAATAAATATTGGATAATATAATATTTCTATTGTTTTCTAGCAATAAAATATTCTTGTATTGTCATTTCCGAGTTACTAGCGCTTTAGAAAACTTTTTAAACTCGACGCAAAAAGAGGTTATAAGTTTGAGTCTGTGGAGTCGTAGCTCCTAAGCAAATAGGCTAATTATCGAATGTATATACTTTAATAATATGTGAGGCGTAATTAATATAATATACACCAAAGTTAACCACTGTCAAATTATCCATAAAAATATATTTATTTTACATAAAAATATCTTCAGCTCAGTACATTGTATCACAGTCAGCAGTAAATATCAAATACGGACAAAAAGGTCAGCTGCAGATAAAAGCTCGCAGCTGGGACGAGAGCTCTCTCTCTCAGACATAGAAATAAACACTAAATTAGTTTTGTGAGCGAGCCATCCTTTCTAAACGTCTTTAAAGATACTTGAGCACTGCCATTTTATTCATAGATTAATGTATGTTTCCTTTTATTCTAAAATTAGACAAAAGTAAAGTCAAAAGGTTATCTATAAAAATAAGTAGGAACAAAAACAAACAAAATGGATTTGGTTGTTCTAAACAGAGTGATCCGAACAATAGATACGTTCAAAAGCAATTAAAACAACTCTATGTAACATTAAGTTTGCGGTTGGTGGACGTGAGACAACGCCGACCGACATTTCCACTTTAAAATTATAATTAATCAGCTAAATGTGCTCTTTAAACGAAATTAAGACTAATAAATATATCATTTAAGATGTTATCACAAAAATAACTATCAAATTATTTAAGGTTGGCTATAAAATAATATTTTTTCATATAGCAAAAAATTGTTAATTTTATGCGGGTATATGCGGAGCTAAACCACTTTGTTTTAAAAAGTTTTATGGGTAAAACTTTACATTGCATGGCCGTGTACTCTATAAAGTACAATTTAAAACTAAACTGGGATCGAGCAGAATTTATTAGAAGCATATTTTCTACGCTCCGTTTCCTTCGAAATGTTTTTAGCATCATAATATAATATTAAATATTTGTTGTATTACAAATACAACAAATATTATTACAAATTAAATTGTTATTATAAGTTTCATCAACATCACAATTTACATCGAAGACAATTAAAAACCTCCCGACATGATGACTATAAATTAAAATATCTCATAAATGGATCAAATTTTCATAAATACATCTCGATCACATCAACTTTAAAAAAAAAACGAAATTAGTCAATTCGTTTAGAAGCTGTCACAGACATGTCAATCTGATTACACCTCTTTTTGTTTGGTAGGTGTTAAAATATAAATGTATATGTAATAACAACATTATAAAACGTTATGGCTGCTTATTTGGAAACATTTCTGTTTCCATACAATCTAATAAAAGCAATTCATTTCTCAGACTGACAATAAATCTTTCCAAAACCGGAATTACCACCTCCATTGCATTCCGCGATGCCATCCATCTTCCGAAGTGTGAAGAGATTCATCAACGTTCTACGCGTTTTATTTATTAGCTTAAAATTATTTTAATAACGAACGTAGCGATTTGTGGCTTCACAATTTGCTGATGAGTTCCTGCATTCCTGCCACTAACTGCAGATTCTCTTAAAGTTACCTTATCACCCTATCTATCACAATTTTACAATTATTTAATTTTATTGAATTTACCTCACCTGCTCCTTCCATTTAAATTTTTTCCTATCTATATTATTTATATACCCTGTATAAAGCAATCTCTATTTGTTAGGCTGTATCTGGACATAGGCTTCTCCTATTGTGTCGTCCACAGTCTCAGTTCCCACCAACCAGTTCCAAACCACTCAGTTCCAACAGAGAAGAATAAACAAAATATAAATCTTTCCTGTTTATAAAGTTGTCATAGATTATATACTATAATTATTTATAATTTTATTCTGAACATTATTATTTTTTGGAGTAAAATTCAATTTAAACACAAAATTACTCAAAGGATAAATTTTCTTCAAGACAAAGATATAACTTCTCAATTAGAGTACTCAAAACTTAGTCCTTAATGTCCTCATGAACGGTGCTTGGTTCGTTTTGGGCTCATTAATGACATTTATCAGGACCAATTAAAAGTTAGCAATACAAAGGGTGGCTTGTGGATGGAGCCTCTGTTCAATACTGAACGCTTTGCTGAAGCGACTTTTACATACACATAGTTATTGCCTCATGTTGTAATTTTGTTTATTTTTATTGAAATTGAAAAGAGATTTGAAATTAGGGAAGTCGAATATTTTTGATTATTATTATATATTGTAATTAATTGTTGGACTGGCTGCTGTCTTCATCTGCGTGGAGATGGGAACAAAAATAACCGTGCAATGCCGTGTATAAATTTTTAATTAAGAACAAATGGCAAAAGTATGGAAATCATTTGGAGTGGCGAGTTCGGATCCATGGAGGCCAGAAGCCCGTTAATTGCTTCAATATATCGTCACGCTTAGTTGAGACTTCTAATAATCCGAAAACTAGCTCAATTTTCGTCCAATGTTAATTAAAACAAAATTTTTGATATTTAAATATATGCGTTTACAGTAAGGCCACCCCTATTTAAATAATTCAATTCTGCCAATGTCTGATGAGACGCTGGGCCTTTTGTTCGGGAGATCTTAAAGAAATAATAAGGGGAAGTGGACTGCCATTGACATCGAACAGTGTTAAAGGCTATGACATAATTATACTTATAACTACATGTACCAGATTTAAATTAACGTACTATGATTAAAAAATTATGTTATGGTTGTTATTTTTAGCTTTTAAGATCGCATTATGAGATATTCTTACCTGTAATTAACAATCTTTTAATCTGTCATAAATAAAAGTGATGAAATAACATACTTGAATAAAGTTTATTTTGATTTGATTTTTATTGATATTTTAAATACAAAAGTTTGTCATCTGTTGTCCGTCTGTTTGCTGTTGACTTTAAATACAAATTTCCTTTAGCAAGCTTTTAAGTAATAAGACAAAGAAAGTTGATTCGGCAAGTCACAAATCAAAAAACAAAAGATGATATTGCTACATAGCGCTCTCTGGAGTAATCTAGGCAAAAGTTAGTCCAATCAGATAAGTGCCGACCATTTAGCCAAAGTTGAAACGACTGCTCGCAGACCGACTCGCTTTAAGACAACGTATCTTTTGCTTTTATTTATGGTTCATAACACTTTGTCGCGAAAATAATGCAAGAATTTTAGAATAAACTCTATTAATAATTTTGGATTTCATTCAAATGTTTTTTGGTAAATACACACAAATTAACTTGGATAAATACATTTTTGGACTTAATTTTTATAGCAATTTAACAATAAAGTCAAAGAGAGGAATATGACACACAAGGTGACATAGTACAAAAAAGGTTTTAAATAAAATTAATAAAAGATTCTGCGCATGTACTATGCGCTGAATCTGTAAAATGCGCTCTAACTCCGAGAAATATACAAGTATGATTAAGGTCTGCAAACGGTTTACCTTCTCATCAAATTATTCCTAAGAAAGTCACCATTATTCATATTTTTATATAAGTTTAATATAAGAAATAATACAATTGTTGGACAAAAACTCCTAAATCACCGCAAACCGCATTTGCGACGGACACTGGTCGCGCGTAATTAGTTTTTTCGTCCGCCATATTTCACCAAAACGTCATAATTTCAATTTAACCCGTTTTTGTTTGGAAACCGTTTACCATTGTTATAACAAGTATATAAATGGAATTTACGACACATTCTGATATTGTTTTATATACAATTTCAAAATGTTTGTACAGTAAAAAAAATATCTATACTGATTTTATAAAGCTGGGGAGGTTGTTTGATTGAGCCCACTTAGAAAGTACTAGTTCAAATTTAAAAAAAATTTTTGTTGGGTAGTCCATTTATTGGCGAAGGCTATATAGGCTAGATAAAATAACGTTAAGACAAAATTAACGCGGGTAACATAACTAGGCAAAGTTACAATCTATTTTACCCTGACCTTTAATTCGTTCAACTAAAAACATTCCATTCATAGTAATTCCAAAAACGCAAATCAAAAGCACTCCACAAAGGAGGCAAGCATCTTGTGGTCAGCGAGAATGCTCAACTTAAAACTTGCGGAGCGCGGCCTTTGTCCGAACAGTGTTCACGAATAATTGCGGACGCCTGTTCACACAAAGTTACGGATAGTTTATTATTGAAACTTAACATAGTTCTTACTATTTCTTGAAGAGTAACACTTCGACTTAATACCTGCTCTTTCTACTAAATATCTGTCAGTCGAAAAAAGCAACATTTTTTAGCAAGAAATTTTAACTTTGATAAAAGATGAAATTTAAATGATTCAAAAATATAGTACACAATATTTTTAAAATAAACATATACGTCGAATTTATAACCTCTTTTTGGTTTTTAACTGTCGATTGAAAAGAAAGATTTAATTACTTAATTAGGCTATTGAACGAAATCATACAGTTTTACGATTAACTACTTATCTTGATTATTGAGATAAAATATTTCTCGAAAATTTTCCAACTAGTAAATGAATAACATAAAACTTTCATACAAAAAGAAAATTCTTACAATCTTCACCTTGTCACAAATAAGTCATTTTCCGGCGAAAAGGTTAAGAAATCGATAAAAATTAACGTTATAATATACATCAAGCTTTACTGAAAAATTGTAGTAAACTGTTATTTATATGAAAGTTACACACTAAAAGAATACATAAGAGCAATGGCAAATTTTAAAACTCGCTTCATTAAAACTCTATTTTTGTTGACACCAGTTATGGGAAAAGTTAGAACAATAGATCCAGCCCGTAATATAAAGTTAGTTCACAACTTTACGCGACTGGTTGAGCCTTTCCCCAGCATTTTACAGCCCTGTGTATCGACATTCAACATTAAGTCATGTAGTGGCTCCTGCAGGCAGATCGGTTCGGGCGCAAATACAAATGAAATTGAAGACAATTTATAATACCGTTTGGATCTTTGTAATTTATAAATTTCATCCATTTGGATATTCATATTTATAATTAAACTGTCGGGGAGTTTCATGTTCACTTTTTATGTGTAGATTTGATTTTATAAAGAAGATACTTTAAAAGATAATGAATGGTCCTTAAAAATAACTCCGTCTTCAGTTCGCAAATAGAAACCGATTCAGCTCCATTTAAGCAGATAAGCGACTTTTAAATGAAACAAATGACACACGACTCCTCTAATTAACGACCCTTTGTCAGTCGCACCGAGGGTGAGGCATTTGTTTTTTTGAGAAAAGTTTATTCCTTTAATGTGTGTACAATAAGCAGACGGTTAAAAACACAAGTAGAAATGGATTGCTTCTACTGTTTTTAGCTGATGTTGCAAATCTATATATACTTTGATTATTACAAAATTTGTTTTTTAAAAAGTGAAATCAAAGATAATTTAAAAACCCTGTCGAAATCTTATCAAACTTATAACACCCCTCTTATTACGTCAAGGATTAAAAATAGAAATAGAAATTATGGGCTGTTTTGTTTTACTTTTTGCTAACGTTGTTAAACAATTATTTTTAATCATTTTTCTGTTAAGATAATTGTAGTTTTTTATCTGTTAGAGTTTGTTATCGATTTACTATTGCTTGTAGAAATGTTATTTTATTTTTTCATTACTTATTATTTTCATGACGTTTCATGATGATATTTGAGAAAATAATGAGCATGGCAATTGGTTTTCATAACAATAAAAATAACAAATGAAAATAACACGTTTATTCAAGTTCACTACTCAAATAACTTAAGTAGAGATTGTCAATTTCAAATGCTTTAAAACCACAAAGGAAAAACAAAGCACCCCCATTCGATCGCTGATCCAATTTGCACATATTGTAAGGACCGAATACTAACATGACATCATGTCAGAGTCGCTAATCAAATTATGATATTGAGTTATTTTTGGCTTTGGTAACGGTACTTTGGAAGAGCGTCGAGGGTGGGTTTAGGCTTACACGGAATATAAACTGCTACACTACTAACATTTTATATGGCAACAAGTAAAATTGAAGAAAAATTTAAAAACCCTCAAACATGATTTTTTTTTAATAAATATTCTTCATAAATTGCAGCTAAGATCAATTATCGAACGTCAGCTTTAAAAAAAAATATTTTCATCGCCGATTTCTTAATAAATATACGAGTAATGCGAATTGCGATTTAAGTGAATTAAAATTCGAAGGCTATATAAGGACATATTTGCATCTGTTTCACCGATCATTTTCTTGACAAGCAAATAGGTGATCAGTCTGAGTCTACCCAAATGAAATATTTGTTTCTCAGGGATTTGAACCCAGGACTTCTGGCGTAGCGCGCATACGCATGAACCACGTCAATCTCGTGTAGTTTTTAATTAATAAGTTAAATTGATAATATTATAATAAATTTTATTTAAGTTTTTTTGACAATAGATTTCTTATTTTTAACCGACCTTCAAAAAAACCAAAAAGGAGGTTATCAATTCGACGTGTATTTTTTTTATCATAATGTGCATGAATACATAATATGTAATTATAATAACACAAGTGTTTCAGCTACTTACTATGAAATCAGAGCAATGTTTCACAGTAAGTCGTTAAGTATTTCTAGAGCTTGAGATAGCTCTCCGAAATCAAAACCAATATTGGCGTATATCGGCAAACTGTTCTTGATTGGCGTATTCACTCCGTCTTCCAAATATTGGGCGCACGCCTGCTTGAGCTGTGCCGATAATTGCCTAACTGCCCGAATTTATTCGCCAACGGTCAAATAAATCACTAACCTCAATCACAGATGTAAGGCCTAACATTATTTTTAACCTCCGACAAAAATAGGGATGTTATAAGGTTGATGATTAAGCGAAGAGATCGAAATAGATTGAAACTAAAATTTGTATCTGTTTATCTATTTAGGTCATATTATTTTTTATAATATTATCTTGTAATTTTTATATTGTAATTACCTATCATGTTTTATTTCATATTATTATATTTTAAATTGTCACCACGCGTCTATTGAATATGTTTTCACATCGTTTTTTTTTTAAATTATAATATGCAATGATTCTTAATTTCATATACATTTTGTTAGATGCTAAATGTTAAATAACTTTGGAATATTCAATATGCAAAATTGCATATTAACCACTTTTATTACTTAGTTAGCTTTTATAAAAAGCAGAGCACAGCATGTTTGTATATTTCACTATTGTCATACAATTGTATGCTCCCACTGCTTACCTCGTAATTCATTCGTAAATTACCTTATTCATTAAATTATCAACTTTAATGTTTTTAAAAATAGAGTTCAAAATACAATGGTTCAGACATTGTATTTTGCGACTCTGATTTAATTCTAAAATAAGCATTTATTTACAACCAATCTAATTTCAATTCTGTTCCTCAGCGTGAGAGTCCCTTTTCTAATGAACGTTCGGATGTATTATTGTCAATTGAATATATGTTGTATTTCTATGAAAATAGGACTCATAATTGAATATCGATATCTGCTCATTGAAAGCTAGACTTTTAATCGCGTCAAACGCTACTTAGGCGGATTATAGACGAAAGAGACACTCGGAGGCTTTATTGTCCAGGAAAATTAAGTAAAATGTTATGTTTATTGTTCGACTTATGAATACTAAATTCTCCGGTTTTGCCCTGAAGCTGAGTGCAAAGGAAATTCTGGCAAGTGTAACGAAGTAATAGAAAAACGAAAAAATAGAAGCAAGTATAATGAAAGATATTTTAAAAACCCGAGGTGTTATTTTCATTTAGTAATACTTCATAAACGGACGACCAGATCTTTATAAACTGTAGATGGCCGTCCGTCAAGTCAGCTTTCAAACAAAACCGTATCGAAATCGGTTCATTAGTTTGTGAGCAACGATGGCACAGACAAATTGACACTTCGAAATATATACCAGAAAAAGTATGAAAAAATTGAAATTTATTTGTTTTATAACTGTGTATATTTTAAATTTGGCTTGAGGCTGTAATAAATAACACCCCTCTTTTTGCGACGGATGTTAAAAAAGTTCAAGCACCGGCAGAGTCTTAGAATGTCAAATGTCAGTGGTAACTGGTAACTAGTAGCTGGCTTACATAAACAGACACAGGTGTGTCAGCGGCCCTGCGGCGACGTTTGTTGACACTCGAGATTAAGTGCACGCGATTATCGTACTTTATTGCTTTCACCATTGAACTACAATTGTTTGGATGTTTCATTACTTTTTGTGATCGGAAGTTAACTATTAATGATACAAATTTAGCCAATTGATTTCAGAAAGAAGGCAATTCTCGATTCGATTATGTTTTTCGTGATGCTAATTATGAATCGGTTTTAATGCTTTAACAATTGAACTGAAACACATCACTAGGTTTCGGTCTTTGTTAATTCTTAACATTGGTTTCAGAAATTTTGACTGAAATAAAATTTAATAAAAGAGCAACAAGGCCAACATGAGGATGTCAGCGCCAAATGCCAAACTGTGACTGATAATAAAGTAATATATAACGTCAACCCTAAGACTTAGAAATCCAGATTTGCTTTATAGACTTATTATTTATCTATTCTTATTTGAGTGCACAGTTGTAAAAACCAATTATTATGTTCTTTAGCAGAACGAATTAAGCTAATAGTGCAATGCTTAATTATATTTGAACGTTTGCCATTATTTCGTTCGTCAGAGTTCATGTAGGCCATTTGAAAACAGATTATTGTGGCGAGAAGCTAATTTCTGTATACAATAGCTATGCCCCATACTCCATTGCATAGATAGAGATCCCATAGGGTCTAGCACAATACCCTGCTTACCTCAAACGCAGCACTGATTGGATTACTGTATCGACTATGTGGCTGATTAATAGTATACTCATCCATATTTTATTTCTATTTAGTTTTTAAATATACCTCTATATCTTAATTGGTCACGCGTCTGACATTCTACGCGTGTTATGGCTTCAATTGCCGGCGAGACAATAAAATGTGAACATTTTCTTTGCCGCCATAAGTGAAACAGACACATTCACACACGTATTACACAAAATACTATAAAGCCACTCTTAATAAAACTAAAAAGGAATAGACAAATTAATAAGGAAACAAATATTTTAAAGTCTTTGACGAAAGGTAAAAGACTACTTTCTGTTAGTTTCACACCGATTTCCTTTTCTGACCTATAGAACAAAGGAGATCGAAACCCTCCATCCAAACTTGGGCTCCCCCTTAGCAAATATAAAAGGATGAAAGTTATGTCAATTTATAGCTTATTTATTAATCAACGCTCACTATAGGTTCTGCAGACTTACAATCTGGAAGCAGAATTGTTATATAATTACTAAAAGTGAAGTAATGTCAGAACTCACATCTATCATCTCACTTTTGGACTGCAGTGAACTTTGTTAAGGGTCGTACGGATTAGTAAGATCTATAATGAGAAAGCAGGGGTTGTCGAGAAATGTCATAAAACAATTGGAAACACTCAAAACGTACATACGCACTGACGAAAATACGAATGAATGACAGACAGAAATACATCTGTAAAGAAAAGAAAAAAGCTGCGTTCAGATTAAAAATTAAATATCAAATCGGTGGTTTGCGATTGATAGTCGTCTGATTATTTATTTAACTTTTAAAAAAACTTAAAACAAGCAAATATTTAAATTTGAAATGCTAGTAATATGCTTATTTCTTGTATTTTATTGATATAATAAATCGGTATCAGGGCTTTTTTTCTAAATAGATGATACTTATTGTGTACACTGGTCGATTGTATTTTAATCAATAAACTTATGTACTAGAATCTCTAATTTAATTTTTTTGTGTCCTCATTTCCCAGATTGCAATTTGTATTGATATTTTTGAAATATAATAAACCATGCCACAATTTATTACAGTTGGGCCAAGGAACTCCCATCTCCTTTGGGGTGAAAATCGCGTTATAAACATTTAATAAAAACGTAGTTGAATTGAGAACCTCCTCGATTTTCAGTCGATTGAAAATATACTACGAGTACATAAACTAATACATAAATAAATAAAATAATGTGCTAGTGTTTTGCTTTTAGAACTTAAGCAACTAAATCCCGTATAGTTGTTGAATTTTTCAGTTTTTTGGAAATGTTTCAAAGGCTTGCACTAAACGTGTCATTGTTATAAAACCTGTCCGACGAGGAATCTAGTCCATTCCATGAATTTTATAACTTCTACAAAGAGATTTTTTAGTAAAGTATTAATAAAACATATTAAACGGCAACGTATGATGTAATAATACTCTGTAACAATGGTTTTAAAGTAAATTTACGATTCACCTTTAAATTCGTATGCATCGGGAAAGGAAATCATTAGCATTCTCTACTGTGCCACGGAAATTTAGGGGATAGTGATGTTTTACTTCGATATATACATAACTAGTGTATCCTGTGGTTTCTCAAAGACCATGTTTTTTTTTTCATTGATGCTCCGCTCTTTTTCGTCCTAACGTGATGTTATATAGCCTTTTTAATATCAATTTCAATCTTATTCCTTCGATCCATAATTTGAATTAAAACTAAAAACTATTTTAAATAGTCTAAATCCAATAATATTATTTCGGGGGATGAAAATGTTAGTATCTGAAATGATTTATATTTACCTAAATAATTTTAGTGTTTTAAATCATACAGGAAAGCAAGATATAATCTTTGTAGATTATATCTATTAAAATATATGTTTAGAGTCACTATAGTACATCGATAAGCGAACATCACTATATCTCATGGCGAATGTAATTGCGCGGCCGCAGTTCGGGGGTTCCGGGGTTCGAACACATAAATTACGCCTTTTATTCATCCCCGATTGTGCTATTGCTATCATTAAGCCGCCCTTCCACAATGGGCACATATTGAAATTCGTTACTAGAACCATTAACTTTAAATATAATCACTATTTTCCTAATATATATTTCTATTTCAAATTCGCATCTATGGAAGAAACATAAATAAGTATTTTACAATTATTTGATCACAGTTGCCCGTGATCTTACAGGCGAAAAGTCGGCAAAATTTAATGATTAAAAATGTAATAATTTAATAGACGCGCTTAATTCGTTGAAACTGTTCTCTTTGAATGTGTGATACTATAATTTTATTACACTATAAATTATGTATTGGTAAAAGCTAATTGAATATTGATGAATACAGATCTTTAAGAAATCCAGAAATAGTCAAAAATAAAATAGTTAGTGAACCTCAATCTTTTAATTATTTTATGGAGTCCCTTTGAACCCTTTCCTTCCTTTCCTGGTTACAAAGAACAGAACACAAATAATAATTGAATAAAGAAATTATTTGTAGGTCATTTATTTAAGGGTTAAAGTTAACCCCCCGGGGAAAAATTGGGTATAAATTTGACGTGTTGTGTGTCTGTGGAACTGTTTTGATGCGGTTTCTTTTTGTATGAAAGCTGACGCATCTGAGATGGATCAATCTACAATTAATGAAGACTATGATATTCGAACGCTCATAAGATATAGGCACCTACTTATTTGTAATTGACACGTCAGGTTTTTTAAATTGTCTTCTATTTCCCTTGTGTGCGGTGCGATCTTTATTCTTGAACAGACAAATCTTGCTGATAATTTCTCGCAATTTCCTTCGAAGTCTCTTTTGCTGCCTTGTTCAGTTATCGTCATTCTTTTGTCGGTCACTTCTTGTATTCGTTTTCCTCCAATTGTGATATCAATTGAGAATAAATTGAATTTAAGACGAATGTTCATTTCTGATTTCGTTTTTTTGAATGTGTTTTGTGTCTGTGTTACTTATATTGTTCATTTTTATATATTACGTTGTATCTTATTATGGATCACAGTTGTATGTGTGTAATAACAAATTAATCTATACTTTTATAGTAATATTATAATTACAACCAGAAGTTCCCGAGATTAGCGCTTTCAAACAAAACGTTGAGCTTTTATAAAGTACTAATTTCATTAACACTTACTTAATTTTTATTTCTTTTTTCCAAGAAGCGAGAGTTATATTAAAAACTTTTTATATCATCGTAAATTTAATAATATTTCAAACATAGCTACAGTTTCAGGCTGTTTAAAATAGCATCAGTGACTTAGTGGTTTACGCTTCTGCGTGTTGCGTCAGAGCTCGGCAGTCCTGGTTTCAAATCACGGGAAAAACAATTAAACTTTCAGTTGGGTAACAGAAAACTGATCGACTTGCATGTAAAGGAAATGATCAGTGAAACTGAAGCAGAAATGTGTCTGCCATAGAAGTTACGTATTTTCCCGGTTAAATTAATTTCTTAATAATAATATACAAGACACTGCTTCTTATGTCCTTCCTAACCAATCCATCATAATCAGCGTATCTTGTCCGTTCACCCCTTACAAGTAAACGACGATTAAAAGGTTTTCTACTTGTTGCTTGTCAAACTTATCAAAGGAAGCCAAATAATGATGGGCAATACGAGTTCATGCGGGTGAAACACTTTTGCTGATAACGAATTTTAGCTTTGAACGAGGTTTATTTTCATTTATGTATGGTTTTGACAGGAAAATTATTGAAGAATTGCTTATAATTGATTTAAGAGTAATATTGAGAAGGAACTTAAAAAATATTATTCTTCGGAGGTCAAGATTAATTTTGGGAAGATGAGCTTTGATATAACTTGTATTTGGGAAAAAAAGTTTTGAACTCATTTAAAATTTAGTTTGAATACTTTTGACATAGATTCCGTTGTTTTCTTCAGAAAAATACGTTTACGCTTTTTAAGGTACGTAATTCGTTTACTTAAACAATTAGAATTTGTTTCATTATGAATTATCCGTTTGCTTATATACAAAGAAAAGTAATAATTATTGAAACTTACTTATTTACTTATAGACACGTTTATTTCTAACTTATAACACAAATGGTGTTTTTTCGTGGGGTTTTAAAATAATGTTTTTTTATAAATTTATAATACCTAAGGACATATATCATTAATTTAATTTTTTGTTGTAAGTTAGTATAAAATAGTGAATTTTACATTTATTTTCTATATTTTAAATCTGCCTCCCAAGATCCGTAAATATTCTTTTTCTAAAAGTTTATTTTACTTAACCAATATATTATTCTTATAGAAAACGTAACATTTAATTACGAGATCTCATGTCAAGTGGGACCCCAATCAATCTTATTTCCCGTTTCTCGCAAAAACATAACGCTGCTTCACTGTGACGTAGTTATTTTGTCGTTCGAGTTACGAGACGCGACAGATGCTTAACACAAATCGTTTAAACTTGTGTGATACTCCTAGGTCTTGGCTCTAGTAGTAGAGTTGTGACAAAATTGTTTTATTATGGCGTAAAAATTATGGATTTTGATATATATAAGCTTTTTTCTTTTGGGAGCTGTCTTCACAGTTGCCTGTCTTTTACACATTTTTTTTCGTAAGTAAAAATAATCTTGTTAATATTTTCAAAAAACTTGTTGTTCTGATGTAAATATTATTATTTCATATTATAAATGAGAGGAACAGTTAAAACGACTTTTTCGAAGTTAATCTGTGCAGTGTGTTCCTATCTTTGATGATTTGTCTTATGACATCGCAAGTAATGTTACGGTTCAGCCCATTCCGTGTCTTTCGAGAGTAGATTGTAACTACTTATATAGGGTGATAAAGATGTGTGCTCATATTAAACATTAAAATACCTAATAAAACTCTAATGGCATTCGGTTTCAGCAGATTTTGTTATAAATTATAAATAAAATTGTAGACTGGAATAAATCAGACTTCATAAGGGGACATAAATATGTGTATAATTATGAAAAAACCTAAATTATTTCCATTAACAATATAAGAATGAAAGTTTTGCAGAAAAAAACAAGCAAAATATTTTTTTAAATAAAAATTAGTAGGTAAAGGCAAACGGGTGAAGCCTTACGTTGTGTGTTACCTAATGGTTCGCCAAACATAAACCAGAGCGTCCCTTGGATGGTGGGTTTGTTGCCGGTCTTTTAAGGAGAAGTACGCAATTTCTTGAAGGTTCCCAAATAGTAACCGGTTTGGAAAGCCGGCAAGCATGTACTTAAAGGCTTTTCTCTAAAGGTAGAAAAGCTTTTAAGTACATATTTTATGAAGTTTGTAATAGTTAGAAATTTTATATTGTATCACTTACTAAGTATTTTGGTCCCATTACCGAATTTCGATCTCCATTAAAATAACAAAGAGTAAAATGTAATTTGTGCATTAAATAATTGTCACATTACATCTCAATCGACAATGGCAGTGCTGTCATAATGGAAGCAATTATTTCTCTGTTTCGTTGCAAAATTTGATGTGGATCGCAAAAAAACATTTAAACATATAATTAATGCTCATTATTTGTGGTACGCCGCGGTGTATCTCTGCGTTCGAGTAAATTATTATCGGAACTTTTCAATTGTAATTATATAACTTTTAAAATTAATTAACATA
Source organism: Aporia crataegi (assembly GCA_912999735.1). NCBI lineage: Eukaryota > Metazoa > Arthropoda > Insecta > Lepidoptera > Pieridae > Aporia > Aporia crataegi. Next base: position 293,145 of record OU538744.1, on the reverse strand, counting down.
TTTAATATTTTTAAATAAACATTATTTAATAAAGTTATACAATAGAAACTACTGATATTAGAACTGACGTTTCATTTTTGACTTGAGCTACTAGGAATAAAGATAAACTGCTACTAGTAGGCTCCATAAAGTTAGTAAATCTTTTAAAGGGCAATGTATACGCTTTTGTGATAAACTCCCAAGTGATATGCTTAAATTGTCAATGAATAAATTTAAAAACACAATTAAAAGAAAACTTTATAAAAAAGCATACTATAAAATAACGGATTCCTTAGATGATAAAAAAGCTTGGGAATGAACCTGCTCTTTGTCTTAATAAAACCAAATATTATACTTTTTTTTACAATAATTATTTTTTGTAAACTACAGTATATTAAAAAAATGACGATTCAAAATGATCCTATTTTTCGAATAATCGACCATTCTGTAAAAGTTTTTATTTATAATTAGATTATCGTGATTTTATTTAAAGACAATTGTTGACGTTGGGATTGTATAGTATTAACGTACCTTTACGAGAACACGTAACGAATTACTTATATTATGAAGTCTACAATAAATAAATCTACAATAGAGGATGCCAAGTGATCTTTTCCGCGCACCAATATCCGATACGAAATAAAGATTTTCTTTCCATCCCCTTTGCAGTAAATTCCTACACTCAAGGAAACCAGGTGACAAACTTTATTCCTCTCTCAAGGGCGAGATAACTTTATCGCAACTACCCCTACAAACTGCGGATTTGCGAAAATACAAATCGTACTTTTATTTTTCGTCAAGTGCTCGATTTTCCCCGACTATCGCAAAGATACCTACATATGGCTACCTATGACCCTACATTTTCCATCAACTTTTTACAGGAGAGCGTTGCTTTTTCAAACTTAAATGAAGAACACGTTTACTATATTCCTCCATTAAACTTATTTAATCGTCGACGCAAAAAGAGGGTTGTTATAAGTTTGACGTCTATCTTTGGTATCATCGATCGAAAATTAAGAGACTAAAGCGTTTTATGGCAATCATTTATTTTGAAAAAACTAAACCGGATTCCAAAAAGGTGACACACAAAGAGACTAAGTAACGGCACGTACGAATATTTAAAAATATACGAAACGAACAGTTAAACAAAGTACGTATATTAACAATTCAAGAAAAATATTAAAACTGCTATACTTATAACAATACTAATTGCTACGAAATATATAAACTGTACAAAAATTGGAATTGTACACAGCATCTAATTTGCTTCTGTCTTCACGAATCTCGTATAAATCTTAATCAAACATGCGTTTCGTGATCCCACATATCCGGGAAATGTTTTTCTTTCCCTAAATTTTGATTTCTTACGATAAAGGCAATAAAACGCCTTGCAGTCTAATAGAAGTTACCACTGATGTATCTATCACAGAGACTAATTGTGCTCCACAGTTTCATCCGCTCTTAAAATAATTCCTTCATTTTTCAAATAAATCCAAACAAACTCAGTTTTATAAGTAAAGATGAAGAAAAGTTCGAATTCCTCAGCAACTATTTCGACGAAGATCCGTCGTATAAGCTTAAAAGGAAGGTCGGACCCTTTTGAGTCAAGAAATTGAAGGGTGACGCTGCACGAGAATCGGCTCAGCAACAAACGTGGAATTATTTTAAGTGTCCATTTAATGCTCTACTGTTTTAATAATATCTTCACAAATATATAAGAGAAAAGATTTGTATGTTTGTAACGAATAAACTTAAAAAGACAGACTTACATACTGACATAAGCTATATTATATGAGCCGCGCGGACGAACTTAGTATCTTATATTTTTTTTTAGGTCTTTTGAGAAGGAACGTTTTCCAGTCATTTGAAGTTATTTTAAGTTAAGATTTTTTATTTATTTTTGAGCTGTGTAGATTAGATGCTGATTTTTTTCATGTTAGAATGAGTTGTGTATTATATTTTACTTTTTGGAGAGAAAAAAAAATCTGTAAATATTAAGACAACATAATAATGAAATATCTTTACTAATGTTTAGTTGATGTAATATGTAAGAATAATATCTATTTTTTTTCGTTGAACAAAAGCCATATTTTAATAAATATTCAGAACATTTAATAAATGTCCTTAGAACAAAATTGGAACGAAAGACATAATACCCAAAAAACTATAAGAAACTTAATATTAATTATGAAATAGAGTAAAATAATAGAACAGGACAATTTATAATAGGTTCAGTCAGTCTGACTATAATTTATAAAATAATTTAACTAAAATTGCAGTGTTATCCAGTCCAAAACTTTGCAATATCTGAATGTAATTGAATTTTCACAAAAGATAAGCCAAAATAGCGAAATAAATAATATCTGGCGGCAAATCTGTTTCCCCTTTGTAAATAAAGCTGTAGGTAATCAGCTTAAAGCGATACATTCAATTAAATAGTCCTAAGCCACGCCCGGACTCGAACCGGCGATAAGACGCTTTTTCAATAATATATTAACAGTATCGATTTGTGGCATGAAATGCTAGTCGCACACTTAAAGCGAAACTGTGACACGGGATATTTACCATTACTATAACCAATGAAATTTAGAAATTTTTCGATTTACACTATTACTTAAAAGATAAGCTTGAATGAATACTACTCGCCTAATACAAGCTCTAAGTGCAATTTTCAATATCGCTCGCCACAAACAACATTTTTTAAAGTGGCTAAAATATATCGTTATTTAAAACCTCCCGGGCGAATCACTTCCCTTAGTAGACTTCGTTTCTTCTTCAACTCCACTTACATGCATGTAAATTTTCTATTTTCTATTATACTAAAGAAATAGCAAAATTATTTCTTTTGTGTTTATAATTACGATGATTAACACAGAATAATTTGATGTCATCTTTCTATTAATATAGCCACAACGTTATTTGATTTTGTAAGAATTTTCTTCAATTACATATTATAAAATAGTATAGCAACGCAATTGTGACAAATCCTTAGCATATAAGAGGGTCCTGGGCTAGGATTATACGTCCTCATCCGAGTTCCAATAGAGACTTAATTGTAACAATTGTGTTTTAGATTACTATGGACCAAAATAAACGGTATTGCGAATCTAGTAGGGACTATAATGTTTTGATAAATTTGTTGCAATCGGCTTTTCAACGGTCACAAGATTGACACGTTCAGTTAATCAAAAATAAATACGTAAAATACATTTTAAAACTACATATTATAAATATACGATGATTTTTAAAAAAGGGTTTTTTAAATTTCTAAGAGAGTTTACTAAGAAAGATAATAATTTCTTAAAAACATGTATGTAGCTTAAATAAAATAATAATCATTATTATTCCTTAAGGTTAATCAATTATAATAAAATTATAAGTAATGTTTTTAAATTAAAGCTTTTTTGTTGAGAAATTAAAGACAATTTAATAAAATCCCGCTATTATTATTATAAATAAGATGTCAGAAATGGATGAACAAAAAATATAATTTGCTGATAACATCCATCTCGATAACGTCAGCTCTCAAACAAAAAACCGCTTTGAAATCGGTCCATTCGTTTAGGAGGTACGATTCCACAAATTATTCTGTAATTCGGTTTATTTTTAAAAAAAATGTATCTTAAATAAATAATATTCATAAGACGCATAAATCAGTCCATTTATTTACGAGCTACGATGCCATAGACAGACACACGACACGTCATAACACCCATCTGTTTTCGTCGGTGGTTAAAAAACCATACAGTCATAAAGCATAGCACAAAGAAGTGACAGAATTATCTCATTTTCCCTTTGGCGCGTAAAGTTATTCTTTACCTAACCAGATTGAAAAATTAATGAAGCATGTTGTATTCATATTAATGATAGCTAATTTGCGACCTTATTACCTCAAATTAGAGTAGATATCGCTTTGCTGAAAACGACAACTGTTTTTCTATTTTGTTAGTTTGATTATGTATTTTATTAATATAACATTAGGGTTGAAATTAGCATATCACGTGTGAGTTGAACCCCTTCCATCGACGCGTAAAGTAACAGATTTATAAGGCTGGATCGATGCATCTTTTAGACACTCAACAAAACATTTATACATTATTTGGCCTCCGAAATGCTTTTATTCGGAATTCATGTGGAAAAATAAGATATTAAGGGATGAAATAAATTCTAAATAATATATTTGATGAATCACTGTGTTAAAAATACAAATTTAATGCATCACGAAAAATCCAAAGCGACGTACAAGAATTGTCTTTAAAGAAATATAAGTTTCGTTAGGAGTAAGCCATTGCTAATTTTATTATTAAACTATCGATTATTTGAATGATTGCTTGATTATTGCTTGGGAATGATTTACTACACTTCAAAAATATATATTTTAAAAACTTGGCTGTTTTTCTTTGGTTTGAGCGCATCCAGCTAAGAGATGATCACAAACGATCATGTGTTTAATTATATAAGATTAAAATATGTGATTTTGAAACTAGAAGCAGGGATAACTTTACAATATAGTATATTATGCAAAAACCTAGGCCACAATAAATACAAGCGTCTTTGCAAAGTATGTTTGAATGGTTAAAATATGTACAAACCAAGTATTACAATAATAATAAGGACTTAGAATGTCGCTTAAGTCAAGGTCGTAGAAGTAGTTGTACAAAGTATTGCATGGAACACCTTAATTTGTTTCCACTCAACACAAATGAGTCTGTCGGACTTAGAGCAAGTTCAATTAGTACCAAACAAACAAACGCTTCAATTAAAATACGCGGGCTGTTAATGAGATTAACTTAGTTCTTACTTTAATTAAACAATAAATAGTGGAGATAAGTTTCGGTTCGAACTAGTGATTCACCATATATACATTTAATATATATTTATTTAATATAGTATAATATGTAACATGTTCGAATGATTATCTTATATATAAAATTCTCGTGTCACAATGTTAGTTACCTTACTCCTCCGAAACGGTTTTACTGATTTTTACCAAATTTTATATGCATATTCAGTAGGTCTGAGAATCGGCTGCTATCTATTTTTCATATCCCTTAGTAATAAGGGTAGCCCACCCCAAAAATTAATATGGCAAAACAACGTTTGCCGGGTCAGCTAGTATCTTTCTATCAGTATATGTAACTTCTTGGTCAGGTACATTTAGATACATTCTGCGTATGTTACATTATTTTTCTTAACAGATTTAATTAATATTTTAGCAATTATTAGTATTAGCAGTTAATACACAAATTTGGTAAAAGGTTTAGTGAGGCGTGATTATCTCATGAATGGATTTACTTTGGGATTAATACCATAAGTCGGACGTGTATGAAGTTTAGAATAATTGACGTATAACTCTGTAGCTATTGTTTTGGTTAAGTAGATAGAAAAGGCTACTCTTCTACTTTCCCGTCAAAAAATGATTAGTTTAACAGAGGCAGATATGATATCACAGATATAATCACATTCATCGTGATCGCTGAACGTTACGTGCCCAAATCTGAGAACAACTTCCCAGAAACTCAGTTTTAATTGTTGACTATGCTTAGGTATAAATAATAATATGATGCACCTACCTAGTTTTGAACTGGAACAATCTCTGAAAAAATGTTTTGGTTGGATATCAGTGACGCAAAATACAGTGTCTGTATTGTACTCAATAGGTTGAATGTTTCTATTCCTTTTGTTGAGTATTTACAAGGTAGAGCGATGCATGCGAGTGTAAGTACACGCTGACATGGCGTGTCACTCGCGGTAAAATGGCGGATTTTATTACCGCAACGCCCGTTCATAGCTATTTGTCTATTGCACCGTTGAGCTTGTGGTTCAAGTCAAAAGGTTAAAGAGTTTTGTTAAAATTTGATAATTTTATGACTGTTTTTGCCTCTGTCGTATTTTTATTAAAAGGTAGGCTACAAAAGGTACGCAAAATACATTTAATGACGGAATTGTTCCCCCTAAAAGTCTTAAATAATAGGTAGAATTTGTATGCCAATGCAGGTAAAGTCAAATTTTATTCAGTAATAAATACAATTTCTATTTTCTGATATATTTAATATTGTTTATCACCACAAGTCCGTTCTGTTCCAGTCTATTATTTTCAAAAGACCCTGTACAGCTTATAAACTGTTCCATACAAAGTCGGACGTTTACAGAGCGCATGTAGCCGCACGCAAAAACTGAATTCTCGTCCAATACGAGCCACGAATGGAGGCTTTCATAGCTTTGTTAATAGAATAGTTAATAGCATAAACTGGTAAAAGGCTCGATGAATGAACCCGAGTGCACTCGGCTTCTTTTATTTTTCCTATTGTTCTTGTTACGTCCGGTTTAGAAGTTTCTCCCGGTTTTTATAACGGGAAGGGTGAGCGATCATCAATTATTTGGAGTATTCCATAAATCATGCAACGATCATTATTATTGTTTATGTGCGTTGATGCAAAAATTTGCTGCAAATTATATAAAGAATTATTTGAATTAATGAACACATTTTTTGTTTCAGTGGAAGTCTCGGTGGGGCGTGGTAACGAAACTTTCACCAGCTGCAGGTGAGTTTTATTTTATTAATAGAACGAAACCAAAAGCTTTTGGTTACATAGTTATACTTAGGTATAGAATAAATTAAGACGAAGACAACCAACCACCATAGCTGATTGTCATTCACAAAAGTTCAGGTAAATGTTTCTTTAAGATTGGATTTTCTGTAAGATTGTCGTAAGACTGTTTTCTGTTAATTCTGTATTCAAAATCTTTATAAAATATTTAAAATTAAATATTATTATAAAAATATCTGCGCCACTTTCGTACCCGTGCCAGTTCTGTGGCGATTTATCAGATTTATTTTTCAATTTCGAGTCAATTAAATCTTTAATTATCAATTGTATTGTAGTGAGTCGACTTTACAAAGCGGAAGAGTTTGTTTGTTTCGTTGAATGCGCTAATCTCAGGAACTACTTGCATTTGAAAAATTCTTATTGTGTTCGATAGTCTATAAATAGATATCGAGAAAAGCTATGTATAAATGTTGCAAAACGGGAAATTCTTTTGTGAGTGGATGAAACACGGGACATAGCTAATGCATTTATAAAGTATGGATGTGAAGCGTATGTATAAATAACTTCTTAACTTGTTCATGAGTACTCTCCTCAACGGATCGTTCCCACTTGTAAAGTTTTAAATACAAATTAAACAAAACCAGGAAACAGCCAACTCATTAAGTTAATTCAAGTTTCAGGTTAAACAATGATGTGACAACTTACTCGAGAGCCTACGGCCATTATTGTGTCGTAAAATTAATTGTACAACTAATAAATTGTAGTTTTTACTGATAAAGTCTAAAGGCAGTTAATTGGAGGCCTACATTTAAGCAACATTAAGTGTAGGAACGTAGAATCGGTTAGATTGAGGGTAGATATGGAAAAGATGGATTAAGTGATGGGATGACGCGTTTTATTACAATTAAATGCAAAATTAATACTGATCTCATTCATTGATAAGGGTTTCAAGGATCTCTAGCTCGATATTGAAACTATGCTTTCAATATCCTGAAAACTACTGAACGTAAAAATACTGAAAAAAAATTGGTTGCCTGTAAAGTCGGTATACGGGCGAAAGTTTTACGTGACAACGACTTTGAGTGGTAAAATAATTATCTTTTTATGTCTGTCTCTCTCGCTCTTAGGCGGGCTAACCATGCCCGAGTGGAAGGGACGCGTGCCTCTCACTCGCTCTCATTGTGAGCGCATAACGTGAGCGGAGCGTAACGCAGTTTCTTGAAGTGTCACCCGGCTAACCAATTTATAAGACGTTGTCACGTCAAAAACATAAATCCATTTAGACGCCAAATCAAATCGTTTGACACCTATTTATCGAATTTGGTGCATGCACATTGACGTAAGAGTGGTTTATGGGAAAAAATACAAGTCGAATTGATAACCTCCTTTTGGTTTCTGAAAGTTATCTAATAATTTAATAACCTTATTGGAATTGGAATGTTTAAAACTCTTACCCTCGACAGTTTATGACTTAAAAAAATCGGAAATAATAGTTCACGGCAAGCTTTTGCCGAGCTTTTGTTCCATTTTCTTGAAATATTTTCCTTCTAAAAGAATTTTGTTAGACATTAAAAGGTAATGTTCGGATAATTTAATCCCATATTGTTGAGCGATTACGGCATTTTTATGAACACTCATTTTTATTGTCGAAATACACGCTGTTTTAGAAAAACGGTGTATTTTGAATACTACCTCCATAGCTAAATTATTAGAAAATTAATGTTTACAATACGAAAATCGTGAGTTTGAATCCCCGAGAAAACAGAAAAACTATTGCTTGTTAACTCTTGATAAAAAATAGAGGTGTTATAAGTTCAACGTTTTTGTGTTTTTACGTGGCATCATAGTTTCTAAGCGATTTTTTTTTCATTTAAACAACTGTTAAGGAATGGGAATTAAAAAACACACCTATACAGCTAAGCCATAAAACAGTTGAACTTTTATCTTGACAATTTACTGGCGAAGTTTGAGCAAAACTTTCATTCTTTAAATTTACACTTTTAACTACGTTAAAAATCGAATACGCCATAATTGTTTTAATAGATAACTGAAATGAAAACTGATCTTTTAACCTCGACACTAAAAGAGGAGTGTTATTACTTTGATGTATCTGTATATCTATGGGTATGTTTGTCTGTTTCAATACTAATCAATGGTATATTGTTTTTATTAAGTTATATTTAAAATAAAATTTTAAGAGAGCATTAGGTACGGCTAGAACTAAATTTGGATGTGCGAAAGTTAAATGTTTTAAAGGTAAAAATCACATTATCTTGTTAATAAAATGTTATCAATATATTATAAGATACAAAACTAAACATACAAGGTTCCGACAATACTATTAATTTAGAATAGAATCAATATAGAAATGGAAGCGATTTCTTGCCGCTCGCACACATCGTGAACGCGACGCGACAATAAATAACACGAACAAATTAAAAACTACGGGCTACGCCACTGCACACCTCGGGTTTGCATGCTTTTGCATTATTTAGGATTAGTCCTGTGCTGTTAGCAGCATTATTTTAACAAGTTTTTTACTAAGATTTAACATAATTTATAACTTATGTGTATTCTATGTGACCTGCGGACTTATGTATTTATTAACATTCGTTGCAATAAAAAATAGGATACAAATAATAACTTAGTCTTGACTTAGTTTTCTTTAGCACTAAAACTTTTTTGACTGAATAAATTCTTACTTACGATTCATGCTAAAATATTTGACACGATGCCAAAGACAAGTTAAACTTATAACACCCCTCTTTTTTCTCCGAGGGTCAATAAAAAACAAGAATTGATTACGTAAGTTCGTGTGAGATGAAAGAACATTATTTGATGAATCAACATTTATTTACTTTTTTACACTGATTTGTACATTGTCCGACAAAATGCCAAAATTTGGTGTCACTGGGCAATCACACACCGCGCTGTATAATGCAGGGAGTCCCGTTACTAAGTTTCAGGTTTGGGATGCCATCCGCCTCCCGCGGGAACTCGAATTAATGCAAATCACTTCTTTGTAGTTTTCCTTGTTTCGAAAAACCGGGATATTTTGGGAAATGCGGTTTTATATTTACTGTCTCATTAAGTTGAAGTCAAATGAGAGAATTTTTTAGCAATTTATAAATGAAGACAAATGAAATTGAATATAATTAAAAAATAACATCTCATAAATTGTTTAAAAAATTTCTTAAATTGTAGCAAATATTCATCTTGATGACGTCTGCTTTAAAAAAAAAAACGGAAAATCGGAAGAATGAAAAAAATTGAAATTGCTCCATTTGTTTAAGAGTTATGATAGACATGCAGACACTTCATACTTAAACACCTCTCTTTTCTGTTGGAGGTTAAGAATGAGGTCAGAAAACCCACATATGCATAGCTTTTTAATATACCTTACAAACATTTAGTTTCTGAAATGGACAAGATTCGTGCAAGACTTATCATGAGCTTATTTGCATTTGAAATTTTCTTCAACTATTAATTTGTAAGCTCAGCGCCTTCCTATAAACCGTCTTGCAGTTACCGACTTATATGAGCAATAGTTCCCCTCGAAGAATTTAAATTACACATTTTATGGCACAGAAATCTGTTTAATGCCAAGGGATGGTGAGCTAGTAAAAAATGTCGTGGACATAAAATGAGAATTTGTTTAAATGTATCGAAAGCAATTTTAAAGTCTAAGTCAAAATGCGTATGTATCTTTATTTATATAGAATTCTTTGTTTCCTTTTTCACTGACATCTTATAAATAGTCTTATTTGCAACATTTACTATTTTTATTCCCTTTATTGCAATATTTTTTGAATAATTTACCGTTTAAAATAGTCCATAGTTTAAATAAACTATACCGCAGCAGGGGACTTAATCGAAATACATATTTAAACGTTTGTCAATATTGTTGCTGTGATTGAGTTGATTTGAATTTACACGTTGTTTTGAAACTGGCGCTTTTAGTTCGTTTTACAATGCACTCCTTATTCCGACTATATATAAATTAAACCGTGTTATACATTCTAATGAATAATAATTAAGATTAAAAACTTTCATGTCTTTCAAGCCGAAGTGGAGTAGAAAATATTTTATAGGTGGATCATGAAAAAGATTTCGTTTTTGAAAGCAAAATATATGTACTTCGGTGTATTAAGACACTGACAGTGAAACAAAGCAGAAATATATTTAGCAAAGGGACTTCTTTGTTGGCTTGTATAATATATTGTTTTAATATATAGATAGGGTAGGTTATAAAATACTACGTGTGTTAACTTTGACTTTGTTAATTTTGACTTTGACTTTGACTTTAACTGTTTCTACTACTCCAACATTTGATCTTGCTCAAAACCTAGTTTCGAGTAACATTTTTTAAGATTCATTTCTAGATATTTATATCATGTATACGTTCCACTTGTGATGTCTTTGTTTTATTTGTTAAATAAATATAAAGTTCTAAGGTATAAAAGCCTGAAAAAATAGTCCTTTTTGCATAATTGAAACCTTACATTTTTAGTTTTATTATTATTTTCAGTAAATTGCTTAAATGGTAAAATAACTTACCCGTTGTTCAGTTGTACCAGATGAAGCCGGGTAAGTTAGTGAGCAATATACAATGCGGCGTCCGTCCTGAGTTGTATGCGTACGGATTTATTCATACATTCACTGCGTCTGGTTTATTGAAACTTAGTACCGTTTTATGCAATTGCTTTTATTCTATACATTTTATTTTGTACCAGCTGTTGTCCGATGTCAGCCTTAAAAAAAAAGCATTTTAAGACAGCCGGTATTTTAACTACAAGTTTAGTATTTTGCCATAGATCAACTGTACTTTATGATAGCTATTTTAAAATTACTTTACCAGTTGTTTTATAAAACTAAAGACACTGGTATGGTTCCAATTAACATATAAATATCGAATGATCTATCGAATACTAGTCATGACTGGCCCCACAAGAAAAGAAGAGTTAACAAGTTTGACGTATGTGTGTGTCTGTGTTCCGATTTCGATACAGTTTTTTATCTCAGAGCTCACGTGATCGGGATATCTTAGATCTCTTATTTAAGAATATCTGTTCACCCAGAGATCATCATATAATTTAATCAAATAATATATAATAGCAAAGTTTAAAGCTAACTATATTATACATAGTTAAATGTAGAAGTCACAATTGTTCCAAGTTCGCATAACAATGCGATGGAGAGTGTTGGAGCGGTTCTAGTCAAGAAACTGTGATAGTTACGAGACGTCGACTCTTCAAATTCTGATACCTTGTAAAGGCGCGGTTTAAACAATCAAGTTACAAGCAGAAGCGATTACTTTATTCATTTTTATTTATAAAAATAATCTTGATCATAACATTCTTTTTAAATTTATTTACGCTACTAAAACTAATTTTCTTTAGAGCTGAAGATTTAAATTTTAGTTGTTATTATTATTACTTTTTTTAGTTTTGCTTTTTTTGTGGCGTAATTAGTTGTAACAAATACAACTGATGTCAATGAAATATAAATAAATTAACGCAAAAGAAAACATTTGACATAAAAATAAATTGTATCTTTAATTTTGATACAAAAATAATTTTAAATAATTTTCAATGAAATGACAGTTAAAATTTAAGTACATATATGAATGAGTAAAATTATTTTAATGAAAATTCTGATAAGTAACAATGATTAAAAAAGTATGGAGGGCAAAACCACAAACAGGGAATTAAGAAGTTCAGTCGCTTTTAGGATTTTTTTTTTTTTTTTTTTGAAGTCCTAAGGCCCCTAGATGGGGCAGAGGGCGTCCACAGTACGTCGCCATTCCTCTCTGTCCTGAGCTACGCGCTTCACTTCGCTTTTAGGATAGACCAAACAAAATTCTTACGATTCAAGAGAGTTCTCAAATCCTCTCGACGATCACAAAGGCCGGCTTAAACTCGTATCTGCCGCCGTCTCCAGCGTCAGCCGGACGGAGATCATAAATCTGGCAAACTTTATCATACGCTACGCTCTGGGTTTTATAAGAATTAACTCGTCTCTATGACTTGGCGACACTGTCTCCTCTTCACTTGGTATCCTGATATCTGATGGGGGAAAATCGATACGTCATGTTGTTAACAAGTGAAATCAAAGACATTTTGTTATTAACTTTTTGATATTAAAAATCGTATTTGTTAAAAGTACTTGGTACTTTTTAAGTCTTTCGAAAGCCTACAAACAAAACAATTTAATTACTGTCAAACATTTAAACCGGGGAAGCCCCTTCCTCGACGTGCTTACAACACAACAAACAAGGGGAAGGTTTGTCAAACATTGTGATACAGCTTGCGGCGATACTAGCGCTTACAACCAATTCATTTGAATTATTTCACCCAATATTGGCACGCAGATGACCTCGGGCCTTCTTTGCCTATAAAGCGGTTTAAAATTTATAAGGAATTTTATTAATATCCTACTTTTGTACCTAATATTATTCTTAGGGTAATTTTACGGCATTATATTTATTTAATAAACTGTTTCGAGGGCTTGTTATGGTATAATAATATCACGATACAGATTAACATTTTATTAAAAAATTATTTAAATACATTTCAAACATTTTGTATTTTTATCACTTCTACAAAATCTGCTAACTTTTTTTATTGCTTGCTTTGCTCCGTGGTTCCATCCGTGTTTTTCATCTTAGCATGATGTTACAATTGCTTAGTTTTTCTTGATAAAGAGGCTAAACCACACAAAAGTAACCAGAACCAGTAGTTCCTGAGATTATCTTGTTTATCCAAACAAAAATCTTTTCAGCTTGAATAATATTATAAGAATATAATAATATTAATTTAGTCTTAAATAACCGTAGAACATTTATAATATAAAAACTGGTAAAACGTCTGGACATAAACGAAACGACTCAATGTTCTTACGTTTGCCGGCACTCGGAGTCGTTGTTCTAGAGTGTTACATGTTTAAAGCGATGTTTAAAGTCACGAAATTGCCAGTTTAAGTGAACTTACAGCATTTTTGTCGCGAACTTTGTTCGATTCAAATAGTTTTTCACTTAAAATTTGACCTTCAGTATTAATAGTCGATAGTTTACGATATTTCAATCACACAATAAGTATCGCTTTCTCGTTGGATGGGACGATCTAAAATTATATCAACGCTTTACTAAAAAAAATGTTAGAGGTTATGTAAGGAAACCCGCATTTGGGTGTTTAATTTCAAATATATTTCACCGAATATATTATAGAGACTGTAGCCATGCTAGAACTATAACTTCTACAAGAAAAAGAGAAGACTTTTACCGAGCGGTGGCGTTTTATAATTATTCAACAGTCAAATGACATATGAACTACTATTAACTAAAGAATGAATTTTTGCACATCCTAGTCAACTGCTTTTTTAATTGAATAGTAAAATTACAATCCAACAGAAAACCACCAAGTAATATTTTATGCGCATTCCTATTTATTAACAGACTAATTATATAATATCAGTTATTTACAAACTAAGATCAGACAGATCTGTGAAATGTGAAATACAATTTTATATAATTATGTTTAAGTTAGAATAATCTGAAAATGTGTTTAGTGGTAAAGCTTTAGTAAAAAAGGTAAGTGTTTAAGTTGTGGAAAATTCAAGTTGCAGGGGACTGCATAAAATGCCATGGCTTTAAATATCATCTGTTGACACAGTCCCTTGCTGGCTTCGTGATATCACATTCAAATGGAAATTCTTAACGAACGCTCACTTCTAGTCGTTTAGGTGTTATTTTAATCTTATCAACACCAGTCTTGAGATTGAAAGTTTGTAAAAAAGCAAACTGGATAAGTTTAATATATTATTTAAACCAAATTTTTTCTTTTCTTACTTTAAAAATAAAAAATAATAAATGTAAGTATTATTAGTACAGTCATTTAGTTCAAAAAAGGGGTTACTGGAGAGTTTTGCGGGAGTTTTAAAAATTGAAACATATTGTAAAATCAGCAGCAACGAACTTGAGGATATTCGTTCTCTACCTCAATATGGAAATTATCTAACACACAATCGTACGTCAAAATCATTGATTTTACGAAGAAAATTGTTTGCATAAATTGTAGAAATTTAGGTGTTTGTCTTTTCCAGGTCCATCTTCCATCGTGGAGGCAAAGGTGGTTTAGGTCCGTTGTGACCACAAAGAAAAAAATATTTGACTATTATTTTCCATCTTACCACTTGAAAAATGTTTATTTCAAAGTAAACATAAAATCTTGGTGAATGTTTAATGTGACGAAAGCTTGTGGGAATGGGCGAGGAAATTGAATAAAACCGGTGAGGTTTCCACTTTTAATATCTCACTCACGGCTAAATTACTTCGAGTTTCGGTGATCGTCACAACTTCCTTAATTACTTAACTGAAAAGTTTGCTTTTGCTTAATTTGTTCCAGAGCTCAATTAATATACATATCGCTATATCTTACTGTTTGTTAAACATATTTTAACAGGTTTTATTTTCAAATATACAACAAATACATCACATGGGAACAATACGCCATTGTAGCAAACATTTGCGTACGCACCTCGACGTCCATGAAGAACAAGTGAAATTGAAGATGAATTAAAACATCTCTCGAAATAATGATTATAAATAACTATATAACCAACTATACTATCTAACTCGATTGAGTCAGCTTTCAAATGTCACAGCATAAAGAGTTCAGAATCATTAGCTTGAAAATAGAGTGTCTATATACACACTATTTTATATATAGACACTCTATTTTCGTCGGGAGTTAAAGCTAATGATTCTTTTTTACAGAAAATATAACGTAGTCATAATAAAAATTGTAACATAAACAAAACGCCTGATATTTTATCACTAAAAATCAGAACAATAAATCAACACAGCGATTCTGTCTGTTGAGCAATTAGTGAAAATAAATATTAACTAATTATTTGATTGAGCCTTACCCGCCCTTATTAAATAAACAACAGTGCTGCCCTGCACTTGTTATATACGTTACATATAGTGAAGAGGCCTGGATTTGCTCTGTTTTTTAAAATCAATATGATGATTACAAATGAGAATAAATAAAACCGCATCGAAATCGGTACTTTCGTTCAAGAGCTACAATGCAACAGACATACACACAGACAGTTATGGGTCAAAAACAGTTTTACTTTTTTATTATAAAAGTGTGACTAGTGACCAATACTGCCTGCTAGTATTGGTTGAAAGTTTTTTCCTACAATTTCAAATTTCGGTTATTAAAATATTTTAACGAATATGTAACTAAAACCCGAGTTATGTTTAGAGCATTACAAAAGTAAAGAGAAAAGAATATAAAAATAATGCAAACTTTTTATCTTACTGTACCTATTTAATTTATTGTTATATATGAAAATAAATATACATTGAAAATGAAGAGAAGCAAGTGAAAAGTGTCGATTAGACTGAATGAAGTTAAATTGATTTTTCATTCGGAGCTCTAATAAAAAAGTTTGTCAAAGAGTTTATTTAATCTGAAGCACTTTTCATTCCTAATGGAGAGCTTCTGAGGCATTCAAATTCGCATTTCACTTTTAAATGTTTATATGTTATCACAGAAAGTTCTACTAGTAATTAACCCCCGATTCAAAAAAGAAGGGGTGTTATTATATTAGTTTGACGTGTCTGTGTCTGTGGGTAAGTGTGCCCTCACTAGAGCATAAAGCTTCAAGAGCAAATCTTCACATTATTCTAACTTAATTTGTTTCGTTTGAAGAACTACTCGCTTGAATTGAAAAATTATTTTTATGTCGAATTGTTCATTTATTGTTATATTGTTGCCAATAGGAGTGGAGCATCATTGAAAATTATTTATTTGAAAGCAGGTGAAACCGCGGGGCTTAGCTTATAATTAATATAAAAAATAATATAAAATACTATTTTTTTATGCTAACTTAGCAATAGTAGGTAACAAGATTCATTGGAAATTATAAGCACCATAAATTATTACAGAAAGCGTTAATAAATTTATATCAGTCGGTTACAGGCTCGTCTGAATAATAGGCCAAACATAAATTGTGACGAATGAGAGAATTTTCCAACAAATTACATTTTCTTCAAATAATCGAGTAGGCTGTGTTAATACAGAGTATTAACGTCAGTTGGTATTCGGTTTACGGTTTTTTTAATAAATAAATAATTAAATTTTAACTTTTGAAATTTAAGTGACAAATTTAATGTTATATTTATTCATAGATTAAAGAACCTCCTACTATAGTTACAATATATTTACAACTGTATTACTCACATTATAATGTGCATCTGTAACCATAATTTCCAGGAACAGATTTTAATAGATTGTAGCTAATACGCATCTAGATTACGTCAATTTTCAAAATAAAACGAATCAAAATCTGTCCATCCGTCTAAACTCTAAATGAACTTCTTAGAGTTACAAATCCACAGACACGTCAAAATAGTAACACTTCTTTTTTGCGTCGGAAGTTAAATAGGCTGAAAATTTAATCTATATAGAAATATTTTTACTGTCATTGCATTCTGTACTGTGGCCTACCGCAAATTACTGGTTAAGCTCACAAAATAAAGAATTACTTGTGAACAAAATTACACCGTCTATTTTGATCAGAGCCGGAGGCGTCTACGACAGGGGAAAGACAAGTTGAAACATTAACAAACCGGGTTGCCTACTTTCTTCAGGTATATGTTACGAGCGTTTTCAGTGTCTGCCGGCGATAAAATATATGTACTCTTTTTAATCTTCTACAAAAAACTATTAAATCTTTCAAGACAAAAATGAAATAAAACGAATGTCTTTACTAGAACAAAATTTATATTTTAATTTTCTAAAAATTTAGATTCAAATAAATAAAATTCATGTAAATATATTTCAATTACTTATTTAAATCGGTCCATTTGTTCCAGAGATACAATGCCACTTACTATAGTTTTATGAATTTTGATTTAGAGTTTACCACAGCCAGCCAAACGGACCCATATCCTTTGTTTTCCATGGGAGTCTCAAAGAAAAGTAAATATAAATTACTTGTATAATGTAGGTATATACAATTGGTTAAGAGCAAAAAGCAGCTCTTGCATCGCGTCGCTCCGGTCGGGTGTAATTAACGATAATTACTTTATTTTCAACATCTATCCATCTTCATTTGCGGGAATTAACGCCACGAGAATTATTTATATCTATTTGGTTTCATGTTATGTGATAATTATAACTTTATTTGTAAAATGCTTTACATTTTAGTTATTTTTATTTTAAGCATATTGCGTGTTAAAGCACATGTTATGTTTCCCAGAAAGTGTCGTTAACACTTACCTAAATTGTGGGTACCTATATTTATAAAAGATCATTGTCAATGTCACAGTGTATTTCGGCAATAGCAAGCATTTTAAGTAAATAAATAATATTCTGCCAGGGAACATTGTAAACCTTGATAATCGAATTTTTAAATTGGAATAAGAGGGGTGTCATAAATTTGCCGTGTCTGTGAATATGTGACTATATATACTTGGGCCATGCCTTCGGCCATCGACGGCGCAAGACAGAAGAAAGTGATCTCTCTTTATGAAGGCTAAGGCCCACTTTGAGTACGTTGCGCCAGAGGAGTAAGTAACACTAAGCGAAGCTCTTAACAGCTTATTGATAAACCTGTAATGAAACCGCACATAAAATGTAGATAATAATTACGGAAATTTAAAGACTGTTAAAAGCAAAAGTTATTCTAAACTTGCCATTTAGAATAATTATACGTTAACAAACAAACTTTGCTCTGTGTAATACTACTTAGTAAGTTTGTATAATCAAGTTAAAATAAACGGCAATTGAAATTAGCATAATAAGCGGTGCGGTAAGCTGCGCCGGGATAATTTCATGAAAATTCATCACTCCGGCTTTCCGCTACATGACAGCTGTAGCGGGCTGACCTTAGAATTCATTAAAATATTCAATTTGACTTGCCCGATGCGGGTAACGTACCCTGACACTAATTGTATTAATATTATAATAGTTTAGTGTTGCGGTTGTCTCAATAGTTTTGTAATATGAAGTTATATGTAGGGAGACGTGTGAGTTACATATTATATATTGTTTTGTACCGTTTAAGGAAAAACAACATTAGTGGTACTTACACACATCTATCTTGTCAAATCCCGAGAAAACCTATCTAATATTTAGATCTTCCCGGATTTTGTTAGTCTATTATATAATATTAGAACATATTAAAATAAGCAATATATAAATTAACTATATTTTAATACAAGATAAAAACCCGGCTTCGGGTGAAATGTGGCTCATAAATATAATACACATGTAGGTACAAAATGTAATAAGATATTTCTGTATTTAGTGGCAGTGAAGTTTCGCTAGAGTGGCCAATATGGCGACTACGATTTGCCTTTCAGCTTTATTAGAATTAAACAAAATATTCGACAATTCGAATTTTGCGGATAAATGTTGTCGACTCGAAATATATATTTTTTTTCATGTTTTATTATCCAGTAAGGTTTTGATCGAGTCTACCGTACATCGTCATACCCCTTGACGAAATTATTAATATAGAAGTCAAGGAAAGATACATAAATATTTAGTTAAACAAAAATCTCTTACTAAGGACTTAAACAAAGTTTTCTAAAAGCTTTTATATCTTTATTCTACTTAGACTAGCTATGTCCAGTTAGTTCTCCCGTTTTCAAAACAAATAATTTTAGCCGCTCTTAAAACATTTTTTTAATGTTCTGATTCTTTTGGTTGTAGCTCAATGATATTTAAGCCCATAGCCTTACTCAATAAATGGACTATTAAACACAAAAATAGTTTACAATTCAAAACAATTGTTTATAAAATTAGATCGTTCAACTAAAAAATATAGCTACCAAACAAATAAACTCTTCATCATTATCATATTAGTATAGACCTCTTGTCAAGTCTTTGATATGTGACTATCTACAATATGTCACAGAGTATCGAAAACTGTTTAAAACGACAAAGTTAAATAAACAGAGTGATCCCTATGGAGTCGTCCAACTAGACGGCTGCGTAAATACTTGCCGAGACGCTCTCGCTCATCGTATTTAACTCAATTGGTTCGGTATAATAATCAATTTTAAACAATTTCAATTAACACGCGTTAGATCTTAAATGTTATATTCGTGTTTTGTCGTCCAGTGTATGAGCCAAGGCTGTACATTGCTTACTCAGACTTTCCTTAGTTCTAATCACTGCAATTCGCGGTTTCATTGTAATTTAACATCATATCTACCAGAGAGTGGAGGATGGTTGCGTATGCATTAATTCATTTCATAAGTCTAATATTGTAAACGAGTGATTAGTGAATACTAAAACTATATTTTATTTAAAGTTTTCTTTAATTAGCATGAAGTATGAAGCCCACAGATATAAAATGCAATAAAATTTTAAGAATTCACTCTCTTTGATGGGTTGTGAAGTCTTCGGAAAGAACCCTAAAACTAACTTTATGGCATAAGATGATGCAAATATCTGCGACACACTTGTTATCAAAGGGGAGGGTGCATTATTTTGGGTGAATTTCTAATACTCTGAATCATATCTCTTGGAAAACATATTTTTGTGGTTTTCTTAACATTTATATTTAAAATTACAAAGCTGAATAATTTGTTTGTTCGATTGAGCGTTCTAATATTAAGAATTACTAGTTTGAATTTTAAAAAAAAATCTGCTAGATAGTTTATATTTGGAGGAAGGCTAAATACTATCATGCTACGTATTTATAAATAGCTTTTTATGTCATACTGTTTGTATTGCATTTAATAATCAATATTATAAAAAAATACAAAACGTTGATTTTAAAAATTTGATGATGTATGTAATAATTCGTGATGTTTACGAACTTCGTAGCAAGGAAGCTACGAGCTACGCTAGCGCGTAGCCGCCATCGTAATGCATTAGAGCGCGTAGAGCCATTTATTTCCCAAGGACATTATTAAAGACAACTCACAATGCATTCAGATCAGATTATCGAGCTCGCTCCGAATACGTTATATGCAATTTCCTTCTGCGTTTCATGACTTTACGACTGACTATAGCCCTCCCAGGGTGAGAAAACATTTGGACCATGTTATGGACCATACACAAAACAGTTAAATGAGGTTTTATTATTTAACTGCTGAAAAAAAAAGCTAAAACTCTTACGAAGAGACTAAAACTATTGAGGTGTATCATGGATAAAGTCACAGGTATCTAATATATATCTACGAGATAAAGTCGTTCTTACAAACTAGTTTTTACTATAATATTTGAGCAAATATACTTAGGTACTGAACTTACTGAAATATATTATAAATTTTCAATTTTAATAACACCATATTTATAAATTAAAAATTAAATATCATAAAACATATTATTAATTTAGGCAACAGAACAGATATAGAACGTTCGTGTTTCACGTGAACCACTAAAATATAAGTTTGAATTTTCTTTTAATTATTGCTACTGGTTATATCCGGTAAAAAAGTGTTGCACGTCTGGCCTGATAATGCAACCGGGCAATATGTAAATTGTCCGCGGTTCATTCGCGATCCGATCGCTATTGTTACTGCACTTTCAATGCTCTTTTCCAAAGTACTTTAAAATAGTAACAGGCTTTTGTGAAAAGGTTGCAGACGTCTGGCGTTTTATTTTTATTGACAATATTTAAGCAAATTTTCAGGAAAAGAGTGTAATTCTTTGTTTGGTCTTCCACGCAAATTTATATTTTTAGTTTCGTCAATTAATAAAAAGTAAATTATATATTACTGCTTTAACACCGACGATTAGAAATTATCATTATATAAAACAATTTTTGGTATGTTTTCTGTAATTTATTAAAATATAAAGGATTATAAACTAAATTTAACATTAAATTAGAAAGTAATAATTAAAGAAGAAATAATAATTTTATATAGTCAAAACTGTAAAACCGACATTATACAGTTAAAGATATATGATTTATTGTTACTCTTCAGCAGTGACTTACAAATTCAATAGTTTTTAAATCGAATATTAAATGCAATGCTTTATTGTATTTTTTAAATATTGGTTAAGATAATTAAATTATAAGCATTATAAGCTATTGTAATACTCAATACTACTGGACTTATTTTAAATATTCTTCAAGTGATGGAAATCTAACAAGCACTGTTTTCTTCTTCGTGAGTGACAAAGACTTTTTCGTAAATACCAAGAAGCCAGTAAAAGGATATAATTTAAACGAAGTCGTAGTAAGACGGAAATTGTCTGTCTTAAACGACTTGTAACATTTGAATAAATAATGACTGTCCCTGCATAATGCAATAATTCGCAGATTTCTGCAGCCAAGGGTCCGTGCACCCTTAAGACGCATTAACCGGCTACAAGCGGGGGAAGGTTCTATTTGCATACTTATCGAATGTTGCATGCTCTGTGAATGTTACACAAACAGAGAAGGGGGACAAAATCTAATAAAAATATTGCTTAAATGAAACGGAGAAAAATAGCCTGAGGTTTTGTTTACGTATAGGTATTTAAATAATATTAAAATACCCCTTGAAATACTTCTTCATTGAGTCAAAACATAAGCTAACTATTTCTATTTTAAGTAATTAAGCTTTTAAAGTTGTAAGAATACAAAATATATTTCTTATAATTTTTCAGAGATACACTATGGTTCCTCGTTTATAATTTAAAAATTAAAGAAAACGCTAGCTTGGAGCCGAGTAAAAATAAATTAGAAAGAAATTGGCACTAACCGGTGCTAAGTGAAAAGAATGATAATCACCTCTCGTTTTCTTATTATATGTGCCTGAAGCACTATTTCTATATTAGCTTCAATTTTTAACTTTTATCCTTTAGCTAAGACAGTTTTTCGAAGTATGTATGTATTTTATTATGTAGTTTTTTATTTTGTGTTTTTGTGTGTCACACTGTTTTAAAATTCGGTGGACTTTTGAAATTATCTATATTTAATCTTACGCAACCGTATTCTGTTGCGTATGCCTTTAAAATAAAATAAATAACTTATAAATAGATGACGTACCTGTGTACTCGTAGAATGTAGGGAATGGAAGAGACACATTTTCTTCCGTTCCACTGATTATTTTCTTTAAAAGCAAGTAACTAATCATCTTTTGCACCTACTCAACTGAAGCATTTATTTCTTACCCTGGAATGCAAACCCAGACCATCGAAGTAGGAGATGGTTAAAAGCGTTTTGTGCTGAGGCATTTTTGTTTATGATTTTGGAATTGAATCCTGAATCTTCGGGGCACCAACAAGTTGACCTGTAAAGCAAAAAAATAAATTAAAATGATTTATAATTAGCCTCTCATTCGTCTAATGAATATACACAAAACATAATCTTGTTGAAGATATTTAATAATAACAAAAAGAATATTAAAAATAACCATTGTGGATTTTGTAACAAATTTGCGCCAAGTAAATTTTAAAATGACAAAATTAAATCAGCTCAATTGGTAAATTTGGGAGATTATGTGGATGCAATTGTGGTCTGTAAATTCTCTCAAACAATATCAAAATGATTATAATTATTTCTGTCACGTCGCTCGCTATAATAAACAAAGTATAGGTAATTCATCCAAATCGAATTTGCAGTTTTAAAAAACACGTTGTACAAACTGGCCATATTTTAAATTAGCGGCCCGCACCAGCTTCGCATGGATCCATATAATAAAATTCCTCTTTTCCTGTTTTTACAACATTTTTCATTTATTGTCCTGTGGCGGCCTGCTCGCTCGACAAATTTACTTTCACAGAGCTCTCGCGCCTGCGTATTGCGGTGTGCGGTTGCTTAGCAACAAAAAAATAATAACAGTTGTCAATATTCGTTCATTCCTTCCTAGATTCTTTTCTTCTATAAAATGTATATTTTCTTGTTCTTGTTAAAGTAATTGTATATTTTTTGTAATTAGAAATTGTAAATATATTGTGTATAGTACTATACGGATTATTTTTGACATTGCTCCTCTTCCGTTACAAGCTACATCGCGCCACAGTCCGCTCCTTAGCATGATGTTATAGCCTAACAAAATATTTTTTCAATTTGAACTACTGGTTCTTGAGATTAGCATATTCAAACAAACAAACTCTACAGCTTTTTTATTTTTAATATTAGTATAGATCTCTGTAAAATATTTATTTCTAGTTTAATATAAATTTTCATTACATGATATATCACGCTACGACCAATACGAGCGAATCATTATTTATTTCCTTTAGGAAAAAATATTGTTTTTGAGAGCAGGTGAAACTGCTGGGCATATATATAGTAGTATTTAAAAAAGAAGGGCAAGTTTTTCGTTATAAATTAAACCTAAATCTAATTTGCGGTTTTGAAAGCCCACCGCGGCAACATATTGTGGATTGAATATCATCGCTAAGCGCGTACAGTGTACACAGCGATATAGAGCCTCAAATATGACGTGTTTGTGAAAATATAATGAGTATGCGGATTTGAAGCTGTCATGTTCGGTTACGCGGGCGCTGGCGCGGGAAATGCGTGCTCTCATATTTACTATACATAAACACTATTTATCTGCAACTTACGTAAAAGGGTTTATAAATTAATTTGAATTTTAAAAATGGCTCTGTTTACTACCACATTGCTAATTCAAACAAACATAATGGTCATGATTGACGTTCACAAGTGATCATGGAAATTACATTTTATGACGTGAAATTAAGAAATTTGACATTGAAGTACAGCTTTTCATTAAATATCTCTATAATAGTATTAAATGAAAATATGTATTAAAATTCAATTGATTTTCTGAAACATTTTAAACAGATTAAATTCTAAATACTTGTTAAAACTTTTAGGGAATGAAAAAGCCGCGGACTTAATAAATAAAAATTTCGAGTTTGAAACATGCTAATGGAAAATCTGTGTTTATTGATGTTATATTTTACACATTTTCAATTCGCAATCACGACCGTAAAGTTAGAATATGAGAGAATACTTTGCAACTTAACGAGTTTCAGAAAAATCAAGCAAACTCAAAAGTTTTGGGTAAAATTAAACTTTTTATATTGGAATCCGCGGGTTGACTCGTAGAGTATTTTTATTTTCACAAAAAATTCACAACAACTTATATTATCTTTCGATGAACTTAATAAACTTCAAAAGTGTATTAAAATATATCGTAGGTATTATTGAGTTCAATCATTATAAGTCAAGTTTTATTAAATTTTTATACGACTCTACGTGATTTCTGCATAGTAGACTAAAGCTCGTCTGTATTAAGAAACATCATTTTATTTATTATTTTCAGTTTGGCTAAAATAAATTATCAAATAAAACTAATTTTTTAAATGTCAATGAAACTATAATATATTTTATAAAGAAAATACGTTTTTTACAATATCTCAATTTGATTCAAAGTAATTTAATTTACGTTCAAACTAAAAATTGATTGTTTATAAATTGATGTCCTTAATAATAATTAGACTTAGAAAACAACGCTGCAATTAGACAAAACACGATCTGTTAAACGTAAAAAGCAAAATATATTTTCGAAATTTTATCTTATATTTACTAAATATTGTTTGTTATAACATTTTAAAAATCAATATTTAGTTATACTGAATGATTACTTTCTGATATTCAAATGACAAAACTGAGTGATGATATGGATTTTGTTGCATTTTGTGGGTTTCAAGAAATTACAGAATAAGATTACGTAAAATGTACCTAACGTCTGAACATACTTTCAACCAAAATAATAAGTTTAATAGGTAATAGATGTTGAAGGGCGGTAAAAATTGTGTCATTTTGTGAATTATTGGCCGGGTCCCTTGTAATGATACATCACAATATAGTATATGGGGAGAGACAGATGCTTGTAATACTCATTTACTAAGGTTCTAAATAATATCATTTGCTGCAATTCAGCTTACACGTTTAGAGACATTTTATGTATAAAAATAAATTGGTTTTTAATCATTCTTTATTTTAATAGTAATAATTAATTAATAAATTTGATTATTGAATAAAAAAGTAAATAATTATTAATTTCTGATTATCGAGATGTATTTCATCTGAAATTATAATAATAATAAAGATCGCAAAAAGCTATTAAACATAGTAAAGCATGCGACAGATACATTTCTTCGTCTTTTTCACTTATCTTTTACATCCAAGTTACCTACTTGCATTCTGTCCTACGCAACTTCACATTGTGCGAACACAACACCATGATAGTTTAGTACTTCAAAATCACAAGCTTAAATATTTATTAATTATGTATTGTACAATACAAACATTAAAATTGTAATACATACAGCTATAATTTTATATATTTGTTTGAGTGGTTTAATCTCACAAGTTTGTATAGACTATCAGCAAGTTTATGTCACGTCAGCGATAAGACGACTTCCATAATGATAACGAGCCACGCATCTGAGGCCCGTCTCACCAAATGTGCACAAGCATGAACATGTTCACCACACAACTTACGAGAATAAACTTCAGAGCAAAGCGATTAAATGACATTCTAATATTTTTTTTAACCCCCACGAAAATAGAAGAGTGTTATGAGTTTGACGTGTATGTGTGTCTATTTGTCTGTCTGAGATATTGTAGCTCCCACTCCAAAGGACTGATTTCGTTTTTAACCGACCTTCAAAAACCAAAGAGGAGGACGCCGCCTTTCAAAGAGCAACATGGCAGTTTTATGCCCTTGTTAAATTTCACAGGAATTTTATTTATCGACACTATTTACGTCTTTTTATTAGTTATAGTAAGTTCATTTATAATACAATTTTTTTACTTGTTAGTGCGTTTTGAGATCGGCTTTATTTTTTTTATTTAAAATTAATTTATTATAGTTTGATAGCTTTCAAAGAGATAAAAGATCTGTTCATGCATTTAAGAGATTATTAGGTTGAATCGGGCAGTTTCTTAAATTTCACTTGATTTCATTTAAATCTTATAAGATGCCTCTTATTTTTGTCTGTTGTTAATAAAGCGAAAAATTTATGTTAATTTCTTATTAGTTTAAATATGAAGCATATTATTCCATGCAATGAAAGTAGAAAAATAAAGAATAAATGCATAACCATTACTTAGTAAGACAAATAAATTAGGTCTAGTGCTCTAACAGATGCAGCAGTGTGTTACGATGCAATGGAGTCAGGCAAAAATTGTGATCATTCGCGTTATGGTCCGTGAAACGAGCTTTCAACGCAGAGATGCATCTACCGATATTATAATGGACTTGGTAGATTTTGCCTCATCATTCCTGAATTGTAAGGAGCTTATACGAGTAATATCATAACTTAACTTAAATTCGTTAGAAATTATAGGAAAAAATTATTCTTAAATCTTAATCTTAGTATTAAGTACCTATTCATTCTATCCATTTAACTCCAAACCACTGAAATATATTTGAATACTTGTAAGGCACAACAAAAATATAAAATTCATTGTAGAATTGGTAAGTTAATATATTCTAAAGCTATTAATAATTAACCAAGAACGCTTTTCTACAATCATCTAATATGTAATTACTAAGTTAAAGTATACCAACCTATGTTTAAAATAAACGGGCGTGGGAAGAGGCCGCCTGACGTTTCGGAGTTTTCCAATTTTTGGGTCCAATCGAGAAGGAAAGCGGATTGCCTTAAACCTCTTTATCCGATCTAAGTAAAAACGGAATGTAATATAACCATTGGGACTTATAATACTTTATCGTTAGTGGTATTAAAGTTTCGTTGATATTTAATATTTATTTAGGATTGGAAGCGTTGCTCAAATTGCTTAAGTTAGTTTAAAGATTATTTGAACATTTAGTATCCATCTTAGCTGAACTAGATTGACTCACTTTTTATTTTTAGATTGAATTAAACAATTTCCTCTAATATATATTATATACAACAAGATATAACAAAATCAAGTAAATTGTAACTGCCCCCATGGTTAATGCGTCTGCGTGCTGCGCCGGAGTTCCTGGGTTCGAATCCCGGGGAAACAAATGAAAGTTTCGGTTGGATAGGCACAGAAATCTGATCACCTACTTGCCGGTAAATAAAATGATCAGTGAAACGAATACATAAATGTGTCTGCCCCATGCCCCACTAGGGGTTACAGGAATCCACTTTTTTTAAGTGAATTTTATTAGTTAAGTGCATTAAACTTTCTTTCATAACTTTGAAGCTTTGAAATTATTCAGGTAAAAGAAGAAATTGCAAAAATCTTTGTGCAATAATGATCAAGTAAATATTAATGTTTATACATTATTCAGGGTCTTATTTTCTTGTATCTACAATATTAAAACAACACACATAGAGCAGGCCAAGCAAGCATAAATGACTAAAAATTCTTTTCACGGAGGCTATAATTCACAAGTAATAATATATATAATTTTCTAAATAACCTCATATCTATAATTGTATCAAATTATACAGAATTATACTCAAGGGTTCGTTGCGTCTTATCGGGAAGTTAGCGATTGAATTATTCAAGCATCTGTCGTGATATAATACCATGAATAAATTCTTCGAAAACAATTCATTTGGAAATGTATATTTGTCATTTTGTCGCGATGTATGGATTGGAAAAAATATTTTTACAGTTTTTACCATATGTTGTGCCAAAATTGATTTATAAATATACACAAACTATGCGCCGTGGTTTCGCCCGTATTATTTAAGGAAAATACCTGTACTTAGAAGGGTCATTCTCAAAAGGAATATTTATTTCCATTTTTGCAATATTTTTTATTAAATAAGATTATCACGTTAGACCAACAATCGAAAAAATATTCAAACCCTCAGTTTTATCATATTATTAAGTATACATATTAAACATGGGTTTGATTAAAAAACCACAGTGTTTTTAGTATAAAGACATAAATAAAAAGCCTTTTTGCTAACCATACAAAAACATGTCCTAAAAGTATTATGTAAAGCGATAAACGCAAGCGTTCGTAACATTTACTTGGAAGTGAATTTGTACACGCACAACCTTACCCTGTGCAATACATGTTCTAAAGATAAACATTCTTGCTTGATGCTAAAATTTACTCACTACACTTCTTATTACCATTATAATTCTTACTAAATAAAAATATACAGAAATTAATACTTTTAATAATTTAACTTCTCAAGATTATGTGGTCAGTATTTAGCTATAAATTTAAATATTTATAGAAAGATTAATAAGCATAAAATACCAATTAAGTTTCTATATACTCTAGAGCCTTTTCAGCTCCAAGTATTGTTCACTTTCATGCATACAAAATAGTGATCTCGAAACTTAAAAATACTTGAATAAATTAAAATAACAAATTTGCATTAATAGAAACTCTTTGTATTAATAGAAATGCGTAAAAATCTTTGAGTTTAAAGTAAAAGTTTAAAGATGCACCAAAATAGCGTCAAATGGAATGAACAATAAACAGCTAGCAAATTGTTCAAACAAGAATGAACGTGAGAAACACATTCATTGTTCTATCGAGCATTTTTTATGTAGGAACATACATTACCATTTAAAATGTAAAGAATCCAACGCGGCGTGAACTACAATTGTCACTGGCGAGAAATTTAAAATGTAGGAAAAATTCCTACTTATTTTTAATAGCGCAAAAATAAATTCTATTACTAGTGAAATAAATGTCAGATTATATTGTTCTATTTGAAATCATCTCCAATAGTTCAAGCTTGACAGATATGCAAAGCACGAATGATTTTGTATTTTTCTGTCCGATTCATAACTGTAATATTTATCGATAGATTCTATTTTATTTGGCTTTAAAGACAGGTTTTCGGTTTAAATTCATCATATCATTATCATAGACTTTAAAATGCAATGCAATTTTAAAATGCAAAATTTTTGCATAGTTGGATTATTTTTATTTAAATAAGGTGACATAACTGCCGATAATAATTGAATACGTTTATAGGACGCCGATTTCTAGAATACAATGCAGGATTATATTTTGTAGTGACAAATTCTTTGTCAATTAATAAAAACAGTATTAATATGGCTGTTTTGATCGCAATGTTTGCTGTACGTCCGTCGCAATGCGTACTGTGTACTGATGAAGTCACATAGATAGCTTACCTATATATAGCACAAGGGTAAACAATTTCTCTAAGCTTAATTTTTGAAAGTCAGTGCCAAGTTACCATATAAAAACAAAGTAAACTGGCTCTTTTATAGTTTGTGAACTCTTGAATTGGTTTCAAAATTTAGGTTGTTATTGAACTAAGATCTAAAACCTAGATGTTAGAAAATATTATTATAATATCGTCTTAGAAGATGTAAGGGTATTTAGGTATCTTTTTTGAAATGATTAACAGCCTTATAGTACAGGACCAGAGTGACAGTCGAGTTGCGGACATCCGATATTTAAATCTGCTGAATCCCAATTGAATAGTTAAGTGCGATAGATTGTATATTGATGTAGCATTAGGCTAACCTCACATTAATTATGATTTATTTTTTTAAAGTACATCCCTGTTTGTCTCTATAGGCTTTAGAAACATTTATTGCGAAGGGATTATAAATTATAAACATTATCCGAAGGATGTGCCAACGGAAATTAATAAAGTTGTAGACGCTGATGTATGGCGTGGAGATGGGAATTCTTAAGAAAACAGCGCTGAGTGAGCCCGAGTTACTGGGACATCCCATAACAATAATGTTTATTCATAATTTATATCGGAGTCTCGACGAGAGACGTGCGTTCATTACATTCACGAGACGATAAGTTTTATTTTTGTGGTACCGTACGTATAAAATAAGAAATAGTCGAAAAAAGCCTTCGTGAATTTGAGTGATTACTCCCATTATAATCACAAAAAAAAAATGAAAATAATCATCGTATGACCAGCTAGTTATTAGCTAGTAGTATGTTCGTGTTATAAAATAATATACATTTTTTTAATAAAAACGAAGTTATTCATAGGTCTGTCAAAAAGGCGCAAACAATTTTCACTGTTATGTCCCATTAGGCTGTTGTACTTTCCAAGTCAATTTCTTGATTCGATCTTTAAGATAACTTTTATATTTACTTTTGGATATTTATTAGCTCACCCTCGTACTGTCATCGTACACAATGTACAAGTAAATATAATTAGAATCATTTGTGCGAACCATTTTGTTGAATGATCATCGAACTTTACTTACAGGTTGATTTTTATTCTGCTATTAAATAGAGAGCGACAGCCGCCATTTTTGTAGCCACAAACACTGTCGCGTCAGCGTGTTGACTCACACTCCACTCTGGCGTCAATTTTGCCCCAATACACTACAAATATATAATATATACATTTTACACGTCATCGACTATTTTTATGAATAAAACAATGGACGTAAACTACTTTTTATGAATATAAAAATACGCTTACAACTGATAATTGACAAATTATTATATAATTAACATGTGAAATTGATTACGAGATCATTATAAACAAGAAGTTCATAGGCTGACGAACAGATTTTCATAAATTGTAGCCAAGATCATGACCATGTCAGCTTTTGAATAAAAAACATCGAATAGGAGTTACGATATAATGTCAGACACACAGATACGTTAAACTTATAACATCCCTCTTTTTATCGTAAACTTAATCGATGTAAACTTATATTTACTGTAAACGTTTAATATGGAATTAATTGTGACCACTTTGATAGGTTTAAACTATTTCAGGTTTTGGACAATTAACAGTTGATATTGATTGTCCTACCTTTCCATTTTCTTCAAACAAACGGTTTACATATTTAATTTGAAAGAAAACTTAACGTTTACGAATCGTTATTATAGATAATGATAGTTAATTTTGAGAATGTAAACTGAACTATTAACATATTGATATTAGAATAGGTTGTTGTATGGTGTTCATAATTAATACGCCAGATGGCGCTAGCTGATAACTATGCATGTGTGGATATGAGTTGTGCCCTGCGGTTAAAAGAAATAGTTGTCCCATTTTTGAAATATTTATCATTGATGCTCCGCTTCTATTAGTCGTATTGTGATGTTATATGGCCTACATACTTCCTCGATAAATTGGCTATCCAACAAATAATTTTTCAATTCAAACCAGGTGCCCGAGATTAGCACGTTCAAATAAATAAACACTCTCTAGCTTTATAATGATAGATGATTGTTCAGAATCTAGACTGTGCGATTAAAAGATATAAGTTGAAATTATCGAAATAGGTTATTGTGTGGTATCGATAATTAGTCAGACAGATGGGGTTTACTATCAGCTATTCTATATGTATATAATACATTTATAAGTCGTAATATTATCCACTTTAGTCTATGGATAGAAGACTAGTTCTAGCTAAGTGTGATCCTATTATGAAACGAAAAAGCGCTTTTACAAGACATTTGCAGTTTTGTATAAAATAAAGTAATTTAATCACTGACAAAATGTCTTTTACCTTTTCAAATCTTGTCAGATGTCTATTTTACCTATTAAATCATTATTTTTTAATTTTTTTACTAATATATATTGTAATAACACACAATGTACATGTGTGTACGTGTGTGTGTTGTACATTATAATTGTAAATTTGAAAAATTAATCGAATTATCTGCGTATTACAACTATATTTTATATTAATCAACTTATCTTGTTTAAAAAGTTTATAAAGAAAATCCTGTATTGTTTGCAAAGAACATTTATTTCCGTATAAGGTTTAAAAATAAGAATGGAAGCGCCTGTAAAAGTTTCTCAGAGCCGCGAAACTCGGGCACATATCGACATATTTTCTGGATAATACGCGAAATACCCGCGTTACCGCACCGGGAATATTCCAAGTGCCGACGATCTTCGCTACAATGGAGATTCGAATTTTAAATATTTAAACTCGGAACGATTGATGAAGGATGGAAGCTTCCAGACATCTTTTTATTGAAAGGCAACGAGTTTTATGTTGCTTTATTGGAAGCGTTATAGCTTCGCGTTTAGATTCTTACATTTTGTGAATATAACGCTTTTAGGCTGGCCTCACACAGCCGAAATTGTCTCTCTAAATTCAGAAACTAAATTCAGATTATTAGTTCAGAATTCCATACAATGTACGAGTAACTATGCTCCACACACTTTCTGATTTTTCAGATTATTTCTTTGCATTGTATGGAATTTTAATTAATAATCTGAGTTCAGGAACACATTATAGCTGTGTGAGAGTTATTATTATATGTACAAAATATTATCTTTACAATTGATTGCTTATTGTCTAAGTTATAACCTCGGGAAATATCTTTTTAAACTACACTTCGATGAAGTATTATTTTAAATACATTAAAAAAAATATCCCGTAATTCACAGTGGGGTATAGAGCGGACACATTACAGTATCTGTTTCTAGATTATTTGCCTAGGATTCTTTGCTTATTCAACTAACATTCTTATTACTTCCCCAGATCTAAACTCGAGATGTACGAATCAAGGCGGATTGTTGTATACATAGGAATGTCAAATAACTTCAACATTGTATTTACCACAGAATTAGTATTTTATCTTGACAATGGAGCTAAATAGTTAAGTAGTATTCACATTGACAAGTGACAATCAAAAGTGAATTAATCACAGCAGCTGGCCAAGACATCCGTTGCGGTCGGCTCCGTTCACCGACTGATTGCCGACACCGCAAATTCTCCTAATTGATATTAACCGAAGTTATGTTTACATTATCTACTATTTACCAGAATTTTCGCTTACGGATTATTTTCGACTGTAATTTTAAGTATTTTTGAATATTCTTTTTTATATCCAACAAATAGACCTTTAAGAAATGTATGATGATAATAAGTAGCTGTAATCGCAAGCAATGAAATTGATATAAATTTAATAATTGTGTTCACTCATCAAGGTGTGTGCGTAATAGAAAAAAATATTTTTAGATAGATATAACATTGAAATATACCTTAATTAAACCCACTCTACCAAGTCCTATTATTATTACCTACATTTTCCTATAGAGCTATTGCTCTTGCTATTGCAAAACTCTTTCCTTCTATTTATATAGATCGGGACATGCTGTTTGCCATTACGATACGTTGGTGTCTTTCTATAC
Organism: Aporia crataegi; assembly: GCA_912999735.1. Classification (NCBI taxonomy): domain Eukaryota; kingdom Metazoa; phylum Arthropoda; class Insecta; order Lepidoptera; family Pieridae; genus Aporia; species Aporia crataegi. The sequence continues at coordinate 259,598 of OU538744.1, read as the reverse complement.
GTTGTATGCACATAATCGATATAAAATCATCACGTTATAAAGAAAACTAGAAAGAACTAATATAATATAAATTATGTTTGTATTTGTATGAAGAATAACGCGATTGAAAGTATATTGGCGCCATGAGTTAACTTTTGACGACAAAGTTTTGAGTTTCTACTGCTTTTTTATATTATATTATTTAGCAGTAATCTACAAGTGAAATTGAAAACTATATAAATATTCCTTATAAATGGGTAAACATCATAATTTGTTGCTGAGATCCATCTCGATCAAGTTGGCTTTCAAACAAAAAAAAACTACATGTCGAATTCGGTTCAATCGTTTGTAAAAATACTATGACACATACATGACAAACTTGTAAGGACAGGGGGTTCTTGCGTCGGAGTTAAAATGCAAATTTAAAGACTATACTATCAGCGCGTATTAAGTTAAATATTATGATAATAAATAATTATGATATGACAATAAATAAGATGACAATAGCAAACTCGGCGTAATCTTGTCGACTGTCATTAAACTTAAACATAAAATTAATTCGAATTTAGAATCATATTAATGATCGCTTATGAAAGTCCCTTAAACCTAAGTTGAAAAACATTCCCAAATCTGAGATGTATTATTATCGATATGTTTACAAGAAATAGTACATTTTTGAATGGAATAGAAATAACGAACAAGGTATAAGAATGTGGCAGGTGGCAGATGTGAGGTCACGTCTCGCTTGCCTTCAACGACACTCGCTGCGAGGAATGCATTACAATTTTGTCAACTTTGTATTTGACGTGTTGCGGTGGATAAATGTTACATCACTGCAGTCTGATCCTACAATTGATAGTGCATTTTCAGTTTTATCGACTCAACTTATCAAATGTACTCGGCGGCAATGAGATATTACAGTTTCTTTCGATGGATTTTTGTAACTGCTGTACCTAACCCATTATGATATTAAATGAAATAATTTATTTACCAAATAGCCTATTTTAGCCTTTTTATTCGTCAATACATTTTTGACTTCATCCCAAAAATACTTCGCTGTTTTCTAGTGTTTAGGCTAAGGAACCGAAACAATGAAACAAGCTCCTAATAGCAATTAATATTATATTATGATTACTATATAAAATAACCCAAACATGATATTGCCAAATTACCTTTTCAACAGATGAACTGATTAATATAAGCTAAGATTCATTTCAATTACGTCAGCTTTATAAAAAAACGCAACGAACTTGATCCATTCGTTTAGAGGCTAAGATGTCACAGATAGACGCCAAATCTAAAACATTTCTTTTTACTTAATAAAAAACAAAAGAAAATATACTAGGTATACCGCCAAAAAGGTAAAACCTTAGTGCTGAAATGTTAATTAACTTTTTTAACTTTTTACGTAAACATATTTCTTAAAATAAATAAATTTGGAACTTACTTGAATACATTGTTACTAGTATAAATAAAAATGGATTTTCATGATTTCTTAAAGACTAGAAAATCCATTATAATAAATTAAGTAGTAACATTACAGTTTATATGTCCCGGAAGAGGATAATGTTTTATTAAATTTCTATTGGCTTACCCGTCCTGCTCTATAACAATAAAGTAGAAAGAGAGGTCGTATCGTATTTTACAACATCCATTGAATTGAGTTTACTCGTAGCGTATTGGTTTAGCCGCGGCCGTAAACCGTTTACTCACTCACTTTATGATAGGAAAATGTATTTTAGTACTTCGAGCGTTTATTCATTCAATTTTTAACCCCCGAAGAGAAAAGAGGGGTGTTATCAGTTTGAAATATTTGTGTACCTGTGCAAAATTACTTACATCCCTGCTGACGCAGCTACTAAAATTGAGCCTTGAACCGGTAGATTAGAGCACGCCACCTTGGCCGATCCTGCGCTAATACCGAGTGAATCGGCAATTTAGAGCTTGCGTTAGTCCGCCTCCGCGGGCGCGTCTTTTCAGCCAAGCCTATCTAAGCCGGCTGTTTCATTATGACTATAACGTGTGTTAACGCTGCTTTTAATCCATCAAAAGAGTCAGTAATTGAAATTACATTTTTGATACTAAAATGACATGACATACATGTTTCACTTCAATTATAATTATGTATATTCGAAAATATTTAAGAGTAGATGAGAGACTTATAACATTTTAAACATTTTTCCTCCTATTTCGGCATAATATTAAATTAAAAACTTAATACGTCCACATACATTATTAACTAAGGCCTAATCTCATAAACATCGAACTACGCATGTAGAACTCTGAACTTGTGTCAAAATAATTTTTAATTTTAATTCAATTTGATTATAAATTCATTTAATTTAAAACTGAGAAATCACAGGGTTCTTTCCAAAAAAATTATACTATGAATAATTCAAACTGTTACGTATAAACAAACAAACTTATAAATATATAATCCTCTAGATTTATCATTCCCGAAATAAATTATTCTTAACAATCTTGTCATACATCATATCTGTAAATTACATTACATCAATATAAGCATAATTTCATGGCGTTTACAGAAATATGATATTAATCTGAAATCTGACCGACATTTAATGAGGCGCGAACGCAATCCGTTTATCCTACTCAGATTATTAATTTCATTCATTAACTTATTCATTAATTGTCTTTATCAACCCCAGCGACGCATATATATAGAGGGGTGTTATAAGTGTGACGAGTCTGTGGCATTTTGTCCTTTTGCAGTTTCTAAAAGAATGGATTAAGTATTATTTATTATGCTTATTTTTTGTTCGAACATGTCGATGAATTTTTAAATTGTCTTAATTTTCACTTATGTCTGTCATTAATTTAGTTTGCATTAATTTTAGTTCATATTTAATGATTAACATCTTTTTTCACATTTTTTCTTGTGAAAAGTTCTACAGGAAATATAACACGTAACGTCACAGTTAGAAGTTATATTTGTATAATATACTAAAACAAAGACAATTTTAATTAACTATTAAAATATTTCGTTCGTTACAATGGAGTGCAAGAGGCGGCTTTATCTCCGGCAAGTGGCAGCCCTACCAGAGACCGAACACGGATACAAATTAAATTATAAATTGTATTCGGGACCGAGGATCGAACCCGATACCTCAGGCTTTGCGGTAGGCTTGTAAGACTATTTAGCCATGAGGCCTACATAACTTATTTACATATTTTATAAAACACAATGAATTTAGTTTGATTTTAATTACAGTAATTTCATTAAAAAATTCATTCAGCCTGTTAAAAAATATTTGTATACAGATAACAAAATAATTACATATGTCCTAACGCCGCCTACCGTTTGTCCTATGATTTGTATTATCTGTGCATAAATATAATAAATTATTACTGTGCTACTTCAACTAATGTGTTTTAATAAAGCCCGCCACTTTAAAAAAATATATAATCGTGACTATAAAACAGCCAAAAATAAAACCTCCGTCATTCCAGACGCATTTTAACTAAACCCCATTGCACGGTAATTGGCAAATATTTAAATAAAATAATTAGCTAGCTTGCCAAAGTTAAACATACTTTATCATATTGAAATAAGACTTAATTTTATGTGGCGTACTTCCCTTGTTAAGTTAAACTAATATTGAGACTGCCGTCGAGTTATTGACGCGTTTGAATAAAATCTACGAATATTACGCTCGCTCTAAGTTTTTGTTTGCGTATGTTATAACTCAACATGGAAACTATACTGTTCTATATAGATTTAGGAATTTGTTATTGAAAGTTTAACACAGAAATAATTTCTATTTATCATATATATATATATTATCATGTAAATTATATAATCCCGATCTCTATACATTAGTTCAGTAAAAATAAAAATAATTTACTATATTAGATTCTCATATAACATACAATACAAACTGAAATGTATGAATGAATCTCGTATGTGTGAAAAAACTGATAGCGCGATTTAAAATCTGCGCCAACGTTTCAAGTCAAAATGTTATCAAGGCAATTACAGAAAAAATTGACATCACAAATATTCAAACAATTAGTGTTTTTATTTACTTATCATGAAAGTTATAAAGAACTATTTTAAAAATGTATGTGCGTCAGTCTACGAGACTGCTACGAAAATAAAAATATGCTACGCGATCGCTACAAGCCATGAAAACCAGAAATAGTGTAGCTGCCCATCAATACAATAATTTTTGACATCGGTCTAGTAATTTTTGAACGTATTAGTTATAAACATACGAAAAATAAAAATCTTTCTACTTAATAATATTATTGTAGAGAAAATTAAGAAATTTTGTCTAATTTTCTGTTTACTTCAAACGATTGAATAGTTTTAATGTAATCGTTATTTAAAGCAATTTCAAGTATCCTTGAAGTACAAGTAAATCAATATATCAATAAAACTGGGATATGTATTGCTTGTCTGAGCGGTTAGTAAATAAGTTTTTATTTTATATCAGGGCTTACAGTTGCATCACCGTCTACTAATTATAACAGCTACCTAATTGCAATGTTATTATCATTATAGTAAATGAAACTTTTAATAAGGGCGAAGGTTTCTTTATAAGAAAGATAAGACATATTTGAGGCTACAATTAGGATAATAAACTCAAAACGTATCATAAACAACATAAGTAATCCAGCTCGGAGCATGTTAATAGCCGAAAAAGGGGCACATGAGCATAATTCCATTTACGTAATCGAGAAAACTTTAGCCGGACACACGGTTTCAGGACAAATCAAGCAGATTGCGGTCAAAATGGCCGAAAAAGTTTGCTAATGCCGAAACTTTCTCAAATTGCCGATTCCAACTGCGGCTCACTACACGAATAATATAAATCTAATGTTAGCATTTGGATGTAAATGTATCACTAAGTTTTTCTTAATGACGCGGTAATTCTCAATTATTGTGTTTTCTGTGCTTGTTCTTTTTGGCAGAGTTAAAATCATTTATTTGGCTCTTGACTAATTTATTAAAAATGTACAATACTTTTACTATTTTAATAGTTATCCCATATTTTTTCATTCAGAGTCTGTCATAACGCGAGAGGGAGCCATTAATTTACGGCCACCGTTAAATGAATATTCATTTTTATTTAGCATCTGAATTAGCGGCTAGGGCTCACTCGACTCCATTCCAATCTCTAATTGTTTAAAAATGCTAATGCTATCACAATTTTGCATTTATTGTTTCGTTCTTAACAACGGGGCATGCTAAATAGTTTTGGGAATTTCTCTACAAGTTTTAAACATTACTTTAGCAACTTTTTTGCAATATTTATTAATTGATACCTCCTTCGATAAATTGACTATGCAATACAAAAATAAGTTTTCAATTCAAACAGGTAATTCCTAAGATTAGCGCGTTCATCTAACTAAACAAACAAAGTGTTCAGCTTTGTATAGATTTGGAAAATTATTATTTAATTACCTTAAAACATATCTACCCAGTACCCGTTACAACAATCAATTTAATATTTAATAATTAGTAACAAAATGATACTATCTATTATCTATACATTACTTGCCACGTTATAATTTCCGAGAATTTTCTTTGAGCTGAGGATACTAATTCTTTTACTATTATAGTATTTTTATTATTTTGCCCAGTTTTTTGTTTCATTTACGTGAACATTATAATTTATTTAAACTGAAAGAACAAATTAATTATTATTGAAGTTTCTAAATTTTCATAAATAACAAAAAGGTCAATTAAAGCAAACTTTTATAATTGGTTAAATATCAGGGCACATTTAATAATTGGAAGGTAATTATCATATCCCGATATGCGATTCCCGGCAGGCAATAATCGTTCCCATAAATTAAAGACCATTATCTGGTTTCCATTAAAGCCTTCCATCTCGTGCGATCCTATTAGTGACAAAAATTGCCAAAACGTACAAAACTCACCCCCGGTGGGAGAATGCATTATGGCCCAACGTTGCTCCCAATATTTGAACAAAAACGTGTCTGCCTCTGACACACTGCTTCTGCACAATGGACGCTGACAAAACGCGGTTCGAGAAAATATTTGACTGTACTTTATATCATAAAGCCACATAAAAAAGAAGTTCTAGTAGCGATATGGAATCTATTCCAAAACTATTGAACAAACTCTTAATTAAATCTAGACTTTATAAAGTTGAAGAGTTTATTTGGTTAAATGTACTTCATTAACTAGTGGTTCGGATGGAATAATTATTTTTGTGTTGGATAGTCAATTTATCGAGAAAGGCTATATCAAAATCAACAATCAAAAATGTTTTATTTTCAAATATTGCAATGAATAATTGTTTGGAGAACACTTCTGGTAAGTTTCTAAACCTGTACTATAAGAGTCCCCTTTTGTTCGTGGCTCATGACGTTATAACATTATCTTAATATCTTGATAAAGGCTACATACGATCTGTAATGTACATAAATTATAGATCAAAGAGTACTTTATCTAAAGTAATATTGATTAAAAAGCCTAACAAAGTGAAATCGAAATAGAAGTAAGCATGTAAGTTGCAAGAATGGGATTGTTTTGAATTTTTTAATTCGCATAAGTTCTGAAAGTTTTCAGAAAAGTTTCGGAGCGTGGTTGTATGAAACGTTTATGTTATGAAACTACAAAGAATTCAACTTTTGCTACTTGCTCTGCTTTTCTTCTTACTGCTGCATTAAGTAAAATTGAGCAATACGAGGCACTTATATTTATTCTTATTTTTCTGTTAGCTTTGCATCGTGGTTTCACTCGAGTTAATAAAACATATTGTTGTGGACTTGTTTCTATAACTTTTAAAGGGGAACAATTCTGTCATACAAGGCTTTTGCTTATTTTTTTGCATTCAACATTTTTCATTGATGCTCCACTCCTATTGGTCGTGGATTACTTATATCAAAAATAATTTGATTCGAACTAGTAGTTCTTAATATTTGTGCATTTAACCATATAAAAAACAAACTCTTGATAGCTTTGTACTCTTTGTATATATATTTACAAAGAATTAAATCATATTTTGTTAAACTTAAAATTATGATCTTCATAAACAGCATATGGTAGATTTTACTATCTACAAATAAATTGTACGCAATTGCTCTAATATGTTATAAACTTCTAGCGTTTAAATGTTTACCTTTTGATTAACAAGTGAAAATAAGGACAATTATAAATCCCCCGACATGTTAATCTATATATATATAAAAGAAAGTCGTGTTAGTTACACTATTTATAACTCAAAAACGGCTGAATATTATAATATAGTGACAAGTTATATTTTAGCTTATACTTAATCTTAATATATTATAAGAAATAAAGGAATTAAGTTGTTGAACATCCCACTTCTGATATAAGAAATAAAGGAATTTAATTGTTGAACATCCCAGTTCTGATATAAGATATAAAGGAATTTAGAGATTTAACCGATGTCAATCTCACTTCGTTATATAAGAAATAGGTATGTAAGATTTTATATAACACTAGGCACTCGTTCGCCACGCAGGGAACCATATATCAGTTCACCTGAAACATTTTCGTAAACTTGGTAAGCTAAACAAACATCGGGCATTTATTCGCCATACCACCACACTCGTCATTTACACGCCAGGGCACTAGGTGTATGCTCGCCACGGTATTTGGCGACGCCTCATGTCCAGCGCTACACGAGTCTGCAATTGGCAGCGATGGCGCAACAGCACTCGCGTGGCCCACGCACACTAAGAAGCACGACACAACCTTCAAGGTCAGAGCTACCGCTCATCCCTGGTGACCTAAGCAAACCTCTGAGAAGGTCCGATCACCATAACGGCACAAGTGAGAATGCGTGCAGTCTGGAGTGTGCACGGCCTTTTTATAGTAAAACGAACACGAGCTTCGGCTCTACTTGCACAGGCGAGCCACTCCGAAGCCGATGAGAGCACTCACGACACCAGCCGATACAACCAATTCCTAACAATATATAAATTACGTGTCATGTTGTTTGTCCGCGATGGTCTCCTAAACTACTTAATTTATAATCGCAATATTATTTTAATGCAAACTATTTGACGCGATACGAAGTTCGCGGGGTCCACTAGTTTATTATATCATTAATAGATGAACAGATTTTAATATATCGTAGCGCAAATTCATCAGTTCATCCGTTTAAGAGCTGCGATGTCATAGACACAAACAATATATTGTCAAACATTTAACACTTCACATGTGGTTACGGGGATTACAAATAATTTAATTTACTTTAATGCATAAATTTCCCTACGTCATTTTAAAATATTCATTCTTCGCGTTAAATAGGGACTTTGCTGCAAGGGAATATGTTTTCCAGCGTTTACATTCTATTAGTTGATTAAATAGACAATGTTTGAGTATGAGTTTCCGGCTGACGGCCGCATGCATATTAAGCAGGAAAATTAAAAAGGCGTAAAGACGGCCCGGGCTGCCTCTCTGCGTCATATGAAAGTTTCATTAGCTCCCTTCTACCGTATCTATGGCCATGTTGCTTCTTTGTACTGTCATCGCAATTGGCATTAGGACAATGGTTAATGTCTTTGATATTTTTGTAGCTCTTTATCTCTTACTAGTGAACTTCGTATCGCCCCACAGTTTAGAATAATAATGTGTCACTTGAAACGTCATTCCATAGAAAATGTATAAGCAATTTTCTTTATAAACACTTTTTCGGGCATTTTTGTATATTTTTAATAGTAATTACTAATTTTTCTGCTATTCTCGGATTAAACAAATTCAACGAATTAGAGATTCCCGGTACCTTCAAATTAAAATAATGTTACATATTTTAGGAATGATTTATTTACAACTAGCAAATTCACGAATTCACCTACATCACTCAGATAGTCTAGGATTAGGATTATATACATAAATTTATAATTAAATGAATAAATATATTATGAAGTAAGTATGTTAATATTAACAATTATTCAAACATCCACTTATGCTAAATATTTCTTAATTAAATTTAACTAAAATTTTATCAAACTAATGCCAACTACGGAACAGTTTCACGGAGTAGTCCGTACTTAACGCACGGTTAAATTAGCCGGGCTGTTCAGCCCCGCGTGATTTGCATCCAATCTGCGTGTGCACCTCATTTATAGGGACCGGCTGCAGTCGGTTATACCCCACCCGGGTATAACGGCTCATATAGACCCCTTGAGGTTTGAATTAAGAGCAGTAAATTGTATGTATCGTATGTATGCTCGAAGTGACCGCCATTTTAACGAACACATAAATTGATTCGTTTCTGTAAGGACCTAGTGGCTGCTGACAATTTATTTGGATGAATTCTAAACAAAATTGTCGTTAGTGAGTCTTCAAGTTCTTGAACACTATCGTATTGCTTTTTGTTAACCTCAGTTTTCAGATTCGAAATTTGAATTTTTTTTAAACTTATTATTTTATTCAGTCAACAAAAAGATCTCAACCGTCACTAAAAAATCTTTTGCGTAAAAATTTCTAATAAAATTTACAATATTATATTTCCACCCCACAACTCTTCCTTTTTCGGCAAGTCTTACAGGGTCACCGCGGTAAGGCTCTGGAACTCACTTCCTGTTTCCATTCGTTTGGCTCCCACCTTGTCTTCCTTCAAATCTCTCCTCCACAGGCACTTCATGTCCTTGTCTTATCCTACTTCTATAAATGTTCGTGATTCATGCAACGGCTGATACCGCTTAGACTTTTTAGTTTGAACCTTATTTGTTATTGTTAGTAGTTTTCGCACTTCATGCACTCTCCCTTCATTACTTTTATTATTTTCCTTGTTGGGTTGCCTGGAAGATATCGTTGATTAGCGATAAGGCCGCCCGTTGCACTCCATTTGGGTTAAGTTATTATTTGTATCCTATTTTTTATTGCAACAAAGTGATAATAAATAAATAAATAAAAGTTTTTTGCACTTTGTGACTTTTTGAGTACTCCAACGATGGTTAATCCCTTAGAAGTTTTTGATCAGTATTAGAAATAGAATTGATTTGCATCAAAAAATGTTTTTGTGTAAAATGGCTATTTTCTTGCTAACTGTACATTTTTTTGAAAATCTGTGAATGGGGATCACAATTCCGTAAAAAATTATAGATAGTTCTAAGATCATTTTTGTATAGCTGCAACGGATAAGGTACTTCCCCTTACTGCCCCGCTGAAAGTTTCCACCCTGTATATTTCTATAACACTAGTTGTGCCTCCCGGTTTCACTCGCGCAAAAGAAATACTTTTTACCGTTTATGTATCGTTTTACAACTACCAAACACAAAAAGATTTCTCAATTTGAATCAGGAGTTCCTGAGATTAGCGCGTTCAACCAAACAAACTTGGGCTTTCTAAATTAGTATGGATGAAGAGCACAACTAACAAAAGTCACGTGTCATCAGCATAAATGAAATTATGGTTTAGACAAAGCGGTGTTTTCAATTTGTATGCACTAACCAAACTGGACCATTATCTGAGGGACCCGGCGCGTAAATTAAAACCCGAGGGTGGATAAAAAGGGTTGGACCATAGACTAGATATGTTGTAGAAGTGAAAAGGCCATAATTTTTGGAAGTCGGCGCTAGTAAACTTAAACTTATTTATTTTGTGGTAGGTAAAGGTTAAAAAATGTACGACTTTCTTTTATATTTTGGCTCTAACTTCCAAATATTTTTAGCGTATGTTAAAATCGCAATATGTATAGTTTTTTAAAATAAATTGTATTTTATGCATTCAAGTGAAGGTTTCCGAGACTAAGAACATAAATTTAAATTATCATGTCATTTATAATTTTTAGTATTTCTCTAAATTTTCGGAAATTTACTGTATGGGATTACTTCTGCAGTATCGACGGACCTATCAAACAAATAAGAGATACAAATATTTCATCATTGGCTACGTAATAGCGTAACAAATATGAAAAAACAGAGATTAATAGAAAACCTTTCCTTTCTTGAAAGCAGTTTAAAAGATTATTTAACCTATGAACATATCAGAGTTAATCTATGATCCCCTAGTATTCAAGGCATCTCTTTATAAGCGCACATCAACGGAGGGTAGATCTCAAAAATCATGAGTTATGGGGGTCGCCCGGCGCTCTTCGCCTCATTGTGATTTACGGACCGCGCTAATCTGTAATCATAGCGAGCGCTTGTGCATACAGATACGTCATCATTTTGTATATTTAATCTTTTCAATACATTAGAAGGATAGATTATTTATAAGTGAGAATTAACTATTACCTAATTAATTTTAGCTCTATTTGACTTCAGATAGGTCCACCTTGCTTTATGCCAGAACTAGCTGTGCCTCGCGGCTTCACCCACGTTAACTTCAATGTTTTAATAGCTACATCTATTCAAAAATATATCTATCATTATTCTGTTTAAAGTGTGAAACTATTTGTTTCCTACTTTAAAGAAATTCCTTTCTTCAAAGGTCTTAAAAGATCGGCGAATACTTAGGTGTTTGTAAGCTCAAAGCTGCTATACATGTAAGTTAATAAATAAAGTGTTCCAAGAGCGTGGAGCCCGGCAGGTGGTCTCAGACAAACTGCAACGAACAACTCGCGTGCACACAAATGCATCCATACAAAACGGCCGACTATTACACCGTTGTTTAATGAATTTTTCTGCACATAAACCTGGACGCAAGAAAAAGTTAGTTAAACTAGCCCTCTCACTAATAATTAATCAACAGTGACAGAGCAATTTTCTAGGTAAGTTTAATAAGTGGATAAAGTTATTCCTACACTTTCTTACTTTTACATTAAAAGTGATTAATTATTCAATCAAAATAAAACATTTATTCAGTTAACCTGACTTATTTACAAGAAGAAGTCTAAATATTCTCGTAAGAAATAATTAAGTAATTAATTTTTCATTTTGAAAGTATCTCAACCAATTTGGCTTATAACATTTTCATTTTACTCCACAAAGTTTTATTAATTTTTTAGTATTTTTATTATTTTATAAGTGTTTTTCTAAATGTCAAATCATCTTGTCGTGAATGTAATAATTTTGACGTGTTTGAGTGTCTGTGCGTCGTAGCTCCTAAATAATAGGAAAGATTTTGATACAGTTTTTTTATTAGAAAGCTGAAGTGACTGAGATGAATTTCAGATACAATCTATGAAGATCTATTCATCTATTCTCATGGTAATTAATATATCCGGGGGTTTTTAATTGGCTTCAATCAAAAAAATTAGGCAAAATATAACCAGATAGTTAAAAATACATACTAGAAAGTATAATGTTACGAGACGGTGTTATAGGAATGCGAGCAGGCTGTTCTAAGTGCATTGCGATGTCATTAGCCGGTGCAAAGACGCGGGAATTAGGGAGCGCAGTTTGCGCGAATATTTGTATAAATTCTTATAAAATTCTCCCTTACTGCCTCAGATTGTCCGCTGTTTTTATTAAAACACTCCGCGTTTTCCTATTTGAAGTTTTTAATATTGTTTCTAGTTTGTTCTTTCCTTGTTGGCTTTATAATTTTTAAAGCTTCTCTCCTATTTTTGTTATTTTAAAGTTTATATTTTATAAAAACACTGCAGTGAGTCGTAATTGTTCTGAATTTTAAAAGTAGTTTTTATCCAGGTTTAGAATTATTAATTGCATATTATATTAAGATTTATAATAAAACTAAATAATATTAAAAGGGAGAGAATGTTTGCGGTATAACATCAATTAAACCATCAAACACCGATTAGAATTTAGAATTCGAAAAATACGCTCCGCGCGTGAAGGAGTTTTCCTTATCAAATCCATAATATTATTATAACGTTAAAGCGTGTGTTTATTTGGTTGAACGCGATATGAGTTACTAAGAGATTTGAGAGCGAAATGAAATAGTTTGAAGTTCGTATGGAATAATGCGACACTTAAATATATGACGCTCTGTCACTAAACTTAAACGATTACATACGTAGCCTAGCTATCGACTATTGCTGGCCGTTATCAATAATTGTAGGCAGCTCTACTAGTCTTAAAAACTATTAGTTGAATTGAAATATTATTTTTGTTTTAGATAGTTTATTTGCCTACGATGGCAAATATATAAGGCTATATAACATCACATCACCAGAAGGAGCGAAGGATTAATAAAAATGTTGCAAAAATGGAAAAATCCCTTTTGAGAGTGAATGAAAATAATTAAGTTGACTACTTAGTTTATCAAATATAATGCCTAAAACTATCACATATTGTTAAAAATATAGCACATCCATTGTGTATGTTTCGTTTAAAACCACTAAAAGCAATTTAGCAAAGCGATTTAGTTTCACTTTTGTTCTACAAGTTTGTATTAATTTAAAGCTAATTTACCTAAGTTTTACTTGTTAATTACTTAGTTAATGGTCTTCATTATAAATTTAAAATGCAATAATATTTTTGTAAATTGACGTTTTCTTTGAATTTACATAAAAATGTATCAATACTTACCTAAGGTTCTACCGCCCCAGCATAGATTTCTACACGTTACCCGCATCGTCTCGTTAGCGATAATTCCGCCCAATCCAAAATGACGTCTTTATCCACTCTTTTTCGTCGGGGATTTAAATAAAAAAATATGATATAATCAACGAAATGATCGAGTGACGAACACTTAACTCGTTATGTCCCGCAACCAACAAATTACACGAAATTACCGCTCGTGAAATGAATACGAAAAATATATTACAATTATGTGATTTGTATGTACGTTTGTATACCATGAAAATTTTAAATTCGTGGCTTCACGTCATATTTGTATTTAAAAACTTTTACTCAATAAACAAAGTTATTTCAGATTTTGTTTTGGTACTATTACTTAATTATTACATTCTATTTTTTCATGTTTTATCCTAATAAATTAATGCGCAAGTGAGCTTGGTTATTCAGCTATAACACTGTTACCGTATAATCGTACCCTGTCGTAAAATAAGCAAAAATAAGTGTGTTATATTGTTTGAAGCAAGTACAGTGAGAAAGAATAGTTTATACTTTTAAAAAGAAGATGTAATGACATAAGAAAGCAGTGAAAAATATCAAATAACTAGCTGACCCAGTGAACCGCCAATATTACATATTATATACTACGCTGGACTTTTTTGTAGATCTATAAAAGAGCAACATCTCACCATGTATTGTTTTGTTTTATCTCAAAGGGATCGGGCAGCGCTTTCGATGAAAACTCCCAGGTGACTTGATTTTTCCCGACATTGGAAGTGTCTGTCAATTACTTATTATCATCATATTTCAACTAATTTACACAAAACCTTGATAAATTATATGCCTAAATCTTTCTCAAGAATCACTCTATTTATTGGTGAAACTTGCATAATTTATCGCGAACAGACAGACGCGGCGAACTATATACTTTGTTTTATAGTATCTAGTTATACAACGTATTTTACAACAACTTCAATAGCTGCAATAAACTCATTCTAAAAAAAATACGCGTCAAATTGATAACCTCCTTATTAGTATTTTGATGACCGGTTAAAAAGATTAGGGATTAAATGAAACCATAACGAAAAGCGAATGATTAGAAATGAACCTCCCCAACATTCCATTTGCAAATGAGCCATAAAAAGTAATCTCATTAATTCTAACGGTCATTTATTGTGGTTTGTAAAAACTAAGATCGGGGCTTATCGGCCGCTAATGGCACCACCACTCTTAATGTGAAATAAATTGTCGGCTCCATGCTGCATACATATAGCTTTCGCATTACAAATATACCTCACACCTCTTTGAGAGTTTGTTTGTTTGGTTGAACGCAAATCCCAAGGCCTCTTCTTCAAATTTCTTTTTATTTTGGATAGTGCATTTATCGAGGAAGGTTGTATAGCATACCTAACGCTAAGTCAAAATTAAATATACAATAACAAAACCAAAACGGAACTTTCCCTAAAAATAAATTTCTAAATAAAATAAAAGCTAGATAAAACAATTCCCAATGGCAAAGCATATTCGTAATTTTGTAATAGCGGAAAGGTTTTTATATAAAGCCTTACGTGGCCTACATCCTGCGGGGGCTGCTTTTTACAACGGAAACGGAAACCGCTCGAGCCTTCAGGAAATGTTCGCGTGTCTAATATAAGCCCGGTGGCGTAGTGGACCACTGAATTTTTAACATCGATGAAGAACGTAGGTTGTTAGGAATTTGACGTGTCTATGATTATGTATGTATATTATAATGATTGAACAGCATAAAATTTTTGCTAGGTTAGTGAACCTAATCCCAGCTAAAAGTGCTTCAAAGTTACGTGTACTCAGTTTTTACTCCAGAGAATCAACTCCATTTTCCACTAACCTGAGAGCAAATATTAAAGGATTAGTTTAAACTCACAAACACCATGTAGCAATTGAATAGATTATTTATTTGACTAATAATAATATATTATAATATCTGAGCCCGTTGTGCCTCAGTATTAGCCAGCACTGTCGTGATAATTTCAGTGGGTGAAAACAAAAACGAATGATTGTGTTAGCGGGGTTTAGTTCGTTATCGGCAGCGCCATCTGACGGCCATTATATGATAGTTCTGTTTGTTCTGCTTCGACTCTAATCGTGCGTGAATTTGATTTCAAAGTACCAACAATTAGGACGTACGGATTTACTTAAGTTTTAAAAACAGATTCCTTCCAAGTTTTTAATTCGTAAATCGTAATAGCCAACCAAACTAAAATAATTTTTCAATTCGAATCTTAAGTTGCCGAGAAATACCTAATATCATAAAATCATAAATAATCAAGTAAATAAATTATAATTTTTGTAATAATATTATATAAATTGTATTATGGAAGATATGTTTTGATGTACGAGTATATGACAAAAGCGCTAAGACGTAGAGAATTAATCTCCCTTTAACTTAACTGGTATTTACAAGCTAATGTCAGATTAATTGATTGATTGAGCAGAACCCTATTACACAGTTGACAGTTGCGTCATTTAAAGCCGCTAGTGGTTATGTATTTTACATACTTCATTATCACTATATTATATCTATTATTATTATGAAAATATAGATAAGGTATTTGTCGAAACCTACTCGGTATAGTGCTGGTGTATAATAAATGCCCGTCATGATAAAAAATTATCAAGATAAAAAGCATTTGCATAAATCGTATGAGGAACATACGATTTATATTTGTGTTGGCGTTTTATTTATTTATTTCTACACCCAAACATCCTACATACAAACCTTAAACTAAAATACATAATCTACGGACATACAACAGTTTAAACAGATACAGGTCTTTATCAGACTAATAGCATAAAAATAAACCAAAAATTATCAACTTATTTCTAATCTCACGCTAAGCGCCTAACGCCTGATATACACTTAAGGAGTTACGAAATATATATATATCTGTCTTTGTTAAATTGACAATAAAGTTATATAATTTTGTTAATGTATAGAAGTGAAATTGAAGGCAATTTAAACATCCAACATGATGATAATAAATAAGAATATCTCAAAAATCGGTGAAGAGAACTTCATAAATTGTGTCTAACGTCTATCCGAATCACGAGAGTTTTCAATAAAAAAACCCCGCATTAAAATAGATCAATTCCTTTTGAAGCTATGAACAGATTATACGCCAACACGTCATAATAATAACACTCCTTTTTTTGTCGGAGGTTCATGAGAAAAATATAAATCTATTTAGAGCACCATTATTATGTTATTTTATGAGATTTATTATGCAACTCGTAAGAAATATGCGAATTAAAGATATTTCTTTTGTAATTATCTTTCACAGTTTTAGCTATTTTATTTTTTTATCCCTGTTTGAATTAATAAATTTGTTTTATTGATATTAATTAAATATTTTGATACGAGTGTCGTGATAATGAATAGAGAATGAAATGAGCATTTTTAGATTTGGTGATTTTTTAAATCTATTTACTCAAGATCGATTAAATTTATATGGAACCTACGCTACTACCTACCCAACATTTAAAGTATTAACCATCAAATAAAAAGAAAATGTGAGCAGATTAAAAAAAAAAACATGTACTATATAGTCGAATTGTGGACCTCCTTCTTGGCAAAGAGTAGCTAAGGTCTGAGTACCGAATCTTAAGCCCGGGCGTAATTCAGCATCTCCAACGACAGCAGATCGCACTTAGCCCAGAGTTCCCTCCCCCCTTCGTCCCGCAACACGTCCACAGCTGATCGATCTATTCACTAAAGGGTTGCGAGTGATTTTTCAAAATAAATTGCCTTCTTTGTGAAAGAGATTTAAAGGAAATCCCCGCGAAACTTCTTGCGGGATATTTCAATGAATTACTAGCGTTACAAATATTTCTTGCTGAATGATTGAAATGGAATACAAGTGAACGCAAATGCAATATTGGGTTATAATGACTATAATTATATACTGGCAGAATCCATTGTTATTTGGAAAGCCACTAAAAATAAAAATAAACCAAATCCAATGAAATACCATAACATGTTCATAGGTGCTTCTAACACTTTCATGGGTTGCTCAGTCATTTTCAATTTTCTTAGGAATAGGCGTGTATCTTTGTTATAAGTATTTTATCAAACATTTAAATTACTTGTATATATTATAATATTTAATTGTACATTCGATAAGTCTTTCGACGTATTAAGTAATACAAAAAACGTTTAGGGTTCGCAAGCTGCTAACTCGTTTAACCCGAACGAGACTAGTTTGAGCTGACACTTGCTAACTCGACATTAATTCAATTGCAATTCACATTCAGGCCTTAGCTATGTTAAATTTTTATGTGATTTTTTGGCTCTGGTACAATTTATTATTAGAAAAGCTAGTTTTATTTAGGTACTTAACTTAAAAATACCGTAAGAAATATTTACTATAATATATTTTATATAATTTAAACTAAAAATGTGTCATTTTGATGTCATATGATAATTAATTTTAAAACTATACGTTTCTAACTTCCAAAGAAAACAGTGGGGTGTTATAAGTTTGATGACTCATTCAAGGAATGGAACTTTTTTAAGCAGAATTGCATCTAATTTATTAAAAGTTCTGCTCATCAAATTTTGATATTCTTGTTTGTAATTAATATGTCGTTTTAAAATTGTCTATAATTTCACTTATTACACACGTTCTTATCACATCATAAAGACCTAAAATTTTAAGAGTTGTTTCAAGTTATACAAAAATCATGGATATTTCGAATGTAGCAATCCTAAATACTGGGAAATAGTTGTAGAAATTAAAGAAACGTACCGTTACACTTACTATTATAACGGATAGTTATGTTACGAGTTAATTCCCTCCCGTCGCAATACAAACCATTGAAGAGTCGTAGAATCAGTGAACGATGCGCGTTGTCATCAATCACGTGTGTCGAAGCGAGGTGGTCGGAACAATACAACGTGACAACTCGCGCGGAAGAGAAATATCTCCGTAGGTGACTCGGTGGGGCCACTATATCCACGGGGGAGACGATAAGCGCAAGCGAAACCTTGTACAAGCGGCAAACTATTTCACGAAAATGCAGTTTATCTGCTTAAATAGTTAAAATAAGTGAATCTTTTCTATTTTAGCATTGATAAGATTTAAACTTTTTGAAAACTAATGATAAAACAATATTATTATTTACATAGTGTATATAGTTTACATTTTTAAGTGATTGCCTTAACAGCAGTCGAATTAAAAGTCAAAGAACTAGGTATCTTACCTTAACGAATAAGTAAGTATCTTCTTTATTTTTATAAAATAACATTACATTCACAATGCTACAAGGGATTTTAATTGAGGTGCAAGATATACAACGTCGATGAAACAGTCGTTGAATGTAGTCTTTAATTTTTAATAAAAATCTATATTTTATATCCAATCTAATATGCACATTAAACTGGATCGCTGTTCATATTCAGAAACTACTGAGATAAAATAAGTAATGATTAGCATCATTATAACCTCCTTAAGTTTTCATTAATATGTATTTAATATATTTTTTTCTAAGATATAAACTCCAAACATATTTAGTTAAGTATCTTAATTTGTTTCTTCCTTGAAGTTGGATTTTTGCTCGTTCACTGGCCACATTAAGTACCAAGTCCGCCAAATATTTATCGCGCAGTGCTGCTTAGCGTGACATAATATATTACTGCAGCGTTCCCCGTCATCTTTATGCTGCGATGTTTTCAAAATACCACCAATATTTTATAATTGTCAATGTGTTGCTAAGAATTTATTGGAATGTTTGCTTTCTAAATTTATTACTTAGTACACAAACATGTAAACTACCTACTTATTCAGCAATTAATTCCATCCAAGTCCATACGTTTTATAATAAAATTTAGACGTTTTAATATTAATATAAATTATTTGATATCTCAAGTTATTCTATAAAGGAATATTATAAAAGTGAGAGTGAATTATGTTTGTTTGTATTAGTTTTTTCAAAGAAACTTAATACAGAAGTAGACTTCTTAAAATAAATTCGAAGCTTTTGACGACATCATTTATCTTTTCATTTAATTTTTTTTGCGAACTATTCTTAGATTATTTACCGGTGTTTGTCTTATATCAATTTACTTTACATTCATAACTATATAAATTTAAATGTAAACAAACAAAAGGAGAAAACAAAAGTGGCCGCATTAAGCTTTACAAGACATAATCCCCAAAGTACAATTCATTAATACATTGCATTATTTGCATAAGCGGGGCTCAGCGCGTACTTGCCGATGCATACTCACAGCGCCCTCTGGTGTCCTTTACTTTAAAACTATTTATTAATATTTAATTAACACAGGCCAATTTTGGCCTTCTAGTTCCGTTGTGTAGACTAATATTATAAACTTGAAGGGAGTGGAACTGGCGAATTTTAGAAACTATTGGTGTGAATTGAAATTTTTTTTTTTGTGATTGATAGTGCATTTATCGAGGAAGGCTATATTATGCTACGACCAATAAGAATTTTGCATCAATGAAAAATGTTTCAAAAATGAAAAAAAACGAAACCGTGAAGTACAACTAGTTATAAAATGAAAGTGAAATCTCGTAGCCCCTTTGGCTTAAAACTGCAACATTTTTTTTTTCAATTACCTAATGAGACGGTTTATAAAATAGTAGTCAATATCATTTATGTCTATAATCATCAATAAAAAAAACAGAATTTATTTATAATTATTTTAATTAAACCTTTTATGTAATATGTAATCATCTGTAAACAAAAACAAGAAATAAAACATGTGGTCGATGTACACAGAAAGGAGGAGAAACATACGAACCATATTAATTTGTGTTATTAAAACAAATGCCATACAAAATACAGATTGCAAAGTAATATTGTTTTTGGAGCTGGTTTTAATTAATCTGTAGACCACGTTCCTGCTCTATGTTACCAGTGTCGGGATCGGGACACAGCGGGGCCGAAGAAATTATGTTACAAACGTGACGTCACACCAATAATGACACTCTCATACTGTAAAGCTGTTTATAGTAAAGAAAAGATTATATGTTTAAAATATTTTTATAGAATTCGTAAGCTGATTTGTGACGGTACTGTTACGTAAAAACACAGGGAAGTTGAAAACAATCCAAATAACCTCCCAACGCGATGTGATGAACCATTCGCTTAGGAACCACTTTATTGTAATGACTATGCTAATGTAAATTAAAATGAAACTAGACATGCAAACTTGTGCATATCTACATAGTATAAATATAAAGTCAAATTCAGCACAGAGGTTAAGCACAGCGGCACATTCAGATGCTAATCTAGCATTTGCATCTCACTACCGAAACTGCTACACGAACATACGTACGTACTAGCTTTATCTTTTACGCAAATAGATTTATAACATTTTAGATTTTACAATAACAAAAAATAAATAAGCGAAATTGAATATTTTTTACTAAAACCCGATGGATGAACAAATGCTCTTAAATTGGGGCTAAGATCCATCTCGAATTATGTCAGCTTTCAAACTAAAACTCTGTATGAGTCCATTCATTAGTAAGTAACGACGCCACAGACATATTCCTAGACCCATCAAATTTATAAACTTAACACCCCATTTTTTTAGTCTGGCGATAAAATACATCATTAAGAGTTTGCTATGAAGACAAAATTGGGTTAAAATAAGAAAAATATCTGTTTATCATGAGATATTCTTATTTGTAATCATCATGTTGGAAGGGTTTCAAATTTTCTTTAATATCATTCATAGATTTTCATCAATCGCTGTAAGGGTTGATGAATAAAATTGAAAGATTCGCGGTAGACGAGAATCGTCATTATGCAGTTAGAGGCAAAAAATGCGGCGCAACTTCTGTTGGTCTCGAGCTAACTTTCAGTCATGCTAATTTATACCACATATCCCTCGGCTAAACATAAGGCATTCAAAATATTGGAGAAACGCTTTTAAAATGCTTTTATATTATAATCTATACATTTTTCATTACGTTTTTTACAAGTACTTGTAGAGCATAAGAGCTCTTGAAACTTTGTTTTCAAGTCAATGTCAAAGACATCATTATTTGAATTAAGTTTTGCTTTTTAAGCTTCTGAAGTAGGACAATTTTTACGTCATTTGTTTATCTAATTATTAATTAAAAAAACTGATTCAAACTGTTTTATACGAGACTCATGTAAGGTAAGCATTATTGGCTTTACTATCAAACGATGTATTTGATTTTATTAACGACATATTTTTAAAATTTCAATTATTTTCAATATATTTATTTTCATTTGTCCAATATTACAATATTTAATTTTAGTATATAATAATTTAAAAAGTTTTTTATAATGAGTGTATTTTTAGTACACAATGTAATATATTCTTATATTTATTTATAAATAATAAGTAAAAGGTATTATTCATCTATTTTAAATAATTTTCCCGTGTAAGTTAGATAAAAAATGAATTAATGTTTAATGTTTCTATTTTAAAGGTTCAATCAATAAATGAAACGATTTTTCACAAAATTTCCTTCCGTATTGTCACAAAAATATTATAAAACATTACATCGTAATAAACGTCTGTATGTAGACTCGTATCGGTCCCTAACGAGCTATCGTCTGTTCTCTGGCTGGTTTATTAAAACTTTTTGAGCCAAGATCTTTGAGTTGCTTCTCAAAGAAAAATTAGTTTTGACAAATTTCACTTATTTTTTATTCGATTATATTTTTTTTGAATCTTATATTACATTTAACAAAAATTTTCTTTGAAGATGAAAATTAATTTTGAAGAGTTTTTGAAAGAAATTTATAAAATGACCGAAATTTATCTTAAAATCGGCAATTTGTTGACATAAACGTATATCATTATTATTTTCACTACGCAACATTTGGATTATAAGTAATATATTAAGTTTTACCAAACAAACTACAATACTGATATTAACAAAAATATTATTTATTGTAAATTTTAACTCTAAGTAATGTAATTTGGTTGAAATTAGACTAGTATTACCTGAGTATTTTCAAAATGTTAAAGTCCATATATGAATTAAAGTGGCGAACATTAAATTTTTTGAATTTAAAAGCCATTTAAATGTAACAAGAATAAATGTAAGCCGAAGCGCAGCTGTGCAACATTCGGACAAGTTAAAATAGATTTCGAGATGGGAATCGAACCGAGACTTTTTAATCTCGCAAACTTAGGATCAGTTTCACGCTTGAAACTTCTCTGATATGTAACTTTGAAGATGTCTTGAACGACGTAATTAATTTTAAGAATGGTTTCTTTTACATTAAGAAGTTTTAAGTCAGACAATCTCCTAGTTTATTAAGTTCGTTTCCTATGTATTATTAAATTTTACAATTATAATAAATGATATAAAAATTTATTAGTGTATTATATAAGGTATGTGTCTATTATATAAGGTTTTTACGCTTACATATCCTAGTTACATAATTAAATACATACGAAGGAGAATTCGTTATAAACGGACAAACTTCATAAAATATTATAGCTTAGATACATCTCGATCATTTCAACTTTGAAACAAAGTGATCGCATTAAAATTGATAATTTGTTTAGAAGTTTCGATGCCACAGACACTCAAAGGCGTATAACTTACAATACCGCATTTTTTGCATTAGAGGTCAAAGATAAATTAATTAAAGGTTTAACTAATTCAGGAAACTTGTGTTTTAATTATTCACAACTGTAATTTTAAACAAATGTAAAAATCAAAAGTAAGTTAGGTTATAAACTTTGCAATACAAGAGTGGGACTTTTATAAAGAAACTCATAATATTTCTCTAGATTTGTTAATATTAGTTGAAATAATATTTAGTTCTCGGCGAGCAGTCTGCTTAGCTTTCGCTTTAATATGCAATGAGACTAATTCGGTTTACTTTAGTAGTTACCTCTAAAAATGCAAGATTCGTTTTTAAGAATTTACAAATTGGAAATATGGAACATGTAATGAAAACGTTATCGTTGTGTGTCACGTTTAGGTTTTAACGAAACTAATAAATATTTTACACTCATTTCACTCGTCTATAGTTTTGCATAATTCATTACTATTATTTACTTATTGGTCGTTATTATTGACTACCATTTGACCCGAGCCCTGACTGATTAACTAAACGTGTCCTTAAAATAATATACATTGAAAATTGAAAATATTTAAATTTATATACTACTTAAAACTGATTACTGCTTTCTTAGATCTTGTAATAATTAAACGTAATTATAAATTATCATTCTCCTAAAGTCTTCTTTTATAGACCTAGTAACATAATGTCTCACGAAGTAGTTAATTAATTTAATTTGAGTTGTGTTTACTCTGAGAACACAAGCATAGACATAAAGGAGTAAGCACTAAATAAGGAAACATCGCATTTTACAATTGAAAAGCTCGTCCGTACGTGTATTGAAGCCGTTAAAAGCACATCTAAAATGTGTCTAAATTAACATAAAGCTTCTGAAAAGCAATAAAAGCGGATTGCAACCTCCCGCCGCCCGCCCGTCTGATGCGGGGCTGCCACATTCATTTATAAACCATTCACACAATCCTAAGCAATTATGAAAATTTTCATATATTTTTTTGTATTTAACCTGTTTAGATATAAAAATTGTTTAATAATTTTATTATTTTTATCTCTATTACTATTACCAGATTAACATACAGGAAAGCCCGAATACTTTATTCAATGCGTGGTACATAAGCAATTTAAAAGAAGCTAATTTTAAAAAATTGTTCACAGAAGTAGAGTATATTTAAGAAATTCTGTTACTAGTTTTAAAGTTGAAAGCACTACAAAGAAGTTACTGGGTAAACGTTTGAGGCAACCCTAAATGATTTTCGTCCGCTGAGCCCCATACATCCTTAGGTATGACGGGCACAACTCAATTAGCTAATGAAAATGTAACGCCGTGATAAAGTTAGAGATTTCCCGATACCCTCATTATTTATTTATTTCCCTAATTAATTACTTGTTGCCAAAAATTATCATGTCTCCTGCTACGGATCATTTCGCACTAGCTATAGCCATGGTTTTAACCACGTAGAGTCGTTGTGACGTGATGTTATATAGCTCAAAGATTTTCTCAATAAACGAATAGTCGAAAAAAGCTCAGTAAATAATTCCTGAGATAAGCGTATTCAACCAAACTCTTCAGTTATATAATATTAGTATATAATTCATTCAAGATATGTAAACAAAGCTTTTACTTGCGACTTCGTCCGTATGGACATCTAATAGAAAGAGCCTAGCTTCTCACCAGAGCAGGAATTTTTAATATCAAGTAGTTCTTGAATTAATTCATTACTAAAAATTGTATCGAGTCAGACAATTTAATGTTTGAACGCTTAAGAGATATTTAAGTTGATTTAATATTTTGAATATCATATTGTGGTCATCAAAGACCCATAAATGTCGACTTATATAAATAAAATAATGCTCTATTTATATTGTTAGCGGAGACAATTATTAATAAAATTATTTCTATATATTCAATTGAAACAATCTGCCATATTTAAAGTACCTAGTTGTTTGTAGCTTTAAACAATGGCACTAAATATCAGTGGGTATTACATTCGCTACGTTTATTACACGATATTTTAGACCGAGAGCTTACAAACCCTGATATGATTATTTATTTATATATTCTAAAATTTATGATTATTTCAAATAAGATGAATTATTTCAAATGGACGAAGTTAAAATTATTGATAAAGTGTAGCTGAGGTCAATCTCGATCACGTCAGCTTTCGGACCATTTGTTTAGGATCTTTTATGCTACATCTAGACAGACACGTCAAACTTATAACATCCCTCTTTTTTGTCGGGGATTAAAATTAAAAACTAATCCAGCTCTCAGTCTAGGTGAGGCAGAAAGACAAGTAGAGCCTTCATTTCCCGGACGCTACTCTCAAGGTCCACGGAGATTCGCGCTTCTCGAATTTAAATTGGATTTTAAATTCCTATTTGTCCCGGATATTATGATTTTTGAACGTTTATTTACATTTTTTCTTAACCCTTACTCATCTAATAATACTGACAGCTCTCACTTAAATAAATTACCTACTTTATTTTTATTTAGACCATAACTTAGGACAGCATACTACAGATACACCTGTCTTTTGATGTAATTTTTTCGGTGATAATTTGGTTAAAATTTATATATATATATATACTTAATTGTAATCATCATAATATTTGATAATGTTTTGAATTGTATTCAATTTCACTTGTTTATATTACGAATACTTAATATAGATAAATGAATACCTTTTAGCCGACACATTTTATTTTTAAAACAATCGAACACTTGATTTCGTGAACATGTCTTTACACTATCCGATTATATATTATGTAAATGCCATGTTCTTCTCCCATTTACTTCTGCTAGTTTTATTTCTAGTTATAAAACCTCCTATAAGGCGTTCAACGTCTGAACCCTAAAACGTACCAAATATATATTTCATACGCCATAAATAAACGTTCGCCCTCTGTCTCGGCGGAGAGGTCGCTCCCAAAGCGAATTTACATTTTCTTTGACAACCTGCTTACGATATCTCGCGTTTGTTTCATTTATTTTCTATCACTTTCCTATCTATCGATCACTTGCAACCAACGGGGACGGTTAGAAATGAAAATCTTGGATTTATATGGTAAACTTTTAGTTTAAACAACTACTTAAACAAACATACACACTGATATAAAGACACGTCAAACTTATAACTCCCCTATTTTTGCGACGGGCGTTAGATAGAAATGAACTATTCAAATGAATACATAGTTATTTTAACTAGTGCCATTTCTGAATAATGGCTTCTTATGAAAGCTAATCCAATCACAAAGGCAGTGCGGTCATAAGAATGACTGATGAAGGCATAGAGTAAGGGGTAACGATATTTATTTATACAATACGATTTCTCGCATTGTAAATGTTTTGTTTAAACTTGTAATGCTTCCAGTTCCAATTGAAAATGTTTTGTTTGGTTAAATTTTTTATAACAGTTTTGTATTGATTATAAGTTTTCTTTTTTTTTCACTTCATTATATTTAGATTTGTTGGTTTGTCTAAAATTTAAGTTGTGACGAAGTTCCTTTGTTGATGTAACTTTTAAGTAAATAAATTACAAACAAACACATAATTATTTTCTCTTAATATTCATTCGTACACAAGCGTAGACAGTGCATTTTTTATATTCCGACATTATGCCAAGTAGGTTTCAACTAACACCAGCAAAGAAATATAAAAGAGTTATCATAGGTTCGCAGTCGTGGGCTGTAAAGTGGTCGAATAGTTGGCATAATATGATCGGTAAGTGAGTTCCTGTGTTGTTGCTTAAGCTTTTTATTCGAAGTGGACAATGCCGCGTGAGGCCAACGCTTTCAAACCTTTTCATTTTCCCTCAGCCTTAATGCTTCTGTCATTAATTTTTAACGATTGCTGCTTTTCTATCTCTTTGCCTTTTACAGTTCCTTTAATGTTCACTGTATTATAAAATAGCCAATCTATGAGTTTTTATTGCTTGTTTGAAAATTATTTTTCCGTTTTCACAGATTTTTAACTGACAAAGAACAGACATAAAGTTATAAAAATTTGTGTAATCTTTCAGTATCGTTGCAAGAAAAACATGTTTTGCATCTCATTTACATTTTCAACCCACGACGAAAAAAAGTAATGTTATAACTTTGACGTGTTTGAAGTCTGTGTGATATTCTTGTGTAATGACGTTGACGTTCTTTTTAAATGGTGTCAATTTCATACATAGTGCAAATTGTAATTCTACTAGGAAGAATATGAAATCGAAATAAGCCTCATTAGCCAGCGATAGTAATGGCGGGTATCTGTATTGTGTCGCAGGCGTCTTCAATGGCCCCCAAATAGTCACTTTACAATCGCGCTGGCCTCACGCCAACCGCTCTCGAACATTTTCATATTTGAATCGAAAAATTATTTCTTAGAGAGCTGCAGTTAAACCTAATATCAGAATTAATTTATACATTTTTTTATCTAGATTACATCAAAACGGGTTCAAAATGTTTTTAAAATAACAATAGCTACATAATATGTGTATATCATAACTTTGTTTATCTTATCGCCTTTTGTTAAAATTTAGTAATAAGTTTAAAAATTTAAATATTCCAACTATTTATTTATTAAAAGACATAATTACACGATACTAAACACTTATATATAGATAATAGTAAAAATATTCATTATTTAAATATACTTAAGTATACACCTATTTGCCTCTAAAGAAATTTTAAGTGAAGCAGACGCAGAAATGGACGCAAAATATAACTAGTTTCTTTTTTTTGTAATAAATTTAAGAGTATGTAAATTTAATAGTAAAATTTAAGTGTGGTATTATTTTTGTTGTATTGAAGTGTTCGTTTAGTGTATGGTATGTTTATTTCCTTATGTGTACACTTTTTTGGGATTCGGTTTAGTTTCAAAATTTTATCTTTTCTTGTCTTCAAAACCATCTTCTGTTGTGTATACTTTAAACAAAATAAAAAATAAAATGATTCTGCTCAATGACGCATTAGGGTTATGAAATTTCACTTTTAAAGCTACTCATTGCAAGTAGCCTCTTGAGTTAGTAGCTACTGGCTATGCGAGTATACGCTGCGGGCTCGTTGGGCTGACTCAGGCTGACTAATGGCCTGTCTGAGACCCGACTATTATATTAGCCCTAACTTGCTTATATACCGTTTTGTCATTTCATACTCCGCTCAAACGTTTACGAATTATCTCTCGCATGTTACTTTTGCTCGCGATTATATTAAAAGCTTGTTATAAGAATAGCATTTTCTAGAATAAATTAGCTTAGTTTAAGGATATTCATTTTTTCATTTTAACTAGAACTTCATGTCAGATCGGTTAAGTAGATTTATCTTTTAATTATAAGTAGTCTTTTCTATTGTATTGTTATACTAAGTAACTGAAGAATTACCTGAATAATTAAATACTTATAAGGTATCAAGGGATTTGACTTTATGAAATGAAAATAGATTTTATAAACTTAGTTGTACCTCGTATTAAAATGTTTCGTTACATCTGGTGCACGGGATAAATATATTTCTTCGTCTGTTTCACTGGTAATCAGTTTTATAGAACGTCAATACATATGTAAGTGAAACATTTCAATATGAAAACACATATTGTGATTACGCATTACAATAACTTATTAACGTATTCGCATTGATTTGTTATTTAATTGACGGCCGGAATTATGTACACAACCATTTAGTTAAATGAACGAAAACACATTCATTCTAAAGAGTAACGTTCAGTTGATATTCATAAATTGTAGTTTAGATCCATCTCGATCACGTTAGTTACAAACTAATAGTTAATTCACTCGATTAGGAGGTACGATGCTCCAGACAGACACACATATACACAAACACATGTCATCAAACTTATATTACTCCTTTTTTTCTTCAACGGATAAAAAATCCTTAAGAGATTATTCAGTTGAACCGTTTTTGAAAACCAAATATTCAGTTGAAAGCAAAAACATGAAAGGTCAGTGTGTGATTTATAAGTCGCATTCGGGGTCTGTCGGACCCACCTCTCGCGGACAATGGGACCTCACCTCCATTATTACGTATTCATATAACGCATGAATTCGTCCAAATACATTGTTTAAAAGATTGATGTTGTTTGATATGTACAGTATTAACAGATTTCCCATTCGGATGTGCGGGGTCAGATAGACCCGGCCTATTTGAAATTAATTTTAATATGTTCCCCAGATGCTTTATGATCGTCGTGTTTAAAACTGTCTTATAATTTACTTATAATACAAATTATAATTTATGGCAGAATACCTATACATAGTTTCCGTTCACTATACATTATTTGTTGAGAACTGAAATTTTAAATTGAGATAAGATTATAACTGTTAATATTCTGTTTAACCGACTTTTACGCTTATGTTTAGTATTGTTGTGAAGTTTCAGCAATTTATGAATAAATTATATAATATTCATTTTGCCCTTGATAACAATTGCGAATCTAATTATTACAAACTTTGTCAGTTTTCGCTCCATTTGCTCTTAATTTATGTTTATTTTATATTCAATTACTTTATTTTCTATTAAAGACTTTCTTTAAGAGAAGTTTGTAAAATATAAATTATTCAATTGGTAACATTACAACAAGCAAATTTTGCTCTAATATCAAAGAGTTACTCCAACTCATACTTATACATCGAACTTCTACTTTCTACTATCTAGTTTAAAAACGATTAATAAATCTTGCTTTGATTAATAGTTTCTGATTATTAAAGTCTTTTATTTCTATCACACATTAAAAAATACAGTTTGACCGGATTAAAGCAAATAATATATTAACAATAATTTCCTTTTTTAGGATATTACGTATAATTAAAATTTAATTGTATTTTATATAATATTATTAAGTAAATTCTTCAATAAAATGAATGTACAGTCGCTGCTATGAATTTTAACTCGAGACTACCTTTCTTTAGCCTCATCAAATTGAAACATCTGTATTAGTGTACGAAAATGAAAGTCTTAAAAATTGGTATCAAGATGAGTGATATGTATCAGAAGTGCCTCGAGCGATGCTGGGAGCAACAAAAAGTTTATTTAATATATTCGCGAGGGCAGGTGGGTGTCCTCGGGCTCTCAGCTTATCCCTTCACTAAGTTTTCTTATCTCGGTAACAAATAGCAACCGGGAATGAGAATGTGTTAAAGAACCTTTGAACAACGTGTACAGACTTATCGTGAATGTGAGATGGCGAAACAGACTTATATTTTAGTAATTTTGTTTATTAGGTACTTTATTTCATATCTCAACTATAAAGAGAAGTCTCTTGAGAGATCACTTGCGTTGCAAGTAGGTATTGAATTTCAAACCAACTTTACGTAGGCAGATTATAATCTATTAAAAACTCAACTAGTCGTCGCATTTTTGTTTACTTATATTTAAAAAATTGAATCCAAAATGTACTATAACGAATCGTTTGACTTACAAAGTAAATCGATATTTTTAATACTACCTTTTAGTTGGATATACATTACAGCCTATATCACTTAGACTCTAACTCTAAATCTTAGAGTCTAGCTTTTCATAAATAAAGAAGAGTTTGTTCTTCACAAATACAAATCTTTAACGATACAAACCCTTTCTCCTTATTAAAGTTGCTAAAGACTACAAATATTAGTAATAGAATATAATGAAAGAAGATGGCCTGAAAATAAAAGGATTAATTTTTATTTACTGTGTATATTCTTTATAACAATTCAAGAAAATAATTGTTCTTTGAACATACGATGCAATAAAGGTTAAACTTGAGCGAATGGGGTGACGCAAATAGTAGGCTTTACATCTGACTGCACTTGAATAATAATGGGTCGAGTGCGTCATCATCGCAACTACTTTGCGGGAAATTTGAATAAAAGCCTTCAATTTACATACGAAGAAAATCTTAGCAAGAAAACTTTTACCCGTAATGATAATGTAAATGCATCGAGCTACTCGTTGTGAGTAGTTTTAAAAGGTTTTTATAATAATTACAGAAATTTATGCTATATTATATCTGAATGCAAATCTCTGTTGGTAGCTTACTCATGCAATATATTGGCTACATCAAGCTCACTCTTCTTGCAGGCAGGAAGGCAGGGGTGCAGTTTTGAACTTCTTGTAAACTTAGTATTAGATTACATACTTTGAATAAGCAATAATTCAATTGTGGTTTACTTTCTAATAGCGGAGTGACTTAGCTGCAAATTTATAATTGGTTAGTTAATAGTACATTTCAATACTAGATTACATTATATAAAAAAAAAACCAAATCCTCTATTCAATTTTGTTGATCGCGTATTGAAAGTGACAAAGAGCGCAGACTCTCCACGGCGTGGCAATTTCCGTTTAGACCGCAGACAAGAAACCTCACAGAGCACTGAATTACCAACCGTTTGCTAAGGCAATTTTATTTTAAAATCTTACACTAAGGCTCGCGCTACCTTAAAACTTAATTTAAATCACAATCTTTTGACTACAGTTCTAAATACGCTATGTAATAATGAAAACTTTATAGGAGCAATTTTAGAGTATTGATAATATATTATAAAATAAAATAAATATAGCTCTTACTTTAAATCTTACCAAAGTTAAATAGTTTCTTTTAATCAATTTTTTTAATTTTATTAGCCTTATTGTGGGTCCTTTGACTTGGACAGACATTTTAAAAGTCATAGAAGTTTGGAAATAAATAATTTTAATTTATTTAATAAAAATAAATATAATATTTATTGTTGAATATTGATAATTTATAATTTATGCACAGTGAAATTTTGTCTATTTCTCTTTATCTCCGTCAATCGTAGTGAGCAATGTATTATATATAGTTTGTTTGTATAGGTATATATATTATCAGTGTGCATTAATTAAATGAACTTTAACTGTTATAAATAATCAATTCTAAACTAGCGAATTTTTGGGGCCAATCTCAGGATCAACCGATTCAAAGACGGGTTTCACTATTCTTTTATAGCAAGAATCCCTACAATACAGGGTGGGTCTAGTAACGCGGACGAAGGCACCATTTAAAGCTTTGTCGATAAACGTAGGTGTAACTAAGTTAAGTAAATAAAGGATACAGTTAGGGCACATCCTGGCAACAATTCCTTCGTTGGGAATAACTAAATACACAATCTGGAGTGAAGCCAAATAGGCCGATACTCGGATATCTACGCTACCTATTTATGTTGTCTTCTTTTCTGCATAATATGGGCCATTTTTGTTAGCCTATCTTATTATAGTGCCTAGGCTCAGAAACAATATTTGATAAGTGGTTTCTTTTTATAGCATTATTATTACTATATTCAGTAAGTCCTCGTGTTATTGTTCTACGACTTTAAACATTTGTGTATCCATATGTGTTGTATTTTAGCTTTCAGTTAGCATGTAGGATATTATTTCATGTATTTATAATGCACTAACAAGGTATTACAAGTAGACGGTTATTACATGCCCGGTCCCCACGTGACCGACCTGCGAGAACAGTTGGGCATATGTCGAGAATAAATGGCGGAATCTAGAATTTCGCAAAAACTTTGCTAAAATAAATCAATAAAACACGTTATATTGTTTCCAATTTTAAAAACTTGAAGAAAGTATTTAGTACATTTTTAATACATGTCTTTAATTGTAAATAGTAGGTAAATATGTTGTATTCGAGTTTATACATAAATCGTGTCAGGTGATCTGCAAATGGTTAAAAGACTGGGGCGCTTTCTTGAGTTGCCTAAAACTGAAGTGACGTCTATAAGCATTTGTTTATATCTTATTCTATATTAATAAAGATTTTTGCCATTGATTTGGAAGGATTAATTACTGCACTTTGGTAAACGGTGTGATTGGCAAAATATAACGTCAGTAAAACTCAACTGCGATGCGGGTGTAACTCTTTCTCAGTTGTGTTGCGGGACGTCTATCATAGGCAGATGGCACAAAGGTGCTGATTGTCGGCTCGTGCTAACAAAGCGAGTCGCCGATACCTAATGAGAGGCTTTCAATGGCTCTGTTGTATGCTTCTAGAGATAGGATTTTGCGTTTTTCATCCATTTTCGCTTGTTTTTCATCGCAATTTTGCTGTACGTTTGCTTTTCATCTATTCTGTCTGCAGAGGTTTAATTAACCTTTTTTTAATCCAAGATAAAAATAAAACTTTAAAGAACTTTGTTTATTTTAAAATTGGTGGAAGAAAAGAAGTTTAAGTAAAGAATTTATAACTAAATGTGACGAAATATAACACAGCGCACTTTCCTATATTAAATATAATTTATTAAAATATAAGAAAGATTTATTCCTATGGACAGAAGCAAGATATTAAAAAAGTTTTGGAGGTTCTAATATATGCTTCTCATCAAAATCAAAAAATCGAAACTGTGATGTGAACATTAAAAATTTTAATGCTTAACGTTATCAATCCTGTTTTTATTTTAATGCCACCTGAATAAACAGACGCACAAAACATATTTTCGTTAAAAACATCCCGATCTCAATAACACGCCGGTCTCTCGACCCTTGAAGCGCTCACTCCACAGCCTCTGTAGACGACACTTGTTTGATCTGCTCCACTTTGTTACGCTTTGTCGATTCTATCCATTACTTCACTCAATCTTCTCGACCAACCTTAGCACCATTCAGACCATAGCTTTACAATTATCAAACAATGTATTTTTAGTAAATTTTAATAATGTTTATGTTACACAAATTTACAATTTACTTATTATTATTAATTACCTTCTGATTAATACTTTGGGATAAATAACAGGTAGATATTATTTCGAGTATATTAAGTATTCACGATTGTGTAAATAATTTAGAGACTACTTTTGTTTAATTTCCTTACAAATAGACATTGATAATATTTTTGATATACCCAATAATATTAATGTTTCAAAAATACATGTATTTTAAAAATTATTATTATTTCCTTATTTATGCCCCTTTTATTTTATAGTGTTCGAAGCGGCAATTCAATTAAATAAGGTAAAAATGTGTTCATATTATCCCTTTAAGGTTTCCGGGTAATGGGATTGAGTCGATCAAAGCCTCACGTCGTTCCACTGATCAAATGGGTCGCACACAATTAATTAAATTTACTTATCATTTTTCTGTCCGCGTTTTAATATCATTTCGTTGGAATAATTCATGTTTCTGGATTAACGGGTTATTTAAACGGAATTTACACGCGTTTTTAAGATATGACTGATGCTTCTCATTATTTTTATATTCTTCAAGTGTTTTGATCTTTATTATTCTTTTTGTCTTTGTTGTAAAATTGACTCATTTTCTGAAATACAAATAACCCCTAGTGGGGCAAAGGGCAAACACATTTCTAAATCTGTTTTACTGATCATTTTCTTTACAGACAAATAAGTGGTCAGCCTCTGTACCTACGCAACCAAAACATTTGTTTCTCCACAATTGGAACCCCCAACGCAACACGCAGACGCGTAAATCATGCCATAAATGTGGTTTAAATATTTTATCTAATAATTAGCTGCATTTAATAAAATGTTATATACAAAATTATGTGTAACCAACATTGCACCAAGGCGAAGCACACAACAAATGAATTCATAATTTCTTTAATTATCCCTATTTTTATATAAATTTTGTATTTTTTGAAAAGGATCAATCCAACATTAATTAGTTTCTCGCCTTCTGAGATAAAAGAACGCCTTCTTTCGCTTGAACTTTTGCCGATCTTACGCCGACGCGGTGTCTTTCCAGCAGTATTTGGGCCGGCCGATAGGTTAGCGACTTTTCGGAATTCCCAGACCTTAACACCACAATCGTTCCCATTCTCTCCATATGGCTGGTAGAGCGATACCTCTGGGCTTCGCCTTCTCCATGATATTATATGTTCTGCAAAAAGCTACATAATAATCCTAATAGCCAACATATGTCAAGTGGGCCTCAAACTCTAACTAAATAATATGAAGTCGCATGGTCTCAGTAAACAAAAGTTGAGGTATGTAAATTAGTGTTTGACTTGAAACTAACTCGGGATGAACTACATATGAGATCTAGATATTAATTTATATTTACTTCTCTTGATCTAGATATTAAAAGATTTTCTGAAAGTAAACCTGAAAGTACTAAAGGTTGAATAGAAGTCATAATGTTTCATGTACTAAAATTAATTGTTACATTACTTAATAAAAGTTAAATATAATTTAAATAGTTCAATGGTTAATTATTTAATAAACAAATACTTTGACATCAAAGAAACAACATTTAAAGATTTTTTTTTAAATTGCTTATATTATTCTTCTTAAAATCACAATTTTTTAACCAAGTAACTAAGTATACGAAATACAATATATCGTCAAAATTTCAAAAACTATGCTGAATTCCAAAATAGTGTTCACACACACACACTATGAAATGACACGTAAATATTTTTCAAAAATTACACAGAATTATTACTAGCCCTAAATTTAAAATCTAATTAAAATCGAAAGTTTGTAAGAAAATAAATCGGTTTTCTAATATAATCACCTGATGGCCATAAAATGGAGATATCTTTTTAACAAAGGAATGTAAGACATCACTTGATGCCTGGCCGTGAAATTCGCAATATCCGAAAGCGATACAATCATCACATGTAGCACTTAATATTTATGAGTTGAGCCGACGCATCACTCCCATATTACTAAATTGGATACGTGTGCATTTCTACCAAATCATATGATAAGAAGTAGTAAAAAACATGATGATTATAAAATATAAGAATCGCATAAAAGTTAATCTGTAACATAATCATTTTATCAACTGTAGTTTTTCAAAAAATAAAAATCGCACAAATGATACATTCGTTTAGAAGCTATGATGCCACAGACAGACACAGAAACCTTACTTTACTTACATCTGTCTTTTCCATTGGCGATTATCACATCAAAAATAAAGTACATACCTATTTAAGTAGGTATTAGTTATTTGAAGTAATTTATTTTTCTTTTTGAAATAAAAATGTTATATTAACATTTCTCCTAAGAGCAGAAAGAATATGCATTGTATTCTTAAGTAAGGCTGAAAAATGTATCGTTATTCACACCAGTTCCTTCAGTTTCATTTCAATCTGTCGAGTGAAATGAAACAGTATTTTATGAATGCTGAAATATATTATTCATATAAGGAAGGGAGAGAGGTAGCGGCTCAAAATATTGTAACTTTCTAAACAAATGCATTGATATCGCAAGAAAAGTAATTATTAAAAGTGCTCTATGTGTTGGGACATTGATTTTTTAGTTTCTTCAATGGTAACAATAATAATAAGTAAGATTTTAGAAATCACTTTCAATTCGTTGACTTTAAAGTTACCAGTTTATTTATAGTTACAAGTTTGGGAAGTAGGTTTCATCGAGAAGAACTCGATAATCACTTACTTAGAAAATTATACTTTTGAGTATAATTATATTCGTAATTATATAAGTTATATAATAGAATAATTAAATAAGGTGGGTACGAAACGGAAGATAGCTAATTGAAGCTTACTTTATAAAAAAAATTAATATTAAATTTTTCTGAACCTTCGTTAATATTTAAGAATAATTTAAGAGCTACATTTGAAACTTACAATTTATGATAGTACTCGTATGTTAGCGGATTAGAACAGTGACTGCTTTCATGGTAATATTTAATAATTAAAGATGCTGCTAGAAAGCAATTTATAGGCAAGATTATAAATTTGAGTCGTGTATTGGCCGGATGCGTCTCAATTTCCGCAAAAAGACCATCTCGCAGAGTGTTCAATTAAGACGTGGTAGGGTTGGCATGCGACGATAAATATTAAAGTTTACATATGACAGCCGGGCGAGGCTCGGGGCGAGAGGACAAAATTAATGTAGTTTCGAACAGCCCTGTCTGATGAAATTAATGAGCTAACGTCGCGACTTTGCTGCCTCGAAATAAGCATGCTATTATTGTGGCTTAGAGGCTTCTTATGCTTCGCTTCTCTTCTATCAATGTTACATTATACACTTAATCTTCTTAATATCTAACATTCCGATACAATTTTTAGACTATTTTTGAAAGAACACACTTTTGATCCCGACACAAAATAGTGGTTTATATGTTTGATGTACATTCATGTCTGTCAGTGGTAGCGTAACTACTAAAACAACAGACCGATTGTAAGCTGACTTGATCAAAAAATTCGTTTTGTCTCATAAACAAATTCTTATTTGTAATCAACATGACGGTTTTTTTTTAAATTTTCTTCATTTATTATAATATCTATTGTTACATGTTAATTACATCGGCTGATGTTGTAAACGCTCGGGTGGAAGTTTGCCGTTCACTCTGTATCAGGAGCGAAGATTGACTCACAGCTAATATAAATTGCCGGCGTGGTTGCCGGCTGAAGCAAGCCAGTAGTTGCTAGGCAGTAAAGAAGCAAGTCATTGGACGACGTGTATATTTAACATTGTTCATATTTTTAAATAACTGTGTAAAAAGTATAATTTACTCAATTTGCATAAATGCATGGTAAATTGGTAAAATTCAAGATACCTTTCAATCAAGTCAAGAGCACTCGAGCCTCGCTCAAAGGTGACTGGACCTCCGAAGCATGGTTCAAGATAAAGCCCACGACAACACATAATAATAAAAATCTATGAACTCCTTTCATACTCGAGTCACGTGACTGTTTCAAATATACGCGAAAATTACGTGGACTTCAATTTGCTACGACGTCGTAGCACCTCTACGGAATATCTACAAGCATTTGCATTGTAAGTATGATTTTTCAATTTTAATTAAAATACATACTAAAGAAAATATAAAATAATATGCAGTATAATCATAATCTACAGCAGGTACTAATGAGGAAGTAATATTCATTGTTGTATAATTTAAGAAAAAAATCTACTGTCTAATTTAATATTAGAGGTAAAGTTTAATAAAATAGATAATTTAAAAAAAAAGCATATTAATAACAAATAAGAATACCCCATGAATAGTTCTGCAACATTGTAGCCAAGATCCATCTCAATCACGTCAGCTCTCAAAAAAATCGCATCAAACTCGGTCGTCAGTTTAGCAGATACACAGATACTTCAAATTTATAGCTTCTTCTTTTTTCGTCGGCTTTTAAACAAATATAAACATACCATCAATAAGACAAGAATTTTATGTGTAACTAGTGTATGTTACGTAACAAGTATCTAGTCGTGTCAGTGAATTTCGTCAAAATAATCAGTAACAAATGAAGCGCCCTAAACCTCACCTGTCACACGAATATATCGCACCCTTCCGGCGCCTTCTACTCCGACTGACAGACCCTTTTGCTATTCGTATTTGTTTTTAGTTATCTTTGCATTGTTTGGAAACATCATCAAAGTACAATATGTTTCAAGATTGTTGTTCATGGCATGGGTAAGTAGGTGCAGACGTGTTAATGTGTAACCGACCATTATAATTGTACTGTTTTAAATATTTCAAATATTTTTTAAATATTTTTATTTTTTTATATGGACGGAAATACTTGAACAGGTATAGGTTCCACCTTACAAATTAAAACATTACAATTGTTAGAATTTTTAACTTTCTATATTTTATTACAGATTGACTTGATTAAACTATACAAGGGAAATTTTGATATACCGTCAAAATAATCTGAAATACTTAAAAAAAATCAATAAGAAATCCGATAATAAACTCTAGTTTTCGATTATCACAAGCGATCCCATACCGAGAATTTCCTCGGAACGTTTTAAAACCCCTCATCTCATAATATTTTAATATCCGACCTTCCCAAAACCGATAGATTCTTCCGCATATTTGTTCGGTCAAAGGGATTCCTCGCATATTGGCAAAATAAATACTTTATAATATTTTTCATAAGAAGTCGACAATTTAATTTAGCTAAGTGACTCGGTCCATCTGAAAATAGAAAACATTCTTTTAAACAACAACAAACTATTTTTTAAAAAATACACATCCAATTTATAATTTTTTTTTTTGGTTTTTTGAAGGTCGGCTAAATAATCATAAATATTCCTAAATATGAATCTCTATCCCGCTATAATATGTAGTATTTATGTTTTTGTTGCTTTGAATAGACAAGTATATGAAGATCTATTTATCCATTTGAGGTGTCCTTATTTGTAGTTTAAATGCCGTGCAGTTTTGAATTTTTCTTCAATTTCATTTGTTGCATATCCACGCAGACAAGTCGCGAGAAAAAGAGCTAGTAAGCTATAATTGATATAGCAAAGGCGCGGGCGGAGACTTGTTTATACTAATCTCTTAGAACATCTTAAGGTAAATAACGTGAAAAAAAGTAACAATTTTTTACCTGAAGATATTTGAATTACGTTATTCTTACTCAGCTAAAAAGTCAATTAGGTTGATTAAAGGATTGAGGAAAGCGTAGGAAACGCAAAGCCTGAATTTATTCGCGTCTCCCGAAAGGAATTAATTATCTAAATCGATGAAAGAAGCCGAAATTTCGCAATGTACGAATCTTATAAAGTTCCGCTTTATAGGATTCGTAGAGTGTTTGTTTGGTTGGTTGAACTCGCTAATACGTATTCATTTATTTTAGATTGGCCATTTATCAAGGTAGGTTGTACGGCGTAAGTTATATAATATCACGCTTCGATCACTAGAAGCGGAACGCCAATGAAAAATGTTGTAAAACGGGAAAAATATACCTTTCAAGAGCAGTTGAAACCGCGAGGCTGTTTATTTAGTATAGATGGAGATTTGTAAGTTCCTAATTTAATAATTGACCTATTTTTTTTTTACAATTAATGAAGATCTGTTCGTTCTTTCATTGGGTATTGTTATTTATAATTGGCATATCGGGGCGTTTTTAAATTGACTTCAATTTCACTTAATAATTTAGTTGAAATATATAAAGTCAAAGGACAAGAATGAAAGATTTAAAAGACGCCCACGATTGGGACGCTTGGTACAAAATAAATGATTTCTAAAAATAACAGAGTGTTCTTAATATTTAGATTTACTATATACTAAGGGTTAACCGTTAAAGTATGAAATTGCCGATCTGTACTGAAAAATGGAGGATGACGTATTGTCTGTATGTCCGTATGTCTCAGTTACATTCAATATTCCTTAATTTCTGTACCGATTCAACAAGACAACACAAATTTCAATACGCATTTTTTCCTGCAGATCACAAATCATGAGGCACCTGTTTTTCATATTTTTTATCTTATTGATTTGATGCAAATGAGTCAATATTGTAGGCAGGGTAACGTTAAACCATGACGCTAATTCCTGGGTAGTTTAACTTGGATCGGCTTCCACTATCTCCTTCAATTCAGTGTTACCCACCTGTGAAGACCGCCTAGTATTCCATGTAGTTCGTTCTTTAAGTCGAAGTTTCCATTACGAAAGCGTTTAAACCAAAAACGCAGCATTGATATTGCAAACTGTTTCTGCCCCATTAGTTCCGCATCGAAACTCGTATTCAATAATAACCCGTATTGTCGAACTTAAGCTTTCACGTTTAAGCTGAAAAAAAAAACAATCGAAAATTAAATTTTGCACATTTTTTAAAAGAATAACCTCATATGTCATTGAAGTTACTCTTATGTGAAAAAAGTTTCACACAAAAATCTCACACCATGAAGGTTTTATGACAGTTCAAAGTGTTTATTACTATAATACAATGGCCATTTCATACTTTAAACCCTATTATAAATTAAATTACGAGAGTCAATCGAAAATGTGCTCATTTGGTTTTCATTAATTTATGAGGCGTGGGGCGGACACATTTCAGTATAATATTTTTCACCAATGTTTTTTTTTACAGACAAGTACATCAGTCTCTATACTTATCTATCCGAAACCTTTGTATCCCCGAGAGTTGAACCCACGTGAAACATTAGGTAACACGCTTGAAACCTTTTTATCAAGTTTAGTATTTTATTGTGTTTATAAGTTTTCTCATTTTAAAGTAAAACATATAATCGATATTTTAAATTATAGCTGTTGAACCAATTTAAATTCTAGCATTATAGGAATAAATATTATTTAGGTTTTGTTTGTTTTATACTGGACATGAACATAAGCTTAAGTAATAATATCTACATGAAGAGTCCATTTGAAATATAGGGAAAAAAGCCCATTTTACCTTCTCACCTTGAAGTAAAAAGTCAGGAAACATAAATTTGTTTTATGATGCATAAATGTTCGGAATGAGCAAGTAGGTATGGGATCGAGAGAAAAAGAGCCAAAGATAGATAGGTCTGCTTCACAAAGACGGGTCGCGTCTGCTTGGCGCCCTTTTTAACATATTCTATGTCTGTACTCGGGTTTGAAATGACGCCAAAGTTAATACTTCATTTTTCATATTATAAAATAAAGCAAGTGAAATTGAAAACAAATCAAAAACTCCCGACATCAATATTGCAAATAAGAATATCACATAAATGTATGAACAGATCTTTATAAATTGTAGCTAAAATCATTTGTAGGCATCTCGATCGAATCAGCTTTCAAACAAAAAAACACAGGATTCGTGAGCACGCAAAGACCACAGCAACACGAGCGCACAAACGCATCTTGCGATGACTGTTTGTGCCAAGAGAAATAAACATCCATTCACAACATCAAATATATTTTGGATTATTGAAAAAGAGATTTTTTAAGAGGGAAATTTATTATGTAGGTATTTATTTAAGCAAAATCAGCAAAATCTTCAAAACAGTGACATCACATCACAGTCCATTGAATCCCTAGTGGTCCGTGAGTGATACATGCCGACCACAAATCATTGGTCCCGTGAGATTCTATCACTTTTTCTCAATGCACTCTTAAATATGCAATGTGCAATCTAAAATTCATTCTTAAATATATTACTTGTATTTATTTGTACATTTTTACATACACGATTTGATAAAGTTTAACGTGCCCTGCATGTGTCTGCAACATCGAAGCTCGCATACGAATAGCCCGATTTCGATGAGGTTTTTCTGCTTAAAAGCTGTCGTGGTCGAGACAGATTTTAGCTGATTTCTGAAAATTGATTAATCCGTTTATAAGATATTCTTATTTGTAATCATCATGTGGGGGGAGGCTTTTTAAGATGTCTTCAATTTCACTTAAGTGAATTTCCGTAACCTTTGCTAGAGCATGGTGCAGATACATTTCTATATCTTTTTCACTTTACAGGCAAGTAGGTGACCATCTTTCTATGCCTACCCAATCGTAACATTCATTGTTTTCCCGGGATTAAAACCCAGGATCTTCGGCGCAATACACAGACTCCAAAACCTCTTAGCCACGGAGGCAGTTCAGTTTTGATTACATATTTTTGATTAAAACTTAAATATTTTATTTCCGGTTCAAGTATTAAGTAGCAAAGCATTTGAAAAGATAAAGAGTGAAGCGCAATTAACGTGGACATATACAAGTATTTTTGAATCTTTATTTTCATCGCTCGAGAAGTAGTCACGCAAGCTTTAAACAAAGCAACCCTTTTATGGTGAGTAAAAAGCTGAATAGTTGTTCTCTGCGGTCGGGCCGCGTCGTGGGTGCGTCAATCACATCTCGACGTTAACAAATGACATTAATTGACATTCGACGGACCCAGAGGCGCAACAAATCTTATCTTATTACAAACAATAACTTCTAAATTTTAATTTTCAATATACAGCGACTTGAATATACCTTAATGTTTGCTTGTTATCTCCGCTGCTAAGGAAGGGACTTAGAGAATAGAGAACACTTATTTTTTTAATTAATTTAAAACCTTTAAAACTAGTAGTAACACTATGAAAATATTAATTATTTATTTATTCAATTTAATTAAGATATTCTCATAAAATCCCAATTACTTAGATAAAGATAATTTAGGATACATATATTAACATAATTCATTGATTGACTTCCGCAAATACTAGTCTGTTTCATATGATATATTCACCTCCTCACTCCTATGGCTCAGTGACTCGAAATGGATGTTGCCTCCAGCGTTCCCTATCTTGTGCCACATCTCACTGGCTATGAAATTACTACCACCGATTACGGCGGATTTACGGCGTTTTAGTTCAGCAATGCTGATAAAAAACGTGCGAGAATAGCTCTGAATGCATCCAGAGCAAATAGGCGGTATTGTGGTGTCGTATGTCCGAATAGCGAAGCGTGAAACAATAAACTATGTAAACCTCACAAATCTGCGGACCCTCGTCATGAGATAAGAACTATTTAAGGGAGAGTTTAATTGTTGTCGCCACGGAAACCTCGATTTTATCTAAATAGCCGGGGATTTATACGCGCTAACTAATAGTTTTAATACGTGAAGCTATTATCGTATTTATTACCATTGACTCTTATATTATAACTTTTTTTTAATTGGAGGCAAACGGGTAGAAGACTCACTAAGTGGACCGTCGCTCATAAGCGTTGCCGGCCTTTTAAAGAGAGAAACGCTTTCTTGAAGGTCCTTAAGTCAAAATGGTTCCACAGTGGTGGTGCGTGATATTTTTTTTTTAAAACGAACAGTTATAGAAAAATAAAGTTATAATGTTTGTCTTTTTTAAGTTAACATTTTTTTAAAGAATTTCGTAATCCATGTTCTTGTATAAAAATAACTCTTTAAACATAAATATTTTGAAACTAGCACTGGCAGCATTAAAGTGATGGATGTAACAAAACTATTCCATATTTCCCACAAAAACTCAATTTAAAAGTAAGCCTATTAAATAATGTTGGAAAATGGAACGTTTATTAAAATAATTTCTCAACTAAGGAATACATTGAAAGCCATGAACACGAAATAATTTGAGGCGCGAGCGACATGTCTGCGGTCTGACACCGCCGGAGAGTTAATGAAACCAATTTTATAGGAAACATTGCGGTCACGAATCATTTTCACGGCTTCTCGTGGCGACCCAACTTATTTTATTAACGTTATAATTAAACTATCTGGTCTGACATTCATATCTGGTAAACTATGTGGGTATTTATACCGTATTAACAGGAGTTTAAATCTCCTATGACTATTTCAACCAATCTAATCTTAGCTTAAGATATTCCTAAGCGATATGGTGTCTTCATTGTTCCATTTACAATAGTAAGAGCTAAGATTATGTTGGTGAAAATGATCATAAATGTCTTTCTGATTTTTTGAAATGTTTAAACAAGATTCAAAGGAACCAATTTAAGAAATTTCATGGTTTTAAAAATATTCAAGCAACGATAGACAATTAGATTTATCCGAATTGTTGAATCGATTTCGATATGGACGGATTATAGGACCACCAATAAATATACGATCTACCAAACAATAAAAGTACACAGTCGAATTAAGAACCTCCTCTTTAAAAATCGATTGATTGTATTATTTTATAAAATTGTCTCCAATCTAAGAACGCGTTCTCCTTTGTGTCGCAGTGCACAAAGGAGTATTATGTAGGTTGAGCATTCATCGCACTCTCAGGCGCTACAACGCTAATTTCTCAAATATAAATTAATATTATAAAAAGTTAAGTTATATTTTCAGTTTTTGAAAACACGTCTTGAAATTGCACAACTAATTTACTATGAAATATTTAATATACTTTCAAACTCATTAGCATGTTCTATAAATTTTTGTGTGCGACGCAAAAAGAGAGGTTTATGTGGCTGTGTGTCTATTGAATCGTTGCTCCTAAATGAATCGAACCATTCT
Source organism: Aporia crataegi (assembly GCA_912999735.1). NCBI lineage: Eukaryota > Metazoa > Arthropoda > Insecta > Lepidoptera > Pieridae > Aporia > Aporia crataegi. The sequence continues at coordinate 215,047 of OU538744.1, read as the reverse complement.
GATGGCTGTTTGAAAGCTGACGTCATCGCAATCATTCGTAAGAAACATGTTGAGCCAAGGTCATACTTATCTAATAAAAAATAATTACAATGAAAACCATCAAATTTAAGCCCTTCAGTATTAAATTAATGTGGTATGGCCCGTTTCGTTTACCCCAATTTTGGGATATAATGTCACGCTCTGATTACCCCCGACGGAGGGAATTAACATCCACTCAGAGGTAATATTCATCAACTAACAACAGGCAATTACACCGTAAAATATAGGATAGCCCATGACGGGAGCTGAGTACTATCACTTTATTCATTGAATCATTTGTATATTATAGGAATTTTTGCATGCTTTTTTCACCTCTGATGAAATAAATTGGGGCCTTTATAAGATTGAGATGTCTGTGGCTCTGTGGCATCGTATCTCCTAGGCAAAGACAAAATATTTATTTGGAATAAAATAAAATAAATTAAAAAACAGCCTACTTTAAAAAAACTTTTTTTTCGTCATAAACAAATGAAACTTAAGGCAATTTAAAACAACTCCTAACAATATGATTTCAAATAATAATACATCACAAATGGATGACGTCAGCTTTCAACCAAAAAGAGACATTAAAATTATTATTGGTCTAATCAATTACATTCTTAGATTACTATAAATGTATCCAGATAGATCTTAAATCCAGTCCTGGTTGTAGCCGATGTGTTTAACTAAAAGTTGAATTTGACTTGCCTGCGTCAACGTCGGAATAAAAAGCTTCAATGGAAAGGGAATTGATTGCTTTTCACTTTCACGAAACATTTTCACGCCTTTAACTTTTTTAATTTAATTTCCCGACTTAACACATTAACGACTTCGTGCGCTAGTTTTTTCGCACAAATTGGAAAAATTTACGGGAATCACTTTACTCATGCGCTACAGCGACAGACATTAAATAGAAAGACAGACTTACTTTTGGATTTATAATATAAGTAGGGAAGTAGGGACTAGTAGGATTATATTTTATAATCGCGTTGTAGATGATCCACCTTTATAGCTTTTATTTTTCCGGGATTTGACCTCTCTGCTTTACATTACCGTGATAGTTGAGCATACTCCCGGACCAGCTGACAAAATATATAATATTTGCTAAAATCGAATTTACATGAGACAACATTCAATCACGAGGATATATTATAGCCCGTCGAAATCAATAAATAACTTGAGTAATAGAATATGATATATTCTCGTGTTTCATGGCGCTAATTTGATGTCAGATAACACGAGCCTCTTAACCCTCACGACGGGCGGGTCAACATATCCCGAAGATCAAACGATATCCTCCATATTTTACCAATACATGGATGAAACTCAGAAAGGATTATTTTTAAATGACGTGTCTATGACTTCGTAGTTCCTTAACAATGCTTTTTTTAATTGATCTCTTCGTCCATTTATGGGAAGTTTTATAACTTGCCTTCATCTGTCAAGTTTTGCAATGTTTTTCCTGGTTATATGACAACACTTGAGCAGTCATCCGATAACGTAGTTTCTTAAGTACTGGCTCTCAGTCGTGACTTCGCCGCGTAGCTGTGTACAATATATCCTATGTTACTCAGAAAATGTCAAGCTTCATATCGTGAAAGAATTTTTAAACCGGTGAAGTAGTTTTTGAATGAACTTTTAAGTTGGTTTACCTAGATTTTTTTTTATTTTAATAAATTTAGATGTCCAATTCAACAAATAAGAAACTCGGTTCCGCTGTTCTTGAGTAATTATTATAATCCTGACTGCAGTATTATAATTGAACTAATATATTAATTTCTTTGCCCTCTCTCTGATAGGGCAATAACAAAAATTAATGCTATTTCCTTTGTTCATTTTATTATAAAAAAAGAAAGGCAAGAAACAATAAAACGATTCATTAAGCTAATATTTCGAAATGACTTTGTTTCCTTCATTTGTTCGCGAAACGGTATATTTGTGTGATTGGCGTTTACAAATTGATTTCGTCCAATAAGCCGCTTATTTAACTTCGATTTGATGCTCTCATTTTGTTTGGGGCAATTATTTCGGATTTTAGTTTTGTGGCCAATCGGACAATATCGAATAAAGTAATTTGTTCTGATTTCTGCTTTTTTCAACGAACATTTAAAGGGGGTAAGTTTTTAAATTACCTAATGAAATATGGATTAATTATATTTATTATTTATTAATATTATTGAAAGAGAGATTTGATTACCATAAAAGTTTTGCTATTATTATAAGTATTACAATTCTACTTCATTTAAAATTCATGTAAAAAGATTCAGTTTTAATTTTAAATTGTGTTGTTTGTTGTAAGCTAACGCATTAGGGTATACTATATACCCTACTAGCGACCCGCCCCGGCTATGCACGGGTATAAAACATATATATAAACCTTTCTCTTTAATCACTCTATCTATTAAAAAAAACCGCATCAAAATCCGTTGCGTAATTTTAAAGATTTAAGCATACAAAGGGATATAGGGAAAGAAAAAGCGACTTTGTTTTATACTATGTAGTGATAATGTAAGTTTTATTGTTGTCAAAGTAAATATAATATATTATACTGGTATTTGATTTAATTACCCGAAATATTATTGTATTGTAAAATAAAATAAAATAAAGTCTAGTCAGAACCCAATGTTGAAAAATATAATTTGGACGCCACAGAAATTATATAATATAAGTAAAACCAAAGATCATTAAAGTTAGTTTTACAGGAAACAGTACTCTTGTCCCTTACTTTATTTATTTATATAGTTTATCATCAATAAAATGACAAAAGATTTGTGAGTTTGTGAAAAGGATTTATTTAATCAATTCAGAATTGCACGAATGATAAAGTTTAAATGAAAAGAGCCTCTCACGGCAAGAATAAAATGAAAAATCAATTAACGCCGAGTGAACATTTCGTATTGAATTGATTGAAATAAAGAACATTGTATTTAATTACTGAGCGATTCAATAAATACGCACGAAAAATAACTTTTTATTAATAAGATAATCATTCTCACACTTGTAAAACAAAAGTTTGAATGCGTTGTAGTTTGCCTCACATTTTATATTTAACTATATCTTTTGATGAAATGATTTTTTTTATATAAAACACAATTATATTTATTATTTTACCATTACACAATTATATATTATATTATAATCTTACGGTTATAATATAATCTGTAAAATATTATATAGGCAGTGGAGGAAGTAGTAAGTCATAGATCTATTGTATTTGGCATTCTAAATGGCTTTATAGATTCAAACGAGAGCCACATAGATCTTGTTGGTGACAAAAGCGGGACAATAAAGGGAACACATTAAGGTTCTATTCCTCGATGGGGTTTAAGAATTAATTTAACTCAAGTATTAGGTATAAGTAATAAAATTTTCTTGAAAAAAACCATTATATTCAGCAGTAAATAAAATAAAAATAATGAATCCACAAATAAAATATTTTGTTTGGTGCTAAAATATGTGTTGAAAAAATAAAAAAAATATTTCAAGTACTTTTAAGGAGAACATTCTCGAGTACAATAATTACAATGAACAGAAATTGAATTTAACATAATTTTTATCTACGATATAGTTATAGCAACCAATCAATAGCAAAAAGTGAAATAAAGTTGGTTCAAAATTGAAAAAAATCACTTGGTTCAATACCTATACTACTCAAAACTTAGAAGTCGGTTGAAAAAGAAATAAGAAAAGAAGCCCCAAACGAGAATAATAAACGTTTAAAGTTTGTTTAAGTCCCAAGGATATAAAGAAGCAACTCTGAAAAGCTTGACATTTGACATCTTAATAGCGATATTAAGATTGGGTGTGTCGAATGTCAAAATAGAAGTTTAAAAATATTCGCTTTACAATATTTGAGAGGGTAAAAACCTTACTGGTGAATTTGGAAGACAATTTTTAAAAACCCACAATACGATGATAACAATTATGAATATCTTAACATGGGTGAAGAGATGCTTATAAAACCATGTCGATGACGTGACCTCGAAATCGGTCCAGTCGTTTAGGAGTTGTCTGTGTCCTTGCACGTTTGACACGTAAAACTTATAGCCTGTCTTTTCTCGTCTGGGGTAAAAAGTAAATTAAAGATAAAAGGTATCGTCGTAAAACCCCCTAAATTGATCGGTGTCCCCGACAAAAATACTCAAGGATGATGGGCATTGCTCCAAACAATGCGACCTTAATGAAACCGCCGAAAAAAACGATTCGGGTACGCTGCGCCGCGCGACGAATCTGTCGCTGCCAGTGACGCCGCCATGAGTATCGATATCGATACAGATTTATATTTTGTAACGCTACGAAATAACTGTATAAATAAAATATCCTCCTGTTGGACTAAACTTCTACCTATTAATGTCCGTTTGCCGTGGAGGCATTATCAAATATTAAAAAACATATTTGAATCTTACGCTTTTCTTCCATCTTGAAATAAACTTGGAACCCACATAGTTGTTAATCTTTAAAAAAAATATTTTTGACAAAAAAACATACACCTTTTGAACTTTTGAAATTTGAACTTTTTGAAGATGGTTGAAAATGTTCTGACGTTCTATGAATTTCTAATAATGTTTGGTAACTAAGATGGAAGTTTAACGGATAAAAGTGCGATATATTTTCCAATGAGGCCTTTTAAGACTTAGATAAATATTGAATAACATTAATAGATATTGTCCATCCCTAGCAATACAGAGTTTTTCAATTGGGAGGCGAGAAACGAGAATCTCATAAATAAAACTTTTAGAAGCAATCTCCCGGCTCGTGTACGAATCGACTGATTTTAGACGCCCGCTCTAAGAAAGTAATATTTGATGTACCTACCTACTCGCCAAAACCTTTGTTTGATGTTTATATGTATAATAATGTACTTTCTATATTATAATATTAATGTAGGTACATCTTGACCTTTAAGTTATTAAGATTATTTACCACGATATTAGGTAGGTACCAATTTGTTAAGCGGTGTCCCGCGAAAAGTGGTTTCATCAGCGGTGATTTCGTCGTAGCAGGATATTATATGACGTATAGCCTTCCTCGATTAATGATCGATACAACATAAATATAATTAATAATAATTTTTCAAATTAAACCAGAACCACTGTTCCTAAGTATAGCGCATTAAACAAAACAAACAAATTTTTCAGCTTTATAATAATACTTTAAAGATAGATTATTGGCACACTAAAAACTTTCACTGCAAACTATTTCTCGTTCCTGTTTCTCACTTCTTGAACTAATTTTAAGTGGAAGATTGTTCATACGTCTTTACTTCATTCATTTTATTGAAAAAACTATGCTTGAAAATATAGTTATAAGATGTATATTTTTAATTTCTTCTTATAAGTATATTTTAAAGTTCAGGCAATTATTTTACCGCAGCTGTGGAGTTCGAGTAAGTTAAAACTTAAACTGGCTCAGTTCGTTACTTTCAGGCGAACCACGTCCAACTTCGGAATAAATTTAATTAATATGATCTGCCTTCATCGCGGTTAGTTATTTTTGAATGCCAATTGCTCTAAAACTTTCATTCTCTCCGCAATACAAAGTACACAGAACAACTTACAAAAGAACATTCATTAGTAAGAGATCTCATGAGGGTCATTTTCATAATTCAATTATTCACAGCTTTGAATGGTAATTTTTTAAATTGATTTAAAAAAATGTTAAATGTAAATGAGCCTTAATTGCAAATGTACCTACTCAGGGTTATTTAAAATAAAAGTCATGAATATATTCAATGGGAGTTTTTCGAAATATGGCTTGATCAATTTTTCAGTATTTTGAGGTTGTTATTCATTCAAATGGCTATTAAATTCCAATAAAGTGTAAACTGGGCGTCATTTGGCGACATTAATTTGGCAGTTCAGCTTATTTCGAATTCAATATGAATTACTATTTTTGATTATCTTTTAAACCCCCATTCGCTTATGAATATGATAAATACAAATAACATTATAATTTAAAATACGATTTTTATATTCAATAGTTAATAGGCAAGACTGCCGTAAAGTGGCTCCGATTTCGGCATTCCGCATAAAAAGCCTTTTATAGTCACAGGCAATATAGGAACTGAACATACAAAAAAACATACACGTCGAATTATTGATAACCTTCTTTTTAGCTTTCTTGAAGTTTGCTAAATTTAAGGAAAATATATTTAAATAAACACATCCATAGTGCATATTTTTTTTCGGTTCAGGCACCTTACTAAATTTAAAAAGGATCACCAATATAAATTTAGCGCCCTCTTGGCAAAAAGATGCGAACTATAGTTTTATTCTAGATTCTATTTAATTTATACCAACGCCCTCTAGGAAGAAGAAAAGATTTCAATGTATGGTTTGGTTCTGCTTCTCAGTTTCGACATTCCCTGAAACGGCTCGGCGGCATAGCGCTATAAGATTGCAAAAGTTCAGCCAAAGGTGGCGCATAAACATTCACTCAGGGCAGACTAAGATTCAACTCTGCGTTGAGTAGTTGATCAGTATACAGTGCCATCTATAAACACTTGAAGATTTAAAATGATGGAAGCTAAACCTAATAACATTTACTGCCATCTGTGGAGTTGCTGATAAACTAAAACTATTTTAAGGAAAACTAGGCTTCCATTCTTCGGAACCTCCACCAGTAATTATTATCAGTATGGTCTAGATGTCACTAGATCATACTATAAGATAGTTTATACTAAATATAAATTTAGTGTTTCATTGTTAAAAATAAATTAAATAAATAAGCAACTTCCATTATTGGCAATATACGAATAGAATATGATATTTATAGCTATGAAAATTTATATTATTTATATATTCTAATATAAAATCTAATACAAACAAATGTGAAATGCATCTGCCCCATACCCCACCACGGAACTTCACTTATTATTCATTTATTAATTTAGATATAGAAAGATATGCGATTAAAATTTTTTCCTGCTTGTGCAAATTTTTGCCTCATGCTCCGCTTCTATGGGTCGTAGCGTAGAACAAAAAGAAATCAATTTGAACAAATAGTTCCTAAGATTAGCGCGTTCAACCAAACAAACAAACGTAATCCTTAGCCTTATAATATTACTGCTATAGATTATAAATACAATTAGGTATACTCCGTAAATATTTGTATGAAACTAAACAAAATCGAGAGGCTATAAATCGAGATATAGAAATTAATTCGAGCTGTCATTTGCCTGAAACAAATTTCTGTTGATTTGAATAAAGGCGCCATTTTGGCGACAAAGTGTCGTTTTCAGATCTACGTAATTCAGTCTATAAATGACAATTTAAATAATTATTTATTAATAAATTATATTAAAATGTAATATTCTAATATTATAAAGCTTGACATTTAGTCATAACATTGTATTGTAGTGGAAGAATCATAAAATAAATAAACAAATATATTGCACGGCCACGCGGATAAAGTCTACGATTACTAGTAATTTAAAATCTTAATATCGAATATCTAGTATCCAAATGCTTGTTTGCACAAAAATAGTCCTGAAAATAAAGGCTCCTAAATCAGTTCAATGTTCGCAAAATATTAGATTATATCTAATAGGGTTGCTTTTACTCTTAAACTTATTTTTGCATTTGTAAGAAAGACTTTTATATTTTTTTATGAAATGTATAAATTATCTTTCAATCTTTTCTTCCCGTGACTAAGTTAGTAGTCGTAGGTATCTATCATGATAAATTGAAGACAAACTAAAGAACCCCTGGACATGATAATTCCAAATAAGAATTGGATTAACTGATTTCCATAAGTTGCAACTAAGATCCATCCATCTCCATGGGAGTAACTGGGTCAATGTGATTCCACGGCCTCACAGTATTTGTACTGTGTACCGCTGAGTGAAGCCCACCGGAGGTCCACCACAATACTTCAAAGCCGGCAACGCAGCAAAAAGACCGCGGTGTGGTTGTCAGAGGCCGGCGGTAATATCTTAACATCAGGGGATCCGCCTGCCCTGTAATCCGCTGTTGTATTAAAAGAGTTAAGGAGATGCGACAGACAGACATACCCAAAAAGACGCATGCACTTCAAACTTATAACATCCTTCTTTTTTCCTCTGGGATTAATTATTTTGAAAGATTGATCTTACAGCCCTATTACGTTTATCTATCACATAGAAGCTAAAACGAACGTAAAATCTGCATCCAATTTTCAGAGTAGAACGCATAAGAGAACTAAAATAAACTTTATTTGAATGGTACGAGGTTCTAATGTGGAATAAAACATGATATTGTGTTCACAGGTCACGGCAGCTGGAGAGATTGGATGACTATTTATTCCAGATCTATTTCGATAGAAAACAATGATTACTTGTTGCAAATAAAAGTCAAAACTGTTGGCATCTAGACAAATGTACCGAGGTCTACGAACCAAAAGGAAAGGAAATAATAACATATTCGTAGCCTAATAACTAAGATAACACTAAACTTTTATATTATTATATCCGATATATTTCTAGCTGACTCAGCGTACCTTCGAATCTAAACGTTATAAAAAATTGTATGTTTATTATTTATTTTGTATGTTTATAAATGTTGTTCTCTTCTTAGAGAAGCCCACAATCTCCAACTCGGTAAACTTAGATCATGATTGCTTATGAACGTTATTTACAATTGCGTGTGATAAATAAGTCATGACTGTATATTCATTCAGTCAACTAAATCCTTATAAAATGTATGAGAATACGATTTTTTTTATAAATATTTTTTCATGACTTTTTCTATATTTTGATTGCTATGTAATGTATGGAATAATTAAGTTATTTAAATTTGTTCAGCCATTCTCGAGTTGCTAAAAATGGTGTAATAATAATCCGACATTGTTTTACACATTATATAAAGTTACGAGTAGATATTTGTCTGCTATATGTAAATTTTGCGGAATATGCTTTCTTCGAGTTAAGGGTGCAATTCATATGTTAATGATTCTAACATAAATGGTACTGGCATAGGACAAGTTGGAAGTTAGCAAGTGCTCAGTTGGAAGAACGCATGCTCTTGAGCGTTGTTAGAAATAACGATGTTTGACGAAAGTACGCGCCGCAACTTCGAGTGAAGGGGATCCTGAATAATGATGTTGCTGCGATACGGCAAAGCAACGATTGTGTATCGGAAGTGTTATTCTCAATGAGTCAAAATTAATTCGGATCGGAAAGGTAAATAAATTTGGAAAGATAATAAATTAGATCTGATAATAAAAATAAAAGACAAAAATAACAATATTATATGTCCCACAAAAATATTTCAAAGCGGCTACTGGGTGTTTGAACAGATCGAACACACTTCACTTGCAACATAACTCTTACGTAGGGATCTCTATCCCTATTTACATATTTCTAAAGGACCGGGAATTCTCTTCTGAAAGTAACTCATGAATCGTGTGTTACAGAGATACTCAATAATAAAAATTTGTAATAATAAAAATAATTGAGATTTGATAGTTGAAAATGTATAATTCACATTGCAAAGTCAAAAATAAATACTCGAACCGGTTTTGTTTTCGACTCATTCTGAATACCCCTGCAGAACTGATGTAGGGGCCGCGAACCAGGAAATTCGAACAATTTCAAACAACATATATTTACCTATATATACAATATCTGGCTTAAGTGTGTACATAGTAGATGGAACAAAGACACAGAAGACTAGGGTACTTTATTATGACAGAGACATAGAGAAATAGAGGTTATAGACTCTTCCGTATAAAAACTTGTTTTTATCCAAGGACACTAACAATTATAAAGTGGTTAAATTTATTTTAATATAAATAAGGTATTTGTATCTATGAAAAAACAATCATTATTAGATCTTGCAAATCTTGGCAAAATTTTGGCATAGATTCTATAATACTGTACGTAGCATTCACTATGGTTCATTCATTTGTTGACAAAATAATTATACTGATATCTTAAACTTCATTCTTAAGTATTGACGTTTCTTCTCTAAGATTGTTACCAAATTCCGTTTTACATTCATTCGTATTCAAAAGGCTTCGTCTACTTTTAAATTGGTGTATATTTAGCATAGTTTTACGTATTATTTTTGTATGTATGTGTCATTGTGATACCCGACCCATATATGTAGGTATAAACTAAAATTATAAATCAGAACAATTTGTTTGTTTGGCTTTACGCGCTAATCTCATCAATTATTGCTTCAAATTTAAAAATTCTCTTTGATTTAGATAGTATATTTATCGAGATAGGGTTTGTAGCATCAAGATACAGCCAATAGAAGCAGAGCACCACTAAAATATGTTGCAAAAACGGGAAAAAGATTCCTTTGCAAGCGGAGTCCGCCAGTAAGGACTGAGGAGAGGCTGCCGCCGAGAGCCCTCCAACCCTCCGCTCACTTCCCGTCTAATGGCTTTTAATCATTGATCAATATGTTACTGATGACATGTTTGATGGCATGGGTCGTGTTTGCCTAATGGTCTCGTTAAAAAATCACACGCTGACGTGACATTTCATGAAAACACTTTTAAGAATATAACATTAATCCTTTGGGCCAAATTTATATATCACAATTCGACTTCACTTTTGAAAATCAAAGTATCAACTAGAAATAAACATATAAATAAACTACAACTTATAGCTCTCTATCTATAAAAACGTGGATTTATTTGTTATCATTTACGTATTTAAAATAATTAGACTGATCTTCCTTTATTTAAGCATTTAAAGTTCGCTTTCGACAAACGAAAGGTACTATAAAATGTATTTGTTTTTATTTGTTTTCTGCTTTAATTAAAAGTCAATTAAATGATTCTTTCTGAAGTGAAAATTACTATAATTAAGGCCTATTTATACAAAATTCCTTTGGGACCAGTAATGACGTTCACTATTGAAAATTAACATTACATAATTTATAGATATTATGTCGAAAATTGAGTGCGAGTAAATATTGAATTAAATTATGGCATTCAGTTTTGCGAGTTGAGTGGATATAAAATATGAGATTCAGCGTGGTCTCGTTAGCTGCGGATATTTATAGCCCACGACACATAAAAAGCATGTTATAAGTTCGATGTGTCCGTCTTTGGCATAGTAGTATAAGATGGACTGATTTTATTAAGTTTTTTTTAATTTGAAAACTGGCACGATTGAGCTACAATTTATAAGGATGTGTTCATCCATTTGTGAGGTGTTTTTAATTGTAGTTAACATATCACGCGGGTATTAAATTGACTTCAGTATCTCTCGTAATTATACTATTATTATCTTTTCATAAAAAATAATCGGCCTTTTAATGTCTTCTTAAATTTTGCTTTAAGATTATTTGTTAAAGTAGGTATTTCTCACAGAATGCAAACTAAAATTTCTTTAGGTTATAGTTTCAGACTGTGTTTTAGGTTTGATTCAATGTGAAAATTTTAAATAAATTTTTAGGTATTTTTAGAGCCTAATGGAAAAAATGAAATGAACAGTTTCTAGTGAAATTTAATTATTACATATATCTTTTGCGCACGACTTCGTTTCTATGGAATAGTTACTTGTTATTAGGCCACAAATTGTGCTAACAAAAAGCTCTATTTGCACCTATACGAAAGTACTTATCATTTAACAAAACTGATTCTAGGAAACTTTTTGAAAATTTAATAATTTTAATATCGCAATTCTATCATGATAAAAGCTCTTCATATTATGAGAGCGCTCTCAGCAAGCCTATAATGGCGTTCTAATTAAAAAAATTGCGTCCATCGAAGCGTGCGGGTGGGGCGGGTGAGGCGCGCTCGCGTCGACGCAGCCATGTGTGGCGCGTCGTTTGTTTGCCATCGCGTTTCTAATTAGTACTATGTGTAGTAAGCTAGCTTAAATTTTTTGGCAAACGTTTAATGCATTATTTTTAACCCCGATGAAAAAGCGGGTGTTATATGTTTGATATGTCTATTTGTGACATCTAAACAAATGGACGGTACACGGACAGCAAATCCCGAATGTATCAGTTAGTTTCGTCGATTCCCTGCAGTGCAGCGCCCTTGTTGCCTTACCGAACTTATAAATACCCGTAAAATGGGCTTAAACAGAGACTATACGCTCTATATATGTTTTATCTCTTTTAATTTAAACCCTTTTCTCTACAATTAATATATGTTTTTCTATTTAGATTTTCAATATGTGAAGCAACGTTTAATATCTATCTGCATTACTTATAAGGATATAAGTTTATTCTGCATCATATTTTTGCAATGATTATAAATTAATTCGTTAATTTTTTATAGAAATTTAAATAATGTTACCTACTTACATTTTTATCTATGTAGGCTTGAACTCGTAAAAAGTAGGGTATGACGGCACAAATGAAAGTGATTTCCCTCCCAGCGATATAATATATCGATGCGTCAATTAAGAGGTTAATTGAATGTGAAATTTTTAATGCTACAAAACTCCGATCGATGCTACAATATCCCATTACACTGCCTGTTTCAAAAATTCTTTCTCGACATTATTTCACCGCGTTGTAAAATGTAAAAAAAGTATTTGTTAAATCTCGTCAAGTGGCCTCACCATACATACTCGTAAGAATCGCCACAAAAATGCAGCTTGCACATAATAATATGATGCTTGAAAGCTTATTGAAATTCCTGCATCCATACATCGCCGCCATATTGAGGCTCCCGACCGCTTATTCCTTTTAGTTTGAGCGCGTCTTCCTTCCTATTTGTTGACGCTGTAAGGAGATTTTTATACGGATTTTAAAAGCACTTTTATCTACTTGCACTCACCAATCTTAAACCCGACGCAAAAGAAGGGCTGTTATAAGTTTAAGGAGTCTATGGGTCTGTGTCTCTGTCAAAAATAAAGTGAAAGTTTACATTTACAAAAGAAATAAATAAAATGGACTAAAATAAAAAAAATATGGAACAATAGGTATGCTCAATAAAACATTTGTTTTAGACTTACTCTTTTAAAATGTAAATGTGTATGTACGTGTAAGTAAGTTTTAACCTTTAAAAGTCTTTTCATTCTTACATTAATTTTGTCTTTAAATTAAAATTGTGAATAGGATGTAAAATTTCAAATTACAAAAAAGAAATACAAAAAATAAACATAAATTCAAATTATTTACATTGTTACAATGTTTTATTCATGAGAAGATGCGTTTAAAATTCATTTAAGCCTTGTATGAAGTTGCTTCAAACTGATTTCTTTTTACTGTATAAATGTCTGATACACATAAACAAAATACATGAAAATTAACATACCTACAAGATAATACAAATGATAGTTGAAGTTACCTGTCATATGAGTTAATAACTTTGCCACTTTGTGTTTCGAATTAATAAGTATGTTTAATTAAGATGCGTGCCGGAAGTGCGCCTCAAATTTCCGCCAGCTCAGCGCAAATATGTGTTTGAAATATGTATATTAAATTGGGGGGAAAGGAGGGGGGTGTAATTTCCTTCGGGACCGCCGACGGTTTTCACTTTACCGGTTTTTCATAGTTCGTTTTCTGAAGATATTTAAAAGGATTTAACATCACAACCGTTAATAACTTATTTAACGGTTGATAACTTTATATTTTTAATAAGTTTTGCTTTCATTAAGTTTTCATAGACGTTGATTCTGATGACTTCAAGAAAAGAATGTAATAATATGTAATATGATTTTTTATAATTAGCGACAAATAGCTTAGGTCTAACGGACTGCCACACATAGACTTTATAGTTGGGCCGCGGATGCGTAGCCGGCATTTAAGGATACCATACGCTCTTCTAATATTCGATTATGTTAATCTATATAGATTTCTAAACATCAATTTTTATATAATATGTATGTATGTATATTATATGTATAAGATTGCGATCTTTTTTTTGATCTCAAAAATATTCTATGGCCCTTTTGTGTTGAATATCATATTATTTTGAGTTATATTAAATCATTCAGTCGGTTTTTTTTTTTATTGATTCACATTATTTTATATCGTAGATTATATTTACAAATTTTTGAAACCAAAAAATTAAATACGAGCTTCACTTATTTAAGCTTATCTTCGGCAAAAGAGCGGAAACACTTGCACGCGTTTTGTTTAAGCTATAAATAACACGTATCTCTTTCACGCGACATGACTTTTGACATTTTTCATTTTGATTTTGATTTTTTCTATTTTAGAGTTGATTTTATTTTCAGGAGGACAAAAGTAATTCCAATTTATGATGTTTATAAAATTCATTTTTAAAAGCTATGGAATTATAAATATAAAATTTGGACAGCGCTCAGAAGTCACTTTACAAAAATACACTTTTTACTTTACCTATGAAACATTCTTAGTATGAATCAATGCTTGTATTGATATAATATCATTATTTTATTCCTTGTTAAATAAATAAAATGATCATACAATTGACTCTACATAAACGAGCACTTATATTTCCAGCAACAAATTAGGTACCCGAATTACTTAGCTCGTGTTCGAAATGTTTTCACCAGATCAAATGAATGTAAAGCCGCGGGTTAGTATTGATCAAATTGAATCAAGCGCGATTCACGACCGCATCACGATTTCTTCCAATCAATCTAGCTTTCCGTGCGGTCACTTTTCATTTAAACTTAACTAAAGCTCTGCAATAAAAATTCGCCATAATCTACGTTTTTACTGGAAGAAAAAGTTGAGAATGTGGGTATTATTAATATTGTTGAATTTTATTTGAAAGTCATAAAACTAGAGCGATTTGCCCTTGCAATAATATTATAACAGTGACCGCGTGCGAGAGTGAGCGATAATAAGATCTGACAGAAACATTTATCAAAAATGGCAGAACACTTATTTGGTCTACCGACCAATAAAGAGGAGTATCATAATTTTGAAGCATCGTATCTGTGGCATTGTAGCTGCCGAGAAGGCACCAATTTCGATGCGGTTGTTTCTGAAATCTGATTTGCTTGAAGTTGAGCTAAGCTTCAATTTGTGAAGATCTATTCAATCATTAATGGGATATTCTTATTTGAAATCATCATGTTGGACGTTACATAAATTGTCTTTATATTTTGTAAAACACAAGATTTCTCCTCAGACGGGTTTCTATTAGTATTGACGAAGAAAGACATCGTTGGAATTTAATTATCCATTAAATGCATCCAAAACTATTAAGAGTTCCGCGGTAACGGGTTTTAATAATCTCACATTAAACCAATCTCGATGGAAACCGTTCCTCGGAAAATTTATGACGTCCTGTGACACTTGATTAACTTTTGAAACCATAAAGATCTTGCTTAATGATAAATAGCAGTTTTATGGCAAAAATTTATATCAGAGTTTGTTTATTTGTTTGTTATCAGTAAGACGGTGATATAATGTCATTTGTTTTTCTCGATTTTTAAAATTATTTTTTATTTACAAAAGAAACCCTTCTACATTTAGTAAGAACTGCTATTTTTATTAGTCATTAACTTTTTAAAAAATATTTTGGCGGTTCCCAATTCAGACGTACCTATGTTTTATTGTACGTTTGTAACGCGATTGTGAGGCCAATTATGAAGAGATTTTAATGGATCTTTTCTATCTGATTTGATGGGTCATATTTCAGAGATTTAATGTACTTTAAGGTGTGAACAGTCTGTAAGTTGCTTAAAATATCAGAAATTCTTCTTTTATTTATATAATATTTACATAGACATTCAAAAACTTATATTTAAAAATAAGTATAATATTTACAAATAACTGTTGAGTTAAATTGTGTTCCCAAAATATTGCCGTAATATAAAATAATATTTAAAATGATATTATTATTATAAATTTATGCAATTATGATTGTATGAAAGTTTGTGCCCGAACAACCGCTAACAAGAAACTCAAATTGAACATGGCGAGGGGCGTGGCCTCTCACAACTATATTAATTTGTTGTTTCTCGTTGCGGCGAGTAATGAGTTGCTATTCGCAGGCAAAACAATCCGAGATCATTCCTAAAACGGATATTACAGTGTCTCTAGGGTTCGCTACGTGCACCTTGCGATGCCGTAGCGATGTTGCTACGAACACACTTTGTTTTAGTACGTGATAAAGTTACGCGTTAAAAACAATTTGAAATTGAATAACAATAGATTTCGATGAAAATTTAAAGTAACCTTAGCAGTCAATTAAAAATAAGGATACCTCACGTCAACTCTGAAAATAACCGCATTGGTTTTCATATTTTTTTAGGACATTTTATGGTGCCAATAATACTCGTACACACATCAAACTCCTCTTATTCTTCTATTGCAGATAATAAGAACATAACAAAAATATAGTTTATTTGAAAACATTTTCTTTAATAGTCTAATATAAATAGATATTCTCAGACACCAGGATTGGATTTGTTGGAAAAAAAAGTATAAATTAACTATAAGTTATCTAATAAATAAAAATTATTCAATAATATATATTTTATACTTTGTGAACATAAAAATTAAACTTGATTTTTCTAATAATTAGGAATCAACTTATAATGGATATTCTAACAAACTAGGATCTGTTGAAAAAAATACATCTCGTATAATCAACTAGCACTATCTAAAGATGCAAATCGTCGTATTCACTCATTCAGTTTAACAATAATATCAAGTTGCATCTCATCTTTAAAGCGAGCTCCTAGTTCTGAGATCATTATCATAACAAGCTTTCGACAAAAGATCCTTCGTTCCTGAGCACTGAATCTGCATCCGACGTGAATCGAATATTATATCGATGTCTCGATCGATTCACTTGTTCTTATTCTCCACAGTGATTACGCTCCAACCGATGGCTAATGAAAGATGTACAACCACGTTACAATTGACCATATTATAAATACGAAAGTAACTCTATCTCTCTCTCTCTCTCTCTCTGTAAACTACTTTGCTACTGATGCGGTCCATAAAACCACATGTCATATTTAAATTAAATATTTAGGTACTTTATTGTTTTCTTACCATCTTTCTCTTGTAACCTAGAACAAGTAAAACTCTTTTTAAAACATCCTTAACTTGACGATAAGAATATTTTATAAATGTGTGTTTAAAAGATTTTTCTTAAATTGTGTCTCCATCCATCGATCGGAGTCCAAAATCGTTTCGATATCAAATTTGGGGACTTAGGAACTCCAATGCCACAGACAGATCCACAAACACAAACTCTCTTTTTTCATTAAGGGTTTAAAAATAAACTATTTGATTGAAGCATGTCAATGGAACAATGAAAAGTAAGAATTGTAAAACTCGGCAAAACCAGGAATCTCACTCGATGTAAATACTAATGACGCATTAAGAATTCAGTCGGTCTGTGAACTTTGAGAGGCTATTATCAAAATGAAATCCACAATAGCCGAGGGAGGCTGCACTTACATTGCGAATACATTAATTTCAGATTCCACCCGGCTGTCGCTGCTTTCATTCTCCTGATTCGATGGAAGCTTTTTTGTTTGCTGCCTCTAAGGCGATGTTACTCCGAGAGATGGCCGATCGTTTATCATCCATAGATTTGTATATTTACCGCTGTCAGATGCGGTGTAGCCATTATTGATTAATCCTTTTGTTCTCAAATATAGTTTTCAAGTAGTATTTAGATTTCTTTGAATGTTCAGTATATTAATGCTGAAATCGTCCCTTGGGACGTGCAATTACATACCTACCCGTCGTATGAAAAATAAACTTTGCACATGTTTGTATTAAAGACCGATAATAATACCATTTTTTTTAGTATAAAGTATAAAATAAATAGTAAAAGTATGTTTTTTACCACAGTTGCATAAATAATATATTTGGAGTGTAAATAATTTATTTTGTCGAAATCTTCACAGGTACAAGCACTTTCTGAGGAAAGCCATATTTTCTATTTTCCACTACCTGAACCAATGATGATTTCATTGTTATAATTTAAATTAATATTCTTATCTATAACTTTAAATAACTAAAAAGGGACATAGGCTTTGTACTTCTTCCAGATGTTAGCGAGAGACCTTTCTCTTGTTGCTTATATTTACTATAATAGAAATTTTCTTGAACTCCTGTGCTATTCTGAAGGATGATTCAATATAATCCAACGAGCGACAGTGCATCGGAAGTGTGAGCCGTGACACCGCGCCAGAACGAGACAGAGATCTAGCGTCCTCTCGCTCGTAATGCTGATGGATGTTTACACAATACACTTGACATACTTCGCACAATGCACCGATGCTTTTAAATTATCTGTCCTTCGTGTTTTTTTTTTTTTTTTTTGAGAAATCTTGGTTTTAATGTAATGTCGATTTGTATTATTTTTTAAATTTCATATCAAGCGTTTAACCCAAAATCAATGTTAACAATGAACAGGGATTTAAATTATCATATTATTATTGTCTACTGTATGTAAGTTTCAAGCTTTTATTAAGTTTTTAGAAAAGAGACTGATAAAAATTCTTTCACTTTTCACACACAAAACAATCCTATTTTTTAAAAATCAATTTATACTGTTATAATGATTCACTTATTACTATAACTTAATATAAATAAATAACAATAAAATAGTTAAAATGGTGGCTATAACGCCTTACGAATTTCTCTCACGTCGGTTTCGTCAAAGAGAAAGACAGTCGCAATACGACCGTAATAAATTGTATTTGATTGTTGAATGAGGGCGAGTCGTCACGTCGTTGAAACAATAACGCGAATTATTTTCCAATTTTCATCGCAGACGCGGCGCGCGGATTTATTTTGCGGTGAAATCAAATTTCCCTTTGACACAAAGGCACCCGCAATATTGCTCTGTCAGCTGATTCTGTTTATTCTTCGCTGTATCTCAATCTCACCTGCTTTATCTCATCACATTTAGCCCGCCGATATTCATTTGTATGAAGGCTCTATGATATTGAAGAGAGATGTGTGTTTCCTTTTATTTATAGCTGCCAACATAAATCTTTAATAACGCGATTTATACGTCGTAACCCTGCGGGTTTCAAAAACCGTGAACTGAATCGTTGCAATATTTTTCATTGCAACAATTCGAATCAGTTTCTGAGTGTAGCGCGTTCAACAAAACAATCAAACAAACCGTTCAGCTTTAAAACATATGTATGGTCTTAAATTTAGACTCGTCATTTTATGTTTTTATTCGTTATTTTGAACAAAATAAAATGTGAAATTTAAGAAAAAATGCCATTGCATTTTTTCTTTGACCATTGTCAAACATTCTAAATTTTTGTCTATTAAACTATGAAATTTTATTTAAAAAATCTTTACATCTTATATCCTAATATCTGCTGATGTAGCTACTACGCCTTTCGCCGAAAACTATTACTCAATTTTTCAACTAACACTGATGAAATAGTAACTTGCCACAGTTTGGAAATGTTATAAACAGAAAAGTCAATAATTTGATATACTAGTATTTACAGAGTTAATCATAGAATTTAAAAACGTCTCAATGAGTTAGTTTCAGTAAGTTCAAAACTTTTAATACTCTTTTTTCCGTCGGGATTTAAAAATATACTGATGAAACTCTTACATTATTTTAGACATTTCAAAAACGAACGTAGACTATAAAAATACTTAGTAGATTATTTAAAACTATTTAATTTCAGTAATATTTATTCATTTGCATGTGTGTGTCAGAACCTAAAATTTTAATCGGACTTTGTGGACTTACTTCAACTATAATTTCTTTTCGTGACCGATTGATAACAGATATTTTATTTTACGTACTTTTTCCGGTTGCAGGTAAATAAACATCTGATAAACTTGTTTGAGTCTGTTGATTACAGAATTGGATTATCGAAGCGTATACTTCAAAATAAAAGCCAAAATATACCGACATTTTCAGCGTTTATTGATTTCTCTTTGACAGTTATAGGCCGCTTAATTATATTTTATTTTTTAAATGGTTTGAATCGACAGTACTCAGCATTTAGTTTCAATTGAAATTATTTTCAATCAGTTTTACTTGAAAAACTGTAATGTTTTTATAGAAAGGATTCATGTAAAAATAATTAAGAGTTTAAATCAAATTTAATTTAATTTATTTATAACCTATAAATTGAGTTCGTAATATTTAAAGTACCTATTTATGTGGATATTTCAGTTTTAATTATTTTCCAAAAAAGTATCCAATCCATTTCGATAAAATTTATATACCTAGTCCCATTTAAATTTTATCGCATATACCCACCTATTTTACCTATCAAACAGTAAATAATTATTAAAATCTGTTCATAATTGCGAAACGCATTTTCGTATTGTTTTTGTTCTTAATTAGTACATAAAGTTTCCAGTTTAATCCGATATTTTGGAATGGGTGAAAATTACGTCCTCTGGTTAAAAGAAAAATAAAATGCGGAATCACAATAATATACCTCTACATGATTGCTTATGCACTTAAATCCAAGTTTATACTTCACAGTATTCTCTTTTCTATCTATGTTCACAAAAGATAAATTTTAAACGGGAGCAAATCATTTTCTGGATCAAATCGACGGCTTACAAAGCTTATTTTACAATTAGCTTAAGCTAATATTTCCTAGATAAATACAAACAAGTTTCATTAATAGCGTATCAAAAATGTTTTTAGCAAAATGTAAGTAATAACTCAATAAAATCGTCTTAAATACTAAGCAGTGAAGTGAAAAGAAGAGAGAAATTATATTTAAAATAAAGACAGATTAATTCCTCTCCGTTGGTAATTATGAAGGAGCCGGGCGCTATTCAACTTGCAATTAGGAAAAATGAAAATTAAGTGAATTGTAGTTGGGAAAGGACTCACGGCCTTTTCACTAATAGTTTAATAATTTTTTTACTTTACTTTTAATCGCAGGAGCGTGCCAACGAATCACCTTTTTGTTCTTACACTTGACACAGTCCTCAAAATTTTTTCAAAATTTATCAAAGTTTAATTTTAACATATTCATTCAAAACTAGTGGCACTGACTGATACAAAGATAGATATTCACACCATTCTGAAATGAAAAAAATTTTTTTAGACAATATACACTTTTTACATTACACACTACAAAATAAGCATAAACATACAAACAAAAAGGGGCAAGCGCTCGGCTGCATGCCCCACAACAAGTGGTGGAGCGCCGGTTTACAGCACCCCCAAGGACAACATTAAAAATAATTATACTGAAAATACATACTGTCGATAATATAATAATAAATAGATCACAGTCCCGCGGCCAAGGCTCCACCATTAGATTTGCATAAGGTAGCTTCATAGTGCTTTCAAATGCATTTAAGCTTTTGTAATCTTGGATTTATTAAATATTTACAATAATGTAATTAATTATATTTACAAAAATACAAAATACTCATCAAAGCCGTTGGGATGCGTACCCAAAATATGGGCTACATTTCCGCGTTGGATTGCTATACTAACGCGTTGGCCGAAATATGAGCCAGCTTTTGGGTTTCCTGTGGATTGTGGGATTGGAGAAGGGAGATTATTTCAGCATTTGGGTCGAGCTTTAAAATATCAGCAAAAGAAGACGCAGCTACAGTTTCGCATTTCTGCAAGCAGTTAGTCGTGATGTAGGGATTCTAGGGGTGTGTTCGCGTTATTTACGAGAGGAACTGTACTAAAAGCATTGTTACAGCCATTAAGGAGCACGCATGTAAGAGTGCTCTCAGTCAGTAATTATCTTCGCGGACCATTTGTTACGATTAACAATTCGAACCCTTCGTACCGAACTATGGGGACAGAGTCGCCCTTAATGTCTTTTGCTTCATCGATCCGTGATTTGAAGCCAATTGTGATGTACCTACTTTTATTGTTTTTACTTTAGTTTTTACTCTTGTTTAGTCTATTTCATGAAAGTGGATGAAGCGAAACTATGTAGGAATCGTGGCAGGCGATCTGTAGTTGCTGCCGACTTCTTTGGGTAGACGTGATAATATAAATAAAATTAAAATCTCAAATATTTAAAACGCCTCTATGTTCGTCGGGAATAAAAAAACAAGTCACGGTTGTATTATTATCCTCACTTTGTAATAATGTTATTAAATTTACGAGTTATCGTAAATGGCCCGTGACAATATATTTATAATGATATTCGGGACAAGGAGAGGCCGACGGTGCTGGGCCCATACCCCGACGTCTCAGCGACACGGCTCGCTGAACTAATCTATTAGCGATTCCTTTACGATAATGTTCACATTCAATTATATCGAAATGCTGACCTTTTTAAGGATTCAAATATCCATTTATTTTATGTAACGATCGACAAAAATATATTAAATTGGCGTTCCTTCCATTTTGTTTCAAGTGATTTTAAATATTCGTATCGAAGCTAAGAATTTTAATAATATAATTAAATTATAAATTGAAAAATATGTTTAGTATTTCATGTATCTTGAAGAGATGATGTAGAAAATAAAAACACAATAAACATGAATTTAAGAGTTATTTAAGACTTAACTTGCCGGCAACTTCTTTTTATTGCGCAAGTACCATTATTCAATATTAAATATTACGTAATATTATAGTAAATTATATCTAACGAAGTTGTTTTTTTTAACTCGTTAAAACAAACAAGTTCTTCGGCTTTATACTGTAAGTAGGAATAGATTAATGTAATTAATGCAAAGATTATTATTATATATACAATATAATATATGAAACGTAGACTTTAAAAAGTCTTAGGGTATAATGAAACTAAACCCTTTTCAATATATTAAAACTTTTATTATAATTTATCCGATAAAGTATAAAACGGGTCCGCATGCTACAATTTATGCTTGATATGCGAAAATTCTATTTAATATTTCAGTAACAAATGATTAGGATGCAGCTTTTGACTTTATTCGGGAGAAACCGGGCATTCACACATACTTACTCGTGCTATTTGTTGCACCATTTTCAACTCTATGTCCTACAATTTAAAGCTAAAGCGAAAACAAAATTGAATTTGTTGAAACTGTCACAGGTGATACGGAATCGTGTGGAGGAAGTGAAAAAATTTAGTATTGCTTTTTATTTTGTGGGAAAAATTTCTGCGATTCTGCGAATGATTGTTATTATATGATAAATGGTAAGTACTTAATATAAATAATTTACGAGTTTTTTTATTTGTTTCAATAAAATAAATTGTTTTCAGTTAATTTTTTGTGCAAATATTAGAAAATAGTTAATTACTTTGATAAGTTTATTACATATTTCAATAAACAAATATGATTTTTTGTCATTTTCAATAAAATCTATATAAAATATTAAGACCACGTGTACAAAAAGAAACTTTATCAAAACAAAAAAACATCAAAAAAGGAATGTTTAAGTAAAATCGTTATATACACTATAATACATATTATGCTTTTGTAAACATAACATATATTCGAATACCCGCCGTCTCCTGCAGATTGGGTCGTGGTGAGGTAAGCTAGCGCTAAATTTTCAGGTGCAGCAAATGCTGACGGACGCCTGCATCGGACACGAGACGATATTTACTCTCTCATTGCACATTACTCACGCTCACTATGATTTAAGGCTTCTCTGCCCACCGATCATCACACCGTACATACGTATCCGCTTTCAAATAAGAGAAATACAAGTGCTAATCCGAGAAAAGCTTTCATTTTCGGGGTTACACGGTTATTTTGTTGTTTAGTTTCTTTAATGGAGTAGTTGTGTGCTTAGAAGAATTGAAGTTAATAACTATTTTATTACACTGACGATTAAATTAAAACGTTGACTAATGACTATTTAACATAAAAGTAATTTAATATATTTAAAATAACAATCAATAGATAAATGTACAACTTGAAATTTCAAGTCCAAGGAAGGATTGTATTGGCCTTGTATTAATATGTACTTATCCCAATCTATTAAGAGCACATTATAAAGAACTAAATTTCTGTTGACGGATGAAAATTCGCAATATTGCACGAACCTTTAGCAATTGCAACGAGCTAGGCCAACACAGCTCCATACGTTTAGTTCCCGTGTCTCGGCTCACTAATCCTGAGTGACGGTGAGCGCCCGACTTAACTCGTGTCTTACATTTATTAACTAAATCGCAGGCTTGTGCTACGTCGGCGAACATCTCTACTACTGCATTATATTAAATTACTCGACACATATGAGTATAGTAGAGGTCCTTTTAGCTGTAGCTTCAAGTATAATTTTTGCGTAAAGAAATACTAATCTACAATATAGTCCTTCGTGTCTATACTAAAAATTTTGGTCGAACAGCGTATTCAAACTGAAAGAAAAAATCTCAAGAACTACTGCTCAAATTAAAAAAATATTTTCTTGTTTGATAGTTTATTTATTGAGGTAGGCTATATTTATACGGCATCATGCAAATAAAAAGTATCAATGAAGAATACTGCAAAAACGGAAAAAAATATTCAGATAATGGGTCGTATTGGGCGCTAGTTAATTTTATCTTACGACTCTTTAACACTATCACCATTTTATATTGTACTTTAGATACCAGTGGTGCTACCAATTTGTTTTACTTTAATATTTAACTCCCAATGAAAAGTGGGGTATAACAATTACAGAAATGGTCGTTAATATACAACATTTCCATAACGAATAGAGGATTATCAGTTGCGTGCCGCGTCGCGTCGGTTTCACGGGCTTTATTTGTGGGAGCGACTCAATATGTCAGAGGCTCAGAGTTGGCGGATTTGTCAGTCTGGCACATGATAGTCTCCACCGGGACAGGTGCGCTGCGCTTAGATAATACGATCATTTTATATCCGCGAAACTATTATATTGTCTATTACAACTTTTGTTCAATAGGAGTTATTGTCAATGGCAAGTTGTGAAACATATTTCACTTTTAGAAGAGAACGTAAGAATTTTCTCTTCAATTTCTCTGGTTTAACTTAACTAGAATATCCATCAATCACAGTAACGCTGTAACCTTATGTAAACAATATAATAATAATGTCAGTAAACATGGGCGATACGCCTAAGGGTCAAACAGGAGAAAATTAAATACTTTCTTGTATATTTAGTACAAGTAAATGGCAGTTGGAATATAAAGCCTTTGAAGCTCGACTCGGGCCGGCCGGGCTTACGACCCTCGGTTATTAAATTTAGCCGGCTTAATATGTACAAGTATTTCGCTAATATATTATTTATATCGCTCTCTACTTGAGAATGTGCGGTTGTGCAACTTTTATGGCGCACGTGGATATTAATTATGTAAGAGGTGTTGTGTATTTAGAAATTTTTAGAAAATTGTAACGCTGTGAAATTGTGATAAAGGACTACTAAAGGATACTAACTTGAAATCTTATATATAAAATTCTCGTTCACAATGTTAGTTACCTTACCCCTCCGAAACGGCTTTACTGATTTTTACCAAATTTTATATGCATATTAAGTAGGTCTGAGAATCGGCTACTATCTATTTTTCATACCCCTAAGTGATAAGGGTAGCCCACCCCAAACATTAATATGGCAAAACAACGTTTGCCGGGTCAGCTATTAAAATTATAAACATTGACTTATTTTACAAACATACACGTTAAAAAAACTCCTTGAGTAGTCGAGTTTGTTCACGCTAATCCCAGAGACGGTAACTTATATTTTTAATCGACTTCATGAAAGGAGGATCTCAATCAGGCGTATGACAATATTTGGAAGTTGGTGACAAACTATAAGATAAAATTATAAAATCTTAATCTTAGTAGAATTATAATTTCTGTTTTATTTATTAAATTTTTGCGAATTATTAAGTTGATTTACTTTTTTTAAATACCTTGTAATATGGGCTGTATTTCATATACCTAAATTATGAAGTGACGCAAACGAAGGCGTGAGCTTAACTAGTTATTATTAATAATGTAAATGTATGGGAATACATTCTCCTCAGAGCGGAAAATTCCATTTTAGGCGTAAGGCCGGCAGGTTGTAAAAGAAAGTTGAAAGTAAACCAAACTCAACGATGAGCCTCCCTTCATTTAATTAAAAATAAGTTAAACGAAGCGTACTCGCCTTAAACGGGACCAAATCAATTTTAAACTTCCAATAATTTTGCCCTTTATTCATACCAAAATGAATATTTCATTCATTTGTTCAACAATCTATTGTTCCAACTGGGTTTTTCAAAGTTTCAATTACAAATTTTTATTTAATTGTTGGATTATTCGAATTTTAACTAACTTGATTTTATATGAAGAACATTCTGAAATAAGGGATTTGTGATATAAATCTGAAGAGTTTGTTTCAAGAACTACTTGTTAGAATTGAGAAGTTCTTCTTGTGTGAGATAGCCTATCGAGGAAGTCTGTATAACATCAGGCTACGACGAAATTAACTCATATGTAAGAATGATTTTATTGTTTCGTTTATGGCCGATTCTTGACCTCAACGATATATCTCTTAAATTAAAACAGATATTTTTTAAAACGATTCCAGAAACTTTAACTGATTACTTTAAATTGAATATACGCACTTTATGCTGGCTTAATAAATGTATACGCTATGTTCACTTTCATTTACCTTTAAGAAGTAAAAACGTTTCAGTTTTGCTTTCATTAAAAATACTTAAGTTTTTGACGTAATTCACCGTATTTTATCGCTCTGTTTGAATGTAAATACATTTCATTTACCGAGAAACGTGTTTCAAGGAAAGTAAAACACCGGCTGAATAATTTAAATGACCCCAATCTGAACTTTTAACTCTTTAAGTGATTAAGCACTAGCTGTGCTCCGCAGTGTCACCCGTTCTCAAAATGAATAAGTTTCCTTCATTGATGCGCCGTTTGTATTAGTCATAGCATGATGTTATATAACCCATAGCATTTCCCGATAAATGGACTATTTAATACAAATAATTTTTTAATTCGAACCAAAAGTTCTGATCTAAGCGCAATCAACCAAACAAAAAACTCATCAGGTTTATATTATTAGTATTATGATATAATATACACTTTACGAAGTATCGAAAATGTATCGTTATAATTCGTTTAGGAAATTATTTACTGATCGATAGTGAGGTCTTCGGAGCCCAGAGAAGGATTTTGGAGAAAATGAAAAGAAAATCTGCGCGATGTGGCAAAGGGCCGGGTAATGAAGGACCGACAACCATTATTTTTACCCTCATTTAACCTTATTTTTTACATCGAGTGGAAAAGTTCAGCCACGGCACGATCAAGTTTTAAACGTACCGCTGTATCTCATCTGTGTTTGATATTGCAAGCTTATTGTGATAGGAAGGAATAATTAAACTAAGTGACCAAAATAAATGTACACTCACCTAGGTTTTATTCAATGAATCAATCTGGAATAATACACATTAAGATAGATTTTTTCAGTAAAAAGATTATGTTATATTTGTTATTATGTTATATAAATAAATAAACCAACGAGTAAAACTATTTAAGGTGGAATGAATTGATTTCTTCTTTTAAATTCAATATGCTACTCAAAAGAGATGAGAGGCAAACAACTTTTTATAAGTTTTTTATGAATATCATGTTGAGAATTCATAACCGCTGTAACCTCTTGCCTTGGAGTGTTAGATAAATAAGTGCGCGGTCACACGTGCGTTGTTACCTCAGATTGTTCCCTCAGGAAGCTCATTACAAGTAATTCATTCGTGTAATCTCGGCTCGGGGCCCGCGCGCGCGCACCTGCTGCTTAAGCCACGACATTTTTTGTTAAATTGCTATCATTTACTCTACCCAATAAAGGGGTGTTATAAGTTTGACGAATCTGTGTGTCTTTGGCATCGTAACTCCTAAACCGCTCCGATTTCAATGCGGTTTGAAAGCTGACGTCATAGAGATGGATCTAGCTACAACTGATAAAAGTATTATTTTATATTTTTTTACAAGTCGGGAGTTTTTAAAATTAATTTCACTACAACACATGCGTAAAGAACGCATGTATTGTGATTAGACAATGGACATTTACGAAAAATTTAAATACATACTTTAATACTTAATTGAACACACTACACCTTCCTTTGTTCTAGCTCCATTACAAGATAATAGTTATCACAGGAAGCTAACTCACAGATTATAAAACTTTGAGGATAAATGAATATCTTTTCAAGAGATAAAAATATGTATATCAAAATATTCTTTCTCAGCACCCCTAGTATTCATCAATGTCCTGTTTCAACAACGTATTGTGATTATGGAATTCATTTATCTCTTTTATTTTTATTTTCGTTTTTTGTGCTCATTCTATGTTGTATCTGTCTTCCTTGTGCAGTTAATTAAAATATTAGATTTATATATAGATAAATGAATTGCCCAATAAGTAGGTATACTTATTAATTAGGCAATATTTTATTCATATCTGCTAATGCTTCTTCACTGTTTTTGGGTTGATGCTCTGTGGTGCCTATAACTGTATCCCATCTTAGGACCCAAAGCGGCTCTAATTAATCGCTCGTCTCACCATAATTACTATCAATGTTTATCTTACACTAACCCCTCACCCCGCGCCACCCTCACTCCTCTCCTTTCAATATCTTCCGCTATCTTCAATAATTTATTAAAGCATCAATTTTCAGCTTAAAGTTTTAAACTCCAAATTTTATCAAATTAATCGGTCAAGTAAAACTCTTATCCGGGACAATAATAATATAATTTATCATACTAATACTTTATCTCTTTTGTATCTTATGCCTCTTTATACCTGCAAGAATTTTAGCTATTTCCAGTACTTACCGTTAGTCGAGTTGATGAGTTTATGTGTTAAATGATATGTGTACAAAATTTTCGCAGTTTAGTTTAGATTGGTTTAATGTATGTAATAACATACCATAAAAATACTCACCGCCTTTTTAAGTACCTATGTCTTGACACGATACGGTCAAAAAATACCTACTGTTAAAACTGTTATCAAAACTTTTAGAATAATATTAATATAAATAAAAAATTAATAATTAAGTAATTGTAAATGATCATAAATTAAAATAATCATCTGACCTTAGTCTGCCCAGAAGTAGTCCAATGCTAACCGAGGAGTTATGGCGGTAACGTCGACACAGCAGTAATTCTTCGTATAATTTATCAAACAAAGCGTACATAAAGCTCTCATTGTTTGTTCGTTAATAGAGCGCAGTATGAAAATACATCAATGTCGCAAATAAAAATAGAATGATCCGCAATGGACGATAGTGCAGACAGTAAATCAAATCGTTAGAAGAGAAGAGTGCCAATAAATATTGAGAGAATGATTAATGCGAATGAGAGGCACTTTTTACCGCATCGGCTGTCTGTGCGCGCGGCTTAAGTTTTTCTTCGAGACGGAACCCATTTCGAACATAATAAAACATCGGATATCTGTTGCAGGGCAAGTCATTGTAGTTGGTAAAATGAATAATTAAATGTAATTTTGTATCTGTTTCACTGATCATTTTATTTTCAGGCAATAAAATGCTCCAGCTGTTCTGGTTTCTGAGCCTAACCAACTCCAACTAATACATTTATTTCTTTCTCTGAGATTCGCACCCCGGACCTCCATTGTAACACAAAAGCGTAAATTTTAGCATTTAGTCACGAAGTTTATTGACAAAAAGTTTGATAATAAAATGCCATGGTGAAGGTATATGATGAACTTTTTTATTATTGGCTATTAATTATGAGATAATCGTAACATTATTGTTCACCAAGGGTACTTTAGCTTATTCTAAGTTATGTAAACTTTAAATGTTTTAAATTAAAATCTTTTACAACTTTGCAATAAAATATAATATTACTAGCTGACCCGGCAAACGTTGTTTTGCCATATTAATTTTTGGGGTGTGCTACCCTTTTCACTTAGGGGTATGAAAAATAGATAGTAGCCGATTTTTAGACCTACTGAATATGCACATAAAATTTGGTAAAAATCAGTTAAGCCATTTCGGAGGAGTAAGGTAACTAAAATTGTGATACGAGAATTTTATATATAAGATAATATTTTCTAAAAAAAATAGTGTAATATTAAATTTAAATATGAAAGATATTTATAACTAGTTTTTTGTGTAATATTATATCTATATTATCTACTTATATTAGAAATATGATATTCATGAAAGTGTTATAAAAGAATGATTTGACGATAAATTTCTCCGTCACGATGATGTCTGAAACATGAAGCTGATTGCCAATAAAGACGAAATTCTTATTTACTTGCAAATTGCTTTTTTATCCTCCTTAAAATATATTCAATATAGAATAAATATATTATAATATAATAAATCATATTCATAAACTCTGTGTGCCCCGCGGCCATGCTCTCAAAAGGAAAGTATCTTTTTATTAATGTCCGTTGTTACGCCGCTCCTATTGGTCGTAGCGTAAAGTTTAATACCCTATAGTTTTCCCCGATAAATGGACTGTCCCAAATAACAATAATTTTTCAATAGTAAGATAATTCGTTTTAACAAACAAACATACTCTTTAACTTCACAATATTAGCATAGATATATTTTACGAGAAATAATTTTAGAACACGTTACTTTAAATTTTAAGTTTATGAATTATTGAGTTGAGTGCCTTTCAGTGTTTAAAAACAATAAAATATTTTGCCTGTTTTGAAAAAATGCCCAGCATTTTCCCAGTTTGCCGAACGAAACTACCAATAAATAGAAAAGTATATGAGTTAAAATTGTAAGCGCTAAATAAATTGTGAACTGCAATATGAAACGACGGCCAAGTTTAACCGCCGCTGCTACGAACTTCGGAATGAATCAAAGATCCACAATATTTCTCCAGTTCGACGTTTAAGTGTTGAACTTCATTATTATCCTGTACATTTTATGAGCAAAAGTTTTATTGAAAATTTCTTTATGAACAGTTTGTTTTCAAAAATCAAAGTATATGTATATAACCTCCGACACAAAAAGCTGTGCTTAAGTTCGACGGGTCTGTGTGGTCGTGGCATAGTAACTCGTAAACAAGTATTTAAGCCCTTTTTCAATTCTGTTTTATTTTGTTTGAAAATCGAAATAAATAGGTACTTAATCTATACATCCATTATTGAGACATTCTTATTTGTATCACCTCGGGGTCTTATAAAGTTGCCTTCAATTTCACTTGTGTTGGTATAAGTCTATGGTTAAACACTTGTTACATAGCCGTTGATAATAACTGATTAGCGTGTCGCACGCAATCTTACCTTTCTCGAAAAATTAACACATTTTTCCGCATCGTTAGAAATTTTTCTTATTTTCGTGTATTTTATGAAGGAAACGTTTTTCCGCTCTTGTTTTTTCCGCTACAAAATATAATGTTTACACAAATTTCGTCCGCTCGGATGATTTTATTTCATTGTGCTTACTCGTAGGTATATCCCGAGGCGAGAAAGTAATAAACCAAACCGATGGCTACTACTAACAGACTGTTCAAATATATTTTTTTTGTAAAACATAATTCCTACCAGAGATTTAGTTTTTAGATTTATTCTCGTGTATTTTAACTTATACGGAACTCTGCGAGACACGAATTTAGATCTGAAAAGGACGCCATTAAACTCATTTTAAATAGACTGTTAGATATTTGAAAACGTTTATTTTACATTATAAATAAAATATTCCATCAATTGGAACAAAGCCTCAACCCGTGGAAAGCCTCGCCCTGAGACCAACCGAGAAATATCCAACGAACCGAAATCATTTTCTTTATACTTCCCTTTGAATACACCTCAATATTTTATAAAATTCTCTTTAAACGTCAAAAGAAATACTAAGGATTTTGTCAATTTAACACCTTTGTATTTCTGTGCAAAGGTCCAAATAGTTCAGTCCAGTTCGATGCCTTGTCTCATATTAGCGGCCCGCCCCAGCTTCGTGTGGGTTACCCGTTACTGCAACAACATCTTTCGTGGATGCTCCGCTTCTTTTGGTCGTAGCGTGATGCTACTCGATAGATGCACTTTCCAAAACAAAATAATTTTTCAATTCAAACGATTGATTCCAGAGATAAGTCCCTTACCAAATAAACAAATTGTTCAACTTTATATATTGAATAGTGAAAGCAACTACCATCACTCCTACATCCAGCAACTACCCCTTCTTTGTACCGTGCCAAAGTAATTCAAATCGAAAGCGCCAACGAATGGTTTCATAGACTATCTTACTAAGAATTCCTAAAATGTTTCTGAACTTAACTAAACTAAAATAATAAACCTAACAGTAGCATAGTGATATGGAAAAAACCTATATTTTGAGTTCCATTTTCTATCACTCCTTTAAATTTGACAGCCTATTTAGATATTTTGTCATGAGTTTTATTACTGAGGTATAAATTAACGATTTCCGTCTTTTGTCTATAATAACAATCAACCTAACGAAACTTTACGCAACAATTAATTTAAATCCAAAAAGTTTACATTCAAATATCTTGAAACTTCCGACAAAATCCAAAAGCCAATAAAACGGTATGGCACGCTGGGGGAGAGGCGCGGAGTGGAGGAGGTGTCACAAAAAGCAATGTCTTCTTCAATAACCGTTGGAAATGTCATCGCTGAGTCAGCATTCATTATATCGGGCGATACAGCGAGGCGCACATTAAAGAAAATGTGTTTCCTTCCGAAGGGAACGAGGAAGTGTTTGATCTGTTCAGGCGGTAATCACTTCCGGAAACAAGTTGGCGGTGCCATTAGTTTAATTAAACGACTATAAGAAAGTCCTTATTGGCTTCCCTCTCCTTCCCTGTGTCTCAGGAAATATAAAAGTAGTAGAGTGTAGTATGTAGGTACGAATATAATATTAAGAAACGTTTTGAATGAAAAATGTCATTCGAAAACAGGCTTGTTTCTAAACGTTCAGGCTACAAGACCATAAAGTTTCAAATGATTTATCACACTCATTCTTCATTATTTAACAAAATTTATTATTTTAATTTTTTCAGAATAAAAGCTGTCGACACGATTACACGTGCACTTAAAATAAATTATTTTCATATGAAGTCTCTTTGTGCATTGTAACAAGGGTGTTACCGCTTCGCGTTGAACACAGACAGACAGACAGACAAAAAGAGACAATTGTCACATGTCAAAGAGGAGAGATTTTTATTAAATGAAAGTCGTTTCATAAAATATCAACGAGTGTAATGCCACGTTGTGGAAGACTCGAGTGGTATTATGAAAATGCTTCTAAGCCTTCCGGCGTGGATTTCATTTTAATGACGTCTGCTTTTAAAGTTAAATTTTACAAAAAGGTTTGCTATTATTTTTAAAGACATTTAAACGCTGAATAGCAAGTTTCAAAAGACGTCAGAAACAAAAAGTTAGATAAGATATTCATATTTTTATCTACATTTAGAAGGTTTAACAATCTTATTAAATATGCTTCCAACTAGCTGGCTAGTGGTTCTGTGTGAACCGGAGATGCTGAGTTTAAATCCCAGGGAAACGTATCAATACTAATAGGTGATCTGTATAGAAATTATTAGAATATTTGGGTTCACGTATTTATGTATTTATTTCTAAAATTTAAATTAATTCTATCTCATAATTTTTTCTAATATAACAGAAAAATTGCAAAATTCTTATTTTATAGAGATGAGTGATCATATTTTTATACTCTTTCAGCTTCAACCAAATATAGATGCATAATATCGAATATAAATTTATTAAATTGTTCATTCAATTGCGGTGCCATTGTCCAAGGGCGGCGCATTTTTTTCGATTAATTTGGGGACCCGCCTGCCCACAATATTTAATAAGTTACAGGAACCTTTTGCGAAACATCCAAATTAGAATTACTGCAATCACTACTCAGCCACCCAGTCCTGGTCATTGTTTCATCCAGTCTTTTAATCTTTTTGTAAAAATATCCTAAAACCAAAAAATCTGAGTACCTACGCGATGGCCGGCACATAATCTTGTTTGATCATGTCTGGATAGGAATGTGTCAAAAATTATCACAGATAACTTATATTTTGTTTTATCTGTGAAATTGCTTTTTTTATAGAATTGGGGGCACTTAATATAAGCGGTCCGCCGCCCATGGACAGTGGACGCCCTCGATGCCAGTTTGACCACGGATATGTTGCCAGCCTTTTTAGAGCAATTGCATGCTGATTCCCCCACTAGCCGAACGAAACGCCAGAGCCGAGTGCAAAGCAAGTAGCCTGAAGGGCGAATCATGAAGTTTAATAACTTTAATGTTGATTTTCTTTTCAGCTAAGATGTAATATGTTGTCAGCTCAGTAAGTAAACAATTGTCAAACTAGCTTAACAAGAAATATCTCTTATCTGAGCAATCGAATACAGTTTTTACATTATTAAAAACGTACTAGTGGAGAATAAACAAATGGATATTTTCGTCGGCGATAAAATTGTATATTTATTTGCTTTGGCGGGTGTGTATTTTAGCGTGGCTTATGATATGCAAATCCTGTGAGTGAATGCAATACGTCAAATCCGTTCCAATATGGATCAGCCTCCAACCTTTACTACGTTCATTTCATATGTGATTATAATAAATACACTAGAGTTTGTTTTGTTGGTTGGTCTCAAAATCTAGTGGTTCCAATAGAAAAATTATTTTTGCTAAAAAGTATATGATATTAAACATCACGCTATGAGCAATAGGAGCGAAGCGTTGATGAAAAATGTTGCAAAAACGGGGAAAATTATTATTTGTGATAGCAGGTGAAACCGCGAGGCATAGCTAGTCAGTGATTTTTTTAGTTTGGTTGTTTTATCAGATTACGTTTTAAGTATTTAAGCGTACGGTGTATTTTCCTGTTTCCTTTTAATCCCCGACGCAATAGGAGGGTTGTTATAAATTTAACATATCTGTGTAAACACACATTATGTGTCTGCTGTGACATCCATGAGTAGACCAATAATGATGCGTTCATTTATTGTATATTCTTTTTTGCAGTTAATGTGTCGTTTTCAATGGGGGCTATCGCGTGTGAGTTTTCCACTAGAGGCGCTTGTGTCGCGTGAGGTCCAAAAAATTCAATTTTCAATCGTTTTTTTATTTAATTTATTAATTATAATTTATTTAATTTACCTAATGAAGAGTGATCTCCTTCGTGAAATAATGGAAAAAATGGATTATTTGGCGATGAATGTGAACGCTTTGAAAGGGGAATTAAGAAAAAGAGGCGCAAAAATATGATGACAGTTATTTATAATTAATAAACGAGATGTTATTTATAATTAATTAATGAGATTCAAGATCCAAAACTTTGTTTCGGCACCAATCTTATAAAGTAGTCTTTAACAGCTATACTTCTGGACCTTAGTCCTATACCTTAGTCAACAGTGGCGCCATTTGGTGAGAACAAAAACGATAGTCCCCATTGTGTTCAATTTTACATTTTGTAAAATCGTAAAACAGATTGGTAATGTCAATTAGCTTATTTGTGTGTATATTGTACAAATAAATTTATTTGAATTACATTAATATACATGGTTGACTGGTAAAATGGACTGAATTTCTTGGCTTCTTCGATTTGGGTGCGTTCTTGAACAGTATATAAACGTAGATTTAAGTGACATTTATAAGCGATCGTGTATTTAATATATTAAGATACTAATTAAAGTATTTAAAGTGAATAAAAAGGAAATTAACAAATAGTGTGCAATTTTCATAGTAACATAGTCACATGAATAAAAATTAAAAGTAAAGAGACACCTAGACACCTTAATAATGACTCCTTATGCAATTAAATCAGACGGTGGAGAGATTTAATTCTAAGCACGCTCTATTACATTGTAAGACAGTTTTGAACGGGGCGGGCCGAGTTTGCTTGTAACGTTGATATAATCGTGTTCATAATACATTGAAGTTTTTATGTTATTTTATGTTATTATAACAACTACAAAGATTTCTTTAGAAAAATAGTTATTCACCTTTAGACTATGTATTCAGTATTGTGTCGTTTAAAAAAATCAGACAACATCTTTTATTACTAAAATAGGCCAATTAACACTGTTTTTGAGTGATTGACTTTATCTTAAAATTAAATAACAAACACTTCAAAATATTATTTTTAACTATGTATGTTAAATTGATTTTTAAAGAACAATAATTATGAATAATACACGAAAAATATAATATAGGTAAATCTCGCACCTATAGTATTAAGTGATGTATGATGAAGTAAGTATTTTTTAAAAAACGTATAAATTTTTTAACGATGCTAGAGAGCAATGTATTACAAATAACTGTTTCCAACCGCCGAGTCCTGGTAGGTGAGGTGAGGTGGGCTAGAAGGCCTACTAATTACTGGAGATAGGCCCGCTGATAACGGCGGGTTCGACTCCACGGACGAGAGGTTTTGTGGAACTAACCGACTCAGCCGTGAGATTAAATTGTTCAGATTGAGCTTAGTATCTATCTCGTCTCCTCTGTGTATTAACCTTGTATAATATTAGAGATTCTGAGACAGATTCATCTTTGGGGATTGAAATAATTTATTAGGTACAAAGCATAACTTCATCCGCGTAACTATTGAAATTAATACATATCCTAGTGTAGGGTATTTTTTGTACCAATCAACCCATATTTTTAATATTATATATTTTCTATCGATTGAAAACATTTAAAATTCAATCGATAAAAAATGAATTGAATAACAAATTTATAAGAAGAAATACAACAAATACGAAAACACAAACAAAAAACATCTATTACACGACATGTAATATTTATGATTATTTTAATTTTGATTTTAAAATTTACGTTTAATATTATTTCAAATTCTTATGTAAGCTTGGTTTTTTTAGACTTACGAACTGTGTTATTTTCTAATTTTTAATACAATCGATTCGTTGAAAAAGTATAAACATTATCAGTTCACGGCAACTGGGGTTGGTGACATTCCATTCATAGATATCTCTCATTTGTGTCGCCGTGTTAACATCGCGTCAGATCTCGGTTTAATCAGGCGAGATTAGTCGCACATACTCCAGCAAACTCAGATTAAATGCTTCATAAGGATTTAATGCTTCTTTGCTAATTGCTTTTTGATAGAGTTATGGTGAAATGAAGACTACTACTTGGGGCTTTCCTTAATAAATTAGAGATATCCAAAATAAGTGAGAACTGAGTGAAGGTAAAATATAACATAGTAGTGGCCTGCCCAAGCCTTACATGTAAATCGTGCCGTCGATTTTGGATCGAAATGTTTTGAAAGATATCATATCAATTTATACTTTGAATGATAGATACTAGTTTTGGATTAAGCTCTTATTTTTGTGTGACATTCATAAGTCATCAGATATGTGATTCTATATATGAATAAAATGTTTGACAATAAAGGCATGTCCAGTTGCCAGTATATAGCATACATTCTAAGTATTCATAATAAATTTAAAATGAAAAATTGTAGGTACCTCCATGAAAAAAATCACCGTTATTTGAATATGGGAACAGACAGGCTCCAATGTTTGATGTTGGTATTTGAACAAACAAATCGCTGTTGGACTAGACTTTTTTGGCTTTGTTTGCGTTTTTGGCATCTTGCATTTGGGCCAAGGCAATATTTGTATAGCGCCGTTATCCTAATGTCAAAGTTTTATGAGTTCAGTAGAAAAAATTGACAACGTAATTCAAGATCAAGGAGAATGTCAAGTTAAATTTAATTTCTTAGCAAACAACCACTTTTTACATATTTTATTCTATTTTTAGATAAGCTTAGTGTATTTCGGTAGTATTCATTTTATATGGATAGAAAAAATAAGACATATTCTGGGCCAAGCTGTTTAATAAAGAATGGATAAACAATATATTTATGATATAAAATTCGAATGAATTTGCAACAAATTTTAATAAAAGGCTAATGTAGCCTTTTCCCAGATTACCTACTTGGAACAAACAAATGGAGGATTATCAGATTAAAAATTGTTATTTTTATTTTACGATGCAGTCCTCTAATGTCTTCGTTTATATCGATTCTACCTACAGACATTTTTCAAACAAAATAGGTATCTTATCTCCACGCTAATCTCTCGCAAAGACGTTTTCGTAAGGAAGCTCTGAGAATGATCTAAATCTTAGTGTTTCAACACATTTCCCTAGGAATCTACGCGAGTCTAGATTGATGAGGGAGTCGGTTTGCGATCACCTCGTTCATCTTCTCTCAAATACCTCGAGCTTCGACTGTCACACCTAACTAATGCTCTACTCCGATTGCCAGTTTCTCATAGAGTGGACGATTGCTTTATATTATTACACGAAGCACATTCTATATGAGAAATCGTTATTTTTTATTTATATTTATTGTCATTCATTAAATTATTCCCGCTCTGATCTTATAAATTTGTTCATCCACGATTAAGTTATTTTTATTTGTATTTAAAGTGTAGCTGGATAAGTTCAATTTCCTCCAATTTCACTTGTTAAAATTGTGACTGTAAAAAAGTATCTATAGTAAAGTATAATATCTTTTTCCTTGCTTACAACTGAATCTCTAACCGAATTGATAAAAAGGGCTGGAGTCGATCAATCAGAGGCTTTGGCGGCGGCGATCCGGCGGCGGACGGCGGACAATGGCCGGTAACGAGTTCCTTCACAAAAGAGTCGATTCCTTGATTATCCGCTGCCACCATTGTCCGCGCTATAGCTCGACCTTATCGCTTCTGGACCCGACGATTTAATCGCATAACTTTGCTATTTGTGGCCTACTTCAAACAAATGTTGTTTATCCGAGGAAGGATCCCCATTCAGAACTGCTTTACGCTTCGTAAAACCTAGTTAAATTATTGACAAAATTGTTATCCCAAGAAGGTTTTTTCTAAAATCAACTGCTATGTAAGTGAAATATTTATTTTGTTTTTATACCCTTATTATTAATAGAAAATATTTTTATTATTTTGTAATTAATACCTACATTAAAAAGTTAGTTGTAAAATTGATCAACTTTCATTGAATGTAGAACAGTGTAGGCTACCTTATAAAATAATGAAATTGTTAGTTACGATCATCTTGATAACATAAATCCGAGCTCGTCGCAACGAGCGATCAGATTGCGTGCACTCAATCGCACCGGATTATACCGGATACAACCGGCTACGACCGCTGCCAACCGCCGCTAACTGCTTAATACCGCTACACAACACGGTTCAAGTGTCTCACTCTGAATGAATGCTTCAAAAGGAATATATTGTTTGTTGCGCCATCTATACATGATTTTATTCAGTTCTAAATTAAATTATAATTAGAACGGGGACTTAGCTTTTGAATTCAATTTTAATTCAAGTCAATTACAGAAATCGTTGTTATCGTGGGAAGCCAGAAGGTCTCAAAAGAGATCTTATAATTTACAGACGTCAGACTTTCAGGCCTTCTTTGTGATTTTGTTTCAAATTGCAAAGGTTGCAATTAGTGTAATTACAGCGCGATTGAGACATCATTACTGCTGCCAAGAAACAAGAAAATGTGTTAACATTTAAAAAATATTCTGTCTCGTCAATCTCAAAGAAATTTGCTGGCCATTTCTTTGAGATTGACGTGTCTGTGTGTCTGTCTGGGCGATTTCGATGCGGTTCTCTTGGTTAAAGGCCGACGGTCGAGGTGGATGACTGCCAATATTTGAAATTAAATTATCTACAATTTCACTTTCGTAAAATGTTAAAATTTAGTTTATTTTTCTGTGTACAATTAAATAAATTCTCTTATTGAGTAGGTATTTAATATTTGTACGGGGTACACAATATTATGTTCAAGAATAATATATCAAGTGGGTAATATCTTCAACAAAAATCTTCAAGAATTTCTGAATGTAGGTTTTATTTCGTTTTTAGTGTAGAGGAAAGGGTGGGATAGGGAGCACGAGGCCGGAGGGTGTGAGGGAGCAATAAATCGCGGCGATCCTCTGCAAACAATGTTTTTGAACGATATTAATAGCCCGGGCCCACGCTGATATCATCTGTTCGCATTCTTTTGACGAATTGCGAAGTTTTTGTTACCACATAAATAGGTCTGTTTGGTTTGCCTTCAGGGCTGCGGGATTGGGTTCAACCCTTCTTTTAGCTAACCATTTTGATAGGAAAATAAATCTCGAGAAACAATGATACATCATGGAAAGTGTTTTAGACGATTTATGTTTTTATAATCAAACGTATAAGAAAATACAGCATATCTAGGCTAATAATATAAATTTAAAAAAATTGTTGATCGCTCCAATCTCAAGAACTATTTGTTCAAATTGAATGTATTTTTGTATCAAATAATCCATTTATTGTGTTTTACTTTTCATTAATCCACGAAGGCTTAGGCTTTGCTACGATGAAATTAATGCGGATGAAACCGCGGAGCACAGCCATAACCATACAAATATTCGAACAGTTTAAAACGAAGGTCAGATGTGTGGTTAAGATGCCCTATTAATATAAAAATATAAAAACAGTTAAAACTCTATTGTAATTATTTGGTTTCGTAACAAAGTTAAACAGTGTTATATATAGTCGTGTAAGTAGCAGGCAAGCAGAGGCCCGCGGGAGTGATCCACTCAGGCACAGCAACCGCCGCGCTCACGTTCGCTAATATAAGGCTTTGCTTGCTCTCCAAATAAAAATATATTGTTCCTCTCATCATTTGATAATGTGGAATTGTAGAATGGTATGCCATTGCGTTGAAAGTTGAGCTAACATAAGCAGATATTTATCTATTATAATAACAAGTGAAATTGAAGACAATTTAAAAAAACCCACCGACTTGTTAATTACAAATAATGATGAATGGACTAGATCTGTACAGATGTCTAGATTTGATAAACTATAGCCATGATCTCGTTTACGTCAATACATTCCTCTATTTTCGTTGTTGGCTAATAAACAGTAACATTCTCAGGTGTAAAGTATTCCCCTTTTTATAAGAAACGTCGTGGCAAATCTTCCAAAAACCCGCCCCAGCAGTAACACTTAATGCAATTTTCGCTCAAAGGTTTGGGGATTGTGGAGTCAAGGTATATCTTGTAAACAAGGTAATTCGATAGCGGGTCGAGAGCTTTCGGAACAACTCGATGTAATGCCCCACTCGGGGACATGTGGCATTAATTGTACCAGTTTACCTCTCTGTGAGGGTAAACTGAACTTCGAGTGGGGTTTTGAGAAGGTTTATTGAAGAAATTTAACACGTTTAATGCCTCTTGTACTTGAGTTTCGAATATCTTTCGTAACCTCTCAGTGTTTACTCTAGTTTTGAAGAAATATTTTAATAAAGGTTTGGTTTTCATGAAATTGAGATTTTCTGTGATTTTCTTAACGAGTGTTATGTGGTTCAACCCTTTAATAAATATATATATATATTTTTATAATTTCATTAATTTGAGGTTGAAACTTCATACTTGTTTTTTCCGAGGACCTGATTTAATAATTATGTAATACCTCCAAATTTTAAGCCATGACAAAACTAGTAGATTTTAATAAACTGAGCACGTTTCCACGATTTTTTATAGTAATTTCGAAAGAACTCCGCTAGAAGTAAGCTTAGTTAATTAATTAATCCTGAATTACGCAGCGGTGTGTTTCACAAATTACATTTATCTGTGTAGAATTTTTACGAGTAGTTATTTTCGTTTAATTAGCGTCGCCTAAATGAGAGGTCGCCGCGTGCCTTCTCGTTTGCCTAAATTACGTCTGCCTGCGCCGCGGGACAAGCCGCGCAAGTGAAGCGAAACACAATCTTGACAAGTGTTCAAACCATACAAATTAGTCTTAAGTCACTGTAGCGTGGGACTTCTTTAAGGGATCCTTGTGTATGGTCATAAAAAATTAAAATACTCGTTTAATTTGTTGTGTTGTAATTTCTCGTTTGAATTCAGAATCTTCCGTGCAGCACACGTCGAATGACAGACGTGGCACCATTAGGCGGCAAAAGAGGCGGCTAGTATTTTTACGCCGTTAGTGACAAAGTTTATTAAATAACTATTATTATTATTAGTTCATCCAACTCCTTTTTAATCTAAAAGGTAAATTTTATAGAATGAATTAGAC
This sequence comes from Aporia crataegi, assembly GCA_912999735.1. NCBI lineage: Eukaryota > Metazoa > Arthropoda > Insecta > Lepidoptera > Pieridae > Aporia > Aporia crataegi. The sequence continues at coordinate 173,248 of OU538744.1, read as the reverse complement.
ATGTGATTGTTAACGAAAACATGCTAATTGAAATAAATATAAAGTTGGCTTTACTCTTCTCTCATAATAATGTATATGTTTGTATTTAAGTGTATTTAAGTTAATTTGGTAGATCATCACTCGAGTCGCCAATCGTGACCAGCATGTATTTGTGTAGTGGTGATCACTTATCCTGTTGTCAGTTCTAAATAAACTAATATTGTGTTATCGCGTTCCACTCATCACATGTACTAGACCCGGAATGTTTCGAATTCGTGACAACAGTCGCCCGTAATTACTCTCCGTGGCAGTGCAGCGGCAGCAGACAGCAGGTGATATCGCATTACATCATTTCTTTTTCATTTAGAGAGTACCTTTTCAATAAGCTAGGAACATCTAATCAGGAGAATCGAAGTGCTTAGAATTGGTTGAGAATTGTCTACGTGTAAAAAAACAGTTACATCGGATTAAGCGCGTTTATTTAACAAAACTTTACCGTCACCCGTAGCCTTGCAGGCTGTAAATTAGGTACGCGAAACGTTTATTTAGTTTTACTATAATAATTGTAAAGTTTCGTTTAATATACTCGCTTTATCCGGTGAAACTGTTTTCTGTTAGATCGGATAAGAAATAATACCAAGTTACAATCAATTTCAATGAATCCGTTATACAAGACTTTCCACATTCTCGAGTCCTTCCTTATGTCCGTAAATAGGAATTCTCTTCGGGAGCGAGTAACGAGACAATCGTCGCACACATCTCCGAATCGATTCCAAGAAAACAATCTTTAGCTTCCTCGACAGCACTGAATTCAAAACAAAGACACGAAACAAATACAAAAAAGCCCAACGAAACTCCATGATGGCTCAACAAATCAATAAACAAGGACCTCTACACCCCTTCGCCTATAGACATAAAGTCTCATCTTCCATAACACAAATTGTATCTGCTTACCCGCGGTTAAATAAAATACGCCCAAAGAAAAACGGTTCGTTAGGAGCACTTTACGTTTTTCTTCTCGTCATTTCATTATTCAAGATGCAAGTTTTTATTCGAGCTTATAAATTTACGAATTAATTTGATTGGAAGATCAAAGCATTGTTTATGAATTTATTTCGCGTTACCTTTTGAAGTTTGTAAATTGATTCTGACAGCTTTAACGAGGGTACCTCGCTGGCGAAATATCCATTGGCTCATTGATTCCTATCTGAACTATTTATTTTATTTACCAGTTATTACTTTCCTCAAAAGATATGTTAGTTATAAACAAATTCAATTTTAAAAAAATAAAACCGACCACAAAACGCTCTAAAAGGTGAAAAATACATATTGTATTGCCAAAGCGAACTATTCTTCAATTTTTGATTTATTAACCTCAATATCTCTAAAACTATAGATATATTTATTCTTGTTGCAAATTTAATACTGAATCCAAAAACATCTAATTTATCTAAAATATTCATATTTCATAAAGTCCGACGCAGTCGCGCGAATTTCGCCCGATTAAGAAACTAATCTTTCAATATCTTAAAACTATTGACCGAAATATTATAAAAAAAATCTAAGTTACCATATCGTTCGACATCTCATTCAAACAAATCTCTCTACGGACGGCGACGTGGGAGTGAAACATCGGAAACAAATATATTTATTATGCACCTACACCTCGAATTGATAACCTCCTTTATGGTGTTTTTGAAGGTCGGTTAAAAATTATGTTACCTCAACATTGTCCATAAATATTACATAGAATTAGGTACAAGTTTGATAAAATTAAATTGAAATACTAATATAAGAACCTAAGTATATATTTAAATATAAGTCACATAATACATGTTATGTTTCTTATTTAAGAGATCAGACGTTTAAATAAAAAATATTGATTTTGGATGTTGGGCTTTGACCAATAAAGTTTAAAATATTTTGAAACAGTTATTATAAATTCTATCTTATTCGATAAACATTGTATCGTATTAAACTATTTAGAGCTACAATAACTACAACTTATTAATGCGTTCGAGTACTCGGCGGATTTCAACGCTATGTGTGTTGTGTACATTGCTCGATTACGTGTAAACGGATGAACAGCGACGATAGAGCTGATGTGGTCGCTTTGATCATTACATATACACACATACCGGCATACAGTCGTGTTGATCGATTGAGGAATTCCTCTTGTCCGGAATGCCTTCTCTAAATTAATTATCCGCCGCTTAGTCACAGCTGTTACTCACTCTGAGATACAATTATATTATTATTCTGATTTAATTGATACGAAGGTGAGATTTCTGTTACGCCCCAATTATTCATCTTTACTCATATCATTAGGCTGAAGAGTTTGTTTGTTTAGTTGAACGCGCTAATCTCTGGAACTGTGAATGTGTGGAATAGTCCATTTATCGAGGAAGGCTATCACGCGTCTATAGAAACATCTCTAGAATCCCTTTTCTTTCAGTTGTAGGTTTCAGTAGTTGGTTTTTTCTCAAATTAACTTGGATGAAACTGCGGGACATAGCTAGTTCTATATAATACCGATTTTACTTTAGATAAAGAGTCTTGTATGAACACAATTATACACAGTTGGTTTTTTTTAAGACGAGTAGGTAAGATCCATCACGACCACGTCAGCTTTCAAACAAAAAATCGCAACGAAAATGGTCCAATCGATTAGGAGCTTCGAGGCCACCGAAAGACACACAAAGACCTTTTTTTGTCGCAGTTATTTAAAATAAATTAATCAGAGTGAGATTTGTGTAAAATCTTTAGGCGCAATAAGGTGAGTAGCGACTTGCTAGTTTCCTCCCCCGGGTGCAGGGTTCAGGGTTGGGCGCGAGCCAAACTGAGATAAATGATCCTTGCCGACTATGTAAGGAGTTGTACCACGGATTCGAATCACGGATGTGGCACATCATAATTTAACATTTTTTATTTTTATTTTAATGTTTCTTTAATATATATTTATTTGTTAACTATTTTTTTACCACCGTAAAATGTATTTAGGTAAGGTAGTGTAATTTAAGTTGATACACATTTTAATTTAATAACAACATATTTAGTTGTAATCACAATTATATTAGTAGCGGCCCACCCCGGCCTTGCCTGTTTTTACAACGTTTTTCAATAATGCTTCAAACCTTTTGGTCTAAAAAATGTTTACTTGTATTTAATAGTTTATTTAAAAAATTTAAAATAACCCCCGACATGTTTACAACAAAATATAAGAATAGCTCAATGGCTGTACAGATCTTTCAACCAAAAAACTACAACGAAATCGGCCGTTCGTGAGCTGTGATGCTGCAGTGGACCCAGAGGTACACAGGCAAACTTACACCCCTTTCATGTCGGGGTTTAATAAAAGTACCGTATCAAATCGAGCCGTGCTGAAGGGTTGTTCATCGCGTCGCATCAGCGTTAGCGCGCCTCCATAATCGAATCCAAATAAACTGATATTGGCCGGAGATCAGCCGATAGCACCAATCATCTAAGCCTATTACATCGTCAAGCAATTAACTGAGCCACGCGTTCATCTCATTTAAATTACCACTATCATAATCATAGAATATGTCAGACACATTTTTATCTATTTATCATGATTATATCAAATTGTTATGAAATTGCTGTTAAATTATATATAAAACAAAATATAGTATTGTATATTGTTATACATAATATATTTAATAAAATAATATTATGCAATATTTTTTTTAAATATATCATGTTGTATTTGTAAGTAACGAACTTACACAGTGGTTATAATAAATTTGGGCCTCTGTTAATGAGGCACAAATATAGAAGGGATTTATATTTGTTTAATTAAAAACAAATACCGTATGTATGTTAAAAAAAAGGTATCATAAATTTCACGTGCCCATGGGTGACGTGTTTCTGAAATTGACCCACAATTTCACTTGTGTATTTATATAATCGATTTTTAATTTTTTAGGGTTAGATAAAACTCACTTTCTCTCAATTTACATTAAGCAATGGTAGTCGATCGGTGGCAAATATTGTGATTGATGATAACACGAACGTGTTAAAATATAAAATACCCACGTCATTGGTGTGTGATGAGTCCTGGATCCTGATTAATATCGATGCTTTTGGGCTTTTAACAAAATAATATGGGAAAATAAATTTTTCACAGCCGTTTGAAGTAGGTACTAAAAAGCGTTTTATTTGAAACGTAGACAGTTCTAAACAATTTTTGGGAAGGTACAAATTATGACTCAATTTAATTTTTGTACCCGCTTCTTAAATATATAATAGGATAATTTCTTTTGTAAAGTTTTCAGTGTTTTATTTGAAGTAATATAAAGATTGAACGGCATTGTGTTACCATTGAAGGTAACTTTAAATTATTTTTTTGTTTGTTTGGTTGAACGCTCTAATCTCAGGAATTATTGTTTTGAACTGAAAATTATTTTTGTGTTGGATATCGTCTGTATGGACGATAGGAGCGTAGCTAGTTATATTAACGGAAATAAATTTCAATTAAACGTTCATATAAATATTTAAAAGTTAATTAATATTAAATGAGATTGTGTGTGATATTAAACTTGTTGGAAATATAAATGTGCTCGTAATAACTGGGCATGTTGGCGGCGTGACCACAAATTACATGCATGATAATGAAATTTTTGAAACGCACCAAACGCGGCGCGAGCTCGAAAGCGCGCGATAATAACACAGCTTTAAATCATGAATAATTAAAAGCTCTGTATGCACTAAGTGGTAATCATTTAGCCATCACTTAATGAATTCGCCAAACAGATCGCATCGCTGATTAGCGACTCGACAATAAGGGGATTCTCTGACTGAGAAGTTTCTGGAAAAAAAACGCAATTGAGCTAAAACAACCCAAACTGACAAAATGAATTTGCATAACAAAAAAGCAAATCCAAATTATATAAAAATTACCTTGCTATGAATGGATAATTCGTAGATATTATTAATTATAAAGTATGAAACCAATACTAGGAAAAAAGCAGTGGCGATATGTAGATAGGTAAGCAAGGGCTTGCTTCTGCGACTCGGCATCGATGGTGCGCTTATTTTTCGTGAAAACTAGATAGCTATTCGCCTGCTGGTGGTGAATTAAATTGAAAGAGTATAACGAACTTATTTGCATGAGTATGGTTATGTTTTTGCGTAATCATTTCAACTATAAAGGTACTACTTTTGTAGAAGCCATAATTATTAGTCAATCGCGTAAACCGCTCGTGTACGAGAAGCCAGCTCTGCAGCTGGCCGTGTTTACACTCAGATTGATGGCGAGTGCGGCTGCTGCAGCCACTCTGCCGCTGCATTTGCGCCCTCAACGACAACACCCCTCGAATTAAAGGACGTTCAATATTTGAAACGAACAACAGACCACTATAACTCATGGATTCTTTCACGTTATGTTCACTGTTATAATTTATGTAAGTTCTTGGCAGAAACAATTACTTATGTGATTTTTCAGAAAGTAAGCTCTTGATTTTTTTTATTGATGAAAAGATTCGCCTAGATATAAAATAAAGAGAAACGAATTATAAAAGAAAGGTAGGTAAATGTACAAACGTAACAGAAATACTTACATACTATGGTAAACAAATGGCCAAAGAAAACACAGAAAGCTATAAACAAACTAAACTAATGTTATAACAATTAAGTTTGTTAGTAAATTAAAAAAAATACATGCGTTGCTTACGGAGTCTACTGCTGGTTTTATGTATTTTATTTGAATATAATTCGCTAACATGAATATTTTCACTTTTTCATATCGATGAATTAGTTTTTACATGAAATAGTTGTAGGTTCAGGTGATAAATAATACATACAGTATTAAGCATCAAGCAACGCTCTTGGGAATCGAACCGAAACCGATAGTTAGAGTAATTCGGTCCTAAAGGAATGTCTTCCTGTCAGTTCCCGCTCGGCTAATGTATTCTCAAAGTTCCCTAAGACTTATTGGAGTCCCGGGAGAGAGGCGGGGCGAGAGGGAGGGAATCCCGAAGGAAACAAGTTTACAATTCGGCGCCTTGTTTCAGAAGACTTATTTTTCGAATTATCGGATTGAATTTGTTAAGCAGCCTGATGTTGTTATTGGCCCTTTCAACCCTTTTCATCTGTTTGTTCTTGTTTAGAATCATTTCACAAGTTCTCTTTAATGTACTTCTTAAATACTTATAATATATTTGCATCCTTAAGGTTGACATCCTATCATACTCTTAGCTGTCACTCGAAAAGCGCGATTGTTTTCAAATTTTACTCGAGAGAAAGGTATACAGGTTGCATACCTACATTTTTAACTTCGACAATTTTGCTTATTTATTGAACATCGGAATAAACTGATCCGATTCGAAACGGAAAATCTAAATCCGGGCAACAACAATTAGGCTTACCACTTGGAAGGCCCATTGACAAAATTATGTATTTAACAGACGTATAAATAACTGTTCTTTTCTGACCCTCACGATACGGGACTTCACACACTTATATGTTTCAAAAAATAAAATTTTAATTGTAAAAACTAGTGGTGCCCAGTGTTTTCTTTACATTTTAAGATGATGCGCCGCTTCTGTTTGTCGTAACGTAATGTTATATAGTTTTCATCGTTAATGGCCTACCGAGATTAGAGCGTTAAACTGAGGTTAAACCATACAAACTTTTCAATATAAATGATAATATAAAATGGTAACGGGCTCATAAAGAATAAATAAAGGTTGATGGAAATAACGAATTAAACTGATTCACAATCGCAAACAAATAACCCGTCTAATCTGAGGGGTTTGCTTTGAAAGGCAAATAATTGCCGACTATCAAATATTACGCGTCAGTAATTATGCCGGTAATCCAGCTGAATATTAATATTCTCTATTATTTTATAATCATAAATTTTTGAACTACTAATAATATTTTTTTAACCATAAATAACCACAAAAATGTGTATACTTAATGACATTATACAATATCGATATTAAAATGTTATTAATTTACTCACAAAATATGAAAAATGAGGACCTAAATTATGTTTTTGTAAATAATAGGTTATCGTTCAATGCATAAAAATTAAGTAACCCTCTCACAGCAACCCCGCGTACTGAGTCATGATAATTGTGTGACAAAACTGGACTCGGTAACAGAACATAAGAGCAGCGAAATAACAAGAATGAGGGTACTCTAAGCAATGTTAAGTGATATTCCAATTGCAGACAAACAAAACTAGTGTTCTCATTTTTAAAACTAATGAGAGTACTTTCAGTATTACGCCGCGCTCTAGAGACGATTAATTACGGAAGACCTCCGCCGACTGACCCCGGCTCTTCCCGGGAACTTAACTCCTAGTACTATTGTAATTAAAACGTTATTAGGTATATTACTAGGTATAGATTTTAATTTCAGTATTGCCGATGATAAAATTTGTAGTGATTGGTCAGATCAATGCGACCATTTTGGTACAAGACTCAATATTTTATTATTATAATGAATTATTTAACAAAAAACAAGATAGCTATGACTAGCTTTTACTATGAATATAATTTTCGACGATACGGTATATTATGGCACTCTGGAAGATAGATTTTTATTTGTATCACATACAAAATTACAAATCTTTTCTCTTTATAAGTTTAATTAAAATCAATAAAGTTATAATTGTTACCTAAAATTACATTAATACCTTCATAGTAATAATGAAATGTACCATTAATTTCCATACCAAGCTAACTATTAACAAGGCTACGAACTAACTGCGCGGGCCTAACGAACAAAACACGAGTCGGCTTTTACCCGGCCTTTATCCGCAATTCTAACCGGTTATTGATGTAACGGCCACTTTTTGCAAGTCATTACATTAAATCATCAACTTTTACAATATACGTCGTATACAAGTTTCCACATCTTAGCAATATTGGGATACGTTCACTTGTTATCATTTTTGCTTGCACTCGATTAGTTTAGTCGGTATGAGCTACTACCGTTCCTGAATCAGGCGATAATAATACAATATTAATTCATTTGTTTGGAATTTCAATACATTATTACGGCATCCCAGTCTCCTGTTATTAGTATAAAAGAAATTATATACTCGTAATATGAGTCTGAGACTTTTCAGTACTAAGTTAAATTTTATTTATACAAAATGAATTTCGAAGTCCCGTGTCCCCCAGTGGGGTATGGGGCAGATGCATTTTACATCTGTTTCACTGATCGATTATTTAATTAGGGGCAAGTAGGTGATCAGCCTTCTATGTTCTGCTAGACCGAGTTTTTTATATTTATAATCTCCACCGGGAATCGAACCCAGGACCCGGTTGTAACGCTTACGCGCTTACCTAGTGGCCAAAGAGGCGTTCGTTAACAAGAGGTGACACAAAACTGATTCTAATAAATTTATTGTGTACTTATTATGCCATTTCTAAATCAGCATAGAAAGGGTAGTTTTTAAAATTAATTGCGAGCCAAGCGTAGAACATTTTTTTCAACGGCAGCTGAATAAAGTTGAACTGTTAATTCACTTGATTGAGTCAAAGACCGAACTGCCATTTTTTGTATTTTACACCAATTACCGACCGATGATTAGTTTACTTTACTCCAAAACTATCAGTAATGAGTTCGGAATAAAAAAAATAAACATTAATTGGTATTTGTGACGATTTTGTTACATAGAACGATCGGGTAATTTTCAAAAAATTCTAAAAATGCTAATATCTCGAAATCCATGATACTTTTCTTTAGCCTTTTTTTGTGGAATACACCTAGGGCTAGCCTACTTCCAGTGTCGCTGTGGCGTGCTATTTTTGGGACATATTGTATAAATAATTTACATATTGTTAAAAAAAAATATATTTCCCCCCTCTGAAATATTTCTGATTTTAAATAATATAAAAGAACAAAAATTTAAAAAAAAAATTATCCAAATTGGAGCTGTTTCTGAGGACTTTCGAAGATTGCCTGATTTACGGCTTCATTGACTCGACTATAAGTAATGTTTTAAAACTGGGTACTATGGTTACATAATTCTAACTTGAATCTTTTTTCCTCATTTTAGAATTTTTGAACTTTTGCAAGTACAAATCGAGTGGGAATGACACAGAAAAATGCCGCACCAATGTAACAATAACGTAACCATTGACATTAGTCAGTGACGGAGAGATGCGCCTCGTTGGCCTATTTCCCGGTGCTGATTGAAGCAGCTCTCGTCTATCTACGCTGTACTGAGCCGTAATTATTGAACTACCAAGGAATTCAATGAAGCCATACCATATTTGTATTTACCTTTGAGAAACTTATTTGTTTAGCGTCAAAGAACTATTTAATTATAATGTTTACTATCGTTGTAATTTTTTAAATTAAAACATTGTTTACACACAGATATTTTTTATTCCGGTTAATTTATTATTATTTATCTCCTCTGTTCCAAGATATTCCGTTTACGGCCTCAGCTAGTATCAAATGACGTTCATCGATTTCGCGGATTCTGAGGAATCTGGAGGGAATGGCCAAATTAGCCTCCAAGAAGCTTGGAGCGGCTTGAATCGTTGATGACCGGATCCTTTTTGATCGGCTTGATCCTTTATCGTTGCGTAGTGATGCGTGTAGGTTCCTTCTGCATCTTCTTTCGCATTTATTATGGGAAATGTTCTTAGAGGTTTTTTTGATTAACCAGTTGCTGAATTTCATCTTCTAACGTCGAGGCAGAATACGAAATTTCATCCATATCACATTGATGTTCGTCGTTCCACAACCTCCTATCATATTATATGGCCTCCTATCTGATTAAAAAAAACCCCGACGAAAAAGAAGTTTGCTATAAGTTTAATGTGTGTGTCGTTCTGTGGAATCAGGCTTCGTATCTCCTTAACCAATGGACTACTTTTACTTGCGGTGTCTTGTGTTTGAAACTTGAAAGGTGATGTCATCGAGATGGATTTAAACATAATTTATGAAAATGGGTTCATCCGTTTATGAGATATTTTTATTTGTAGGTAATCTTCATGTCGGGGATTTTTTGATCACTTGTTTATTAATGTAATTTTTTTTATTAATAATTACTTTTGTTTTGTTTCAGACTGCCTCCACCTGCAATTGTATCGGGACCCCAAGGACCGATACAAGAAAGGCCAAACCAAAGCGTCTCTCTCGCTACAACATTTCTTGGGATTTGAATCGGGCTTCACTCTTGACAAAGAGTCAAACACAATCGCCATTATATGCCAAGACGTGATCGTGGTTCTAGCCTTTGAGTCCAGGGAGAGGTTGATAGCGTGGCAGGTGAAAGTGGGTTCGCAGCTCGGCTCTCCCAAACAATATTTGGTAATGATCGGTAATGGAGGGTCAAAAAAGCTGCCGGCGGGACCAGCAAGACTCCATTTGCAGGGACGAAGGTTCACGCTCACGAGTGGAGTACCGCCTAGAGCCCTCGGCATTTGGGAGCTAGCGCATTTAAGGTAAGTATTGAACATTTCCTATTATACTATTATTATTATATACTACTATTTATTTATTTTTTATCTGCACATTGAGTTAAACACAAATTAAATCCCATCGCAAAAACAGGGGTGTTTTGTCAGAAAACTGATCCAGATGGATGTTAGCTACAGTCTACAAGTATCTATTCATCCGTTTATGAGGTATTTTTATTTGTATTCATCAAGTCGGGAACTTTTGAAATTACTTGTAAACTCTCTTTCAAACCTTTTTTATACGCTGGGTAAGAGCTTTCGTACGTGACAGCAAATGATAAAAGTGTACATAAAAGTAGGAGATAATAAAATCGCATGGCGCATGGTTGGCGGTCCGTTTAAAACCGACCATTTCATATACGCCACAATAAAACTTGATCATTTCGCGGTGACCCATAAACGACATCTGGTTTATGTAGTTCGTCTAGAGTTAATGGTGTCGACTTCCGGCCGCCATCTTGTGCGCGCCAACTCGACGCCATCTTGCCGCGTTTCCGTGCGTCTTGCCAGAATGCATATTTTTAACAGTTAGCTAGAAATACGCGAATAAAAGATGAACGCAACATTTATCACTGTGTTGAAGTCTCTGAAAGAAATAAATCTGTCATAGAGCTACTTTAAATTTATTAATAAAATCTCAATTCGTGCACGCTTAATGGTGATAGCTGCGGGTTTCTCTGTTAATCAGATTTTTTGTCAATCTCAGTGGCACCTTAGAATTTAAATATATTATACTAGTAATTCTAGACTTTTAAAGCACAGTGTTTTCGTAAATTTATCTCTAATATTGCATGCATACATAAACATACACTTTAATTGTTAATTTAAACTTTTTACAGCCTACTTTTCATGTTTCGTAGCCTCACTCAAACTGTAGACAGTTTCAGAACACATCAACAACTTATGAATACAACGTAACAACAGCAATTAGGCGTTCTGTAAAAGATAGCAAATAGATCCTTCAGTTATGCAAAAGTTCCCTTTGTGGTTGCGGCCATTATAAGCTAACTTCTCGTTTACACGGCTTAAGCTGAAAATTGCAGTTTCAGAATATAAAGCAAAACGGTGGGTGTAGTGCCACAGTCTATAAAATATAGTAACGACAATTTAAAACAAATCCGATATGATGATTACCAAACAGAACCAATAAGAATATCTCATATATGAATGCTATCATAAATTGTAGCTAAGATCACGTCAGCTTTCTAACTACAATCCCGCAACGGAATCGGATCATCCTTTTATGAACTACGAGAAGTACTACAGACAGATAGGACAATACACTAACATCGTATTGAAAGAAAATATTACAAAATATGTATAACCATTAAATTTATTTGTTTTATAGCTTTTTTGAATAATAATCGGACATATGTATATATTGCAAGGTTACAAAGTTGAAAACATAAAAATGGTCCCACTGCGCGTGCGGTGCTGTGTCAGCGGTTACTAGCTGATACGTGGTTCCTTTCTAATGTGCTTCGTTGAACTTCGTTGAAAGCAGTGCAGCGGTCGACAGCGTCGTGTTGCACTCACGACAATATCTCTTTTGGAGATATTTATGTTAAATAACTTTGTCACTTCCTAATGTATCGCTCCTACATGTTTCAAACATGACAACTACATTTTTATTTAACGACTGATATTAAAAATTAATATTAGTGGTTAAATAAAAATTTTACATTATTATTTACGATTATTATTATCGTATGAATCTCGTAACTCCTAGTGGTAGTAGTAGATGTTATGGTTAACTAATAATAAGCATCTATTTTTCCTTTTGTTGACAGGCAAGTATTAAATGATCAAGTTTCAATTCTTTCTAATGTTGAATTTTTCTTTTCTTGCCCCAGTAATCGAATGCGAGAGAAACTATGCAACAAAATAGAATAAAAATTATTATATCCAAATTAGAATTATTGTAACTTAGTAATTATATTGCATAAACTTTTATAATTACAGGCGCTATGGCGTTGTGGAAGGTCGGTTTTGTTTTGAGGGCGGTTCACGCTGTGGCAAAGGTGAAGGCTTGCACCTGCTGATTACAGATCAAGCACAGGATATTACGGATGCCTTCGACCAAGCCGCGCAGGGCAACGTGTCTACACCCAAACCAAAACGTAGCAATACGGGTGAATTTATATATTATAAATAATCTTATTAAATTTGTAAGACAAGCCAATGAATTGTGATATTTCTCGTGTTGATCTTGAGTGAAAAAAATAATATCTTGGTTTTATTTCAAATATTTCCAAAATATTAGGTGAAGTATGACAATTACTAATTAAATGTAAATAATGTGTATGTATGTATGTAATTAATTTGGTGTTAAAATGGTATTATTACATTTTCTAGGAATCGACAGAATAAGAGCAATCACACGTCAATTGGAATTGAACCCCCAAACATTCGACCAATCCATCCCCGACTCGGCGAGCGCCCTCTACGAGGAAAACTATTTTGGAGAGGATTGTGGAGACAGTCCGTCATTTTGGCCATCAGACGAACGAAGAGGTTTACAAGACCCAGAGTTCAGATCTAATTTGGAAGTACCAAAAGCACCCTGGGAAGGAGCCGATCATGTCACCCTGGAACGATGTAGCAACTGCCAGTCAAAACTTGGTGCAATTTCACGATCATCCACTGTAGCGTTGACTCCGGGAACTAACTTCAACCCTGAATGGACTATGGAAGCGGTCCCAGGCAGCAGTTCAGACAACTCCTCGAACAGCACCGAGTATTTGACACCGAGAGATGTGAAAAGGAATTTAAACACGTGTAATTGCAAGGACCGACCTCCCGACCGACCTCCGAAACCAGCGCACTTTGACCAGAAACGAGCACCAGCTCCGCTGCCGCAGCAGCCGTGCTCCTGCCCCAAAGATGACGATGTTCCTCTCTCTCTACACAACCCAAAAGTGGGTCCTTACGAAAATTATGATGTTCCTAAAAATTTACTCCCGGAAGTAAGTTGTATCTATTTATCATACAAAATAAAAATATAAATAAAAAATTACTTTTATTTGGTTTTGAAATATTTGAAACTTTCTAAATAATAACATTAATATTTTTATTTGTTCTCTAAATCATATAATACATAATTCATACTATATACGTTATATATACAATTTCAATGAATCAAGATTCATATTTTTTACATATTAATTACCTGTACTCAATCTTTATTTATAAATTTCAGATTGATAATGCAGATTATTATGATACCCCTAGGAAAATAAAACAAGCGCTGTCAGAGGACTTATTCCAAGTGACTAAGACTTCCTGTCCCGATTCTTTGGTTTTAAAGAAACAGTGCGGTTGTATTCTTAAATTTGGTTCAAAGAAGCAACCGGTGATCGTCGACTGCGACGAAAGCTTGAGGCCCGTCGATTGTCCCTGTCAGAAAGTCACGAATTGGGCGAATAGTTTAATCGGCCTTACATACTGCAATCGCACTTCTAGTAACGAAAAGATACAGACAGAACTATCTCCTCGTCGTAGTGACGAAGAGAATGCTTTGTATGCAACTGTCGATGTTTCTAGAAAAACTAATCGCCAAAGTACTTCAACAAATAAAGACTCCGATGAATCCTGTGAGCAGGTTGCGACAAGTTATGAAAACATGGATGTGTCCGAGGAAAAGGAATGCGAGGGTCCTTATGGTAACTACGAGAATTTGGAATTTGCTCTCTCTTTAGAGTACTATGAAAATGCAAAAGATTTGCTTAAAAAAGCGGGTGTCACTCAAAGTGAACTTGACGCTTTGAGTGCTAACGTCGACATTGCGACCAAAATTTTACCTAAAAAACAAAACCTATGCTTGAATTGTGGCCATAACCAAACATCAAAAAGTGGTTTACATAATATAAGAAGTAAGTGTGACGAATATTTGCTTATGGAACCACCGAAAGAAAATAAAATCGAAGTTCCTTGTCGAATGAATGGATCGAATCCTGGCTATACTCCAATGGTACCGAATCCTAATTGGTCACAAAGTTTGAAACATCATACGCAAAAGACCGATCGTGTTGAAATAGAAAAGAGTCTTAGTATCCCCACCCTCAATGGAAATTCAACGCATGACGATATCTCCGATATCAAGTGTTCTAAAGAAGCAATGCAAAAACGATCAAGTTCTGTAGACTCTGCTCCTCTGCTCGAAGATTTGAAAGAATTTGATAGCAGTATAGGAAGCCATATGACTTCGTCTTCTTTGGAAACGCTAAGGAACCTAACTTTGGAAAATAGGTTATCATCGCCGTGTCATAATGAAAGAGAGTGTTACGACTGTTGTAAGTCATCTGCATCCGACAATAAGAACTCTGACGATAGTTCTGCTAAAGACGTACCTCATTTGCGAAATAAGCACATTGATAATGCCCAAATCAAGCGATCGTCGAGCGTGCCATGCAAGGGCGGGAACCGAGATTCGTCAAGTTCTAACGACTCTGGGGTTTCGAGCTGCTCCATGAAGCATGCAGCTGAATATCAAGACTTCGAAATGCCTCCTACGTCTGGCCGATCCCGATATCAGTACGTGATACAGAGAAGACTGAGAGGTGGAATTTCAAACTGTGTTCACTCTTCACTGCCAAGGAAATCGAAGTCATCAGATCCACTACGTGACATGTCAATACAGATTCACAAGGCAAATATTCGCGCGAAATCTTCCTCTGCTGAGGCGGAAGTGCCCGTCTTACCTCCGAAACAGTTTAAAGGTATTATATGAATATTTACAATTTATGATAAAAAGTTTAAACTTAATTAAGTAGTTTGAAATTAATAAAAAATTTAAAATTTAAGACAATTTTACAAAACTCCCGATGATTACAAATAAGAATATCTCATAAACGGATAAACGGATTTTCATAAATTGTAGCTAAAATCTACCTCAACGAAAAAAAACCACATCTAAATCAGTCCATTTGTTAAGGAGCCAGAAACCGGCCCACAAATACATAGACACGTCAATATTATAAATCTGTTTGTATGGTGGAACTAAAAACAGTACCTCCGTTATTTTAGGTGTGATGGACACTCATAGTACATCAAGTGGCACGTCGGACATGTCAGACTATATAGAGACTCTTTCTTTAACCTCATCGCAGTCCTCGTCTGATACGCAGACTGGTATCAGGTGAGATTCAGCTATTCTTGGTAATATTTTTTTTGTGAAACATATAAATACATAATCAAAAAAATATTCGGTGCTTTGGAATACCTAAGTGCGACGCATATGCTAAACGTGTGCTACGCGTTTGCTACGCGCGCGCTACGAAATTAGTGATGTCTACTTAGAACATAATTATACATATCTTAGTACTGCGTTACAAAACTAACGTTAACATAAAATAAATAATATTCATGCAATAATTACTTTTTGTTAATATATCTTAAAGTATTATGTACCTATTTTATTGTAATATGTTTTTGAGAATGTTGAATAAACACTAAAAATTGTTTGATCCATAATTTTAAATTTTAAATTTTTTTATTTTAGCTGACTCCACGGACTTTGTTTCGCTTCTCAGTTTAAAGTCACCTAAAAAAAACGTCATTCCATAGGAAACAAATTTTATTCATAAAAACTTTTGTTTGAATTTTTCTATATATTTAATATTCATTCTGTTATTCTCGGATTAGACGAATCTAACAAATTAGTGATAATCAAAATCGGTCGCTCCGTTCTTGAGTTTTAAATGGTGTAAATACTTTTTTTTATACATATAGATAGTTTACACATACAGCATAAATCAGGGGCAATTTAAACAACAAAAATATATTCTAAAACTATAAGATAATCTAGTACTATGCACGCATTTTGTTTTCAGAATGAGCCGTCAGCCGACAAACACACTAAGGCCCCGATCTGGCAAAGAGTACCACAACATCGACCCGATCATAACGTCCATGTTTAAGAACAATAAAGACCTTGCCAACTACACTAACCTGCCCTAAAACCGTAGCCGAAATCTCACCGCAAATCATTTTTTTTTACATTTATAATATTATTTTTATATTTTTTTAAATTTTCGTATTTTTATAAAATCTCATAATTTTTGTTATTGTTTTGATCAGGAGTGTTTTAATATTTTAAAGTTTTTATAATACGTTTTAACATTATTCATTAATTTATAAGCATTTTTTGATCACAAGTGTTATATGTAAATTAAAAATAGATTCTAATATAAATAATTTTTAAACTATATTTGTCGTTAAACATAACCCATAAAAATGTAAAATAAATCGAGTGGGATTAAATAAATCTTTTTGTATAATTTCATTGATTTTATTAAATACGCTTTTTTATTCACATGATGTTTACAATGGTGTAGATTCTGTTTTATCATAAAAGACTGACGTTTACATTTTCTAGTCCTAAAGTTAAGTTTTCGAGTTTGTAAATTATTCCTTTCATCAAACAAACTTTATAAAATTGATGGCGTAGCATTTATGTACACATAATTTTGAATGCAGAAATTTGTATAAAATTGTAAAAACTTGGATAAATATTATTATAACAACGATTTCTAAAATGTAGCTTCAAGTTGCGTGACTGCTGCATTTGAAACCATTCATAGGCATCCTCTTCTTTTAAGCCCCTACGAAAAAAGAGGGGTGTTATAACTTTCATGTATCTGTTTGTTGCGTCGAAGCACGGATGGACCGATTTCAATGCGGTATCTTTTCTTGCCGATTTAATCAAAACTACAATTTATGAAGTTCATTCATTTTCAATATCACTTTTATAACATCTTTGTTTCAATACTAGCCTAGCAGGTGATATTATTTTCAGTATTAAAATATAATACGAGGTTTAAATAATACTTAAATAATTAATTGTCATTAATAAAGGTTTCATTTACACCAGTCACAAAAGTAATTTTTATATGAATTCTTAAAAATTATATAATTAGATTATAATTAACCTTATTCGTTTAGCCTACATATACGTATAACATAAACAAGTATCTAAACTAACCTAACGTTAAAGAAGCTTCAAAACTTCGTCTTACTTTATCCTGTGGTTTTTTCTCTTCTAATTGTGATGAAATATATAAGTTGTGATGTCTGATTTTGTGTACGATTTTTACGATTTTTATTGTCAATGATTGCCTCCCTAACACCGACATATCTGTATCAAGTTTGCTATCACACCTCTTCCCCCACTACCGATTATCAATGCAAGTTACCTATGTTGTATCTGCGTATACTTAAAATATAGTTATTTGTAAAACATACCACATACTGATTTTATTTTCCCCTTTGCATACTTAGTTACCTACAAATACTTTGACTACTTTTTGTAATAAATAAAAAGAATCGCTTCAAAGAAAAAGTCACGCATCAGGTTCGTTTCTCAATAGAAATGTTGGCGTAGTCTAAATAGAATTAGGCTGTGTCATAACAGAGTATCACCCGAATTTGCGTCATTAGTGAGAAAACCTTGGGATGTGCATTATTCCCACATTTGGGGCCGCTCCCGGAATACCTAATGAGAACGAAATTGAAATACGTGTGTTGTTTAAATATTAAATCTTGCAGCGCGATGGATTCATTATTCAATTACCATTTTACAAGAGCTTCTTTCTCTCTTACTCGAAAGTATATGAAAATTAAAATATTTTCATTTATAATATTGATTGATTACAATCTGTTCTTAGTAAGTATATAATATGTATTTTACTTTCTGTAAGTAATGTAATAACTATGGTTTTAATATTACATAATTTTGATAACTCAAAAACTTCTTTATGGCTTAGTGAACCATTAAGCCATCCGTTCGAATCCGAGGGAAAAAAATAAATGTTTCTGTTGGGTAAAGGCACAAAAGACTGACCTACTTTCAATAGTTTCAGAAATGTGTTTGCCTCATGCCCCACACAAGGCCTACAGGATTTCACTTTGAAGAGCTCACAAATATCAATTAAACATTGAATATATTTCTTCTATGACAATTATTATTTTAAAATTAAACAAATCTAGCATTTATTGTTACTGTGTATTCTGTGTCAAAGTGTACTAAAATACAAAAAGCTGGAACAACGTGAACATTAAAGATAACAGTTATACAAGCTGAATACGAGTTTAATTAATATGCACCGCATGCGATCTCTCGCATACATTAAGCGATGCGTCAGACGTTACCCACCCACCTCACACTTGCAAGGTTCAAATATCTTTATTAAAAATAATTTAAGCTAAATACCTGATATACATTAGTTTATCCTAGGTTCATTATGTAATTAATATATAGGAACCTACTCGGCTCTACATTTTCGGGCAGAAAAGCACCGTTGCAATCATTTATGAAATGGGTGTCTATGGGTTTGTTTATACATTACTGTGGGGGTTTTACGTTACTAACAGATATTGTAACTTTATTTAAATTTTGTAAATGTTATTGACGTCACAATGAAAGCAACTGGAGCTCTACCAGAAGAGTGGTAATGTATTTTTTGACAGCGTCTGCGTTAATATATTTGTATAGATAATACAGCACCCATAGCGCAGCAGTTACGTGCAATCTTACTTGGCCACTATGGAATTGACAGCTTATAATTAATAGTGAAACACCTATCGAAAACTTAATCTTTCGACGCACAATGCTAATTATGCAAGGTACTATTGAAATATATTGGGAGAACTGAGTCTTACAATTGAAACGACCGTATCTAAGTTGCACCTCTATCTTTAGCAGAATTGTGGTTTAAAACGGGAATTACCGACTCGATGGCCTAGATTCACACAGAATTTGAAATGCGTTGCCGAATGAAATTGATATTAAGGGAACGATTAAGAACGTTGAGCGGAAACGGCGCAGAGCATTTTCACCTTCATATATTAACAGGCAACACAGGTGTTACCCGACCCGATAGTAGTGATTATAGCGAGTGTAGCTGTTACTATTTAGGAGACAGGTCATGTTTCAGAGAGACGCCTCTAGAGATTAAGACAATCAATAAAGAGCAGGTTGCAGGCAACGCATGACCCGATCCGTCGGCTATAAACCGTCTTCGTAAAGTCGACATGTTGTTTGAATATAAAATTTTGGGCAAAATAAAGAGTAAACTTTTGCTACATTATACTTCAAATTTAGTTTTATTTTCAAACTTCGAACACAACACAAGTAAATTAACTCATTTGTAATACGAAGGTTGAACACCTTCCATAATAAATATATTCCGATATCGCATATCTTTTTTGACTTACATATATTCATAATCTCGTCTCCACTTGGCTTTTTACGGTATATATATTAAAATGTATAAATGAGGAGAGCGAATCTGCATCGTCAGCATTACTCGCTCCGCACAGAATAAACAATATTATAATTGTTCTAGATTCACTATTTTACTTGCACTTATTTATGAGATGGTTTTAATTTTTGTTAAAAGCTTTTATGAGTGAACCGAGGAAATAAATTCCATTGTCCTCTCGGATAGTCGTCGTTTTAAATCTTTAGTGCAATTTTACAAAATTACAACTTATTCGAATAAATATTTTCATGTAATATCTAATTCAACGTTATTTACCTTAAAAATATTCCTTTACGTATTTAGTTCAAGACAGCGATCTAAATCGCGTCCGAAACAAGTACCTAAAACTGAAGTCTACTTAAAAACCGTCTGGAATTAGGATTTAAAAGAAGAATAAGCTAATAATTGTGGCTAATATCCATTTCGATTAAGTAAGGTGTTAAAGAAACCGTATCAAAATCGGTCCATTTGTTTAGAAGCTACAGACACACAGATACGTATATTTTAAAATATTCCTTTTTTTATCGTATTTTTATCTTAAATCACTGCGCTGGCTTTAGTTTTGAATTCCCTATAAGCAATAAATTAGAACATAAGCCTTAGTCAGTAATTAACACGTAACAATGCATTACCTGCAGCGGCCGGCTTCACATCGGCGACACGACCGCACTACATTGTGCCTCCTAATGTTACACAAACACCTCAATATATCGATATAATCAATGGTAGCCAAATTAAAGGAAAACACCCTAAAGTAATTGACAGAATTCAATCAATTCAAAATTCATTTCACGAAATATCAGTTACGTTTGTGAATATCACTTAAAAACTGAGAAGAATATACAAATAAAATAATACATTTTCAAGGTAGAACTGGTGCGACTTAATTCCAAGAACTAAGATCGTTCAAGTAATCCTTCATTTATAATATTATTTTTTGTAAAGGTAATCTGGATACATTTATTTAAATATGATTTACTTGGGACAAGAAACTATGTTGATTGTCAACAAAACATATGTGAATAATTAGTTTTCACAAAAATTATTAAAACAGTTGTCCGATGAGGAATGCTCATACTTTATTTCGTGACAAATCATTAAATGAATAACGAAATTCGCAGAATGTAGGAAATAAGCATAAAACGATGCGAAATAGGGACGTCGAAAAGAATGACCATTAATTGTCTCGGCACATTCTCTACGAATGAAACAAGAGTTTTCTGTAATTTGATGACGGTGCGCTTCTATTTGATAGCTTTTCGCTACAGGCCTCGCTAAGTCTAATGTTCATTATTATAATTGTGAATTATTTCAAATATAAAATAGTTATGCAAATTCAAAAAGTTACATTGAATACTATTTAAAACTCCCCGATATTATGTTAATTATATATAAGAGTACTTACCTACCTTTTAAATAGATAAACAATTTATTTATACGTGGTTGTAATGGTTGCTAAGATCACTTCGAACGCGTCAGCTTTCAAACAAAAAAGCCACACAATAATCATAATTACCCATAGACAATAGACATGTCTAAATTATAACGCTCCTTTCTTTGCATCGACTTTCACCCTTCCAATGCTTATTACATAGAGTAGAACTGTCCAATAAAATTACATTTTTAAAGGATAAATCGATTTCAAAATGCACTAAACAAATTATTAAAAAAATAAAAGTAATAATTGCACAAGACAACTTTTCTTAGTAACAAGGATGTAGTGTTAAAAATGTGATGGAGTTTTGATTTTCCATTACAGTTTGGGATTTAGAAATATTATACGCTTACAGAGCCACTTCAATTAGTGATTAAGCTTAGTCGGACTTATTAGCCTGTTATGAATATCAAACACTTAATTTTCTCAGACACCTAAAGGTGATCGAGTAAGGAGGTGGAGCAGAATTAGCGTCGACTGAGCCAAGTCTCTCTTTGCAGACGGATTTTAATTTATCTATAATTACTCCTGTAATGGCTTTCGATTGACCTCAATTTCAGATCTAAAGGAGATGGAATTAGATAAGAATGACCTCCCTTTGGATTGCTAATGCCGACATAACGAAAAGCTGTCGGTTACGACTTTATAACTAAGTTTAAAGCTTGTTAAAAAGAAAATGTCATTTTACCATTTTATTTGAAAAATGGAAAGGAAATGTTTTGTCATTATTGAAAATTTATTAGGATTAAATTTTTCTTTAAATTGAAATAGAATTGTAAAAACTTGTTGTAATACTCCAGGTAAAAATATTATTCTTAGCATAAATAATTTGTAATAATTATAACGCTTCCGCGCTTAAGTTGCTAACATTGTTTAATTTCAATATTATTGATATACATGTGATCTAAAAAATGTTACTTTTTCGGTAGTATTTATATTTTCTAATCATTTTATTAATATTTGATTATTTTTATTCACAGTGAAGAGATTGAGAGGTGATTCATCTATACTCATATTATTAGGCTGACGAGTTTGTTTGCTGGGTCGAACACGCTAATCTCAGGAACTGGTCTTTCTGTGTTAGATGATCCATTAATCGAGAAGAGGTACATATACTCTATAGGCTTTATAATATAATGCTACGGTCATTGCGATTAAAATCAAATTAGTGCGGGTAAAACGGCACAACTAGTAATATTAAATATAAATGTGGTATATATAAGCTTGCAATTGTTCAAACATTACACTTTTTAATCTTCATGGCAGCATGGTGTGAAACAATCAAGTATCCCCATCAGACAAAGGAGTTTTTGCGAGTCCGGAGCGGCAGAATGGCTCGGAGGGCGGTGAATTAGAGACGCGGCCAATTTCAGCGAAATGGCGACGCATGAGGGCCGGAATAATTACAAATCGCCAAACCGAGACCGGCCAGACTCTTCATTATTATTCATTCAAAGGCTGAAAGTCAACATTTTCCATTAAAAGCGATTTTATTCCCTCGGCAACAAGTAGTTAGTAAGGATAGGCAATCAGCAATTCAAAACTGGGTTGGGAGCCGCTCGCCATAGAGCGACACTTATTATGACATTAAACGTTAATGGATTTCAGATTTGCCACTCCGTTGTTGAGTTTTACTAACTCGGATAAAAGTGCAGTGGTGGGAATCGGGAATGGACTTGTAGGTATGGAAATTGTGAGTTTTGAGTGAGGGTGGCGGCGACCCCTAGCGCTGGGTATTAAAATTCATTTTTAGCGAATGTCACATTATAGCATCATTCCCGAGAGAGCGTACGCGGGCCGCGCGACTAAAGAAATGGGTTTCCAGATATGCATAATATTTCATGGGATTGTTTTCGTAATCTCGATATCGGAAGGGATTATTACATATGAAGCAGAAGCAGGGCTAATATTGTCGGAATTATTTATGAGCCCTTTCTACTCGTATTAATATATAATTTTGCAGAACTAATGTTTCTTTCGTCGTCCTAATAATATATCGATGGCAATGGTAACCTAATAACCTCTGAATGTAGTTGAGTATGTATTTAGAATGTAGACAAATATAGGTAGGAAGGTAAATAATATTTTTGTAATTTCATATTACTATCAAATGCTATACTTACTTACTCCGCCGGCTACGTGAGAATCGGATATTTGGTGCTCGCCTAGGTCCACTTCCACTATGTCCTTCCAGCGGCATCTGGGCCGGTTCAGAATTCCGACACCTCGCTCTTCTCCCACTCCATTATTTTATTGAATGAGGTTATTACTGTTCTCCAACCCCACAATGTCCTCCAAACCTAGCGTCTCATTCGATAGGTCTAGCACCTATCCTTTTTGCACAAGATCCCCTTCAATTACATTCACGGCGCTGTCTATAAACGATAGACCTATTGTGTTGATATGAGAATAAAGCGACATTTTGATGGAAAATAGATTTATCTATCGAGTTTTTTCTTTATATTGTTCACGGCGTAACAAGCGTATGTTTCAGTCGGTTAATCAGCAAACAATATGACGTAAGATTCCTGAGCTATGTAACATAAAATAAAGAAGGCAATTAAAAGTTTTAAATTTTCGAGTGAAGGTTTCTCAAAAAAAAAACCTTCGGATGGTAATTAGCGGCGTTAAGTTATAATTTCCCAAATCGCCACGATTATTCTCTTACATAATTAATTCCTCATTTATAAAATGGTTTGAGATTCTCAAAAGTTAATTAGAAAGTGCCGCCTATCTGTTACTAGAGAATTTTAATATCTTTTCGAAAAAATGGTATAATTATTGTAGCTGCTTAAACAATCCATTTTTAGCCAAAAATATATAATTATGTTAAATATACCTTTTTGCTATACAATAATAACATGTTAATTGTATTTTATGTATTTTTGAAATTGTTTATATGTACAGGCATTTGCACTTTAGTGTTAAATAAACAATAAAAAATATAAAACCTCCAGTTAGATATAAATAGTAATGTACAGTTTGATTAATCTGCTCTCAAGCCGCACTGAAATTGGGCAAAAGGTAACAAAACGCGATGTGCACGTATCTGTACAAACAAAGACACAGGATGCGATTGATTTATCCTGCGGGCTCCCCTCACCTGCCCAGGGAGAGAGTGGGTTTTTATATTTACATAATACGTGCCCAGCCGCCGAGTCAAAAATGTATTTCAAATACCTTTTCATAATTTGCAAAACTTTAAGTCCTTCTGTTTTCGAATTTTTATTATGAACAAATCAGCTGATATTTTACGATTTTGTCTTCTAATTTGGATAAAAATTTAAACTGTTTTTAAACAAAGTACCATCTATGTATATGTGTATGTATGTGTCTGTTTCTACACTGGTGGTATACTCCGGCATCGCAGGGGTTGCTTTATTTTACCCCCGTTTAATATTTTAGCTCATTTTTGCAACTTTTTTCAATGATGCTCCTATTGACCGTAGCGTGAGGTTATTTCGCCCTTATCGATAAATATACTATCCAACACTTAAATAATTTTTCAATTTGAACAAGTAGTTGAATTGAATAACCTCGACAGTTTCGTAATAGGTATTATATACAAGGAATCGCGTTGCATAATGTGTGATCTAAGCGAGAGTAAACTGTTGTACTCGAAGCCTGATATATCGACGGCTAAGTCTAGATTTGCAGGGCGTGAGGCGACAATATCCTGTTAATGCCTGGCCTTCAGCATAATGGGACATGGGCCAACGTGTAGGTATATTGTGTTACGTCAGCCAGGGGCCCAGGGCTGCCTTCACACTATAAATGATTGACATTGTCGAAGGTTATCAAATCCGGACGAAAAGAGAGGTGTATGTCTGTAACAACGTAGCTCCTAAACGAGAGTTAAAGCTGACTTAATTAAGATTTAGATATTTTCATTCATAAATGAAGATGTTTCTAGTGGAATAAACATATCAGGCATTCTTTAATTCCAAAAAGTTCAAAGTTTATTTTAGTTTATAAATACTATTACTATTTTTACAAAAAAATTACTATTTTTATTACTTATTTATTACAATTTTTATAAAAAATGTTCAAAATTACCATACCTATAAAAAATGATTAAAAAGTATCCAGAATATTGATAGGTAGGTACCTAATTTAATTTTATTAAAAGTTAGATTTAAGATGTATTGTAAAGTCTTCAGCCCTAGTGTGAGGAGCTTAGAGGCTCCGCCGGCGAAGGAAGGCCTGCAATTGCGACGTGCCTTAATTACTTGTGCTGTTACTCGCTATCATAGATATTAACGTTTACTTCTCTCAATGTTGCCTTGATACTCCAAACAACGCCATCTGGCATGTTTTAGGCATATGAGCCGAATAAGTACATTCATTTGAAGCAAAGGTCTACAATAAATGAAAGTTTTGAATAACAGAGTTCTTTTTTTTATTTTTAAGCAAATGCGAACCAAAAAAGAGGTTATCAATTCGACGTGTATGTTTGTTTGTATGTTCCACTCCACATCGCGTCCTGTGGTGTGTGGATTGATGCAAATAGGGAACGACTTTCAATAGTGAAGTTGATCAAATTGGTGTGCCTTTGTATATATTTTAAATGTATTATTAATCAACATTATTTACGGCTCATTTAAATTAAATAATATTTGTCACTTTTTAGGTTTTAATCGCTTTGCATTTTAAGGTCTGTTTTATTTAGGTATTAAATAAAACAGACACTTTATTTATTTTTTTTGTATTTACACTGCTGTACAAACTAAGATATTATTTTTCTAGCACCATAATGAAGAAAATTAATTAACTGTTTTTAAATTATTATAACAGTAATTCTAAAATGCAATAGAATAGAAACGAGTACAAAGGAAAGAGCGAAGAGACACTCATGGGTAAGGTTTCTGCCAACCCTTCATTACTGCTTGTCAATTATACCTATCCTTAATATGCTTATAGTGTTTAGAATATAGCTTATTAATTATTACAAGATAAGGCTATTGCACTTTTATTACATTTATCGGTGAATCTAAAGCGAGTGTTTTGTTCGGTTCGTTCGCGTTTGGTGCGTGCATAAAAAGAATAGCTATTTATTGTGGTGATGGACTTAATGTTTGTACATAATAATATCCTTGTCCATTGTATGCCCCACTTTTATATTAATTAGTCATATAGATTGCTTAAATAGTTCTCCTCTAAAGTGTATTTATCTTTTAAACATATTTATATTTTTATTAACGCATTTACTATTATTTCTTTAAAAAAGTATTTAACCCATGTCGCAAAAAGAGTGTTCAATGTGTCTGTGTTTCAGAGGATTTACATTATGTTTGCCTGTAGCATCGGATGATGTCGGTTCATCGAATGAACCGCATTCGAAACGAATGATCCGATTCGTATTTGTTAAAAAGCTGACATAATCCAAATGGATTTTAACTGTATGTGATTGATTATTTTTTATTATCATGTCGGGGATTTTTTAAATTCTCTTTGATTTCAAATATTTACTTTTAGTTAATTATTTGTAGAAAGCAGAAAAAAATTCTCTCAGAAAGCGATGAGCCTTTAAGAACCGTACTATAACATGAAATTGAATTGTATAAAACGCTACTTCGCAAGGATTCAGCGGTTTCAGTCATATTCTTATTAATCGTGAATCGAACGCTTGGCGAGTCGTCAAGGGGCTGTTCGTTTTGTGTTGCGGCGCGGAGTCAATTTGTGCGGCCGATTCGAGAAATTGTTCGCAAACGAGCCTCGGGATTCACACAAAATAAAGGATGTAGTCATGCTCTGTTCACGTGTTTTGCTCCTGTTTTGCAGCGGAGGAGGCACTCGTTCTCAAATCTAATGACGCCTCAACTCACGATTCATTGTTCAAATAATGAAAGATTCTTATACACATTTGCATACATTTAATATCATATTCTAATATCTTACATGTTAATTATCATCACTATGATAATTTTGATAAATTAATAACTCTATTCATAAAACTCTTTTGATCGGGTTTAAACGAAAAATGTAATAAAATATGTAGGTTCCCAAAATAAGTATTAGTGGTAAATAAACTTTATGAAGCGTGTTCGGTATTAGAAAGCAATAAATACTAGATTCCTGTCAGAAACATTTAACATTGATCCCGATCCCTGGGGAACGGCCACTAATTGGCGAATACGTAACGCGGGGGAAACAAAATCGGCCCTTCCTGAATATTCTAACGAAATTATTCTTTCTAACATTATGTATTACTTTAATAATTTTTTTAATTATATTTAATCAAATAATTATAAAACATAGTTTGTTACACATTTTGGAAACTAACTAAAATTTAATAAACGATTTGAATATTATAAGACGGCCGACCTCCAGTAATGGAGAGGCAAAAGAAGTAGTTTAGAATATATTAATTTAATCTAATACTAGGCAATCGTCAAAGTAATAATATAATAGAATGTGCGTTGTACGTTTTAACATTTTATTTTAAATGAGCGGCCCATGCCAGTTTCACAGATTCTTTGCTCCTATTATTCATAGCGTGATGTTATACAGCCTTTAGCATTTCTCCATAAATGCATTATGCAACACAAAATTAGATGATCGCATTGAACCAAACAATATCTTCAGCTTTATAATATTGGTACCGATAGATGTACACGAGAACATAACTCAATGAATATATTCAGTTGAGTTCGTGCTAGGGGATAGTAAATAAAGAAGTTGTTTGTTGGCAGCGCGACCGCCATTCAGTTACTGCTCACGTTGCCAAACTCACCAGAACCCGCATTTACCGGCCGCCGATACTGCATTATGTTTAATGTCCCGTTCCGATAAATGAAGACTCCTGCTTGAATGTCCGCAATGCCCAAATGACTGAGTACGCGCAATGATAATCGCCAAGAATGTGTCCGCGAATAGCATAGTACAGGAAACACGTTTAATAGTTTTGTAGAACTAATTCTTTACATTTTATAATCTCCTCATCTTACAATACATATATTTTATTTATTCAATTTCAACACTTTCATTTAAAATTTGATTATTAACAGATTGATATAATATATAATAGGATCGAATAAGTGTGAAAGACGAAAAAGTAAATGACTGGATTTAGTGAAATTTCAAGGCAAACTGTGAAACGTATAAAAATCCCCCGTCTCTTATCTTAAGTAGCGATTTGGTGAGGACTGAGGGCAGATAGAGGGTTGCTTATTTAATTTATCGAGGGATGCATTTCACAGAGATCGCTCGTTACTGAACACACGCTGTGATAGTAATAATTGTAGTTTTGATTTAGCTCTCTCTCCGTTTTAACCCTTAACTGGTATCGTAAAATTCACTAATGTAACTGGTATTGTGGGGGTCGCGCGGCCCCTAATACAGATTAGCTTCTAGGATGCAAATGTCCACAATTTTATATAAGTTTTATTTAAAAAAGATAAATAACAAGTTTGTTTTATTGAATTAATAAATTTTTATTAATGTAAGTCTTTTTACTTAATTACTAAAAGAGATCACAAAAACATTACAACTTTTTGGTACTTTTTTTTCTTATGATAAAGTCTGGCACCCGCCGCGAGTCGCGACATAATGAGATTACTCAAAATGGCAACCGCGCACGGTGCATAGTTTTAAAAATATTCAAAAAAATATACCGCAAACCGAAACCAATTAAGGGTTTATATTTACTACTTGTATACTGAGACAATATTTATATGACTAAGCTTTGTAAAATTATTATACTTTCAAATCGATATTGAATCTGCTTTAGTGAGAGGAACAAAGCAAACAATACAACATTACGTTTCTATAGAAATTTTATAAGATATTTTGAAACAGAGAGCCGTTATTAGATAAGGATTTTGTAGGTATAATCATTATAATATTATATCTAAGTTTAGTAAACGTATCTGTTAAAGTTTTAATTATTTGTTAGTAAGAGGCTGTCTCATATAATACACACAATTTTAAACAATTGTTATTTACAGCTGATCACTCTGATCTGTCTCAAAAAAATATATATTACTGATAATCGAAACTATGGCCCTTTAAATGGGTTTGAATAGAAGACGTGAGCGTAACACTAGGAAAACATGAATGTGCTGATGATTGTAGACCGAGTTTCAGTTTTGTATCAGACTACAATACAAAATGCTACACAACGGCTTCGTTACGAGGCCGTACCGAGATAATTACACTGTGATTTAACACGAGGGGGGATATGAGGGACACTGGGAATAAACTTGTGGTAAGATGTTACTTTCGAAAACTAGTGCCCAATTGAGGACAATCAAATTATTTATTTTATTCGATCGCGAGATCGCGATATATAAAACTAGCTCTACATAATTCAAAAACATTAATTATATCAAAAATTGAAACAAAAATTTCACGTAATCACGTCACTTAACAAAATCAGCGTCCCTTTGTTGTTCAGAGAATATAGAAAATCAATTAAATGTTTTAGTTTTAATTATCCACAAAGAACGTAGCGCAATCGCACAATTGCATAATCTGTCAAAAAGTGCAGACAGAGCAATGATTCCCGTTAATGTTGCGAGCGGGCGTCGGAAGAAGGCAGCAGACTCGCAACTACTCTAACGAACTTCTAACTCGATTGGAGACCGCAATGCCAACTGAGAATTTCAAAATGTTCCGCCTGTATTTTAAACGGTCCTAGCGTTCGCCTGCGGCTTCGTCCGTGCAGCTAGTTCGTTATTTGGTACGACAATTATGGAGAAGTGAAATTGAAGACAATTTCCAAAACCTCGACATTCTAATAACAAATAAGAATACCTCATAAATTAAAGATTCATCTCGACACATCAGCTTACAAATTAAAAGAGTTCATTTGGTTAGGTAGGAAGACACAACAAAATAAGAAAGTAATATGAAAAAATCTCACACTAAAATACATATAATTATGAAACCATAACCATAAACCATATTGAGTTAAAATAAATGAAATCCTTTCATGAAATGATAATTTTCTTATTTGTTTATTTACTCCAGTATTACGGGTATCGTGCTTGGCAATGCAAAGTCACTATGAAAATAAACAAGAAACTTCAATAGCTCATTACGAAATACATCAATTACAAACTTCACTGAGACAGACACAAAATAATATTTCATCTCGTGGCGGCGTCTCGGCCAAAACTTTGCCACAATATCAAAACATCAAAACTTCCGCCATTTTATAATTAGTCCTGAATAGTCCGCAAATTCACAAAATTCCGAAAGGCGAGTCAATTAAATTAATTGTTATTGTCTTTATTAAAAATTCATTTGTTTACGTCTTGAAAAGTTTACTTAAAAGTAACTAAAATTTTGCGATATTTGCAGCATAACCCGTAACTCCCTACGTGACTCATTGGTTTATAGGTTGCCGAGTTGCGCCCGACGTCCTGGCTCGGAGTCCCATGTTGCTGTTGGGTTGGCACAGAAAGAAAAACTTAGATTTTGAACAAAAATTACACTGTATCCTTGTTAAGCCCCACAGAAAGGGGGATATTATAAATTTGATTTTTCTGTATATCTGTATGTCTACGTTATGTATTTGGATTCATAGCTTCTAAACGAATGATCCGATTACGATGCCTTACTTTTACTTGAAGCTAACGTGATCGAGATGGGTAGCTACAATCAATAGATATATTAGAATCCTAATTAGACGACCACTTAGTACAACTGGTTTTGCTTCTTCCTTCTGCGCCAAAAGAACCTGGTCTCAAAGCCCGGTAGGTGCATTTATTTGTGTGATGAGCACAAATGTTTGTTTCCAAGTCATAGTTGTTTATAAACTTATGTATGTATTTACTGTGGTACCCTCGTTGTTTCTGATTACCAAAATACAAGTGCTTCGGCTATTTACTCTGGAATCAGAGCAATGTACGTGACTTAATGTCCTGAGTCCACGGTACGTCGCCATCCCGCACGGCCGCATACCATGAAATGTATATTAGTTGAAAGATCACAAATGATTAGTTATATTAACGTATTTCTGAAATTATCAATCACAGGAGCTTGTGAGGAAGCAAATGAGTGTACTTGTGACTCAAAGCAGTGAAGCTAATGAAGGAGAAGCGAACGGCGTTTTATATCCGCTAAAGAGAGTATTATGGAATGAATCTCAATAAAAGCCGTGAGGCGGATTATCCTAAGTTCGGTTCATCTGTTCCTGCCCTTCGATTATCCGCGACACGTTTATTCAATTAGAGTTTCAAGTATTTAACGGAATCCGGCGAGCACCAAACACGGATTCGCCAAAAAAGATATTTTTTATTCGATTACTTCGCGGTCTCGTCTCATCCGCTCCCGGGGATTATCAATTAACTCAACTGGAGGCTCGGATTTGAGCATTTCACGTTTTTCGTGTGTTTAAGAGCATCGTAATTGATACAAGTTGCATTTTAACTGACTTATGCTAGGCTCATTATACATTTTGATTTTGGTGATGCCCAGTTACTATTTTGAAAGGTTGAAAGTTGATTTAATTTTAATTGTTGTTTAAATTTAAATTTTGACTACTTCATATCAAATTTAATGACAAGTAAAATTTGAGGAGATATTAGTAAAAATATTTCATGAATGAATTGATGAATTGGTTTTTTTTTTTCGTTCTTTTGTGTTTTTGATGTAGGGGAATGAATGGATGAATAGATGAAAATAGTTTCAGAAGTTACTAAAATCAGGTTAGGTTAGATTAGTTTAGTTAGTTTAGTTCTCACGTTAAAGTGGGTTAAAAATATGTCTTTTTTGCATGTGTGAAGCAAAATTACTCATTATCTAACTCTTAACACATTTTCCAAAGTGTTAAGAGTTAGATAAAGTTTATAGACATAGGCGTGGTTCACTTACGTCGAACAATATTTCTTAGCGTGTAATCCTCAGTGGAAGCAAGAGTTGCCGCACGAGTGACTCACCTCAGATGAAACACATAATTCAGCTTTAGTTTCAAAGGATTCGCGATAACGTATACGTCGATACGAAAACCAATATTGGCAACGATTGAGAAGCGACGACGCGGCCCACACATATTCTCTACTAGAATTATTCATTCCATTTAGAACACAAACAATATTGTGATATTGCATTGAAGAAGATATTTAAATGAATTAAAAGTTTATTTAAGACATTATAATTTTATGTAGCATTGTTTTGTAACAGTAACAGTAAGATTCTTCGAAGATCATATTACTATGAGCTAAAACTTCTTGAAACTTCCTTCACAAGTAGGTATTGCTTGACTTGAAAAGGTTAAATAATTTAAACATAAGTCTTTTTAAAACCAAAAATAGCAGCAAATCGAAAAAATGATTATGATCACCTGTAATTAGTGCGAGCCGGGAATGATACAGTTACGCAGAATAACAATTATTTTAATCATTTCGATTGTATTGACGCATTGTTAAAATTCTCTTTGCCGCATTTAACATTGTTGCTTTAAAATAGATCTTGAAATTATGTAAATACGGTTGATAATAGAATGAACGGAGGAAAACACAAATTAAGATGATTACAAGCCGAAGCCCATATGTATGCTTCCGCTATTGTAAAGCTTATTACTGTGTTTAGCGTTAGAACGAGCTTACTATATTGCAAAACATCGTCTTTAACCTGATCCATTGAATTATTTATTACTAAGTGGAATTGATATTAAAAGTAAGTATGATCTTCGTTCCATTTTATCCGGGTCGCCTATTCTCTCCAAGTGGGGCTGGTCGAGTGGTGGTTCGTTTCGTGGTATTAGATTCTACAAAAAGAATTTGTCTACTGATTTTTTTTTCAAAGTCTACAAATAAATTATTAAATTTACCAGTTAAGACTTCAACTTGCCTTGTTGTAACGTAACTTTAAAAATCTTAAACGTGCCCGTTCTTAAGCTCTTTGTGAATACACTATTTTAGAATCCGGTTTAGTTTTTAAATTTTGTCTAATTTTTGTATCTATTTGTAATCTTACGTAAGTCTTAAATTAAAAAAATAAAATAGAATGAAAATAAAACTTCATCGTATGTTTATGCTAACTACGTGATCTGGTGCAGTTGAATCTCTTCCTCATATGGCATATGCCAACAGTTGTAAAGTTGCAGCGATGTAGCGATTAGCAGCAGTTTAAATCTGAAACTAAGCCGGTGATCGGGAGTTGGATAATCGCTGACCACACTCCAACTCAACAGTTAGTTAGCGAACAGCTAATACAATGGATTAATTGTCCTACTTTGCCCGCAACTCTCTAAGAGCTAACTCGTGTATGAACGCGCCCTTCTATTTATTATACTATCATGTGTATTGTTAAGTCTGAATATTATGTATTGGAAATTCTTAAGATTTAAATATTATATTGTACATTGTCCAGCAACTACGTAGGTATCTACACATGGTAAGAAGTAATAATTAAAAACAATAAAACACTGGTGAAATAAAAAATCTTTACATTTATTATTATTTACTTATTGGCAAAAAAATTTAGACTTTTGATTCTTTATAACCTCGCGGTTATTCAGACTAAAAATGATAAACTATACTTCAAATATTTTAAAATATTAAAGTATTACCAGTAATTGTTATATTTATTGGGTATTAAAACTTAAATTTTTCTGTTTCAATTCACCAGCTTATGCGTGTAAAAATAACTTGAAATCTTGCGCATTTTACACACCATAACAAATATACGACTGAGGTATAAATAAAGTTTTATAGATAAACAATAACTTTTTAATAGTAACGCAAGAACCTATACAAGCCCTCATCCATGATACAACATGTATATTATGTGGTTACACTTGTATTTCAACAATCAGTCTGCATTCACAAGCTTCGCCCGCGGGCTCGCTCGATAGCTTCGCCGGCAAATTACACCAATTACGACGCAATTTACATCTCAGAGCTTCCCGGCTCCCTTCATTGCAATTGGATATTTATTTTTATTGCATGAGCACTTTGTTTCTATGATAAGGTGGATTAAACTTAAAAATTAAAAAGTCACATACGGTACTTATTCATAGTATTTTGGAGTATTCATAGTAATCTTATTCGTATAAAAGTATAAACAAATGAAATTGTAGACTCCACTCGACTTGATTATTATTGTAAATAAGAATATCTAAAGAAATGGAAAACCGATCTTTGTTAATTGTAGCTTCGTATTTTCTGAATCACGTCAACTTTAAAACAAAAAATGACTCATTAAAATCGGCGAGGAGCTACGAAGCCATAAACACCGGCACAGACAGCAAAACAAGCCAAACCTTGAACAGCGCTCTCTTTGAGGCTAGGCCGGGGTTAGAAGCATGTTCGTATGCAGTGTGAATATGTGGAAACACGAGCGGGAGTCAATAATAATATGTAAGCTGAAAACATTAAATCTATGCAAAAGCAATTTCCTGCGAGTAATTGAAAAGTTAGGGAAATCTCAGCAGCCGTTTAATAGATCGGGAATCTCATATTTTCCAAGTTTTTAAAAGAAAAAAGAAAAAACTCAAGGAAGGAAGCAGTAAATCACTCTGACTACTTCATAATTATCTTAATTGCCTTTTTGAAATATCGGCGAACTCGGGGAGACTTTTTTTATATTATATTTAACGAAGTCAAAGCATCGAATGCGCCAAATCTTTCTCACAAAATAATAAAGTTACCGAGTGAACCGATGACGTCAGCTTCCAAATAACAAAACTGCACTGAATTAGGTTCCATGCCTAGGACGACGACGCCACATCGTACATCACACCCTTCAGGCTCGTAACACCCTCCTTTTTTCGCAAAGAGTCGAATATAAATTATTATTTTGATACTTTATGTAAAAACAATTTACGTTCACATTGTTCACAGCTTTCAGATTTCTCTTAGACGAGAGAGTGATTCGAGTGATTTTAAACAACTTTTAAAATAACTATAAAAGTGTAAGAGCAATAACAATTTAAGTCATACATCAGATGCGAAGATAAAAGCTTTCGGCGGGTCCCGATAAATCGCCGAGACGACATCGAGATTTAGCGGCGGCGGGCGCATTTCAGATAAACTTACATCAGATAAAGACGAGAGAGAGCTTCCGCAACTCCACAAGTTTCGTGCTGCTACTGATCTCAGTCATAGAAGCTGTTGGGGAATTATTCGGATGCCTGGTTGAGCCTGGTATTAGGAAGATGATACAAAAACGGAAAAATATTTCCGTTTGACAGAGCTCAGTAATGCAGATAAAAGCCTAGCAAGGCACAGCCGTTATTTATAAATGATAACGCCTACAATAGTGTTATCTTAACAAATTTTGTCGTAGCGCACGACCTACACGCGATTCGAAATCTCTACGAATACTTGTCCCTCTTATCAAATTATAATACGAAATTAAATTATTATTTTCTTGTACTTTTTGTTATATTTTGTTTTTGACTTGTAATTTAGAAGATTGAAGGCTACACATTTGCTTGCTAAGTCTTTTGAACGCCGTTGTAGTTTAACATCATTTCTACTAGAGAGTGGACACGTAGTGTCACACGTACAGTCACGTTAATAATGAATTTATTTTCAATTCATATTTTCATACAACTTTGCATCTTGCCCTCGGCGATGACGACAACGACATCTGTCCTGCCTCATTATTAAAAAAGCTATGACGATTGACGTATTATATCAAGTAAGAAGAGTATATCATATATTTATAAATCTCATTAAAAATTCCCAAAAGGTTCTTCATAATAATTTGGGTGCGTAAGAAAAATTGGGTGCGTTAGTCAGAAACTGAGCCCACTTTCGGGATCCCTGTACTCGTAGTGTTAACTAAGCAAATCGATATACAAATATGATAATATATTCCTTTTAGTATGATTAAACAATATTCATTTTAAAAGCGGATCCTCGACCTACATTCGATGTAAAAGTATAGAAAGCGTAACGTCCTGTGGAGAGCGGCTTGTGACCGTCTCCGGCGTCCGCCGACTGCTGACGAGGCCGCGCTAATTGCTACTTCGCAGGAGCAACAGGAGCCCAACCGTTAATCACCGTTACTCGTTAGATCGATGAACTTTAATTAACGCCTCATTTTAAATTGCTACGCGGAATATACATCTGAAATATAGAATAAATATTTTTGATTAATTAACGTGTAATGCCTTGTTACAATTTTATCGAAAATATTGTTTTTCTAATTATAAACATTCCTTCTCTTCAGTGCATAAGGGCACTAGGAAACAGCGTGTTTGGCTTCTGTCAAAATATTCGCGGTGGAAAAAAAGTGAATTGAACGGCTTAAATTGAAATAATATAATTACATTTCATGGCACAATAAAATGTAGCCCTTGGAATCAGTTTAAAATAGAAATAAATATTTTTGTGTTCATGTATTTGTCAAATATATATTTGTCAAATATATGTTTTGTCAAATATTTTAAAGTCAATCAAATTGTTTAATTTAAATAGATAAATTATATAGTAGTTAAATTACATATTAGTATTATGATAAATTAAACAGAACATTTTACAGCAAAATATTATTCCAAAATGTATCAATTATGATGATGTACTTTTATTTTTTTACTTAAATTTTTAAATATGCAGATAACATTACTTACATTAATAGGGTAAAATATAAAGCATAGTGAATCAGACATGTTTAGTTCACTTTCTGGCGGCTCACTGAATGTAAGAGAGATCAAGATACATTTGCTTTAATTAAAAAACTATGCTCCAGTTCGTGTCTGTTCACAGTGAAGCCTCCTCGAGCCTGCAGTTTTGCGCCGGTGACCAGGACGAAGCGATTTTCGAGATTCTTTTAACAACTATTTTGTAAACATATTAACAATATTATGAGTCCACAATTTATTTATTTACAATTATTACAATTAATATTACATAAAATAACTAAGAATATGTTATAACATAAAAATTTTGAATACAAAATACTTTAAAATATAATAAAATTAGCTTTTCAATGATAATATAAAAATTACAAATATTTAAAAAAAAATCCCTGTGGCATGGTATCCGTAATGCTGGCAGCATTTCCTCGCTGGATTGCAATACTAATGCGCTGAGCGACGATGCGCCAGCCTTGGGGTCTCCGGTGAACTCGACAAAGCTTATCTCTTTCACGAGCGCCTAAGCACTTGAACCCCATGGCCCAAAGGTCTCCAAAGGGCATGAAATTATAGTTTGAGGAGAGAGACCTGTATTTTTTATTCTTATTATAGATTAAAATTCATATTCAAAAGTGAAATTGAAGATATTATAAAACCTTTCGACATTCTTAATTTGAAATAAGAATATCTCATGAATGGATGAACAGATGGATTCATAGCTAAAATCCATCTCGATCATGTCAGCTTTCAAACAAAAAAAACTTAGCAAAATCGTTCCTTTCCTACGATTAGTAGATTAGACAGACCAAGGATTCGTCATTTCATCAAACATTAGTCCTTTCACGTCAAAGGCATCGGACAATAAACACGCCGTTACTCTGTTCTGGTGTCTTCGCATAAAACCTCATGGTCTCCCTATTCGACACTCAGACAACTGTAACGACAGTCTGATATAATTTTATTACTGTTCTGATCCTTGCCAAAGGATTTTTAAAATAAAATTTTCGTTCCAACCCCAACATCAAACTGCAAACATCGTAAGAATGATTTGTTTTTTAACATTTCATATAAAAACCAATAATTTTAGATGATATTGCCTTTTTAGTAAATACTCGTTTGTATAACAGCTCGATTTCTCTAATGTATTGCTTTAATGTTGATAAGTATATACTAGAGATGATTATTCAGTTAAAAAATTGCAATATATTTTTGTTCATACCTACTTAATACAGAAAAGATGTAGATTTTAGAAGCGTTAAGGGACGTCTGAAATCACAGAATGCATTAACGTTTTCTGGGAATATGAAATATTCAAAAGATTTGGAAAAGCCTCAGTCGCAGTCGACACAACTCGAGAATCAAAACGAACTCATTAAAGTTTCCAAAGCAATCAACTTTAGAGTATTTCACCGCCGTTGCTTCAAGAATTTATTCTAAGATAGATTTTTTTAAGTGAACATATAGCGTTTCGTGAGATGTTATTTTTACAGGATGTTATTGTAAGATAAACCTTTAAAAAACTCCGGTTTTTATAGTTAACCGCTACTACTTTTTAAACCAGACTTTTGATGCATTAACATATTTACAAATGAAATTGAGACAATTTTAAAAAAAAATTAGAATACCCCATAAACACAGGTTCAGGGTGAACATCACTAGGTGAGCAGAGTATCATTATTTGTCGTTATCGCGTCATTGTGAGTTAAAATAGCTATAAAAAATAGCATTAGAAGCCGTCAATTATAAACACGATTTATCAGGGCTGTAGTTGCTGAGGCTGTTTGGAACAGCAATTAATAACGGTCGCCTATTCAGGTATGAAACAGGTATGTAGCACAGCGTAACCAAGCAACAAGTCTAAAATATTTAATGGCTCGCTGTGGGCTCTATGAAATATTCATCACAATACATCATGCAGTCCCTCAGTGCACTCTGTCGCAAGTTTTGCATCGAGCGAAGCCGTCACTCGGCGCTTAGCCACCGAACCTATTAGAATGTAAAGCCTGTAGTAGGCCGAGCGTGATGGCACATTGCTAGTGTCCTGGCCTTTGAGACTCATATATTTTTACGCACGATACTGCTATTTTCATGTAAATTGTTTACCCTACAAGCTCTACCACAAGTCTGGATAAGTGTTTTTCAATAGCATCTGCGTTTAGCATTTGTATGGAATTCGTCATACCAACGCCAACCTATTAACAACCTTCAATCCTATAGTGCCCGTGTAAATTTTTACGTAACTGCTAATAAGTAAAATAATAAAAAAACATATTTAACAAAATGTTTCTCCAATAATTGCTTTAGTTTCCACATCTATCGAAGTGAGATTACGTGACGAAAACGCGTCCCTCGCATAAAAATATATGAATTCCATGGCATTCACTCGCTGAGTCAATCAAAGATCACTTTCAAGGGCCTACGATCGTTACGATGAGGGGCGAGAGGGTAGGGGGGAAGGACAGCAAAAAAAAGTAAGTTTGTGAGTAGCGTGTCGCCGACGGGTAGTTTCATAAATCGCGACAATGCGTAGGTAACCTCTATAAATTTGCCAAGTACCATTTAGCCCTGGATATTGTGTATGGTCCAAGTTTCACATTACGCTTTATTTACTCAAATTTGTTATTTCGTAAATATTATATTACAAACAAACGTATGCATTTATAATTAAACATAGAATTTTGGTCATATATATTTCTTCAAAAATTCGTAAAATAACATAAATTATGTAGTAATAACTGACCAAAATTTTCAGTAACTAGTTATTGTATATATATTAACATCCTAAATATTAGTAAAATCTTTTTATTAATTACCTTTGAAAGTGATGAAGACATGCTATAATAAACTGCCTTCAGCCGTCCGCGCGTCACCGAGTACACAAATAAATCACCACTTTGATATTCACGGAGGCACACCCTCGTTTGTGACACTACCCTCATTTACTGCACTCCTGTCAATTTGCTTTTATATAGCCAAATAATACTTTTATATTAACTTTAATATATTATAATCAATAGAAAATTTATTTCAAACGCATAAAATAATCTGTAATTGCAATATAATGTCAAATTATTCATTTCATATATCCTTAAAAATATATTATGTAATTACTTATGATTTTTCTTTAATCTTAAATAAAATATAACTTAGTTAATATATAAATTAATTTTATTCTTTTCTAATTATTCTGTTGAATAAATCTAACCTTCTTCGATAAATAATTTTTAACTATGATCTTGATACTCTGAATAAGCTAATGAACAATTGTTTCTGTAACCGGGGAGTCCTTTACGAGCGGCGAATAAAAATAAACAAAGTTAATATAAAACGCGAGTAAAACGTTATCAAATAAGGTTCGGTGAATTCCCGGGGCTGAGAGGGACAAATAAATAAAATGTGGCGAAAAAGGGAATTCCTTCTTGAGAAATTTGGTCCCGCGGGCCGACGGTTCAGTTTACTTATTTGCTATTTACTATTTACTTACATATTCTCCTATTTGCATTTCAATGTAAATATTTTACTGAATGTTTACTTAAATCATTTATATATAAAATGATTTAAGTAAACATCGAAATCTTATTAATCTTAATTGCGATAAGGTGAGTTCCTGTTCTGTATTAGAAAAAAAAATGTTTTTGAATTCCGACAAAAAATGAAGTCAATTCACAAATACACAGAGCACTATAAAAAGTGAATTCCCGTAACCCCTCACGGGGCATGAGGCAGAAGCATTTCTGTATCTGTTTCACTGGTCATTTTCTTTATAGACAAGTAGGTGATCAGCCTTCGGTGCCTATCCATTCATAACATTCATTTGTTTCCTCGGGATTCGAACCCTGAACCTCCGGAACTATACAACTTGGCCACGGAGGCGGTTACCACTGACACTACTTTTTTTTTCGTTGGAGGTTACAAAATTATAGATAAAATTTAAGCTTGCAGTTTTGACGAATATTATTGCGATGGAAACAAGGTGGGTATGTATTACCGATGTAACTGAAAGTGGCGCCTCGTTGAGTACACACCTGCGTACGGTCATTCGTCAGCCGATAAATCGAGTGTCGGCAGGAAACGAATTACAATGAAGATCCACCAAATAAAAAGCGCCATTAAAAATTCCACTCCCATTGTGAGAGCGTATAACGGACTTTGTTGGGGCTTGGGACATTGCATATTTCACCTGCTATTCAATTTTTACAATTGCTGGATTGTATTTGTGTTCAATGCTCCACAGTTCTTATTAATTCTTATTTGAAAGGTGTAAAAATATTACTTACCGATACGCCACATTTACGACCGGGTAATATAATCTATGATTCATCTTTATCCAAGACACCGATGGTAGTTTATAACTCGTAGGTAGGTTTATAGCATTTCGTTATAAACAATATAAAATATCCAAATACTATACATATATTTCTTAAGAACTGAGTTTTTAAACAAATTAATCAAACCTATTTATTTAGGTAAATTTATGATAAACATGATAGGTAATTAGGATTAGGATATAATAAACGGGTAAAATAAACATAATCACTGTTAAAAATGTGAACGAGGTAAAGCAATTTATGCGGAGTTACGTAACAATTAGCTAAAGATGAGCTCTGGACATACAAGCTGGACATGAAACATCAACTTCAAATCTAGATCGGAATGTTGAATAAATTTTTTATTAAATGATGCCACGTTCACTAAAAATTATGGCATGGAATGCTAAAGGGACTTCTTAGGCACCAAAAAGAGCTAGAAATTGTTTTAAATACAGAAAATATAGATGTGTGTCTCATTTCTGAATCACATTTTACCAGAGAAAGTTTTATGCAACTCAAAGGTTATCAAATATATAACGCACTTCATCCAAAAATACAGCTAGAGGTGGAAGCGCGATTCTAATTAAGGAAAATATAACTCACTTTGTAACATTAAAATATGAAGAACAAGAAGTGCAAGCTATTGCAGTATCAATCAAAACGGTTACTCTATCAGCAATATACTGTCCACCAAGATATGCCCTAAAGTCTCCATATTATAAAGACCTCCTGAACCAGCTTGGAAACAGGTTTATTCTCGGGGGGGAATTTAACGTAGAACACCTATTGGGGTTCCACGTTAAATACAACAAAAGGTAAGGAGCTTTTGAGTGCAATCAAAGAAACTAGATGTGATGTTATATCCACAGGCAAGCCTACTTACTGGCCGACTGATCCACAAAAGCTTCCTGATTTAATTGATTTTTTCATTTATAAGAATGTTGCTTCGGAACATCTATACATTGAAGAAGCTCTCGATATGAATTCCGATCACTCGCCTATTCTCTTAACTGTAAATGAAAAACCCCTGTTTAGTTAACAGGCATAGAAACTGGAAAAATTTAGACATGATTTAGATTGCTTTTGATTTTAGATTGATTGATTTTAGATGATTTAAATGCTCCTTGGTACATAAGATTACACGACCTCCATCGGGACCTCAAAAGGACAAAACCTTTTGAGTTAGTGCTGTGAATTAGTAAACAAAGATAAAGTGTAGTGCAGTGCGCTAAATAATAATTAAGATCACGTGAACTTAGTGACTTCCCCTTAATAGAGACAATAAGAAAAGTGTTATTGGACACGTTTAGTAATTTAGGTTAAAATTGAGTTACTTTTTAGTTTTTTTTACATTAGATGGTAATTTTAGTGAAGTATTTTATCATTATAATACTCATTTAAAAAAAACAAATTGTATTCAACATTTGAAGTGTCCAAGCAAGGTGAAAGGATCTATAATCAAAATAGTAAAATGGAATCTCTGACGAATCAGCACTTTCGCGAATTAAATTAATTTGAAAGTTAAATGCAGAAAGTTAATTCCTTTTCGTAAAGGTTTGCATAATTCATCCGCAACCGAGTGAAAACGAGCCGAGGTGAGTGCCGACTCACACTTGACCGGCCCTCCTCGCCCCACTTTCGCCTCTTGCTCGAGCCGCTCAAGGAAATCCTTAAGCTTTTGCCCTCCTCGGACCTAAACTAGATCAAAATAATTATTTCTTATATTATTATGAAATGAACTAGTTTCAGGTCGTGATATTTCAGTATTAACATTTCACTAATATATATTTGGTTGTTTAATTGAACGCGCTAGTCTCGGAAACACTGGTGCTAATTGAAAAATATTTGTTATTGTGTATCATAGTTATGAGGTCTTGTCTATGATGATAATGGCTATCATTTATCGTGAGTGATAAATATTGCAAAAACGGAAAAATGATTCCTTTTGAGAGTGGGTGAAACTTCATTACAATATGACATTTTGATTACTCCACAAACAAACATCCCCCAAA
Organism: Aporia crataegi; assembly: GCA_912999735.1. Lineage (NCBI taxonomy): Eukaryota > Metazoa > Arthropoda > Insecta > Lepidoptera > Pieridae > Aporia > Aporia crataegi. Next base: position 130,275 of record OU538744.1, on the reverse strand, counting down.
CATTTTTTAGGCATCGGTCAGTGCATAAACACTAATTTTAATGTCTAAAATGCTCGCGCATTCAACTTCTCTTTATTAGATAGTCAAATTTTAATTTATAAATGAAAACCAAGCAATTCATGCACAGAAATAAAAACATTAACTTAAATGACATTTAAGTCTATGAATTGGCAACTTTTGTGCGAATGTATGAAAGGGGAGTTCATTACTCGTTTGCGATTCAAATAAAAAATGAATACGATACTAATAAAGTTAAGTAGGAGTATCTTTTTGTGCGGCGAAAGTATTTAAGATGAATGCGGGGCTTTAATTAGGAAAAGGGCGCGTGCGGGGTGCGGGGAGAGGTGGGCAGCGGGGAGGGGAAGGCTTCATTCAGGAAATCCATTTGTATGATAAGCGCAGCTCTGCTTACAGCTGAGATGCAGCTCCACTTCACCCGCGCTTTGACAGCGATCAACGTTGTTATTAATTATATTTAGAACTTAGGTTAAATATGATTGAATTATATAATATGCTACTATTAATATACATATATATATATATGTATATTATATATATATATATATATATATATATATATATATATATATATATATATATAAACATACAAACATAACCTTTGTATACTGTAAATACATAATTAGCTATAGTTTTCTGTATTAAAAAAGAGATTTGAAAATCATATATTGGTTTTTAAAAAATACAGAGTTAAAGGTAATTAAGGTACCCACTCAATATAGCATTGATACCGGTAAGAAGTCGGCCTTAACACTGTGGAGGTATCGCGCCGACGAATTATGTCAATTTAACTGTTACTTTATTTAATTAATTTTAATTACTACCTCAAAACATTGTCTGAAAAAAGAACGTCACAAAAGGACAACAATTAATTGTAATAGTGGATAAACAAATATTAAATTATAATATTACTGTAGTGCTATAGCCGCTTGAGAGACTAAATTAAAAAACCATGCCTAACCATCTGTTAAATTAACCGTAGTTCCAAAACAGCGAAGTATGTGCACCAGTGCCGTAGAAATGAATTTTAATGCGGCACGCATTCAGCACTAATGGCTCCTTGAGCGAGCAGACACACAGACAAATACTCGCGAGCTAATTTAGCCATTGTTTAGTCCATTGTCAGTTGTGCATTGTTAGTGATGACGCAAACGTCCTCTCAAACTATGCATTAGAGGCTGAGTGTGCGATGATTAATAATATTATGAATTCACTAGCTATTACTTGCGACTTCGCCTGCCTAGGCATGCCAAACATATCCTTTGTTACTGGAGAACATTTTGAACTTTTTAGAAGGAAAAATTACTCCATCGAACATAATTTTTATGTACGATGGAGTAATGCGACTTTAACCGTTCACGCAGCTCATGCAACTCAAATGAAATGAAATCTCAAAAGGAATAATTTTGCCCGTTTCTGCAACATTTTTCATTGAGGATCCGTTCCTATTGGTCGTATCGTAATATTTTTTTTAATTTGAGATTAGCGCGTTCAACCAATCAAATTCTTCAGCTTAACAATATTACATGATTCAATAAATTTAGACATAGTATTTAATTTGTTTGTTAGAAAACAATTTTTCGAACGTCATAATTTTATAAAATAATTTCATAATACCCACTCGTGACACGCCCCTAGTAATAAAGCATAAATATGGCGCCAATAGAAATAGCATTAGTTAAACAAATGAAGTAATAATGTCGTAACAGAGGCCGTTATTATTACACTAAAAGCATAATTATGACTAATGTTAATATCAACGTTTGCTTCACAAATATTATAACACACTTAATATGAAATTATGTATTATTTGAATCAATCAACTAAATTAATTTAAAGCGTAACAACGCGAAGTTCAATTAACAAAGTTTTGTTATTTATATGTATAGATGAAAAAGCTTTATAATCACATAAAATGTAATATTTATACATTAAACTAATTTTAACAAAACTGAAATGAAACAAACTTAATAATTCTACAACATAGATATTTGAAAGTCTATGGGTTAGGATTTTTTCAAAAAGTAATTTATAGTTTCTCTTAAAAGTTGCCTATAGACAATTTATATATGAGATCACTTCTATTTGGCTATCAAAAAACAAACATTAAAACTGGTTCAAAAAACACACACTTGAACGTTTTTAAAGACGGTTGAACATTGTTTCCAATGTGTGTGTAGTTCTAACAAGTTAATGAATACATTTTATTGCTAATATCTTGAGGTCTCGTCAATGCAAAGAGCACTTCACATCAGATCGTGAAGACGTCGCGTGGTCGCGTGCTGCGTCTGCCGTGTGAGTGGGACAAAAAGGGCTAATGGATGCGTCGGTAGTCGGCACTAAAGCGACGTCCCTCCTGATTTACGACCTCCGCTGGGACTCGTTTGTTTGAATACCTTTGTATTCTCAACGTTTTTTCCTGTGTCGTGTAATGTGCTTTATTGTGAAGAATTGAACACACTTGTCTCGTCACTCATAATATTTACAGTTGCGAACGTGTGATGCGTTCAAGTGCACGATTTTTTTACTGTCATGAACATGTGTTTTTTGTTCGAAAGACTCGAAAAATGAACAAAAAATTATTATGAATCTATGGCCCGCGGCTTCACTCGATCTCAAAAAAATAATTACTACCGTTTTTGAAATATTTTTCCATAGACGCTTTGCTTTTATCGATCGTTGCGTGATGTTATATAAATATTTTTTTTAAAATTTAAACGAATAGTTGAGATTGGCGCGTTCAACCAAATAATCACTCTGCAACTTTATAATATTAGTATACACATCAGCTTCTTAATGTTCAGATTGGGCGTGCACTTTAAATTATTATTCCTGAAGCTAAACCTGTAGCGAGGCGGCGGAGACGGCGAGGTTCAGATATTAATTGCGCGCGGTTATCTTTGATCCGTGGTTTAATTAATTGCCTTAATTAAATAATCTCGAGTGAGCGGAAATTTTCATTAGTCTAGCTGCTTCTGTCTCACTGAGCACTGCTTTTATCACGACAACAATATTCTTCATGCTTTATAACCGCATTCCATGTTAACCTTATTTAAACAATGAGTTTGAGTTATCTACTAGAGCTTTGGTGCGGTTTATGCTGGCTACGCCGGTGCTACGTCTTCGTGGACTTATTCTACGACGTAGTGAAATGCTCAGCACGAAAAACATCGTGTGATAGCTAAGTTCAACTATGGGTGCTATTGCTAGCGTCATAAATAACATAATGCAATGGATGCCAAGTTACACAAATTAGAATAACTAAAACACTAATTAAATGAGGATATTATATAAATATTGCATAGTATTTTAATTTAATATCCTTGCCGAAGCAAAATATATTCGTACACAAATAAGGTAAGGTACTATTAATTTTAGTCACAGGTGCGTTAAAAAGTAGGTATATAAGCTTCGCAGCCGGCATCGTGTCGCACCGCGGACCCTAATCAGATGTAGGTTCGTAATTAATTGGAACCCCTCGATGTTACTCACGCTCACACTTTTAAGATTCAGAGTTATTTATGCGTTTCTGAGTAAGGGGCTTGGCTCACCTTGCAACTAGATTATGGGTCTCAGCGGCCAGTCATTATTTTTAAAAGATTTATTATCGTTATTTTAAATTCAAAAAGAAATTGTACGTTTAAACACTATGAGATATTCTACAAATTATATGCAAAGTTTTCGATAGTATAACAGAATGGCATTATAGTATATTCTATATAACTGAACAAAACAAGTGAAATTTAAGACAATTTCTAAAAAATCTGACCTATTGATTACTCAGAATATCTTATGAACGGATAATCCATTGCCAAAATAAGCTTATTTAATAATTAAGATAATAATTCAATTAAGGAAGAAATCTCTCTCACGTTTATAGGGCTTATACCGACATATAAAACTTACAACACCACTTTTTTTTGTCTGTGGTTAAGAAAAAATATTTAGGAAGGTTTGTGTTAAAAATCATAAAATAGCAAGTGGTGTTTACAAAATGAAAAATTCTAGACGCCATCTCGCAGAACTTGACAAGGGCTACTTTAATAATGAGCAGAAAATAATAATAAATGATGTTGTAACCCATCAAGTGGCAAGAGGCCTGTCCATCGACACCGGGTTGACGCGGGTCCCGCCGACACGTCGCGCTAAATTTATCATCGTGACAATTGACAGCTCATCTTGAACGATCGGACCACGAATGACACTTTTTTTAAAAATAACCAAATACTTACCTAGCTTGAAAACACTCTAAAACTTATATATACTCAATATTATTACGCTGACAGATTATCTTGTTGAACGCGCTAATCTCAGACACTACTTATGTGAAATTGAAATAATAATTTTTTTGTTAGATTGACGCTACAACTAACTTAGTACGGGAGGTAGCGTTGCATTTTAGGCAGTGATTTTACGCCGATTGCTTGCCATCTTCTACTATAGTTCTCGAATGACTCATAACTGAACCAAGAGTCAGCTGGCGCACCCGCGGTGGGTGTGGAATTGGGAGGTTGCGGAAGTGATAAAAAAATAAAATAATAAATTAAGTAATAGTACGCCGGCTGAAACTTTTTTCGTATATAGTTGACATCATACTAAGCTGAAAAAAATCGTCAGCTGCATCGTGGAGGGGGGATTATGCGTCAGCTGCTCGCATGAAAAGAAAAACGTAAAATAAAGTTATAGTACGCCGGATGAAATTGAAACACGTGATTGTTTAAATATTGTAAAGAACGAAAACAACAATCAGCTGCGTGTATAGTGGTAGAAAGACCATCAGCTGACTAGTAGTGTTCAAAGTTGATTTATGGCAATCACTTGCTTAATGCTTTATGCTTTATATTTTAACGTTTTTTTTCTTCATGCGAGCAGCTGACGCATTCCCCCCTCTCCACGATGCAGCTGACGATTTTTTTCAGCTTAGTATGATGTCAACTATATACGAAAAAAGTTTCAGCCGGCGTACTATTACTTTATTTTTTATTTTTTGTTACCTCTTTCGCAGCCTCCCACACTCGCACCCATCGCTACTTGAGCAGCTGACGGTCGATTCAGTTATTAGTCATATAAGTTTAACTATCGATGTAAATATCAGCCGACTTACTATTTCTTTTGCATTTGCAACGCTACCTCCCGGACTATATATATATTATACTAAAAAATCTTTTCGGAGCAGGTGAAATCGCAGGGTACCACAATTCAAATATAAAGGATATACGAGTACAAACTTTATTTTGAAAAATAACTTATATATTTGTTAGAAATTTATCTATTTATCATTAAAAGATAATAGAAACTACACTAAACATTAATACACGAATGGGCGCCGGCAGAAATAATTTCCAGGTGGTGCAGATTTTAGTTTTCTTACAATCTTCGCCGTATATGATTGTTAATAAAAAAATTAAATTTTAGTCGGAAACATCTGAAGCTCGGTTTATTGTATGTTCGATACATTTACAAATTTCTGACTATTCATTATGAATTTATTTCAATAATTTCTGTTGATTCCGAGATTCCCAAGGGGTGCAAGTGCAAGCATCCCCTGGCACCCCCCTGCCGGCGCCCATGAATACGCATCGTTCAACGACGCCTATTTACTCAAAATACACAACGACTACAAAATCAGGCACAGACAAAGACAGATAAGACAGCTTATTGAATGGTCCCGTTCTGAGAACGACTAGTGAATGCTTCTTCTAAGAACGATGTCGAGTAATGACGGCCGCCAACCAAGCCAGTCATTTATATTAGCTGCGAATCAGTCCTCGTTCCTGATACAGCGTGGCACGGCTTCGAGCTACATTGGCTAGCACGCGCACCTGTTAACGACAAGTTTTAAGACAAAACCCCACCCGAACGTTCACGACATCAGCCGATTCAATTATCTTGTATATAGTACAGAAATATTATATCAAAAACTAACTTTTGGCTAGAACATGATAAAAATATCACAATTACTTAATATTTTAAAATTGTAAAGATTGAAAACTATTTATATATTAGTAATTCACCCTTGAGTCTTCACGACTATTAAGTACAAAAGAACTTGGCTGCTGCAATTTTCTGAGCCCTCACAATGCTTATCTAAACAGAATGGTATCTCAAAAATGGCGTCCAAAGAGAAACAGCCATTCTCATTAACAGAGAACGCCGCGGGCTCACAGCCGGCGCACTGTCTTCATTACCCGGGCCTAAGTGACCATTAAAATTCATTTTTAGGACCCGCGGTCATGCCGACCCTCACCGCACTACGCGCTTTACATTTGTCACTGCAAATTCTGGGTAATTAAGTGGTGGTTGTATTTTTCTTTGTTGTTGGAAAAACGAGAGATGTTAAATTGAAGTAAAATTGAAGACAATTTAAAAATCACCTGACACGATAATTACAAGTAAGACTACCTTATAAATCAATAAAATAATCATAATTATATTATAGCTAAGACCCGTCTTAATCACGTCAGCTTTAAAATAAAATAAAACCGGTTGAAAGCGGTTTAGGAACTACGCTGCCACAGACAACACACTTCAATGTTTTGTCCGTGGCAACACAATAGACACCTGTCTGTTGGGCGGTTAAATATACGAATTATGGGACCAACTTCATATCGGTAAAGGACTGACATATCTACAATACTGTTACATATAAAATAATAAAATTATTCAGAAAATTGGGGCTTTTATAAATTATTCAAACGTGACAAGCGAAATGGCTTATCGTCTCGCGAATCTAAATATTAATAAAGTTTGTTCGTGTGACTGTGTGAGTAATTGTAAGCCCAGTCACACGAGCGGAGAAATTAGGAATAGTAATCGTTTAATCTATCTAAATCAAAATTATATAGATAAAAGATATTTATTTTTGTAAGTAATGAATACACTAAATACTCTTTAGGGGTTTGTATGAGTACAATTTTTTGATTCATGATTAATTTATATTGAAGTAATTTCATAATACAATGACCCGCCATATCAGTCGTCTCCGCTACACCACTATGAAAGTTAACAACTACATAATATTTTTATAATCTGTAATTAACTATGTATCGATATACCAAATAAATTACCAGATCTCCTCCTACCTACAAATCCTTGAGTAGGATTTTTTATTAAAATATTTCAGTAATGCTGGATTCTTCGCGAGTGACAGGGTATGTTATAGAAAAGGCTAGTTATAAACATAAATGCTTCAAAAATAAACTATTTGCCTATAAATTTTTAACCGACTTTCAAAAACTAAAAAGGAGATTATTATCAATTTGACATTTTTTTTTTTTGATGTTCCACTCCTACGTCGCCGTCCGTGAATCGATTTGGTGTAGAATAAGGTGTCAAACGATAAGGTAACTCGTCGAAGTGGTCTCATTTTTTAATTTTTACGATCAATAGTCTTCAGGATATTGAAAGAATAATTTCACAATCGGGCGAGAAATCGCTAAAATTCGCGCAACTGCATCGTACTTATTTGCTTATAACTCTATGAAGTATGAACCCTTATCGACGAATTAGATGTCTTTAGATTCAATATGACCAAATATATGACTAAAAAGACGTAAATAGTGTTGATTATTTATAACTAAATAAAATTAACTTAAAAAATAGATTTATTATTCTAGGACTTTAATTAAAAAATTAATTGAATGGCTAGGCACCGCCTTTCAAAGAGCAACATAACAGTTTTATGTCATTGTTCATTGTGTTGTTGTTCTTTTTTTATTTATAGTAGGTTCATTTATAATACAAAATTTATTTTTCACTTTTTAGTGCATTTTGAGGTCGGTTTTATTTTCTTATTTAAAATTAATATGTTTAACAACTGCGAGATGATGAATTTGTAATGTAGTATTTTTTATATTTTCTCATATGAAACGAAAACACCCCTACTTACAACCTCGGGCACTCATTCGCGGGTCGCTTCTTCTTAAACTGGGTCGGAAATCGCATTACCAGCTTAATTAGACGTTTGCCGCGATCATTTCGACTTTATTCCTTTAACAATAAGGCTCTACCGTAATAAGCAGAGACTTACAAAAGGAAAATGTAGATTTTATAAAGCGTAAGATGTTGAGTCGGAATCTTATTTACGTGACGTTTCTGTGCAAAATACTTCATTGTGTGATTCGTACGTGTTTACGTGACAAAAATAAAAATAAGGAAACTGAAAAAGAAGAACGTAGAAACCGAGAAATCTATTTATCTATATTATGATGGATTAGCTGTTCGGTTGGCTGAAAAAGTTATCGCTAACTCTGTTTCTGGATTCTGGAGCGAGGATTGACTCGCAGCTAATGTAAGCTGCGAACTTGGCTATCGGCCGGCATTCTTTAGTTGATCTTGGGAGGAAGCATTCAATAGTCGTTCTAAAAAGGGTAAACTCTGTGGTTGGGTAAAGGTTATGTATTTCGAGTAAATAGGAAAGTCATTGGGCGGAGTTTAATTATGTTTAGTGTGCTTTCTATTATTTTTTATGGTACATTGCTTTAATTATTTTAATATATTAATTTAAAGATGCTAAAACATTCTAACTTATTTACCATTTATTATTATTATTATATTATTATTATTTAGAATGTTGATGTCTCTTATATGATTTATTGGCAAAAGATTTACACTATAGTAGCTTACGATGAATTGATGTTAAACTACAACGTATCAACATTAATGTTCAAAATTCAGTCTTGGCTTCATAAACGTTGGACTTTCGCGATTTGAACTCATTATTATTAAATATAGCGGGACTTATCGCGCAAAGAAATAAGTCCCGCTATATTTAATATTAATCAGCTTTGGCTTGTTCTATAGAAATTAAATGTAGACTTTAAAACAAAGTATTAAAATTGATGAAGAGTTAACATATGAATGAGCTCATATCAAAACAACGTAGTTGCGTTTCAAAACAATATTAATTTGTTTGGACAATGTGTTTTAGTTATTGAAGTAATTGAGTTATAGATAATTAATTATTGAAAATAAACAGTGCGATTGACGGCAACAAACAATCGCACATACAAATATTATTGTTTAAAAGTTAATAAATGTTAAATATTTATGTTCACTCTAAAATAATATATTTTATTTGTATATTTATCAAACGAGTCCAATATTTTACTTTTTCGGTTTGTATTTTTATGAAATGTCAAATAAATCAAAGATTCGCGAATTCGGTATTGTTTGTGCGAAACACGGCCCAATGGACGACAAAACAATTGCCTCGTTCAGGTATTTTCATTCATTTGTTGCTGTTTCATTGAAATTAATATAATATATCATTATTATATTGACGGGTACATCGATATCTACTAGAACAAATAATAATTAAAATTAAGTTTTTTTTTAGTTTTTTATTAACCCTAAGTGATAAAAGTTTTTTGTCCTTGTCAATAATAAAATTCTTTAAACTGGACTTTTAGACTTGTAGACTGGGTCCATTCGGGTTAATATAAGTTAAAATATTATAATACAGTTATTTTATATATTATTACTTACTACCAATCTTAATAAAAAAAAGGAATCACGACAAGATGAAGTACGAATAATAAGTTGTTGTAAAAGCGTCGACGTCATTTGAAAGACTGAATTATTTCGTGAAATATCTCTGTATATAATGTAAGTATGTATGTATATTCCACCGACAGTAACTCAAGTGTAAGTTGTTCGGCTCAACAAATCGCTACATTTTTCCAAATTCATTCGTTCGAAGCAACTTTTTTAATATGAACATCTCGCGGGAACGAATTATGATTCAGCCCGAGTTTCTCTATCCATTTGCTTACTTTGTTGTTGGTTCATTTTATATTTTTTGTTTTGAAATCATTTCATACTTTGCTTCTTTTTTAACCGACCTTCAAAAAAACCAAAAAAGGAGGTTATCAATTCGACGTGTATTTTTTTTTTTTTTTACCGATGTTCCGCTCGTACGTCGCCAATTGTAGACCGATTTGGATGAGTGAGGTGTCAAACGATAGGGTAACTCGTCGAAGTGGTCCCAATTTTTTTTAGAATTTTTACGATTAATAGTTTTCAGCATATTGAAAAAATAGTTTCACAATCGGACGCGAAATCGCTGAATTCCGCGCGACCATGTCGTGCTTATTTGCTTATAACTCTATGATTTATGAATCCTTATCAATAAATTAGATGTTATTCGATTAAGTATTAAATTTGCAACAAGAAAAAATAAGAATCAAAATAATTTGATTTATAATTTTAGAGATATTGAGGTTATAAAATAAAAAATTTAAAAATCTTCAATTAGTTCGCTTTAGCAATAGAGATGTCCATGTTATATTAAATATATACTAATTATAATAAATTAATTAAATTAAAACTCATATTGTCAAGGTTTTGACGGAATTTTATGAAAATCTAAGCCATATATTTTATTTTATGGAGCAAAACTTGTCAACAGAGAAAAACATGTCATACGTTATTGATTACGCGTCCAGTTTAGATCTCTATATCTCAATGTAATATCAGTTTATATCGATGACTTATATATTATTTTATAAAACATTAAAAGGGTCATATATGATAGTAAAATCAATAAGGTAGAAGAAATACTTCTAGAGATAGAGAGAATATAATAACTAAGTTCCTACGGTAAATCACAATATGCGCTCACTTGCTTGCGAAAAGTAAAAAATAAATTTTGTATTATAAATGAACTTACTGTAAATAAAAGACGTAAATAGTGTTGATAAATAAAATTCATCTAAAATTCTACAAGGGCATAAAACTCTCATGTTGCTCTTTGAAACGCGGCGTACAGTATCTGTTTAACATTATGGCGCAATCTTATTAGCTCTGCTAAATGCAGTGTTCATACTAAACTTAAAGTAACTCGCACGATAAAGCAAACAGTCTGGGTCTTAACTCTTGAATTCAACATTAATTTCAATTAAATAATAGTGTCAAAATCGATGATTGGTTTCGATTGATTTAAATTGAAATTACATTCGAGAGTAAGCAGGCAGTTTCTTAATAATACAGAGATATACCGACTTTCTGAATCTGAATCAGTTTCTGAAATATCATGAAGTGTTTCGTAATAAATATCCAGAGCTAGTGGTGCATGCCGGCGACGCATTTCCTCTTCTATAAATATTCAAATCACACGAAACAAAAGCCAACATCGGGAAATGTTTTATAAAAGCACGATATTTCATTTAATTCCTAGGACCGTACATTTGTCACTGATCTATCGCTGTGCAGCTTGCTACAATACATTATGAATTTAAACGGGCAAATACCTTTGATTTTCTTTTTACAAAATTATTTATAGGAAATTTTAACGTATTATAATATATAAAAATTCCATTACATCTTAAAAAATACTGTTAAGTGGTGGAACTAAATGAAAGTTAAAAGTTATTCTTTCTTCATCGAAACTAATGGTTTTACTCGTCGAATTTATTAGGATGTGAATTATGATGTACAATTATAGGACAATTATACCTGTACAAAAGAGGCTTTCTATTATCTGCTATGTCAAAAAGTTAAATGTAATTGCTACACAGTTAATGAAACGTATATACCGACTAATGTCACTTACATATTATATCTAATAATGCTACGTTACATAACTCACGTCTCATGTTTTAAAATAATAGATATAGAGTGATGATATCAGATAATTAATGATATTTCACTATAAGATAACTATGTCGAGAAAAAGGGCGCCACATTTAGTGTAGCGGCTTGTAGAGCATTAAGTATTTATGAGTCGCGGAAGAACGAAAAACTGGCTCAGCGCCATTCTACGGCAGATCTATTTATTATAACTAATAGTATTATGCTTAGTTCTTTGACAAATGGCGCACGAATCACGAAACGGAAGAAAAACTAAGGAGAGAGAACATTATGCTGATGAACTGCGCAAAATATTTATCTCTTTAAAGATACTGAAAATGTGTCAATCACCACGTTTTGCCTGGTTATTAATAAACAATATTTCAGCTACAAATATACAAAACGCTTACCGAGACCGTTAAGGTGCGAACCCGAAATGCTGACTGCGCCTGCATTTCCGCAAAATAAGAACTTTTAATTATTTTAAAGAAATGATTTGATGGAAAAAAATCTTCCATTGAGTTTACCATAATTACACATAAACATAATTAAAACAGATTATATAATATAATAATATAATATATTAAATATTCAAGTTATATGTTTCTCATCTATCTGTTTCACTAATTACTTTCACTAATTGATCCAAAAAAGCGGGTTAACTGAGATAATCGTCGCCAGATCGTAATGCGGTTTTGATGAAGCGGGATTCGGAGCAAATCTTAATTTCCTGGATCGAGTTAATTACTGCTCCCTGAACGTCATAATTCCAATTACATAATAATGTCAGCACAAACATACTCTGTACTATAAACTATTAATTTATTAACATTACGAAACCTTTCTCAAATAATACGTCAAAATTTTAACATCGATAGTGAAACGCCGGTTTTGCTACACATAAGTATACTTAAAAATTAGTGAAATTTTGGTATACGTGTGATAAAGGCACAGATAAACAGCGCAGTTCAAAGGTTCCACAACAGATTAACGCTTCGTTTGCGTTTACAATAGTTGTGGGATAGTTTGGCGCGGGTCTTTGAGGCCGCCATAATTGCTCGCTCGACGCACGAGCCGTGCCCCGCCGTCCGCCGGTCAAACACCGACCTCACATTCCGCGGACTCATTTTATTGACGTTTACTAAAACCGCCGTTAAGGGTACGGGGTCTCAAAAACGTGACATCTACCTTTAAGTTATTTTTTCAGATACTTAGAAATAAGATATTAAAGTTGTATAGTTCGATAAATTGTAATCACAGGTGGTGGATCTTTTTAATAATTCTTGTATTCTCAACCATTTCTTAAATATTGTTAATGAAAGTTAAAATACTTAATTAGCCGATTACAAACGTTGATAGTTGAATGTGGATTTTACTATGCACTATGAATATATTTAAATTTGTAAATTATGTACAAATTGTAAGTCTTACTACTTACTATACTTTATGATTATGAAGCTTAAGATTATTGTTTGATTGAATCGAAAAATTATTTTTGTGCGGATAGTTAAGTTATCGAGGGAGACGACCAATAAGAGCGAAAACTCAATAAAAAATGTGGCAAAACCTGAGAAAATATTCCTATTGAAAGCGTGTGAAACCGTGGGGCTTAGTTAGTATTATATATTTGTGAAATATTGTAGAGTGATTGATGTTTTTCATATACAAAACAGGTTTCCTTGTTAAACTTCGTTAAATCCCGCATCCCTCAAATAGGGGAGTATTTCAGAATTTAATTGCCAAAAATGTTTCAAATACTTTATATCCTGAAGCGAGGGTAGAATTTAGACAGATTTATTCTCACCATTCGTAAGGGAGAGGGGGAGGGACAAGTTCTCAACTAATCAAACTGTCTTGAGTGGCAGCTACACATCGACTGGCCGAAATTACTCTTGTTCTTGAGGCGCAGAGCAAGTTTGTGCCGTGTTTGTGATTCGTCCAACCGCGACTATGACCTGAGCTTCTGTGGAAGTTTCCTAAGCTCTGTCAAAGGCGAACGCTGCACCTCCCTGGTTCACTCGAGACAGGAATCTCGGCGGCTGGATTCTCGCGCGTGAGCGATACTTATTTGGAGGAATATTATGATTGTTTTCAAATATCACTGTATAGTCCACATTTAACTTTCAAAAATACAAAAGGTTATTAATTGTTGTATTTCTTTCTCCCGTCAATATTGTTTACATTTAGGATGGGAATTAAATTATATTTACATGAAAATAATCTTACCTTTGTTTATATTATTTAAAACAATATAACTTTAAATTTGGCATTAATACTGTGAATAAATAAAGGTTTAAATTAGAAAGTATTAATGTCATGATTAATTTAGTATTCAGAAGAAATGCTAAACGCTCCAAGAAATAAAAATCCACTCACATGGCAGTAGGCAACGTGTCCGAAGGGCGAAGGCGGCTTAAGAGATTTTTCAAGCTCGCGATCGATGCCGTAAACTCCTTCGAATTGACGAAGTGAAATAGTTCAGGAGGAGTTAAGCACTCCTCCTCTGAGGGGAATACTAAACAGACTCGCCACCGAATCATTCCTTTTTATTTACATTACATTTGTCTTGGAACCCTCATTCGAAACGCAAAAGTCGCTACTCGCTGTTTAAAATAGAGAAGAGATTGAAATATGAAAGTATTATTTAGACAAGGCGATAAATAATATCGAAAGTATGTCTTTGTATATTTACATTTTAATTTAGCGCCGAATGGCAGGCGCCGAGCCGCACGGCGAAGCGACAGAGGGCGATCGGAACAGTAGGAGTGTTACTACTTAATAAACGCTCACTTAATGAATTTTATCTGAAGAATACTACTATATAAAATTTTACAAAGGTTTATAGGTATTCGTTAAATAAAGTAATCTATACAAACATTATAAAGCTGAAAAGTTTGTTTATCTGTTTACTTAAAGACGATAATCTCCGGAACAACTGGTTTGAATTGAGAAATTATTTTTGTGTTGGACAGTCCTTTCATCGAGGAAGTCTATATACTCTACGCCAAAATTGCACAGCAAATTCTATTCTGTTGATATTTATAGGAATACAAAAGAGAGGTATCGGCGGTTGTCATGAGGCCAACTGCGCGCACGGGCCTCGCCCTGTGTCGCAGGTGCGTCGTGGCCTATTGTGAATCCCAACGACGGCTTAATCAACGATTACAATCTATCAACGGCTCGGCTCCCTCTGCGATTATTCCTATTTCATCTTCAACGCTCTCCTAAACCAACCAATCTTTCCTGGATATTTTTAACATTTTAATAACAATCAACTATAGTTTATTTTTCAATATTATAAGGCTGAAAAGGTTGTTGTTTAAATGCGCTAATTTTAGGAAGTACTGCATCGAATTAAAAATTCTAAATGATGTGTGTTGGATTTATCAAAGAAGGCCACAGGCTATATATCATCACGCAACGACTAATAGGGGCAGAGCATAAATGAAAAATATCATACAATTAACTAGAATTTTTTCTCTCTTTTTTTCGAGTCTACAGAAATAAAGAAACAAGTCAATGTCACTATTCAAACATTAACTTAATAAGTACCGTTCATTATAAAAGTTCAAATGTCAGCCACCATCTTTAGTCATATTGTTAGACTTCGACGTCTAGTAGACAATAGTTTCCTCTCGTGAATGATAAAGCGCGGTAAAACAAAAAATAATGGAATGTAACATTTTTGAGAATTGCTTTATGTTATTAAACTCGTCCCGTGGCCACAGAACAAATGATACGCCTCTTGCGATGTTTTCATAGGATTTTAAATTATCTTTCTGATATTATGTATATTTAAGAAAAATATTTATTTTGAATTTCCTTGCTTCAATTTCAACAAGGATGACCCAGTTTTTAATAAAACGTATTATTTGTATCTTTGAAATTTTCTGTGAATGTTATAATGCAAAAATTTTTGATGCATATATAGATGTTTATTGTTTTGCCATAAATACTACTAAATAGATTTTAATAAAATGCTACAAATATTTTAATTTTACATCAGAATAACATATTGCGTAATTACTTATATATTTTTTGCACAAATTACCTTTAATATAACGGTAATTGTCAATTGTCAAATAAGTCTGATTAGTACCTTACCATTTATGAGCTGCGAAAATTGAAAATTTACTCAAATATTATGTATGTAAATATAATTAATAGGAGGCTTGACGGATGCGGACAAAGTCGCGTTTTTAAGCTAATACAAAAGCTAGAGTGAATTGCAAAGTGTAGTTTCTCATTTAGATAAATGATTCTACAAAATCTCTGCAAATGTTAGGTGATTTATCAAAAGTTGTACAACAAAAAGTGTAAATGCGCTGAAAGATATAACAACTCACTTTGGCGTCACAAAATTCTCTTTTGTGACGCGAAAGTGATTCGTTAGCGGATATTTTTCAGGTTTGTTTTCATTAATAATATATGAATCAATTCTATGAATCTATTATGAGTGCTCAACCTGAATTAAAGGCTAGATTACAATATTATAACACGAAGAAAAAGTTGAAGCGCTTACGTGTTTACCACTAGACCAAGAAGATGTTCAAACAATAGTCATTAAATAATAATAATAATCCTTAACCTATATATATATATTTGTTTAATTTCCTTTTTCTAAGTACATAGCAAAAAGTTATAAGTTACAGCTTGCTGCATTTAAAAATGTAAGGAGTTGGGTGATCGATCAAAGTCACTCGCAACAAATCAACTCCCTCGCCGCACCGCGCTGTCATCCTCACTAGCTGCTACAGCTCTACATCAATATTACCTACTCCGAGCGATAACGCTTGCTTCGACACGAACAGAAATACAAGAAAAATCGAAGCAATATTTTAAAAACCCTCGACTTTAAATGTCTATTATTATTCATAAATGTAAAACTAAAGAAGGAAACTCTTTCTTTTTATTTTTATGAAAAGTAGAACCGATAACGAGTAGTGATTAAATCCCTGGTTCCACAAAGAAGTTGTAGTAGTTGTAATTGTGAAGAAGAAAGCCTAATAAGCTGTTGTAGAATCAAATCGATGTGCATGCATGTGTGATCGATCCATGCAGCTCGTTAGTGTAACAACTAACCGGTGAGCAACCACCATAGTTGTGAGAGCCTGGGGATCAGGAAGCTATATCCTAGATGAACCCCTTCCCTCGAATGTATAATGTCGCTGGTTCGCACTGCGCGTGGCAGTATTTATGTAAAAATAAAAAGGAATCCCAAAGCCAATCGGACGAAAACGAAATCAGATAAAAATACGAAATACGGTGTACCGACACGTGCGCGCGATCTTAGATTTTTTTGCGAATTCTATTCCCGCTCTCCGTGACGTAATTGACACCTTTCCTGGTCAGGTTTGTGCGTTAAAGCCCAAAAAGGCAATTGTCATCCTCTTTTTTATCAACTGCTAGCATTGGCGCGAACAATAATCATGAAACATTATTCTGATCTCGTGATAAACATTTTATTCACAATATATGCAACAAATCTATAAGAATAAAAGAAGGTAAATGAATAATAAGAAATATATAATATTTTGTAAAGCCTCACATAGCTTACCTTTATTTCATCACGTGATTTCAGAAAATCGTTCTTTTGAAATACTCGAAGTGACAAAAAACAGTAAATAAAAGCGCGCCTTTCTCAGGAACTACTGATACATATTACATAGATTATATTTTGAACGATACAAAGCTTAGAAATGAATTGTTCCAGTTCGTGAAGTTTAATTTCAAAAATTCTTTTACTTCACCTGTGAGACATTTTAAAATTCATCTATACTTGTATCTTGTATTTCGTCTTTTATATGTTCTATTAGTGATGTATCTAATTTGTCTCTTGTAAAATGAATACAAAAAACCCCAGTAATCGCATCACATTAAAGTAATGAACCAGATTTCGAACGAAATCTCAAGTATGTATAATGGCATGAAGGTAACCACTAAACCACTGATTAAAGTTGCCTCGAAAGATCAACTGATACTCGACTGAGCTCTAGAATAGATAAGAGATTGGTTTGAAATAAAACAATTTGAACTCTAACACCGGGGAATACATTCCATAATTAAATGTTTTAATAATTTGTCAATAAGGCTTTCGTGTGTTTACCGAGAGAGGCTTTTCGCAAATAAATGTTTCAAATCACCACACAATGTCACGGACCTCGTTATTTTAAACTGCATTCAAAATGTTTTATTCGCTGTGATATTGGTTATTTTTTATTGGATTCAAAATTTGGTTAAAGCTTCGTCCCCTGTGAACAGGCCTATGAATACAGTAATTTTCAAAATACAATGACAGCCCTTCGTGTAAAATGATTATGAAGAGAGCTAGTAATCTTTTACTCGCGTTGTTCAATGCAGTCTGTGCCCCTCAGGAAATGGTTAGCTTTGTATGAGTGAAACGAATCAGTCTGTAATTTTTGATTACAAATATTTTCAAATTAATATAATTATAAATTAATATAATTATAATTTTTTTTTATAAACTTATAAAAATACAAATATTTTCTCTCTACCACTCGGCCCAAAAAGAGGAGTTTGACTTGTCTTCAATGTCACTCCTTATTACATAAAAAAAAAACTAGGTTTATTGCGCCCATGCGCAACGCAATGCTCCGTAATGTACATTAGGGCAATTGATAGAGCATCGGAGAGGGAGGCTGCGAGTGAACAGTCAACACTCGAGCAAAATGCACTTATTATAACAGTTTAGATTCAATGAGCTTGATGTTTTAACGAAATTGCCGTTGGAAACTGTTTACTTACTACAATATTGTTTACTCTTTTTGCAATGTATAACGTCAATTTGCTTTTAAAAACCTAAAAATCTCTATATTTCTGCTTTAATACGTTCACGTACCACAGTATCGAATGAACATTATTTAATATAAACCATTTATATTTATTTATTAACTCTTAGCTTAATACGAAATAAAGCAACACAACAAAGAATAAACAGTATAAAATACGAATTGTTGTAGACGTGTTTCTCCTAAACATTATCCTAACCAATCTCTTCCTTGAAAACAAGCAAATTTTACGTTTCCTTTGATCCTCAAACAATCAGATACACTTGAGTTTGCGTCAAAATCATTATCCGATCCCTCTCGAATAAGCCGTCCGGGATCCGGCCGATAGTTTCAAATAAAAGAGTTTTCCTTACACGTGTACCCGACACGAATATATTTTGAAGAGTTTAGCGATCTGACTGATTGAATACAACGACTTTGTGTATTTTAACCGCAAAAAGTTAGGGCTTTTTAAAATAATACTTCATTTATTTGGTAATATTATATAAACAGTGACATGCAGTGACTCTCGTTTAGGACACCTGCTTCACTCATCATTTCTTTTATAGGCAAGTGATCAGCTTACCCAATCGAAACATTTATTTGTTTCTTCCGATTCGAACGCTGGATAACCGGTGCAACACCCACTTGCATAAACCACTTAGTCACGAAGGCGGTCGGTAACAGTAATGCTTAATTCAATAACACTGAACGTACACATTCCGCTGTGGATTCGACCTTGATCATTTAAACGGCGTGCGTACCAACATCTGAAAAACCGACTACATATAATATTCAACTTATTCTTAAAAGTTTTCGTCGTAAAAGTCCCAACGAATCTAAACAATTTCCTAAAGCGATAATCATTAAAGGAGATAATAAAACACCTTACCGTTTAATTTTCTCGGAAAACAACAAAGCGGGAGAACAAAAGTCGGGCGCCGGCTAAAGCCCTTTAATTTGTTAAGAAAATTGTTGGATGTGAAGTTTTAATTCGATAGCACTATCCGGGGGCCGCTTTGTTCGTGTCCGGACCCGCGGCCTCGGCTCGGATTACGGCTTCAGTTATGTGGGACCAATAATACCTCACTTATTAATCGAACGATGCCTTTCATTACGTGATATATGTAAGGATATTAACGACATAAAGATATTCTCACCGAGTAAAAGTACATAAAGGATTTTAAATATTATTTTCCTTATTTCGTTGTTTCTTTTTTAAATAAATAAGTAAACATTTATTTTAAAAAATAATTATTAGAAATAATTAGGATAATTTACATTCATTTTAAAAGTAAGTAGCAGAAGCATTTGTGTTATGGTAATCAGAAACAACGAGGGTACCACAATAAATACAATTGACCAAGAGTCGGTAGCAAACATTTGTGCTCATCACACAAATAAATGCACCTACCGGGATTCGAACACAGGACTTTCTTTACGCAGAAAGCTATTTTTAAATATAATCCCATTATTTAGTCATTATTCGAAACAAATTAATTATCTTCATAAAATATAGAGGAAATAATTTTTGTCGTTTAATATTAATTATGTTGGTCTAAAATTATTAAGTTAACTGTTTTTATTGTACGAGTATGTGAAACGACACATCAGAATAAACAGACAAATAAATATTTATGGTTCAGAAAGACTTTTTGTATAGTTAAAATTAGAAACATTTATTCGTCTTTTTCACTGGTCGTTTTCTTTGCAGGCAAGTGCAAGTAGGTGCTCCTCTGCCATTTTATGGATTTTGATGCCCGGGAATCGGAACACGGCTCGTTTGGCATTAAATATCAGATGAAAAAAAGCAGGTAGGCGGTAGTTCGATTTTAAGTGAGGTTTTGCAGAAATAGTTTCGCACAAGCTATGCCCCGCGGTTCTGCATTCGCGTTATTTTCATCGAAGTGTGATGTTATAGCCTTTCTCTATATCCAAGATAAATAGAATTTCAATTTGCATCAGTTCCTGAGCTTAGCGCGTTCAACGAAACAAACGACTTACTCAGCATTAAAATAGATAGAAAAGCTATTCAAATGGGTTAGTTTACGGGTTTTACAATTGAAAACGATTAGAAACGATGTAATATGTTAGTACGGCAAGCTTTGAAAGCCATCACGCGCGCACATCAGCAGCGCATACGAAATAATCCGCCGCAGAACCTGCCGCACACCACTCGGATTTGCCGACGCTGCTGCAGAGGACAATTCAAACTCGAAATTGAGCAGCAGTTCAAATTTCTTTAAAAGAAATATATATATTACAAATAGTTTATCAACCTTAGGTATATTTTTAATATTTATTTATTTTATTATGGTAACATCAAAATATAAAAAAAAACAAAAGGGCCAATTCAAAGTTCTGTAAACATGACGGTATTTTTGTCTGTAATATTAAATTAATAATGCAATGAACATTGGTTACTTTTTTTAATTTTTCGTGAAGTAAGAAATAATTCTAAAACGCCTAATATGTTTTATTACGTAACAATATTATTAAAATAAGTCATAATCTTTGCTTAACATTCCTGGCTTATACTCAAGTTGTATTGACGATAACCGCTGTCGGTCTGAATGTTAAATTAAGCATCGTGATCACATCAGACGGCACTTGCCAAAGCAAACAATTCGACTTTATTACCACGAGATAATTTTAATTTTACCCCAAAAATGAGGGAATATAATTTTATTATTACGTGCGCGCTCGTTCAGTTGTTGCGTCGGAATTTATTCGTAATATTTCACTAGCATATTGCTACTTTATCGAATTTCCCTCAGAAAATACTCAATCATGAGCAGATTGCGACACGAAGCTAACAAAATATTCATCTCTGTACTCAAATAAAGTCAACGAAGACAATATAATTTTAAAGATTAAACATGACGATTTAAGCCACAGACGTGAAGGAATAATTAATATAACAATAATAGGTTGATCTGCCATTGTTTTATTGAAAACATGATTGTAAATTAATTAATTACATAAGTAATTACCATTAATTTATAATCATAATTAAACTGGCTTGGCTTCGTTTGCCTAGAATGCGGATTAAAAGCTTATGACAATGATTTGCTCCAAATTTGTTTATATTTTATACCTAAGTATGTTCGGAAAAAACAGAACCCGACTGAGTTTGTTGCTTTTTAGGAGTCGATGGTTGTAGTTTATAAAACTCCTTAGCTTGCAGAGAAAGGTCGAGAAACAATGAAATACAATGAAACAATGAATGAATGAAGAGTTGAATGTGGAATGTTAATTATATAATAATTTCTAAAACACAAGTATTTGTACAAAAATCTTAGTCTAAACTTAGCACTAGGGTTAACAAGCATGAAGCGCAGGCGCAGCCAATCACGTCCATGTACTTTAGAGCGAAGGGCTGTGCGCGTGTGCGTACATGGCGGCTACAGTTTCTTCTTTTGAGATTTGGACACGCTCTTGTTACGCGCGCAGCTAAACCTTTCAAGCGACGTTCTTATGCGATAGATACTTTTCACTTTTGACTTAGTTATTTATAAAATCTTAATATGATTATATATTTTATATTTGAAGTTATGTTCTGTGAATTAATTTACGAATTAAACATTTTATTTTATTGCCTAGTTATTTTAATGAAATATCGTGTAAAATTATACGATAACGGACATTTGACATTTGCCATCGTACGTTTTTCGCGTATAAATAATAATGTACAAAATAATTTGGTAGACCGATTGAAATATACAATTTAGTGAGAATGATAAATGCAGTCCAGCCACAATCCGTGTGAATGATACAATAATGACGGCCCCGCGGCCCAGTGCGGTCTCGCCTCTCGCCACCGCATCGAGTGACGTCAGCGTAATCACACAATTTAAATGAGATACTTCTTTACCAACCTCATTGTCAGTCCAATCATCTCATTATTAAACTAGCAGCACTCCACGGTTTCACTTGTCGAAGCATGATATCATATCTTATGAATTGATAAAAAGGCCTAAATTGTAGTTAACATTTATCTCGATGCTGTCAGCTTCCAAACAAGAAAAGCGCATTGAAATCGCTCATTTGCCTCGGAGCCAAACTTCTTAGTTGATAAAAGATATGATTCGTGAAACTCGATTAATTGGAAAACGAGAGGTCGCCTATGTGCGGTCGCGGGTTCACAATACTGTCCGGTTTATTTGCCGCAGAGCACTCGACCCGCGACAATACTTTTATTCTATTGGCACTAACCGCGACTAGAATGACGTGGTTGGAGGCTAAATGAAACATACATTTTTGTGGTAAGGTACTCCTTTTGATATTTTCAAATATAATTTTGTACATTTTCGTTTTATATTATTTTTCAAAAGCTCTGTGAGAATCACATGCTCAGCGAATTTGTTGTGTAGAAGATCAACGTCATGTTTAAATACAGGGTGGCGCAATAGAACGTTCATATTTCAAAAATATATTTAAAAATAAATACAAAAGGTAAAGTTAAATTAAAAATAAGACATTGTAAAGTACTGCTATCATAATGTCTCTTGTTAAACATGACCAGAACAGAAAATAGCTCCGGCTGAGTTTCTTAAATTTCTTGCGCTGTTTTTAAACTTGTAAGATTGACGTTCGCAAGAGACCATGTAAACGATATGCTATGCGAAATATTTTTTTGGTTTGACAACAACGTAAATAATTTTTTTTTCTCATAACTAACACATTTTTTTATTCAAAAATACACTTTCTGAATGAATAAAAATGTAAGTAAAGTTAAGAAATGTAAGTATCGCAGATTAGTACAATGAAGTTTGGCAACAAAGAAAAAGTGATAAGAATAGTTAAAATGCGACATGAGGATAGTCGAGAAAGGGATTTGGGAGTTGGAAAAGTTTATTTACCGGTTGTCAGAAGGCGGGGGGTAATGCGTCCGCCACCGGCCTCGGGGACGCCGCGCGCCGCCTATTCTGCATAACGGAAAGCCCTCCACCATTAAAGGTAACATTTGGATTTATGAAACCTTCTTGACTCAGGCTACTTTATTTATTGTTCTCATGGAAACTAATTCTACTTAGCGGACAAGATCGTGAAACAAGAAACAATAATTTAATATTTCTAAGAACACATTCTCTTCGTTACATTAATACAATGGAAAATAAATAAAATATAAAAAAAAGTTAAATGTGTCCATAGCCAAAAGGCAAATACAATGTGTACTGGAAAGAATTATACATGTTCTACTGAAGTGCAAATTAACTATTAAACAAAAAAATATTTAAAGCTTACAAACTACTTTATAGAGTTTTGTTGCTTAAAATTTCTTAGCGACGACAACAGTAAATGAAACAATAAATAAATGATGTCATATTATGTGTTTACGTTAGACGTGTAACAAAACGAGACATATTCGATGAATATTAAGCAGCCGCCTGACACATAACTCATTTGAGGATAAGCGGTGAATGACTATGCGATCTAAGAGAAGCTCGCGAAGAGATTAGCCTAAATAAGTTCTCCTTTCGACCTGCTTCAGCCCCAAACTCCGCGACGCCAATATTATCGCCGATTGACGGCGCCCCGCGTTTCATCCCCTCTCAAAAGGAATAATAAAGCAAAGTGTTTTATTAATAGGAGATTCTACTAAGAAAATGGCGCTGGATTGGACATGTGTTGCTGGAAGTTGCCGCGCAGGGTCGAGAGCGGTGGAAGTCGATTCTTCGAGCCCTATGCCCCTGATGAGGGATAACAGGACTTCATCATCATCATCATTAATAAACCGCTCCTATTAGTCGCAACGTTCCTCGATGAATGAATTATTTAACACGATTGTGTGTTGAGGCCTGGAGAAGTGGCGCAGCGTGAAAGAATTTTTGTTGGACAAAGGGCTGCCGCCTTCTGCGGGTGAGGGTCGACGACCGTGTCTGTGTAAGCGAATTGTATTTCTTCTTTCAACTCATTTTGTAATTACTACGTGGACGGAAATCCTCAAAAAACTGGGTCTAAATTATTGAAATTAATTGCGATGGAGTGCCACAATTTCATACCATTATTTTGGTTTTTAATCTCAAAAAGAAATAAATGGGTTATTTAATGATAAGACATAGACAATTTTAACTTTTAAATTCAATTAACTAAAAAAAATATTACCAAATAGGAAAATAATAAAACGTATTATAAAGTATCGGTAGTTAATGCCAAAATAAACTATTTTTTATATTTATTTTAGTTTATAAAGTATTGATATGACGTAATATAGGCCGCGATAGCAATTTAGTTATTAAATAAGTTTTTTCAGGTTTCTGTTAGCGAAGCCGACGTTTCTTTGAATGTGCGCCGACACACGCTTGACTGACTCGGCTTTGTGACGTCACATTCACTGAGACCTACCCCCATTTGATCTTCCTTTGTGTTAGATTTTTAACCGCTCTAAGAAATCTTCTTTGAACTTAATATTAGTTTTCCTCTCATATATATGTAGGTATAAAACATTCACGTTTAAACAATCAAAGGAATCTCTACTTCCCTTCTGATATTATAAATGAAAGTAACTCTGTCTGCTTATTTCATTTTCACGCCTAAGCCCAGTGGCTTCCCGATCCCGATGACCTTGGAAACGAACATAGTTCACCCTTTATCACGAAAAAAATTCATATAGATGTTAAAATAGGCTAAATACGCGCAATAAGTCGAAGGCAAAAGGTAATTTCAGATCAAATCGTAGAAGAAAAAATAAAAAGTTGACCTCTTATCAATTGCTCGAGTAGTCCTCAAAAATATAATTAGCAGTTGTTTCAAGAATTATGAAATTTTTTTATCTATCTGAGTTTAAATACTCTCCTGCTTCAATTGCTGTAAAACCTGAGAATTTTGATATACATCTCTTTGTAAAATAAATTAGTTTGTTAGAAAAATGTAAATAAAAAGAAAATTTCTAAAATGTTAGTTTGTAGAAATACTTGTCAATAAAACATTTATTTAATTTAAACTTAAGAAGATTAGGTTTTCAATGTCATTTAGCAGTTTATTTTTTATTCTTTTATTGCCCTTTGAAAGCCTTCATACGAAATCTGTATTTTGGGTGAGAGGAGTCGGTCTATAAATATTAATCTGGAGGTACTAGTCATTAAAATTATATAGCATTAAGATGCTGGAGTACTCAATATTACAACGAGCTAATAACATTGATCTGGGAATCTCATGAAATGTTACTAATTGAAGACACAATTTGGCAATGAACTATAATCCGGGATCGTTCGAAGCAATCGAAGCCTTTATAACGCTGTACGTCATCTCAGAGCTAATAGGAATGTAATATCTTAATCATACAATATGTTACTTGTTGGTCTGCTCAGCTGTCGGATCTACTTCACGGCAAACCGAAAGCAAACAGAGCTTATCCCGAGCTTTCGTCGATATATTCTTGAAATGCTATAATACAGTAAGTCAAGTCCATACTTGCCTCTGTCGTTATTTTTAATACATAGTTAAACTACTTTTAAACTTAAAAAAACATCACATGGAAGAGGTCGATTAAAAAGGTTATTATCTGAAGTGGTTGGATAGTGAACGTTATAATAAGCTAAATTATTTAACCGAATTTTTAGAAATGTCGTGCGGGTGATTTGTCTGCTGGTCGTGATCGACTGAACTTAACAAAAATGCTCGGCCGTAGCTGGGCTGGCGAGGCGCCAACGCGTCATTATCTAACATCAGCCGATGCGAGGCTGCATTATTCATCAAACTAATTTTCAATTACATTTTAGTATGGGCTCGCGTAAAATCAGCATTTTTTTATGGCTCGTTGTTAGTGAACTAATGTAGTCCATCAATTTGTTTTAGTTCTGTAATTTAATTTTTCGCTTCTTTTAATGTGTTAAGGTTCTTTTATCTTGTTATGGCTTACAACCAAATTGATTTAGTCTGGTGAATAAACGACATATTATAATGCTTGAAAATACAACCGATACTTTCCTACAATTTAGAAATACAATATTCACCTAGTCATTCCGACCGAACACTATAAATTACTCGATAAAATTCCACAGAACATAATACAGAATAGACAAGCAAAAGAAAATTACATTTTTCTTTACACAAACATGTTTATTTAATTATATTCTCATATAAAAGAATAAATATCTCCGTATCGTCTAGTCGGGGTAGAGCTGCTAATCTCCCTTATTCTAGATTATTTGCGTTGTATATTCTAGTAGCATGATTCTCTTCGTCTTTCTTATGAATGAAATAAGGGATGAAAGGCTGTAATGAGGTTTGCTCTCAATGAGGGACACGCGGGCTCCGGTTGCGGCGCGGTTCGTTTGGCGATACGTTTGGGGCTTGGGACTAATGCAATCATCGTCAGCGACGTGTGGACGTGTCTCCGCAACGTTTATTCTATTGCTTGACGTGACGATAGCTTCGACTGACAACTACTCAAAAAGATTAAAGGACATTGCATAGCTCTATTATCTGCGGATTATTGGTTCACGCGTCTCACATTAAATGCGTGTTGTGGGTTTAAATACTCACAGGCACAGAAGGTTGATCACCTACTTGACCGGAAAAAATCTATGAAATAGACGCAGTAATGTGTCTTCCTAGTGTCCACTATGGGATACGAAATATTACTATTCTATATTCGCATTTAAACAATTTTATTTAACTGATATTGAGTTTTATTAAGCAACTATTGCCCCGTTTCATCCACTCTCAAAAATAATTATTTTCCTGTATTACATTACGTTATTCATTTATGTTTCACTCCTATTGGACATAGCGTGATGTTATATAGCTAGCCTATAGCCTTCTTCGATTAATGGGCAATCCAGCACGAAAAGAAGTTTTCAATTCGATCCAGTAGGTACTTTCTAAGATGAGCGCGGTCAATTAAACAAACAAACTCTTTACTTCAAGAGTAGATGTAATTATGTAAATCGTGGTGTAATCTAAGCACTCCTTATTTATTGAGTTCTGTTAAAATCGACTTTGTTTTACAAGATAGGTTACGAAGCAGAACGAATCTCACCTTGTACCAATGTGCTACTGGAACAACGCTCTATTGGATTTTAAAAGAAATAGCCTGTTCATGACTCCACATCGGGTAAAGCATAAAAAATTAGTTATTGTAATGCGGCAATGTAACGAGTGCAACAGTGTTGTGGGGGAGAAGTGAGCGTCGCGCAGGGAGGGCCACCTGACAGATACAGCTGACTCATGGCTCGTGACTGGTGAGTGAAGCTCTCGTAATGACGAGCTGATTATTATCCGAGGGTCTTGTGACGACATAATGCGAGCACAATGAACAGATATTTATTACTTGCTGGAAACAGAGCGGCCTACCGCAGCCGCTGCTCATCTCTCACTTCCACCTACTTATACAGACAGAATCGCTTATAGCGGTAACTCAGAACATATTATTAAAAAATAAAAATAATATTAAATCGTCGTTAATTGAATTACCTGAAAGTTTAATGAACTTTTCAACACAATTTTAACCCTTGGTGAAAAAAGAGGGTTATTATATTTTTGATGTATCTGTGTGTTTGTGTGTCTGTAGGGCTGTCCCTGTTTGTGGCATTATAAACGGTTTCTTTGTATAAAAGCTGACGTGATCGAGATGAATTTTGCTACAATAGTTTGCGATCTGTTTCGGTTATGAGAATATATTCCTTTCGCAATCATCATGTCGAGGGGTTGTTAAATTGTCTTCGATTTCACTCTTGTTAAGTTCAATTAAACCCAGTTTCAGCCCCGATATAAAACTAGAGTTTTTCCAATCTTATACGAATAAAGAAAGATAAGGATCGGATAATAGAGATTGGGAAAATGATTTTTATATTAATGTAAGGCGCTTTTGTAAATTGAAGGTGGATCAGATCCGTGTGTGCGAGATTACCTTTGCCTCTCCCCTCAACTAATCTGAAGCCACGCACAACAATAACGCAATACGCTTAGCCTTTGTTTATACCCTATATTCAAAGGTTTTTACCGCCATTTTTTCTCTTTTCCTACCAGTGAAATTACTTTTGTTTAGCAAATGCAATCAATATGTTCCTATCTTTTACATTACATTTCTTTTCAATTGTATCAGAGTAGTAAATCAAAAATTCAAATATAACGAAGAAAGAGGTTTTTTTTACACTTACATTTAGTTGCCCGTACTTTTGAAATTACCTACTTTACTTGCTCATAATATTTGCAAAATAGTTAAAAGAAGTGACTCAAGAGGAAATATCAATAATAATATCACTTTAATAAGAAATGTAGAAATATTTTAAAGGTGTTGAATTAAAAATTGTAACCATTTATTTAAAATATCGATAAGATAATATTTTAGTTTTTATCAATGGCGATGTTTCACAAATGGACACACTTGTCGGCATAACATAGAAAAACGTACAAATTCGCATCCGGTGCATCTATTTGCCGATACATTGTCATCGGATGAATTTATTAGGTAGGCACTGGGCAGTGGGCAGTGGGCAGTGGGCAATGAGCAGCATGGGCAGTGTGAGTGCAACAAAAGAGGCTCGTTAGTGCTCAAAAATGTATGGAGAGCAATCTCCGGGACGGAAGCGCGCCGGACCCCAGGGCGGCAGTCAGGCAGATACGAACATTCGGCTACATTAAACATTCTAATGCATTTTTATTTTTTAATCCCTGATGAAAAAATAGACTGACTTTGTGCTTATGTTTCTGTGTGTCATTTGAAATGGAAAATGACACATTATTAATCTGAAATTGGTAGCCCAATTACGTCATGTTCATTGATGATCAAATTAATCTCATTTTGTCTAAAATTAATTCAGATAACTTACTACTTAATGCATAATTAATTTTCATAAACGAAGGATATAAAAATAGTTTAATCAGAATAAAACGAAAGATTAGCAAAGCAATTAAAAGATTTTGTATCCTTTTCTCCTAAATTTGCTGAGTCAAAATATGTACGCGCTTTAATGCGGTGAAAGTGGTTTTATTTTCTATCTTTTTTTATATATTTGTATTCAATCTATCAAACATTTTTAAACTTGCGAAAATAAATCAAATGAAACACATTAACAATGTTATAAAGAATAGCAAGACGAAAAACTGGAGCAACTGTTTATTAACGTGGTCTCAATATTGGCGTGAGCCAGGGTGAAATGAATGAATGCTGATGTGTCGCGGCCTTTGTTTCGTTAAGAGGCGGGACACGCTCGCGCAGAATGCTAAAGTTTTGGCCAGTGATCGCTTAATTCTGAGCTTCGCGGACTCACATATGTCGTGCACGAAACGAAGCAAGGGCTCGGTTTAGGATTAATTGTCGGCTTTAGCTGACGTTGGAATTGCAACGTTCTATTTTAAATCTTAAAGTTAATTTAGTTTAACCGTCTTCAAAGAGGAAGTTCTCAATTCGACTGTATAACTTTTGTATAAGTCTGTTACGCGATGTTTTTGTTTTAAAGGACATGCTTTTTAAAATCAACGGAAGTATTTTTATCTGAATATATCACGAAGCCTGTGTTTTTAAGTCTTCGAGTTGATTGTGGAAGTTCAGCCGACTAATGTATAGACGAGGAGACCATACTAGTAGTACTACTTTGGCTACAGCAAAGGGAATTTCAAACAAATTAACATGATATGTACTGAATGGACGATATTAACTTTTTTTCTAACAATCACTTTGTGTGAATGATGAAAGAGATGTTATTGATATTACTATAAATCAGCTAATCCCTCACTCTAATGTTACCGTAGCGTGATATGGCCTTCTTAAAAATGGACTATTTATCATAAAAGAATTTTTAAATTCAAATCCGATGTTAGCTAGAGATTAGCGCGTTCAACCAAGCAAACAACAAACTCTTCAGCTTTTTAATATAGATATTAATTTGGCTGAAATGTTCATATATTCGTTCCTAACTTCCCCTAATAGTATTCTCTGTGGCTTTTTAAATTTTCAGTCGCAATGAATCCCTCGTAGGCCGGTGGCGGTGCGGAGGCGAGGGCAGAGAGGCGAGAGGCGGGCATTCACTCGCACCTCGTAATTAATGTGACGAACCCGATTACTTTATGAGATTCAGCTCCATTCGCCTCACACTCTACCCTACTGCTCTCACTGCTCTCCACTCTAGACAGACATTTCAACGCATTTCTTTAACTAATTAACTACACGTTTTTATTTCTTAATGACTGCATTACAGGAGTTTTAAATTTATTTCTCCTATGATGTTAATAGTGATTCTGTTAATCCTCCATATATTTAACGTGATTGATTAATGATCTGGATTTCTTTTTACTTTATTTTTGGTATTTTTATTTGTTATATTAACTGGATTAATTGAATAAGATTGAATGTAGAAATGTGGGAGAACAATTTACGATACGTAAACACGGAATTGGGCAAGGATCTGATCAATTATGGTGAAAGTCTTGTTTCATTTTGCATACAAGCAAAATAAATTAAGTATTTTATCTCGCTTTTACTTATATTGATTGGTGGTTATTGATTCAGTGAATATCATGTATACTTAATTCTAGAAAGATAATCATATTTTGTGGTACGGAAAAGATATTCATGCGTAAAATTAACGCATGTATTTGAATTAGCTGTAGGACTAGGTTTATTATTTTATTTCAATGAATTGTATGTTATTATATATACACATATATTAGAATAATTAATACTGAAGATAACTTTTTGAGACTCATTTATTTATATTTAAAAAAACAAAACCTTAAACTTCTTCTATAAATCAATGAAATTTTGTAACATTTACTCTTTCATATGAAAACTTATTTTTTATTACAATAATCAGTTTCTTTTTTAATAGAAAATCAACAGTTAGCTTATTTTATAATTTATGAACATAAAGTTATGTAAAAGTAAGTTTCTAGTAAGTTTATCATTCCATGCAATAAAGCCATAGGCCATCTATTTGTCTTCCTACTACAGGACATCAGAGAACAGGATCTTGGTCTAGCGTGTCAACTCCACTTTTTGTTTGATTATAATACATAATCATTTCTGGTTTCTTCTGTGTCGCTCTGCACGTCACCTTCACTTTCGTGGTCCTCACTCGGAATTTGCAAAAGAGCGGCCACGATTTGGTCTTCGTTTAAATTCCTACCCCCCATTGTCTTATATATTTGCCTCAATATCTACAAAAATAAAATTATAATATTAGTTATGATATAAGGTACTGAAAGATACGAAACACAATAAAACTGTCATATAAGCCAAAATAATAAAAGTCACGTTAAAGATGCGTAATTTTGACTCACGCGGTCGTTATTTTTCAAAATCGGTGGCACTCACCTTATTGACACAAACGCCACGCGGCAGCTAACGGCGACGAATGAGATGTCCTAAACGCACAGCTATGGATTCGCGCTAATTTAAAAGATACAGCAATTATTCGAAAACGCATGTGTCAATTTTACGCCGACTATCTTACCAGGGTTAAAGAAAAAAATATTTTAATATTCAAATAGTATTGCCGCCCGTTGCCTTTTAATTATTTTTTTAAGTTTTCTTGTTGTATCTTTTCTTTATTTTCCAAAAGTTAATAAATAAATAAATTTTTGTCTTTAATTAAATTTAACATAGAAGTTAGCGAGACGTTTTGATATAACTCATAGTGGCCGTTTACACTAATGAAGTTAGGTCCGAGTGGGGCTGTGGGGCAATGATGGGGCAAAGATGGGGCGATGGGGCGAGGGACAGCTCATGAATATGCAGGGGATAGTTTCACAATCTGCCCTGCGACATAATATGCCGGTATCTTTCTGTGGATGGCGGAGACGTCGATTAATCAATGCGGCGATGCATTTAATATGACACTGAAAGCATCAACAGCATAAGAAAGCCTTCTTGAACGACTGATTACCAAAAACAGTTAAATAAGTTTCTCCGTCTATCATATTATTGTAATCGACATAAAAAATATATAGGTATATGAAACAACGAAAGCTATCTATTATTATTCCCAAAATTGCTCTAAATGGCTTATGAGACAAGCAAGTATTCGTCTGTTTGGCGAAATTTACATTATTATTATTGTACCTACTGTGAACAAAATATCATCACTTAATTAAGTAAAGACTAGAGCCAATTTTTTTGCGCTATTAAAGTAAATAAGAAAAATGTTTTAAAGAATAAAAACAGCTGAACCATCCTTTGATTTTAAATTTGTACTCAAATTAAATTAATAATTGAAAACATTCGCTTATCGCTCAGCTTTTACTGTGAACAAGCCACAAAGCCCACTATAATTACTTTATCATTTTATTACAATTACATCAATTTGATGCCGTTAACATGGCGCTATTATATTTATGAATTATTTGTCTTTTGTTACTGTTTGTGCTAAATTATTTGGATAATTGCTCAATCAATTAAACTTTCATTTCAACATATTAAGGTACTTAAATATATCAAGTGAAATTCAAAATTACAAATAGACCTGTATAAGATGAAACCGCCTCAAAATCAGTCAATTCCTTTTGGAGCTATGATGGCGCTATTTTTGTCTGCGGTTAAAGAGAGCCTGTGCTGTGAAGCATGTAAGTTACACGCTTCAAGCCAAAGACACGTTGTGAAAGGATCTGCTAAATAATTCAAAGCGCTCTCTTAGATGAGTGAAGGCATTCGTTGTTATACATGGTGTCCCGCGGGAGGAGCGGGTCGCGAACAAACACACAACTCAAATATGAAAGTACAAATAATCTAATCAGCTTTATCCGAAACTCGCTGTTTGCTCGGCATCTTACCCACTTTACATTGAAAACTTCTGCCAAAGGCTCCTTGCGAGTTGTGACGATGTGACAGTGAGATAACAAAGGATATCTTTCAATAGCAATTATTAATCCAATCAAAACAGGCACGAATCCAGACTTGGTTCGGGGGACGGACAAACATTGAAACAACCATGTGAACTGTGTGAAAATCGCTGTTATCACTGTAGGTGCTATAATTTTAACTTAAAGAAGTACCTCTACTATCTATATTTTTATTTTACCTACTTATTGAAAGAACACGCAAGCGAATGAATAAACAGACGCCTAAAAATTTTTTTTTTTCAAACAATTTTGGAAACAAACCCCATATCGTAAATTGTTTCTGAATCGCAGCGCAAGTCTTTTACCATTATACCCGCATAGAACCGTTTTATGCCTTTAAAAACATTTAATTAATATTCTGACGTCAAACGTCTATCAAATAATTTATTTTATGAAGCATTCGTCTGTAGCCTCTCATAATTCAAGTCGCGTCCGCAACGAGAAAGGATTTTAATTATAATTCAAACGCTTCGTCAGCGCTCAGTCAGTCGGTCCGTCGATTTGTTCACGATTTATTAATAAAGAATAATTTGACTTAGATTGATTGTGCCTCCACGGCTCGCTTCTTGGATGTCTCTCTCGCTAACACCGATGCAATCGCTACTGCTCCGTCGAATTGACATAATGCTAGCGATTAGCTGTTCGTTGATCTTTTAAATTATATTTATTTTCTTTTAATGACAAATTATAAGGAATCAACCGATTCTATGCGTTATTTCGTAAAAGCCCTAGTAAATATCACTGCAGATGGTTATTTTCACCTAAATAATATGTTATTTGTGTTAAAGTCAATATTAGTAGTGCTTGTGAAACTCTACTAATTTACAATCAATAATTTTACAAATAAGCTCAAATCTTTCCCTTTTAACGAGAGTAACCTAAATTGTTGTGCGAATCGGAATACAATATTGGTTGGTTCAATCAGACAAAACGAAACAATTTGCCCCCCTCCCGCCGGTGACGAGCACCCACCGTTGTACTTACGGCCATACAAATGACTCCGCTGAAACAGTCCCATTTTCATTTACTTAATAATTTACACTCAGCCCAATAAACAACGTGAAATGATTTTACATCAGCCTCACTGAATGTTCGCTTCTGGCGCTCAAATGCGGGAACCACATGATACTACTTTACGCCTTCTACACCTACTAATATTACGATGCAGACCAGTTTCACGCGCTAATCTCAAAAACTACTGATTTCAATTGTAACTTTCTCTTTTTGTTAGGACTAATAAGAATGAAACATCAATAAAAAAATTCAAATTATTTTAATTTTCCGTTACGCTGCGAAAATTGATAGAATTACGGAAAAAATCTTAAAAAGTCTTAAATAAGAGAACGAATTCGCGAGTTCAAAGCTAGTATAATATGACTTTAAAAAGTAGATATCACTCGAGATCGGATTCACTAGTTAAGCTAATTTTACTTGGAAATTCTTGCAATAAATTAGAACATTTGAATGTGTGAATTGTTCGACAGATTGTTGGGACTTAAAGCCCGTTTTGTAAATGCATCGCAGCAGAAAAATCGTAGAGCAAGGCGAGCGTCCGATACCACAACGCGAGACAGGGAATTTAATTAGAGAGGGGCTCGGTCGCAATTAGACCTAATACTCGCAAGTGGAGATTTCATTCGCACATTGTTCCCATTGCGCCCGGCCTCTGCCTCGCTTCGATTTCCATCTAAGGGAGGAGCAGCGTATTCTATTTACGCGACTAACACCAACTGTTGAACCAACTAAGTAACGTATATTTAACACAAATTTACAATTCTAATAATTTCAAACTGTTTTCTTTAAACGCCTGACATTTTGATTCCCAATTAGAGTATCTCAAAATGGGAGAACAGATTGTCACAAATTGTAACTAAGAATTATCTCGATGATGTCAGATTTCAAACAAACACAACTCACTTCTTATTCGGTCAATCCATTTAGGACTATTCTAAGTCTACTAAATTTATAATACTAAGTCGAGATTAATTAAAATTATTTAAAATATATTAAATACTTTAATAATGTATATGAGCATAATTTAAATTGTTATGTAAAAATTTAATATTTATTAGTCTACATTTACTCATGTACAGAGAATTAATTAACACGAGTTTTGTGAAGCGAAAAGCTTATAACTTTAGTTAAAAATCATATTACCCGTTTGCTTGTACGATAAATTTTTTAAATAATTAGGTCAGGAATGTCCAGCGTTCGCTACACTTTTGTTAAAGTATTTTATAATTTTGCTGTAACTTGTTACAGTAAATTGCTGTAACTTGTTACAGTAAATATAGTCTGTGCGTTAGTAAATAAAAAGCTATCAGCTTATTAATGCTTTTTATAGCAATTTAAAGTTAGTTCTTTTCTTAAATAAATTTCATTTCATACTTTTGAGAGAATTCTTACCGAGTCCAATACTAACAGTAGAGATTAACCAACAAATCATCTAGCTAATACGTTCTTACTTTTTGTTGAATTTTTCTATTTAAACTATCTCTAAAGCATGACTATGACCAATCAAACAAAAAAAAAAAAAGAATCAAATCGTTTTAAAATTAGCTTCGCACATGTGTAAAAACATACAACTTAATTGATTGAAAGTTCGTGGCAATATTTTTTGGAAAACATTATTTTGTTGTAATAATTTTGAAAGATATTTCCTGTAATTTGCGAAGGAAATGTACAAATTTATAAAGAAGATAGCGCGAGAGGCGTGTGTCCGTTGGAAGTCGTCCGGCGACGAAAACTGCGAAGTGGATTACTGCTCCCGACCGCCTTACAGATTTCGCATTTGGCAAATCAGCATTCCTTAAT
The DNA here is from genome assembly GCA_912999735.1 of Aporia crataegi. Taxonomy (NCBI): domain Eukaryota; kingdom Metazoa; phylum Arthropoda; class Insecta; order Lepidoptera; family Pieridae; genus Aporia; species Aporia crataegi. Next base: position 94,303 of record OU538744.1, on the reverse strand, counting down.
TTATCTATTAGCGTACTGACCCGGCGGAGACTTTATCCAAGCTTCTCACAACTTATACACGAACCTTTGTTCTATAAGTTTTTACTCCATTGACGAGTTTAGTGTCAAAATTAAGTACCTAAATTCTTATATTATAACGGTCAAAGAAGCAGAGAATAAATTAACTGCACTTTTTTATACAAAATTACATTCTAAATTCCCATTCAATGCTAAATGCCAACGAAATTCGACCAAAGCTATTCACTTGTAAAAACTTTCCTGCATTTAAAACTCAAAGCTTTCAACATTGCTTCGGTGTGCTTGCTTCGGACCCAAATGCATTCGCAGATAATTAAATTGTTAATGCTTACTTTATAAAACATAAATGAGACTCGCTTCTCCTCGTTAAATAAAGACATATTGATCATGGCATAACTATATCTCAAAATATTATATGGATGAATATATTTTCAATGCATCTAAGATCTATCTCGATCACCTTTCAAACGAAAAAGCGCATCAAAATTGCCTCAATCATATAACACCCCTCTTTTATTTCGGGGTCAAAACACAATGAAAAAACTATTCTTGGCTTTGATATACGAGTCTTTAGGAGTCGATGGTTGTAGTTTATAAAACTCCTTAGCTTGCAGAGAAAGGTCGAGAAACAATGAAATACAATGAAACAATGAATGAATGAAGAGTTGAATGTGGAATGTTAATTGTATAATAATTTCTAAAACACAAGTATTTGTACAAAAATCTTAGTCTAAACTTAGCACTAGGGTTAACAAGCATGAAGCGCAGGCGCAGCCAATCACGTCCATGTACTTTAGAGCGAAGGGCTGTGCGCGTGTGCGTACATGGCGGCTACAGTACTCCCCTCTGAGAAAAACGTACTCTAGGTTTCACCGTGCGTCCTGATCTTGTTACGTAATTTCTGGCTGGTGCTTCTTTTGTTGTATATTTATCTGCCGAGTCTGACTTATCCTTAATCTCCTTGTAGTCGATTGATGTGTCTTGCTCGTGGTTGTAAATGAAGGCTGGTTTAAGTCTGTCGATTGATATTACAGAAGTTCGCGTAGGCAATTGGATTGTGAAGTGTTTTTCATTCCTTTCTAGTACTTTAAAGGGTCCGTTGTAAGGTGGTATCAATGCCGTGCGTACTGTATCATTTCGCACGAAAATATGTGAACATGTTGCTAAGTCACCATGGATGAAAGTTTTATTTGTGTGGCGCAGTCGTGGTTTTGGTGATAAAGTAGCCATTGTTTCAGATAGGCGACTGATAAACTCCGAGTCTTCAATGTTGGATTTTGCAGGTACGAAAAAATCTGCCGGTACTCTGAGTGTTGTCCCGTACGTCATTTGTGCGGGGCTATATTGTTGGCTTTCGCGTAGTGCTGTACGTAATCCCAATAAAATTGTTGTGATTTCTTCGCTCCAGTGTGTATTATTTTCTCTTGCCATTAGTGCACTCTTTAGCGTTCGATGCCAACGTTCGACCTGTCCGTTCGCCTTAGGGTTGAATGCCGTTGTTCTTATGCGTTGTACGCCCATCTTTTTACATAAGGCGGTAAAGAGTGCTGACTCGAATTGCCTTCCTTGGTCGGTAGTTATTCTTAAAGGAGTGCCAAATCTTGAAATCCAACCGTCGTATATAGCCTTAGACACGGTTTCTGCGGTGATGTCGCGTGTAGGGATCGCTTCTGGCCACTTTGTACATCTGTCTATTATGGTGACGATGTATCTGTAGTCGTTTGACGGAGGAAAAGGACCGACGATGTCGCAGTGTATGTGCTCGAAACGCGCAGATTCTTCGAACTCTCCAGGAGGGCTTTTTGTATGTCGTTGCACTTTAGCACGCTGACATCCGATGCAAGCTCTAGTCCATGTGTTTACATCTTTGTTTATTGACGGCCAGAAGTATTTTTTTGTCATGATCTTTCTTGTGGTTCGAATGCCGGGATGACATAATTCATGTTGCGCTTGAAATGCATTAAAACGATATGCGGCTGGTAGATACGGTCTAATATATGATGTCGACACCTCGCATGTGATTGGCTGATTGCATTCGGGCACTTTTATGTCTTTAAATATTAATTTCGGGTTTTTCTTGCATTCCTTTAGTTCCTCATCTGCTTGTTGATCGATTGATAATTTATTGTAGTTGATAAAAGTGTGGTGAGGTATAATAATTTCTTCCACGCGAGATAATGCATCGGCGGCTTCGTTGTTGTTTCCTTCGATGTGTTTAATCTTTGAACAAAACTGGCTAATGAAATGAAGTTGTCGCTCTCGTCTCGGCGTATCGCTGCTGCTTGATGTTCTCGTAAGTGCAAAGGTTAACGGTTTATGATCCGTGTAGATAGTGAGTTCGCTTCCTTCAATTAATCTTCGTAGGTTTTTTACAGCTGTGTACATAGCTAGTAATTCGCGATCGTACACGCTATATCTACGTTGTGTTTCACTCATAGACTTCGAATAAAATGCTAGAGGCTTCCATATATTATTTTCTTGCTGATGAAGAACAGCGCCGATGCTTTTGTCAGATGCGTCAGTGTATAGCCGAAGTGGTGAGTTAGGAATAGGATGTGAGAGTATCGTGGCGTTAAGTATGCTTTGGCGGCATTGCTCAAACGCATTTTCCGATTCCGGTGTCCATTTGATCTGTGTTTTATCATTTTTCTTGCTGTTGTGTAGGTATTTATTCAATATATATTGGTTTTCCGCTTGCTTAGGAAGACAACTGCGATAAAAGTTAATCATTCCTAAGAATCTTCTCAACTCTTGAACTGTGGTCGGCTTAGGGTAGTTAATAATTGCTTTTGTTCTCTCTTGGGTTGGTTTGATGCCTTCTGAAGAGACTTCGTATCCGAGAAATTCAATTTTTTCTTTCCCGAATTCGCATTTTTCTAAGTTTAGTGACACGCCGTATTTGTCGAGGCGTTCGAGTACAGTTTCCATATGTTTTCTATGTTCTTCTTCCGAGTTTGAAAATATTAATATATCGTCGATGTAGGAAAATACTATTTCGTCGAGACCTCGAAGAACTTCGTGCATGAATCGTTGAAATGTTTGACCTGAGTTCCGTAAGCCAAAGGTCATGCATTTGAATTCGAAGAGTCCAAAAGGTGTTATAATGGCGGTCTTGGCGGCGTCTTGTTCGTTATTAGGTATCCAGTAATATGCCATTTTGATATCCAATTTGGAGTATATTTTCTTTCCGTGCAGCTGGTATGTGAAGTCTTGAAGCCTCGGTATAGGGTAGCGATCGGGTATCGTAACTGCATTTAATCTTCGGTAATCTCCACAAACGCGAAGTGATCCATTTTTCTTTTTGACGACGTGTAAAGGACTAGCCCATGGGCTATTTGAGGGCTTGCATATACCCATCTCGATCATCCTTTCAAATTCAAGTTTAGCGGCCTTGTACTTGTCTGGGGGAAGAGGGCGTGGTCTTGCGAATATTGGAGGTCCCGTAGTTTCGATATGATGCGTTGTATTATGTTTAGCAGGTGTCTTCATTGATATTGGTCGTAGTATGTCGGGAAATTTCTTTAGTATGTCGTGGTAGATATGATTGTGGTTGACGGTCTGTATTGAGGCTTCGGTTGCTTGAATGCGGAGGGCGTTGACGCTTAGTTGAGTGACGCAGTCTATTAATTTTCTTTTATGAAGATCGACGAGTAGCTTGTAGTTTGCGAGGAAATCTGCTCCGAGAATAGATGTATTAACATCGGCGATAACAAATTTCCATTTGAAACTTCTTCGTAAGCCTAAGTTTAGCTCGATTGTTCGTTCTCCATATGTTTTAATTTTTGTACCATTTGCGGCGAACAATGTGTAGTCACCCCATTGTTTTTGGTAGAATTTGCTCCTTTTTGCTGCGAGGACCGATATGTCAGCTCCAGTGTCCACAAGAAATTTTTCTTTACTTATGGAATCCGTTACACATAAGCGGTATGTAGTTTTATGGCCGTCGACGCCCGCTAACGACGACGTGCTTTTTAGTTTTCCTGTTTGAAGCTGCATGGGGATTCGCATTTTTTTGCTTCTTGTTTGAAACGCCGATGGTAATAACAAACGCCTGGTTTATAATCATCGTGCTCCTGGAATGCAGGTGAACGCGTTCTTGATCTGTATCGTGACTTATAACGTTGGTGTTGAAAACGTGATCGGCTTCTACGTCTTTGATATTCCTGTTGTTCATTCCTCAGGCTGGCAACTTCCAATGCTAGTTTCGCGATTTGGCTTGATATCATATTTATTTGTAGACTCGTGGCGTCGTGAATTGTGGATGATGTTGGAGACGAGACTGCGGCGATCGTTGCAGGCTCGATATGCTCCATCATTGTATCTGCCATTGTAGCTAATTTATCCAAGCTCAACTCTGCGCTAATTGAAAGGACGGCGCGAACATGTGGCGGCAGCTGTTTTAGCCATAATATTTGTAGGGCACTGTCGGTAATTATTTTTCCACCTAGCTCTTTCATTTTGCGAAGTAGGTGGCTTGGTTTTAGGTCTCCAAGCTCCAATCCACTCAATAATTTTTGAATCTGGTTATGCTCCGACTCTTGGTATGTGGCTAACAATCTTTCTTTCAGCGCTCGGTATTTTTCGCTTGTGGGCGGGTTTAATATTAGGTCTGCAATCTGCTCCAGGTCACTGTGGCCAAGAAGTGGTATGGCGAGATTAAATTTTTGTTCGTCGCTTGGCTTGCTTGCAGCGATGGCGGCTTCAAATTGGGCGAACCATAAAAGTGGCTTTTCCCTCCAGAAAGGTGGCAGACGGGCAGGGAGTGATACGGCTGAGAGCTCCGTTCCGTACTGCTGTTGATTTTCCATTTTACGTGTTTCTTCTTCGGGGTCACCAATTTAGGAGTCGATGGTTGTAGTTTATAAAACTCCTTAGCTTGCAGAGAAAGGTCGAGAAACAATGAAATACAATGAAACAATGAATGAATGAAGAGTTGAATGTGGAATGTTAATTGTATAATAATTTCTAAAACACAAGTATTTGTACAAAAATCTTAGTCTAAACTTAGCACTAGGGTTAACAAGCATGAAGCGCAGGCGCAGCCAATCACGTCCATGTACTTTAGAGCGAAGGGCTGTGCGCGTGTGCGTACATGGCGGCTACAAGTCTCTTGGACTCGTCTCTGCTTCAATTGGAAATAAATATTCGATAAATTTATTTCGTCATATATTTTGTATATTATCATTCTTTTAAGCAAATAATCTAAAATTTGGTGTACAATTTGATTTTACCAGCTAATGAGATTACTCAATATTTATAATTAATGATCTTTAAGTGATGTGAAAATCTGATCTGTTTCAGCTAGTTTTAACGGAAAACCAGTCTCACAATGAAACTAGCGCCAATAAAGATGCATTAGCTTTGTATTGTTGAAAAATATCTTCAGTGTGGGAGTTGCGAGGCGAAACAAAGCCTTCGGTCGAACTGGAACCTCGCGCTATTTTGATAACAACGTCACGGGCTTACCTAACAATGCCCACACGAGGGAGTTTACCGCAAATTGCATCTAAGTACCAAAACAACGCGGAAAACGCTGCTTCAACGAATTCAATTAAAATGCAGTTTTAAACACGCTCATTGTGCGAAGTACTCCTGTGTACCTTTACTATTGCTTTCGGGCCGAGTCATCAACAAAATGCATCTGCATCTCACGGCCGCGTCTTATATTGTACTATTGACCCGCCCCGGCTTCGCACGGGTATATAATATATAGCCCATGTCACTCACTGAAACAATGGTTAAACAGTACTTTTGATTTATTCATTACTGCCCGTGGCCCGCACGCATTACCCGCCGCCCCGGCCGGCCCGCTAACCCGCTAAACGCTACGTCCCGCAATTTTTTAAATCTGTAATATCTTCCAAAATATTCATTTAAACTATATGCTGTAAAGGGTCATATAAGTACACAATGTATTTAAGGTATTTAATTGGATAAGGATTAATGCTGTATTGGTTAAAATCGCTTCGAAAATTAGCCATTACTTGTCGTAAAAAGTAAATGACAAAAAAATGTTATTGTGGGATATCCATGAGAGATAGACATATACCACCGCAGAGTTTTCTATAGACCTTTTCAATGTGTACAATACTTAGTACATTATTTTGATAAATCTCGTAGGATTCAGCCTGCGTTTGCAATGTAAGTGTTATTATACATATAAACCTTCCTCTTCAATCACTCTATTAATTTAAAAAAAAACACATCAAAATCAGTTGCGTAGTTTTAAAGATTTAAGCATACATAGCGACATAGGGACAGAGAAAGCGACTTTGTTTTATACTATGTAGTGAAGCGTAATATGTTTCATTATAATATTATAATTTATTATATAATACATTTTATTATATTTATATTTTATTACTATATAATAATAATAATAATTGGGACAACTCACATTTATTACTCTGATCACAAAGTAAGTAGCTGAAGCACTTGTGTTATGGTAATCAGAAACAACGAGGGTACCACAATAAATACGTATATATATAAATTTATAAACAACCAATACTCGGAAACAAATATTCGTGCTCATCGCACAAATTAATGCACCTACCGGGATTCGAACCCGAGACCTTTCGATGCAGAAGGCAGGAGCACTACCAGTTGCGCCAATCGGTTGTCAATTATAGAAACACACCTTTAACTAAATATAAAAGTGTATATCGGCAGCCACCAATCCAACCGTAGTGAAACTACATTTATCGTAGAAATTAATTATACTACATCCCACACCTTAACCGAAGGTTAATTCATGTAACTAAGTTACACGTATTGTAGTGAAGCCATTAAAGGAACAATACCACCAAGATATAACAATGAGTAGCTTTGGAGGGCTCCCCACGGAATTATTTCCTGCTAATAAATCTGGACACAAAGCTGAGGAAGGCTTTCAGGGCATTAAATTCGCGACTAATGCCTCCGCTACCGGCCCACGCTATTTTTCCTACGCATGCCTTAAAGTGTACTATTGTTACAATACACACTTGCACTACATGTTAGATGCGTCCTGTTTATTGTGGCGCTTGTTTAGTCTCTAGGTACTTACCTATTCATTCAGAGTGCCATCACGTAATATCTACAAGCTCACAAAGTTTAGAGGAGTTAAAGCCAAATTAAACAGCGTCTTAGTGCTCCGAAATTAAATTATGTTCGAGAGATGTTCAATAATTGAGGAATATTGCTGAGAGCAAACAAATTCCGGCATAAAACTATCCGAAACTGAAACGTAAACCTTTGGAGATGCCGCCTCGCTCCTAAAGAGAATTCATTCCAAGAAATTGAATTAACTTTGGTATTCGACAGTTATGAGAATAATTACACGAACGCGCCGATATTTGAAGACGCTGCACATCTTAAAAACTTCCCGAATGAAACTGTGGAGCTTCAGGCATCTTACAACGAGAAAGTATATTCAAGTTTGTCTTAAGATTGGAATACCGAACTTTTGAGCAATACTCACTGCATCAACACTGATTAATTTGTTAGAAGAAAATATATTATGCAACGATGCTGTTAAAGCTTTTTATTTAACTATGATCGTCTTGTCACTGCTACATACTTCTTGATGTATTTATTACACACCCTTACAATTATAATACTGTGCTCCGCGGTTTCACCCGCGTTTATTTGGTCATAGTGTGATATCATGTAGCCTATAGTATTCCTCGTTAAATGGCCTATACAACTCAAAAATACTTTTTCAATTCGAACCAGTAGTTCCTGTGATTAGCGCGTTCAACCAAACAAACAAACAATTTTGTTTATAGGATTAATATGGATGCATAAAAAGACGTAAAGCCGCGTGTAAAAGGAAGCGAAACATAAGGAACGCGTAAGACAACGCTTTGGTAATTAGTGAATCCCCGTTAAAGCCTACTTAGGGTTCGCGACGTCAACTTGCCGAGCAAACAAAACGTGAGCAATTAGTCGCGGTGGCGCGCGTGAGATCGCTCGCTCAACTTGTCACAACTCCGTCTTTTGTGCCGTCTGCGGGCGCCCTTACCGCTTCTGGAGCTCGTGTGAGCCTTTATTTGAAAAGTGTAATCTGTCAAGTTCACAGTTGTTAATTCATAATTTTATTTAATTGTGTTTATTAATAATAAGAATTTTTAACCGAACTTCAAAAAAAAAAACAAAAAGGAGGTTATCAATTCGACTTATTTTTTCCGATGTTCCACTCCTACGTCATCCGTAAACCGATTTGGATGAGTGAAGGGTCCAACGATTGAGTAATATGTCGAAATTATCCTAATTTTTTTTTTATTTTTACAATCAATAGTTTTCAGGATATTGAAAAAATAATTTCACAATCGCTAAAATTTAAATTTACAAAACTTAAATTTTGTATTATAAATGTAGCTACTCTGAATAAAAAGACTTAAATAGTGTTGATAAATAAAATTTATGTAAAATTCAATCAGGGGCATAAAACTTTTTTTTATTTTATTTTTCACCATAAATAGAAAATACATTTACTTAACCATCTAAACTGCCGAAACCTCAATAGGTTTATTTGTTGTTTATTTCGCCGTCTTTTCGACGCTACATTTGATATAATATTATACCTACACTAATAAAAACACAAATACTGGCAAGAAGTTGGGAATTGTACATTGATAGGCAACACTAGGACACATATTCCCCATTATTGTCTATCAATTTAGTACTTTTTAACATACCGTTTATATTTCTCTGAGTCATCACCCTGGTAGGTAACAAAGTTGTCTGGCAAACTATTTAATATATTGGGCAGCATATATTCCCACGTCCTTTTCCCATATACATTTATATATTTAGGTACAATATACTTTTTAATATAGGTAACTTGTCTTAGTTTCTCATTCCTTTTATTTTGCTTTAATGCCTCATATTTCTGTAGATTTTCGCCCAACACACCCATCTCGATCTTATCATAGATGTTGCTTATTTTACAAAGTTTAAATAGTTCATCATAGTTGTCTTTATATATATATTTTATGTTTTTAGTTACAATAGTTTTTAATTTTTTAGCTGTAGGTTATAGATTGTTTGTATAATGTTTTAAAAATCACGTCTGTTTTTTTAATTGTTTTCAATTTATATAGTTTAGTATTAATATAATTATAATATTAACAATTAATTCCACCACTTATAGATATGTAAAACTCAGTTATTTCGATTGACAGCACAATGTATCAAAGAAAAATAAAGTCACGTCATTAAAAGTTTGCAGGAAGGTAAAGCGAAATTTGTTTCGATAGACCAAATCTATGTTTTACAAAAGTTTTCTTCAATCGTTTTTGTTAATAAATTATAAAAGGCAGGAAGTTTCAGTCGCGTGGACGACTCATGGGTGTCGAGAGAGAAAGTATTCTTTTTGTATGAACAAAGTGTTAAGTAATGAAGTGAAGCCGCGAAGAGGTCCTCCGCAAAGGACGGGGTATTATGAAGGCTTTGTTTATATTGTCTATTCGCAACTCGAACTCGGCACATTTCGTTCGTTTAGCGTTAATTATTTAAACTTTTGACTCTTTTGTTAATTGAATCAAAGTATCAATCTTTACGTGTTTATATCAGGAGTGTCAGGCACCAAATAAAAAACCTCAATACAAAACAAATAAAAACATTTAAAAACTATGATACCATAGATATTATAATATGTATTAATAACACGTTACACAAATGTAGGTATTACATTAACATTGTAAGGCTGAGGAGTTTATTTGGTTGAACAGCCTTATCTCCAGAAATGCTGGTTCGAATTGAAAAAATTCATTGATTGAGGCATACCAGACTATAACCAGAACTATAACATCACGCCAATAAGAGCGGAACATCAACGAAAGATGTTGCAAAATGGAGTTTCGTGTGACTTGGTTTTCAGCTGAGATTATCCGATACTCGATGAGCCTACACAACGCTAATGGCACTTCACATTACCGCTCCGAGACTTCACTTATTGCCGAATTATTCAGCCTATTAGACGCTCCTACGTAATTTTTAGGCGACAAACAAAAATTCCTTCTCATCTTTTATGTATAAGTCATTAAAAATGTTTTCGTGAAAGTGGACTGAAATAGTTTTTCCTATGCTTGTCCGTTAAATAATTACAGAGCTAAATGAAAGTAATGTATGTAATAATAAAGTAACATTAATGTTCATATTTCTGTTTTTAAGCCGTGACAAAAAAGAAGAGTCTATTTTAAAGTTTGACATAGCTTCTCATGACACCACTCTTTGGCCGTTGGTAGTGAGAGATTTAATGACAAAATCTGCATTCTAAGATGTACATAAACGCTAACAAAATCTCCACATAATAAGAAGCGTGCGAGGGCTCTCTCGTGACGTGCGACAAAAAGGCGAAACTTCTAAATCAGAGCGAAGATGCCACTCTAAGCCGACGTTGGAGGATCAGATTAGCTCGCCTCGCCGGCCGCACCGAGGGCCTTCGCACACCCACCACCCTCGCAAATGTCTACATTTTAGTCAGTAACTAATATTATAACTGCTTACAATTATACATCAACTCTGTATGAAACAGTTAATGCGTGCGCCAAAGTGCATTTTCGGTTCCTTTGTGAACTTGCCTTGTAAAAGAGCAATGAATGATGGCAGCGGAGGATGGAGGTCGTGAATTGATATTTAAATAATATAATCCAGAGGTGGCGGCAGCGCTCATTGTAATTTTTCAATTTCGCCGACGTCTGCCGGGACCGTAAAAAACTTCACATTTCAATCGGGCCATTGTGAGCCCACGTACACCCGACATGCTCTAATAGAATATATTTTATTGTCCTCGCGCCAAACTCGACCTACTGCCATCGTTATAAATGCGTGATTGGCGTGATCGCGGCAGGGAGTTCCTCGTTGACGTAGCGCTGAACTCGGTACGAATATTTCTCAGAAATAATAGGCCTTTTCGTTCGTTGGAGATTTTCATTCTCTTATGAGGATATAATTGAACAGCTGTTGGATATTATGTAAGTAGTTTCTATGTCAGCGGATTTTCTTTTGTTTTCATCACTAATGCCTTTTGAACTAATCCAGAAAATCGTTGTGATTTTTTTAGATAGGAGTAGTAAGGTACTTTTCCTTCTAGTTTTCTTGTTAAATGACACGTTAAACTTGTAACTTGTAAATGAAATTTTTGTCTTTACGCTTACAATTTATGTGCAATAAGCAGTGTACATTATTTTCCAAACTATCTCAATGTATTTAATTTCAACATAACATAGCTGGAACTGCTGCATGCTGCGGGCAGCATCTAATAAGCAATATTTTATAATTAATGTTAGAAGAAACTATTTCATTATTTGCCAGCGACTATTTCATCTGTTTAGTTAAGTATAACCGTGGGAATATTGAAAAAGAAGCCGAATAGAAAAATAATATATTTCGGTTAACAATAGGACGAAGGCAATATTGACAGAGCTTCCTTTTGACCGCCAAAATATATTGGAGTAATATTTCGGCCGATAGGCTCTTGACGGAACGTAGCGCCTCTCAAACTTCAACATCATTCTATTATGTTGCTAGCGTTACTTTAAGGCTGGCCTCACACAGCCGGAATTGTCTCTCTCAATTGATAGTATTAATTAAAATTCCATATAATGTCAGGAAATTCATATTTATCGAAATAGTATCTAATTGGTTTTTGGGTTTGTAAATCGATAAAAGTTTGAGATGCTTTGAATTATTTGTTAGAAATTGGAGGGACAAATAGCGAAATAAATGGGCGAGACACAATATTATGTTTAAGTTTAGGAGATTTAGCGATATGAGACGCCCATGGATAATAAAATCTAGAGCCCTACCTAATTTGTTACTATACGAATAAAATTTTGTGTAAATAATATTATTATTTAATACACTAAAAGCCCGCTGTCAACGAAAGGTGACCACATTGACTAAATCCGTCGTGAACTGTGAAGAACGGTATATAATATATTATATTTTCGTCAGAGTTAGTTTTCGAAGAAGTTAAATTACATTGCCTTATGCAATATACTTGTCGGATTAAGTGTATGTTTTTATCTTAGATTTATCGAGAGAATTCAAGAAACAAGAAGAAAGAAATAGCTTTACATATATTTATAATGTAATGTATCCTTGAATAGGTGAACAGTAAAACTTTAGCTAAAATTGAGTTGCTCTGAAAAGAGATTTATTGTTGTAAATCAAGCCTTTAAACTATTGACATTTATTACTTTATACTAAAACAATTACAAGTATTTCTTAACTGAAAAGAGAAACAACATTAAGAGCTATTGCTTAACCAGTTCTTATGCTCACTTAAACTTTCAAGCCACAATACATTTTTTATAACCTCATATAACTCATACGTCAATCTGACAGACAGCTCCAAGCTCCCTCACAGATGACATATACACAATTAATGAAGAAGGACGGAGAATATTGTTTCTGAAAGTGTATAGACATGTCGAGTTCGTTAACGATAGTATGTGGTCACAGGCCCCGCGGGGCCCGTGCTCTATTTTGATCGGCCCTGAGGCCCTTCAAAAAGACTGTGGTCCGCGCCCTGTTGATACAGGGCGGTTATTTGGGCGGGCCTAATATAGCCCTGGGTAGAGGGCCGAGGAGATCACTCACTCGGCCCGAGATGTAAGTCCAAGAATGTGAGGGGCGGGCCCGCAGCTCGCGGTCAAGCCCCGCCAGGTGAGACTCCCGGGTAATCCGGGAGAGGCCCAGTGAGGCGACCAGCGGACGAAGCTGAGGTGTCCGCCCTAGTCAAGATGGGGAGGGGCCGAGGAGTAATCTCACTCGACCCTGGTGCCAAATCCGGGGTGTCAAGTCCGGGGGGGGGCCGGCGGTTGCTCGGCCCCGGTGTCAAATCCAAAGTACCCGCGCTCAAGAGCTCACGCGGGTACGGTCGTCTCTGGTCAGGTGGCCTGGAGTGCCACGGCGCTATGCGATGGAGGTGGGGGAATCGAGAGGCGTCCGCCCTCTCAAACATCCGTTTCGCGAGCCGTGTGACGAACTCGTCGATGCACTCCATCCGCAGGTCCCTCGCAATTGTGGCGTTCCTCACGTAGCGCGGCGCACCGACGATGCGCCGGAGCGTCTGGCTCTGCACAGCGCGCAATCGTCGGCGGTGGGTTTCAGCAGCAAGAGCGAACCACGCTGGCGCCGCATATGTGAGGTGGGGGCGCACGTACGTCTTATACAGTGCGAGTTTCGTGCGGAGCGGAAGGCGCGACTTGAAGAGCGGGCGAAGAGCACCCGCAACATACTTAGCTCTCCCCGTGATCCGACCGACGTGCTGCCGCATGGTGAGGCCCGAGTCGATAGTCACCCCCAAGTAGGTGACGGCACTCAACCACGGCAGGTCTCGGTCCAGAAAGCGGAGAGGAGCGGTCGGCAGCCTTCTGCGGCCAAAGGCTATCGCCTGGGTCTTATCAGGGTTAGCTGCGAGTCTCCAATTCTGCAACCAGGCTGGCAGGAGGTCCAGGCAGCGCTGAAGTTTGACACCCGCGTGTCGCGCCGTGAGCGATGTGGCGACATACGCCGTGTCGTCGGCGTAAAGAGCCACGGAGCAGCCCTCGGCGCATGGAACATCGTCAGTGTAGAGAGTGTACAAGGCGGGTGACAAAACGCTGCCTTGCGGGACACCCGCCGTGATGGGTCGCAGGCTTGACGCTTCCTTACCGACAGAGACAAAGAACTGTCGGTTCTCCAGGAAGGAGCGTAGCACCGCGACAATCCGGCGGGGGAGTGGAGACTCGGCGAGCTTCAGCACGAGGCCGGCATGCCAGACACGGTCGAAGGCCTTAGCCATGTCCAACAGCACGGCCGCCGCGCCCTCCTTCTTGTTGAGGGCCGCGGTCACTGTGTGCAGCACGTGCGTTAACTGCAGTGTCGTGCTGTGTTCCGCCCTGAAGCCAAACTGCTCTCGCCTGGGCTGTACGTACGCGACAAAGTGTCGCAGCAGCAGGGTCTCGAACAGCTTGGACTGGGTCGACAGCAAGGTGATGGGCCGGTAGCTCTCGGGCTTCAAAGGGTCCTTGCCGGGCTTTGGTAATACGATCACCTTGCCGGTCTTCCATGAAGTCGGGAAGTGGCCGAACCGGAGTACCGCCGTGAAGAGACGCGTCAACGCCACGATCCAACGCATAGGGAGGTGGCGGAGCGCTCTGTTGGGGATTCCATCTGGTCCGGGCGCCTTCTTCAGTTTCAGGGCGGATATATTCTTCCGCACTTGGGATGGCGAGAAGAATATCGGGTCGAGGTCGGGAGGTATCGGGCCGGAGGGCTGCGCAGCAAGCGCGTTTTCAACCTCTACCACGCGGCTAGGGGACGCCGCGGGGTTTGGTGTGAACTGCTGCTCCAGGTGCGCAGCGAATAGTTCAGCCCGATCCTTGTCGTCGTAAATAAGGGTGCCATGCTGGTCACGAAGAGGCCGCGTTGGCTCCCGGGTCTTATAGAGGCTCCTGCAAATGCGGTGAAGGCGAACCGGGTCCGTGGTGGCGTCGCCAAGAGTGTACTCCCATGTCCGCTTCTCGTGGTTCGCGAGCTCGTCCTTTACACGGGAAGCGAGGCGATTCAGCTGAGCTTTGAGCACCGGGCAGCGATTGTGCTGCCAGCGCCTCCTGAGGCTCCGCTTCAGCTGGATCATCCTCTTGACATGGGGTGGGAGGTCAGAGATAACTACCTCCGGTGGACGCTCTGTGGTGGCCTCGGACAAGGCCCGTTGGAGCTCTGCCGTGATGTGCGCGGCCGTGGAGTCAATGGCACTCGGTGATGCAGGTGCGGGAGGTGGAGGGGCGTCCGCGAGGAGACGCGAAAACGCCGTCCAGTCGGTCATCCGAGCGGAACGCGTCGGCGCGGAGGGACGGTCATCCGCTATGACGCAGAGCACCGGTAGATGATCCGAAAGGAACTCATCCACAACTACCTCCTGCAGAATGGGGAGGTCGATCCCGCGGTGCACCACTAGGTCGAGGATATCTGGTAGGTGATTGGCATGTGCTGGATAGTGCGTGGGGGAGTCGGGACCCTCGACTGAGTACCCCAGCATCTCGGCGTGGTGGAGAAGTAAGCGGCCACGTGGATTGATGGAAGCCGAGTGCCATGCAGTATGCTTGGCGTTCCAATCTCCTGCGGCTATCGTCGGCTGGCCCGAGCAGACGATCGCTTCCACCTCGGAAAAACTGAGTCGTTCATTGGGAGGGGCGTAGATGGCATAGAGATTTGTGGGCCGCCCTCCAACAGTAATCTCTACCCCGAGAGAGTGGAGGCCAATGGAGTCACGGGCTGCGATGGTCCTGTGCGGGATGGAGCGGCGTATGAGAACCGCTAACCCCCGATAGGCGCGCCCTTGAGGCGAGATGTGGTCCACCCGGTAGACACAATAGCCCGCAGCGCTGAGGCGGAAGTCGGGGCGGAGTTGTGTTTCCGAGAGCAGGGCGACATCGATGTTCTGCGCTCGGAGGAGGTGACGTAAATAGGCGGCCTTCCCCTTGAGGCCGTTGACGTTCCAGTGGATGAGGCGTAGAATCATTGTGAGAATTTTACGCCTCGACTGCGCGACCTACGTCCACCCTCCCCAGGGGGACCGGCCGGGTAGAGAGCTCCCAAAAGCTCTCGGACTGCTCTATCGACAGCTGCGCCGATCGCCACATCTGACAGGAGGGTATTCCTGGCAGGGCCCCCCCGGCTAGAGGGGCGACTGGCGTCGCGACGAACAACTGGTGTTGGTTTTGGTTTTGCTGCAGATTTGGCTGCAGCAGAGGGCGCCTTGCGGCGGCCGCCGCGTTTACCGCGTCGCACCGTTGTGGTGGGCGCAGCTTGCGCGGTGTCAGCGGCAGAGTTAGCGGCGACAGCGGCAGATGGTGCGGATGGTGCGGAGGAGGCAGCAGGAGCAGCAGGAGCAGCAGGTCGCGGAGCCGGAGTCGACCTGGCAATGGTCCCGGCGCGTTTATTCCGCGCCTCGTCGCGAAACACCGGACACGAGGTGTTGTTCGCGGAGTGCGCCCCCTGGCAGTTGACGCAGTGGGGGGTGCCCTCCTTGGGCATGGTGCAGTCAGCTGCGCGGTGTCCTTGGCCACAGCGTACACAGGCAACAGGACGATGGCACAGGTGAGAGGAGTGCCTGAACCCCTGGCACCTATGACATTGGGCGGGGCCCCTCTTGCCCCGCCAGGCCTCGATCTTGACACCCGGCATACAGAGTAACTCCGTGATATTATAGATGGCAGGTGTCAAATCTGGAGTGCGGCGAAGGATAGCCAGGAAAAGGCAACCTGGTTTGCCCTTCCTGGCGCGGATGGGCTGGGCGTGCTCCGGTTCAAAGCCCAGCTCACGCAGCTCGGCGACAATCAATTCCGGGTCGGTGTCGACCGGAATGCCGCGGATAGCGACCTTCAGCTGACGCTCGGCGGGCAGGGAATACGAGAACCAGGTAACCTGGACTCCTGACCGCTCGAGTTCAGAGAGGTACCGCTGGACCACACGGTACTCCTCCTCGTCAGTGGGTGTAATCTTGAGACCCTGACCAAAGGCCCTGGCGTTGATTGTGCGCCCAAGGCGCGCCCGCATCTCCCGCACGTGGTTGAGCCAGTTAGGCAAAGACTCAATCACGAAGGGCGGGTACTTGGGCTTGGGCGGCTCGGAGGGCGGATTTGGCAGAGGCGCCAGACGAGGGCGACAAGGTACCGTCGGGGCGGCAGCCATCTGCGCGAAGGTAGGCGGCGGAGAGATGGGGTGAGCAGGCGGTGGTGGCGCAGGTTGCTGCGCGGGCTGCGAAAGTTCTGCAGGAAACGATTGTTGCTGCGCGTGAGGCGCAGGAGAAATGTGAGGCGGCTGCGCGGCCGCACGATCAGGCAGCGGGGACTGCTCGGAGGGCTGAAGCGGCGCAGCTGACGAAAGCGCAACGCTTGGGGCAAGGTTGCGCGGCAAAGGCGTAGGCGCTGCGGAGCGCAGCACGAGCGACGAAGCAGTGGAGATTGGAGCTGTGGCAGAGGCGGCAGCGGCCAGCGCGCGATTGCGGCGTGGGTCACGTTGCGCCAGAGGGCGCTGCTGAAGCAGTGGAGGTGTAGGCAGTGGCGGCGGTGGCGGTGGCGGCGAGGCCGCAGTGCACGGCCGCTTGGTTGCACGGGCGTTGTCAGCGGAGTCATCGGCTGGGCGGCGAACAGCCAAGCGTCGGGTGTGCTGCTCGACAAAGCTGTGTTCAGCCAGTGACAGCGGGGACGTCAAGGCGCCATCACGGTGGAGGCGGCCTCTGACCGAACTTAAGTAATCGATCATGGCCCGCGCGAGGCCAGCAGACGCGAATCGGTTGATGAGCGTCTGCGCTACAAAGAGCGCATCCGCCTCATACTCCGACCGCGGAGAAACCGGCTCAAGCGGGCGCAAGTCCCCCTCGAGGAACGTCAGCAACTCATTGGGGTCTTTGGAGAGATCACCAGGTGCGACGGTACGAATGAAAAAAGATGGCTCTCCCGCGCTAAAAGCGAAACTCGCGGTGTCCGCTGGTACTTTAGTCGCGGGAAAGGGCGGAGGGGTAGCGCGCAGGGAAGATGCGCGGTGCGGTGTGGAGGAGGCGAAGTGAGGGTAGCCCCCGCCCCCTGGCGTAGTAGTGGTAACCGCGGTGCGGGGGGTTGGGGGGTGCATCTCTTCGCGGCTAGAATGCCTCGGCGAAGAATGCGCCCTTGCGCGGCTTTTCGCATCACTGACACTAACACTAGGACGCGGCGAAGAAGAGCGCGGATGGGATCGCGACGAGCCAGCTCGGGCCAGCATGCCTCGACCGCTAGGGCGGGAGGCACCAGCGCGCGGGCTGGTTTCGCGAGAGCGTTGCTTCATTTCGAAGCAGGGAGTCTGCCAGGCACAGCCGAGACGTGTTCAGCGTCCTCCGCACATGAGCATCACCCGGTGAGACCCGCTGGTGGGAGGCCGGGGTAGGCACAGCACGGAATCAGCCTAGCACGTCGGCGATAAATAGACACAGGCGGCTCCCGCTAACGGCGATCTTGCACAACTTTACGATTAAAGTAGTAAAAGACTCGGAACGTAGGACGGCTCGTGTGCACACTAGGTAGCAGACGGCGATACGAGTTCGTTAAATTATATGTAAGAGTAGTTAGTGTATTATTAAGAGGTCTGAGTGGTGAACGGTCTAACGAGCAAACTTTCCGCCGACAACTTCTACGCAGCTCTTCGTACTTCAGACTCGCGCGGTATCCTCTCTCGAATAATAATACCTAATCACCTCTCACAATGACAAAATTAGTCAGACCAATTCTCGAGATAAAAAATTTCAGTCGATGGAGTGACTTTTTTAAAAAGAACCTTATAATTTTAAGTTGTTTATCAAAATAAATTTTATTAAAATACAACAAAAAAACTGACAAGATTAATGTTAAGATTATATATTTTTCCGGTGTCTTTCAGTTCCTTATGTCTAATTTATCATTCTTACGTTAAGTAATGCAGCAGTTTTAAAATGTAAAAGCATTTGATAAAATATTTTTGACAAACGCGTGCAGCGCGCACTCGTTGCAGCTTAAGTCGGCAACTATAAATATGTCTGTAAGAGCGGGCCGTATTTCAGCGCCGTCGCCTCACGCGACAAACACACAGAGTGACCCCGTTCCTGCATTCAGTGGAGTCGCCCTCTACCGAATTATGACATTGCTTTTCGAATTGGTTATACGAGCTTCTAACTACATTACAAATGACATTGCGCTTACCGTCCACATGTCCATTACATTAAAGCATACCTAATACGTGTTGGCGTTTATTTTATTACTTCAGATTTGTGTACATAACCTCATATAATTATTAACATAAAGTAATACTTAATAGTAGCTCTACTACAATTTCGCTATTTTTCGGTAGTTTTTGTTAAGTAACACACTAACACGGCTACTATGGGATTGACAGCTTTCAAATAGTATAAAAACCAATCGAAAATATCCATATTAATCTCATAGTTGACATGGTATTATTGTGCAATCTAAATAAATTTTGTATGGGACCGAAGTTGGGCACACGAAGCAACTGTTAGTCGTAGAAACAAGCCCGGAGTGACCGCTTAGTGTGCAGTTTAAGTTGAGAGAAGCAATTGAATTGAATTAGAGACATTGACTCGACAAGGAAGGGGCGGCCAACGTTGCCGACTCTATTATTACTGCAATTAATACTTTCTCTCTCCTTGTTACTTTACTGAGATAAGTACTTTTTTGTTTGTTTAAGCCGTGTATAATTTCACCATAAGAAATGACAATTGGATTTTTAAGTAGCAATATTTTTATAATAACAATTTCTTCAAATTATGTTTTTCTTTCAAACTAGTTTCGAACCGAAAACAAAAAAGATACTTATACGTAGTTTTTAAATAAGGTTGATTACAAAACTATAATCAGCGTAGACGTGCTACGCGGTTCGGCTCTTTACGTAGAAGTGCTACTAATTTCTAGGACACTTTTACATCAGCCTAAATTATTACACTTGATTTTATAGAAAAATTTCAAACCAAATCTGGTCGAGTACGCTGCTTGTTTGTTATTTGTAATAAAACATATTCGATATGATATAACATATTATGATATAACATTATATACAACTTTGTTCATATAAACTCGATTTTATAAGAACAAAGTTGTATATCACGAGCTCTTCACGTCGTGTCACAGCAATACCACAGAAAATAAAGTTACACAAGGCGGCGTCATGACTTTCAACCGGCTGACATTTTTTATGAATACAATCTCTCACATTTCAATGTTCAACTTTAAAAACTCGCAACATATAAGTACCGCACTATTTTACTTTGTGTTCTCGGGATATTTTGGAAACGCGGAGGGCTATTGCGGGGACGCCGCGTCTTATCTGCGAGGTAAAGACAGTTTAAATCACGATATACAAGGTAAGTTTTAAGCGTCTTATGAGCTTGGGGTTGAAATTTCGACCAATATTGCCGGAGCTCCAGCCGGAGCCGGAACTCGCAGACGGCGTCGATGAATTATAAACGGCTGAGCTCAAGTAATCCTGGCCGCTCTACCGAGGCTCTGCAATCTTAGTTGAATTTGCTGCTAAAGATCGTATCCTTGTAATCCTTACATTCAAATAGCTTACGTACACTTTGAATCGTACCTTACTAGCTTTGTTTTCTTTATTTCCATTTTAGCACATTTCTTTAGGTAGAAAAATATTGAATTCAAATTAAATTAAAGCCAATTTCAAAAAATGACCCGCTGACATGATAATTACGAACATTAATATTTCATAATTAGATAAACAGGTTTTTATAAATTATAGACTTGCTCCATCTCGATCCCATCACCTTCAAAAAACCATTGGAACCATTGGATTGGAGTCAGTCTCGGAGGTACGGCGCGGCGCCACAGAAGACACACAGACACATCCAACTTATAACACCCCTCTTACTCGTCAAGGATTAAATCCAACATCTTTTATCACGTAACACAAGCTAAATTAATCCACAATATATAATGCAATCATCGCATAGAACAGTATTCATCAAAGCGTTGAACGATAATTAATGAGGAGTTGGTTTAACTAAACGGTTAGCGAATGTTGCTCTGTCCGTTTGTTTACACTGCGGATGATGATTACAAATAAAAATACCTAATAAGTGGATGAGCAGGTATCCACAATTGGTGGCAGAGTCGCGACCACTTTCAACAAATAAAATTGCATTTAAAATAGAAAGAGTCATTCCTAATTGACCGATTTCTACACACTTCTACAACTTCTTTACTAGATTACTATATTTCTACTGTTACATACAATAGCTAGAATGCTACAAACAGACACACAGACACGTCTCACTTATAATACTTCTTTTTTCGTCGATGGTTAAAAAAGAATGAAAAAACTGTTAGTGTACTCCCGGAGCTTCTTCCATGTTAAATCGCTATTTTCTTATTTTGCGTGATATATTGTAAAAGTAATCACACACAAATTATTCTCTGAATACGCGACGGAAAATTGGATAGAATTTCTGCCTCATTTATGTTAAGGACAAAGTATTACACAATTTATTTCTATCCATAATTTTATATTTTCTTATTTTGTCAGCTTAACCTGTTTGTGGAGCATTTATATGATGATTTTAGATTGTTCTTGTTCTACATTTTTTATTTTTTTTTTTGAAAAACGGATACTAAATAATTGTAAGTTATGTTTCTACTTTCAGTTTCGTCATATTGATAAAAGAGTAACAAATACAAAAAATTAACAGATTTTGTTTTTAAAAAACTTTTTCAATAATTTATAATAATTTTGCTTCGTACAAAGCGAGTGCTAACAATATTTTAACTAATACATAAATTTTACAAATAAAACGTAAAACACAAATGAATAGTTATAAACGCCCTGTGGCCGACGCACCTTTTTAATCAAGTCATCAACCAACCGCCATTCCTTACTCTTATAATCGCCGTGAATCGCAGATTCGTTTTAGTTTACCATCTTTTCTAATTAGGAGTAGAAGGCGGTCGCGGACGGTGATCATTAAAAGGTATCATATTTAATCTTATATTTTTAAGAACCTTCATGTGTGGACTGTTGTGTTGCGTTGCACAATAAACATGCACCAGCGAACAGTAATCGAACGAAGCGAACTCCTCGCAAATCATAACGACTTGGATTGACTCGCGACCATAATCTTGCGGCCACATTTCAGTTTCACACCGATCCGTAGCTCTACTACAAGTTTGTTTTACTATTTTCCTATATCGTCTGCATTAAATATTAGTAACTATGGAAAATCTTACAGTGCCCCTTGGTATAACCGACTTATTTAATCCCCTATCGTCTATCGAGAAAATAGGAGTGTTATAAGTTTGACGTGCTGTGTATAGAAAGACTTCTATAGCATCATACCTCCTACGTATTGAAGATAAAATTCAATTTTAAAAAAGGTCTTATATGTAGTTCGTTCAAAAAAAAAGTATTCCTTTTTTTATTACTGTTTGTCAGATTGCAATAATGGAAGTATAATCAAAAATGCAAAAAGAATTCTTGTTATTTTATAAAATGTAACACTACGTACGATGTATCGAGAATGCTGACGTAAGCGAGATTGATCTTAACTACAATTTATAAAGATCTGTTCATCCATTCATGAGATATTCTAATAATCATCACGTTGGGGATTTTTAAATTGTCTTAAACTTCATATATTTCCCGAAATTAATCGATGCGACATTCATGAATATGTCAGACTATTTGTAACAAAATTTAAATATTACTCGTAATTCAATGAGCATTCCCGATGGACGTGAGTTTTAAATAAACTTTGGCGCATTAATTCACCGAACGAACGAAATACTTGTCTTGTCATCGCTACAATTTATAATAATTTGTTACAGTGTAATTAATTAGCATTTTACGTTTTAAAGCTAGCCCTTAAAAAGGAACCTTTTTATATAACAAGTGTATTTAAGTGAACCAGTTTTGAGAATATTTTAATTAATATATGTATATGTTGTAGCGGTATGTTTGGCTACATTTTATGACAGACTTTTTATATCTACTTCTTCACAAAAAGAATTGTACATATTATGTAGTACATTTGACCGCTTCCTTGGTCTAGTGGTAAGCGCGTAAGCATTACAACCGAGAGGTAATGGGTTCAATTCCAGATGGAGATTTAAAAAAACTCGGTCTGGCATAGAAAGCTGATCAAGACACGGGACTTCACTCACAGTAAATTTGTAGGTAAATTTTCTCAAAAATAACCGTAACATCTCTGGAATCTGGTTTTGAAGAGTTTTAAGTTTTATTTTCATTAAACAAAATAAAAAAATAACGCCAGTTCATTGCGGATATTATAAGATTATGGTTTCAGGTGATTAATAATATCAATCCTCTATTTTATTTAAATGCCACGTGAATATTACCGTTCTGTTATGATGATTTAATAAATGTTTAAACAATGCAAAATTTAATCTATACTTATATAATAAAGATGAAGGTTTATTTATTTAGTTGAACTATTGGTTCGAATTGGAAAATTATTGGGTATTATTGGGTTATTATTGGGTGTGAAACCGTGGGACACAGCTAGTTAATGAATAACTATATAAAAACAATTGTAATAAAGAGAAGGTTGCTTTAATAACGATTGAGTCTGTTGAAATCCCCTCGAAAATACATTAAGACGGTTTTAGAAGCTCAGTGTATAGCCACACATATGCACATGGCGAAACTGCATAATCTGTGGACACGACGGCGTATAAATTGTAATTAAGCGTCCCTCACTGGGGGCAGAGCAATGTCGCCACTCGCGACAGATGGTTCTGTTTACTGCGCCTCGCTCATTGCTCGGATTATCGCTCGCCAACTTAGTTTAAAAATAAACTCATTTGTGGTTCATCAAAGAAAGATTTACACAAATATCTACTGACCAATAGTCATAGAAGGAACTACTATAAAAAGATTAACATAGCTTTGTTGTCAATGATTATGTAAATTAAATAAAAATTTAATCTATTTGTCGCATAAGGAGAGCGGGAGATGAATTAAATTCGTCGCAGTCCATAGTTGGAGGCGTCGGCATTATCATATGAGACATTAAATTACAAGTAATTTGAAAATTTTAAGAAATTCTCCTCAAAAAACATTTTACTTAAATGTTTCACGTTACTCCAATCGAGTTGATTGCAAATAAGCATATTATAGCGACAAAAAATGTTTTTTAATTGATTTCGTTTTATGATTAAAGATACTTACTTAGGTCTTATTTATTATTAATAATTTTTAAAAATACTAATGAAGCGCAACTCAATAAATAAATTTCAACCATACCGCCGCGCCGTTGGCCTTTGTAGCGAGTGGTGAGCGAGTGACATTCGCTCACAGGCTTTTAACACAAAGTCACCAAAATGAAACGGGACTATCTTAGCCTTTGTACTGTCAAATTGAATCTTGTCATAGTCAGCGTTTTATTCATATTATGTCTCACCTCGTCTAAGTCAATGTTTTGTTGGAATCAAAATCAAGATTGAATTTAGTCGCATCGCGTTACTATTTGAGATAAAAGGTCAATGTGTCACAAGCCATATTTACAGAGTTTTTTAATGCTAAAATCTCACGTCCAATTATATCATAATAAAAACGATCGTCAGGTGAAATATGAAAAACAGTCTCTGTCATAATATTATCGACCTCAATATGTGTTAAGATATTTTATAAGGTCCTATACTTAGTTAATCAAATATAAGATGTTAAAGTTTTTACAAACATTGATAAAAAACATTACTTACTACGTAATTTATAATAATGTAATTTCTATAATAATTTAGATTAGTAATAATAATTTAATAATAATAATATAGATAATTAGTCCACGTATGGTTTCTCGGTTTTTTTGTATTCTGTGTTTTGTAATATTTTTCAGTTGTGTGTGCCTTTACAATACATATAATTGTTGAATATTCTGGAAAAAATATATGGAAACCTAAAATAGTATTTATTACTCCAAGACGGTGACAACACTACAGCTAATCATTTTTCTGTTAGTCAACCATATTATTATTTATTTGTCGTATTAATAAATTATCAATTCTACATTATTTAAATATTTGCCTCGAAATTGAAACGACAGAATCTCGCATCCTGTGTAACGCAGACGTTAGACGCTTTTTGTGTGACGGGCCTGCCTCGCTGCTGATGCTATAAAATAACGGATTACTTAGATGATAAAAAAGCTTGGGAATGAACCTGCTCTAACATGTCTTAATAAAACCAAATATTATATAATTTTCTTATATTACAAAAAATGACGATTTAAAATGATCAAAATATATGATTTCAATGAATAACGATATTTTGACTTTGACTTTGAAGATTTTTTCACTTAGTAAAATACATTAATTGAGCTGCACTAGAACCTAGGCATTTTTTTTCATTCTACCTATAGTTGTGTAAACTGATCAAAAAGGCAGTACGTAGTGAATTCAGTGATCTCATACCTGGCATTATACAATTCCTCGAATTCAATGTACGTCATCCCATGAAACGCCGCTTGTCCTTTCAGCGCACGACTCAAAAAGTGAAGTCCCGTGTCCCCTAGTGGGGTATGGGGTAGATGCATTTCACATCTGTTTCACTGATCGATTTTTTCTTTAGGGGCAAGTAGGTGATCAGCCTTTTTTTTATCTCCACCGGGAATCGAACCCAGGACCTCTCGGTTGTAACGCTTACGCGCTTACCACTAGACCAAGGAGGCGGTCGAGCACGACTCAAGGCCGTCATTTACTAATACAGTTTTAAAGAATACAACTTTCTAACAACTAGTCCCTGCGTTGGCCAAACAATTTGAAATATAACAATAAAGTAGAGTAGGCCTTCGTGCTGCATATTTAATACAAAAGCTTACAGTACTCCTATTTTAACTACGTATTTTAGATTATTTTCATTATATCAAATTAATATTTTCAACACAATATCAGTATTCGGTTTAAAGACATTTATTCTCATAAGAAATTTACATTTCACTTAAAATGAGATACAAAAAAAAATAGGTTAAGAAATATTAAGTACAAACTAAGTTAGTCACTGATACTCATAGTGTTAATATATAAAAAATTATTAATTTATACTATAAATATATTTTATTAACGTGGTAAGTATGATTTTTATTTTTTCTTCACTGAGTCTGTCATTCGAAAAAGTACTATAATTTATTATTTTTTAATGGTGTTTATTTAAGTCGGCATTTTTACAGCTGAAGAGTATATATTTGTCTGGTGGAACGCGTTAATCTCAAGAACTACTGGTTCGAACTGAAACTTCACATTTACCATAACGCTGCGATATATAGCGGAGCGTCAATAAAAATGTTGTAAAACGACAAAATATAAATCCTTTTGAGGGCTTCCGTTGTGGTACTATGTAGGGCGGAATTGTTCCCCTTTAAAACTCAAAATTTTTTTCATAGAATAGGTAATGTTTTGAATTCCTGCGCAGAGGAATAAAAAGTCACGAGTAAAAATTAGTCTCTTACGATAGAGTGACCGAAGTTCGCTGTAATCGGAGTCGCAAAATGCATGGAAATCATGGGCATCGTGTGAAGGCCACATTATTGTTACGAGCCTGGCACGCGCCTTATCGCGCCTCTTCTTCATCCTTGCAAGCATTCCCGACCAATAACCGCTGCTAAATTAACATAACGCTATTATAGAATGCTTCTCTACAGTCATCACTTACGGTTTCAGTAATGAGATGGTATTAACTTGGGCAGAAGTATGTTTATGCGCGTTGATTTATCTTTCATTTTTCATTGTTTTCAATATTTATGTAATTAAATATATACTACTAGCGACCCACCCCGGCTTTGCACGGGTATAAAACATTATATATATATATATATATATATATATATATATATATATATATAACCTTCCTCTTTAATCACTCTATCTATTTAAAAAAACCGTATCAAAATCCGTTGCGTAGTTTTAAATATTTAAGCATACAAAGGGAAATAGGGGTAGAAAAAGCGACTGTTTTATACTATGTAGTGATATATATATATATATATATATACGTATATATGTAGTTATTATACAATTTCAAAATG
This sequence comes from Aporia crataegi, assembly GCA_912999735.1. Classification (NCBI taxonomy): domain Eukaryota; kingdom Metazoa; phylum Arthropoda; class Insecta; order Lepidoptera; family Pieridae; genus Aporia; species Aporia crataegi. Next base: position 67,734 of record OU538744.1, on the reverse strand, counting down.
TCTTACAGGTCGTTGCAACTCTTCTTTTTTATTTGTTTTCCTGTAATAATATTAGATTATTTTAATTGCACTATTAAGCATTTTTTGTTCGTGTTTTGTCGTACCAGCAAGAAATAAATATAATTCCCAAAAGGTTGCAGGAAACGGTGTTTTCGTTGTTGTTTTCTGAGTTTTCCTATCCTTACTATTTTGATACAACTTTTACATAATTTTATTTTAACATCAGAGTAACGAAATAAAATTTATTGTTTTTTTTTAATAGTCAGGGCTTGTATAGTATTCAAAAAGAAATCGTAGCAGCTCTACGCCGTAACTCATCTACGACGATTACGCAGATTCGTAGCCACTCCGAGTTGAACGCTCTCATTAACGATCCCACGCAACTTGAATTTTAATATAACCTTTTATTTCCGTTTTTTCAGAACTTTTTAAAAATTCGTCAAAATAATGAAAATGTAATAAGACATAATAATACGACTTTAATAAAAACAAAAACAAAATTGCATTTATCATCAGTATGAAATACAATTCTGTTAGTCCATAATATATAAAAAACGTATGACATGTTTTTCTCTGTTCACAAGTTTTCATAAAATTCCGTTAAAAACTTGACAATATGACTTGTAATAAAATAAATTTATTATAATTAGTATATATTTAATATAACATGGACATCTCTATTGCTAAAGCGACCTAATTGAAGATTTTTCAATTTTTTATTTTATAACCTCAATATCTCTAAAACTATAAATCAAATTATTTTGATTCTAATTCTCTCTTGTTGAAAATTTAATATTAAATCAAAAAACATATAATTCATTGATTAGGATTCATAAATCATAGAGTTATAAGCAAATGAGCACGACATGGTCGCGCGGAATTCAGCGATTTCTCGCCCGATTGTGAAACTATTCTTTCAATATCCTGAAAACTATTGATTGTGAAAATTAAAAAAAATGGAACTACTTCGACGAGTTACTCTATCGTTTGACACCTCACTCATCCAAATCGGTCTACCGATGGCGACGTACGAGCGGAACATCGGGAAAAAAAAATTACACGTCGAATTGATAACCTCCTTTTTGGTTTTTTTGAAGGTCATGTATCAGTTCAGTATTGTACATATTTTTACTGAGTAAACAAGTAAAATTGAAGACAATTATTTAAATAAAATATCTTCATAAATCGTAAGTATTTATCTCGACTACGTCTGCTATCAAACACTCACCGTCGCTTCAACTCAATCCTCAAACAGTTTATATTTATCACTACGTATCGCTTCTTGCGATAAAGACTTTTCTTTTTGCTTGAAGCCACGAGTTGCAAATTGCACGTAGTCACGAGTGAAATATTTCTGCATTAAAATGTACAAGGTTTTCCTATTCTAAGCAGTTCTTTGTGGTTTTTTACCCGATGGCTCCCCAGTTGGCTAATTAAATACATCTACAAAACACAAGACTGTGGATTGCATAACTGCTCTAGGTATAATTCTAGCTGACACTCGTGGTTTTGTATGTGTAGATTAGCTATTAAGTCAGTTATTATAGGTTCTTTAGTTGTTAAATTTTAATTATAATATACAGATGCGTTACAATGCGTTACACTCGTTTTGTTATGATGCTCATAAATCATATTGATATTATCATCCACCTTTCACCTAATATTAAATATAAACGGCATTTAACTTATAATGTTATTATCGCATTATTTATTCGCAATATTAATTGTTTGTTGCAACAATCACAGTATACAAAAGTCCCAACAAAACGTACAGTGATTGTTGTCGGAAGGAGCATTAAGTGCGAGGGTGACGCCGCGCTTACGTCTCAACGGATCGTTTGGCTAATGTAAAACGTCTTCTCGCGCATTCCATTCCATACTAAACAATTCAACCAAATCGCACTCATTGTAACACGGTCTAATTTCAACTACTCATGTCGCCTGTTAAAATATTTTCAGATATAATAATGGTTTCAAAAGAGAAATTGCTAAGGTAAAGTCTGAGCATAGAGGCAGAATTGGCGAGATGTTGACGCGCCTCCCCTCCTCCCCCCTCCTGAGACACGAGTGTTCTTGTCTCTTGCTAAAGCCGTACCAGGTAATTTCTTTTAGTACTTTCCCGACCCTTCACGGGGAGGTTAACGCACTGGCCCATACTGTGTAGGAGAAGGTTGACCTGCTTGGTTCTCTTTGCACGTCAAACTCAACTTTAGATGACCAACGTATTCAATTTCGGCTTCAGCTCTGTCTCATCTGCCAAGAAGATAGCTTCAGTGCTCCCGGTCCCTAAAAAAAGCATCCGCTCTGACTCGTCCAACTATTGTTCAATTGCCATTACCCCCTTCTCCCTAAAATAATGGAGACTCTTATCAATGGCCAACTCCTACATTATCTGGAGGGGAGTCAACTTAGTGACCGTCAATACTGTTTCCGTCGTGGTCGTTCAGCTGGCGATTTTCCAAAATATCAGCTTCCAAATATCGGCTTCTTCCTCTTGACCGCATCCACCGAAAAGATGGATATGTCTTAACAATAACTTAATAATTTTATGTTCTTTTCTTCTCTAAGTGCTTCTCTATTTCATAAATTCATTTTATTAGTCATATAATCTATCTGCTGTTTTTTATAACTCGAAACCAAAGTAAAAAATATCTTTATTTATATTGAATAGCACATTTGATCGTTTATGATCATCACTTTAATCTAAATTTATTGAGCTATGACTTTTTATTGAAATTATAAATACGATAAGTACCTTTATTTGTGAAAATCTAAAAAAATATAAAGTAAATATTGTTGACTAAGGCGCGATCTTTTCGCCTTTCTTTAAGTGTCTCATTGAGTTTCCTAAAAATATCCGTCTCGATGTTTTAAATAGAACTTTAGAAGTTTTTGCGTTTACATTTTTTGTCACCCTCTACTTCATAAACAAGTCCGCCTTAAAGGCCACCCACCATTGCCAAAAAATATCGCTTACCCATTATTAAGTTTATATTTTTAAAATATTTTTTGGTATTAATAATACAAAAGCGTAACCTAGAAAGGTTATTTATCTTGTTTTAAACGAATCCTAAAAAATATACACAATGCAAATTTTCTCTTAGAAATAATTTAAAAAATTTAGAAATAATAAAAAGATTGTAATATTAAGATTCTTCATTTATTCCACAAAATTTCACTTATTTATTTAATTAAAAACTTATTCATGTTCACTTCACGCTTTTTTTCATTTTTATAAATAATACTTACTTAATTTATTAACAATTTACAATTATGTACTTAAATATATTTACAAAAATACAAAAGGCTTAAAAAATAATAAATGTGATGATAGTCTAAGTTAACAGCATAAAAATATTTTCCTTATAATATAAAGGTTCGTGATGTTCAAGAAAAAAGTTAGGAAAAACATAAATACAATCGACACTTAATTAGCCTATTTTTGATAAGATGTGTAATATACGAGTGCAATGATCACGTCCAAAGACGCAATAAAGGCTGAATAAACACGAACGAAAGGAAAAAGAGATCGAGGGAGGCGCGAATTTGCATGGCAAAGCCTCCCGGCTACCGAACGAGTTACTCGCACGCACTTTATACCCGACATTTGAATACGCCAAATGTAAAATATTTCACATTTCAATGCAGTTTGCTTCTGAAAGAAAAAAGAAGAATACAATTGAAATATATAAATAACTAATTAATTAATTTAATTTTAAGTCGATTCTTCGTTGTTTTTTAACACATTTGATCAAAAAATTCATTTAAGAAGCTTTTAATTCATTGTCCAAAAGTTACAAATTACGCAAAATACAATGGAACGTACGCGTGCCGTAAAATATGTACTTTCACCTAAGTACCTAGTTTATCGCACGTTCCATCCCGTTGTATGGCGCCGTGCGTATCCTTCACGGTTTCTTTAAACTTCCATAAAAGAATACAAGAATCCCACCGTGTCTACCTTACAAGATTAAATAGGCTGAATGATCGAACCTCCTTGGAAGTGCCTTTGCTTTATACGTTCACCGCTCACAAAACGTATAGTTTTTTTTTTTCATTTTTGCTACATTTTTCATTGTTGCTCCTCTCCTAATGGTCGCAGTGTGACGCTATAGAGCCTTCCCTGATAAATTGACTATCAAACAATCAAGCTCTTCGGCTTTGCATTAGAATAGATTAATCACACTCCAGCACAAGTGACCGTCTTACAGAAGTGTCTTGTGAACACAATGAACATTGAAACAACAACAACAGTTACTTGTATGAACAAGACCTTCGCGACCCAAGCCCTGGCCACCAGCCGCCGCCGCCCGCTGCCGCCGCACTTCTCATTAATTGCTTATATTTTCTTGTCTTGTTTTCTTTCTTATGCGACTAAGTGTTAATACCTAAACAAATAATATTTTGAAAAATATCAAGCACGCAAAATATAAATTTGAAGTATTGAAGTAATATTTAAATATGCTATACAGATTTTATTTTAACTGGTATTTTGATGAGTTAATAACGATAGTCATCACTTTCGTAGTGCTGGTGTAACGAGGGCGGTGCAGCGCAGCGCTAATGGCGCTTATTAACGCTCTAGTGATGTGCGAATTTCTTCTTCTTTTTTTTATTAAATTATTTTTACAAACATTCACTGTAATTTGCAAATATCTTTTTTATTAAGATGACTCTCCAATACAAAAATAATTATCACCTTCGAACCAGTAGTTTCTTATATTAGTGCGTCAACCGAACAAATAAAGAAATTCTTTAGTTTAATAATAATATTTGAGTTCCAAAAATCTGTGATCTGTTATATAGTGGAAAGTTTGAACTACAAACGCATGTCGATATAATGCCAGCGAATTCCGCTCTGCTTCGAGTTACCTTCAGTTGTATCTACATCTCTGCAAGGCCGAACGAATTATTCACAAAATTACAGTTCGACCCAACTCTGCATTCGTTCGGTAATGACCTCACACACATAAATATCACGTTATATCTACAAACACGCCGCCACACTTGCTCATATTTTCAAATCGTTAAATCATATCTACACTGTACTAATATTTAGAGCTTCGAGCTTACGAATGACGTGGCATTTGAATACATCAATGTTTTTGAACTTATAATTCAAATACTTGATATTGAAATTATTTGCGAAAGTAAAAACGGGTGTAGAGCAGGTCTTCAGTGCTTACTCATGAATTCATTTTGCCAAACGATTAGGTTTTATTGTAATAATAGTAATAATTGGGACAACTCACATTTATTACTCTGATCCCAAAGTAAGTAGCTGAAGCACTTGTGTTATGGTAATCAGAAACAATGAGGGTACCGAAATAAATACATATATAAGTTTATAAATAACCAAAACTCGGAAACAAACATTCATTACATTGCGCCAACCGATTGTCAAATTAGAATGTATATATTAAATAAAGAGATATAACCAAAGTGCGTGTATATAATGTTATCACGGTTCAAACGTTTCAATGTAACATGTAACATAATCATTTAAATCTTAGTAAAGAAATTTAACAAACGAAGGGATTTTTGTTATTATAAAAGTAACAATTTTCGCATTTATCCTCATTTAAAAGGGCATAACTTGATTGAAAAGTCATATATTAAAGACTTATTGACAGGAAGAAACACAATGCCGCTATGAAAAAGCATCAATGCTGTTATAAGTTATGTCCGGGCTCAGACCATACGTGGCTTATCTTATCCCCTCCCAGCAACACACGGCACACTCTATCGAAGGCTGCCGTATTAAACTTGAGGTTTGCACTCATTAAACGGCTCCGCATTGAAAACTAAAATTATAATGGACTGCTAACTGGCGGCAACTCGCTAACTCGCCGCTAACTCGAATTTAATTTTTAAGTTTCATTCGCTCTCAGCGTGCTCCGAGTTCTTAGTGAAAATTACTTGTTCAAATATTTGCTAATCAACTTCTGAAAAAAGAGCCTTTTTAGACGTTTTTCGTTTATACTATTTCCTGCTGCAGCTACGTAAGATGACTCCTGAACAAAAAGTTTTTAAACTTTTAACCGGATTAGCGCGTATTATTTGTCAAAATTGTAATGAAATTTATAATTTGTATTTCTGATAAAACATATATTCTCATAATATTATAGACGAGGAAGGCCTGCATGGTTTAAAAGAGTTGCAGGTATAATTTGGTGGTGTTTGCAAAAAGCGTGGCTCTCGTGTGCAGAAGGGTGCAGCGCTGTCGTATTTGTCAAGTACACATTCAGATGCAATTCGCGGCCGCGTCCTTTCACTAAACACCACACATTTTTCACACATTCTCCACTAAAAAGTTGCCGCTCAAATTTAATTTAAACTCAGACTTGAATGTGGAGGAATTTTACTCTATTTTATTTTTCCCTCCGTTCCTGTGTGAACCTACTTTTATGTTTGTTTTGTTGACGGTCGAAATGAAATTGGAGACCGTTTAATCATTTGATAAACAGATCTTCATGAGTTATAGCTAAGATCGATGTCGATTACGCCAGCTTTTAACAAAGAAAAGGTACATTGAATCGGCCCATGCCAATTGTAAGTTCCAGGGCCAATTATTCCTATTGAGAGCGGGTGGAACCGCGAGGCGCAGCTACTTGGAAGTAAACAAGGATACGGTCACTTCAGTAGAAAGTAATTGCGCAACAGGTTATTTCTGCGAATGTCTTTAGATTATTTCCTTCAAAGAGCCTTCGCGAAGCGGAAGTAATCGAGTTGTCGAGAGGAGGTTCCCGTTGCCTCTTTGTATCGCGAACACCACCTTATTAAATATCTCACATTTTATCTTTATTCGTTATCTCGTTTCCGTCGGACCGCCTTCCTTTACAGTACAAACTGAAACTGAAACGGCTGAGCCGGCGACCCTCGTACGGCCAATAAAAGATAGAATGGCTGAAGTAAGCTATCCTTAAAAGGAGATAATTTATGCCAACATGCATTGTTTTGTTGTATCTCCTTAGTTAGACGGTGTTATCGATGAAAGTCCAGATGGCTTGAATTTTTCTGACCCTTTCAACGATTTAAGATTATGTACTTAATACATTTCTGCTCTAAGTTACCTAATACCTATTGTGTGTGTGTGGCATATTAATTACTTAGTTGTTTTCGTCTAGCATATGAGCCGTAAATAAACAAGTGTTCCAGAATGGAAATCAAACTTTATTATGGTCTCTAGAGTTGTGAAACTGCTAAACTAATGTATTCCTTCTTTTATTTATATTTAAATTTATTCTTATCAAAATGACTTCGGAGCAATTGCCTCGGGGCAAGGATACCTCATATCAGTTTATATTTGCTTATTTAGGAAGATTGACAAAACAATGGCCAAGATTAGACGATCTCTTCAGTCACGTGCTATGATCACTGTCAATGAGCTTGATATCGTAACAAAGTGAACAATTCCATAGCGTGTTTGTGGCTTCCATTTCTATATTACATATTATTGCTTTTAGTTCTCAACTCGTTAATTACAATATTAGACAGTTTCGCAACGGCTCAGCCGAAACGCATCACATCATACCAAACTAATTGCTATTTTGCTTCGGATTGCTTCATTTTCCCATTCTCACAAAAGATTAATATACATAATTAAAATTTAAAATAACTGAAATTAAGGACAACTAAAAACCCTACCAATATGTTAATTACAAATAATAATATCTCACAAACGAATAATTAATCAGATTTTCATAAATAATCCATCTCGATTAAGTCAGTTTTCAAGCAAGTAGACAACACATCAAAATTCATGAATTCGTTTAGAAGAGACAGACACATGAATACATAGAAACGTCACAACCAGAGTTAGTTTTAAATCAAAGGAGTTGGAGAATAAGTAAAGGCTCTGAGCAGAAACAAGTTGTGAATGTAGTCTGAATAATAAACTAATATTAAGTGGAAGCGAAACAGACGGACAAAGTTAAGTGAAGTTCCTCCGAGTCTAGAGACAATCGTAGAGCAAATTACGCCGAAATACTCGCCTCGGCTGATTTCAGATCGAGCTACGAACGACCGACGTCGATTCGAAAAAAAAATGGTATCTATGTGTCTGTGTGTAATTATTTAAAAAAATATTATGTAATTATCTAGGTTTTTTAATTATCTTCAATTACTCTTGTTTCTTGTTTTTATTCATATTAATCAAACATATTATAATAAACGAAAGTGGTGTGATGTAAGCACCTTTTGGCTGAGGCAACTCGAACAGAGCCAGCGAAGAGCTGAAGGCTACGGGTTCACGTTTTCGGCAATCTAAGTGGAATGAGAAGAAAGCGCAGCGGACCATTTGTTCAGTTGTATCAAATAACTAGCTCAGACTCTATTTAACTTAGAATTTCAACCCTCGATTATAAAATATATTGAGTTGTAAGGTGCCTTGAGATGGATCTTAGCTACAATTACAAATACAATCAAAATCGATTCATACGTTTATGAGATAGTTATAAGTGTATTTGTTATAATCAAGGCAGGTTTTTTGCTTTAATTTCACTTGTTAGGTTATTGTTTAGTTATAGAAAACAATAAATTAATTAGATTAACTAAACTAATCTCAGTATAATAATAATAAGCCAACAGCAAAATGCTTTTCAGAGAAGTGATGTTTACAGAGAGTGAGCCTCAAGAAACGGCTCTCCCGTCCCGACTGAAGCCGAGATGTTGAATTATTGAGTTGTTCGTGCCCGTACTTACGCTGATCCTCTTAATTGAATCACTCCTAATTACTCATGCAGCCTCTTGTCCTCTAAACGTGACTCTCCCACATTCACTAAATATACTTAACTGATATTTTGTATGCCGTTACTGTTGCCGTTGCAGCCCCGTTTGTCCTTAACTACATATTATACCTACTCGTATAGCTCGATTGTGTAACAAATTAAACTGAAAATGGTTTTAAGAAGCTGCCGCATCAGTCACAGCCCTCTCTTTCCTCGAGGTTTAAAAAACAAACGCTCCTCAACAAAACAACTTTGATCATCATTCGTTCATCTCTGCCAAACACATACAATATTCACACAACACGACATGAAACACAACATTCAAACACATTCATCAGAATGTCAATCGTGCGAAACGGGCATAAAATTAAACTTAACTCAACTACAATGATATATTGCAGTTAGAAAATCGCTGCAGGATAGTTTGACCGACACGATGAGAAACTATCAACGCACGATGACGGTTATGAAGTGTGCGAGAGGCCCCCTCCGGAGTCGTTCGCCCCGACCCGGTTAAATATGAATGGGGCCCACACCCCCGGCCCTGCCCGGTACCTAATTGTTTTAGAGCTTGCCAAATTACATACATCATACATACATCACTGTGACCGAATTTTTCAACTTGTTCCTGAGATTAGCGCCTTCAATCTCATCTCTTTTCAGCTTTATAATACTACATGTAGAATAGCAATAGTGTACCTTATTTTTATTTTTTTAGTATGTTTTAAACTTGCAGTCAAAACTTTTAAAATCATTATGATGAGAAATAAAATAAATAAATTTTATTACAAACTACTCGACTTCGTCGTGTGAGAAAGTCTGTCAGCCGTCATTAAACGGCCTCGCCGGGTGCAGGTTACACACGCTCATGTTATGTTTGTATGTCAAAAAAACCGTATAACCGAATCGACTCATTCTCGAGCAGTGCTTTTCACTTAGCAATGAATCCTTTCACCTACGACCACGGGTACACATAGTGAGAACTTATTACTAAAATAGCGCTCTTTATAACCGTCATTCACAAATAGTTAATGAGTTTGATTTGTTATTTCAAGATAATAGGTGCACACACAAAGCGACTAAGAAATGGCATGTGAAAATAATTCAAAAACAACACTTAAATAAACTACACTAGCAATCACACTGGTTACAAGAAAAAAGGAAGAGAACTTTTCTGAAAGCACGTTTATAATTCATAAAAACGGTCAAACTTTTTCTTTCAAGTAAATCGTAAATGCTTTAAGACACATTTGAATTGTGGGATTATTAAATGGATATCTTCAAAAGTTTTTAGGACGAATTTACTAATAAATGATTACTCTACTAATTTAATCGTGTATTAAAATATAGGACTCTAAGTAATAGCGGAGACTCTAGAAATTGAAACCTATGAAGGACTCGGCCATAAAAAATATTACCTTGTGAAATGTACAATACAACTTTAAAACGAACTATTAGATAACGAGTGTTGGGTAGGCGAGTGTGGCGCGGGCCCGCGTGCGAGAACAACAAAGTAAGACTCGGCAAAAGTGTTGGTTGTTGAGAGATAAAGCCGGGCTCTCGGCGAACATCGCAAACGTGGAGGGAACTCTCAGATCAAAGGCTTTCGTTGGGGATTAACAACTCTCGGTATAAATTGTTTTGCCCTCCGCGCTGCGAGCCCTGCACGCACTCCGCCACTAACGGGCTCCCCATACAAAGCTAAATAACAATTAACAAGTGAAATTGAAGACAATTTAAAATCGATAATATGTTAAATAACAATACCTCATCAATGAAGATAACTCCATAAGTTATAGCTAAGAACCATTTCGATCATGTCAGAAACCATATCGAAATCAGTCCATCTATTAAGAAGCTATAATGCAGACACACAGACACGTCAAAGATAGTACGGTGTTTTAGTTTAACATAAATGGGGCGAAATAAATAAAAACCCAAAGTTTTAAATATACTTGTATAATTGTTATTGCACGAGGACGGCTAGCGAATGAATAAGAAGAGAACAAAATGGCGGCTACATTGAGCCTTAAACTACATAAAAAAACGCCTGATTGAAATATAAAAGCAATCAAGAATGATACACATTAATAATAACAATTTGCGTAGGCGTTACGCGCCGCAACATGCGGGTTAAATGATGTTATAGTTATTTTATTATTCTATTTTACTTTATTTGGAATACCAACAGCAAATCACAATGTAAACAAAGCAATTACAGGTACTCGCAGTAAAAAAAAATGTTTGATATTGTCTTATCTTCTATGGTACGCCGGTTCCCTGCTATCACATTCAAAACCGTGCTATTTTATTACAATGGTGCCAAAAAGTCTATATTCCAAGCTCGCTTCTGTTTCTTTATTAAAAATTATCAAAATTGAATCAGCTGAATCCTAACTAGATTCATTTTTAGTCTAGTTCTAGTATGTAAATGTATCTAGGCTTTAATGAAAATAAAATATATTTTTTATTCTGTTTAATAATGACGGAAGCCTTCCGAATGACAGTATCGTTTTAAAATGGCGAGAAAGTTATGGAAAGCTTTTGAAATGCAAACAAAAGTCGCGGTGACTGAATTATTTTAAAAATTCAGGACGAGGGTTAGCGTGGGCCGGATTCCGAACAATTCCGACATTTCCCGGTAATGAGCGAGCTCCTTTGAGCCTCATTACCGGATCCGCCTCACTTCAACCCACACGAACCCCACGAACCCCACGAACCCCACGCACCGCTGCACGCGACATTACCTTCGCTTTTATTATATCACAAATAGGTTCACTACAAGTTGAATATGGAATATGGCCACACAATAATAATTAAAAGAGAAATATTATGTTTTATTAATACTGTTTTTATTAACTACTGAAATCAAAATCAAAATATATTTATTTAGCCTCTTCACAGAGATCACATTTATATTATATTTGATACATATTTATTATAAATTTGTTTTCTGTTTAATAATAATATCAAGTAAATTAATAAATGAGAGACGTTTCCTCTGAAAATACACTTAAAATAATATATTTTGGAGCAGCCGAAAGCAAATTCTTTGGCATCATAATAAAAGTAAAATGATCTGTAAAAATTTTCTTACGGAGCTGTATCGATTCAATAATACAGATATTGGCTGAACAAAAAACTGGAGAACACACACGAAGTTGACCACCAGTATGCGAGTAGTTCGAAGCGTTTCATAAAAAGACATCAACTCATCTCTGACTGACTGATTAAAGTTTATAGAATTACGTCGGCGACACGCTTCCGTTTCGATTATCTTCATTGATTTCTATGTTTCAATGAAGCTTTTTAATCTGCATATGAATTACTTAAGATTATTTTGAAAATGATGCAGCCGTGGCTGATTAATTATTATTATGAGGCAGCTCGCATGAGTTATGTCCGACACTTCCGGCAGTGCGTCACGTTCGCTCGGGGGTTCGCAGCCAGACGCACCGATATCATTTTATCATTTTACACGCATCCGTCAGGAACTTCTCTTTTATGCTTCCCTTACTCAGGTCATCAACCATGAGATATCTAAAGATATTTCGAGAGGGTTTTTTAACCGACCTTCAAAAAAACCAAAAAGGAGGTTATCAATTCGACGTGTATTTTTTTTTCCGATGTTCCGCTCGTACGTCGCTATCCGTAGACCGATTTGGATGAGTGAGGTGTCGAACGATGGAGTGATTCGTCGAAGTGGTCTCATTTTTTTTATTAATTTTTACGATTAATAGTTTTCAGGATATTGAAAGAATAGTTTCACAATCGGGCGAGAAATCGCTGAATTCTGCGCGACCATGTCGTGCTTATTTGCTTATAACTCTATGATTTATGAATCCTTATCCATGAATTAGATGTTATTCGATTAAATATTAAATTTACAACAAGAAAAAATAAGAATCAAGATAATTTGATTTATAGTTTTAAAGATATTGAGGTTATAAAATAAAAAATTGAAAAATTTTCAATTAGTTCGATTTAGCAATAGAAATGTCCATGTTATATTAAATATATACTAATTATAATAAATTCATTTCATTAAAACTTATATTGTCAAGCTTTTGACGGAATTTTATGAAATCTAAGCCATATATTTGATGTTATGGAGCAAAACTTGTCAACAGAGAAAAACATGTCATACGTTATTGTTTACGCGTCCAGTTTAGATCTCTATATCTCCATGTAATATCAGTTTATGTCGATGACTTATATATCATTATATAAAAGATTAAAAGGGTCATATATGACAGTAAAATCAATAAGGTAAAAGAAATACTTCTAGAGATAGAGAGAATATAGTAACTGAGTTCCTACTGTAAATCACAATGTGCGTTCACTTGCTTACTATAAAACATCATGAAAACTTAATTTATATGAACGATATTACTTAAATTTTTAGTATTAAACGATTCATTTTTGCGTCTTCTTATTTTCATTAATTTTAAAATATTAAATTAAATTAATTAAATTAGTTTTTTATTGTATAAGGTAAGCGTAAAGTCAAAGCGTCCATATCAGTTTCGTTTTGATGGTACATACGGTATAACCAACTATACGGTTTAGAAGAGCCACTCAAAAATATAAAATTAATTTTAAACAAAAAAATAAAACCGACCTTAAAACGCACTGAAAAGTAAAAATAATTTTTGTATTATAAATGAACTTACTATAAATAAAAGACGTAAGTAGACGTAAAAAGAGCAACATGACAGTTTTATGCCCTTGTTGAATTTTACACGAATTTTATTTATCAACACTATTTACGTCTTTTATTTATAGTAAGTTCATTTATAATACAAAATTTATTTTTTACTTTTCAGTGCGTTTTGAGGTCGGTTTTATTTTTTTGTTTAAAATTAATTTTTGCTATTGGAAAGCCGTTAATTTAGTTGTGGCCAAGTAACCAATGCTTGCCACTGAACGCAGACGATATAGAGAAATACCTTTGATAGAGTTACTGAACGCTGTCGAACAGCAGTTACCCATCCTTACTGTTATCATTTCAGTTCACCCTTCACCCATATTAGTTTGTTGGCAGACATGATATGAAAAAATAAATACAGTTGAGTTTTTTGGATGTTCTTCTCAGAGTTAGTCGCGTTTTTGAACATTTTGTGAACTTAGAAAATCGACTTTTATAACTGAACATGTAAGTGATATAACGAGAAATAAAGAAATTTTACATTGAAAGCAAGAACAAATAAATATGGGTTGACATTTTTTTGTGCGTATTTTGTATTTTATATACAGTATTATTACATAAACCCATGATAGCTTGCCATTTTATGAATATACAAAACTAATTGGTGTGTGTATGTATGTATGTGTGCACAGTGAATGGGGTGAGATACGTGCGTCCGCAGCACCGGAAGCGGAAGTCATTCTCATGTCATGTGATATGAGCAGCCTTCCATGCTCTCTTACATCGTTACAGGCTCATTTATTAACAGAACATACATCAACTAGAACAATTTACTTTCTTCTCAAATTCTAAGTATTATTTAACCCTGTCCTCAGTATTTATTTATTGGAGTTATGAATTGATTTTGCATTTCATTCGTTTAGTAGACACAGAGGCGTCAATCTTATAAAACCCTCTTTTTTCGAAGGGGTTTAGAAAGGGGTCTTTACATAAAACTAAATAAAACAAATTCTCTAAATTGTTCAGTCGGTAAAAAGTTCTTTAGTTGTATAAACAAGACCGTTAAAAATGTTTGTTTAAACTTGAATGGTTTCAAAAGTTCCTACAACGAATTTTGTACTCGATTGTTTGTGGGACATTTAAATCGAAATAAAAAGGCAGTTCGAAAAACCACCCTTACCTGAGAACTGGTTTATATCTTTAACCGCCGACGCAAGAACAAATTAACGGGTATGAGTGCCTGTCTATGAAATCGTTGTTCTTTAACGAATTTTACTTTAATCAAGTACCTAGGATTAGGGCAAAGGAACTTAAGCGTTAATATATTTCGCTCAAGGTCTCTTTAAGGGGCCACTTCACCTCAGTATCGATATAATATTATGTTCCCAGCTCAAGTGTGTCACTGTACTAAATTTCACCAAAATTAGTTGATTGTTTCCTGGCGAAAGACATAGTTACTTTGGAATTTTTAATATCAGTAGGGAAGTAAAGAATAACATCTATCAATTATCTTTCTAAACAACACGATAAGGTCTCTCGGGCCTCTTAAAACAATCGGTCGCCATTTTTCTTCAGTTAATTGGATAATAAAAACACTTGATACACTTCATTTCTTTTATTCAGAAATTCGAGTTAACATTAGTTAGTAATAAATTCATTCTAGCGTAAATCTAAACGAGCGCCGCGGACGAGACGATGTCACTATTATTAATTATTCATAGTATTTATATTGTATACTATTATAATACAGGCGATCACCGCTTTTATTGCTATGGTTAGAACGACTCCGCGGCTCGCTGCAGACAGACACTGTGACATTTGTTCATTGACCTCATGACAAGAGCGGGTTATAAGTTTGACTATGTACACGAATATATGTGCGCTGTTGTGGATGCGGTTTCTTTGTTTCGAAAGCTGACTCGATCCAGACGCATCTTAGCAATTAAAAAATCAGTTCATTTAAAAGTGACTGCAACGAGTCACGAGACGCGAGACGCCTCCTCATCAGAGCCGAACGAAAAACGCTTAATTTCTCGATAGGATAATTAGTGAAGGAGACACTGTTAGGATCTGAGGCGAAGGCGGCCGTACGACGAGGCACACCGCGACTTCATCTACAAATACATTCAGACTTTGAAATTCATTGTTCACAATAAATTAACTTACAATAAATAAACTCTTAATATCAAAATATTTGAATAACAAGAGACGAGCGTCGTTGTGCACCAGCGAGGGTGCAACACGTCGCAACACTGCAGCGCGCTCTGTCTGCCCGCCTTGCAATACCAAAGTGATTTTCTTTAAATATATTACTATACAGTTATCTTTATAAATGACTAGAAAGCAATCCTCGTCAGAGAATCGGTGAGAGCGGCCGAAGTAAACGGCACCTGTTGTATAATTCGTTCAGTTTTCATTATTAACATTTATAAAACGATTTGGACATCTGTAAAACTTAGTGTACAAGTTCGTATAAGTTAATACAATAAAAGGATATTAAACGTCGATTTAAATCTGTCACCGCCAGACATAGCGCTAGGCTTCGCTCGTGCGAGCGGATCAGACGCGTGGGCCCTCTTCGGCTAGCTAGATCGCATCATTTCGTGATTATAATCATTCCGTTAGATGTAAGTACTAACAGAGATAGAAAACCGAGCGTGGACGGACCTTCTCTACTAAAATAATGTTATCAACCACAAGAACAAAATTTATCGTTACAATAAGTTTAAATTCTTTTAAATTTAAACTTCATAATATGTCATATGTTTGTGTAGTATAAACGATATTCAAAGGCTTTATTAAATGACTAGAAAATTTCATTTGAATGTTGTTATAGCTTTTGAAACATAGGTAATATTGTTAACCATAATATATAGTTAACAAAATAAAGAGTCTGATACAGATCAAATCTATTTTCTTAGAATAACTAAAATGAAAACGTTTTTTTATATAGAAGAAACTGATATATGCATTTTAAAATTTAACTACAAAAGTAGCAAAATTATATTTAAACAAAAGACGACGAGCGAATAATGCTCCAAAGACAGTTGAATGGCTCGGCGTGGTTGTTGGCTCAAGGCAGGTGTCGGTAGGGCTGGCCAGCAGCCCGCAGCTCTGCACCCAGCGGACTATACTCCTTGCCCGAGCGCGGCCTCAGCGTGCTCGTCGTTTGGCGGACCACTCTGCACAAACAATACGTTACGTATGGTTTAATCGTTCTTTTATATCAGAAGAGGACATGGCACGTAACAGGTGGGGTGTACCTCATAGTGACCGGCGTGTCAGATGATGAGTGCGAAGAGCAAATAGAGAGCGTCTCGATGTAGTCTGACATGTCCGACGTGCCGCTCGATGTGCTGCGGCTATCTGCCACCGCCACGCCTACGAACACAATATTATGCTATATCAAACATAATACGATTATGCAACTTAATACAATACCAAGTATCTCTTTTCTTGTACCTCTAAGCGGTTTGTTGGTAACAACGGGCACCTCGGCCTCCGCGGAGCAGCATTTTTGTGAGGGCGGTGGCGAGGCACGCACCCCGCTGCTGGAGCGCGAGCGGCGCGGCATTAGATGCGGCGAAGCGTGAACCCGTCGCGCTGAGCGGTAACGGCGTCGCGCCGCCGCCGTCGTCACCGGTAGCTCAAAATCTACCGCCACTCCTGTGTCACCACGCAGAGACCATGATGACACGCCAGAGTCGTTCGAACTGGAAGAATCTCGGTTTCCCCCGGCCGGAGCGACCATGCCTTTGGTCTTGGAAGCCTCGGAGCTATCTGCATCGGAATGTTTGGCGGCACATTCGCAGGGTGTGGCGTCCGTCCCGATGTCTCGGAGCGTCTCTATGGAGGAGGCCGAACCGCGGCTACCCTCGAACTCTTTTACGTCTTCTAGAAAGTGGGAGGAATCCGCTGAACTGGAGCGCTTGCGACGATCCGTGCGCTCTCTAGCCGCCCTCAACTGTACCGGATCATCTCTTACCAAAGCGACTCTCGCCTCTTCTGAACCACACAGGGTGGGGTTACTCGCTGATTTCTCGTCAAGCAATCGAGCGATCGGATTTTTCGCGGGATACTTTAAAGTGTGAAAAGCGAATCCGCCTATGGGTGACATGGGTGTGTAGCCTGCCGGCGGAGATTTTTCTTGATCGAAGTGGTCGTTATCTATGGAATTGGGTGCCATCAACAAATATTCGTCGTGTGATGTCCCTCTGCGACGCTTTTCCGTATTATCTTGAGGATGTCCACACTTGGTGCACATTATGTCATCTTCGGTAGATCTCTCTGTTTCCACTCTGTTAAGATTGCTGCTGAGATTAGCACTCAATGCGTCGAGCTCCCTCTGGGTGACGCCCGCTCTTCTTAAAAGTTCTTTAGCGTTTTCATAATGCTCCAAAGATAAGGCGAAGTTTAAATTTTCGTAGTTCGCTAAGGGCCCGTCATCAACCTCAGGGTTTTCGAAACTTTTCGACTTGTGTATTTTATTAGAAATGCAATATTCATGCTGAAGGGATTTTCTTCTCGTCTTGCGAGAGAGATCTATTGTAGCATATAATGCATTTTTATCAGTGATGGTTGGATTAATATTTTCTTTGAAAGGTGCCGAGCTGTCAGAGTTGTCGGGAGTTTTGTTGCAGTAGGGTAACTTGATCCAGTTGTTGGCCCAATCTGTCACTTTTTGACAAGGACAACTCGACTGTTGGTATGTCTCGTCGGTGTCTATGACGGTCGGCTGTTTGGGCTTTTTTCCAAATTTGAGTAAACATCCACATGACTTTTTAAGTACTATGGTATTCGTGGTGGAACTTTTTGTCATTTTAAATAACTCGTTATTTAAGCACTCTTTGAGCCGTTTCGGGGTGTCGTAGTACTTTTCCACTACCTACAAGAAATATTTAATATTAAAGTAGGTATCTAACATTGAAATTATTTATTTCTATTTCAAGAAGTTTTCATACTTGCAAGGACTTTACTTACTTTACTTCAAGTACTAAACTGTCAAATAAACATGGGTTACTAATTATTATAATTATAAACGTAATATAATATACATTTTACGCATATTATTCAAATTGCTGACATTATATTAAACTTTTTTTTTTTATTGGAAAATGCTTTATTGAATATTAACAATTTATATTAAATAGTATTAGATAAAATAAACCAGTTACCTCTGCTGAATGTATCTTTGGTATATCGTAATTTTCATAAGGCCCTATGTTAGATAAAGAATTTTCTTGTATCGATGACAAATGAGCGTGACTGAATGACCTGACGGGCAAGGGCATGGGCGGCTTCCGTGCTAATTTTAAGTCTAATTTTATGGGCTTCGGAGGTCGATCTGGGATCTGTTCCACTCGACAGCGACAAGTACTCGAAGCGTCAGATTGCACTGAGGATTGCATTGTATTCTCCGGTTCTTTCTCACTTTTAGCAGCATCTATACGCGTTTCACCCACTTCCTCCATCGTCCAAGCAGGACTGAAATGTTTGGCGCCAGGTGTCAACGCGGCAGTTGAGGATCTGGAAAGTGCACCGAGTTTCGAGATGCAACTCATACACCTCTCCAACATAATGTGTCCATTGCCGCTCCACGGTGCAGCATCGTTGCCGTCCGTCATATAGTTCACTGATGACGTGTCCCCCAGGCCCATGTCGTCGAGGTGTGTGCTGCTGGTGGAGGGCCAGTAGGGAGAAATGGCGGCCGGCTCCTCTCCGATGCATGGGTCTTCGTACAAGCGCAAGTCGGTCGGAGGAAGCGACCGGTCTATCGTGTTCAACTCGATCCGGGCATTCGTTCCAAACGCTTTATGAGACTTCGGACTTTGGAAACCTACAAGATACAACATGGCTACAGCATTTCTATAAAGCGTTAGTTAAATTATGAGATTTATCAAAACTTAAAATACCTAATTCATAAGTAATGGGGCTATACAGATTTTGATTAATTATAACCCTCTCGATCAAACAAGGATCCAAATTAGTTTGTTTTCTTAAAACCTGATAAAATATTTAAAGTAGTAAATTAGCAAACGATTAAGCAATTAAGTAATATTTGTGTCAAATCCTAAAATAATAAAAGAAAGAAAATTATACTTATTAAAAAGAGTAACACTCAAAAAAGCACTTTTTAAGTAATTTTAATAATTCTGATACATTTTTGACCTTTATCCTTTCAAAGTATTCTTCTATAACAAAAATATAAATAATAGAGGAATCTCTATCTTATATATAAAATTCTCGTGTCACAATGTTAGTTACCTTACTCCTCCGAAACCGCTTTACTGATTTTCACCAAATTGTATGTGCATATTCAGTAGGTCTGAGAATCGGCTACTATCTATTTTTCATACCCCTAAGTGAAAAGGGTAGCCCACCCGAAAAATTAGTATGAAAAAACAACGTTTGCCGGGTCAGGAAGCTACGATGCCATAGACATTGTTACTGTATCAATAATTCACTTAAACGTATAACAGCACTCATTTCGGCGGAGGTGCAATAATTAATGAGCAATAAATTATTGAGAGGTACCGTCATTCTTCCTTGAGCTTGTTCTGTGTTTAGGCGACAGCTGCCCTCTGGATGCGAGGTCAAAGTCTTTCAGGATGTCGGCGGCTTGATCGGATATGAGCACGTGCAGCCCCTGCCCCTTGCCACAATGCGAGCCGCCTTCGAAGCAGAATCTCCCGTCGACCACGCCGTAGCGCCTACGAGTCAGCTCTATTTTACTTCTAGTAATATATTTATTTATTTATACAGCGATTCGCCAACGCTATGCTACACTGATAAAATCAGTCAAATAAAATATAATAGATAAGTGAATGCGCAAAGCCATCTAGGCAAATAAAAGAATGGGTAACAAATATAAAGCAAACGTAGCAATAAAAAGCTGAACTGTTCGCAGGTAAACCTGTAGAAATTCAACCACTCCTCCGTACTACTTATGACACACCCCTTCCGGTAAGTGGCAGCCTTACCAGAGACCGAATACAAATACAAATTAAATTATAAATTGTATTCGCGACCGGGGATCGAACCCGGTACCTCAGGCTTCGCGGTACGACCGCTTAGCCTTATGAGGCCTCTAACACACATTACATACAGTATTAAATCTATTTATAATTTTAGATATTAGACATGGTAACGGGCGAATTGTAGTCAAAAACTATCCTCCATAAAGGTGGCAAGAATAGCGATAAAGAGAAGGAGTATACTGACCGAAGATGAGCAATGTTCCAGAGGCCGGTGAGGCGCGGCGGCACTCCGGCCGAGAGCGCGCAGCTGCGGTGGTGCAAGTGCAGGCGGGCGGGGCCGGGCTTCGAGCCTCCTAACAGCACCAGGTAGCTGCGGGGCTCACCCAGGTGAGCGGACAGCTTCACTTGCCATTGCATGAGACGCTCGCGGGTCTCAAAGGCGAGCACGGCAGTGAAGTCTGCGCAGAGCAGTGCCAGCGTGTGCGAGTGCTTGTCGAGGGTGAAGCCGGCCTCGCAGCCCACGTAGCGCTGCAGCGACAGAGCCGCCTTGCTAGCCGCCCCACCCCAGAGGGCGCGCGCATCGCGAAACAACACTAGCTGCACGCAGTCTGCATTTAAAGTAAAGCAATTCGTGGTTACATTACTCTTCTTCCGTGATTAAAGCATAATATAAAGATATTATCGATTTAAATAAAATAACATCTATCACTTCAGTTTTATTAGATTTAGTCTTAGTGCAATTGTAGTGCACAAATAAAATGTATAATAAATTAATTATTTCTTCTCTTATAATCACTTTTCGAGGGGGAGAGGTGATGGGACAGGGTGATGCAAGGGATGTCCCCTTCGTTCGTCGGGGATCGGTTTTATTCTTCGTGTTTTATGGAGTTGAAAATAATCGCAGCGGAATGCTTTGTACTCGCGCGGGGTCAAGGGATCTCTCTTGCGTTATTTCTGTGCGCTTCACAGTTACACGTCTAAATCAATTATTTTATGGCCCTTTCTTTAAATAGTTTCCTATATAAAGCACTTGCCCACTTTATAAATATGTTTGTTAAGAACAAGTCTTTTTACAATATAGTATACTAACAAGGCTTTATTTCAAATTTTACTCTCGATAAATAAACTATCAAACAGAAAAACAATTTTCCAATTCGAAGCAGCAACTGATATACTCATACATATACTTCCTGAGATTAGCGCGTTCAACAAAACAAAAAAAAACTCTTCGGCTTTATAAGATTAATATAGATTACGATTTAAATTATTTTGTGAGTAACGTTTAAACTCACGCTTAGAGTTTACTTAAAACTATTTCTTCTTCTTGACAGAATTCCATGTTGAAAGGCTATTGCCTTAGTACTTAATTGTTTTATTAAGCTAGTGATTGTTATCGTGCAAATCACAAACAATTTTTAATAAAGGCTTTTTTATGTACAATGTTTATATTAAGAATATTATATAATATTTTATATTGGTAAGGCTAAATAATAAACAAATCGTAAGGATAATACACAGTATTAAATTGTCAGAGATAAATAGATTGTACATAAATAAAAATCGCTGGATTTGCAAGAAACATACAAATTAAACTTTTCTTTTCGTGCAAGTATTGGTTTGTGCAAAAGTTTGGTTAAGATTTTTTTTATTTTACATAATAAATAAAATAAAATTTTAGTCTAAATATTACTTGGTATTAGTACCTAAATTAAGACATTAATAAATCATCTCTCATCCAAAATTTATATCTATTCTCGTGAACAGCCTTAAGCTGAGAATGAATTGACGTTCATAAACGAGCATATTTGTGATATTTATTAGTGCAATTTATTTAATTCGACAACGGCAGAACCGCTATTCACGTTGCAATAACCAAATGCAGTATCTACGAACCGTTAGGTGATTCAAGTTGAATGCGTTAATAAAGTCGAGAGAGGTAGAGTAAAGAAGGTCTCACCTGCGACTGGAGAGAGCTTCCTCATCACGCACCACCGAGACTTCCACTGCAACAAGCACATAATATGCAAATGCATTCACAAAGAGCTTAAAATCTTCTGAAAGGAGTTTCGTATATAACTGTGATTATTGGCGATGTCGAAAAAACTAGAAACTTTCGTCGAAAACGCTGTCCAAGCCAGTGATCGGATATGGAAGATGGCTCACCCTCTACCCTTTATAACTTCTAAAATATTTTCGCAGAGAATGGATTAAATTATTGATGACGCCGAGCGCGGGTCGCTGATGATTAACTCTACCTATTATTACCTTTTTCCCGTCGCGGAATTTGACGGTACCCTCGATGATGGTGTTGTCGTCCGCCATCCTGCGTCCCACTACGAAACACCATCACATCGCATCCTACCTAACTGCTCCCCACTTTACACCATAACACACTGCACCACACTGGACCGAGCACACTACACTCGCGGCACAAAACTCGCTCCGTCCGACTGTCCGCTGCGGAGGCTCATCTGAAACAGAAAAAAACAAGTTTAATGACAAATGTTTTTAGTGGCTTACTTTCTTTTAAATCTTATAATATTTTATTTATATAAAATATAAGTACAAAATACAGTTGTAACGTTAAAATATAATAACTAAATATTGTTTCGGCTAAGAAATATTATTGTTATTATTTTATAGAAAAGCATTAATGTTGTAAAATTTGCTTAACAACAATAAATCTTCACTTGCCAGAGCAACACAATGAATATTTTATACCCATCACAACATTTGTATATCGTGTACGACATTCGTTAGAATTACAAGAAGACAAAGTAATTTCATTTAAGCTCTTAGTCTTTAAAAATATTGTATTAGATAGGTATTTACATAACCTAGAACTATAAAATAAACTATATGTTTCGGTCGATATTTTTTTTAATTATTTTAAAATAAAGAAAATTGAAATGATGATGGCACAGACAGACACATCAACACTTCAGACTTCTTATAACACGAGGCGTGTTTTTCGTCGGGGTTAATAAATTTATTTTACAGTCTAGTAAATAATATGTCGTTGTAGCTGTAGGATGTACCCTGCGGTTGCACCCGTTTCAATTTCCTCGTAGCGTAATGCCAAATGACTATTGAACACTAAAGAACCTCTTTATTATTCATTGATTATTATTAATAGGGTATAATCGTTCGATCATAACGAGGAAACATTCGAATAGCACGCATCCTTCAGCGATACGCAATCATGAGAACATGCGTAGCTATATTATCTAATCTAATATTAGGTGTCTACAGAACTGTCGTTATTTTGAAATGATAAGAACGGGCTACATGATTCTTTATGTGCCCAAAGTGATGTAGTTGTGGTAAATCCGTGATATTACTATAATCTTAAGACAATAGATAATCTTATTATTGCATATTATATATTATTTTTAAGTACCTATTTTTACCTCGTTATATACACACACATGCGTTAATTATTGTCATGTGTATTGTGACATTCCGCGGCTACCGATGGCTTACCTACTCCAATTCGTGATATCATAATCTGTGTAATATGTATCTAGTAATTACATAATACATAATTATAATGACACAGCATTAACTGGACGATCCTGACCTGATTATTAAGCTCCCCCATTTTAAAGGAAATTTAGAAAACCAATAAAAGAAAAGATTTGAATGGCGCGTGGGTCAAAGGATTTAATCACTCACGCAAAATATAAGAATTAACGAATTATGATCTGCTCAATGAAATGATGACTCAATTAATGCTAACTTAAAAGCATAAAAATGCTTATTGCCATTCTTTACCGGAAATGATAATAAACTACAATGAAAGCGGCAATTCGCGGCGATTATAATTTGTAACACGAAAATGCCTGAGGGAAGGAATCCATTCTTAAGACGAATATATTCTCATTGTCTCCCGGTGTATATTGCTAGGAAAAACAAGTGTAGTTGTAGATTTAATAATGTATAGTTTAACTGTCTCGATACCTTCGTCACGCTTCAAACCGAGTCATTCTAATTGCTATTTTAGTAAGAGGCTGGCACCGGCTGCTAGTTGTAAAAATGTCCTAAAAGGATATAGGTATAATATATTTGACGAGTGCCTCGCGGCTTGCGGGTACTTATTGTCGATACGAAGCAAATGAAAACTCTGTTTTTTAACGAGCGGCACTTGAAATCTCGCGACAATAGGATAGCGTATCGATCCAATTAAATTTTATTCGCAACGATACGAAACGAGTCAATTAGGAGCCCCTGTCATGTCCCACACGACAAAATC
The DNA here is from genome assembly GCA_912999735.1 of Aporia crataegi. NCBI lineage: Eukaryota > Metazoa > Arthropoda > Insecta > Lepidoptera > Pieridae > Aporia > Aporia crataegi. The sequence goes on along the minus strand of OU538744.1, from coordinate 43,128 downwards.
ACCCCATTGCGTTACTCAGTACATACTTATTTCATCATTTTTAGGAGCGGTGCGCCTATTGGACGTGGTCAAAATTCAAACTATAATTGTTCGAACCCCTGACTTGACCGATTCGCGTTTTCATCAAAGTGCTGTACGAGAGCTGATAAGAACAGATCGCACAGGATACTGAGCCCCCAGCCCCCGGCTGTCGCCTGCCGCAACTGACCCGATGCAATATCACCAATGACATTGTCATTGTCACAACCGATTGCACATACCTACTATTTCGTTAACATTTAAAAAACCACGATGATTCAAGTATAAATACAAATTATAAAAGTAGTATTCATTATTATGTAATTGACACATTTTGCATTATTATTTACACAATATAATTATAATTATGCCATTTCTTCAGTTTGTAAATTTAAATCATTAGTAGGTATACTGCTAAAAAAAATCAAGTAGGTGGGTAATATCTAGATATTAATATCAATTAATAAGCATTACGTACTTTTATACGCTTGGACTCGTACATTTGTTTCTTGAGCGTGTATTAGTAACATTAGATACTTACCTAGTTACTTCATGTTCGCTTAAAAACCATATAAATTTAATTGAAAAGTACCTACCTATAATATAATTATACAGGTTCAGTTATTCTATGATTTATTAATTATTAGTGGAGCCCGCGAACTAACTATCACTTCAGAGTTAACACTAATAATGAGTCACCTAAAACGTCACCAGTTATTAATAAAAAACGTTTTTGTAAAATATATCTCATCGCTTACCTTATCGTCATTTAGAAAACTATTTGACACTGCACAGGAGTCAAAAGTGACGTCACTCAGAACTAGATTAATGAATGAGTTCACAATTTGACTGACACACGCGTGTCGCACATTAAAGGAAACACGAAAAGTTAGTGAAGTGAGGGCGATGAGAAGTGGGGTCCGCTCCGGGCACTCCGTAACGAGCTACTGCCGCGCGCCCGCCCTAACACTTCGCAGAGGATCGTCCCTCCCGAGTCCCGACCGCGGACCGACAAAGCTCCTTAGTCTTCTAAGGAAATGTGAGTCTGTCTGTGGCCTCGTAGCTCCTAAGCGAATGTACCCATTTCGATGGGTTTTTTTTGTTTGAAAGCCGACTTAATCGAGATGGATCTTTGCTACACTTATTGACAATGGGTTCATACTTTTGTGTGATATTCTTTTTTGTAAGCATCATGTCGGGGAGAGAGTTTAAATTGTCTTAAATTTCACTTGTACTGCAACAAAACTATGTGCCAATTAAAAATATGAATATACCCTTGCGGAGTCTGGAAAACTTACATTTTTAAATTTCCCCTTTGAATTCTTACATTTTAATGTTTTAATAATTCATAGGTGATTATATGACTGGTGCGTCTACTGATTAATTATTTAAGGACCCGATCTGATTCCTAATTCTTAAATAGAATTTAATCTAATTTAATTTAAATTCAATATAATTGAGTGAAAATGACACTTACAAAACCAAATGGCTTAACAATGGGTATTGCAATATCTTGACTTTCGAATTGTATTCGAGAGTAAGCCATGAAGCATAAAGCATAAAGCAGGCTGCTTTGAACTCTCATAAATAATTTATATGCGATAAAGTAGTGTTAGCAGATACTTTGAGTGAGTGCATTCCTGCTAAGTTGGGGCTATTGATAACATTAAGTTAGTGCAGGTAATCAAAAAAATGGCAGTCAAAGGGATTACCTATTATAGAAGTGAAAACTTGTAACTTAGAATTTTAGTATAAAAATTTGAAATTTCGTAACGTTTCAATTAAAATTATCAACATCAATCTGGTTTTTTTTGTTTTTCATCAATATGGTTTTCAACTTTAAAATATTAGTAAATTTATTTATTACTCACAATTGTACTGCACAGTGATTCTACAACAAATTAAACAATTAAGATAATTAATAATCAAACTCAAACACTATTTGAAAAATGTACCTACACATTAAACTTTTTACTCAATCCATTAAATTTTAGTTGTAAATATACACAGCACTACTATTGCACAATACTTCATCCAACTACTGCTGTTATGAACTCACAAGATTTACGCCCTCACCCATAATAATTGAATAAAGGGTTTATCAAGTTAAAAGGTCTATACCTACTCATAGTATCATAACATTTTATTTTTGTTTAATTTTTAATAATATAATATTATACTTGGAGGAAGCCTTCACCTGAGAGGGGTTCCTAAATAAACAATATATTATATTATTTACTTATATGTAGTATAAAAGTATGTATTATTAATTATAACTAAGTCGCGAACTTATTTTTTTAATCACATAATTAACAAGCAATTCTATTAAAAATTAAACCAGAGTGAGTAATTAAACTATAGAATATAGTGTAAAATCATTTAACATAATAATTGTAAGTAATTATTTTTAGGAAATAAAAGGCTTTTTTATTGCCTAAAAATAATGTAATATAGTAAACAAAAAATACTATAACCAAACATTTTTTTTAACAATTCACTTGAATGTCGCAAGTAGTAGATCTTGTTCAGGTAATTGAAAAAAAGAAAGATATTGAAATTATTTAATATACATCAAAGTTACGACATTAAAATTGGGATTTAGGAGTGATCGCAAACGTGTTCCCCGGGGCCAATGCAGGCTGCGTAGGCCATCAGGTGCGGGATGGCGTTCTGCTCGTAGAGGCCCGAGAATATGGCGTGCTGCGGCCCCCGCGCAAACACCGCCACGTCGTCCCCGCCGTGCGTCTCCGATGCCAGTGGGACACTCGCCGGGGACAACCATTGCAGTGAACCTGTCAATATAACAATTATTATCTTTCTTCTTAAAGTACCGTTGAATGTTTATTCACGGTTTTTCAGTAAGCACTCAAAAAAAAACCTACCACTAGAAAAACTCATTTAAATGTGACATACTTAGCCATGATTTCTCAATAAATTAACTTCAAGCATTGAGCTACATTATTACTAACGTACGACATACCTAATAACTCAAGAATTTCCAGTGAAGAAGCATATTAAGGAAAGAATATTATAGTTAATTCACATTACGTACCGAAGTCCTCATCTTTCGTTACGTCCACCCTTCCGGTAGAATCTGAAGCTCGGTATCCGGGCCCATTGGTATAAGAGAGCGTCATATAAGGTATGCCGTCATCTCCAAGTTTGTCAGAGGGCCCTAGCACGTTTCCACCGCGATGAGTGTATCCATTATAGGCCATGACATGTGCATGATCCGATGTCACCACGAGCAATGAGTCGCTCTCGTCCAGCAGTTCGGCTGCCTTGGCCACCGCCACACTCAGCTCGATCGTTTCGTCCAAAGCCAACGTTACTCTATTTTCGTGATGGGCGTGATCGATTCGTCCCCCTTCCACGAATAGAAAGAAACCATTTTCGTTTCTGCTCAGGGCACGGATGGCGGTCTCGGTGAGGTCAGCGAGAGTCGGCTCAGTGTCTGCATCTCGCTCCAAATTGTACTGGAGGTGGCTACTCTCGAACAGTCCAAGTAAATATTCCGGTAGCTCATCGTTTATGTTGATCAGTTGACGTTTGTTCCAGATGTATGAATAAGACACGTTTTTTGATATTTTATCTGTTTGCCATTCTTCAATAAGGTTTCGTCCGTCTAATCTTTTTCCTCTTGTTCCTTCTTCATCCAAAGTGTTATTTGGCAGAAATTCTCGTCTTCCGCCACCAAGAATTACCTGTAAAATATTCAATTTTTGGTAAGTAAACACAAAAATAATATAATAAGCAATACACACTTAAATGACCTTAAAATCGATGGCAGGATGCTGGTGCACGAGCTGATAAGCGATGTCTGGACACGCTGTGGGATCATGTCCATCTCCTCGTACATCCGCATCGCTCTCCCAATCCCGCTCTGCGACACGAGCGTACGCTCCAGCTGGGGACGCGTGCGTGACTCTTGCGCTGGTCACGATGCCAACGTCGCGACCCGCTTTAAGGGCCCAGGTGGCGATGGATTCAACGTGATTATGAGAGTCGGTGGAAGCAGGGCAATCACCACGTCCAACCGCCGCCGTTACGCCAATCGTGCCTTGGTTTGTTTTCACTCCGCACAAATACGAAGTTGCCGTACACGCTGAATCGGCTATTTGAGCATCTACACAGTACGTCTGTAATAGGCAGAGTTACAATTTGATATTTCAAGATAAGAAAAGCACTAAACGGAAGATTTATTAGCAAGTCCACGAATATTAAGATTTCCAAATAACATTATAATGGAAAAATTATTGAGAAGATATCAAACATCCTTAAGATACCAAGATGGATCTTTGTCCATAACCTTTGCTAAACCAGACGTGGGGAATGTTTCGAAGTAGAGCTCTGCCTCCTCGCCCGTGCGCCCATTCCGCTGTCCTAGTAGCGTCCGTGCTGCGGTGAGCGTGGGGACGGACATACCATCTCCCAGGAACAGTACGATGTTCCGCGCAGCGGATCCCTGGCGTCCTCGGTTGTCATCGCGAGTGGCGTGCTTCGTCACAACTTCTTGTGCTTTCTTCGTCCAATATTCACTTTTAGTCTCTTCCTCGTTGGGCACAAAGCGTTGTGATCGTAACAGTTCTCTGTGAGTACTATCATGATACACGTCACCTGTATTTCAAATCATCAAATTACCTACATACAATTCATTACTAACTACTTATTAACATAAAAGATAATGTATCTAACACATAGCTCTGAAAGCTCAGAAACCTATAAAGCCGAAGGAATATAATAATAATATGGTAGTAATTATAAATACAAACTTAATACTTGCTTAAAAGGATGCTTAGAATTTACCTGATGAATATTTTAACGTGAGAATCATCCCTAAGGTTAGGGCAATGTTGAACCGCCTCCACGCCATAGTCCTGGGTCTTTGAAGACCGAATGCTCACTGCTCAAATTATGCCAATATACTAATATCAAATATATCTATTAGTTTACTGGGAAGCTGTGATCTTTTGGCGATTTGCGTATTTTATCTTTTCCTCGTGATAAGATCACAATAAGAAGATTACGCATTTTTAAATATAAATATCGACGACACATTGAGTACCTACTTTTTGCAGTTCTTAAATTCTAGAGAAAACAGTTAAAGACAATGTAATATTATATGAAGTAAATGTCATTTGATAACATAAAGGCTTATGTTATCAAATGACATTATGCTTAATCATCATGTAATTTGTTTGGGCCAGACAACGCCAATTTTTAACGGCTTTGTAAGACAGTGAAAAGGAATTAGTTAATTGTTACTCAAATCTATGTCTGGCCAAAACATAATTAGTAATTACTTAGCACTGGATTAAAATATAATTCTTATGATCTGCCATGTGCCAACTTAAAATAATATGAACTGAATAATGTAAGTTTAACAAGTATAATAACGTAAAAAAATCATAACGACAATAATTAGCAATATGAATAAATTTCAGTTGAATTACGACAAGTGTGTGATGATGACTTTTAGCAGTTCTTCTCGTGACCACAACTGTTGCAACACGGTCGAAACGTCGTTGTAAATAAATAACGTTTCTATGCGCGATATGTCTCGCTGTTTTTACTAATAATGAGTTCAAATCGCGAAAGTTTAAAGTGTATAACATTTAGCAACTCACCGCACACGACAATCTATTTTATTGTTTATTTATTTTATTTTATTTTATTGGGAATACCGACAGCAAAAAACAATGAAACTATATAACATGAATACGAACTGGGGTTCCGAGGTCGAGCGTTGAAGAGGTTCGCGATCAGGGGTTCTGTTCCGAGTCTAGTCTAGTTTATCGAATAACAATTTTATTGTATAAATTAATTTACAATAATTTACTTAATTATATTTACAAAAATACAAAAGGCTCATCAAAGCCGTTGGGGTGCGTACCCAAAAATCAAAATACTAGCTACATTACTGCGTTGTATCGCTATACTAACGCGTGGGCCAAAATATGAGCCAGCTTTCGGGTTTCCTTATATGTATATAATATTATATATTTAAATAGTTATTTCATTTCGTTTAAATAGTTATTTGAAACAATGTTGAGTGTCAGTTGCTAATTTATACCATATATTATTATCTTACATAGGCATTCAAAATGTTTGATAAACGCCAAGGCGCCATTAATAATAATAATAATAATCATTTATTTTCAAGCAACAAAGACTCATAACATTGAATTAGAAATACATATACAGTCACATTAAACACCAATAAAATTTACATACAATTACATTATTTAAAATTATTACATTGAACAATTCATATGACAATATTATTTATTACAAATTATAATTATCCTATCAGCTCCTGTGTGTCATGTGCAACCTACAACATCAATTTATGTACGGGCAGTCGAGCCTAGCAGCGATCACAGCCAGCATGCTGTTGGCGCTCCCCCGTACGCGCCGTAGGTACTAGTGAAGTGCCGCGCTTGCGCATTATAGTATAAAAACATCCACACGAGCCTCCGCGAACATTTTTGACGCACTATAAAAGCGGGGGAGCCCCTCAAGCATCCTGAACGCGTTATTGAACTGGACTCGCAGGGCACTGTAAGATTTAACAGTGTAGTCACACCATAAGCTACAGGCATAAAAAGAGGTACAAAAGGCTCTAAATAATGTTATCTTTACCTTTGTGAAACACCTTGCAAACTTACAAATAACCATGTTTGCTCTCACCGACAGCGCCCTCCGCTCCCGTTCAACATCGTCATCATCCTTCAGAACGGCAGTGACTAAATGACCCAGATATTTAAAAACTTCGACCCTGGCGAGCAGATTGCTATTCAGAAGTAAGAGAGGCATCTCAATTACTTTCCTGGGGCCGCCCTGAAAGACCATGCATTGACTCTTTTTAACGTTGTATATAAGCCCATGATCGGCTGCGTAACCCTCGCATATTTTCAAAAGCTTTCTCAAGCTACAAGGAGATGGCCCCAACAACACCATGTCATCGGCATAACTTATGTTGTTGAAGCAAATTCCGTCTATATAACAGCCCACATGTTCCTTACTGAGCGCCTCTATCAGACCATTAATGTACAAGTTAAAAAGAGAGGGCGAGCTAAGACCCCCCTGCTTCACCCCACATTCTAACCCGTACGTGTCGGACAATGTATTAGCCCACTTTACATTATTATCCTGATTCCCATACCAAAGTTGAAAAATACCTATTAGTTCGTCCGGTATCCATTGTCATGCTTCGAAAAATAAAATGAATTCCTAATAAAAGCAAATATTATACAAAATAAGGTTGGGTCATTTAAACCATTTATAACTCAAGAACGGCTGGATCGAGTTTAATATTTTATTTTTTTTGGTCTTTATCCGATAATTATTAAAAATATAAAAAATACATGAGCATTTAGAGAATGAAAAATAAAGTAGGTATTTTGCAATGAGTTACAATGTACTTAGACCTACTAGAGAAGACATCGCATATCATTGCTTTGCTCATTGCGGCTCTCGCGCTGCTCTCTACTCAGTTGCTTGCTAGCTTTTAAGCGCCTACTACTTCCGTCAGTTTTTTTACAGAGAAAATGATTAAAAATGCCTCGGTGTGTTTATTTATTAAGGGTTCAATAGGAAATACTATTAGGAACTACATGCACACCTTTAAAGTACGAACAAACATTTGCATGCTGCAAATGTGTGTTGAGATACTGTTCTAATAGGTAGGTGTATATTTAAATAAACGGATGTCAAAATATTGTATTATAAATAAACCTATTATAAATAAAAAGACGTAGGTAAATAGAGTTGATAAGTAAAATTCATATAAAATTCAACAAGGGAATAAAATGTAATGTTGGGAAATGTGGACTTAAATTAGACGCGGTATAGTTTATACCTAAAGGTTGTCTCCTTTGCCTCAAAAATATATCAAGATCTTTTAAATGTACCAGGTAATTAGTTTAATAAAAGTATTATAATCTATCTTATTTAATATCTCATATACCTTTGGATTTATATGCCAAAATGGAATGGAGAGAAGTATATTGGGCGTAAGGAGAAGTGATAAGAATCAATTGAAACAGATAAAAGAAAAAACTAAGTTCAAAAAAGTTTAAACAGTTTGCAGAAAATCGTGACGGTATCCTATGGAAAGCAGAAAAAATAGAGGAAGACAGTTTAAAAGGTGGGAAGACGATTTTAAGAAAGTGGCAGGCCCAGTATGGATGCGTGCAGCAAAAGACAGAAATAAGTGGAAAGCCTTATAGGAGGCCTTTGTCGAAAAACAAGCTGTTGAGACAAAGCGGATGCCGAATAATATTTAGTGTATGTCTAATTTGGCATGTGGCTTAAATTCGATGTAGAATTGATAAGCTTCTTTTTGATTTTTTTGAAGGTCGGTTAAAAAAAAAAACAACCTTTACTTACATTTTTTATTAATCTACAAATGAAAAGAACAAACAAGTAATTCTTTTGACACACACGAAGCTCAGTTAAATTACGAAATGAAATAAAGCAATTGAAATTACAAATAACAACCCGATTCTAACAAATGGCTCATGTGTACCCAGTAGTCCGTCCGCATCGAGCGTCGCCAAGCGAAAAAGACCTTACAAGCAGTGTAGTTTTATCACAAGGCGGTGATTGAGTCGGGCTCAGTATAGCCCTAGAGAGCTGGTGGCCGAGGAGCACCTCACTCAGCCCGTGATGTCAGGTACTGGGTAATGAGGTCATACGCGCAGCTGATCCGGAATGATCTGGAAGATGCCCAGTGAAGCAACCAGCGGACGAAGCTGCAGTTTCTGCCTTCGTCGTCCTGATGGACTGGACCGAGGAGTAATCTCACTCGGCCTTGATGTAAGGTCAGAGGAACCATGTCCGGGAGTCGAAGGCCTTATATCGACTAGTGACGTTCTTTTATATGACGATCCGGTACAGAGTTCACGTCTGACAACTAAAAATAAATTTTAATAAAAATGGATCAATTTTATCCACCTAACAGAATTAAAAGATCACAAATATAGGAAATAATATAAATAATTTTTCTTCGTTACATAGATCTGCCCCGATTTTTTGGCCTTTTTAATAATTTTTACCTTATGATATATTTGTACAGTAAATTAACAAAACAATACAGGATATAAGAGAGCTTAGAGGCGTGATGACGTGAGAATCACTGCAGACGTGTTCCCCGGGGCCAATGCAGGCTGCGTAGGCCATCAGGTGCGGGATGGCGTTCTGCTCGTAGAGGCCCGAGAATATGGCGTGCTGCGGCCCACGCGCAAACACCGCCACGTCGTCCCCGCCGTGCGTCTCCGACGACAACGGCACGTCCACGTGAGACATCCAACGCGTGGACCCTATTTACAGACAGTAAAATAACTATAGAACGACAGAATTTTAAACGTTTGAATAATAACGAAGTTGTATCTATTATTACGTATTTTCATAAATTACTTCTGCTGAGTCATACTCACGATAGTTATTCTCCTGCGTAATGTCTACCCGCTTTTCTTCGACGTGAGCTCGAAAACCGGGCCCATTGGTATACGAGAGTATCATGTAGGGTACGCTGTGGCTGTCCGCGTCCCTCGCGGTACCCAGCACGTCGCTTCCGCGTGCCGCGTACCCGTTAAAGGCCATTACGTGGGCGTGGTCAGCCGTCACCACCAGCAGTGAATCGCTTTCATCGAGCAACTCAGCCGCGCGCGACACCGCCGCACTCAGCTCGATCGTCTCGTCCAGAGCCATCTCAGCGTAATTGCTGTGATGGGCGTGGTCTATACGCCCGCCCTCGACAAACAAAAAGAAACCCTTTTCGTTTCTCTTCAACATTCGTATAGCCACTTCGGTCAGCTCGGCGAGTGAGGGTTCAGTATTCCGGTCGGTGAGCATGTTGTATCGCAGGTGGTCGCTCTCGAATAGACCCAGCAGATATTGGGGCAGAGACGCATTGGCGCTCATCAGCTGCTGTCGGTTCCAAACGTAGCTATGTGTCTCGTTGCGCTCAACTTTGTCCGCTCGCCACTCCTCTAGCAAGTTACGTCCATCGGTCCTGGTTCCGTTCGCGCCTTCTTCGTCGACGGTGTCTTCCGGCAAAAATTCACGCCGGCCTCCGCCGAGTATCACCTTAAAGTGTCGGCCAGGGTCTTCCCTAACGAGCTGAGACGCAATGTCAGGACATAGCTGCGGATCGGCACCATCAGCCCGCACGGCGGCGTCGTTCTCCCAGTTGCGGTTGGCGGCGCGCGAGTAGGCGGCGGCGGGTGAGGCGTGGGTCACGCGCGTGCTGGTCACTAGGCCTGCGTCTCGGCCGTCCGCCAGCGCCCAAGCAGCGATTGAGTCAAGCCGAGCGGTGGGCTCTAGAGACGCGCTGCAGTCGGAGCGTGGCACGGCGGCTGACACCCCGAGGGTGCCCTGGTTGGCTTTCACTCCGCATAAGTATGCCGTCGCTGAACACGCTGAATCTGCGACTTGAGCATTAACGCAATATGTCTGCAAAAAACGAATATTAACAGTACAATATAAAATACATTATAGAATTAAATATAAATCACTGAAATATATGAATTTTGTATCTACTTTTTTTTATGAAAAAAATAATTAAACTACAGTCAGTAATACAAAGTAATCTTTGACTTTTAGCGACAACATTTAAACACATAAAAACAACCAAATATAGTAAAAACAACAAATTCATTTTCCCATATAAATTTTGAGACATGTCGCGACCTAGGCCTCCACCATTAGACTCGCACAGTTATAAGCTCTAATATAATATATTAATCGCGAATTAATAAAATAAAAATAGGGACCTTGCTTAAGCCCGACGTCGGGAAGGCTTCGAAAGAAAGCTCTGCCTCTTCCCCCGTCAATCCGTCTCGCTGTCCGAGCAGCGTCCTTGCGGCGGCGAGGGTGGAAATAGACATGCCGTCCCCGAGGAACAACACGACGTTTCGAGCGGACGACCCTCCGCGGTCCGCCGCGCGCCTCCTCACCAACTCCTGCGCTCGCTGCTGCCAGTAAGCGGCGACGAGCTCTTCGCTCCGTGTCGCTGGCCCTCCCGCCATTCCTCGCTCGTCCGGATGGTACTCGTCGGAGGCGGCGACCGCCAACGCGCCCGCCACCATCGCCAGCCTCAAGATTGCCGCGCACATCGCCGCCTTGTGCTTGCCACTCGGCGTGCCTTCCTCTTTAAGAACGTAGATAACGCTTTATCTTAAACTTGTTATGGTTGAAGTACATTATAATTTTATTATGTTTTAATGACCTTCGGTTTATCAAAAAATCGACTAATCCTAATCAGTTATTATTAAGTAATTGTCATTTGAACTTATACGAGTGATAATAATATGTACTACTGCTATATTATATTATAGAAGATTAGCATTAACAATAACCAGATTATAGATAATCGAGCATCTCAATAGCAAACATTATTTTTGATGGAGAAGAAGGGTCAGTTACTATTTTTAACAGTAACATAATGGAAGAGTAAGACTGCGTAAATTGTGTTTTTGTGCCCAGTAACTTAGTTAAGCAGGACTGACGGTTTACAATAAATAATTAATTTAAAATAGAAAAGAAGTCAAAATCGATAAAGATTTTTAATTAAAGGTGGTCTTATAATAAGTATTTTTATTACCTAAATATTACCTTTTTTAACGCCTGTAAATATTTTCTAGGCAATGTTTTATTATAATGCAGTGTAAACAGCCTCTTGTTGGAGAGGGAATAAAACCTGGTAAAGAAAACAATCTTTCTACAGGTCCTGATGAGCACAGACTTGTGTTAAGAGGGCTGTTACATTTCGGCGTTACGCTAGTTTAGGTATTTTTCGTCGTGTAAGTAATTTTTATCCTCTCTGCAGGGTGAGGTAGCTGGGAGGGATGTGTTGGCTTCTCTATATTAATGTCTGTCGGCAGTAAGTCAGTAATTCTGTTTATCCTGGCTAGTTCAATAAGTCTGGCTTCTTGGATTTTTAGGTCTATGGGGAGGAACTCGGCTAGTGCGAGGGAAGCGTTAGTAGATGTGGTTCTAAATCCGCGGATGGCCTTTATGGCAAATTTTCGTTGGACCGATATTAATGATTTTTGTTGCACTTTCTTTTTGCCGCTTCGCCCCATACTGCCGCCGCATATGTGATAATGGGTACTATGACCATGCGGTAAATGCATTTGATGTTTTCAGTATGTACGCCCCACGTGGCCCTTGTGTATATACATAATTTATTAAAAATATTTTGCGCCTTGTTTGCTATGTATACTACATGTTTCCTAAAGTTTAGTTTGGAGTCTATTATAATGCCTAGGTATTTAATGCTGTCTGTATATGGGATGGTGGTGTTGTTCATTGATATCTTGGCCTTCTTGCCTTCGTTGGAGAAGCTCATTAATTGAGTCTTGCTGGGTCCGAACTCAAGCTTAACGCTCTTGCCCCAATCCACGATTATTTGTAGCGCTTCGTTAATGATTAGTTCCAGAGACTGCGCGTCCTGGGCCGTGCCGAGAAGCACGACATCGTCGGCGAAGGCTTGTACGTGACAGCCGGCAGGGAGAGTGATGTTTAATAGTTTGTTAATGAGTATATTCCAGAGGGTTGGGCCACAAGCCGACCCCTGAATACACCCTTTACTGTTAGTTTTTTCCGCGGTTTGCCCTGCTATAGTTAATTTAACTAGTCTATTGGATAGATAATTTTTAATTAGTTTATATATATTGAGAGGGCATCTGACGTCCCGTAGGCCGCTAAGGATGGCTGGCCACCAGGCGTTGTCAAATGCCGCCCTGATATCGAGTGACACTACTGTAGAGAGTAGTTTTTGTTTTTTGGCATTTTTAACTCTATTGATTAGGTCGAGAATGGCTTGCGTAGTACCAGTTTGCTCCGTGAAGCCGAACTGCCTATGGCTAAGCAAGCCCTCCCTCTGAGCCTTATAGATTAATCTTTGTGTGAATAATTTTTCCAGCGTTTTTCCCCATACGGTGATGAGTCCGATCGGGCGAAAAGAACTGAGGTCGGTGTGTGAGCTTTTGTTTGCCTTAGGAATGATACGGACCACTGCTACCTTCAAGTGGTCGGGAAGTAGGCAAGATCGAGGCAGCGGTTCATAATATCTGTAATCAGTTCAGGGTACTGTTGTGTGACTAAGGTGCAAATATCACTAGTGAGGTTGTCGTGACCTGGCGCTTTTTTGTGATTAAAGCCACTGACGATGTCAATGATTTCACTTGAGGTGAAGCTAGGGTCATTTTCGGTGTTCGGGAGTTGGCCGGCGTTTAGTCTGATGTCGCTGTGTGTCTGGTCATAGTCGAGAGTGTCCTCGGGATAGAAGTGATTTAATAGTTCCTGCGCCGTTTCTTTTTCATCGTTGGTGAATTTGTTTTGTATTTTTAATGTGGCTGGCGGTATGTGAGGGGCGCTGCACTTTAACAGTCTGTTGGTGATCGACCAGACGTTGTCCTTCTCCTGTGTTCTGCAGAAGTCCTTGAAGCTTGCCAGGGACGCTTGTTTTATTTCTTTGGGGTACGTCTCCTTTGACTCCGCGTACTCCCGCAGAAGCTCCTGGTCTACGTCGGGTTTGCGCGAAGCCGCGTGTAACCTCCGGTGCAGTTTGATGCATTGGGCTTTCCTATGCTCCAGGTCTTCATTCCACCAAGGTGGTTTGAATCTTTGGCTGTTCTTTCGAGTTGTAAAAGATTCCTCGCATGCATTTTTAATTGTTGCTGTGACTGTGTGAATGTGCTCCTCGAGCTGCGCTGTATTTAGATTATTTATTTTTACATCAAGGATGTTAGATTTTAGCATGTTCGTGTGGAGATTTTCTTTGAATAAATGCCAGTTCGCTTTATCTGTATGATATAAAAATGTGCTTGATGTCTTATTTTTGTATGCCGGTGCGTGTTTTGTATCTAGAGTGTACGTGATAAGGTTGTGTTGGGTGGACGGGAGTTTCCCTTGTTGTACTCTCCAGTGTAAGATTTTATTGCTAAGTAGTGCTGAAGCGAGTGTAATGTCTATTATGGATGCTCGTTGTTTGCCGTGGGTGACCGTTTCGAAGGTCGGCGTAGTTCCGGTGTTTAGGACGTCTAGATCGTATGCCATGGCAAATTCGGCCACTTCGTCCCCTCTTGCGTTGGAGAATGCGCTTCCCCACAGGCCATGCCACCCGTTGAAGTCTCGGTTAGGTTAGGTTAGGTTAGGTTAGGTTAGGTTAGGTTAGGTTAGGTTAGGTTAGGTTAGGTTAGGTTAGGTTAGGTTAGGTTAGGTTAGGTTAGGTTAGGTTAGGTTAGGTTAGGTTAGGTTAGGTTAGGTTAGGTTAGGTTAGGTTAGGTTAGGTTAGGTTAGGTTAGGTTAGGTTAGGTTTTTTTTTTTTTTTTTTTTTTTTTTCTATTAGTAAACAGTTTTCCACAGACTTTGTTTGTCCGTGCCCTTTGTTGTGGTATGACTTTAATGTTATAATTATTTTTTTACATATTATTGTTACACAGAAACTCAGCTGCGCTCTGAAGGAGCGTGCTGGCGGAAGCTCTTTCTATTCTACTTATTATCCTAGTTTACTATTCTATTTTAACTAACATATCTAGTACAGTTTATGATCATAATTATTAGCTAAGTATTCATATTTACAATTTATGTTGGTTATCTTTTTTTTTTTTTTTTTATATTTTTATTTTTTTTATTTTTTTATATCTATATATATATATTTATTTTTTTATTTTTTTATTTTTATTAAGCACCACCCTTTCTTACCTATAACTATCTATATGTATATAACTAATCACAATAATGTTTTTTTTTTTTTTTTCTTTTTTTTTTTTTTTTTTTTTTCTTTTAACACACACTTAATACTTATATATCTATGTTTCTAAGCGGTACACAGTTTTACTGGTCTTTATAATATAATGTAATACTGTTTTTAACTTATGATTATGTATAACATGTTATTCCTATTGTATATTTTAGTTGCCGCCTCCTATGCCTGTGGGATTGGCTTTTTTCACGAGTGCGGCATCATCGAAGTGGAACACCTACTTTTTCCTGACTCCCAACATCATCTCAAGCACTTTGTTGTCTCTGTGCTTGATAGCCATTTTTGTGTTATACTCACGGATTTTATCTTCTCCAGCTGCCCGAGCGGTGGCTACAAATCTTCCGATCGCGTCATCCCTGTCGTCTGTGTAGTATACACATTCGATGGTGTGACGCGATATTGCCACCACTGCATGGGCTACACTGTCGTGTATTTGGAGTTTTTTATCCGCGGTATTGACTATCCTTACCGTGCTATATGTCAGTCCCTGGGCTTCGTGGATCGTCAGGACACGAGAACCCCCACCCTCTCCGAAGCCTTGTTTTGTGAGCGCTTCCTTCTCCACCTGGGTGTGTGTTAGGTAGAGGGTGTCTGGGGTTTTAGGAATCTCTATGCCCGAGTAGCCACTTAGCTTGAGGGACCTCACAGCATTCCTGGATGAATAAATGCCATCATACACCTCCTTCATGGCATATGCTACATCCATTGGATTCCTGTGAGTGCACAGCAAGTTATGAGTTACATTAGTGAGATGAGTTGGGCGACGGTATGTCATTGGGAAGAGGTTGTCCCTATCTATATAGGGCAGCTGATTGACGTCCCCCAGGAGAAGAGCTTCTTTGGCTGCTGCCAGCCGCAGGGCCATCACGATGGCACCGAAGTGGTTCATGAGGGCCTCGTCGACTATCAGTCGGTTACACCGCCTCTTGTCAGACTCCCTGAAACCATTTACTAGTACCGATGCCAATGTGCGTACCCTAGTGCTGGCTGCTACGCCTAGCCTATTGCTTAGCCTCTCCTTGAGGTCTTTCGCTGCCTCGATTGTGGTGGTGAGGACGAAGTCGTTCTCCACATTAAATCGCTTGACCACCCATGTTGTTTTTCCGCACCCTGGGACCCCATTGACCCACTCAAACTTGGGTACCTGCCATGTGTCGAATACTTTGCCGGACGCACTGTCGCTCAGAACGGATTCCGCTGTTTTAAGAATTCTCTCGTCCAGCATAACCCTCGTACACTTGGCGACTACTGCTATGTGGTCCGAGGGTGGGGTTTTATATATTGGAATACCCTTCTCCTCCGTCCTCTCCTCGTCTATCTCCACGAAACCAGCCGTCCCACTGTATGCCGCCATGCACCTGTATAAGGCTCCGCCACGAAGCACTTGTGATGTGGCGTTATTGAAGATGACGGCATCCGCTGCCTTGAGTTCGTCCGCCAGTATGCCTTCTGCACCCCTTTGGAAGGAGCGCAGGATGCCTTGGCAAGTGAGCATGCTCACCGTTCTGGCTGCTCTTGTGGCTGCGAGGAACTCAAGGAACGCGTTCCCCATGTGTACGGCCGGCCCCGTGGCTGGGAGGAGTTGGGGGGGCTCGACTTCACCCATTTGCGCCCTAGAAGGGTTTCTTTTTCCTATTTTTTCCTTTTTTGGGGGTATCTTGCTGCCGCTTGGCTTCTCGAGCGACCTCCTTGCTTGGGGGACGTGCGCGATCGCGGCATTGAATGTTTGTGTGAGTGTGTGTATTATGTTGCATGTTACTGTGTCTGCCTCCTTTGACTCCTTTGCTATAGAGAGCTGCTCCCTGTTCTTTGCTTCGGCTACTCTCTGTTGCAGCCTCTCAGATCCACTGGCGTCATCGGGCCGTCCTACACTAGGGGTCACCTGCGTACCATGATGTTGGCTGAGGAAGTCTAGGCTTGCGCCTCTGTCCTCGTACGCTATCACCTCGTGATATTTGGAGGCTTTTATGCAGCCTATGTATTCCGCTGCATCCCCCGTAATGTAACCCACCACCGCCGCGTCGATACTGAGTATTTTGGGTTGAGTTTTCCCCCTCTCGCCCATATCTTCCAACCATGTCAGCACTCTGCTGGCTTGTGTGAAGCTGCTAGTTTCTTCATTGCCCGCAAACAGCAGCACGACCTTGTTACGGGCGCGTACCATCTTGCAGGTTTGAGTAGCCACTGTCACGGTTGCCATTTCGTCGTAGGTCTTACGACGAATGCTGGTTTTAAAGGTGCTGCCATTTAGGAGTACCGCGAGCCCCGGGGAAATCGTTACCCATTTTTTGGCTACCGCATTACAGAAGCTGAGCCCTAGCCTTTCCTCACCGGAGTCCATGAAGAGAGCTACCCCTTTTCTTCTCAGCTTGGGGGTTCCAGCTTCTCCGAGATGCAGGATGATGTCTTCCGCTTCTCTGGGGACCGGTCCGGGCTCGGGCCTCTGCTGTTGAGTCGCTGGAGTTCTGTTTGTGTTTTGTGTCATGTGTGTGTCACAGGTGTGTGCCAGTGTATTTGTGTTCGTGGTGGCGTTTCTTTTAGCAGCTGTTCTGAATGCTTTTTCGGCAAAATTGAAGAACAGTTGTCTTTTCTTCGGGTCCGCCACCGTCTCGGCTACTACTCCCTCCGTCAAGGGCCTGTCCAGCCTGTGCGCCAAGTCCATCCGGTCCAACGCAAACCTGGGGCACTCCAATAATATGTGCCACACGGACTCGGAGGTTGACGGGTCGCACTCGCACTCGGGACTGCTTTTCAGCTTGAACCTGTGCAGGTATTCGGCGATGCCGCCATGTCCCGTCAACACTTGGACGTGAGTAGGACTCAGCTGGGTCGACCTCACGAGGCGGAAAGCCGCCTCAACGTCGGGCAGTATTGCCTTTGTGATTTTACCCCCGGGCGTAGTGGAGTACCTGTCCTGCCATTTGCGGACGGTCTCTTCTCTTATTTTATTTTTAATATAAGCTAAGGGGATGGCGCCATAATGCGGTGTATCTATTGTGGCTGTTGCTGCAGACTTAGCTAATTCGTCTGCGCGCTCGTTTCCGGGCGTTCCGACATGAGCTCTGAGCCAGAACAGCCTTATCTCCCTTTTTTGTTTTTGCACCGCATCCAGACTTTCCTTTATGGCTTTTGCTAGTGGATGGCTTGTCTTGTGGTTCTTCAGTAGGTCGAGTGAAGATCTTGAGTCACTCAAGACGTTAACCACCGGGTGGATACTGCTTTCTGCCATCTTAAAAGCTCTGAACAGCGCATAAAGTTCCGCCTGAAATACGGTGCAGGCTGGGTTTAGAGTGAATTTAAGAGAATCCGTCTCCTCGTACCCCTCCCACCAGGTAAGGGCAGCGCCGACCTTGCCGTCAATTTTGCTACCGTCCGTGTATATTTGGGGACCTGTTTGTTGAAGGGAGGTTAGAGTTTCGGAGTCGATACTCTCTAAGGCTGTATAACACATCGCTATTGTGGTGGATGGGTGAGGGTTGTCTCTGTAACCTATTCTTGTCTCCAGTTTTGCGTGGGGGGGAAGGTAATCCGAAGAGAGTCCTTTCTTTGCTTTGTATAGTTGCGCCGCCTCCTGGACTCTGAGGTCCAGAGGTAGCACTCCCGCAAGGACCGTTGCAGCGTTTAGAGACACCGTGCGGTACGCTTTGCAGATTTTCTGAGCGAAGCCCCTCTGTAACGAGTCAAGTTGAGTACGAATCATCTGTAACTCGACTGCTGGGGCCCAAGCGCTTGCCGCGTACAACACAATCGGTTCCACCACCGCCATATAGATTGTTCGGATTACCTCGCCATTAAGACCCCAGTTCACCCTCGCGGCACACGCTAGTTGCTTATATATGTCGGCCACTTTTTTGCACATGGCGGCTACGTGCGTTTTGAAGGTGAGTCTGTTGTCGATTGTTAACCCAAGAAGTTTGATTTCCTCCACGAGTCTGATTTGCCTGCCCGAGATATAGAGTTCTGGGTTGTTGTACTTTAGTCTCTTAGTGATTAGCATCGCGTGCGTCTTCTGCGCAGCGAAGCTTAGCTTGTTTTGAGACCCCCATTCCTCCACTGCCTCAAGGGCTCTGTTTGCTTCCCACTCCATGGAGTCAATCGATCTGCTGGAGAATATAAGTGTCACATCATCTGCGAATGCCTGACATCTCACACCTTGTGCCTCGAGTGTGTGCAGGAGGGAGTCAAGGAGGATGTTCCAAAAAGTAGGTCCACCTATGGACCCTTGGACGCATCCCTTGTTAGTCTCCCTCTCGCACACAGCTCTGGCATAGTTGACCTTGACTTTCCGGTCGCTGAGGTACGAGTCAATGAGGGCATACAGATTTCTTGGGCACCCTTTTTTTATGAGTTGGGATTTTACGGCTGGCCACCACGCATTGTCGAAGGCGCCCTCTATGTCCAGTGATATAAGAAGGACTGACTTTTTGGTACTCAGTTCTTGACGTACTAGGCCCAGCATGTCGTAAAGGGCGTCCTCGGTACCGCGCTGCGGTAGAAAGCCGTATTGTTTAGGATTGAGAGTTGGGAGGATATGCCAGTGTAGTCTACCCACCAGTAATTTCTCGAGGAATTTTCCCAGCACTGGTAGGAGACCAATCGGCCTGTAGGATTTGGGGTGGGTGTAGTCATCTTTCCCTGGTTTACGCAGGATGATAACGTGGGCAATCTTCCATTGCACCGGGAAGTAGGCCAACTGTAGGCACTTGTTCATGAGCGCAAGAAAGACCTCCTCGTCACTTTTTACAGCTGCCACGCAAATGTCTGCTGTAAACCCATCAGGGCCTGGGGCTTTTTTAGGATTTTGTGCACAGAGCACAGCCTCCAATTCACCCTTAGTAAAAGGTGGGTCGTCTGCTGACAAGTTTTGGATTTTGACTAGGGAAGTTGACACTTTCTGACGAATGAGTTTGTGGAATGGAGTTTCCAGTTCTTCGGAGTCTTTTGGGTAAAAGGTTTGGGCTAGAAGCTCCGCAGATTGCTGAGGATCCAGTGTTTGGCCTCCAGCGTCCCTAAGGAGCATGTCTTCGCTTCTTTTGCCCGTTTTCCTTATGACTCTGTAGATTCCATCCCACATACTCTCTTTCTCCTGGGTCGAGCAAAACTCTTTCCAGCTCCTCGTTTGCTCCGCTTTGGCTAACGACGTATATTCCTCTCTTGCACGCAGATACTCGTCTATTACGTCTTGTCTACGGTGAGAGGCTGCATTTCTGATACGTCTTTTTAGCCGCAGTGTTTTCTTCTTCGAAGCTGTAAGTTCATGTGACCACCAGGGTAGGTTTGATTTCGCTTTCGGTGGAGCGATTTCCGGGATGGCTATTTCGCAAGCTTCCCTGACTGCATCCACGTACCTGGCTGTCAGATGCTCGAGTTCGGCTCGGGAGCTCGTCTCTTTTATTGTTTTTGGGGAGATGTTTTTGGAAGCTAGCGAAGTTTTGATGGCGCAACTAAACTCCGGCCATTTGGCCTTTTTGGTGTTATACAGCCTTGTTGTAATGGTCTTAAGGGGGGGGAGACTTTTACCCAGCTCGATGTGGAAGGTGATGGCATTATGATCCGATGTAGTTAGACCTCTATCCACAGTCCAGCCCTCCACTTTTCCTAGAAGGGATTCGCTGCACGCCGTCACGTCTACGACGCTGGTGTACAGTTTTCCACCTCTTGTGGTTTCAAAGGTTGGGGTATTGCCAGTGTTAAGGATGTGGAAGCCTTCTTCATTTAGGAACGCGTTGTACGCCGCTCCTCTCGTGTCTTCTGAGTTGCTTCCCCACCATTGACTCCAGGCGTTTACGTCTCCCCCTATAATTACGTTTGCTGTTTTTAGCTTGTCCTTATTGTTTTTAATGCGTCTTATATATGGTTCTATATCTTTGTCCCCCTCTAGGTAGACAGAGACAACTCCTATTTGGAGACTGCCAGCCACAAGCTTTACCGCGGCCTCCGTCTCGGTAACGATCTGGGGGTCATGAATGACCTCCAGGCTTCCCCCGAAGACGATGACCGCTGCTTTTACCGGTTTCAGTCGGTCGATAGTGCACTGTATGACTTTGGTGCCTGGGCGCTCTTTAAGCACTCCGGTTTTACCCACGTAGGGTTCCTGAACTAGTGCTACAGAGATGCCCATCTCCTCGGCCGACTGAATCAGTTCCGCTGTGGCTAGCTTGGAGCGCTGAAGGTTCGCCTGGATGAATCTCAACCTTGTGTCTCCATTTGCAGAGGGGGTTGCGTGGTGTTTGTTGGTGTTGGCGCCTTTAGCAATACGAAATCTTGGATCTCGCTATTGCGTCCCACTTAGCTCTAATTGGGCATTCGGCACTGAAGGCGTTGTGGTTGGTGTCAGTGGAGGTTTTCTCCTTTGAGCAATTGCCGCATTTTGGCGGCTGTGCTGCAAGTCGTTTTGAGCACTTATCCCATGTGTGGGCACCACCACAGTGGCTGCAAGAGTCTTGTTTCTCCTTGCAGAGAGCCCTCGTGTGACCAAAGCCCAGACATTTTGGACACTGTATCAGCGGCGACTGGTCGTAGACCGGTCTCCACTGCCTGCCGATGTATATTTTTCCCGCCTGGAGAAACCGGGTGTAGATTTCAGGCGACACCTCGAGTACTGGGTGGCATTCCAGCGGGTTCCTCGCTTTCCGCCTATACCGCACCCTTATCTCTTTTTTTTGTGACTCAACGTCCTTGAGGAGGTGCTCATTCTGCGCGAGTATGAGCTCCACCATCTCGGCGTTGGTGTGTGCTGCAATCACATCCGTGACCTTTACCAGAGGCCTGTTGGTTTTCGCCGTTTCGGCCTTCAGGTCCGAAACGTTGGAGACACGGCTCTTCACGAGCTCCATATCTTCCTTCGATCCGCACCTGACCACAACCTTCTGGTTCCTAGCTTTCCGGATCCCTTCCACTCTAGCACCGGTGTTTTTGAAATCCAATGCCGTTGTGATTTTATCGATCACCTGGTCGCTAGTGGACTTGGGGTCCTTGGATGTGATTATCAGTGTATTATTTTGTTTTTGTTTTGCAGGAACCTTCTCCTTTGCTGGCTTAGCAGCCACCTGGGCATACGTCGAGGTGAGCTTTCTCATCTCCGCTATTGCAAGTTCCGTACCCAGGTTCGCAGTTCGTGGCGGTGTTTTTTCCTTCAGCTGGCGCATGGTACGCAGCTCGGAGGACACCGCTTCCAGTTTTTCCGAGATAGGTTCCAGGTGTTGTTTTATGTCACGTGTTTGTGGTTTTGGTGTTTTCATAGTTTCCGCCAACTTGGTCTGCAAGCTCGCTAGGGATTTTTTGATCTCAGCGAGCTCGCCCTCCACGTTGGCGTCCGTGTGTGGTCTGTTATCTGCTGTTGGCGCCCCCTCCCGGAGCAGTTCGGCCGTGGAGATAGTCGACTGCAAAATCTTTTCTGTGGCGTCGCCGACCCTTCCCAAATCTCTGCGCAGCACATCCAGCTGATCAGAGAGTGAGTCAACTCTCCGCGCCATCTGATTGTGTCGCTGCATCAACGGCTCCACGTCCATTTCTTCACCGGGCTGCGCTTTCTTGTCGAGCGCCAACGTTAGTGTTTCCACTGTCTTTTTGATTTTAGTGGTGGCCTTCAGTACTTCACCAGTTTGCTCAAAAGGCTCCCTGGTTTCGTAATCCAGCCATTTTCTTATATCTTTAATTGCGGCGAGGTTTTCTGCCACTTCTTTTCTCGCCGCAGCCAGCTCCGTCGCGAACCGGTGGTTCAACTCCGCCACCGCCTTATTGTGGGCTCTCTCGATCACCACTAGTTCGCGAGCGTGCTGTGTCCTCGCCGTCTCCAAGTTGTTTCGGTGCCGCGAGCGGGAGTCCGAGAGGGCCAGGCAGGTCTCGTAGAGAGTCTGGAGGCATTCCACCACTGTTGCCTTGCATTCTCTCTTCATGTTACCCGCCTGCTCCAGTGCTTCCTTACCGTTAAGCAGCATCTCATTTGCGAGTCGCGTCGACTCGTCCATTGCCACCACGGTTCGACGGTTGGACGTTGCTATTACGCTCGTCCTACCTGCCGGAGACTGGAGTCCTGCGACCATCTCGTCTAACTCTGACGCCCCATCTATCCATGCTTCGACCCTGGTGTTCGGGTCGATAGTGGGTGATCCCACCTCTGATGCTGATGTGTCGCTGTGGACAGACGGGGGTATTTTAGATTTTAATACCTTCTTCCTCAGGCTAGGCTCCCCTCTTATTGATGAGGCCGCACTTTTTGTTGAGGCAGCTGATTTTGGTACATTTAGTGTTTGTTTGACGGGGGCTTTGGAGGCGACTGACTTTTGAGACATGCTAAAATTTTAACACTTACTTCTAAATTTAAACTAACGTAAACTAGAATTAATTACTAATTTTATTGTTTTATCTTACACTAGAGCTTCCTGCCAGATGTTTAGGCACTGGTGTTATGTGTGCTGGCAGCTGAGTACGCGACGCGACGCTCGGGGCTCTGGTGGTCGAGTCCTCAGTGGCTGCGTTGGAGCTGGTGTCCTTTCCGGGAATTTCTCACTAGGTAGGGTCCGAATTTGGGATTTTCGTTGGAGCCAAAAGCTTCCTTTCTTTGTGGGCTTTTCAACGACACCAAACACGGGCTCCCTATCTATTCCCGTTCCGGAGTTATGGCGCGAGGGGGTAGGTCCAGCAGGGGGGTTGGGGGGGGGTTTGAAGTTTCGTGGGGGGTTGATTGGTGGGGGGCCCGTTCTGCCCCAGGTATTGAAATATCCCTCGGAGGGTGACGGGAGTATTCCCGTTAGCTTCGGGGGGTCCTGGAGAGTAAAAATCCGTTAAGTGGAAACTTGACCCCTGGTTTTTTAAATTTCAAGGGGGGTCCACTTTGAACCCTATCCGGTTCCCGTGTGCGAAGTATGGAATCACTTGGGGTTCCCGAAATGTAGGGTGTAGAATTTTACGGGTAACCCGTTTTACCCCAGGGGTAAGTAGTAGTTTTATTAACAAAAACAAAAAAAAAAAAATAAAAAAAAAAAAATAAAAAAGTTTTTGGAACCCCTACAATGTTATAGGGGCGTTATAAGTAGGGCTGGTGGCCACTAACTTATGAAATGGGGGGATGATTTTCAGGGTGGTGTTTGGGGTAGCTCGCAGACTACACTTTGCGAGCCGATGGGAATGAGCCCAAACTCGGGGGGGTTGGCTTGCGGGGTTGAAGTAATATGCTGGACCTACACTGGGAGTACCGGAGCTACTTCAGCACAGGTGATGCTGCTGAGGCGAAGTCTCTGTTATAGGCAGACGTAAATAGCAGTGACGTAAATATTGAAGTTGGCGGATGTCACTGCCAGCTGGTTAGTGACTTAGACTTTGGTGACGTCTGTCAGTCTCGGTGTTAATGTGATTAATATTCTGTGTTGTGTCAATACGTCTATTGGCAAATGACAGCTCACTTCTGTCGTGTGACGTATGACAAGCTCCACGCGTAGATATTATGTTCCAACACGACGTTCTATGACGCTAATGTGACGTCAAGGCGTTGGGTTTTTTCCACTGTGGCAGTCCACGTGCTTCATACACCCTTTGCAGCGTTGTAACTCCGCGAGAGGTAGGTGGATTTTCGAGCTAGTGGATTTGCCAGGTAGGGGGTGGTGAGAGCTATCTTTTAACACCTGTTTTTAATCGTTTAACACCGACCTTCTCCTTGTTATCAGTCACCAAAGTCTGCAGCTAATTACTCCTGACTCCGAAGGCACTGACACTTGCGCACATAAACACAGATGAATTGGGCACTACACTCACTGATTTTAATAACTGCGCGCGCGAAGCTCCACTTTTTCCTATTTTTAGAAATTTTTAATGTGGAGCTATGTGTGTATCGTGTCACTATTGCGTGCGTACTGGTTAGGTTAGGTTAGGTTAGGTTAGGTTTTTTTTTTTTTTTTTTTTTTTTTTTTTTATTAGTAAACAGTTTTCCACAGACTTTGTTTGTCCGTGCCCTTTGTTGTGGTATGACTTTAATGTTATAATTATTTTTGTACATATTATTGTTACACAGAAACTCAGCTGCGCTCTGAAGGAGCGTGCTGGCGGAAGCTCTTTCTATTCTACTTATTATCCTAGTTTACTATTCTATTTTAATTAACATATCCAGTACAGATTATGATCATAATTATTAGCTAAGTATTCATATTTACAATTTATGTTGGTTATCTTTTTTTTTTTTTTTTTTTTATTATTAGTAATTTTTTTTTTTTATTTTTTTATATATATATATATATATTTATTTATTTATTTACTTATTTTTTTTTTTTTTTTTTTTTTTTTTATTAAGCACCACCCTTTCTTACCTATAACTATCTATATGTATATAACTAATCACAATAATGTTTTTTTTTTTTTTTTTTTTTTTTTTTTTTTTTTTTTTTTTTCTTTTAACACACACTTAATACTTATATATCTATGTTTCTAAGCGGTACACAGTTTTACTGGTCTTTATAATATAATGTAATACTGTTTTTAACTTATGATTATGTATAACATGTTATTCCTATTGTATATTTTAGTTGCCGCCTCCTATGCCTGTGGGATTGGCTTTTTTCACGAGTGCGGCATCATCGAAGTGGAACACCTACTTTTTCCTGACTCCCAACATCATCTCAAGCACTTTGTTGTCTCTGTGCTTGATAGCCATTTTGGTGTTATACTCACGGATTTTATCTTCTCCAGCTGCCCGGGCGGTGGCTACGAATCTTCCGATCGCGTCATCCCTGTCGTCTGTGTAGTATACACATTCGATGGTGTGACGCGATATTGCCACCACTGCATGGGCTACACTGTCGTGTATTTGGAGTTTTTTATCCGCGGTATTGACTATCCTTACCGTGCTATATGTCAGTCCCTGGGCTTCGTGGATCGTCAGGACACGAGAACCCCCACCCTCTCCGAAGCCTTGTTTTGTGAGCGCTTCCTTCTCCACCTGGGTGTGTGTTAGGTAGAGGGTGTCTGGGGTTTTAGGAATCTCTATGCCCGAGTAGCCACTTAGCTTGAGGGACCTCACAGCATTCCTGGATGAATAAATGCCATCATACACCTCCTTCATGGCATATGCTACATCCATTGGATTCCTGTGAGTGCACAGCAAGTTATGAGTTACATTAGTGAGATGAGTTGGGCGACGGTATGTCATTGGGAAGAGGTTGTCCCTATCTATATAGGGCAGCTGATTGACGTCCCCCAGGAGAAGAGCTTCTTTGGCTTCTGCCAGCCGCAGGGCCATCACGATGGCACCGAAGTGGTTCATGAGGGCCTCGTCGACTATCAGTCGGTTACACCGCCTCTTGTCAGACTCCCTGAAACCATTTACTAGTACCGATGCCAATGTGCGTACCCTAGTGCTGGCTGCTACGCCTAGCCTATTGCTTAGCCTCTCCTTGAGGTCTTTCGCTGCCTCGATTGTGGTGGTGAGGACGAAGTCGTTCTCCACATTAAATCGCTTGACCACCCATGTTGTTTTTCCGCACCCTGGGACCCCATTGACCCACTCAAACTTGGGTACCTGCCATGTGTCGAATACTTTGCCGGACGCACTGTCGCTCAGAACGGATTCCGCTGTTTTAAGAATTCTCTCGTCCAGCATAACCCTCGTACACTTGGCGACTACTGCTATGGGGTCCGAGGGTGGGGTTTTATATATTGGAATACCCTTCTCCTCCGTCCTCTCCTCGTCTATCTCCACGAAACCAGCCGTCCCACTGTATGCCGCCATGCACCTGTATAAGGCTCTGCCACGAAGCACTTGTGATGTGGCGTTATTGAAGATGACGGCATCCGCTGCCTTGAGTTCGTCCGCCAGTATGCCCTCTGCACCCCTTTGGAAGGAGCGCAGGATGCCTTGGCAAGTGAGCATGCTCACCGTTCTGGCTGCTCTTGTGGCTGCGAGGAACTCAAGGAACGCGTTCCCCATGTGTACGGCCGGCCCCGTGGCTGGGAGGAGTTGGGGGGGCTCGACTTCACCCATTTGCGCCCTAGAAGGGTTTCTTTTTCCTATTTTTTCCTTTTTTGGGGGTATCTTGCTGCCGCTTGGCTTCTCGAGCGACCTCCTTGCTTGGGGGACGTGCGCGATCGCGGCATTGAATGTTTGTGTGAGTGTGTGTATTATGTTGCATGTTACTGTGTCTGCCTCCTTTGACTCCTTTGCTATAGAGAGCTGCTCCCTGTTCTTTGCTTCGGCTACTCTCTGTTGCAGCCTCTCAGATCCACTGGCGTCATCGGGCCGTCCTACACTAGGGGTCTCCTGCGTACCATGATGTTGGCTGAGGAAGTCTAGGCTTGCGCCTCTGTCCTCGTACGCTATCACCTCGTGATATTTGGAGGCTTTTATGCAGCCTATGTATTCCGCTGCATCCCCCGTAATGTAACCCACCACCGCCGCGTCGATACTGAGTATTTTGGGTTGAGTTTTCCCCCTCTCGCCCATATCTTCCAACCATGTCAGCACTCTGCTGGCTTGTGTGAAGCTGCTAGTTTCTTCATTGCCCGCAAACAGCAGCACGACCTTGTTACGGGCGCGTACCATCTTGCAGGTTTGAGTAGCCACTGTCACGGTTGCCATTTCGTCGTAGGTCTTACGACGAATGCTAGTTTTAAAGGTGCTGCCATTTAGGAGTACCGCGAGCCCCGGGGAAATCGTTACCCATTTTTTGGCTACCGCATTACAGAAGCTGAGCCCTAGCCTTTCCTCACCGGAGTCCATGAAGAGAGCTACCCCTTTTCTTCTCAGCTTGGGGGTTCCAGCTTCTCCGAGATGCAGGATGATGTCTTCCGCTTCTCTGGGGACCGGTCCGGGCTCGGGCCTCTGCTGTTGAGTCGCTGGAGTTCTGTTTGTGTTTTGTGTCATGTGTGTGTCACAGGTGTGTGCCAGTGTATTTGTGTTCGTGGTGGCGTTTCTTTTAGCAGCTGTTCTGAATGCTTTTTCGGCAAAATTGAAGAACAGTTGTCTTTTCTTCGGGTCCGCCACCGTCTCGGCTACTACTCCCTCCGTCAAGGGCCTGTCCAGCCTGTGCGCCAAGTCCATCCGGTCCAACGCAAACCTGGGGCACTCCAATAATATGTGCCACACGGACTCGGAGGTTGACGGGTC
The DNA here is from genome assembly GCA_912999735.1 of Aporia crataegi. Taxonomy (NCBI): domain Eukaryota; kingdom Metazoa; phylum Arthropoda; class Insecta; order Lepidoptera; family Pieridae; genus Aporia; species Aporia crataegi. The sequence goes on along the minus strand of OU538744.1, from coordinate 15,241 downwards.
GCACTCGCACTCGGGACTGCTTTTCAGCTTGAACCTGTGCAGGTATTCGGCGATGCCGCCATGTCCCGTCAACACTTGGACGTGAGTAGGACTCAGCTGGGTCGACCTCACGAGGCGGAAAGCCGCCTCAACGTCGGGCAGTATTGCCTTTGTGATTTTACCCCCGGGCGTAGTGGAGTACCTGTCCTGCCATTTGCGGACGGTCTCTTCTCTTATTTTATTTTTAATATAAGCTAAGGGGATGGCGCCATAATGCGGTGTATCTATTGTGGCTGTTGCTGCAGACTTAGCTAATTCGTCTGCGCGCTCGTTTCCGGGCGTTCCGACATGAGCTCTGAGCCAGAACAGCCTTATCTCCCTTTTTTGTTTTTGCACCGCATCCAGACTTTCCTTTATGGCTTTTGCTAGTGGATGGCTTGTCTTGTGGTTCTTCAGTAGGTCGAGTGAAGATCTTGAGTCACTCAAGACGTTAACCACCGGGTGGATACTGCTTTCTGCCATCTTAAAAGCTCTGAACAGCGCATAAAGTTCCGCCTGAAATACGGTGCAGGCTGGGTTTAGAGTGAATTTAAGAGAATCCGTCTCCTCGTTCCCCTCCCACCAGGTAAGGGCAGCGCCGACCTTGCCGTCAATTTTGCTACCGTCCGTGTATATTTGGGGACCTGTTTGTTGAAGGGAGGTTAGAGTTTCGGAGTCGATACTCTCTAAGGCTGTATAACACATCGCTATTGTGGTGGATGGGTGAGGGTTGTCTCTGTAACCTATTCTTGTCTCCAGTTTTGCGTGGGGGGGAAGGTAATCCGAAGAGAGTCCTTTCTTTGCTTTGTATAGTTGCGCCGCCTCCTGGACTCTGAGGTCCAGAGGTAGCACTCCCGCAAGGACCGTTGCGGCGTTTAGAGACACCGTGCGGTACGCTTTGCAGATTTTCTGAGCGAAGCCCCTCTGTAACGAGTCAAGTTGAGTACGAATCATCTGTAACTCGACTGCTGGGGCCCAAGCGCTTGCCGCGTACAACACAATCGGTTCCACCACCGCCATATAGATTGTTCGGATTACCTCGCCATTAAGACCCCAGTTCACCCTCGCGGCACACGCTAGTTGCTTATATATGTCGGCCACTTTTTTGCACATGGCGGCTACGTGCGTTTTGAAGGTGAGTCTGTTGTCGATTGTTAACCCAAGAAGTTTGATTTCCTCCACGAGTCTGATTTGCCTGCCCGAGATATAGAGTTCTGGGTTGTTGTACTTTAGTCTCTTAGTGATTAGCATCGCGTGCGTCTTCTGCGCAGCGAAGCTTAGCTTGTTTTGAGACCCCCATTCCTCCACTGCCTCAAGGGCTCTGTTTGCTTCCCACTCCATGGAGTCAATCGATCTGCTGGAGAATATAAGTGTCACATCATCTGCGAATGCCTGACATCTCACACCTTGTGCCTCGAGAGTGTGCAGGAGGGAGTCAAGGAGGATGTTCCAAAAAGTAGGTCCACCTATGGACCCTTGGACGCATCCCTTGTTAGTCTCCCTCTCGCACACAGCTCTGGCATAGTTGACCTTGACTTTCCGGTCGCTGAGGTACGAGTCAATGAGGGCATACAGATTTCTTGGGCACCCTTTTTTTATGAGTTGGGATTTTACGGCTGGCCACCACGCATTGTCGAAGGCGCCCTCTATGTCCAGTGATATAAGAAGGACTGACTTTTTGGTACTCAGTTCTTGACGTACTAGGCCCAGCATGTCGTAAAGGGCGTCCTCGGTACCGCGCTGCGGTAGAAAGCCGTATTGTTTAGGATTGAGAGTTGGGAGGATATGCCAGTGTAGTCTACCCACCAGTAATTTCTCGAGGAATTTTCCCAGCACTGGTAGGAGACCAATCGGCCTGTAGGATTTGGGGTGGGTATAGTCATCTTTCCCTGGTTTACGCAGGATGATAACGTGGGCAATCTTCCATTGCACCGGGAAGTAGGCCAACTGTAGGCACTTGTTCATGAGCGCAAGAAAGACCTCCTCGTCACTTTTTACAGCTGCCACGCAAATGTCTGCTGTAAACCCATCAGGGCCTGGGGCTTTTTTAGGATTTTGTGCACAGAGCACAGCCTCCAATTCACCCTTAGTAAAAGGTGGGTCGTCTGCTGACAAGTTTTGGATTTTGACTAGGGAAGTTGACACTTTCTGACGAATGAGTTTGTGGAATGGAGTTTCCAGTTCTTCGGAGTCTTTTGGGTAAAAGGTTTGGGCTAGAAGCTCCGCAGATTGCTGAGGATCCAGTGTTTGGCCTCCAGCGTCCCTAAGGAGCATGTCTTCGCTTCTTTTGCCCGTTTTCCTTATGACTCTGTAGATTCCATCCCACATACTCTCTTTCTCCTGGGTCGAGCAAAACTCTTTCCAGCTCCTCGTTTGCTCCGCTTTGGCTAACGACGTATATTCCTCTCTTGCACGCAGATACTCGTCTATTACGTCTTGTCTACGGTGAGAGGCTGCATTTCTGATACGTCTTTTTAGCCGCAGTGTTTTCTTCTTCGAAGCTGTAAGTTCATGTGACCACCAGGGTAGGTTTGATTTCGCTTTCGGTGGAGCGATTTCCGGGATGGCTATTTCGCAAGCTTCCCTGACTGCATCCACGTACCTGGCTGTCAGATGCTCGAGTTCGGCTCGGGAGCTCGTCTCTTTTATTGTTTTTGGGGAGATGTTTTTGGAAGCTAGCGAAGTTTTGATGGCGGAACTAAACTCCAGCCATTTGGCCTTTTTGGTGTTATACAGCCTTGTTGTAATGGTCTTAAGGGGGGGGAGACTTTTACCCAGCTCGATGTGGAAGGTGATGGCATTATGATCCGATGTAGTTAGACCTTTATCCACAGTCCAGCCCTCCACTTTTCCTAGAAGGGATTCGCTGCACGCCGTCACGTCTACGACGCTGGTGTACAGTTTTCCACCTCTTGTGGTTTCAAAGGTTGGGGTATTGCCAGTGTTAAGGATGTGGAAGCCTTCTTCATTTAGGAACGCGTTGTACGCCGCTCCTCTCGTGTCTTCTGAGTTGCTTCCCCACCATTGACTCCAGGCGTTTACGTCTCCCCCTATGATTACGTTTGGTGTTTTTAGCTTGTCCTTATTGTTTTTAATGCGTCTTATATATGGTTCTATATCTTTGTCCCCCTCTAGGTAGACAGAGACAACTCCTATTTGGAGACTGCCAGCCACAAGCTTTACCGCGGCCTCCGTCTCGGTAACGATCTGGGGGTCATGGATGACCTCCAGGCTTCCCCCGAAGACGATGACCGCTGCTTTTACCGGTTTCAGTCGGTCGATAGTGCACTGTATGACTTTGGTGCCTGGGCGCTCTTTAAGCACTCCGGTTTTACCCACGTAGGGTTCCTGAACTAGTGCTACAGAGATGCCCATCTCCTCGGCCGACTGAATCAGTTCCGCTGTGGCTAGCTTGGAGCGCTGAAGGTTCGCCTGGATGAATCTCAACCTTGTGTCTCCATTTGCAGAGGGGGTTGCGTGGTGTTTGTTGGTGTTGGCGCCTTTAGCAATACGAAATTTTGGATCTCGCTATTGCGTCCCACTTAGCTCTAATTGGGCATTCGGCACTGAAGGCGTTGTGGTTGGTGTCAGTGGAGGTTTTCTCCTTTGAGCAATTGCCGCATTTTGGCGGCTGTGCTGCAAGTCGTTTTGAGCACTTATCCCATGTGTGGGCACCACCACAGTGGCTGCAAGAGTCTTGTTTCTCCTTGCAGAGAGCCCTCGTGTGACCAAAGCCCAGACATTTTGGACACTGTATCAGCGGCGACTGGTCGTAGACCGGTCTCCACTGCCTGCCGATGTATATTTTTCCCGCCTGGAGAAACCGGGTGTAGATTTCAGGCGACACCTCGAGTACTGGGTGGCATTCCAGCGGGTTCCTCGCTTTCCGCCTATACCGCACCCTTATCTCTTTTTTTTGTGACTCAACGTCCTTGAGGAGGTGCCCATTCTGCGCGAGTATGAGCTCCACCATCTCGGCGTTGGTGTGTGCTGCAATCACATCCGTGACCTTTACCAGAGGCCTGTTGGTTTTCGCCGTTTCGGCCTTCAGGTCCGAAACGTTGGAGACACGGCTCTTCACGAGCTCCATATCTTCCTTCGATCCGCACCTGACCACAACCTTCTGGTTCCTAGCTTTTCGGATCCCTTCCACTCTGGCACCGGTGTTTTTGAAATCCAATGCCGTTGTGATTTTATCGATCACCTGGTCGCTAGTGGACTTGGGGTCCTTGGATGTGATTATCAGTGTATTATTTTGTTTTTGTTTTGCAGGAACCTTCTCCTTTGCTGGCTTAGCAGCCACCTGGGCATACGTCGAGGTGAGCTTTCTCATCTCCGCTATTGCAAGTTCCGTACCCAGGTTCGCAGTTCGTGGCGGTGTTTTTTCCTTCAGCTCGCGCATGGTACGCAGCTCGGAGGACACCGCTTCCAGTTTTTCCGAGATAGGTTCCAGGTGTTGTTTTATGTCACGTGTTTGTGGTTTTGGTGTTTTCATAGTTTCCGCCAACTTGGTCTGCAAGCTCGCTAGGGATTTTTTGATCTCAGCGAGCTCGCCCTCCACGTTGGCGTCCGTGTGTGGTCTGTTATCTGCTGTTGGCGCCCCCTCCCGGAGCAGTTCGGCCGTGGAGATAGTCGACTGCAAAATCTTTTCTGTGGCGTCGCCGACCCTTCCCAAATCTCTGCGCAGCACATCCAGCTGATCAGAGAGTGAGTCAACTCTCCGCGCCATCTGATTGTGTCGCTGCATCAACGGCTCCACGTCCATTTCTTCACCGGGCTGCGCTTTCTTGTCGAGCGCCAACGTTAGTGTTTCCACTGTCTTTTTGATTTTAGTGGTGGCCTTCAGTACTTCACCAGTTTGCTCAAAAGGCTCCCTGGTTTCGTAATCCAGCCATTTTCTTATATCTTTAATTGCGGCGAGGTTTTCTGCCACTTCTTTTCTCGCCGCAGCCAGCTCCGTCGCGAACCGGTGGTTCAACTCCGCCACCGCCTTATTGTGGGCTCTCTCGATCACCACTAGTTCGCGAGCGTGCTGTGTCCTCGCCGTCTCCAAGTTGTTTCGGTGCCGCGAGCGGGAGTCCGAGAGGGCCAGGCAGGTCTCGTAGAGAGTCTGGAGGCATTCCACCACTGTTGCCTTGCATTCTCTCTTCATGTTACCCGCCTGCTCCAGTGCTTCCTTACCGTTAAGCAGCATCTCATTTGCGAGTCGCGTCGACTCGTCCATTGCCACCACGGTTCGACGGTTGGACGTTGCTATTACGCTCGTCCTACCTGCCGGAGACTGGAGTCCTGCGACCATCTCGTCTAACTCTGACGCCCCATCTATCCATGCTTCGACCCTGGTGTTCGGGTCGATAGTGGGTGATCCCACCTCTGATGCTGATGTGTCGCTGTGGACAGACGGGGGTATTTTAGATTTTAATACCTTCTTCCTCAGGCTAGGCTCCCCTCTTATTGATGAGGCCGCACTTTTTGTTGAGGCAGCTGATTTTGGTACATTTAGTGTTTGTTTGACGGGGGCTTTGGAGGCGACTGACTTTTGAGACATGCTAAAATTTTAACACTTACTTCTAAATTTAAACTAACGTAAACTAGAATTAATTACTAATTTTATTGTTTTATCTTACACTAGAGCTTCCTGCCAGATGTTTAGGCACTGGTGTTATGTGTGCTGGCAGCTGAGTACGCGACGCGACGCTCGGGGCTCTGGTGGTCGAGTCCTCAGTGGCTGCGTTGGAGCTGGTGTCCTTTCCGGGAATTTCTCACTAGGTAGGGTCCGAATTTGGGATTTTCGTTGGAGCCAAAAGCTTCCTTTCTTTGTGGGCTTTTCAACGACACCAAACACGGGCTCCCTATCTATTCCCGTTCCGGAGTTATGGCGCGAGGGGGTAGGTCCAGCAGGGGGGTTGGGGGGGGGGTTTGAAGTTTCGTGGGGGGTTGATTGGTGGGGGGCCCGTTTTGCCCCAGGTATTGAAATATCCCTCGGAGGGTGACGGGAGTATTCCCGTTAGCTTCGGGGGGTCCTGGAGAGTAAAAATCCGTTAAGTGGAAACTTGACCCCTGGTTTTTTAAATTTCAAGGGGGGTCCACTTTGAACCCTATCCGGTTCCCGTGTGCGAAGTATGGAATCACTTGGGGTTCCCGAAATGTAGGGTGTAGAATTTTACGGGTAACCCGTTTTACCCCAGGGGTAAGTAGTAGTTTTATTAACAAAAACAAAAATAAAAAAAATAAAGAAAAAAAGTTTTTGGAACCCCTACAATGTTATAGGGGCGTTATAAGTAGGGCTGGTGGCCACTTAAACTTATGAAATGGGGGGATGATTTTCAGGGTGGTGTTTGGGGTAGCTCGCAGACTACACTTTGCGAGCCGATGGGAATGAGCCCAAACTCGGGGGGGTTGGCTTGCGGGGTTGAAGTAATATGCTGGACCTACACTGGGAGTACCGGAGCTACTTCAGCACAGGTGATGCTGCTGAGGCGAAGTCTCTGTTATAGGCAGACGTAAATAGCAGTGACGTAAATATTGAAGTTGGCGGATGTCACTGCCAGCTGGTTAGTGACTTAGACTCTGGTGACGTCTGTCAGTCTCGGTGTTAATGTGATTAATATTCTGTGTTGTGTCAATACGTCTATTGGCAAATGACAGCTCACTTCTGTCGTGTGACGTATGACAAGCTCCACGCGTAGATATTATGTTCCAACACGACGTTCTATGACGCTAATGTGACGTCAAGGCGTTGGGTTTTTTCCACTGTGGCAGTCCACGTGCTTCATACACCCTTTGCAGCGTTGTAACTCCGCGAGAGGTAGGTGGATTTTCGAGCTAGTGGATTTGCCAGGTAGGGGGTGGTGAGAGCTATCTTTTAACACCTGTTTTTAATCGTTTAACACCGACCTTCTCCTTGTTATCAGTCACCAAAGTCTGCAGCTAATTACTCCTGACTCCGAAGGCACTGACACTTGCGCACATAAACACAGATGAAATGGGCACTACACTCACTGATTTTAATAACTGCGCGCGCGTAGCTCCACTTTTTCCTATTTTTAGAAATTTTTAATGTGGAGCTATGTGTGTATCGTGTCACTATTGCGTGCGTACTGGTTAGGTTAGGTTAGGTTAGGTTAGGTTAGGTTAGGTTAGGTTAGGTTAGGTTAGGTTAGGTTAGGTTAGGTTAGGTTAGGTTAGGTTAGGTTAGGTTAGGTTAGGTTAGGTTAGGTTAGGTTAGGTTAGGTTAGGTTAGGTTAGGTTAGGTTAGGTTAGGTTAGGTTAGGTTAGGTTAGGTTAGGTTAGGTTAGGTTAGGTTAGGTTAGGTTAGGTTAGGTTAGGTTAGGTTAGGTTAGGTTAGGTTAGGTTAGGTTAGGTTAGGTTAGGTTAGGTTAGGTTAGGTTAGGTTAGGTTAGGTTAGGTTAGGTTAGGTTAGGTTAGGTTAGGTTAGGTTAGGTTAGGTTAGGTTAGGTTAGGTTAGGTTAGGTTAGGTTAGGTTAGGTTAGGTTAGGTTAGGTTAGGTTAGGTTAGGTTAGGTTAGGTTAGGTTAGGTTAGGTTAGGTTAGGTTAGGTTAGGTTAGGTTAGGTTAGGTTAGGTTAGGTTAGGTTAGGTTAGGTTAGGTTAGGTTAGGTTAGGTTAGGTTAGGTTAGGTTAGGTTAGGTTAGGTTAGGTTAGGTTAGGTTAGGTTAGGTTAGGTTAGGTTAGGTTAGGTTAGGTTAGGTTAGGTTAGGTTAGGTTAGGTTAGGTTAGGTTAGGTTAGGTTAGGTTAGGTTAGGTTAGGTTAGGTTAGGTTAGGTTAGGTTAGGTTAGGTTAGGTTAGGTTAGGTTAGGTTAGGTTAGGTTAGGTTAGGTTAGGTTAGGTTAGGTTAGGTTAGGTTAGGTTAGGTTAGGTTAGGTTAGGTTAGGTTAGGTTAGGTTAGGTTAGGTTAGGTTAGGTTAGGTTAGGTTAGGTTAGGTTAGGTTAGGTTAGGTTAGGTTAGGTTAGGTTAGGTTAGGTTAGGTTAGGTTAGGTTAGGTTTAGGTTAGGTTAGGTTAGGTTAGGTTAGGTTAGGTTAGGTTAGGTTAGGTTAGGTTAGGTTAGGTTAGGTTAGGTTAGGTTAGGTTAGGTTAGGTTAGGTAGGTTAGGTTAGGTTAGGTTAGGTTAGGTTAGGTTAGGTTAGGTTAGGTTAGGTTAGGTTAGGTTAGGTTAGGTTAGGTTAGGTTAGGTTGAGGAGCTCCTAGCTAAGTGGTCTTGGATGTTGGCCACGAAGCGAGGGGTATCGGGTTCGATTCCCGGTCTGAATGCAAGTTTTAAAATTAATTTATAATTTGTATTCGGCCTCTGGAGGCTGGTCACTTGCCTGGGGAGTCCCAAAAAGTCGCGCGGAGGGTCTGGTTGATTTTCAAAGATTTCTTAGAAGTCTGAGAAATGATACTGGAAAAAGGTTGACTATGTCCGTCGATAGATGGACACGGAAGGCCGAGGATGGAAATTGCAAGTGGTTTAGCAATTCAACATTCCAGTTCGCGTTGAGCTGCGGTTGAGTAAGCTGCTGTTTATTGTGCTCCGCGTTCTGTGAGCCTCTGGAGGGTCTGCTCACCGAGCGAAAATTCTAATTTTGGTATCGCCGGATGCGCAATTTTTTGCTGAATATAGTGATCTATTTTGTGTGTGTGTAAATTTTATAAATACTAACATATTAAAGTTTTAAGTGGAGGGGAAATTGACCCGGTGTTTTTTGTGTTTTGTGCGAGAATTGTCGCGAGAGCATATTGGTTTTTTGTTCTCATTTTGTGGGCAATACCACGGGCTATACGTGAGTACTTTTAATTGTTTTTTTGGACCACTGGTTTGGCCGTAATAATTTTTAAAGTGCTCAAACAAAGAAGTGAGTGTGTTTGTCTGGGGGAGCAATTTTCCATAATTTGCTTTGCACCATCGGTTTTGTCTTGACGAGACGAATCGTTTGGTGTATTGCACGCGAAGATTGGAGCGGTCCAAGGGATAAATCCAAATTCCTTTGTTCGCTGGGCCAGCATACAGACAGGGCGGGGCCGGAGTCCGCCATCTTAGGCGTATACGCCGCCATTTTGAAGTGTACGGATTCCTGTTGCTGGGCGCTGCTTATAAGACATTAAATTGTAGTTTATAAGTAGTACATAAGTAGTATTATAAGGACTAGATCTAAGGCTTAGGGGTTAGGTTTAAATTAAGGATTAGAATTAAGGATTAATTGTCCCTTTGATACTATTTACTTATTTAATTATTCATCTACATAATATTATCTACTTATATATATATATATATATATATATTAATTAAGTATCTATTAAATTATAATTATCTCATTACTTATTCATTTAAATATTATTTACTTATATGTATATTAATATTAATACTAGTGCCTAGTGCCTGGTGCCTGGTATCTGGTATCTAGTATCTAGTATCTAGTATCTGGTATCGGGTATCTGGTATCTGGTGTCGGGTATCTGGTATATATTATTGATTATAAATATTTGTTTATTACATATTAATATACTTATTCACATTATCTATTAATTATCTAATTATATTTAATTATTGTAAATATGTATTAATATGGAGTCGACCTCCGAGTCAGACTCTTCCCGCTCCTGCTCTAGGAAGCGGCTTTATAAGAAAGGTACGGATAGGGATCTGTCGCCCCCAGCAAAGGAGCGAAGGAGGAAGGGGAAGATGAGTGATTCGGATGACGCAGCTAGGGATGCTGCGTCAATAGAAGCGCGGGCGGCACTCGAACGCCACCTAAAGAAAAGGGGTAAAAAGGCGAACACCTCAGGAGGCCCCGCCAAGGACGACATAGTTCTTTGCGAGGTCCCTGAGGTTAGGGAGAGGGCGACACAAAATGTCGCCAAAATCTTAGAGGTTGCAACCAAATCCGGCAACCTAAAGGGGACATACGTACGTGATTTAAAAATGGCTGCTAAAGAAATTAACGAAATAGTAATAGATCTTGTAGAGAGATGTAATGGTGGCGAGAGAGGGCAAAGCCTCGCCAGAGACAACGCCCGTCTGCGGGCGCGGGTTTCTGATCTGGAGTCGGAAATCAGCGCCCTCAGAAGGGACTTTGAGGAGAGGGCGACACGCATTGCCCAACAAGACCGAGACCTGGAGTCGTTGAGAGTGGGTGCAGGTCCACAGGTAGATGGTTCAAAAGAGCTAATTGAGGGCTTAAAAGAGAGCCTTCTGGGTGAGATCATGCGGGCGGTGGGGGGCATGATGGATGCCAAGCTGGCGGGGATAGGGGACCGGCTCCTTCCGGTGCCGATCCTCCGCCCCCCGCTGGCTGCGGCGGCCACTGTGCCGCCTGCTACATGCCCGCCTGTGGCATCGAAGGACCCGAGGACGAGGGTCCGGATGATCTCGAGCAGTGGCGATGGGGGGTTAGGTTCTGAGGGGCCCTTGAGCCCTTTGGGTGAGAGGACAGAGGGGATTGGGCGGGACCTGCGTCCGGTGGATGGAGGGTCCGGGGGGGTTGGGGGGCACTTGCATCCCATAGACAGGGGGTCCGGGGGTGCTGGGAGGCACCGACGTCCCATGGACAGGAGGTCCGGGGGAGCTGGGGGGCCTCTGCCTCCCATGGACATGGGGTCCCGGGGGGTTGGGGGGCACCTGCCTCCAATGGACAGTGGGTCCGGGGGGTTGAGGGGCATTTGCGCCCCGCGGACGGGGGGTCCTTTTGTGATGGGGGGTCCTTTTGTGACGGGGAGTCCTTTCACGGGGAATCATTTTGCGGCGGGGGGTCCTTTCTCAATGAGGGGTCCCTCGACCGGGGGGGGTCCTAACTCTTCAGGAGGTCCGAGCGCACCGGGGGGTCCAAGGGGTCCGGATACCTCGTGGGCTACGGTCACAAGGAAGGGTAAGGGTAAGGGGAAGGGGTCTTTGTCGGCTTCACTCCCCGACGTGGAGCAGGCAAACCTTCGGCCCGGGGGAGGCTGGGGAATCCCGTTGGGGGGCTCCGGGGAGAAAACTACTGATAGGCGACCTGGAGTCTCCCAGCCCACACGGAAGGAGAGTGGGGTTCGGGCACCTCCTGGGCTGACTGCTCCCTCCTCGGCTGCAGTCTCTGTCACCCTGGAGAAGGAGGCGGCTGATGGGGGAATGACTTATGCTGGTCTTCTGAAAAAAGCAAGAGAAAACATAAAATTGTCTGAGGTCGGAGTGGAGAGGATCAGCATACGTCAGGCGGCGAACGGAGCGAGGCTGCTGGAGATAACAGGCCCAGAGAGGGAGCTGAAGGCGGATCGCCTAGCGGAGCGTCTACGAGTGGTGCTGTCGGGAGAGGCTCGGGTGGAGAGACCCGTTAAGCGGGCGGACCTGTTCATACGAGGCCTTGACGACAGCGTCACATTGGAGGAGCTGCTTGCGGCTGTGGCTGCGAAAGGTGAATGTCCGGCCGCACATTTGAGGCCTGGGCGCCTCATCAGGCGTGGCGGGGGCATGGGTGAAATCTACATCCAGTGCCCTATCGCCGCCGCCAAGAGGGTCGCAGCCAGCAAGCTGCTGATAGGTTGGAGCTCTGCTAGGGTGGAGATAAAGGAGGTGCTCCCCCTGCGATGTTACAAGTGCATGGAGCTGGGGCACACGAGGGAGATGTGCTCCTCCAGCACTGACTTGGGTGCGTCCTGCTACAGGTGTGGGCAGCCGGGGCACAAGGCGGAGGGGTGTAGTGCCCCCTTGCACTGTGTGGTCTGTGCGGCCATAGGCAGACCGGCCAATCACAAGATGGGTGGACGTGGCTGCAACCCACCCAAACCCAAGAAGGGAAGGCCCGAGGCACGTGCTGCAGCTGGGGTGGCCTCTGTGGAGGTTGATGCAATGTCCAGCTAATATGGATAGTTGCATCAGCTTCCTACAGGGGAACCTTAACCACTGCGCTGCGGCTCAGGACCTTTTCCTGCAGTCGTTGGCGGAGTGGAGAGTCGATGTTGCGGTGGCGCTGGAGCCTTACTTTGTTGGCCAGCAGTGCCATTGGGTCGGAGACGACACGGGTGTTGCTGTGGTGATTGCGCGACCATATGGGACCCCTATCTCTTTAAGAGAGAAGGGACCTGGGTATGTAGTCGCCGATTGGGGGGAGTGGACTGTGGTGGCGGCATATGTGTCCCCAAACAGGCCGCTGAGGGACTTTGAAAGTTTTCTCGGCGGCCTGGGCCCTGCAGTTCAAAGGGCTCTCCCGCGTCCGCTCATCCTGATGGGGGACCTCAATGCGAGGTCCCCCACCTGGGGTGATAGGGTTGCGTGTAGTAGGGGTCCGGTGCTGGAGGAATGGGCGGCGGAGGTTGGGCTTGTCTTTCTAAATGAAGGAACGGAGCCTACTTGCGTCCGCCCGCAGGGGAACTCGAGGGTGGACGTCACCCTCGCTTCACCGGTGGCGGCACGAAGGGTTGCCGGATGGGAGGTGGTCTGCGGGGTGGAGACGATGTCTGATCACCGGTACATTCGGTTTTCGGCGTCCTCCGCCTCGCGGGGTCCTCCCGTCCGAGAGCAAACCGGTCGGGTATTGCTCCCACGTTGGGCGATTGGCCGCCTGAACCGCGAACTCGCGGAGGAGGCCGCGATTGTCGAGGGGTGGTGTGCACCCCCTACGGCTGGGGGCATCGACGAGGGAGTCCACTTCATAAGGAAGGCACTAAAGAGGGTGTGCGATGCATGTATGCCTAGGTGGAAACCGTCGCCTGGGAGAAGGGCGGTCTACTGGTGGACACCGGAGATCGGGGATCTCCGGACAGAATGCCACAGGGCAAGGAGGGCCTTCTACAGAAGCCAACGTAGAGCTGGAGATAGCCCTGAAGTAACGGAGGGTCTTCGTGCGGTGTACTGCAACTGCAAGAAGGCTCTTCAATCTGCCATATGCGGGGCGAAGGAGAGAGCACATTCAGAGATGCTGAAAGGTCTTGACGATGATCCGTGGGGACGCCCCTTCCGTGCCGCACGGAAGCGGCTGAAGGGCGCTGGGCCTCCCCTCACGGAGAGGCTGGAGCCGGTCCTCCTTGAAAGAGTGATCTCTGGGCTCTTTCCTTCGCCTCCGGAGTTTCGACCACCGAGGGTGGCGAGATCAGTTTCGGCGGGTGGGGACGACGATGGCTCGGCTCCGGAGGTCTCTGACCAAGAGATGGAGTCGGTCCTGAGTCGTCTCAGACGGAGAAGGAAGGCTCCCGGTCTGGACGGTGTGCATGCACGTGTCCTGGCAGTGGCCCTCCCTCAGCTAGGAGAGACCGTTCGGGGACTGTACACCTCTTGCTTGCGAGAAGGGCGGTTCCCCGCGGTCTGGAAGGAAGGGCGGCTATGCCTCATCCACAAGGAGGGGCGTCCGTCGGACAGTGCGGCGTCTTATCGGCCGATCGTCCTATTGGACGAGGCCGCTAAGTCGCTGGAGTGGATTGTGGCATCCCGCCTATGCGGGCACATTTGCTTGGATGGGGCACAGTATGGTTTCCGGAGGGGGCGTTCGACGCTTGATGCCCTCTTGGAGCTTCAGGAGCACACGGGGGGAGTGGTGGAGCACGGGGGTAAGGCATTGGCGGTATCCTTGGATATTGCCAATGCATTCAATAGTCTGCCTTTCGGCGCGGTGAAGGAGGCCCTCGACTATTTTGGGGTCCCCATATATCTGCGCCGAATTGTGGCGGACTATTTGGATGGGCGACGGGTGGTGTACACTAACAGGGTGGATGAAGTTGTGCGCCACCCTGTACGGTGCGGGGTCCCGCAGGGTTCGGTCCTTGGGCCGCTCCTCTGGAACATTGGCTACGACTGGGTGTTGAGAGGCGCGCTTCCCTCGGGATTGCGCGTCCTCTGCTATGCAGACGACACGCTGGTCGTGGCCAGTGGAAGGGATTATGGTGAGGTGGCTAGACTGGCAACAGTCGGCACCTCCCTAGTTGTGGGGCGGATTGAGGCCCTGGGACTTAGGGTGTCCCTCGAAAAGACGGATGCCCTACTTTTCCACGGGCCCAGAGCAGGTCCGCCCCCGGGTGCGGCCCTTCAGGTAGGTGGGGTGCGGATTCCGGTGGCGTCCAGGATGAAGTATCTTGGACTTGTCTTGGACGGCCGCTGGAATTTTGAGGCTCACTTTGAGGCTCTGGGGAGGAGGTTAGTAGCTGCTGCGGGGTCACTGGCGGGTCTGCTGCCGAACCTGGGGGGTCCTGGTCGGGGCGTGCGTCGTCTGTACTGCGGAATTATCCGCAGTATAGCGATGTACGGGGCCCCTGTTTGGGACGGCAGCCTCGGTAGACGGAACTGCGTGCTGCTGCGCAGGCCGCAGCGGGTGATAGCGGTCCGGGCAGCTCGCTGTTACCGGACTGTGTCGTTTGAGGCGGCCTGCGTGCTTGCCGCGACTCCTCCATGGGAGCGAGAGGCGGAGGTCCTTGGCGCCCTGTACCGCCTCAAAAGGGCATGCAGGGCCGAGGGGAGGGACGAGCTGTGGCGGGATGCGCGACGGCAAGCCAGGGAGATCACACTCGATATGTGGATCGATGATCTGGCTTCGCCAAGGGCGGGATCGCGTACGATTGGAGCGTTTCGCCCATTCCTGAGGGACTGGGTGAACCGCTCCAGGGGGGCTGTGACCTTCCGGATGGCGCAGATACTGTCCGGACATGGATGCTTCGGGCGGTATCTGCACAGGGTGGCGAGGAGGGAACCCCTCCCCATCTGCCACCACTGTGGGGCTCTGGAGGACACTGCTGACCACACCCTGGCTGGTTGCGACGCCTGGTCGAGGCAGCGTCACGACTTGGTGTCGGTAATAGGGCGGGATCTCTCCCTGTCAAGCGTTGTCATCGGAATGCTGGACGGAGAGGAGTCTTGGCGGGCGGTAGCCTCCTTCTGTGAGCTAGTCATGCTACAGAAGGAGGCTGCCGAGCGACGACGGGAGATGATCGGTCGTACGGTCGTCGCCCGTCGCTCATAGGTGGGGTGTGGTGATGGGGGGTGCCAGCAACACCCGCAATGCGGTGTGGGTGGGGCCCTCATCGATAGGGGGGGACATATGTCCGGGGCATTTGGGTGAAATGCCAAGTGCGACCCCCGAGTGCCCCAACTAAGGACATTGGGGTCGGTGGGGTGATCCGGTGGACTAACTGCCTTGCTACCCCTCTGACATCAGAGGGGAGTGTAGGCGTTGGGCAGCCGGTTCTCTTCCTGCCGACTGGCGCCGTGAGGTTTTAGTTTGGGTAGGGGCACTATTAGAGTGCCGAGTCCCACATACCCCC